>OX383908.1:0-9532879 GCA_947532125.1 Saturnia pavonia | reverse complement strand
GGTTTTGTGATGAAAACTGTCAAGCGAAGAGAAATACTGCAGAGATATGATAATGATAGCAGTTCTGACGTGAATTCCGTTGCCTCAAGTACAGATCCATATGACTGTATTATAGTTGATGATCATATGACTTCTAGAAAGCAACAAGAATTAGAAAGACGTCGGCAAGCACAAGTTAAGGACGATGAAGTAAAAAAACGGAAAGATAATGATTATATGCCGGAATTTGAAGAAATTGAAGTGAATCCCATAAAACCACATGTACGCGCAACGATATCGTCAGAAAAAGTTAAAAATTCTAATCATGAAAGATCATCACCAAAGGTAATGGAATTTAAAACATTCAAAGATTCATCTAAAGAGATAAAGTCATTTTCTGCTTCATCAGAAACATTAAAGTATAAAGACAATGAACAACGCACCGACCGCTATGGTATTCCAATAGAAAGTAACAATAATGATATCCGTAATGAAGATGCTTATAATGGCCACGACGAAGGAACTCTTAAATATAAAAAGCACTCCAGTAATGAAGAAAAGAGCCGCCCACAAACAAATTTTGAAAATAGCAAAAATCACAAGAAGGACTATTCTCCTACAGAAATCCGAACTCAAAAGAAGGAGATGAGATCATCTTATGAGAACCGTGAAAGAGAACCGAGAATCGATTATTCTTTGGACAGGCGCCAGATAAGAAAAGAATTTACTGACTCTAAAAGCAGAGATTCTAGAAGTAGGAATAGAGCGAATAGGAGCTACGATGACAGTACGTTACCATATAACGGCCGCCGAGAAGAGAGATTTTATGAAGCAAATATATCATATTTTAGTGACCAAGAGAAACGCGTCTCCCGGTACGACTACGAAACCGATTCAAAGAAAGCTGAGAAATCTAAAATTCGTCAAGAAGAAGCAAGGCTAGAAGCACGACGATTCGCCGAGAGGCGAAGTGAGGGTCCATACAGCGAATCAGATGACCAAAAGTTTAACGAAGCTTTAAAACAACAAAGGCCGCAACTTTTACCGCGTACGAAGCTGCTTAAAAGAAATGTAGACGGTAATGATCTTCCAGAGGAAGGACATACTTTTGGACCGTGGTATGATTTGTGGGGTAGGGAAACTGCAGTCTACAAATAACTTGTTAAGAGGTCTGTTTAGATTTTTATTTTCGCTTTTTGAGCATGTTGACCGGCCTTGTTATTATTGTTTTAGGTGATTGTTCTGTATATGTTTTAGTTTACTAAGAGATTACATTTCATAAAAGATTTGATAGCAAGTATATTTAAATTGAATATATTTGGCATATATTAATTTATATTTAAAGTATTGCTTCTCTTATGGGAATATTGTTAAGAAATGTTATAGGGAAGTGTATCTTTACAGGCCGCAACAATTTGCCACAGTGAAGCTAAGGAAGGCCTTAACAAACGATCGATCATCACCGGCCATTGAATAATGTAATGTTTTATACGCGTATATAATTATGATTATTTTGTTAATTATTATTAAATGTAAATTAGAACTATGGTTTATTTTGTACAGTTAAATATTCATAGTTTAACACAGAAATATATCACAATTTTTACAATAATCAAAAACACTTGTTTTATTTCCTGATAATATTGAAATTTTGAATAGCTATTTAATCAATAATTAAAACTGTGCCATTACTTTTTAAAACGTAAAGAACGGCTTCATAATAATAAAATATATTACAATACTTTATAAACGCACAGGAATGAAAATGACGCTGATGTTATAAGCTCAGGAGAAAAATAAACGTCAAGTGCCCCCGTGCGACGATGGCATGATTTATAACGTTTCTGTCACCAGTGGGGTTTCGAACTGGAAGTAAAACACTGCCACTAAAGGAAATATTTCTCGCAATATGTTTTGTGCTTTAAGGGACCTTTTCCCACTTCTCAAAACTTATCTATAACTAGAAATACTTTAATAGAAAGCTGTATTAAAAAATTTAATACACAGTAGGTATGTTAATATAGCTCCTTACATATGAAATTAGCGTTTTATATGGAAAAAGTGAAACGAAAAAAATATGAAATTATACATTTAATCAATCGAAGGATATACCATTATTATAGATTTTCTACTTTCGACATTTTATAGGTTTTTCATTGTTGTCATTGCTGAAAAAATTGTGGGAGCGAGAATCAATAAAATCTTTGAAGGCGGTTTGGACAGCCTCATCGGAATTGATTTTTTTCCTTGCAAGAAATTGTTCAAATTCCGAAAAAAAATTGTATTTTCTTGTAGCAAGTTCCGGGGGGTATGGTGGGTGTCGGAGACATTCCAACCGCAGTTCCACAAATTTAGCGACCGTCTGTCGCGAAGTATGGGGTCTAGCGTTGTCCTGAAGCAGCAGTGGGCTAGAGAGATTGACCGGTCTGGTTGTTTAACGGCTAGCTTTTCCATTATGGTTTGCAATTGGTGGTTTGCGGTGGATCCCCTTCTACGATCATCTTTAATTCTTCATTATCAATTAGGGTCTCCGTCCGTCCAAGGGGTTTGTTTCGTAGGTCAAAATTTCCAAAATGAAAACGTTGGAACCAAAAATATACCGTGCTTTTTTAATAGTAGCTTCCCCATACATCTAATTAATCCTTCGAGCTGTTTCTGCAGCGCGCATGCCACGGTAGAACTCATATTCGTAAATAACACTACATTTTAAGTAGTCCGTTGTGTGAAAAGAACGATGTCAAAGAAAGAAAAATTAAATGGTGCGAATGAATCACAAAATTCGAAACACTAATTACACAAGCCTAAATTTCAGGAATTTGGAATTCCTAACCAATCGTCAGATATTTGAGATCAAGATGGCCAGTTCAACAAAACGCCAATTTCATATGTAAGGACCTAATATTACACAGATTATAATTGTTATAGTTATATGTACATTAATTCAATAATTTACAATTTAGATACAATTTGAGACAAGGTTATTTATAGCATAGCTTGTATCATAGCAACTAAACAGCTGACATACTTTTCATATTATATAGACATTAACTGGGTCGGCAGACATTGTTTTGCCTTTTTCGGTAGTCGGATCCTAACATATATATAAAAATTGTCTTGATAAAACAAATGTATTATGTGAGTATGAGCTCGATCGGTCAAGACCCATACACACAAGTGACAATTATGTTCATCACATAAGTCACTCATGTACAGGAATCGAACCCGCGACCTCTCGGCACATTAATAGGGCTTACTACAACTGTGTGACGAGGTGTATCTAATATTGCTAGTGAACTTATACAGTTTATTTTTACTGTATGCATAAATCTCGGTATATGAAGCCCTTACTTGTACACCCTAAAGAGTTGTTATAGTTGAATGTCTGTTATTAATTCGTTTTAATTGTGATCGTTATGTATCTGTCTGTGAAACATCTTAATAATTTTGCAGATTAACTGAGAATTAACCTATAGATATGAAATGAATAATAAGATAAGCAAGCAATGGCTCTTCAAAATTGCTATAAAACCGATAACTGTTCGAGTAAACGAGCTCTCGTTTGAAGAGGGCAAACAAATAAACAGGGTATTGGACGTCCCGTGCTACCTAGTCAAACTTTCTCCGAACTTCTAAAATATATTTGAATACTTTACTTCAATTTACTCAATTATAGGTATCTATATTCACTTTTTAGAATACAAAGTTAATTTTAGATTACAATAAAAAGATTTTGAAATTATTATTTTTTGTGATCATATTTAAGTTTTATAACAAAACTATTTTTTTCGCATTATTTCAAAAGTTATTTCATAATAAAAATTAATTTTTGAATTCAGTACCGAAGTCACGCCGACAGCTCCCGAACAAACACGAGCGCGTGTGACGTCATACTGTTATTTTCTACTCATTGTAGCACACGGCTGATACAGTGTTTGACTCTTAATCTATGAAATTCCTTTAACATTATGACGTCGCAAACCTGGCGATCAATCGTGGCGCGTTCGTGGTCATGTGATTCTTTTTAAAATTTTACAGTTTTCAATTGTTTACTATTAATAAAAAAAAATGTTTTAAGAATTTTTCCAATTGACTATTATCCTATTGACTTAATTATGATGAAGCTTTAAAATACATAAAAATCGATATTCTTTTTTTTTTTCAAATTCCCATTTGTAGAAAAAGTTGACGTGACAGCAAATTATAGCGGTTGTTACAAAACCGAAATATGAACATATAGTTGTACTTCGTAAAAAATATATCAATAACTAAGCGTTTTATTTTTCAATTAACTGTTATTATTTTTAGTTAATGAAAGAATCGAATATTTTTGATGAAACTTATGAGCAATGTTATTGATTTTATGATTAATATTGCGTGACCATAGTTCTTAATTTTGTTCAGAAATTAAAGAATAAAACTTAATTTGTAGTATTATATTTGTTTTAAATATATTTTTAATTTTTATTAGATGGTGGCGAACAAGTATACGGTCCGCTTGATGATAAGAGGCTACCGTAGCCTATGGACGCTTGTAATACAGTAGATACAGTAGCTCTGGAAACGCTACTCATCACAGGAACACAACACTAGGTTATTTGTCTGCGATCTTCTGTAGTATATAAATATAGATAAAAGTGGATATAACGAAAGATTAAAGTTTATTTTTAGTAATAAAAAGCTATAAACTATTTTAAGCACCTTTCTACTTATTACAAAAGCATTAACTACACTGCTACGTACATAATACAATACCCACTAGTGTCAAGTTACATATATATATATATATTGTTATATATATATAGTTATTTATATATATTGTGTTATTCAACTTCATCCAATTTCCAAGTATTGACGCAACAAGAAACGACAAGAAACATCGTACTTGTTCCATAGAAAAATCAATTTATCGTTCAAATCGAGCGAGCAGACCAATGCTTTCCAAGCGATCGGCTCCGTTAAGCGCCTTGGCCTGGAAAAATCTACATTTGTGTATAAAATATGCGGAAAGTTTAAAATGCACGGATGCCGTTGCACACGCCACAGATGCGATGCATCAAAAACGGATTTCATTTTAATCCTATCCTAACAAAATAAAATGTTGAGTTTTGCAAATAAATATGCATACACGGATATGCGTGTATATTTATTTTTATCTTTAACTTACTCATGTTGCATCCAGGACCATTTTTTTTTCGGTGTCTTTTTTATTTTACAAAAATCACTTTTCAAAACTTACTGCTATATTATGTCGCTTTAAACTCATTATACGGAATAAGGGGGCGTTCAATTATTACGTAGATACACTTAGAAACTGGGCGATATTATTTCTTAATTTTGCTGACAACGGGAACGGGCTAATATAATAAATTTTCCGTAAGTTTTTATCTTAAAAAAATATGAAAATATTTTTAAAGAATATATGTATAATTTAAATTAATAATAACATTCTTATTATTTTATTATGGTATACCGAATTTCTTTTCATATTTCTTACCAGAGATAAGTCGGTGTTCCATAAGACGCCTGAACTCTACATTGTTAAGTATATATAGACTTTTCTTACATTTACCTACCGATGTTTCAATTGAATTCTGGACGTACTAAGATGGCTCAAAAATAAATATAACTCCATTTATGGTGATCCGTAAAGTCTTACTTATCATTTGGGGAGGGTGAGTTCACAATTTACTACTTATTTTTGCTTACACGGGGTCGAAAATCATTAAATATTTGCTTACGTAATACTTGAACGCCCTCTTAAGGGATTTGATAGTGAAGTAAATTTAACAATAACAACGACACTAGTTTCAGTAGCTTATATGTAATTATTATACTAACTTGTATGTGTATCCGTCTTAAAAAAAGTGGCTACAAAAAAGCAGAAAAATTGCCTTCAAATAGTAAATACCACGTAGAGACAACAAAAGCTCTATGTGTTATGAAAACATCAACACTGCAATCAGTAAAATGTTACTCAGTTCGTTAAATTCGATATCAAAAATCGGTACTTCTGTCTTTACATGTTTTTTTTTCAAATTAGGGAATTTAGAAAAACAGACAGTGAAAATGATTTAAAAAAATATGTCCGTCTGTTTGTATGTCCCGATTTAACACACATGATTTATATGCATTAACAACAGGTTAAAAGAATTGTCAATAATACTTCTAAAAATAGTTAAATAATAATTTCAAACATTTTTTTTTAATTCTTGACTGATTTTCATAAAGTTTTGTACACGGAACTTAGTCATGAATATTATTAAAAAAATGTATCTATATTATTCAAATTTAATGAAACTAATTTCCTACTTTTTACAAAATACTATTTATTATAAAAGTGGCTTAGGGCTAAATATATCTATCTCGCTTTCGTAATTAGGTCTCGTCTTAGCGCGTGTTTAGCCATACGGCAGTGTATGTATATTATATGAAGAAACAAAAGGACCAACATGATGTTTTCGTTGTGGATTTTCATTAAATTACCGCTATTTTGGTGAATATCATGTTTATTCATGAATAATTATGTTCTATAGCATGTTTCATTACCGATCATCATTTGTATCTTGAGGTACCTACATTGTGAATAAAAATCATGTAATACATTTTTTATTGATTAAAGTGGATATTGCTCATTTTGTATCTATCATCAATATCACCATTTCAGCCGAAAGACGTCCACTGCTGGACATAGGCCTCTCCCAAAGATCGCCATAACGACCGTTCCTGTGCTGCCCGCATCCAGCGGCTTCCCGCAACCTTTACCAGGTCGTCGGACCACCTTGTGGCGGGTCTGCCCACACTGCGTCTTCCGGTACGTGGCCGCCCCTCGAGAACTCTTTGACCCCATCGTCCATCCGCTCTACGAGCTACGTGGCCAGCCCACTGCCACTTAAGTGTAGCTATTCTTCGGGCTATGTCGGTGACTTTGGTTTTCCTGCGGATCTCCTCATTTCTGATTCGATCACGCAGGGAAACTCCGAGCATAGCCCTCTCCATTGCCCTTTGTATCTATATGACTTATTAAATATCCTATCACTTAGTTGTTTTCGTTTTTCTGGTTTCAAGACCACAAATGACATTGACAGTGACCGTTTTGGTGCAAGAAAAGTCATAAAAAGTTTACATTAACATATCCACGCTCCATTCGGTATGTACTAAAACCAAGCCTATCGAATTTTCAACAAAGTTCTTGTTTCAAAATTCTCATAAGATACAAATTACCATCTCCATAGTTTAAGAAATGTCTTCTGATTGTCTTACTTCATCGAAGATACCACCGTAACTACCGTAAGACTCAACATAAAACGTTGTTGGATAACATTTACAAATTACCCAAGCTTCGTGAAATCTCGTCTATATTCAAATTTAAAACGTAGAATGTTCTGGATGATACAACGCAGCTACGCCGACGCTACGTTGTAATCCACATGATAAGTGTACAGGGCAATTTGGCAACGGCGCAAGGCTTCTATCACATTTCGATGCCAACCCGCAGATCCGTGCACGCAACAACGACCGCTATTTTAGTACATTGCCCTAATTTATGTTAAATAAACAAAATAATGTACATTATAATTATGTACTTATGCCCACTGCTTAGCATACACATCTCTTCTTGTACGCTACTCATCCCAGTCCTGAGCTTCACGCGATTTTCGCAATATTGTACGAGCTGATGGGCGTCTGACGCCTCGCTTACCTGTACTTCGCCATCAACCCAATGCTTCAGTTCACCTACCATCACTCTACTTGGCAACATAACCTACACAATACAATTTCAGTTTCGTAACTGTCTTTCCAACATCGCGGATCCCAGTATGAAGTATCACAACATTTCTCACTCAGACTTTTAGTTTGATGCCGAGCTTGGCACGCTCCGTGGCTCTTTGTGCCACCTGTAATTTATACACAGCGTTAACTGTGAACGTTCATATCTCGTCACCATAATATATCGTAATAGGCAGGATACATTGATTGTAAAGACGACTCTTCAAGTTTTGTGCTTCTCCTGGAGATCTCCTTCTGAAGTTCTTTGTGAAAATACTTACAGCATGTTAGGTTCTCGAAATACGCAAGAGTCGATGTAAGTCGAGTATTTTTTTTTCTTTATTTTCATATGGATACAAAACTCAGGGGTTAGGTTCTACAAGGACTTTAAACGGATTTTTTATTTTTTATACAAAATATAGCCTTTATTAGTCAAAATAACTTGTTAATATACTTATTTACAACTTATTAACTCGAACCGGCGTAACTCGTGGCTGGTCTCTATAAGTTAATTACTCAATTTATTTCCAAACATTAACGCCAACAGATATTTTATCAACCATACTTGTTTCTTTCACAAATTATTTAAAAAGTGTAAGTAAACAAATGTTTAAAAGTTCTTTGTAAGATAATCTAACCTTTTCTCAAAAATCTTTTTTAGATATTTTAATTTTCACTAGTTCTAATCTTTTGTGTTCTGATTTGGTTAATATTAGACTTGATATGGGTTATTTGGTTTGTTATCTGGTAGTTCTTGAGTTATTTTACATAATAATTGCTTAGTTTGGGTATATGGCTATATATATATATATATATATATATATGGCTATGGTATTTAGGCTATGGGCCATAGCATCTGCATAATTTTTTCTTCAAATTTATTAAAAATGTCGTCAGCTAGTTGCTTTCTTGAATTATCTCTGTGACGTAGCCTGTTTCTTTTACCTAATAAGGTGCGAAGAGCTGCTGCACTGACTTTGACGCTGTCCTCACGCCCTTACATCATATGACTCACTTAAACGTATTTGAGAATATACTAGTTCAATTTATTTTCACTTTCATTTTAATTTTCGAACAAGAAATCAACAACACCTCCACTCTGTACACTGGTCAGCCATTATGTTTTTTTATAAAAAAAATAAGTAACACAAAATTTATTGTTTTAGAACGTAATTAGTAAAAGTTAATATTATATTAAAATGCTCAAGTAATAGAAGAACTGAGCTATTTCATTTTAATTCCAAAAACAGATTTAATAAAAAAAATCATTTTTGTAAAATATTGTGCATAATATGCGCTTCAAAGTTAATGTGTCTAGACTTAAGAAAAAGTGAGATACTTGCAATTGACACTTATTTTATGTCGCCTTCCGTTGTTATTGCCCCACTTGTAACTTTGCCAAGTGCTTTATGGACTAAGTAAATAACTTTAAATTCTGCTCAAATTTTGCAAGCTCATTTAAAAATAGTTTAATAGTGATGCTAACTGTGCAGTTCATGAAGATGAATTTTTATACTGCTCACTTTTATAATATAGATACTAATTGAAAATACAATCTAAACAAACAATGAAGGTTAAAAGATGGTTTTTTTTTGTATGTTTGAATGCGCTAATCTCTTTAACTGCCAGTCACATTTGAACAAATATTTTTGCAGTCATTAATTGCATTAATTAATTTATCGAGGAAGGTTAAAGTTATATAACATCCCGCTAAGACATTTAAGAGCGGAGCAGTAACCATAGATATCTACCAATCTGACAATCAGTAGGCATGTATGTACAAAGGTACTCCAGGCATGTATAATCCAATTTAGCGCGCTTGAATCCGCGGAATACAGCTAGTTATACCTACAACCTACTGGAAAGGCTAATTCACAAACGTGTATGTAAAGTTTATCAAATGCTTGTTAGTCAATTAATTTTTCCTCCGTCGATATAATGAATGTGTCTTTAGGTATCCGAAAATAGTTATAATGTATAGATTATATTAGGGTTATAGTTGTTTACATAATTTAATATTCACTTAATTCTCTTTCGGAAATATAAAAAAAAAATCGATCATACATATGAGAAAGTATTTGTTTTCAAAGTCCGCCATGAAGAGCTGATACATAATACATTAGATACTGTCTCGAAGCATTTTAATCCTCAACCCCAACACATGGAAGCTATTTTCGTAGAATCTTAAGCTTTTGTATAAATATAATTTTGTTCTGTGGAGTAAAGATCAGTAACCTAGACAGACATTTAAGGCGTTTTTTATATGTATAAAAACTGCTATATAATTACTTATTTCTAATAAATAAATAGAAAATAATTATCTCAATTTCAATGGTCTTTAAGAAACTTTTAACAATGGCTCTAAAGTTACAGAACAACAAAACCAAAAATGTTAATTATACTCTACAAGATTTATAATATTCACTTGCAATGTTCGTGTGTATTTAAGATTCCAAATTCGAAAACCAATTTTCAAACACTTGCAGGTATTCGATTGATGAAGTTTAAGATATGAAATAAATATCAAAAGTTTATGTAAATTCATTACCTTAAAATTATACCTATTAATTGTATATATCCCTTTTTAGTTCAATAAAAGCTTTTAATTTTTTTTTTTCAGTCCTCGCTAAACCGTTATTAAATGATTTTTATACTTTTATTCTCTCTCTATATATTTATAATTTTATGTATGTGTTATATGATGGATAAATAAACCTTTTCTTTCTTTATTTCCCTTTGTATTCCTAATAAATTAAAAAATAATGAAACACTCTTTCGTGTAATGCAAATTTACAAAATATACTATACAAACAATTTATTTCCATATTCAATGGACCTTTAAAAATAACATCGAATTTGTGGTATCTAAAAATATTTTATCAATAAATCGGAATTGAGATAACAAAAACAGCGGGTAAGGTGAAGTGGCATTATGCGGTGAAGGCAAGACAGACAACCGCTCTCGCAATGTTTGCTGACGGAAAGTAAATGTCAATAGAGTATATACAAAAGCTTCCCTTAAGGGAAAAGTGCCCTGCTTTAAGGACCCACTTGTTCTGTGATGTAGTATATAGTGTAAAAAACACTGGCGGAAAAAAGTTCCAACGTGCGTTAAATGTAATTATCAAATATGATTATTTTCTTTATTACTTATTGGTTAAGCAAATATATTATGATTTTGTATACTAGCATCCGCCCGTGGATATAGAATGTAACTAAATATAGAATATAATTAAATTAAGTACAGATATTAAATATTCAGAGACAGAACTAAGAATAATGTTCATCACATAAAGTTAGGTTCTATCCAGATTCGCACTCATGACCTTTGAGACCAATACAACGGTGAGGTTTGTTTCGAAACATGTTGAATAACAATCTTTGTTGATATATTTGGTAAGAATTTAATGCAAGTACGCGCGTTACATACTTGTTTTCCAAAACTTATCACCGTCTCGAAGGTATTTATTTACACAAGCTCGAGGAACGGTAGTAGCGGTATCAACTTCGAGTAGGAGGAGTTCGAGATAAAATAATTAAAATGTACAAAAATAACCTAGTCTCTATAATTAAATCGTAAAGAAAGCCCGAAGAAAATAACTAGAAATCAAGTTTCTCATTGTTAAGTACATAAAACTATGTCAAATTACATGTACATATTTTATTAGCTTTACTCAGAAAGGATTTAAGTTTCTTTGATTTCTGTATTGAAGTTTGCGGCACTTTTCATGTGGATTTCAAAGACGGATACTTACCAATGGAACAAGGATTTCTTCACAGATTTTGCGGTTTTATTTGAGATACTTTTTGTAATGTTAATCGATATATTCTTTATCTATGGTATAACGTAAAATATAAATGTATTTGTAACAAGTTAACTGGATTATAAAGTTGTCTAATAAAAAAAAACAATAATAATTATTACGATATCTGCCTAGCCGATTTCAGTTTTAGCAATTAAAGACTTAGTTGAACTACTTCACGGTGGCCGTAACAATATCAAGCCTGGCATCAAACAGAAATATATTATTTACCTATGGTAAAATATAATGTAAATGATATGTGTATTTTTAACAGGTCAACTGAAATATATTGTTGTCTAAAAAAATAATGACGATAATTTCTATTCGTCGCGAATAATTTCTCTCCCACTCGCCAAAAAAAGAGACGAAGGTATTATTACCTCTCGTACAGACAAGTGGGAAAAATAATACCAAATTGGATAACTTGGGCTGTCCTATGATTAATATTGAATTGTTATTTATTTATATTATTTATAGTAATAATTTATAGTAATAAATAATAATTAACCGCACGCACCGCCGCAATTAAAATATATCTTCTATATTAATAAATCTATAGTTCTATCTATATATGTATTTTTAATTTCCCGATAGAAAACTATATAAATAGCACAAATCACAAATATGGCATTACATTTTTTTTACGTGACTGCTTTTTAGGAAAACATTGGTAAATTGATAACATTTTAAATAATACTTTTAGATATATATTTAGGAATCGTAAAAAAATCAGCCGATTTTGATTACACAGGAAATATATGTAATTTTAATATTCTCAATGTATTATACGCTATATAAATCGTCTATACATATTTTAAAACTCAACGATTCTGTCTGCCTGTCCGTTTAAACCTCTTATGCAATTTACAAGTTTTTGTATTTTAATTCATAGCTATGTTATTTAGCCAGGTTATAGGATATATTTTGTAAAATGAATTATCAATAACGAACGATAAAAAACGAAACAGTGACGATAATGGTGAATCAGTTCGGATAAAAGACGCATTTGGGGCGATTAAATGGCTTCCGATGAGTAAACTATACGAGATATATCAAATTAATGTTCTATTTAATTGTAGATCTTAAAAAGACCTACAAAAAAAATCAGTGATAGCATATATCTATCTTCTAAGGATCTCCCACAATAAATAAGCATTTTAGTCTTCCACATTTAAGCGGGGGCAGCAAGATTTGCGCGTGCGAAGCTGTTCTGTTGTCCACGTGAGCGGAGACGCGGGCACAGCACAAAATGAGTAAAAATAAAATTAAGGGATAAAATAATTACTGCTTAATAAATGTGTGCGGAACGTTAGTTATATCAATAAAGTTTATAATTATGCATTTAAAGGGTTCTTACTTACAGGAAGCTCAAGATAGCCATAAATAAAATGATTAGTCCGCTAGTGATGTCTTAACTATTACAGTATTTTGTAAAGCTAACTGAATAACTATAAGTGTTAATTATCATTTGTATACACAAAAACTGTAAATACCACTGTAGACAGTAGAAAATATTCTTTACAAAACGACTTTTTTCTACACTTATGCTTATACCCAGTACTTGAAGGTATGCGCAATCAAGCTTGATATGTAGGTTCAATTTTTTTTTTCAAATGTTGATTAAGTTCTGTTCAGTTTGATTTATATGGCTTCTATGAGTTTCATATAAATTGAAAAATAATAGAGCAAGACAAGTAATCTTCCAAGACAATATCAATTGAAGCCGTATGATTTATTTCTACTTCATGAACAAATTCTTCTACTACTTTAGTTTAAATAGAAGGATGTTTTACGCCTAAAGCTTTTAATAAAATATTTATAAAAATTCAATGTGCTGCTGATGATCAGTGACCAAAGATGGGATTGTCCTGTAATTAATACATGAAAAAACATTTAATATTTAGTACGATAATTTACAAAGCTTGTTTCTTAAATTATTTTTTCATTTCAATTGTTTAAAAATAATTTAACCTTGTAATAGGTCTTTAAAACATTTTTTTATGTATACATTTAATAAAATTGAAGCAGGCACTGCTTGTAATGTCAAAATAACACAATGTTAAAAACATTTTTTTTTAAAACATACATTTAATAAAATTGAAGCAGGCACTGCTTGTAATGTCAAAATAACACAATTTTACTAAGTTCATATGAACGTATACACACTAACTATAACAAAAAAACAAACTTTTAAAATTTGTGTCTGTCTGTCTGTCTGTCTGTCCGTCTGTCTGTCTGTCTTTCTGTTTGTTCCGGCTAATCTCCTAAATGGTTGGACCCATTTTTCACGGGACTTTCACTGGCAGATAGCTGATGTTATAAGGCATAACTTAGGTTACTTTTATTTTAGAAAAATAATTAAGGTCCATCATCATTTGGAATTATTTACATTACACATCTGCCGTAATTGTTTTGCCAGATTTCAAGATGCTGTAATGAACAATGCCGGCACAGGTCTGCCTTACACTCACTAGCAGCTTCTTTTGTCTTTTAACTCAATTTTCATTTAGGATATGATTTGGCTGCCTCCCCTCTGTCTAACCAGTTCAATTAACGTTCTCTATTATCATACAGGACCCAATTTTCATAAATAATGACAAGCCGATTCAGAATCCCCACATTTATGTAACAATAAGTTAAAGCAAGCTTCGACGAGATTTTGTTGTTGTTGTTCACTGAGTTCTTACAGCACCCACTTTCCGAGCTTTTTTATCTTTTCAATTTGACTTAAATTAATCAGTATCGTTTTATCACTTACGTTGAAGGCTGGTGCTAATTCCGATGTGGTTTGATATGAATCTGCTGCCCCTACGGCTTTCAATTCATCATTATCGACAATCTTCTCCAATTGGCCATGGGACTCATAACTGAGATCAATATTTACAAAATGGAAGCGATTAAACCAAAAACGTATCATGCGTTCACTTGCGGTACCTGGTCCATTTACGTCGTTGGTATTATGAGCCGTCTATGATGCGTTGGTGCCACGACGAAATTCGTGTTCGAAAATAATGCAAATTTTGATTATTCCATGGTCATAGAAACAGTGATATCAAAGAAAAATCTACCGGCGGGAAAACAAAAAACAACTCATTTCTAAAAACAAATGTCATACATAGCTATATGATACAATTAATATGATTTTGAAATTTTAAGTAGAATGAAAGATATCGATATTCACACTAGTCAGTATTAAAAATCAGCAATTTCATAAGTAATCACCTATAAATAAACATTATTTTATTTAATAAAAAATTAAAAGTTTCTTAAATGAATATACCTTACCAATTATCATCAATGGGTAACTTTATCATGTTGTTGGCACGTAAAATAGTAACTTTTTACTTATTTTTGTTTTGTTACTCAAAAGAGTTATAACTTTCTACGTACGTGCATAAATATACACATTTTTAATTTATTTGGTACATAAGTTGTTTTATTACTAAACATATTCTTGAACAATGTGACGTTTTGGAGACAGTCTGAAAAATAATTATAAGCTTTTCATTATTACATTTCTTTAAAAATACAATAAACAAATTAGTCTTGTAATGTGTAAATTGATGTAATAAACTGTTAAAGAACATAAATTTTAAGACTCATGAAATTTAACACGGAAATTTACTTAAGACGTAAAGTCTTTGTTAGATTCATTTTATAAGTTAACCCGTAGATAAAGGACAAAGGATTATGGATATAAGATATATAGACAAAGGAAATATGCCGCAGAATTTCTGTGATGTAATGCACACAAACACATGGTGTGAGTAAAACTATCACCTAGAATGCTATTAAGAAATTCTCGACGACTACGACATGCTTACGTCACGAGAGATGTGGTTGGAAATTTCATTGTCATCTCGCGGGAAATATACCTACATTGGGCTCTTAGTTATTATGTAAAAGCTTTTAGTTATATTTTGTTAATGTGAGGAAATATAATGGACATGTAGATATTATTATAGTATATTTTATTTACCATAAAGCTTGTACGTAGCTTGTAGGTGAAATAATCTTGTAGTTTAAAATCGTTTCTTTATACTTATACCTTAATATCTTATACTTGAATTATAATTATTATTTTTGATTTTATATTTATCAAGATGCATAAATACTAAACTATAAAGTTTGTATGTTTTCCAAAAATCGTTATTAATACACGTTAACATCAAAGTTTATATTAGCTTGATGTTGCCAAATTATAAAAACAAGGATACTTATTACAATGTACAAAAAAAACTATATTTTATTTTACTTTAAACACATGAAAATATGTTAATTTAACAGGTTTTAAGAATTTCCATCCAAAAACCAACACGAAAAGAATGTTAAAACAAAGGTCGCTCAAATTATTTTTTAAATTCCATAATTGTTAAACGGGACATTGTTGATTGTTATTTTTATTTATGTAATTATGGTCTATGGTTGACATTCACAGATCGCATGAAAAGATATAAAATAAGCTACTTTAAGAAAAAAATAATTGGGAGCGACCTCTATCTATATATATCGAAATAACAACTTAAAATTTCAGAATACTTTTAATGTCAACCGTAGACTAAATAACATAACGAGAAAAAAAATAGTAACCTTTTAACAATTTTGGAATTTAAACAAATTTTGAGCAACAATTGAATAATTTTTGTCAGACTGATTTTTGGATGAGAATTCTTAAAATGTGTTAAATTACCATATTTTCACGTGAGAGTTAAAAAAGGTTTTTCAGGTAATGTACGAAAATAATAATAATTTGTAATATAATGTGTATTCCTTCCGTACTATTATTATATATGTATAGGTATAGTTTGTGAGATGTTGTCACGTGGGCAATTAAATAAGTATAATATACCAGAAAATAAATATATTAAAAGGGGTTATGGAAATGAAAATGGAAAATAGATTAATAAGTGTAATCCGAAGGCATTTACATTAAATGAGATATAAAAACAGAGTACCTTATTAAAGTCTATTAATGATAGTAACACCTTCACTAGTAAGAAATGTCCAAATTGTTAATATATCCGTAAAAGATCTGTTAGTAAAATTCCGTCGTGAGACGCTTGTGTTTCATTAAAACTCCATTCTGTTCCATTTTTATATCTGCTTCCTCAAGCCAGCATGATTGAATGCATCCGCCAGGTTTTAATTCGTTTTATAATTTCTAGTAAAAGGTTCCAACTCCTTCGAATACCAGTTATAATTCGAGAGGTCTCTTGTTATAACAAAACAAGTTTTATCGGCTCCAGACAAATATATGCGAGTCAAGACAATAAATATAATTGTAGATATAAATAAACTTATACATATCTCATTTAAGATTGTACATTTGCTTTAGCGATCCGTGTCTCTCCGTAAGTCAGAATCGATCCGTCCTGTTTTCAATTCTTTAGCCGTCTTGTTCATCTTTTAAATTTAAAAAGTTCTTCAGCCAAAATACAATATATACGACCTACTTATTCGATATATAAATCGTAAAATAAGTTTGTAATACAATATTTAAAATAATAAATTACCTATAGATGAGATGCCTTCGGAAAGGAACATAAACACAATAAATGAATAAATGAGGAATCAAATAAATTAAAATGAATACATATAATTAAAATATAAAAATGATTGATAAAGCAATCATTACAATGTTTCTAAGAAGTGTGACTGGTATACCTCTATAACTACTGAAACGATTCTAAAAACTATTTCGCTGATAGAATGCTACGTTCGGGTTGATGATTATATTATAGGATATATTATATTCTGAACAAATTTGATGTTCTAAGCGAGCAAAGCCGCGGGTGGAAAGCTAGTACTTTATAAAAAGCAATTATTATATTGCATAAGACCCGCTTTAAAACTTATTGTTATGTATAAAATGTACGTAACACGTACGTTACGTAATACTTATAATAGATTAGGATACATTAGTTATTAGTTTTTTTTTTAAATATTAGTTGAAAAATTATGTCAGTTCATGCTTTCGTTTTGTGTTGGCGTATTTTGAATTCCACGCAATTTCCTGTACATTAAGAAAGAATCTCTTAAAAGCACTGTAATTATGATTTCCACTTTCCAAGGATCCACGCACAAAGTTTATTCTAAGAAGACATTTCATTTTCGCCTATCTTATAACTGGATCTTACGAGTTAATTTTCTTCTTGATGTGTTTAAGTTCAAGTATTTTTTATTTCAAGACATTTTGCCTATTCTTGTGGGTTTATATTATTCATAAATAGTTTATTGTATTTTTTTTCTATGCCAAAGGGCGCAAACAGGCTGACGGTCCACCTTATGGTAAATGGTTTCCGGCGCCTATGGTCAACTGCAACACGAGGGGCATTGCAGCCATGTTGCCGACCTTGGAGAATGTATTTCAAACCCTTTTTGAAGAGTCCCATGTCATAGCTCTGGGGGAAAAACGTGCTTGGCAACCCATTCAAAACCGTAGCGTACGTGACAGGAAGGTTCTAGAAAACCTTACTATTGTCGCGTTTCGGCTAGGTTAGGCAACGGTGGATGGTGCGAATTTGGAAGAGTGATGAGGGCACTATATCGAAAAGTTCCTCAGAGCATTCTCCATTGTATATGTGTTAAATAAAAACATATAAAAATAAACGATAGATTATAAAAAAAGCAATTTAGAAAGTACAAGATAAAGCGTTGATTCTTTTTCCTTATTCTTTATACAAGAAATAAGGTAACTCAAAATAAATACTACTTGATACCTTTAAATAAAAAAAAGATATATAAATTGAGAACGATAATACCATAGGTAGAAAACACACGATTTTGTTCACATCACGTTCAAATCTAAACAATTGCAAAGAACAAAAAATAATAATTAAATACTAAAATTTATAGGATCACTTTGACAACTTAGCTGTTAATAAGAGGAAGGAAAAAGATCTTATGCATGTCATATAATAAATACAGTCAAACCTAAGTAAGTGAGAACTGGGTAAGTCTTTAAGTGAGAGTAATTGCCTGATCCCGTCATTTTTAGCCCCTAAAACCTCTATGTACCTCTATGAGAAATAGATGCCTCTATAAGAGAAAGTCATGGACCCTCAGATATTTGTGCGTGGACCTCTATTACTAAGACTGATACTTATTTATAACTCTATATGCGCCAGTTGAGCATGTACTCACACTTGCAGTAGCTATTTATTTATGTTTATGACATATTGTTAAATTTCTCTGAACTTAACAATAAGTCATAAATAGCAGCTGTACAGTTTATGTTTTCTAAAATTTCGGTGAAGTTAGGTTGTCTTTGTGCACATTTGGCCATTACTTTTATTATTAGTCAATGCACACTTGGCCCTTACTTTTATTATTAGTCAATGCCCGCTTGGCCCTTACTTTTATTATTAGTCAATACACATTTAGCCCATCCTTTTATTATTAGTCAATGCACATTTGGCCCTTCCTTTTATTATTAGTCAATGCACATTTTGTCCTTACTTTTATTATTAATCAATGTTACTACCTTACTGCAGTTGATTAATATCAATAACGAAGAAAGGTTAGTGCCTACGTCATATCTAATAGAAAAATTCAAGTGTTATCTCTTAGTGAAAAACTTAAAATCGTGAATGTGTTTCGAGTGTGGAAAATCGCGTAATGAAATTCAGAGTGAGGTTGGTCTACCAGAATCCACCTATTATAAAATTATAAAATAATAAATAATCATATAATACATACATATATTTATTAACTAAATATTAATTGTATCATTTACTTTACCTCTATGAGTGATAATGGTCTTGTCTGTACCATTTTAAGCTAGAAACTGGGGTTAGTGAGAAACCTCCATAAGCGTAAAAGAGATTGTGATCCCCTGGACTCTCACTTATCTAGGTTCGACCGTATTTCAAATAATTGTTTACTAATTGATAGGTATCGAATACAGTAATACAAATATGACATAAATATTCTTCTGTATACGTATAATACATGTATATATCCGATAGGTTCATTAGTGCAGTTCGAGGCGAGACGTGCCGCTGCCCTGAGGCAATTCGACTAATTAGATAACGAATTAACGTCTTGACAGCCAGCGACTGACTCTGCTTGTTTTCCTCATCAACGAGTTCCTTTGCACGGGATGTTTGGAAACGTTTTGCAAGCTGATCTGCTTGTTTGTCCTAGCTTTAATTACGTAAATGTTGTTCCTAAATGTCTCATGTGACAAAATAGGTATCTTCAAATATACACCTTTATTTAACTTCTATCTTATAAAGAATAATTGAATTTCGAAGAGACTTAAACGTAGTTGAAAGGATCTTGTGAATTTTTCAGTAAAGGTTTCTTGTAAATCTCACTGTAAATACTAGTCTAGACACCCTGAGAAATAAGGTCTGTGATACGGATTTGTTTCGAGAACAGCTTACCTTTGAGATTCACACACGTCTCTAGTCAGCTCACATAATATTTACCACGTGGGAGTACTTATACTTTGTTATTGCCTATTTTTACCAAACGTGATATTAAAGTCACACAGACATAGTTTGATAATATTAATAAGCTTTATTAAATTACACTACACTTATGTCTTGCCCAATATTATATTATATTTTCAATGCTATATTGAAGCATGGGAAAGTAAGATAAAATATATTGCTTTAAATATAAAAGTCAAGCAACTAAAATATTCAAAAAACATGAATGTACTCTTGTTAAACTTTAAGAAATAAAATACATTGACTTGTGGCTGGAATGGTTCCATCGACAAAGATGATTTTTTTAACCTAATTATGTTTTTAAATGAAATAATGTTTCTTTATAGATATAATGTATTTGTGAAATTGAATTTCATTTAGTACCCTTATGTTTTGAAAGAGCTGACTAAAACATTTTTAGATCAAGATGAACATATTTTACTAACCTCCAGATTTTTATGTCACCAGATTTTTACATTCGACGTTATAATAACATGTTAATAAAAATCTCAAGTAATTTTAATATTACTAAGGGAGTACAACATCTGGAGATTTTTCATCCCCCTCATACTCGCCAGGTTTGTTTGACGATGATTTATATCCTCACTGAAATATTACAATTGAATGAGTACTGGCTTTATTCCGTGTAATTTATTTTGCTGAGGTGTTAAGACATTTTACTGGGAGCTTCGAGCATTTGTAATAAGTTAATAAAAGGAAAACGTAAAAAATGATTTTTCATTACAAAATAAGAAAAACGTGTTCACTGTTTTCAAAAATTCTCGCGAGGAAATGGAAGCAAATTGGGAACAAAGGTGAATTGAATCTCACGAAAGAAAACATACAAATAAGGAAATCGAATGTCGTTGCTCATCTGATTTGGAATCGGCGTAGATAATAAAGAAAGGAGGGTGATGTCTCTTTTCAGCTTTGTTGCCGTAGCAAAATGAACTTTGTGTATTATTATTCTTGTAGACAACTCTATCGTTCAAAGCCTAATATTTTTTACTCACTGTGATGGTACTAGTTATTGTTACACTGTAGCAACTGGTATATTAATTGTGTGTTATATAATTATTATAATAACAATTGGTGATTCTGTTTTGCAACTTTCAACCTAATAACGTAGTCTCAATTAACTTCACGATTAAGTATTAGTGGCCAATAAACATTTACGAAAGAAAGACGTGTTTCTCTAACCGATCCGCCGGCACAAGCCAAACTGAACCTTACGACCTGACCAAATGGTCGACTTCGAGCCGCACAGAAGTTCAACATTGCATCGAGGACCGGCTAAAGGGAGAACAAAAGAACTGCATTCCTCAGCGATAAGCGAGCGCCGAGTTGAAGCTTAGTGCAATTATAAAGACAATTTGGTATATTCGCGGCGACGCATCAATATTTACAAGTTTTAGTGTGAGGATTTCGACTGTTACGTGTGAAATATGGCCACGGAAACCGAACAAGCAATCAGTATACTGGAAAATACAGCCCTACTATTGAAAAAAACTCCACTACTTAAAAACCAGTGTGGCAGGTGAAGCAGCGACTTTATTGAAGCACATTCCAGTAACAAGCGCTAACTACATTCAAGCGTGGGAAACGCTAAACCATCGATATGGGAACAAGCGTCTAATAGTGAACGCATTGTTGAAGCGACTTTTTGCCCAGAAGAAATGTACCAGCCAAGCTGCAACCCAACTGAAATCTCTACTAGACATCACCAACGAAGTATTACAGAGTCTAGAAAATCTGGAGGTGTCGACGGATTCTTGGGATCCAGTAATCATATTTCTGGTTGCACAGAAGTTGGACCCAGAATCCCAGAAGGAGTGGGAACAAAATTCCTACTCAGAGAATTCCCAGGACTTGTCGACTTGGAGGGATCTGCGCAAGTTTTTGGAGGCAAAATTCAGAACATTGTAATTAGTCAACCCCCCCACTACTACGAAGCTTGCCAAGGAACGAGTCCTTCACGTTACAGCCACGGAAAGTCCAAAGCAAAGAAGTTGTGCTTTATGTACAGATGCGCACACGTTATGCGATTGTAACGTATTCACCAAGATGTCACCAAACGAACGTAGAGAACATGTCAAAACAAACAAGCTCTGTTTCAACTGCCTCGGAGTTGGACATTCGGTGTTTAGGTGCCGTTTGCCAACATCATGCCGTATATGTAAGAGACGTCACCACACTCTTCTACACCTACCTAACTACGGGGAGGCATCGGCTTCTCATGTTGTAGCTAATCAACCGATGTCATCCAATCAGGCAAATGTAGAAGAAGGGGAAGTTCAAGCAATGGTTGCGTCACACTATCACGCAGGGCGGAAACAGACAATTTCACTATTAGCCACTGCAATAGTAATTTTAAAGAATGAACGTGGACACACTACTGCATTGAAGGCGCTGATAGACTCAGGATCTCAAGCATGTTTTATAAGTGAGAAAGCAACTCAGATCCTGAAACTACACAAGACAGCAGTAGATCTTATCGTGTCTGGACTTGAGTACACGAAGGTTAGAGTCAGGCATGAAGTAAATGTAAATGTATTATCACGATGGAACAATCTCATTTACCTATTAAAGCCTACGTGATGACGAAGCCCTTGACATCTAACATACATTCAGGCACAATAATAAGAAGATATTGGCCGCACCTTGCTGGCATTCAACTGGCAGACGAAACATTTTCCGCTTCCTGCAACATCGATCTGCTGTTGGGTGTCAATGAGTATGTAAGCATTATGAAGAAGGGATTGATCAAAGGTCCACCAGGTACACCATGCGCACAAGATACATACCTGGGATGGACCCTTATGGGTGGAATTGACATCAAGGTCAGGAAGCATGAGCAATCCTTAACGGTCATGAAACAAGAAGTTGATATAGAAGATTTACTGAAAACAATATGGGAAGTTGATGAAGATACGAAAAGAAACCTAACACAAAGGGAACAGTTATGTGAAGATATATACACTAAGACACAGAAGCGAGATGAATGTGGAAGATATGTTGTCAGATTACCATTCAACATTGAAGAACCTAAATCAACAGAAGGAAATATGAGAGAAATAGCAATGAAGAGACTGATGCAATTAGAAAGAAGGTTCAATCAAAATAAAGAATTAAAGCAAGAATACAAGAAGGTAATTGAAGACTACATAGATCTAAAACATATTGAAGAGATACCTACAGAAGAAATAAATAATAAATCAGTCTACTTACCTCACCACGCCGTGATCCGTAATGATAAAGAAACCACGAAGACTCGTGTCGTATTTGACGCCTCGTGCAAGGGCTCCAACGGTGTCTCTCTCAATGACGAACTGTTGACGGGTCCTGCACTGCAAGACGATCTGAGAAACCTGATAATGAGATGGAGAACTCACGCCTTTTACTTTGTTGCTGATATCCAGAAAATGTACCGTATGATATGGGTTGACCGAGAAGACACAGATTATCAAAGAATTTTGTGGAGAAACGACCAATCTGAAGAAGTCAAAGACTACAAATTGTTGACTGTTACATTTGGAACAGCTTCTGCTCCATATCTCGCCGTAAGAACACTTATGAAATTGGCAGAAGATGAGGGCGACCGGTATCCTGAAGCTGCTAAGATATTGCGTGAAGATTTTTACGTAGATGACGCAATGTCTGGAAGTGACAGTCTGCAACAAGCAATAAAGGATAGTCAAGATCTTAGAGCGCTTCTTCATTTGGGTGGATTCGAACTAAAGAAATGGTCCTCCAACAGTCGAGAATTCTTGGAAACAGTTGATCCTAGCGATAGATCGTCTAATGCTAATCTGGAATTGAAGATTGATGGAACAATAAAGGCACTTGGTGTACAATGGAATTTAGGAAAAGACAGATTCGAGTACAATTTAAACTTACCTTCAATCAATGAAGTGATCACGAAGCGAAGCATTCTATCTGACATCCAAAAGTTGTTTGACCCACTCGGCTGGATTGCGCCTAGCATCGTTCTGACAAAGATATTAATGCAAGAACTATGGCTTGAAAAGATATCCTGGGACGATGCATTGAATTCTAAAATAGCCAGCAAGTGGATCACATTGCGGTCTGACCTTGAACATGTAAATGGAATCTACATTGAAAGATGGGTAGGTACGACGTGCGCCAACAGAGAATCCATAGAACTCCATGGATTCAGCGATGCATCCATCCAAGCATATAGCGCTGTAGTATATAGCAGGGTGACATACCCAGACGGTACGAACAAAACGACGCTTATCGCAGCAAGAACAAGAGTGGCTCCGTTGAAAACAATATCCTTACCTCGTTTGGAGCTCTGCGGCGCGTTGATACTCTCAAGATTGCTTATGCAAGTTGGTCAAGCAATGAGAATACCTGCAACTCAAATTTATGCTTGGACAGATTCGTCTATTGTCCTGTCGTGGTTATTTGGAGATCCAAACAACTGGAAGGTGTTTGTGGCAAACAGAGTTGTTGAGATTACAACCAATGTATCCTGCAGTCAGTGGCATCACGTCCAAACTCAAGATAATCCAGCTGATGTTGGTTCCAGGGGGATGTTAGTAGAAAATCTGAAAAGGTGTGAATTATGGTGGCATGGGCCAGACTGGTTACAACAATCGAAGATACAGTTCACTAAACCAAACATTATGCAAACAGAGATTGAAAGGAAAAATAATAAAATACAAAATTTAAAAATAACTTACAACAAAAATGAACAAGAGAAGAGACTACTTACACAATTTGAAGAATTTGATACACTATTAGAGCTACTTAGAACAATCACATACTGCCGAAGATTCCTGAAACAAAAAACATTAAAAGACAGAATAGACAGCAAAATCACAACTGAAGAACTACACGTATCGATGCAAACCTGTATAAAAAGAGCACAAGAAGAAGAATTTACAGAAGATATAGAATCGTTAAAAACAAAAAAGAGAGTTAAGAAAACAAGCAAACTAAAAGCACTAGATCCTTACCTTGACGAAGATGGCATCCTGAAGGTGGGCGGTCGGCTCAGGAACTCTGAACTGGCTAATGAATTGAAGCACCCAATCATTTTGGGTCATGCAAGTAGACTTACCTATTTAGTGGTCGCAGAAGCACATTTGACTACTCTGCATGGAGGAGTGCAATTGATGCTCACTTACCTGCGATCGAAATACCGGATACTCCGTGCGAAGTCCCTAGTAAAGCAGTGTATCCATCGATGCTTGATATGTGCTAGACATGGGGCTAGGGTAAAAACACAATTGATGGGAGACTTACCAAGTTTTCGAGTAAAACCAGCTCGGCCATTCCTTAACTCCGGTTACGACTTTGCGGGACCAATTCAAATTCTAATAAAAAAGGGCAGAGGAGCCCAAACTGGCAAGGCGTACATAGCTATTTTTGTATGTATGTCCACGAAGGCGATCCACTTGGAGTTAGTTGGTGATTTGACTTCAGCTGCATTCATTGGTGCCTTTAAACGATTTTGCGCACGAAGAGGCAGATGTACAAACATGTGGAGTGATCACGGAAGAAACTTTGTTGGTGCTAACAAAGATCTGGTTGAAGCATGGAAGGAAGCTCGCCTACAATTTGATGGAGAAATTAGTGAATTACTTGCTAATGATGGAACACAATGGCACTTCATCCCGGTCTACTCCCCAAATTTTGGAAATTTATGGGAGACCGGTGTGAAATCTATTAAGCACCATCGACGAAGAATTCTTAACACTAACCTTACCTATGAAGAGCTTACGACGGTTCTCTGTGGAATTGAAGCGAGACCTTGAACTCGAGACCGCTGTGCCCGCAGGAAGACAGCATGTTGGAACCATTAACTCCGGGTCATTTTTTGATAACTGAAGCCCCTGTAACCGTGCCTGATGTGAACCTGAAAGACGCTAAAATAAGCAACCTGACACGTTGGCAATATACGCAAAAACTGCTGAACGATTTCTGGTCAAGATGGCAAAAAGAATACTTGACGCGGCTGCAACAAAGACCGAAATGGTTAAAACGCGAAGACGAATTCAAGATTGGAGACATTGTCCTCATAAAACAGGACAATTTGCCACCAGGAAAGTGGCTTATGGGACGAATAACCGACAAGCATCCTGGCCCTGACGGTCTTACCACAGTCTATAGTGTAAAGAGTGGTGATCATATAACAAAGCGATGCGTAACCAAACTATGTGCGTTGCCCATCGAAATAGATTAGTGCTATATAGTTGTTAACATTTATGATTTTACTATTGTTCTTTGTATAAATTCTTTCTGACCGCACCATACACCGATACCTTAATGATTGTTGATTTTACTTATTTTGAAAGGACTTCAGTAGTCCTTTGGTGGGCGGCTTATGGTGATTCTGTTTTGCAACTTTCAACCTAATAACGTAGTCTCAATTAACTTCACGATTAAGTATTAGTGGCCAATAAACATTTACGAAAGAAAGACGTGTTTCTCTAACCGATCCGCCGGCACAAGCCAAACTGAACCTTACGACCTGACCAACAATCAATGACCTTCTAAAATGATGATCAACCCTATAAACGAAAACATATTTATTCGAATTGAGAGTTTTAATTTAAATCCGAAATTACAGATTTTCTGATTTAATAATTAAATAATTGTGCGTCCTAAACTATTTATATATAACATTATTTCTCAAATGTGTTTTTTTTCCTTACAATGCCATATCTCCGTTAATTCTTCATCAAAATTGATTATTCAAACATCATTTAAATGCTTATATTCCTCGCTATTGATGCAAATAGCATAAAATTTATATTTCAATTAAGTAAATTGTATAATTAACTGATTGATTATTAATTTGTTTTTTAATTATTTTTTTTTCATAATTATAAAATGGTATTTCTGATAACAATCTATTCAACTGATATGTAGGAGACGCCATCTATTAACAACATGTTTAACTAATATGTCAGCTGTTAGATTGCTTCCATTATATAATGTGCTTAATAATCACACAGGCCAGCTAGTTCACCGTATTTTGCAATCTCAATCATTTTTTTTTTCGAATTCCGCTTAAGTGACTTCCATCCGATCTTATTCCAGCACTTTTGTTTATTCGTATCAATCAGTTATGAACATTATAATTTTCCATACGAATCAATAAATACGATTATTATTTTCTCTCAGAGTTGATGCAATGACACTTATTCCTCCGTCCGATCTTGACATATAGCTGCGCCGCGTTCGCATATATGTCCAAACATAACTTTGCCCGCATGCAAAGAGTCCAAAATGGGTTTCTCCGTCGTCTGCTTGACCCTCCAGCCTTCGTTAGGAACATGGACCTGCACAGGGACATGAGGCTTCCCTCGATAGAAGCCTATGTGAAATATCTCACCAGGAGATACTTCAATAGCGCTTCGAATCATCCCAACCCGCTCGTAAAATCCACCGTGAACTACGTCCCAGACAACTCAATCCCCGTTGCCAAACGTTATAAACGCCGTCCGCGAAATCTCTTTGTCGATCCCGTTGACGACATCGAGAACGCTAATAATTTCTACGCGTCCGCTCCCACAACATATGCGTGCTCGCGCCCACGCCCGCGAAACCACCGTTCCCTCCGCAGGGGACGTACGGTTAACTTCGCTCCCACACACCCGCCATGACCGCCCTCCTCTGCGGCAACTCAAGCCTAGGTCCGATCCATCGGCATGGAGCCCTTGAGTCAAGCAGCCATTCGCGTGATACAGTGACTCTACATTCACTAGCTTTCACAGCCATACATGACACTGCATTATACACACATGCACAACACACAGGTACATGGGTTCTGTAAGGGACCTTTTTTTTCTTTTTTTGCCTAGTTAGATTAGACAAAAAATTTCAGACCACTAAATACACATACACATGTTCCTTCCCTCCTCCCAGGGGGCAGAAACATGTATATATGTATAGTTAGTTTAGATCGAATGATAGGGATTTAGTCAGATCGCGACTTAATTGCATACGCGCAACAGTCCGAGCCGAGATTCGGCCACTTTGGCACCCTCGGATGTTGTTGCTTAGCTTTCGTGGCTGAGTGCCCTAAGCGCTCGCCCCAAGCCCGGTAAAGCTGTAAAAGCCGTAAAGGGTCCAGGGCCCCTAAGGCTAACAGTATAGACAGTTCGAAAAAAAAAAAAACACTTATTCGGATTGCATGCTTTAATTTTCTATCGGAAATCATTTTTATGCGCGTGAATATATTCATTCGGATTGAGCTCTATCTATAATTTTCTATCCAAGCCAATGCGAATATATATGATCATTATTAATTTGAACGAATAGGAGAGTTGGATATTCTCAATTCTTTTTAATGCTACAAAAAAGAATTAAGAATTCCGTTCTTTTTTGTACGAATTCCAGTTTCAATTCGTTTTTGTTCGTTAGGAAGTCGGAACAAACATTAAAATATTTCCAGATAAATTAGTAGAGTAAGGTAAAAGAAAAACAATTATACTGTACAATTTCTACCTTTCTTACTTACTTAATTTTAGATGCAATACTTATATTTTATTACAATATACGGGATATACAATATTTCCAATAAAAGCCAGTGCCAGTTTTACCGCATCATTACAAGGCTCACACAGATAATTATAATCTACAATTTAGCATACCTTTTTCTCATTTAAATTTCAGTATAATTAGTGTTTGCGTCATTATAAGTAGTTTTAATTTATTTAATTTTATATACTATGGTAGCTGTGCACGCGTCTACGCTGGTGTGGATTACAGAATGCCGCGAATCGTACTGCCCCCGCTCAAAAGATGGAAGATAAAAAAGCTTATTGTGGGTGATTCTTAGAAGATAGATATATGCTATTTATGACTTTTTTGTAGGTCTTTTTAAGATCTACAATTATATAGAACATTAATTTGATATGTACATTCAATCAAAAATTATCGGAAAAGGATGATCTATTTATGGTTCCAAATTCATTTTTTTATTGTTAGATTGGTACAGCTGTTTTTCATTTTGGCGCGGAGATTGAGTTGCATCTGTCATTTGGATTAAATACATTGCTGTTTTTAGTTAAATCACATCTAGTGTGTATTGCAAATTTAATCATGGAGAAAAGCATCGAACAAAGAGTTTGTCATAAATTTTCATCGCCAATTGAATTTCGTGTTCGGAGACACTGAAAATGTTAAAGAAGGCTTAAGGTGAATCGACTTTATCAAAAACACGTGCTTATAATTGATACAAAGCGTTCAATTAGAGAGTTCGGTAGAGATATGCTGGAATATTTGCCTCACCCTGGTAAGCCATCAACGTCTTCAACTGAAGTTAACATCGCAAAAGTGAAGGAAATAGTGACTGAAAATCCTCATTCAAGTATGAGAGAGATAGCCGCTGAACTTTTTGTGTTTCACGAGTCGATCCCTATCATTTTAAATAATAACTTGGGTATGAAACATTTTGCCGCTCGGCTAGTCCCAAAATACCTGAATTTTCTCCAAAAACTCAATCGCATAAGAGTCGCTGAAGACATGCTAGAACGAGTCAATTCCGACCAAACATTCATGAAACGCATTATTACTGTTGACGAGACGTGAGTTTACGAGCGTGAAATGCAAACTCAACAAATCAACAAGCTTCGGAGTGGCGTCTTCCAAGTGAACTGAAACCGAAAAAACCAACCCAAACTCGATCAAATCAAAGTCAAAAACTAAAAGTCATACTGTTTTCTTTGACTATCGTGGTGGTGTGCACTCAGAATTCTTACCGGAAGGTCAAACAGTAAATAAAGTATATTCTTTGAGCGTTATGCGTCGTTTAAGAGAGAAAATTCGACGAAAAAGATCAGATTTGTGTATAGAAAATTCTTGGATTTTGCACAACGATAATGCGCCTTCGCATAAGGCCATCATTGTTAACGAATTTTTTACCAAAAACTCAACAAATACTATCGAGCAACCACCTTATTGACCAGATATGGCTCTAGCTGACTTCTTTCTTTTTCCTAAACTCAAATTACCACTTTGTGGCACCCGTTTCATTCGGTATAAGACATAAAGGATAATTCACGACGATAACTAAACTCAATTCTGGAAAAACGTTTAAGAATTGTTTTGATGATTGGATTATTCGTTAGCGTTTCTGAAGGAGCATACTATGAAAGCAATAAAATAAATTTGCATGAATAACCAACATTTTGTGTATTATTGATCTTTTCTCGGTACTTTTTTGACAGAATAGTATCTCGTGTGGTTTACTCAGAGTAAGCTTATTATGTAGCTAAGCTATGCAGAGTAAGCTATTATGTAAATTAATGTAGTACAACTAGATCGCTCCATAGATATTGTTCTACCCTTTCTTGGGTTGTAAATTGCTCGACCATAGGCGCCAGCTATCGCATTTATAGGTAGCATAAAAACATTATCCATGAAAAAGCACTTGAGTCTACCAACTCTCCTGGTGAACAGTCAAACGTTGTAGTTTATTAATCTCATACATCATTATATCACTCTACAAGTAGACAAATATAAACATAATATACTTATAAAGCAAACTTCAGTACTAATTTGTTATATGTTTTTAAACAAAAGCAGATACTCGTTCAATTCTATTATGTATGTTTAATACTGATTTATTGTAATTTCAAATTTTACTTGCAGCTATGTTTATTAACATATGAATTTATACAATATCATATTTGTCCTTGCGTTTATATCCTTTTTATGGGAAATGACAAGGAAGAAAAATAAAAAGTAATCGCGTAACTTGAGTGGCGCTTGAGGAAACGTCGTGACAAGTTAGAGCAAGCCCATTAACCACGGGTGAATGTTCCTAGTTCTAAATGTTCTAATACATTGTGCCAATTTATTGTGACCTCACCTGCCTTCTGATTAATTAACATCGAAAAAGAAAACTCCGAGACCTAGCTTATTTGGTTGCGTCAGTTAGTAGAGTTAAATTGTCTGGAAGACGATAACCAGGTGACATTTGTAGTCTGACCAAGAGGATAAATGTTGAGTGATAAATTGTTTTGTTAGGCTATTATTTATCACAGTATAACACGAAAACTATTCGATAGGTTCGTATAATTATCAGGACTTCAAAAATTATACTGTACTTCTAAATAGAAGAAAAACATTTACACTGGATTTTTTTAATAATTTATAGCTTTATTGTATAATTCAAACATATAAATAGAGTAATCAAAAGATTTGCTAAATGAAAACATTTAAATTTAGAAATTTGTGGTCGCTAACTATGGGCCTCATAATTTTTTTTTCGAACTGACTATGCGGTTGCCTTATAGGCCCTGGAGCCTTTCCAGCTTTTACAGCTTCACCGGGCTTGGTGTGCCTCATAAGCTCAGGTCACTCAAAGGGCAATGGAGATGGCTATGCTCGGAGTTTCACTGCGAGATGGAATCAGAACTGAGGAGATCCGTAGAAGAACCAAAGCCACTGACATAGCCCTAAGAATAGCAAGACTTGAATGGCAGTGGGTGGGGCACGTAATTCGTAGAATGATTGGCCAAAAAGTTGTCCGACGACCTGGTAATGGTTGCGGGAAGCCGCTGGATGCTGGATGCGGGCAGCACAGGACCAGTCATTGTGGCGATACTTGGAGGAGGCCTATATCCAGCAGTGGACGTCTTTCGGCTGAAATGTTGATATATATAAACTAACTGTGCCCGCGGCTTTGCACACGTTTATTACGCAGTAATTATTTTCATCTCATAATTTTAATTTTAACCATATTTTCAGCTTTCTTTCTAATTATTGATATTTTTTATAGTGTTCGGAGTTACACAACCGAACGGCTCTTTAGGTATAATTTGTGCACTGCGTGCACTTTAACATTTTATTGTTAAAGTTATATATTTGTAATATTCAGTTCGCGATCAACCACAAGCGACTCAATACCACAGCTCGTTACCATTAGCGGCTGACTATTAATTAGTAACCATTAATATAATAAACCATTTTACCATAAACCATATCCATCTTTTTCTACATATAGTCTATCAATTCATTTAAAATTGGTCACGCCGTTTCTGAGTTAAATTCGGATATACCAACAGACACACAAAGAGACAAAAAAAGTCTTATTCGTGATCCTTTATAAACGTCTATCACGAAATTTAGGCTCATGTACAGACCGAATTACAAGTTTATTAATATAGAATATATACATCATAGATTTTCTTTGAATCATAATTTTATTTAGCAAAATATTTTAGTGTCTTATTTAAATATTATATTTTATGTTATATGATATAATTTGAACAATAACTATGTCGTTTATTTTATTATACACAATACCACTTTAAAGAAATTTAATTGTAAATAAGTTTCTTCAACCCACTGAAAACAAAATATCATTTTAAAATTCCATTTATTTCTTCAATCTCGCTTGATAAGGCAATTTGTACGTGCATACCTATTCAGCGTAAAAAAATAGACTTCGCGTTGCTGTTTTGAAGCGTTGTCGTACAAATTTTATGCAAAGTGAATATAAGTGATATTAACAAAACGCCCGTAATAATTATACAGTACTTATTATAAACTATTATATTATCCTAAATCAGAAGAATTACAATAGTCGATTCCCTTTTTATATTTTTCTTATGTAATATTCAATTCACCTTTGTTCCCAATTTACGACTTAAATTTATTTTCCATATACCAACCGTACTTCCAGGAAATCATCCCATAAACACGTTTTTATTACGAGAAACAAAATTTATTGAGTGTATGTAAAAGTTTCAGTGAAAAAATTATATGATCTTGTTAGAATAACAATATATTCAGAAAATAAATCACAACTTTTTCAATGACAATATCAATTATCGTCAAGTATAACAACATATGACTTCGGCGTTTCAGATGTTATGTACCTAATACGACTTTTTATATGAAAATTCGCACAAGACAAAATATTTTACGATCACTTATCTCGTCTAGCGGTCTATGAGGTTAGTGTATGATTACAAAGTAGATCAATTTCTTACCTAGATATAGATTTTGGTTACTTTTTCTAATCTGATTAAAACGGATCTAGTATCCAAGATAACTAATCTTAGGAAATGCCTCGAACTAATTCCGCCTTGATAACAAGCCCAAACCTGTAAAATGGGACGCACAAAAGAACTGTAAAAATGTCTTTCAGTCCCGGGTACCACTATTTCATATTATTGGTGCAAGATGCAATTGATCACAACTGACGATGTGTTATTTATTTACTTAATAAAATGTACAGCTTTGAAATTGTATAATATAAACTACATTTATACGCAAACCATTCAGCCAATTATGGATTTGTAATTAATTCAATTATATTTTTAGAAGAATACTGTCCCGGCTACGAATCACAGACTACGAATCAGTGACCAAGTTATGTGAACGGTTCGACGATCCAAGCAACAATGCCTGCCTTTTTTTCGATCTGACTACACTGTTAGTCAAAAGAGCACTGAAGTTTCAGACGGCTTTTACAGTTTTACCGGGATTGGGGGATGTATCGCTTTTTGAGCGCTGCGCCTTATATACCCTTCCACTAAGACCGACCAATAGGGTAGTTATGAATGGCTACTTAGAAATAAACCCCAATTCTCTTCACTTCCAACAATATTATATCCTTTAACATTAAATTCAATTTGAAGTCAATAAAATTGATAATAATTCCAAAGCTTAATACTTACTTATTTTCTTGGGGATCTATTAGGAATATTTTTCTTTATTTCTCTAGATTAGTATAATATTACTCGAATAATCCCATGAATAAAAAGCCATCGCGGGACGCCTGGTATATGTGAAACATCGAAATTATTTTGCACAAATAATATGCAAAAGAAGACAGTTTAGGAAATAAATATGGCATTATCAAAAATAATAATGGCGATATAAAAAATAATAATTATAATAGCTTGTGTATGGCGACGCGTCACTAGACAGTATTACATGTTTCATACAATCATATAGCGTGCTGCCACATTAGATGTTCATATCAAAAACATTAATTAATAGATAATTATTAATAGATAATTACACGCAATTTATAAAAGCACTTTGACTTAATTACTTATGTTTATCATTACGTACCTAACATAAGTAATTAAGTCGAAAGTAACATAAAGTAATTTAACGTAATTAAACCTTGAGTAAAACGCTGGAACAGCTTGCGAAAGACATTTAAAATATCTTGTGAATGTAACTCGTTGATCAGGAAAATAAGCCACGCTTTAGTTGTCGACATTGCGTTAATTTATTACCTAGATATTCTAATTGTCTTGGAGAAAATGTTGATACATGTTGATGATGTTGACATATCACACGTGATATGGCAGATCACGTGATTTAACGTTGAGATATTATGTCAACCCCACACATTTTTTCATATTCTGTTAGCGTTAACTATTGTAGAAAGAGAACTTGGGCCAGGGCATTTGTTTAGTAGAAACTAAATAATGTACACGGAATAAAAACCAAACATATAAAAACCAAACATTTTCTGTAATATATAATATTTACAAAGATTTTTAATAATTACATGTGATAAATTTTGTACGAATAGACACTACAATAATATTTATGGGTCTGGAAACAAAAACTCATTTAAGACAGTAAATTAACTACTTAGTTGTGAGCCGAGTTAATTTAGTGTTTTACGGCTTGTTAGACTTGTTTATATTAAGTTTAGACCTTAATGGTATAACGTAACCCTTTACAGACAGGGACGTAAATTGCTTTCGTGTCGGTCTAGGGGACAAATATGTCATTTGATACATAGAGATAAATAATAAAATAATAATATCGGCTTGTAAGTGCTTCACTACTGGGAAAAGGCCTCTTCCCAAGGGAAGGTATGAGCTTAATCACCGCGCCTCCCACGACGTATTGGCGATTTCAAACACTCAGAAATCAACAGTTGCATATTTTTCCCACATACTGTGGTACTACAAGAACATTTCTCAAGAGTTCAGGATTCCTCGGGATGTTTTGCATCAGATATATTTTATTACAATACAATGTATCGTTATAAAATTAAATTAGATCTAGGTTTCTACCTAGATCTAATTTTATTTTATTTTAATTTAACGATATAATTTTATTTTAAATCAATGATGGCTCAGTGGTAGCGTGTACGACGTCGCGTCGATCGACGTGAGTTGAGAATCCCTGCAATGAGCCTGAGCTTTCGGTGAAGGAAAACATCGTGAGGAAACCATAGCATGGTGGTAGGGCTTTTTCTGATGCCCGCCTGGCTAGCTACCACCCTCAAGTTGGAAATCAGTCGCCAAGCACTAATAGGTGTGCTCCGGCAGCTGCACTTGAGAGCCAGTCTTCCACTAGGTTTAGCGTGTTACCATCTTGGGCCACACTGTCACTTAACATCAGGTGAGATTGTGGCCACTACCACAAACCTATAAAGAAAAAAAACTGATTTTTTTATGTCGCCAACCCAAATATGTGTAAAGTGAATAACCTAATACCGTAGACAACTTTAAACCATCAGGTGGGATTGTGTCCACTACGCCAAACCTATAACGATAAAAAGATATATATATATATATATATATATATTATATATTAGTACCAACAATGGTGAAAACACGCTAAATATAGAAGGAAAGACCTACTTGCGAGTGCAGCTGCTGGAGCTGATACAAAGGTGCTTGAAGACCTTGAAGGTAACCCACGTCGATTACCGCGGTTTTCAAAGACGTCGAACCATCATTGCTACAAAAATATTAAATACTTTAGATAAAATCATAAAATAACAAAAGTCAATAAATTTTTGATACTTGAAATGATTACTAATCGCTATTGTTAATACTATACTATACTATTATTAATTAGGGTATACAAGAATAAACAAATTTGTAAAAAATAATTATATTGATCGTTAGTGATGCCACACACATTTAATACGCTGTAATTATTTTCGTCTCGTAAATTTATTTTTACAACTTCTATATGATTTTTTATTACTACATGATTACGAGTATGATGATTATATATTATGTTCCTTTACTAATTCTAAAAGTATTATTAAAATGCTAGCTTATCAGTTGAGGAATTTTTTTAGTCATATTCGTGATCACTATATTTTATAATAGGTAAATTGAACTACAGATTTATTAATCTAGATATAACTACCAGAAAATTTATAGCAAAGTAGTGAACTCCCATTACGAGTTAAGTCTTAGGTTTAAGCTGAGAAATTGAAACTTGTAGATCTTCATGTTCTACGTCGCAATATCCAAGCTTAAGCCAGGGCTTTGAACCTATATAAAGTTTTTTAGGATTCCGAAGTCAATAAGGAACCCTTACAATTTTGCTATGGCCGTCTGTCTGTCCGCGGCTTAGCTCAGAAATTCTTAGTACTACAGAACTGTTATCTGGTATGGGTATACATATTAATTACGCCAACAAAGTAGTAAAATAGAATCATTAAAAATATATTGCTTAGGGTAGGCTGACGGGGAGGCTGTAGGTGAGGGTGTACACGTAAAGTGGTAGGTTCTTTTTTTTCATCTATATCACAGCGCGCGAGTTGGTTAGATAGATCGTTCAAAAATATTGCGGGTGTGTGAAAACCATATTTCGATTCAGGAATCCGTTTGCGCAATATTAACCTTTAAAGTACTAATTTTTGTTAGAGTCAAGTGTCCCCCATCCTGCCAGCTAAATGGATGTTTTTATATATGTGAAAAAATTCATGGTAGTAGTATATATAATGAAGTTAAATGGAAAACTATCAGAGGTAGAGGCTTTATAAGTTAACGATTTATAGCAATAAACTTATAAAATATACTTGGAGAAGTAATTTCCTACAAATTCAATTGAAAATTACTTAAAGCCCCCTCACTAAGTCTGCATAATATGAAGGGTAGCTACGGAACCCTACACTGCGCGTGGCCCAAAACGCACTTGACAATTTCTTATATTGACAAAGCAGTAGCAACATTTTCGGAGTTCGCCAATGACAATCAATACACTATGGGTAAAATTTTTGTTGTTGAAGAAACACTATCTATTTATCTATAAAAATAAAGAACATCTCTACCTGTAATTTGAAAAAAGGGTCTTTTCTTAAGCTCATATTATTATTTACACGTTACCCATTTATTTATTTAATTGAATGACGTTACCAATACCCAAAGTCACGTTTTTTATTTTAGTTTTACGATTGCCTGTATTTTTTTGTCCGGGTAATCTTCAAAACGGCTGAACTGATTTTAATTGGCAGGCACAGGACTTTCCAAAGAGTAACCTACTCTACACATCATTACGCTTTTCTTTAAGAACTAAGCAGTGTTGCTACAACTACTATTTAAAAAAGTTAAAGTCGCTTATAGTCTAGGTATGACACGTAAGTGTCCATGGAACATCATATTCACGTAGGCGAAGTTACAGGCACCAGTTATAAATGTTTAACAGAATAAAAAAGATGCTTATATTACTATTGTTACTGACTTACTAAAATAAATTTCATTTTAAACTATTAGAATAAAGTAATAAATAAAATATTAATTCCATTAAATTATGTAATCTCTGTATATGATTACCCAATCATAATTTAAATGCTTATGTTCCCTTCTAATAGTTATAAATATATAAATAGTAATAATAATAATAAATAATAAAAGTAGTATAAAATCAATGTTCTCGTTTTAAAATACTTTTTTTTAAATGGCTCCACAATGAAAATGTTATATTCATTTAACATGCAGGAATCTCAAATCTATTAAGAAATATGTTTAATTACCATGATTTCAATTAGATTGTGTAAATTTTATAATATGCGAAGTAATTTCAAGGGTCATTTAGTAATAATAATTTAGAACGGAACATCTAAATCATTTATTTACTAAGCTAGATAAATAGCTTCCAAATTGAAAAAAAAAAATCGTATCATTCTTATTATATTAGTAGAGCATGTACATAGGTACTAGGTTGTAATTGAGATATTAATGTATAACTGTAGCCATCGGCCCTTCATCGTCTGAATAGTTAGGGATCAACTGCGAACAGATGGGAGTAACTTTGTGATTTCACACCCGTCGCGTAGAGGATAACTTTGTCGTGATACATTCTAACATAACATCGGCGCACAAATTACAAAATGTGGTCTCGTTTAATATAGATGTGGAAATGTTTTAGCGTGAAGTTATTCTGGTCCAAACATATTACACATGTATAGTAGATATATGGAAGTTGTCTTTTGCATCATAACTGAATACTGAATAAATAACTGCTATGGCTCAAACAGCTTAGGACTTTACAAATGAATATCATTTTTTATATAACCACAATTAAAAGTATTAACCTAAATTCGCTGTTAACAATTCACGTGACATCCATTACTCAAGCGAATAAAGTCTACTCCACAGAGTACGTTTACTCGTTTATCAAGAGGAATTAATGAATGGAGGTAATTAAATTGGAAGTAGTAAATTCAACACCATAAGGTATAATAATTAAATTAATATTATAACATTTTAATATATAGGAATATTACTATATATTTTACTACACAATCTGTCACAGTATGGATACCTATCTAATCTCTACAAATCACAGGAATTTATAGTATTAAAAATCATTTATATTAATTGTTTATACTTGTATGGTATAATATAGTGTTGTTATATTGTATGTAATAAGCAGATAGGTAATCTTTATAGCTAAGATTTCTTTCTTTTTCACATTTTTATACATTTGTTACGATTTTGTGACTTGAGAAAAATTCAAATGTTTTCTCTCCACTAGAGAAATGGTTCGAATGTCTGCAAAATCCTCTTGTGTATTGAAAACAAATGTTAGAATGTCAGGCGCTAGTACATATAATGGGATATGTCTGAATGCGCATTTTACACTCAATTCCAGTTGAAACTGAATAAGTAAGCTCTGTTTTTACCATATTATAAGTATTACATAATATAATATGTGAAAGATGTCTTCCATCAAATCCGCTTTGATTTCCTGTTCAATGATTCATTCACATAGTCTCATAGTCAAGGTTAATGTATAAAAATTATGATAATTCGTACTAGTTCTAAATATTAAAGACTAAATTAATGAAAATACCTCACTACTTACTATATGTTCCATACCTAGACACAAATCTTATTGAAAAGTTAATGTAAGAATAATAATGATATTTTTTTCTTATTCTAAATATTAAAGACCAAGGAAAAGTATTAAAAATACCTCTCTACTTACTCTATGTTCCATACCTGGACCCAAACCCTAAAAATACAGTTGAAAATAAAGTTAATGTAAGATTAATAATGATAACATTATGTATGATCAGTTATTGAATTATCTTGAATAATAAAATATGCATAAACACTAAATAAAATATACAAAAGTAATAAATACTGTAAACTTAATCGCCTTTCTCTATCTTAGCTTGTAATTAGGTTTGTACGTTAAACTGGATCCATCTATCTCCTTAAAAACATTATCTAACTCTCCATACATTTCTGGATGCGCCTATTATTTACTTTAAGTACTCAACTTGGGGGTGATTTTTAGCTGCTTAAACGAACACCAGAAAATCACAGGTGTACATATATATTAATTTTCGGAATTTATTCGATAATTTTTTCTACCTAATTGTCAAAGGTATGTTTAATAGTGTTATGAAGTTCATAAATGTGTTACTGAATATACCAATGTATGACATATACATGGCAAATTTTTATAAAATTACTTTTAATCAGGTCAACTTTATTCCAAAAAAATAAAATTTAAAAACGAAAATTATATACATAATATATATATACGTAATATTCAAAATCACAGTTGCCATTAGAAGTTTTAGTTCCGCGTAGGAATAGATTGCGGTCAACAACGAGACTTTATGTATTGTACTTTATATATACATACATACATACAGCCCAACAGCACGTTAGTCTAAGAGTAGTTACAAACGACTTGCGCGCCACCTATTTTAAATTGGTTATATTAATTCAGAAACCTTCACGAGCGTGCGCACAGCATCCTATCAGAGTTACACCACCTTCGAATATATAGCATAGGAACACATACGGGACCAACAATTAAATATTAACTTATATATATTTAACTAAAACTATTAAGAAACCAAACCAGTCTATATAAATAAAATAACTGAGATTTGCCGTTATGAGCGCGTCACGCAAAAACAACTCGATAAATTTTGACCATTTTTTTTTGTTTTCTCCTTTGATACTTAGTCTTTATAAAAAAAGTATCACTATATCTTCATTTCAATAAAAAGTTATTAAAGCTTTAAGATACTATGCGAGCGGAGCCACGGGCACAGCTTGTTCTTGTAATTGATTTCTCGAAAACGGGTCTAACGATTTGGATGAAATTTCATATTTAGGTAATGTTTTACATTTCATGTTAACCAAAATTGGGGTTTTTTTTTTAAATAATAGCCCTGATATTATATATACATTTATAATAATACATATTAAAGATTCTCTACTATGAATTATACATTTATCTACCGATAGATAGCGATAGCATGTAAACGATTGCAATATTACTCATCGCAGCACTGATGTTTGCAGTTTAAATAAACAATTGTGTATCCCTCTATACTGGGAAACGTAGATAACGAAATATCGCTTTTGCCATCCAGTCCCTTGCAAACTGCGCATTTATTATTAAAGATTTGCAAATATCGTAACCAACAAGCAAATACAGCGTTCATTTACACACCCCTTGATATAAGGGCGAATACGCACCATAACTTATTGTATAAATTAGTTTGTAAAACGTAGAAATTAGGTTTGCATGATACTTTTTACAAGCAATACACGTATCTGAGATATAAGAGCAAGCTATAGCAATGAAATATAATATATAAAGTATTTGTTATGTATATATTCAAATAATTAATGTATTCATTATTCAAATTATTGTAACCGAAGCTGAATGTTATCGTACTTAAAAAGATTTTGCGAAAATAACGGACAATTCAATCATTTATAATCATTGATATTAATATCTCATACTTCCAGTGGAAATAATAAAAAGTAAATTTGTCATGGATATAATTGAATGTAGAATGTTAAGTATGAAGGTGGACGGATATAGAAATTGAAGAAGAATTGTCTGAATAGAGGGAGAGGAAAACATTTTGTGCGGACCTTACATAGGTAGGTTGAGGGGAGGGTAAGAAAAAAAAATACCATTGATAAAATAACTAATAGTATTTTTTCAAAAATTGAAAATTTTCATAAATTTTATCAACGCAACAGTGGTCTTGAAAACAGTGATATTTTTTCTTTGTTTTTATTAAAACATTTTTAAAGAGAGATTGAATCTCTTTGAAATTCTCCAAACAGATACAAAGTATTTTAACCTAGAATATCACCAAAATTTTACAGCTAAAAAGTTTACTATAAAGACAGTTCTAATTATTAGTATCAATATCTAATAGTATCAGTATCTAACTGTATATATCTAAGAGAATCGTGTCTATGTCATTATTTAAAAAGAAATCATGGCTCATAGTAACGAGATAACAGACCCTGTCAGGTATTCAAAAAATACGGCGTACATAAAATAAATGGAAATAATGTGGAGATGACGCCACGCCCTTGCAACAGGTGTGCTCTGTGATCCACGCAATCACATAAGCAGACAACGACGGGCTTGAAGGATGGTTCTAGCTCGAGCCCTCGTAACGTGCAGATCTCCATTAATATTGGATCCTAAGATTGTTCGAGACCACCTACTAAGTCGGAACCCGAAGAGATTATTCTGGGTGGAGCTTGTCGGATCGTGAGGATGTTCAAGATGAACTACTAGGTCACCTACGGGCAGCGATAAGACAGATATGCGAGGCATGGGGTGGTTATAGGGGAGGTTGGAGGCCACTGGGGGCAACCCCAAATAAAACAGACATCATGCTCACTTGTATTGTCGGACCATGTGCATCTCTACAATGCTTGCACTTAACCCAGATTACGCCCAGAAGATTATTATTCCGTAATGAAGAATGATATCAAGGAAAACCCTGGTGTCTTCGATAGTATATTCTGATGTCTCTCTCTCTCTCTTTTACATATATGTATATAGAAAACTTGTATGAATAGATGGTTTAAAGGAAATAAATATTACTCAATATAAAAATGGCATATACAGAATGGCATTACTATATACAGAATTTTCCAGAAACGCGACAAACCAAAATAAAATTACTGTGAGAGGTTTTACTTTATTACTATGTGTATGGTGGTCGCGACCCCTGCAACTCCTGCAACTTGATTATTGAATATACTTGAATTATGATCTTTTACCCTATAAAACAAAAATCTGATCAAAATTCCGACGCCTATTCTGATGCCTATGTCCTCATTTTAAAAATCCTGAACCACTGTGTGTCGCCACGCCAACAGCCGGTCCGACCCGCCACATTACATGTTTCACATCTAGTAGGACAATTAAATAGGTTTAATATTCTTTAGGCGCGTAATGAAAAAAGGATAAGAGTAATTTTTACGATGCGTGGGCATATTGTAACGAAAAGTATACACTATGAAGTTCTTTGTTAAACAAGAGTTTTATTGTGGTGAAAACAGTCTCAGTCAATGTTATGCGTCATATGTTCTAAAGCCACCATTCCATCCATTCCATTTCTCCATCCATTTTTCTTTTTATAAAAATGTAGCCGTCTGAAATGAACGTATGCAAGATTAAATATTTTAAAAATTGCACATTGCTCATGACTGAGCGCGCTAATTATTTTGTAGTCTAATTTTTTCCAGCTTTTAAAGAGTGCACTTTTAGTTCCGCATACTACTCGAGTTCCACCTAGCTGTCGCTGTAGCCGAGCGAATTTGAATAGATCATTGTTACGAACTGCTGGTCGACACAGACGCTCTTTGCAAACGACGCGCGAGCGAAACTATGAAACAATGAAGTCAAGAAGTTCTTTTAAAGTTCAAATGCAGATAGAACGTGTTTTAAAAATGTTTGCAAGTTTTCACTTCGTATTATGATTAGAGTGCTGACTGAAATTTTACATAAACTTTTGTAATTTTTAGCGTTCTTTGAATCGGAGGTACACGGAAACACAATTATTATATAAACTTACTAACTTTTAAATGTAAATAAGAAAAAGACAGAAATCATTGCTCTAGACTTACACATGACTTATTCCGAAAAAAAGTCATCACTTGTTGTAGAACATTGATATCTTCAAGTGAAGAATAATTCGAGTTTTCTACGAAATGTACTCCAACCTTGACTGCATCTTCACTTTCCACCAGATGTAATGGCGGTCAAGCACGAGCATTTATATCGGTAAATATACGCGTATACTTATGATTTCATAAAATTCAGTTGGAAAATATAATGAATAAAAATACATACAATTTATTTTATATTATTTTTATAATTTTGAATAATAAAAAAAGGATTAAACTGGTATTTTAAAATAAGAACATATTATATGTTTACTGTTCTTTCGCAAATTCACAATATACTTTCGACAATTCCTGCATAGCGGTGCCGGCTATAGAATTTATATTTTTAAGCGACCCATAAATATGCGCATAAAAGGATCCCATTTGATTTCATTAAAACCCTCTTGCTTATAAAGCAAATTCTAATTTTAGCATAATTTTGAACTTTAGAATAATATTTTTACTGTAGACGTCGACAGATTTTAGTTGAACACTACCTGTGCCCGCGGCTCCGCTCGCGTGGGCTACAGAATGCCGTCGCTATTGTTGTGATCGTCGCCCGCCGGTTATTATTTTTATTTTATTTGTGCGGAACCCTAATTCTTTCTAATATAAAAGTAGCCTAAGTTACTCCTTATAAAATTAGCTATCTACCAGTGAAACATTCGTCAAAATCGGTACAACCGTTTCTGAGATTATCCGGAACAAAGAGACAGACAAAATTGTTTTAAAATATTCTCTTGTTATAACTACCGTATATACTTTCATACGCATTTAGTTAAATGTGTTATTTTGACATTACAAACAGACACTTCAATTTTATTATATGTATATAGATTATCGTCAATATGTTAATTACAAAATATTACTACTACAATGACAATAATTATAAATACAATTTATGTTACTTTTATCATATCGGTGGAACAATTTAAATATTTTTGTTTCAATACACTGGAATAGTATTTAACTTCTGAAACATATACACACGAATTTTAAACAGATATTATCCGCATATAGAATCTATTAGAATTTCAAATAGGTATACAGAGGAGACATTGACGCACTATGTTAAGTTGTAGTTTTAAATTATATTCTACTGCTTTCATGAATGTTAAGTATTTAAAAAAGTTTTTAACAGTGACACTATTCACACAGTAAAATAATACGATATGATCATTCATGAGGATGTGTAGACTGTAGTAAATACTGCGTTTGTAAAGCGCAATGAATTATATTAAAAGAAAATTTTAAAATTTCTATGTATTATTTCCAAAAAGTGTTTTGGTAGCAACGTCACGTCTACCTTTAAATTCGTCATCAAAATTAATGGTTTCAAGCTAATGATTCCCGTTATTGACGAAAAACGATAGATATATTTTTACAATACATGTAAATAAAGGCACCCAAGAATAGCTAGACTTAAGTGGCAGAGGAAGGGGCACGTATCTCGTAGAACGGATGGCCGACGGAGCCAAAGATTTCTCGAGTGGCGATCGTGTACCGGAAGACTCAGCGTGGACAAGGTGCAAGGTTGCGGGAAGCCACTGGATGTGGGCAGAACAGTTGTTGTGGCGATCCTTGGGGAGGCCTATTTCCAGCATTCAACATTTTTCGGCTGAAATGACGATGATGAAAGGCAGCTAAATCTCACGGGGTTTTGTGAAGATGTTTAATGCTTAAAATAGAAAATCAATGAAAATTATTCTTGGTTAAAAATATCTCATATCTACTTATTGTAAGCACTAATATAAAACGTTATATTAGAATACTTCAGTTTTAAAAGCCGTTATCAGTAAACCTCATTATTTTAATAGATAATAATTATCGGATTCATGTTTACTACTAAAACATTTTAATATTTTGACGAATAATTACATTATGGAAGATTTCTAATCTCCGAAAGAGGCTTACACTCAAATTGGTTTCAGGGAATACAGATCTGACTACGGATATTAACACAACATATTGCTTTTGAAGTAACAATCGTGCGTTTTGATTAATACGAATTATACAGGAACGTGTATTAGGTATAATGTAGGGACATCTATTTCGAAGAAATAAAACACTGATTGTAGAAATAAGACATGTTCAAACCTGCGGCTTAAAATATATCACTAATTCTTCCATGTGGCTCTGACAAATACAAGATATGCTCATATTACTGAAATACAAAGAATTTTATGAAGTTTATACACTAAAAAAGGAAAACTATTAACTAACTATAGCTTGACCGCCGTAAGCGCGACCCTCCTAATGGTCTGAGGGACGCGGGAGGGGAAGAAGACCGACCAATAAGCTGGTCTGGTTCCGGCCGCTGCTGGCAAAAACTATACAATATATCTGAAGTAATGCTTTAGCGCGTTTTTATTCAATTATATTGAATAGTATAGAATATACAATTAATTAGGTTTACATTTCGACTGCGTGTAAAAAATACACGCACAAGTTTTTTCAATATAGTAGTTTTTGATTAGCATTTTAATTAAGACAATATTACTATATGTATAAAAATATATTATTTATCCTTATATATGTAACAGTTGCAATAACTGACATAAACTATTGATATTAAGATATAAATTATTTATCATCTCAATACCGTGTATATTCGTGTACACCAGCCACCCCGCGTCCCGCAAGCCATCAGGAGGGTCGCGCTTACAGCGGTCGGCCTATAAAAACCATTAAGTGAGCAATTCTTGTATAAATATACATATATAATATTATCATATATCTCTCTGTCTAGTCCACTATATATACTTAATTTGTTTTAAATTAAATTAACTATAAAAAAAGTAATGTTTATTATTCCAAAATATTTTTACTTATTTGTAAGATTTGATTAAGATATTATATGATATTTGATTGATAAAATTTGATATATTGCCATTTATTCTTATCTTTATTATATTGCTTTCGCGGATATGGCTCCAAGAATTCTGAAGAAATCTTGTTTAAGATAATGATATACTTTCCAAGTTTATTTAGATAGATGTTGTTTTTTTTTCAAGGGATCGAGATTATCTTTTTGGTCCAGATATTTTATTAATTAATAAAATCATTAATAGTTCGGTAATTCATAGTGCAAGGTCCTCAAAGTCAATATCAATAACGGTGACTACGTGTCAATATAACAGTATAGAAATCTTATAAATGATCAAAAACATTATAGAATAATAGAGTTATATATGTATAGTTTTTTAAATCATAAGTTGAATACAAATTGTATGTAGTGGAATAGACGGAGAGGTGGTAGGATAGGTAGAGAGGAGTGGAATTGCTCATTAATCATCGAGGCAGTATAAAATACAATATAACAGATGGAAAATAATACAAAGCTGTAAAATATAATGTGTATTGTATAAAACATTATTTATTTTCTTTGTCGCACTTTTGTATTAAAACAATTTCGTATTGCAGTTATAGGAGTGCGAAGAATAGTTCATAGCGTAACAACCCCATTTTCTGGGCACGCTTAAGAACTATGATCGATGTTTCGACACGTGTTGTTAGGGCGATACACATCATTTATTAACTTTTACTTTGGGGTAAAATACCATAAGATTTTGTCAAATAGGAACTGTTTACTCGTATATTTTGTTTACATACAATATTGGATTTTTTTTCATTATTTCTTTTCGTACATAGATATGTATTTAGTGTAAATTAACAATTCATTTATTTATTTATATATATAAATATAATTGAATTGAAGTGTCTGTTTGTAGTGTCAATATAACAGCGTTTTATTAATTGATAATTAAAGTATATACGGTACTTATAACAAAAAACCAATTTTTCATTGCCAGAATTTCATTGCCAGGTAGATGATTTTATTAATAATAATTTAGGCTACTTTTATTGTCGATTCTGTAATCCACGTGAGTGGAGCCGCGGGCACAGCTAGTTTAAATTAAAAATCGAATAATATTCATCCTTATATTTTAAGATATACTCCGTTAAAATAAATGCAAACGAGTCTTTACCTGGAGTATTTATCTGAGTAGATATCCATCTTTGATTAAAACTACTATTTCGAACAAAATTCATTATACAGTGAACAAGTGGATATTAGGAGCATCGACGACTACCAATGAATTTTGTGTCCGACGGTCGATGTTGTTTATCAACTGTAACTGTACTTACCATCAGGTACTGTACAGCCATTTTGGCTAGCTATTATAAGAGACGAAATGGTAGATTTCTTATTGCATACGTTAAGAAATCAGATAGGAATATATATTTTTTGTTTTAGTCCGAGACATGATTTCGTGTCTAGTGCCTATACATATTTACTCAACGACTTTCATAAGATAACTATTCCGAAATATGTATTATTTGTCAATGTAGGGGTGGGACCCTCTACAAAACCCGCTCACTCTAACATTCCCATTAAAGCTAAGTGGCACTTCTCGAATCGAACGTAACCTGAAGTTAATTGAGAGTAAATTGAAACCAGATATTTGCTGAGAGCTGAGATCCTTCAAACCCCTGACAGACATTGTAGCAATTGCCCGCGACTGCAAGTGCTAATGAGAAGATTACAATGATGAAATAGATTCTGTCAAAATAGTATCGGAAATGGATGATTTGTTTATGATTCCATAATCGGAGGGTTAAACGGTAAATAAAGTAATATTATACGAGCGTTATGCGGCGTTTAAGAGAGCAAGTTCGACGAGAAATGCCAGATATGTGGGAAAAAAATTCTTGGATTTTGCATCACGATAATGCGCCTTCGCACAAGGCCATCATTGTGAACGAATTTTTGACCAAAAGCTCAACAAATACTATCGAGCAAGCACCTTATTCACCAGATATGGCTCCAGCTGACTTCTTTCTTTTTCCTAAACTCTAATTACCACTTCGTGGCACCCGTTTTCGTTCGGTAGAAGAAAGGAAATTCGCGACGAAAACTAAAGTCAATGCCGGAAAAAGCGTTTAAAAGTATTTTGATGAATGGATTATTCGTTAGTGTAATTGTACATTTTCTGAAGGAGCATACTTTGAAAGCGATAAAATAAATTTGGATGAATAACTAACATTTTGTATATTATTGACCTTTTACCGGTACTTTTTTGACAGCTAAATGGTCATTGCAGCCTGTACCTATTTATAACTAACCTCAAAAAGGACCGTAGTCTATGTATCTATTGCATTTGATTTAATTTAATTTTCTATAATGCTTCTTGTATACGAGATGCAAAAACCTAAGCAAATAATCATATATTCATCCATAACTTGAACACTAAAAAAAGTGCGTGTCTATTTTCGCTAATATAATATGCTTGCCAAAAAGAATTTTTAAAAGTGTGTAAATAAGAACAGAAATTGTGGATATAGAAGTCTCGAAATAGTTATACGACTATTCAGACATGTTAAAATGTTTGTATTTAGAATTATTACTAAATTCAGATTATAGGAACTAGACAATATTCAATAAATACAGTTAAAGTCAAAATACTTCTCATTAAATACTCGTAACACCTCTAGATCATGTCAGAAAGTCTTTAAAAGTAGGAATTCTGTGAGAAAAGTGAAAGGAGTAATCACAGAAATGCATTTACTGATCCACTATGACTTCAATTACAAGTTTAACATTGTAGAATGAATAATAAAATTCAGGTTGGTAATAACTCTTTTATCATGTGTTTTAGAACTCCTAGTAATTTACATAGTCCATAAAATGTACATGAGGTTTTGACTAAAACACATCGGCCATAGCATAGAAATGCTTTAAAGGACATAGCATTTAACTTCCACCTACACGGCTATAAATATGATTAGCTTGTATTTTACACCCAAACATTTTGCATGATTGTGCTATATCATGGTCAAAGACACAAATCTGAGCCCAGCTCTATTTCCCCCTATATGAATCAGCGAAACCCCTTGATTACTTACACACAGTGTAATAATATAATATAACCAAATATAGTTTGATGTAACCAAATATAGTTTGATGTTAGCCCTTAAATAATTGTAAAGGATGAAGACTCGATATAGGAACTTAATTGCAATTATATCGTGAGTTTTTTAACACGCTTATATTAGCTTCACTTGTAACTAACTAACAAACAATGTGATTAAATATTAGAGGTCAATTTTAACCTACTTCTAATTGTGGTATCGCGGCGAAATGAAACTTTGTATATATATGTAGTTCGGAGGACAAAAGCATAATTTGGTATCTTTAAGCTGCTCTGATGATGGAGCCAGTAAGTGGATAGTGGAAAATAACTAGTAAACCCCTCGAGTTTGGGCTCATATGATTTGTTTTGACCAGTCCAATAGATTGGGCTTGGTAACGAGGGTCTGGTGATCGAGCCAGGAGGTGGATAGTGGAAATCTTCAGTGGTTACTAGCAAACCTTTCGAGTTTAGGCTCATATACCTCGTTTTCGTTCAAATAAATTTTAGTTTGTAACGAGATATTAGATATAATAAAACTAAAAGTTTTATAATTTTTAGTGCGTAGTTAAAGCGTGTCTTTAGTTTTTAAAACTTATTTTATCGATATCAGCATTGTAATTACATGACAGATTGTATTTTGGTGCATCGTCAATAGAACAATACGTAGTTTATTCTATATCTAGGAGGTTCTTTCAATCAGAATTTTTGGATTTAGGTGGTAAGATTCACTTGGAATTTAGTTGTGTTAGTAACAATATACATTCTCTGTGTATATGTATTTTTAAAATCTTCTACTTAAAAACTAATTAAATATTTGTTATAATATTTGTAAAATATTATGATATAATAGATAATCAATAAAAAATAAATCCTATCTAATATCATATAGTTTTCACATGTAACAACTAAATTTAATTTGATATATAGATACAAATAATGTCCTTTCCCGTTAACCACGAGGCGGTAAAGGAAGAGGACTATTTGATTTTGTGTACTATGGGATGTAAAGAACGACTATATCCCCGTTTATTGACTTTCAGTCACACAAAACTATGTATTTACCTACACTACCTACATCTATCTATCTACCTACCATTGTTTTATTGTACCAACTGATAAATTAGTACAGATTTCCAATGCACTTTGCGAATACGAAAAATGCACGTAATGAGTTATTTGAAATGTTCTGCTTCGGATGGACATTAACAAGGACTTTAACGTTGAATGTAACATAGACATGCACCTTTATAGCCTATGATAGATTTTCTGCTATTATAGTTTATAAGATAAACTTTTTTTAGGTATTATAGTTAGATATATTTATAAAACACGGTTAAAAAGTAAATTTGTGAAAACGTGTACATCTCTTGTTTCAGTAAGTATACAATTACAGATATACAAACTATTCTTAAGTATAAGATAAAAGCACAGGTTTAACGTAAACAAAAATGCGTTTTCGGAAATAAATTATCAAAACGTAATTTTAACTCGATAACCAATACTTTCTTATTAACTAATACAATAACCTCTTCAAAAAATGGAAAGATGTAATCATAAACCGGGGATCCTTTATCCATAAACAAAAGATGTTGTTGTTTTCTGTGGAAAGGTTTCAATAACACGAGAAAATATAATTATCAGCGGAATCGAAATATTACATCAATTGAAGAATTTAATCTTGGAATCATCGTTTAAAAACTGCGCAAAAAATAATAATTACGTTTTTATTTTCCTATACAAGTCTTCCACCACGTCCGACATACGCGAGAAAACTGTCCTTACCTTTGGTAATAAAATTCATTTGTCTGGTGCCGTCTGCGATTGCCATCAAAACTATTAGCGTAAGTACCAATGCAATTAGTTGTAAATACCAGACCCCCTCCATTGATTAATAATTAGACAGTATTTGTATAGCATTATTGTAATAACTTGAATAGTTGTTAAGACGTGACGAAAAGAAAACAACGCATTGTGTGGTTAATATACTTGCATTGTAACAGAGAAGACATCGAATCATGAGGTTTACTGAAGCCCTTTTAATTGCATTAGCCATTGTTGAAACAAAAGCAACGAGGAACGGTAAACATACTTATTAAATTTTAACAACTAACTATTTTTTTGTCAGCAAGAATTGTCACTCATAATCGATTTTGAAATGTGGTAAAAACCTAATTATAAATTTATTTTACAGATGAATGCTATAATTGCAGTCATAGAAATGATTGTCACATAATGAACAGATACAATGCACAACAGCAAGAATTATGGCTGATAAAATATCAATGTCAAGATCCGTATTATGATGACAGCAACAATTTTTATAAGCTCGTTCCTGAGAGAGACGGAAGTTTTGTAAATATTTATTTTGTCACTTAATATTTTATTTTTAATATTATTTAATATTTACTTATGTGATTAATTGAATTCACATTCGTTTAAATTTGATAGAACTGAACAATTAATTTTTTTGTTAACACGAAACAAACAAGTCCAAGTCTAATCGTTCCCCTAATTACGTATTTGGCAACATCAAAGCAACATAATACGAATTTACTACTTCGAAGAAGATATTTAGCCATTTCTGCCATCACTTCGCTATTGGGAAATGGGACGAATTCCATTAAACTTAAAATACTATAAGTATAAAATTTACAAAAGTGTATTTAAAAAAGGTCAATTATTCAAATGATAAATTCTTTTAGGTATGTTGCTCGAAAATTATATGGGAAATTGAAAACAATATGAAAATATCTAATCCAAAAATAGTATATTTCGAACCAAACGTTATTCAGAGAAAATATTTTAATTACGCAGAAGGCAATGAAGGTTTTTATTCCAATATCCAACTAACTAATACACAAGCAACTAACAGTATGTACGACATGATGACAGTTAGGGCAATTCAGCCTTACTTCAATAATAATCCATTACCAGTTAAGCCATACCTTCCCGGTGTAAAAAATAATGCACCGTCAATTGGTAAGAAACAAAATTTAGAACAGCAGTGTGTTCCAACAAGTTTTCCTCCAAAACCTGAAACAGAGTGTTGTGGACGGGAAGCTACTGACTCCAGCAGGATCACAGGTAAACAACAAAACAATATTCTTTATTTAGACGTATAATATAATACAAATGGATGACCGAGCTTAGCACGGTATTTTTTTTTTGAATTATATTTCAATACAAATTACATACTGATGAAATGATGTAATATGAATAATATTTTTCGATCTTACCGACAGAATAATAAAAAAATATGAACTGGTTAGTTGATTATTGAAAACACGAATAAATCGACATTTTCTGAAAATGAATCCTAGCTAGATCGATAGATTTATCGCCCCCGAAACCCCCTGTTTACTAAATTTCGTGAAAATCGTTTGAGCCGTTTCCGAGATTCAGATTATATATATATATACAAGAATTGCTCGTTTAAAGATATAAGATAAAACAAAGTTGCTTTATAGAAAATAACAAAAGTAATTAGTAATAAACGATTTGATAATAAAAAATCATCTATTTTAAAATAGTTAATTTGAACTGTAATTAAGATATTGTAACACAAAATAGCTGAGATAATTTTACGAAAAGTACACATAACATGTTTAACTCTCAAGCCTTAATAACTTTATTCTAGAATCTAAGGAGTATTACTATTTTAACCAATGAGGAATATATAAAGGTTCACTTCGTTAAAATATACTATACTATATAAATATACTAGAACTAATTGAAACTACCTTCCATACTAACAACTTTCTTTGCACATCTATACAGGATCGAAAAATTTACCTTCAATCACTGATCTTGCAAGTTTTCCAAACAATTGGGTTACCGAATTTAACGGCTTTCCACCTCAACTTAATAATACACTAATGCCAAGAAGAAGGTCAGGTTCCATTAGAAATCGGAGAAGACGTGCTACGTTAAAGGAAACACCAAATATTACAATTGGTCAACGCATATCAGGTTATATTTGACACCTTTATTCAATAATTTTATGATATACTTAAATGGAAAACACATGTTTTTTTAAACAAAATTATAATATATATTCAAAACGGGTCTAAAACACGTCTTAATTTTTTAATTACTCAACTTTTCGACCCGGGTACACAGGCTGTGGTCACGAGTTGGCTGAAGGGTTGTGGTGTTTTCGTTAGCGAGGGCAGTTTTTAGTAACTACCTTCATCTGCTCATTCATTATCACTAGTAATGTTCCGGTACACTGCATGCAATGTGTCTGATACGATAACCGTCGATCTTATCCGAGGTTTAAATGTTCCTATCACCGGATTCCATGCCGTAGATAATTTTAGTCCGACATCCCGATTGAATGTTTTATACTTTTTAATTTACTATCCTAGAATAGTAGAAGCGATCTGTGGACAGGACTTTTGGTTCATGTAGTCCTATGCAATGCTTAGGTCCCTCTTCGAGTAGGTTTTCTTCTATGGTCGACATATGTGTAAGTCGATTTTTAGTTTTTTTTGCCATTATATGCTGTACAGTCAATTTTGTAGAAGCCTGAAGTTTATTGGATATTGTGTCCTTTGATGTACGTAAGCTATTTTGGACTTTATTGAACGCAGCTCTTCAACAGTCTTGATGGAGTATTTTTTTAATGCTTGTCCAATTTTGTCCGTGGAACTGCAATGAATATCGTCAGTGATACTGCAAAATGGGCTAAGTCACTGCAAAATAATATTACAGATGAAAGAGGAAACTTTTTTTACGATTTGCATTGTGTGGGACGTACATATCGTGGTATTATATTGTTAGTAAAATCTGTATAATTTTATGGAAAACAATCTTGAATGTGAATCTAATGTGAAGATAACTAGAAATATAACATTTTGCAATTAATAACATTGAGGCAGACTCTTTTGTCATAGAACATATTGCAATATCACTGACGATATATATTATAATGTATACAAAAAGCGATAGTTTAAAAAGTCTTATAAATATTTTTGCAATGTCCCTTTTAGGTGGGAAGGAAACAGAATTTGAACAGTTTCCCTGGACAGTACACTTGAAAACGACCTTTGATTTTGGAGGTCGACGAGAATCATTCAACTGTGGTGGCTCTCTAATCAGTTCCAAATACGTTCTCACCGCTGCTCATTGTCTGTACGACACAAACAGCACTATTGCAAAGTAAGCCTTACCTCATTGAAATATTATATAATTTTATAAAAAGTTTTTTGTAGTATAACAGATAAGTAGGTCATATTCATATATTAGTTAATAATTCATATAAATATTGAAAGTGTTTTTAACGGACAAGATTACTTGACAAGCAATCTTACTAGCGTGTTCTTATTAGAACTGAACCATGAACCATGTATTGAAGAAGAGAAGTATTGAGAATATAAGTTTTTAGTTGATATATAATAATGTTAATCTTTACTTTTCAATGCAGAAATCATTTACACGATTTATGATTTGTGTTTAATATTAATATAAATAATACGAGCTTGTAAAACGTTTCAACAGCTGAGTTATAGCCTCTTCTCGGGGGAAGAAACGGGCCCAATCATCACGTCAACTCACATGGTATTGGTAATTTCAAGTGCGAAGAAATTTGTAGTCCTATGATTTTCCTACAATATTGTGGTTTTACAAGATTTTCTTCTCAGGCGTTCAAGATTACATCACGATGTTGAACTTGATATGCAAGAAATTCAAATTAGTAAATTTACACGAACTCCGAAATTTTCATTGATACATGCCAATCTTTGGTAAATTCCTAGGCATAGCAAGGCTTTTAACCTTTCGACATTGGGTCGATATTCCTCTATTCTAATAATTCGCCAAACAGGACTTTAATTATAATATTTATCGGTAGTCAATTACAGAAATTAGTATATTATTTAGTAGGAACTTATTGTACATATTTTGTTTTATTTTAAATATTTTTAGTGTCGAAGTTTACTTTGCTGAATACAATAAACAAACGTTTCCAAAGGACTGCAAAACCGTTTTGGGTGTCGGTGAAAAATGTATTGAAAACTTATTAATGTACGGAGAAAATGTTATTCTACACTCACAGTATGACTACGAAGGACTAATTAATGACATAGCACTCATAAGACTTCGAGGTACTGCACCTTACACCGGTAAGTTAAGTGGTTGATATTTAACTTAAAAAAGCAGAGTAATACATATAGCTCTATTGGTTTACACAGCGCACGCCAATGAAGCACCCAGTAGGCAAGATTTTTTCCGAATTTTTCTACAATCATCGTCATATTTCAGCCATTTTACAAAAAACTTTAATAAATTATACACCTAAACCTTTCTCGTGAATCACTTCGTCCGTTAATGGAAACCGTATGAAAATCCGTTCCGTAGTTTGAGTTTATTGCGTTCAAACAAACATACAGACGTGGCGGGGGACGTTGTTTTATAATATGTAATGATGATACGAACGACGTATTGAGGTGTTATATTCTTTTAGCATATAAAAGTTAACATTTTTGTTTAGTCCTAAGTTGGGTTGTGTTTTGGATACTAACCATCATTGATACTTATATTGATTACTAGTTGTGCCACACAGTTTTACCTGTGATAAATTTATTCGAACAACTCTTCAACGCGCCGCTTTCAAAGCACCTGTGTAGTGTTTTTATCGTTATAGGTTTGTCGTAGTGGCCACAATCTCACCTGATGTGGCTCAAGATGATAACACGCTAAACCTAGTAGAAGACTGGCTCTCAAATGCATCTGCCGGAACACACCTATTGGTGCTTGGCGACAGATTTTCAACTTGAGGGTGGTAGTAGTCGATGTTAGTAGAAATCGTACCCGCTACCACTGAGCCATCATTGCTTCATTGTTGTTGTGCTCACATCCCGTAATTGCCTGATTGCTTGACGTTCATTTTCCTTTTTTAACGTGGAGGAACCCTTCACGGGTACACACCCGCTAGGAGGAACAAGTGGTTATGTGAGACTCCTATTGACTAAAACTCCACGGTGTACCATCGGCTACCAACACTGGGGCAAAACGAAATCGCGGTTGCATTCCCCGCGTCGCCCCCTTGTCGGTTGTCGACAAGCATACATGCCGAGTATGGCCCATACCCATGCACCTAAAACAACGCATGGGCTTGTGTTGCAAAAGATGGACACGGGCGGCTCTCCAACTGACAAGGAGGCGTCTAGCCTCAACCTAATTTCTGTCCGTGGTGACGGGCACAGACAGGTGGATAGCACCCATTCCTCCTCTCGTTGAACGAATTTCACCAACCCTTATTTGGGCTGGCTCGCATCCTCATGCGGGTACCCTCCTGGGGTTAATCATCTTTTAATTTTGCTTTCATTATCCTCCTTTCTTCACGTCCAGTTTGCGGTACGCCTGCCGGGATCGGTTTGTAAGAACTGATCCCGCCAGCCGCTATCCGGAATTGGCCCTTCGGGCTCAAACTGAGCCCTTATCGGCCCCAGCACGATACTGAGCGCGCCGCGCACATACCACACCCAGGAGTTTTTAATAGCTCTCCAGCCAAAGTGATTTTTAGGTGGGGTTTTAGGTTACTCCACCGACGCCAGTTATTTATTTTAAGGGGGTGTGTCTACTCAATTTTTTAAGTTGGTTTTCTTCCGCCGTCTAAGACAAGTCCCGTCCGAAGTGGGTGAGCAGAAGCGAGACCTTAACCCTCTGAATGCCAATCATAAGGACTGACGTTGCCCGAGGCACACCACGAAGAGGTTCTTGACATAGTGCCTCTTGTCACCTTCCTCAATAAATAGTGTATAAGATGCATAACTTTTTTTCAAATGTAACTAGTAGTTCCAGAGATTAGTGCGTTCCAACAAACAAAAAACAAAACAATATCTTGAGCTTAATAATATTAGTATAAATAAACATAACTGCATAAAATATAAATGCATACTTAAATCACGCCTTTTTCCCAACGGGGTAGGCAGAGACCACGTTCTTCCACTTGCCACGATCATGACATACATCTTTCGCTTATTCAACATTCATCAAATTTTTTCATTCATGCTCGTCGGTTTAGAGAACTCTTGACCTGACCTTTCTTCAGAACGTCCCCGATTTGATCGTGGAACGTTCGTCTAGGCCTTCATCTTCCAACGTTCTCATTCACACTCATCTCATAAATCTTACCACGCTATTTCTTATCCTGACGCTCAATTTCACTCCTAACATACTTCTTAGCGCTCTTATTTCTACTGCATTTATTCTACTTTTTTCTACCACATCCAGCTTTCACTTCCGAACATGAGTGTTGGAACTAACACTCCTCTATGTACAGCCATACAAGCTTTGGTAGAGATCTTCTTGCTATTCATAAAGGTGTGCAACGCCCGATTCACCAAGGCTGGTAGCCTTAACTCTCCTTTCAATATCACTTTCACACTTTCCATCACTAGTAAACATGGATAAACATACAAATGACACTTTACATAACTTTTTTATTATTTCCAGACTATATAAGGCCAATATGCATACTGCCTATTAATTTGGACAGACCCGAATATTTAAATCTGCCCCTGGCTGTGGCCGGCTGGGGTCGCAATGGTCCTTACAGATCCGATATTAAACAATCGACAGTCGTCAACGTAGTAACACAAGAAAAATGTAAAAAATATTATCCATCCTTATACAAAAATCATCTGTGCGCTGTCGGCCACACTGGCGAGGACACATGTAAAGGAGACTCCGGCGGCCCTTTAATGACGGTCTACGACGGGAAACACTTTGTCGTGGGTATAGTGAGTGGAAAGCGAGCTGGCGACCCTTGTGGGACGTCTGTACCCTCCCTATATACCAACGTATATCACTACATTGACTGGATCTCAAGTAATATTAAGAATTAGTATATGTGTTATGTTTACTTTTCTCTGTCAATCCGAAATAAAAGCTTACGAACTTGCAAAAGGCCTTTTAATCGTTTTTTTTGTAGTATAAAACTATGAATGCCTAAAATGAAAACAAATTCCGTAAATGTGGAAGTTGAATCTACTATTCGGAAATGAATGCGGTAAACGGGTTTTATGGGAGCTTCGTGTTTTGAATGAATAAACATGTTTTTAAGCTCTTAAATATCAACTCTGTACATACGAATTCCATTTCATATAGCGCAGCGGAGGAAAGCTCGGCTCGTATCATTCAGTGCAAATTATTAACAGCCTATTAACAGTGTAACCAAATGCGAAATTATGCAGTGACAATATTAATTAATCTGATTATAAATTTATATTTCATATTTATAATGTACTAGCTCCACTCGCATGGAAGACAAAAAGGCCGTCGGTCGAAAGCACGCGCGAATAGTGCTGCCCCTGCTCAAAAGACGGAAGACAAAAATGCTTATTGTGGGTCATCCTTAGAAGATTGATATTATGTAGGTCTTTTTAAAGTCTAAAATTATGTAAAACATTAATTTGATATACGTTTTATGGTTTACTCAGTGTAAGCCGTTTAAGTGTTCCAAATGCGTATTTTTTCCGAACTGATTCACCATTATCGCCACTGCTTACTTTGTATATTACCTTATCTTACGAAATATATCCTATAATATGGCCAAATAACATAGTTATTAATTAAAATAAAAAACATGTAAATCGGATAAGTGATTTTCGCGTGAAAAGAACATAAACGTCAGACAGACAGAAAGACGTTGAGTTTTATAATATGTATAGAAAATATAGAACAACATAAAGAAATCATTAATTTTCGGGTGTTTGTTTTTTCCGGCTACTTTTTGAACTAATTTTTATTATAATACCATCTTAAAGAGGGAATGGGTTTTGTATTTTGCAAAGAGAAGAAATAAGTTAAAAATTATTATTTTATATTCGATGTAAGTTATAATGAAGACCTTGTTTTATTAATTACCTGTCTAATGTTATTTATTAAAATTTCTCAATAAAATATTTATGTATTCTGATTATATTTCCACACAATCATCGTTTTTATAAACAGGGTACTAGGATAAATATTTATTTAATACGTGCACCTATTTATCATTAAAGTGCCTTAATGCAGCTTTTATGATTACGGTAAGACAACGAGGCTCTTAAAGGCAGCCACTACATTCCCTATACCATTATCCATTACGGAACAAAACCCAGTAGAAGACCACTCAAATGAGCAAACACTATTACTTGAAGTACACCGAGGGTGTGCAGATTTCCCAAGAGCGCACTTTCCTGTTAAAAGTGTCGGTCGAATGACCGCTATTCACTGCATGATTCGTGAACCGATTTCCTAAATGTATATAGACTAGATAAGGAAACCTAAAAAAAAAAATGTGTGTAACTTAGTATACATGATAATATTGAAACATTTCATTAATACTTTATTTTTTTTTTAGGGTTCATTAACCCTTATAGTTTCGCCATATCTGTTCGTCTCTCCGTCCGCGGCTTAGCTCAGAGTTATTAATCACGCCGCCAAAGTGGTAAAATAATGGAAAAACATTTTTTCCCTATGCGTAAAGTGTGGATTAGTTTTTTTCTCGTTTATTTCATGGTATGAGGTTTCGTTGGATATGTCGTTCAAAAATATAATGGGTCTGTAAAAAGCATTTTTCGATTCATGGATCCGTTTGCGAATTATTAAACATTAAAGTGCTATTTTTTGTTACGAGTCAAGTGTCTCTCTGTCTATTATTGTAGCGGGTAACTACGGAACCCTACACTGTGTGTATAGCACAGTTCTTTATTTCTCTCTCCCTCTGCATAAGTATCTATTTTCATCCTTTTTGCTTCAACAACAATTCATTACAAAAAGTTGCATTAAAATTCGATCTAGAAATTTTACTTTGCTTCTCTTTCCTAACTTAGCAACTAGTCCTCTTCATTTAGGCCCATTACCGCCATTATATAGTGTTTAATTATTACGTTTAATAAATTATCTTGTAATGATATCAGAATTCTAAAAAACCGTGGTCACTTGTTACAACTTTCCAGGGAGATTTTGTGGCATTTCAGAATTCAAGGTCCAAGGTTCATTTCCGATCCACTTCACTTGTAGGAAGATGCTATCTATATTACACATATACATATAGGGTCAAACCACACAAATTTATTAATAAAAAAATAAAACCACTAAATGACAGACAAAGATACCGCCAAATTCATAACTCTCTGCGTATAAAACTCGATTTAGATTAAATTTTTTCATTTGTATGCATGTACATTGTTCATATAAAATGTTTATTCAAGGGACGATATACTTCACACTATATATGACCTACAAGCCACAACTTTCAGTATTCACCTAGTTAGTTCAGGATATATTAAGGATTTATTTATCTGAATAACAACAAAACATCGACACAGCTAAAACTGTCTCACAAAAACGTGACGTAATTTATCAGGGTTATCGTCAGTTATCCCTAGGCACCGTACCCTTAACACGATATCTGCCTGTCAATTCTCCTGACGCAGCGGGCGGGAAATTTATTTAAAATCAATGCAACAAAATAAATGAAGAATCATGCGTAGGTTCTATGTTGTGATACAATTAGTTACCGTCCCACAGGGTAAAACGCGACTGCTCTTGTTCACATATACTTATCTATTTTATTTTTGCATATATATTATTCACTTATTCGTGGTATATCTCGTGGCTTCTTGGTATATCGTGGACGGAATTCCGAACCAACGAGTCTATTCTTCGAGAGCTGGGCATCAAGCAGAGGCTATCAAACACAGTGCAGGCTCGCACCCTCACTTTCTTTGGACACGTATCACGGCGCGGAGGCTTATCCATTGAATGCCTGGTAGTGCAGGTCAAAATTGAAGGCACCCAACTACGCGGGAGATCACCGATGAGGTGGACGGAACAAATAAAATGCGCCGTCGACGGTCCTCTGCACGAATGCACAATGCACGAGCGGCAATTCGCGAAGAGTGGCGTCGTATTGTTAAACAGTCTACAAAAACCTTGACGTGACGGCCACGACCACTCTGGCAAGAGTGTAACGCCAAAGAAGAAGATTATTCACTTGCACTAGGTATACTTCGGTTGTATACTTAGTTTTTTTATAATAGCTCGGCATATTGACTGTACTGTCCCTGATGGTAAGCACCGTATAATCCAAATACAACGGCGACCACCGAGAGATCGAAATCCATCGGCGGTCGCCGCTGTCATGCGCCGGCATGCCGCTGCATAAATATCTCTTAACGTCACGCTTGAAGGACCCGATGTCATAAAAAGTAGGAAACACATTGGGCGGGTGATGGTTCCACAGTTTCAAGGCACGACAAAGATAAGACATAGAGAACTTTTTAGTTATCTTTTGGATATTAATATTACATTTATTGTTTTATTACATAAAGCTATCTCGACTGAAAAATTTTTCTACTCCATCCGGTAAGTTATAATTCAACCACAGGCTCCACCTTTCGGGTATCGATTTTTTTTTCTTTTACATAAAACCAACATATGTTGTGATCATTTTGGTTCATAAATAGGTATAGGTAGACTTTGATAGTAATGATGATAGTTTTTTAGAATCGGATAATAGTTCTAGATAAATCTTCCTATTAACATATTCACGCACTTTACCTTTTTACTGTATATAATAGTACCTAGTATAGATAAAGATACATTATAATTAAAAGTGAAACGAATGTGGGTAAATCGATAAAAATAACTTACTATGGGTACTTATTTCCGTTCAAACTTGTACGCAGTTCACAAGGTAATTATTCCGCTAACTCTGAGTACACTTTTACGAATATAGTTGTTTTCAATTTTATGTTATTACTCAGTGTGTTAAATAATTCCATAAATTTCGTAAATTAATCATTGAAACCGGTTCGAATAAAAGTTGAAATAGTGTTCAGAGTGTAAGAGAAACTTGAAAATAAAACAACATTAAATTTACATAAATTTACGTTATAATTTTGTTGCTTGACTAAGTGAAGGCAGGTATGAAGCATAAACTATATAATTTGTTTGATTTGCTATTTGTGAATACTTTATAACAATAGTTATGTTATATCTGAATATCCAGATTATAGAGTTTAAACGACCTAATTAATGTGTCGGTAAATTGAATAAATGATCACGTAGGGTGGTAGGACACAAAAACTGGACCATCATATATCAGGTGTCCCGTTCCGAGATTAGCTGGTTTATATCCAGTAATTAAGCAGGTTGGTAGGGATATATAACGGACTGGATTGCGTCTACGTTTCCATGGAGAAGCCCGTCGTAGTGACTCTTATTTGCTTTGTCGCGTTTCGGAATTAGCAAGTGTATCTTCAGTTGCAAAGGCCCCCAAAGATGTTTGAATGCCGGCATGACAGGACTACGGGGGATAGATTGTCGATCTCTCGATGATCGCCGTTGGTTTTGGATTGCATTATGTAAGCACAATGTGTTTAATAAGACGCAGTGACGTCACTTTCCAGTACTAATATAATAAAGCCTCAAGGATTCAAATAGTGCAACTCTATCTATTCTATTTTAACTTTAGTGCAAGTTGACCATAATGAAAACATATTTTATGTCTGTACTAACTGTGCAGAAGGTTTTTTATTATTTTTGCGGAACCCTAATTATCTTTATAAAATAAAAGTAGCCTAAGTTATTCCTTATAATATCAGCTATCTGCCAGTGAAAGTTGCGTCAAAATCCGTCAAACCGTTTCGGAGATTACTCGGAACAAACAGACAGACAGATAAAAAATTTAAAATGCTTTATTTTTGTTATAGGTACGGTGTATACTTTCATAAGTATTTCGTAAAAACCTGTTACATAGACATTACAAATAGACACTTCAATTTTATTATATGTATAGACAACAAATATAAAACTGTGTGTCCGTATCTACGCATGTTATAGAAGTTCCTTCTCTGGCGTATATAACAAAATAAAAATATAAATAAACTTTCACCCGCGTACTAACAACATAATAAGTCAGCAATACTAATATAAATTTATTTTTAAAGTACTATAAAAAAATATTAAAGTCAGTAAAATAAATTCACATTATTGTCGTTGACGACAAAGACTTACTAGTAAATTGCCAAAATGTACGTATTTTCAAAAAAATCTGTTAAGTTTAGTTAGATAAATTAGCTATAAAGTTATTTTTGGAAGTTTGAATTCCTTTGCTATATATAATTAATATATTTTTCTAACTGATGGAAAACATACAGCTTAACCCTGTGGGTATAGAAGCAGGAAATTTTACGTAGGAGTTCCAACGTAACTATAGCGTAGGTAAGCACCAAGAAAAGATCTATGAAACTGATCCCTTGAAGGATGTTACAAATATTTAATCCATGGAAAAAGATGGGAAATCCAATCCAATCGGTAACACGCTAAACTAAGTATTAAGAGCTACGATAAATAATAAAATTGGATAATCATATTTTGAATAATGTAGGTATATTTTTTATTGTTAACTTTTAATGGAAAATGAGTATATCTGGTTATAGCTGGACTTGCAACAAATCACATCAAATTAGCATCCAAGTTTGCGATCTAGCTCTTTAGTTCCTTCATCTTCTTCCTGCCTAGTATAAACTAAACATTAATTAATATTTAAAATGATAATTATATTACATTGATTCTACTTTTTCAATATAATTATTTAACTAGGTATACATAATAGAAGAGCGTTACGATTGCTAATATATTTGCGAAACATTTTCAGCTTGATATCCGATCTTCGATTAAGTCATCCAGAAAATACAAGATTGTTTCCGTTCAATAGGTCTAATCTCTCAGATGGGTATTCGTGCCGAAACGATCCTCTTTTATTGGCGTCTCTTTGTCGAACTATTCGACATTTTCATCTGGCACCCCAGCCTAATTTTAGTTTTCGGAGAAACTTTTGGAATTACCTGAATACGCATTAAGCGCGATAAGCCTCAGAATTATAATTTTATTATTATATTCTATGAAAAATATATATTATTTTTATAGATATTTTTTTTAATATCGTTCATATATGTTATAAAATATTTTTATTTAAATAGGAATGATATTTATCTTTTTTTATGTTACGAAGTAGCAAACAAATTTGTACTCCACTTGGTGTTAAGTGGTCATTGCAACCTATAGCTATGTTAAACCAATCTCAAAAGGACCATGGTCATGGCCAGTCACAATAGGCTGTCACTTCTGAGGACCGAGTTGGAACACCTCGTGTGCCAGTACGTGTCTGCAACCACAGTCTTTAGGTCGGAATACAGTAAGTAGCACGAGCACTGATGCTTTGCGGCAGAAATAGGTGTGACGGGGATCCTACCGTATCCGATATAAAATGTCGTAGTAGTCAAATAGAATGAGAACGAAAATAAGCAACATAGTAAGATTGAGCCTTGGATAGGTACATTGGTACAGTAGGTTGAGTACATTCCTAAAATTTTCATACTCAACACATACCAAAAAGACATGATGTACATCCTCCACCACGCCACATACCATGCAATTAGATGATGGTCTTATTCTTATTAAATTTATAAACTTATTTGATGGAATGTGTCCAGAGCGAAGTCGGATAGCTATTATTAAGTCAGATCTACTTAATATTGTTTGATCAATCTATGGAAAATCAGAATGAGGTGTGACTGTATTGTATACTCTTATACCAGATTCCTTTTTCTTGAGATTGTTTATAAAAATAAACCTTCTTTATAAATCTTCTTATAATTCTTTATAATTCTTCTTTATAAACCATCTTTACAATAAGATTTCACATCAGACAAGTACTCACTATAAACTGGGGTAATCTGTAGCGGGATACCGTCATATGCAGCTTGGTCAGCCAATACATAAGCTTCCTCATTACCATCTAATTCATTGTGAGATGGAATCCATTGAAGTATTATTGCTTTACCACTATGTTGGAATCTAAAAATTGATTTTACACATCGATTTACATTACTACATTGCTATTTTAATTTAAGAAAAATAATTAGGGTACCACGCATATAAAATAATAAGCCTTTTTAGTTGTTCACGCGAGTGCAACCGCGGGCACAGCTAGTCATTGTATAATATAGGTTCGTACTTGAATTGATAACCACGTTGTAAAATATATTCACCAGCTTTAAAACGTCTCCCTAACATAATGTAAATATACTTCATTTCCTTGAGCCAGAGTTACATTTAAAAGTCAAGTAGAATAAAAATCTAAACTTAAAATTCATTGTTCTCATTCAAATATACAAAGCAATCCGAAACTCGTTTCATATGCAACCAGACTGAGAATATCCTCCTCAACGTCAGTTCTTTTCTGACTACCCGATTATTGAGACTGCATGTTATTTTAAAATAAATCATTCTCTGTTGAATTCTTAAGGTGCGTCGGTTTGTTGATGGTGCCTGATAGATAACAAAGTACATAAGATAATGACACTGACTCGTGTAGTAGCAATAACAGGATGCGACAGTGGTCTCGGTTGGGCAATTGCCGCTCGCTGTGCTCGGGAGGGTATCGTCACAGTGGCTGGAATGTTCAAGGGAACCGACTCAAAAGCAGCTGATGGTTTGAGGAAACTTTGCGCGCATCCTTGCCCTTTAGATGTCAATGATCCGAAGAGCGTTGCCGGGTTCCGAGATTATGTGAAGCGTCTTTTAAAAGAAAACCCGGATTACAGTAAGTTTCTAATTCCTTAGTCAGTAAAGATAATCACACTTTATACAACTTATGAAAAAAGTTAGTTAATAAATTAATAATTAATCTACCTTAATGACCATAACACTGCAACAACTTCAAATAGATTGAACGCCATAGCTTAATTAAGTTTTGAAATTGAGATATAATTAGTCACTTATTCAATATTTTCCAGAACTTCACGCTGTCGTAAATAATGCTGGCGTAATGACCATCGGAAATTATGAATGGCAAACAACAGCGATGATAGAAAACACAATAAACGTTAATTTAGTTGGCGCTATGAGAGTCGTGTCTGCTTTCCTACCGGACATTAGACAGAGTGCTTTAAATGTAAGTATTTACTGTATGTACACATTATACTCTCTACGTTACAACTCTACATGGGTAATACTAAAATAACCCTATGTAAATAACAAATTTCCTAAAAAAATAACAATAGATTTAATATATATAGATCGGCAATCCGAAAGAGAAAGAGCATAGTATACACTTATGTTAAAACGAGATAAGGATATGAGATCATTTTCGTATATGCTGTATCGCCCTACGTAAATCGTTATCAAAACAAATCCCTCTTATTTTTGCAAAATTCAAGGTTTTTAAGTATAATTTGTTTAGTAGAAGTGTTTAATTGTGGTTACGTGTACTGTAACACGTATAACAAAGAAAATCAACAAAATAATATGCACACTAGTTCAGTAGTATCAGTTTTAAGTCTCATTTTATTCATCCTACCGCCGATCTATACTAAACTAAATCTATGAAAACAACCGTTAAATAATGTGTTATTTTTAAATATTTATATTACAGAACGAGAACACATTAAAAGCTCGTATTATAAACGTGGGCAGCCACTGCGGCTTACAACCGCTACCTGGTTTTGGAGCGTACAGTGCGAGCAAAGCCGGTCTGCTAGCGTGGACACGGTGTTTACGACTTGAACACAGAGAACATGGTTTAAGTTTTGTTGCTTTTATACCTGGTAAAAACATTATTTCCTTATTATTTTTCATTGGTATTAAGATACCAGAATTAGTAATTAAATCTTGTTTTTCTTTTTCAACAAACCACCGAATAAGATTACCTTAATTAGGTATGACAATTTCTCAAGGCTTCTTTAATGTTTAATTTTTTTTTAAATTATAAGTTAGTTTCGTCTCGTTTGCTTTTGTCTTAGAAAATCATATTAACATTTTGAACAAATAGTCAACAAAAATTCTTTATATTTTGTAACTTCAAACCTTTATACCTACCTTCTATAGACCAACGAGAATGGATAAGTTTTACTAATAGTAAAAATTGTTGGTTTTTATTTTAGAAAATTGTTTTGTTCTTAGAATAAGTACATAAAATGTGTCTATTTGTGTAAATATTATACAATATAAAAATAAATATTTTTAGGTGGCTTCGTTAATTCAAGCAATATTATTTCAAGTCAAGGACTGCACGGAGAAGATATGCTGGGGCATTTAAATGATGAACAAAAATCATTCTACGAGAAGAAAATAACAACACTTAATAGTTATTTACATTTAGCCTCCGCACATGAATCAAAATTTGATTCTATGACAGATGAAAGTATCCTTGAAACTTTCATGAAAGCATTATTGGACAAAAATCCCAAAGAAGTGTATAAAGTCGAATCGTGGAGATATATGTTTTATTATAATTTGTTTAAGTTGCCTTTTCCTGAATTTATCCGCATTTGGCTAATAAAGAAGTTCCTATGTTTCCCAGAAATTTAGAACGGAATTAGGTAAAATAATTATCACGAAATCTTTTTTTTAATGTATGCCTACGTATATTGAATTGTAAATAACATTTTGCATTTTTGCACGAGATTTACTTTGATAAAAATATAATCAGTTTCGCTAAATTAAATGTTCTTAACCTGCGAATCCATAATCTTTTAGTAATAATGTTATTGTATTTAGATAGGAACATTCGATCCGAGCGTAGCACATTAGTTGAATATATAAATTTTTAGCACAACTTAGTTCAATATTTTAATCATTTTGGCAGGTACCTACTGAAACTTATTGTCGCTTTGCAGTAAGTAACCTTTGTAGGTAACGTTGGTACTTTATAGATGCTATGTACAATTTTTAGATGCTAGTTACATTAAACGTTCTGTATTAAACTTTTTTTAAAATATAAATACAGTGTGTTTGTTTATTATAATTGAATAAAATGTGTTTTATATTGCGAGGAAATAAAAAATATACAAAGAATCCTAAATCGTCTACTTGATTTATCCACTCCCTGCCAACTAAAATCTCTTTAATAATTAAAAATATACGCATTAAAAGTTTTTGCCGATTTTTTTAAAATATGAAAGCATCACTCGATGGTAAGTGAAGATGAGGTCAACGATGAATCGCGCTTACCCAGCAGATGTATATTCACGCTTAAAGACTCACAAATTATATTTAGACGGAAAGTAAGACGTATTTCCTGTCAGTATACGAACGAACCTGTTTGTGTTCTATTCAAATTTCAGCCTATAAAAACAGCTTACATTTCTTTTCATCCATGCACTCTAATAATGCTAGATCAAGTACAGCTGTTGTTCAGCAAGCAGCGGACGGGCGGTTAACTAAATTAAACAAGTGCGAGTAGATCTCACGCCCTTAAGGTTCCATTCAAGATTCATAAAATATTAAATATTTACAATAATGTAAAAAAAAATTACGATTGTAGTGTAATTTATTCGTCACAGTCGTCATAATAATATATAATAGTCTGATATAACTGATACTTATTTCTTCTTCTTTATTCAAATTGTATTTTAAGCTATCTTTGTAACTTAAACATTTTTTTTATCGTTATAGGTTTAGCCTAGTGTTGGTGTTTTTAGCGTTCATAGATTCGCATGCCCTCGATGCCCTGGATAGGTTTCAGAGACGGGCTGACATTGTTAATGATGCAGGTGTTACCCAATGCATCGAGCCACTTCAGCTTCGCAGGAACATCGCCTCGCTAAGTGTGCTCTACCGTCTGTATCATGGTGAGTGTTCTGAAGAGCTGTTCAATCTAATTGCCTCCTCTCTTTCCACAACAGAACCGCACGCGTTGGGCTTCGGAGTCATAGTTTTACGATAACCTCCATCTCGGTACGAACTAAAAAGTTCTCTATGTCTTATCTTTGTCGTACCGTAAACTGTGGAACCATCTCCAGGCCAATGTGTTCCCTCCCTTCTTCTTATGACATCAGGTCCTTCAAGCGTAACGTGAAGAGATATTTATGCAGGCCGGCATGACAGCGGCGACCGCCGATGGATTTCGATCTCTCGGTGTTCGCCGTTGTGTTTTCATTGTACTGTGCTTACCATCAGGGACAGTACAATGTGCGTGCAGTCAATGTGCCGAGCTTGGTGCTTATCGCCAATTATAGTCAGCATACAATCGTCAGCGACTTCTACTTGTGTATCGATGAACATGTCGTAATAAGAGAGGGTACAGCCTGTATATTTACATTATTGTTATTTACGTTATTTTGACATTACAAACAGGCACTTTAAATTTATAATACAAAAATTATTAACAGGAAATGAGAAAGGGATAGGGATTTTCAGTCTCAATTGCTGTAACCGGCTTCTGGTTTAAAATTTGTGTCTAGTTTTTTCTCTATCTACTAATTCAACTTGCTCTATTATTGGCTGTTTCTCCGCTGTCATTGAATTTGACATTCAAATTATTGACAGTTATCGCTAGGATTGCCAACCGTCTAAAGAGAGCCGGTACTTCCCGTTTCTAGCTCTTTAGATATGACGCACCTCAAAAGTAATTAATAAATAATCAGTATTTGAAGAAAACAAAAAAAATGCCACGTATCATTTAGTAAACATGACAGAAGTGAAACGCCTTTAAAACAATGTAGTTTAAGATTAAGTTGCGTAAATGCCTTTGAAATAATAAATATACTAGTCACTGTAAAGTGCTTAGTATTTTCAGTATTTTTTATTTTTAAATTATGTTTTAGCCAAAGTAAAAAATATTCAATAGAACGATTGAAATGTGAAAGCTAAATCTTATTTGTAATTGTAATTCTCGGCTTCCTGTACTTTGACAAGTAGGTTATGCTTTTTTAACGAAAACACGCATTATGATTGCGTTCCCATAAATCCATGAAATAAGGCTGGCAACACTAGCAACTGTAAGTCAGTAAAACTGTAATAAAATTGATTTCTCGAAATTAGGAATCAAATATCTAATATAGCGCATACCTACTTGCAACGGTGGTTTTAATTTGAATATAAAAATATTTTCCTTTGATATATTATTTTTATTTGCATTCAAAGCAACTGTATTATCATGGAAGTGAAATTTGGGCCGAATTCTGTGGATGAACCTGTGAGTAACTCATTCAAACCTTACAAAATGAAAAATGTAGTTTTTGTTAAGAATTTCCATTCTTTCTTTACCTTGTCATAATAACAAAAGCTAATAATGTGTATCTAACTAATGTAAAAATGCGTATTGAAAATTAAACCCAATAAGCTACGTATTATATTAATTCTAAAAATTTATTTAGTATAATTTGACTAGAAGCTCAAAACATTCACAATAAATATTAGTTTAATTTTTACATACTTTTACAAATGAAATGCGCTAAAATAACAAACTCGCCAATTTTTATTATTTGTTTTTATCAATAAATGTATACTGTGTAGTGGTTATGTTTTATTATAAGTATTTATTTCTCTAAGACTTTTAAAATTTACATTACATAGAAACTATTTTGCAGTAATAAAAAATAATATTTCAGAATCTCCTTTATAAATTGCAACATAAAGTAAAAGTCTTTAATACAAAAGATCCATTACAAAATCGTGGTTACAGCCTAGTGGCAAGCAGCAGTAAATATGGAATTGTTTTCATTGGTGTTCCTGATGGAACACTTACAGGTATTTCATTATATTAATTAAGAATTATTTCACGGATTAACAGTTTTACTATTAAGTCTTTATAAATATTAAGTAGAACAACAAGTTTTCAAATAATCTACTGTGAAATATATGAGTCGTATAAAATCATAGGCAGCAAAGTAGGTCTGAACGATAATTCGGTAATTCAAATAAATTTCAATTGTATCCGTAGACATTTATGGCAAATATTTGAATATATTAGCTTTGGTTAAGAATAGGGATGTTACCGATATGAGGTTTCAGATAATTTCAGTTATGGATATTACTTTTTCAAAGTATTTTACATTATGTAAAAAGAAAACCTGTCCGATCTGTAAAAGTGTTAATAGGTATTGAGGCTCAGTTATATTATTGTAATCAGTTTGAGATTATAACTTAAAAGAGATCCGGCAAAATAATAATAAAAAATTAAAAGTTCCTCTTATCATCATTATAATAGTTTGATCACATTCATCCGAAACTGTGGTTTTGTATGTGTGTTGGTTTTTGACAATGGCTCATTCTACTCTGCCCTCTGCCCTATCTGAAATTATCCAAAACAAATTATATTGTATATAGTTTTAATTTTTTATTTATTTTGGATATCTAATAGTTCATATACTGGTACGGATATCCTTAATCACTGGTTAAGAAGCATTAATACATTTGAAATTTATTACTTTACCACCTTTGATTTTATACAACTCGTATCTATGAGTCTCATAATCTACGAGTTTAATATTATTGTAGTACTTTTTTAGTAAATTTTATAATAGAAGAAGAATTTCTCAACATTTTTCCTGGCAACACCATATTTCCATTAATTGTCCATCAAAATTAATTATTCAAAAATAATTTTAAAGCTTATATTCCCTGCTATCGATGAAACATAGATACTTATAATTAATATTAAAGATTAAAAATGTATTTCAAAAATATTTCATTAGGAATGCCATCTGTTGATGCTAATGAAAATAAATTCAAGGCGCCATCTATTATCAATCTGTCTAACTAAGATGACAGCTTTTACATAACTTACATTCTATAATGTCATAGGCTCAGCTAGTACCTATATTATAACAGACAAACAATGATTACATATGTTTAGATACATACTTAAATTTCCAGTGTACTATTTAAATCAACTCATTGATAAAGAATTTGAACCTGAGCATATGGTCATAAAGCTCCAGGAGAAGCCAACTCATATAGCAGTGAGCTGTGATCAAGAACTTTTGGCTGTTGTTGGAACCCAACTACTTTGCATCTACAGGATTACTGATTTCCAAAATCAGGTGAACTATATTCATTTTAATCATAGAAAACTTGTCTAAATTGTATATGTTAAAGTTAAAAACACATTTCTGTTTAGAGTAAGTTATTATTAGAAGGTTTTAGTGGGAACTTAATCTCTCATGTGGTTGGTGTTTTTTTTAAATTTACAACTAAGTTCATAAACAAACATACAGCCTGATGGTAAGCAGCTACCGTAGCTTATAGAATTTTGTAATACCCTAAGTACCACTAGAGCGTTTTCGACTTTGAAACCTCCTACCCCAAGGAGCTCTAGAAACCTTATTTTGCAGGAACACAACACAAGGTTATTTGGCTGTGGTCGTCTATATGGTGGAGGTATTCCTCCAAGCGGACTGCCCCAAGTAGAGAGAAATCTATTAATTATTTTTCTGTGCCCTACCTCCCTTAATTCATAAATTTATATTTTTTGGCCATATATTATGTAATTTAGTGGCATTTTACTTAATATTTTGTTGTTGATTGATGTTTTACTGGTTATTGTGCACAAGTGAAGTGGATTATAATAATAATTAAAAACATGTATTTTAAGTGCCACATAAACTCTGACAAGTTTTCACAGGGGAAACAACAGTTTGTTAGAGCTATGTTTGAAGATTACAAGAATAATTGGAAAAATATTATACTCACGTGATTTTGGCAGAACCATAAATTTAAACATTTGCCATTAAATAAAAAGAAGAAGTTGTAACTAATGCTTTCGATAGCTTTTTTCAAGAAGGTGCATTAATACTATTTATTATTTTTTAGAATGTCTCACCATCACTGTCACTTAAAACCGAAGTTAATGCATCCAACTTTGTATCAGCAATGCAATGGAACCCATGTATTCCAGACTCTCTAGCTATAGCATTTTATGATGGCACTCTTATTGCTTACCAACTTAACACAGTTCAAATAAAGAAAGTGCAGTCTAAAGCAAGGTAAAAATATTTCAACTTAGTTCATGAATATTTATTTATTCATAATTTATATGTACCTCCAATTGATAAGTGTCATTTAACGTAGTTAATGAGATTACCTATTGAGAACATAATATAAAATGAACAATGATGGCTCAGTGGTAGCGTGTATGACTTCGCGTCGATTGACGTGAGTTCGAATCACTGCAATGAGCCTGAGCTTTCGGTGAAGGAAAACATCGTGAGAAAACCATAGCATGGCGGTGGGTCTTTTTCTAATACCTGGCTGGCTAGCTACCACCCTCAAGTTGAAAATCTATGGCCAAGCACCAATAGGTGTGTTCCGGCAGCAGTACTTGAGAGCTAGTCTTCCACTAGATTTAGCGTGTTATTATCTTGGGCCACATTGTCACTTAACGTCAGGTGTGATTGTGGCCACTACGCCAAAAACTATAACGATAACGATATAACTACAACGGTAACGAACTAAACATGATTTTGTCTATGTGTGTGTACACGGGAAATATGTGATTTCTCAATTAATAGCCTATATGAATTGTCAATAACATGATTAAAAATAAAATTATGAGACGAAATTAGTTAATCTGTAATAAACACGTAAAAAGTAAAATAGAATTGACCTTGAACTAACTTCGACGTGGAAATTTCTCCTTTGAAAAAGTTTAGGTTCCACTGCTATTTCCACACTGAACTTCGCCAATATTATTCTATTAGATATATAACAGTGAACAATATTTGTCAAAGCAATTATTGTGTTTTGTACACAAAACCGATGGCGCTAGCGCTCGCGTTTACAGTGAATTTGACGTATAAGTTATATGCTTCGGTTACGAGCCACGCCCCCTTCATCATTTTATGTTTTTTTTTCTATGCCTGTAATTGCACAATATTTCTTATATGAAAGTGTTTGTTATTTATTTCTATAGATGTATATGTTGGAGCCCGAAAGGTAAACAATTAGTCACAGGGAACAATGATGGTTCACTTTGTCAGTATAAACCAGACTTGACGTTAGCGAAGACAATTCCAGCACCAAATCTGTTTGAAGGATCACCTGTTGAAGCTCTTGCTTTGTACTGGATTTCAACATTCCAGTTTGCTGTTGTCTACAAGAATGCTACAGACAACAGTCGACCAGGTTTGATTTAGTTACTAATGCTATAATAATACTAGTCTATCTATATAAATAAAAATGAAATGCTGTTCGTTGGTAAGTGGATCACTTGAGAATGTCTCGACCGAATTAGCTAATTATTTTTTAAAAGTTAGTAATAGCCCGAATAAGGTTTTATGCAAAGAAACTTAACAGATAATTTACCTGGAAAATTGGAATATTTTGGAAAAACTAAAATAACTTTTTATATAAAATAGTAGAAATAGACATTAATTAGTAAGAATAATAACAGCTTTTTGGGTAATAGTGTTAGGTTATATAAGTTATATAGGTTATATAAGTTGCTAGACAATGAGTTCAAACAGGTCTTAATGTCAAAAGTTATTATAGGGTGGGTCATTATTTGAATGATAGTGATGTCTGGAAGTTACTCACTCTCTGTGCATCCGTTAAATTATTAATATGATTATTAACTGTAAACATTGTTTGTATAGTTGGAATAAAAAAATATAAGCTTGATCAAGTTTCTTGCCAGTTCTTCTCAATGACTAGGATGATTTCCGAACCGGTAGTATTGTTCGTCGTTAATAAGTGCCTTCTTGGGGCCTAAATTGAATAAAGTAATTTTTCTTTTGATTTTGATATTTATTCTATTGCATCTTCTATGAAATCAAAACCATATGTCACGATTTAAACAGTGGAAATGTGTAATTCTTTTATGTATGTATTACACTATAATTTGGTATCTTGGAGCTGATCTGATGATGGAGTCAGGAGGTGGATAGTGGAACTCTTCAGCAAACCCCTCGAGTTTAAGCTTATGATTCGTTTTGTCAAGTCCAATAGATTAGTCTTGGTAACGAGATGTTATTATAACACTAAAAAGATTTATAATTTTTAGTGCGTAGTTAAAACGTGTTTTTAGTATTTTAAACTATAAAAACTTTTTTTTTTTTTGTTACAGCTGTTGCTATTGTAAATGCAAGTAAAACTGGACAACTTGCATGCTTGAATTATGAAGATGTATGCTTCAGTATGGGAAACGATAGACCCTGGTATTACTACTTACAAGGATTAGCACAGTGGTTAGTAAATAATTTTGGAATATTTTTCATGTACAGATTTAATTATTATTACTTTAACTTGCTGTACTGTTTAAAATACAATTCAGTACAGTAACAAAATATTAAAATGATGATCTAAATAGTGTACTAACATATTTATTGGACATGTAGTGAGGACGCATGAAAGAAGAATGACTAGACAGATTTATAAGATGAGTGTGAATGGGAATGTTGAAAGAGGAAGACTTAGACGAACTTTCCACGATTAAATCGGCGACATTCTGAAGAAAGCCCAGGTCAAGAGTACTCTAAACCGAAAAAAAATTGAATGTTAAAGATGCGAAAGATGTATGTCAGGATCGTAGCAAGTGGAAGGCCTACCCCGTTTGGAAAGACGCATGATTTATGTATGTATGTAGTAACATATAACTAGTAGTTATTTTTATTGCAGAAAACCTTTTTTTTTTCATCTGACTATACTGTTAACCTTAAGGGCCCTAAAGCCTCAGAAGGCTTTTACAATTTCACTGAGCTTGGGGGTTAGTGCTGAAGGGACTAAGCAGCGAAAGCAGGGCAACAAAGTGGCTCAACCTCGGCTTGGGCTGTTTACCTTAGTTACAATGAAGTCGCGAACTGAATAATTCTCTATTCGTAGAAAAATCGATCTTACTACTATACATATATACATGTTTGAGCATTCTGGAAGGAAGGGAGAAACATGCGTATATGCATTTAGTAATCTGGAAATTTGGTCTTAAACTAACTAGCCCAAAATGACTGGAAAATCTAATCGACATATTTATAACTTCAGGAACATTATCCTTGCCTCTTCATCAAACAGTATGGAGATAGCAACATTTGGTTCCGCAGATGGTGTAAACTGGGAGCAATGGTGTCAGGTACATGGATTTTTTTTTAATACTTGATATTAACTTTTTTTTAATTCTTCATGATTTAACATTTGGCCACAATCTCATCTGATATTAATTCTACTTCCTAGATGGTTACACGCTAAGCCTAGTGGAAGAACTGACTCAAGTGCAGCTGCCGGAACAACTTATAGGTGCTTGGCGACAGATTTTCTATTTAAGGGGATAACTAGTCAGATAGGCATTAGAAAATAACCCATCACCATACTATGGTTTCATAGCGATGTGCTCCTTTACAGAAGGCTTAGGCTTATTGCAAGGAACAGAATTAACGTCGAGAGCTGTCATTACTGCAAAAAATTTGATAAATACACTTTTATCAAAATTGACTTTATTATTAAGGCGTAAAGTCTACAGTACAGTGCGCCTTTTGGTCTTAACTACGATCTGATATCTTAATTCGTCTCAATAGTGAAGCGGGTAACTTAGCCTCTAAATATTAAAACGTCGGAAACGGACAAATTGGAGAATTTCTTTCTAGACTTTTTCACATAAATGAAACAGCCATAAATATATATTCGAATTCTCAGTAACAGGCTCAAATGATAAACACTGTATCATTATATAACATATAAATAACGACAATAAACTTTGTTGTAAGTAAAAACTTACTGCCGCTTTTATCAAAAGAAATGACTTAATCGGTGCTTTCTTTCAAATGTGATTTTGTTAGTTATCTAATTCTTCCTCTACAGCAGCGATATATTATATCCTTTATTAGTGCATTCATAGAAATAGCATTTTTTTTTCTTGCATTACATAAATGAATCTAGAATTTCGTGTAGTAAATACTGATAATATTTCTGAACATTTCAAATATTTTACTTCACGCTGTGTTTAAGTCTTCTTACCACTAGGAAATTAGTTTTTAAAATTGTTGATTAATTTGCATAATAAAATTAATGTATTTGTGTTCACTACAGACTGATGAAGCAAGACCTGAATTGCCACTAACAGATAAGAAGATAGAAAACTATCCAGTCGGATTATGCATTGACACATGTGCTGTACATCAATTACCTTGGGGTCAGTACTCACATTTAACATTACTCAACTAATTATATAGAAACTAAAGTTTTGTTGTGATGGGCCACCATTTTGTGTCGCTAAAACAGTCGTCTGTTTTGAAATATGTCAGGAACGCATCCTCTCAGCGGTCGAACTGTAAATAATACAAATATATTTTAAATCATAAATTGTTGGATATAAAATAAATTGTTATAAAATGGCAACCCCAACTGGCTCTCAAGTGCGGCTGCCGGAGCACACCTATTGGTGCTTGGCGGCAGATTTTCAACTTGAGGGTATTAGATAGAGCCCTACCGCCATGCTATGGGTTCCTCACGATGTGATCCATTACCGAAATGTCAGGCTAATTGTACGATTCCAAATTAAGTTTTTGTATATTTGAGATTAATCAAGTGGTCAAAAATTACGATTTTCCAGCGCTTCTATGGTTTAATCTAGTTAAATTTTATGATACATCAAAATAATGTCATAAAGAATTGTAGTTCTTCAAAAAGCCTACAAAAAAGTCCGCGATGGCATATATCGATCTCCTGAGGTTAACTCACAGAAAGCATATTTAGAATATATATAGGTATATTAAAAATATTAACATATTTGCGAAGCTATTTTTTCAAATTCAGTATTAATCCTTATCCTTAAATATTTCAGTTACCTCAGGAATTTAATGTAGATTAAATTTGCCATATCATTTAAATGAATATTGTGCTTTATGGCAGAAATAAGTGTAACGAAAACTAATGGCACCACTACACTAAAAGCCTTTATGATAGTTATTGACTTGAGTCGTATTATAACAAAAATTGAATTGTATCGTCTACGGACATCGTTTCGGTCGACGTGAGTTCGAATCCATACAGTGAGCCTGAGCTTTCGATAGAGGTAAACATCGTGATGAAACGATAACATGGTGGTAGGGCATTTTTTAGTACAAGACTTTCTCTAAAGCCCGCCTGACTAGTTACCACCCTTAACCCTTAAGTTGAAAATCTGTCGCCGAGCATCTATAGATGTGTACCGGAAACTGCACTTGAGATCTAGTACCCCCACTAAGCTTAACGTGCCCACTATTTTGGGTCACATCGTCATTAAAAAACCGTACCTATAGTACAAAAAAATTACAATAACAAAATGAACATTTTTTAAATCATAACAATGATATATCATTTCTTTTTAGGTGAAAACGAAGTTTTGCCACATATGCCACTACTACTGGTGTTATCTCAAACAGGACTTTTAACAATGTTTAACGTCGTTAATTTGAATAAACGAGCACCTCAGATCTGTAGCCCTCCACAACAGTTGCAGCTGCCAGCTGTTGCACTTACCAAGTACATATATTTATACCATAACTACTAAATTTATTTAGGATGGTATTCTCGTTCGGCAACATAACCTGTTTTTTCGTTATTTTTAATCGATGGTCACATTTATTTACAATTCTACCAACGTCACGTGAATAGAATATTTTTCTAACTATTATTATAATATTCAAACGTTTTGTCTGTGGATATGTCTTGCAAGCCTTCGTGTGATGAACAAGGTATAATTATAATTGAAAACGATCTCCAAAGGGAGATGATAAAAACGGAGATTTAATCAAATCTCTAAGCTAGATGACCAATTAACGGAAGATATGGCTGATTTACGTCACTTGTGACAAATAAATAGCAGAAGACAGCCGCAGTAGCGGCCGGCGAGTTTAATAATAATTATGAAGTTTTAGTTAAGTGTTTTGATATTGTTTGGTGATTCGATTTTGGTGACACACTATTATTTTAAGGAAAACTCTTATTAGTTAGGTCATTCGACATGCATTTATTTGGCGATAGTTAAAATCATACCTTTTAGAATCACTTACGCCGTGTTTTAAGATGTAATAGTGCTCCAAAGAAGTTTTTTTATCGACGTTTTTATTTGAAATTTTTTAAGGATTTTGCCTGATGATGCACCTGAACAGGCTACCGTTTCACCTACACAGCCTACCATAACTCAGCCAAAGGTATTTTTTACTGCATTTTATTATCTCTATAATCTATACTAATATAATAAAACGGAAGATTTTTTTCGTGTTTGTTTGTTTAAACACACTAATTTCTGAAACTACCAGTCTGATGAGAAACAATATTTTTGTATATGATAGCTAGGTTAACGAGGAATAGTTATAGCGAGGCTATCTATCATTTGGCTACACCTCTCAACTAGCCTTAAATATTGATTTTTGTTAAGTAAGTCGGAAGAAACATCACACGCGAACTGCTTTATCCGCGTACGCTGACGTAATGGTTAGTGATACGTAAATCTAATGTTATACAAAAATATTGCTCCTTAGTACAACTAAAAAAAGTCTGCGATACCTTATGCCTACCACTTATACATACCGCGGACTATTCGGCACACCAGTCAGTCCAGACAGACCTCTCCTCTGAGGGCACGTCTCTCCTCAGTCCACCGATCGATCTCATAGCAACCTTCCTTAGGAAACGGGAGATATACGTGTTTCTTGTAAAAGAAACATTCCTAAAACCCAGTAGGCGCGATCCTAAGATTACACTATAATATAGTTACAAATGACCATGTCCTTCATGGCACCCTCATTTACTATAAGCGTTCCCTCTACTGCATGCCATTAGACCCTCCCGAACTTACCAATATAGAAGTCTCAGTTTGTAGAACAGGCATGATTGGCCATCCGTCAGTCACGCTTGTGTCTGTATATCTCGCTCCGAGTAAAACACTCCTTCAGTCCGACCTGGAGGCTCTGCAATCACTCGGTCAATCAGTCATAAGAACAGGTGAAATCAATAGTGGACAAACTCTCTTCAACAGCTCTTAAATACCGCTAACTGAGATATAAATACTCGATTAATTATTTGATGTGCTCAACTTTGACCTATTAGCCCGGCTCGATCCCACAATCAAGATAACTGTCGCCCGACAGTACTTGATATAACCCTTCTCAAAGGTGTCACGCTTCGGTTACGACTTTTACAAGTCGTACACGAAGTAGATTCAGACCACCGTCCAGTCATCTTTCAACTCGGTCAACCCTTTGACCCCAGTCTTCCTTCTAAAGTCACAGTAGTTGATTACGCGAAACTTAATCGTTATCTTAAGGATAACGCGTCACCGTCCAGCTCAGATAGGCTCCCAGAAGAACTAGTCTCAATAGCAGAAGCCGAGTTAGCGATCGATTCCCTGGTCGACTTATCTCCAAACCGGTGGCAGGGAGATTTTTTTTTTTCGATCTGATTATACTGTTAGCCTGAGAGTCCCTGGAGCCTTTACGGCTTTTACAGCTTTACCGGTCTTGGGGGCGAGCGCTTAAGGCGGCCAAAGTGACCGAACCTCGGCCCGGACTGTTGCGCGTATGCAAATAAGTCGCAATCTGGCTAATTTCCTATCATTTGATCTAAAGTAACTATACATATATATATACACGTTTCTTCCCCCTGGGAGGAGGAAAGGAACATGTGTATGTGTATTTAGTGGTCTGAAATTTTTTGTCTAACTAACTAAGCAAAAAAGAAAAAAAAAGGTCCCTTACAGAACCTATGTACCTATGTCTTATGCATGTGTGTATAAAGCAGTGTCACGTGTGTCTGTGAAAGCTAGTGAATGTAGAGTCACTGTATCGCGCGAGCGGCTGCTTGACTCAAGGGCTCCATACCGATGGATCGGACCTAGGCTTGAGTTGCCGCAGAGGTCGTGGCGGGTGTGGCAGAGAGGCCTCGAGAGAGGTGCAAGCGGCGAACCGGCACCGACTTAAGAGCGTTGATCACGGAAAAAAAGACGCGACACGTGCACACGACTCCTATGCATCTAGGGATAACTCCCTATATAAATAGGGGTAACTCCCGTAGGTTACGTAGACTTCAGAGAATGATTGGGGGAAGAACAGCTTAAACCGGGGTGTGTCTAGAAGCATGCAAGTTTGCACAGAAGTTCTTTAAAACATAAATGGGCATTAAAAAGGATTTTTGATATTTCATCCCATAAAGGGGTTAAAAATAGGATTATTACGTTATGTTCCAGATCAGAAATCATATCGGTTAATTGGCTAGTCCTATATTAAATCCTATTAATTACAGTCACAAGCATCACTCGTGCAAAAAATACAAGAAATACCACCTCAGACTCAGCAAATTCAAACAACAGATAATGAAAATTTATCTGCAACCCCTGCCAACTTACAAAATTTCCAGCAATCAGAAATCAGCTCCGAATTTCCTGTCGGTATGTTCTAGAATTATTATTTGTCATTGTTTCATTTATACAAAATATTATGTCGAAGAATCATGGGGTCCTGACCTCATAAATAATAATATTTTTCGCAAAAATAATATTTTTCAACTTATAAGTACTATTAAAATCTTCTCTAATTTCATAAAACCTTTACATATGTTATTCATTCTAATTAACCTGTTTTAGCTTCAGCAAATCAATTACCTGTTCAAAAAGACATCAAACCTGTTGCAACTCAATCTCAACCTGCAGTAAGTCAAATTTCTATTAAATTTATATTTATTTATTTATTATAAACATTCGTTTAATAAAAGACGATTTCAATATTATTAAAATTTACTCTTTAACCCTAACGAAACAAAAACGCCCTTATAAATGTTGATTAAATATAAGCAGTATTTATCTTTAGCTCTGTTTCCTTCTAACAACATTGACGAGAAAAAGAGAGAAATACTTGCTTAAATTTCCTAAGATTTTTATATGTAATACCGTAACTTGATAATAATAAAATTAACGACAATATAAACATAAAATAAAAATATCTTCTATACATAATGGATATAAGTACATAATAAATATGCATTACATATTATAAAACTGAACGTCTCTCTGTCTGTCTGTCCGTTTCTGTTCTTTTCACGCGAAATCCACTTATCCAATTTACATGATTCTTTTTTAAATTCATAGCTATATTATCTGCTCACGTCATAGGATATATTTTGTTAGATAAAGTAACATTCGAAATAAGCAGTGACGATAATGTTGAATCAATTCGGAAAAAAGACGCTTTTGGCGCGCTTCAATTGCTTACGCTGAGTAAACCATAAGAGATATATCAAATTAATGTACTACATAATTGTAAATCTTAAAAAGGCCTACATAAAGTCGGGAGATAGCATATGTCTATCTACTAAGGATCACCCACAATAATCATTTTTGGGGTAGCACAATTCGCGCGTACTGTCGACCGAGAGTATTTTGTAGACCACGCGAGCGGAACCTCGGGAACAGCTAGTAATTATATATTTTAAGAATTAACATAACTGTAATAAGTAGCACCTGTAGGCTAGAACTTGCCTGTTTCATATTAAACTACGTTATAGGAGTATTTACTAATAAATTTCTGTCTATGATGGCGAAGTTAATTACATAAATTTGATGGTATGACTTGCCAGCTTCGAATTAGGATTTTTCCGAACTGGGGCTAAAACTTGACAGCGGCGCCCCTTCACTCCATAATTTTTCAACGACTATTTGTGACGGGAATTCCCCTGGCAGAGACATCACACACACTACACATGCGTTCCATAATTAAATGAATAATCGATACTGCGACGCGAACTCTACGTTAGATGCTTCAGTGATAGGATATTTTCCTAATATATGAATTTAGCGACGCATTAAGTTTCCACCCAGGGAGAAACCCCCCAGATTTTGAGCCCCAACTAAAATCAGGGCTGTGAGGTTACAAAGATTAAAACTTTTTTAATGCGTTTTTATCACTTGTTAAGTATATAAATATTCGATAAAATGATTATGTTAGCAGGTTCAAGAAAAACCTCCATTTATAGCCCAAACGCCGAATATAACACAAGTACAAGAAAACGCTGCATTAAAAGCAGAACAGGAAAGGCTGAATAAAATAAAAGCAAACCAAGAATTGAAGAATATGCTCGTTAAAGAAGTTAATAATTTTCAAATGGATCTATACAAGTTTATGTTAAAGACTCAAGAGACCCAGGTCAAGGTAAGCTATTTTATCACTGTGCTGTTGATTTTCAGAATAAAATGTCGCAAGAAACATCAAAATGTAACGTAATTTTTATTTGCTAATTCATTTTTATAGTTTGCAAAAATATTATCGTTTATGTGGCACTAATTTCTGTAATATCTAATCTTGTAAAATTTTAGTTTTGACGTGTTTATAGTATTCAAGTTCAGTCAGTATTAATAACATTTAAATAGCTGACTCGTGCGAATTTTATGTAAACAATCAAACAGCTCTCGTCTTAGTTAAAAATATTGATAATAGATGGCGCCTCCTGTATGTTAGTTGGATATATGCCAGGTTTGTTGATGGCATTCCTCGTAATTTTTTTAACTTTAATACAAAAACAGTAATTTTAAACTATCTTTCACCATTTTTCGTTAATAGTGGGGAACATAGCCCTTAAAGTTATGTTTGAATAATTGATTTTAATGAAGAGTTAAGGTAGATATGTAATCGGCACAAAATGAAACACCATTGAGAAATTATATGTAGAGATTTTCTCAATTGTGATGCACATTCAGTCAAAAAAGTATTGGGAATGGATATGATTTGTTTATGGTTCCAATTTTTTTTTCTTGTTAGATTTGCACATCTGTTTTTCACTTTCGCACGGAGTTTGAGTTGCAGCTGTAACTTACATTAAATACGGTGTTGTTTTTAATTAGATCATATCTAGTGTGTATTGCGAATTTCACAATGGACAAAAACATCGAATAAAGACTTCGTCTTAAATTTTGCATCGCTAATGGACTTTAGTGTTCGGAGACACTAAAAATGTTACAGAAAGCTTACGGTGAATTGACTTTATCAAAAACTCGTGCTTATAAGTGGTACAAAGCGTTTAAAAGCTGTCGAGATATGCTGGAAGATTTGCCTCGCCCTGGTAGGCCATCAACGTCTTCAACTGAAGTTAACATCGCAAAAGTGAAGGAAATAGTGACTAAAAATCCTCATCCAAGTTTGAGAGAAATAGCCGCTGAACTTTCTGTGTCTTACGAGTCGATCCGTATCATTTTAAATAATCACTTGGGTATGAAACATGTTGCCGCTCGGCTACTCCCAAAAGACCTGAATTTTGTCAAACAACTCAATCGCATGAGTCTCTGAGGACATGCTAGAACGAGTTAATTCCAACCCAACATTCATGAAACGCATTGTTACTGGTGACGAGACGTGGGTTTACAAGTTTGACATGCAAACTAGTCAACGAGCTTCGGTATGGCGCCTTCCAACTGAACCGAAAAAGCCACGCCTAAAGTCGATCAAAAGTCAAAGTCATGTTGACTGTTTTCTTTGACTATCGCGGTGTTGCACTCGGAATTCTTACCGGAAGGTCAAACAGTAAATAAAGTATCCTATTTGAGCGTTATACGGCGTTTAAGAGAGCAAATTCGACGAAAAATACCAGTTTTTTGGAAAGAAAATTCTTGGATTTTGCACAACGATAATGCGCCTTCGCACAAGGCCATCATTGTGAACGAATGGTTGACCAAAAACTCAACAAATACCATCGAGCAACCACGTTATTCACCAGATATGGCTCCAGCCGACTTCTTTCTTTTTCCTAAACTCAAATTACCACTTCGTGGCACCCGTTTTGATTCGGTAGAAGACATAAAGGAGAATTCGCGACGAGAAGTAAACTCAATTCCGGAAAAAAGCGTTTAAAAAATGTTTTGATGATTGGATTATTCGTTGGCGAAGTGTATTGTTTCTGAAGGAGCATACGTTGGAGGCAATAAAATAAATTTGGATGAATAACTAACATTTCTTGTATCATTGATCTTTTCCCGGTACTTTTTTGACAGAGTAGTATAACGCAGTTTTAAAGTATGACGTCACGGAACATTTGTAGCGATGTGAACGATCCGACGACCACAACGAGAATATTGCGTGCTTTATTTCGAACTGACTAACTCTGCTGGCCTTGCGGGCTTTAACATCTCCACAGCGCTTTCAAATATTGCTTATCATGCTTGAAATGCTTGAAAACAATCACAACATAATCAAAATTGTTTTGAATGACGGCCATTGTTTCGCGTTTATTTAATTAATACGTTTTTGTACCATGTATTATCCAATATCAACTTCCTTATAGCTTCAACGTGATATCGAATCTATTAACGCAAACTTCAATCTAAACTCGATGGACGCTGAACAATTGAGAAAAGAGTGTTGTTTGGATGATTTAAGAACAGCAGTGGTTCAACTTAAATTGGAGTTGGTTCGTGCCTGTGCTCTTGTAGCTGAAGCACGTACTCATGCTAAGTGAGTATATCGTTTATATAAATGATAATATTCTATCAAATTGACTTACTATATTTTGACCGCTGTAAGCGCGACCGTCCTAATGGTCTGCGGGACGCGTGAGGTGAACAAGACTGACCAATAAGCTAGTCTGTTGCCGGCAGCTTTTGTGACTGGTCCACGTCAGATTATTTTACCAAGATGGAATTACGGACGTTGCATTTAGAAAACTATACAAACAATCTAAAGTAAAAACGCGTTTTTATTCAATTATATTGAAAACATACAATTAATTAAGTTTAATTTCGACTGAGTGTAAAGATTACATTTCAATATAAGTAATAGTTTTTTGATTATAATTTTTAATAAAGACAACAATACTATATGTATTAAATATATTATTTATCCTCAGATATCTTTACCAGTTGCAATAACATACATAAACTATTGATCTTAAGATATAGAGTATCATCTCAATACCGTGTATATCTGTGCACACCCGCCGCCCCGCGTCCCGCAAACTATCAGAAGGGGGTCGCTCATAGCGGTCGGCCTATAGCAGTGCGCACGCGTTTACGCAGTAATTACTTTTATCTCGTAATTTTATTTTTACTTATATTATTGACATTTTATATAATCTATTAATTGAGAAATTTATTTTATGAGTAGTTTATTATCTGTCCTATATAGTAATCATAAAATTTATAGTGGGTTTTAAATGTATGTTTTCCAGTGCCAAGGACCATCAACAATGGACACAAGAAGACCCCTTAACAACGAAACGTGTAACGTCAGTGAAGAAACTCGCATATTACGTGCAAACGCAACTAGAACAAGCACAAAAATCATTGAATTACAAATTTAACGAGTTGGAATCTAAAGATCCACAGTTCAATAAGTATGCTGAACCATTATTATTTATTGATATTGTATGTTATTTAAAATTATTGTCACATTGTTTGAAAATTTTAAGCCAAAAACACTTTATTCAATTTAGGCTTTTAGAAGGTACAAGTCAAACAATACTACTCGTTCGGAAAACATCCCAGTCGTCTAGAAGAGTCGGCAGGGAACTATTTAAGTATAATTTACTGTTCATAGGAGGCTGTCATTTTTAGACATCACTATCATTCAGAAGTACGTCTGACCGATAACTTGGTAATTAGAATAAAACTAATAAATTTCAATTTTATCCATGGCAAATATCTTTTATTAGCTTCATCCAAAGCTAATGGTCAAATGTTCGTCATAAATGTCCATGGATACAATTGAAATTTAATAGTTTTATTTGAATTACCAAATTGTCGATAAGACCTACTTTTTTTTTCGAACTGAGTATTCTGTTAGCCATAAGGGCCCTGAAGCCTCAAACGGGTTTTACAGCTTCACCCGGGCTTCAGGGCGAGAGCTGAATGCACTCAGAGCCACGAAACCAATGCAACTAGTTCCGAGGGTACCAAATTGGCTGACCTCGGCTCGGACTGTTGCAGTGATTGCAAACAAATATCGATCTATCTAATGCCCTAGCACTCGAACTAAACTAACTATAAATGTATACCTGTCCCTATCCTCTGGGAGGAGGGTAAGAGACAAGTGTATATGCATTTAGTAATCTGTAATTTTTGATCTAGACTAACTAGCCTAAGACCTAATTTGCCGCCTTTGATCTTATACAAATCAAATGTACTTGTTGATCGGTTCTATTCATAGCTGTTACATACTTGTATCACTTTTGTACTGAATCATCTAGACGTGCTGGGGTATTAATTCATGGTAGAACCTCTCTATTCCAGGGCCGGCGGACGCATGATACGTCCCAGGTTGGACGACGTGTACCAGCCCCTCGTCAGGCAACAGGAAATATTGAGCCGACAGCAAGCAGTATTGAGAACTTTACGTAACACGATTAGAGATTGCGAATTAACACCGATGCCCAAGTATACACCGATAATGAGAAGTTCACCTTTTAGAAACAAGTGAGATAATTTTATATATATTTGTTAAATATATTTTTTTTTAGTTTTAGAAATGCATAGCTAAGTTTAAACCAGCGGTTCCTAAACTTTTAAAGTAACGGTACATTCAAAGTCTTTTTATTTTATGTTAGCTGTGCCCGCGGCTCCGCCTGCGAGGACTACTAAAAACCTTTTATTAGTTTTATTTTTCTAAAATAAAAGTAGCCTAAGTTATTCCTTACAACATCAGGTATCTGCCAATGAAAATCCCGTCAAAATCGGTCCAACCGTTTCGGAGATTAGCCGGAACAAACAGACATTTTTTTTTATTATAACACGCTAATCTCTGTAACTACCAGTCGGATTCGAAAAATTATTTTTGTATATGATAGCCAGATTCACGAGAAACAGTATAGGCTATCTAGCATTAGGCTACGCCTGTCAGCTAGCCTTAAATATTGATTTTTGTTAAGTAAGTGCTAACTAACTGCTTTCTCCGCGTGAGCTGGCGTAATGGTTAGTGGTACATAAATACAATGTTCAACAAAAATATTGCTCCTTAGATGTACATCTAAAAAAAGGCCGCGATATCATTATGCCAATCTCTATGTAGGTATTTTGTAGTAAAAGTGATTTATGAGCATTATTATTAGGCATGGCATAATAATCCTTACGAACGAAAGTTACTTCATCATCAAGAAAATTTTATGTAGATAAACTTTGCCCTTTATAGCATGTTATTTGGACGAATAGCTTGGGAGATAATGTAAAATTAGAATAGTAGAACACTCGGCTCGAGTCTATGACTAGGTGTAATGGCGCGAACGAGATATGTGAGTTGTGAAGTTTAACCCTGACTGCCCCATAAAAATATTGTCTACAATTAAGTATTATAAATCATTAAACAGCGATTTCTTTTAAATTATACGCGGATGAAACCACGGGGCACAGCTAGATTGAAATAAATTGAATAAATTCAAAGACTCCAATGTAAAGAAATTTAACTAATTCACTGATTTAAAATAACTACAGTCCCAAACCAAAGGCGATCGCCGAGAAATCAGCTTACAATCGCCGTCGTCATTGTCATGCCAGCCTGCAAGTCTCTCATATCTGGATAATATACACTGGCTGAACCCGAAATGCGACAATTCAAAAGATCACCATGTGTATAGTGGTCGCAACCCAATCGGGTACAAATCTCTACCTTGATTACTGGATATACACTAACTGATTCGGAAACGTGACACGCATAGACGTACCACTAATGCAGTTATTTCTGCTGGTGTATGGTGGTCGCGATCCTGTCGAATACAATTATATCCTTATCCTACCATCCAGAAACATATCAACGACATTACATTTGTGGCACAAAAACGTTCTCTTAAATAACCTCCAATTGTCGATAGTAATAGCTTTATTTGTTCATATTACAGGGATCCTCTATCAAAATTAACTAAGAACATTCTGAATATGAGCATCGAACCTCAGAACAAACCTAGAGAAACTCTTCTCACACCACAGAAAATTGACGCTTTAAGAGATATGCTCTCCAACCACAGAGTAATTAAAATAAAGCCAGTGAATGTAGACTTAAGGCAGCATTTAGCTACAATCAGAAAAAATTACGAAAAAATTATAACAGAGAAAGCGGCGTCTCAAACGAATGTTGAACAAACATCCAGTGAAAATGAACTTCAAGCAATAACTCCTCGTTCTGAAACGATGCCATGTAAGTTTTACCTCTGCATATTATTATTTTTTGTCTATCAGTCTGTTGTATGTTCTATTCGCTCCTATTCAAAATAAAATATTCATTATTTATGTAGTTTTTATGTTATGATTAAAATTGGGAATATTTTCTTATGAAATATAACGGATGCTTATATCACCAAAATATAGTCGTCCTTTTGTACGTGTTAAAATTGCTTATAAAGCAAAGATTTAAGATGTAACCGAGATTAAGACTAAGCTTTTTCTGTATAACTTAACTGTGGTCATATTTTAATTAATAATAAAGTTCCAGTTGACTTTATTACCACTACCATATACTACTAACATATTACCAATGTGTTAAGTGCAAATATTCGCCATATGCTTACTTGACGAATGGTAAACAATCTCATCATTGCTTTCTGCATTATTTGTGCCCGATCAAAGAAACACGACACCTGCAAAGTTGTCCTCACAACGAGTACCCGGCGTGCGTCTGAGTGGATATCGTCAACGAATATATTTTGTAAATTGTTAAAATAATTAGTAATGTAATGTGATTGTAAATACACATTTTGAATATGTACGCGTTATAAAAGTCCTTACTTACTAGAATATAAGAGTAGACAAGTTGTGCCCAAAACAAGTAATATTTATAATAAATGTAATGTATGTATGTTTCGTGTATGTAATAAATGAAAAATATATCATATGTTTTAGCTCCAGTGGACATTGTAAAAGTTGAACCTAAAACTGAAGTACTAAAGCCTGTTCCTACTGTGACTCCCTCATTTACACATGTCAACAATGCTAAGCCAATATCTTCATTTGGCAATGTCGCTAGGACTTTGTTTGCAGATGGTAAATGCTTATTGATTATATTACATTATCATAGTTAAACAATTATGGATATTATAAAAATACATTTATATGTAACATATCATGCTTAAACAATAAACAACTGATGTATTATATACGAGATTTTTTAAATTACTTTATTTTCCAGAAACTAAACAAGAAATCGCCAAGCCTCAAGTTCAACCTCCAAGTCAAATACTGCAACAACCAACCAAACCTGCACAGACATTAGGTTTTGCCCCTTTCAATTCCACAACAGCTTCAGCAGCCACAAAAAGTGTACTGAAAGATTTATTGCAGAATAAATCACAAGCAAATAAGATTGAAGCCAAAAATGATGCGACTACATTCATGGGACAGAACATATGTTCGCCTTCATCGTTTTGTTAGTTTTCTCAATTTTCAATAACCTTTTTATACTCGAGTTTTTCAATAAATGTAAGACAGATTTTCTTTACGTAACCTTACACATAGTTAAATATTATTTTTAGATGAAGGAGCACCGGCAGGCGCAGTTTCAACAGCCAATGTATTTACTGTCAAACCTATATCCAATAATAATGTGTTCAACAAATTTCAACCCCAGACGTTTGTACCAGAAACAAAGAAAGACCCACTGAAGCCTAAATCTAATGAAACCGGTGAACCTGAAGGTGATCAAGTAGTTAAACCTATTGAAGTTAAAAAAGCTGAGAAGCCAGTTACTAAGACTTTTACGAATACGATAATTCCTTCAGCTAAAAGCATTTCAAATGTGCCCGATGTTTTAAAAACTCATCAACAAGATTTACCAAAAACTGATAATAAAAGTAATATGAAAGTAAACGAGAAAATAAAGGAAAATATACCCGAAGGATTGAAAGGTATTCAAAAATCAGTAGATGATATGAAAGAAAGTGTCACAAAACCATTGAGCGTTGTACCAACTACTAAAGCAAACTTAACTAATTCCAATACTAATCAAAATGTATCAAGCAGTAACTCTTCTGTTATATCAAGTAAGTTACATTATGAGCTAATATATTTTTTATTATGCTATTGATATATTTCTATTGATGTTGTCATTGTTGTAGACAATTCTCGAAAAACAGAAGAAACTGTTATACAAAAAGACGTGCAGCCAGATAATGAAATTAATGAATCGACAAATTCGAAAGGGTCATCTTTATTTGCAGCAGCTAATAAATCTGTGCCAACTGGTAGTTATTGATGGTTTAATTTCACGATTTTTAATTTCATATGATTACGATTATACAATGATATTATTTTATCTGTTACAGCCCCGTCAACGCAGTCAATTGTTGTTCCTATTCCAATATCTCCGGTAGTTTCAAAAACACGACCAGAAGCAGTCACGAAATCTTCTACAGTATCTGACTCAACTGTACCCAAATCATCGACGTCTGATACAGTGATAAAACCTTCATCGTCAACAATATTTGGTACAGCTGTTATATCACAGTCAAAAACAATTTTACCAACAGATCCCATAATCAATACAAAAAGTCCTTCATCGATATCAAGTTGCCTTGGTTCAGTTACAAAAGGACCTATATCAAATTCTGTGTTTTCCGATGCAGCCAAGTCGGAATCTTCGAGTGAATCATCTAAGCCGAGTGTATTTAGTACACCAACTCCTGCTTTATCTACCTCCGTAATTGGAGCAGTCACAACGCAACCCAAATCGAGTGTGTTTGAATCAAATAAACAAACATCGGCGTTTACGACACCTACAGCTCAAACGACACTTAGTCCGACTACTACAACAACTTTTGATAAACCGACTAAAAGTGAAGCTTCTATATTGAACACTACAAAATCTTCGATATTCAGTAATACTACGCAGTCGTCCGTGTTTGGAGGAACGGTAACAACAAATAGTTCAACCGCTACTGCGGCTTCAGTATTTGCCAGTGTAACTACAACTACACAAAGCATTTTCGGGACAACACCCACAAGTCAAGCTTCCTTATTTGGTGGTTTGGCTGGAAAAACATCAGTCTTCGGGTCGAATCCACCTCCAAATCAGTCAATTTTTGGTGCAGCTGTTACACAAGCATCTGTGTTTGGAACTCCAGCACAAACAACTCAAACATCTGTGTTTGGAACTCCAGCACAAACAACTCAAACATCCGTTTTTGGAACTCCAATACAGGGTACTCAGTCATCTGTATTTGGAACTCCAACAACAACCACACAGCCATCTGTATTTGGAACTCCAACAACAACCACACAGCCATCTGTATTTGGAACTCCAACAACAAACACACAGCCATCTGTATTTGGAACTCCAACATTAACTACACAGCCATCTGTATTTGGAACTCCAACAACAACAACGCAGTCGTCTGTATTTGGAACTCCAACTCAAACTACTCAGTCGTCGATATTCGGAAATGCTAATACTCAGGTGTCAGTGTTTGGAACGCCGCCCCCGACAACTCAGTCTTCACTATTTGGAACTCCCACTACCAACTCTCAAAGTGAATCACTTTTTGGAGGTGCCGAAGCTAATATGTTCGCATCAGCCAACATATCTACAAGCAGTGCATCGCAAAACACAACAGGAAGCATTTTTGGAGGAAGGTAATTTTAATTTACTAAGCCTTAAACCATGTAATCTTCCAAAACAAAAACTACTCATGGTAATGTTTTACTATTCAATCTAAACAAAGAAATATTAATTTAATTAATAAATTAAACAGACTAATCTATATAAATAACGACGTTTTCACAATCACCAAACTCTTTACAAAATAAGAAGGATTTCTTTAGAAGAAATATAATTCTAATGTTGGCTTATGTTAACTCATGACCGCTTAAAATTACAAGTAGATCAGGCGTTTATTAGTGCGTGCGTATAGTTTATTAGTGCGTTTATTTGACAGTATTATTAAAGGCATTAATTACTTATATCTAAGGCAAAAAAATGCTCCGTACTGTATTTATTATGTATATTGGCGCAAGTGTACTCTAATACTATATTATACAGTAGTTAAATCATAAAGTTCGGTGATTTTGTAAATCTTACATTATTTTAACATCTTCATACAAAGCGGTTAATGGTATATGGAGTTTTTTTTTAATTCTGCTATTTGATTGCAAATTCATGTTATGTTAAGTGACGATGCTAAGCCTAGTGGGTGAACTGGCTTCTAAGTTCAACACATTGATAAGTGCTTGGCGACATATTTTCAACTTGAGGGTGGTAGTTAGCCAGGCGGGTATTAGAAAATGCCCCATCACCATGTTAGTTTTCCTTCATCAAAAGCTCAGGCTCATTGTAGGGATTCGAAATCACGTCGATCGCTGCGATGTCTGTACTTGCCGCCACTGAACCATCATTACTTCAAACTTTATTCATGTTATTTCAGTACGCCAACTGGATCTGTGTTTGGAAACAATAACACTAACGTCTTCGGTGGTAAGACCACTTTCGGTCAGCCCAATACAACAACCGCTTCTATATTCGGCGGGGGGGCATCGTTCGCCCAAAAACCAGCGGCCAATAGTTTCTGGACCGGCGCGAATACTAATACCGGAACCGGTTTTGGTTCAAGCACTTTTGGTAATGAATTATTTTTATATTATTTCGCGTTGTATAATATAATTTTCCTTTGATTTTTCAAAGAGGATCAAACACAAGTTACAATTATTAATATGGATATATGACATCACATAGGCATTATATTGAAGTGTTAAACTTTTTTAAATTTAAATCCGTTAAGAAATAATGAAGTTATTGAAGTTTTTATACCAACTACTTCGAAACAGAGGGGCCGCCCTGCAATGACGTCACGTGCCACTACCGCACGATCCCTTTGTATCGGCTAATCACAAGTATATTAGAGCTTGTAACATTTTTTTGGTAAAATTTCAAAATATATGTACGAAAACTCTTATAGCCTATCAATTACCCAATTACAAAAGCTTCCCGTGTATAAATGTTCATATAAATCGGACAAACCATTTTTGAGTTAAATCCGGACAAACAGACAGACAGACAAGGAAAAAACGTTTAATAGCATATTCGTGATCAATATCCTTTATATTATAGGATGTCTATCGGGAAATATGGAAAAAAAAAGAAGCTACTTGTACAGACAACTACAAATTTATTAATGTAGATATCCCGTTAAAAAGCAGTTAGTCTTATTGAACGCAATTGTTAAATGACTTGACAAATTATTATTAAAGCAAAGTTCGTTTTTATCTTTAGGACAACAAGCAACAACACAAGCTTCATCTATTTTCGGCGGTAGTTCAGGGGGTAGTTTCGGCTCGGCTCAGCCCGCCGGCCAACCATTTGGTAGTCCGCAACAAAACACTGCATTCGGTGGAACTGAAAATAAGCCGTCAGTATTCAGTACACCTCCTCAACAAACTGGTTAGTTATATTTCTTTGATAGTTCTTCTTATTTCACCTATCTATCTGTTTTTAGTCCACCATCTATATATAACCTGTCTTTTTCTTATTTCACCTATCTATCTGTTTTTAGTTTTAGTCCGCCTTCTATAACCTGTCTTTTTCTTATTTCACCTATTTATCTGTTTTAGTCCACCTTCTATAACCTATATTTTTCTTATTTCATCTATTTGTTTTAGTCCACCTTCTTCTATAACCTATATTTTTCTTATTTCATCTATCTATCTGTTTTTAGTCCACCTTCTATAGCCTATATTTTTCTTATTTCATCTATCTATTTGTTTTAGTCCACCTTCTTCTATAACCTATATTTTTCTTATTTCATCTATCTATCTGTTTTTAGTCCACCTTCTATAGCCTATATTTTTCTTATTTCATCTATCTATTTGTTTTAGTCCACCTTCTTCTATAACCTATATTTTTCTTATTTCATCTATCTATCTGTTTTTAGTCCACCTTCTATAGCCTATATTTTTCTTATTTCATCTTTCTATTTGTTTTAGTCCACCTTCTATAACCTATATTTTTCTTATTTCATCTATCTATTTGTTTTAGTCCACCTTCTTCTATAACCTATATTTTTTTTATTTCATCTATCTATCTGTTTTTAGTCCACCTTCTATAGCCTATATTTTTCTTATTTCATCTATCTATTTGTTTTAGTGCACCTTCTTCTATAACCTATATTTTTCTTATTTCATCTATCTATCTGTTTTTAGTCCACCTTCTATAGCCTATATTTTCTTATTTCACCTATCTATCTGTTTTTAATTTTAGTCCACCTTCTATAACCTGTATTTTTCTTATTTCACCTATTTATCTGTTTTAGTGCACCTTCTATAATGTATATTTTTCTTATTTCACCTATGTATCTGCTTTTAGTCCACCTTCTATAGCCTATATTTTTATTATTTCATCTATATATCTGTTTTAGTCCACCTTCTATAATAGCCTATCTTTTTCTTATTTCACCTATATATCTGTTTTAGCCCACCTTCTAGAACCTACCTTCGCTTAGCAAAAATATTTCGAGAATTTGGATAATGTTTGTATCATTGTATTTTGTAAGTTTGTTTTTGTTCAGATTTAAAAGGAATTCAAAATTTTGTTTAGGATCTGCATTTGGCGGCTCTGCTGTTTTTGGCGGTAAATCAGTGTTTGGACAACCAGCAGGGTAAGTTTTTTTTTGTTTTAGGAATTTTTATTTTACCGAATATATCAGTTCCATTGTACACTATCCTTTATAACATCACATCTGGAAAGTCGCTAATGAGATAGCACTACAAGGTCATACAACATACATCATTCGAATAAGATTCTGCCAAAATACTGTGAAGCAATGATATTTCACGTGTTTATGTTTAAATAAATTGTCAAATCCACTGTTTTTTTATCATTGCATATTATGAATCTAGCTGTGCCCGCGGCTCCATTCGCCTGGACTACAGAATGCCGTCAGTATTGTATTGACCGTGGCCCGCCCGTTATTTTAAAGATAAAAATGCTTATTATTTTATTTGTGCGGAACCCTATTCTTTTTCTAAAATAAATGTAAACCAAGTTACTCCTTATAAATTCAGCTATCTGCCAGTGCAAGTCCCGTCAAAATCGGCACAACCGTTTCCGAGTTTAGCCGGAACAAACAAACAGACAAAATATATATATATATTGTTATTAGTACCGTATATACTATCATATGCATGTAGTAAAAAGCTGTTATTTTGACATTACAAACAAATACTTCAATTTTATTTATTTGTATAGACAAAATCACCTCGCCGCGTTTGACAGTCTGTCTGAACGTGATAAACTCAATAATAACGAACGGATTTCCATACGGTTTTCACCAATGGACGGAGTGATTCATGATGACGGTTTAGATGTATAATTCATTAAGGTTTTGTGTAAATTGGCTGAAATATGACATTATTATTATGAAAATGTCGGAAAAAATAATGCCGATTAGGAGATTTACTGGCGTGCGCCGCGTAAACCAATAGAGTTATATGTATTACTTTGCTACCTGTGCGAAACAGGGGTGGGATGCTAGTATATATATATAGTTTTAGTTCTCCCACTGGGGGCGGATTCGGCTCGTTTGGCGGATTTAACAAAAGCCCGACTAGTGGTTTCGGTGCACCAGCAACCTTCGGTGGAGCACCTACTTTCGGCGGATCCGCATTCGGGGGCTCACCGCCCGGTAATGTTTTCGGAGGGACTTCACCGGCTTCAAGTTAGTTTTCTATCATATATAATAATTAATGTGTTTTTATTTGCTTTTTATGTTTAAAGAGTATATATGTTTAGGTTACATTTATTGTACACGTACTGCATACTACATTATCAAATTACTTAACAAAACTACAAAAAAAAAAAACAGGCATAAAAGACAAACTAAAGTTGGATTGGATGACAAAGGACCAACCTCCTAACTTTGATTTTTTTGAATTTTTGTTTTCCCACTCATAAAGTGGGTTCAAAAGAAATAAATAAAAATATTCTCAAGTCTCTGTCTTAATATTAACCCGGTCCTCATGCAATTTAAACTTAATATTTGAATAACATGGGATTTTAACTTTAGATTCCGGCTTAATTAATTGTTCGAAAAATCTGACACTTCAACCCTATAATAAATAGTAGGTAGCTATTACTCTGAATAAAGTTATAATAATTTTTGAAAAAAATTTAGAAACATATTTATTATCTTATGATTTGGGGCGCAGTATGGGGTTAGGTAGAAAAGGAGTAAATAGATTTTTAAAGGGTCGGCAACGCGCATGTGATGCTTCTGGTGTTGCAAGCATCCATAGGCTGCGGTGACCGCTTACCATCAGGCAGACCGCACGCTTGTTTGCCACCATAGTGGTATAAAAAAAAAAATTTTACTAACAAGTCAATTTTTTTTATAAATTTTGTTTATCAAAGTTTTAGTTACAAACAAATAATTTTAATAGGCTTTAGCCCGACCCAATCAAATTCAACGTTCGAGAGTTTAGCGACTCAGAACACGCTCACCTTCGGCAACTTGGCGCAGCAGTCCGGGCAGCCGCCACAGCCAGCGCCGGCTTTAAATCAGTTAGTACATTATTACATTTATTCGTAACATTTTGATTCAACATTCGTGATGGGTACTACTAGCTGTTCCTCGCGGTATCACCCGCGTATAATTTAAAATAATTTTCTGATTGCTTACTTATAATATTTCAATATAGATAATATTTTTATCAGGCGGCCAGGGTTATGCGTCACAACTCACACGGCTCGTTCGCGCCACTATACCTATAATCATAGACCCGAGCCGAGTTTTGCATTATTTTAGTTTTCATTACCTCCCAAACTACACCTTCAAATAAAATGCTATAAAAGGCAAAGTTTATCTTCATAAAATTATTTTAACGTTGAAGTAACTTTCGTTTGTAAGAATTATTATACCATGCCTGATAAATAATGCTCATAAAATAAATAACTACTTTTAAATTTTCAATAAATTGTTAACACAAAATACCTTATTGTGGGTTATGTATAAGAGGCGGACTTTTTTTTATATGGACTAAGGAGCAATATTTTTATAGAACATTGTATTTAAGTATGACTAACCATTACACCAGTGTACGCGAATAAAGGAATTCAGGAAGGCTGTTTCTTCCGAGTTATTTAACAAAAATCAACATTAAAGGCTAGCTGAGAGGTGTAGCCTAATACTAGATAGCCTATACTATATTCCTCATGAATCTGGGTATCATATACAATTAAGATATACAAGATTATATATAGATATATAAGATATCATATACAATCAATTCCGAATGGTTGTTCCAGAAATTAGCGTGGTTAAACAATCTAACAAAAAAAAACACTTCAACTTTAATTATATAAGTATAGATTTAAAAAATCATCAAAATCATTATATATGAATTTCATTGTCATAACATGGCAGTTTTCTTATTACTATAATAGATAACAGTACCTTCTTTTATTTTTGAAATGAAACTTTTTTGGTTACGATAAGAATAAAATTGTGTAACGTGACGTAACGTTACGTGTTACGAAACTCTAAGAAGTTACATTTATCAGTGATGTTTCCGCCCACGGTTACTCCCGAGTCCTTAGCACATGTTTTTAGTTCTATGTCAAGAGAAGCAAAACTAAATAAATTAATGATACATATAATTATTTAATACTTTCAGATCGCCGTTATTTACGGGGTGGCGCGGCTGATGGACACGTCCACAAGACCATAAAATATTTTTATAATACTTATTTTATAATTTTTATCGTGTATTGATTAATGCTGTGTAAAAAAAATCGTAATTTTAAAAATTAATAAAAATCATAGTTCAACTTACCTACAGTTTCATTCATCTATTCATTACATAGATAAATTCAATATTTATCTAACTTAGGCTAAACCTCACAGCGGTTTTCAGCCGCGGCTACTGTATAATGCAGATATGTATGAAAAAATTAAAGTAAATTTCACGACGAGAGTTGTTATTCAAGATTCCGGAGATGTAGTGAAGGAGATGACATTTCCGATGTAATCCCTGGAGTTGAAATCGCTACGAATATCCACACCTATAAAGGATATTGAGGCTGTCACGGATTGCTAGCAATTTTTTTTTAAAGTAAACGCGCACGCCTTTTTTTGAAGTGAAACTTCTTATGCGACTTCCAACACGTTAAACATTAAATGTTAAACGTTTAACGCACATTATCGGTCTCTCCTCTTTGTGTGAGCCAGAGCGAGAGAGCAATATATTATCGGTCTCTCCTATTTGTGTGAGCCAGAGCGAGAGAGCAAATGTCGGTGTGTATGTATATTGCACACTGTTTAAATAAAATATAAAATATCTTTTAAAATGAAGTTTCACTTCTATCGTGTGTAAATCGCACACACACCTTTTTTTGATAGCTTAATGAGATAAGCTCAAGAGATTGTTTGTTTTTTGTGTGTTTGACTTATTTAAAACTTGCCAAAAAAAGACCATATCAAATAAAGTATCGAATTGTTTAGTAAATGAATAATTAAAGAACGTACATTTTTACAGCTATAATTAAAGGAACTAATATGGAACTTGGCACCCGTTAATTCTCAGCTCTTTTATAGGTGATAACGACTACCCCGAACATCGTTTCTATCGAACTTGGCTCCTTTTTCACATTGGGATTTTATATTTATTAACCGTTAACATCCAGTAAATAATGGCGCATTATAGTATGTCTGTATTAATATATAATTTAATAAAAATCTTGATAGCACAAAAAACTGCAAACAACAAAAACGACATCTATCCTAGAATTTTAGAAAAAAATTGAAAAATGTAGCCTAATTCATGAAAATATTGATTCAGGATAAACCTAACTTAAAAATTATTTCGTAACATATAAGTGTCATTATTATCAAGATTCTGCCTTGTAATGTATCCGAACATTTAAAACTACTAAACGCCATTTATCAATATCCGTGAAAAAATAACACATATGTTTGTATTTATTCAAAATTACGTAAATTTATAATAATGTGGATTAATTTCGTATCATTTCACTCTATATTTAAAATATATTACATATATTGATATACAAACATTCGTTTTTAAATGTACATAATTGAAATGCAATGTATAGGTACATCATACAAATGACCAAGCAAATGACAATGAAAATACATCCCAAATGTTACTTTATCTGCAGAATATAAACCATAATCATACTAAATTTCATAAAATTCACGCCAGTAGTTTCTACACGATTATCGTACAAACTAACAGATAGATATACAAAAATGTATTTCTTAATTTTGTTGTTTATTTAGTATGATCTTAAATAATGGTAATAACTATAACTTCGAAGTCTAAGCCAAAACCTAAATATGATTATCCATTTGTAGACGACTACAAATGTACCTACCTACCTACGATTTGAGATTGGTTTTAACTAAAAGTATTATCTGAGTTATAATAAAATATCTCAAAACTTTCATCTCGAAGCCGATAAACTTTTGTGATAACGAGATCACCTTCCATTCGATTTGCAACGAACTAAATAAAGTCCATCAACTTTGCGGAGTTGAGTCGTTAGTTGCGCTCTCTCTTCCGGGTGCAATGAAATCCGTTGGACGGTTTGTTAGCGACTTATGTGAACAAGACGTATATTATAATGAATATGCGAAGTTGTGAAACTTTGCCCATTGAAAAAGTTGATTATCTCGTCGCAATTTTACTAATGAGCGCCGTAATATTGAAAAATATTGTAAACAGTTTTAAAAAAGTAATCAAATCGTCGCCACCCATTAGTTTATGTCGCGTGCATGAAAAAAATAATCATGTAGTTCGATTTTACAGTTTGACGTTGTATCAATGTTAGTTCTCTTTTTTAGGGTTTCGAAGTCAAAAGGAACCTTTATAGTTTCGTTGTGTCCGTTTGTCTGTCCGTGGCCTAAATCAATTGGTATGAGTATACATATTAATAACGGCGATATAGCAGTAATAAATAAATAATTCTTGAAAAAAAATTGTTAAGGTTTACCTTCTACTACTACCTTCCCTACACGTGACTTTGTTTTTTCGTGTATCCCGTAGTGTGGCTTGCCGTTGGATAGATCCTTCAAAAATATTGCGGAATGTGAAAACAATTTTTCGATCCAGGGATCCGTTTGCGAAATATTAATTTTTTAAAGTGTTAATTTTTGTTAGTCAAGTGTGAACCTATGAACTGTTATTTTTTTTGTGTATGTGAAAAAAATCATCGTAGTAGTACTTATATATAATGAAGTTAAAACGTAAATTATGAGAGGTAAGCAAGCTTTACAAGTTAACGAGTAATAGTCAATCAACTTATAAAATGTACTTAAATCCCCTCTCTATAGTAAGTCTGCATATTGTGACGAACATGGCATTTTTTTTTCAAAACTAACTAAGAAATAGTAATCTAATAATTCTTATGAGCCCCAATCACTTCTACCTTAATTGTCTATACACTATAGAAGACACGTCGATTTATTTGCAAATGTAGGTATAGTAAAAAATATGTCTTATAAATTAGATTTTGTATCATAAAATTTCAGTGGCAGATTACTCTTCTACTGCGCCGCACTTTTTAGCTATTAGAAAAAAATGTTATCGGCTTACTTTAAACAGATTTATCTAAGAAATTGTCGTACGTAGTACGTACCTGTATAATTATTTTGTTGAATTAGACAAATATAGTGATAAGAATTTACCCACCTTATCGCAATTAAGAGAGATGAAATTCCGCCCATGGGTGTAGTAGCTATTACGGGTAAAGGAGGCAGCTGCGCCCTTTAGCGGTGTGTTGGTAAGCGCATTGAAACCCAGTAGAAAGGTCTTGCCAGTCGACGTTTTCGCTTCTTCCTATGATATTGGGTCCTTCATACGAGGCGTGAAGAGGCATTTCAGCAGGATGGCATAACTGCGACGACTATCGATGGAATATCTCTCCGACGGTTAGTAATATTTTTGGACTGAACCGTACTTACCATCAGGCGATGTAGAGTCATATCGCCAAGTTTAGTATTTAAAAAACTTTAACATTAGTATTCCCTTGCCTGCCCCCTTCAGGCCAAAACCCTGGCTATGCCCATGATTCTGCAGCTTAGAGAAAAAAGTAATTTAAGTATTTAACCAAGTGTTAGAGTTGTACAACCGGAGTAAAATTCGACTGCGGAAACACCACCGCCACCTCTTTTTCTAGTGCTAAACTGTGTTCGTGCTGTCGTGTTCTAGTTCGAAGGGTGTGCTCGGCAACACGGACCAGTGAACACAAGGCGTTCCAACTAGGCCTTCATTAGTTGCAACCTATTTCGTTCCCAATTTTAAAGGACATGTATTTTTATTCCAAAAATTCACAGCTAAAAGATCCCTGTTAGTCAGCTTACACGAATTACCAATTTATCAATGTTCTCACTCAATGCATGTAGGCATTTATTGAGATCAGCTTATTAGCTAGAAGCTGTTAATATTGCTATAAATCGACAAACTACCTACGTTTAACATTTAGGTAGGTTATGGTAAAATAATATTCTGCTTAGATAGAAACAGTTGGCAAATGGTGATATAAGTAATTAAAACCAGACAAATAAAAATCATCACATAGTGTATTGGTGAACGAATAACTAAAAAAAGGGCAGTGAATTTTTATTGTAAAAAATTCATCGACATTCACATGTGGAGTGGACAATTAATTCGATTGAGCGCACTCACTGTAATACTTCAAGATTTTGTAAAAGCCACTCGGATTAATTGGATTTCATCCAGTTAAACTAGTATGAATTACTGTAGCTTTTATTTTTTCGATATTTAGTTATCCACGGATAATGCAAAAAGTTACATTATAACGGGGTAGGTAACCAGGATGAGCAAATACAATTTTGAAAAAAAAAAAAAAAATTTGTTTATGTATTGTTGGCGCATTCAGAATCACGCCATAAAATACATTCTTACAACTCTACGAACCCATTTAACATTTTAAACCCAAAGCCATCATGGCCGAATTGTTTTATGTTCACATAGATCTGATGACGCTGGTTCGTGCTTCAATAGCTAACTAACGAATTTTTGCATATACTGGCTTGAGAAATGTTCAATTTTATAGAAACATTTAAAATCGTCAATTTTTGTAACCTGTCTCTTAAATAGATAATCTTGCAGTAAGAATGATTAAATTATCAAGATTTTTCTCACTTTTTTTTTCATTTTTAGCTAATCCAAATTGATTTACAACCACTATTCTAAAGTATTAGGTTTAGAAAAAGACAAATGTATAGAGAAAGAATTTATTTGACAAATTTATTATTATAAACTGTTGTGATTATTCTACTGTTGAGTAATTTGTTGTTATTATCTAATATATATTATATAGTATTATTATTTTTTAAATGACTCCATAAAGAACGACGACAAGATAATGAAATAAACAATGATGATATAAAACTAAAAGTGAACTTAATGCCGTGCACTCATCGATTTATAATCTTAAATTCGGGACATTCATTATTCATATTGTAACTTGGAATGTGGACAACATGAAGTTTTCTTTCTTACACACCTTTTGATGGTTACATAATTCTTACTAGGTCAAGAGTTACGATAACACTGGCTAACAATCTTCATTGTCAACAATAATAACGGATAACAGATAACCGACAACAAAATAAATAATAGGGAATATTCATTTCAGGGAATTTCATATGCATGTAATTTAAATATAGATCTAGCATTTTTATATGGAATATTTATTACTCTAGAATTACACCTGTAACGTAGTTTTTATTTATTCGCTTTTTGTTTAATAGATTTTCATCAATATAAATTGTTACAAATACGAGGGAAATTCACAATTTGCAAAACGCTACAATATTTTATCTTGTTTTTTTTTTATGGTTATGCACCATTGTAAACAATTGATTAAAAATATAAAAATAGTATATGTATATTCCCTATTACTGTTGCGTAGGAATAATGCATTATATCATTCCTTGTTGTAATAATGACCACATCTAATTAGAGGTGCCTTAAAATGAATCACGCAAAAGTATACAATGAATCTTAACAAGGTTTGTATATTATTATTGTACATGTTCTAGTGGTTACTGCAAATAAAGAAATAAAGACTGTTAAAAAAAATGGTGTGTGTGCGATTCACACTCAATAGAAGTTGAAACTTGGTTTTAAAAGATATTTTATATTTTATTTAAACAGTGTGCAATATACATACACACTGTCACGTGGACAATTAAAAATAGGTATAAGTACCGAAATAAATATATTAAAAGGGGTTATGGAAATGAAATTTGAAATAGAGAGAAGCTTGTGTTTAATTAGAACTCCATTCTGTTCCATTTTTATATCAGCTTCCTCAAGCCAACATGAATGAATGCATCCGCCAAGTTTTTCATTCGTGTTATAATTTAGAGTAAAGGTTCCAACTCCTTCGAATACCGGTTATAATTCGAGAGGTCTCTTGTTGTAACAAAATAAGTTTTATAGACTCCAGATAGGTATGTGCGAGTCAAAACAATAAATAGAATAATAGTTATAAATAAACTTATACAAATCTTGTAAGATTGTACGTTTTCTTTTCTCTAGAGATCCATCTCCTCTATCTGTCAGAATCCATCCGTCATGTTTCAATTATTTTCGTGTCCTATATTTTAAATTTAAATGATTCTTCAGCTGAAATACAATATTAGTATACGACCTACTTATTCGATATATAAATCGTAAAAGAAGTTTGTATTAAAATATAATAAATGAACTCTGGCTCACACAAAGAGGAGAGACCGATGTGCGTTAAACGTTTAACATTTAACGTTTAACGCTTGGAAGTCGCATAAGAAGTTTCACTTCAATAAAAAAAGGTGTGTGTGCGATTCACACACGATAGAAGTGAAACTTCATTTTAAAAGACATATTCTATTTTATTTAAAAAGTGTGCACACCACACACAAAGGTACTTATCTAATAATTTTGTCCCATATGTTGTCCTTAGACAAGTGGTGCATGTAAGTTTAGATTATTGAAATGCATCAAGCAAAAAGAATACTATGGACCCTAACAAGGTTTGTATATTTTTATTGTACATGTTCTGTAGTGTATACTCCCATTGTAGAAATAAAAAAACATAACGCGTGCCAAGCCCGTTGAAGCTATAATGTTTTTAAATGATGAAAATACTATATTTGTTGACAAATAAATATAAAACATGGAATTAGTTTGACCATAGTTATGAGCGGTAGGAACATGACAGTTGTGTACGAATGCATCGCGACCACCATACGCCGGGTGTAATATCCGCAATATAGAGATAGTGGAAACGTGATGGAACTTATAAAACGTGCATTAAAAATAACGTGCAATAAAAATGCATCACAAAAAAAGTATTCAATGATAACAAGCTCTAGCAAACAATTTGACTAACTATAATACTTAACTGGTTCTACTAAAAATCCTTACACCACTTATGCAAGCTGCAGTAAATCTTTTTCACTCTTCTTCGTTTCTTTGTTTTTATCCGTTAAATATGTTTTGCTTATTTCCCGGACTCCTTAGACTTATAGCATATACCTTGATTATTAATCTGAAATAATTAAATAATGAAAATACTACATTTGTTGACGGCTACGGAGCCGAAGCCGGAGCTGCCGGAGAGAGAGAGAGCCGCAGTCGCCAGAGACGGAGCCGCAGTCGCCGAAGCCGGAGCCGGAACCGCAGTCGCCGGAGACGGAGCCGCAGGAGACTGAGCCCGAGCCGCAGTCGCCGGAGACGCAGTCGCAGTCACCGGAGACGGAGCCGCAGCCGCAGCCACCAGAGCCCCCATCTGCTAACAGAAAAGAAACAGCAGTAGCTTACGTGCTTTTCTAAGGTGCTCTACCACTCCTGATGAATAAAGTCGTGATGGAAACGTGGTGGAACTTTACAAATAACGTGCATAACGTGCAATTAAAATGCATCACGCAAAAAGTTTACAATGATAACAAGCGCGAGCAAACCATTTGACTATATATAATACTTACACCTTACACCACTTATGCAACAAGCGGCAGTAAATCTTTTTCGTTTCTTCGTTATTATCCGTTAAATATGTTTTGCTTATTTCCCGCACTCCTTAGACTTCTTAGACTTATATATAGCATATACCTTGATTATTCATCTGAAGTAAATAAATAATGAAAATACTATATTTGTTGACGTCTACGGAGCCGAGGCCCGAGCTGCCGGAGCGAGAGCCGCAGTCGCCAGAGACGAAGCCGCAGCCGCAGGTGCGACACGCCGCAGCCACCAGAGCCCCCATCTGCTAACAGAAAAGTAACACCTGTAGCTTACGTGCTTTTCTAAGGTGCTCTACCACTCCTGATGAATAAAGTCGTGATGGAAACGTGGTGGAACTTTACAAATAACGTGCAATTAAAATGCATCACGAAAAAGTTTACAATGATAACAAGCGCGAGCAAACCATTTGACTATATATAATACTTACACCTTACACCACTTATGCAACAAGCGGCAGTAAATCTTTTTCGTTTCTTCGTTATTATCCGTTAAATATGTTTTGCTTATTTCCCGCACTCCTTAGACTTCTTAGACTTATATATAGCATATATACCTTGATTATTCATCTGAAGTAAATAAATAATGAAAATACTATATTTGTTGACGTCTACGGAGCCGAGGCCCGAGCTGCCAGAGCGAGAGCCGCAGTCGCCAGAGACGAAGCCGCAGCCGCAGGTGCGACACGCCGCAGCCACCAGAGCCCCCATCTGCTAACAGAAAAGTAACACCTGTAGCTTACGTGCTTTTCTAAGGTGCTCTACCACTCCTGATGAATAAAGTCGTGATGGAAACTTGATAGAACTTTAAAAATAACGTGCATTAAAAATAACGTGCATAACGTACAATTAAAACGCATCACGCAAAAAGTATACAATGATAACAACCGAGAGCAAACCATTTGACTATATAATACTTAACTGGTTCTACTAAAAATCCTTACACCACTTATGCAAGCTGCAGTAAATCTTTTTTACTCTTTTTCGTTTCTTTGTTTTTATCCGTTAAATATGTTTTGCTTATTTCCCGCACTCCTTAGACTTCTTAGACTTACAGCATATACCTTGATTATTCATCTGAAGTAAATAAATAATGAAAATACTATATTTGTTGACGTCTACGGAGCCGAGGCCCGAGCTGCCGGAGCGAGAGCCGCAGTCGCCAGAGACGAAGCCGCAGCCGCAGGTGCGACACGCCGCAGCCACCAGAGCCCCCATCTGCTAACAGAAAAGTAACACCTGTAGCTTACGTGCTTTTCTAAGGTGCTCTACCACTCCTGATGAATAAAGTCGTGATGGAAACTTGATAGAACTTTAAAAATAACGTGCATTAAAAATAACGTGCATAACGTACAATTAAAACGCATCACGCAAAAAGTATACAATGATAACAACCGAGAGCAAACCATTTGACTATATAATACTTAACTGGTTCTACTAAAAATCCTTACACCACTTATGCAAGCTGCAGTAAATCTTTTTTACTCTTTTTCGTTTCTTTGTTTTTATCCGTTAAATATGTTTTGCTTATTTCCCGCACTCCTTAGACTTCTTAGACTTACAGCATATACCTTGATTATTCATCTGAAGTAAATAAATAATGAAAATACTATATTTGTTGACGTCTACGGAGCCGAGGCCCGAGCTGCCGGAGCGAGAGCCGCAGTCGCCAGAGACGAAGCCGCAGCCGCAGGTGCGACACGCCGCAGCCACCAGAGCCCCCATCTGCTAACAGAAAAGTAACACCTGTAGCTTACGTGCTTTTCTAAGGTGCTCTACCACTCCTGATGAATAAAGTCGTGATGGAAACTTGATAGAACTTTAAAAATAACGTGCATTAAAAATAACGTGCATAACGTACAATTAAAACGCATCACGCAAAAAGTATACAATGATAACAACCGAGAGCAAACCATTTGACTATATAATACTTAACTGGTTCTACTAAAAATCCTTACACCACTTATGCAAGCTACAGTAAATCTTTTTTACTCTTTTTCGTTTCTTTGTTTTTATCCGTTAAATATGTTTTGCTTATTTCCCGCACTCCTTAGACTTCTTAGACTTACAGCATATACCTTGATTATTCATCTGAAGTAAATAAATAATGAAAATACTATATTTGTTGACGTCTACGGAGCCGAGGCCCGAGCTGCCGGAGCGAGAGCCGCAGTCGCCAGAGACGAAGCCGCAGCCGCAGGTGCGACACGCCGCAGCCACCAGAGCCCCCATCTGCTAACAGAAAAGTAACACCTGTAGCTTACGTGCTTTTCTAAGGTGCTCTACCACTCCTGATGAATAAAGTCGTGATGGAAACTTGATAGAACTTTAAAAATAACGTGCATTAAAAATAACGTGCATAACGTACAATTAAAACGCATCACGCAAAAAGTATACAATGATAACAACCGAGAGCAAACCATTTGACTATATAATACTTAACTGGTTCTACTAAAAATCCTTACACCACTTATGCAAGCTGCAGTAAATCTTTTTTACTCTTTTTCGTTTCTTTGTTTTTATCCGTTAAATATGTTTTGCTTATTTCCCGCACTCCTTAGACTTCTTAGACTTACAGCATATACCTTGATTATTCATCTGAAGTAAATAAATAATGAAAATACTATATTTGTTGACGTCTACGGAGCCGAGGCCCGAGCTGCCGGAGCGAGAGCCGCAGTCGCCAGAGACGAAGCCGCAGCCGCGACACGCCGCAGCCACCAGAGCCCCCATCTGCTAACAGAAAAGTAACACCTGTAGCTTACGTGCTTTTCTAAGGTGCTCTACCACTCCTGATGAATAAAGTCGTGATGGAAACTTGATAGAACTTTAAAAATAACGTGCATTAAAAATAACGTGCATAACGTACAATTAAAACGCATCACGCAAAAAGTATACAATGATAACAACCGAGAGCAAACCATTTGACTATATAATACTTAACTGGTTCTACTAAAAATCCTTACACCACTTATGCAAGCTGCAGTAAATCTTTTTTACTCTTTTTCGTTTCTTTGTTTTTATCCGTTAAATATGTTTTGCTTATTTCCCGCACTCCTTAGACTTCTTAGACTTACAGCATATACCTTGATTATTCATCTGAAGTAAATAAATAATGAAAATACTATATTTGTTGACGTCTACGGAGCCAAGGCCCGAGCTGCCGGAGAGAGAGAGCTGCAGTCGCCGAAGACGGAGCCGCAGCCGCAGCCCGCGACACGCTGCAGCACCAAGAGCCCTTATCTGCTAACAAAAAAGAAACAGCAATAGCTTACGTGCTTTTCTAAGGTGCTCTACCACTCCTGATGAATAAAGTCGTGATGGAAACGTGGTGGAACTTTACAAATAACGTGCATAATCGTGCAATTAAAATGCATCACGCAAAAAGTTTACAATGATAACAAGCACGAGCAAACCATTTGACTATATATAATACTTAACTGGTTCTAGTAAAAATCCTTACACCACTTATGCAACAAGCTGCAGTAAATCTTTTTCGTTTCTTAGTTATTATCCGTTAAATATAAGACTTTGATTATTCATTTGAAATAATTAAATAATGAAAATACTATATTTATGAGTAGTACGACATGACAGTTGTGTACGAATGGATCGAGACCACCATACGCCGGGTGTAATACCTTCCATATAGATAGAGACATTTACGCTTGTCGCGTTCCGGGATTAGCCGGTGTTCCAGTAAACAAGCGGAGTGTTATGATTTGTAACCGATTACACCGCGACCACTTATCACAACAATACGCAGGAAGGCAGGCAGGCAGGCAGGCAGGCAGGCAGGCAGGCAGGCAGCCGGAGCCGCAGCACCATAGCCCGCGCCAGTCACCACGGTAGATATCTGGGCCAGTCGACCATCTGCTAACAGAAAACAAACAGCAGCAAGCTCACGTGCTTTTTTAAGGTACTCTACCACTTCTGACAAATAAAGTCGTGATGGAACTTAAAAAATAACGTGCATAACATTTCCCAGACATCTTAGACCGATAGCATTTTCCTTGATTATTCATCCGAAATAATTAAATAATGAAAATACTACATTTGTTGACGCCTTCGGAGCCGAAGCCGAAACTGTCAGAGAGGGAGCCGCAGTCGCCGGAGACGGAGCCGGAAACAGAGTTGAAGCCGCAACCGCGACACGGCTCTGCCACCAGAGACCCCATCTGCTAACAGAAAAGAAACAGCAGTAGCTTATGTGCTTTTCTAAGGTGCTCTACCACTCCTGATAAATAAAGTCGTGATGGAAACGCGATTGAACTTTAAAAATAACGTGCATAACGTGCAATTAAAATGCATCATGCAAAAAGTATATAATAATAACAAGCGCGAGCAAACATTATGACTATAATATTTAACTGGTTATAATACTTGACTGGTTCTAGTAAAATTCTTACACCGCTTATGCAAACTTCAGAAAATCTTTCATTCACTCTTTTTCTTTTCTTCGTTACTGAGATCATACCTTGATTATTCATCTGTAACAATTAAATAATGAAAATACTATATATATATTTGTAGACAAATAGACATAAAGCATGGAATTAGTTTGGCCTTAGTTATGAGTGGTAGGACTTGACAGTTGTGTACGAAACGCGTGTCGCACTCCAAGCCCGGTAAAGCTGTAAAAGCCTTAGAAGCTCCAAGGCCCCTAAGGCTAACAGTATAGACAGTTCGAAAAAAAAAAATACGTGCATAACGGGAAATTAAAATGCATCACGCAAAAAGTATACAATGAAAACAAGCTCGAGCAAACCATTTGACTATAATACTTAACTGGTTCTAGTAAAAATCCACTTATGCAAGCTTCAGTAAATCGCCGCAGCTGAGCCAGTCGCCACGCAGCCAGAGCCGCAGCCGGGCCAGTCGGCCATCTGCTAACAAAACAAAGCAGCAGCTCACGTGCTTTTTTAAAGTGCTTTACTACTCCTGATAAATAAAGTCGTAATGGAAACGTGATGGAACTTTAAAAATAACGTGCATAACGTGCAATTAAAATGTATCACGCAAAAAATTACAATGATAACAAACGCGAGCAAAGTCTTCACAGTTCTGGTCTTAGATGTTCTGACTACCATGAATATAATTCATTGACTACAAATATATTCAGGCATTATGAATGACTGACTGACTGAACGACAACAACTCACGATGTGAACTGTTCGACGATCCAAGCGAGAATAATTCCCCTCCATGTGCGCTACGCCTTATATATATACCCTTCTACTCAGTGCGACCTGTAGGGTAGTTATTAATATTCGTTTATGAATATTTTCTGACTTTTTTTCAACCCGCTAATAATATATAACAAAATTAAACGAAATTTACATTCTAAATTTCATCAAATTCGGTCTAGTAGTTTATGTGTGATTAGCGTATAAATTAACACACATACAGAAATACGTATAAAAATTTAAAAAACTATCGAAATCATTTCTGTCCATATTTTTTTTATCGTTATAGGTTTGGCGTAGTGGCCACAATCTCACCTGATGTTAAGTGACTATCTAGCCCAAGATGATAACACGCTAAACCTAGTGGGAGACTGGCTCTCAAGTGCAGCTGCCGGAACACAGCTATTAGTGCTTGGCGACAGATTTTCAACTTGAGGGAGGTAGCTAGCCCTGGAGTGCGAGTCAGGAACCTCCGCGTGGTGCATCCCGGGCAACATCGGCCGCTTCTCGGCCGACGGCTAATACCTGACGGGGGGGAGGGGGGGAGGCTGAGTTTACCGTCCTTCTGCTTCTCAGAGGGACCGAAGGTCTTGGCTTCACCGCCTAGACCGCGAGGAAGAAAACCTCTATAAAAAATCACCCCAATCCCAAGCGGCGGCGCACCGCGAGGGGATGCGTGGCTGGTGCGAGACCAGTCACGAGTGCGACCCCCGTCGGAGAACCGGCCGACTCTCTGACGGGTTATGCTAGGCTTACCCGGGCACTGCCTGGGTGGACCATTATTTCCCCCATACTCGTGGGATTAAATATGGACCAAAACACAAAAGCAAAAATTATTAGTAGGTTAGTAGGTTAAGTGGGAGCGAGCAGGGGTGTGGTGGCGCGAGTTCAGATCGTGCTGGAGGGGATGCCAAGAGACCTGCCGGGTCAAGGCTTGAAAGATTAGAAGTGGAGTGGGATGCCGCGAAGGTTCCCAAAACCAATTCGGCCAAAAGAGGATCGGCACGAGGCTCAGGGCGGTCAAGGAGTTCGGGACGGCTGGCCGAAGGAAGTGGAGGGTTGGCTCAGCCGTTTTCAAAGGTTATGAGTGCTGAGGTGGTCGTAGATGATGACCTTGAGGTGGTCTTCCAGGACCAAACTGGCGACGAAGGCCATGTGGAGGTAGAGCGCCTGGACGCGGATGCGCTTAGGGCCCTCACCGATGGTGGGGTGAAAGACATATTGGAGGTGTGCCGCGTCTCAAGGAATTTGAAAGAGACTTGTATAAAGACCCTCAAGTCCGCAACAAATTCCCTGAGGGAGGTCGTGGAGACGCTCCTGGAGCGGACGGTCAACGAAGAGACTGCCCGCCTCGGCCGGGAGACGAGGATCCTCCGTCGACAAGTGGAGGACCTCAAGAGCGAGGTCCTTGCTTGGCGGCGGGAGGCAAACTCGAGGAAAGTTATGCCTCCTCCTCCTCCACCTCCGGTGCCACTTCCACCACCGGTGCCACTCACACCACCGGCACAAGTGGTGGCACCGACCCAGGAGTGGGAGAAGTTGTTGGCGGAGGGTTTCGGGAGGCTGGAGCGATCCATCAAGGTGTTGGACGCTCGCTTTGACAGCCTGGAGGTGGATGGTCGCCTCCTTCCCAAGAAAGTCCTTCGCCCACCATTGGCGTCCGGTAAAAGGCCTGCGACTGTCAGTAGGGCGGGTACGCCAGCTCCAACCCAGCGGCCGCTTGATATGGAGTGGGCTGCACTACCGGCCCAGGCTGCTGCCCAAGCTCCAGCTGAGGCTGGCACGGAGTTGTGGACGACGGTTGCTCGTCGTCCAAAGAAGGCCAAGGCGGCCCCAGCTGCGCCAGCAACTCCTGCGCCGCAGAAAAAGAAGGTACAGCCGAAGATGCCCTCAGTGCCGCGCTCGGCTGCAGTGATGATCACACTGCAGCCTGATGCCGTGGCCAAGGGGGTATCGTATTCGGCGGCTGTATTGAAGGCGCGGGAGACGGTTGGGCTGGCGGGGCTGGGCATCACCGAAATAAAGCTCCGCACCACCGCCACTGGAGCCAGGATTATAGAGCTTCCTGGCTCCGAAGGCGAGAAGAAGGCGGCTGGCCTGGCGGAGCAACTGAAAGTTGCTCTCGCAGAGGTGGCTGTGATCTCCAGGCCAGTCAAGCGTGCGGAGGTCAGGGTCATCGGCTTAGACGAGTCGGTGACCCAGGCTGAGGTGGCCGTGGCGATCTCTGCCAGGACCGGATGCGGGCCGAACATGGTGAGGGTCGGCCCCATCCGGCAGGATTGGGGAGGGGGAGTAGCATTCGTGTCACTCCCAGTGGCAGAGGCCAAGAAGCTGGCGGAGGCGGGGTGTCTGCTGGTCGGCTGGAGTGTGGCCCGGATACGTCCACTGGAGGAGAAGCCCATGCGCTGCTTCAAGTGCATGGGCTTGGGCCACACTCGCGCAATGTGCGAATTGGCAGCCGATCGGAGCGCCCTCTGCTACAGGTGCGGCGGCCCAGGCCATACGGCGTTGGACTGTACAGCTGCAAAACAGCGCTGTGCCGTATGTGCCGACGCGGAGCTTCCGTGGGAATATTATATGAGGGGGGGCGAGCTGTAAGCTCCCCGCCACAAAAAGGAGGCCTTTTGGGCGATTGATTGGGGGGCGTAGGTCGGAGACAACTGGTATGGTCCACTAATGCAGCACACCCATACCAGCTGCCTCCAGGCGAACCTGAACCACTCCGCCACTGCACAAGATTTATTTGTGCAGTCAGTGGTGGAGTGGAACATCGGCGTAGCGGTCGCTACGGAGCCGTATTACGTCCCTGTCCAGCCTTACTGGGCAGGAGACTCGGATGGCTCCATAGCGATCCACAGCACGGGTTCGCCCCTCTCAATTAAGGAGAGAGGAGCGGGATTCATGGCGGCCGCCTGGGGAGGGTACGCCATTGTTGGGGTGTACTTCTCCCCAAACTGGGCCCTGGTGGAGTTCGAGGCTTTTCTCGACTCCCTGGGGCAGGCGGTTAGGCGGCTGTCGCCGCTCCCCATTGTCCTGCTTGGCGATCTCAATGCCAAGTCACGGGCATGGGGGGCGGCGGTCACGGACCCGCGGGGGGCCGCAGTTGAGGAGTGGACAGTCGATATTGGACTGTCCCTCCTCAACAGAGGATCCGTCCACACGTGGGTGCGACAGAACGGAGGGTCCGTGGTGGACGTATCGTTCGCCACGCCGTCTGTCGCACGCCGTGTGCAAATTTGGAGAGTTCTGGAGGAAGTGGAGACCTTTTCGGATCACCGATATATTCGGTTTGAGGCCTCAACTTCCCCAGAGGAGCTTGCGCTCCGCCCCCATCGGGGGACGGCGTTTTCCCGATGGGTCATGAGCCGCCTCGACCGAGAGCTGGCGGAAGAGGCGGCCATAGTGCAGAGCTGGCGGGCGCCTGCTTCGGTAGATGAGGATATCGACGCGTCTGCGGCCTGTTTCCGTGGGGCCCTCACGGCTGGTCCGGCGCCATGTGGGGTGCGGGGTTCCACAGGGGTCGGTGTTGGGCCCACTCCTGTGGAACATGGGCTACGATTGGGTGCTCCGCGTAGCGCTTCCCGAAGGGGTGCGGGTAATATGCTACGCGGACGACACCCTGGTCGTAGCCCAGGGGGGGGACTGGGAGGAGGTGAGGCGCCTGGCCACAGAAGGTACAGCCCTTGTGGTCAGGCGCATTGAGTTGTTGGGCCTCAAGGTGGCGGTCGAAAAAACCGAGGTCCTACTATTTCATGGGCCTCGGTGCGGACCGCCCCCTGGGGCTCACATAATGGTTGAGGGAGTGAGAGTCCGGGTTGGGGCCCAGATGAAATATCTGGGCCTCATCCTGGACGTAAAGTGACGGTTCGAGTCCCATTTCCGGGGACTCGGACCGTGCATAGTCGGAGGAGCAGGGCTCCCTGACGTTTAGGCTTGTGCAGGTGCTGTCCGGACATGGTTGCTTCGGATGGTACCTGCACAAGATAGCACGGAGGGAGCCCACCACTGCGTGCCACGAGTGCGGCGCTGCAGAAGATACAGCGCAGCACACTCTCTCTGAGTGTGCTGCGTGGGTGGAGCGGCGCCACGCTCTGGCCGCGGTGGTTGGAGGGGACCTCTCGCTGCCGAGTGTGGTAAATCACATGCTCGACAGCGAGGGGTCATGGTCAGCGGTGGTCTCCTTTTACAAGGAGGTCATCTCGCAGAAGGAGACGGCGGAGAGGGCTCGCGAGGTAGATCCTCTGAGCGGCCCTCTCCGCCAAAGGAGAACGGGCAGCCGGAGGAGGCGCTTTGCGCGCCTCCTGCCGCCACTATAGTCGGACCAGGGGGGACGGGTCGGGGTGCCCGTCTTCCCATTGCACAGGTCCAGCGGATGGGGGAGACAGTTAGGGTGTACCGAACTGTCTCCCATTAATGCCGGGGGCTCAGCAAGTTGCTGGGCCTGCCGCTGGGGCGACGCGGCAAACTGAATGCCAAGTGCGAAGCCCGCCCCGTTAAGGCGGCGGATGGTACACCGTGGAGGTTTAGTGAGTAGGAGTCTCACATAACCACTCGTCCCCCCGGGCGGGTGTGTACCCATGAAGGGTTCCTCCACGTTAAAAAAAAAAAGGAGAAGGCGGTCGAGACATGTGTGCGGGAGCGAAGTTTGCCGCCCGCTCCCTGCGGAGCGAGCGGTGATTACGCGGGCGTGATCGCAAACACGCTTGGTTATTAAAGACGGGTGGGAAAGTCGCGTTCGCTTCCGTGATTTTATCATCGGGGTCAGATAAAATATCGCGCGGGCGTCTATATTTATTAGACATTCGGATGTCTGGATTCGGGTTCTGAGATGCGGCTGCCACTACTAGCTAGTTCGAATGGTTCGACGCTTTTTCAAAATAATTATTTGAAAGGGACTTTATAAATGATTCCATCGAAGGTATTTCCCTATCTTTATGGAGATATCTACGTTCCGAGCGAACCAAGGGGCACCGACCGCCCTTCTGAGAAAGCGGTTCTGAACTATTTGTAACTTATTGAGGGTGAGTACGTGAGCAAAGACGGGGGAACTAAAAGTTAGGATCGGTCTGATACAAGTCTTGTAGAGCGTGAGCTTATGTCTGAGGGGCATTTTGCTCTTCGAGCACACGAGAGGGTGCAAGCGGCTTGAGACCATACCGGCCTTCCTTCGCACTCTATCGATATGTGCCTTGAAATTTAGGTGTTTATCCAGTGTGACACCCAGATATTTAATCTGGTTGGCCCACGGGATAGCCACACTAAATAGTTTGATAGCGGGAATTTTAACTAATCTTTGAGTGGGATGAAAGAGGATAGCGCTACTCTTATCGGGATTAATTCCTATGCGCCATCTACGGAACCATTCGCCTAGCTTGTCTACGGCTTTTTGGACTCGTAGCCTGAGGGTTTGTCTGTTCCACGAGGAACTAAACAGGACTGTGTCATCAGCGTAGGTCATGATATAGTATAGCGCCAGAATGGAACCCTGGGGAACACCTGAGCGTATGGGATGAGGCTCAGAGAGAGCACCCTCTACTCGGTAGCAGAAGGACCGGTCAGAGAGGTACGCGTGTATGATTTTAACTAATCTATCCGGGATTTGAAGTTCCAAAAGCTTGTGGACTAATTCGGCGTGCCAGACCTTATCGAAGGCCTTGGCGACGTCGAAGAAGACCGCAAGTGTAGGACGAGGTGTTGGGTCGCGGTTGAAGTTTTGAAGAATGTGCTCCGTGAGGCGGTGCACTTGGTGGGTACAAGAGTGTTTGGCACGAAAACCAAACTGCTCAGGTGGTAAAATATTTTTATCTGAAACTACTGACTGGAGCCGGTTCAGAAGGAGCCGCTCATAGACTTTACCTAACGTGTTAAGGAGACTGATAGGGCAATAGCTGTCGAGAAGCGACGCTTTTTTGCCGGGCTTGTGAATACCTATTACTATGGCCTTTTTCCAGACGGCTGGAAAATGTGTGTAGCTAGTATTTTCATGTGTGAGTTAGGCTTTTAGGCGTTGTACGAATATGTATTAATTATGTATTTTATATATATATTGCTATTTAATAATGTTTTTATTGTGTATTTTTACATTTTATTTCATTTTTTTTTTGTTTTCATTTTTTTTTCTCCATAATTGTATATAATTATCATTATGTAATTGATACAATTTAATAGGTTTAATATTATCTTAATTTCCTATTAGTATTATCCTATAATTATACTAGTTGATATAATTAGTTTCGCTTTATATGATTTTATTTAAAAAAGTTAATGATTAAGAGACGATTTTTACGCTTATGTTTTCGATGATTGGTGGTTGGACAAATTTTGAATAAGCCAATCTTATTAATATATAATTTGAAAGCCAGTCTTGTTGGTTTATAATTTGAAATATAGTTTAATTGTCGTTGAAAATTCCTAAATTTTCGAGCGAAAATTAAGGTTGTGTTATCACGAGTTGGGTTGAGATTTAATGTTGAAGTTGAAATCGATTTGTTTTTTAAATTTAACATACTTTGAACAGTAAGAAACGAAATAGAATTACGTGCCTTATATTCATAAATTTCCTTATATCTATTTATAGTGTGCCCTAAAATTAATAACGAATAATTTTGCCACACTTTTACTTACTACTATATTTTTTTTTATATTTATTACTGTAATGATTGTTTATCAATCATTTTTATCTTTTAATTATATATATTTGTTTTACCTTAGTTGTTTCCTCATTACTTCATTTATTGTGTTTTCGGTCGCTTTCCGAAAATATTATTAACAGAAGGCAGTATACAAAGACTGTACTCATATGTACGCATGGAAGAACTTTTTGAATTTAAAAATTAGAACGACACTATAAAATAATTGAGTTGAGATGATGAGTTACCGATCGGACGTCTTCGGCTAAACATGTGCAGTCTTATACAAGATATTTATAAGTTTACATATTTATATTTCTGATTGTATATTTTTATTTGGAGCCACACTTACCGTTCTGGAATCTATACAGAAAGTTATTTTTTTACTTCATCATTCATATACCTACACACAAGCATCTCAAGACGATTTTTTACAAGCTGCTCTGGTTCGGATAGATGCATAACGTGGACCATTTCTACTAGTGAAGGTCAAGCTTAATTAATAGGTTATAAAAATATAGGTACCTACTATGTATTTTATATTTTACTTTAATGTTAAATGCCTTCGGAATACACATATAAATCTATTTTGCATTTGTTTTCATTAACCTTTTAACATTTATTTTCGGAATTTTATAACTATTCAATTGTCCGTCCAATTGGGTCCAATTGTGACGAAGCACGAACCCGTAGGACATGACCGCACAATCATTTTTCGTGTTTAATTAAGGAAACATAAATAACTAAATTTAATAATTACCTACTCTCAAGTATTTTGGAGTAAATGATAAAAACTAAAAAAATATTTCGTAATTAGTATTTTTATGTCTATTATTTTCGTCTGAATGTAACTTACAAGTCAAACGTCTTTCATAATATGTACATGCCAAAAAGCAAGGAGCATTGGGGTCTGTTGAAATCTTGTGAGCTCTTAGATTAGTAATATCATCTTCTGTGACCACGTTATCCTTGATACAATTGGAGCCAATCTTCTCGAAATGTTCGTGGATTTTAGCCTTTTGTTCTGCATTCATAGCCTAACCAAAAAAATTATAATTACTTGGACCGAATTTATTAAAAACAGTAAATATAAATTGTGAGTACTTTGATTTTCTTGAAACATAGGATTATTTCGGACTTATTCGACACTTTGTGTAAATCAGAGTAATGTTCTATGAGATAATATGAGATTCGGTCATATTCATGACGATATTTTATTGAACACATTTGACAAGGTTGCCTATGCTATATAGTTTTCTAGTGTTAGTCTTCGTATTTCTATTACGACTTATGCTCCATATCTGTTAATGTTGTACTAATTGTAAAAATAAAACTATAAAAAATAAAAATACTAAGGTTTGGCTTAATTAGGCGTAAAAAACCTTATCGAACTATTTCAGAGCAATACTTAATATTAAGTGTTTCTCGCAACCTTTGTTCGCGTGATAATGCTATTGACTTCGTAGTTTATCAAGATAAGAAGTGGGCTGTCTATACTAATATTGGTTGTATATTAAAAATGCAAGGTCGTCACTACTCAAGGGTTAATCAAATTAAAAGGTTAAGAAGGCCATATACAAGTTTTCACAGATAAATATACATAAACATAAACAGAACAAAAAAAAATAGAGTCCGACATGGAGAGAAACACAAAAATTAACAAATTTAGTATATTAATTTATAATAGTAGATTTGCCTCTACGATGCATCGAATAAAAAACATCGATGTTTACTCGATGTTGTCGAATTAACGAGAAATCGTATTGATTTGATTTTTCGATACTTTACATCGAGTGTTTTTAAGACATCGATGTTTATGGTCCATTATTAAGTCATCCCTAGCTTTCACCATTTAAAAACAAGGAACAAGTCGATGATTCAATAACAATACAGAAATAATATCTACTTTTATCTTTTAATAAGAGTTATGAATTTAGTTCAGTATTTTTTCCGTGATATTCATAAATGCTTGTCTTGTGTTGTGTAATCAAAACAATAACATGACGCTGTTTTACGTTTTATGTGTTTGTTTGCTCTTGTGCTCAGAAATACATGCTTCTGACGAAGTCAAAGTGGATAAAACAAACGTTGACTGCAGTACATTGCGCATGGGCCAATACATTTGTCCGCATCCAACTATCGACCAAATAGATCCTGATACTCAACAGTTTCGAGGCTGTGTTAAGGGAAAGGAGATTCCATCTGAAGGGGAAGCAGAAGGTATATTAATATGAATCATGAGCAATTTGTTTTTCAGCTAAATCTATGTGATTATTTAATAATATCTGTATTATTTAGTTTTCTTACTAGTTAATTCAATAATTTCTATTTCAGTGCAGTGTTTAGCAGCTGACGAAATAATTTGCAATGAGACAAACAATTCTACATTTTGGAGAAAAATGCCATGCAAATGGACGTAAGATATTTTATTTATTAATTACATAACTTAGAAATTTATTAAATAGAATACAAATACTGAAACGATTAATTATTTTACTTTGTTTGTCTATTATTGATTTGTTAAGATTCGTAAGTTTCCACACAAGCTTTGTGATTATAACTCTAAAGGTTAGTTGTTTCTTGTTAGTTATGAGAAATGAAATACCGACGTCCGTTCACAAACAAGGTTTATTCCGGCTGACACGCCCGGCGCACATCACTCATTATAAGGCTTACTTATACATAACTATATCTAACATCCCTCCAAGTGAATGCCACTTGCGATAGCAAGTACCAAAGCACCTCCCCATATTCACAGGACGCGATGATACCCACTGAATAGGGGAAAGGACCCTGTCACAGTATCCACACCGCCTCTTAGGAGGAGGGTGCGAAGACCACAAGTCATCCCTCCAACACTAAATCTAGAACACAACGTTATACAAGAATATATATATGTATATGTGCGGTCCGTTCGTCTCCACTGTTAGTTATGAGAAATGAAATACCGACATCCATTCACAAACAAGGTTTATTCCGACTGACACGCCCGGCGCGCATCACTCATTATAAGGCTTACTTATACATAACTATATCTAACATTTCTTAATATTATCTTATCAATTACAGAAATGGATATTCATTAGAGATAGCTTTACTTCTGTCTGTGTTTTTGGGCATGTTTGGATTGGATAGATTTTACCTTGGCTACCCTGGTATTGGATTAGCAAAATTATGCACATTGGGTTTTATGTTTCTTGGACAGTTATTGGATATTATACTAATAGCAGCACAGGTATGTAACTTTTTTAACGGCTTTAGGAAATAAGTTTAGAGTTTAAACCTGTTAACTCCAATTTACAAAATTTTACAGGGCATACAAAAGTTTTATAAAATTTATATATTTCACTTGGAAACAAAAAACAAAAATATTGTTAGCTTATTTCATATTACTTTCTATATTTTACCATAAAAAATGAATCAATTATTGATAATTATTACTTAAAGTGAATTTTTGGATTTAGCATGTTTTTAGCAAGTTTAATAGATCAAATAGAGTTAGTAGTTTTTCTGAAAATAGATGAAAATAAAAAGAAATTATGTTTTCTACACTTCTATACATATTACAAAGTTTAACGTCTCTCGGTCTGCTGTCTATCTGTTTATGTTCTTTTTACGCATAAACTCTTATCCGATTTACATAGTTTTTCCTTTAATTCATAGCTATGTTATTTGGCCAGGTTATAGGATATATTTTGCTAAATAAATTAATATACGAAATAAGCAGTGATGATAATGGTGAATCAATTTGGAAAATAGACGTTTTTGGGACTTGCGCTGAGTAAACCATAAGAGATATATCAAAATAATGTTCCACATAATTATAGATCTTAACAAGACCTACAAAAAAGTCAGTGATAGCATATGTCTATCTTCTAAGGATCATCCACAATAAGCATTTTTGTCTTTAAAAAGAGTGGTGGGTGACCGCCGTGGTTGGTAGCTGGGGCAGTACGATTCGTGCGTCTACTCGACCGACGGCATTCCATACTCCACGCGAGCAGAACCGCGGGCTCAGCTAGTCACTATATAAATAGTACAAGAGAATTATACTCACCTGGTTAATAAAAATAATCTTTTTTCACTAAGAATAATGCTATAAAAATAAATAAATTTTAGTTACTCAATCCTCATATAAGTTTCTCATAATTCTAACACATTATGCAGAGGGTAGAAAGAATAATTTGTTCATTGGACAAACTTTATATGTTAATCAATTAGCTGTTCCACTGTCAATATTATGTGCATAGTATAAAATATTGATTTGTATTAATTTACTACAGGTTGTAGGCCCTTCAGATGGATCAGCATTTGTTATACCATATTATGGTGCCGGTGTAACTGTTGTACAGAGCGACAATGAAACATACTTATTACCACAGGCAGACTGGCATAACATTACCTGACAGTGGGGGACTATTTCATTTGATGTTGATGAGGACTATGATTGGACATAAAGTAAAAATCTCTTTATTAAATTTGTCCCTAATGGCTCATTTCCCAAGTCACTAAATTTGTTTTTGTGACCTTTTTAATAAGTGCTACATGAACTGTGAAGATTAGTGTGGATGTGTTATCAGACTCTTGGTGATAATTAAACTATGAATGTATAATTATTTAATGTTTAAAACTAAACTTATGTATGTACCTCTGTAAATAAATTGTAATATAATCTTGAATGAATTTTGAATGATAAACACATTCAGTTTTGATTTAAAAACAAAACTGCTTTCATAACAAAGTCTTATGTAGATAATTATTTTCTCTACTGTTTGAAAACCTTTGCTTATACCTCTGCAACTTTTGATAAGAGCTAGACATTGTCACCCACATGGCAAATTTTCATTGGATTTGATGAGCCTCAATCACAATCCAACTGTATCAGAAAACGACCAAAACAAGGACGAAAATAAAACAGATATTGTACAACAAAACATTTAATTATTATTAATATAATCTACAATATAAATTCTTATGATTCATATCTCAATTTGCATTATCCATATGATCTTTTATGGCAGGTTGAGTTTCCTGTATGGAGATATCATTTGGTGGTGCAGTGAGAGTAAAAATAACTGGTATTTTTGATAGTACTGGATTACCATATCTTTCGAGTAATCTTATCCAGGATAATAATGAATCTCTTGATGAAGTACCTGTAAGCAAGAGGTTTTTTTTCTTAATATTACTTATTTGACTGATGTCCACAGTGCTTCCTTTTCTACAAAACTGATGTTGCAACTATATTATGATTATCTACTTATAGGACTACATACAAACCATAAAACAAGTGTCGCAAACTAGTTAAGAACTCTTTACAAATTCAATGCTTAAAACATTATGCTACTGAAATTTCATCTCTCCTTTTCTCAGTTTTTGCCTAACAAAATGATATCTAATGATGTTTAGTTTTATCATACACATATATTGATAATAAGAGTCCATTGGAAATTTTTGAAAGAAATAAAAATAACACATAATAAATACCTGTAGCACAAACTGAAACTATTGTCCCATCATCTTGCTCATGTACTGTACATTTAACAGCTGGTAGTTTTGTGCTTCCTATGAAACCTGGAATGCCTGGAGTTGTCTTAAGGTTTGAAACATCTGTAAAGTGCAATAATGTGTGTAATAAGTAGAGTAAATTTTTTTGTTCGTTTAGAAAAAGTAGTTACAAGTGTTAGTGCACATGCAGCATATTATTTTTGTAAAAAACTTGCACCATTAAACAAAATACCCTACATACTTACACTTGATTTTTTTATTAATTGAGAATGAAACAAGTGAACATATACATAATTATTTGCAGTTGAGATGTCTCAAACTTTCAAACTATTGGTATGATTAATCATAGATACTTGGTAGATTGAAAATCAATATACAACAGTTTTTTTAAGCATTGAGGTGAAAATAATATAATACAGTCAAAACCGTTTATGGCGACATCGTTTAGAAAAACATACCGGTTAAATTGACCAAAATCAAAGGTCCTGGCTGAATGTTATATGACCGCCTTATCGAAAACACTGGTTTTTACGACATTGTTTACTACGACATACCGCATTAAGCGACCACATTTGGTTAATGTTTTCGGAGAATTATATCTGTAGAACGACCGGCTCAGCTGTATTGTAAACAATTTGAATAGGTAACTGTATCCAAATCTGGCACAGTATAATAGTCAATGGCTATTATCGTAAAAGTAAACAAAGTTTAGGGTCTTTTGTAATTCTTAGAAACAAAGCACATGCATGCCGTAGCCTCAAGGCCCGCTTCGTCATATCTCTTAAGTCAGTTTGTTACTTATCTTTACACAAGACGCACCAAAACATATTGTTGAGTTAACTGTGAAAATTGTAACATGTCGCAAAAAAGAAAACAAATCAATATCGAAGAAAAATCGCGTATTATTTCAAAGCTAGAGAAAGGAATTCCAAACAAAGACCTGGCAAAAGAATATGGTGTATCACACTCGACAATTTCAACCATTTGGAAAGAAAGGGAGAAAATTCAAATCCTTTACGACAAGAATTTTTTGAAAATAAAAAGAGCCAGAACAACGCGGCATACGAAGATTGAGGAAGCTTTGTTAAAGTGGTTTAAATATCAAAGGACAAATAATGTGCCAGTAAATGGACCAATTCTTCAACAAAAAGCAAACGATTTTGCTCAACGTTTTGGTGAAGATTTTGTTTGCTCGTCTAGTTGGATTCAACGTTTCCGGGCTCGACATGGCATTGTCGGCGGGAAAATGAATGGTGAAGCTGCCAGTGTGGATAAAGATGGTGTAGACGAATGGATTACGCAAAAGGGGCCTACATTATGCGAAGGCTACAGGCCAGAAGACATTTATAAAGCAGACGAAACCGGACTTTTTTACAATATGACACCAGACAGGACTTTAAAATTCAAAGGAGAGAATTGTTCGGGAGGAAAAATGTCCAAGACGAGACTAACGATCATGGTTGCAGCAAATATGACAGGATCCTGTAAAAGGAAGCTTTTAGTTATTGGGAAATCTAAGAAACCAAGATGCTTTAAAAACATACGCTCACTGCCGGTAACGTATGAAAACAATGTGAAGTCATGGATGACATCGGAAATTTTTGAAAGATGGTTACGTAACTGGGACGCTGAAATAAAAGCAAACAATAAGAAAGTTCTTCTTTTAGTTGATAATTGTCCTGCTCATCCGGCTGTTACTAATCTGAAGTGTATTGAACTCGTGTTCTTACCACCAAATGTTACATCTGTACTGCAACCTATGGACCAAGGTGTAATAAGATGTTTAAAATCTCATTATAGAAGACTGCAAGTGTTAAAGTTGATACAAAGCATTGACAGTAATAATCAGAACAGCTTTACGGTTCTTGATGCCATCTTGATGATATCAGAAGCATGGGAAAAAGTTTCACAAAAAACTATAGCTAACTGCTTTGGGCATGCAGGTTTTAAAGATCTTACAAGTCTTATAACAAGAACCTCAGATGATGTGATTGACGATGATGAAGAGGACAATATTTCTTTGACTCAATTAGCCCAAAATTTACGACCTGCTTTATCTACTACTGAAACAGACGAGTTCATTGATGTAGATCAGTCTATTGCAATTTGTGTACCAGCTACGGAGGATGATATTGTACGTGAAGTTCAAGAGGAAAATGAACAGGAAGACTCGGAAGAACAATTTACAGTGCCAACTTTGATTGACGGTCTCAATGCTGTTAGTGTATTACGAAAGATTGTTCTTTTTAATGAAGAGTTCCACATGCAGGGAAATTGTGACGATACGCTGACTAAAATCCAACGTGAATTACAAAATGTGTATGCACGACAGAAGTGTTTCAAACAAACTAAAATTACAGATTTTATGCATATAAAAATGATGGAAAAATGATATTGTTCTTTTATATTCTACGTTTGTATTGAAGTAAACAAAATGCGGTTTAATTTCCTACATGAATATACATATTATCTTTCCTATTAATACCTGTCACCGGTTGTTACAACTATCGGTTTTTACGACTCAATATGAGTAGTCCCTTTGATGTCGTTATAACAGATTTTGACTGTAGGTGATACTCAATATGTTCTATGTCAAAACACTCCATTATTCATTGCAAAATGTTATATGAATAGTTATTTTCACATTCAATCCATATTCAAGATTTATTTGTATAACCACTATATAGATTTTATTAACGATATAACACCATAATAATATGCATGTCACACACCTAGCAAAATTTTTCTCATGTAATATCAGTTCATAGTGACATAGCCCATTTTGCATTATAACCAATGATATACCTAAATATCTTGAGATCACAAAAAATATAATTAGTTTAATGATAGTAATTTTATAGTATCACTTTTTCCACTCTTAGTCTATGGTAAAACAACTTACTGAAAGAAATAATTTAAACATACCATCTGGATCTGTGTCATCTTTAATATCTGGCCTTGTCTTTCCAAGAAGTAAAAAATATGTGACAATTTGATCTTTCAAATACACATCAAACGGACCTCGTACTACAAGCGGTTCTTCTGAAGGTTGATCTGACAACAACATTCTTTGAGCTTCACTTTGAGCACTTACAATCCAGGTTTTGTCTAATGATGCTTCTATTTGTTCTGTCTGACAGAAAAATCATAATATAAATGTCCTTTGCTTTTAATTAGCAGTATGTGAATGCTGTGTAAATGTAAATTTATACCAATTCATGATTGCTTAATTTAGCCCCCCAATAATCTTTTCTCATACAAGATTAACAATATACCCCGTAGCACATATTGTTTGACACTTTCAAGTTTATAATATTAGTTTTACATATACAGTCAATTTCAGTTATAAGGAGGACAGTCAGAGGTAGAAAGAAAGAAAACAATATTTATTGCCAGACAATACAGCCCTGTATATTTAGATTTTTAACTTTACCTGTCTGAACATCTATAAACAAAAGCTTATTATTACAACTGCTGACATCTGTGAATGTAAACAAAAGATAAGAAAGCTTTATGATTGAAGAGTGAACCTTTGTGTGTTTGTTTGTTGACTAATCCTCACCAGTTGCAATATCTTCAAGAGATTTCTAGGAACTTGTTACAAATAGTTCATTAAAACTAGTCCCTATACCTGAAATCCGTGTTACATCTGAAGTCACTCTAAGACTGTACCCTTTAAAAGTATATTTAAAGTTCAAGGGACTTAAGTGGCACGCCCTTAGACCCAAAAAAGTTGTTAAATCCACTGTATATGTGCTAATGTTATTAATATTAATAATTAGATGGCTAAGGTCAACTCTGCATAAAATTAGCTCCTCAAATAAACATAGATAAACACAAACAAGTTTTTTTTAAATGTATTTCTTATAAAACACTGGAAATAAAAGTGTTAGGGCATTTGTTTATAAAATTTGTCAATCAAATTAATGTGTATAATAAATTTTCACCTGCCAAACACTAATCTTCATATCAGGGTCAACAGACGTTATTCTCTCTATAGCTAATTTGGCCAATTCTAAGGTATCTGCTGGCAAATCATCTGGTAAGTACCATGGACTCAGATTCTTAAATTTGGGCATCCAGTACATCATACGCCAAAATTTACGGAGTGCTATACCTCTACGGCCAAATACGTTTAACAGCATTTGTTCCATCTCAGTATCTGGCATTACCTCTGTTGAGTAAAAAAATTAATTTTTTTTTGATGAAATTGATTGTTAAAATTCATACACTTAAAATTTACTCAATTTTTTTTACTGATAGTAATAAAATAAAGATACACACATTTACTTACTATTGTCTTCCATTTGCTCCAGTAAGTCAACGGCACATTGTTGTTGTTTTGGATAATGCAAAAATTCTGACTGAAATATGTTTGTCGGTATAAATTTACCTTTAGGCAATACCTCTATAAGTGCTTTATAAGCTTCTAAATCTTTGTGCACACCGAACTCCTTCATTCTACCTAACGCTGCGTATATAAACTCTACATGTCCTCGACGCCTGGTGTCACGTTCTTCGAATATTTTTATCACTTCTAGGTAAGATTGCTTGTTCTTCTTAGGTTGTGTCACGAAAGGGTCGTATACAACTAACTTTTTATCTGAACTTTCCCATCGCTTTAGCATGATGTTTAACGTTCTTGGTCTTAAAATATTTCTTAACATTTTTGTTTCTTATTATAGGTTATGATTGTGAAGACTTATTATAGTACCTATATTTTAAGGTAGATTGTTTACTGCATTATTTAAACATTTCTTCTACATTCGAAACTACTTCTTTACCAAACTTTGTAACCTGCGAAAAGTTAAATTACTCAGTTCAGTTCATTGACACAGAAAGCCACAGAAGAATAATAACAAAAATATTAAAGATAATAATATAATACTCACATTATTCACTCTGAGCGCTACCCGTAGGGCTATAAACCAGAGAGAATGTAAACATCGATTTTACTATCAATTAATCGATTGGCATGTGCAATTTTGCGCTTATCGAAATATAACTATTGACTTCTAATTCATCATACGGGGTATTTTTGTTATATAAAGAAAGATTTGCGCGAATGACCTTAATTTCGCTGGCGTTCCTCGACCGTTTGACATATATTCTGTACAAAAAAGCAATCATTGTTTTGTAGAAAACAATTGATTACTATCGACTGTCCAAAACCGATGTCTTACAAGACTACCTAGAGGAGTACTCCGCCTACGAGAAAACAGAAACTTGAGTTTTTGGCGGAATGTCAAACTGTCGTGTAATGGTTTTGTGTAATACAGGTGGCCTTATGCATAATAAAGTTTGGTTATTGTGCACAAGTGGAGTGAATTGGAAATAATAATATGGATCATGAATTCTGATATGCCACAAAAACTCCCTAGAAAGCTGTAACAAGGGAGCCACCATATTATACCGTATTAGGATACACAAATCGTCATAACACTGGAAACTATATACACTCGATAATGCTAGTAATAGTCTTCAGTAGAGAAGACCGGTTGCCAAGTTAGGAAAAAGAAGAAGAAGAAGAACCAGAAACTTGACAGTATAGATTAAAAGATTTACGAAATTGACAGAACTAAAATTCATTCATTTTACTTTTAATTGTTAATATTATTAGTATACATGTTTTTTAAGCCTAACATCGTACTATTTGTTCTTATCTCCCAAAATCGCTCTAACTAGATGATGGTTACCTTGTTAAAACTGTCCGGGGAGTTGTTATGGTAATTTAAAATACATGTTTCATTATAATCACTTGTTTCACTTCTCACACTTGAAATAAATGTAATTAAATAAAGTAAAACATTTATATATAACGCTTATTTACTTGAGTGAAGCTTCATTAGACACGCTAAGGAAAATGTTGTTTAACCATTATATATAATTATGATTTATCTTGAAAAGTAAACAAGTAACATAGTAAATATTTTATCGTAACGGTACCAATTGTACTTTGAAGTATGTAGTTATTAAGATTTAAGAATTTTAATACTCAAGTACAGCATGGTATAGCATAAAAATAATCAACAGGTGGGAAGGAATTCATTCAAGCATTCTTTCGTTCATTTATCGCTCTTTGACTCTAGTCTGCACTCTGCATCCGTCGTCCGTGTATAAACTTCGCGGATCGCGGCCTTCGAGCGTAATTTTAGTTCATTCAATAAACAGTTGATATAAAGTCGTATTGTGGTATGAACGTTCGCATCGGACGAAAACTTCTTACGAATGTAATTACGACAAGTGAAAACATATTGTTTACTGTAAACGGATAAAGTTTTTTCTTGTTAATTAATTTGTTTGAAGTTGCAAGCTTAAGTGAAAGTAACATTAGTAAAAGTAATAAGTTTCTTTCTTTAATTATTGCAAAACTTATCTTGACATGATGCCGAAGGAAAATATTGTCTCTTGTTTGTTTATCATTGTTATGCTGAATTTAACTGGTAAGTTAAACATTTAATGAAATTGATTGTATCTTAACAAAGTTGTTTTATAGACCTACTAAATAAAGCCTTACATAATTCATATACATAATTAATTTGTTGGGAATGAAAAATGTAAAACAACTTTCGCTGTACGAATTGTTTTTTATTATTTTACTTTGATCAAGGTTGTAAAGCGCTCTATATGAGTGGAATTATTGACATGGAACTTGCATTTTAAATAACTAAACATGTTTTTTTTAGAAAGTAATATAATGTAAACGTAGGATTCGAAGTTTTTACTTTTCATGGATAAAAAAATATATTCACAGTATGTATGTATGTAGTAGTTTTGGCTTTTGTCTAATTTCGGCATTGATTGAGTAACTAGTGTGTGATCTAGTGACAATTTTACACGACCATGATGATATCTAATGTCTAAAGTTTTTGGAGGCGTCTGTTGGAATACTTCCAATTTGGAAGAAATAATGACAACGGCGCCGCGCGTTTTTTTAATGATTATAATTGACTTCATTTCGAATAAATAAACCAGAGATTTTACAGTAATATTTTTATAGTCGTTCCGCTTGTAAGACGAGCTAGTCCACGACTGTATTTTGTGCAAGCGGGCTTTTAGTTTATTAAGTAATTTAATAAAGTTTAATAATTGAATAAGTAACGATCAAACACTTATTTTTTTCTTAAATTCATAAATGCTTGTATTAAAAATTCTTACCAACTTATACTAATTTTATTTATTATTATAATGTAACGATAATACCAAGTGTTTCTTAATGATTATCAATTTAAAATTAATTAGACATTTATATCTTATATAGGTATAATTTTTTTGTGCGCGTCTGTTAGTGATCAATATAATATATTTGTTTTATTGAGACGATGTATGATCAAGGGTGTTCAAACAGTCGATCGGGAGAGCTTTCCGAGTCGATCGCTGGAATTCCCGAAAAATATAAAAACCTTATAAGTTTTACGACCGCTTACTATGTCTAAGCCAAATATCCAATATGACGTACTGCAGATAATTTACGATATTCATTTCAAAACCAATGGCATGTGATTCCAAAATTCATAATTATTTTTTTCTTTCGTAAGGGTGATGATATATTGGCGGAATTTATATATGGTAACATTATGCTAAACATAAATAATACGTAGCTTGCCAGTCGATCACTAGCTAGCTAAATATTTTATGGTAGTCCGCCGATGCTATGAGTTTGAGTACCCCTGATGTATATAGTTCATAGTTATGTTTGCACCCGATAGGTGGTCGAGACATTAAAAGCGCAGAACAACATCTGCCAGACCTACTTTATTATAAATAATATAAGTAAATTAATTTGAAGTTTAATTAAGTGGGTGACGAATTACATAAGCGTTAGAGAAAAGCGTGTTTAATATATTGATATCAATGTTTAGGTACATTGAGTATTTATTAGCTATCTGTTGCTAAAGAACTTATTCATTTACCTACAAAGCATTCGAGATTATGAACTTGTTTTTATGTTTCATAAATAACGTAATTTACCCGCTGTTATTCACATCTTCGTCGCCTTGAAGTAATTTTTTTGTAGCAACTATCTTGTTCACGGTTTTTGATATAGGTAATTAATAGGTACCTACTTTGAATCTTTTATATTTACTGCGACGTTTGTATTAATTTATTAACAGAACACCAACAGATAGTGTAATGTGCATTGAAAACAATACAAAAATTGTTATATGCTAGACAATTATTAGGTACATATTACATACACAACATACATTATTATATACACAACATTTTCTAATAAAGAATATTAACATCTGAGATGGTACCTATTATAATTTTGAATAACTATTAAAGATATTAGGTAACAAAACCAACAACGGTGAACTAGTGTGTAGGTAGTTGATGAATCCTACAATGAGTCTCGAGATTTCAGTTAAGAAAGATGTCAAAGAAACTATAGTATGCTGATAGGGCATTTTATTATGATCTAGCTAGATGCATGTTGAAAATCTGTCATACATGTGCCCCACGGTATCATCAGTGTTAAATTTATTCATTCTATTCTACAACGCTCCCTTGTAGCCATCGTTCGTCTCACCTTCTGTACTCGCCCACAAATTGCTAGATTGCATGAGGTCCATGGTTACTGCTCCGCTCCTTAGAGTCGTAGTGTGAAGCCTAACCTTCCCCGAATTCCGGTGAAGCTGTCAAAGCCTCTGATGGCCCCAGCCTAACAGTATAATAGTACTATTTAAGTTTAGTAATTTTAGTAGTATAGTAATAAATAGGCTATAAATGTCAAAAAAATATTTTCAAATCTTTCCAGAGCTTAGTCTGTAGTAGCTTTAGGTATAAATAAAAATCTTGTATTCGTCTGTTAGCGGTCGTGTTCTAATCAATTTGACCGAATAAGCTTATTATATTCACATAATACATTTGTTTTATCGAGATCATGTGTTTCATAGCTATGTGAGAATCTGATAGGTGCCCAGTAAACACGACCTATATTTGAAATCACCGTCACGTCATAAATGTGTCAAAATTATGTAATTATGACGATTTTGATGTAAATGTGATGTCAAACCAAGGTAAAGTTTTCACTGGATGGTGCTGTAGTCAAACGGGTCTAACCATGAACTACCGGAAAGGGCAGAACAATGGCTGGCCTAGCTAGTATTAGTATCTATATACATATAATAAAATTGAAGTGTCTGTTTGTAATGTTAAAATAACACATTTTTACTAAATGCTTATTATGAAAGTATACACGCTACCTATTTCAAAAGCCAAATTTTAAAATTTTTGTCTGGCTGTCTGTTTGTTCGGTCTATTCTCCGAAACGGTTGGACCGATTTTGACGGGACTTTCATTGGTAGATAGCTGATGTTATAAGGAATAACTTAGGCTACTTTTATTTTAGAGCAATAATTAGGGTTCCGCACAAAAAGACTCTTTCTTTAGTAGTCCACACAAGCGGATCTGCGGGCTCAGCTAGTAGATTATATATAGATACACATAAAATATTATTACTATTTTTCTAAGCATAATTTGTAATAAGCAATTTTTAAAAATAAATCCAATATTTTTTTTGTATTTTGACATAACACTAGAAGAATCAACACACTAAACGTTTTACTACTGCCAAAGCGTTTCCTTGTTTCTTTTGTTGTTCCTTGACGAGGTGATAAAATTAAGATTGTTTTTGACTACAAACATATACCCTATCCTATGTTAGTAAATTTACGACCACAGGATACATTATACCTATTTACGACAGCTTAAAGCTAGGTGTAATTAGTATATACTATGTATTAAGTTTCTATTGATAATTTATGGTGGTACCTAATATCATTTGTGTAATTATTTAGTACGGGTACTATCCCTCGGGAAGTGTTTCAAGCCTTTACTTCTATGTTCACTGGCCGGTTTTATTTAATACCTATTAGCAGTGCCCCGTGGCTTCCCTCGTGTTTACTACGTAACCATTTTTTATATTTCACGTTTATTTTTATTGCAAAAACTTTTTACTATTTTTCTGAAGTTTATTCATCGATTATGTAAAATAGTGTTGTATGCTCTTTCTGTAAAATTTTATTAAAAACCTATGAGCATTAATAATATTTTTTTATTTTTTTTCTGAAAGTGTTAGCCAATCAATTGAGGAATGGTATCTCATAAAAATCAGAAAAGCGGTTTTTAAATAAATCCAGACATATAAATAAACACACAGCCAAAAAAAAAGTCGTGATTAGTGTCTTTTATAATAGACGTGGTAATTGGAAAATTGGAAAAATATACACCACAGACAGAACAGATTTATTAATATAGATAGATATAATTATGAATACCATAACATTAACGAAAGTTATCAATAAAATCTTAATTTTATATAAATCTCATAACCTATATATTTAATGTCTAATTGTATTACCAGTATTTATATTTTGAACGTCTATTATGATCTTTAGTTTTTGTTTACTTCGTGCAACAGGTTCATTGAAACCGCATCTAGCGCTGAATTCTATTTATTTCGTGTTGTTTATAACTTGAGACGTGACGCGACGCAACGCAGCAACTCTGGGCGTCCATCCAAACGCCCATAATCTCCCGTCACGTTGAGAATTCTTTACTACGTACTAATGTATGTAAACAATAATTACAAAAAATCGTGTCTTTCTAAAAGCAAGTTGTATTACTTTCATCGTCAATTTGCGTCTTTAGCCTTACAAATTATTTTGATGTCATTAAAATATAAAGATTGTTTCTAGTAAGTTAATCAAATCAGTTGATTTTGCGTGATACTTGACGTAAACATAAACCTAACTACCCTCCTTCACTCCTCTCTGAAATTTATAAGAGGAAACGCAAGTCATAGCGTTTTATGTAAGTGACTACGTCACGTTTGTTATATAATGTTTTGATTTCCTCACAGTATTTTATTCGTTAATATTTTTATGATAAATATTTTAGCTATTCGAAAATGAATTTAATTCAATTCATCTGCTTACAAGCTGACTCATTTCAACGACTTTACGTACATTGGTCCTATAGGCTATAGAATAATATTTTTTACAGTTTGAATCTTTCATTATTTATAGACAAAGGTTGGAATATTTTATACATATTCTAAGACTAGCTGTGCCCACGACTCCGCTCTCGTGGACTACGTAAAAGTTTTTTATTTTTTGTGTGGAACCCTAATTATTTTTCTAAAATAAAAGTAGCCTTAGTTATTCCTATAACATTAGCTATCTGCTAGTGAAAATCTCGTCAAAACCGGGCCAACCGTTTCGGAGATTACACGGATCAAACGGAAAAAAAAGGTTTTTTTTTATAGGTTACGTGTATACTTTTATATGCATTTAGTAAAAACCTGTTATTTGGACATAACAAACAGACATTTGAATTTTATTATATGTATAGATTACACTAGAGAGTTACTTGCCGACTCGGGCCACTTTTTAATATTATTTACTACGGTCTTAAATGGTATTAAGTAAATCGCTTTATTAAAAAAACTTATCGTTCATTCTAGCTAGGTAATTAGCTTATATAAATCACAATATTACATTTAGAAATACTCGACTGTTATTGTATTTTAAGTAACATTAAAATGACAATCGTTACAACAGAATTGTTGTTACGGGCATCAGCATCACCAATTACCACATAAAACTGCGTGGTTTTTCCGCAGCTGTACTCTGCTATTGACGTGCAATTATGCTCTATTCGAATCAATGGACTCGTGATGAATAACTTTGATGGCCCTTTGAAAATGGACTGGTTTATAAAAACGTTTAAATCCAGTTTACACCATTATAACGAATGCGATCTTGCTTTTACCTATAAATTAAAAACTGTATAGTGTAGGTACTTACGTCATATGAAATTTTTTGACCTCAAATATTATTAAAGTTTATGTAAATCACGAGGTATAAACATAATGATTGATTAGATAGTTATTATACAATAGATTGAGTAAGTAGTTGTAGTTATACTTACGCTTTATTATATATATTATGCTTATCCAATAAGCATGTTGCTAAATGCTATATAAATAACTTACATACAGTGTCTTTATGAATATTTCATTGTTTCACGTGACCTGAGGACAATTATATTTCTATTCCTAATTTAATTTTAAGATAGCGTATAGCTCTTCTTGTGGATCAAGACGTTTTCCTTAAATTTGAAACAGAGAATTTCATTATTTAGACAGTACAGAATTTTTAAATAAGATAATTATACAGAATTTTTTAATATTTCAACTTCGTATTTATGTCTTTGAAAACGAATATAATTTTATATTGTCTAAATATTTGTGCTTTATAATCTCAACTTAGAAACTCGAAAAAAAATAACCTCTTACAAGACATTTATTGAAACATCGAATCACGTCTGGTTTTTTTTGTGACGGTTATAAAACTCATACGTAGTTAAATATTATATAGAAGTCATTGAAGACAATGTTGTAAATATTGTTAGAATAATAAATATACAATAAAGAGTTGAAAAGTCTGATATTTTGTAACCCTTGTTCCAAAAAGGTGCATGATTACTTTAGCGGCCGAACGTTCCCCTGGGGGTGAAACAGACCCTCGTTGATTTTTGAACGAGTCACATTCTAAGCTAGTTTTATTTTATTTGGATCAACAATCAGTATTTTCATATAATATGTATAGTAAGTATGTATATTGTTTAAGTTATTTATTTCGATCAATAATACACGATGGTAGGTTATTAATGTCCTATTTTGTATTTTGACAATATAATTACCAAAAAATACTGCCACTTTACAATAAAAATTAACATTTCTAATAGAGATGTACGTAATCTTGAATCTAATACAAGGTTCCCTATACAAATAAAATTCCCAATAGGCACGTTATTTGTTCAACGAATATTATTGCAGAATAATCTATTGATTCATTCTTTCACCCAGAGTCTAATCGGGATTTATGAGCTAAGCCGCATAGTTTGGGGTGTTATTCCAGTCAGATGAAATTGTTTTAGCCAAATTTATTACCCGCAAGAGGCCAGCTTAAACATTTTCCATGGAAATATAATGCCCCGTTTGTATAAATAAATGAAATAATAGCAACTTTCGGTAGCTAATTTAAATTAATATTTATATAATTTAAATATTTATTATTATTATTATAATTTAAAAACTTCATAAATTAATATTTATGACGTTAATAATTCTTTTGGCGCGTTTGGTAGAGCGTTAAATTGAGAACTGCACGAACATCATGTGATCGAAGCACGACATGGTGAAGTTAGTAGTCAATGACAATATAATTTAAATTCATTACACTTTTTTTATTGTATAAAATAATTTAACGCTATATTAATAAACATATTAATCAAATTAAAAACATCAAAACAGATTAAAGAATTTACATTATTATAATTGATGGCTTACTTCATCATGTTGTTGGCAAGTTTTTAATCTATAATGTTGTAAAAATGTATCAAGAGTATAACGTAAGCGGTTTTTTATCATTCGTATGTCTAGTTCTTACAGGTTCCGATAATTTGATCCCAGGACAAGGAATTGATGCTTAAATTAATTTATGGTTTTTCACACTTAGATAACAAGGTCAACAATAAGTAAAACGATAATACTTAAATGGATTATCCTTATAACATAATTCGTTGTCTTATTTACAATACATATGATTAGTTATTAGCTTAAGTAAATTGCACCTCATACACGTAAAAATTATAACAAAAAGCTGTTATGACGTCAAATTTAATTTGGAAGATAATCGAATGAAACGATAACATGAAGCAGGATTGTTAATTTCATTGAATCATGATAAAAATTAACGCCAATTATTTGTAGTTGTATGACGCAAGGCTGAACATATTATTTGCTTAAGTATATTATCTATTGATCTTAAATCGAGATAATTTTATAGCTCGATAGTTCCATAATAACCGAGAATAAATGATTAAATATCGTATTTAAATAAAGTGTAGTTTAATGAATTTATTAAATTGTTAGTAACCAAGGACAGAATACAGTAACGTAGCGATAGTGAACATGATTTCCTTACAAAAGTTGTGATGAAGTCAGCGATTCGAACAAAAAGCTACCCCATTTTGGCGGGCGATGACAAATGACCAACACGGGCCCCGAGACATCAGCAAAATGGCCGATTTGCTTCGTGATCATTCGCAGCTTTATTAAATCGCTCCCGACACTGATTATAGGATATGCTTTCATTGAGACATTTCTAAAGCTTTGTTTAGTATTACAGTGTAAGTAATATAAAATATTCTGTTAATAAAAAGTTGCTTTGATATCGTAATGATATAATGTCGACGATTTCAAAATTTACACTGTGTTCTTTATATCCATAATAAGTAGTACGCCTTAACCGTACCTATTTCGGTAGGTATATCGCTTACAGAGTAACTACAAGTAGATATAGCAATGCTCAATAATATATTTTAAGCTTATTCTCAAAATGGCAAGACATAACTTATAATTTTATTTTTTCTGTACAATACGGCCTTTTTACGGCCAGCTTGTACTTAGTATTTCATGACAGAAAGTACAAAGGATATTTTTATACAGGTGTATTCAATTAGCTTTATATGTACTCTATCTAGTTATGCCCGCATATCTGACTGTCTAGTGGACTGGAGAATTACCGTTTATTTATAAAGGGGAACTTTAATTACTGTTAATCCTAACTACTTAATATTACTTCTTTTTTACTTAAAACCATCCGGCATCGCGGCACCGTCCGTACCTGACGGTTTTTACAAAGCCCACGCTTACAAAATAAAATAATTGTGATAAACATATCGAGATAATATTTTCTTAAGTATGAGATAAAATGGAAGCTATAAAGGCACAAATTATTTACATTAAGTACCTATGCCGTAGAAACTTTATATTTTGTCATGGCTTAGTAATATTTTCATGTCTTCAGTCTACGTAAACGCAACCTTATATTTAACACTAGCTATGCCCGCGGCTCCGCTCGCGTGGATTACTAAAAAGGCTTATTATTTTAATTGTGTAGAGCGCTAATTATTTTTCTAAAATTAAAATAGCCTAAGTTACTCCTTATAACATCAGCAATCTGCCAGTGAAAGTCCCGTCAAAATCGGTCCAATCGTTTCGGACATTAGTCGGAACAAACAGACAGACCGACAAAAAATTTAATAAGTATTTTTTGTCATGAGTACCGTATATTCTTTCACTACCTGTGCCCCACGGTTTTACTCGTGTGTAATATAAAAGAAATCACTGATTGATTATTTATAATACTTCAGTATACTTAGATAATATTTTTATCGGGCGAGCAGGGTTATGCGTCACAACTCACACGGCTCGTTCGCGCCACTACACCTATAGTCATAGGTCCGAGCAGAGTGTATTAAATTATTATTTCAATTTTCCATTATCTCCCAAACTATGCGTCCAAAAAACATACTATACATGGCAAAAATATCTTCATAAAATTGTCTTGATTATGAAGTAACTTGCATTCGTAAGGATTAATGTGCAATGCCTAATTAATAATAATACTCATAAATTACTTTTCAATTCTCAATAATTTTTGTCACAAAATACCTTATTGTGGCTTGTATATAAGAGATAGGCATATTATACAGAAAACATTTTACCTGTTTATAATTGCTCCCAAAGAAATTTTTTTTAAAGAAACAAAAGTTCACAATCATGTTTACATTACTCTCGTTCATATCATTACTATAATTATATTATTATTTTCAGGTATAAGTTCATCTTAGCCATTACATATTTTAATTTCATGTATATAATTTTATCATTAACATCGATTTATACCAACCATTCACAGTCATTTACCGAGTGTAACCACAGATAACAAAATGTATCACATAGCAAATGCCATCACGATCGAACATCACAGCTAACTTACATTTACATCGCACCATATACCTAAGAACCTTTATGTAAAAAATAATAATAAAACAATGTGAAAAAAAATGTATTACCTAAAAAAAAACAACACAATGCGTATTGACACTAAGTATTGACGCATTGAGTCACCTTAACTTTTACTGAATATTTTCCTTCTATATTATCACAGAGTCACATCCTAATCCTAATAATATTATAAAGGCGAAAGTAAGTTTGTTTGTTACTCAATACAGGAAAACGGCTGAACGGATTTCGATTAAATTTGGCACACAGATAGTTTATAACCTGAATGGACACATAGCCCGGTAGCAACAATTTTTGTAGTTCACGCGAGCGGAGCCGCGGGCAGAAGCTAGTAAAATATAAATTACTTAGGCAGATAAAATCTTATCTAAAAACACCCAGAGATACAAACGGACAGACAGACAAACAATAACATTTTTAAAGCGATATTCGAGGTCTGTATGTGGCCTTTATAATAGACATCAACTTATCACGAAATTTAGAAAAAAATATCTAATGTACAGATCTACAGATTTAAGTTAATTGTCCCTAAATTAAAGAACTTTATTAAAACAATATTTTTAGTTAAATATTTTTTAAGCATCTGCACAGAAAGTTTAACCATATAAAAATAAAATCACAAACGTATGAATTTAATATTATATTAGTACGTAACGTAATACAATGGCCATTAATAACATTCTGAATAATTGGTTTGTCAAGGAAATTTCCTTATAGCATTAAATATCTAGACATACGACAGCCTATCTGGATAACAGCGATAATTCTTATCGTCAATGTTTTTGCGAATGTTAATCTTAATCCCGCAACGATCTATCAAACGCATGATAACACATATAACGTAGGTACTTATATATCAATCAGTGACATAAGTCTATTCCGATATTACCGATAATATTCTTCAACGCATCATATTCATAATAAAACGAATATTGCCTTTTTCAGTGAGTTCAATCGTAGTATCAACAGTTCTATAATGAAAATTGGCCACCAACAAATAGTCTAAATAATCTTTAAATAGTCATTGGGCAAGCGACAAGAAAATAATAAGAAAATCGCGATGCTCCGCCGCCACGCCCCGCGCCGCGTCGGCCGTGCCGTTGTAGTCGAGAAAATGCTACTCATTTAGGTAATTTAAACACATAAAGTTATCGAAGTAACTTAAAAAAAACGTATTTTGTTTTCATGATTTTATCTATCTCTATTTTCAGGAACAAATTATTTATCTTGTATTTCTTAAGAAAAATTCTTAGTATCTTGCTTACTCTATAGTAGAATTAAGTTGAAGCGAGTTTTAATTATTGTACATTATCACATCCGTGCTTTCCATGAATGACCCTTCGAATTTATAAAACAGTTTGTGTTCGAGACAACAGTCTAGTGAAAAGAGAACCATTGGCCTTGTTTATAATTCATATATTATATTAAATAGATGTAAACCACAAGTCTATCGTATAATGAATATTTTCTAACCATTTTTATTACCATCCTATAGACGTAAGGGTGTTTTTCAATTGACGATGATATAAGCAAACTAAACACAGATCAACGCATACGCTGCATAATGACTGATTCACTCAGACATAACAACATGTTATTATCGTTATGAGTCGAGGTACCTAGGTGGTCCATAGTACGAGTACCTTTCAACAGAAATCTGACTCGGTTATATTCGTATACATATATCAACTAATAAAGGTTCATTCACACCTTAACGATTCCTTATTTTTTCCGATCGTGATATCATACGAATTGTTTTTAATCGACTTCAAAAAAAGGCTGATCACGGAAAAAAGGAGGACGACCAGAAAAAATATATTTTAGGGCCCTAATGTATTTCGTACCTACTTTTGATTTCTTTTTGTTGGTTAATTTCATGTACCTATATATAAAAATATTATTTCATAAGACTCAGTAAATGTTTTTAAAGTCGTTTTTATTTAAATTCGTTTTATTTATTTATTCAGTAGTGGGTGCATAGCTTTTATGACACGCTCACGAATAGTGCAAAATCACGAATACGTCAAATTTTTATGGTACGTCCATCGCTAATCGTTATTCCGATTTATGTGTGAACAGGCTATCTGCCGTCTCTTACCTTGTGTCTGCAGTCCTATACTACGCTATTAAAATTAAATTCAATAGCAAATATTAGTCACCAAAGCGGCTTCATTTAAAACATATATTATTCCTGAGTTAAAACTATGTCAAACAGAAGACAACACATATTAAAATTACTGCTTAAAGAAAAATAAATTACATTTAATAAAAACTATAACTAGTAAAATATTTCTCTATTATAATTATTGTCTAATTTTTAATGTGTCGATTGACTTGTGTATGAAACAAACCCCAGCAGTGGTTAGGTTACTAAAACCAAATAAATATGATGGTATAAGTATATACTTACAGCCATGGTCATCTTGGCATCATCCGAACAACATATACGAGTATATTTTCTCCTTTTCCATTTGACACCCCACTTGATACGAAAGAAAAAAAATTCAAAGACCCCCCCACTTTTTTGGATATAGCATCCATTATATTGTTTTAGTTCGTATGAACTGTAGTATATTTCACCCGGACAATATAATAACGAATCGATTGACAGCTCATTCATCAAACTACATTCATCAAAATCGGACTAGTAGTGTAGGTGCGCTACAATGGAACATAATATGTACGAAAATACAAACTGTATTTACATAGATTGCTAAAAATATAACCCTTCCTTTTGACGTTGCTTTCCGTGGACGGGTCAAATCGATTACGTATGAGTTTAAATATCAGGGGCATTAAAACAAATTCATAACGTATTAAACTCTTTAAATCATTATTATAATGTAAATCATTATTATAATGTACGGACAACGGTGATATAGATACAAATAAAATTACTTTAGCTTTTGCAAATAAATTAATGGAATTCAAAAACATTTCAGAATTTATATATTAGTGAATACCAGAATGAATACATTTATAATTTAAAATTGCATAATCTCATAAATACTTGTGTACTATACGAATACTATATGTAATGGTTGTAATTAGATAGAAGGTATACATTTTACATTATACAGATATGTACATATATTATATGTACATATATATATATATAATGTATATTACATTTATACTGTACAATTTATTTATACTTATTTACTTTCAAAATATGTAGGTAGGTAACGATAGTTATAACAGTAAGTATAAACAGTACCGACTTAATTAATTATAACACGTCCCTGCTTTTGTAAAACATGATTATTATTAAGCCTTTATTCCTGCTAGTATAATTATTACATATGTAAAGTATAATTTTTCTTAATCTTTGCCCATAAGGTGTCCCTTTATTAGTGGTCAGCGTGTCCTGTGACACGTAGGCCTCTTCCAGCATTAGCGACGTACAAATCAAATACATACATATTTTTTCGGCCAATATAAAATGTACCTACCTATTGTATTCCGATTTATAAGAATTTACACTTTTCCTACCGAATCGACTTGTGTAGAAATTATTTCTGAAATTAAAAATCAGTGGCTGATCTAAATTTAAAACTGTATTTACCCTAATTATAGATTCCGCAATTGTATTATTAACTATGTGAAAGCTTGTTACTATATACGTCTTACGTCTACAGTTTAGCACGTAGCTGCATTATATTACGAGTATTATGTGAGTTTTTGAGAGCATTCATGGTTATAAGAAGGTTTTACTTCCTTGTATCTCGATGATTTTTTTAAACTAATTTAATGAAAATACATAACGTCCGACCTAAATATATAAAAGTGCAAAGTTTGTTGCTGCTTATAGTAAACAATTATAGGTCAACAATAAATCAAAAGAAATTGAACATTACGATATAGTGTCAAGGCAAGAATGACTTCCTAAGGCATCAAATCAATTCAATCACTCAATTGGTGTTTGCCTGAACAGTGAACAGTGATAATACTTAAATTGCTTCACGATTGTATTTCTATTTAGCGAGAGTGTGTTGTAAATTGTAATACACATGGTACACACACTTACGCAAAAAGATCGTACGATGCCAGCTGGCCAATGAGACAGAGCAGCGTGGTGGGCTCGACTCCCCACCACGCCGTCGGAATGCATCGTTCTTAGAACGCGAACGGCACTGTTAAAAATAAATGTACCTGTTTGTCAGGGTACCTATACACGATGCCATCATATTCGAGAACATTAACATTGCAAAATTGATGAAAGGATTTTCTTTAAGTTATACGAGGCAACGATTATTTAATATAAACACTTCTAGGTATTACATACCTAGTTTATAACGTATTACAGTTACATTTATAAAAAAGGAAGTATAACGAAAGTTAAAAAAACGGTGGTCCAATTTAAGTGTTGGTACCTATTTTCTTATTCACATGTGTATATATATAATAACGGCTGTTTACGCATGGCTCACCGACCCACGTAAAATACGAAGTCGTGACGTGCGCACGCGCCATCCGTAGCACAAGATAACGCCAGATAGTTTTGAATGCTAAATTAAATATAGACTACTGTAGAACAATGTCAAGTGCAAAATTGTGTGCTACGTCTTTTTCAAGTGTTTGTTCTGTAATTTTTTTTATACAACATACAATTTTATTAAGGTGTCAAACTTGTGTACGGCCCCTATGGTAAACGGTTACCGTAGCCTATGGAAACTTGTAACACCATAAATATCACTAGTACATTGCCGACCCTAAACATATCCTTTCCCTTAGGAGGTCTGCAAACCCTCCTAAGCCTGCTAACCTCCTATTCACCACAGGACAATAACACAAGGTTATCTTCTGTAGAGGTGGAGGTATTTCACCGGTCGAGATCACCGTGCACCAAGTAGAGAGAAATCTCCAAAGAGATTTACATTAAAAATTTGTCAGTATTTATTGTAATTTTATATTTGTTATTGTGGTCTGTTCTAGGTACGTATATCGTGAACCTGATTACTTCATTCTTATATTGGGGGAGTGAGTGATAATATTAAAATGTAACACGTAATATAAGTTTGCAAGTTTTGCAACATTTCATCCCAATACTTACTGCAATGTCGCGTGATTCACTTGTTCTTTCCTGATTACGTATGCCTTGTCACGCTGCTAATAAACAACGCAGAAAGAGATAAGGAGGTATTGGGCATCACTAGCTCAAAAGTAAAACCTCATCTAAATAAAACTATCATAGATTAAGAGGCTGGACTAACTAACTAATAATAGTTAAACATTTGCTTACGGTTTGTGTTTATTACCAGATACAGTAAAATATGACCTCAAGAAAGCACTTTATACTGCCAAAAATAGTAAATGATCACCAAAATTAAAATCACAATTTATTGTGAAATTATAACCAAAAATTTTACCTTTTTATAATTTTTATTTAAACCTATTAAGGCTTGTATTTATTTACCAATTGACTTGTCAAGATTTGATGATCATTTACTATATTTGGTAAGTATTTGAATATAATTTAAAGTGCAGTCATTACTAAAACAGCTAGTAGTAATTTTAGACTTTCTTATGTTGGTACATGTTTCGTTATTTTTATGTTTCTCGTGTATTTAATTTGTAATTGTGTAATTTTTTTGATAAGAGAGCTTAGGGTCTCTGTATTATTTGGTGGTCCATTATATTCAATACAAGAGCTTACTAGTTAAATAAAAAGCGTATAAAAACAAAACTAACTTTGCTCAAAATTAGTTGAATTACTAATTAGTATAGTTTAGGCAATACACAAAACTGCGTTCCGAGCATCCTACTAATATTATAAATGTGAACGTTTGTATTTTAACTCAAATACGCAAAACCGACTCAATGGATTTGAATGAAATTTGGCACACAAATAGTTTATAGCCTGGATAATAAATAACACATAGGATATTTTTTATTCCGATAAAGGCCCAATGCTGAAGTCAACGCAGATAAAATCTCGGGCAGAAAACTAGATAGTTGTAAGTGAAATTAAACATTTAAATGTGAACTAAAAGTTAATGTTGAGTTTTACGTACCTCATATAAAAAGGAAGTATTTTCATTAAGTATGTCATTCATTTACGCATTCACTGACTACTTTCATAATGTATTTTAGAAAACTCTTACCCACTTTTTATGAAGGTTCCTATCAAAAATATTACGAACAAGGTCGCATCAAAAGTGTTTTACACTTGAACTCAGATCGGAAGTTGTGCTTGAATGAAGTAAGCACTACCCTGTTTTGTATTTTCGAGATGCCTTGCATTTTCTCGAAAATATTTAAATAAATATAGATTTTTACTTCATATTTCAATAAAATAATTTATTTACATTACGCATGTAAGTCGTTCATAATAATACCATCGTAATAAATTTATATAAACAAATATTATAAAATACCGACATATGTGAAATATGAATATCGTATTTTTAAAAATATATATCATACTTTTAAGCAATTTAAATTCTCGTGTATAATTTTTTCGTTTTAGCCTGTGTCTACTAAGTACAGTGTAGCCCTCCTAGTCTCCTTTAAAATACCTACGCTATCCTTCTCTATACTGTGCCACTTATATCGACTTCGATCCCACCGCTTTTATGATCTAATATGGATAATGGATATATTCATATTAACCATATATTCTTATATAACAAGCTACAAAGTAAAATCTCAATTATTACATTAGAAATAATATGTTCCTTCATCTTCACGTTATTTTAAACCTCACTTTTTCCATTCTCATAATTATGTTCCTAAGAGTATCTTAAACTTTAACACACACACACACACAAATTCATATTATTGCCGATTATAACTGTATTTAGACTAACGAGAGGATTCAAAAGATGTCTTAAGTACAATAATGAAGCATTCACAGAGTTTGCCTATTTATTACCTCTTTGATTAATTGATCGTTATTATACTTTTTTCGAAAATTGTTCCTTCTTGTAATACGCATTAATTATATTTCATAGTTATGTCGTCCCATTTTTTTTACTTCTAACTGAATTACTAAGTACTAATTTTCATAGATCTATCTTCGAAAATTACGGAATTTCATACAAACTTTCAACCCTCACTTTAACCCCTTAGGGGGTATGAATAAAAAAAACATTGCATACGTACGTCATTTAAGGAACATTTGTAAAAAAAAATGCTTCTAGAGACCCAGCAGATTCAGCTGTGCGTTGATCGATCAGTCAGTCAGCCATTATCTTTCCATATATATACATAGATTTATTACGATTGCGTTGTTGGGAAGAATAACATTCGCACATTCACGAAATCTGTATATCACATCACAGAATATCAAAATCACTAGAAGTAATACATTTTTTAACAAATGAAATTGACGGAGTAATGGCCGAGAGAAGGCAAATGGGGTGTAGGAAGACCGGTGTCGAGATGGGTCGACGACATCAAAAATGTTACCATGAAGACCTGGACAAAGTTGACACAGGACGGGGATGAATGGGCCTCACCCTGGACGGAAGATGGCGGTTCGAGTCCCACTACCGGGGACTCGGACCGCGCATAGTTGAAGCGGCGGCGGCTCTAGGTCGGCTCCTCCCGAATACGGGAGGACCGGGTGCGAGCTGCCGCCGATTGTACGCGGGGGTCGTGCGGAGCATGGCCATCTACGGGGCACCGATCTGGGTGGACGCCCTCAGCGCCTGCAACGTGCGCACGCGGGAGCAGGGCTCCCTGACGTTTAGGCTTGTGCAGGTGCTGTCCGGACATGGCTGCTTCGGATGGTACCTGCACAAGATAGCCAGGAGGGAGCCCACCACTGGCGTGCCACGAGTGCGGCGCTGCAGAAGATACAGCGCAGCACACTCTTTCTGAGTGTGCTGCGTGGGTGGAGCAGCGCCGCGCTCTGGCCGCGGTGGTGGATGGGGACCTCTCGCTGCCGAGTGTGGTAAATCACATGCTCGACAGCGAGGGGTCATGGTCAGCGGTGGTCATGGTCATGGTCAGCGGGTGTACCGAACTGTCTCCCATTAATGCCGGGGGCTCAGCAAGCTGCTGGGCCTGCCGCTGGGGCGACGCAGCAACGAATGCCAAGTGCAAAGCCCGCGTCGCCCCGTTAAGGCGGCGGATGGTACACCGTGGAGGTTTAGTGAGTAGGAGTCTCACATAACCACCCGTTCCCCCCGGGACGGGTGTGTACCCATGAAGGGTTCCTCCACGTTAAAAAAAAAAAGGACGGGGATGAATCGCGTAATATACTTATGCAATAAGTTGAAAAAGCTGTCCATGATGACGTTGGTTATGATTATGGTGTTAGTTTTTTTTTTTTTTTTTTTTAACGTGTTTTTTTATGTTTATTTATTTTTTTTATTTATTTGTTTCTTTGTCTACAGGTGCAATTAAAGAACAATGCAATAGAAAAGAAGATCTCTTACAGACGTGTTCTATGGCCCTACCGGTATTAAGTTCACCTGAGATATCATTCGCTCTTACCCGAGAAGAACTGGACAAGAGTTGCATGTAAGTACATTCAGTATAATTAACACGGCTCGTAATTTATATGTACTGTTCTTATTATTCACACTAATGGAAATCCTGTTTTTGATTTATTGGGTTGTATTTAATAAGTAACGTCTCAATCAAACTGTTTTCAATTAAACGTCTCAATTGTACTGCATTTCCGCGTTACAGAATCACCTTAACTTTGTTTAAAATTCTTGTTTTGTGGTAAATAACAATTTGGTACAAATTGTGCGGCTCGCTAACTTTACTCAGACCGTTATGGAGCCTCTGAATAGTCAATGAAGCACTTTCCAGCGGTCGCGCACGCTTAATATATCATATGTGTTCCTTATTCACAAACAAAACTGACTCAACATCGTAGTTTTCGACCTTGAAGGCATTTAGTTATTTAGTATGTTTCACGAACTACGAACAAGTCTCAATATAATTTGCAGAGATAGGAAAAAATAAGCCTTAAAATAAAAAAATAAGGAACCATTGATTTCTAAGGTTCTAACGATTCAAATAAGAAGTCGCCTGGTAAATGCTAACCACAATATGCATATTTCGATGTTAATTTTTATTATGTAAAGCTTCTTTTGATCTACTTATACGCTTATTACATTTTTCCGTTCAAAACATCAAATATATTTTTTTTTATCGTTATAGGTTTGGCTTAGTCGCCACAATCTCACCTGATGTTAAGTGACGATATGGCCCAGGATGGTAAACGCTAAACCTAGTGGAAGACTGGCTCTCAAGTGCAGCTGCCGGAACACACCTATTGATGCTTGTCGACAGATTTTCAACTTGAGGGTGGTAGCTAGCCAGGCGGGCATCAGAAAAAGCCTTACCACCATGCTATGGTTTCCTCACGATGTTTTCCTTCACCGAAAGCTCAGGCTCATTGTAGGGATTCGAACTCACGTCATTCGACGCGAAGTCGTACACGATACCACTGCGCCATCATCGCTTCAAAATTAATCAATTATATGTGGAATAAGGAAATAATTCAAACATAGTATACTATATAAAGCAAATAAACCTATAGTATAATCTCGCTTTCATGTTAGTTTATCAGATGCGCTAAAACACCTTTTACCACATTGCACAATATCAGCATTACTTCAGTTAGAAAAAATATTTCATTAATTCTTTAAGTAGTCATTTATTACATATAAATATATTTCTTGAAGATAAGAAGATCTAAATATTAATTACATGCTATGTCTAATGCTAACGATCTTTTCAAGCTCACTAACTCACCGCTTTAAAATATGTTATAGTGAACTCCGAGCTGGTATAAAATGTATTGATAACTATACCAGAATATGCATGGAGAAGCACGACCAAGTTGTATTCCGAAGAATCTATGCCGGCATTACGGACGTCGTACAGGAGTTGTGTACGCGCGGTGAATACCAAGACGAGTACCTGAAACACGCGGACTGCGTGAAAAATGTACGACAGGAGTATGAAATTTGCAGTAAAAAATATGAAGTTACACTTACAACTTTAAGCAACCATCAGCAAACAGAATATCAGACAGACGAAACTAGTATCGCAACAACGCGTGAAGAGTATCAAAGGACTGTTTGTTGGTAAGTTATTTAAATTAAGATTCATCAACACTAGTCATAATTTTTTTTTGGCGAATTACTTTCGATAAATGGTTTCAAAAAAGTAAAGTAAAAAAAATACATTTATATATCCTGGACCTTCGTGCGTAGATACGGGCCTATATAATGAATGTAATAGTGAAAAGTAATATAGTAATAAAAAATAATATTTATGTACAATCGGCATTCAAATTATTAAAACCAACCTTAGGTAAAGGTTTAATAAAATCGACGCAATAAAGTAACTCTAATTTTAACAATAAAAAATTGTCGTGTGTATTGTTGATGTCAAAAAACTAATTTATTAATGAATAAATTAATCAATTAATAATAAAACATCGGACAAGTAGCAAGTGGAACTGGCACCTTGAGGGTTCCGAACTGTTTACATTATAGCCGTGGTTAATAGAGGCTAATTTTGGTAACGAAGCGAAACTATATGTTAAACGGTGATAGCAGTTTCCGACTATCTATTATAGTAGCTGGTTTTCCCGTTTTTAAAACTATCGGTAGTGGTGGCTGGTTTGTCGGTACCTACGAAGTTATTATCGCTGTCGTGTTTTGATAGAATTTTGTACGTTACAAATTGTACCTACTAGTTTATAATAGTTGTTGTTTACAATGAACACAAAATTAAATTATAAATAAATATTTAAAAATCCCTATTAAAAAGTTTCGTTTCTATAAGTCACAGTTACTTTCACAATTTAACAAAGAACTCAAATACTGATTTATACCGCATATTAGTTCTAGGCCACATTTCTATAAAGAGATAAAGAGTCAAAGGTCTAAATTCCAATGTGTGGGAACAAGACAACAATTATTTTTATGTTTCCTTTGGAAACCCGCACGCAACGAATTTCGACGCGAAGAGATAGATAATAGCGACGTTTTTTCGTCGCATGGAGCGTTTACTGTTAGAGTACGTAACTACAAAAATTGCTAATAAGGAATAGATAGTTTCCCTACGATATAATAACCCGCTATCCGCTGTTGCACCGATAGATAGTTTTAATAATTGTCTACCTTGCGCAACGACCAAGCCTATTACATACCGTACATCATTGTACCGTCTTTTATATAGCCGTATAATATTCTCCAACGTCTCTCGGTCTATCCGTCTGTCTGTACGTTAGTGTGCTTATAACTCAAGAACCACTTAACCGATTTCGAAGAATATATTTTATTATTTAACAGATGTTTTTTCTAAAAAAACTTTAGGCTTTTTTTTTTGTAATGTTATGTAATATAAAGTAAGAAAAAACAAGTACAGCCAAGCTGATTTCAGCTTGGAGAAGTTTTTGCATTTGTAGTGTTCCTATAAGTGTTCCGATTTTTTCTTTATGTGGTACGGAACCCTAAAAAGAACAAAAAAAATATTGGAACATTTTTATCTGTATATATCATTCAATTTTGATCAAGATTTACTCTAGCTGATTTAAATACGGTGACAATTAATACGAAAATTAACTAGAAAACCAAGGTGTGTCTGAAACTGGCCACTCTTATCATAAGTCGCGTTCGACGACATTCCTAAAGCGCTTCCTAAAACCAGTATTTAAAACTTTAAATCGCTAGCTAATTGATAATAATTTTATGTTAAACACATGTATTTGGTATTCATTTGATAAATACGTGTCAATATCCAAACCTATGCTTAGTTTATTAATTATAACGAAATTCAGAACTTTCTAAATGCAAAAAATTAATTGCGTATTCTTCTTAAAGGCTATTACAGATTTTCATTTAATATGAATCATTAATTATCTTTGTTTACTTTTTAAAGCGTCATTAAAGGAACCTATAGACTACTCAAATTACTATAACTCTTTATAGAGCCAGCTATAGCGTCTTTAATTCGTATATTTTATTTTTTACTTTTTACAATTCGTTATTTAAATGTTCTGATGTTGAGTTTAAATGCCGGTATTATCTTTTGTTTTAATATTGTTTGTACCTGACAGATAACTTTTAAAATATGTATATTATTAATAAATCTGTAGTTATCTCTGTACATGTATTTTTTTCCCAAATTTCAAGATAGGTATTATTTACGCTACTGATCACGATTTTATGACTTAATTTATTTTTGTTGGTCTGTTGGTTTGTACTTCTGGATTTAAATCAACAACGGATTGACCGATCTTAAATGAATTTAGTATTGAAATTGTATAAATCTACAACAAATATCTAGGAACTGAAAATTCATTTCGGTAGAGATATCTATCTATCTGAGACATTTTCTAATGAATGGTGTCACTCGATTTGAGTCCCGCAAATTAAACTGTCATGGAGGTTATCAAGAGAACTCTTAGGGATACTTCAAAGAGACGAGTAGGCTTGAATATTGAATAGTCCGGTTTAATAAAATATTCAAAGAACCGAACTGGTTCCTCCTAATTACTCATCTGAAACGTGATTGCGACTAATATAAATTCATTTCTGTAGATTTATGAATATTGATTAGGAAATGTTCAGTATGGTATTTCGGTCATGTACTACACAACTGGGTGGGGTGGAACGTGAATGTTCGATAAAACTATCAGACCTGTTTGTAAAATGTCCTACGGTGCTTCGTACACCACTGCACAAACATATTTGTTTTTTTTTTAATGTAACTCAATGTAATTTTTTATGTAAATCAATTAAGTATCAGTTTTTTTAAAATTAAAATACAATCGAGGAGACAATAATGATTGTCTCTTTCTCAGAATTATTAATACATATATGGGCTACAGAGCTTCGCACGATAACTTGAAAAACAAAACCTGTCTAGAAGAGTAAAACATTGTCTTCCTACGAAATTTCATTGAAATAGTTCGAGCTATTACCGAGAAACGAATTACCCAACCAATAATCTTTCACCTTTTGGTATTAGATATATATAAAAAAAAATATGTTGCAGTGTTTATGTCAACTTTTTTCATTTATATATTATACCTTATTCATCGTAAGAAGACTTGCATGACACATCCACAGAACGTAATTTGTTACGTCGTTCAAATTAAGACATAACCTAAAAACATGCATTTCGACTTTCTATTATTATTAAAAAAAAAATGATACAGATAAACGTCATAAAACATTTTGCAAATCCTAAATAATTTCCTCTATACAATGATTTATGTGAATTTTCGTATTTTTTTTACTACGTGCATCGTTACTTTCTATATGACTAAAACTAGAGTAGACCAAAATAATAAAACCATGGAATCGTAAATTAATCGTTCGAACTGAAAATTATTCGAATTAATCGTTCGAATTGATCAAACGCCGTTGTACATTTAATTTATTAGTTTACTTTCGAATAAACAAATATATTTACGTAATTCCTAAATTTTTACTGCAGCATCACGCAACGAAGAATATTGTTCTTTGGAGCCAGGCATTTAATAATTCAGGTGTGCCAGATTGCGATCTTAATTATTGTTATACTTTATTTTTGTTATTTTATTTACACAGCTTACAATTTCCTCCATTTATTTAAAGCATAATCGTACTTTCAATTGTATTTAGTTATGAAAAAGAATCGATAATTGTAAAATCAACTTACAATTTAAATTATACTACATCTCTAAAATAAACATTTGACATGTGTCATGCAAGTCTTCTTACGATGAATTAATTATAATATATCTATCTATCATCATGCTATAGCCGCCAGGGGTACGCAGAAAGGATAGTTTATCACTTCTTGATGCCCTTACAAATATCTATACATGGATGTGAGTTTGATAAGATAAGATTTTATTTATATTAGACTACCTGGGTGCGACCTATCTCGTCCAGCGACAGCATAAAAACTTTCGCCATGAAAAATACATTTACCAAGTTTCATGGAGATGGGTCAAACGATTTCGGAGTTTATCAATCTCATATTATATTTATAAACATTGATAAACTCAATTTACATTTACCTCCATAATATACTTTTTCATTACTTTAATAATAATGATATTGATATGCATAAATGTAAAAGATTATTCAAATGCAAACGGATACGACGCTCATTAATGTTATCAGGTCTACATATTTTCGGAATTTCACAACGTTGACTGATAATACATCTCTTAAGACATTTTTTGTATTCTCTACGCCGCCATTAAAAGCTGATTAAGATTCGACTTGGATTAACTCACGTATTTAAGTTTTTTTTTGGCAAGTTAATCACTTCTTTATCCCTGTCATTCCGCACAATTGATTCTCTAGTTTCGTTTCCTACAACCTATTGGTATTTATCTATTTCCTAATTTATAACACAAAACAATTAGTAATTGTTAGTGATAAAATCTAGACTTAATATTATAAAAAAAGCTCCAGAGATTGTTTGTTTAAACGCGTTAATATCAGCAAATACTAGCCAGATTTGAAAAAAAAGTGGATTTTATAGCCTATTTCTTGAGGAAGGTTATAGGTGATACAACGTCATGCTATATCTCTGAGGAGCTGAGCAGTAATCACGAACGTCCAGCAATCTAGCAAGCTGTAGACAAGTACTTGAAGTGTGAACGATTTGACTACATAACACGGTTGAGTTAGCGGCAGCGCACGGCGCGGTATTGCTCGAATAAATTAATATAACAATGGTAAAACCGTGAGGCACAGCTAGTATTTTATAACACAGACCAATTCATTCTCAGTGAACAAATATTGAATTGTAGTGTAATTTTTACATTTTTAGGAACATTATAATTTTTATAAATCGGCAAACGTGATCAAACCAAAGGAAATAACGATTCGAAGGGTGGCTGGTTGGATAAGTAATAGAAATAAACAACCAAAGTCTTGTTTGGTCTAAATAGGTTGTAACAGGAACTATCAGACAGTATAAATCGCCAGAACTTCGTACATTATTAAACAGAAAAGTCGATCCTTGTCTTTTGGTCTATTAAAGTTGTGTGTTCCTTACATTCCAACGTATTTCAGTCATATTGATATAAAAAATGCTTTAGTTCCCATTTCGCTCCATACATATAAAAAAAAAACATGAATTTCATAGTTCACAGCAAAACTGCCTTTGAGCATTACAATTCCATTGTGGGCACTCTGTAAGTATGTTTTTCTGGCATTTTCTAGTTAAAATATATCCGCGCTATCACAGGATTTATACACCGTTGCCCACGCACTCACAAATGCTAAATGAATAAAAACAGTACCTACTCTATGAAAATAATATGACGAAGAGCGAACAGTGATAGTACTAAAATGAAATGTTTTGAAATAGAATGAATGCTCGTTTTTTTCTGAATAATAACGCTAAGTTTTATTGAAACGAATGAATTTTAAAACATTTAGTAATTTACGTACGTACTAATGTAGGTACTATGTACTGTATGTACTATGTAGCGATGTTTCATGTAAACAACAATAAGTAATTGTTCTTAGGCTTAAAACTTGAACGTAAGTTAATCAAATATCGCCCTTAATAAAAATTGTCTTAAAGACTTTTGTATCTTGAAAAAGACATTTATTTATATTAGGAAAAAAAAACCCTATACCCTAATCTTATTCTACGATGGCTGAAATAAAATAAATCTAACGCATACAAAAAGGACAGTATAGTTTTGAGGGATAGAAGATGGTATTAGATGACCAATTTTCTGTAGGTTTCTATGAAACTGTTTTTGTAACATTTACTTATAGGTTACCTAATATGGAATCTATTTAAACTAGTCACTGCGGAGATGGTAATGTGAAACCCAAATTATGCATATATTTTTTAAATATCCTATCTATACAATGTTTATTAACAAATCGAATGGATTTCATCTTATTAATAAGACCCAATATACAGTAATTAGGTTTACGTGTACCTAGCAGCTAAGCAAACCTAATGATTAATTGGATTAAATTTGCTTTGATTTGATGTGCCTTACCAATTACAATATGCTTGGAGCTCCTACAAAGAATGCCAATCTTTGGCGTAAAGCTCTGCCAGCATGCTACACAATTACAAACTATTTGCTTTTAACTATTATTTTTTAAGTCCTTTTAAGTATATCAGTTCTGGGTTGGGCTTGAATCTTGGTTTATCTATTACTAAGATGAGTCTGAGCATTAATCCTCCATGCGGATACTGTGTATATTAGTGAGCATAATCAAGTATAGGGCTTGAATTAGCAAAGCTCTAAGAACATCAGAACAATTTTAGTCACCGTAGTGGATACACAAGTAGCGACCTCCGTCCTTTTAATGTTAGGTGTCTAGAATATTAAGAAAAATGTTTAGTCATCCATTACGCACAACGATGACAAAGACGTGTGTAGTTAAGAATATAAAATACAAAGGCAGAGCTTTCTGCTTAGGCTGGAATTTTTTAGGTACAAGAAAATAAAAGAACCTAACAGATTCAAAGAACGACGTTGCACTTCACAAATATTAAACCACTTTCTTGCTTTATACGATATATTGATTAATTCGTCAAGTTGTATTATAATAATGTAATAAATTTTGCGATTGTTTGTGATTTCGTTTTTTCACTCTATATCCTTTCAAATTTCACAAGATCCATGGTATCATTATTATTAGTTTTTATTATTTCAAATTTCTTTGACAACTAAAGTGTTTGTTATTTTCAGTTCATTCCAAGAGTACCTGATTTGCTCAGAGGAAACTGTGCAAAGGTCGTGTGGAGATGAAGCAGCCTTGTTCACCAGCGCATTTCTTAAGCGCATGGCTTCAAATATTATAAAGGTCAGTTAAATAAATCATAGCGGTGTCCCAACTACTTGAAATATTTTATTAAAATGTAAAAAAGAAAGACAATGCAATGTGAAATAAGCTTTAAAATAAAAATATTGACAGTGAAATTATTAACCAGTTAAAAAGTTTTACGTTTCAATAACAATGTAACTGATTCGCGCAAGCCTCGGCTGATACGTATACGCTCTTCATGGAATACACTTTAAGAATTGCTGGTATACAGTATATAATGGTTTGCCAAAATATTTGCATTATTTATTCTGGATGACGCAATAAAATTTTCAAAAATTTGATACTTACTAAAAGAAAAAAATATTATTGGGTGAAAATAGAAGTGTTTATTAGTTAATAGAAAATAAGAATAATATTTCCGTAAAAATCAGAAACATCACGGTTATAAATTAGTGTCTCGTTTCTTATTTTTCTTCCGTTTAATCAAGTAGATTGTACTTTAGAGTTAGTAAAGATAAATAAAGTTTTGTGTTACATAAAATAGTTACAACTGTGAAAAGACAAGTTCTACGACTGACCTTTTTTTTCTAACTTCAAATTTCATTTATTTCTTTGATAAGATTACAACTTCCCTAAACTGAAGAGAATAATAAAATGCGTCTCTTTATTAAGTTTTGTTTAAACGTAATACCAATTATTATTAGCTTTTGATAAATAGCAAGTTGTTTATATTGATGTATGAAACTGGATATTTATACCAAATTTAGGCGGGTAACTTTTTTTTTTTATTTGCTTTTTTTTTTAAATTTGAATTCCATTTTGGACAGTAAGAGGTCGATTCCTGTTGTCGCTCATTAAATCAAAACTATTCTCAATAAATGGTTGTTGTTTTTAAATATTTGTTTTAAGTATTTGATAGGTGTAGATTTTTGTTGAAATCTACCTACACTATCTTATGTTATTCTTTTATTTTATTGGTTTTCATATTAGTTGACGATAGTATTATTTGTATCAAATATCTTTAATACTATTACGTTATTTTCTTAACAATTTATGTTTCTTTCCAGAATTTTTGCTTTGAATATCGAGGTCAGGAGTGTGGGTTGTCTGGCGAAGCGATTAATGACAGTCATAGTACTCTATTGATCGCTACTGCCACAGTCATCCATTTAACAAATTATCTCAAGAATTTCTTCGCTACTTAATTTGCCGGTATAATTAATGTGAAATGAAATATGATTGTATGATATATTGAAGCGCACAGAGACGGCCACCTTGAAGGCAATATTCAATGCACCGTGCGTTATCAAAAACGGGTGTACCAGTTCCTCGGTTGTAAGTTTAAAACTATTTATTTATTAGCGAGTGATATCTAATCTCAGTTGTTTCATAAATTGTACATATTAGGATTATATAGTATACAATATTTTATGGATATGTTGTTGTATTTACTAAGTCCATTTTTGTTGCCAAATAACCGGTTAAGTTCCCTTAACACTCACGAATCCACTAGTCAATACGGTGGCAGTAGTTATTCGGTTACTCACGTGGCAAATGAAAGCGGACATCCAATATTTCAATAAGTTACTGTGTTAAAAAAATATTGTGAATAGGTTGCGTAAAAACTTTATTTACGTTTTTCCTCAGGAGTAACGTTAAAAGCTAAGATATTTACTTTTAAATTATGTGTTTTTGTTACATATATATTTTTTAGTTCGTAAAATTATCTTCATATGTTGAATGTGATATGCATGTAGCAAACGATCACAGATGTTTTTACAATAAAAACGAAGCGATTTTTGAAATATCACCTATTGTGTTTCTCGCACGTACCTTCACGATGGTAGCAGCAGCGCAAATGTTATTTATAGCCTTCTGTATGTGTCCTGTGTTAAACAACTTACAGAGATTTGTGCACTGTGATTTTCTTTTATATCATATCATTTACTTTCCTTCGTGTTTTATTAAAGTTTTCATACATAAGTTTCATGCAAAAGGTAAATTATAAATCAATATTATGAAATGTATTATGTGTTTTTATGTTTTACCTTTAAATATTAATATACAAAATTAATATAAATATATTTATTACTCAATACAATTTTCGTTTGAAAAACCAATAAATATAATTATATTACTTGTAAGTGTTTGTTAAATTATTACTTTGTTTTATATAAGAACACTAAACATTAAAATTATTACTTTTTCAAAGAAAAAAGATTTTATAAAAAAGAAATTAATATTTGGATCTGGTTGCATGTGATGTTTTGTTTACGTTCACACAAATGTGGGCGTAGTTTTTTTTAATTTGTCATATAAGAATAAAGAAATAAATTCTTTAAAATGTATGTTCTCAAATTTGCTTCGTTCAGTTTATTGTAATACATTATTTGTAAATACATTTGATTATTCTGATGTGGATAAATAAAATACTTCAATATTAGAAAATAATATTACTTTATACTGCGTGGACAGAGAAAATTATTAAATGTTATGCATATTACTTTTAAGTGATCTTGTTTTATTTTAAATTAATTTGAGTATCACAGTACTTAAATAGAAACCATATTGATTGTTATATGTAGATACTTAAAACCAAATAAACTTTCAGTCAGCCAATAAAAAAAATCAGTTTTTGTCGTATTACGAAACATAAAGCTTAGGTAAAATTATTCTTTGGTTTAATAGCGTTTGCTTTGAACTGACGATATGGTCTTAGATGGTAACACGCTAAGCCTGGAAAGACAAAGACTGATTCTCAAGTGCAGCTGCGGGAATACACCTGTAGGTGTTTGTATGGCAACAGACTTTCGATTTTAAAATACAGTCCAATTACTAAAGTGACTTACATAGTTTAATAATAATTTCTGGTATACTTTGCATAATGCAAGATGTTAATTTATAGATAAATTACCATTATAATTAAGTTGTCAGTGAGTTTATAATTCGGAAGGAAATAGGTATTTTTTGTAAATCGAAAATAAATATTGGTTTATCTTAATTTTATGTTAAAATGTTCTGAATATTTATTAAGGAATATAGCTACTAGAATATCATAAATTGTTATACAGGAACGCTTTTTTCTTTCCAAAAAGCGCCTTTTCAAATCGACCCATGGTTATTGTAAACTTTTACGTACATACATACATATGCAATGTATGTGTTCTCGACGACATTGAAGCGATTGACGGAACACTGATAACATTTGGTCGTGGTTTAAACATTAGTCATCTGATAATGTCACAAATTATAAATGTAATTAGTTCTTTTAAATATGTGAAGTTTCAAATGCCATTAATATAAATTACTGTCAATTCGTAGTAACAATAATGAACGTACTCCATAAAGATTAATACGCATCACAATACTATCACTTATTATAATATATCTGATATATAATCACATATCATTACTTCCTATTACTATGTATCTTATTGATTTTAATTATTTTATTTATAATGACACTTGTTATCTAGTAGAAATCAATTTTTTGTTGGTAAAACTAGTGCAATTATTATTATGCGTTATTCTATACATATTATAAAACTCAACGTCTGTTCGTTTTTGTTCTTTTCACGCGAAAACCACTTATCAGGTTTACATAGGAATATTTTGTTCATAGCTATGTTATCTGGCCAAGTTATATGGTATATTTTATTAGATAAAAAAACATACAAAATAAGAAGTGACGATAATGGTGAATAAATTCGGAAATCAGACTCTTTTGTGGCACTTAAATGGGTTACGTTGAGTAAACCATAAGAGATATATCAAATTAATGTACTACATAATTGTAAATCTAAAAATCCCTACAAAAAAGTCAACAATAGCATATTATTATATTCTTAGGATCACCCACAATAAGCATTTTGACTTTGAAATAACCGGCGGGCGACCGCCATGGGTGGGAGCGAGGACAGCACGATCCACGCGAGCGGAGCCGTGGGCACAGCTAGTTTTTTATAAAGTTATAAAAGTGAAATCAAAAAGTCTGGTCTAAATTGAGCGCTAAAATAGTTATTTAAGAAAAAATTATAATAACTATGTACCAAAATCTTTGTCTTAAAATGTGTCATTATAAAATAAAATAATTATTCGAAAATTATGATAACTGTCATTATTTATGTAAATAAATGTAACCTGTATACAGTATTTGTAATTTATGAAATTAACAACTAATTTTAGGTAATCCGTATCCATTAGATCGTATTTAAAAGACATAGTCTTTTCGAGATTATATAATAATAAAAGATTACATGAACTCCTTTGTTGTATTATTTAATTTCTTATCTATGAAGTGTGTGGTACAAAGAAAAAAATCGTTTGATACAGGTGGTGTACAGTAGACGAGCGAGCAGTGATTTAGCTAATTAGCAAAATTTGCGTGGCTTATTAAAATTGAGGAGGCAGGGAAAAGATATCTCCCTACTTAGGGCAGCCCGACTTGTGAAATACCTCCTCCCTACTGTAGATCGCTGCCAAATAACTTTGTGTTGTGTTCCTGCGGTGAGTAGGTTTTCTAGAGCTCCTCGGGGAAGGAAGGTTCAAGGTCGGCAACGCGCTAGTGATACATATTGCCGGCTTTATACTCACGCCATGAACACCCGTGAAGGGGCGTGAACGCGAGTGTGGATGGATTTCATGCCTGTTCACGGGGTTTACGCTTGTTCGCGAATCGGCTTCCATTTCGAAACGGTTTTTTGTATCCGCGTCAAAGGGTTCGCGGCCGCGTAATGCAAACAGCGCGAACGCTTATCTACATGCACGACGTCGCAGTTCGATTCGTTATACCAGCTCCCATATTCGCGCAGTAACCTCCGCGCGGCGTGAACTACTTTTCAAACTAATAATGCTCACAGTCGGGTTCACTCACTGGTACTAAATGGACTTCAGCTGCTGCGTCTTTGACTCTATTTGCATTATATTTAGACATGTTTATTTTAACATGTTATACCAAAAATACCATCAAATCTGGTAATTGTTATACCAAAAATACCATCAAATCTGGTAATGTTAAAAACAGTCTTGGACAAGAACTGATTGCCAGCCTCCAATAGTTTGAATGAGACTAACACTTGAAGAGTTATAAATGTTGAATTGATTGACGCCGTGAATGTGGATGAGCATTCGAGCTGTTCGCGTTACGAAGCCGCGAACCCTTTGACGCGGACATATAAAATCAATTCGGAACGGAAATCGAAGCACGAACAGGCCTGTACCCAGTGAACAGGCGAGAAATCCAGCCACACTCGCGTTCACGCTATCTTACTGGTGTTCACGGCGTGAGTATGGAGCCGGCATTATAAATTGAATATGTAACCATATTGTAATAATTCCATTAAATGTTTAATGGAATGATAATTTTGCCAGATGTGATGGTACTTTAGGTATATCTTGTAAAAATAAACATATCTAAAGTATAATTAACTTGTTCTGTTGCGATGTATAGGTACTCGTTATCCACCATCTTTTTCTCCCTTTCTTTAGTTTGTTTTGTATTTTTTAAACGCAGATAATAATAAAATGCCAGTACACATTGAGTCAAAGCTGAAGTGATGTCTATTTAGTACCAGTGAACCCGATTGTAAACATTTTGAGTGTGGAAAGTAGTTCACGTCACTCGGAGTTTACGGCGTGAATTCTTGCTGTGACTTCACGGCGCGGGTCTAGAGTTGCCACAACAGTAAAGAGTATATATAATAAATATATAGGGACATAACGGCTTACTATCAGGCGCAGGCAGGTCGTAAGATTGCTTGCTACCTTAGTTGTGTAAAAAAAATTGGGAATAATATTTGTCTAAAAAACTGTTGAATTTGTTATGAATGATCAGATCGATATCATTTTATTCGATATTCTTTGCTTAGCAACGGGATATTTACAAATTTTTTTAGCACTTAAGTTGTATTTTTTTTAATATGAGTTTTAAAAAAATGGTGAGAAACGTTCAGTCCTGGAAACTTGAAAAGTAATTGCAATTACATTTAGCCTTTCTTTTAACATTTTACATTTAAAACATCACCAAGAAATTATATATTATACAGTCTTATAGAATAAAAAAGAAAATTATATCCTTTCTTTTTAAAATGCGATTGAAAAAGTATTTTTTGTATAACTGAATACAACTTAAATGAGAAGTATCTTCCATAAAATAAAATACGAATAAACGTGGAATCAATGTCGCGGAAAGTAGAATGTCGGTCAGTACAGACCAAAAAGTTTCTCTTTTTAGAGTTAAATAAAAAGACGGAAAAAGTCCACGTTATAGAGCTTCTACCTTTGTGACGTTCGCTCTGAGATACTTCAATTGTTTGCTCATTTTTTGTAGATCAGATTTTCTTTATAACTTGGGATCAATTGATATCAAAATGTAAAGGAATATTATCATTCGTGTCTTATCTATAATTTCTTTAACATTTAAATTAACTACTAGACCTAATAGTTACTTAATTTGTAGGTACTTTATGACAAGAACCTATGAAAATTGTACAGGCAAAGTAATCATTAGTTGAATAATAACATTGCTATATTAATAAAATAAGGTATTTTAATCATTAGGTATATTTTATTTGGTATTTAGTAAGAAACCAATTTATCTGAGTTTTCATGAGGCAATGAGGTGAGTGAGGTGTTTAGTAACATGTAACCAAAGGTAATGTAACATGTAAGGTGTCATGTAAACAAAAAAAGCAATTTTTCATTAAGTAAAAAAAAAACATTTTCTTATATGCAGTGCCTATGTAGGTATATCTCATAATTTCACATTACTCAAAATTACCAAGCAAAAGCATAAAATAATGGCACGATTGCCCTCTTTTGACACAATTGATATGGTGCCCCGCTGCTACGCACGCGTTTTTTACGCAGTAATTATAATTATTGTCCAGAAATTTTATTTTTACCCATATCACTGACAACTCTATAGCATATCAATTGAGGAACGACATTTATCGTCCTTCCCGTGTAGAATTTGCTTTAAAATCGTTAGTAATTTTTATTTTATGTTTTTTAAAAGACTATGTCAATTCTTATAATATCTCAAATATGGATTGACATATTATTCCCGTGTGTTTTTTAATTTGATTGAGAATTTATAAAAAAAAGGTTTGTGTGCGATTCACACACGATAGAAGTGAAACTTCATTTTAAAAGATATTTTCTATTTTATTTAAACAGTGTGAAATATACATACGCACCGACATTTACTCTCTCTCTGGCTCACACAAAGAGGAGAGACCGATAATATATTGCTCTCTCGCTCTGGCTCACACAAAGAGTTGGAAGTCGCATAAGAAGTTTCACTTCAAAAAATATATTTACCATGTCTAAATTTATTACTGAAAATTCCTGAGCATTGAGCATTTATGGCATCCTTACATGAGCTTCCTGTGCACAAAATATAATAAAAATCGGTCAAGCCGTTTTTGAGTTAAATCAAGACAAACAAATATTATTCGCGATAGGTGTTCTTTTTAGGTATAGGATGTCAATAGAGAAATTAAATAATAAAATACATGAACAGACAGATCTACAGATTTATTAATATAGATTAACTGTCGAATTACTCGAGTGAATATGAACGCACGTACAATTAAAGCGGCTCATCTAGTGACTTTATTGTTAAGAGCCAACGAAGTGTAGTGGCCTAATGGCTAATACCCCAAAATCCTCTTAACTGATGAATATATGTTTGTACCGGACTCTTCAGCTAATCAATTATAAAAGGTAAAGATCCTTTTCCTTTTGTGTGTGTAATTGAGCGAGCAATCTTTGTTAACTCCGTTGAATACTAATATAATAAAGCTAAAGAGTGTTCTTTTTTTATCGTTTGTATGTTGAAATACGCTAATCTCTAGAATTAAAAGTCGGATTTGAAAAATTTTGATTGCATATGATAGCCAGATTCACGAGGAATAGTATATAACTTCACGCTACGACCCTAAGGAGAAGAGCGGTAACTATAATCGTAACAAGCTGTAGACAAGTACGAGAATTTTATCACTATGGTAAATAATAAAAATAAATTCTGTCGAAGTAAACATTTCATGAATTACATACCAGAAGGAGTATATATAACTCATAAATTATTACATCTATATTCCAATCGTACATTCGTACATTTCCAATAGAAAAAATAAATTAAGATGCTTTCTAATACGTTTTTTTTTTGAGATTTTGATATATTTATTTGGTTTATTATGTTTGGAAACCGATATCTGTATCTCTTAATAAACGTAAAAAAATCTTTTCACGTTTTATAGGAGTCAGTCAACCCGAAACTCAATTTGGCTACAAGCGAATAAAATACGAATCGTGGTGTTATTTGGTAAAAGGTACAAGCCTAATAATAGTAAGATGTGTTACTTTGCTAAATATAGGTCTGATATGGGTAGACTTGTACAGTCACAGATATATAGTACGGTATGTGGTAGTTAGTAATGTGTTTGGTTTAATACTTGAAATACTTTTTAATACTTGAAAGTTTGAAACCCACCCGCCTGCTACCTTTGTTTTTAAATTTAAATTCAGTGGTAAAAGGGGAATATTATTAGATACTAGCTGTGTCCGCGGCTCCGCTCGCGTGGACTACTAAAAAAGACTTTTTTATTTTTTACACGGAACTCTAATTATTTTTCCAAATGAAAAGTAACCTAAGTTATTCCCTATAACATCAGCTATCTGCCAGTGAAAGTCACTTCAAAATCGGTCCAACCGTTTCGGAAATTAAAATAACAGATTTTTACCAAATGCATTAGAAAGTATACACGATATGTATAACACAAAAACCCATTTTTAAAATTTTCGTCTATCTGTCTGGTTGTTCCGGGTAATCTCCAAAATGGGTCGACCGATTTTAACAGGACTCTCACTGGCAGATAGCTGATGTTATAAGGCTTAACTTAGTCTACTTTTATTTTGGAAAAATAATTAGTGTTCCGCACAAAAAAAAAAACAGTTTTTTTAGTAGTCCACGCGAGCGAAGCCGCGGTCACAGCTAGTGGATTATAATTTAGAAATCATCGTTAAATATTAATTTCAGAAATGAATAGTTATCACTATACTTCCTAAACAGAATTATTAATATGAGGACAACATAATATGGAGCGCTAGAAACGACGCGACGCAATGTTTTCAAACGAGTTCACGTGTCTGCGGACACAATTCAGAACCATCTTATCGAACATTGTATCGAAGCATTATAGAAATCCATAATCATCACTATCCGAATGAAAGCGCCAGCAAAACCTATTACAATAGTTGATTACATAACATACTCGCTTTTGCCCGCGACTTCGTCTGCATGGGCTTCAAAACTGGGTTAGAAAAGTATTTCAGGTTATAAAATATCTGTCTGCCAAATTTCATCTAAATCCGTTCAGTTATTTTCCGTGATTGAGTAACAAACATTCACAAACTTTCACATTTATAATCTATATATATATGTATATATATATATATTGGCTGTGTCCACGGCTCTAATTGCGTGGACTACAGAATGCCGTCGGTCGAGCGCAAGCGCGAATCGCGCTGCCCCCGCTCAGAAGACGGAAAACAAAAATGCTTATTGTGGGTGATCTTTAGAAGATCGATATATTCTGTTGTTGACTTTTTGTAGGTATTTTTAAGATCTAAAATTAATTTGCTACATATTAATTTGATATATCTCTTATGTTTTACGCGTCGTAAGTTATTTAAGCGCCTCAAATGAGTTTTTTTCCAAATAATTTACAATCATTATCGTCACTGCTAATTTTATATGTTAACATTATCTAACAAAATATATCCTATAACCTGGCCAGATATCTATGTTAGATATGAATTAAAAAACATGTAAATCGGATGTGGTTTTCGCGTGAAAAGAACATAAACGGACAGACAGACAAGGAGACTGATAAGTATTTTCACGTTCCCGTAACCAGCCAGTAAATCATAAAATTGAGTTTAATGCTTTTGTTATTTTCCAAGTAATGAAAATATTTCATATTAAGCCCTTTTGTATATTAGAAGTGTAGTTTAATTGATTTCCGCAGTGTTTCCTGTGTGTTATATCGAATATTGAGATAATAATACATTATTTTTAAGAACTACAATTCTTATAGCTTTTTTTTATTCAAATTAATCTATGACAGAAAATTTACTAGTTAGTGTAGGCACTATAGTGTATATTTAAGTAATAAAAAATGTAGTGGTTCAACTACATCGTAATTTCGTCCACTGATAAAGTATTTTCAATTCGGTAATTTTTCGAATACTCAATACTAAAATGTGATTGATGAGTTTTATCCGTTTCATTAATAAAACGACAATAACAATGGAATTCAAATATAAAACTTTATTATAGAAATATTGTTGTCCGTGTTTGAGTTCATTTTGTACAAACTCATATCTAAATAATAAAAATACGTTTTTAAGGATATAAAAAGATATTCGAAAACATTTACCTATTTCTCAAAATCAAGTCTGCGTTTAAAGATGTCAGTCCGTTAAAGCTATGAAGAAAAAAAAAATAAGCACCATGCCTCGTGAAGTAGCTCACGGAATACTACTTTCAGCAATGTTTCGAACAATGGAAAATTCACATGGAACTTTGTAGGGCAGTATATTGAAGATGACAAATTTAATATAAAAAATGTTTTATAGCAATAGTCTCGTTATTTTATAGCTATATTACGTACATAAAAACTTATCAATACGTATTATAAAACAAAGTCCATCCGTCGCCTCTATCTATCTGAACGCGATAAACTCAAAAACAACTGAACGGATTTTCATACGGTTTTATTCAATGGTTTTAATCATTACGGTTTTGTGTAAAATGGCTGTAATATATCGATGATTGTTGAAAATGTGGAAAAAATATTATGTCGACTGGGAGCTTTAATGGCGTGCGTCGCGTAAACCAGAAGTTACATGTAGGTTGCTAGTTGACTATATATTATATTACATAACAAATAATAGTGTTTTTCCCTACATTTTATTTCAGGATTAGCGTTTTGCCTTACTTCATATTAATTGACAATGCGACCCAAGATGTTAACACGCTATGCTTATTGAGGGGAAGCGGGACTGGCTCTCAAGTGCAGTTGCCGGAACACGCCTATAGGTGCTTGGTGACAGATTTTCGACATGAGGGTGGTAGCTACGCATGTTGATGGTAGATACCCTACCTACATGCTATGGTTTCATCACGATGTTTTCCTTCCACGAAAGCTCTAGCTTGCAAGGATTCAAACTCACTTTGATCGACGAGGTGTCCGAAAAGGCTGCTATTGAGCCATCACTGTATAAAATTATTTTTACGTATGTTAAGTGTTGGACGAACGTTCCACGATCAAATCGGGCACGTTATGAAGAAAGGTCAGGTCAAGAGTACTCTAAACCGACAAGCATGCATGAAAAGATTGGTGAATGATGAGGAAGCGAAAGTTGTATGTCAGGATCGTAGCAAGTGGAAGAACGTGGTCTCCGCCTACCCCATTGGGAAAGAGGCGTGATTTATGTATGTATGTAACAGTGTTCTTTTTTATTATATTAATAGTGCTACAAAAAATCCAATTAAAACGGAAAAATAAATAATAGTGCAAAAAGGGACAAAGTCTTTGCTAGTCTCTACCAGCGCCTTTGCTACTCATTTTGCTCTGAATCGCATGTATTATTTTAAAATCTAATGCGTGTGTTTTAAAATATGAACCTAATATTCCCAGCATATTTTCCTTTCGAGTGCATAATGTCCGAGTAGTTTTGTCACGTCTACTAAATAATTAAAGGAAAAAGTTTTTCCATAAAATATAATTCCAAACCACAGAGAGCGGGACGTTACACGATATTGCATTTCTAAAGCACTCCTTGCTTTTAGGGACTAAAATTAATTATGATATTTATATTTTAAAACTCTAATAAGTTTGAGTTAGTAATTAAGGATTTGTTGAGATGTTTTATTCATTGGATATAATAGATAGGATTGGTGATATTACTTATTATTTTTGAATTTCGTAAAATGAATTTTATTTTCTTTCATTATACCTATAATACCTTAGTTTCTCGAGGATTTTAATGGAATTAGATTTTGAATATCAATTAATTGCGAAAGGTTATGTTACCATTAAAGAGAACTCTAAAGTATTTATAAAATGAATAGGCCGAATTGATGTTTAAGTATTGACTGGGATTAGTATTATAATTCTTTTTAACTAAAAAAAACTTCAAAAATAAATAATCGCTCCGTGTATTTTGAATATTCAAATCATAAGAATAATTAACTATAGATTGTTTGAAAACAATCTGGTGTTGGTTTGATACGATAATGCAATGCGATGAAACAGTGCAGTATAAATATATACTTATAATGTCTATAATAATATGAAAATATTAAGTCTTAAGTCGCCTTGTGATTGTTTGGTATGTAATAGTATTTAAGGTCGACGACTATAACGATAACGATGTACGACGCATCCTGGTCATCGTGAAAAACAAGTAGCATTATTTTTAAGAATTTCGAATATTTTGTTTGTTTTCTGTGTCACATTCAATAATTCTATCATAGTTATCCGAGGTATATATTCATCTAATCGCATCGATATAACCAATAAATTCACTAACAAACAGCGTGAAACAACAAATTGCATTTATAGATGTCAACGTGAATTAATTCTATACTACTAAATATTTAATAGGTAACTACCTATTAATGCAGTCTGTAATCTCCCTTATTATGACGTGTTAATCGGTACATACGATACACACATACATATGGTAAATATATACGGTACATACATAAGGTACATATATACGATACATACATACGGTATATAGATACGTAGAATATGCTGACGTTACATATTTACTCGTATGTTATGACTACGATTGGTGATAACCACCTGTTGTTTAGACTAGACGAATTGACGCTGTACCCTCTCTTATTACAACGTGTTAATTGATACGTAGGTAATGATGCTGATAATCGTATATTTACTCAGGCGGTTTTGACTCTAATAGAGATAAGCACCTGGTATTTTGTCTAGACATATTGCGACATATTTTTTTAATTTAGTTATAAACAGCTACCTGCTATTTACAGTATAAAAGGTTATATATAAGACCATTATTAAACGTTTTATTCATTCTGTAATAAAATCTCTTAAGAATCACTTGTATATAATTTTTAAAAACCCTCGACGCCGCCCACGACGCTTAACTAGGTTTTCAATGTACTAATGTATACATGATTCTTATAGTGTGTTCTTAACAAGTGACAGTGAAGCAAATAGCATTTTCACTCTAATGACATACTTTTCTGTAATTACATAGTTATTGTTTTTATTATTTTTTATGATTCTCTTCGTGATTGACTTTCTTTCCTTTTCTGTTTATCTATTTCTATGAATTCTTGATTAATATTTACTATACTTTTTCATTAGCTGTAAGTTTTTTTTAATTTAAAATAAATAAAATAATCATACAGTTTTCTCATTATTATGTACGTTTTAACAAGTAGTGTCTAGTCTATCAAGTAGATAGGTACGTGTGCGTAAACAACCTGTTAATAAATAAGCAATCTGGTATGTTTCACTATCACGGCTATTACACACTATTCGTTCAAATCAAAGAAATTGTATACAGTTTAAAATTAAAATATTAAGTTCAAGATAAAGTTTGTCTTTCAATTTGATATAATATTTTTGCAATTTATGCCCTGTTTTATTGAAGAAGATTACCTATAGGCTATATGATTTAACGCTACAGAGCGGAGAAGTGATCATGAATGTCAAGAAATCTGGCTACCTGTAGGCAAGTACGGGTGTGAGAACAATATTTATAGGCTAGGGTGCGTTGGCTGGGGCGCTGTAGAGAGTTGTTCAAGTAAATTGAACACGGTTGAAACAGACGGGCACAGTTAGTGTTCTTATACTCACGCTGTAATCTCAAGAGCGTATTGTTTTTGTGAATTTACCTATAAGAAAAGGCGTGCGCTTATCACTTCATAATAATAATGATTTTTTACAAATTACGAACAATGACTATTTCTTACATTCGCATGAAAGGTATTTCCCAAACAATCCCACACGTTCTCTTAAAAAAGCGCAATAGATAATTTAGTGTTTACCGGTGTACGAAAAGTACACCTAAAATACCTAATAATATTAAACTATAGGCCAGAAAAAATACGCGTGGCCCGTTTCGATTCATAACACGATTAGTTGTAAACTTTTGCGATACCTATATAATATATTGGAAAATGAGCTTCTACTTTAAAACTTCTATCTATAAATATTATATACCTACTAGTATAATTATACACGTAGGTATGTACCTACATATATAAAAACATAAATATTATTAAATATATTATATTTACCCGAATAAAACCTATTATATTGTTTTTTTTTTAATTTTGTTCTAATGAATGCACGGACTGTTTAGTTTTAATGAATCCATGGACTTCATATGAGTATATACCCGAATTAAAACTATTAAAGTAGCATAGTTCAAAAATTTAGTTTGATGAATGCATGAGCTGGATAAAGTATACGAGTATAATGACTAAAGTGTGAATAATATATGTCTAATATTTTTTTAAGAATGTAATATATGCGATTTTATTCGGCCTTTATGACGTCATGCCAATTGAGAAAGGGCGTAAAAGGGCGAGGGCATAAAGCAATACGCTTAGCCTATGAGTGGGGTGGCATTTAGTATAAGAATGCTTATAAAGGGCACAAGCGTTTCAGATTATTTCCGGGAAAGAAATTTTGAAAAGAAAAGTCAAGGAATATAATTTTGATATAAATTCTATGAACGAACTGATAAATTTTATTGTCAGAGACAAGTCTGTTAGCTATGTTTAGTCTTATATAATAATTAACACTTTTAAACTGATGACACAGTTTTTTTTTCTAACTCATCTTTAGATTAATGATGTTTAAAAATATAAATTAGCATTTTATAGCTACTGTAGCTTTCGTAAATATCTCTAATTGGTTGTTATGTGATAAGCTACAAAATTTTGAATTAAAAATATTTGCTTTTTTTATACAACTAAGATGGCAAACAAGCGTATGGTCCGCCTGTTGGTAAGCTACTACCGTAGCCTATAGATGCTTGTACCACTATAAGTATCACTAGAGCATTGCCAACCTTGAACCCCACTACCCCAAGGAGCTCTGGAAACCCTACCCACCGCAGGAACACAACACCAGGTTAGTTGACTGCGATCTTCTGTAGGGTGGAAGTATTTCACAAGTCGGGTTAACCCAAGTAGAGAGAAATCAAAGAAATTTCTCCCTACCTAGGTGTATACTACAACATTCGGCTTTAAATTAACTTCTTTAAAAATTAAATTATAAACTGTTCTTATATATATATGATATGCTAATTTGGCGTTATTCCAGATGTGTAAATATATATTCTACAAAATTATTACGTGTTATTATTTAGGAATTTTATAAAGAGAAGTCGGCTTTATTTAGATTGATTATGTTTCTTGTAGCGAGATGGTTGATTACTGCCTGGTATAGGCATCTCAAGTAAATAAAACCGAGCAGTATAACAAAATATTAATTAAGCCCGTAACACAGTTCATAATTTATGTCCTTAAAATAAATAACTACTAATAGTTTTTTAACTGGCATGGATAAATAACTCTATTTTATGATAAGGAGTGTTAAAAAATAAACAGGATTACAACTTTTAAGAGCGCTGAGCATTTTCACTCCAGCCTATGAATACAGATAAACTTAAAAGCGTAATAAATACTACCTTATACATAAACACACTGGTTTGAATAGTCACTTCTAAGACAAGTTAAATAACTATAAATAGGTTATATTTATAATAACTATTTATATTATTGTTCAACATAATATCTAACTAAGTATTAGATTATAAGTATAATAATAGCACATGGTGATATACTCTCTTCTGGTTTGTCGTGTTTCGGAATCAGCCAGTGTTTATGTTATTACTAGCTGTGCCCCGCGGTTTCACCTGCGTATAATTTAAAAGAAATCGCTGATTGTTGATTTATAATTCTTCAGTGTAAACAATATTTTTATCGGGCGACCAGGGTTATGCGTCACAACTCACAGGGCTCGTTCGCGCCACTACACCTATAGTCATAGACCCGAGCCGAGTGTTCAATAACATTAATTTTACATTATCTCCCAAACTATTGTCACGATGACAATTAAATAGGTATAATTTTTGAAATAAATAATATTAAAAGTTTATGGAATGAAATGCAAAATAGATTAATAAGTGTATTCGGAAGGCATTTGACAATAAGAGAGATATACAATACAGAGTACCTTATTTATAGTCTATCAATATTAATAAACCTTCACTAATATAGTTAGTCCACGTTATGCTCATAAACAATAAAACGCTGGCCAAGTTTCTGGGCGAAGGTTCCATAGTAATAGAAGACTTATAATCGTGTATCATGAATTTTCAATTCACAGATCTTTTGCTACTGACATCGTTCGTGATGATATTGGTATTCTTGTATAGTTTTCCTAAGGGAACAACGTGCTGGCTTGACTTAAGGCCCACTATATATACGTTGTACGTTCTTTTGCCTGTTGAAATTATTTTATAAGAAAATTCATAGTTTTACTACTAAATAGCAACAAAATTATTTGAGGACAGTATCATGCTCATTTATAATAACACCGTTTATTATGACTACATAATTAAGTAATATCTGGGTGACCGAGCTATGCTCGGTGTCTTGAAAAAAAAGGCTATTAGCGTGATCTCTTGGGATTTCTTGCAGTCAGACAAATGTAACTTGTACTATCATATTGTCTTTTATTATTTCTATTAATAGGTATTTTTTTTTCTGTTTAAGTTGCAATATTGGGACTTCCCAAACGCCACCCTTTTGTTATTTCTCTTCAAATAAAAAAAAGTTTATGTTTAAGTTGATTATCGATAAAGTTTATTATTGAAAACACGAATTTATTTTCATTTTCTGAAAATGGATCCTAGTTAGATCGATTTATCGACCCCACAACTCCCTGTATACTAAATTTCGTAAAATCGTTGGAGCCGTTAAAGATTTATGATATGTATTAATAACTGCTCATAATTTGTGTTCTAATAACCAACCTATATAATTGTATGTACATTTATTTATATGTATAGTGTATACTTATTAAATCAATTTATATCCATAACAAGATGATAATAATTGTTATAGGTACTTAACAATGTTTTACAACTATGATAATTTCTATAGGTAATTTTTAGCCTTGTTTTACAACTATGATAATTGTTATAGGTAATTTTTAACATTGTTTTACAACTATGATAATTGTTATAGGTAATTTTTAACATTGTTTTTCAACTATGATAATTGTTATAGGTACTTTTTAGCAATGTTTTACAACTATAATGGTTTTTAATCTTAACTCAAATGTATCATGTCTTTATTATCTAATTGTGTTAATATCATCATAAAACATTTAGTAATTGAAGTGAAGAAATAATAATATAAATAATAGCTTGTTTCAAAAGAGCCAATGTATAGTGTTCACGCGTTAGTAAGTTTAAGTTCGTACATACAATTGTTTGTTTAGGGCCTTACTTATTAGTTGGATATTTGATCACATTAACATTCTAGACCAATATTACGTGCCTTGGTAAGAATTAAATGGTGTTCTCCTTCATCTCTCTTGATTTTTATTATTATATAAATAAAATACATTAGATATAAAAACACTAATTCACTCATTCAGTAAACACCCATCACAATTAATGAATACTTCAAAAGAAACTACAATAAGAACTAATAATAATAATGGAATTAATTACTATAATAAAAAAAAACAAGTTTCAATCAAGCCATAGCATTAGTTGTATGTTGCGTAAGTTTTAGGAAATTTTGCAATACATTCGCTGATTTACAAGTAGAAGCTAAATTTTTAAATAACAGAACAAAAATGCGTTTGCAATTTGTCTAGCTACATTGGGACGTTGGTTAAAATCAAGCTGTTCGGTTAACTTGTCTTTGATTGTAAACAAGGGGAGTCTCTCTTTGCGTTTGGAATTGGAATTGACAAACGTAGTTACATTTTATTTGCCTGAAATAAGCCGTATCAAAGTTAACGCTATGATATACGGGTGTATATATATTAATTTAATGTAAAAATGTCATACATAAATGTTATACTATACATTTTTTCAACTGAGTCACCTTTGACTTATCCTAATCCTGTTTTTAAAGACGCGATATTAAAATTTTCTCGTAGTAACATTCATAAAAACAAACAATTATACCTACACTAGAAAATCTTAACTAAGTAAATGTTTTAAAAAAATATTCTAAATTTGAAATTAGTTGTTAAATATCATTCAAATGAAATATAGGCACAGTGCGAAAACGAGCCCATAGTGAAAAAAACTGGACTAGCAGCGAGTAGAACTCGTGCCCTGAGGGGTCGTTGATTACATTACATATTAAAGAAAAAATAAGTAACGACAATAGACAATCAACTCGAAAAAAAAATCATTACCAGCACGTTTAATATTATGATACAATGATAAAGAAATATTTTTGTAAAATATACTAGACATTTATGTTGATTAGGAATCTAAAAAAGTCCGCTATACCGTTTTATAAACGTAATAAGAAATTTAATGTTTCAAAAGGAATCAAATATATTTATTTTGCTTTTACGTGAAATGACAATATATGAAATATATGCTAAAAAGGCGACCCGGATCATTGTTAACTATCATATGGATAACATTATATGCATAACTTGTAGGAGGGGTTTTAAAACTGTATGCAACTTGGAAGTACACTTACGTTTTGATAAAATCTGTCAGTGAATATGAATTTAAAATTGTTGTATGAAGGGCTGTATTTTTTATTCCGTTAAACTAAGTTAAATTTTCATAGATCGGTATTCGATATTAATTTTAACTTTATAGCTCAAGCCTTTTTTCGAGACAAAAATACAACTTAATATAATTTTGTTGAACTTATAATTAAACACGGGATTACAAATTCGTTATTTTCAGATTTATATCTTGATTAATGTTAAAAGACCTCCCTTTGAGCCAAATTTCAAGACTGTAGGCCTGTGAGAAGTACCCTATAGGATTTAATCATTGGTCCGTAAGCGGTATTTTAACTATGAAATGTCAGTGTAGTGCGTTAACCTAGATACTAGATTTTTTTGGCAACTTTTGTGTATTATATTAATTTCGACTTTATATCTCAAGTCGTTTTCAAGGAAGAAGGTCTTGATACACGGCCAGACAGAAAGACAGCCAACAAATTGATTCTATAAGACAATTTTTTAAATATGAATAACCATAAACGGCATTAATATAATTATGCAAATTGCAAATTAGCAGAAAATAATTTTTAAATTAAATTAATATATTTATTTAATCTTCGGATAATAACTAATTACTATATGAATAAATATCATTAAAAAGCGGTAATTTATATACATGAACGTCTTCTATGTCGTAATCTTTTAAAAGCGCTTTAATTGAATCCCCAGTTATGGCTGTTATATTATAAAGTATACCTAATTAGTATACATTCACTCTAATTGACAATTAAATATGATTAAGACATGTAAGAAAATATAATCTCTTCATCTTATAAAAATGCTGGGGGATGTCATTGGTTGTTTGCTTATCAAATGAAATTAAACGACTCACGCACCATCTATTGTAAACTACTGTATAGTATAGTAGTTATAGTTGTTCTAATACACAACCTTCATGAGTGCACACAACTCACCAAAGTCTTATCGCAGACTCATGAATGATTTAGGTACACTTAGGGAGCAAACAAGCAAACATTTTTGTATATGTAGATTTATTGCCATATGCTAGGAAAATATCATGATCTACAATTCTAAAATATATAGTTCAATTTATTAGGTTTAGTGTTTAGTTTATTTGACCAATTCTCACCGCACCGTCGCCGCGCCGTGTGCCGTCATCGTACCCGTCTTATCGTTGTTCTTTTTCCTATACTTACCTACAGCTTGTCAGATTGCTTGACCTTTATGGATACTGAACCGTGCTTTAGCGTCGTAGCCCGAAGTTGTATAACCTAACAAATAGCCTTAGCCCATAACCTTCCTCAACAAATAGGCTATAATTTTTTTCACATCTGACTGTTAGTTACAAATATTAGCGCGTTGAAACAACCAAACAATCAACTTTATAATGTTGTTACGTCCGTGGGTAATAAGATGCCGTAGTGACACTCTAAAGTAATTTATTCGTACTCAACTAATACAAGTAAAAATAAAAATAAATAATAACAGAACAAACACATAAATCGTCCACCGAATATTCTCACAGAATAACCCTGTACCAAGTACCTACTTGCAGAATAACACTGTTTGTTTCTCTCTTATTTCGCTTCTTGTTGTCTTCGCTTCGCTTTCGAATTTATAACTGCCGAGTCTCTTTTTTTTTTCCAACTGACTATGTTGTTGGCACGCGGGCCTTAACAGTTTCACCGGACTTGTTGGCGAGCGCTTAAGGCACTCAGCCGAGAAGTTTTGGGCAACATGCGCAAGGGTGCCAAAGTGGCCGAACCTCGGCTTGAGCTGTTGCCGTATTTGCAACATACGCGACCTAGCTAAATTCCTACGCGAATTCGAGCTAACTAACTATACATGTATGCATGTCTCTTGCCTCCTGGGAGGGAGGAAGAGACACGCGTACATGTATTTAGTGATCTGAAAAATTTTCTAAGGCTAACTAACCACAAAAAAAGAAAGAAAAAGGTCCCTTACAAGACATATGTACCTGAGTGTAGTGCATGTGTGTTCATACAGTGTAGTGAATGTATGTCGGTAGCTCACTGATTGCAGTGTCACTGTATCGCGCGAGCAGCTGGCTTGAGGGCTCCCTAGCGGGGGAACGGACCTAGGCTCAAGTCGCTGCAGGAGAAGGCGGTCGAGATATGTGTGCGGGAGCGAAGTTTGCCGCCCGCCCCCTGCGGAGCGAGCGGTGATTACGCGGGCGTGGGCGCAAACGCGCTTGGTTATTAAAGACGGGCGGGAAAGTCGCTTTCGCTTCCGTGATTTTATCGTCGGGGTCAGATAAAATGTCGCGCGGGCGTCTATATTTATTAGACATTCGGATGTCTGGATTGTGGTTCTGAGATGCGGCTGCCACTACTAGCTGGTACGAATGGTTCGACGCTTTTTCAAAATAATTATTTGAAAGGGACTTTATAAATGATTCGATCGAAGGTATTTCCATATCTTTATGGAGATCTACGTTCCGAGCGAACCAAGGGGCACCGACCGCCCTTCTGAGGAAGCGGTTCTGAACTATTTGTAACTTATTGAGGGTGAGTTTACTTACGTGAGCAAAGACGGGGAAACTATAAGTTAGTATCGGTCTGATACAAGTCTTGTAGAGCGTGAGCTTATGTCTGAGGGACATTTTGCTCTTTGAGCACACGAGAGGGTGCGAGCGGCTTGAGACCATACCGGCCTTCCTTCGCACTCTATCGATATGTGCCTTGAAATTTAGGTGTTTATCCAGTGTGACACCCAGATATTTGATCTGGTTGGCCCACGGGATAGCCACACTAAATAGTTTGATAGCGGGAATTTTAACTAGTCTTTGAGTGGGATGAAAGAGGATAGCGCTACTCTTATCGGGATTAATTCCTATGCGCCATCTACGGAACCATTCGCCTAGCTTATCTACGGCTTTTTGAACTCCTAGCCTGAGAGTTTGTCTGTTCCACGAGGAACTAAACAGGACTGTATCATCAGCGTAGGAACCTACCTCTACCTCGGGGAGGCGAGGGAGGTCACTGATATATAAGTTAAATAGAGAAGGCGCCAGAATGGAACCCTGGGGAACACCTGAGCGTATGGGATGAGACTCAGAGAGAGCACCCTCTACTCGGTAGCAGAAGGTCCGGTCAGAGAGGTACACGTGTATGATTTTAACTAATCTATCCGGGATTTGAAGTTCCACAAGCTTGTGGACTAATCCGGCGTGCCCGACCTTATCGAAGGCCTTGGCGACGTCGAAGAAGACCGCAAGTGTAGGACGAGGTGTTGGGTCGCGGTTGAAGTTTTGAAGAATGTGCTCCGTGAGGTGGTGCACTTGGTGGGTACAAGAGTGTTTGGCACGAAAACCAAACTATTATGAAATTCGAATTCCGAATTCGGAACAAATATAAACCACCCCGCCAGAGGGGCAGGGGAGCGCGCCAAATAAAATTGAACGGACTATCCCGAGTCCGGCAAAGTGACCTGCGAGTCGAGGTGCAATGACACGCAGGAATGAGAACCTACCGGGCTTACGTGGAGTCCCTAGCAAGCCCGAGGCAGAGAACGCAGCCGGTATAAACACCTAGCTACGCCCAAACAGACACTCGTGGATGGATATGTAGCAGGATAGGTAGGGTGGGAAGGAGACATTTGGGACTTGACTATGACTCTATCAAAGGCCGAAGTTCCCAAGCCCGTCCGAGTTTACCGTTTACCTCTGAAGGAGGTAACCGGCGGGCGCTCGGGGCACGCTCCGCTTGCCTTCGTTGGCACCGGGAGGTTTCCGGCAAGCGACCACTAAAGCGTGGATTTCGTTATATAGAAACGATCGTACTTAAAAGTACGGTTTGCGTTTGTGTAACGTACTGATAAGTACGTGCCACGAAAGGTGCGAGCGAGACGGCGATAGTGCGCGACGAGTACGGCGATAGAGGTCACGAAGGCGGCGGAGAGCGGTCGCAGGTACATCCGTTCCCGTCGGCGGTCTCGACCGGAATCTAACTGCCACGTCTCGCAACTCAGCTCCCTTATATATCTAAATGACTCGATCCCGAAATCTCTGGAAGGTCCCGGAACTCATAACATCTTGTAAACAACTTACGTCATCGCTTTTTAAAACGAGGGGAACGTTTAATTTATAGCCCATTGTTTGCTGACAGTTTTAGCGATAAGACTTTCTATGTGTGTGTTGTTGAACCTAAGATTATACGACTGCACTATGATAAATTCACGATTTTTACGGACGCTCCTGGAAATTTCGAGAAAGATGAATTTTTTCTTTTTGTTCTAGTCGTAACAATATTAGTATAGATTATGATTAACCTAATTTGTAATCCCAAGCCCGGTAAAGCTGTAAAAGCCTTCCGAGGCGTCAGGGCCCATAAAGCTAAGGCTAACAGTATAGTCAGATCGAACAAAATAAAATTGAAGGTAATTGATTAAATTCTATAAATAATAAAAAATATACCAATGATTTGGTGTCTAATACTAACATTTTTATAAGTCAATAAGCCTACATTACCATAATTACGGCGTAAAAAAATACGAGTATCTCTTATTTCCAGATCAACTGCAAATATAAATCCTCAATAAAATATTTTATTGCCGAATCAGACATTTATATAATCAGCATCATCGGTACGATTCTTTACTATGGGGGTGAAGGGAGTTCGGTAAGGGTGTGAAGTGGCCTAATGAAGTATTTGGAGCGCCCTGCCCTCCCATTCAAACGCTGTGATTGGCGATGAAATACTAAGCGTGTTCCGATAGTAGCTAAGAGTGATTCCTATCAATTGTTTTGTTATTTAATAAAATAAATGCAGGGTTATATGTAAATTAATAAATATATATGTGTAATTAATAACCTAAAATAGTTGTAATTAATTGTTCTGTTACACTTTTGCAATTAATTTCTTTGACATATGGAATAAAACAAGGATCGAGATATTCGAACAATATTTAAAAAAACACACTTTTGTTTATTTATTAAATATACCTACTTACCTCGTTTATTTGAAATTTTATAATCAGTAAAAATATTTCAATGCTTCTAAAGAATAATTCAATCAAATTAAACAATAATTAGATAAGTAGAACTTTAATTTTGACTACGATTAAATAACATATATTTTTTTATAATATGGTCACAACTATATACGGAAATCCCATTAGGAACGTTTCAGAAATCCGTCTATCCCCCCTTAGAGGTGATTTTAAGTCCTCACATCAGTTTATATTTCTGGAAATCTTATACAAAATTTAATGCTTGTAGACCCACCGGTTTAAGCAGTCAGTCTTAAGAATTTTATTAAGGAGATAAGTAAATATGTAAATTAACTAAGTTCACCTAATATTTTATGTATTAATAAAGACAAACTATAATAACAAAGCTTTGCTCAATTCTCCGGTCGCGGTCGGGTGACTGATGAATAAATCATGACTGAAACCAGATTTGTCTTAATTAAAAATCGCAATAAATCAAAACAACATTTCGACTCCTAATTGAAAACACCGTAGCTTATTTGTTCGGAATTTATCGTTGTTAAAGCAAACACACGAACGTGTTAAGCCTCGCAACTAGGCAATAAATATCGTCGACCGTTGAATTATGGCCATAGTTCGGCACACACGGACATGCACGATGCGTTTCTGTCGTTGTGCCTACGATTTAACTAACGACTGCGGTTAACTGTTGATATATCTCACTTAAGCTTTGATCTGCTATGTAAATTGTCTTCATGTCATACTCTCAGTTTGGCTTTGAATGTTTGAATGCAGTTTAACTTCAAATAGCTATCTACTTCACCGGTGAGTTTAGATATTATTATTATTCCAAATGGAGAATATTCAGTATAAGCTCTACTCTTTTATTGTAGAGTCTTATTTAATCAAATATCTGTTTTATCGTTCGGTGTAGCCACGACTTATCATTTTAAGCTAGTTTTGTGAATATTTTAAATAAATATTAAGTCGCCTTATTAACCCTCGACGCATATAGAGGGGTGTTGTAAGTTTAACATGTGTATCTTTGTCCAATCGACTGAATCGATTATGAAATAAATATTTTTTTTGTTAGAAAAGTTACTTGATCGAAAGTGTTCTTAGAATGATTTAATAAAATCGTTTCAGCCGTTTGAAGATTATCAGCTCTCTTCTAGTTGATGAATAAATGTGAGCATCTTTCACAGATCTGATTGAGTCGATGTTTCAAATTCTGATACTTTAATTATATTAGAAGATCTGAACATAGAGCTGATGTTGCAGCATCATCTGGAATCTTCCCGATCCCTCACCTTTATAGTAGATGTATCGTGTTTGGGCTCATTGGAATGGTGACAATGAATAGGTTATATTTGTGTCGGAGGTTTTAATATTTTTTATTTACCTTGCTTACTGCATTTATGAATTGATTTTTTTATCGCTATAGGTTTGGCGTAGTGGCCACAAACTCACCTGATGTTAAGTGACGATGTGGCCCAAGATGATAACACGATAAATCTAGTGGGAGGACCGGCTCTCAAGTGCAGCTACCGGAACACACCTATTGGTTCTCGGCGAGAGATTTTCAAGTTGAGGGTGGTAGCTAGCCAGGCAGATATTAGAAAAAGTCTTAACACTATGCTATCGTTTCCTCAATATGTTTTCCTTTACCGAAAGCTCAGGGTCATTGCAGGGATTCTAACTCACGTCAATCGACGCGAAGAAGTACACACTACCACTAACCATCATTGCTTCAAATGATAAATGATGCTTGAAATGATTTAACAACACTAAATAAATATCATAATGATTTGGTAGCTTTACAATCCTGTATCACTCCGACCGATAAGATCTGTTGTGATCGCCCCACGCTACTAAAACTCACTGCCAATTTCTATAGCCTTGATGTACTGCAGATTGAAACCTCTTTCAACACCAGTAAGCGCTTGCCCAGAATCTGAATACGTTTAGGTTTCATTGGACCATATTCACATGAAGTATTTTAGCGTTTTGTTTGCATTATCGAAGAATCTGCAATCTCTCGTGCCTTGAATATCGATGTTGTTCATATGTTTATATAGATAATAGTGTCCAGTTACTGCTTTCACTAAAACCCGTTTAGTTGGTTTTCTGTCAAGATTATATGAGTATTTAAATAGGATAAAGTTAAAAAAAATCGTAAACTAAAGCCTGGAGACAAGCGGAATAAATAATTTCTTTAATCTTCCTTTCCTTACAGGGAAAGGAATGACATACATTTATAACGACGTACTCTATAGTAATATATTTATTTAAAGCAATCAGGCTGAATAACAGCAAACAGAAGTCGTTAAGAGAACAACAAACTCTGAGAACTTTCCTGAGTTTTGTTATTTACTCCTAACTACTATGATTTCTTATCAATCAAAGATAAGGAATGGAAAGAAATAAAATGGGTAGTTGTTTCTTGTTAGGGTTGCGAAGTCAATAGGAACCCTTATAGTTTCGCTATGTCCGTCTGTCTGTCCGCGGCTTAGCTCAGAGATTCTTAATACTAGAAAGCTGTAATTTGGTATTGGTATACATATTAATCACGCCGACAGAGTAGTAAAATAAAATAAAATAAAATCTTTACATCTTTACAGGAAGAATACATTGTATATCTTATACACAGTTTACGATATCCGCGTCTCCCTTTTTTAGAAGTTTCAATTTTATCACGTGTACGGTGTTGCATGCGCAATTTTTTACTATGCAGTTCTCTTGATGTTAAGAGGTCACTGCAGCTTATAGCTTTAGAACCAACTTTAGAAGGGTCGGAGTCTTAACCGAGGTCAGTCCTGAGTACTCACTTGGAACGTCTAGTGTGCCAGTGTGTGTTATCAATCACACCCTTCAGACCAGAACGCAGCAGCACGAGTACTACTACTTTGCGACAGAAAAAGATACTACCACTCAGGTTCCCAAAAAAATGTTAAACTTAGATTTATAATGTGAAGCCCGTATACTATGGGCTATTATACTATTATAAAAATATTTAAATATGAGTTACAGGCTTCATTATCGACTTCGATATTTCTATTTGGTGTTAGTACTCCTAATTAATTATCTTTAGTGTACTATGTTGAATCGTCGTATACCCACATTACATTTAGTTTCTTAAGCTGTAGGTACTTTATTTATGTGTTTATTGTTTGGTTTAGCCACGATTTTTTTATTTTAAACTAGCATCCGAATCCTTTTGTTTTAATATTATGCAATCTTATTCAATGTAATGTTTAATTAAAACTTACGTCCTAATATCATAACAATTTGGTAGTTTCAGAATAAATTATAGATAATAAATGCAATTAATAGTAATAAAATTTGTTTGGTAAAATTGTCAATAGCATTATGTGATTTTAAAAACAGGTATCGTACTTCGTTAGTAAAGGTTAGTTACTTTAATATAATAAAAAAGAAGCGTTAATACATTTACATAAAAGGCAATGTTCTGACTGTCTCATCATCGCCCAGTTTAAAGATGTGGACATTATATATAGGCATCGTTTATAAGCCGTTTCTCGAAATTCAACTCTTAAGTCCCAATAGGAAAAAGAAAAAGGCAAAGTTTGTATGGGAAATGTTTTTTTCGGTTCAACTTTGTAAATAAATAAACATCATATTAATTCGATTACAAAAAAAAAAAACTGTTCAAATCGTATAGCGAGGCCGCGGACGTAAAGCCAGTATATGCAAATACGCGTGTGTGTACAAAAATGTTAAATAAAAACCATCTAACTACGTATATCAGTAACTACGTAGTACAGAGCAGCACGTAACAAAATTTTAATGAATATACATTGCTATTAAAGTCGAAAAGCAACAAAACATCGAGCTACAATAATGAACGTTTCATGTTTAACGTGAAACTTTTTCACAAGTACGAGTGTTGTCAAGAATTTTTTATTTAGGTATTATTGTAACTTGCCATGCGAAGTTAATAATACTAACACTTAACAATAATAATCTTTTCCACATTAAAAAGTTAAATTAAAGAGTTATGATGTAATTTACAACGACTTTCAAAATTAGATCTACGAAAACTCATTCACGTATTGAGATTTATATTTGTACCGTGGCTTCCGTAAGCTATGGACGAGTTTAACCTGTTTTTTTAGTTTAAACCGTTTAGCATGTTGCCGACCTTGAATTCCCCTTCCCCCTAGGCCCTAGGAGCTCTGGAAACCCTACTCACCGCAATATGACAACACATGGTTATTTGGCAGTAATCTTTTAGGGTGTAGGTATACCACCAGTCGGGCTGCCCCAAATAAACAGGAATCTTTAAAGAAATTTCTCTATGTCCTACCACTCTATGAAACACGAAACAATTCAAAAACAACGGTAGCCTCAGTCATGTTTACCTGCAAGAAGCTGCTGGATATACACGAGCTGATTCCGAAACGTGACGCCGATAAACAAGGGTATCACGCATGGTGGTCATGAGACAGTCGGGTACAGAATCCCTACCACGTACCACCCCGCTCGATTACTGGATAATGGATATATACCTGTTGGTGTAACTGGCCGCGTTCCAGTCGGTCACAGTTGACGTGTTCTACCACCCAAAATTATTAATTGGAAATAAAAAAGTGGATTCGTGTACTCTTGTACGCTCGTTTGAAGTTACATTACTTTGAATTCTATGTGAGGCATAACATCGAATGTGACTATCATCACAACATTAAAACAAGAGAATTTTGCAAGAAATTTTATGGTATTGACTTTTTGTTACAATGTACGCGAGCATCGTAAAAAATTATTCTCATAACCTTTTTATAAGGCGCTTAAAGAAACGTAATTTCAAAAGAAAACATCAACATAACTACTAATATAAATTATTGATCCTTATTAGGATTAAAGAGGATCATTTAACATGTAAACCATTAAATCAAAGTCCTAAAAATTAACTAGCCGTGCCCCACGGTTTCAACTCTGTTAAATTTATTCGACCGCAATTCTACCACGACGCACCCGTGTGGGTTTCCCGTATTTACTTACGGTTTGCCAGATGGCTTGACGTTTATGATTAGTTGATTACTGATTCGCTCCTAAGGGTCTTAGCGTAAAGTTTTATTGCTTATAAGTATAACCTACATTAATAAATATGCTATAAAATGCAAATTGATTTTTTAAATCTGACTAGTAGTTTCAGGCAGGTACAATGAAACAAATACTTTTTTTCTAGGTTAACTAGCTTACACATTTGTGTGTCAATGGTGGGCGCTGACGCAGAAACATTATATCAAATGAGAATATGTCAATGGGGATGGAAAGAAGCATAATAGGTGTCACACTAAAAGATCGTAAAAGAGCACAGAAGGTTAATAACAAAAGTGGAAGATATAATGAAGAAAATCAGACAATTGAAATGGAGATGGACGAGACACATGAGAAGAGACAGCAAGATAAAATGGACAAAAATTATATTAGAATGGTATCCACGGAAAATTATAGTTTATATGTGTAATTATTAGCAGCAATAAAGGCTTAATAATAAAAGCAATTTCAGGGATTAGCGCGTTAAAACAAACAAAAAAATATTAGTATAGATAACACGTAAACCATTAAATCAAGGCCTTATAAATTAATTAGACTCGTGATGTCTGCCATCCGCGTAGCCTTCCACATATCTTGTGCATTCCCACCCGCAATTTAGTTTGTGGTTCACCGCTGACAACGAGCTTGTTTCCTCTGTGTATTTGGCAACGAAGTAATGAATTTGATTATTGATGATACACAATTTTACTTACAGACAATTTTACTACTTACATAGTGCTGAGCATATAAAATTTCAAAATAGTTCATGTTAAAATATATTTGCTTATTTATATATGAGGTTATCGAATGTCTTCAATCTTTCTGACGTTAAGTGACATGACGTTAAGCTTTGCGTGTAAAGACGTTAATCTTTTAAAAGGAATCGATTTATTGAATCGTAATCAATCGCATCCATTGAATCGATTCGTGATCTGAATCGAACTATGTGAATCGATCTTTCAAAGCATGATTATCAGCACGTTACGACTTTCAGTTAGTCTATGGGAAGTCAAAGAAAAGAGACGTTCCGACAGGACTGACGTTGCAACAACAAACAAATATCTCAAAGCCAAATTGCTTAGATTAGGCCAAATACTTAGCTTAGTTGTACAATAGCCTATAGCGTTGGTAGAGCCATTTTAAAAATTAATACTTTGTTTAACAATTAAAGCAATGAACTTAATAGACTTAATTAACTTACAGATCAGATAAGGAGATCACAATAAAATAAACAAAAAAATATCTACCCTCTATAAATGTAACGCGGCCTAACCAAATTGAGCGGTACTTCAATAAAATTGTTTGTATAGTTTAATGTTTAGATTACATATATTTCAATTTAAAAAATATGATAGTGTAAATTTAGGATTGGCGAAATTAGACCATAACAATAACAATAGTTTTGCTAGTTGGCTATTTTACTTCTAAAACTATTCATTCCTTTTTTTTGTATCCGATCTTATGAGATTACGGCCCGATCTACGAGTATATCAAGATTGTATTGGCGGAAATCGATTCAAAAAATTGAAGATTGTATTGTATAAGATCGATTTTCTGAAATATCGTTCAGATCTGGCATTTCTAGACAAGTAACATGTTAAGAATTGAGACATTCAAGCCAAACTCACCTGCACACGGTGCACCATGCTGAGTTTCGGGACCAGTCGGTGCATATTTAGTTTTTATTTACGCAGGCCGACATGACAGCGGCGACTGACAATGTCCTTGTCGATGTCTGACGACTATCCAGCCCCGTCAACAGCAGAACCAGGCCCCTTGATAAGATTTCTTCGCAAAAAAAAAACCTACACTGAAATCCCGTGTTCGTTTTATGATTTGAACCCGCGTCTACTGACGTGGTATCCGAGGGGGCTACTACTAAACCATCACGCTTTAAAATAATTTAATTATAATCACAAAATTATCACAATTTAAAAATATATAACAAGATATTTTTTTTTAACATAATGAAATTCTAGTTTAGCTTTTAATGCAAATTATAGTATAACATTTTGCAATATCTTAAAAACAATATTACGGTTTATAACAGATACCAACATTGCTATAAATAATGTACACAGTGCCTTAGAGCAATAATAATAATTATTATTGGTTAATATTAATGGCTATTATTTTAGAAAGCACATCCTTTAATAGTTAAATTATCGATGTTATTTTTATGATGATCCTATACTTAAAAAAATGGTACAAAATATCGCTTTTCGAGTCTCTGGATTACTTAGATAATATATAATATTTTTTAGTATTTAAATTTATGTTAACCTACACATTTAGCTTGAAGGCAGAAAGGGTTAATATTCTCGACTCTTTAGCAAGTTGAGAGACACGCACAAATGTCTCTGCGGAGCAAGTCGGACCGTTATCTCCACTTTATGCAAGTTGCAAGCAAATTCTGGCCTCGCCGACGTTTAATAGCACAAGTTTGAAGAGCCTCTGCGGAGAAAAGGGCTGCCAATAAGGTCTATACGAGGTCTTACCCCTTTATATTTGACACAAGTTTCATGTGAAAATTTGAGAATTGACATCATAAGTTTATATTACGGTGAATGTACGTGTTTGTTACTTACATGCTTAGCAGTCGACGGATGGAGTTACATAAGTTATGTAATAATTTCTGCAATATTTTCTTACATGATATTATTAAATAGTATATGGACACAAAGAGAATATTATGTATTTTAGTGCTGCTTAGTTTTTTGATATACGCGAGTTTAACTTTGCGATGACCGACATGTCGCGTCGCGTCTTGCTTTTAAATTAACCAAAACTGTGACATAATTCATCATTATTTTCAGCCCGTAATCGTCCACTCTCTTGTACGCCACTCATTAGCTTAGCGAACCCCATCCAGGTCTGACGCGCGACTTTTACAATATCTTTATGCTCACGAGTTGGTTGGCATTCGACGTCTACATTACAGGTACAACCTAATTACATACTTAAAAAATTCTTTATTATCATTCGAGATCAAATTAAGATCAATATGAATTCATTATATAAAACTATATAGGTGTGTCATTCAAAGTTCTTAAAGTTTTTTTTATTCAACTGTTTTTTTACTGAATTATAATAGTCCTAATATTTTAGCTTACACTAAAACATTTGTATAAAATTTTGTATAATATAATTTTATGGAATTATTATTTAATTTTTGTAAGTTCTATTTTTGTTGTATATTGTACAAGAGATTAGAATGGAACATTATGGAGTAAAATTTAGTAATTTAGCGAATTTATGATCTAAAATTAGCTATAAATCTACTCGGTTTGTTTTCGGCTCGTACTAAATGGCTCCTTCCCAGAAGCGGTTAATTAAGTCTTGAACTTTAGGACAGATAGTAGTTAGGCTGTACAACTTGAAAGTCTATTGTTATTATGTCACGCATAATTTCATCCTAAGATAAACTTTGTACCTATATTTAGTAGCCGGGTAAGGTACCTACCTTATCAATTCACTATTCACATTACCTACTTAGTACCTACTTAGTACCTACTAAGAATAGTGATTTGGTATTGTTAATAAGATATAGAAATGCATTAAGCATATATTACTAAATATATGCTTAATTTATTTTTGGCGTAGAAAACATTACTTGTGTTATTGGAGATTTAGTATCCATTCATTTAGCCGAAAGACGTCCACTTCTGAAACTATGTCCCCTTCCCCACAGATCGCTACAACGTCTGGTCTTGCGCTGCTCACATCCAGCGGGTTCCTGTCCCTCGCCAGTTCGTCGGTCTACCTTGTGCTGACTACAAATAATGCAAATTAAAACTGTTATATTTAAAAACGACAAATATGGTATGGAAATCTTTTAATTTAATTACAGTTAATTTCTAACTTTTTAAACCCCGATGCAAACAAAGGGTGTTTATAAGTTTAACATATGTATCTGTGTATCTGAGTGTCTGTCTGTGGCATTGTGTTTTAATGTTATCAACTCTTTTCTATTTGATAAATGGATATGTGAGCATCTTCCACAGGTCTGATTCAGTCGACATTTGGTATTCTGTTATTTCAATGATATTAGAAGAATACCTTCCTTGCAGTGACGTAGTTAGGTAACCAAAGGCCCTGGTGCAAAATAACTATTGGGGCCCTATTTAAACTGATGAATATATATAAATATTTTAAAGATGGTATCCATATGTGGTTTAGATTCCTACTGAGCGTTTTGCTTCAACTTTTGTAATGCGGACGGCCAGGGAATGAAATGCCTTAGTGGCGTCTTTGTTTCCTGACAGGTACACCTGGGTGTCTTTAAGTCAAGAGTGAACAGGTATTTTCTAGGCAAGCATCTTTCATCGTCGGCCGCATCGTTGCTTACCATCAGGTGAGATCGCGGCCAAATGCTTGCTTATCATGCGTAAAAAAAACAGCTGTGAAGAGTTTAAGAACTGACGGAACCGGAATGGAAGACGAAAGTAACGTAGTGGGTAGATAATTTAAAAAATAACGACGTAGATTATAATTAATAATGTAGGTAATAAGTAATAAAATGAAGTACAAAAGATGAAAGGGCTTATTAATGAACGTCTGATCTACCAGCTAATAAAAAATAAGCTATTTTTATTATCTTTTCTTAGCTTTATTTTTTGCAAAAGTATTAATGATTTCCGTTAAATCCAGGCTTGATGTGGCTTTGTTTTCAATTGCTATTAGCGATAAATGTCGGAGTCGAGCTTGGCCCACACTATTTCTTCAATATGTCTTTATTATTTTTAATTTGCTAAATGATCTTTCAGCTGCTGCAGAAGTGACAGGAATTATATAGAATAATAACATTGCTGTAAATACTTCCGTAAAGTCACATTCTAGCACTCCATATTTGCGCATTATTTCCTTACATAATTGGTGAACAGTCCATGCCTGGGTTAATTCAGATAGAACTAGGTGGTAAATATTAAGAAATTATGGGGAAAAGTTGGGGCCTATTATATCTGAATATTTACTTTGGAACTGGTCACACTTTTTTTAATAAAGTTGCTTCATCTACATCTAGTAAAAAAGTTGGTGTTAGAAAGTTGAATCTTTGACAGACTACACTCATACCAGTAAAACGTGTATTTAATTGAGCTATTATTGTGTCTAGTACAGACCCAGAAAGAATTCAGGGGAATTCCCTACAAGTTATGAATTTATTTCAACTGAGTTGCCATAATTAAACTAGTGTTGCTATCTGTTATATTTATATTCTTAGGATGGAAGAAATTTGAGAATGTTTGAGATTTTGCTCGTCAGGGTTCAAGGGCCCCCTGAGCTTGAGGGCCCCGGTGCACGGCACCGCCTAGCCCTCCGATAGCTACGCCACTGCTTCCTTGAACTGATGATGCAGTATCATCTGAAATCTGTAGGATATCTAACTCGTCGTCAATTTAGTGAAAGTAAACATACTACGTGACCCATAAAATCAAATAAAAATATACCCCCTCCACCCTGGTGACCGTAGTATATGTCAACACTCTCCCTCTAGTTTTCACGTAGTAAGTTGTTAAAAAAAACATTTGGCTCATATTTAACAGTGTGAGACTCTCCAGATCCTTTGGATTCATTTTGGACTAATCCCTTAAATCCCCAAAAGTCAATGTTATAACCATGATAATTAGTTTTTCGATTGGAAGATTTTGTATGTGTTATAGTTTTGCTTTCTTGAAGCTTAATATTGGATAGCCTCTTTGTTTATTATGTTAAATTAAACGACAGTTGTCTCCGTCACCGTGCGGTGTGGTTATAAATTACACTAAATTGGGTTCACTCCTGATGTCCAGGTGACATAATTCAATTATATTGTGAGCCATTTGTTATTGCGCACAGTGGAGAGTCGCGGCGCTGTGAGTTATGCACTGCCTACAGTCTGCATTGATTGGTGAATACTCATGAAGCAAAAATAATATAGATGTTTCCATTATATGATGTTTAACATAACATTATGTTGTTTTATCTACTTCATGTAATGCCCCGCGGCTCCACGTGCGTTTATTACGCGGTGATTATCTTTATTATTATAGACAACTTTTATAGTCTATCAATTTACGAATGGCATAAGCTTCTCGTATACAAAATTTCATAGAGATCGGTCAAGTCGTTTTCGATTGATATCCAGATTATATACAAAGAGACAAACGAAGAATAAAAAATGAATTATACAAGATCAGTGTCCTTTATATTAGACATCTGTCAGAAAATTTTGGAAAATATAATAAGTACAGGCAGAACTTCAGATTTATTAATTTAAAATTGCATTTTTTTAAAGATACCAACCAATTTGCTGTGCAAGGTAAAGTTGTAAAATTACTTTTTTTATACATATAATAAAATTTAAATGTCTGTTTGTAACGTCAATATAACAGCTCTACAAAATGCATATGAAAGTATATACAGCCCTTAAAAAAAAAACAATTAATATTTTTTTTGTCTATCTGTCTGTTTGTTTGTTCCGGCTAATCTCCGAAACAGTTAGACCGATTTTGACGGGACTTTCACTTAGCAGATAGCTTTTTTTTTTTTTTTTTCGAACTGACTACACTGTTAGCCTGAGGGGCCCTGGAGCCTTTACGGCTTTTACAGCTTTACCGGGCTTGGGGGCGAGCGCTTAGGGCACTCAGCCATGAAAGCTAAGCAACAACATCCGAGGGTGCCAAAGTGCCCGGACCTCGGCTCGGACTGTTGCGCGTATGCAATTAAGTCGCGATCTGACTAATTCCCTATCCGTAATTCGATCTAAAATAAACTATACATATATACATGTTTCTGCCCCCTGGGACGAGGGAAGGAACATGTGTATGTGTATTTAGTGGTCTGAAATTTTTGTCTACTCTAACTAGGCAAAAAAAGAAAAAAAAAAGGTCCCTTACAGAACCTATGTACCTATGTGTGTTGTGCATGTGTGTATAATGCAGTGTCATGTATGGCTGTGAAAGCTAGTGATTGTAGAGTCACTTGTATCGCGCGAGCGGCTGCTTGTCTCAAGGGCTCCATGGCGATGGATCGGCAGATAGCTAATATTATAAGAAGTAACTGAGGCGACTTTTTATTTTTGATACTGTAATCCACGCAAACGGATCGATGAAATTTTCAGACAATCTTCCTAATAGCTCAGCGGGCGATTCTGAAAAAAAAAGAATTCAGTGCCACAGCCGGGTTTACAAGTAGGCTATAATAATTCAAAAAGAGTAGTTCGTTCCACATTGGTATATATTAGGTCTTTACCTATGAAATTGCCGTTTTGTATGAAAAAATTTAAACGATGTTTTTTCATGTATTTTTTATTTGTATTAATCGAAGTAATCACCCATGCAATCAATGCATCTTTGCCAGCGCAGTGGCAGTTTATTGATGCCCTTCTTAAAGAAATCAGCTGGACGGGAGGCAACAAATTCTTCAAAGGCATTTTGTACTGCCTCTCGGGTGTTGAATTTTTTTCCCGCCAAGGAGTTATCCAACTTCTGGAAAAAGTAGTAATCTGTAGGCGCAAGGTCTGGTGAGTAGGGCGGATGAAGGATAACTTTCAACCCCAGTTCTTGCAACTTGGAGACCGTCTGTTGTGCAGTATGAGGTCGCGCGTTGTCGTGCAGGAGCAGCGGAGACGAGCGATTGACCAATGCTGGTTGGAGATGTGCCAGCTTCTTCATCATTGTGTTCAGTTCTTCACAGTACACATCTGCAGTGTTGCTCACCCCGTTTGTTAAGAAGCTGTGATGAATCACACCGGCGCTAGACCACCAAACAATGACCATCACTTTTCTAGGGGTAAGTTTTCGTTTAGGGCATTGTTTAGGTGCTGAACCAGGATCCAACCAACTTGCTGAGCGCTTGCGGTTATCAAACAGAATCCATTTTTCAACGCAGGTAACAATGCGGTTCAAAATTCCTTCATTTGTGTGTCTGTTGAACAGTGCAAGGCACGTCTCGGCGCGTACTTCGCGCTGGCGATCATTGAGTTCGTGGGGCACCCATTTGTCAAGCTTTTTTACCTTGCCAATTTGACGCAAATGGACCAATATTGTTTTGACGCTAACGTCGAAAGCTGCTGCTAATTCAGCCGTAGATTGTGTATCATCAGCTTCCACAATCGCCTTTAATTCGTCATTGTCGACCAAAGTCTTCGGACGACCGCGAGGTTCATTTTTCAGGTCGAAATTCCCAGAACGGAAGCGAGCAAACCAATAACAGGTGGTGCGTTGGTTTGTAGTGTTAGCTCCGTAAACGTCGTTGATGTTGCGTGCCGCTTGTGCCGCGTTACTGCCACGACGGTACTCATATTCCATAATTACTCGAATTTTTAACGTATCCATGATGACAAAAAAGATTGAAATGCGATGAAAATGTAACACTAATCAATAAACAAATGACTACTTTTGGAAAAAGGATTCCATGTTTTTAAAATAAAATTAATTTGAAATTAGAATTCTTATCCAAACAAAAATTATTTAGATTTGAAATAGCTAGTACTGCAGAACGGCAATTTCATATGTAAAGACCTATTATAATTCCATGTTGGCTGACCCTACATCTACTTTTGCAAGGAAGCTGTTTAAAATTAAGTTAAGTAATTGTTAGTATTTCTTAAGCTTATATTACATAGGCGACATCATCGCTAATGCGACTAAGCCTAAAATAAAGAAAAAATGTAAAATAATTTTTCATATATGACTGATAGTTCCAGAGATTATCGCGTGAACGAAAGAATTCTTAAGCTTTTTAATATCAGTATAGATCGAATATCCAAAATTATAACAATAATATTGATATTTTCGATACTTTTCGACAATAATACCGAATACGTCTGTGACTGTCATTATAGTTATCGAATTGTTATTCATAGCACATTATGCATGTTCGAATAATTACGTTATTTATGATGTTGTTTTACAATGCTGTTCATTCGATTTTATGAAATTGTACATGTCGCGTTAACTAGAATTTGTGCAGTTAACTTTTATTGTATCCAGTTAGAAAAACAATAAAGATATTAAGTTAAGTTTCAACTTGTAATAATTTTAAAATTTTACAATACCTAGATAATTCAGAAACATCTAAAAATATTAAATAAAAATAATAATATAAATATTATATAAAATTTAAATATATAGACAATGGTCGTTTCCAGATTATCGAATTCAATTATGGTTAACTTAATATATAAAATGTATTATTATTTTACCACACACCTTTATTTATTTTAATTCCTTGAAATCTAATAATTACAACTATCAACTTTTATTGTTCAACTATCAACTTCTTTTTTTCAATTCCAAAATTTTAGAGGCATTATGCAATTCGCAAATTATGTAAGACCCATCGTAGCATAACATCTTATGATATATTTTTAGCGATAACTACTTACTTATAAACACTTTCAAATGTCCTGAAATATATGTGAAAAATTGATAAATGAATGGATCGTCTGCGACCCGATTCAATTCCAAGGCTTTGCATTTAAATCAGAATCATGGCGGATGCACTTGCAGTATTTTTCGGAAATTTTCATTCGGATTGTTTGATACATTTTGAATGCAAACAAAATGGAATAAACTTTCTTACCGGTTGTGTATACAGTACTTACGTAACATTATTAAAACTTAGGTACTTAGGATAGGATTTTATAATAATCTACTACTATTAACCTGGAAGATCATACTAAAAATTTTTTTTCATTATCGATGACTAAAAGTTGTATAATATTTGATAATTTAAGCAAATTGTTTATGTATATCGTAATACTTTGAGTTTCGCCTAACATTAACGCCTATGTAAAAAGGTAAATATTTATAATAAATCTATGTATATAAAAACGAATAACACTCCATCAAGTAATCTCCGAAACTATCGGTTCGATTGGCTTGAAATTTAGCATACTCACTCCTTTCGCGATGTAGACGCTCACTAAGAACGGATTTTGGGATATTCAACCTGTAAGGGTGAAAAAGGGGATTGAAAGTTTGTTTGGTAAATAAATATATATATTTCATAATTATGCACACATAAAGTCAATTGACCTGAAATTTAGCAAGCATACTCTTCTTTAATTTAAAAAAAAACGTCACATAGGGGGTAAAATAAATTTTTATGTCCAAATTTAACTTAAAAACGGCGAGATCGCTTTTGATGAAGCTTTGTATATAGGAAGTATATGTCATTTCTCAATTGATAGGCTATATGAATTGTCAATAACATGACTAAAAGTAAAATTACGTAAACATTTTTTGTTTAAACCTGCTAATCTCTGTTACTACCAGTCGGATTCCAAATATTCTTTCTATATATGATAGCCCGATTCATGAGGAACAGTATAGGCTAGTATACCTTCACGCTCCGACTTCTAAGGAGAGAACAGCAACTATATATTCAAGCAGTTTGGCAATCTGTAGGCAAGCACGGGTATAGGAACAACGAAAGAGCTACAAGGGTGCGTTGGCGGTGGTGCCGTGGAGAGTTTGTCGAATAAATTTAACACGGGTAAAACCGTGGGTCACAGCTAGTAGGACTACATAACTGAAATTTTAATAGATCGTTAGCTATTAAGTAAAGCGGGTAAAAATGAACAGTAAAACTGGGGATCCTTATAATAAAGGGAGGTAACTAATGCCCGCGCTGAAGCGTTAATGCCGTCCACATTTCAAAGTGCTCAGGTGGTCCGTTTGATGTTCGGACCATCAACAACTCGACACTTTTGCAGCTTATAACTTTATCTTGAATAATTTATACAAAAGTTCATCATGAACTTGTTAAATATTCGTATCGAGGTTGAGTGAAATGCTTTTATGTTGCACTAATGACATACTCGTATTTGAAAGGATTAAATCTCTGAAAGGAATATTGTAATAAATAATTCGCGTTGTCTTCACTATAAATCTATTGAATTTAGAATTTAAAACATTTCGCTCCCTTAGTCTAAAATTATAAATTAAATAAAGGTTTGGTAAAATATTGTTACGGTCTGAGTAAAAATAGAAAAAAAAAAACACCATTCTCGATATCTCAGGAATCGTCTATAACATTGGTACTCAACTTTTATTTCATAGGGGCCACAAGCACTTGCTAGTCGTGGAGTCGCGAGCCGCACAAAATTTGAAGATTTCTTAGGTTTTCGTGGTTCTTACAAATGAAATTAAACGACTACTAACGGATTCATCGCATATATTTTAACATTTTTTGTCATTTTCTTTCATTTCAAACACGTTGCAGTTTCCCTGGTGACAAGCAGTTGTTTAATTCAAATTATTTAGGTAAAAAAACAATTATACAACATATTATACAGCTCCTTTAATTCACCTTGCAGGTCAAAACGAAATCCAAAAGCTTAATGAGATTTTTGTTACTGTCAACACTTTTCCAACACTTTGTCAAGATCTGGTTTGTTGCTGCATGCTAACCTTATTACATCATCCAGATGAGAATAGGTAAGTTTGTTCCTGTAAACATTATTTGTGTATTTCATTTTAGAAAAAGCCGATTCGCGCACAAACGTAGAACCAAAGAATGTTAATAAATTTGAGCACTTTTTTGGACACATTATACTTTTAGGGAACCAACCATATATTACCTTTTCTCTCTTTTTTCTTTAAACAGAGCTTCTAGGTTGGTGTCGTGTTTTAAATCGATGAACTTATCGAATAACTCAAGTAATTATAATTTAAAACTGATCCAAGGTCTGAGATTGTAGCTGTTTCTAAATGCCATCGATTTTCTACAAGTAACAAACGATTTTTTATTTTTCTTAGATCTTGGAACTTTTTTAATTCTTCCATTAGTGCAGTTATATTATTTGAAATTGTAGATCGCTTTTCTTCGGATATGTCGATATGGTCCTCAATAGCTTTTATCATATTTGGAAAATTTTGTAGCCGTCTTTTCAGTATATCTTCATGATAAATACTTAGCTTTTCCTCCAAAGCAAAGACTTTATTCGCCATTTGTGAGACTATGCAATTTTCACCCTGTAAACTCCGATTAAGACTATTTATTTTTTCTGTAATATCAGATAGAAAGGCTTCAAGACACCATCATCCGTCATCTTGTCTTTCAGGATTCACTTTATTATTTTGCTCTAAAAATAATAATATTTCGTGACGTAAAGGAAAAAACCTTTCCAAAACTTTTCCTCTACTAAGCCATCGCACCGAAGTGTGTAATATAATGTCGTTATACTCACTATCCAGTTGTTTCAAATGGCTTTAAAATTTTCTGTGATTCAATTCTTAGGTCGATAAATATTTAACAATATTGATATCAGTCTTCATCACAGCTTCTAATTTTGAATTTGCAGCATGAGCCGCCAAGTTTTCTTGGTGTATAATACAATGAAATGTAATTAAATTTGTATTTTTTTAAATAAGTTAATAAATCAATTTTCGGACCCGGTCATTGAAGGACAGCCATCCGATTTTTTGTATGTCAGTTTCATTGTGCTCTAAAAAATAGCAAATAGTATCAAGGTAATCTGTGCCTCGGGTTTGACTTTACATTGGAAGAAAATTAAAAAAAATTCAATGATTAAAATGTTTTCCGTACAATATCTAACAAATACTGAGCATTGGGATGTTGCTGAAATCGAAAGCCAAGTTAATAAACTTGAAGTTTCTCAGGTTATGTATTAAATTATCGCCAATACATTTGCAAATGTCTTCAATACAGGCCTATAAATGCCTTATACAGGTTGAATCAGAGAGCTGCAGTTTTTTTTATATCAGACAGTATTTGTTTTTTGTTACTAAATTTATCAAAAAGTATATTGGCCGAAATAACAAAATATTCTTTTACAATTTCTGCATCGGTAAATGGTTTCATATGCTTATCTAGAACATAATTACAATAACAAATTGCATATGATGCCTTAGTTATCGCGGAGTCTTGATAATGGCACGGACATAATATTTTACGGTGATAATAGCCGCATGCGGCCCGCGGGCCGCAGGTTGAGTATAGCTGGTCTAGAATGTGCCCGAAACATCGAGTGTTTAATCATAAATTCGGGGAAGTACTTCGTTTATTCACACATACAAATCCTTATGGCCCAGTCTGCGTCAGCGAACAATGGTCTAAAAATAAAATAAGGCAGCATGTGACATCGTGTGTTATAATACAAAATAGCAATAAGGCAAAACACTTTTGCCGTAAGTAGCTTCCATTTTGTTTGCCTTCATTCGCATATGCGCGAAAGTGCATTTAAAAGCATTTGATAAGAATAAACGAAAAGTAAAAAAATATATCGGAAAAACGTTATCTAATCTTTCCACAGTATGGGTATGATTGGCCCAAATAAGATGCCTATTGCATAGAACTTAACCGAATATAGAACCTAACAAAGAAAGATCATCGATTATGTGTAAAACAATTTTGTTTGTACAACTATTACAAGGTCGAACTTTACAGACACAAATTTCATAGAATGTTATAGGTACACACTACACTTTTCATTTCCCGTGTGTGTGCTTATTTGAAAGTTGGACACGGCTGTTTAATTTTATGTATTCACTTGCAGCATCAGGGGAACGTTGCCCGAAGTTTGGATAAACATTATTTTTATCCCATACGTCGATGTTTTAAGGGCACACCTGATCCTTGAGTACCTTTTGATATAATATCAATATATTGAGAAGCCAGTTAGTGTTTTAGAATACTCGTACAAGATGTAACACGACAAAAAATATGGATACCTTGAAGGTCCATAATTTAAATACTGAAAGTATTTGGTTAGGTATCTCAGAATTTTATAAAAGACTAGAAGTTTTTTTCTATTGACGTATTGTAATTTGTCATTAGTCTAATCTAGTAATCTAATTCTATATTAGTATAACTAGTTTACAACAGATGATGTGCAGTGCAAGTCATTTCATTTTCAAGACAACGGGAAAAAAGTCTGGTTTAAACCTTTGGAATAGATAAATAAGGATTGTCACAAACCTTACCATCATTTATTTAATATTCTAACAATGGTTCCTGAGCCGAGGATAAATTGAGCAAGATTACTTAATTAATATATATAAATTAAACATAAAGCACCAATTTATCTTTATGATAAGTTGTCTTGAGTATTGAGTCGTAGATTTCATGGGCCGCGCCATTGTACAATGACGCAACAGCATAGATCAGTCGCATATATATAGTTTCCGTTATTCTGCGACCAAATGTTGGAATAATATTTCACTGCCGATGAGGAACCTGTAATATATACACGGGTTTAGGTTAAAATTGAAAAGGTTTCTTTGCGAACACCAAAAGAACCATAGATCAAAGACATAACACAAGTGCTATTTAAAACAAATGCAACCTAAATACAGACAAACAGACAAAAAATTTCATGGCATATTCGTTATCAGTGTCCTTGATATTATTATAAAGGACTTATATAGGGCTACCAGGAAATTTATAAATATAAATGTACAGACAGAACTCCAGATTTATTAGAAATAAAAAAATATCTAATATTCAATCTGTCTTTAATATTTCTTAATATTTTGCTTTCCTTAAAATAATATAAAACTTCCTTTTTTAATGTTATAAGGTTTGGCGTAGTGGCTGGCTATAATCTCACCTGATGACAGGTTCATGATGTTTTCTGAGAACATTTACCATAGTAATGTAAACTTTTTTATACCATCAGAAAGTAGAGATTTCAACGAACAAAATGCTCACCGACTTTTTAAATAAAGCTGATATTTTGACGCAAGAATTTTCGATTGAAAATTAAGGTGCTTTTTCGATATTAAGTCAATATAAGGTGAAAAAAGTAAATATTTTAAATAAAAAAAATTATAGTGTGTTTGGGACATAATAAGGTAAGTTTTCAACAAATGAATTACTATGGTACTGTCGTGAAAAAAAATTTGTTAAAGGTAAAAAAAAAAACTTGGTTAATTATAATGGCAAAGTTGTAGGTGATAAAAAGATCTACAACCTCCGTATTTAAACTTTTTTCATATATTTGCCATTTAACTTTTTCCATAGAACTTGTAGTTTTGCCGAAAATCGAGATAAGTCGTTTTTTACACTTAAAAGTGAGTTTCATCCTACTATTATATTTTTGGTTTCAAAAATTATCGACCCTGGTCTATTATAATATATCAAGGACACTGGTGACGAATATGCCATGACTTTTTTTCTGTTAGTCTGTTTGTCCGGATTTTACTTAAAAACGAAGACAGATTTTTATAAAATTTTGTATACGGAATGTTTATGACATTGCTCAATAAGATCTATCAATATTACTCTTGAAAATCGTGCAATAGAAGATTTTCAAAAAAAAAAAAAATTTTTATTATACCTAAACCGATTTGGATGGAATTGTGTAAATGAAAATCATAATATGTAATTTTATAAATGATAGGCTATAAAAATTGTCAATAATATGAGTAACAATAAAAATACGGGATGACAATAATTAAAAACGCGTGCGGAGCCGCGGGGCACCGCTAATATAATATAATATTATGACTTTTCAAAAAAACGCAAAACAAGGTAGGTCAATCTATGAAAAATTGGAAGGATACATACTTTTATATTTCTTTAACGGATAACGATAACATTTTACTAGTTCAGAAGCTAGTAAACTCGCTCCTGGGAGACTACGAAAGTGAAAATATTTGGTTACCTACTCACCTGAATGTTGGAAATCTCTCCTGAACTTTGGGCCCTGTAGGTTTGGGCTCTTTAAAAGTAAATTCACTGTGTGCCTAATTAATTATGTAAATCTTACTCTTATATTTTGGAAGTTAACAATTTTATTCTATTATATACGTATTGTGACGTCTGTAATGTGGTTTTAAATTCGGTTCGAGAGGGTTTGTGTAAATATATAATTTATTAAATATTATAATTGTACCAAAAAATAACTAGAAATAAGGGTTTTTGTGTTCAGTTAAATATACATTCCATTTCATTATTTTTAAATTAAATTTACTTTTGCTACATATAATTTTCAGTCTATTTAATAATCGTAATTAATTAATTTATTTCAATTCATTTGCTTCTTTCATTTTGATTTCTTATTCATTAAATGATTTATCAAAAACATGAAATTCAGAAGATAAAATTAATTACGTAAAATGTGGAACATTTATTTCAATGTTCAATTTTATTCGTTATCTTTTCTTATTGATTGTAATATTACTAATATTGAGGGCGGTCCGCCCTCAGCGGGTCATGAATACCTCCACTTTCCATTAAAACTGTATATATTTTCTTCGGATACAATCAGACATATTATATTAGTAGCCAATACTGTATATTGCTAATGACGAGCCGTATCGTTCCAACATTTTGGCACTATCTTTAACTTATGTGCTTGCATCTTTTTGATTGAATTAACAATAATGTCCAAGCGTTGTTCTGTTTTATTTGTTTCAACTCATTGACATTAATCGATATACGATTAAATTATTTATTACTTACTCCTTATTTTTTTTCTAAATTGTTTTGATATTTTACATTTTGAAATACAAATATTTGAACATTTTGTTAACTATACTTTTTACAATCAGAATTATAATTCCCTAGCTCCTTTCCGAATTTAGCCAAGCCTAATTAAAGTATATAAATAGAAATTATTTCACCCACGTAAGTAAATTATTATAAATTACAATCATTTTACAAAGCCTTTTAAAGAAACATAGGTACTTTGAGAGTAATGTGCCTAGAGATTCTATGAAATTCAATTTTTATGTAATCAAATATAATAACAGTCTTCATTTCTTATTCTATTCACTCCGGATAAAATTACGACTATTGTTAGATTTCCCGGTAAGGGAATGAAAGCGGCGTAGCAAGGGTTCAATATTAGAAACTTCTACAAGTTTGGTTCAAGTCAGCGATAAGTACAAAGTAACTTCATTTTATTTTTCTTTTCAGTTACATTGTAATTTTTTCTATTAAACCATAAAATTGTTTGTAATAGTAATGTAAAGAAGTAAAGCGATATGAAGACACGTTATCAACTAAATGTCGTGAAAGCTTTATGAACGGGATTTAAATCTTGCAAAATTAGCATCTATTGCACAGATACACTAAACGTAAACACAAATAGCATGAATAACAGAAATGTGTAAAAAATTAAGAGTGAAATTTGCATGAACATCAGCGATATCAATTTTTATTCAAATATGTCTTTGCCTAAACCTAATAAACAATTGCCAATAATTGAAAAATCCCGTTACTAGGATTAGCATGTTTCCATTTTCAGGCACATTCGAACTACCCTGTTGATAAATAAGAATACAGCTTAATTAGGTGTGAAAGACGCTGAGACTAGAAAGGAGGCCGCACCTTGAGTGTATGTATCTATCTATACCTACATAAAAAAGATTTGCCAAGGGCGTGTCGAGCCACCAGCAAAATAAAAAAAACCCATTATTCAATTTAGGCCCTAAGAAGGCACTTATGGACGTTAAACACTACTACCGGTTCCGAAAATATCTCAGACATCGAGAGATCGCTGTGTAAGGTTCCGTAGTTTCCCGTCACAATATTCCGACTTAAGTATCATTCATGCTACACCGGGCCGGAGTCGGGCTGAGTCCAGGCCGGGCGCAGGCCGGGTCACGGTCAGATGTTTAAAATATATTATTGTACGAAGTAATTCATGCTACTTTCATGCTTATTCATGCTATGGAGCCGGATAAGCTAAACATTATTTTTGAAGAATTAATTTTACCACTTTTTCGGCTTGGTTAATATATATACCCAATTACCCATACCAAATAAAATCTTTAATACCAAGAATCTCTGAGCTAAGCCGCGGGCAGACAGATGGACATAGCGAAACTATAAGTGTTCCTTATGAATTCGGAACCCTAAAAAGAAGAAACATTGGAAGAAGGAACTTTTGTTTACGCTTCAAGGAATGTGATAATGTCATGTTATACAGAGCAAAGCTTTGTTAATAGTTAAAAAAGAAAAACCACACAGTAGTATTTCAATTTTCGATGGAAACTTTTACCTTTCAAACGTACAATAGAGAGAATGGCCGATATATTTGATGAACTACATTGCTATTTACTTTTGTTTGTGAACTTTTTTTTTAATTGAATTTGTTTTCCATTCATTGATAGTGATTATATTGAAAATATACTTTTTGCGGTTTATACAACGTTGTAAATATTCAATGTGTTTATCTCATTTCTAGTGTAGTTAATTGAAAATCTGTATACCATATCGAGAGTTTGGGATCGACTTCTGTCGGAAGCAAAAGCTTACAGACAGGTACAGGTTTTCGATATCTAGATGTTTGTCTGTGTCTTTATCCACATAGCATGGGAATCATTATAGTTTACCATTAGTATACCATTTTTCATTTTAGGAATTTTGTGCATTTAAAGTATGTCAACCCTATCGTACCATAACATAATGTTTATTTATTGATTTCATTTGAAAGACTAGCCGCCTCATCAGTGAACGTATCCCCTAATTAAATTAAAGGCACTTATTAAGTCGCACTTGTTTTTTTATACAACTAAAATAATAAACACGCATATGCATGGTAAGCGGCTACCGTAGCCTATGGACGCTTGTAATGCCATAGATATCACTAGCGCGTTGCCGATTTTGCCGAAAGATTAATGGCAGCGTGTCTACTTACTGCAGGACCACAACACAAAGCTATTTAGCTGCAGTCTTAGTTAAAGGTAAAGGTATTTCACCAGTTAGGCTGCCCCAAATAGAGAGAAATCTCCAAAAAAATATCTGTGCCCTACCTCTCTTTGAACCCACCGTTCCCCAAGGAGCTCTAAAAACCCTACTCACCTCAGGAATACAACACTAAGTCATTTGAGTGAGATCTCCTGTAAGGTATTTCACCAGTCGGGCTGCCCCAAATAAAGAGAAATCTCCATATAAAATTTCTCTGTGCTTTACCTCTCTTCCCCAAGAAGCTCTGGAAACTCTACTCACAGCAGGATTCCACCAGTCGGACTGTCCCAAGTAGAAAGAAGACTCCAAATAAATTTCTCCGTGGCCTACTTATATTTTAAATTTACAAAGGTCATGCTGTTTAAAATGCTGATATAATCGTATATAATTTTAAGCAATTATTACTACTTCCTCACAGCTTGAATAAACTTTTAAATGATTCCTTTATACAGCGTCAAAGTAATACGCTTGTATGATGCATCGCTTACTCGTTTACAGCTCTCGGAAACTATTTCATTCCTGCAAAGCGAGAAGCGTGCTAATATTTAACTTTCAAAGTTATACTGTTTTATTTCTCTTCCAAATAAATTATGCTAAGTTATATTATTTATTTATATATATAAAAAATGGTATCCGGGCTTTGGCATGTGTTTTTTGGGGAAAGTTATTTTATTGGTATATCCATGACTTGTATGACGATGTCTGTGTACTAGCTTATTTGAAACAACTAGACTATAATCATTATTAAATCTCCTAATAACGTATTTCATAATAGTTGTTCTACGTCTGACATATTGTATTATAATTTCTATCCAGGATGTTTAGTCTATAGCATGATCTTGTCGACAATATGTTAATAAAGACTACTTATACAATATGTCTATAAAGCAATTGGTAGACCATTAGGAGATATAAAAGTGAGTAATCGAATTTTTATCGGATCTTGAGCTGCCATGTTGTGGTTTTTATTTTAATTAATTATCTTAGGTTTTTTGACCCTATATTATGTAATATTGGCGGCATTTTGCTTGATATAGTTTGGTTATTGTTCATACGTTAAGTGGATTATAAATATAAACTGGAAATATGCATTTTGAATTGCCAAAAAAACTCTCCTAGGTAATTCAAGTTCCTATCAAGGAAGGGAGCCACCATATTGTTAGGCCCCACTTTGAAGATTAGAAACTACTAAGAAGGCTTAAAAACATTGACACTGGCAAGTGCCTCTGTGGCACCAAAACAACAAGAAGAAGAAATGTGTAATCATTTTATTTACATGATTTAATTTACTATGCAATAGTGACTAATTTATATTTATTACTCCTTTTATGTGAATCTTGAATGAGAGTTTATCTTGTAGGTTTCTTTAAACATTCGCGGACGTGCGTACAACAAATCGCCAAAGTTTCATCACAATCTGATTAATAGTTTAGGAATGCACAAAGTACAAATAGGCTTCGGATTTATGTATAAGTTGCGACGCGGTGCTCCATGGAACCCGTGAAGTCTAAAGGCTTGCTTGTATTAATACTTCCTTTCGAAACAAATTTCAAATTTCGAAAAAAATTATATCTACAACAAAACTATATTATAGTGTATATTGTAAGGAATTATTATAACGATTATATTTTCAAACAATTAATAGGTACGCCCTTGTCACTAGCTTCCTTAGATTTTTTTTTCTCAATGTGGCTTTGAAAAAATCGCCTGACAGTAGTAGCTACAAAAAATATATAGGTTACTTTGTATTATAGAAAATGCCTTGAAATAATTAAGTCGATACGATCCTGATTAAATAATATTATTCTAAATCGTTGTTACATCATAACCCACATTAACTGTTTATTATATTTTTCGATTTTATACTTTCATTCTCCAGGTTGGAACAATGTTTTAGGGTTTTTTCTACTGACTATAATAATATAAACATTCTTATTTTTAATTATTAACATACTAGCTTAGCAAAATGATTACATTTGATGTTAGGTACGTCGGTGGTGATCGTCACGTCGGTGTCACAGATTTCATCAGCAGTCGCCAAAATCATATCGGCTTGTTGGAATGCCACTTCACACTTCGTTTAAAAGATCCAATGTCATTGGAATATTGTAGTTTTAGTATTAAATACTACTCAAAATCTATACCTATGTCTACTTTCAGTTCTATATAATATTAAATTAGGCACTTTTATAAAATAGAGTAATATTAAACACAATATTATTAATATCGAAGTTCAGAATACGTAAGCTGTATAAAACAACACCGGAAGTTTCCATTATTAGCTTTGAAGCGAACATATTTTATGAGAAAATATTATATTAGTTCAAAGGGTAAGCAGTAACTCTCGCCATAGATACATAAATACTATAGAATAGAATAGAATAGAATAGGTATAGTTAGGAAAGTTTAAGTTTTGGTTAAAAATTTCATAATCTTCTATACATATTATAAAACTCAACGTCTCTATGTCTTTTAGTCCGTTTATGTTCTTTTCACGCGAAAACCACTAATCTGATTTACAATACGTTTTTTAAATCATATCTGTTACCTGGCCTGTTTATAAGGTTTATTTTATTAGAGAAAGTAACAGACAAACTAAGCAGTGGCGATAATGGTGAATCAATTCGGAAAGTAGACGCTATTGAGGTACTTAAATGGCTTACGCTGAGTAATTTATAAGAGATATATAATGTACTACATAATAATAGATCTTAAAAGAACCTACAAAGAAGTCAGCGATAGCATATCTATATCTTCTAAGGATCACCCACAATAAGTATTTTTGTATTCAAAATAACGGGCGGAGGACCGCCAGGGCTGGTAGCGAGGGTAGCAAGATCCACGCGAACGGAGCCGGGGGAATAACTAGTAAATTATAATTATGTATAATGAAAATAGACTTCAAATTATTTGAATTTATATATGTATTATTCTGAAAATCTGCTAATGGCATTTCAATAATCATACCAAATTCAATGTATAATCGTTATAAGGCATGGCATATATATAGAATAATGTTAAGTGTTTAAAGATGGACGGGTATGAACAGTAGAGGAAGACCAAATCAGGTATGTTAATACTGAGATGACAGTTGATAAAGGAGAGTGGGAAAACATGTTGTGTCGATCCTACTTAGTTGGGTTAAGGGTAAGAAGAAAGATTGTTACAAATCCTAAAACAATAAGAATATTGTAAAATTATACTATGAATTAAGAATTTGTACTATCCCAAAGCCTAATCATCGCAGTTAATTGAATTTTAAATATTACATACAATATTTTACATATTATGAGTTTTACATATTTATCACATTGCTATTAACCTTATCACAAGAATGGTCACAAGTTCACTAGCCCAATCTTTCAACTCACTCATACTAACGATACCACAGTAAGATACATTTATTATAAAAATAATAATGACTCCGTGTAGAAGAAGATTATCACTTTAAGTCACTACTGGACTCTGCAGAAATTTTACAGTTTTACTTCTTAGTATTATTGTTTACCTGTTCTGCTCCCTACATGAACCTTTTAACCTTTACTTTTTTATTCTAGATAGTTTAGAAATTTATTGTAAGTTTACATCACTTCTAGTTATTCTAGGGACACGTCATGACAGAATAACTCCGCTCACGCGAGTTGACTGGCTCTAGTATCTCAGGAGAGCTCGAATTAAGCAAACTCCTTAATACAAAATTTATGATTTCGTGAAAACCGGGATTAATTTGATGTTGAATAAATATGTTTTGTGAAACGAAGTCTTCATGGTGTAAATACAACTATCCTTCTTAATAAAATTATTATCTTATGCTTTATAAGTACTAATAGGTCCTTACATATGAAATTAGCGTTTTATATGGAAAAAGTAAAACGAAAAAATTATACATTTAATCAATCGAAGTAGCCATTATTATCTATGTACTTTCGTCATTCCATAGGTAGTCCATTGATTCCATTGCTAAAAGAATTGTGGGAGCGAGAATCAATAGCCTCATCGGAATTGAAATTTTTCCTTGCAAGATATTGTCCAAATTTCGAAAAAAAGTGGTAATATGTTGGAGCAAGGCCCGAGTAGTATGGTGGTTGTCGGAGACATTCCAACCGCAATTCCTCTAATTTAGTGACCGTCTGTCGTGTAGTATTGAGTCTAGCGTTGTCCTGAAGCAGCAGTGGGCTAGATTGATTGACCAGTATTGGTTGGCTAGCTGTTCCATCATGGTTTACAATTGTTGCCGATATTGATCTGCTTTCTCGTCTGGCCAGATCTTAGGAAGCTGTAGTATATGACACCAGCACTGGTCCACCAAACACTCACTAGACCTTTTTTGAGTCAACTTTCGCTTAGGACAGGATTTGGCCGGTTCTCCTGGGTTCAACCACTGTCGTGAGCGTTTTCGATTATCGTAACGGATCCATTTTTCGTCACAGGTAACAATACGATTCAAAATTTAGTGAAAAGAACAATGTCAAAGAAAAATTTAATGATACGAAAAAAAATGAATCACTAAATTCAAAACTAAATACAAAATTCAAGGTAGCAAGTTCAACAAAACGCCAATTACATATGTAAGAACCTAATATATAGAGAAAATCGAGTGTATGTAAAGCTTCATTAAATTATTCAACTGTTAGTATTACAAAAACATTGCAGTATTAAAACAAACATGAATTTATAACCGAAAGTCTGTGCTAATTAAACCGAGCCTCGGTGAGCTGCCGACTTTGCAGTGCACAGTGCACATGTACGGAGCAGCGAGCAACCATTGGTATTTTATTAAAGGTCTTATATATACCTCATAAGATTAACGGGCTTGAAAGCAAGACACTGTAATATTTGTAATAAAAAAATTGCTCACAATTATTTCATGATAATAATTATTGATAATGGTGATATGGCCGTACCTTTTTATTGAGTGTCTTTTTTTATCGTAGCACGGCAAAGAGGCACAGCACTGGTAAGCACAGTGCAATCCAATAACATTGGCGACTATCGTGGGATCTACACCCCATCGTCTGCTGTCACTCGATGCCGGCCTGCTCTAATGTCTCTTCAAGTTATGTTTGAAGGAGCCCATGTTATAGGAAGGAGGGAACACACTGGCCGGGAGACAGTTCCACAGATTCATAGTACGTCACAGTAATCCTAAGAAAATGTTTGTTGAATATTCTGAGAATCTAGATCTGGATTTTATATAGATTCTTAGAACATTTGTTGCCTAGAAGATGAAATAGCAACACTTCAGAACATGACAATAAATATTCTCCCGAAAAACACCACCGGTAGACAGACATTTCCCATATACATATTAAAACTATTATTAGTTTATTTTCAAAGTCACAAAGAAATTACAAGCGAAAAATCTCGTATTGTATGTGTACGTATAAATAAATAAAACTACATAGTATGAGTAATTTCCCTCTCTGTTTTTATCAGGTCTTATTACCATTAGTGCAATGTTCCAAAGATTCGGAACAGTTTAAAGTGTCTTGTTATACTCTAAAATGAACAAAGTATATCATTATAAAATGTTAATGTTTTTATAAAAATGTTTTCCGCTATCTTCTGTTAATATGGTGGATGCTATAGATAAGCTCTAAAATGCATCATAATGAGCTTTCATGACCTAGCTAAACGTTAAGAGAGAATATCTCGCTCATCACTGCTATAAAATTTGTTTAACACGTTTATTACTTTATATAAGAGGTTATTTATTTAAAATATTATTTTATATAATTATTTACTATTAACGCACTGGCCACTTCGAATAAAAATTAAGCCTGCATAGTGTCCTATTTTTTTTCACACGAAAACTGTCTTATAAAAAAAAGACAACACATTCAGCTTTTAGCGTGAAGATGGGTAAAGCGAAAATAAGAGTAATATTCGAAAACGAGTGCTGGCGTTTGACTAACGCAGCAGAAACTGCTCGTAATGTCCATTTGCTTCAGTCAATGCTTTGTTTGAAGAGGATACGGCTAACGAACGCACCGTGCGCTACTGGTTTAACGGCTTTCGTAGTGGAAGTTGCGACCTGAAGAATGAACCACGAGGAAGACGAGACACTAAGGTAAATAACGATGAATTGAAGGTTATGGTGGAAGCCGGTCCTTGTCAAACTACCAAAGAATTACTGGCATGGTTTGACGTTAGCACACTCACAATATTAATACATTTGCATCAAATCGATAAAATTTAGAAACTTGAAAAATGATTTGTTTAATATGCAGAGAGCACCTTGTTATATGGGTACAGAAATTAAGGAATTTTGGACCGAATTATGACATGTGCCATTTAGACAATTTTTTCCACGGGAAAATATTTTCTTCACAGGAAGCAGTACTAAATGCAACAATTACAAAATGTAACAATTCATTTCACTCATTTTGTGGGGTCCAGATCCACAGAGTTTTATCGGAAAGGTTTAAATGATCTTCCTTTTCGATCGAAGAAATGTATAGACAACTAGGGTAGATATTTTAAATTAATATATTTTATACAAAAAAAAATTCGTTACCAAACGGCAATTTCATACTTTAACCCCTAATATCGTAGAGTTGTCGCGGTTCGAGATAATGTTTTCTTGTAGCTAAAAACATAAATTTACATGTAAAAATAATAACTTAGCTATCTCTCTCGCATTCAACCACAACTGTAGAATAACTTTTTCCATGAACGAACTAAAAGATTTACGCCCCTGTTATTATTGCTAAACTTTCCGGTTCTAACTGTTTTTGCACCCGCACGAATATCAACATTATGCCGTTATAATTTGTATTGACCTCGATTTAAATGTATAAAATGGAAACTGGACCCTATACTTTGCCTAGCTGATATAAAAAAAAAACATTGTTTTATCAAATTAGTGATGTGATTTTTTTAATGATTTTTTCTTTACTTATTTACTTTCCTTTAAATGTTTCTTTAATAAATCGTCTTCAGGTAAATAAGTAACTGGAATCATGGTAGAGTTCACGTTATATAATTAAAATAGTTCATCTGATATTCATAAATTGAAAAATACAAGAAGTAAATCATGTCATTTGGTTTATTTTCTTACATTTATTGACGATTTTGAATAGTAGGTATATTGACTTGGTTTTCGTGTGGAAAAATAAATGATTGTAATTTATTTAAATGCTACTTGTGACATTGCTATGAGACGTGTGACCCTACATCCCTACTACATTGTTCTATGATGAAGTTGTAACAAATAATTTGCAATGAACTTATAACATTTATTACTTACTTACGAGTAATTAGCATCGAAGAGAATAGGTTCAAGACGTAGCTGAATGTTAAGGCTGAGTTTTTGCTGACAAAATAAGTCATAATGAAAATAGTATGGTTGTAGAGAATATTCTACCAACATCATGTTGAAAATACTCTGCCAAGCACCTAACGGCGTCTTCACGCAGCTGTGCATGAGAGCAAAGTCCCTTTCCACGTGTCTTATCATCTCTCGATTCATTGTTATAACATACTACATATGTACATACGTTACATAATATCAGGCGAGATTGTAAAGAAAGTTTATCCTATAAATAGTAAAAAAAAAATGGATTAGACCAAAAAATTATAGAGCTGTCAACAGAGAACAGAGAACAAATTCAACCGCTAAAATCGATTACAGAAGAACCTTGAATATACATTTCACACCTAACTATCAACAAATTAGTTGATTTTAATTTAAATTAAATACTTGATTTGGACAAACTTGTCATATTTAGAAGCAATGATGGCTCAGTGGTAGTCATATACGACTTCACCTCGATTGACGTGAGTTCGAATCCCTGCAAGTAGCCTGAGCTTTCGGTGAAGCAAAACATCGTAAGGAAACCATAGCATGGTGGTAGGGCATTTTCTAATGCCCGCCTGGCTAGCTACCTCTCTCAAGTTAAAAATTTGTCGCCAAGCACCAATAGGCATCTTCCGGCAGCTGCACTTGAGAGCCAGTCTTCCATTAGGTTTAGCGTGTTATCATCTTGGGCTACATCGTCACTTAACATCAGGTGAGATTGTGGCCACTACGCTAAAACCTATAACGATAAAAATGTATTTTGTTATGATTTGCTTCAATCAATGATAATTATAGTCATGTAATTTATTGCCAGCTTGAATATTTCATCTAACCAAAAATTTTGCATGATTGTGTAGGTACAGAGAAATAACGTATACATTTTCTAAAGTTAAAAATCCGCGGACACGAGGTGAGAAATACGTTAATTAAAATGCAAATAGTTGTGTGTGATATAAAAGGGTTTAGTTAAGCCGTGAAAATTACTTTTAGAACATAACATATTTTTATACAGAAACCAATTCGATAATGTTACATACTTTCTTAATTATATGAATTAATAGCATTTTCATTGTGATATTTTTTACGTTTCATATTAAATTATAACTATAGTTCAAACTTTTTTTTAAATGTGGTAATTTTCATGAAAATAGATAACACGTTAGCAAGCTTCTTTGGCATAACAAAACGAAAATAACCCCAAAAATTGTATTCCGAGGATATGCCATCAACGATAATAATTTAAATTCATTTTACAAACAAACTTTTTTTTATTGTTAACTACTACAATTAGTTCTTAAATGTATGAATTTTTATTTTCGTATTTTTTTTATTGAACTGGATATTAAACATAGCTTGAAAAAAACATACAAAACCTTATTTATTGATTTAGATATATTTTAATTGCTTTTGAAAAATTAAAACTTTTTAGCAGTAATTATGTTTTAATTAAGATGTAATTATCTTTAACAGTTATCTTTATCCACATTGACTCATTGGTTGGTTAAATGAATTTATTATACAAAAACCGTCTCGTCACGAGAGTACCTAACTCTCCCAGAGACATAATTTAATTACGTACCATTAAGTGACCCTTTCATAACATTGTCCGTATAAATAGGTTAAGGGCACTTATATGGGTTTAATATAATCCTGTGGATTCCAAAGTAATAAAAGCATCAAAAGTTAACAACAATTTGAGTAACATTCTGAATATTTAACTATTGTATGTAAGAAATTCGGTGATGTTGTAAAGATGAAAGGTCTATGCTAAAAAAAGCATCTCGATAAACTCTCTTTATCATAAATAATTATCATTTAACTAAATAGTAATCAATTAAGTTTTCATAAAGATAATTTTCTTGATATTTATAAAACGTAAACTTAATCATCATAATAATAGGTACATATTATTTCTAAATTATAATACTAACAAGTAATAATATTATGATACATTTATTTCAACATAACTTACAAAATTACAGAGTTACATTTAAAAGTGATGGTTGATAATTTTATAGGTTGTTGATTATCCAACAAATACACACAATAGGCGTAATGCCACCTGAAAAATGTTATACTGTATATGAAATTGAAAAAAATATAAAGTAAATAATAACAACAGCTTTGGACACAAACGAAAGATAAGTTTCACTAATATTTAATATTGAGATAATTCGTATTAACGTGTGCAACCAAAAAAAAAATACTCCATCAAAGCTCTTTGAATAACATGTATTTTTATGTGTCTGTGTCAAGTATATTGTGTAAAAATGTTGAAAATGTATAACAAAATTTATTGCCGTCAAGACCTTCTACCAAATAAAAGGTTACACACACAAGATCTTGGCATTGTGTATTCTGAAAAGTGTCTGATCGTAAAAATACGGTTATATAGTGCAGTTTTGTATTCAGAATATCGATTTATGAGATAAAAATAACATCTTCAAAATGACCCTGACAAGATTAGCTTGATGTAGCAGGTGAATACGTTAAATTAAATAACTGTGCACTCTTTCCGAATTAATGTGTACAAAAGGGATACATTGTGCACGAATAACATTATTTTGTTTTACATGATATCGGTTAATATGCTAGTCCAACACAAAATTGCTGCTAGTTCTTGAGTATGAGAAATGATCAATTTTATTTAAAAAAACTTTTGCTTTGATTTTATAGTAGCACGGCAGTGACGGTACCGTGCTTGAAGATAAGCAGAGTACTATGCAAAAACAAGGGCACCACCGCGAGTTCGGTGATCCATCGACAGTTGCCAATATCAAGCCTCGGGGCAGCTGGATATGCACTGGCTGGTCCCGAAACGTAAATCAAAAGATATTACTGTGACGGTCTTAGGGACCATCCATTAATTACGTAAGGGTGCCGAGAGGGAGGGGGGTTAAGAGAATCTCTACATGCTCGTAAAAACAAACGAAAAACTCGTAAGTGGAAATTTAATATTAGAAATCTAGTTCCATTTCGGATTTTTTCTTCATTCTATAATGTATACTTCGATTTATATCTTATATTACAAATTTTTATTGTTCATTCAACATTTTCAAATCTTAAATGTGTTCATTTTTATTCATTTTCAATATTATAATTAATAATTGTTGTACATTCTTCCCGCGTATTCATTCTAATTTAATTATTTGGAAAATAAAAATTCACTCTTTAATTTTCGAGGTACTATAACATTTAATGATATTAAAAATATTCAATAATAATTCCGGTCACAATATCATAGCAGTTTATATTCTTTTTATTTTAATTAAACGTTCAATGCGTTCAATAAAATACGAAAAAAATATGTTAGAAATATATGTTAATTTAGTAACTATTAAATAATTAATTAAAATATAATTAAATATGAATGAATAGAAAAACTTGTGGTGAAATAAAAATCCTTTATCATAAATGTCGTTTAAATAAAGACTCCTTACTAACAGAAAACTCGCTATTCATTTCATCTTTATTCCTCACAAAGTAAGCAAAAAAATTTAAAATAAAACACACGATGCTCTTTTTTATCGTTGTAGGTTTGACGTAGTGGTCACAATCTCACCTGATATTAATAACACGCTAAACCAGGTGCAGCTGCCGGAACGCACCTATTGGTGCTTGGAGAGAGATTTTCAAGTTGTGAGTGGTAGCCAGCCAGGCGGACATTAGAAAATCCCTACCACCATGCTATGGTTTCCTCACGATGTTTTCCTTCGCCGAAAACTAAGGCTCATTGCAGAGATTCGAACTAACGTCAATAGACGCGAAGTCGTACACGCTACTACTAAGCCATCATTGCTTCAAAATTATAGTCACTGCTCTTTAGTAATATGAATTTATTATATTCTACAAACAGGATATTTATATTATATTCTAATGTCGGCCTGGCTAGCTACCGCCCTCAATTTGAAAATCTGTCGCCGAGCACCAATAGGTGTGTCCCGGCAGCTGCACTTGAGAACCAGTCTTCGAATAGGCTTGTTTACCATCTTGGGCCACATCATCACTTAAGACCAGGAGAGATTGTAGCCATAACGTTAAACCAATAAACGATTTAAAAAGTATGTATTCTAATTAGGTACCTATGTTGTTTGTAACAAAAAATTCCGTCACAAAAAGAGCTTGGTTGTAGAGCGATGAAAAAGATATTTTTCAAATTTCGACGATTATATTAGACTAAACAATATGATAATTTATTGCGTCGCAGCGGCGAAATGGAAAACATGTTTTTTGACTATCTATTCGATGTTCTGTTATTTGGAGGACACTTTTTCAGTATAGAACTACTCGCTTTGTTACATATATTAGTACCATGCACTTACATATAGACGCATATAACGTAACATATACTCAACGGGTCTACTACAGATTTTAGTCTGAGGTTTATATTATAGGGGAGAGGCGTACAAAATGGCATAGGCGGGTAAAATGGCACATCTGCTTTTTTCCGAAACTACAGACATACTAGTTTTCACAATGGCCTGTAGAGGGCCGCTTAGTAACAGGCCGCTACCTGTGGCGGCTCCAGTCGTCTCTGTTAGGCCGTCCGGTGCGGACACGTGTTTGTTTGATTTTTGCAGTCACGAGTTTTACTCAGGTGGATTTTGTTTCTCGTAAAAGTAAGTATTTTTTTACGTTTATTTGTTTGTATTTAGCGTTAATTTATTGTAATTTTAGTAAATATCTTCGAGAATGTTTTGAAATCACAAAATATTAGTTACAATTTTAGTTATTGTTTTCTAATGTTAAAAGTTATGAAGTGGAAAAAATGGCATACATCTTGTTCGGGTAAAATAGCATACTATGTCATTTGACGCACCTTTTTTCTTATTCCAGGTAATCGAACATAATGCCTCGCAACTATTCTAGAAAAACAAACCGACAGGGTTGGGATAAAACCTCTATGGAAAAGGCTATTGAAGCTGTGAAGAATAATGAAATGGGCTGGCGGTTGGCTTCTAAAGTGTTCAAAGTCCCACAAAGAAGACATGAACTGGAACAAAATAAAGTCTTAGCTCCAACTACAAAAGGTAGGGGTCCCTACATATTTAGTATTTTTTATGATTAAAACTGATTTAATCGCCTACCTTATTGTTTTAGGTATGGGTAGGTACAGAAGTGTCACATATGAAATGGAACGAAAACTGGTCGAACATATTAAATTACTAGAAACGAGATTATTTGGATTGACAAGAAAGGAAGTTTTGGAATTGGCCTACCAGTTTGCAGACGTTAATAACATTTCTCATAACTTTAACAATGTAAAAAAGATGGCAGGCAAAGAATGGTTGGCTGGATTTTAACGCAGACACCCGGACATATCCTTGAGGAAACCTGAATCAACTTCAGCTGCAAGAGCCCAAGCCTTCAACAAACCGCAAGTAGCACGGTTTTTTAACACTTACCAAAACATTATTCAGAGCAATAACATTTCTCCGCATAGGCTCTACAACGTTGATGAATCAGCTTTATCAACAGTCCAGAGACCCCAAAAGGTCTTTGCTACTCTACTGGCCGTAAGCAGGTTGGTGCTTTGACTAGTGCTGAAAAGGGGTCTCATGTGACAGTTGTTTGTTGCATGAGTGCAAATGGCCATTTTGTCCCACCGTGTTTAATTTTTCCTAGAAAAATTATGAAACAGGAGTTGATAGATGAAGCTCCAACCGGTAGTTTGGGTTTTGCGCCAGAATCAGGTTGGATGACAACAGCTGTATTTCATAAATGGTTGGTGCACTTTCAGATGTATGTTAAAGCGAGCCTTGATGACAAAGTACTTTTGTTAGTTGATGGACATGTCAGTCATAAAGGTATTGAAAGCTTAACATTCGCAAAAGAGCATGGAATAATTATGGTGTGCTTTCTACCTCACTGCACGCATCGCATGCAACCATTAGACGTATCTTTCTATGGTCCACTGAAGACTTATTTTAATCATGAAGTGACCATTTGGTTTAAGTGTCATCCAGGCAGAGTTGTTACTCACTTTCAAATAGGTGCTATACTAAACAAAGCTTATGGTAAAGCAGCAACGGTCCAAACTGCAGTCCATGGCTTTAAAAAAACAGGTCTCTGGCCTGTTGATCCAAATATATTTCCTGATTATTTGTTTGAGCCTGCTGAGACGACAAACATCCCTATGCAAGAAGATCGGGTAGAGCCAGAAGAAAATTCATCGACAGCAGAAAACCTATGTATCTCAGTAGGTCCATCTCACGTAGTAGCAATCAGTTCGTCATGACTGTTAATTGCAAGCACATCAGTCGTACACAGCCCACGTCCACTCTCTATAGCTCAATCTAGAGACAAAGCTACTGCAATACCTGCGACACCCCCATCATCTAAATTTATACTCAAAGACATGATATCAATGTTCCACTCAACGTGCTATCTCCAGTGCCGAAAGGAATATATGTGGCTGGACAAGGTAAAAGAAGACCACGTAAGAAACCAACAATATTGTTGTTAACTTTAACGCCGAATATAGAAGAGGCAAAAGAAAAATACGCTCCTCTACCTGTTCCAAAGAAAAACACAACCCAACCCAAGAAAGGTTACAAAAGCTTTGGAATTTAGTTCCGATAGTGAAAATGATTTATCTTCCTTACAAGCTTCCACTGAAGCCGGGGATGATGATGAAGATTGTCCTTGCATTTATTGCAATGACCTATATATACTCCAGGTCCAAGCCTAAAGAGGTCTGGATACAGTGCTTGAGCTGTAAAAGATGGGCTCATGCGTCATGTGCAGATGTTCCGAAAAGGACAAAGTGTTTTACGTGTGAACTCTGCATGTAATTTACTGATTTTTATTTTAAATTTGGTATGCCATTTTGTCCACACTGTGTGTGTCATTTTACCCGCATAGGGTGACAAAACGGTTTTTGTTTAAGTTTTTAGAAATGTTTGTAATTCTACTGTTTTGTATTGAGTTGACTGATCTCTATAATTCTAAGTAGGTAATGAACCAAAGAATACATAGTTACTTAAAGTGTTAAATAATATTAATAAATAAAGATTTGATGACAGATTTAATAACTAGTATGTCATTTTGTACGCCTCTCCCCTACTTTTATACTATTAACAGCTGATAATGACAAATCTACAAAAACTATCAAATGAACATTGAGCTAATGCAAACGAATTAGTTACAATTTCGAATTATAAACTCAATCATATTTCATATCATATCATATTTCAACAAGTAATGGGTATTTAGAACTCGTAGAACGTTAGAGAAGCTACTGCCAGACTCTTGAAAGAAAAAATTTCAATTAATTTTAGGTAATATAAACTTACTGAATTATTTTTAATCCGATAGTACACAAGGTATGCTTATCTTTTATTTTCGAGTATAGGATAGTTATGATGGTGTATGTAATAATCTTCATTTTAACAGACTTTAGATTCGCTTAGTTCATACAACTGCTACTAGTAAACAACAAAAAGGTATTTAAAGATTTCCATAGAGCTGTGAATCATCAATCAATCCTAAATTACCCCTCGCAGATATGATTAATGAGAGTAAATCGGTAAGCGTTTACACAATTCTTAAAATTAATTGAAATATTCCACTGTTTTTCTTCACAGGTATGTTTATATTAGAATTATATAATTTATTTATACGTAATGCTTACAGGTTGGTAGGGCAGCTGTACTCATCTGGTTCGCATCTACCTTGCACATGGTGATAAACCCGTCATAGTGACTCTCTTTTAGTTTGTCGCGTGTCGGAATCAGCCAGTGTATATTTAACTGCCGAGAGACCAGAGCGTGCATGACTACGATGACCGGCGGTGGATTATTACTGTGCTTACAATCAGGCACAATGCCGTAAGTTTGTCGTACTACTTATACTTAAAATAAAACTTACTCCGCTATTTTTTTTTTTAATGATATTACCTAAGTAATAAATATAACACGACATAAATAAAAAAAACAGTTATAGGTACTGCCGATAGAAGTGAAAACTTACAAACCTTAGAATTATTTTCTAAAGCCAATATACCTAAATACGAATATTTAAAATAATTTAAAAAGCTTTGTTTTTTTTTCGTTATTTATTTTTCAAAGTTGTCGTAAATATATTTATTTCTATAGTACTATTATAAAGAAGTAAGTTTGTATTGTTTGTAAGAGGTAATCTGTAATCTCTAGAACACCTGATCCGATTTTGAAAACTTTTTCACTAATAGGAAGCTAGATTGTTACCGAGTGAAATGTGCTATTTTATATGCTTATTTAATTTTATTTCGTAATTAACGTAAACGTAATCGCGTCAGGAAGTTAGTTTAAGAATACATGTAGTCTATTTTTAGAATTATTTCGTAGTTGATAATCGTAATGATGTTACTAGCAGTTAGTAGTGTATAGTACCGTTCATTACCCACCAATGAAGCCTAAAAAAGTTAGAATATTAAAAAAAAAAATGTTTTTTTTCTTTAATGGTGTGTGGTATAATATGGTAAAGTATATCCGTAGATTTTTTGGAAAGTAAGACTCATAACGTACATTTATGAATAACGATAGAATGTTACGGTATGATCTAGTGATCAAAGGTCGTAATAAATAAAACTACGAGGGAGAACTATTCTACGTTATGGTCATATAAAATTGTAGTTGGCCTGTTTGGAGATAGGACATGCCAACAAGAGTTAATCATTCCTCGATTCGAAAAGAGTCTTTGTTTGTTAGTTGGCAGTGCTCGAGATAAGTTTTAGGATGAAACGAGACTCGATTTTCGCGAATGTCTACCCCTAATACATACCAGTTGTGCTTGCAAACACGGAACTTTGACTTACCTAATTCGCACGCGTTCCATAAAGAAGGTCATACCTACACGTGCTAGACAACCGTTCGCAATAAAAGTACTACTAAAATTTAACTGTGAACATCAGTATGATTTGTTAATTATACTGTTCACTATGATTTCTTAATATTTTCTAACATTAATAAGCATTAATAAAATATAATACCTCGAGTGTTTATTTATATTGGTAGGGCAATACATAATTCAATATAGGTAATGTTGTAGATTCTCGCAATTATGTAAGTTCTTGAATGTTTCGAACATCAAATAATCCACCTGAGCACTTAGAAACGCGGAAAACGTGAACGCTTCATTAAGGGCATTAGGCGTCTCGATTTGTTTTAAGCATATATATTTTGTGTTTTGTGTATCAGAATTATTTAGCTAATTAATATCACTTATTAGTATAAGAAATTATCACGATTTGTATTAAGACAATTACTCGAATCCTGTTTGAATAATAATGATTTATTCATTAAGCTACCAAGCTGTGGAGAGCTTAAGTAAAGATGTTAATTTTACTATTAAGTAACTAGCTGTACCCGACAGAAGAACACATAGTGCTTAAAACTTTAATAAGTTTTCTTGAATGAAGATATCGTGTTTTTTATAAAGACCAAGTATCTAAGGAGTAAACGAAAAAAAACTTGATCAAAATCCATCTAGTAATTTTCCGTGATGCTCGCCCAACGGCAAACCTTAATCATTTTATTTATCTAGAAGACTAGCTGCGCCCGCGACTTCGCTCGCGTGGAATACTAAAAAAAGGTTTTTTATTTTTTGTGAGGAGCCCTAATTATTTTTCTAAAATCAAAGTTATGCCCTATAACATCAGCTATCTGCCAGTGAAAGTCCCGTCAAAATCGGTCCAACTGTTTCGGAGATTACCGGGACCAAACAGACAGACAAAAATTTGTTATAAATACCGTGTACAGTTTCATATATATTTAGTAAAACCTGTTTTTATGACATTCAAACAGTCACTTCAATTTTATTGTATGTATAGATAATTTAATGGATGCACAGAGAGGGAGTCCATTTCCAGATATCACTATCATTCACATAATGATCCACGCTATAATATCCACAGTAAAAACTGTTTGACGTGGTCCTTGAACTCATTGTCTGGCAAGTCAGTAATGTGCTTCGGGATCTTATTACTAAGCTAACACTAACATCAAAGCAGCAACGATAGTTCAGTACGTAGCGTTTACGGACACCTCGTCGATCGACTTGAGTTCCAATCTTTGCAATGAGCATGAGTTTTCTGTGAAGGAAAACATCGTGGTGAAACTATAGTATGGTGTTGGGGTATTTTTCAATGTTCGCCTGGCTAGCTACCACATTCAAGATGAAAATGTGTCGCCAAGCACCTATAGGTGTGTTTTGGCAGCTGCACTGAAACCGAACTGGGAACAGAGCTGCACTAGGTTTAACGTGTTACCTTCTTGGGCCACATCGTCATTTAGCACCAGATGGGATTGTGACCGGACGCTAGAAACACCTATTAAAAATTAAAAAAAAGAAGAAATTAATAATTTTCCTACAACACCAACACCAGATCGATGTGTATTACTGGAATAGATACATTCTTTTTTTTTTACTAAAATTATCGCAAAGAAAAACAAAGTTAATCATTGTAATTATATAAGTGAAATGTTTATCCACTCTAGCATTTTCGGTCATGCGTTAAGTCGATACGTAATACGGTGTTTGTGAAACTGACAGGTCGCGGCTAATTGGTAGGTACCGTTTTATGGTATAATTTTTGTTTGACAAAATATTGTTATACACATATTTTATACATTATTTAAATGTAATTAATTTCAGATTTCGGTCATATTGTATTTGTTTGTAGAGTTACTAACTTTACAAGTTATATTTCAATTTATTATCTTCTTAAACCGTGTGCAAAATAAAATAGTTATTACATAATAAATTCAGTAAAATTAATTTAAAATTAATATTTACCCTAAAATGTTCGCACACTGTGCGTGACTAGTTTCACGTGACGGTGAAATACCATATTTTTTTAAGGATTCCCTTCATTTATAATATCACTTTATATACTAGAACTACCGGTTTACGATGCATTTTTTTTTTCTAAGTGACTACAATGTTAGCCATCAGGGCTCTGAAGGCTCTACGGCTCCTCAGACGGCTTCTACAGCTTCACCCGGGCTTGGGGGCGAGCGCTTAAGGCACTCAGAAATGAAGAAATGTCTTGTAGTACCGATATGTAGTGACAATAATCGTGCCTTGCATGGTGCTAATTTACTACCAGTAGAGACTACAGCTATGGACTACAGAATGCCGTCGGTCGAACGTAGGCGCAAATCTTGCTATCCCCGCTCAAAAAACGAAAAACATAAATACTTATTGTGCGTGATCCTTAGAAGATATACATATCTTATCACTCATTTTTTGCAGTTATTTTTAAGACCCACAATTATATACAGCATTAATTTGATATATCTCGTATGGCTTACGCAGTGTAAGCCATTTAAGCGCTCCAAATGCATCCTTTTTGCGAATTGATTCAACATTATCGTCACTACTTATTTCTTATGTTAATTTCTCGTATAAAATATACCCTATAACCTGGCCAAATAACAGTGCTATGAATTAAAATTAAAACATGTAAATCGGATAAGTGGATTTTACGTAAAAAGAACATAAACGGAAAGAGACAGAGACGTTGAGTTTTGTAATATGAACAGATAATAATATGTGAGGTTAATATTTTACTTAAAAAACTGTTGAAATCGATTGGAAAAATCAGTTCCTTCTGTCAGAATAATTACCATTACCCAGCAATGGAATAGTTACAAATGTGTTCCAACTTTTACTATAATAATAAGTCAAAATGAAAAACAAAAATGCACTCTCTGTTGAATTTGGGAAAAATTACTGAGTTAATCCCATGGGCATTTTTGAGTGTTAATGATGTGGAATATTTGATATAACATTTTAAACTACGTACCCGCTGAATAATTCAACTATACTCTTGGGATGCAATATTTTTTAATAGGAATTTATGTCAGTAACTATGTTCATGGCATTTGATTTAATTATAGAAATTATAACATTTGTATTATTATTGAGTGGGTAAAGGTTTTATCGTTGTAGGTTTAACGTTATGGTCACAATCTCACCTTATCTTAAGTGGCGATGTGGCCCAAGATGGTAACACGTTAAACCTAAAGCGAGGACTTGCTCTCAAGTGCAGCTGCCGGAACACACCTATTGGTGCTTGGCGACAGATTTTCAACTTGAGCAGCATTAGAAAAAGCCCTGCTATGGTTTCACCACGATGTTTTCCTTCACCGAAAGCTCAGGCTCAGTAGACGCGATGTCCGTACACGCAACTGCTAAGCCATCAGTGCTTAATTATTTTATTCAATTAAAAGTTGTTTAGTTATACAGCTTTAGTACATTTATATTATTATTTGGTGTAATTTAAAAGTTGACAGGTATGTAGATTTTCTGCAATAAAATAAAAAGTATCGACAATCACCAACCTGAAATATCTACTCGTATATCTGCCTAGTAAATTGTGACCCGAACTGTACTCAGTAACACAGTTTAATAAAAGAAATGTACTTACAAGTATTCATCTAAAATGAAAACAATGACTTCATTCAAGCTTCAATGAATTCTTCTTGTTTCGCTTTAAGCGTATGGAACACAATATAAAGTAATCTAAAATTATCATCGTACATTAACGGAATTCACATTCGTTGAAAGATTTATAATATTAACAATTTTAACAGCATGCCCAGTGAAATTGAATATGCGGGACTTTTCAACGATAAAATCTTTTCTTTTGCATTGTACCTATTTCAGAATTGGAGCACGGGCGTAATAATTGATTGGATTATGCCTTTCATCGGACAGGCTTGCTACGTGATCCCTGTACATAATTGGTGGATGAAAGAGAATTTATTTACTAACTGTGACAATAAAACGCTATATCTGGTCACTGAATACTGCGGCATGAATAATATATGTTTTACTTTATTGTTTTCAGTATTAAAATATCAATATGTCGTTACATGTGCAGGAATATCGCGCTGTTTACTAATTGTATCCAATTTTTACTTTTTACGTATGAATGTTGTGGCATTCTCTTAAATGTGTTAGTTTTCCCATCTGTATCTAATTATTTCATTGATATGTTATATAAAAGTAAATTTGCATTTGTTTATTTTTCTTTTTTGGACCTTCCACTCTGCGAAATTCTTACCAAACTGTAATTTACATACAACACTAAATAACCACATATTAAACAGACCGATTATCCAACTAAATATTTCTTCTATTTTATAAGCCAGATACTTATAATTTTTTCACAATCATTTCTCGATCATGTATTCAAACGTAAGAAATATGCTCAGCGTAATATCTTTCAGATAATATATAAGTTAATTTTTTAAATGATTAACTAAAAAGGATTTCTAAACAACTAAAGCTCATTTAAAAATATTATAACAAAAAATGCGTTCATTGGTGGTTATGGCAACTTTTCTTTCACAACATTAATTTAGTTCTTAAGTTAATTTCAGAAACTGCTAAATCTTTGTTATTAAAACATCACAGGTTACAGGGAAAATATATATTCTTGAACATTTTGAAAGTCTTTTAATAATAAATGTATTTCTGAAACTGATTTCAATTTTAATGAATGAGTACGGATCACAGCCATATTACCAATTATATTTTCCTAAAAAACGAATAATTAGGGGAGAAAAAGGTAATGGTAGTCAGAGGGTGATGGTAGTCGGTACTATAACAATAAAACTAAAAGACGTTGACAAATGAATATCGAGCGAAATGAAAGGCCATACTACAACCCTGCTCCCTTGTTATCACTGGTTTAATTAGCACGTGATTTTGGACGAAAATGGTGTATTGTTGTTTGCTGCGATTTCGTTATAAATTTTGTTGTGTACAACATGAGGTGAGATGTTTATTTCAACCTTTTTGAAAATATAAATTTTATTTTAATCTAAGTAAATTACTAAACAATTTTGTTATGAGTTATATATATATATATATATATTTAGTTTATTATCAATGTTGGGGTTATTAGAGTCAGTTGATCCCCATTGAATAGAAAAAAGCAGCAAAGTAACAAATCTGTAGGCAAAGCCAAGGGACGTGTTCTTCAAGTCCTCCTCCTCAGAGTCAGATACAAGTTTCTGTAATATATGCGATGACGATGTAAAAGTTTTGAATTGCGATGAGTTTGATCACAACAATGAGTTATGATACAGCGTCGGTGCACTTCGTGAGGATTGTGCCCACACGCTGACCGCTTCCGATGGATTCAGCAATTTTTAACGTGTAATTATAACTAAAGTATTATTTCTAAATTAAAAATACTGCTTTAGATTGATCAATTATTAGTTGTAGCAATAAAAATGTGTTTTTAATTAACCTGATAAATAACTTTAGATTTTTATTGATTCTTGTTTAAGTGACTCCCATTACCCCCTTTTCCCCTACACTTTACACAATTAGAACAATAGCCATTTACTATATACACTTTTTTCTCGTAGCAATTTGTTTAACAGTATAAGTAATTTGAAATTTTTACCATTGTTTTAAGAAATAATTTCACCTAAACCTTACTCATCATACGAAGACTTGCATGACACATCACCAGAACGTAAATTGTTACGTCGTGCAAATTATGACAGACCCTAAAAACATGCATTTCGACTATCAATTATCAAATTAAAAATATTTGATACTAATAAACCTTAAGTATAATACATTTTACACGATAAAATCCTAAATAACTTCATCTATACTTTGTGAATTTTCGATTTTATTTTTATTACTATGTGCATTGTTAGATTCTATGTTACTTAAAACTAAAGTGGGCAAAAATAATAAAACCAAAGAATCGAAAATTAGTCGTGTTATGAATTGATCGAACGCTGTTGTACATTTAATTTATTAGCTTTTTTTAACTTTCGAATAATTATATATATATTTATTAAATTCCTACATTTTTACTGCAGTAACAAGCAACGAAGAATACTGACTGGAAGAATAAATATCTTGTTGTTTGGAGTCAGGCATTCAAGCAATAAATTCAAGTGTTCCAGATTGCGGTTTCAATTTCTGTTATATTTTATTTTTGTCATTTCATTTTCACAGTTTACACACCCCTCAACTAATTTCAAGCATAAATGTATTATCAATTATATTTAGTTCTAAAATTGATTTGATAGTCGTAAAATCAACTTACAATTTAAATTATGCTACATCTCTAAAATAAACATTTGACATGTGTCGTGCAAGTCTTCTTACGATGAATTGATAATAATAATTCACCTAATATTTAGCAGAGCAAGCATGTTTTAAATTATTTTACATTTTTTACAATAGCAATTATTCTGAGGACATTTCATTGCACCTAAACGGCTTTTTTGCGGTGAACACACGTGAAAATTTTCTATCTAATATCTATTTAATCAGTTGAGGTTTTAAATACAAAATAATATTGTTGTACAATAAAATTCATTATACACGAGCACATCCATTATCTCAACTTAGAATATTACTATTTGTATCATAATTAGTATGTACACAAAACTGTGATCTGACCGAAAATCAAATGTTATGTCATGTCATGTCCTTTGTCACATGAACAAAAAAAATTATTATGGAAACCCGTTTCTTCAGTAATTTACAAGCACACAACTGTACGATTTGTGGCAACTTAAAATTCATGCTTCAAGTTATTATTTATCATTCACGTCACTTGTGCACAATAACCAAACAATATCACGTAAAATGCCACCAAAATTTACATAATATGGGGTCAAGTAACGCAAGTGTATGAATTAAAATTAAAACTACAGCATGACAGATAAGTACTCGCCAAAAATACATCTATGCATTGTTTTATATTATATTTTTTTTTTTTGTAATTTTGGCGGTGAAACAGCACTACTAAAATACAAGTAAATATATGTGACCAGTAGTTACCTTTTCCAAGTTTTGCTAATTTGTTTTCATCCAGTTAAAGTAAACAAACGTAGTTAATAACAGGCAACTAACGTGGGTCATCAAGACAAGCATGAAAGATACATTACAATGAGACAAGCAAAAATATTTGCAAACCTAATTACTAAAGGGAAATGTACAGGATAGAGTTCAGAAAAATACGGAACGTGTCCGCGCTGAGTGCACGCAACAAATGGAGTTTTTCAAGGAAACCAGTTAACTTTCTTTGAGTCAATGGTGATTATTTTGTTTGTAACTGTAAGGTTAGTTTTATTTTATATATTTTTAATTTGTGATTGTCTTTTTATAATATGTCTTCTTTCAAGTTGGTTTGTTGCTACGTTTACATATTTCATATTTATATTTTGTTTAAGATTTTTTGACAACAGTTTTATTTTTAATTTTATTCACATTCTCTCTACTTGGGTCAGCCCGACTGGTGAAATACCTCCACCCTACAGAAGATCGCAGCCAAATGACCTAGTGTTCTATTCCTGAGGTGATTAGGGTTTTCAGAGCTCCCAGGGGAACGGTGACTTCAAAGAGAGGTAGGGCACAGAGAATTTTTTAGAGATTCCTCTCTATTTGGGGCAGCCCAACTGGTGGAATACCTCCACCTTACAGAAGACTGCAGCTAAATTGTGTTGTATTCCTGCAGTAAGTAGGGTTTCCAGAGCTCCTTTGGGTAGGGCGTTCCAGATGGGCAACGTGCTAGTGATACCTATGGTATTACAAGCGTCCATAGGCTACGGTAGCCGCTTAACATCAGGCGGGCCGTATGTAAAAAGAGACACAGATACACGCTACCATTTTATAAGAAGAAGGAGAACTTTTCGTACATAATTCTAATTTATCAAATCATCATTCACACATTACACATAGCATTTAAAAAAACGTGATTTTACTAAAATGCTATGTTATACTAAATCTTAATTTAGTTTATCCTGCTATCATTTTTCAAGTTATTTTTCTTGCGTCTCTGAACAATAATCCGAAGTCGCTTAATCCATCATATTTAATAGTATTTATAATATGAATCCATTAACAACCATTTTACTGACATGACTGCTTCATTAATTCTACTTTTCTAGTTATATGAAGAAAGCTTCGGTCAAAACCATGTTGACTTTACATGTATGTATTAAAATATAGTTTTGTCGCCAAACAACACTCGTCATTTTACTAAGCACACACAATTGTGTTTATTTATTTATCTGTATTTATAGAATACGATGAAATTATATAAAAACTTTAATTGTTCAGCAATTTGGAACCACAAAAATAGAAAATGTTCAAAGTCCATAATTGATTAGCGCTAAGGACCCCGATGTAACCTTACTCATTAATTGTAAGAAGGGCTTTTGCGCGGAATCGCTACACATCTCGGGCCATTAACAATGTACCTATTATCTAAAGCTGCTTTCTAATTTACGTCTGTATATATTTAGTTTTATCTTGGCTATAACAATAGGAAATAAATGGTTTGTTTAATTTAATGTATGAACACTTAATGGATTTGATCCCTGAAGTTATAATACAAAATATAATACAGTTATAAATTATAAAATTAATTACAATAGTCATGTTTTTTTTAATATACTACAAAGGTGGCAAACAGGTATAAGGCCCGCCTGATGGTAAGCGGCTACCGTAGCCTATGAACGCCAACAATATCATATAAATCACAAGCGCGTTGTCGACCTTGAACCCCTCTACCCCAAGGAACTCTGGAAATCCTACTCACTGCAGAAACAAAACACTATTCCACCTGTCGGGCTGCCCCAAGTAGAGAGAAATCTCCAAAGAAATTTCTCAGTGCCCTACCTTTCTTAATATGTTTTTACAGAAGTAATTATTGTTCTATTTGTTTGAATTTTTTTTCTTAGTGTTCTATAAAAATACAGATGCTTAGCCTTATCTTCTCTATAAGTTTGTGGGACATAATATTGAAGGCGGTGTTTGGGTTCTTATCTCTCTAAGTAATTATGTGGAGAATGAGGGAAATGCAGATGAAGAAGGAAATTTTTGTTTCTAATGATGGACAGTGACCATATCTACTATGCATTCATACTGCAATGCAATCATACTTTATACATGTACATACTTCTTACATAAATTCGTATATCTACTTACAAGATTTCCCGTATTCTATATATTATTTCAAATGCAATGGAATATATTAGAATTAGATCAGATGCATAAATAAAAAGACAATTAAAAAAGTAAGTTGGCAATTAAAAAAGAGATACGTTACGAATAACAAACACAATTAAGAAACTTTTTTGCAATGTCACATTTATCCCACTATATCCCATTTCATGAATACTTTCAATGAAATAAAGGGATTCATTAGGCATTACGACTTCGTGCTGATTTCTCAGAGGGAGTGATCAACTTGCAATTTACCGACTTATAAGAAAATTTTACAACGTTTGCAATTTTTCTTGTAAATTGTGTCAAGATATTTTAGAATATTACATGTGAGTGAATTAAGAGTTGTTTTATTTAATTTTTAAAATAATAACACTTTCATACGGATGAAATATTATATCACACATAATGAATGTATAATTTATAGTATGTTTTTTTTTGTGCAAAATTTGTAACAGACCTCTATTATAAAAGACAAAAATGACGAATTTGATAAAAAAAACTGTCCGTATCTCTGGATTTAACTCAAAACGGCTTGACCGACTTTAATTAAATTTTGTAAACGAGAATATATATCTATTGATTGGCTATAAGAATTGTCAATAATACTTGTAAAAATCATAAAATATTAGTAACAATAAAATTACGAAACGATGAAATTACTGTGAAAAAAACGCCAGCGGACTCACGCGAACAGCTCGTTTTCCAAACGTTTTTGTCCAAACATAACTTTGTCCGCATGCAAAGAGTCCAAAATCGGTTTCTCCGTCGCCTGCTTGACCCTCCAGCCTTCGTTAGGAACATGGACCTCCACAGGGACATGAGGCTTCCCTCGATAGAAGCCTATGTGAAATATCTCACCAGGAGATACTTCGATAGCGCTTCGAATCACCCCAACCCGCTCGTAAAATCCACCGTGAACTACGTCCCAGACAACTCGATCCCCGTTGCCAAACGTTATAAACGCCGTCCGCGAAATCTCTTTGTCGATCCCGACGACGACATCGAGAAAGCTAATAATTACTACGCGTCCGCTCCCGCAACATATGCGTGCTCGCGCCCACGCCCGCGAAACCACCGTTCCCTCCGCAGGGGACGTACGGTTAACTTCGTTCCCGCACACCCGCCACGACCGCCCTCCTCTGCGGCAACTCAAGCCTAGGTCCGATCCATCGGCATGGAGCCCTTGAGCCAAGCAGCCGCTCGCGCGATACAAGTGACTGTACAATCACTAGCTTTCACAGCCATACATGACACTGCATTATACACACATGCACAACACACATAGGTACATAGGTTCTGTTAGGGACCTTTTTTTTTCTTTTTTTGCCTAGTTAGAGTAGACAAAAATTTCAGACCACTAAATACACATACACATGTTCCTTCCCTCCTCCCAGGGGGCAGAAACATGTATATATGTATAGTTAGTTTAGATCGAATTACGGATAGGGAATTAGTCAGATCGCGACTTAATTGCATACGCGCAACAGTCCGAGCCGAGGTCCGGCCACTTTGGCACCCTCGGATGTTGTTGCTTAGCTTTCGTGGCTGAGTGCCCTAAGCGCTCGCCCCCAAGCCCGGTAAAGCTGTAAAAGCCGTAAAGGCTCCAGGGCCCCTCAGGCTAACAGTGTAGTCAGTTCGTAAAAAAAAAAAAAAAGCTCGTTTTCAATAATACTATTAAGAGCCCGAAGCCTAAGAAGGCTTTTTTTTACAGCTTCACCGACCTTGGGCGCGTTCATGTGAACGGTTTGTGTTGTATAGACAGTCAAGCCGCACGCTGACAACATGCGCGCTAAGGCGCATCATCTGAAAATTTGTCCTTGGTTGTATTGTCGAAGAGTTTTCACAATATGCACTGAGCTCGCCGCAAAAGTTATCGGATATTATTATCTCCTTCTTTTAAACAACCTCAGACTTTCCGTCTTATAAATAATAGTCATACCAGCATGTAAGTGTCCCGCTGCTGGGCAAAGGCCTCTTCTGGAGGAAATCCATGGGCTTAATCACCACGGCAGCCCACGACGTTTCGGCGAATTCAAACACCGAGAAATCAACTGTTCTATATTATTTCAACATACGTACATTAAAAGATATCCCACATACAGTGTTTGCATCAGGCTCTTTCAATTTTCTTTAAAATTCATTCAAATCCGTAAGTTGACAGTATGTTTAAAAATTCAAGTTAATTATTTTATCATATTGGTATATTGATAAAAAGCTTAAAACAATACGAATCTGGAAAAAATTAAGGTTTATTTATTTAATGTTTGTTTCCGAATTTTTTTTGTCTGTGAGTCGCGTGATTAGAAAATGTGACGTAATATCACGGATTATATTCTGTTCTTAATAATACACGGCTGAGTGTTATCTTGTGATAAATTAATCAAAAATTATTACTGAGGTTTGAAATAGTGGGTTTCAAATTATATGTGCCGAAGAAATTTGAAATTCTAGTTAAGTCAACTTTGCACATAATACCTTCTTTAACCTTATTAGTTTTATTTGTTGAATGTTGACGGCATGTCTCCTTTTTGTAGCGTGTTTTTTATTTAGATTAAAAAATATTATTAATTAATACTTTTAAAGGTTTAATAATGAATAGATATAAATTCACGGGTATTATTTTCAACTTATAAAGTGTTTAAAACAACTTTTCATAAGTTGTCTACTCCCGGAATAACTCGATGTAGGTTAGAGTACATTTGCATCTGTCTTTTAAAGCCATTTGAAATTTTCCTTAAATAAAATCTTAATATTAAAAGTGAATATAAAACATATATTATCTTTAAAAAAATTATACGTCTCTTTTTTCTTCTGCTGACCTTATATATTTTGCGACATATTTGTAATTCTAATTTTATTTCTAGAAGATTACGAACCATAATCTCATCAAATCTGCCATTGAAGTCTTTCAGAGTTTTTGGCGGGGTCTGCAACTGTTATGCAGTGGTCTTTGTTTTTTATCCATAAATTTGTTGTTTAACCCTATATTGTGTAATACAGGTGGCATTTTGCATAATAAAGCTTGGCTATTGTGCACAAATGAAGTGGATTGGAAATAATAACATAGACCATGAATTCTGAGGTGCCACAAAAACTTCCTAGAAAGTTGTAACAAGGGAGCCACCATCTTTTTAGGATGCTGAAATTATCATAAGAAAGGACACTCTATATTTACTTGATAATGGCAGTAATGATCTTCAAGCCACAAGCCTAATATTCGCTGTTGGAACTTACATTACCTATTATAATAAATGCAGTGTTTATGTAATAGTTATGCGCCCGCTGGAAAGAATGATAACAACGTGTTTACAGAAAAACGCTGTTTAAGCGCACGGACACTAACATAAATTGTTCTTTTAGCATCGCGTCCATGTAATTCATGAGAACGAATAAATGAGCCATTAGATGTAGTTTTTAGCGAGTAATTAGCGGCAGTCGTTCTGAACAACACTTTCTGAGACGATAAGACTCTTCTAATAATTGGACTAGGTATTACGTGTTAAATTTCTTTTAAATAGTTTTATACTATGAAAAAAGTAAAAATCACTCCCGTAAACTTGACTGTATACTTGAAAATATTGGTTGAACAAACGCTTTCCAATGGCTTAATTTTCAATTTCCAGTAGATTTGATATTAAATAACCTGACAGTAAAATGAAATATTAAATCGAAGCGATGGAACTAGATGGAAGCGAAGAGATTCGAAATCGGAGTTAAATTAGACTTAAAGCCCCTCAAAGCGTTCTAGTGAAGCGTAACCAAAAAAGCAAAATGGGTACTCTCAACTCGTAAAGGATAAAGAAGTTACCCGCTCCTGCCTCCGCGGGAACACATGGGAACGAAATCAGCTTTGAAACTGTTAAGCTGAACTCTTTTAATTATTCTCGAGTCTACGAAATTATGCGGGAAAACTTTTACGGATAATGGTAATGAACGGTGATAGCTAATGAGCCTTATGTAAACCCTAGCAAGTAATAGCTTTTTAAAGTATTCTAAAGAAACTTTTACGCCATTTTTGGAGTTTACTCCTTAAGAAGATATAAGGCGCACGGTATGAAATAATATGAGGAGTGAAATTGAAAATGCAACATCACACAAAATAACGCAACATCACGGAAACAATTTTTAACCTTAACTGTATTTGATTAAGGTTGAGATTTATTCAACTCTTTATCGTTTGCTGCGGAAGCCGCCAGACGCGAATTGACCGTTGCCTTTAACTGAAATGAGCGGGAACACCGCGCGGCAGCCAATTAAATTTTTACATTCATTCTATATCCTAAAAGATCCCTTTATTTACTCTTCTTGCCAATTGTATATATTCTAAATTTCAAGACAGTTCTTGGGAAGTAAGTAAACGGACGTCGGAGCTGACACTTTTTTAATTCTGATAGCTAGATAAACGTGAAGAAAAGGAGTAGTTGATTTAGCATAAGATTTATTTATGCAATAGTATTGCTGTTTTCATTATTTATAGTGAACTTATAATTAGGTGCAAAGCAATCATTGTACAGAAACAAAACAAAAATGTTTAGATATAAAATAAAAAGAACAATTCTATATACACAAATCCATACAAAGGTATTTATAGTATATTAGTATAGAGATATAGATAATACGAATAGTTACTGTATAGAAAAAAGCAAAGTCGCGTCTTATACGACAAGCTTCCAGATAGGTATATGTCATCTATATAAAGAAAATAATTGCGGTTTGCTGTTGTGCGCGCATACGCAAAATATTGCTGGATAGATATTGATCATCCTTTTTTGTTTCATTCCTTAGGCTAGCTGTGCGCGCGGCTCCGCTCGCGTGGACTAGAGAATGCCGTCGGTCGAGCGTTACGCGCGAATCTTGCTGCCCCCGCTCAAAAGACGGAAGACAAAAATGCTTATTGTAGGTGATTACTAGAAGATAGACATATGCTATCGGCGATTTTTTGTACATCTTTTTAAGATCTACAATTATGTAGATCATTAATTTGATATACCTCGTATGGTTTACTCAGCGTAAGCCGTTTAATTTATTGCTTATTTCGTAAATTGCTGTATCTTATATAATATATCCTACAATCTGGCCAGATAAAATAGCTATGAATTAAAATAAATAAATGTGTTAATAACAGCAGTGGTTATCGCGTGAAAAGAACATAAATGGACATACAGAAAGACATTGAGTTTTGTAATATTGATAGATTCATGGTCCTTATCAAAAAAATATCACGATATCTTCATAAACAATAATTCTAAAGTCCACACGAACGAAGCCGCGAGCACAGCTATTAACAAACATATTATATGTCTCGAGCAATCTTTAATAGGTACAAAGTTTAGCTTTAATTTTGTAACGGGTATTTTATACAAAAAATAACAGTAGATATTTATAAAATCATTTTTTCCAAAGTATTTATTTGAATAATGATATTTACTTTTATGAAACTAAAATTGAAGTCATTTGAAATCTGTTAGTTTTGGAGGAATATAACGTTGTGTTTACTAAGTCCCATATTTCTCGATAGTGTAGTGTATAGCTTATTTGTGTAAAAAAATGCTACACGACTGTAGTAGAGTATAATTTTTGAAGTGAACACTTGTTTAGTCGCGTTGAGCACTTTTTGGTAGTGGAAAATCTTATGGGTTCGCGTCACTGACATGCTAATGTTAATTGTATATGAAAACTTCTTTAGCCGCCTTCAACACTTTATTTTTCTTTTTTTATCGTTATCGTTATCGGTTTGGCATAGTGGCCACAATCTCACCTGATGTTAAGTGACAATGTGGCCCAAGATTATAACACGCTATATAAACCTGGTGGAAGACTGGCTCTTCAAGTGCAGCTGCTGGAACACACCTATTAGTGCTTGGTGACAGATTTTCAACTTGAGGCTGGTAGCTAGCCAGACGGGCAAAGAAAAAGCCTACACGTTTCCTCACGATGTTTTCCTTCACTGAAAGCTCAGGCTCATTGCAGGGATTCGAACTCACGTCAATCGACGCGAAGTCATACACACTACCACCGAGCCATCATTGCTAGTCTATAGTTTTATATTATTCTCGAATAGGCTTTTCCTCGTAGACAGATATGCAGCAATCCAATGCAATTACACAATACATCAGAGTTTAAGCCAGGAGGGACGTAGGCGAGGAAACGTTTGTATATTTATGGCTTTTAACTGCTATAAAAATGTTACAAACACACATTTAGAAAGAGTAACCGGTGGCACGCGAGACGCATACCGTGATGATGGTTACTTTACACTTTATGTGTTAACTTGCTTGTTAGACTGTTTTTATCATAAGTAGATCTGATTTATTAAAGCGAGAGGCGTAGATAATATAAGGTTTTTGTAAAGTACCAATCGATTTAGACTTTCAGTTTTCTCCAATGAAATTTTAATGATGTGTGCAATTATTAAATTAAATCTTAATAATTAAAAGCTACCTATTATAATTAATTTTTTCTTACAACTGGAATAAGTTAGAACAAATGAATAGTTATGTAAAAATCGAAAATAATTATTAAAATGTAGCAAGAAACAAGATATTCTTGAAGTGTTCAAAAGTATAATTAATCTATCTTAATATATATCTAGTTATCTATTTAAGGGTTTGCTAGATTAAGCTAAATAAAATATTAAGTTAGTTCCATGCAAGCGTTAAACTTTTGCGACAGAACTTTAAAATTTCCATCCACTTCCCTAAATTGAAGGGATTTTCGCACTTGGTAACTTAATTAACTTGTGTACTGTTCGTAAAAACAACACGAATTTTTTTGCAGACAAACAAGATAAATTGTTAACATTCATATTTGCGTTGAAAGTAAAGGACGAATACTACCAGTAAAATATTCTTCTTCTTCTATACCTATATATAGAAATCTATACATATTATAAAACTCAACGTCTCAAAAACATTTTTTACATTTTACCTAATACATCTATTAAATTTCACTTGAACAAACTGGTATTTCTTAAATAGGACTTTGAAAACCAAAAGCTTATTAAAACCCATGCAAGCTTCAGCTAAAACCATGTGAGATATGATGTCCCTAAGAGCATCTATACTCACAAAAAATGAGGCATCTATCCTTTTCCGTATGTACAGATGCTTCCTTTTTTAAAACAAAATACAATAAACAAAAAATAAAACCTTTACCTATGAGTGATATTGAAACTATACTTGCAATTAAAATAAAATAAAACCAACTAACTTTACAAAACGAAAAATTACATGTTTCCGTAAAACCATTACATTCGATATTCGTATTATTCGTAAGCAAAATCATCGAATTTTATCGATAAAATGGTGAATCAACTCGGGGGACAAACGCTTTTGAGGCGATTAAATAGCTTATACGCTGAGTAAACCATAAGATATACATATATATATCTATATCTATATATAAATTAATGTACCACATAATTGTAGATCTTAAAAAACCTACAATAAAGTGTGCTATAGCATATGTCTATGTTCTAAGGATCATGCTAAGCGAGCCCCTGTATCCTCTGATAAGCAGAGCTTAGCTGACAGTCATAAGGACTGACGTTGCTCGGGGCACACGACTAGGAGGTTCCAGACATAGTGCCGCAAATTATAAGTAGCCTAAGTTACTCTTTGAATCATCAGTGCCAGTGAAAGTCCCGTCAAAATGGGTGAAACCGTTTCGAACATTAGCAAGAACAAACAGACAGACAAAAACCAGAAAATTGGTTTTTTGTTTTAAGTACCGTATATACTTTCATATGCATTTAGTAAATTGGTGTGATTTCGACATTTCAAACAGACACTTCAATTTTTTTTATTTGTGTAGATATCAACGACTACGACGACTTGGTTTAAATAGCTAATTGTAAATGTGTCGTCAGTAAACGTTTTTATATGTAAGTATCTCTGATGTAGCACTATTCGCGCGTGCGCTCGACCGACAGCATTCTACGTAGGCAACGCGAGCAGAGCCGCGGACGCAGCTACTAATAAATATAAATATTGTTTTATTGTTCTTGCATCTAATATTATTTGACAGTCAGGTATATAAAGGAACTAATTCAGCGAGACAAGTTAAGTAAGATGCTCGCATTAATAAATAATTCATTCAAAAATTGTTCTTTAGTACTTACGCCTGGTACTGATTAACAGATGTTGCGTATTTCGGCAACAAACAACACTTGTAGAAAGACGTAACAGCTGTTTATCAGTACCAGGGCGAAAAACAAAGAAATTTTGAATAAATTACTTACAATGGACTTCCACAAAGTAATACTTTTGTCAATCAAATATCCTTAATGCTTGACATTGTAGTTTATGAATTGAATATTGTAAATTCTATAGGTAAATGAAATGATTTGAAAGTATTGATGCATCAGATAAATAGAATAACACTAAGCATACATTTATACATAAGTAGCTGTGCTCGCGACTCTGTCCGCGTGTAATATCGTAAAAGTAACCTCTGTTACTCCTTATAACATCAGCTATCGCGGCCAGTGAAAATTCCGTCAAAATTGGTCCAACCGTTTCGGAGTTTAGCCGGAGCAAACAACAGACAGACATATATTTAAATTGCTTTTTGTTATTAGTACCGTATAAACTTTCATGTGCTTTTAGTAAAAAGCTATTATTTTGACATTATTAACTAAACTGGTAAACAATACTCATGAGAAAATAACTTAAACTTGTTGTTAAACGTTTTTATTTAAAGTTTATTTTTTAAACTAAAATTACTTTTCACCCTACCGTCGAATGGAACTAGAGTTGGGAAAGTTTCAAGAGTTAACCCTACGACGCTTTTAAGCCCTCGTCGGAAAATATGATAACGTTCGTAAATTTATCTCTGAGTAAATAAGAAATGAGTAAAAATTTTGCTTATTATAATTTGTGTATAAACTAGCTGTACTTGCGGCTCCGCTCGCGTGGACTACAGATTGCCGTCGGTATTGTGGTGACCCCACTTTCACACACGGCTGTCGCATGTCGGTTTTTGATAGATACAAATGGTTATTATTTAATTTTCGCGTAACCCTAATTATTTTTCTAAATTATAAGTAGCATCTTTTCTTTTTTTACGTGGAGGAACCCGTCATGAGTACACACTTGCTCGGGGGAGCGAGTGGTTATGTGAGAGTCCTACTCACAAAACCTCCATGGTGTACCGACTGCCGCGCTAATGGGGTGTCACAGGATCGCGCGAGCATGCACCGCGACAACCCGGCGGCAAGGCTTTTTTTTTTTTTTTTTTTTTTTTTTTTTTTTTTTTTTTTTTTTTCGAACTGACTACACTGTTAGCCTGAGGGGCCCTGGAGCCTTTACGGCTTTTACAGCTTTACCGGGCTTGGGGGCGAGCGCTTAGGGCACTCAGCCACGAGGCGGCAAGGCCTTGAAGGGCCGCCCTCTGACGGAGACAGTCCGGTGCAATGGAACTGTTTCCCCGTGCGCCGAACCAGTGCAATGGGAAGACGGCCCTCCGACCCATCTCCCCTTGGTTCAGCCTGGCAGGGGCAGGAGGCGAATGAAAGCACCCCCTGGCCCGCCTGTCTAGAATTGGGTTTTTAAAGAGGTTTTCTCCTCTGCCTCTACCATTGGTGTTCAGAGGATGGAAGCGAATAAATGCTCCCTTTCCCCCGCCAGTCGTTATAGAGGTTTCCTCCTCTACCGTCGTTAGTAATCCCTCCGCCCGTCTACTCCAGCTGTAATTTTTTAACGAGGTTGTCTTTTTCGGTAATTTTCTAAGGTGGTTGTCTTCCACCGTCACCCGTGATTTTTTAAAGGCTGATTTTCTCCACCGCCGCTTTTTTTATAGAGGTTGTATCCTCACAATTTTTTAAGGTGTTCTTCCTGCGCCCTATATGACGAGTCCGTCCAAAGTGGACGAGCCTAAGCCGGCCCACTCTTGCCCCATCCCCTGTGTCCTCTGATAAGTAGGAGTACAGGGGAGGTACGCCGTCGGTCTGGCATTAACCGCCAGTCATAAGGACTGACGTTGCCCGGGGTACACCACGAGGAGGTTCCAGACATAGTGCCCCAAATTATACGCAGCCTATGTTACTCCTTGTAACATCAGCTATCTGCCAGTAAAAGTCCCGTCAAAATGGCTCCAACCGTTTCGGATATTAGGCGGAACAAACAGACAGAGAGAAACCAGAAAATTGGTTTTTTGTTATAGGTACCGTATATACTTTCATATTCATTTAGTAAAAAGGTGTTATTTCGACATTTGAAGCAGACATTTAAATTTTATTTATTTATGTAGATATCAACTACGACGACGACTTGATTTAAATAGCTAACATCTGTCAGTAAACGTTTTTATATGTCGTATCTCGTAAGTATGAATGAACTTACTACCACAGTAGTTCTTGGTATGAAAAGAATTATAAAATTAATGTTTGCCTTTTCAATTAAAAGTTACTAAGAAATACGAGCAATTAATATAGACCTATTTTGACAAAAATGATCTTTTGCCTTACTTAACGGTTTCTAAAAACTAAAACTTCCCCCTCACTCGTGCATGAAAGGATAAAGTTTGCCGCAATAGTATATCGTGAAGCTGGCGAACTCACGAAGCTTTATATTACCTTCGGGGCGTTCTTGGAGATTATGGTCGTTAGTGCGTTCACGAGCCTCTGTAATAAGTGCGGTACATTAGAACAAAAGGCACTGCTAAGCCATGAGTGCCTTAAGTGTTGAAACTATAAACTAAGTCACATACAGCTTATGAAATGATATACTTATTTATTATAAAAACAATGAGAAGCTCATTTTAAGGTGTAATTTAATTTATTTTAACTTAAATTGCATTTTGACTTATTTTTAATTAAGTCTTTTGATTTTGCTAAATACGTGAATATAAGTAATAAAAAGTATGAATTTTAAGTTTTAGAAGCAAGAAGTACACTCTCTTATAATTGTACTTGAGGGCCTGTATACAAGTTAATTTAAGTTAAATTTTAAGTTTAATGTAGTATTTTATGGTTTAATTTAACACTGTCTTTCATCACAATTTGTTATGGTTCTTATTGAATTTAGTTCAAATTGTTATACTCCTTTTATATCATTATTAAATATAGATTTTAGTATTCGGTTCATGCACTCGACAGTTGCTCAGTGACGTACTTTTTGACGTAAAATATGTATCTGAAAATGTATGTCAACCTATAGTGAGTCACTTATTTTCAATTTGAATCAAATTTAGTTTACGCACAAACGAATTGATTACCTAGGTAATTTTCTCATAGGAATATTTACGATGTTTTAGCTTACGCACTACGGAAATGTGTGTTTTTTAATTAATTACAGATAATTACAGTAGAAGTTCAATAACTCGAACCTCGCAAAGTTGTAATCCTCAGTAACACTTAAAAATTGCCATTCCCTTCCACTGAACCCCTAAATAGGCGGTTTCTCGGATTATTTAGACTTTGTAACTCGACCAAAAGGTTCCGTTTGAGGTATTAATAGTACATTTTGTATTCTATACTAGTAATATAGAATATACTACTCGAAGTAGTCGAAGTTGGTAATCTATAATGACGTTTTTAATCAAAAGATTTTGTTTCCTTTTTTAGTTGTTTTGGCAGTTTACTAGAATGAAAATTTGTTTCAATAAATATAACAATTCTTAATCATATCTTTTTATTTAACTGTGACTCCACAACTCGAAAAATATACTAAGAAGTTGTGCTAGTCTAAGTCGGAATTTTTAGCGATTAAATTATTTGTAACTCGAAATGCATTTTAAGTTGTTGTTAACTCGTTAACGCGAAATTTTTAGCTTTTCGCTTGAAGATTTCTTACCGAGATTTTACTGTAGGTATAAATACCTAACTTTAACATTATCAATTATGAAATTATCGTAACACTAACGGTGCCTCGTCGTCATCCGCGTATAATTTAAAAGAAATCGCTGATTGATGATTTATAATACTTCAGTATAGACAATATTCTTATCGGGCGGCCAGGGTTGTGTGTCACAACACACACGACTCGTTCGCACCACTACACCTATAGTCATAGACCCGAGCCGAGTGTTGAATTATTTTAATTTTACATTATCTCCGAAACTATTCGTCCAAATAACATGCTATAGGGCACAGTTTATCTACATAAAATTGTCTTGATGATGAAGTAACTTTCCTTCATAAGGGTTAATATGCCATGTGTAACAATAATGCTATAAATCACTTTACAAATTTCAATAAAACTTTGTCACAAAACACCTTTTTGTGGATTATGTATTAGAGTTAGGCATATGGTATTGTGGATTTTTTTAGATGTACTAAGCAGCAATGTTTTTTAGAACATTGTATTTACCAATCACTAACCATTACGCCAGCGCACGCAGATAAAGTAGTTAGGACGCACTATTTCTTCTGAGTTAGGTACTTAACAAAAATTAATATTTAAGGCTAGCTGAGAGGTGTAGCCTGATGCTAGATAACCTATACTATTCCTTGTTAATCTGACTATCATGTTTTGATTTGAATTTTTGGAATCCGACTGTTAGTTTACTAGATTAGCGTGTTTAAACAAAACTCGTCCGCTTTATAATTATTATTATTATAAACTCTTTCTCTTTATTATTATTATATTAGTATAGATAATCAATAGGAAAATAAACATAAGAAAATGTTACATAGTATCAAGAAAGTTTACTCATATTGTACGAATAATTAGTTCCTTTTTAGTCCTGGACCGGGACCTTAAATTCCCAGAATACATTATTTTATTTTATTTATTACATGAATCTTAACGTCATTCCTGTGACTTCAACATGTTACTAGTAACCTGACTTCTATAGTTTAGTAGTAGTAGTAAAATACCTCATATCAATTTAGCAGATCATTCAAGCGCACAGAATACAATTTAGCTGGGTGCACGGCACGTAATAGTTGTAATCCGATTAGTGAAATTAGTTCCTAGAGTTTGCTCTCACTGACCCTTCCAAATATCCTCCTATTTTATTTTCCCGCCTATAAACAACTACACCAGTTTACGTATTTTAATGTGCTTCAAAACTACATACTAAGATTATGAAGTAATATTAAATTTTGTTTTTGTAGCGAAATTGAAAGCTTTTGTTAAATTAACAGGTATTTTCATCACTTGTGAGTAGGATATTTTTTGTTCTATACTAAAAATGCACTAGAAATTTCTGTAAAGAGAAAGTAAGTACCTATATTTTACTAAAAAAAATAGGTTTCATTAACTGTGTCGTCGTGTAGATGATCAACAGTACTTCATTGACTGGTAACAGAGTAATTTAGAAGACAGCGCCAACTAAAACTAAACTTGATCACGCCTGATGGACTTTGTTTTTTTTTTTCTTATTTATCTTCGATCGAAGGACATGGACAATTTAAGTAATTGGCGGTTTAAAAATATATAAATCAATTATCGTTCGTAAATATAACGATAGCTTATCGAAAACTAAATGGCAAGAATAAATAAATAATAATAAGATTTAGAAACTTCATCATAATTCGCGCTTCGCTTAGTTTATTCTGTTTGTTATTTCTTTCTCTCTCTTCTACAACTATTTACCACACGCACTGAACTTCGGAGCTACAGTTTTACGGTAACCTCCATGGTAGGGCGCGGTTAAGTAGATTCCAACTTATTTATAGGTAACACGTTATCTATGGTTTAAGACATCAAAATATGGCGGAAGGGTGTTCCTCAATTGATATACCAAAGCAAAAGACCCTCACCTGATTCAGGTTTCTTCCGATGTTTGAATTACACGAAAATAATCACTTTTTTTTTTCGATCTGACTTTACTGTTAGCCTTAGGGGCCCTGGAGCCTTTACAGCTTTACCGGGCTTGGTCAAAAATAATCACAATTAATGTTATTAGGCGTTTACACTCACATGACAATTCACCCTGAAGGTGGTGAAACGGGGCCCGAGACTTTTCGATGCCTATAGAATGCGGCGAAGATTTTGCCATTATTAACGAGGTTATTACCCGAGTATGTGATTAACGAAATTCAGATTTCAGCGCAAAGACTTCATCTTGGCTTGCGATAAAAAGTTCTCAATATTTTGTCTTTGCCGTACCGTGAAACTGTGGAACCGTATCCCGGCCAATGTGTTCCCTCCTACTTACGTGAAGATATGTTTATGCAAGCCGGCATGACAACGAGGACCACATGGATTGACAATCTTTCAGTAATGTAGTTGATTGAACAGTCTGTATTTGATTAAATTGAATGGGCATAAGAAAGTTTGATAAAGATCAGTCAAATATTTTTTATCTAACAGTTTAACATCTTTGTACAATTACAAAATTGTACTCATATATCTACTGGATAAAGGGCATACCCACGGTAGGTGCAATAATAATTTATATAGGTAAGTCAAACCTATCCACCACAGCGACATAAATTATAATATTCCATGATGAATAATTTCAAGGATTTTAGATAAAGAATGTTAGTGTTCTTTTGAGACAAGATTGACAAATATAAATTAAGAATCATGTAATTAGTTTGAGACTGATGGAATCTACATAGAGATAGAATCTAGATTGATGCTGATGAAATAGACAAGATTGACGAGAATAAATTAAAATGATAGAATTACCTGGAGATTGATGGAATCTACAAGATTAACGAATATAAATTGAGATTACATAATAAAGATTCATATTGATATAATATACATATATTAAATGGATTAATTTATATAATAATATTGTAAAGCGGAAGTTGCTTCGGGACGCTATCTGTTCATAGTTTCGATAAACAGAAATTGCTGTATAAGGCATTGTTGAATGATTCTAAGGACCCAAGCTCGGTGAAGCTGTAAAAGACGCAAAGGCTCCAGGGTTCCTAAGGCTAACATTATAGTCAGTTCGAAAAAAAAGATTGAAGGAACAGTATCGTGCAAGGTATAATAATGTAATGATATTGAGATGTTACTCTGATAATACTATATAACATAATTTTATTAAAAAGAGTATGACCGGAGAATCGTCTACTTTGAACGAAAGTAAAAAAACATTTCCGTCATGTGCTAGTATATAAAAGTAACGTTCATTTTAGTCTCCAAAGATGGACTTTTGGTGAGATAAAAATACAATTTATGGAGAACACTGTATTTTTACTTATACAGTGTACAGTGAATGACATGAAATTACAGAAGATCTACTGTAATGACAGTGCATCTGGCAATACTGTCTGTGGCTCTGACTAGGCTTGCACATACCTGCAAATATCAATACCCGGTCTTCGAGGTGCGGGTATCGCTGAATACGAACCTCTAAGTAATTTATATGGGTGGATGTGGTCTCGCTAGCTAATTTTCATCTATGCTTTTTGCATATCTCTAATACAATGGATTTTATTTTAATAGAATGTATCTGTCTGTTGAGATAAGTGATTGAAGTGAAATCTTTCTTTGCTTAACTCTATCAGCTAAACTAAACGCGACAAAAAGTGAAGGTCAGTTGTTAACGTAATCACTTCAAAATCACAACTGACATAAAAATTATATCGTAAATTTTAATATTATTCTAGCATTGTGTAATATTTTATATCTTTATAAACATAAAGAACACTTTACTATGAAAAACTGTACGACAAATATTGTTACACATAAAACCCACGACTAAATCATAATATTATGCTTTAGCGCTTTTACGCAATTATGTACCCTAAATTTATACATATCTGTATCAAATTTGTCTCAACGAATGAAATGGTTTCTAATCTAAACCATGCCATGCTACTTACTTTGGACCATTCGGAGTGAAACTCATGAGAAATACCTGCAAATCAAGGTCATCAAGGTACAGGTGCAGATGCGAGTGCAGGTGCAGGTGCGAGTGCGGGTATGTAGGTATTGCGAACTATAGGCGTACGCTGCCGGCCCGTACGGATGATGTAATATCTTTAAGGTATGTATCGGGTATTCCGGTCCGCGTACTAGTAAGCTCGCAACGGGTATTAATTATATATTACCTGGACCAGTATATATGCCTCGCGCTTAGCTCTAAGGAGTCTGCAAGTCGCGTTCCAAACGGCTGTGCAGTGTGCACACTTATCAGTATCGGCCACAGAGTACATTTGTATATAGGTATCGGCTGTAAGACGCGGTTTCTGGACGCGTCTGATAATTTGTTATCAGCTTAACTGTTCAGCGTTCACAGGTGCACCGTAATTATAGTAAATCTAACATTAGGTAGAGATAATTAGTATGTAGGAGAACTTCCAGCCTTCCAAAGACATGGTTGGGAGATTGGGATTTTCGCTATATTGTGGATAAAAAAATCGTTCTTTGCCAAATATTGGGGAAGAGAAATCATTGGGGAAAAGTTTGGGGAATTGAAAATCTTTTATGGGGAATTTTGGAGTTTTTTAACATACCTATTTTATTCTACACCATACTCGCTCGTTGAAATATAATTTTAGTAATTTTTAATTGTAAAATATATCGAGTGCTGTTCGATCTCATACCGAATAAATGGCACTATTTGAGTTGACCTCTCGGATTGGACCAATATCGTTCCAGTAGAGAAAACAACACTTGATGAAACATATATTCATACTTCATATAGAGTAAAAAATCCTGGCAAAGTGATAGTGAGCCAGGTCCATCTTCAGATATTTCAATGGGTGAACGCTATATTATTGTTCATGCCGGCAGTGAGCAAGAGTTTATACCTGATATGAAGAAAGATAACTTTAAGAGATGGATATCTACAAAATTAATTCCAAATTTACCCGGGCCGTCATTCGTATAATGGATAACGCATCATATCATTGTGTTCAAATGAATAAACCTCCCACAATGTCTGCTATAAAAAATAGATTGCAGGAGTGGTTGAGAAGTAATGGGACCTCATATGTAAAACAAATGACCAAAGCTAAATTGGTGGTTGTAATTAAAAATCACAAACCACCGCCAGTTTACAAAGTTGATCAGATTCTCGAAGCACATGACCACAATGTACTCAGATTCCCTCCTTACCACTGTGATTTAAATCCGATCGAACTTATATAGAGTGTTGCGACATCTCTTTTTTCCTTCCAGTTTCTCCTATTCCTTCGGGGCGTCATTGGATTTAAAATACGCGCTCAAATATGCTGTTTAATTGTTCGTCAAAACGAAAACGTTGTAATGGCCTCCGCAGAACTGCAGTGATACACGCGCTGCGAATAATTTCGTGGTAAACTGCATAAAAGTATCGGTAACCTAGTGAAATACTAGTGCTATAGAAGTGTTAAGACTGTTCGAAACGTGTGAGATAAGCTAAAATACGTGGTGAGTCCCCCTACTGCTCCATTCTATGTCTTTCCAGTCGACGCAATTTCTTGGTTGAGATTAACTTGTATTCTAGCATCCTACGCACAGATGTCTGAAATAGCTAGCTTGCTCTGATATACGGCCAGTTCCGTCAAGGGAGTCTCGGAAAGCTCGCTGCAAGGAATATTAATAGAGAATAGAAGCAAATACCGACATTAATAGAGGATACCTTTTCCACAATTAAGGTAGAAGATTTTAAGAACGAATGTGAACATATAAAAAATATTGAAGAAAAATACTGACAGCGCGATACTGTAATTGAAATGAATACCGAAGGACTTATAATTTCTGTTGGAGGCGATGAGTCATTTACTGATTCTGAATCTGATCAGATGAAATATGACGCCGATAAAGCTGAAGATGTATTTATTTAGTGGAATCGAATTTTTCGTATGAATTATAAATATTTTATCAATAATAGTAGACATTCAATTATTTACCAATTTCTACCTATAATATGAACAATAGAGAAAAAATTGCTAATTTAGTGTAGAAAATCGTCTAAGCCTTTCCAATTGACACAATGTTGTGTTCCTACATCCACGCGGATATTAATATTATTTTCAAAATATAAAGTGTTTAAAACAACTTTTCGATTTTTTTACTCCTGGATTCATACAAATAGTTTCAAGTAACAAAACATGTTGTGCTAATTATTTACGTAGTATTGCTTACATCTACTTTTTAAATTTCCTTATAATTTCTCACAATAACTTATTAGACACACTATATTGAATACAATCAATACATTATGTGGAAAAATATTGCAAAATATATCACTTAGGGGAAAAGAAAATATGAACATGGGGAAAATTCATAAATTCGACCTACCAACCTTGTCCACAGAACACTCTGACACTTGACAGTTCTGACATTTCTGGCAATAATTTTTATTTTACGATCACAGGGTAGCATTATATACTTAAGAATAAGAGTTTTTTAGAAAAGTTTCTTTTTAATGTAAAGTAAATTTGCGTCTTCTACATTGTTGGTTGTATTGTGCATAGATGTTGTGATTTGTTGGTTATATTTGTAATTTTGTGTAAAGAGTTACCTGTTGTGTTATGTGTCTCTGTGTTGTTATATGTTGATATTAGTGACTTTATGTGAACACTTGAAACGTATACTTCACTGAAAAACTATGAAATAAAATAATTATAAAATGTGTGATAGTGATGATCCTGGCGACTCCAGTCGCTCTGGTTTGGATTTGACGGGATTTTTATTTGGAAACATTGATGAATGCGGTCAATTGGAAGATGATGGACTCCTTGATGGTGATTCAAAGCGTATGCTGTCGTCGCTCAGTCGCTTGGGTCTGGGCTCTATGTTATCTGAAGTGTTAGAATCAGAGGAACCTGTTAAAGAAGAAGATGAAATAAAAGGTTAGATATATATCACAATTTTTAATGAAATTTTATGATTTTGCTTTGAAAAGTGTGAGAAAAAATATTTAAGTCTCAATTCGACGGTATGTAATTTATAGTTGAGCCCAAACCATATTAGATTAGATTTAGATAGATTAGCATAGTTTTATACTATTTTTACTATATATATATATATCTCTAAATCAGTATAGGTTTACTTAATCATCAGTTACCTACACCATTATACATTTAATTTATCTAATTCAAAAGCCCTTTGTAGGGTTTATAATTTAAAATAAATAAAGTAATTTATTTCATTGTGGCTAATGTCAAATAATCTTTACAATACCCATTAAAAACTATCACTCAGGGTTTGTATGTAAATATCCAATGTATATAATAAATATTGAAATATTGGATATTTTAGTATACATCTAATATTTTTCATATTTATCAAAATCGGTATACTTTTATGAAAAGAAAAGTCTTGACTAACTCACAGACTGAAAATAAATACATAAAAACTTTTCAACATATTCAAACAAATAAAAAATCAACTATAGACATTTTTAAGTTTTGACTCTCAAACTTAGTCTAAAAGCCTTAACATTATATCTATTTGTTTATTTAAAATCATTCTTGTAATACTCAACTCTTTAATATAAATAAAAGAGAGAGAAAGAGATTTAAATTTAACTTAGTCTATGAGAGGGACTTCATATTCAGGATTCCACTTCATAGATTCTACAATTTCTGCATCAACACTGCCCTCAGTGGTTTCTTTAGCATCTGGGTTCCAAATTAATTTAAAATATAAATCAATATATCATGAGAACCCTGCAATCAGCCAATTATACTAATTAAATGAAGAACTTTTGTAATTTAAATAATATAATTTGTAGAGAACTTATACTCTCTATAGAGTATTCTATTCTATAGTGATTTTACATAGTGGGATCACTAGTGACCTATACTTAGGAGAGGTATAGAAAAAGTACTGACAATAAGAAAAATAGATAATTGGATGTGCCACCACATTATAATATGAATATATGAACAATTGGTATATGACAATTGAGAGATCAAATATTTCATATAATTAAAAAAAAGCTTTCACATTATGGACTAATATTCTGGGATTAATTTTTTAGTTTAAGTAATTGTTATTAAATTTGACTTTTATAATTATAGTAGAAGTTCTAGTAAACCTGGGATATCAGTTTGTTGTATACTGGATGCTGTTTTCTTGATGAAGAGCTTTCATGATTCAGCTGCTCTTGAATTATCATTATCATCATATATTAAAAAGCATTTGCGTGTAATCTTTACATGCAGTTCAAGTGAAACTTCTTTGAGGTTCAGAAAAAAATGTGATTAAATAAAAAAAAAATAAGGCATGTTTATAGGCATTTACTATACGAGCTTTTTGCTCATGTGAACAAATGGAAATAAGAATCCAATCACTGAGTGGGAATGTATTCAGCAAGAGTCCGACATAATGTAATTTTTTTTTGTTTTACTTTATTAAAAACATATTTTCTTGTCTGTTTTTACTTAACGAGAAGTTGTTGTGTGACTGTTTGTTTGGTCTTTGACTTTGTTTTCATTCATTCAATCAAACTGTAATGACAAAATGGGCAGAAACAACTGGCTGTTTATTTATTTATAAGACTCTGAAGACAAAGGCTACTTAGAATAAAAAAATTAACTCAAGGTGCCAATGAAATAGTATATTTGCTTAGATGCCCTTTTTTTAAGATTTTATAGATAACTAGCGACCCGCCCCGGCTTCGCACAGGTGCAATGCTGATACTAAATATACCTACCTACTACAGAATATCCTTAAACAATGTTTACAGCTTTTTTGTCATTAGACAATACAAACACGTTTTTTTAGAGGTTACTCTTGAAAGAGCGAAATATAAATGACCATAGTATATAGGTCTATATAGGCATAGTATATATAGGTATATAGGTAGGTTTGCATTTTAAATCTGTAATATCTTGGGAAACATTCATTTCAATTACATGCTGTAAAGGGCCATATTGATCTATTTTAAATGGACAATGTATTTAAGGTATTTAATTGGATAAGGATTAATGCTGTATTGCTTAAAATCACTTCGTAAATAAGCCATTTTTTCCCATAAAATGTAAAGGATAAAAAATGGTTATTGTGGGTTATCCTTAAGAGATAGACATATACCATCGCGGACTTTTTTGTTGACCTTTTTAAGGTGTACAATATTGTAGTACATTATTTCGATTTATCTCGTGGGGTTCAGCCAGCGTTATTAGAAACCTCTAAATTTATCAGTGTTCCTCTACAATATTATGCATGTATTATACATATAAACCTTCCTCTTATCACTCTATCTATTAAAAAGAACCACTTCAAAATCCGTTGTGTAGTTTTAAAGATTTAAGCATACATAGGGACGGACAGAGCGACGCGACTTTGTTTTATACTATGTAATGATGTGTATATATGCATATGTTAGATTATACTTTTATGTACCATTTCAGATTATAGTCAAAAGAGCCCTTCTGCTGTTGATTTTTTTGACATTGATGATGTTGCAGAAGAAATTAAGGTAAGAATTGTTGCAGTGCATGCATTTGAACTGCAGTAAGTGCATATAATTGCAGTAGCAAATGATAATTTTAAAAATTAGTTTTATATTATGTTTATTCAAAAAAGATCATGTTGTTTTTTGGTATTTTTGTAAGTATCGTTTACACCCATTTTTATTTTACTTAAATATTTGTTATTATATGCTTTTTGTTTGTTTATGAATTTCGTGTTTTTGGGTTATCTGTTGTGTCTGTATTGCAATGATTGTTATTAATAATGGGTCTTAGTTTTTAGTAATGTAAATAAGGGTGATAAAAAAACGATTTAGTTTTAACAATATGGTACATAATCAAGAATATATATGACGGAGCAGGTAGTCCAGTATGGTTTTTAGAGACAGTGATGAGTTGTTCTAATTATTACTGGATTGTTGCATAATTGAAGTAATTAACAATAAATTAGTTGTTCACTCTCTGAGAACCGACAAGCAAATGCATCTCTCCACTACAGCGAGCGGCCTTATATAACCAAATGGTGGGGCGATCGTAGTGAGTCACTTGTTTACTCTGTACGAAACACATGTAGCGATAACATTCGCAATATATATTTAAAGCCTAATAAATTATTGAGACATATTTATAAACAACTTTATAATTTTATTTGACATTATTATAAATTAACTACAGTTCACCTCCCTAAATCATTTTAAAATATTCACTTTGCTCCAGCATTTCTCCTAAAAGACAAAATTTTAAAATACATTCACAGAAACATTCACATTAAAATATGTTAGCATTTGTAATTTAGTTATATTAAGTGTTATTTATAGTAGGCATTTGGACTAACAACTGTATTTGTGTTAACACTAGGATGTAGACTTAGTAACTAACCAGGATTCAAAGGGAAATGAAAATAAAACATGCACGGAGGTGACAGACTTGGCTGAAAATGCACAAAACAATGTAACTACTGAAGAATCTGTAAGCGATTGTCCACAGAGTGATGTGAAAGAGGAGGATGTGAAGGATGAGGTTATTATAGAAAATTGGAAGGATGATGAGAATTATTATGAACAAGAAGTTCAGAGTACAAATGATGAAGGTTATGAAGGTGACATGGAAGGTGATGGTGAACTCATGCCACCACCTTCTACAGTTCCGTAAGTAACAATTATTTTCTGTACTTTATCATTTCACAGTTGACAGTATTTCATTGCAATATTATAACTTTGGGGTAGAAAAATCAGTTTATTTATAAGGAACAAATTTCGAGAGAGAATATGATGGATTTTTTTAAGGTTCTGTACCTCATAATGATAATATGAATTCCTAATGTTTCTTTTGATTGTCCGTCTGTCAAGACCCGTTTTTCGAAAACCACTTGAGGTATAAAAAATCAATTTTCTAGTTTTTTAAAATTCTTTATAGATTTTAGTGTTTGGCCACAATCTCACTTGATGTTAAGTGACGATTTGGCCCAAGATGGTAACACGCTAAGCTTAGTAGACAGAAGTCCAGTTGCCGGAACACAGTTATATAGGTACTTGGTGACAGATTATCAACTTGAGGGTGATAGCTGAGGTGGTAGGTGTTCGCGTGAAAAGAACATAATTACGAACAGAGAGACGTTGAGTTTTACAATATGTGTAGATGAACATAGTATGAAATATGAAAAGTGATATGCTAGTGGCTGCAAAATAAAAGTAGTTGGTCACATGAACACTTGTCATCATGGTTCACAGATATCGGAGTATATAAGGATACTATATACGAGTAAACAGTATTTATGCAAAAAATATAATAATATGGTATCCTCAGGGTGAGAGTACTAACTACTCACAGCTTGCCCAAGTTTTTATACAATACTTGATCACATCCACTGCTTTATTAAGTTTGATTTAAAACTAAATTCATTATTTTATCTTCAGTCAATTTAAAAATGAAAAGCCAAAAAAGCTGGAAACACCACTTGCTGCAATGCTTCCTTCTAAGTATGCTAATGTTGATGTAACAGAATTGTTTCCAGACTTCAGACCTGATAAAGTAAGTATAAAATATTATTTGTGGGAAGATTTTTCATGCGTACTGTATTAGAAAAAGTATACTTTAAAGATTCCTTTTCTTCTTAAAAATTGTAAGTGAATGGTAATTGAATAACAGCGCCGGCCCTAGGAATATATTATCTTGAAGGATAAATATTCCGATCTCTCGGTGGTCGCCGTTGTATTTGGATTGTACTGTACTTACCATCAGGGACAGTACGGTCAATGTGCCGAGCTACTATAAAAAAAAACATTCAGATCATCGCCGATCCTAGCCCCTAATCAAGGTTGAGCGAGGTTGTCTTTCGGCACCCTTTGGTCGACGCTATCACACGATTAGTCCGGGCGCGGAGCAGTTATGCTTAAATTTACTTTCTTGAATTAAATTTTCATTTTCACTCGGGACAGCCCGTGCCTTTTAAAAAATATAATTTTCGCTCGAAATTGTTTTTCCCATTAGAATTTTGGCGCCCCTTTTTACTTGGTGTCTAGAGCGACCGTATCTCTCGCTCTACCCGAGGGCCGGCGCCGATTCAGATGTTAGGATGACCACTGAGATGAACTTTACATATGAAATGTTATTGGCCTTTATTTTTAATACAAGTTAAGTGTGATCTTTATTCTAATACCGAGAAGAATACGGGCTTTTTAAATGCTCTGTGTGGAACTACAGCATGTTGGTACAAAGTCTACTTTCTCTTAGAAATATGGGTGATCAAATTAGTAATAACTAAATCAGTCCTATTAATTTAGTCAAGCCTGTTGAGAATCGAATATGTAACCATTTTTATTTTTTCCAGACATTTATATCTCAAATAATCGTTCGCACGTTTTATTAATGATACATTTGTTATCCAGGTTTTACTGTTTTCACGCCTTTTTGGACCTGGCAAGCTGTCTAGCTTACCTCAGATATGGCGCGGTGTTAAGAAACGCAGGCGTCGCAAACGCAGTGGCAGTACCAGCAGTGACACTCCTCCTCAGTTACCAGAGAACCAAGAGCCACAATATGCTAGCGATGACGAGGAGAAACTTCTCAGGTAATTCTTATTTTATTTTTAGGGTTCCCAAGTCATAAGGAACCCTTCTAGTTTCGCTATGTCCGTCTGTTGGCGCGGTTTGGCTCAGAGATTCTTAGTACTAGAAAGCTGTAATTTGGTTTGGGTATACATATCAATCACACAGACAAAGTGGTAAAATAGAATCCTGAACAAAAAAATGTTTAGAATACCTCTACTACACTAGGAATTATGGAAACGTAATTGAATCATTTAATAGATTTCATCATAAACTTTGATTTTTTTAATCTATGATCACTGGAAAGTTGAAATATAGCTGTATTTTTTTTAGTGTCGCGTCGCGTCGGCTCTCCGTTCTTCGTTGTTTACGTTTGATTTCTTCCTTCCATTGTGTTATGTCTACGTAGTACATATGTACATAATAACTCAATGCTTCGTTCGTTGTTTTAACTTCGTTTTTGTATCGCGTAACTGTTTCACAAAATGTGACTGGTATTCAGTGAGTCGGAGGAGTTGTGTGTAAATAATATAATTTTATAAGATTTTCTGCACCTCGTAAATAACGTGTTCAGGATAATTGTACGGATTATCATACAGATAATTCAGAAAACGTAGGAAATTAACTGAAAACACTACTAGAAAGCAATTAAAATACAATAATCAACTCGGTTTCCAAGCATGGGCGAAAGAGTAGAGTAAATAATGTTGTCAACCTTCCTTGAGTATTCCTTAAGGTAGATCCCGATGTACCTTGAGTTTGACGGTTGTTTCCTCACCTCGAGTGAGTGGCGATTTTTTGCAACTATGAATACCGATGTCCTTGAATGAGGTCGAGTAGACTCGAGGAAGTTTCGAGGAAACGTCTTAGAATATGGGTGTTAGACTGCATATGGAGACAGGCAACTACGGAACCCTACACTGCACGTTGCCCGACACGCACTTGGCAATTTTTAATCATAGATCAAAAATAATTTAAAAGCTTATTATTGTATTATTCCATTATTGAAAAAAAATCTAAGTATATTTTATGCTAAGTGTGTTTGTATTGTACAGCCTAATCACGCAATTTTTTATCCAGACCGATGGAAGAGACTCAACAAGCATCTTTAGACGATAAGATGTCTGGTCCAGGTGATAAGTCACAGAGACCAACGCCAGCCCATTGGCGTTTCGGGCCCGCACAAGTTTGGTATGACATGTTAAATGTACCTGAGACTGGAGACGGATTTGATTACGGATTTAAAATAAAGGTAAGTTATAATAGGATCATGTACATGCTTCTCTCAAACTTTATGTCTTGCAAATTAAACATGATTGATTCATTTTGTCACAGGCACCGTCTTACGAACATGAAGATGCACCGAAGGAATTGGAACGGATCAAAACAGAAACACAAGAAGATTATGGTAGTACAGAAGGCGATTTTCCCGATGATGCTTTTCTTATGGTATCGCAGTTGCATTGGGAAGATGATGTCATATGGGATGGAAGTGAAATGAAACATAAGGTTTGTTTCATAATAAAGATGTAATTCTATTGGGGCTGCATATTTATATATATAAAGTAAGAAACTGATTGGTTGACTGATCGATCAGCGCACAGCTGAAACCGCTGGGAATAGGAACGTGAAATTTTGCATGCAGGTTCCTTTCACACTGTAGGTGAGTACTAAAGGATTTTTGAAAATTCAACCGCTAATAAGGTGGTGAAAAAGGTGATGAAAGTTTGTGTGAAGATCCGTCACTTTTCAAGATAGATCTATGAAAATTGGGATTTATCAATTCAGTTAGAAATTTAAAAAAACATGGGACATAGCTCAATTATGACGCGAGCGAAGCCGCGGAAAAAACACTACTTTCCAATTTTTTCACTTAGAATGATATAACTGATAGATGTAGTTCTCTAGAAATATTTCTAATCTTAAAATGAGGAACAAAACGTCACTGCGCCTAGGCTTATCCATTAATAAACGACTTCGTAATTTATTTTTGGAAAAAAATTACGGATATTTACGGCAAATACGCACGTTAAGTATATACTTAAAACTGCGTTAGTCAACATCACAATACGTCGCGTATTAAAATAAATCTATTTTATTAGTCAATGTAGCTACTGATACTGTAACAACATTTTATATACAACATGATGACCCTTATTTTTATACTCGATAGTTTATCATAACAAATCATCTAAAATACAAAAACGGAGCTGGCAACCCTAACTACGCCTTAAATACTTTGAATTTACTGTTTGATAACCATATTTAAAATTGAGTTACAGTGAGCTGTCTAATCATTGCATATTGTTTTTTAAGATAATAGTACTGTAATTTAATTTATTGTTCGAAGCCAGCATGTACATGTATCAAATAGCAATATTGGGATCTACACGGGATATTCCAAGTATCACAATTCGATAAATTCCACAAAAGAGAAAATATATTTAACAGGTTCTGGCTCGTCTAAACAGCAAGAGCAATGCAGCAGGTTGGGTGCCCACATCGGTAAGCCGTACTGCGCAGCAATTCTCGCATCCGCGTCCCCAGCCGACGACACCTTTACAATCAAAGCCACCCACGTCTGTCATTTTTATATAATTTTTATATTAGTGCTCACTCAACACTTAAAAACCTACAAGGTACTTGCTAACTTTACACCTGTTTGCTCCTGCTTACAATTAAAACAATATTTTTGAAATACATTGTGCAGGTTAACTCTCCTAGGGCTTCAAGTCCGTTAATTTAAATCCACTACGAAAATAAAAATGCAGTCAGAGGGCAGCTAGAGGCGAGGCAGAACTCTTCAGTGGTTACAAATGGTCGTGTTCCGAAAAGGAATGACGACAAGCCGCCAATCGGCTCGACTTATATGCTAAAATTTGCTGAGGAGTTTGAGCCTTCTTACCGTCTTTTTTTTCTAGAAACTTATACATATACATTTGTTCTTACCCACTACTTATACGCTAAAATAAAAGACATTACAATACAACATTTATTGTTTGCGTACAAACATAATCCTATAGCTTAATTACATATTCAAACAAGTTGAATTCCTATTACGACAAATTAAACATTGTGTATTGCAACCGAGTTTTTGCTTTGTCACGCGCCATGTACTAGCTGTGAGGACAACTTTGCAGGGGTCGGTTTTCTTTGGTCGTGCACATATGCAATTATTAAATTTCGTCTTATTATTTAATGGTAATGTGTGTTTATACATAATTATGCCAATGTCACATAGAAAGGCTATATCGCTCCGAATATTAACGCTCTAAGAATATTGTGGCGCTCTTGTTGAAATTGCCTAGAATTTTTTTGTGGTAACTTTAAATTCATGCTTCTAGTTATCTTCTATATGTATTATAAAACTCAACGTCTCTCTGTCTGTCGGTTTATTTTTTTTTCACGCGATAACGACTTATCCGATTTACTAATTTTTATTACAAATTTTAATTCATGGCCGTTATCTGGCTAGGTTATAGGATATATTTTGTCACATAAAATAACATACGACATAAGCAGTGACAATAATTAATAAAAAGTTCCTTCGTCTGGGAGACCTACACATATTTAACTTTTCACCTTCAGCCCAACCACCTCCCTCCCCAAAAGCGCGATTTAACATCCCTAGTACTGCTCACCTCTTTTTTCTCTCTAATGTGCACACACAAAAACACATATCGTGCAAACCTATTTAATATTACAACAACTATAGAAATGCACGAAAACAATAATGAAAAAGGGTTACTCCATAATAATCACTAGAATTTACAAATATACATACACAAAGTAATTAACAACCTCCTCTCTGAATATAAATGTAATAACTATTATATAATATAAATAACTATTTTTTGAAATATATTTTTTTGAAGTGAAACTTCTTATGCGACATCCAAGCGTTAAACGTTGAACGTTAAATGTTAAACGTTTAACGCACATTATCGGTCTCTCCTCTTTGTGTGAGCCAGAGCGAGAGAGCAATATGTTATCGGTCTCTCCTCTTTGTGTGAGCCAGAGCGAGAAAGTAAATGTCGGTGTGTATGTATGTATATTGCACACTGTTTAAATAAAATAGAAAATGAATTTTCAAATGAATTTTCACTTCTATCGTGTGTGAATCGTACACACACCTTTTTTTTTCACTATTTTACTGGTCAATAATTACCGTAGATTCTCTGTTTGTGTAATAAGAATAGTATAGTTTTGAAAATCCGATTATATTATTGAATAGATCCACAACAACAACTACTAATAGTCAGACGGGCCCTGGTCAACAAGATAATGATGGGAATACATGGTACAGCATATTCCCTGTTGAAAATGAGGAATTGGTATATGGGACATGGGAAGATGAAGTGATATGGGATGCGGAGAACATGGAAAAAATACCTAAACCGAAGATATTGACCTTAGACCCAAACGATGAGAACATTATACTTGGTATACCTGATGATGTGGATCCGTCAAAGATTACCAGAGGTATATGGAGTAATTTTGATGAATGTCTTCTTACCCTTACTACACTGAAATAGGGTTGGCACAACATCCTTCCCCTTTCCAGACTTCTCCATCAACTGTCACCTTAGTATTCATACTTACTTAATACACATATAATAATTCAGCCACACCTTTGGACTTGCTCAGTGATTTTTATATATTTAAAACTAACAATTTTTTATTTTTAATAATAATTTTTGCTTATTTAATAATTTCCCACTCGTAGTCGCCTGTCACTAGTCAAGAGTTGTCCGGTCGTTGACACGCTATGGTATTGCATAGCCGCAGATGTGGGTTAATGAGGCCCAGATACTGACATACCTCATTTAGTTATCGTACCATCTTCCTTTTCTGATTCTTGCACGTATAATCCTTTGTAATATAAACAACAATTTGCGGTCATAATTGGTTACTTATATAGTTCAGTACCTATTTAATTTAACACCTCTCTAAGCTTTAAAGTCTTATTGATCAATTGATTTATCGATTTAGTGAATTTTTGAGAAGCCGCGAAGTGGCGATCTCTGGTGGAGGTCTAATTCCAGGATTGGATGTCTTTCAGCTGAATTTTTTTTACCGATTTATAAATTACCTATGGATAATTATGTTTTGGTGTGATTTGAAATGTTATTGCCCTGATATACACAAAATTATCTTCGGAAATCTGTTTTTTTTTGTTTTATCTATACACTATCTGATACTTTTAAAGATTTATTATACAGCAATATATAAATATCTTAAAACATATAATAACATTCATTTACATTGTTTCTAAAACCATAAGCAAATTAGTAGTAGTAATTAATGCAACTAGTATTTTATTATACCCATATAATTTAATTAAGTTTCTAGTAAATAATAGTTTTAATTTTTTCTTTTTAAATTTATGTCCAGAGAGAGGTCCAACACCGAAGGTCAAGATTCCACATCCTCATGTGAAGAAGTCAAAGATATTATTGGGTAAAGCTGGTGTGATTAATGTTCTACAAGAGGATGCTCCTCCACCACCGCCCAAGTCTCCCGATAGAGATCCATTCAATATTTCGAATGATGTGTAAGTAGTTCAAGTACTCTATGAGCTGTTAGGACTTCTTTTTATTTAATGGCAACGTGTGCTTATTTAAAATTTTGCCAATGTCACATAAATATTCTTCTAATTATTCTTGTATTTTTCAATATTGCTCTAACAAAATGGCGGCTACCTTGTTAAAACTGTATTTTGAGAGTCTATGTGGCACAATTATCAAACTACATCATATGTAAATTACCGCAAAAATGGGATAATAGAAGTTCAAATAAAAGTTTATGAATAAAAATAAAAATTACTGCATGACAGATGATTATCTTATTAAATAAATTCAAGTTATTATGAAAAACGTTTTAATGTACCCACATAGGTGAATAATCAGTTTGGGCTGTCCCAAATATTTTTAATTTATAAGCTTCCCCATAGACAAACATAAACCACAGACTATTTTATTGATTTAAACAAGTTCTATAAGCTTTACTGAATAAACTTGAAAATTTTCATACAAAATATAGACATACATTTATTTTAAGTTTTGTTATTTTTTTAACTGTACTTCACTCATCCTCAGGTAAAATACAGTAATCTTATAGTAACACAAAAAAACGCAGAAAATCAGCATAATAATATAATAAAACTGGGTAATATTCACTAGTAATCATAGCTTTTCATAACATTTTTACAAATAAATTTGGGTGACACAAAAAGGACAAAGTTTGATGGATATTTGTTGATCTACAACAAATATTCTTGAATTGTACTTATAAAGTCAGTATAATATTATTTTTTTGTCATAATAAGTCTGTTATTACGTGTACCCATTTAAAGACCTAAGATACCATTAGTACTATATCATTGTAATTGTTATTAATTTAGGTACTACCAACCAAAGTCACAGAATCCTCGTCTGAAAGTGGGCGGTGGCCAACTAATCCAGCATAGCACACCCGTTGTGGAATTACGTGCACCGTTCATTCAGACTCACATGGGTCCAGCGCGTCTGCGCGCTTTCCATCGCCCGCCGTTGAGGAAGCACACGTACGGACCTCTCGCCCCTCCTGGACCTCATCCTGTTCAGCCACTATTGAAACACATAAAGAAGAAAGCCAAAGTGAGTGTTAATTATTACAGTTAGTGACGTTATTTATATGCTCTCATTTCATAATCATTGGATGTGTCTAGTCAGTATTAAATGACTTTACACTCGGATAGTCTTACAATAATTCAATTACACTTCACACACAATTTTAGGGCCGATTTTGCAATCGTCAGATAATTTTATACGAGAAATAATTTTGACGTTTTTGACAGATAATGTATAGAAAATCTGTCAAAATTTAAAAATTATTCCTCAAATCTGGTTATCTGTTGATTGAAAAATCGGCCTTTAGTTGTATAATGTAATGTCCGTAAAAAGTGTGGTTCGGTACCTACGACTTTCATGTGATGATATTAATTATAAAACAATTAAGTATAATTTAATTATACTTGGTTCATCATAAGAAGGCTTGTTACGTAGGTTTGACACATGTCAAATGTTTATTTTAAAGATGTAGCATAACTTGAATTCGAAGTTGATTTTACGATCATCGATTCTTTTTTTTAGAGCTAAATATAATCGATAATGTTATTATGCTTTAAATCAATTGAGGAGTGTGTAAGCTGTGGAAATGAAATAACAAAAATAAATTATACCATCAATTGAATTCGGATCTGGAACACTTGAATTATTGAATGCCTGAAGGCAAAAAATAAGGTTAATTCTTCCAGTAAATTTTCTTCGTTGCGTGATGCTGCAGGGAAAATGTAGGAATAAAAAAAACATATATTGTTGTTCAAAGTTAAAAAAAGAAACTAATAAGTTAAATGTACAACGATGTTCGAACAATTCGATTAATTTTCGATTCGTACGATTAAGATTATTAATCTTTGATTCTTTGGTTTTATTATTTTGATCTACTTTAGTTTTAAGTTCTATAATAATGCCGGTTTTACTGTCAAAAGGTTATTATAGGGTGTATCATTACGTGAATGATAGTGGAGTATAGAGTGACGTGTAAATAATCGTCCTACTGCAGGATGTGGCAAAGTTCGCTACTTATGTTTCATGCGGGGCGGTGGATATTAATTTAAAACAATACGGAAAGTGTTGATGAGTACAAAAAGAAGGGCGGGGCTGGGTGATCCACATTAACTGTTATAAAATGATATTATTGAAATATGTACTCAACAGACCGAAGGCAGCTCACAACTCGTGCGCATTAATTTGTCGCAAAACTTTTGCCGTTATCTATAGGCGGCGCACGTCAGCCGCCACCGTATTTGTGTAGTATAATTTCAACCACTTTTTGAGTACGGCGACGTAATAGTTAACTGCAATGTTTCTATGAGGCGCAAATCAATCATCTATTTATGGCAGTTAACTTGCCAAATCAGATAGTGATTTCTGGAAATCTCTCTGTGCATCCTCTGATATTTTCCAAATGTTTATAAGTAGTGTTTTAAAGTTGATAAGTGACTTCTTTGGATCTAAATTGCCTAAAACAAAGAAATGTTACAATGGTATGCTATCATTTTTTACTTTTTCTAAATTTTGTATTTAGTCGATATTTTTAGTCTGACCATACTAAATAATTATGTTTTTCTTGATGATTTAAATAAATTTATGTTGACTTATGAATGTTGTTTTATAATTATATTCATTTTATAGCAACGGGAGGCTGAACGCTTGGCATCCGGCGGTGGTGATGTATTCTTCATGCGAACCCCCGAGGACCTAAGCGGAAGAGATGGCGAACTGATTTTAGTGGAATTCTGCGAGGAACATCCACCGCTCATTAGCCAAGTTGGAATGTGCACTAAGATTAAGAATTACTACAAACGCACAGCGACTAAGGTATGTTACAAATCGAGTGTACGTTTTTCGCAAATAATTTCTTTAAGTACATTGAACGTTATTCGGATAGTTTAAATAATTCGAATTCATCGAATAGTTGGAACTATTTGAATAATTCTAATTGTACAAATATGTGGCTTGGCTTTCGACTCGAATAATTTGATTCAATTCTTTAACTAGCAATTCGTAAATTGGAATATTCGCACATCCCTAGTACAACAGAATGTTTTTGATATTTTATTATCTACAAATCATTGTGAATTTAAATATGAAAAATATTCTTTTTTTTATAATTCAGTAGTTTAGTACTCGTTAACTTGTAAATACTACTTATCTCTTATAGTATTCCTTTTAACTTTATTATATATATTACTACCATGACTTTTTTCACATATCCAAAAACAACCATTTAGCTGGCAGGGGGGAGACACTTAACCTTAAGAAAAATTAGTAATTTAAAGCTTAATATTTCGCAAACGGATTGATCAGTCGAATGATGTTTTTCACAGACCCACAATATTTTTGAATGACCTATCCAACTATCCTAACCTACTCGATGGGATAGATGAGAAAAAAAATTAATTCCCACTTTACGTGTAGGATTGATACCCTATTTTTTTTTTTCAAGATTTTATTTTACCACTTTGTCGGTGTCATTAATATGTATACTCATAAGAAATTAAAGCTTTCTAGTTGTAAGAATCACTAAGTTAAGCCGCGGACATACCGAAACTATAAGGGTTCCTTTTTGACTTTGGACAAAAAAGAAATACTGTTCGTTGGAAAGCGAATCATTTGAGAACAGTTTAACGGATTTGTTTATTTTTTTTTATAATAGTAATAGTCCCAATAAACACTTTTTTCTGTAGGATTTTTTTATGAACTTAGGTCCATAGTTTACCATTCGAACGATGCGATGTGCCTAATACTCATTTTGGTTTGCTTATAATGGTTCTAGAAAAGTATTCAGGAAAAGATTTTCTGTATAAGTGGCGCTGTAGTCGATTGAATGACTATTGGAAATGGCAGATCAGTGTCTGCTGGATCAACTATGAATAAAATATGAATCTTCATAAATTACCCTATCAAGTCACAATTGTGTTTTTTTTCTGCAGGATAACGGTCCTAAGCCATTAAAATACGGTGAGATCGCATACGCGCACACTTCCCCGTTCCTCGGTATACTGCCACCTGGAGCTACTCAGCCCGTTGTCGAGAACAACATGTACCGAGCACCTATATATGAACATACTATGTCACCGACTGATTTCCTCGTTATCAGAACAAGGTGAATAACCGGTCATCCATGCCTATATATATACCATACCTATATGAATGTGTTGCAAGTGACAATACACGGTGTGGACTTTGATTGCCTTTCTTTTTATCCGAAAAAGTTTATTCAGTTTAGGACTTATTAACGTTAAAATACCACCACCAACCCGGTTCAAAAAACATTCCAGTCATCTATCTAGAAGAACCGGCAAGAAACTGTCGCCTTTGTATATTTTTGAAGTGAAACTTCTTATGCGACTTCCAAGCGTTAAACGTTTAACGCACATTATCGGTCTCTCCTCTCTGTGTGAGCCAGAGCGAGAGAGTAAATGTCGGTGTGTATGTATATTGAACATTGATTAAATAAAATAGAAAATGTCTTTTAAAATGAAGTTTCACTTCTATCGTGTGTGAATCGCACACACACACACCTTTTTTTTTCTACGTATTGTGCAAGTTATATTTACAGTTAATAATTATATTATATTTATTGGATGTGCATACAGAGTGGCTTCGGTGGTTTCTGTTTTATGTAATTAATATACTTAATGTGCATTGTGCATAGAAAAACACGATCAAAACAGTAAAATTCAAAAACTTGAGATTTTCAGATTTCTATAATGAAAGTTAATTGTAGATCATAAGGATTGTTTGAAATTCAATCTTCTGAATATTATGCGTAGTGTCAAAGAGAACTTATAATAATTTATTATTCCAGACAAGCTTATTACATTCGTGAAGTCGATGCGCTGTACGTGGCTGGTCAAGAATGTCCATTGTATGAAGTGCCCGGTCCGAATTCGAAACGGGCGAATAACTTTGTTCGTGATTTCTTACAGGTAATCTATAATTGAGATTTTAAATAAAATAAAATTTATGTAGGTACTCCACTGATTTGAGAAAAACGCAGATGGAACCGTCAGAATAACAAATATTAGATTTACATTTGGCTGTGTGTCCTTGACAACCAGATAATAAAACCGTATAAATATGTGTAACCGTGAGTAGGTAATGTTGCCAAGGTAATTAAAATAAGTTTCACTGTTTTTTAAATTAAGTGATATACCACTCCGGCAGTGTAGGCGATTATCCATCATCCGTTACCAAAAAACTGTTTTTGTTTTTGAAATGAAGGACCACATACTATCATGTAAGGAATATTACTCTCCTTTAAGTTTCATGATAGTTAGTTTGTCAATAAAACGATCTTCCAATACTACATGCATATGTATATGTTTCTATAAGGCCGCTAATACATTAGCGTCTGTGGAGCGTGCGCGTTCGTCCCACGTTTGATCGCTGCTGACGCTGTGCGCACGCGATGTGTACGTGACCTAACAATTTTTTTTTTGTGGCTCGCTTGTCACTAGTTATTCAGTTAAGTTAGTTGACTCCGCACTCCTACGTAGTGTCATAGTGTGTTCTATTCAGATTAAGATTTTTCTTATGTATAACTGTATTTACAATTTTACTATAGGATGCAAATACAGCATTAGCCAACATATAAGGTAATACCACCAGTAATTGACACTGCACCAATAGTTGACACTCTGACGAAGAAAATTAAATATTAAGAAAAAAAAGGAAGCCAAAGATCGAGATGGCCAAAATCACTGATTACTGATATATTTTTAATGTTATAAATACATATAGGTACAGTCAGTTATGAAAGTCGGTTAACAAACTCAAGACTTCAAATCAATTTAGTATCAAATATTTAATTTTCTTCGTCAGAGTGTCAACTATTGGTGCAGTGTCAATTACTGGTGGTTTTACCTTACTCAGTGCTTTTATCAACTCAGAAATTTCACGCAGATTCCACTGTTGCAGTTTTGTAATCAGTAACAAATAACACGGAAAATAATATCAAAACATCCTTTGTTACCTATGAAACGATATACTCCGTCTTCCTTTTTTGGTTTTTAGGAAGAATTTAGCATTTTTTTTTCGAACTGGGTATACTGTTATCTTTTAAGGGCTCTAGGGCCATTAAAGGCTTTGACAGCATCACCGGGCTTACCGATTAAAACCCCACGGTGTTCCTTCGACACCCATTTGGCCGAAGTAAAACTATTTTTCAAGTTATCTTTATAAGCGTAGCCAGGATTTTGGCCAGGAGGGCAGGCAAAGGAATATAACGGTAAAGACACCGTACTGACCAAGAACAACGGCCATCATCTATGATAGATTCCATCGATAATCGTCGCCCTCATATTCGCCTACTAAAAAAAATCTATCTGTGCAGTAGTTCACACGTCTCAGAAATGAAACCTTCAGAAAAAAAAATATTTTTTAAATATCCTAAATTAGCGGGTTTCGAACTGTCAATCACTCGTACTTACTGCGTATGAAGTATGGTTGTCTCACACCACTAGGCCAATCCGATGACGATTACAATCATGAACATCAGTACTTGCATTAACCGTGTGTAATGTGAATGTATTCTATCTCATTCTCTCGTAGGCTAAATCCTATAGATATATATGGTTCTCTCTTTTTACTGTTGCTTTTTCGTTTCATCGAGTTTCAAATCACAACGGTGCTAAATAAGTTTTCACTTCAAAAATGCCTCTTCGCGCCTCGTTTGAGGGTTGTTCTATATCCGCACGGTTATCACGTGCTCACTACCAACACCTTGCTGGCGCCACTCCCTCTGCCTTTCCTGGTTACGTTTTGCGTCATACATTGTTAAGTATTCACTGTGAAGTTGTTTGTTAATAAAATAAATTGATGTTATGCGTCACATAACATGGAGTGTGACTATACAAAGAAGTATAACCTTATCACGCGTACTTGAGTACAAACGTTCAGTCTCTTTTTACATTGATTTATTTACAGGTCTTCATATACCGTTTGTTTTGGAAATCTCGCGACAGACCAAGACGCATCAAGATGGATGATATAAAGAAAGCGTTTCCATCACATTCCGAAAGTTCAATAAGGAAACGTCTCAAGCTGTGTGCCGATTTCAAACGTACTGGATTGGATTCGAATTGGTTTGTAATCATTTTTGAGAAGTTAAAAAAAGAGCCTGTGCATTTCAGTGCACGTATCGAAATTAAAACTTCTTTAAATAATGTTTTAAGTTCTAGTTATTGTTTTAAGTTCGTTTTTTAATTCCGTTGAATAAAATGATATATCACGTGTTGCTATAGCTCGACCGCCGAAGCATGACCCTCCTATGGGTCTTCCGGTTCGCGGGAGGGGGGGGGGAACATAACCGACCAAAAAGCTAGTCTGTTGCCGGCTGCCGGCGACAATAGACGTTTAACGTATGGGCCTACGCGGTTTTATTTTTACTGACTGTTACACATGAGACTATTTTACCAAGACGGAATTACGGACGCTACGTTTTAAAAAACTATACAGTCAATCAAAAGTAATGTTTTAACGCGTTATTTTTCAGTAAAGTTGATATTCGTATCTCCTACGATTATGTTGATAAATGTTAAAAAGTGAAATTAAACGAAGAGAAAATGTAAAAGTAATTTTCTTTTTATAGGTGGGTTATAAAGCCAGAGTTTCGTTTGCCGTCAGAAGAAGAAATACGCGCTATGGTATCTCCCGAGCAATGTTGTGCGTACTTCAGTATGGCCGCTGCTGAGCAAAGGTTGAAAGATGCTGGTTACGGAGAAAAGTTCATTTTTACACCACAAGAGGACGATGATGAAGAAATGCAGTTAAAAATGGACGATGAGGTTCAAATATTATATTTAACATTGTGAAATTTGTATTAGAAGTGATATTGATGTTAAATTTTATAAGTGATATTTGAAACGAGTAAATATAGAGTATCTTTAGGTTTTCATAGAGCATTTAGAAACATCGAAAGTTTAAGGAAGTATATTTGTATTTTTAAGTTTCAATTGACCCCTGCGCTTGTGCCAATGTTGGTAGTCGGCTGCGTGCACCCGGTGCGTGAGGAAATATACACTAATAGGATTACTTCATTTTCCTAGCCTCGTAAAGATTTAGCAGAGCTAAGTATTTGTATATACAAAAAAAAGGTGTGTGTGTGCGATTCACACACGATAGAAGTGAAACTTCATTTTAAAATACATTTTATATTTTATTTAAACAGTGTGCAATATACATACGCACCGACATTTACCCTCTCGCTCTGGCTCACACAAAGAGGAGAGACCGATAATATATTGCTCTCTCGCTCTGGCTCACACAGAGAGGAGAGACCGATTATGTGCGTTAAACGTTTAACGCTTGGAAGTCGCATAAGAAGTTTCACTTCAAAAGCGAAAGAAACGAGCGAGGAATATGTGCGAAGGATGTGAGTGAGGAATACGAGCGAGGAACTCGTAACACACACCGTTTGCGAATGCATTTTAATTTCTGTTTGTTCAGTACTTAACAAATAGTCATTATTTGTATTCAGCAATGTAACAGCAATAGCAACTTCTATATCAGATGTCTCTTCACATTTGGATTCAACTATTATTGATTCATTGTTCGAAGACTTGCAGGACACATGTCTATTGTTTATTTTAGAGATGTAATTTAAATTGAAAGTTGATTTTACAATTATAAATTCTTTTTTAGAGCTAAATATTATCGATAATCTGATTATCCTTAAAATCAATTGAGATTGTGTTAATGAAATAACAAAAATAAAGTATAACAACAATTCAAATCGCAAATCGGAACACTTGAATTATTGATTGCCTGACTCCAAACAACAAGATTAATTTCTTCCAATCAAAATTATTTTTTGCTTGTTGCTGCAGTAAAAATGTAGGGATTACGTAAATATATATATTTATTCGAAATTAAAAAAGAAACTAGTAAATTAAATGTACAACAGCGTGTGATCAATTCGATTTATTTTCGATTCGTACGATTAATTCTCGATTCCTTGGTTTTATTATTTTGGTCCAATCAAGTTTTAAATAACATAGAAAGCAACGATGCACGTAATAACAAAAAAAAAAAAATATCCGAAAATTCTTAAAATCATTGTATAGAGGAAGTTATTTAGGATTTTATTGCAAAACTTTTTTGTAACGTTTATCAGTATCAACAATTTTATAGTGATAATTTATCAATTATCATAAAATGCATGTTTTTAGGTTAGGTTACAATTTGCACGACGTAACAGTTTACGTTCTGTGGATGTGTCATGCAAGTCTTCGTATGATGAATAAGGTATGGGCTGTTCCCCCAACGTTCATACTAGTTGGAGCTAATGTGTAGAGTATATAGAATATATAATAATATTACAGGTTAAAGTAGCTCCATGGAACACCACCCGAGCATACATTCAAGCAATGCGTGGTAAATGCCTACTCCAACTGATTGGACCGGCGGACCCTACGGGTTGCGGGGAGGGATTCTCCTATGTGCGAGTACCGAACAAACCGACACAGCAACCGAACGATGAACAACAACCGAAACGGACCGTCACTGGCACTGATGCTGATTTGAGAAGGTTAAGTTTGAACAATGCCAAGGCTCTATTGAGGAAGTTCGGTGTTCCTGAGGAAGAGGTCAGTTTTGTAATCATTACTTATTATCTCTCCAAGGTGTTTTTGTGGTGACACCGTTCTCCTTTCATTCTTTATTAAAAGTAATTATTCTATATTCCCAAGTATAGCAAGCAAGTAAAGTATTATACTAGTAGTTAAAATTTTAATGTAAAAAGAAATAATAATGTATAGCGGGAACGTAATTTTTTTAGATAAAAAAGTTATCGAGATGGGAAGTTATTGATGTTGTGCGGACATTGTCTACGGAGAAAGCGAAAGCTGGTGAAGAAGGAATGACCAAGTTTTCTCGAGGCAACAGATTTTCTATCGCTGAACACCAAGAAAGGTATGTGATAATATTCAATTGTTTACTAATACATTTACATAACATCGTAAACACATAAGTAACATCGTAACTCATTTAGCCCTGGTTTCAGAAGAGCCGTTTCTTTTTTTTTTAATTTTCATGTTTTTCGTTTAGGGTCACAATTCAAATGTAATTTCGATGTTATAGGTTTAGGTTTTAAGCTCTTTCTAGTCAGTATTTGTGAATTGTAACCAATTAATTAATTGTGAAATGTGCAATTGTCTAAAAGATATTATAAGTTTTTTCCAATGTTAATTTTAGTTAAATAAATATGGATCTATTGGTCTTAGATATAAGGTTGTGAAACTCCAATACCTATAACGTTTTTTTTCTTCTGTATTTAGTTAGCGTGTAATTGTATTTCATTGTAATTAAAGCTAGGATTTTACTCATATTGGGTGTCGATTTAATTATATTTCGGCTTATTAATACTGCAGTAATAAATACTAATATTATGACGATTAAATTAGAGGTATATATTACCTTGTTCATAAGATTTGTTTTAGTGCAATAAATTGTGCACCCAACTCAATATTAATATATCGTTTATTTCAGATACAAAGAAGAATGTCAACGTATATTCGAATTGCAAAACCGTGTGCTCCAAAGCACAGAAGTGCTCAGTACAGACGAAGCAGAGAGCTCGGTCAGTGAGGAGTCCGACTTAGAAGAGATGGGGAAGAATTTAGAAAATATGCTCGCTAATAAGAAGACTACAGAACAGGTAAATAACATGTTTTGGATGATTTTGCACTTATCTTATATATAGTTTTTAACATTTACATTTCACATTTTTTTTTTTAATATTTGTAACTTTAACTTTGTTTTAAAAAAAGAATACTAGGTACATCATATGTCTTATCATACATCATAAGAAAGATTGCATGACAGATGTCTAATTTTTATTTTAGAGACGTAGCATATCTTAAATTGGATGTTGGTTTTACGATAAATGATTATATTTTAAAGCTATGTATTATCGATAATATGATAATGCTTTCAAATGAATGAGGAGTGTGTAAGCTCTGTAAAAGCAATAACAAAAACAAACTATGACAACAATTGAGATCGCAATCCGCAACACTTGCATACACGTATTGTGTGCCCGACGTCAAACAACAAGATAGTGACGTGGCGTCCAAAATTACGGTTAAATGAGCGACTTCCCGTTGGAATTTGCCAGAATCAAGGGTATCCTCGTGTCCGGGAGATTATACGGTATTGAATGAAACAAAAAAGGTGTGTGTGCGATTCACACACGATAGAAGTGAAACTTCATTTTAAAAGATATTTTATATTGTATTTAAACAGTGTGCAATATACACACACACCGACATTTGCTCTCTCGCTCTGGCTCACACAAAAGGGAGAGACCGATAATGTGCGTTAAACGTTTAACGTTTAACGCGTTGGAAGTCGCATAAGAAGATTCACTTCAATAAAAAAGTTAATGCCTAGTAGACATTTTGTGTTCATTCGTTCAGTCAATATACTACGTCCCGTGTTGCTGCATTAAATTTATATGAAATACATAAATATATATTTTTATTCGGCATTAAATAAAAACTGCCGATTCATTAAATCTAATTATAACGGCGTGCGATTAATTCGATTTATTGATTATTTTTTCTTCTGGTAACAGCAAAATTAAAATTCTTAAAAATCTTTGTATAGATGAATTTATTTAGGAGTATATTGTGTAAAATGTTTTTATAAAGTTTATCAGTAGAATTCTTTAGTAATGATAATTGATAGTCGATTTCGATTGTTTTTAGGTTAGGTCGTAATTTGCACAACATAACAATTTACGTTCTATAGATAGATACGTCATGTAATATTTCTTACGGTGAACATAGTACCTATTAAAAACATTGACTATTTGTTTGATTCCAAAATAAAATGTGTACAGGCAACCATATTGGGATCAAGTATCAATGAATAACATAATTGTATGATGTATGATGTTATTTACAGTTATCATTAGAGAGGGAGGAAGCAGAGAGAGCTGAACTAAGGAAAATGATAATGGGACAATCTGAGAAGAAACCTCAGATCAATCAGACTGATCAGCAGCAGTCATCTCATCAAGGCAAAGTCTTTTTTGATTATCTAGTCCTTATTGAAAAAAAAGTTTTCATATCAAGATAAGACTGTTCTGATAGTTTTCCATTTTTATCGAGATATAGAAAATAATTTGACTGTCTCATCTAATATTAAGGTACGATTAACTGAAAAGGGTTATTGTTTCATCACGATGTTTTGACTTCATCGATAATTTTGGGTTTTTTAGTGCGGTGAGCTATCATATATTATTTATCGATGGATATTATGAAATATAATTACATATTTTGATACAATATTAATTTTTTTATATCGGTATATTATTTCTCAAATGTGTTTCTTGGAGCAACGTCACATCTCCCTTAATTCTTCATCGAAAATTAATTATTCACACCTCTTTTTAAAGTTGTATGTTATTCGCTAACGACGAAGAATAGTTTAAAAGTGGAAAAAATATATTTAAGTAACTGTTTATAAAAGAACAAATGTGATTTCTAATGAAAATATATTCAACTAACTTGTAGGAGGCGTCATCTATTAACAGTCAGTTAAACTAAAATTACAAGTGTTAGTAGTTTACATACTATATAAATAATGTTCAAAATATTCGCACGGGTCAGCCAGTATTATTTAATATATGTATATTGATTTAAAATTTGGTCGTTAGGTCGTGTGCTCCGTATAGTGCGCACGTTCCGCAACGCGTCCGGGCAGCGGTACACGCGCGTCGAGCTCGTGCGCAAGGCGGCGGTCATTGAGGCCTACACTAAGATACGTTCAACTAAGGACGATATGTTCATACGCCAGTTCGCTTCTATGGATGAGACGCAGAAGGAAGAAATGAAGAGAGAAAAGAGAAGAATTCAGGTATGGTGGTAATACAATCTCGTACCAATCTATACAAATCGAAGTGTCTGTTTTTCATGTCAAAATAACAACTTTTTACTAAATGCATATGAAATTATATATGGTACATAACAAATGTCTGTCAGTCTGTCTGTCCGTCCGTCCGTTTGTCTGTCTGTTCCGATTAGTCTCGGAGAGCCTATTTTCCGACGAGGGCCTAAAAGCGTCGTAGAGTTAACCCTTGAAACTTTCCCAACTCTACTTAGTTCCATTCGACGCTAAGGTGTAAAGGTGAAAAGTCATTTTAGTTTAAAAATACGCTTTAAATAAAAAAGTTTAATAACTAGTTTAAGTTATTTTCTCAAGAGTATTGTTTACCAGTTTAGTTAATAATATATCTATATACAAAAAATAAAATTGAAGTGTGTTTATAATGCCAAAATAAAAGCTTTTTACTAGATGCACGTGAAAGTATATACGGTACTAATAACAAAAAAACAATTTAAAAATATATCTGTCTGTCTGTTTGCTCCAGCTAATCTTCGATACAGTTGGACCAATTTTGACGGAACTTTCACTGGCCGATAGCTCGTTTTATTAAGAGTAACTTAGCTTACATTTATTTAAAAACAGAATTAGGGTTCCGCACAAATAAAATAATAAGCACTTTGAATAGGCGGACAACGGTCACCACAATCCTGACTGCATTCTGTAATTCACGCGAGTGAAGCCGTGGACACAGCTAGTATATGCACATTATTCTAAATTAGTTTGTTATTTACACATATATTAGGCGACCGCTTTTTATTTATTAATAACAAGCTTATACCATTATGCTGAAGAAATTTCATAAATGGAATTCTAATAAACTGAACATTGCACATAATACCTTTATCCTTACTTATTGACTCATGACATCACGCCGCTTTTTTGCGAACGGTTTTTTTTATTTAGATTAGTAATTATTTTTCATTACTTTTAAAGGTTTAATAATGAATTAATATTGATTTATCATGGGTATTATTTTCAACATATATTATAAAGTGTAAATTTTTTTTTTTTCAAAAGTTGTGTGGTCTCGGAATAAAATATAATTTTCTGTATCAAAGTATTACTTCTACTAATTTCATACATCCATACATAAATCTGTGCAGGAACAACTAAGAAGAATAAAGAGGAACCAAGAGAGGGAAAGACTGGCTGGAAATGTTACAGTACCCGGACCGAGTATTTCTGAAAGTAAGTCTTAATTTTCTTCACTTGGAGTTACCTAATCGTAGTTTATGATTCTACAAACAACTGTTATTAACATTATATTTGTTAGTGTAATTGTTTGTTTTTCCGGGATAATCTATGAAACTGCTGTATTGACTTTAACGAGACTTTGGCAGGTCAAGGCCTTGTTAAGAGTAATCTTGACTTTTTAGCGACTTATCTCGAATTTTCAGTAAAGCGCGATCTTCACTAAGACTCTGAGTATAATAAACAATAATCTTGTAACAATAATCCACGCGTGCGGAACCGCGGGCAGAAGTTTGCACAGAAATAAGAAGGATAAAAAACCTAGTTTCCTTAATTTTCATAGTAATGGCTTGTTTACAGATTTGAGCATGATGTCGTCTTCTATGGACTTGAGTTCATCGTCACAAGGTTTAATACCTTTAGGACAAATTAAGCAAGAACCAGATCTCCACACACCTTCGAGGCGACGCGCTAAGTTGAAGCCCGATTTGAAATTAAAGGTAACGTTAACCGTTACCAACAATTACACATTTTATTCAAAACATTTATAACTGATTTGTTTATTTTTTGTTTACTAAGTGTAGTAGTCACAGGTTCGATACCAACACAGAATGGGAGTTTTTATTATGAACCCAATCGATATTTCTGTCTTGGGTTTATTTCTTATGAAGAAATAGAAGTACTATTAAAGATATTCTGTTAGACCTTAGCCTTATTATACATTATTGACACGCCCACATGCGCAACACATACAAACGCACACATTTGCATTGTTTTGTATCCTTTTTAACCGTTTGGGTGGCCAACTATTTTCCCGTTCAACGATGAAAACAAAAATTCACAAAATCATTGTATAGGGGAAGTTATTTATGATTTTATTATGCAAAATGTTTTATAACGTTTATTAGTATGATTTTTTTTGTGTGATAAATTTATCAATTATCTTGAAATGCATGTTTTTAGGTTATGCCATAATTTACACGATGTAACGATTTACGTTCTGTGGATGTGGCATGGCTGTCCTTGTATGATGAATAAGATATAAAGATTGTGATATTCCTTGTGCACATAGTGTGGTGCGTGCGGTCAAGTGGGTCACATGCGTACGAACAAGGCGTGCCCGCTGTACACGGGCTCTGTGGCGGGCGGGCCGGCCTCTCCGCCCGATACAGACGTAGAGCCTCCCCCGCTGGAGCCCGAGGACGACGACCTGGGTTACGTCGACGGTACTAAGCTTACGTTACCCTCAAAGATTATTAAGGTATGATAATCTATATAAACTTGCGAACGCTTACCTGTAAGGTATTTTTAAACATTTCTAAATTGTGCATAATATACCTACATATTTGTGTTTTTGAAGAGATATTAAATAAGTTCTAAATAATACAATGATTTTTTTTAAATCATCATTTAGTAAAATCATATTGTAATTTTGAATATAATTTGAAACTACGAAGAGAGGGTAAATCGACATAACCAATGAGGTCATAAACTATCATAATTTAAAAACATGAATTAATTTTATTGCTAGTCTATACATATAACGAAATTGAAGTGTTTGTTTGTAATATCAAAATAACTGATTTTTACTAAATGCATATGAAAGTATACACGATACCTATAACAATAATATGTTGTACAATAATGTAGTTATGTCTTCCAATTTAAGTAGTAAGTGATGAAATATTTGTTTTTGTCATTTTCCTGAAGGTACCCTAAAGTACCATAGTCTTACAACATGTTCAAACTTTTCATTTTCTTTACTGTCAATTTAGTTCGCTGGAATTTCCGCTGAGGGTGTTATTAGTTGGTGTGTGAAAGAAAAATTATTCAAGAATCCCAGTTATTATCAGGGATATTACGGAAATTAGATTTCTGTTCTGGATAGGAGGGATATGGATATCTTTAAGAGTATTTAGTATTCATTCCAGATATACGATAGTTTCGGATAATTTCAGTAATGGACATTTGATTTTTCAAAGAATTATATTTACAAGGAAAATAAGTCTTATTTGAACATTTCTAGGTGAACAATATTAATTTTATTTTAGGTAATTATTATAGGCTGACCGCTGTAAGCGCGACCCTCCTGATGGTTTGCGGGGCCGCGGGTGTGCACGGATATACACGATATTGAGATGATACTGTATATCTTAAGATCAATAGTTTATTTATGTTATTGCAACTGGTACAGGTATCTTATGATAAATAATGTATTCGATACACATAGTATTGTTGTTGAAAGAATACAAAATGGTTTTGTTGCAGCAATCTGCGGAAGATGTGAACCGGCGCGGCGGGTCTCGGCGGAGCGAGATGCGCGCGCTGGGACGCACGAAGCGCCGCGGGACCGGCGCGGACCCGTGCGAGTACCTCGTGCGACGTCCCGCGGAACGGCGCCGGACGGACCCGCTCGTCACTCTCTCCTCATTACTCGAAGCCGTTCTCAACCACATGCGGCACCTGCCCGACGTCCAGCCGTTCCTCTTCCCTGTTAACCCTAAGGCAAGTTTATATGTTTATAGCGATTTATGTATATGCTAGCGATTGTTATAATCTAATATAATATATACTAAAACGGAAGAGTTTTTGTTTGTTTGTTAAAACACTCTAATCTCTGGAACTACCACTTAGATTTGTATAAGTTTTCTGCATTCTATAATTTGATTGATTATAGTTAATTAGGAACTATAAAGAGTGAAATAGTAAGTAAGTATAAACGTGAATAAATCCGGCAAGAGATAAACGATACACGGGTGCATTGGCTACGCGACGGTTATAATATTATATAACACTGATGAAACCGTGGGGTACAGTTAGTTTTAACTGATAAAGCATCGATGTTTTCGAAGATGGCAACACTTTTAAAGTAGGGGTGTACGAATATTCGAATTTTCGAATTATTCGTCGACGAATCGAATTTAATAGTTCGATTCGATTGTCGTATCTAGTCCAGTAATTCGATTAATTAGAACAGTTATATGCGACCTTTTTTCGTTCCCGTACTCCTAAATAAAACTTTTCATTTATGAGTAGGTTATAATTTTACTCCATTATCTCTTTACCTACTTATAAAATGTGTCTCGTTTCTCTTAAGGTCTATGTATTGTCAATCTTAACTTTGAAATATACCTAGTACTGTCTCTAGAGACTTGTGATCTATAGAGAGTTACTATAGGAGTCCCTTTATGTACATTAAGAAGATTGTATTCTTTATTTATTACTTTCAAATATATTCTTATAAAAGTTAGTAGTTGAGGGTTTTTCAATGAATTGCGACAAAAATGATTTGATTTTCCGCAATATAATTTTCACGTACCCAAATGGAACGCGTACCACAGGTTGAGAATCGCTGAATTAAAATAATTCAAAAAGTTGAAATTTTTGATAAAATATTTGGTCGAATACCATTATTTGCACACACCTCTAGTTTGAACCTAGAAAGGTGACCACTACAACTGCCGTAAAACTCGATAGATTTTTGACCACAGTGTTTTAAACTTATATTAGGTCTTTACCTATGAAATTACCGTTTTGTATGAAATAATTTAAACCATGTTTTTTCATGTATTTTTTATTTGTATTAATCGAAGTAATCGCCCATGCAATCAATGCATCTTTGCCAGCGCAGTGGCAGTTTATTGATGTCCTTCTTAAAGAAATCAGCTGGACGGGAGGCAACAAATTCTTCTAAGGCATTTTGTACTGCCTCTCGGGTATTGAATTTTTTTCCCGCCAAGGAGTTATCCAAATTCTGGAAAAAGTAGTAGTCTGTAGGCGCTAGTCTGGTGAGTAGAGTGGATGTTGGAGAACTTCCAACCCCAGTTCTTGCAACTTGGAGACCGTCTGTTGTGCAGTATGAGATCGCACGTTGTCGTGCAGGAGCAGCGGAGACGAGCGATTGACCAATGCTGGTTGGACATGTGCCAGCTTCTCCATCATTGTGTTCAGTTCTGCACAGTACACATCTGCAGTAATGCTCACCCCGTTTGTTAAGAAGCTGTGATGAATCACACCGGCGCTAGACCACCAAACAGTGACTATCACTTTTCTAGGGGTAAGTTTTCGTTTAGGGCATTGTTTAGGTGCTGAACCAGGTTCATTTTTCAGGTCGAAATTCCCAGAACGGAAGCGAGCAAACCAATAACAGGCGGTGCGTTGGTTGTAGTGTTAGCTCCGTAAACGTCGTTGATGTTGCGTGCCGCTTGTGCTGCGTTACTGCAACGACGGTACTCATATTCCATAATTACTCGAATTTTTAACGTATCCATGATGACACAAAATATTGAAATGCGATGAAAATGTAACACTAATCAATAAACAAATGACTACTTTTGGAAAAAGAATTCCATGTTTTTAAATAAAATTAGTTTGAAATTAGAATTCTTAGCCAAACAAAAATTATTTTGATTTCAAATGGCCAGTACTGCAGAACGGCAATTTCATAGGTAAAGACCTATTATTTGGTAGCTAGTCAGACTAAAAAATGATCTACCACATTGCTATGGTGTCGCCATGATGGTTTTATTGTTACACTAAACTTCAGACCTATTGTAGGACCCTAATTAACGTCCTTCGACGTGACTTCTGAACGAGTTAACTTTTATCTGTGACTGAGTTAGCTTAAGTAATCCATCACTTCGAAACAATTATAATTGATCTTTTTTTAACTATAATTTATTAGACATTTTCGTTCTCGTCATTCAAATCAACACGCAGAATCGAATTCAGTAGAAATTGATATTGTTTATTGTTTCCTGATAGCTGGTCGCAGATTACTATCGCATAGTGTCTCGGCCCATGGACCTGCAAACAATCAGAGATAACTTGCGTCAGAAGCACTACCAGAGCAGGGAGGAGTTCCTCGCCGACGTTAATCAGATTGTCGAGAACAGCACTCTTTATAATGGTATTCTAATGTTTTGATTACGTGAATAATAAAACAAATTTATCCAATCTAAAAAGTCGTGGTGACCGAGTGATTTAGACCGGCGGAATATCAATTCAATGTCCGCTGGTTCGTCGAGGTTCAAAACTATCGGCTGACGGTGAAGGAAAATATCGTGAGGAAACTTGAACGCTTGAGAAATGTTCTTGTAGTACCACACTGTATGAGGAAAAAATATAGAACTGTTGATTACTCGGCGTTTGAAATTTCCAATACGTCGTGAGCCGGCGTGATCATTAAGTCTGCGTCTTCCATCGGGAAAAGGCCTCATTGCCCAGCTGTGGGATACGTACAGACTGGTATTATTATAATCTAGAAAACTTCAATAAAAAAAAAGTGACACAAATCAAAATTACAAATATTTATAGTTTTTTTTTTTGTTTTTTAATATAATAAGTAGAGATATCGATATTTTCGTAGTTGAAAAGTAAAGAACAGAATTTTTGATATGTGCAACATTCTTTATGAAGGGTGAATCACTTTTTATTTTCCTTTTTTTCATATTAGCTATGAGAATTAATTGTTGTTAGTGTTATTAATGGTTTACTTATTATGTAAATATTTTAGGACCAACGAGTAGCCTTACAGTCGCTGCACAACGAATGCTGCAGCGTTGTGTTGAAAAGTTGGCTGAGAAGGAAGAACAACTCATGAAACTGGAGAAACAAATAAACCCGTTACTAGATGACAATGATCAGGTATTATTGCTCTCGTTTCCCTACAATTAAAACTTTAAATTTACATAATTAACAGGATAAATGGTTTATTTATCTGAAACTCGTTTTTTAATCCCAGACTTAATCCCAATTACAAATGTATTGTAGAATGGAAAAATAGATTTGTCATTTTAAGTATGTCGAACTTGATGTTTTTGATATTTTCCGATGCGATAACCTTGATCGCACGTTTACTCACATTAAACAACCAATGCAACCAAACTAACTACTTCGTATAATACAACAACAAGTATTATATAAAAGCATCATATTTAATTTAATTGTAATTTTGAACAGAAAATTAATAATTTCATGTACTGTTTCTATTTGGCGATCGTACAATGTTATGTCTCTATGTTTCCGTAAGTTTGGGTAGGTTTGTAACCGATTGCAATCAAGTTATTTTTATTCTTATCTAATGTAAATTATAAGTTTACATAACCTTTTTTTAGAGTTGGCCACTTTAATCATAAAACGTGACAACGTATTACAAAATTGAAGCTATTCAATGAATTGATTAAAAATAGCTGCGAATTATTTATTTGTTTTTACCGAATATAATTACTTTGCTTATAGCGTATTAGAATGATGCCGTTTTTTTTTTATTATATCATCTAAACACAATGAAACGGAATGAACGAAACGAAACGAATGGATTAACGACGAAATTGTATTTTTTTAAAATATTATTTTATGTTTGCCGCCTATGTAGGCAATTTCGCCACTGTCATGTGTGACAATTTATGACATCCATTAGAATGTTTTGACAGATGTTATATACGACCTATTCTAAAATTTAAACTGCAAAAAAAAATATTGTTATGGAACAGGTTGCGCTTTCATTTATACTGGAGAATTTGCTGACTACGAAGCTGAAGGTGATGCCGGAAGCGTGGCCCTTCTTGAAACCTGTCAATAAGAAGCAAGTGAAGGATTACTACAGCGTGATAAAGCGACCTATCGACATGGAAACTATGGGAAAGAAAATACAAGGTAAAAAACATCCAACTCGTATGTATTTGTAACATACGAAATAAGCAGTGACGATAATGTTGAATACATTCGGAAAAAAGATGCTTTTGGGACTATTAAATAGCTTACGTTGAGTAACAAGTAATCCATCGATAGCATATGTCATATCTTGTAAGGATCACCCACACTAAGCATTTTTGAGACAGCCCAATTCGCGCGTGCGCTCGACCGACAGCATTCTATAGTCCACGTGACCGGAGCCGCGGGCACAGCTAACTAATATTATAAAGACGATAAGTTTGTAAGTCAACCCTGAAACTACTAAACCGATCCTGAAATATCTTCCACTGATCGGAAGCTATATGACTCCGGAGTGATATAGGATAATTTTTTGCTTATTGCCGAAGATAGAAACACGTACAGATGCTCGGTGACAAATTTTTACTTGAAGGTGGTCACAAGCCAGGCGGTCATTAGTTAACGCTCTGCTACTTAACATTCATCATCAGATATCTGCTGCAAATGATTTGAATTTATTAAAACAGCAGGTCCAAGACTTCTAAAGCTTCAGGTTACTCAACTAATTGCTTTTATTTTGTTGACCTCTTCATTAAAATTATAAAACACGTAAGATGTGTGCAAGATTGGACTTATTCAACAGCCAAATTAATTCGACGATTTAATGACAAATGTAAATGATTCGCGGAATCCTGGTGACTTTTCCGCGGAACCCACTGTACAAATAGCTGTTCTAAAGCATCCGTAACCGTCAGAATACATGAATTAATGATTGCAAATTTTTTAAAATGATTGTTCCCACTTTATTGATTATTGACACATTTTTCGCCAATAAAAAATAAAAATATTTAATTCAATTTAGGGGCTAAAAAGGCACTTATGAACGTTGAATACTACTAGTTCTAGCCAGCAAGAAACTCGAACGCAGTTAACAATTATGTTATTTTTAATGGCTGTGAAGTGTACAGAGAGGAATGAATTTCCAAATATGAACTATAATTCACGTGACGATTCATCCTATAATAAAGTTTTTGTCATCAGCTCACAAGTACCACAGCCGGAACGAGTTCTTGCGAGATATCCAACTATTGGTAGATAACTGTCGGGCGTACAACGGCCCGTCGTCACAGTTTACGAGACAGGCCGAGGCGATATTGAAAGTAACGCAGGATGCACTTGAGCAGGTTACACTCTCGAATATTATAAAACTTTGTATTGATTCTTGTTAGGGCGTGTCTACACGGCACCGCGCCACCATCGCGCCACCATCGCGCCGCCGCCATTTAATTTGTCATATTACTGTACATTTTTAGTAATACATTGCTGCCACAAACATCTTATTATGTTTGTTCAATAGAGTAATAGATCAAAATTCAATTATATTCATTAATCAAGCGTTGGTAAGGATCGCAACTACCGTACACATAGTAATAAACTAATCATCTCACGGTGATTTTCATCTGATTTGTCGCCTTTCGGGATCACCCAGTGTGTACTTAGTAAAAAGCGGAGTATTAGTTTAGTTAAACTCGACTTGTTCATTTTTCCTACATTTATAATGTTCGTGGCTACCAGTGTATTACTAAAACTGTACACTGATATTGCAAATCATGCGACGGCGGCGCGATAGCGGTGCGATAGCGGCGCGGTGGCGGTGTGATGGTGGATGAGCGATGGCGCGTAAGCAAACACAAACACTTATAATTCTTTTTTTCATAGACAATATCCATGCAACGGCTAAAAATTCAACTCTTGAGTTTGTCGACTTTTTTAACCAATCCGAAAGACGAAATATAATAGCGACCATCGAGCGATCGGATATCTACCGCCGGTGATGGATGGCATTTGTATTGATTTTTTACAGTTATATCAATTTTAAACTATTTACCCATTTTCGTTAATAGCTTTAATGTGAATCATTAATTTTGATGAATAATTAAAGGAGGAAAATATTTTTGAGAATATTTATATAGATAGAGATTTTGTACATAGTTTGACGAGCACGTGAGTCAGCTGGAGGCGAACATAGCGCGTGTACAGCAGAAGATGCTCGAGGACGCTGAGCAGTCCGAGGCGGAAGGCGACGAGCTGGTCCCGCAGTCCTCGGACGAGAAGAGAGGTCGCGGCCGCCCGAGGAAGCACAAGCCCTCGACCTCCACCTCGACACTTGACGGTGATTATTCATAAAAAAAATTATAATCAAATAAGCCATTTATTTATATTTTTATAGGGATCGTCAATTTTAGTAGGAAATACAATTTAAAATAGGCTTGTAAATATGGTCGAAATGTAAATTTTTTGATTTTCATTTTCGTTTCTTATTAGCTTTATTTTTAAATTGGGAAGTGTGAGGTAGGACACGATAACTGTCCGACTGGATCTCGTCCATCATACATGGTTTGATTAATTAATTCAAGATGTTTTGTTCGAGTTTAAAGTTTTCGTTATTTATAAATAAATATTTATTGTTTATTTAAAAAATATAATTCTGCAACATTAGTAATTGTTGAATATATAGTTTTAGAAATGTATTTCAGGAGCAACACCGAGGAAACGCGGACGTCCAAGGAAGGATCAGAACAGTTTGGAAGAAGGTGGGTTCGAATGGGTGATATTTGTTAAAAATTATTTTTTAAAAGAATTATCAATTTTTCCATTTATAAAACTCTATCCTCCGCCTCAGTGAATCATCGTTTTACCCTTTTTTTACGTGGAGAAACCCGTCATGTGTATACTCGGGGTAGCGAGTGGTTCTATGATACTCCTACCCACTAAAACCCCACGGTGCACCGTCTGCCGCGCTAATGGGTGTGTGCACCGCGACACCCCGGCGGCAAGGCCCTGAATAACCGCCCTCCGACGGATACAATCCCGTGCAACGGGACTATCTCCCCGTCCGCCGAACCAGTGCAATGGGAAGACTGGCCCCTGACCAATTTCCCCTTGATTCGACCTGGCAGAGGCAGGAGGCGAATGAACGCACCCCTTCCCCCACCAGTCCGGCTATGGTTTTTTATAGTTCGCGCCACGTAAAAAGAACGCTGGCTCTGAACCTGCGCACTGAGCGATTTATCGATGAAATTGGTGGTATGAAGGGGGCGGGACGGGGTAAGACTCCGCTGGTATTCCTGTGCGCGCACGCTATTAGATCGTCAGTTGACCCATGCTTCCCGCGTTGAGATCACGTTTCGTTCGCTCCCAAAATACAGTCGCACACGCAACTTTCTTTGCACGATAATGGTTTTGAAAAGGAAGGAAAGATAAATGATTTATAGTGTTTATTGTTTTATGAACAAAAAAAAACCGAGAAAGGAACAATTGATAATTTAGGCGTGTCACCCTTAGCTTAAGTTTTCTTGTCACAACCTACTTTATATTTTATGATCGAAATAAAAAATAATGCTCAAGTAAACTTTATCTATTTTTAATTCGAGCTTATACCAAAGTACTAAGTAGCTAGTAAAGTACCTAATAAGATTCTACAATTAGTCATATATTTTTATATGTGAGATACTGAATGAGTAACAATAGCCTAGTACTTTAGGTCGCGACTGTACCCCTGCGCAGACACATCCCCTCCACTGTCGCTCAGCGTTCTTTTTACGTGGCGGGAACTATAATGAGGTTTCCCTCCGTCTGTTTACTCCGGCTGTGATTTTTTAAGGAGATGTTTTCCTCGACCCTCTAGTAATTTTTTAACGAGGTCGTTTCCCTCGGTAGTTTTTTAAGGTGGTTTTGTTTTCCACCGTCCGCCCGTGGTCTTGTAAAGAGCGGTTTTCTCCACTGCCGATGTCCGTTCGTGATTTTTTAAGGTGGCTTACTTCATCGCCGATAGCGATTTATTCATGGAGGTGTATCCTTTTAATTTTTTAAAGAAATGCTTTGACTAATCCCATCGTGGACGAGCCTACTCTTTCCCCATCCCTTGTGTCCCCTGTTAAGCAGAGGAGTAAAGGAGAATGACGCCATCGGTCTGATATTAGCGGCCGGTCATAAGGATTGACGTTGCCCTGGGCACACGACGAGGCGATTCCAGACATAGTGCTCCAGCCCATTTTAACCTAACCCAATGTAACTCATTTTTCCCAATATTTTCATTTGTCCCATCCCATCCTATATAGAATTGCAGTATACTGTTTTTACGACATTTCGTTCTTGAGAAAGTGACATTATTTATATATGTTGAAACTAATATCCGAGTGTCTGTACAGATCTTCAGTACTCGGATAGTGGCAGTTCAGAATTGGAGGAAGTGGAACAGAAAGATGTCGCTGAAACAATGGTACAACTCTCAGTGCGACCAGGTACATTTTTTGTGTCCATTTCCAAAAAAGCAACGTTATTGCTAAATTTACACTTAAAAGGTAAAGGTGCGTTTATAGAATAAAAATCCTATGTCCTATTTCACAGCATAATCGACCTTTAATGTCAAATTTATTTAGCATTTGTCCAACCCTTTGAGCTTGATTAATCGACAAACATTCAAACAAATAAACTTTCGCTTATATAATATGATATATGAAGGACCCAATTCCAGAAGTACCTAAGACTGAACGTTGAAGTGTTTAAGAAAATTATTTGAAGACAAAAACTGGAATAAAATATTCCTACCAAGTCTATTAGGAGAAGATGAAACTTCGATGTATAGACAGGGAAAAATTATAGATAAACAATTCAGACACTAAGCACTAATACTGTCAGAGCAATAAATGGACTTGGCGACTCCTGCAACTGGACTCTTCATATATTAAATTAGAATGATGTTTGAATGTTTAATTAGAAGAGGAGTTGGGTGGTGGAGAGACCAGCCTGGGCTTCGACACGTCCGAGTTCCTGATAAAGCGCGAGCTCCCGGACGAGCCCGCGGCGCCCGCGGACGATTACGTCGACTTGGACCAACACAACGATTACACGTTCCCGCCAATTGTTAAGGTATATTATCTTATATTCTGTAAGCACATTATCGATTTGCCAGACAATAAGTTCAAGAATCATGTTAATCAAGTTGAGACAAGTCGAAAGGTGGATCATTTCCTAATAATGATAATAACTATAAAAAATATCCACCTTCAGGATAGTACACGTGATAGTAGTGAAAGTTCTTAAAAAGAGAGACGCGGATAGCCTAAACTGTATAGCTGTCCTTCTCCTTCTCTCTACGTTATATCTTTCTTCTTTCTCATGTAGCGAAATGTGCGTAAACCTAACACGTCTTTGAAATTTTACTTTCGATTCTCGTCTAATAAATTATCGAATAGCCGTCTAAGAAGTTTCACTTCAAGAAGTTCATAGTGTCAAAAAGTACTTATTGAATAATAATGACTAGCTGTTCCCGCGGCTCCGCTCGCGTGGATTGCAGAAAGCCGTTGGTAGAGAGCACGCGTGAATCGTGTCGCCTCCGCTCAAAAGACGCAGACAAAAATGCTTATTGTGTGTGATCCCTAGAAGATAGATAGATAAACGAATACTTTTTATTTTATAGGTAGGTACTTAATATTATACATATTAAACATACAATAAATAATAACACTAATTAAATCATAATAACAATTACCAACAAATAAAAAAAAGGTGTGTGTGTGCGACTCACACACCATAGAAGTGAAACTTCATTTTAAAAGACATTTTCTATTTTATTTAAACAGGGTGCAATATACATACACACCGACATTTACTCTCTCGCTCTGGCTCACACAAAGAGGAGAGACCGATAATGTGCGTTAAACGTTTAACGTTTAACGCTTGGAAATCGCATGAGAAGTTTCAATTCAACAATAAACTAATTAGTAAGAAAATAATAACAAACAAAATAGCATGACACTTCTAACGCTACTAATGGTAGTATACTGATAGTGACTAATGGGACAGCGTCAGGCACGTGTTAGCGGGCGCAAACTATTTTATTAATGCCAAAAACGTCTCCAAGCTGATTAATTTTTAATTTCTATTACGTTATTTGTACAAATAAAGAAAATGGGAACAAATAAACCTACCGTTTTTAAAGAAATATCGTAATTACACGAATATGCTAATCAAAGTTATGTTAAGTTTTTTAACACGCCGCTTATACTCTCTTTATACGTCTGCTAAATATAAGTAATCTTGATAACCACCTCTTATTAGTCTCATTTCATTTTTATATATTTTAGTATGAGATATTCGATTTGTTTTAATTCAAGTCAAAGTTTTATTCGGGTTATTTTCGTATTATCTTGTAATAGATATGATTCTATGTAATAGTGTTAAACGTTGATATAAATTGCCTTCTAGGAGGAACCAGTCGAGCCAGATATGAACATGGAGTCTTCAATGATGATGGAGGGAGGTTCATTGGAACCGCCACCACAGTTCAAAGAGGAACCACCAGAGAACTGGCAGGTGAGTTTCAGTCACACAGAAATATTGAATTTATCAACAACAGCTCTTTTACTTTCTAAAATAAAGTTACTTGTAGTAATTTAACAGATTTAACGAAGCCACATTTGACACATAAAATTACAACCGATAAAATTTAATTTGACATACGTATATATTCCTACGTAGTACCGTTAAATAGTTTTTACGTCATATATGTTCTTACGATTAATTATATTGCCATTGCTTAAAATACTGTTACAATTTTTTTTAATCTATGTAAACGAAATGATTAAGGTTTGCTACTGGATAGATTTTGTTTTTTTTTTCTTATAGTCTTTAGAACCAGATCCTTATAAAAAAATACGGCTTGTTTATTCAATAAAAAGTTATTATTTTTTTATGAAATCACGAGTTATCAAAGCACTAAGCTTTCTTCTGTCGTTCGCGGGCTCAGCTAGTTGAAATATAAGACGATAATTTAATTTTACGTAAGATTATTGAAGTGAAACTTCTTATGCGACTTCCAAGCGTTTTAACGTTTAACGCACATTATCGGTCTCTCCTCTTTGTGTGAGCCAGAGCGAGAGAGCAAATGTCGGTGTGTATGTATATTGCACACTGTTTAAATAAAATAGAAAATGTCTTTTAAAATGAAGTTTCACTTCTATCGCGTGTGAATCGCACACACACATTTTTTTTATACTGACTTCTGTACATTGAACACTGACGCAAATAAGTATAGACTTTTTGTTAAATCATGTGCGCATATCATAAAAATCGCTCATCATTTATTCGTACAACGCCTAAAGAAGCATAAATTGATATATATATATATATATATATTGGATTACCTTTAACTGCATTTTAATGAAATGGACAAAACGATACCATTAAATATTTTATACATATTCAAATAAATATTTGTTAATTAAGTAATTTGATTTCCAGCCCGATCCGGCGATACAAGACGACTTGCGAGTTACAGACAGCGAAGAAGAAGCGGAAGACGGCTTGTGGTTCTAATATAAACAATTGATTTTATTGTTGGAACAACGTTCGGTTCATCTTCACGGATTATACATGATATAAACAATACATTTAAACATTTATTATAAATCATGTGTACATTCAAATTAAGAAGTTATTAAATCACGAATAAATGTTAATTATTAACAAAAAAAAGTGCGTTTCTAATTTTAATTTCAATGAAACTAATTAATTTTTATTTTTTATTTTTTTTTCATTTGGGCCACCAGTGGTCAGTGTATTAAATGCAATTACATAAATAATAACAATTTGAAAAAGAAAATACACTTCACCTTTTAAGACAATCACAACATGCACTGTGTAGACAAAAATATATGAAATCAATACAAAAGAACTACAAAACTAAAAACAGTTACAACAGATTATTAGAAATTAGTTCAAATAACTAAGGTAAAACCACCAGTAATTGACACTGCACCAATAGTTGACACTCTCACGAAGAAAATTAAATATTTAATACTAAATTGATTTGAAGTCTTGAGTTTGTTAACCGACTTTTATAACTGACTGTATCTATATGTATTTATAACATTAAAAATATATCAGTAATCAGTGATTTTGGCCATCTCGATCTTTGGCTTCATTTTTTTTTGGAGTGTCAACTATTGGTGCAGTGTCAATTACTGGTGGTTTTACCTTATATACTAACAAATATATGCAATAAGAAAAAAAAAACTATCAATGTCAACTATATAAAAAATTGTTAAAAAATATATATATATTATATGGAACACTAAATGTCAAAATACAAAAAGCAAAAACATAAATAGTCATCAATAAACCACTAGATTATGTACTTTATTGTCTCTAAACAACTCTGCTATATGATTCCTGAATACCGCATGAGAACAATTAAATATGTCAATACTGGCACCAAGAGCGTTTTGAAGCGATGATGGCGCAGTGGTAGCGTGTACGACTTCGCGTCAAATGAGACGTGAGTTCGAATCCCTACAATGAGCCTGAGCTTTCGTTGAAGGAAAACATCGTGAGGAAACCATAGCATGGTGGTAGGGCTTTTTCTGATGCCCGCCTGGCTAGCTACCACCCTCAAGTTGAAAATCTGTCGCCAAGCACCAATAGGTGTGTTCCGGCAGCTGCACTTGAGAGTCAGTCTTCCACTAGGTTTAGCGTTTACCATCCTGGGCCATATCGTCACTTAACATCAGGTGAGATTGTGGCCACTAAGCCAAACCTATAACGATAAAAAAAAAAAAAACAAGATCTACGTATCCTGCTTACGGTGGAGTGATTCGGAAGAGTAGTCATTGCGAAAGGTACATGCAGCAAAGCACCAGGATGTCTAGGATATCTATGAGGGACCCTTAAAGCAAACTTCTCCAGTAACTGAGGGCTTTCGATATTACCATTGAGAACTTTGTGCAGGAAGATCAAATCCAGAACCTGTCTACGGAATTCCAAGGAGTCTTGGAAAGCTTCATTTTTAGGGCGCTTTACCAATTAAGGCATGCCACGTGATGTGGACAAGTAAAAAAAGAAGTTGTTATTTCTGGTCATCATATACATAATGTCCTCGACTCTGATATTAAATATTTATATAGTAGAAAGACTGGTTAACGAGTTAAAGGACCGATGATGACCTTGAAGATTTGACTAACGAACCCGTATGCATTACTTCGAATCCAATACCTAGATTTCATCTCGTTATTAATTGCATAATTGGATATTAAGATACTTTTAAAAAATTCAAAAACTTATTTTTTTTAATAGCTAATGGCGTATAAATAACCCTTGCCAAGTTTCACAATGGGTGTGGGAGTAATTTATTTTTATTCGTTATAGGTCTAGCCTTGTGGCCACAATCTCACCTGATCTTAAATGATGATGTGGCCAAGATGGTAGCACGCTAAGCCTAGTGGGAGGACTGGTTCTCAAGTGCAGCTGCCGGAACACACCTATAGGTGCTTGGCGACAGATTTTCAATTTGAGGATGGTAGCTAGCCAGGCTGGCTTTAGTGAAAGCCTTACCACCATACTATGGTTTCATCACGAGTTTTTCCTTCACCGAAAGCTCAGGCTCATTGCATGGATTCGAACTGACGTCCATCGACGCGATGTCCGTACACGCTACCACTGAGCCATCATTGCTCCATTACTTAGGAGCTAGACCAGTTACAGTGACAAAGCGCGGCGGCCGGCCCTGAACCGCGCAACCGCAAGCTAGCGCGAGCTTACAGAAGCGTTCTATCAAATATACTGTTAACCAACCTAATTTTGTTTCATAATTTTATCGTATTTTGATGTACTTAAAATTACAATAAGTTATATACAAAATGTATAATAGCAGGCGGATTTTACCGTTGCAATGTGATCTAACCCGGCTCGCTTGGTGAACGCTATCCTTAATAGGTGGAAAATATTATGAGATGACCCATAACGTATTTTCTTTTTTTTTAGCTCTATTTTATATATCAAACGTCCAACTTAATTTTGACATGATAAAGGCTTGTTAAAATGAGCGGACGTATTTTTTTTAAATCAAAGTATAGTGTTATGCCTTCACTGTACCTGATGGTGAGCACAGTGCAATCTAATAACATCGGCGACTACCGAGGGATTTACAATCCATCGATAGTCGTCGCTGTCATGCCGGCCTGCTCAAATATCTCTTCACGTTATGTTTGAAGGACTCCATGTTGTAAGAAGAAGGGAAAACACTGGACGGGAGACAGATCCACAGCCTCACAGTATTGTAAAGGTACGACGTAGCAAATTTCTTTGTTCGAGCCGAGTTGGAGGTTACCGTAAAGCTGTGGCTTCGAAGGGAGAAGAGGGAATTAGGTTAAACAGCTCTTCAGAACACTCGTCATGATACAGACGGTAGAACACGCTCGAGGCAATGTCCCTGCGCAGCTGAAGCGGCTCGATGAACTTAGTAACGTCTGCATCATTTATAATGCGGACAGCCCGTCTCTGCAACCTGTCCAGGGATTCGAGGAGGTATCTAGCGGATCCTTCCCAAAGGTGCGAACAGTATTCCATACAAGGCCGTACTTGTGCCTTGTAAAGCGTATACAGCTGTTTGGACATGAAAAACCGTCGCAGCCTGTTCAGGATTCTAGATGTGGCGGAGATGACACTCCTGATGTAATTCCTGGAGTTAAGGTCGCTGCGATCCATACCTAGGAAACTGAGGCTGTCACGCTTTGCTAGCGAGACGTTCTGAAGAGTGGGGAGGGGAAAACGGGGATCTTTTGGTAGAAAACGCGCACACCTGAGTTTTATTGACATTGAACTTGACCAGGTTACTTGCGCCCCATGTAGATATGCGGTGCAAGAATTGATTGAGTTCAATGACAATCTCCTCCGGTCTCTTTTCTGTTTCTCCGCGACCGCAAGTGGACTTGCTGTCATACCACCCATGAACAGTGCTGTCATCTGCATAGCAATGGATATGACTCAAAGGTAACATATCATTGATATGCAGAAGAAACAGAGTCGGCAAAAGTACAGAGCCTTGCGGAACTCCAGCATTTACTGACATGAGCTGCAAATCACATCCATCGACTAGGACACGAATAACTTTTCAAAAAAATCATTTGAATGCGCCTATAGTTTAAATTCATTTACAATTTAATACATAGGCGTTCCCACATTTCTTAATTTTCACGTGCGATGTTGTTGGTGGAACGGAAAATCTAAAGAAATAAAAAAGATACGAGAAACTGCTAATACTCCAAGAACTACTGTTATTATGTATTAATTGTATTATATACTTTGTTTAAATCACAATATATTGGCAAAATATCTATTGTCTTAATATAATATGCAGAAACCTATTGAGCTAAATAATACAATCGCAAATCCATGAATACAATCAATACAATATAACAATTAGCCAATTACATAATTACCTTCTCACTAGATCATCTAAATTAAGTACAGTATCTACGTACCTAATCAACATTTCTCGTATTAGCAACAGCCAATAAATTGCAAATGTGTATATTCGTGATATTTGGAATTTGCAATGTAGTAGATACTCACGGACCAATCAAATATACGGCGTGCATTGAATATAAATGAACCGAGTTTAAATCACGCTTACTACTCACAGGTGCCTATTTAGGGAAATCATTTGGTGAATAATAAAAAGCCCATCCAAATTGGATGAATTATTACTTCATATTTTCCATCATATCACGAAACATTAAGTAATAATGTGTACGTACTACATTATACAAAGCGTTCTCATAGATTTACATTCGTAAAAGAACAATAATTAACATGATACTTTGAGTAAAAACTTTGATACTAATAAAAATAATTTTAGTTGATTGAGTAAATAGGGACAAAACCTAGAGTCGACATGATGCATGTATTGTTTCAAATATGTTTCTACGTTCTTCACAAAGGAAAAGCAAAAAAAGAATACGTTCTTAATATGAGAGGACCATTTGTTTTTGCATTTGTTTTTGCAAACGGTCTATGCGGTATTTAGAAAGTTTCGTTAGAATCATCAAGGTGGTGTGTATATTTCTATTGGATTTAGCGTTTGGAGGAGATTGCCTGGAAGCACTCAAGAGGAAAAACACTGGCCGGGAGACAGTTCCACAGCCTCACAGTACGGCAAAGATATAACGTAGCAAATTTCTTTGTTTGAGCCGAGATGGAGGTTACCGTAAAGCTGTGGCTCCGGCAACTGCGGAAATATCGGAGACGAAAGGTAAGTGAGCATTCATCTCGTTTATAGTGTTTCATATTTGGCAGCAATTTTTGTGAGGTATATACTTCTAACTAGTTTGATACATTCCATTAACTCTACAGAAGTAGAATATCCCACCCGGTGTAGATGTGCTAGTTCCCATCCTACCCTTTCACACACGACCATTTGATTCTAAACTAGGCAAAGCTTGTACTTTAAGTAACCAAATATATGATAATATATTTAACACCTAGAATGAGAACTCACAATTGGGTATTTGAAAAAAAAAAAACAATATCGTTTTTTTTTATTAATAATAAACAGTTGAAAATTTTAATATTTTAAAAAGAATCACATGACTACGAACGCGCCACGATTGTTCGCCAGGTTTGTGACGTTATAACTAAAAAGTCCGTTATGTGTGGTTTTTTTTTATATCACGATGGTGGCATTCAAGCATGCGGCCCGCCTGATAGTAAGCGATCACCGCAGCCTATGGACGCTTGCATCACCTTAAGATACACATGCGCGTTGCCGACCCTTTAAAAACCTATTTATTCCTAATTAAAACTATTTAAGCCTATACTGTTGTCCCCTAGGAAAACCTCAGCAGGGAGTTCATTCAACATCTGGAGCGTTCGCGGAAGGAATTTCCTCTGAAACCGAACTGTCCGCGACCATTAAGGTCCCAAAGTTTGAGGATGAACTCACTGCCGATGGCTAGCCGTTGGCATCATGGCAAACAATTCCTCTGAACACAACCCATTATACAAACGGAACAAATCTTGCAACCTCTTGATACAAAAACAGGCCTATCAACTGATTATCACTTCACAGTTGATTGGTTAATTTACAGACACTGTTGATAAATTCCACTCGCCTCCCGTGTTCATATTTATTAAGATTTGTTTGAATTAGTTGTTCTAATATGTCTGTAGGTATGTATGAATATTTATACTTTAGACTAGTTCAAAATGTGTATTACTTATGCTTTGGTTTTTGGGATTGCGTATTCTGAACTTATAGTAATTAATTCGTAAACTTTGAAGTTCAGTTTGGAGGTGAATCAAGTTTCTACTACATATTTTTACTGGGTCGATGATAAGTTTAATAGAATTAATTATCCTGTGATGAAATGTTAAATTAATGATAATATTGTTTTAACAGATATTCGTGTTTTGATAATGTGTACTCAAAGAATCCAATAGTCATGAAAACCTAAACTTATCAAATTTACGAAAAAGTGTTATACTGTAATAGACAAAGTAAAAACTAAAACAGAGATCCACCGAGAACCGGCCTCGTTTCCGCACACCTTATCTTGTTTTTCTTTTATACCTCTTTTGTGCTACGTTTCTATTATGAAAGAAGCCCCTGTTTGCGGAACGTATTACCCGGGTTCCATCTCAGGACCACAAAAGGATATTCGCTATACCTATGTACGTTGTCGCCTTGTTTTTCGCTTACCTACTTTCAAGAAAAGTATTATAACAAACTTAGACCAATAACGCACAATTATATAAGTTACATTATGTAAGGTACATTATGTAGATCACAAGTCCTTTGTTAACATTGCAATAATATAAAAAAGATACTTTTAAGAAAGAAACAATTTCTTTTTTTACTACAACGCGTTAAATTTGAAGGCATCGACCGTGAAAGCGCCACCACAAAACCTGGTAGGTATATCGGCTTTCATTATGCCATAAGTTCAAATATGTAAAGCTTTCAATGAATGTAATTATGAAGGGTTGCACGTATATGCTGAAATATTTTTTGATACAATCTTTCTATTTACTCTAATGATAAATAGGTAATTAGTAATCATTGTTCTAACCTTTGATATCAAACCGAATAATTAAAGTTTTAGAAATATTTATTTGAGCAACGGAATAACATTTACTTACTCGTAGGTTTTGTAATTTTGGGAAGGTCTAGTTAAGCGGTTGTCTCGGTAAAGCTGTTAAAACGGGACCTTTTGCGCAGTCCAAATCCTATATAAATGGCTTAACTTCAAGTTGTAGTGAAAAGGTTATACAATCAGAATGTAATTTTCGGCTAACCCTTTGTGGTATTTTCAAAGATCATTCAATTTACCTAGAAAAATTGCGTTTTTAAATGCTACGGTTTGGTAACTAATCCAATATGTATTGCCATACCATATTGCAGGCCTTCAAGGAAACATTGAGCAAAATAAAATAAGTACTCGTTTTGTATTTTTCAAAGAGTAACAAGTTAAATTTTATAATATCGTGTTTTGTGCATATTATGACCACTTATTTAGCACGGGTTTAGAACGCGTATACTTTTACTTTTTAATTTTTCGAAATTTTCGTTTGGTTAGTCAAGCCATCGCCGAATTCTGATGCCGCCTGTCACGTTTATAGACTAAAAAAAACGTTAAAATGCAGAACAGTCAAAGAACACATAATTGAAGTTAAAAGTCGCCAAACATAGAAGTCGGCTATATAGCATATGATGCAAGAGGTTCCCGATCCTTGAATTGTATTTAAAAAGCCAAAAGTCCTTTTCACAGAATGCTTCTACGAACACAGGATAGTAAGAGAAGCGATTGAAATTAAAAATCACAAAAGTTTCAATCGTGACACACTAAAACTATCTTCGGTATGGAATCTGGTGATAGAAAAACCCAAATCTTAATGCAATCGATTAGTAGCGTGCCGGAATATCTCTAGTGCCAATGACCCGATGAGGGTAGTTAGATTAGCGCGATAATGCAGTCGGCCTGTGAACACGGGCTGAGATATTGAAAATTTAAAAAGTAAATATATACGTGTTCTAGGTCTGTGTTACATAAATATACTGTAATAAATATTACGTAGGTACGTGACAACAAGTATAGTATTATATATGAATTGATTTTTTGAAAATAATAATTAAGGATAGGTTAGGCGAAATATTAACGAAGTTGATACATGAAATATATTATAGACTAGCTGTGCCCGGCGGCTCCGATCGCGTGGACTACTAAAAAAGGTTTTTTACTTTTTGTGTTGAACACTAATTATTTTTCTAAAATCAAAGTAGCCTAAGTTATGCTCTATAACATCAGCTATCTGCTAGTAGCCTAAGTTATGCTCTATAACATTAGCTATCTGCCAGTGAAAGTCCCGTCAAAATCGGTCCAACTGTTTCGGAGATAACCCGGAACAAACAGACAGACAGATAGGCAGACAAAAAAATTAAAATTAGCTTTTTTTAGGACATGTATTTTGTATACTTACATATGAATGCAGTAAAAATCCTGCATTCCAGCATTACAAACAGACACTTAAATTTTATTATAAGTATCTACTTATACCTATCTAGTTATATAACGTCTGAGGAAGCAGTTTGGAATTGTTCTCTTCGTAATTTTAAGTTGACTAATACTTCTCGATCCCGATACAAGAATTCATTAAATGTTTCTAAACTAGATACTATACACAGGTCGCGTGAGAGCAACTTGTGATATGTGAGTCTCCCGGGTGTATTTCACTTTTCAGGGTAATGACTAGGAACTTGTTCTCAAAGCCTGTAATATATTATTAAACTGTAACTGTTGCTATTTTCACAGCTGTCTACGCCTGGCTATATTAAGTAATAATTCATGTCAGAGTTAGTGTGTTATTTTGCTGAAATACGTGGAATTTAATGTGGTACGTTGACATTTCAGAATGTTTCCTTAAGTAAGCCAAACGTAGTCTTGAGAAGCGTTATATAATATTCAAATTAATTATTAAAATATTCACAATTCTTATTAAATGAATTAATATTTATACTTATGTACATTTAAAATCAACAGTTTTATCCTTCAGTCTTGGGACAATCTATACATATAGCGGAATAGTACTTGTTTTTTTTATTTGGAGTACAGTAATAATTTGAATTTAAACCGAGAGTTCCAAGTTCTGTAAATTTAAATTCGCTTATTAGCCTGGAATATTACGAGCCGTTTTTTCCAACTTTAAAAAAGTTTAATATGATATTCCGGTGGTATAAAAGTTATGACTGTCTATGCTGTGGTACTGACATAACATTTTCATTTTGATATAAAACGAAATATTACATATAGTTACAAAGTTAGACGGTTATATATACCTGAGCAGAAACGGTATGACAGCGGCGACCGTCGATGGATTCCAATTTCGCGGCGGTTGCGGTTGTATTTGAATTGTATGTACTGTGCTTATCATGAAAGACAGTATAGTGAATGTGCCGAGATACTATAAAAAACCTTTTAATAACAAGTTTTGATTATTTTTTTATATATAAAAAAACTGTGTATCTCTATCGTATATCTTTGCCATTTCCGGAATAGTGGTAGCTTGGTTATTAGTAAATTAACGATTTTGTGCTACAACTATCAATCGTGCATCAGTTGCATGATAACTGAGCCATCTTCGCTGATCGCTCATTTTTAGCTGATAGGTCGCAGATGGTGAAACGCTTGAATTAACAATTTAAATCTTTAATGTCATTCTTAGCTGCGGGCTATGAAGATACCCTACTACTGTCTTGCGGTTTCATCGCGATGTTTTTTTTTCATCGAAATTTTAGGTTTTGATGCCAAATTTCACTTTTGAGTCACCTAGAAGTAGTCTAGGTTTTTGATGAGTGAGTGTGTCAGTGATAAAAATGTTACTTTTCAGACTCTAATACCTCAAGAACTATAAGGTTTGATAATCATAGAAAACGTAATGTATGTCGATGATAGTTTTTGATTTATGGAGTGGTCGAAAGTAGCTCGAAATGGTTCGTGTAAATATACACCGTACTGGCCGGTGTGTCGCTGTTTTTTTTTCCGAACTTGGCTGACATACTGCCGTGTGTCTAGGTAAACTTAGCTTACGTTATTTTTTCTAGTGCACTTAAAGTATTTATATATATTTTATTTATCTCCATGAAACGTCTATTCTTCTGTTAGCTTATCATTTAAACTTTCGATTCTCATTTTTTTTTTATTTCCAAAAAAGAAGCATAATTCTAAATCCTACAAATGTGATGCCATTTTTTAATATTGTCGTGTAGGTAATTACAAACAAATAATACTGAATAAGCTAGGGCCTGAAAAGGGCCTTTTTATAACCGGTCGGTTAATGAATGAACCGCCGCACGACGCGAAGCACGCAGACAACAGACAGAATTGTTGTTGTTGTTTAAGCTTCTCGGGCTTCTTCGGCAACAGTGACGCTCGAGAGAAGCTTGTTCAATCCCTCGACGTTTCTGATCACCAACTGTAGATGTCTAAGTATAATCGTTAGTAATCGAGTACTTCAAAACAGAATTTAGCTATAACAATCATAATTATGATATAATCTTATAATATTCAATTGTAAGTATTGTCTCATATCTATTCCAAATAAATTTGTTTATTCAAGATATATTGCCCATTTCGTGCATGTTCCTGATATTGATACATATAATATGTTGATCATGACTGCATTAATATTCTTTTCAGATAAAAATAAATTGAAAGTACTACTAGACTAAGTTTTGTGAAAGTCTGTGAACGCTTCGGCGCTCGCTACCGCAAGTGTAGGTTAGTAAATTTAAGAACTTTAATTAAACTGCAGAAGTAAATTAATGAATCTAACTTCGAAATGACACACGCAAACGCCATTTTTTTCCATCATCAAGTTTTTACAAGTAAATAAATAGTAATTTTATTGTAACAAATTCCATTAGATTCTCTTTAGAGCTAGTCTCTATTCTTTAAGCTTAGCGCGTTGCCATCTTTGACCACATTGTCATTTGAAATAAGATTTTGGTCAAACATTTGCCTATATAGCAATAAAAATAATCCGTGTTATAATTATTCTTTTCAGGATAAGTCGAAACAAGGCCTTTTCCAGATAAGCCGTTTGACACGCGGGTCGGGTTTCGCATTTTGAATCGTGCCTTATTTTTGTTGCGCCTACATGACGCATTTGTCCCGTGTGTAACTTGTGTAGCATTCAGGAAATTCTGAAAATGGAGTCAGATAACAGTTTTTTAACTACTTTTGGATGTAAATTTTTTTTTTTGATGATTTGCTTTAATGTGTCTTCGCTATTTATCGTGGTGGCGTTCCTAGATACGTCCGCCTGCCGTGACTACCACGTTTGTACTGGACAGAGTTATTAGGTTATTACGTCCAAGAAATGTTAACTCGTGCGTTGAATACGCGACAACCGCGCGAATTGAGAGCCCGGCGACCGGTACGCGATTTATGCGCGAGCAGTATACCGCGAGTTTGCATTTGGACGGAATGTGTTAACTCTAGTATCTCACAATCGCGCGAGTCGAAATTCCTTATCTGGATAAGGTCGACTATGTTCTGTAATCATATAATTTGTTGGGTGTCAGAGTGGCTCGCGGCCACTTTACACCACCTGTAATACTCGTTCATAGTGGCACGCTTTCACGTGTCTCATTTCGAGATCAGCTGGTGTATATGGGCTCTGTACCAGTCTAGGCAACGACCATGATAAACTAGTCACATTGACCGTCGATGCCTTGTCATTGGCAATGTCTCGGTGGTCGCCGTTGTTTTTTAATGATACTGTACTAATCATCAGGCAAAGTCCCATCACTTTGGTGTGCTACTTTATACAAAATACAGATACCTATTATTCGTTCGATAAGTAGGCTAACTCATGTATATGTACGTTAGTGTCGTACGCGTTATGCCCAACTACCAGCGTTCCACACCATTAAACAACATGAGTCGATGATCATGATGAAGGAAGCTCCTTTCATAGTTATTATATATATTCTATTATAACTAAAAATTCATTTCTTAATTAAATTAAATATAATGATATGTAAAGTTATTTAATACTGACCAAAAATATACACACATCAAAATCGTCTAGGAATATTTCTGATTTTCTCAATTTACCCAAAATTTGATATAAATAACATATCAACATGAACACATATATTTTATAAAGTACATTTATGAAACTTCAGAATAAAACAATTTCTTTTTTCGCGTAAATAAAAGTTTATCTAAATAAAGACGAAAAGTGAAATAATGTTAACAATAACGATAAATGTGTTATTCAAGAAAAAGTAAAGCGGAATTATTCCGTTTTTTTTTAATTATGCGAAAAATCAGTAGTCAATAAAACCACCCATGACGTTAACAACGGTAATGCAACGGTATTTCATGCTATGAATCATGTTATCAAAGTCTTGTTGCGGGATAATAATCCCAGGTCCTGCTAAGATGCAATCTAATTAAATGTGAAAAATAATAATGGTTCCGCACAAATAAAATAATAAGGACTTTTAATCGGCTGGCGACGGTCACCACAATACCGACGGCATTCTGTAGTCCACTTGAGCGAAGCCGCGGGCATAGCTAGTAGTTATTAAGATGACTCTATATGCCAGTTTATTTACTTAAAAGATAATTCAATGTAAAAATTTGTTACACCAAAAACAGCCGCGTGAAAAAGGATAATTAAGTGATTTTTTATTCATAAATCTTACGCCTAAACCATCCATCATAAAGTGTACCTGTAATTTATCTCTTTCCAAGTTCCCGTTTGACAATATAAAGGTAACAGTTTTTCAACTTTACCTCAAATATTTTTATTATCTAAAGTAATCCAGAAACAAACGATTTTAGAAAACCCTATTTACTGAGTTTTTCTTGTTTATTATGTACTACTGTAAACGTTATAATAATAGAGTTATACTAAATATTATAAAAATCTGAGGAACATTTTTGAAATTGTTGTAAATAATTAATATTTCAATACATATTTTTGTACTACATAGGTAAGTTTCTTTTTCAATAATTTAATCACCTGTCTATTTTGAAACTCACATGATCACTACATAGTAATATTTGATATTGGCAATCTTTACAATCTGTATTTAAATTGCATTTTCTTAGATTAAACGTCACTACCGCCTGTAAAGGTGAACATTTATTGGTTCATGTTCGGGCTAGCTTACCATACCATTGGATCGCAATATATTACAAAGAAAAGCTTTGACGTGCTGACATAATAATGTAGAATTTTAACAGTACTCCGGGCTCTATTTGTACTAACATGATTTTACTAAAGTGTAAGAGAGATAGATATACCCAGACGTTTTCATAATAAGTCTATAATTTTATTTACAATATAGAGAAGTTCTTACCGTTCCATGAATTTATCATGCAGGTTCCATCGTGTTGCAGGATAAGCAGCCCAGAGCATTGCCCTGGGAGTTTTGATACCTTTAAGGAACTTCTAACGATGCGCATCAATGCTCATCTTCACTGCACACCTTCCCCTCTCTGCCTTACCAAATTTGGTAAGTTCATGACTAACGCCGCTCTAGGAACACGTTCTAATAAGAAGCTTATTGTGGGTCTTAACAGGCCAAGATGTTTTAGTAGGTTATGTAGGAATTATCCTGGCATACCCCTTGTTCCCAAATACAATGCATATAAAGTAAACACATCATGTGTATATTAAACGTATTTTTATTACCGTGTCGATAAATACAAAGACGCTTGTCACGTACTTGCTAGAAGTTAATTGCAGTTAAGGCAATTGCTAGTTACATGGGGACATTTTCATTATAGACATACGCGTCTAGCAATGATGGCTCAGACAGACGTTATGTCTATGGACGTGAGTTCGCATCCCTGCAATGAGCCTGAGCTTTCGGTTCAGGAAAAAATCATGGTGAAACCACAGCATGATGGCGCAGGCCTTTTCCTAAAGCTCGCCTGGCTAGCTACGACCCTTAATTGAAAATCTGTCGCCAAGCACCAATAGGCGTGTCCCGGTAGCTGTACTTGAGAGCCAGTCCTCCCATTAGGCTTAGCGTGTTACCATCAAGGACCACATCGTTACTTAAGATCAGGTGAGATTGTGACTATAACGTTAATATTAACGATAAAAAGAGAATACATGAAGATATTGTAGTTTATTAAGAACTCAAAGATATTCAGACATCCATAGAACTATAATCTTTACATAATATCTACGAGAGAAAATCACATTTCTTCTTCTTCTTCCAATCCAGTCCTGATCTCTGCACTCACTCCCTGTACTCGCATATCCTCCCCTACACAGTTTATTAATTCTTTTTCCCAGTCGCCCTCTCCTCGTATTACCTCTTACTTTCATCCCCATTGTCATTTTCGGCACATGACCTTTATCCCTTCGCATAACATGTTCATACCAGTATAATCTTCCACTCTTTAATTTTTCAGTCACTGGTGCTTCTTTCAGGCTTCCTCAACTGAAAATCACACCAAGTATTATAAAAAAAATACAGATTATGACATTTTTAACGGTATTCTTGTAAAATTTTCTTTTATTTTGTATCTGGTGTCATAATACACTCTGTAATATCGTTCCGATTGTACAACGTTTAATAAGCCCATAATAATAAGTTTATTAATCCATATATAAGTCCATCTGTCTCTTATAATTATAAAACTGATAGTATTTTTTTCGATTCGATCGTAAAGTATTATATATTATTATTGTCAATCGGGTTATTATATGGTAGAATAATGTTGAATCAATATTGTACCACTGACAGAATAAATATTTTTTAACGAAAAACGTTTAACGTCATTCCTCTATAGCTAAATACATCGTTCTTGTGAACTGAAGAAACTAAATCGTGAAGAAACTCTTGGCAATCAAAAAACAATTTCCCTCTGTCGTTCCTTCCGCTGATGATCACGAAAGAACCGGTAATATTATATTATGGGAAGTAAAATTGGTTATATTCGACACCAGCGCACCCATCATATAAATCTATTCCGCGAATATCTCTACTTTTAATGTAATCCCAATATTTATAGATCCCTATAACTAGATTTCTACATTTTTAGAATAAGTACATAATATTTTCTATTAAGTATACTACGGTAAGCTATTTAAAAAAGTTTTACTAAGATTATAACATATACATATTTGCTAACATTATTAAGCTCTCTTTATAATTACTTGAAATAATTTCTAATCTTTACCATCACTTTTGAATGTGTATAAAAAGGAATGACAGTATAAGTATCTAATATTAAGAGTTTATGCTATACCTAAGTCACATCAGATAAACCCCTTTTAATACACTTTCTGTATAATACTTTTTTTAAACATTTCATAATAATAAGTAATTCTAAATTCCTAAAGCTTTCCTTTCTTATAACAGATTCTTTCACACCCTATTTATCTAGATGAGTAGCACGTTTTCCTTCGCAAAAATATTCGTTTCAATTTTGCTCAAGTTCTTATTTCAAGTTATTCCGTACTCGAATTCTCAAGTGTTTCGAGTTGTATTATTTAAAGCTGGAAGTTACATACAGAATATTTTCTAGCTACTCTTCATATACTATGACTGAAATAACGACAACTAGCGGCACAATGTAACATAGTTTAAATGGTTAAATTAGCAAAATTGTACAATGTGTTAGATTTTTTGCGGAACATAATTTTTGACTATAATTTTGAATTGTATCTATCTATAATTTCCAAAATATCCATAACTGCTACGAGAAAACATTTTATTTAATCCTCTTCCAAAATAATCAGGTCAAAAAAATGGATTATGTACTGTACATTATGTTATTTATTATTAAGTTAATTTATATATCGACATTAATTAAGTAGGCATAAGTGTCTGTTTAATAGGACATGAGTGCCCTACCAGCCAGCTCTCGATGTTTATTTTATTAGGCTGTTGTCTATAATGTGCTCTACATATTGAACCCGCCGATCCGCCGGCATGGCTCGGCGTCTTAGTTCTGGCGACATTATTTATTACACGTTAATAAATCTTTATCATTCAAAGGAGTTATTTTGGAACCTTAAACAGTGATTATAAACGTCGTTGCAAAGGCAATAGAATAATAATCTGTTTGCTGTTTGTCTGTAATTTGTATCCTACTCCAAAAATATTCAGTAAATGTTTAAAATGTGTATTGATTAAATCCATAAATGTTTTAAAATTCATTGATATCTGTGCAATTCAAGTCTGCCTTCAGATCTTTTAATCTTTCACTATTAATGTAACAACTACGACTCATTAAACTTGGTCTAACCCAACAGTTTCGTGTTCTTGCTATTATTAGAACACTATTTTTGACCATGTTTAAATGTTCAACATTAATTACTAAATGATTCTAAAGACACGACTCGACACATCTCCTCACTTGTTATTGACTAACAGTGGAGACAAAGTTGCTCATACCGTGTCACTGCATGACGCCGACAAAGTTTTTCGACTTGCAACGATATATTGCCGCCGATTAACCCGCCGACAACGAACCCGCCAACATGTTTAGGCGGGTCGGCGGGCTTGGTGTGTAGAGCGCATATAAGACTGGATTGGGTGTTTCTATATTATGATGACCACTTGATGTTAGAAGGTCTAATAAGACCAGTCGTAATAGGTGGATACTCCTGAGTACTAAATTGATACCATATTCGATACAGTGCATAGCGAAGAATATACTGTGTACTTTATTGGGGTAGATTACGAATAAATTGGTATGTCACTTTTTGTAAGGTTTCTGGTATATACATTTTAATATTTAACTATACTATTATCTTTAATATAATATTGCGTAGTTTTAGACTATGTAGGTAGTTAATTTTCAAAAGACTACACTGAAAAATTAAATTATATTTACTTAAAATACACGGATCTAGTTATTTATACTTTTTTGGTGTAACCAAACAAAAATAAATCCAAAAGTATTACATATGCAGCGTGACAAAAACGTGAAGTTTACCTTCAATGATAATAATGTATTATAAATAAATTTTTCTGTTATTTTACAGAATAAAAAACTCAGTAAAATGAATTCATATTATTATCCTGTGTTATTATCTTTAATAGCTAATTTCATCACGTCCCATTTGATTCAAATAGGTACCCATCTACTAAATGCGCCATAAGAAGTATAATGCTTCGCGTCAATTATTCTTAAAGAAATCCTTATAGTGAAATTGTAAAATATTGGAGTATGATAATAATATACAAGTGAGATCATTGAGGACGGATCCGCTCAAGTCAGTTGAGACGAAACACATAACGCAGATGGTTAACACGCCACGCTCTAATAACGCCGGTCGTCATTTATCATTCAAACAATATTTCACAAGTTTCCACTTGTTCTGTCTCTTGTTCGTTCTCGCATTTGTATTGTGTCCGCGTCACCATTAATATAACGGGCAGAAATATCGTTCGTTTGTTTCTTTTTATTGATGTTCATGGCAGTTAATTTTTACAGCGGCAATATTATCGTTACACCTTTTACCTAAGGGAATAATTAATATTTCTTGAAATCCTAACAGTTCTTAAGGTTAAAAAAGAACATGTGGGACACCAGATAGGAACGAAGTTACTTATTATAAAATATTAATTTCAAATTCTATTCGAGGTGTAAAGAAAATAATTATTCGGGTATACATTTTTTATTATGACTTTTATGGATAACTAACTACTTTGAAAAATTATCTTAACACCTTTATTTTATTGACAATAGCTTATAAAAATATATAATAAAATAACAGCAAACTGCAATAATAATAACAGTCATCATGTAGACTATACATTAGACACTGTATAGCCATCATACACAGACTATACATAAAAATCTTAGGCTTTTTTAACGTTACGGACGTTTATGCCGGCTAGGGTACCCCTCCGCAACGCCCCATAAGAAACTTCGTTTCAAAAAAACTTAGTAGGCGTATGCCTGTTGGGACTTACTATCGGCGAAATTTCAGAAATCATCCTATTTTTAATCAAGAAGGGAATAAGTTAAAGCATTCAGTATCACATATTATCTCATAACAAGTATACATTTTATGATAAGGAAAATATTTCCTCTGTGTGAAATATATCTGGTTACTGATGATGTTCATCATTTGTTGAAATGTTCCCACGCAGAGAAATTGTGCCATCTTGGAGTCCTGAAAGAATGTAGAGTAGGTTAATGATATTTTAGGAGAACATATTTCTAATGCGGATAATTTATAAATTTCTATTTCATTTGTATATATAAATAACAAAAATTGACTTCTCCTATGAGGCTGACATAGTCATCAACAATGAAACGAAATAAACCTTGCTAAAATATATTTTTGATCTCCTATTCAATCCACTTAGAGGTTCTTTATATTATGAAGAACTTATATACAAAATTATATGCTTCTAGACTCACCAGTTTAAGTCGTGTCTGATCTATCAGTTAGTCTTAAGTATTTTATTAAGTAGAACACTGACTTTGAAAAGGTATCTCCTTAACATACTCAAGTAGGTAGATGACAGACTTCTGAAAACTACCACTTTTCCAATATTTCATTGAAATCTTGTGAAAATTTACTTCTTGGAGTAAATCTTGTTTCTCTAATAGTATTTGTATTACATTAATTTATATTGAACTAGCAGTACCCGCGGGTCCGCTCGCGTGGACTACTAAAAAGGTATTTTTTTGCGCGGAACCATAATTAGTTTACTAAAATAAAAGTTGCCTAAGTTACTCATTATAATATTAGCTATCTGCTTGTGTAAGCCCAGATCAAATAGACAGGCTTAGAAAATAGACAGGACAGGAAATAGACAGGATTTTTGTTATAGACACCGTGTATACTGCATATGTATTATGTCATATGCATTTACTAAAAAGCTGTTATTTTGACATTACAAACAAACACATCAATTTTATTATATGTATAGAAAAGAGATAATGTTTTAGTTTCATCTATGTTGTTAGACATAAAAGCACAATCGCATGTGATATTGAGTACCTACGTTTGAAAGAAGCGACGGCGAAAGTGTGTAGTACGTATTCTGGGCGCTTCCAAACATCACAACATAGATTTCCGACAAAGAAACATCATTAATATTTAAGGCGGTGCGGTTCATTCGCACGTCTAAAGTGGATTAAATTATTCATAGCAACGTTAATAATGGCACATCCATGCGTCTATTGTTGAGAATTGCTATTTGTATGAAATTAGTTGTTGTCTAATATAAGGTTAATTTTAGAGACAAAGCTTTATTAGTGAACGTATTTAATATTCAATAAAAGTGTTTTTATCAATATTAAAATATTTTCGTAATAATTTCACTTTTAAGCCTTTTTCTTATACTATTTAAAAGTAGCGTTTCCATTTTAGAAATATATAATAGCTATATTATAAAAAATAAATAAAACCTTAGGTCGAAAAATAATATACATTTGACATATAAGCAGAAATCTATTTACGTCATAGTACGTCAAAGCAACTGGTCCAAACTAATATTTCTTTGTGATTTTGTTATGATTGCGGTTGTAAAAGTTAAACATATCATATACCTATCGAGTTATTAAACATGTTAAAAATGTACGGGCGACTTTCAAATACGCCGACCGATACTCAACACATTAATTTTTGTACTGATTTTGAAAACTGTATAGTGATTAACAGTTTCAAGAGGCGAGGTTGGAATCAGGTTACACCAGATTGTGACTGGCACTTATATTGGGCAAACACTTTGAACACTCGTGCATTGTTCCATATGGATAGTGGAAGCAGGCTAAAAGATAACCAATTGGTTAATCATTTCCCCAACCATTATGAATTAGTACGTAAAGATTTACTCGTGAAAAACATAAGAAGATATAGAAAAGAATTGGAAAAAGATTCTAATCCCGTCGCGGACAAAACAGAGGTGAAACTCCCCAACGGGCAGGTCGTCACTCGCTATTTATATTTAGATTTCATTCCGCTGACCTACATACTACCTTCAGATTACAATTTGTTCACAGAAGAGTTCCGTAAATTTCCACAATCGACGTGGATTCTGAAACCGTGTGGCAAATCCCAAGGCGCTGGCATTTTTCTCATAAACAAACTGTCTCAACTGAAACGATGGTCGCGGGAGTCGAAAAAATATTTACAACATCATATTACGAGCAAAGATACTTATGTCATATCGCGCTATATAGATAATCCGCTTTTGATCGGAGGAAAGAAATTCGATTTGAGGATTTACGTCCTCGTAACGTCGTTCAGACCTTTAAAAGCTTATATGTTTAGTAAAGGCTTTTGCAGATTTTGTACATTGAAGTACGACAGTAGTGTCGACGAACTCGACAATATGTATGTCCATCTGACTAATGTGAGTGTGCAGAGGCATGGCGGTGATTACAACCGGCAACACGGTGGAAAACTTAGTATACAGAATCTAAAGCTTTATTTGGAAGGAACACGTGGTCGTGAGGTAACCGAGAGGTTGTTTGCAGAGATACAATGGCTGATAGTGCACTCATTAAAAGCGGTTGCTACGGTAATGTTAAATGACCGCCACTGCTTCGAATGTTACGGTTATGATATCATTATAGATAATGTGTTGAAACCGTGGCTTGTTGAAGTGAATGCCTCGCCTTCTATGATAGCAACCACAGTGAACGACAGGATACTCAAAGATAAGCTAATTGATAATATTATGGCTTTAGTATTGCCCCCGAATGGCGTACCGGATGTGCGTTGGAACAAATCTCCTTCTGAGGAGGTATTAGGGGACTTCGAAGTACTAATAGACGAGGGGTCTATTTATAAAGAAGGATTGGAGTTAATGAAAAGGGATGTGAAATTTAACCGCTCTAAAAATAACTAACTATAATTTTATAATTATGTAATTAATAACATGTTACAGAAATAGTACAAAATTATTTTTAATTTTAATATAATTACTAACTAAATTTATATAAAAATAAAAGAAATAAAAAGTATTACAAAAATTTATTGTCTCGCTCTATGAGGTTTGTTGTATCTTGAATTGATATCCTCTCTTTCTATAAGTTCTTCATCAATTAAAAGATCAAAATCGCCAAGCGCTTCGGCAGTAGGTATCTTGTTCCATCGAGCATCAGGTAATCCATCTGGCGGAACAACTACTGAAACTATATTATCGATTAGCTTATGTTTTAGTATTCTATCACTGTGGGTGGTAGACTGTAGTGATGGAGAAGCGTTTACTTCAACCAACCAAGGCTTAAAAATATTATCAATGATGATATCGTAGCCATAGCATTCGAAACAATGACGGTCATTAGCCATAACTGGAGCAACGGCTTTCAGCGAATGTACAATAAGCCACTGCATTTCGGCAAATAGTTTTTCCGTCACCGAACGTCCTTTGGTTCCTTCTAAATAGAGTCGAAAATTCTGTATACTCATCTTGCCCCCGTGTAAGCTGTTGTAATCTCCTCCGTGTCTTTGAACGCTTACATTAGTCAAATGTACGTACATGTTGTCTAACTCAGTTACACTTGTGTCGTACTTCACGGTACAAAATCTGCAGAAGCCGTGTTGGAATAAATAAGCTTTGAGCGGTCGGAACGATGTCACTAAAACGTAGAGTCTTAAATCGAATTTCTTACCCCCAATCAAAAGGGGATTGTCAATGTAACGTGATATTACATAACTTTCTTTACTGCACACTTGAGGATGAAAAGGGGATTTAGCTTCCCGGGACCACTTCTTTAGTTTTGATAGTTTGTTGATCAAAAAAATTCCCGCGCCCTGAGATTTCCCACAAGGTTTCATGATCCACGTAGTTTGGGGAGACTTTCTATATTCCTCTACAAACATATTGTAATCCGCGGGTAAAACGTACGTCACGGGTATAAAATTTAAATGTATGTACCGGGTGACAACTTGCCCGTTTGGGAGTGGAATTTCCGTTTTTTCTGCTAATGGATTGCCTTCCTTCTCGAGTTCCTTTCTGTATCTTTTTATATTTTTTAATAATAAATCTTTGCGCGACAACTCGTAGTGGTTAGGGAAGTGATTTATCATTTGATTGTCGTTCATTCTGTAGCCACTGTCGATACTGAATATATTGCGACAATTCTGAGTGAAGGACCAATAGAAATTCCATTCATCTTCGGGACCAACTTGTATCCATCCACGGCGTTCAAAGTTGCTTACGATCACAGATTTGTCTAAGTCCGTGCAATAGGTTACTTTGCTTTTGTCCATGGCTGCTGTATTTTTGAAGTTTATACATTTGGCTTTATTACTAATAGAAGTTCCTCATAGATTTTTTCTTAACATAATAATAAATTTTTAATGAAATCAGTACAAAATAAAAATATTTTTTGTGAAAAAAAATGTTATATTTCCTAAGCTTCAAATAAAATACTTTTACTAGTATGACATATATATCATTTTTCCAAAGATAAAATTTTACTTCTTCACGAAGGTTATACTTATACGATACAATAGATATAATTATAATTGTAGCACCTGCATGTAGAATTGATCTATATTGAAACAAATATAGCTATTTCTATAACTATTTAGGTATGCCATTTCAAAAAGTCGAAAGTTTATTACGAATACGGTTAAACATTTTGAAGCAATGATGGCTCAATGGTAGCGTGTACGACTTCGCGTCGATTGACGTGAGTTCGAATCCCTGCAATGAGCCTGAGCTTTCGGTGAAAGAAAACATCGTGACGAAACCATAGCGCATGGTGGTAGGGCTTTTTCTAATGCCCGCCTGGCTAGCTACCACCCTCAAGTTGAAAATCTGTCGCCAAGCACCAATAGGTGTGTTCCGGCAGCTGCATTTGAGAGCCAGTTTTCCACTAGGTTTAACGTGTTATCATCTTGGGCCACATCGTCACTTAACATCAGGTAAGATTGTGGCCACTACGCCAAACCTACAACTATAAAAAAAAGAAAACATTGCATCATCTTATTTATATTAAATTATACAGAAATTCAAAAATACACTGAACAGAATTATATAAAAATAATCAAAAAATCTACAACAGAATAGACTGACAGCATTATGACGAAGGTAAAATGTGACTGTGAATATGAATCCCTTTTGAAATGTATATTTGTATCTCTCACATCTGTATTCAGTAGAAGCATTTAGCGTATGATAAAAACGCAAATAAACTTCTATTTTAATGTTTACTCATAGCTTAACGTTAAAAATGTATTTTATTTTAATATTATATAAACACGCAAGTTGGTTTAAATTATAATTCGAAATTAAATCTATTAGATTCATAATGTATATGAACTTTTTTCGCTCTTTGTGAAATCACACATAGAGAAATTTTAGATAGAATGATTAACGTACAGCTGAGACTGCTCAAACTATAAAATGCAATTAGGTTATTTATTTTTATGTAGATAAAATATATGAATGCTTGTAACCCAGTGGTTTGTAATATATGAATTGGATTATAAAAGTTTTACATCTAAGTGGTATGGAAATCGTTTGAGAACACTAATTAATATTTTTTTATTTCTATTATTAATCAATCAATTATATTACTAAAAATTCAATTATAATCAATTTACTCGTTTTGCAGTCGAATTAACGAAATTGTACATATAAGTTATAATAACCCTTAGATTAATGATTACCGTTGAAGCGCAGCGGAGACAAATCATTAAACTAAGGCATTATGAAAGATTGAATATATAAAAGTACAAATTAATAAATTAATAGTTCACTGCTAAATAAATGTTCATATAAAGTGGTGATTAAACGCTTACAATACTGTGTAACAAACTATAAGTCATATACGTTTAATTTAATAAACCTTATTAACTTGTATGAAACAACATAATAAATCTCTTTTTGAAACTCAACGGTAAGCCTGCATGGCTATTCAATGCAGTAGGTATAAATAAAAGCCGAGAGTACAGAACCGAAACCCTTGACCTGGTGTAAAATAAACTTATTTCATCTTTTCTTCTAAATAAAATTTGCTAATTGGACGTCTGTTTAATGAGTCGTCGTGGCAAGAACAAGTCGAAAGCACTCGAGATTCTATAGTATCGACCTGTTACACTATACTTTCTTTTGTTTTGAACTGACTAACGCTGTTGGTCTGAGGGGCCTTAACAGCTTCATCGGACTTTGTGGTTAGTCCTGAAGGCACTCAGCTAAAATGGCAACATGAGAAGGGTGTAAAAAAGGCCAAACCTCGGCTTGGGCTGTTGCCGTGCATACAGTTTCGCGATGTAGTTAACTATCCATTTGATTTAATTAACTATAAATATATACATATTTAATAGTATGCGTATATGTAATTAGCGGGGGTGTTACTGGAACTAGGTAACCGTAAACGCACTATCGGATTTTCGAAATAAACAATATCCGAAACCTTAACCGTATCCCATATAAATATTTCGAATAATTACAGATAGGGACGAAGTCGAATGAGGTACTGACGAATACCAAAAATGATTTAAAATTTAGTTAATATTTATAAAAAAATTGTTAATATTGTTCGCCGGAAATTTACAAATAATACATATTTTCCTTCTAAATAAAATTCTTTGAAAGATGTGTTATCTATATCTGAAAAAAAATATCCGAAGCTATTGGATATCAGAAATAATTTCATATTCATATCCATAACCGAAAATGATTATATACTCTTAAGATATCCGTATTCATATTCAGCTCCAAAATCTCATATCCGTAACATCTCTAGTATTTAGTTTATATGTTAATTGTTTTTAATTTTAACTATTTAAAAAAGATCCGTTACAGAATCTAGGTTTTAACAGTGTCAGAGTGCAGTAGTGAAGTGCAGTGTGAAGTATTTTGAGCTATTGAATGATAGAAACACTGTATTACGCAAGTAGTGAGCTCGAGGGCTCCGAGGATTAGACCTAAATAGTCGTCTACTTTTGTTACTACAAATTTGTAAATAATATGGATTGTATTAGGCGATATTTTTTTATTGCAGCACGGCATAGTAAGGTCACTGTGCTTGTATACTCCAAAACAAAGGCGTCCACCGAAAGTTCGATAATGCACCGCTGGTCGTTGCTGTTAAGCTGGCTTGAAAGCCTTTGGGTATGTAACCAGACATACACTGACTAATCCCGAAATGTAACAAACCAAAAGAGAATCACTATGACGGTATTATCACTAGTACATGGTAGTCACAACTCAGTTGGTACCAGATCCCTACAAATCCGCTTGACTACTGGAACCGGCTGCCGGAACCAGAACGTGAAACTCCCATATGTACCACTATGGCGGGTTTTAGATCCAATATATAGTGCAAACAATAGTCTTGTTCTACCACCCAGAAATTATTACATTTAAGAAAATATTCATACATATATATTTAAACAAAAAATGTTATATCATTTTAAAATACGAGGTTCAGAATATAAGACAAAGACGAATAATCTTAAAAGTTATTAAGATCGTAAATCCGTAACAAACGTAAATCTCATTTACAGTAATAAGCGGAAGTGTAATAAAAATAAAACGTTATGTCTTTCTGGAGGAGTTTAGCAAAAGTAAATGTTGAATTACATAATACAGTGTTTGTAGACTGAGAGAGAGTCGTGGATCATGTCGCGTAACTCTGTTTGTCAAGTAATTACTGAATGCCGGGTAGGTACCCGTCTCGGCGACAATGAAGTTCACAGATCTTATAAACAAACAGGATAAGTAATTATAAAATGTAATTAATCACAGACTTAGACAGACACAGACTAAGAACGGCTGTTATTAAATACGAATATAGTATCGTCAGATGATACACTTATACACTTTGATAACAACTTTATCACCTTATCATCATCATCTGTTTTAATAACCTAGTGTTTTATTAAGTATACAATTTCATAGTTTAAATACTAGATATCATACTATCATACTAAATTTTGTCAGGAACATACGAATCCAACTAGGCTGGGCAGCTTTTGGGAAGCTGCGTAATGTCATCCAAGATACCGCAGTATCTCAACACGAAAGTCTTTGACCAGTGTGTGTTACCAGTGTTTGCATATGGCGTCGAGACGTGGTCGCTAACTATGGACCTCAAAAAAAAGCTCAAGTTCATTCAAAGGGCAATGGAGAAGGCTATGCACGGAGTTTATTTGCGTGATCAAATCAGACATGAGGAGATCCGCAGAAGAACCAAAGTCACCAACATAGCCCTAAGAACAGCTAGACTTAAATGGCAGTTAGAGGGCCACATAGCTCGTAAAACAGATGGCCGATGGGGCCAAATAGTAGCGTGGGTAGACCTATCACAAGGTGGTTCAATGACCTGGTATTTTTTTATCGTTATAGATTTGGCGCAGTGGCCACAATCTCACCTGATGTTAAGTGACGATGTGGCCTAAGATGATAACACGCTAGGCCTAGTGGAAGACTGACTCTCAAGTGCAGCTGGCGGAACACACCTATTGGTGCTTGGCGACAAATTTTCAACTTGAGGGTGGTAGCTAGCCAGGCGGGCATTAGAAAAAGCCCTACCGCCTGCTATGGTTTCCTCACGACGTTTTCGATGGTTAAGGTTGCGGGAAGCCGCTGGATGCGGGCAGCACAAGACCGGTCGTTGCGGCGATTTTTGAGGGAGACCTATGTCCATGTGAACGTATTTTGGCTGAAATTATGATTATAAAGAGGTAACGTTTCTATGTTTGTAAGAGATAATCTCTAGAACTACTGATTTTATTCAAAAAATTATTTCACTAATATGAAGCTACATTATCACTGAGTGATATAGGCTAATTTTATTCTTATTAAATTTTATATTCTATTTGATACGAACAAAGTCACGTAATATAAACTAGTTTGTAGTATAAACGGAACGAATAAAGTAAATAATTATGTTGTCGCAATATAATTTATTATAATTCTATTAGCCTATTTTAAATTGATAAAGTTAATTATAATTCTGTACGCCGTCTGACTGCTCCCGAGTATTAACGTAATACAAGTATTATGTAATTTTATATAATTGAAATTATTTAACCTTCGCCTATTCATTTTACGGGTTGAAGCTTAGTTTACAATAGAATTCGCCTTACTACATATTTTTACAAATTCTCACTATAGCCACTTAAGTCCAGAAAAATATTAGGTTGTATATGTAATGTATATTGTTTTATTATATAATAGTTTGTGATCTTGGCATTATTCTACTTTTTTAATAATTTTATTTTCCTTGAGAATTATTACAGAGGTGTTATTATTGTTTTTATAGTGGTTGTGTAAAAAAAACGGACAAGGAGCGAGTAGGATTCGCGCCCTGAGGGTTCCGTGTTTTATATAAATATTGCTTGTAGATTATCCTCACATACCTCGATGTCTTAGACGCGTGATAGCTCGAGTTGAAGTGAATAACTTTTATTATCTGTGCGCCCAAATAGTACGCTGTGTGAAATTTCTAGAATATATAGCTTTGTCCCGTATTAATTTCAGACGGAATGTAATATATATTATTTGGATTTATATAAACGTGACAAGGACTATATAGGTTTTGATATTTGATCAGTGAGTGGAACTTTTAATATGAAGGGCCGTAACTCTTTATTGCTTAAAGTATAAACTTGATTTTTAACAACAGGCCATATACCGTATTCGATATTAATTTCAACTTTTTACCTCAAGCCCTTATCGAGATAAAAGCCTTAACGCAGACAGACCGATTGACAACAAAGGTTCCGTTTTTTCGTTTTAGACACGGAACCCTAATACTCTAATGAAATTCATATTCTATCCGTTTAAAGTTACTTCAATTACATAAGATACCTTGTCCTTGATTATGCATATATTGCTATTACGTAGCGAATATGTACCCTATTATTACGTGACGCTACACTAGGAAACACCGATATGGTTTCTCTCCTAGCTTCTACGTACGTGCTGTGAGCGGTGAATGACATTAGGTTCAATAAACATACAATGAGATTGAGACACAGATACATATCAAATGACCGACTATTGGCTTAAAATTTGATATATAATGTTACTATAAACGTCACATTGTTAATTATTTACTATTTTTACATAGACGAGTATGAAGAAAATACTTTACAACAATTTTATTAAATAATGCTTTTACTAAAATTAATTATTATAAATGCAGGATATATTATCAAGATAAATTGAGCACAGAATTAATTTTCGACGTCATCAAAATTACATAAAGATTACACTATTCTAGAGAATTATTACAGTCTATTTTACAATTATCAATTCTACGAAACGATCAATACAATAATAATCGTAGTTATAACTGCTGATAGAAAATAATTTATAAGAAATACTTTTATTAAGCACGTAAAAAAAAATTTTATGTCATATAAAATCCATGAAGACTATTTATTACTTTTCAAATTTTACAAGTTGAATAAGAACAAAAGGAATGCGTGGTGTATTAAATAGAACATCATCAAAATTGTCAATATCGCTCCCGATATTGAGTTAGGTGTCTCTACTGGCAATATGTAGGCATAAAATGGAATTTCCAATTGAGTGCAATATCCGGTTAATTCAGCTCTGAGTAAGTCACTGAAATCTCAGAACGTGTAGAAATGTATGTTGCTTTGTGCTGTAGAATATTTAAGTTCATATTAGCTACCACGATTTCAAAAAAACCTGTGTCATCACGTAGAATTTTCATTATGTTTCTTTTAAAGCGATAATATATTATAATTTAATAATATGAGGTATTTTTGTGATTATTATACTGCAGCATTGTGATATAATATTGACGAAGATGATTCAGCACTTTAAGAATTTTCTAATCAAAGTTAGGACTTAATACGAGCGTTCCTAAAAAAAACGGACAGTTAGTAAAACAAGTTGTTTGTAAACTATTTTTAAAACTCGATTTAAATACATAGTTTAAATTTTATACTTAGCTAATTACCTTATATTATACTACAAAAACTATTATTATTATTAATAATAAAAACGTCCTTTCAAAATTTACTAAATATAGCTTAACAGAAAACTAAACACTATAAATATATTCTTAGTCAAACACGTAACTTTTCGTAGCGGATAAAACTTGTGCAATATCACCTGGCTGGTAGTTTGTAACTGATTAGCATATAGAATGGCTCGAAGGTGTGTCATTTTTCTAAAAAGTGCAAACACTAAAATACAAACTCAATTCGTGCAAATATACACAAAGGAAAACTAGTTTCTTCACACTTCACTTGTGTTGTAATATTTTGCACTTAGCACGAAAATACACATGTCATGAGGCAAATCTTATTCGCTTTTAAACATTTTGTTTCACTTTTCTGTTTCATCTGTTTTTACTAGTTTTGGTAGTTCGGCCGCTAGTGTTGTTAAGTTCATCTTTCTCCAAAAGTTCCTCGTCGATAAGCAATTCAAAATTGCCTAAAGCTTCGACATTTGGAATTTTATTCCAACGCACATCAGGCACACCATCTGGTGGCAAGACAACAGTTAAAATATTATCTATCAGTTTATATTTAAGTATTCTATCGTTGACAGTCGTGGATGTTAGTGATGGCGATGCATTTACTTCGACCAGCCACGGCTTTAACTGATTGTCTATGATAATATCGTACCCGTAACATTCGAAGCAATGCCTGTCATTTGCCATCACTGAAGATACCGCTTTTAACGAGTGTACAATTAGCCATTGCATAGCAGCAAAAAGCTTCTCAGTCACGGTTCTACCTCGCGTACCTTCTAAGTAAAGCCGTAAATTTTGTACAGTCATTTTTCCGCCATGTATATTATTATAATCGCCACCGTGTTTCTGTACACTAACGTTTGTTAAATGGACATACATGTTATCTAACTCTGTCACGCTTTTATCGTATTTTACCGTACAAAATCTACAAAAGCCGAGTTGGAATAGATACGCCTTTAGCGGTCGAAAAGACGTGACCAGCACGTATAGTCTGAGATCAAACTTTTTGCCCCCTATAAGCAACGGATTGTCTATATATCGAGAAATAACATAACTTTCTTTACTCAGTTGGGGATGAAAGGGCGTTTTGGCTTCACGGGACCATTTCTTTAACTTCGATAATTTATTTATTAGAAATATTCCTGTACCTTGAGACTTGCCACAAGGTTTCATGATCCAAGTGCTTTGAGGTGATTTACGATATTCTTCAACGAACATATTATAATCTGCTGGAAGAACGAATGTTACTGGTACAAAGTCGAGATGAACATATCGTGTAACTAATTGACCTCCGTGTAAAACTACTTCAGCTTTCTCAGCTAGAGGATTCCCATCCCTTTCCAATTCTTTTCTATAACGTTTTATATTTTTAACTAATAAATCTTTCCTTGATAGTTCGTAATGGTTCGGAAAGTGATTTATCATTTGGTTGTCATTCATCCGGTACCCACTTTCAACGCTAAATAGATTCCTACAAGTTTGCGTCGAGGCCCAGAAGAAATTCCACTCATCATCCGGCCCGACTTGGCTCCACCCGCGTCGCTCGAAGTTGCTCATTAACACAGACTTTTCTAAGTCAGTGCAAAAGTTAACTCGGCATCTTTCCATGGCCGGCGCGTTGACACGACCATAGATTGTGTTCGCAATTTTCTTCACTTCTTGATTCATTGTTGTAGATGTAAATCACTTTTGGGTTTTGTAATACATAACCACTTATAGCAACAGAGAATATTTGATGTATAGGAGATTATAATACAGCACAGGTTAGCAAGTATGTTGTCATGGATTTCCATAAACACCATGATTAGACGGTCTCTTATATGTTCACTATGACAACGAGTAAACATGAGCTGTATTGATTTTAATTTGCTGCAATCCCACTCTATCTGCTAAAACGAATAACGTTGGCACTATTTAATTACTTTTATAAAAATATAATAAAAAAATGTGGTTACTTAATTATTCATTAATTGTCTGTAGTTAAATTTATAGTTAAGCTAAATTAGGCCCTTTTTATGTTTATAATTAATTTATGTAAGTACATTATAAATTGTACCTTTAGCAACTTTTGTTTTTATTTAATTTACTTTAATTTATATAAAGTGTATAGTAGATTATTATTATGGTTATATTTTTTTAGATTGATAAGTAGGAGGATGCTTTCAAGGTTCACAACAAGTTATTGTTCAGCGTGGCACTTTTTATTTGATAACAATGGTTAACTTAAAATCAGGTTAACAGTTTTGTTTGCTTGAATATTTGCTTCTCTTAGATGCAAAATAACCCTTAGCTAAAAAGTTTTAGACGACATATTAATATTATTTTGTTTATGGCGAAGATTAACAAATTATATTCTTAGACGTCTTTTTATTTATTTAATAAATGTCTAGGATTATTTGGCTTATATTTGTTTGACACAATCTGTTGTCGTAAATAATATATAATATTTCTCAAAGGTGTTTTTATTGGTAACGTCATATCTTCGTTAATTCCTCATAAAAATTAATGACTCAAACATTATAAATTATGTTCCCCGATGGTTTGTTAACGACCCGAACAAATGGTAAAAAAAAATATATAAACTTTATATTAGGAATGCCATCTGTTGATGCTAATGAAAATTTATTCAAGGCGCCATCTATTATCTATGTTTTTAATTAACATGGCAGCGGTTCGATTATTTACATGCTATGATGTGCGAAATATTCACTTGGCTCAGCTAGTTACATTGCATTTGTCTTAGTATATAAAAGCAATAAAAATATAATATATATGTCGGAGAATAGTGACAAATAAATCATTACAATCTTACTAATGACCTAGTAGACGGAAGTTGTGTGTCAGCACCGCACGCACATTATAAATGGGTGGCAACCGGTTTAGAAAATTTCGCGGCATTCGCGCATTAAGCGCTCGCCCCCAAGCCCGGTGAAACTGTAAAAGGCTTCAGGGCCCCTAAGGCTAACAAAATAGTCAGTACAAAAAAAAAAGGCTTAGAAAACAGTTTAACTTGGCTGTCGGATTGTATTAAGATTGCATCCTGGGGTCTCTAGAGGCTGCCTACTATATGAAGACTCTGAGAAAGGGTTAGTCTCTCTCGAGCTGCTGGACCGGGAGGATATGCGAGTCTTCCAAATTTCAGGATCGGATGCTGTGCCCATGTGCGGATAGTGATGAGATAGTCAGTTCAGTCTGGCGATGTTCGGGGTGTCTATAGGGGAATTTGGGGGCTAACCCCAAATAAAACATCCCCACTTGGACCGGCAGGCCGTTCACATCTCTGCAGATATTCCGTGAATGTGAGAGAATACTTTGCTATGTGCTTGCATTATACCCTGATGATGCCCACAAGACGTGTGATTATCACTACTGACAATATATCGAGGAGACTTATGCTGCCTGTGATGTTGTCTGTGACGTCACGACATTCAATCATGAACGGGTCAATATTTACTAAGTGTAACCTGATTTAATATTTTCCAAACTAGGCGAAGCTAAAAAAGGCTTTGGTCGTCGTGGAAATGTGTAGATAAAGTAGATAAGTTTAAATATAGTCACCTCGGCTTTAACAAGCGAGTTTCTTCTAAAGAGATAAATTATACAGTATTTGATGGATGGGTTCGGTATCAAGTATTTTTAAAACGTTCATAGACAAATAAAATAAATTTAGTATTGAATTTTGTTAACATTATTTTTTATTATCTCTGTTACTTAATATGGTCTGTATATTAAAAAAAAATGTGTTTGTGTTGATATAAGATTGATAAACTCTAACACCATTTGACCGATTAAAGTTATCTGATGTTATGTGTCGATGTGGCTTAAAATATACACGCTAAGATTAGTGGGGGAACTGACTATCAAATTGTCAAATGCAGCAACCAGAACACACTTGTGCTAGATATAGATTTTCAACTTGTGGGTGGTAGTTAACCGCTAGTTAGTTACCGCTGAGCTATCATTGCGAAGTTGGTAGATCTGTTTTTCATGGAGAAGAGTTTTATGCTTTCCTGAATACAATAGGTGACGCTGTGGTAAATTTATTTAGTACCAGAAAGGGCAGAACAACATAATAATTAAATATAGTAATATACAGAGCGCATCGTAGATATTCCATAACAAAATTAATCGTAATTACCTTCATGAAGTTCCATTCGGATCGATGTGCAGTAAACAAGTTTTTTTTTTATCGTTATAGGTTTGGCATAGTGGCCACAATCTCACCTGATGTTAAGTGACGATGTGGTCCAAGATGGTAACACGCTAAACCTAGTGGAAGACTGGCTCTCAAGTGCAGCTGCAATGCAATTACAAATAAAGCGGATTTTTTCATGCTTAGAGCATCATTGAGTGATATTTACAGGTACAGTGCAATTACAAACAAAGCTGATAATGTCTTGCTTAGAGCATCATTGAGTGATGAATGATGAGTGAGATTGAGTGATGAATAATTGAGCCTTACAGATAAAATGCAATTACAAATAAAGACTCTGTTACTAGCTGACTCGTGCGCATATTTCGCACACTAGAGAATGTAGACAATCGAACATCTTCCATGTCAGTTAAACAGACTGTTGATAGAAGGCGCCTTCTACATGTTATATGAAATGTAGTTAAATATATTTTTAGGGATGCCATGAACAGATATACGCTTGTCCGCCAATAATATGCTTTTTATAAAAAAACATTTTAAGCTATTTTACTCAATAGTTCAGAGAACACTAGCGTTAAAACGATGTTTAAAAGAATCATTAATTTACTGGCAAAACACCTTTAAGAAATAATATAATTATAAATGTATTTTGTGATTTATTACGTTAGTGGAAAATTTATTAAATAATAACATAATATAGGTATTATTATACTCAGTAAATAAAACACGAATAACAAAATTATGTTATGTTAGCTCTTTATATTTATGCTTGCGCGGAAACCCGTAATACCGATAACACGGGTAAAAAATGTTAGAGCTAAACGAAACTCATGTTTCCAGAGCGTGTGCCCTTTATCGTGCGTGCTCATACGAAACTTGGGATGAAACATAAATCCTAAAATCGCATCCGCCGCCAACCTTCGAGAATGTTTTACGACACTTCGAGGACGATACTCATTCTCCGTTTGACACTTGCGGCATAGAATAACGAGAGATTGCTACGTTGCAGATGGTACATAGCTGTGAACTGAATAATTCTCATTCACTATTATGAAATAAACTAAACCGCAAAGAAAAAGGGTCGGTTAGAAAATCTTGAAAAGTACCTGACCTAGCTTTATGAGATAAAGATTAAATTAAAGAATATTTTATTGTGCTTAAATGAAAATAAAATAAATAATGAATTCAAGCTTTTTATTTTTAATAAATGTAAAATAAATAAAAATGCGTATTTTTTCCAGTATTTTCGTAATTTGTGTTGCCTCCGCGAGCTCGCAATACTGTTGTTATACGATTTGGCATACTTTCTACTAGGTTTTTGACTCAAAATTGTTGACACCATATAGCGATCCCCCTGCGCCGCCATGCACCTTGTTTGGGCTGTTCCTGGTTTTCTAAGATTGGATCCAGTTTTATATAAATGCTGAAGTACTCACTGAACTGTAGACAGAGTCACACCAACAGTTTTCGCTGTACTTCGCTGACTGTGCCCACCTTCCATCATTGTCAGGATCCTGGTACATTTTTCAAGGGTTAACGACATGTTGACTTCAGAATAATAAAATTTATAAGGCAGATACATCATATTTATAACATTTTTATTGCAAAACTAAAACAAACGCGAAACAATTGATTTGAATTTTTTGATACGAAATTCAAATCGACCATCATTTGTACATTTTCAGTTTTTTTATACAATTATCAAAAGTAGATAAAAACTTTTTATATATTATTTTATGTGACATTAAATAATCTTTAATTTTTAATCTTTAATTTAAGCTAGGTCAGATATTGAAGATTTTCTAACCGACCCTTTTTCTTTGTGGTCCAGTGTATATTCACAACACGTTTAATATAAATAAGTATATATCGTATTTAATGTAAGTCTTCGTAGACGAAGTCCCAAATTAAATAAGTTTCTTTCTAAGAATTTCACCGAGTTTAAGCAAGACTTTAATCTAATTTCAAATGTATGTAAGTGGGAGTTACTTTCAAATGTATGTAAGTAACTCAAAACAAAACGAAAAGCCCATTTAACTAAAGCGGTTAAACATTTCTTGTTATTAATATCTACGAATGCTTTATCTATAATACAGTGTAATGTCTTTTGAGTATGAGGTATAAAGGTCAATTGATGTTTAAACATATTAAACTTAATACGGTGTATAGTATAATTGTACTATAGACATAATTACATAATTCTAAGCAGTAACCTGCAATACTTTTTGATTTTTTATTCCTATATATCATTTCCTAATGGTATTTTTGGGCAACGTCATATCGTCTTTAATTCTTCATTAAAATTAATGATTCAAACATCATTTTAAACTTTATATTTGCTGCTATCGAAAATTAATGTTACGTTAAAGGATTAAAAAAGGTGTGTGTGCGATTCGATTCACACACGATAGAAGTGAAACTTCATTTTAAAAGACATTTTCTATTTTATTTAAACAGTGTGCAATATACATACACACCGACATTTACTCTCTCGCTCTGGCTCACACAAAGAGGAGAGACCGATAATGTGCGTTAAACGTTTAACGTTTAACGCTTGGAAGTCGCATAAGAAGTTCACTTCAATAAAAAAAAACTTTATAGCATACTGCTTTCGTAATGAAAATTTATTCAACTAAAACTTAGGAGGCTTCATCTATTAACAATCTGTTTAATTAAGGTTTACATTGTATAATGTGTTAAAATTTCGCACGGTTCAAATAGTCAAGGTTAAAGCCAAAATTATTATTCATTTAATAGCAGAATAATCAGTTGTAACACTGTAATTTCTTTTAATTGCAACTGTTGCCAGTATTATCCATGATGTAGACTATACTTTAAACATTATGACATTTTACTCTTTTTGTACTTTTGGAGAGGACCTAAATAATCAGAGCTATTAAAAAGTATATAACCATTTCCAATATCAGTATTTTTGAAGTGAAAACTTCTTTGGCCGCGTGGAACACTTTTTGGTAGGGGAAAATCTTATGGGTTCGCGTCACCGACATGCTAATGATAATTGTATATCTATATCTATTAGTATATATATCTATATTACGTACTGCTCTGATATCAGACTAGCACTTGCGCAGCGGCTTGTGTACACGAAGACATATATATTCGTATACACGTATAACACATCGCATTTACCTGAGCGTGTGTTAATAGTTAGTAAAAAAGGGAGACAGTTGTACTTATAAAAAAAGTATTAAAAATAAATATGTAGTTATTATATATAATATGTGTATTTTAACGAAATATAAATGTTAGTTTATAATACGTTTTCCATTATATAATTAAGTACTTAATATACGAACGTAGGTATATTTCGACGACCAAAACATCATTGTACCGAATTGGACCATAACCTATGTTCGCGACGTTATGCTCGACGAAGCATGCGGATTTATAATACTGCTCGTACGCTCTTATTTATTATATTTACTTTGTTTTTATTCGGAAATTTTATCATTTTTAAAATATTTATGGTTTGTAATTATAATTGTTTTATTTCTGATATTTAATCGTAGTCACGGATCCAGTCAAGTAGGAGTGTTATATCAACTTACTAATGGTTTTTTACTATTTCCTTGTTTATTTAGTAAAATTCTCCAGCATGGATATTTCACTTACAAGCTGAGGTGACATAATTTATAATTCAAATAGAAGACTAATTAAATAAACAACCCATAATAGCATCAACATAATATTAGGTCTTGCCTATGATATTGCCGTTTTGTATGAAAAAATTTAAACGTAGTTTTTTCATGTATTTTTTATTTGTATTAATCACCCATGCAATCAATGCATCTTTGCCAACGCAGCGGCAGTTTATTGATGTCCTTCTTAAATAAATCAGCTGGACGGGAGGCAACAAATTCTTCAAAGGCATTTTGTACTGCCTCTCGGGTATTGAATTTTTTTCCCGCCAAGGAGTTATCCAAATTCTGGAAAAAGTAGTAGTCTGTAGGCGCAAGGTCTGGTGAGTAGGGCGGATGACGGAGAACTTCCAACCCCAGTTCTTGCAACTTGGAGACCGTCTGTTGTGCAGTATGAGGTCGCGCGTTGTCGTGCAGGAGCAGCGGAGACGAGCGATTGACCAATGCTGGTTGGAGATGTGCCAGCTTCTCCATCATTGTGTTCAGTTCTTCACAGTACACATCTGCAGTAATGCTCACCTCGTTTGGTAAGAAGCTGTGATGAATCACACCGGCGCTAGACCACCAAACAGTGACCATCACTTTTCTAGGGGTAAGTTTTCGTTTAGGGCATTGTTTAGGTGCTGAACCAGGACCCAACCAACTTGCTGAGCGCTTGCGGTTATCAAACAGAATCCATTTTTCATCGCAGGTAACAATGTGGTTCAAAATTCCTTTATTTGTGTGTCTGTTGAGCAGTGCAAGGCACGTCTCGACGCGTACTTCGCGCTGGCGATCATTGAGTTCGTGGGGCACACATTTGTCAAGCTTTTTTACCTTGCCAATTTGACGCAAATGGACCAATATTGTTTTGACGCTAACGTCGAAAGCTGCTGCTAATTCAGCCGTAGATTGTGTATCATCAGCTTCCACAATCGCCTTTAATTCGTCATTGTCGACCAAAGTCTTCGGACGACCGCGAGGTTCATTTTTCAGGTCGAAATTCCCAAAACGGAAACGAGCAATCCAATAACAGGTGGTGCGTTGGTTTGTAGTGTTAGCTCCGTAAACGTCGTTGATGTTACGTGCCGCTTTTGCCGCGTTCCTGCCACGACGGTACTCATATTCCATAATTACTCGAATTTTTAACGTATCCATGATGACACAAAAGATTTAAATGCGATGAAATGTAACACTAATCAATAAACAAATGACTACTTTTGGAAAAAGAATTCCATGTTTTTAAAATAAAATTAATTTGAAATTAGAATTCTTAGCCAAACAAAAATTATTTTGATTTGAAATGGCCAGTACTGCAGAACGGCAATTTCATAGGTAGACCTATTATTATATTTTTATTTGTACTATTTATAAGACTACTTTATAGTAGTGTAGAGTACTATTTGTATTATTTTCTAGATGGTAGACATGACAACTGTGTCCGACTGGATTGCGATCACAATACGCCAGGTGTAACGCACGCCTTAGTGCCACACTAAGGCACGTCATATTTTGTGATCAGCCGGTGTACAATCAGTAATCAAGTGGGGTGACAGGAATCTGTACCCATATGGTTCACGGCCACCATACACATGGTGATAAACTAAGCACAGTGACTCTATCTTGGTTTGTCGCGTCTTGTGATCAGCAGTAATATGCAGCTGCCGAGAGTGTTGCATGTCAGCGGCAACCGGCGCTGGATTGCTGATCTCTTGTTGGCCGCCGTTGTTTTTGCATTGTAGTGGTAGGAATGCCGTCACTTAGTCGTACTACTACATATAAAAGAACGCCTTTGATTTTTCATTATAGTGGTAGGAGTGCCGTCACTTAGTCTTGCTACTACATATAAAAGAACGCCGTTTTTTTTGCATTGTAGTATTTGGAGTGCCGTCACTTAATCGTGCCATTAAATATAAAATAAATTTCCTTTGACACGCTACTACTCTCATCTAGAAAATTTGTCAGTAAGTACCGATCGGATTATTTCGGCAACTGCACTTAAGAACCTGTCCTCTTTCTAGGCTTAATATCGCGCAACATCAAGTATATCGACTGACTAGGTGAAGATAATAAAACGAAAAATAGGCTAGATATTTCATTAACAGAAATATAATCTAATGTGTATTAAATAATAGCTTTCCTAATTGAGTATGTTTTTATAGCAATAAACCTTTGTTGTAATTTGTTAACTTGACTCCCGGTCACATATTAATCATTTCTGTAGGCCTTTATTAGTAACCTTTAATGGAGAAAGGTTAAGAAACTTATTGAATTGATAGTCTAATTATGTATTTGAACTAACGATGTAAAAGGTCACGACCACTATCCATTAACTATGACCAATTGGGGATGCAAATGCACAAACATTACATACTATCTATACATAAAATTAAATTAAAGTGTCTGATTGTAATGTTAAAATAACAGATTTTTACTAAATGCATATAAAAGTATACATGGTACCTATAACAAAAACCCAATTTTTGTCTCTCTGTCTGTTTGTTCCGGGTAATCTCCGAAACGGTTGGACCGATTTGGACGGGAGTTTCGCTTGCAGATAGCTGATGTTATAAGGAACCTGTTTAGTTTAGTTAGGGTTTCGTAATAATAAATATAATAGCTGTAAAACTCCAGCTAGTCTCAGCGGTGTACTTATGTCTCGTCAGTCAGGGCATACCATTATATATTTCCAAAAAAGTATACAAGTCTTACATTGACTAAATATAATAATAAAATAAAATAAATCTTTACGGGAACAAATCCTATTATTTCTTTGTATTGTATTGTATAAAGCATGTTAGAAACATGAAAATTTTTAGGCAGTAATTCCCTTTTGTAACGTAAGAAAGGAAAGGTTTTCTGAAAATCCATTTATAAAGCTTAAGTTGGTAGTTCGTTAATAATCTATAAGGTAAAAAGGTAGATGAAAGATTTAAATGGAGGACTTCTGTTTCGAAGATTAGTATCAAGTCTATCGATAATAAATTAAACTTGTTAGATAAAATGAATTATATTAAAGGAGGTGGGTTGTAAGTGAATGAAGATGTGAATGAATGAAGATATTCGTTTTTAGTGAGTTGGCTCCATTAATCTCGATAGTTGGCACGATGGATGGCTATGCTGACAAGTAGCTCCAATTGCTTGCTGACTTGGCACGACCAATCCATTGTTCTCGATAATCGGCACGATAGAGGGCTATCCTGACAAGTAGCTCCAATTGCTTGATGACTTGGCCCGACCACCATGTTCCTCAGTATCTTTTACTTTAACCTTTCCTGTTAACAGCTGCATTTCTAGTTTATTTAGCCTTGTAATATGGCAGAAATATTGGAGTGGCTTCTGCATAAACCAGAAACAGTAATCAGTAAAAAGGAATTTCGAAAAGCTATGTTCATAATATCTATTTAGGTTTTCGGAACTTATAATGAAAAAAAAAACGGAACTCTAATAGAATCACTTTGTTGTCCATCTGTCTTAAGACCTCGTTCTCGAAAACGACTTGAGGTGTAAAGTTCTTACATGGTACTACAAGGTCTTACATGCTGCTGTAACGCAGTAAAGAGATACGGTAATTTTAAGTGGCCACAAAAGTCCCCATTTTTAACAACGCAGTCTCCATCTTGTTAGATCTATGTTTGAAGATTACAAGAATAATTATTAGGAAAATGTTCTGTTCACATGAGGTTGGCAGGATTGTGAATGAACACAGTTGCCACTAACTAAAAATAACAAGAACTGGTTCTTGATTTATGAGCGCACTAACTGACTTATATATGGATAGACCGAGAAACGTCGGAGAATATAAGGATTATATACAATCAATATTTATGTAAAAAACGGTACAATAATGAACGGTATGTTTTGTAAATAATACGGTTCTACTCGCTACTTGTCTGATTTTTAATTTTAATTAAAATCATACCGATGAATTTCTGCTACCAAATTAGCCGATGCATAAATATATTCGATCAAAGAAAGAAAATCTTGATTTTTCCATAATTAGGTACCCACTACACACACTGAACCCAACTTCAGTATACTACACTCAAAAAATAGTTTGTGAATATGTTGGTAGGAGTTAATTTCTGGAAGTAGATACTGATTCGATTCAAATATTTCTTTAACTGCTAGAAAACTACATTCAGGCTGATTGTTATAGGCCTAAAGCCGCGTTCAAATTCTCTATCGGTTGTTATTAATAGTTTCTAGTAGCCTAGACATTATAGTAAAGTGAAATAAACAGTAAGGAATCATAATCTCTAATATCATATATAAATTATAAATATGTATTTTTTTTTAATATTAGGTACATACAATATTATTGAATCAAATAATCTCAAAACGGAAAACAAAACTCAAATCTCATGAGAATAAGTCGAGAAAAGAGAATATATATATTAATTAAATCATGGCACATGTACGAGGAGGGAATGAGTGTTTTATTACCGACCCTTGAATTGTGCTCGCGAAACACGCGAACAAATCATTTAAGTTGTAGGTTATTTGTACATAGTTCTCTGCATGCCACTGCCGTACATTTCAAACCTAAAAAATAATTTTCATCTTGCATGAAATACATTTTACCATTTAGAATTTGATTAAAATTCAATAGTACCTCTTTACTTATTTAGTTTAGATTATTTATGAAAGTAAAGTAAGCAATACCCATTTGAATAAACATAAATAATATGATGTAGGTATATCTTTTTTGTAAATAAAAATATTTTACCTGTAGCATTCTGTGCTTACGATTAACATATGATAAATGGGTTTATGGAGGGGAGGTATCTCAAACTGTCATGTAGTAATTTTTGTTTTTTATTCAAGTCCCTAGAGAGTTCTAATAAGGGAGCCACAATATTGTTAGAATAATGAAATCATCGTAGTACACTGAAATGCTCTATATTCACTCGATAATGGCAGTAATGGTGTTTAATAATGGTGTTTTGAAGCGATGATGGCGCAGTGGTAGCGTGTACGACTTCGCGTCGATTGACGTGAGTTCGAATCACTACAATGAGCCTGAGCTTTCGGTGAAGGAAAACATCGTGAGGAAACCATAGCATGGTGGTAGGGCATCTTCTAATGCCCGCCTGGCTAGCTACCACCCTCAAGTTGAAAATCTGTCGCCAAGCACCAATAGGTGTGTTCCGGAAGGTGCACTTGAGAGCCAGTCTTCCACTAGGTTTAGCGTGTTACCATCTTGGGCCGCATCGTCACTTAACATCAGGTGAGATTGTGACCACTACGTCAAGACTGCAACGATAAAAAAAAATAAAGAGGAGAAGTTGCCAAGTTAGGAAGAAAAAGAAGAATAACATATGATAAGTAATTTAAACGCCTTGCTATTGGAAAAACGTCTGTTCTTGACAGAAGACATGGAGAGTGATTGTCACGACTATGTTCGGCATACAATAGCTGTCTTAAATTATGATAATTATTGTGATTTATTTATTTAGGAAAGGAGTTAACGTGAAAATAACGGGCTTAGTTTTTTAATCATGGTTAATTTGTACCTGTATTTTTGTGTTAAGGAATAAAAATTAATCATATAAAACACCAATATAATTTCAATGTTCACTAGTCAATAGAAGTTTTTAACGGACCTGTATACCTGAAATTACTATTCTTACAAAACGGTAGTAATTTTGCCGTTCTTAAGAATAAATAAACTTTATTAGGTTGAGACTTATTTTATGAAAACATTAATAATAATTATGAATTCAAATTGTTTAATTTTATACCACTGACTCTGTGGCCCCATATTGCATTATAAATTATGAACAATGGCAATAATAAAACGTCAAAATAATATTAAAGCTGAAAGCACCTTTGCCAGTCTTTTTACGGTAACATAAATTTTACAGAAATTCAATTTAAAATTGTAATATACCTTTGTAATTATTTCGTTTTTACAGACCTTGTCCTGTCTAAAACATACGAATGGATTAACTGGATTGCTTAATTTACAGTCGCAGGAACTACAATAATCTATACATAATATTATAAAGTTTATAAGTTTGTTTGTTTGAACGCGCTAAATTATCATTTTAAAGCCTGCTTATTCTGTAAGGTTATACGCTATATTAATTCACGCCACGACCCGAAGGAGCGGAGCAGTTACCATGAACGTCAAGCCATCTGGCAAGCTGTAGGCATGTACGGGAAATGGAAACAACCATAGGCTACCTGGGTGCGTTGTCGAAGTGGAGAGTTGATTCAACAAACTTGACACGGGTGAAACCGTCGGGCACAGCTAGTATATATATTATGGCTCAAATTGTTCTCTGTATCAGAATATTTAAGAAAAATAATTAGGATTTTTTTTTAACAAATAATCTCACACTTACGGCAATTACATATATATAAAATTTTAATATATGACTATAAACACTCTTCTATGCTAACTTTGTTCTTGGTGTAATATGGCGATCGAACTTTCGAAAACACTAAAGTACGAGTAGAATGGATTGGAGGAATTTATAAATATATATATTTTTAAACGTTTTATTTTAAAAGTTGAGTGTTAATGTAAAAATAACTAATAATATTTATACATTATTTCTCAAACGTATTTTTCTGGCAACACACATATCCCTCCTAATTCTTCAGCAAAATTAATGATTCAAACATCATTTGAAAGCATATACTTCCACTATAGACAAATAAATATTAAAAAATAAATTATGTAAGAATTTATTATAGATTTTTTTTTATTTCAATAGGAAAACCGCCAACAGGTGAAATACCTATAATCAAATAACATGTCAAAGGACAACATCTATTATACAATATTTTTAATCAACATGACAGCTGTTAGTTTGTTTATGTTCATATGTAGTGTTTATCTAGTGTGTATCTAGTGTTTCATATGTATTATTATACAAAAATAAAATAAAAATGTTGTGTGGTTTTATGAAACCACGATGCAAGTGAAACTTTAAAAATAAAATAATAATAATTAATAAAACAACAATTAAATCAATGAATACTTGCCAACTTCAATTATTCTATCAATAACTTCATCTTCGCCTCGAGTCTCACAGTTCCCTACCCCACGGCCAGCTGCAATACGACATGCGATAGATCCACGAAATTATTTGGGGAGATAGAATAAAAGTTTCACTTTAAAAACTAAAACGACTGAAAAAATGTATAGCCTTGATGGAGGAAATATGCTATATAATCCAATATTACGTATTCTTTGAAACTGGTTGTAGAGAAAACAAGTTTCATCGTCTTTGACAGCTATCAAAATACATATTAGGTTCTTTAAACGGGTACAATATTGCAAAGACAATGGTTATTTGCGCTCTTGGAAGAATGTCACTGGTTCCTTAGAGAATTCTGTATTGTAAACATGGAAACGTCACGCCAGGTATGGTTGGCTAAATTTGGTTCACTGTCAAAAGTTTTCCGGTAGACGCTTTATAAAATGTCAGCCGTTTTGTACAAATTGTTATTTTTTAGATTGTTATATTTTAACTAACACATTCAATTGTTTTTATAACCATTTGCCTTATTATGAGTGTGAAAATGTGTGAAAATAATAATATTAAAAACAGACTTTGCGTTGGAGTGTTCATTATCGAATTTTTATTCGATATTTCGATCAGGATATAATGTCTACACTTTATTTTTTTCTTTTAGGGATAAATACAGAATACTTAAGATCATTATGCATATATCGTCAACAATTCAATTACATACTTAAATAACGTTTATTTACTAAAGGGTACCTATTAAACTTTTAAATTACTTATAAAAAAATGGTTTAAACATCATAAATTCTAATCATTAACATCTATAACACTTGTATTACGCTCTGCTCAGCATTAAATTGAAATTAATGTTTTTAAAAAGCAATCAAGTGAATTTACTTAAAAATTGTACTCCACCTTTCATACGTAAATTGGATATTCAATGGACACTATCTGATCGCTTTGTTAAATATTAATTTTTCATTTTTAATTTAGTTGATTTCTTACTTATTCATATTAATTTCTTAAAAAATTAAAATGTATCACTTATAAGGTAATCAAACGGCAATGACATTTATCATTCTCTAATCTTTTTCATTACTCTACTTTAATTATTTATTATAATCTTAATTAAACCGAAGAGAGGTATAGCACAGATAATTTTTTGGAGATACTTCTAAACTACAGAAGATCGCAGCAAAAAAAACCTTATGTTATATTCCTGAAATGAGTAGGGTTTCCAGAGCTCCTTGAGGCTCCGGTTCAAGGTTGGCAATGCGCTAGTTATACCTATGGTATTATATGCTAAGGTAGGAATTTAATATTTTAAATTTGACCTCCCAATATATTCTTGATAATTTAATGTACATTCGAAAAATCTTTGATAAACTTGATTTTGTCAAAGACCAGCACAGTTTTAATACTAGATATAGACATATATTAGTCGTACCGTGTTTTAGACTGAGTAAGACTAATTAAAGGTTTTTAGGTAATAAATAGTGTTGGGTTCTATAATAATGCCAGAATAATGTGTTCACGAACCTTGTCGAGCAGGTTTTACTGTCAAAAGGTTATAATTATAGGCTGGGTCATTATGTGAATGATAGTGATGTCTGGAAGTGAAACCCTCTCTATCCATCCGCTAAATTATAAATATGATAATATGGTTATTAACTGTAAATATTATTTATGCAGTTGGAAAGAATAATTAAAAAAAGATAAGCCCGATCGAGTTTCTTGTCGGTTCTTCTCGATGACTGGGATATTTCGGAACCGGTAGTAGTCTAGTAATGTGTGACAGTCATAAGTGCCTTCTTAAGGCTTAAATTGAAGAAAGTATTTTTTTTAGTTTGATTTAACAAAATATTCTTACCATTCCTCGAATACACCACAGATGGGCAAATACCTCTTTCCGAATGAAGACACGGATGTAATGACCACGCCAACAGACGACATACTGGCTATGTCAATCGTGCGCCAGGCATTGCATTGTTATACATTTTTACCATTCCACTGTGATAGTTTGAGAACGTTTCTCAAGATATTCAGGTATCCTCAACATGTTTTTCTTTACCGTTAGCCGATGATGTTGCTAATGAAAAAAATTGTGTGCAAATTCCAAAGAAATCGTTGGTACATGCTGAGACTCGTATGCGGATTTTGTTATATATATTCCTCTCGTTCTAACTAGTTGAACATTGCTATCTTTTACTCATTAAGAATCGATACATTTGCGATGTTTTTACGATATGTATTGTTTTATAAATTCTCGGCGCGTAATCAGTTTATACTGACAATAGCATAGATAAATAAATATTGGGAAATGAAACCTGCATATTGAGTATTCGTTTGAACCACGAACATGCCATTCGAAAAGTGTGCCGTGTGTGTAGAATGCATGGTAATTGAACACAATAGCATTTGATGCTAATAATCACGTTCGTAGGCCGCTTCTACGAGCGTAGTACTCGTAGCAGTTACGTAGCAAACGTAGTACCGGTAATAAAGAAATAATGGCTCACGTCGATATTAATAATTAAGTTATTACAATACGAGTTTATGTTTAACATGTATACTCGATCAAAATGTGTAATTTGAATATTTAAGGGTTACAAGTTTTTTTTTGGCGCGTTTAGTAGAGAGTAAAATTGAGTTGCGAAATGATGAAGTTAGCCACCAATGAAAATATTGTGAATTAATTTTACTGAATATTTTATTGCGTAAAAATAATTTAATGCTTTATAAATAAACTTTTAATATTTGTATCAAGTTAAGGTAATGTTTATTTATGCACCGTTAAATTATACTTGTACAATTATAAAGAAACTAGCGGACCGCCCCGGCTTCGCACGGGTATTAAACAAAAAATTCAAAAATTATAAATTTTCATACGGATCCCTAACTTTTTATTCTATCGCCTATGTTCATCAGGGGTAATGTAGGATTCTAATGGTGAAAGAATTTTTCAAATCGGTCCACTAGTTTCAGAGCCTATGCAATGCAAACAAACAATCAAATCTTACCTCTTATAATATTAATATAATTATAATATAATAGTTTAGATAAAATATGTTTACATTATTAATTTGATTTACAATATACGATAAATAATTTAATATTATACACACACATTATTCAAACTACTACATATAAATCAAATATATTTTCGATTTAGACTATTAAATTGTTGAATGTCTATTTGTTTTTGATTTCGGACCATGTCCCTGACGACTAATATAATACGTAAAAAAATAATTAGGTAATAATTTTGTTATAGGCGTGAGTATTAATTTGTGTTTGTGTTGTTTGTAACCGTTTTATTGAATGGCATAAAATCACGATAGCCAATAGTGTAGTATCTGCAACCAATAACGCAGTTTCCAACGTAATAAACCGGTTTGCAGCAAAGTCGTAACTCAAGTTGCACGTCGCGCCCCACGGCGCCAAATGCAGTTCAACACGGAACTATGTTCCATATTTTACAATCAGATGTGGTTTCGGTGTTAGATTTGTATCGAACTTTTGTGACTGATCATATTACCTCTATATGAATCTTTTATAATGTTTTTGTTTAATTAATTTGGGTATTAATGATGAGATTCAATTAATTATATTTTTTAATTTCTTATAGGTTTAGTGTCTGGCCGAAACCTCACCTGATGTTAATTGACGATATGGCTCAAGATAATACCATTAACCCTTGTAACGGACTGGCTCCTAAGTGCAGCTACCGGGACAAAACAACACAGGTGTGCGCGTGTTCTTAAAAAAAAAAACGTTTTCTCCCACCCCACTCTTCAGAAGATCTCACTAGCAATGCGTGACAGCCTCAATACCCTAGGTATGAATATTTGCAGCGAGCGACCTCAACTCGAGGGATTACATCGTGACTGTTATCTCCACTACATTTCGGAGACTCGGAATCCTGAACAGGGTGCGACGGTGTTTCACACCCGTCAACTTTATCTTCTTTACAAGGTTTAGCCGTGTATGAAATACTGTCCGCATCTCAGGGATGGATCCGGAAAATTCCTCCTCGATGCTTCAGAGGCTGCAGAGACGGGCTGTCCGCATTGTTAATGTTACAGACATTACCAAATATATCGAGCCGATTCAGCTGCGCTTGAACATTGCCTCGCTGAGTGTGTTTTACCATCTGTATCATGGTGAGTATTCTGAAGAGCTGCTCAATCTAATTCCGTCATCGCCTTTCCAAGACAGAATCACTCGCGCTGGGCTTCGAAGTCACAGTTTTCCGATAACTTCCATCTCAACGCGAAGTAAAAACATGTCTTATCTTTGTCGTACCGTGGAACTGTGGAACCATCTCCCGGCCAATGTGTTCCCTCTTTCTTATGATCTCAAATCCTCTATCGGGTCCTTCAAGTGTAACTTGAATAGATATTACCACCGATGGATTGCAGATCTCTCGGTGGTCGGTGATCAGGGACAGTACCGTCTATTTGTAGAGCACCTTATTAAAAAAAATATATTTTTGTGAGTGCTTGGTCACAAATGAACAACTTGAGGGTGGTAGCTAGGCACATGGGCGTTAGAAAATGTCCTATCACGATGCTATGATTTCATCACGATGTTTCCTTTACCGAAAGCTCAGACTAATTGTAGGGATTCGAACTTACGTCGTCACGTCGCACACTCAGGAGCCATCATTGTTATCGCAAAAGAGAATTTTGTATACATTTTTGCATAAGCAAAATATTACCTATATAATAGAACAAAGTTAATTAATACATGAAAATACGGACTCATCAGCATTTTCATTGTTTTAACTCTACAAGGATAGGGTATAGTGGCGGGTTATATTATATCCTGAAAAAAAAACCAACAATATATACAAAAAATATGCTTGGTTTAACCTTGGATTATTATTAAAGAAAAACTTATAAACATTGTTTTACTAGCAAAATGAAATTAACTTTGGAATTTTTTGTATGTATTGATGTAATGAAGCAATAACGGCTCAGTGTTAGCATATACAAACACTGTTCGAATCCTTGCAATGAGTCTGAGCTTTTGATGAAATAAAACATCGTGAAGAAATCATAGCATGCATAAGCATGGCATGGTGGTAGCCCATTTCCTAATGCTCACCTAGCTAGTTTATACCCTCAAGTTGAAAATATGTCGCCAAGCACCTATAAGTGTATTCCGGTAGCTACACTTGAGAGCCAGTCCTACCACTGGGTGTAGCGTATTACCATCTTGGCCCACATTGTCACTAAACATTACGTAAAATTGTGACCAAACACTAAGCCTGTAAATATAAGTAAAATAATAATAATTAAAAACATATATGTTTAATGTACAGAAAAGTGAAAACGTAAAAATTACTAATATCGTATATACGAGTAAATTATTTACGACTTGTCAACGATCAAGAAACATCCATGCTTATGAGATTGAAGGCAGTGCGTACTCAGTTAGCTCGAGGCTAATTTAATTATGTACTTACTTATCTCCATTGTTTCTGCAATCAACGAACTCCGTCCCCTCTGTTTGTACCCGTTATTCAGTAATAACTTCACAAACAAAATTACAGGTAACGTTCTACCTTATTCACCATGCAGATATTTTATTAAAGTACTCTCCATTTACCGATTTTGAAGACGCAACGGAGAACATAAAGTTTTATTTTTATTACTGTTCCGCATGCTTCCGTAAATGAGTAATAAGTGTATACTAGCGGAGCCCTGCGGCTATAGACGCGTTTGTTACATAGTAGTCCAAAATTATTTTTTACTCATGTCAATTATACTCATGACCTATCAATTGAGGAATGACGTACATTTCTGTGTAAAACATTTTATTAATATTGATTGAAAAATAATTCCTTTTATGATTCCTAAAAGTATTATTGACAATTCTATCAATTTAGGAATAAAATAGGTTTGCCGTGTACAAATTTTTCGTAAAAATCGGTCAAGCCTTTTTTGAGTTTAGTCTCGACATATAGACAGACAGAATTTACATGGTATATTACAAACTAAATTTAAAAAACCCTATCACTAATAACCCAGTTATTAGTTAGGTAGGTATTCTGCAAGTTCCACATGATAGGTTGCCATGATCTTTTGATATCATTGAAGTAATAATGCATGAATGGAATTTTGCATGGAAATTCACCAATTTCTCAATCAATTTCACTCGTTGAAAATCTGTCACCAAGCACCATTAGGTTGTGTTCCGGCAACTGCACTTGAGAGCAAGTCTTCTACTAGGTTTAGCGTGTTTTCATCTTGGGCCACATCGTCACTTAACATCAGGTAAAACTGTGGCCACTACGCCAAACCTATAAGGATAAAAAAAACATAATACCAAATTTCGACTTGAAAAGAGCAGATAATCTTAAAACAGCAGAACAGATTTTCTTGAATCATAGCTAAAACACTCTCGATTAAGTCAGCGTTCAAATAAATAAATAAAACTAGATCAAAATCTGTTTAGCCGTTTGAGAGCTAGATGCGAAGCCACAGACAGACACACGTTTAAGTTATAACACCCCTCTGTTTGCGGCGAGGGTTAGAAAAAGTTAAAATCATTTGCTTTTCTTCTTCTTCTTTTTCCTAACTTGGCAACCGGTCTTCTTTATTGAAGACCATTACTGCCATTATCGAGTGTATATAGTTTCCAATGTTATGACGATTTGTGTATCCTAACAAGGTGGTGGATCCCTTGTTCGAACTCTCTAGGGAGCTTTTGTGGCATCTCAGAATTCATGATCCATATTATTATTTCCAATTCACTTCACTTGGGCACAATAACCAAGCTTATTATACGAAACGCCACCTGTATTAGACAATATAGGGTCAAATAATACAAATTTATGAATTAAAAAACCACTACATGACAGTTTGAGATCCCGCCAAAAACTCCTCATTTGCTTTTACTGTAACCATGAAGATTAAAAAAATAAGATATTTATATAATTATGCATTCTTCATTCATAATTTCATTCATTCATTCATAATTTATATACTCGATAAAATTTCATGTTACATTATAATGGTTTTATTTACAAGCATCCATGTATAACTAATTAATTAAATTTTCATACTCGCGGCAAAGTAATTTATGTATCTCGTAATATATGTATGTACGTAATATACGAATATAATTACGAATTGAGCTTGCTGAATAAATAAGCGGTGAGCTGTATAGCAGGAATCCCGACGATAATTTTTCAAGTGAAAACTTCTTTACCCGCGTTGAGCACTTTTTGGTGGGGGAAAATCTTATGCGTTCGCGTTACCGACATGATAATGTTAATTGTATATGAAAACTTATTTAGTCGCGTTGAGCACTTTTTGGTAGGGAGGAATTTTATGGGTTCGCGTCACCGACATACTAATGTTAATTGTATATCTATATCTATATATATTTATAGCATGTATTGACATCAGACTGTTTTTTTTTTTTATAAATAAAGCTTAGAGAGCTGTCTTTACTAAATATGACAAGACAATATTTAACAGAAAAGAAATCAACTTGAATTATTTTGAGGAGTTCCCTGGTGTATCTTCGAAATCAAAGGTCCAATGCTAATGAAATTAAAATGGTACTAAAAATAAGGACCAACGAAAAAAGAAACACCTAAATCGGTTCATAAACAAAGAAGTTATAGCTGAACATCCATAAAACAAATAATGTGAAATTTTCTATTTATATATTTAGATAGTATCATAATTTAATAATGTCATTAAATTATTCACTTCATTACTTAATTATCCCGATACCGAGAATACACTGAACGCCCCTCGTATATATATATATATATATATATATATATCTTAAAAGCGTTAAATCAATTTCGTTAAAAAAAGAATCATCAAAATCAATTCATAATTGCCAGAGTAATCGCGTAACAAACATACAAAAAATACTTACAGTCGAATTGATAACCTTCTCCTTTTTTTTGACGTCGGTTAATAAATGAGTACTCAAATAATGATTTTTATGTCCCTACAAAATTTAGCTTTTTTGTTTAGACAACGGTACACACAAAACATATCTTCGTATATAGACTTCAAATTTCATAATGTAAAAAGGTAGATCAGCGTAGTGTAGGTAGTTTAAATAAAATGATACAAAGAAACAAGAGACAAGAAAATATTGAACAATATTTCCTCGGGGGATTGAAGTCGCCTCTACTAAAATTGGATGGTAAACTGAAGACAATGGATTTTATATTTTATATTTAAGAAGAATCAGAGAAGCCCGAGCTTAGAGACGTTATTTAAATATGCTTATTAACCTACAAACTTTTTTGTTATAACAAATTACTTAGTTACTTTTTTGTGTATTGAAGATACTGAGGCAGCTTATAAATATCCGTTGTGACGGGATTTAAAACAGTTGTGTTTTATCTTGTGTGATTTAAAAATATCTTCAGTTCCATTGTTCTTCTTTTGTTTTAGATATCATGTTTCGTTAATTTAGATGTATTAGTAGAATAAAGTCATAGGAAAAGTATAAATGAAACTGCCTAATGTGTGTTTTCATTTTTATTTCTTGTACAAAAGTAACTCCTAACATTTACATATTGAAACAATGCTACTCGTATATATATGTCACCGGATAATTGTACGAACCGTTAGTTTATTAACAATCTTGTCAGATTGTAAACTGTCGATAGATTGTAAATTTGTCTCTAGAATTAAAGTAAAAATCAAAGTAACTGTGATAGAAAAATCTATGATAATAAACAACTTTGAAGTTTCTGAATGGTTAACCAACCCTCAGGGTGAATAAAATGTCTACTGGATTTTCACATTGAATTATCATAGTATTTGTAGTATCGACATTGACTAAAGTATAGAATAAAAATGATAAATTAAATTAAAATAATAAAATTGTCCTAATCGTTACGAGCGATCATGTTAAGATTTATTGTTGATAGATACGGAAGGAACTTGTGTAGAAAGGCAATTCGTTTGCGATAGAAATGGAAGGCTTATTCCCTAGTGGTCAAGTTATTACCCGATACATATATTTGTGTTTTATACCTATGACATGAATTTTTCTTGACGACTTTAATTTATTCGTAGAATCATATATAAAAATATTCTTAGATTACGTAAAACTCACGACACGGGAATTGTTTTTGTTATCTTTCAAAGTAAAGTTAATTAGTTAAACCATCAATAAATTTTTCGATGGTCATAAATACTTTTGGCATTCTACATTTAAAACTGTTTCTTTTTTGTGAAAATATAACATCTAATTAGTATATTTATTATCACTAGAAAAATAATCACCTACAATTGACAGAATTTCTTATTTCAAACGAACTGGTATTATCAAGAGATTTACACTACGTCGTTTTCAGCTTCAGTTAATTAAAGGAACTTCAGCTTTTCTAAATTATCAATCCAACAAAAACATAAATGTGAAAAAGGGGTCAAGTTCAGTAGAAACGATGTTCGTGGTTGTCGTTGTCAGAGATGAGATCGAACGGGTGGAAATTCCATAGCAATAATTTATTTAGTCTTTCGCAGATCGTCATCCCATCTGGCCGAAGGGTGTCCTACACTACGTTTGCCGAGTCGCGATTTCCACTTAAGAACCCGTTTACCCTAGCGGTTGTCGGTTCTTCGCGAGATATGGCCGGCCCAATGCCACTTCAGCTTGCTAATTCTGGATGCGGCGAGCTGAAGACAGGGCGCTATGGCGCTCATGAGGGGAGTCCTATGTCCAGCAGTGGACTACTATAGGTTGATGATGATGATTAATTTCTTTAATAATAGCTGTAGGAATGTACGTTCTTCTATTCATTTACAAAACAATGTGTTATTTCCTTTGATATGGGATTTTTTAACTTAATTTTCAATAAATATTTACGTTAATTTATAATTTATTAAGTCATTATATTTATTACATCAATAAATATTTACGTATGTCGGAGGGTCGACGGGTTCGGTGTGTAGATCGCATAAAGCTCCAGTTGTTTGAGCTCCCTTGTTTGAGCGCGCTAATCTCCGGAACCCATCCGTCAAATTGAAAAAAATATCTTTTTAACATTTTATAGCTTATTAATAGAAAAAGACAGTGTATATAACCTCACGCAATAACTCTAAGGAGCGGAGTAGCAACCATGAACGTTAAGTATTCTGGAAAGCTGCATACGGGTGTGTTGGCTTCAATGCGATGGAGAGTTAGTCGAATAAATTTAACACGTGTGAAACTGTGGACCACAGCTAGTTTTAATATAAAACACTCTTATTTTCATAGGAATAACAGCTAGTGTCATAGTATACTTTGTTCATGGAATGTATGTATGATGAAATTTTGTGTAAAATGTATGTCATACAGGTTTGAAATCTAACTGTAATTTTTTGCTTTTGAATTACATAGGTTATGTTTTAATGTATGTTGATTATTGAATTAAAACTTCTTTAGGCACGACTAGGAGAGGAGGTAACTGGACGACAATGTAACGGAAGTCCGTTACGGCAATATATGCAACGGAAAGTTCGTTACGGCACTGAAGTAAAACTTCTTTAGGCGCGACTATTATTAACGTATTATATCTTATCACGGATGGTGGTGACCGACGGGATGGTTGTGTACCGTCGGGATGGTGGTGACCGTCGGGGTGGTGGTGACCTTCGGGGTGGTGGTGACTGTCGGGACCATTTAAGTTTTACTTCAATCGCGTCTCATAACATCGTCTCATAACAGAACGCATACAGGACGTAACTGTATAACATTATTGTTCCTCACGTGATATTTAAATAATAACTGGATTTAAAAAATAATTTTATACACTTCTACAGTGACACTTTTAAAACGTCATAGGTTTAACGTTTAACCGCAATCGGAACTGATGTTAAATAACGATGTGTCCCAAAATGATAGTCCTAAGCCTAGAGTTGGCTGGCTCTCAAGTTCAGCTGCCGAAACATATCTATTGTATTACTTAGCGAGACGGGCAACATAAAGTCACTCAGGAACAGTTTTATTGTAGTCGACTTAATAACTGAGGTCTTCATGATCAAATAGCTTTTTTTTATACTACAAAGGTGGCAAATAAACATAGGACCCGCCTGATGGTAAGCAGCTACCGTAGCCTATAGACGCTTGTAATACCAATAGGTTTCACTGACCTTGAACCCCCTGGAAACTTTACTAACCGCAGGGACACAACGCTAGGTCATTAAGCTGCGATCTTCTGTATGGTGGAGATATTCCACCAATCGAACTACCCCAAGTAGAGAGAAATCTCCAAAGAAATTTCTCTGTGCCGTACCTCTGTCGAGCGAGAATGTCTTCCAGCTGATCGTTGCCTGCTTGTAAGGAACATGTGATCATAGAGCACACCTGTTATTATCCCGCCCAGCCAATAGTGCGGGTCAATAGTACGATTACTAAGGCATCAGTACAGATTACATAATCACATCGACACGGTTCTCAGACATATATTAAATAGTATCTATCACCACGTCGTTTTCGGTCAGCGAAAGCTCGGGATCATTGTAGGATACCAACCAACATCGATTAACGCGATATGCAAACATTTTGCTTCTGAGCCATCATTGCATATTGTTAAAACTGAGTTCTAAATTTAAAATAGTATTTTTTCTCCTGAAGGGTAGAAATAGTAAAGTAATTGTTTTTGTTTATTTTTATTTTCCGATATTGATGACATTGATACATTATTTGTGATTCAAGAAATACATCATTGCACGTTTTTTTAAAACCTCTTTTCAGTTTCTGATACATTATTATTTATGAATTCTCATAAGGATTTTTATATCAAACTTTTATATCAAAAATGCTGAGCGCAACCTCTTATCTTGTGTGAAGAAATCTTTGTCAGGAAAAAAAACAACTTCCTTCCGGCTTTCGTACCACTGGTGTACAAACGAAAATTGACAATATTCGCTAGCAAAAAACTGATCATATCCGATACCCTTTCTTTTGTGACTACGATAAAATTTACTTTACATGTATATAAATACAAACAGTAACGGAGTTAACTTCAATTTTTTTAGTTAAACATAAATTAAAACACGTATATATTTATCTGTAGTAATATTGCATAGGTTTAAAACTAAATTACACGAGGAAAATACACGTAATATTTTTAATACAAAAAGCAACGTGTTTTATTGTTAGTTACGGTAATATAACGGTATAACGTATAACGGTATAATAATATACGCTATAGTTTAATCATTCCCATATTAGATTACTGGGAATATTATGTCTATTTTAGATTGAATTAATTATTATGATTACAGGTAATTAATATAGTTAACTTATTACTTTGACTGAATAAAACTATAATTCAATTACGTGACAGGTCTTTAATTCGACGGTAAATATAACGCAGGTCACGTAAATACATAGGACTAAGCTTAATTAGTTACAAATTTGATTACATGAACGTTAAACCTATTTTCTAATCGTAAAACCTATCTCCTTTATTATAATTCTAAATATTCTTCACACAATTTGGGCTTAACGGTATATTATTTTTTATATGTATTTAATTTATTTTCTCTCGATGTAGTAATTTGTACGTTAAAGTACATACAATTCGCCTTGATATTCTAATAAATATATCGTGTCAGTTAATCCACGGTTTCTCCAATCTTAAAGTTATTCGACCAATTCTTCACCACGCTGATGCCAACGCACCCATTTAGTCTATCGTAGTTCTTACTTCCCGTACTTGCCTGCTGCTTTCCAGATTGCTTGACGTTCATGATTACTGTTCCACTCCTTAGAGTTGCAGCGTGAAGTTATATACCCTAATACATTTTCTCAATAAATAGGCTATATAATTCAAAAATAATTTTTCATATCTGACTGGTAGGTCCAGAGATTAGCGCGTTTAAACAAAAGACAAAAAACCGTTGAGATTTATAATTTTAGTATAAATTATATTTTAAGTATCAATAAGCTATGATAGGCATATTGCTAATAATAGCATACCTCGCACTTTGTTGACTTTATTTTGATATAATAATAGCTCATCGTATAGTATTATAGACATTTTATCTATACATATATAATTACTTGTCTTGACTGACTGACATATCAATGCACAGCCCAAACTACTAGAGCTAGGACCGTGAAGATTTGCACACAGGTTCCTTTTACACTGTAGGTACCTGAGCATTTTTGTAAATCCAACCAATACAGTGGTGAAACAGAGAATGAAACTTTGTATGAAAATCCGTCATTTTTGAAGATAGATCTATGAAAATTGGTATTAGCAATATACATATACATATAGATTTCGAAAAAGACGTGTTTCATAATTTTTCAAATTCACCTTAGGATGTAAAAAAAGGCCCGAAGGTTTGTATAATACAAGTAACGACATCTAATAATTAGCCAAAGGCAGTACCAATCAATGCTTTCATAATAAATTAAATTCATCATTCATTTATTTCATCACAATCTGTCCATCTGTCATACTCTACTACCCGTGCGAAACCGTTGTTAGTAAATGAATAAGATCCAAAGTAAAATTTCATTTGGTGATGAGGGCGGAATGGCAACACGTTAGAACTCTACGTCTATCGACGGTGGATAGAATATTGTTTTTTTTTTATCTCAAAGGATATCAAACAGGCAGTCGGCTCACCTGTTATTTTTTACCTACCGTTTATTTTATACCGTGTGCGTACCCTATCGTTGCCTATGGACAGCTTTGAGTTTCGCGGGCGTTGTGTTGTTATACAACCATTTTTTAGACGTAGCCTGTCGCATCACATATACGTTACGTCCAGTTTGATTGTTGTCAAATGCTGGCCTGTAAATGATAAACTATCTATATACATTATAATCACATTGATTTATCAATTATATCTAGTATTAATAAGTTATTATAGTACTACTACTTTTTTATTTACCAAACACATTAATTTAATAGCGTTTGATCGATATAAATTATATTGAGTTCTAAAAGATAACTTCACCCTTTTAAATCTGTGAGCGTTTTGAGCTTATTCGATTATGGAAAACAGCTTTATACATTGTCTCGTAGCGAGCGTCGGATCTTCCGCTATTTAAATTATCGGCAGCTCACACTGACAATATTATAATGTGTTCTCGAGACAGAGAAAATTGAGTTATACGACATTATTGCGTTCACTTCAATGTCTACTGGAATTCGGTCTTTCAATATGTACCTATTTAGTTCAATATTCTACGTCTTTGAAAACCCTTAATCACATTGAGTAAAATGTATAAATTTGAAGCTACAAAGAAAAATATTTATAAAAAAATACAATTCTAAATCTTTGAACGAAACATCAAGAGATACGAATAGTTTTAAATGACATCTTGTGACTTTTCTAAACATTTATTCAGATAATAAAATGTAAAGTTGAAATTAAATTATTCAAATTTTACTGCACAGCAGACACGACTCTAATTGAATGAAGTTCTGAAGATAATTGTGTTGAAAGTTCCAAACATTTTTACGGCTTCACATATTTACCGACTCGTTGAATAACGCGGACATGTTTCCATAACAGTGTATTGAGTTTCTTATTTATTATAAGTAAGTTCTATGTGTTATCTGATCTCGGATTATTAGTGTCACGCAGTTATCATACAATAATTGTCTCTACAATGACCGTTAAAGATATTCCCAGTTTGAACCAAAAATATCCAACTATTGAAGAAATATATATCTGTTTATATTTATATATAAAAAAATGAATGATTTTTGTTTGGATGCTTTCTTAAACCATACAATCGATTGCGTATTGTTTTGTACACTCACGAAGATTTTCTATATTAGTACAACCACTTTTAAATAGGTGGCGTGCGAGTCGTTTAATTTCGAAGAAAACGGAACGAAGTCGAGGGCAAGGGCTAGTTTACAATAAAATTATTATTTTATAATTAACCTTGTGCTGGATTATACTGTAAGTTAAGATTCCGCAATTCTTGGCTTGTAGCAAAATTTTACCACCGTGGAAAAATATTTTGATATCATACATTCATCCGTTATTATATCTCTTCAAAGAGAATGATTGGTATATGTGGTGTTTAGATAAGAAATCACATTCACTCGCAACGTAGTACAATTTATAGTTCTAAATAAATATTTAACTTTTATTAATGTTTTTCTTCTAACACTTATCTCACTTAGGTAGGGTCGGCACAATATGTTTTCCCCTTTCACTCTCCTCTATCAATTGTCATCTCAGTATTCACACACCTCACACCTTAACCTTCTTCGGTTTTCCTGTACATTTTGTCATTTAATAAATTTTTTCAGTAATATTTGTAATTAATATTCTGACAAATTTTCTCCTGAAGCAAAATTTTACCATAATATTTAAATATGACGTCACTATAACCGAATATTTAGTAAAAATATATAATAATGTACATAAAAGAACGGTATAGAAATATAGACGCACATTTCAGCGAAAAAAATATTCTAAGTATTAAAAATGACAGGTTATTCATACTGTAATTTTATTCTGAATAATATTTCATTGAAATAACAAAATGACATCATTATACAGATGGTGAAATACGTATATACGCTCTACTAAACATAAATAAATAAAACATCCTTTCTACAAAAATATTGTAGATGTTATTAAGAAGACATTTCTCTGTATTCGGTAATTGATAACAAGCGTATAGCGAGGCATGTTACACAATCATCGGTAATAAAGACGAAATTCTACGAATCAATTACACCCAATAGTCCTTACTTTATTATTATTAGGGGTATGAAATCTACAGTTGTATACTTAAATGTGCTTTAGGTATAATTTTCTTTCATTAATTTATACGAATTTCAGTTATAGGTAAAAAACATAAGCATTCATATTATTTTATTTAAATTTAGGTCCGTGCTTTTATATATATAGATTATTATATAGAGAAACATAAAGGGAAGCGAAGATTTTTAAACATAATTATATTTTCAGTGTCAATACTAACACATAGAAAATAAACGATATAATAAGAATTAATAAAATTAAATAAAAATTCATGAAAAAAGTAATTTTCATGCTTAACGAACAAAAAATATATAAATACGCTATTTGTGCATTTCATCCCAAAAACCGAGAATGTTAAATATAAAATTATGTAAATCCTAAAGTTGTATTAACATGCTATACTGTATTAATTTTTATCGCAAGTTATTCTGGACTAGTCTGACGAGTATAATGCTACCAAATAATCGTAAATGTTAATTAAACTAGTTAGTTCTATGTAATATTTCTGATGATAATAGAATATTATTTAAAAGGGAAAATTTTATCTATATCTATATCTATATCTATTTTATTTTATATCTCTGCTAAAGTTATAAAGTATAACTTAAATCGAAGTAGATGTTATTGCTACATAATACGATTTATTTACAACTAGCGACTCGCCCCGGCTTCGCAAAGGTGCAATGTAGATACTAATATGGGGCAGTGTGAGATAAATATATACCATCGCGAACTTTTTTATCGATATTTTTAAGATATACAATTCCGTAGAACATTAATTTGATCTATCTCTTTAGGTTTAGCCAGCGTTTTCGATTTAAACGAACAGAAACATGTTTGTTACGACATCACATTACAAATCTCTGAATTTTTCGGTCTTTCTGTACTATAATATGTATTTATGATACATATAAACCTTCCTCTTGAATCACTTTATCAATTGCTGAAAACTGCATTAAAACCCGTTGAACAGTTTAAAAGATCTAAGCGAACAGACAGCGGAAGCGACTTCATTTTATAGTATATAAAGATTACATTACAAAATATAGCTAAAACAATGCCAAGCAAAACTAAGAGCCTTTATCATGAATTTCAATGGAGAAGATTCACTCTAATTACTCTTGCCGTACCAATGAATCTTTAAACAGACACAAAAGGTTAGCGTTTCGGATCAACAACGCTTTTGTTTCTGTTCAATTTAGACTTTAATGGTGTACCTACCACTAAGGCTATGTTTTGCCTTTAGTGGCACTTTACACTTCTGTTCAGCTTACCGACTTAAAAAAACTTAATATTGTACGAGTATATTCAAAAGTTTGTCCCATTCATCAGTATACACATCAGGCAGCTAATTTAAGTTCATTATATTATTCTTATAAAGGCTAAAAGAAGGTTCTCGCTTTCGCGAAATCTCGCTTACAAGGTAATTGTGTACTTTGCAAAACAAAATCATGAATTTAATATCTATCCTTATATACTTATTAAAAATAAAACTTGATCAGTAAAACAATTATTCAGTATCTATTATTTGCATGAAATATAGTATTAAATTTAATTTTGCAATGATATATACTCACATATATGGGATTTATATAAGTACGTAATGATTTTCAAGATATAAATAATATGTTATAAATGTAGACATTTAAATGTTTTCAGCCGATTTATTTACACCACTCCACGACGCGACGCTTTGAAAAATATTCAAGAGATATTTCAATATTATTGGCACGGACAGGTGTATTTTATGGGCGGATGCTTTTTCTTTTTTAAAAAACATTTTTGTAAAATAGTTTCGCAATATTCATAAATTTGTTCTTTATTTCAATTAATTGCATATTCAATCATTATATGTACTTAAATGTTTTTTATAAATGTATATTGGTACGGCAATGTAACTGCACAGTGAACCGTGTTGCATGGTAAACACAGGACAAATTCAAATACACTGGCGAATACAGTCGAAGAGTTTCGCTATGGCGGTTTTATCACCATGTGTATGATGCTTGCAACTCAGTCTAGTACAGATCCCTACCACTTGATTACAGGGTATATACCTGAAACGCCTAAACGTGCCACTGATGCGGCTGTTCCACCTTGTATATGGTGGTCGCGATCCAATCGAACACAAGTGAGGTGTATCACCATTCAAAACAAATGTCAAAATATGATATAAATGCCAAACAATAATTTAGTACGACGTTAAGACAAGGTTAGTCATTTATTCGCCTCGTAACTATCTAGACGCTATCAAGTACGCCTTAACCTGTCACCAATAGTACAGCTCCAGCGGACTCTTTTCTCACACCCATGGTGTGTTAAATTGTAAGTGTTAGAATTTTCAATTAAGAAATGAGTTACTATAACGACTTTGAATAATAAAATAGGTACAGTCGTAAATTATAGTGGAATTCTGCGCGCCTACCATTTGTCGCCGATGTAGCTACCTTCACTACAATAAAACAAAAGGTTTAGAAGGCAACTTCATAATTTAGATTTTTTGTTACATTGTGTTTTGATACATTGTTATTTGTTACACAAAAATTTACTCTTATCACTTTTTTATAACGCGCCTAAATAAGTATTGAAGCAATTATGACTCAGTGGTAGTGTGTACGGACATCGCGTCGATCGATGTAAGTTCTAATTCCTGCAATGAGCCTAAGCTTTCGGTGTAGGAAAACATCGTTATGAGACCACAGCATGGTGGTAGGGCTTTTTCTAATTCCTGCCTGGCTAGCTACCACTCTCAAGTTGAAAATCTGTCGCGAAGCACCAATAGATGTGTTTCGGGAGCTGCACTTGAGAGCCAGTCCTCCACTAGGCTTAGCGTGCTACCATCTTGGGCCACATCGTCACTTAAGGTCAGGTAAGATTGTGGCCACAACGCTAAACGATAAGATAACTATAACGATTAGAAAAAAAAGCACAAATTTAAAAAATAAACAAGATATAGGAAGAGAGAGGTGGCCCCGATTCGAGTGACGAGCTCCCTTCTCGTTAACACGTCGCATTATGATATTGTAATATTATCACATAAAGATTAATCGTATGATGATTTATAAACAGATATAAGTGAATATATTATATTATAAAAGAAAGCTACAGTAATTTCTGTTTAACGTCTTGAGATTTATCACAATGTGCCTTGCAAGATCATCAAAAGGTTTTTGCAGAAAATCTAATGGTCTAATCTCTTCGAATTCAATCTGGTTTACTATTAATAACTCATATTAATCACATATAATATTAACGGTTTATTTCTTAGTAGGGGTACGTTCGATATATAATCGTGTACTTATAGCTGAAATCAAGCCGTGGTGTCACGAAAGTCGTGAAACCCATGGGACGGAACGTGTGCAGAATGTTTATTGCTCTCTTGCATATTTAATATTTTATCTACCTTCATCACATTAAATCTGATGCTGTGTATCGTCAGTACATGAGTCGTGTCGAGTTACAAGTCGGGTTTTTTATACACACAATTTAGAAGTGGTTTAATTTTTACTTCTTGCCACTGAACGATAATAATTTTGTCGTTTGTATTAATAGATAGATTAGTAGATCTGTCTGTATGTGTATTTTTTTCCTAATTTTCCGATACACGTCTATTATAAACGACAATGATCACGAATATGACTTTTTTTGTCTGTCTGTATGGCCGGATTTAACTTAACCCAGATAAGCCTGAAACTAAAATTTTCTGAAAATTTTGAAAAAAGTTACATTATTTAGTTTATTAGATCTTATGCAACATAAAAAAAATTAAGTGTAAGGCTTTCAGGGAAACAGCCGTCCTATATGTAGGACAGTAGGATAATAAGAGGAAATAAAAGACCATTTATGACAAAACAGAATGTAATCAAAAAGTGTAGTTTATTAGATAACTATTGATTATATTACCCATTGTTATATGTAATTTACTAGATTAACACTATTTATGAATGATATGTTTCAAAACACTTGACACACACTCCAACATCACATTTCTTGCAACGTGTCAAACATTTTTTGTGACATTGACGACAGTGTGTTTGCTTCGATTGAGGAATAACCAGATGATTCATTTGGTCTTTACGACTATCAGCATGTTCATGATGGGAGGGTCGGCTAGGCCCTCTTTTGGCATTTTTTCTGTTTGATTCAATCAAAGCAATTGCTACCCTTCTGCGAAAGCCAAGATGATCCAGTTTTCCATGATTTATTTTATATAACTGCCATGCATTATGTTCGGCAAGATCAATCATGTGTGTGAGCAACGGCATGTACCATTTCTTACCTCGTATACCAATTCGGTAATGTGAAATATTTTCATCAGACCGATCCACTCCTCCCATATATTTGTTATAGATGGACACCATATGTGGTTCTTCTATGACAATGTTTCTCTTTTCACTTTGTGAGAAGCGTTTGGCAGATTGTTTAGGATTTATTCCTACAGCATTAGAAGCAATACTGAATTTATTATTGTCATGCCATTTAGCAATAATGAACGTGTTGTCATGTGTCGTTCTGTAATCGACAGCACCACGTTCCTTTTTTTTTCAGTAACTTCGGTGTAATCAGAGGACAACTAGATGTCCTGTTTTCTCGAACTGTCCAGTGCAACGAAGGCCTTTCTTTGTTATCTCTTCCAGCAAGGGCGTCCCAGTAAAAAAATTATCAAAAACTACGTGGTAAGGAAGGTCGAAGCCACGTGAAATCAGCACATCGCAAAAAGTCAGAACAACGCTTGCACCCAGCCCCAATTCTTTATATATTGGATTGCACATAGTTGTAGCACCTTGGTATGGTTCCATCCATAAAACATACCCTAACCGTGTAGCACCAACCCAAGCTTTGAACCCGTACCTAATAGGTTTACCTTTTATGTGCTGTTTGCAGCCATGTCTACCATAGTAGGGGATCATGGCCTCATCTACACTGTAATGCTCTTCAAGAGGAGAAAACTCTAAGAACTTTTTATTTAGAAGTGTAACTAGGGGGCGTACTTTTGTGTATTTGTCTTGCAAATCCAGATTATCATTGACATGAAGGTGGCGAAAAATAAAGTCAAATCTATCCCTAGTCATAGCCGAGCTGATCAATTCATTCTTTGTATCAGGGGAGTTTTCCCAATACATTCTTCTACGGGGGAGCCATGAATAACCACTAACCAACAATATGCCGATGAAACATTTCATATCTTCAGTGGTTATGTCTCCAGGCAAATTCTTTTTGACAGCATATTTATTGCTCTCTGACACCAACAACGAAATAACATCTTCATCTAAGAAGTTTTCAAACCACTCAATTGGGCGCTTATCTTGGCAAGCGCCTTGAACATCTGGCCAATTCACGGGATTTTTTGCCAAGTCCCGTTTTCTCCATGCGTAGGTACGCCTACGTTTAGTTCGACCTGTAGAATCAGAAGGTTCTTCTTCTGTATCACTCACCATAATCTGCCCTTGAATCATTACTTCAGCCGGTTGAAGCAGAATGTTTCGTGGCAAATTATTCAAAGTTACATTATCTTCTTCACCCGAATCTTCGTCAGTGAGACAGTCAGGATCAACAGGAGGAGGTAGAATACATATCAGTCGTTCTCTATAATCTTCTTCATTATCAGAAACATTTTCTAAAGCATCTAAAATTTCATGCGCAGCTAACGGTCTGTAAAGAAAAAGTTGTATTATTGTACTAAAATCATGTATATTATCCTACTGTCCTATATATAGTACGCTAGTATTTGTAACAAGTTATACGTAATTTATTTATATTATTTTGCTAGAATACTTATTTAGTACAAAAGTTAAGGTTATCAACTAGATATTAACACAGAAAAAAACAACTCACGAGTAAAATATAACTTTTTATACATACCTGTCATGTCTGCAACGCACTTTTATTACACACTTATAAGTTAAAATATAAGGTAAAAACTGTTAAAATAACTGTTTTTTTATTTTTTCTAATAAAGCTGACACGTTTCTTACTGCAAATCATAAGACTAAATAATCTTAGATAAAGAGGGTATTCTGATTTTTTTTTTATTTCTACTGTCCTAAATATAGGACAGTAGGCTTATCTGGGTTAAAAACGGCATGACCGATTTTTATGAAATGTTGTACATGGAAAGCTCATTCATTACTCATTTTATCTATACATATAATAAAATCGAAGTGTCTGTTTGTAATGTCAAAATAATAGATTTTCACTCAATTTATATGCAAGTATTCACGATACCTATAACAAAAAACCTATTTAAAAAAATCTCTGTCTGTTTGTTCCGTGCAATCTCCATCAAAGGTTTACCAATTTTGACAGAACTTTCACTGGTAGATAGCTGATGTGATAGGGGCATAACTCAGGCTACTTTGATTTGAGAAAAATAATTAGGGCTCCGCAAAAATGTAAAAAACTTTTTTAGTAGTCCACGCGAGCGTAGCCACGGGCACAGCTAGTACGTTATAAAAATAGCCAATAACACTTTTAGAAATTGATTTTTTTTTATTAATTCGGAACTGATATTGATAAAATTTTGTAAAATATATATCATGTCATAATTGATATGATTTGTCAAATGTAATCCTAGTTAAATGCTAGTATGCTAGTAATAAATCCGTAGTAACGAAAACGTATTCATATTTATGTGTTATGAAAAAGTACTTGTACAATAATAGCTGTGCCCGCGGCTCCGTTCGTGTGGATCGTGTTGCCTACGCCCGCAGCCACGGCCATCGCCCGAGATTCTTAGAAAGAAGATATACATATGCTATTGACAGTACTTTTAGATCTACAATTATGTAGAACGTTAATTTGATATATATATTTTATGGTTTACTCAGTGTAAGCCATTTAAACGTCTCAAAAGCCACTATTTTCCGAATTGATTCACTATTATCGTCACTGCTTATTTTGTATGTTACTTTATCTAATAAAATGTACCCTATAACCTGGCCAGATAACATAGCTATGAACTAAAAGAAACCCCATGTAAATCGGATAGGTGGCTCTTGCCTGAAAAGAACATAAACGGACAGAGAGACGTTGAGTTTTGAAATATGTATAGAAAATGGTAGCACATACTGCAAACAATTATCAGGATTGCTCAATTTATTGGTAGGTATGTATATATATTATCATTGGTCATGTAAATATTTGTGATAATTATTTTACATCCTTTAACAATATTTAATTTACCTACAAATAAATATAGTTAGGTAGCGCTCAATTTCTTAATAAATAATAGATCCCATTGAAATTTTTGACTACCTAACTAATTTTTTGAAACCAGTTGACTACGGAGCGTTATATAAATTATTTAGAATTATAACGTGTATAAATTTTACCTCAAAGGATTTATTAGGAAAATGTTGATTGAAAAACATTACCGATAAATATTAAGCAGCGCTAAACGTAATTTTATTTTATTTGAATATCAATTTAATAAAATAAAAGTTTAAAATAAAGATAATTTATTTATTTTAAGTATGAAACTGAAGATATAATTTACATGCAGTGTAAGATATAGCGGAATTACATTAGCCATAATTTAAAAGTTACTGTATATTGAAATTTGTAATTAAGAGGCAAGTACTTAAAACTTAAATGCCCAAGATTTATTTCTGGTATAATTTAAACAATCGCTAGTATGTAACGGTTGGCAGTGTTATTAATAAATCAAAATCAAAAACTTCTTTATTCAATTTAGACCCTAAGAAGACACTTATTAACCTTAAAATACTACTATCAGTAAGGAAAACATTCCTATCATCGACAAGAACCGGCAAGAAACTCGATCGGGGTTATCATTTTGATTTTCTAAAGCGAAAACGTTTATTCGCTAGATAAGTACAGTGATAGCCGGTCAAACTTTCTTGTGTCGAGACTTACAATACAATAGATAACAACGGTTTCCACAATAAATAGAGCATATCTGTTAATGTATATGTATAATGTAAATGTAATATGTGTTAGTCTTGCAGCGTTTATTTTGCCCGTGACGTCGTCGGAATAGTGTAAGCGCTTGCGCGTTATTGTTGTGAATTAGCGTTGTGTAAAATTATTAATTAATGTAGCGTGAAAAAGTGTTTAGCTAGGATGTTGATTCGGTTGTCATTTTTAAGAGCTTGAGGAGCATTACTAGGACTCAAAATGCAAAACCTAACAGCAAAGGCTAACAGTATAGTCAGTTCGAAAAAAAAAAACATCTCTATCATTTACATAATGAAGCACCTTTTTGACCTTTTGACAGACTTGCTTGATATGGTCCTTGAGCTTATTGCCCAGCAAATCGGTAATTTACTTAGGAATCTTATTATAGAAACTAACAATCTCAAAATCTTTTATTGTTCTTACAGAGTCTAAAACATTGGGTGACCAATTTGTTATTACCTCTACTATTATAACTATGCCGTTTACAAAATCCAGCTTATCCAAGTTTTTGCGGACATATATTAAATTATAACGGATGTATTGGAAGGGTAAAGTTAGGATATTAAATTTCTGAAACTTGTTCTGTAATGATTCACGAGGTTCAACGTTTTAAATAAAATTACATTTGGAGTACTATTGAACATAAAATTAAATTTGGTATTAGAGTATAACCATTCCTTTTTCGAGGCTTTCCTAAATTTGTGCTGATTAAGCTCTGTAGAATCTAGGTAGTAAAGTAGTACCCCAAAGAACAGTTGTTTTGGTTGGTGATTACTGGTCATACGTTTTGAGCGCAAGCTTTGTAATAATCAGGGTATGTAGTAAGTATATTGAACATTTAATTGAATTAACAGCATTTGATACGCGCTAATGTATCTTACGAGTAATAAGTATTTATTTTTATTTATTTTTTATATTTGGACTAGCAATCTGTTCCAGCTTCGCACGGGTAGCAGAGTATGACAGTTTAACAGATTATGAAGAAATAAATGAATGCTGAATGACGAATTTAATTTATTATGACATCATTCGTTGATACTGTCTTTAGCTAATAGATGACGTAACTTGTATTATACAAACTTACCTCCCCTTTTTGACCACCATAGGGGTCGAATTTCGAGAAATCGCTCATTAGTGCTCACCTACAATGTAAAAGGAACACGCATGCAAATTTTCGCGATCGTATCCTAGTAGGTTGGGCTGTGTATTGATTAATCAGTCAGTCAGTCAGAACAAGTACACGTTTGTATACCTATAGATATGTTTTTCTACTAAGTATCGGTCATGCAATCTAATCACATATTAATCACTTACTGAATGTTAGTCACTTCATTAATAAGTAGGCACTTTCTTACCGAATTAGTTAGTAGCCGGATTAAAACAAAATTATGACTCATTCAAAGAAATAGCAAAACATAAAACCGAAGCACAATTTACGAACGTAATCTTTACATATATTATAGATATTATGGTGAAATATTAGCTAGGTTATATTACAACTATTACCCGATTACATTGAAAAATCTCAGTGTCAATTTAATAGTAGGAAGACCTTAATGTGTATTTATTCTTAATAATCCTTCCTGCGTTCACGTTTGATGTCTAAAAATTGCTACAAACTCTCTGCTTATAATGCCATCCTGTAAGTGTTCCACTGCTGGGCAATAAAGCTTCTGCCCGTGGCAAGGGACGGTCTTAACCACTACGAATGCTTAACGTTTAACGAATATGTTTTACTTACGTATATTATTAGTTACCTGGCTTTAAACATTAACATCATAAATAGCTTTCATTATAAATTAAACTAATATTTACATTACATAACAGATTTAATTATTTGATCTGGTTATACCTAATTTACGAATAGTCTATGGCATCCATTATAACCGTATAGATTGTGAAGTTCATGATCGTATATGAAAAAAAAACGTGCGATAAAATCAATAATCGAATGGTTAACGTTAGTAGAGTATCGATCTGATACGCACTGGTTCATAACTAGGCATCCATAATATGATTATTCTTATTAATGATTTTGTTGACATCTACTACTTGCGTGACATTACCTGAATGCTTGAGAAACCTTCTAATAGTAACGTCACGTAGTAGGAATTAATGAATAATAGATAGCTTAACTTGGTGATTAACCCCTTGAATTTATTTGGAAAAAGATTCTGCTCTGAATTGAGACTTTTTCAGGTTACTATTAGAATAATGTATAAATAAGCCATTATTATTAAAATTAATATAATAATACCATCCTGTAAGTGTTCCCACTGCTGGGACCTCTTTCAAGAGAAGGGAATCACCAACAGTTCTATATTTTCTCCACATACAGTGGTACTACAAAACATTTCACAAGCATTCAGGTTTCCTCACGATGTTTTCCTTCACCGTTTGCCTTTATTGTTACCAATTTAAATTAGTAAATGAACATGAATTTCGAAAGAATTGTCGGTACATTCCGAGCTTCAAACCTGCGGACATCGGCAAACCGATATTCCGCCGATCTAAACCACTCGTTTTTTTTTACATTGTAACACAACAGTTCTCTGAATTGTAAGACTAGAATTTCATTTTGTAAATAATGGGCCCTAAATATTTAGCTTCTGTTAATGAGCCTACCAGTCAGTTCAGAGAAATGGATAGGCCCCGTACTGTCAACCTCCCTAACCTTATTTGTACCGCATTAATACGAGTACTAATACGAATTAAACAATTTCACATTAATCTCTAAAATATATTATTTCCCAAAAGTGTATTTTGTCGCTAAGTTATATATATCATAATTCTTCATCAAAAATAATTATTCAAGCATGATTTTAAAGCCTACATTCCCCAATATTGACGAAAAATAAATAATTAATTTAAAAAGTTTTTTTTTAATATTTCATAATCTTTTTCAGTACAAATGACATAAATATCAATCTGTTTAACTAACATACATCTGTAAGTTCGATTGTTTACATTCTATAATGCGCAAAACATTCACACGGGTTAGATAGTATTACTTTATATTTAAACTTTTTCGTAATATTAGGTATATATTTGTTTGGTTACATAGTATGGTAAAATTGATTGATATTGTGTGGAATGGAATGGCAATTTTTGATCTTACTTCACGTATGTATTCCTTCCGTTATTACATCAAAATTTAAAAGACAACCAGTACGTACGGTGTTTTCAAATCTTACAATCGTGACCCAATATTTTGGTTATTTTTCAGTCGAATCAAAATGAAGGTTAACGTCACACTTGTCCAGGTTTAATATAGATTAATCGTTAGAGTAAGCTTGAAATTGTGCATCATATGATACAACAGAGAAAATAAGCTCTTACAATATTTGCTTGCCAAAACTTATTTGGAATTTAGAGTCAACCAAGCAATGTACATTCGCGGCTTGTTGGCACACACTGTAATAGAGTTTTGGTTTTTAAATTGTTTTGTGTTTGTAGAGAAATAACAATTTCTTTTTATTATTTTTCATATCATTTAATATTTCGCCATTTCAAAATTTTGCCTTTGTTTTGTTTGTAACAGCAATCCTTTAACAGTAGATATCAATAACCTATGTAAATGATAATGGAAAAAAACAAGAAATATTTGTGACGTAATGTAATCAATCTATACTTAATAAGAGAAGGATAGGATACATTTTTACTTTTTACATGGATGGATATTTGTATGGTTTATAAATTACATTTATGCTATGTGTGTATATATATATATATATATATATATATATGTAGTTATGAATATATAGTGAAATTATACAAAATTAATCCAAATCCCTTAATTAAACTTGATATTATAAAGCTCAACATAATGTTTTTTGTTTGTTTGAATGCGCTAATCTTTGGAACTACCAATCAGATTAGATTTGTAAAGACGTGTAAAGACTGAGTAGTTATGCTCTTGATATGGACAAAAATGAGAATAATTTGTACATTGAACAAACAATTTATTGCTCACGATCACTTCACATAACTTTACGGATAACATTCCTATGCGAATTCTGTACTAGAATGCTCGCATAACTTTTTTCGATCTGTCTATATACTGTTAGCCTTAGGGGCCATTAACGCTTTTACAGCCTCACTGGGCTTGGGCCCGCATCACTCAACTCTCTACGCTTTATAGGAGCATCGTCGTCCGCACCGTCGCCGCGCTTCGCCGTACTGCAAACAATTGTATAATGTCACGTACCATAGGGTCACTTGAGTCTTCAAACGACTGATGTTACACACGGTTGAAACCGTGAGGCACAGCTAGCGTATGCATATAATTAGAGTAAAATATCTATAACATAAGTATCTAAACCCTAACTTTATTTGCCATTACAGCTAAAGTACCAATTATGTCAGAGCTACCGTTAATAATAACGAGTAAGCGATAATTGACACGGGTGCATTATATTTCAAAATAACTATGTGATTAGCATTAAATTTTAAGAGGGTGATAGGGTAGTTAAAGGCTAATAGTGTTAACATGAAAACGACGGTCTTGTGTTCAGTTGTTTTGTAATTAAGTCTTTTTATATATACAACTGAGGTGGAAAGCAAGGATACGGCCCGCCTGATGGTAATTCCACAGATATCACTAGGGCGTTGTTGTCTTTGGTACCCATTCCCCAAGGAGCTCTGGAAACCCTATTCACCGGTGAAATGCAACACAAGGTTATTTGGCTGCGATCTTCTGTAGAGTTCCGGTATTCGACCAGTCCTACCCTATGTAGAGAGAAATATCCAAGGAAATTTCTCTTTACGTGCTCTCACTTATTTAGATAGAAGCTGTATCTTTAAATCAAATTTCATTCCTATAGATTTAGCAAAAACCTAAAATGATACTACTTGCTGAGTTTTTCCTTCAGTGAACATAAATGCATTCTCGTTACTATAATAAATAATTTATCGTCTTCTATATATAATGATATTGACGGAGCCAACTCTAAGTATAATGTACCGGGTGCATTATTTGTAAGGTAGTAAATATATGAATAGACTATTTTTGCGTGTATATTAACTAGCTGTGCTTCATGGTTTAACCGGGCGTCATATTTATTTAACTAATTCTCCACCAACGCACCTTTGTAGCCTATAATTGTTGTCTTCGTTGTATTGTCTCTGGAGCTTCATAATATGGAGTACCTATAGATATACAAGTTACGATCTTGATGTGTGAACTAAAATTAAATGTCATCCTAACCATATATTTTATCTATATCCTTCATCACTGAAAACGCGATAAATCATTGTTGATTTTTATTGAAATTTGTCTTGTTGTTAATAAATAATTCAAACATTCTAATACAAGTACATACTTGTTAATAGATAAATGATAAGAAATCTGTAAACAAAGGTTATTCAACAAGGTATTATCATCTATATGTTTTATTAATATTCAAAATATGTGTACTTTTATGTTTGCTAATTTTTATTTTATATTTTTTCTATTTGCTTTAGTAAAAAATAAACGCAATATCGTTGGTTAGCAGGAAAAATGCCTTGCAGCATTAAGCTTGTAGCAAAAGTGCAATAAAGTATCCATTTCTTTATAATATTGATAATTAAATAATGTAATGGTAAAAATAATCATTTTCACGTAGTTTACTTTGTGCAAGTGGGTATAGCGTGAACTAAAGTTATTACTTGAAGTCCCTTTGATCACAAATTGTGAAATGTAAGGGTACGTCTTACTCTCGTCTTAATAAGAGGGCGTAATCTTTTTGACAAGGGTGATATGGGACAGACTTGTTGACTCAAACTCTTCAATTGCACTCAAATAGAAATGCCATATGTGTCTCGACGTCTTTTTGAAATTAATATACATTTTCTTGAATCATTTTTTATGTATTAGGCTTATTTTAATGTTTAATACTTCTATTTATAGAAAAAAGTTCATATTTTGCTAGAATTAATTACACTGTTTAGAAATATTAATTAAATAATTTTGTGTGTACTACTTGTACTGTGTCTGTACTTTGGATTACCATGAAGTAATTAAAATATTTATGGATTTTTTTTCTGGTATTGTATTACTGTACTAAGCTGACCCGTGCTAATACTTTGCATATTATCGATATATAATCTACACAATCTAACTAACAGCTTAGTTAAACAGATTGTTAATAGATGGCGCATCCAACATTTATTTTCATTAGAAATGCTATCTGTTTATAAAAAGCCTTTTAACGAAAACGTTAATTTCAAACTATTTTGCGTCAATAGCAGGCAATATTAACTTTAAAATGGTGTTTAACACATTAATTTTGATAAGGAATTAAACGAGATGCAACGTTGCGACAAAAACACGTTAGAGAAATAATATATAGAAGATTGGAAACCTACGAATTGTAGATAATCTATTAAACAAGATAAAAGCATTAACAGTTAACATATAAGGAACAGGTATGATTAAAATGGGAGTAAGTAAAAACAAGTTTTTGTTTTACATATCTATAAAGATATTTTACCATATTACCAAATAAAAGTTACAGTATAGCCAAATATGTAGCGTATCATGAAATATTATTTGAAATTGATATTGATTTGTAATGAACCATACTTATGACTTATCCTGAAAGTGACCAAATGCAAGCCACGCGAATAAGCTTACATTGTCATTAATTATGAACATCCACATTAAGTCACTCAGTATATTTATTGATAAGCGTCGGCATTGTTCTTCCGAGTTCGAACAAAAATTCAACTTTTGGCAAGCACCTAGCAGAATTTATAAAATGTATCATTTACACTAAGTACTCTGTGCAAACAAATTTTACATATAAAAAAATGTTGAATAATTCTTCTGTAAATCTATATCTAGGAACGTGATAATTTGCATGCAGGTTCATTTTAAACTGTAGGTGTTAAAAAGAAAGGATTTTTGTAAATTCAACACTTAAAGTGGTGAAAAAGGGATGACAGTTTGAATGAGAATCCGTCATTTTTGAAGACAGATCTATGAAAATTGGTATTTAGCAATTCAGTTAGAAAGTCAAAAAGATGGCGGTATAGCTAATACAAAATCAAAATGGCTTTGCGCTAACTAAACAAATTAGGTAAAGTTGAAGTTATTATTATAGTAAGTAATTTTTTAATAAAGAATATGTTTTTTTTTATTATTTACTCCTAACGGTAATTTGTTTTATAACCGAGATTAATTTTGTCTTCCCTTAATGTAATTAATATTAGACCCTCCCTCAAATTTATATGAAACTTCCCGCTACTGATAAAAATATGAACTTTTGTTCTGTATACATAAAATAACTATTAAAAATATCTGGTATAGACATAAATAGCTTGTAAAAAATCTTTTATGAAAATATAAAATATATCCATATTATTTTGTCTTATATTAATCACTTGACTATTAAGTACTATAAGTACTAAATATATATATAAGTACTAAGTCAAGTGATGAGTATTTCTCTATATAATAAGAAAATTTGTCTTAAGATATCCTTATACTAGCTGTGCATCAAGGTTTTACCCGTGTCAAATTCCACGGCGCCGCCATCAAGTCACCCGTGTAGCCCTATTGTTGTTATTCTTCCCGTATTTGCCTACAGCTTGCCAGATTGCTTGACATTCATAGTTACTGCTCCGCCCCTTAGGGTCATAACGTGAAGTTATATAGCCTATACAATTTCACGTGAATCTGGCTATCACATACAAAAATATGTTTTCGAATCCGACTAGTAGTTCCAGAGATTAGCGCGTATAAGTAAGATAATGTCCTGATCATTATGAAAATAAAATAGATTTATAGCTCTATTTGAATCTATTATAGTCTATTATACCTACTTAAAGCTTGTCTTGGCAAATTTGCAATGCTATTGAAAGCGGGGCTTGTGTGCTGAAATTCCTACAATAATAGTAGGATTGTATTCTAAATAATAGCAATCCACTTGTGAGATATTATATTTACTCTGTGACATACTTATTATGTTAAAATAGATATGTTTATTTATTAAGCGTCTATACATATTGTAAAACTTAACGTCGAAAATCACTTATCCGATATTGTATTTTTTTTTATTTTAATTCATGTCTATGTTATCTGGTCAGGTTATAGGATATATTTTATAAGAAAAAGTAAGATACGAAATAAACAGTGAAGAAATTAGTAAATCAATTCGAAAAAAAAAGCGCTTAAATGACTCACGTTGAGTAAACCATACGAGATATATCAAATTAATTTGGTACTTAATTGTAAACCTATAAAAAATCAGCGATAGCATATATCTATTTTCTAAGGATAACCAATAATAATCATTTTTGTCTTCCGTCTTTTGAGCGGAGCACGATTCGCTCGTGCGCTCGACCAACGGCAATCTGTAATCTACGAGAGTGAAGCCGCGGGCACAGGTAGTTGTTTATAAAAGGTGAAATTATAAATTTACTATTATGTAAAAGTCATTTTGGTGTACTTATATGTATACAAAAATATCAAATTAATAATATGACTTTCATTTATATTATAATAATAAGACATATGAATGTTTTGATCAAAGTAAACGAAACCAAATTTATTCCTTGGCAAGTGATATAAAATTCAAATAAAATTACATTATACGAACCGTTTGTGTTCAAAGAAATAAAAATAAGATAAAACACGAAAGGCTAATCCGCTGAAATACCAATACATGTCTTAAATAGGCACCACACGTCAAAACCCTTTGGTAGCAATAAATCTTTTCATTTACGAGACAATTGGATCCAGGGTATTATGTCAACGATTCCATTTACATATCCAATGGATCAAGCTGACGCAGAATCAATAAATGAGCTGGTCAGGGTCATAATACTCTTTCATATTTCTTCTTTGTTCATTAAATGTGAGTCAGTTTAAAATAAATTATGTTTTGATACGCTAAGGGTTTTAAAAGAAAGATTTTAATGTTACATTTGTTTCAGGACTGAATAGTGAATCCAGTGAGGTAGGAATAAAAGTGTTTCTAGTTTATTTTAAAAACACCAAAATCAAACAAACATTAAATACTAAAATAAAGAATAACTAGACTTAAGTGGCAGTAGCGAAGCACGTAGCTCGTCGAACAGTTAGCTGTTAGTGCTAAAGTGTAGTAGTATAGCCGCGTAATGGATGACGCAGCGTAGGCAGACCCACCCCACAAGGTAGACTGACGACTTAGTAAAGATTGCGGGAAACCGCTGAATACGGGCAGCGTGAGACCGGTAGTTGTGGTGATCTTTGTGGCCAGCTTATGTCCAACAGTGTACAACATTCAGCTGAAATTATGATGATGTTGAAAACAAAAACAGTGTATGAATAAGGAATGAAATTAATTATGTAGCTATAGTGGGTATATCATATTATTTTCTTTACGGGCCCTAATTCCTTAAAACTTGCGAAATATGTGTTGGAAAAAACAAAAATTTTGTAATCTGCCAGCATTCGCCTAGAATGTCCTATCGCCTCTGAATTTTCTTTGAGCGTTTTACAAAGTCTTGAGCGACCACACGGAGCTGTTATTGTCCGCTTTAAGGAAGATGGATTTAATAATAGTAAGGTTTAATTATTATAATGTAATGGATAAGAGACAGGATTATGAAAACTGATGAAAGAATGACGAACTGTAATATTCAACAGCTAGCTACCAAATGTAGAGGCACATTAGAGGGATAATTGATAGAATGATATATTTGAAATATGTATCTAATTATTCTTTTCAGGAACGATTTTAAACCATAACACTAAAATGTACTGTATTTCCATTTCATTGGAAATAGAATATATGATTACTTCATATTGTATTTTAACACCATACGTTAGCATTATAAATTACACGAGCTCGCAACACGACAAAAACTTTACCTTATAAATTGTAGCTAAAAGCCACTGTTACCGATACCCTTGTAAAGTTTTGCTAGTTATTGAATTTCGGTTCACGGTATTGGGTTTGCGTGAATATTTACAATGTAGACGATATGCATGAACATCTGTGTTATGGTCGATGTCAACAATAATGTCCTTTTAATCTATAACAAAGCGCTAATTTTAAATTTTCCTATTTTTATTTGCAAAAATTTTACTGATATATCTAACGACATCCATTATAACATCAATGTACTATATAACATTAACCCTCTAAATGATAGATTAACACAGTGCAGAGTATACTGAGCCTCAAAAATAGGAGCTTATTAGAAAGCGTTTTTGAAAATCATTTTTTATTCTCTTATTTCTGCTCACAATTAAAATTGTGTTTTGAGATATAACATATCTAAAGCAATATAAATGTAGTTTTTAAATTATAGAAATCTAAAAAGAATAATATATAGAGAAATTAAAAGGTACTTTAAAATAACTTGAAAATATTTGGTCTTCGATCCACTAATCGTGTCCATAAAGACTTTTCCATTTCTCACTTCACAGAATTTCTAGTGAAAACCAATATTTTAACTGAAGAATACCGCCACCAAGAAAAGAACCGTAAAACTATTACTGTCTTCATTCAAGCGAATCCTTTGCAATCAAGTCACGGAGTCACGGCGAATTGGGTTGAAGTGAAGACGGTTTGTTATTCGAATGATGCTAATAGTTACATACTTTTCTTTCAACTAGTGATATATAGGATATTTTGTTAAAGGTTTAATCATATTTCTGATCAAATATACTCGATAAAATAAATACTAACATTCACTTTTCAAAATATTGTAATGAATTAAATCTATTATACTAGTATAATGAAGCTGTAGGCAAGTGTGGGAAGAGGAACAACTATAGGGCTATACGGGCGCGTTGGCGGAGACGCGGCGCTGTGGAATGTTGGTCGTTTAAAATTAACACGAGTGAAACTGTGGGGCACAGCTAATCTAATAACAATTAGCTTGATGTTTCGGTTTGGTTATTTAAACCGTACGAAGGTCCTAACCAAGTAAGTTTGTAATGAGTTACAACATACGTTGTTGTTTCGAATAACTCAAACGGTTTGAATCAACACCATACATATTTAGATGCGTAAAACCAATTTAAAAATATAATAATCCATAAATAGTAAATACATTAACATAAATATAATTTTTAAATCATTCACCGAAGCTATAAACCGACGCTCGAATTTCTTAAGTACATAAAAGACAACAATCACGTTGCTTACACGTTGCTTACTTACATACGACAAGAGTAGGGTGCAGAGAAATTTCTTTCAACTCGCAGCTAAATAATCTTGCGTTGTGTGTTCTGCGGTTAGTAGGGTTTCCAGAGCTCCTTGGGGTTCGAGGGGTTCAAGGTCGGCAACACGCTAGTGTTATCTATGGTAATAACAAGCGTCCATAGGATACGGTAGCTGCTTACCATCAGGCGGGCCGTATGCTAGTTTGCCACCTTAGTTTTATATTCTATTTAAAAAAAACATGTATATCTATGTACTATGATTGATCGATTAAACAATTTATACACAAACATAACCGTTACGTTATATATGAAAATACATACGTACCTAAATGTATTGATTCAGTATATTATTATAACCATGTATCACACATTACATACACTCGAGTGAAATTTTCAGATAAGCTGTTATTGATACTCGTGATCTATTATAGAAATTAATTAAGATCTTCGTAATGATGTATTCGTACAAATACTAATGAATCGCTTTCAGGCTGAAACTCTAATATATCAACATTTAGGTACACGTTATAATAATAATATTATTTCAACAGACACCTTGTGATTATAATATGTTAAATATTTTATGATTAATCAAAACCATAATGAAAATCTACGCTGCGTTTTTATACGTTAAAATAATTTGATTTATTAATAATATTTCATTTAATACAAATCATTCATTGAAATTAAGAATTGAAACATTTTGATATCTTATGACATTTGTATAATATATACGGAGTAGTCAGGGTGTATGCGGATCGCGACGTGGACAAGGGTTGTGATACAGGGCGTGACACAGGGTGCGCTCTCTATTATCCTTGACTGGGTTGATAATCAAGAATATTTGTAGAAATGTTATCAATCGGACAATCCAGTTGACAAGCTTCGTGCCCTAGCAGTCGCGTCGACCGCCTTTTAAAAGCATCCAAGCAATAATGGGTTACCAATAGTACAGACGCTAGTCAATAGTACCGAAGCTAAGTGAATAGTACGGACACTAGGTCAATAGTACGGTTTCAATAATCACACTGACACAGATGATTAAATATAATTAAACTTGATTAATACTGGGTTGATCATGAATCATCTATCATGTGGCGCTTTTTATTTGAAATCTTAAATTTATATTATATTACTTCATCCTATATTATGTAATTTTGGAAGCATTTTACGTAATTTTGTACAAGTGAAGTGAATTATAACTAATACATTTTAAATACATAAAACATGTTATAACTATATTTGTAGATTATAATAACGACTACTTACGAAAATATTTTATTCACATGACATTGACAACATCGGGGATAAACACACCTTTCCATTAAATGAGAACAATAGAATAAAGTTGAAGCAATGATGGCTCAGTGGTAGCGTGTACGACTTCGCGTCGATTGACGTGAGTTCGAATCCCTGTAATGAGCCTGAGCTTTCGGTGAAGGAAAACATCATGAGGCAACCATAGCATGGTGGTAGGGCTTTTTCTAATGCCCGCCTGGCTAGCTACTACCCTCAAGTTGAAAATCTGTCGCCAAACACCAATAGGTGTGTTCCGGCAGCTGCACTTGAGAGCCAGTCTTCCACTAGGTTTAGCGTGTTATCATCTTGGGCCACATAATCACTTAACATCAGGTCAGATTGTGGCCACTACGCCTATAACAATAAAAACAGTTATTTCATAATATTTACCCGCACTTTTGTGATAAATAATTACTTAGTCAAAGAGCATTCCTGTTGTTTTTTGATTAGTCTAGTTAGTCGACTATTTTGTAGTATTAGTTTAGTAGACTTTACTTATTCAATGACTAACGGTCTATCTACATTTATAAACACATATTCACACCGAGTTGTTTTTTTTTAATACGGTTTTCGTATACATAATGTTTTCTATCATATATTTCGGATATTAAAAGAATTGGATTAATCTTAGTTTAATTATTCTAGTCCACAATTCGGAGAATAATAATAAGCTTTATATTAAATACCCGTTTTCGCTATTTAAACTACCAAATAAATTTCTGAGCAATTTTTTACAAAATAGGACATTAATATATTTTTTATTTAGGTATATAAAGGTGCATAGATATAAGGTGCATATCTATGCACCTATGTCTATCTATGTCTTATAATAAAAATTGGTTTTTAACCAGTAAGTATAATTCAGTATAAGTCACATTATTTAAACTATCGCGTTTTATAAATATATATTTCATACAGGTCTAGAACACGTGTATACTTACTTTTTAATTGCTCTACGTTTCACCGTAGTTATGATGCCTTAATGACCAAATGAGGGTAGTTGCTAGAAACAGCCCTCGCTAACGAAGACACCGCAATACATCAGTCGGCTCGTGACCACGGCCTGTGTAAGCAGGCTGAAACGTCGACAAAATTTAAAAATGAAGTGTAAACCCGTCTTAAATAATCTATTCCACATAAATAAATTAGTAGTAGTTCGTTGTGTACATGTATTTTTTTCTAAATTTTCTGATAGACATCAATTATAAAGGACATTGAACGATTATATGTACACGGGTATTTTATGTTATTCCATAATTGATTGGAAATAAGAAAAATTGTTTTCTTTTTTAATTCTCAACTTTTTCTTATGAAATTTTATACGCATGACATGTCATTCCTTATTTGATAAGCTATTACAATTGTCAAAGATATGAGTAAAAATAAAACTAAACAAGGCGAAAATAATTATTGCGTAATAAACGCGTACGGAGTCGCGGGGCACCGCCAGTATGTATATCATATTCATTTTCAATATAGATAGGAAGCACACAAGTGTGAGCTAAATACACCCAGAAAACCTAAACGAATTGAGAACGCGTCATGCAAGATAATTGAACAAGGCCGGACGTATCCTTTTAAATTTGAACTTCCGCTGGACATCGAGGGACAATGTTAGCGGATGCCAATAGACTGCGGGGATTAATGTGGGTGTATATAATTAATGACACTGTAGGCTTACTCGCACGTGACGCTTTATCGCTTTCGGGGCAGGTCAGCTGAGAGCGATACCTACATTAGCCCTTATAACATTTCAGGCTTCGGATGATTGACAAATGAGGTATAATTAAATTGCGTTAGTTGCCATGCCATTTTAAGTAAGTATTTTTTATCGTTTATAGGTTTATGGCCATAATCTCACCTGTGGTGATGTGGCCCAAGATGGTGACACACTAAGCCTAGTGGGGAAACTGGCTTTCTCAAGTGTATCTGCCGGAACACACCTATACAGATTGATGACAGATTTTCAACTTGAGGGTGGAAGCTAGCCAGGCGGGCATAAGAAAATTCTCTAACACCATGCTATGGTTTGATAACGATGTTTTCTTGAACGAAAGCTCACGTTTATTGCAGGTATTGGATAACACGTCCATCGACGCATTGTTTGTACACGCTACCACTAATCATAGCTTCAGTCTCATTGTGGATTTTTTTTATATTAACAACTGATTATTTCAATAATATAAATTAACTGCAAAACTTTAAAAAAATGGTTACTTGTACTTATGTATGCTTGTTACGAGTAAGTGATATTTATTTACATAATCACTATTTCAATATTCGTGTTAGTAAAATAACGATTAACTATCAATATATCAATCAATTGTCCTTAGCACTATCGAATAATCTGTAGTTGGGATAAAACTATCCATTGCTTATTTTTTGTGATGACAACATATTTTTTTAGCTCGTCGTGTTACCGAAGTACGCAACAAGGAAAATACTATGATGAAACCATAGCATGGTGGTAGGATATTTTCTAATACCCGCCTGGCTAGCTATACCACCCTCAAGTTGCACATGTGTCGCCAAGCCCCTATACACGTGTTCCAGCAGCTGCACTTGAGAGCCAGTTTCCCCACTAGGCATAGCGTGTTATCACCTTGAACCACATTGTCATTTAACATCAAGTGACATTGTGGTCATATCGCTGAACCTAAAAACGATAAAAAAATTAGTGATATTTTTAATATTTTGCAATTAGTTATTAATGAAGTAAACGGTTGTTAATATTTAAAATTACAACAATGTGTAATTATTTTTTGAAAAAATAAACTTTGCTCGATTGTAAGAAGATACTGCCAACAAATCTCTAAAGATCCTGGAGCATCGTATAAATAAAATACTTGACAAGGTTAATAAAATAAGTAGTTAATACCATCCAGTGAGCAATAGCGCGCTTACGGCCCGGGCTGTTTAATTAATGCTATGTAATCAGCAACCCTACTAAAACTAACAATAAAATGTACCATTTCAAAGATAAACAATCCCGGTCTATTCAAAAGTTAAAACTGAACTTCATATTATCTGTTAGAGGGGTTTCTGTGTTACTTTTATGTATAAATTATAATCAGTAAGGGAGAGCGGGGCTAAAAGTTACGATACCATTTTGTTAGAGCGTTGTTTCAACTTTGAAGACTATAAAAATATTACGTCATCTTCATATCGGTAGAATTGTGTATTAAGCATGTTACCACTAAATAATAAGAACAGTGTTTATACTTCATTGCGCAATAAAGTCACTGCTATACATTTACTGAAAGTGATTCTAATAAATATGTAAGTAATCTAGTAAACAAACAAACAGTATTTGCTTATTCGAAGTATGAAGCTACTGAACAGATTTGAATGCTTCCATTTTCCTTAATAAATGAAACTATTTGTACGCGTAAAACACACACTGTTATGAAACGTCTGAATACTTTTCTTGTTGTTCTTCCCCTATTTACATAATATATTAGTAAGACAAGAAAAGTCATAAAAACTTACATTCACAAACAATATGTGGGTGGGAAACTAAGCAAAGTTGTGAATATTTCAAAGTTACGTCACTCGATAGATTTTTTCGACAAAAAACATTTTTAGTCCATTTCCGTAACATTGTACCATATTAGGTTATTACACAATGTTATTATGCATTTTTCTCGATATCAAGATTTCATTTTGATTAAGAAATTCTATTTAACCAAACCTGTCATATAAATCCAAATTTCCACGGACATCAATTCATCGCCGGTCCTCACTATCATGCCGGCCTATAAGCCTCTCGAGAACTGGACATACACTGGCTGATCCCAAAATGCGACAAACTAAAAGAACAACTTTTATAAATATCTAAACAGTAATACAAAAAGTATTTAAAAATAACCAAAACGAAAAATACCCTTAAAAGCACCTTTCCAAACAAATAGTCATCAATCAATTTGTGATCGAGCTCAGTGTAATTTACCACAAAAGTTGTTATCGGGGGCTAGAGTACGTTTATCCTTGTGCTAAATTTCCAAATCATTAGCTGCTATCGGGACAGCGTTCAGACATTTTCCATTTTCTATTCTGTAAATGTTAGTGCGCGTCAAACGTTTCACACGCTATCAGGAATAATAGGCGTCATGTTATGTTAATTGGCTTCTGGAGTGGTTCACTACACATCGACAAAGTCAAGTCGAAATATATAAGGAACTATAATAGTGCCTACGACTCCACTTTCAAAAAAATATTATTGACAATTGTTATAGTCAATAAATTGGGTAATTATATAGACTGAATCTGAATCTTTGCAATGGGCCTGAGTTTTCGATGAAGTAAAACATCGCTTGGCTTACCACCTTCAAGTTGAAAATTTGTCATTAAGTACATATAGGTGTGTTCCTGCAGCTGCACTTGACAGCCAGATTTCCCACTGGGTTTAGCTTGTCATCATCTTGGGCCATATCGTCACTTCATCCGGTGAAATTGTGGTTATAAACAATAAATAATAACATCAAATCGAAGTAGAATCGAATCGAAAAATATGTTAATTAACTTTTTATTTTCACCGTTTATTTTTGAATTGTAATAAATTAAGTTTTTTTTTTGAGTTAAGTACGGTCATATTTGTTAATAGTGGCCTTTATAATAAAATCTATAATAAAATTTGGAGAAAAATATATGTATAGAAAGAACTAGAGATTTGTTAATATGAATAACACAAATAGTAACCCCAATCCCCGATGTTTATAAAGCAATATTATTATTAGATATGAAGATGGAATAATTTTGAAGTCACGATGACTCAGAGATAGTGCGGAAGGGTATCGTGTCAAAAGATATGAGTTCGAGTTCATCAAGGAATTAGATTTTTGATCTTTGCATTGTTCTTCTTGCATTCTTGCATTGTTGGTAGTTTCAGTGGAAGATCTTAGTTATGGCTAGCGCAAATTATATTTTTTTTTATTTTTATTTATTGCTGTGCCCCGCGATTTCTTCTGCGTATAAATTAAAAGAAATCGCTGATTGATTATTTATAATACTTCAGTATATATAATATTTTTATCGGGCGGCCAGGGTTATGCGTCACAACTCACACGGCTCGTTCGCGCCACTACACCTACTCGTATAGTTATAGATTCGAGTGTTGAATTATTTTAATTTTACATTATTTCCCAAACTATTCTTTCAAATTACATGCTATAAAAGGCAAATTTTATCTACATGAAATTGTCGTGATGATGAAGTGACTTTCGTTCGTAAGTATTAATATGTCATGCCTAATAATAATGCTCATAAAGCACTTTTCAATTATCAATAAAACTTTGTTACAAAATATCTTATTGTGGCTCATCTTTACTTTACTATGGCGTAGTATGTGTCACAACTCGCACAGATTGTTTGCGTCACTGCTGCTATAATCATAAACCCGAGGCGAGTGTTGAATTATTTTAATTTTACATTATCTCTAACTATTCGTCTAAATAACATAACATAAAGGGCAAAGTTTATCTACATAAATTGTCTTTATGATGAAGTATCCTATAGAAGTAGATGGTTGTCTCTTTTTACTGTCCCTTTTTTGTTTCATCGAGTTTCAAATCACAACGGTGCTAAAGAAGTTTTCACTGCAAAAACTCCACCACCGTGAGAGCACGTGACTAAACATGTGCTGATTGTAGTGACAAATCGTACACTACAGGGAGATGGAGAAAGATGGTAAGTGATAGACAAAATAAAAGATAGCATTACCAAGCTATATAATACTATACGTAATATATTTTCATGAAAGAAAATTTAACATGACTACAAATTAACTTCGTGAAATAATTATAATAACTTCTATATTACTCATGTAATCGACTAGAGTAATAATATATTATACCCTTATCTCAAATCCAATCAGCAATATAAAATTAATTATTAATCTTACCCGAATGTATCAGAACTCTCTCGCAATTCCGAATAAACTCTGAGAAGATTCTGTTAGCAGCGAGGTAATCAAATAATTAAACCGAACTTTACCACTAACGAACTTTATGAAAATTAATTAGTCAGTGTTCTTTTTTATTATACTTACTACCTATTGATAAAATAGTACCATCATATTTTGAAATCGCTAGGCAAAAAAGACCTCTATATATTACTACTCAATAGTGTTTTTTTTTGCATGGCATATGTTATTGCAACGCCATATCTCCCTTGAATTTTCATCAATATTCGCTCAGACATGGTTTTAAGCTTTTGTTTCTCATTATTGACGAAAAATAGACAAATACTATATTTATTAGCGCTATCTATTAACATTCCGTTTAACTATAATGTCAGCTGTTAGATTGTTTACATTATATAATGTGCGAAATATTTCTTTTTTTTTAAATAGATCGACAAATTGACTTCACCGTCTCTGATGGTAAGCACAGTACAATCCAAACACAACGGTGACCACCGAGAGATTTACATCCATGAGATCCATCCATCCTGCAAAAATAACTGGATACGCACAGGCTGATCCCGAAACGCGACACGCAAAAGCGAGTCACTATGACGGACTTTTCACCACGTGCATTGTGGTCGATACCCATTAGGACAAAATAACCCTACCACCCCCCAAAGCTAACCGCATGGGTTAGCTAGTAGTATAAAAAAATGTGTGCATCAGTCCACACGTGTCAGAAGTCTCACAGCGCTATGTCAATCCGACGGCGATCACAATCATGAAAATCAGGACTTGCATTAACCGTGCATAATGTAAATGTATTCTATTTCATTCTCTCGTAGGGTAAATCCTATTGATATAATTCCAGTCAAGAAAGTATCGGGAATGGATGATTTGTTTATGATTCCAAATTCTATTCTTTTTTGTTACATTGGCACAACAGCTTATCTTTTTGGCGCGGAGTTTGAGTTGAATCTGTAATTTAGAATAAATACAGTGCTGTTTTTAGTAAGATCATATCTAGTATGTTTCATCGAGTTTCAAATCACAACAAGATTTGAAACGAAATTGACAACTACAGATACAACTATATAAATTATGTCCAAATAATGTTTGAAAGGAAAATTCATTAAATTGTAATTATTGTATTTTGAAATAAATATAAAAAAAATCACAACTGTAGATGTCCCAGCGCTTAATATTGCCAATGCGTCGTGGGTTGGCGTGCTGGTTAAGACCGTGCTTTCACTTCATGAGTACTTAGCGACAGATTTCTTACTTGAGAGTAACACATATCAAGAAGCGGTTTTAGAAAATGTCTAATTACCAAAGTTATGGTTTCATCACGATGTTTTCCTTCACCGAAAACTCAAGGAACCTTGTAAGGATTCGAACCTATGTCGATCATATTATTATAATTCATATTACTATAATCGTAAATTTTTTATTTTACTAAATACTAGCCGAGCCCGCGGCTCCGATCGCATGGATTACAGAATCGAAAATAAAAGTTGCCTAAGTTACTCCTTATAACATCATCTATCTGCCATTGAAAGTCACGTCAAAATGGGTCCGTCCAATCGTTGCGGAGATTATAATTATTTTTTGTAGAAGCTCCGTGTATCTAATAAAAATCTGTTATTTTGAAATTAACAAAAAGACACTTCAAATTCAGATACTAAAAATTCATGAAAATGGTACTCCAATTTATGCCATGTATAGCAATATGATCCCTGCTAGTAAGAAACGAATAAGGTAAGACGTAAGGATAAGGTTGACAGGTCGGAACTGACTATCCGTCTCAGTCAACCGGCAGGTAACCCCATTAATACGACCGGCTGACCCGGCTTCGTGATGTAACACCGTCTAGGGACTTACTAAATTATGTTTCCTGTACATAAGTTAGTGAAAGTGCACCGGTAGTTATTTAAATAAATAATCAAGTTAAAAGGTTAAGAAGAAACACGAACGCGGCTTTGCAAGTTTGGTAAAATATATATAAAAACCATCGCACGCCTTTTTGTGTGACCTTTTTTAGAGTTTTCACTTTTTTACCTAAATTTATTTTCAAGGTATAAAATGATTTTATTCAGATTCCTATCGTTCTTATATTTTTCATTTTCGTTATCTATAATAATGTTGTTATACCCATGGGTAGTAAAATGCCGTAGTGTTTCACGAAAACAATTTATTCGTACTCAGAGAAATACAAATTAAAACAAAACAAAAGAAACTCACAAATCACTCACAATGCAGAATCATCATACAGAATCATTCTGTATGTACTTTTAGAATAAGCCTGTATGTTCCTCTTGTAGTTCTTCTTTTATTTCGCTTGTTGTTACCACTTCGCTTTCGATATCGGAACTGTCCTAACTCGCGTTACGGCTCATTTTTATACCCAAATGAGACGATCATGAAATCTCTAGAAGGTCCTTGAACTCTTAACATGTTGTAAACAACTTTGCATCAACAACAATCAACAACAAAATCGCTTCAAAAGGAGGAGAACGTTTGATTTATAGCCCATTGTTTGTAGACAGCGATAGGGCTTTCTATGTGTGTGTCGTGGAACCTATGACAACATGTTACACGACTAAACTATGATAAATATATGATATTTCGGGCACGATTCTTGAGATTTGGAGAATGATTATTTCTATTTTCCACTTAATCAGACCTTAACAATGCTATAAAGCTCAAGTGTTTTTTTTTTAATCGCGCTAATTGGATCTAAGATAGGAATAATATTTTTGAATTATGTCGTTTATTGAGGAAGACAATAGGCTATATAATATCCTTAGAGTAAGTTAGAAATCCCATATCAATTTTATTTTTCAAGTTCTTGTATACTTTGACTGATAAGGCATAATTGTGATAAGTAAATTCCAGTAGAATTTTTAAAGTAGAAAAATCACATAACAGCGAGGTTTTGCTAATGAAAAATAATTTATAATAATAATTAAAAAATAAATTGAAACTCAAAAGCCAGATCAAGTTGTGTGTCCGTAAAAAAAGTAAATACCTATGTAACAAACATCAACAATTTCCTCGAGCAAACATGACGAATAATATATTTATTTATAATAAAATTTCTCGCGGATAAGCTGGAGATTGCACTTGTAATTTACGAGACGGTACAAATATGTCGTGTTCATGTAGTTTCCTTGAAAACTGCATCGCTGCACAAGCAAATGCCCTTAAAGTCCCACAGATTGAAACGAAAACTACATTTACTAAAATCTCTACAATTTTAATGTTTAAAGTTATGTAGATAAGCTAAAAATAAACGAAATTTTGTTTGTAACAAGTAAGGAATTGAAGAAGGTTTTAGTTACCTAGAAAGTAAACGATTTTCTAAAACTTAAAGAATAATAAATGAAATAATAGTACGAGATTACCAGAAAAAAGTTTTATGTCTGGTCTAAACTAGCAAACCGCCTAGCTAGCCATTACCCTTAAATTGAAGATCTGTTGCCTAATATCTATAGGTATTTATTTTCCAGAAGAAGAGAGCCAGTTCTCCTACTAGGTTTAGCGTGTCACCTTCTCGGGCCACATCGTCACTTAACAATAGGTGTTATTATTACCAAAACGAATTTAAATTTAATTTAAACCTTTAAAGAATAAAAAAATGTCTATAAATATTTATAGACTAGCTATGGACCATATACTATACTGCAGTATAGCCATAGATTAGCTGTGCCCGCGGCTTCGCCCGCTCGCTTGGACACTACAAAGGCTTATTATTTTATTTGCACGGAACTCTTACACTGCTGAAATAAAAGAACCCTAAGTTCCAGTGAAAATCCTGTCAAAATCGGTCCAACCATTTCGGAGATTACCCGAAACAAACAGACAGATAAAAAAATTACAAATGTCTTAATTTTATCTTAAATGTTTAAATTTTTATTGGTTCCGTATATAAGCTTATATGCATTTAGTAAAAAGCTGTTATTTTGACATTACAAACAGACACTTTAATTTTATTTACTTGTATAAATCAACCTCAAAATTACCGCTTTTCTCAGACTAGCCATAATAGGTTGCTTACTTCTGAGGACAGATGAAAGGATATGTGTGCTAGTGAGTGATGCACTGCTGCTTTGCCGCTGATGAAAATGTAGGTAGCAGGGGCAGTGGTGCACTGCTTCTACCACTCTTGAAATTATTAGTAAGAACATTTATCAAACATGTCAATTTATAGGTCTTGGCCTTCAAGTTTCATAACTTCTATGAAATGTATTTTCCTTAAATGTTTAGCCACTGCGTGCTCTTAATATTTGACAAAGTTAAAAGGAAACCTTAATTGCCCATGAAACATGTCTTGACCTCTTGAGTCGTTACGTACGCGGACTTCCGAAACCGATTCTGAACATTCTAGATCAATATCGCGGAGTCCATTAAACGATAATAACAATCCTACAACTGGGCATACCAAAGTTTCAATGAAATGCACGAGTTTCAGATAAACAATAGTTTAGCTAGATGTAAATATGGATAGTTTTTTAAATTATTCCTATGGAGTAAATTGACAATCACTAATGTCAAACTTAACAATAATTTTCCACATGTATTCTTGTGCTTCCGTATATTTTACGTTAAAATTACTTGGGTCGTAAGATTTTAAATACTGAATTGAGAGTTTTTAATTATTAATTGTTTTTTTTTTATTCAACATACTCGATAAGTTACTATTAACATTACATAATTCAGGAAATTATAAAATGTTTATATGGTGATCAAATGACAAAAAAAAACTAAATAAAAAACGCTACGGTTGGCCCAAGAGAGACACGATTTTGTCTGTCTTATTCGATCTTCACATTTGGACGGCCCAAGCCCGGTAAAGCTATAAAAGCCGTAAAGGCTCCAGGGCCCCTAAGGCTAACAGGATAGTCAGTTCGAAAAAAAAAAAAACATATCAGTAGATATAATTTTTCGTACGGTTTTACGATTAGTTCGGATTGGTGACATCACTATTTGAAAAATCCAATAAACTAGCAACACACGAAATATAATTTTGCTCCGTGGAAATAAAAAACGCTCTTTTTAACCGCAGATAACTCTTTCATATCTATCGGGAACAAATGACGATTACATATATCTACTTAGATGTAAAATGGCAATTTATAAAGTTCCATTATAATTCTAAATTTATTTTATATATATACCTAATTCATTTAAGATCATTCCTTTTCAGACCTTAGTCTTAGACACTATTATATAGGGTTAGAGTTCCCTTATTTGTTTAATGCGTCAGCGAGACGATACTCTGAATATATTGTTGCGGTGGTTGCGATTGGCACATTATCAGGAATATTACGCATTCAATATAATATTATATATTACTCAAGCACAGACTTGGAATATTACGAATAAATATTAAAAATATTAATTTTATGTAATGTATATTGTGTATGTATTTTGTGTAAAAATTATAAGCACATTTTCAGATTAGACATTTTTTATTGACAGGCAAATGTAAATTGCAATGACAACTAGACAAGTGACAGATGTGACAAAAATGAATTTTATCTAGCATTAAATATATAGTCTGTGTTTAAGTTGTCACCTACCTTTTTATAGTGCCTATTTGACTGAGACGCAATCACGACGCATATGTTAATAAACCCGTAAGTGACTCTCTCTTGGTTATTCGCGTTCCTGGATCAGCCAGTGTATATCCATTAATCAAGCGGATCTGTACCCGAAGTGGTCGCGACCACCATGTACATGGTGATAAATACGTCACAGAATCTCTCCTTTGGTTTGTGGCGTTTTCGGATCAGACAGAGTATATCCATTAATCAAGCGGATCTGTACCCGAAGTGGTCGCGACCACTATGTACATGGTGATAAATACGTCACAGAAGCTCTCCTTTGGTTTGTGGCGTTTTCGGATCAGACAGTGTATATCCATTAATCAAGCGGATCTGTACTCGAAGTGGTCGCGACCACCATGTACATGGTGATAAATACGTCACAGAAGCTCTCCTTTGGTTTGTGGCGTTTTCGGATCAGACAGTGTATATCCATTAATCAAGCGGATCTGTTCCCGAAGTGGTCGCGACCACCATGTACATGGTGATAAATACGTCACAGAAGCTCTCCTTTGGTTTGTGGCGTTTTCGGATCAGCCAGTGTATATTCAGTTACAGAGAGGTTTGAAGGCTGTCATGACAGCGACGGCTCACGATGGATTGCCGATCGCTCGATTGTACTGTGCTTACCATCAGGCAATTTGCCTTGTTAATATATTTAAAATATCTATTGTATCCATAGCAAATAAAACACACGGTACTATATTGTGTATTGAAAGTTCATGTAAACTCACATTACATCTGGGCATTTACAGTCATTGATATTCATGTAAATGGGCGTAAATCAATACGGTCCAATAAATTTTTAACGCGGTGTAAATTGAAATTAGCATTCTATATATTTGCCGCTCAATCTGCATAATAAAGTAAGCTCAACGATTTTGAATGTCTATTCATCTGGGAAAATAATGAATGTATTCTATTCGTTTAACTAATGTTAACTAACTTTCTATTGTTTACTTTTATACATTCATAAATAATTATTATTAGATTATTTTAAACAGGTGTTCTTATAGGTCATGTCAAAGTCATGTCTATCACGCATCTGAGAGCTTAACTTGTGCTATAGGAAATTTGAAATTTTATCTTTTTAAAAAACTTAGTCTTGAGTCTTGAGGTATACAAACAACATTATACAAATTCAATTAAAATAAAGACATTACAAATCTTTTAATCAACGCGAGCGTAGCCGTCGATAGAAAGCTAATATTAATATAAACCATTAAGGAAAAGTGTGCAGTACATTTATTTTCAAGTAGACCCTAGTTTAAATTAACATGCCCTTTCAAATCTATCAGACTATTAATAGCATAAAGACATGTTTCACAACACCAACATTATAATATTAACATTTTTAAATAAACACAACACTGCTTTTTTCTATCTAATAATTTACGAATATTACATTATCAAAAACTAACTACATGCCCAAGTCGATATTAGCAGTGTCGACACTTCCATGATACCCTAGAGTCCGATAGATTCATTTACTAAGTCAATATAGACATAAAATGGCTCACTTCGATAATTTGATTGGTGCTGCCGATAGTCGTCATGCTGGCTATTCGGCTTTATATAAATATTCATTTCATTAGGTTGCGATATTTATTTTCTTTCATAACATGGCGGAATATACGCATTTGCCATTGTGAGTTATTTATTTCCATGATCAAAATAGTTCAATTCTAAATTATTCTTATCTCCTGTATGTACTTATAACTTCACCGAAACATACTTATAGAATTATATGCAATTCTTCAAGTTTTTTTTAACATAGTCACGTTCTGCTAAAGTGGTTTAAACTTTCTAGAGATATTTTGTGACAACTGGTAGTTCACAATGCATGCTTTATTTCGAATTTACTTCATTAGTTATTATGCATGAAAATATATAAGTTAAGTATAGGCAATGTATGAAATGTATATAACGCCAAATGCTTTTCTGGAAAAATATGAAATACATCTCCGACTCGTTTCGAATATCATGTGGGAGTTTTTGGCGGGATCTCAGAGTATCATGTGATTGAGACAGATACATACATCTATAGAATTTAGCCTGCGAGAGAATGAAATAGAATATACACGGTTATTTCTAGTCCTGCTTTTCACGACTATATTCGTTGTCGAGTTGGCCTAGCGGTGTGACGACCACACTTGTACGAACTGTTCCACTGGCGTATGCACGTCATTTATAACATTTGCTACGCATTTTATTGAGACCGTGGCGCTCGTCGACCGCTACTGCGGCCGGCTCGCTAGTACTTGTTTGCAAGTCCAACCAAATCTAACCGAGCATCGTCGGTATTTTGTAATTCTATAGAATGCCGGGATTGTATAAATTGACTGTAGTTACATTAGTCTATATATAGACTAAAATTCCATAATTTTATACATTAGCGAACTACATGACAACCGAGTTCCAACCAAACCCAACTGCAATAATTATTATTCACGTATAGTGGTTTCTTGTTGACTTAACCTAATCTTTCGTTTTGTAAAAAAAAATTTGAAAAGATTCGAAAAGATCGAGATTTATACAATACTAGACATTTTCATCTAATTCTGCGGTCAGTGCATGACATAAAAATTAAATCTTAGCAATGTTCACTGCATATTGTTGGATATAGAATTGTACTATCACTCATATTTGTTTGAATCCTTTTTGATTATTTGAACTAAGCGGTAACAGAGAACAGATTCGCAATTCTTTTGTTTTATATATTTTATATTTGAAAGTAATATAAAAAACCTATTTCATAAGCGAAAGTTATTAATGAATGTATTAGCTATTAATGTATATTGCCTTGTACCTATACGTTACGTAATTGTACTCTTGTTTGAATTCAGCTGCTTTTATTGTATTTTTTATGAATAAACTGAACTTTTTTCGAAGAAAGGGCGAGGTGAATATTGGCTAAAAGAATTTTGTGTAACATAATGCGATAAAGGTATGATTAATGAATCCTAATATATTCGCAATGAACTATATTCCTTATACATCGATGCTACAAGAATATTGCATTACGATGTATTTCAGTCCAATTGTTGTGGCAATACTTTTGTGAAGTACTTATATTTTTTTAAGTAGAACCTCTTAATCGTTCAATTATTATATGTGTTTTAGTTGCTATTTTGCATTTGCTAGATAATAAAAAGTAAGCCTTTGACTAAAGGATATCTTTTCAAAACATAAAGGTAACTACTCAACAATATCTCGATAGGTAACTTTTTAGGGAATACCCAAAAAGTTTCTAGCTGTATGATAAACACTTGACTACCTTTACAAACCAGTTCCGAATATCAAATCCCTACAATTATTTAGTAAGTATTGAATACAACTCAAATGTATATTTACATTATATATTTGACGACTAAAAAGGGATCCCATGGGTTTTGTTATATTAACTTGGGTATTTCAATATAATGTTAAAGTGATATTTTTATATGAAGTTATATTATGAAGAATATTATATAATAAGTTAGATAAGAAGTTATATTAGATTATAGTTATTATATATATTATTATAGATATATAGTTTACATAAGAAGTTATACTAATATATATGAAGAATATTGCGTCCTAGGTGTAATTCTTCGAATTATTTTCTTTTAAATTAACATAAACAGTAGGTACAGGAGAATTAAATGATATAGTTTCAGTCAAATGTCAGTCAAAAGATTGACGAATAATCCTAAATATAATATTATAAAGGCGAAAGTGAGTTTGATTGTTTGTTACTCAATCCCGGAGAAACGGCTGAACGGATTTGGATGAAATCTTGCACACAGATAGTTTATAACCTGGATTAATACACAGGATACTTTTTATCTCGGTGACAATAATCTCTGTAATTCACGCGAGCGGAGCCGCGGACACAGCTAGTATTTCATATATGTACATGGTGCACACGATAGTACATACAGTATCTAAGATTTATATAATAACTGCAAAGAAATAGAGATTCAATACTGATTGGACTGTTTTAATACAGCATATGCATATAGACGTAGTAAGCTATCTAGCTAAAATAATACACGGCGATTTTAACTTAAAACTATGTAGGTACTTACTTACTATTTTATAAGTTTTAAGATATAAATGTATAATGAAATGTTAAAACTTAAACTTCCTCATTTTTAACAGCCTAACGTTCTAAAAAAATAATTTTAATGGATGTTTTTAGGGTTCCGAAGTCAAAAGGAACCCTTATAGTTTCGCTATGTCCATCTGTCTGTCCGCGGCTTAGCTCAGAGATTCTTAGTAATAGAAAGTTGTAGTTAATTTTGTGTGTGTATACATCAGGTATACTTTTGCGAAATATTAGTCTTTACAGTGCTATTTTTTGTTAAAGAGATAGAGTGGTTCTTTTTGGATATTTAAAAATTCATGGTAGTAGTATATATAATGAAGTTAAAAGTTACTTATAAAATGTATCTGGAGAAGTAAATTCGTACAAATTCCATTGAATTACTTCATACAATAGTATACTATAAATGTTTGACCGTGTCCCGGTCGACGGCCGGCCCGACTCCGGCCCGATGTAACATGAATTATCCTTAAGTGTGCATATTGTGACGGGAAACTACAATATCCTACACTGCACTTGGCATTTTTTTTATATACTATATTTTCTATGTTTACTGTTCCTAACATATTATTACGATAAATCACACAAAAATAATTATTAAGCAGCCATCATAACGGACACCTGACTGGGGTAATAAATTTTCAATATTGCTATATATTTTTTACATCGGGACATAAAGAAAATTACAATAAAATAATAAAAAGATGATGTATTTTTAGTTTGGAATATTATAAAGTAATTCTGATTTAATTACGTAATGCGAATGCCTAAGAGATTTTGGCTGGATATTAATCTGTCATGTAATGGTTTTAATTTTTATTCAAAAACTTGCGTTATTTGTTCCTTATTGTGTAATAGCATTGAAATTTTGCTTGAAATATATCTTACGATATTATGGACAAGTGGTGTGACTTAGAAATAATAACATAGAAAATGAATTCTCAGTTGTCACAAAAACTCCTTGGACAGTTTTAACAAGAGAACCACTATTTTGTTATAGTGAATATTGTACGAAGTTAGGCTTAAAAGACGCGTATTTAGTGACCTTAATAATTAAAGTAAACTTAAAAATTAAGTTTACTTCATTTTGTTACCTATGTTAATTTCAACATTTAATTTGGCTGCATGGACTAGATACCTTTGTACCTAGATACCTTTCATAAACAATAATTCTGTAGCCCACGCGAGCGGACCCGCGGCCACAGCTAGTTTCAAATATCCAAGCTTGCATCGGCTGCATAGCATACATACTTTATTATGAATCCATGATTTTTCACTTCATAGGTATGCCAAATTGATGTGAAATCTTAGCTGTCTGTTCTTATTTTCCACTTTAAATTTTTTATGGAAACAGTAACACTGATTGGGTACACAAATAGTACAAATAGTACGTAAATAGTAGGTGAATGTTTCTAGTATTAGGTGTCATTAAAAAAGGAATAATTTGAGTAACAATTTTAGTTTAAAATTCCTAGCAAGGTAAAGCTGTAGCTCATTATTTGTCGGCTCCGAGCTATCTGGAAAGTAATCCGTTCTGGAATTAAATTTAACGTCACTAGAGCCACGACAACATTGTTATCTTCTTGAGACGAATTTGCATAATGTTAAGGGTGAAGTTATGTAGATTAATCGACATCAGGATCCGTCTGAATATTATCTTGTCTATATTGTTATTTATAATGTAATCAATTTTAAAGTACTTATTTGTAATGATTTCGTAAAATTATATCTTAAACTAGTTGTGTCTGCCGTTCCACACGCGTTTATTACGGGCGTAATACTTTTTTACTCATTTTTTATAAGGTTATATTTTTATTGCCTATTTTTAGAATGATGCATACCCCTTCTAACATTTCATTAAAATTGGTTGAGAGTAGGCATTACATAACAATTATTTTTGTAAATTTTTAAATAATTTCTAAAAGTATTATTTGATCATTTATATTGAGATCGTACACGAAATATAGAGGCAGCCTACTGCCGACTGAAAAGCTCTCTAGTATCATATTTGTACACTAAAACCTCGAACTATTTTCATATACAATACTTATTTTCTAAGTAATAAAACCTAATTGGATGGCGTAAAGGACTATTATAGTAATTATAATGATTACATTATTTAATTTGTTTGTGATTAACGTTTTACATGTCATGTTAAAACATTTTAAATTTGCTTTATTACGTAAAAGCGATTATTGCGATGAAAAATATTAAAGTTAGATTTATTGTAATGCGGATTTTGTTTAGTTATTTCTATTCTAAGCCATAGTCAACTGTAATTTATTGGTTAGTAATATTTAATGTTTTAGGTACTTTAGCTAAAGCAAGATGCAAGAAGGTATCGGTAGAATTTTTTTTGTTGTTTTAATTTATTGTTATCCTCCTTATTTGATCTATATGAATAATAATAAAAATATGTACATAATAAAAATCGTAATTTTTTTTTAATTCTAAATTTTTAGATGCTTTTATGCAATTCGCATATGTCAGCCTCATCGTAGCGTAACCCTAATATGTGGACATCGTAACATAATTGTACATTTAATAATAATGAGCAATTGATTTGAACAGACTAGCCGCCTCCTCAGTGGACGTATCACCCAATATTTTATTACACATGCCAACGTCTAGTTTGTTCAAACAAAATCGACATATTTAGTTTTCTTATTGCATGAGGCAAGTATCTTATTTTAAATATCTTATTTTAATCTCGGTATTTCATAAAGCAGACAATACACTTGCCGGGCGACGGGTCCACATATCGTTCATAATTAATGATGTATCGATGTTTTACTTGCTTTAATATCAATTTAAAAAATATTATATAAAATTTTCTAGTTTTTTTTTTATTAGTTCTTCGTTTTTATGATTATACATGTTTCATGTAAGAAAACAATAGTGATAATCGTAAACTATACCTGGAATAGACTTCTTATCGATATGCGATGTCGATATTATACTACAAATATTGTGTAGTAATCAAATGAATTTACAATAAGTAAATGGTTTTGTATCAAATGAATAAAGACAATCTGTGGTATCAATTCACACTCTGCAACCATGTACATTCATGTATGAAAGAGAAATGTTTTATGTAAATGTATTTAGTGGAGCGTGCACACAGCAATCAGAATAATGAGGTCTTTTTGTTATAGAACGTAGCGATTATACAGTGAGAAAACTCAAAATGTGTCGCTTCGATTAATTCGATAAGTAGATTACATTTTTTGATAGGTTGTTGTGTAGGTACCTACAAATAAAATAAATCGTAGGTATACTAATGAGATTCTATATAAACGGTGTCCTGTATTTTATTGTGAATATATATGTAAGCTAGTTAACTTTCATCACCTGATTTTAGAAGGTAAATTGAAAATGTATAAAACCCCCCCCCACAACTTACATATTCATTGTGACCATTCCAATGAGCCCCAAATACGATCATTCTGCTGTAATTTGGTGAGGAGTTAGATATCATGCAGATTATATAGATAAATAACTATGGCTACGATAACTAAACGAAACTAGAATAGGGGCATACTTACTAGCCATAGGTCATCGAACAGGCCGGTCCAAATTTATTCGCTCATACTGAAACTAGGATGATGATGCTTGGGAAACATTACGTTGAATGACAAGTCCCAGTTTTGTTTTAAGCAGACTACATAAGGGTTAAAGTATGGAGCTAACCCCGAGAAAGATACATTGAGTGCAACATTATTGGAAGAAAGCCATATGGTGTAGGGTCAGTAATGGCATGGGGCGATATTTGCATAGGAGCACGTACGGAGCTAAACATCGTGAAAAACGTGTCCCTGACTGAGGCACGGTACGTAACAGACATTTTAGAAGCGATTGTGATGTCCTTCGTATATCGAATACATCTTCGAATACATCGGTAATGGGTTATATAAAAGGACACAAAATAATTCATTAATATCGTCAAAAAATATCATACCGTTCTTAATGAGACAAAAGTTATGTTAACTAAGTTTAAGTATACATTATTGATTAAATTATTTAAGATACCAGTCTAATACTTAGGACGGTCGTATAATTCAATATTCTTGACTCTCTAATATAATGTCAATATTCCGATAATTCAATGAGTGAATGCTACGACGTTCTAGAAAAGGAAAATGTTTAAAGATTTTCTCAGTATTCGAAAAGTCTGAAAACTCTACTTTATTGAGAAAGAAGACAATATATACCGAAATCGAAAAGTTATTCCGAATGATTACATATGTCGGCGCAAAATAACATGCCATTAGCTATGTTATCTCTACACGTGTTTCGTACAGCGTAAACAAGTGACTCACTACGATCACCCCACCATTTGGCTATATAAGGCCGCTCGCTGTAGCGGAGATATACATTCGCTTGTCGGTTCTCGGATAGTGAACAACTAATTTATTGTTAATTACTTGAATTATGCAACAATCCAGTAATAATGATGACAATGATGTTAGCTATGCCGACGTCACTGTCCCTAAAAACCACCCTTGACCACTTGCTCCGTCATCAGAAGTGGGATACACCACGATGTCCATACTGGACTATACTGCTCCGTCATCAGAAGTGGGATTACCTGCCACTTCCGCTCAACAACCTGATGATGCAAGGGAATTGCAACCTGGAGTACACATCTCGAGCAATAATGGAATACCGATGCAACAGGAACAATCACAATTCAATTTGTTCAATGCACCAAGACGACCTGGCTCGCCCATAACCGTGTAGAACGCTGTGATGCACCACGACGTCCATGCTCGTCCATGGCTGGACCACGACGTCCTGGCTAGCCCGTAGCCGGGTAGACCAAAATGTCTTACCCACTGACGACTTCTACAATCTTGTGTTGAACTTGGTGACTAAACTGTTTCTGTGAAATTGGTGAGACCTATCCAGTACTTATTGATTTCATTGTCTTCAACTGTTTATGAAGCCAGTTGAATGAGTAACGAAGTACCTCGTGCCTATCATTCGTCGTGATAGCGTTTTGACTAGAACTCTTGGGTTCCAATTACTTTGGCTCAGCTTCTTGACTTTATTAGTCAGGAGTGGTCGAGCTTTCAAAAGAATACTTGAGCTGGTAAGAATATTCCGATTGCTTTGGCTCAGCTTCTTGACTTTATTAGTCAGGAGTGGTCGAGCTTTCAAAAGAATACTTGTGCTGGTTTACTTTGTATTCTGTTAGCAGCTGTAGCGCCAGACTTGAGCACCTAACTGGTGTTCCCTTCGGCTGCATTTAATTACTGCAGGCGGCCTAAACGGTTGAAGTCAGTTCACATGGGTGGGGTGCTCACCGAAGCAACAAAACACAGTACCGCAGTATACGCACAAACACACAGTACCACAGTGTACGCACAAACACACAGTACCACAGTGTACGCACAAACACACAGTACCACAGTGTACGCACATATCACAGTGTACGCACATACCACAGTGTACGCACATACCACAGTGTACGCACATACCACAGTGTACGCACATACCACAGTGTACGCACATACCACAGTGTACGCACATACCACAGTGTACGCACATACCACAGTGTACGCACATACCACAGTGTACGCACATACCACAGTGTACGCACATACCACAGTGTACGCACATACCACAGTGTACGCACATACCACAGTGTACGCACATACCACAGTGTACGCACATACCACAGTAGTACCTCAGTGTACTCACAAGCACAGTAGTACCTCAGTGTACTCACAAGCACAGTAGTACCTCAGTGTACGCTCGCAACAACACCGTACTACAGTGTACGCTCGCAACAACATAGTACCACAGTGTACTGCGCAATAACATAGCAATAACAGTATACAGATACCAATGTAAAAGATAAACATTTACTTGCTACAGATATAGTCGTCGGTAAAACATCAACATCTCGGCTAATGCAGAGCGCGCATTGCCGGTCAGAATGGTCGTGTCGGCGCAAAATAACATGCGATTAGCTATGTTATCTCTACACGTGTTTCGTACAGCGTAAACAAGTGACTCATTACGATCACCCCACCATTTGGCTATATAAGGCCGCTCGCTGTAGCGGAGATATACGACTTGATTCCGATCACGACCGCCAACGGGAACGGACGTGTTTACGAACGCTCTCTGCCGCCTTTGTGAAGTTTTACGACCGATCGGCCTTGCTGCGCACCTGCTGCGCACCTGCTTCGCACCTGCTTCGCACCTGCATCGCACCTGCGCCGCACCTGCGTATCGCCGTCTCGCTCGCACCCATTGTGTCGCGCTACACAAACAAAAACTGCACTTTTAAGTGCAACTGTTTCTATTCGATGAAATCCACACTTTAGTGGTCGCTTGCCGGAAACCTCTCGGTGTCAACAGAAGGCAAGTGGGTGCGTGACCCAAGCGCCCCTCGGTTGCCTCCTTCAGAGGCAAACGATAGTACTTGGTCGGGCTCAGGAACCTTGGCCCTTGATAGAGTCATAGTCAAGCCCTGAGTGTCTCCTTCCCACCCTTCCGATCCTGCTACACATCCATCCCCGAGTGTCTGTTTGGGCGTAGCTAGGTATTTATACCGGCTGCGTTCTCTGCCCCGGGCTTGATAGGGACCTCCACGTAGGCCCGGTAGGTTCTCATTCCTGCGTGTCATTGCACCTCGACTCGCAGGTCACTTTGCCGGACTCGGGATAGTCCGTTAAATTTTATTTGGCGCGCCCCCCTGCCCCTCCGGCGGGGAGGTTTATATTTTGTTTCGAATTCGGAATTAGAATTTCAAATTTTTTCCCCAGTCCTCCACACGCCACCGGAATGGCCGATTCTGCAGAAGCCCTAGAGCTAAGGAGGCTCCGTACCTTTCTCAAGGAGAACATACCCGACGCCTTGGTTTCCTTTAATAGGAAGTACCCACGCGTCCGTCCCGCGCCGGCACAGACCCCCGCGGAGAAATGCCGCCCCGCCGCACACTTCGTACCCCTCACCGCCGCGTCAAACAGAGTACCCGCCGCGCCGCGCCCGCACTCGCCGCGCTCCCCGCGCCCCCCGCATCCTGACACGCGTGCCCCGCGCTCGCGCTCGTCGATCTCACGGGCGCGTTCGAGCTCTAACAGCTCTTCTCTCCCGCGTCCACGGTCACGTTCGCCCGTAGTGCGAACTTTCATTAATACGGCGAATTCTTTCTCGCCTTTATCTCCAGATCCGGAGATCCAATCGTTAATGCCGCCTTTCGCGCGGAAAATCGTAAATGTCCCCGCGATGGACACCGCGGTCCCCAACGAGACCATACTAAACGACGGTTTCATAACCGTCAAGTCCACCAAAAGGAAGGGGAGGGGCTCTCCGCCCTCTTCCCCTACACCCCAGGCCGCAGGAAAAGCACGCCGAACGAGCGAGAACACTCGCTCCGACCCCTCCTCCGCGCCCACTGCGGCCCCAGCACCCACTGAAGGGAAAAAACCCCGCCGCCCGCCTCCAATCACTATCCAAGACAAAGCGTCTTGGACGAAAATCTCGGACAAGTGCAAGGAGCTCAAGCTCCACTACACCGGGGCCCGGAACACCCCTTCAGGGATCCAGGTCCAGGTGTCCACCTCCGATGACCACAGGAGGCTCACTTCCCTTCTGCGGTCGAACAGACTAGGTTACTTCACCTATGCCCTCGAGGAGGAGCGCCTCCTGCGAGTGGTTATCCGTCAGATCCCGGTCGAGATCACTCCCGACCAAATCTCAGTCTCCCTTAAGGAGCAGAACTTCCCAATTCGTGAGGTACACAGGATGTACAAACACACCACCAGGGCACCATACAATATGGTGCTTGTCTTTCTAGACAAGTCCCAGGAGGGCAAGTCGATTTTTAACCTCTCCGAGGTGTGCGGTCTCACCGGAATAACCGTTGAGCCGCCACACAAAAATAGAATCCCGTCGCAGTGTCACAACTGCCAGCTCTACGGACACTCTTCCCGTAACTGCTGTTTCCGCGCTAGGTGCGTCAAGTGCCTAGACGACCACGCCACGAAGGAGTGCCCTCGCACTCCTGGCACTCCCACCCCGCCCAGCTGCGTTCTCTGCCAGCAAACGGGACATACCGCAAATTATCGCGGTTGTCCCCGCGCCCCGCGCACGAAACGCCCCCAGCCAGTCAGACACGCCACCTTTCCCAAGGTACCTGTCGCTCGGCCTCATATCCAGCCTCTAATGTCTCTAGAGGCTTTCCCCAGCCTTCCAGGCACCTCACGAGCCCCAGTGGCACCAGCTCCCGCGCCTTTCGCACCCCTCCCACCCGTACTGGCCCCTCCGGCCTCATTAATCAAACCCCAGCCTGTCAAGGCCGTCCCGGCCCCGGCAGCCCCCGCCACCTCAGCCCTCGGTTTCTCGTTGGCTGGCAAGGAGTGGTTCACCCAGCTTCTTCTTGTGCATGAAGTGCAAGAAATCATCGCATTCAACGCGGTGATTAACTCCAATAAGGACTTAGGATTGCTCAACGCAATAACCCAATTCCCGGGCATAGCCGCCACTATTCAACGGCTTGTCCGCGCCTCACATAGTCAAAATTAAAATGGATCGGATCAAACCTAAGAGTTTGTGCCTTTCCTTTTTTAATGCGCGATCAATTAGACCTCAGCGTGATCTAGTTGCCGCCTTCCTCCGAGAGCACCAAATAGACGTGTTTCTAGTCCAAGAAACATTCCTAAAACCCAGCGCTCGCAATCCCCGAATCGCGAACTACAACATTATTAGGAACGACCGGGTCCACGCTAACGGCGGAGGCACCCTCATATACTATAAACGCTCTCTATACTGCATAGCAATAGAACCTCCCGAACTCTCCAGTATAGAGGTATCTGTTTGCAGACTCGGTATGACTGGCCACTTGTCAATCATAATCGTCTCTGCCTATCACACCCCGAACAAAAGGCTTCTCAGGTCAGATCTGGAGGCTCTTTTTGCACTAGGTAATTCAGTTATTATAGCGGGTGACCTCAATTGCGGGAATGTCATCTGGAACAACCCGACTACCTCCCCGAACGGGAGGATTCTGGAGGATCTATCTGCCATTCTCGACTTTGATGTCATCGCTCCTTCAGAGCCCACTCACTTTCAGGACGATTGTCGTCCATCTGTTTTAGATATAGCACTTTTAAAAAATGTCTCTCTCAATATAAGACTCGTACAAGTCGTACATGAGTTAGACTCCGACCACCGACCCGTAGTTCTCCACCTAGGTCAGCCTTTTGACCAGCATCCCTCCTCCGTCAAGGTGGTGGACTATGCGGAGCTAAACAGATACCTCTTGCACAATCCCTCATCCTCCAGTTTGGATAGGGTCCCAGACGAGTTGAAATCGACAGCCGATGCCGATGTGGCGATCGATTCCCTGGTCAGCCATCTCCAAAACGCCGTCAGTAAGGCCTCGAAAGAGGTGCAAGCGGCGAACGAACGCCGCTTTATACTTCCTGCCGACGTGAGAGCGCTGATCACGGAAAAGAACGCCGCGACTCGAGCACACGATTCATACCCGACTGCGGACAATCGTAGGCGGTTAAACTCACTTCGGAAAACGGTAAAAAGCCGTATTTCCGAAATCCGTAATGCCAGATGGGGGGCCCTACTCGAGGGTATCCAACCATCCCATCTGGCTTTCTGGAAATTAGCACGCACATTTAAATGTGACGATACAGTCCCCATGCCCCCCTTAGATCAAGGCCCCGGCAAACCTCCCGCTTTCGATAACGCTGAAAAAGCAGAATGCCTTGCCGAGAGCCTTGAAAATCAATGCTCTCCGAACTGCGTTAACATCGATTCCGAGTTCGTAAGCTCGATAGAATCGGCGGTAACAAATTCTCTCGCGGTCCCCCCGACAGATGATTTGGACTCGGTCACGCCTGAGGAAGTTATGTCAACCATTAAAGGCCTTAAGCCTAGAAAATCACCTGGTCCCGACGGTATCAGGAACGAAGTACTCAAACTTCTTCCTGATCACCTCATAGCTCTTTTGGTCTGCATCTTCAATGTAGCCATAGCCCACTGCCATTTTCCAGCCGTCTGGAAAAAGGCCATAGTAATAGGTATTCACAAGCCCGGCAAAAAAGCGTCGCTTCCCGACAGCTATCGCCCTATCAGTCTCCTTAACACGTTAGGAAAAGTCTATGAGCGGCTCCTTCTGAACCGGCTCCAGTCAATAGTCACAGATAAAAATCTTTTACCACCTGAGCAGTTTGGTTTTCGTGCCAAACACTCTTGTACCCACCAAGTGCACCGCCTCACGGAGCACATTCTTCAAAACTTCAACCGCGACCCAAAACCTCGCCCTACACTTGCGGTCTTCTTCGACGTCGCCAAGGCCTTCGATAAGGTCTGGCACGCCGGTTTAGTCCACAAGCTTTTGGAACTTCAAATCCCGGATAGATTAGTTAAAATCATACACGCGTACCTCTCTGACCGGACCTTCTGCTATCGAGTAGACGATGCTCTCTCTGAGCCTCATCCCATACGCTCAGGTGTTCCCCAGGGTTCCATTCTGGCGCCCTCTCTATTCAACTTATATATCAGTGACCTCCCTCGCCTCCCCGAGGTAGAGGTAGGTTCCTACGCTGATGACACAGTCCTGTTTAGTTCCTCGTGGAACAGACAAACCCTCAGGCTACGAGTCCAAAAAGCCGTAGATAAGCTAGGCGAATGGTTCCGTAGATGGCGCATAGGAATTAACCCCGATAAGAGTAGCGCTCAAAGATTAGTTAAAATTCCCGCTATCAAACTATTTAATGTGGCTATCCCGTGGGCCAGCCAGATCAAATATCTGGGTGTCACACTGGATAAACACCTAAATTTCAAGGCACATATCGATAGAGTGCGAAGGAAAGCCGGTATGGTCTCAAGCCGCCTGCACCCTCTCGTGTGCTCGAAGAGCAAAATGTCCCTCAGACATAAGCTCACGCTCTACAAGACTTGTATCAGACCGATCCTAACTTATAGTTCCCCAGTCTTTGCTCACATAAGTAAATTCACCCTCAATAAGTTACAAATAGTTCAGAACCGCTTTCTCAGAAGGGCGGTCGGTGCCCCTTGGTTCGCTCGGAACGTAGATCTCCATAAAGATATGGAAATACCTTCGATCGAATCATTTATAAAGTCCCTATCAAATAATTATTTTCAAAAAGCGTCGAACCATTCGAACCAGCTAGTAGTGGCAGCCGCATCTCAGAACCCGAATCCAGACATCCGAATGTCTAACAAATATAGACGCCCGCGCGACATTTTATCTGACCCCGATGATAAAATCACGGTAGCGAACGCGATTTTCCCGCCCGTATCTAATAACCAAGCGTGTTTGCGCCCACGCCCGCGTAATCACCGCTCGCTCCGCAGGGGGCGGGCGGCAAACTTCGCTCCCGCACACATATCTCGACCGCCTTTTCCTGCAGCGACTTGAGCCTAGGTCCGTTCCCCCGCTAGGGAGCCCTCAAGCCAGCTGCTCGCGCGATACAGTGACACTGCAATCACTAGCTACCGACATACATTCATTACACTGTATGAACACACATGCACTACACTCAGGTACATAGGTCTTGTAAGGGACCTTTTTTTTTCTCTTTTTTGTGGTTAGTTAGCCTTAGAAAATTTTTCAGATCACTAAATACATGTACGCGTGTCTCTTCCTCCCTCCCAGGAGGCAAAAGACATGCATACATGTATAGTTAGTTAGCTCGAATTCGCGTAGGAATTTAGCTAGGTCGCGTATGTTGCAAATACGGCAACAGCTCAAGCCGAGGTTCGGCCACTTTGGCACCCTTGCGCATGTTGCCCAAAATTTCTCGGCTGAGTGCCTTAAGCGCTCGCCAACAAGTCCGGTGAAACTGTTAAGGCCCCCGGGCCAACAGCATAATCAGTTCGAAAAAAAAAAAAAAAAAAAAAGCGGAGATATACATTCGCTTGTCGGTTCTCGGATAGTGAACAACTAATTTATTGTTAATTACTTCAATTATGCAACAATCCAGTAATAATGATGACAATGATCCCTAAAAACCACCCTTGACCACTTGCTCCGTCATATACAAAGCTATTTCTCTATTTACTATAGTAAATATAGCGGTTATGTAATAATTCTTAATTATTATCCCTACTTACTTAGATGGAGAGAAACCTAATAGAAAATATTAATATCAACAAATTATGAACTGAGAAGTTATGACTGAGATTTCAAAATAGAACTTAGATCCATAGTTACATTTCATAGTATTTATATAGTAAAATATTTTGTATTCTGATACTAATAGTGACTTAAAGAGTGTACAAAGAAGCAATATTCCAAATTTCTTACTTCAATTTTATTTTATTAACCGTGCATATTGTAAATGTATTCTATCTCATTTTCTCGTAGACTAAATCCTATAGATGTATATGGTTGTCTCTTGTAACTGTCGCCTTTTCGTTTCATCAAGTTTCAAGCCACAACGGTTCTAAAGAAGTTTTCACTTTAAAACATTGAGCAAGGTTATATAATATATAATTTCATGCTACGACCTTAAGGAGCGGAGCAGTAACCAATAAAGTCAAGCAATCTCGCAAACTGTTAGGCTTCACGGGTGCGTTGGCGATGGCGCGGTGGAGGGTTGGATGAATAATTTTAACACGGGTGAAATCAAGGGCTAAGCTAGTTAATCTCGCCTAACAGCTAAAACACATCATTGCTTGGCGAATGACTTAAAGCTTAAAATTTCAAGCTAGATGAGAATAAAAAATGAGCCAGATGAGCATGAAACATATTTCAAACTTGGTAGAAAAAAAAAATAGTTATAATAGAAACTAACCGAAACATACGCAAAAACTCAATTTTGAAAATCTAATAACCAAGCAAGGATTTATTCAGAAGTGATTTACGTAGTGAACAAAGGAAGCCGCAGAAATGAAAACACGATTTGGTCCTAACCAGACAACAATTTGCTGCGGCGTCAGCTGATCCGATGGAAATTTGAATGGAACGGTGGACGTAATACCGTCGATCCAATTGTTCAAATGAAAAAGATTTACTCTGATAAATTGTCGTTTTTTTTGTTAAGTTATTACTTCGAAGCTTTTTAGTGTAAGATAAAATCAATGTGTCTTCTGTCTCGACGAAATCTCAACTAATTTGGTTAGCGAATTTAATTTTTTAAGAATTAAGTCAAGAAAGTGTACTTACTTATGTAGCTTTTGTATTAGTTTAATTTAAATTATGAATTAAAAAACATGTAAAGTTGTATCTTGTACTACGTAGTTATACGTTGACTAGTACGTGTTTATAGAGCCCTTAACGCTAACAGCAAACTCAGTTCTAAAAAAAACGCATATAGTGGACACGTTCTTGTATGGAGAACGCATATTAATAAAAGTATTGTTGAACATTTCACGTATCACAGCTTATATTACAAGTGATTTATACCAGTGTAATTTAAATTCAAACAGATCAAGCTACATTACTATTTGCAGAATTCTACCGTGCGGTAAAAACCTGCGTGGGAATGAGAAAACAACAATGAATCGATGCAACAATGAACGAGCACTATCTAGATATTTATCGCTCTATTTTAGTGAAACTGAATCTTATTTTCTATTCTGCTAGGTTTGATTTATGGGTTTCTTATAACCCTGAAATAGCTTTGAGAGTATTATAAATTATTTCACTTGTAGTCTATATGTTGTTGCTATGTCCCGTCGCGGTTGAGTTATTAATAACGCCATGGTCGGATATATCACCTGTGATATAAAAGGCACAGAAAGTGAGAAGTAAGAATATATGTATATGTAGACTAATATGGGCTCATGAAAATAACAATAATAAATGTACAACTAGCGTTTTGATAAAATAAATAAAATAATAAATTTAAAGGTACCTAAAACTGCTTTCGTCTTATTTTCTTTATTTACTGGTGTAAGACAAAGCGACGTATTTCTTTCAAAACTTCAACACTACGTCACGTATTCACTAGACTTGCGAGTGGAGAGATAAAACGCAAGTTGTGTTCCAACATGGCCGAGCTACACAAAGGAGGTACAAAATAACTCTGACAAATAAAGAACAGTTTAGTATTACTTTATGAACAAATTTCGTAATAGACAAATGTGTTTTCAATAATAACAAAATATCAACTCTAATTGCAAAAGATCTTTTTAGAGCGTTCAATTTCCTACAAGAATGCGTACTAACTTTTTTTTGTTTGAAGTGATCTGTTGATGATCTTTATAAAGTTTAATGTACTTAATAAAAAAAACTCCTGTAAATCGGAAATGAAAAATTGCGAAGTTACACCGCTTTAAGGGCTCAAACTTTTACAGTTTTTTTTCGTGTTATTCAATATATTCGATATACACAATTTTTATAAATAAATAAAAGATTTTTTCGATACAATCTAACCTATATTAATAAATCTCTAGTTCTCTCTGTACTTGTAATATTTCCCCAAATTTCCTAAAAGACACCAATATAAAGGACACTGATCACGAATATATCTATGACTATCTCTTTGTATGCCCTTATTCAACTCAAAAACGGCTTAACCCATACCAATGGAATTTTGCACACGAGAAACTTATGTCATTGGTCAGTTGATATGCCATAAGAGTTTTCATAAGAAGTCTTAAAAAAATATAAATTTCTCAACAGATTTAGTCGAAATTTAGGACACGAGAAATTATAATTAAATTATACGTTCCTCAATTTATAAGCTACATGAATTGAGTAAAAATAAAAATAATTAAGTATTGCGTAACAAACGCGTGCGATGCCGCGTGGCAACGCTATCTAGCAAATTATATATGTTAATGTGTATAAATAGTTATATACCTGTAAGTAGGTGGAATAATTTCTGTTTCTATTTGTTTTTAAGTTACTTTTACTAAATAGATTTTAATATCGTTTTCAACGTTTTTTTGGCTATAACCTATATATAACCAACCTCGATAAGAATCGTTTCTTCACTAATTATATTAATGTCTTAAGAGACGATAATAAAGATGATTACAATTAAAAAGTTTCCCTGAAAAGAAGATTCTAATTTTGTATACTTTTATGAGATCGTCTTTAAAAAATGGCGGTAGAAAGCACGTTTAAACAAAAGCCGCCTTTTTGGTATTTAATGAAATCGTCGGGATAGAAGAGATGGTTTGTTTTGGTTTCCGGACAAATGAGTGGCTGAGGGCTTCTCTCTTTATTACGCAAATAGATGCGACAAAAATGAGATGTGCTTTTATATAACCGTGTACAAAAATTTGAATAGTTTATAACAGTATTTAAATTTTATTTTAAAAACTTAAACTGTTGTGCTTCGATTTTTTAATACACATTGATACAACAATGATAATGAATAGGTTTAGATTAGAGTTCTTATCGTAAGAGTGCAGATTGAGCGTTGGTGTATTTATATTGTTTTATGTTGTCAATTTATTTCTGTAGTTTTTTTTATTAACTAATTACATGTTATGCAAACTATTACTTCCTATAATTGTAATAAATAAATACTCGTAGAATGAAAGTTAAAATATTATCACAATTTAATAGTATTTTTTGCTATGTTAATAAAAATACCGTACTTACTAATTATGGCAATTAATATAAATAAGTAATTAATATAAATACAATCACTATAATCGGGATTTCCTTATGCTTTACATTTGTTTAAGATATTATCTAATAATTTTTACAAAACTTTTTAATAGCATTTTATTTTTATTTATCATTTGAAGTAAATTATAAAATTATTCATCAGACAAAATAATTACTTTAACTTAATATTTACGAAGTTCTGTAAAAACTTCCTTTATATTGAATTATTTTTCCTGCAAATCTATTTAGTATAAGAACTAAGAAATTTACAAAATGTTACAGAATTTTTAACAGTTGTTTATTATTCATAATATTAAATGTTGTATCTCATCAGAAACCAGTGGTAGGACCGGATCGCGGTCACCATATACTAGGTAACACTCGCCATAGAGTGGCACGCTTAGGCGTGACGTGTTCCGGGATTAGTCATCAGTACCTGGGTTGCTGGCAGCAACTGGGTTGCTACTGATAAATGCGTCACAATGACTTTTTATGTGTTTGTCACATTTTAGGATCCAGCTGCTTAGGCACAGAGAAATTTCTTGGGAGATTTCTTTCTACTTGGGGCAGCCCGACTGGTAGAATACCTCCAACCTACAGGAGATCGCAGCCAAATAACCTTATGTTGTATTTGTTTGTAGGGTTTCCAGAGCTCCTTGGCGCAGGGCAGTTAATTTTTTTTTTTAAACTGATTATACTGTTAGCATTAGGGGCCCTGGAGCCTTTGCGGCTTTTGCAGCTTCACCGGACTTGGTGGCGAGCGCTTAAGTCACTCAGCCGCGAAAGGTTGAAGGTCTTGAAGGTTGCCATTATTTTTGAATTGTATTTTACATGCGCAGTGCTGTTACTTTGCTGTGCTACTTAAAAAAACAGAATGATCTTTGTTACATTTTGCATTTGTTATTGATATATACAACTTAAAAATAAAATACATATTAAGGTTAAATAATATTTTGTTAGATATTAGATACGTACCATGATGAATTCATTTTGTGATAATGCAAAGTAGTTTGCATTGATCTCCCCATGTTGATTGCTAAACGGATAGTTTGCATATCATTTGGTTTTTCCAACTCTCAGAGAGCTAAGTAAATTTACCTTTAGCTTAGCTTATCAGTCAAAATGAATTCAGTTTATTCAGTACTACTAAAAATTAAGCTGAATTAGATTTCATATTTTAAAAATCTGTACAATCAATAAGTATGGGTTATTGGTTAAGACAAATATCAAACAGATAAATATTGAGCAATCTAAAGAACATTTATAATTATTTTCATCCAACAGAATCAATGAAAATTCCGGATAAAAGGTTTAATATAGAGTGCAAACATGTTTTTCAAAGGGTTTCACAGTTCAAATTTCTTAGTCACTACGCCACGAAAATTATACAAAATGATAAAAATTGAAAGAGAGAGAGCGCAGAGTGTTGTCGGTGAGAGGATATATGCTGGTTTGTAGGCTTACTCGTTATGCATCAACTTTGTTAAAAGCTTACTGTCAATGCTTCTGTACTCACATACTCGGCTTGCCTATAATGCTCTGCGTATTCAGTACAAGGTTGACAAGGCATTATTGGAGCTGCCTTGATACTGTAGCTTTTCCAATTTATTAATACAGTTATACCGTTTCATGTTCAATGACGATGTGGTCCAAGATGTTAACATACTAAGCGTAATGGGAGGATTGGCTCTTAAGTGCAGCTGCTGGAACACGCCTATAGGTGCTTGACGACAACTTTAGGGTGGTAGCTAGCTAGGCCAGCATTAGAAAAAGCCCTACCACCATGCTATAGTTTTAAAACGTTTTCCTTCACCGAAAGCTTAGGCTTAGGGATTCGAACTCACGTCGATAGACGCGTACACGCTACCACTGAGCATCAGGGTTGTTTGCTAAAGCGCTTATTAATAAAAACATACTCCCTGATGGTTCGACTATGGTATACTGAGGATATTATCGGATAGACCAGACAGTTTGTTACTTCGCCAATGGACGGAACTAATAAAATGTCTATACACCTATGCGAGCTACTAATTTTCTTGTGTAAGTGTAGAAATATTTATAAAATATTTTTTGTGTCTTACTAACATTGGCTAAGTTTACTGATACGATTATACTGGATATCAGTCTGCGACAAAGAATTATTATTGAATTTAAACGTTAAACGTTTAACGCACATTATCGGTCTCTCCTCTTTGTGTGAGCCAGAGCGAGAGAGCAAATGTCGGTGTGTATGTATATTGCACACTGTTTAAATAAAATAGAAAATGTCTTTTAAAATGAAGTTTCATTTCTATCGTGTGTGAATCGCACACACACCTTTTTTTCTGTTGTTGTACATAATCAAATATAACTAAACGTGCGTAATATATTAATCTATGTATCTACAACCATTCAAATATTGTTCAATGATTTGATGTTTAAATAAAACCACAACAGAGTAAGGTGAAAAGCAAATTCTGTGTATTTCGATAGGCTTAAATAACTGTGGTAGTTCATTATTAAATTTTATAATCATTCACGTACCCAATTAAAAGTTTGTGGTGTTCAAAAGCTTGTTATAAGACATTCATTCATCGGTAACGTAATCTACTTTAAATGAACAATGATAGAGTATATCGATCAAGGTTTTATATAATTAGATATTATTCTGTAGGCGCCACGTAAATACTACTTACGGAAATACATTTGCAAAAAATGTTACTCTAATCAGAGACTAGCAACTAGTCTCTGTTGTAATAGATATCCTGATTTAGTATCCGATGGATTTGCTAATTTGGTTATTGAAACTTTACGATCTATATTAATAACAATGTATCATTGTTCAAGATGATATAACATGAATCAAAGAATTAACGCAAAAAAATAATCAAATACAATTTACATGTACTAAATCACTAAAATTGTATTCATTATATAATTTGATATATTTTTATTATTAATGATTTAATATAGAATTTCTAGCGATTTACTCATATAATATCCAAATCGTAAAAAAATAGATTTATTACTAGCGATGCCCCGCGGCTCCGGACGCATTCATTACGCAGTAGTTATTTTTATCTAGTTATTTTACTTTTTCTCATATTATTGAAAATTCCTACTGTCTATCAATTGAGAAATGGCTTATACTAGTACTTCCCGTGTACAAAAGTTCATCAAAATCAGTTAAGAATTAATTAAAAACATTTTTACTATTTCCAAAAGTTTTTTTTTAATTCTTATAGCGTATCAATTGACCAATAACATAAGCTTCCCGTGTACAAAATTTCATAATAATCGGTAAAGCCTTTTTTGAGATTAATCAGGACATAAAAAGTACACAGGATTAAAATGACGGACTTTCTTCATCTTCTTCTTATTAATTATGGCTCGGCACCATTCGTGCATTAGGCCAGTGTCAAGTATTTTACATTTTGTCAACAAAGCGAGGGAAATATTCTGTAATCTTCAAACATTGCTCCAACAAGATGGCGGCACCCTTGTTAAAACTTTCCAGGGAGCCTTTGTAGCAACTTAAAATGCATGTTCCTAGTTATTTATTGTAATCCACTTCACTTGTACACAACAACCACACTACATCACGTAAGATGCCGCAATACATAATATAGGGCCAAATGACATAAGTTTATGAATTAAAACAAAAACCACCACATGACACTTTAACTTACCGCCAAAAACTCAAGACGGACTTTAGTATATTATTAATAAAGTGGCTTCGGTTACCATGGCAACACATACCATAGCAAAGCTTGACATAACAACAGTTACCAAATAGATAAAATAATAATAATATAAACAGATTAAAAATTATTAGTAAAAAAATCAAAGTTTCTTTTAGACTACATTATACAATCATGCAACACAAATATAATCCTTTAATTTAATTTTGGTGAAGAATTTAAAAAAGTTGGGTTTTTCAATTGGTATATGTGGTTCTTGTGTGATTAATAATTATCATGAAATCTATAAACAAACATAAAAATTTTCACCCTATAAAGTTTCAACCCTTATTATACACCCTTAAATGATATTTTTTTATAAATTGATGAGTATACGTTCTAAATTTCAAGTCAATAAATAGACACATTATGTGTACACGGTTATAAGAAAATAGTTATACATAAATTATTTATACCAAACAACATTACACTTACATTAAAATCTTTCAACGCCTCTTTATACAACAAACACCCTTTACTGATGAATTTTGATAAATGCTGATATACGTGTTTCATTATTTTTATTAAAAGGTCTAACTAAGTACACAATTTCAAGCCAAAACTTTTAAACCCCTTTTTTCACGCTTAGAGTTTCGCAAAATCTGTTTTTGGTGAACGTCTACATCGTGAAAGGATTAACTATGCTAAGTTTCAAGTCAATCGGACCTATAGTTTCGGAGATCTCGTAATGAGTAGTATTTCGCTTTTATATAAATAGATTAATTTATATACATGCATAGAATATATTCCTAGTCACTCATACCACATTTACTAAATAGAAAGATTTTGCCGTTGTGTAGGTACAATTCAATTACACTTTATAAATAATGAATATTATTCCTCCTCACAGTACAAAATTAGATTGGCATATCGTGACGTAAATAGTTATTGGTGCGAGGGTGATGCGAATGTCTTTTATGAAGAACAAGGGTCTGTATAATTTAACTGATAATACCAGCCTATATATGTACTAATAGACAATAGACTGGTCATAAAAGGGAAGGAACGGGCATAAATACTTAATCACCACGCTAGCTTACGGCGACGTATTGGCTATATACAGCAGCGAGAATTTTTCTAACGTGCAGTTTTTCTCAGTATATTTTTTACCGCTAGTTTAAATTATCAATTCTTATACTCGGATTAATAAATGCACTCAAAATCCAAAATTATTGCAAGAGTTGATGCTATTAGGTAGGTTTAGGTTAATAAATAAACGCTTCAACATAATTAACTTCATGTTTTCAGCCGACATAACTTAATACTATTAAGAAACCGCAAGCTTGCAAACTTAATATAATATACTTCCACAAAATCGTGTTCGAAGATTCTTCGCCGGATGGAAAATTCAAATTGTATAAGCTCACGAATACATTTCACTTATAAGTTAATTCTATATTACTACGATCCAAAGATTTTCATCAGACAGAAATTGTTTTAAGTATAAATTTTACTCTTTTGTAAACACTATTTTTCATTTCAAAGTCCGTGAGACTTTACTTCTAATTGTATGTACTTAACTCGATTAAAAGTATACCAATATCTTTGATTTATGGTAGTAAACAAAACATATGTTATAACTTCACTGACAAAGTTAAAAAGCATGTAGTTTCACTTTTCCGTACAATATATGTACCAAAGCTATGTTCATACCTTCCTTTAGAGCCATCATCCAGAATAAAGTATAACTTGAGTACCTCCTAAAGATAGGACCTAACTAGTTAAGTGTTTCCAAAGCTAACCTTTTTATATAATTATAGAGACTGGTAAGACTAACAGTTAATGTTAAGTAATGAAAACGGCTAACGTATTTTGTAGAGCCCATTAATAAAAGAATACCTGCAAGTTTTTTTAAAATCTAAAGATAGAATTAGGCTGTGGAAAAAGGGAATTGACTCTCACGTAGGTACTTAGGTATAATACGCAGCAAGATGGGCAGCGTGACATAACTCAGAAACAGTGTTTATTGTAGTCGATTTATTAACTGAGTTTTTCACGATCCGATAGCTCCAGCAAGAATATCTTTCAGCCGGTCGTTGCCTGCTTGTCAAGAACGTGCGTTCACATCTGTGGTTTCACGTCCAGCCAATAGTACGGATTTTATAAAAATAGAATAAAAAAAATAAAAAAATATTTTATTCGATTTACGCCCCAAGAAGGCACATATGAACGTCAAACATTACTACAGGTTCGGAAAACATCTCAGTCATCGATAACAACCGGCAAGAAACTCGATCGGGCTTGTCGTTTTTTTTTTCTCATCGTATCGACACTATCTTCCGACATAGGTACATTAAATAGTATTTTATTTAATATAATTTGTTGTAAGTGAAAGCGGGTCCTTATAACATACTGTTGCTGGAATACATGGACAATTTTTTAAAGATAGATTTTGTTTAATATGTTGTAAATATCAAACCGAGAATTTGAAAAAGCCCCAATATGACGGTTTCATCACGTTTTCCGTCACCGTAAGCTCGGATGACATGTTCGGTTTTGAATACATATCCAAATCGCTTACCTAAGGGATCACAAGCTTAGCATATTAATATTACAAACCTTTCAAAATATCGATCGTGAATTTAACAGAGCGGGAAAATTGTGACCGTATTTTTGATCAGATTGCCTTTGTGGTGAAATTGTTAGGATGTTTGAATAAATCACAGAGGTTGCAAACTAGATTCCTGTTAGAGTCAGTTATTCTGAAGTTTAACTGATATAATTAGAATACTAGCTGGCCCCACAGACGTCGTACCTACTGCCCTTTCGACTAATCAATAACTCTACCACAGCACCTATCAAGTTCAAGGATGGCATAAAAACCGTATTCATCGAAAAATATTTAGATTTAACGATCTTCATGGTGATCAAATGGGGTTGGAGCTTATTAATCAAATATATACCAATGTCCTTTTTAGGGTTCCGTAGACAACAAGGAACCCTTATAGTTTCACCATATCCATCCGTCTGTCCGTCCGCGGCTTAGCTCAATACTAGAAAGCTACAAATTAATCATGTCGACAAAGTGCCGCATAAAATGTTGAAAAATAATAATTTTTTTAGGGTTACGGGCTACACGTAAAGTGTGGATGTTTTTTTTTTCTCGTCTATTCCACAATATGAGGTCTCGTTGGATAAGTCGTTCAAAAATATGGTGGATGTGTTAAAACCATTTTTCGGTACAGAGATCCGTTTGCAAAGTATTAAACTTTAAAGTGCTCATTATTTCAGAGTCAAATAAGCAAGGCAAGCCCCGTAGCCAGCTAAATGTTTTTTTTTTGAATATGTGAAAAAATTCAGGGCAGTAGTATGTACGAGTATAACACAGTTAAAAGAAAAACTATCACAGCTAAGAAGGCTTTACAAGTTAACGAATAATAGTCGACCAACTTATAAAATATACTTAGAGAAGAAAATTGCATTGAAATTTACTTAAAGCAGGGGCTTCTAAGTCTCCATATTATAACTGGCAACTACAGAACTCTACACTTAGTTGCTCGACATAAATTTATATACCTTATTAGAAAAATATTCATATCAATGAGATGTAAGCTTAAAAAAGATAACAGGTAGAATACGAGCATTTCGTATGATAAAAAAATGAGCGACGATCACAACCGTCGTAATCCTATAACGATACAATATCTTTTCTTTACATTCATATGCAAGAACATATAAAATCTTTTCAGAGTAAAAAATGTTGTATTGACGTTTCAATACACAAACTTTATTGGATTCAGATGTATTGTAGATCACACAAATTTTATATAATACTAGCAACCGCCCGTGACTTCGCGTTAGTTAAACTTTAAAATATCTAAAAAAAAATACTAACACCATGGATATCTTTAGTATTACCCTTAATATCCTTTAAAACATGTAATTACATAGATTGGTATATCATTTTGTTTATAAATGTAGTCTGTGTGTCGGTTCTATGTGTTCGCGCATCGGACTCCTGTTTGAAATTAAACTTTGTACAGATATTTTGGCACTTACGTGAATGTTGGCATCATGTTTACACCAAAGTACAAGTAAAGTTAAAAATACGTTTGTGTGGTCATGTCCTACGGGTTCGTGCATCGTTATTCCAATAGAGTTGAAACTTTATACAGTTGTTGTTGGCCCCCGCTTAAAGGTTTCTAGCATAGTACGATCAACGTAGGTAAAATGTGACGCGCAAGCCAAAAAAGGTGTATTCTAGATGGCAAATAAATAAAAAAAATTGCCAAGTGCGTGTCAGGCCACACGCAGTGAAGGGTTCCGTAGTTGCCCGTCACAATATGCAGACTTAAGGATGCTTATGTTACAACGGGCCAGAGCCGGAGCACGGTAACGGGCCGGTGTAGCATGAATTACTTCATACGCAAGTATACTATAGATGTTTGTCCGTGTCCCGTCTGGCGCCCTGCTTGATGTAACATGAATTATCCTTTAGTGAGGGGTATTTAAGTTGCTTTTAATGGAATTCGTAAGAAATCACTTCTCCAAATACATTTTATTAGTAGATTGACTATTACTCGTTAACTTGTAAAACCTACTTACCTCTGATAGGTTTCTTTTTAACTTCATTATATATACTAATACCATTATTTTTTTTACATATCCAGACACAACGATTCACGTTGCAGGGGGGACACTTGACTGTAACAAAAATTAGCACTTTAAACCTTAATATTTCGCAAACGGATCCTTGAATCGAAAAATGGTTTTCACAGACCCACAATAACGACTAATCCAACGACACCCCACACGATGTGATAGACGAAATAAAAATCATTCCCACTTTACGCTACACGTAAAGGAGGCACTTTAAACGAATTTCTTTTAATGATTTTATTTTCCCACTTTGTCGGCGTGATTAATATGTATGTATACCCATACCAAAATATAAATTTCTAGTACTATGAATCTCTGAGCTAAGCCGCGGACAGACAGACGTACAAAAAGGTTCCTTTTGACTTCAGAACCCCAAAAAAAAGTAAACATGCAATTTTTGTATTCTCACAAATCGAGCGCATGACTCTTTATACCACTTTTCTGTGTTTCTCATAGTTTCGGATTTGGACATAAAATCCCTTCTAAAAATCTAACCTGTATACCGTTTCACACTGTCTTGTAGATGTTTTATCGTAGAACATTGTAGCACATTACTTTTAACTATTTTAAATCGTGGTTAGCACATGCCGACAAAGTAGTTAAGCAGTATTTAAATTTATAAAATAATTTGTATCAGGGTTTCTGTATTCACACATATACTATCCTAGATTGATTTCCAGAACTTTTAGGTTGAAAACTATTCTACTAAGACAGGTAATGTAGTAGACTTTGCAAGCCTGTTGCAAGCCATATGATCCGTGAATACTGATAAAGCGCCCAAACGACGTATTAATGACTTAAATATTGTTTATTGTGATTTCTATAAAAGTTACATGAATACTATTCTAAACCGTTTTGTAGATCTTTTAGCAATGAACAATATCGTAGTAGATTATTTTCACCTATTTCAAACAGTTTGAACAACGCATTCCGTTTAAGCGACCAAACGCCATATTAATAACTAAAAAAATTTTTATTGTGTTTTCTATAAAGTTACTATTACATCTTTTTTTGTAGATTTTTTAGCAATTAATAATATTATAGCACATTGTTTTCACCTATTGCAAACCTTTTCATTAGCACAAGCCGATAAAGAGGCCAAAAGACATACTAACTAAATAACTTATACATATACTCTGGCGGACTGTTTTATAAAACTTTTAGCATACAAAATAATATGGTATGCATAATTTTTATCTACCTATTTCATACAGTTTGGTCAGCGCACGCCGATATAGCAGCGAAACGGGATATTTTTTCCGACTTGGTTCAAAAATGAACCTTAACATTCATAACATTAAAACTTAATCATAATAAAATATGCCTATAACAATCAGGGACAACGTAGCTTTCTATTAGTGGAAGAATTTGTAGAATCGGATCAGTGGTTTCAGAGATTACCCCTTACAGACAAACTCACAATCAAACGGTACCTCTTTATAATAGCAGTATAGATGAATAGACTGGACAATTCAATACAGATCTATATTCTTCGAATTTATATATTATATATTTTCTTATTGGTTTTCAGAATAATGATATTTATAATGCATGTTTTAAATTTAAATATATTTTAATTTGTGAACGTATGTCATAATATCGGCTATATAAATTTTAAACGATGGCTGGTAAAAACATTTCAGTGGGGAAGTTTTTCAATGTTTACGGTATAAAGTGTATTTTCATTATAAGCAGTTATTATACATTTATACTAAATGATTACTTGTCGAACATGTGTTTATACTTTTAAATTACTTAGCTTGTTTTATGCATAGTCTACATCGGTAAACACATAATTGACAAAACTTTTAATTTTTATACAAACCGTAATTTTATTTATACTATAAATGTACCAAACAGCCATACGCCCCGCTTGTTGTTAAGCGGCTACCGTAGCCTATGGAAGCTTCTATCACTAGAGCGTTGCCGACTCTCCGACTAGGTTATTTGGCTGTGATCTTCTGTATGGTGGAGGTGTTCCACCAGTCGGGCTACCCCAAATAAATAGAAATCTCCAGATATATTTCTCTATACTATCTATATATTATATGGATCTGAGTACTGGGCAACGAAAGAGACGGATGAAAGAAGATTACATGTGGCAGATATGCGAATGCTAAGATGGATGTGTGGTGTAACTAGAATTGATAAAATCAGGAATGAGTATATTAGAGGAAGTCTTCAAATAGCTCCAGTCACAGGGAAGTTGAGGGGTTATAGATTAGCGTGGTATGGACATGTGATGAGGAAGGATGAATGTCATATAACTAGAAGAATGATAAGTGTGGTGGATGGATATAGGAGTAGAGGAATACCGAAGAAGGTATGGATGGACTGTGTGAAGAATGATATACGTATAAAAGGAGTGAATACTGAGATGATAGTTAATAAAATAGAGTGGAAGAGAAAAACCTGTTGTGCTTACCCTACTTAAGTGGGCTAAGGAGTAAGAATCATCATCATCAGGCACAGTGCCGTCTCTATATAAATAAATAAATTATTTACGTTTCGAAATCATTCATGAATGAGTCGACTACCATTACTAAACAGATGAATGCACATTATCATTAAATAAACGTTTTTAACGGGGATCGCGTCCTTACATGACGTCTCTTAATAAATAGTGGTTGAAACATATTTGAAAGTTCAGCAGAATGGCGAAGTGGTTAGTCAGGAAACGTCTCTGCTGGAGTCGTAGACAGGATATTAAAGTTCACGCTTAGCAAACAGTATGTGGTAGTACGACTACTCTAAACAATATACAAAATTAGTTCATTTTCTAACATATAAAGTACAGTTTGCAATAAAAGGTGAACGAATGAATAAAAACATACATATACCTATGTGACGTAATTTAAAAAATATTAGTCCTTTTAATATTACTTTTCAAAGGTGTTTTGTGGCAATGACGTATTGCCTTTAATTTTTTAACAAAATTTATGATTCAAAAATAATATTAAAGCTTATTCTCCCTGCTATTGACGAAAAATAGTTGAAAATAAAAGTTTTCGTTAAAAATATTATCAAATCAACTAAAACGTAGGAGACGCCATCTATTGACAATCCGTTTAACTAAGATGAAAGCTGTTAGATTGCTTACTTTTTATAATGTGCGAAATATTTGCATGGGTCAGCTACTAAATACATTATTAGTTACTTATTATAAATTGTATGATATAATATGTTAATAAAGTTATTTTATTATTAATTAAGGTTATGGTGCGTTTTTTAATCTCATAGAGTAAATTGACAGTTCCTAATGTCAAACTTAACAAAAATGTTGCCACATTAATTTTTATTGTGTTGTCCTGAATATTTAATATTTTTTGAAGTAATGATGGATGGCTCAGTGGTAGCGTGTACGACTTTGCGTCGACTGAAGTGAGATCGAATCCCTGCAATGAGCCTGAGCTTTCGGTGAATGAAAACATCGTGAGGCAACCATAGCATGGTGGTAGGGCTTTTTCTAATGCCCGCCTGGCTAGCTACAACCCTCAAATTAAAAATCTGTCGCCAAACCTCAATAGGTGTGTTCCGGCAGCTGCACTTGAGGACCAGGTTTAGGGTGTAATCTTGGGCCACATCGTCACTTAACATCAGGTGAGATTGTGGTCACTACGTCAAACCTATAACAATAAAATGTTCAAATTACTTGGATCGTAAGATTATAAATACTGAATTGTGGGTTTTTATTTAGCCCCGATAGTTGAGATATAAAGTAGCTGGCCCAATATGGATCCAAATAGGAAAAGAAAAAAAACATGGAGGTCCTTAGAGGAGGCTTTTGTCAAAGGACAAACTGTATTAGAAAAACCGGTTGCCAATTAATAAATATATATCTAATTTAGTTTATATAAAATTAGCGTAAATAAATACGAATTGTAAGTAAAGGCTTATTTCTTTTAACATACCCCCGATAATTTACTATTATCATTACATAATCCAGAAAACTATAAAATTAATATATTACAAAAAAAAACTAATAAAGAACGCTTCCGTTGGCCCACGAGAGACGCGACCTTGTCTGTATTATTTTCTGCTTTCACATCTTTAGGATTCAAGGTTTTTCTGTAAAACTTATCATTAAGTATAATTTCTCAAAGTTCGGATTGTTGATCACTATTTTAAAAACAAAATAAATTTGCTCCGTGGGAATAAAAACACTTTATTGATATCGAATTATTGCTAAGTTATTGTCTCGGATATTAATAATTCTTGGCAAGCAAACATGGTAAAAATTATGACAATGAGTTTCTATTACATCTTTTGTTATTCAAATCGTCTCTTTATGTAAATGAACGGACATGTAGGCGAGATGAGGATCGATCGTCTATATTTTAAGAAAATTGTAAATGGAGTTAAATAACACTACAAAAATTTACCATGACCCAGCATCCTAATTATTCGTCCCGCGGTTAGGTTCATTAATTACAGTGTTACGTCAGAACACTGGTACGACACAACTGACAAATTTGTAACATTTCTCGGTCGTGTGATTAATGTGCAATTATGAAATTTTCTACGTTGTGACATAATACAAAATTGTGTTAACATTAATGGTTAATATTATAGTTATGTATTTATGTGAATAATATTTAAAACTTAATAAAAACTAAAATATTGATAGTATAACATAAGTAAAGCAATGATAGCTCAGTTCGAGTTCGAATCCCTGCAATAAGCCTGAGCTTTAGGTGAAAGAAAATATCATGATGAAACCATAGCATGGTTGTGGGGTTTTTTCTAATAGCCGCCTGGCTAGCTACCACCCTCAAGTTAAAAACTTGTCGCCAAGAACCAATAGGTGTATTCCCGCAGCTGCACTTGAGAGCCAGTCCTCCCACTTGGCATAGGAAAATTGGACATTTCGAATAAGCGTCACCCAGCGAAACCGCGGCGGACATTTTCACGATATTATATTCCATACATAAAGGCATCGATAAGCCTTTCAAACGAATAAAAAAAATCGATAATATCTCACACACACACTTTGTTTTATTTAAATTTAAAGATAGGAAGTGCTTAAAGAAAGAGTCTGTATAACAACTCAAGTAATTAATTTACGTCCTCTATGTACTTCATAATTATCCGATATTCAACTTATGAAGACAGTAATTTATTATTTTGAAAATGAAAATCTGTCGCCAAGAACCAATAGGTATGTTCCGGCAGCTGCACTTGAGAGCCAGTCTTACAATAAGTTTAGCGTATTACCATCTTATGCTACACATCGTTACTTAAGATCAGATGAGATTGTAGCCATAACGCTAAACCTATAAACGATAAAAGCAGTTATATTTTTATTAAACAAGTAAATATTCAATCTTATTTTAGAAACAAATTTAATAAACACATATTTTGATTTGAATTTATTAATTTTACTTACTTACATTTACGAGTACATTTAACTTTTATATGAGGATAAAGTAAAATTTGGCACAGGTACTATAGTTTATTTGACACATTGCAGTATGTCGAAAATGTTGGGTACTGTAACATGTTCAGCCTACAAAAAGGAATTGTTATCATGTTCAGCTCATCGCAATGTGCTTGGAGACAGATTTTAAATATAAGAGCCAGACTTGCGAACGCTAAAATGTCCTTCCTATATAAGGGATTACACAAAAGTTACATACACGTTAAACACAACCAAGAAAAAAATGGGCGGTCATAGGGACTGCCGATAAAAGTGAAAACTTATAACTTAGAATTATTTTCAAATGCCAATATAAATAAGAAAATATAAAATAATAAAAAAAACTTTGCTTTTTTGTTATTTATTTTTCAACTTAATAATATTAGTATATTTAGTTAGTAGTCACTATTGTACTGCACAGTGGTTCTACAATTAAACAATTAAGATAATAATCAAACTCAAACACTATTTGAACAATGTATAGTATATACACATTCAACTTTTTACTAAATCCATTCAATTTTACTAATACATACAACATACACAGCACTAATGTTGCACAATACGTCACCTGTATAGCTACAGATATACTGCTATTACGCATGTCGGTGACGCGAACTCACAAGATTTCACCCATCCAAAAAGCGTCTAACGCTTACAGCACACGGTCGAACCCATAAGATTTTCCCCTACCAAAAAGTGCTCAACGCGGCTAAAGAAGTTTTCACTTCAAAAACTATGTGGTAAGAAATCAAAATATTTCAATAAGTAGGTACTGTATATCCATAATTATTATAATATTTGAAAAAAAAAACCTTCAGTATCAAGATTTTAGGGTGTCTAACAAAACCAATTGATTCCCCAAATTCAATATCTATTATGATAAACCAAATTTACAATTACTTTCATAAGATGTTGACTCTCTTATTAGAACTGTCCAAGGAGTTTTGTGGGAACTTAAATTTGTGCTTATTATTTATAATTCACTTCAATTGAGCGCAATAACCAAAAAATTTAACGGAAAATGCCACCAACATTACATAGTTAAGGCCAAATAATAATGCTCATGATCCCATCAACAACTCAAGTGGTTAAGGTTAGTGGATTATAACCTCAAAATAGTCATTTCCAAAAAGTCTAAGAAAATAAGCAACTAATAAATTTTCTTACAATGTACTTTATATTTATTGAATAATTGAAAATATGATATTTAAATACCTATCATATTAGTTTTATTCAGCATAACTTCATAATCCAACGAATACGAAATTTCCAATATCCATTGAGCCACCATTTGGTACAGGGAAAACTTTATTCACCATTCCTAATTCAATAAGCCGTGTGTGAAGAGATTTTATGTAGTAATTTTCCTCGTACGTGATATTTTTGTCACATAAATTTGAAGGTAATTTAATTTTAAAACATCTTGCAGAAATAGTATTATTATTACTTTAGTAATAGTAAAAATAAGAAATATTCTTTACTTTTTAAAATCTACATAATTTCGATTATGCAAAGTGTGTCATGAGTGATGGCCGAAAAGTTATTATGAAAATTCAATAATGTTTGTACATTTCCCAATGAATTTCTCCCGTGAATGCATTAATCATGGAGTGTATCAGGCACGGGACCATACGTCACACAGATTGCCAATTAAAATCGCAAATATTAAACCTACTCACTACTATTTTTAAGGTTATGTCTTTTTAGTTAATCGAAGTTACGAAGGTCTAATTTAAATTGTACCGTATTTATTTGTTAATTGGTGTAATTTATGTCCAGTATAAACAGTATAAATTTTATTAATGTAATTAAATTGTAAAGAATTAGACAGATTTTATACTTAATACTATAAAGAAAAAACAAATGTAGCTAGAAAGAAGTAATGCCACATAATCTCGATTTAGACATGCTATAAAATCTACAATAGTACAATTTAAGTAAGAAAAGAGAGTTATTACATTCTTAAGTTTAAGTAACATTATACCATCTAACGTCTTTCTATCTACTTATCAAGCAAGTGTGATTTTATACTGTAGTTGTTATTGTTGCTTGTTTGTCATCAAAGCATTTGAACGCACAAAGCTCCTGGTTTTAGCGAAACACCAACTTTCGTGATGAAGGGTCTAACGTTCTTAGCCTGAGTTGACGGTTGGATTTAACTACGTATTGTGCATAGTTGTACGTATTTTAAGCTTTATCAACTTACATGCAAATCTATTAAATATGAAGGACTTCGTTATGATTTGTATAAATACTAGTGTTATAATATATAATATCTCCTTTTCAGTAATATAATTGTCAACTGATAATTAGTAATCAATCACAGGTTATTGGTAAGTAATTATTTGCAAATCTTCTCATATTAGGAGTACTCTCCAACTTAAATGTTTTAATTTTTAAATAGTGAAATATTTGACTAATCCATTTTACGTTATGTTCAGATACCTAATTGTTATTGCCCATAGGGTGCGTTCCGGGCGCATGGCCTTGAATAAAAAAAAAACATGAAAAATGTACTTCGCCTAATTGTGACCATTGCAATAAAGTTCAAGATATGCCTCAAATTTTGGTAGAATTTGTCCGGGGTAAAACACAGAGAGAATGTCTGGTAGAACTCCTTGGTCTGAATATGTGGGATCAGAGTTCCTTCCATGCCAAATTGTCCAATCCTGGCAGTATTTACGCCATTTCGGTATACAACTTCATTGTTTGTTATTTTAATTAAAATGCCAGGCCGACGTAACACAAAGAGGTTCATATGCCATAAAACCGAGAAAAAAATACGTTTAGTATTCCCACATTTATCTTAACTTTTGTTCACTAGTCTATGCTATTCAATCATGAACCAAAATATACAATTTTTATCTTTTAAAATTATAATAAATGTAAATAAATGTATTTTCACAAAGTTATGAATGAAAACTGTTGTTGATGAAATTTCTTTGTTAAGTTACCGCCGATTATTATCAGACATTATAGAAGACCCTTACAGCATTACAGAGTGAAAATTGACGTATAATTATTATAATAAACAGTTTTCATTAACTATTACACTTATGTCCATCATTTATATTATGTCCTTTCGCAAATAATGAAAAGACGAAAGCCATAGAGAATAAATCCGGAAGTTAATTGCACGTTCGTTGTCAAGCCGAGGGGATTTGGATGATTTAGGTGAGTCACCGTTTTGTCACGAAAATGAATGTTAGTTGTACTTACTTATGCTTGTTTCTGTCACAACTTGTACGTAGTTTAGTAATTACGTAAATTTGAAACTGTCACTTCGTAATATCTGGTTTTGTCTATCTATATAATTAAGGTTTAGGGAAGGAAAATGCTCATTCGTGCTACCAAATTTTCTCATGCATCTATTTTAAGATATAATAGTATTTTTTTAATATTTCTTTAATAATATTTGTCTTTGGAATTTAGTTTTATAGGCGGGAATAGTTTTTTAACTTTTAGGATATATAACAACGTTTTGTATCGTATTTTTATGTATATTATAGTATCATGTGTAATAAATTAATACGTTATTTAAACTCCTTTGAACTAGGTAATCACATTTCCACATACAAACACCATTTCGAATGATTAGACATACACAATCAAACTTAATATCTATTTTCTTTTTATCTCTTTTAAATCGATAACCGTATTGGTAAAACTGCGTCGACACATCCCTAGTTTTTAGGTTATGTTGGATTTTATAAAATATATTCGGAACCCGGTTTTTGTTTTAAAAAATAATATTTGCGGCTATTAATACAGTAAATTTAATACAGTATTTAGTATATAGTAAGTATTAATACAGTATATTATAAACAAAGATTGACTTAGAGGCAATATGAGGCGGGATTGCATATATCCATGAGAATTCTCCTTTACGAGATGAATAAATATACACTTAATGACAATATATATATATATATATATATATATATAATATATTTATTTTAACAGAATCAACAATAATTATTAGCAAACAAACAAGAACTTTAAACCAAGTTTTAAATTTTAAAATGGACTATTTTATATTAAATATTGCGGATAAATTAGAATAAAAAAATAATTTAACACGATAAAAAAATACCACAATAAAAATTACTTTTATTAGACTTTTTTATTCACGGTTTTATTTTTAAATATCGAAGTATTGAAATCCTAGTGGGTGTTGCTGTTTGCGGGTTATCGTTGCCGGTTGTTGGCTTTTCGGTATTATGGATTGACGTCGAGTGGCGTCGCTATGCTGTACGGTATCATCGATACGTGTACCTGGCATTATCGAGAATCGCCTGAAATCATGTATTATTGTAACTAGGTAGTTAGGTAAAAAAGTATTGCGTAATTTGAACCTGGTAACTTAAAAGTTAGCGAGACCAAAAGGCAGTTGTTGTTAGTAATAGCTTTTATAAATGAACTTTCAAAGATATATTACAGAATAATACAGTGATAAAATAATCAAGATTAAAAAAAACTCTTTGGTCAGAAAGTCCACACATATATTTAAACCTAATTCAGACAGGAATTTGATACAATGAGCCGAGTCAGAACCGATGTCAATGGTAACGGCATCCATACGCACATTTTTACCATGTCACAATAGTGACGTAACTGACCGGTCCATATATGAATAATACAGATGAGATAAATTACTATACTATTCCACGACATAATAGACTTTTATTTCAAACATCATTCGAATTCGTCCAGGCGTTTAAGGGTGACTCTTATCTTTCAACAAGGGCACACATTCACACAAACATAATTTCATATAATATATTTTAGATAATATTATGTAAGTGATTTTAATGTACCTTGAGGCGGGAATCACTGACATTCTCCTAAAGAGATGCTCGGCTTCAGAGCGTAGGTCTTCGTCTTGCATTAACTCAACCATATCTTTTTCACGTTTTTCTAAAGGTGCCTCGGTAAGTAATACTTCACCTTCAAGCGATACATTTACACACTGAAAATGAATTATTATAATAAACATTATTTGCCCATTTCAGATGAACATTATGTTTTTAGAATATACACGCTAATCGCTTTTACTAATATGTTATTTAAACTTAAGTACGGAATTAAATGACAGCTTATTATTTTAAAAGTGAGTGATTAACATTATTTATGCTATACACGTCTTCGCAAAAATACCAGTTTAGTCTTGTTTAGAAATATTTTGTTCAATTGAAATAAGTTACATTATTCGTTTCAGAAATAGCAATTATCACTAAAGTCTTAATTACTATATTATTAAGAGAACTGAATTTTCTATAGACAAAGAATATTGTTACTAACTATTGTTTCACTGGCAGATAGAGGATAACAATAAAGAGTAAGTTAGACTACTTTTATTTTAAAGTAAGAATTAGGGTTCCGTGCATAAAAATCAATTCAGAAAAACGACTATTTTGGGGCCTTTAAATAGCTTACCCTGAGTAAGCCATAACCATCAAATTATTGTACTATATAATTGTAAATCTTAAAAAGATCAACAAAAAAGACAGATCGAATATGTCTTTCGTCTAATGATCACCTACAATGAGCATTTTTGTCTTTAAAATAAACGGGAGCAGAGGTAGCACTATTCACGAGTGTGCCCGATCGACGGCATTCTGTAGTACACGCGAGCGCAAGCTAGTTTAATAATAAAGTCTTTAATACTGTATCAAAGAAGGCAGCAACATCATTGTATCCATAATTTCGAGCAAGACCAGCAGCTTCCAAAAGCACTGCTCGAGTTTCAGGGCGATTATTCTGAAGCAAATGACAGCGGGCAAGGAGAAAGGCAGCATTTAAAAGCCATGCACGTTGATTTGAAGTACGAGCCTCTGAAATAAGCAATTATAAATCTAATTACAGCATTGTGTAAATTCAATTCATTAAAAATTGTAAGTATGTAGTATTTGTCAATACATTGTATACCGGATGGTTATATTGGTGGTTTTTTTTATGCCGAGTTCAATTGGATGTCATTGTAATACTGTTTTCTTACTTTCTGGGTATTCAATTGTGTTCGACTGGAATATGACCACCAAGTATAACATACACCTAGTGTAACATCCGCTATTTTGGTTTAAGAGTATCACAATTTGAGATCAGTCCCTGTATATCCTGTACCAAGCGGATTGGTAAGATATCTGTACTCGACTGAGTCGCGACTATTATACACATGGGAATAAACCCGTCACAGTGACTGTATTTGGTTTGTCACATTTCGGGATCACAACTTAACTCCTGCAGTTACAGGCCAAATGGTTGTCGTAACAACCTACTGGACAAACAAACTGGTAGTCCCAAGTATGCTCTTTTGACTGCTCGATCGCGCTAATTCCAAGCGAAATTGAAGCCTAAATTTAATTGTCTAATTAAATTTATTATTTTGTAAGAATTTACCAGTTTGACATTTAGAAGCGTAGAAGCGTGCTCTCAAAGCCTGCTTAGTATCGACGTTAAGACGAGCCAATTCGTGTAACAAGTAACATCGTTCTGATGTCCGAGTACTTAACGTTAAAGCACGTTCTAGGGAACGGAGACGTCGTCTGAATAAAAATGTAAACAATTCCATTTTTTACGGTATATCCAAGTGTTTATAAAATAACATAGTAAAGATTATTAAAACTATATGACCAACAATTTCATGGTCTTCGAAATAGTATTGCAAAAATCATGGATTGATTTTTAAATGGAGAATAAAATATGTGAAATGTTCTTTTATAAGGATATCTTTAGACGGCATTAACATCGATGTGAAGATTTCAAGATACGGCAAATGTATACAATATAATGCAAATCACTTGGCATCGCGCGGTGCTTGGGGTCGAACGCGGAGAATCGTGTCACGACTTGGCTCTCGTGACAACGACATTCCAAGAAGAATAAATGCCCTTCTTTCCCGATCTGACTCACTCATAGTTTCTCGAACACGTTTCTGAAAATAAAATACAGACATTCATTCAACAATACGTGACTTGGCAAACTTTGAAGAAACTTCCGCAATAGATATTATATGACTTTAATAACAAACCTGATCTAGAAAAGCATTGGCGACAATATCTTGTAGTTGTTGTAAGTACTTTTCCTTCTGAGGTAACAAATTGCCTGGTTTTTTCGATATCTGTTCCATACCAAATTCGGCGCTTTCAAGACATTTTGTTGTGTCATGTTCTTCATAAAAGGATTGTGCAGTATTAACAAGACGGCATGCATCCGTTTTGTGCTGACGTTGTGCGTGAGTTAGTTGTTCTTTCCGCGCGTTGTAAAGTCGTGATCGAGCTGCTGTTTCAGAGGCACAAGAAGTATACATAGGTCTTCGCTCTCGAAGCACACTCTACAAAGTCAAACGATATTCATAAGTTGCTTACATAAAAAAATAACACATAGGATATCCACTCAACATATCCCTAGGCAATTTAAATGATAATATTCACCGTGGTCTCAATAAAAATGGACTCGGCAAAAACACAGACGGAACAAAAAATTATTACGGTTGTTTCTGGAATACGAAATAGCTCGGCGAGCTAACAAGTTTTCTAGGAGGGCGAAAAAATAATTTTGTTACTCTGTAGATAAGCTGAATGACAATATCGGAAATCCGACCCGGTTTCCCACTTTTTTAGTACATTTTTACATTTAGATATTTACAAATTCAATATTTTTTGTATAGCTACAGGAATTTGAAGATAAAAAGAAATACTAATCTGTGTGTGTGTGTGTATTATATTTTTTTTTTCGATCTGACTTTACTCTCAGCCATAATGGCCCAGGAGCCTCGAACGGCTTTTACAGCTTCACCGGACTTGGGGGCGAGCGCTTAAGGCACTCAGCCACGAAAGTTTTGCAACAACATCCGAGGGTGCCAAAGTGGCCGATAAAATTAATTTAAAATTTTAATTAATATACACACTTGTCGCTTTTTGATATCAGCAAGCGCACATTCTGCCAAATCTTGCAGCTGCCTCGATCCTTGTTTATTGGCGGAAAGGAGTCTTTCATCCTTACATAAAGCTATTAAGAAATATTTGTCATGTGCCATTCGTTCCAAATATTTCGATGCCATTAAACGAGAGATATGTTCGGCTTTCTGTTTTTCTGCACGAGATATTTCTTGTACCTAAAATTATTTTTATGACTTACATGTTTTTAGGCGTATTATTGACAATATGAATAAACAGAAAATATATAGGTTAATAAAATGCCGAATATTTGTTAGTATAACGTCTTATTCTAATTAATATTTTTATACTTAAACCTTAACTAGGTACACTTATATTGTCATTAGTAGGTTTCTTGTTTACCATTTTGTAATTTTTTTTATCGTTATAGGTTTGGCGTAGTGGCCATAATCTCACCTGATGTTAAGTAACGATGTGGCCCAAGATGGTAACATTCTAAACCTAGTACAAGACTGACACTCAAGTGCAGCTGCCGGAACACACCTATTGGTGCTTGGCGACAGATTTACAACTTGAAGGTGGTAGCTAGCCAGGCGGGCATCATAAAAACCCCAACCACCTTGCTATGGTTTCCTCACGATATTTTCCTTCACCGAAAGCTAAGGCTCATTGCAGGGATTCGAACTCACGTCAATCGACACGACGTCGTACACGCTACCACTGAGTTATCATTACTTCAACCTACTACTAACCTAATATATAATTATAGACCTTTAGTAGATACACAGCAATTGTACTGTTTACAAAACTGAGTTGCTTTAAATTTATATTCTTTAAATTCACCTGTTGTGTTTGATGCATTTGCATGCGACTTTGATGTACTGGAACATTGGAAGCACTGAAATCTATCGATACCTCTTTCAAGTCTACTTGTTTAAGAAGTGACACAGCGTCTGAAAGGACTTTCCCAGAACTTTTACCAAAACAATCTCGCACCTGTAGCATGTGAAGCAATTATTATTTTTCATAACTATGTAACAATTGACAATTTATATTTCTTGGTTAAGTAAGGTAAAACAGTAGAAGTAATACACAAATGAATAAAAGGCAGTAGAAAATTTGTGATAATTCCGATAGCAACATTTATTATTGTTTTAAATACTACAAAAATTAATATGTATTTGATGCGACGAATTTATAATTCAGAGCAGGCTTTACACATATAAATAATCAAGATAATAATAATAAATTCTCAATACCGGTTTTTAAAAATAGTATGTTCGCTGTTGAAACTAATTTAAATGCAACCTGCTTTTTTTTTGTAGTTCATGAGTTGAATTCAATCATGAGTCTCTCTTCTCAAAATGTTTATTTTCTTTTATAAACTAATTTGAACTGAATTATCTCTAAATTTCTTACATCGCCATAATGCATGAGGAAAATCGATTAAATTATTAATTATAATTGGATAAGTATTGCGACATGCCGACCACCACGAGTGCAAGGCGTCGTTACGATGAACTCGGATTCGTCACCAACGTGAGAATCGCCTTACATACCGAGTCTCGTTCAGGTCACTTATTCGATCATACTTCGTTCGGTAGTCATGCTTCGTAGGTTAAGTTTAATTGTAATTTATAATTTTAATAAATATCATTTTTAAGTAGTATATTTTTTTAAACTCTCAATCGCGCGCCACATAATTAATAAATAAATATTTTCTTTGTTATTTTATTGGGACAAATGTGGAATCGAAATAATAAGTCATTAAATTAAAAAATGTACGCATTTATGAAGTTATACTACTTTGGGCGTAATAAAACAACACTCTAAAAAGATTATTCCGCATGCCAAGAACATAATGAAGTTAGCCACCAGTGATTTTACACAATAAAAATATTAATAAGTCATTAAAAAAGTTTACATTATTTTCATTGATGGCTATTTCACAAATAAGTAAAACAATATGTGTTGCTAACTTCATTATGTCGCATTTCCGTAACAATAAACGCGACAAAATAAGTTTTTGATAAATTTTAGTCACAAATTTCATACCGTTTCTTCAGCATGTCGTGCACATTCGGCAAAATCTGGTGGGTATCGTCTTACGCGTTGACCGCGATGGGCTAACACGAGTGCGCGTTCAAATGCACACTTCTCATACTCAGTCTGAGCTCGTATTTGCAATGCAGTCAAGTTATTCGGCTCCAATTCTATGTAATATATATATTTTTTAATATTAGCTCGGCTAAATGACTGTACAATAACTGGTGGAAAGTACAGTGATCGACCGCCGGTGACAAATTCCATCGTCATGCCAGCCTACAGAAATGCCTCTTCACGCCTCGTTTGAAGGGCCCGATATCGTAGTTGGGTGGGGACGCGCAGAACGGGAGGGGATTCCGCAAATTCACAGTACGGCGATCTTAAAAATTTGCAAACTTCTTTGTTCACGCCAAGATAGATGTCAACTATGTAGCTGTTTAAGTAAACAACTAAATGCAACATTAATAGTATTTTTTATAATAACTGTCTTTATGAATAAATATGTAAATCGGGATTATTTATGCTCGATGCGTTTTTCTATAATTCCAACCATGTTATGTAATTTGGCACACGAGTATTATGGTTAAATACGTTTAGTTCATTAAGAATATTATAATCCAATTAAAAGTAACTTAATAGCTACGTAACATTTACCCTGTTGTAATTATTAACCTTACTTAAAATTACACAGTTCAATATTTAAAGCATTTTATTTATTAAAGTAAGCATTATCTATATTAGCAGCGTAATTCCGGCCTCGAGGTCCACTGGTATTAAGCCGTCTGTCCTCGAGAGGTCGCTACTTCGATCCTTGCCCATGACTGATTTTTATGTAATGTTGTTTGTTGCGTGGAGTATTCAATATATAACATATAATAAATCAACTGTTTATTTACCATAATACATGCTTTGTTTAGTTTGGAATTAAATGACCAAGTGTAAATTAACCGATAATGACGTACCAGCCGCTCGCGCTGCGTCCGCCAAAGCACCGACGTAATGTGTGGCTTTCGCGCGCGCCACACTCCGCCCTAGCAGCGACCGGACGTCGGAACTCTGAATCAGAAGTTAGTGAATAAATTACTGCTTCGCTCGCGTATTCATTTATACTAAAATATTTTATGCTATTTTTGAATTCTTTTATAAGTATAGCGTTTGGCTACAATCAGGTGTGATGTTAGCGATGTGGCCCAAGATGGTAACACATTAAGCTTAGTAGGGAGACTGGCTTTCAAGTGCAGCTGCCGGAACACACTTGTAGGTGCTTGGCGGCAGATTTTTAACTTGGGAGTAGTAGCCAGCTAGGCAGACATTAGAAAAATGACGTATCTGGTTGTATCCTGATGTTTTCATTCACTGAAAGTTCAGGCTTTCAGTTCAGGCGTTTGGAACTCACTTCGATCTACGCAGTTTCCGTACACAATAACGCTAAGCCATTATTACTTCAACTCATCAAACAAATTATACTTTTTTAACAAATTAAATTTTTGGCTATATTATGTATGTCAAAATACACAATAAGTACCTTTTTTAAGAATTTCTCATATTGTAAATATATTGTATATATCTATACTGACATTTAGTTACAGGTTACAGATTTCTGATTAAGAAAATTGATAAAAAATGTTACCGGATAACATAATATACTATACGACAATTGAATTTATATGCTTTGTTCCACCCGGGTATCTACAGAAGTAGTGCAAACATCGTCAGTGAGTGGGCTGTGTGTAATTGCGTGTTTGCAGCTGCAAATGGAATCTGAAATTGTTTGCGATAACTCACATTCCATTTCAGTGCTTCATTATACGCTTGTATGGCTTTCTCGAACTGTTCCAAACGTTGTAGGTAATTTCTGTAACGGTAAATTGCATTACAGTTGTAAATCACCATATGATAAATATTGTCTCCTACCAAATGACTACCTAAAAAAGCTAATAATCTTAAACTATTAAGGGAAACACCGTTTATTTTAGATTTTCAAAAAACGTTTCTTGGGCCATAAAACGTCTATTTCACAAACGGTATCTTCTCCACATCGAAATTTAATAGGTAAACCTGTATTAGTTTAAGCTTTAGTCGCCACGATATGAATAAAAAAAACATCAGAATTTTAATAAGAATATAAACACATCAAAAAATTCCAAATATATCACTGAATATTAAGACATATTTGGTTTTCATAAAAATGGATTAAGATGTTATCTACACAAATAAAATATTTTAGGTTTGCCGTTGTGCGCGCGTCACGCATAAATAGAATCACGGATTGATTTTGATGTTTTTTTTTTGTTATACTCCTTAGTTTCTTGGTATTTAATTAAAAATAAATATCAAGACATATCTTCATTCATTAAAAAGTTACACGTCCACGCGAGTGGATCTGCGGACACAGCTAGTAATAAATATAGTACTTTCGTTCTTCACTTCGTTCACATTCATTGTCATTTTCAATAAGAATAAAAAGTAGTCTATACCCATCAGGGATAATATAGCTTCCTATTAGTGAAAGAATTTTGAATTTAATCAGTAGTTCCAGAGATTACATCCTACAAACATAATCACAAACTTTATCTCATTATAATGTTACGATAGATTTGAGTTATAACTTTAATCAAAACGAGCAAAGGCACGACTCACCCCCTTTCTCTATACACGGCCACAACGTTGCATACGGGTTTTTCTTCCGGCACTAATTTCTTCCGCATACTTCCAAGACTTTCCTTTGTGTAACGTCGCTCGAGGCATGTATATATGTAGATTTAAGACAGTTGCTATTTGATCTAGGCGACCTCGATTACTTGATTACTTTTGTTTTTTTTTGTAGTTCAAATTTAAGGCGCTGATATTACATAGATTGCAGAGCATTTTTACAGTCCAATAAGACATAATCATTACTCGAATATTAATATATACAATATTAATAATCTTTACTATTAATATTAAAATCCTCAAGAGATTTTTTTTTTGTTTGAAAGCGCTAATCTCTGGATCTTCCAGTCAGATTTGAAAACATCTTGTTTCATTTTATAGAATATTGATTGAGAAAGGTTATGTGATATATAACTTCACGCTACGATCCCAAGTAGCTGAGCAGGAACCATGAACATCAAGCAATCTGGCAAGCCGTTAGCAAATATGGGAAGTGAGTAAAACGATAGGCTACCGGATACGTTGGTGACGACGAATCTGTGGACAGTTCTTCGAATAAATTAAAACTAATGAAACCATGTGACATTACTAGTTATTTTATACGCGTGTTAATTGGAATAGCTTTAGTGTTTATTTAGTTACTTAAACATTTTTAAATGAAATTACACCATTAGTAATTCTATACTTAACTTGCTTATTATATTTTTGAGACTTAGTATTTATCACATGGTTTAACGCCATGTTTTAGTGAAAAAACGGGACGTAATCGGCAGTTATTTATTATAAAAGTGGTAATTATTATTTGTAAACTAAAATACCTATCGTGTTAGTCAGACGGTTGTTAATAGAGACTAAAGATTTTTATAATGCACGCTATGTTCTCGTTTATTCTTGTTAAAATTAAGGATACATTTTGTTATAAGATGTTCAAAACATTTTTACTTTGAACTACAAACAAGTACAACCATTTTGCAACGTTTAAAAAGCACTGTAGCTTATTTCGTACTTACGCGTACAAAAGGAAAACCCAGGTAAGTATTTTCTCAGTGGTACTTTTCCACCCATCTCCTTATAATGCTGCCTTATCACAGAAGGTTGAATACCTTTTCCTAATCAGGGACCGTCATCTTGTATCTTACTCATGTTGTCTCATGGGTTTTAAGTCCTTAATATTTTTTTTACAAGGTTAATTAATAGAGCGACACTCTTGCAAATTTAATTAAAGTGACTCTATTTGTTATTCGAAATAATATTGAGGTTTCTGAGCAGCTTTACTTTTATTTTGTTTAATATTACTTTATTATTAATTATACAAATTGTATATTGTACACATTGCTATAGTATTATTTCTCAAAGGTGTTTTTGTAGATATGCCATATATCCCTTAATTCTTCATTAAAATTAATGATTCGAACGTCATTTTAAAGCTAATGTTCTCCGTTTTTGATGAAAAATTGACAAATAGTTTAAAATTATTTTTATCGTTAAAAAAGTCATCAGTTTAACTAACACGACAGTTGTCTACATTATTATACATAATAATATGTTGTGAATAATATTCACAAAAATCAGCGAGTTTTTTTAATTTCTTTGCTTTTTCTTCATGTATCATATCAATGGCTGTACTAAGTAGATTTGGATCACCATCTGGACACTTTCTGAACGTTAAAAGAAGTAACAAAAAGGACCTTCTAAGCAAGTGTGAGAGCACGAGGACAAGTATGGCAAGGTTTGGTTGTTATCGTGGTCACATAGGGCTTTCTTTCAATAAGCTTCGTACCCGTACGGGCTTTGCTTATCATACATACGGCCCGTGCCCATACAGTTTCCATATATTTTTGTTTTTTTATTATTTATTGACACACAAAGGATAAAAAGGAATTAAGAGGCTAACAGCTAGTCATAAATTTCCGCAGAAGATTTAGAAAACACTAAATTTATGGAGGCAAGTGAGTCAAATGAGGCTTCAATGTGAATTTTAAGAAGTAACATTAAATATTTTCTACTAGAATTTCATATAAAATGGATTACGCCTGTCATTCCCTGTTAAAAATAATAATTATGAGGTTGCAAAACATCATATCTGAGTTTCACTAAAGAATATTACTGCCGTCTATTAAACAAGTATCTTCTATCATAAATTAAAGTGTTCACTTTAAATTTTACTCGAGCGTTAAATGCTTCTATAACTATGGATATAAAATAGTCCGAAATGTCTACTCAGCAGATAAGTTTTAAATGAAAACTTTGCAAAGACAATATTATAAAGTGTCTACGAAAAGTTTCAAATGATTTAATGTTCACATATTATATTATAATTTATTTGAAGACTATATTTTAATTATTATGCAGATATGTACCATAAATCAACGTCGAGCCAGAAATGAATGTTAGCCGAAATGTGACAGTAATCAGAAAAATATTAAAACAAAAAAGTAAAAAAATTTAACATGTGTGATAATCATTCGAGTACTATGTCCTTGAATAATCCTTTTGTAAATTATAGTCTAAAATTAAAACACAACTACCTAAGTTTTAAAGAAAAAATTACTTTTATTGCCCAACTAATACTCAAGATTATTACATCGCCTAAATTGAACACCCTGTCCTGAAGAAAAAAAACGCTTTTTTAGGTAGTGACCGTAAAAGCCATAGTTATACAATTTAGAAAAGTAGTCTAAATTCTAAAATGATATCAAATTTTCTAGATTATTTCTTACAAAAAGAAAAATAATAAAGTAACCCGAATTCAATCTAATTATTTTTACTTAATGGAAATGCTTCTAATGCTATTTATGCTTTCTTTAAGTTTTATGCATAACAGATCTATTGGCTTTAGAATACACTAGTAAGTTAGCACAGTTAAGTTTTTATGCTCGTTAACATTTTAAGTAAAAACTTTATTATTTAAAAATGTACCTCAATATTTTACACCGTCATCAGTGCCTTTCATACCTACTCGAATATCAAAGGATACGTATAAATTACTTCTAATATTATTTGCAGACTTCAAACATAAAATAAATCCCTTTTATATATTTCCTACAACCCTCCCTTTGAGCTGAGTCGAATTGATATTTCTCAATAATAGGTTTAGTTAAGGAAATCATTTTGTTATAAATATATACTTAGCTGTTGTTTGATGCTTATTTCAACACTTTTTTGAGTCCAGGTTTTATATCATTTATTTTTGTTATGACTTGTGAACTTTTTATTTTTAACCTAAATCTTTTACGCTAAGAGCCCAAAGTAATTTATCTTCATAATTTCGCGTCTAACAGTAATGCTGGCAGCGCGTAAATGTGTCACTGGTTGTAGTGACATCTACAGTGTAGCTTCGCGGATAACGTCAAATAACGTTTAGTTTAACGTAGATCTGCTCTTTATATGTCGTTGAATAAATGTATCTGTAGGTAAATGTATAACTGCAATTATATGTTATAATTAAAATTGAAGTGTCTGTTTGTAATGTCAAAATGAAATCAAATTCCAGCTAAAATTAAAATAATCAATTTTTAATTCATAAGAAGAATTTTTTATAGTAGTTCGGCAAAGTTACATATATATATATATATATATATATATATTTATATCACGATATCTCCATAAACAATAATTCTGTAGTTCACGCGAGCAGGCAGAGCTAGTATGTTTATAAATGCAATTTTTTACCCTAAATTATTAACCAGTAAAATTTAGCTAAAACGCTTACTTAAAGTATTAAATTAAGTATGAGGAAAATTAAACCTCAGTACCTTATATCAACGTACTTGGAGCAAAACTATAGATAAGTTGGTGACACTAACATTGTTAACCCGGCTAGCATTCATTTCACGTGGAAAACAAGCTACTCTACTAAATCATCCACGATCCCCCCCGCCTTGACAACTAACATGCAATTAACTTTCAGGTACATTCGCAATTTTATCTGCCATTTTCATTTTCTGCGAGTGGATATTATATTTATTATACTAATGGCACATTAGAAATACCGTTAACATTTAAAAAATAAGAATAGCCAACTAGAAACATACAGTTAGGTATGATAGGCCGTTTTAGTAATGAGTATGAATATTAAACTAAGTACCTCATAATAAGTGAAACCTGTATAGTGGTTAAACAATTTATTCGCACACAACGACAAAATTAAACACTCTTCATGTTCTCTAGTTGCACCCTTAGATATGTTCATTTGTAGATCGCTTGTTGTTGTCGCTTCTAGTAATACGCTATGATATCCATACTACAACTCTTCCCAGTCCTCTTTTTTGCGATCAAACTACACTGATAGTAACTAAAAATATTTTTGGTGATTAATCCGACCTCACATATAGTTAGAAAATTTCACTGACTCTCTTGTAATATTTAATTTACTCCTATACAAATATAGATTTTAACCAGTCCATCTCTATAACTCTACGTATAGAAAAATAATATGTATAGGGTAACCTGACCATTTGTTGGAACCCCACCAATTATTGGAACTTCTGTTATCCACAATAAAAAATACCTGATTTCACAGTGTTGCATATTATCTAAATTGAGTAGTATAATCCTGAACTATACTGTCAATAAAAACAAGAAATCACACGCGTCGTTACGGTAACAGCAACTGAACGATTTAATTTAAAAGGGCCTAGGCATATACCACTAATTAGTCAAAGAATGCCAATAATTGGGTAAAAAAATTAGGAAATTTCCAAAAATAGATGTTATAGAAGACGTTTCATATTAAAAAAAATTATCTTCCATTCTGTCATCTTTTTTGTTGGCTATATTTTGTTAAGACAGTTTCCACGATTTAAGTAAAAAATGATCACTAAAGTGCCAATAATTGGGTACTTTACCCTAGCATGAAAGCAGCCTTATTGGTTAGATATGGCTGTCTTTGTTGCCTAATTTCAACAATGCCGACTTAACGCTCCATATAAGGAAAAGATTCGAGGCATCGTTTCTCATTGGCTGAAGGTCGTGGCGGATGATTGTTGCTTGTTCCTGTCATTGCCGGTAACAGAAAGCCATGTCCCGATATCGAGGCATCGGCACGAGGTAAATACGAAAGAGTGTTAGACGTAGTAGTACGAGCACGTCAAAAGACACATTGGACATTATTTAATGTTCTACATAGGTTAATATTTTTAGGACTTAAAAATTACACATTATTCATATAAAAAAATGTTATGACTTTATCAGCTGTGCCATAATGGGTTGCGGTGTTTTGATATAGCACAGTAATTAATGATCCTATTCGCCGACCGAGTAATTACGGTTCCGGGTCATCGCCATTCTTTATTGTCATTTTGCGCTGGCGCGCCATTACTCCAAAATATGTATGTCGAAGCTCATCTTATATTCCTACCCGTTTATTTTCATGAACAGTAATGTTGTTGTTTTATAAAAATGAGTATACTTAACAACTATACTATTTTTAAAAATCGGTTATAGGTTTAACGTTATTGCCGCAATCTCACCCGATCTCAAGTGACGATGTGTGGCCTAAGATACTCGTAATACGCTAAAATTATCAGAAGACTGGCTCTTAAGTGTATCTGCCGGAACATACCTATTAGTTTTTGGTGACAGATTTTCATTTTCAAAATAACAAATTAGTGTCTTGATAAGTTGAAAATCGGATAATTTTGAAATACTTAGAGGAAGTAAACTAATTAATTTATTGTTAAAGAAGATCTTTCATTAAGCGCCTCCTATCTTTAAATAAAACTAAATGTGTGTAAGATATCATCGAAATTTTTTATTCGTTTGAAAGTCTTATCGATGCCTTTATGTATGGAATATAATATCTTGCAAATGTCCGCCGCGGCTTCGCTGGGTGATGCGTATCCGAAATGTTCAATTTTCCATGAGTATGTCGCATATAAATCCGATCGATGGCATGGGTTATGTTGGCTTTGAGGGCCGCTGTGTTTTGTGGCCTATTCGCATAGACCTGCGACTTAAGAAAACTTCACAAGAAAAAGTCTAATGGGGTTAAATCGCACGATTTCGGTGGCCAGTTCACTTCAAATCCACGTGATATGACCACGGCCTCAAATCGCTCGTGCAGAATGTCCAATGTGGTATGAGCTGTGCGACACGTAGCGCCATCCTTTTGGAACCACGTGTCGTTGGTGTCCATATCATCCAATTCAGGGCAAAAGAAGTTGGTAACAATCGACCCATAGCGCTCGCTACTCTAAGCTAATTTATGTGTACCACTTTAATAATTTAACAAAGAGGTAATTAATGATTGTATTGGTTGGAGGTAATCTCTGAAACTAATGTTTCAATTATAATAAATCTTTAACTGATAGAAAGGTACGTTCAGGCTGATGGTTAGTTACTTATAGATTATATTTTATTCTTATTTTTATATTATAATTATAAAACAACAAACGTTGTATCACATCAAAATGATACAACATTCATAAAAACAATATTAAGCGAACATAAATTATATGTCCATACGAGCGTGTGTCGTCCCTAATAAATACGTTTCATGTTGCTATTAAATTGTTTCATACCGTTTTTGACTCCAATAAAGTTATCAAGCTTAAAGCATTATAAAATTTCACTTACTTTGAATTTAACATAATAATCTAAATATGTTGAGGATAGATGAGCTTAGGTCGCCTCACAGTAAAAGTACATAGAATTTAGTACATAGGATTTTAATGTTTACAATTTGTGATGCCTCACATCTGTGTTATTATTGTATACCCTAGGAGTTTGGGTGTATGCACCCATATCTGTTATTTCAATGTCTTATTACAGTTTTCTATACGAGTATACGTTTTAGTGTCCATGGTTCGATATAACCTTACCAACCTTATATGTTAGAAATGTTTATTGTCGCCGTATATTTATTTATTTATTTGTTTTCGGGAAACATACAGATTATTTTACTTACAGTTAATCTTAAGAAACAACCTCATACACCAATTAAGTTTCCACAAATATTATCACACACTGCACGTCGTATTATATAAGTACAGAAATAATAATTATTAATTTACTAAATATAAATGTAGTATGTTATTCTAAAGGAATAATGAGCGAAATACAATTAAATAATATCGGTTAACAGTTAAGTTACATAATCATAAGTTATAAAATGATATCACATTTATTACTGATTTTTTTTTATAAGAATTAATAATATTATTAAATATATCAACATCGCTAAAATGTAAATTATACAAATTACAAGTTCTAAATAAGAAAGTGTTAGCAACATAATTGGTTTTGCACACATCAATTAAATATTGTTTTCTGACATTGGGCCTAGGGCACTTAAATGAAAGTTCACCAAGAAGGTAAGGTGAGTCATTTAAATTAATAACTAATTTGAATAGAAACATTTGATCTCTTTCCATTCTACGTTTAAGTAGGGAGGGTAATTTAGGAAGTAAGGGCCGATTATAAAACTTATAATTAAGATGTTTAATAAATTTGTATTGAATTCTTTCAATCATTTCAACATATTTATCATAATATGGATTCCACACTGTGGACCCATACTCTAGTATGGAACGAACTAAACTATTAAAGTGAAGAACCAGAGTTGGTAGACATTTAAAATCTTTTCCCGTTCTCAAAAGAAACCCAAGCATTTTGTAGGCTTTGGATTTTATATTTCGTGTCTATATAGTTTAATATTTGAATAAGGAACTTATATACAATTTAAGATTCAGGTTTGTTTATTTCCATGTCAGTATGTGATTTATGTGTTTTTACGTGTTTTATATAAGGTATTTACTGAAGATTTTTGATATGGGATTATGTACAGTTGTAAGCGCCTTATATACATTGGACTAGTAAGTAAAATAAAGAGTTTTTATGTGTTGTGTTTTATTACACGGTAAGTACTTCCTAATATATTAACTATTTCATAAATTTTAATTGAATTTTTTATGTAAAATACCTACAGGTTTTGTAACCGTAAGAACGTTTTTTAAGATTATTATTATTAATACTTGAACTGACACTTGAATTTAAGGCCTATGATAGGGAAACTGTATGTATTATTGAATGGTTTAGCATGCACTAGTTATAAGTACCCGGATCCTTTAATTATGATGCCAAATTATTTGGACGCCACCGTTCGAAATTATCAGTTCAGCCTAGGAGTACGGTCCGATTGTAAAGACTCCTTTATATTGAAAATACACTCCATTAAAAAGGAAGTGAACGTGGTATTATTGATCCCCAAAATGTATATTTAAAAAAAGAAGCTTTTATAGACTCTGTTCACAACCTAGGACATCCAACAAACCAAAACACGACAGAGATATCTTGTTTTGTTAAGGCGTTGCTAATGCCAGCATCAGAGTCCGTCATCAAATCAACGCAATAATATCATATCATTGCATTGGCATCGAAGTTATATAAATATTACAAATTTCAACTCAAGCGATTAAGTGGAAGTAGTTCATAAATAAATTAATTATAAATAGTATAAATTCTTACATAGCTAGTTAAATTAAAAGCTTGTGAAAAAACGTTAAGTTTTATTTACTACGTGAATATTTTATAGGAATGGTACGCTGTCATAACAGTACGTGTGTCGGCGAGATCCCATGAACTTTAATTTCCTGTCTGAAATCTCTACGTTGTTATTTTTTCGACAAACGCAACACATTATAAAACCACGCACGTATCAAGAACCAACTGGGAAACAACAATATTAATATACTTCATACTATATTCAGCATTCGGAATTATCATTATGTTCCATTCTGGTATGGTACTAAAATCAAATCTAACGGAAATTAAGAAAACTATTAATCTAATCAGTTTGACTAACTTGGAAATTAAATTCTATTTTTCCGTATGTCATGCACCTACAATAACTACTATTCAAAAGGATATTCTTTTATAGGTTTAAAGTTTGGCCACAATCTCACCTGATGTTAAGTGACGATGTGGCATAAGATGTTAACACGCTAAGCCTAGTGGGAGGACTGGCTCTGAAGTGGCTCTCAACCCGACATATTTTTTCCTTCTAAAAATCGTTAGCGCGTTGTCGACCTTGAACCTTCTACCCCAAGAAGCTCTGGAAACCCAACTTACCCATGGAACAAAACACAAAGTTATTTGGCTGCGATCTTCTGTAGGTTGGAGGTATTTCACCTGTCGGATTGCCCCAATTAGACAGAAATCTTCATAAAAATATATCTGTGCCCTAACTCTGTTAAAATTAGAAAAATGTATTACCAAATTTCATTTTTTCTAGAGGTTGATAATTAATACGTTTTAAATTTATACGCAAATATTATACTAATATCAATATGAATAGTATAATATATAATAAATACCTAATTAAAATCGTTATGAATATTCTATGACCTTTTAAATTATAATCGTCTCGATATCCGTAAAATTGAGCAAAGTCAGCCGACTGTATATTTGAGGCGCCCTTAATGTCTACAGCACTCTTATCCTTAATTATGTGGGTCGAAGTTCATAAAGGATTTCATTAAAAACGGTTCGGCTAAGTCAGCTTCAACATTACTTGGGCTTTGAATACAATTTGAATTTACAAATTATATTAATTAGTATTTTAATTTTCACTTTTAAGGAAAGGAACTCCTATAATCGTTGTAGTTCATAGGAAAGAATTTGAAGAAATACTTATTAGAAAATATGTAGATATTACTGTAAATAAATTAGTTGTACGCATTTGGCATCTGATAGGACAAACTTCGCTAATGAAGATTTTAAAATAATCAAGTGTACATATCTAAGATATAAAATTGATAAATCTTTCGAGCTCGAGTATATTCGAATAGGTATAAATTATTCAAAATAAATTGTAAGCATGTTATTCGTCTGTCTATTAATATTGTGGAATACAACATACATAACTACATACTATACACAATTTTCTGTTAGAATTATGTTTAGTAGCATAACGTACCTACGTACGAATTTTATGTTTTACTAGCTTGCCGCGAAGACGTTTTTCGGCCCTTTGCAGTAGCCAACTACCACAGCGCCTACTATTACATTAAGGGATAGCGTAAAAACCTTCTCCATGAAAAAAACACTCAAATGTACTAACTTTCATAGAGATCGGTCAGACGGTTTTTGAGATTATCAATGACTTTTTGTCTCTATAATTTTATAGTCTGGTATAAATTATATAAATCTATGTGGTTGTCGTAAAACCGCCCATTTTTACGCTCGACTACGGTGACAAACGTTTATAATCCGTTTCGGAGCTTTTGTAATGCTCGCAACCTTTGGAAAATATTTTTCCGCGTCCTGTGTCGTACCGCGATATATATCTTTGTGGAATGTAGCAAAATGAAAAATATAAATCTGTATTGGACTGCCCATTGTAGTGTTATAAAGCGAGATTTGCGCGACCTGTGCGAAATGATCACAATAGCGCCAATACAGAGATTCTGAATTGATAAAAATACTATTACGAACACTAAAGTAGTGTATGAATTTTTTCGCAGTTTTATTTTTATGTAAATGTGTTATTTGTCCTCACTTTTTTATAGTAGTGCTTGGTGCTGATGTACGGCAGTTGATGTATATAAAAAACAGCGGTTACCACAGACTGAAAGCAATCTATCGTACAGTCGTCGCTGATCAGCAGTGGCTGATTCCCAAAATGAGAGCCAATGTAGCGGTTTTATCACTATGTATATGATGGTCGAAATCCAGTCGCAAGCAATTATCGTGAATTTCCATCCAGCTTCAATTCCTTTTGAGTTATATAAAAATATATTTATTATTTAATATGTTTAGTACTTCTGATAATATTACCACCTTCAGTAGAAAGAAAACATTTCAAAACAATCAAAATAGAACATAAACAAAGTCTCGAGTGAAATACCAAAAATGTTAATATAACATTTTATTATAATTATGTGGTGTTTGTATAATCTGAAGCATAACAATTATTATAAAATAGAAATTATCTAAATAAACGTATATAGAAAATCATCTTTATATGTAACACACAAAGGAATCAGAGCATGAGAGAAATTTACAGAAAATCACACAATACAAAGTTACTTCGAGGGTTTTCACAAATTGAAAAGAATTTGATAAAATCGTATTTTTCATGACTAAGTTCATTAGCGCTGATTGTAGCGACGACCAGCAGTTTGTTAGAGCTGAAGCGCTGAAATGACGTTATAGACAATTTTACACAATTGATTTATTTCCACCTTTCTTTGTTACTTCAAATCTTTAGGTATAAGTTGATTGGACTTTTTTCAAGTAACTTACACGCAATTGGTTCAATTTATCTTTTCGCGAAATTCTCAGACAAAAAGTCATATATGCTTTCTTTCTAAAATTTCATTGTTTACGTAAGATTGTTTTATACTAACGGTACCCCGCGGGTTCGCACGCGTTTGTGACGCAGTAATTACTTTCGTCTCCTAATTTTATTTTCACTCATATTATTGTAAATTTTTATAGCCTATCTATTGAGGAATATATACTTCCGTGTACAAAATTTTATCAAAATCTTTTGAGAAATATATTTTTGCTACCATTTCTAAAAGTATTATTATTAACTATTCTCATACCCTATCCTTAATGGAATCACATAAACTGCCAGTGAAAAAAATTTTATACGCCTTGTTGCAGGTCGGCCCAGGCTGCGTTTTTCGGTCCACTCGAGAACTCTCCAGTCCCACCTGCCATCCATTCTACGATCAATGTGCGCCCCGTCCGCTGCCAACTAAGTTTAGCAAATAATAGAGCTATGTCGGTTGCTGATTGTAATAGGCAGTTTTTATTCTTATTAAATTTCATATTATAATTATAGTTATTAGTTTGTCATAAATTTATTTGGCAATGTATTTGTTTACGACTTACAACTATCATATAGAAATAGGTACTTTATATTGTTGGCTGAATAACGTGCAGATGTCGTCTACAAAATAAAAAAAAATATGTGTGGTTTTATGAAACCACTATACAAGTAAAACTTTAAAAATAAAATAATAACTTCATGTTCGCCTCGAGTCTCAGAGTTCTCTAATCTACGCTTCGCCTGGAGTCTCACAGTTCCTTACTCTACGTCCGACTGTAATGCGACATGCAATAGATGTACGTAAAGTTTTTGGGCAATAGAATGAAACTTTCACAGTTTAATAGACATTATTATAATGAAGTTAAAGTGAATTCGATTATAAATAAATTCGTCGTAAATGATAATACATATAACACCTGAGTGCCTACTGTTAACAGTGCGTTATCTCACTTACAAATGACCGCTGTCACTGGTGCGTCCGCTGATAGCGTATTACGAAACTCTGTCATTTATAATAGCCAATTTATTTGGAAAAATTGTACCCTACAAAGTAACTTGTCGTATGTTATGTAATGGTTAATGATTGTATATATTTTTTTGAAAAGATGTGTATTGTTTCGTTTAAACTATGACAATTCATAGAAATAGAGAAATATTTTTCTATATAGTTATATTGCCTCAGTAATTTATAGTTACATTGAATATTTTACTAGCGAGGTTTTTATAATCCTAATCAAGTTATAAATAAATTATTATCGATTCCTATTACCATGAACCTTTGTTGTGGTCTAATCATTTCTAAGCTTTACATAATGTATTCGTTTGTCAGTCAGTGAAACCAATCTTTGTCTAATCATAAAATTTGTACTTACGATGAATACTTACAGTCGTAATTATATTTAAGGCCCTAAGAATGACATAAATATTATAAATGAATATAAAAGTAATTGTTTTATCATCGTAAAAAAAAACATCCTAAACTTTTAAATTTTCAGCATGTTTTTTATAATAAAGTTTACTTTTTAAATTAACTTTCACAGTTTTTTACATTTTCTTACGGCAGTCTATACTAATTAAAGTGAGCATTTTAATTCATATAGAAATGATTTACTTTAACAAAACGAAAGGTATTTAATATAGAAAGATAATCAATAACATATTTAATGATACATTTTCTTGCGGCATAGAATCCCTACATTTCCGTGATTTCATTAATATTTAATCATTATCTATACTTTCATTATAAACTGTTCACCGGAACACAAAATTTTATGTAAAATTTTGCATATTAATTAATATTTCGGTACGCCGATTTGTGTTATTAAACTTTACCAGACAACGATAAAATCAAAGAAAGAGTTAATATTGATTTTAAGTTATTGTGTGACAGTGTAGCGAAAATGAGACAGACATTACATTTACTTTGCAAAATGACTGTGTACATCATCTAAATTCGACGGCCGAGTACCGAATGTTCATCGATAGAAGTGCAAATGCGACGACAATAAGCTTTAAATGAATAATTGGCTATGTTCTTGCTGATTCCGAAATACGGCACATAGAATCAAGTCCTGTGACAAGTTTTCAATATACGAGTATGTTTGTTTTATTCATTCGAGCGCTCGTTAAATCTCGTTCAGTAAAGTGAATTATCACATGTGGCTGGCTTGGATAACGTACGCATTTGCGGGGCGGTAGGACAAGGATTATATTATGAAACACCGGCCATAGTGGCACGGTTAGGCGTGTCGCGATACGGGACCAGCCGATGTATATCCAGTAATCAAGGGAGCACCATACATAAAGTGATAAATCCATCACAGTGACTCTCTTTTACTTTTTCGTGTGATGGATTTCCGATCTCTCAGTTGTCGCCCTCATTGTATTATAATGGGCTTAAATCACTTAAATCTAATATAGTCTAGCCGATTGGGCCAAAGAGTTTTTGAGTGGCGGCTGCATACCAGAAGACTTAGCGTAAGCAGACCAACCATAAGGTGGGCCGACGACCTGGTAATGGTTGCGGGAAGCAGCTGTATACGGACAGCACAGGACCTGTCGTTGTGGCGATCTTTGGGGGAGGCCTAAGTCCAGTAGTGGACGTCTATCGGTTGAAATGATAATGATGATGACTGTGCTTATTAAAAAGCACTATGCCGTCCCTTTACCTTGCTTTTATAAAAAAAACGCAAACTTAAAATACATATCTCTATACTAACTTTTTAATTAAGCTAGCTACTTGTGACTTATGGCTTTGGTAGTCGTACAAAAAAAATCTCCTTATAGCCACATACGTTTACAGGTCACCCTCAAAACCATCAAATTTATATTCACATTCTATACTTGTTGCTTGACATTTTCTCAATGTACGGGTCTATGTAATCGGCTTTAAAGGCTTCCAAGTGTATCTAACTAGAGCCACTACTGAAAGGGTAAGGCTAAATAGGGAAGCATTTGTCCGGTACGGCATGAAAGGGTGCCATTGCCCAAACATAAAGAGGCCTTAATGAGCTCTAAAGTAACGATCACAATAGCTGTTTACTTAAGTATCTTTCCAAGTGGTGACCGAGTTCAATGGGGTTAAATAGTGTCATGCCCTCGTACACAATATTTGCTGATTTATTTAGTGAAAACTTTTTGTTGATGTGTTTTATTAGATTTGTCTGTACAGTGTACATACAAAAACTGTTTATAATAGGTCTTTACCTATGAAATTGCCGTTCTGCAGTACTAGCTATTTCAAATCAAAATAATTTTTGTTTGGCTAAGAATTCTAATTTCAAATTAATTTTATTTTGAAAACATGAAATTCTTTTTCCAAAAGTATTCATTTGTTTATTGATTAGTGTTACATTTTCATCGCATTTCAATCTTTTTTGTCATCATGGATACGTTAAAAATTCGAGTAATTACGGAATATGAGTACCGTCGTGGCAGTAACGCAGCACAAGCGGCACGCAACATCAACGACGTTTACGGAGCTAACACTACAAACCAACGCACCACCTATTATTGGTTTGCTCGTTTCCGTTCTGGGAATTTCGACCTGAAAAATGAACCTCGCGGTCGTCCGAAGACTTTGGTCAACAATGAGGAATTAAAGGCGATTGTGGAAGCTAATGATACACAATCTACGGCTGAATTAGCAGCAGCTTTCGACGTTAGCGTCAAAACAATATTGGTCCATTTGCGTCAAATTGGCAAGGTAAAAAAGCTTGACAAATGGGTGCCCCACGAACTCAATGATCGCCAGCTCGAAGTACGCGTCGAGACGTGCTTTGCACTGCTCAACAGACACACAAATGAAGGAATTTTGAACCGCATTGTTACTTGCGATGAAAAATGGATTCTGTTTGATAACCGCAAGCGCTCAGCAAGTTGGTTGGATCCTGGTTCAGCTCCTAAACAATGCCCTAAACGAAAACTTACCCCTAGAAAAGTGATGGTCACTGTTTGGTGGTCTAGCGCCGGTGTGATTCATCACAGCTTCTTAAAAAACGGGGTGAGCATTACAGCAGATGTGTACTGTGAAGAACTGAACACAATGATGGAGAAGCTGGCACATCTCCAACCAGCATTGGTCAATCGCTCGTCTCCGCTGCTCCTGCACGACAACGCGCGACCTCATACTGCACAACAGACGGTCTCCAAGTTGCTAGAACTGGGGTTGGAAGTTCTCCGTCATCCGCCCTATTCACCAGACCTTGCGCCTACAGACTACTACTTTTTCCAGAATTTGGATAACTCCTTGGCGGGAAAAAAATTCAATACCCGAGAAGCAGTACAAAATGCCTTTGAAGAATTTGTTGCCTCCCGTCCAGCTGATTTCTTTAAGAAGGGCATCAATAAACTGCCACTGCGCTGGCAAAGATGCATTGATTGCATGAGTGATTACTTCGATTAATACAAATAAAAAATACATGAAAAAACATCGTTTAAATTTTTTCATACAAAACGGCAATTTCATAGGTAAAGACCTAATATATTGGTTTTTATCTTACTAGCTGGCCCTGCGAATATTTGGCACATTATAGACTAACCAATCTAGTCATGTTAGTTAAACAGGTTGTTAATAGACTTCTCCTCCTTTTTGCCAGAAGCCACTTGTGAGTTAAATATATTATCCGTACATTCATCTGTTGATGGCATTCCTAATAGAAAAGCTTCATAATGAAAGGTTTAATTAAAAAAAAAATTTAAACTATCTGTCTATTTTTCCTCAATAGCGTGGAATATAAGCTTTAAATTTATGTTTGAATCATTAATTTTGACGTCGCCAAAAAAAAAAACTTTAAGAAATATAGAGATTAACTGCCCCCTTAAAAGTATCATTCAACATAATACATAACGTTTTATATTATTCAAGAACTTCGCCCTTTAAATCGTGGCGTTTGCTCCGTGAATCCCGAGCCCAACTTGCAATCGCTCAAGCTCTAACTCAGCCAACTCGATCGTCGGTCCTGTTTTATGATGGTCTGGCTGATTGATACGTACGTGATAACAGACTAGTCCAAAAGAAACACAGTGTCATTATATATATATATATATATATTAAAAATTATGTATTGTAACATATTGTGTTTTATAATAGCCTCTGTTGTGTCTGTGCATTTGGTACAGGTTTCTGGCAACATTATTATTAAATGTCATCTCTTGCAACGGGTGAGTTTCATTGTGCCTAATCACCTAAATAAATATTTAATTACATATATTACAGCCTCCTTTTATATCCGTTAAAATGTCAATAATAAAACTACATACTCGTACATCTAAAATTTGTGTCAAGATTATCCAGCTATAATATAAATCTATGCATTCAAACTATGAATTCAGAACCTTTTACCGTCAAGTGAACGCTCAGCATTATTATACGCCACATTTTCTTGATATCACGCCAAGTTGCTGAGTAAGACGTAATTGCATAAATTAACGCGAGCACACGATCAAAGGGAGTCAAGTGGGGGTCTAGTGACTGCCACTTGCCTTATTGAAGCGTTCCATTACAATATAGCGGCCACTGTATAATTACATTAAGCCTGTCGCTCTAGGCTTCGTTCGCGTTGTTCTACAAGCATATATACTGAATTACGTTTATACTTATAATATTGTATACATCCGTCTTACTTCCTCAATCTTGTATTTCAAAATTACTTATATTTTATAATTTAAATAAATTTTAGAGAAAAACCTTAGGTTTACCAACTCGGAATGCTAAAAGTCTGAAATGTTCTGTTCATTTCGAGCTTTTACCACCATCCACTCCATAATTTTTATGTTTTACCTCAGACACTGGCGCTTTTATATCACAAGTAAAACCTAACCTAACCTAGCATGTAGCTATTGGTGGTATACTATTTACCAAAATTATCTCTTGTTTAAGAAATCTTTACATTTCCTATGTAACCCATGTTGATAAATCCTAAGACTTACCAATATACGGACTTTTACAGTAACATTATCATATGTATGTACATGTCGGGAGATATGGCAGCATCTGTATCGACATCGTGTTTAGTGATCACAGGCATCTTCAGAATTAAAAGCAAGCACAAAGCATTCTTTTAAATTTATGGCATATCTTTAGAGATTTGAATTACTACTGTCCGGGTATAGTATAGTACTGTATAGTGCGTGTCAATAGTAAAGTCAATAGTAGGTGTCGCTTGTCAGTACTACGAATACTAAGCAATTAGTATGGTTTCAATAATCACATTCTTCATAGATTTCTTATACTAAATCTATGCCACTAACATACAAATATTTTCTTTAATGTAATTTCACTTCTTGTGAGATATTCGTAATCGAACAATTTTAACTCTAAAGAAATGTGCTCCAAAGTAGCTACTAATAGTTGATTTTAACGTTGATTTTGATCTTTAAATGTAAGATTAAGTTACGATAAAAAAATCAAACGACTACCCCTCAGTCATTATTGATCCATTGAATATAATCATTAATTTGTAATTCAATATAATTATATAAACCTATCACTTGTATCTGAAACATTAATAAATTTAAATGGTAAAGTCACCGCAGTCTTATACTCAAGTCATAACAGTAATAGAAAAAATAAAGTAATGAAATCTACGGTTATATAAAGTTAGTCCAAGTTTCGCAAATCTCTTTAATTCATTAAAAAGTTTATTAAGTAACGAAATAATAAAATTGTTAACATAGCTTAAAAGTAATTTAAATTAAATTAGTTGTTAAATTATGTTCTTAAAGAATTATAACTAAAACACACTTACTATGACTTAAAATAAATATTTGTAACGTCGATCCTTAAAGAATACATATAGAAGTTAATAGTTATAAGTGAATTTCCATTCAATTAAATTAAAAAGGCTTCATTGAGGTAAAGAATTTCTTATCTTTTTCCTTACTCTTTTAATGCATTTTAAGCAATAAGTAATGTTTAAATTGTTGTTTCACTTTGAAACAGTTTCATAAAGTTGATATTTCTTTTATGTGGTGTATTGTGTTTTTAAAATGTTTAATTAAACGTTAACGTTTACGCATAATATCGACTTTTTTACCAAATGTCACAAATCCAGCTTGACGCATTTCTTCACTTACAATTCTTCTATATTCATCATCAGCCGTTTTGAGTATAGCTTCATCATCTGTCACTTCAACTGCAGCATCTGTGGGCTTTTCTTCAGCTTTAAATTTAAGTCGAATTTCTTTTACACGAGTTTCTAATATGAATTCTCGTCTAGTTTCTCTTTCATAAAGTTGGTTCATAAGTTGTTTATCTCGGTCCCCGGAATAGACCAAATTGTCCGATAAAGACAATATAAACATTTTACCTTTAGAATCTCCAATCGCTAACATTTCACCTTCTTTGTTAGGTTTTATTTTAAGCAATGATTGCTTGGATATTGGTAACACAATTACTGGTTCACGGTATTTACGCAAAAAATCCCAATACCTTAATTTGCCATCACTGCTGACGGACATATAACTAGAATATCTTTGAGGACACCACACTACATCATATATTTGATGACGGTGGGGTGCACCTGATATAATAGGAGAACTTTGAATATCTTCACTCCAAACATGTACGGTCCAGTCACCACAAGTAATAAACATTTTTGATGTACATGGGCTTCGATGTACTGTTCTTACAGGGCCATTATGAGCATAATATAACGCGCTCATCATTTCTTTATGACTTTTACCTTTACGATTAACGTTTACTACAATGCCAGTTTCAGTTCCACATAAAAACTTCGTCGGCAATGCTCGATCATATTGCAGGGATGCTATACCTTCTGCATTTGCTAAATTGGTAGGATCTACTGTAGGAGTTTTCAAAGACATAATAAGAAGATCAGTAGGGCAGGTAATATTACGTACGTCCCACCATTTACATGTGCCGTCAGCAGAGCCACTAAAAAATTCGGTATTCAAACGAGATTCCATATATACTAGAGCAGATACAGGATCTCGATGAGCTAAATACATCGGACTTATAATTATAGGTTCTTTTTGAACCCGTAAATCGAATATACAAACTCTACCATCTTCCAATCCACCCATTATGAGTGATGGTTGAACAGGAGAACAAACTAATTGCCAGCAACCCGTAGGAGGCAAGAGTTCATCTGATGGATGATTAGGATTTTCCAAATCCCAGATATGACACTTTAAATTTTTATTACTTGGCACAGTTAATGTATATTTTTTATCACAATATGCTACTGCCACTTTAGATTTATCTTCGTAAGTCCAATTTATGCATGCTATTGGACGTTTATCTGTGTCTTTAAAAACATCTCTTACATTTAAATATCCTTTCTCCAGCGGTCCTATTGAAGCCATATTATTAAAGTACATTTCGTACATTTCTAAAGCATTATTTTGGTTAATATAATGATTAAATTCTGGATATAAATCTAATATGGCGTCGACATAACAATCATCTCGTTCAAAGCGGCGACGATATCGAGAAGTTAATTCTTCATCAGCAAAATGTATATCTTTTGGCCAACCTCCTTCAGCATGATTGACACCTTTCACCGTCTCAATAATTCTTTTTGTATTCACATCATTTTCCGATATAGTTACAGAAGTTTGTGTCCCATGGTTAACAGGATTTCTCAAGCAATAACGTCGTTGCTCCTTAACATCTGGATTAATAGAATCTAAAAGATGAACAGGTACTTCACAAAACATTGGCTGTCTACCAAAATCTTTTCGGAATTTTGTATACAATTTTGTTACTTCCATTTTATAATAAATGTCTTTTATAATAAATGTCTAAACTGTATAATACAGGACCTGTGAAAGTATCGTAATTATGTCTAAACTGACAGATTGCTTTTAGTTTTTCATAAAGCCAATCTTAAAACATATCAAACTTTTTAGACTGTAATTCTATTTATGTACTATAAAGGTAATGATTATAAATACATAAATATAAATCGGGAACACCTACTCATATATTAAAATGAATGTTAGTATATATATATATATATATATATATACATATGAACATGATGCACCAATATATGAGATAAGTAAACTCCACTGTTTGACAAATCAACATGAAACCACCAACTACCAACCTACCAAGTGTTTTTTTCATGGAGAAGGTTCTTATGCTATCAGAATATAAATTTTAAATTTCACCAACCTCAATTTTGTCGAGAGTATAAAAAGTTTTAAGGTATCTTTATGAGTTAGCTGAGATAACTTTTTGATTGCCTCTTTACCTTTCGCCTCGCTTTTAATAGTATGCTCGTAAATAGTATATCCATTTACAAAATATACGAAGTTCTTATGTTATTACATTGTGTATAATCTTACATTACAAGTTCACTTATTTGGCAACATTAACACCTATATGTAGTTTGAATTACTTCAAATAGAATACTTACGTAAGTAAAATAAAAAAATAAAATGTTATACGTATACCAGCTAGTGCCAGCCCGCATCGCTGGGTGTAATTTCAATTGAATATATCATTGCCAATATATATATATATAATATTATATACTATATATATTCTTCTTATCATTATCATAAGGCATATTAAAATACAAACTTTCACTTTACATTTTACACCCTTATGTATTGAATTTGAAATAAAACAATGATGAAACACGTCACAACTGAATTGTTATATACCAAAATTAATAGATATGTCTTCACAAATGACGGATTTTCCTACACATTTCATCCCCCTTTTCACAACCTTAGGGGTTGAAATTCCAAAAATCCTTCTTTAGTACCTACTCACCTACAATGTAAAATAAACCCACATGCAAATTTTCACGGTCGTAACCCTAGTAGTTTGAGCTGCGCGTTGTTATGACAGTCAGTGAATCAGTCAGTTATCCTTTTATATATACATACCGCAAACAGTACTATTCTTGGCTTCTTAAAACAGCAGCTGTTAGGTACTATTTTCTGGGTGTGAGGACAAAACAATTGGTCCGACTGTATCGCGACCACCACACACCAGGACTAATGATACCCGCTATAGTGGCATGCTTAGGCGTGTCGTTTTCCGGGATTAGGCGGTGTATATCCAATAATCAAACCCTACATAAAAATAATATATTGTCAAATATAGTTTCTTTACCTACAAAATCCTATGAAAACCCGGCAACGACAGTATTATCGTGCCTAAAAACCAGCTCATACATTAGACAGCTTCAAAAAACGGTATTGGCCTTTAATAACCTATTGAGTGCATGAACTATATAGCAAGAGTTTGGTAATAATTGCAGTGGCAATAATTATACTAAATAACAGAATCAATGACTGTACCTTAATGCCAATCATTGTATATTTAGTATTTAAAAACGTGTCGTTATGTATATAATAATAAATAACATAAATTCCTAATATAGTAGGTGTTATGTCAATAATCTGGTATGTTAGTGTACCCAGTACCTATCAGTAAAAATTAAAAAGCCGGTTATTTCAATTAAAATTTTAAGAGTTTGAACACTAGTTTACACATTTAGTGCCAAGCATTGTACGATTTCCCATATATATACGAATTTTGTATTTCTTATTTAGTGACGGATTACAAATCCTGCTTTATGTGCACAGGTGCATTCCCACCTGGGTCGCGATCATCCTATAGTAATGAAAAATTGGCCACAGTGTTTCGTTTCGGTGCGACGCATTTCAAGGTCAGCCTCGTCCAGTTACCCTGTTGCTATTTATATATTATTTGCTGGTCGATATAACGAACTTATTATTAGTGAATACTCTTATCTAAGCAGCGGTTATTGTTCTTAAATTGTAATGAATTCAAAAACACTACTGACTGAACATTTTATACTGACTGAATCAGTATTAGAAAAATGGTTTTCTATTTCCTTGTAAATAATAACTGATTCATTACTTTTCGGTAGGTAGGGTATATCGTTATATTTGTGTGCTCAAACGTAACAAACATCCAATGACAATATTTCATTATACAACTTTGGTTCTGTTTGTCGAATGTCTCACCAAGGTAATTTTCTTTGTTTCCTTGCGATAGTTTTATGCGAAGTTCTGCACGATTTACTTTTATTTGTAGTAATACTTTGACAAACTCAGTGCCAATATAAACAATATAGTTCGGTAAAACATTTGAGTAGCAATTGATAGTTGGTACAGTGCCTTGCAAAAATAACGACGACCGCTATGCCAGGCTATTTGAATGCTTATTTGTAGGATTTAATACGTAGAAGAAATTAAGCTGGATGGGAGATAATTTCACAGCATACGGTATATAGCATAGCACCCAATAAAAAATAAGAAGCAGTCCAGAAACAACGGTGAGCATTTGTGACAAATTCCATTGGTGGAAATCGCTCTCATGCCAGTTTGCAGAAATCAGGCTTGGTAGATAGTGGCTCAATAATTCTGGTGTAAATGTCACTGAAAAATACTATTTGAAAAAAAAAGCTTGTACCCTCAAGCAAATAACAAATGGCAGGGATTTAGACCGTCGTCTGCTCCCTGGAGGACTTTTTTTGTAGCTCGTTGGAGCACAAAGTTAGCAAACGCTAGAGGCTTTTTAGTCTTCCACGCCGTACGATAATCCAGTTCTTCGATGTACCTACAAAACACCAGACGCCTTGATCGACATTAAAAGTTGTTATTATTGCGTACCAGGACAATGTTTACCTGGTACTTGGTGCAAGACCAAGATACCTTGTACGTCTACCATCCCTGGCAGAAATTATTGTTCAAGTCTCTTTTAACTTTAAATAATCTGTATTTTCTGTTAAATGATAAAATGGATCAATCCTTTTTTTAAGCCTACTCCTTAACATTTGTATTAAATTTTCTCAAAGGTGTGTTTACAAAATTAAATGTTTGCTGGATAATATAATTTATATTGTAATTATTCAATAAGTATATATAAATTTATTTATTATTTTAGAAAGAGAGAAAACGTCGTTTTGAAACCACGGCGTAGTTTTAGGGTGTTTTATTATTCGCTTGGCAAACTAACAACCTCAAGTTAACTATGTCGACAAACATCTATTTTGTGTTTCTTGGCAGCTGCATCTAAGAACCGAGTTATCTGTCTAAATGTTGCGTCTTAAAATTTTTAGTCACATCGTTAGTTAACAAAGTGTCACTATGTGTCACAAAGTGTACATTTAAATATGTGAATAATATAAACAAATTTCTGTATTATCTTCATCGTTTTAAATAAAATACATATAAATTGTTCAACATAGACTAATAGAAAAAACATAATCGTGAAGTAATGGTTATTTATTTTAAAAATAGATATCGGATACGACGTGAGTTCGACTCCTTGCAATTAGCATGAGCTTTCTTTGAAGGATAACATCGTAAACCATAGCATGGTAGTAGGACTTTTTCTAATGCCCACCTGCATAGCAATTATGCATCTTCACGTTGAAAATCAGTAGGTGTGTTTCGACAGCTGCAGTTGAGAGCCAGTCTTTCACTAGGCTTTACCATCTTGGGCCACATCGTCACTTAAGATAAGATGAGATGTATAAACAATAAAGTATAATGTAGCTTCCTATTATTGAGTAAATTTTTAGAATTACCTTATACAAATAAACAAACTTTACCTCTTTATAATAATAGTGCAGATCTAATTGCTAATACTAAATGCTAATTAAGTAAGCAGAAGAAATAATACAAGAAGTGTCAACACTACGCCATTAATAATAAATATAAACCTTATGCTTTACACTGTTATACAATAACAACTATCTATTAGACAATGTACTCGTAATTACTGAGCGAAACAGTCACTCGAATAAAGTAAATATTAAGTACAATTACATTATAATTTCTAGTAAAAGTTACATTATAATTATAAGGTTTCAATATAAACTAACAGTTTGATAACATAATGAAATTATTGTTTTAATAATCCATAGTTTTTATCGTAACATTTTTCATAGTGGAAATTTATTCAAATACTTGAGTACTTTATTACAAATATTACTGTTTAAAATTTTTGAATGTTTGATGGTAACCACAATATATTTCAAAAACATCGGCGACCACGGAGAGATCAGCAATTCATCACCGGTCTTGTAGTCATGCCGGCATACAAGCCTCTTGGTAGCAGGAAGTCACTGTGGAAGCTTTATCACCATGTACACGGTGGTCGTGATCTATTTAGATATAGATGTCTATCTTACCCTACCCTACTTGATACTATATAAACCATATAACTAGATAAACCGGCTGATTCCGGAACGTGACACGCCGAAGCATGCCAACTATGACGGGTTTTACATGTGCTGTGTGGTGGTCGCGATCAAGTCGGACGTGCTTGTCTTGTCACCGAGTGTATATTAAAAAAATACCGTACGAGCACTACTGAGTGACATCTTAATACCTTCTTTTTCCTAATTTCTCCATTAATATCGTTTACATAATACATCAAGTTCCTTGACGTGAGCGATAGCTAAACATTTACCTGCTTGCATGGAGCAATAACATATTTGCGAACCAAGTATATTAGGAAAAGCTTTTACCTGAAATGAAACGAGGTCATATAAGGAACTCGTGTTGTATTGACATATATATATGGATACTAATGAATTTGCACCTAAATGAGATGAGGTAGTGTCGTTTATTCTCTGCATGAAGAGAAATGAAAACAAACAATTTGGCAAAAATATTATTCTCGTTATGTTAATGCTGCATTTCATTATCGAAGGATACTGATTGCAAAATATACTTTTAGAGTGATTGCTATAGGCAGATTCTGGTAGCTTGGAAAACTTGAGTAGTAGTATACAGAAATTACATGGCTAAACGAAATAAATTAAACCCATTACTTGATAATAACATCTTATAGAATCTGCTTTGTGTCAGAAATACTCTAGAGCTGAGAGAGAAAAGTATAGCTTTAGATACATTAAAGATACAATACGCAACCTTGTTATCTATATACTGTTCAACTTTACACTTGCCTCTCAAGAACAATTGGATGGAGCACAGTGTTTTATGTAGGTATTCGTACTTCATGAAGAACATCAGCTTTATTTGTTTACAAGAGAATCTGTTGTTTTATTCGTTATCTACAGAAAATCCAATCTGCGAAAGCTCGGTTGAGATTGGGATCACGAAATATAAATTGAAGCGAATGTATATAACAAAATAAAACGACCGCCAGACTATGTGTGTTGACATCTATATGAACAGATACGACAGACACAAGTTATGAATACGATTCTTTTTTTTATTTCTTTTTTCTTTATTTGGCAAAATGACTACACAACAATTGGCAGGTTCAATTGGCGTCGCCGTAATGACGGTTTACTAATATGCTAATTCACGTCTCGTTAAAAGGACTTAATAGGAATCATATTGAACATTCAATGACTTCACAATACAGCATAGCTGTATCTGATCAACATTTAATACAATTACAATTATTCGCAGCCTAAAATCAACCACTGTCGGGTATATGCCTCATTAATTTTATACCAAAATCCTAGAGACCTTATTTCAATCGCATACAAATACGTTCAGTTATTTTTAATATAAACTTCATTACACGTATTTTTCAGTAGATAGTTATGCGGTCGCTAGGACTAACTATAACAACCCGTTCCCATGTAAACGCTGAGTAAGCATGTTAGTTTCTGATACACGTCCATATCACTCATGGGAACAATAGCGAAGCTCAGAGATAAATTTAAAAAGTAAGGCAGTCGTACTGGGCATCCCGATCTGTCCGTACACTCTAAAATTAGTATTAATCATTATAATTGAAATTATTTTAATTAAAACTTTTGTATTAGGTTTTTTCGCAAACATCGCTCGCGCAAACTTGTCTAGATGTTGAACATCTACGACATAAAGTTTCAGAGCTGGGACCCCCTTCAACGTGCATGACGATTATATTATTAATTTTATTGTAATCTTTTATAACTTAAAATATATACATATTGCACACTCGTATCAAATAAATCGGACATAACATATTTAATAAGTGTGAAGGCAGAAGAGAATGGACTAAAAGATTCATAATTATAAATATTAGTCAATTAGTTGTGTCGCGTGGACGACATTACTCGTAGAATACTTATAAAAATCGTAGTTTCCTAAAAATTTAATTTATTTTTAGTAAATGACGATATCGTGCACATCTTTTTTTTTATAAGCACTGACTTAGGCTCAAACTGATTAAAATTTATCCAGTAGTTTTTGTGTGATTCGCGCATATTGGCAAACCTCAATATTTGTATTCATAAAAATTATACATAGATTATATTATTCTAGCTTATTCGTGCAATCTAATAGCTGTCATGTTAGTTAGCGCCTTGAATAAATTTTCATTAGCATAAATCTTTTTACTAATTTTAACAAAACCATTAACTTTCAACTAGTTATGTACAACTAAGGGCCGATTTTTCAATCGTCAGATAATTTTATACGAGGAATATTTTTGACGTTTAGACAGATAATGTCATTGTATTGAAAACCTGTCAAAATTTAAAAATTATTCCTGAAACTAAGTTACCTGTTGATTGAAAATTCACCCCTAAGGTACATTAATAGCTTCTTCCTTTCACACAATATGGTGTTGTGATACGGTTGGTATGTTAAGTGCAACTTATTCGATTTTAATTCGCTTTTTAACGTATTTTTATCCGATTAATTACAGACTGTTTACGCTTTACTTTAATAATTAAAAACAAACTGGGGATTTTTAGCGGGATTTTAATCTATTATGCGTTGGTTTAATTCATAATCTTATAATATTTTACCATATTATGTATGACCCAAACATGTAATACTAATAGTGTATTGTGTGATATTATAGTTTTTATTGTACATAAGTGAAATGGAATTACAAGAAAAATGTATTATGAACATTTTGTTAGAGCGTTATTTGAACTTCGAAGGTTAGAAAACTGAAAAATATTTTTTCTATCCACGTGACACTGGCAGAATTGAGTATTAAACACATATTGCCACTTACATAAAAATAAGAAAACAAACTTCATATTAATGTTTCCAGAGTTTAATTAATTTGTGTTTTTTTTTATAATATACTAATAATGTATATTTTAAAATATACGGAAAAGCATTATTTATAGATAATTTATTATCTACAGTTAATTTTTCAGAAATTGTAACTGCCTTTGAAGATTATTTTAAACGTAACATTTCATTTATTTGAATGAAAGCAATTATTTTTCCCTTAAACAAACGAACGGCGCACTTATTTTGAAAAGATGTTTCAGGTCGAAGGGACCGCTTGACGTTGGCAATACTGATCTTCGTGTAAACTCGTCAGCACCTTCTGTAAACATCTGTATTTGCATTTCCTCGTCCACCGAGACCTGTGTCAACAGTAATATCCTCCGCTCTTAAGAGGGACACTTGTTACAAGAGCTTTATACCCAACGAGTATACAATGAGTTTTTTTTTATATTAATATGTATACACAAGATTGATTATCAAATAATATTTTTCAATTATTTAGTATTTCTATACTTTCTGTGGACACTACTACAAATAGCTAGTCGTTATTTATGAGTACGGACTAAGTTGAAAATTCCTGATTATATTATGTACCTACCTATAAATATTTCAATTTAGATCAATATGCTGTAATTATTAAAAAAAAAAACATTTAATTATGTTAGATGTTCACATTTTTTGCGTTTTATAGTTTTTGCATTTTGATTACAATCTTACCTGACCTTATCATTAGTAAGTGTCGATGTTGTCTAGTATCATGCTAAGCCTAGATGGCTCTCAAATGTAGCTGCTAGAACACATCTGTAGGTTCTTGGTGACAGATTTTCGACTTCGAGGTTGATAGCTAGCCATGATAACCATGTTGATAGCGAGCACAACCAGTATGGTTTCACAATGATTTTTCCTTAGCCGAAAGCTCAGGCTTATTGTAGAATTTTTAAATATGTTTTAACACGCTACCGCTTTTCCATAATCTCATAATCATATATAATTTTATGTTTTATCTCGTTTCAGATATACTTAAACTGTATCCGTGTTTTAATACACATTATAAAAATACTAAAACTATATTGTTGGGATATTCTGAATGATATTCTTTTCATCGCTGAAAACTCGCTGAAAAGTGACTTTACGAAATAATCGCAAATTCGGCAATATATATCAAACCATGTGGCACAAAGGTACATAAAATTACAGATTAGTTTGTAACAAAAAAGAAACAAAGACGAACGTGATCTCGTTCGAGAACGTGACTCGAATGATTTGATAGAGAAATATGAAGTTTATGATTTTTGCACGACCCTTTCTTTCTGATCCCAAATGGACTGTCACGACTCAAATGAGCTTTAGTTAAGTAATTTTAACACCTAATTTAAATTATAATATTATAGCTGTGCCTCGCGGTTTCACCAGCGTATAATTGAACAGAAATCGCTGATTGATTATTATCGGGCGGCCAGGATTATGCGTCACAACCTCACACGGCTCGTTCGCGCCATTGCACTTATTGTCATAGATCCGACCTGAGTGTTAAATTATTTGAATTTTACATTATCTCCTAAATTATTCGTCCAAATAACATGCTATAAAGAGCAAAGTTTATCTACTTAAAATTGTTTTGATGATGAATTAACTATGTGCCATAACTAATAATAATGCTCCTAAATCACTTTTAAATTTTCAATAAAACTTTGTCACAAAAACCTTGTTGTGGCTTATATATAAGAGTTAGACATATGGTCTCGCGGCATATGTACTAAGGAGCAATATTTTTGTAAACATTGTATTTACGTATCGCAAACCATTACGCCAGTGTACGCGGATAAAGCAGTTAGAGTACACTATAACTTACGACTTACTTAACAAAAATCAATATTTAAGGCTAGCTGAGAGGTGTAGCCTATAGCTAGATGGCCTATACACCTCGTGAATCTGGCTATCCTACATAAAATCGATTTTTTTCGAATCCGATTGGTGTTTCAGAGATAAGCTAGTTTAAACAAACAAAGAAAAAACGATTAATTCCGCTTCATTATATTAGTATAGATTACGCTCAATAGCTTGTTTGTTTGAAAGCGCTAATTCCTTGAACTAGCAATTAGATACTAAAAAATATTTTTTCAATACATAGCCTATTTATTGGGGAAGACTATATAAATTCACGCTACCATGCTGAGGAGTGGAGCAGTAATATTAGGAATATTACAAGCTGTAGGCAAGTACGGTAAATGAGAACCACAATAGGCGATGGCGAGAACCACAGGTGTGACACGATGGCGCGCCGGCGATGCGATGGTGAAATGGTCGCATAATTTTAACATGGATGAAACCGTGGGGCACAGTTACTATGAATTATAAACACGAAGTATAAGCCTCTGCTACAGCAATTATTGTTATGCTAATTTATTTCTATTTCGAGTTTTTGCGAATTTTGCAAATATTTTCTGTATTATAAATTTTAGTTATGCTTATAAACAGATTATGCTATAAGTGAACATAAGTTTTTGTGTTACCATAATGTATATCTTCTAACATTAAGAACTTTAGCATTATGACTAACTAATATCATATTTATTTAATTAAATCAATTATAATTTGGCCTAGGCTTGCAGTGTATAGATAGTGTAATGTAGTCATTAAGTAGATTCATCTAAAAATATATATTTAAATTGTGTTATATACAATATCAATCATTATCATTTTGAAATTTACTACATATTTTGTTTACCGTCATATATACCCTTACTTTAACAAATTAATCAATCACTGTGTCATGTGTAATGATAATTTATCACCGGCGAGTATTTGCAAAATGGTATCTGTGGTTATTTATAATCTTCAAGGATAGGTAGAGGTATCTCTCAAAAACGTATTTACTTTTTGATCATAAATTATTCGGTCTTGAAAAACGATGATAGTGCGAAATTTGACACATTGTTTTGATTTATTATTTGCTAAACTAGGAATTGTAAATATAATACATAAAAATATACATAGTACGTACGTATATATATATATATGTATAATGAACCTGAGCAAAGGCGATAAAAATTATCACGGTGCAACAATAGCACGGTATCACCCTCAAATTGAAAATCATTTGTCACCAAGCAGATACCAGTACCTTCCGTTAGTACCATTTAAGAGGCAATAGAATACTTGTTCACTTAATAGCATGTAAAGCCGTGGACAAACATTAGCTTATTACAATTAAAACTGCTTTTGTGCACTTCTTGCTGAATACAATGAAGCAATGATGGCTAAGTGGTAGTGTGTACGACTTCGCGTCGATTGACGAAGCCTTCGAATCGAAGGGGACTTTTTCTAATGCCCGCCTGGCTAGCTACCACCCTCAAGTTGAAAATCTGTCGCCAAGCACCAATAGGTGTGTTCCGGCAGCTACACTTGAGAGCCAGTCTTCCACTAGGTTTAGCGTGTTATCATCTTGGGCCACATCGTCACTTAGCTTCAGGTGAGATTGTGACCACTACACCAAAACCTATAACGATAAAAAACGCACTTTCACATAGCGAAAATGCTAGCACGAAACACGCTAGAAGTCCACGAATACCCAATATTTATGCTTGGGAACTAAAATATATGCTAGGAATAAACCACCCATTCTTATCACAACAGATTTACTACCGAGATCACTAGATAAATTTATATTTAAATATAATATAAAAAACAACTACTGGACACCTAAAAACTAAATATTTAAGAAAACATAATAATGTAAGAATAAAATGTAATTTAAAAAGAGAAAAGATTTGATTGTTTGTTTGCATGGAATAGGCTCTAAAACCACTAGACCGATTTGAAAAATTCTTTCACCATTAGAATCCTACAGTTCCCCTGATGAACATAGGCGATAGAATATTTTCAAAAAAGTTAGGGATCCGTATGAAAACTTCTATAATGTAACGTGTGAAAAAATACTAAAAAAATTGTTATATCGCCATACGCTGCGGAAATAGTTGACAATAGAGCAAAGTGATGTTCGACAATTTAATAGAGGACATCAATATCTACTAAAAAATTCACAATACCATATGTCTAACTATTACAGTTATGTCACAATAACTACTTTTTATGTTTAAAATATGTAATCCCGTAGTAGTTTTGTAGATATGATCTTTTTACAAACATAAGAAATAAAAATAAAATAAATAAATATAAAAAAAAACTTTCGTTATAATGTATTCTTTCTTAGTAACCCCCGACGCAAAAAGAAGGGAGTGTGTGTGTTAAAATTTATAATTTTTGAAATTTTTGTTAAATACCCGTGCGAAGCCGGGGCGGGCCGCTAGTATTGTATATAATGTCTTTTGTCAAAATGTTATATTTCTTTGTCGTCAACTTATTTACAACGTACAAATACGAAACATAATGGTATCTGTGAAATACAAAAGAATTTTTCTTTTTCATGAACGTAAGTCGTTTTAAGAAAAACAGTAGCTAGTAAGTACTACATGAAAAACATTAAGTAGTAAGTTGTCTAGATAAAAGCCTTTTTTGAGATAGAATGAGCTGTATAATACTAAGAATTTTATGACAAATTATATAGCTTGTTGAATAGAATGCAGATTTAGCAGAAGGTTTAGAAAGTTTTAAAACTTGTGTACGACAACTGTTGTTAATTAATAATCATCATTTTCTTTTTTAATCCAAATAGCTAGAACTGTCCTATATTGTAGTAAAACTATTCATACCGTTATTACATAGTACATTTTAGGTATTCCACATCGGCAGAAACCAGCCGTTAGACGCATAAGATCTAAGAAAAGATTAAACAACACTGTAAGGACATAAGTATAATATTTTGACTGAACACAGTTTCACCGATCTCCATGAAAGTTGGTAGATATGTGTTTTTCATGGAGGTTTTTATGCTTCCTCTGAACGCGATAGCTAATTCTGTGAAACGATTCGAAAGAGCAATCCAATTAAAAATATTATATTCACTTTAGGCCCTAAGAAGGCACTTATGAATATTAATACATTAACACCGGTTCGGAAAACATACTAGTCATTGAGTAGAACCGCCAAAAAAACGATCAGGTTTCTCAATGTTTTTTTAAGTTGTTTTTAAAAAAAGGTTTTCACAAACCTGTTTGTTTTCATGATTTTATTTTACAAGTTTTTCAGCATGATAAATATATATAACCGTACCAAATTACAGCTTTCTAATACTAATGAGCTAAATCGCGGACAGACAGACGGACATGGCGAAACTATATGGGTTCCTTGTTGATTTCGGAACCTTAAAAACTAACTTTCGCTTATGTAAGTAAGTTATACGATTTACTTACAAAAAAGTTTTTCAGATTATATCGTTTCCTAAGCCGCAGGGTAAATGTCAGAACTTTCTTTCTTGGTAACATTAATTCTTGTGTAAAATATATGTTTCTCTCACTTCAAAGTTGCTATATTATATAGTACTTCGTATGCGTCTTTTTCGTAGGATGCCCTTCTCTTGCTCACGTGTAACTCTATAATAGAAAATTTCCTTACCATCAGTTTGTCGTAAAAAAGGAACAAAAAGACAGAAGAGTTACTTTCGCATATATTCGCATGAATTTAATAAGACATTATGCTTGTTTTTTATAATAAATGTTGTTCTATCTTAACGATTATAACTTTTATATATAATAACAATAAGTAATTAAAATAATACCATATTATGAAAACCTTAAAGGGTAGAATGTTCCCAAAAGTTAATTTTGTTAACTGTTAATGAAATTTGATTAGACTTTTTATAAATATATTAATTAATAGAAAGATAAGTTAAGATCAACTTATTAACAGTTTTATTCAATATGTAAAACAGTAGGTTAGTAGCAACCTTAAGTGATTTCAGCGACTCGGGGAAAAATTAATGTTTATGTCATAAATTTAAAATAAAAAAACAAATGCAATTTATTAAGATTTTTATTTACCAATTACCAGTTTTAATGAGCAGCATAAAACATTGTATTCTTTATTAAACATATAATATTATTTCAAACGACAGATATGCCTAAACGAGTTTAGTTCAAAACTTGAATATGATTATGAATATACACAGGTTTTCTTACGACCGCATTGTAGTTAATAATCATCGTAATTTGCGTAACGGAATTTCAATTTCTGAAGAAGTTTCTCTATTCTTATATATTTATCATTACTTTGAAGTTTTGTAAAGTTTAACATAAACTACATTTACATAGTTTGTAACTTTTGTAAAAAAATACTGTTTAGATGCGAAATTATATAATAATAAAAAAATATAACAAGTAATAGTTCAGAAATGTTTATAAAACGGTTTATTTAGTAAAAAATGCACATAAAAACGAATAGATACGGTGTTATAAATTTCGGTCAATTCATTTTGTCAAATTTTAAGCCGAAATGTAAGTAAGAAAAATAAACGATATATTAAGAAGTCCACAGGGATAGTATTAAATATACATTTCTTTCATTTTCAAAGTGATATTATTGATCATACAGTCTAAGAAGATTTGTTTGATGTATATGACGACCTAGGTAACTCAAAATAAATGTTTTTATATCAACTCACTAGCTAAACAACCGATTAATTGCTAAGGTCACAAATAATAAATTGCTCTTAATAATACTATTATTAACAGTATTGTACGTATTACATTCAAGAAATATAAAATTTACAATTTGTAAACATAGAACGGGACGCAGTTCACTTGTTCGTACCAACATCTTGTCCATGTTTTTGTAAGGTCAATTATTTTAACAGATGGTGCAGTCCTTGGTCCCATCTTGTACACAAAATATGCTTTTATTAAATCCTATACGCGTACTAATTATTTATCTAACCGCTGTTACGGCAACAATTATATTTTTTCTATTTTTATTTCTATTCAACTTTACAAACTTGTAACTAAACTTGTGTAACTCAAGAAATTTGATTCTGTCATTATCGTTTAACTTTGATTTATCATCGCTAACCGTAGTCTTAGGGTTTTTAAACTTTTCTTTAACCTTTATCCATCTATCATTCTTCCAGTCGTATTTCTTTCCTATTTCCAAAAGAATTTCCTCGAATTTAGGCCACTTTAAATTTTGTTTCCTTACGTCTGAATTGATTAAGTTATTTGGTTTATCTGAATATTGTTTAAGTTGTGCAGGCTGTATAGTTTTCGTTTTGTTTTTTACGTTGTAAGTGAAGTTTTGTTTTCCTCCATCTGGTCTGTCAACTATGCTTATGTCAGAATTACGGTTGAATGTGCTTGTCACATGTTTATAGTGTATCGTATCAACAGTATCTCCCCCGGGTCGTTTTTCTGGATATACATCGTAAAAAGCTTCTATTTCACGCTCAATTTTTTCTGTAAAGGAAATTGAGATACGTCAATAACAAGTATTACTATTATATGTTAGGGTAAATGAAACTCAAAGAAATTTATTAAACGTATCTTTATTACATATTGGAATCAAGAACTTATACGAACATTTTAGAGTATAGGTTAATTTATCAGGCTTTAATGTGTTATAATATAACTCTTATAAAATGCGTTCATGCGCATAATACATTTGAAATTACAGTTGAAAAAAAAAAAAACAATTTAATAAACAGGTGTGTCATGAAATAATGTTGTACCAAAAAGGAGTTATAGACCTTGGTTTAGTTATACATATGCATATAAAATTTGTGAAATATTTTACTGTAATATGTAGTTACAAATAAAAATGAGTAATCTTTATTTTTATCTTTGGTTTCATCGAAGTCTATAATCCGACTCTTATATTTAATTAAAACGTTAATATTCAGTGACGTTTGTCACAGGTTACTAATAAAATAAGTCTCAAATTAATTTAGATTTGATACTATTTAAAACGGGGAAATAGGCCCTGCATTAGAATGAGTACGTATTACAAATAAATACCAATGGATTCATTTAATATACCACTAAATTAAACCTTCATGTTTAATAGTTTAATTGTGTGATTATATATGTGATGAAACCAGCCTAACTCAGGCAGGCAACTTCACCCTCGTTTGAAATCGTGTTTCATCCCGCGTCATACACTATATTTTTCATATAACCTGCATTAAAAGTGCGAGTTTTAATGTCTGGAGCCAACCAGAATTAAAAAAGAATTTTAGACTAATAGCGAATACACAAAATATTTGTCGTAAGCACTCAAATACCTTCTTCTTGGTTTTTCAGGTAATAAATCCAAAGTTGCAGTTGTTGCTTAGTACACCACAACATCTCATTGCTTAAGCAACAACTGCAACTTTGGATTTATTACCTATATTAAAATTGTATCAGTTTAGTTGACGGTTAAAATGACAATTATAAAGCTTTGACATAAACAAAAGATACTCTGTCAGGATCGAAAGCATAGCTGCAACGTCATTCAGCTGGCAGAAAAACACCGTTTTATTCCCTCGGGAAAAAATCTGCCTATTTTCTTCCCGGTAAAAGTCATATTCGTCTGAAATTGATTAGTTTCGGATGGCTCAACAGGCATTGAAACTAGAACTTTCAATGCACGTTATATGGAAAATATATTTCACTACTCTTACCTGTCATCGTTTTGTATAATTCAAGATCATGTCTAAGGTTCCCCATGCCTATTTCACGCCAACGTCCATCGCCTTGGTCTGTTGTAAACAAATTAATGAGATACCATACAAATTCTCCCAATCTTTTTTTTTCTTTTCGAACTGACTATACTGTTAGCCTTAGGGGCCCTGGAGTCTTTACGGCTTTTACAGCTATAACGGGCTTGGTTCTCCCAATCATTGACTTCCCCATTAAATAAAACTTTTCAAAATTTTGATCAGAAGAGGAATTCATTTTTATATTACGAAGATAATTATACAAGTTGCTTTTTTAATTAAATTCATTTCGAAAAGTATTAACTTATTTTATTAAAGTATTTACTTAAAGTATGTATTTCTACAGAATATTGGTCAAAACATATGAGCAAATAAGTTTTTCTAAGTTCTAATTTCGAAATGACCGCTAAGATTTTTTAATATTTTTTAAATCATAGCCCGGCATGACGACTTTTCTGTGTCTGATGGCCAGTACTATCGACAAAAACCACTAATAACAATATCATATACAAATAAACTCACCTATAAAAAATGTTAAAATTATTAAATAATACGTATTACATAATATAATTTTTGCCATTGTTATTTTTCTGTTTTCAATTGTTTATCTGAAACAATAATAAAAAAAAGATGAGTGCAGCAGTTCACACGTGTCAGAAGTGAAACCTTCAGGAATAAATAAAAAATAAGTTCTTGAAAAATTATTTTTAAATATCCAACTCAGCGGAATTAGAACTATCGACCACTCGTGCATACTACGTACGAAGTCTAGTCGTCTCTTACCACTAGGCCAATCCGACGAAGATCATAATCATGAAAATCAGAACTTTAACTGTACATAATATAAATGTATTCTCTCGTAGGCTAAATCCTATAGATGTATATGGTTGTCTCTTTTTACTGTCGCTTATTCGTTTCATCGAGTTTCAAATCACAACGGTGTTAAAGAAGTTTTCACTTCAAGATATTATAAATTCAAAACAGAGCATAATTTTAGTTTTACTAATGGGAGCAGCAAATCATCCCCTCCCCATCATTATCGGAACCAGCCTCAAAGAAGCTATCACACTCATGTCAATAACCAATCCCGAGAACTAAGTTGGAACTCCTCGTGTGCCGCTTCATATTACTAACCACGAAAAGTTCTTCACACTGGAAAATAGCAACAAGAATAATTGTAATAACGGCAATAATAGTTGTGGCGGTAGTGTTACGTTATACTGCACATAGTGAGCACCTAGCTATCTAGTTTTGACACTCTTTCTGGTACAAAAAGATACTTAATCGATATATTATCTTACTTTCACAATATATGTTCCATATTCCATAATAATTCACCTAGTAGCATGATATATACAGAACGTTTTTTTTTGTAGGCAGCAAGGCCAAAGGGTGCCTTAACCATTGTAGCTGCTACAAATATGAAATGCGATTGCTTGCATTCATAGTACTCTAACCTCAGTAGGTCTCATAGAATTTATTAATTCTTATAAGAAACAGGATAGGTTGGCATGAAAAAAAAAACAAATCTGTGTAAATTGATCATTTTAATGCTGCTGACTTTACACTTTTTCAAAAACTGTAAATGTAGTTCAAAATGTCTCAAAAAGTTTAGGACAATCTACTAAGAAAGTTTTCTTGTATCTACAACGGTTAAGGTACCTGCTCTTACGGCCCCGTTGAGAAATCCACCTGTACAGTGTACATATAATATGAAAACTTAAATATTCTCACGTTATATGTTAGTTAAAAAAATGTTATCATTACAATCAAAATTAAGAACAAAAATAAAAATAAAATGCCCAACTATCTTTAATTTAATTTAATTACGTTTATAAAAAAAATGCTATAAAATTGTACTAATTTAATATTAAATTCATACATAATAATAATCACGACCACATCTGTAAGAAAGCTATTATATAGTATTTATAATTTAAATGAAAATAATTATAATTATATGAAAATACTAAATAAAGAGAATATCCGAGACATTGTTAAATTTAAATATAGCATAAACATACGCTTTCAATCTAAACAGGTACCACATTATTTTACAAAAGCTTTTGTTGAAAGAAAAAAGTGACTGCTATTTGTTCAAGCTCCAACGCTCACACGATTTTTTGTTATGGGGGGTACATTATGCTTTCGTTAAAAGTTGTATACTTGAGTTTATCACTCGTTTATTTTTAATATGAGCGGCTATATTTCCTCTTTATAAGCACTCGACCGTAATAAGATGTCCCAAATAATCGAGTACTGTTATTATGACCGATGTAAAAATACTTGACCTTTTTGCGTAGGCTCTTTCAAACGTCAATCAATTAACCGGGCAAGGATACCAAGAAAATTATTATGTTTGCTAGTGAATACACATTTTTAGTATAAGTAATTGCCAAGAAAATTAATATAATTAGGAAATTTGTTTTACGTCTCAGTAATATTGTCATGTAACGAATTCTAGATAACTCTAAGTGTTTACAATAAATTATCTAATTAATCATGGCGTTAAAATAATTTATGCCTAATAAATTAAATTTATATAAGAAATCTAAACTGGGGGGATTTGCCATAATCGCCACGCTTGGCAGGCGGGATGGAGATCGCAGTTAGGTCGTGAATGTACTCGACGATGCTTCCCGTTTTTCGGCTAATCCCTTAGTCACCACGGGATGAGATGGGGTGGTGCTATTCTAAGCCGGAACAAATACGAACACATCTCGGTTGGGCAGCGTTCGAGAAGCTACGTAACATTTTCTCGTCCGAGATAACGCCGTGTCTCAAGACGAAAGTCAGTGGTACTGATACGTGGTCACTAACGATGGGTCTGATAAGAAAGCTCAAGATCACTCAAAGGGCATTGGAGAGAGCTATGCTCAGAGTTTCTCAGAGCTTCAGAGAATCAGAAACGAGAAGATCCGCAAAAAAGAAGTCATCCACATAGGTCTCAGAATTGCTAAACATAAGTGGCAGTGAGCGAGGCACATAACTCGTAGAACGGATGGCCGTTGGAGTCATAGAGTTCTCGAGTGGCGGCCACGTACCAGAAGACGCAGCTTAGGCAGCCCCGCCACAAGGTGGACCGTCGACCTAGTGAAGGTTGCGGGAACTCGCTGGATGCAAGCAATGCACAACTGATAGTTGTGGCGATCTTTGGGGAGGCCTATGTCTAGCAATGGACGACTTATGGCTGAATGGGATATAAGAAATAATACCTATATAAAATCGTTATTGCGTCTCCGTGGTCTTCTCTTTTTTTTTTCTTGGTTTTATGGCCTTTTGCCCTTTGGGTTACGATAGCCTAATGTGGTCGGTTAAGATCAAACATAATTAAAACATATTTTGTAACCTTGTGCCTACGACTTCTTCGTGGAATTTTGTAAATGAAAAACAAGGATAAAAAATAACAGATACATATCTGGTGTACTGAAATTCTACATCGGCGATTTATCCGTTTTTCGTGCTTTGAGAATGTCTCCGATGTATGAGACGTAATTTGGTGCTCACGGTTATCAGTTAGCCGTGTCCCACGTTCTTCACTACTTTCGCTCGATCAACACACGTCTACTCTTTGAAGTTAACCTAATACGTCGTTCTCTATAGGTTACTGGGGCGCGTAATTTTTTTCTTAGTATCTCATTCAGCTGCAAGTCTCACTAAACGATATTCCCCAGATTCCAGTGAACGAACGAATCTCACAATTTTTTTAGAACAATGGAATATTGAGAAAATCCCGTCCACTATCTACTAGGCATTTTACCCAAATGCAAATTAATGCAATACAGTCCGTAAGTTAAAGTTTGTACTTCAATCACAACGTTTAATTTAAAATCAAGTTATAAAGGAATGAATCATAAGCCCTTTGAGAATATCCAAGTAAAATCATTTTACATATTAACTGATATTATCCAAACGACATAAGAACTGAGTTATTCAATATAATTTTTTTATGTTTTGCAATACTTTAGGAAAAGCTAGGTTTATTTAATAATTTTACAGGGAATAATGACATTACAGTATGTCTTTTAAGTATAATTAACAAAAATATTTATAGCACAAAAAATACCAGACAACAGCATCTATCGTAGAATTTTAATTAAATTTGTGATAATTTTAATTCGGGATAAACCTAACATGAAAACATTTTGTAATAATCTGGTGTTATTATTCCCTGTAAGGTCTCAAAACATCTACTAAACGCCATTATAAATAAAGTACAGACAAGGACAGGCTCTCGAATACAACTGGTGAAACATACATATAGCTGCTTGACGATAGATATTTTTAAACTTAAGGGTTGTAGTAGTCATGCGAGCATTAGCGGGCACTACCACCATGATACAGTTTCATGTTTTCCTTCATCGAAAGCTCAGACTCACTTTAGAATTTTAACCCGCGGCGATTGTCGTGATGTCCGAATAAGCGATCAGTGAGCCAACATCGCTCCATAATCCGCAAAACGTGATAACCTATCAATATCTAGTGATCCTACATGATTTCGTGTAGTGCTCGAAATTTTCTAAGTTTCTAGCAGGCCTATACCCATCAGTGGGATACAATAAAGTATAAGAAAAACTCTTCAGACACGTTACGCTACAAATTAAATATTTAATCGTGAAATTTTTAAATAACCATATTTATTTACAATAGTAACAAGTTATTAAGTTTTGTTGAGTTTACACTGGCAGACTGCTATAGGATTCATTCCTATAGTTTTTACAGAATATTGGACTTTACATGGCTTTCACATAAATCATGTTTAAAAATATTTTTCGCTGGTTTGGAAAAATAACCAAAAAATAGGAATTGCGGGCGTTCGCATAATACGTTATATATTTAACAGCACATTTATAATTTGCCGTGTAATAAATTCAAACTGGATTTGAAAACTACTATTTTTGGTTTGATTCTCCACAAGATCTCCTTTGATGCTAAATTTCAAGGCTTTAGGTCCCCGAAAAGTACACTCTATAGTGTATATAGTGATAATCGAAGAATGAGCGCGACTTTTTGTATCTCCTTATTTTATTAACCAAGAATATTTTTTTACATTTTTGTTATATGAGGATTAAAATAAGACTTAGGAGTCGATATTAATTTCAACTATATACCTACCTCAAGCAGTTTTCAAGAAAAAAATCCTTGACAAACTGACGCCCTTCCTTCAAAGTTCCTTGAGGAATACGCGACGAACAAAAAAGTGATCCTATGAGGGCTCCGTTTTTTTCATTTTCGGTACGGAATCCTAAAAAGCTTGAGTTATAACTGTAATTATATTAGAATATTGATCAAGTATTTTTAAAGAACCTCACCGGCTGTCTTCTAAAATTATAATTTTGGAAGAATTTCTTAGTACGGAAGAAGTGCTCATGTTTAATGCGATTTGCGCATTTTTTTTCTTATTAAAATGCGTGCCTGCCATTGTATGTATACTTTCAAAGGCCTTTTTTATTACGTACTGTCCTAATTATACTTCTAACAACTTAAATTAAATTATCATTTTACATAACATAATACTTTAAATACAAAAGATGCTTTAAGCCAGTTGAATTATTTAATGGTTTTATGCGATTTTCACGTTCTTTGTAGGTTGGCAGCTATTGTACTTTTCTAAGCAGTTTGTAGGCAGTGTTCATTTCAACAACATATCATAGAGAAATAAGGTTTTTAACTGTGTTCATTTTATAAGGATTTTATAAAACGACTGAATAGATTTTGATAAAAAAAAAAGTATATCACGATATCTTCATAAACAATAATTTTGTAGTTCACACCAGCGAAGCCGCGGGCACGACTAGTACTTTATATATAAATTTTAGATTTTGACCACAAAACGTTCTCGCTCACGCACTCGCTTCATGTTAAGTGATTATGTGGCCTAACTTACTAAGGTTTTCAAATGCCAGAACACGTCCATAGGTGTTTGACGACAGTTTATCAACTTGAGGTAACAAGCCAGACGAGCATTAGATAGTTTGCTACCGCCGTTCAAAATGTTAAAAATGTACGTAATGTACCATGGATGTTAATGTTGCAGAGAATAATTATCACAATTAGTGTCATCAACGTTCAAAGTTCGATACGACGCGTTTCGAACTTTCGCAAAATGATAAAACGCATGTTGAATTTGTATCAAAAGCTCAAATTACATTATGTCGTCAGTAATCAGCTAAAACCTCAAAATAGCAAGTTACAAGTTTAACAGCTTAAACTTTTAAAAAGTGTGCCCAAAAACGTAGCTATAATAAACGTCAGAAAAACAAAATCAATTTAAGAACGTTCTAGATAATATCCTAATAGAATTTTCATTTTGAATACAATTATATTAATTTTATATAAGAAAAATTATTCTGATAAATGTATTGATTTAAATAATATACACAATATGTACATCTAAATGAAGCATTTCGCAGTGAAATTTCTTAACAGAATTTAATGTTATTTTACCGACATGTAAAACATCGTAACTGTCATATTATAGAAATGTAAAATTGTTTTTCTTTGAAAGATAAAAAGATAGCGAAAAGAATATTTTAAAATGAATGCTTAAAGTCTTACATTTCTGGCACCCACACATAGATATGTATGTATAAGACATAGAAATAACACACGCCCTTTTTATCACGAGGAAGTTACGTTGTCAACTCGAACCTCTATTTTTAAATCTTTTTAGTAACAAAGACATAGAAATTCGAAATCTTCTTTGAGTATTATTTAAAAAATTCTTTTTGATGAATGCGTCGCTGAGTACAAAGAGAAAAAGATAAACTCCTTTCTTTGTAAATTGGATATGATATTCCCACTATACATGTAATGTTTTTTAAATATTTATTCACACTACTTTTGCTAGTTTTATTTCGAGCAGAATAATCGTACTTATATATAGCTTCAAATCGACAGATCTCATAGTGTAATTTTTTACTGAAAAATCAATATATCAATATAATATAAGTAATGATATACTGTATCGTATCACATTCATTATAATTGTTATAAATGATAATTCTAATTCTATTCAATTCATAATTATATTCCTATTTCTTGTATTTTTTTTATTATAAAACGAATCTTACATGAATGTAATGTATTGTTCAATAACCGGTTATCAATGGTATATATCTTAGTGTTTTTTTTTTAACATTTATTCACACTACTTTTGCAAGTTTTATTCTTTTTTAATATTAATTATATTAGTTATGTTCCAAGCCCTTATTTGTCGGAATCAATAATAAGAAGCAGAAAAATGCTTATAGTAGATTTTCCTCTACGTAAGTTTTTCTAATTATATAAAGTCACGATGAACTCGAATCATTTTATGGAACTATTACATTTAAAATACATAGTAACAACTAATACTACTAATAATAAAAACAACAACAAAATATTTCAAATTTACTTGACATAGTATTTAAAGACGATTAATTTACTTGTCACGCGCAAGGGAAATTTCAAAAAACATTGCCTAAGCAGTATTAAGATTACATTATATTTTTTATTTAATTTGCACTGTAAACAAAACATATTTTTAACAAATTTTATTAAAAATAAATAAAATAGTTACCTGATATTCTTGCCAATAATTAACACACACTTCAAAAAATGGAACAAAATAAAACGTCTACCCTTGATTGCGAACCCTCAAATATAATTTTAGTTTCCGGACACGAACTTCCATGTATCACGATATGAAGACACGTCCTCTCTCTACCATATACTGAAACTCGACTGTGAACTCGACTGAGTCAACTCGCTAAACTGCAAAGCAAACCCGTTGTTCCACACTCCGTAGTTTTTCCCGAATATTTTCTTACGAGAACATTTATCGTTAGTACGAATACATCGCTGTTTTTACGAAATCGGTATTCGAATTTTACTTACACAATTAGGCAATGTATGTCAAAGAATTTATAAAAGGCCTTGAAGAGAAGCGTAACTACAGCATACGGTAAATGTTTCACCCCTCATTCGAACCCACATTTCTCCCTTCCAGAGGCCATGCTTAAAGTTGTATTACATGTCTGCATGGTAGACTTTTCAATCGAATAAGCTACCTTTTCATTGTATAAATGGTAGCTGGTATATTAAAAATTTAATTAATTTCAGACATCGAAAAAATAAGTTTTTTTCCAATTTTTTAATAGTTTCATTTAGTCAGCTCTATCGTATGTGGGTACCATCGTATGGGTGGCCAATTGTTAATTAAACATAGGTATACCTATCGTTTAATAGTAAGCGGGGTGGTAAGGAACGATATCTTGGAGGTTGCCGTTGTTTTTCTTGTGTGATATGCAAAGCACCATCACATTACCGTGCTATAAAGAAAAGTATGCAATTGTTTTATCGTTCGCTGGCGCTTTTGAAGTCAAAAGCAAATGTTACTTCAAAACAAAAAAGAAAAACACTTGTTTAGTCGAGTCTCGCTTCACTAAAATAAATATTTCAAAATTCATGTTGTAGTTCGTACATAATTTTTACTTGTAAATTATATAATATACTGTTATTATAAAGAGGTAAGTGAATTTAGATTCTGAGTTTGGATTTTTATTTGTAAATGTAGATTCTGCTCAATAGAGATATTGATTTTTTTTTATTTAATTGAATTGTTTGTCGATAGCTACTTTCAGATTTATGGTTATATTTTATTATTATTACGTTTTCAGTTGTATTTAACGCGTACAAAGTTGAATGCTAGTATATTATACTAAATACTTATATGTACACTATTTTTAAATAATACTTGTCTTCTATTTATATAAAATAATACCGTTTAAATTTCTCAAATAATTCGTATATGTATGCATAGGTATTTTTTTATAATATTATAAAAAAGCAAATAAATGGACTCTATCTAAATAAACGGTATTTACATAAAGATTAATCAAGCTATTGTTCTTTGTGTAGCTAATCTCTGCTTTTATTGTCTTTACTGTTGCTCTTTCAATTCGGTACATTAGGTATTTCCAGTTTGAACAGAACAAAATCATTAAAACGGTGGTCGTATACAAAAATGTTCATTACAGCACCTAACCCTCTTCAAATTCTAAGCTTGTAGCTTTGCCCTTTTTTGTTACTCTTAGCTTCAGGGTCGATGTCTCTTGTGTATATATACCGTGTTCGTTATAGATGGATTACGCTGAATGCTTTCTCTTTGTGGCTATTTTCAATCACTGTAATCCGGATACTTATAAATGTACATTTGAACAAAATATGTTGACCGAAAAATGTGTTGTCCTTTATATTCACAAAGTTCGGCATAAAAAATACGAATTATAAAAATGACTTTTTAATATACATTTTTTTCGTTTTCTTCTTAATAAACCCTTCGATTTGATAGCCCATATCATGAGGATGTTGGTATAAAAATAAGTGTTCCGCCATCTTTAGGAGTCCACCATATTAGATTTAGAATGACGTCACATAGCTAACCATGAGTTGCATTGGCGATAACTGTTTTAAAATTCAGTTACAAGATTTGATTCATACTAACCAATGCAAATTAAATAAATGCTTGTAAAATACATAGAGGCCATAAATACATAATATACCTACATATTACGGTCATTTAAGTTTGCTCGATTTAAAAAAATATGAAAAAGTTGTAGATATTCAGTTTGATAATTTTATAATAATCTCTAATATATAAACGACTAAAAGATTTGAGTTTCCTACTTACAAATAACGAAATTCGGCAGAGTTAAATAAATCGCATTTCATATTGAGATCTAAAATTATTATATTTTGTAATTGTATAATATTTTTATATTATATTTTCATCGCTGGTGTAAATTGCCGTATTCAAATTTCAAATACATTCGCTTTTAATAAAATAAATATTTGAAAGGTTAAAATTACTACACAATGATAGTTCAGTTGTTTGCGTTCGCACACTACGCCGATCGACGTCAGTTCGAATCGTAAAATGAGCCGGAGCTTTCGCTGAAGGAAAACATCGTTATCAAACAATACAATTTTCTACTACTCGTCTAGCTAGTTATCACCTTCTAATTAAAAACCTGTCACCAAGCACCTATTAAGCTATTCCGGCAACCGCACTTTAGATATAATTTACATATCACGCGAAAGCTGTTTATCTTTGAGATTGTAATGAAATGGCTAAGCTATAAATCAATTTAAAAAAGTGACCTAAGTGACCTATTAAGAAGGCAATAGTATCTAATAAATTGGAAGATATTAATCAAATTACAACGAAATCTGATTTGCGACTTTGTTCGACATTTTGTAGCCGGATGTCGAAACGATAGCGTTAAATATTATCCGATAGGGACGAACCCGAAGCTAATTTCGTAAATCGTTAATCAGTAGGTCGAGCGGAAAACTGATAAGGCAGACCTTTCGCCAATTAAGTTAATGGTGAATCTTTTTCGGCGAACTCCACGTAATGGTTTATGTGTCGGATATGGGTCTGTGTGTCTTTCTCGGACAGTTTTATTGTACGACAATTATAAAGGATTTGATAACCTTTTCTATTAAAAAGATAAAAAAAAAAGATTTTTTTTTATTAATTATTAATAATTTAATAATTATTTGTACCAACGACATTTGACAACAATAAATAATCTAAAAATACCTTTATATCTACCTACTAAGAACTAAAAATCAAATGCCAGTTGTTACAAAACGGCTCCTGCTCAGCGTAATGTTGGTTGCAAACAACCAGCGCTGGTCTTCCATTGGAGCCGTCCGGTGACATCACAAGACAGGTGGGTATTATATAATGAAAAGAATTTGGCGCAAATGTTTGGAAAAATATATAACGGCTTTTCAGCTTGATTGAGTTTTATCACTGTTATGCCTCTCGGCGATCTTCTCTAAATTATCCAGAATATAATTATGTTTATTTTACTTTATGTTACATTCATTTGTTCTAAAAACAAAAAATCAAATTCTGCTTTATATGTTTAATAAAAACTTTAAACTACGTCTACGTAATAGTCTATAAGGTGGATTTTTTTAAGTTGTAGGTACACAATTTTTATCATAACATAACAAAATAATTATAAAGATAAATTCGATGATGTAATAAACATATTTACCTATAAGGCTACTTCGAATGAAATTCATCGCAATTGACTATTTTCGTTATGGAAAATCAATATAAACTGTGATTTATTATTAAAATCAACATAACATTTTTTCTTTTTATAGTGGGTATTATAGTCAGAATCAAACTCCAGTCTAAATAAGTTAAATGACGTAAGCTTAGTTAATTGAATATCAGTGCGTTAATGTTATGAAAAATATCTTTAAATTATTCTCATTACTAATTGATAAATATGTACGTTGTATAAAGTAATATTTTATTTAAGCGAATAACTCAACTATGCAATTAAATTTCATTTAAACGGCAAGACGTTCAGGTTTTTATACTGTGTAAATAAAGTTATCAATTAATAATTACATTATTTTAGTGGGTGTACAGTGAAGGAGTGAGTGAGTAATTTCTAGATATCACTATCATTCACGTCATAGTCCATTAGATATATTTGACCACTGATTTCTTATTTACAAAAGACTAATTACGTGTATCCGCAACTGTCGATCTCCTTGTACAAATACCATTAATAATCTATAGACAATATTCAATATTACATAATCTTACCAATCATATATAATTTTGTTTTATGTAATTAATTAGTTTATGTAATAAAACATAGTTCAATTTGTGTTTTACGTAAGTAAAAAAATTCTTGTTATATTTCACTTTTTCATTTGATCTATTATAATTTGTCCATCATAATATTTACCAGTAGTGTACATTTAATCTATAAGTGTTAACACATTGTTGGGTATAAGTCTTATTATTTTCATTTTTGTAATATTTTTATTCCGCTGTTGTGTATTTCACATTTTCACACATGCCTTGCACATGCACAAGTTCGGCTTTGTATGGAATACTGTTCGCATCTTTGGGACGGATCCGCTAAATACCTCCTCGAAGCCCCGGACAGGTTGCAGAGACGGGCTGTCCGCATTGTAAATGATGCAGATGTTACAACGTTAATCGAGCCGTTTCAGTTGCGCAGGGATATTGCCTCGCTAAGCGTGTTCTACCGTCTGTATCATGGCGAGTGTTCTGAAGAGCTGTTTAACCTTATTCCCTCTTTTCCCTTTCACAACAGAACCACGCTCGCTGGTCTCCGGAGCCACAGCTTCACGGTTACCTCCATCTCGGCTCGAACAAAGAAATTCGCTACTTCGTTTCTTTGCAGTACTGTGAGGCTGTGGAACTGTCTTCCGGCCAGTGTTTTCCCTCCTTCCTACAACATGAAGTCCTTCAAACATAACGTGAAGAGATATTTGAGCAGGGAGACATGACAGCGACGACTATCGATAGATTATAAATCCCACGGTGGTCGCCGATGTTATTGGATTGCACTATGCTCACCATCAGGTACAGTGTAGTAACTACGCCATGCTACGATAAAAAAAAAAAAAAAAAAAAGAAACAATTACCCTTATCAATATACCAGCTACAATACACATTCACTAAAATATAATTGACTATTTTACAATAAACAGCTCTATGTATAAGAGAATCTTAATGGTAAAATCGCAAAAAAATAACGATTTTCCTCTTTAAGGTAAAATAAGGTTTGAATGTTCGTGACTCTTCCAACAATGAATAGCCCTTCGAGCGCAAAGTAATAAATATAAATAACTACAGCTTTATATTAAATTTTTCTACTTAAATATGTAATCAAGGTTAATCTAAAGAGAGCTTTGATGATGTAGTCGTAAGTACATAATGTAATTTTAAGTACCTATATAATTTTGTAGGCATGACAGCGACGACCGCCAAAGGATTCCGATCTCGGTGGTCGCACTTGTATTTAGATTGTACTGTGCTTACCATCAGGAACAGTACCGTCAATTTGCCAAGCTACTATAAAAAAAATGTTTAAATATAAATCTAATTATTTTTCCGTGTTAATATATTAAAACCTTTACGTATTATTCGTTCCTTTTATTCAACAAAATACGATTAGGTCAATGACTTTTTTGTTTAAGCCGCTTAATCTCAAACATTTGTATGAAATTTTAAAAGTAGCGTTGATTTTCCGGAAAAGCGACGCTAATTTTAGAGAAAATTTCATACAAATGGTTGGGATTAGGCTAAGTAAAAAAGAAGTGAAATGACCTACTTACCAAAAACGCACTGTTATTTGTTGTTAAAATTGTGATAAAGTGTTGCATGGCATGTAATTATTACTGAATAAGAGTATTTATTTGTTGAGATTATAAATGTAGTGTTTGTTAACGAGATTTTTTTTTAATATTAATCATATCTTGTATGGTGTTATTGAGACTTGGGAATCTATACGAATATAATAAAGCTGATGAGTATTTTGTTTGATCGTTTGTGTGTTTAAACGCACTAATCTCTGGAACTACCAGTCGGATTCGAAAAATTCTTTTTGTATATGACAGGTGTAAATAGCTATATAACTTCAAGCTACGACCTTAAGGACCGGAGCAGTAATTTTGAACGTCAAGCAATCTGGCAAGCTGTTGGCGAGTACGGGAAGTGGAACAACAATAGGACTACACGAACGCATTAGTTTAGCTATACAGTAGTTACTATAACTCTATAACTGATTGTTAATTGACGGAATAAAATACATCACTACGTATTATATAAGATTAGGTCAGATATATTTTGAACCGAGGCCTTGTTATTTCATGGGCTTGTTATTTCAAAAAAAATCATCTCTTCTTTCACCACCTGTTGGGGGTTTAATTTCCAAAAATCCTTCCATATTGCTCACTTACAGTGTAAAAGAAACCCGCATGCAATTTTCACGGTCCTAACTCCAGTAATGTGTTGATATGTCAGCCAGTCAGTTAGTTATTCTTTTATAATATATAACATAAGGTGCTGAAAGAAGGGATGAATTTTATATATGTATTTATATATACTAGTGGTCGCCCAGTGGTCGAAATTCGACCATAATTAATTTAAATTATAAGTTTGAACATTATTAAGGTTCTATTGTCAAACACTATACTTCTATAATCACAGATTACGCCAAGGCTACACTGTTAATTTGCCTACAAAAAAAACTTTGAACCAGCAATAACAAATTATTTTTATTACCTATACGCTACACAACTTTCTTTTTATATTGAGATTTTATATATATATATATTGAGCAAGCAGTATTTCACTAATAACTAATATATATATATTGTAATAATAAATGAATTTATTGACATTCGGTAAGATTATAGACAAATAATATTAAAGACAAACTATATTAATCTATTTTCAATTTGACCACAGACTTTAACAGTAAACAAGAGTATATATGCGTGTGTGTGTCAAATACATGGTAGTGTGTGTAACGTGTTTTTTTATTGTTTTAATGTATTTTATATGCATAATTTTAAGAAAATATTAGCATTCTGCACTCCTTCTCTATATAAACTATAATTTCATACATCTGCGTCCGCACAAATTTCGTAAAAAGGGGTACAAAGTTTTATCATATATTAATATATGTTTTAATATATATAGTACTTAATATGTTCATTTAATTCAGTAAAAATATTGATGTTATGTTCAGTGTAAATTGTATAGAAAAACTAGATCCTGTAAATAAATGAATTTTCATTTATTGTTAACATAAATTAAAATCATAACGGTAACAAAATTACTTGTCAGCTCTAATAATCATGAAATTACTTCGTTTGATACCAGATCTATGTGCTATAAAGGGTCCGACAGAGTAATAAAACTGTCAATTTTAACACCCTCGTCACAGTGTACATAAAGCTCAAACTTTATTATGTACCACTTAAAATTTTTGATGAACTCTTTCAATGTACCTAAATGTGTTGTGAAATTGCAATTTTAATGTAATTCTCGTTCTGAAATATTTAACGAAATGAAAACGATATAAGGCAAAACGATCTTAACGTAGATTATGTTCACTACGCAATTAATATTAATCTATTTTGTACATTTTCATATACGTAACCAATTTCATATTTATATAAGGAATGCCAAAATACTTAAATTTTGCGATAATGCACTATATATATATAGTGCACTATTTATAGACCTTCGCAGCATGCATTGATAACATAAAAATACAATTAGGTAACATGGCATAAAATATAACACAGTATTACTAATTCAACTAAAATAAAAAAGATGATAACAGGTTATTATAATATTTTATATTATTATTGTTTAGTTATTGTGTTGACGACAGTAATAGTATGAACTATACCAATGTCGTCAACGAGTCCCACAATAAATGATAACTCTAAAATACGAAAAAGTTAGAGATAAAAGATATAATTTAAAAAAAAAGTGCCAGAAAGGTGAAAATGTAATTAATTACACAAGTAATTTAGACCTTGTGTGTTTGTGTTGTTTGCGTACATGTGTGAGCGTGTGGGTGTTGTTTTTCAATTATCTACATGGATTCTTATTTTGACAAAATGTTTATGTTAATCTAAATATACTTGTATCATTCTAAAATAATTGTTTACAGGAGTCCTAAGTGCTGATGTCATTTGAAACGTTCAATATGCAAACTAAATCATTTTTACTAAGCTTATTACAAACTATGACGAAAAAAAATTTTAACTTCAAGAAGCGCAAGAATAATACTAAGATATATTAATTGTTTACAAAATATTTCAATGCATAAATACAAAGATATTTAATTTTCGTATGATTTCAAATACCCTTTTCTATAAGTTTACGTTTAAATTGATATACTCATCTAGCTTACGGAATTAATTAATTTGGATATATTATTTAAAATATTTTACTTAAAATTTGTAATAAATAGAAATAAAAGGAGAATTAAGAGAAATATTTTTTAACATCTGCAAACGTATTTTTAAAGGATAATGTTTTTATTATATTAATTAATAATGAAAGAAATATTTACTTCTATTTTAGAAGTTTAAATATAAAAAGAGTTATTAGTAGATAAAAGATATTAAAAAATTATAATTCCTTAGTCTATTAATAATTAATTAACAATTCATTTAAAAATTAATTTAAGAAAAACATAAAGTGAAAAATAATTCCATACTCGTAAAAACTACTTCATGGAATTTCAATGTCTCAAAGAGTTTTTGATTATTATCATATTTTTATATTCATCTTACTTTAAAAAAATTAGTGAAAGTACAAAAATTTTATCTATTGATTTATGTGATTATGACGCATATGTCATATCTAATCCACATTAATATTATAAATGTGCAAGTAACCCTCTTTCTGTTTAATACCTTTTCACGAGTAAGCTTCTGAACCAATCGCAATGAAATTTGACATGGAGGTAGCCTGGAACCTGAAAAATGCCGTATTATGAAATGTACGCAGACGAAGTCGCGGAAAAATGCTAGTTATTAATAAACATCAAATTACCATTACTATCACACTTTCGTATATCATCTTTCAAATCAACATTTTAATGCAGTGATGTAAATTTTAGACAATTTTAGAAACAATATCACTAGCAAGTTCATTCGAGCAATCAGACTTTTTAATTAAAACCGAAGTCAGACTGAAAGTCAGACTTTGGTATTTTATCTCCTTCCAATCTGAATACCAGCCCATTTTTAAATAAACTATTAAACACGACCTTATTTTAATATTGCGTTAACAAAGAACTATTCAAAAAGGTTCTTATTGAAATGAACCATATGAATCAATTTTGCAATACTGTTTTACACTTTTGAAAAAAACGGAAACGAATTAAATAAAAAGAATTCTATTTGCCAATTATTCAAATGGATGTCTGCAATTCTAAAAGGATAAAAATGTTACACGATTCGGTAAATATTCCGACGCGATCCGAATTAGAACGAGTCCCAAAAGGATTTTGGCTGAAAGTATCGAATTTACTTATGGTAATCTTACGTCACCCCGAGGATGAACTTTGTTTTGTTACAGATTAAGTTACAATATAAAATGTTTCGTATTTTGTTAAACATTGCGATTATTCTATCTTCGTATTTGGGCGTTTTCACAAAAATGGTACAACCCTAATTTTAGCCTGTCCCTCAACTTCATTTTTTTATTGAGTTTATTTTACATTATAGTAGTAAATTTGGATGAGAATTAAATATTGTGGGTTTTTATCTACAATTCGTAAAATTTGTAATGATGAAATGAATGAAACTCATTTACAAAAGAATAAAATTATGGAAAACTACCCATAATTTTGGGCTGTCCCCAGGTAATATTCGGCTATTTATGTAAACTTTTCGCAATTAATCCGTATTGCCCTCCCGTCACAATGAGTGTTTATTTAAAATACAAAAGTTATTTTCCAGCTTAGTCAATTTATATTGCAATTATTACCTTTTAACGGTTTTTAAATTGAATTAAGATGTTGTCCCCTATTTTCGTAATTTCCGGACATGTCGAGTTTGTTACAGAATTTTTTAACATAATATTTTCCAATTTGCCTTTTATGTTTCTCAAAATGGCAATATTAAGTGGATATCAAGACGCAATCTTAAAAATATTGTTCTTTTTTGGTTAGAAAGTGATTTGCGAGCAAACGTGTGATCGGGCTAGACTTGAATAAAAATTAATGTTCAGCTATGTTACTAAAAATTTTATACATAAGCTTTAAATTACATTGTTCGATAACTTTTAATGCCTGTTTTGGCTTTGAAAGAATATATTGGTGCAAAATTAACATTAAACCATGAAATTGAATTGCTGTTAAAATTATTTTAATCCAAGACGTAAGCGCTGCGTTACCTCGGTTTTGTTACTGTTGAGATGGTAACATATAGATTGACTGCAAAAGTAACAAAATGGACAACATAAAGCTGGGCATACATTATGTATAAATTTATTTTAAGCTTTTTTATTATTATTTGGATAATAACTTATAAAATTTAATGTACATCGAATTAAATGCGTGTTTGCATATTATGCAAATTCATGTAACTATATTTAAAATGTTATTACCTAATTTAGTACTTTCTCAGTGGTCGTGTATAGTAACTAAATTATACTAAACGATTTAGTGTATTTTTTCAATTTCCCTTGTATGGTATCTATTCATTAAACGTGACTGAGTCTATCATTACTTTTAAAGTTCAAACCAAATGCAATTAACCGCTAAAGAAAAAATGAGAAGGTATCGCGAAAGGTTAAAACAAGAACGTCCTTAAGAATATGATGCACAGCGGAAAAGAAATATATAGCGTATTATATAAAAATAAAAAAAATACTGAAATGACACCAGCTGAGGCAGAAGCTAATAATTAAAAGTATAATGTGCCTAAGCTGATCGTTAAATTAAATTTAAAACATTTTTTTTCCTATATTACAAATATACTTAATTTTAATTTAAACAAAGTGAAGCATTTGCCTGCTTTATTTAAAACATGTACTGCTATGCAATATTTTCTTTTTTTTAATACTACTTAATCACTGGAACAAGGCCTGTGGTGTCTTGGAGTTTTACGAATATACAGTTTACCGACACAAAGTTCACCCACACTCAGCACGTTACATGAAGAGGTGAGGGTCCACCTTAACCACTACGAGACAAGAAACAAATTATTTGTATCCTACATTTACTCCCCTAATTACCTAACTTTTATTACGTAATGTACACTCTGCTTTACAATTTTGTTACCGTCAATTTTGTTACTGTCCCTAAATCTTTGAGATGGTTTTAAGTAATTTCTTACTAATTACTAAATGTAGTTACAATTAAGCAGTTTGAATTCATAAAAAAAGAATTGTACTTAAGTTTTTGCATAGCTGGAAATACTTTACTATTAACTTTCCTTTGATAGAATGAAAAACTATCTTTTCTCGGAACCAATAGTAACAAACCTGATAAAAATACGACCAATTTTATAATATGTGCAAACGTGTAGTATTATTTTATTATTAAAACCTTAAAAAGATGTTATCATCTACTCAAAATGCATTGTACTTTGATATAATGATGTTATAAATTCATAAAGTTTCACTTTAATTTTGGTAACACAACGGAAAAGATTTCAAGAAATAGTTGCTTATTTTCCTCTTTTTCTTTAAAAATGGCATTCGGACTAATAAACTACATTAGTTTTTAAAAATAAAAGAGTAGTAAGAATAAAATCTTAAAAAAAAAACATAATTAAAATTATCAAGTTTAAATTTTAAGTCATATTTTGACCTGTTGTACCATTTTTGTGAAAATGCCCATTTACCCTACAGAAGTTTGTAGCCAAATAACCTTGTCTTGAGTTCCTGCGATGGGTAAGGTTTTCAGAGTCTAGTGATACCTATAGTGTTACAAGTTTCCCAACCCGATGAAGCTGTAAAAGCCGTCTGAGCCTTCAGGGCCCTTTCGACTAACAGTGTAGTCAGATCGAAAAAAAAAAACAAGCATCCATGGGCTACAGTAATACAGTAGTCGTATAAAAATATATGTTAACGATTATGTAAATTGTAGAAAATGTTTTTCTAGTGACACGGCGTATTTGTATTGTAAATTAACCTTTCGGCTCTTAACGTCACACAAAATGCGCGAAAAATTGGCATTAATGTCATCCATGATAGTCAAGTTATTATAAACCATTTTATAAAAAAGTACTAGAAAAACAGTACATAGGAGTACTGTATACATATAGTACAGTTTAAAGATAATGAATTTTTACGATCGAGAATGAGATCGAGTGTGTGTCATGATAAGAGGTCGCTACTGTCTACAGTCATATATAACCGACCTTATTATAGGAAAGGTCGCTACTCTTGCAGACCTAAAAAGTTTGTCTTTTTTTTGTTGTACCGCGAAACTATGGAACCATCTCCCGACTTTCTTACGACATCGGGTCCTTCAAGCGTAATGTGTATTTATGCAGGCCGGTATGACAGCGGCAACCGCCGATGGATTTCCGATTTCTCAGTGTTCAATCGACGTTGTGTTTGGATTGTACTATGCTTACCATCAGGGACAGTACCGTAAACTTGCTGAGCTACAATAAAAAATAACTAGTTTAGAAAAAAATCACATGACGATGCATATTACTAGCCACGTTATTCAAATAAAAACTTATCAGCGCGACCTCTGCAATTTTACGGCTGAAGTATATATATGGGGGCGATGTTTCCATTGTCGAATCTTGCACATACATTAATAGTTCGTTCCGTATACTTGTAAATTTGGTTTTATATGACAAATTACATAAATGGAAGTAAAGAAATTAAATGCAATTATTAACTCACCTTAGCTATTCGTCTAAATTTAGCCTCCCTTATTTAGCAACGCTGTCAATATCTCGTCAGGTATACATTAGTAGGGTAAACATGGACGGTAGCCAATTAGTACACTTAGGTGGGGGACTTCTTAAGTGGGTAGCTGTATCGATTACCCACTTGGAATTTATATACTGTAACTTAATTATAACTAGAATTAAAATGTATTAATTACTTAAATATTACTTTGATTATTATAAATAAAAATCTAGGTATCAATTATTGGGACAGCAAAGAAAACCTTATTAGCACAAATAATATTTAATTTTTATTATCAGTTTAAATATTTTTCGCGTAACATTTCAGTTCATTGAAATTTATTTTATGAAAACAAACCATTTATACTTTTAATCTTGGATTTATAAGCTTTTAATTTTCAAAGTTACTAGAGCCGTGTTGTAACGCTTGAGATTTAGTCTTTTTAAGTTTTACATTTAAAAAGTAATAGTTTCGTACCGTATCACAATTGTAGTTATTGTCATTCCAGATTGTTTTGATAGCATTGTATCATATCATCTAAATTGTGTTAATTATTTTTAATTTTACTGTACACCGTTAATAATTTAATCCGTAAATCCTAGCTGAATATTTCAAACTATGTGGTTGGCCATGTTGATTGAAAGAGCAGCCTTATTGCTTACAGTAATCTCTTCTAGGCAACGTTTATTCCATGGTGAAATTTTTTTTCTTCCACTCTTCTCTATCAGCTGTCGTTTTAGTATTTACATATTTTATACACATATAGTTCCTCACACAATCCATCCCTCTCCATTTCGATCTTCCTCTACTCTTATGTCCGTCCATATTGAAGCAATGATGGCTCAGTGGTAGCGTGTACGACTTCGCGTCGATTGATTTGAGTTGCAGTGAGTTGCCCTGCAATGAGCCAGAGCTTTTGGTGAAGGAAAACATCGTGAGGATACCATAGCAAGGTGGTAGGGCTTTTTGTAAAGCCCGCGTGGCTATCTACCACCCTCAAGCTGCAAATCTGTTGCATTGGCCGCATCGTCACTTAACATCAGGTGAGATTGTGGCCACTAAGCCAAACCTATAACGATAAAAAAAACTTAAAACTATTCAATGAGATGACTTTAATCCCTCCTCATGACTTGCTCATACCAAGCTTACCTATTACCTCTCAAATTCTCTATCATACTCATTCCTAATCTTATCTACTCTAGTTACCTACACTAAACTTGTACATCTTCACTAAACACTTCACTAAACTTCTACATTTGTAGAATTTTCTATGTATTTTTAGTTACGAACCGTAACTGAAAATAAATTGAGGTTCGGTTTGGGAATTGAGTTGAAATATTTCGATGTGACAGCCAGTTAACGAGAAACCAAAATAGTTGAATCCGAAATTCAATTAACCCAACCTACGGAACACTTTGTTTTCAATTTTACGCCAGAATACGAATGCAAAAAGTGAAATTCAGACGTAAAAAAAAACAGTTGAAAGACCATAGTTGGAACTTTCTATGATATTGAAAAAATGAATGAATCATTAATATGGTGTGTTTACTTTCCTTATTTTTAAAACGATTATATATTTCTTAAATCTTTTCTAGATAACTTAAGTAATTAGCAGGAATTGTCTATTGAAAACTGCGATCTAAAATCCCTTTGTCAACTGTCTTCAGAAACTTTTCTATAATCATTTCATTTATTATTTTTCATTGCGATGTCAAACGACAATTTATCGGCATCTCCTTCGAAAATAATTTCAGGAGTTTGAATTGAGTATCGGCTGGTGCTCTTGTTATAATCCAAAATATAGTACTAGTGCTTAACAGCTTCTAAATCCTATAAATAACCAAGAATTCAGAATAGTTTATTTTTGAGATTACACTAATGATTGTAAGTTCTCATAAATTGTTCTGAAAATGTATTTATACTTATACCTTTTATCAAGTGAAAAGATATAGCTACGTAACTTGTGCTTATTGCAATTGAAAAAATAATACTTTTTTGTTAAATTCAAAATAATACCGTTTTTTTTATTAAATGTAAAATCTTTAAATTTATTTTCCAATTAAAATATGTATATGAATTCTGTTTCTATGTCTAGAAGTTATATTCAAGATGGGATTCTTTAAAGATAAAGAACTATCTACGCTGTATTATGACGATTAATATTGCATGGAGTGCATTGGACTTTGCGGTATGAAATGCTCTGGGATAGAAATTCCAATAAATGATATCATAATAATTCGTTCAATAAGGATAAACATATATAGTAATATAAGTTGTTTAATTAATGTTGTTTATTTTTTTTTTCTTTATAGAATATATTTTTAGAGCGAAACAATAATTATGTTCGCTGTGAAAACTTTTAACATATAATGTAATGTAAAGAGAAATAACATTTGATCTATTATTTCACAAATATCTTTTCTAATTTAATTTATTTTCTGTTCAATTGAATCTTATCACGTTTCATCAGCTCCTTTGGTTTTCTCTCTTATGTCTCATGACATTGAGAGTTCTATCACCGACGACACAACTATAAACCTCAAGTTTGGTAGAAATATCTTAAAGGGATTAAATTGTCAAGACGTGCATTTATGCAGTGGGCGCTACAAAAATTCGAATCAAAGGATTCTGGATACAAATACCAATTCAGTAGGCAAGTAAGTGAAATTAATTGTTGTTATAGTGAATAAATTGATAATAATTTCGTAATAACAAAACAGAAAAAAAAATCTTCAATTAAATGCCATTCTATATAAATACAATCATAGATATGCGGATATTCCATTACCAAACCGCTTGTAGGTAAAAATATGTAATGTATGGTAATTGAACACACACTTTATCTGGTGTTTTAAGAAACTGTTTTATGTAATTTGTTTAATTGTTTTATAACCAGTTTGATATTTGGAATATTAATTTTATGTTTTTTTTTCGTCATAAGTTTGGTGTAGTGGCTACTATCTCACCTGATGCTAAGTGACGATGTGGCCCAAGATGATAACATACTAAACCTAGTGGAAGACTGGCTCTCAAGTGCAGCTGCCGGAACACGCCTATTGGTGCTTGGCGACAGATATTATTTACTTTTAGTATATGTAGGGTGGATTTTTGAGATGGAGCAGTAAGAGTAGATTTAACCGGTGTAGATACAGGAAAACTTTGAGTTTTGAACTTTGAACTTTGAGTGACATTCCTTAATTTTTTGAGATATTTTGACCTGAATTCACAGTTTTTTTTAAAAGTCAGTCAGTAAACTACAGTCAGCAAGAAAATGGGCAGATTACACAAAACTTTTTTTCATGTCAATCGATCCTGTTTCTTATAAATCAATAAACTCTATGAGACCAACTGAGGTTAGAGTCCTAAAATTGCCAGAAATTTCAAGAATCTTTTCCCATACATTTCGTAGGAAATCATTGTCATCATTTCAATGTTTTGAAATAGAGTATGAATTCTAATGAAGAATTGTATATACCAAAGCTGTGTCTCTTCTGCGATTTAAAATCTACAGGAACGACCACCATGACCATTTTCATGACCATTCTTGTCAGTCGGTAGAATATATGTCAATGGTTATAGAAAAGGTTACAATCAATTCTTGGGTTATCATATATTTTTGTAAAATACAGTATGGTTAAATTGTTATTGTGTATCCTTTATTTGATTTTCCTAGATTGTGGTTTCAATATCGCTTTAAAGAAACAAGTCTGCCTGAAAACTATCTCGGTTGGAAGCATCTGTCTCCCTATCGCCTCTCCGCAAACGATCTAAGTTTGTTTCGACACCATTCTCTCCACTAAGTCGTTATTTTGCCAGTAATGGCTACCAAAGTTTATATCTTAACTTGTTTTACAGAATTTCTTTATATCCGTACAATATATAAAAAATATCTAAAAACGACATTCAATAACAAAATATTCCTTTTCAATTACATTTTCTATGAATGTTTGAATGAATAAATTTTGGTGAATATGAACGATTTCTATAGAAATGTCAAACGATTGATTTTTCACCGAAATTTACATTTAAACTTTTATGAGTAAAATGTAAAATAATTTTGCCTACATAATTCAAGCGAGAGAAAATATTTAAAAAGGAATTTCCTCATTGCGCCGTATTCTTCACGTCAATGATCCGGCTAATTGATAGGCGTTCCAGTTTTCGGTCTACAACGTTAACGGTTTTACTCAAGATAATTACCTGGAATAAGCTAGCTTTTACATTTTGTAATTCATTATTAAAAATATGGTAAGTGACTCATATTATTATGCATAATATGTTGAATATGAAGCTTATAAATAAGCTTGAGGAATGTGAATATACTAGCTGACTCACACTTTATAGAATGTAAAGAAGGTAACAGCTGTCATATTAGTTAAACAGATTGTTAATAGATGGTGTTTTGAATATCTTTTTATTACATTCCTATGAAAAAGATATTAAATAATTTTTCTACCGAAAGAATTATATTTAAACGGAGAATATAAGCTTTAAAATTATATTTCAATCATTAATTTTAACCGTTAACGGAGATATGGAATTACCAGGAAAACCCACATTTGAGTAATAATATATATGATACAGTATTTTGAATACATTTTCTGTATTGGAATATCTATTCATTATCAAAATAGTTCACATTATCACTCCCTTCTACAACAAATCCAAGTGGACTGGTTTGCGCGGTAGCGCCCATCATGGCACGGACAAAAAAGTTCGCAGATTCTTACTTTTGTCGTATTGTGCAGATGTCCCTGCTTGCTACCCGCGAAACCACCGTTCCCTCCGCAGGGGACGGACGGTTAACTTCGCTCCCGCACACCCGTCACGTCCACCTTCTCCTATTGCAACTCAAGCCTAGATCCGTTCCTTCGGCAAGGAGCCCTTGAGCAAAGCAGCCGCTTGCACGATACAGTGACACTACATTCACTAGCTACCAACATACAATCATTACACTGCATCTCTACATACATGTACACCACTCAGGTACATAGGTTCTGTAAGGGACCTATTTTTCTTTTTGGGCTAGTTAGTTTAGACCAAAACAGACAGATTACTAAATACGTACACACATGTACATCCCTGCTTCCAGGGGGAAGAAATATGTACCTATATACGTATAGTTAGTTTAGATCGAATTACGGATAAGGAATTAGTCAGATCGCAACTTCATTGCATACGCGGTAACAGTCCAAGCCGAGGTTCGGCCACTTTGGCACGCTTCGAACTCGTTGCCTTGTTTTCGCGGATGAGTGCCTTTAGCGCTCGCCCCAAGCCAGGTGAAGCAGTAAATGCCGTAAAGGCTCCAGGGCCCCTAAGACTAACAGTATAGTCAGATCGAAAAAAAATAATAAAAAAAAATCCTTGCTACGATATTGGGTCCACGAGGTGTGAAGAGACATTTCAGTAGGCCGCAATGAAATCGACGACAGCGGATGAAATTTGTGTCACCGATGATCGTCGTTTTTTGTGGACTGTACCTTATTTTATCAGTGTACAGCAGTTTTGCAGAGTTATTTATATAAAATAAAATATTTTAGTCTTTTCCAACCGGCTATATCTAAATTCACCGTACTATCTTATAGAATATGAGTTACACTTAAATATATTTGCTTAAATATAACATACAGTTGATGTTTTCCAATATATTCTTGAGTAACTTTACGAAATGGTAAAAATCTAAACTTAAATACAGACTTAACTACTACATACATTCACCTTCTTTGGGGAATACAATCACCTTCAAAGATTTACTATAAATTCTATATTCAGTAAATTAGTGAATGAAGTTATCTTTTAAATGATAATTGTATTATTTTTGTAATTTCAGTAGTCATTATTTTCAATGTTCTCTCAATATAGTTACCAGTGAAAATAACCAATAAATTAGTATTTAACTTTGCAATGAAACATAGTTAATGAATCAATTACGGAAAGTACCTAGTGCGACAGTTGACAAAGAGTCCTGGAGCTCGCGGCTTGAATTGGTATTTGGTGTTAATCGCCCAAGTTATAATGAAAGAAATTAGTCAGAAATGAAAAGTTGTCTATTATAATATAAATTATATTCATTTATATTAACTATTTATATTTACTATTAACTAGTATTTTAAATAAATACAAAGTAGCTATATATCAGCGGAAAAATATTGCTTGCGTGTTATTTCATAAGTTTACAGCTTAAACGAAAAGACAGTGAAGGAATAATAACAATACCTTAACAAAATAGACATTATAATATGTTTATATATAATACGTTTGATTTTTAATATGTTGTATGATGATGACTCATGCGAATATTTTACACATTATAGAGTGTAAAAAATCTTAATATATGGCGTATACCAAACGTAAGTTGAATATGTTATTTTCATTAAGAATATTATCAAAAGAAGCATCTTAATCGAAAAGTTATTTTATCAATATTTCTTAATGTAAACGTTAACTTTGAACTAGTTGCATATTTTACGTCAATAGTAAAGAACATAAGCTTTAAGATGATGTTTGAATTATTAATTTTGATGTGGAATTAAGAGAGATATAGCGTTGCCATAAAAATCCTTTGAGAGATAATATACAGAGAAGCTACATACTGTACGATTATTTATTCATAGAGCAGGGGTCACCAAAGTGTGCGCCTCCAATCTGGGGCGCCGAGGGGAGCAAGTAATACGCCCTTATCTTCTCTTCACTGGAAACTATGCGATTTTAGTTTCCGATAAATATAAATTAAGAACTGATACAAACTAAACAATTGTAAAGTGTAGGTAATTATGTGAGCCTCAGATTGTAAGGTTATTTTCGTTTCTATGTTTGATTAGTGTTACTACTACACGCGCGCCGTGAACTGAAAGAGTTTGGGAATCCTTGCTATTAGTAGATATAGATTCACGCAGGTATTGACAAATCTCTAAAAAACCTAGTAACTGTTCCTAGTAGATTATATTCGAAAATAATCCGTTCAAAAGCTAATATTTTCTTAAATAAAGCACACGTTATTTTTTAAATTCAAACGTTGCAGACTTTATTTTGAACTAAAAATAGACGATCCGCAAATTACACGTCGGATATAAAAGGTTTGAATAGAAACACAGTATTGCAATTTGCATGCCTATCACATACTACAGAAATAGACAAGAATACTACCTGGGTTAATTGGAAATAAACCCGAGTTATTTTTAGTCTGAACTCCAAGTCTCGCAATGATGGCTAAGTGGTAGCGTGTACGGACGCAGCATAGATCGACGTGAGCTCGAATCCCTGCAAAGAGCCTTAGCTTTCTGTAAAGGATAACATCGTGATTAAATGGTGATAGAATATTTAACAATGCCAGCCTGGCCAGTTACCACCCTCGAGTTGAAACTATGTCGACAAGCACTTGAGCGGCAGTCTCACCGCCTAGATCTTTGGCCATATGGTCACTTAACATCAGGTGAGATTGTAGCCAAACGCTAAAATCTAGCACGAATAAAATAAAAATAAAGTTTAGGGGGCATCGATTTTGAAGAGATGGTAGCTCAGTAGCGCTCTACTACACTGCATCGATGGACCTTGCTTCGAATTCTATAATAAACCTAAGCTTTTAGTGAAGTAGAAAATCGCAACGAAACCATAGTGTGGTTGTAGGACTTTTTCTAATATTCGCCTGATTAACTGCTACCTTTAAATTGTTAATACAATACCAATACAAATACCTCTTAACGTCAGATAAAATATCAGTTACGTTTTCGTAAATATCTACAAGAAAAACAAGTTAAAAATGTTTTTTCGCCATTCTTAGTCATTTTTGTTACAACTATAACAGATACCAAAAACTATTATAAAATATTTACATATGAATCCACCATTGCTGAACCAATCCATGTCTTTGATAAATTCTTAGATACTAAATTACTGAAACATTTGGAATTTTTCTGACTACTCAAACTAAACCATTACTCTTTTTTTTTTTATTTGGATAAATCTTGTTACGAAGGTTTTAATTAAATATATTAATTTTACTTTAAAAGAAAATAAAAAATAGTTAAAGTATAAATTAGGGATAGTCCATGCCAATTATAATATTATTATCATCTTCAATATTAGCAGTTAATTAATTTAAAAAAAATACAATTTCAATTGACACATTTACCATTTATTTATTGTTCCTTATTTATGTATTTTTACTAAACTTATAACATTAATTATTAGATTGTTTAAATATATTTTCACATTAATCGGGTAAAGGTTTAGAAAATCTCAACACACATTTTTCCACGCACTCAAGCGCCATTGCAAAAAGATAATAAGTTGCTGCATTCTATGAGTCAATCTGACAGACTGTAGTAAGCGAGAATGACAGGCGTCACGTGGTCACATATGTGGTGACGGCTGGTATGAAACAGGCATGTATGATCCAAATTAACATGAGTTTCATACCATTGGGAATAGCTAATTATCAGTATAATTTCATATAGATCGATAGGTAGATATCGACGGTGGAAAAATTAATTGACTAACGTGTAAAGTTTGTCAAATGCACGTTAGTCAATTAGCCTATCCACAGTCGATATGAAATTCTAATAACACAAGTGACACACATATTGTTTATATAATTGAAAATACGCTTTTTTATATTATCATGTACCCTTGCGAACTATGGAAACCGAAATTTTGCTGAACCATTGTGTATTCGTTTCATAAATATATTTTCATGACGAGACATTGTGTCAGAACAATGGCCTATTTATTCTTCTCGTGTTTTGTTACGACGCCAGCCAAAAGTGTAAAAGCTCTCGAAGTGATTGCTGTATACTGCGTCCGTCGACACAGTTTGTTTTATATAACATTTTTTAGAAATATTTTTTTATGATACATAAAAGATCTCTTGCATAAAAGATTATTGCTACTATCATCCTTAATTTCATTATTCAAAGAATATGGAAAATAATCAACCATGCGGTACATTATCGTTCTTAAAATTGTGAGATCTAGCAGAAAACCATTGACATATATTCTACCGATATACAAAAACGTTCATAGAAGCAATTTGTTCAAATACTGATAAACAACATATAGATTTTACATCGCAGAAGAGACACCTTTTTTTTTACGTTCAATGCTTCATTATAATTCTTAATCTATTTCAAAATTTATTAATAGTGAAATAAATAAACAATAAATAAAGTAGAAAAGAAAATAAATGGTTATGCTTTTATTTAAGCTCAAATACGATCGATGTCATATTTTTAAAAGTTTTACAAATATTAGTTGATATTATACAGTTAAAAGAAATAATACAAACTGGTTATAAAGCACTTAAACAAATTAAAACACTTTCGAAAAACACCACGAGAAGTCTGTGTTCAGTCACATATTTTTACCTACAAGCGGTTTGGTAACGGAACATCTGCATGTTCAGTCTATGATTGTACTTATATGGCATTACATTTAATTGAAGAAATATTTTTTTCTGTTGTGTTATTAAGATATTATTCACCTGACCAACAACTAATGGACTTGCTTGACTACTGAATTGGTATTTACGTCCAGTTCATGCTTTGATTCAAATTATTCTAATTATCGTTTTATTAGCGCCGCTCAGTTTGCGCCAACACTGCATAAATGTTGAAGCCAAATTAAAGTAAGCTGCACGGTTTGACGTGCAGTTCACTTGAACAGAGTTAATGTTCGGATCGTGAAATTTAGTACCTACGTAGTACATATATATATCGATGCAGGAAACAATATTTTTAATTATTGATAACAATAACATAATTATAAAAACAGTACAACATTAAGATTTTTTTATTTGGGAATGTCAGTTTACACGAGATTGTTCTGATTACATTAAATCATACTTCAATTCTTCAGATTTATTACTAAGAGAAAAGAACCTCACTATTTTGAATTACTAAACCATTTATCAATTGGTTATAGTTTATTCACGAATTGCAGACAGCCGTTTAGATAATTAAAAAACAGAAAATACGTGTATAACATTTCTTTCCAATACAGATTCGCATTTAAATTGATTTATATAGTCATTTTCAATAAGTTTTACGAGAGTTTTAAAGCAAAACTTGTTTCTTAACGCTCGATCTGGCGATGCCTTTATTGCGACTCTTAATGAATTGTACTTGTTTGAAACTTTCTTGTATCGCAATCCGGTGTCGGATTCCGATTAGACCTACACGACGTCGAAGTAATAACTTTCTAACAGACGGCCATTTTCGTTGTGATTTCGGTTTTAATGAAAAAGCAGACTGTTTCATAGAACAGTGAAAGTATACGACGTAGTTCAGATATATTGATAGTACATTTGTGGATACATTCGAAGCAACCTAATAGAAGAATATATGTGGTTGATTTTACTGTAAGAAAATTAAAAGCAGGCGTTTTTAAGCTCTGCAAACTGTAATAAAATATGAAATTATAGTATCAGCTCCTAAAATATACATACATAAATTATGCCTCTTTCCCAACGGTGTAGGCAGAGACCACGTTCTTCCACTTGCTACCAATCTAAAATACATCTTCTGCTTCTTCAACATTCATCAATCTTTCATACATTCTCGTCAGTTTAGAGTCATCGATTTGATCATGGAACATTCGTCTAGGCTTTCCTCTTCCAACATTCCCATTCACACTCATCTTATAAGTCTATATATATACATATATAACTGAAATGCTGTTCGTTTGTAAGGACATCACTTGAGATCGGCTCGGATCGGATCGATAGGATCGGCACTTGAGGTCCGATTCGATAGTCCGAATAAGGACCTATATGATAGTCCGATTTAATAATTTGAAAAGTTTCCCAGAATTTGGAAAATTATATAAAACTGTAATTTATTTTTTCTACTGCATTATATATGAACTGAAGACCATATCTTATGATTAGAACGATTGATATGAGTAATTCGTTTTTGTTTTGTTGGTTATGGTACTGGAAAAGATTTCGGGAAAAAAAACAAGATAGGTAACGGGTATGGTCAAGTTATTGACTACCAGAAATGACAGAACAATGTCTGCCGAGCTAGCTAGTACATTTTATATATCCTCTTAATGTTATAACATCTATACATATTATAAAACTCAACGTCTCTCTGTCTATCTGTCTGTCCGTTTATGTTCTTTTCACGCGAAAACCACTTATCCGATTACATGATTTTACCTTTAATTCATAGCTATGTTATCTGGCCACAAATGGTATATACAATGGTAAAAAGACGCTCTTGGAGCTTACGCTTTGTAAACCATAAGAGATATATCAAATTAAGGTACCACATAATTGTAAAAGGTACAGAGGCCTACAAAATAGTCTGGGAAGGCATGTATTTCTTATAAGTATCATCCACAATAAGCATTTTTGAGGTAGCACAATTTGCACGTGCGCTCGACCGACAGCATCCTGTAATCCACGCGAGCGCAGTCGCGGGCACGGCTAGGTTGATAATATAATACAAAAAAAATATCTTTTTCAATATTCCGATATCGTTTATTCTAAATGTCACGTGGTGACATATTGCACCTGACACTTTTATTGATAAAAGATAACCTAGGGTTGACAATGACGAAATTGTAATATCATCTTTGTACTTACTGTGACAATAAGTATATTATATTTTATAATATGTAATTGTAACTCTTACTATAGTTACACAATAATCTAAAAAACCACAGTCGGCTAACGGACACGTCTAGATGGATTCATCGAGAGGGACGAGGGAGTGGTAGCTGCGAGCCCAAACCGCGATACACTCGCTTGGGACACGCTATTATTTGGTGACGCATTTTATTTTTTTAATTACTTCGTTTGAAATTACTGTGCACCCAATGACATTTATTTATTTAAATTAAGACTGCCAGTGGCCAGTGCGCCAATACATCTAGTTTTCATTTATAATAAAGGTACAGTTTTAAATGCATTGATCCTTGAAGGCCTCTACAGAAGATCGCAGCCAAATAACCTTGTGTTGTGTTCTGGCGGTAAGTAGGACTCCATGGGGTATGAACCCTGAATAAAAATAACCTCATGGTTGGCAACGCGCTAATTGATATCTATGATATTAAAACCGTCCATATGCTACAGTAGCTTCTTAACATCAGGCTTGTTTGTCAAGTTGTTTTCTTTATATATTAGAAGGGACATTTAAAAATATACTAAGAGAGCCAATTTTTATAAAAACTAATTGATTACAACTGTTTAAAGACGTATTATGTTATGTTTCTCAAGTTTTCAGGTTTATTTTTATTTTGTATAGTTTAAGTGTTCGAGCATAATTACACCTGGCTGATGAAGATAACATGTTAAACCTAGGTATATATGCTACCTCTTAAGTGCAGCTACCGGAACACACCAAAAGTTTCATGGCGATGACGTTCTACTTAAAAATAATGTCGAACAATGGGGGCATTATGAAATGCCCTGCCCGCCACCGTAATGTATGTTTTATCCTAAAATTGAAATCCACGTCGTTTGGTGAGGTATGCACAACACTGACTCATAATCGCTTATTCAGTTTTGATTGATTCTTACACAATATCAAAATCTAGATATTTGTATCCTTTTTTGTCGTTTATCTCTGACTTCCGAATCATCACTGTTAAAAAATTTCGTAAAATTAGAAAACAATGTATGCTAATACAAAATTATAATATCATACGAGTAATTTTACTAGACATTTAAAGAAACCTACAAAAGTGTTGTAATTTTACAATATTTATGTATTTAGAACATTATAACCACACACAAAAAGTGTTGTATTATTTCAATACCCTATTTTTATTTTGGCTACATGTTTTGCCTATCAGTTTCCAATACATTTATTGTACAATTGCAATTGATATTTTTATAACAGTGTCACCTCCCAGAGAAAAGAAACATCTATATAAGTATAGTTAGTTAGATCAAAATACGGATAGGGAATTAGCCAGTTCGCGAATTAATTGCAACTACGACAATTGCCCAATCCGAGGTTCGAACACTTAGGCACCCTTGAGAGCTTGTTGTCACGGTTTCGCGGATGAGTGCCTTGAGCGCTCGCCCCCAAACCCGGCGAAGCTGTAAAAACAGTCTGAGGCTTCAGGAGCCTTATAGCCAATAGTATAGTACAGTGATTCTAAACCACTGTGCCACGGCACTTTTGTGTGCCGCCAAATTTTGCAAATATATAATAATGTTAATATTATTAAATTATATCATGTAAAAAGAAAAATATTTTTAACATGAATATATATTTAAATCCACAAAAAAATAAATTATTTTATTATTTGCTTTGCAACGCGGTTTTTCTTAGTGCCAAATTATGATGAAGCGGCGTGCATAGCAATAAGAATATGTCTCAAGTCAGCGCACACTTGCCACTTCTGCGTACAAAACGTGTTGTTTAAGTGATAGTTGGGATTCACAACGTGTTGCATAGTAGTTACTGCACCTTTTCTTTCGTTAGAATTGGCAAATGTATGTGATTCGGTTTAATATTAATTCATTTGCATGTAGTGTCAATTTATAAATTTGTAAACTTATTAACTTTGCAGTACACATATCCAATGATTTACACGGTACTTGTTTTACACGTTTTCGCTTTTACACGGTTTTCCAAATAAGTTTTTTTTGTTTTTATCGCACTCTACTAAATGCTACTGTGATTGAACACGTGCGCTGTGTACACATCTCACGGGGAATCCCGAGCTTATGTGCTGACTTGCTGCACACGCACACTGTGTCTGTATTTCTTCGCATAAAATTTGAGTTTTATCTACGGAAAATTGTATTTGAGTGAAAGTTTCACAATTTCAGAAAGGTTTAATTTTCCAAATTCAAAGGTAATATTTGAACCATTTTTTTTAAATGTTTCGACAATATTATTTTTATTTTGTCAGATCCTTCTGAAAATGGATAAATGGTTAAAAAGAAGAAAGTTTAATGCTGATAATAGTAATAATGATAACGTTAGGGACCAAGTTAATGAGCCAACCCCCGGTACAAGTAAAAATACTTCTTGCTCAAAAAAATACGTTGTCCATCGGAAATATAATAATGATTTTTTGAAATTTGGATTTACCTTTACAATGGAAAATGACATAGTTGTTCCCGAGTATGTGATATGTGGTTTTAAATTATCAAATAGTGCTATGGTTCCTAGCAAACTCCAACGTCACTTGGTGACTAATCATCCTTCGCTTTCAACAAAAGATAAAAGCTACTTTGAAAGGTCTTTGTCATCAAAAATTAAGCAAGTAAAAGTATTTGAAAAACAAGTATGTGTGTCTGAAAAGGCTCAAGTAGCTTCTTACAAAATAGTTGAATTGATTGCTGTTAACTTAAAACCTCACAATTTGGCTGAAGAAATTATATTACCTGCTTGTCGCAAAATTGTAAAAACAATGATTGGTGGATCAGCTGATATTGATATTTGCAAAATACCATTTTTAAATGATACAATCCATCGCAGAATTAAAGACATGTCAGAAAATATTCAGCAAAATACTGCAAAACTCTTGCAAATTCGAATTTTGCTCTACAAGTCGACGAAACAACAGATATTACAAGAAATGCTCAATTAATTGCATTCGTTAGATTTATTCACGAAAATGATATAATTAATCAATTTTTATGTTGTCAGGAGTTACCTGATTTTACAACTGGTAAACATATTTTTCAAGTAATTAGTTCATATTTAGAAGAAATTAAAGTTTCTTGGAAGTCATGTATTGGCATTTGCACAGATGGTGCTCCAGCTATGACTGGACATCTAAAAAGATTTGTAGCACATGTTAAAGAACTGAATGAGGATATATTAGTTACCCATTGTTTTTTGCATCGAGAAGCACTTTATACCAAAATTATTGCCATCAGATTTGAAAATAGTTCTGGAACAATGTGTTAAAATGGTTAATTATATCAAATCAAGACCATTAAAAAGTAGATTATTTAGTAAATTATTCCAAGCTATGGAAGCCAAGTACGAATCCTTGTTACTCCATACAGAAGTAAGATGGTTGTCTAGAGGAAAAGTTATATCTCGTGTGCTGAAATTAAAAGACGAAATGAAAATATTTTTTGAACAAAATAAAAATTATGAATTTGTTCATTTGTTGGAAGATAAAATATGGTGTACTAAACTGGCTTACTTATCAGACATTTTTGTTATTTTTAACAACATCAATTCAAGTATGCAAGGGCCCAATGAAAATATCTTAAACTCAACCGATAAGGGATTCAAAAAACAAATAACTTTATGGAAAAATAAAGCTCAGGAAGGCAATTTCGAAAAGTTTGAGTCAGTCCCTAAAGACAGTTATAAAACTATTAAATTAATTGTTGTTGATCATTTGACAACATTAGAGGAGAGAATTATTCATTATTTCCCAAAATTAGATATTAAGGAATTTGATTGGGTTCGTAATCCATTTCTCATAACGGATACTTCTGTATTTGACTTAACTTTGAATGAAGAGGAAGAACTCATTTTGCTTTCCAATACCCGAGATTTAATTTTAAAACATTCAGAAGAATCAATTAATTCATTTTGGATTAACATCAGATGCGATTATCCAATGATAGCCAAAAAAGCTTTAAACATATTATTACAATTTTCCACATCTTATTTGTGTGAATTCGGATTTTCAGCATTAGACAACATTAAAACTAAAAAAAGATCAAGATTGTTAAATGTAGAAGACGATATGAGAGTAGCATTGTCATTTTTACGACCAAATATAAATGAAATTATCAAAAAACATCAAACTCATATTTCACATTAAAAATATTTTTATTATTAGCTTGTAATTAATCCCTTAATAAACGTTTAGTTATTATTGTAGTATATATTAGTTTATTTTCTATATTTAAAATTTTTGTCATAAACTATTTATGCAGTGTGTTGTAGTAAGTAAATAATTTTTATCTTTTTCTTTGTGTGCCGCCAAATTTAGAAATCGTTAAATATGTGCCGCAACAAAAAAAAGGTTGAGAATCACTGGTATAGTAAGATCGAAAAAAAATCTGCCACGATTAGCGATGGATGGTCGCTGGCTCGATGGTCACTGGTGTTATTGGATTATATTGTGCTTACCATCTGGCACTGTGCCACCACTTTGCCAAGCCACTATAAATAAAAATAATAATTTAGTTTGAAGTAAACGAATGTGAACCCGTCTGTATTTTATTAATAACAATACGTCCACTTTCGCTCTTATCTTCATATTTATAAAAAGAACCATTTTGATATACAGAGATCCACACGGAGACCATTGGGAATTTGAAACAGCTGTCTTAAATGTATAGTCAGTTACCGACGCGACGTAACGAGCTTAGAATCATTAATTATCAAAACAAACCGATTTTTACTCGGGATACCCGTAACTGAAAACCGCAATTAAGTGGTGAGAATAAATAAATTTAAAACGGCGTCACGTCTATAAACATAATCTGAAGTTGATTAATTGCCACTTGAGAGATCGCTAAAGTCTTGGGGGAAGTGAACGAGTTTTATTTCAGGCGATGCTATGTTTTTAGTGATAAATTTTCATGTAAAAGTCAGTCATTTACATTTATAAACGTGTTAAATTACTGAGAGACCACCGCGAAGAAGTAGCTACGCATACCTAATGATAACATTGTAAAGAAATCCTTTTTGTAAATAATATAATAGGTCCGAAATAAAACAGGGAGGGATAGTCTGGTAGGTCGCCTTGGTCTCAATATGTGGGATCGGGGTGTCTTCCATACTTTATTACCAAACTGTTGAGGACAGATGAGCGTAAGTTGCCTCACAGTAAAATTACATAGTTTTAATGCTTACAAATTGTGAGACATAGTTGTAATCTTAGAGCGTTATATAATCTCGTTCGCATAGCTCCTCGGAACCGGGATATTAACCGAGGGAATGCTAAGATGGATGGCCCTGTATCTGCAGATCAAAGAGGCCGAGAGCAAAGATGAGAAACTCACGCCAAACTACCCTCGAGTACGCGGCCAACGGGGTTCTCACCCTCCTTACTTTCCTCCTATGTTTAAAACCCTAAGCCCCTTAGGATGTGACCTCAGTAAACAAACCAGATGAGTGCCGTGGTCAACAGGAGCCTGCCAGGAGACAGGATATATCCGTCTCTCATATTAAGAGAGACTACCTCAGTGGCACGCTCACTTTCAGGCGTTGTCACAAAGACTCGGAAAACCGCCGAACGCGTGCCCCTTTGACAACGGGGTGCGCTTCACACCTGAGGAAGAGACGGAACACAGGACAATACAGCGGTACCTCACCGAGCTGGAGAAAGCCCAACCTGTATCCTGGTTCTCGTATTCGATGCCTTCAGAGATAAGCCTGAAGGTGGCGATCAGAGAATTGCCCTCAGAAGCCGATCCCGAACAACATGGTAGAAAAGGGATTTGACGCAGATTACGTAAAGAACATCCAGGCTCGTGGGGGACGCCCGGTTAGTATATTTTACACGGCAATCAGAAAAGAAAAGGACACAATATCTACGAACTAGACGTGCTTCTGTTAATGCGTGGGATCACGATGGAGGCCTGGCGCGGGAGTATTGGTTCCGCCCAGTGCCACAAGTGTGAACAGTTTAGGCATAGTTCCCACCAATACCACAGAGAACAGGCGTGCATGAGATGCGGCGGTCCCCACTTTGCGCCAGAATTGCTATCACCTCAAGAAGCAACCCCTGACCTAGGTGCAACACGGTGGAGGAGGCGGCCCATGGGTCTTTTATGGCGACGACCAATAACCCGTCGAAGCACAGAGACAAGACGAAACCAGATAACAGCAGAGACAGGCATAGAAGCCAGAAGAATGCAGGGATGGATCGCGCCAACGACCAACCTGCATTCCAACGAGGGACTCCACCCCATGAAGACAACCAGTTAAGTGCAGTAATCCAAGCCTTGGACACAATCCGGGCCTCGATCCTCGCCATAAGCAAGGTGGAGACAACCAAGTGGCCACCGCAGGGGGAATTAATGACGTGTGGCCACCAACACGTGCGTTCCACCCCTCAGGGGGTCAAGACAAGTAAAAAGTCAGCAAAAAGGACCAAGCCCTGAAAACCCCACAAAAAACCTGACAGTACTGAAACCCTTTCAGTATACAACAAATATAAAAAATCAAGCAAGCCTCAATTGCTTGTAAGAAACGCTTCTGAACAACAAAAGATAATTTTGCGGCTAGAAACAGCGCTAAAATAAAAAGTATATATGTAGGTACATATTTCATATTGGCAATACTCTTTTGAAAATAATTTTGTTGACTATAACGCAGTATCTATTATATTATCCTTCTCTGTAAGAGGCACGTGTAAGAAGCTTTTAGTCAACAGAAAATGCGTAGTGGGATATAATAACAACAAAATAGCATCTGGCGCTTGTTGTGTACCACTTAGCTCTCTGATTACAAACAACACAACATTAATTATGTTTTTGCTTCCGAAGATACCAAAGCAATTTACGTGGCCCCATGTTTTTGGGTGAAATAAATGTTCGTAATAAGTTTGAGGTCGACTGTTGTTCGCTGTTATTACGAGTCATCTTTAAATGTGTATTTGTACGTGTATTTTGAACAATATTTTAAATTTATTTTGTAATTCATTTTTGTTGTTAGTGTTAATTGGTTTGATTAACATTTTGCAGTCCCTATACAGCTGATAGGATAATCAGCTTCTTTAATCCCGCACACCCGCCACGACCACTATCTCCAGCAGTAACTCAAGCCTAGGTCCGTTCCTCCAGCATGAAGCCCGAGCCAGCAGCGGGTTGCGTGATACAGTGCCACTCATTTACTAGCTATCGACATACACACATGGACTCTGTACTTCTCACGTGCGGTGTGCACTAAGATACGTGGGTTCTGTAAGGGACCTTTTTTTTCTTTTATGGCTGGTTACACCAAATTGCTAGATTACTAAATGCATATACGCATGTTTCTTCCTTCCTCCCAGAAGACAGAATGTATAGTTATAGATATGTACAGTTAGTTAGATCGAATTTTACGGACAGGAAATTAGTTAGATTGAAACTTATTTGCATGTACGGCAACAGCCCTAGCCGAGGATCGGCCACTTTAGCATCTTTGAACTTGTTGCCTCGCTTTCACGGCTAAGTGCCTTCCGCGCTCACCCCCAAGCCCGGGGAAGCTGTCAAAGCCTCTAATGGCTCCAGGCCCCTTAAGGCAAACAGAGAAAGTCAGCTCGAAAAAAAAAGAGCCAGGATAGTTCTGTTTTGGACAACCAAACGTAACAAGCGATAAAAAGAATAAATCTGCAAGAGGACAATAGGGTAGTTAGTAGTGTAAACTAAAGAGACTGTAAGTACGACCACAGTATAGTGACCATCTGAATAGTGAGTTTATTTGACTTTTATTTTTTGAGTACACTATTGAACACGAATAAATTATTTACGTAAATTCTACCGACATTTCCACTACCTACGCGCAGAAGCCACTCAGTTACGTAAAAAGGGGCAACTAGTGCAAGGGTGTTCTGGCTCGGAACACGGCTCACTCAAATTTTCGTACCTAGGAATACTTACTTAATGTTTTGAGTAGGGATTCTAAAGTTATAGACGTTTCCAGATATTTCGAGAATAGTTTTTTTTTTCTATTTTTACTCAGGTTGTAACAATATCATAAGAGTTTATTATGTCTGCGACGTAGAGGATGACTACGAGAACTTGACGTCTTGACAATAAAGCCTTATTTTCTTGAGATGTCAGATACTCATATGATAAAAAGCCGTATACTGCTTCTATAAAAAATGTTTTTTTTTTTTTTTTTTAATAATTTCGTTTTTTGTATAAACATTTTCACGCCAACTACGAACATTAGGTATTCCTTGAATAGCTCTTGCTATATATGGCATCACGGATGGTCAAATTTTTATATTATATACTCGTATTAATTGTTATGCACAAAAGTAAAAAAAAAAACTTTGTTTTCTATACTTAGACATATCAGATTAATTATGTATAAAATAACAGAATAATGTTCTTTACATAAATAATACTTATCAAAATCTTTTAAAATGTAATAGTATTTTCTTTTATCAAATTCCCGAAGCACTCGTGACAAATTGGATCAGTCTGTAATTTGCGAATAGTAAAAAAAACAAGTCGTTCAGCGGTCGGAGCTACACAAACGAATGTGTTTGTTGTCCTTTGGAAAGTAAATTGACGCATTCTCGGGACCAGTAGCTACTCCCAGCAGATACTCTAAATTGAAATGCCAATCATTGTATCGAATAAGATTCGAAAAGATACAAGTTCAATTTTGTGTTCACGGTTTTATATGTTTGACGTTATTAAACTCTGTTTTATAAATGTCCTTTTATATTACGAGATATCTTTATATATTATTAGTCTAAGGTATTTTTATGGCAATATATCCCTTAATTCTTCATCAAAATTAATGATTAAATCATTATTTTAAAAGTTATGTTCGCCGTTACCGACGACATAATATTTACATGCGTAAGCTAGTAACAATAATTAGTTTCCAATAAAATATTGAGAGTAGGCATATAACAACTTAATAGAGTAGCTATAATAAATAGAATTGAGATTGTCTATGAAAATATTTTAACTAAGAATATTTATCTTCCGTATTTGAAACAGAAGCACTTTTGTCATATTATGTTTATTTAGATATAATGTGTTTAGGACATAGATATATAAAAGTACTAGGAGCAATAAAAATTCGATATAAAATTTAAGTTGTGACAATATCCGTGCGAGCTCAACTGAAACAAAATTATGATGGACGATAATAATTGTTAAGTAATTTGTAAAGTCTAAGAAATCTACACATACGTATATCTGTAACCTTAATCGCAAGCAAGCTGTCATTCGTTATTACTTCGAACGCAAAATAAGCGTTCAGCAGGTTTCAAATCAAATCAAAAGGAAAGGAGCTTTCAACAATTCAATTGGAAGTCCTGATTGCGACCAATCAGATTATTAAACAGACTTTTTATTGCTAGCGTTTCATTCGGAATTGAAAAGAAAGGAATTCAGTCTATTAAACGTATTTAAATAAGTAACTTAAGAACAAATTGTCATCTTACCTTAAACACTATGGATTAAAATCATACTAATATAATACTAATAAGTTTGTTTGTTACGCTTTCACGCGAAAACGGCTAAATGGATTTAGATGAAATTTGGCACACAGACAGCTTATAACCCGGTTTAACACATAAAATACTTTTTATCCTGGTAAAGGCCCAATTCTGAAGTTCACGCAGACGAAGTCGCGGGCTGATGCTAGTACTGTATACTTTTATGGTGACTTCACAAATAATACACTTTTTAATCACAAAAAGACAAACAATAAAAGACTTGCTACATATAAACCTTTTTTTGCACTCCTTAATAACTTTTTTCAGTATGTACTATTGATATGGTGAAAATCCATCCCAGTAATTTTCTTCGGCGATTACCGAATGCACAGTTAGTTATCTAATCATATTACACTGTATTATTTTCTAACCTGTTGGACAGACGGTAGCATTCGACTGTCAGTGGCTACTTAATGTTTTTTATTGCACTGAATTTACAATGATTTTCGACGATGAAATTTTTCCAAGCTAATACTGTATTATTTCCTGATTATTATCCAAAGAATATAAATAACAACAGAAACCACTTATGCAGTTGAAAAAAAAAAACAAATAATATCAAGAAATAAACAATTTCAATGTAAAATCTTTTAGCGTAGTTATTAAAACCTTTTGTTATTCTGAAGACAGATCGTCTCGAAATCTTCGGTCTGATTTCCATTATTAAGCTTATTCAAAAGCCAATATTGTCTGGAATGGTAATGAAATTAGCTCGTTAGAATTTTGTGAGATCATTGTTCCCTTTATTGTCACTGAGAATCGCTATGGTGTTTATTGGTGACCTTATATTCTAAGATATACCTTTCTTAGACACGAATAACTATGGTTTCAATTTCGCATTGCCGACGTGTCTATAATATGACGTATGCATTGTATTGTTAAAATTATTATTTCGATACGTATTGTAAAGATATGTTTGAGGAATTTATTTATCGTTCAGGCATTTTTAAACTTAACAAATGAATTAAGATTTAATATAATTCGTGATACTAAATAAACTGCCCATTTACATATTTTTTTCTTGCTATTACGAATTTGCTTTTATTACAAAAGTTATCCTTGAGCAAAGATTTTTTTATGATTCTATATTTAAATAATTATGAGTAACCTATTGACGTACACTTGAAATATACGTTTCACTGATTCACCCACTTATTACTATTATGTGGATTGTGGTAAAGCATATTACAGTTTTAGTTGCCTGCAGCTCATTACCGGTGGAGTAATAAAAAGGCTTATTGTTCTATTTGCGCGGAACCCTAATAATTTTTCTAAAATAAAAGTAGTCTAATTTACTCTTTATAACATCAGCTATCTGCCAGTGAAAATCCCTTCAAAATTGGTCTAACCGTTTCGGAACGGGAACAAATAGACCGACATTTTTTTTTTAAATTGGCGTTTTGTTATTAATGTTCCGTGTAAAATTCCATATGCAAAAAGCTGTTATTTCGACATTACAAACAGATACTTCAATTTTATTTATTTGTATAAATTATACGTTTAGGTGACTGCACAAAACAATAACGAATTAAATTTTTTTTATTAAAAAATCATTTTGCAAACAATTTTACAGTGTTTTTTATGATACAATCCGCGACCTTGATGAAAGTGACGATTTATAATAAACAACTTAAATGTTAACTTTGAGGGTGTATGTACTTTAGGCCCGTTATAAAAAAAAGGTGAGTTGCATTTTTTTAATACACCTTGTAAGAAAAATGTCTACACTATCAAGATACTTGTTAAACCTCTTTCTTTTATAGTAGAGAAGATAGTCACATTAGATGCAATTTTTTAAAATGCTGTGTATTTTTTATCGTTATAGGTTTTGCGTGATGGCCACAATCTCACTTTTCTTATGACCTGATTCGTTGTGGCACAAGATGGTGATCACGCTAAGACTAGTGGAAGGTTGGCTCCTAATAGCAACTGCCGGAACACACCTATTGGTGCTTGGCGACTGATTTTCTTCTTGAAGCTTGTAGCTAGCCATTAGAAAAAGCCCTACCACTATGCTATGGTTTCATCACGATGTTTTCCTTCACCGAAAGCTCAGGCTCATTGCAGGGATCAAACTCATGTCGATTGAAGCGATGTCCATTCACGCTACCACTGAGCCGTCATTACTTTATCAGTGCCACCTATAAATAAACTACAAATATTGAAATCAATTATGATAAATACTCTTAAGTTGACTATGTAGGTAGTCCATGATTGTAACGCTTGGTGTTAATATAATGTTTTTATATTTTTGAGCCTTTATAATTTTAAACTTATACTTTGTTACGCATATTATGTAATAAAATATTAGCTGGTTTATGTTTCGTTGCGCGCGCACATTGTAATCTTACGCGCGTGGGTAGTAAAATGCTGTAGTGTTTCGCGAAATCAATTTATTCGTACTAAAAGAAATACAAATTAAAACAAAAATAAACAAACTCGCAAATCCCTCACCGAATTTACTTGCAGAAACTCTCTGTATGTACTTATAGACTAAGCTTGTACGTTCCTGTTGCAGTTCTTATTTTACTTCGCTTATTGTTTCCACTTCGCTTTCGAAATTAGAACAGTCCTAACACTTTTTTTTTTTCGAACTAACTATGCTGTTAGCCAGTATGCCTTTACAGCTTCACCGGGCTCTTACTCAGATCGTAACAGTAATAAAATGTCTACACTATGAAGTTGCTTGCTAAACCTTGTTGTTGTGAAGATAGTCACACTCGATGTTATGTGACTATTCAAAGCAGCAGAACTTCGAACGGGCGTACATAGGTACATGCTTCCCCTTTTGTTACGTATACATAAGTAATATAATATTTTAAAAAAGAGTATCCTAGTGCCTAACAGCATTTCTTTATAGCCCTTCAAGGTAGATCCTATTTTATGGAATACTGTGTCGGTCTCGGTTTTTCTGCACATTCAAAAGTGATTGTCTTTTTGAAAAAGAAAACGTAAATTAGAACTATTCTCCTTGTATTATATCAACAAAATTGGATAGAACTAATTTTTACACTTACTATTTAAATATTATACATATAATTTAATGTAATATCTTAAAATTTCGTCATTCGAAATTGTACACAAATTTTTCAGTTTTATTAAATACTCAGCATTTTATTTTTCTTCACTCGCGTTATGTACGGTATAAGAATGTATCCAAAATACTAAATTTAAATGAAATTCAGAAGTTGTAACCGTTTCGAATAAACTCTCTGTCTGGCTTTGTGAGTTTATAGCGGATCCAATTAATTGTACTAGTTAAAGTTTCGCATTTCACAGACCGGTGTCAGGTTTAGATATTTGAACGAGGTAGTTCTAATGACGCTTTATCAAGAACTTAAATCTGACTTTTAATTGTGATTCCAGTTTTAATTAAAATCGACACCGTTCGTTTGAATAGAATAAAGGAACGGATAAGTTAGACGGTACTAATAGTGGTTACGTGACACGGCTACATTTCAAACAAATGTGATCAAGATCAGACGAGGTTAATTTGAATGTGCCGAACTTGAAAACAGTGGCAGATGACTTTACTTCGGCATTAATATATACTGCAAATTAGAACAATGTATTGCCATGCATTTATATAACAATACTAGTTGTATATACACATATTACATGTAGAAATGTACATATTTATAGTTTTCCAGTTAAATCCAGCCATACTAATTACATACAAAAACACAGATCTGTTAATATAGACAATGATACCTTACTTCGTTATAATTCATTTTGAGATTTTTATCTTTGGATTAATGCATCTACCGTGTACATATAATATGTACATATCCTCGTTGCAATTCATGAATTGGAACACAGAAATTACAGCAGTTCCGAGGGATAAGTACCGCCATATGTCACAGGGGTAAAATCCGCCTGAGAAAAACCTATAGATGGACCTTTTGAAACTATCTCCGCGTGTACCATCTGTGAGAATTGGCTCACTTTACAACTTTACTAATTCATGGTGTAATATATTGCCGTTAGTAGACCCATATCCTTAATGCTGGTATATGGTACAAAAATATTTTTTCAGGTAAAACTGAATAAAAAATACAAATACTTTTGTAGTATGTGCTAGTGATATGCCTCTTAAAAAAACTAAAAAATGTTTAAATAAGAAACATAACTAAATAATTACGAATTTTTACTTTCACTAGGATTTCAAGGTTTTATGGGGAAACCAATAAACTCACAGATGTTTGGTACTATTGCATCATTACAAGGACTTCAGGAGCAATTTTTTTTTAAATTCGAATACCATTTGTGATAGTACAGGCTGTTTCCCACGGTTTCACCCGTGTTAAATTTATTGGTGAAACTATCCACGGCGCGAAACCGCCTCCAACGCGCCAATGTAGCCGTATCGTTTTTCCACTTCCCGTACTTTCTTACAGCTTGCCAGATTGCGTGACGTTCATAGTTACTGCTCCACTCCTTAGGGTCGTAGCTTAAAGTTATGTAGCCTATAGTATTACTTATGAATCTGGGTATCATATACAATAATAATCAATCAAATCTGACTGATAGTTCCGGAGGTTAGCGCGTTTAAACAAACAATCAATCAAACGGAAATAACTCTAAAGCTTTATTATATGAGTATAGTTTATAAATTTGTAAAAGGTAATCTCCAGCACTAATAATGCGTATCTGAAAATTCTTTTACTAATAGGAAGCTACTTTATCCCCGAGTGCTATAAGCCTTTTTTATTCTTATACAATTTTATATTGTATCCATACTACTATGATAATAACGCAAAGTTTGTATAGTTGTAGGAGCTGAGCTCCGACACTACTAATTCAATTCGAAAAATCTTTCACTAATAGGAAGATACTTTATCTCCGAGCGCTATAGGCCATTTTATTGTTATTAAAATGTATATTGTAATTGTTATATGTACTAAAATAAAAAGGTAAAATTCGTATATTTGTAGGAGATAAACTTCAAAACTACTAATTCGATTCTGAAAAGTCTATCAATAATAGAAAACTACATTGTCCCTGAGTGCCGTAATATATTATTTTTTACGCTTATTAAATGTTATGTAACTGACGCGAAGTAACGAGTGGTTGGTAGTATTGAAATAAATTAGTTGTATTGACTCGTATGCTGATAATAAATAATATATAATACAATGCGTAAGTAGTTAAGTGTGCTTTTTATTTAATATATAGTTATATTATAATTTTGCTTTGCCTCCCTAAATGCGCAAACAGTCAAAATATTATGAATTCAGTGTTAATTCGGCTTATTCCCTGATGGATGACCGCAGCGTTCACTGTAACGCCCCTAATCTCTTAAATTTCCAATACCAAAGGGTCCGCCACAATCTGAATTCAAGCAATTTAGGGTAATTTATTTCATAGGTAATAGAATATTTTTCATATTTTAGTTTATAAAGGTGTTGCGTGCCAATTTTATAGCTCATAAATTTCACCATACCACCGTTTTGTTTTCGTATACTTTAGTAAATTACAGACTGGCTGTAACCGACCTGTATTACAAAGCTCTTAAGAAAATTAATTGGAATTTATTATCATAATTTAAACTGCTATTACAAATACTGAGACTTTAATATCAATATCGAAGTTTACATAAGTACTGGTGAAGTTCTTATTGGCGGACCTGAATCTCTTCTTGTGCATACTACGATATTTCCGAACTGCCTTGACAATATGCTGCGTTATCTCTCTTATAAGCGTCTCAAATTTTAAGTCCGTATTAGGTTGCTAATCTATCTGCTTAGACCTACCTAAAGCGACTGAGCCTTCCATGACCTATCCATTTCTATTATAATGTAACCCTTCTTGTCTCCGGACTATTTTAAGATTATTTTTATACAACTATAAAAAATCTCACACTCCCTGTTAACTCCAGGATTGATAAATTATTATCATCATCTTCAGTGCAATAGAGAAATCTACAAACACTTACTTATTGAATCAGTTTTTTTGTCAGCAACTTTCTAAGGCGAAAACTGTAAGGAGCTTTGCTTCATTCAATTTCAAAGGCATAATATAAAAGATACTTCAGGATTGCATCCACATTTACTTCAAAGCTTTGATTGGAAAACTCAGATCATTGCATGAGCTGATCGTATCGAAGGCGTCTAGTCAATGAACTCTCTGTTTCAAACCTATACAGGTATTACCTTTTATATCAGTATCTATAATGTTCATAAATTTGTAGTGTTTTTTGTAGTGTTTATAAATTTAGCGTTATTGCCTCAATCACATTTGGTGTTAAGTGACGAGGTGGCCCAATATGGTGGCATACTAAGCCTAGTGGTAAAACTGGCTCTCAAGTGTAGCTGCCGTAACACACCTTAGGTATTTGGCGATAGATTTTTAACTTGAGGGTGGTAGCTAGCCAGTCGGGCATTAGAAATTACCCTAATACCATGCTATGGTTTCATCACGATGTTTTATTTCACCGTTAGCTCAGGCTCATTACAGAGATTCGAACTCACGTCGATCGACGGTGACTCTGTACAAGCTACCACTGAACCATCATTAATTTTGTCATTTAACCATCATTATACATGTACTATTTTTTTATATTTTTTGTATACATGTCCGGATTCAACTCAAAATCGATTTGACCAATTATTATGCAGTTTTTTACACAGGAAGCTCATGTAATAATTAATTAATTAATAAACTCTACGATTTTTCAATATAACTTCTACAAATCATGATTTTTATTACAAGATACTATTTTTCTATAAATTCTCAAGCGATTTTGATGACATTCTGTACACGGGAAGTATATGCATATCTATAATTAGTAGGTTCTAAGAATCGTCAATAATACTTTTAGAATAAGAAAAAAAATCCCACCGATTATGTATATGGGATACTGTATATTTCATTTCTTAATTGATATTGCTATAAAAATGGCAATGAGTAAAAATTCTTAGTTTTATCTTATCTCTTAATCTTTTAAGAGACGAATATAATTACAGCGTAATAAACGCGTGCAAAGCGGCGGGGCACCGCTAGTAGAATTATAAATGTCGCTTTTTTAACACGCTTATTTTTTGTATGATAACTATTCTCAAAATTAACATTAAGTTCATAGTCGTCATCAACCCTGTTCTTTTCTTTATTTAGTACATTTCTAAGTAATTCAAAATCATAAAATAACTTACAAGCATGTTAATCTATGTTTATCGGTTTCAAAATACATGAACAAATATACCGAAACAGCGAATACTATGAAAATGGTCAAGGATTTTTTTTTAATTCGAAGTGACAGGTAACATTTCATTAAGTATAAAATTCCAAATTCTCGTCTGCGCGCTAAGAATTTCTATTTAATTCTTAAATTGTAAGTAATACTAAGAATACGATAATTATACTTAACATTCAGTCAAAGAATACATTTGAAAGTAATTATTTTAAAACAAAATATTTTAAATGCATAAATTTATTTTTAAATTATGTGTATTATTATGATAATACTAAACACACCTTTAATAGTAATAAAATATAACTGAAAACTATGTAATACATATATATTTTTTAAATTCCTTTAAATTACCTACACGATGTACAAATTCCTTATGGAGGTACAAAGTTCAAAATCATAAACGTATTGTTTTACAAGAGTTTCTAATTATTCTGATCATACTTTTCGTACTTCACATGAGAATTAGCTTTCGAAATTACTTAAAACCCCAATATTTAGTTTTTTTTTGTCGTTATAGGTTTGGCGTAGTGGCCACAATCTCATCTGATGTTAAGTGACGATGGGGCCCAAGATGACACGCTAAACCTAGTGGAAGACTGGCTCTCAAGTTCAGCTGCCGGAACACACGTATTGGTGCTTGGCGACAGATTTTCAACTTGAGGGTGGTAGCTAGCCAGGCGGACATCAGAAAAAGTCCTACCACCATGCTATGGTATTCTCTCGATGTTTTCCTTCACCGAAAGCTCAGGCTCATTGCAGGGATTCGAACTCACGTCAATCGACGCGAAGTCGTACACGCTACCACTGAGCCATCATCGCTATAAAAAGCTTCCTTATGTAGGTACAAACTTCAAAATCATAAACGTATTATTTTACAAGAGTTTATAATTAATCTAATCATACTTTTCGTACTTTACATGGGAATTAGCTTTCGGAAATACTTAAATATTTAGTTTTAAGGTGTATTACCACGTTGTGATGATATACCAACGAAACTGATGTGCTTTCAACAAACCTTAGACTATATGTAATATGCGCGATTTGATTAATACAATTACTTCAATAATATACTTCCAACCGCTGCGGTAGAACGAATTTAATTAACCTTCCTATGAATTATTCCGTTATTCGTTCTTGCAACGGCGGCTGAGTTTGTAAATCTGGAATTTTAATTATATAAAAGTTTCCTCGAGGATTTTTGTCTGGAAACAGCGCTTGAGTTATTGTTTCGTTGATTATAATTATTAATAAAGTCTTACCTATGCTTCTTTTTTGTTAACTGAAAAAAAAACAGCATATAATATGTTATTTATCGACGAACGCATCTAGTAGGTAGATAATTTATCGTTTATATTTTACTAAACATACACCTTCTTAGGCTCCATCATAGGAGTTATCATATTTTTAGATAACCCTATTGAGAGATGAATTTTCAATAATTATTTCTTAGTGCTCACCTGCGGTATATACAGTACCTCTGTCCAAAATTTATTGCCTTTGGACCCACCGTTTTAAGCTGTGCGTTGTCTGTCAGCTAGTTTTAAGTACATTATTAAGTAAATTTGTATGACGTAATAATCAAAAATAAGTCATAAATATATATACACATAATATATAATCCTACTAACATTTAAAAATGTGAAAGTTTGCATGTTTAGTATTTTGGAAGTTTGTTACTCAATCACGCATAAACGACTGAAGAAACCCCGCCACGACCGCCCTCCTCTGCGGCAACTCAAGCCCAGGTCCGATCCATCGGAATGGAGCCCTTGAGCCAAGCAGCCGCTCGCGCGATATAGTGACTCTACATTCACTAGCTTTCACAGACACACACACGACACTGCTTCATACACACATGCACGCCACATAGGTACATAGGTTCTGTAAGGGCCTTTTTTTCCTAGTTAGACATAAAATTTCAGATTACTAAATACACATACACAACATCTGTATAGTTAATTTAGATCGAATGATAGGGAACTAGGCAGATCGAGACTTATTTGCAATCTCTGCAACAGTCGGGAAGCAAGAGGTTCGGCCACTTTGGCACCCTCGAATGTTGTTGCAAAGCTGTCGTGGCTGAGTATCTTAAGCGCTCGCCCCCAAGCCCGGTGATGCTGTAAAAGCCGTAAAGGCTCTAGGGCTAACAAGGCTAACAAGTAAGTATAACAGTAGGGTCAGTTTGAAAAAAAAAAGACTGAAGAAAGGGTTTGAATGAAATTTGGCACACAGCTTATAACCTGGATCATTTTATCACGACACATGAGATGGCTCACCTACTGTTCAATTTATGTTTGTGATTAGTTTGTGCTCGTTAGTTCTATTATGATTTACTTTCCTTTGTTGTTTTCACTTTAACGTCTAATTTATTTTATTTCCCAAATTTTCGCGAACAATTCCTCGGGTACCTACAGCTAGTTGGAAATAAGCATATTACTTAATCTTAAAAGAAGAATTTAAAAAATATGACTATTATGTTTATCAATATCAGTTCATCCTCATCTATTATTACCCCTAAATACTACACACGACATTTCATAATGAGTGTTCAAATCATTGTAAGTTTTATACTTTTTTAATATCTTTCAGATTCAGATTCAGATAACAAATAAACGTTATAATTTTAACTGATGCAAACTTCTAACCCTGTTAGGAATGTAAAGTTGATTTATGTTATCAAAACAAATTATATTGTCAAATAAGAGTATCTTTTTTTAAGCTAAAGTGTGTTACCAACCAGTCTATCACACGCTCGGGCGCGGCGTATGTACAGAATGCTGATGTGTTACATTTGCATTGCAGATGTGTAGTAACAACGCTATCTAGCAGCCTTCCAGACACACACTATCTACAGGATTTAGCACTTACAGATTATGGCCACCAATTAGCATGCTATCTTAACAGGCTAGTACTCAAAATAAGTGTATTATTAGGCATCTGTGTTCTAAATGTATTGTCATCTCGGTTATTACGTATTCATACAGCGCGTACGGAGCGACGTTAATAATACGATAATTCTGATAATTCGTATCAAAGCGTGAACCTAGGCATAAATATCAATCTAGTAGTTTAGTAAGTATCAATCTAGCGCTGCATATTTTAATAGTTTGGTTAGATGACGTTAACGTTTTAGTGCTGCAACGAACTTTAGTTCTAAGTGTTCTAACTAATATCAGTATTTGAACAAATGGTTTTAATTAACGTTCTTGTCTATCGGTAGAATATATTATTATTGAAAGTGTTACTTACTCAAAGAAAACTATTTTATTATTACTTAATTACATATACATTTACCACCAAGACATACAACTAAGAATAATATTATGCCCATTATAGAAAATTCAGTCATGTATAGGATCGAACCCGCGACCTTTTGGCTCAGGTGTAGGCTTCACGGGGTATGTCAATATTGCTTATATTAAATCCTACTTATATTGTAAATGTGAAATTTGTATTTTTTGATGTTTATTACTCAATCACGTAAAAACAGCTGATCGGATTTGGATCAAATTTGGCAAACAGATAGTTAATAACCTGGATTAAAACACTGAATACTTTTTATTTCAATAAAGACCCAATTCTAAAGTCCACGCAGATGAAGTCGCGGACAGATGCCGATGAAGAAATAAATTACCTTGTTATTAGAAGATATTTTTCTTCGTGAAATCGATTAGATATTGAAAAAAAAACACCACAGTAAACAAAATGATGAGTGTATTTTTAACAAATTTTATATCAGTTTTCATTAATATGTTGTTAATATTAAAAAAAAGTTGTCTAACGAAGTTTTCATAAAACTGTTTTATAATGTTCCATTTGAATATAAAAGTATATTTTTCAAAGTAACCGAAACGCACTTTATCCCTAAGGTTCTTCATAATAAGTTCTCGTAAAGTAACACCGCACTCAACCACTCGCCGAGCCTCCACTAAGCTGATTATTTTGTTCTGGAAAACCTTTGTTTGCAATTCCTTTTGCTTACATGGGACCTTTACCATAGGATGTGAGTTTCAGCGACCAAAAATTTTCTAACCAGCTTACTGGTTTTCATTTCAATGCCAGACTTAATACGCGTTAACACATGTTTTGTTATTAAACAAATATTTACACGTACTGAGAATACCGAGTAACATTACAATATATAAAATACATTATATAATTTTCTTTCGTATATACAATTTTTATACAACGTAATTACTTTTTTTCGTGGTATTATTTTCAAATATTTTATCCAATTTTATATGTAGTATTAAGTTATTCTCATCTTAATAAATGTTCAGTATGACTATGATCTTTATGAATACATTATATCTCTATATTAGAATGATAATATGCAATTTTACCTATATAATGCGTATTTATGCGCAAATGTGTATTTTTCCCGAATTGATTTACCATTATCATCACTGCTTATTTATTATATTACTTTATCTTACAAAATATATCCTATAACATGGCCAGAGAAAATAGCTTTGAATTAAAATAAAAAAAATAAACCAAATAAGTAATAATTAAAATTTCAACAGGAATTATTAACAACGCCTGAATCCATTACTTTTGCGGTGTACTAGAATTCTAAGGTAATTTTCAATGCTCCATATTTTCTCGGAACCACACTGATTCCAAACACGATAAACTCCGCATTTTAAACATACCAGACTATTTTAAAAGCTCATTATCACATTTTCTATATTGTATTCGAAGACATAGTAGAAAAGGTTAAAATGTCAATAATAAATAATTATACAATATGCATTTGTTATGAAATTCCATATTTGCATTTTTTTAATGGTAGATAAATAGTTCATAATATTATTTGTGCAATTTATGTAGAAAATTGACTTTATCAGTGTATTCAAAAGACAAGAAAATTATACCTGTTTTTGTTCCATAAACAACTATATAACTACCGACATAGATTAGATATTAATAATCTTAATCAAAGTTCTATTGTAAAAGTAAAAATGTATTGTAAAAAAAGTATATCATTATAGAGATTATTACATGAATGATGGTAATGTCTGGAAGTGACTACCTCTCTGTACATCCACTATTGATCATAATAACTGAAAACAATATATATTATACTAGAAACCTGCCCCGGCTTCACACGGGTAGCAGAATAATAACTGTATTGGTTTACACAGTTATATTTCAGCAAATTTACACAAAACCTTAATACACCTAAACCTTCCTCATTAATCACTCCGTCCATTAATATAAACCGTATGAAAATCCGTTCGGTAGTTTTTGAGTTTATCGGGTTTAGACAGACAGACAGACGCGGCGGGACCTTTATTATATAATATGAATAAATAGTTAAAAAAATCAATAATTGAAAAAATGTTGATTAACCCGATCGAGTTTCTTGTCGGTTCTTCTTGATAACTGGGGTGCTTTCTATACCGGTCGTAGTAAGCGTTGACACATTCATAAATGCCTTCTAAGGGCCTACATATTATAAAATAATTTAGATATATTTATTATATCATTATATACCTATTCGCTCAGTGTTCTATCTTAATTACGCATTTAAATGCAACTTTGCAACATTGATGGAGCCTTGTGCCTTGACATTTACTGGAAAACTTTAAATCGGATAATTACGGAGTATAATTAAATAAGTTGTGTTTTTTTTTTACTGCAGTTATATAACAAACTAATAATTTTGCTTAGAACAAATTCGATGATAATTATATTATCGATGAAAAATACGCGAACAAAACATCATATTACTTTTTTAAATTTCACAATTATATTTTTTTAAATTTTAAATTTGATTGATTATAATATACATAAATAAATATATCTTAAGAGTATTCGGACAGGGTATTAGTTGGCTCGCGATGGTTGCATATACGGCAACAGCCCTAGCCGAGGTCGGCCATTTTGGCATCCTTGCGCTTGTTGCCCTTTTTCCTCGGCTGAGTGCCTTCCGCGCTCGCCCTCAGGCCCCATGAAGTTGTAAAGGCCTCATGGCCAACAGTATGGTAATATCGAAAAAAAAAAAGTACACAGGTGTGTTTCGGCAGCTGCACTTGGGAGCCAGTCCGTCCAATTAGCGTGTTCCCAACGACGGCCACAACGTTACTATACACCAGGTGAGAGTATGATCAAATGTAAACCAATAAGTTCTCGATTGAATAAAGACTAGCCGTGCCCCACGGTTTCACTCGTGTTAAATTAATTCGACTAAGTCTTCACTATGCCGCCACTGGCTCATCCTGTTCTCACTTCCCGTACTTGCCTACAGTTTGCCAGATTGCGTGACGTTCATATTTACTGCTCCGTTCCTTAGGGTCGTAGCGTAAAGTTATATAGCCTATACTATTCCTCATGAATCTGGCTATCAAATACAAAAAGAATTTTTCGAATCTGACTGATAGTTTTAGAGATTAGCGCGTTTAAACAAACAAACAAAAAACTCTTCGGCTTTATTCTTTTAGTATAGATACGCATAGAATAAACGTAAAGTAATCTGTTACAACTATGAACTAAATATTTATTGACTAACATTAAAACGAAAAAGCATCTTTAATTAATATATTCCGGTTACATAAATACAACCGCAGAACACAAAGCGGACACTCTAATGAAAATACTTGGTCGGACCTCGATCAAGATAAGAAATTTATAGTCCTACGAAGCGAAAATGAAAATCATTGTATTCAAAAATCGTTTTCCGTACGCTCCATAAATCACTGGATTAAAAAGCTGAAAACGGTAAGGGATCGGGTCAGCAATATATTATCACGGCGAAGGTTGATGGGCTATCGAAAAACAAGAGTGAGTGCCAGAAATTGTCTCAGCCCCGCCATCTGCTGGCGCCATGATGATAATATATTGAACATTTGAAACTAGGACATCGTGGTTTCTGATTAGTAGTTCATAGTGTGAAGAATAATATTAATTCCGTAAAATATTAATTGTGGAGAGATGTGGTATGGACAGTCCACGTATACATACATGGTAGATAACAACAAATTAATCTTCACTATCAGTTTCTGTTATCAAGATACAATATTAAAAAAAGGTGTGTGTGCGATTCACACACGATAGAAGTGAAACTTCATTTTAAAAGGCATTTTCTATTTTATTTAAACAGTGTGCAATATACATACACACCGACATTTACTCTCTCGCTCTGGCTCACACAAAGAGGAAAGACCGATAATGTAATGTGCGTTTGTTTTACGGGTGATTTTTGGTTTTGCGATTTGATGTTTTACGTTTAACGTTTAACGCTTGGAAGTCGCATAAGAAGTTTTACTTCAATAATACTAAATACATGTTAATTTACTAAACAGTGTTTAAAAATAATATTTCTCTCTAGAAAAGTCCATATTTCCATTTATTAACTATCTACTGATAATATGAGCTAATTGTTTACTGTTAATTCCTAAAACACGATAACACATTTAAACAACTAGTGTAAACATTAGCACAAATTAGACTATTACATATTACTTTAGATTATTACATCATAACTCACAAATTACCGAATATATTACTAAAATTTATGCAAATTTCGTATAACTAAAGAAGTCGCAAAGTGGTCGTTTGGTTAAGACCGTCGAAATATCGATTCGAAGTCCGCAGATTCGAGCCCCGGCATGTGCTAACAAATTTTTCGAAATTCGCGTACATTAACTAATTTAAATTGGTAGCATTAGAGGTTGACGGTGAAGAAAAAAAACTTGAGGAAATTTGAATGCTTGAGAAATGTTCTAGGAGTACCATCATATGTGGGAAAATTAAAGAATTGTGGATTTCTCGGCGTTTGAAATCGCCAGTTCGTCGTAAACCTATGCCTTCACCCGGAAAGAGGTCTCTTTGCTCAATAGTGGGACACTGACAGGCTGGTATTATCATTATTCAAATGAAAAGGAGCCTATACAGAATACGTTTGTAGTTGGACTTGGGTTGCCAACTTTTTTAATATCAAATATAATACTTTCAAGGCTATGCTGAAAGGAATGCTGAAAAAATATAGTTGATGACAAAAAAAAAATAGTAGGGTTCAAATAAATATTTTATATTTTAAAATATATTTTTTTACTGCTCGATAGACAAATAATGATGGGAATGAAAAATAATCAAGATTAAGGATACATTATACTTACTCAAAGAGATTAAGCTGCGGCATACGTTTCGTTTCACGCTCAAACTTTTGGAATCAATAATTTTGCCTAATTTTTCATCCGATAAAAATATAATAGTTTCGCCTACCATATTTTATTTTGAGAAATAGTTTTTGGACGTTTAATATAGTAGGACACTGTATTATATAGTAGGGTTGGCAACCCTAAGTTTGACATAGAAAAGTATTTACTATTTCTATATAGTTATTCCAATAAATAAGACAATCGTGAACAGCAAAGGAGCAACAACCGTGAAAGTTTAACTTCTCATACAACTTCAAATATTTAATATTATTCTTTAGCATAACAAGGCAAGTCGGAGCAGACACTCCACTGGAACTCGGAACTCGGGTCTAAGAGCAATTTTGTAAATCGCTCCAACAAATACGCACGGTTTGTAAGTTGACGAAAAGTTTATAAGGAACGGTGTTTTAATGCGCTTTTAGCTTGAAATTGATTGCGAATGTTCGTGTTGGGAAACTGCGAACGAGAAGTAATATATTTGATGAAAATTGTAAAATGTATTCTGGTAAAGTTATTTTTGATCGCAGAGACAAATTATTTATACACAACATGACTCCCACAATAAAAAAAACTACAGGGCTATTCAAGTAAGCCATTTTTTATATATACAACCAAGGTGATATACAAGCATACGGTTCGTCTGATGATAAGCGGTTACCGTAGCCTATGGACGTAACACCAGAGTTATTACTAGTATGTTACCGACCTTGAACTTCCAAGGAGCTCTGGAATCCCTACTCACTACAGGAACACAACACAAGGAGGCTATTTGGTTGCAATCTTCTCTAAGGTGGGGTATTTCACACGGGCGCCTCAAGTAGAGTGAAATTTTCAAAGAGATTTTTGCTGTGCTTGCGAGATGTTTGCTTAAACGGAATAACGCATTCTATCAACCATTACAGTATTTCCTTTAAGACCTTAAAAGTATACAGAAAACATGGAAAATCTTATCACACATGTAATAACACGGACATAAATTACTGTTATAAAAGTTCATGCTGTAGTTAATTAGTTAGTTATTTTATGATGAAAATAACTCGTATGTAATAAAGTCTACGCAAATGGTTTTAATTATAATTTACGACTTTCGAACTACTTCGAATTTAGAACCATATGGAAAAGCAATACTCTATAGGCTTCTTCGTGTTACTTTCTCATACATTTAATTTTTAGGCATAACCAACATTTAAAAAAAATCAGGAAAAACAGTAGTTCGTTGGAATACAACACGAGCTTTACATCACTGCAAATTGCCGTCAACACTATAAATTCAAAAGTCCAAGCTATAAAATTTGAGCAGCACGCCCTACATTCCCGATTGTCTAGCCATTCAAAGTGATGGTTGAGGTCAATATATCAACCTCTGATATGCTAAAAAAGGAACTGTAGTAACAAAGACACTTATAAACAACCATTACAGCATAGCGAAGCCTAAAATTAATATCCTAAATCAACTGGCAACAGAGATTCTACTACTTTTTATTAGGAAAATCGTTTACACGATTTAATAAAACAAAATATGGGATAAAATGTTTTTTATATTCTACATGGGGTCTATGGGGCTATGTCGAATTACATTTGGAGACCCTCAATCAGCTGATAAACAATTAAAGAGAACTATGCAAGATCAAAGAAACGGCAAACCTTTCATAGTGATCGTTCGTTTTTTTTTTTCGGATAACTGTACTTTTAGCCTTAGGATCCCTGAAGCTTTTACAGCTTCACCGGCTTTGGAGGCGAGTGCTTAAGGCACTCAGCTGCGAAAGCAAGGCAACAAGTTCCGAAGTTGCCAAAGTGGCCGGACCACGGCTCGGACTGTTGCGTGTATGCAGTCAGGTCGCGATCTGACTAATTCCCTATCATTCGATCTAAAGGTACAACTGGATTGTAATGTCAGGGGTGAAGTTTGCGGCGGCTTTTAACAGCGGATTTGTATGATTCGAGTTGCTATCGAAATATCTCCTAGTGAGATATTTCACATAGGACTCTATCGAGAGGTCTGTTCGGTGCATTGCATTTCGAGATCAACCCGACTATATCCCAGTGTCTAGTGATTTGTTGCATTGACTTTTAATATATCTACACTTCTCGGTAGAGGTTATTGGACTATGCTTTATTCAACATTAAGTGTCGCACTACAATATGAAAATACTAATTTCATATATTCTATATTTCAATGTTTATTTCTGTGCATAAATAAAGCACAAACTAATATTCTAACAACGTCTCAATAAGGTATCCTGCCCACACGGACTACGCTTACATCGGAGAATAAAGTTAACAAAACCTGTTAGGACAATAATCAAAGTTTGTAAAGTTTGAAATATGGAAAAGGCACGAGATTTACTATAACCGTATATTGTCTATATAACATGGTACATTAAGAAAGTATATTGATAAAATTAAACAGCCTTTTACCTTCCTTCTTCGCCTAAATTGTTACTAATTTCTGAGAAGATTTCCTTCCCAAATCAATGATTATATATTTTATATATGTTATTTTTTAAACCGTAATCAAGCCAACAGCTTTTATATCGGCAATAAGGCTCTATGGACAAATATGTGGCATGCGTTACGCACATGTTAATGTATGACACATATGTTAAGCATTTAGTAGCTATCTCGATAATGAAAACTCGTTCTCAAGCTAAAATAATTACAAATAAATTGCGCAGAGCTCAAGTTTTATGATCTGGTAAACAACATAACATAAAAACACTTGTTAGGTTCAGTAAAAGTTTAACCCAGCTCTTCCACTTTAGTCTAATGTTTCCGCTCATAAACTGTGGAAGCGCTCACATAATTAAGTACATAGTTTTATGTAGTGTCATTAAATTCTACAGTTCGATTTAATTTTAATATTACGTTGAAGCATATTCGGGAATCCAAACTTTTAGTATGTAAAGTTTGTTTCGTCGAATATAATATGTAGCTGGTGTGTACCAGTGATTCTCAAAAATGTACATTCGCGGATACGCACACGGATACGGATTATTGCAGTCTTGATTTGTGGATACGGATATTGATACGGACTTCATCTTTCGTACTTCGTTTGTTTGCAGCAGACGCGTGTGACCCTGAACTGATACTAGCGAACTCTTACGCGATTGAAGTTATGAGATATATTTCGCACTGTGCAGGTGATTTATATATATTATCAGGGGTATGTTTTTCGGTGAAATTAATTTTAATTATAAGTATGATTAGTATTTTGGCATATTGGCAGTTATAACCTTTCATTTTTAAAGAGAACAAATGAACATGTTACAACAAGCCCCAAGATTTTGTTAAAAGTAACCCATAGTATAATTTTTCATATTTGTCATTATAACTAGTAAAATAATTTAATAATCGGAAAAACGGTTATACAACAACAAAGATAATTACATTTGATTTAAACTATAATAGAATAAAGCTGAAAAGTTTTTTAATTGATTGTTTAAATGCGCTAATCTTTGGACCACGACCGCCCTTCTCTGCGGCAACTCAAGCCTAGGTCTGATCCATCGGCATGGAGCCCTTGAGCCAAGCAGCCGCTCGCGCGATACAGTGACTCTACATTCACTAGCTTTACAGCCACACATGAGACTGCATTATACACACATGCATAGCACACAGGTACATGTTCTGTAAAGGACCTTTATTTTCTTTTTTTGCCTAGTTAGATAGACAAAAATTTTCAGACCACTAAACACACATTTTCCTTCCCTCCTCCCAGGGGAAAGAAACATGTATATATGTATAGTTAGTTTAGATCGAATGATAGGGAATTAGTCAGATCGCGACTTAATTGCATACGCGCAACAGTCCGAGCCGAGATTCGGCCACTCTGGCACCCTCGGATGTTGTTGCTTAGCTTTCGTGGCTGAGTGCCTTAAGCGCTCGCCCCCAAGCCCGGTAAAGCTGTAAAAGCCGTAAAGGCTCCAGGGCCCCTAAGGCTAACAGTATAATAAGTTCGAAAAAAAAAATCTAATCTGTGGAACTGCCATTCGGATTCGAAAAATATTTTTGTACATGATAACCAACCAGATTCATGAGAATTAGTATAGGCTATCTAGCATTACACTACACCTCTCAGCTAGCTTAAAATATTGATTTTTGTAAAGTAAGTCGGAAGAAACAGCATTCCCAAACTGTTTTATCCGTGTACGCCGGCGTAATGATTAGTGATATGTAAACATAATGTTCCAAAAATATTGCTCCTTAGTACATTTAAAAAAGTCCATGATGCCATATGCCTATCTCGTATACATATACCACAATAAGGTACTTTGTGACAAACATTTATTGAAAATTAAAAAGTGATTTATGAACATTTTTATTAGGCATGGCATATTTAATCCTTACGAATAAAAGTTACTTCATAATCAAGACAGTTTTATGAATATAAACTTTGCCCTTTATAGCATGTGATTTAGACGCGTTTGGGAGATAATGGAAAATTAAACACTCGGCTCGGGTATAGTGACTATAGGTGTAGAGGCGCGAACGAGCTGTGTGAGTTGTGACGCATAACTCTGGCCGCCCTATAAAAATATTGTCAATACTGAAGCGATTTCTTTTAAATAATATGCGGGTGAAGAAACTGCTTGGCCCAGCTTGTATGTAGTTGTGTGTAAGCAAAGAAAGTTTGAAATTGTTTATAATTATAATGAAGACCATGATTTTATAAAAGAAAAATTTGATGTCACTTGACCAACACATTTCATCTATCGCCGCCTGGTAGTAGTGGTAGTGATTATAACTTACTTTTGTGGTGCCATATAAGGATACGATTGAACCGAAAACATAAGATAATATAGTTAAGAAACTAACAATTTATATTCTAATTAATTAACATAAATACATAAAATTAGTAAAATAACATTGATTAAGTAACAAGTCATAAAAACTGTTACTCTTGCCAAATCCAAGATAAGTCCGTACTGGACCTTTATGAGCCAAATTGTGTTTCTTAAAACAATTAACGTTGTTTCACAACAACAGACTGGCAGTAACTTTTAGTAACGGCTTAACATAGCTGTCGTTTCCCTGGTGGATTATCTTGAACTACTTTGTAAGTTGTGCCAACAGTAATATTTGTCGACGAAAGCTTTGTAGCTAACAACTTAATTTAACGTAGAGGATAAACAAATAAGCCAGAAGTATTGCGAAATGGATATGTCTTCATACGATAAACTAAATTGGTTAGTCGAAAATTATTTCTTTCTTATATATAAAGTTTGCTTTTTGAATTACCGCTAAATCCATTCATTATTATTGCAAAAAGCTAATCTGTATTTATGTTCATTCACTTCTTCTTCTTTTCCTTAACTTGGCAACTAGCCCTCTTTATTGAAGACAATTACTGACATTATCAAGTGAATATAGAGTGTCCAGTCCTATATTGATTTCAGTATCTTAACATCAAGATGGCTCCTTTGTTAGAACTTTCTAGAGAGTTTTTGTGGCATCTCACAATTAATGGTTCATGTTATTATTTCTACTTCACTCGTACACAATAACCAAGCTTTATTATACAAAATGCTACCTGTATTACACATGTAGGGTCAAACAACACAAATTTATGAATAAAAAACAATAACCACTTCATTACAGTTTCAGATCTCCCCAAATCCTCCGTTGAATACACAAAAAAATATTCTACAAGATGACTATAGAGGGAAAAACATCAAGTACATTCGAAGAGCGATTTATGAGTTTGTATTAAATTATATTTTCGAATACGAATATATCGTTTACGTTAAATATAACGCTATTTCACCACCTACGGGTATAACAATATAATCTAAATTCAATTGTTTGTACAAAATGTTGTATAAAGCGTTAAGGGATCAGTGGTAGTGTGTTCGAATACTGCGTCGAATTACGTAGATTTGAAGTCTACAATGAGTTTGAGCTTTCTGTGAAGAAAAACATTGTGACGAAACCATAGAATGGTTCACGGGCTTTTAGTAATGTCCTCCAGACCAGCCAGTATGTAGATGTATACCAGCAGCTGCATTTGGGAGCCAGTGCTCCTCAGTTTAGCGTCTATGTTTATCTAATTATAGTCCCAACCTTCTAATTTACTTCCGTTTTAAATATATATGGAAACCAAAATAAAAGAGTTATTTTTTTTACAACTAAACTGACAATCAAGCTTACTTGCCTGATGCTAAGCGGCTAGTGACAACTATCACTAGCGTGTTGCCGACCTTCAACCCCCAAGGAGCTCTGGAAACCTATTCAACGCATGTTATTCGGCTGCGATCTTCTGTAGGGTGTAGGTATTCACCAGTCGAGCTGCTCCAATTAGAGTGAAATCTCCAAAGAGCTACCTCTCTTAATTCTCTCTTGTTTCTACTTCGTCAATTTAATTCTTACAAATAAACTTCCACTTACAGTAAAGTAATAAAAACAAACTTGTATTATAAATTTGAAACGACCATTCTCCTCTTGAATAACAATGCGACAAAATTTATTACTCAATGAGCACTGAACATAGATTTCGCAAAGAAATTCTATAGGAAAATTTCTCTTAAAATGATTTACATACTAGATTTCGTGCAAAGTAATATTTGGTATACATTTTAAAAGCCTTTTTGTGAATGATTTTAATGTTCGTTTTAATTAATTAATTAATATTACTGTTCAGACATGATTCCCTCGGGCCTAAATAGTACCTTATTAGCTTCTCATCATAGTTCTTCGCTGCGCATAATCTGTACAAGTGATACGACTTCCAAACGAAATATCCGTGTTCATTAGCAACTTCGAAGTTGTGATAATATGATAAAAGTTGTTCTTTATCTTTGTTTTATATTTCGTTGTATTTGCTTTATATTTCGTAAGCGACTTCTTTACCGAATGCAAAAATAGACAATCAAATTTTATAATCAATCAGTGATGCATCCTCCGACTATTGGTATAACTTATTTGTTATATGTGTTATAAAATATATTTATTTATAAATATTATTACCAGTTTACATTTTATAATACTAAATATAATAAAAAAATATCATTGTAAAGTCCTGGGTAGCTGAAAAATAACTTTACAAAGTCTTCAAAAATAAATAAATATACGGTTAATTTATTATTATTATTATATTATTGTTCTGCTTATTTTATATTATCTGCGTATTGTTCTGCTCTTTCCAATAGTTAATATCTCGACTAAAGCGTCACTTACCCCAATTTTTTTATAACGTTTCCATGACCATAAATAAAACAAAAAAGAATACGCATATCAATCATTTAAATCTTAGAGTTAATACAAAAATCCGACAGAAAAAGGGACGTTTTTGATTTTCTCGACAATACCTAATTCACACTATTATGAGTATTTACAAATAAAAAATTGCCAAATTGTTCGAGACGTTCTCGAGCGATTCCCTTACCATCGAACAGCATTTCATTTTTAGTGGATCCCAACCCTTATTAGAACAGGGTCCACTTTGATTTTCTTGTTGTTAGTTAGTCACAAGGTTACAGAAAAATAAACTGTGTCAGTACAAAAATATGCTTTAATTAAAACTTTTAACATATTCGTTAATATTTGATCACTTGCCCTCGCCCGAGCCATTCACGCTCTACACATTACAGACCAGTGCGCCCGCGTTATAAGGAATTAAAAATTTAAAATGAATAAAAACTTTACCTTTTTAAACTCTATCGGACCATATTTAGGTCTTGCGGATCACTGGTTGGGAATTACTGATACAGACATATTATAGGGTCTTTTTAACGAAAAGTAATAAGCATTAAATAAACTTGAATATTAAATGCAATCCTATTATGTAGGTATATGATTCTTGTATATACATTCATATATACGTATACATAAATATAGGATGTAACATTGAGATAGTGTGTGAAAGGAACTCTGAAACTATAAGAGTTAGAGAAATATGTTCTTAAAACCATGACATTTACTTTAAAGATAAGAAAAAAGCATTAAGATTTAAAAACAAAAGATGGGAATCGAACTTAATAATTATAGGTAATAATAAAGATAATGTAGGCTATAAGGAATAAATGTTGCTATGCAACCCTGAACTACAATTTAAATAAAATTTTGTATTGAATATGAACCAATGATGGCTCAGTAGTAGCGTGTACGGATATCGCGTCGATAGACGTGAGTTCGAAATCCAGCGATGAGCCTGACCGGTGAAGGAAAACATCGTGATGAAACCACAGCATGGTGGTAGGGCTATTTCTAATGCCCGCCTAACTAGCTAGCACCCTCAAATTGAAAATCTGTCGCCAAGCACCAATAGGTTTGTTCTGGCAACTGCACTTCTGAACCAGTCTTCCCATTAGACTTAGCGTATTACCATTTTGGGCCACATTGTCACTGAAGATCAGATGAGATTGTAGCTAAACCTATAACGATAAACAATTCTCAGTGACTGTCATTTTCTCGAATACAATAATAATCGACTATTTTAAGTAACGATTTTGTTACTGCGTTTTGAACTTTTCAAGCAGTATGTGTGTGTTGAAATGGTCACTGTGGTTGCTCTTAGACAACTATCTTAAACTTAATCTTTAAGAAGGAGTGAAATCTTGGCGACCTCGTAGGCCATTTGATAGGGTTGTTTGTACTAAGTAATTTTTGTTGATCTGATTTTTTTTTATATTTAGTACCTCGCAAATTGACAGTGCTCTCCCTGGTGGTAAGCACAGTACAATCCAGACACAACGGCGACCACCGAGAGATCGAAACCCATCGGCACTCGCATTATCATGCCGGCCTGCATAAATATCTCTTCACGTTACGCTTGGAGGACCTCATAACATAAGAATATTTTTGTTTTAGTAACCTTCTTTTAACAAAAGATAAATCAAGAAACTTCTTAAATATGACTTCCAATATTAGGTGAAGCTTCATCATTAAGAGACACCCATCTTTGACGTAGGTTTCTACCATAAACGTGTGGTGGAAAGCCGTTTCGTAAATGAATTACGCCGGCGTCAGCAGTTAATTGTAATTTATCATCCCCTGTGACGTCAAAATTAGGTATTCACGTAACAGTGTACCAATGGATTTGTCTGCAATAAAATAATAATTGTGAAACTGCTTGTCCACGTCCCTATCTACGGTCCATTATAAGTATAGAATTAAAATTAGATGTTAAAATAAATGTCATAATCAAAAATATTGCCAACTTATAAGCACCAAAATAAATAGTTAAAACATAAAAAATACTGCGTATAATTACGTTTTTTTTTTTTATTTAACAAAGCAAGCGCGCATGCTGACCTTCGCACTCGGGCGCCGATAATGCCTGTCGGTTCTGATTATCAGGAACAGGCAAAACACAATGTGGCTTATTTCAGTTTAATCAATTAACAACCTACTTATTTTACTAATTAATATTTTACTAATTAATATCGACTATAGATAGAGATATAGATATTAGATACAGTAATCTATGTTATTCAATTATCCCGATTAATATTGTTTAATATCTGAAATTAAAATTTATTTGGGCAGGAATATTATCACGTTCGTTATATCAGGATGAAGATTTTCGGTCAGTAAATATCGTTTCGTGATTGTACAAAATCTTATGTCAGGTGCGTAATAGTCAGTTTTGCTGAGTAATATAAAAATGGAAGGTAATATTTAAAAACTTATATGCAAAGGTTTGTTGTACCTCATGGAAAATGAGTGTGGAGTGGTTGGCTCTATCATGCATTGCGATTGTTCAGTAAATATCGATTCATTCTTTGAAGATTTCATAAAATAATGATATGTTTACTGCATATATGACCGGAAGTTTATTCGCGATCTATATATATAGTTATTATTTACCAATGCAAATTTGTAGATGAATCAAACTGAGAATGTGTAAGATAAACAGTGTAAACATCTGGAATGCTGATAGCTGATGCTGATGAAAGCTGATATGATCGCCTGTTCTTTTTATCGATGTGACTAGGCTTAAGGGCTCTGAAGCTTCAGAAGGCTTTTACAGCTTTACCGGGCTTGGGGCGAGCGCTGAAGGTATTCAGCCGCGAAAGCGTGGCAACAAGCGCAAGTGTGTCACAGTGGCCAAACCTCGGTTTTGGCTGTTGCCAGTAGAGGGGATTCTACATTTCCAGCTCACCAATCACAGAAGAGTACGGGAAGGTCTTTTTTTGTTTGTAGGGAAGGCACACCTAAAAAAAGTTTGGTGTCAAAATGGGGGTTTTCGACCCGATCTATTGCCGTCATCCGTTTTGTGATATCTTTACTCATTCAAAAGATAGCTTTCAGGATTCAGTATCTGCGCTACCCTCTAATGACATCATTAACTATTAAGGTTTCATTTAAAAAAAATTGTATTAATTCCCAAACGATTTTGATGAAATCCGGAAAAGCATATTGACATAACATTATTGTGCTCGTGTTTTACTTATAGTAATAGTTTTTTACATGTTTTAAACACACATTTTTTATGCACTCTTGAAGTTTTCTATACATATATATTTTAGTAATAAGATCATAAATAGGTAGCTTTCAAATGGTGGAAATCTTATACTTCCAATTTAATAAAGAAGTACAGTATGAATGTATAGTGATTTATATTTATAAACATTTTTAACAATATTTTATGAATGAGATTATTTATTATACGTGTCGCTATAAACATAATACTAAAAATTTTCAATTACTTGTGTAAGATACAGCACATGTCTAAAATAATAGTATTTCATAACACTCTCAAACAATGTAATCAGTAATCACCAATGAATAGGGAAAACGTGCTTTTAGTTTTGTGTAAGGAATGAATGGTAAAAAAATTAAACATACCATTTTTAATAATTACATTAATAATAAATAAAATTCATTATATAAATTTAATAGATCTGGTGGTTATTTCTTCTATGATTAATATAATAAAATTAAATCATTTTTTTAAATCACATATGTAATTAATTCTAATTAATAAAATAATGCCATATTCCCGGGTCTTCAACGACCTGAAAGAAAAAGTTTTGTATTAATTAAAAACATAATATTACATTTATTTAATAGCTAGATATAATTATATTAATAATTGCGTTAACGAAAGTACTAGTACAGACTGTGTGGCAATTGTCAACTTCTTCCAAACTAAACGGTAAAACTAATTTAAAACAGAGTTTTTTTTAATTGTACATACAAGTTATTTAAAATACTTGTATATATGTCATTTAAATCAACTATAAATGTCAACATAATAACAGCAAAACATAGCGTATAACGTATATTAGCCCGAACATTGCTTTCTATCATTGAAAGAATTCTTATAATCGGATCAGTAGATCCAAATAATACTTCCTACAGCCATAGTCACTAAGTTTAACTTTTTATAATGAGACTAGCGAAATTAATAAAATAAAATAAAAACAAATATCATATATTAATCAGGGATATAAAATTGGGTCCTATTATTGACAAAATTTATAGAATCCAATTAGTACTTCCAGAGATAGTTTGGAAGTACACACACAAACTTTACCTCTTATACAGTGGAAAAATAAATTCAATTGTTATCTATACAAATAAAAAAAATTGAAATATATGTTTGTAATGTCAAAATAACAGCTTTTCACTAAATGTATGTATCGTACATATAATTTTTTTTTTTAAATGTTTATGTTTGTTTGTTCCGGTAATCTCTGAGACTTTCACTGGCAGATAGCTGATGTTATAAGGAATAACTTAGGCTACTTTTATTTTGAAATACAATTAGGGTTCCCCGGAAATAAAATAAAAACAATTTTTATCTTTATTATAACCGGCGGGCGACCTCCATGGGTGGAAGCATGGTCACCACAATGTAGCCTACATGAGCGGAACCGCGAGCACAGCTAGTAATTAGTCTACATGTTACTTTACGTTTTCCTTTAAAAACTTTAATTTAAAATATGTATATTGAAATTAAAAAAAATCACTCGAAAAAAAAAGAAATCGCAAAGCGTAGCCAGTTCACTTATTTAATAGAAACAGTACATTCATTAGACATTATTAAATTTATAATCAATCCACTTGTACCTTTTTTAGACCATCTTGTAAACTTTACAACTCTATTAACATTTATATATTTCCATATAGGTTCGCATAAAATTTTCTCATCCAAAAATAATTGTATATCATCTAGGTTATATGTTTTAACTTCTTTATCATTATAATTCATCGCTTCACACAAACGGCACAATTGTAACGACGTTGAGCTAAAAAAGCCGTGTTCATTTGTAACATAAAAATCATTTCTCCAACGATGATACTCCAGAAGTTTTTCATTGTTAACACTCAACATTCTTATTTCGGCCGCTAAATGTGCTGGATTAGCAAAATTTTCGACGTGTAAAAATGAATGGGGTGGTAATAATTTTATGCAGTCTTGTAAAGGCGGTGTCCTGATAACTGGTATAGCACCTTTAGAATATGCATTGTAAAATAACTTCTCTGTCATGTATTGTCTGCACATAGAATTTTCCAATACTAAATAGAATAAATATTCAGTTAAAACATCACAGTCGGCTTTCAAATAACCCGGGCATCTAAAATCAAAATAATCAATGATTAAGGATCACATTTTTAAAGTTTTTTTTATGCCCAAGGGCGCAAACAGGCAGACGTTGTTGTCTGTTTTCATTAAGTTATCATTAAGTGCTCTAAGTTTTCATTAGAAAATACTTGTTTGTAATCACAGAAGTTTTGTTGTAGTCAATACAAAGCAAGTTTCACCTATGCATCTTGCAATATACTTAACAAATCACATGTTGCCGCTTAGGCTGCATGACGATTGCTTGTCATCGACGCCAATGCGACTTTGCCGCTCCGTGGACAGAGCTTCGTTAATCAGCAAATTACGTAATTGTGCGTATGAAGCGACACACTACGTGGACAGTACCTACCCTAAAAGTGGGATTTTCTATATTTTTCTATTTATAAACGATTTTAAATAAATAGTTGCCCCTAGTAATGATACTTGCAAGCATTGTGGCCAATAATTAGCATTAATTGTATTTTATGTTAGATAATATTAAAGATATAAATTCAAATAATGCATCTAAAGGTAATTAAATATATACGAACCTTGTTCGCTTTTTGAGTTTAGTAGCGCATTTCCCATACAAATCGACTTTCATAGATATTTTCATCAGCTTCAAGTATTTTAATCGATATGGGTAGCAATGAGACATCAAAACTGTTATCAATACATCGCGCCGCTTTTTATCCCAATAAGGTACCAAGGAGGCGATATTCGAGTAGTTTAATTTATCATTTCTAAAAATGGAGTTCCAGTGAGGTACTGTACGACCATAAGGTACTGGGACATCTGAATCCGTTCTGAAAGTAATTTAAAAATGTGTTTATTTTCTTTTATTTGTAATCATATGAGTTTATTTTTTTGACAAATTTCAGATTTATTCTCACACCGAGAAGAGTGCCAACGGAATAAATGATCTGTCGATATTTACAAAAAACTTTTCAATAGCTCCAAAATGTTGTTACTGATAATCATCAAAAAATTACAAAGGTTTCTTTTATTTGTTTTAATTTTAAGCCAAAACTCAGGAACAACGACTTAAAATTTAACATTATATAACCAAAGCTTTAAGATTAGTTTCTTAACATCACCTGTAAGACATTGACCAATTGAAGACATTAGCTAATGATGATAAGTTCATCTTCTTTTTCGTTCCTGCAAAAGCTTTTGTTGGGGCTTCTTCATTAAAAAATATCCATCTTTGTTTGGGATTTCTATCCCTAATCTTAGGTACAGTTGTTGTAAGAAATAACCAAAATAAAACAGCATCTGCAGTGTTAATTAACTTATGATCTCCAGTAAATTTGCAATTCTTTACTCTACATTTCGCTAATGGATCCTTGCTATAAAAATAAAATTTGTTTCTTCCTGAAAAACTGAGTTTTAAATTAGGGTATATAAAGAAATTTCTCCATACTCACCATTTATAGTTATTCACAAAACGATGTTTTAATCTATCCCAGTGTTTCCATATAAGTATTACAAACATTTTATGCTTTCTACCGGCATGGGGATAAACACTAACATTCTTAAAGTGAATTGTTCCAAGATTAGATGTCGACCATGTCTGCAAAAAATGTGATATGTGTATTTTACCAGATGTACTATGAATACTTTATGTAAGTAAGCTAAAAAGCTTAAAAAACCGGTAAGGGCGAGGGGCCTTTTAAGTTCTGATGATACATAAGTTGAATTGTATTATAATATTGAAAAACTATACAAACATATACACATAAATCACGCCTTTTTCCCAACGGGGTAGGTAGAGATCACGTCCTTCCACTTACTACGATCCTGACATACATCTTTCGCTTCTTCAACATTCAGCAAGGTTTTCATGCATGCTCGTCGGTTTACAGTATTCTTGACCTGACCTTTCTTCAGAACATCCCCGATTGGATCGTGGAACGGTCGTCTAGGCTTTCCTCTTCCCACGTTCCCTTTCACACTCATCTGTTAAATCTGTGTAGTCATTCTTCTTTCATTCATCCTCTCTATATTTCCTAACATGTCCTAACATCCCGTTCTCAATCCGTGTCACTATATCTTCCTTCACATTAAAACGTTCTCTTACCGCACTATTTCTAATCCTGTCACTCAGTTTCACTCTTAACATAATTATTAGCGCTCTCATTTCAAATGCATTTATTCTACTTTCATATTTTACCTGCCACAACGAGCTTTCACTTCTGTAGATGAGTGTTAAAGCTAACACTGCTCAATGTACAGCCAGACGACCTTTCCTAGAGTTTTTCTGGCTGTTCATAAAGGTGTACAATGCCCCATTCACCCCTTTTATGGCATCCTTAATTGTTTATAACTTTTCAAATACTAGGTATATGCAGGTTTAAAACTTTTACACATTTTTTTAGATATTATTACGAATTCAATAAGGTATCATGCTTATTTTAATTCACAACAGCGACAATCAACAAGGCATGGTTGATCTAATGAAGTAGAATAAAGAATAATAAAATATGACATTAATTAATATATATATATATATATATATATTAATAAATAATTATAATAATTTCAACGAGTATGAGCATAATCTCTACATAGCCACGACCACGACCAGACAGTGTGTCCCTCCTCATTGTAATAGAAATCCTTTAAATCTAGGTTACTAAAACCAAGGCTGGCTGCCCATAGAGTGACCGGCCAAGGCATTTAAATTTGCCCGTCAACTATTGTCTTTATTCATTCTAAATTACCTATCTATATATTTATATCTGAATCTATCATGGCTGTAAGCAAGTATTATACTAGGTGACCAGCCAGCTAACATGGATTCAAAATTATGGCCCGTCTCCAAAATGAATTGTGCAGCATTGCTTTAAACGTTACTTTTAACAATAAAACGAAATGTATTTCAAAACTGTTAAAACTCATGCTAAGTCTCAATACAAGCCATAAAAACGTCATCAGAAAAAGTAACAGTGCTTAGTTTTTATACTATACTTTAATAATCTTAAGTAGTAACTCACTTTCCGTGCCCCATAGTATTGATTCACCAGCTTTGTATGATAGGGATCTGGTTGATTTAACTTTTTATTTATAAGTTTCACCTTTTTACTATCTATGCAAATAAATATTAATAAAGTTATACTCAAAAATGAAATTTCTCTGCTTGCTAACCACATATTGGTTCCTTATACCTAATTGAACTTTTTGTTTGGAAGAAACTGACTTAGTGCGGTCACTGCATTTGCTTTGGTACTGCACTGTTAAAGTTTTGAATAACTCTTATTTGTAAACATGTAAAACAGAAACAATAGTCATTCTTATAATATTTATGTTTGCTTTGTTTTAGAGTACATATTTATACAACATACAATTAAATAAGACAGAAGTGTTTGTCTGATATTTTTGCAATAATACATTAATTGTTCCTTTTCCTATTAGTAAATGAGAGACCTATAAAGAATCTAACTTCAAATTTATTTTTGCTTTTTTCAGCTTATTTCAGCAAATAAATTTACCACCCAGTGATGGTAGGACATGACAATTGTGTGCAACTCTAGATCGCAACCACAATACAACAGGCACCATCCACAATAGATGTACCGCGTACCAGAATCCAGTAAACAAGCAGGTTGGTAGGGATTTGTAATCGACTGCGTTTTAGGAGATATTTCTGATATAAATTACAGTTTTAATTAAATTTGATAGCCGTTATATTTATATCCATGAAACAAAACAATAAGGTGTTCGGTTATGATTTGTAGCCTTAGTATTAAAAACATGCTGTACATAGTTAATACGTATTATTTTAAATTTGATTGTTAACACAGTATAAATATTACAATGCACTCGATTTTTATCGATGCATTTTAACACGACATGTTAAAGTCTGTCAATTTTGATTACACAGAATTGATTTTATTTTCTGGATATATAATATATTACATATTACCGAAATCAAACAAGGTTATTCGTGATGATTGCGATTACAAGAAAATCTACTACCTTGGAAATCTTTATTGAACTCTCTTGTTAATTATTTAGTAGAGAATCACAGGTACATGTGATAATAGTTTGAATACACTCAGACGTAACTATACCCCCTTATACACCTTATATAATGCTAAATAAAACCCATCCATGTAGTCCCAGAAACTGACAAATTTGAGTTATGTCCAAGATAGACGGGCAAAACCTTTGTACTTATTTAAATCCAATATAATTACATAGCTTCAGTTTATATATAAGTAATTTAATAATGCATAAAACATTAAACTATTTAAATGTACAAGATAAGGCAGGATCAAAAAATAATTTTAATCTACTCTCATCATAAATAGATTGCTTTTCATCATTATAATTCAACGCTTCACAAACTCTACAGAAATGGTACGACTTTGATCCAAAATAACCATGCTCATTAACAACTTCGAAGTCATTTCTCCAAGCGTGATAAGAAAGTAGTTTCTTCTCATCTTTACTTATATTAATTATTTCATTAGCCAAATCTTCGTGTGTTGCAAAGTTGTCGACATGTAGATATGAGTTTGGTGGTAATAATTTTTCGCAGTCCTCTAAAGGCGGGCCTTGAATCACTGGTATAGCACCTTTGGCGTAAGCTTGATGAAACCCTTTTTCAGTCAAATACTCGTGACACATTGAGTTTTCAAATACCAAATAAAATAAATATTCTGATATAATTGTGCAGTCAGCTTTAAAGTGTCCTGGACAGCTGAAATGAAATGCGCATTTACTGGAAAATTCTCAGCTGAAATAATAATTATATCACATAGTTTGAAACTCATTATTAGTTAAATCCTAAGCATCTAAGTTTTTACATATACCACCATGAAATAATGCAGTATTAAAAAATATTTGCATTTTAATGCTTTGTCTTCAGTTACATTTACATACTTGCAATCGTTAAAACATTACTAATTGTTAATAATTTACCTTTTAGCAAGATTGCTGTCTGAACATGATCCATAAATATCTATTATCACATATTTCTTTAGTGCACTTAAATACTTCATACGATGCGGAACACCACAATTAGACATAAGTATTGTGACAAGAACGTCTCGCCTTTTGTTATCCCATGCAGGTATCAATGTAGATATGTTTAATGAAGTTTCACTAAATTTTGGTTCCGTAAGAGGGATCGTTCTCCCGTACGGCACTGGAATATCTGCATCACTCCTGTGATTATAAAACTTTTTCTAATTTAAATGTATAACTCTAACGGAATATATCGTGATTATAATATCGAATTTTGTTACTTTACGCCTACATACTCATTAAGTAATAATATGCACGTATCTTTATCCTAAGTATTGAAGACTTTAGGGTCAAACCACAGTCAAATACAGATTGAAACTGCATTCATAAAGTTTTGATATAAGTATAATATAAATCAGGATTTTTCTTATCATATCATTTCAAAAATTCTGATACTGTCATAATGTTATAAAATTAAAGCTAGATAGAACTGAAAAATAACATACTTATAAATATCCAGAAATATATCCTTATTACTACACTAAGATTGAGTTAATGTTAATAATAAGTGTATATGAATCATTAGCTTGAGCTTTCGGTGAAGGAAATCATCGTGATGAGACCATAGCATGATGGTAAGGAAATTATAATGTCCGCCTGGCTAGCTAACACCTTCAAGTTGGAAATTTGATGCCGACCCTCGATAGGTATGTTCCTGCAGCTGTATTTGAAAGCTATCCACTCTAAGCATAGCATGTTACCATCTTAGCCACAAGGTCACTCAGCATTAGGTGAGAAGCTAATTAAATGCTAAACCAATAAATTAAAAAAGAAAAACAAGTACCTGTAAGTCATGGACCAATTAAACACATTTATGAAATCTGCTATATTCGGTGGTTGTTTTGCTAAAGTAAAAGAATGCGAAGGTGATTCGTCATTTAAAAAAATCCAACGCTGACGTAGATTCCTATCTGTGACTTTTGGAATTTCACCTCTTTGTATATGCACCAAAACAGCATCTGCCTCATTAAATAATGAATCATCTGATATAAACTTGCAATTTTTAACACTACAATGATCTAAAGGATTATGTCTGTAAACGAAATGACGTAATATATAGTTATACTCATACGTGTCAATCTTTTTCTATTTTTACTTGATAATACGTATTTTAATATCTTGGTCGGGTTGTCGGGATTAATTTTCTTATTAGATTTTTTCATCACTGATAGACTTATAGTAGGTACAGTTCTAGATTCTTTGGAAGTGAAACTATCAGTATCGTTATTAATTCACGCGACGTTAACGCTTTTTTAAATTTTCCGCAATATATTTTTATTTAGATATTCGGTATTCGGTATTTCTGGTGTATACACTGCTTTAGTTATATAAGAATTCTATTTGCATGTAAGTGTGTAAACGGTGTCGAATAACATCTTGAGAATTTTAGGCACTCAAGCAAACCTCGTTTACACGTGATGCCAGAGTAACGAATAAGAAAATGGCGATAGCTGCTGTGCAAAATTTAAATTTAAAAACCTGTAACAACCCTTGAAACAATAACGATACTAATAGGCACAGCTCTGTTACTTTACGGTGCTAATATAAAAAAAGTTAAAACATTAAAGTAATAAAAAAAATCAGTAATTCGTTTTTAGCATTTGGTTTAGCAGTCATTGTTGCTATTAGTATCTTCTCATAGTCAACGTGGAAGGAGTTAATTGCATATTCATGTTACGTGATAAGCCCGATAACTGTAACTGGAACAGACGATTAAAACCATAAACGTGACATACTTTGTAGAACTGAAGTAATAAACGTGCCGATTCTTCAGCCACTCCCAATGTTTCCATATTAATACGAGAAATGTTTTATACTCTCGGCCATTCCCTGGATGTGTGTTCTTGAATAAGTACGAACCCAAATTGGTAGTGTTTAGATACTAAAAAGATAAAAAAGTAACATTAAGAAATATTTATATTTATTAAAGTCCGTACATGATGATCTCACGGATGGCCACTTGATTTCAAGCTTGTATTCAAGCAAGTATAGATGTACATAGTAACCAAACATTTGATATACCTATGTAAATACATAGACACATACTTATGTAGATATTTAACAAATTCATAACACAATAGTTAGTCCTTTGTAGGAGGGATAGAATCTGTGACCTTCGGTTCAATAGTATAGCTTATAACCATTGCAACACGAAGCCTGCCAGATATAATAGTAGCTATTAGTAAAAAAAAAAAACACTACCAGTACCTATAGACGTTTTAGTTTTGTCGGGTCTCTAATAATGTTTGTTAATATTGAAATATTGTTGGTGTATCAATGTGCCTCTTGTATCAAAGTACCCCACTTCCCCCTACACAGTGTAATAAAAATACTATCAGTTTAATTTCAATAAATTCATTCGTAAGCGCCGTGAATTTATATCTGATATAACAACACTCCATAAAATTCCTGCCAGTGCTTTTTTCTATGTTACGTACTTTAAACTCTACTATGAAATATCACTAGACAATTTAGAACGAATATCGACCACAGTTTTCATATCAATTGTAACCTATATATTAGATAGGGATTGCAATCCCGTATTCCGGAGGATCCGGCATCATTTGGCTACCTGCCGGATCTGGCAATATTTGTCGGCATGGCCCTGTCTGTCCACTACCCATCTACGCATCTACGCTTGAGAACCAGTCACCTAAGTTTAGCGTGTTTCCATTTCTGGCAGAGATGTATATCTTTTTATATTTATTTTCTTACTAGCTGTGCCCGTGGCTCCTCTCGCGTGGATTACAGAATGCCGTCGGTTGAGCACACTCACGAAACGTGCTGCCCCCGCTACCACACACCAGTTATTTTAAAAACAAAAATGCTTATTGTGGGTGATTCTTAGTATGATGATGAAGATGAAGATGTTTTCTTTTACCGAAAGCCCAGGTTCATTGCTGAGATTAGAACTCAAGTCGATCGACGCGGTGTACGTTCACGCTACCACGGAGCCATCATTGCTTCATATATAGATTAATGATTTTTTAATCAATTAACAAGTTGTTTAATATAGCCATAAAATATCCTTTTCATTGATACCTAAAGCTGTTCATTTGTTTGAATATTAATCAGTATATTAAATGCTTATTTTGAATTAAATTAAACAATCAGACAACATATTATATAGGTGTGTAACTACATGCCGAAGTACGTGTATGTATCATACAAGAAAATATTATTGTAAGTATGTGTTCTACATAATTACCTAAACATCTGTGTAAAGTGATCATAATTTAAGTGTGATGTTTTTAATATTCGTATTCTTATATTTATATCTTAAATACCTATCTTATAATAATTGTCTTATAATTAATCAATTCAAATAATATGTATTAGAAATGTTAATTTTATTTATATTTAAATTTACATATAAAATAACTATCATATCTTACCTTCCTTCTTTTATAATATTCCTCTACGATATTTTGGTGCCGTATCAGACTATGCGCATCAATTTCTACTTGAACAGACCCTAAATCTATATTAGCAACACTATAATGCTCACTGTTATTTTTATAACTATAAATTATGATTACAAATGCACAGACAAAAATTAATAATAAAACATTTGTCTTCTGAACTCTATATCTAAGGCGGATATTTTTCATCTTTAGTTTAAAAACATTATCTCATTTTCACAAACAAACTACCAGTGCACGTTATATTATTTAACGTCAACAATTTTGTCCACGAAACAAATAGCTATCATATTATATAGGTTAGGCTGTAATAGTGTAGATAAGATGTCGATCTGATAAATATCAACGTAAAATAATTGTTATCTACTATTAAACTGATATTAATGTACCATCAATACAGACGGTACTAAAAATCCTGAAGTTTTTATTATTTTAATAAATCTTTCCATACTTAATATTATTTTGGAATTATATACATTAATTAATTTTATTGTGATATACCAAAATTACCCGTTAGCAGTGTTTCTTTAAGCCATTAATAAATAACACAATTTATTCAGAATTTCAGAACATGCAATAATAATATATCATATAATTAATTTAATCTAAGGATATTTTTTGTTAGTCTTATAATTTACATTTATTTCCTTTATACAACACTTTTGAACACTAATTAACACTTTTCAAGTTTATTTATTATTAAATCACCTTCCAATAAAAAAATCTAGGTATCTTTTACGTATTCGTTTACAAATGGTAACCTACAAGTTGGACTATGCGACACAAATGAACGTTTAAATTGAAATGAAAACCTTTTGTTTGAACTCATTTTTCCGTCTGTGTACATTTACCTTCTCGTTGAGGCGAGCAAATTAAACCATTGCCAGCTCACATAAATGACGAATGGTAGTCATTGTTAAAATCATTCATTGTTTCCAAAACGTGTGTGCGCCGGACATAGGTAACTATGTATTATTATGACTGAAGACGATCTTACAAGGCCGTTTTCACCTAATCCCATTATTTGTCTGATATCAAATAAAAAATAGTATCTTTATTATTTTTGCATTGATAAGATAACGAGAAGAATTTCTCTATCTTAAAAACATAATTAAAAAAGGCATGAACGTATATAAAGGATAGTACTTAAAAAAATATACTTATGGTAAAAACATGTGAAGGTTGATTCTTGTAATTTCCAATTGATTGATTTTACTGGCCTGTTATGGCTTGTTATGGCGTGGAGTCACGGGCGAGAACTAGTTTATCTTTGTGGAAAACTGAACCACCCCTTCCATGTAAAAGTTAACGCTACGTCCGTGAAAATAGGAAAGCATATTATCAGCTAAACTATTAAAGTTTAGCCAGGGTGTTATGACTCTGCACGCGTTTGTTACGCATTCATTATTTTCATCCCGTAATTTTGTTTTTACTCATACTATATTGACAATTTATGTAGCTTATCAACTTAGGAATGACATATAAATCTAGTGTACAAAATCTCATGATAGCTAGATTCATATGAAATAGTTATAAGCTATATAACTTCACGATACGACCCTTAGTAGCGGAGCAGTAACTACAAACGTCAAGCGATCTGGCAAGCTGTAGGAAATTACGGGAAGTGGATGAACAATAGAGCTACACGGGCGCATTAGTTTAGCTATAGATTAGTTACTATAAGTCAATAACTGATTGCTAATTGACAGAATAAAATATATCAGTTCGTATTAAATAATATTAGGTCCGATATATTTTGAACCGAGGCCTAATTATTTCATGGGCTTGTTATTTCAAAAAGTTTCATCTCTTCTTTCACCACCTTGGGGGTTGAATTTCCAAAAATCCTTCCTTATTGCTCACTTACAGTGTAAAAGAAACCCGCATGCAATTTTCACGGCGTTGGCGTGAGTTCTGTATAAATGAATTAAAATAATGTATAACCAAAATAGAGTTAATGATTAAAATAACATTAAAGAAACTGCGAGATGTGACTTCTGTCTGCAAGGCGACATTACGTGTTCGTGTAATATTCGTGTAAAATCTATTATAGCAGCGTGTACAGTAATTGTGTATCTCTATGTAACGCGTTCCATTTTAGGAAACTTCTTCTTTTTCTTCCTAACTTGGCAAACGGTCCTCTTTATTAAAGACCATTACTGCCATTATCGAGTGAATATATTTTCCAGTCTTATGACGATTTCAAAAACATAACAAGATGGTGGCTACTTTGTTAAAACTTTCTAGAGGGTTGTTGTGGCATCTCAGAATTCATTATCGATGTTATTATTTCCAATCCACTTTACTTGTGCACAATAACCAAGCTTAAAATGCCATCTGTATTACACAATAAAGGCTCAACTAACACAAATTTATTAATAAAAATAAAAACAACTACATGACAGTTTGAGAACCCGCCAAAAACTCTTTTAGGAAACTTAAATGTTTAAGAGTTCTTCTTCTTTATTTGGCGCCGCAAAAAGCACTTGCCAGTATCAATGTGTTTTAGTCTTCGTAGTGTTCTTAAAACATTCAAAGTTGGCTCAATTGAAAATTGTAATACAGTCAAACCTGGGTAAGTGAGAACTGGATAAGTGAGAAAACTCTATAAGTGAGAGTAATAGCCAGGACCCGTCATTTTAAGCTCCCAAAACCTCTAATAGCGAGAAACAGAAACCTCTTTAAGAGAGAGTCGTTTTTCCTCATGGACCTCCGTAAGTGAGACTGCTATTATACCTCTATAAGCGACAGTCGAGCTTTATTTATTTACATATATTATTTAGGAGGAACAAATGACAAAATAAATTACAATTAAATTACCGCTGGAGAACGAACCGGCGACGATACCGTTAAGAATTGTGTGAACACCTGTATTACTGGAAATGACAGTGAAGACGAGGCACAGATTCGGGAAACAGAAATAAAGATCATTCCAATGAAGCTAGTAGCTTTAAATGCGTTGGAGACGGTCCATCAGTACTTTGAATACGCGGCGGTTGTTGATCAAGCAATATTCGACAAAATTTATGAGTTAGAGAAAAACATTCAAATTACAAAAACAGAAATCCAAACGAATTTGATGGATTTTTTTCAGTGTATTATAAGTTATAAATAAAATAAAATTACATAGCGCATGAATTTTGTTTTGTTTTCGTAAGCATCTTGATACCTACCCTTATAAAGTTGCTGTGACTTGTTATTGCTGCGTACCTCTATAAGAGAGAAACGCTACCCATGTACCTGCATTAGCGAGAAACTCGGGTTAGTGAGAAACCTCTACAAGCGAGAATGAGATTGTGCTCCCTTGAACTCTCGCTTATCCCGGTTTGACTGTATTTAAAAAAGAATCACATCACTACGAAACGCGCTACGATTGATCGTCAGGTTTGTGACGTCATAATGTGAATTTCATCGATTAAGTGTCAAAGCACTGTAACAGCTGTGTGCTACAATGAGTAGAAATTAGGTAACATTGTGACGTCACACGCGCTCGGATTTATTCGGGAACGATCGGCGCGTTTTCGGTACTGAATTCAAACATTAATTTTTATTTTGAAATTAACTTTTAAAATATTGCGAAAAAAAGATAGTTTGTTACAAAATGTATATATATGAAATTTTCATTTAACACACAAAAAAAAAATTCAAATACCCAATTGAAAGTGTCGGGGCTGTTTTGCTTCGAGCTTCGCTATCAATGTTCGGAGTTCTGGACAGTAGACATCTGCTGTTATTGCTGGACTGGATTCCTCATAGAGGAAGCTGTAGTGAATTACACCCTGAAGTTACTACCAAATAGTTACCATCACTTTTCTGTGGGTAAGCTTCGCTTTAGAGCATTGTTTTGGCGTTTCATCTGGGGTCTGCCACTGCATTGTTTGCTTGCGATTATTGTAAAGGATCCACTTTTCGTCACATTTCATAATTCGGTCCAAAATCCCTTCATTTCTGTACCGGTTTAACAAGGTAAGATAAGCTTCAATGCACACTGCTCTCTGCATATCAGTCAAATCATGAAGCACACTTTTTCATGTTTTTAAATTTACCAATTAACATAATAGGTCCTTAACCTTTTATATACTTATTTATCATTGTTTCATTTATTAATATATTTTATTTTGATAATGTATGAAAGACAGATTAAATAATAAGTACTTAATAAACCCATAATTACTAATATAATTAACAATACTTCCTACGTACGATATTAAGATAAGTATATTTTTTTATAATGCATTAAGATGGTAAAATATCAATTATTATAATATCAAAATTATTTGAAATAACCTTATTTTTATATAATTGTTGTTTCAGTTAACCACAAAATAAGTAAGTTTATGGCTAGAGTACTATAGAGATAACTGGTACAAGTAGTTTTTCAGTACTCAATAAATTTAGGCAAGTGTTAAAAATTGATGAATTAAAATTATTTCTATCATAACAAGCTTCAATTATTTATGAATATACGCAAAAATGCATGTAAAATTATGTTTTGTCCTTCTCTTATCCTTAATTAGCAAAAAAATCAGTACACTATAAACTAGTGCAAGTGGTCACTTGTACCAGTTTACATGTTTTCATACATTAATGAAAACAGATGCAAGTGACGATATTTTCTAAATTATTCAAAAATATAGAATACTAATTATGCAGTCTTTTCCCTTTAATATTCAGGTATAGCATTTTAAAATTTTGAAGATTTCTGTTGAGTTATGATAAAGGTACAAGCTTTAAACGTTTAACTCGCTCTCCTATAAAGTTGTATTCTTGCAAGTTCAACCTGTGTACGTAGGTCCCGTCGATATAGAATAAAGTTAAAAGGAAATGTAATGATTGTTTTATCAATCATTCTTATCTTTTAATTATATATATTTATTTCACCTTATTTGATTCCTCATTAATTCATTTATTGTGTTTCGGTTGCTTTCCGAAGGCATCATATCTTTAGTTCATTTATTATATTTTAATACTGTAATACAAACTTCATTTACGATATATATATCTAATAAGTATTCCATATACAAATATTGTATTTTTGGCTGAAAGAATCTTTTAAATTTAAAATATAGAAGGATACGGAAAAATAATTGAAATGTGACAGGGGATTCATTCTGATTGACGGAGAGACACGGATCGCTAGAAAGAAAACGTACAATCTTAAATTAGATTTGTATAAGTTTATTTATAATTACGATTCTAATTATTGTTTTGACTCGCACATACCTATCTGGAGTCTATGAAACTTATTTTCTTACAACAAGAGACCTCTCGAATTATAACCGGTATTCGAAGGAGTTGAAACCTTTTACTCGAAATTATGAAACGAATGGAAAACCTGGCGGACGCATTCATACATGCTGGCTTGAGGATGCAGTTATAAAAATTAGAACAGAATGGAGTTCTAGTTAAACACAAGCTTATTCTCACAACGGAATTTTACTAGCAGATCTGTTACAGATATATTCAAAACGTGGACTATTCCTTACTAGTGAAGGTTTTACTATCATTAATAGACTTTAATAAGGTACTCTGTTTTTATATCTCACTTAATGTTAATGCCTTCGGAATACACTTATTTATCTATTTCGAATTTCATTCCATAATCTTTAAATATTTATATTCTACTATTTTATACCTTTTTAATTGTCCACGTGACAGAAACTATCAGAAGCAATAGGCTTTACAAGTTAACGAGTAATAAGTAAGTTTAAAAATATTGCTCAGTCGCAAACGTATTTTTTACTGATTACAGAGTTCAATCAAAAATGTTTGCATTCTTTGGAGGAAAGGTATTCCATTTCTCCCAAAATTCTTTTAATGCATGCAAGCAAACATAGCCAGCGAATTTCGTAATATTTTCATATTTTATGCTTTTCAGTTCCAAGAAAATCTTGGAGTTCATATTCCCTTTGCCTTTTACTACTATGTGCAAAATATCCATAAACCTCTTATGTTTATAAGATGACACATGTTCTTTTAATGAAGACAATCTTGTAACTAATTCACAATTGTAAGCTTTGCAAAATGTAACATCAGGATCCTCCTTAGTCCTGGAAATCCCGGAAGAAAGCAAAGGATCTTGTTCCTACTCAGATCGGTACGAACGCTCGTATTTTCTCTTAATCATGCACGGAAGACACAACTGCTCACATAAAACGCCAAAAGTGAATAAGGTGGCAGATAAACAAAATAACAGACATTGATTGATTTGAACCTCGATAAGCAATTAACCTTCTTACTGTTTTATTAACCGTTCATAGTCATTTGGCGTACCTAAATAAAAATAGAATAAACGGGAAATCCACGTACTATCTGGCATGGGACAAAAGTTGACAGCTCCGTAAATAATTCCTTGCCAAATAAAAATAAAGTAAATAATAAGACGGAAATTTATAAGTATTCTACGTAGAAATAGTGCTATATACAGATGTATTTCAAAAATAATACACATTTCCTTGAAATCTGCCAAAATATGCAACTTTTTAGAATCGTCCGCTCAATCTACCAGAGCTAAAATTTAGGTGCAAAATCGGCCTAAATAGCAGAAATCTGCCACAAATAGTCACACAGCAGGTGAAGCGATATGCACTTAGCAAATTTTTTTCTTTACTATGGTCGGGTTTTAACCTATTATCCACATATGAATAAAGAAGCTATAACCCAGTACTGTGATATTTTGCAGTGTTGCTATACGCATCGTGACTACGGTAGATTCGTAATAATTATATAGTTTTGTTTTAAACTTCTGTCACATAACGTAATCACAAATTACGTATTAAATAGCCATTTGAATATGTACGTCTTACACAAAAAACTAAAATTCGATAAGCCGACACGATACGTCCATTACATCGACGTTACGATTATGAAACTAAATACTACTCCTATACTAATCCTACTACTACAGTCAGTCATTCTTTTTTGGTATTATTGTAATATTATTGATAATTTTGGTAAATCACCTTTTTTTTATTTCTAATACCTACCAAACAAAACGAAATGACGAAATAATATATTTTAGATTATATCTAAATGTTCCCAATTCACCATCCATGTTTTTTTTTGTTACAATCTTACTCACAGTTATACAATTTAAAGCTTTACTTAATCTATAAATAATAAATATTTGAAATAAAATATCTTAATAGATATTTAACATACCAAGACACAAAAATGAAAACCATGTTCATCACACAAAACACTATTAGCTTGTAAGTCATCAAGTACTCAACGGGCTTACTTCAAATACGATACGAGGTATATCTGTATATATAAATATTATAGAACCAAAGTAATCCTACGCCTCTCTGTCTGTCTGTACGTGTATGTTCTTTTCACGCGAAAGCCACTTATCCGATTAACATTTTTTTATTTTAATTCATAGCTATGTTATCTGGCTAGGTTATATGATATATTTTGTAAGATAAAGTAATATTCGAAATAAGCAGTGCGAGCGAAGCCATTGGCACATCTAGTCAACCTATAAAAACCATACAAGGCTTAACCTGAGCGCCGTAAATTTGTTTACTTAATTGGGTAACACCGGTGCTGCGGTTTTCTTCAGATAAGATTGAGTTATTTCTGATCACTGTTGCAAGACTAGGAGTTTTCCCTCAGATTTTTGCTGGTTTTTCAGGCTCTAGTGGGAAATATAGGGGTATGGGGAATATACATTGGTGAAAAAAAAATAAAGCAGGGAATACCTACACAGTTTTTTGTAGTTTGACAGAAATATGGTCGTTTGCCTGGAGGTTTCACATATATTTGAAAGCGTTCAAGTAATACTTAAGCAAACTATCGATTATTTTATAACGAGGGTTGGGGATTCTCCCCATGTAAGCAATTGAGATGAGGTAAGGCTTTTTTCAAAACTTTTATAACATAAATTTATCTATATTTATTTGTTTCAAGCCCTTCTAGTACGTCGGGAATTTGCTGACATGAAAATCGACACATATAAGAAAACTCTATACCTACTAAGTATAGCGTAACTATACCTTGTTTATCATTAGAAGGCATATATACAGAACATAAATTCTTACATCGTGCAAAATATGACATAATCTAAAAACATGCATTTCGACTATCAACTATCATTAAAAAATATACAGATTAACATTATACAAATATTTTGCACGGCAATATTATTGTGAATTTTCATATATTTTTTCTTACTGCGTGCAGTATTACTTTCTATGTTAAAACTAGAGTAGACCAAAATAATAAAACCAAGGAATAGAAAATTAATTGTATTAATCGAATTGATCGAACGCCGTTGTACATTTAATTGATTAATTTAAATTTATTTTTTTGTAATTTATTAGTTTATTTTGTTAATTTTGAATAAAAATATATATTTACGTAATTCCTACAATTTTACTGCAGTAACACGCAACGAAGACTATTGACTGGAAGAATGAATCTTGTTGTTTGTAGTCAGGCATTCAATAATGCTTGTGCCTGATTGCGCTTTAATTTGTTGTTATAGTTTATTTTTTGTTATTTAATTCACACAGCTTACATACCCCTCAATTGATTTAAAGCATAATTGTATAATGGATTATATTTAGCTCAAAAGAAGAATATTGATTTTACGATATTTATTTAATCGTAAAATCAGTTACCAATTTAAATTATGCTACATCTCTAATATATACATTTGAAATATGCCATGCAAGCAGGATAAGTCTTATTAATGTACAATTAAGTCGTTTGTTGGAACTTTCATTTGTCTCTGGTAAGAAATATGAAAAGAAATTCGGTACATCATAGTAAAATAACAAAAATAGTATGATTAATTGAAATTATAAAATAAATAGTATTTAAAAAACATTTACATTATTTTTGAAACATTTAGCGCGGCGGGTCGTAATTTTTGAACGTCCTATTAACTTAATTTTACATTCAGTGTCAGTAACATTAAAAAGGTAAAAAAGTGACTAAGAATTTTCTAAACAAATATTTTAAACTTATTATGAGTATGTAAATCTGACAGTTTTTTTTTTGTTGTACTGTGTTAATTAGGGGAAAGTGATAATGCCATCTGGCAATAGTGGTTCTTATTCTGTCATCTATGGACTTTGGACATACTTTAGCATACTGCAGTCCGTATCAAAGTTATTGTTTTTACTAACGTCGTTATTAATACGCCTAACCGACTTCTAAATCTTTAATGTCGCATTTTCGAGACATTAACAATAAAGCCAATCTAGAAACAGTGTAAAAACCCAACATTAATAGTTAGGTAATAAAAATTAATTGTTCTTTATCTTTTAGATAAACAAAGTGTTGTGGTTTAATTTACGTATTGTCATGCATAGTTCTGTGTCACAGTGGTGTGTCAAGTAATATAAAAAGATATTGCATAATTTTATAGTCGCGGGAGTATGAACACTGAAATCAGTGCCTTAATACAGGAAAACAGAATGTCTGAAGAATTACCTGAAAATTCAGTTATACATTTTGAAAATGGAGATAGTGTGCCAATTTCCGTAACACCGGTTCAAATACAGCAAGAGTATTTTGAAAATTTGGGTGATAGTGATTGGGTGAAGTACGTATCTTTATATTTTTTGTTTGAGTAGTAATGTCCGGGTTAATAAGTTTTTCACACTATAAATTCACAGTATAAATTCTAATTAGCGAGTCAAAGGACTTTGTTGACTAACCGGCATTGAACCAGCACTACATTGAAATTTATATGTACTTAATTTAATTACATAGCTTTTGTAAGTAACGAATTTTTTATTTATTTTTTTCAGAAAATGTATCTCAGTTTTTTAAACTTGTATTGCACAAACAAAACGAGGACCAGCTCTAGCACAAGCTTACAGAAATTTTCAATCAATTAGATTGTTTACCCAATTCTGTAATTTTTTTTTATATTATATCAAAATATACTCAAAATTAAAATAACACAAGATAATTGTTTAATAATAATTTACAGGTTGAACTACATTTTTTTACAATTTTATAAGTTTCATTATTTTTCGTGCATTTTCATAATACCTTCACTTAGTCGGATGATATTTTTTAATGTCCTGAACTTTACATTACAACTGAAAAGTCAAATTGGCTGTCTAAAAATATCTGTTTTCAAATTTCTATTTCCTAGCAAAATAGTTATGATGATGATACAGTTGGTGTCAAACAAAGCCATCACATTACCCAAATGGTTGCCCGCATTGGCAAGAACATTAATGCCTCAAACTAATATTTATTTTGCTCGGCAAGAGGAGTTTGAAGATTTTTTTTTCTAGAAAGCAGATTTATTTCTTCTATGACAAGCACAGGCACAAAAAATACTATGACTACATTACAAACACTGAAGGTATTATAATAAAAAACAAACCGTAACTGTAAAACTTACAGTGATAGTCAAAATCCAATTTGTTAAGCAGAATTTATACTGTAAATGTATTTTGTATCTGGGTCCAGGACATATATAAGTATAACATAATCAAAAACTATTAAAATTGGAAACATCAACATTTTTTACCTGTCAGCTTCACATGGAATGTCCCAATACCAATGTTGTTAGATTGTTTGCATTCTATAATGTGCTAAATATTTGCATGGGTCAGCTACTACAATATTACTACAATAAAATATTTCTCTTAAAATTATAGATATGAGAGGAACAATAGAAGTTTTTTGTTACAAAATATTGCATTTGCATTATTTGGTGGGCCAAGTTGTGAAGGTGATTTGAAAGAGTTAGCTTCCAATGGACAAGTGCACCTTGAAGGATACACATCAAGACAGGTGGAGCAAGCTAAAAAAGTTTATGATAAGTTATGTGAACAGAGTAAGTAGACTGTATATTATAGAAAATTCTTATTATTATTAATGTTTCATATTTGTAAATCTCTGTATGTTATAGGCAAAGTATGACATAATTATCTTAATTTCAAATAATATAATTTTGATCATAATTAGAATTATATATAAAAGAATCCATTGTCACCTGTCACCAATTTTTATATATATTTTTTTATACATGGGTAGTTCACGAACCTACTTCTTTTGATTTACAATAGCATTAAATGTTGTGTTTATTTGTTACTTTGTTATATTGTAATTATACAATTATTGTACCTACTTTATTATTTCAGGCAAATACTCTCAAAATGATGACATTGTGCTTTCAATTCTCCTAGTTGTCTGCGCTCGACCTAAACCTTTGAAACTGTTTCAAATTAAACCATCAAATTATTGGATAGATCTCCATGAAAGAAATGACATAAACATATGGTGTACAGCAGTGTTTAAAGTCAGAAAATGTATTCCTACAACAGTTGGTGGTAATTAATCTAGATTTTTTTTGGTAACACGCATTAAGGCATTAATTATCTTTCATTTACTTTTACAATAAAATATGTCCATTACTACTTAAAAATGATATATAATAGATAACAAAACAAATTAGTTTATAGAAAATAATATATGTTGCTTATTATATAAGTACTGATTATTAAACAAAATACCTTTTTTAAATACATTTCTAGCTCTTGGATAATAAAACTATGTTTTTTTTTAATCTACGTTAGTCTTTTTATATCCCAATATTTCCATTTGCAACTATCTACTAGAGATGTTTTGTTATTATTGGGCTTTCATGATCTCAACTTGCCAATCACATTAATTACAGTTATAAACGTAAATATCAGGTAATAACTTTTACCTAATATGTTTAATAAATAACACTTAAATGTTTACAGACGGAAATACTCAATAATATTACATTTTACAGCAAAAACTTGCCGTGTCTTCATTGATGAAAATGCAAGAGTCTATCAAAATTGGGATTCATACCTAACAGAGAATTCATTGCCAGAATGTGTTCTTATTGTCCCTGAAGGAGGCGAATATAATGGAACTCTTATTGAGGTAATTATATATACAGAATGTCCCTAAAGCAACATTGAACTGAAAGGGATTGCAATCCAGGAACTTTCCGAGTTTGTTTCCGTAGGTTTAGAGGTAAATAAATCCTTTTTTTTTTAATTTGATTTAAAAAAATCTGTTTATTATTTTTAGCAATACAACTATAATTCAAAATGGCAGGCTTTGTTTTTTGGTCGAAAATTTGAAATGTGTTAAGTGTTATCATAGTTTTTTTAAACTCATTTTTTGCATTGAAAACAGTGACTCTTTCTTCAGTTGTTTGTTTTGTTGTGAAATTTTGTTCACGAGAATCTAGTGTAATTCCTCATTTGCTATTTTAGTTGTTTCTGGAAACCGTCTCGAGATTATTTAGTGGTGCTTGTGAAGCCCGTTGCCATATTTAATTATTTTGTGTATTTCTTTAAAAAGACCAAATAAAAATTGACTATTAAAATAAGCCGCTAAAACACTACCTTGAGCAATAAATATGGCGTCGAACTGGATTCATCGACGCTAGATTTTAGTTGATATGTAGAATTACGTTCTTTTTCACTAGGAAGTGTAAACGTCGTTATCTCACACCCGCAATTTGTTAGTCTAATTTTTTTCTCTTTACGATCAATAATACTCATAAATCGAGTAGGTGTTTTTCTCTTTGTTACAGTGATATACTAATGAAAATCAGTTACAAATGATGTATAGTAGTACTGAGTAACGAGTTGTGTATGGTTTATGAATGTTTATTTTAAAAAATAAGTACCTTTTGATCAATATCTAAAAAGAGATCGTAAAATATGACTCGATAATATAATAAAAGAAGTTTCAAAATCAAAGAACACCAAGCTGGAACGCAAGGGAACATCAATGACTAACATGTGACCTCATGATAGATTAATCAAATCCAGATCGTTTTTGATGATGTGCCGCAAGTTCAAAAATTAATATGTAACTTCTGGATGTGTTGGATGTAATAAAATAAAAATAATCTATTATTTTTTTAATCAGTCTAATACAAAACGCTTTTATACCCCATAATCTTTGCGGATGGCTATAAATATGATATTATTTTTCACACTTAAATTGCTTAGAAAAAAAAATGAGACGAAACTAATTACAATATTACTTCACGTGTGTGAAGCTGAGTGTCACCGCTAGTCTCTTTATAATAGTAGTGTCGATATATAATCATAACATATATAAATTATTGATTAAGTTAAATTATGAAGATTGTATATAGAATATTGACTTGTAATCATAACATTGCCATTGTTGCAGGGTGAAGAAGCATTTGCTGTTAAATTAACGGTGGCACCATCGCCGACACTAGGTATAAAAGCGCGTGTGTTAAGTTCGGCGGACACCGTGAGCACGGTCGCGTCGCTCGGCGCGCTCGGCGTGCTCGGCGTGGCCGCATTCACACCGGTCGCACCCGTTGTGATCGCGGGCGCGGCTGTCGCTACTGTCACCACTGGCGTCTACGGTCTCGTTAGATCCTCAATCCATCTGCATGATAGGACCGTACACGAACAGGTTATAATATAATTATAAACTCTAATCGACTTAATACAATTCTTAAAAGTGGGACCACACTTGTGACGTTCCATCGTGGTATAGCTCCGTGCCGTGTCTACAACACGTGTCAATAATGGTTAATGTGGATGGTATTAATTGTCACATGAACAATTAATACCATATACTGTCGCGATGTGAGCATCCTATAACACCCGCTATAAGTATGGATGGTGATCTGTGTTGAGTACTGACACGCATTATGATGAGATGCCATGAGCTAACCCTTTGAAGTCGGTTTTTTTCAAATGAGTTCCTTTATCTGCGTGACCAGAATATTGTCTAAACTTGTATTTATATCACGAGTTATTATCAGATTATATTAATTTATCACATTAGCTGTGTTCGCGGTTCCGCTCGCGTGAACTACAGAACACTGTCGTTCGAACGCACGCGCGAATTTCGCTGCTCCAAAAATTCTTATTGTGGGTGATTCTTAGAAGATAGACATATGCTATCGCTGACAATTATTAATTTGATATATCTCTTATGATTTAATCTGTGTAAGCCATGGGACTCTCCCAAAAGCGTTTTTTTTTTCGTATTGATTCACCATTATCTTCACTGTTTATTTTGTATGTAACTTTATTTTACAAAATGTATCATATAATCTAATATAATAAAATATATAATGTATCATAATACCTGGTCATATAATATAGCTATGAATTTAAAAAAGAACCTTGTAAATCGGATAAATGGGTTTCTCGTGAAAATAACATATAAACAGATAGAGAGAAATTGAGTTTTATAATATGTATAGAAGAAGAATCATTATCATTGATATTATCACCAGAGTCACGTTATATAGGTTAATCGTGTCGTGACATGTGCCCACTTTAGTTCCCTCCCCACGACACATTGAGCGCGTCTGTCCTGATGCCTCTTCCGCATAATAACTGTTACATGAGGTGGAGATTGAAACTAAAATAAGTACCGCCAATCGTTGATCCACACATGTGATTTTCATCGAAAAATGGTTTGAGAACGTACCAGTAACTTCTAGACTGTCCACAATAACAAAACAAGTTATATGAAGCAGCGTCACAAGTGTGGACTCACCTTACCAATGGACAACGCACAACTTATACTGGCCCGGTCCGGTGTAGCATGAACTACTTCATACAAAAGTATACTATAAAAATTTGATCATGTCCCGGCCGGCGTCCGGCCCAGTGTAACATGATTTATGCTTTATCCATTATATTTAGGTCTAAAAAAGAATCGATAATAAACTTCCAATTTAAGTTACTACATATCTATACTAATATTATAAAGAGGAAAGATTTGATTGTTTGTTTGCATTGAATAGGTTTTGAAACTACTGGACTGATTTGAAAAACTCTTTCACCATTAGAATCCTACATTATCCTTAATAAACATAGGCGATAGAATAAAAAGTTAGGGATCCGTATGAAAATTTATAATTTTTGAATTTTTTGTTAACTACCCGTGCGAAGCCGGGGCGGTCCGCTAGTCTAAAATAAACATTTCACATATTATGTCTTACAGGACATCTTATGATGAACAAAGTATAATAAACTAAATTTAACTTCAGCAAACATGAATCTTTTAAAGTAATTCTTCTAACCTGCAAACATGAACATTAAAAGTTGTTATTTGGGAGAAAATACATTCTAAAATTCATCATTTATTTTACAATAAGGTGAATGTCTACCAATTTGATTCTGTATAGATTGTTTCAGAAGAAATGTTTGTAAAATTAATTAAATTTATTGCAAATATGAATATTGTATTTTATATATTGAACAATATATAAATAACTTTACATGTTAGTTAATTAGCCTTTTTGACTTTTAACTGTTGACCTCAGTCAATATACCTAAATTTTTAAATGGCATTTCAATTGTAATTTAATTGGTACACTGAAAGCAATCTACTTGAAATGATTACAGTTTCAATATAAACTTATTAGGTACTTGCTCATAAATGTATTTCATGACTTTTACAGAGCATAAGTCCAGTAGACTCGGAGGCACGGAACAGTTGGCTGAATATTGCAGCATCGAGTGTTGGGTTATTCGCAGGTGCTGCTAGCACTCTTTTATCCAAATCTGCTGCTGCGGGCTCTAACTTGACGAAGGTGATTGAAAACTATCGGAGGTCAGACCACTGGACCACTAGTTTAATTTACCTAAATTTGAATATATTTGTTCCAGACTGGACAAGCACTCGCAATGTCAGTGGAAGTGCTTCGTCACGCGAACATTATAACCGGTGGAGCCGGTGTACTCAATAGTCTTGTGCATATTATACTCAAGGTAAATTTTCGTCCTCTCCTATCATGAATGTAATATTGTAATAAATAAAAAAAAATGTGTCTACCTCATCGAGACAAGGCGTAGTAATAGATATTCATGTTTTTTTTATTAACCGTCTTTAAAAAAAGGAGTAGGCTCTTAATTCAATTTTTTTTTATGGTTTTCTAGCCATAATTTATTTGTTTATGAACCAATTTAGATGTTTTTTTTTTTTGGGAAAGTGGATACTTCAAGTCTTGATCTTTCGACTTCGAAGAAACATCAGAAAACTCCACAAAATAATTGAAGTTGGGTTTTGTTTTTTATAAAAAATTGCCTTGTTTCAATAGGTATTAAGTATATCAACGTCAAATATAAGGTTAAAGATTTTCATAAAGTAATTATACGGTGTTTACGAGGTTTAAGCGAAAATATAGCTGTTTTGGTTGGTGAAAAGATGGACGACCAAACTGCATAGGTTTTAGGAAAGAAGCAGCTTGTGAAAAAAAAGGAAAGATGCACGATACCTTGGTGATGTCCACTTCCTTTTCTGTAAGACTTGCTGCGAGCGAGAACTGTCCACAATTCACAACACAAACACCAAAAAGTACTTTCTTCTACGACGGCGGAAGCGCGAGATCGAGCCGCCACCAACCAATCTCAAATTGCCAGTGACACATAACACTGACATTTGACACTGACACTGACACTGACATGTGCGGGATCGGGATGGGAGGGGGGGGGGGGTACGGAGTACACCAACCAATATAGCGTTAAATAGGCGCAACCATACGGTATTGTTATGTATTTGACTATTTTGCCAATTTAAGTATAACAGTAAACCTATTCATGATATAATCGAAATTTATGACAAATTTTATTCAAACCCAATCTAGCCGTTTAAGCTTGATTGATGGATTCAAACAAATATACTTTCGTATTTATAATTTATGTTAGGTTAAATAAACTGATATATAATAACACTAACATTTCATAAATCATACTCCTTTATCTGGAAATCCATATTTCTCTTTATCATTTGTAAACTTTGATGGGCCATAAAGATTTTTGTCAGCGTATCCATAGCTTGATTTCCGAAACTCAACATCAAAAAGCTACTTTAAAATTATGTTACTTTTACCAAAAACAATAGCCTTATGTTTGAATATTCGATCCGCAGTATCGTAAACATGGAGAGAAACCAACGAAGCTCGAGTTGTTCCAATTCACAGCGGCCACGCTGTTCTTCTGCAACGCGGTGATGTCGAACAGAACCGCCCAGAACATTATCGAAGACGCACAAGCGAAGACCATCAATGAATATCGCGCTACACTCCGGAGTAATAGGCACAGGTTAGTGGAAACCGCTCCTAAAACTATGACTACTAGTGAACTTTAATTTATCAGTTTTTATTCATATGACACTTCCTTTGGATGGTTTAAGAATATAATATTAGAATGCGCAAAAATAAGAATTGTTTAAAATATAACATTTTAGACATTGATTATAGGATGTATTTAGTTTCGATGGTTTAAGATCCATGTAGTACGCCCAAAATAATATGTTGGCTAACAAATAACATTTTAGACATTGGTTAGGGTTTGTTTCCGTTGATGGTTTAAGATCATACAGCATGCCTAAAATAATATTTTGTCTATGAAATTACATTTCAGAAACTTATTAAGATTGTTTACTTTATATTACGCCGAAAATAACATGTTGTCTAACAAATAACATTTTAGACATTGATTTGGGTAAATTTTATAATAACTTGCCAGATATTCATAAATTTGCGATTACGAATCATGTAGATTTACAAACCAAATGTTTTTAGGTAGGTTTTTCGTTACCAAAAAATAACTATATTACTAAGCCTAGTATATCTATCATACTTTTAAAGAGTTGTATCTTTTGAAACAATGTTATTAAAGTGAATATTAAAAAAAAATACAAATGGATTATCAAGTTCCTCTTACAAGAAAGCTGTTTTTTTTGTCAATATTAGAAGTGATAATACATACATATAAACGTCAAAATTGGCGTAATTGTAGTGCACACCAACTAATAATAAACCGGTTAAATACGAGTCGGGCTCGCACTAAAGATCTCGATAGGAGTTTATAAAATACACGATTCTGACTTGCACTGGGCTGATGATTTTTAACTATTTAATTTTTCAATGTTAAACTTGTAATTCACAGAAAAATGTTCGATAAAATAAGTGCAGAGTCACGGAGAGTCCAGGGCGCTGTCCAAGGCAATACTGAAGTGATAAAAGGCATTAAAAATATCATTGATAAAGACCAGTATTTTGCTGACGTGCTAAAAATCAACAAAGATATTAACCAACATAAACTGAGAATCTCAATGACTGCAGACGGACGGGTGAATTTGAATGCTCAGCATAAATTTGAACCGTCCCAACTGTCAGCGTTAGGGAAGGAGAGCAGATCTGAGCTGTTCACATCCCTAGGCCCTGCAGCTTCTGGTCCCAAAAACGTGTCTACGAGGATAGCGCCATCTACGACAGCAGTGGGACCTTACAATATGGATGAAGAAGAAAGCACCAACATGCTCGTTGGTATCCATCCTGGTGAAGTTCTGCGAATTGGAACGCTGCTTGTTAGGATCAGTGCATCTGGTGCCGAAGATGTGGCGACGATGCTTGAAAACCTAAGTCAGGATATTTATGTTAATTTAATGACGGTCTGTTTCAACCTGCTGTCGCAGTTGATACCCGAAGAGATAGCAAAGTTAAGGTTATTAAACCCTGATGAAGACCTCATCGTGCAAATAGTGAAGTTTGTCTTCAACTACTTAAAACATCAAAGACCTATGGGAGATCCTTGCCGAGATACGGACAACGGGATCGTTGTGGTATTGTCGGAATTTTTCCAAGAAGGAGCAGTACAACGAGATACTATATTACTTTTGAAAGATCGCTTATTAAAATGGATCGAAGAGAACATTGAATCGAGAAATAAACAGTACCCTAATAAAAAACAAATAATTTGCGATTCCTGTAGTGGTATTCGGTTCGGATAAGTTTTGTTTTGAATAATTAAAAGAATATCGCGATCTATATATTTAATAAAGCACAATATCATACGCACACTATTTACAACATATTATAATGTGAATTTGTAGGTCGTTTTTTTATTTAGTATTTATATATGATGTTGCACTTTTTTTTTGTCATTGTATATTTGGCGTACTGATCACAATCTCACCTGACGTTAAGTGACGATGCGGCCCAAGATGGTAACACGCTAAACATAGTGGAAGACTGGCTCTTAAGTGCAGCTGCCGGAACACACCTATTGGTGCTTGGCGGCAGATTTTCAACTTGAGGGTGGTAGCTAGCCACGCGGGCATTAGAAAATGCCCTACCACCATGCTATGGTTTCCTCACGATGTTTTCCTTCACCGAAAGCTCAGGCTCATTGTAGGGATTCGAACTCACGTCAATCGACGCGAAGTCGTACACGCTACCACTGCGCCATCATCGCTTCGCACTTGCTTTTCGTTGAAATACACATACAATATTGCCTTAAAAAATCTTGGTGGTTTGGAGATTGGACATCACACATTCAATTCTGTTCATTAAATCAGGAGGAGACGTTATGCCAGCTCCATACTCACGCCGTGAACTCACGGCGAGAATTGACGCCATTCCACGCTCACAATGTTCACAGTCGGGTTCACTCACTGTTATTACTTGTTATTTAATGGGCGAATCTTCAGCTGCTGCGTTTTTGACTTTATGTGCATTACGCTTTAGACATGTTTATTTTAGCATGTTATACCAAAAGTACCATAAAATCTAGTATCTATCTAGTAGATATAGTAATATCTAGTATCTAGTAATCTAGTAAAATCTTGACAAGGCTATGAAACTACTGGACCGACTTGAAAAATTCTTTCACCATTAGAATCCTACATTATCCCTGGTGAATATAGGCGATAGAATAAAAAGTTAGGGATCCGTATGATTTTTTTTTATTTTGTTAAATACCCGTGCGAAGCCGGGGCGGTCATCTAGTGTTATTATAAATGTTGAATAAATTAAACATGTGATTATTACAATACTGTTACATATTCGTATGTCAGTTTATAACGAATGGAACTGTGACGCCGTGAATGTGGATAAGCGTACACGGCCGCGATACCTTTGATGTGGACACAAAAAGCCGACTCAGAACGAATACCGAGGCGCGAACAGGATTAGAATTCATCCACAGTCGCGTTCACACCCCTTCACGAGCGTTCACGGCGTGAGTATGGAGCCGGCATTACATAATCTTTACGACAATATGTATACATTCCATCATATTTGTGCGCGGCCCCGCGAGCTTGTTAATATGCAGAGTTTATTTGTATTGTCAGTGACGCGGCAGTCTTACTAGCAACGCGTGTTTTCATCGCTTTGTTCTACGGGTACAGTCAGTAATAAAAATGTGTAGTTTGTCATGGAAAAAAATGTTTCACCCAACTCAGTAGTTGTGCTTGATAATGCGTCGTATCACAATGGTAAAAATATTGAAACTCGTAAATTTTAATTTAAAGAAAGTATTAATTCAGCAATGGGTAATGGATAAAATACTCAGCAATATGCTATAAAATTCCTTCTTCTGTTACCATCATCCTTATTGCGATAGATGAACGAAAAGTTCTGGGGCCATAGAAGATGACTTTAATAGCGAAATACCACTCATCACGAGGTCTCCGAAACTTAGCTGAAATTGATTTGAAATGTTTGCATACTTACTCCTTTCGAGACGCTCAGTAAGAATGGATTTTGGGAAATTCAATCTTTAAGGTTGAAAATAGGTGTTGATCGTTTGTATGGGGTGGGTGAAAAAACTTTGTCTAATGAAGTTCCTGTCTTGATCCGTAGATCAGAACTGTAATAATCTGTCTGTTTGTTTGTATGTACAGATTTGACTCAAAAATGGCTTTCCCGAATTGGATGAAACTTTGTACTCGGGAAGTATTGTCATTCCTCAATTTGTACCGCGTAAGCAATGCGTGCGGATCCGCGGGGCACCGCTAGTATGTTCAATACATGTGTATTGTATGTGCATTTACCTAATGAACTGGTGATTTGTCTTAAATTTGAACAAATCGAAAATGACTGTTTTCGACATAAGTAAAATAGTTAGCAGAATTATCTTGTGACGCACACGTAATCACTATAACACGCTTTATACACATAGGGTTGCGCGCACAAATAAGTTGATTCGTCTATACATATTACATCCAAAATTAATAGTTATTATAAAAAATCATATAAATATTTATGTATAATATTTTTGATTGATCTCATTTGGAAAAAATATGTATAGTGAAAAATTCTAATAAAAATTAAGTTATAAATCCTTAGATTTCGTTTATGTAATATAACATATCAATATATGCTTTAACTTGACTCCCATGGACGGCATTAATACTAATTTTATGCGCTTTTGTGTGAGGTTGAGAGTCCAAAGAGTTATTAAGCATTTTTTAATATATAACATTTCATATGACATCGGAGTTATACTGCCGTCCGAGGGAGGAGTCTGATTATACGTATATTTATTAATAAAGGTTTTATTTTATATATATTTAAATAGTCATACTATAATCATGTGTCTGTAGAAATGTGCCTTATAAAACAGTAACAAATAATAATAAAAAACATGTAAAAAAATTGCTGTTTTTACAAATTTATTTCTAGGGCTTGTACTCTATAATTTGTTATATAATATTTTTTAAACATGTTATTATTCTTAGGTCGGCAATATACACCCGGTGCCTGTAATTAAATATCTTAAACTTTTGATAAAAATGTATATAATGATAATGATGAATGTTATCTTTTATATTTATAATATTTAAATGCTTTATGATAATTACTTCCACGTCATTTATTTTAATGTCTAATATACTCCCGTTTTTTTATCTCGCGCGGAGTAAATTGACTATCACTAATGTTAAAAAGTTAACAATAATGTTGCCACATAATTTTTTCCTATATTGTGCTACCATGTGTTTTATATTCAAATTGTTTGAATCGTAAGATTTTAAACATTGAATTGAGGGTTTTAATTTTTAAATTGAGTTATTTTGCATTCAACATACCCGATAATTTACTATCATCATTACATAATATAGGAAGTTATAAAATTTAAATGTACTACCTATGGCAAACTACTTAAAAAAAACCTTGGTTGGCCCATCACATTCGCGATTTTATCTACCATATTCGTCTTAACTTTCCGAGCGTTCATCAATTTTTTAGAAAAACAACAATGGACAGTCTGATAATGGTTATATGGTATGGCTTTACGATTATATCAGATTGGTGGCCATCATTGTTTTTAAAATCCAAATAACTAGCAACACATGAAATGTCATTTTACTCCCCGAATTTATAAAACGGACTTTACTAAATAAATAGTATTATATAAGTAGTGGTTGAAATTATTTATAAGAAACACTGAAATAAAAAACAATTATATTTCTGGTATATTTTATTTTTTTATTTTAACTATTTTAGGTCGATTCTTATGGTTGATCCATTAAACTCTGTCATGGAAAAATAGAAAAAAAATCCTACTCCACTCGCATTAGCACTAAGGAAAATATATAACTATTTCAGAGTTCATTACAACAGTTTTTCGTACTTAAAATTTTATTATTATAGTAATGTCAAAATGGTTCACGGTTGGGGTAAAGCTCTCGCAATATTTACTTTCTCGTGTTCTTCATTCGGTGGGTTGTATTCAAAGAATTTCGCTATGAAGTACCTGAGAAATCCGTAAACAATAACATTAGTACCTAATTATATTAATTTAAAATTGTTCGACACAATTTCACCCACCCATTCGATTACAAAAAAATGTTTAAGGTGTCAAGTTACATTAAATATTAAAACATTCGATTAAAATAAAAATAGGTCTGTTTAGGGCTTGACAAGTTAGCCTTTTCCATCTTTGACGTAAAATCGGATTATTCAATACGTAGTTGTTGAACTGCGACATAGATAATGCTTAATTATATTTTACTCAGTCTGAGAAGTAATCTCCTCAAATCTAATAGGAGGATAAGTGTAAACGAGTATAAAATAACTTAGTTTGCAACAACGCTATCTAGTTCGGTGGACGAGAAAAACGCAGATAGTTTTGAGACAATGATGGCTCAGCCGGAGAGACACCGCGTCGATCGACGTGACGAGCCTGAGCTTTCGGTGAATGTAAAAATAAAGGTAAACCAATAGCTACTTTCAACATCATAAAAACATCTACATTAGTATAAGTAACCTGTATAAAAAAAAAACAGATATATATTTATACACACATATATAGATATATATTATTTTGAAGAAAATTAGTCAAATGAAACAGTACCATACTAAAATTTCAACTGCAACGAGGAGCGCGGCAGCGGCTGTTTGAGCGACTAACCGGCCGGGAACCGATCGCTCAGCTGGTCCGCGTAAGACTGCCGCGAGCAGAGCGTCGCTCGCATCCGAAGTGGCTTCGAGAGCTGCAACAAGCAGAGCCGGGGCCGCAAGCCAACGAGCGCCTCGACGCCACCACGATTGCTAGGCATTTTTTTATTTATTTATTATAATTACCTACTATCTGATCAGTGCATATATACAATCAAACAGCTGTCATGTTAGTTACATAGATTCTTGATAGATAGCGCCTCCTTCACATGTTAGTTGAATATATTTTTAATACGAATTGACAGCTTTTGATGAGAAAAAAAAAATTGCAGCAGTCCACACCTCAGAAGTGAAACCTTCGGAAAAAGATAAAAATTCTTTTTAAATATCCTTAAATCAGCAGGATTCGATCTATCGACCACTCGTGCGTACTGCAGTAGGCTAATCCGACGACGATCCGTTAATTACCGCGCGATGTACAAACGCAAACAATACCTAGCACAATTGACCTATACTATACGCATGCGTTCAACGTGAAACGAAAACGCTTCCCGGCTGTGTTGAAGAATACCAGCTAACGTATATGTTAGAACGCGTGCGTAGTGTATAATGTCTCTGTCAGGGGAATTTCTTGTTGAGTTTTTTCCCCAGTTCGAAAAAATCGTGAATCTAGGGCAGATGTTAATAAATTAGTAATTGGAAAGGCAAATAATAATTTCTTACTTTGGGCAAATCAAAGAAATGTAGAGCAAAGCGTTTTATATTTTCTGTTATTCTGGCATAAGTTTACCTTTGACATTACGGCCACTAACAACAGCAATGACGTGGTAGCAGTTACGAAGGCACTCAGCTTTCCATAACCCATAACAAGACGAATCGTTGGTTTCGTAATCCTTAAAAATACGTATAAAACATAAATTATAACAATAATTGAAATTAAATGCAGGATAAACTTTATGTTTATATTGTTATTACGGTCTGTATAAAAAACATCGAGTATATATTTCGTAACAAAGAAAACGCGTCACGGAACACGCACAAATTGAAAACTTATCGGACCGATTACGTAAATAAACATACAATATCTAAAAATTGTACACATTCCCATCCTTTTAAACGATGTCGGTAAGCAAAATAAAATTTATCCGCCAGGTCCACCCTCTCCTGCGGCCACTCAAGCCTAGGTCCGTTCCTGCGGCATGGAGCCCTTGAGTCTAGCTGCCGCTCGCGCGATACAGTGATACCGCATTCACTAGCTACCTACATACATGCATTACACTTTTTACAGACATGCACTACACTTAGGTACATAGGTTCTGTAAGGGACTTTTTTTTTTCTTTTTTTGAGGCTAGTTAGTCTAGATCAAAAATTTACAGATTACTAAATACATGTATGCTTGTCTCTTACCCTCCTCCCAGAGGATAGCGACATGTATATATGTATAGTTAGTTAGTTCGAGTGCTAGGGCATTAGACAGATCGCGATATGTTTGCAATCACTGCAACAGCCCGAGCCGAGGTTCGGCCACTTTGGCATCCTCGGAGCTTGTTGCATGCTTTCGTGGCTGAGTGCCTTAAGCGCTCGCCCCCAAGCCCGGGTGAAGCTGTAAAAGCCGTTCGAGGCTCCTGAGCCCTTATGGCTAACAGCATAGTCAGCTCGAAAAAAAAAAAAAACAAAATAAATTAAAGACACAAAAAATTTCGATCCAATTTTTTTTCCACGAATTACGGTTCTGTTTTGTACTATAAGAAACGATAAAATTAAAAAAATATGGAAGAGGACTACAACCACAGAGTAGTGAAGCATCAGAAATTGTAAGTAGGTACAACCAGTGTACATTACCACAGAGCACATTATAGACGATTTTTCTTAACTACCTACGAATGTGAGTGATAGTGGCTTTATTCCACTTTTGTCTAGTTAATACGAATAAATTTTATTATTTTCGTAAAATTAAACTTAGGTACTACCAACTATAAACTACATTATACTCATATGGACCGAGCCTTGTATTCTATTTTAATAAGTAATGATATGTAGGTACCTTCTAGCAAAACTGACATTACTGAGTTTCTGTGCAACATCTTCGTCGTTTAACTCCAACTCGACCGGCTGCGATGCAAAAGCGCACGCGGACATAGAAATTCCTAGTAATGCCACAAGTAACGCACGGAGTTTTATACGAATAATGTTGCCATTTTCACCATCGATGTTATTTACCTATAACAGGTACTTTTTAAATATAGGTAAATATTTACATTTTTAAAACTATGCATACTATGAGTGATTTTAAAATTAACAACTTACGAACAACTAAAGTGTGACCTGATAGTTAGGTTCTAAATAAAATGATCTTCCAACGCTACATACCTACATAGGTACAACATACATACATATATAGGTAGATATTTTACTGTAACTTTCAGGAAAATATTTGATTGTAACATAGCAACACTGTTGCAGTTTTAAAATCAGTAACAAATAACACGGAAGATAATATCAAAATAAACTTTGTTACTTATGAAAATATTTTCCCTCATCCTTTTATGTCTTCAGGAATAACTTTTACTGTGTGATATATGATGGCATATTTTGTATATAATATTAAAACATTGCATGACGTTTTGACAAAATTGAATTAGAATACTAAAATTGTTTTTAGGGACATTTTTGTCTTCTGTCAGGCTCCATCTGCCTTTTTCTCAAATCTGTGATGCAAACATATTACTACCTATTTGATATAGGAGTAATGCTATCGCCGCGCAGTCTACGTCCTTAGCTATTTATCTTACAACCACACCAACATTAATGTTCGTGACTATCTCCAAATGGATATTATACTTACCGCATTCGCGTGATTTTCTTGTATGGATTTTAATTGATTTATCAAAATATTGCTATCAGTCTCCATCACTGCTTTACTAACATTATATCTTTATTAGATATTGTAGATATAAATATTTAGGTAATTATTACATGAGGATCACATGAATTCTTGTTTTATGATAAAATTATTCTGTCTTACATTGTAATTTCTTCTGAGACGTGGTGAAAATTAGTGTTGTTTATTACATTATGTTATTATCGATAAAAAAAGGTTGAATTAATACCTAAGTATAATAAACCTGCTCTAGTGCATTTCACTGTAACACATTAGATATAAAACATTAAATGGACAAAATGTGAACAAATTAGGTATACATTTAAAGAAAATATACTAATTTACAATTCTACAAAAAATAGCAACTTTTAACATATTTTGAGTACGGAATGCGAGGCAAATAATGATGATCTGACAGTTGTCTTCTTACTTGAGACACAGAATATATCATCATCATTTCAGCCAAAAGACCATTGCTGGACATTTGCCACCCCCAAAAATCGCCAAAACATCTGGTACTGTGCTGCCTGCATCCAGGGGCTTCCCGCAATCTTTACCATGTCGTTGTTCCACTTTGGTGCTGGTTTGTCTGCCCGCGTTGTGTCTTCTGGTATGCGGCCACCACTCAAGAACTCTTTGATCCCATTATTCATCCATTCTACGAACTACGTGCCCCGCCTACTGCCACTTAAGTTTAGTAATTTACGTGATCCGAAATTCGATTCTTTGTCTCCAATACCTAACATCCATTTTGCGGAGATTATTGCTCTATCTTGAAGGAGCGTTTTTTACTAACAAGACGCCTATTCAATCAAGAACTCAACTATCCTTTCTTTTATCTGCTTAATCCTCATTGTTTCTATCAATTTGTTTATATGTGTACTAACTGGTACCTGCGATTTCCATCACGCGAAAATGCTTTTCATGATTTACGCTTATCCCCTACAGAAAAACGTAATGATACGTAATCTAGATCCTACTCTTAGTTTAGTTCTGAAAACTACATTCAAAACACCGAAAGTTATATGAAATACATTAATTTGTTCACCTTTGTGCACCTACTGTAATTTGATAGAAATACGCTAGTAACCTTCACGCAAGTGCCAACATCATTTGTAAAATGTTTCAATTCAGTCGGATGACCAATGCGCGAACGCATAGATACGAACATACAATATATTATTTTATATGTTTTAAGTAAGATTAACTAAAATATGAAATAGATACAAGTTATTTATCGATTTAGTGTAAAGTCGTTCTACATATCACTATTATACTGTCCAAGTCATCGGTATTTTTTGTTTTGTTTTTTTTTTTTGTTATAGGCTAGTTCGTAGTTGTTTATCGTAAATATATTTGCTATTTTGCTAAAAAATGAACCATAACCTTTTCCAATATTATTATTAAAAAATATTTGATTATAGTCGTGTACCTATATAATCAAAGAAAAAAATAGTTAAAATAATTTTAATCACAGGAGGAAATAAATATACTTGTCTTATTATATGTTACATAATGAAAATATATCTAATGTCTACCTACGCGCTTTTTAAAAGGGATTTTATAATCGATCAATGATTTTATAAACGCTTCCGAACATATCATAAAAGTATTGTAGAAGTCCTTAGTATATCAATATTAATTTCACAACAGCGATGTAATCAATTTGGATCGATTTTTATATGATGATATGATATGATACGATACGATGATGAGTTTTTAAACCTCGATCGTGGCAAACAGGCATTCGGTCCACCTGATGGTGAACGGTTACCACAACCTTGACCGTTAAAAACCTCTTCACTCCCCTTTTGAAGAACCTCATACTCTAGACCCCTAGAAAAACCTCAGCAGGAAACTCATTCCAACTCCTAAGCGTTTGCGGAAAGAAACTCCTTTGAAACTGGATTGTCCACGAACATTTATATTCCAAGATGTGAGGATGAGCTCCCTACCATATTCATGTAATTTCCATACATTGTTCCAGGAAAGAACTAAGTAAGGATAACAAAATACATACCATCTTAGTGAGTCTTTATTAAACAACAAATTAAAATTACAGATCGCAAATACAAAGGTATTGTCTGAAAACGCAAAATTCTTGCAGCCAATTGAAAAACATAAGCAAGAGGGACGAAACTTTGTGTCCCAATCCGTTAAATGATTTTTTGCTAATATTTGCTATAGAAAGCATGATATTGACAACTTTTAAGACTACGAGCAGTAATTGTCCAGCTAAATGCGGTAGAAAGAGCGCTGGATTTTCCTGGAACACATTAAAATCTACGATTAAATAATATAGAGCGATAATGGCTAAGTGTTGATGTGTTCGGACGCCGCGTCTATTGTTGAACCTGACCTTTCAGTGAAAGAAAACAACTTGATGAAACCATAGCACGATGGCAGGACTTCTTCTAAGGCCTACTTGGCTAGCCACCACCCTCAAATTGGAAATCTGTTGTCAAGCACCTAAATACAGGTTCTGGACACGCACTTGAGATCCCAGTACCTCTAGGCTTTTTGTGTTATCATTTTAGAGTTCATTGTCACTTATCATCTGGTTGTCGTCAGACGATAAATCTATAGGTATAGGATTGTAGTATTTTTCTAACCCTAAATCAATTAAACTTTGTTTTTTACTAAACACACGACAGTGTTGAGTGTATCAGCCTAGTTCAGAAAGGGCGACACCGGCCAATGTGTATAGTTACACAAACCATTTCGAGCTACTTTCGACCTCTCCATAAGCCACAAATTATATGTATATTTTGAATGTTTAAATTTCAAATTTCACGAATAAACCTATTATTATTCTTGAGTTACTTATTAGGGTCTCACTCATCAAAATCCTAGATCTCTTTTAAGTTACTCAGAAACTTAAAAATTGTCATCAAGGTAGACCATTAAGCATACACAAATAAATTACCAAAAAAAAAAAATATACAAAAAAGCTAAATTATTAATTTTCAAATTTATTTTCATAATGAGCATCAACTACACCGGCGATTATGGCAATGTGGATTAAAAAAAAAACCCCAACAACAACATAATTGGGAAAAGGAGCCAAATTCAGTAGAAACGACGTTGGGGGTAGTCGTTGTCATCGATATTTCAGCTGAGATCGTAAAGGGTGTCAAATTCCGTAGCAGTTTCTTTAATTATAACTGTAGGAATACAGTACGTTCTTCAATTCATTTACAAAACAGTTTGTCACTTTGATAAGGGATCCCTTTTTTACATTTATGTTTTTATTCCTATATACGATCAATTCGGACTTCCAAGCTACTTCTGTGACTCATTTAATTATAGCTGTAGGAATACAGTACGTTCTTCAATTCATTTACAAAACAGTTTGTTACTTTGATAAGGGATCCCCTTTTCACATTTATGTTTTTGTTAGAATATAATACAATTACAAAACAATCTTAATAGATCAATTCGGACTTCTAAGCTGCCTCTGTCACTAAGTTCCGAAATATTTTGTGGTTGATTATGTTGTCTGGAAAGGCTCTTGCATTAAAACACATAAGGAACAAGGTAGAATAAAAAACATTGTACGCCTTAAAGCCTAAAGTATGTTCTATAAATTAAAGGATATTTATTTTACTTTTTCTAAAAGAATAGTTACAGTTAAAATCAAAAGGATAACAATAAACACAGAAACTGAATTCGATCTACAAATTTTCAGACGTAGAAAGTAATAAACTAACACAACTTTTCGAATAATGAGACACTAATATTTATTTAAATTCAAAAAGAGATATCCAATAAACAATAATCTTCTGCATCATTAATTTATAATTAAGGTATCATATCAGCGAAAAAAAAAAGTATTTATATGAATTCTTACTGTTAAGCAACCCGTTAACAGACAAGCATGTTGCACCAAGCCCATAGAAGTAGCAATTATCTTGAAGTCATGAATGAGCATAAACGTATTATTGACATTTTCTATTGAAATCTGGCTTGGTATTTCTCCTAATTGTTTTCTCAAATCATTAACACTTATGAACTGCAAGTTATTTATTTCATTAATTTCAAAATAATTATTAATATACTAAGCCATTCAGTCTACACGTCTACAGTCTAAGTGAAGCTGTTTACTCGAAAAAAAAAAAGCAAAATTGTGCATAAATTATTAATCTTTCATTATTAATCTACAGTCTATAAAATGCAAAAGTAACTTACAAAGCCTAGTGTGCCATAACAGTATGTATAAAGTATACTGTTGGTAAATGGAGGTTGTTGACAAAACAACTTGGACTGACTCAAATAAGGCTTTAACAGAGGGGCTAAGAACATGTTAAAAGGTAACTTCATTTTTACATCGAATGTTTTTCTATATTTTATTAGTATTCTAATATATCTGTGCTTTTAGCATCCTAAGGACCCAGATATATCAGAACAGACATTTCATTCTACATTTATTACATTAAAAATATATACGCTATGACAACTTCACAACAATGATAAAGACATTGAGGTATTAGGTACTACGTATACCTATGTATAATACTTCAACGGATAAAGATGACAATCACAGATTATATTTATTTATAGCAATGATCAATTTGTCCTCTGTGACAATGACTACACTGTACACTCTTTACCTATGATCTTTACAGCTATCCAGTGAACATGTGACCTTAATGTTATATAATATTCATATCATACGTGTCATATGAATACTATAATTTTAGTTTGTGAGCTAAACATTTCAATCGTACTTAAATGTGAAATGTATAATATTGTTGATTTTCTTTTTCAGATGTCACATATAGGCACTGCACAGGTAAAAATAACTAGACATGTCTACCAAACACTTAATTATATTTTAAAACCTTAGATTTAGGGAAATTAAGACAGATTTGTTTTGATCACTACCAACATTACTCCGAAACAAGCCGATAGCGTGTAAAAAAATGGTTCTGTTTTGCTGTCTCGTTTATAAATATGCCTTTACTGTGCTTGTTCTCTTTCGCATGGCCAATCTATATATATAAAAAAAATATTGGGTGGTTCTATGAAACCACGATGCAAGTGAAACTTTAAAAATAAAAGTAATAATAACTTCATCTTCGCCTCGAGTCTCCCAGTTCCCTACTCTACGGCTAGCTGTAATGCGACATGCGATAGATGAACGAAAATTTTTGGGACGATAGAATAAATGTTTCACTTTAATAAATCTATGGAAGAAACCATAGATTTTCCATAGTTTGCATGAACTTAACGTGCTGTAAACTCTTCTACTTTTCGAAACAACCGAATTTCGCGAAACATTATTGACATGAAACTGAGAAACAGCTTTAGCGTGTTAAGCGATCGTTCGTAACTGTCGGAAAACGCGAAATATTTAAGCGTAGGCCTGTTTCTTGTGACTTACATAATACAGAGTGCAATATTGCAGTCAGCGTGCAGTTCCAACACAGTGTATTCGTAAGAACTGCAAGGTGACTGCAGGCGGACTGCGCAGTCGGTTGGCGGTTTCGACACAGTTGTGTCCATAATATTTGTGCCAATTGCAGCGGTTTGCAACTTGTCCCTCATGAACCTGTATGGTACAAATTAATAGGATTTAACGTTGTAGGTTTGGCGTAGTGGGCACAACCTCACCTGATGTTAAGTGACGATGTGACCCAAGACGATAACACGCTAAAACACGCTAAACCTAGTCGAAGACTGGCTCACAAGTGCAGCTGCCGGAACATAGGTACCTATTGGTGCTTGGCGATAGATTTTCAACTTGAGGGTGGTAGCTAGCAGGCTGGCATTGAAAAATGCCCTACCACCATGCTCTGGTTTCCTCACGATGTTTTCCTTCACCGAAAATTCAGGCTCATTGCAGTGATTCGAACTCACGTCAATCGACGCGAAGTCGTACGCGCTACCACTGAGCCATCATTGCCTCCTATTTGGCGTTGTTTGCTGGATTTGGCAATGTGCGCATTAAATAAGAATCGATTCCACCAAATAGAATCTATATTCCTCCTTTGCATTATTTGTTAGTATTAATCTAGAATAATTTCCTAATATGAACGAAAATTAAATTTGAACGAAAATACATTTATTTAAGGGCCAAGAATTAACACTAAATCATTACAAATATTGACAAAAAATCCAGAAAAGAAATGTATATAAAATTAGTACTACAACAAAAAAACATTATTACAATATTGGTCATCTCTAAACATTTTAGAACACTGACTTGAAAATGTATCTGTGATAGCAAATCTTGGATACACATGTCTATAAGCACTTGAAATTAAACTACTTAAAAATGGATGTAGTCGCGAAGAAGCTGCTATGAATGTCCCATCGGAGTCCAAAGACAGGAATTGTGACATTTTATGTGGCTTTGTTGACTTAATGACTTCAGGTCGTGTAGGTATCACCCCAAAATCAGGTTGGAATATCACTTCAGGCATCACGTACGGAGGGCCCAATGCATCATTAAAAATTGAGAAGTCGTAAAACATTACTAAATGTGGAACATTGCCATTATACGTAATTTCCGGAGATTTTGTATCAGTATTTAAATTTACAGGTGTAGTTCCTAGCATCTTTGAATTTAAATCAACCATAGGATCCTTAGTGTGATTACTTTTTAGATTACTGGTATCTTTATTTCTCATTAAAGGAGTAGCTACAGAGAAATTTGAAATTCCAGCATTTATTATTTTTCTAATTTCATTCATATTTATATCCGTTGAATCATTTTTATCACTTTTGATCGTTTGGATTGCTGTGTCATATAATTCTCTTTTATTTCTATGGTTTCTTATCAACGTTGTATTAAATGTTGCATTATTTTCAGTCGTCGTTGGAGAAGAAGATAGGGAATTATTAAAAAATGATCGAGTTCCGTTTAAAACTTGATTGAAAAATGTAAAGAATATCTCAAAAAATTCTGTTTCTTCACCACTGTCCACTCTATTAAGAGCATTTTTATATTCAGTGGGATTAATCCCATTATTGTGTTGCTGCATAATAGCTAAAATTTTGCGATCTACTTGGTGATTATTGTTAAATATATTGTTAAATGTAGTTAAATCGATACCTATACCACCGTTTTGCCATACGGAGAAAACTCTTGCGTAAAATGGTAATGAATTAAATGGAATTGATCTCCAATTGTACTTCAAAGGAGTCATTGCCATAAACTTACTCAGAGGCATTATGGTGACATTAACATTTTCATAGTTCCTTTCAAAATCTCGCACCTGTCGTTCGTTATTTTCATCTATTTTAGAAGTAGTATATGCAAGATTATAGAAGTTAGCCGGTATAATTTTATTAATAAATCTTCCATGCCGTGGATTCCGAAAACCCTCGCGTATGGTATCATCTAATAGAAAATAGACATTGAATCTGAGCGAAGGATACCGGGTCGCCATATCGGCGATATATCCAGAATAGAGAGTAAAGGGAATGTACGTTCCTCTTGGAATAATGTGATGAAAATAAACATTTCCGGCTGGATTCGTATCATTGCATTTGATAACGATTATCGGATTTCTTCTATACGCACACATTCCCAATGCATAAAACACTAAAAATGATATCCCAAACAACACTAGAGTCATCCAACACGCAGAAAATAATTCTGTGAAAGCAATGAACAAACAACATTATTGTAAAGGGATTTTTCAGTTTATTAATAGGAGAACATATAGTGATGAGGCGTAATAAGAATTGGATTGTAAGAAAGCAATGACTACAGGTTAATCCACATGCAAGTTTTGAAAAATTCAATCCAGAAGTTCAAAGTTAATTTAAAAAAAAACGTAACGTTTCTGTTTATTGTTTACAAGTTGAAGCTAACCAGGCCAGCGAGTAAACCAAGAATGTTTTGGAGTGCAACGAACAATCCAGCTTGGAGTCATTGCAGGAAGAATCGGCTGAGAGTGTCCACCGCTATCACCAGCACCGCCTTCTACTTTTAGAAGTGGTTTGTGTTCTTCTGGTTTTGAAGGGGAAGTTTTATCCACCATTCTGAAATATAACACATGAAATAGAATAAAAATTACTAGTTGTTTACACATAATGTCGTTTAGATTTCTATATAATTACATAATCACGAAATATGAAAACATATCAGCAAAGCCAACACTAGTTCTCATCAATACTAGTCCGTTACAGTGTTTACTATGAGGTGGACTGATATAGGAGCAAATAAAAACCGAAGAAGGCATGGATGGACTATGTGAGGAATTAAATAGGTATAAAAGGTGTGAATACTGAAATGATAGTAGATAGAAGAGATTGAAAGAGGAAAACATTTTGTGCCAACCCTACTTAGGTAGGATAAGGGTAAAATTAAATCGGTTTTTTTATTTAAAATAGCACGGCAAATGACGTCACTGTACACAGTACAATTCAAAAACAACAGCCGGCCTACAAGCCTTTCGGCAGCAGGATCTGATCACTGTCTGATTTCGAAATGCGACAACCCAAAAGCAGAGAGTCACTGTGATGGGTTTATCACCATGGGCATAGTGTCAGCGATCCAGTAGGATACAGACCCCGATAACAAAGACCAAAAATGTTTACATTAAAATATTCTAATTCACTTTTATCTAAGCATTAGTCTAAATATTACATTATCCTTTCCACAATATTTACATTACCCGCATGATATCTTTTTTTTCGTAAAGATTTAATACATAAAAAATAACTAAATTTAATTTTACCTTTTACCTACGAGTATTTGGAACAAATTTCAATATTATAAGATCACAAATAATATCGGCGAACACGAAACGCATGTAAAAAAGTGACGTTGTTTTATGGTTGCGACGAATTTTGAAGATATTCTAATTTCAAAGAGACTTCAATAGATTTATTTGTTTTTATTTTTTATTTTTTTGGAATATGTCGATACTTTGTGGAGTTCTGAGCATGGCTAAGAAATATTTTAATGCGATAAATTAAATATTAACTAATTCGTTAGGTTCGAGACAGTTCATTAGGGGAAAAACAAACCATTGTGGCTTGAAAAACTTTGTTTGCACCAGCCCAGATGGCATCCCTTTGGACTGATTTATGTATGAGGGTAAAGGCGATACAATACTATCGCTCTCTGAAGCTGTGGGCCTAGATATTGGAGGAAGAGTAGTTATGAGGTTAGCTAATAATTTACCTGAAGGGGTAAAGATGTACATATCCATGTATATATGTATATTTTACATCAGTTGATTTATTGGACAAACTACGTACCGAGAAAAAGATGCAATCGAAAATACCTAAAACATGCAATTTTAAGACTGACAAGCAATTTCGAGATCAGGGACGTAGTTCATCAGATCAATTAGTGAGTAATGATGGCGAAGTGGTTTATCTAAAATGATATGACAACAAACCCGTAATATTGGTATCGTCTGCCGATTCTAAGGAACCTAAAAAGGTTCTAAGGAACCTAAATAAATGCAGGCGTTGGCGTAAAAAAAAACGAAGCAGTACATTGAAATTAATAGACCATTTACTGTACTGCAGTACAATAAAAATATGGGAGGGGTCGGATGCTGGATAGGGTGAACAGTTTTTATAGAATTAGTGTATGCTCTAAGAAGTGGACTGTTCGCCTGATTTTTCATTTCATAGATTTTTCAGCAGCTTCAGCATGGTTGATATACAGGAAGGAGGCTCAACTGTTGGAAACTCCTAAAAATGACAATCTGGATTACTTAGACTTCAAAGTAGAAATTGGTAATTCTTTGCTTTACTTCACTCCAGCTCGAGAACAAATATACATGTATGAAGAAGTAACTGATTCTGCAGAATCGTCAGCAGTAGATATCTACTAGTCGCAAAAGAAAATATTTGCCTCAGCCACTTTTGCAGCTAATGACAGCCATGTCAGGTCATTTCCCAATGATAGACGACGGATCTGGTGATCACAGATGCCGCTTACCAGGTTGCAAAAGCAAAAAAGCAAGCGTATATTGCTCCACTTGCAATATGCATTTGTGTACTACCAAACACAAATGACCAGATGATAATAAACAATATAATGAAAATTTGCATTTTTTAATAAAAGTGTATAACGAAATTGTTGTGTTTTTTCTTTCATTAAAATTGCATATCGTATGTGTAAAATTTGCATTTAATTTCCATAATATATTTTGATAAATAAAGTTTATAACAAACACGAAGTCTATACGATAATTTCACCTTGATTTAACATTTCGCTTATCCATCAAAACATAATGTTAGGTAATTGTGAAGGCGCACGTCCGTACGTGAGACGAAACGATGTTGAATCAACAAAAATTATGGCGGAAAAGATAAACGGTTTCACATTAAAAAATTGCGTTCATTTGCTCTGTAATGTTAGTTATTTTGGTCCCATTATATGACAAACTGTTAATACTATATTTATGCGAATAATAAAATTGTGGGAAAATATTTATTATGGTGAAATAATTACTTGTAAAAAATACTGTTTTTGTTCATATGAGGAAAAATCTACTAAGAGGCTGCATTACAGGTACTGTTGGTTTTTTATATATTATTAATTACTTATCTCAGTATATCAAATTAATAGAAAAAGTTAAATATAATATCTATGCTTACTACGCTTATAATAAACACAGGTAAAGTTTGCATGTTTGTAGGAGGTAATCTCTAAGTTACATAGGTTGATTTTTATTTTTATTTATTAAATTTTATATCGTTATTGGCGGTGCCTCGCGGCTCTTCGCACGTTGGCTACTTGGCAGTAGTTATTTACATACTTTAATTTTATTTTTACTCATATTATTGACAATTCATATGAAATTCGTTGGAAAAAATATATATTTTTTTCGAGTTCAAGGTCTATTGTGACGATTCTTATAGCCTAAGAATTATGGAATGACCTTTACATACTTCCCGTGCATAAAATTTCATCAAAATTGGCTATTGAATTTGGAATAATTTATACTTCTCGTGTACAAAATTTTCAAAATTTTCAATTTTCAAAATCAATATTTAATATTTTGTGGATTCTTATAACCTGTCATTTGAGCAAAGCTGTCATTTAAGCTAAGACATAGGCTTCCCGTGTACGAAATTTCATAAAGATCGGTCAAGCTGTTTTCCGGATATACAAACAGAGAGATAGACAAAAAAATAAGGGCTTATTCGTGATCACTGTTCCTTTGTCAGTCAGTGAATGTCTATCAGGAAATTAGGAAAAGGAATTACATTAAATTAATTAATTACAGAATTACATTCTGTAGGGACAGAACTACAGATTTATTAACATAGATAAACGCGAACAAAGCCGTGGGCAATTGCTAGTAGATTGTTAAAATTATTTTCAAATGATATCATAACAATACAAATAATTAAATGTACCTAGACCTACCAGGGAGTAGAGGGTAAATCACTTATTGCTTCAACGTGTTCTTGTAAAACAGTAAGTGTTAGATACCTTGAATAAAACTAGCTGAATAAATATAATTTTTCTATAGTTCAAATGGCTGTGTGAATGTGAAAGACGTCCGTTAACATCATGAACTGATAGAAATAAGTTATCTGGTTTAAAGAACATTAATTTTGTTTCGCTATTGATTTCGGTTCTAATTCTATGACGAATGAAACATGTAACAATAAACCTATAATATTTGCCATTAACATCGCTTTTAGGCTGTAATAGCTATGTCAAAAGGATAAACTTTATACTATAATATTGTAAAGGTCAATAGTTTTTTAGAACAAGCCAATCTCTGAAACTACCTGCAAGATTTGAAAAAACTTTTTTGTATTTTATAGCCAATTCATTGAGAAAGGTTATAGGCTATACTTCACGCTACGACCCTAAATACTGGAGCAGTAACCATGAAAATCAAAAAATATGCCAAGCTGTAGGCATTTACGAGTGTGTGAACAACAATATGCTTGGGAGCGTTGGCGGCGCGGTTGAGAGCTTGTCGCATAAATTTAACACGGGTGAATCCGTTGGGCACAGCTAGTTTTACTTTCTAACCTATCTATAATAAAATAAGTGTAACTCAAAAAGGTACTATTAATCGTTTTGACTTATCATCATTTGAAGTAAATGCCGTTGAAAAATATTTTTGACTTTGACATACATTCAGTGCCTTTTTTCATAGTGATCGTTTTGTATTGTGTTTGTATAATAAGTTTTATGAAATTTAGTTTCCTTTAAAACCTAATTTGTAATTAATCAAGATCAAACATAAACGAAATTCTTCCTGTACTATTATAATAAGGTTTGTATCAGTCATTTTACGCGGTACGCGGTATTTATATTACTATATAGCATTCAATTGCTTCTAGACAAATTTTACTACAGTACCAAAAATTTAAATATTATTTACGCTCAACTAACCTCTAGAATACATCTGCATTTTAGATATATATCTAGATTGAAGTAAAAATTGTCTTACTTTAGTAAAAAGAACAGTCTAACTTCATAATGGCTATGGGTATAACAGGCCTTTCTTTTACGAGTTCGGCAAAATGACCATGCCATTATAATAAGTACAGTACAATTCAGAAGCAACAGACTCTTGACTTTTCTTTTAAAACACACGAAGTGAAAGGAACAAGGGAACATGCAGAATGAGAAAATGATCCAAAACTGTGCAAAACATTAATAGCTGATTAATGAGTTTGTGAACATTTTTTCCTCAAAAAGAGCACTTAGACGAATATGTATTTGATTAGCAAAAATAGGTAAAACATATGATTTAAATTAACTCCTTAAATATGTTTACGTATTGTTATCTTAGATTTTATTTAGCCTTTATGTTTATACTAATGCTATGCATGATCTTTCTCTTAGCAAGAAGCTTACAGTCGAATGTAAACGATAATTACAAGTTCAAACTTGGTCGGTTTTAGTTGGAACTCCATCAACTATAATATTTTAACACTGTATAAACGTGTTATTTTACAGTGAATTCAATGGATGAAACGTATGAACATTATCCGTTACTTCGCGAAAATTCACCTGCAGAGGAAAATTACGATACTCGTTACCATCGTAGAGGCTGTTCAATGGTTTACAGAAGTAGATCAAGAAATAATATTAGAGGAGCTGCTGCCATTATAACTCGTTGGCCAGGTATTTTTTTTTTAATTTTTAATTATATCAAAAGAATACATGCAACTTCTAATAAGGTTTATCTTTTTTGACGTTAACCAATATGTTTGTAAATTTTGTAATGAATGACAATTCTTCTTTTTTTTCAGATCATTGGTCTACTTTCCTTACTTACTGGTGGATAGGACTCGGAATGATCTGCCTGACAACATTCATTATCTACAATAGTTTATTTTTTTTCTCAATTTATCCATCAGCAAACTCAATACCAACAAAATTTAAAATTCCATCAAGCCCAAGCACACCACGTAAAGAACCAACCTCAGGTCACGTTTATATGCATGTTGTCGCAAACTACAATACCAATGTAGATTTAATGGATTATATACCATTGATCGAGGTTATATCAAAAAATTATACGACATTTTGCTACCACTTCATTATAGTCCTGAATGACACAGTGAGTCGAAACGAAGAATTAAGCGCAGAACAGAATAATGAAAACGCTTTAAACTTAGTGTTAAATGAAAATATTACTTATACAAAACAAATGTCAAATACTGATAAGATTTTAATTGAACAAGTCAGCTTGACTAAATTAATGGATGATTCGCCAGCTAGAAAATATTGGAGGTTACTTTCTTACCAATTCGTTGAATTTTTAATTCGAGCTGCATCTATATGGGAAAAAGGAGGGATAGCATTCAACCCTCATGTTTTAAAATCACAGTGGTCTGTTCTGTACATTGAAAAGCTGAAAAATATCTTCGAAACATTTCAAAATACAAGCAAAAGGGATTATGTTTATAATAAAACTAAACTACCCAAAAATGCACATAGAGATAGTAGGAAATTTAATAAAAGAGTTAATAATATTCGAGACATTATAAATATCTTAGAAAATGAAAATAATTCTAAGAACTCCTCGGATGAGTCATTGATTCAGACTGAAAATAGAAATACCATGTCAATGTTATCTGTTAGTCGTAAATTATTTTCTGTAATCGAAACTAACATTACAGGTAAAAATTTTCCAATTAAATACGAAAAAATGAATCCTACAAAAAACTATAAGATTATTAATGATAACGCAGAAATGTTGGTTGATAGCAAATCTACAAAAGATGACGATCTGAAAGAAAAACTACTTAAGTATTATAACTCCTCATCAGAAATTCTACTACCATCGTTTTTGGATTTTCTATTCCATCGCTATCATACTAAACCAAATATAAAGTCATCGCTAATCAAGAGTACTGAAGAACCAACCACCGATTCATTCCGGAATGAATATGAAGCAAGTACTAAATTAGGTATTTCAAATAAGTTAATTTTAAATCCTAATACTAAAAACACACTTGCACCTAAATTTTTTCACCCAATTGTTGTTCCTCTAAAAGAATTAGGCACAAAAACGGATCAGCTGAAACGGATTAATGTATCTTCGAACATAAATAAAGATTTAAATCGAATAACAATTGATATAAAAGGTAATTTAATCGCAACTGAAACTAGATGTCACGCCTTTTTAGGAACCATATTCAATTACGCTGTTCACCAGGAAAGTGAAGAAAAATTAACTGATTTTATAATTTCTCAAATATCTTTATTTTGTAAAGGAGTGTTGTCATCTTGTATAGGTATTGATTTGATTTTATTATAGTTGTTTTTACTATGTAATAATGGTGGCTTTCATTCTAATCACTTCAAGTATGTAAGTGAAATAAGTTTTAATTAATTTCGGTTCTGAGAAAACTTTTACGAAGATCAAAGCTTTCACCAGTCTATAATACTGTCATCTAGAAAAGCTTGTGAACAAGGAACCTTGATATAAGGAGAACGATCGACATAGATGATTGTACAGTAATTTTATACTCTTTTCGTAAATTTGCACTCACCTTTGTCAGATTCATGGCGTCTGTTTATTATACTTATAATTACTTTGTTTTCTAAAATGCGATAAAAATAAAAATTTTCAAGTAGTTATTATATTTAACAAAAAAAAGGAATAGTGATTTTAATATGGGGAACAAATATGCATAAATGGGAAATGGGTCAATACAAGTGTTCGAGCAAGAGACCGTAATTATAAGGCAAAGTAGAATTTTCGAAAAACTTCATTATTTACAATTCCAAATTCTTCATTATTTATAACCTAACTGAATTTTCTAGCTCATTATAATAATATTCTACCGCTGTCTTAGAAATGATTGTAATGTTTAATTTGAATATATCTCAAAATATGTGACGACAGCATTATTTTTATTGCTCACTGTTAACATTTGCGACACTAACTCGTTCTAGAATATGTCCTCCAATTTTATGAGGCTTATATTTACGCTCCGTACGTACCTGTAAGGATCTTAACGAGGCTTCATAAAGTTAGGAGGTGATAATCTCTGGAACTATTGAGCCTATTATATAAAAAAATATTTATGGTTTAAGATATTTTTATTTCTCTAAGAATATAACAATTCGCTTTACAGAGAAACTTATAGATAAAATTCAAAATTACAACTTGACCAGTGTACAATACCTTACATTACATTTTTAAGTAGGTAGTTTGAATTAATTCAACAGAAAGTGTAGTCTGGGAAGGCGGATTCTATTACAAATTCAATCTATTACAATTCTATGTCTATACAATCTATACAATTCGCTTAACAGAGAAGCTTAAAGCTAAAGTTCAAATATTCGACTTAACCATGTACATTATTACATAACATTTTTAAGTAGGTAGTTTTAATTGATTCAACATACAGTGTAGCGTTAGGAATTAGTTGCTATCATAATTTCTAACATGGAAGTTTATATTAATGCTGTGAAATATTAGCAAAGAAAAAGTTAAAGCAGTTACAAATATCAAAATTTTTTGTACAACAGCCTACATGTGTTACAATCTTGGATGGAAAATTGTTAGTTTTTATTTTGTTAGCTCCTAAAGAATTTACGAGTCTCCACATTTTAAAAGGTGTTTTAGTACAGTTTTTAAATGTTTACTATTGCTAAGTGAAAATAATTATTATTTATATTGGAACACACATGATCTAAAATTGCTTTAGTATTAGTAGTCCCCCTGGTGCAATGCTTAGTATCAATTTTATTCAATATGTTTATTCCATTTTCCTGCAGCATTATTTTGTAGTTAGTAGTTGTAGACTTATATTTTAACAATTTGTAGTTGAAGTCTCCAAATACAATTACCCGTTTCCATTTAAGGAGCTGCTGGGAATAAGTTTCTATAAAGTCGTTGTCATTGGTTCTCTCTGGTTTATAGATTGTCATCAGTTACTGATATTAATGATAGAAAGCTACATTCGGGCTAATAGTTTTATTTTTATTAATTTTTATTTTCTAATTATAGTGTAAAAAAGTCGCTGGTGATTGTTAGTGTACCTATATGTATACAAAATTGTACCTAATATTTACGGGATTTATGATACCATACAAGATATAAGTATTACGTTACTTATTTGCTTAACTCTCAGTTTCGTATGATAGGATCTACAAAATTATAAATGAAACAACATTTATTTATTTTTTTACCTTATTGCGCTTTAATAATATAAAGTCGTGATAAAAATACTGTTTTTAACTTAACAATATTTTGTTCACAAATTTCAAACTTACATTTCTTTACATATATAATTATAGATCACACAGTAATATTTCGTTTCATAAAGACTAGACACAAATGTGATCTATGTAATTCTTATAACTATCGCAATCCAATTGTTTCTGAAAGACGTTTAAAAATATCGGGTGCTATAAATAATATATTTGGTTCAATATTTCGTTGGCGTGTCATCTTCACTTTGATTTATTGCTCCGCTTGAAGGTAAAATATTTGTTTCACGGTGATGAAATTAAATACCTACTGGTTAAGAAAAATAACTTAACTATTAATTAATAGTATAATATACATATAAAGCTAAATAATACCTATTACATGTCGTGAAGAATAACTTTATCTTCCTTTTATGTTTATGTCACAATTTACGTGAAAATAACTCTTACTTTAAATTTTTATGTATGTGACCTACGTAAATTGTTTGTTAATTGACAATTTTACCAAGCTACATTGTGTTTCTCAATAGGTAACTCCCATCGATTGCTCCAATTGTTAGTTGTTCGTTTACAGTCTCTAACGGTTTCTTTTCGCTCACATCTTCTACTGACCGACCAATATATATAATTTTGAGGACACTGATACACATATCCACGTAATTTCCCAGACTTTGACTTTTCACATTTTAAAAATGCTGGCGAGCATTCACTGTTGTTTTCAAAGGGAACGTATCCAGTTGTAGTGCATGAGTGACTGTCAGCCGTAACCACGATCTGAAATTTTTTATTACAGTATTACTAATGTAACATAGAAAATATTTCAAAATAATTAGTACTAAAAATAAATCTTAACTAACAAATCACTGAAAAATCGATGCCAGGAGACCAGTTATTCATTATTTAAGACTATTTTTATAATGCAATTGCTATTTTCCGTGTCAGTACTTTTTTTTTTGTAAATAGAATAGAATGAAGGAAATGCATAAATAGAGTAGAATAAGAAATTAAAGGCAAGATTATTTTTTGAAATTGTATGTACTTTCTTCTATATTATGTCTGCATGTAACTATATGAGGCGTACCGAGGAAGGTTTTTGAATTTTGAGGCATCAATTGTAGTAAATGTTATTTATATATATATATATATATATATATATATATATATATATATATATATATATATATATATCATATCATTTATGTATGTATCAACAATTGTCTGCTCAATCAAAAATTATGCTTATTTTACGTTTGTATAAAATACAATTTGCCTGGTGGCGCAGTGATAGTAAGCCCTACTAATCAGCCGAGATTTCGCATCTTCGATCACCGCTCGTGACTGATTTTTGTGTGTGAGCATAATTGTCAGTTGTGTATTAAATATCTGCATTATGTGTATAGTACAACTAAACACCTTACCAAACTTTGCTTATTATGGAATTATATGTCCATACCATGAATAAAAAAAAATTGACCTATGTAGTAACAAGTTTTAACCGAATTTCGATATGACATATACAACATATAGCTATAGTTTTATTATTTCATTTTAAGGCTGGATTTCCTATAAAACTTAATATGATATTTATTTTGATGTTTACGTTCTTTGAAATTTGTACATGAACAATACAAAAAGGGGAGGAATTATTCATGATACATTTAGTTTCTTCGGTTTCAAGTACTAAAATAAAATTTAGACAACTATGTTTTTTTTTAATCAAAATCTATTTAAGTTATTATTTCCAAATTGTGAATATGAAAGTCAAAGTTATTATAATTATAAAGTACACTCACAGGTTCTTTGTAACGGAGTCCCAAACGTTTTACTCGACGTCGTGAAGCAATCTCACCGTCACAACTATTTCCTGCTTTGTCTTCTTCCACACATTTTATTTTAGTTTCGTCGTAAATGGTGTTATTTGGACATGTAAATACGGCAATTTTAGCATCATGATAGTCATCCTCTGCAGTACATTGGTAAAACAGATTACAGTATTTTGGGTGTCTTCTAAATGATGTTGGACAGACAAACAAATATTGATCATCATCAATTTCTGGACACTTTTGTATTGATGAAATATTTTCTGTAGTAGTTTCTTGGACACCTTTGTTTGTTGACGATTCACTACTAGATTGTGTACTTGTCAATATTGATACATCTATAGTTGAATTTTCTGTCGTTGTTGCTTGTTCTGTTGATGTAAGTTGATTATCAGTTGTCTGCTTCGTATGTTGTTCTGTTGTTGATTTTTGTGTTGTAGTATTCTCAATAGTGGTGGACTCACTTGGTATTTGTGTAGTTGTTGTTGTTGGTTCTTTACTTGTGGTGTCTCTGTCAGTCGTAACTATTTGCTGTGTTGTAGTTTCTTCACTAATCGTTGGTCGTTCATTATTAGTCGTTGTTTGTGACGTGGTTGTCGTTGGTTGTTGGCTTACTGTTGTCTGTTCACTTGTAGTTTGTATAGTGGTTGTTGATTCATGGGTTGTAGTTTTGTGTGTAGTAGTCGGTTGTTTTGTTGTTGTTTGATGAGTTGTAGTGCGTTCACTGGTAGTTGTCTGCTGTGTTGTTGTTTGCATAGTTGTCTGAGGAGCAGATGTTGTTGCATGTTGCGTAGTTATTTCTTGAGATATCGTAGCTTCAGTGGTAGACATTCCACATTCTGAATTCTCAGTTTGAGACTGTGTACCACTGCAATCACGTGGAGGATAAACTGATTCTTCATGATTGCATGTTTCTAGTTCTGGGTCCCATATAGTCCCTTCACCACACTCAAAATGAAATATAGAGAATCTGCTTCCATCACCATCCCAATCAACACATCTGTAAAACTTTTTGCAGTCATTAGGATTAGGGAAATATCCAGCTACATTGCATGTACAATTGTTATTTACAGGCTGCTTTGAAGTTTCTCCTTGTGTAGTATTCGATAACGGTCCACCATGTTGAGTAGTACTAGTTGGAGATTGAGTCGTTGTTAATAATGTTGTGGTATTTGTGGATGTGGAGCAGTCTGTAGTTGAACTCTCTAGACAAGAAGGATTTACAACGTCTTGTGGATGATTGCAAGCAATAATATTTTGGTCCCATATGGTACCATCTCCACAAGTAAAATCATATTTTATAAACCCATCTTTTCCATCATCTATGCAACGATAAAACTTTTTACAGTCATTAGTGTTTCCAAAATATCCTTCTTCACTACAATTATCTTCACAATTCAAACTACTGTTTTCATTTGAGTCTGTTGAATTTGGTTCTTGTGCCAAAGTTGTGACCACTGTGGAGGTATAAACTACTTCGTTAGTAACAATTTCGGATGTACTAGTTGAGCTTTGACAACTTTTTACTAAATTAATATGATTACACCCTTTTATACCTTCATCCCAGGCGGTTCCTTCGCCACAAGTAAAATCATACTTCGTGAGTCTTCCATTACCGTCATCGACACACCTATAAAACTTTCTACAGTGTTTTTTATCACTGTGATACCCTTCTGAAGTGCAATCATTTCTTGTAAATTCTGTAGTATCATTACTCTTAGAAGGGAGTTGGGAGGAAGTTGAAGTTACAGAAATTATAGCTATTGAAGTACTGGAGTGCTGAGAATCGTCTGGTTGCTTATGAGTAGACTCGTTTTGTAAACTACAATCTATAACTCCATTATTATGATCACAAGACTGCATATCTTGAACCCAGATTGTTCCTTCACCACAAGAAAATTCATATTGTGTAAACATTCCCGCATTATTAAGGAGGCAACGGTAAAACTTTTTACAATCACTAGGATCAGCATGAAATCCTTCTGATGAACATTGACTGTTATTTGATGATGAGGTAATTTTTTGTGTATTGTGTTCTTCTTGCCGGATAGTATTCGTAGACGAATAGACTCCTTCAAGAGTTAGTTGATGTTCAGTGGTGTAGTTGGGATATTCCGTAGAAGTAATTACACATTTGTTATTGCTAGATTCGTGATCGCATGCTGTAATTTCCTCATTCCAAACAGTACCATCGCTACACATGAACTCATATTTATTGTAATTTCCTTTACCATCATCTACACATCGATAGAATTTTTTACAATTATTGAAATCACCAAAAAATCCTTCTGATTTACAAATACCATTAGAAATTAATGGTTTGTCTGTCTTAGTAAATTTAGTACTATCTTCTGTGGAATGATAATATTCCGTAAAAGCAGTTGTGGTAATAAGTGACCCGTTGTTTTCTGATGAACTTAAATACTCATTATCTGACAAATCGTTATTCCCACCACATTGTTCAACTGCCCACACATGATTACAACCCTTAATTTTTTGATCCCACACAGTTCCTTGTCCACATGAAAATTCATAGCGTTTAAAGGATCCATCACCATTGTCTACACATCTATAAAACTTTTTACAATTATTTTTATCTCCTATGAATCCAGCTGACTTGCATTCATTAAATGTACCAATATCTTGGTCTACAATAATTGTAGGTGGTGATATCACATCGTGATGAAAATCAGAACTGGTCTCAAATTCGTTATTAGATGATTCTGTGTTTATAAGTGATAGTGTGGTACTTACATAAGATGATTCAGTAATACTGTTGCCTAGTATAGTAGTTCCTTTTGATGATGTTTTCACAGTACTCATCATCACATTTCTACCGCAACTTTTTACTGCTGCTGCATAGTTACATGCTTCAATATGATAATCCCATATCGTGCCTTCTTCGCACTCAAATTTATGTTTTGTGTAACCGCCTTTACCGTCATCAACACATCTGTAAAATATTTTGCAATTCATCGTATCACCCATAAATCCACTTGACTTGCACTCATTATTTGTAGATTGTAAGCTATCAGAAATTGTAGTAGCCAGGACATGTGATGAAGTTGTAGTGAGAGAATTTTGATCGTGGTTATTGTAACCAATATCTTCATCATTTTGATCTGTTTCTTCCAATGTAGCAACATGGTTTTCGGTTGTTTGAATAGATGTTGCATATGTTTGTGTTGATTTTATGGTACTTGTGCTTATGGCCATTTCAGTTTCTTGTAAATATTGTTCATTTCCACAGTTTTTAACTGTCCATGCGTGGTTACAAGTTTCTAATTTTTGGTCCCATAAGGTCCCTTCGCCACAAGAAAATTCATGTTTTATATATCCACCTTTACCATTATCTACACACCTATAAAATATCTTGCAATTGTTAGAATTACCCATAAATCCACTATGAGTACATTCATTATTGTATTCTACGTTTATGTCAGTTGAGTATTTGTCTTTAATATTATTAAAAGAAGTAGGACTAATTCTTTTAGTGGTCGAGTCATTTATTGTACTTGGTATCTCACTTAACTGGTTTGAATGGCTGATCTGTAGTTGCATCATATCATTTTTATTAATTACTTGACTTTGAATTTGGCTTACAGCTGATTCATATTTCGTTTCTGTTTGATTTTGTTTACCAGGTTTTTTGTCTAATTGGTATATACGATCACCATAATAAATTTGTGTTTGACTTTGAATTTCTGATTGATGTTCAATTGTAGTTTGAGGTTGGTTCACATTTGAAATATCATTCAATTGAACCTGTTGTTGATTTTTATTACTATCATCGTGATCCAAGATATGTAGGTATTTCGATGATGTTGACTGAGATAAGATATCTAACACTTTATTAGAACTTATATTGCTACCACTTTTACCACATCTTCTTCTCTTGACAGCCCATGGGTGATTACAACCTTGAATATCGTCATCCCAAACGGTAGGTTCACTACATGAAAACTCGTATTTTGTAAAACCTCCATTTTGATTTCCAACACATCTGTAAAATTTGTGACAATTCTCGTAATCTCCCATAAATCCATCAGATTTGCATAAATTATTTTGCAAGTTGGGTTCTTGATTAGGAATTGATGTCATATTTGAAGAGTACGAAGCTCGTTGATTAGTTGTTGTTGGTGACGGCTGCATCGTAGACGAGCTTGAAAATTGATGTAGTGAATGTGAAGAACTTGTCACAGTTGTACTTGTAGGGAAAGTTACCTTATTTAATTCATTATTGTCGTATATTGATGATGTTATAAGGTTTTTATGAGTGTCCTCTTGAACATTTTCTAAGTTTTGTTGTGTTGTTGTTCGTTCGGTATATTCTGGCACCTTGGTTATTATAGGTGAAGGGAATTCTTCATTGACTTCATCAATTTCGTTCATGTCATTGCTTAAGCCACCGCATTCTATACGCTTAGTACTTCGAGGATAATTACAGACCTCTATTTCAGGATCATAAACAGTTCCAGGTCCACATTGAAACTGAAATTATACAGTTCAGAAATTTATTATATGCAAAATATATATTATATTATCAAGTTAATACCATACTAGTTTGGAAGTTACTTCAGAAAGAGATAAAGAACAACATTAAATATGACTATGATAATCAAGTAGAAACTAAATTACCTATAGATAAGATGCCTTCGGAAAAGAGCATAAACACAATAAATGAATAAATGAGGAAACAAATAAGTTAAAATAAATAAATATAATTAAAAGATGAAAATGATTGATAAAACAACCATTACAATGGTTTAGACACTATTCCAAATAAGATTGATAGTATGTAGAAATTATATAGTCACTTATAATTTGGTTTCCGAAATGATGGCACAAATAAAATATTACTCTCTACTTAGATATTGAACTACATAATAAATTAAGTTTATAAACATAAATACAGAATTTTAAACTAAATAAAGACAAAAATATATGTGTAAGATTACTTACTTTAAATACTGTGAAATTCCCATTTTCTGACTTCACACATCTATAGAACATTCCACAATCTTTGGAATCTGCTTGAAACCCTTCACCAGAGCAATTCACTGGCTCTGGTTTATTTCCTGCATGGAGTTTCAAAATTCTACCTGTTGTTCTTTCACGCCGAGGTTCCGCTAAAGAGTCTGGAATATATTTTTACATGTATATTATTTTAAATATATACAAACAGTATATATCCTTTCACTTTTGCATAAGTAATTCCCGTCCTGTTGTCGATAAAAATTAAATTAAATTCGAAAAGGGTTCTCTCAGTTTTATTACGTAATATAATTAAATACTTACGATCGGTACTAGAATTCTGTGCTTCAACTAATAAAGCAGTTAGTAAAATTAATTTACAAAATCTTATAATAGAATCCATTGTAATTGTGGTTATTTTGATTTACTTATAGTAAATACATCATATACCTGAAAAAAAAGTATAACTTTTTAATATTTAAACAATATCTTCAGTTTGTACCTACGCATTATATTACATATATGTAGCATATTGAAATCAAATGTTAATGTACACCAAAAATGCTAATTTTGAGATCCATGAAAAGACGGTTTGTTTTGTATCGTAGCGCAGCAAAGTGACTACACTGTATCTGATGGTGAGCACAGTGTAATCCAATAAAATCAGCGACTACCGTGGGATTTACAATCTATCGACAGTCGTCGCTGTCTTGCCGGCCTGCTCAAATGTCTCTTCACGTTATGTTTGAAGGACTCCATGTTGTAACAAGGAGGAAAAATACTGGCTGGGAGACAGTTCCACAGCTTTACAGTACGGCAAAGATAAGGCGAGGCAAACTTCTTTGTTCGTGCCGAGATACAGGTTACCCTAAAACTTTTACTCCAGAGCCCAGCGCGTGTGGTTCTGTTATATGAAAGGGAGAAGCTAATAAATAAGCTAAAAGGTTGATGTTAATTATTTATTGAAAATAAATATCTAAAATTGTAAACTATTTTATTACGACAAAACTTTGTACAGTAAAGCGCCACTTGTGTTTACAATATTCGAAATAATTTTTAAGTTTGCTGTTTTCAAAAATCTATTATCAATTTTTCTATTTTTATATTATTCGTAACCTTGATACTGTTGACATACCTTTTCATTAACAATTGAGTAAAGATGATGTCTAAAGATTAAACGATCAACGCACTTTTTACACGAAGATCCATTCCCCGAGAACTTAGAGGAATTTTTAAAGGTCATATGTGAATAACCAACCAGCCTTCATCATACAAACGAATCAACATAGCCGTCTAGTTCAATGCCACGAATATATACAACTACAAGATGAAAAAAATATGAAAAAATGCTGCATGGGGCAGTAGGGCCAGTTTATTTTTATAGCCGACCGACTGACATTACTAGGATAACTTTGTTACGAGTATTATGTGAAACAGGTGTAGGTATTTTTATATTCATTTTTATTGATAGATTCCCATGGGAAATAATGTGCCTACAATTTTTTATATGTTTCAGTAAATATTTTTAATACCCTGTGATTTATAGCCGTCACCTTCAGTGCCGTCCTTCACAGTGGGAGAACTCCTAAGGCGTGGAGCAGGAGTATGGTGGTGCTCTTTTTTAAGAAGGGTGATAAAGCCCTCCTTAAAAACTACAGACCCATCACTCTCCTGAGCCACGTCTATAAGCTGTTTTCACGAGTGATTACGAATCGTCTCGCCAGGAGACTCGACGAGTTCCAGCCACCAGAACAGGCCGGGTTCCGCGGAGGATATAGCACCATAGACCACATTCACACAGTGAGGCAGATTATACAGAAGTCCGAAGAGTATAATCAGCCCCTGTGTCTTGCTTTCGTGGACTATGAGAAGGCCTTTGACTCTGTCGAAACTTGGGCTGTTCTGGAATCCTTACAGCGATGCCAAGTAGACTATCGTTATATCGAGGTGCTGAGGTGTCTCTACGAAGCCGCCACTATGAGTGTCCAAGTACAGGGCCAGCAGTCTAAACCCATCCAATTGCGCAGAGGAGTGAGGCAAGGGGATGTCATATCCCCGAAACTGTTCACGAGCGCATTGGAAGATATGTTTAAAACGCTGGACTGGAAAGGTAAGGGCATAAACATAAACGGCGACTACATCTCGCACCTGCGATTCGCTGATGACATAGTCTTAATGGCGGAGTCGCTAGAGGAGCTAACCCGGATGCTGGACGGCCTAGCTTCAGCCTCGCGACGTATCGGTCTTGGCATGAATTTGGATAAAACCAAAGTCATGATCAATGGCCACATTGATCCAGGACCGGTCGTCGTGGATGGTCATCTTCTTGAAATTGTTTCTGAGTACACTTACCTCGGGCAGATTGTGCAGTTGGGTAAAAACAATTTTGAGAAGGAGGCCAAGAGAAGGATCCAGCTGGGTTGGGCAGCGTTTGGGAAACTACGTAGAGTCTTCTCGTCATCCATACCGCAATGTTTGAAAACGAAAGTTTTCAATCAGTGCGTCCTACCCGTAATGACCTACGGAGCTGAGACGTGGACACTCACGGTAGGGTTGGTCCACCAGTTCAAAGTCGCTCAGCGTGCTATGGAAAGAGCTATGCTCGGAGTTTCTCTGAAGGATAGGATTCGTAACGAATACATCCGACAGAGAACCAAAGTTATCGACATAGCTCAAAGAATTAGCAAGCTGAAGTGGCAGTGGGCCGGCCATATCTCGCGAAGAACCGACAACCGCTGGGGTAAACGGGTTCTTGAGTGGAGACCGCGACTCGGCAAACGTAGTGTAGGACGCCCTCCAGCCAGATGGGATGACGATCTGCGAAAGACTGCAGGCAGATGCTGGATGCGGACAGCTGAAGACAGGGCGCTTTGGCGCTCATTAGGGGAGGCCTATGTCCAGCAGTGGACTAATATAGGTTGATGATGATGTGATTTATAGTTTTTCCATAGTTATCCTTAATAGCTGGTCAGGCGTTAATGGCTTAATGGCTAGGCATTATTCTGCCCTTTTCGAGTATGCAGTTAATAACTCCATTACAGCGGCAGATTTTGTGGTTTTCGCAATACATTGTGAAGGACTCATTTTGGCTCATAAATAATATAGAACACATTAATAATGTCGTCTCAAAAAAAAAAGTATACGAGTATTGTGTGAATTATATTATGTACAAAGATGCTTAGTGGTAGGGATCACAATTGTACTTGACTGGATCGGGACCACCATACACCAGGTAACATCCGTCATAGTGGCACGTTTAAGTACCGTACGTTTTATTCCCATAGAATAAATTGACAATCACTAATGTCAAACTTGAAAATAATGTTGCCACATTTTTTTTGTAATGTCGTGCTACCGTATATTTTACGTTCCAATTATATGAATGGGTAACATTTTTAATACTGAATTGAGGGTTGTTATTTATTCATTGATATATTTTGTATTGTTCAACATACACGATAATTTGCTTCATACTTTGTAATAAACTAGCAAACTATACAATGCATTTACGGAGAACTAATTACAAAAAAAAAACGCTTTGGTTGGCTCATGACAGACGTGACTTTGTCTACCTTATTTGATCTTCACCTCTGGAGAAATTTGAATTTAGAACTTATCTTCTATAGGTATATCATATTTCGACGGTTTTATTATTAGTTCGTTTTGGTGGACAATAAATTGTTTTATTGTGCTTTTGTATGTTTAAGAAGCGAAATTTTCACAAAATCTTCGTCTTTAAAGCTGTGGTTTTTAATTCAATAAACAACGCTGCGGCTGTGAGTCTTATCACTCTGTTTGTTTTGTAACATGCTATCAATTTAACGTCTTTTAAAAGCTACACTCCTAATTTAAATACAGACATCGCTTTATCTGAATACATACAAGTTTTGCGACGTTATCTGTTCTCGGTTTACTTACTACCGAACAGGTTCCCTTGTAGAATCTCCCTTTCAAGTACCTATTATATGTTGTGGTCAGGTTTACATTCGTGAAGTTGGCAATTCGAACGAGTCCCGATAGTATTTATAATAACGCATTATAAATTGCAGACCGCACTTCGTGGACCCTTTATTCTTTAACTATTAATTTCATAGAATACTGCCCGAGCTCAGCAGATTCATCCAATTTATATTTTAATTGTACATGCCTGTTTCATACATGTGACATCAACTTGTTTACAGATTGACAGAATGGTTGACGTTTACGGTCACTGCTCTGCTCCTAAGGGTCGTAGAATGATGTTAGATAGCCTTTGTCAATACATAATACTAATATTATAAATGTGAATGTAGATTTGTTTGTTACGCTGTCACGCGAAAACTACTTAACCGTCCATCATGAAACTTTGTATACATATTCTAGGAGGTAAATAAAGTAAATATAGGATACTTTTTATCCCGGTAACAATATTTTCGTCCACGCGAGCTAAGCCGCGGGTAAAAAAGCTAGTAAGTTATAAAATGAGAAAAATATTTTTTCAAACCTGGCTGGTTCTAGTGGTTAGCACGTTCAAAAAAAAACAGTCTATAATACTTGTATCTATAGATTATAATAATATATTCCGTTGTTTTCATTCGATACTATTTTCCAACTTATATGTAACACTATAACTATGGTTTAAACGTGAATCGTTAATAAAGGTTTTTAATAATATCTCGATCTATAAAAATGATTATTTATTTAAAACCAGAAATGTAAATACAAGCTTCTGAAGCAAGAATAATGTATCTTTATTAAATATATTTATGCACCGGCAAAGGTTGTTGTAATATCATAATATAATAAATTTAACAACTCATTGCATAGTAAATTTTAGGTTTTCTTCAAACTATTTAGAATAAGTCCGACACGCTCTAATTTTACTAAACAGAAATTCCCATAATAAGTATAATCTTCTATACATATTATAAAACTCAACCTCTCTCAGTCCGTTCTACCGTTTATGTTCTTTTCACGCGAAAACAACTTATCCGATTTACATGGTTCTTCCTTTAAATCGTAGATATGTTATCTGGTCAGGTTATAGGATTTTCTTTTTACATAAAGTAATATATGAAATAAGCAGCGACGATAATGGTGAATCAATTGGGGAAAAAGGCATTTTTGGGGGCGATTAAACGGCTTACACTGAGTAAACCATAAGAGATATATCAAATTAATATATTATGACATAATTGTAGCTCTTAAAATTACCTACAAAAACATCAGTAATAGCATATGTCTATCTTCTAATGATTACCTACAATAAGCATTTTTGGGGCAGCACAATTCGCGCGTACGCTCGACCGACAGTATTCTGTAGTCCACGCGATCGGAGCCGCGGGTACAGCTAGTACATACTAAAACAATCGTTCACTTACTCGTTAGATGGAGGTTATTGACTTTGATGTTGATCAATATGCTTAATATAGATATGTTTTTGTCCGCATAATCTCTCTACATTGTGACAAGGCAGCATAAAGGTGCGTGAATCATTGATCATTTTCTTAATACTCGTTCGATAGACGAGAGTCTAGTCATCATCTTTAATGACGGTTAGGTACGTACTCGTATAGCTCATCACTGACACAATGGCGTAACTAAATCAATTTTAAAATAAAATGGTCGACAATAAAAATAATTACATTATCTTACTATCTATACTGTAAGATTCTGAAGGGCAATATTGTTACTATTGTCTTGTGTTTGGCAATTATATTTAATAGTAAGTAATGGAAAAAACAAAACGGATAATATTACACTAATATTACTCTTAACTAAAGTAAACCCTCAGCTAAACTTGATCATGATATCGTTTCTTTTTCGTGTAGGTACCTACTTTAAGCTACTATAATGACAATACAGTCAAAAATAAAATTAATATTTGTTATTTTCTTCATATTTAAAATTAATGATTTGAATATTAAAAATTAAACCGTTATGATATTTTCTTTAACTTCGTTATCCAGTAGTAAGCATACTAACTTTACCTTTTTAAAATATAGTATGTAATAATAATTATTTTTTTTATATATTTTTATTAGTATTTTACTAATGAATATTCCAAATACGCAATTAAATGATTTACTTATAAAGATTAATATAATTTTAAAATGTATCTAAACATAAATTTACTTGTATACATTTCGAAATGTAGTACTAAATAGTGTTTGGACTTTGCATGTGTACAATGTAAAACAATTCTAAAACATTGTGATTTTATTATGCGGCTCTAATCAAATACTTAGATGAAAAGACTTGTGATAAAACTTCACTTAGTAAGCAAAAATGTACAGTGAATTCGAAAAGAAACTACAAAATGAACTCGAAACGCGGTTGGAGCCATTCACAGAAGATAATAGATAAAGTAACATCGTAACATCGCTTGTATTCGTAATTACGATGTAACGTACAAGAGCAGTAGATTACACCAACTTTTATTTTCATGCAATATGCTCACAATGTAATTCATTGTGGAACCAGTGTCTTAGTAAGTTCACGGTCAAGGCTACGCGCTGCGACATTACAAGTTTTCTCTCAATTGATCGTCGATCTTTAACTTATCGAGTACACTGAATAAGTAAGTTTATCGTACGTAAGTATTTAAACAATAAAACGCATTGTTTGGAATAATATATAGAATGGAATATTAGTTAATTGATACCATGGTTCCATTAAATAGGTATATTTACGATTAATTCAAAGATTATAAATACGAAGTACATAGTATATTCCATATAAGTAAAAGACACTTCCATTAGTAAAATATGTCGACAATCAATATGAATAACATCGTAACTTATTTAAAAAAAAAATACAAATATATTAAAAACTAAGCAAATACTTAGAGAAAAAATATATCTATAGGTATTTGACTAAGACTAATATATCCATTTTTACTTGACTAAAATTTACATTTTAATAATAAATATATATGTATATATGTTAATGCTTTTTGAGTCCACAAAGATTCAAAAAAGTCTAAAAAAAGATTTTGACGATGTTATTCATATTGGGTTTCGATTATAGAAGCAGCGATGGCGCAGTAGTAGCGTGATTGAACATCGCGTCGATCGACGTGAGTTCGAATCCCTGCAATGAGCTTGAGCTTTCTGTGAAGGGAAACATCAGTGATGAAACCACAGCACCGTGGTAGGGCTTCTTCTAATGCCCGCCTGGCTAGCTACCACCCTCAAGTTGAAAATCTGTCGCTAAGTACCAATAGGTGTGTTCCGGTAGCTGTACTTGAAAGTCAGTCCTCCCACTAGTCTTAACGTATTACCATCTTGGGCCACATCGTCACTTAAGATCAGATGAGATTGTGGCCCTATAATTATTAGATTAGATTTAATAAGTCTGGATGTGATCCATTTAATGTTACTTTCTTGACTTATTCACTATTAATACAAAATTAATTCACTTATATCCGTCCAACATGTATAAGTACGTGCATACTATATGTACATTTGTACATATGTGATTTCATACGTAAAAAATAATTCTATATCATAAACACTAACTTCGTTATTAAGGAAGACAACTTTTTTTGAATGGTAAATACATTGGAGCAAACGGTTAAAATCAAAATTAGACGTACAAAAAATATATCATGATTTCCTACAAACAATGATCATATTAAACACAATTAAGATAAAATGAATAAAAACTATATCACAACAAAGGATTTTAAAAACGAATTATTCATAATATCATTTATCAACATTTTATCTTGGATAGTAAATTGTTTTTTTTTTCTTTTCAAAGATACAAAGACAATTAACTGAAGAGGAAGATGTAATAAGATCTTTATTGGTGTACATTTTTTTTATCATCACACTGGTACTTCAAGGCTGGAATATGTATCTTATGTTCTGAAAAATTATTTCAAATAAACATGAAATATTTTATGTAAACATTTAAAACTACATAATATCTCGCTTCTTTTTTTAAATGAGATTTAACGCTCTTATTTCGTAACGAAAGAAAGATCATAAAAATTTTGTTAATTTATATATATTTTTTTATTTCGAAATTATAGAAAACAAAGTAAAATATTGGGAACCAATAATTCATTGGAAATCTTCTGGAACTATTATTTCACGTTATCTTTTGAGATTTATAGATAGATATTCACAAATCGCTAATGTACCTATAATTTTTTTCCAAGTTTTGTGATAGATATCCATAATAAAAGCGATATATCACGAGTATGTCATTGGTATTTTTTGGTCTTGCTGCCTGTTTGTATGTCTGAATCAAGCTGACCTGAATCTGAGCTTGACAGATATTTATGAGATTTTGTAAACGGGAAGAATATGTCGTTCGATATACTACAAGAATTGTAGACAATACTTTTAGAAATAGTACCAATTTATTTTTTATTCTTACCCGAATTTAATGAATTTTTTTACACCGAGTATGATTATGTAATTCTGAAATTCATAGGCAATAAAAATTGTCAATAATAATTTCAAAAAATTATAAAATGTCAATAATTTAAGATTAGGAGACTACAATAATGACTGCAAAATAGATACGTGCGGAGACGCGGGCAAGACTAAGTTTATTTTACTACCTATAATGTACATACTTTTGTACAAAATAAAACCATAGCATTTGCCTTGACACGCGTACCTTACCTTATCTTACCAGGACAAAATAATTGACGTACAAGTCAATTTTCTTTGCGATCACGATTTTCATGCATAAATCCTGCGTGAGTAATCATCAGGTGCGATGACTTCACTGTTTATGGTATTCGCCAGAGATTCTGATTTGTAATTACAAGACATGCACCTAATACCTGGTTTACACCTGGTTAATTTATTATACATATAACAAAATTGAAGTGTCTGTTTGTAATGTCAAAATAACAGGTTTTTACTAAATGGATATGAAAGTGTACACGATCGATACCTATAACACAAAAGCTGTTTTTAAAATTTTTGTCTGTGTGTTTGTTTTTTACGGGTAATCTCCGAAACGGTTGGACCGATTTTGACGGGACTTTCACTGGCAGATAACTGATGTTGTAAGGCATAACTTAGGCTTCTTTTATTTTTAATCAGGGATGGTAGATAATAACCCTAATACCCTAATAATCCTTATACACATATTGCTAGAAGTTTGTATTAGAAAAATAAGCTGGAACCTTCAAGCAAGTAGCATATACCAGGGGCTTAGTACAGTTACTACCGTGGGACTTCGCCTTCGACCGTGCTCGTGAACGGACGTGTCCGCTCGCGCTCTCGGCCGCTGTCGTGATTCATAAGCTCGATCGTTGTAGTTATATTACGAGTATCTCGGTACTTGTTGTATAGCTATCGCTGTCTCGCTCGCTCCTTTCGTGGCGTGCACTTTTTAGTGCGCAACACGAATTCAACCGCACTTTACAGTGCGAATTGCTTTTATTCGACGAAATTCAAGCTTGGTGTTGTGGTGTGTTGTGTGTGGTGTTAACGAAGGCAAGTGGTGCGTGACCCGAGCGCCCGCCGGTTATCTCCTTCTGAGGTAAACGGCTTCTGAGGCTTGCTAGGGCTCTCTCCGTCGGCTAGTTAGGCTTTCCATCTTGCGAGTCATTGCACCTCGACCCGCAGGTCTCTTTGCCGGGCTCGGATAGCTCGTTAAATTCATTTTGGCGCACCCCCCTGCCCCTCAGGCAGGGAGGCTTAAATTCAAACCCCTGTCCTTCAGCCGCCATCGGACATGGCCGATAAAATTAGGGAGTTGGAGCTCGAGCTCCAACGATTTAAATCATACGTCTGCAAACAAGATCCGCAAATATTAAAAAATTACACTCGCGATAATATACCCCGCGCTCCGAATGCACCGCGTGTACTTAATGCACCGGTGCAAACGAATTCCAAGAAATTCGAGGCTGCCGCCGCATCTGGCCGTCTTCCGAACTCTCCCGAACACCACTCGACCTCGCCCGAGCGCTCACGATCGCCGTGCACACTCGCTCGTTGCTCTCCGTCGTCCGTCGTGATTCCATCTATCGATACGGCAAACTCTTTTTCGCCGCTCTTACCTGAATACACTTCGTCAACGGAGGCGCTTTTGCCACATTTCATTACAAACCCCGAGCCTATCCATTTGACGCAGGTATATACGCCCATCGGAGAAATGGAAGCCGAGATTTCCACGTCCGTAGATACAGACGACGGCTTTACAACCGTCAGCCACTCAGCGCGTTCTAAGCGCATGAAATCCGCTACCGGGGAACCGGTTTTAGTACAGGCAAACGACGCCTCGCCCGCCGTTGAACAAACCGATTCTCAGACCGCCACGAAAAAGCCCCGCGCCCCGCCGCCAGTTACAATCCAAGACAAGGTTAATTGGGTAACAATATCCAAAAGCCTAAACGCGCGTGATATTTATTACACAACCGCTGTGAACACAACGTCGGGTATTCAAGTTAAAGTACCGACCACCGAGTACCACAGGAAATTGACCTCCTACCTCAGGGAAAAGAAAATTCCCTATTACACCTACGCTCTAGAGGAGGAACGCCTCCTCCGAGTTGTCATCCGCCGCGTTCCACGCGAAATACCGACCACCGATGTAGTTGAGTCTCTGAAGGCTCAGAATTACCCTGTCCGAGAGGTACATCGGATGTACCACCACATAACTAAGGCTACCTTTGACATGGTTTTAGTCATTTTAGACCGTACTAGGGAGGGAAAGATATCTTTGACCTCAAATCCGTCTGCGGGCTCTACCGTAGCTCTGTTGAACCTCCACGCAAGTCTCATTATCCATCGCAGTGTCACAACTGCCAATCTTACGGTCACTCTGCCCGTAATTGCCACCTCCGTCCACGTTGTGTAAAGTGCACTGAGGATCACTCCACTAATGAGTGCAAGCGCTCTCGTGATTCTCCTGACCCTCCAAGCTGCGTCCTTTGTGGTGAAATGGGCCACCCCGCGAATTATCGTGACTGTCCCCGTGCTCCGCGTACTAGGCGCCCCCGTCAAGCTAGGCAGTTCAACCCTCAGAGTGTACAACTTGACTCAGCTGTCCGTCCTCAGCCTCTCTTAACACCAGAGGCATTCCCTAGTCTCCCAAGCGCATCTCGAGCTCCGATGGCTACCGCTACCGCGTCCCGAGCACCTATTCAGCCCGTGCGAACCCCTCTGGCTCCATGGGCCCCCCTAACCAAACCACAGCCTCATAAGGCTCAAGAACCTTCAGTATCCGGTAATGACTTCGGCATAGACTGGATGGCTAAGCTTCTTCTTGTACACGACATACAAGAAATCATCGCTTTCGACAACTGTAGACTGGAGTTCGGCCCCTTTCAATCGATTAAAAGCTTTCCAAATGTCGCAGCGACGTTACAACGTCTGGCCCGCGCCCCTGTAAATAAATAATTAAAAATGGATAGAATTAAACCTAAGAGTCTGAATCTCTCCTTTTTTAACGCTCGAAATCTCACTCCTCAACGTGATCTCATAGCCACCTTCTTACGAGAACGACAGATAGACGTGTTTCTTGTACAAGAAACACTGTTGAAACCGAGTAAGCGCAATCCCTCGATTGCGAACTACCAAATTGTTAGAAATGACCGTGCTCGCGCCAGAGGTGGCGGCACCCTCATTTACTATAAGCGTTCCCTCTACTGCATGCCAGTAGATCCTCCTGAACTTATTATAATATGGAAATTTCAATCTGCAGACTAGGCATGACTGGCCATCCGTCAATCACGCTTGTGTCTGCATACCTGTCGCCGAATAAAGCACTCCTCCTGTCTGATCTGGAGGCTGTCTTTTCCCTCGGCGAGTCGGTTATCGTAGCAGGCGACCTTAATTGTGGACATACTATATTCAATAGTTCGTTTAATACCCCTAGCGGGGGGAAACTCGGTCAATTAATGGAAGTCCTAAACTTTGATGTCTTAGCTCCTCTCGAACCCACCCACTATCAAGATAACTGTCGTCCGACAGTGCTTGATATAGCCCTCCTCAAAGGTGTCTCTCTCCAAATACGACTTATTCGAGTCGTACACGAGTTAGACTCCGATCATCGCCCGGTCTTACTACAACTCGGTCAACCATTTGACCCTAAGCCTCCCACCGTCACAGTGGTTGACTACGCGAAACTAATACGGTATCTTAAAGATAACCCCTCCTCGTCTAGTTTAGATAGGATTCCAGACGAATTAGAGTCGATAGCGGATGCTGATTTGGCGATCGATTCCTTGGTCGAACACCTCCAAACCGCCGTCAGGGAAGCCTCGAAAGAGGTCCAAGCGGCGAACGGACGCCGCTTTGTACTCCCTGACGACGTGCGAGCGCTGATCACAAAAAAGAATGCTGCGACACGCGCACACGACTCATACCCGTCTAGGGATAACTGCGCACGGTTACGCTCACTTCAGAGAGCGGTTAGAACCCGTATAACCGAGATCCGGGGTGTTAGATGGGATAACCTTCTAGAAGGTATCAAACCGTCACATCTCGCTTACTGGAAACTCGCTCGATCTCTGAAATCCGATCTCTCCATCCCGATGCCACCCCTTGACAGGGGCCCCGGTCTCCCTCCCGTGTTCGACAGCGTCGATAAAGCCGAATACCTTGCCGTGAGTCTGGAGAGCCAGTGCTCCCCTAACTGCGATAATGTAGACACTGTACATATCGACAATATCGAATCCTCGGTACAGAATTTAATCGCAATCCCCCCGGCAGATAGCCTAACTCCGGTTACATCTGAGGAGGTCTGTTCCGTTATTAAAGGTCTTAAACCTAGAAAGTCACCCGGTCCCGACGGTATCAGGAACGAAGTACTCAAGCTTCTTCCTGCTCACCTCATAGCACTCTTGGTCTGCATATTCAACGTAGCCATAGCCCATTGCCATTTTCCAGCCGCCTGGAAAACGGCCACAGTGATAGGTATTCATAAGCCCGGCAAGAAAGCTTCGCTTCCCGATAGCTATCGCCCAATTAGTCTCCTAAACACTCTAGGGAAACTTTACGAGCGGCTTCTTTTGAACCGCCTCAGATCAGTTATAAACGACAAAAACCTGTTCCCATCTGAGCAGTTCGGTTTCCGTGCCCAACACTCGTGTACACATCAAGTGCACCGACTCACGGAGCACATCACATTTAACTTCAGCGAATTCTACAAAGCACGTCGTACACTTGCGGTCTTCTTCGACGTTGCCAAGGCCTTTGACAAGGTTTGGCATGCCGGACTAGTCCACAAACTACACCGATTAGAAATCCCAGACAGATTAGTACATATCATTAGCAATTATCTCACTGACCGCACCTTCCGCTACCGAGTTGAAGGTGAATTTTCTCCACCCCACTCAATACGCTCAGGTGTCCCTCAAGGCTCCATTCTGGCGCCTTGTCTATTTAATCTGTACATCAGTGACCTCCCACGTCTCCCTGGGGTCGAGGTAGGCTTATACGCTGATGACACGGTCATTTACAGTTCACTCAGGCACAGAACTCACCTCAGATCGCGCGTCCAACGCGCCGTAACCCTACTTGGCAGGTGGTTCCGTAAATGGCGCATAGCTCTCAACCCTGATAAGAGTACCGCGATTCTCTTTAATCCCGGACAACTACGAAAGACACTTGAACCCCTCCACCTTTTCGGTGTCCCGATCCCCTGGGCTACCCAGACTAAATACCTGGGTGTCACCCTCGATAATACGCTTAGCTTCAGGGCACATGTCCGTAGAGTCCGAAACAAGGCTGCTATGGTCTTGGCTCGCTTGCATCCTCTGCTATGCTCGGTAAGTAAATTGTCTCTTAGACATAAGCTTACACTCTACAAGACTTGTATCCGACCGATCTTAACATACAGTTGCGTAGTATTCGCCCATATGGCGAAATCAAACTTCAGCCCCTTACAAACGTTGCAAAATCGGTTTTTACGCAAAATAGTTAATTCCCCATGGTTTGTTCGAAACGAAGACCTCCATAAAGATATGGAACTTCCTTCGATCAAATCTTACATCAAAACTCTCGCGAAGAGCTATTTCGACAGAGCTTCAAACCATCCGAACCCGTTAGTAGCATGCGCCGCAACATATACCCCAGTCCCAGACGCCCCGAAGGCAAAACGTAGGCCGCGGAACATATTTACCGACCCCGATGACGAAATCACGGTAGCTAACGCGTCATACCCATCCGTCTCTTCAAGTCAAGCGTGTTTGCGCCCACGGCCGCGAAACCACCGTTCCCTCCGTAGGGGACGGGCGGTTAACTTCGCTCCAGCACACCCGCCACGACCACCCTCTCCAGCGGCAACTCAAGCCTAGGTCCGTTCCTCCGGCATGGAGCCCTTGAGCCAGCAACCGCTCGCGCGATACAGTGACACTGCATTCACTAGCTATCGACACACACATAACACTGCACTTCACACATGTACACCACTCAGGTACATAGGTTCTGTAAGGGACCTTTTTTTTCTTTTTGGCTAGTTAGTTTAGACAAAAATTACCAAACACTAAATACATATACACATGTTCCTTCCTTCCTCCCAGAAGGCAGGAACATGTATATTTGTACAGTTAGTTAGCTCGAATTTCTATGGATAGGGATTCAGTCAGATCGCGACTTTTTCGCATGATCGGCTTCAGCCCAAGCCGAGACTCGGCCACTTTGGAACCCTTGGAGCTTGTTGCCTAGCTTTCGCGGCTGAGTGCCTTCCGCGCTCGCCCCCAAGCCCGGTGAAGCTGTAAAAGCCGCAAAGGCTCCAGAGCCCCTTAGGCTAACAGTATAGTCATTTCGAAAAAAAAAAAAAAAAAAAAGTTTCTACCGCCGCCCCCTGGAGGACCGTTTCTTTAGCTCGTTGGGGCACAAAGTTATTATACGATAGGGGCCTTATTTCATATTTTTTTTCAGTCCTTCGGTGTCCCAGGGGCCTTTATCAATATTGAACGTTTGTATTATTGCGTACCAGGACAATGTTTACCTGAAATTTGGTACTTGTAGGTACCAGGAACCTGATACGCCTACCATCCCTGTCCTAAGTGATCTATCTCAAATAGAAACTATTACTGTATAATATACATTACGTGAGTTAGATTATCTGTCGACGTTATAGTTTATTTTTCATTGCTGGATTTTTTGTTGCAAAATGACGACACTGCAATGTGCTTAATGGTAAGTATTGTACAACCCTCTCTGGAGCTGAATATACACTGACTTATCCCGGATCGGCATACGTCTAAGCTAGTTACTATAGCGGGTACTCACATAGTGTTTAGTGGCTGCGACCCAGTCGGAAACAATTATTTCATTTACTCGTTCTTTCATAACAGAACCACACGCGCTGGGACTCGGAGCCACAACTTTACGGTAACCTTAATCTCGGTACGAACAAAAAGTTCTCTACTTCATATCTTTGCCGTACTGTGAAGATGTGGAACTGTCTCCTAGCCTGTGTGTCGCCTCCTTCCTACAACATGGGGTTCTTCAAACGTAACGTAAAGAAACATTTGAGCAGACCGTCATGGCAACGACTGCTGTAGTCGCCGATATTGTTGGAGTGCATTGTATTTACTATTAGGTAGAGTAACGTCACATTGACATGCTACGATTTAAAAAAATCATGTCTTATTTTATTGCAAAGCTCCATTATCCTATTGTTCAATGGAGTGTAATAGTTGTACCGTCAATATACAGCTTATTCTTTCATGAGTAATAATTAAAATTATATTTAAAAAAAAAAACTATTTTCTATAAAGAAATTGTAGTAGTTGACCCACTAAATACACTCAATCTGTATAAAGACGTAATAAATCAAGCCAACACAAATCACTTGCTTTGGCAACTGGTTACTTTGATCGTATCGCAATCTTCCGGTGATTCTTGATAGTTGTGCAATCCGAAGACTATATCTTAACCCATCTTGCTACTTTCTCATTGTTTCGTCTTAATTGTGCGAAAAGGCTGACTTGTTATTTGGTTCAATGGCAGAAGTGACGGTCACTTCTATTGCATATTAAGATCAAAGGTGATTCGACATCTTTGTATACGATACATTTAAGCGCATTTTTGAATTGGTTTATTTGAGTAAATTGAAATAAGATAATTTGATATAATAGCAGTAGATGAACATGATTAACTAATTTTAATCCTTTGGTGGTTGAACCAATGTTATTTTATAATAAATTAAGAATATTTAAAAAAAACTCGACTTTCAGCTATATGATTTGAAATTGTATAAATACATATTTCTATTACAAACAAAACTATAAGCTTAATTATCATTAATGGCTACTATTATTAACATAAAACAATAACTCACATAATATGTATATTTAAGTATGTAACTATGTGTAATTCACTGTAAATAATGTTTTAGCACGTGTCAAGAAGGTGGTATTTTAATAAAAAATACTCATTGGTTATGTACAAGTATAATATTAAAGAAGTAGGTACCATTGTGAAAGACAATAATGTGTATTTGCTAGAATAATAGATAAATTTCATCAATTTTCGTTTATCTCGCTGTGAGCCAAGCCTCCCTTTATTCGCCGGAAGTTTAAGCTCATGTGGCGAGAACCTAGGATTCATGTTATCATAGCGAGCGCTTTTTATATCATCTAAAAACGCTAGGAACACCCTGCAGCATCTCAAGCTTAAGTCCGTTCCTCCGGCAGCATGGAGCCCTTGATATAGCAGCCGCGATACAGAGACACTGCATTCACTAGCTATAAACATACAAACATGACACTGGACTTCACATATGCACACCACTCAGGTACATAGGTTCTGTAAGGGACCTTTTTTTTATTTTTTAGGCTCGTTAGATTTAGACCAAATTGCCTGATTGCTAAATGTATACACGCATGTTTCTCCCTTCCTCCCAGAAGGCAGAAACATGTATATATGTAATGTTAGATCGAATCTTCTGCGGGTAGGGAATTAGTCAGTTCGCTACTTAATTGAAACTAAGACGACAGCCCAAATCGAGGTTCGGCCACTTTGGCACCCTTGAGCTTGTTGCCACGCTTTCGCGGCTGAGTGCCTACAGCGCTCACCCCCAAGCCCGGTGTAGCTGTAAAATCCTTTTAAGGCTTCAGGGCCCTTAAGGTTAACGGTATATTCAGTCAGATCAAAAAAAAAACCTCTAAAATACATTAAACCACAATGGAAATAGTATATAATCTATAATAATAAATATCAAACTAGCTGTGCCCGAAGGTTTCACCCGTGTTAATGCTTGTTAATTAAACATTTATTCGACCAACTATATCTTACACAAACTTCCTCGCGAAGTCAGCCCCGGTCGAACCTCGGCTTGAACTGTTACTGCGATAGCAAATAAGTCGCGATCTGACTAATTCCCTATCTGTAATTCGATCTAAACTAATTATACATATATAAATGTCTCTTCCCTCTGAACAGATGAAACAGATGTATATCAAAGTGATCCTATAAGGTTTTTTGTTTTTTTTTTTTCATTTTAGTTATGGAACCTTAAAAGCTTATGTAATGATTATAATATTTCTTATGCTGAACTCGTTGGCGCTAGATATAAACACAAATGCACAGTGGAAATCAATATCTGGCACTCGTATCATAAATCACAAAAGAATCCGTTATTGAGTAATTGTGTCTATCATTTTTGCAATAGAGTTAATAATTTATAGGTATATTCCTGGTTTTAACTCAATTTTTGTAAAGAAAAAAGACAAAATTGCGTATTTTATAATTATGTCCTTTTACGAGTATAGTAGGTTGCGATATTATATTAACTTCTAAGTTAATATAAGATATAGTGTATACATATATTAATGATTGGTGTCCGTTGTGCTATTAAATACCGCGCTACATACAATCTAATACAAGCAACAACTCCTAGAATACGGCAGCTTAATTTGGTAGTGTGTAGTGACTATTTGGAATGAAGCTTGTCAACGTAACAATATTGTCGGTATGACACTGACTCGAGTACGCCGATTCGGCGTAGTTTTGGTTGCAGCTTTTTATAGTACGCAGACGGTATCTAGTTGAAGCTGCGCGGGAACCAATCATTAGTCTATAAGTGTATATTTAAATATTATTATTATCATTTATAAATTTAATACCAGCTTCCGGGTGTTCCACTGTTGGGCAAAGTAATCTTCCCCAGGGAAGAAACGGGCTTAACTATCACGGCAGCTTACGAAATATTGGTAATTTCAAATGCTGAGAAATCTACAGTTCTAAATAATAAAATAGGTACCTACAGTCTAAATTTATTGTAGCAGTACAGCTGTCGACACGGCAGCGCCAATGTCATCTATACATATTATAAAACTCAACGTCTCTCTGTCTGTCTGTTCGTTTATGTTCTTTTCACGCTAAAACCAATTATCCGTTTTAGATGTTTTTATTTTATTTTAATTTATTGCTATGTTATCTAGCCAGGTTATAAGATATATTTTGTAAGATAAATTAACATACAAAATAAATAAGCAGTGACGATAATGGTGAATCAATTCGGGAAAAAAACGCATTTGGGGCGCTTAAATGGTTTACGCTGAGTAAACCATGAGAGATATATATAATTTATGATCTAAATAATTGTAGATCTTAAAAAAACCTACAAAAAAGTCAACGACAGCAAATGTCACCAACTAAAGATCACCTACAATAAACATTTTTGTCTTTAAAATAACCGGCGGGCGGTCGCCGTAAGTTGGAGCGGAGGAGTACGGTTCGCGCGTGCGCAAGACTGACGGCATTTAATCCACGCGAGCGGAACCGCGGGCACAGATAGTTAATTATATAAACGACTCTTTATTCTCCATACCTTATATGAACAATATAATAGCTGTAACAATTATAACAAAAAAATCTTAAATGTTAATACATTGCTTAATTTAGCACCGGGAATGAAAAAACGGGCATTGTTTGTTACACGTAAATCACCGCATGCAGAAACAAAACATCCTCATTTAGTACGTGGTATGTGATAGCAATCTTAGTATAATTACCTTTTAGAGTTTTATCGAGTTCAACGGCCATATCATAACAAAGACTTATTATAGTTCAATTTGATATCATTCAAGTATTATGTAGCGGCTGTAACAGCTAATAGTCGATATTTAAAGATCATTTATTTTGAAGAAAAAAGCTACATTTTAATTAGGTACTTTATATATTTGATATTTCATTATAATTCATTGGATCCTTTTTTATTTGAAATAAATATCACTCTAATTTATAGCGATATAAAAGTACCTATTTTCACAAATTTAATTATTTTTATTGTTCATAGGGCGAGGTTTAATGCCAGCAATTAAAACTAAGAATTAATAATTCTTATATCTCTAGCAATATTTTAATGAGTTGTGTGTAGTATATAAAATCGAGAAATATATATTAGTGACATAGTTAAGACCCTCTAATTTTTTTTTACTTAATAACACAAATGATAGAAGAATTCAAATTAATGAAGTTTTCAGCCTTTTTATCTATACTTACATATAATAAAATTAAAGTGTCTGTGTGTAATGTCAAAATAACACATTTTTACTAAATGCATATGAAAGTATACACTCTAAGTATTTATAACAAAAAAATATGTTTTATTATTATATCGGGTTATCTCCGAAACGGTTAGACTGATTTTGACGGGAATATCACTGGCAGGTAGCTGATGTTATAAGGTATAATTTAGGCTACTATTAAGCACAAAAAATAAAAAAACCTTTTTTAGTAGTACACGAGAGCGGAGCCACGGTCACAGCTAGTTCAACATAAATTTATAAAATAAATTATATCAGTGCTTTTTCAAATCATCTCGGAGTATTGTTACCGAAGACTCAATATAGAGTGATAAGTATCGAGATGACACATACGGCATCATTACATCGACACGAACACGAACACCCCACTTCGAATTGTGTGTCCACAGAAACATCCTGTACCGTTGTTATGTACTGTTAGAATCAGGTATTCATACTGAATCCGTTTTCATATTCACATGTATACGCATAATACATACGTACAGAAGTACTTACTGAAACAACAGTTTCATAAACAGACTTTACTTATTTCTATTAAGAAATATACCTGCAGAGATATCTACTATATAATCTCTGGAAATATTAGTCAGATATGGAAAAATATTTAGGTATGTATTAAAGAAGTATAATAATATTTATTAAAGAAGATTATTTGCTACATATCTTCACGCTACGACCTCAAGAAGCGGAGTAGTAACCATGAATGGCAATCAATCTGACAAGTATTTGGTTAGTAGAGGAAGTGAGAACCACACGGGTGCGTTGGCGGTGAGGCGCGGTGGAGAGTTGGTCTTATAAATTTAACACGGATGAAACTGTGGGGCACGGCTAGTTTTTTCATAGTATTTTGATGTGATAATTATTATCACGCTAGTTACATAATCTATTGTCTTGAAATTTAAAGACTACTACTTAATGTTGTCGTACCTACTTACACCTTCTTGATACGACATTGAATCCTTCAAGTGTAATGTGAAGAGATATTTATGCAGGCCGACATATTTGCGGCGGCCGCCGATGGATTGCCAATCTACTATAAAAAAGCAAAAAATGAATGTTTAACATCTTTTAACTTATAAATGGATAACAATTTTATTGTAATTTGTTTTCATTATCATTTTTAACGTTATATGCACGTGCCAAATGTAATTCAATTGGGTAAATGTTACAAATGTTACTACTATCTAAACATATGTACTTATATGTACTCACAATAATACTATATTTAGTCGAATATAGTGAAAAACTTCTTGGCATTGAATTTGAGGTTAGTCATACATGGCATTTCGGCTACTGTATCGAATACATTCCAAATGTGTGGTTTTTACGCATGTTACAAATCTAAATCCTTCAATACCTTCGGTGACGTCATTTTTTTCATTAATACCCGTTTTCCAATACATGCTTACAGTTCACAATATTATGAATGCATTTTGATTTCAGATTAAATTAAAATACCTTCTTTCTTCTTCTTACTGCTGTTAAATTAATATGTATCTGTTAAATTTAATAACAGATTATATCACAAGGGAGAAGAATTAATATTTTAACGGCAAGGGATTCAGTATACGACGTCGGAAGTAAAATTTTGTGACCAAATGGTGTATTCTACTGCTCATCTCTCTCTATGAGAAAAAATAATAAGAGGGGCTTTTAATAACGAATCTGAATATACTTATATTTATTTAAATTGTTTGTGTGTCTGAACTCGCTAATTTCTGGAACTATCATTCAGATTTAAAAAGGTATTTTATAGCTTATTTTTCGACGAAGGTTATATATAGCTTATCTACAATCAGACTTAGACCCTTAGAAACAGACTAGTCACCATAAACTTCAACCAATCTTTAAGTAATTATCAATTGTGTATGAAACAGGCGTGTACGATCCAAATTTAACGCGGGTTAATCTACGAGGCACAGCTAATATTTTTGTAAAGACACATAAGAATATTATTTGCCCGGACAGGGAATTTTCGAAAAGCAAACCTCAACGAGAAATTTAGCGCACCACTTAATAAAAAATATGGAAAACTGTAGCATAAAAACTGTATTAGAGGAATAAAAACCCGTTAAGTCTTACATTTAAACGTTGTAACGGTATTCTAATAATTTTAGCAAACTAAAATATTATTTGATAGCGTGGAAAATATAAGTCAATAATTCTATTTGCTTAAATCATTATAACATACTTAACATAGGTACAACTAGTCCTCGTTTATTTGCAATTAACACTTCACAACTATTCGGTACATTTACAATGAACCGAAACGATGTTAGTGACAAAGAAAATTGTAACTTTTTTAAGAGGTAATTCAAGTCTCATTTGATATGTTTGTAAAAAGAAAAACAATCAATATTCATTTGTTACTGGCTTGCATCTTTCATTTTTTTTTGTTATTATTTAACTATTTTCTGCATTCATTTGCAAGACATTAATTTCAAGTCTCGGCTACAAACCAGTTCATTTGAACATAATATTCAATGCGGTTCAAAAAGGTACTCCCTACAGTTTTATTTCATACCCAAGGACGAAGAAAACATTGTATTTATTTATTCTATGAGATGAAAAGATAAGTTGTACCTACTGGTGAATAATTTTGTCGAATTAATTTTCTACATTTATATATTTTATTTCTCAAGTTCTACTTAATAAAATTCTTAACACTGACCGACAGACAAACTCAGCTTAAATCAGTAGATTCCTATACAGGTGATTATCTGTGCCCGCGGTTCAGCTCGCGTGGATTACAGAATGCCGGCGGTCGAGCGAGCGCGAACTGTTGCTGTCCCCGCTTCAAAGACAGAAGATACCATTTAAGCGTCCCATTATTATTGCTGCTTACGTCGTATGTTACTTTATCCTACAAAATATATCATATAACCTGGCCATATAGCATAGCTATGAATTAAAATAAAACATTTAAATCGGATAAGTAGTTTTTGCGTGAAAATAACATAAAGGGAGAGACAGACAGAGAGACGTTGAGTTTTATAATATGTATGTTTTTTAAAACAAAAATATGCATTTTTCGTTTTAAATTAATGTATTTTAACTTTTTGCATAAAGTAAAACCAATATTAAATAAAATATTGAATAACGAGCATTTAATTCATTGGAAAAACTAACATAACCATTGCGAACAAAACAATTCCCAGTAGAGAATCGACATTTCCTCAGTACCTACGAAGTTAATTTAACATGACAATGATCTCTAAGGCTGTGAGTGACGAGGGTGCAAATGAAATATAGTGCAATGTATCACAGGTGCCAATCGCATACCTCTATAATTGGAATGGGCAATCAGCCATCAAATACAATACGTCAAGGGAAATGCTGCGTTGATCAAACTTTTAACATTTCTTAAAGTATTCTGGGTATATTGCTGTCAATTGATTTGATACAGTTGATTTTGATTTCAATGTAGCGTTATAGTCGTATCGTAAAATATAGTAGTAAAAGTCAGTGATAGATATCCACTACATAGTCGACTTGCATGCTAAATTTCATTAGAGTCCGTCGAAGCGCTTAACTTGAAATATGGACAAGCATTAAAATCAACGTACCTCCTTTTACATTAATAAACTATTCCCTCCCGCGACTTTGTATGCGTTAATTACAATATAAACTTTATTAAGTATAAAAAAATACCAAATGCGTGACGGGGGCAGTGTAGGGTTCTGTACCGGGTTCGGTAACGACCGTCATAAAAATGTACACGTAGAATGGGGTTTTAAGTAATTTTCAATGGAATTTGTAAGTACATATATTTTATAAGTTGATAAAGTCTATAAAACTTACTTAGCTGTGATTGTTTTCCTTTTAACTTCGTTATTTATTTGCCGCGGTGAATTTTCTCACATATCCAATAACAACCACTTAGCTGCCAAGGGGGGGGGGATACATAACTCTAACAAAAATTGTCACTTGAAAGCTTAATATTTATTAATCTGTTTCAGGCGGAAGTAGCAAATATTTCGGATAAATTATTTACGATGGATTTTCACAAAGTAACGCCTTCGTGAATCAAATGTCTTGATATTTTGCAAATACCTAGATCCCTGAATCGACAAATGGTTTTTACACAACCGAAACATTTTTGAATGACTTTTTAACGACAACGATACCATGGGATAGATAAGAAAAAACAATTCATTCCCACTTTACGTTTAGTGGAGGTACCCTAAAAAATAATTTTTCTAAGATTTTATTTAACCACTATTTCGTCGTGATTAATACTCTACTACTAAACTACTCTCTACTACTACTAAAACTCATACCAAATTACAGCTTTCTAGTACTAAGGATTTCTGAGGTACGCCGCGGACAGACAGACAGACATGGCAAACTATAAGAGTTCCTTGTTGACTTCGACACCCTTTATAATATTAGTAACGATTTTAATGATAACATAGCGTAATCATTTCTGACCATGAATTGCTTACCTTATCATTCAATAATTAATTATTTTGATCGGTTACAATATTTTTGTTGCTTACTGAAATAATAAACAGGTCACGACTGTTCTTAATGTTTCAGAACTATTATTGTCTAGTTCTCATCATATTTAATATGTACTTAAACTATGCGAAATATAGAGCTTGTTCACATTCAAATTATAAAACGTTATCATAACTTTAACCTTTGAATTACGAAGTGGCAATCTGGTTTTACTAATTCATTCAATTTGTACGTAACAATATAGTTCTAACAAAGCAACAACAAACAATTCATTGTTATTTAAAGTTTTTATAATATGATGTAAAAATTAAGTCATAAAAATTCTCAAGATTTAATCACATTGTAAGAACAAAAATGATTACTCATTTGTATTAGAGCGTTTCTCATTAAGACAATGTTTCATTAACAGTTGCTTAATTCAGAACTTAACTTATGAAAATTATGTACTATTAATTATTTGAATAAATTCTTGATACATTCACTTCGCATCATACATCAAAATCTATACTTATATACATATTATAAAACTCAACGTCTCTCTCTCTCTGTCTGTCCGTTTATGTTCTTTTCAAGCGAAAACAACTTGTCCGATTTACATGATTTTTTATTTTAATTCATAGCTATGATATCTGGCCAGGTTATTTGACACATTTTGTTAGGCACAGCTAGTGATAAAAAAAAATTAATTAAAAAGCGAGTAACCTTATTCTATGATTCTATAAGCATATGCAACAGCCTATTAAAGATAAAAAAAAAACTTTTTAAAACTTAATAATTAATTAAAAGTCACATCCACGTGTCTACGACCGTAGAAATTAACATTACTCAAGTAAGCGTACACATTTTATCGATGTATCTTTAACTCCGCGTTAAGTATATAATGGACCTACTTGTCCTACCTACATCAAGAATACGAATGAAGAAATGATTGTGATTTTGATAAACTTAAGAAAATCGTGTTTATTCCCAGCTAATTAATATTACTCTCGTGATGAAATATCTAGCATTGGAAGAGTAAATAGAATGATATAAAATCAAGATAAAGATACTTCAACCGAGAACTAATTATCGATCATTAAAAATAACCATTTGTATCCTAGTTTTGCAATTGCATTATTTTCCTTACGGAAACTACCAGTTTTATTTACCAACTCTGCCGTTATATTTCCGTAATTATAGAAATCATCTTTAAAAATAAGGATTCTGTATAAAAATTATACATAACAAAATTTTGCCAAGTGCGTGTCGGGCCATGCGCAATGTAGGGTTCCGTAGTTGCTCGTCACAATATGTAGACAGAGAGGGGCTTTAAGTAATTTTCAATGGAACTTTGTACGCAATTACTTTTCCGAATACATTTTATAAGTTTTTTTTATAATAGCTCGGCACATTGACTGTAATGTCCCTGATGGTAAGCACAGTACAATCCAAATATAACGGCGACCACCAAGAGATCGAAATCCATTGGCGGTCGCCGCTGTCATGCCGGCCTGACTAAGTTGATTGACTCGTTAACTTGTAAAGCCCACTTCTTACCCCGGATAGTTTTCATTTTAACTTTATTATATGTATATACGACTACCATGTTTTTTTTTCACATATCCAAAAACAAACAATCAGCTGGCGTAGGCGGGGGGGGGTTACACTTGACTAACAATAATTAGCACTTTACAGCTTAATATTTCGCCATAATATTTCCTGAATCGAACAGTGGTTTTCGCACACCCGAAATGTTTTTGAATGGCCTATTTAATGACACCCCACACGATCCCAATAAATAAATCCCTAATAAAACGATCCCAAATAAATTAATTCCCACATTACGTGTAGGAAAGTTACCCTAAACATATTTTATTTAGATTTTATTTTACCACTTTGTCGTCGTAATTAATATGTATATCCATACCAAATTACAGCTTTCTAGTATTGAAAATCTCTAAGCTAAGTCGCGGACAGAAAAAACGGGCATAGCGAATCTATAAGGGATTCTGGTTGACTTTCGAACCCTAAAAATCACCACATTTGGTAGGTAAGTGTAGCTAATTTCGTGATTGTCAGGAAACTCTTAATACTAGAACAATAATACACAAAAAATACTCTGGAAAATTACCTATCTAAATTGAATATAATAGGCATAATGTCAACATTTATATAGACATATAAAGTTAAAAAATATGTTTATAAATAATAAATTGATTTTTAGTAAACTGAATATGATAAACTGTAAAATTATTTTTATATATTTAAGTCTACGATTAAATGAGGTGGGATTAAAATAGGTAGTAGTTATTATTAAATAATATAATTTATATCTATCTATACGATATAATCATGTAGCAAAATTTTAAATTAGGTAATTATTAAATGTATTTTATTTAGTGCTTGGATCATTAATTTCATGGAATTATAATACAAATATTATAAATCATACGAATAATATTATGTTCCAGAAGTTCTTTCATACTTTAAAATATATTAAATATTTAGTTATTTCACTTAGTAATAAAATTAAAATGATAATTTTCCACTAATATTTACATGTTGTCTAAATATTATGTAGTATAATAATTATATTGTATAATATATAAAGTAACGACTTACCTAAAATATTTTCACCCTTTACAATTAAAGGATAAAACACTTGCACAATTAGTCACCTTTTGATGAAATAATATTTGTGGCAGTATAAAGTAATAAGAAAACTGAGATTTTTTTTTGTTTTTTATTATTAAACTGGACTTTCCCGCATCCAAGTTGGCTTGATAATGGCGGGTTAAATTTTGCGTATAGGGGCTGGCTCGCGTCCTTGCGAAGCGGGCAAGGTCTCGACGAGGCTTTATATGGACGTGCGCCTTCGCTCTTGCGCTTCTTATACTTCATCGTATGAACGTTTGCATTCCATACTAAACACAAATCTATATTAATAAGTATATAGTTCTGTCTGTACATATATTTTTTTACAAATTTGCCGATAGACATCTATATAAAGTACACTAATCTCTAATATGCCATGAAAAAAATTTCAAGAAGGCTTGACCGATTATCATGGCCTTTTGTACACAGGATGCTTATGTCAATGCTCAAATGATAGGTAATAAGAATTTTTAATAATACTTTTAGAAATCTTAGAAAAAGAACTTACAACCAATTTTAACGATAATTGTACACGAAAAGTACATGTCATTTGTCAATATTTATATGCTATAAAAATTGACAGTAATTTGAGACCGTAACAATTAAAAATTACAGGAAGAAAATAAATATTTCATGCGTAAGAAACGCGTGCGGAGCCGCGAGGCAACGCTAGTATCTTAAAAAAAACTAGTTTGTTATTAATTGAAAACGCATATTATGCGGTATTTCCTAGCGGTGCAGTGTCACTAAGTCCTAGTATTGAGCCGAGAGGTCGCAGGTTCGTTCCTTGTACATGACTGACTTTGTGTGATGAGCAGAATTTTATTTTGTCAGTTGTATGTTTGGGTGCTAAATTGCTAGTTATGTGCATATGTATATAAGTTTTTCAGTTACTATAATACAACGACAAGTTTTGCTTAGTTTGAAATTAAATGGCCGTGTGTAAAATTATGTTATTATTTATTTACAGGTTTAAATTTAAAACACGACAGCGACAATAACCTCGTACCTAAAAACCGCTATTTAAAATTAAAATCTAAATCTTTGAGGAGTTCCTGTGACAAACTTCTGGCTTCATCATGTGACCCTGATTAGGTATGGTTTTACGTTTTCAATGGTTTTACGTTAAGACAGCTCCTTCCGATTTAGTCAATTAGTCAGAAAGAATATTTTTTCACGTAATTTCAACCTATACAGTATGTGTATATTTGTATAGTATTTATATTGCACATGATTATTATTGTATTATATTGTTATAACTTTAACAACCCTCAGTGGGAATTCTAATGCAATTATAACAACAACACTGACAAGAAATCACATCTACACTTTATTAAATAATTATTACTTAATAATAACTATTAACTTAGACAAGCAAATTAAAAAAAATCCTTTAGAAAAATAATATTAACAACTATTTCATTAGGAATACCATCTGTTGATGCTAATAAAAATATTTTTTTTTTGTAATACAAAGTTGACAAACATGCATACGGCCCGCCTGATGGTAAGCGGCTACCGTAGCTTATGAACGCCTGCATTACTATAGATATCACAAGCGCGTTGCCGACCCGAACCCCCTAAGGAGCTCTGGAAACCCTACTCACCGCAGAAACACAACACTAGGTCATTTGGTTGCGATCTTCTGTAGGGTGGAGGTATTCCACCACTCGGGCTGCCCCAAGTAGAGAGAAATCTCCAAAGAAATTTCTCTGTGCCCTACCTCTCTTTATATTCGAGATTCTTTATTTTTTATATTCGAGGAACCATCTGTTAACAACTAGCTGCGCCCGCAGCTCCGCTCGCGTGGACTACCAGATTACCGTCCGTCGAGCGCAAGCGCGAATCGTGCTGCCCCCGTTCCAAAGACGGAAGACCAAAATGCTTATTGTGGGTGATCCTTAGGAGGTAGATATATACTATCGCTGACTTTCTTGTAGGTCTTTTTAAGATCTACCTTTATGTCATACATCAACATGACATATCTCTTATGGTTTACTCAGCGTATAGCTTATGGTTTGGTAAGCTCCAAAAGCGTCTTTCTCCCCGAATTGATTCACCGTTATCGTCACTGCTTATATCGTACGTAACTATATGTAACAATATATATAACCTGGCCAGATAGTATAACTATAAATTAAAAAAAATCGAAAAGAACGGACAGACACAGAGAGACCTTGAGTTTTATAATATATATATATATATATATATATAGAAGAAGATGAGAGCTATTAGATTGTTTATATTCTATAATGTGTGGAGTATACATTCGAACGATCAATGATATCTATTTGTTTTATATTTTAACATTACCGTCTACATTCCTATCAAAATAATAATTAATGCTCGAATAAATAAATAAAATATTTAAGACAAGTTATACAATTAACCATTAAAGTAGGTAACTGCTAATAATTGTAAAGTTAAAAAAAATATTATGTTTAATTTGTTTCGTGCACACTTATAACAATAAATAATGTCTGATAATTGCTAATGGTTTTGTGAGAAAGAAAAAAAAGTACAAATCTGTATATCAGCGTGAATAACATAAAGCCGACCTAAGCGTTTTAAGAAGTCTTCAAATGTTCGCGTATTATCTCTAAAATATACCTCAGGGGCACGATCTGTCGTGATTTAAGATTAAAAGGCACTTAAAAATTCATATAGGTTTAGAGTCACCTGCGACAAACAAAACCATTGTATCATAATAACTTGATGGCTCCACAGATAATTGTAGTTATTATGTAGTGAGAAAGATTGTATATGCTAAGACCTACATTCGATTTAAGTACCTATATACTTAACTTGGCAATTTGTTTTTGTTTTCTTTTCTACTTTGTATTAATTTTTGCAGTAATATTTTTGATTCTTAAAATCTCTGTGATAGGTCTTGTAAGATCTTGTAACATTTTAAAAGTATATTTTTCTCATTTCTGTGTTGAATATGACTTCACTGGTTTATAATTTAACCATAATCTTACATGATGTTATGTGACGTAGTGGCCCAAGATGATAATACGGTAAGTCTGGAGAATCCGGAGAAATACCAACTGCCTCTTAATTGCAGCTGAATGAGTCGGAAAGTAAGGTAAGGTAAGGTACTTGGTATCAGAGCTTATAGGATTTAGTGTTATGGCCACAACCTTACCTGATGTTAAGTGATGATGGGGCCTAAGATGGTGACACGCTAAGCCTAGTCGGAAAACTGACTCTCAAGTGCAGCTGCCGGAACACACCTATAGGTGCTTGGTGACGGATTTTTAACTTGTAAAAAACCTACCACCATGCTTTGGTTTCCTCACGATGTTTTCCTTCACTGAAAGCTCAGGCTCATTGCAGGAATTTCGAACTCACGTCAATCGACGCGAAGTCTTACACGCTACAACAGAGCCATCATTGTTTCAAATTTATGTTCATTCAGACTTAAGTAAAATTTATCAGGTACATACCTATATTGCTAGAAGAGAGAACTTATATAAAGTAAGTGTATTTATTGACTGTTACCTACGTAGAATAGGGTAAAGAAATATTGGCAGCAACTATAATAGGAATGCGATCGATATATTTAGAGTCGCAGGTAAGGTACATACAAGCCCGGTAAAGCTGTAAAAGCCGTAAAGGCTTCAGGGCCCCTCAGGCTAACAGTGTAGTAAGTTCGAAAAAGGTAAGGTACATAAGAACATAAATTAGAAAGGCCTTTACGTTAAGATTGTGGCCCCTAATTTATTGCGTACCTACGTTTGATATAGTTTTGTTGGTTAATTTCGAGTATATATAAAAATATTATTTCATAATTTTTGAGTATAATTTTTTTAAATCGATTTTCTTTTTTATTTCCTAACTTTTACTTACATTTTTCTCACATGCTCTAAAATTGAGCAAGGTTTTGAGATGTTTTCTCTTTGACACCACACCCGTAGGTCACAGCTACACACAGTCACACTTACGCGTATTAGTCCATATCTCAAAAACGACTTAACCTATTTTGATACAATTTACACCGTTCCCTAAGTTGACGTAATGTAAGCCAATAAAAAAAAGTCGCAGTCTGATTATTAGTTCGGTGAAATGCGTGGACAAACATACATAAATGTAAACGCACATACATACAAACACACATAAAATTTTGTATATTGATTTGGAAACCCTAATAAATTATCATATGTGAATGTATTGCAGTTTTTTGTAGTTGGTTAAAAGAAAAAGATCTAAGTAAATCGATAAATAGCACGATACAGTATAGCAATCACAGATGGACCCTCTACCATCCTATCTCCAGCAGTTCACACGTGTCATAAATGAAACCTTCAGACAAAATAAAAATATAAAAGGTTCCTTAAAAATTTTTTTTTCCTAAATTAGTGGGATTCGAACTATCGACCACTCGTGCATACTGCGTATGAAGTCTGATCGTCGAAGAAAATATTATGTATTATATCGGCGAAGAATAATAAAGTTCCTATATATGGTGTGAGATTCCTAGTTTATTATTAATGATATCTTTTGTCCGTTGTCGACAAAATAGTGTCTGAAAACAGTGTTAATCTCTTTGTAGATCAGTTGTGCGTGTTGTTAGCAGGGACCACAAGGTTCGAGAAAAATAAATTTGTTGACAAAAATCAATCGGACCCCTAAATACAGCGCATTGTACTTGATTTTCATGTAACTAGAACATACGGTTTTATCACAAATTTAGATTCATTTATATTTTAATACACCTTAGAAATATTATTATCATGGACTCATTCTTGAATTCATAAACATACATACATAAGATTACATCACTACAAAGATAATTTATTAAAGAATATAAAATCACAGTATATTATAAATTTAAATCACTGGTTTGAGATACAGATTACAGAATAAAGAAGCGATGTCATGGTAACATCCTTGTGGTGGCCGGATTTTAATGAGATATAATTTGATTATTATGCTTGTGCACAAGTGAAGTGGTTTTTATAATATAATAACTAGACACATGCATTTTAAGTTGCCACAAAAACTTTTTTGACAGTCCTAACAAGGTACCACCGCACCGCGTTAGAACAATGTCTGAAAAAGAAGAAAAAAAAATCCAAGTTCGGCTTAAAAGACTGGACTCTAGTGACTTCAACAAATAAAAACGAAATGCATCCGGTTTCCTTAAATAGTGTTGCCATGACACATAATTTTGCACGATATTAAATGCATTATAAAATATGCATTATCATGTAATAAGGGTGAAAATATTTTCTTCCAATTTATTGTAGCAGTGTAGGTTTTTAAATTTTAAATTTAAAGGTAGTAAGATGGTTAAAAGAATTAAAAGTTTATCAAGGTAGTAGGAGATATGGATTTATATCAGAGTTTTATAGTGTTAGATATTGAAAACACAGCAAGATGGATGACAGGATAATTTATTTATTTATTTAATCGTAATGATAGTAGCGACTCTCTATAATACAACTACAAACAAAACTGGATTTACATATTTCTTGCTTTATATTTCACAAGAAACTACAATGACCATTAATAATAGAAAATGTATACCTACAGTATTAGGAAGTGACCAACAGTCTACGAATCAAAAAAGAGTATTTTTACTTATTTTACTCTTTTGAATTTTTGTCCGTGATTCGTGCAATTGTGTACGAGTCTTCTGACAACATTAGTCAAGCAAGACGTCAACTCTAAATTTAACTAATTTTTCGTAAATTTCTGAAATATAATTTTTTATACCAAAAATAAAACTACAATAGCCAGATTTACGATAGTACATATATAAGTTTTACGGTTATTTAATTTTGTTTTCATAATGCCGCGTGGTAAGTAATTGTTTGCGTGTAATGTTTTTCCAATGTCGTTCAATGATATGACTATGTGTCCTATTTTATTTTATACTCGTGGATTTTTAATAAAACACATTCTTATTATACATAAAATTATACATTTACACTCATAATTTCGTAAATAGCTATAATATTGATTATTTATATTCTAACCTTTCTGCATTGTTAATGTTTGTATCTTATAACAGGTAAATTCACTAATCACAAGGGCCGTAATCGTAAATTCACTAGCCCTGAGGAGTTGGAAGAACAGAGGAAGCATGACGAACAGAAAAAGAAGTTTGTATAATTTTAATAAACTTTAAATAATATTTCTTAATAAAAAAAAATACTTTAAATCGCCAACTATTTGTAACTTATATGAGTAGTATAGAACCAAAAGCAACAAAGTAGGTCTGACTGATTTGGTACTAACTAATAAATTTAAATTGTATCTATGGCAAATATTTTAATATTAGCTTCACCTAAAGCTGACTATCATATATAGCCATGTCTATGGATCCAATTAAAATTTATTAGTTTTTCTTGAATTACCACTATATCAGTCAGGCCTACTTTGCCGCTTTTAATTAACATATTAATTAATTATTAATTGTTTAAATAATTAATTTTTGAATTTTATTATTGCAAAAATAAAGATATTACATCAAATATGTCAGTTAAGACATTTTAATAAAAGTAAATTATTTGTAACATCGGTAACAGTTTAAACTTATAACCTATTTTGAATTTGGCCTGTTAAAACCATTACCTATTAGTCCAGACATTAGGGTTTCCCCTCAGAATGAAAGATAATAAGCTATAAATTGTTATGAACCATTGTTTTGACGTTTTATAAGTTTGGTAAATAATTATAATTTTTCACTGAATATGAAGTGTATAAACCTTACTATTTATTGGTATTCTCGGATGACCTTGTGTACATACATGTCATACATGTATGGTTTAGATCTCTGCACTCTACATGCTCTATCTCAAAAAACGTTAAACCTATAAAAATTGTGTATATCACAATTTGTAGAGAATTTCATGCTCTATAACTTTTATTAAAGTGAAAAATTTAAAGCGTAGGAAGTGAGATATTTACCATAAACTGGTTTTCGTGACGTTTGACCCTGAATAATTTAAGACGCAGACATGTGATCTTATGAGACTTTTCACCAAACTTTTAAAATGTCAAAACAAGGGTTTATAGCAATTTATAGATTATTATCTTTCTTTCTGACACTTACCCTATTTTTGAGCTTATTTGACTAGACTTATGAACAAAACAAGTCAAATTATTAGGCTTCAAAATTGCAAATTATTATTCAGATGTTATATAATCTACAAGTTATAATCTTGAAAATAAATCATTTTATTATAATTATCATTAAAAAATAATATAAATGATAATAATAAATTTGTGTTATAGGTGGAGAAAAGATCATGGTGGACAAAGCTCTAGTGAAGAAGAATCTGAAGAGGAGAAATCAGGTTCCGGTAGTGAAGAGAGTGATTCAGATGAAGATGTTAGTATAATTAGATAAAAGTGTGGCTTTGTAGGGACTTACAAAGTTGTCTTATTTATTAAATTGAAAAATTTAATTCAAAATTTTGCTTATAAATTATAGATAATCACTATTAGTAATTTTATTAATTCTATCATCTTTAAGGTCATCTTTCCCATATGAAATAAAGTAAGGAAAGTTCTAAAATACAATATTTTAAACAAATACAATGATCATGTTTGCTTACAAAACTGTAGTACAATTATTTCTGTACAATATTCTGTTACTATTAAAATAATTAGCTAAAGAATTAACTCATGGCTGTTCTTATGATGGCATATCTTATGGGATACTAAGTACTTTGGAAATAAAATAGAACACTAAAAATTCAACAAATGGCATGATGCCATAGTTTACAGTTTTTGGGAAATAAGAATAATAAAGTCATTATACATATAGTTCTTTCTAGTGCATACAATTTTTTTCACCAACACAAAATATTATACTATCTTGTTTATTGTGTGATTTAGTAAAATAAGCCATGATTCAAATATTGTATCAGTATTAAACAGTGCATGATGCTCTTGTCAACATGGGTATTAAATAAATAAAAAAATAATTATCCTTTTTAACAACAAATTGAGATTTATTGATTCTATTTTACCCCAACTCAAAAACTCCATTTGTAGTTCCATAGGAGGCTCGGATATATCCTCTAATACCAGTTTCATGGCAAGTGTGTGCTCATTTAAATCTGAAAATCTGTCAGTGTATTTGTCTGTTACTGAATCTAAGGGCCGATTTTTCCATCAACAGATAATTTTATTTGTGAAATAAATTTTAAATTTTGTCAGTTTTTCCATGCATTATCCATTAAAACGTCAAAATTATTCTCCAAATAAAATTATCTAAATATTGAAATATTGGCCTTAACACACCTATAATAGATTATTTTATTTTCACTTTTTGCTCATTCAACATTTTTACTAGCTCCGGGAAGTCTTTTGCAGATATATCTAAGTGAGAAAGCAATGTTGTGAGTCACTAAACTTACGTCAATACCATCCATTATTTAAGAATGTACAATAATTTCACAGAGGCTGCATGTTCCTCACCTTGTATATAATCTATTAATGTTTTCTCTTTTCAGCATCCTACAAAAGCGAAGGGAGTATCCGGTCTCATTGAAGTAGAAAATCCAAATCGTGTGGTAAAGAAAAACAAGAAGTTATCTAATTTAGATAATTTAGGTGAAGGAGAAAAACCAGCGTTATCAAGGTATCTGTTTTATTTACTAAAATTTAGTTGCATTAATTATTTTACTTTAAAAAACATGTTGATATTGGTGGATAAATAATTATATATTTATTATTTAATCTCTAATCTAAAGTTAATCTATGTCTGATAGCAATAAAAGAATATAGTCTAAATTATCTATTAAAAAATTAAAATCTTTGATTTACGTCAAACTGTAGGTTTTAGTGTAACTGATCCTTTTCTAACAACATTTTATTATTCTGAAAAATGAAATAGAATCTTACGTAAGAAGTGGCGGGGATGTGAGAAATCTTATGTACATGTCAGAAATCGTCAAAGTCATCCTTACGTAATTACTGAATGGCCTCTTAAATCATGTATAAGGGGTCCCTATTGCTTAACATGCCAAACTCGGTTTCCTTGAATATGTTTAGCTGTCAATATGATTTTAATTTGCTGAGTTACCTAGGACACGATTATTTTGTACGGCTAGATTGCGACCACCATATACAAAGTCTAACACCCGACATCGTCGCACGTTTAGGCTCGTGTTTCGAAATCAGCCGAGGTAGTAGTGTTCTATCCCCAACTGGGTCATGATTACCATTCGTATGTTTCGTAAATCCGTCACAGTGACTTGTAGTTTGTCGTCGTTGGTGGATCAGTCAGTGTATATCAAATTGTCGAAAGGCTTGCAGGCAGGGTTGCCAACCAAAGTGCATGCTTTTACTGAACGTGGCCAAACAATGCCGGACCCAGCTGTCAAAGAATACGAAGGCGAGAAATACAATTAAAAATCATATTTACATTTCACATTTTAAATAGTCTTATTGAAAACTCGCGATGTGGCCGCGGCTTCGCACGCGTTTATTACACATTAATTATTTACATCCCGTCATTTTATTACTACTCATATTATTGACAAATCATATAGCCTATCAATTAAAGAATGACATGTACTTTTCGTGTAATTTTTTTTATCAAAAACGGGATCTTTCTTTTTGCGATCCCTAAATGTTTTAGTAACTATTCTTATAGCCTATCAATTATGGAATGACTTTAGCTTCCCGTCTACAAAATTTGTTCAGAATCTGTTGACGAAAATTCATGTTCATGAAAATCAGTACTTGCATTAACCGTGCATAATGTAAATGTATTCAATCTAATTCTCTCGTAGGCTAAATCTTATAGATGTATATGTTTATCTCTTTTTATTGTCGCTTTTTCGTTTCATCGACTTTAAAATCACAACGGTGCATGTTTTCACTTCAAAAATTGTCCTTTGTAGGCGTGAACGTGAAGAAATAGAACGTCAGCGCGCCGCTGCGGCGTATCAGAAACTGCACGCGGAAGGTAAGACGGACCAGGCCCGCGCAGATCTAGCGAGACTCGCCATCATCCGTCAGCAACGCGAGGAAGCAGCTAAACGCCGGGAAGCTGATAAGAAAGCTAAAGAGGAAACTACTACTAAAAAAAGGTAGAGTAAATGTCACTTCATGTGTTGCAAGGTGAGATTGGATATTAAAAACATTCATGTCCGCCAATCCGTACTAATTGTAAAACCATTCACCACCATATTATTTTTTCTAAAAAATAAAAAATAATAAAGCTCCGAAGGTAAAGTTCGAATAAGGTAGACACAATTTCGACTGTTATGGTCACAATATAGCGTTCTTTTTGAAGTGAAACTTCTTATGCGATTTCCAACACGTTAAACGTTTAACGCACATTATCGGTCTCTCCTCTTTGTGTGAGCCAGAGCGAGAGAGCAAATGTTGGTGTGTATGTATACTGCACACTGTTTAAATAAAATACAAAAAAATATCCTTTAAAATGAAGTGTCACTTCTATCGTGTGTGAATCGTACCCACACCTTTTTTTTGTAGGTTTTCTGTGTTTTTTCTCATACTCGCATTGTATAGCTTCCTAAGTTATGTATTGATAATAGTGAATTATCCGGTATGTTAAATAATATCCAATATTTCATTTAATAGATAAAAATACTCAATTCAGTATTTAAGATGTTGCGATTCAAATAATTGGAACGTAAACTACACGATAGCGCAAACACTAGAAAAATTAATTTGGTAACATTATTTTCAAGTTTGACATTGGTGATTGTCAATTTACTACGCGAGGTTAAAAAATAAAGTATAGTTTGTGTCATGTTTTAGGATATGTTAGTTTTTGAAAGAAACACATAACATAATAAATATATAATCAAACTTTTTTTAATAAATTAAAAAAGGTCTGCTGAGAAATGTCTAATGTAGAAGGGTTAAAATCCTTCGTCTCTCAACGTCACACAAAATGCACGTAAAACTGGCATTATAATACCATCCATGACAGTCAATTTGTTAAATATTCACTGCTACTATTTGGTTTATTAAGGTATAGTACAAAAATATTTATTATGTCAATGTGTATAAAAAATGTGTTTCTAGACAACTAATATCTGACATAGATTTTATCATATTAAAATTTATATAACATTGTTATAAATTACTAGCTCTTACCCGCGACTTTGTTGCCGTTGTCTTCGAAATGAAATTAGTCGTGCGTTTAGTGCATACTCGTTTACCTATTGTAAACTGATTGTACTAGCGCACAAAAACTCGATTAAAGTTTCATCGCAATCGGATGAATGTTATAGAAACTTATGTTATAGAATGTTCTATGAACAAACAAACAAACAATTATTTTTATATATCAATCAACACCCAATATGAATAGTATCATAACTTTAATTATAATAATATGTATGTACGCTAGGCAAATAAAAAAAAACGATATATTTGAGTTTTACAATCTTATTTCTGCTACTAATAAATTCATTTTTGCTTGACTAAAATTCTCATTACATTATTTTTTTAATGCATTATTATTTATGTATAATAACATTTTAATTAATAAATTATAATTCTGAAATGAGTCGATATAGTTTTAAAAATAGGTATAATACAATTTACTTTTGAATCATGATGCCAAAAAAGTCATTAGGTTAATATATAATTAGGTGACATCATTTAGTAAACCAACAACACTGAAGTGATTTTGGCAATCCAGTCACCGATGACGGACATGCGCTTTTCTGAGAGAAGTCAAAACACGGGACACGTGGCCATTAAGAAGGGAGCGTGGTCTTAGAAAGAGCCTTGTCATGTTCCTTCTTAATATTGTTATTTGCATCATATTGATTTATTATTATAACCTAAATATATATATATTTTTGAAGTGAAACTTCTTATGCGACTTCCAAGCGTTAAACGTTAAACGTTCAATGTTAAACGTTTAACACACATTATCGGTCTCTCCCCTTTGTGTGAGCCAGAGCGAGAGAGCAAATGCCAGTGTGTATGTATATTGCACACTGTTTAAATAAAATAGAAAATGTCTTTTAAAATGAAGTTTCACTTCTATCGTATGTGAATCGCACACATACCTTTTTTTTAAATGGCTCTGCGGAATACCATGGCTAAATGAGTTATGATTTTTATTAATATTTGGTATCGATATATAGATTGATATTTGTGTTTTTTGTATGTAGAATTGTAGACATACCTGTGGGATTCAGAAGAACCAGTAATCAGCCAAGTACAACTTTAAATATTTATTGAATAAAAATACAACTTAACAGCGTGCGCCCCGATCGTCGTATATCTCCATCTTATATTTCATTCATCCGTCTCACTCATTCGTCCGCTCCTTTCATTCTCTCTTACGTTCCATTTCCCACATACCTTTATTTAAGCAGTAATCATAGCAAAAGTACTTGATGATAACGATTAACATGATATTATGTTGGTGTTTACAGGTAGAAAAATTATAACACAATAGATTGCAACAGGAATGTTTGTTTTTTGCTGATTTGCACGAACGCATCCATAATCTCAAGCTGTGGAGTTTTAATTTTTTTATGTTATTGCAATAATTTGACGTATTAAAAATTCTATAGTCAATATTAAATCTATAATTTAAAATTGAGTATATCGTATATTATCAATAATAACAACATGTATGTATGTATGTTATATTTTTTTTCTTTTCGATATTTCTATTGGCTAATTGTTTTCTGTACTTTGATTCAAAATTGTGACATCTTAATTCGTACGAATACTTTGATAAGACTGTGATGATAATTAATACCCAACATTCATTGAGTATGTTTATGTCGGTCATAATGTCACATCAATATTGATTTTAAATTAATGAATTATTGAATAAAATATACGCCACAATAAACTTTTTTTTTAATTATGAATAGTTCAATTTTTTATGTGAATTTATATTGAGATAAATGAGTCGTTTTTACAAAAACTCACCTACTTGGTGACATACATAACTTTACAAATTTTGATATATAAAAGCGATTTAATTGTTAGTATTGGTTATATCTAATGAAATTTTCAGATATGTCAGGTTACCACATTTTTGTACTTTGTACAAACTAGACGTTTCTGTGTTCGACACCTTTATCAAATATCACTAAGGCTAAAGACCCTTTTGAAAGTAAACTTGTTTTTACATCTTTAGTTATCTCATAAATAAATTGACTTTATAAACTTCATCATTTTAATTTATACCATAAAGCAAGATTATAAATGGCTTATAATAAGAATTTATAGCCTGAATGAATTTAATGGACAATATTTTAACATCAAATATACTTTGTAATAATGATAAAGGAAAAATATTAATTTTTGAAGGTTTCATATAAGTTATTTTATGCATTGTTTATTTAATAACTATTATTCATTGTATATTTTTTCTGGTTAAACAAAATAAACTTTTTTTATATATGGTACACTACTCCATTGGTTCATTAGTACCTTAACGTTCATTATATGTAATTATACCTGTCCATGATATACTGGATGAAATTCGCATTATACAAATACACAATGATTCAAAAAAAAATTCAAAAGATTAATGATACGTATTTTGAATTAATAGAAATAGTTAAAGGGAATGATTAAATTCTATATTCTTTAAAATTAACAGTTTTACGAGGGGCAATGGCAATTTCAGAAAGCATTAACAATTTAAAATAATTAAATTTTGTTTATACTTATTACTTATATGTAATGATTAGGTAGACATAACACAAGACAATTTTGTAAAGCAAACATATGTCAATGAAATAAAATAATATAAATGGTTTAGTCGGTTTTATTTATAATTCATATTCCTTATTGTTAATGGCGTAGCGGCTATCCGTAAGTATCGTAAGAGGAAAAGCGGTCGACGAGATACTTGAAGACGACGTTTTTGTTGCCATCGCACTGCGCCCGAATAACCGAATAAAGCGTGAAAGAGACAGCCGCCTTTAATTATTTTTTTTGGGTTTGAGCGGTTTTCATCTCTTGGTAACACCTAAACCTAGTGGGGGAGAACTAGTTCTGAAGTGCAGCTTCCGGAACACTTGTAGGAGCTTGGTGAGAGATCGTCAATTTGAGGGTAGTAGTCATGACTATGATTTCATTCATCGAAAGCTTAGGGATCAAACCCACTTCGATGGCGCCGTGTCCCGTACGCACTATCACAGCCATCATTGCTTCAAATTGAGTTCAAACTGATTAAATACCTACTAGCTAAATTATACGTAAACATAATTTCATATTCCTCCTGGACCCATTTTTTTTTACATGAATAAGGAGTTTCGCTTTGGTATGTTTTTTTCTAATATGCTGTTATAAATTTGTCTACCGGATGTTTGATAATGACCGTATAATTTCGCAATTTTAATAGGCCTAGTTCTTATAACAATTCATTTATGGAAAAATAGGCACATTGTAGTGATAGATTTAAATGTTATGATATAAAAATATTTGCTCTAGTGCCCTTATCTAGAGATTTTATAATATTAGCTATATACATATAGCTAATACATACTAGCTGTGCCGCTAGTATTATATATTATATTATTACTAGTAGCGCCGAAGGCTCCGCTCGCGAAGATTACAGAATTTCGTAGGACAGAGCGCATGCGCGAATCGTACCGCCCTAGTTTCGTTTCTAAGCAACGGCGGTCGCCCGCCGGTTATTTTAAAATCAAAAATGCTTATTCTGGGTGATTAGAAGATAGCCACATTGCTGCATGCTGTCTGTGACTTTTGTAAGTCTTTTTATGATCTACAATTATGTTGTACACTAATTTGACATATTTCTTATGGTTTACTCAGCGTAAGCCATTTAAGTGCTCCAAAAGCGCATTTTTCCGAATGAATTCTAAAAAACAAACTTCATTACCCTATATTTAGGTACTACTTTTTGTCAAATAACACTTGACCATTCTACTACTTGAAGTGTTATTAAAAAAGTAGTAAATATAGGTTTAATGAAGTTGTTTTTTTCCATTTTTGTAGCTTTAAGTTTTATGTGTAAGATGTACATTGTTATCTGGAAAGAAGGTGGAGGAAACAACCGTTTAACCTACCATTATTTCTACCTGCACGTAGTATCTCCCCAGTGAATCTCCTTAGTAGTCCCCGTATTATGCTTATTAACAACATAAATTTTGTCACGCTCGGGTTTTCTCAGATTTCTACGCTACACGAGTCCGTCATTTATTTAATAAACACTTGGCACATACATGAGACCCTTTATATTGTCTTTAATAGAGAAATGTTTTTTGTTGAAAACTGTTTATGTAGTAGTGTAAAAAGTACACGTAACTACTTTTTAGGTGATTTTTTTTTTTTTAATCTTTGTAGGTTTGGCGTAGTGGCCACAATCGCACCTGATGTTAAGTGACGATGCGGCCCAAGATGGTAACACGCTAAACCTAGTGGAAGACTGGCTCTCAATTGCAGCTGTCGGAGCACACCTATTGGTGCTTGGCGGCAGATTTTCAACTTGAGGGTGGTAGCTAGCCAGGTGGGCATTAGAAAATACCCTACCACCATGCCTATGGTTTTCTCACAATGTTTTCCATCACCGAAAGTTCAGGCTCATTGTAGGGATTCGAACTCAAGTCAATCGAAGCGAAGTCGTACACGCTACCACTGCGCCATCATCGCTTCAAAACAACTTAATACGACTATATTTAAAAGTTTTTAATAGCCACGAATTCAGTTAAATAGCTCATTAAATGAAGTATAAACTCCACTGCATAATTTATTTTATTGTAACTATTTAAAATAAGTAATTGGATTAGAAGTAGCACATTACACTTACCTAGCCGCAGGTTAGTTAAAACTTCAAAGTCCATTAACTTGTTAACCAGACTTTATAGTGTAAAAACATTTTGTATCTAGGTCGTGGACATATATATCGGCGCTATATGCCGGGAATAATAATAAAAGTAACAAAAGTGATATTACAATATTTATACTAATTTAGCCAGTGGCGTAAGTAACTTTTATCATATGAGGCTCGTAGAAAATTCATTGGATGAGCCCCCCAGTAAAAAACACCACGTTATAATTTAATTTTAATAAATCACTGAAGTAGTTACCCAAGCTTATTACTAATATTTACGCATCTTAGTTAAATATGTAATAAATTTAATTTTCAAAAGCATAGGAATTCCATATATACGGATAATAAAATAACAAGTTAATCTTAATAATATTATTTAATAATAAAATTCTTTTCTCCGAGCTTTATGTTCCGCAAAAGTATCAATAACATCATCAAAGTTTAAACAACGGGCCGTAGAATTTTCAATAGACAGTATAGCCAAGTTACGTAGGCTTGTCCTACAGAGTTCCTTAAAGAGATTTTTATTAATTTTAGTTTTGAAAATAATATTTCAGGAATTGTACAAATAACAATAATGCAATTCATACTTCCTTCGTGGCTGAGTGCCTTAAGTGCTCGCCCCCAAGCCCGGGTGAAGCTGTAAAAGCCGTTTGAGGCTTCAGGGCCCTTATGGCTAACAGTATAATCAGTTCGAACAAAAAAAAAGGACTTCAGGAAAGCTGCATGACATAATGATTCTTTATTATTAATAAATCAGCAAGTTCTCTAATACACGAAGACTTTTTTTTGTTTCGTCTCTGCAGGTAAACCGAAAACTGAGAATTTTCCTGGCGCATGATTCAAATATGTCTCTTTTATATATTTCAAAAAATAGTAGAGCCCTTTTAAATAGGTCATAAAATTAAATAAATCATTAAAATTTTGCAAAGTGGCAGGTTGTAAAACACTGAAATTGGAAACAATTTCATTCATTGAAAGGAAAAGGAAAGTTGATTGATAATGATGTCCAGTAGGTACTCGATAAAATATGTTCACTTTGAACAAACTTTCCGGATATTGGAGACGCTCATCTTCGCAAAGTTCGTCAAAATGGCGTTTCACATAACAATGAAATTGTAGATCTCGATCTTGTTTTTAAGTTAAGTAGCTTCGTTTCTTTCATCCGATTTGCAATTTAAGAGAATAATTTTCGTTAGCACTTCTTGGTACTCCAAAAAATAAAACTTTTAAATCAAAAATTGCATCATAACGCCCTGCCCACCTAGTAGGGTTTAATGTTTTTTTATGTTATTGAAGTTGAAGACTCCCTTTTTTTATAAGATATTCCATCTTTTGATACTATACCCAAAAAATATAAATTTGTTGAACTGTTTCAAAAAAATGTTGCATATCAATAACCTCTCTTTCTGAGGAACTCTCTTATCATTAAGTATTAGATTTAAGTTATGAGCAGCACGGTGAACATGTACCACATTAGGCTCGATATCTTTTATGTTTTTGAAATCCACAATAAGTGCCATTGTGTTAGCACAACCATATCCTTGTCCTCGACACTTACTTAAAGGTATATTTTTGCCCGTGGCATTTTGCCAAACCACCCTATAGTTACGCCACTGAATTTAGCCGAGTTACAACAGTGCCACAATACTGTACCAAGTTTCAACAAAAGGCTTTCTGTATCAATATACTGAATAACATAACCTCCGTAGAGAGCCAACACTATATCTAATAATCTTAAACACAAGCTATAAATTTTTAAAGGAAACTACTGTGGCGCCATCTGTTCACATTAAGCTTTTATAAATACAAATAATAAAGTCTTGAGACTTGTATTATTTATAGAATTAATGTAAAACCATCAAATAGTAGTAAATCACAATAAATTTATAATAAACAAAAATAATTAAATTATCTAGTAATTGATCAATTACAATAATGCACAGGTCATAAAACTGTTTATAAAGATACTACCTAGGTAGAATTAATTAGATATTAGTCATACAATATTATAATATGTCTAAAAATATTTTACGATAATTTATTATGTAATCTTAATTATTATTTCTGAAGTACTACTTTACATCAATAAATGGAGCTTAATGGATTCCCCCACATATACAATGGGAAATATTAAATATTTTATTATTATCATGGGTAAAGAACCAATCTAAATATCTTACATATTATTTATATATCAGAAATTTAAAAAAAAATTTTAGCCTCTTTACTTTCAAACATTTACTTGGGGCATTCCACGTGAATTGGACAGATACCGCAAATGAACGCACAATACGTTTTTGGTTTAATCGCTTCCATTTTGTAAATGTTGATCTCAGCAATGAGTCCCGTGGTCAACTACAGAAGAAAGTTGATAACGATGAATTAAAAACCGTAGTGGTAGCAGATTCATCTCAAACCACATCAGAATTAGCAGCAGCCTTCAACGTAAGTGCTAAAATGATACTGATTAATTTAAGTCAATTTGTAAAGATAAAAAGCTCGGAAAGTGGGTGCCGTATGAACTCACTGTACAACAACAACAAAATCTCGTCGAAGCTTACTTCAACTTATTGAATAGACATCAAATGCCCCTCATTCTGAATCGGATTGTCATTTATGAAAAGTGAAAGCAGCGAAAGTCTGAGCTTTCGGTGAAGGAAAACATCATGATGAGATCATACAATCGTGTAAGGGTGTTTTCTAATACCCGCCGTACTAGCTACAACCGTCAAGTTGAAAATCTGTTGCTCACCTATAGGTGTCTTCCGTCAGCTGTACTTAAGATCCAGTTCCTCCACTAGGTTTAGCGTGTTGGTTGGCTACATCGACGCTTAACATCAGGTGAGATTGTTGACATAACGCAAAATCTATAAAGAAAAAAAATAGCGATAACATCAAAACTTCACAAATAGGATTTAGCAGTAATGATGAGCTATTCAGCGGCAGCGGGAGCTCATAATTATGTAAAGGCTTTAAAATTTATCTGAATTCATTTAAAATCTATGTAAGTATTTTGTAAACAAAAACCAAGAAAGTATTACTAATGATACTTACGTATGTTTGTAAGCAATCAGTTAATAAAAATTGTTTAGAACCCTTTTCCATATAAACTAACACACACGGGAAATATAATACTTATAAAGGAGGCTATCAGCGCGTGTTTATACATGTGACCCAAATAAACGTTTTCTAATTTGCTAAGAAATCAAAAAGAAACATCAAAGTCGGTAAATACATAAAAGTCAAATGAAAATTACTTTCTTAATAAACTAAAATAACTTGTCACAGTCGGTAGGCAGATTAATGAATTCGTAACTAAACATAGCTCTCACTGGACGTCTTAATCCTACCCAGCAGAAGTTAGCCTCGACTTTAGAGGATAACATTAACAAAACGGAGTCGCTATCTAAATGTACTGGTTAGTAAATTCAAGATAAGTTAACAACGTATTATAGCGCATAGTTAGGGGTTTGGGCTTATTTATTTACTGGGAACAACATTAGATATCGATGATTCTGATACATTTTTAATAAGTTACAAAAGTATGTAGTGGACGCATGTTAGATGTAGAAGATTAATTAATCCAAGTATGTACCTATTACGTAATCAGTACAGGTAGGAATCATCCTATAAGTATTTCCTTACGAGTTAATTTTATTAGTTACTGCTTTTAGAACGATTCTTAGGATTTTTCTTGATAACAGCTTAACAATAATACAGATTACTTAATCTATACTACAATATTATAAAGTTCAAGAGACTGTTTGTTTGTATGATCGCACTAATCTCTGAAACTACATGTCAGATTTGAAAAATCTTCTTTAAATTTTATAGCCTATTTAATTAAGAAAGTTGTACTATATAACTTCACGCTACGATCCTAAGGAGCGGAGCAGAAACCACGAACTTCAAGCAATCTGGAGAGCTGTAGGCAAGTACGGGAAGTTAGAACAACGATAGGCTTACACGGGTGCGTTGTCGGATCAGTGGCGCGGTGAAGAGTTGGTCGTAATAATTTAACACGGGTGAACCCGTAGGACACTGTTAGTAATATCGTATGAATACAAAACTAAAACATGTGTTTGCTATAACTCGTTATCCAACCTGAGGTAGACAGTGGATGTATTTAATAAATCTTCAGAAGTGCACAGATTAAATAATATGAAATATCTGTCTCGCCTCTATTGTTGATAATATTTTGTATCAGATAACAAGTAATAAAGTGCGTTTCGCTCTTTACTGAAACTTTATAACACTTCAGATGTTACTATAATATATGTTGAGGGTGGAACCATATCTTGCCTTCGTCTAAATATCCCCATCAACCTTCGTCCCGACCGTATCTCTCGCTCCCTTACGCTTATCGCCTGCCAATTTGGCCGCAAGCTTGTGTTACAGAATTTTGGAGACAGATCTTATTGGTCGGGGATCGTTTTGCTTTTTATTGATAGTAGATATAACAAAAATATGTGTTAACTAGACAACTAGATTGTATTAAATTAAATTAACACTAGATTACGCGCGCGCTCTATTATGGTAGATTGTAACTGCTTTTGTATGTCAATTCCTATTTTACTTTTCCTCATTTTATGTCTTAATTTGAAAGAACACAAAGAAACACCTGGCGATTTGAAAGAACGTAGGTAAAATGTTAATTAAATAAATAAAAAACAAAAACATATTCCCTGAATATATTAAGTCCTTACATATGAAATTGGCGTTTTGTACGGGAGGAATATAAACTCATTTTTTTTTGTAAAGTATTTTAATTAATCTAAGCATGGACCGTTGTTATCTATGCACTATGCCATTTTATAGGTAACTCATTGATTGCATTGCTGAAAAAATTGTGGGAGCGAGAATCAATAAAATCTTTGAAGGCGGTTTGGACAGCCTCATCGGAATTGAGTTTTTTTTTCTTGCAAGTAATTGTCCAAATTCCGAAAAAAGTGGTATTCTGTTGGAGCAAGGTCCGAGGAGTATGGTAAGTGTCGGAGACATTCCAACCGCAGTTCCTCTAATTTAGCAACCATCTGTCGTGAATTATGGGGTCTAGCGTTGTCCTGAAGCAGCACTGGGCTAGAGAGATTGACCAGTCGCGTTTGTTTAACGACTAGCTTTTCCATCATGGTTTGCAATTGTCGACAAACATATCTGCCGTTATTGACTGGCCTGATCTTAGAAAGCTGTAGAGTATGACACCAGCACTGGTCCACCAAACACTCACTAGTACCTTTTTCTGAGTCAACTTTAGCTTGGGACAGGATTTGGCCGGTTCTCCTGGGTTCATCCACTGTGATGAGCGTTTTCGATTGTCGTAAAGGATTCATTTTTCGTCAGAAGTAACAATACGATTCAAAATTTCCTCGTTATTGTGACGGGTGAGTAATGTAACGCAGCACTTAATGCGTGTTTGTTGGGGTGCTTCAGTCATTTATGCGGTACCATTTCTCGAGCTTTTTCATTTTTACAATTTGTTTCAAGTGAATTAAAATGGTTTTTCACTCACACCGAAGCCTGCCGCTAACTCTGACGTAGTTTGCGATTGATCTGCTTCCACGATCACCTTTAATTCTTCATTATCAACTAGGGTCTACGGTTGTCCACGGGGTTTGTTTCGTAGGTCAAAATTCCCAGAACAAAAACGTTGGAACTAAAAGAGTACCGTGCTTTCTTTTCTGCAGCTCTGATGCCACGATGGAACTCAAATTCATAAATGACTCGATATTTTAAGTTTCCCATTTTGTGAAAAGAACGATGTCAAATAAAAATGAAATGGTGCGAAAACAAAAGAATCACTAAATTCGAAACACAAATAAATAAGCGTAAATTTGAAATAAAATTGAATTTGGAATTCCTAACCAAAACCCAGATATTTGTGATTAAAGTGGCCAGTCCAACAAAACGCCAATTTCATATGTAAGGACCTAATAATATAATACTTACAGATGGTATGTGATCCAACTGTCTTTCTTATTTATTGTAATATTGTTTTTATATAGTTTCAATACACATACCGAAATTTTCATTGAATTACTTAATAAAAACGGCGTATAAAGGTGACAGAGCTGTTGGAATGACACGACTCGAGTAAGCCGATTTCAGCGTAATTTTGATTTCCGATTTTTTACTGTACGTCGGCGGTATCTAGTTAGCAGTGGAGACTAATTATTATTCTAAGCTAGGTCTAACAACGGGCTTGTGGCCATATTATGGTGAATTAAAAATTAATACGAGCAAATATAAAGCACAGTCCTCATCTAGTTTTACTCAAAATAACAACTAATTTTAGGAATATACCTGTTCGTACATATATCTTCTTATACTCGACATATTAATATTATTTAGACAAATTTCAACCACCATTGTTTAGTAATGGAAATACCGGGCTAAGTATACTAGTGGTCGCCCAAAGCTCGAAATTCGACCATAATTAATTGAAATTATAAGTTTGAACATTATTAAGGTTCTATTGTCAAAGACTATACTTATATAATCACAGATTTCGCCAAGGCTACACTGTTAAATTGCCTTTTTTTTTTTAAAATAAATTAATGAAATTTATATGTAAAACTTTTGGAATGACATTTCGTACGCATTTAAATGTATCTCTCAAATTCACTTCTTCATTCTGTAAAATATTAACACTATTTGAATTATCATTACTATTATTATTTGTTCGCGAATATAGATTTATTCTTCTTTGTCTCCCACTCCGACCCGTTAATGTTCTATGTCGAGCCATAATAAAAGTAGAAAAAAGCTTTCATGAAATTACTGAAATCGATTTTAGTAGCCACAACAATAATAAAAAATACAAAAATATCTTTGAACCAGCAATAACAAATATATATACATATATATATACACATATATTATATATATATATATATATATATATATATATATATATATATATATATATATATATATATACCTAAATGATATTTTGCTACACATCTGTCTTTTTATATTGAGATTTAATATTAGATTATACAAATTTAAAATTTGTATATTGAGCGAGCAGTATTTCACTAAAAACTAATACATATTGTAATAATAAATGAATTTATTATGATTATGTTTGACATTCAGTAATACTATAGACAATTCAAGTCAAAGTCAATTTGACCACAGACTTTAAAAATAAATAAAATAGTGTATATGCGTGTGTGTGTCAACAACATGGTAGTGTGTGTCACATACATGATAGTGTGTGTAATGTTTTTTTTATTGATTTAATGTATTTTTCATGCATAATTTTAGAAAAGTATTAGTATTCTGCACTCCTTCTCTATATAAACTATGACTATGGGAAATTTCATACTCCTCCGTCCGCGCAATTTTCATAAAAAGGGATACAAAGTTTTTGCTTCACGTATTAATATATAGATAACTCGCCCAATATTGAATCTATAAATATGTTTTTTTAACTATCAGTATGGAGTTTGACAGACATATTCTTACTGGCCAGTAAATTCAACTATTACATATTGTATACTCGTTTTATTTAATAACAACTGTGTTTATTCACAAATCTGCCAATGCCACGTGAAAATAATATTTTTCTAATCATTCTTGTAATCTTCTAACAGCTCTAACAAGATGGCGACTCCCTTATTAAAAATGTCCAGGGTTCCCAGTTATTATTTCTAATCCACCTCACTTGTGCATAATAACCAAAAATTAATTATATCACGTAAAATGCAGCCAAAATTACATAATTTATGATCAGATAACATAAGTTTATGAATTAAAATAAAATTCACCACATGACAGTACAAGATACCGTAAAAATCTCCTATTATAATATATCTACTTAGTAAACTGCAATATTTTTCCATGAAAGAAGAACATTTGAAACATAAAAGAACTGAAATACGCTGTTTACGGATAAATCTCGTAAATGTACACTAATGGAATAATTAATAAACAAAGTGTTTAAGTTTCCCTCGGCGCAATAAATAATAGATAAATTAAATGGCCGAGAGCTCGGGCAAAACAGAATTAAAACTTTCCGGGACGCCTCACCTAAATCACGACTGGCTGATTTATATTTCACGCACCTTCCGCCAGAGTGCGACGTGCGGAGCTCTCGCGTGGTATTCTGCAATCACAAACGAGAGGATTTTATGTGTCCCTCATGTATATATGTATATGTTCCCAATATTTATGGATTATAATTCATGTAAATAATAATAACCTCATTATGATTTTAATATGTGTATATAAACCACTGATCTATCATTTACAAGTAAAAAAACGCTAAATAAGTAAAAATATTTAATATTTATTTAATAGAATGAAACCATAGAAATACCATAGTCAAAGTGTGACGTAATCAACCGGATACACTTAACGACGCGGCGTTGACATGAGAAGATCGTAAATCGATCTTGATATTCGATTCGGTTTGGTTCTAGAGTACGCTTTTAGGATCGAGTTCGAATCAAGAGTGAAATCAAATTCGAATCAGTTTCAAGAGTTACCCCCTGAACCCGGAAAGCGATTCGCCTAAGCGTGCCACTATGTCAGGCATTACAGATGGGTGTATGGTGGTCGTGATCGAGTAAGACGCAATCGACGTGCCCAACCGCACAAAAAATTAGAAAAAATACCTTGAAAATAGAGACGCTAAATTACTTGTAGTTATTGTTATCTTACGTATTTAAATTTGACGCTTGTCTCTTAATACCCTTGGATTTAACTTTTATTTACAATTCAAATTTAATACGTAATAAGGTACGGTATAATAATTGTATGAAAGTCAACACCCTCATCAGCATATATAACTCTATTGCGCAAAGTAAATCTATGAAACAGTCTCGGCTTTATAGGTTTAAATAACCATTTTATAGTTAGTGTACGTTAAAGTTCGTGAATAATGTTTATTTTCAGAGCTCATTCACACATCGACAAATCGTTATTGTCTCCGGATCGTGATTTGATACGATTCGTTTTTATTTCTTCATTGGCACCTATCTTTTATGACCGTACACACGCGTTCGTGATTCGTGAAAAATTACGAATACGTCCTTCAGAGTATGTGACCAACTATTTAGAACACGATTTAAATTTACTCTATATACGAGTATATATAACGTAGGCAGATACATGTCAAACACAAACGGCAATTGTAAAAATATCCCTACTAAATTACATATACCTAATTATTATTAATTCAATAAACTACGCGAATATACATATAGGTATGTGTGAACGACCCTTATGTTAATTATAAATATTGTAAGCATCAAATATTACATATTTATTAACATTTTATATTATTTTGCTATAGTTACGCTTTTTTTTAATCTTTATAGTTTTTTAGCGTTTTGGCCACAATCTCATCTCCTAGTGAGAGGACTAACTCTCATTTGGTGTTTAGCTACAGTGATTTTCAACTTGAGGGTAGTAGTTAGCTAGGCTGACATTAGAAAATACCCTACCACTATGCTATGGTTTCATCACTATGTTTTCCTTCACGAAAGCTCAGGCTCATTGCAGGGATTCAAAGTCACGTCGATCGACGCGGTTGCCGTACACACTACCACTAAGTCACCATTACTTCATTGTTAATAATTCAATCACTTATTTTCCAATTCTTTAATCCATTTCTTTGCTATTACAAATAAAAAAAAATATTTTATAGTACAGTTGCATCTCGTAGGTAATCTACAACCGCTTAGGTACATTGTGTTTTCTTTTAGTTTTTACTGACATGGTTTATAGGTTTTTATTGATTATTCATTATTAATTACTATTACAATTATTATTAGCCAAAAACTAGAACCTAAAGGTAACCTCCATATCGGCACGAACTAAAAAGTTCTCTATGTCTTATGTTTATCGTACCGTGAAACTGTAGAACAATCTCCCGGCCAATGTGTTCCCTCCTTCTTATGACATCGGGTACTTCAAGCGTAACGTGAAGAGATATTTATTTAGGCCGGCATGACAGCGGCGACCGCTGATGAATTTCGATTTCTTGGTGGTCGCCGTTGCATTTGGATTGTGCTGTGCTTACCATCAGAGCCAGTACAGTCAATGTGCCGAATAACTATAAAAAAAGAACAAGCCAATTTTTTTTTTTAATAAACTGTACAAAACTCTACTTAAAATGTGTTTATTCTGTAGAGATAGGTATTAGATACATAGTATTTTATATATTACTTCAAATTTTCATTGAGACTATGAAACAATTTTCTTCAGCATTATGTATCTCTCGGGAGGATTTAAGGTCCTTTACGGTGAATTTAATATTCGCTACCTTTAATATTAGATCTTAACTTTTGACAATATAACGCCAGGTAGCAAGGAGGCAAGTAAATTTAATAACGTCTAAAGATATACTCTTAACTAGTTTAAATCGTTGATACGAGAATTGTGAATTTGCATACAGACTACAGAGTAATATGTAGGTACTAGCTAAACCAGCAGATAATACTTCTAAGTGCGGTGAACATTTGCCAGGCAAATCTGCAAGGTCTGAATATAAAATGGATATAATTCACTTATGTAAATGAGAAAAGTTATGAGAGGTACTTCTATTATAGTTAAAATCTCATGGTAATGAAATAGTTCATTTACCTTTGATATAATAGCAATAAATAATGAATTTCATGTAATTATTCCACTGATCTTCTAACTCTAGCTTCGCACGCTATTTATAAATTGGCTTTTGTTAATAAAAACATTATACAGGATAAATCTACATTCTTAATATTTTTTAAATTATCATGTTGGTTAAGTTACTGTAATAACAAATTTTAAATTCCTAATATTATAAAGACTAATTTGAAGGACAATAGAATGTAATTTATCAATGTTAGTATAACTTTTAAACAATCTAATATTTATGAGAGATGTCACAAAAAATTACGTCCTTTATAATAAAAGTTTTCCTTGAATTTTAAATCATTCTGGAACACCTTTCATTTATAGCAATGGGTACCGCATCGTTTATTTATATAGGTATGACTACTATTTGTATACCGAAAATATTCAAATAATTTATGTAATTACTGTTATCTTATTGAGTAACATATTATGTTAGTAATTCTTCTTAACGTAAATTACGGGTAGTACGGGTTGTCACCGTATTGAGTCACTCTTCACATTAAGATCCCTACCAAAGACATACATACAATGCCGAGAAATCAAATTTAAAAATACAAATTTTATCGATTGTGTCTATTTATTTCCGTAAATTCCACCCCAATAAACACATAAATATGAAAAAGGAGCCATGCTTGGTAAAAACAACGTTCGTGGTAGTCGTTGTCACCGATAAAAGAGCTGAGATCTAATAGGTGCCAAGTTCCATTGTTGTTCCTTTAATTATAGCTGAAGGAATTTACGTTCTTCAATTCATTTACAAATCAATTTGTTACTTTCATTGATAGGAGATTTCTAACTAGGCAAGATATAATTGCCAATAAATTACGATAAAAAATTTGACTCCTTTAATTAGAAATTAACGTAAATATTTATTGACGTAATAACATATAGTTATCTCACTGACTTATCGATATAATATTACTTTTCTTTTATTTATTACAGTCAGTGAGTTGGAACAGTAATAAAACGAACACCGGTGAGCGCTTATTCAGCTCTCATTATCGAAGCGTATCAAGATTTATCGAGCATTTATCCTCATCGACACTATGGAATTTATTATACTATATAACTATATACTTGTACTATACACTGTATGTTTTGTATCCCCTTATTTATCCCATCATCTGTTTTCCACTACAGAACTACGCGGGATATTATACAAAGCTACAGCTACAAGGTAGCGATCATATCGGCACGAAAAAAAGCAAATTCTTACGTTTATCGTACTGTGAAGATGTGAAATCCTATGATATTGGGCCCTTCTAACGAGGCGTAAATAGGCAATTCTGTAAGCCAGGATGATGGCAATGACCGCCTATGACATTAGTCTACGGCGGCCGCCGTTTTTTTCTGGACTACACCGTACTCTCATCAGGAAATGTACATTCAGTTCACTTATCTAGTAAAAAAAAAACACTAAAGGATTCACCGATTAATTTTACTTGTGAATAATTACTTCAGGTGATATCTGTGATCTATGGGTGTTCTCTTTCTACTACATTACTATTGACGTAATTTTCATTTACTGTCTGTCAAAATCCGATATCCAGTAAGACAAACCGCCGATAGAAAAATTACTGAAATAGACCATAGAATAGTAACTAAAGTTATGGAGATCACGGAATCTATTCCCAAAAGGGTTATCGGTGAATCCCTCAGTGCATAAAGGGCTATTCTCAGTAATGTATGAAAAAAAAACCCTATTAAAATGCTGTCATATGCATTGAGCTTATTATGTACAAGGAATATTCTAATGATAATATCGTGATTTTTTAAGTTATGACCGGTGTTTGGACTGTACCTACAAAACAGAAGAATAATATTTCGAATTTAATTGGCTTATATTTAAACTAGCTGTGCCCGCCGCTTCGCTCGCGTGTATTACAGAACGCTGTCGGTCGAACACACGTATGAATTGTGCTGCCCCAAAAATGCTTATTGTAGGTGATCCTTAGAAGATAGACATTATGCCATCGCTGACATCTTAACCTTTTCAATAAACCAATCTAAAATATACATTGATAAATACTTCTATTTTTATAATTAATTACCACTTTTATTTGTTATAATTTTTACTACTTTTTTCAACGAGTTTTTTTTAGTCACTTTTTATTATAAGTCGATAAAATAATTGCATAAATTTATTACCTACTTAGACACTAATTACACGGATTATCAATTGCATCTTTATACTGTTGATGTAATAATAATACTTTCATTTTTTTATACTTCCTCTCAATGCGGCGAGCCAATTGGATTATTTTATAGAGCTCCTGATTGCATAATTTTATTTGTCTGAGTTTACGAGACGGCAACGAAAATAAAACAAACACTAGCGAATGCTTATTCAGCCCCCATTAGCGGGCCTGGGCGGACTACGAACTGAGTCAATAAATCATTTCTCCTCTTATCGATTCTATTCAATAGCGATTTACTCTCTGCCAACATTCTTAATAGCCCCTTTCGGAATATGAAAAGATTTGTTTAATACGATCGTCTAAAAATGTTTACTAGTGATTTTTCTATTCAATATTAATTGGCTAAATTTAAAATATGCACTAATAAATATGTCATATTTATGTTTATTGGTCTATTAAATCATTTTACATTAGTAGCTATTACTTTGAAAATAATAATATAAGCAACAAAAATTTTCGGAGTGCGTTTAAATACTTACCTAAATTTAAAATTGGGGACTATTTTATTAAGTAAATAATTGTGTTCAATACTTCAACATTCTAATAATGTTGTAATACACTCTGAAGTTTTTTAATTAAATGTACAAATATTCTTGCATATAAGTTGCACTGTTATTGAGAATTTTTTTTAGACAGACAGTTTACTATCGTCGTTTATACTTCAAAACGTGCTATGGAACTGCGAACTGATTTGACAGGAGAGAGGAATATTTTCTTAACGATTTGCTAGGTGTGTGACGTCATATCTACGAGGTAAAATTGTAAGTAAAATCTATATAATTTTATGCAAAACAATCCTTAACGTGGATCTAATTTGAAAATAACTACTAATATAACATTTTGCACTAAATAATATTGAGGTAGACTATTTTAATATAGAACATATGGCAGTATCACCGACGATATGTATTTCCAATAAATTTAATATTCATTCTTTGTTTTTTCCAATTAAATTATAGAATTCTGTTCTTTCTTACCACTTCAGCACATAGTCCTATAAATAGTTATAAATAAGCATCGCTATCGCTAATTAACTATGCAGACTCACTACATATAATAGAAGTAAATCTTTTTGTATATTATATAGGTAGATACTTAGATACTTTAACTGCAAGATTATGGAGAAGGTTGCTTTTTTATATATTAGCAAGGAAAGTAACAGCACTGTGCATGATGTTAAACATAGTGTAATCCACAAAAAGGTCACAGGTCGGGTGCAAGCCGACATGACAGCGGCAAGCGCCGATGCATTTCGATCTCTCGGTGGTCGCCGTTGTATTTGGATTGTATTGTGCTTATCAGGAACAGTGAAGTCAATGTGTCGAGCTACTATAAAAAAACATCCGTAGGTACTCACCTCGTTAGTTTACTGGATTTTCCACTGCGACTAATCTCGGAATACGTCATACGTAAGCGTGCCACTAAGACGGGTGATACACCTAGTGTATGGTATGGTGATCGCGGTTCAGACGGACACGATTTTTTTTATCGTTATAGGTTTAGCGTTGTGGCCACAATCTCACCTGATCCTAGGTGACGATGTGGCTCATGATGGTGAACGCTAAGCCTAGTGGGAGGACTGGCTCTCAAGTGCAGCTGATGGAACAAACCTTTTAGTGCTTGGTGACAGATTTTCAACTTGAGGGTGGTAATCACCTAAGCGGGAATTATAAAAAACCCTACCACCATGCTATGGTTTTATCGCGATGGTTTTGTTCACCGAAAGCTCAGGGTCATTGGAGGGATTCGAACACGATGCCCGTACACGCAACCACCCAGCAGATTCGGTAATTATGTTTTACTCCTTAATGATAGATGATAAAGTTAATAATTTATGACTGAAAATGAAAATTCACGTGAGTAATCTTCAAAAACGCTGTAGTAACTATGTATTGGTAAAACCGGTCAACAATCTGAATTTATTGCTACGTAGTTTTCCGTGCAAAGAAGCAACATCCATCACACGTATCATCTAATCGGATCTTTTGCCTACATGCCCCGATACATTCCACCGCATTCGATTTGATGTAAAGCTTTTTCTTACTTTTCTGAAATCCATTGCTAAAAAACTTTCGTAGAAATCCTGATAAATGTTATCTGGTAGACACTTATAATACTTAATAAAGAGATTCTAAAAACTGGCCATATTACTTTTGTACTACATGGTAAGACAAACATTTAAGCCGGATAGATATATATCCGTTGATTACTCTAAATCTTCTATACATATTATAAAGCTCAACGGCTCTCTCTCTCTCTGTCTGTCCGTTTATGTTATTTTCACGCAAAAAGTACTGATCCGATTTACATTGTTTTTCCTTTAATTCATAGGTATGTTATTTGGCCAGATTATAGGATATGTTTTGTAACATAAAGTAACATAGGAAATAAGCAATGACAATAACGATAAATCGATTCCGAAAAAAGACGCTTTTAGAGCGATTAAATGGCTTACGCTGAATAAACCATAAGAGATATATCAAATTTATGTACTACATAACTGTAGATCTTAAAAAGATCTATAAAAAAAGTTAGTAATAGCTAGATAGCTAGATAAGGATCATCCACAATAAGTATTTTTGGGGCAGCACAATTCGCGCTCGCGCTCTACCGACAGCACTCTTTGGTCCACCCGAACGGAGCTGCGAGCACAGCTAAGTAATATATAAGTCATTGTTAACATCTATGGTTTTTTCTTCATTTTTAAAAAAACGACCACTGCTAAATTACTTTTAGACTGTTAGACTAGAGTCTCAATTAAGTCTATAAACTAGACTAGTTGTCGCATGCAGTGATAATAAAACACCGATAAGTGTTTCGCAATAGGTTTAACTTGAGTGTAGTAGACAGAGAAACGAGTAAAAATGCCTTAAAACAATTTGCGATAGGATTTTTTCTTGTACCAAAAGTTCGGGAGTCGGCCGGGAGTTCGGGAGTTAATTGCTTGGTGAAGAATGGTTTATCTTTATTATTCTTGTAACAGCTTAAACATTTAATTAAACAACAGATATTGTTGGCGCTAGCAACAATTGAATTGGAAATTCTACAGCTTTATCATTATGCTTGTCAATAAGCTATAAATGAGTTGTTAATTTATTTATTTATTAGAATATGAATGAATGAATGAATGAATTAAAATAAAAACCACCACATGACACATCAAGATACTACCAAAAATCGTGCTTTTAGTCTTTTCTTTTTTTAGTAAGTAAGCAGATTTCAAATGTGTGCTAAGCCGCGGTAATTTTAATTTAAAGGAATTAGAGAAATGTCTGAAAAACATTTGCTGTAAACCGCTTTATATACGCATATTAAACATTTAATTAATTCATAACTTTCGCTTTAGTACATTCACTTTGCGCGTAGCCATTATACCGGGCGTTTTATTAAATACTGGGCCAATTTTCATTTTTGCATAGTCGCGGTCGTCGTGTTTAAATTGCTTTACAATATAATTAAAGGAGACTATTGTTCCGCATTTCGCTGACATTATTTCAATTTACATTTAGAATGGGGATAATTTCGGTTCTTTCAGTTTCAGTTAGATCCTGGTAGAATTGTTACAATTTTTTGTAAATTCTTCGATAACATTATTACCTATTATTTAACACCTAACGTGAATGGTGCAATGGTAATAAGAGATTGTTATTAACGCCTGTTAATTAATGGTAGTTAGCACTAAACAACTTTAATTTATTTTTTACAAATGCTCTTAGACGTAATTCTAGACTTACTTACTATCCAGAATCACCATAGTTATAAAAAAATATAGGGACACAATTTCACTCAAATCTTTTCAATGCCAAACATAGCAGTTCATCTCATTACTATACAAAATAAATATACATATATTTTAACACCCAGACACATCTTTTTGTTTATCGTGCATTTTTTTTCTTCGTGCAATAATCAGTTATGGGCGGGAGATTGAACCAGTGACATCTCGGTTTATTACCACTACCACTGCCTGTTAAATTATACTTAACGCTAAGGTTTTTTAAAATAATCTATATAGGTATATTATAAAGTATATTATATTCCGTAACATTTAATAAATGGATTGCTTAGCTGAATATTCCAGACTACTAGTTTTCATTCATATCAGTTTGTCTGAACGCGATAAACTCAAAAACTACCGAACAGGTTTTCATACGATTTTCATAAATGGACGGAGTGTTTTATTAGGAAGGTATATATGTATAATTCATTATGGTTTTCTGAATTTTCTGAAATGTGAAATGATTGAAGCTGATTGCTGAAAATGTCGGAAAAAGTCATGCCGACTGGGAGCATTACTGGCGAGCGCCGTGTAAACAAATAGTTTTGTTGGTATTACTCTGCCCCCCACGCGAAGCCGGGGAGGGTTGCTAGTATACGATAAATATGAAACTGTCCTGTGAATATTCAGAGATACCAAACTCTGCCAGCTATCCACAAAATCTGTTTATGCAAAACTGAAATTACTAATTAACATATAAATTCGTATACTACGTAAATACGTACCCAAACGATATAACTCATAATAAAATTACACAAGGATATTTTTTTCACAAAACACAAAACTGGTTTCACTAAAGATCTTTATTTCTTATATTACAAATAAATGTATTATTTACATGTTCATTACACATCTCGTAATATTTATCTTAACTAGTCTATGTTACAATACCATCAATATGTGAAGTAATTGAATTTAAGGACAATAGCACACAGGAGATTACGATGCGCAGGTGCAGATGCCAATAATCATATTCGATTTAATCGATAGACGATAAAATTCAGAATCTATTTTAAGCTCTGAATTTTATTTTCCGTAATTATATATTTGGGTCTTACGCAGAGTTAGGGTTGCCAGTCTCCGGCGCAAAACTATTTGATGCGTAGTTTTAAGATGTAAAAAAGCAACTTTTTTGTATACCACTACATTTCTATTCACAAACTAAAACTTTTGTTCGAGCATTACTATTTTTAAGATAATCTAATAATCTATCGCATTTACTATGAGGTTTTTGTACTATTTAATGGTTAAGAAATTATAGTAGGTATTTAAAAGTGTACATTTTATTATATTCATTAGTAACTTAATTATAACGAGAAAAAATCTTATCATTCGCTCCATATAAAGTCCTGCAAAGTGTTGTGTGTTATAGTCCTTAAAATCACAAGTGGATAAATACACTTTCGATTAGTACATAGTTACATGGAATATACAGGAAGATATTAATATCTTCATATTATATTAATGTACATGATATATATTTATTAACGTACGCGACATCAGGCAAAATGTTAACTAACGGGTTAAAGTTACGGTGAAGGTAAATTAATAAATAAACAGTGTCATGTTCCCGTCTTGCTTTCGAGTATTAGTATAGTCCAGGAGTCTCCAAACTTTTTACCCTAAGGGCCAGATTGATTGCTCCGCAAAACCTCCAGAGCCGAAATCTGGCTAGCTCACCAGATTAATATACCATTATAGTTTTGGAGTAAATATATTGATTACTAGCTGTGCCCGCGGCTCCGCTCGCGTGGGTTACTAAAGAAGGTTTTTTATTTTTTGTGCGGAACCCTAATAATTATTATTTTTTATCATAATAGCCAAGTTCTGTCCTATAACATCAGCTATCTGCGAGTGATAGGCCCGTTAAAATGGGTCCAACCGTTTCGGAGATAACCCGGAACAAAGAGACAAACAGACAAAAATAAAAATGGGTTTTTGTTACTATATACATACTTTCACATGCATGTAGTAAAAAGCTGTTATTTTGACATTACAAACAGACACTTCAATTTTATTATACGTATAGAGTATAGATTGAATTTCGCACATATTATCACTTCGGGGTTAGCCGGCGAGTGAGGTACGTATATATATGTATGTATGTATGCCGACTGTCGTTGGCGCCTGTTTGGCCGGATATCAGACATGTAAGGCTCGCTGTCGTTGGCCAGATTGGTGGTGATCGCGGGTCGGCGCTGGCCCGCAGGCCGTAGTTTATAGAACTCTGGTATAGCCGGTTCCAAAATAAATCGTTATCAATATTTTTTAACGAATATGGTATACTTTCAAGCCAAAAAATAAGAATCTGTATTGTTCCTTGTAGATATTCAACTACATATCATACGTACAATAAATGTCATATTTGTAAAATCTATAATATTTTATAAAATTAATTTGTTTATGGTTCTTAAATATCTTAATATGTAAAGAAAATTATAGTATCAAACATTATTAAATATTATAATGGTAATATTATAAAATATGCTTTAAAGGGAAAAATATCAAAACAAAACACAAATTGTGTTCACAAACATAACCATAGGCACTACATAATTAGTTAACAAGGTTTATTTATTGTACATTATGGTAAAAGGTTTGGTTTCAATGTATACGTTGCGTTGTCTCGTCAGCCATCGGTAAGAACTAATTGTATTTCTATCGATCGTATATACACGGCACATCATTTGTTAAATAATAATCTAACATCATTAAAATGATAATTGCATATCATTGCATTTAAATATTTACATTAAACTTAATTATAATAAAAAGGTACTTGAAAACATTACTCATGTAACATTTAAAATAACAATGTTGTTTTGATAATTATTATTTAATTCTGAATTGCATCCAGAGTCTTTCATAAAAATACAATTCAAATTTAATAATTAATCTATTTCTTTCCTGCAACAGTATTCAATAAATCTTTGTAACAGATATCTGTTAGAATTGAGATCTCAGGATAAAATTTCTGTTTATCTTAAACTAATAATTACTTACGTCTCTTCAACGTTCAAAACAACATAGTCATTTCAATTATTATTTTTTTATTTCATAACAGCATCCATTATATTTGTTGGTAATGCATTTAATTTTCATTTTAGATATTACTAAATCGGTTATCGTTTATAATTTACCAGATATTTCGCGCTTATCAATCATTTTAATCGTAGCTTCATTCACAAGCGCTCGTTTAAAGCTTAATTTGTATCTGACATAAGAACTCAATCAGAAAGCTTGACTGATGAAAGCCTCGGATTGATTCAGTCTCTCCACTTCGTTCATTCACTTTAATCAGATAATATTCTGTCTTGTATCGAAGGACAGTCTTTTCAAATTAAGTAATACAAACTTATTTCACTAAAATTTAACTTGGTTCGTTATAAGTGTGCTAGAATATCAATTTCTGATGGTGGGGGAACTTGAATGTCATTTAGCGCCGTTGATCCGGAAACGGTTACTATGACGGGCTGTGAATCTGTATGGACTATTGTTACGAGATGTTCATCAGGATCTTTCTCCTGTTCTGTTGTATTAGGCAAGGCTTCGATACTGTCGTCACAGTACTTCAACTCGATAGGAGTGATTGCTGGAAGTGTATCTGTGACATTGGCGGGCGGGTCAACGCGAGGCGCACGGTACGACGGTGGACCGCTGTACTCGGAGCCGCACCAGGCACCGCCTGTAGATCCTCTGCTGTAAAGGAAAATCTTTCATTACTTATATAGACTTTAATCAGCGAAAATATCTTCTAAATCGAAATCGAGTCCGAAGACCGAAAGTGTCTCTTTCACATGCTTGTTAAAAAGCTAACCATCATCCTGAATACATTGGGCCGGGAATTGTGTGTTTTTATAGGGGACAAGATTAATGATATTTTAAATTGTTTGATATCTGTCTTAAATTAGATCAAAGGTTTCATGAAATTTCTAATTTTATACAGTTTTATGGGATTACATCTGATTTCCTAAAGTATATTGTAAAAATAGCCAATCCGTATCCAATCCAATCCGTAATCGCTATCGTTATAGTCATATTAAAGAATATTTCGGTGTCAATATTTCTGTCATATATCATAATTAATGTGCATGAACTTCCGAAAAATTCATTGATACATGACGGGGCTTGAACCTGCGGACAAGAGGTCCGTATCCCACCAGTTTAAACCACTCGAACTCCACGACTAAATTAAATTGGTAGGTAACACAATCGACTGACGGTGAAGGAAAACGTGAACAAACGTAAACACATGAGAACAGTAGTTGTAAAGTTATACTTATCACCGAATGTGGGCAAATTATAGAACAGTAGATCAATCGGCATTTTAAATTGCCAAAACGTTGCGGATTGGTGTTTGTCTTACAGAATGGTATTATTATTCTTTTTGGTAATAGGCAGTAACAGTCTAATGTATAGTAAATTGTGTGACTACATTATGGAACAAGACGGGCATCACCTGAAGTTTGAAATCGTGTTTCATCATGAGTCATACACGACATTTTTCATATAACCTGCATTAAAAGTGCGAGTTTTAATATCTGGAGCCAACCAGAACTAGAGAATTTGGAACGAATAGCGAATACAAAATATTTGTCGTAAGCACTCAAATACATTATTTTTCAGGTAATAAATCCAAAGTTGCAGTTGTTACTTTGTAAATGAAATGTTATGGTGTTTTTGCAATTATTGTATCCATAAAAAAAAGTATTTCCTATTTATTTTAGTCGCAAAAATATAATATCTGTCAGTTTAGGTGACGGTTAAAATGACAATTATAATGGTTTGAAATAAAGAAAAGATACTCTGACAGAATCGAAAGCAAGGCTACTACCTCATTCAGCGGACAGAAAAGCATCGTTTTCTTCCCTAGGGAGGAAAACGATGCTGTTCTGCCCGGCAAAGGTCTCATACGTCTGAAATTGACTAGTTTCGGGTGGCTCAAAGGCATTGGAACTCGCACTTTCAAAGCAGATTAAGTATATGTAAAATTTATTTCAAACTTAATAATCCTAGGTATCCATGTATCCGGTTGCAATTCCACGTAGTGTTTGTAATCTATGCTTAATATTATAAAAGCTCAAAAGATTGTTTGTTTGTCTGAAGGTGTTAGTTTCTGTAACTACCAATCAGCATTTTATAACCTATTTTTGAGGAAGTAATAGGCTATATAACTTTACGCTATGACCTTAAGGAGCGGAGAAGAAGCCATAAATGTCAAGTAATCTGGCAAACTGTAGGAAAATACGGGAAGTTTCCAAGCGCTGACGAACCATATGCTTATACGACGCTAGCGGTGACGCGGTGGTGAGTGAGACGAAAATTTAAACACGTATGAAACCATGGAGCAATGTTGACATACCTGACTAGACTGGCCGAGTTTGATCTGTAGGTAGGTGGCGGCGATACCGCTGGCGCACTTCTATCTAAAAGAAGTAACCTGAAACAAGAAATAATAAGGTAAATATATATTAATGAAAATCATACAAGGAGTCATATATAAGATATTATAAAACTCAACGTCTCTCTGTCTGTCGGTCCGTTTATGTGTGTCGCGAAAACCACATCCGATTTACTTGGTTCTTTTTAATTCATAGTCATATTATCTGGCCAGGTTATAGGATATATCCTGTTAAATAAAATAACATAAGAAATAAGCAGTGACGATAATGGGGTGTCAATTTTGATTCAAGACGCTTTTGGGGCGTTTAAATGGCTTACGCTAAGTAAACCATAAGTGATATTATATCAAATGAATGTTCAATATAATTTGTAGATCTTAAGAAGACCTACAAAAAACTCAGCGATACCATATATCTATATTCTAAGTATCACCCACAATAAGTATTTTTGGGGCAGCATAAGACGCACGTGCGAAGAAAATAGTCATCACCATCAAGTTGATAAATTGACAAACATCGGTGTTTTGTCATTTGCACTTGAGAGACAAAGAAAAGAGAGGGGAGCTTGGGGTAACTGACCCTCCTGATTCACAATCGAATCGCTATATTTCGATATCTTTCAGAATTAGTATCGATATTCCGCCGATCCGAACCATACGACCACCATGACTTCACATGATTACATTAATAACACTAATTTTATTTTATTTTCACCCAACTAAAATTTAACCCTCTTCCACTAAATTAAATCTTGTATTCGCGCGTGGTTACCAACGTCGTCTGAATTTTCAAATAACTTTAAGTGAGATTATAGTCAAATATTATTAATAATGAAAGTCGTTACAAACAACTTCGAGAAATGGACTTTGTTTTTTTAAAGAAAATAAACAGTATAAGCATTAAAAACTTTGTTAATTAACATTATAGATACTAAAGGACGTTAGGCTCGCAAAAGATTTAATTACAAAGTAACTTCTTGTTTACTTCAGTTACAATAAAATTCGATTCTGAATTACATAGTAATTTTATTAAAGTAGAAAATTGTAATATAAGTAGATCGTAAATAGGCTTTCAATAAATAAGGACTAAGAGATTATGAAGTGGAATTTTACGAGAATGAAATTACATTAAGCTCCTGTGATACTATTAATATTTTATCTATTTCGGAAATCCAGTGTATATGTTATAGACAATATATAGAATACCTAAAGCTAGCCGGCAATGTATGAAATTATTTATATTTCATATAAACAATAGCATTACATCCACTATTTCGTGTAACATTAATTAGAACATTTATTTTAACAAAGCAACTGTACATTTATCCCTCTAAGGAAATGAGGAAAAGCGCTTTGAAGTACATAGCTCTGGCCGAGCGAGAATAACTACTTTCGCATCATTTTCGGTTGTGGGACGTATAATGAGAGAGTGTTTCAGACCGCACATAAAAGCTTGGCTAGCCGCATTTCGAGCTTTGTTATTCTACATGCTGCACCTAGTTAGCAGGACTATGTGACTTATTTTGTTTATGTATTCAATACTAAATAAATTATTTTAACAAAGAATAAATATGGTCAGATTATCTTTCGATTGTGATTTCTCTGTCATTATTGTCATGAGCCCGCCACTTAAATGTTGGCCTTCTTACCGAACAAAGAAAAAAAATGCAATCAAGAACACCGTTGTCTGTTTTTGTATTTGTTTATTTGTAAACGATTGATAACTATGACAAAATGTAGTTATTTGAGCCACAAGTTACTTTAGAGTCATCCATAACAAAACAAAATACTGAGTAAATACCATGTTACAAACGTCTGCTTTTCTATTTTTTTATAAACGGCTAGCTTTTGGCCGTGGCTTCGTCTGCGTGGACTTCAGAATTGACTTTACCGGTATAAAAACTATGTGTGTGCCAAATTTTATTCAAATCCGTTCAGCCGTTTTCAGCCATCAGCGTGATTGAGTCACAAACATATAAAGTTTTTAATAATATATAGTAGGATTGTTAACAATGACACAATATGGTTATTTGAGACACAAGTTAATATTGAGTCAAGAATGTTAAGTTGTGGATGGATCGTGTGTGCAATTATATGCTTGTAAAATGTGTGAAAACTGAGATGACAGCTGATAGAGGAGAGAAAAATATTTACGACCTTACTTAGGGTAAGGGTAAGTAAGAAGATCTTCTTGTATTATCTATTGATTTGTTAATTGTAATACGTTTGCTTGAATAAAAATATTTTAGCGTTGTTAAAAGTAGTTGGTCTTTGGAACATACCTGAGTCTATACTCCTGCATTGAAGCTTGGTAGGTGGGCGGTGGAGGTCTGTACTGAAACTCAGGGTACAGCATGGCAGCGTATGGGTGATGGGGCCGCGCGTAGCTCGGTGGTAGTCGAGGCACTAGACGTCTGCATGAAGCACGACGTAGACCTAGTAAAGCGCACGGTGCGTCCCGAGCTCCCAACCGCCATGCAAGCCCCGCCGCTGTTACAAGCACTACTCCTATACCTACAAATACAACATTCAAATACATTTCAGTTTATTATCAAATTTTATATTATAACTAGCGGTACCATGTTTCTCCGTGCAAGTTTATTACGCGGTTATTATTAGTCTCGTAATTTTATTTGCACTCATATTATTGATAGTTTTTAGAGCCTATATATACCAAATGAAGAATGATATAAGCTTCCCTTATACAAAATCGGTCAAGATGTTGTTGAGTTAAATCCGGACATAGAAACAGACAGATAGACCATTTTTAGGGTTCCGAATTCAAAAGGAACTCTTATAGTTTCGGTAAGTCCGCCTGTCTGTCCGCGGCTTAGCTCAAAGATTCATGGCACTTGAAAGCTGGAATTTGGTAAGGGTAATACATATTAATCACGCCGACAATGGTAAAATATAACCTCCGCTACACGTAAAGTGAGAATGTGTTTTTTTTATCATCTATCACATCGAGTGAGATAGGGAGTCCTTGGATAGGTTTTTTAAAGTGCTAATTTTTGTTAGGGTCAAGCTAAATGGTTGTTTTTTGGTATGTGAAAAACTCATCGTAGTAGTATATATATAATAAAGTAAAAGGAACACTTTCATAGGTAAGTAGGGTTTACTAGTAACGAGTAATATTCAGTCAACTTATAAAATTTATTTGGAGAAGTAATTTCGTACAAATTCCATTGAAAATTACTTAAAGACCCCTAGCTAAAGGACGATTCATGTTACATCAAGCCGGGCACCAGCCGGAACACGATCAAACGTCTATAGTATACTTTTGTATGAAGTAATTCATGCGGCACCGGGCCGAGACCAAATCAGGCGCCAGCCGGGACACGGTCAAATATCTATAGTATACTTTTGTATTAAGTAATTCATGCTACACCTGTCATACACAAGTATACTATAAATGTTTGAACATGTCCCGACCGGCGGCGCCCGGCCCGACCCTGACTCGGTGTAGCATAAGCATCCGTAAGTCTGTATATTGTGACGGGAAACTACGGAACTCTACACTGCGTGTGGCCCGATACGCACTTGACATTTTTTTTATCATACTTGTAATTATTGTTCTTTGTAAAAGATATGACATAAAGAAATTTGGAAGAAAAAAATATATGTACAGTGTCGCGTGGAAAATTAAATAGGTATAAAATACCAGAAAATAAATATTTAAAAGGTTATGGAATGAAATTCAAAATAGATTAATAATTGTATTCCGAATTCAATTATTTTTAGTATCTTCTATATTTTAAATTTAAAAGGTTCTTTCAACCAAAAATACAATCTTTGTATACGGCCTTCTTATTATATATATATGAACGTAGAAAAAGTTTGTATTACAATATTAAAATACATATTATAAAGAACCATTAACACAATAAAGTAATGAGAAATCAACTAGGTTAAAATAAATATATTTACATAATTAAAAGAAAAAAATATATTGATAAAACAATCATTACAACAGATAGAACTACAGATTTATGACGACTAAATAACATTTAGCAGAACTTTAAACTTAAATATAGTGGAATATTTTATTTATTTAACAACTAGTTATAATATATTGATAATTGTGTTGACTCCACTAGTGTAGACTGTGCCACGGTCTTAAATTTGTTTCAAACTAAATGGTATACTAACATAATAACACACGAAACGTTATTAATAAAGTACATAAACAATTTAAAACTTGATGAAGCAAAGCAAGTAAAGTCAGTTTTAATTTAAAAAAAAGTGGTACAAAAAAACATGAAAAGGTTTCTTCACATTTATTCTGTAAGTGAAGTCAATACGAAAAAATAGCGTGGAATAACATGCATTTCATATAAAAAATAATTATCACAAGCTGTAAAATCTCAACAGTTTCTAGTTACTGTTACATTGCAAAGGAGATCATTAAATTATGTGTAAAATGCGGTTTTGAATAAAGAAATAGCATAAAATGCTGCTAAGCTACATAGAAATAAAAAAGTTTCCATTTTACACGTTATTCAAACCAAAATTTTTCAAAGTAAAAAGTAATACTTTTCCGATATTGCAATATGTTTGATGAGGTTCTCGCCGGTCAGTTAAACGGAGCCGTTTAAAATTTTACCAAATGACACTGGCAGAATTATGTTTTTCACGCATGTCGTCATTATTACAAGAAGTGAAGTGATGTTCGAAGCTAAACTGAGTCAAATAATAAAAATATTAAATCCAAATTATTAACATCGGTATTATTTCGGTAAGTTTAATTAAAAAACCGCATATAACGCACATATGTTGGGCATTAAATTATCATTAGTTAAATTAATGTGGTTATGAACAATATTTTACGGTTTACGGTGCGATTCGACAGGCGCTTATCAACTCAACAATATTTAATTACCGTCGTCTATAGACAGCTACAGACAACCAAAAGTGCTACTATTATGTGGCCGACTTTGGAGGGTGTATTTCAGACTCTTTTTAACAGCCCCATGTTATGCCCTGAGGGAAAACGGTACTGAGTAGTCGATAACTTTAGCGTACGCGATTCGGTTAGGTTTTAAGGTGCAGGGACGAGCAACCAGCCTACAGCAGTGTCGCTGACACAGACGGTACCACACTTACCATCAGGTGATGTGCAGACATTTTATACAGACATTTTACCAAGCTAGTAAGTATAAAAAAGCTAGATCGAAAGATTTGTTTAAGGATAATAAAACTGAGTTCGGTAATACATACAATGAATATACATGCAATATTTTCATAATTTGTTAAAATCGAATCGAGGAACTATTACATATTATTAAAACTATAAATAAGAAAAAGCAATACTCAGAAAAAAAAAAACTAACATTTAAAACTAGTTCATAGAGTCTCAATTATTATCTATTAGCATATTTTGCATGTTATAATCTGTGTGATGGTGATGGGGTAAAGAAGTACTGTAGTCGACTCCCATAACTGGTCATAGAAGCGTGGGTAGACCGCCGATGAGACTGATTGCCGATCTGGTAAAGGTAGCAGAGAGAACTCAAGGAAATGGTATGCAATGAGAGAGGCATATATAATAAGCCTTGGGTAAAAAAAGGTGAAGAAAAAGAATCTATGTGGCGTTTAATATGCCTGAGAGATGCTTCACAAAACTTGTTCGCAGCAATATCAAGTAAACAATGTGGCTGATTTGTTATTCAGTGTGCATGTGACGAGAAACTTGGTCGAAAACACCAAAGTCTTATTACATAATTCGTATCGGCGCCCTTCAGCGGCCGAAGTTTTCAATTAAACTTCAAATGAATTCTGAAGCCGTATTAATTGGATTTTCATTAGCGCTACCGACGAACGATATTGTTACTGGCAAGCGAACTGTTGTACGGTTCGAAGGCAATTTGTACACGTCACTCATTGCTAAATTCACACATTGTTTTACATCCTGCCTACACTATCAAAAGATTTGCATCCAATTTAATGTTCAAAATTAACTGTAACCAGATTCTTATTCAATTTTGAGAGGTCCTTAGTAATGTAACTTATCTTTTATGCTGTCAATTTCAATATCTTTTAATTTATAATGTTTATTTATGATAACAAAAAAAAAACAATTCCATGTTTATGTCCTATTTATAATATTTTCATTCGAAATTATATTGCAAACGTTATTTATTTAAAAGGTTTTTTTATTATTATAGATTTAGAGTTTTACCAAAATCTAAACAAGTGACGATGTGGCCCAAGATGATTACACGCATAGCCTACTGAAGAAACTGGTTCTCAAGTCCAGTTGCTATAAACATACCTACATATAGGTGCTTGGCTACAGATTTTAAACTTGAAGATGGTAGCTAGTCAGTTAGGTTTTAGATAATACCCTAACACCACTTATATTATTATTGCTGAAAGGTTTATTCCATATTTTATCATTGAATGAATTTCTTATCACAGCAACCCGTTTAATATCATCATCTGCGTCAAAGGAATCATCTCCACATTTTGTTAGCCCGTTCAACAGAATGGATAACTTTAATCAGCTGTGTAAAAAAACACGGTAAAGCGTTAAATGAGCTGCAAAATGTATAACGATCAAAGACTTTGATTAAAAAAAAGATATTGTTTTTAAGCGGATTTAGGAAATATCCTTGTTCTCGATGAAACGGGTAGGTACGAAAGAAAATTTTTTAATTAAAAAGAAACTTAAGTAAAATAACTTAGTCTCATTTAGACTTCGACAAGCTTATTCCGTGAAATGTAAAAGACGACAAGGAACACAAACAGGTAATTTTGGTTAGAAAAAAAAACATTGAAAATGGTAACTTTGAAGTCATTTTATTCCCAAATAAGCATAACTCATAAAATGGTGACTAAACATCTGAGTTACGGGGATATTATAGATACAAAAACAGGACAGAATTAAACAATCATAAAAATATATATCCTGCATAGTAATCGATCCCACAACCTCTCGACTCAACTGACACAAGTAAGGCTGGTTCAAAAGGCTTGTCATGTATGTTTTTAATTCATATAACGACACCCAATATGAACAATATCATATTTTTAATTACAATAAAAACTATTCGATAAGCAAATACAAAAAAAAAATACAAACTATATATCAAAATTAAAAAGATATTTCATGTATAATATAACCGTCAATCAAGTAGTTATTATTCACAAATATTAAATTAAAATAGCTTTAAAATAGGTTGGTATCTTCAATTTGCATGTAAATCATGATGCCAAAAAAAATATGAAGATGATTATTTTTCTTAAACGTTTCTTCTAAAAACTATATCTAAATGATTTAAGATGTTATAATATTGAGCATTAACGCGATTTTTTTTATAGTAGCTCGTTATATATATGCTACTATCCCTGATGGTAAGCACAGTACAATCCAAACACAACGGTGACCGCAGAGAGATCGAAAATCCATCGGAGGTCGCCACTGTCATGCCGGCCTGCATAAATATCTCTTCACGTTACGCTTGAAGGACCCGATGTCGTAAGAAGGACTAACAATATTGATACTTCTATACATATTATAAAACTCAACGTCTCTCTGCCTGTCTGTCCGTTTATGTTATTTTCACGCCAAAACACTAATCAAATTTACATGGTTCTTTCTTTAATTCATAGTTATATTATCTGGCCAGATTATAGGATATATTTTGTTAAATAAAATAACATACGAAATAAAGATTGAAGATAATGGTGAATCAATTCAGTTAAAAGACACACTTGGGGCGCTTAAATGGCTTATGTAGATCTTCAAAAGACCTACAAAAAAGTCAACGATAGCATTTGCCTATCTTCTAAGGAGCACCCACAATAAATATTTTTGAGGGAGTACAACTCACGCGTGCGCTCGACCTGCAGCATTCTGTAGTCAAAGCGAGCGGAGCCGCGGGCATAGCTAGTTTAATATAAACACGTAACTAATATATTCTTACCTATCATGAGTAATAACAATGTAAGCGGGGCTCTTGGGTGAGGCCTCAAAGCTCCGAGAACAGCGCCGGCGGCCACCAGGCATGCTCCCACGACGCCCAGGAAGAGCACGCATAGTCTGAGAGGAGGTCGGCCACAGCACGATTTCGGGGCGTTGCCATCACCTTCGGAACATGCATACGCCGCGCCTCTGCCAGATCTACGAAAATGTTTACATACATTAGATACTAAGAATGAGTTTGTTAATTCTAGAAGCCGGTAAAATAAATAAAAAATGGGTTGGAAATAAACGGCACAAAACGAACTCAATTGTTCCTGTTAATATAATAATATCACGTGTCGCATATCTAATTTGTTATTTCCATGATGCGTTATACTTTTTTCGAATAAAAAATGCACATAACGCAGGAGGTACTTAAAATTCATAGTGAATCTCAAAGATTTCAACATCATATTCAATTCTATGACACGAATATAAAATGATATTTCGCAAGCATTTAACTGCGCTAGTGTTTCCACATGATATCGAGCTTACGTTTCCCCTAAATCCCATTAGCTAATGTCAATCCTCGTTCTACTGGCAATTGTAGATCTATAAACATGATATTATTGTCGAATAAAATGACAGGGTTATATGCAAATTTACTAACTTTTGACGATGCCTATCTTATCAATGCGTATTTAATTTTATGCGTCATTTAATTTAATTATTAGATTTATAAATTAAAGAATTAGCTAGTCTAGCGTTAGAATACACTCGGTTAGGTCATTTTGAATGTAAAAAATAGTGTCTAAGACCAAATTTGTATAGAATTTTTGTGACCTTTGACTTCGTGACGCGTACACGAGATTCTATAAAACTTTTGAACAAACTGCCAAAATGCCAAAACAAAGGTTTGTATATTTATAATTTTTCCATTAACTCCAAGGTTAACCCTGTTTTTGCCTCACTTGTATGGTCTACTAATTAAACATAGATTTTACATGCTTAAAGCCATCATACCATGTATCTTCTGATATTTTTATTTCCCGCTTGCTGATGATCACGATTTCATATATGTGAAAATGCTTTTGTTGTTCCAAGATGCTAAATAAAGGTAAATAGTAGACTGACTTCAAACCTTCTAATACTGTAGTATCCTGATCTATCTATGGTGTGGAATGTAGCCGGGTATTGAAGGTATACGATAACAAATAATTGTCAAAACATCTAGCAAAATATTGATGAGAACGATAAAAATTGTATGTAAATTAATTTAATACATTTATCATCGAGACATTCGGAATCTGAACATATAAAAATTATAATTATTTATCGTTATTATACTATTAAAATCAAATCATATAGACGCCATTTGGATTTTGGATATTTTATGTCAATTTCTTTGATTGAACATTAATATTAATAGAAAAAAAAACAATGAATAACAAAAGAGAACAATAAGTATATACAATTAGATGACTAACAAGAATCATTGATGACTTTACTTAATTGTATAATAGTTCATATTTACATAACACTTAAAATTGTAATTTATTCTTTTCAATTCATATTTAGTAGCCATTTGAACTTCAATCCAATTTCTATTCGTGTCAATACACCGAATAAATAAACATAACTCAGTTCATGTATTCGGTTGAATGCACAGTAAATTCGTTGACCCCGCATGATCTGACTCCAAAAGGAAGAGGGCTCTTATAATGTTAATGGCTAATATACACAGTATGTATAGATAAAACAGCTAGCTTTTTCATAGTCACGCATCGATCATTCATTTAAAGTGTTACGTCTATTCACTACTCTTACTACGCATTGTCCTTTGTGTTATATGTTTGTTTCAATTAATACATTTAAAAATAAAACAACATACAATCAAGTCACAATCCCTTCCAATACGATATTAGTATTCCAGTAACGCGTCTCGTCTGAAAGAATCCGGGTTTGTCAAAGGTAAAACGTTTATCTTTTCCAGTGCAATGGTCATAATAGATACCTCAGAAGAAAAGGCAATAAGAGCGCGGCGTTCTCATTGGATTTTATTTAAGATAGTTGTCAGAGGGCACGGTTTGTCGGACGTTTTGATAAATTACTATCGGCACAATAACATTTATTTTGTTGTTCGTTCGGCTCGGTTTTTAAATTGACTAGTCATCTCTCCTAACATTTATGGGTATGATCATGGTATGATCGTGGTATTGCTGTTATTACCCGAGGTAAAGTTTTGTGAAACACAAGACTACTTAACAATCAGGATTGGAATTTATTATATGTTCAGTGCTGTTTTACATCTTCTTAAGATAGGTAATTGTTTAACAAAAACATATAACTAGTACTATAATTTCGAAGGATATCTTAAGGATATATATATCTCTATAAAATATGTATGTATAAGATGCTACGTTTTGACTTAAAATTAAAAAAAAAAATTCACAGGTCTATTTTCCTAATTCCAAACATCGGAAGCTCCGTGCTTCTAAAATTTATGAAAAATATTATCGGTAAAGGATACACGTGTTTTTTGTATGGATAAACACATTAACGGCAGTTTCTCATTAAAAAAAAATTCTGTGTTGCTTATTAAAAATTAAAATTGAAAGTAAAAGTATTATATGTTGTTTCAACTTATCACACAAAATTTGCTTGCAAAAAATGAACAATGAAAGTTAAATACAAACATTATTGAATAACACACATAGGTACTTGGAGAGTTGGCGGGAATTTTTTTGGGTATATTATATTAATTCATATAGTTGCATAATTTTATTCTGTAATTTATAAATTTTGTCATTTGGCACGCAAATTTTGTATTACCTCAAAATCTACAAGAAAAGGTAGTAAAGTATTAACTAAATTACTATATTGTAAACTGATTATGTTGAATAAGCTTTTACAAATAGATGTCAATATTGAAAGAGATATGAATGAACGATTTCGATTTGAATTCAACTCATTTCTTTTTTCTTTGAAACAAAACACTGACACTGGCAAATATCTCTGCGATATTAAGTGAAGATAAAAAACTCTATGAAACTTGAATTAAACGTTTTATTTGTTATATCTATACTAATGGTAATTCAGTATATAATGCTCCAGATATTGTTAATTTATATAAAAGCTGCGTTTTGTTGAAAAAAAAATTGCATTTCATAGCATATTTATTGTCTTCACGCTACAACTCTAAAGAGCGGAATAATTCATGAACGTCAAGCAATTTTGGAAAAATGTAGGTACTGGAAGTAAGTAAGTAAGGGACTACACGGCGACGCGGCGCGATGGAGAGAAGAAGAGTTGAATAAATTTAACACGGATGAAACCTTGGGTCACACTTAGTATACACATATGTGAACTGTTAAATATTTACAATTATATCGCTGTTTTAATATAATTGGTACTGTTAGTATATGTGATATGAGTCAGATAGGGTGTAAAACGCACTTTAATCAACTGTAATGCATTTGGAGAGACCATCTGCGCCAAAGCGGCGATCGAGTCCTTTGAAAGGGGACAGTATGATTCACAACTATCATGTTAGTGATAACTAAGTGCTTTCAGCCACGCAACTCTGTCAATTTTATTTTGAAAGCGTATAATATTGATAGAAGACTAGAAATGAATATTAAGTAAATTGTTAAGCAACTTTAAACGTATTTATTGATGCAATTTATATGTAGGTACTTTTAATTAATCTTTTTCTTTTTAAAATAAATACGATTTATTGTATATTTTATAATCCGAATGTGTATTATATAATACAGAAATGAATATTTTTTGTTTGTTTGCTTTCCTAAACCATTCATACGAACGCTATAAAGCTTTAGTGAATTATTATGCACACCGCGAAGGTTTCTGTATTACTATAACCAGTTTACAAAAGATGGCGTGGTAGTCGACTCATTTTCAAAACAACGGAATCGAATCCCCGAGCAAATGCTAATATAATAAAAATACCTATCTACATACATATGTATAATAAAGGGCTTTACAATAAAGTTTCGAAATCCTTATATACGTTATGTACTACGTATATTTTTGAAATTATAAACACCAAATCATTTTTAATCGTTCGTAAGTAATGGTTTCTAGCATTTTTTAAACCAAATCTTTATCTACCTACATACAAAATTGGTATGTTTTGAATTATTATAGAGAAAAGTGGCACTATCTTCTGAAGTCTATCAGAGATGATATTAATAATGTAAGTCGTACTTAAAATATAGGTTAATCTATGACATTATTTCACTCTCAAACCAACAGCGACGAGTGCATTACGTGTGAAACCCACATCAAATCCCGAGTGCCTCGGAGCGCGAAATTTATGTGGTTAATAAGGGCCAGGGCTAAATTAGCTGATTTACGTTGCCCATATTGCGATACTGCGGCGCGCGTGTGTTATGATCCCTGCCATTGACAGTTTCATTACCTCTTTCTCGTAACGCAGTCACAGCTCATCAAATCCGATTATGAGGGTGAATAATATGGGAACGCTATTTCATTTTACTCTCTGAAAGTGTGATTCTGATGTACAAAAATATCTTAAACAGTAGATATAAAATGCTTTTGCCTTAGTTCATAAAATAAAAATAATCAAAGTCCTTCTCATTCCTGTGTTCAACTATTTATCAGGTATATTGGAGTTTGAGCTTCAAAGGTAGACATGACACCGACGAGTGCCGATGGAATTTGACACCGACAGTTACCATTGTTTCTGAACTGTACTGTACTGTCCATTAGGTACAGTGCAAACATTTTGACGAGCTTCTATTTAAAATAAAGCTACGAGTTATATTTGTTAAATTCATTGCATGTAAAATACTATTTCAGTTAAACAGATTTGTCGGTAAAAGAAAAGATACTGATCAAATCATAGCAACGCCGTAGGTTATAGTGTTTATTTAGCCAGCTAACGTTGAAAACTTGTCCCTTAGAACCCAAGCCCGGTGAAGCTGTAAAAGCCGCAAAGACTCCAGAGCCCGTAAGGCTAACAGTATAGTCAATTCGAAAAAAAAGTCCTTAAGAACTTATTTGTACGTTCCGGCAGTCTGTGTTCTTTCTGTGTTTACCGTGATACAATTCTCAGCAATATCATCTGCGATTGTGTATAAAATATATTTAATGAAGTAAGAAAGTTTGCTGTAAACGAGAATTATGTCAAACGGGATCGCGACCACCATGAGCCAAGTGTAACACCAACCATAGTGGCACGCTTAGACGTAACCTAACGGGGGTAGGGATTTCTACGCGACTCATGCACACGGTGATAAACACGTCACAGTAACTATTTTGGTTTATCGCGTTTCAGCATCACCCAGTGAGAGGTTTTCAGGCTAGTATGACATCGAAGACCGTTATTTGTGGATTGTACTGTTATTACTATCAGGTAAAGTGACGTCACAATCCGTGCTACAATAAAAAAAAATAGAGTTGTAGATTTGAAGTTGAAACAAGGAGTTCTTTTAAAGTATGAAAGAACTTAGTATAACTAGCTAACATTTACGAATATTTCGCACATTATAGAATGTAAATAATCTAACAACTGTCCTGATTGTTAAAAGGATTGTTAATAGATAGCGCCTCTTAGATTTTAGCTGAATCATTTTTATTAGGAATGTCATCAACAGATGGTTAAACTATTCGTCTAATGTAAGTCAATAGCAGGGAATATAAGCTTTAAAATGATGTTTATATATGCTTAAAATTTATCCGAGATTTCTTAGCTACTTCTTCTGCCTACAACAAATTAATAGTAGTTTCGTCTTCCTACAACATAAACGTTAGAATAGTAAATACATTTGTTAATAAATAATTGTGTAAATGAATGTCTTGAACAAAATATGATAATAATAATTAAGAAATGTAAAACAATAATAATAGTAATTAAATACTAACACTTAAAAATATACTTTAAAATAATTAAAAAAAAAATTAGGTTTTAATTTTTAAATAATTAAAATATAATGAAAATATTTTAAAATAATAGGTTTGAGAAAAAATATATACTAGCTGAGCCCGCAGCTCCGCTCGCGTGGATTGCCATCGGTCGAGCCCACGCACGAATCGTGCTGTCCCGCTCAAAAGATTGAAGACAAAAATGCTTATTTTGGGTGATACATAGTGTGATATATAGGTGATCATATGCTATCGCTGACTTTTTCGTAGATTCGTTATGATCTACATTTATGTAGTACATTAATTTGTTTTATCTCGTATGGTTTACTCAGCGTAAGTGCCCCAAATGCGTCTTTTTTCAGAACTGATTCACCATTATCGTCACTGCTTATTTCGTATGTTACTTTATATTACAAAATATATCCTATAACATGGCCAGATAACATAGCTATGAATTAAAATAAAAACCATGCAAATCGGATAAGTAGTTTTCGCGTGAAAAGAATATAAACGGACAAACAGACAGAGAGACGTTGAGTTTAATAATATGTATAGAAGATATAGATGATTTTCGACAAGTTCGGTGTGTTCAAAGTTGATAGTATAAGTATTTTTATATGAACATTAAAGACAAGCCCACATCATGTCCCGATTGTGCATCGGTGTGTGAAATTTATATCGTTAATAAGGGCCGAGGGGATTAATTAGCCGATTTACGTTGCCCATATTGCGATCCTGCGGCGCGCGTGTTATGACCCCTGCCATTGGCAGTTTAATTACCTCTTCGTCTAACTCGGTTAAGGGTCGACAGTTCCTATTAAGGTGCATCGATGTACAACGGCGCTGTTTCACGAAGATTTGTAATTGAATTTATTAAATTTGTCATGTAAATAAGTTCTAAATTGCAGGGACTCTGTGACTAACGACGTGAATTCCAAATGCGCAAAGAGGTGGAGCTTTTAAAGTAATAAAAGATCGTGATGTATTATCCAAGTATTATATGGGATTAGCGAAAATATATTCTATGTTTAAGTTGAAAAGTCGCAAATAATATATCAATGTGTTCCAGCACCTGCAATTAAGGCCAGTATTTGCCGTGTGCCGTAACACACCTATTGGCGCTTGCCACCTTTGTGTATAAAAAACCTATAGCCACATCGTCAGTTAACAGCAAGTGCTACAACATTCTACTGCTAGTCAATAACTAAATAGAAAAACTATAAGACAACTAGGTGTATTTAGGATGACATACGTATCATTGTGACTATTTATACAAAATATTGTTTAAAACTAAGTTTAGGTTTAGATAAAATTTTAATAAAAGTTCACAAGTGAAAACACGATACACACAAACATTTCTAATGTTATCGACTTTATTAATAGAAACTACAAACCAAAGCAAAATAGCAGATAAAAAATAGAAGAAGAAAATCTTGTGACAAATATCACAACGTTTAATTATAAGGCTCAGTTTTCACACAACGACGGAACGCGAAGCGTGTTTATAATGAAAAAGTACACAGTATGTAGCGCGTGCCATAAAAATGGCAATTCTTTGAACAAACAACCGTGTCCCCCTTGTTCACAGGCAGACGGGCAGAGGCACGCTCCATCAACCCTAGAACGTATGAAACCTAATAATCATAGATATAAAATCAAATATCACTGGAAATAAACTTTATTTCGCATAAAATAAATAAACTTAGTAATAAAGTACCTATAAATTTTATATATTTTAATTAATGTGTAAATAAATAAATTTATTTGGTTAAGATTTCCAAGAAATAATTTTACTTCGAATGGTCATTTTATGGTTTTGTAGATTCAGCAAGATATTCAAAGCTTATTTTTCAGTATCATTGGTATGATCACTCTTATTCTTGCCCTTAATTAGGGGTAATTAGTTGTCGACACAATGTGTTTTCCTCTTTTAATCTCCTCTATCAATTGTCATCTCAGTAGGTGTGAGCCTTTTATTGTTTAATACACATATATTATTATCATTTCTCACACAAGCCATCCATACCTATAATTTAGTTATTCTTAAGAACACATGCTGGATTGCGTCCCACACTTTCCTCGATAAAAGAAGGTGTACACAAATTACAATACAATAAAAAATATTTTTAAGAAAAAAGGACAGATATATATATAGTGTTTAATTTTCAGGACACGTAGATATAGAACATTTGTTCTATACTCGCTGGGCCGGCAGACGTTTTTCTGTTCTTTCCGATAGTCAATAACTTGACTTCAGCGCCACCTACCCCCTTTTTATCATGATAAATTTTCCATGAACATAAACAAAACAAAAAAATTATTACATGTATCAACCCTTTAAATCGTGAGTTATAAACGTTTCTTTCTTCCTGAAATTGAAAATTTTCCGGGAAGCTTCCAATTTTTCTTACCATAAAAACTAAGAAATAGCCCAATCGGTCGAGTCATTCTCAAGTGATGTGTTTACAAACGCTCAGCATTTCATTATTATTTATGTAGATAAAAACCATTTACCATCAAAAGATGTTTTTTTTTTATCGATTATACGGATTTCAATGATAATTCGAAAAACACTGTTTCTTCTAGAGCTTTATTTGTGTAATATCCGTGTTATACAAGTTGGGTCGTACCCTATCACGATAGCTGTCAGTTTCCTGCCGCACATCCTGTCTTGTGTGGCCGCGCCTTTAATGCTTAAGTGTTCACTGTTGAACCTCAAATAAATCGTTTACAAGATAAAACTATGTTATTTTGCTAAATATTCCTATTGCAATCCATTTTCACTGTATGGATATGTTTTAATAATAAACGTACTAGCTGTAACATATCAAATTTATCCATTATTTTTCAATTCGAATATTCACTTTACGATTTTTGAAATATTGTTGACTTGCGCTAGACATATTAAATCAAAACCAAAAACCATAATGAACTAGGTTTTAATCTGGATTCGGAATCTAGTCTGTATTATTGATCAAAGCACAAAAAGGTAAAATTCTATTAAAATAACATTTTCACAAATTCCATCTAAAATATTTTTACTTCAAAAATGTTACCTACGCAAGTAACAACCAAAATTTTTTGCTTCCTTTATCTTCTTTGAATCAAATTCCACCAAGTACCTACGCATTACGCATAACACAAAAGATCCCATATCTGCGTGTATTACATTTGAACAATACAAAGCAAATGCAGACTATTCAATACAATACGAACGACGGATTCTCGATCACACGTGATTGAAATATCTTCACCTTCACAAAGAAGGAAGGCGTAGTTTTTTTTTAAATATCAGTTATAGTTAGATATTAAGTTTAAAATAACATCCTATGCAAAATAGCACATACTTTTCATATAAACTTTGTACTAAGCCTACATCAGATAAATATAACAATTTCTTATTAGAAAAATACTATTATGTATTATTTATACAGTTGTCTTTTCTTTATCTATACATATAATAAAATTGAAGTGTCTGTTTGTAATTACATAAAATAACAGCTTTTTACTAAATGCATATGAAAGTATACACGGTACCCATAACAAAAAAAAACAATTTTTAAAATGTATGTCTGTCTGTCAGTCTGCTTGTTTGGTTCTGGTAATCTTTCAAACGGTTGGACCGATTTTGATGGTACTTTCACTGGCAGATAGTTGATGTTATGAGGCGTAACTTAGACTACTTTTATTTTAGATCCTGTAACCCACGCGAGCGGAGCTGTGAGCACAACTAATTATAAATTCAATTTATAGTACTGCTTATAAGCAAGTACCTTGAAATCTATTTTGAATTGATATAACTATACACCATACAACATTAGATTATAAACTTATATTATACACCATACACTCATTTCAATTACTATTTCTAGTACTATAAATCTCTGAGCTAAGCCGCGGACAGACAGATGGGAATACCGAAACTATAAGGGTTCCTTTTGACTTCGGAACCCTATAAGGTAGCTATTTCAATTAAAATGTTTAAAGCGTGGACAGTAGTCCGTCCCCCTTTTGTTAAATTTAGTGCCCATCATTAAACCGTATACCCTATATAAAATGCAATTTGAATATGATTCGATATTCTGTGACATACATACATAAATCACGTCTCTTTCCCAACGGGGTAGGCAGAGACCACGTCCTTCCACTTGCTACGATCCTGACATACAACTTTCGCTTCCTCAACATTCATAAATCTTTTCATGCATGCTCGTCGGTTTAGAGTACTCTTGACCTGACCTTTCTTCAAAACGTCCCCGATTTGATCGTGGAACGTTGGTCTAGGCCTTCCTCTTCGAACGTTCCCATTTACACTCATCTTATAAATCTGTCTAGTCATTATTTCTTATCCTGTCACTCAATTTCACTCCTATCATACTTCTTAGCGCTCTCATTTCTACTGCTATTCTACTTTCATGTTTTTTTTTCTATTCTGTGACATTTTTTTATATTCTGTGACAGTTTATCAAATATTCAATTCATTTCGGATGAATGTTATCAAAACTTATATTAGTATTAATATACTTATAAATATAAAGATGAGCTGTTTGGAAATTGGAGCACATATTACTACCTAATTAATAGAGAGAGACTGCCATGTGAACTGTAAACACTAATTCGATATTGAACACAAAATAATTGAAGCGAACCGATACTAATAGTGCTCCATGCAATTAGATCATGTCATAATATGTATGAGATTTGTAGCATTATTAACGTTAGTTTCGCTACGTAATTGAGCAAAATCAATAAAGCCATATAACATTTTATTTTTAAAAACAGTTTTCGGATTTTTCACCTCACATTAAAAAAACACAGATTATACTTTCTAACATTTTGTTAATATTTCCGAACGATAAATCAAAACTATAGAACCACATTATCTGTCATGTATTAAATTATTTTTATATTTTTAAATACTTAAGTCGGGGAGTTTTTGGCGGGATCTCAGACTGTCATGTAGTGGTTTTTGTTTTTAATTCATAAATTTGTGTTTTTAGACCCTATATTGTGTAAAACAGGTGGCATTTTGCATAATAAAGCTTGGTTATTGTGCACAAGTGAAGTGAATTGAAAATAATAACATAGAACATGAATTCTGATATGCCACAAAAACTCCCTGGAAGGTTCTAACAAGGGAGCCGCCATCTTGTTAGGGCCCTGAATTCGACATAAGACTGGAAAATTGCCCTCGCTTTGGTTACAAATATAAAATACTTGACACTGGCCCAATGCACGAATAGTGCGAAGCCATAATTGAGAAGAAGAAAAAATACTTAAGTCCGTTCAGCTCTTTTAAAGCAATTACTCTCTTTTAATAAACATTATGAATTGATAAGCAAAAAAATTTAATTTGATAATTATGTTTTCCGCAAAATAATATAGGAACGCTTTATGCTATAATAGGACAACTAATGTACTTTGAGAGCGCTATGGTATGTAAAGTAAAAAGAAAAAGCGGTGTAAAATCACGAATGTTGACAGATAGGTGTTTGCTAAGTTCACATGCGTGTTCACACTATTAGTGACGAGTATAGGTTCATTCGCCCTACTGATATATCTAATATGTCTGTACATGTAATACTTTTTCCAAATTTTCCTATGGACAAACTATATAAAAGACACTGATCAAGAATATGATCTTATTAAATTGTATGTCTTTCTGTCTATATGTCCGCAATTACATCAAAAACGACTTTTTGTTGAAATTATGTACACGGGAAGTAAAGTCATTCCATAATTGATGGGTTAAAACAAAGTTCAATATCACTTTAAAAAAATAATTAAAAAAAAATATTTTCGTCTATTCTCAACCGATTCTGATCTAATTTTGTAGACGGGAAGCATACGTCATTCCATAATTGATAGGCTATAAGAATCGTCAAGAATACATTTAGGTATCGTAAAAATAAAAGTAGTAGAATATTTTGATGAAATTTTGTACACGGGAAGTACAATATGTTATTTGTCAATTAATAGACTATATAAATTGTCAATGATATGAGTAAAAATAAAATATTACGCACGCGTTTGTTTGTTGCGCAGTAATTAATTTCATCTCTTAATTTTATTTTTAACTATATTATTGACAATTCATATACTCTATCAATTAAGAAATGACATTATAATATATCATTTGTATACTTCCCGTGTACAAAATTTCAACAAAATCGTTGGAGGACATTTTTTTTAAATTTCTAAATATATTATTGTGTAGATATTATTATTATTTATATAATACATTATTATTATATATTTAATGGTTTGGGCATGTAGAGAGGATGATTTAAAGAAAAATGACTAGACAGATTTATAAGAAGAATGGAAACGTTGGAAGAAGAAGGCCTAGACGAACGTTCCACGCTCATATCGGGGACTTTCTGAAGAAAGGTCAGGTCAAGAGTACTCTAAAACGACGAGTATGCATGAAAAAATTTATGTATGTTGAGGAAGCGAAAGATGTATGTCAGGATCGTAGCAACGACGACGTGGTCTTTGCCTACCCCGTTGGGAAAGAGGCGTGATTTATGTATGTATGTATTATTGTATAACAGTGTAAGCATTCTTAAAAAAAATTGTTTAAACGATAAAAACAATAGAAAAACGATTATAGCTTAATGCACTGAGAAATGTTTTTATTCTTTAATTATAAATTAAATATGGTGTATTGGCCACTAGTCATCCATTTTAATAAATAACAGACATAAAGATGTAACTATAAAGGACAAGGTAAATACATCTAAAAATTTAAGATTACATACGAAGATAACCTATGATTAAACTTCTAAATCGCCAAATGTTCATCCGACATATGGGTTTCATGACAATGTCACGTCGAAATCCCTTGGAAATAAATTGGGGTACATGATAAGCGCTCCCTTTGACGAAGCCTGTCTTCGGATTAAGTAGTGAAAAATGATGGCTTACATACACGACGATTGTAGAGCTAATACTTTGTATGTTGCAAAAGGGTTTACTTTTGGTGAAAAGCATCTTTAGTGTCACTGAAATGCGTATCATTATTAATTTAGTGTAAAGCATAAAAAGTAATAATTAATGCTTAGTCAAAGATACTAGAGAGAATTAACAAGCGAGAAATATTTTATGTTACAGAAAATTAATGCGACTTTTGATATTCTTGTCAAAAAACGGCTGTATTTTTTTGTGTGTTCCATTTAAGATTTTCTTTAGTCCTGAAATCTTATTGCTCATTGCATCTTGTTACTATTACATTTTTATTTATTTGCTCTATTTGAGTTAATTTAAATATAAAAATGTTTTTCGCTAAACTATAATAAATACCAACTGTTTTGCACACTCTTATAAGGTACTTTAATTTTATATATATATATATATATTAGCTCGGTTAATTAGATTATCTGATTTATGATAAGTACAAACAACGGTGACCATCGACAGATTCGATTTGGATTTCGTCGACAGTAATTGATAACATGCCGACAAGTTGAAATGCCTCTTCTCGTCTCGGTTTTAAATTACATCAAGCTATGTATGCGTCACCAATAAACTATAAATTCATATGTATATTTTTTAATATTTTCAGAGTAAATACTAGTCCAACTTTATTTATTAATAATAGACCGTTCATGTCACTGAAAGATTGCACTAAGAATTAGCCTCGCGCCCTGAGGTTTCCGTACTGATTACTCGTATGGTATCACCTAAATTATAAAGATACAAATAACAAAAGTACTTATAACTAGTACAAGTAACAAATACTAATAACTATTGAGAACAAACAAAAAAGGTTTTAAATAGCAGCTGACCCTATGCGACGGTGACGGAAAAGGCCAAAAACGTATTATTTACCAAACCACTACCGTTGTAATTACGCATGAAATACGATATTTGTGGAAATAATAGTAACAGCCCATTCCAATCTAATGATGAAAATCAACATACGATATTCTATTACCATTTCCAAACTATATTTATCAACAGACGACCCTTTGTTTGTGTTTATTTTGTTTATGCCCGTATGTAATGTAATGTAATATTTTTAAACATTGCCTACTATTCAACTCTTGGATACATACCTATTATAAAATATTGATCAGTTTACTTATATAAAAAAATTCTTTTCTGGATCAATTTAAATTTATTTTCAATTAATACTTTAAAATCAAACTAAAAATCACACTTTAAAATTTTTTAATACATTTATTAACAAGTCAAAAAATATTAGGTACGCATCTATGATCTATTCTCACAACGTTTGCACACGTTCCTTACTGTTTGCGACTCATTTTTTATTCATTGATATCCATTTCCATAGGAAACAGGGTAAAACGCATTTGAATTTCTTACGGAAAATATTCTCTATTGATATGAATATTTGTTTTATTTGAATTCGCTAGTAAAAATCACTGGGGATGTGTTTTACAAATAAAACAAGTATACATGATATGCAAATCCATAAGAGGATTTACTACAAGTACCTCGCTCTATGGTTTTATGAAAATATTGAGTGTAAAGTTTTATCTTTTGTTAACTTATTTTGGTCGTATAAATTCATGTATTTAAACTTTAATTTAGTGCATTAATTATCTATCATATAATAAAATTGAAGTGTCTGTTTATAATGTCAAAATAACGGGTTTTACTAAAGGCATATGAAAGTATACACGAAACCTATAACAAACAACCAATTTTTTAAATTTTTGTCTGTCTGTCTGTTTGTTCCAGGTAATCTCCGAAACAGTTGGACCGATTTTGACTGATCTTTCACCGGCATATAGCTGAATTAAGGCATAACTTAACACATCAGCTTAGAAAAAATAATTAGGGTTCCGCACAAAAATAAAAAACTTTTTTCTGTAGTCCACGCGAGTGGAGCCGCGGGCACAGCTAGTACTGCATACGAATGTATTTCAATAATAATAGACCTATTGATAGCCTCATATAAAATAGACTAAGTGTGCCCAGGATTTCCCCCGTGTTAAATATATTCGATCAACTTTACTGCACCGCGCTGCCGCCAATGCACCTATGTAGTAGTATTAATAAAACATCGGATTTTCAAAGAATCGACAGGTTTTTGGTTTTTATTCATAAATTTGTGATAATGGCCCTATACTGTGTAATACATGTGGCATTTACTATAATAAAGCTTGGTTATTTTACACAAGTGACGTTGATTGGAATTAATAACATGGACCATGATTTCTGAGCTGACATAAAACTCCCTAGAAAGTTTAAAAAGGGAGCCACCATCTTGTTAGAATACTGAAATCATCATAGGACACTGAGATACTCTATATTCACTTGATAATGGCGGTAATAGTCTTCAATAAAGAGGACTAGTTGGCAAGTTAGGAAGAAAAGAAGAAGACAGTCCAGCGAATTGAAAACATACTTTAACCGATAATATTTTAAATCATTGCTTCAAATCAATGCTTATTTGTGCAGAATATGACGACAGCGTGTCACATGGGTTCAAATCATACAATGAACGTGAGCTTTCGGTGAAAAAAAATCACGATGAAACGTAACACGGTATTTTTCTAACGACCTCAAGTTGAAAATCTGTCGCCAAGCACCTATAAATGTATCAGGCAACTGAATTTGAGAATCAGCCTCTCTAGAGCTATACGTTGTTCGTCATAAGAGGACCTGCACGAAGTTTCTTTAGAACGTAAATTGTTAAGTCGTACAACTTACGACATCCCTAAAAACATTCATTTCGACTACCAATTATAATTTATAAAAAAACGTTATAAATACATTTTGCACTACAAAATCCTAATTAGCTTCCTGTGTACAATGATTTTGTGAGTTTTTGTATTTCTTTTTCTTACTACATGCAGGGTTACTTTCTATGTTTATTAAAACTGGAGTTGAGGAAAATAATAAATCAAGAATTAGTCGTATTCTTAACCTACTCGTACAAATCGTAAATTAAACGAAATTAATCGTACATTTAATTTACTAGTTTCTTTTTTAATTTCGAATAAAAATATATATTTACGTAATTCTGAAAATTTTTACTGCAGCAACACGCAACCAAGAATATTGAGTGGAACAATTAATCTTGTTGTCTGGCGTCAGGCATTAAATAAATCAAGTAATCCAGATTGACGATGTCAATTGTTGCAATAGTTTATTTTTGTTATTTCATTTACACAGTTTACATAACCCTCAATTGATTTAAAACATGATTGTACTATTTATTAAATTTAGCTCTAAAAAAGAATGGATAATCGTAAAATCAAACTCCAATTTAAGTTATGCTAACTAATATCTGATGAGATGGTGACCAAACTTTAAACTTATAAATGTTAAAAAAAAATTACACTACAAAGCCATCTTAAACAATACCTAATATAATTCGACATTTTTTGTAATCGATTTTACTTAGTAATTTAGAATAAACTAAGAAATTACCTTATATTTAATAAAAAAAATATAAATAAAATTATGAAAATCAAATTGTATAATATAAACAAAAGCAATAAATAAGTCTGGCATGATGTTATAACTATTAAGAATCTATACCGGTCTAGTTTAGTACAGAGTTGCACAGACCGCGGCCCACTGTCGATCTCTTTGTGGTCCTCCGCTAACGAATTAAAAGAAACGAAACATAAAATCAATGCCAATAATTATGTATATGTTGTTGAGAACATTGGTTTGTCCTGCGTAAGTTCTACAAACGTATTAACTCAATGCAATGCTATTTATTATTCCTCTATTAAAAAAAATATAATGTCACCATTTTTTTTTTAATTTTTATTCAGTTTTTTTTATTTTTAGTTGCCAGCATTTCGCTTATAATCTGTCCGAGTGGGCCCCTAGTTCCAATAAGTCTGTGCATCACTCGACTAGGATAACGACAAACCACTTTTAGTATATGTCATCTCAGGTAGAATTCTTTACATTAGTTATCTCCGCATGGGCTTTGTATACAAAGAAAATCTCGGACGCATCCCTTTACCTACATACTTTTTGTTCAATACAAACCCGAGGGTTACTTTCTATTGGGTTTGTTTGTGTTTTTTTTTTAAAGTAGGTATCGAAAAATCTGATCGCAGCTGTTGAATGAGCAGAACCAGAGGGTCAGAAAAAAATCGGTTATATTGTGTGACAAAGCAAAAACGAACCTATAATTTACCTAAAACCAGATAAAGATAATTAGCATAAATTAAACACCTTCTAAATAACTTTCCCCATGTTCTATAGACAAGCCCGGTAAAGCTGTAAAAGCCGTAAAGGCTCCAGGGCCCCTCAGGCTAACAGTGTAGTCAGTTCGAAAAAAAAAAAAAAGTTCTATAGACTACTTATTGATTTTTAATGATTAATTTTGATAAATAACTAAGGGCCGATTTTTCTATCGTCAGATATTTTTTTATACAAGGAATAATTTTGATATTCGACAGATAATGTATGGAAAACCAGACAAATTTAAAAATTCTTAAATTAAATTTGAATAAAAGTTGGTGTTATAAACTGTTGAATGAAAAATCGGCCCTAAGAAAAATATACAGTTATTTAATGTTCTCTTATATTTTTCATTAGTCGTCGTGGTCGAGTGGTTTCAGACCGGCGAAATATCGATTCATACCAAAATTTTTTTTGGGTTTCGTTTAAATTGTTTAATTCTTATTGGTAACACTATTGGTTGACAGTGAAGGAAAACATCGCGAGGAAGTCTAAACGCCTGAGAAATGTTTATATAGTACCTACCAGTAGTGGTATGTGGGAAAAAATAGAGAACTGTTGATTTCTCGACGTTTGAAATCGCGCTAATACGTCATGGGCTGGTATGGTGTAAGCTTCCTACCTACCCTTAGGAAGTGGCCTTTGCCCAGCAGTGGGACATTTACAGGCAGAAAATAAAATTATAAATAAGAATATAAGTGCCATCCATATATGTAAAAAAGTACCTAATACATAAATATATTTTAAAACATATAAATCATAAAAGTCAATCTGTTGTCGGCTATTGTTGATAATATTATAATAAATGGTAAGGTTGTAATCAAACGTGTAAATAATTCAACTTGTTACCAAAATTTCCCAAAACTTACAACAAATAAAACCGTATTTGCTATCCACAACACAGTATAATAAACTTGTAACAAACGCAACGAACGCAATCGCCATTTGCCATACGTCTCCTATATACAGGACTATCAGGTATTTCTGTATCAAATCTCGTATTGCCACTTATCCTTTATGTTCCGTTTGTTATCAAAATCCGATATTAACTTATTTAATAAACTCTACATCAAAATAAGACTGGAGTTGATGAACGAATACTGTTTTTTGTTTACAAGGGAATTTTATGTTAATAAACCTTTAATACCCGCTTTTTTAAGTGTATATTGTTACTGTGTGCATTTTACTTTATGAGAAAACGTCCGGTTTTATAGTTCCCACCATTTATTACTATTGGGTCATTCTAACTCTAATAGGTATAGGCGAAATATACAGGGAGTAAGGGTTGCCTATATATTAGCAAGTTTATAAATATAAAAAGAAAAAGAGCTTACCTTAGACGAAGAATACAATGTTTCCTTGCCATTGTTTATAATAACATAAAAAGTGTATCTCGTCGTAAAAATTTTATATGCAACAGCATGTAATTTAAAAAAATATATAACATGTTTGTTTTGACATAAACCTATATTTAAAGGAAAACAAGGAATCCTAATAAATACTACTAGCTGGACGCCTATTTTGCTGAACGTATTTTTTAAAATTTCAATAAGGGTCCTATTATAGCTTACCTAGAATAAAGAAATATTTAAAATATTTTTTTATCAACATCCATCAAATAGATTTTAAGTTAAATCCGTTAAAGTTGAAACATAACAAATACATAAAATATTGTTTTTAAGTCAAAATATTTATTAATTGGTATAGAAAGTATACATTACCTACTATTAAGATAAAATCAAAAGCAGTGAGACATATTTTAACTTCGAAATTTTATAAAATATTGTAGTTTGCTGTAATAAATAATATTTATATATTTAGACTAAAGACTTTTGGGTATTGAGCATATTTTGGAAGAATCCATATGTCAATTATTAAATAGCATAGTCTATGAATAAAGAAAGTGTTATTAATTACATTAAAATGATTATAGAACAAGAATATTTCCACGGATAATATTATTCTGTATTAAACACAAATTTATCTAAACTCTAAACAAGCATAAAGATGGCCGTTATTATAAATAATCTTGTCTCTAGTCTATATATAGCGTGGCCCTCAATTCAATTTGGTGTGACACTTTAAGGCTTAGGGTGATGAAAAATTTCCCTTTTAAATTATAAATTTGATATCGTTGTGACGCGCTCTATCATTTTAATTACGAGGAAATTTATTTATGTCTGTGCTAAATTCGTTATCTTGACTATTAAGTTGGTGAAGGTGATAATTTCAAATATCATGTTACTTCTTGGCAATAGTCTATATATAAATAAAATGATCACGGTTTGCCGTTGTGCGCGCATCACGCAAAAACTACTGAATAGATTTTTGATCATTTTCTTTTTGTTTTATTCCTTTGATACTTGGTCCTTACCAAAAATAAAATAGATCACGATATCTTCATAAACAATAGTTCTGTAGCCTACGCGAGCGGAGCCACGGGCACAGCAGGTTTAAAATAATTGTAAAATGTATAAAATGATTCTTATATTATGCCTTTTTTAAACCGAATTAATACATACTTTAATTAATTGAACGTGTTTCTTTCTATAGGCGATTTTTAAAGACACTTATATTAATGCAAGTTTTGAGCATTTTATATGGATAGCTATTGATTCTAAATTAGTTCTGCTTTAAGAAATTGAATTGAAGGAATAACTTTAAATAAGATCGTATATGTAAAGCGACAATCTCAATGCCGAATGAAATTCTAATGAACACATACAACATTTTTTTCCAAGGTAAATGATGAAAACGTATATTATATCTCATATAACAACTTCTCCTTTAATAACATACTTGTTTCAAAACTTCTTTTAACGGTGGCCCGATGGACATGAAATAGGCTTTTTTTTTAAATCATGTGTATTCGTTTGATAATCTGTCGCACACATAAAACGGTTGTTTGGTTTTTATTATAATTACTTTCCTGATATTTTTCTTTATAATTATTGTTATCCTAACAATGTTTAAATGTCCCGTTCACTAATTTATATTGAACACTATTTTCATAAACAATATAAGTTTTTATAACAATTGTTGATCTCTAAATAACTGGAGTGCCAAATTTCGAAAAATATTTGAATTTATATATATATTATATATATAGGAATATAGGAAATAAATGTTATACAAAGTATTGTAATACGAAAAACCATTCAAGTTTCAGAGAGAGCGTTGAACAAAACAGTATCAGCGGCCCGAGAGATTATCTCCACGCTATTAATCATCCCGCAGGTATTGACGCTTTGGCATCGCCACTGTCTGTTCCCAGCCTGTAATCCCCGGGATTATATACCTATACCTTTAAATCGTTCAATCCATCTTAGTCCATTTTCTTTGCCAAATTGAAATTTTAGCCGCTTTGCTTTTATTCCTTCAAAAAACTTTAAGCCAGATCAGTTTCATGGTAGAAAATACATTTATCTAATTCACAGTTCAAGTTAATATAGTTCTACCATAATATTATAAATGAGAAAGTTTGTATGTTTTGAAGTTTGTTATTCAATCACACAAAAACGGAGGAACGGATTTGGATGAAATTTGGCACACAGATGTTTTATAACCTAGAATAACAATAGGATACTTTTTATCCTGTTAAAGACCCTATTATGAAGTCCAAGCAGGCGAATTCGCGGGCAGAAGTAACTCTGTATGTACTGTACATCTGTAACTCTGTACATCGAACTCAATAACCTCATAACTAAGCTATGTGTAAATAATACTATTGCTCAGATTTTTTGTCTTATTTTTTATAACAAGCATTATAAAGAGTAGTAGGTTCTGTAAAATTGCAAACAAAATTAATATCTGATTTCAGTCAGTCTTAATTTTAATATTTATTTGTAACACCGAATGACCATAAACCATAAACGAATAATCAACGCACTCAAATAAATTACGATTAAACCTAAAATTGCTACGAACGTGAATCACATAACAAAGCTCGTAAAACTCGTAACGAGCCAAAACACATCCAAATGTCCATTAGGAAACCGGCGCGTTAGATTTGGGACATTAAAATTGTGTCTAAAAAGTGTGAAGCTTTGTCCTGCGTTAAACAGAGCGAACATTTCACGCGATATAGTTAAATAACGTTAGTATAACAAAGCTATAAAACTATACTATAATACTTCTGGTTCGTTCCACATCGATATATATAAATTCATGCTGGCTGGCTTACCTATAAAATTAAGTTACGTTAATTATTTTTTTTAGTTGTAGTTTGATTATTTTGTAAAAGGAAAACATAAGAATGAAGGTAATGGAAAACGTTTGTAGCCCGTCTACAAGCTCAAAATAAGCAAAGCATTTGATGAGGCGCGACGATGGAAAAAAGACTCTTTGCATTGCTCTGCTTATAGTCTTAGGTAAGTTTTGATTATAAATACGGGTGTAAGACTACGAGTATATGACAGGGTTGCGAAAACAGTCGATCGCGATCGACCGGTCGACTTACCGCCAATACTGCTTTCCTGCTCGCTGCTTAATGCTTTGTTCATTGTTCAAAGGAGGTTTTCGATATATTTTTTATAAAAAAAGTTGCCGGCAATCTTTGTTCCTTACGGACTGATGCCCCGTTAATACTTCTGTCGTCACGGTAAGCAGCAATCACAAGGAAGTCATGCATTTGGTCCGCCAACGGGTTAATAGCTCGGTTAAATACCTTAGATTGGAACTATATGATTTTCGCACACAGCAATTTCTTACGTACTTTAAAAAGTACGCGAATAATATGGAATGTCATACGAAATATTGTGATTAGTTAGTTAGATTAGTTAGTATACTTCGTACCTTCATTTTATACCTAATTATTTAATTGTAAAGTGTAGTTATTGCCATTTCATAAACATTATTACTCTTTCTATCATACTAATGGGATCGCAGTGGTCATTTGTTACCTAACTATTCTGTGGTAGATCGCCATCATTGTAAGTTGGAGCCCCCTTGCTACATGACATTTATTAGTCATGAGTGAGAAACCGAGGCGATGGTTAAAGAATGGATTTATAGAAAGGAAAATATTGAACCATTTTAATATTTAAAGAACAGACATGTGAAAATCGTTAGAACTGTAAAAAAATAATGGTTTTTGTAATACAGTCACAACAGAATCGAAGTTAATAACGGATAATATGTTCTTTCATTAAGTTATACTTGGAAAGGTTTTTGTACGGATGTTCCTAGTATAGTTGAGCTGTTAATAATATGTAAGCAAACCAACCAACCATAACATACTGGTGTGGTCACAACATACAATGCAACCATCACAACGAGGGCACAACTTCCCGGCACCTTATGAACGGATGTCACCCTCCTCCCTTTCTGGCTGTATTTCGAAACATTCACTTTCATTATATGCATACTTAAACAGTTTAACATATATAATTCTTGATTCTAACTAGTACTTAAATAATGTAAAATAATAATTAGTTACCGACTATCATTTATTAATTTATATTTTTTTGTAAAATGACCACGTCAAAATATAAAATTTATTACATATGCGATGACTCTACGTACATAGGATTATATTTATATAAATTACCTTTATATATATAATAAAATTGAAGTGTCTGTTTGTAATATCAAAATATCAGGTTTTTACTAAATGCATATAAAAGTTTATACGAGACCTATAACAAAACCCGTTTTTAAAATTTTTGTCTGTCTGTCTTTGTGTTTGTTTCGGGTAATTTCCGAAACCGTTTGACCGATTTTGACGTGACTTTCACTGGCAGATAGCTGATGTTATAAGGCCTTTTATTTTAGAAAAATAATTAGGGTCCCGCACAAAAAAATAAAAATGTTTTTTGGTTGTTGTTTAGTAATAAAACGTAAAATGGGTAAAGAAGAATATTCAGAAATAAAATAAATAATCTAAACATGAAAGATGTCTGACGCTGGTGTAGTAAATAAAGTTTCTTAGAAAAATAAAATACATTATGCTTAAGTTATTATAACAAATAAATATAATATTTGTTTAACAATAATCTTGTTACCACTTTATATTGAAGATTCACTGTGTAATTAATATTGTTTCGAAGGCCAAGGCCAAATAAATAAGGCCGGATTTATAAAAAAGTTTTCTTTCCGAAATAAATAATCGAGGCCTCGTCTTTACCATGTTACGATGCCTTTGCCTTTCATGAATATAAAAGGGACTCCAAGAAGTGCCAGTGGGGGTCAACAATCTTGACACCGATATGTAAGCATTGTCCACATAATATTGTAACTAATGCATTGTTCAACATCGATGTATATCTTTGTACATCGAATGGTTAATGGTCAAGGTGGCATCTTTTATTAATTTATTCGATTTGCATTTGATGAAGACAGCCTATATTATCTACAATCTGAACTTAATTAAAATAATAATATGATGACATAGAAGTCATGAGAGACATGATCAATCTATAGTTTAAGTATCGCGTTAAGATATATAATAATATATAATTATAGATTAGCTGGCCCAGCACTCATTGTCCTGCCCTTTTGGGTAGTTAATGGCTCGACTACCGCACCACCTATCGGGTCCTAACATAGCTATGACCCTTCGTCTAGATAAAACTAATATATTATATGAATATGAGCTCGTCGATTTAATCGCCTGCAATGAAATGTAATGAATTGTTCTCAATTAAAAAAAATGGTTATTCTACGCACACCCGCAATGATGTTTATATTAGTGGAACCAGTACCTATCTAATGGTGGCGTATGAGTAGTTTCATTTCGAAGACAACTGGAACTAAGTCACAGGCAAAACCCTAGTACCAAGTCATCACGAACTTTGAAATGAAATAATATAATGTATTTAATAGTAACAATAATAATTATTCACAATTAAAAACACGCATTGTATAATATTACCGGTAACAAGTGACCTTTCACGGTAACAGATTCCACGCCATTGACAATGATCTTGATATTTTTTCTTAGAACTTTTTGTATAATAATGAATTTTGTCAAACGTCCATTCGGCCTTACAAAAAATGCAATAAGCGAAGTAGCCTTATTGTGTTACACGGCTATGAGATCCCCAAGCAAAAAATATGAATTATGAAGCGTTATTTATCTACCTGCGTATTTTAGCTGATAAATCGTTAAGGCGGTGGTTGCGAGACGGCATGAAAAGGCAATTTACGAACATGAATTTACGAATCGTGAAAATGTAATCTGCTAAAACTTAAATTAACTTTTTATTAAAGAAAGCAAATAACTTAAAACACGGCACTGCCTTAAAATATATATTTAATATAAAGAAATAAATAATATACCTCGACACACCACGACTATTGGGAACTGGTGACACTATCGGCTGACGGAGAAATAAAACACCGTGAGGAAACATGAATGCTTGAGAAAAATGTTCTTGTAGGATCACTGTATATGGGAAAATATAGAAACGTTGATTTCTCGGTGTTTGAAATCACCAATACGTCGTGGGCTGGCGTGATAATTAAAGACCATACCTTCCCTTACCTTGCCTAGCAATAGGACACTTACGGCTGATATTATTATTACCTTGTACATATTTTGTCATACAATTAGTTGTCATTGTGTTTTCTTTTAATTCTCTCCAATTGAATAGTACATTATAAAAGCGAAAGTGATTTTGTAACGACTTTATCAAGCAACCGATTTACCGAACCTATAGTAATGTATTTGTGAAAGTTTTGTAAAATCAAATAAACACATAGAAATAGGTAATGTGAGTTTGTGGGTACGGTATTAAATACTTAATTTTATAACTAATACATCTCGTTGAATTAAGTTACATATTTCAGTTTAACAACGGTAATTACAGAGTTAATTGTTAATTTTGTAACACCCATACAAATTACATTTTTATAATTACCCCTACATCCTAGCGGGTACCGAAGGAGTACATTAATAATAACACCTAATTGATACATAATTCGTGCTGATGAGACTGAATTAATACACGTGTGTTGTTTCTCCATTAGAAAATTCCTTGATAAGTAATTATCATTATAGTTTGTTCTTGCATTTAATATTATCAGCATCAATTTGAATGATCCGCTAATTTGATTATTAACAGTATATTTGCTAAACATTTGAGTTATCCCACTGATACGCTAACGCAGAAATTGACCTTGATTTGTTCATTGTTAATGATAAAGTATGTAACCGCAAAAATCCACACTTTACTGGTTTCACATTAGAACGGAAAACGGGAGAGCTCCATTAAAAGTAAGTCGGAAATCTCGTAAAAATAACGCTCGCGCATGAGGTCGTAAATGCACCCTGTACGTAGAAATAAAACGAAGTCAATAAAATTCGGATGTAAGGCAATTCGTACAAAGACAATAAACCATTTTTAACGGCAACCTAACGAAATTTAAATTGAAAAATAAAATATTTCGATACCTCAACTTTTTCATATACGTTTTATTATAGACTATCTGTTGCCCGCGGCTCCGCTCACGTGGACTACAGGATGCTGTCAGTCGAGCGCACGCGCGAATCGTGCTGCCCTCGCTCAAAAGACGGAAGACGAATATATTATATATGTATTGATGATATTTAGTGAAGCCTTTTTAAAATTAATTATGTGGAGCATTGATTTGATTGATGTGATTTCCTCAGCGTAAACCATTTAAGCGCCATAAATATGTATTTTTCCCGAATATGTTCACATTATCGTCACTGCTTATTTCGTATGTCACTTAATGTAACAAAATAAATATTATTCTATATATATAATGCTATGAAATAAAATAAAAAACGTAAATCGCATAAGTTTTCGCGTGAAAAGACCATAAACGGACAGACAGATATAGAGACGTTGAGTTTTATAATATGCATGGATAGATATGATATAAATGAGTCCATTTTTTTAGCCCAGTACAATCTTAAAATTATGACAAAGGTCAACAATCCACTGCCGGTCATCGTCATGCCAACCCTTCTCGGCAGCTGGATTTACACGGACTAATCCAAACACGCAACAATTCAAAGGAGAGTCAATTAAAGTCAAGAGAGTCATTACGTGCTTACAAACATGTTCATATTGGTCGCAACCCAATCGGATATAGATCCCTCGTAACCTATAGTATACCTATAGTAACCTCGTATGTACTGGATACACATCTAAGCATGCCCCTATGACAAATGTTACACCTGGTATATGGTAATGTACAGCATACGTCTCACTTTCCAAACAATATCTATTGGCACGAACAAAGCAAACCATGTATGAACAAGGCTCACCACGAAGTATTGCGATAGTGGGAACTGCCCCAAAGACAATTGCGACACATTCGTGATTAAGGCACGTTGCGCGTGCTCCATCACTCCGAGTTAACAACACACGAGTGACTGTTTCTTGTTAAAGAGTTCTTCGAGAGTTCTTAAAGAGTTGAGGTTGTTTGAATTAAATAACAAATGAGTGGGTAATAAATATAAATTCAATATCGTTTCATTAAACGCAACGATAAAGATATCTAATTTAGACGCATAAATTTGCACTAACTCCTCGTAAGTCCATTTCGTTATTTCTGTACCGTGATAGGTAATTCACAGCTATCGGACAATACCAGTATTTACCTTAATAACCTTAATTATAACAGAATCACCTTGCATGCTTTATAGAAGTAATGACTGTTCCACGGTCCCAAAGTTTATATTGCATACATACAGACATTAGTATCCAACATAATTATTACGTAAAACACAGTATGATATGTGGTCACAGGAACGCTCAATTATTATTTACAAAAAAAAACCACAAACAATTATAAAAAAGGTGTGTGTGCGATTCACACACGATAGAAGTGAAACTTAATTTTAAAAGATATTTTATATTTTATTTAAACAATGTGCAATATACATACACACCGACATTTGCTCTCTCGCTCTGGCTCACACAAAGAGGAGAGACCGATAATGTGTGTTAAACGTTTAACATTTAACGTTTACCGTTTAACGCTTGGAAGTCGCATAAGAAGTTTCACTTCTTTAACAGTTTAGTTTTCACGGGAGTTTTAAGTAGTTAAATAAAAATATATTTTATTCACCCTATATTATGTAAATTTGACGGCATTTTACAGGATGAAGTTTGGTTTTGTGCACAAGTGAAATGGATTATAAATAATAAGTAGAAATATACATTGCAAGTAGCTACAACTCCCTGGACACTTTACCAGAACAAGGAGCCGTCATGTTGTTAGAGCTCTCCGTTTGAAGTTTACAAGAATAAACAGAAAAATAATTTGTTTACGTGATTTTGGCATAATTGTGGATGAATTAAAAATAAGAAGAAACTTTACACAGATTTAATAATTGTTTTTTTTTTCGAATTGACTATACTGTTAGCTTTAGGGCCCCTGGAGCCTTTGCGGCTTTTACAGCTTCACGGGGCTTGGGGGCGAGCGCTTAAGGCACTCAGCCGCGAAAGCATTGCAACAATTCCGAAGGTGTCAAAGTGGCCGGACCTCGGCTCGGACTGTTGCGCGTATGCAAAGAAGTCGCGGTCTGGCTAATTCCCTATCATTCGAACTAAACTAACTATACATATATACATGTTTCTTCCCCCTGGGATAAGGGAAGGAACATGGGTATGTGTATTTAGTGATCTGAATTTTTTTGTCTAAACTAACTAGGACGAAAAAGAAAAAAAGGTCCCTTACAGAACCTATGTACCTTTGTGGCGTGAATGTGTGTATGATGCAGTGTAACATTAATTGTTAAAGTTCCACACTGTATAAAGCTCTAACATCCACGAATCTACATAAATTATTATTTAAAAAATATTAAGAGATAATGACGACAAATTAAAACCAATCGTTAAAACTGAAACCAAATTCTTCAACTGACAAATGGTCGATAGCCTATGTCATGTAATTCTACATGATGAGGACATTTTCTGACTCTTAATTAACATTTCCTTTATCCGTCTAACCACTATTTAGCTTCAAAAATTAAAACGTAACCAATTACGCTCATTTCCTGATGTAAGGCGTTTGTTCTTCGGTTGAAACTATTTGATGTAACGCTGTCGATGAGAAGGTGTTGATGTAATGCTTACAAGCATACATTAACAGCGCGTAAATAATAACACAAGAAACGCACGTTCCTGAGTGTTTACTGAAAGCTTTTTATATTTATAAGATCTATTCGTTAGCCGTTTTATACTTTTTATATATTTAATGAAAACACGTTAGACGATTACTTATTTCATAATGCTACAGTACCAAAATTATATAAAACAATCATATTTTTCAGTAATAGTGATGGTATGATTTGATTTGCCAAATGACTGACTCTTCTTTTAATAGGGAATTTGATAGTTATTTGTAAGTGTTATAAATATATTGCAATATATACGCAATGTGCTGTTTTGATCATCTGTCAATATGATAATTAATAATGACTTAAGCAAGTCGGAAAAAATAGTACACCCGAACTGCTTTATCCGCGTGCGCTGACGTAATGGTTAGTGATACGTAAACACAATGTTTTACAGAAATATTGCTCTTGGTACACTACAAAAAATCTGCGATATCATATGCCTATCTCTTATACATAAGCCATAATAAGGTATTTTGTGTTTTGTTTTTCATTGAATATCGTAAAGTTATTAATGAGCATTATCATTAGGCATGGCATATTAATCCTTACGAACGAAAGTAACTTATCATCAAGACAATTTTCTAACGATAAACTTTGGATTGCATGGCCTTTTTATAGCATGTTATTTGGATGCATAGTTTAGGAGATAAGACGTCCACTGCTGGTCATAAGTCTCCCCCAAACATCGCCAGAACGACTGGTCCTGTGCTGCCCGCATCCAGCGATTTTCCGCAACCTTTACATTTCATCGGAACACCTTGTGGCGGGTCTGCTCACGCTGCGTCTTCCGGTACGTGACCGCCACTCGAGAACTCTTTGGTCCCATCGCCCATCCGTTCTACGAGCTAAATGGCCCGCCCAATACAACTTAAGTCTAGCTATTCTTAAGGCTGTGTCGGTAATTATAATAGTATAGTTATAAGTATTTATAATAGGCACAATATATAAAAATTGTTTGTTGTATTACCATATTATATTATCCTTAAGACATAAAAACAATTATAAATAGTATCGAGTTCGTGCGAAGCTTGTAGTATATCAGCCAAATCATAATAATAGTCATCATGCATTCAAATATAGATCTCAGTTCCTAGTGTGCTGGCCTTTAATTGGTTATAATGACCTTCTGCTGTTGCCATAACAAAGACACTGTATAAAGGCTACTAAGATAATCATCATTTTCCTGCATATTATTTTCACTTGAAATAATAAGGCGTTATTGTTCCCACGGTGATTACCTATGTCATAATAATTATGTGAGAATAGCATTCAACATTCAAAAATGAAGTTACATGTACTTTACCGTCAGTACATAAATTGTCTTATAATATTGCAAATATTATTTTGAGACACAGTGCAAGTAAGAAAGAAGATAATTAAGTAAATAATATATACATTTCAAGACTCTGTTATTTATTTAAGTAGGTACTAAGTACCTATTATTTTTAATTATTTAAAAACTTATTTCGAAGGAAAATTTCAATAAAATATATTTATATAATACTAACTGCACCCGCGGCTCCGCTCGCATGAAATACAGAATGCCTTCGATTGAGCGCACGCGCGAATTGTGCTGCCTCCGCTCAAGACGGAAGACAAAAATGCTTTTTGTGGGTCATCCTTAGAAGATAGATATATGCTATTGCCAACTTTCTTGTAGGCCGTTTTAAGATATACAATTGTGTAGTACATTCATTTGATATATCTCCTATGGTTTATTCAGTGCAAGCCATTTAAGCGCCCCAATTGCGTCTTTTTTTCCTAATTGCTTCACCGTTATTGTCACTGTTTTTTTTTTTGACTTATTTATCTTACAAGTATCCTATAAGGTGACCAGATATACATAGCTATAAATTAAAACAAAAACATGTAAATCGGATAAGTGTTTTTCGTGTGAAAAGAACATAAACGTGCAGACAGACAGAGAGTCTTTGTATTTTATAATATGTATAGATAGATATAATATATAAGCTCGCTTTAAAATCCCTTGTCGTTTGTTAATAACTCAACAATAGTCGTGCGCCGAGAGTTGAGCCACCACATAATATATATATATATATATATATATATATATAGAAGTAACTTCACGCTACGACCCTAAAGGGTAGAGCAGTAACTATGAACGATAAGCAATCCGGCAAGCTGTAGGCAAGTACTAGCCGAGTAAATTCAACACGGTTGAAACGGTAGAGCATATCTAGTATCTAAATACGTCATTTATCAGGTTTCGTGTGACGACCAGTGTAGGTCGTGAGTGAGATCGACTCTCAAATTTATTATTATATAAGTATCTATATTATTCCTTATTAATATGCAGATATTTTCATATAATTACTTAACAGAACCTATATAGTCAGCATTGTCGCTTCTCGACCTTAACCTAACGCAATCGGAGTCAGATGTCCTCACTTAAGCTTCCATATTAGGAATGTACTATCGAGAGTATTGATACAACTCACTAACAATACAGGGCAAGGCTGATAGAGTAGACGCATGTCGACTTAATTAAATTATGCTAGTAGTGCCACATAGTCTCCTATTATTCATATTGGCATGGCTTATCATATATGTTGTATGCCGATACGGCCATATCCATTGAATGCAGATGGAGATACTAAATTTAATTATTATCCTTGTATACATATTGATCATTCACAAAAATGTAATCACTAATTAAATATAATTTATATGCATGTGGCACTGGATACTTCTACGAACAGTACAAATTTGTAAGAAATTACTTCTCCAAATACATTTTTAAGTTGCTCGACTATTACTCGTTAACTTGTAAAGCCCACTTAGCTGTAGTAGTTTTCCCCTTAACTTCGTTACATATACACCGCCATTTTTTTTTAAAGATCTAATAACAACCATGTTGGTGGAACGGTCAAGTGCCCCCCCCCCCACTTGACTCTAACAAAAATTAGCACTTTAAAGCTTAATATTTCACAATGGGAACCCTAAATAGAAAAATGTTTTTAACACACTCGCCATATTTTTAAACGACCTATTCAACGGCACCCCAAACCATGGGATGGACGAGAAAAAAAATCATCCATACTTTACGTAGGGGAGGTACCCTAAACATTGTTTTTTATGTCAAGTTTTTATTTTACCACTTTGTCGGCATGATTAATGTGTATGTATACTCATACCAAATTACAGCTTTCTAGTACTAAGAATCTCTGAGCTAAGCCACTATTGAATCCATCTGAACATACACCAAAAAATCATCAAAATCGGTCCAGTCGTTTAGGAAGAATTCAGTCGCATACACACTTACAGAAGAATTGTATATATAAAGACTAGCTGTGCCCGCGGCTTCACTCGCAGGGTTAATCGTAGAGGGGTGAAATTTTAGGGTTGTATGTATTTTTGTATGCTGTATCATAAAAAAATAAAAACAAAAATTTTGTATAAAGAATAAAAAAAAATTTAGGGGTGGGCCCCACCCTTAACATTTAGGGGGATGAAAAATAGATGTTGTCCGATTCTCCACCCTGGGCGATATGCACGCTAAGATTCACGAAAATCGGTCGAGCCGTTTCGGAGGAGTTCAATCACGCACACCGTGACACGAGAATTTTATATATTAGATATAGATAGATAAAATGCATCCTTGACTCACATGATTTGACATTGCATCTAATCAACGTGTTTTATTAACTATTTGAAAGTCAAGGTAAAAAGTCACATTCCTTAACCTAAATCACCGTTTTAGGAAATGTTGACTATAAAGATAATTATAACGACTTTTATTTTATTTACTAAATCTAGAGAATTCATTATGAAACAAATATAAATCTAATGGAGGCAGAAACGATAAAGTTAATGCTTTCTGATTATATCACAAACTTGATGTTTCAATTATGATTACAATCTTCATTCTACCATCAGAGACTTGATGCCCGCTCGCTATCTTGCCGAAACGATGTGAAACCCACCATTGAACGAATTTATTTGTCTAGCTTACTTAAGATAACCAGTAAAAAAATTGCAACTTTCTTAGTAGTAATATCTATTTTTATAATACGAGTGTAACAACAAGCGTAAAGTTCACACAATGGTAAGCGATCACATTAGCTTATGGACACTTGCAACGCCAGAAGCATCACATGCGCGTTGGCAACCCTTGTTCAATTTCCTTTTGAAGAACTCCAATCAGTGGTCTCATAGAAAAACCTCAACAGATAGCTCATTCTACATCCGGAGCGTTCATGAAAGGAAACTCCTCTAAAACAGGACTATCCGTGACCATTTAGAAAATTCATATGAAACTGGAAAGATGTTCAAACTAGTACCTACTTTTTATTCACTTAAGGGCCCTTTTTATTCGAAGTAACGTTTACGTATGGCCTTGTAGGTAAATTTCAAGTCAATCGGATCTATAGTTTCGGAGATCCCGTGATGAGTGGTATTTCACTTTTATATATATAGATAATGATAAAATTAATATAAATGTTATCATATATATGTTATGTTTATGTAACAGCTATTACCAAACATTAAAATCGTATACCACTTTATAATTCAAGTATAGTATTTTTGATAGCTATTTAACTAAGTGACTTAGGGGGACCAAGAAGAACATTCCAGTCCCATAATAACCTTAAACTTAGCATTTATACAGCCATCTTAGCAAGTGTACCCAAGATTTTATAAATAATAGGTATACCTAGTATTCATTATCTCAAAGCTTATTAAAGTTAAATACAAAAGCTGCATTTGGAAATTTGTTAGGTATCCAATACATCAAATTTTATTATTACCTTATTCACGCCCGCAACTACTTCTGTTCTTCCAAAACAATTTGTATTCAATATGAAAGTTTACTAGACGATATTATTACCTGGAACAATAATAAAAAAATAACATTATTACATTTAATGTGGGGTGTAAAAGTAAAAACATAACAGAACTTGAGGGTAACGTAGGAACGTGTGTGAATAGTATTTAATAGTAGTAAGTAAATAGTAATAACTGACTGTTCTGGTAGCCATAAGAGCCCTCAAGCCTCAAACGTCTTTTACAGCTTCACCCGGGCTTGACTGTGAATAGATAGTATCAAGTTCATTCATACATCAAACTAACTGTGCCCGCGGCTCCGCTCGTGTGGACTACAGAATTCTGTCAGTCGACCGCATGCGCGATTTGTGCTGCATCAAAAATGCTTATTGTGGGTAATCCTTAAAAGATAGACATATTAGGCTATCGCTGACTTTTTTGTAAGTTTTTTTAAGATATATGATTATATATGCTGTTTACTCAGCGTAAACCATTTAATTTATAACAAATTTAATCACACCTAAAGCGTATTTTTTTTTTCAAAATTGATTAAATAACTATTACAGTTATTTATGATACTAGTGCGGTAAGTTGGTTTTTACAAACGAGTAGACGAATGTAAGTCGAGGGCTTACCATAGTTACTAGTTTGTAAAAACCAATTCCGCACGCGTGTTATAAAACCGTGTTCAAGATATTTGCGAGAAAACAGTACACTATGGTAATGAAGCAAGCTTTTTCATTAGATTGTCTTTAAAAGCAAATAAGATATTATACAGATAGGTCACTACTCTTGGAAATTTCCTCTGCAATTTGCGCCTCATTCAAGATATCAGTAGTGGAGTAGATTCCATATTAATATCGGATTTCTAGCTTGAACTCATATTATTATTTTGTTTATAAATATCAGTAGGAAAGTCGCAACAATCTTTGACGTTTCTAATATGAAAATAGCGCGCTTTTGCAAATGACGTCACGTTCGCGTGGTAAATATTAGAACCACATCTTTCGTCTCATTTTCCCTTTAGTATTAAAGTGGGGCAAATGTATTCATAAAAAGTGCTTACAAGGTTCGATTATTCAGCTTATTTATTCTCGTAATGTGAAACTCCTTGGTGGAATACTTATATATTTTTATGGCACTATATAACGGAGCGTGCGGTAAAAACGTTCGGAGCGTATGGTGCGTAATTTTTAGCTTTCGAACAATGTATATACAGGCTTCGTAAATGCATTTTTTGAGCAAATGTGTTGAAGAAATATTTTTTTAAAACATTTGTACTTTAAAAAATAGGATTATTTATGGCAAGAAAGGATGATATGGTAGTGATACAGATTACTCTAGTAAGCTAATCACATTTGAAAAAGAACTGAAAATGAAAAACCTGACAAAGCTTGAAAGAGCTACCTGCAAGTAACATAATGTGAAACTCGCTTATCAAAAAAAACAAGGAGTTTTGTAAATTAATAAAGAAGACTGGATGCAAAAAATCATAGATAGGATTTAACGGAGTTTACCGAGTAGGAAAAATGGTTACAGTCTAGCCGCTTATTAAAATTACAACATATCAGCGAAAGATATGATAGAAGAAATACTAAACTAAGATATAGCGCGGTGAAAGTTGTTTTTAAATTATTATAGCCCTTGGATACACGCCCTTTAAGCCAAACATCGTACTATTCTGTAATCTTCAAACATTTCTCTAAAAAGATGCCAGATGACACTTCGAGTTTACCGCCAAAAACTCAGTGAAAGACTAGTTTATTGAGTATTACCATATAAAAAGGCAAATAAATTGGTGGATAAGTGAGATAAATGATAGTACTTCACTCATTATTAGGAAACGAGTATAACTATTATTTTTTTTTTTTTTTTTTTTTTTTTTTTTTTTTTTTTTTTTTTTTTTTTTTTTTTTTTTCGAACTGACTACACTGTTAGCCTGAGGGGCCCTGGAGCCTTTACGGCTTTTACAGCTTTACCGGGCTTGGGGGCGAGCGCTTAGGGCACTCAGCCACGAAAGCTAAGCAACAACATCCGAGGGTGCCAAAGTGGCCGGACCTCGGCTCGGACTGTTGCGCGTATGCAATTAAGTCGCGATCTGACTAATTCCCTATCCGTAATTCGATCTAAACTAACTATACATATATACATGTTTCTGCCCCCTGGGAGGAGGGAAGGAACATGTGTATGTGTATTTAGTGGTCTGAAATTTTTGTCTATTCTACTAGGCAAAAAAAGAAAAAAAAAGGTCCCTTACAGAACCTATGTACCTATGTATGTTGTGCATGTGTGTATAATGCAGTGTCATGTATGGCTGTGAAAGCTAGTGATTGTACAGTCACTTGTATCGCGCGAGCGGATGCTTGGCTCAAGGGCTCCATGCCGATGGATCGGACCTAGGCTTGAGTTGCCGCAGAGGAGGGTGGTCGTGGCGGGTGTGCGGGCGCGAAGTTAACCGTTCGTCCCCTGCGGAGGGAACGGTGGTTTCGCGGGCGTGGGCGCGAGCACGCATATGTTGCGGGAGCGGACGCGTAGTAATTATTAGCTTTCTCAATGTCGTCGTCGGGATCGACAAAGAGATTTCGAGGACGGCGTTTATAACGTTTGGCAACGGGGATCGAGTTGTCTGGGACGTAGTTCACGGTGGATTTTACGAGCGGGTTGGGGTGATTCAAAGCGCTATCGAAGTATCTCCTGGTGAGATATTTCACATAGGCTTCTATCGAGGGAAGCCTCATGTCCCTATGGAGGTCCATGTTCCTAACGAAGGCTGGAGGGTCAAGCAGGCGACGGAGAAACCGATTTTGGACTCTTTGCATGCGGACAAAGTTATGTTTGGACATATGTGCGAACGCTGCGCAGCTATATGTCAAGATCGGACGGACACACATCTTGTATAGTGTAAGCTTATGTCTTAAGGACATTTTGCTTACCGAACTGAGCAAGGGTCGCAAGCGGGAAAGGATCCAGATGGCCCTATTCCGGACTATAGTAACGTGTGCGTTGAAGTTAAGCTTCGAGTCGAGGGTGACACCCAGATATTTAGTCTTGGTGGCCCAAGGGATATTCCTACCGAATAATGAGAGGGGTCCTACCGTGCGTGGTAGTTTACATGTATGCGGTTCGAACATAATCGCGGCGCTCTTTACCGGATTAATAGCTATTCGCCACGTTCGAAACCACTCCCCGAGAGTGGTTACGGCACGTTGGACTGCGCAGGCGAGATTCTTTCTGTGTCTGTTTGACGCGTATATGACTGTGTCGTCAGCGTAAAGCCCTACCTCGACCCCGGGGGGCTTCGGGAGGTCGCTGACGTACAAATTGAATAAGCAAGGTGCCAGAATGGAGCCTTGCGGGACGCCTGAACGAATGGGACGTGCGGTGGAGAGTACTCCTTCCACTCGGTAGTGGAAGGTGCGGTCGCTTAGGTAATCGCGGACTAAATGTACTAACCTATCCGGGACTTCTAAATGGTGAAGCTTGTGGACCAGTCCGGCGTGCCAGACCTTATCGAAGGCCTTGGCTACGTCGAAAAAGACCGCAAGCGTGCGGGTGGGAGCGATATTGCTCTTGGCGAAGTTACTCGTGATGTGCTCCGTGAGGCGGAGCACTTGATGTGTACACGAGTGACGGGCGCGAAAACCGAATTGTTCGGGCGGGTATAAATTCTTGTCGTCTATAACGACCTTGAGACGGTTCAGAAGGATCCGCTCATAGAGTTTCCCTAGAGTGTTTAGGAGACTGATCGGGCGATAGCTATCGGGAAGCGAAGCTTTTTTTCCGGGCTTGCGAATACCTATAACTATAGCTTTTTTCCAGACGGCTGGAAAATAGCAGTGGGCTATGGCTGCATTGAAGATGCAGACCAAAAGAGCTATAAGGTGATCAGGAAGAAGTTTGAGTACTTCATTCCTGATACCATCAGGACCGGGAGATTTTCTAGGCTTAAGGCCTTTAATGATAGAACAGACCTCATCTGGCGTGACCGGGGTTAACGTTTCCGCGGGGGGAATCAACGTGAGTTCCTGAACGGCGGTCTCGATAGTTTCGATGTGGGCAGTGTCTACGTTGTCGCAGTTTGGGGAGCACTGGCTCTCCAAGCTTGCGGCAAGGCATTCTGCCTTATCGTCGCTATCGAACGCGAGTGGGAGATCGGGGCCCCTTTCGAGGGGCGGCATCTGGGCGGAAACTTCTAACTTCAGAGAGCGGGCGAGGTTCCAGTAAGCCAGATGGGACGGCTTGAGACCCTCTAAGAGGTTATCCCACCGGTGACCTCTGTACTCTCCGATGCGAGTTCTAACCTCTCTCTGAAGTTGTCGTAATCTACGGGTGTTATCCCTCGTCGGATAAGAGTCATGTGCACGTGTCGCGGCGTTCTTTTCCGTGATTAACGCTCGTAAGCCGGGGGGGAGTATAAAACGGCGTTCGTTCGCCGCTTGCACCTCTCTCGAGGCCTCCCTTACACCGGTTTGGAGGTAGTCGACCAGGGAATCGATGGCTAAGTCGGCGTCTGCTGTTGACTCTAATACGTCGGGGATCCTAGCTAGGCTGGACGGGGTCGCGTTATCGGATAAGTAGCGATTTAAGATCGCGTAGTCAACTACTTTGACTTTTGGCGGACTGGGGTCGAACGGTTGCCCGAGTTGTAAGATAACCGGGCGGTGGTCGGAGTCTAGTTCGTGTACGACTTCTATAAGTCGTAACCGAAGTGAGACACCTTTGAGGAGGGCTATGTCAAGTACTGTCGGTTGACAATTGTCTTGAAAGTGCGTGGGCTCTAGCGGTGCTATGACGTCAAAGCCGAGCACGTCGCATAGTAGTTCGAGTATAACCCCGTTACGGGTGTTGCGCGGGTTGTTGAAAAGGGTGTGACCGCTATTGAGGTCGCCTGCTATTATGACGGATTGACCGAGTGAAAGTAGCGCCTCCAGATCGGACTGAAGGAGTCTTTTACTCGGGGAGAGATATGCAGAGACAAGCGTGATTGACGGATGGTCAGTCATGCCTATTCTACAGACGGACACTTCCATATTGGTAAGTGCGGGAGGGTCTATTGGCATGCAATAGAGGGAACGCTTGTAGTAGATGAGCGTGCCGCCTCCTCGGGTGGCACGGTCATTTCTGACTATATTGTAATTTGCTATCTTAGGGTCGCGCCTACTGGGTTTTAGAAGTGTTTCTTGTACTAGAAACACGTCTATCTCCCGTTCCCTAAGAAAGGTGGATACTAAGTCCCGTTGTGGAAGGAGGTTTCGCGCGTTGAAAAAAGATATGTTGAGGCTCCTAGGTCTAATGCGAGCCATTTCTAGTTGGTGTGTTTAAAGCTGCAGCACGGGACACACGCTGGAGCGTGGCTGTCAGCTGGGGAAAGCGTTTGATCGCTTCAATCATGCCGTACTCAGTGCCGCACTGATCGTACGCTAGCACTTCTTGGTAGTCGTGCTCGAGAAGAAGCATGGCCATATAGTCGAGGCCGAAGCGTTGACTACATAGCGGGGAGGCCTGAGCCTTGGGAGGTTGCGGGCGGGGCCTGGGGCCCCATGCTGCCTGAGGGGCTCGCATGGGCGGAGGAGGTGCGCGGGGCGCGGGGGCGGCTGCCACCGGGGCGCTGGAGGCGCCCGGGAGGCTGGGGAAAGCCTCTGGCGTGAGCAGAGGCTTTGGCTGTCCTGCGGCGGGACGTACCCTCTGAGGAGGGGTGTGTCGCGTAGTGTGCATAGGGCGCGTAGGGCGCGTGGGGCGCGGGGCGCGGGGACAGCCGCGATAGTTCGCGGGGTGACCCTCGTTGCCGCATAGCACGCAGCTCGGAGGGGTAGGCGACTCCCGAGTGCGCGTGCACTCGCTCGTTGCGTGGTCCCCGAGGCACTTAACGCACCTGGGACGGAGATGGCAGTTGCGTGCCGAATGACCGTACAGCTGGCAGTTGTGACACTGCGGAGGACTGCGGTTCTTGTGTGGGGGCTCTACGGCTATTCCGGAGAGCTCACACACTTTCCTAACATTAAAAATGGCTCTGCCCTCGGGGGTCAATTCCAGGATGACTAGAACCATGTCGAGAGGTCTGTTTTTTGATTGTCCGCCGTGCATTCTGTGCACTTCGCGGACAGGGAGGGCCTTGGCTAAGAGGTCAGTTTTGACCTCCTCGGGTGTGATTTCCACCGGGATGCGGCGGATTACAACCCGGAGGTGACGTTCTTCCTCCAGGGAGTATGTGAAATATTCTAGGTTGCTGTCTCGGAGCAACCTGGTGAATTTACGGTGTTCGTCCGAGGTGGACACTTGGACGCGGATACCGTTGGCCGTGCTACTGGCCTGGGTGTAGTGAATACGCATATCTCTCAGTTTTTCCGAGAGTTTCGTCCAGACCGACTTGTTCTGGACCGTGACGGGGGGCGGGCGACGCGCCTTTCTGCCGGCAAAGGTACCGGCAGGCGCTGAGGGCGCTGCGGAGCGGGGGGCGTGGTTATTAAGACCGGTCTTTTGTGCCTTTTGAGGGCGGGACTGAGTCTCCGGAGACTCGGGACGCGAACGCGATGCACGTTTGGCGGGCTTGTTTTTTTGAACGAGGGTGAAGCCCTCGTTATCATTGACTGTCGCCGTGTCCATTTCGTCGGACTCGGGTTCGGGATCCTGACTGGCGGGCGAGTAGCTAATGTTTGTAGCTACTAGCGTCGGCGTGTCCGCTTCGGGAACTAGCGACGCGAATGAATTATTTATTGGCAGCGCAGAGGGCGCTGGGGTCGGGGCTTGAATGCCCGGGGAACGTGAGCGCGACGATGGCCGTTTGTACGGCGTTTGACGGTGAGCGCGGGGTGCCGTTGAGCGGGAGCGCGGGATGGACTTCTTGTTCGTCGCGGCGGGGTCGCTGGTGGGCTCGGTGCCCTGCGCGATGACGACGGCGGGTTGCTCGGCCGCGATGGCCCTATTGTATTCCGTCCAGAGCGACGGGTGGAGGCTCATTGCGAACGCTTTGAAGCGTTCCAATTCAGAAGGGTTTGCCATTCCGGCGGTGGCGGTTGGGTGGGCGGGGGTGAAGTTAAACCTCCCTGCCGGAGAGGCAGGGGGGTGCGCCGAGTGAATTTAAACGGCTATCCCGAGCCGTGCAAAGGGACCTGCGGGTCACGGTGTAATGACTCGCAGGAAAAGAACCTACCGGGCCCTACGTGGAGGTCCCTATCAAGCCCGAGGCAGAGAACGCAGCCGGTATAAATACCTAGCTACGCCCAAACAGACACTCGGGGATGGATGTGTAGCAGGATCGGAAGGGTGGGAAGGAGACACTCAGGGCTTGACTATGACTCTATCAAGGGCCAAGGTTCCTGAGCCCGACCAAGTACTATCGTTTGCCTCTGAAGGAGGCAACCGAGGGGCGCTTGGGTCACGCACCCACTTGCCTTCTGTTGACACCGAGAGGTTTCCGGCAAGCGACCACTAAAGTGTGGATTTCGTCGAATAGAAACAGATGCACTTAAAAGTGCAGTTTTTGTTTGTGTAGCGCGACACAATGGGTGCGAGCGAGACGGCGATACGCAGGTGCGGCGCAGGTGCGATGCAGGTGCGAAGCAGGTGTGCAGCAAAGCCGGTCGGTCGTAAAAGTTCACACAAAGGCGGCAGAGAGAGCGGTCGTAAACACGTCCGTTCCCGCCGGCGGTCGTGATCGGTCTCCATAACTATTATAAGACCTACCTTTATGTATGGATCTTAATGCTGGGCAACGAAAGCGAAGGATGAAAGAAGGTATGGATGAATTGTGTGAAGAATGATATGCATATAAAAGTTGTGAATACTGAGATGACAGTTGATAGACTGGAAGAGGAAAACCTGTTGTGTCTTTAATTAAACAAGTTATTGTGTTATAATATTTTTTTAATGAGTGATAAGTTAAATCTACACTATTATTATAAAGAGGTAAACTTTTTGAAGTGAAACTTCTTATGCGACTTCTACCACGTTAAACGTTTAACGCACATTATCGGTCTCTCCTCTTTGTGTGAGCCAGAGCGAGAGAGCAATATATTATCGGTCACTTCTCTTTGTGTGAGTCAGAGCGAGATAGCAAATGTCGGTGTGTATGTAAATTGCACACTGTTTAAATAAAATATAAAATATCTTTTAAAATGAAGTTTCACTTCTATCGTGTGTGAATCGTACACACACCTTTTTTGATTATGTATGAGTAATTAATATCTGGAACTACTGATAGAAAGCAATTTTCGAGCTGATGGTTATAAGCTATGGTTTATTGTTATTAAGTTTTATATTAATTGTAATTAACGAGTATGTATTTACGGATAGTTATTAATATTATCATATTATTATATTATATTCGAGGTGAATAGGGTGTGTTTATCAAAAAATACTAGACTTAAGTAACCGAATAACATCATTACATGTTCAACAGCCTTGATCTTATTATGGTATGATTATGTACACATTGATTACCATTGATATGACTATCCGACGTGTTAATTAAATAGACCTTACTCTGTAGATTGAATTGCGTATGTAATAAATAATCATTTAAATGGATTAAACTATGTATTATTAATAATTCATAAAGCAAGATATTATTTATTATTAAACCATAATAATTAAATCAGAGTTACTATAAATTTTGTTGGTCCTAGAGTGTTTTTTTAAATAGTAGAATCTATTACAATAAAATCAAGAAACAACGGCGACAACCGAGGGATCGTAAAATAAAAGGTTCTCTATGCCTTTGGCATACCGTGAAGCTGTGAAACCATCTCCGGACCAATGTGCAAGCACGGTGAAGCTATAAAAGCCAAAAGCAAAGGCTCCAGAGCCCCTAAAGCTAATAGCATATTCAGTTCGAACAAAAAAAAAAACTCGCGACCGATGTATTCCCTCCTTCTTATGACATCGGGTCCTTTAAGCGTAACGTGAAGAGATATTTATTCAGACCAGCATGACAGCGGCGACCGCCGATGGATTGCTTGCTAATCGGTCGGTGGTCACCGTGGTGTTTGGATTATGAGGGTGCGAATAGTTCGAACTTACCAATATTCGGATCGAGCCGAATATTTATATTTGATTCGAAATTTAAGTCGAATAATACGAAATTTCAAATAATTCATTATTTTGGAATGATTCGTATATTTTCGGATACTTTGTAATTTTTGAACTATTCTGTTCAAAAGTTAAATAATTCAGGAGTTTCTCGAAAAAAATTATCTAAATTGGAACCGAATATTTAAAACTTAAATTATTCGAAAATATACGAATTATTCCATTTATGAATAATTCGGAAAATCTAATTATTCGAGTCGAATCATATTCGCACACCCCTAGTTTGAATTGAACTGTGCTTACGATAACAAAAAAGTTATCAATTTGGTGAGGTACTATAAAAAAAATATATACCGCAGGTACTAAAGGTATAATAGGTTCTAAGAAATGAAAATCCTGTTTAACTTAAAAGTTTCAAAAATATTATGATCTCGTTCGCGCACGTATCCGGGTCAAGAGTTTGTACACACTAGCGTGTACGTCAATTACGTACACATGTGCTTACATTAAATTGTTGTAACGAAATACCTCAACCTTCATGCACCATAAATTGAGGACATTATACAGTTGTTTTTTTTTCAAAATTCGCCTTTGTATATGTAAAAGTTTCGTCGATCAACAAATTTAAATAAACAATAAGTTTTGTGTTTAAATGTAACTGAAATATGATGATTATCACTTTGAAATTAATAATTTCAAAATATACAAACAAATATATTTCACAGTTATACTCGTACTTATACTAATTGTAAAATTGAATAAATAAATAAAATTACTTGAATTTTGACGAGGGATCTTAGTCTGTCTTGGATAAGCGGCTAACGTAACCTATGGACGCTTTTAATACCATAGATGACACCTATAGATGACTATCGCGTTGCCGACCTTAAACACCCTACCCCAAAGAGCTTTAGAAACCCTACTCACCACAGGAACACAACACTATGTTATTTGACAGCGATCTTCTATAGGGTCGAGGTATTCCACCAGTCGAACTGCCCCAAGTAGAGAGAAATCTCCAAAGAAATTTATCTGTTCCCTTCCTCTCTTTCATTTCTTTTTTCTCTTTTCAAGTGGATTATAATAACTAGGAGCTTTCATTGCAAGTAGCCACAACAACGCCCTGGACAGTTCTAACCAGGAGCCGCAATCTTGTTTAAGCTATGTTTGTAATTTGAAGTTAATAAGTGTATACGCCGCATACTATTTATATTTATATATATGACACACACACACACTCATTCCTACTCATTCTCGCATCCCTTCCTAGTTCCTAAAAAAGTCGCTTTGTCAACGCCTCGCCGACTGGTCGTGTTGCATTCGCGAAAAGACACGAACAGTACTCGCATCAAACTCATAGTGAAAACGCTCCGCTATAAAGTGTTGTAGAAATTATAACGCACCCGCTTTTCTATTACAAAGAGAAGTGCTTATTGTGTGTAAGACTCGAAGTTTAAGTTCAAACTCAAGTGCCAGTGGATATAGAGAAACCAAACGAACCTGCGACCTAACATAACGGGAGACGTGGATTGGCAAGGTACTTCTTTTCCTTTTCCACTTAGAACCGGCGCCTTCAGGGGTCTGGTCCCTCTCACCCGATCCTCTCTATATACACTGTCCATCTCATACACGCATACAATAAGTATTAATCAATTATTTCGCTTAAATTAAATATTTTAATACGCTAACCGTCCATTTACAATCGCATTTCTTCTCAATAATATCTCATTATTTCATCACAAATATTCAATCATTAACGCATACAACACATTACACATGCTTACACGCATATATTAGTATAAAATATCAGTTAAATTACTCTTAAATCAATTTCATATTATTTTAGAACTACCCCGCACAAACAATAGTGTTTTGTATCGTAATTATAACTGAGCATATTGGCCGCTCGTAACTCGTTGGTTTATCAACCCACCTACATTTAACGTTATATTAATTGTTTAAAAATGGGTAAAGACGACGCTAAAAGTATACGCATACGCATAAATTTATTGGAATCAAAGAAAAACCAATTATTTGAAATTGTTCAGGAAATTTATAATCTTGGCCTAAAGGTTTCCGATCCAAGCTCTAAAACGCAGTTTATATCCCGCTTAAATACATTAGAACAATCTAGAACTGAGTTCTTAGATACTGTCGATAAATTAAACACCGCTTATCTCGAACAAGACGAGGACGCAATACCCAATTACTCAGTATTACGCTCTTTTGACGAATTATACTCCATCATAAAACAAACAGAGAGTGATCTGAAACTTAATGTCGAAAAAAAAGACAGCTACAGTTACAAGCTTAAGCTTCCACCGCTACAGTTAGCTAGTTTTGATGGCACACCAAGTTCGTGGCCTGTGTTCTTTGAAAATTTCCGCAGTCTTATACATATAAACCCTCAACTTTCAAATGCTGAGAAAGTACAGTATTTAGTAGGTTCTCTATCTGGTAAAGCTCTTAATGTCTGTGCTGGAGTGTCAGCAACTTCCGAAAATTATAATATTATTTGGAACGCTCTTTTAGATAAGTATCAAGATACCAGGGTACAAGCTTCAATATATCTTGAACAAATGCTTCATCATAAGCCAAATCAATCAATTGAAACATTCATTAATAACTTTTGTTCTGCTGAGGCAGCACTCCGTCAGTTACAAATTATAGATTTGTCTGATTTTATATTAACTCATATAGCTTTGAGCAAATTAGATAACAACACGCTCAGCTTGTTTGAACAAACACACAAGCAAACAGATATACCCACTTTTAAAGAACTTAAAAGTTTTTTAAAGGATCAAAATAAAATACAGACACTGCGAGCTCCTGTACACCAACATAATTTTCAAAATCAAACACATAAATTCACACCTAAAGGTAAATCAACGCAATCATTCGTCACTCAATTAAACAAAAATAACAGCACTCAATATAAAAGGCCTGACACATATCCACAATCACACCATCAGATATGTAAAATATGTAATGCTAGTTACATTCATCCCTTATATAAGTGTGAATATTTTTTAAATAAAGACCCATATACACGCAATAATATAGTAAACGAAAATTCATTCTGTAAAAATTGTTTAGGATTTCATAATATGTACATGTGTAAATCACTAAATAGATGTAATATTTGCCGCGGAAATCATCACAGCTTACTCCATATCAATTCAAATCATAATAACATGAATGTAATTTCTACTTTACGCAACGCTTCTGTCCACCCCTCGAGCAATATATCACAGCGTGATAATATCGTGCCCGAGCGCGTCGACCGAAGTCGTGTGCCACTGCCGGCATACGAACCACGCCGCGCACCCGCACCGCGTCGCGCGGCCGAGCCCGCTCCGTCTCACTTGCATTCACCTCAACTTGTCAATCAGAGGCAGCGCTCGCCGCTTGCGTCACATATCGATCATAAGTTAAATACGCGCGAAGATTCACATGTTGAAAACAACAATTCTGCACTTTCCGCGATTTCTTTCACGCGTATTTCAAAGAACACTACAGTATTGTTACCAACAGCTTCCGTGCATGTTTATGATAGCAATTATGAACCAACTAGCATTCGTTTATTTTTAGATACGGGTTCTATGAGTAATTTTATTACAAAATCCTGTTGCGAATTATTGAATTTAAAAATTACGCCTGTAACTTCAACAGTTAAAGGTATCGGTCAAGTAGAAAGCAAATCTTTCGGACAAACACAATTTAAAATATATTCTCGCTTCGACTCACGCTGTTCTTATAATGTTATTGCTCGTGTTATTGATACAATAACCGACTTTTTACCCAACACTGAAATTAATCTCACGGAATTATCTCATTTATTAAATGTCCCAATGGCAGATGACCATTTTCACGCACCCGCTCAAATCGATTGTCTGATAGGCAACGAATTATTCCCGCTTCTACTCGGATCAGGCCGAGTAACCGCTCCCAATTCCTCGGTTGTTGGTATACAAACCACACTTGGATATGTCGCCATGGGTAAAGCCCAGTGTACTTCAAACTCCCCTCTCGCATTCACACCAAACGAAAACTCACGCTCGGATTTTGAAAACTCATTTCATGATCTCAACTCAGACAAAGTATTTTTCTGTAATGATTCGCTCTCACTTGAAGAATTAACTAAAAGATTTTGGGAAATAGAAAAAGTCCCAAACAGAATTCACGTAAGTCCGGATGACGAAGCTTGTGAACATTTGTTTACATCAACATACGTACGTGATGACTGCGGTAGATATACAGTAGAGCTCCCATTTAGGCTAGACTCATCCGAATTAGGTAACTCAAATAGTATCGCCAAACGTCGCTTTCTGAAATTAGAAAAGAAACTCGATTCTTCAAATTTACGCACTGATTATAACTCTACTATTCAATCTTATATAGACCAGGGTTATTTATCTAAAGTTGATAATGCTTCACTCGATGTTCACTCTTATTACATGCCGCATAGGGCTGTCTATCGCCCTGAGAAAGAAACTTCAAAAACTCGGGTTGTTCTCGATGCAGGATGCAAAACAACATCAAGTAAGTCACTCAACGACTTGCTTTATGTCGGTCCCAATTTACAAAGTAATATCTATGACTTACTTTTAAATTTACGCATGTTTTCAATAGCGTTATCTGCAGACATTGAAAAAATGTATTTTCAAGTCAAGCTTTCATCCAAACATCAACAATATCAGCGCATTCTTTTCAGATTTAATCTGAACTCTTCTATTGACGTGTATCAGTTCAATAGAGTGTGTTTTGGAGTATCTAGCTCACCGTATCTAGCTATGCGTGTTGTTCGCCAACTCGCCGCTGACAGTCGAGATGTTTATCCACTCGCTGCTTATGAGGCAGAGAACCATATGTATATGGACGATTATGTAGGATCCATAGATGGTTTAGCTAACGCAGAAAACACCTATAAAGAAATGGTCGAGATGTTTAAATCAGGAGGCTTTAATTTAGTTAAATGGACCTCAAATAATAAAGAATTTATGTCACGCATTCCTTCTTCTCATAAAAATCCAAACTCTTTAAATTTCGATTCAGACTCTGACGCAGCTACAAAAATTGTAGGCATGCTCTGGCAACCTACCGATGATAATTTTCACTTCCAAGTTAATATTGACACGCCAGAAAAATGTACTAAACGCACAATTCTCTCTGCAACTGCACGCTTGTTCGATCCGTTAGGCCTCATTAGTCCAGTCGTCGCTTTTATGAAGTTGTTAGTGCAAGAATGCTGGAAGCTACAACTTGACTGGGATGATAAGGTTCCTAATTTCATTCATGTAAAATGGAGTCAATTTTACAATGAACTCGCGTATTTAGAAAATATAAAAATCCCACGTCATTTAGGTATTACTAATACTCTACACATAACGCTAATAGGCTTTTCAGATGCAAGTGAGAAGTGCTATGGCGCGTGCATTTATGTACGTGTTGCCAGTGACGAAAACTCTCACGCTATGTCAGTAAAACTTCTCACTTCTAAGTCTAAAGTCTCATCTCCAAATAAAACTCTCGCTCGTTTAGAACTCTGTGCAGCTTTATTGCTCGCAAAATTACTCGCTTCAGTTCGTTCAATATTCAGTAAGCGCTGCAATATACGCAATATTCACGCCTTCTCTGACTCTACAGTAATGCTTACCTGGATTCACTCTCCATCTTATAAGTTTCACACATTCGTAGCTAATCGCATCGCTCAAATAAATGAATACTTACCCGCTACTTATTGGTTTGACGTCCGTGGCGTAGAAAATCCCGCTGACATAGTTTCGCGCCCTGTAACACCCAAAGGATTAGTTGATAATAGTTTTTGGTTTCGTGGTCCGAAGTGGTTATCCGCTCCAGTCGCCGACTGGCCTGTAAAAGAATTCATTATTAATCACAACGAAGAATATCAAGAATCTAAAACTACAACTCTTTCAGTACAAACTAAATCTACACAAGATAGTACTCACCTGATTGAAGAACTTGTAGGACGTATTTCGTCGTGGTCTAAAATTTTGCGCACTCTAGTGTATATTTTACGCTTTTCTAAAATATTAATATCACGCGGTCTCATTACAGTCGATGATTTAGAACGAGCTGAATATTATGTAATACGTTACGTACAGTCTAAATACTTTACGCAGGATATCAATGATATTCAAAATTCCAAAGTTTGTAGAAATAAAAATATATTAAAACTTAATCCATTTATAAGCCACGGCTTGTTACGTGTAGGAGGTAGACTCACACACTCACAATTAAATTTTGATAAAAAACACCCAATTTTACTGCCTAATGATCGCATTACTCTGCTTCTCATTGAACATTATCATAAATCAAATCTTCATACAGGACCAGCTTTACTCTTAGCTCTTCTCAGACAGAAATTTTGGATACTCTCCGCTCGCAATTTAGTTCGAAAAATAGTACACAACTGTAACATTTGTTTTAAACTCAAACCACGCTTTACAAACCCGCAAATGGGTGATCTGCCCGCTATCAGAGTCTCTCAAGTAAAATCTTTCGTTCACACCGCGGTAGATTACGCTGGACCTTTTTTCATAACTCACATTCGCCGCCGTGGTGTTAAAAGCCACAAAGCGTATATCTGCTTGTTTGTCTGTTGCACAACCAAAGCTCTGCATTTAGAGTTAGTTTCGGACCTAAGTTCTGAATTATTTCTCGCCGCTTTTAAACGCTTTATCTGCAGAAGAGGTCCCGTGGCTATTATGTATAGCGACGGAGGCACCAATTTTGTGGGCGCTAAACACAAACTCGAAGAAATTTACTCATTAATACAGTCCACTTCTCATTTAACTTATATAACTTATAAGCTATCTGAGCAACGCGTTCAATTCAAACACAGTCCACCTTATGGACCACATTTTAATGGCTTAGCTGAAATTAACATTCGTTGTGTCAAAACTCATATTTATAAAGTCATAGGCAAACAGATTCTCACATATGAAGAGTTTTCTACAGTTTTAGTACAGATAGAAGGTTTACTTAATAGCCGCCCTCTTTGTGTACTCAGCTCCGATCCTTCGGACATATCCGCGTTAACTCCAAATCATTTTCTTAATGTCACACCGCTAAAATATCTTCCTTCAGAAGATTTTACAGATCAGCCTGATCACCGCTTATCCCGCTATCAGTTATTGAATAAAATAACTCACTGTTTCTGGCGTCGCTGGAGTCAGGAATATCTCTCTAGTCTACAGCAGCGCCAGAAATGGAATTCCCCAACTAAACCCGTAGAACTAGGATCTATTGTTCTTATTAAAGACAATAACGCTCATCCAATGTCTTGGCCTTTGGGAATAATCGAGGAAATTTACCCAGGAAAGGACAAGATAATCAGAACGGTAAAGGTGAAAACCTCTTCTGGTTCTTATATACGACCAGTTGTTCGAATTTGTCCTCTCCCGCTTCAGTAAAACTACGCAATCTTCTAATTAAACTTAAGTTAAATTATCTCTCTCTCTCTCTCTACGCATATTACTCTTAATTATCGCTATTACTCTCATTCACTCAATTTCTCTTCTGGATAGAGGAAACCTCTAGGCCGGGAGAGTTGTATACGCCGCATACTATTTATATTTATATATATGACACACACACACACTCATTCCTACTCATTCTCGCATCCCTTCCTAGTTCCTAAAAAAGTCGCTTTGTCAACGCCTCGCCGACTGGTCGTGTTGCATTCGCGAAAAGACACGAACAGTACTCGCATCAAACTCATAGTGAAAACGCTCCGCTATAAAGTGTTGTAGAAATTATAACGCACCCGCTTTTCTATTACAAAGAGAAGTGCTTATTGTGTGTAAGACTCGAAGTTTAAGTTCAAACTCAAGTGCCAGTGGATATAGAGAAACCAAACGAACCTGCGACCTAACATAACGGGAGACGTGGATTGGCAAGGTACTTCTTTTCCTTTTCCACTTAGAACCGGCGCCTTCAATAAGAATAACTGGAAAAATATTCTATTTATAGACGTTGCAGAATTATGGATGAATACATTTGCTATTAAGCTATTATATTTGGTAATAAGAAGTAGTAATGTTACAAAGGAACCTACTATCTACATTTAATATTGTTAGATTCAGAAGCGTCGCCTGTATAACTAATAAGAAAGTCAAAAATTTTTAAATATTAAATAAATATATTTCATATTTATTTCAGATTGTCATACCAATCAGGTCAACATGATCATCATGCTACCTATCTTCTATCCTGAATAAACTTATTTATTAAAGCTAATTCGAAACCAATGTACAATCATATCATTTTTCAAACTCATATATAAGTATGTCATCCCTCATATACAAAACAGCAATATTGAATAATGAAATTGTATTCTATTCGGATAGTCTTGTATCTTTATATGTACATTATTATGTGCGTAGAATATGTTATAAAGCAATCACTTTTTCCAAACCCGTAGTCAATAGATTCGTAACCCGGCGTAAATCAAATCATTCACAACAGAGCCGCGGAATCGTAAATGGTAAAAGTAAAACTAGGTCGCATTTCGCATTCGTAGCGAATCTATTTTCCAATGGTGTTTATACCCAGCGTCCATTGTCTCCTTACGCCGCACCGTGACCGACTGTAGTCCTTCCGGTATACTCCTACAATACTTTTTGTTCCATTTAATACAAGTATCTAAAACGCAACTGAAGCTGTATTTACTTCTAAATACTTGCACTAACAAACAACAATATCAACATATATACTAATCGAACAAATTTAATGGTTATAATCAATTATAGAGCAAATCGGTACCCTTAATTATTGTATTGATCATCGATCCGTAAAAAAAAAATGTGCAAACTCAATTTTTAGCAACGAGAATATATGTTTTAACATGGACGTTACGGATATGAGTTTTTGGATCTGGTTATAGATATATTAAGAGTATTTTGGTCAGATTCGGTTATGGATACGGATATGAAATTATATCAGATATCCGATAGGTTCAGATAAATTTATTTACGAATATTAGATTGTTCAAAGAATTGGATTTAGAAGGAAATTAGGTATTACTTGAACAGATGTAGGTGAAAAATATTAACTTAATTTAAAATAATTATTTATTTTTAAATCTTTTATGCTAATCGACAGTATGTCATTCGATTTCATTCCTATACAAAAATATTCGAAACATGTATATTGGATACGTTTACGGTTTCGGATATTTTTCTATTACGGATATCCGATAGATTCGATTAAACCGTTCCATAATACCCCTGCCATAAACTTTTGGTTATTCACGATAATTAATATACCAACATAATAAATTACGTATACTTTATAAAGAAGTAATTTACTAATTTGTCGTACTACTATTTTTTGTGGTAGTATCTAGATATTTTAAACTATACCCGTAACTAAAAAAAATTCTGCTTTCATACTATATTATTATTCAAAAATGCCAGTAATTCACTAAGAGACTTCACTTTCATTTTGATACAATATTTATTATTTGTAGACGACAAAGTAAAAGTGATAATCTATTTTATTATTAACCCATCAATCACAACACATGCTGTGATGTCAACAGTTCAATTTGGTTAGTACAATTTTTTTTTACAGAATAGATTCTCCGTTAAATATTTTATTGTTTATGGTTCACTCACTCACTCACTCAAAACTCACCGAAATCACTTGTTATTTTATGACGTCACTGAGAGTATTCAAGACTTAACGCTTATCTAACACTAAGGTCAGTGATTTTAAGGTCACTATTGTTCAGCACGAATGATCTTCAAGGGTAGTTATCATTTATCAGTGTACCGGAGGTTGGTATAACAGAAAGCAACCGATTTAATTCAGATGCATTGTAATGAAATGCTCTGGTTTCATATTACTTCTGGAGTTAAACTAGGGCACACGTATTTTACCGTTTAATTGTGCATCGTGTGCCGTTATTCCCACGTAAATTATATAGTGCAGTAAAAATAAAAATCTCAAGCGGACTCTGTTAACGTATTATTTAAACTTTAACTTATTAATTTAACTAGCAACCCGCCCTGGCTTCGCACGCGTAACAGAATAATACATATAACTCTATTGGTTTACGCGGCGCACGCCAGTAAAGCTCCCAGTCAGCATGATTTTCTCCGACAGCTTCAACAATCATTGTCATAGTTCAGCCAATTTACACAAAACGTTAATGAATTATAGACCTAAACCTTCCTCAAGAATCGCTCGGTCCATTGATGAAAACCGTATGACAATCAATTCGGTAGTTTTGAGTTTATTGCGTTCAGACAGACAGACAGACGCGGTGGGAAACTTTGTTCTATAATATGTAATGATTTCATATAGGTCCTTTAATATTTTGTTTTCCTCTACATGTATTTGGATAAAGTTACTTTTTAGTTAATTAAGTTTAATTAAAATTAAAAGTCTATATATTTATCAATTGCACAATAACTGATAAGTGATTAGAAAGTCACACCAGAAATAATCATAATCATTTATTTTATTATTAGGTATAGTAAAGGCATATACACACCAATATAAACACTAAAGTGTTTGTTCATATTTTTTTGTATATATTTTTCTATTTGATATTTTGGTAGAATTCTATTTAAGCCACAATACCGCTGGCTAATTTAAGTATTCATCCATCGTTCCAATCGTTCATCCATCCATTTATTTGTCTTGCATTATAAATTTTAGGACCAAATAATAATTGGCATGCACGAAAAAGTTGTTTTTAAATCATATTATGAACCTCAAGGCTATAAATAAAATAAATACTTTAATCGCAAGTCAACGTTACTGGTTAATATTATTAATAAAATATATGGAATAAAATTTGGAAAATCTTTAATTTTAATATGTATTACAAGCCTCTGGCTGTATCTGTCACGTTGAGTACGCATCAATGATTCAACTATCAGTTACTTGCGGTTGAATAAACATTGTCTACGTATTTTAATTTGAAGTTATTAAGATATGAGCAGTATTTATTGATTTTGTTGTTATGTAAGCTTAGTGTTAGAACGCAGGTTTCGTATTTTTGTAAGCACCTTAGTAAATATTCTACGCAATCGTTTTTGTACAAAGCGAACTAAATAAAATAGAACCCAGGTTTCGTAATTTTGTAAGCACCTCAGTGAATATTCTACACAATAGTGTTTATACAAAGCGAACTAAATGAAATAGAACACAGGTTCCGTATTTCTGCGTCTCGTAAAAAAAATATTAGTCAATGATACATATTTACATGTCTTCTTCAATAGTATTAGCTCTTCAATATTTTACAATGCGATTTCTATTAGGTATATATTTACTAATACTACGGTAATACGATAAAAATCATTGAATAAAAATAGTCAAGGAAAGATTTTCACATCCTGGTTGAAACATACGGTGTAAGTTGACACGTCCCAGCACTTTAAGTTGAAGAAAGTTTCCTACGAATACTTAGGAGCATGAATTTCTAACATCACTATACGATATATTATAGCCTAAAATCAAGTATAGCCCGTCTTTAGGTAAAATATCTTCAGTGCAATCGTAAAGTATAAACTTATTTGTATTTATTAAAGACAGTTTTTGTGAACCGATTTTATTTATTTGTTTACACTCTTTACAGCATTCATAGTTGTACGTCAAAGCAAAGTACAACATTAAAGAGATCTCTATGCCTTCATGAGAGCTTAATATTGCTAATCTAATCCTACTATTAATACTGCACTGTTGTGTTCCGGAACACGCACTGGAGCCAACTCTGCCCTCAGGAGCCTAATATTGACTGGCCAGAGTAAGCACTAAGGTCATTTGTGAGGTTAGTTATAAATAGCTCTCAGCAGCGGTGGCCATTTGACATTATATGGCCTGCAGAACTAGGATATTTGCTGTTTTATACTATAAAGAAATTATTGGTTCTGTCTGTATAGGTTTTTTCTTTTTTCAAATTTCCTTATAGGCATTTATTATAAAGGACATTGATCACTAACATGACCGTTAAAAAAAATTTTTCTCGGACTTTTTAGCTGTCTGTTTATATGTCCGGGTTTAACTCAAAAATGGCTTGACTTAGTTTTATGAATTTTTGTACATGAGAAGTATATGTCATTCTATAATTCATATGCTATAATAATTGTCAATAATATGATTAGAAATAAAATTACGAGACGGATCTAATTACTGGGTAATAAACGCGTGTGGAGCTGCGGGGCATCGCTAGTTCTTTATAACATTTGATGGATAAATTTATTCATAACTAACTGTGCCCGCGGCTCCGCTCGCGTGGACTACTAAAAAGGTTTTCTATTTTTTGTGCGGAACCCTAATTATTTTTCTTCAGTCAAAGTAGCCTAAAATATGCTTTATAACATCAACAATCTGCCAGTGAAAGATTGACCGTCAAAATCGGTCCAACCCTTTCGGAGATTACCCGGAACAAACAGACAGACAAAAATTTTAAAAATTGGTTTTTTGTTTTGGTATCGTGTATACTCTCATACGCATTTAGCAATAATCTTTTATTTTGACATTACAAACAGACATTTCAATTTCATTATATGTATAGATAAAAATATATTCCATAGAGTTTAAAAATAAATGCTATAAATTTCTCCTGGAAGATGCCAAAGCAACACGGTTCCTGTGTAAGGAAGACGACTTCACAGCTAATTACATGGTATCCAATTAACGAAGCTCTGACGCGCAATATGTACGCAAAGCTTTTGAGTTCGCTTTATTTTACTCGGGACTCGGTAATTTAAACTTTTTGTCTTTCACTTATTATAAATTGTGGAGTAAATAATGAATTTGTATCAAGTTATAAAGAAAATATACATTTATACTACTATCACAAAGACATAAAATTAGGGAATTTGTTTATAATCTCTGGAACTACTGGTTTGGTTCTGAATAATCTTTCTCTTCTCTTATAAAAAGCTACGTTTACATTGATGGTTATGTTTTATTTTTTTATTAAGTTTACATTGTATTTTAACGCGTACGCGTATTAAGTTGCCAGTCGTATATAATGTATATTCTACTAGCAAATTGTCTAACCGTCGCTGAACGATATATAATAAAAAAGTATCCTATTTTTTTATCCCATAGACGTTGTTCTACCCTTTCCGTTATTAATGGCTTGGCCATAGCGTTACCTGTCGGATACTAATATAACTATGAACCATTGTCTCGAAAAAACAAACCTTTTTGCAAAAAAAAAACGGGAAAGCAAAGAACCAATTTTATAGTTACTATTGATAACTTTATGTATTCTTATCCTCAGAATTAATAATCAAGAAATTGTTTTCTTCAGTTTCATGACGATATTTTGATGAAATTAACGAAAAATAATGTTAAAGTTTAAAACCGCTAGTAGTGTCCTTGCTCGCTATGTAAAATGCAACAAGCCTTTTTTATTGATTTTTCTTTAATAATGTAAAAGCAGATAAATGTTTAGTTTGACCCCCTCGTGCTGAAATTACAGCGGGCATTCGTCTGGGCATGCTAGTGAGTATATATTCCTTGTGGTTTCTTACGGAATACAGTCCCACTCCGCGGTAATCACCTTCTTTAGCTCTGATGGTCTGCACTGATCTCACTCGTCGCTTCAGAACGTCCCATATATGCTATATGGAATTCAGGTCGGGCTTTCGAGCTGGCCAATCCAAACGACGAATTCCGACCTCTAGCATATAGGTACTCTTCCACATCGCCAGGTCGGTGGGCGCAAGCGTTGTCGTCCACAGAAATTGAGTTTTCGCCAATAATGGCCAATGCGAATCGTGCATGAGGAATTAGGACTTCCGTGATGTATCAGTGTGCTGTTTTCTGCAAAGCCAAATATGCCTCTGCAAAGAATTCTTATCTTATTAGCACTCGCCGACGTCGGTCTTCACCGTACAGGGATATCCTGGCTTCATCGGAGAACCCGGGAATACCCTATCCCAGTCATCTTGAATCCATGACACATCATTTCGAGGGAAGCTGAGCATGGCAACTCGGAGCTCACGGAGTAATTTAGGGCCGCGGGACGGGCGATGACTGCGTATACTGCGGCCGCGAGCTGCATCCTCCTGACCATCCATAGATTAATTTGCACATATCTTACTTCTTTGGGGTTGTTCTTGAGATCCACATACGAAGATTTGAGCTTTCTTACCGCTTGACTCATCAGAAAATGATCTTCTTGTGGGTCGGTACATGGCTTTCTTCCAGAACATGGGCTTCTCTTGAAGGAACCGGTCTCTTGATAGCGCTACCAGGTCCTTAGTACTGTCGAACGACTCACATTTATTTAGCCTCTGAGCCGCGAAGCATTGGCAACACTCCTCATGCAGCGCAATAATTTTGTTGGCTTTAATCACTATTATCTACCATTTTCAATAACAATACTTTGAAATGTTAAGGAAACGAGATAATTAAATTAAATTTTTCTAAAAGTTATTTAGAATCGATATTAACTTTCAGGAATTCGCGTCACAAAATGTAGTTATAAAAATATTTCTTTAAAAACCAGCCTAAGTAAAAAAATTCAATTAGGAACGTACTTTTAAACACTACGGCACTTTTATAACAGACCAGTAACATGTTCAAATGATTTAAACCTTTTTCGTATTGTATTTTTTTCAGGCAGGAAAAAAATCAAAACCGCACGCTTTTTTTTTTGCAAATGAGTGCGTATGTGATGTAAATATTAGTTCAATCTGTCAAGTCGTTTAGAAGTTATAGAATTACTAACAGACACGCACAAGATTTTTACATACAAGATACTAGCTTGGCCAGCAGACGTTGTTTTGCTCTTTAATGGTTAATAGATCGACCACAACGCCTACCTATCGTATTTTAAATACTAACATATTTATAAAGTATCGCCTAGAAAAAACAAATATATTATGTAAATAAAACCTCAATCGGTCAAGTCGTTTAGAAGTTATAAAATCACTAAGATTTTTATATATAACATTACATTGTTTGTTTTAATATTTGTCCTTCAATCAGTCTCAAATGGCTGAAAAGATTATATTATAACTAGGCACAAGAGTCAATTATGTCATGGGACACGACAATTTCCATTGTTTTGTCGTCTATACTCTATCGAATCAAGTTGATTACAGCTTATAATCAATATCAATTTGTTTTAAAATATGTGCATGTAAGTAAATTTTTATAAATACTTATTAAACGATGAAAGATATTATTCGAAAATGCGCTCGATGTAGACAAGAAACCTTAATTTTATTATATTATAATATTTAATGGGTTTACAATTTGTTTTTTTGAATTATTGTTATCTTATCTTTTTATAAACGTTTGCCTAACAAATCTATAGTAATCCAGTTTGATAAACCTCAACATGGAAAATACAGTAATTAGTCCGGTTTTTAGAAAAAAATAATCTCTCGAGATATCCTATTTCTAGCTACTCACCAGATTTTACAAAACTATTTATATAAGTAGTTCTAATTAATAAATTATTCCATCACAAATTTTTGCTGAATCAATAAAAATAATTGTAGCCGAGTCGATGAAACCTTTCTAAAACTTATTAGCTTATACCAACCACAAACTAGGTAGAGAAGTCTAAAAAAGAAAAAGAGGTAAAAGAAATACGGGACAAAATGGCCTTTGACAAAAGTGACCTTACCTACAAACTTTTATAAGTATTTGATGTATGTCGAAAAAGGTTTGGTCCCTCACTGACTTCAAATAGGTATGTAATGGGAAAATAAATTTAATTTGGACATCAATTCATAAAATAGTATCAATGTAACAGCAATCATGGATACTAAGAGACACTTTTTTATATTTCTATGATTGCTATTTTTCTGTATGAACGAAGAAACTTAAAATAGTCAGAGAGACTTGTGTTTTGAAGTTGAAATTCCTAGTGTTACAAACTATTCGTTTACCTATACAATAAATATAGCCAAAATTTAAAATATACCACCAGAATCTAATATAAGGTTTCTGGATCGAATATGGCCAACAGGAAAATATAGCCATACTCCCTTTCTTAGAAATATAACAGTGCTGCAGCAAGTAAGTGTATTTATTAGTTGGTGTATGTGTGCGTGATACACCAATATACCTCTGTCTCCCGCCCAGCGCAACCTATTAAATCCATTTTAGTTACTGGTAACCCTAGATGAACCATGAACCATGAAAAACTTTTTAGGTTATGGTAAATTTAACAAGATAAACAGATGGATTAAGGATTAATGGATTAAGTGTCCAGTCACTACGTGGCCATAATATGTAACTACACTATAAGAAACATGGCTAATTTCCCCTGTTTAAAAAAAATCGTATCTAAGTTTAATTCTATTTATACCTACAATGTTTTCTTGCCTAGATAAATACAATACGAAATAAAAATGGTTTGGTTATATTAAATTCTACATAGTGAAAGAAAACTGATGACAGATTTTAAAAGGTGCTCCAATTTGACTCAGGTACCTTAAATAAAATGATAAATGTTTTCCGTTGTGCGCACATCATGCATAAAACTACTGGATAGATATTTACGAATTTTTGAAATGAAAACTTCTTTATCACAATTTTGATTTGAAACTCGTCGAAAAAGAGACAACCATATACATCTATATGATTTAGCCTACTAAAGAACGAGATAGACCACATTTACATTATGCACCGTTAATGCAAGTCCTGATTTTCATGATTGTGATCGTAGTCGTATTGGCCTAGGGGTGTGTGACAATGAGACTTCATACGCAGTACGCCCAAGTGGTCGGTAGTTCGAATCCCGTTGATTTAGGATATTTAAAAAGAGTTCTTACACGTGTGAACTGCTGCACACTGTTTTTTGCTTTACTCTTTATTTATTTGGTCTTTATAAAAAAAACGCATGACATCAACAATAATTTCGTAGTCCACGCGAGCGGAGGTGCGAGCACAGCTAGTTTAAAATATAATTATTAAGTATGTATACACACTGATTAAGTAATGAATTAAAAACAAGCATTCATCAACGTTTATGGGCTTTCCATATGCAATTTATATATTATTGCATTAGTATTTTAATCATCTCTGAGCTTCATCTGTCTAAGCCATCCTATACTTATAAACAAAACATCGTCCAATAATACTTTTTACAACTTAATGACGTTAAGAGTCAAAACCCTAGAAAAACGAAAATTAATTTAGACGCGCATAATTAAATGAGCCAATAGGCAGGGTGTCCATAATTTATGAAGACAGCGTGAACGGCTTAATGTTATTTTTTTAGTTCGTCTGAACGAAGCGACGCGGCATCTTCCAAAAATATCTAATCGTTAGTCGCTCGCCTCTAGATTGAGATTTGTTAACACTTTGTATTAAGTTAAATGGACTTCCCTTGGATAGCGACTGCCAATGAAAGAAAAAATAATTCTCTTAAACTTATTAATCATATTGCGTTAAAATTTTAAATAACATCAAAACTTTTGTTCGTTGAAGTAATAATTGGTTTTTCGAAAACGGATTGAATAATTTGGATGAAATTTTGTATTTAGATAACATTTTATTAAAAGGTGTACTTTTTCAAAAGACCAAGCAATTCTCGGTCGCCTGATATATAATAACCAACTGAAATTATTATGCATTCTCTACAACAATAATTTTTAAATACCTACAAGATAACACTGAACAATACAAGCTTAAAAACTTTATAAAACTGTAACCCGACTACAGAAAAAATAACTATAATTAAAAAGACAACTTTTTTTCTTTTAGTTTAAGCTTTTCTGTTTTTTTTTTTACTTTTACTACACGATAGATATTCACAGCTGACGATGGATAGCACTAGCAGTATTCATAAACTCTGAAATACAGTACAAAATTATGTTTCTGACTCCTGCTATAATTATTTAGATTTAAAATTATACTACATATATTTATGAATTCAGAAGTATCTTTATCATTTAAACTACTCAGAACGACTGCAAAAAAAAATTCAGAGATTCCCACTTTTCATAGTTATCTTGTTTGTATCTTGGCCTATATAAGCCGGACCATAATAACGAATCGATTGACACCTCATTCATTAAAATCGGATGAGTAGTTTAGGAGCTACGATGGAACTTACACAAACATAGATAGACTGCTAAAACGTGTACCCCTTCCTTTTGGTTTTGGCGTAGTAAGGTAAACAGTAAAAAAAATTACATTTAATCAACTCTCAAAACATTTCAACGAGCATTAGAGCATGATTATAACTCTTTTATCGTCGACTTATGAAATCTAGCGTTACCTTAAACAATGGAGCACGTTGGCACGGATAATTCAAGCTATCGTTAACTACACGTTTATAAAACATTACCCTTCGTTGCGAAGGAAGTCAACGAAGCGAATGAAAAACGTTAATTTTTCCTGTCTGGGGAAATTCAGATTAGGTAATGTTACTACTAAATTAACAGTCAAGACGGGAAACGAAAAGTTTCACCTAAACTGATATACCCTCAGACAATTCAACCTATTTCTACTGCCTATAAGAAAATATACTTGTATCTAATTTTAATTAAATGGTATCTTATACGGTAACTAGCTGCCGTCAACTCACCCGTGTAGCATATCGTTATTCTCATTTTCCGTACTTGCCTATATCTTGCCAGATTGCTTGACATTCATGATTACTGCTTCGCTCCTCAAGGTCGTAGCGTGAAGTTATTAGCCTATAACCTACCTCACTAAATAAGCTACAAAATGTAAATGGATGTTTTCAAATCTGACTGTTAGTTCCAGAGATTAGCGCGTTCAAACAAAAAAAAACAATGTCTTGAGCTTTATAATATTAATAGATAAAAATATCATTTTCTGTTATCTGAATGACAAAAACTATATAATGCGAATATCTGTGAAAGTAGAAGCAAAGGCCAATCTGGATCTGGATTCTGCGGATCATATAGAAATCGTCTGACACCATGGTGAGTGTTCTGAAAAGTTGTTTCATCTAATTCAGTCTTCTCTTTTTCATAACAGAACCACACGCGCTGAGCTCCGAAGCTGCAGCTTTACGGTAACCTTCATCTCGGCGCGAACAAAGAGGTATCTACGTCATGTCTTTGCCGCATTGTGAAGCTGTGGAACTGTCTGCTAGCCAGTTGTTCCCTCCTTCCTTAACATGGTGTCTTTGAAACATAGCCTGAAGGGAAATTTAAGAAGGACAACTGTCAGTGGATGATTCTTCTGTGATCGCCGATGTAGTTAGGATCTCACTGTGTTTTTTACACACAGATATAGCGCCGTCACTTTAAATTACTCCAAAAAAAAAAGTAACAGTAAGTAAAGTAAAAAGCATTCGTGATTGGGGTAGATGAAGGAAGGCATTAATTAATCTGAAGGAAACGAAAGAGTTTTGTAAAGATTGAGGAAAGAGATCCTCTAAACTTTCTGCTAAAGAAAAATATTTACATTAGATTTTAATTGTTACTTATTTATTTATTTAAACAACATTAATTAAATAAATATTAGAAGATAAGCTTTTACTAAAGTCATATTTTAAAAAATATATCCTAAGCTTCCATGATATTTTTTATACTTAAATTAACTGTGTTCAAAGTTTTAGCGTGAATAAAATGTTAATGACACTGGCGGCAGTATCTATAAAGTAATTGAATTACAACGTGTATCAATTAAAAATCTATTAGACACAGTCAATAAAAGGAAGTTGTATTCATACATTATTTAATAAACTGTGTTTTAGATTTATTTTTTAACATACGTATTACTTATGTATCATTAACTATTTTAATCTATTCAATTGTACATACATACTTAATTTTTAAATTAGATAATCAAAAATGTATGTCTCAATTTTCTATATTTCGCTTCATTACATCTATACATATTATTAAGCTCATTGTCTCTGTCTGTCTGTTCGTTTAAGGTTTTTTCACGCAAAAACAACTAATCCGATTTACATGGTTTTGTAACTATGTAACCATGTAACTATGTTATCTGGCCAGATTATAGGATATATTTTTTACATAAAGTAATATACGAAGTAAGCAATGACGATAACGGTGAAGAAATTCGGATAAAAAACGCTTTTGGGGCGATTAAATGGATTACGCTGAGTAAACCATAAGAGATATATCAAATTTATTTACTATATAATTGTAGATCTTAAAAAGTCATATAAAAAGTCAGTGATAGCATTTGTCTATCTAATGATCACCCATAACAAGCATTTCTGAGGTAACAAAATTCGCGGGTGCGCATTACCGACAGTATTCTGTAGCCCACGCGAGCGGAGCCGCGGGCACAGGTAGTTTATAATAATATAAATTTTCATCTAGGTACTTAAGACTGGTAGAATCTTTTCTTTATTGTTGAACGGCAAAAGTACAGCACTGTGCCTGATATCAAGCACAGTAAATTATAAACAATACGGTGACCACCGAGAGTTCGACAATACATCGCCGGTCACTGTTGCGCTGTCATTCCAGTCTGCAAGCCTCTAAGCACCTGGATACACTAACTGATCCCGAAACGCAACAAACTTAAAGAAAGTCACTTTGACGGCTTTATCACCATGAGCTTGGTATCGTGACCCTGTCGAGTACAGATGCCTACCGCCCCACTTGATTACTGGATATACCGGCAGATCCTGAACCAGAAAATGCCTATGCATACCACTTTTACGAGTGTTAAAACCATTGTATGGTGGTCACGATCCATACGGACATAATTCCATAAGTCCTAGCAATCAGCAACTGTGCAAAAACCTGTGCAACGTCCTACCAATCAGCTACTATGAAAAAACCTGAGTAAAGTCCTACCAATCAACATCTGTGCAATGTCCTACCAATCAGCACCTATGCAAAAACCTGTGCAATGTCCTACCAATCAATACCTATGCAAAATTCGACTACGCAAACACTTCTTCTGCTCTCTTTCTTTTCTTGCCCGAGGATTGCAACACTCAATAACACATGACACATGAGGCTTTCCAAATTGTGACTTGAACCTCATGTTATAATTAACCTATTGTTAACTAGCCCAAGTTACAACTGTGGTTCTTTTTGAGTATATTTATAAATAGTTATAAGCTGTGGTGATCATTTAACGTTCACGTGGACTGAATGACTACATGCAACTCTATACCATTAAAAAAGTTATTGTTAAATCTTAGATTTTTTTCTGTGCCAGTTTACTCAATATATTTCTTAGTAAAGTTATCATATTTGTAACTTGCATTGTATAACAATTACAAAAGAAAAATATATTTCTTTAAACTTTAAATAACGTGTTCAAAAATTAGTCACAGTTATGAGCATAAGCAGTTACATATTTTTATACTTCACGCCACAGATATCTATCTATATATACATATATATATTAATAAATCTGTAGTTCAGTCTGTATATATAATTATTTTCTAGATTTTTTGACGAGTATCTATTGGTGTATTTAGTGTATCTATTAGTATTAGTAACTGATCACGAATATAACTTTTTTGTGTCTGTCTGTTTGTCTAGATTTAATTCAAATACGGACTCAACGATTTTTAAGAAATTTTGCACATGCACAATATCTATATGTAAATTCCATAATTCATATTTTATAGGAATTGTAAAAATACTTTTAAGAAATCGAAAGAATTAGTTTTATAACCTTTGGTTTTAATTCAACTTTTTATGCAGGAAGTATATACCAGTCCGAAATTAATAGGTTATAAAAATTATCAATTTATACTGTCAAATATTAACAATTTATATTATCAAACAATTTTAGAAAAAAAAAATATGAGCAAAAATATAATTAAGAGATGAAAATAATTAATGCGTAATAAACACTTGAGGAGCTACGGGCAAAGCTAGTAATCATATAATTTCTGGCATATAATAACAGTAATTGACTGATATGATTAGAAGTATGTACATTATAATAGCTACAAAAACAAACACGTAGATAATATACAACAATGCTATCATCGCAAGTGGACAAGCATTCAACACAATACTGAGATTCTTCGAACTCTTGTCTATCATTCCGTTCGTTCTCGAACAGGTACAGTTGTGTCGATGAATATCCGAGTAAAAAAGTTAAAAGGAGCTCGACCTCGAGCCGGCACTTAATATAAAAATCCATTTAGGAATTTCTGATTAAAACACGCAGTCAGTCCGCCCGGGGACGAACAAGCTCGTGGCAGTAGATTAGTTTCGGGCACTCTTTATTTTTCCGCTTCACGTTCGTGCAGTTATACTAATCGGCCGCAGTGATGCGCAGTTTCGAAACAACTCTGTCAAGCCAAATACAATGTTATATAACTTTTGTCGAGGTACGACTGCATCAGATTCAACTCGTACGATTTTATCAATTACAAAATAATTTAAATGCAGGTCATATAATCCTATAGCAGAGATGCGAATTTTATTATTTAAAAAATAATTATCCTTATCTATCAAAGCTTCAATGTATATAATGGAACATTTCAATAGAGCAAATGTATTTTGTAGCCACTTCACTTGTACTCTGCCTACTTGTAGATAAGGTGTATCCGTAAATTCTTCGTCAGAACAATATGGCAAATTCGATAATCACTGCAATATATTATTTTGTACAATTTATCTAGGCTTTAATTGATATGTCTTTGTGTTTTTTTTATTTCAATAAATAAAAGATAGTCCAACTAATTGCGACAAACACGCAACCGAAAGCTGTCTGTATTTTAATTTTATTACAAATAAGTTTACTAAATTATATAAGCCTTTATTTAGCCTTTATGAGCTTTTATTTTTTTTAAGTAATGTGAGTGATATAGGAGAATGCAACAACATCGATATGCGTTATCAATTTTAATGGTATCACTACTCGCGAAAGGATTAAGGTTCTATTTTCACACTATAAAGTGATTCCATTCCCGATTCTCCGAGAAGCTAAGTGAATAGACTCAGTGAGGAGAAATAGACCATACATTAGAGTGCACCCCATTAAAACCACATGTGCGAGACGTCACCGCATCTCAAAGATACCGCACACTATAAGCGTACACTGTAAAAAAATTATAGCTACATTTTAGGTTGATACTATTTATATTATATATCATAACTTCTGTAACGGTTGTTATGACCAGATTAAAACAAATAATTCTACAAATAAAATGTGACAAATAAAAATAAAAACAGAAAGCTTATTTTTGCCTAAGATATTTACGAAAGCCGATAAAATAACAGTTTGATATTTTATTCTTACTAGCTGCCGTAATATTATCATATTTCAATACAAAAGTTTGGCACGTTTCAACTTATTTTAAGAACAAAAAATAAATACTGCTTTGTGTCATTATATTAATTATAATATTGTTCTTATACTGAGTTATAGATAGAATCATAGTAATAAATAGTTAAATTTAATATTTTCCGTTATTCCGTATCAATTGTAAACACGACATAGAAGGTAAATTCGTAATTTACGTCATTGCCGATTGTCAACATTTTGTACTATTGTGTCAAGATAAAAGCTTATCTTTTTGTATGTTGTTTTAGTTAAGCCAATTATGACCATTACAAATAATAATAAAACGATCAAAAACGGACTTAGTTGATTATCTACCGTTTCGAGTTTTTACATGTCTTATTAAATAAATTTGATTTTAAATTTCACAAGACAAAAATAAGTACCTAAGTTACTTTTACAAAAATCTTGCATTAAAATGCCTTTTGATCAAAGGGCTATTTCATTACAAACGGAGGACATCATATTTCAACTTGCCATGATGAATGCTTCACGACCCAATTATTTCACAACGACTTACAACATCGAACCGAGTCTATACAAATCGTAGTAAGAAAGAAAAATTTTTGATCTATCCATTCACTATAATTAGATATCATATTGTCAATACCAATTGGAAATTGTTTCAAACAGCATTTAAAATTTACGTCAAGGACTTATTTTCAGCATCTTTTGCATCGACATTTTTATCGTCATCACATATATTACAAAAACTTGGATCTGACTCCGTGGCGCAGTGTTTGTCTTGAAAAACACGTCCCTTGGCCTTGCCTACAGATTTAATGCTTTGCTGCTTTTTTATATTCAACTGACTCCCATTACCCCAACTAAGACAAACATCTAAAAAAATCAAAATAAAAACCATTAAAATTTTAACTAAAAATGTCTCACAACAAGATTGTTTAGTAAACTACATTAATAATAATAAAAGTTATATTTTTAAAAATATTGAAATAAATATCTTACCTCTTATGTTGTGCACAAGAAAAATTATAAAGAAATCACGGTAAACAACAATGTACACTTTTCGTCCAAACGTCACGTGCTAATAATTAAACCGTTGATCGGGCTGGAGGAGAGTACAGTATGACCGATCATTTCGATCGATATTCATTTGTCAAAGTCTTTTAGTTTTCTTGTTATTGTACTGACTACCATTACCCTTTTCTCCCCGCTCTAATTATGTGTAATGAAAAAATAATGTCTTCGAACACTTTTGCTGTTATTTTACTATAAATAGCGCAAGTGGAGATTGGATCCTTGTTGATGAAATTCAATCAATATTCACAAGAGTCAGAAGTATTAGTGAAGTCAGAAGTGTTATATAAGAAAAATATACGTAAGTACAGTCACTATAAATTATTATTATTGAAACACAATCTAATTTTTATAATAAATGTAGAAATCTACGTCACTAGTTTGAGAAACCAAGGAAGAGATAATTTGTACGCGCTCGCGGCGCGGCGCTTCGAGCTCTTCGCCTTGTTTATTCGGCTCATTCTATAATATTTATACAGCCAGATCAAGACGTCGCGTCGACTTACGAGAAATTTATATACATAGTTCCTAAAATGTCAATAGAATATAATATTGAAACGGAGAAACAGTTATAATTCAAAAGTATCGTCAAATAAATAATGATTAATTATAAAAAAAACCTTATAAAAACATTTTTTTTTTCAATATTTTAATTGTACTGATTTTTTTTTATTTTTCTCTGCAAGCCTTTTCTTTTGTTATACATATCATTGGGCTGCATAAAAAATAACTGGTTCGCCATCTTAGGGAATCCGCCATACTGGATTTAGAATTAACCTGGATTTTTAGCTAACCATGCATTGACATCCAAACTAAACGTGTATGCAATATTTCAGTTCAATCCGTCGGGGATCACTGTCTCAATATTCATTTGCAAGATTGGACCCATACTAACAAAGCAAGTTTAATAAAAACTTTTAAAAATACCAAAAATGAGATGCTTGTTTCATTTATTTTGCTTGAGAAGAAGATAGACACTCTATATTGTGTTCACAGATGCCGAGTATGGACAAGTAGTCAGTACCATTAAATAAATACTTAGACAGCAAGTCTTGCTGGAGCCATAGCAATTAAAAAATAAACATAAATTATGTTTAATACTTAAGTTGTTTAAAAATAAACCCGTTCAATATTAAATATTCACATAATATATTATCTAAACAAAGTATCGCCTTAATGTCATCTAAAGTGATAAATAAGGAGCTATATTTAGTAAACAAATACGGGAAAATTATATACGGAAGACTTCAAAGCACCTCTCAGATTAACTCACTTATTTGAAATGCCGAGGCGAGACACATCTGCTTATAATAAAATATACGAAAATAAACATAATTTTTCATCATCTATCATTTTATATTCAGGCTGATGGGGACATTCTAAATAATACCATGGAAATTGTATCACTGAATAAAAGTATCTTATGTCGCAAGATATTTTTATATTACTCTTCTGAGATTAAGAATGTTATGACAAATAAATACACTTAAAAACAGAGAACGAAATTTTGTATATTATGTGGGAAATTATATTTATTAATGTGTTATCGGAAATAGAAAACACATTTATCGCTATTTCGAAAAAATTTACACTTACATCTTATTATATATGTATATATAAAAATGCAATTATTTTTTGTCCGCTATGCGTTTATAAACATTTTGTCCGATTGCCAGGAAATCTTGTCGAGTTGTGCGCACAATTCGCGAAGTTTCTGTATTGGTTCCAGTTTACAATAAACGTGGCGTGCGAGTCGTTTATTTCGAAGACAATAGGTTAGAAGTCAAGAGTAAAAGCTAGTAACTTGTAAGAAACAAAATAAATAAATAAATATACTAAAGAAATAATACAAATGTTCAAGTTCAAACAGTTTACATTCTCCCTGATCACATTTGCAAAAACGCTTAAAAACAAATGAATCAAATATGATTTTAGCTAATTATGAATGTTAATAATTAAAATTATAAAGTGAACTACATAACTATATATCTGAAAAATATGAAACTAAGTATTTTAAATTTTTTGAAAAAACTTATTTTAATTTTTTTTTAAGAAAAATCTTAAAGTATCAGAAAGAGATATAAAAAATCAAATTAAGACCGAAACCTTATTGTAGTGTAATAAATAAACTCAAAGTAAAAATAGCTATAAATTGGTAGCAGGACACAGCCATAAATCTGAAAACAGTCTCTAATTGAATATTCTCTTTGCGTAATACCTTCTTATTTCACCCTTTAAAATAAAATAGAGGCTGAAAAAGAAACATGTAAATTTTATGGCGTCCGGGTGCGCGGCCTCCGGGACCAGTACTGTTTTTTTTTGTCAAGGTAAAGGAGAAAACTTGGCTCGTATTTTCAGCCAAAAGTTTCCCTGCTGCAATACTCGAAGAGAAAAATACTTTAGTGTCTTACGAACCGAGTTATAAAAGAATGACGTATTGTACGAAACCTGAAGCCAACAAATCATTTCAACCACTGCCAAAAGAATTCGGGGCAGTCGGTGTCACGAGAAAGTTATTAGACCGTATAGTATACGCACCATATGCCGCATATACGGCATGCTCATAATGACGTTGTTACATACCTACTTCCTAAGTGTCGTTTTAGGATAAAAATGTAATTATAATCACAAACAGATTTACGTACTAACAACAAAGGTTCGTAATATAAATTCCCCAAAGATATGAAATGAAATACGAGCAATCGAAGGCATATTTTTATTTTATTGGTACGAGCGTCAGTGTAGCACTGTTTGCTGATAGATTGATTCAAGCAATCGATGTTTAATAAAGTATCAATGTCACGGCAAAATGCATAACACTGAAGACCAAAATTGTTATATGCCTACCGTATACGAGTTACTTTAGAAGTTCAAGTACGAGGACTTTATTTTAAAACGTACTAAATAATTAAAACCAATTATTTAAACGTTTACCACCTTTAAACGTTTTAATTTGAAAATTTTAAATCCACCTAAAAGATGTTAAAAATACAATTAGCGATGTCATATTCTAGAACGTAGAAAAATAATCATAGTAAATTGAACTTTTGTTCATGGTCATACAGTTTAAATTGCAGTTTCCGAGACAGCACTATGTCGCACATTTCGTGGGTAGTGGTTTGCCTTTCACTCAACGTTTACTGTACAGGTTTAGACGTACATAGACCGTGGGCTTACGACAGCTTTAAATGCATGTTACAGAATTTTAATATATATTTTAAAGGTAAAAAAGTATTTTTAAGAATTATTTGTTCAAATATTTTTATTCTAAAAATAGCACTACGGTATCGTATAAATTATTTTAATACGTTTCACTTTTAAATTAATGGACACATAATATGTATGTAATTACTTTTAACATACTCAAATAATATAAATTCGTACCGAAGCATTAGTAAAAATGTAATAGCAATAGTATTAGATAAAAATTATTGTGTGGTTTTATGAAACCACGATACAGTGAAACTCAAAAAAAATGCAAATTATTGAAGACATGTGACATATTTTCTTTAATAACACACATTAACATAATATACAATATTCCGAATTTACGATTGTAATCCTTGACTGCACGGCATAAAATTCAGTTTTATTTGCGACAATGTAATGTAATGCAACTTGCTATGTTCCGAATTTACGATTATAATAATCCTTAACTATAGGACATAAAATTAAATTTTATTTGCGACAATGTAATGTAATGCGACATGCGATAGATGAACACAAAAATTCTGGGGCGGTAGAATAAAAGTCTACCTATATTAATAACAAATAAAAACACAGTAATAAAAACTAAATAAACAAGAAAAAAGATAACAAGCAAGTTTCTCTTGTTACTATCGCATTATTATAATAAACGTTGACAGTTATTTCCTCTTATCTTTCACTTTTATCATCTCGACATCTTGTAATGTTCACATAAGAAAATCAAAGTGAGAAGGAAACTCCTTATAGCGATCCTAAACTATCTTGAAGAATGGGACTTATTATTTATAATAAAAAAAGCTGACGAGTGATTTTGTTTGTCTGTTTAAACGCGTTAATCTCTAGAATCGCCAGTCGGATTCGTTTTTTTTTTATATGGTAGCCTTTTTTTTTATTAAGTTAAAACTATACTGTTAGCCTTAGGGGCCCTGGAGCCTTTACGGCTTTTACAGCTTTAACGAGCTTGGTATGGTAGCCAGATTCATGAATAACAGTATAGGCTATATAACTTCACGCTACTACCCTAAGGAGCGGAGCAGTAACTATGAAGGTCAAGCAATCTGGGTAGCTGTAGGGAGTACAGAAAGTGGAACAACGATGGACTGGCTAGCTACTCGGGCGCGTTGGTGACGCGGAGCGGCATCGCCTTTGTGGTTTGAGAGAGTTTATTGAACAAATTTAACACGGGTGAAACCGTGGGGCACTGCTAGTTTATTATATAATTATTCAACCAAATATTACTGAAAGTTCCCTTTTATATTATGTCCAGTATATGGATTTTTAATCATATATCATAACATATTAACGTATGTTTCAAATTAAAAACTTTATATTTTCAAAATTTAATTACTCATCAATAAATAATTGCTTTATATATAATTTTTTTTTCCTTTTGTTATATTTGTATTTTAAATCTAAGTTTAGGTGATTTTTTTTAAAACACGTACGTGGGTGTTTGTGATATAAAATTTAATTTCAATATATAATATTGAGGTATTTTACTAATATCGTGGATTTTTAATCATAACTTATTAACATATGTCATGTTTGAAGTTATAAGCGGGTTCTAAAGTTAACACTTCAAAAGATAATTATCCGTTTAATACTCTCATTAACAGCTCTATTGATCAAATGTTATTTGTTTTTTTTTGTTTGTATTTTGTTATTGAAATTTTGACCATTATTTTGAAAAGTTTTGCGTGGGTGTTTTGCGATATAAGATTTAATTTTTATAAATAAGTATTTTACTAATGTCGTGGGCATATTGAATATTATATAATTTTAGTACGCATATTTTTAAATAATTAATTTAATTTCAACAAAATTGTAGAAAGATTACACATTTAATATTTTGTAAACACAGTCATTTAATATGACTTAGCGCGAGCGTACCCAACATTGAACGCGTGGCTTCCGACGATAAAACAGCTACCGCCTTCTAAAATATTCAAGTAAAAAGCAGTACTTACTTCATACTTATTTGTAACCAACATATCCCACAACACAGAGAAATGTTACCTATTTCATACTAAGGCTCCTTAAATAAATGTTACAAATAAATCTCATCTCACATTTTTATACTATTTCCATAGAGTCTTATTTGTTAAGCATATTTTTTAGGAAAACCTCTCAGTCTTTCTCTAACTCACAATTTTTTTTATAAGAATTATCATTATTTTTACTCTTCATAGATTTAGCGTTTTTCAACAATTTAACCTGACGTTAAGACACGAAGTGGTCCAAGGTAGGAAACACGTTAAGCCTAGTGAGGGGACTGGCTTTCAACTGCAGCTGCCAGAACACTGCTATAGATGTTTGGCGGCAGATTTTGAATATATGAATAATGAATGAATGAATATTTTGAATATATATAATGGATGGTAGCTAACCGAGTGGACATTAGAAAAATCTCTACCACCATGCTATGGTTTCCTCATGATGTTTTCCCTCACCGAAAGCTCAGGCTCATAGCAGGGATTCGAACTCACGTCAATCGACGCGAAGTCGTACACGCTACCACTGAGCCATAATTGCTTCAAAACAATCTTGCTATGTTTTTAACACGAAGTTTTCCTTTACTGAAAGCTCAGACTCATTTCTGGGATTCGATCGACGCGGTGTCCGTACACGCTACCACTGAGCCATCATTTCTTCAACAACGTTTGTTAAAGTATATATGTATTTACAATAAAACTCATATCGCTTACTATAATTTCAACACAAAATAACGGAATGCGTTTTGTAAATCTAACACCCGTGGAAATGTTAAATTAATTATTGATAAAACATTAACCATTCTACGAAACGTAATGGAGAGTCTGTCGTATCAAAGGCCGGAAATATTTATACAGCTGATTTACCAAATCGTTAATATTTACATACAAAGTACAACACATGAGATATTACTTATACGACTGGAATGACATATTTATTTAATATAAAAATTAATTGTTTAATTAGTACTTTCTTTCTTACTTTTTAAATAGTGCATTTTAATTCAAGTGTACTTAGTTGGTTTTGACTCTAAAAAGTTTAGTAACATGAAGATTACTATATACAATATACATATTATGTATTGATTTTATTACAGTAACTCGCCTTGAAATTGGCCATGTCTTGTTGTGGACAACCTCGGACTGATAATGATGATGAAAAATAGAGTCTGTTAAGCCACAAGTTAAATCTATATTAATAAATCTATAGTTCTGTCTGTAAATGTAATTGTTTTCGAAATCTTACGATAGTCTTCCTATATGAAGTACACTGAACATGAATATGCCAATATGTATGTCCGGACTTAACTCAAAAATGGCTTGACCGAACCTTATGAAATTTTGTACACGGGAAGCTTATGTCATTGGTCAAATGATAGGATATATGAATTTTGAATAATACTTTTACAAATTCTCATTTTTTATTAATCCATAACCGATTCTCATAAAATTTTCTACACGGAAAGTGTAACCAGTCATTCTATAATTAATGAGCTATAATAATTATCAATATTATAACTAGATTTCGCAAATAATATTAAAAAAATAATTTTTTTTTCAGTACTCAGTCGATTCTGATCAAGTTTTATAGACGACAAGTATACGTAATTCTATAATTGATAGGTTATAAGAATTGCTATCAAAAATAAACGTTTAAAAATATGTAATTTCTCAATTAATAGACTATATGAATTGTCAATAATATCAGTAAAAATAAAATAGTTACTGTTAATAATCGCGTGCGGAGCCGCGGGGCACCAACATCCATTTTTAATACTAGCTGGGTCGGCAGATGTTCTCTGCCCTTTCCGGTAGTTAATGGCTCGACAACAGCGCCATCTATCGGATTCTAACATATCTATAAACCATCGTTTCGATAAAACATATATATTAAGTAAATATGACAATCGGTCAAGTCGATTAGAAGTTATAGAAACATTAACAAACGCACACAAGATTTATTTATATGTAAGAGATATATTTATATATAGACATAAATAAGATAGATATATTAAATATTATGCTGTCAAAATATTATTACTCTCTGTATCATTACTGATCTGTATCGCAAAAGTAAATATTTTACAAATCAATGAGATCAAGCCGAAATAAATCGTCAAAAACGATTTGGCGTTAAATGACTACTTGACCAGAAAAAACAAACTATGAATAAAACGTAAAGCATTTGGCCCTCATTCACAATATTACAGTTTCACGAACATTATTTTTTTATATTACCACATCAAAATTACTGCATTACTTTTTATTATTAACATAGTATATTCCAGAAACAACGGTGTTTACCGTCACACCATGCTTCCATCAGTCAGTCATCACTGTTATGCTGACGGTACACCCAAAAAAGCCAATGTTATTGAAAGCATCTTACTTGGAGTTAGAGACCTAGTACAATTTGATCATTCTATAAAAAGCAAACTTATGTCTGGAAAATTCAACGACTAAAATTAATATAATCTTCAAGATTCCTAATGCATTTGCACTATTAATACGAACATCCTTGTTCTTACATCCAGTCTACACTTCCCGTACATTTATAGATCAAGGCGACGGATTCATACTTCAACTGCCAGACGTCGGTTACAAGTAAAAAATACTAAAGGACAACAATAAATTAATATCTATATTGACAATCAAACAAAGAATTGTTGGTTACTCAACGGAATCATGTTCGTTCAGATTCTATCAACATAATATTGTAGTTGGTAATATGATACAGTGCAGTGGTAACAATGGAGGTTACTTCCGATGTTATTTAAACAGCTGTAAAACACTCGCCTACCAGATGAAGTGGATTGATATTACATAAAATCATTGCTTACGTTATGTAACTTTTTTCCACCATTGAAAATCAGAAAAAATATATTTATATCTACACAATGAATAAAATTGAAGTGTCTAAATGCATATTTACGGTATTTACAAGAAAAAAAAAATTTTTTGCCATCCGTTTCTCTTTATCTTCAAATTCGTTGGGGATTTTGGGAGTTGCGAGTAAGAGAAGTGAGAACAAATATAGGCTACACAGGTGTATTAGCGGCTGCACGGTGCGGCGCGGTGGAGAGTTGGTTACTACGGGTGAAACCGTGGGGTACAGCTAGTGTTCGTATACACAGCGGCAGGAAAAACTTAACTATATCCATCACGTCATGTTTGTACTGGGGTAGACAAAAGAATGGAGTGTCACTTTTCTATACATTTAATAATCTCTACCAGGGATGTTATGGATATGAAATTTCGGATCTGGATATGGATACGGATATATGAATGATATTATATCGGTTTCAGATACGGTTACGGATATGAAATTATTTCGGATTATCCGTTACTTTCGGATAGTTTCGGTTATGGATATTAAATTTTGAAGAAATTGTAAAAGTAAAATACAAATAGATAATTATTGGGCTTTATTTTAAGTTGCCACTTGGTATTCCAATCAGCCATATAAGTAATTATTATAGCTACTCATTTTAAAGCGTTACCTATAGAATGAAAAAGCAAAATAATATTAAAGTTTATTAAATAAACAAAGAACACTGTTTACATTTTGCGAAATTGTATTCACGTGATCAAAGAGTGTCCAAATTAACTAGACTTAGGACGCATTTTGTCCTAATAAAATTAATTCACACAACACGTCTTGTTATGTAAGTAAATCCCACAAGAGTAAATGACTGACTGGCTATGTGTAAGCAATAGATATAAACAATGCACAGAGGTACGGGCGAGGCTCATGTATCAGTTCGCCCGGGCAAAAAACAAAAACATGTCATAACGTGTCTCATTTAGACTCCGCCCCTATCCGAAATTATTCGAAACATATATATCGGATACGGTTACGGTTACGGATAGTTTTTTATTTCGGATATCCGATAGTTTCGGTTACGGATATGGATATCCATAACATCCCTGATCTCTACATACATCAAGTTTCCAGTGTTTCTAGCTTTTTCTAAGGTTTTTTTTTCAATTGATCCATCAAAATCACATTCAGTTCTTATTTTTGTACTTTCTCACACAATCGGGTTTCAGAACTTTTCCGGTATTACTTCGTTAGTCATACATAGGTTTCACATGTCTAACTAAATGTTTATTTTTTGTAATTTTTTACTCTATGAACAATCATTTCATGTATGCCCCTAGTACACGTGCACACGTGTGTAACTTTAGTAAGCACTGCCTAGGCATTCTATACGATACGTAAGCATGGATATATATACGGGAAGCATTTAGGGGCTCAGGACCCCACCTTTAGTCTAAGCTGAATCGCTAATATTCGCCGTATATCCACCTTAAAGTATTCATGCCACAAATGTACTATATAACTGAACTGTAATTTCCAATCGATTGATTTCATGAGCGTTTAAAGCTCTGCATTTTACCTTTGTGCATTTTAATACTCACCCCCCCCCCCCCACATGAAAGCTGTAGCTACGTTCGTGAGCGTAGCCAAAAACGATATCTTAATTTCTCATTTATCTTATTTTTGTGTATAGTTTTTACACATTTTATACAATCCTCTACAAAATCTTGCAGTTAATTCGTAATAATATAATTGAAAAATGTCTACACGACCTCAGTATTTTGTAGAATGACTACTTTATAATAAATATCAAATTCTGTGGTTCAAGCCGTCGTCGTTAAATATAAAGTAAATTCCTTATCGTTACGTGTCGAAATCTTTCCGTTCGGATTTTTCTTTATCGTGTTTCAAGTTAAGGGAAATTTTGGGGATATAAAACGTGTAGTGTGCGGCTTAGCCTAGTAGGCGTAACGTTTACAAGTCGGTGGGGTAAATTGGATCCCCGAGGATTTACTGGCGCCTTCACGCAATCGCCTGACGCACTCTGGCCCCAGTCGCTTACGCCGGCGTGTAAAATATTCACCCTCTTTGTCGAATGTGTTTTATAAGGTGATTCCGAGATAGTTGTTCATGTGAGGAGAATGTCTGCTATTTTCCCTTGATAGCATAATGATATCGTCCAGATTCTCAATTTGAATAACTAGATTTTGAGTTTCAATATAAGGTGAAATATATTATCCATCTATACATATAACAAAATTTGAAGTGTCTGTTTGTAAAATGAAAATAATGTCTTATTACTAAATTCATATGAACTAAACACGGTACCTATAACAAAAACCAATTTTTTTTTGGTATGTCTGCTTGTTCTGGGTATTCTGCGAAACGGTTGGACCGATTTTGGCGGGACTGTCACTGGCAGATAGCTGAGTAAAATTATAAATAGGATCTTAAACTATTTTATTTAAAATAATAATTACGGTCCCGGTGAAAAAAGCTTTTTAGTAGTCCACGCGAGCGGAGTCACAGGCACAGCTAGTTTGAAATATAAATATTGTATTATCAGTAAGGTGTAAACCTAAATATTCTTCAATATAAAAATATATACTTCTATAAAGTAAAAAATATATTTTAAAACTAGATACAAGAATATGGAAACATTTTTTTAATTATTTATAATGATAATGAAATGTATTGGATGAACGGTTATTCAATGTTAAAATTTTCATTCAATACATTATAATATTTTAAATGTAAGTTATTTATTTTATTTCTAAATTAAAGTAATAAATTTCCATTGGCACAAAATACATTACATTCTCTGAACCAAATGGTAAAATACTTAATTTTCACATTTCTGCTTACAAAGGAAATATGGTACCTTCACATTTATTGGACTCGATAGATAGCCATCGGGTGAATATCAGGTAGTTACATGGGCAAAGTAATTGGAGCCCACCTCCCGCAGGGCACTCATTCCGAGTCCCTAAAGTGGATCCGGATTGCTTTAATGACGTACGCATTGGACGCTTTTTGCCGCATCTTCAAACTGATTAGTGTCTGTAAAAACACTCGCAAACGCTTTTTGTGAAAACAATTACTCCAACTGAATGTTACCAAGGAGAGTTTTTCACATAAAGTATATATATATATATATTCCATCGTGATAAGTACCATGTGTTCAGCTAATATGTAGACGTAATCTGATGTAATAAAACGTCCGTATAACTAACACCTGGTAGCGAGTATTAACATAGGGAATTTCTGCAATTACTGCTTGCATAAACTATATTCTTATAAACAGCTTTTTATTGTATAATTTATTTATATTTAGATATACCTACTCTTAATTATAAATACTAAATTCATGTTCTTTTTTATGTTTCGTTTATAGTAATTAGTTTAGGGGCTTCGGACTGCTTTTGTATATCTGTAGTCATATATATAGTATTATACTAGAGGACTGCCCCAGCTTCGCACGGGTATTTAACAAAAAATTCAAAAATTATAAATTTTCATACGGATCCCAAATTTTTTATTCTATCGCCTTTGTTCATCAGGGGTAATGTAGGATTCTAATGGTGAAAGAATTTTTCAAATCGGTCCAGTAGCTTCAGAGCCTATTCAATGCAAACAAACAATCAAATCTTTCCTCTTTATAATATTAGTTTAGATTTAGGTGTTACTTGTGTTTTGGTATCGGAATGAGTTTTTTTTTCTCTTACTTGAATTTGATGTAGGTACAGTTATTAAAGATTCACTACACTTAGTTCACGCAAAGCATATTAGTAGATATACTTATAGTATCATTTAGCTGTGCCCGCGGCTTCGCTCGCGTGGATTACAGAATCTAAAATAAAAAGTAGCCTAAGTTACTTCTTATAACATCATCTATCTGCCAGTGAAAGTCCCATCAAAATCGGTCGAACCGTTTCGGAGATTAGCGATTACAAGCAGAAACCCAGACAAAAATATGAATGTAGTAAAAAGCTGTTATTTTGACATTACAAACAGATACTTTAATTTTATTATTTGTATACAATAGATATCACAATATAACAATGTTATTATTAAATATAATTATTAAGCTAATATTCAACTTATATCTACCATAAATATATGTTATAGTACCTCATATATTCCTGTTAAATAAGTCTACTTTACATAATATGAAACGTAATATTTGGAATGCCATCTTCTGACAAAAGTTGACACCGCTTGACTTGACGAGACTGGAAGAGACGCATTTACGGATACAATATACTCGAGCTAAGTTGAACCGAAATGTATTTCGTTATTTATTATTCATCCAGTGAAAACTGGAAAGTGGAATAAGCCGTCAGCTCGCACGTGATGACGTGACTCCGCTTCTTAGTTCTCTATCGTCGCAAAATCGCTTTTCCTTTATTCTTTATATTGTTCACCAGTTTATTGTGCTCAGCATTTCGATATATATTTCGATAAAAACTTTTGAAATGAGAACTTCTTTAGCACCGTTTTGATTTGAAAGTTAAACGAAAATGCGACAGTAAAAAGTGATAACCATATACATCTATAGAATTTAGCCTACGAGAGAATGAGATAAAATAAATTTACATTATGCATGGTTAATGCAAGTCCTGATTTTCATGATTCTGATCCTCGTCGGATTGGCCTAGTGATGTGAGACGACCAGACTTCATACGCAGTACGCACGAGTGGTCGATAGTTCAAATCTCGCTGATTTAGGACATTTAAAAATAATTTTTAAAGAACATATTTATTTTATTTTTTTCTGAAGTTTTCACTTCTGACACGTGTGAACTGCTGCACACATTATATATATATATATATATATATTATATATATATATATATATATTTATAAACTTTTGAAATTATGTTAATTATTTTAAATTAAACAGCAGCGCCTTGTGCTTTTCATCTGAATTTGTTATATAACTTAAAAATATTTTGCGAAGGTGTCGAATATTCTTACTTGACTTAACGGTGGTGAAAATCCTTATATAGTGAGTAATTTTATATATATATATATATAGTAAATCTGCAAATTGACGTCACTTATCCTGATGGTAAGCACAGTACAATACAAGCACAACGGCAACCAACAAGAGGTCTGTAAACCATCGCCGCTGTCATGCCGGTTTATCCCGAAATGCGACACACAAAAGCGAGTCACTATGACGGATATTTCACCACGTGCATGGTCGTCGCGACTCAATCGGGCAAAATAACCCTACCACCCCGCTATCGCCGTATCCTCTTTCATTAATCAGCAACGTGCACGTGGTACACGTGTTGGCTTGGGCTTTTCAGTTCTAAAGGTATAATTTTACTCACGTTACACCCCAAAGAACTAAGTGTTGCGTTGTGTTTCTGGATCAGCTAGTGTATTTCTAAAAACCTAGACGGTTTTTGCCGTGATGGATTTAAAGGCCGTCATGACGACGGGGATAATCGGTATATCTCCAACTTTGGACATTCATCGCAGTCTTTGTACCTACTGTACTTTAGTTACCATCAGGTTAAAGACAGCCAGTTGACCGATCTAACATTAGGCTACAACTCGGCTAGCCTTAAATATTGATTTTTGTTAAGTAAGTCGGAAGACAAAACGCACCTTAACTGTTTTATCCGCATGCGCTGGCGTAATGGTTAGTGATACGTAAGTACAATGTTCTACTAAAATATTAATCCTTAGTACACCTAAAAAAAGTCCGCAATACCATATGCATATCTCTTATACATAAGCCACAATAAGGAATTTTGTGAGAAAGTTTTATTTAAAATTAAAAAGTGATTAATATTGGGCAAGGCCATATTAATCCCTATGAACGAAAGTTATATTTAACCAGATAGTTAAGTTACTTCATCATCAAGACAATTTTATGTAGATAAACTTTGCCTTTTATAGCATATTATTTATTATATTATATATCTTATGAAAATTAATGTAAAATTAAAATAATTCAACATTATGTTCGGATCTATGATTATAGGTGTAGTGGTGCGAACGAACCGTGTGAAGTGTGACGTATAGCCCTGGCCGCCCGATAAAAATATTGTCTATACTAAAGTATTATAAATCATCAATCAGCGATTTCTTTTAAATTATACGCGGATGAAATACTGGGGCATAGCCAGTATATACTCTATAAACATATTCATCAAAGTCATAATTTAAAATATCTAATAAATCTTCTCTCTAAATTATTATAAATATCTATAATTACATTATGACTAACTTACCAGAATTTAAAATTCGCGCTTTTTTTTAATCATTACTTAATTTTATGTCATGAAAACAGACGAAGTTCTACTACTTGTAGAAAGGTTATCAATACGGGTTTGTAGTATATTCAATTACGTTTGTTTTATACCACGTTGGTGGCAAACTACGAGTCAAGATTGCTAAACTTATTGCTTACGGACTCAATAAAGGTACACAAATTTTCTTCTAACCTTGAGAGAGCAAATTCGAAAGCCTTTGTCGGTAACTAAGTCAATGTGTTTCGTTACGACCTTTTACCGGTCTTTACTGCGTTTGTAGAGAAAATCTGTACGAACAGCGCAACTCACCATTGTTATAACTAGAGAAATAGATTATTTTCTTAATAAGTCTTGATCTAAACTCCTTTTTCTGTTCTGCACGTAGAAATAATATATTAAATATTGATCACGAAAATATTAGTCAAAAACCTGTTTGAAGTCTTGTTCCTTTTATTCTAAAATAAATGTAGAGGTAATTCCATATACAAATAAATTAAATATTTTCTGTAAATACTAACGCATATCAACGTTAATCTAGAACATTCGACCTCAATGCAGACAAAATTCAAAGTAGAAACATTGACTAGGTACTCCTAACATACTTAGCACACTAATTTTACAGGAAAAATTATATCCAATAAATAATTTATATAAGTAAATTGCAGTAGCATTTCACATTTTATTTCTAAATTATTAAGAAAAATAGTTATTGAATAAAAAATACATATATAGTTTCAGTAATATTATTATAATTCGATAAATTATAATTCATTCTTCCATAAAGGTGAAAAAGTTTATAAGTACTTATATACTTTCTTACAATACAAATAAATGTTATTTCATTTCATAAAAATCCATAGAATATAAAATATTTAACAAACTTTCGCTTCAAGTCTACAACTTTAAAATAACACGTTATTAAGTCAAAAGTTTAAAATTGTTTCGTTCGTGATTCGGAACCATTTTTTATAATTCTCAGAGCGCAAAATTAATTACCTACACTTTTGAAATTTACATATCAATCGCTTGTATCGTTTAAAATTAACATTAACAGTAACAATTCATTTTTACGTAAAAATAAAATTTCAAAATATTGTTTTCTTTTGACTACTTCATGTTAATTCAAAATATTTTTATATCATGCGTACGGTTAATAAATATATAACTTGCAATATGCAATACCTCTGTAGTTTAATGACCCTAGGTTTTGTAAGGTCCATTTTTTTTCTTTTTTTGCTAGTTAGTTTAGACTTAATAGCAAAATTGACAGATCACTAAATACATATACACATGTTTCTTCCCTCCTCCCAGAGAAAAGAAACGTGTATATATGTATAGTTAGTATTGATCGAAATACCTATAGGGAATTACCCAGTTTGCGACTTAATTGCAACTACGGCAACAGCCCAAGCCGAGATTTGGCCACTTTGATACCCTTAGAGCTTGTTGCCACGCTTTCGCAGCTAAGTGCCTTCAGCGCTTACCCTCAAGCCCAGTGAAACTGTAAAAGCTGTCTGAGATCAAAAATAAAAAGTTTAATGATCAAGGCGTATTACCAAAAACAATTAATTAGTAATTTCATCTGGTCAGAGCTTTACGAAATATTCGTTTGCACACAATAGAAGTGGTCCTGCGCAATTATTTCCGTTCACTAACAAATATGAGAAGAAAGTAAAGGATAAAGATCGTAGATCCCTCGGTGGTTGCCGATATTATCGTGTTGCATTATCCTTACTATCAGGAAAAGTGGCGTCACTTTGCCTTGCTACAATAAAAACGGTAGTAAAACTCGAGTTAAAGCATAAGTACATCAGCATAAGTACTTATTAAGAATTATTATTAATTTAAGATATTAATTACGTATTGTCAATATTACTAGATTACTCGTAGTAAACTAATAACACTAGCTTGATTACACAAAAATCCCTTACGTAAAATTAGTTATTAAATTATTATACTTTTTTTTTGTTTTAAAACACAATATTGCGGCTCGCTTACACAGCAACCATGCAAATTCTAAATCAAGTACCATGATTTCGTTTGAAAAAAAAAAAACAACAGTTGCAATCGGTAGTTCGTGTTTACCCAAAAAGTTTAACGTTGATATTTCAAAACGACTCCTGTGTTCCCGTAACATTCTTTCGTGCAAGTTTCCCACGCCACGCCGCGTCGCGCCGTTCGAGAATTCAAGAGTCTCGTTGCACGCGATTCGCTACCACGCTGCCAAGATCGAATATCTAAACGCAAAGCTCTAAAACTTTCCTCATAAAAACTGATTCATACATACGGAAAATAATATTAGAATATTCTACATTTTTTACATAATATTATTGATTTTAAATAATTATTTGATAGTCTTCATTGGTCTCATAATAGACTCTAGCATTGGAGACAATTATTAAAAATAATATCCAAGTAAACAATTATAAACTTATAATAACTGGATTATTCAGATGAGTATGTAATTTGTAATACTTCTACACAAATTCATAAACTGTTGACATGTATGTAATTATTATTTAAATATAATTACAAGTAATTATTTACATAAGTACAATGTGTTACAGTCATTACTATCGTAATATTAATTTTATCTTAAAAAAGTGAATTTTAAAATTGTAGTACTAGTGTTATTTGTTATTTCCCGATTATTTACATTATAAAAGAGATACCGATTGTCACTGTGGGCTATGATTCGTCATCGGTCGCGAATTATCAGTAAATTGATGGATCGCTGCACATTGTAAGTGGTACTTCGCATTAAAGAAACTTGCCTAGAAATGACATCTGAATTATATCTAACCTATTTTATTTGACAACAGAGTTTGTATATATATTCTACCTTAAATAATGGAGTGGAAAATTACTAATAAACCTTTTTCATGTTAAACTTCTTTAGCCACATTATGAGAAAATTATGAGATTGAATTTTTACGATGCGCGAGCACATTGTAACAAAAAGTTAACACCACTGGAGTTTTTGGCACGAACTTGACCTGCCATGTTGCGTTGTTATTTTAATTAATTAACCTAGCTTCTTTGACCATATATTTTGTAATATTTATGTCATTATGCGTGATATAGATTGCATAGTTTTGCATATGTGAAGTGAATTATAAAATGAAAACATGTGTTTTGACTTGCTACAAATACTCAATAAATAGTTCTAACAAGGGAGCGACCATCTTGATAGAAAATTAGAAAATACTACGAAGGCTTAAAAACACGGACACTGGCAAATCCTTCTGCGGCGCCATAATAAGAAGAAGTCTATACTATTTAGTTGCCTGCTAAACCTATTGATTTATTGTGGTGAAGTTAGGCGCATTTGATGTATGCATCCCATAACATCGAGTGTGACTATTCAAAGAAGTATAAACTATAACGCGCGTTCCATGCATCCACTTTTTTAAATGTATATTTACACTAAACGTTACAAAAAAGTATTTAACTATTATCGGGATCGTATATCATATATTAAATACTTTTAAAATATTTAATAACATAAAGAAATATGACAAATATTTAGCTTATGCAACGATTATTACATATTGTCTACTAATGTCATCTGATATGACATGTAATGAATGAACGAATGTATAAATCACTAAAGTTCTTTCCTTGATTTGATTTATAAATTACGTATTTTAGCCCACATATAAGTTACTATATAGTACACAATTAATATAAAACATTATGTAATTAATTAAATTCGCAGAAACAATTTTTTGTTGTGATAAAGATAAATAAAATTGAAACAAAGTGTTTATATATTATTACAAAACTTGTATATTTTCGAATAAAGTGTTTTTTCTTATTCATGGAGTCCTTTAATTGATACTACATACCATTAACACTGGGTCTCGGTTTCATTCAGATACTCAGGTATTCGAAGGACGTCCGAAAACCAGAATTTCACGTTTACACTCTAACAAGTTGTACAAATAAATCCTGGCCGCATCCAGCTATTCTATCAATGTGGTCTGGGGGAACACGACATCTGGTGGCCGTGCAACGACCTCATCCTATTACCGGTTAGTAAGATATTCTCACACAGAAATTAGTTTCTAAAATAAATAGAGATTTATTATTCTATAAATTTCGTTTCAGTTACAAATTATGTATTAAACAAATTCGTCTAATCTGTTTAGAAGAACAATAAGCATTGATTAAGTAAGTAGTGGGGGACTTTAAACAATTTTTTTAAGTCTCATGTTTTCGTATGATAAGAAACATATTCCTGGTACTATTTTTTATTTATACTCAAAGACATATATGTGTACATTCAAATATATACCAGATATAATGTAATTTTACTAAATATCCAAATGAAGTGTATTAATTTGACAACAATATTTTTTGTCACCGAAGTTTATATTCGTCACCAATAAGTCATGTATCTCCTAATTATAATACGTATTCCCAACAAATATTTTTGTCCTCATTTTAATTATATTAGTAACCTTAATTCTTTCAGTTAACGTATTATTAACCAAATAATTAGCTTTGTTTGTTCGTTGTTGTTGAATAGAAATTCAACAACGAGTTTGTATGTAATGCTAGACAATATGAGATAAGTCAACTCCTGCCATTCACTTAGCATTTTATATTATGAGCTATGTATTATACATATAATCGTTCCTAGTTCTCGATGCAATGCAGGTTTCAATGCCATTGTTTACGTGCTGTGTATTTACTATAGCGGAAATTTGAATGGAGATCACATAGTTTTGCAGATGAGTGAATTAGGCGTAATTATTTATTTATAGGTACGTAATTTAACTTTAACAATTCATTTGTTTGATAATGGCGTTTGATTGTATTAGCTAACATTATAATTCCATAGTAAATTCTATAAAAGCTCTACAAGAATTTCTTTTAAAATATGATTAACTAAAATCTATAAATATAATAAAATTGCATATGAAAGTATACACACTACCTATAACAAAAGACCCATTTTGAATTATAAATTATTAATTTTTGTTTGCCTTTTTGTTCCGGGTAATCTCCGAAACGGTTGGACCGATTTTGACGGGACTTTCACTGGCAAATAGCTGATGTTATAAGGCATAACTTAGCTTTACATAACTTAACTTTATTTTAGAAACATAATTATGGTTCCGCACAAAAAAATAAAAAAGCTCTTTACTAGTCTACGCGAGCGGAGCCGCAGGCACAGCTAGTGTAAAATAATATTATACTTGATTGAATAGTGAATAGACAATCGAAATTATCGTGATTATTTTATGATATATCAAAATTACTGAAAATTAGTAGGTATATCTATTTTTTTCACTATTTTTCACTATAATGTCAAGTCATACAATCATAGGATTATATTTTATTGCTGATTACCACGTAGCAGGTCATATTATTACAATAAACAAATCTGATTTTAAATTAAAACCCAAATTTTTTTCATGTTTATTAAATTTAATCCACATTATAATAACGAACGCTTTTATTTAAATTGGATAGTTGATACATTAGCATGTTGATTAATGAACTTTTTTTATATAGGAACATATAATTCCTCCTATAATATGCCTAAAAGATTTGTGTCAAGCCCGGGAACGCGAACGTCCCGCTTTATATTCATAAGATTAAATAATATGCCAGTCCGTTGTTCTGTGTAGTTAGCAAAAAAGCATTAAAACCTCAAAAGACAGTTTTAAAGAAGTGTTTACAGTTAACGCCGCGTATTCGTTCCGGAGAGTAGGTTCGAGGTATTTACCGTCTCCACGGCTGTTATGAACTCTACTGGGAAAAAAAAAACTAAATACTATGTATTTATTGTTTTCAACTTACCTATCGGTTGGATATTAAATTCTCTATATAATAACAAATAAAATATCAGTAACAGGCATAATAATTAGCTACCGCTTATTCTAAGACCAATGATTCAAGACTTTCGAGGTCTACTGCTTGGTTGTATATAATATAATTATTGTCATTTAATAATAATAAGCAAAAAGATTATAATGGATGGATGTAATAGGAAAAAATTAAAGCATGGGATAAATAATAATTACAGAGAGCTTAAAATCCTTATTTCTATTACAGCCTGTCTATCAGCTCTTTTTTTAAATACATAAATGCCCATTAGGTAACCCTTCAATAATATTAATTACCGTTTGTAAAATATTAGATCTATATCATCGTCATTTTAACAGAAAGACGTCCAATGCTGGACATATGACTCCCCCAAATATCGCCTCAACGACCCTTCCTGTGTTGCCTGCATCCAGCAGTTTCCCATACCGGAAGACGCAGCGTGGGCAGACCCGCCACAAGTTAGTCCGAAAATCTGGTAAAGGTTGCGGGAAGATCTATACATACCTTGCAATGTATTTGAACAAATTTCGTTAAGGAACACTTTTTTATGATATTCGAAACACAGTATGCATTTCAAAGTGGAAAATAAAAACCAATCATATGCCACAATGCAAAAGGCAGGACGAAAACCTTGATTACGATAGTTACTCGCGATTCGTGCAACTTGCTATCATTATAGTGCTATTTTGTAACATTATCTGTAAATATTTGAAAAAAAAAGGACAGAAGATGTCACCGACACCGCTGTCAATACACAGACAAAGTCCTAGCCTCCAGGGGGACGGAACAAGTCTCTTAAAAATAAAAATGGATGTCAAGGCAACATGCCTTCTTAATACAACTTTCACATTCTTAAACAACTTTAGTATTTGCACTCTCAAATGACAGTATACGATTGTATGTATCACATTGAAATACTGTATATAACATCCTATTCATTGAAAAACTTAACACCATACCATAATCCATATACATATTTACTGTTATGACCGATATTTGCCAGCATTTATTGTGAAGTCAATAGACTTATCAATGATATTAATTTTCTAATTAACAGACTGAACATTCAGAACATCACTTTATTCTATTCAGATATTTTTTTATACTACAAAGGTGGCAAACAAGCATACCGCCCGCCTGATGGTAAGCGGCTATCTTTGACTATGCACGGTTGTAATACCATAGGTATCACTAGCGCCGAGCTTCAACCCCCCTTGGAATATTGTCCCGTAAAGGCTTAGTGTCGAGCACTATACTTTCCGTGTACAGAAATCCATGGAAATTAGTAAAGATGTAATAGAAATTTATTTCTATGAAATTAATTCTTTCAATGTAATTTCTCAATAAGAATTGCCAATAATACGAGTAAACATAAAATTAAAAGAACAAATCGCGTAATAAACTCGCGCGAAACCGTAGGGCACCGCTAATCAGTCTATAAAAGTTTTTGTTATTACATAAATGCAATTCCATATAGGTACGAGTATGTGATAATTTGACTTGGAACAAAAATTACTGACATTAACAACTTAATTAATCACAATAGTTTTTATATATTGGAAGAAGATCCTTGTATGCGTATTTTTATAATAAATATTAATGAGCATTCAAATAATCTTGGTGTTTCGTTGTCATGAGAAGAACTAAATATCCCAGCATTATGCTCGATCTTTATCGACGATCATTTTGTATATAGCAAAACACTCTGTAGACATGATCGCATTGTTCTGCAATGATAAACAGTTTTCGAAGGTCTCGTTGGAGAAATTTATACAATACAGCTCCGAGAATTCTATTGTCACTGGACAAATATCACCTTCATAACTGTTATGTTTACTTGAAAGATTCTATTGTGGATTTTATGACATTATGTATAGATTACCTTTTAAATAGTTAGTGGTCACTTGTTACAGATTTTCAAACAGGTGCAATATGTTCGTTCATACATGAATTAGAATAAAAATTTGAAATCCATTCTGTTTTTTTAACACGCTTATATTAGCTTCACTTGTAACTAACTAACAAACAATGTAATAAAATCTTAGAAGTAAATTTTAACCTACTTCTAATTTTCGTATCAAATTGAAACTTTGTATGTACATTTAGTTCGGATGACAACATTATAATTAGGTATCTTGGAGCTAATCTGATGATGGAGCCAGGAGGTAGATAGTGGAACACATCAGTAGCTACAAGTAAACCCCTCGAGTTTGAAGTTATGCATATGATTTGTTTTTTACAAGTCCAAAATATTGGGCTTAGTAACAAGCTAGAATTCATAAGGCGAACTAGTGTTTCGGTTTTTTTTTTTATAATGAGGAGATTCTTTTAAGGAACAAGTTCGATTTATGCAAGTTTTCATACTTCAGAATTTTAGAAAACAAACTTGTTAGAAGGTGAAATTATATTTAATACGTTCTCGTTTATAACATTATTTTACACAATTGTAGTAGTTTACTATCGAAGCCGCAGTTAAAGCAAATAACCAATATGCATATGTGTATATAGATATATTGGTTGCCATATTATAACCCTGTTATCTATTATAAACATCTCAAAAATAAACCCAAATATTATGTAAGTCGTATAAACATGCGTTGACCGCTTAATCTCTACCTGATACTGGAGCCTGAGTCATAACCCTTTTTATAGTTCCAGAAACCAGTTGGTATAAAAAAGATGCACCAATCTGACCTGCGCTCCCGCAAGCTCACATTCAGTATCAGTATGTTGTGTGAGTAAACACCTCGTTAGTGTGTCTTTAGAAGTGATGTCTACGTTTGTGTGTGGTCAACGAGTTGTAACCTGTTCAATGTGGCTGAATTATTAAGACCGGCACAGGAGGTAAGCTACTTTCTACCGGTTGGTTTACTAGCGAAACACATTAGCCTTTTATGTTTACTAAATTATACATTTGTATATTTTTTTTATAGTTATACATTTGGCGTAGTGGCCACAATCTCACCTTATGTTACGATATGGCCCAAGATGGTAACACGCTAAATTTAGTGGAAGATTGGCTCTCAAGTGCAACTTCCGGAACACACCTATTGGTGCATGGCGACAGATTTCCAACTTGAGAGTGGTAGCTAGCCAGGCGGGCATTAGAAAAAGCCCTACCGACATGCTATGGTTTCCTCACGATGTTTTCCTTCACCGAAAGTTCAGACTCATTGCAGGGATTCGAACTCACGTCAATCGACGCGAAGTCGTACACGCTACCATTGAGCTATGATTGCTTGTATAAGCAGAGACAAGGGTATATTATGTTAGTTGCTTCTTCATCTCATTATTTAGTTACTTATAGTAAAGTGAATGTAATATAATGTAATGTGTAAGTTAAGTGAATGCCTCAATTGCCGAATCGATTAACTCCGATGTCCGCTAACTTTTTACATTTAACAAAATTTCTAATAATAAGTACTTATTGACACCACAAAATATTGCCATGTTTTTTTTTCGTAATCTTAATTTAATGTAAATAGCTGCTTATTACATTATTAGGCAAACAAAAATTTTTATGTACAATTAAAAATTTAGTTTGAATTAGATTTCTTGTTTTTCTTTTACTTGCCAGATCAATTAACTCAATCACGAAAAAAATTTTAGTAATAAATAATAGCTAACTATAGCTAGCTAAATAATAATGAACTAGTGTTCATGTGTATTATATCTTATACTTTTTACATGTTGTTAGATAAAAGGTACATCAGCTATTCAGTCACGACATTTATATAGATTGTTTTTAAAGACATAAAAAAGGTGTGTGTGCGATTCACACACGATAGAGTGAAACCTCATTTTAAAAGATATTTTATATTTTATTTAAACAGTGTGCAATATACATACACACCGACATTTGCTCTCTCGCTCTAGCTCACACAAAAAGGAGAGACCGATAATGTGCGTTAAACGTTTAACGTGTTGGAAGTCGCATAAGAAGTTTCACTTCAACAATGTACTTTTATTATTATCTTATATTTTTTGTTTATTACTATTTTTATTTATTTGGCAAGTGAGGCATTTAATTATTGTCGTGATTTTTTCCTATATTTAGTTAGTAATTTATTGTTTTGTGTCGAATATTGTAATTAATATTTTTTAGGTTTTTGTAGTATAAATCTTAGAGTATTTCCGAAATGTAGCAATATTTTATTGAAATATTACATATAACTCACTAACTCGATTTTATTTCTGGGCTGACGCCTTGGCTAGTTTTTTTTGTATATTTATAATTAGCTAAATTTTAAATGCCAAATGGGATTTGAATCGTTTATCAACCATATTGCTTAATATAATAGTGTGTAGAAAAAAACATTTTAATTGATACAAATATCACAATATCTCCAAGCGGATAGATAAAATGTACATAAATTGGGATCCACACAGAATCCGCGGGATTTGCGACAGAATTTGATTACGTACGTTGAACCTGGAAATATGAAATGAAATAAAAAAGGAAAAATGAAGAGTTTCATCGCTCTACCTGTGCGTAGATATTATATTTATTTATAGCAATTTATTAATACGATATAAGTCCCAAAAGCTTATACGATTGTTGTTAACTAAATTATTAATGGGTGGTTAAAGTTAATGTCATCAACTTAATGATGAAAATGTTTAAAGGTGTTAATATTATTGTTTGTTCTTTTATACTTATTCTGTGTTATATATATACATATTAGGTATTTGTAATTCTTATGAGCGTATATTGTCGCTAATAGGTATAAATCTATAAAAATATTTATAAATAGCTATCTATCTTCAACTTTCTAATTTGTGTATATGCATGTAAGGTGAATTATTATTTGAATGATAGTGATGTCTGAAAGTGACTCCTTCTCTGTGCATCCACTAAATTATTGATATGATTATTGCCAGTAAATATTATTTGAACAGTTGAAAAAAAAAGAAGCCCTTGCCGTTTTTCTCGATGACTGAGATGTTTTTCGAACCGGGAGTAGTGTTTTGACGATTATAATTTATTGTCATCTTAGAGCCTAAATGAAATAAAGTATTTTTTTATTTTGATTTGATTTGGCACCACCGTCGACAGTTCTTAAACAAATAATAAATTAGAAGAGGCTGTCCAACCTATTTGCCCAGTCTAATAAAAATATAGATAACTAATTTTTGCCCGCGACTTCGTTTGCGTGGATTAGTTACTTGAGTAGCATTATGAATTTTTTAGGATACTTATTTTGCAGACAGACAAACAGATATACAAACTGATGTGGTTTACTGTAAAATCGCTTATTTTATATTTGTATAGTAAACATAAAGATTTATTTGGACTTCCATACGAACATTCATGTCGGCACAAGTCTAAATTTCAAAAACGCTAGAAAAAATATTTATTTATTTTTAATCAAGTGCCTATATTCAAAGTGACATGGTGTTATCTTCGACAATGACGAACTTCCATACAAACTTTCATGCCCAATTTCAACCCCTTCAAGCCTTTTTATCGAGATAAAAGTTAGCTTATGTCCTTTGTCAAGATCTAGTCTATTTCTGTACCTAATTTCATCAAAATCGGCTCTGTAGATTAGGTGTGAAAGCGTAACAGACAGACAGACAGAGTTACATTCGCATTTATAATATTAGTAGGGATAAATATATAAAACAAGAAATCATTGAAAAATATACATAAAATTAAAAATATTATACATTTCTATATTCATTAATACGAGTAATACATTAAAACTATATTCTTGTAATTTACTTTTTAGAATCCATTTAAGAAATACACGTTATTTTAATCAACACATTTCATAGTTCCAATGTCGTTTTGGTTATATATATATATATATCACACGAAAATTATACATACTACGAGTAAAATACTCCTTGAACTCATATACAAATGATATATATTAGATATATCATTCGTTAACTACTTTATTACTATTCTATGTTTTCATTGTTCATGCTTAATATAGCTAATATTCAAGATGCAAGGAATTCAACACGCAATACTTCCTTCGACCCCCGGTTTGTATCAAAATTGAGGAAGTGTGGCGAACGGGCGCAACACAAAAGGTCCTGTCCGCGCCATTAGATCCTATTGATACAAAATCCCGTGAGATGAAATATATGAAGGGTGAAGGGACCAATCATGAATAGTAACAACGGTCTGATACTAGCTGGTATCTCGGTATTATTGAATATTTTGAAGGACTTCAATTTTAATTCGTAACGATGATATAAAAATTATTTATCTACTTAACCTTCCTCAACAATATCGAAGCAGCAGAAAATATATTTTTGTCTCCCACTTAGCTATAAAATAAACATAAAAATGCATTAATCTAATAGAATAATATTAAAACACAAAGAACATATTATATTTTCAAACATGACGGTATCATAAAATTATCTATTGATATAGGTGTAAATATTTCGATCTAGCCAGGATCCAAGAATATAGCAACTATATGTAGAACACGAATAAACTCACAATCGAAATGCCATAAACACTTCATGAAAGGATTCAAATTATGTATTTATGGAATTTTATGTAGTTACATTATCGAGTTGTATTAATATTTTCTAATGAATCGTAATGCACAATGGAGCATCCAATCCATCTTTGATTCCACAATAATTTTCCATAAGATACAGTTGAAATGAAAAACATCTGGTTTTCTTCTTCTTCTCAAGTATGGCTTCGCACTATTCGTGCATTGGGCCAGTGTCAAGTATTTTATATTTGTAACCAAAGCGAGGGAGATTTTCCAGTCTTATGTCGAATTTAGGGCCCTTACAAGATGGCGGCTCCCTTGTTAGAACCTTCCAGGGAGTTTTTGTGGCATATCAGAATTCATGTTCTATGTTATTATTTTCAATTCACTTCACTTGTGCACAATAACCAAGCTTTATTATGCAAAATGCCGCCTGTTTTACACAATATAGGGTCTAAAAACACAAATTTATGAATTAAAAACAAAAACCACTACATGACAGTCTGAGATCCCGCCAAAAACCCACATCTGGTTTTAAATAGGATGTTCACGGAAAAAAGGTTAGGTTTTATTTAGTACAGATGTAATAAGTCAACCAGTCTGGACGTATAATTTCATAAAAGCTTATTCAAAACAGTAAGATTCCATTTTAATCTATATATCTATACATATAATAAAATTGAAGTGTCTGTTTGTAATGTCAAAATAACAGGTTTTTACTTAATGCATATGAAAGTATACACGGTCATTATAATAAAAACCATTTTTATTTTATTTTTGTTTGTCTGTCTGTCTGTCTGTTTATTCTGTCTGTTTATTATAATATATGTATATTATTGTTAATCTCCGAATGATTGGACCGATTCTAACGGGACTTTTACTGGCAGATAGCTAATGTTATAAGGCATAACTTAAGCTACTTTTTTTAAAAAATAATTAGGGTTACGCAAAAAAAAAACTTTTTTTAGTAGCCCACGCGAACGATTCGCGGGCACAGCTAGTAATTTAGTAAAACTGATAAAAAAAATCATCCTTACTCAGGAATACTGACTTTACATTCTCTTATAGAACAATTTTTACAATCGCAAAACGATAATTACCAGAAACATTCATCCATTGACAACAAACGTGATTGCATTTCAGCCCAAGTATATTTTAATTTTAGTAATTTAATTTTTCTTGTACTAGAATGCAACAATCTAGACATTACATAATATTTAGCGGAATAACTGAATAGTGTGGAACACTGTGTCCAACATGTCCATGTGTTATTTATTGATTCTATTAATTAGTAAAATATGTTGTTAACCGTATTTCTATATTATTAAAACGAAATAGCCCACGTTGTGGTTTGCGTGTTACTGATAATGTAATAAGCAGAATTATTTTTTCCTGTTTATAATATAACATAGGAATAGTGTTCCCATTAAACGAGGAAAATTATTCCGTTCCCTGCCGCATTATTATACCTTTATCATTTTTTGTTAATTAACGGTTACCCATTAAATATTGCTACGTAATATTTTTTAATGAATATCAAATTTTAGCCTTTGTAATTGTTAAGGGGTAAATTATAAAATAAAGGAAAAATTAAAAGTAAGCATTCAACACGATATAAAATAAAGACTATAAACTATCTATTAATATATTACTTTCTATGTCTCATAAAAATACTGTATATATATAATCCAGTCGATCAAAAATATTATTAAAAAGAGAATGAAGCAAAAAATTAAAGTAATATTTTTTCAATTCAGTTATTGCACTCACAAAATCCATACATAAATAAATACATACATTTCCTACATTTTTTTTAAATAAAACTAATGTGGCAAACAAGCGTATTGCCCGCCTGATAGTAAGCGGTTACCGTATCCTATGGACCCTTGCGATACGAGGAGTCTTGGAGACCCTACTCAACCAGGAACAGAACACAAGTTTATTTAGTTGCGATCTTCTGTAGGGTGGAGGCATTCCACTACTCAGGCTGCCCCGAGTAGAAAGAAATTTTCAAAGACATTTTAACTAAGATTGCAACTTATGATTATAAAATCATATAAAAACATTTTATTATCATGACTGATAATGATAATTAACGAAATACTCGTATAAAAACATAACTTTCCCTCCCACGTTCATTTATCATTTTGATTCCACAAATACAATAGGTAGTTAATATTAATTGTACATGCAAGGTAATAATACTATTTGCCGCATGATCTCATTTCCCGTCCTGGAAGGCGAGTGAATTCAAAACAATTGCAGGATGACCCGGGACGCTGCTCGACACAATCTCGGAGGTTTCTCAGTATGTACCTTTAATAATAAAGTACTTGGACTCTCATGTTGCCAAACTGTAGAATATTCATATTAACTTGTTTGAAAAACATTTTACACAAGAGTAGCGTTTTTATAAATTGTATTTGTATTAATATTTAAGACTATTTACGAGTAATAAAATGTTTAATTTTGTTTTATTTCAATAGATTCAAATTCAAATAGATTTTTTCTACTAAATCCAGTTTCCATTCAATGGACGTCAGTCACACGTTATCATCACGGTTGACCAACCATGCGAACAATTTTGAATTAAACGCCTCCACAAACGCTTTTACTCAAATCGTTTTTGTCATTGCAAAACTGTCACCGAAAAGAATAGGTTACGTCAAATCGTTAGTAGGTACAATTACGTATGCGTTAAAAATCTATAATTACAGAAAGTTAATGTCGAAACAGTCAACATTGAGACACGCAGGTTTTCATCATCGTAAATGTAAAGAAAGTACCATCCTAAAATTAAACTGTTTGCTTTTATTAGACACTGTATTTTTTATAACTATTTTATTATTATTGACATATACTAAAATAAATAAAGGTTAAACCACTGTTTGCAGTTTACCAATAAAAATACATTATAGGGACTATGCATGTAGTTTAAATATACGAGTAGTTCAAATATTTTTACGAATCTTTATTACTGTAGAATTATACCTATAACGTGTTTTTATTTATTCGCTTTTTGTTTATAGATTTTAACTAATAAAGAGTGTTAAAAATAAGAGGGAAATATAAATCCGAATAACAAAATGCTATTGGTCATATCGAATTGTGACGTCAAAGTCCGCGTTGAGTTTGTCCACAAAAGCAAAGTTACTATGTATTTTTGTACTTTTGTGATTTAGTTATCGTTATTTAAAGACACACATACACTACTATTCTTATAAAATAGTTTTTTATTTCCATCTACATCGTAATTAGTTATAAAACATAACAATTTTCAGATAAAACGAATGAATCAATTTACTGTATATTATTTTATTGCGTACGCTGACTCACTTAACTGTCACTCACTCGGTGACAGCGCGCCAAAATCGCCCGAATTACATTGCAGTTTTAAAATATTTATTTTGATGTTACGGTTTAATATTTTATCAGTATTTTATTTTTTACTGCTATTTACCAACGTAACTAATTGATTAAAAATATAAATATAGTTCATCTATATTCCTTTAGATAGTACAAACGTGAACGTGATACTTTTCAACATTCTTTAATAGGTATTTTCTGTTTATATCTTTACTTCAAAAATGCTAATATAAAAATGTATTTATTTAGAATTCAGATTTAGGTACGTTACATTTTACACAAATATTTCTAAACTAGGCAAAACATGTGTCTTTAATAAAGTCAATGCAACTACCTATTATTTAAAACAAACGTGCAAAAACATTATCTTTTATTCACAAAAAGTATGTTAATTGACAACAGTTAAGCCAGTTTTATTCCGATTCAAACGATTCCATTTTTGAATAGTCTTTCACATCTATACATTTTATAGTTCTACATTACGATTTATTTAAAGTCGCCAACAAATACGACACGTTGTATGAAGACACTAGCTGTGACCCGCGGTTTCACCCGCGTATAATTTAAAAGAGATCGCTGATTGATAATTTATAATATTTCAGCTTCAGACAATATTTTTATCGGGCGGCCAGGGTTATTATACGTCACAACTCACACGGCTCGTTCACACCATTACACCTATAGTCATAGACCGAAGCCGAGCGTTGAATTATTTTCATCTTACATTCTCTCCCAAACTATTTTTTTTTTCGATCTTACTACTGTTAGCCTTACGGGCCCTGGAGCCTTTACGGCTTTTACAGCTTTACCGGGCTTGGATATGTTGGTGATGGTGGCAAACTATATTTTCAAACAACATGCTATAAAGGGCAAATCTTATCTACATAAAATTGTCTTGATGATGAAGTAACTTTCGTTCGTAAGGATTAATATGCCAGGCCCAATAATAATGCTCATAAACCACTTATAACTTTCAATAAAAAAATATTACAAAATACCTTATTGTGGCTTATGTATAAGAGATAGGCTTATGGTATCGCGGACTTTTTTTAGACGTACTAAGTAGCAACATTTTTGTATAACATTGTATTTACGTATCACTAACCATTACGCCAGAGAACGCGAATAAAGCAGATCGGGTGCGCGGTTTGTTCCGACTTGCTTAACAAAAATCAATATTTAAGGCTAGCCGAGAGGTGTAGTCTAATTCTAGATGGCGTATACTATTCCACGTAAATCTGACAATCATATACAAAAAGAATTTTTCAAATCCGACTGGTCATTCCAGAGATTAGCGTGTTTAAACAAACAAAAAAAATCTTCCGCTTTATTATATTAAGTATAGATTTCGGAATACAATTTTTAGAGAAGTTGGACAGCGGACCCATATCATTCCAATTCTTCCATACGATGACGATGACGAATTCTTTCATACGACGTTCTAAGAAAATTATTTATTAGCTTTACATTTAGAAATAATAAGTCTCCATAATATTACAATCATAAAACAGAAATAGCACCGACCAATACATTTCATCATAGATACAAATTGCACACGTTGAGTGGCGTTTGGTACAAGGTACAATTATACAGTAACTATGTCAAAGAAATTTAAACCTTAAGATAATGTCATAAAGATTGTTGGGAATGTAATACAAAGTATGCGTGTAAACTGCAAGCGTGCGGGTCAAACATACCGAGGTCACTAAACTAAAATGTCAGGCAGCCAGATAGATCCGTTTCATTGCCGCATTATTTTGTTATCAAATTCGATAATATTTTGAGTTTCATTTTAATAGTAACAGGTTCTTAAATATGCAATTATCGTTTTATATGGATAAATAAAACGAAAAAATAATAATTGTTATGAAATTTTACGTTTAATCAATCGGAGTTTGTACCATTGTTATCTATGTACTTTCGCCATTTTATAGGTAGTTAGTTCACTGATACCATTATTGAAAAAATTGTAGGAGCGAGAATCAATAAAATCTTGCGGTTAGGACAGCCTCATCGGAATTGAATTTTTTTCCTTGCAAGAAATTGTCCAGATTTCGAAAAAAGTGTTTAGCTGTTGGAGGGGTGTATGTTAGGTGTCGGAGTCATTTCAACCGCAGTTCCTCTAATTTCGCGACCGTCTGTCGTGAAGTATGTGGTCTAGCGTTGTTCTGATGCAGCAGTGGGCTAGAGAGATTGACCAGTCTCGGTTGTTTAACGGCTAGCTTTTCCATCATGGTTTGCAAACCAGCAATGGTCCACCAAACACTCACCAGTACCTTTTTCTGAGTCAACTTTCGCTTGGGACAGGATTTGGCCGGTTCTCCTAGCTTCAACCACTGTGATGAGCGTTTCCGATTGTCGTAAAGGATCCATTTTTCGTCATACGATTCAAAATGCCCTCGTTATTGTGACGGTTGAGTAATATGATGCAGTACTCAATGCGTGTTTGTTGGGGTGCTTCAGTCAATTCATGCGGTATTCATTTCTCGGGCTTTTTTACTTTTCCAATTTATTTCAAGTGAATTAAAATTATTTTATCACTCACACCGAAGCCTGCCGGTAACTCTGACGTGGTTTGCGATGTATCCGCTTTCACGATCACCATTATTTCTTCATTATCAACTAGGGTCTTCGGTCTTCCACGGGTTTTATATGTCAAACATTTCCAGAACGAAAACGTTGAAACCAAAAACATACCGTGCTTTCTTTTACAGTCGCCTACGCATACATATCATTAATTCTTCGAGCCATTTCTGCAGTGCTGATGCCACGGTGGAACTCATATTCGTAAATAACGCTTTAACGTTTATTTTAAGTTTTCCATTTCTTTAAAAGAACGATGTTAAAGAAAAATCAAATGATGCGAAAACAAAAGAAACACTGAATTCGAAACACAAATTTAGACAAGCCTAAATTTTAAATAAATTTGTATTTGGAATTCCTAACCAAACGCCAGATATTTAAGATCAAGTTGGGCAGTTGTACAAAACGCCAATTTCATATGTACGGATATAATATTAGTGAAATTTTACGTTTTTTTTTTTGACAATGGCTCATTCGACTTTGCCATGATCTGAAACATTATATCAGATACGGTTACAAATAATTTTTTTTATTTCGAATATTCGATAGTTTGTTACGGATACGGATATTCATAGCATCCCTGGTGTTCTATGTGAACATAAGATTACAATCGCAAACTTCAAGCGTCAAGTGTCACACTAATAATTTTAATTTTAGTATTTCAAAAAAATTAAAAGCAGGGATGTAACCATAACGATACGATATAATCGGTATGCAGGCCGATATACCGGTGAAGCCATTTATTTATCAATCGATATCTAACAAATTGAGAAGCACGCGAAGCTTTGATGTTGCCCTTACGTCACCAGGCGAGAGAGCCGCTCGTGGTGCTAGCGGTGACATTGCCGTCTTTGCTAAATATTGTATTGTTTCGTGCCTACTTATCATTAAAATAGATTACCGCAAGTTTTGTGCATAACAGACACATACAATTACCCAAATAAAATATGTAGGATGTTACATACATACTTTATTATTTATTTTATTTCATTCACTATTCGTAAACAATAGAGCACGGAAAACAAATGGCTGACATAAAATCGAACATAAGCGCCCATTCGTTATTAACCAAAGGTTACCTGACCATAGATATTAAAATCGAAAGTCGAAGTCGAATTCATATTATTTACATAAATATACATTACAAGAGTATATATGTAACAAAAACATCACATAGATGACTAAAGCAGTGAAACCACATCGTAAACACCATCGTTTACTGAGTGCTGATGACATCTAAAGATCAAAGTTCACAACCATTAGAGCTGACAGTTCGGTTTGTGCGTGATGCCATCACTGTCCCGTCATTACCGTGGAGCGTTCGTGAGCGACAATAATTTACATAATGACCTTATCGAATAACGGAGAAAGAAATCGCATACGAATGTGCTACGTCACTTTTATAGATTAATAATAAAATAGGAAAACGTCCTCGTAACCTACGCAATAATTTTTCGATAGCAACTGGTTTACACTCCGAAATTTTATCAATGGTTTTTGAAAATCCATCATATTATTTTGCACTAGTATTTACTTGCAGTATTTACTAGTATTTAGTATTTATATTGCAGAATTGCATTGCACAGCGGACTATGTTCAGATAGATATAAGTTATTCATTTATGATTCTCTGGCCTTAGCTAGGAATTATTTATTTTGTAAATAAAAATCTTTTGTTTATCTTGTTTTTGCAATTGTTTATGTGTGTATTTGAAATATTCGCATATTTTTCTGGATCTCATTACGAATCGCACGTGTTTAACTCACAGTAACAAGAAAACTTGTTGACTAGATTAAAATGTATCTTTATATTATATTTCTCAAGTTAATATGTTTATATAATTGATTTTTTGTTAACTAACATTAATTTAAGATTCGGTAACCGATTTTTGTGATTAATTAGTTTTTGTATTGAAAAAATTTTTACTCGTTTGTCTAGTTCGGTAGGTCACTTTGTACCGAAAGCCAGGCTTATTGCAAGATTCTAACCTATTACTATACGTCGATCGAAGTCATATCCGACCACACTGTTACTAAGCCATCATAGCTTCAACACAAGTGTGGTGTTGCACAGCAATTACGTGCAGTTATTAACTGGTTAATAGTTAGGATTTTTTATTCATTTTCATCAACATCTACTTTCCCCGACTATGATACAATTCGTCATTTATTTGATAGACGGATAGTAATTATTTTTTCAGGTTGATGACTACTTTATATTATTTATATCGATGTTTTTTTTACATTTTTTTAATTTAGGGTCTTGGGTCTCAGAAGAACGCGTCATTTCCATCGTATCCTACACAACTAACTTAGTGTTTTAACAACAAACTTCCATAAAATCTTAACATCCTCTGTTGCAGGCATAGCCAAAACTTTATGAAAGATGCCTTGGTTTATACCATTTAGGTTAAATTGATTCATAATAGATTTACTTTGCAAGTTGTTCCAGCTACATTCTGTCAACAAGTGTTGCACAATTTCAATCGATTCGTACATTAAAAGTTAAGACAATTATCATTAAGCTTGTTGTCTTTGTTCGAAAATGTGTCCGTCCATACAAAATGGAAAATCCGATTTGTAAAACTACTAACTTAGAAATTCGTGTCGCGGTCCTTTGTACTTTTAAGTTCTTAGATAACATGTGGAGTGTGTTGTGCAATCACCTATTTGTTGAGTGGGAATGTATAATACCAAATGAGTTACGCGGACGTTGCCTATCTCTATTCACTCGACGATGCAATTGCGTAATCACGATGTTGTTACTTATTGCTTTTCCATCATGATAATTATACTACGCTATAAAGTAAATCACGGTCTACCAAATATATTAACAATTCAGTATAGGCTTATGCATTAAAAATTTACCTGTCAACTATTACACAATACCTATATAGCTTATAACCTTTCTCAGTAAATATATTGTTATACGCAAAAATATATGTTTAAGTCCGACTGTCTGTTCCAAATGTTACCATGTTCAAAAAAAACAAACAAACAATCTTGAGCTTTATAATATTAGTATAGATAATTTCTTTGTTACGACAGTTAATCTGAGTAATAACCAATTATCACTTATGACGTATCATACAATTTTCTACATCATACGTGTGTCGTGCGTGAATACATGCAAACGTTCACATCGCGTGTCCGAGTACAACGACATATAACTCAATTAGCTGATCAATGAAACAAACATGTACTAACATGATCCTCTTTGTTCTAAAATCCCCGAGACAATTACGAGTAAGGTACGCGCGAGTAATAAGGATACGGTTTTAATTCGTTTTAAAGAAACACTCGGAAACGGTCAACAACAAGGACAAGCTTAAAAAAAAGCATTCTTAGGAAAACATTTACTAAAGACACAAAGATAATAAACAAGTAAGGATGTAGGTTTGTAGGCGCTGTTAACACCAGAAATCATAGCGATAAGTGTATATAAAGAAACAAAGAGATATTTAATTACCTTGCAAATATCATCTACACTAGTTTTAAATAATTTCGTCGATCCTTCTCTGTGTAGTAAATGTATAATTCAATATAGACATATTTGATTACGCAAGTGAAATTATATTCAATTAAATTAAATTATGACTAACTTTCTTACATTTGATATCTTCCAACACAAGATAAGTATTACATAAGGGTTTGATCGTACATAATATAGAAACAAGATTTCATAAGTAAATCAAATTATATTTGACACAGCATAAATTCAAGTAACTTTGACAGTTGAATTGTAATATCAAGACAATACTTTCACCTTCGGTGTCAGCTCGATAAATCGACCGCAAGTAATATTGGCACAATCACGAAACTCATCGTGGTATATTGGTACGCCCTTGCGAATACATTGTATGTATGTACATCCAGCAGTAGAAAACTACGATAACAAATTAGGTAACGTGCAAGGTTATTTAAGGTGTTTGCCAATATTTCGTGTTAGACTTAGCACGGACTTCGTAATGAGGTTACGCGTTTTGTTGTCAAACGGTTTATATTAAGCGTGGAAGCAATTATAAAAACGTTTCAACTATACTGAAAAACTGCTTAGAAATGATTTACTTATCATAAATAAAAATATTTAGTTAGTATCGTAGTAAATACTATACTTATTTCACAAGTTCTAACCACAAATACGACCACAGGCATGTACGTATCCATACTTTGATTTATATCCGATTACATCGTACTTATAATATTATATATATCTTTATGTACTACTATTTAATTATAAACATAAAGTTTATGAATATGTTATATTAAAGATAATCTCTAAAAATACCGATCTGATTCCAAAATTTCCTTCACTGATCACAAGACTGCATCATACCTGAGTGTATACGCTAGGCTTTATCCTTATTAAACTTTTCATTGCAAATAGCTTTGCTCCATAGTTTCATTCGTGTAAAATTTATTTAACAATCTGTCCATCGCACTGCCGTCAACTCGCCCGTCATTACTACTTCCCGTACTTGCCTTCAGCTTGCCAGGTTGCTTGACATTACTGTTACTGCTACGCTTCTCAGGATCACACCGTGAAGTTATATAGCATATAGCCTTCTTCAATAAATAGACTATAAAAGGCTTTTTAAACAGGTAGTTCTAGAGATTAGATTGTTCAAGAAAACAAAGAAAAAACAATTTCTTAACATAAACGAAGTCATGGGCAGTTCCTAGCAATTTACAATGCAAGTAGTAATAAAAGGCATTTAAATTCAATGAACAGGGACATGATACTTAATAATCTTAATAAGTTCTTCTGGATGTCAATGAATTATAGTAATTAGTGTATGTATTTATAAGTGTATCTATTAATGGACTAGGAAGTTTTCTTAATTATGAGAAAGTTGATTAATTTATACACTTTCAGTTACAATTTTAACTCTCAATAAATAAGATATTCTTGCAGCTTTAATACTAGTCCGAAGCCATTAGGATGTTGGCATAAAGCCAATACCGGTAGGGGTGCAAGTATTTATTTCTCAGCTAAACATTCAAGGAAGTGTGGCGTCTTGGAATAGCGAGCACTAGTCTCCACAGATTAAGTTTGAAGACTTTAATGTAATAATAGAAATAAGAAATCTGTTGGTCTGTAACAGTTTCATGATGAATATCATAAAAAGTATTAATTTATTAATTATGATTTTATTTTGATTGAGTATATTCAATCAACTATATACTTTCTCTTTTTTAAACTAGCAAATACGGCCACGAATTGCTGTTGCTCAGAAAAAATATATTTTTGGATACGATCGCTACCAATCTTTACAGGATCACCCATAGGGCTAAAATGAAGATTTACTGAAAATTTAATCAAAATAGCTAAAGCTGTTTTGGAGTCCATAGGGAACATACATATAGTATCCATTTTTATATATGTAGATAATTATATACTTAAAGTACTTTAAAAATGATACGTATTACATAAATATATGTTATTACTTATTAATATTTCCATAGAAAAACATAATAAATACATTGGTTACAAAAAATTTTAACCGGTTGCAATTGACATAGCGTACTTGTTCTCATCGCGCTGAACGGTTATTCTGCAGCATAACGAACAATTAGCATCTAAACACAAACGTTTATTTGTCACACCTGATATTGGCAAAATTGTCTTCATAAGCAGAAGCCATATTAAAAGAACGTATACTTACGTGGCGACGTGACGCGAGGCTAAGTTTCGCAAAAGCGATATTGACCGATAATTTACATTTGGAGGACAAAACTGTTTAACATAATAGTCCAAGCAGATTTTGCTTGCAACACTGATAAAAGCGAATGTGAAGACATAAAACACAAATTTATTCAATCTTGATTAAAAATCTTGCCTTATAAATAACAGCATCGTTTTCTTAACAAGTTAGTGGTTTGTCTTTTAAAATCCGGTGGAATCAGTGACGCGAAACGTGGAAGTGAAAGGTTTCACTTTACTCATCGAAGAACATCGAATCTTGTCGATATTTTTGTCTAAATACCAAATAAACTGATTTAACTATGAATCGCCGCATAAAAATTATCCAAACCCGGAATTGTGAGCCATAAAGACTGTGTAATTGATTTTAAACTTGTTAATTATCGTAAAAGAAAGAATTGAAAATTTAGCAATGGATATAAACACAATAAAATATTCTTATAGATGTGTTCTTATCCATTACGACAGACAAATAAACTAGATTATTTGATTTGATAACATTTTGTTATATGTAAATTGTTATGGAACTTAATCATCATATATGTATAATTATGTAGTTAAATAATAACATTATAATTATTGTAATATACATTTAGATTTCCGCATCTATGTTCGCTATACACAGCGCATGCGCTTCACATAATCTACACTCGTTTATTTAAATTAATAAGCAGATATCGTATATGATATGGACACATTACTAAAGCCACTAAGACCAAGCGAACACTAGTGCTTCCTATATTTTTGTACGCTACCAAAAAAATGGACTCGGAAAATGGAGAGATGGAAAAGATAACGCTCTAGAGATGTGATACTGGAGGAGAATACTTCGAATATCGTGGTCCTAATTTCGCACCAATGTATCAATACTTGAGGAACTTGGCATTAAGCAGCGTCTATCTCAAGTAAGTAGTACAAGCTTGCACACTGAAGCTCTTCGGGCATGTGTTGCTACGAATCAATGGTTATTTGGAGCGCCTGGTCTTGCAATGCAAGGTGCAACGCACAAGAACGCGCGAAAGGGCACCCATGCGGTGGAACGATCAGATTAAGTCTGGTCAGGGCGATTCATTGCATAAGCACTTTAGACTAATGGCCGATCGAGACGAATGGAAAGATATCGTGAAGCAATTGTTAACGGCCCCGGACTACATTACAGGACCACGACCACTCTATCAAGAGTGAAACGACTGAGGAGAAGATAGTATGTACATAGTGAGGTATATTCATAAGAGGATATTCATAACTACCCAACTGGTCGGAATGAGTGGAAGGGTATTAAGAGTAGCGGTGAATTATATTGAATTTGTAGCCCATGAATTATATTCGTGGTAGTCAGATCATATATCATATAAGATCAGGAATGTGAAGGCATAGTTATTCTAACAAACCATATAAACTATGAAAATTATTTTTGGAGTCATAGATTATATCCAATTTAACTATACTTTCGTCATAAATATCCCTATAAGTGTATTATTATATCTATATTAATAAAAAAGGGGAAGTTTTTTATATTTGCTTTTTTTGTTTAAACCCGGTAATCTCTGGAACTACCAGTCGGATTTTCGGTCTTTCTGCATGTGATAGCCAAATTCACGTGGAATACGTGGAGTACGAGTATAACCTAGAATTAGGCTACACCTCTTAGCTAGCCTTAAATATTGATTTTTATTAAGTAAGTCGAAAGAATCAACTCACCCGAAAAGATTTATCATTTGCCTATCTCTTATACATACATAAGCCACAATAAGGTATTTTGTGATATTTTTTTATTGAAAGTTATAAGTGGTTTGTGAGCATTATTATTAAGCATGGCATATTAATCCTTACGAATGAAAGTTACTTCATCATCAAGACTATTTTATGTAGATAAGCTTTGCCTTTTATAGCATGTTGTTTGAACATATAGTTTGGGAGAGAATGTAAAATGAAAATAATTCAACACTCGGCTACGGTCTATGACTATAGGTGTAGTGGCGTGAATGAGCCGCGTGAGCTTTTACGTATAACCCTGGCCGCCCGATAAAAATATTGTCTATACTGAAGTATCAAATCGTCAATTTCTTTTATTTACATAAAACTAGACATCCAGCTCGTTCATTAATATGATAATAGATATTATGTACGTATACCAAGGCTGAGCCGATGGTATCTGCCGCCTGGAAGCAAGATTTAATTTGCCACCCCTATAACCTTGCTCGTTTTAAAATAATGCAATTTATTATTAGATATTATTTACCTCACATATTTTTCACAGTAGTTGGACCTGTGATATGGATGAACATATAGTTAATGCTTTTAGCTTTTACTTAAAAGCTTAAAATGACTTAGATAATTACAAAACTATAAGGAATAAATAAAGACTAGTAATAACATTTTATACTCTTTATTCACATGGCCCGTTTTCCTTTCTTTTTGAAGTGAAAACTTCTTTAGCATCATTGTGATTTGAAACTCGATAAAACGAAAAAGCGACACTAAAAAGAGACAACCATATACATATATAGGATTTAGCCTACGAGAGAATGAGATAGATTACATTTATATTATACTCCGATAATGCTAGTTCTGATTGTCATGATTGTAATCGTCGTCGGATTGCCCTAGTGGTGTGAGACGACCAGAATTCATACGCAGTACGCACGAGTGATCGATAGATCAAATCCCGCGAAATGAATTTTTAAAGAAAATATTTTTTCTGAATGTTTTTTTCTGACACGTGTGAACGCTTGCACCCTTTTTTTTTTTTGCTGCCCTTGGTGAATTGCCGCTCTGGTGCTGTGCACCCTTTGTATCCTCCACACGGTTTGGCCCTGACGTATACATAAAGATTTTCATATATATAATAAAGTAACCATGATGTAAACTAAAGAAACTAAACTATCTCCCATTTTGAATTAACACAAACTATTAAAATCTCTTTGAGAAATTGTATCTGCTTTTATATAGAAATCCTTGGCACCATAACATGTATTTACTGTAACAGTTTGAAATTATAATATATTATTTATGAAATAAATACTGTGAGGATAAAGATGTCTGGAGGCAATTCCTCTCTACGGCTGGGTACCACTGACATCTAGTGCTTTGTTACACTAGTAAAGTATGATACAAAATAACAGTGAAAAATATATATTATTATATATTTTGTAGGTGGCTCGGTAGGCCTTGTTCTTCCCTTTGCGGTAATTAATAGCTCCTATAACATGTTAAGAAACTTCGTCTCGATGAAACAAATATATTATTTGAATATGAGCTCAATTGGTCAAGTCATTCAGAAGTAAAAAATCACAAACAGGCGTACAAAAGATTTTTATATAGAAGACTAGTTGTGCCCGCAGCTCCGCTCGCGTGGACTACACAATGTCGTCGGTCGAGCGCACGCGCGACTCATGCCGCCCTCGCTCAAAAGACAAAAATGCTTATTGTGGGTAATCCTTAGAAGATATATATATATAAATAGTACGGTTTACTCAGCGTAAGCCATTTAAGCGCCCCATAGCGACTTTTTTCCGAATTGATTCACTATTATCGGTACTGCTTATTTCGTATGTTACTTTACCTTACAAGGTATAACCCCCATAACTAGGCCAAATAAAATAGCTATGTATGAAAAAACATGTAAATTGGATAAGTGGTTTTCGCGTGAAACGGACATGCAGACAGTGAATCGTTGAGTTTTATAATACGATGTGTTTAAATTAAAGTATAAAAAGCCCATGATTTTCTTGCCATTTTTCCTTGGTACCAACTTTCTGGATTTATGTTTATGTTAATATTGAAATTTAGCGTTCGTAGGTGCCTTTTTACATTCTAAACTTTATAAAGAAATTTTAATTTTGAAAGTTTTAGTTTGTTTAAATACATACAACATGTGCAACGTCCCACATTTGGTTTAAAGCGAACGTGTGCAGTGATCGGGCGGCCGCGGCCGACCTACACGGACCTTGTTTAGTGGGACACACACATTTACACTTACATCGTATCGAGTGTGACAATCATCGTTGTGAAAGGATTAGTAAGTCGGGAATATTGACTGTCCAGGGTGTACGCATCTCTACAAAGTGAATAATTAAAACAAAAGTATACAGAAATCTACGACCGACTTATGTCAAAGAAAAATCGTTAAATACCTAAAATATTACAGTACCTACTAGCAGATCCGTACGAATATAATCGCTCATTATAGAATGTAAACAATCATTATGTTATGTAATTATGTATTATGTTAGTTATACAGATTGTTAATAGATGGCGCCTCGTGCATATTCTTCTTCCTATCGTGGCAACTAGTCCTCTTTATTAAAGACCATTACTTTCGTGTCAATATAGAGTGTCCTGTCTTGTGATGATTTTAGTATCCTAAGAAGATGGTGGCTCCCTTGTTAGAACTTTCTAGGGCGTTTATGTGGCATCTCAAAATTCATGGTCGAGATTATTATTTCCAATCAACTTCACTTTTACAGAATAACCAAACATTATTATGCAAAATGCCACCTGTATTACAAAATGTATGGTATACAAAACAAATTAATAAATAAAAAACAAAAACCACTACAAGACAGTTTGAGATCCCGCCAAAAACTATACAAATCCGGCTTGTGCATGTTACTTGAATATATTTTCAATAGGATAACATCTTTTAATCATTAAAAAACACCTTTGAGAAATAATATATAGATATAGGAATGCAATTCAATAAAAGTAATCAAATGATATAACGAAAATATTAACTTGAATTTACTTCAATAATATGTTTCGTCAGTAGCGGGAAATATAAGATTTAGAATGATGTTTGAATCATTAATTTAGATGAAGAATTAACGAAGATATAGCGTTGCCAGGAAAAATCACACTTGAAACATAATATATGTGATCAAATACTATTTACATGTAATCATTTTTATTAAGCCGTAACAATTACACTACAAAAGAAACTAGATTGTTATTTAAAGAATTAATTTGTCATTCAGATATAATTAACTGTATCCATGAAAGCATATACATAAATTCCGTTTAGTATTTTATGCAGCTTTTACTAGAAATAAGTCGCCCAGCGTACATATCGCGGCCGCTAGTTTCCACCATGTGTTCGACAGACAATAAACCGGTTTCGATTCGACCACAATCCACTTTTCTATGTGCAGTACTTTATCAAAGAAATTACGCTTCCAACTTTGATATTTCTTATTCGTTTTAATGTTTTTTTGTTTGATAAGTGGCCTTTGCGGAAGTTTGTAATAAACGAATACGATTTAATTAGAGTATGCCTAATAATGTGGCAGCCGTAAGTCTTAATAGGAAATTAAATTAGCTGAGTTAATAACATTCTGTGGTATAGTGATACGGGTATAAGTTTCTTTAACGGTTAAAACATAAAGATAGTTATGTATACCTACTATGTATATGGTTTTCTGTAATTCACAATATTTTTAATAATATTTATTATTATTGTTACCATATATATATCAGTTTTATTTTTGTTAATATATTGGTAAATATGCACAATCCTTTTGATTGGTATGTGGCTATTTTCTTTTCGGTAAAGAGTAAAAATATAGTAGCTTCTATTAATACATACTCAGTATAATGACTGCACTTAATGAGATAGCAAGTGTAGATGACTTATTAAGAACAACGGAGATCTCTGAGAGATCAGGGTCCATCAAAATCAAAAATATTTTATCTAATTTAGGCCCTTATGAAGTTCAACAAACTATCATCAGTTCGGAAAACATCCCAGTCATCAGGAAGAGCGTGCAAGAAAGTGGATCAACAGCCATCGTCTAACCTATAAATATAGATTTGTTGACCACGTAAGGCTTGGATCGAAGCGAGGCACTCTGACTGATTTCGTAACATTTATGTAGTATTCGCAATGATGAATTTTTGCGGCGTAAAATTAGTTGTTAAAATCATTATTAATCAATTAATCGTGTGTCACACGGGATTGGCGAACAGCAACATCTTAGGAATCATCCTATTTTTAACCCCTTTCTTGTTGCTCTCCTACCCTATATGAAGAATTTCATACTTCTAAACCCACCGGTTTAAGCTGTACGTTGTCTGTCAGGCAGTGTAAAGTATTTTATTAAGTAGAAGATATTCATATGAGTAAATTCTATACACCATACGTGCAATTTCGGTGTGTGTATTTCGTGAAAGCCTGAAGCTAGCAGGCAATGTATGAAATGATTCATATTTCATACATTGACTAGGCATTCTATAGAATACCGAATGAGAAACTGGCAAATATTAAATACAACTTCGATTCCTTTCGAATAAAACGTGAGAATTTTTGGCGGGACCTCAAAATGTCAGATGATTGAGACAAATATACAAAATGTAAATCCTATAGGATTTAGTCTGCGAAAGAATGGGATAGAATATACATGGTTAATGCAAGTCCTGATTTTCACGACTATATTCGTTGTCGAATTACCCTAGCGGTGTGACGACCAGACTTGTATGAACTGTTGTATTGAGGTATGTACGTGATTTATAACATTTTCTATCCATTATATAGAGGTATGTACGTTATTTATAACAATTTCTAGGCTTTTATAGAATGTTCGTTACAAAATACCGACTATGCTCGGTTAGTTAGGTTGTACTTCCGAACAAGTACTAGCGGGTTGGCGAACGCCACGGCCTCATGATCATTACTCCGAGAATAACCGAGAATAACCGACCGGACGATCACGATAGCCTTATCAGGACGTTGTTTCATACTTTGCCTAAATAGCATTTGGCATTCTATAGAATGCCTAGGGAAAGTATGTAATTTCTTTATTTCATACATTACCGGGTACTCTTAGGCATTCTACAGAATTCCGGTATTTCATAAATTACCTATAAACATGACATCTACTTCTTGATTTATACATTATATAATAGTATATAAAGATTGTTTGTTTGAATGCGCTAATCTCTGGATCTGCTAAGTATATTTGAAATATTATTTTTTACATTTTATAGCTTGTTTATTGAAGAAGATTATAGATTATATAACTTCACGACACGACTCAAAGGAGTGGAGCAGTAACCATGAACGTCAAGCAATCTAGCAATCTGTAGGCAAGTACAAAAAGTGAGAACAACGATAGGCAACAATTTTTTTTCGAACTGACTATTCTGTTAGCCTTAGGGGTTCTGGAGCCTTTGCTGCTTTTACAGCTTCACCGGGCTTGGGGGCGAGCGCGGAAGGCACTCAACCGCGAAGGGTAGGCAACAAGCTCCAAAGTGGCCGAACCTCGGCTTGGGCTGTTGCCGATCATGCGAAAAAGTCGCGATCTGACTAAATCCCTATCCATAGAAATTCAAGCTAACTAACTATACAAATATACATGTTCCTGCCTTCTGGGAGGAAGGATTTATTAAGGATTATTTAGTGATTAATATAAGTAAGACTAATTAGCCAAAAAAAGAAATAAAAATCCCTTACAGAACCTATGTACCTGAGTGGTGTACATGTGTGAATTGCAGTGTCATGTGGGTGTGTTGATAGCTAGTGAATGCAGTATCACTGTATCGCGGGTGGGCTCCATGCCGGATGAACGGACCTAGGCTTAAGCTGCAGCTGGTCGTGGCAGGTCGATAGGCAACACAGGTGCGTTGGCAACGCGGTGAAGAGTTAGTCTAATAAATCTAGTATGAGTGAAACACTGAGACACGGCTAGTTAACAAGGAAATACGACACAAGTAGCCGTCATGATTTAATTTAAAAAAAAACATATTGCCATGTGGTAAATAGAACTGAGTTATAATGAACGACCTTGCTGACTTAATAAATTTATGTGTAAACAATCTGGTTACATAACGAGGCCACCTTAGTGGCTATTAATAAAACGTAGCATGACCGAAACAATTACGATTTGAAATATATATAAAAAGTGTTGCGTGCCGCATATGTGTAATTTTACTTACTATTGGACAAGAATTTTAATCGAAAGCATATTAGTACACATATCTATAAAATTAAGACTATTTTTTCTTGTTATTTCAAATGACAGACTTAGAAGTTAAATTTTCTTGGTACGTAATTATGAATAAAAAACTTGAGGTTAATATTTCAAAAATGAAGCGGCGGTTATTCATAATCATTATTATTGCTTAATTAGTATACTTTAAGACTTTAGCACATACCACTAAATAACCCATTAAACTAATCTGTTGCCTACAATACTAGCCGAAATGTTAACAATGTAACCAAATCAATAATCTCTTTATAGTCTTACTATAGGCTTTAAGCTTATCTTGACAATTAATAGAGAATCATTACAGGTTTTGTAAGTGCTATATATCTAATGCTATTATATTTAATTTATAAGCAAGCCTACAAACAAATCGTCTGTTTAAGTGTCAAATGTGTCAATAGACATAGTCTGGGTGATAATAATTTTATTAATAAAATGCTATCATATTTTGTTCCTCATTTGTCTAACTATAAACTAAAGTATTAATTAAATTATAATGGTTGTAATTGATATAACATTCATAAAACATTTAACATTCGTGAAGATTTTATTTATTTCAATAGACTGACCAGAAAACTTTATTTATCAGCTTTCATTCGGAAGGTCGTCATCGTAGCGGATTCGCTCCACTTTTTACTATTGCTTTTCGAAATACATATAAACCGGTTCTACTTGTCATACTTTATGGTATTTTTTCTTTTACTTCAATAAAAAAAATGTGATTAAATGTATAATTAATACGTACATTAGTGAGCAAAAAAAAAACTAAATATGCATTACACGTACTAAAGATTTCAACGCACGGCGTTACCAAATTTCAAATCGAAAGCCTCTACATGAAATTACCTTTGCACACGAGATTTCTTTATCAACATATCGAACAGAACAACGAGAGTTAATATTTTTTTATAAAGCAGCAGAGGATTGAACTCGAGACCATAGATTTTTATTCTAATTTTCAGTCTAACTATTCTAAAAAGAGATATCTTCCGGGATCCATACAATACATCTTTAAAGTACCTACATGTTTCAAATAGTATTTATAGCCAATATACAATGGGTACAAAATATAATATGGTTTTATTTGTTAGACTTGTAATTAGGGTAAATTATCCGGCACAACATAGATGTTCTAGTTTATTTGTATAGGCGTATGAGCAATAGTGTTGAGTTATGATCTATTGTTTACAAATAATCACCTGAGAGGGATCGGCTGGAAAGGAAAGCGCTGTGCGGGCGGATGCTGCGCAATTATAGGCGCAGGCGGGTGCACCGGTACCGGTACAGGGTGCGGGGGAGGCGGCGGCGCAGGCAGCGTGCTGTATGGCGGCGGCGGTGGAACACTCTCCAGCAGCTCGGGTACTCGCTGCACCCGCGATCGCCGGGTGCGTCTCCTCCGTGCCGGTTCCTCAGTCTGGCACTCGGCGCTCACGACACTACGCTCTCTATCGGTCTGCACGGCACTGTTCACATTGTAACTAACCGGTGCGTCCTGCACCTGAACTATGTTTACACTAGACACATTATGTCGGCTCGGCTCGCCCGGAACGCGCACAGAGACCGAGTCCGACTTACGCAGTGGGCCAGGTGCCGGCACGGGCAACCGCATCTCGTGGCGGAGGGTGATCGAGCGGTACGACGCGCGCGCATGTCGACCGCCGTTCGGCGACTGTGAACTGGCCGCGGCGTTCCCCCCGCCCTGGTCGATGTCTGCGACTGTCGCGAGAGCGCCAACGGTGCGGGAGCGCGCGAGGGGCGGTGATCTGCACTCGTACGGCTGCCATAACAGCGAGGAGAGCGCCTCAGCGGCGGACAGTGGCGGTACGGATGCACTCAGCGAGCTGCTCATCTCGGCACCGCACTCCGCTGCCGCGCCAGCGCAGTCACCCGCCACCCGCCCTCACACACATCTGCACGAAACAAAATATAAATTTACTATTACGTAATAAATACAAAATGAAAATGCACTAAAATTATATATACATAATATATTTTATTCATAAGTAGCTGTGCCCGCGGCTCCGCTCGCGTTGACTACAGAATGCTGTCGGTCTAGAGCACGCGCGAATTGTGCTGCCTCAAAAATGCTTGTTGTGGGTGATCCTTAAAGGTGGGTATACGCTATTGCTGACTTTTTGTAGGATTTTTTAATTTACAATAATTTGATATATATATCTTATAGTTTATTCAGCGTAAGTCGTTTAATCGCCCCAAAAGCGTCTTTTTCCGAATTGTTTCATCGTTATCGTCACTTCTTATTTCTTATGTTACTTTATGGAACAAAATACATCCTATAACCTGGTCAGATAACATCTCTATGAATTAAAGCAAAAACCATGTAAATCAGATTAGTGGTTTTCGCGTGAAAATAACATAAACGGACAGACAGACAGTGACATTTAGTTTTATAATATGTATAGAAGATTTATATTGAATCAAACAAACTAAAGAACAAATGTTATTGTACTAACGTACTCACCTAAATAGCGAACATTGCTAAGTTGAATCAATGATATTGATGGCTCAGTGGTAGCGTGTACGAATACCGCTTCGTCAACGTGAGTTTGAATTCCTACAATGAGCCTGAGCTTTCTTGGAAGAAAAACATCGTGATGAACCAAGAGCATGGTGGTTGGGTGATTTCTAATGTCCGCCTAACTAGCTATCATCCTCAAGTTGAAAATGACTGTCGCCAAACAGCTATAAGTGTGTTCGGTAGCTGCACTTGAGAATCAGTTCCTTTACTAATCTCAGCGTGTTATCATCTTAGGCCATATCGTCATTCATCAGGTGAGAGCGTGGACAAACGCTAAACCAATAATGAATTTGAGAGCATTTGATCATTTGAGAGCATTTTCCTCTATAAACTTAGTGTTTCCATTGTCAGCGGCACACCATTCCTTAACATAAGAAATAATTCTTAAAAATTTACAATAAAAAAACCGTCAATAAAAGTCATGAGAAAAAAATATAGTTATAAATACTTCAAGAATAACCGACCTCCTCCATGGTCTAACAATCAACGTGTCTGACCAGAACCGTGCGGTTTAATTCGAGGTTAAAGGTTCTATTCCCACTAAAGTCGATAAAATTCATGACTAGTTTTATCTACCTAAAAATTTTGCACGTCGGTAGATATGTATTAATTAGTATTAGTTTATACAGTGATTTCACAGACCCAAAAGTAAAACACAATTTGACAAAAATATGACTGACATATTTTACATTCTAAAGTTTGCAGTACTTGAATACTCTCTTTCATAAAAATATTAGATACGAGTATATAAGTCATACTCAGAAAATATTGTCAAGAACTACATAGTTTGTAAATTACGACAATACAGGCTAATTTTTGAAAAATTTTTGAAGTAAATCCTTTAATTGTTTGTACAGTCACACCTATTAATCTTAATCACGACCCCTCCGTCAAGGTGGTGGACTATGCGGAGCTAAACAGATACCTCTTGCACAATCCCTCATCCTCCAGTTTGGATAGGGTCCCAGACGAGTTGAAATCGACAGCCGATGCCGATCTAGCGATCGATTCCCTGGTCAGCCATCTCCAAAACGCCGTCAGTAAGGCCTCGAAAGAGGTGCAAGCGGCGAACGAACGCCGCTTTATACTTCCTGTTGACGTGAGAGCGCTGATCACGGAAAAGAACGCCGCGACTCGAGCACACAATTCATACCCGACTGCGGACAATCGTAGGCGGTTAAACTCACTTCGGAAAACGGTAAAAAGCCGCATTTCCGAAATCCGTAATGCCAGATGGGAGGCCCTACTCGAGGGTATCCAACCATCCCATCTGGCTTTCTGGAAATTAGCACGCACATTTAAATGTGACGATACAGTCCCCATGCCCCCCTTAGATCAAGGCCCCGGCAAACCTCCCGCTTTCGATAGCGCTGAAAAAGCAGAATGCCTTGCCGAGAGCCTTGAAAATCAATGCTCTCCGAACTGCGATAACATCGATCCCGAGTTCGTAGGCTCGATAGAATCAGCGGTAACTAATTCTCTCGCGGTCCCCCCGACAGACGATTTGGACTCGGTCACGCCTGAGGAAGTTCTGTCAACCATTAAAGGCCTTAAGCCTAGAAAATCCCCTGGTCCCGACGGTATCAGGAACGAAGTACTCAAACTTCTTCCTGATCACCTCATAGCTCTTTTGGTCTGCATCTTCAATGTAGCCATAGCCCATTGCCATTTTCCAGCCGTCTGGAAAAAGGCCATAGTAATAGGTATTCACAAGCCCGGCAAAAAAGCGTCGCTTCCCGACAGCTATCGCCCTATCAGTCTCCTTAACACGTTAGGTAAAGTCTATGAGCGGCTCCTTCTGAACCGGCTCCAGTCAGTAGTTTCAGATAAAAATCTTTTACCACCTGAGCAGTTTGGTTTTCGTGCCAAACACTCTTGTACCCACCAAGTGCACCGCCTCACGGAGCACATTCTTCAAAACTTCAACCGCGACCCAAAACCTCGCCCTACACTTGCGGTCTTCTTCGACGTCGCCAAGGCCTTCGATAAGGTCTGGCACGCCGGCTTAGTCCACAAGCTTTTGGAACTTCAAATCCCGGATAGATTAGTTAAAATCATACACGCGTACCTCTCTGACCGGACCTTCTGCTACCGAGTAGAGGGTGCTCTCTCTGAGCCTCATCCCATACGCTCAGGTGTTCCCCAGGGTTCCATTCTGGCGCCCTCTTTATTCAACTTATATATCAGTGACCTCCCTCGCCTCCCCGAGGTAGAGGTAGGTTCCTACGCTGATGACACAGTCCTGTTTAGTTCCTCGTGGAACAGACAAACCCTCAGGCTACGAGTCCAAAAAGCCGTAGATAAGCTAGGCGAATGGTTCCGTAGATGGCGCATAGGAATTAACCCCGATAAGAGTAGCGCTATCCTCTTTCATCCCACTCAAAGATTAGTTAAAATTCCCTCTATCAAACTATTTAATGTGGCTATCCCGTGGGCCAACCAGATCAAATATCTGGGTGTCACACTGGATAAACACCTAAATTTCAAGGCACATATCGATAGAGTGCGAAGGAAAGCCGGTATGGTCTCAAGCCGCCTGCACCCTCTCGTGTGCTCGAAGAGCAAAATGTCCCTCAGGCATAAGCTCACGCTCTACAAGACTTGTATCAGACCGATCCTAACTTATAGTTCCCCAGTCTTTGCTCACATAAGTAAATTCACCCTCAATAAGTTACAAATAGTTCAGAACCGCTTTCTCAGAAGGGCGGTCGGTGCCTCTTGGTTCGCTCGGAACGTAGATCTCCATAAAGATATGGAAATACCTTAGATCGAATCATTTATAAAGTCCCTATCAAATAATTATTTTGAAAAAGCGTCGAACCATTCGAACCAGCTAGTAGTGGCAGCCGCATCTCAGAACCCGAATCCAGACATCCGAATGTCTAACAAATATAGACGCCCGCGCGACATTTTATCTGACCCCGATGATAAAATCACGGAAGCGAACGCGATTTTCCCGCCCGTATCTAATAACCAAGCGTGTTTGCGCCCACGCCCGCGTAATCATCGCTCGCTCCGCAGAGGGCGGGCGGCAAACTTCGCTCCCGCACACATATCTCGACCGCCTTCTCCTGCAGCGACTTGTGCCTAGGTCCGTTCCCCCGCTAGGGAGCCCTCAAGCCAGCTGCTCGCGCGATACAGTGACACTGCTATCACTAGCTACCGACATACATTCACTACACTGTATGAACACACATGCACCACACTCAGGTACATAGGTCTTGTAAGGGACCTTTTTTTTTTTCTTTTTTTGTGGTTAGTTAGCCTCAGAAATTTTTTCAGATCACTAAATACATGTACGCGTGTCTCTTCCTCCCTCCCAGGAGGCAAGAGACATGCATACATGTATAGTTAGTTAGCTCAAATTCGCGTAGGAATTTAGCTAGGTCGCGTATGTTGCAAAAACGGCAACAGCTCAAGCCGAGGTTCGGCCACTTTGGCACCCTTGCGCATGTTGCCCAAAACTTGAGTGCTGAGTGCCTTAAGCGCTCGCCAACAAGTCCGGTGAAACTGTTAAGGCCCACGGGCCAAAAGCATAGTCAGTTCGAAAAAAAAAAATCTTAATCACGTTACATAAGCATTCAACTTTGAATAGGAAGGAATCTCGATGGTATTTCTCTTTCGGATAAATTAAGCAACATAATATTCGCTTTATTTGCGACGTTCACGCTACAATATTACAATATAAGAAATTTTTGGGAGTTATTCGTAAACGATACTATAGTATCGTGTATACCTAAAAAATGTAAGGAAAAAATCAGATAATATTTAATATACATTTAATATAGATATTATGTTGTATGGTTTCAGTTTTCATAATATTCTCTTTCCTACAGTTCACATGATAGGAATATACTCAGACTAGCGTAATTTATATTATTTTATTTTAGAGTAATAGGAAGAAAACTTACATCTCATAGAGTTAAATTATTGCGCATGGTCTTTAAATATTATGCTCATTTAATTGAAAACAAAGATAAATACACATGGGGGAAATCAACGAAAAGTAAGTTTTTTTTTCTATTTGTATTATTTATTTAATTGTATATGCATTATTATATTCTCTTTTGTAATAATTATAGGTTTAAAAGGTTAAATTGACGCCAACGGAAATTGAATCAATTAAAGCTGCAATGGAAAGTAATGAAAATAAATGCCCGTAAAAGCTTACAGAAGCTATCAAAAAGAGATTTTAAAAACAGGCGGAGGTGTGATAGATTTTAGAATTAAGGAATATTCGGGAAGAAAAAAGTAACTCTTATGAACACCTATTTTAATATATATTATATAATACATATCACTTGTGTTTTATTTGGTCTTTCATTTTATTTGTTATTATTACATTTTTATCAATACTTTAATAAAAGTAATCAAACTAAACATCACAAAATAAACAATTAACAAACTACAAAACAACAGTTGTCAAAACTTCAAATGTCAAAACACGATTACGGACAGGCCAATAATAATAAACCGTCACTAAACTAGGTACCTGGAACGTATAACTATTCCGAGAGTAGAGTTAGATTAGCTTACTCATATCTTACTTTGTGTTTATTAATACAAAAAATGGTTAGTGCTGACTTAATACTGGGAGTATAATTAATCCTGCTCTAGTCTACGTTTATTAATAAGGCAGTTAAAGTATTAACAACATCACATCATAACAATATATATATCTATATAGAAAATGTAATAAGCCCCCGACAAACGTAACCTATTCATTGAGACCATTCCAATGAGCCTAAATACGGTATCTCTGCTGTACGTTGGTGAGGAGTTAAATATCCTGCAGATTCCAGTTGATACTACAGCATCAGGGCAAGATTGCCATGTTCTTTTAGTATCATTTAACTAACAGAATATCAATTTTCGACTTGATCAAACCTGTGGAAGATGCTCATATCTATTTATCAACTATAAAAGAGCTGATAACCTTCAAATGACAGAACAGAATTTCTTAGCTAAGAACACTCTAATTCAATTGATCTGTCAAACAAAAAAACTATATCAAATTCGGTTCAGATGATCGGGAGCTATGATACCACATACAAACACAAATATACATAAACACGTTAAACTTATAACACCCCTCCTTTTGCGTAGGTGGATAATAAAATAAGATTAGAAACTTAAAACTAGGTAACCTAGTTCTGTTGCCAAACATACTTACTCAGCTGGATCAGAAGTTGGTAAGAAAGTGTATAAAATATTCGTATGAATAAATACGTACTGAAATTGCTATAAGCTTCACGAAAAGTCTTTCTCAGCAAAAAGATTTACCCCTTGTGAGATTTAATATACGAATTTACTTTCTATGTTAAATCTTTTTTGGGGGATAGCTTATCCTTTTTTCAGCTACCTTGTCTTTACGTACATCTAATGCTTAACATATAGGAATGAAAAAATATTTTCTTATAAAAATCTGTTCACACTCATTACTCCGAACAGGTTTTTATTTGGTATAGTACATTAATAACAGACACATCATATAAATAATAAAGACTTAGTTAAATAATTATTATTAACAAGAAAAAGATTTTACTCCTGCCACACTTTGTTAATACTAACCATGTGATTACAGCAAATAAATGTTTTTGCGTGATGCATTAACTAAAACTTGTTAAATGGCAATAATTTTTCACGCAAAAAAGTTCTAAGTATATTGTCATTATCAGTTTTCAAAAACATGAAGTTTATGAAATTTTACGATAGCAAGTTCAATGTGATTGTATAAATAAATTTGTGTAGTTGATTTCAAATCTTTTGGTATGCGAGTGTGACCGTAGGTCTCAATGATATTTTTCAAGTCGTTCAACAGACTGTCAATTTTTCGTAAATTTATATTATCTTTGTTTAAATTCTTTATTGCCCATATTCTGCGTCGGATTTACCCATCTATTACAAATGTTTGGTCTCCTGACCGTTCTCGCGTTATTAATCGTAATCACATAAGATCTTGTATTTCAAAAAAGAACGTGCTATGCGCAGAATATGCGATATCAAAATATACAAAAATATATCAATCAAATTAAAAATAATATCACAAGAATTTGCTCAACAACACATATGACAGAGATAAAATCTGCTGATATACGTCCGCCATCTTGTTACTTAACGCGTTAAGAAGGCGCTAAACAAGGGTCCACTGTTGTTTAATATGACAGCCATTGAAGACGCCACTAATCAACTGATTAAAGATAAATAACGTTTATAAGTAAGAAATATTTTAAATTAGCTATTAATAATTACTTATAATTTAATGAACGTTTATAAGTAAGACCGCCGAACCTTATCAAAAAGAAAAATTATCAAGATATCTTCATAAACAATGATTCTGTAGTCCACGCGAGCGGAGCCGCGGACACAGCTAGTAATATATAAGTATAATATTATTTTAGTAGACTTTGTAATATATGGTCATATGGCCTGGAATAAAAAGTTTATAGGTTATATAACTTTTTGCTAAAGAACTGAGCAGTAATTGTGAACGTCAAGCAATCTGATAAGCTGTAGGCGTTGGCGTCGCAGCGGCGCGGTGGAGAGTTGTTCGTATAAATTTAACACGGCTGAAACCGTGGGGCACATCTAGTCGCTTAGAATAATAATGTGACATGGAAGATCTATCGTATATGTATTATATACATTCCTTTAGTTTTCTTATTAAAATCGTAACAACAGTAACTTTCGATGAAGCTGTCAGGTTGCTTTCGTATACCTCTAATATACACAATGAAGATGTAAACAAATGACGTATAAAGAGATATCGTGTACGTTAGGTAAAATCGGAAGGAGATTAGCCTCAAGGAGGCAATGCGCAGAGATCTGAAGTGAAACCGCGTTCGAGATATGAATACACTTTCTCCAAGGCTACACCGGCGCCGTGTCGTGGCGCCTCCCACTATGCTGTAATACAATAAATGTACGGTAAGCAAACATGTGCTACTTATACAAATTCAAATACACTTAACATATTAGCCAGTGACGCGGTTCGGAAAACAAGTTATGGGAAGACTAATACATTCAATTTTAACAGACTTCAAAAAAAGGAGGAGGTTATCAATTCGACTGTATTTTTTTTGTATGTTTATTACGCGATTACTCCGCCAATTATGAATTGATTTTAATGATTTTTTTTTTTGACAGGTCATACTTCAGAGGTGCTCCCATATAAATTTGATCGAAATTGATTCAGCGCTATATGAAAAAAATAAAATATATATACGAGGACCTTCAGTGTATTCTCGGTATCGAGATAATTAAGTAATAAAGTGAATAATTTAACAACATCATCAAATAATTACACTAAGTGAAGATATAAATAGAAAATTTCACATTTTTTTTATGGATTTCAGCCATAATGAAACGATTTAGATGATTCTTTTTTCGTTGGAAAGGGGCTACCTCGAAGGTGGCCCCGTTTTAATTTCATTGACATTGGACCTTTTTTATCGTTATAAGTTTTGGCGTAGTGGCCACAATCTCACCTGATGTTAAGTGACGATGTGGCCCAAGATGGTAACACGCTAAACCTGGTGGAAGACTGGCTCTCAAGTGCAGCTGCCGGAAAACACCTATTGGTGTTTGGCTACAGATTTTCAACTTGAGGGTGGTAGCTAGTCAGGCAGGCATTAGAAAAAGCCCTACCACCATGTTTCCTCACGATGTTTTCCTTCACCGAAAGCTCAGGCTCATTGCAGGGATTCGAACTCACGTCACTCGACGCGAAGTCGTACACGCTACCACTGAGCCATCATCGCTTCAAAACTTCTTCAAAACCTTCGACTTCTAAGATAAGCCAGGACAATCCTCAAAATAATTGAAGTTTGATATATTTTTTGTTAAAAATTAGCTTGTTAGTAATAGTAAATCTTAAGTAAAGATTATCTTTATAAATCTGGATAAAAAAGGGTATCGGTATATATTAAACGAGATCGAGTGACTCCAACACCGTTTGTCCGATCACCATAAAAGTTGGTAGATCTAAGTGTTTTTTCATGGAGGTTTTTAAGCTATCCCTAAACGCAATAGATGGCGATATGGTCAAGCTATTGACTACTGTAAAGGAGAGAACGAAAATTCTGTCTAAAATGTTTGTGTAAAACTTTCGGTCTGTTCAGACGAACACGATAAACTAAAAAACTATCAAACGGATTTTAATATGGTTTTCATCAATGGACTGAGTGATTAATGAGGGAGGTTTAGGTGTGTAATTTATTAAGGTTTTGTGTAAATTGACTGAAATATGACGATTATTGTTGAAGATGTAACTTTTTCGTTTTCACTCTTTATATATGTTATTAACAATAATACAAACAGACTGGCTAGTGGGAGAAATTCTGTTTAGCAATCTGCATACTGTTTATTTTACCTTCTATTATATTTTAACATCTTTTTAATATTTTGTATTTCTTCTATTATTGTTAATATCTGGGCCCCAGAGCTTTTTCATCGTGTCTTGCAAAAAATACATATCTAGGTAAACTTGGAAAGTAAAACATTATCTAAACACAAAATTTCATCCAAAGCGTTTGGAGCTGTTTCCGAGAGAGATATAATAATATTAGGTCTTTACCTATGAAATTGCCGTTTTGTATGAAAAAATTTAAACGATGTTTTTTCATGTATTTTTTATTTGTATTAATCGAAGTAATCACCCATGCAATCAATGCATCTTTGCCAGCGCAGTGGCAGTTTATTGATGCCTTTCTTAAAGAAATCAGCTGGACGGGAGGCAACAAATTCTTCAAAGGCATTTTGTACTGCCTCTCGGGTATTGAATTTTTTTCCCGCCAAGGAGTTTCCAAATTCTGGAAAAAGTAGTAGTCTGTAGGCGCAAGGTCTGGTGAGTAGGGCGGATGATGGAGAACGTGCAACCCCAGTTCTTGCAACTTGGAGACCGTCTGTTGTGCAGTATGAGGTCGCGCGTTGTCGTGCAGGAGCAGCGGAGACGAGCGATTGACCAATGCTGGTTGGAGATGTGCCAGCTTCTCCATCATTGTGTTCAGTTCTTCACAGTACACAACTGCAATAATGCTCACCTTGTTTGTTAAGAAGCTGTGATGAATCACACCGGCGCTAGACCACCAAACAGTGACCATCACTTTTCTAGGGGTAAGTTTTCGTTTAAGGCATTGTTTAGGTGCTGAACCAGGATCCAACCAACTTGCTGAGCGCTTGCGGTTATCAAACAGAACCCATTTATCATCGCAGGTAACAATGCGATTCAAAATTCCTTCATTTGTGTGTCTGTTGAGCAGTGCAAGGCACGTCTTGACGCGTACTTCGCGCTGGCGATCATTGAATTCATGGGGCACCCATTTGTCAAGCTTTTTTACCTTGCCAATTTGACGCAAATGGACCAATATTGTTTTGACGCTAACGTCGAAAGCTGCTGCTAATTCAGCCGGAGATTGTATATCATCAGCTTCCATAATCGCCTTTAATTCGTCATTGTCGACCAAAGTCTTCGGACGACAACGAGGTTCATTTTTCAGGTCGAAATTCCCAGAACGGAAGCAAGCAAAACCAATAACAGGTGGTGCCTTGGTTTGTAGTGTTAGCTCCGTAAACGTCGTTGATGTTGCGTGCCGCTTGTGCCGCGTTACTGCCACGACGGTACTCATATTCCATAATTACTCGATTTTTTAACGTATCCATGATGACATAAAAGATTGAAATGCGATGAAAATGTAACACTAATCAATAAACAAATGACTACTTTTGGAAAAAGAACTCCATGTTTTTAAAATAATATTAATTTGAAATTAGAATTCTTAGCCAAACAAAAAATATTTTGATTTGAAATGGCCCGTACTGCAGAACGACAATTTCATAGGTAAAGACCTATTATTACACAACTTATTTTAACTATAAATGGCATGTTAAGGAACAGAGATGAAGCATAACAATAAATCTTATTGTATGTAAAAACTTACATCCGCTTTTGTAGAAAAAAAATCTCTAAATCAGCGTTTCCTCGCATATCTGATTTTGTGAAAGGTGAAATTAAATTATGTTATAAAGTGTAAAAATAATGATTGCCAAACTTACCCAAAATTATCTATTCAATATCGTTTAAAAAAATTTATGTATTAATCGCGTATATTGTATGTCCAGTTTATTTGCAGCCTACTGTATATTTAGTATCTAATGCTTGTGTAAACATAATCACATACAAACAAATATACGAATACTGTTATATCATACACTATTATGGTACAGTAGACTTTCATTTACCTAAACGTTAACAAATTGAACACATTCATCATTTATACTGACAGTATTTACATATGGATACTCATCAGCAATTCTACTACACAGAAAATTATAATCTATACTAATATTATAAAGCTGAAGAGTTTGTTTGTTTGTTTGAACGCGCTAATCTCAGGAACCACTGATCCGATTTGAAAAATTCTTTCAGTGCTGGATAGTACATTTATCGAGAAAGGCTATAGACTAGCCTATATTTTAGGGATCCTTACTAAAGATCCAATAATGTAACCCAAGGTGTAAAAAAATGACCCGAAAAAATCCTGAAATCCTAAAATTGACCTTGATTTAGGTGAGAAAGTAACTAACATTGAAGACCTAATCTCCAAAGTGTACCCAGATGTAGTCCATATAGAAAACAAAGACTACCAGTGGTACCAAAGGGCGATATTGGCAGCTAGAAATAGTAGCGTTGACGACATCAATAACATGATACTGGGTAAACTGCCAGAAGATAGCGTGAACTACATGTCCATTGATAAAGTAATGGATCAAGAAGATGCGGTACATTATCCACAATAATTTTTAAATTATTTTTAAATCCGAGTGGCCTTCCCCCCTCACATTCACTCATATTAAAAACTGGCTGTCTTATTGTGCTGCTAAGGAATCTTAAACCACCAAATTTATGCAACGGAACCAGACTCCAAGTAAAATTCCTTCGCGATAACGTGATTGGTGCTACAGTATTGACTGGTCCAGCAGTAGGGCATATAGTGATGATACCTCGCATACCTATGATACCAACGAATTTGCCTTTTCACTTTAAGCGAATTCAATTTCCGGTGAAGGTATCGTTTGCGGTAACAATTAATAAGGCCCAGGGACAAACATTTAAGTACGTAGGAATAGATTTACGCCAAGAGTGTTTTTCGCACGGGCAACTATATGTTGCTCTGTAGATCTGGTTCGGGTGAAAATCAGTTTCTACTTCTGCCGGAAGACAAAACTAAAAATATAGTTTACGCAGAAGTACTTTAATATACCATTGGTTATGAGTTTTTTGAGGATAACCTAAAACTGTGCATCCACCATATTATCTCAGCATCACACAAAGGCTGACTGACTGGCAGAGAAAGCAAAAAGCCATGTACATTTTATTATCGTACAGAAGTTTTAAAATAAATAAATAAATCCTGAAAGTCACAAGACCCCCCAAAGTCACTATTCTACGTGGACGAAGTCGCGGGCACTGCTAGTTTTCAATATAAGTACTATGTAAGTTTATTGTAAGTAGTGTACGTGCTTAGTAAGGTATTAAAATAGAGTTAGAAAGGTTTCGTCAATGTACAAGCCGTAATCCAAGAGTAGACAACTATTGAAAAGTTATTTTAAACACTTATGTTGAAATAATATACCAAAATAACGCGGCGTTATGTTCATGTAACCGGGTGTGACGTCATCATTTAATAAATAATTCTAAGTTTAAAGGTATTATGTGCAAAGTTGAGTTTACTGTAATCTAAGTTGAAACCTATGAATTTTCTATACCGCATATAATTTAAAAAAAAACACTTTTAGAATCATTTATCACAAAATAACTTAATAAGAATAACACTCAACTGGGTATAGTGGACGATGACGTCACGTTTTCTGATTGGCGTTTCCAACCAGATGACTCCCAAACAAAAAATCTCAATTTTCCAAGGGAAAATTAAATAAATGAACAATATTTTTTATTGATATTTTATCAATAAACCAATATGATTAAATAATTGACTTTAAATTTAAACATATTGTCAACTCGCGGATTCTATGTTTGTGAAATATGTATTCAAAAGATATCTTTCATGTATCCCTACAAAACTGAGCCAGTTATTTATTTCTTTTTAAATACTTCAAATATTTTAAAAACTAACTAAGAAACAAATGAAGAGAGCTTCACCGGGATGATCTCATTTCTTTTAGTACTGTGTAGGCATAATTGTGGGAGCGAGTGCTACGAAAGCACAATTACAATCCCACTGGGTGAGCTAACGAGCTTACTTGTCAATAATAATCTCAAACTGAGATAATTCCTTTGTTATGTGTTGTTACACAGGAAAATTTAAGATACGACTAGTACGCCTCAAATCCGATAACCCAGTTTAGTGTACAATATATTTTGACGTTAAACCCTGCGATATTTTCGGATAATGCAGTTAATTATTCTACCGTTAGCAGTAAGAGAGTAAGTATTCTGAAACCTAAATTAATTCCGTTAAAATATAAAAATCCATCCTACTGTAATATATAATATATATACATAAAATAAAATTGAAATGCCTATTTGTAATGACAAAATAACAGGTTCTTACTAATACTAAATGCATATGAAAGTACACACGATTCCTATAACAATTTTATTTTTTATTTTTGTCTGCCTGTCTGTCCCTTTGTGTGTCTCTCAGTCTATTTGTTCCAGGTAATCTCCGAAACGGTTGGATCGATTTTGACGGGACTTGCACTGACAGATAGCTGAAGTTATAAGGCATAACTTAGGCTACTTTTATTTTAGAAAAATAAAAAAGGGTTCCGCACTAAAAATAAAAAAGCTTTTTTAATTGTCCACGCGAGCGGAGCCACGGTCACAGCTATATATATATATATAGCTCAGTAAAGACCTAATTCTGAAGTACACACAAACGTAGTCGCGGGTAGATGCTAGTATAATATATATCAAAGTTTGTACATTTGGACGTTTCTTACTCGATCATGCGAAAACGGGTGAACGGATTTGGATAAAATTTGGCACACAGGTAGTTCATAAATTAGATTAATGCATAGGGAAAATATTAGTATAATATATATGACATTGAAAAACTCCAACACCGCTTGACCGATCACTATGAAAGTTGATAGATTTGTTTTTACATGCAAAACGTTTAATGCTACCCTTGAACGCAATAGGTGACTCTGTGGTTAATATGTAGAACGACTACTAGGCCAGGTATTCATTTATAAAATTATAGCGAATTAAATATGATTATAGAATATTGTATTCACATTGTAACAACTGAATAAAACATCTAATTAATAATTGAGATTATTTAAATTATAGATACGTTCTGCAACTTATATTTTTATTGCTTAATTAATTTTAAACTGTGTGACCTATACTCTAGCTGTTTAATTAATCAAGTAAATTAAATATTGTTATAAAATTTAGAAATATATAGAATAGCTTCTTGTTTAATAAATAGTGTTTAGGGTTAAAATAATTTCATACAATTTAAGTCAGTACAACGTTATATTTTTTTATATTACTTAGTAATGTTGTATGCCAAATAATATAATAGATTTCTCAATTAACTAAAAGTATACATTATTCTGAATCAAAAACATTATAAACTCGTAGCTTGATTTAATAATGTGTTTCAATTTCAACCTTATTAATTTGGCTATTGACACGAATCGTGGAGCAAATCAATTTATGACTACACTTTCTCTGAACTTAGCTTTGGTCGAAACGTTACTCTGTTATTTTTTTTTTATTTGTTTTTGATATTTATTATCTCTACTAAACTCTTGTTTTCGATATATTCAGTCTACGTAAGTGTGATCACATTTCTCAATTTAATTCGTAACTAAACTGGCTCGATATCCGTTCTCATCGGAACGTGTATTATATGTATGTGTATATGTGGGACTCACGATCTCTAGTAACGATTTATGTTGCTAATGACTCGCGGTCACCTTCTTCGCTCTGTTACAGCAAAACCCTTGTGATCCCAGAACGCAGATCGATACTCTATTAAAGCCATTCCGGATAACTACCATATGATCGTGGAATGCGTTACCGCGTTTTCTCAAGGACGCTAAAACAATCACCAACTTCACATCACAACTACACCAATATTTGTTTATTAAAAGGGTATTCATGATTCATCTAATTTGTATTTATTACTTATGTTGTGTTTATACTTTTTATAAATACTGTAATGATAATAATTATTATTTATATATTTGTATATATTAATTATTTTTTTTTATGTAGCCCCTAGCTGGCTAGCCCTAGCCCCTGGCTAGCTACCACCCTCAAGTTGAAAATCTGTCGCAAAGCACCAATAGGTGTGTTACGGCAGCTGCACTTGAGAGTCAGTCCTACCACTGGGCTTAGCGTGTTACCATCTTGGGCCTCATCGTCACTTAACTTCAGGTGAGATTGTGGCCACAATGCCAAGCCTATAACGACAAAAAATATATATTGGTCACAATTCCTTTAACGTGAAACTTCGATAAGTCTGGAGTTCTCTCGCATCCGATTTAACCGTATCCCATTATTCTCTGTACTTATTGACAAGAGTATATTGTGGGTGATGAATTGACAAAAATTTGTTGAATGTAGAACAACTAGATGTTACTAGCTGTTGCCCGTCTGCTTCAATGGATGATAAAAAATATATATATTTAATGCTAACAACAAAAATCTACTTCTATAGAAAATTTCATTACAATCCGCCCAGCCTATTAAGCGTGATTAGGTAAACATTCAAATAAACATTTTTATATAGTATGTAACAATTGATTGCATTTTAGGTGGATATTTTTTATGCATACCTAACTATCTACAACTTTCAATTTCAAAAGCAACTATCAGTGTGATCTAGCACTCTATATTTTATCTAGTATAGACTTTTGTTTGATCACAATCTCATCTAATGTTGTGTCGATGGTAATATAACGTTAAAACTAGAAAAGGGAAGGTCTCAAAAAACGCTGTTGCCGGAGCGCATCGACAGGTGATTGGCTGAAAGTTGCACCAGCCAATGGGACTACTTTAAAATGTCCTACAATTATATTGTGGCTTCATAAAGATGTTTCCTTTACTGAAAGCTAAGGCTTACTCAACGATGTACCACTGAGATGCCATCGCTTTTAAATCTAGGTTATATGACATTTTTTTTTCAACATCGTCGCTTAACATAGGCTAATGTTTTGCAATAAATTTAGCTTACAATTACAACGTTGTATTTTTGTAATCAATTTTCTACATGTCGCTACTAGCTATAGTACTAAAATTAGTAGAAAGCATGACGTCATCCACGATTTGAGCTTAATATATATAGGTGAAAAGTCGCCTTAAGAAGAGCATACAGATTTATCGTTTGGCAAAACACTAAATAGGAATTACCAACGACAACTTTAATTAGTCTAAGCGACAATTAAATTCCGCGCCGTACGTATTACTCGTAGTATGATTTCTTCAACAGCGGTTTCTAAGCCTGTAAAACAACGGAACACTCAAAAAGTATCTTTTATTTTAAGAAAAACTCCATTAAATAAATACAAATCTAACATAAGACTAAAAATAAAATATTAACAGTGTAATTATTTTACAGCCAATATAATTCACCGATTGAAAGAGAAACGTATGTAATGCGGAACCCACTGGAAATCACTAGTCTAGGCAATAAATTTAATAACTCTTTAAATATGCTTATAAACAAGAGCATCATAAGTGTAATAAAAGTTGTTCTGGGAGCAGAGAAAAATATCTATATCTTAAGCTTTTGATATCAATCAAGGTAGTTAGATAACAGAAACGTAACAGTAAAAATTAAATTCAGCCTGCTGCTTAGAAATAGCACGTAAATGTAAGACGTGAAACTTTTCAAATCGAAATTGCCAAAATTTATTTATCTTTCCCTTTGGCGTTCGTTGAATATAATAATATTGAAAACTTGCCGAATTCATACTACATTAACTTCGTAATTTAAATTTGTTTTAGATGTCTTTAGATGTTGGTTTAATTATAGTGATGTTCAATGTTTATTACTTCCAATTTTGATAACAGTGCAACGAATCGAATTACACTAAGCCATTTTTCCGTAATCACTTGGAACATAAGGTCAAGCTGGCTTCCAAAAAACTCAGTTTGCTCGGTACTTTACACTGGGGCAAAGACTGCAGTTTCACAAAGGGCAAGTACCTGGATATCAGTGTGGGCCATTTGCCTCGCCTCAAAGAAGAGCTGTGAAAACCGTTGACGATCCCAAGCTTAAAACCGGTATTTTTAACTTTTAAGTTTGAGGAAACCTCGCCTCGTTGTGCCTCTTCTACTGTTTGTATAATGGTTGTATTCCGAGGAATTGTTTGACCTGATACCAACGGCTACCTTCCACCATCACACCGCTCGCCATTGATAGGGAGTTCATCATCACACCCGGACCGTCGCGTCGGGTTTCATAGGAGTTTCCTTCCGCGAACGCTGTAAATGTGGATGTGGAATGAGCTCCCTAGGGATTACAGTATGGGGTTCTTAAAAAGAAGTGAAGGTGTTTAAAGGGTCGGCAATACGCATGTGATGATTCTGGTGTTGCAAGCGTCCATAGGCTGCGGTAACCGCTTAGCATCAATTTGACGACATGCTTGTTTGCCATCATCATGATATAAAAAAAGTTACGTCACAATTTTTTTAAGTGTTGCGTACCAACAGTATATCATTAATTCCCATTAGTCAATAAGTAGATAAGTCTCTAGTGTTCATTAAACATCAATTAATTGATAGTCATTTGTAATGTCGAACAAACGAGAGTCTGGTTTAAACTATTGATAGTACGCTATGTTTGAATAAAAAACGATAGTTTTTTTTTCTAAACATTTGTTACTATCGTTTTTATAAACAAACGAGTTTTAATGAACACATCTGAATTCATCAGCTTTGACCGTCCTATACATGGTACTGCCAAACTTTCTTAACAATAATTTTGTTTTATTTTAGTCGATCGCTTATAACATTTTAGAAATCTTATAGAGATCCTAAGGAAACACCAATACTGTTATCTTGCTAAATGGATGGTTTTAAAGACATTACAAAAGTTTGGCAGCGTATAGCGTAAATCACATATGGAAAAAGTAAGAGTCGATATTTTTTCACACTTAATAAATATGAATACAACATGATGTAAGTGTTTTATAAGAAACATTAAAGTTGAGTTTGTATGATACTTTTGTCATAAAGCAGTTCGCTTTGGGAAATAAAATAGAATGCGTTCCCCTTGTGAAGAATCTGTATAAACAACAATAGCTAGTAGAACAGGCGCCGCGCCGCACCGGATCTCCGAATAAAAATGAAAGTGGATTCGCCTGTTATTTTTATAAACCTGTCTTGTTCGCTGGGCTCTCGTTAGCATACGGTACCGTGTTAAGCTCTTAATATGATTTACGAACGTCGCACTGGATCAAGAGATCTTATAAAACTCAAGTTTCTTATGGAGTGTGCTACTTCTAATGTCGTCTGTAACCCCAAACGACAGTGACAGTTCTATTTATCATAATACTTCGAATATATTGCACACAACTTACTCTATTACTTCTTTATTGTATATTACTTTAATATTTAATTATTATATTAAATCTATACTAATATTATAAAGATAAAGAGATTGTTTGTTTTTGTTTGAACACGCTAATCTCTAGAGTGTGGAACTACCAGTTAGAATAGAAAAAATATTTTAGTATTAGTGTGAATATAAATATATAAAATGCCATCGGTCGAGCGCACGTGCGAACCGTTATACTCGCGCTCCAACTTACGGCGGTCGCCCGCTTGTTATTTTAAGAACAAAAATGCTTATTTTAGGTGACCCTTAGAAGATAGACATATGCTATCGCTGACTTTTTGTAGGTCTTTTAAGGTGTACAATTATATAGAACATTAATTTGATATATCTCTTATGGTTTACTAAACGTAAGCCATTTAAGCGCTCTAAATGCGTCTTTTTTCAGAATTGATTCACCATTATGGTCACTGCTTATTTCGTATGTTACTTTGTCTTACAAAATATATCCTATAACCTGGCTAGATAACATAGCTTTGAATTAAAACAGAAACCATGTAAATCGGATAAGTAATTGTCGCGTGGAAAGAACATAAACAGACAGGCAGACAGAGAGACGTTGGGTTTTATTATATATATAGGCATACATATAGTGACAGGCCTCGTGGCGCAGTTGTAGTAAGCCCTACTATTGAGCCGAGAGGTCGCGGGTTCGATCCCCGCCCATGACTGACTTGTGTGATGAGCATAATTGTCAGTTGTGTGTCTGGGTGTTATATATATATGTATAGTATATCAGCTGTTTAATTACCATAATACAAGCTATGCTTAGTATGGAATTAAATGGTCGTGTGTGAAATTGTGTCCACATATTTAAAATATATATACATATATATATATATATATATATATATATATATATATATATATATATATATAGATTTATTGAGAAGCGTTTCACGCTACGATCCTAAGGAGCGAAACAGTAACCATGATCATCAAGCAATCTGAAAACAATTAAAGACTTCGAACCCGGCGTTGGCTGAGGCGCGGCGCAATGGAGACTTTTTCGAATAAATTTAACACAGATAAATCATTAGTGCACAGCTAGTACATAATAAAAAACCATGCAAATAAAATATTTATGCGTGTTTTTAAACCAAATATATTGAAAAGAATCATAATGCTGTCTAGAATGTACTTCTATTAGTTATATATTTTCAGTATTTAATTGAACATATACACGCGTTGATCAAAGACTTTAAAATATTTCCTAGTGTAATAATTAAAATTTCAATACATGTATTTTGAATCACATTAAAGATTTTTAAAATGATAAATTTAATTATTATATTCATTACCTATAAACATATGGCCACATAGACGAAAATGTCAAATTATGAAATGTGACGTAGTTATGACCGCAACACGTACTGAATCGTTCTCTATAATGAGACTAACCTTGTCAGAGTTGACCGCAAATTACTTGATCCATCGGAGCGGTTTGATTTATTACACTTTTCTGCTTTCTCAGCTTCATCGAGTACAGATATCTAATTGAGTAATTCAAAAGATTGACTGTGTTTATTATTATTAAATATCCTTTATGTTATCAACTTATTTTTATAAGAATTACTGATACACATGAAGATTTGACTAGAATAATATTTGTTAATATTTACTCATTCAAATTGGTAGCACTATCGGTTAACGCAGTGAAGGAAAACATCGTGAAGAAACTTGAATACAAGTACGATACAAATCACTGTATGTGGGAAAAATATACAACTGTTGATTTCTGATGTTTGAAATCATCAATACATCGTGGGTTGGCGTGTCGATTAAGCTCCTACCTTACTTTGGGAAGAGGGCTTTGCCCAACAGTGGGACACTTACAGGCTGATATTATTATTATTTATTTTTTCATTAATATTTTCAATCAGATGTCCTTTTTAGTTACTGATGAGAATTGAAGTAGTGAGTACTTAGTAATTGATATGTTTAGTTATGATCATTATTTTGATATAAAAATATGAGTGTACAAAACAAAAAGTTCTCCAAAATATTTATCCCACGTGCAATACGATGAAATTAGCCAGCCATCAATGATAATAATATAAATTAATTTTATGCTATCGCCCCAAAAAAATTCGTTCATGTATCGCATGTCGCATTACAGCTGGCCGTGGAGTAGAACTGTGAGACTATTTATTTATTTTATAGAATAATTGAAGTTAACAACGATTCAGTGATTTAAATAAATATTACTCTTAGTTTTTAATATGCGTTTATCATCTAAATTATTGTATTAATTATGTATTCCGTACTCTAATACGCAAATTGAAATAAAAAATTGTATAATTGAATATTATGTTTAACGATTTGCTTGTCTTATTCCTTCTCTGTCTACGCAGGGATTTATTATTATTACTGTCTACTGTCAAAAGTCAAATCGCCTAATGCCAATAGCCTAAGTATTATAGTTAATAGATATATTTTACATTTTTACGATTTTACATGTTATTTAAATTACTAATAATCAATTTTAAAAGATTTTGTCGTGGTACTCTTTTATTACAACAGAATAATGGACAGGGTGGAAGGTGAAATATGTGACGACAATATGATAGTTGTGGATGACGATGCAGTTGAAACTGTTGCAGAGACAAAAAATACAGCGGTGGTAATACATGTTTATTACTAATTAATTATTTGTCATATGATATATTCATATTGCTGTTTATTTTTATTACAGACACAACTAAATGATTGTATTAATTATGTATCCCGTACTCTAATACGCAAATTGAAATTAAATTTTATAATTGAATATTTTGTGTACTATTGATTTCTCATTATCATTCCCATTTTTCAATAATCAGGTTTAAATTAAAAACGCAATTTTAATGAACAAATATTTTTCCAAAAATCTTTAGTTAAATGCCTACAAACCGAAAAAAAGTTTCACCTGCATCGTGGTTTCATAATAACACACATTTTTTTTTTGTAATTTAGTAATTATGTTATAATTTAATGATGTACAAATAAACATTATTCTTAACCTCTACTAAACGCGTCAAAAAAGTACAATTCGTACATCATTCAGTCATTCGTACATTTAATCAATTGCAATTCGTTCATTACTTTTTTTTATTACTATGAAAAATCATTCGATAAAATATCTACATATAGGTAGAACAGAATTACATCGAGCATAATCTCATCAAGGCAGTCGCTTCTCCGGCGTCTGGATGTCGGATGGTGCATGCACGCCTGACCAAATTCAATTACAACCGATTAGTAAGCATCTGTCGATGATAACGTCTTGCGGTTATATCCATTTACAAATGTTATGTTACGATTACGACATCAAACTATTATAAAGAGTGGTCGCCCAGTGTCGTTTCAACGTTTTTGTGGTTCTTTTGTCAAGGAGAATCATTGCATATAATATTTTTTTTAATTTTGTCCTATTACCCCCAATCTGCACATTCATGTGTACATTCTTTATTCATTCGAATTATACGTTTTTTTTTTTGGAATGTCTATACTGTTAGCCTGGAGCCTTTGCGGCTTTTACAGCTTTACCGGGCTTGAGGTCGAATTATACGAATTATCGTATTATTAGCGCCGCTCCGTTCGCGCCCACACTGCATAAATGTAGAAGCCACACTAAAGTAAGCTGGACGGTTTCACGTGCAGTTCACTCGAACAGAGTGAATGTTGGGAGCGCGAAATCTAGTACGTAGTACATATGTATCAATGCCTAACTACTACCAAAATCGGAAAAATTACCTCAATTGCCTTAAATTACTTAAATTAAAATCGTAATTGTACAGTTTTTATTTGAAGAGGAAACTATACATAGGTATTTTTAAAACGTTAGTAAAATATTCAGTAAACTTCAGTTGATATTTTCATTTACACGATAAACAACAGCGACATCAAAAACAAATTTATGTACAAACAACAAATATAATATTCGCCTTAAAATGCAAATGTGATAGCTCGCTTTATCTTTTAAGTAAATAGAGTTTTTTTTGCTTATTCAGTCTTTGACTAATCTGCTACCGTCATTAATTCGGAAAACCGTTTGACTACTACGTCACCTTTCCAGAAAGAAGGAAACTCGAACGAAAGTACCCAAGTACCAGGCGACAACTGAATCCATCAGCCACCGGTCGGGGTGCATAAATAATTTAGCCGGGCAATCCGCCGGTTGTTTGCATGTGGATTATCATATTAAACAGATATCAGGGTCGACGGACGCACGGCCGATATAAACGCAAACAATATCGTCCAACATTTATAAAGACAAACAACAGCCGCAAGCTAGAGAAGCCCTTAAAGCCGTGATAAAGCTATATTGAGCCTATTTCAACCCTGCGTAATTTGTTTTGGTTATTGGTCTATGTTAGGATTGAATAAAGAGTAGTTTGTACAGACTGAATTCATAAATCTTTTATTAAACCATTTAAGGGTGGAAAACGCTTTTTCTTTCAAGTAAAAATATTTGAAGCGATGAATAGTACCGTGTTCAAGCACCTCGTCGATCGGCTTAGTTTGGAATTCTACGGTGAGCCTGAAGTTTCGGTGAATCATATTCTTAATTACCTTAATAACATTAGTTGTGTTATTATTTATTGGTTTTGATGATTATTAATAAGGCAAATTTTATTTTGCATTTTATTATTAATTATATGAAAGTATAAAAGTATTAGAAATATCTAGAAAATCACCACGTGGCCAAGGTGTAGGCTATACAATCACTTCACATTAATTGAGATTGTGGTCAAATTCAAAGTCAACAAAATACAATAAACAAAGTGTAAATTTACAGTGTAGACAGCTATTCTAGAGGTAAGTTTCAACTACACAACTTCAGAGAAGAGAATCGCTATATTTGTAAACGGGTTTCCGTCCTCGTTTCCTCTAGATCCAACAACAAGGCGCAGTGATAATTACGAAAACATTAAACAAATAATTTGTAAGTTAGCCCTGGCTACTGACTACCGATTAAAACACAAGTGCTATTATCAACAATTTCCACATATATACACTTACATGTGATTATTAAACAATGTTTTGATGATATAAACTAATAGAGTGTGATTTATGTAATGATGCTGCATCGAAAAATTTAGGTTCGAATACCATAATAAGCCTGTGTAACAAAGGAAAACCTTATAATTAAATCGTATGAGACAGTGGTTAGCTACCACGCTCAGCTCATTTCTTGTAATCTCATATTATTCAAATACAATAATATAAGTACTAACAGAAATCTGTACAGCAAAAAATGATTAATTAAGTCTGAATCTCCGTTTTCTTATCCTATGATATTTTCTAATTTATTTGTCCCCCAAATCAACTAAACCCAATATACGACAATAAATTGAAAAAAAAAATCTCCAACTCCTGCCTTGATTGCCTGATCGCGAATAAAATCGTTTTTATATAACAAAGGAATAGTGGATTCTATGAGTATTTATTTGCTTTGAATTATGAAATTTTATCTATAATTATAACTTCTTCTGAATATAAAAAAGTGTTCAACTATAATAATTATAAGCGATATGCGATTTCTATATGATCTTGTTATCTCAATAACAGATTGCCCAGAACTCTTAAGTAAATTAAATTTCCGAGTACCTACTAAGCGTACTAGGAACTACAGCTTGTTCGCAATTTCTTCTGTAAAACGTACATATGCTCAAAACTCCGTCATTTATAGATGTACTACGCAGTACAATAACCTTTTCAATTATATTGACCGAAGTTGGTCTGTGCAATGTTAGTTCAAAACTAACTAAATAATACTCACAACACTCACATTCACTCCCTCACACACACACAATATTATTTATGCAAACATCATTCTCAATACATTCATACACACGGCATACGAAATGTAATATTACTACTTCTTAATTGGCACTTTAAAATTATATTCTAATATAATAAACTTGTGCTGTGAAGTTTGTATAAAATAAATAAATAAATAATTAACTCTTTTTTCATTTTAAAATTTTATAAACATTTTTTTTTCGATTTGATTAAAATAAAGATAAATTAACTTCAGGGATTCCAATCAGTACTTCACATTTGTAATCACAACTGAAAATAAAATTATAGAGAGAGTAGAGATACAGGAAGAGAGATAGGGCAGAGAACAATTTCTTTGAAGGTATAAGATTATATCATATACATATGATATAATAGACAAATATAATATAATCTTGATGCATTATCTTAGTCATCTAAAGAGTGATCCATCATCTCATTTTGGTGGAACACCTCCACCCTACAGAAGACTGCAACTAACTAACCTAGTGATGTGTTCCTGTAGTAATTAGGGTTTCCAGAACTCTTTGGGGTAAGGGGGTTCAAGGTCGGTAACGCGCTAGTGATATCTATGGCTTTATAAGCATTCATAGGCTATGGTAGCCACTTACTATCAGGCGGTTCGTATGCTTGTTTGCCACCTTTGTAGTATATAAAAAATATTTATACTTATATATAACTTTACTCCATACCTTGATTTATTTACTAGAGTGGTAAAATATTCAGTATTATTATCCTCATAAATTGAAAATTTGTAAATAGGTCGCCTCACACGGTTCGTTGGTTCTCTATACTTTACAAGTCCTTACATTGGATCATTGAGAAGAAGCTGATTTTTATTTCTTTATTTATCATAATATTACTGTCTAAACAAAGTATTAAGCAATTCGTTAATGTTTTAAGTCCTAAATAAAATTATTAAATATTTCAACAATTTTTATTTAAATAAATAAAAAATGAAGATATACTGAAATTAAAAATCTTAAGAAAACTTAAAAATTATAGAACTCAATTATGAACCCATTATGAGATAATATGAGAATGAAAATATTTTATTTATGTTATTACAAATTTTATTATCCTTTATATGTAAATACATATAAGCTGGTTTTAGCTTTAAAACAGCAAACTGTCAGGCGCCTGACGTTAATTCGTTATGTAAATGTTGGCTTTTATAAACATTCAGGCGCTATTCTCAGTAGTTTTAATTGTCAGTAACATCGTCCAACTTACTAAAAACTCATCCTTCCTATTAAATCACTATGAAATTATATTTTGTTATAATACTTCTGCATTATAATACTTTATATTTAAACTAGTAGTTGCATCACTTCAAGAAGAAAATCATTTTTTTTTATTCTATAAAACAACCATAAATATCAACATATCAAAGATGAATTTGGCAATTAAATTTTATAATTGAATATTTTGTCCACTATTGATTTCCCATTATCATTCTCATCAGTCACTCCTCCCAGATCATCAGTCCACTGGGGGAGGCCTACGTCCAGCAGTGGACGTCTTTCGGCTGAAATGATTATCATTCTCATTTTTCAAAAATTAAGTTAAAATTAAAAACGCAATTTTAATACACTAAATCAAATAATATTCCAAAAACTTTTAGGTAAATGCTCACAAACCGAAAAAAAGTTTCACTTGCATCGTGGTTTCATAAAACCACACAATATTTTTTTTATAGTAGTTACTTGGGATAAATGACGTTATTGCCCTTCCGCATTGCATCGCAAGGAGGGACACAAAGTAGAGGAATTTGAAATTATGTGGCCATGTTGGTATGAAACCAGTAAATACGAGAACTGTTAAAACCTCAAAATGATATTATAATTACACCTATATAGAATTATGTGTCGGTCAATATCCATAATTATAAAACAGATTTCATGGAAACTTATAAATTGTAACAAAACATATAAAGCTAACATTATATCATAGATGAATGCCAATCATTCGCTCCGCTGCGCTTCAACCAGATACCGCGCTATCTACAAACAATAGCTCCTAGAATACGGCAACTTAATATCGTAGTGTGTAGTGACTATTTGAAATGAAGCTTATGAACGTGACAGTATTGTCGGTATGACACTGACTCAAGTATGACGATTCGGCGTAGTTTTGATTGTCGCTTTTTTTATAGTACGCCGACGGTATCTAGTTGAAGCGGCGCGGAAACCAATTATTAATCTATTGATTATATATTATTAATTACAGATTCTAGCAATAACTATACTAGTAAAGAATATTAATAAATTATTTTTTATGTAACTAGTAACCATAGACACCACGATTACACGATCAAAGTTATTAAAACTACATTTAATTTTCTTTTGTCTTATGTAAACTACAACATTGTTTTAAAAGGTAGGTACTAAGTTTAATTAAGTAAGTAGTAGGAACTAATTCAAATGATGTAGAAAAGTCGTTCCGAGTGCCCGGCATGTAAAACTTTTTCAGATTGAATTTAGCCAGATTTACTGTCTAGCTCGTTTCACTCCAGTGGAGTTTTAGCACCTGACACGACTTACAATTTGTATAGGAGTTTTACTCGTGCCAACTTCTGATTCTATTTGAGACTTGAATTATTAATATTCGCACACAGCTTATACATTTAGAGTGCACCTTTGCAATGATGTATAATATATGTTATACTAGGTTTGCCATTACTCCGACTTAATTATTTTTTACGCCTCGTAATTTTATTAATACATTTTTTTTTATAGAAGTGATATTTTTGTAGCCTGTAAATTAAGGAATGACGTATACTTCCTGTGTTCAAAATTTCATTAAATTGGTTAAACCGTTTTTTTTTTATTTATATCGAGGCATAAAAACAGACAGACATTTTTTAAATGCTAATTTCGAAATCAGTGGCCTATAAAATAGCACAAAAATATCTACAGACAGACCTTAACATTTATTAATATACATATAGTGAAGTATAACCTAATCTATACGTCACAATAAAAGTTTATTGAATTACTTGTACAGCTTGTAGTAAATTATTAGTTACAAGTTATTTATGGATAACAATATGTACACATATTTACAATATTCAATTTATTCATTATTGTCCAACTGTTGTGTACAACAGATTTTTATTATATTAAACATTCACTAAACTATATTAGAATATAGTAGGTAGGTTGAAGCAATGATGGCTCAGTGGTAGCGTGTACGACTTTGCGTTGATTGACGTGAGTTCGAATCCCTGCAATGAGCCTGAGCTTTCGTTGAAGGAAAACATCGTGAGGAAACCATAGCATGGTGGTAGGGCTTTTTATGATGCCTGCCTGGCTAGCTACCACCCTCAAGTTGAAAATCTGTGGCCAAGGACCAATAGGTGTGTTCCGGCAGCTGCACTTGAGAGCCAGTCTTCCACTAGGTTTAGCGTGAAATTGTCTTGGACCACATCGTCACTTAACTTCAGGTGAGATTGTGGCCACTACGCCAAACTAATAACGTTAAAAAAAACTTAGATGTCGTTGTAATTTCACTTACACATTGATTAATGCATTGTAACTGCTTATAGTGTAAAGGAATATAATTCTGAGTAAATTCTGCAAATGGCCTATTTATCAGAGCACGCTCATATTATTGTTTCCCAAACAGTATACTCGTACTAGGGTAGTTTTCTACTAAGAAGTTTAAACCGCTGAGATTTTTCTACAGATAAGAAGTAACCTACCTTATGTTTGAAGTTTGAAACCTTGTACACAGTGTTTTTTATTGTATTAATTGTACACATCTTTTAAATTAGGCTATATATCTTAAAATAATCGTATATGAATTGGATTTTTATTGATAACAAGTGCGTGTTCACTTGTTTTTCAATTTAATGTCGTGATTTGCTACGAAACTATATAAAATACACTCACTTGCGCGCGCCACCTATTATAATATCATTGTACTAATACACAAACCTTCGCGAGCGTGCTCGCAACATAACCAAAGTTTGGTTGGTATAAGAATGCATACGGGTCAAAGAAATATTTATTTCTATTTTTAGAGACATCAGTATTTCCCCTGAAATCGCCGTTACGGAATCACAGACGTCATCAGGGTTAATTGCAAGCAGCAAGGTTTTCTTGTTTATTTGGGATTACACCCAGTGGTTTCTATCCTCCCCTATAGCCACGCCGAGCTTCGCTCGTTTGGTCAAACTGATAACTGATCCGGACGTCGCGTCATCTCGGTGCGGCAGCTAGAGAAAGAATCTCTCAAGGTTCTGACACAGTGGGTAGCCTCGATTAATTCTTGGATATAGAGGTCCTCTCTATTCGACAGCTCGAGCGAGAATGTTCTCTAAACACGTTGTTGCATACTTATATGTGCGTGCGATCACAGAGCACATTTTGCGCCTAATCAATAATGCAGATCAATAGTAGTCAATAGTACTTGGTCATTAGTATTGACACGATTCTCCAACATATATAAATGAAGATATTATGTAAAATAAGATTGATCTCAACGTTTTTAATCAAATAATTATAATCTATCAGAACCACCTGAACTTGGATCAAAGTTTCATAAGGTGTTCTGAATTACTCAAGTTAGGCTTAGTTATGGAAGTCGCTTGTGGATATTGACGTAATAATCCGGTAGGCTCACCACGGCATCGTCTTCAATGTAATATGTAGATAAGCTTAATTACCTGAAATTTATCCACTCAGGTGTGGGGTTTACGATATCTCTACATTACGCTTAAACCGCTTGTCTACGTCTTGTATATATAATTCATGTAAAATAGTAAGTAATTTTGCATTTCGCTTGCCTGTATATTAAATAAATAATAGTATCATATAATAATTTTAATAGTTACTTTCTCATAAAAATATACCTGGCGATAAGTTAGTTGACAATTAGTCTATCAAATTTACTTCTGTCTTTACAGTCTTACAGGGTTAATGGATTTTGTTGGGCCCATATTGATAGATTATTTTGTATTGTTTCTTTCTAATAGAACATACATATTTATATATGCTTTGTATAATTCATATTATATTAAAATTAGCGAAAGTAATTTTAGCGGCCAGCATTGAATTGATTATAGGTAAATCAAAAATAATCGACCATTGTAGTGAAGCAACAATTATAAAATAACAATATACTTAATCCATTCAAGAAAGTATATTTGATTATAAAGATATTTATATATTAGCTAATAGGATTTAATTGGAAATAATAGTACGTAAAGAGCAACTACTAGCACGAAGACATCTATGTATTTATATTATATTATTAGATCATTTATATTATTTTGTTCTACAATACACTGAAATATTAGCTACTAAATTCTAAAACGAGTATTTATCACACTTGACAATGGCGAAATTGCTTGCATAGACAGACGCCTTATATAAAAAAATGTTTCTATCATTAATCACAAAAATATATCATAATATCTGTTCCTACGTGAATTCCAAAGCCGGAATAACATAAACATAAATTACGTAATATTAACACAATTATGTAATTTATAAGTATTTTCTTAACATATATCGGATCTAGCTAGGAACTTGATTCACGTTTCTAACAATGAACACAGTCGAGTACTTTTTAAATGAATTGGTCTCCGGTCTCATACGAGTTTTATCTAGCTTAACAACGTTCTGCCGGTTCAACTAGTTCAAGCACTCGACCCCCGAGTGGCGTTTTACCCTCGATTTCAGTTCAAACGTCTTCAATTCCCGAGTTTCTAGCTCTAACCATGTTACTGACCTGCACAATCTTTTGATACTTGAAGTATAGACGCTATCGGTAATTACATTCCTATGAAAAAAATAAATATAAACCTTTTTTATTCAATAAACATAATAACCTACCCTAACCCTCTTCATTACGTAATTAAAACTTTTTAAAGTATGAATGGAATGAAATTAATAATTTCCGAATAATTATTTTAATACTTACGAAAAACACAAACTTTTAATAGTAGGTATATGATTTCTACATTCCGTTACAAATTCTCAAATAATTAACTTATACTGGATAAAGTAGTTCAGATTTTAGGGAAATGACATGACATGACACGCTGACGTTGAAAATAAAAATTCTGACACTCTCCGTACAGGTGACAATTATTGCTTGGGAAATATACACAGTGGTAAGCCTTGGACGAAGTAATCGCATGTAGTTGATGATGATACTCACAAAACTACCTTCTTTATGCGCAGTCAGGCCTCGTCGCGCTGTGATAGTAAGCCCTACTATCACTTTGAGGTTTTAAGTTGCTTAAAGGTTGCGTTTTCGACCCCCACATATGAATGACTTTTGTGTGATATGCATAGTTATCAGGTTTGTGTCTGCGTGTTAAATATCTATATATGTACGTATATCAGCTATTTAGTTATCGTAATATAAGCATTGCATACGGTTCGTTCTTTCGTTCTTTTCCACAAATGGTGTCACTAAAAAAATAAAAACGAATCGCATCAAATAAAAAACCGGAAAAAATAACGTTTCGTTAATGTGTGAATGAGGCCTTACTTTACTAAATGGTATAAAACAAAGTCGTTGTCGCTCTGTCCGTCCCTATGTATGCTTAAATCTTTAAAACTAAGCAACGGATTTTGAAGCGGCTTTTTTAAATAGATAGATTGATTCAAGAGGAAGGTTTATATGTATAATACATGCATAATATTGTAGAGAAACACTGATAAATTTAGAGGTTTCTAATGTGATGTCGTAAATAAACGCATTTTTTGCGCTTACATTGCAAACGCTGGCTGAACCCCACGAGATAAATCAAAATAATGTACTACAGTATTGTACACCTTAAAAAGGTCAACACAAAAGTCTATGGTATATGTCTGTCTCTTAAGTCCCAAAATAACCATTTTTTATCCTTTACATTTTACGGGAAAAAATGACTTTTTTACGAAGTGATTTTATGCAATACGGCATTAATCCTCATCTAATTAAGTACATTAAATACATTGTCCATTTAATATAGATCAATATGGCCCTTTAGAGCATATAATTTAAATGAATATTTCCGAAGATATTACACATTTAAAATGCAAGGACTTGCGGTGCGGCGGTACCGGCCCTATATACCATGGTCAATTATATGTCGCTCTTTCAAGAGTAACCTCTAAACAAAACACGTTTGTATTGTCTAATGACAAAAAAGTTGTAAACGTTGTTTATAAGGACATTCTGAAGTAGGTAGGTATATTTAGTATCAGCATTGCATCCGTGCGAAGCCGCTAGTTGGAATTAAATGGCGGTATGTAATATTGTGTCTAATGGAAAACTATAAGAGGTAAGTAAGTACAAATAACGAGTAATAATCAATAAACTTATAAAATAAACTTGGAGAAGTAATTTCGTACAAATTCCAATGAAAATCACTTGAAGTCCCCTTTCTAAGTATGCATATTGCCACGGGCAACTACGGAACTCTACACTACGTATAGCCCGACACGCACTTGGCAAATATATTATTTATTAATTATGCGGGTCCACAAAGTATATACAATTATTTATATAATTATAAGAAACTTAAAATATATTGAAATAAAAAGTACTCCAATTATAAGGCGAACAATGCATTCATGAAACCTATTAATGTAAGGTTGTTTAAGCCTGATCTTGAACAATAAGAATAACAATTTACGCAACAACATATAAAGCTGTACTATTAATAACACGTATAAACGTTACAATTTGGTTAATTTATTCCATTGCGTCGCGCAGTCGTGTCGGAGGCGCAAAAAGTTTTCCTCGTTAACTAGAGAGACAACTGTAGTAAATCACGGACCAACTCGACTGGTATCTGTAACCAGATTACAATCTCGAAATTACAGAGAAGGGTGACGAGTACTTCAAATTACAGATTAAAATTAGGTAGTTTTTTGTATACAAGGACTTAGAATAGTGATGTCAGAGTTATAGTTACAATATTAATTATATCAATCAATCAATTCAATATAAACAAAATCTGATAATACATAACGTGCTCATGGTATCTAAATTAGTTCTTACTTTGGAGATTTTTGTGATAGTAGACCTTGATAGTCCTATTAATTTTCTAATATAAATACCATATTTCTACGAAATATACTAGTTTTATTTAAAACTGTGCAAGGGAATCTGCTCACGTGAACTACAAAAAAAGTATCATATTTGGTAATACATATGCGGTAATTAAGATATACAATTATATTTGTATAGTACCTACATTTATTTAATATATCAGTTATGGTTTACTCAGCGCAAGCCAATTAAGCGCCCCAAGAGCGTCTTTTTCCGCATTGATTTAACCATTATCTTCACTGCTTATTTTGTATGTTTTTTTTTTAAATATAATAGTTCGGCACATTGTCTGTACTATCACTGATGGTAAGCACAGTGCAATCCAAATACCACCGAGAGATCGAAATCCATCGGCGGTCGCCGTTGTCATGCCGGCCTGCATAAATATCTCTTCAAGTTTCACTTGAAGGACCCGATATCATAAAAAGGAGGGAACACATTGGAAGGAGATGGTTCCACAGTTTCACGGTACGACAAAGATAATACATAGAGAACTTTTTAGTTCGTGCCGAGATGGAGGTTATCGTAAAACTGTGATTCCGAAGCTCAGCGCGTGTGGTTCTGTTGTAGAAAGGAGAGGAGGGAATTAGATTGAATAGCTCTTCAGAACACTCACCATGATACAGACGGTAGAACACAGTTAGCGAGGTGATGTTCCTGCGAAACTGAAGCGGCTTGACGCATTGGGTAACGTCTGCATCATTAACAATGCGAACAGCCCGTTTCTGCAACCTGTCCAGGGCATCAAGGAGGTACTTTGCGGATCCATCACAGAGGTGCGAACAGTAGCCGAACTTGTGCCTTATAAAGAATGTACAGTTGACCGAGCATGAAAAACCGTGGCACCCTGTTCAGGATTCCTAGTCTCTGAGATGTAGTGGAGATGACACTCCCGATGTAGTCCCTGGAGTTGAGTTCGCTGCGAATATTCACACCTAGGATATTGAGGCTGTCTCGCATTGTTAGTGAGACGTTCCGAAGAGTCGGGAGAGGAGAAAACGGAGACTTTCTGAGGAAAACGCGCACACCTGAGTTTTCTTGGCATTGAACTCAACCAAGTTACTTGCTCCCCATGTAGATACACGTTGCAAGTATTGGTTAAGTTCAATGACAAATTCCTCCCGTCTCTTTTTTGTTTCTTCCCGCCCACATGAAGGCTTGCTATATAGCACCCATGAATGGTGCTTTCATCTGCATAGTATGATCTAAAGTTAACGTATCATTGATATGCAGAAGAAACAGTGGGTGAGAAACTCCAGCGTTTATCGACATGAATTGCGAACCACATCCTTCTACAGGGACACGAATTCTGCGTTCATGTAGAAAACTGGAGATCCAGTTGCAGAGTTTTCGTGAAGTCCATACTCCGGAAGTTTAGAGAGAAGACCACGGTGCCAGACCCTATCAAAAGCCTTCGCTATGTCAAGACTGATCGCTAGAGCCTCGCCATTCTTATCAATTGCCTCCCCCCAGCGGTGCAGTACATACGCCAGAAGATTACCCGTTGATCGATTCTGGCGAAAGCCATATTGCCGATCATCAATCAAGGAGTGATCCTCTAGGTAACGGACAAGCTGGGTGTTGATGATCTGTTCCATGATCTTGCACAACACTGAGGTTACGGCTATTGGACGATAATTGACATGGTCTGATCGATCCCCTTTTTGGGAATCGGTTACACATTAGCCTGCAAACCCGAGGCACCAGAGAGGTAGGACAGGCGGTAAAGGCGCGTCAACACTGGAGACAACTCAGCTGCACATTTTTTAAGGACAACCGCTGGGATACCGTCCGGTCCAACGGACTTCCGAACATTGAGCGATCGCAATTCTCTAAGCACGTCACGTTGCCTGAATCATAACTCAGACATTGTGACACCGCAAATGGGAATTATAGGCGGTTGTGCATTGCGATCATCGAGCCGGGAATTAGTCGCAAAGAGATTAGCAAGTAATGTCGTTTTCTCTTGCGGCTCGTGAGCCAGTGATCCATCAGAGCACCTCAGCGGGGGTAATGCTGGACGAGAGAAAGTAACTTGCACGGCTTTGGCCAGACTCCAGTAGACTCGACTGTATCTTAAAAATATATAGATATCGACTCTTTACTCTTTTATTATAAATAGAGATGATATCACACACAAGACAAAAGTAATTTTGCTGAGTAGTTTTGTTATACTTTAGGATAAACTAAGTTTATTTAATAATTTTATATTTATTAACCGTTAATATCCAGTGCATAATGGCGAATTATAGTATATACGTATTTTCATCAAAGTTTTGATCCCAAGTAATGAATAATGAACAGAAGTTCTGTTGATAAACATAATGTAAAATATGTTACAAATAATAACAGACATAGAAAACCAGGTAAGTCTCATTTTTACGTCCGAAAAATTAAAAACTAATATTCCTGTTGCGATAATTCTAACTTTTTACGAAAATTTCATAGTTATTATGGAAAGGAGGCCACTATTGAGAAAAGAAAATAAAACTAAAAACCGCTTGACCCGTACCTTACCTAGACGTCGAGGAAACCTCTCGCTTTTCATGATAATTCTTCCACCAAGTTTTTCTTTTATGAAAACTTTTTTATTTTCCCCAGTTTAATAACATGCAAAATAAAGGTCCGGGAAAGCCACTCCGAATCGTCGGCCGAGTCATTGCATTTCGACCGTAAAAATCTAGAGCCGCTGTTATCGGTGATATATTACGAACAATATTTAAACAGGACTTTCCTGACTACATTTTAATTTTAATTTACTAGTACTTACTGTATCTTACAAAGTACCTAGTATTATATTAAGGTAACCACGAACAATGACAATAACAAATATTGTAACTTGTTAACGCAAATATTCCAGAAACTAGCCTAATTAGTGGTCACCCAAACGCTGGCCTCTTAAAAAAAAGAATAACAATATTACACTCAAGATTTTTACATAAAGTTATTCCTAAATTAATAATTTAGTTTTTCTTACGTTGAGCGTTCTGGATCGCTTTTATTGCCTCACAAGGCTTTAAAATATACAAAAAAAAAACAACATAACTATAAAAAGAATAGAAATATGTGTATTATTCTAGCAGTTACCATTAAATAGTTTGAAATTCCTACTTTGACATGTCGGATTAGGAATCTGCACATGCATATCAAAGCCGTTAGCGTACTATAAAAAAGCGGCAATCAAAACTACGCCGAATGGGCATACTCGAGTCAGTGTTCATGCCGACAATACTATCACGTTGACAAGCTTCATTTCAAATAGTCACTACACACTACGATATTAATTTGCCGTATTCTAGGAGTAGCTCGATATCTAGTTGAAACGCAGCGGAGACCAATCATTAATCTATAGATATAAACTTAGGAACGGGAAGAGTCATATTTTCTAGTTATTGTTTCAGTTGATTATCGAAAACACGAATTCATTTTCAATTTCTGAAAATGAATCCTACCTAGATCGATTTATCGTCCCGAAAACCTTTTATATACTAAATTTCATGAAAATCGTTGGAGCCGTTTCCGAGATTCAGATTATTATTTTTTTCTTCCTTTACTCCTATGTTCTTCCACCCTCATACTTAACATTAGATTAACCAGTATTAAATGCAAGCCTTTAATGTTCGCAATATAAAAGAACACAATTATTTATTATGAAACAAAATATATAATTTAATTTTTAAAAGTTATTTTTTAAAGTAAGTACCTATTTATGATAATTCCGTAACTGTTTTATATCAGTATACATAATTGACAGTCAGCATCTTAGAAATGATGGCTCTTGAGTGCTTAATCATTCCATGCGTGGAAAAATTGTACACGAAAAATTGGACACCGAGAAAAGATTTTATACTTCGCTTTGTGCCTCGAAAGACTAAAGATTTCATATCCTTTATATTTTTGAAGTTAAACTTCTTATGCGACTTCCAACGCGTTAAACGTTAAAACGTTTAACGCACATTATCGGTCTCTCCTCTTTGTGTGAGCCAGAGCGAGAGAGCAATATATTATCGGTCTCTCCTCTTTGTATGAGCCAGAGCGAGAGAGCAAATGTCGGTGTGTATGTATATTGCACACTGTTTAAATAAAATATCTTTTAAAATGAAGTTTCAAGACAATGAGCAATATGATATTAAATAATAATTGTTTCATAAATGATCATTCAGTATCACTTATTTCAATTTAAAAAAACTTACACTAAATAAGTTATAAAGCTTAATCTGAGCTGTATCAACATTTCTATAAACTTCATATGATAATTTTGCTAATTTACTACAAAAAGATAATATCTATTTAATTTTATGTTTTATATTAAATTATCGATCCGCTCTGCATTTAAGTAATGATATACATGTCTATATTTATAAAATGTATATTTTTATGTATGTTCCCTATGGACTACAAACCGGCTGGTGCGATTTTGATGTAATTTTCAGACAATCTTCATATTAGCCCAGCGGGTGAACCTGTAAAGTTTGGTAGCGATAGGATAAAAAAATCTAATCCACAGCAACGCGTGGCCGGGTTTACTAGTAAGTTATGCTGCAATCATTTCTACCACTTAAATTTGACTTTAGGGGATCAAAAGGTAAGTAAACTATTTCGCCTTCAAATTTCAATAATACAGCAACGTATAATAAAGCCATTCGATCACACGAATCTAACAGACCTAGACCGTAAAATTAAACCTTTAAAATAATGATTTTATGACGAAACGTTATTTTTTTTATTAATTACTTGGGCCAACAAAGTACATTCTTCATACCTGTTTATAATATAATTATGAGAAATTTTAAATATATTGGAATAATAATTGGAATAAGTTAAATAAATACGTTAACATATACTCCTATAGTATACTTCATATCATAAAAATGCATGTTAATGTCAAATAACAAATCCATAAGTAATCACAAGATTACTACTATTTCAGTTATTATAACAATGTTTTCAAACATTAATGGAAATTGTCACATTTAGCATAAGATTTTAATCAAATTTAAGAATCAAACATAGAATTAATATTTATCGAAAATTAAATGAAGATCGATATAATAAGTATAATTACATTAATTTAGACCTCTTTTATTAATTTAACGAATCCCTTTACTGTAGCGAGTAAATTTTCTATTAACGCAACATAATAAATTAGTTCGGTCAGTGCAATCTGTGGTGTTGTGTAATTAATGATAGCAATTGATGAATCGATGTGTAGAGTTGGGTTACAGAACAATATAGTGATAAAATGTAGTGTTAAAACTTTATCTCGGTGATATTATTCTATTAATTTTTTAACGTATTATCGTGCTTATTTATGTGATTTCTGTATGTATATATTTCTGTTTTTATTTTCTGTATATATAAATGTAAGATAATGATTATTGAAATCTAATAATTGCTTTTAACGCATTATGTCAATAACTTTGATTAGTAATACAATAATACTAAATTACCTTAAATTTTTACTTACTAAATATTGTATTACTCTTGTCAATTCACATTAAATAAATAAATATATACTCTTAAAAAACGAATTATTTATTTGTCTTGTCCGTAATGTAATATTCTCAGATTTTTGTTTTCTTGTTCTATTATAACTTTAATTAATCTATGAAAAATATTACATTATGATATAAAATATGGTTTCTCATAAATGCTTTGATGTTTAATATGCTGCAAAGACTAAGGAATTATGATATTTTGATTATGCGAGAGACTTGAATATACAAATTATTGGACATAATAAGCACTTTACATAATGATCAAACACAATGACAGAGTAACGTTCCTTTATGAATACAAAACTAGAATGCCCCCATCACTCAGGTCCCTGCGCTTAATAGGAGCAATGCCACGCCGTCGCGCCTCGCGCGTCGCGCGGGTCCGTATCACGAGTGATCGTATAATGTTACGTGCTATGGAAAGGAATAGTAGCTATTCCTTTCACATACCTCTACCGACAATAGCTGAGTCCTCGATAAATTAGGGCAAAAATACATTTATAGACAAAAAAAAACTTAGTAGGTATTTCCATATATAATATTTCCTCATTATAATGGTCGAAATGCTTTGCAATTTTTTTTCTTTATGGATTTGTCTATTGTTTAGCTTTTACGGTAAATATTATATAAAACCATCATGATTATTACAATAATACCTTTTTTATATTTTAAGTATGAAATGACTATTTTGAAATATTTATCGTTTACCGTGAATTTTAACACTCGTCGAAAATGATTTTCTTTAATCGATGATTTAATTGATATTCTTTCGAAAGTCTCCTTGTCCGTATATTCATAACACTAACTAAAAATATTTTCACTCTGTTGTTTTAAATAACAGTTTGCAGTAAAATCTATATAACAAAATTACTTTGTACCCCCAGAAACCTATTAAACGTAGCAGTTGCACAATCGAGTCTAAATTACTGAGTGCTACGTCCGCATACAGAGGCGCCTACAAATCCCTCGAACGCGGCTGAAATTCCGTTTTGTCCCACCAATCAGAGCAATTAACGATAATAAAAGAAAAAGTCTCCCTGTATGGGTGTTCAAACGCAGGATTGGGGAGCGAGACATTTAAATTATTTTATCAAACAGCAGAGTATTTATGTATAATGTAGTTCACATAAAAAGATAAATTTTGATAATTACAGATGAATAAGATATTTTAAATATCCTAGTTTTCATTTTAAAAGTTTTAAATATAGTATTCATTATTACGAGTCATACTTAAAAATTGTTTTTATATATTTTCTCGGAAAATGATTCCATCAGAAAATGCCAAATAGTATAAAATATATTTTTTATTTATATTAGCACTGTAAAATGACTGCAGCACCTGATTGTAAGTACGGTGTCCACAAACAACCGCGACCATCAGTGACTCAAATATCATCGGCAGTCGTTGAAGTCACGTCGGCCTATTGAAATACTCCTCCATGTCTCGTTAAATTAATTAAATTAAATAATTCAATTAAATGATCCTACTCTTATTATCTCTAGAGCGCAAAACATTATTCAGTAAATACTGTTAATTATTTTTATTATTCGGGTATTAAGTCGCAAATGTTACTTGAACTTTTAAGGACGTGAATTATATCACAATTTAATCAAATTTGGAAATGAATTTGCACTTTTAGAAAGATGGGGCTAAAATAAATTTCTTTCCGCTAACCTTCCGTAAATTTTGCTCCAGGAAAATGACCCTCTAAAATAATATTTTTCAAGTTAAGCCCCAAAAAATAAAATTAAATAGTCCCGTCTATAATTATTCGGGTATATAGTCGGGTAATAATTTTTAATCAAACAATAATAATTGCTAATTATACTCATATATATCTCAGTGATATAAAATTACAGTTCTATAGTGATTAAAAATAATTTTGAACATAATGAAAACAGTGTTTCATAAAACTGAAAGAAAATATTTAAGTAACGATATAATTTTAATTAAAACTCTTTCTTTATACTTTTATTCAAAAGAATATAGAAATTCTGGTTTCCGAACGTGTCTTTGCATAAAAAAGGAAAGGCCAGCCAATGGAGTGTAAGAGGGTGTTAGAGAAAAAACAAAGTGTTTACCTTTGCCGGAACATTCGCTGAAAAATAAACTCTGCTTCCGAGACAGTTTAACCGCCGACTCAATATAAAGTAAGTACCTATAGAATGTTTACGCTTTCTCTTACTTTTATATTACTTATGTACATCGATTAGTTGAAAGCAAATTATATAACATCAATATAATGTAATGTAATTATCATGTAACATAAATCAAAGACTACATTTACATTCAAAGCCGTTTTATTTTTTTTCATCTGTTTTTGTGACCATTTTGCTTTTATGCAAATTATTTGTAGTAAATGAAATATAAAGAGTTATAGCTAAAATATAATATACGTATTTCATTAAAAAAAGGGTTTTATTACAACTATTTCATCTATCATACGACTAAAATTGTATTTTACAAAATAACATAAAGTACAAAAGATTTTAATAACACTACTACGAAAATAACGAGGATATTATGATGTTAACGAAAATGAATAACTGCTACTTAATTGAAAAAATTGTAATGATTGTAGTGAATCTAATAGGTCCTTACATGTGAAATTAGCGTTTTATATGGAAAAAGTAAAACAAAAAAGCTTTTTATGAAATTATACATTTAATCAAAATTTGCTTGAAAAAGAAAAAGTAGTACATTTGCCAATGAGCAATCTAAATTTCAATATTTGTGCTTTCGATTTGCAATATTATCCTATTTTTATGTTATACTATTCCTTTGTCGATGCGTTAAATACTTAATGAAATGAAAATAAATGAATGATGAACATTAAGCTAGGAATACGTCACATTGACATCTGCACCGCTTTTCAAATGCTAATCGTCTCCTTTCAAGCATACGACGTCGACAAATTTAATTAAACAAGCTTTGACACTTCCTGTGAGTTATCATTATTATTAATTAGAATATGCGGAATAGAATGTAATAGTTCATTAGTGAAGCGAGATTGATTACTATTTATATGAAAAAGAATTTGCGTGAGCACATGTCTATACACAATTTTAGGTGTAAGGGGGTTCAAATAATATACTTAGATTTGAGACCCAAGCAAACGTCACCTGCATATGTTACAGCCTGTTGAGTAACGGACGATGAAACGCCGATAGCAGGGTGATAGGTCTGTATAACCCAAGTCGCGACCACCATTATGGTGAAAAAGCCCGTCATAGTGATTTGCTTAAGCGCGTCAAGTTTCAGAAAAATCCGGTGCATATACAGTTTCTACTTTTTATCGTTTATGTTCATCATTAGAGACACAATCTCACCAGATTTTAAGTGATTATGTGGGCCAAGATGGTGACAAGATAAGCATAGTGAAGAAATTGGCTCTCAAATGCAGCTGCCGGGACACACCTGTAATCTAGCACCTATGCTAGACGATAGGTTTTCAACTTGAGAGTGGTAGCTATGCAGGTGTGTATTAGAAAATACCCTATCACCACGCTATGGTGTCATCAAGATGTTTTCCTTCATAGAAAGGAAGAATTCGAAGTCAACGAACGACGATCAACTCGGTGTCCGTACATGCTATAAGCCATCATTGCTTCAAACGCTGGCAGCGTGTTACTGTCGACGGATTGTTGAACTCTCCGTGATCATCACTGTTTTTGTATTGTAATGTGCCTACCATTAGGCACCATTCCGATACCTTACCATGCTACTATAAAAGAAAAATAATAATTTGTATTTATGCAACAGTAGTCACATTCTTAAGAAGATTTTTAAGAAGTAATTTTTGTTTTCCGATGTTGTAATACTGTAGTAGAATAATAAAAACGAAACGCTCAAAAACAACAAATAATTTCTGATAAATCAATGGTAGCATAGAAGGACCGCGCGTCGATCAACGTGAGGACCTAAGCTTTCGGCAAAGAAACACTTCGTAATGGAACAATAGTTGGTAGGTCATCTTCCAGTAATGAGCTGGCTAGCTAACACTCTCAAGGAGATAGTCTGTCGCCTAACACCTATTGACGTTCTCCGACAACTGTATTCGAAAGCCAACTTCATTTCTATATTATAGTATATTATCATTTCACTCAGCATTAATTGAGACTGCGGTCCAACACTATGGATTAATAATTAAAAAAAACATAGATTTCCTTATGTCAACAGTATTCTTCATGTTAACTTTTTAATTTCATTTTTGGTATCTCAAAATATAAAAAGGAACCCTTATAGGATCACTTTGTTTTCCGTCTGTCTGGCTTGCTGGCTGTCGGTCCGTGAATTTAGCCCCTTTTCTCAAAAACATGTCATGTACATGTCATTCCGAATTTGACAGGCTATAAAATTATACATAATACATTTATATTTATATTACTTACACAGAACAACTACGAGTATCTGGTATTACCTAAATAAAAAAAAAATCTACAAACATGGTTTGAACTTGAAGACATGTAACAACGATTATTCTAGATATTGACATACATTGAACAATATATAAAATATTTGTGGCATCACCGAATATCGACGAACGATAACATTTTGAGGAAATCTTTGTGCTCTAAAGTCTTTTTTTGTATAGATTTATAGAAGTATCAAATCGCCGATACCTCATTTATGAGCAGACGTGGTAAATTTACCTCAGGTAAAAACTTTTATAACTATAAATATGTCTATCATCCCTAATTATACGTACCCTGATACCTAACGGATTATTATTGCTTATTTCCACGTATTACATAAGGTACCTTACTGCACTATTGTTAATTTTATATTATTCCTTTTTGCATATGTTTTAATTCGTTTTGTTAAAGGTTTTATATGTTAGTTTTGTGCAGTAAGAATTTCCTGACTTTGTATCACACCTAAACTTTTTACGATATCAAATACATATTGTGAATTTATTCAAATTTAACTTATAACTTTGAACTATTTTGTAATACTAACATTTCAGCCCTATAATAAGCGATCTATAACAATAATTTCATCAGTGATAGCCGGTGAAGTTTACTTAGTACAAACAAATCGATACTTTATTCAATATTACAAAATAGTTACAAATGCTATTTCTCTAATAAACGGGAAGATAGTTTGTTAAGGGGCCTAATTTGTTTTTGAAAATCCAGTGTGTTAAGTAACAAAAGTGAATACAATTCTAAATCACCATAAATCTTCATGATTGTGTAAATATTCAAATTTTTTATATCCACTAAAGACGTGAGCAAAAATTTCATGGCCCATTTAGCAAATTCGTGCACGGGACAGAGATTAACGTGCTCTCTGTTTTTCATTAATAAATACCCAGTTTATCAAATCCAGGAGCTAGTAAACATTGTCTGTAGAACTTCATTCAAATAGATTCATATGGGATAAGTAAGTATAATTTCCTAATAGCAAGATTATTAGCAATTAATTACGTCAGATATGATGATAATTACAAATGTTACTTAACTATACCTACAAAATAACCTTACCAATGTGCCTAACAAAGCCCAAGTTCTGTTACCAAATTACACGATGCATAAAACCATCAGGGAAACGCTGAAAACTTTTTGATCTGATTTTAAAACTTTTCAATATTCGCAAAGATAAATTCTTGTCTTTCCAAGCCCTCTCCGGGTCTAAATTTATAAATAACCTATAAAGTCGTTCAGAAAACATACACTACCAATATTTGTTGTTGAACATTTATTTTAACTGATAATACAGAATTTAAAACTATAACATAAACATTTATAATTTAGCGTAATCCATTAATAAAACTGTATTTAAATATTGAAGTCCATAAAATATATAGGCACTCAAACGTATTTTCTCCGACGTATGTTCTTACATACGACCGGACATAATTGAGGAAAAAGAATGAAATCGATTTCTTTGTTCCCCTCGATTCGTTTGTCTTTTGAGTTTTCGCCTTCGAGGAAGGGTATCCCTTGATCATTAGGCGCGCTTGTTAGAAGGCGTTCAGGGATAAAATTATCTCCGAAACAAACTTTTTCAAAAATCTTCATCAACATTTTGCAAGAGATTATGTTACATACATGCATCGTACGTAATCTTAGAGTCAATACTTAAAATTTCGGATAGAAACAGATATAATCATTTAACTGAATGAGACATTGTCGATTACCAAAAATTACTTGAAATTTAACTAAAACAAAGATAATATTTTTCACCTAATAATAATATCGGCACTTAAGCGTCCCACTGCTCGGCAAAGGCCTCTTCCAAATGGAAGGTACGGTCTTAATCACCACGCCAACCCACGACGTAAATTGAAACACCGAAAAATCAACAGTTCTATCTACCTATATGTTTGTCCCAACATACAGTGATATTAGTAGAACATTTCTCAAGGGTTCAAGTTTCCGATAGTTTTCCCAATTTGAATTAGCAAACGTACGTGAATTACGAAAAATTCGTTGATACATGACGGGGTTCAAATCGGACATCGAATCGATATTTCGCTGGTGAAATCCACTCGACCACAAAGAGTTCTACAAATGTTCAAATAAAACCAAATTTCCTTTCAAATACGATTATCTTAAAAGATCTAATACTCATGATCTAAATTAACCGAATGAACGGATATCTGAAACATTTTCATATTCGTTTCCGTAACCGAAACGATATGCGTATCCATATCGAAATCAGAAATTTCATATCCGTAACATCCCTGTATTTTCACAATGAATTTTGTTTAATATTGTAGAATAACCCAGACTCTATCATCCTGTTTGAGAATTTACTTTTAGACATAATAATCTTAACACATTAACACATTAAGCTGTAGTGTGTGTGTGTGTGTGTTAGACACTTTTAGATCTTTGTAAAAGTCGGTAACAAAAATAGTTTTAAAAATTATGTGCTTCTATTCCAGTTACCAATTTCTCTTATTTTGTTTTACATATATTTGCAAAATGTATGTTTTATTCACATTCTAAGTTAACCTACTTTTAATAATTTACTAATTAGTAATTTTGTATGCACGTATCTGCTACTTAAATCATTTATAAAATAAAAATAAGTAAAATAATAATATGAAGTTCCACTTCAACCGAAGCCTCCCATGCTTTTAAAGAAATATGTTTATTTTTGTAAGTTTTAAGTTTAAGTAAATTTTATTTAATATGCACTGTCTGCGCCTCAGATCACTGACCAAAGATCGGTTCTCTTGTAACTTTATTCACAAAAAAAAATTATTTACTTTTTAGTTTGATGAAGCTTGTTTTTTTAACATTTTTTTTCATGTATTTATAATCTTAATGCAATAAATAATAATTGATTTTATTACTTATGTTATTTATTTATGGTATGAAATAGCAAACAAGCATACAGTTCACTTTATGTTAAGTGGGCACTGTAGTCTATAACCAACCTTAGCCTAACTGGGGCCAGTCATTAATAGATTACTTCTCCTAGGGATTAAGTAGATGCCTTGTATGCAAGTAAGTGTTGCCAACCACGCACTTCGGAACACAGCAGTGCGTAAATCATAATATTTTCTCAAAACCAATTTTTTTTTTATTATCTATATAACTTTTCTGTCACAACTTTACACAACACCATTTAATTCAAAACTAAGCCTAACTGAAAATATTTAACTGTACATGTATCTACAGACGCTGAGCAGGTAGTCGAAGTCCCGTAAAAATCTGTTATCTGCCGCCCGTTCACGAGGCTAGACGTCGCTGTCGCTCCGTTCCATTACTAATATTTTTTATCGTGGTATTTGGTGTAATAAAACTCAGTGCCTAAAAAGGTTCGTATTAATCCCCATACACGTACCTCACAACATATTACAAAGCTATATGATGCAAGCATGGAATATCTCAATTTTTCAAAAACAAAACGTTTATTTTTATCGAGAAGAAATAAAAGCGTTGATGATACTATCGCATCTGTTCAGTCCCAACATTATGAGGAAGCAATAAAGAAACTATTACACTTCCATTCTGCCATACTCGTAACGACTTCATCATATTCTCTGTATAAAAGGAAAACTGCGACGACACACTCATCACTCTCGTAATAAAACGGAAACTTTCATATTTTCACTTTGTTATATTTTACACGGCACAGAAAAATAGGCATAGCAGAAACTGTAAAAAAATAATATTTTTTGGCACGTTTTGTAGAAGGTAAAATTTAGAGATGGACACGCATAATGTTACAGAAATAAGACATGTTGAAATTAACCATCAATGATAATAATGTGATTTCCTTTAGTTCTAATACTATATGCTTATTTATACACCGTGAAATTATTTTTACACAACTAAAAATCGGTCTGTAAAATGAATTTACGTTATTATCAATAATGGCTGAGAGTTTTGGCGGGATTTCAAACTGTTATGTAGTGGTTTTTATTCATAAATTTGTGTTATTTGACCCTATATTATGATACACAGGTGGCGTTATGCATAATAAAGTTTGGTTATTCTGAACAAATGAAGTGAATTGGAAATAATAACATGGATCATAAATTCTGAGATGCCACAAAAACTCCCTAGAAAGTTCTAATAATGGAGCAACCATCTTGTTAGGATACACAAATCGTCATAACACTGGAAACTATATACACTCGATAATGGCGGTAATAGTCTTCAATAAAGAATATAATATAATATAATAAAGACCGGTTGCCAAGTTAGGAAGAAGAAGAAAAAGATGAACGGCTAATTTCATCATTATGTTGGCACGCGGGAGAAAATTTCTAGAGTTATTTTTATTTTGTAACGCCAAAGAATTATAACTTATTACTTGTGTATACGAGTGTATACACAATTTTCTTCAAATACAAATGTCTTAAATCAATAATTGTTTTTATGTCTAAATGATCATACACTACCACATATAAAAATAGAACTTATATTAATGTAAAACTTCACTAAAAACTATACATATACATAACAAATTTGTGTAACCGTTGTTTGTGGACTGTACCGTACTTACTATAAGGTGCTATACAGTCATTTTTCCAAGTTAGTATTTATATAAAATATTCTTCATATTATGTGACGCATAACTCTTCACCACAATAAAACAAGAAACTCAGCAAGTAACAATGTGAGCGCGCTTCGTAAAAATTAATTCTCTTAATTTTTTTCATAACGCGCCTAAACGAGTATAACTTTCACGAGCAGTTTGGAACCTATAGTAATATATGTAATGGTACTAAATCCTGGGTTTGGCACGTTTACTCTAAACGTTTTCGAATTGACCAGTGGCGTGATGTCCGAACTTAACATTCACGAAGGGATTAGGACTCCACCCAGCAGACCCTTACGAACACATGCCACACCTCACAATTACTTTAAACGACGTCCCGGTTGTTATCAAATCTTTTAGAGTATTCGAAAAAAATGTAAACACGATCTTAATCTTGAAGTTTTTAATCAAGTTAAAAAACAGGAGGTTCTGAATTCGACTGCATTTTTCTTATCAAAGCACAGCAAAGGGAATAATACACTGTACCGGATGGTGAGCACAGTGCAATACAACATATTTACAATATTTTTTTTTTTTTTTATAATAGCTCGGCACATTGACTGTACTGTACCTGATGGTAAGCACACTACAATCCAAACACAACAACGACCACCAAGAGATCGCAATCCATCGGTGGTCGTCGCTGTCATGCCGGTCTGCTCAAATGTCTCTTCACTTGAGGGACTCCATATTGTAATATTTATATACTTATATATATAATTCTTCTGTAAGTGTGTATGTGAATGAACTCCTAAACGATTGGACGGATTTTGATGAAATTTTTTGTGTGTGTTCAGGTGGATTCAGTAATGGTTTAGATTCACAAATGGACCCGGTAGATGGCGCTGTGGTCATGTTCTAGTGTTTTCTAGTGTTCTTTTTGTTTAGGCAAGCCAACGTTCGGGTAGGACAACGTCTGTCGGGTCCGATAGTATTATATATATTTTATGGATGTTCGAGCAAAACTTCTTTGTTTATGAACCGATTTTCATGATCCTGTTTTAATTGGAAAAGGGATACCTCAAGGGTGGTCCCATCTAAATGTCATTGGCATTGGACCTTCGCATTCGAACATACACCAGGGAACTCTTCAAAATCAAATAGGAAATCTTTAGTGATTGAGATTTTAGTAGGTTTATTGAAGTTTGTTTCTTTTTTCTTACAAAAATTTCTTGTTATAGTTTACAAATCCTTTACAATACGATCGATAGTTTATTTTTCGCTCATAAATCCAGTAGCAACACACATATAGGAAATGTAGAACTATTAAAACCGGTGGTTCAGAAAAAGAAACGTTTGATCCTGTCAAAACTTATACTTGACAACATGCAATGGCCATGGTAACTTAACAAAAATTGGTTGTTATTTTAGTACATTATTTCATTATTCGAGAAAAAGGTTAGTAAATAAAAATAACAACTAAGACCGAGGTCACGTTTAGAAATATCGTGGAAATGATGCTCAGTGTTTTATTCACAATAATTAGAAAAATCCGAAATATATTTTCATCATTAGCATAATGAAATAAAATCTCACAATAATCACAGCATCTTACCTGTTATACACACCCCTTAGAATTAAAATTTTTGAAGGTATACTCTTTTGGCGTGGTATGTAAAAACGATGAGAGTGGATTTTTACGATGCGCGTGAACATTATAACAAAATGATCCATATGAAGTTGCTCGCTTAACCTTTTGTTTTTATTGTAGTGAAGAGAGTCACACACTCAATGTTATTTTTTTAAATACTTTATCAGTGCAATCTAGATATAAGTTACTAACGTTGAAATGAACTATGATAAACGATCTTTGGTTGACTATTCAGTTCATAATTAAGGCTAAATATCAATATGATATTCTTAGACTTTTTTTACAATTTTTTGCGAGTTTTAAATGTTGTGTGATTTTGATTTTATCCCCTAAGTAATAAGCTACCTATTGTAGTCACTATATCCCAGATACAGTATCGTCAAACATGATCTCTACCAAGTCCAAGACACGTAATTCTATGCAAATATTACTACTTATGACATTATTAAAGGACGATTCATGTTACACCGGGCCGGGCGCCGGCCGGGACACGGTTCTATAGTATACTTTTGTATAAAGTAATTCATGCTATATGAGACTGGATCCGTGCCCTGGCTGGGCACGGTGGCACTTATCCGGCCCGGCCACGGTCCGGTATAACATGAATCATCCTTTATACTGGCATTATTGCCAGAATTTTCACCGATGTTAATAACAACTGAAGTAAGTCTTTTTCCTATATCAACCTATACGAGGTAGACGGGCCTTAGGTATCTTTGCCACAGTATCACAGATTTCAGAAAAAGGCAGATGGAGTCTGACAGAACACAAAAAAGTCACATCATTTTTAGTGTTACTATTCAATTGTGTCAATTTTGAAAGTAAACGTTATGCAATGTCAGCACCCTGTGTCCTTTAGTATTATTTAGAAATTATGCCGACTTGTGTGCTGTTACATTGTAAAAATTCTTAGCAAAAACAAAAAAAGAAAGCGTCATTTCATAGGTAACAAAGCAAATTTTGCAAACACTAAATGAGATAGCGATGTGTTTTCAGAGTAAAAATTGTAGAGAAACCTAGGCAATATAGTGTCACCGGCAAAAATATAAAATCCATTATGGTCGGAAAAAATGTCAAACGCTTACGACATCAGCACCATTAGGGATAGGTATGGTAAGTTAACACAAACATCATATATAAAATAAAAAAATGTCGACTGATAATGAAACAAACTAGATGCAGACTAAAGTTTAGTTTAATCCAGTTGAAAATTGGTATGTAAAGGTTATTTAAGTCCTTGATTTCAAATACAAAAACAGTAAAACTTATTTTAACTACCCTGGCAACATTATTCACATGTGTTGCTCTCTGATTGCCAAGGAAACACAGCTAAATTCATGTCCCACTTTTATTGTTCGTAAAGCTCCATCTGCCTTTTTCTCAAATCTGTGCACAGTATAATAAGAATTGGAATATCAAAAAATGTCATTGCTAAAATCACTTCTTTTAGATGCCTCTAGCGTTTACGTCATAAAATGCTGCCAACAAATATTACTGCAATTACTGCCAAAACAGACAAATGTTTATTAACAAATATATATACATAATTTTACCTCACACTGTAAAACATTTATTAGAAAAAAAAAATAAGCCAATAAAATTGCACCTTTATACATTTCTATTGTTACGTGATATTTTTATTGTACTCGTATATTTTAAAACACATTTTCACTTTAATATATTTTATTTTTGAGATATTATGTAAATGACAAGATACCGCTGTATATAAGACGAAAGTCTTTGATCAGTGCGAGTTGCCAGTAATTACATAAGGTGCTGAGACGTGGTCGCTAACTATGGCCTCATAAGAAAGCTCAAGGTCACTCAAGGAGACGGGGATTGCTCGGAGTTTCTCTGCGTGATCGAATCAGAAATGAAGAGATTCGCAGAAGAACCAAAGTCACCGACATAGCCCGTAGAATAGCTAGACTTAAGTGACAGTGGGCTCGCCACGTAGCTCGTAGAACGGATCACCGATGGAGCCAAAAACTTTTCGAGTGGCGGCCACGTACCGGAAGATGCAGCGTGGGCAGACCAGCCACAAACAAGGTGGTTCGACAAACTGGTAAAGGTTGCGGGAAGCCGCTGGATGCGGACGGCACAGGACCGGTTGTTGTGGGATCATTGGAGAGGCCTATGTCCAGCAGTGGATGTCTTTCGGCTAAAATGATGTAAATGTTTATCTAAATAAGTTATAATTACAATTTAATCTATCATTATTTTATTACATTTGGTACTTAGTATTAAGACCTAAAAGTTATTTTTTAAACATTAAAAAATATTCATACTATTGCAAAAGGTCACTGATCTAATCAATAAAAGTCCTGAGGGAAGCCATCAAAACACAATAATACACAAGCAGCCCGACGCGACGCTTCGCAGCATATCGCTACGAGCTACGAGTCGCTACGACCATCAAACGGACCATATTTCCATTGCATTCCTTTTGTTATCTCGACTATGAGAATCATTCCCGGTACCGTGCCTCCGCATTTTGCATTATTTTCTTTTTCGACTAACGAATTGAATGTTTTATCCGTATTACACTCTAGATATTGACGTCAAATAGCAGATGGTATTACCTCATCGTTCTCTTTTCAATCACAATTTCGGAGGTTCCCGTAATGGAACGAAATTCTCGCTGCTGAAAATCTCACCTTTTTCCAATCTGGTAATAATGAAAGAAAGCGATCCAACCGTTTTATTGTGTACGTTAACGTTTAGGAAAATAAGAATTTTGAAATAAAAATTGTAATAATATGTTCGGATAATGATGTAGAAATAATGATGTAGCTATAGTTAAACACTAGTTGTGCTTACAACTCAATACGCTCGGACTGCCCTATTATACTTTACTAGCAACCCGCCATAGTTTCGCACGAGTAGCAGAGTTAATACATATAAATATCTCTATTGGTTTACGCGGCGTGCACCGGTAAAGCTCCCAGTCGGCATGATTTTTTCCGACATCTTTAACAATTATCGTCATATTTCAGCCAATTTAAACAAAATCTTGATGAATTATAGACCTAAACCTTCGTCATGAATCACTCCATCCATCAATGAAACCCGTATAAAAATTAGTTGAATAGTTTTTTTTAGTTTATCGTGTTCAGACAGACAGAAAGTTTTACACAGAAATTTTAGACAGAATTTTGTTTTTATATGTAATAATTAGCTGGCCCCGAAGACTTTCTCTCCTTTACAGTTCGCAAAGGCTCGACCATATCGCCATCTATTGCATTTAGGGATAGCACAAGCTCCATGAAAAAACACTTAGATCTACCAACTTTCATGATGAACGGTTTCTCGATCTCATATAATATATACTGACATCCATTTTATCCAGATTTATAAAGATAATCTTTACTTAAGATTGACTAAGAAGACAATTTTTAACAAAAAAGAAAGCCAACTTCAATTATTTTGAGGAGTTCCCTGGTGTATCTTAGAAGCCGAAGCCTTTCCAACGAAAATGTATCATCTGTTTCATAAATAAAGAAGTTATGGCTGAACATCCACAAATAAAAACATTCGAATTGAGAAACTCCTCCTTTTTTTGAAGTCGGTTAAAATAATAACTATTAATGACAATATTATTTATTTTGATAAGGGTTCATGATTTATATGTCATAAGCCCAGGCCAACACAATGTAAGGCTTTAATATTTTCTCTGTAATATGAAAACAGTTGTCGTGGATCAAATATAAAAGTTAGGTACATCACCGCTGAGTTTACTTAAATTTATTTATTTTTCACAATTACCTACATATTTACTAAATTATTTAGACAACGTATTGCTAGAGAACACGAGGCCCCATAATCCTTTGACTAATTTATTTACTATCATCGTCATTCCTTATTACTTATGTTAACTAACGTAACAACATTTATACTGAAATCTGATGAGAGGAAATATATTTATAAATTAAACCAAGAATTATGCAAAGCGGATATGCGCTTCTCTAGTTATAAGCAAACTAACTGACAGGCAGAGTGATGTTATGTTTCATAATATGTAAGGTAGTTAGCACTGTTAACTTATCGAAATTAATAATGCAAATTAAAATTAAAATGCAAGGAATATAAACAAAGCACATCAAAATTAATTAAGCTGATATAATAAGCCAAATCAGAAATATTAAGACAAACCAAACACTTTTAAATATACCAGTTAGAAGTATAAAGATAAAATTGAAATAATTACATATTCATTATTAATTCAAAATCATTTAACATATAAATCATTTAATTAACTCTAAACAAATGTTACTGAAGTACGTAACAACACAACACGCGCGTACAAAATATTAATGTCAATTATTAATTAAAACGCAAACAATTATCCCACCCCTTAATTTTGAGACCGCGAGCTGGCAGTCTCAAATTATTACGCTAAATACGCGGCCCAATTTATCTTGAATCTCATCAGGTTCGGCGAAATTTAAATTAAAATGTAAATGTTGGGAAGGGTGACCTCTCTAATTGCGGGTTACGTCCGTTGTTGTTAAAATTGTCCCGTATTTCCACGTGTATTACCAAATATCTATTCAATACTGAAGTTTTTTTTTATTAACAGCAATTGGCTACTGGCTGCAGTGACCACTTCGTCAGATCACCGCTTATCTCTTTTAAAATTTCTAATAATAAATAAAAATAATAATATATTTTTTGTAGCAGCACGGAAAGGTAATGGCAACAGCAGCAACAGCGACCACCAAAACATCGAAATTCCATCGATAGTCACTGTTGTTATAACCGTCTTTAAACCTCTCGGCAGCTGAATAATTACTGACTGGTTCCAAACCGCGATAAACCAAAAGTGTATTAGAGACCGTGGTGGTCGCGAACTAGTCGAGTACACCTCGATTGATTGCTGGATATACCTTACTGATACTGGACATTCTTAATTCCTAAGCGTGCATAGTATGATTTATAGCAGGCGCGATCCAGTCAAACACATTAATATTTGGATGGATACATCTGGGATGGATCCGTAAAGTACCTCCTCGATGCTCTGGATAAGTTGCAAAGACGGGTTGTTAGCACTGTTAATTATGCAGACGTTACCTAATGCATCGAATCGCTTCAGCTTCGTAGGAACATCGCCTCGCTGAGCGTATTCTACCGTCTGTCATGATGAGTTTTCTGAAGAGCTGTTCAATCTAATTCCTTCCTCTCCTTGCCACAACAGAACCACACGCGCTGGGCTTTGGAATCACAGTTTTACGGTAACCTCCATCTCGGCACAAACTAAAAAGTTCTCTATGTCCTATCTTTGTCGTACCGTGAAGCTGTGGAACCATCTCCCAGCCAGTGAGCTCCCTCGTTCTTATGACATCGTGTCCTTCAAGCGTAACGTGAAGAAATATTTATGCAGACCGACATGACAGCGGCGAACGCCAATGGATTTCGATCTCTCGGTGGTCGCCGTTGTATTTGGATTGTATTGTGCTTACCAACAGGGACAGTAATGTCAATGTGCCAATCTATTACAAAAAAAAACGTATCCTATCTAGCAACTGTTGAAATTTAGTAGCTACTAATTAAAAAAATAATAAATAAAACTTCAAAATTTCTATATAGCTACTAGTTATTAAATTACAGATTTGTATGAAGGTAACTTAGCAAGTTAATCTAATTGGTTGGACTATCTCCCACGTATATAGTTTACTCAAAGTATAAAGTTTCTATCAAACCAAGGCGAAGCCAATCCGGGTGTTAAATCAGTTTAATTGCTTCAGAATCGTTACATATTCAGAACACACACTGAATAGCAATAACCTTTGGTATACGAGTCGGGTACGTGCCAAACTATACAATAACTAGCTGTGCCCCACGGTTTTACCTGTGTTAAATTTATTAGACAAACTCTTCAACGGCGCCGCCGCTCACGCAACCGTGTAGTCCTATCGTTGATCTACTTCCCGTACTTGACTATAGCATACCAAATTTATTGACTTTCGTAGTTACTGCTCCGTGCCTTAGGGTCGTAACATGAAGTTGTATAGCCTTTATTATTCATCATGATTTTGAATATCAATAAAAAAAATATGTGTGCAGCAGTTCACGCTTAACAGAATTGAGAACTTCAGAAAAAAAATATTTTCAAATGTCCAAAATCAGCAGGATTCGAACTACTGTGAACTGTACTGTGTACTGAACACTCGTGCATACTGCGTATGAAGTCTGGTCGTCTCAAACCACTAGGCCAATCTGACGACAACCACAATAATGAAAAATGACAATCAGGACTTGCATAATGTAAATGTATTCTGTCTCATTCTCTCGTAGGCTAAATCATATAGATTTATACGGTTGTCTCTTTTTATTCTAAAACTATATCTAATAATCTATAATCTAATCCATCAAAAAAATAATTTTTTTAAAATTTGAATTAAGAATAGTGTATATAAGAAAAAATATTTTTATTGTAAAAGTAGCGTGGGGTGCATGTTGTCAATAGTTATCAATATTTTATTGACAGATATAAGTAGAAGGATTATCATTTTGATAATATCTTAAAAAGCACCCCACGCTTATTTACAATAAATTTTTTTTTTTTTTTACACACACTATTCTTAATTCAAATTTTTTTAAATTTATTTTTTTAGTTGGATTTTATATAAAAGCGTATTTTTTAGTTTTTTTGAACTATTATTTATTTATTTGTTTGTTTAAACGCGCTAATCTCTGGAACTACCAGTCGGATACGAAACATTATTTATTTTTCATTTTTTAGTTGAATTTTCTATAAAATCGTTTTTTTTTTAACTGTTATTTTTATCGACATGTTGATGTTTTATTGTAATTTATAATTTAATTTTTTAATTTTTTAAGTTTAATTTTTTTTATTTAATATTGAATTGTTATCGGTCCTTAATAAGTATGCCAAATTTCGACTTAATCCGACGTTTTGAAGGGGGTCAAAATCATGTTCAAAGATTCCGTTACATACTAATAATAACTTACATACGTCTGAAGCTAATAAAAAAAAAGCGTATAAAAACTCTTCAGCTTTTATTATATTAGTAAACATTAAAAGTATCCTTTTTTTCATTTATGGCGTTTTTATATAATCCGCGGTGTGGTAGGGTCTTTACTCATTGGATTGGATCGCGGCCACCATACAAGTGGTAATAAACGTGTTTTGGGTTGTTAATTACTCATTACACTTAATGTATAGTACTATAATCGATGAAATTTCACTTTTAGTTCACATATTTCTCATTAATTTTTGGTAATGATCTCATTTATTCCTTAACTTTTTAGATAGTATAACTCTCGTATTCAAAATAATATTTATAACGATTTTTCTTCACTCGAAATTATGTACCACTAATTTCTTTACATTAAGACCAACGTTCTGAAGGCGACAAGCATTTCAGTCAAACTCTTCGAGATTGTAATCAAGCCCAGCGAAGCTGTAAATGCCATAAAGCTCCAGGGACCCTAAGGCTAACAATATAGTTCGAAGAAAAAAAAAACCTGGGGCCCAAGTCTGTTATTTCTCATTTATAGATATTGTATCAGAATTTAACGCGACTAATTATTAAATTAGTAAAATAAAGTGTGAAAATTCTCAAGCTGTAATAAAGCTTCATTGAATAAAGATTGTCATTAGCCACAGCTCGTTTTTATTAACATACTAGCGGTACCCGCGGCTCCTCTCGCATGGACTACTAAAAAAAGGTTATATTACTTTTGTGCGGAACCCTAATTATGTTTCTAAAATAATTGTAGCCTATGTTATGCCTTATAACATCAGCTATCTGCCAGTGAAAGTCCCGGAGATTACCCGGAACAAACAGACGGACCGACAGACAGACAAAAATTAAAAAAATGGGTGTTTCGTTATAGGTATCTTGTAAACTTTCATATGTATTTAGTAAAAACCTGTTATTTTGACTTTGCAAACAGACACTTTAACTTTATTATATGTATAGATAATATATTGTAAAATAAAAATAAAGACGGAAAGTCAAGCTTAAAACTTTGAGTTCAAAATAAGTAAGAAAATAAACTTAATACTCGGTTTATTCTTATTTCAATTTTCTTTTTATTAATCAGATGTTAATAAATTATGCTCATCCAATTTTATTTCTACATGTTTATAATGACGCAATAAAAGCATGCAAATGACTTACTTATTTCAGGCATTCCAGATATCACAAAATCATAATCCATATAACGTTTCCAGGAAGTCATAAGATTTTTAATCACTGCTATAAGATATTTAAATGTGCCCTAGTATTATTTTACTTATCTGTAATTTATCTTAACCACGCTCTTATTCATAGAACTAAATAAGACAGTTTGACAATAGCCCTTTACGAATCGGAGGTTCACTAGCGGAAAAACGAAACACGCCCGCCCTCGCCGCGGAGCAAATTCACACTGTCAGATTTTCCAAGCAACACATGATTTTCTAAAGCAACCCTCAACAAAACTCGGTCGGGAGTGCAAAACCTTCACACAGTGACACTGAGGTAAACATAATAGCAGTTCGTTAGCATAACGCCGTTCGAGGTAGGCACAGCGACTCGTTTAAATAAATTATTAACGTTATTAAATGATTTCCCTTCAGGTTTTCATTATTTTCACAGTATCACTTATTATTTTGCTTCGTTATCCTTTTCATTATACAAAGTATTGCGTTGTTAATCCATTTTAATCTAATTACAATTGTTTGTTTTTGAAGTGAAACTTCTTATGCGACTTCCAAACGTTAAATGTTAAACGTTTAACGCACATTTTCGGTCTCTGCTCTTTGTGTGAGCCAGAGATGTATATTGCACACTGTTTAAATAAAATAGAAAATGTCTTTTAAAATGAAGTTTCACTTCTATCGTGTGTGAATCGCACACATACCTTTTTTTTATCTGATAGTCTAACACTATTAATAATAATATTATTTTTATTTTGTTAAGAGATTTTAAATGTTAGAGTTGTCATTATTGAAGTGAATTTTCTTATGCGACTTCCAACGCGCTGTGTGAGCCAGAGCGAGAGAGCAAATGTCGGTGTGTATGTATATTGCACACTGTTTAAATAATATATAAAATATCGTATAAAATGAAGTTTCACTTCTATAGTGTGTTAATCGCACACACACCTTTTTTTTAATCGTTTAATACGCAGAAATTACTTTTGCCTCCTAATTTTAATTTTACTCATACATATTAGTGACAACTCATATAACTTACCGATTAAGGAGTCTCAAATACTTGTCATGTGAAAATTTCATCACAATCGCTAAAGAATTCAAAATTCATATAGCCCATCAAATGACCAATGACATAAGCTTCCCGTGTACAAATTTAGCAAGAATTGGTCAAGCCGCTTTTAAGTTAAATTCAGACATAAAAACAGACAGACGAAAATATAAGATATATTTTTTTAATTATAAGTACCGTACGTATACTTTCATATGCATTTAGTAAAATGCCGTTAGTTTAACATTACAAAGTGATACTTCAATTTCATTTATTTGTATAGATATAAATACATTTTACATTGAAATTATGACTAACTTGAATGAATGAATGATTAAAAAAAAACCATTCATTTCTACATTGCTGAGTCAACGGCATCACATCGACGAGTCCGAAATATTCTCCTACGGAAGCAAGAGCTGCACCCAGCATAGATTTGGATAAAAAAGAGTTTCTTATAGATACGTAAACTTTTCTAAGCACCAATAATTACTTCAACAAAGTTGATTACCTTTGACTACACGTCGAGGTACATAGTAGACTTTTTTTAAATAAAAAAGTATTCATATCACGACGCTACTGAAACCGCTGCTAAGTAAATTGTGTACGTGCTTGGCCCACTGCCGAATGGGTCAACCGCAAAATATACTTTTAGAAGCAACCGCCCGCGACTTTGTTCGCGTTAATTACAATATAAAAGTTATTAACAATAAAACATAACCTATAACCGTCAGTCTGTATGTAGTTTTCTATCAACGAAAGAATATTTAGAATCCGATCAGTGGTGAAACATTATATGATTTATTGATTTGATGATAGTATATATACTCTTTAGTTGAAAAATCCAGTTTTTATTTAATTTTTCACCTAAATTAAATTAAGGAATGAAATTTGTGTTGTATAATTATATAGATAGTCTAAGAAACCTTGTTTTTTTTTTACCTATTATATATTAAGATTATTTTATCTATATGGTAAGTGTTATGTTAACCTGTGCTATGGTAAGCGTTGCCTTTGTAATAATAATGTACTAAAGTCCGTCTTTTTAACTCATTGTAGTTTTTATGTCCGGATTTAACTCAAATACGACTTGGCCGATTGTTATGAAATTTTGTATTAGGGAAGTTTATGTGATTGTTCTATTGATAGGCTACATGTTTTGTCAATAATATGAGTAAAAGGAAAATTACGGGATAAAGACAACTATTCCATAATAAATGCGTGTGAAGCCGCGAGCGCACCGCTAGTAACTGATAAGTTGCTCGAAATGAGAACCTTTTTCTTGTTTGCACAGATTTAGTATTTTCACATATTCATTAAGTGTAATAACTCTGCAATTTGTTAGGGATCCAATGTTCACAATAACACCTTGAACTTCAGTTAACTCTACAGTTTCATAGGACTTTTTGTAAATCAATTCTTACGTGACCCCATAGAAAAAGTCTAGCGACGTAAGATCAGGAGATCTTGCAGGTCCTAATCTTTTCGAGATGAGTTAAATTTTAATCGTTCTATATATTTTTAAACTTTTTGTCTTAATATCTCGTCTTATAAAAACACGTACATATGAATAATAATGCAATTATCTTTAATAATTCAAAAACAATTCAGCTGATTATTATACTTCATACATTATCTTTTCTTTTATTCTGGTACTCTTATCGTAGAGTTGTAAGAAAATTAACATGTCTTTTACTTTTAATAAGTAAATAGGCTAGGTGAGGTAATGTTAGAATTCAATTTTAAAAATTTCATTGTCTCCTTGAAGTGTAAGATACAATATTTATTCCAGACATTTATTCTTATAATAGATCCTATCGATTAGTACAATAGTGAATGTCTGTTTTTTGCATCTTTAGTTGGTTCGATTCCTGTCATAGGGAAGCTTTTTAAAAAATCTATGAATACAATAATTCTTATTTTTTTTTAATCAAAACAATGTTTCCTTTAAATAAAATTTGCTATCTTCAATATTTAATTAACTTTTACTCCATGTCTCATTCGTTTTTTCTATCCTGTATATAATAGTTTTTATATAAAAGTATATGTATATAGTATATATATTATGTAGATAATATAATCAAGACAAAATTAAACAAATTTTATTTAAGTCCTGAATGTGGTAATACCATTAATACCATGTCCATAGGTATATGATAAATATATAACACAAGAGTATATTTTACATGAAACACAAAAATTCAAGCGTATTTTATGCTGGTGTGAAATGGGCTATTTAAAACCCCAATCCGTCCATCACATAACCTTACTTAAAAAAGGTTAGGCGGGTTTTTCGGTTCACAAAGATTCGAGCGGACAGAGTGGCCTCATAGTAAAGATTTTAAATATACATTATTCACATGACTTTTTTTCTCTAGTATTAATAAAATAAAAGTTTATTGATTTTTATATTGTTTTTTTTTTATATATATAACTACTAATAATCATTTATCACATTATTCAACTATTCGACAATTCGGTTGGATAGAATGCTGAAAAATTTGTTGCCTAATATTTCACATTCATTTTTTAGTGTAATTGAGCTTATTTTTTGCTTAAATTTTATTTCATTTGTTCAAATTTTTTTTCTTTCTATTCTCTGCTAACTGTATAAATATCTATTGGTAGGTATTAATTATTTTTATTATTAATATCAGACCTAAATGAAAAAAAAAAACAAAATAATATTTTTCATAGTTTTATTTTTATTATGATTGTAAATCTATACTTCTATACTATTTATTATTAAAAAACAGCAGCGGCCCTGAGGTATAGCGAGATGTGTGGTCGCTCTAGGCACCTGGTAGCAATGTGCGCCAAAGTGTCAAATGCGAAAAAACAAGTTCCAGCAAAAAATATATATTTATATATTTTATGGCGACCTTTGAGTGGCGCGGGGCTACCCCGAATGAAAATGAAAACTAAATTCTAGAAAATAAAAAAAAGCATAGCTGCACGACGCTCGCATTTCTTATAGTGTGAGACGATGCAATTTATGGTGTGAAAGTGTCGATCAAAGGGTGCCGAAAGATAATCTCGCTCTACCTTGATTAAGAACTAGAACCGGCGCTGCTAAAAAGAACTAAAGTTTGTGAATACGAGTTATCTGGTAATCTGGTTCCATTCAAAAAAATATTTACTAATAGAAAGCTACATTATTCTTTAGTGATAAAGATATTTTTTTTATTCTTGTTACATTTTATATTTTAATTATAGATATTTAACTAGCTAGGCCGGCAGTAGTTGTTCTGCTCTTTCCGATAATTAAAGACTTGACCACATTGCCACCTATCGTCTTCTAAATACTAACATATTTATATACCATCATCTCGATAAAACAAATATATTATGTGAATATGAACTCAATTGGTCAGGCTGTTCAGAAGTTACACGGTCACTAACAGACGCACATACGATTTTTTTTGCAAAAGTCTAAACTTCGATCGCGGCGTTATCGGAAAACAACATAAACTGATAACCGTCGTTAAGAAAAGTCATTTATCAGGATAAAAAGTATCCTATGTGTTAATCCAGGTTATAAATTGTGTGCCAAATTTCATCCAAATCCTTTCAGTTTTTATTGTACGATTAAGTAAAGTACATCCAAACATACAAACTTTCACATTTATAATATTAGTAGGATTAACGCAACTTAAGTTGCGAGCGGTTGCCAGTCTTATATGTACATTGTACATAACTTTTACATGTTCAAATAATTAATGTCGACGTATATGGAAACTCTCACCGTTAAGTTAATAGTAAAACTAGAAACAGAGATAAACGAACATTTATGGATATAAATCATGATCTGGAAAACACGACCCGAACAAACTTCTACTCTTTAGTTTAACATGAATATCGTTAAACTTGACTTATAAAGTTTGGTTTGTAGTATCCGTAACAGTTTCGAGTTCCACATCTCATTAATATGAATTACTGGTTCAATGCATTTGTACCTGCGAAATTCTACAGAGGTTTAATGTTTGCATTACTTTTTTTATACAGTAGATCACCAAATTGACTATACTTTCGTTGGAGAAATTTCTTTGGAGATTTCTCTGTACTTGGGGCAGCCCGACTTGTGGAATACCTCCACTCTACAGAAGATCGCAGCCAAATGACCTAGTGTTGTGTTCCTGCGGTGAGTAGGGTTTCCAGAGCTCTTTGGGGAAGGGTGGGTTCAAAGAGAGGTAGGACACAGAGAAATTTCTTTGGAGATTTCTCTCTACTTAGGGCAGCCCGACTGGTGGAACCTCCACCCTACAGAAGATCGCAGCCAAATTACCTAGTGTTGTGTTTCTGCGATGAGTAGGGTCTCCAGAGTTTCTTGGGGTAGGGGACTTCTTGGGGTAGGGGAGTTCAAGGTCGGCAACGCGCTTGTGATACCTATGGTATTGCAGGCATTCATAGGCTACGGTAGCCACTTACCATCTGGCAGGCCATACGCATGTTTTGCACTTTTTTAGTATTAAAAAAAAACTGTCACTGTAAGCACAGTACAATCCAAACACAACGGCAACCACCGAGAGATCGGGAATCCATCGTCAATTATCGCTATCATGCCGGCCTACATAAATATATCTTCACGTTACTTTGAAAGACACAACACTCTGGCTTCAAGACGGTTTTACAGTGTCACGGTACGGCAACCGATATAACATAGATAATTTTTTAGCTCATGCCGAGATGGAGGTTACCTTAAAGTTGTAACTAGAATCCCAGAGCGTGGCGTTTTGTTGTGGAAATTGTGTTGTGATGTTGTGTTACATTGTATTTTACCTACTATAGGTATATTGTGTAAATTGCAGTTTAGATTTCGTGGCACAGTGAGCGAAGCCCAGAGCCGAGAGTTCGACTCCCGTACAAAGTATAATAATTGTACATGGTAAGCAGCAACTTTAGCTACGATTAATGAATGAATGAATACTTCATTGCACATAATGTCGTACACTGGCGAGGTTAGAGCTACAAGTAATTTTCTTCGAGCTAACTAGCGGTATTGTGGAATAGAAAAGGTAACATTGTAGGTAATGTAAACAGAATAATCTGTAAAAATAAAAACAGAAGTACAAGTATTTAATATAAATACTAAAAGTATGGTTAATTAAATTAATTTTTAAATTAAATCAAATAACCATGTGTGATATTATAATATTAGTGAAGTTTATTTAATGTTTAAATTAAAGAAAATAATTAATTTAAATAAATAGAAAATGTGAGATTTACTTTTCGGCTCTAAATATATAAAGGTAAAAATAATAAAGGTTTTTGAAAAGCCTATTCAAGGTAAAAGGAAACAAAATTATCTATATTATTCTAACCTATTTAAACCATTTTCATTTGCAAGTTTATATTTCATTTCCCATTTGAAGGACAATTTGTTGTGAATATGTAACAAATAAATCTAGTTAATACGATTTTAGTAACAATATTTTTATATCAAAAAATACTTGTCATTAATATAAAAAATTGCTATACTTGAAATGAATTAAAAAAGCCAAATAATGTGAGAATTAAAAAAATGACTTCCATTTGAATAGCGCTAAAATAATGATTTGTAAATAAATATTGAACGTTTAAATACATAAGAGAGAGAGAGAAAGATGCTTGCTCGTTAATTTTTGATAATAATCATAAACACTAAATATATATACATATACGCGTCCATAGAGCCGTTGCGTGTTTTTGTTTTGAAAGTAAATTTAAAAATTTAATGCTGGTTTGAATTTATATTGTTTACAATATAATCGTATTATATTATTAAGCTTACATAATCACTTTTGAAACAGTAATAGTTTTAGGTTATATGCTCACTGTCAACAGTATATGTCTATCGTACACTAAACACTGACTGGCGCCGTAACGCGTTACGTTACAAAACTCCCATAAAAGTTAATACTTCAAAAATTAAAAAAAAATGTGAATTTATGTGCGTACGTAAAAAGCTCTTTGGAGTAACAAAACAGAAATAACTTTTTTTTTTAATCTCTTATACACACAATATGATGAAGTAAGCAGTCAGAGATAATTCGTAAATTCATAAATTAAAATAATGTCTATTAACACAACATTAAATTATTATTACACAATTAAAAAATTTCATTAAATTAATGTACATTATTATCATTTATGATAGCTAACTTCATCATGTGGCTCTTCCGTCACCTTAAGATGCGCACGCAACTGTAAATTTTACCCCCTACTAAACGTGCCAAAACAAGTATAACTTCAAAATAAATTAACAACAATGTCATAGATACCTGTAGTGTTATTGTCGAGGACAAGCTCATTGTGAAAATAAAGTTTCAGGTTTCTCGCCTCAATGTACCGGTTTATTCCCAAGAAGAAACCCTGTGACAACGGAGACGTTATCTTTTTATGGCAAGACGTTTCATCAAGATTATATTCTTTTCAGAGCGCTCTCGATGGGCCGCCGCTTCAATGGACGCTTTCGACTCTCTTTAGAAACCACGATGTCGCCAAATCGTTTTAACCAATATTACTTATATCAACTAATGGAACCTAAGCCGTTTTTTTTTCTTTCCAACTCTTGGACCCAAAAATAGTACAATCACATGAGATATAATAAAAGTGGTTTAATCAAATAAAAGGTTCCACTTCCACTATAATCCGTGGGAGAGCTATAAACAATAGAAACTTTAGACAACTTTCAATATATAGCGTGAGATTTTGTCAACAGGAAAATGGCGGACCCCGCTGTCGTTTTCGGATATTTACGAGTCCGACTCGACAAATTCTGCATTCTTTTATTTTTAACGGATCAGTAACTTAACATAAAGGTAAATATAATAAAATAAACACATTTCAATGGAATGAAAGTGTACACAGTTGTATCGGCAGGTGCCTACTTACATACGTACTAACATTACCAACTGTACAAATATGGATAAATTATAGTTGATATTAAAAAAAAAACTGTTTCTTGTGCTATTTTAAAAGCCAAGTTCTGTCCAACAGGAGTAAAATTGAACTTTCTCTGGCAATGAGCGCTACGAAATCGAATTAAGTAAAGCTATAAGAAAACGAATACTTCAGGTTCAAGACATAGACAGCTAAAATGGTTATTATATATATTACATATGTGTCTATCTATATAAATAAAATAATTGAGGTCTGCGGTTGTGCGAGCATCACACAGAAATTACTTGATAGATTTTGATTAATCCTTTTTTTGGAGTTAGATACTTGGTCCTTATGAAAAAAAATATATCACGATATCTTCATTTAATAAAAAGTTATTAAAGTTTTATTTCTTCTGTAGTCCTCGCGAGCGAAACAGCATTTTTTTTGATAATTTTGTTACATTCGTAAATACATCACACACAATACGCAATATTGTTAGTGTCAAAAATTATCTATCTATTTTATTATTCCGCGCCTGCTTCGATTTTCTTCGCCATGTTTCAAACATCGAATACAAAATTAATTTGTTGTTCTCCCTAATATAAGTTAAGTTCCTTGCTCTCGAGTGATGATTAATGATAAATAAAAAATGAAAGCAAACGTTACAATGTTTAATTTAAAAACTTATTCTGTTAATTAAAATCTCATTAGAAAACATTGAACTAATAATTATAACAACTGTTTCAAACAAATTTTATGGTTAAATGAAAATGCAGATGACACGCGGGTAACGTTATTGCTGCATTTGCATAAATGTAGATATCTATTATATAATAGACTCGTAGTATGGAGCTAAAAATTTGTTACGAAGTAACAAGCAATTGTATTAGCTGCCAATAATCACTGGCACGTATACAAAATAAATATACAACAACAATATACTGCTGATTTAGTTTAATATGATATGGTAAAATAAAAAAATATTTTATTTTTTAAGTACTTTGAAGCGATGATGACTCTTTGGTAGCAGTATGTACGGACATCGCGTCTGCCGACGTAGGTTCAAATCCTGCAATGAGTCCAAACTTCCGGTGAAGGTAAACATCGTGATGAAACCATAGCATAGTGGGAAACCATTTTCTAATACCCCCCACCTGGCTAGCTTCCACCCTCAAGTTAAGAATCTGTCGCCAAACATCTATGTTCCGGTAGCTGCACCAAACCCTCTCTAAGTTTAGCGAGTTACCACAATCTTATACCTCATAGTCACTTAAAATAAAGTGAGATTGTAGTAAAACTTTTGACCTATAAAGTATAAAAGAAAACGATTTAAATTTTAAACTTTTGTTTTAGATGACTATTCCATATTCCCTTATAAAATAATATTTAGTCTAAGTAAGTTTATATTTACTGTGTATTTGCTATAGAGACATCTTAGTACATCGAAATCGCTTTATAGATTTAATGTATTTATGTTAATGCGAATAGTGACGTCTAAACACTACATTATGAGGCCCCCTGCGACTCGCACTACAGCTAAACCCTTTCCAATTTATGACAGAGTTTTTGTTCCAAGCAACAAGTCTAGTATAGGATGTATAAAATACTAAGCTTTCTTCTCGTGGCTTTGTTCGCTTAGAATATAATAAAATTTGTACACTTTTTTTGATTCTAATTTAATTCATATGTTATATATGTCGGCGCAAAATAACATGCGATTAGCTATGTTATCTCTACACGTGTTTCGTACAGCGTAAACAAGTGACTCACTACGATCGCCCCACCATTTGGCTATAAAGGCCGCTCGCTGTAGCGGAGAGAGACATTCGCTTGTCGGTTCTCGGAGAGTGAACAACTAATTTATTGTTGATTACTTCAATTATGCAACAATCCAGTAATAATGATAACAATGACGTTGGCTATGCCAACGTCACTGTCCCTAAAAACCACCCTGGACTACATGCTCCGTCATCAGAAGTGGGATACACCACGACGTCCATACTAGACTACCCTGCTCCGTCATCAGAAGTGGGATACACCACGATGTCCATACTGGACTACCCTGCTCCGTCATCAGAAGTGGGATTACCTGCCACTTCCGCTCAACAACCTGATTATGCAAGGGAATTGCAACCTGGAGTACACATCTCGAGCAATAATGGAATACCGATGCAACAGGAACAATCACAATTCAATTTGTTCAATGCACCACGACGTCCTGGCTCGCCCATAGCCGGGTAGAACGCTGTGATGCACCACGACGTCCTGGCTAGCCCGTAGCCGGGTAGACCAAAATGTCTTACTCACTGACGACTTCTACAATGTTGTGTTGAAATTGGTGAGAGATGGATGCTGCTGACTATGTGACGAAACTGTTTCTGTGAAATTGGTGAGACCTATCCAGTACTTATTGATTTCATTGTCTTCAACTGTTTATGAAGCCAGTTGAATGAGTAACGAAGTACGTCGTGTGCCTATCATATTCGTCGTGATAGCGTTTTGACTAGAATTCTTGGGTTCCAATTACTTTGGCTCAGCTTCTTGACTTTATTAGTCAGGAGTGGTCGAGCTTTCAAAAGAATACTTGTGCTGGTTTACTTTGTATTCTGTTAGCAGCTGTAGCGCCAGACTTGAGCACCTAGCTGGTGTTCCCTTCGGCTGCATTAGATTACTGCAGGCGGCCTAAACGGTGGGGTGCGATGTCAGGAACCTCCTCGTGGTGCACCCCGGGCAACGTCGACCACTCTGGTCGGCGGCTGATACCTGACGCGCTCCTCCATGTATCCCTCTGCTTATCAGAGGGAACTATGGAGGAGCGCCGGCTGGAGAGCCTTAAAACTCCTGGGTGTGGCATGTGCGCGGCGCACCCAGTACCGGGCTGGGGCCGATGAGGGCTCAGTTTGAGCCCCAAGGGCCCAGTTCCGGACAGCGGCTGGCGGGATCGGTTGTTTTCATACCGGTCCCGGCAGGCGTACCGCAAACCGACGACTATGATAGCATGATGGACTCTGCAAAATTAAAGAATAAACTACCCCAGGAGGGTACCCGAAAGGGAGAATCCCTCCCCGAGCATAGCTCGGGCTGCCCCGCGTCTTCTGGGGGGGGCAAAATTTTGCGCGATGACAAAAACACGACGACTCTGGCTTCTGAACGGATTTTGATTGACGATAACAAAACGACGACTTTGGCTTCCCAAACACGGATGACTGATTTGCCCATTGTTAGGCTGGAGAGGGATCCCTCGTTGGATCGCTTTTCAGTCAAGCATTGGTCTGGCGAGACTATTAGCCTAGGGCCTGCTGCTGTGGCCGTCAAACGGTCGCATGCTATGGACGATGCTGGTACAAATGGGGTGGAAACCATTCCCAGCAAGGTTACCACTGCCAGGAGAGGCAAAGCCCGTGAACCGGGCTCAACAGGTGGAGTTACACGCGCGGCAGCTGTCGGAGAACCAGGGGGGTCTAAGGACCGTCCTGTTGTTAAGCCAACCTGCCCTGAGGAGGCGCCTATTGTTGCGGATGTGGGGGTACTCGAGGGTATCGAGTTTCTCGACCCTGCGAGTCTGAGAGCCCTCGCCAAAACAAAGACCGACGAGATCCTTGAGGTTGCCAAGAAATCTGGCAATCTCAAGGGTACGTTTGTTAAGACGTTGAAGGAGGCGGCCTGGACACTCCAGGAAGTGACAGCCACCGCTCTCACGCGTACGGTAGCCAGTGAGACCCTCATCCTCCGGCGCGAAACGAGGAAGCTTCGTCAGGAGGTCGAAGACCTCAAGGCGGAGCTCGCCTCGTTGCGTAGTCGAGGGGAGGTTCCGCCTGCGCTTCCGTTTCCGCAAGAGCTGCCGGAGTGTCCAAGTCAGGGACTGAATTCCTTGCCGCAGGCGTTGGTGGACGCGTTGGGGGTCCACATGGAGAGTATGGAGCGGTCTCTCCGGGTCTCATTGGGGGAGGTTATCACCGCCCGTATTGAGGCCTTGGATGACCGACTTCTTCCCTCCAAGGTGGTTCGCCCCCCACTGTCTGCCAACAAGAAAGTTGTTTCTGGCGCCGCTGTTTCCGGGCCTGTGGGTCCCAAGGCTTCAGCCCGCAAGACCGCAGTGCCTAAGGCTACGGCACCAGCCCCTGCACCTTGTGCGGAGGGTTCGACGTTGGTCAGCCGTCCCAGGCAGACCCTAGAGATGGAGTGCGACGCGGCTGATGTTTCTGCTTCAGCCTTAGCAGAGCCGAGCGCTGATGGCTGGACAACTGTGTCCCGTCGTCGCAGGAAGAAGAAAAAGCCCTCAACAACACCGAGGGCTCCCGCGGCAGTGGCTCCCGCTTCTACAAGAAGAGCGCCTGGGTCTAGGCCCAAAGCGAAGCTCCCCTCGACACCGCGCTCAGCTGCAGTGCTTATTACACTGCAGCCAGAGGCCCTGGCGGGGGGGCTGAGCTATAGTGCGGCTCTCTTGAAGGCGCGGGATCGTATTGCAGTGGCGGACCTTGGGATCGAGGATATTTCAACTCGACCCACAGCTACGGGATCTAGGATCGTCGAGGTCCGAGGATCCCGTAGCTCTGAACAGGCGGATCAGCTGGCCGAACAGCTGCAGGCGGCATTGGCGGGTGTAGCCACTGTGGCAAGACCCACTATGAAGGCAAAATTGCGTGTAGTCGGCCTGGACGACTCGATATCAGTCGAGGAGGTGGTGATGGCTGCAGCGAGAAAAGGTGGCTGTGAGCCAGCCCTTATCAGGGCTGGTTCCATACGCACGTATGGGAGAGGCATGGGAGCTGTTCTCCTTTCAGTCCCAGTCGCCGCTGCCAGAGTGCTGATTGAGGCGGGACGTCTATTAATCGGGTGGAGTGCGGCGCGTGTGCGCCTTGTTGAGAGTGGGCCCATGCGCTGTTACAAGTGTATGGGTGTGGGCCATACTCGCCCGCTCTGCTCGTCTACAGTAGACAGAGGTCAGCTGTGTTTTAGATGCGGGCAAACCGGACACAAGGCGTTGGAGTGTGTAGCTGCAAAGCTTCACTGCGCCTTGTGTGCCGACGCCGGAAGGCCGAACGAGCACTACATGGGGGGCGCTGCCTGTAGGCCGCCCACCTCAGCCAAGGCTCGAGAACTACCATCCGCACCGGTGACCTGTGAGAGGTCAGGCGCAGACGAATAGGTAGAGATAGGTAGGCGTTCCATCTGCCTTCTCCTCTACCTTGCTGAACCAAGGGGAGATTGGGTCGGGGGGCCCGTCTTCCCATTGCACTGGTTCAGCCGTCTGGGAGACAGTTGGGGTTGTACCAGACTGTCTCTCTTTAGCGCCGGAGGCCCGATTGGGGCCGGCCGCCGGGGCGACGCGGTTAGTGCTACTGCGATCCCGTTTCGCCCCATTTTGGCGGCTGATGGTACACCGTGGAGGTTTAGTGAGTAGGAGTCTCACATAACCACCCGTCCCCCCGGGCGGGTGTGTACCCATGAAGGGTTCCTCCACGTTAAAAAAAAAAAAAAAATAAAAAAAAAAAAAAAAAAAAAAAAAAAGGCGGCCTAAACGGTTGAAGTCAGTTCACATGGGTGGGGTGCTCACCAAAGCAACAAAACACAGTACCGCAGTATACGCACAAAACACAGTACCACAGTATACGCACAAACACAGTACCACAGTGTACGCACCAACACATAGTACCACAGTGTACGCACCAACACATAGTACCACAGTGTACGCACCAACACATAGTACCACAGTGTACGCACGAACACATAGTACCACAGTGTACGCACGAACACATAGTACCACAGTGTACGCACAAACACATAGTACCACAGTGTACGCACAAACACAGTATCACAGTGTACTCACTCACAAACACAGTAGTACCACAGTGTACTCACTCACAAACACAGTAGTACCACAGTGTACTCACTCACAAACACAGTAGTACCACAGTGTACTCACTCACAAACACAGTAGTACCACAGTGTACGCTCGCAACAACACCGTACCACAGTGTACGCTCGCAACAACACCGTACCACAGTGTACGCTCGCAACAACACCGTACCACAGTGTACGCTCGCAACAACACCGTACCACAGTGTACGCTCGCAACAACACCGTACCACAGTGTACGCTCGCAACAACAGCGTACCACAGTGTACGCTCGCAACAACACCGTACCACAGTGTACGCTCGCAACAACACCGTACCACAGTGTGCGCTCGCAGCAACACCGTACCACAGTGTACGCTCGCAGCAACACCGTACCACAGTGTACTGCGCAACAACATAGTACCACAGTATATAGTCGTCGGTAAAACATCAACAACTCGGCTAATGCAGAGCGCGCACTGCCGGTCAGAATGGTCGTGTCGGCGCAAAATAACATGCTATTAGCTATGTTATCTCTACACGTGTTTCGTACAGCGTAAACAAGTGACTCACTACGATCGCCCCACCATTTGGCTATAAAGGCCGCTCGCTGTAGCGGAGAGAGACATTCGAGGAGGAGCGCCTCCTGCGAGTGGTTATCCGTCAGATCCCGGTCGAGATCACTCCCGACCAAATCTCAGTCTCCCTTAAGGAGCAGAACTTCCCAATTCGTGAGGTACACAGGATGTACAAACACACCACCAGGGCACCATACAATATGGTGCTTGTCTTGGAGGGCAAGTCTATTTTTAACCTCTCCGAGGTGTGCGGTCTCACCGGAATAACCGTTGAGCCGCCACACAAAAATAGGATCCCGTCGCAGTGTCACAACTGCCAGCTCTACGGACACTCTTCCCGTAACTGCTGTTTCCGCGCTAGGTGCGTCAAGTGCCTAGACGACCACGCCACGAAGGAGTGCCCTCGCACTCCTGGCACTCCCACCCCGCCCAGCTGCGTTCTCTGTCAGCAAACGGGACATACCGCAAATTATCGCGGTTGTCCCCGCGCCCCGCGCACGAAACGCCCCCAGCCAGTCAGACAGGCCACCTTTCCCAAGGTACCTGTCGCTCGGCCTCATATCCAGCCTCTAATGTCTCTAGAGGCTTTCCCCAGCCTTCCAGGCACCTCACGAGCCCCAGTGGCACCAATTCCCGCGCCCTTCGCACCCCTCCCACCCGCACTGGCCCCTCCGGCCTCATTAATCAAACCCAAGCCTGTCAAGGCCGTCCCGGTCCCGGCAGCCCCCGCCACCTCAGCCCTCGGTTTCTCGTTGGCTGGCAAGGAGTGGTTCACCCAGCTTCTTCTTGTGCATGAAGTGCAAGAAATCATCGCATTCAACGCGGTGATTAACTCCAATAAGGACTTAGGATTGCTCAACGCAATAACCCAATTCCCGGGCATAGCCGCCACTATTCAACGGCTTGTCCGCGCCTCTCATAGCCAAAATTAAAATGGATCGGATCAAACCTAAGAGTTTGTGCCTCTCCTTTTTTAATGCGCGATCAATTAGACCTCAGCGTGATCTAATTGCCGCCTTCCTCCGAGAGCACCAAATAGACGTGTTTCTAGTCCAAGAAACATTTCTAAAACCCAGCGCTCGCAATCCCCGAATCGCAAACTACAACATTATTAGGAACGACCGGGTCCACGCTAACGGCGGAGGCACCCTCATATACTATAAACGCTCTCTATACTGCATAGCAATAGAACCTCCCGAACTCTCCAGTATAGAGGTATCTGTTTGCAGACTCGGTATGACTGGTCACTCGTCAATCATAATCGTCTCTGCCTATCACACCCCGAACAAAAGGCTTCTCAGATCAGATCTGGAGGCTCTTTTTGCACTAGGTAATTCAGTTATTATAGCGGGTGACCTCAATTGCGGGAATGTCATCTGGAACAACCCGACTACCTCCCCGAACGGGAGGATTCTGGAGGATCTATCTGCCATTCTCGACTTTGATGTCATCGCTCCTTCAGAGCCCACTCACTTTCAGGACAATTGTCATCCATCTGTTTTAGATATAGCACTTTTAAAAAATGTCTCTCTCAATATAAGACTCGTACAAGTCGTACATGAGTTAGACTCCGACCACCGACCCGTAGTTCTCCACCTAGGTCAACCTTCTGACCAGCATCCCTCCTCCGTCAAGGTGGTAGACTATGCGAAGCTAAACAGATACCTCTTGCACAATCCCTCATCCTCCAGTTTGGATAGGGTCCCAGACGAGTTGAAATCGACAGCCGATGCCGATCTGGCGATCGATTCCCTGGTCAGCCATCTCCAAAACGCCGTCAGTAAGGCCTCGAAAGAGGTGCAAGCGGCGAATGAACGCCGCTTTATACTTCCTGCCGACGTGAGAGCGCTGATCACGGAAAAGAACGCCGCGACTCGAGCACACGATTCATACCCGACTGTGGACAATCGTAGGCGGTTAAACTCACTTCGGAAAACGGTAAAAAGCCGCATTTCCGAAATCCGTAATGCCAGATGGGGGGCCCTACTCGAGGGTATCCAACCATCCCATCTGGCTTTCTGGAAATTAGCACGCACAATTAAATGTGACGATACAGTCCCCATGCCCCCCTTAGATCAAGGCCCCGGCAAACCTCCCGCTTTCGATAGCGCTGAAAAAGCAGAATGCCTTGCCGAGAGCCTTGAAAATCAATGCTCTCCGAACTGCGTTAACATCGATTCCGAGTTCGTAAGCTCGATAGAATCGGCGGTAACAAATTCTCTCGCGGTCCCCCCGACAGATGATTTGGACTCGGTAACGCCTGAGGAAGTTATGTCAACCATTAAAGGCCTTAAGCCTAGAAAATCACCTGGTCCCGACGGTATCAGGAACGAAGTACTCAAACTTCTTCCTGATCACCTCATAGCTCTTTTGGTCTGCATCTTCAATGTAGCCATAGCCCACTGCCATTTTCCAGCCGTCTGGAAAAAGGCCATAGTAATAGGTATTCACAAGCCCGGCAAAAAAGCGTCGCTTCCCGACAGCTATCGTCCTATCAGTCTCCTTAACACGTTAGGAAAAGTCTATGAGCGGCTCCTTCTGAACCGGCTCCAGTCAGTAGTCACAGACAAAAATCTTTTACCACCTGAGCAGTTTGGTTTTCGTGCCAAACACTCTTGTACCCACCAAGTGCACCGCCTCACGGAGCACATTCTTCAAAATTTCAACCGCGACCCAAAACCTCGTCCTACACTTGCGGTCTTCTTCGACGTCGCCAAGGCCTTCGATAAGGTCTGGCACGCTGGTTTAGTCCACAAGCTTTTGGAACTTCAAATCCCGGATAGATTAGTTAAAATCATACACGCGTACCTCTCTGACCGGACCTTCTGCTACCGAGTAGAGGGTGCTCTCTCTGAGCCTCATCCCATACGCTCAGGTGTTCCCCAGGGTTCCATTCTGGCGCCCTCTCTATTCAACTTATATATCAGTGACCTCCCTCGCCTCCCCGAGGTAGAGGTAGGTTCCTACGCTGATGACACAGTCCTGTTTAGTTCCTCGTGGAACAGACAAACCCTCAGGCTACGAGTCCAAAAAGCCGTAGATAAGCTAGGCGAATGGTTCCGTAGATGGCGCATAGGAATTAACCCCGATAAGAGTAGCGCTATCCTCTTTCATCCCACTCAAAGATTAGTTAAAATTCCCGCTATCAAACTATTTAAAGTGGCTATCCCGTGGGCCAACCAGATCAAATATCTGGGTGTCACACTGGATAAACACCTAAATTTCAAGGCACATATCGATAGAGTGCGAAGGAAAGCCGGTATGGTCTCAAGCCGCCTGCACCCTCTCGTGTGCTCGAAGAGCAAAATGTCCCTCAGACATAAGCTCACGCTCTACAAGACTTGTATCAGACCGATCCTAACTTATAGTTCCCCAGTCTTTGCTCACATAAGTAAATTCACCCTCAATAAGTTACAAATAGTTCAGAACCGCTTTCTCAGAAGGGCGGTCGGTGCCCCTTGGTTCGCTCGGAACGTAGATCTCCATAAAGATATGGAAATACCTTCGATCGAATCATTTATAAAGTCCCTATCAAATAATTATTTTGAAAAAGCGTCGAACCATTCGAACCAGCTAGTAGTGGCAGCCGCATCTCATAACCCGAATCCAGACATCCGAATGTCTAACAAATATAGACGCCCGCGCGACATTTTATCTGACCCCGATGATAAAATCACGGAAGCGAACGCGATTTTCCCGCCCGTATCTAATAACCAAGCGTGTTTGCGCCCACGCCCGCGTAATCACCGCTCGCTCCGCAGGGGGCGGGCGGCAAACTTCGCTCCCGCACACATATCTCGACCGCCTTCTCCTGCAGCGACTTGAGCCTAGGTCCGTTCCCCCGCTAGGGAGCCCTCAAGCCAGCTGCTCGCGCGACACAGTGACACTGCAATCACTAGCTACCGACATACATTCACTACACTGCATGAACACACATGCACCACACTCAGGTACATAGGTCTTGTAAGGGACCTTTTTTTTTCTTTTTTTTGTGGTTAGTTAGCCTCAGAAAATTTTTCAGATCACTAAATACATGTACGCGTGTCTCTTCCTCCCTCCCAGGAGGCAAGAGACATGCATACATGTATAGTTAGTTAGCTCGAATTCGCGTAGGAATTTAGCTAGGTCGCGTATGTTGCAAATACGGCAACAGCTCAAGCCGAGGTTCGGCCACTTTGGCACCCTTGCGCATGTTGCCCAAAATTTCTCGGCTGAGTGCCTTAAGCGCTCGCCAACAAGTCCGGTGAAACTGTTAAGGCCCCCGGGCCAACAGCATAGTCAGTTCGAAAAAAAAAAAAAAAAAAAAAAAAAAAGGAGAGAGACATTCGCTTGTCGGTTCTCGGAGAGTGAACAACTAATTTATTGTTGATTACTTCAATTATGCAACAATCCAGTAATAATGATAACAATGACGTTGGCTATGCCAACGTCACTGTCCCTAAAAACCACCCTGGACTACATGCTCCGTCATATATTTTAATTCGTCATTATAAATCTCAACAGAAAAATATTATTTCCTATATAAATTTTGCCATTCACTATCGCACCATTTGAGGTAGAATTTTTAGGAACGGTGAAATACATGTTTAATTTATTGTGTAGATGAATATTAAGTACATTCAATTTAATCTAGCGGCAAAAATAATATTACCCATAGAAACTTCGCTAACCTCAGGTAACTCGAGCAAGAATCGAACTGACTATACTGTGGGTCAGGAGGCCTTTACAGCTGGACACCGGGCTGGAGGCTTCAAGAGGTTTGTTGCCTGCTTATAAAGTGCACGCGATCACAGAGCACACCTATTGCTATAGCGCGCCTATAGTGCGGGTCAATAGTACTAATACTAAGTCATTAGTACATATATTAAATAGTATCTTATTTAATATGACGTGTTAGTAGAGGAAGCCGGTGCTTGTAACATTTGGACATCTTAAAGAATAGAAATAAAGCATGAAAAAGAAAAAATATTACTGCTAAACTTAAATTGACTTAATTGAATCATCTTCAGCAATAACGATCTTTATGTTTTTCCTTTATGTCTCGTAGTTTTTTTTTTTTAGATGTCCACGATAGAAAAAAACGAGCACCTATCATATGCCAGTAACCCATGTAATATTTTCATAGGTTCAATATGAAACAAATGGCGGCATGGTTTATGACATCTTTGAAATTATAGAGGAGGCGAATTAAAATATAAAATAAACACTGACCCCTTTGGTCGATGATGACAGAAATTATGTTAAGACAGCCTTTTATACAGCACGTAGATTGTTTATTTGGCTATCATAAATTAACAATACTTTGCGTGATTATGATATACCTATTGTTTATACAAAGGAGTATTTTTGACATTACAATAATTACAATAGATAACGGTATTTGTATTTGAAGTCGCATATTAACTAGAACTTTTAGAAATACAAAATACCAAAGGTTAGTTGGTATTCAGTATTATGATATGTGTATACTTTTTATACCGGCAAGTTTACACAGTTGCTAAATGATATTTCTGTAGTAGGTATGTTTTCCGTGTTAAGAATTTTGTTTTCGATTCTCTGCTGGTATCATTATTAAATGTGTATAAGTCGTGTCAATACTCTGTCGATAAGTCTAAGTCGAAGTCGATATGTCTAAGTCGATTTTCTGTTATTATATGTGTTTATATTAAATACATCCCAACAAAACACGTTAATGTGAAAAAGAGGCCAAGTTGGCACAACGCTGTCTATCTAATATTAGTGAGACGATAGAAACGAATTCTTTTAGTTTTAATTTTTTTTTCTTTTCTATCCTTGGTATATGCTTAATAATGCCATATTTTAAGTCTCTGAGTCATCTAGAAGTGGTCTAGATTTTTGCTCATCAAATTTGCAATTGATACTTCTCAAACTCTAATAACTCAAGAACTATAATAAGTTTATTCGTGAAGTTTTTGTCAATCAGAAGTCAATTGTTGTAGGTCGAATAGCTTTTGACTTATTTATGGAGGGGTCGAAAGTAGCTCGAAATAGTTCGTATAAATATACACACTGGCCATGTGTCGCCTTTTTCTTTTCCGAACTTGGCTGACACACTACCGTGTGTCTCAACATACATTTCATAGTATTCGTCCAATATTTGTAATGTAATTAAAAAAAACGAGAATAGTGCGAAAGCATGACAAGATTATGAAGAAAAATATAAAAGGTCTCTAAAGATAAGAAGTAATGACGCGTAATTGTTTGTACCCCAACGAGGAATCTTCATGATGATAGGTTTATAATATTTTTCTTTTAAACTAAACGTTGAAGGAAATCTCGTCCTAATAGGTAATCTTAAATTTTTTACGTTTGCAACAAAATCGACTATAGATAGGTACTGCCATCTTTGCGATATTATTTTCCATGCGAGTTTTAACTTCGATGATGTGCTCGATCATCGCCTCGGAGGATGTTTGTGGAATCCCATAGGATGAGATCCCATAGGATAAGATTTAATGGATTAGAAGCATGAACTTTTGGCGAATGACAACAATGTAATAAAGCATTGTTTCGTGCTACAGCCTCAAGGTGCCAACTTATTTTAAAGGTCAGTCCCATTTTTAAACTTAAATGTTTAACTTTTTATCATCTTTGACTACAAGACCTGCCAATAGGTGTTAAACACAGCTTTTATCGCGGGAAATATAATATTCAAACTCCTATAAACGAAGATGTGCGTGTTAATGTCGATTCTTCATGTAAAGTGTTTCTTTAATGGTATGATGTAGCAAATAGGCATGCAATTCATCTGAGGTGAAGTGGGTCACTGCAGCCTATAACTATGTATAATCAACCTCAATAGGATCCCATTCCTGAAGTCAGTCATAACAGATTCCTGCTCCTAAGGACTGACTTGGAACGCTTCGTATGCCAGTGTCTGTTTTTAACCAACACATCAGCGCGATCACTGCTCTTATGCGGTAGAAATATTTGTATTAGTGGAGTTTTCACAGGCAAATAATGCACATTTTCTATCATTGTCTATCACTACACACGATATTGGAACCAGTCTTAACAAAATCCGTAAAAACTAAACCGTTTTTGGATAGAAACAACCATAATTTTACGTCACTTGAATAAGTAAAATCATAATAAGATAATTAAGATATATATATTAAGATACCTTGACTCTCAGTAAATGTATCGCACCGATATGGTCATGGTATTGTTATGTTATTACTAGGGACATATAGTCGTGATGCTGAGTGACGTCACCGAAGGTGTGGCCACCGTTCGCCGCCCGCCATTTACCCGAGCAATTGCCAAGGATGTATTCTGACTTTTAAGCGTTAAAAAGAGACTCAAGTTAATATTATTGTTTGTAATTTGCTTGAAATGAAATCGTAATGGCATCCGATAAACTTTATCCTTCTTTAGAAAACTTGCCTCTTGACAATGTTATATTGAAATACTAGTTGTTCCTGCCGTTCTACGCGTTTGGTCGGCTGAATTGTTACATTCTTTTATTGTTAATTATAACTAATAGTTAACTAAATAGTTAACTAATTTTATGTGTCTATTTTTAAGTATTTATCGTAGCTCCTCCGGGTACCAACGCATTTGTTCTTTTTTTTTTGGCCTAATTAATGTTTTTTTTTATTTATTAATATTCCATGTATTATTACATCACATCATCTACGCATTTATGAAACAATTTTTAAAATAGAGTCTAATATCCTAGCATAACAACTTGAAAAAAATGTAGAAAATGGTGAAAAAGTTTTTTTTTTCTTAGCACATAATTATAAATAGGAAAGTAGATAATCGGACAACAAATAGCACGGGCACAATTTTGCATTCCACCGCGCCATAAGCGAAGCTCGAAAACAATCCCACGCTTCAATAGGCATTGATAAACTTGGTTCAGGCACGGTCCAATTCCCAAACATAGCCGGTTGAATTTCCTTTACTACCGTAAGCGTCTTTTATTGGATGTGGGGATAAATATTAGCATAATCTTTAATAATAACAAATCTCGGGCATCCTGTTACTGAGTTCAATTGGCATATTAATAAATGCCCTACCACTATTCTATGGTATCCTCACAATGTCTTCTTTCACTGAATCTTTAGTCTGATCATTCGAGCCTACGTTAATCGATGCTGTGTCTGTAAAATCTACCACTGAACCGTCATCGCTTCAATTACGTATGTACTATAGATACATTATCAAACTCAATCGAAAACATTTTTGCGTGAAACAAAAAACATTTTCTTAGCGAGTTATGACTGATGAATACATCTATCTCTCAAAGGTGATGTATTATTCATGTAACCGTAATAAATCACGTTTTTTTGTACACATGTGTTTTCTTTTATAAACCCCTAAAACACGTATATTTACTACACACAAGTAACACAAGATGCATCTTTAATTTTTTTGCCATTATATTTCAGATTACTTGTTCAACAGCGTAATAATAATAATATTCTTTGTAAGGGAATCAGGTAACAGATATGTCAGGACTATGCTAGTTACCTACCCACTATAATTGAATCGTATGTTAGTAACTTTCATAAAATATTATTACAATTAAACAAATTAAAAAAAAGTGTAGTGGCGCGAACGTGACGTGTGAGTTGTGACACTTAACCCAGGTCGCCCGATAAAAATATTGTCTATATTGAAGTCTTATGAATAATTAATCAGCGATTTCTTTTAAATTATATGCGGGTGACAACGCGGAGCACATCTAGTATAACATAATATAGGGTCAAATAACCTAAGTTAATGAATTAATATAAAAACCACAACATGGTAGCTCAAGGTCCCGTCAAAAACTATATTACCTATTGTTATTGATGGCTAACTTCATCATGTCGCAATTTTGTCACAGGATGCGCGCGCAGATGTCAATTTTATCCTCTACTAAACGCGCCAAAAGAAATAACTTAAATAAAATATGTCAGCCGTGTATGCTTCTTTTGTAAGCCATATACCATGTACCTAGGAAAATGACAATAAAATCCACATAAAGGCCTCCTACATCTACTTCTGCTTGGCAAATACAAAGCCAATTAACAAAACTGGTTAGAACCGGACAAACTTCGCAACGTAGTTGTAATAAACGGCAACTAGGACACGATTTCTGCATCTAAATAAGTTATATATGTAGCATATGGACAAAACTTTCTTTGAAGTCCCAGAACTAATTAATGCATGGCATCGCACCGTGACTGGAATCACTTGGACGACTTCAACGATATCTGCTAAATATTATATCACTTGTGAGGTTTCGCAGTACGTAGTAAAGCCTTAGGAATGTTATATTTGTATTACATATACTTAAAAGGTACCCTTCATATATCATTTATTACTATTTTTACACATTATAAAATATTTTTACGTATTCAATTGTTTAAAACTGTACAAATGTTATTTTCTAAAAAAAGGCCTTTACCTCAATGTAATGATTTTTTATTATACTTAAACTATTTCCTTCCTCACTTATAGCCCATTCCTAACCTGTAGCCTAGCCTATATAATAATGTTTTCAACCGGCTTTTGCAAATATTTTGGATCATAATTTAAAAAATAAAATGATTATGTATTATTTTCATTAAATATAAATCTTCTATACATATTATAAAACTCAGCTTCTTTCAGTCTGTATGTCCGTTCATTTTCTTTTCACGCGAGAACCAATTATCCGATGGACATGTTTTTTATTTATTTATAGCTATGGTATCTAGACAGGTTATAGGATATATTGTGTTAGATAAAGTAAAATATGAAGTATTTAGTTAAGATTATGGTAAATTGATTCGGAAAAAAGACGCTTTTGGGGCACATAAATGGCTTATTCTGAGTAAAGTATAAGAGATATATCAAATTAATGTATGACATAATTGTAGATGTTAAAAAGACCTACAAAAAGATTGCATATGTCTATCTCCTATGGATCACCTACAATAAGCATTTTTGTCTTTTAAATAACCAGTAGTGTGGACAGTATGAATCGCGCGTGTACTGGATAGATGGCATTCTCTAGTTCACGCGAGAGGAGCCGCCCAGCTAGTATATAGATAAAATTAGGATAAACTAATTCAGTCTGTAGTCGCTGTTTAAAAATAAGATGACAGGACAGGAGGACAGCTTTGTTTTACGTCTGCCTGTCTTTCCATGTGTTCCCTTTGTCTCGAAGGGAGGACTTTTAGCATATTTTATAGGATAAATTCAATAATAACGAATTGTTTATTATACGAGCACCCACATGATACATGATAAAAGTTAGTTAATTAAACACGCGCCGTCGCCTATCAGACACGTTGGAAAATATATGGATAATAATTATACAAAAAATATTTATGTAAAATATATTATTAATACGGAACCCTCAGGACGTGAGATCTACTCGTTACTTGTCCCGTTTCCTTAAAGTGACAACTTTGTGACTAATATTACTGTTAGGTAATGTTAGTTCAAAAAAGATTCGTTTCATTACACTCACTTAGCGCAAGAAGCTCTATTATTCGACTTCCCTGTTCACATTTAATTATCTAAAATCAATTTTCTATTTATGTCATATAAAGATTTGGTATTTAAACTTTGAAATAATTTCAGTACATGTCTCTAAGTTACAAAGCTTATCAAAATAGTACGTGTGAACACAAAGCCTTGTGCGATTACTGTGTAAAGGGAAACTATAAAATTCACGGATCGTTTGCTCACATCGACCAAAATCGCAGGGGAAACGTTCAGTTCACGATCGCTCCGATAAATCTGACATTAATCCAATCGATTATCTGCGTTTCTGATTGTGCACAGTGCAATTCTATCTGAAATGTTTACGTGCAATTACGATTTCATTGTGAAGAACTTGATTTATAAGTACATGTATTTCAACTTCCACAACAAATCTGTGTTCACTTCTGTCACTTATATTTCAATATACGTTATTAATAACATTGTTTTACGTAACTGTGTTACACGGTAAATTCTACACAAGCTTGAAGACATTATACGCTATCAAATAATAATAATAATAATAACACACATGATTAGTAAGAGGATATCAAAACGTCATACAAAACAAAGTTGTTCTCTTTTGATGTAAATGATGACAGGTGGTGATTGATTATCTTAAACTCAGAAAGCTCACGGTGATTCATTATAAATGAGAACAGTGAAATTTCCAAAACCAGCATATTATCTTCTATACATATTATAAAACTCAACGTCTCTCTGTCTGTCTGTCCGTTTATGTTCTTTGGTAGCGAAAACCACTAATCCGATATACATGGTTTTTTCTTTAATGCATAGCTATGTTATCTGGCCAGGTTACATGATATATTTTGTCACATAAGGTAACATACGAAATAAGCAGTGACGATAATGGTGAATCAATTCGGAAGAAAGATGCTTTTGGGAGCATTTAAAAGGGTTACGCTGAGTAAACCATACGAGATATATCAAATTAAGACCCATAAAAAAAGTCAGTGATACCATATATCTATCTTCCAAGGAACACCCACAAAAAGCTTTTTGTCTTCCGTCTGTTGAGGAGGGCAGCACGATTCGCGCATTCTCTCGAACGAGGGCATTCTGTAGTCCACGCGAGCGAAGCCGCGGGCACAGCTAGTAACAATTAAAAGTAGGTTAAAAAATAGGGCAGTTTTGTAGGACCACGCAATACGGTAGAAGCTTTTTGTTTTCGAACATTTCAATAAATTTGTTAATAAGCCGCTTTATTGCGCGTTTAGAGATTTAATAGGGATCGCTGATTAGTTTTACTAGCTTTTGACGTGTATACTATGGAGTGCGTCGTAGTCGAGTTGGAATTATTTCCAATTTTTATTATTCATCAATTAATTTCATGAATTAACAACGAACCTCTTCATTAGACTTTGTATAATTCTAAGGTTTTATGTTAAAGGAGTTTGCTTTGTAACGTCAAATTATTTTATGTGTTTAAGGATACTTGGATGTTTACTATTGTAACCGCAATAACAAGGAGTAATTTAATTTAAATTAAATTAAAAATTAAATTAAATTTATTTATAAAATAAATTAAAAAAAAAAGAATTATTTATATTTCTTTGATTATTTAGACAGTGATGATAATATTAAATATTTTTCCGACAGTTTTAAGTCATTGAGTATGCATACGTATTTAATTTAACAATATTATTAGGTATTTAACAATATTACTACGATAATATTATTATAACCTTTTAATAAAAAATACACATCACCACTTTCAAAAATTACTTGGATGTTGTTGTATCTACTATAAGAAATGTATTCTAAGGACGAAAATGGATCGCTTTCCAATTGACAACGTATGAATAATATCTTCTCAACTTCGCATAAATCACGTAGATGTTGCGGTTTGAATTTCAGATGTATACCACAAATAATTTTCATGGAAGAAATGTTTGACATTTAAATTTTTGCTACTGATGGTTTTATGAATGGTATTTATTAAAATAAATTATGATCAACTCTGCAACGAAAACAGTGAACACATGTGATTGGTACTTGTAGTAGTATCTGGTATTAATTAAGCTAAAATCGCTTGCCTTCAAAGGATCAATTATATTGTGGAGTAGGACATAGATTTTTTTTATATCACCCAGCGTAGTATTCCCTAAATACTAATTATTTACTTTAATAATTAAATTAAACAATAGTGGTTGATACTTCAATCTTAATTTTAAGCTTAATTTATGTATATTGTTTTAAATGACGTTTAATTAATATTTACTGCCTTAAAAATTACTTCGTTTTATAATAAGCAAGCTGTGTTTACTAATAAGTAATCAAATTGTAATCAAATTTTTTAGTAAGGATATACATATACTAGCAGGCCCCTCGGCTCCGCATGCGTTCATTAGGCAGTAATTATTTTTATCACGTAATTTTACTTTTTCTTATATAATTGAAAATTCATATAGCCTATCAATTGAGAAATGACATATACTTCCCGTGTATAAAAGTTCATCAAAATCGGTTAAAAATTAATTGAAACCGTTTTTACAATTTCTAAAAGTATTATTTAAAATTCTTATAGCGTATCAATTGACCAATAGCATAAGCTTCTCGTGTACAAAATTTCATATCAATCGGTGAGAATTAAAAAGACGGACTTTAGTATATTATTATTAACGTGGATTCGGTTACGATGGCAACGCTTACCATAGCAAAGCTTAACATAACAAGAGTTACGAAATAGATAAAATTATAATAATATATAAAGATTAAAAAAATATTTGTAAAAAGCCAAGGTTTCTTAGATTAATAGATTAGATTAGAAATTAGATTAATTGATAATTTAATCCTTTAATTTAATTTTAGTGAATAATTTCAAAAAAGCTGGGTTGTTCAAATGGAGATTATATGTGGTTCTTGTATGGTTAATCATTATGATGAAATCTATAAACAAATAAAAGTTTTTTCACCATAAAGTTTCAACCCTTATTATACACCCTAAAATGATGATTTTTTAAAAATTGAAAAATATACGTGCTAAATTTCAGGTCAATAGACATATTATGAATGCACAATTATAAGACAATAGTTATACATAAATTATTTTTACCAAACAAACTTTCAACCCCTATTCAACATTTAACATTCACCCTTTACTGATGAATTTTGATAGATGCTGATACACGTGTTTCATTATTTTTATTAAAAGGTCTAAATACACACTTTCAAGGCAAAAGACAATGTTTGCATCGCATACAAACTTTCAACCCCTTTTTTTTCACCCTTAGATTAAATTAAATTCAACCTAAATTTCCCAAAATCCGAAAAAAATCTGATTTTTTTTTTCCAAAATTCTTAGTGAACGTCTACATCGTGAAAGGAGTACACATGCTAAAATTCAATCGGACCTATAGTTTCGGAGATCTCGTGATGAGTGGTATTTCGATTTTATATATACGAGTATACAGATATAGCATGTGCCAATGTAGCAATAATTGTAAACTTATCAAAATAAATAAATAAATATACAAAATGTCTATTAACAATATTCTACTAAAAGGTGTCTGAACGTTTCTAATAAACCAAACACGATACAGAAGCACAAAACGAGTACCTTGGTAAAGAATTATTGGATTGATCTGAGCTACAAAGACCCAATTACGAGGGGATGTTGCACGCTACAAGGTCAATCAGGCTATCAGTTCGGTGCCCATCCGTCCGGTAATGGTCCGACCCGGATTCGACTTAGTCTGAATTTGATATCAGATGTCAAACGACAAATTACCCGAGATTGGTTTTGAAACTCTACCTAGAAAACTACATTATACACCTAAAGTCAATCTTTTAAATGTATATGGAAACACAAATTTTTTTTTTCATAATATTAAAATGGCATTAAGCTATTATAAATCTGTTACTTCTTGGAAGATAGACATATGCTATCACAATTTTTTTGTAGGTTTTCTTAGGATCTACAATTAAGTAGATAATTAATTTGACATATTTCGTATGGTTTACTCAGCGTAAGCGCCCCGAATATATTTTTTTACAATTGATTCATCATTATCGTCACTGCTTATTTCGTATGTTACTTTATATAACAAAATATATCCTATCACCTGACCAAATAACATATCTATGAATTAAAGGAAAAATCATGTAAATCGGATTAGTGGTTTTCGCGTGAAAAGAACACAAACGGACAGATAGACAGAGAGACGTTGAGTTTTATAATACCTATGTATAGATTATGTGAATACCTACATTGTATTCAACGGAAACTCAATAGCTATACCTATTTCTTACAGTATAATTACGAGTATTCTACGCTGTCATCTTTATCTCCTCTACGGCACGCTGCGACACGCTCCATTGTTCATTGTCTTTATAAAGAATTTATTCATTCAGCCCGCAATGAATAACGTTACTATGCACCGATATATCGGAGCCTATTGTCCAATTATAAACACAAATCAATAATAATGGTAATCAATTATCTCACTTCTTTTGTTTATTAGCTCTTCCAAAAAACAGCAATATATTGTTTATACAATTCGGTAAAATTAAAGCAAAGTAGAACGGAAAAGAAATGTACTGTCCAGAAAAAACGGTGACCGCCAGTAACAAACTTCATTGGCAATCGTTGTTAACATGCCGTCCTGCAAAACTACCTCTTCATGCCTCGTTAGAAGAACTCGATATGATAGGAGGCAGGCAATACCACATCTTCATAGTACGACAAACCTAAGAAATTACTTATTTTTTTGTACTTGTCGATATTGATGCAACCATGTAGCCGTGGCCCATATACCGGCCCACATGGTATACTGTAGTGGAAGGAAGATGATGGGAATAAGTTCAAACACTGTTCAAAATACTCACCACGATACAGACGATAAAACATGCTCGGTGCGGCAATGTCCTTTCGTATTTGAAGCGGTCATAGTTAGCTAGTGATGTAGTGAATCACAATGCAGATAACCTGTCGCTGCAACTTATCCAAGGCATCAGGAGGTATTAGAAGGAACTATTCCAGAGATGCGAACACTATTCCATGCACGGTCAAACTTGACAAAAGATATAGTTGGTCGATCTTAAAAAACCGTCTACTCTGTTTAGATCAGCCAGTCCCCTTCCTGCATACAAACACTTAAAGTAAATAATTCCTGACCAATTACAATAACATGATATTTGGATTACATATATATGATGTGAAAGGATTAATTAATATTGTAATTAAATGTACAATAGCAATATAGAGCAAAGATAAGCTGAATAGAGTATTATAATTTGCCTATAATAGAATGTCCAACGCAACGTTAGTACAAATCGAACTGATTAGAATTTAACTAGATTTGCCATCATTAACATTACGACCATGAGAGTCTGTATGGGGCAGATAATATCGTTTATACTTACAGCGTGTTTTGAAAACTCGCCAGTGTTTTGTTTTTCTATTTTGTGACTTTGATATGACTTCACTTCACCTGGTGGTAAATAAATACCAGCTTATAAACCTACTATGAGAAGAGATTACAGAAAGCTGGTCATACACAGACTAACCCAGAATGTGGTGTACCAAAGTGAGTCAGCTCACAAAGTAAGGGCAAGCTAAAAAAATTCTTTTTATTCGAATCCGGTGAATCTGAAGTAATTTGTTTAATAAACATTATTATTATTATTACTTTAAAGTGGCATAAGCCCACGTGTTACATAGTGATAATCGCGACCTATTCAAGCATAAGCACTCTACCATTCCATGTGGGAATCTTTGTTCACACCCAAAATCCACATTCTGAATACATATATATATATTTTGTTTTGAGTAGCAAATAGATATGCTGCATTTGATAATGACTAAACATTGCAGCCTATGACTATTTAAAAGATACCCTCAATAGGATCGCTGTCCTAATTAGGGCTAGAGAATAATAGGTTTGCTACTTTTGAGGACTAAGTCGTATTCTCTATTTACGAAACGTCTCGTCTGCCAATAGGTTTTGACAACAAAACAACTAAATGAGGCAGTAAATGCGAAATCTAATATAATTAAATGTAAAGGAAATGGCTCTAACGATTGGGATGATATTTTTTATTTGTTCTTTTTCATGAAAGACATCAAGCGAAGCTCGGTGGCCCGGGTGTTGGAACTTTATTGTAAGTTTAAGTTGATCTCTTTTAACTTTTTATTATATTCTCAGTACATACGTAGTACTTAATAATAATAATTTTAGAAGTTTAATCCAATTTACGGATTGTTTTTTCACTTTGAAGGTTATGCTTCACATGCTAATTATTACCAGCAATAAGAGTTATCCTGATAAAGTGCTAACAACAAAAAAAATATTTAAAAGCGTGTAATCGTCAAACTCGATTGAAGTAAAACTTAAATGGTCACCACCATCCCGACGATCACCACCACCCCGACGGTCACGACTATCCCAACGGTCGAATAATATTTGAACACTGCTTACACCCTTTATATAAATATATTTTTGCGAAGTTCCATGATGTTGCACTTTATTTACGCCATAATGCCGTAAAGGACTTTCGTTGCATTGTCGTCCAGTTACCTTCTAGACGCGCCTAAAAAAGTTTTACTACAAAAATACAATCTAAGTATCTGTCTGTTATTTTATAATTATTATATACTATACGTGTTCCACAGTTTTCACCGCGATAAATTTATTCGACGTACTCTCCACTGCGCTGCTGCCAATCGCTGTTCTCCATTCCCGTACTTATTTATTGCTTGCTATATTTCTGGGCATTCATGATTCCTGCTCCGCTCCTTAGAGTCGTAGCGTGAAGTTATATAGCCTATACTCTTCCTCAATAAACCCTACGAATATGTACTGTATTTACCCATGTGAAAGTTTGTCTGTTTGTTACTTTTTTATGTAATTTAGCACGCACTTTATAACGTGGATTAACATATAGGATACTTTTAATACCTGAGAAGGCCTAATTCTGAAGTCTATGCAGACGAAGTCACAGGAAGAAGCTATAAGATGCAACAATAATTTTTCAAATCTCACTTCAGGGATTAGAGCCGTCAAACAAACACATAAATAAAAACAAGAACTTAAGCTTTTTAATGTTAGTAGCGATAATATAATTGATATACCTAATTTGAAACTATTGGAGATGTATTATTTATGCAATGTATGAATAATACAGTCTGTGACTTACATACGTCCTCTAAGTAATAAGTTTTTGACAGTTGTTCCTTTCCGCCCATAGATAGAAGATTCCCTTATGTATCCGCCCTATAACGTGCCACCGAATTCATATATCTGTTTTTGTGTTTGAAGTAAATTTATTTTGATGCTTGAATATCTTGATTTCTCTCAACCTAACGTTTAAGAATATTATTCTGTCTGAAGATATGCTTATTTTATTTTTAAAACCTTAATAGTAGGTATGCGAAGGGTTATGGTCCGGTACAACCAAATTAATGAATAGTTGACTTTTCACTTTTTACTAAGGAATACAAAAGTTAACTAAGTATTAAATAAAAATATAAACTATTGGAAGCGAGGATAGCTTATTGGTAGAGGTGGTAGTACGCTTGAATGTCGAATGACGTGATTTTGAATCTTACAATGAGCCTCAAGCTTATGATTTATGTATTACGATATATATTTATCAACTTTATTTATGAAGCAATGAGGGCTCAGTGGTAGCGTGTACGGATATCGTGTCGATGGACGGTGAGTTCGAAACCCTGTAATGAGCATGAGCTTTCGGTGAAGGAAAACATCGTGATGAAACCATAGCATCGTGGTAGAGTTTTTTCTAATGCCCGCCTAGCTAGCTACCACCCACAAGTTGAAAATCTGTCGCCAAGTACCAATAGGTGTGTTCCGGCAGCAGCACTTGAGAGCCAGTCTTCCCACAAGGCTTAGTGTGCTACCATTTTGGGTTACATCGTCACTTAAAATTAGGTGAGATTGAGGCCACAACGCTAAACCAATAACGATAAAAAAACATAATGTAAAAATTCTGACATGAAATAGCTATTGGTAACGACACTTGAGAACTAGCTTTTTTTCTAGACTTAGCTCATCATCTCAGCTCATCTAATTAACATCAGTCCCGAATGTAATCCAAAGCAAACCTTCGACAGATAACGAAGAAAAAACAATCAAAACTAAATTATATAAAGCCCCTGGGTTCCAGATTGTGATTAGGTTACCGAATAGCTGTGTGACGTTAAGACTACAAGGCCAGAACACAGGTCAATTACTAATCAACTCAAGTAACGCTTGCCTTCAGACCGTCTAATGACCAATTATAACAATTAACTCTTGACCACAATTTATTCAACCCTTGAATACAACTGTTGTATTTAACTAAAAAAATATTCGTCATATTCGAAGTGTTATTATTTATTAATATCAATTTGACTCAACAATGTGATAACATCGTAACTCATTTAGCCATGATTTTAAGAAGAACCATTTAAATAAATGTCAACTTCATGATGAATTTTTAGCATTATGATTCAAATGTAAATTGAAGGTACCACCGACCTATTTTTAAAGCCTTTTTTGACTCAATATTTGTGAATTGTACGACGATGTATTGACGGTGATATTATACATAAAAGATCATTTTTATTTTTGATATAAGATGAGACTGTAAGTCTTTCTATATTTGCTTAGAGTATAAATTTTATTGTAATAAAAGATATGATGTTATTCATATTGGGTGCTGATATAAGTGTAAAAAAATACATAACAAGCCTTTTGGCCCAGTGGTAGCCTTTGGATATATATTTGTATGAATTTTTAGTTCTGCAGTTGCTTTCGCCACAATTTTGAAAAATAAGTCATTTATTAGTATTCTTTATATATTTAAATTGATTTAAATCAATATCAATTATCAAACCAACATACATATTAAAATGCAATTCAGAGGAGTTTTCTTCTGCGAACGCTTCTGATATGCAATGAGCTCCCTGCTGAGGTTTTCTCAGGCGACTACAGTATAGGATTCTTCAAAAAAGGAGTTATTAGGCTTTAAAAGAGTCGGCAACGCGCATGTGATGCTTCTGGTGTTGCAAGCGTCCATAGGCTGCGGTGGCTGCTTACCATCAGGCGGACCGCATGCTTGTTTCCCACCATCGTGGTATAAAAAAAAACTATCGCAGAATCTGCAATGTCTCGTGACCTGGACACCGATGTTTTGCCTTGTGCCTATGTTTTTTACAACAGTTTTCAGTGAGCGCCCTCACTAAAACGCCCTGATAAACTCTTTGGAATAATTTTGTTTTGGTAAGGTATAAAAGAACCTGTTTATGGATAGAGTAAAACTTCAGAAAAAAAATAGTTCCGCGGTATACATTGTAAGTAAAACTTGTTGCTTTCGTGGAATACTAGCCTGTACGGCGCAGTGTCGTGACTCGGTTGTTACCGCTGCGCCGCGTTGGCGCGATGGCGGTGGTGCTGGCTCACATCGCAATGTTCTGATCCTATGAGTTACAACGCAACGTTTAATAATAATATTATAAAGCTCAAGAGATTGTTTGTTTGAACGCGCTAATCTCTGAAAAACACCAGTCAGATTTCTGCATTTTACATCCTCCTTATTGAGGAAGGTTATTTAAATCACGTTGCGACCCTAGGGAGCAGAGCAGTAACCTTGAATGTCAAACATTCTGGAAACCTGTAGGAAAATAAGAGAAGTTAGAATAACGATAGGCTTCAAGTGTACTCTGACGAAAGCGCGGTGATGAGTTCCTCTAAAAAATTTTACTCGTATGAAACCGTGGGGCATACCTAGTTGTAAAGAAAATACTAACATAAAACAATATCTTCATAAACAATAATTCTGTAGTTCATGCGAGCGGAGCCGCGGGCACAGCACAGCTAGTAATATATTATAATATTAATATTGTTTATGTCAGCTTTAGCTTTAAATAAATACTATAAATAAAAAACAAGTAATAAATCCTCATAAAACAGTTTTACAACTTATTATCAGGTATAATAAATATGAGGCAAGTGTACCTACAGTTTACTCATTTTAATACATATAAATAACTATTACGTGATTGTTATTGTTAATGTAAGTGTCTAAACAGGAAAATCGGTACCTTAGTACTTTTCATGAACGGTAGCTCTATCAAACAGGGGTGCCTAAAATGCACAAAGATAAGCTAGTTTTTGCCCGTGACTTTACACCATATAAAAGCGCAATTCTAAACACTACTAACTAACTGGGACGGCAGTTCATGGCCCGACTACAGCTCTACCTGTCGGATCCTAATCTATCTATCAGCTATCGTCTCGATAAAATAAATATATTTTGAAAGTATGAGCTCAATTGGTGAAGTCGTTCAGAAGTTATAGAATCACTAACAGACGCTGACCAATATATAAGATTTGTGATATGAATGCTGGATATTCGACGAATATTAGCGTTTCAGCTTAGACTAAGGGGAGGTCCTGACACCCTAAACACCACGTTTATATACAACCATGGCATTTTTTTTACATTTTTAGCATCCAAATCATAATAATAATAAAATATATTGTAGCTTCCAATAAGCAAAAGAATGAGTACCTACTACAAACATATGTATATGTATACAAACTCTACCTTGTTATAATTTTAGAATAAGTGTGTATCGGATTGTAATGTATTAAGTATTCATCAAACAAGTAATATTAATCTTTAACTAATTATAACTAAACATTAAATACTATTATTTTCATTAATAGAACAGTACCAGCTAATATTAAATCATTAATGACCCGGGGCAACAAATCTAAACATTACAAAATATATCGAGTGCCTTATGACTTTCTACACGAATAACAACTATATATCATCATTCAGTTCATAGATTGTCAAGGAACTCATACAGAAAACCAGTTTAAGACCTCAGCAATACGAGCCTATTATGTACTGGCGTACTGTACTGGCGTAGCTTACTACAGTGTCACGCGCGCTAGTCAGGCACTGTCAGCACTCAGCAGTCACCGGTGAAACGGCCTCCAGTGCGATCGTTTGCGCGTGCGCATATCACATTCAACAGTCGGATACGAATAAATTCTAAACGTGACCCACAATACCGTGTGCTAATTTGTGAAGGTGCGTTGACATCCGCAGATGTTACCAGTAAATAAAGTTTTTTTAAGTGAAGTGAAAATATGTGATAAATAATTGCATAGTATTGCTAGTGTTGCTTTATGCAGTGTACACGTCTTTATGGTGAGGAAGTACTTATTTTCAATATTTTATGAGTTCCTTGACTTTAAGCAAGTACTTACCTAAAATTATTATTGGCATAGTACGACCTGAATTTATTTATTTATGTATTGATCATATAATAAGACATAATTATTATCAATAATTTAAACTAGCGAGATATAATAAATTACCGAGATAACTATATATACTTACAAGAATGAATATCATTAATTTTCTATGTATTACTATTCTAATGTGACTATAGATGTCAGCGTTTTTATGTTATAAAACTCTTGTAGTAAATTTAATTTCGTATAGAAAGTAACGAATATTTATTTAAATTACCAAATCCTTAGAAAAAATGCTTTGAACTTCTCTACAGAAATAGATATAAAATAAAATAAAAACACAACTTAATATCTATCTTAATCAGAATTAAAGTTTCTTATTAGAAAGATAATAATGTAATTAAAAACTTTCAAATGAATAAAGGAAAAAAAAATGTATTTACAATTAATTTTACTTTATTCGCATAATGAGTTATAACTTATAAAATTTTCAGATAAAGCACGTATATTCGTTTAAAATGTATATCGGCACATACATTATACATAATACACACGTTACTTTTCTCGTCACGTACATAACATAGCATTTGCAGTTATAAAATTACAAGCAATCGTAATGTCGAAACACTAATAAGTAGAGTGTATCGACACAAAGTCGCAACAGCGGGAGTCGTCAGACGTCACTATAACTCTTAAGTATTGCCATACGTTCTCAATGCATATTAACGCAGACCACATAATACCTACTTCCAAGCCATCTACAATGTGGTTTCGAGACTTCCTGGTATGCTTTATTACCGCGAAACAAGAAACAACAAAGTAAACAATTAGTAACAGTGGTAAGAAAAACATGAGAAATAAAATATTATAATAGGTAATTTTGGTTTATAAGTATATCGATTCTATCTATGCAGAAATATAAACTAACAGAGAAAATAAACTTGTCATCCAAACAAGGACACATGTGTTTCCAGACCACCAATCGTGACGTCCAAGTAACACTTGATAGTATAATTCCTTCATCAATATTCATTTTACGCCATGGCCATGCTGATCTAATATTTATTTTTGACGTATTACCGAGTCATTCTCTTTTATCCAAGTCATTACGAAATAAAGTAACAGAAATAAATATGTGTCCTTACATGAAATCTACATATGAATATACAAAATATAGAAAAAACTTTGGTAGACAACTATTGTTTCAGTCTGTGCCAGCACATATGCTAGACTCTATAAGACCTGACAAAGAAGAACAAAAACAATATATTCTCCGTAATCCTGTACATCGTGAAATAACAGCAACAATGCCTCAGTCGAATAATGAAACAAATACACCGCAAATAGAGTTACACGAACAAGGTATCAACCACAACGAAGGTGGTTGGCCACGTGAAGTTCATGTTCATAACGAAGACCACGTATTTCGATACCGTCGTCGTATTATGCACGATGAAAATTACATACATACGGTCATGTCCCTCTCACCAGTCGTTCAACATTACGTAAATCAAAACAATGCAATTGAAATGTACCAAACATACTTTGCCAACATGAAATGTCAAGAGCCTGTCGAAAAATATAATATTAGCGTTGCTAATGTATTCCGTGATTCACGCCATAAACCAATATCGTGTATACAGTGGACCAATGAGAATAAATCAAAACTTGTCGTAGCTTATTGCGAAAGAAATTATTCACAGATGGAATCGTCTAAGTCAAATTACTGTTATATATGGGATGTGAATCGGCAAACCGAACCCGCATATGAAATAACACCTAATAATCCTTGCTGGCAATTAGCCTGTTCTCCTGTAGACTCTGAACTAGTTATCGCTGGTCTTAGTAATGGTACCGTAAATTTATTCGACATCCGAGAAGGCTCGAACGCTGTTTTCAATAGTTCTGTTTATAATTCACATCGCGGCCCTATCACAGCGCTATTGTACACTCACTCTCGAACACATACAGAATTCTTTACAGGTTCCATCGACGGTCAATGTCTTTGGTGGGATATACGAAATCTCTCTAAACCGCTAGATAGCCTTATTATGTCAATTCGAATGCCCCCAAAGGAAGCACCAAGTTTAAGTAATTCTGAAGGTGTCAGCTCTTTAGAATTTGATCACGGGCTACCAACAAAATTTCTTTGCGGAACGGAGTCCGGATTAGTCATCAATGTTAATCGTATGGGCAGAAGTCATTCAGAAATGTTAACTTCATACTGGGACTCTCATATTGGACCAGTGAGGGCGGTTCACCGTAGTAATTGCACTATGAGAATGTTTCTTACTTGTGGTGATTGGTCAGTGCGGATATGGAGTGAAGAAGTTCGAACCGCTCCCATTATTGTGACTAAACCATATCGTTACGAAGTAACTGATGCTGCTTGGGCACCGCTTCGATATTCAAGTTATATGGTAGCATGTGCAGACGGTGTATTTTATTATTGGGATATTCTTCGCAAATACAAAGCGCCAGTTATACGTTTTCAAGTTTCGAAACATGAACTCACAAGAATTTGTCCTCATTCTAATGGGCAATCAGTAGCCATAGCAGATAGTAATGGATCTATTTTTGTTTTGAAATTATCTCAAAATATGGTTCTACCTGGTAAAAATGATAAACAACTTATGCTTCGGACATACGCTCGCGAGACCAAACGAGAGCATAATTTAGATACGCGATTAAAAGAAATACGTTTGAAGACACGAGGGGACGAAGAAGCAGCTTTGGTTATATCGTCCGAACAAGATTTAACTATAGATGATGAACAAGATCGAGCAACTAAAGACGAATACTTCGCAAACGTTGCAAGTCAATTAAAGCAAATAGGAACGAAATTGTAACTACGATCAACCAATTTTACTAAGGGCCGATCTATCAATCAACAGATTAACTTTCTTTGGCGAATAATTTTTAAATTGTAACAGGTTTTCCATACATTATCTGTCAAAACGTCAAAATTATCCCTCGTATAAAATTATCTGACGATTGAAAATGAGCGCTAAATAATATTATAAATATTTCATTTTTTTTTAATGCAAGCATTTAAACTCACTTAATATAGAAGCCCGCATGTCTTCCTAGATCCGGTAAGCGTGCGGCTAAGACATGAGTATCGATTTATCTCATACACAGACAAACATAATGTGATCTTCTAGAATGAGTTCCAATCCCTTCTGTAATGACACTTGTACATTAATGGGGAGGGCGGAGAAGGTCATGTTAGAATGGTAATAAAATAAATTACTTGCGCCTCTGAGTTGCGTGAATACAAAAGTGCGTCACTGGTAACTTTCACCACAGCTTATGTACCTACTTGAAGTACCAACGGAGCAGAGATGCGCGTGCTCCGACTTTATTGTATGCGGGAACGTATTTACATCATGATCTCTATAGTGTTCGTTGTAAAAGAGAATATTTTATTTCTCAGAATGTTTAATATTACATATTTGTACTGATATATTAAACCATTGTTTCACATTCACGTGTTGTTATTAATGGGTTAGTTTTAAAAATAATTGGAAAACTGTAACTATCTTTATTTTATAATATTCAAAATTTAAAATATTAAGACATATTACGGAAACGGCACTCAGAATAGATCGACGAATTAAAAGTGTATTGGCGTTGGACGAAACATATTTACTTGAATAATAATACATTACTAAGTACACAAGTATTAAGTACTAAGTATACATACACAGTACTAAGAGATTAACAAGATTTCAACAACGACGATACATAGATTAACACAGAGCAAGAAATGAAAAAATAATTTAGACTATTAGATAAGAAACATAAAAAACCAATAGCACAATAAGTTTAATAAGCATGATGACTATAACAAAGAATCACTGTAATAAATAATTAAATAAATAATGAAATAAGTTAAAAAAAACCTATTATACTTATTATACTTCATATTTATATTAAAGGCGAAATGAACATAAATCTGTTAAAATAAAAACATAAATTATTAGCAACCGCAATGTTTTGTGAAACACCAATCAGAGCGAATGACGTCACTGCTCAACATCTCTTGTGTTAAAGCTTATAGATATATATATATCTGCACTGTTTATGGACTATTTTATGGTTTCAAACTATTAAATTGCCTAGTTTTACGTTATCACAACCAAAAACTCAAGGGATATTAACGCAAATGAATAAGGATTTATTAAGGCTAATAATTGCTTTAATTTGTCTAAAATTCATTTGCTGATATCGGGAATGGTTCTTGATCTTTTTTTTTGTGAATAATAAATATGTAAGATAATTTTAGATAGGTTTTTTAAAAATTAGTCATGACGCCTATTAATGCATAAGCTGTCGACATTTTGATATCTTATATTGCACCGCAAGCTGCTCTAGTATCTACTCGGACTAAAATTATCTACATCTCAATATCAGCCCACATTGCCCTTAGAATGCCTTTTATGTCCTTTGAACCAATTAAGCATTAGACATGGCATACTCACGTTGATTACATAATTGTTTGAATGATTTACCTGCTCCCAATGTCATAGTTTTTACTCAATGTGTTAATTGACCTAATACTACAGACACGTAACATTTATTCATATAGTTTTTAGTAAAACCGGCCTCGGGACTGTTTCTATATTACGATATTAAAGAAAAATTGCCAAGTGTCGGGCCACGCGCAGTGTAGGGTTCCGTAGTTGCCCGTCACAATATGAAGACTTAAGGATGCTTTTGTTACCTCGGGCTGGCGCCCAGCCTGGCTCTGGCCTGGTGTATCATGAATAACTTCATACCAAAGTATACTATAAATGTTTCATCGAGTCACGGCCGACGCTTGGCTTGGTGTAATATGAATCATCCTTTAGAGAGGGGTCTTTGAATTGTTTTCAATGTAATTTGTACGAAATTACTTCTCCTAATACAGTTTATAGGTTTACTAGCTGTGCCCCGCGGTATCACCCGAGTATAATTTAAAAGAAATGTCTGGTTGATCATTTATAATACTTTAGTATAAAAAATATTTTTATCGGGCGGCCGGGGTTATGCGTCACTATTCATACGACTTGTTCGCGCCACTACATCTACATCTATATACGGTATCACAGACTTTTTTCTTGGACATTGTATTTACGTATCACTAGCCATTACGCCAGTGCAGGCGGATAAAGCAGTTCGTGAGATTTGTTTACTCGGACTTACTTAACAAAAAAATATATTATAAGCTAGCTAAGAGGTATAGCCTAATGCTAGATAGCCTTTATTATTCTTCATGAATCTGGCTATCTTATATAAAAATATTTTTTCGAATGCGACTGGTAGTTCCAGAGATTAGCGTTAAACAAGCTCTTCCGTTTTATTATTTTATAGTATAGTTTGACTATTACTCGTTAACTTGTAAAGCCTACTTACCTCTGATAGTTTTACTTTTAACTTTATTATGTATACTACTACCATGAATTCTTTCACATATCCAAAACTAACCATTTACCTGGTAGGGGGTTGGAATACTTGGCTTTAACAAAAATTAGGCCTTTAAAGAATAATATTTCGCAAACGAATCCTTGAATCAATCTTACAATCTTATGTAGAGAAAGTACCCTAAACATTTTTTTTTTGTAGATTTTTATTTTACCACTTTGTCGACTTGATTAATATGTATACATATACCAAATTACAGTTTTTTAGTACTATGAATCTCTGAGCTAAACCGCGGACAGACAGACGGACATACCGAAAATATAAGAGTTCATTTTGACTTCGTAACCCTAAAAATCAACAATTGGAGTTGAAATTTTACAGAATAATCTTAATTATAACTTAATTTGCATATTAATAAGGTAAACATTGTAGTATAAAAAAAATTCCTTATATTATCTATATCGAATATATGTATTCGTTTTCAGTTAAAAAATCTGGGAGACTTTGCTCGGTGACTTGAAAAAGAAACAGCTATCTAGATAATCTTGAATAGTTAAACATTATCATAAGAATTAATTATGACTATTATTAATTAAGAAACCAATATTACATACCTATATCTTTATATAAGTATATTATATACAAGAATTGCTCACTTAATATACATATAAATAAAAAGTAAGTCGTCTTCGCAACGTAACAATACATAATGTTCATCAGCATAATATTTTACATGTATAATATCTTCATACATATATAACACTAGCTGAGCCCGCGGCTGCGCTCGCGTGGACTACAAAATGCCTTCGATCGGGCTACCCCCACTCCTACTTATTTTAAAGACAGAAATGCTTATTGTGATTGTAGGTATTTTTAAGATCTACAATTATGTATTACTTTAATTTGATATATTTCTTATGATTTAGTCAGCGTAAGCCATTTAAGCGCCTCAAAATAGTCGTTTTTCCGCATTATTTCTATTTGCTCGGAACCCAATTTTTCTTTAAAATAAAAGTCCCTATAACATCAGCTATATGCCAGTGATAGTCCCGTCGAAATTAGTCTAAATTTTTTGGAGATTACCCGAAACAAAAAAACAAAAAGACAAACATTTTAAATATTTATTTTTTTGTTACAAGTAGGCTTTCATATGCATTTAGTGAAAAGCTGTTATTTTGACATTACAAACAGATATTTCAGTTTTATTTATTTTTATGTATAGATTGTATGTTTATCAATATAAAATAATACGATCATTTTATTGCTCCAGTACGTCATTTGTTTGTGTGAGTAAAAAGCCAATACGTTTATCGAATGCCAATGTCAACTGATATACAAACCCGTCGTACTGTTATAATATAATAGTGACGTCAAGTCACATCGCTTGGAACACAATATTGTGACCCACATTCATTATGAGTAAACAACTAAGAATCCGCGAGTTGACAATATGCTTTAAAGTTCATGATTTTATTTTATTGGTATATTGATAAAAAGCCTAAAACGATACAAATCTGGGAAAAATAATTGTTTATTTATCGTTTGCTTTCGAAAATTGTTATTCTTTGTCTGTAAGTCACGTGATTGGAAACACCATACAGAAAATATGACGTCATCGTACAGTGAGAATATACACAGTTGAGTGTTTTTTTTTTGTGATCAATGACTCTAAAATTATTACTAAGCGTTGAAATAATTACTTTAAAATTATATATGCTGATTCAATTTCGTAACTAGAAGTCTATAAAAATCAACTTTAAACATAACACCTTTAAAGTTAGTTTTATTTGTTGAATGATGCTGCGGGCCATGTTTTTAGGTCAAGTTTTATTTAGGTTAAAAAATACTTTTCTATTTTATTTTAAAGGTGTATTAATAAATAAATATTAGTTCACGGGTATTATTTTTAATATATAAAGTTTTTAAAGCATTTTTCCAAAACTTGTCTCCTCCCGAATAAAAATAAAGCTAAAAAATATTTCATTATCAACGGTTCACTATGACTTTAAGTTGCAAAATGTTATGTTACGTTCTAGGAATAATTAACTATCAATCCTGAAAAAAAAAATATTAAATTGATTTCTTGTTAAATACTCAAAAATGTTGCATTATTATTCAGTAAAGCACGAAATAAAATACATATTTTTTAAACTCAAAAGCTTTATGATTGGTTAAATCTCTAATTACGTCACAAGCCAGTAGATTGTGATTGCGTAACCAGCGAATTCGGTTGATCCCAATGCTTTTCTTCTTAATTAGTAGTTAGCACATTATTTTATATTATGTTAAGCAGATGGTAGTTACCTAAAGTTAAGGCAATATTGTATAAGGATAACACATGATTTTTACGTTGCGGAGTTTAAAAATGTGAAAACTATATTGTGAGTATTTTCTAGTAAATATAATCATAATATAGTAGTTTATTAATATTTATTATCTTACTTTTCGAAGCTAGATATTAATATAGATATTCTACGTTATTAAATCCATGTCAGTAATATCATTCTAATAATGTAAGTTTAGAGTATAGAGAACGTTTTTTAAATTTATTTATTCTAAGGCTCATATTTAGTAAAGAATGAAACCTTAATTGTATTCATGATTTATTATATAAGATCAGCTTAATAATGCCTAAAACATCAGTCAATTATCTATATTTTATGAAACAAATATATCTAAAAACATAACCAAGTTTTAATTTTAGTCTTTTCTGCGATGTCTAATAAAGAAGTAAGTAACAGTTTTTGTTTATAAATCGGGCTCAAAATTCTCAATATTTTTATGATAGTAAAGAATTTATTGACTTCGTTTTTTTTCTGTAAATGTATTTTTTTTTTCTGTAATCTATGGCAAACAAGCATGAGGCCCATCTGATTGTAAGCGGTCACTGCAGCCTATGGACTCTTGCAATACTGGAAGCATCACATGCGCGTTGTCGACCCTTTAAAAACCTGTTCACTCTGTAATTAATTGAAAATATCTATTAGTGGGCATACTATTATGTTCGTGATGTAAATATAAAAGATTTCAATGTCTAACCTCAAACAGTACAAATAGCAACGTATGATATAAACTACACAATTATGTATCACATCAACAATTTTATGGGTAAAGAACATAATATTTATCATGTTTACATATATTAAAATAATCCTGTCAGAAAAAAAATACATTCGAAATGACCGCTCTATCATTTGGGTTTTTCTACGAAACATTTACAATAACTTTTTTGGCATTTTGGCATTCTAGGAACGCTCACAAACAGCTGAGGTCTTTACAGATTTGTTTGTACATTGTGATAGTATACACAATTTGTAGACCATATTATCTTCTAAATATGCTATAAAAAAGTTTTACCAGAAAATAACACACAATGGTTATGTATCACAACAGGCTGGCTTATGACGTCACGGTGCGATGATGTTCACAAATTGGAGCGTTTATGCGGGTTTTTTAGTAATTTGAATTTAATTGTTTGTAATTTAGTATAAATAAAGTGATTAAATATTTTCACAGTTTTGGTGATAATTAGAAGAACAAATTTCGTAATTGTTCAAATAGGCATTTACAATATAAATTTATAGTCATATAATACATTTCAATTGTCATAGTTATAATTATGGCCTTTTAAAGCTCTTGTCGAATCAAAGCTTCTAATTTTTCGAGAATCTGAGGTATAATTACTTGATTTATGAGTTTGTTAGTAGATATTATTGGGGCTTCATTAAAGAAATCAATCGATTAAATGCATGGTATTCCAAAATTGAAAACGGTTGGTTATCCTCCAACGCTCTAAAATTTGTGCATGAATTTGCGTAAAATAAGGGTTTTTAATTTTCAAATTGCAAAAAGCATAGTATATGCTGATAATATTTAAGGCCAAATTTGATGGTTGAAGGTCCGATGTAGATACACTATCACTCGAAGTCGACGGCAGTTAAGTATTACGACTTGACTCCATCGTGTAAATTGAATATTGTAGAAGCTTCAAATCTTTTTACGTTTACTTCTGAGATGGTTCGGTAACCCAGCGACTATTACCACATCGAGAAATTATAACTGGAGTGTGTTGCAGTCTGAGGAAGTAATGGGCTGAGAAGTGAAGTGAGCGAGACACTCTGAATAGAAATGTCAAGCGCGAATTAAATATTTTTTAACGTCTTCTTAGCGCCAAAATTTAAACATAGCGCCAAATTAAGTTCTATGGAATGTCGGCTACATTATAAACGTTTGGCCCATATCTAGTGAATAGACAAAATGCCGAGTCTGTAACAATTTTAGACAACGAATTAGTAAATTATAATTTCAAAAAGGTGATAGGATTTATTTGAAAAAATCTCGATTACAGATAGAGGTTGATGAGGATGCAATTTTCAATACACGGCTGCATTCACTATTATCATTCTTATGAGAGATAGGGCACAAAAGAAATTTCTTTGACGATTTCTCTCTACTTGGGGCAGCCCGACTGGTGGAATACCTCCACCCTACAGAAGATCGCAGCCAAATAACCTTGGGTTGTGATCCTGCGGTGAGTAGGGCTTCCAGAGCTCCTTGGGGAAGGGGGGGTTCAAAAAGAGGTAGGGCACTGATATTTTTTTAGAGATTTCTCTCTGCTTGGGGCAGCCCCACTGATGGAATACTTCAAACCTTCAGAAGATCTCTTCCAAATAACCTTGTGTTATGTTCCTGTGGTGAGTAGGGCTTCCAGAGCTCCTAGGGGAGGGTGTTTCAAGGTCGGCAACGCGCTAGTTGATACCTATGGTATTCATTTGTACCTAATGGACCTTACCATCAGGTGGGCCGTATGTTGGTTTGCCACCTTATTAGTATAAAGAAAACCTTACATAATACAAAACACATAGTCTCTCTGTCTATCCGTTTTTGCACTTATCACTCGATGACAACTTAAAAGATTTATGATCTTATAGTTAATAGATATGCTCTCTGACCAAGTTTTTGTGTTACATTTAATAAGTAGAAACGATAATAGTGAGTTAAATGGAAAAAATTATCGCTCTCCTATTTCAAAAACCGTTAAAAATAGAAAAAATATATATTATCTAATATATAAAATTCTCGTGTCACGGTGTGCGTGATTGAACTCCTCCGAAACGGCTCGACCGATTTTCGTGAATCTTAGCGTGCATATCGGCCAGGGTGGAGAATCGAACATCTATTTTTCATCCCCCTAAATGTTAAGGGTGGGGTCCACCCCTAATTTTATTTTTTATTTTTTACACAAAATTTTTTGTTTTAATTTTTTATGATACAGCATACGAAAATACATACAACCCTAAATTTTCACCCCTCTACGATCATCCTTATTTTTTATTTGTTAATTAAAAACTTTAATTTTTTTTGCAAGTGCATTCTGTAGTCCACGCGAGCGAAGCCGCGGGCACAGCTAGTATACGATAATAATTTAAGAAATAGTAATATATCAATTGTTATTTGTTCCAGTAACAATAATGGGAACGCCGGTGCGATGAGCCAGGCGTTGCTGGTGACCATAGCACTGCTGGTGACGGCAGGCGCGGTGGTCGCTCAGCTACGACCGGCCGACGCGCCGCCACCAATAAACGACACACGTGAGTGAGTCTTATAATTCAGTTTCACCTGTTCTTTACTAACAAAATATTATAGATAACATGATTCGCTTAAGCATGATCCATGTTAAACAGGGTCGACACGGTCAAACATCTATACTTCTATAGGTTTTCAAAGGCCACAATATTTTTAAACAACCTATCCAATACACCCCACACTATGTGAAAGACGAAAAAAAAAACATTCCTACTTTACTTGTAGGGGAGGTACCCTAAACAATTTTCATTCAACGTTTTATTTTACCACTTTGTCGGCGTGATTAATATGTATACCTGTACCAAATTATAGCTTTTTAGTACTATGAATCTCTGAATTAAGCCGAAGACAGACGTACGGACGTACCGAAAATATAAAGGTTTAGAACCGTAAAAAAGTTAACATGCAATTTTAGTTTTCACATGAATCGAGCTCATGACTCCTAATACCACTTTTCTTGTATCTCATAGTTTCTGATTTGGCCTTAAAATCCCTTCTAAAAATCCAACCTGTGCAATGTTTCACTGTCTTGTAGATGTTTTATCGTAGAAAATTGTAGCACATTATTTTCAACTTTTTGAAATCTTTTGACAGGCCCACAACGTAGCTAAACGGTATTTTAAGTTTTGAAGTTATTTTTATCAGGGTTTCTGTATTGACACATTACTGTCCTAGATTGTTTTCCAGAACTTTTAGGATTGAAAAATATTGTACTAAGACAAGTGATGTAGTGGACATTGCAAGCCTGTTACAAGCCATTTGATCCGTGAATACCGATAAAGCGCCCAAACGACGTATTCATTACTAAAATATTGTTTATTGTAATTTCTATAAAAGTTACATGTATACTTTTGCAAATTGTTTTGTAGATCTTTTAGCAGTAAACAATTTTTTAGTACATTATTTTCACCTATTTCAAACAGTTTGATCAACGCATGTCGTTAAAGCGACCAAACGCCATATTAATTACTAAAATATTTTTTATTGTAATTTTTATAAAAGTTACATATGTATATACTATTTCATTTTATTTTGTAGACCTTCTAGCGATAAATAATTTTATAGTATATTGTTTTCACCTATTGCAAACCGTTCGATTAGCACATGCCGAAAAAAGTGACCAAAAGACAAACTAATTATTACAAATGTTTTTTTTATGTATATCTGTACAACTTACACATATACTCTCCCAGACATTTTTGTAGAACTTTTAGCATACAATAATATTGTAGTACATTCTTTTTATCTATTTCAAACAGTTTAGTCAGCGCACGCCGATATAGCAGCGAAACGCAATATTTTTTGCGCAATAATTTTAATATTTTAGTTTACAAATGGACCCTAATATTCATTACAATAAAACTTAATCAAAATAAAACTTAGCCTACAACTATCAGGGAGAACGTAGCTTTCTATTTGTTAAAGAATTTATAGAATCAGATCAGTAGTTTCAGAGATTACCGTTTACAGACAAACTCACAATCGAATTTTACCTCTTTATTATAGTTTTTTTTTTTTTTTTTTTTTTTTTTTTTTTTTTTTTTTTTTTTTCGAACTGACTATACTGTTAGCCTTAGGGGCCCTGGAGCCTTTACGGCTTTTACAGCTTTACCGGGCTTGGGGGCGAGCGCTTAGGGCACTCAGCCACGAAAGCTAAGCAACAACATCCGAGGGTGCCAAAGTGGCCGAACCTCGGCTCGGACTGTTGCGCGTATGCAATTAAGTCGCGATCTGACTAATTCCCTATCCGTAATTCGATCTAAACTAACTATACATATATACATGTTTCTGCCCCCTGGGAGGAGGGAAGGAACATGTGTATGTGTATTTAGTGGTCTGAAAATTTTTGTCTAATCTAACTAGGCAAAAAAAGAAAAAAAAAGGTCCCTTACAGAACCTATGTACCTATGTGTGTTGTGCATGTGTGTATAATGCAGTGTCATGTATGGCTGTGAAAGCTAGTGATTGTAGAGTCACTTGTATCGCGCGAGCGGCTTCTTGGCTCAAGGGCTCCATGCCGATGGATCGGACCTAGGCTTGAGTTGCCGCAGAGGAGGGCGGTCGTGGCGGGTGTGCGGGAGCGAAGTTAACCGTACGTCCCCTGCGGAGGGAACGGTGGTTTCGCGGGCGTGGGCGCGAGCACGCATATGTTGCGGGAGCGGACGCGTAGAAATTGTTAGCGTTCTCGATGTCGTCATCGGGATCGACAAAGAGATTTCGCGGACGGCGTTTATAACGTTTGGCAACGGGGATCGAGTTGTCTGGGACGTAGTTCACGGTGGATTTTACGAGCGGGTTGGGATGATTCGAAGTGCTATCGAAGTATCTCCTGGTGAGATATTTCACATAGGCTTCTATCGAGGGAAGCCTCATGTCCCTGTGCAGGTCCATGTTCCTAACGAAGGCTGGAGGGTCAAGCAGGCGACGGAGAAACCGATTTTGGACTCTTTGCATGCGGGCAAAGTTATGTTTGGACATATGTGCGAACGCGGCGCAGCTATATGTCAAGATCGGACGGACGCACATCTTGTACAGTGTGAGCTTATGTCTTAAGGACATTTTGCTTACCGAACTGAGCAAGGGTCGCAAGCGGGAAAGGATCCAGATGGCCCTATTCCTGACTATAGTAACGTGTGCGTTGAAGTTAAGCTTCGAGTCGAGGGTGACACCCAGATATTTAGTCTTGGTGGCCCAAGGGATATTCGTACCGAATAATGAGAGGGGTCCTACCGTGCGTGGTAGTTTGCATGTATGCGGTTCGAACATAATCGCGGCGCTCTTTACCGGATTAATAGCTATTCGCCACGTTCGAAACCACTCCCCGAGAGTGGTTACGGCACGTTGGACTGCGCAGGCGAGATTTTTTCTGTGTCTGTTTGACGCATATATGACTGTGTCGTCAGCGTAGAGCCCTACCTCGACCCCGGGGGGCTTCGGGAGGTCGCTGACGTACAGATTGAAAAGGCAAGGCGCCAGAATGGAACCTTGCGGGACGCCTGAGCGTATAGGGTGGGCGGTAGATAGTACTCCTTCCACTCGGTAGTGGAAGGTGCGGTCGCGTAGAAAATCGTGAACTAGATGAACTAACCTATCCGGGACTTCTAATTGATGTAGCTTGTGGACTAGTCCGGCATGCCAGACCTTATCGAAGGCCTTAGCTACGTCGAAAAAGACCGCAAGCGTACGGGCGGGGGCGATACTACTTTTGGCAAAGTTGCTCGTGATGTGCTCCGTGAGGCGGTGCACTTGATGTGTACACGAGTGTCGGGCGCGAAAACCGAACTGTTCGGGAGGGTATAGATTTTTAATATCTATAACGGTTTTGAGACGGTTCAGAAGGAGCCGCTCGTAAAGTTTCCCTAGTGTGTTTAAAAGGCTGATCGGGCGATAGCTATCGGGAAGCGAAGCTTTTTTGCCGGGCTTGTGAATACCTATAACTATAGCTTTTTTCCAGACGGCTGGAAAATAGCAGTGGGCTATGGCTACATTGAAGATGCAGACCAAAAGAGCTATGAGGTGATCGGGAAGAAGTTTAAGTACTTCATTCCTGATACCGTCGGGGCCGGGGGACTTTCTAGGCTTAAGGCCTTTAATAACAGAACAAATCTCGTCATGCGTGACCGGGTTTAACGTTTCCGCGGGGGGAATCGTCGTTAGTTCCTGAACGGCGGTCTCGATGGTTTCGATGTGGGCAGTGTCTACGTTGTCGCAGTTTGGAGAGCACTGGCTCTCCAAGCTTGCGGCAAGGCATTCTGCCTTATCGTCACTATCGAACGCGGGTGGGAGATCGGGGCCCCTTTCGAGGGGCGGCATCAGGGCGGAAGCTTCTAACTTCAGAGAGCGGGCGAGGTTCCAGTAAGCCAGATGGGACGGCTTGAGACCCTCTAGGAGGTTATCCCACCGGTGACCTCTGTACTCGCCGATGCGAGTTCTAACCTCTCTCTGAAGTCGCCGTAACCTACAGGTGTTATCCCTCGTCGGATAAGAATCGTGTGCACGTGTCGCGGCGTTCTTTTCAGTGATTAACGCTCGTAAGCCGGGGGGGAGTATAAAACGGCGTTCGTTTGCCGCTTGCACCTCTCTCGAGGCCTCCCTTACACCGGTTTGGAGGTAGTCGACCAGGGAATCGATCGCTAAGTCGGCGTCTGCTGTTGACTCTAATACGTCGGGGATCCTAGCTAAGCTGGACGGGGTAGCGTTATCGGTTAGGTAACGATTTAATATCGCGTAGTCAACTACTTTGACTTTTGGCGGACTGGGGTCGAACGGTTGCCCGAGTTGTAAGATAACCGGGCGGTGATCGGAGTCCAGTTCGTGTACGACTTCTATAAGTCGTAACCGAAGTGAGACACCTTTGAGGAGGGCTATGTCAAGTACTGTCGGTTGACAGTTATCTTGAAAGTGCGTGGGCTCTAGCGGTGCTATGACGTCAAAGCCGAGCACATCGCATAGTAGGTCGAGAATAACCCCGTTAGGGGTGTTACGCGAGTTGTTGAAATGGGTGTGACCGCTATTGAGGTCGCCTGCTATTATTACGGATTGACCGAGTGAAAGTAGCGCCTCCAGATCGGACTGAAGGAGTCTTTTACTCGGGGAGAGATATGCAGAGACAAGCGTGATTGACGGATGGCCAGTCATGCCTATTCTACAGATGGACACTTCCATATTGGTAAGTGCGGGAGGGTCTATTGGCATGCAATAGAGGGAACGCTTGTAGTAGATGAGCGTGCCGCCTCCTCGGGTGGCACGGTCATTTCTGACTATATTGTAATTTGCTATCTTAGGGTCGCGCCTACTGGGTTTTAGAAGTGTTTCTTGTACTAGAAATACGTCTATCTCCCGTTCCCTAAGAAAGGTGGATACTAGGTCCCGTTGTGGAAGGAGGTTTCGCGCGTTAAAGAAAGAGATGTTGAGACTCCTAGGTTTAATGCGAGCCATTTATAACCGTTATCTATTTCCCGGCACGGGCCAGGCGCATTAGCGTCGCTGTCATCAGGGGAAAACGCCTGATGGATTCGGCGGGGCCGTACTCAGCGACGCACTGGTCGTATGCCAGTACTTCCTGAGGGTCATGCTCGCGGAAGAGCATGACCATGTAGTCAACGCCGCGGCGCGTGCATTATTATAGTAGTATACATTATTATTAGAGTAGGATTTGCCTGGTCTCGTTTTGAACAAAGGAGTATAAAAATTTATTTTCCATTAGATCCATCCAGTGGCGTATTTTTAAATTTGGCACACTGTGTCTAAAAGGACGTTCACCTGAAACACACACACACATTTTACTTTTCTGCCTTAGGCGCCCCTAAAAACCGCGATTTGCCGACCTTAACGGCTTACTGCTTCGAGTCACGGCCCGAAATACCCCAGAGTAAATACACCCCTGATTAGAACCAATCAAAGTGTAGTTAGTCGGGGCTTCTGAATCAGCAAAATCAGTAATTAATGGCCTTTGGCAAATAAGTCTGGTCCATGCATGACAAAAAATACGTCATCCTCATTAGTGGATATTAAACAGGGTGAAAAAAACGAATGGCACATGGCACATTAAATATTGAAGATAGCCAATTTTACTTAAAAGAAACATTATTTTATTTTCAAAAATAAGAATAATTGCATTCATAGATTTAAAAAAACTTGCCTGTGCCGGGAATCGAACTTAAATATAATGGTTATTAATTTCATGGTCTTCTTGAATTGTGAGATACAATATTTATTCAAAAGGTTTTATCCTTATCACAAAACCCTATAGATTGGCAATAACATAGTGTATATCGGTTTTTTGCATTTTTAGTTGGATCGATTCCCGGCAGAGGTAAGCTTTTTAAAAAAACTTTGTATGCAGTTATTCTTATTAAAAAAATGTTTAGTTTACTTAAATTGTGCTCTCTGGAATACTTAATGTACTTTTCCTCCATGTCCCATTCGTTTTTTTCATCCTGTATACTATGTTGTACTTGCTAGATACATAATATAAAGTACGCTCATAAGGTTTTGAGGTTAGATTATTTGAATTTCAAAATTATCTATGATATAGATATATCTATTGAGTTAGTAATATTATAGTAACTAAGATACTTAAATAATAAAATTAATTTAATTCTCGACATTCAACAAAAATTTCACACCTGTATTCTAAGTATTTTTAATTTTTTCATTATTTCTGTATATATTATTTCTACTTAAGTAAAACATACCATTTTAGACATAATTAAAAAACCAAATGATTTAGTTACATGAATATTACCTAATTTTAACATTTTCATATTTATCAAGTAACGTCAGATAATAATAAAATAAATATATAAAAACATCACATCCATTTCTACATACATTTTTGTATCTTCCTGTTTACTTAGTGGTGCATTTTTTTCTTAAATCTCACTATTTACCAATAAGTCATACCTATGTACATACATTCATAATAATGCATCAAATGTACCAAATATTAAAAAGAAAATATCAATTGTTAATAGATACCTAAATTTTAAACTGTTGCTATAACATTGATTGATTTCAAACCAAACATTTCAATCACTTTCTATTAACCCGTCGTGAACTAATTTATAGTTGACGCAAGATGACGTTTGCAGCATTAGCAACACGCGTCTAGTCTAGTAAAGGATATTGTAAACTTTCTTTAGAGTTATGCAATGGTCGAACAATGACAAAGTATAAATACCTACCTATACATAAGTACCCACGCAAACGACAGAGTTAAATTGGTTAGTTATTTTAATGCGAGTACGATTCATTTAAACGCGTGAAATGAACTTTTGGCATGGCACGTTCTTTTGTTTGGACCAAATTCGGTGTAACTACCTGGTAGACTAAATAAACTCAAACAAGGGATCCTTTTTCGGAACATTTATAAATCGATTCTGTTGTTCAAACCATGACCTTTATACTCGACTACGTGTAACATCGATTATTGACATAAAAGACATGGTCCGTCAATATTGATCAAGCAAGTCGAATAAATGCAATGTATGTGTCTAGTGGGTCCGGTTCCGTTAAATGAAAAGTCCCGTACTAAGCGCGTATCGCGCACGCTTTCCCTTTGGAAAGTATCCAATCGGATGCTAAATTAAACAGTAAAACTGATTTCAATTGATTCTCGATGGTTAAAACAATGATTACTAACATTATTAAGTGAATGGTAATCGTAACGTTATTTAATACTTCGTTCGATAATACATTTAATAAACTATTTACATGCATTAGACTTTCAGATACTCCGCAACATGTCCCGTTTTGAAACGTTGTGTCCCGGTTAGGTAGTTCATTTAAGCATGATAAAATCGATTTAATTATTTAAAGTCAATAGCTTATAATTACAAAATGATGTAACTTCACATGACATAATTCATAACTTGAGAAAAATGTGAATTGGTAAAGAAACCGAGAACGTCTATCGTGTACCTAAGCGTGATTTAAGTATGTTTCTTTATTGAATTTTCTTTATTTATTTCATTATTTTTATACAAGTAAGGTGCCAACAAGCATACGGCCGGCCTGATAGTAAGCGGCTATTATAATATATAATATATGGACCAAAGAACATAATATAACCCTAACGGGTCTATGACCGCTTGTAATACCATAGATATCACTAACGTGTTGCCGACCTTGAACCCCCGTACCCAAAGAGCTCTGAAAACCCTAATCACCGCAGGGACACAACACAAGGTTATTTAGCTGCGATCTTCTGTAGGGTGGAGTTTTTCCACCAGTCAGACTGAAAAGAAATATCTAGAAATTTCTATGAGCCCTACCTCTGTTTCTTTTTTATCATGTGTTTTTGAATCATCTATGGTTTGGTTCTATTTTTGTATCAAAAGTCGCGGTCGGCCTCTCAACGTATACATATAGCAGGCCTATTATACAGGCACGATGTATTTGGTTATAAAATTATAATTAATTAATAGGTGAACACAGTGTGCCAAAAACCAGAGGAAGTACTATTTAGATAATATTAAGGTTTCAAATTAAAACGAAAAGCAATAAAATATCAAAGGAAAAAGGAAGGCAAATCAAACATTTAAATGTGATTTTTTATGTATATTTTTTAATATTTGGTTATGCGACTGCCCGCGAAATAGGGTGTAGGTTAAAATTAACTTGTTCTGACTTACGGCATTCTGATATACGTTAATTTTTTTTCTATATTGATAACAACCGATGAATGTTATGGTTAAGTTAATACGTAACGTGCATTGATTATTAAAAAATGAAATTTAAGTCTTACTATAAACTATCGTGAGATGTGATATAACTAAAACATAATAATGATTATTGCGTCTATATTCTTGTCATATAATTATTAATGTGTGCATATAATATATACGTATCTTTATACTTTTGTTTTAGAAGTATGCACTAACAATGTTACGCAGTCACGTCTCATGGTAATCTCAATAGAGAAAGTACCTTCGTACTTTGTTATAAAACAGTATTTTTCCCACATTCTCTTTCACTTCGTAATTATTTGTGTCCAAAATTATGCGCTTTGTCATAAATTTTTCTTTATAATGGGACTAGGTTATATAATAAAGGGCAAAGTAATTTCCAAAGTTAAAAAAGAGTTGTACTTATGTACGTATATTGGCGTAACAAAACAAAAAAAAACTGCAAAAAATGTATCCCATTAACAACATAATGAAGTTAGTCATCATTCATAATAATATGAAGTCATTTTACAGACTTTTTTAAATGATATTTAAATTTAAATGAAAAAAAATTGAAATGAAATTAAAATAATGTTTATTAAACGTTAAATTGTTTATACATAATCTATAAAAAGTCACTAAACTGAATTTACATTATTATGATTGATGACTAACTTCATTATGTTGTTGGCGTGTGGGATAATTTTTTTTAGGCAGGCAGGCCGGTATGATTCCGGCGACCGCCGATGGATTTAGTTCTCTTGGTGGTTGACGTTGTGTTTTGGATTGTGCTGTGCTAACCAACAATGTGCCAAGATGATATTTTTTTTTGTCATTATGTCGCAATTCTGCCACATCAATGTCAATCACTCTCATCTCATGAGTATAACTTCAACATTGCGTGTATGAAAAGGAAATTTTAGGAATTACAACCATTCTCCTGAATTAATTATTTCTTTTTTCTACTAATCAAATCAGTCTGCCGTGATTGTGACCAACATTATAGTCATAGCAACATCGCAATTTTTTATGTTAATTTGATCATTTTGAGAAATTGACTCTTTTTCTATAAAATTATTGTATAGTGAAATATCATGTTACCTAATAATCTATACATATAATAAAATTGAAGTGTCTGTTTGTAATGTCTAAATAACACATTTTTACTAAACGCACATGAAAGTATACCCGCTACCTATAACAAAACACCCATTTTTTTATTTTTGTCTGTCTGTCTGTTTGTTCCGGATAATCTCCGAAACGGTTGGACCGTTTTTGACGGGACTTTCACTGGCAAATAGCTGATGTTATAAGTCATAACTTAGAGTAATTGTATTTAAAAAAATAGAGTTCCTCACAAAAAAAAAAGTTATTTAGTGACTACGCGAGCACAGCAAGTCGGTAATAAATTAAAAACTACAAAAAAATAAATAATTATAGAAAGCTCAAATCAGAGGAAAGCTCGCATCAAAAGGATTTTAGAAAACCTAAAAAGTTCAGTGCCAAGCATATGCGAGAGCTACGGCAGCATCGAAAAGGAATTGAAAACGACGTTTTCACGGAAAATCTACGCCGCGGACATTGAGATTACGGATTTCGTTATATTTTTTTAGCCAAGCAAAGTGAGCGAGTTTCAGCTAGTATATGTATAAAACATTTTCGCATACTTCGAGGCGTATGCTGAAAGAACTGCTTATCCTGCTGTTATATGATGTATTTAAATGCAACAGTAGAAATTGTTTAAATGTTTTTGTAACATATTTGAGGGTTTCTACGTACATTCCATAGAGTTTCCCTATAAGCTATTATAAATTAGACAACAGAAATTAATATGATATCTTTATTATTTTACAGGATGTGGCACGGAATGTGTCCGCTGTGCAGCTGATGGATGCGTGAAATGTGCCCGCCTACTCGTGTGGCCTGGAGGATCGTGTGCTCACGAATGCCCTTCAGGAACTCGCGAGTCCTGGGCTCATGACGACCACCTCATGGGAAGAGTCTGTTATCCAACGAATGCTTATAACGAGGTAAATTTTTGTCATGTGATTAAACTAAAAGTTCATTTTCATAAAAATAGTTCCTTTTACTTTTTGCGAACTGTAACATGTTTTCCGGTTTCAAAAAAAGTATATACTCTTATCCCTATTGTAGTGCCTCTTCGGGGACTAGGTGTTGAAAGTCATCTATATGTATTATGTCCTTTTAATTATTATAGGTAACACGTTTCTTGTTTGCTTGTAGAAATATAAAACATTACAAAGATGTTCTATGACTTCTAGGTTAAGTATATGGTCATAATGACAATATTCGGTTGACAGTAACTAATCCAAAAGATGATAATCAGACGGGATAATGAAATGGTTCCGCTAAAAATTAGCACCTTAACTAGTGGGTTATAAGAATGTTAGAACCTGTCCAATAGGGTGGCCTAAAAAAAAGCGTTTTTTGTTCAATTCTCACTTGGAAATATTTTAATTTATTTAACACGTTTTAAGAAAGATCACCAAAAATCAACTCGATGAAAAAAATTTAAAGGTCGCTCGAGATTTTTCAAAAATTTCAAAATGTTTAAGAATTTGTTTTCCTCGTCATGTAATTATGTTCTACGGTTGACATTATAATTATTCTGATTTTTTTCAGTTGATATTAATTCATTTTGTAGAGGCCGCTCACGATTTTTTTTATTTTTACCTACCTTATAGCCTTATAGCTTACCTTGCTTTAGATGTTTTCGAGAGACCTATAAAAAAAATGGGTGTGATTCGCACACGATAGAAGTGAAACTTCATTTTAAAAGATATTTTATTTAAACAGTGTGCAATATACATACACACCGACATTTGCTCTCTCGCTCTGACTCACACAAAGAGGATAGACCGATAATGTGCGTTAAACGTTAAACGTCTAACGTTTAACGCGTTGGAAGTCGCATAAGAAGTTTCACTTCAAAAAACATTTTTTTACTTAAACTGGGCGTCTTAAGGAACAATAAGAAAGCATAAAACGTATAAAAATAAACATTAAGCCATTAATAATGTAAATCAAATATCTAATGAAAAAAAATTTTGAGAGATGTCTATAAAAATGAATATCAACTTAAAAATTTTAGAACACTTATAATGTTACCAGTAAATATAATAAAATAACGAGATTTTTTTTGTTTTTTTTTTTTAACCATTTTAGAATATTTAAAAACATTGAGTGACTTTTTATAAAAAAAAGGTGTGTATGCGATAGACGATAGAAGTGAAACTTCATTTTAAAAGGCATTTTCTATTTTATTTAAACAGTGTGCAATATACATACACACCGACATTTACTCTCTCGCTCTGGCTCACACAAAGAGGAGAGTCGCTCTGGTCCTTCCGGGTGTCCGAAGCGTGTGATTAACAAGGCACTAACAAACGAGTCGTTCCATTTCACTCCTCTGGAGTAGAAACCTATCGTTGACTGAACTCGGAACTGTGGTTCTATAAGGTGGTTATAAATAGCTAGAGGCTACAGTGGCCACTTCACATCAAGTGGACAATATACTTGTTTACTAATTTAAACTATAAAAAAAAAGTATTTTGTCTTATCCTAGTTATCAATAACAATGTTTTAACGGTGCCAACAATAAATCTTATAAGAATATTTTCTGTGGAGTAAACTAATTTCATGAAACTTTTAACTATTTCAACATTGCGTCAAATCATAATATCCGGTGATATTACATCTAAAAAATATATTACTAAATGAAAATAATGTACAAAAAAAGGAGATATTACATAAACAAATAATATAAACTGATGCCAGAGCAACAAAGCCAATACGGGATGCATCGTGTTTAATGACACAAGACAGATGAAAAACCAGGTAGTCGTTAAAAATCTTAAACAGGACTATATAACATTACCCGTGCACGTGCCTACAAACCATCAGTTGCTTATTCATCTGAGTACGGGTACTGAATCAGAGATGACTTGTTTAAAAAAGCTTGAACGTATATAATACCGTTTCATATGGTAATTAGATAAACTGCTCCTCTATAAAGTAAAAATGTGTGTATATATATATATATATACGCACGTAAGTAGTTATACTTTTGTGGCTTAACAAAAGAACAAAAATATATTGTGTGGTTTTAAGAAAACCACGATACAAGTGAGTCTTTAAAAATAAAATACAAATTATTGAAGACATGTGACATATATTCTTTAATAACACACATTAACATATAAAATACTCCGAATTTACGATTATAATCCTTGACTGTCATAAAATTCAATTTTATTTGCGACTATGTAATGTAATGCGACATGCGAAAAATTTAAGCTTCAATGATAATAATGTGAATTGATTTTGCCGATTTTTTTTTTATTGTGTAAATATAACTTAACTATAACTTAATATAAATAAACATTCCTTTTACACAGTTAAAAAATTAACTATATCAGTAAAATACATTCATATTATTATCATTGATGACTAACTTCATCATGTCGCACTTAAGTCAAGGTATGTATGATGCGCGCGCAGCTCCCAATTTCACCCTCTACTAAACCCGGTACTAAAAGAAATAGGTATAACTTCAATAAAAAAACTATAATTTACTGTCTACTTTTGCATTACTCTATTTAGTAGTTACGAGTACTCAAAGCAATAATATCGTTGTCTCTCTTATTTTCTCTCTATATTATTTTTAAACCAAAAACACTGTTACATATGATATAGAAGACAAGTACTGGTGATTTTATTGACGAACTAGCTGTCGCCGCGGCTCCGCATCTAAAAAAGTTTTTTATTTTTTGTGCGGAACCCTAATTATTTTTCTAAAATCAAAGTAGCCAAGTTATGCCCTATAACATCAGCTATCTGCTAGTGAGTCCCGTCAAAATCCGTCGAAGCGTTTCGGAGATTACGCGGAACAAACAGACAGACAAACAAAAATTATAAAAATTGTTTTTTTTGTTATAGTTATCGTGTATATTTTCATACGCATTTAGTAAAAATCTGTTATTTTGACATTACAATATGTATATAATTATAACCTAGTTGATACTATGTTAGAAGTGACTGACTAAGTGACCCTTTTGTAATGAATTTTGTATAATTCTTAAATAGTAACATAAGTACTTATTAATTTTTTTCTTTTTATATCGGATTAATTACATTTTCTCTTCAAAAAAGGTAAGCATAAATGACCGTGAATAATCAGTTATAAAAAAAAAATTACGGTTACAAAATTGAAATCGAAAGTGATACAGAGTATAATTCATTTGCCGTTCTGAAGCTTGTTTTGTTCTTCTCCAGGTACTAGTTGGGGGTGTATGCGGGGCAGTGGCGTGTATAGCGCTGGTGGCTGCTGGTGCAATTTATGCACGCTATAAAACTAACGCACGAACACAAGCACAGCCGCTACCTGAACGAGCCGAACACGATGACGACACGCGACTTCGAGAGTTCCATAAACAACTCGATTGCTTACGAGTTAGTGTATTTAAAAACTAATAAGTATGGGTAGCTTATCTTAACGAAATAAAAATATGACAACTCATGAGCAAAGAAAAAGTCTCGATGATAAAGCATAAATACATTCAAAATACTTAATTTATATTAATGGAAGAAACTGTAGCTTATAAGGCATTTAAATACAAACTGAAAATGACTACAAAAATGATCTTATACAATCTGAATAAATAATAATTGATGTTTGTACCCATATTTACATCAGTTATTCAATTATCACATGAAATGGACAAAAGATGTTTTAATGAATGCTATCTATACTGATATAATACAGCTATAGAGTTTTTGTTTGACTGTTCGTTTAAACGCGCTAATCTCTGGAACTACCAGTCGGATTGAAAAAAAAATATGTTTGTGTACGATAGCCAGATTTATAAGGAATATAGTATAGGCTATATAATTTCACGCTACGACTCTATGGAGCTGAGCAGTAACTATAAACGTCAAGCAATTGGTAAGCTGTAGGCAAGTATGAGAAGTGGAACAACGATGAGCCACAAAGGCGCGTTGGCGGCGACGTTTGTCGGATAAATTTAACACGAGTGAAATCGTAGGGCACAGCTAATTAAAATATACACAAGACTCGTTACCAAAGATATAATAATTGCTCTACACTCATCATCACAATGTTAAGAGTTATAACTTCGTGAAATATAGTCTAAATAGTGGGAGTTTCTTTCTTGTATCACTAATTTAATTATAAATAGTTAGGGTCGTCAAGCAGTTTAAATTTTTTTTCTTTAATAAATATCGGACAACTAGGAACTGAATAAGCTAATGGACAGTCGGAGATGAACGGCTCATTGTAAACCAGTTAAAAATCAGTGTCTTACGATAGTTGAAAGCCAAATATCTTATTGAACATGCCCGAGGGGAGCTCGTGAGATGTGCAACAACATTTTTACTTCATCTGTACTTCATAGAGGAAATAGTATAAATTTTAATGGATACTTGTTTCAATTAGCTGCAAGATATTAGCAATTTTTTACCAATTTTTTTTCTTTAGCTGCTAATGATATTCTGTTTCTCTACGATGTATTTCATAAGATTAGCCCACATTGAAACTGTGTCTTCTAATATAAAACGGTTAAGATCACATGTTTAGAAATCGGTAATGACTAAGCAGCGACACAGTTTCACACGATTCGGTATTAATTTGTTATCGACTTTCTTGGCATGTTTTGTAATTCGTTCCAGTTTCTATAGCGTTTAATATATCGTTGCAGCCTCACGCCTACTCGTTGTTAGCGATATTGAATCACACGAGGCATCAGGTGAGGGAGCTCTACCAGCTCGGTAACAATGACGCTGCTATGGCTTACAGGTACGTCTACCATATAAACAACGTTCCACAACATTTTAAATTAACAAATGTTTAGATCCATTTAATATAACCGGATTGGTGATTAAGTACTTTAACAGGAAAAGTGTCTACCTATTGTGATAGCAGCAAAAAACTGTGTTAAAATAATTTACTACTAGCTTCTTTCAAGAATTCCTTACATATTTTGTTTTTGAAAATATTTCCAGTAAGTTTTCCAAACGTTTTGTATTTTTTATTTATTTATAAATAACATTATTGCAACTCCCTTTCATAATTAAAATGAAATAATAATATTGTTATTTTAATGGAATATAGAATAAGTTATTACGCTTGAAGGTATTATAATAAAATAAATCTGCCGGCATTAAATTATCGGCAGGTTTTTCCTTTACATACTCAAGCAATTACGTACATAATATCCGTTCCTTCGGCAAACAGCCTTTTGAGCCAAGCAGCCGCTCGCGCGATACAGTGACACTGCATTCACTAGCTACCAACATACAATCATTAGACTGCATCTCTAGATACATGCACACCACTCAGGTACATAGGTTCTGTAAGGGAAAGGTTTTTTGTTTCTTGGCTAGTTAGTTTAGCCCAAAGCAGACAGATTACTAAATACATACACACTTGTTTCTCCCAGGGGAAAGAAACATGTATATATGTATAGTTAGTTTAGATCGAATTACGGATAGGGAATTTGTCAGATCGTGACTTCATGCATTCGCGGTAACAGTCCAAGCCGAGGTTTGGCCACTTTGGCACCCTTGGAACTTGTAGCCTTGCTTTCGCGGCTGAATGCCTTCAGCGCTCGAGCCAAGCTCGGTGAAGTTTTAAAAGCCGTAAATGCTCCAGGGCCCTTAAAGCTAACAGTATAGTCAGGTCGAAAAAAAAAACGTACACAATATACACTTTACACACTGCGCAGTATACACTGCAGTTGTTTATTTAATTATGAGAATAACACTGGCGAAATCTCAGCACTGCCACCTGAGATATAGTTTTACCTAGTTTAGGTGGTAGAGAGTATCTTATTGTAAAAGCAACAATCTGTAACTTTGTTAACAAATACTTTCTGACGTAACTGTGATTTTTGTAATTTATACGGAACAAATAATTAAAGTTTAAAAAAAAAAACTGGGACTAATTTTGCGTTTTAACGGTAAATGTAATATTCTAAGCTTCATTGCCCCAACCAAAACAAGTGTACGACTGTTGTAGTTTTTGTCCATATTTTTTGTTTGCATCAATGAATCTGCGTTAAAAATAACTACGCTCCCGTGGTACAGGAGTTTAGTGACCCAAAAACACTTTATATCGCCACTGCATGGGGATTATTCCGTTGGGAACATGTGTTTGTTTACCTCGAGTTAATAGGATCCCTTGCGTCTAATATGATCTATGTTCTTTACAGCTGCGTTTTAAGCGATCTGGCAAAATTACTCATACTGTTGAACAAAGAGCATGTACCAATCGTGCCTGATGAATGGACGCGTCTTGCAAGCTGGGCTGAAAGGTACTTCAAATATTATTTAATAAATTTCTGCCAAAACTACCTTATGTCCATAAAAACTAATCACTGTACATATGTTATTGTATGATGATTTAATGATTATAATAAGGATGTAATTAAATTAATTGACAATCCCGAAGTGCCACTTAAATTTGAATTTGCGGTGTCAGTACAACTTAACTAACACTAATTTACAATTACTTACAAGCTTGATTGTCAAAGTAAAAGATTACATTATTAATCGTTAAATTACAAGAACGCATCAGAAGTTGGTCTGGTTGAGATTTGAGAAATGCATACATATTTTGCATATTGCTAACGATAATACTTAATTGATTAAATTGGATTATAGAAGTGCCTAATTAACTGAAATTGTGTTCTTTTAAATGCAGGATCCTTAAACGGTACAGCCGAATGGGAGTCGGTGAACAACAACAGGAAGGGCAACTTGTTAGCTTTCTACCAGTCCTACAAAGCCAGGGCTCCGACTCTGATGCAACCCAGCAATCTTTCACAACGTTCAAACCACCGTCATACTCGCCAACTTTCTACGATAGCAACGTAAACAAAGAATCGGAGAACCGGTCCGAGTGGAATAACGTCAATCCACCGAGCTACTCTCAGATAGAGAGAGAAAGAGAGGCAATAGTCCTCTCGGACCCGTGGGAACGAAGGCCTATTGTACGGCGAGAGAGTGTTTGGTTAGAAGACGAACTTTTTGAGATGACGAGGCGACCCCAAGATGAACTTACTACCGAACTTTAACACTTAAGAAAATAATAAACAATGTTGCTTAACACCATTCCAAGTCTGACAAGTACAAAATAAACATATTTAATTTCATGTACTGCAAGTAGGTGCTTGCTAAGAGCTTGGTATGCTTGCTAATTGTATGTATCATACTAAAATATGTATTTATAAGTAAATAATTAAACAATGTAAATGTTGTGTACCTAAATTAAAATGAATTTAAATTTAAATAGTATACCCAGTTATTAATCAGAGTTTTACAATGTTAATTTGATAAAGTAAATCTGTGCTTTCGTTCTATAGACGTGGTTTTTTAGAGTAAAATTGATCCTTGAAATATGTACACTATTGTAAATAATTTAAGTATTCAAAAATGTATGTATGTATCATCACACTATGTCCTCATAATGTCCTCTAGGGTAGGCAAGAGGTTGTAGCATCACTTTTCTCTGTCCTTACAAATCTTGCTGCTATCAGCACGCAACCGCATGCTTTACGAATCTGCGCGGGCTTCTAACTCTTTTTCGAAGTTAAAGCTTTATCTATTTGATTCGCCTAACTCAAGCCGGGCTTCTACTTTCACGTACATATTATGTATTATACATATTTTTTTATCATTTTTTCATCATTCCATATTCAACGTGTTCAAATCATCGAAGAATACCTTTGAACATTATGTTAGACTCTCTCTAGACCAGCCATTCTAAGTATATTTTAATTATTAATACTATCTGCTAATGTAGGTAAACCTACAGATGTATCGGAATCAATGCATTTCTACTGGAATTAAATTTTATAGTTCTAACATTCTCAGTCTTCACTACCATATACAATGCTAAATGTGTTTTTCTAGATATAATTTTACTGTGTATAATGCTACCCACCCATCATTACTTTATTGCTCACAATGACTAGCCTTTCTATATCTATATCACTCTGGCCAACCCTTGTAAAGAGACAACGAAGATACACAATATCGTTCAATTGTTTAAACATTTACGATTAACAGTTTTCACTCAATGTGAAATTGTCACTGAATGTGTCAAATTCTGTGTTTCTTCTTTTATTAAAAGTAATATGATACAAATAAAATATAAAGTAACGTAACAACTCTTTTAGCGGATTTAAAAATACATAAATAAGCACTTTTTAGTTACCATGCATAGTGTATCACATAGAATCATATTATATTTCTTATTAGAAGTTAATTGAAATTGTAAAGCTCTGTTGTAAGTATTTAATTTTTTTCCACCTTCATCGGTTAGTTTTCTGTGATTCTTAAGTTAAGTATATATGCCTACATATCTAATTATGTAAATAAGTTATGTTCCATGTTTCTTTTATAATAGGTTGTAAGTTTCTGCTAAATATAACGCATAAATCACATTAATTTATGCTCCCTTTTTTAATAGGAAAAGATAACTAACCTGGTATAAAAAAAAATGAATAAATATGTTAGTTACTTAAGTATTATGCTTAATATTCTTATGAAGTTATACAACATTCATTATAAAAGGGGTTCTTTCAATAACTGTCAACTACGTTAAACACCAATTAAAGTAACCAGTAATTGTCTTCTATATAATTATGTATGTTCTTGGCTTAAAAATAATATAGAGAGATAATAAGATAGCCAACGATCTCATTACTCTGAGTACTCGTACTAAATACAGAAATACAAAATAAACGATAAATTGTTGTTTGTTTATTGAAGTTATACTTTAGGCGCGTTTAATGGAGGGCAAAATTAAGAGATGCGCGCGCAGCATGTTTCTGAAGTAGCCATTAATGATAATAATGTTAATTCATTTTACTGACTTTTTTTTAATTCTAATTAGATAATATAGCGTTGTATAATACATCATTGATAGTTAAACTCATCACGTTGTTGGCACGCGGGATAAATTTTTTGGAGTTATTTTGTTTTGTTACGACAAAGCAATAAAACTTACATTATTTAAAAAATCTGTATTATGTTTTCCTTATTATTATCGTATATTATTAAATCATATAATTTGAATCCACGCAGACATAATAAATACGTACAAATATTTAAAATGTTTGATTAAAATAAGATAGATTATTTTTTGTAATAGTAGCTAAGATTTAATTTTAATGTAATGTAAAAATTAAAATTTTACCTATCCGGGATATGTAAAAAAATAAATATGATATTATGTAATTACGAATGATTTTAAACCAAAGTAGAAATGTAGCAATAAAAATATTAATTATACTTAGATCTAGTCTTAAAGCGGATTATTATAAAGTAATTAAAACCGATTACTTTAATTACTGTAAATAAGATAAAGTAATTCTTCTTAATTTAAAATGCCAACCATTTTTTTATGACTACTTTATAAATACTGTATAAATTATTTAGGTACACACTATATCTAAATTATATCTAAATATTTACGTCTGTATGTACATGTTGTACGATAAATTGAACCGGCTGTATTCAATTTTATTAATCATGAATTGAAGTGAATGTTACAGAACCATCAAAAGCATTCTACATCCGCCAATAGCTATCAATTACTTGAATATTTTCACGCAACAGACGTACAAGTTTACGGTGTTAAATGATCGACTCGAGAATCTATTAACTAGACATACATTGTTTTTTTTTACAATATTTCACGGTGGCCAGGTTTTTTTGAATCGATCTAATTGGGCACGAAATACACGAATGCCCCACCATCCCCAAAATAAACTCCAATAGTATATCAACCTGGCATCAGTGTTCTATTTGATAAAAACATTACAAAGTTATAAATGCCCACCTTAGTATCTATGCATAGAAATATATTCAAAATAAATATTTTTTTAAAGCTAACAACTACATATTTTTTGTTGTTAGGTTTGACAGTATATTTCATTTTTTATTTTTCAATTTGATTTACATAAATTAAATTTGCTTTAATATTATTGCAATATGAATGTATTATTTGAAATGTATCGTACATTAAACATAGGTACATTAGAGAAACAAATATATTGTTGATTATAGATTTCTTTTATTTTAATATACATATTTATTACATTTATTTGTATGATTTTATCCCATACTATTGCTCACTTTTAAACTCTATGAGAAGAAATATGGACCTAACGGAATTAGCAGCTCGAAAATTAAAGGCAACTTGATGTTTACTCACTCCTCAAAGGGGACAAATAAGTTCATCTGGGTTTATAAAGGCGAATCTTTGTTAATACCCAATATTTCATTTTAATAGTATCTATTTCATATCTTTTTCTCGATGTAGCCATCGAGTAAATTTGAGTAAATTTTTAACCTTTGTAAGATTTTTATTCTTGGCATTTTTATAGTGAAATCGTATTTATCTGTCTTTTTGAATCATAAAGCTTTGCATGAAAGAAGTCACCATGATGCAACCATGATATGTTGATATGGAATTTTATATTGAATTAGTTTCTCTAGTAACCAAGTAAATAACTTACATAATCAAGATGAAAGATTTTCGCCTTTAAAGTCTAGAAAGTGCATCTATCTAAGTACCTATAGCGTTTACATATCGAAGGTCTCATAACAAGTGAGCTTATATGTGGATTTGTTATGAAGCTTTCGACTTATTCAGCCACATCATCGCTTAAATTTAGGTTAAAAGGTAGCTAGACAAACGAACATAATTTGATTAAAATAGTTTATTTATTTTATTAAATAGCTGTAAAAAATATCAACTATTACATAAAAAATGAGTTGATAGTACAATAAAAAAGTAGTTATCTATTTATTTCATTAGACACACCAATGACAATTACACAACATTACAATTAATAAGAACTTAATTTCTAGTACCTACAGAGTGCATTATCTTTAGTATGTTCAACTTTATTTGTAAAATTGCATAACAATTTTATAAGGAAACAAGCGAATGAGACATAAAAGGACTACTTAAGATTTAAACAATACAACAAAAGTATTACATGATAAAAGATTTATGAATAGAGTTTTAAAATTTTTATAAGAGCTTTGAAAGATGTCAATGTAATTTCCCAAGCCCGGGTGAAGCTGTAAAAGCCGTTCGAGGCTCCTGAGCAAGGTGGCTAACAGGATAGTCAATTCGAAAAAAAAAATGAATGTAATTTACTAAATTGTAATTTTCTTGAATCATATTTAAGGGACAGCATAAATTAGTTCTCATTTTAGTTACTTGGGAGGATCGCTGCATTTGAAATCTCAGTGGCTTCCTAGGAGTTTGTATCATCATTACATAGTATAAAACAAAGTCGCTATCGTCTGTCCGTCCCTATGTATGCTTAAATCTTTAAAACTACGTAACGGACTTTGAAGCGGTTTTTTTAGTAGATAGAGTGGTTCAAGAGGAAGGTTTATATGTATAATAAATGAATAATATTGTAGAGAAACACTGATAAATTTAGAGGTTTCTAATGTGATGTCATAAATAAACACATTTTTTGCGCTTACATTGCAAACGCTGGCTGAACCCCAGGAGATAAATCAAAATAATGTACCACAGTATTGTACACCTTAAAAAGATCAACAAAAAAGTCGGCTATGGTATATGTCTATCTCTTTAGGATAACCCACAATAATCATTTTTTATCCTTTACTTTTTATGGGAAAAAATGGCTTATTTACAAAGTGATTTTCGAAGTGATTTTAAGCTATACATCATTAACCCTTATCCAATTAAGTACCTTAAATACATTGTCCATTTAATATAGATCAATATAGCTCTTTACAGCATGTAATTTAAATGAATATTTCCGAAGCTATTACAGATTTAAAATGCAGGGACATAGCGTTGCGGCGGCGGTACCGGCCCGGACGGCGGCGCGTGCCAACATTCTGTAGTAGGTAGGTATATTTAGTATCAGCATTGCACCCGTGCGAAGCCGGGGCGGGTCGCTAGTATTAATATAAATTAGCCGTTCTGGTGCATAAACATTTCCATAAAGATTGTGAAGAAACAATACCTATGTCACAAACTTTCCGTCTATTTTCTTAACTAGCGAGATTGAAATGATTTAGTCTAGTCTCGTAATCAGCTCAGTATGGACAATTTGGGTCCTTATACGATAAAAATCTTGTAAAACTGCGCTGGACTCGGTCTACCTATACGCGTGATGTGAACTCTGTATTAAAGATTCCAAACTGATGTTGCATACTCTAAGATGCTTCGGACCATAGTATTATACACAAATATCATTGCTTTAATATTCTTGAATAGTCTGCACATGCGCTTCACAAAAAAATTCCGAGCCTTGGGTATCTACTATAATATTAATGTGTTCGATAAATGTTAGTTTACTATCCATCATGACACCCAAGTCACGAACTTTTGAAGTTACATGTAGTTGTTCTGGACCAATATTATAATAATGAGATAAAATTAACTAGATACTTGTTCCTGGTGAATTTAACATAAAAACACTTACTAGCATTTAACTCCATCTTGTTAGTGATACACCAATTTTGAACTGAATCAAGGTCTTCCTGAAGAAAGTGTGAATCACCAACATTCTTAATTGTTTTAAACAACTTTAAATCATCAGCGAATAGACGTAACATGAAATGACGTACACAATCACTTAAAAAACAATAAACTCTTATTTGAATTTTAATTGTTTATAATTATATAAATTGATAGTTTTGCCTAACTTATACATATTTAATTAAGATTTTCAGGCAGAGAAAGTCAACTCCAGTATCCACAAGATATCCTTTTTTACCAAGGCCCAGGCAATTATGGTTTGGGCAGGACTTCGTATTGGTGTTAAAATGTCGGAACAAGGTCGTAGAGCCTGTGATCACCCCTCACAGAATCTATATGGACCAAGAGTTTCAACTCATGCACGATAATGCCTGTCCAGAAACGGCGCGACTGGTCTCAGCTTGGATTATTTACACGCAAAGCATATCAGTTGCCCTTCGGGAATATGACGGTTTAGGCTGGCCTGAACGACTGCACAGTTATCTAACTAAAATCCCATGGAAAGAAGAATAAGAATAACTTACTCATTTTTTTCTATGTAAAACCCCCATCGAACACGCTTGGATCATGTGGCAGCCTTTCATCAATTTCCCGTAAAATTTGACAACAGAATAATATGAACTTTCTTAGTTATTTAAAAAGAACATGGATCAGATTTATATTATTACTATAATTATAGAGCATAAAATAAGAATTCTTACCATACCTATTTTAATTAAGGAATTAATTATTATAGTTTTTCAGAAAAATCAATAAAATGTTGAATATCTCTAGACAAAGTTGATGCGTACATATTTATACATAGGTACCTATAGGTACATATCATAAAACTCAACGTCTCTCTGTCTGTCTGTCCGCATATATATGTTCTTTTTAAGCGAAAACCAATTATCCGATTTATGTGGTTCTTTTTTAATTCATAGCTATATTATCTGGCCAGGTTATAAGGACATATTTGTTAGATAAAGTAACGTACGAAATAAGCAGTGACGATAATGGTGAATCAATTCGGAAAAACTGGGGGCATTTGGGGCGCTTAAATGAACTTGAATAAGCTTTACACTGAGTAAACCATACGAGATATTAATGTGCTACATTATTATAAATCTTAAAACGACTACAAAAAAGTCAGCGATAGCATATATCTATCTTCTAAGGATGCCCCAGAATAGAAAAAGGGGCATAAATTCTCTGCTCTCCTGTTTGTGAAAACGGCTTCCTTAGCATTTTTGTTCAATAAAATACGGATAAGTGTATAAATAAAAATAATAATGTATAGAAGTGAATAAATAAATAAATTCATAAGTTAATAGATTCATAAATCATATACATATAGGTATTACAGTAAAAAAAGAGTGCAGGATAACCGATGAGATAATTTTAATGATAATGAATGGTAATGAGTGCTTCGCCTTTCTTTGATATTTTTGTAACGTTAAATCATAATAAAAAACTCCAATCACTTGGAAGCGATATGATAACACGGCGTGAACACTAATTTTATTAATATGGTTAGACTAAGAAAAAATAGTTCGTGTAATCTACATTTAATATAAGTGGAACCAAAAATCACCTTAAAATTTTTTTAGGAAGATTAATACCTAAAACTAAGTAAATCAGTTTAAAGAGACCTCTAAAGTACCAGATAATTAAGAACCTGTCTAAGATTAAATAGCTAGCAAGTTGTAATAACACATTGACACTGGCAGATAACGCTATGCGGGCCAAAGAGAAAAGAAAGTAATTGTCAAACTATATTGTCAAAAATCAAAATAGAAAAATAACAGCTGTATTGTATGCATAGATTGTATGTACCTATGCATAATTTATATCGTACATGTACGTACGTACTTGATAAGTATTTTACCTTTTTTAGATTATTTTTTCTAACTATGTAATGTAAAACATTGTGCGATCTTATTAATGTGAAACAAAAATAGGTTTACATCTATAACGGTAAGTTTAAATATTGATGTGGACGATCAACTGTGGTTGGTGATTAGTTTGTGAGTAAAATAGTTCATAGAAATTGTCCTAATTAATGATTAAATGTGTACCTACTGTTTGAATAGAATACAATTCTAGTAATGAAATAATGTTTATTATCTATTTATAACGTTTGTGGATTTTTATTAACTTAGAAGTATACATACGCATTTTTTAAATTATTTTCATTAATGAAAATATAATTCGTGTATTCTCATTGTTATAATGTGTAAACATCTACTTTGTTCATCTAATACTTATTTTGATTAAATATTGTCACATAGTTTATTTTAGAGAATTTAAAAGTATATTATATCGAATTCGTTAATTTCACAGACTGTTACTGCTAGGTTAAAGAAACAAATTGTTTATAATGAAAATTATATATTTAGATACATCATTATATAATTACTATAAAATCTGTAAAAAGTACATAATTAATTCATGATTTTATGATATCCCTGAGCAGATTAAGGTTTATATCAAACACAAAGACTATCTTGATCATTATAATCTACATTTACATATAATCAAAAAATTAAAGCAATACAATATGATAAGCTAGGTTATATTAAAATTCAGAATTCTATATGCTAATTCAAAGAAGATTTGAAGATAGAAATCCTAGACAACTGCCGAAGGATGTAGACTTTGCTCTGTTGGCTTATAAGTTATGATTACTATGCAAATCTATATATAACAGTGTTATTTACTCTTATTGCTTTATATTGCATGTTTATTATGAAACACTCATTTCTTGATAATAGTTAGCCACTTAATTAACACCTTATAACCTATAGTCTATATAATATAAAATTGAAAATATTTTTTGAAGAGTACATTGTATAGTTATTTTCATCTAGATTCACCTACTATTTTAGAAATCTAGATTTAATATACTTTATTCATTATTTTTTTAAATTGTAGCATGGCAAAGTGACATCACTGTACCTGATGGTGAGTATGTTGCAAACCAATAACATCATTGACTACTGTGGGATCTACAAACCATAGTCAATTGTTGTTGTCATATCGTCCTACTCAAATGTCTCCACATATTATGATTGAAAGGCTCTAAGTTATAGGAAGGGTGGAACATACTGGTCGGGAGACAGTTACACAGCTTAACAGTATGGAAAAGATAAAATGTAGCAAAAATTTTTGTTTGTGCCTTCCTTTGTTGATAAATGAACATGTAACCAATCTTGTTGTTTGATATCAAGCACTAAGTCAATTGGAATAGGAAAGCTATGTATGTCAAGTATTCCGGATTGCGGGTCATTGATAGGTAGATTTCGACATAACGTAAATATGACTACAAATTATCATTATAAAAGATAATGATACTGATGAACATTATAAAAACATTTTGCATGATACAAACCCAAATAACTTTTTTTCTTTATATACCAAAAAGTTGGCAAATTAGCATACAATCCGCCTGATGGTAAGAGGTTACCATAGTCTATGGATGCTTGTAACATCAAAGTATTACTAGCATGTTGCCAACCTTGAACCCTTTTTTCTCGAGGAGCTCTGGAAACCCTACTCACCGTAAGGACACAAAAAAGGTTATTTGGCTGTGATCTTGGCACCTACAAGTAAAGAGAAATCTCAAAAGAGATTTATCTGTGACCTACCTCTCTTGTTGAACCCCCCACAAAGGAGCTCTGAAAACCATACCACCAATTGAATACAACTAATTAAACTTATTTGGCTGCCATATTTTATAGGGTGGCATCAATCTTATTGTTTGGCGTCAAGCAGTCAGTAAGTGTGAGAAAGCTATGTATGTCGTGTTCCGGTTTGCGGTCTAAATTCTTATTATAATTTATTTTTATTATTTCATTTAACACAGCTGCACACTCCTCAATTAAACATTATCGAAGTATCAATTATATTTAACTCTAAAGAAGGATTGATAATGAAATAACTAAATTTTGATTTAAGTTATGCTACATCTTTAAAATAAACATTTGACTTCTGGTATGCAACCTTTTACATGATTTGTAATAAATCAACTTTTTAACTTATATTTTGAATTTAATTAGTAGCGCTGTCTGCTGATTTTGAAGGAACACATTGTGAGAAAATCTGAACACTTTGTGAAACATTCTTGTAATATCAAAATGTAGTGAGAAAAATGCAGAACTCTAAAATTACTTGTTTGAAACACCAATAAGTCATAGGCTGGTGGGGTAATAAAGCCCATGTGGACCATGCCACCCTTTAGAGCTTTAGACAGTGGATTTAGCCTAACAATAAAACATTTACAGGCTGGTAGTATTATTATTGTTACAAAAGCATTATCTAGATAATTACTATTAAGTATTAGTTATTAATAATGTTTATATTGTTATCTCATTTCAGTTATCACAATTTAAGAACGAGGACTGAGTTTACTTACAATGAAGCATTTGGCAGCATGGTAAGCATATTGTATACATTTTTACAATGCAATCTTTCTCTTCATTCGTCTTTATATAAATAATAATTCAAGTAGCTAAGGAGAATTCAAGTCATTCAGGGCAGACCATTGCATTTAAATGAAATTACCCTGACATTCAGATATGGAGAAAATTTTTATGTTTAAGACCTAGGAAAAAACCCATCGTGGTGGAAAGCACTGTGATAATATAAAAGGCTCAGCAAAGAAAGAAAGTACAAATTAAACATTTAAATACAACTTATTTCTATTTGAAGTCCAATAATCACAAATTAAGAAATCAACCTTAGAATGATACTATTTATTGCAAAACAAAAGCTTTTCAACTAACACCACCTAATTATTAATTAAATAAATAGGCTCGTAGTGTCTACTGATGTGAAATTTCAAACTGGAACTTTTGTAAAATATGAGAAATTTACCCCAATAAGCGGAAATGCGGTATGCCCAACGATATAACATTTGAGTACTGTCTGTCAGGTATCAAAAGAAAATCAGCTCATACGACAAAGAGGAATGGGAAACTATGGTGGAACAACTACTCATGCGTGGTACATACCGCCGGCGGATCGTTGATTTCTCCACACATCCACGCTCATACCTTATAGATGTAGATTTAGTGAGAGGTAAAGATGAGTTGATCTGCTCAATGAGTTTACTGAAATCAATAATACTATTTTATAGTTCAATGCTTTGTTTGTTTAAGAAAAAGAGTTTAATTCTATTTTTATATTCTTTTGAAAAAGTAAATAAATTTAGCAGATCTGAATAAGATTATTTATTCATAAACTAAATAAAACCTCTGTTCTCCTTTAGGATCTTCATTTCCCAAAGCAAAACCAACACTTGGCATGCGCCGTGTAGTATGGTATGCATTAGTCAGACTAGTGTTTCTCCCAGTACTTTATCAATGGTGGGCGCAACAAACTTCAACAGCATGCGCCAAGTTCCTTCTCACGTTATGGGTTATGCAGATTCTCAATATAACATTGTACTTCATGACGCCTGACAGTTTGGAAATTGATGTAAGGTTATAATCGTAATTTATCTACTTTTTTTGTTTGTTTAATCTCATTAACTAATAGTTAATACTCAAATACAAGTGTAGAAAATGTATGAATCCTTATTTTGTGAAAATAGCAATTTTTTGGTAATATTATTATGTATTAATTAAATTTTACTAACAGAATTATTTGTTTTCAGCCTAACTGTTGGCTAGTGCCATTAGGATTGATGTTAGTACTGAGTGTTGTTCATTCTCAGATAGTAAGCACTACTGAAATGGAACTCGCGAGAGTAGGTCCTCGTTCTACATATCGTAGGAAATTACCTCGATATTTCAGGTAAAATATTTCTTTGATGTATATTAAAATACCATCAGAACGATAGGAAATAATACTGTTAATTTTTTAGACGACCAAGATCTGAATGCGATGGTGGTAGTGGTGGTGGTAGTGGCGGTTCCGGTGAAAGTGGAGCTACATCTAGCCAAAGTAAAACTCCTTCAACTAAACCTACCAAGTTTAGGCGACGGCAATCTAGAACCGAAGTTGTCGAAAATGTATTAAGGTAATTAAACTTTACCGATAACAACGTAATTTTATATTATTAACATTCGTGCATTATTGCATTATAGTTAATATGTATTTTGTTGTGTTTAGAAAACGATCAAAAGAAATAAAGAAAGAAAATGGAACAAAAAAATTAGATTCCAAACTCAAAAGTAAGCCTATGTTGAAAGTTAAATCAAAAGATTCTGATGAGGAATATTACATGGCTTGGAAAAAACCAGATTTAAATGCACCATTAGTAGCATTTACTCCGCCATCTGACAACGCTAACACCGGTTCATCGTTTAAATTTAGACCCAATATATTGACAAAAAAGCATTTAGAATCTTTTAATGTAAGACATAATCACCAAATTAATTTTGCTCGTGCAGTATTTGCTGACGGTGATGATGGATTTGAAAGTCTTAATGGTTATAATTCTAATGCAAGTGATGGTGAAAGTAAAGCTAAATTAGAGTCAAACGAACTTCAGAATGAAAAATTAAATATTAATCAAAATACCAATCCTACAGACTCAAAAGATAATCCAGTAAATGTAAATAATAGTAATATTGTATCCAAAAATGCGAATCTTGTTAGTAATCAGGGTACAAATAATAAATCAGAAAAGGAAGATGATGAGAAATCTCTTGAACCAGATTCAGATGAGAACCCTACAAGCAGTCCAAATACTGGGAAAAGGATTGGCGTTAGGTTTAGAAATTCATGGGTTCAAGATAATATAGAACGAAAAACAAGTGACTACAATTTTGAAAATATTAAAAAGAAAACTAAGGTAAATTCTATACTGCTATACTTTAAACAAAGCATGTATTTACATAATACACTACAAATAAAAAAACACATTTGGACACTTTATTGACATTTTCAATTTGTAACAATAGGTGATAGGCAGAATAAATTTTCGGTCCGTCAATAAAGGTAGCAATTTTAATAACAAACAGTATGCAGTGTGCAAAGCATGATGTTATTTAGTTTTGTTAACAAGTACGTCTCATTATTACTTAGTGTTTCCAACTAAACTTGAAGAATACTTAAATAATATCAGTCATAAATAACTTTTTTGTAAGGATTTATATATTGAAAAATACTAGAATTATACATATAAAATACTGTACTATAATAAAGCGGAAGAGATTTTTTGTTTGTTTATTTAAACACGCTAATCTCTAGAACTACCATTCGGATTCAAGAAATTATTTTTGTATGTGATAGCCAGATTCATGAGCAATAGTACAGGTTATTAGCATTAGGCTACATCTCTCAGCAATCCTTAAATATTGATTTTTGTTAAGTAAGTCGGAATAAACAGCGCTCCGGTACTGCTTCATCCGCGTTCGCTGGCGTAATGGTTATTTATACCTACGTAAATACAATGTTCTACAAAAATATTTTTCCTTAGTACATATAAAAAAAGTCCTCAATACCATATCCTTATCTCTTACAAAGCCACAACAAGGTGACAAATGTGACAAAAAAAAATTGAAAAGTGATTTATGATCATTATTATTAAGCATGGCATATTAATCCTTTCGAACGAAAGTTACTTCATCATCAAGACTATTTTATAAAGATCAACATTGCCCTTTATAGCATTTTATTTGGACACATAACTTGGGAGATAATAGAGAATTAAAATAATTCAACACTCGGCTATGTTCTATGTGTATTAGCGCTAATTCCCCGCCCGTTAGCACACGCCGCGGCGTTGACTACATGGTCATGCTCTTCCGCGAGCATGACCCTCAGGAAGTACTGGCATACGAACAGTGCGTCGCTGAGTACGGCCCCGGCGAATCCATCAGGCGTTTCCCCCTGATGACAGCGACGCTAATGCGCCTGGCTCGTGCCGGGAAATAGATATCGGTTATAAATGGCTAGCATTAAACCTAGGAGCCTCAACATCTCTTTTTTTAACGCGCGAAACCTCCTTCCACAACGGGACTTAGTATCCACCTTTCTTAGGGAACGGGAGATAGACGTATTTCTAGTACAAGAAACACTTCTAAAACCCAGTAGGCGCGACCCTAAGATAGCAAATTACAATATAGTCAGAAATGACCGTGCCACCCGAGGAGGCGGCACGCTCATCTACTACAAGCGTTCCCTCTATTGCATGCCAATAGACCCTCCCGCACTTACCAATATGGAAGTGTCCATCTGTAGAATAGGCATGACTGGCCATCCGTCAATCACGCTTGTCTCTGCATATCTCTCCCCGAGTAAAAGACTCCTTCAGTCCGATCTGGAGGCGCTACTTTCACTCGGTCAATCCGTAATAATAGCAGGCGACCTCAATAGCGGTCACACCCATTTCAACAACTCGCGTAACACCCCCAACGGGGTTATACTCGACCTACTATGCGATGTGCTCGGCTTTGACGTCATAGCACCGCTAGAGCCCACGCACTTTCAAGATAACTGTCAACCGACAGTACTTGACATAGCCCTCCTCAAAGGTGTCTCACTTCGGTTACGACTTATAGAAGTCGTACACGAACTGGACTCCGATCACCGCCCGGTTATCTTACAACTCGGGCAACCGTTCGACCCCAGTCCGCCAAAAGTCAAAGTAGTTGACTACGCGATCTTAAATCGCTACCTATCCGATAACGCGATCCCGTCCAGCCTAGCTAGGATCCCCGACGTATTAGAGTCAACAGCAGACGCCGACTTAGCAATCGATTCCCTGGTCGACTACCTCCAAACCGGTGTAAGGGAGGCCTCGAGAGAGGTGCAAGCGGCGAACGAACGCCGTTTTATACTCCCCCCCGGCTTACGAGCGTTAATTACTGAAAAGAACGCCGCGACACGTGCACACGATTCTTATCCGACGAGGGATAACACCCGTAGGTTACGGCGACTTCAGAGAGGTTAGAACTCGCATCGGCGAGTACAGAGGTCACCGGTGGGATAACCTCCTAGAGGGTCTCAAGCCGTCCCATCTGGCTTACTGGAACCTCGCCCGCTCTCTGAAGTTAGAAGCTTCCGCCCTGATGCCGCCCCTCGAAAGGGGCCCCGATCTCCCACCCGCGTTCGATAGCGACGATAAGGCAGAATGCCTTGCCGCAAGCTTGGAGAGCCAGTGCTCTCCAAACTGCGACAACGTAGACACTGCCCACATCGAAACTATCGAGACCGCCGTTCAGGAACTAACGACGATTCCCCCCGCGGAAACGTTAAACCCGGTCACGCATGACGAGATTTGTTCTGTTATTAAAGGCCTTAAGCCTAGAAAGTCCCCTGGCCCCGACGGTATCAGGAATGAAGTACTTAAACTTCTTCCCGATCACCTCATAGCTCTTTTGGTCTGCATCTTCAATGTAGCCATAGCTCACTGCTATTTTCCAGCCGTCTGGAAAAAAGCTATAGTTATAGGTATTCACAAGCCCGGCAAAAAAGCTTCGCTTCCCGATAGCTATCGCCCGATCAGCCTTTTAAACACACTAGGGAAACTTTACGAGCGGCTCCTTCTGAACCGTCTCAAAACCGTTATAGATATTAAAAATCTATACCCTCCCGAACAGTTCGGTTTTCGCGCCCGACACTCGTGTACACATCAAGTGCACCGCCTCACGGAGCACATCACGAGCAACTTTGCCAAAAGTAGTATCGCCCCCGCCCGTACGCTTGCGGTCTTTTTCGACGTAGCTAAGGCCTTCGATAAGGTCTGGCATGCCGGACTAGTCCACAAGCTACATCAATTAGAAGTCCCGGATAGGTTAGTTCATCTAGTTCACGATTTTCTACGCGACCGCACCTTCCACTACCGAGTGGAAGGAGTACTATCTACCGCCCACCCTATACGCTCAGGCGTCCCGCAAGGTTCCATTCTGGCGCCTTGCCTTTTCAATCTGTACGTCAGCGACCTCCCGAAGCCCCCCGGGGTCGAGGTAGGGCTCTACGCTGACGACACAGTCATATATGCGTCAAACAGACACAGAAAAAATCTCGCCTGCGCAGTCCAACGTGCCGTAACCACTCTCGGGGAGTGGTTTCGAACGTGGCGAATAGCTATTAATCCGGTAAAGAGTGCCGCGATAATGTTCGAACCGCATACATGCAAACTACCACGCACGGTAGGACCCCTCTCATTATTCGGTACGAATATCCCTTGGGCCACCAAGACTAAATATCTGGGTGTCACCCTCGACTCGAAGCTTAACTTCAACGCACACGTTACTATAGTCAGGAATAGGGCTATCTGGATCCTTTCCCGCTTGCGACCCTTGCTCAGTTCGGTAAGCAAAATGTCCTTAAGACATAAGCTCACACTGTACAAGATGTGCGTCCGTCCGATCTTGACATATAGCTGCGCCACGTTCGCACATATGTCCAAACATAACTTTGCCCGCATGCAAAGAGTCCAAAATCGGTTTCTCCGTCGCCTGCTTGACCCTCCAGCCTTCGTTAGGAACATGGACCTGCACAGGGACATGAGGCTTCCCTCGATAGAAGCCTATGTGAAATTTCTCGTCAGGAGATACTTCGATAGCGCTTCGAATCATCCCAACCCGCTCGTAAAATCCACCGTGAACTACGTCCCAGACAACTCGATCCCCGTTGCCAAACGTTATAAACGCCGTCCGCGAAATCTCTTTGTCGATCACGATGACGACATCGAGAACGCTAACAATTTCTACGCGTCCGCTCCCGCAACATATGCGTGCTCGCGCCCACGCCCGCGAAACCACCGTTCCCTCCGCAGGGGACGTACGGTTAACTTCGCTCCCGCACACCCGCCACGACCGCCCTCCTCTGCGGCAACTCAAGCCTAGGTCCGATCCATCGGCATGGAGCCCTTGAGTCAAGCAGCCGTTCGCGCGATATAGTGACTCTACATTCACTAGCTTTCACAGCCATACATGACACTGCATTATACACACATGCACAACACACAGGTACATAGGTTCTGTAAGGGACCTTTTTTTTTCTTTTTTTGCCTAGTTAGATTAGACAAAAAATTTCAGACCACTAAATACACATACACATGTTCCTTCCCTCCTCCCAGGGGGCAGAAACATGTATATATGTATAGTTAGTTTAGATAGAATGATAGGGATTTAGTCAGATCGCGACTTAATTGCATACGCGCAACAGTCCGAGCCGAGGTACGGCCACTTTGGCACCCTCGGATTTTGTTGCTTAGCTTTCGTGGCTGAGTGCCCTAAGTGCTCGCCCCCAAGCCCGGTAAAGCTGTAAAAGCCGTAAAGGCTCCAGGGCCACTAAGGCTAACAGTATAGTCAGTTCGAAAAAAAAAAAAAAAAATTAGCGCTAACGAGCTTTTTGAGTTGTGACGCATAACTCTGGCCGCCCGATAAAATATTGTCTGTACTGAAGTATTATAAAGTATCTATCAGCGATTTCTTTTAAATTATACGCGGGTGAAACCGCGGGGCACAACTGGTATTATATAACATTGAAGATATTAAACTTATATGAATTAATGTAGAAGTTAGAAAATTACCAGTCATCGTCGTCCGATGGAGAATGTTCGGCGTCAGCCCCTTCCATTGCGTTGCCATCTCATCATACTATGTCTGACTGGGTTGGGCAAACTACTAACAGTAAGCATTATTTTGTTACACATTCAAATAACACAAAATAAATAGGTACAGAAAGACGACTCCGGCCAACCTTGAATTTAGTTACCTACACTCGATTGTAGCGCTAAACTAAGCAGAATTCTATAAAAAAATCGTTTTGGTAATTTTAATAATAAAAAATATATATTATAAATTATTTAAGCTTATTTATTTCTAATACGTAAAAATATACAAATTGACTACTAAAATCATTAGTTAAAAATAAAATGAAAATTCATTTCGGTTTAATGTAGTATTTATAAAAGCTAATAGATAACAAGTTCGATTTACATTTATTCACAATGTAAATTCAGTACCTAATGTCACACAAATCAGCTTCGTAACTTTTTTCCGTTTGTAGTAGGTAGTGTACGGTCGGAAAATAAATATATAAACGAATATTTTTGTTGATAGGTACATTATAGGTATATTATACATATTAAACGTATTTTTTAATTTTTTTCCTTTATCTCATAAACTTCAGTCATTTCGTAATCATCCTCATCCTCGCTCTCATCGGATAAACCATATATGTGTCTTCGTTTTTACATATTAATAACTAAGAAAAAAAAAAGAAACAAAATAGCTTGACACTTCTAATTCTACTTATTTAAGCAAGTGAAGCGAGAGTGGCAGGTGGTAGCTAGCGCAATCTGGTTTATTCCGGTTTTAATCACTGTGTGTATTAAACTACTACTAACGCAATAACGTCTCCAAGCTGATTGATGTGTACTTACATAATATATCAACAATGCGCGGACACTCGCGACCGCGGCGGCGACTGGCGTTCGATCGACTTGATCTCTTCATACGTAAGCGTTTATGTGTGCGTGCGTCGATATCGCTCATTGTATAAAGCTAGCCTTCTGTACCTATCTATTTTGTGTAAATAATTCATTTGTTTTATTTTTTTATTGTGTGTATAAAATTCTATAACTTATAGTCATATAATATGAATATGATTGAAGCTATATATAAAATAATCACCAAGGAAGCAGGTGATATTTCTTTGTATCACTTCAATTATCTGCTCGGAATAGGTAAAATCTATTATAAATATAGGACCTAAGTTATTAATGGTCTAATCATAACATTTTAATAATTTTCGGGTTTGCAAACGAATTTTGTATATACTTGACAAAAACAGCAACATGATTGAATTAATTTTGTTTATCAAATATATTTCATATGCAACATAGTACAAAATTTTAAATCTATCAATCCTCAGGCGAAGAAACCAGTTACGGTTCACAATCCGAAGGCGGCAATTCAGATGTAGACTTCCATTACACAGCAGATAGTTCATGGGATGCATTTGCTATCCTTGATCCGTCCCTTGATACAGGTAACTATTGTTTGTTATGAAATTTCAAAAAAGTATTTAATAAATTTATTATTTATTACCTTACACGCAAACAAATTGTTGCCTTTGAAAGTTTCAAAGCTAGTTTTACAATTGAAATTTAGACTTAAGTAAATAAATAACTCGTTTTTAAATTTAAGGACGTCTGTGTTTTTCTTCTCGACACTTCAGATTCATTAACGAAAAACTCCCTAAGTGAAAGCTGAAGTGGCGAGAATACAGAGCAAATAAGTATTATTTACATTTGGTAAGTTATCAGATACATTTTTAAATATATATATTGATAACTAGCTGTCCTGCGGCTCCGTTCGCGTGTACTACTAAAAAGCCTTTTTTTGCGCGGAACCCTAATTATTTTTCTAAAGCTTAAGTTAGTCCTTATAACATCAGCTATCTGCCAGTGAAAGTCTAAAGCTATCTGCCACTGTCCGTGAGAGTATCCAGGAGAATCCGAGGCAGTCGATTTCGCGTCGCTCACAAAAACTCTACCTTTGAGCAGACGAACTCGGCGAACTTTGCGTCGTGAGTTGGGCCTACACCCGTACAATATTAAACTGATCCAGGAGATGAAGGTAAACGGCCATAGACAACGACGTGTGTTCGCTGAATGGGCCCTGGAGCAGTTGGAAACTGACCCTTATTCTCATCAAAAAATCATCTTTAGCGATGAGGCCCATTTCGGGATGAATAAGTACTTCAACAAACAAAATTGTCGAATTTGGGGCTATATCAATTTACATGAGATTTAAGAGCGAATGCGCGCCACCCAGCGGAGCCGCGGCGGACATTTGTACGATGTTATATTCCATACATAATAGCATCGATAAACCTTTGAAGCGAATAAAAAAATTCGATGAAATCTAACACACTTTTTGTTTTATTTAAATTTAAAGATAGGAAGCGCTTAATGAAAGACCCTATATTTATAACGATGGACCTTTTTCAGAGATCTCATCTGTTTTTTTTTACTTCGTTTCTATTGTTTAATAGCTAAATCCATACAGCCTTATTACGTCTTTTACTGTAATTCTTTCAATCTTTCTACGTTATTTCTCGAACTAACTACTATGTTTTTAATAGTATACATAGAATAATAAATAAATCTATAGTTTATTGCAACAGTGAAGTGCACGATGTGGGAGCGCGGTTCGACATTGCGTGCAGAGCTCTCAGCTGTGGACATCAGCTGGTACGTGGTAGCGCGCGCGGAGAGAGCAATGGCCACTGACGGTTGCGTGTGGGCTGGTCTCGCTATGGCCGCAGCTGTCGCGCTCATACCGTCCGCTTCGCGTCTTATTCAGGTGAGATATTAAGTTTTAAGGTGTTTTAAGGCCGTATTAACTCTTAAATCATATTAACTGATATGATTCTGTACCTAATATGAAAAGAACGGAACACTTATAGTATCGCTTTGTTGTCTGTCTGTCCGTTTGTCAAGATCCTTTTTCTTAAAATTTGTTACTTAAACACGCGGCGCTTCATGTCGATGACATTGGAAAATGTATGTTAATAAAATATATTTTTTATGTTAAACAATATAGTACAGAACCCTCAGACCGCGAGTTCTACACGCTAATTCACTGATTTTTTTTTTATAATACCGATTATTCACCCTACATGGTCCCCTTTAGCTACATTGATTATGAGTTTATATATTGGTGTATGTGTTTATGTTTTAGTATTAAATAAAACCAGGTTGCAAGAGTCACTTCGATGCGTCGTGTCGCATTATCGTTTATACATACCTCTTTGATTTCATAGTGATAAGTTTGTAGGCCTGCTGTCGATGGAACCTTATCCATCGTTTGTTATCGTCGCTACTGTACTGTATTTTACCATCAGATGAATTACAATCATTTTGTCGTGCATGTGTAAAGAAACGGTTGATTAAATTTTGCTAGTGAAAAATATGAATTAATTTGTTTTAATGACTTTATTAATGGCTTGAGTTATCATTAAAATTCAAAGTATCCAATTATTTTTTTATAAATATTTTTTCTCTTGATAGCACAACATATTATGGATCCATTTATTTTTCTCAAGCCTGATTAAGAATAGTGAACCTAACCTACCTATCTATATAAATAAAATGATTGAGGTTTGCCGTAGTGTGCGCATCACGCAAAAGCTACTAAACAGATTTCGAAAAATTTTGGATCTGTTTTTAAATATTTGGTCCTTATTAAAAAAATATCTACATTCAAAAGTTATTATTTTTTTAAGAAACTACGATTTCTTCTGACGTCCACGCGAGCAAAGCCGCGTGCACAGCTAGTGGTTAATAAAATTATTATAGTACAAGACATTTAATTTCTCAAAGTTTTAACACTTACAATACTACAAAAACAAATAGTTGTTCTTGGAGACAACTGAACGTGGCTTAGTCAGTTACCTTAAGCGCTAGACCACAGTGGGTACACCCCAGTAATCTTGATCTGATTGCTTTCAGCTAGCGATAGAACAGGACTCAAGAAGTGATGATGAACTTCAGTCATTGTCGCTGTTCACATACATACCGTCTGTTGTGGTCAGCTATACACAGGGATCTGTGTACTCTGTTTTTAAAGGTGCTTTTGGTGATAATGTATGGTGAGATATATATTTTTTATTATTTAGAATATATTAGAATCTGTGACTGACGGTCGCTGTAATTTTTATACTATACCGCACTTATGACACAGTACTGTAGTCATTTTGCCAAAAAATACCAGTGGGTAAAATATTGTTACGTTTTTATTTTTATATCTATAAATGTAATTTGAGTACTTTTGTAAAACTTTAGATTTGTATAAAAGCAAATGTTATTTGTAATGATTAATTTACCTGTTAAAAAGTTTACACACTTTGTTTCTTAAATTATTACTGAGGATTCATATACTAATATCATAAAGCTAAAAACGTATTTTTTATTCTAACCCGCTTATATCAGGAACTACAAGTCAGTTTTGAATTTATTTATTTATTTTATAACCCGTTTAGCGGTATAGTAATTATGAATGTCGAGCGATATGGTAAGCTGTAGGCGAGGATGGGAAGTGAACAACTATAGGTTATAATTTATTTAATACGAGTGAAACTGTATAGGACAGGTAATATAACCGTAAAATAATGATATTTTGCTTTAATTATCCAGGGAGCTGATGACGAACCTGATAGCATGTTTGCTTCGCTTCGCCCTTAGCGGTCTCGTATTTTTCCTGTTGGCGGTTGCTGAACGCGCCTTTAAACAAAGGTTCCTGTACGCCAAATTATTTTCACATTTGACGTCGGCGAGACGGGCCCGTAAATCAGAGTTACCACATTTTCGACTCAATACCGTTAGAAATATCAAGACTTGGCTTTCTACGCGTTCTTATTTACGGGTTAGTTTCTTCATATATTACTATAGAAAGCAAAGTGTCTGTTTGTAATGTCAAAATAATAGCTTTTTACTAAATTCATATGAAAGTATACACGATACCTATAACAAAAATCCGTTTTTTTTTGTCTGTCTGTCTGTTTGTTCCGGGTAATCTTCCAAAAAAGTTGGATCGATTTTGACGGGACTTTCACGGGCAGATAGGTGATGTTATAATGAATATCTTAGGCTACTTTTATTTTAGAAAAATAATTAGGGTTATAAAAAATAAAAAACCTTTTTTAATAGTCCACGCGAACGGAACCTCAGTGACGGCAGGTTTTTAAAAAAAATAGACAACTTCAATTATTTTAAATACCCAATGCCAATGAAATTAAAATGGGACTAAGGTATCAGTCTACGTGATGTTTTTTTTTAATTACGTAAACTTAGCATTTATTTAGCGCTACCTGTATTAGTATTAGGAAAGTAGGATACATGCAAAACTTTACAGCGAATGTTATTTATTTGATTGACGTAGGCGTTACTTTGCGTAAATCAAATTTTGAATTAAAATAAATGTGTGTAGATGAACACACATATATATATATATATATATATAGGGTCATACACTATCGGACAATCATACATATGAAACTCTACACATATGCCAGAAACGCTTCCGATTAAGTGTATTGGAACAATTAGAAATACAGAAACACAATAATTTGAGCCTGTGATTTCGTTGAAGGAGAACATCGTGATGAAACCAAAGCATGTGGTAGGGCCCGCCTGGCTACCTACTACGCTTAAGTTGAAAATCTGTCGCCAAGCACCTACATGTGTGTTCCGGCCTAGTTCTCCTACTGGCTTAGCGTGATACCATCTTGGGCCACATCGTCGTTAAACATCAGGTTAAGTGGAAGAGCTAATGAAAAGATTTTGATTTTTCTAGCAAGTTTTAATGGTAATGTTTCCGTATTTTCTAAACGTGTTTTATTTCCAGCGGCGCGGCCCTCAGCGTTCTGTTGACGTCATTGTGTCTTCTGCGTTCATGATAACGCTTATATTACTCGCATGCGTCAGCGCACAGCTTCTCAGGGTAAGTTCATATAGTGCATTTTCATATTATTTAGTCAACAAAATGTATTAGTAGCTTATATTATAATATGTCATTATATAGTTTTAGTATAAAGTCGAAAGTATTTGATCGGTGTGTATTGCCAGTGATTGCATATGATTCTGCGAAGTGGTCTTTAACGATGGGTCTAATAAGAAAGCTCAAAGGGCAACGGAGAGGGCTATGCTTGAAGCAGAAATGGGGAGATCCACAGAAGAACCAAAGTCACTGACATAGCCCTGAGGATAGCTAGACTTAGTACCAGTGGTTGGGCCACGTAGCTCGTAGAACGGATGGCCGATGGGGCCCAAGAGTTCCTAAGCGCGGCCACGTTGTTTAAAGACGCAACGTGAACAGAGTTGGTAAAGTGATGCGGACAGCACAGGACCGGTCGTTGTGGTTTCCTTTGGGAGAGGCCTATGACCACCAGTGGACGTCTTTCAGCTGAAATGACGATGATGATGACGTGATAGTTTTGTCATTTGATATATTATTGAATAAAATAAAAATGTAAATACTAGCTGACTAGTATTTCACACTTTATAGACTGTTAGTTAATAGATCCTCCTACATGTTGATTGAATCGATTTTAATTATACATGTCATGAACAAATGACATTTCTAATGTAAATACGCTTTTAGTAAAAGTTTTCTGTAAAAAAACATAATTTTTTAATTATTAATCTTTTGTCTATAACGGTGAACACAGGCATAAAATTATATTTGAATCGTTAATTTAGATTAAAGGAAATATAGCGTTACCACAAAAGAAAACACTTTTCAGAAATTATATATAAAGATTACTTGAATCATACCAGTTTTTTGAATTATTTAACTAAATGTTTGCTTTTGCAAACGTTTGCTCCAGGATTCGGTTACCTTAGAAAGCGGTTGGCTCTTAGAAGCGATGGTATGGAGCTGTTGCCTGGGAATCTATCTGTTACGCCTATTGACTTTGGGGAGCAACGTTAACCGAAAGTACCGAGGCTGCCTCTCGGCTATATTAACGGAACAAATAAATCTACATCTAGCGATTGAACAAAGGCCTGAAAGCAAGGAACAGCTCACTGTAGCGAATAATGTATTAAAATTGGCTGCAGATCTTCTCAAGGTATAACAAAATACTCCACTTAATAAACTAATGCTGTTAACTCGAATATTGAACTTTATTATTATTATTTACTAGTTATTTGTTTTTCGTAGTGGTTAATGATTTAGTTATTTTATAGTTAGCTTATGTTTTAAAAGGTACATAAGTCATGAACTATTTATTCAGGTTGGGTAATTCGGGCTATTAAAGACCTGCCGCCTTACTGTTAACGCGTTCGAGTTCTGTATCGAATCGAATGAAATTCGATTTGGTGAAAAGTGACACTCTTGAAATCAACACTAGTGCACGATCGTGCTGTGGCTCGAATCGGAACTAACTTCGATCGATTTTCAATCTAGCATTTTTATGTAAAAATTTTAGAATTAAAAGAATCCAAGCAAAGATTTATAATACTTTACGGTGACTTGTTTTTGTACTGTGACCGGATACAGATAATGACATTGATATTATAAATAATGACATTGATATGATTCGATTACAACTCGATCTTGATTTTCGAATCGGTTTGGTTCAAGAGTACACTTGTAGGATAGAGTTCTAATCAAAAGTGAAATCGAATCAGAAAAAAAAACAAATTCGAATCAGTTTCAAGAGTAACCCCCCTGGGTACCGATAATAAATTATCAACCAATTCTCATAGTGAATTATAAGACTTTTCTTAACATGAAAAAAAAAACTAATTAAACGTGCAAAAAATAAAAATCGAAATAATAATATTGTACTTGTCGATTGTAGCTATTTCTAGAGTTAGATTCGTTGATATTATCCGCGTTGGGCCATTAGTTAACGCCCTCATTACACGTATGTCAAGAACGAGAAGAAATATAATATGACAATCTCGGTGTTGCCAGAGCGCGAACAACAAAATATAATTTTGTTGTAATGTATCTAACATCTTTGACTCAACAGTATTATTACTTCCTTTGAACATAACGAAACTTTGTAAAATAATTAAACCCATCCAAAGCGGCAGCCAGGTTTTTTACGAGCCAGGATTTTAAACCCTATAAAACCATGACAAAGTTTGAAAATTAAAACATTCTAAAAGAGTGAGGTTTAAACCCCAAAACAGCCCCATGTCCGGTTGTGTATCAACCTTTACAGTAGAATGAACATTTGTCGTTTAAGTAAAAAACCCGTTTGAGCCTAACAAAATATTTAGGTTTTTTTACCATTTAATTGTGGGCTTTTACATATAATTTATCGGGTTACCGTTACACTCTCAATCTCACCTGGTGTTAAATGACTATGTAACCCAAAACGGTAACACGCTAAGCCTACAAGGAACTGGCTCTCAAGTGCAGCTACCGGACAACGACAATCCGGAAGTAGACAATATTTGGAAAATTGTTTTAAACACTATACATTATAAAAATAATACCTGTAAATTAATATTTCTTCAAAATTAACCTTCAAAAGTATCTAAATAAAAAAGCATGCCGCAAAAACTTGAGCATATACAATTTTTAAACCAGTATTTCAACGCTTAGTAATTTGTCACACTATAACACTCGACTGCGTATGTTCATAGAACGATAACGTCACATTTTCTGAATGGCGTCTCCAATCACATTACTCAAAGACAAAAAATATTGGAAGAAAAAAGTAAATAAACATACTGTCAACTCGCGGATTGTCTTCGACTAGATTGCGATCACGATGTCATTCACACAGTGACTCCTTTAAGTTTGATAAGTCAGTGTATACAACGATGTATTGCTGATCTCTTTGTGATCGCCATGATGTTTTTGAAGTGTACTGTGTTTACCATCCAGTACACTTACATACATCGTACATTTATAGTGGTTCTTCGTGACACATTTTCAGCTTGATGGAAGTAGCTAAACAGGTGGTCATAAGAAAATATCCGACCACCATGTTATGATTCCACCACGATGTTTTCATTAGGCTCACTGTAGTATTGAAGCGGTCTCCGAACACGCTGATTATTTATTAAATCCATCGTTTAAGTTTATCCCTAAAATCCATAGTAATGGAAAATCATATAATATGTAATAATAAATTCTCCTTACAGGAACTAGACGCACCCTTCAAGATTTCTGGAATATGCGCTAATCATTACCTTTATACCATAACTAAGGTTGTGATACTATCAGCGCTATCTGGAGTACTTTCAGAAATGTTAGGATTCAAGCTAAAACTTCATAAAATTAAAATTAAATAAAAAATATGCGTGTAACCTTAATACAGCGTCCTTCGTAAGCGAACTCGAAGCGAACGCGTTGCGGCGCGATGTTGCGTCGCATTCTTCTACGATCACCCGTAGTACATTGATCGTGGAGGGACAGATAAGATTTTTGATAGAAAACTCGTATCCTTGTAGTTCCTCCCATTAACGGTATAATAATACCCTATCGTCATAGCCTTTATTTCTTTTGTTCCATTATACAAGCCGTTATTGGAAAGCATTGATTAAAATTTCAGACATAATAGTTATAATAACCCACCCACAAATATTTAAAACCGCGTCCAAATCGCATGAAAATTCAAGCCCAAGAGTTTGCTGCAAGCAATTATCAAGCAGTCAATTGACCGCTAACACTTCGTTTCGCTTCGCGCCGCAACGCGTTCGCGTGCGTTCGGTTCACGCAGGCCACTTCAAGCGGTTGCGACTGTTTCACATTTTCGCGTTGTGTTCGCGTCGAGTGTACTCACGCTGCGTTACACACGGTTGGAATGGAACTTCTTTTAATTTGACCACTATATAAACCATATAACTCGGTAACGTATCGCTAATTTTACCTTACCGTGCCCAAAGAAGTTTCGCTCCAATAATCTCAATATTATAACCCTTCCTATCTGTATTTAAATATGATACATTTTAAGGAATGATACAAAATAAATGGCATTGTACGATTTATTCTAAATACTAGAACTTATTGTACTTACAATTACTACAATATATATCTATATATTCCAACAAAAGACATAAACAAGACTAATCTGATCAGATATGAATTGCAAATTCGTTTTACTTTTTCTACTTGTGGCGTATGTATCATAAAGTGTTTCACAAATAACAGAGGTGACCGTAATTTCTAGTACCTTCTGTTTCAATGTTAAAAATTATATTTATTTAATTATGAACCTACGTAAATTATTTTTTATTAAGCCATTTTCTGGACGTTTAACTAAGATTTTATGGCATGTAGAAAGATTTATCGTCCAGTCACCATGTATATAAAAACCTTAACGAGTTTATGACGTATAAAATTTTAATAGAGTTGCGATTTATCATTCATAAATCAAGTTTCATGATCTCTAAATTGTAATTATGATATAAAAAATAATAAAATATATTATCGATTATTTGCATAATAATTCAAACAGGAAACTTACGGAAACAGGAAACGTAGAATTAGCTAGTTGATATGAAATATGTTAGTAACATCTGCAGGAGGATCGATAAACGATGAGGTAATAAAAATTATAGATGGAGAAAACCATCTGAGCCGAACGCAAAACTAGAGTAGGTACTCATCGACACCCAATATAAATAAAGTCGTAACTCCTTTAGTCATGGTTTTAAGGACCGTTTAAAAAAATTATACTTCATAATTATATGTCTGTTCTAAGCATATTGCTTTAATTTTTGCAAATGCAAATAAATCGGATGGTACCGATTTGTAAAAAGCTCTTTCGTGACAAATTTCTTTCAGCTCTATTATATTGAAAATAGTACCCGTGAATTAATATTTATTCATTATTACATATTTTTACATTTAAATAAAAATGTGTCACAAAAACACGGTGCTATGTTCATATGACTACACGTGACGTCATTATTCAATAAATAAAACAGTAATATGTATTATTATGTGCAAAGTTGAGTTTATTAGAGTTTCTGTTGCAACTTATGAAATTTCTTCAGCATCTATATTTTAAAGCCACTATTTCTACATTTGTAATAATTTCAGAATCACATCTCACAAGATAACCTAATAAGAATAACACTCAATTGTGTATATAAATATTGTACGATGACGTCACGTTTCCTGATCCAATCATGTGACTGCCAGATAAAGTCACAAATTTGCAAAGGAAAATTAAATAAATGAACAATTGTTTTGCCCGGGTTTTCTTTTTTTAGGTTTTTTAAAGCAATATGATTAAATGATTTACTTTTACTTTTTAAACATTTATCAAGTCGTGAATTTGTAAATAACTATATAATTTATTAATTAGGCATGAAATTATACATGAAATATCTATTTTTTTTATTTACAATGTTAATTATATTTAATTAAAAATAGATCTATTAGTCATAGAGATAAAATTCTAATACTTATTTTTTTCTGTATTTGCTTAGCGTATACTTTTATTTTCTTGTAATTCGATGTTTTTTATTTTGGGTGTTGACGTGATGACGATTGAATGCGATGAAATGAATATTAGATCCACTGTCGTATCATTTAGAGAAGTATTAAAACTTTAAAGTTTATACAGGTACTTCGCAGAAAATTTCAACTGAAGACAAATTTAGACGATATCGTAATAAAGAATTGATTTTATTCTTCAGATTACTGAAAAGATGGATTCAAATTGCCATATAAATTATGAGTCAATACTATTTAAAAAAATATTTAAAATATTAAATGTACCAGATACCTCCTACCTACCTATATTATATACAAAATCTATATTATGGTTTTTAAGTTTACGTCACTGATTAAACGAAATCCTACTTTGAATTTATAAATAGTCGGTTTATTTTAAGTAATCAACTTTGGTATTATAATATTACCACGTATTTTAAAACATTGTTTTACTTGTATTATCAACTATATTCTTTGATTGTAAAAAGTGGTTTTTTTAAGGTGGGATATAAATACACATCCAATTATTATACATGTACGAATCGAGCATGATAAAAGTCATATGCATTAGAATATCTGCTCTTGATGTTAAATCTACTGTTTTGATCTCATATTTTGTGATGAAAAGTTATTTAATCAATTTCCCTAATATACATAATAATATAGGTTAATCTATAGGTACAAATAAATAAAATCGAAGCGTCTGTTGTCAAAATTACAGCTTTTTACTAAATGCATATGCAAAAGTGTATATGTTACTTATAAACAAAAGCAATCTTTGTCAGTCTGTTTGTTCCGGGTAATCTCCGAAACGGTTGAACCGATTTTGACGACACTTTCATTGTCATGAGCTGATTTTAGAAGAGGTAACTCGGGCTACTTTTATTTTAGAAAAATTATTAGGGTTCCGCGCCAATAAATAAAAAGTCGGAAAAACGAGCAGCGTCGCGCGTTTGCCCGACCGACAGCATTCAGTAGTCCACGCGAGCGCAGCTATTAAAGAGAATATAATTGTTACTCAATTTATTTGCTAACCAGCAACCGCCCATGGCTTTGTAGGCCTATTAATATATAAAACTTGTTACAATGAAACATAGCCTATAACCATCAGCTTTCTATCAGTGAAAGAATATTTACAATCGGACCAGTCGTTTCAGAAATTACCTCGTCTTGCAAACATATTTAAATCTATAACCTCTTTATAATATTATGTAGATAATTAAATGAAGTTAAAAGAATGTTTCCTTGTTTTTGTTAATCATCGCTATTCTGTTTTTGAATTCTTTTGTATAGTTTTTTGTAAATTACAAATTCCAAACATACTGACCTTCAAGTAACTACTACGCTTCCCGTACGATTACGTGTCGAGAAAATGCAAATTTGATTTTATAAACGCGATAGCTAGTAAGTAAGAATTCATCTAGTATTAATTCTCTTGAAATTGGCTGTGTTTCCAAGTGCAGATATAAGAGGGGTCATAGGGGTTACAGTTTAAGTAATAAGAACACGCACATCACTTTTGAGTATGGCTGCTTTGTTATCCTTGTGTTGTCTTAGCCGGCGAGGTCTTAATGTCATTTAATTATTTTGATTCGTATAGTTCTATTATATCACCTTATTTTATGTAATATTGGTGGCATTTGAAGTGATGTTAGTTTGTTTATTGTGAAGTAGATTATTATAAGTACTTGAAACATCTTGTTACAGCGTTGTTTGAACTTTGAAGATTAGAAAAATATTCTATCCACTTGGCATTGGCAGAACGGTGTATAAACTACATAGTCATTAAATAAGATTTTAGTAAAATGCTAGAGTTTGGGTATTACAAGCTCGTATATTACTGTGTTTAATGATATCCACTATGTGATTCGTCTACACGTTCACTATATCTTTGTTTATAATAAATATTAATGGATAATTTAATAAAAATGCAATTAATTTCTAATAATAATTTTATTTACTTCAGTAACAAGCAAAACAAATACATCTATAATCTAAATGCCCGTAATTTTGTAATGGCATTAAATAAACTTGTTTATATAGTGGTTTACCAGGGCAGTGTCCATATCCACAGAAATAAAAATCACTCGAGTTTGTCTAATAATTTTCCTGTTAACATTGTCATTTTTTTTAAATCGCTAATTGTTTAGCTTTATGACCACAATCTCACCTGATGCAACCCATCTACTATTATTATGAAAAGGTGGTTGATTCTATGGGGGAGATAAATATTTATTTACGCTATAATCACGTACCAATTTTAATTTGGTTACTGAGAGGTCATTTCAGTTCCCACTACCATTGTCTCCGAGTTACCGTTTTATATACATGAAACAAGACCATAAACACATAATGACTAAACTCCTAAATAAAAACTAACTTAAATTTAAATTATAGAACTCTAGTACAGAAATCACCGCACACCTACGACACAAAAAAAAAATTATAAGTTTAATCCGTCTGGGATTATGACGCCATAAAAAAATAACTTTGCCTGCTAATTCGGCATAGGTATATGCCGAATAACATCGCGGACAGGTTAACAGTAACTTACTGCTTTTCGTAACATGGTACATTTTGTACAAACAAATACGTACTGAAAAAAAGAATAACGTTTTAATCGAAACAATTTATATGGAAAAAATCACATAGGAGGCTCTCCGAAACTAATACATAACTAATTGGGCTTTTGTCACAGTATAAATATATGAAAGAAAACATGAAACATTTGTGCGAGATATTATTGAACCCCTTACTAAAGAATACGCTAACCAAAAATCCGTGCACTGACTACATTTTAGACGCCTTTTTCAAGTCGTAAAGTTGCTACCATAATAATATCCATAATTTTGTACAAAGATCCCACTCGAGACGTGTCCTATTGTTTCTTGCTTACGATAATAATGTTTAAGTATAATACAACATTTATAAATGAACCAAACTTTTAAATATGAACTTGTACTATAGTACAAGCCCCATTGACTATAAAAAAACAATAGCGACATACTCTAGACCATATACGAAATATCCAAAGACCACATTAACTTGTGAACTTTCATTATAAATTAACTTTTACTCTTCACTTGCAGTTAATTTTTATTATAAAACTAGACGGTATATATAGTTTATAGTGTGTAATACAAACGATAAGGCAAAAAACTTTTACCAAAAAAAAAACTTATTCGTGGCCCTTTCAAAATGTGTATACTGAGTCGCCTTCAAGAATTTTGTCAGAAAACATATAAATGGGTTTTTTCGCCGTAAATAGCTTCCAATGTATTTAGCTTCTATCGCATTAGTTCGACGGGGCCCGTTGGTAGGGCATTTGGTAAAAAAAAAACGTTATCTATCCTCTCCAAAGTGTGGGTATATTAGTTGATTGGTCCATATATATTGTTTTTATTTAAGCATGCACAATGAAATTTTGATGACGAGAAACTGTACATAAGCAATATGAAAAATAATATACAATTTTAGAACTTTCTTTTATTTTCAGATCTCGAAAATATTTGTATGCAAACTGAAGAAGGAACGAATAAATCATATACTGTTTTATTCACTAAGTTTAAAAACTAGACATTATGTTTCCTATCCCATAATTGTACTGGGAGAGTACAAATTAGGTTATTCTCTACGGCGGTCGCGTGACGTCGACCGGTGGGAGCGACTGCGCCGGGAGTCGCGGTCGCGGTCGCGGTCGCTGCGCCCGCGAGATCGCTCTCGTGAGTTTTCTTGTCGACTCCTACTGCGCGACCGACTGCGTCTGTAGAAAGTAGTTTAGAAAAAAAAGTAGATCTGTAGTTTTTTTTTTTATTATTTTAAAGAGAGCAAGGACACAGAAAAATTTCTTTGGAGATTTCTCTCTACTCGAGGCAGCCCGACTGGTGGAATATTTCCACCCTACAGAAGATCGCAGCCAAATAACCTTGTGTTCTATGCCTACGGTGAGTAAGATTTTCAAAACTTGCTAGTGATGATAGCTATGGTATTACAAGCGTCCATAGGCTACGAGAGCCGTTTATCATCAGGCGGGCCGTACGCTTATTTTCCACAATTGCAGTATCAAATAAAAAGTAGTGGCGGGATCTTCATTTGTCATGTGTTGGTTCTTATTTCAATTCATAAACTTGTGGTATTTTTGGCCTTATATGTAATTTCGGCGGCATTTGACCTGATGTAGTTTGGTTATTGTTAACAATTGGAGTGGACTATGAATAATAACTGAGAACATGCATTTTAAGTTTTACAAAATCTCCCTGGACAGTTTTAACAAGGGAGTCGCCATCTTGATAGAGCGGTACTGGAATTTTACAAAAATTGCATGAAATTAGGATTAAAGGACGTGCATCCAGTGGCCTTAACAAATTTAAAACATTAAAATACAGTTTTCATTAAACATCGTTTGTTTGAAAAACCTATGGTATCGATTATTGTGTACAGAAACTATCCATTATTTCTTAATATCCAAGCGACCGAACAACGACGGCGAATAAAACATTCGGACGGTGACGTAACAAGACCACTGACGTAATTCGACGAGCTATACAAATATCATTCGTGCATCTCTGTTGCAATCACAACATACAGCGCATATTATGTTCTTTCCTTTTAAAATACAGCAAATATTTATACATTTGGAAGACGATCATACCATCATCACTAATATCAGATAGATATTGATATTTAGTAGCAGTATCTATCGATATTTAAGCCCGAATATCAATCAATTGATAGTTAATAGATGTTTAATGAGCACTAATAAATTGAACATGTCTCACTTTCTTTCGCGTTCATGTTCGCGATCGCGCTCTCTGTCGCCGCGGTCGCGCTCGCGATCCCGCTCCCTGTCCCCGCGGTCGCGGTCGCGCGCGGACTCGCGGTGCCTGCGCGCCCGTCTGTCCAGCTCGCGACCCCCGACGTAATGCCGTCGGCCACCTCCGCGCTCGCGTTCTGACGCTCCACGTTCTTCACGTCTTTTCTCAACGGTTTTCTATATACACATATATATAGTTCAAGGGACCGGGTTTTTTATTACGTTATAAAGACTCAATGAGTATTCGTTAAACCGAGAGTAAAAGAAAACCATACAAAATTTGTCCTTATTTGTAATTTACAAACATAAAAGTTTTAATTTTGAGCAAATATAAAAGTTTGAAAACAACTAAGAATATGATAATGTAAAGATAATGCATAACAATAAGACGATTCACATGCTTTGCAATTGTAACAAACCTATGAACACATTTATATTTCTTAGTATCCTATTGTACATACCGATATATTTACGACTCTGTATCTTTTACTAAGTTTTAAGTTCATTAAATTCAATGTTTCTTGGGGTATAAATAATAACGTATTGTTTCGCTATTGAGAGTGGTCTGTTACGCTATATAATGTTCTGTATAGGTAACAATGTAAATTAAAGAAACCTCAGTAATTTCTGTTTTAAGGAGTTTTTCGTTAAATAGAGTTTACATTGTATTAAAAAAATAAAGTAAATAGGGTTTCTTCAAATCAAATTTCCGTTGTCATACATATATACTAGTAAAATTTACCTTCAGCTCTGATAATTTATCACGAATAGTAATGAATCCAAGGTGAAGTTTCCCTCCAAAATGGTCTGCCAGCCTCCTGTCGTTGTCGTGAATACCGAGGTACGCAGAGCACACTTCACACACTCTTAATTTCTGTTGCTGATATGAAGACGCCGGCATTGAATTACGATATTCTTGTTCCGCTACCGCTTTCCTTTTACGCAATTCATCAATCTGGAAAGTTTGATTTTTATTTACCATTAACCTTTTAACATATTTTTATATATTTTGTATTTCCGGAAAAGTCTGTTACATATACGAGTCGTATAAAATCAATAGCAGCAAAGTAGGTCACACCGATAACATGGTAATTCAAATAAAACTATGAAATTTCAGTCGTATCCATGACTAATATCACAAAGCTAATTAGTCAAATATTCGCCATAAATGTCTATGGATACAATTGAAATTTATTAGTAGTATTTTAATTACCAAATTATCCGTCTGACCTACTTCGCTGACTTTGATTTTATACAACTCATATTACTTGTTCTAACTAGCTACGCTCGCGGTTTCACTCGCGTTTACTTTTTCGATTCTCGTCAGGTGGCCAAAACCGCCCTCCGCCCCCGATATCCCGCGCCGCTTATCGTACTTCTGATCTACATTTTATATGATAATTTATCCGACAAATGACAATAAAATTAAATAAATCTACTTCAACTGACACTTCAGATAAGCACGTTTAAACAATCTCTTGAGAATTGTAATATTATAGTATAAATTAGTGAAACTATGGTTACTATTGTATAAAAACAAGAAAACTTTCAATCTTACCTCTCCCATTAGTTTAACGCTCTCTTCTACCATTCCTTCTTCTCCAAGTGCTTCAGCCCTCGCTAACTTTTGTCCAATTTGCTCAGCGAGTTCATGTACTGAATTAGCTTTCTCAGTGACTTCTGCTGACAGCTCTTCTTGAGTCTCGGCTAGACGCTGCTTGGCTGCGGTTGTTCGACGATCACAATCAGCTATAAAAGCCTCTAAGTGTTCTGTCGCCTTCACAATGTACAATAAAAAAAGTTACGTAAAATTAATTAGTTACAAAAAGATGATCTTTGTTTTTTTTACGAGAATTAACAAAAACTTATTTTTGGTTTTTTTTTAACCATTTTTATATGTATTATTAGCAATTCTTACATCCCATTAATTGAGGAATTGAAACAATAAATCATATTGTATTGATGCCTAGATACCTGTCAGAGAAATTGACAAAAAAAAAACATTTATAAACAGAATAACAGATTTATTAGTATTGATAGTAAGAAAACCATCTAATCACAGTATATAACATAACACTAGCATAATTTTAATTTTCGTAATATCACTTGGAGAATAAAAAGCTAACGATCTCACCCTCTGTGATGCTGGTGTAGAGAAGTCTATAAAACAATGCTGGAATACGATTACAAAAAAAATCCCGATCCTGGACTAAGGATATATTGACTTTCCTATCTATGTAGACGATAATTTACATTAGGAGTGCTCAAACGTATAATGTCGGCGATCTACCACAAAAGAAATCTAGGAATTATAATAATATCAATTGCAAACCTAATACTACTAAAGATTTTTTTTATTTATAAAGGTTTTTACTACACTTTAAAAATTAAACAGGTACCGAGGAAGATACAAGCTCACGAATCACAAATTTCCTCTGAATGTTGATGCATACTTTTCATAGGACGACATGTAATCCTCGAGTGCCAAAATAACAAACGTTCGTTAAGTCGGCGATTACGTAAACAGTTTTATTTCTGAAAATGTTAACTAACACAAATAAGTAGATCCGAACAATCCTGTTAACTGAAGAGATATTTTCATTGAAACGCTGATAATTCTCTTCATATTAAATATTGTAAAATTTGTGCTCAGATGGCTAGAGGCTTCGAGATGTAATAACAATACATACGTGTAAATTCTACTACTATAGACAAAGTGAAAAGAGACTACGGGTGTCGGTGTAGAGTGATCGCCGCCGCGAGAAGTTTAGGCTCTGTACAGATGTGACGCGACGTCTACACTTTCTATATACATATTACTAAACCATTCATTAACATGACAGTGCGTTAACGCTGTGCTTATAAAACAATGTATAGGATGTGACGCGCGTCAACGTACGCTGTATTGTGAACGGAAACTCAATGTAAAGTATTAGTTATTAGTAAGTATAAGTTCTCGATCGACTGTTTGAGCACCCCTGATTTACATAATCACACAATATTTTATTCACAACTATCTGTGCCCGCGACTTCGGTCGCGTGCACTACAGAATATCGTGCAGTCGGTATTGTGGTGAACGTCGCCCGCCGGATAAAATGGTTATTATTTTATTTGTGCGGACCCTAATTATTTTTTAAAATAAAAGAAGCCTAAGTTACTCCTTATAACATCAGCTATCTGCCTGTGAAAGTCTCGTAAAAATCGGTGAAACCATTTCAGAGATTATCCGGAACAAAAAACAGACAAACAAAAATAAAATAAAAAAATGTTTTTTGTTACAAGTGTCGTGTATACTTTCATATGCATTTAGTAAGCTTTTATTTGGAAATTACAAAGATACACTTCAATTTTATTATATGCTTAGATATAATATCGTCCTACTACTAATGTTTACCAGAACAAAAAGTGTCAAACTATAATGTTAAATACTTACATCAATATCATAGAAATAGTCTTTGGTTTTTGATGCTAATTCGTAATCCGCGCGGAGAGCCAAATCATGAATTTTTGGACACTCACCTAGATCCATGCGCTGCAATAAAGATTAAATTCACATGACAAATACTTGTTACGTATTTATCTATACAATATGTTTCAATTAGGATATTTTGATTATACTTCTATTGGTGATTTTTCGTACAGTATAATTTTTATAATGAATATCACAAAAAAAGGATTATATTATTATAAGGTAATATTATTTAAGCACAATTTTATCAGACAGGACATAGTACTTAATTATGTAATAAAAAAATTGTTGAAATACATACAATAAACAGCAAGATATGCAAACTGCCCCTTTCAATTGCTCCTTCAATGTAAATTTATCGGATACTTACAAATGACAGTGGAAACACCTTCCTGAATATCCTAATAAGGCCTAGGATTATGTGTATACAAAATAAACATTAAGAAAATGGCAATTCAGTTTATCAATCTATTTAATTTGTTGCTTCAATAAATAATTAAAGCAAATCTCAAACATTTAAAAACTTATTCAATATACATTGACCAACTGATGTCACAGCCATTTATCATAAATAATGTTGATTACCATCTGATTTTATTCAGATTTGTCTCACTCATTTCTACAACCAAATTTAACACAGTATTACTGATATTTCTTTTTAAGAGAACAGTGCTCCTACAATGGCTTTAATTTAATAATCTGATAGTCACAATTTTTTTTAAATCCTATACCAGATGTTCTATTAAAAAAAATTAATTTTAATAAGGAATAAAAATTTTTACACATTGAATTTCTTCATATTACATGCAAAATGTTTGATTTATTTTCTAGCCATGTAAACAGCACAGTACGTACCCAATGTAGTTACAATGTATGTCACCAAATAGCACCCAGCTTTAGATTTTTCATGATCCTAAAATGGTCATATGTACTCACCGAAGCAGCATTAGTACCGTTGTATAATTTAATTATTTCAAAGGCCTTATTATAAATTAAATACTGCATAGCAGCAGAGAATACAATCAGCTAACTATAAATGTTTATACGTACATCTGGGTACTTACAGAACAGCCTAACTCATACAATCTATCCCTCATTTGTTAAGTATTGTGATGGGCAATAAAGACTAGTGTTGGGCATTTTCTGAAAAGCATATTTCACCACAGTTAATGCCACTCCGATGTCACGTTTTCCACTCTTATTTAAGTATCATATGTCAATAGATACAATAGAAAATCAAAAATAGAACATACAGTAGGATAATGATTTGTACCAAGTGTGCTAAAGTAATGTTTAATTCAATGGATTACTTCAATATCCTAATGTATGTAAACAAGCAAAGACCAGTGAAATTCCCATAAAGTTAAATCTTGAAATAGTACCTTTAAATTAATTAAAATAGTCAGTATAAAGGCTCCTACTCACTACACATAAATTATGTTCCACATTCCACAGCTTACTACCAATTTCTGCAGCATATCCTCATGGCAAAAATCTGCCATCCAAGCCGCTGGCATAGTGTGTAGGAGCCTTTATTTTACTGCTCCCACACTCAAGATACTAATGTAGGTAGTAATGTCACATAATTTCGTCAGTATTATATAATAAACTATCTACTCTTGGGCCTTGATACAGCGTCACATATTATATAGTTTTTTTTTATTTATTATGAAGAGTGAAAAAGACAAACATTATGTATACTTTATATAAATGAACCATGCACAAAAGTTCATTCATGTAATAGATGTTTTTTTTGTTAATATTATTTTGGTATTGGTTACCATTTTTTATGTAATAATTTGCATAACATTTGATAAATAATTGTTGCTATTACCACCCTGCTCTAATAAATGATATTAATGCTTTCTAATTTTAGACAGAATGGCTGAATGACAAATTCACAAATTGTTTCCACCCTGGATGCACAAATTTAATTATTAATTTTTTAATTTTGCTAACAATGGTGTCTAAAAATATATACTACCTCTTTTTAGGATTTGATTAATTTGAGTTTCTACGGCCACTTTCTCAGTAGCCCTGTATCTAATTCTGTTAATAACGTATATGTGTGAAGAAATCTCATTAGTTTTATATAAACTAGTATTCCATTGCGATTTAGTATCTGTTAATTATAATATAATACTACATACTAAACATTATATATGCAAGTGTATTTATTACTAAAAATATGAATTTTAGTAAATTAAATACATGGAGAGTGGCATACGGCACATTGTTCATAAGATGTCATTATTAATTGACTTAAATGAACAAACTTTATTCTATCACCTATTATTAAAATATTAATTAAAAATTACATTTAAAATCATTTTTAATATAATCACCAAATTGATGTTTATGTTTAGAAATATTGACAATCACTAAATTATCTCCTTTAACACAATTTTGTAAATAGAAATGTAAAAATGTCATCACTTTTATGTTTTATGTGACGAAATTACATGACACACAACAATATTACAAACATATTTTTAAAGAAATCAAAATTACATGAAACCTTATGAATTGATAGCTTAAAAACCAAAGTTAGTACTTACTGTAGATGAAAGAATTTCATGTGGACAAGATTGCAATAAAAATGATTTGCAGACAGAGTCATCATAAAATTTTACCCCATGTCTATCAGTTTCACCTGAAACATTGATTTATTATTTGTAATAGTATTATTATTTTTAATGTATTCTACTAAACAACTAAATTGAAGATCCTCACTGAAGCTGGCTTTATGGGAGCTGACATTATAGAATAATTCTAATAAAGAGTATATGGTCTAGGTATACTAAAATATCTGTGACATGAATGTCATGATACATGTTATTTTGTAAGAAGATATAACAGACTTGTTCCAAGAAAGACACAAAGAAAACACATTTCAATTACAATATTTATTGTAATTTGCATTGAGAAATTGCATTTGCATTTAAGAGAGGTAGGGCACAGAGAAATTTCTTTGGAGATTTCTCTGTACTTGGGGCAGCCTGGCTGGTGGAATACCTTCATCCTACAGAAGATCGCAGCCAAATGACCTAGTTTTGTGTGTTCTGCGGTGTGCTTGTGATACCTATGGTATTGCAGACGTTCATAGGCTACGGTAGCTGCTTACCATGAGGAGGGCAGTATGCCTGTTTGCCACCATTGTAGTAAAAAAAAATGTTTTTAGTAAAAATTTCTATATTACAGTATTCAGTGACTATTTTCCTGTAACTTAATGCCAACTTTTTCAGTACAAAACAGCACATTATATATAATTCATTGCTTCTCGCACATTATAGTGAAAATAAAAAACCGGGAATGAAGTACAAAACTTCACAATAAACGTTTGCAAATACGACTCACAATATACAAGTTTATTATATTTATTCTTATGTAAATGGAAAATGTTAAGATTGAAATTAGTCAATAACCCGAGTCTAATCGGAAATATTTTTTACGTGGACGGTTGTGAGAGTTACTGTAATAAGTTGAAGTTACATTGTAAAATTATGTAAATTTGTGTACCATTTCTTGCTGTACCCATCAATTGATCCAACATTGCCCTCATTTGCTCGTGGGCAGACATATTGAAACAAGTCTACAGACAGCTCTTTGAAAATATCCTGCAACTTAATTTTTATACTTCTATGAGATATAAATATGACAACTCCACAGTTGTAACAAATATAGAGTAAGCATCTACTTTTCCAGAACAATATAAGGCGCAATCATAAAATTACACGCCGTCACCCACTACACGAAAAGTTACACGAGCTAAAATAGGGATGTTCGACATTAGGGACGCATTCTGACATCGATTAATCAAAGAATTGAATTGAATTTTTAGACCCAGAAAATCTATTTTTTCATTGATACGTAGTACATAATCAAACCAGTGAATTGATATTTCAACTTTAAAAATCGAGATGTTATTTTTCCGCTTCTGATAAGAATCATAAAATTATTTTACTTAAATGTGTACAATTACCTAATTAACATACATGTGAAGAAATAACAGCTTTTCACTTAATTATTTGAAAACTGGCGGAAATATTGGCTATGTGCTCAGTTTCTATCGCCTCTTTTTAATGGATAAAAGAAATAAAAAAAAGTTACGTTTCTAATTAGAGGTGGTCGTTATAAAAACAACGAATAATGTAACGCATTATTCCTACGCAACATATAACAAATTATTGAAGACAATTAATTATTCTGCTGTCGATTATCCGTTGTTCATTATTATCGATGACAATGACAATTATCAGCCAGTGTTATCGGATGTGAACAAGTAAGCACTATGCAACCATCAATAGGTGTGTAATGGAGAGATCTTCACTTCACACACACATTCCAAATTACGCTACAAATAATGAATGTTCCGAATTTACGTTTATAATCCTTGAGTAGACGACACAAAATTCACTTTTATTTTTATATCATAATTAATTTAATTATCGTGTCATTATCTATGGTGTAATTTACAAATTATCATACAATACATAGCTAAAGAGTTTTTGGTGGGATCTTGAGCTGCCGTGTTGTGGTTTTTATTTTTAATTCATTAACTTAGGTTCTTTGATCCTATATTGTGTAATATTGGTAGCATTTTGGTTAATGGGCATCCGTGAAGTTGATTATAAATATTAAATGGAAACATGCATTTTGAAATGTCACAAAAACTCCTGAGAAAAATCTAACAGGAGAGCTATCATCTTGTTGGATCAACTTTATATATATAATACTACGAAAACAAACACATTGACACTGGCAAGTGCTTTTTGTGGCCCCAAAACAAGAAGAAGAAGTACATAACAACAAAATACCCAACAGCAGAATAACGACAACAGTTTACAGTTTGTTTTCCATAATAAGAAAGAAAGTAAATCGAAAAAATAAAACCCATTTTGGGAAATGGAGCTTTTAGACCTTGATTTTTTTTAATAGTTTCATTACACTCGTATCTAATCTTTTTAACAATCGATCTTTTTCGGAAAAAATCGACGTTCCTATTCTATATAAATCAATGTTTAGCTTGAAAACATCAATGTACGGTTATCTAAAAAATCGATATTACGAAAAAACTTTGTTTCACAATACATACTTATAGTAAATGGAGTCCGAGAGTTCGTACATAAGCGAAGTAAATCCCTAAGTTCAAAGTCATAAACTCTAAGTGTAGAACCAAAAAAGGTCACCCACACTTGGATAACATCAATGGTAAAAGCAGATTTGTTAAATGTTTGATATTTATCTAATTTATGACATAACATATTTTAACTTGCAATGTCGACATTAATGTCAACATTTATATTTTCTAATATCGCGCATCACTACGCAAAATTACGTCAATGTTGCCAGAAAAAATTTGAAAATGTACCAGGGCTGCCAGTACAGGCAACTTTATGCTGCCAGGTTCCTACAATACTTTGAGATATTATACACCTCAATGCTAAAATAATACATAATTAAATATTATTATGCAAACCAAAAAAGTTAGTCAATAAGGAATAAAATGCGTGTTTGATCTATCGTTTTTTTTACTATTAGCAAACTCACTAAAGTTATGTATATCATTTAAAAGCGGTATTTTACTTTATACTAATAAATTCACTAGATACAATCGAGTTTTTTTATTTCTAATATGTACACTATATTGTGGCGGTGTGGTGGCGGCGCGTCCGCGGTGCCGCGTACACAGCATAGAGGCCCGGCGCGCGGTGCGGCGTATGCGCAGTATGCCCGCGACGCCACACAAGTCTGTACACTTTAGCACTCAACCCAGGGAGTTTATGCTGATTAAACTAAAATTAGAAAGAAAGAAATATGTATTTAATTTTGATGAAATACTTTATTTGACCTTAAATTTCATGAAATAAATTTAAAATGATATATCTGCATTTTTTATTCTTTGCATATGGGAAATAGCGGTACTGAGTGGAAATCCAGTCAAATGTCTTACAAGCAATGTAAAGAAATAAAATTTTTTTTGGCGATATTGATTACATGTATATTTTTTTTTTTTTTGTTTATTATTTGTGGTAAAGTAAAAGGTAAAAGTAAAGGGCCCAACTGACTTACAGTTTATCTGCAGAATTTCGCCTGATCAGTCGGGTTGCCGTCCATGGTCAGAACGGACTGTGCTTATTAAGCGGTTCTTGCCTACCGGCAATGATTGAATAACAACTGTGTCCATGTTCACACACTAGCAGGCGGCAGTAGGCAGTTCACAAAATGACAGTGATATTATTACGTAAAAATCTTCTTGATATTTTGCTAGTAAATTTTAGTTCCACCACAAAAAAAAACTTGGATGAAAAGTTGCTTTAAGAAAGAGAATCAAAATCTCATATGCCATTAGTATATGAACCAAGGCAGTCTCATCAGGAAGACTTCTAAGAAATTCTGTACTTTTGTATAAAAAAGTAGAAATAAATAGTAGCGTGTTGTCTTTTTTGGAACTTTTTACTTTTATTTCCTGGATTTAAAAATTTTAGTCTGGCAACACTGCACTTACTCAGTTTAGGAGTTTTTGGCGGTAACTTGAAGTGTCTGTCATGAGGTGGTTTTTATTTTAATTCATAAACCTACATATGTCATTTGGCCCTATATTATGCAACTTTAGCAGCATTTTACGTAATGTAGTTTGGTTGTTGTGCACAAGTGAAGTCGATTACAATAAATAACTAAGAACATTCATGTTCCTACAAAGCTACTTTGCTACAAAGGCTCCCCGGACAGGCTTAACAATATTACAAAATAGTAGAAGTTTGGCTTAAAGGACGTGTATCTAAGGGCCATAATTTATAAAAAAACATATATAAAACTGTCAACAGTGTCAACTGCCTACATAAAATAACATTTAAATATTTATTTGTAAATTACAATAGAAATTTATATCTTAGTTACATATAGTCTTATAATGTGTAAATCTTTAAAAATATTATTACCTTCCGATTTATGGAAATCACAAGAAAATTATTTTAAAGGGTTTGTAGACAAAACTGTTGAAGGTGAAGTTACTGTGTTTATTACCAAATATTCAACAAATCAAAACGAAGTATTACAAGACGAATATAAATTAAATTGTTTATATGGACACTTTGGCGATCTGAAAACGGTTAAATTAGAAAGATATCCCAACTACCTACAACTTAAGCAATCATATCCACCTGAAATAAATAAAATTAGAATAAACAGCATAAATTTAAACATAAAAAATAATTTTATCATCATGCTTTATGAGTACGACAAAATTAGGAATTCTCAAATAATATGTGATTATAATGAATTTACAAAACTGCAAAGTTTGATTCATAATGAATATGGTGAAATAAAAATGAAAGAAGCTGAAACATCATTTATTAAAACTCCATACTGGCTAGCATCTTCAATGTTCCTTCAACACTTAATTAATTATTTGAACATGGCACGATGGCTTGTGACAAGAATTAAAAGGAGTAAACAAGTAAGCAATTAAAATATTTTTATCTTACACTTTCATGTGCCTGTGACACTGTTCATGTAAAAATGATTTTCATGTTCCTGTTTCCTCAGAATGACACATTTATACAACTTAAATAAAATAAAAGTATTCTTTAGCCATATTAAGTTATTTCCACTAAACCATAATGGGTATGGTGCATTGGGTTTATGTTATTGGGTTATTGTGCATATGGGTATGGTGGTCTTGGGGAACAGGGCCTGCAGGATGATTAACGGTACTTCCACCAAGGATGAGAGTTGCCAGGGTAATACTTTCACATGGGCATTACATGGTTTAGATTTGGCTCTGAGCGTGATAGAATATAGTCAATATAAAAAAGGTGCTTAGACACAAAAACTGATAAGCTTAACTAGAGAATATGCTATTAAATATTGCCTGCTTTATTTTGTATCATTTGTATCACTATTTTTATTGTGAAGACATTATAATTGTATATTTTATCATCAGGGTTAAGTAAAATATAATTGGATGCAATAATATTAACCTAAAACAATTTTGAATTGAAACTTAGGAGTGCGATAGGGCAATTTGGCCTGTATTAGATGACAAGTGCGTATGGGCAGTGGAAGGAAAGAGTGGGAGAATAGTTCCTACTCTCTGTCTGAAATGCGTTATACTCACTCTATGCATGTTGTGCTTATTCTTAGTATTTTCTATAGCTAAAGTAGCATAAGTGACATTTTTTTTTTTACTTTTATGTAGAGTCTTTGATTTTTGTTTATTGAGAAATGGAGAAATATACATTTAAAATTTAAACATTTCTCACCAAATTATTTACATTAATGAACTATTCTCTATTTTGTATTACAGATATCTATAAGACAGGGTAATTTGATCTCGGCAATTATTATAGACATTATTCTTGGATATATTATGCTACAGTTAGTTTCACATGATACAAAGAATATAAGCTCTTTACTTATGGGAGTATTAGAGGTAATGTTTGCTTATTTTATTTAATTTCCTTTTGATAATTGTAGATAATGTTTGAATTATAGGCAATGGATTCTTTCATTCCTTTTTATTGTTTTGAATTGTATTAATTTAACTTGCCAATTGTACTAATTTACTAATCCAATAGAATCACTTTAAATATTGAGGTTTTTAATGGCATAAAATGAATGAATACTAACTACTATAGCTGGACCACTGTTTTGGCGATCCTTAGTATGTTGCCGGGTATCGGCAGCAACAGACGTCTGGACGTGAGGGTGTGCGCGATTTTGTTTTTGTGACTGCTATACATGAAATAATTCTATCAAGATGGAATTACTGACACTTCACTTAAATAGTCAACCAAAAGTAATGCTTCTTAAGGTAGCAAACTATTTCAAAAAAAGAAAGACAGAATTATTGTTTATGGATGAATTATTATTGTGTATTGAATTGAAATGTTCTATTTTAGAATAAAAACTAAAGACGTGTCTTGGGACACCAGTAGGAATGAACTTCCTTTCCCTAAAAATTATGCATTATTAAATAACAAGCATAATGCAAGAATGGTACTAAAATTGTATTTAATAAGTAAATAAATAAGTTTTTGTTTATAACGATATTAAAATAAACATTTTAAGTTTAAATCATGTAATGACATTGTATTTAATAGTAAATACTTGAAACATAAATAGTAAGTTTATAAGATCCTGAATCAGCGGAACTCGAACTAACCACTTGTACTGTGCATACAAGTCTGGTCGTCAAACCGCTAGGCCAAATCAGCAGCAATCACAGACATGAAAATCAGGACTCGCTTTAACTGTGTATATTCTATCTAATTCTCTCGCAGGCTAAATCCTATAGATATGTCTGTCTCTTTTCAATGACGATCGGATACTTTTCTCGTATAGTTCCTATCCCATGATAAGGAACGTTATATTATAATTATATTGTTATTTATGATTTTGTAGATTTAATGTAAATAAGGCCACTGCAGCAGCTACTAGCGTGCCATTAAGAATAATCTTTTTTAAATTATTTTGTCTATGGCCCGTTTGGTGTTATACCTCAATTCTGCCACTGTCATGTAGTTTCCTCGCCAATCCGAACGAAGGGTGTCATCATAAAATAAGCTGAATAGCTGAATTTAGGCATTGTGAAATATTATAGAATGGGGTTATTCGAAACTCCTCACTGAAGGATGGGACGTAAAATTATTTTAGATGACACACAAGTTCCCTGATTATGTCAGGGGTGGTCGTAAGGAACTTATAAAAAAAAAAAAATAAGCTGATTAACTTTATTTACAATCAAAGTTAACTTGTACCACTAGTTATTTTCTAAAACAAAACCCTCCTCTCCTGGCGAAGTATATCATATAGAGAGAAGAAAAAGTTAATGTCTCAAAGTTGTTTGGATGATATTACAGATGTCATAAAATCGCCATTGAAAAAAGAGAAAACGCTTTATCAAGATTGATCTAGTAGTATATTTAAACAAGACAACAATATAATTTATATTAAAGTATTTTATTTATTTACACTCACAATAACATATGTACATAAAATTATCTGAAGAATGAAATGAATTAATCTAATACCGTGTATATCCATGCACATACGCCGCCCCACGTCCCGCCAACTTTAGGGAAGGTCGCGCTTATATCTGTCGGTCTATAACTAGGCCAATATTTGGTTTTTATTATATACTACCATATATCCAAAAATATGTTTAAGTTAAAATATTCAAGATATTATAATTTTTTACCACTCTATAAGCTTATACTGTCATAAATTATGATTATGAAACTTAATTTAAATGAATATTTATCTTGCTGCTACTATATTAAAATGTTGTTTCAGAAATTAATAAATTCCCTCTATTCTTTACTTAAGTGGTTAATGGGAGCGCCTGTTGGCCTGAAATTAAACAATGCATTCAATAAAATGTTAGGAAAATATTTCTCTTATCATATACAACTATGGTGGCTATTTTTAGGTATGTTTGAATGATTTTTTAGTACAAACCTCTCACTATCCTCAACAAGCCTTTAAAATTTCAATTTTTTAAACTGACTTCTAATTAAATTCAATTATTAAATTTATCAAGACTCGCATCATATTATAAATAGTGTAAAAGCACAAAAACTATTTATTTTTTCTCATATATGATGTTTTATTACATCAGAATGTACCATGACTGTATAACATTTTAAAATTTTCCAGATGTATCTGGTGAAAAACTGGACATCATACTGCATGTGTATAGATATGTGGGTTACTTGGGATTTACTTTTCAAACAGCTGTTATATCTGATATGATTTGCATAGCTACTTTTCATTCATACTGCATTTATGTTTATGCAGCTAGGTATGTACCTGTTATATATTATTAAACTAAATACCAATTTGACAGTTATAAATACAATGTATTATATACATTGTAAATATACCTATGGCTTAAGCAGAAGTTTTTATTTAACATATATATATATATATATATATATCTATATATTTAATTATATACAGGGGATTTCATTTATAATGACCTCAGTTGTAAGGATTTTTCGTTATAGCGACGTACAACTTAAGACTCTTGAATTTAAAGTATATTTTTAGAGGAAAATAATTTGGCTTTAGTGATTTCGGATGTAACGATGATTTCGGGTATAGTGACTAGTTTTAATGAACTATTTTTAACAAAGTCTTAGAAATCCCTTGCAGAGATGGAGTCGTCAAACAAATACACAAAGGTTCATTCTTCAATCATAAAGTTTTCTTATCTTTTGCTTACATTGACAGATGACAGTTGTAATAATACGCTTTTGTTTATAAAAGCAATAATGGCTGTCGTAGCGTGCACGAACATGGCGTCGATAGACGCGAGTTCAAATCTGCAATGAGCCCGAACTTTCAGTAAAAGCAGAAAACATCGTGATGAAAAACACAGCATGGTGGTAGGGCTTTTTCTAAAGCCCGCGTGACTAGAGCTAACACCCTCAAGTTGAAAACCTGTCGCCGAGCACGAATAGATGTGTTCCGGCAGCTGCACTTGAGAGTCAAGTCTTCCACTAGGCTTACCGTGCTACCATCTTGAGCCATAACATCACTTAATATCAGGTGAGATTGTGGCCACAACGCTAAGCCTATTATAACGTTAAAAAAAGTTCAGATAGGTAAAGTTAAATTTAGGAATTGAGGCGATATGTGTGCATTGTGTGGCTGTATTGTCTGGCATATTTTTTTTTTCTTTCTACCTATGTATATAGCGATTTCCGGATATAACGACGGAATTTTAGTGGTCCCTTCATCGTCGTTATAACCGACATGCACTGTAGTTTTAGTGTGTTTATCTCTCTATAGTCTCCTATGTGTCATTCAATAGTTTAATATAAACATAACTAAGTAGAAGAAATAAATACCAAATAAATTTCATATTTCAGATTATTCAATATGCAAATATCTGGGCTCATTGCACTACTGAGATTGTTTGTTGGACGTAAATACAATCCACTGAGGGGAGGTATCGATTCTTGTGAATACACTAACCAAGAGCTGTTCGTTGGTACAGTGGCTTTCACGATTTTGTTGTTGTTGCTACCTACAACAGCACTTTATTATATCGTCTTCACTTTGGTAAGACATATATTGAAATATAAAATGTTAGTCTCTCAAGTTACAAGTGAAAGTTCTTAAGTAAATTGCCGCGGCTAGAGAAAATTATACGTTTACAAACAGTGCCCAATGCAAATTAGTATGACGCATTTCTTTTTATAGATAGGTTTAGCGTTGTGGCCACAATCTCACCTGATCTTAAGTGACGATGTGGCTAAACCTAGTGGAAGACTGGCTCTCAAGTGCAGCTGCCGGAACACACCTATGGGTGTTTGACGGCAGATTTTCAACTTGAGGGTGGTAGCTAGCCAGACGCGCATTAGAAAAAGCCCTACCACCATGCTATGGTTTCCTCAAAATAAATATAAATGTCGATTTTTTGAATTTACCAATATTTAAAACAATGATGGTTCAGTGGTAGCGAGTACGAAAATCGTGTCCACGGAAGTGAGTTCGAATGCCTGCAACATTGAACATAGGTGAAAGAAAACAACGCGATGAAACCATAACATGGTGGTATGGCTTTTTAATGCCACTTAAGGCCATAACGCTAAAACCTACAAAAAACTATAAGAAAAAATATATATTAGAGAATTACGTAAATATATTTTGTTACTTCCAGTTTAGAATATTATCATTGATTGTCCAGTATATCCTTGCCAAGCTGATATATATATTACAAACACTTCCACTTTACGTGGTGTCACTGTGGATGATACAGTCTCCTAAAATAGCAGGTAAATATTATGTATCTTATAATTGCTGAATGAAACGCAGGCAAAATCTTGATCAAATTTGTTTCTATATTAAGAGTAAAAGTATAAATGAAATACATACGAGAAAGATTTTTTTATCTATCCCTTTATAAACTGGTAACTTTTCTAAAATCCATGGTTTAAGTAAAACAAGTATGTACGCAGGTTAACCTACTATGTTATACAGGAGATTAATACAAAAATTTCCTAAGCAATTCTTGACAAGAACAAATTTAACTATGGAAGAAAATCTATATTTGTCAGAACGTATTACGTCCAATCTTAATAGACCAAAATAGCCAATAAATAACAGAACAATACAATTTTCCTTTCGCACTTCAGCCGTGTATCTTGCGCGTGTTTTGCTTTACACAAAACATTGTTTCGCTACACGTTTTTGTTCATCAAGTTTTGTTTTATGTTGAATACGATGATGTTTTTGCTTCCCGCGCCAGAAGGAAAACATCTAAATATTTGTCCACCGCGCGGGTGAAGGAGAGCGGACCACAAACATTTCTAAAGAAATCGCGAAAGCGTTGCTTCACTCGCACGAAACATCGTAATTGATGCGCACCGCCAGTTTCTGTGGATTTATTAATTATTTAATATTATTTTGTAAACATGGAACAGAGAAAGAAGTTTCCTATGCTAAATCAATTTTTAATTTTTAATAAAAATTAAAATCTTGAAAAAGTATGTTGAGCCTTACTCGAAATTGTTTTTTCCTCGATACCAACTTATACAATTTAAAAAACTGTATGCAAGTCTTCTAAATCCGGAGACATTTTGGCATGATTTTTATGTCATCAGTGATAGCAAATGATATGCACGCTTAACAAGCCTATGAAGCAAGAGACATGTGTATATAAACAAAATTTGTTTTGGTAGAGGTTTTTGTGTACTGTTTCTGCGAAGCACCATTTACAGCAACTTTTAATATTAATAATTTTCCTACCTAAAAATATATGTCGTTTTTTTTTTCAGGAAATATGCTTGTTGAAGTGGTAAGCAGTGATAATAATAAATCACCTTTGTTTCTCAATGTAAAATTGCATAGTAAGCCTATACAAGAACTAATAAACACTTTCAAACCACCAGTGGAGCTGCCAAAATGCGTTGAATGGACGAACCTTGTATCAAACGTACTCGCTGGAAAGCAAATAATATGAAGAATTAAATAAAACATCAAAAAAAACTTTGATTTGTTTTAATATCGTTCAATATTAAATATTGCAAAACAAAAGAATGATTGCTTGGTCACACGCGTAAACGTACAAACTCTACATAATGGATCATTATAAAAACCGTAGCATGAAAATACATTTCATAGATATGTTAACCACCTTTCCTTGATATACCATAATAAAAAAAATCTCAGCATTAAATACATTAGCTGCCACACAACTTTCACAGGTATGCAGTAAATAACCTAGAGAATCGAAACGATAAAGAGTTAAGAAGTATTTAGATTAGTTTCATAAAAGTAAAAAAATAAATTTACCGAAAAGCAGGTCACTTTTTAAAGAAAATGACATGAATCACTTGTAACGAAAACGAAAAAATTTTCTTCCTGCACCATATATTTTAATAAAGAATCCATATATTGGATCCGATTTAAAAATAAGCATGTGGCGTGTAATAACATCGGATTTATTTATTATTTTTATGAATTGTTCATTATTTCAAGTAGTTATTTTTAATGTTTTTTAGGAGTTATAATCACCTGTTAACGTGTTACCTCCACTACGTATACCTATAAATATCTGATGTGAAAATATTGATATTTTGTCATATATATATATACATTACATGTATGAGAATTTGACCCCATAAAAAATTGTCATAAACTTCGAAACCTATACAATGCATTCGACATACTACAAGTCCATTAACTAAAGCTGACACGTTCACAGTACTCACGCTGAAGCAATTTTAGTATTATACAGCATGTTGCGAAAATCGTTTCTTTTTATTTTTACCGATTATAATTAGATATGCGTAAGGTATATGAAAACCGATTTCAGTCAGAAAACGTTTCAATAGGTTCACGGGTGCTATGAAATTAGCTTTATCTCTTTCTTACTGCTTAGTGAGATTGAAAGAGATTGGGCCGTTTTTACTATACTAGATAGATTTTGTACCGGCAGTTTCTCATTTAGATATAAAACTACATTCCCAAGCATTAAGATCTAGTTTAGTTTATCGATTGCTTTAAATGAAACAAAATCTGAAAACGCTCATCTCTAATTATAATTACAATGTTTTTTTTAATCTGTCAGTTAAGTTAGATCAGGCTATAAATGACACAAACAAAAAAAACGGATATCTGTAAGAAATGTAATATGTATGTATGTATTTCATTTGTTATCTTGTTACTCTTGTTGAAAATCGCAAATTAACCGCGATTACAAGCAACTAGCTGAACTCTTCTTTTAGAAACACCAGATGCTTGAGGTTTTAAATCGTACAAACCCTTCATGAGTAGATTACTGTGTTTATTGTGATTTATGAAATAAATAAAAATATTGTACACAATTTCACGAGATTGTCCTCTTAATGTTTTCCAGGTCCAAAACTTACAGAAAATATGTTATTCTAAACTCGAAATCAATTACAATAACACTGATCGATTGACTGGTTGGCCGGTTTAAACAATTGCAAAAAACACTGTATTTCTAACATTTCGCAAAAACAAAATAAAAGTCTCTGTCACGCTCATAAGCTTGGTCATGTGCAAAAGAGACAGAAAGATTTTCCATGTTGCGTATACAGTGCGACGTCATGCCGTGCGCTTATTGCTAGACACTAATGTGTGTACGTGTTGCACTTGCCAGCTTTAGTTAACCGACCTATACAATGTAAGCTTAGAAATGCGGCACTGAACAGAACCATCTTTTTCACTTATCAACATTGATTTTACACAGCTAAAATTTAAAATACGGCTGTAAAGAGTTCATGTTTTTTAGCTTATCAAAATTTTCACGCCACTCACGGATATAATCTACAAAAAGTTAATAAAATTTAAAAATTATTAAAAGAACTTATAAATACCTTTAAAGTTTAAATACTATTACATCAACACCACTACATATTACTTTATTAAAAAAACTAAACTTGTTCCATATCTTAATATTTATGTTGCATCAATGTACGTTTATTGTAATGCATATAATATAATATTATGTAGTAAATTACAATCTCTTATTATACATTTAAAGTCTTGTAAACAAGCGCGGATCTAGAGTTTAATATTAGAGGGGATCAAAACATTGAAGTTTCTCGAAATTTTAACATTAAACACATAATAAAAAAGAAATAGAATTTTCTAGGATTATTGAAAATTTAATTTTGGGGGTTACGACAGCTATGACCCCTCTTAGATCTGCGCCTGCTTGTAAATTTAACAGTTAAGGCAAGACTTGACAACAGTAGCTTCAAAGACGGATACTTATATGTAATTTATTTGTAATACAATCACGTTTACACGGGCTCGTTTTCCGCATCTCATCGTCTAAATGCGCCTACTTTGCGTGATGTTTTGTAGAAACATAATATAGACATCAATTACAATAAAATTCTACATACATTATACAACATATCATAGGTTTTCAATGTTAAGGCAATTGTTCTTAAAATAACAGTTGTAATAATTTAAAAACGTCATTTTAAAATATAATACCAATGAATTTTATTAAATAATTATTGTTATCGAGATCATAACATTCACTATTATTCATTCATCGTAAGACTTGCATGACATATGTCAAATGTTTATTTTAGAGATGTAGCATAATTTAAGTTTTAGGTTGATTTTACGATTATCGATTCTTTTTTAGAACTAAAAACAGTCTAATGTATGATAATGCTTCAAATCAATAGAGGGATGTGTAAGCTGTGTAAATTAAATAACAAAAAAAACTATAACAATAATTTAGATCGCAATCTAGTTTTGAATTATTGAATGCCTGACTCCAAAGAACAAGATTAGTTATTCGAGTCAATATTCTTAGTAAAAATCTAGGAATTGCGTAAATATATTTGTTTATTCGTAATTAAACAAGAAACTAATAGATTTAATGTACGACGGCGTTCGATCAATTCGATTAATTTTGGATTCGTACGATTCATATTCGATTCCTTGGTATTTATTATTTTGGGCTACTCTAGTTTTAAGTCATATAGAAAGTAATAATGCACGTAGTAACAACAAAAATACGAAAATTCACCAAAATCATTGTACAAAGAAAGTTATTGGGGATTTTATCGTGCAAAATGTTTTCATAACGTTTATCAGTATCAATTTTTTTTAACTATAATTAATAATCGAAATGTATGTTTTTAGGTTACGTCATAATTTGAATGACGTAACAATTTACGTTCTGTGGATGCATCATGCAAGTCTTCGTATGATGAATAATAAAGTATAATGTATTCTACTGGATGCATAGTTCTGTACTGAAATAGTGGTCACCAAGTAAAATAGTCACTGCCAGGTACACAACAAGAAAGACAGACTGTTATGACAACATCAAAACGGCAAACAAAAATAAACTATTTATTTAGATTTATCTGATATATAAAAATATGTTTTGTTTACATAATTTAAATTATATTTAGGCTACTTAACTAGCTAACTTAACTCTTTAATAGAATTACATCAGTGCGAGTAGTCCCATTAAAACCAAATTATGACGTTTGCGATCCGCACGACAAACCAAGCCTTTGAAATTTGTGACACGTGTATTTGTTTCAAACTATAAATCTAGCAGAATACATATACGTCGCCAGGTAGAAAACATTTAATTAGTTAATATTCCTTGAACAAAAACCCAAGTACAGTAATAGGTACTAACGTACGGCATGCTAGAATTGTGAAATACAATAAATCATGCAGTTAGTAAGACATATCCTGAAATAAATAGATTTCAAAATATCCTCTGCTTAAGTAATAATAATATAATACTTTGATATTTACTATGTCCTAGCAGCGGAAAAAGTATATCAGGGTATTTGACTCTTTTGAGAATGGTACAGTGAGTCTCACGAGCTCGTGACGTATTCGGGGAAGAGTTTTAGGCGCTAAGAAATTTACTACTGGGCAATATATGACATTTGCAATAAATCAATTAAAATAATTAACTGATATTGTACAAACACATACGGGCTAACATATACAACTAATAAATATCCCAAGGTTATTTGTAACATATTATGTTTAAATTATAGCCTTGTGAATTGTAAACTTTTTTGACAACTGAACAATAGTCAACTCTTATATTAAACTGGCAAACCACTGTTTAGGCCTAATTTAATTTGATACACAATTCATATTTTAAAACCAAGGTATTTTCGCAAATAATTTTATAGAATTTATAATATTAACAATTTCATACATACATACCCCTTTACCCACTATGTACATAAAATATATTTCCAAAATATTTTCACCCATTTTTCTACTAAGTTCATATAATATCCGTGGCGCAATAAAGAAGTGAATCTATTCAGCTCCTAACTTTAACATCAATATTCACAAATATTATGTGCATGTTAAACGTTTCACTGATCACTCTTTAGGCTGGAGGGATTTCTAAAGATAAACTTACGTTTCGTATTAATGCAATCTATCGTAAAATCAAAGTATTCTATAAATACATTTATAATGTGTAAAGCAAATCGGTGCACGGCATGCTGAATCTCGGCGTCAGTCCTGCGGTGGGTACCTTCACACATAATATGTATCGATCCTAAACTATTGCATTATCATCACAGACATTAGTCAATTAGGAAAACGTGATAAAGATCACAATAATTAAACTTTAAGATCTACAAGAATATACGAACTCGAAGCGATGTAGATTAAAGTAATATCACACTTATAAGACAAGCCTATGCAGTGGCAGCTCGTAGTAGAAATGTGAGATGATCAGATGATGGTTATGATCTTAGTTCTTGAGTACACACCTGTAGTCCTTATTGACATCCGAAGTGGAATTCGGTGAGTGTTCTTTAGGTCTAACTGTACCACGACACGATGCTAATTTTGATTCCAAAGCCTACAATGAGAAAATTACACAATAAATGAACGGTGTTAATATTAGTGTATGATATGAAAATATGTGCGATTAACCCAACACCAGACGAATATAAGATGTAGTAGCGTTTTAGATTCACATAACATAATGAAATTAATGTTGGATGCATGTAGAACCCTAAAAAGGCAACTCTCAGTCTTCAAAACTATACAACAATAACACACATATCTATATTCATCGTAAGAAAAGTTGCATGATGTATCCTTAGAACGTAAAGTTGTTACGTCGTGCAAATTCGGACATAACATAAAAACATGCATTTCGACTATCAGCTATTATTATAAAAAATAAAGATATTGATAATCATTTTAAAGATATTTTGCATGACAAAATCCTAAATAACATTTTTTCATAGACTATACAATATATATTTTTTTTATTATATATCTTACTACGTGCAGCGTTACATTCTATGTTCCTTAAAATAGAGTAAACCATAATTAAATGTCAATGGGTAGATCGAACGAATCGAATGCCGTTGCAAGCTCAATTTTTATAGTTTATTTTTCTTTTACACAGCTTACACAACCCTCAATTGTTTAAAGCACAATCGTATAACTGATAATATTAAGCTTTCAAAAAGAATCGGGTAATCGTAAAACAAACTTCCGATTAAAGTTATGCCACATCTCTAAAAAAAAATTAGGCATGTGTCATGCAACCTTTTTTATGACGAACACAGTATAGTTTGAATTATAACTTAAACTCTTAAATTTTAATTTTTATTATCAATTAATCTTATATATAGTATTTACATGTATGTTACTTAAAAATTTCTAGATTTTTCTATATTGTTTAGCTCTCATATGAAAACGCGCAACGTTACATACAGTATATGAGTTCTCAGGATATTCCCACACATCGCATTAAAACCCGTACGCTTATGGTACACATAATTTGCATGTCAAGCATGACTTTTGTGAATAATTGTATCCATTATTTTCTATTACTTACGTAGTCGTTTTTTTTTTCGATTGTACAGATTTATTCCTAGTTAATACTCATAAAAGTAAATTCACAAGTTAACTTTAAAAAAAAACTGTGTTTAGTAATGGAAAATTATCTATACCATGCCACCATTAAATTACATTTATAGATAAAGCGTCTACGAAACATTAAAATATCATAATATAATAGAACTACTTTATACACTTACTTTATAAAATATTTCATGAAAATAAATGTAAAAGAAGGAATGTACTTCTAAATGATACTACATATAGCTAATAAATAGCTTAACAATTAAACTAAAATATTCTACTGCAAAATATTATACAACAGTCAAATTGTAAATATAATAATTTATTATTTTGACATATGTTTCATTTTCCCACTATCATGACCTTTTCTTACTGAAGCAAAAAGATTTTCAAGGCCCTCCCTAGAACGTACTGCGAAAGATCTTCTGAATCTTCCGTTTTCTCCATTCATTGTCGAGTGTGTGAAAGGCTGTTCGGAGGATCTGTGTGTTAAATTAGATCTTTTTGAATTCAGATCATGAATGATTTCACACCCTGAATGTTGCCTAGAGTAAGGCACACTCTTTCTGTACTCTACAGAAATGTTTTCGTCTTCATCATAAATTTTTCTCTCCGAGTTTATAATGGCTTCGTTTGATGGAGCAGCGGGAGGATTAATTGCTGCAGTTGGTGGATCGCAGGCGCATTTAATTTTACCACATTCACGGCAAAGAAACCTTTCAAGCTGTAAGCAATAAATTACATGCATTCTACACAACACACGACCGTGCAAATAATCTACGATATATATATATATATAGTGAATATTTTTTAAGCAATCAAATTTTATTTAACTTGGCAATAACTTTTATGAAATTCTCTAAATATTGATCAGTATTATACATTACCATGTATATACTAACAATTACCACACCAAAAAGCAGGCAGCATTAATTATTAAACTATAGTACTAGAAAAGTGCTCATAGCTGTGTAGCTAGATGTAACAATTATCGAGTCAAGTTAAACTATACTTTGTTAATCATAAGAAACAATGCATGAAGTGTCCTTAGATCGTAAATTATTACGTCGTGCAAATAACGACATAATCTAAAATATAGGCATTTCGTCTATCTACAATCCTTTTAAAAACCATGATACCGATGTACGCTATAAAAACATTTTGCACAACAAAATCCTAAATAACTTCCTCTATACAATGATTTTTTTATAAATTTTCGTTTCTTTTTCTTACTACGTGCAGCGTTACTTTCAAGAGTACTTGAAACTAGAGTACACAAAAATAAAAAAATAAAAATCGATAATTAATCGTACGAATCTAAAGTTATTCGAAGTCATTATACATTTAATTTGTTAGATTTTTTAAAATTGGAATAATAATGTATATTTACGTAATTCCTACATTTTTACTGTAGCAACACGCAACAAAAATTATAAACTGGATGAATTAATCTTGTTCAGCGTCAGGCATTCAATAATTCAAGTATTCCGGATTGCGATCTCAATTGTTGTTATAGTTTATTTTTGATATTTCATTTACAAAACTCTCAATTGATTTAAATCATAATCGTATTATCACTTGTATTTAGGTCCAAAAAATGGACTACCCATTAAAGTTATGATACATCTCTAAAATAAACATTTGACATATGTCATGCAACTTTTCTTATGATAAACAAGGTATATTAAATATTTAATAGTCCCCAAAACGCTCATTTGAAACTATTACTGAATATGTAAATTCCATTATTTATGCAACCGACTGACGATGGCTCTTACTAATTTTATATAGCGTGAGTTTATGGTTTTTTTTTTTTTTTTTTTTTTTGAACTGACTATACTGTTAGCCTTAGGGGCCCTGGAGCCTTTACGGCTTTTACAGCTTTACCGGGCTTGACCGAGTTTATGGTGATCGATAGTGCTACCACTACGCAATATTGCAATATCCGGCTGAGGTGAAAATTGAAGCACCATTAAGGCAAACAGTGCACCGTCATCCACTCCGAATACTATCAATTTCATCATGTAAACATATACAAAAAACTTCAAATTATCGTCACATTTTTTGAAATACAGCTTTAGTAACCATACATTGAAAGTACAATTTACAAACATAAATATCTCAAAAATACTTTAAATAAAACAGTATAACATTCGGATAGGATAGACAAAACACACTAAGGAAAAAAGGTACAAAAACATACGTATACTCGTAATATAATATTATCCTAAAATAAAATTTACTAAAGTAATATAGTATATATATATACATAATATAAGGAATATAATATATATCATTTACAGTAATACGATAATAAGAAATGATTTGTAATTAAATAATAAATCCATTAATATGACTCACCCCCACTTTCCGAAGTAAGTCTCCAACTATATTTATAGCAGACACTCTGGACGTTGGAGTCATAGCATTACCATTAATTTCACCTGGAAATTACGTATTTTAATAAATATGAATTAGTTGTACTAATTCATATTGTTGTTACTAATTTTAAATGCTGTATTACTTTCGTTAATCTTGATTACTTAGAATATTTGTGATCTCTAGATAAATATAATTACAAACATTAAACAGATGAGTCTAATTAAAAATAATCTGTATTGTTTTCATAAAATTCTATGGATTTTACAAATATGTTAATATTTATTTTTAACTTACTACAGCTTTTTAATAACATACACTAAAAATTCTTACGTTTTTGTGGTGAATTCAAAGATGTTTGAGTTTCTATCTCAATTTGAGTTCGAGCAGAATTTGAAATATGTCCATTGATGACTAGATTTTCATTTGCAGTGTCTCCTTCTTTCTTGTATATTGGAATCCGTTCCATTACTTTTAGCTCTTGCCTAAGATCTATAAATCGACCACAATTTACAAAATGTTTAGAGAAAATAAAATTAACCATTGACCAGTAACAATGCGTTTCATGAATGTTGGGATCAGAATTGACTACTGTCAAGTATAGTCATATCAAATTTGACGAAATAAATAAATATTTTCTGTAGTATTCGACTTAAGAAACCAATATTTATTGATTTCAGATATTAAAAGTGTAAGATGACTACGTATTTTCAATTCAAAATATTTTTTCATTTTTAATTTTGAACTCTGAAAACGCTGTCGGCCGTTTTGTGACATCATAGGTCTCTAAGCAAATTTCATGTCGGATCTTATAAGTAACGTGCACGATGAAAGCTCTACCACCTGGTGGTGCAAATCTGAATATTTTACGCAAACAATACTTAACATTGACTCCACGTTATAAAATAATCACGTCAAACATAAACAATAAATAATTATGTACATTTTATTATATTATTTGCATTTATTTTCCTTATTAGCTAGGTAGCTAGCTAGCTATACGTATCTGTGTATTAAAAATGTTTGGGAACAACACTGATTTCTCCATGTTCAACATGTTGGCATTTTAATAAAAAGTGTCGAGCATTAACACAATGATGAAACTTTGAAATAACAAATGTTTGTTTACAACCCATATGACGTCACAATAAAGATAATATAGCTGACAGCATTTTCGCCTGTGTAAACTTTTATAATTTATATGGTAATATATTTTTTCCTCTAATCGGACATTATTAATTATTAAAGACCTAGTTTAAAAAAGAGTCAACTAGCCTATTTACTCGTTCTAGCATGTACTCAGCAACTCTTATGCGATAGAGTTTTTGGAGAAAATTCAGGTCTTTTGGAACTAGCCGAGCGGCAACATGTTTCATACCCAAGTGATTATTTAAAATGATACGGATCGACTCGTGAGACACAGAAAGTTCAGTGCCTATTTCTCTCAAACTGAATGAGGATTTTCAGTCACTATTTTCTTCACTTTTGCGATGTTAACTTCAGTTGAAGACGTTGATGGCCTACCAGGGCGAGGCAAATCTTCCAGCATATCTCGACTACTTTTGAACATTTTGTACCACTCATAAGCACGTGTTTTTGATAAATTCGGTTCACCGTAAAAGCCTTCTGTAATATTTTCAGTATGTCCGAACACGAAATTACATTGGCGATGCAAAATTTAAGACTAACTCTTTGTATTTGTCCATTATGAAATTCGCAATACACACTAGATATGATCTAAATAAAAACAGAACTGTATTAAAGAAAAGGAAAACAGTTGTGCCAATCTAACAACACAAAAAAATAATAATTTGGAACCATAACCAAATCATCCATTCTCGATACTTTTTTGACTGAATGTATACTGTGATTTCTTCAGATTTTATTTTACGATATCTGATAATAACTTAAATACGAGCCAAATAAAAATAAGAATTAACAGACCTCGAGCTTCATCTGTTGCCCTTTGTAAATTGACTCTTAAATTTTCTATTTCATCAACTTCACTTTCTAAAACAGCATTCCTTTCATATGCCTGATTAAGCAATGTTTCTATACATACTACTGATTCAGATATGATCCTGGAAATTCAAAACAATATATATAATATGATAATTGATAACAAAATTGCATATGTCAAGTTATGTTTAAAAAGGAGTTATATAGATTTTTTTTACTCGACTTGCTAAGCCGTAGTAGCGTTCAGTTCTAGTAACAGAACAATTTTTGTAATTGTAAAATCCATCATTTACTAGGCTATCCTATCATTTGGCCATCCATTAAAATTTCAACCCAAGAATTATTATGACGATACAACTTTTCTTCTTTTTTGCCCTATTGCAACATGTGTAGATGCACAATTTAACCAATATCACATAGTTGTGAGTTGTTATAGCGGAGAAAGACTGAGTAATATGTGTAACAGCACCCACAATAAACTTATAATACATAAAGTTTACCTTTGACCTCTTTCCAGATCATCATTCTTTTGTTCTAATTCTCTGATATAGACAGACTGTTTTTCCTTTTCCATCTTTAAAACTTGTAATTCATTTTCCAATGCATTAGTTTCATGCTGACTTCTTTCCAGTTTATTCTTAAATTTGAAAAAGTGAGACTCATAACTTATTACAGTAACTTTTATGTGAACGTGTGTGATGTCATCATGCAATATATAAAACTAAGGTTAAAGGTAAGTACATATTATGTGCAAATTGAGTTTAATAGAATTTCAGTTAAAACTTATGAAATTTCTACAGCACCTATATAATTTGAAGTCATTTTTTTATACTACAATGGTGGCAAACAAACATACGGCCTCACCAGATGGTAAGGAAATCACTGCAGCAAATTGACGCTAGCAAAACCAGAAGCATCACATGTGCATTGTCGTCACTATCCTACACTTAGTAATATTTTTTGTTTATCACAAGATAACCTAATAAGAATAATACTTAATTGTGTATATAAACATTATATGATGATTTTTCTTATTGGTATTTCCAATTACGTGACTCCCAGACAAAAAATCACAATTTTTCAGAGGGAAAATTAAAAAAAATAACAACATTTTTTCAGACTTCAATAAGCTTTTTATAATTAAAACAATATAATCAAATAATTATCTTTGATTTTAAACATATTGTCAACTCCGGAATTCTCAATTTAATTGAATTTATTACTCCACCCACTCCCATTTAAGGAAACACTTTTAAATTATAATGTAATGCGCACCCTAGTGTATCAACTCTAGCGCAGTTCTATTTGCACACCTTTCAGCATCCCTGACCAAGTGACCATGCACCGCGACCTTGAGTCTGTCGGCCACCATCTAGAGTGAGCCCGCATATATTATCATTAGATATTTATCTTTAATAAATCTAAAAAGCTTAAAAATATGCTACAACTGCAGTATCATTAGCAAACAAAAATTATACACGAATTCTCAAGGCAACGCTTCGCCATCCCGTCCCATTTTGATTAGGAATTGACAGTTGTTATATTACTTGTTTTAAGATTAATTGAAAATATTTATAGATCATAATAGCAAAAAAATGAAAATACATTGATTCATAGAAACTCAAATAACACAGTTAATATTACTTCTGCCAAACTGTATTGAATTTGTTAGCAGACATAGCTGCCTTTAAGAAAATTTCTTAAGTGATATATATATTTCATTTTGACACATTTCCTAAACTGCAATTTTTACAAAAAACTTTGTAAAAATACTATGTAGTTAATTTATTCTTAAAATATCTTTTGGTAACACAGTTACTTTTTATTACCAATGGTATGTTATTGAAAATTGTTGGCAACTAAATAACTTCTACATCTTTGTCCATGATAGTTGTTATATGTGGGTACTTCTAATCGCTTAATGCTTCTATTCCATTGAGGTCTTGCATGTACTGATTTGGTTTTAAACTCATCACTGTAATACTGTTCTAGTGCTATTATAACACTACTTTTTGATGAACAGGCAGCATCTTACACTCCAGAAATACCTCTTCATAATTACTTTAATTTACAACGGTTCTTTGTATTCTTGTCTACTAAAAGTATCATAAATCTGATTTGTAATAATTTTAACTTTATCTAAATATATAAGTAAGAAATATGTTTTTCAATAAAATTTTAAAATGTAGTAGATACCATTTATGAATTTGTACTTTTTAATTACAGTATAATTCTTAATAACAATAAAACATAGCCTATATATAACCGGAATGTAGCTTTCTATTAGTGATATACCTTTTACCTCCAAACAGAAAAAGCACCTTTTTATAATAAAAGTATAGATGTAAAAGTTAATACTGATAGCATTCCAGAATTGTTTAGAAATGTAGAAAACAATGTTCAGAAATATGTCTACCTCTGTTTCTAAATAAACAAGCAACTGCATATAATAATCACTTGAAATATTTAGATGAACATTCAGAATGCTACAAGTGGACATTGAGATAAGTACATATACTATTTGGAATGGCTTTATAAAAAAGTGCACACACACAAACACTAAATGATGCCACAATATGAAAGGGTGGCAAAAAATGTTTGTATAATTTGTAAAGTATATTTATCAAGTATATTCATCTAAGATTTCACTAAATTTGCCATCGAAAAATATAGAAATAGTCCTTGTTTATATAAATTAGTCCACAAAGACTATTATGATACATACAAAAGAAATACTCCATTAAATGAATCATGATTAAAATACATTATCAGGTATTATTGGTAATAAACAATATGTAGATCTTGAAGTTTATGTTTTTTTTTTATAATTTCCTCTGGAATATAAAACTTGATCTCAGAATGAACCAATGACATATTGCAGTGTACTGCACAATTTGAAGTACTTCAATTTAAATGTATTCTGTTTTATTATTTCCTAGATTTTATTATGTAGCATTTAAAGATATTTCAATTACAAACCGCATAAGTCAAAATATTTCAAATTTTAAACAAACTCCTATAACAAATATCCTTATTTACAATTAAAAACTAGATGTATATAAATCTTACTTACTCGTAGTGTTTCTATCTCGCTTTTTAAACGTTGATTTTGATGCTCTAGATCTCTATTTTGTTTTTCAACTTGTACCAATGAAGCTTCTAACTCCTTTTCGAGTTGAGCAGAGTTTTCTGTATATTCATCTAATTCTTGTTGAATGTCGATAACTCTGCAATTTAATAAATATTAATTTTATAATTATTCTCTGACTATGCAACTATGATTCATAAAACATTATCAATAAATAAAACTTGGTTTTATACTTACTTTTGCTCATAATATTTAGATTGCTTTTTCCAATATTCCACCGTGTCACAATCTGATTGTTTTGGAGATTCCATGTTCCTTTTAGTTTAAATTTCAGAATATCAGATTAGATTGAAAAACTGGTCCGAATCATAACAAAGAAAAAAATACACTTGATGTTTTAGGCAATCCTACGACAAAAAATTGTTATAATACGCATTTGCCGTAAGGATTTATTTTTAATCTACATACAAGTAAATATCAGCCGTAAAACATAATAGATGACATCACAGGATGACACAACGTTCGGAATAATAGACAAAATTTTATCAAGAATCCAAAACAATGTAAATTTTAGTTGTTACAAATAAAATGGCTGCGACAATCCGACAATTAGTGTTGCCGGCAAAGAAAGAAAAAATGTTTCCAAAGCAATGATTACAGAGTATGGTAAAGATGAAAAACCTACTGAAAACTAAAAGTTAAAATACAAGTTCTTGAAAATGAAACGTATAATTTCTTATATGGTGCTACCTATAAAAGAAATTAGCGATGCCTTGCGGCTCCGTACGCGTTTGTTACGCAGTAATTATTTTCATCCCGAAATACCTGTTCCAAATGTAAAAAATACCAGGGCCACCTAGTAAGAATGTAAGAAACACGTTAACGCAAAAAAGGTCACCATTTTCCCAAGCAATACAATAAATAGCTCGATTCTTTCTTGAGCGCCTGGACGCAGACGTGTCGTCGCATATGAAAGCGATACAAAAATACTTCATGCGCGGAACGCGAAACGATTACTTGAATATTGGACTCAGTCGCGTCCATCGCGTACGAAGTATTTTGGTACTTCGTAAGCTATGGACGCGAAACAAAATACTCGAGTATTGGACGTGATTATGGCGGTATCGAGCACTGCATACAATTAAGTTTGATTCAAAAAAGGTGTTCAGTCTTTAAAAAAAAATACTATTAATACATATAACTATGAACACTCATACATTTATTTATATCTAATGTATACATATGAAACATAAAAATAAGTTAACTGAAATATAATGATATATCTAAATACACTGAATTTACAAATAATTTTACTTTAAAAATTATTATTACGTTATCCAACTCGTTACGATCAAATATATTTACGACTAACTGTCCCCGCGGCTTCTCTCGTGTAGACTATGGAATTAATGTTTATGAAGTAATCGTGTTTTTTTATAAGGACCATATATCTAAGGAGTTAAAAATGATCAAAATCTATCTAGTAGTTTTTGCGTGTTTTTTTTATAAGGACCACATATCTAAAGAGTAAAAAAAATATCAAAATTTAGCCAGTAGTTTTTGCGTGATGCACGTACAACAGTACACCTCAATCATTTTATTTATAATGCTAGAAGATATACTAGAAAATACACCTAGTAATTTTATAAGTATGTACGTATGTATGTTAATAATAAAAGGCGCTTCAAAATATGGAAGGAAACTACAAGATTACAATAATACTTTAAGTACTAGGCCGAATAGGTATTTGGCCCTAGTATTTTTACGTACTAGGACTAAGTACTCCTAATTTGAAATTTACCGGAGATTTCTCTCTATCTGGAGCAGTTCGACTGGTGGAATACCTCCACTTTACAGAAAATCACAGCCAAATAACCTAGTGTTGTATCCCTGCGTGGCGGTGACTAGGGCTTTCAGAGCTCTTTGGGGTAGGAGAGGTTCAAGTTCGGCAACACGCTAGTCATACCTATGGTTAATGGTGTTACAAGCGCCCATAACTACGATAGTCGATTACCATAAGACGGGCCGTATGCTTCATGCCAGGTTTGTTGTATATCTAAAATAAAATAGTGTACTTCCCTTGTACAATTTTCATCAAAACGGTTTTTTTATTATTTCTAAAAGTATTATGACGTTTCTTATAGCTTATCAAATTATGGAATGATGTGTGCTTACTGTGTACAAAATTTCATCAAAATCGGTTAAGAATTATTAAAAATATATTTTTTTACGATTTCTTCTACGATTAGTGTAGCCTATTAATTACGGAATATCAGATTGGGAAATAACGACAATGATTTTTTTATTAGATTTATAAAAGTTTTATTAATTATACTTATAGCCTGTTAATCATGAAAATATAGGATTCTTCCGTGTACAAAATTTCATAAGAATTGGTCAAGCCGTTTTTCTGAGCTTTCCGCTGTTCTCCACGGTTTCACCCGTGTTAAATTTACTTTAAATTAATTATTTGATTCCATTTCCTAATTTTATACCCAAAATTTAATTTAAAATATAGTTTATCTTATGGTGCTTCTATATTCCATTATAATAGTTTATTTTTTAATGCTATGCAATGATGAACTGCCCAATTTAAAATATTTTTATGAATAAGTTTCGTTAATCTTGATTTTGACTGATTTAACTTAAGACGCAGACACGAGATATTATGAGACTTTTGACCAAACTTTTAAAACATCAAAACAAAGATATCATCATTACATAAGTAGTATAAAACAAAGTCGCGTCGCTCTGTCCGTCCCTATGTATGTTTAAATCTTTAAAACTACGCAACGGATTTTGAAGCGGTTTTATTTTAATATATAAAGTGATTCAAGAGGAAGGTTTATATGTATAATACATGCATAATATTGTAGAGAAACACTGATAAATTTAGAGGTTTCTAATGTGATGTCGTAAATAAACACATTTTTTGCGATTACATTGCAAACGCTGGCTGAACCCCACGAGATAAATCAAAATAATGTACCACAGTATTGTACACCTTAAAAAGGTCAACAAAAAATCCGCGATGGTATATGTCTATCTCTTAAGGATAACCCAGAATAACCATTTTTTATCCTTTACATTTTAAGGGAAAAAATGGCTTATTTACGAAGTGATTTTAAGCAATACAGCATTAATCCTTATCCAATTAAGTACCTTAAATACATTGTCAATTTAATATAGATTAATATAGCTCTTTACAGCATGTAATTTAAATGAATATTTCCGAAGATATTGCAGATTTAAAATGCAGGGACATAGCGGTGCGGCGGGGCGGTATCGGCCCTATATACCATGGTCAATTATATGTCGCTCTTTCAAGAGTAACCTCTAAACAAAACATGTTTGTATTGTCTAATGACAAAAGCTGTAATCGTTGGTTAAGGACATTCTGTAGTAGGTATATTTAGTATCAGCATTGCACCCGTGCGAAGCCGGGGTGGGTCGCTAGTATTCTAATATAGCTTATTGTCTTTCATTCCGAGGTGAAACCCTAATATGACTGCACTAATATTCTTATAGTTACCGTCGGCTTTGCGCATCGTTTTTTGTATGTTTGATGTGGTGTTTGAGTCTTTGTTGATACATATTCAAGCAATACCGTTTTGGTGTGGTTATTTATAAGTTATGATTATGATCTACATAACATAACTATGTAAGGTTAACTCAATTGAAATTTAGTTACGTAAAAATTTTGTATTGGCATGTACTAAAAAACTAATTCTTGGTTTCGTTAATACACAGTCGCATCAAATCAGACCAGACCAAATCAGAGAGAATTGTTAGAATCGGGTGTTGCTAGCGTCCGGTGTTCAAGATTTCAACATCGGATGACGATATCACATACTATACCTACTGACATCGATATTTAACAACATTATTATAAAAACGGCCATCTCTATATGGTGTAATTTCCCGTGGGGCCACACTTGCGGGCAAATATTCGGCTGAAAGTTCATGAAACCAGACATGGGGCGGCATAATATAAGGAATTTAGTTGCCCTATATTATAACGGTAGCATATAATTATTTACTGTATTTTTACAATTTCTATAAAAAACTCTTGCTGGGCGTTAACAACTTATAGAAATAATAAAACAAATATATATTAATGTATATATTAAATTACTTATGGCTATAATTCCTCTGGTAGTCCTGCTATCCATATGCGGGCAGTTTCCTTGTTGCCTACACTTTGGTATAAAAAATATAAACTACTATGTTTGACATGTACATATTCATAAACATGTTTTATTTTTTTAAAGTTTGTAATTTTACTGTAAATTTGTAATTTTAAAACAACTGACCATGACCTTGACATCTAAAACTTTTGTCTGTCTGTTTTCCGTTGATATGTCTGGATTTAACTGAAAAACGACTTGACCTATATTAAAGAAATTTAGTTCAAGTGAAATTAAATTGTTAGGCTGCATCTAATTAATATTGAGGCTCATCTAAATGGTAAAAAAATAGTTTTAATATTTTTTTTTTATTTGTGATCAACTCCGACTAATGATTTTTTTTTATACGGAGAGTATATTTTATTTCGAAATTGGTAAGCTATGAAAAGCAATCGATATTACTTGCAAATACACATAAAATTAAAATTACGAGATGAAAATAGTTATTGCGTGATAAATTTATGCGGAGCCGCAGGTACAACTTGTTGGGTGATAGAATAAGGTCGTAAAGAACCCCATATCGCTAGCGCCATCAGTTCAAAATTGACAGTGGAAAAAAGCGATTTTATATTAATCTGTTATTTTAATAATAATATATATTTTTATTAAACAAAAGGTTTTATTTTAATCGTTTTTTTTTCTCCCTAGTAATTTACTCAGTAATAGGTATGGCGATCCTTAACGAATAAAATCGATTTTTAAATCAATTCGAATTGAAGGCCGAAGATTTGATTCCCAAAAATCGGTATTTATTAGTTTTGCTTTTTTCCTATATAACAAAAATGACTCCATAATAATCGTTTTATAACCAAACTAAATTATCAGGTATAGAAAAAGATAATTTGTTGCACAAATTTATTATTATAAACTGTTGTCTTTTTATTCTGCTGTTAGCTATATTGCTATTATGTACCATATTATAATTTTAAATGACACTATAATGATAATATAAATAATAAAAGTGAACTTTATGCCGTGCACTCAAAGATTATAATCTTAAATTCGAAACATTCATTATAAGTATCGTAACTTGGGATGGGAACGTGAAGTTCTCTTTCTTACACATATTGATGTTTGCATAGTGCTTGTCCACACGCTCCGACAACACTGACTGATAATTGTCTGTGTCAACAATAATAACGAGAACGTATAATCGACGGCAGAACAATTAATTATGTCTTTAATAATCTGTTATTTGTTGCGTAGGAATAAAGAATTAAATTATTCTTTGTTGTAATAATTACCACCTATAGCTAGAAACGTAACTTTTTAAATTATTTATTATCGCCATTAAGGAGAGGCGTATGAAACTGAGCACACTGTTAATACAGCTACGAGTATCTCGGGAATTTTTGAGTAATTAGATGAAACTGACATTTCTTTACATCTATGTTGGTACATATAACAAATTGTAAATCAATTTATGGTTCTTACTGAACTGATAAATTGAATCTTGATTTTCTAGGTTGAAATATCGACCAATGGGCTGATTTCGCACTATATATCGATTAAAACAAAATTAATTTTCGGCCAAAATACGATTCTTAAATTAAGTGATATCAGATCGTATCCCTAGTCAGTAAGTGGTAAGTTAACACAAACCACAGTAAATGTCATTTAGTTGAACAACTGATTATTTTTTTACAGATTTATTGTGTTAATTTATGGATTATTTCATTATGAATATAATAGATTTATTTAGTTTAAGTATTCAATTAATTACTTATTTTTTATTCAACTAAATACATAATAATACAATTTTAGGAAACGATTTTATAATGTAAAAGTTGTACTCTTCTAATTCCTGTGTTATTGTTCTTATTGAATGACGTGTAATGTTTCCAACGGTGCACTCTGAAGATAATAAACAAGTCGAAGTAACGTCATTAGCAAGTAAACCTACTACGGCTAGCGATGCTGAAAACTCTACCGAAAATTCACAAATATCAACTCAACATAACAGGGAGTTAACATTCAATATGTTGATAAAAGAAATGGTATTTTGTATCGCCTTAGCATTGACAACCTACGGCGCTCTGCATAGCACGTAAGTGGTAAACTTTCATCAAACTTCTTGAATATTTTTCATAATAAATTACTTGTTACATTCCTCGTTTTAATAAATTATATCAAACATTTAATTTATTTGGACTTTAGAATTGCTACTGCTGAATTTGATGATATGAAGGGTTGGGGGAGGGTAAAAGGTAACTACTGCTCTGTGAAGGAAAAAGTGTGGAAACGATTAATTTTGAGAAAATTTTTTTTTTTCAATTTTTGAAGTTATGATCTCCTATGAATTGTATATGAATTTTCAACGGATTATTATTTGTTGCTGGATCATTATGGTCACAATTCAAACATAACCTAACCAATTTTATCGCTACATCGTAAAAATGAAAATGTCTCACTAAAACAGCACAAGATATTGTTAACATAAACCAAAATATAATTGTTTACCTATCTTTCAAAAATAAACTTTATGACAACTACTTAGAACTGACATTTACAATGTACAAAAAATGATTTAATTAAATTAATTTTTAAAAAACTATTCATTTTTGCAGTGTAAAATTTTATATTTAGATCAATTATAGAGTTATCTATCTGTATAAAAATTTTGGAGTCTCACTTGACAGTAGTAATTCTAAAGATGAGCCTTTAATTTATCTCTAAAAAGTATTATTTTGTTTTAATTTGGTCTTTAGTCTTTACAATTAAATTATTTGGGAAATATTCCTGACAATATTTATATTAGTAACTATAACTGCACCAACATATTTGATTGAAAATTGAAGTTTGTAAATCTATTCAGGGTTAAAGTAACCTATCAAATAAAAATTAATGTAAAAAATTGCTTGTGTAAAACCTAAAATATGAATTTAATCCAGTACTTACCTACATTTGTAAGAGGAAATGTGGGTGGCAATTCCTCCATGCAAACATATTCTTCTGTTTTCTATCCTATAATGGCACTGTCACTATAATGGCACTCGTACTATTTTCATACAATAAATCTATATCTACCACCTGTTGGAAAGTACACAACCATTCTAAGGAGTATTAATAATATTCCTAGCATGTTTAATTTAATTTTCGACAATACGTTCAGAGAGCCATAAAAATATAATCTGTTGTTTTTATTCAAATCAGTATCAATAATATGTATATAAATGCATGTTTTCCATAATAAATAAAATCAGTATTAAAGTGTTCTTTATTCCAACACAACGGCCATGTTCCTATGTTTTTTTTTCTTATAAATTAATTATTGTCTGATCTAGGAGCATTCTAAAATTATTAAAATTGCCCAGTTATACTATCGTTCAGCAAGACATTCAGCAAGAAATTACACAACTTATAAACAATAAAGGAACACATACATATATTGCCATAAACAAAGGTTTAATTATGTTATTCTTAAAAAATATATCAAAAACTTGGACAGATTTTACACAGTACGAAATTATAATTTCATCTATTCTACATAGTTTGGCTGTAACAAGACTGTTTTAATTATTAATTTCAGTCCAACAAAGATTTCAAAACATCCTCAAGCCATAAGATTCTTTAAATCAGAATCAGTAGTGACCGATTGGTATAGAGGTCAGCTTAGTAGTGCTCTGTCAATAATAAACCAAATGGATGTATCTTTTGTTATGTATTATGCTCCATGGGATGCAGAGTCACAGTATGTAAGAAAAGAGTTTGAGAAAACTGCTATGATTATGAAAGATAGGGTAAGTAGTTATCTCTTTGTTTAGAAATATTTAAACTTAGATTTATAATATTACATTCAATTTATAATATTCATTATCTATACATATTATAAAACTCAAGTCCTCAGTCCTCTGTCTGTCCATTTATGTTCTTTTCACATGAAAACCACTTATCTGATTTACATGTTTTTTATTTTATTTTACAGCTATGTTATCTGGGGCTCAAGTCTGCTAACAAAATAGTGTGTCCATATTTTCTCAATAGACATTTGGTCACCATTTGGTATTCTCCTATTTGTTTACCATTCTATCGGAAAACCAATGACTCATTTGGTATTCTGCTCTAAAATCACGCCTTAGTGAAATTTCAATAGCAACTCGATAGTAGTTAAAATGGTATCCTCTTAAATATTTAACAGCTTTATCAATCGTACTTCTGTGGTGTTTTGCTATTGAGTAGCCCATTGCACAAAAACAGCTTTTCTAGTACGATTGGTTACATATTTCATAAAAATCATATCAAAATAATATAAAAACTTCGTCATCGACGTTATCGAATTTAAAAATGTCGATCATTTAAATTGGTGACAATGGAGATGACTACAGTCGAGATGGTGACAGTCGAGACGGCGACAATCGAGATGGTGACAGTCGAGATGGCGACAGTCGAAATGGTGACAGTCGAAATGTCGATAGTCAAGATGACTACTGTAAAAATTGCGATAGTTAAGATGTCGACAATCGAAATGGTTACAGTGGAAATGGCGATAGTCAAGATTGCTACAGTCGTAATGGCAATAGTCATGATGGTGACAGTCGAGACGGCGACAATCGAGATGGTGACGGATTTAACAGAAAAATAGCACTAAAGAGTATTGTCAACTAATGATAGTATCGATTAGCAACACTGAACCCATGTTAGATTTTGATAGGCAACACCGACAACGTACCTATAGATATTGCCATCCCACTGGCACACTATCACAACACTATAGAGATAATATCGAGACAGTAATGAAATTGTAGCAGAATACTAAATTTGTTACAATTGCGGTATAATATCAGTAGATTGTCGATATAATGACAATGGTATATTCTTAAATGTGAAATAGCAAACTTGGGCCCCAGGTCAGGTTACAGGATATATTTTGTAAGATAAAGTAACATATGAAATAAACGGTTGAGATAATGGTCAATCAAGTTCGAAAAATATACTTTTGCGGCACTTAATATGGCTTACGCTGTGTAAACCATAAGAGATATATGAAATGAATGTACTATATAATTGTAGATCTTAAAAAGACCTACAAAAAGTCAACGATAGTATATGTCTATATACTAAAGAATCACCCACAATAAGCGCGATCGCAGCGTGTGGTAAGCAGCACGATTTGCGCGTATGCTCAACCGATGGCATTTTATAGTCCACACGAGCGGACACGCGAGCACAGCTGGTATTAAATAAAATATAGTTTGTACACTAAAACCCTATTAATAGTATAATTAAAAAAAAACAATAAAAACGAATACTGTTTGCTTTGGGCACAAATTAAAATTAGTATGTTTTTTTTATTAATGAGGTATTAAAATATGTGTAAATAAAAAAGAAATTGTCACCTCACCCACTATTAAAAATACTATAACTATAGGTCTTAATTATTATGTATTAAAAAATGGCTTTTACTACCAGTGGCTCCACTCGCGTGTACTACAGAATGCTGTCGGTCGAGCAGCGCAGGCACGTATTGTGCTGCCCCAAAAACGCTTATTGTGGGTGATCCTTAAAAGATAGACATATGCTTTTAAGATCTACAATTATGTAATACGTTAATTTGATATTATTAGCGTAAGCCTTTTAAACACCCCAAAAGAGTCTTATCCTTATTTCACTATTCTCGTTTATCACTTTATTTAACAAAATATATCCAACTAGTTGTGCCCGCGGTTTCACCCGCGTATAATTATTTCTTTTAAATTAAAAAAAAAAAAGATTTTTGATGATTTATTATACTTCAGTATAGACAATATTTTTATCGGGCGGCCATGGTTATGCGTCACAATTCACACGACTCGTTCGCGTCACTGCTGCTATAGTCATAAACCCGAGCCGAGTGTTGAATTATTTTAATTTTACATTATCTTCCAAACTAGTCGTCCAAATAACATGCTATAAAGGGCAAAGTTTAGCTACATAAAATTGTCTTGATGATAAAGTAACTTTCCTTCGTAAGGATTCATATGCCATGCCTAATAATAATGCTCATAAATAACTTTTCAATTTTTTAAAACTATGTCACAAAATACCTTTTCGTGGCTTATGTATAAGAAATAGACATATGATATTCCAGACTTTTGTTTAGATTTACTAAGGAGTAATATTTTTATAGAACATTGTGTATCATTAACCATTACACCAGCGCACTCAGATAAAGCAGTTCGGGTGCACTGTGTCTTCCGACTTACTTGACAAAAATCAATATTTAAGGCTAGCTGAGAAGTATAGCTTAATACTAGATAGCCTATTCTATTCCACGTAAATGTAGCTATCATATACAAAAATATTTTTTCGAATCCGGCTGGTAGTTCCAGAGATTAGCGTGTTTAAACAATCAAACAAAATAACTCTTCTGCTTTATTATATTAGTATAGATAACCTGGCCAGATAATATAGCTTTGAATTTAAAAAAGAACCATGTAAACCGGATAAGTGGTTCTTGCGTGAAAAGAACATAAACAGCACTGACAAAGGGACGTTGAGTTTTTGTAATATGTATGGATAATTTCTCAATATCTTTTCCTATTGGTATGAAGCAACACTATGTTCGGTGTTTTTATTTATTATAAGAAAAATGTATATGTAATGCAATGTATTAAATTGCAGGTGTATTTTGCTGCAATAAACTGTTGGAACCCTGGTAGTGAATGTAGATTACAACACAACAAAATACCATCATGGCCTATTTTAATGGCCTATACAGTAAATTCCAGGGGTGTTCTTTATAAAGGTAATAAGATGAAACGTAAAAATGACTTACAAATAATTTTTGATTCAAACATAACTATAATATTTATATAAATAGTGTAGTATCACATACCTCACAAACAGGAAGAAAATTACAATAAGCATAATGGCAAAGTAGATGTTGGATTAGCATGATTTTAAATAATTATCATTAAAATGAATTCACAGGTCTTAGGGATGCACACAGTATGGTTAATTTCTTAGAACTTATAATGAAACCATTAAGAAGAATATCATCAACAGAAGATCTTGTCAATTTATTATCAATGTGTGATGTAAGTATAGTTTTATATAATTCTCTATAGTTTTTATACCTTTAATACAAAAATCTGCGTATTTTTCACTTTATGTAAACACCTCAAGAAAATATTTTGTCAATTTATGCATTTGCATATGCTCTGTCTTGTATTACAAAGGGATCTACAAAAACTTTATTTATGCAATTTAAAATTTGTATGGCATCTGGTAAGTTATAATATCCATACAAAGCGTGAATACATTTATAATGTATGTCGAAAATGCATACCTACTGTTTAGGGCGGCCATTTTAAAGTTTTAATATTAGTGGTCAATCTTTTTTTTTATAAATTCCCAAGTGTGTTGTATCAAAAATAAATATCGATTCACTATGAAAATTAGTACAACAATATTTAAATTTTAAAAATTTAGAAATTTGATGCAAGTCAGCTTGTCAACCTATTCAAGCACTGTACAAATTATATATAAAAGCGAAATAGCATTAATCACGAGATCTCCGAAACTATAGGTCCGATTGACTTGAAATTTAGCATAGTAACTCCTTTTACGATTTAGACGCTCACTAAATTTTACCTCTAAGGATGTAAAATAGGGGTTGAAAGTTTGTATAGGGTGGGTGAAAAAAAATTGTCTAACGATCTTTTGTCATGACCTACGATGAGAACGGTGATATTCTGCCTGTCTATCTGTCTGTTTGATTTATGTCCGGATTAAACTCAAAAACAGAATGCCCGCTATTGATGAAACTTTGTACTCGGGAAGTATATGTCATTCCTTAATTGATAGTAATTACTGCGTAATTAACGCGTGTCGAGCCGCGGGGCACCGCTAGTATTATAATAAAAACAATTTCTCAATCCTAATTTTTCGATATATCCGATATTTTATTTTTAGTTATTATGACAAAATTTTGCTCATATATGTAAGACATAAGATTAATATATAATTATGTATTATTTCAAACAGGCTGTGGCTGTTGGATATACACCATTAGTGCATACCTCAAAGTTTTATAACATTTGGTACCATGTCGCATTGAAATCTCACGAATTTGATACTATTGGCGAGATATGTTTTGGTGTGGTCACGTCCGAAGAGCTTGCCGGAGACCTCGGCGTAGATGTCGTACCCAATGCACGTCTCATGTTGTGGAATGATACAAAGGTTTATATACTATTATTTTGTTATGAACTATACAGAAGGGAGAACACAAGTACTCAAGAGCTAGGTAACATAAGGTGATCATTAATTTAATCTTATTACAGTATCCAATTAGAAAAAAAAAAACTCATTAATATTTTAACAGCGGTTATGTCTAAATACACAAAATATATCAAAATTAACTAAGGTTAACAACAGGTGATGGATACAGTTAAAAAGGAAATTTCCCATTACGAAATTATATATTACACAAGTAATATCTACTATTTTTGTATTAGTAATTATTGTATTTAAAATTATGTGAAATATTACTTTAAAAAACATTATTTTTAAATAATTGTTTCTTAGAACTAGTCTTTTCAAACCTTTTTTAATTTTATTTTAAATTACAAATTACTTTCACCTTTTATATCTTTATCCAAATAATTATCAGAGGCATTTAAAAAATATTTTATTCCTTGGTAAATATGTAATGGAAAAATATTGTAAAATTAATAAATATGTATTCGGTGATCAACAGTGTCAATGAATGCTACCACTGGTTCAAATGCTACGGGATTCTATTTTATTTATTATTTTAGTGTCCTTTTTATTTTTTGTCTGTTCACATATATTTTTATTCAAAAAATAATAAGAAATATCCTTAATACTGGTGATAGGTTACGCTGTGGTCGAGTTATTGACTACTCCAAAGGGAAGAACGATGTCTGTGGGGCCAGCTAATAATCTATACACATTATAAAACTCAACGTTTGTCTGTCCCTTTATGTTCTTTTAACGCGAAAACCAATTATACGATTTACATGTTTTTTAATTTATTGCCATGTTATCTGGCCAGGTTATAGGATATATTTTGTAAGATAAAGTACTATACGAAATACCCAGTGACGATAATGGTGAATCAATTCGGAAAAAAGACGCTTTTAGGGCGCTTAAATAGTTTACGCATCCATAAGAGACCGATCAAATGAATGTACTACTGAATTGTTGATCTTAAAATGATCTACAAAGAAGTCATTGATAGCATATGTCTATCTTCTAAGGATCACCCACAATAACTATTTTTGTCTTAAAATAACCGGCATGTGAACGCCTAGGGTTGGAACGCGGTCAGACGATTCGCGCGACGCTCTACCAAGGGCATACTGTAGTCCATGCGAGCGGAGCCGCAGGCATAGTTAGTATTCTATAAATGTAGTCATTACTGTTTTGTGTTACTGGAAATTATACCTTGCCGCAACACAATAACAGAGTATTATTGAACATTTAGGCCAATTTGTTAGGTTAGCATGCGGAGGGTACTAATGTATCATAATTATACCTATTTTTGTTTTAGGAATACGTAACAAGTGAGAGCGATATACAAAAATGGAACGAATCTTTACTAATGCATTGGGTTTTAGAGAATTTTTCACAGCCCGTTTCAAGAATTATACCTTTGTGGAAGAAATCTTTCACCTTCGATAGATATATAGACGGGAATCCAATTTTGATATTATTTTCACCGCTGAATCCATTGTTTGAGCAATTGCCGTCTTACGCATTAGTGAGTTTTATATTTTATAACATGTATTTTTATTTAAGTTTGTTTGTTCAGATGTTACAATGAGAATTTTCTCCTGTTCTCAACTTAATTTTAATGTAATAATTTTATTGTGTTATTCTCTTAGAAATTGAACTAAATTGCCGATTTAAACTTCTTTGGAATTAGCATCTTGCAAATATAATTATGATATAATTGGAGTATTTAGTATAATGGCAATTCATTATTGTATTCATTTAATATAAAAAGACATTCACATATCAATACGAGCGATGATTTTCAAGAAACCCGTTTAAAAAATAAAATTATTGATGTTATTTGCATCATGATTCAAATGTAAATTGAATGATACCTATTTTTAAAGCTATTCCGACTCAATATTTGTGAATTGTAAATAATTAATAATTTAATTAACGATATTATACATGGCACTGTAAATATTTATTGTAGGCCAAGTGAAAATGGACCCAATAATCATAGAGATAAGGTTGTAAAACTCAAATATTGAGGATTTTGCTGTATTTGCTTAGCGTACAGTTGTATTTTATTGTAATTAAAGTTACGATGTTCTATATATTGTGAGTCGATATTACGTATTTTCTTGACATCTCTCTGATATTGAAATATTATTTTTTATTATTACTAAAAACGTATAATTCAAAGGGAGCCTTCTTTACACCAACATAACGTTGGTAGTTTCTAGAATCTCTTTGAAATATAAGTTGATAAATTAAACACGGAATGAATTCAACAGTTGCGTGAAGTTGCAATGGAGTACTACAACTGTAGAAATAACGACAGCAGCCAGTGGATTAGCGAACTTGTAAAGTTACAAAGAGTTCAACGTCTTCTATATCAACAAAGGAACTATACACATCTCTGTGCTAACTACAAATTCAAAAAAGTGACGATGAAAAAAAGTAGCTTCATGAAAAAAGAAGTCGAATCTCATAGCAATAAATACCAATGGAATAATGGCACGTATAAGCCTCACAAGAGTGGTATTGATCATTTTCTATTGAGGCGAGGTCTCCATTTATCAAAAGCCATGGAGAGTACTAATGATAATTCTCAGTTGTTTTCCTCCCTTGGTCTATTAAAGGAGTGTAATTTAAAAGATTTACCAGCTGAAAGAAGTTTTTATGATAACTATGAGCAATGTTTAACTGATCGGGCGCTTTTGAATTATGAACATGAAGGAGATACTGATCGGGAAGAGTAAGTATGATTTGGATTACAAAATTATTAAAATTTTCACGATCTTCTCCATGACAATGCTCATGAAACATGGTAAATTCAATCAGAATCGTGTATTTTTACAAGTTAAGGTCTTTAATTAAGGTGTCGTTTTACGAGTATAGCATAGTTACGTAGCAAGGTAGAATCACGACAGTGTAGATGAAAAATATTGTTTTGTACAAATTATATATGTATTATATTCGTCTCGATTTCCGTGTGAAAGATGAGGGTAAATGAGAATTAAATTGAGGATAAAATTGAGGAAGAAATAACGTAAAATATGTATCAATAAGTTTAAGTAGTTAAAAAAAAACTAAAAACACGCTTTAACTACGCAGTAAAAATTATAAAACTTTTTAGTCTTATAATAACATTTCGTTACCAAGCCCAATCTATATGACTTGTCAAAAACGAATCATATGAGCCTAATCTCGAGGTGTTTGCTAGTAACCACTAAAGAGTTCCACTATCCATCTTCTGGCTCCATCATCAGATCAGCTCCAAGATACCAAATTACAGTGTTGTCATTGGAACTATATTTACATACAAAGTTTCATTTCGATACTTCAATTAGAAGTAGGTTAAAAGTGAGTTCTAAGATTTTATTACATTGTTTGTTAGTTAGTTTCAAGTGAAGCTAATATAAGCGTGTTAAAAAAATAATACCGTTTTATTACAGTTCGGAAACCTCAATGCTACCAAATGAAGACGATCACTTATCTCCAGATAACCTGATACAAAATAACATTAAACACTTCTGTGCGCTAATGAAATTTGCTCACGAACGGAATCCACCCGTGTTTCCATCAAAAATGTCTGAAAAACGTGTAAACATAAGCCATATACAGGGGCTGTCCTGCGCGAATAACTTCAGTTTACACATTTTGGCAATGGATAGTTTACAGAATCGCCATTTTGCGGAATCACTGGGTATAGACATTGTCAATAAGAAGGACATGACTGCTGTCGTTATTCTGGACAATAAAGTAAGTGGCAATTATTACACGTTGCAAGACAAACCATAAAAACTGCAACATCTGTGAGCACGGAAAGAAGATCCACAATCCTTCGCAATTGTTGCTATCTTACCGGCCTGCTCAAATGTCTCTATGTTATATTTGGAGGACCTAATGTTGGAAAGCTCTGCATTAATTTCCAGAATTATACTGTTTTGATTATCCATACTTATATAATGAAGCGGAAGAGTTTTTGTTTGTTTAAACTCGCTAATCTCTGGAACTATCATTCGGATTCGAAAAATTATTTGAGGAATACTATAGGCTATCTAGCATTACGCTACACCTATTAGCTAGCTTTAAATATTGATTTTTGTTTAATAAGTCAGAATAAACAGCGCTCCCGGACTACTTTATCCGCGTGCGCTGGCGTAATGGTTAGTGATACATAATTACAATGTTCTACAAAAATATTGCATTTAAAAAAAGGCAGCGGTACCATATGCCTGATATGACAAAAAATATTGAAAATTGAAAAGTGACTTATGAGCATTATTATTAGGCATGGCATTTTAATCCTTACGCACGAAAGTTACTTCATCACCAAGACAATTTTATGAAGATAACTTTGCCCTTCTGCGTAGTTTGGGAGATAATGGATAATTAAATTAATATAACACTCGGCTCGGAACTATGACTATAGGTGTAGTGGCGCGAACGATCCGTGTGAGTTGTGACGCATAACCCTGGCCGCCCGATAAAAATATGGTCTATACTGAATCATCAATCAGCGATTTCTTTTAAATTATACGCAGGTGAAACCGTGTGGCACAGCTAGTAATAAAATATGCATCGTTGCCAAAGTTTACCATTACCATCAATTTAAAGTAGGTTGTGATTCTCGACTATTTTATTTTTATAATTTAAGCAGTTTTTATTATATTTCAGCATGAATGTCAATATGTGCTTTCCGAAGAATATAGCACAAAATCTATCAGAGATTTTATTTACAATTTCACAAAGAAACGTTTAAAGCGATCGTTGCGCACGCAGGTTACTGGTGCGGCGCACACGCATCATTACTTCAGATCTAATGGGATCCCACAACAAATGGGGGTCGATAAGAATTCTATAGAGATTATCGATTTGACTACAAAGACATTTAAAAAATTTGTAAAAACTCCTGGAACGGTTAGTGGTACTGTTACTACCTACATATAAAACTTATTAGTGACTTAAAATAAGCACATAGTCTAAGATTATACCTGTCATTATATTTGCGTCTTAACTATTTTAGAGTAAGAATCTACACTAGCTCAAAAGTCAATGAACTAATAAGTAAGACAGTGTAAGATTTCATTTTTTGACTAAAAGCTGGAATTATAGCGTATTAGATATGTCAAAGAAAGAAACATCAGACATGCGGGGCATAGGTTGACTATATAGGGGAGGTTGGAGGCCACTGGGGGCAACCTCAAATAAAACAGACGTCGGAAAGTATACATGTCTACCGTGATGAGGCCCACAAAATTTGTGATTCCGTAACGACGATGTCCAGGAAAATTCTGATGCCTTTGTTAGTCTATCCTGATGTTTCTCTCTTTGACAGGAATATTATGAGGCTGCCTATCGATTAGATACCTTCTGTGTTAGGTTGACGACTGTGTTCTAACCACTGGTACCATTAGTGGTAGTGCATGGAGCAGAACTACTTGTTATATTCAAGTGTTTTCCCAAAGGCTAAATGGTTATTTTTGTATATGTGAAAAAAATCACGGTAGTGTTATACCTATATACTGAAGTTAAAAGGAAAACTATCAGAGGTATGTAGGCTTTACAAGTTGACTAGTAATAGTCAACCAACTTATACTATGTTCTTGGAGAAGTAAATAAAAAGGAACATTATTTAAAGTCCCCTCTAAGATAAGCACTTAGCCGGTTTTTATTACCAGTTTAATGCGTTGAATTTATCAAGTCTATAACTTTACGGTTAAACCTAGTAAAATGAAATTATGCATTTTTTGTAGCTTTAATCAATTGATATACTACAAAGACAGTTTTCACTTAAATTAGATGGGTTTGGTCTGTTAAGGTGAAGATAGTATTGTTGTGCGGAGGCGCGTGCGGCGCGCGAGTGTCGGGCGCGGCGGCGCGGGCGGCGCGCGTCGCGAGCGCGAGCGGGGTGAGCGTGCGGGCCGCGCGCCTCGACGCGCGAGCGCACGACCTCCCGTGGCCGTACGTCGCGCCGCGACACCCTGCCTTGCTCGTTTTCCCACCTCACAGGTTTTCAACTCTCTCCATAACGCTATAATATCTATTAATAACACCAGTTTTCAATATTCGAAGCAATAATGGCTCAGTGGTAGCGTATATGGACACTGCGTTGATGGATGTGAGTTCGTCTCCCTGCAACGACTCAGAGCTTTTGTTGAAGGAAAACATTGTGACGTAACCATAGCCTGGTGATGGGGCACTTTTTAATGCCTGTATGGCTAGCCATCACCCACAAGTTGAGAATCTGTCAACAAGCACCTACAGGTGTGTTCTGGCAGCTACACTTGAGATCCAGTTCTCCCACTAGGCTTAGCGTTTCACCATATTAGGTTACATCGTCACTTAACAGCAGATGAGATTATGGTCAATCGGTAAAGCTATAAACAAATATATGATGCTACTACGATTCCCTAACAAACTATTGGAGCTTAACTAACCTTTACTCGCGCTTGAAGTAAAATTTCTTCGAATTAAATAATTAAATTTTGAAATACTTATTTTTTTTTTACTTCAGTTTAAAAACAAGTATAAGCGAATACTTTACAACACGCTCTTTCTTTGACGCCACTATGTCGTAATCTTTATTAAAACAAGTTAACAACTGTAAAACATAATATTGAATCAAGTATATATGAAAAATATTATTAAATGTTTTATTAAAAAAAAAAACATTATTTAATTATTAATTTATTAAACACATTAATGGGGGCAGATATTTTTCTTAATTTGCCTTCCAAGCGTATCCCATACCCGCTCTATTGGGTTTCAATCGGATGAGCGCACTGGTCACCCCATAGCATTGATGTCAACGTCTCGAAGATATTCGACAACAACGGCCGCACTATGAGGGTCTGCATTATCACTCGTAAAAACAAATCCATCTCCTATCAAAGGGGCAAATGGCAATACAATTTCAAACAGTTTTTGTACTTACTTCGTCCTTAACTCAGAAGTAGTTAAGGTCTGGTTTCTAAGCAAGCTGATAACGATGAATCGGTAATCTCTGACCACAGTTACGTTTACGTCCCTGTCCTGCGAGTCTCGTATACTGTCCGTTCTGCCAGTACTTCTTGACAACTCGGTGTACCATAGATTTTGATACTCTTAACGTTTGGGCCACATTATTGTAGGAATATCCAGTTACAGTTAAGTAACAGACCTAGCAACTTCAGTGGCGTTTAGATCTAGCGTTCTCAGTTTATATGCAGTAACAATTCACACTTAACACGGGAAACAAGGCAATCTAGGTAAAAATTTTGATAAAAACTAAATTTAAACTCAAACTCATAAGTTGGTAAAAGAATTCGCAATTTGAAAGAACGCAATATTACGCTATAAATAAAAATAAATATATATAAAAAATAATGAAATTCGAAAAAAGAACCATTTAACAACCGTTTTTATATTAGGATTTACTAATGTTTTGGTCAATAAGTACGATAATTACTAAAGGAAAAATTAAACCCTTTTTTGCGTTCCTCTAAATTTGTCTATGAGTGTAGATAGATATTTCAATTAAAATAAAACTTTAACCTACACACAGTTTAAAAACAATGAAAAAGTAAAAAAAAAAATTAGAACACCAATCGCGTGGCTGCAGCCGATCATTGCTGTTGACGCATAAGTTCAGAAACGTTGGAGCGCCACTTTCTGACTCGTAGGCCTGGGTTTGGGCATCCTTAGTCTAAAATATAGTGTTCAAATTTTCACTTCAACCGCGTTTAAAGGTTATACGCGATTTATTAATTTATTTTTTGTGTATTGCAGGAACGGCGAGGCGGAGAGTAGATCATATCCGATCGATGAACACATCACATCGAGCGGTATTGTGGCACTCGCGCTTCGCTCACTGTCTCCGCCACAAAACATGCGCGTGCGGCTCGCACTCTGCGCTTCGGTACAGGTATATATCATTTATTACAGGTACAGGGTACACGTGTATAACATTTAGTAATTTATATGTTTTAAGATGGTCTTGCGGTAATCATAATTTTAGATCTAAACTAAGCCGCAAATTAACTTCAAACTGCTGACGCAAATTAATGTCAGAATGACAGCAACAGTAGTAATAACTGAATTGCGATCAAATTGGAGGTAGCGATTACGGTTCATTAATTCATCGTAAATAAATAGATAGTATAATGTAATTAAACATAAGAAATTCTTACATTAGAAATACATTTTTATAGTTTTTAATTATTATTGCTGTCACAAAATATAGGAAAATACTCGATATGTTATTAAAAAGTTTTCTCTACAGCTTATGGTGTTAAATTGGCGTCCATTTGCCACAGCTGATTGCTGTCAAGTTGCTGTGTAGTTTGGCGTCCAATTAGTAGCACATGTTGAAGTTCCAAGCTTTACAGTCAAATTGGTGTCAAATGATGAAAAATATTTAGACAGCAAATTGTGATAGTTAGTTAGTTTGCTTAAATTCATGAATGCACAGTTAAAATTTTATTTAGAATATGTAATGCCATTTTGAATGAACGCTATCCAATTACAACGAAGTTTAGTTTTGAACTCAAAGCGGCTGACTTGAATAGAACTATCAAATCGAAGGTAAATGTTAATTTCTAATGCGTGTTAGTGACGCATTTTAGTCAAGCTCATTATAAAAAAATAAATACAAACACGTACAAATATGTCATCAATTATCTATAACATCTAATAAAATTGAAGTGTCTGTTTGTAATGTCGAAATAACAGCTTTTTACTGAATGCATATGAAAGTATACACAGTACCTATAACAAAAGACCCATTTTTTATTTTTGTCTGTCTGTCTATTTGTTCCGGGTAATCTCCGAAACGGTTGAACCGATTTTAACGGGACTTTCACTGAAAGATAAACTAATGTTATAAGGTATAACTTAGGCTACTATTATTTTAGAAAAATATGGTTTCGCACAAAATACAAAAAAGTTTTTTTTTAGTAGTCCACGTGAGCGAGGCCGCGGGCACAGCTAGTTAATAAATAGGAATATACGTAAGAATATATTTTATTGGAAACTAACTGTGTCCGCGGCTCCTCACGCGTTAACTACAGTATTATTGTTTATGAAGATATCGTGATTTTTTTATAATGACCAAGTATCTAAGGAGTAAAACAAAATCTATCCAGTAGTTTTTGCGTGATGCGCGCACAACGGCAAACCGCAATCATTTTTTTTTTATTTATATAGAAGATATTTGTTTCGGCTGACGTCACGTGGAGTTTAAAGCGACAAGGTCCAAGTGTAATAAGAATATCTGTGGCTTTTACTAACAATATCCATAAAGTAAATTTATTGATTTAGATAGACAAAGTTATTTTCGAAATAATCTATACATATATCTATATCATTTGCATGTTTTATATCAATGACTTATCGTATAAACAGACATATTTTTATTAACAAAAATTCCTGATATTGCAACATAAATAATTGATATAAGTATTCTTTAAATTGATAAATAGCTATAATAAAATTATTGCGGAAATAACATGTTTTGTTTTTACAAGCTTTTATTTAATTTGCCTTGTTGGTATGAATCAAATCTTGCAACTGAATTTTAAAACAGTTCTACCCAACCGATTGAGTTGAAATGTTGCATACACGTTTAGTTTGGATGACAATGCATGGTTAGCTAAGTGACGTCATTCTAATTACAATGTGGCAGACTTGCAAATATGGCAGACAGACAGGTTATTTTTTATGTACCCCCATGATATGGGCATCAAATAAAATGGGTTTGCGGAGAAGAATACGAAAATAAAAAGACGTAACGCTAAATACAATATGGCGGACAGTTACACTGCTGAGTGAAGAGTGTCTTCAACTAAATAACGCTATTATACCATTTGTGTAATGGAGTGAAGGATAGGAGTCAAAATAATGATCTATTATTATAAATGCACAGATAAACACATAATTAAATAGTACATTAACACTTTTTTATTTAAATTAACAACTTTTTTTCTATATATTACTTGTACTAAAATAAAAATAATAATTTTATGCAAGGGCTGTGCTGAACGTTATTAAAAATTTAGACTACATAAACTTCATGCACTATAATCTTTTAATAACATTCAACACAGCCCTTGCATAAAATTACTATTTTCATTTTAGTACAACTGAAATATTGAAAAGCAGCTTGTTTAAACAAGAAAATATTTTTTTTTTACATACTTAACATCATAAAAAATTAATATAATAAACGTCAATAGTCTGCAAATTTTTCGATACCTATTGATTTGCGTTATCTAGGTGTCTATAATCCTAAGAGGTGTTCACACCGGCACCTCGTGCTTTACGGTTATCATTATTAATTTGACTAAATGACGTGTAATAATATTGTATCTTACATTTTTTATTACTTTATAAGTGTCTATTCAATTTTTCTTGTAATTTATTATAACCAATAAATTGTATACTTCCCGGTAATTAAGTCACGTTTCACGTCTTATTAATATAATCATAATTGGCAGAAATGGTCTTTTAATAAATAACTGATAGTTGTTTTCATGTTGTATGAAAAATATTATGCAACATGCAAATTTTGATAATTGCAACTTTTCCCATTTTTTTTTTGATGTCACTTTTTAAAAATGTTTGCTCTAATGTAATGCTTTAATTAAAAAATAGTGAGTGACACCAAATCATTCCATATTATTTAGCTTCATTTAACTTAGAACAATATCTTTCCTAGAATAGTATTCACTGGACATTAAAAGAGAGATAGGGCACAAAGAAATTTCTCTAGATTTCTCTCTACTTGGGGTAGTTTGAGTAGCGGAATACCTCCTTCCTACAGAAAATCGCAACCAAATAGCCTACTGTTATGTTCCTGCGGTGAGTAGGGTTTGCCTCCTTGGGGAAGGAGGTTCAAAGTCTGCAACGTGCTAGTGGTACCTATGGTATTACATGCGTCTGTAGGATACGGTAGCCGCTTGCCATCAGGCGAGCCATATGCTTGTTTTGTAGTAAAAAAAAATAGAATTAATAACAGGTATTCAAACTTATTAACTAATATTTGAGAAAAAGGCAGATGGAGACTTCAGAACTACAAATCCGAGACCTGCATTTAGCTGTGTGTCCTTGACATCCATTGATATATGTGCGGTCTTGTGTGAACTATGTTGCCAGGGTAGTTAAAATAAATTTAATTGTTTTTTTTTTTTTAATTAACAAATATAATACACCAGCAGTGCAGTCGTTGATCAATCATACGCTATCAAAAATCATATTTCAAATTAAGGATCCATCATATACACCCGATCCGAACTGGATTAAACTAACTAAACTTATAGCTGCTATCTTGATTATTTCATTATCGATGACTGTCTTTGTTGTCTCTATGATTTTTGCTTTAACTTACTTACCATATCTATCACTAAAGGCTCCGAAGAAATTTCCGTTTGTTTTTTTTTTTTTTTTTTTTTTTTTTTTTTTTTTTTTTTTTTTTTTTTTTTTCGAACTGACTATACTGTTAGCCTTAGGGGCCCTGGAGCCTTTACGGCTTTTACAGCTTTACCGGGCTTGGGGGCGAGCGCTTAGGGCACTCAGCCACGAAAGCTAAGCAACAACATCCGAGGGTGCCAAAGTGGCCGAACCTCGGCTCGGACTGTTGCGCGTATGCAATTAAGTCGCGATCTGACTAATTCCCTATCCGTAATTCGATCTAAACTAACTATACATATATACATGTTTCTGCCCCCTGGGAGGAGGGAAGGAACATGTGTATGTGTATTTAGTGGTCTGAAAATTTTTGTCTAATCTAACTAGGCAAAAAAAGAAAAAAAAAAAAAGGTCCCTTACAGAACCTATGTACCTATGTGTGTTGTGCATGTGTGTATAATGCAGTGTCATGTATGGCTGTGAAAGCTAGTGATTGTAGAGTCACTTGTATCGCGCGAGCGGCTGCTTGGCTCAAGGGCTCCATGCCGATGGATCGGACCTAGGCTTGAGTTGCCGCAGAGGAGGGCGGTCGTGGCGGGTGTGCGGGAGCGAAGTTAACCGTACGTCCCCTGCGGAGGGAACGGTGGTTTCGCGGGCGTGGGCGCGAGCACGCATATGTTGCGGGAGCGGACGCGTAGAAATTGTTAGCGTTCTCGATGTCGTCATCGGGATCGACAAAGAGATTTCGCGGACGGCGTTTATAACGTTTGGCAACGGGGATCGAGTTGTCTGGGACGTAGTTCACGGTGGATTTTACGAGCGGGTTGGGATGATTCGAAGCGCTATCGAAGTATCTCCTGGTGAGATATTTCACATAGGCTTCTATCGAGGGAAGCCTCATGTCCCTGTGCAGGTCCATGTTCCTAACGAAGGCTGGAGGGTCAAGCAGGCGACGGAGAAACCGATTTTGGACTCTTTGCATGCGGGCAAAGTTATGTTTGGACATATGTGCGAACGCGGCGCAGCTATATGTCAAGATCGGACGGACGCACATCTTGTACAGTGTGAGCTTATGTCTTAAGGACATTTTGCTTACCGAACTGAGCAAGGGTCGCAAGCGGGAAAGGATCCAGATGGCCCTATTCCTGACTATAGTAACGTGTGCGTTGAAGTTAAGCTTCGAGTCGAGGGTGACACCCAGATATTTAGTCTTGGTGGCCCAAGGGATATTCGTACCGAATAATGAGAGGGGTCCTACCGTGCGTGGTAGTTTGCATGTATGCGGTTCGAACATAATCGCGGCGCTCTTTACCGGATTAATAGCTATTCGCCACGTTCGAAACCACTCCCCGAGAGTGGTTACGGCACGTTGGACTGCGCAGGCGAGATTTTTTCTGTGTCTGTTTGACGCATATATGACTGTGTCGTCAGCGTAGAGCCCTACCTCGACCCCGGGGGGCTTCGGGAGGTCGCTGACGTACAGATTGAAAAGGCAAGGCGCCAGAATGGAACCTTGCGGGACGCCTGAGCGTATAGGGTGGGCGGTAGATAGTACTCCTTCCACTCGGTAGTGGAAGGTGCGGTCGCGTAGAAAATCGTGAACTAGATGAACTAACCTATCCGGGACTTCTAATTGATGTAGCTTGTGGACTAGTCCGGCATGCCAGACCTTATCGAAGGCCTTAGCTACGTCGAAAAAGACCGCAAGCGTACGGGCGGGGGCGATACTACTTTTGGCAAAGTTGCTCGTGATGTGCTCCGTGAGGCGGTGCACTTGATGTGTACACGAGTGTCGGGCGCGAAAACCGAACTGTTCGGGAGGGTATAGATTTTTAATATCTATAACGGTTTTGAGACGGTTCAGAAGGAGCCGCTCGTAAAGTTTCCCTAGTGTGTTTAAAAGGCTGATCGGGCGATAGCTATCGGGAAGCGAAGCTTTTTTGCCGGGCTTGTGAATACCTATAACTATAGCTTTTTTCCAGACGGCTGGAAAATAGCAGTGGGCTATGGCTACATTGAAGATGCAGACCAAAAGAGCTATGAGGTGATCGGGAAGAAGTTTAAGTACTTCATTCCTGATACCGTCGGGGCCGGGGGACTTTCTAGGCTTAAGGCCTTTAATAACAGAACAAATCTCGTCATGCGTGACCGGGTTTAACGTTTCCGCGGGGGGAATCGTCGTTAGTTCCTGAACGGCGGTCTCGATGGTTTCGATGTGGGCAGTGTCTACGTTGTCGCAGTTTGGAGAGCACTGGCTCTCCAAGCTTGCGGCAAGGCATTCTGCCTTATCGTCACTATCGAATGCGGGTGGGAGATCGGGGCCCCTTTCGAGGGGCGGCATCAGGGCGGAAGCTTCTAACTTCAGAGAGCGGGCGAGGTTCCAGTAAGCCAGATGGGACGGCTTGAGACCCTCTAGGAGGTTATCCCACCGGTGACCTCTGTACTCGCCGATGCGAGTTCTAACCTCTCTCTGAAGTCGCCGTAACCTACAGGTGTTATCCCTCGTCGGATAAGAATCGTGTGCACGTGTCGCGGCGTTCTTTTCAGTGATTAACGCTCGTAAGCCGGGGGGGAGTATAAAACGGCGTTCGTTTGCCGCTTGCACCTCTCTCGAGGCCTCCCTTACACCGGTTTGGAGGTAGTCGACCAGGGAATCGATCGCTAAGTCGGCGTCTGCTGTTGACTCTAATACGTCGGGGATCCTAGCTAAGCTGGACGGGGTAGCGTTATCGGTTAGGTAACGATTTAATATCGCGTAGTCAACTACTTTGACTTTTGGCGGACTGGGGTCGAACGGTTGCCCGAGTTGTAAGATAACCGGGCGGTGATCGGAGTCCAGTTCGTGTACGACTTATATAAGTCGTAACCGAAGTGAGACACCTTTGAGGAGGGCTATGTCAAGTACTGTCGGTTGACAGTTATCTTGAAAGTGCGTGGGCTCTAGCGGTGCTATGACGTCAAAGCCGAGCACATCGCATAGTAGGTCGAGAATAACCCCGTTAGAGGTGTTACGCGAGTTGTTGAAATGGGTGTGACCGCTATTGAGGTCGCCTGCTATTTATTATTACGGATTGACCGAGTGAAAGTAGCGCCTCCAGATCGGACTGAAGGAGTCTTTTACTCGGGGAGAGATATGCAGAGACAAGCGTGATTGACGGATGGCCAGTCATGCCTATTCTACAGATGGACACTTCCATATTGGTAAGTGCGGGAGGGTCTATTGGCATGCAATAGAGGGAACGCTTGTAGTAGATGAGCGTGCCGCCTCCTCGGGTGGCACGGTCATTTCTGACTATATTGTAATTTGCTATCTTAGGGTCGCGCCTACTGGGTTTTAGAAGTGTTTCTTGTACTAGAAATACGTCTATCTCCCGTTCCCTAAGAAAGGTGGATACTAGGTCCCGTTGTGGAAGGAGGTTTCGCGCGTTAAAGAAAGAGATGTTGAGACTCCTAGGTTTAATGCGAGCCATTTATAACCGTTATCTATTTCCCGGCACGGGCCAGGCGCATTAGCGTCGCTGTCATCAGGGGAAAACGCCTGATGGATTCGGCGGGGCCGTACTCAGCGACGCACTGGTCGTATGCCAGTACTTCCTGAGGGTCATGCTCGCGGAAGAGCATGACCATGTAGTCAACGCCGCGGCGCGTGCTAACGGGCGGGGAGGCCTGAGCCTTAGGAGGCTGAGGGCGGGGAGTAGAGACCCATGCTGCCTGAGGGGCTCGCATGGCCGGAGGGGGTGCGCGGGGTGCGGGGGTGGCCGCCACCGGGGCGCGGGAAGCGCCCGGGAGGCTGGGAAAGGCTTCTGGCGTGAGCAGAGGCATGGGTTGACTATTGGCGGCGGGACGTGCCCTCTGAGGAGGGGTGTGTCGCTCTTGCCTTGGGCGCGTAGGGCGCATAGGGCGCGTGGGACGCGGGGCACGGGGACAGCCGCGATAGTTCGCGGGGTGACCCGCGTTGCCGCATAGCACGCAGCTCGGAGGGGTAGACGACTCGCGAGTGCGCGTGCACTCGCTTGTCGCGTGGTCCCCGAGGCACTTAACGCACCTGGGACGTAAATGGCAGTTACGGGCCGAATGTCCGTACAGCTGGCAGTTGTGGCACTGCGGAGGGCTGCGGTTTTTGTGTGGGGGCTCTACGGCTATTCCGGAGAGCTCGCACACTTTCCTGACATTAAAGATGGCTCTGCCCTCGGGGGTCAGATCCAAGATAACTACGACCATATCTAATGGTCGGTTTTTGGATTGTCCGCCGTGCATTCTATGCACTTCGCGGACAGGGAGGGCCTTCGCTAAGAGGTCAGTTTTGACCTCCTCGGGCGTGATTTCCACCGGGATGCGGCGGATTACAACCCGGAGGTGACGCTCATCGTCTAGGGTGTATGAGTAGTAGTGTAGGTTGCTTGCTCGGAGCAACTTTGTGAACTGACGGTGTTCGTCAGAAGTGGTTACTTGTACGCGGATACCGTTGGCCGTGTTACTGGCCGAGGTATAATTAATTTTTAAGTCTCTAAGCTTGTCCGCGAGCTTAGTCCAGACCGCCTTGTTTTGGACTACTACCGGCGGTGGGCGACGCGCCTTTCTGCCGGCAAAAGTACCGGCAGGCGCTGAGGGCGCTGCGGAGCGGGGGGCGTGGCTGTTTAGCCCAGTTTTCTGCGCCTTTTGTGGGCGGGACTGAGTCTCCGGAGACTCGGGACGCGAACGCGATGCCCGTTTGGCGGGCTTGTTTTTTTGAACGAGGGTGAAGCCCTCGTTATCTGTGACTATCGCCGTGTCCATTTCGTTGGACTCGGGTTCGGGATCCGGATTAGTGGGCGAGTAGCTATTGTTCGTAGCTACTAGCGTCGGCGTGTCCGCTTCGGGAACTAACGACGCGAAAGAGTTCTTGATCGGCAGCGCAGAGGGCGCTGGGATCGTGACTTGATTGCCCGGGGAACGCGAGCGCGATGACGGCCGTTTGTACGGCGTCTGACGGTGAGCGCGGGGTGCCGTTGAGCGGGAGCGCGAGACGGGCTTCTTGTCCGTCGCGTGGGGCGCGGCGGGGTCGCTGGTGGCCTCGGTGGCCTGTGCGACAGCAATGGCGGGTTGCGCGGCCGCGATGGCTCTATTGAAATCCGTCCATATCGACGGGTGTAGGCTTGTTGCGAACGCAACGAAGCTTTCCAAGTCTGCCATTCCGGCGGCGGCGGTTGGGCGGGCGGGGGTGAAGTTAAACCTCCCTGCCGGAGAGGCAGGGGGGTGCGCCGACTGAATTTAAACGGCTATCCCGAGCCGTGTAAAGGGACCTGCGGGTCACGGTGTAATGACTCGCAGGAAAGAACCTACCGGGCCCTACGTGGAGGTCCCTATCAATCCCGAGGCAGAGAACGCAGCCGGTATAAATACCTAGCTACGCCCAAACAGACACTCGGGGATGGATGTGTAGCAGGATCGGAAGGGTGGGAAGGAGACACTCAGGGCTTGACTATGACTCTATCAAGGGCCAAGATTCCTGAGCCCGACCAAGTACTAACGTTTGCCTCTGAAGGAGGCAACCGAGGGGCGCTTGGGTCACGCACCCACTTGCTTTAGTTGGCACCGTCAGGTATCAGGCAAGTGACCACTAAAGTGTGGATTTCGTCGAATAGAAACAATTTGCTCTTAAAAGAGCAGTTTTATGGTTGTGCAGCGCGACACAATGGGTGCGAGCGAGACGGCGATACGCAGGTGCGGCGCAGGTGCGATGCAGGTGTGCAGCAAAGCCGGTCGGTCGTAAAACTTCACAAAGGCGGCAGAGAGCGGTCGTAAACACGTCCGTTCCCGCCGGCGGTCGTGATCGGTCTCTCAATTTCCGTTTGAAATTTCTGTCGGCTATTGTAGATTTTTGACTAGGACCCTAAATTGTCCATGATTCTTTATAATTTTTCCTTTAGAACAATATCGCTATCTCTTTCAGATCATTGTCAAACAAACTATTACGTAACAAATATTCAGATTATACGCATGATTCTTCATTCCTATTACAAGGCAGAAACATGTATAATAATTATGTATAGTTAGATCGAATTTTCTACGGATAGGGAATTAGTGAGATCGAGACTTTCTGCATGGACGGCAACAGACCAAGCCGAGGGTTGGTCACTTTGTCACCCTTGAGCTTGTTGCCTCGCTTTCCCGGTTGAGTGCGAGTGCGCTCGCCCCCAAGCCCGGTGAAGCTGTCGAAGCCTCTAAAAGCTCCAGGGCCCTCAAGGTTAACAGTATATATAGTCAATTCGAAAAAAAAACACCTTTTCGTTTCGTAGTAGTCTAGTTGTAAATAAAGTGATCTTCCAACGCTACATACATACATATTTTTTACTATTAAAGTAAAATATAACACTGTAGGTAAATAAGCAACAAGCTTTGTGATCGGTAACAAATAACACGGAAAATAATATAAAAATATTCTTTGTTACCTATGAAACGATACTCCAAATTCTTTTTTTTTTTTGGGAAGGATTTTTTCAGTATAATTACACACACTACGGCATTTTTTAAAAATAATAATAAAACACACAAAGTGCTGACATTGCATGACGTTTCTTTTCAAATATGACACGTCAGTAGTGTTTTGATTGTTGGTAGCCTTTTCGTGTACTATGTTCTACATCTGCCTGTCTGTGCTTACTCATTTTTATTTGCTTTGCTTATTGAAATAAATGTAATAAAAGTCCTAATCGACTAGTAGGTACTTGAATTGTGAGCGTAAATCTTGTACAAATATGTATTTATTATTAGTTTGTTGATTTATTCAGATTTGTTTTTCTACTAAAGCCTCTTGATCATAAAATTATCATCGAGCGCTCGTACACTCTGTTATCGTTCCTTACTATATTAAATACAGACTATGATGATACAAGGTCACTAACACTACTATGCTAACACTGAGAACGCGACAACAATAAGAACAGGAAAAATAATTATTAGTAATAAATAATGTTATAGACAGAATTTTACAGGTTAACGTACCCATTGTTACACGGCCTTTTATTTGAACAAGCCTTAACTAGGTTAATAGAGCTATTATTATCTGAATGACTTAAAGTTATTTGAAATTAAGGACTATTCACATATAATGCTAATATAAAAATACTAGCTGTGCCCAGCAGTTTCACCTGCGTTTAATTTCAAAGAAATAGCTGATTGATGATTTATAATACTTCAGTATATATAATATTTTTACTCACACTTACTCACACGGCTCGTTCGCGCGACTACATCTATAATCATAGGCCCGAAACGAGTGTTAAACTATTTTTATTTTACATTATCTCCTAGACCATTCATCCAAATAACATGCTATAAAGGGAAAAGTTATCGACATAAAATTGTCTTGATAATGAAGTAACTTTCGTTCGTAAGGATTAATATGCCATGCCTAATAATAATGCTCATAAATCATTTTATTGCGCTATTCCTAAGTAATATTTGGAATAGTGAAATTATTTCACAGCCAAAATAATGCAACTATTCAATGAAAAATCTAATGGCTCTTTATACCCTGGCGACTTTGACCCCCTCTAAGAATCTCTGTTCTACTTAATGAAGAGTTTTCCGTTAAACCGACATTATTTACAATTAGCTTATAGAATGTCTAATTCCAGGCACAAACGGAAAAGAAGAAATGCTTAAAAGACATAAGGGAGCATATCACAACGGTCATCGGAAGAAACTTGAAGTATTGGCGACGAACAGACAGCAAGGAGCTGAAAGAAGCACTCGTGAAGAGGCTGCAACACTTACATAAAGTTTCTTTGCATTTAAGTTTAATTAATTTAGGAGACCTTATTGGAAATAGTAATAGGCAGACGTCCTTAATGGATTCCCTTTGTGCTCTGTCTAACAATTGGGAAATTGACGCCTCCGTTTTAAGAAGAAATATAACATCATCTTCGCGGAGCAGTTGATATTTGCATTTATTTTATGTAAATAGTGTATATTATTGCCCGTTTATAAGATATCTATGTAAATTTTATTTATTTTTGTGGAATTAATTATAAAGATGTTAATAAAAGTTGAAGAGTTTTTTTATTGAATAAAAGCACGAGCGAGGCAACGTAAACGTAGTGTAATACGCATCGAAATGGACAGCGAGACGACACTCGGGAACAGTGTTTATTGTAGTCGACTTATTAACTGAGCTCTTCACGATACGATAGCTCGAGCGAGTGTCTTCCAGTCGGTCGTTACCAGCTTGTAAGGTGCATGCGATCACAGAGCACACTTAGTGCTATCGTGTCTAGCCAATAGTGCGGGTCAATAGTAAAGTCAATAGTAGGAATACTAAGTCATTAGTACGGATTACATCGATATGATTATCTGATATATATTAAATAGTATCTTATGTAATATGACGTGTTGGCAGAGGAAGCCGGTCCTTATAACAGTAATGCATAATATAAGTTCAAGTGCAATTGCGTTTGCTGTAATTTGTTACAAAGTGTAAGAAACGGACATTTATACTGATGTACTTTTATTTATTAAAAATGAAAATATTATGCAGTATGAAAAATCATGTATATCAATCAAATTACAAGAGTAATAAAAATAATGTAATTACTTTTTACCGTCGATGTCTATTATCACGGTACGCCCATAACCTCTTTATGGATATCAGATCTTGAACATGGCTACTACGAGATCTTGCGGAACGGGATATAGCACTTTTATTCAAACAAGTATTTATATAAATATTTTAAACTTTATAAGTAACTACCAACAAATTGTATCTATATATGTATGTATGTCTTTATTTTGTCTCTTTTTAAAACTACAAAATTTTAACTGTCTATTTAACTTGTCCACCAAAATGACGCCAAAACAATGATATGCCTTGTTATTGTATTGTTGATAACATTTGAATTGACTTTTAATGATAAGTTCGTTGACATTTACCTTAAAAAATAACCCTTACATTTTGAAAAGAATGCTTTTAAAATCGATGTCTTATACTCCACGTGGTAAGAAAAAGTGCCTCTGTATTGATTACTTTAATAACTTGATTGCCATGGATGGCATTAATGCCAATTTTACGCGTATTTTGTAAGACGTTGGGAGCCGAACCACATCAATTTCAAATTTAGTTGGCTTTAACAGAACATAACTCGTTCTAGTCGCTGGACAGGATCTTTAAATCTTGAAGAAATATTTCATTAATGCTTTAGAACACTACAAAACTTAAACGAATTTATTCGTCTAGCTGTTACTTACTCAATTTTATGAGTGTTTTAAATAAAACATTGGTATATTTTAAAAACATTGTATTACATATATTACTAAAATTCTACGTTTCTTCCGAAAAACGACAGAGTATTCTGTTTAGTACTGCTCCGCCAACCACGCACCAAACTAAGCACTGCTGTGATCGCCTTATTAACATATAAATCTAAAAACATATTTTAAAGCGTAGATAGCAAAGAATAAACACAAATTTTTACATTATGTTCAAGTTTATTACTTGTTAATCTTCTGATATTATCTATTTCATTATCAAACGAAACGTGTTCCATGTTTTTGTTATATCCTTGATTACACTTTATATAGTGTAAGTTAACTGCCTACGCTTTTAATAATATTAGGTCCTTACATACGAAATTGGCGTTTTGTACGGGAGGAATATAAAGTCATTTTTTTTTTTTTGTAAAATATATTTAATTAATCAAAGTATGCAGCGTTGTTATAGGAAGTTAATTGATCCCTTTACTACAAAAACAATTGGGGCGAGAATCAATAAACTCTTTGAAGGCGGTTTGGACTGCCGCATCAGAGTTGAATTTTTCTCCTTGTAAGAAGTTGTCCAAATTCCGGAAAAAATGGTAATCTGTTGGAGCAAGGTCCGGGAAGTACGGTGGATGTCGCAGATATTCCAATTGTAGCTCATCTAACTTAGTGGTTGTTTGTTGTGCAGTGTGTGGTCTTGCGTTGTCGTGAGGCAGTAGAGGCCTAGAGCAATTGACCAATCTCGGTTGTTTAGCAGCTAGTTCTTCCTTCCTGGTTTGCAGTTGCTGACAATATATATCTGCCGTAATTGTTTGGCCATATTTTAGAAAGCTGTAGTGAACGACACCGGCGCTAGCCCATCAAACACTCACAAGTAACTTTCTCTGGGTCAATTTTCGTTAAGGGCAAGATTTGGCTGGGTCTCCAGGGTTCAGCCATTATCGAATCGATTGAGCGCTCCCGATTATCGTACAGTATTCACTTTTCATCACAAGTAATGATTCGATTTAAAATCCCTTCATTATTGTTTCGGTTGAGCAAAGTAACACAGCAGTCGACGCGTGTTTCACTCAATTCATGAGGTACCCATCGTTCAAGTTTTTTTTACTTTCCCGATTTGCTTCAAGTGGATTAATTAATACAGCTTTATCTCTTACCCCGAAGCCTGCAGCTATCTCTGAAGTGCTTTGTTATGGATCCACTTCCACAATAGCCTTTAATTCTTCATTTTCCACTTTGGTCTCCAGCCGTCCACGGGGTTGGGTTTTGGAAGTCGAAATTTCCAGAACGAAAACGTTGAAACCTAAAACGTACCGTGCTTGCTTTTGCGACACCAGCGCCGTACACATCATTAATCCTTCGAGCTGTTTCTGCAGCACTAGTGCCACGGTAGAACTCGTACACGTAAATATTCCGATATTTCATGTCTTCCATTGTGCGGTAATAAGCGACGCCAAAGAAAAAAATAATGAGGAAAAAACAAATGAATTACTGTTTTCAAAACTCGGATGTAGGTACCAGCTAAATGAATTTATAAATTTAAATTTGGAATTCTTAACCAAAGAGGAGATATTTCAGAACAAAGTGGTCAGTACGACAAAACGGTAATTTCATATGTAAGGATAATTCAAATGAAATCGCAAACAGCTGTAAAATCAAAACAATCTTCCTATACCGTGAGGAAAACACTCACGGATAATATAATTATTATTTCTTAAGATTTAGATATTACAAAAAACTTCTAAGATTTTATTACATACACAAATATTAATAAATTTAAAAGTGATACATTTATAGGTGTTACTACACCCTTTCTTTCTTCTCATATCTTAGAAAAAAGATTGATCTCGAATATGGGAACTTGGTACATAAAATTGATATACGCTTTGCTTACATTAGATTAATTACAATAAAATAACATAACATACCTAAATTACTGCTATTACTGACATCGGGAAATAATTCGTGGTAAGGTTTCACAATAAACACAAGTTCAACTCCAACAACACCCGAAATGTAGTCACTGAGACTTCCAGCCACTCGAGCATCGTTACTACCTTGATGAACCTGAAGATAATTATAGAAAATTGATATTATTTTCTTTACGTCTATACTAATACTAGCTGGGACGCAGATGTTGTTCTGCTCTTTTCGGTAGTAATTGACTCGATCACAGCGCCACCTATCGAATCCTAACATATCTATAAACCATCGTCTCAAGAAAACATAAGAGCTCAATCGGTCAAATCGCTCATAAGTTATAGAATCATTAACACAAGATTTTTATATATAATACTTTAGGGCTCACGAGATAGTTTCTTTGTTTGAACGCGATATAGTCTGGAACTAACTATCACATTTTAATTATTATTTTTTATTTTTCATCCGGTTTATTAAGGAAGGTTAGACTATATAACTTCACGCTACCACGACAGGCTACAAGGGAGTTACAGATGGTCGAATTAATTTAACAGGAGTTCTCGATTTCTCGTGGGACAGCTAATAATATAATATTTGGTTATATTTTGGTTTCATATTTTCACATATCATCTGATTATGAAAGACGGTCGGATAGGTTAGAGCACACGTAATATGTTGTGATCTTTGAAAACTTTGTAACTATCCACATGGCTTAAAATAGACTGTAAGACAATAGTGGTCGCTTAAAGATTTGGCCGAATATTCAATAATAACGCCACGTAGTGTCACTGCAAAAAACGATGTCTATGCATTTTATAAAGACAGGCACCGAACACACCGTGCACACACCATAATGCATCATTTTGTCTACATATACATTAAAAACAATATTTTGTTTTTAATAAAAAACAATTCATAATATTTTTATCGTTAATTATGTATAAAATTAATAAATTAAAATTCCCGCCATTAGATGTTGCCAATAAGCTGTTCAGATAAAATATGAGATTTGTTCAAAAACCAACTGGGCTTTTTACAATCAAATGATTAATTGTTAGAACAACGTGCGCTGGATGCTAGGCGCTTTGTGAAGCAAGTTTTTTTTTTTTCAACATAGGATTTTGGCGCCCTGAAATTGCAGCCCGAGCCGGGTGCCCTGGTTTGCCCTCCCCCCTGATCCGGGCCTACTGAGTATGTTTATAGTATATACTATATTCAGGATTAAAATAAATTCTTTCACTGAACTATACGGAATTTTAAGTCACCTACGGGCGTAACAATAGTGTTTTTTAAATGAAAGGTAACAAACAAGCATGTAGTCCACCTTTTTTTAAGTGATCACTGCAAGCTATAAATGATAATCAACCTTAAAAGAACCGCACTCAGCAGTCCTGAAGCCAGTTAGAATAGGACAAGAATAAGGTAGCCCTCTTATTTAATGATGCACACTATCACTTGTTTTTATGTTTTTTATCGTTTATACCGTGTATATCAGTTGAAGATAGTAAGACGCTAAGCCTAGAGCGAGTAGATGCTTCGTGATAAATTTCGTGTCATTAGAAAGTACCCTACCACCATGCCTATGGTTTTCCTTCACTGACAGTTGGGCTCATTGTATGGTTCGAACCCCGATCAATCGACGCGGTGTCCGTGCACCCTAAAACTAAGCCATTGTTGCTTCAAGCTCGACGTTACAACTGTAATAGTTCAATTAAGAAAAATTATAGATAAAAGATATATTTTTACTTCATATAAGCGTCCGTCAGGCAAGCGCGCCTGTCTAGCAGCATATTCTCCTATTTCTTGCAATCTGTGGTAATTGTTAGGTTGGCGCAATGAATAACGCCATGGGTATAAGATGAATTCCTATAATTACATAGAAAAAATATTGTAAAGAAAAAATCACACATAAAAAAAGGTGTGTGTGCGATTCATACACGATAGAAGTGAAACTTCATTTTAAAAGACATTTTCTATTTAAACAGTGTGCAATATACATTCACACCGATATTTACTCTCTCGCTCTGGCTCACACAAAGAGGAGAGACCGATAATGTGCGTTTAACGTTTAACGCTTGGAAGTCGCATAAGAAGTTTCACTTCAAAAATCTATTTTGTCAAATTCTATTGAGGCTACTTAATTTCAATACGAGTAAGTTTGACCTTTTTTGGCACAAAGCTGGCTTGCAAATGTATTGTCAAATGTATAACATCACCGAGACGATCAATGTATGCACGTAAAGCCCGCGCTTCCGCTGTAGAGAATGGCTTTGAACCAGGATAATATTGTGAGCAACGTTCCGGTGTCTTGTTGACATCATCTTTAATAAAAAGGAAATTGCTTTTGCGATTAATAAAATTGTATCGTAAAGTAATACAAGATATCGTATCCATGTTATACGAGTGGTCGTTTCAGCATAATGTCAGTTTATTCAACAGTTCAGCAACAATATATTCGACAAAAAAAACATGTTAAAACATAAGCGTAACCATAACCGATATAGTCCCAAATGTACAATAGGAAAACACTGCTTTTTAGCTAACTGTCATGACATTGTTTTAAAAATGTGTTTTTTTTTAAATCTTTTGTTTTAACGAGGCTTCAGTACTATGGCAGCCTTATACTCGTAGGAGTAAAAAAGTGCTATTATCTCAAATAGATTACACTAAGAAAGCGTTTTATATACTTTTTTTATAAGAATAAGGCAAAGTAGTGCACTGCACCTAATAATGGCCAGTACAGTACAATGCAAAACAACAGCGATTACTGAAGCTGAATGAGGTTGCATCCATCATGTAGATCGACAATACGGTTTTCTGTTATTGTTGACCGTAACCTTTTTTTTTCGAACTCGCTATACTTTTAGCCTTAGGGGCCCTGGAGCCTTTACGGCTTTTACAGCTTTACCGGGCTTGAGGGCGAGCGCTTAAGGGTTGTCCATAACCAAGATTCTACCTTGTATAAAGGATTTTTCAATAGGATAGTGTTTTGACTAAATGGGTTAAAGGAGTAACAGCTACAACCATTGCTACATCCATGTAATAATCTACACTTCTGTTTTGCTACGTATAAATGTATCATATACAATGTTAATCCATAGCAACAATATTTTGTAATAATTATTATATCTGATTACGCAAGTTTTTAAAATTAATACTTATTTAAAAAAACAACGTGTTTTAAGTCAACTCACCTTGCCAGTGATAAGCGAAATTGCGATTAACGTTTGTTCCAAAACATATATCCTCATTAGTGTCCATGTCAAGGTTTTTATGCCATTGTGAGGGTCTTGTATTTTTTCTGGCTGTTACATTGCGAGACCATTGGCCAAATTCCAATGATTTGAACGATCTCAAACTTTGTGTGAAATGTAAACCATCCGGGTTTCCACTTGGTATCAAATACCTGATAAAAAATATAATAACTTAGGCGGATAAGTACTGTGAAATGAAAAACACGAACTATAATTGTTTTTCTTTTTATTGTAAAGAATTTACTGGTAATAGCTTGATCGTTTGATGTTTGAACTATACAAGAGTTGTGTTTTTATTATGCATACACTCTTATCATACAAATTCACGCAGTCACGTGTTATGGAGACTCGGATTGTTCAAGCTACTTAGATTAGCAACAGTACTTTTCCCGATAACATAAAATTCAAGAAGGTATACTACACTCGATACAAAAACAGTCATCATTCTGTCCTACGCCTAAATCAAATGATCCTAGTTGTAGATTCAATTAGAATCACAATATGAGCTGTGAACACATAAACAAAGTAATTATAATCTTCTTGTTTGATGAGGCTGTAATTAAATGATAGCCTTTAGTGTCCCTTTTAATAGAAATAGTTATGCATATTTTCGCCATTTCTCTCATTTACCTCATTTTAAAATCCGGGAATAAGTTCATTCCTTTATGTCTTAGGGTTGTAACGAGCTATTATCAAGCTTGTTGTATTGTGGTAAGTATATTCAGCTCTCAGCTTTGAAACCTATCGTCTGTGCTACAATAATGAAATTAGCTTGGCAAGTTTTCTTTATACACATTACTATTGGCTTATTACAATATTGAAATATCTTTCGGGTCAGTCAGACTGTAAGTACTTTCACGTTACAGAAGATTGCAGCCAAACAACCTTGTGTTGTGTTCCTGCGGTGAGTAGAGTTTCAAGAGCTCCTTAGGAAAGGGGGGTTCAAAATCGGTAACGCGCTTGTGCCGATTATTAACCGATTTGCTGATTATGGTGTTAGCAGCATCCATAAGCTATCCATAGCATCCATAACGAGAAAGTAATGCTTATGATTCTCATTGATCATGACTAAATCTTCTTTAAAACATAACTTAATACATGGCGCTAATTATATAAACAACTAACTGACTACTATAAATACGTAGATGTAATAATAATAATAATATATATATTTTCTAACCAATCATAATCATTGAAGAACGGAGTTTGGTAGTTAGTGTTGTAAATAAACTTATGCGCTAATTCGAGAATAGCATTTGGTGCTCCCCAGACCATACCATTGAGACCTGAAATAGGTAACGTTTTAAAATATTATTATTTACATAAAATACTATTAAAATATATTATTCTGAGAAATTCTTAGGGATTTAAAGTTTTAATGTATTGCAGAATCACACATTTTAGTGTAATAAATGCTTACCTCCAATAACTAATATGCCTGGTTTTTTGCTCTGCCTATCACTACGTAGTTCAATGGCAAACACGGTACGGTTTTCAGCGCTTCTAGGTGCCAACTCGAATACTTTGATTATTTCTTGATTGTCGTGTGCCAATGTTTTTGTTATTGTTTTAAGACTTTCGTAATTAACATAGTTTGCAAAGGTTAAAAAACTTCCACTGCTTCTAATTGCTCGTATTTTAGCACCTGACCTGAAATATATATATATATTTAATATTTATAGGTTTGGTGTAATGACCACAATATCACCTGATGTTAAGTGACGATGTGGACCAAGATGGTAACACGCTAAACCTAGTGGAAGACTGGCTCTCAAGTGCAGCTGCCGGAACACACCTATTCGTGCTTGGCGACAAATTTTCAACTTGAGGGTGGTAGCTAGCTAAGCGGGCATCAGAAAAAGCCCTACCACCATGCTATGGTTTCCTCACGATGTTTGCCTTCACCGAAAGCTCAGGCTCATTGCAGGGATTCGTACTCACGTCGATCGACGCGAAGTCGTACACGCTACCACTGAGCCATCATTGCTTCAATTCATTACATTAATTAATCTGTACTTCTGTCTATACGTGTTTTTTTTTTATCAAATTTCTTGCTTGACGTCTTTAAAATAAAATAAAAATGTATTTGTATGTGTCCCTATTTAACTCAAAAACGGCTTAATCTATTTATATGAAATGGGAAGATTATGCCATTGTTGTTAAATTCATCAAATATAAGAATTGTTAAAATATGAGGAAAAATAATACTACAAGACGAAAATAAACACCGTGTAATAAAGGCGTGCGGAGCCGCTGGGCACTGCTAGTTATGAAATGAGATAAATACTGCTTCAACGATGTACGTTACGAGTTTTCATACGATAAAATATATAAAAATAAAGATATTGGCATGTATGAATTATGTAGACACCTCAATTAGGTATATGAGTAAATGGGTACCATAAAATTTCTTTACTTACAGTGCAAAATTTCTTGGTGGAAACAGGACCATAAAGAGACCACCGAAGAAGTAAACAATTCCAATTAAATATAATTTAATTTGCAAGAACATTGTTAAATTAAAATCAAAAACAATTAAAAAAATTAAAGAAGGTATAATAAAAGTTATAATCGAAAAATATTTGATAAATTATGTAATTCTGGGTTATATTTTTTTACTATGACAGATTTATAAACTGACGTTTACTCAATTTTTTACGTCACCAAAAGGGAAAAAGTATTTTTCTTCTTGAACAAAAAAAAACATCAAAAGCAGATAAAGACTACGTAGATACGTAGTTGTAGAACATATGTTGATTAAAGACGATTAGGATTAAGTTTTTTATAATACGATAATTGCATATCACGTGATGACGTCTGATTTACTTATAGGATATGTCATCCGTTATACTGATACATAAATTGTATGTTTCTTAACACTTTAAAAATTTGTGGTAAATACCGAAACAGTATCTGTTTTATCTAAATTTTTTTCATCATTAGCGTCTTCTTTTGCATGCTTCGACAATGTCGTTGACAGACCTCGTGACGCAATAGTAGTAGCCCTATTGAACCGAGAACTCACAATTTTGTTTTAGAGGATAATTAAAATACATTTATGTACCAAACATTACTTTAATTGTATTAATGCTACAATTTTAAATCAATTAATTTTAATATCGCGCATAATTGTCGTATTGGCAACGTAGAAGTAAGTGGTCATAGGAATGTAGAATGAGGAGCCATCTCATAAAGCTGAATATAGGGTTTATGTAAAGTTTGTGATATATCTTTCAGAGTTAACATAATGCCACTTAAAAGTATAATAAATTATTATACTCTAGTCAACGTATTGAAATAATGGTGTCCCTATCGTATATCCATAAATAAAATAATCAGTAAAACTGAAGGGTATCTGTATTTGATGTCCACGCGCGATTATCATCGGAATTACCTAATTTTTTACATTTTAGGTTGTAGGTATGTTACAAAATATTTAATTACGATGCTAATTTGTACTAACTGTTTACAATCTTCAAAAGACGATGATAAAGATGAGTAATAATAGTAAAATAATAGATACCAATAATTGGGTATTTGACTGTATTAAAATTATGATACTTGACGGTGTAATTCCAAATGATTATACATTTTTTAAATGATTTCTTATTAAAACACTCAAAAATAATGCATTATTATTCAGTAAAACGACAAATAAAATGCTCTATGATTGGTCGAATCTCTAATTACGTCACGCGTCAGTAGATTGTGATTACGTATATAATTTGCTCTCTCGCTCTGGCTCAAACAAAGAGGAGAGACCGATAATGTGCTTTCATACCCCCTCCATGGTAGCGATAAACGTTTAACGTTTGGAAGTCGCATAAGAAGTTTCACTTCAAATTGTACCTTATTAAATGGATGTCAATTGTACTATTACACCCATTGATTATTAACTACATCATAATTCAAGGATTCCACCAATATAAGTTCAAAGTATAAAAATGTCTGTATGTATGTAATGTATTTATTTATTCTAAGGATCATAATAATATATGGTAAACAATGCAACCTTAAATTTTGTTTATGTTGTTTTTAGTTAAAATCAGCTTAATAAAGCCTAAAACATCAATCAAAATTAGGTTATATTTATAACTAGAAACAAATTTATTTAAATATGTAATAAAGTTTTTATTCTGCGATTTTTAATAAAGAAGTATCAGTTTTTGTATACAAATCTTGCTCAGAAATCTCAATATTGTTGTGATAGTAAAGAATTTATAGACTTTATTTTTTGTTTTCTATATCACTACGATGGCAAACGAGTGTTGGGTCCACCTGATGGTAAGCGATCACTGCAATACTGCCTGCAATACCTGAAGCATCAGATGCGCTTTGCTAACCCTTTATAAACCTGTTCACTCTGTAATTAATTGAAACTATCTAGTAGTGGATATACTATTATGTTCAAATTGTAAATATTCAAGATTTCAATGTCTAACCTCAAACTGTAAAAAATACCAACGCATATAAACCAACGATACCAACGATATAAACTATACATTTGTGAATCTCAAATCATTTTGTATAAAAAATACACAAAATTATGAAGAAAAACACTTTTTGTTAGCATTATTATTACATCATTGATCATTTTAGATCGGTTTTCAAAAACAGTCATGTACATTATTTTTATATCAACAGTGTTCTTTAAGTGTTTCTTTTTTTATAGGTTCCTTAAAAAAGAAAAGTTTATTTCATGGCCTCATTATTTATGGTTTACATTCTGATTGTTTTTGATCATTTCTTAATACACTGTCAACAAAGCTTCTTGTGTAGTGTACATTTTATTGTATAGGAGAAGATTCTTGTTGTCAACTAAACAGAAGACATCATGCAATGTCAAAATATAATGAAAATCGTGTTGTTACTATGATAACTTGGATAGTTTTGATAATTTTAGGTATTTCGCAAGTAATATTTTGTAACTCTTTATCTAATTTATCAAATTATGATTTGTATTCAGTATATCCTATTACAAGTAAGTAAAAACATTTCAGCCTTTATTATTCTACGAATATACTTATCAATTGACAATTTTTACAATTTGATTAGATATTTAAAAAATATATTAATTTATCAAATTTAGTGTTTCGTATCAAAAGAAACTATGGGAGTCCAGAATACACCAGATGGCGGGCAAATGAAGAAACTACAAATGAATTCATAGTTAAGGTTTTAGATGACGACATAATAACCCCAAATGTAAAAAAAATTGCCGCTATCAATATAGAACCAAAAATAAAGGATGGAGAAAACATAATTGTGGGTGGAGTCATAGTTCCACAGCGTTCACACACATTGTCTTCATCGACAGAGTCCTTTAAGGATTATACACGTTTTGTGCCACCTACAACAGGAGCCGTAACGAATGTGGGTGGAGACCTTTACTTACAACCTGCAACACTTTTGAAAAATATCGACAATTTATCGCCGTTACTACCGCGAGGTTAGATAATTTTACATATAAATATTATTTATTTTATTCTTTTATTTTGAAGACAATGTTTAACTAGTATCTTCCTAAAGTGGGACACGACAAGTCGCATAATTTTCAACGGGATGATAGTCCACCTGCTAGTCCGCAGTTTTTAGCACGAACACCACAGATAATTGCTCGCCAATATGCTCCTATTGCCCAAGTAGCTTTTACACGGAGGGCTACACATTCTCCTTTGACACCCCCTTTTACGGATTCTCATGTATGTATGTTTTATGAATGAAATACTTATAATGATTTCGCGGTAATATTAATATGTATTTCACACTCTTTAAGATGCTGCACAAAACATTTGACATTCCGTCACGAACAACACCTCTCATTGATATACCTGTTCCGACACGAACAAGGTCTAGTTTTGAAGAAATCCAATCATTCATAGAAAATAAAGGTGTACCCGTGGATACATATTTGACTAGAACTACCTCTGTACAATTACGTCAACCAGAACCAACATCAGCAAATGAATTTGAATTTAGTAGTCCGAATGCACTTGTAATACCCTCTGTTTCTCGAAAAGTATTTGTTGAATCTGATACAAGCAAAAACAAGCAACAGACGGACGAAAAATATTTAGATGCGTCTTATAATAACCCGTTTTATAGAGACGAAGATAACGATGATATCGAGAAAAAAGACGACCAAGCTATAATTGGAGATATATATTTCGACAAAACTGGAATAGATGACAGCAAATTACCAGACAATGACTTTTTTAATAACGAAACAGAGTCTACAAATGTAACTAACCCTGAATCTAATGAAAATAAAATAGACGAATATGAAAACATCTCAGAGAAGAAAACGGTGAAGGATGATCTCCCTGTATCCAGTAATGTGAACATTTCAAGACTGACAATAAAAGAAAAACTAAGAGACAAACGTCGTCAAAATTGCAGTATGCTTAAATTAAGACCGTTAAATTTTAACTCGCCACGTACTTTGCCAGAGGTATAAATATTTTGTTGACATATTTAAAGTTCTTTTAAGTAATGGTAATTTTGACATTGTTTTACAGATAATAGCACAGTTGAAACAATGGTCAGAAGAGAGTCCGGTTGCTAAATGGATAGACATAACTGATGGAAACTTTACTACAATGGAAAATCCTATTTATATGATGATAGTGGATGATCCGACCAGTGGTCAGATTTTATCAGCCAAACAGACTGTAATGATTGTTGCAGGTACTACTTTAGTAGTTTTATCATATATATTTTTGATAATAGTATTATACCTACTTATATAAATATTTACAGGGATTCAAGGAAGAGATCATCATGCGGTGGCAGCTGCGATGTATGTTCTGTACCAATTGATAGAACGAAGCGAAGTTCATGCTGATTTATTAACTAAATACCGTTTTTGGATTATTCCTGTATTTAACCCAGACGGATATGACTATTCAATGAAATTTCCTCACGTAAGTTGGTAAAATTATATTTATGACTAGCTGTGCCTCGCGATTTAACCCTGTAAGTACTTCAGTATAGACCATATTTTTATCGGGTGGCCAGGGTTATGCGTCACAACTCACACGGCTCGTTCGCGCCACTACACCTATAGTCATAGACCCGAGCCGAATGTTGAATTATTTAAATTACATTATCTCCCAAACTATTCGTCATCATAACATACTATATATTGTTCAAATTTATTTTATATATTTTTAGAGACGAGAATGGAAGAAAAACTTACGACAGACATGGGACTTGTGTAAAGGACGCGAATCATGTTATGCTTGTGAAGTTTATGGTTTAAGATGTACTATAAAGCCTTGTTATGGAGTTAATCTGGATCGGAATTTTGAATATCAGTGGATACCAGGTACTTTAATATTAAAGGATGACAACACTGAATATATTGTGTTTAAATATTGTTACACAAAAGGTCTCATTGATCTTATGTTCAGTATCCACATAAAAAAAAATGTATCTAATTTATTTTCATAATTAAATATATATATATATATATATTATCTTTCTCTTTCCAGCTGAGGAGTTGCGAACTGAGCATCCTTGTGGTGAATTATACGCAGGAACCAGGCAACTAAGTGAACCCGAGACACGTGCTTTAACACATTATTTGCACGAACAACGCACAACTCTCTTCGCATTCATTGCCTTTAAAGAAGGGGATGTTCTTGTTAGTTAACATTCAAAATTATTTTACATTAAGCATTTATGAAATACCTAGAATGAAAATTACTAAATATTTCACATTCATAGATAATTTAATTCACAGGGTATAATGTATCCATACTCGCACACGAGAAAGAAACGAGCTTTTGATCACGTATATGTAAGTAGTAAGTAGCTTAGTAGATAATCTTATTTGCTGTATACAAACGAAGTCATTAGAATCGTGGACTGTGTTAGAAATGCGTGTTAGAAACTGTCCCTATCTTTCAAGTACTATCATAATGGTAGTGCTTATATACTGGATGCAAGTTGCACGTCACCGAAACCGATTCGAACTCGTTAGGACATTTTGCTGCCGTCGTACGTTTAAATTACGAAATGGACACCGAAAAATTTATTAATTTGATTTTTGGACATGAATGTTTGCGGTATCAAAGTTATTCAACATATCATTTACGTGACCATATTAACGCTTAACGAAGGGCGTGGAAAGAAATATGAAATGCGGAAGTTATAAAGATATATACCTAACAAATATGTAAAAACGTGACATCTCAGCACCTATACAACCAAAAGACCACCTTTCTGATGAACAAAAATTGTACCAGTGTGCGCACTGAATTCACACGTGAGCCCGTGTCCGTCCTTTACACCGCGCTTATTATTAATTATTCAAGTGACTATGACGTCTGTCGTGTTCTTATCGATAACGTGTACATAATCAACTGTTATACATAAACATTCTGTAAAGTAACAGAACTTGTTCGTCAGAAAATGTTCGTCTTCTTTCCTCGTTCACATTTCACAATATAAGTGACAAAAACTGATGCATCTAAAATTCTAAATCAATTTTATACCGTCGAGTATTCATACATCGTTTATGAATTTGACTTTTTAATAAATAAACTCTTATGCGTTATAAAACGAACATTCATAAGATACCCTTATTTAGTTATAGTTGTGGACATAGACGAATGATTAGTCTCCGCTGCAGTTGTGGAGCACAGCGGAGACCAATCATTAATGTAAGGTTTTAGATAATTTTGAAAACCCGATTACTAAATTTACCTAAAATACCACAATAAATAATAGATGTGTTTTGATTTTACAAGTACTTTGAAATACTCATACATTATCATATTAACTGTTAGGTTGTAATTGTATTTCAGAGACAACGAGCTTCCCGGGCTGCATCGGCAGCATTTAGTATCAGTGGTAGGCCATACATGGCTGGACAAACATCAGAATTCTTGCGTGTGTACTTCTTATTTATCATAATCCTTTTAATACACCTTATCAATTTATTATTGATGGGACAGAATAAAGTGCATATTCCTTACATGAACGCTTTTTAAAATATTTATAAAACCTACATATGGCTGTAAATTTTCTGGTTTATATTTCAGCTTTGTATGCGGGTGGTATCGAAGATTGGGTTGATGGACATTTAGGCATTGATAATACTTACACCATTATGATGTTTCGACCGACTGATGCATACAATTCCAAACTTATTACAGAGGTACCATTACAAGTACACCATATCATATTGGAAAAAAATAATTATTTTATACTTTAAATCAGCAGCTTCCAACATTAATGCTACTACGCCTCCCTAAACAGAATGTTTACCGCGATTCTCTATTTTTAAAACGATAAAATAATATAGGCACGTAATAATAACTTTATAACAAAAGTAAAACTTAAATGGTCACAACCATCCCGACGGTCACCACCACCCCGACGGTCACCGACATCCGTGATAAGATATAATACGTTAATAATAATCGCACCTAAAGAAGTTTTACCTCAATGCCGTAACGGACTTCCGTTGCATTGTCGTCCAGTTATCTCCTAGTCACGCCTAAAGAAGTTTTATATTACTGTAATATTATGTTACGATATGAAGTTAATTTATTATTAGATATGATTATTATTTTTTTTTTTTTAATTTTGGCGCCTTTTTGAGGACCGCACTTCCCAGATTGAAAGCCGGTGTTTAAATAAAAGACTCAAGTAAATTTTGATATACTCAATAATAAAGCAACCCGAACGCTGAGCTGAGCTGTGCTGTTCCTAAAATATTAATTCGTTTAAACACGAATTAAGAAAGGCTGATTCAAACGAAAGTATTTTTATTTTTCAATTTTATTATAATTTCCTACTTATGTATGATTGTTCTAAAGTTTTGATATAAATTATGGAAATGGGGAAAGTAAGTTTAAAAATAGTTTAACGTTTAAAGCCGTCGCGTCGTTCAACAGCTTTTCAAAGGTTTCCCTAGTTCAAAACAATGGTAATTTTTCTTTGTCAGAAGTGATCTTTTTAATGTTTCTGTAACGAATAAAGAAAACGTAGTAGTAAAAAGTACTACACAACATGTAAAAATCATCATCAGCTACAAGAAGATAAAACGATTTATCACTACCAGTCATTCATGAAATTATACACGATTTCCTTTAAGTTGGGTAGTTTTACCGCAACGAATTTACCCATTATCTAAATTCTCAACAAAAACAAGTTAGTATCATTCATATTCAGATTAGACTTGTATTTATCGTATGATTAAACGGAAGTCATCGGATTAGCTGTTTTCAGACTAAGTAGAACGTTGTCATAAAATAAGTAAGAATATTATAAGTTGCAAAAAGTACAGATTTATAATGTATCTCAAGATTTTTCTAGTAAACTAACTACGTAATTTAAGGTGGTTGAAAAAAAACAGTTTTTGTCCAATATATATTTGATTAATACATATAATATAAGCTCTACTCTGTAACTATTACTTGCTAAAATATTATATGGTTACTATGATGTAGGTTGGAAGAAATGATGTAGCAAAGTAGTACTTAACAACGTGGCGAAGGATTGAATTTTGAACCTCATAATGCACTTGAGCTTTCGGTGAAGGAAAACATCGCAATGAAACGAATCGGCTATGATGCTCAAATTAAAAATGTCCCTCAACTAAGCTCTTGAGAGGCAAGATCACACTAGAATCATCAGTTAAATGTCAGCTTATGTTTGTTTTTGTAATGATTTTACTAGTATCTTGATACAACACGACTATATTTTCTTTCAGCGGATAGTTCACGAGGCATATGCTGCTATAGATACATTACTCCTGCAAAGTGTCGAACCACTTGCACCTCAAATGGTTGTCGTGACCAAATCTAACGATGCTGTTGTATTAGTTCCAAATAGTTTGATAACCTTACTATACCTATACTGCCTGTATTTATATGTAAACATTTTGATGAATGAAATATTTAGACTTTTTATATTTTAACCCATTAAACAGTCAATACTGAGTATCGACATAAAAAGTTTAAATGAAGGAGATCATTTAAAAGTTTGACTAGTTTAATGAAAATTTTATTCCTGTTCTTTCTTTAACGTTGTTTGGTAGATCAATGTTTTTTCCTAATGATATATTAAATGTATTATTACTTTTATTTGCGTTTCTTATTGTATTGTTACATAATTAGACTTTTTATAATAACAATAAGAAATATACCGTTAGGATATGATGAATGTACCTAATAATTGATCATAAAAAACCTAGAAAAGAATTTTATTATTTTAGATGGCTCCGTTAACAAGGTAGTATGTTTATGAACCGAGATTTCGTTTAATTTTTTCAAATTGAGATTTGGTTGCGAATTTTATTTTTTCATAACGCATCATTAAGATGTGTGTTCAAATACAACGATAGAGTTTTAGCCAAACGAGTAATAGAAAATGCCTCACTGTCGTGCTGTGATTGCACAAAGTCTCCTTGTTTCTGACCTTGCTACTTTTCAGCCTTTATCGTTTAAGACACAAAGACACAATACATTAACGTATTCATACATATAATAATATGTAGATTTACTTATCTCTTCCCACTGCTAGTTTTCAATGTGAAGTGCAATATTTATTTCTAATGTACACGTTGTTGGTACAGTCAATCAGGGTAACTTTGACAGGCCAGCATTGTATTTAGTCTAATATTGGAGAAATGTTGGTTGATATACAATAAAGGGTTTCATTTCCGGTGTTCCGAAACTGATTGCGTTACTTTTCAGGTAGTAAAATTTTTGAAAATATACTAGTTAATAACAAAACGTGTACTTTTTGTGCATATCAAAGTTACCAGACGCACATGGATAACTTTGACACTGGTGGAGCCATTCATAAAAAACCCGATTTAATTTAATTTTTAATGCTTCGTGATAATATTGGTTTGTGTTTTTAACACAGGTTATATATCGTTGAGTAAATAAAACCATAAAATTATAAATGTCGCCACTATATTTATTCTAGACATATTAAGTTGGGAAAAATGTATGACACATTTCTTTAATTTTGCAATCAAAGTAAAATTATAAGTAATCTTAATCATCGAACTAGTTTAATATATGTAACTACATAATCATAAACAAAGTTTTTTTTTAAATATAAATTGGAATCATTCGCTTCGTTATAATATTTATTCACCCCATACTATGTAGAGCAAATCGTCATCAATGTGGTAAATACCACGTGATTTAATTTGTATTTCTCTTATCTGGCCACTTCCAGCCACCATCCCTATCCTTACACATACAAGCGATGACATAAAACGGATAAGCCATAGAATAAATTTTCCCCGTAAACAGAGAGCCTTCATCTTTAAATATAACTTGAGTTCACGGCAAGATCTCAGAAAAAGAAGATTGGGCTTTCAGTGTTCTCTAATATTTCTTCATTTTCTATTCCTGATTGCAAATCACCGTCTAAAACGAAAAAATCTTCTATGGCGACGTCAAATCTTCTATGGCGACGTCCTTCACTATATCATCGATCACTTCAGGCGAGACTTGTAATGGTTTGTCGGGAGCCGGTCTTGATATAAAATCTTGTTGCGTAGACATATTAATTTCTACATCGTTTGCATCTGAAACCTCAGATTTTGCTGCCATATTTTTGAAATAAATTTGGTCTGGCGTTGATGGTCTGGGGATATTTTGGTCTGTGTTTTCTTTATTCAGTCTTCAATTTTTTTTTATTTTTTGAACCTTGAGGCCGGCCTCTTTTTGGAGCACTATTTGGTTCAGTAGAATTATTAGACTTTTTTGCCTGAACTTCAGCTTTTTTCTGATAATATAATTCAACTTCTTCCAATGAAACGCTTTTACCAGCACTTATAGGCATTTGGAACTTCCTCTGATTTTTGATGCCTAGATCTGTGTCACGTAATTCGGCTAAATAACTCCTAAAACTCTCGCCTAAAGTTTCTATGGCACTCTCGACACTTATCTGAGTTTTGGCATATTCCGGAAGTCTGTTTAATACCTGTTGTCTGTCCAACGGGTAGATTCCAGTGGCTTTGAAACCCGCCAAAACGTTATTTGCTGACTGCTGGGCTCCCAATTCTAAAGCTCTTTTTACTAGGGAAGTAAAGCAATTTTTGGGAAGGGAAATGGCTTTTTTCCACTTAGAGTCTGCCGCCAATCAAATAAAACAGTCCGCCAATTTGCCTTTAAGGGGCTAAAGTAGCCAACGTCGAGTGGCTGAAGAAGATGTGTGGAGTTAGGTACAAGGCAAATAAACTGTACGTTATTATCTTTACACAACCTCAAAGTATTCACTGAGATGTGTGAACTTAAGTTGTCACAGATCAGTATTTTCTTCCCTTCCTTCTTCGACACTATTGGTAAAAAGTGTGTGCTGAACCAATCCTCGAAACTCTCTAGATCAATCCAACCGCTTTTGGTGACCGTCATGCGCGAACCAGGTGGTGCCCCGATTAGCCAATCTGACCATGTCTTTTTGGCTTTAAATATAAAATAGGGAGGTATTACTTCACCAGCAGCATTAGCACAAAAAACAGTTGTATAACACGATTTTGTTGAATTACGTATTACATCAGGGTTACGATTCTGACGCCTAAAAAGGAGTTTTTTCTTTTTTGGGTCATCGTGAAACCCTGTTTCGTCAAAATTATAAATGTTCTCTGGAGGAACATTTTCTAATTCAATTTGAAGATTATCAAAAAATTCATTAATTTTTTCCTCGTTAACTTGCGCTCTGCTCCTACTGATATTGTGCCCAAATGTTAATTTTAAGTCTGGGTGTCTGCTGAGGAACAGCTGACCCCACTCCCATCCAGGACGATTATTAGTAAAGACCTTTACTTTTCTATTAATTGCATTTAAATAACGCTGTATTACAAGGGTAACATCATGAAGCCCTATGGGAAGTCCTTTATCTGATAAAGCCTTGATATGGTCTTTGATTATACCTTCTTCTTGCTTAGATAAAGCTGTTGGCCTTCCAACTTCTTCCACGTGTTTATTCCGGATTTTGTTCTTTATGGTATTAATTGGTATTTTGTAAGATTTGCTGGCCGAATACGCACTTAATTCGCCAGATTTTACCTTTTCTAGACATTCTTCCAAAATGGCTGGTGTGTAGTTAGATTTCGTTCCATACTTACGAGTGCCAGGTTCTGTAATTTTCGTCTTCCTAGGCATTGTGCAAAGTAAGTACTGGTAATCTAGAAATCAATTAGAAAGTAAGAATGTGTTCATATAAAATACAAACTATGTACATAAGGCGTAAAAATCACTTATTTATGTTCAAATAACTATGTCAAAGTTACCCACAATATCAATCATTCGATTCGAAAATGGCAGGGTAACTTTGCTTGTGTCAAAGTTACCCACATATTGGTTAAAATACGACCGTTGTGAATTACATTCATAATTGTGAGAAATGTCACGTTAAAACATTAATATTATTACTAAACACAAAACTACAAATATCAATTGGTTTAAGAAACATATTACATACCTTGTGAATACAATAATTCCCGATTAACAGAAAAAGTCAATCACAGTATCTGGAGCAAAACTTTGGCGCGCTACAATTTGTCAAAGTTTTTGACATTATCTTAGACTGACAGCTACCTTTTTTATAGGTGCATTTACGAAGCATGTCTCTGTGATTTATATTAGAAAAAAAACGGGGAATTAGCATTAATATTGCACACTAAAAAAAATGTTTAATACATTGTGATCTGACTGTCAATGTTACCCAATCCAATCAAAGTTACCCCGAATGATTGTATTGATTCTAAAAATTTATCTAAGTTATTTCTCATCTCATCTGTACTTTGAAGCGTAACACGCGGTAATGAAAACCGATGTTTATTTTTTTATGTTTTGGCAACAGGCCCTCGTGCTTAATTGTGAAATACATAAGTTATGATTTTCCAAAATAATCACGTATTCCGTGTATTATTGGTAAGTCGAAATAACCTTAACTATTTTTTAGTTTAAGGACTCATTTTTTTGTGTGTAATCAATTAATATCAATGTTGTCACTAATTTGTACTCAAATATGTTGATACGATCTCGATAACAAAAGTTTTAGCACGTGACACAGGGTCACACCTGTTGAATGAAACAAACGTAATCAAAAAGAATATGCCTACTTATTATATTCAAAATAATTATATTCAATATATTCATAACGTTTATATTCATGTATGCAGTGTTATAATAAAAACAGTTAAAATAAACAGTTTTGTCATGAAATAAAATACGCCTGTAATAATAAATTTTCATATAATTAATATAATTTTTGTGTGCGTGTTTTTTATACCACGATGGTGGCAAACAAGCTTGCGGTCTGCCTGGTGGTAAGCGGTTACCGCAGCCTATGGACGCTTGCAACACCAGAAACATCACATGCGCGTTTCCGACCCTTTAAAAACCCATTTACTCCCTTTTTGTAGGAGCCCATACTGTAGTCCCCTGGGAAAACCTTAGCAGGAAGCTCATTCCATCCACATCCAAAGCATTCGCGGAAGGAATTTTCTCTGAAACCGAACTGTCCACGATCATTTAGGTTCCAAAGTGTGAGAATGAACTTCCTTCGATGGCGAGCGGTGCGATGGTGGAAAGTAGCCGTTGGCATTATGTCGAACAACTCCTCGGAACACAACCTATTATATAAACGGTAGAACATGCACAAAAAGGCAAGATCTCTTTTAAAACTTAAAGGTTCGGTACGGTTGTGAGGTTTGGGATCGTCAACGATTCGAACAGCTCGTCTTTGCGACAAGTCAAATGGCCAAAGGTTGGTATCTAAGTGCTCCTGTCCAGAGCCTGACGGGATATAGGGTCGAACTTGCGCTTTGTACAACTGCCGTTTTTGCCCCAGAGAGAAGTACCGCTTCACTCTGTTCAGCACACTGAGCTTTTTGGACGCCAGCTTGACCTTGTCTTCCAAGTGGCTAGGAACTGGACGTCGCTGGAGATGTCGACATCCAAAATCCCAACACTCTTTGAGATGGTGAAAGTCGTGTTCTGGAATTGTGGGACCACAGTAAATGTTTGAAGCAGTTGATGGCTCAGTGCTAGCGTATACGAATTCGCGTCGATTGACATGAGTTTAAATCCGTGCAATGAGCCTGAGCTTTCGGTGAAGGAAAACATCATGAGGAAACCTAACATAGTGGTAGGCTATTTTCTAATGCCCGCCTGGCTAGCTACCACCCTCAAGTTGAAAATCTGTTGCCATGCATCAATAGGTGTGTTCCACTAGGTTTAGCGTGTTACCATCTTAGGCCACATCGTAGTTTAACATCAGGTGAGATTGTGGCCACTACGGCAAACCTGTAACGATAAAAAAGATGGTTTTTTAACGCGCAACTTGTGTCTTGGTGAGGTTCATTCTGACTAAATTATCCCGACCCCAGTCGGATAATTTATTCTCGATTTCAAGCACAAGTTGTTCATGATTTTCTGCCATAACGGAACAAGGGATATTTGCACGGACCCTGTAAAGTGCATCTCCAGTACTGGCATCCGCATAGCAATGAATGCCGTCAATAGGAACACAACAATAGGCTATTTGGGTGCGATCTTCTGTAGGGTGAAGGTATTCAACCATTCGGACTGCTCCAAATAGAGAGAAATCTCCAAAGAAATTTCTCTGTGCCCCACCTCTCTTTACACAATGCCCAAATCTCGTTCTACTTTTTTATAATATAATAAGCTAAAAATACTATATTTAAAGTAGGCTAATATATTAATTATGTTCTAGAGAAGAGCCGACTAGAAACTCGATAGAATTAATCAATAATTTTTTAACGTATATAATATTGTTTCCTTCATTTTATTTCATAAAAAAAACTGGATGTACAGAGAGGGAGTCATTTCCAATGATCACTACTATCATTCACGTGATCCACCTTACCTTAGGACAGTAAAACTCGCTTTTACATGGTCATTGAACTGATTGTCCGGCAAATTTTTAATGTGCTTAGGAAGCTTTTTATAGAACCTAACTAAATAATGGCAGATGTTTAACCTGTTTAATTTATATTTGAATACTTAGTTATTATATCAATAGATATTTTTTAAGTAATGTTACCTTCACAGTTAATACTATAAGTCTGAGTTAATGACCACCAGGTGTAACCCCACAGAATAAGTTTGTATGTTGTAGGCCGGTACAGATCCGGACTGGCTTGCGTTCATGTGATATAAACAATGTGAAGAAACATAACATTTCGATATTCATAAAAAATAGCTACGAGTACCTAGTTGTGAAAATGTTGTGTTGTGAAATATTATTTAGTATAATTATTAATGATAATAAGAATTTCAGCAAAAGATATAATGAAATACATAAGGTATGCATGTAGTTATCTAAAGATAATTTGTCAGAGTTTATGATATTAAGATATTAACATTAATATGTATAAAATATTTAAACAACGTGATATACGGTATCGAGACATGCACGACACGGTTTGGTTTGCAGGTTCATGATCAGTAATTGTATTAGGGGTTAAAGTATGAAATTGCCGTATCTTTGCCGTTTTTGTAGCATGATTTATATTTATTTAATCAAATATCTACCCTCGTTGTCTATACATTTCTGTCATCTAATAGGAAGATCGTTTAAACCTTACCGATAAAACTGTGGACCTGGACTCCGCAAACTGTGTGAAGGCATTTTGTACTGCTTCCTGGGAAGAAATATTTTTCCGTGAAAAATTTACTAAATCATGGAGAAAACGGTAGAGGCAAGGTCCGGCGAGTATAGAGGATGACGGATGGTTTCTAACTGCAGTTTTTGTAGTGTTAAAACTGTTTCAAGAGCAATGTGAGGTCAGGCATTATCATGGAGCAATAACGGTGAAGACCGAATGACGAGTAAGGGCTGTTTTCTTTTGAGTTTGGCCATCATTGTTCGGAGTTCTGCACAGTAGACATCTGCTGTCATTGCTTGACCGGATCTAAAGAAGCTGTAGTGAATTACGCCCTGAAGTGACCATCCAACAGTTACCATCACTTTTCAGTGAGAAAGCTTCGATTTAGAGTATTGTTTTGGAGTTCCTACAATTAATTGTTATTTACCTTAAACCTTTCGGTGAAGGAAAACATCGTGACGAAACCATAATAGCATGGTGGTAGGTCTGTTTCTAATGCCCGCCTAGCTAGTTACTATCCTCAAGTTGAAAATCTGTCGCCAAGCACCGACAGATGTATTTCGGCAGCTGCACTTGAGAGCCAGTCCTTACACTAGGCTTAGCGTGTTATCATCTTGGATCACATCGTCACTTTAGATCAGGTGAGATTGTGGCCATAACGATAAAAAAAAGATGCACCATCAGATAACCAGCTAATACAGTATCAATATTCTACTGGTCTTCTACTTTCGACCACTCCGAAGTATAATATTTTTACGGAAATTACCGTGCTCAGTATATAATCCTTGAGCACCTGTTGTGCGAACACACGTCATGGCCGAGCATATAGAAGGGCCATCATAGATTACAAAAGGAATTATTTTGCGAGGACGGCGCGACGTCAACGATTGATAGGAAAATGTATAAAACCGGCGAAGAAACTGCGCTATATTTCACTCGCGCGGTGCAACTGTGGCACCGCCGTATTCCACAACGCGGTTTCTTTTTAAAATTAAACTTGTCTAATAAAATTAAAAAGTGTTTTATTGTGCCTCAAAATGGTGAGTCGTTTATTTACTTTAATATATATTTAAAATCATATGTATTTTCTTCTATAAAGATTTTTTAATAGATAAATTTAATAGATTGAGGTAATATACCTACGAATGAGTGATAAGACCAAAATAAGACTTCATTATTTTGATTTTACCATCATTATATTCGTTCTTTTTTAAAAGCTATTAATTAATTTTAGCGTTTGCAAATGAAATAACGTTAGTTTTAAAATAATATATTCGAATCCAAATTACTTATATAATTACGCAGTTATAGTGGATATTGGACTGTTTTTGGATTTTATTTCATGTCTTCAGCACATTATTTTTCTTATTTTATTAGTCACTCAACTGTTCTATGAAAAAGACTGGATCTAGTAATAGCAGTATAACGTAATTTTTATTTTATTTTAAATACGACATAATTAGGTTTATTTTCACATATTTTTGGCAATACCTATTTGAATTAATGGATACATAAAAATGCATTTAATATAATGCCGCCAACAATACGCAACAACAATATAGTAATAATAACATCAAACAATAATACAATAAGCTATATTATTAATTATATTAACTAGTAATAGTCAATTTAAAATTTTGCAGTGATTATAAAACTGAAACAACAGTGACTAAATATTTTCGCTAATAATATAAAGCAGATAGTCCATAGTAGCTAACTAGATAGTTAGTCAGCTAAATAGATTGACAAGTCTCATTATTATTTTGATGTAATATAGGTGGATTATATTAAACTATTCTCACTATTACCAAGAAATGGCATCATTGTTACTACAACTTATGCAAAACAGAATCCTTGTATAATAATTAGAAATAAAATATACAATAAAAAATAAGATACGACATATTAAAATCATTAGGTACCTACTCAAAGTTTTAGCAAGACTTGGCCTGCATTTTATAATAAATATTTCAATAATATCAACACGTTTTGTGATATTATTCGTTATCAAGCTAATGACGGAATGGACTAGATTATCCTCGTCATTAACATAGATTTTAATTATAGGTTAGATACTAAAATGGACAATTTTGGTTTATCTCAATAAATGTTTAGGCATCAAAGCATGTTAGATTTTTGGTATATACAAAAGATCTTTATAGTTATTGTAGCGTTAGATTATGATAAGTAGCCTTCTTATAATTATTAAAAAAATAACTGTGCCCAAAGATCCGCTCGCATGGACTACTGAATGCTGTCGGTCGAGGGCACGTGCGAATTGTGCTGCCTCAGAAATTCTTATTGTGGGTGATCCTTAGAAGATAGACATATGCTATCAGTGACTTTTCTGTAGGTCTTTTTAAGATAAGCAATTTTGTAGTACATTAATTTGATATATCTCTTATGGTTTAGTCAGCGTAAGCAATTTAATCGCCCCAAATTTATTTTTTCGAATTTATTAACCATTAACGTGCTGCTTATTTCGTATGTTACTGTATGTAACAAAAGATATCCTATAACCTGGCCAGATAACATATGTTTGAATTAAAGGAAAAACCATGTAAACCGGATAAGTGGTTTTCGCATGAGAAGGACATAAACGGACAGACAGACAGACAGAAAGAAGTTGAGTATTATAATATGTATAGATATAGAAGAAAATATAGCTATAGAAGAAGATTATCCTCATAATTGTAACCTTCAAGCTTATTATATACAGTATTGACTCAATCGTTGTTGAACGTACAGAACCAAGTGACCTTTACAAATTGTGAAACCTATTTGAACTGGACTATGAAAGTTATTTTCTGTTGTTTTTTTAAATGAGCTAGATACCATTTTTAGGCGACTCTAACAGCGCCATAGAATGAGAAAAGTAACTCGATAATCGCTTATCTTGCAGCTTAAGTTATATCATCCAACATCGGAAGTAGAAACTTTCGGGATCGGTAATGAGCGCTAGGTTTTAAAACCGCTTGTTACGCCACACTGTTTTTTCTAATTAATATTTAATAAATATATAATATATAAATAATTTTCTAATTATAATAATCTCTTATATTGCTTCCTTATTTTAATATTTTAGTTTGTCTGATAACTTGCCACCGGTATCAAATAAATAATGAAGGTAATAAGCTACACACCGTACCTTATTATATGCAACTAAAAAGGTACACACATGAAAAATGTATCAAAATTAAAAACACACATTTTATATCATCAGTTAATACACTAGGTATTGAAAAAAAAACTATTGGCAGCTTTATTCGTAGAAAATCATCATAGAAAATATTTTCAAAATACTGTATAGGTTAAAGTAGGTGCTTACAATTTGCAAATAATATAAAAACATTGAATCCGGCTCGGTGTAAAATTAAAGTACAATTATTACTAAAAATGCATTGTCATCATTTAAAAACAATATTATTATAATCAAATATAAATCGATAAAATCGTCAATATATTAAGTAGTATCTTTGCAAATATAATTAAATGTATCGAAAATGTCTACCAGTTTTAATAAATATCTAGGTTTTACTTCATTCTTACACTTACATATTACTGTTTATTATCTTTGTTTTCTGTTGTCTTTCCGGTAAATTTTATCAATATAAACAAGTATTCCTGTAGAATTATGCATATATCTATGTTATTGTTTACTCGGAAGTCGTGGTATTATACCTAACAAATTAGTCGTCGATAAATACCGCATATTAAAGAGTGATGTTAGCATTATTAGTTTTACCTGTAAAGATTTTTTGTCAAAGGTTAGAATCGGGTATATGATTTTAACTATCGCCAAATAAATGTACGTTCATTGACCTAATTAATAAGATTTATTCCTAAAATAATAGATATGTCCCCAAAATGGAATTACTAAACAATCAAAACGCCCACCTAAAATATAAAATTATATTATTAGTAGGTAACCCGGCCACATCTTCCGTGAATCGATCATCTAAATTACGGATTTGATCAAATCCCCGTTTTTCATCTCCCTTTGGAACAGAAAATATTGTTGCCTTTATTATCTATGGTTTTAAAGCATTTCTCTTTGTAATTTATCGCCACCTATTTTTGTTGTTTTACGGCTTTTAAGGTATTTGTGTACTTTTAGTATACATAGAGATTTCCTGTAAATAAAAAAGTTAGTTTATACATTTTGTTTATTTATATTTAACTTTTATCTATACATACAATAAAATTGAAGTGTCTCTTTGTAATTTCAAAATAACACATTTTTACTAAATGCATAAATATGAAAGTATACACACTACCTAAGAGCAAAAGAAAAAAAAAACATTTTTTGTTGTCTGTCTGTTTGTTCCGGTTAATCTCAGAAACGGTTGGACCGACTTTGACGGGACTTTCACACGCAGATAGCTGATGATATAAGGCATAAATTAGGCTACTTTTATTTTAGAAAAATAATTAGGAGTCCGCACAAAAAATAAAAACCTTGTTTTAGTAGTCCACGCGAGCGGAACCGCGGGCACAGCTAGTATATAAATATATATATATATATAGTAAATTTATACAAATAATATTAGCTAATTAATACAGAGGAATATGTATTAAGAGTTGCTTTTACTACTAAGCTGTAGTGGGCTTAATAGACGGTAACGTGTGAACATAAAAGTAATCAGAATAAAGAAAGCGGTTGTGATTTTTATACATTAATTTCGATTCTATTCTAGTATAGTATATACACTGTACATTGTATACAAATGTATAGACATTTGTGGCGTCAGAAGACGTAGTTTTACGTAAAAGAAATTGACTGGTTTTTTACAAATAAAGAGCAGAGAGTTCAGGCTCGTTCTTGATATTCATGAACGACTGACCAGACTCAAGTTCGAGTAATAATATTCAACCAATGCTATAATTATTACAAGAAATCACGCTGCCCTTATTATGGCTAACTGTCTCAATACTGGTTAAATTAATTTAAACATGTTTTAGTAAAGACTTAGATTTAGGCTTTTCTTAAAATGAATTATGAACCTCTCAAGTAGGTATAGATAGTCCTTCCTATGTGCATGATGCACAAAGATAGCAATAAATAGGAAGTTCCCAGAATCTTAAGACCTTTTATAATCTTATTACCTATTGAATAAGATGTGATAATAATTTACATGGAAACTCCGAATTTGTACATCTTTACTTACCAACGAACACTTTTTACCCGGTATTATTTCAATGATAAAGTCGCTTCACAGTCAAAATGAAAATAAATCTCTTTGGATTTCCATTATAACAAAAAAAAACTATAAAACCATATTTCTTATACTAAATCTATTTTCTGAACAACAAACTAGTTTCAACTAGAGTTTTTCAAGCCCGTTGAAGTAGTACAAGCCGTCTGAGGCTTCAGGACCCTTGTGGCTAACAAAGTTGTCAGATAGATACAATTACTTTTCTGTTTAAATTATTTATCGTAGAGAGGTAAAGGCTCTATAGGTAGGTAGGTACTTATTTTATGTATTTGTGCTTACTACTCATTGAAATTTTATTATTTTTATTTATTTGTACCTCATTAAGGGTATTTACACGCAATTTTTCGTCTGAATTTATCGTACTTTATAATTTCGAAAATTAAAACAAGCCAACACATACCTTTTTAATTAATCCACGGGAATGATTTCGTTGTCAGTATAATATCTTTCCAATAAGTTTGTCTTAGCTTAGTTAGTTTGTATTATGATATGCCAAGAGTTATTTCTATATGATTTTTTTATTACTTCTAATTAGATTTACAGACTAAACTCTTTGTGATGGAAAAAATACGTTTTTCAGGCTGACCAAGGCGTAAATGGGGGCTTTGATTTCTCTCCAGAAGCACCACCATCAGATAAGCCACCTCATCCTCAAGGCTCACCGAAGCCAAAACGCTCTACAAAACCTGAGCTACCTCCACCGTCACTTAAAGTTCCATTTGATGAAAAAACGGTATAAAACATAATTATATTTATTGTAGTTTTTAAAGTGTTCATAATGTGCAAGGTTCGAATGTAAAGCCAATACTATATAACATATTCCTCTATCGGTGAAACAGCTATGTCCATGCTGCTTTGTTTCAATACAAAGGTGTATGATTAGTCACGCGCATTTAGACAGTCGTGGTGGTCGAGTGGTTTAGACCGGCGGAATATCGATTCGATGACCGTAGCGTTCGAACCTCGGCATGACCAACGAATTTTTTGATATTCGCCTACATTTTACTACTTCAAATTGGTAAAATTATTGGCTGACGGTAAAGAAAAAATCGTGAAGATACCTAAACACTTGAGAAATATTCTTGTACTACCAGTGTATGTGGGGAAAAATATGGAACTATTATTTCTCGGTGTTTGGGCTGGCGTGGTAATTAAGCCCAGATCTTCCCGTTGGAAGAGCCCTTTGCCCAGCAGTGGGACACTTACAGGCTGATATTATTATTATTGAGACACGATGCATTCCAACTCTGTCTTCCGGTATTAACAGCCTTACTCTGACTAGATAGGAAAACGGCCCTGTTTGAGGTTAGCTAAAAAATGTATCTTGAAACTTTGATGGTTCAGTGGTCGCGTGTTCGGACATCACCTCGAGTACGTTCAAATCCTAGAGTGAGCTTGAGTTGAAATCACAGCATAGTGGTAGAGCTGTTTCTAGCTTGAGAACCAGACCTTCTAAGTTTACCGTGTTACCATCTTTGATTAGACCAGCTAAGATTGTGGTCACACGCTTACCCTAAAAAAATATAGGTTATTTTTATAAAACGTATACAATATTAAAATTAAGGTTACCTGTAGACTCTAACTAGGTGTGTAATGTTTTGTATTATGATTATAATTTAAACTGATTAGATAAGATATCATATTGTAAACTATCTATGTACGTATCTGCATATCGATATTTTATTAAGTAGATTACAATTAACTCTCTTTTTTATGGTTGGTATGTATGTAGTATGAATGATGACAATTCAAATCTGGCCACGTTAGGTCATTTGATCACTGTGTATTTAGGCACGAACGGTCTCTCGCTTCGTCCCAGCGTTTAGCGCGACGTCCCATGGTGGGGATCCGGCCAATAGGCAAGTCTATTAGATTATGTGTGGGACACCAGAGAAAGATAGTGTTTATTTATTTAGATACCATTTATGTACTCACACGTAAAGCAACACACAACGTATATGGCTTTCATAGAACCAACCATAGACTATAACATAGCAAGTTATAGACAACTCTAATAGTGATGCCACAATGCACCTACTCTATTAAAGTCGCCTCGACTGAGATCGTGCGGTAACCTCGGAAAGTTCTGTCGGCTATCGCTCCCTACGTTTTCAGTTTATACGACAACACTGGGTCGTACAAACGACTATCGATCGAAAAGTCCCAAAATGGAAACGGGCTTCCCGAGATATGGCAGCAGTTGCTTAGGGGGGAAGTTCCCGGAAATACTCCACAAGGCTCATGCGGCTATCGAGGACGATTACCGTCAATCCGATACCGATTCCGTATCCTCTCACGTATGATATGAGACTTGCGAGGCAGTGTGTTCCGAAGCCGATGAACACACCGGGTATATAATAGGTACTATCGTAATCCATAACCGATAACACGTTAGGTTAGGATGGACTTACAAAAAAAAAACGGAAGACCGACGAGCACCAAGTTCTCATGAGTTCATGGCAACATTCACATTGATCAAATTGCGAAGTAGTACAAACTTAATACGTTCATAATCAATATTATTGAATTCTTGACACTTTATAATATCTAATCGCTATAATCCAACACACGTAGGTATCCAATATAATAATATAAAGAAATTATTAATTAAACATTGAAAAGTGACTCATAAATAATAAGTACTTACCTACAAATAGATTGTTTATAGAAATGTAGTTTTTCCTTAAATAATTATGTTTTATTTTATTAAATGCAATATTTTTTAATTTCAGAACAATGATCCTGAAAATAACCGTATGGTGTGGTCCAACCAAATTGAATTCCTTATGTCATGCATCGCTACCTCAGTTGGTTTAGGAAACGTGTGGCGGTTTCCATTCGTCGCTTACCAGAATGGTGGTGGGGCTTTCCTTATTCCCTATATTATCGTACTGTTACTGGTAGGCAAGCCTATGTACTACCTCGAATGTGCTCTAGGGCAATTCAGTTCCAGAAACTCAGTCAAAGTTTGGTCACTTTCTCCAGCAATGAAAGGTAATTAGGTACAAATAAATAAATTAATATATCTGTATTTAGGCTATAAAATAATTGTTAACTAGTTTGTATTATGTGTTATACAGCTTTTTCCAAATTTAAATCTAAAAGCTATTTGGCGATGTGGGAAATACATATTAAAATAATCAGAACTTGATTTTAGCAAGATTGCATTTTAATAGCTTAGATTATGGATGCTTTAGATTGATATACTAAATTTGGTTTGTTTGTTTGAAAGTATAATCTTCAAATAAAAAATATTTTCATTTCAAATCTGGGCGTAAGATCTGATGACCGTGTCAATTACTGACAAGGTTATCCTGTATTTTGAGCATCATAATTCCTACAAAGCGTTATGTAATACATATTTAGATATTATTTGAAATTTGATGGATTTAATTTGAAACTTAATATTACAGGTACAGGATACGCTCAAGCTCTCGGTTGTGGTTACATTTTATCATACTACGTTGTAATTGTGGGACTATGTCTTTACTATCTGGCAATGAGTTTTCAATCAACGTTGCCTTGGGCCATCTGTCAACCTGAATGGGTGAATTGTGTGCCCTCTGATCCCAGCCTTGCTCCTGTGGGAAATATAAGCAATGCAAGCAGCAGCGCCGAGTTGTACTTTTTGTGAGTACCTATCTAAAATTATATTACAAATCGTGATTTCAAATTTTATTTATTACTAGCTGTGCCCACGGCTGCGTTCTCGTGGACTTACAGAATGCCGTCGAACGAGCACATGCGCGAATCGTGCTACCTTCGCTCCCGTTTATTTTAAAGACAAAAATACTTATTGTGTTTGATCTTTAGAAGATAGACATGTGCACTCGCTGACTAAGATCTACAATTATGTACTATATTAATTTCATATATTACTTATGATTTAATCAGCGTAAGCCATTTCAGCGCACCAAAATCGTCATTTTTCCGTATTATTTTTATTTGCGTGGACCCTAATTCTCAATCTAAAATAAAAGTAAGTTACTCTTTATAACATTAACTATCTACCAGTAAAAAGTCCCGTCAAAATCGACCTAACCGTTTCGGAGATTATCCGGAACAAACATACAGACAAAAATATTAAAAAATTGTTTTACTTTATTGTTACCGTATAAATTTCATATACATTTAGTAAAAAGCTGTTATTTTTCATCACAAACAGACAATTTAATTTTTAAAGATATATAGTTGTGTAGATAGATATCGGTATGTTAATATTGTTCCAATAAATAGATTGATTGATATTAATCAAGTTGGGTATTGTGTAAGAGATTATCTATTAGAACTACTCGTAAACAAAACAAGTGTTTCTTGGTAGGTAGTAGGTAGGATGAGTTGTTTTTGGTAAAAATGTAAGAGATAATAATTTACCTCAATTAATGTTTCTAATTCAATTTTCAGTTTATTAATAAATATTTAATTCATTTTTTTACTTAAGCTGTTTATTATATGACAATCCCTACTTCGAGTGAATCATTGCGATTTGTAAAGTTGAGTATACATACTACTCTGCAAAACTGTGTATTGTTCTTATTTACTTAAACCAAAAAATACATGAACATAAAAATGGCACGAGCAAATAAAGATACGTACACCTACAGATAAAATAATGATTCAGTAATGGTTTATTATACAAACCATTAAAGAGGCTTGGTTTCTAAGTACGTACCCTACCTATGTATTTTTTATTTAATTGCAATGTTGAAAAATAAACTTCCTGGTTTTCACATCAAACGTGTCGAGTTTTTATTTATTACTAAGCTTTGTCTCTTGCACGTGTTTTGCCATACACACTACATAAAAACGTCTATCTACACAAAACAATTTTGTTTACATACATACATACACATGTCGGCTCCTACTTCATAGACTTAGAAAGCGTGTAGGTAAATCATTTGATGCCATTAGTGACTTAAAACAACATGTTAAAAATGGCTTCAGATGTACAAGACGTACTTTCAGTTCTTGAAACTGTAAATTTGTTATCAGAAAGAAAACATAGACTTCGAGTAGGCGCTATTTTTTCTCGAAATTTTAATATTTGTTAAGAATTAAAAATAGAAGATTGATTTGGCATAGGGAACTTCTGTCACTGTTCCATGTTCACAAAATATATTAATAAATCCACTAAAAAGGCGATGCGCATCAAAAACAAAATACGATGTACCATGCGAATCATGCAACGCTCTCGAGATTTGTTCAAAAATGGTTATACTCCGTTCCCAAACCCGCGCGGGGAAAAATGTTTAGATGTTTTTTGTCCGGCACTGGAAATTATAACATAGTTGTATTTCAACAAAAATGTATGGTGAAACAATATTTTGTGTAAAAATTTTAGTGTAGTGTGCATGCAGAGCAAACACGCGCAGGAGACACGGCTCTACTTATGCTGTATTGATTTCATTCAAGTAGCAGTTTAAAAGTTTCATTCTACTTAAGAATTCAATAAATTAATATCTTTAACCGACTTCAAGAAAAGGCTATTTGAAGATTTCTAGACAAATTTTTACGTAGGTATACGGTTTTAAATTAAGTAAATACACAACATTTGTTATAAACCTATTACCAATATATAAATTGGGTATTATCATCTTCTATACATATTATAACACTCAACGTCTTTCTGTCCATCTGTCGGTTTATGTTTTTTCACACGAAAAACACTTAACCGATTTACATGGTTCTTTTTTTAATTGATAGCTATATTATCTGGCCAGGTTATAGGACACAACAAAAAAAGAAAAAGAAAAGATAAAGTGACATACGAAATAATGGTTAATCAATTCGAAAAAAAAACGCTTTTTGAAAGGTTCAATGGCTTACGCCGAGTAAACCACAAAAGATATATCAAATTAATGTACGACATAATTATAGATCTTAAAGTGATCTACAAAAAAGCATTTGTGTATCTTCTAAGGATCACCCATAATAAGCATTTTTGCGGAAACACAATTCACACGTGCGCTACTAGATCGACACCATTCTGTAGTACACGCGAACGGAGCCGCGAGCACAGCTAGTTTGTAATAAATTTACAATGTATATAAATTTGTTTTCAGGAGAACTGTGCTTCAGCAAAGTGATGGAATTGAAGGAGGTTTAGGTTAGTATCCTTTATACCTATAAGTACAACTCGTGCCAAATTGTATGTCCAGTCTAAACACATTGCACAGTCTAATAAATTAATACTTACTTAAAACGTCATGAAAAACACGTTATCTTGTACGAGTATATTTGATAGAAAAACATTTAAACAAACGTACTATGTACTTTCGCATTATTTTATAATAAATATTATTATAGATTAGATTACTTGTTTAGGTACTAACGCAGTATAGGTATTATAAACTACATTTTATATAACTAAAATGATTGAGGTCTGCTTTGTGCGATTATCACGCAAAAAGTAGTGGATAGATTTTGATCAATTTTAATTATAATTGTGTAAGTACAAAAGTTACCTGAAACTTTAAGTTATAGGCTATTCCGACGTAATGTTTGATATCTGAATACGTAGATACATATCACATAAATTGATTTGTTGTAATGAATTTTCTCCATATTTATAAAACACAGGTGCTCCTATCTGGTACTTGACGCTTTGTCTAATGGCAACGTGGGTAGTCGTCTTCGTGATCGTCTCCCAAGGAGTTAAGAGTTCTGGAAAAGCGGCCTACTTCCTCGCTCTATTCCCCTACGTTGTCATGATTATTTTGTTCATAACGTGAGTATCTTGAATATAAATAAATAATTATATAAACTGTAATTATTCGTCATTAAGATGAAGGTACACATACATCGAAATATACAAGTATTTAGTTGTTGATTATTACTTATTGGAATAAATACTGCTAGTAGTTTATTATTATGATTGTATATTGAGCTAATGAAGAACTTTTTTCAGCACTGTAATTCTCCCTGGTGCAGGAGATGGTATTCTCTTTTTTATAACGCCGCAGTGGAGTAAACTCATTGAACTCGATGTAAGTATTTCATATTAGTACTCGGATTGTATTCGGTTGTAACGAATACAGCTGATATACATTTAAAATCAAAATATATGTAAAGCCTTAAATTAATGATTAGCGCTCAAACTGCAGCGGATACCAATCATTAATCTAAGGTATGAACTACAACTTTTAAAAAGAGGTTACTAAATTCCTCCAATTTTCATCAATTTACTTAAACATTTAAGTAAATATTTATTTAGTTTACATGATATATTTATTAGAATAACATACAACGTATAAAATGAAATAAAATCCTAACGCGAATCACGTCAGATAAACAAATACTACAACTGTTATTTAGGGACGCTATAAAAAGCGACTACAATATTATCATTTTTACAATGTACTTCGAATGTTGCTCTAAGCCACATACGAGTGTATGTGGTATAACAATTTACTGAAATGCAAGAATATCGTTGTCATTAAGAAATCATGGAACTTATATCGAATAGATGTGTCAGCGAGTAAAAGTGCATAAGTAGTTATATATTTTCACAGGTTTGGTACGCAGCAGTAACACAAGTTTTCTTCTCATTGTCTGTGTGCACCGGTGCCATCATTATGTTCTCCTCGTACAATGGTTTCAGGCAAAATGTTTACAGGTATCTAACTTACTTATTATTAATTATATGTATACGATTATTACGACAAATGAGTCAAGTAATCCTAAAATAGTTGATCGATCAGTTTTTTACGGGTTTCATTTCAGTGACTCGACTTCTAGGTGCACTTGTCTTGCATGGTTCTATCATTCATTAAATATAACGTAATTTGTTACTTGGAAAAACTGATCAGAAATTAAAGACCGCAGCGGTTTTTCTATTAATTGATCATACAAAAAACAAGATATTCAATTCAATTGAATATAAGAAAGTATTTTAATTATAAGACTTCGTCTGCGTGGTTTTCAGTATTTGGGTCCTTTCCGGGATAAAACGTATAACGTAAATTTATTTATTCCTAATATAAATATAATAAGTAAGGATTGAATGCCATTGGAATATAGTTAAAATAAGTTAATGTTTTTGTGTAAATTATACTAAAAAGTAGGTACCTACAACAGACGAAATAAAAAAACTTAAATAAAAAAACTTTCCAATAATTATGCTAATCGACTTTCAGTAATTATGTTTTTAAAATTGACTTGTATTTAAGTAATTAACTTTCCAAAAAAGGATAATCAATAAATTATTTTATTCCCTACAAGTGCGATATTAAAAAGTTAAAAATTCCAAAATGATTGTAACAATGCTCGCTAAAAATATAATTTCATTTCCCAGAGACGCAATGATTGTAACAACGTTAGACACCTTCACCAGTTTGTTGTCTGGTTTCACAATCTTTGGAATTCTCGGAAACCTGGCTAACGAGCTCGGCACAGAAGTAGAAAACGTCGTCGGTTCTGGAGGAACTGGACTCGCGTTTATCTCATACCCAGATGCTATTGCCAAAACATTCATGCCCCAGGTAAAGATAGCTTTATGCGTCCTAAGAAACAAGACATTTTTTTCCTTCTAAAACTATAATAAACCGATATTGATGTATGCTCACTCAATTGTACGTTGGTAGTTTAGGTTTGGGTTTACAACAACGAATAAAGTACCAATTACCTAGCCGCACACATTATAATCGTTTTTACAAAATTCCAACATTTATTTTGGAATCGCGGTCACAAATTACTGAACAAAAGTGTGTACTAGTATAATAGTGTGTACCTATATACATTTTATGGGTTATTTTGTGGTTACAGCTTTTCTCGGTTCTATTCTTTTTGATGATGACGGTGCTGGGAGTTGGCTCCTCCGTAGCTTTACTATCGACTATTAACACCGTGCTATTGGATTCATTTCCGCAAGTGCGTGTTAGCTATGTATCAGCTGTTAGCTGTTCTTGCGGTTTTCTAGTTGGCCTAGTTTATGTTACTCCGGTAAGTACAATCATAAAAACTAGTTTCGTGATAAATATAAAGTATTTGTAATTTACTGGTTACCTAGTTCGCTACCTAATTCATACCTAATTCGCCTTGGCAGTTTCACTGTCTTTAACTAAAAATTTAGTGACTTTATAAAAACTTTCGTCCTATTTAACTCCCAATAGGATGGATTTTCTAAGGAGGGTTGATGTCAGGTAGGAGGCCGATCGTAAAAATAAGCCAAATCAAAATTCACAACATGGTGAAAAGTATGCTCCCGGCGTATGTAATAAGTAACTTAGGTTTATTAACTCAGGAAGGGATGCAAAGTAAGAGGCGAATTCAAGATATAAGTTGGACGATGACTGGGAAAGGAAAAGAGTTAGCGGATGTTTTACAAGAAGACGGGTAAATATGGCCTGTTTGTAAGAAACGAAATGGAAGGGGACGCAAGCAAGAGAGATTGGGGTAGGATTGTATTAGATAGTGAGCTACAGAGATGTGAGATGGATGTTAAGAGACTAAACGATAGATTAATAATAGTTACATTATTGATAAAGTAATAAGAGTATATGCATCACAGACTGGATGTAACGCGCTAATAAAAAAAAGTTTTGGAAAGATTTTGATGAGGTGATGATGGATATTTCACAGGATGAAGATGTGTATATTGGAGGCTATTTTTATCGTGTATGTAGGAAGGGAGAATGGTGGGTATGAAATAGTGCATGGAGGTTGGGGTTTTGGGATAAAAAAAGAGGGAGAAAGCCTCATTCAAGTTGCAGTTGCTTTTGACCTTGCCATAGTTAATACTTTTTTCCATAAAAGAGACCAGCATTCAAATTACATATAATAGTGGGAATCACAACAACCAAATTGATTACTTTCTTCTACAAAAAAATAACATTAAAATGGTGAAGGACTGCAAGGTAATAAATAGCCTGGCGAGACATTAGTTGCTCAACATCATTTACAATTAAATGGCATCTGCTGGAGAAAAATGAGTATGCGAAAGAATTTAGGAAAATACTTATTAGTAAAATAATATAAATCTATAGTAATATAATAAAATGAAACAGTTTTTTTGTTTGTTCTGGTTGTTTTGTTTTTTAAACACACTATTCTCTGAAAACTACCAGTTGGATTTGAAAAATTATTTTTGTATATGATAGCCAGATTCATGAGAAATAGTATAGGCTATCTAGAATTAGGCTGCACGTCTCAGCTAGGATTTTTATTAAGTAAGTGGCAATTAAGAGAGCATCCTAACGGCTTTATCCACGTGCGCTGGCGTAATGGTTAGTGATATGTAAATACAATGTGCAACAAAAATATTGCTCCTTAGTACTTCTAAAAAAAGTCCCGAATACCTTATGCCTATTTCTTATACATAAGTCACAATAAGTTATTTTGTATCAAAGTTTTATTTAAGATTGAAAACTTATTTATGAGCATTATTATTGGGATAGCATATTAATCCTTAGGAACGAAAATTACTTCATCATGAAGATAATTTTATGTAGATAAACTTTGCCCTTTATTGCATGTTTTTTAGATGAATAGTTTGTGAGTTAATGTAAAATTAAAATAATTCAACACTCGACTCGGGTCTATGACTACTCGTATAGGTGTAGTGACGCGAACGAGCCGTGTGAGTTCTGACACATATCCCTAGCCGCCCAATAAAAATATTGTCTATACTGAAGTATTATAAATCATCAATCAGCGATTTCTTTTAAATTATACGCGGGTGAAACCGCAGGCCACATCTAGTGCAGCTACAGTGGATGAATGTGGGATTGAAATGGCAACATGTATTAGCAGCGTGGCAAAGGATGTCTTTGTAAAAACGAAAGGAAGAGGAAAGATAAGTGAGGATACTTGGTGCTAGGATGAAGAGGTACAGAATGTTTTGAAAGAAAAGAAGAAAGCTTTTAAATAATTGTAAAATATTGATGATAAGGATAGACGGATAGTGTACGTATAATGTAAGAGAAATGCAAAAAAAGCAGTCGCTGTTGCTAGAGCTAAGGTAACAATAACTTGTAACAAGCACTTGAGAGCTCAAAGACACAAAAAGACCTGTATCGATTAGCGAAAGTGAGAGAAAAGAATGAGAGGGATATATTACACATTAAATTTATAAAAGATGAGTCAGGAAAAGTTTTGACGATTGACGAGGATATATAGAATAATTGGAAGGGATATTTTGAGAGATTGATGAACGAAGAAAATGACTAGGTCGGAGAGTTAAAGATTATATCAACAAATATAGGTGCCGTGTATGAGATAAGTGAGGATGAAGTAAAAAAAGCTGTGCAAGGTATGAAGAATGTCAAAGCAGTTGGACCAGATTGTATACCTGTTGAAGTATGGAAGTTTTAAAATCAGATGGATGGTGGTGGCTGACTTTATTCTTTAATAAGTTGTTGCAAGAGGAGACGATCCCAGAAGAATGATGCAATAATATAATAGTGCCCATTTTTAAGAATAAGGGTGATGTGTAGAAATGTAACAACTATCGAGGAATAAATTTCATGTCACATAGTATGAAAGTGTGTGAAAAGGTGATAGAAAGACGAATAAGAAACGAAAGTCAAGACACCCAGAACCAATTCCGGTTTATACCTGGACGTGCTAAAACGAATGCCATTTTCGCACTACCTTAACAGTGTGAAATATACAGACGTGTGCAAAAGAATTCGCATATGGTGTTTGTTGACCTGGAGAAGGCATATGACCGAGTACCTCGATAGGTTCTGTGGTGGGCTCTGAAGTTGAAGAGAGTGCCTGCAACGTATCCGTTCTCTGTACAGTCGGGTCCGTGGCTAAAGTTACCAAGAAGTTCAATGTAGCTGTAGTCATGCACCAGGGATCAGCTTTAGGTCTTTATTTATTTCTTCTTGTTATGGAGCACTAACATCAGGCATACAGGAGAAAGCACCTTGGTGTATGCTGTTCGCATATGACATTTTTCTTGTTGGAGAAAATGTTACTGAGGTCCAAAGTAGGATGAGAAAATGGCAGGGAAAACTCAAGAAAGAATATTCCATACCGTTTTTGTCATATAGCCTTAAATGGTGTATCCCTACCAGCCTGCTCCAATTTTCGGTACCTTGATTCATAAATCCAAATAACGGTGTGATTTACTGGGACGTGAAAAATAGGATAAATGCAAGGTGGATGAGATGGCGACAAGTCTCTGGGATCACATGTGATCCACGAATGCCCCTAAAACTTAAGGGAAAAGAGTATAAACCATTATAAAATCTGTCTCGATGTATGGATCTGAGTGCTGGGCAACGAAAGAGATGGATGAAATAAGTTTTTTTTTAAGAACTTAATCTAGGCCTTTGAATCTTAATCATATTTATTAGGCTAACAACGCCTTTTTCAAACTTATAAAATAATATTTAGCTTTTTATGACAATAACAATTGCATCAATTTATCAATCTAAAAAAGTAATCATCTCGTTAGAACTAGAAGATACATTTTTAGTAGCTAAATAATAAATAAAATGTATAACATTAACCAAGGTTAATTAGTAGAAAAATATAAAGAAGGTAGAATAAAATAATGATAGACAATATCAATTAGACATCTTGACAAATGTGGGTAAACATCGCGCGACTTTGCTACAACCAAGTAACGATGGATTAGAGACGGGGCGGTGCATGATTGTATCAACATCAATATAATGTTATGTATGAGCAAAGAGACAAACTTTACACAATGTCTCAAATATTATTACATGGGGCAAAGATGCGAATGCTAAGATAGATGTGTGGTGTACTAGAATGGATAAAATAAGGAAAGAGTATATTATTATTATTATTATTTATTATATACAAACTTCACAGCACAATTTTTTGACATTTTATAAAATATTAGAATATAATTTTGAAGTGCCAATTAAGAAGTAGTAATAATTACATTTCGTATACCGTGTGTAGGAATGTATTTAGAAAGATGTTTGCATAAATAATATGGTGTGTGTGTGTGTGTGTGTGTATGGGTGTGTGAGGAAGTGAATGTAAGTTTTGTGATTATTATTTGAGTGTTTTAAGTTTCCTGTATTAGTTTTGTACTAACCTTGCACAGACCAACTTCAAAAATTGATTTCGACTAAGGTTGAATAAGTCAATATCATTGAAAAGGTTGTTGTACTGCGTAGTGCATCTATAAATGATGCAGTTTTGAGCATATGTATGTTTTACAGAGGAAATTGCGAACAAACTGGAGTTCCTAGTACGCTTAGTAGGTACTCGGAAATGTAATTTACTTAAGAGTTCTGGGCAATCTGTTATTGAGTTGACTAGATCATATAGAAATCGCATATCGCTTATAATTCTCCGGTATTTTAATGATAACATGTTACAGTGCTCACTTGGATGGTCCTTACTTTTAAAATTCAGAAATTTTACAAATTTATTCTGTATGTTTTCTAACCTGTTATTGTGTGTAATGAAAGCTGGTGACCATATAGACGACGCATATTCTAAGCAGCTTCTAACGTAAGAAAAATAAAGCACCTTAAGTGGTAGGATTTTACTGAATGGCTTTGTGACTCTCAATATAAATCCTAACATTTTGATGGCTTTTTGATGAATAAAATCGTAATGATAATTGTACAGTAACTTCGAGTCCAACATAATCCCCAGATCTTTCACACAATTAACACTTTGGATTGGTAAGTGATTTAAAGAATAACTGTAATTAATATGACGGAGTTTACGTGAGAAAGTTATAGAATTGCATTTCTTTATATTAAGATCCAGTTTGTTTATTTGGCAATAGTCACAGAGTCGATTCAGATCCTCCTGTAGGAGACAGCAGTCGTCAATACTACGAATAACTTTGAAAATTTTAGTATCGTCGGCATACATGAGATATTTAGAATGTTTAAAGCAGGAGGATATGTCAGAGACATATACATTAAACAGTAACGGACCGAGGTGTGATCCCTGAGGGATACCGGATGGAATTTTTTCAAATCGTGAAATGTGTATTCCTATGCGCACTGCTTGATGTCTGTTACATACATAAGAAGCAAACCATCTCAATAAGTCACCGTGTATACCGATACTCAAAAGCTTTTCCACCAAAATATTGTGATTAATTCTGTCAAAACATTTGGAATAGTCAGTGTATACGGCATCAACCTGGTAACCCTGGTCCATTCCTACTGATATATAATCTGAGTACACTGCTAAGTTAGTCTGAGTCGACCTTTTTTTCATAAATCCATGTTGAGAAGCGGGGATAGACATAGCCAACAAATTGTATACCTGATCGTGAACTAGTAATTCAAATAATTTACTGAAAACTGATAGTAACGAAATCGGACGATAATTTTCTATATCGTCTAATCAGAGGAAGTCTTCAAATAGTACCATTCACAGAGAAGTTGAGGGGTCATAGGTTAGGTAGGTATGTGCATATCATGAGGAGGGATGACTGTCATGTAACTAGAAGAATGTTAAGTGAGAAGGTGGATGGATATAAGAGTAGGGGAAGACTGAAGAAGGTATGGATGGACTGTGTGAGGAATGGTATGCGTATAAAAGGGGTGAATACTGAGGTGAATAGAATGAATAGAGTGGAGTGGAAGGGGGAAACATGTTGTGCCGACCCTACTTAAGTGGGATAAGGCTAAGAAGAAGAGAATGGATTTTCCAAAAACTCTGAAATATCTATCTATCTTTACTTTTAAACAAGAACTTACCTAAGTACCAAAGCATTAAACATTGTGTCACACTTTTGTACATTTAAGACAGCCTATAATTTTCTTTCGACAAAAAATATTATCTATAATAAACACTAGCTTATATTTTAGCTTTTCTGAGTCCCCCGAGTCCCTGATTTGCTTTTACATAATTATTATTAGGAGAAGGATCTTATGAGTAAAGTAGTTCAGTAAAATTTTATACACTTATAATTTAATAAACTTAATTGTAATACATATTTTTAAAATATCAAACCTCACAATAAGTTACATAAATAACTTTTTAAAGTGTCCCAAACATTTCGTTGTATTAATCTAAATTTGTTTTCAGTTATAGTTTATGATTTTAGGGTGGTCAATATATATTGGAAATTGTTGATTATTACGGTGGAACTTTCTTGGTCCTGTTTTGTGCAATGGCTGAAATCACTGGAGTTGTCTGGATTTATGGTAAGTAAATTTTAACAACTGCTTCTGCAACAGAGAACTTTGCCTAACAAATAAATCTAGAAGTTGTAAAATATTAAGAATTATTATAATTTTATAAAGTAGAATTTTATACACTTCACTTTCACCATTTTTATAATTGGTTAGACTAATCGGATTCATTACTTTAGAGTTAGAGAATTTCATTCATCAAAAATTATATATTATTTACATTACCTATTTTTAGGGTTGGAAAATCTGTGTCTTGACCTGGAATTTATGTTGGGCATAAAGACATCATTTTATTGGCGCATATGCTGGGGAATTATCACTCCAGTTATGATGACGGTCGTCTTTATTTACGCCCTCGCATCGTATGAAGCCCTGGTCTTCGGCGGGTATTATTATTATCCCACAGCTGGATATGGTATGTACTCTAAAGTAATAAAAAGATATTTTTTATAATATAACCGAGACAGATTAACTTAAATGTAAAGTCATTTTCATTACAATATGATAGAAAATCGACGAATCACTAACAAAATAAATAATGTATTTTACTAATTTCAAATGATTTTAAAAGGTTTATTTGTATAAAAGCAGCTTTTAATTAAATAATATCCGAAATAAATTTTGAACCCGTCAGTTACCGCGCGGCCGTCGCGTTCTATGCATAGTGTACCTGACGACTGAAAAGGTTTCCAAAGCAATAATTAATTCAAAATGTTTTTTGTTTCAGTTGCGGGATACTTGATGCTCTTCGCAGGTATTATAATTGTACCTATTTTCATCGGTTTGACAATGTACAAATATAGAACTGGAAATTTGATACAGGTATATTTTTATACTTTTAAATTTACGTTGTATATATAAAATTGCTGCTTACAAGTATTTTTCTTTATACGCAGACACTGAAGAAGTCGTTCCAGAGCAAAGCTTCATGGGGTCCGCGCCTTTCATCAGATCGCAGAGAATGGATGGCTTTCAAAGAAGAAGCAAACGCTAAACAAGAAAACTTGAACGTGACCTGGATTAGGCATTTATGGTACATTTTAACTGGCGGGTATCGTAGAAAGATATAATTGGACATTACTTTCTCATTTTTAGTATTATAGGTTAAGGTTAATTAATTATATAACTTATATATACCTAAGAATACAAAATCCGCTAAGTTCAAATCTTACTTTTTAAGATGTTTCAAAATTGTATTACAAGCTTATTTATATATGAGTACAACAATAAGATGATTTTAATAAATAGTTAAGATCAATTTTATTATTAGTTAAAAACACTTTTGAACTCTTCCGAAAAGTAAGATTTTATATTAAAGCAGGTTAAATTTAACTCTCAATGTTCATTTTCAATATATTTTTTGCCATTTTCAATATATTTATTGTAATTATTAATGAGATGTCAACAAAATTATGTTTATAATATGATTTTGGCAAAAAACAAATCGTAGGTATATCTAAACGTTACTACAATCAAAAAAGTGCAAAACTTTGTATATTTTCCATAATGTATATTATTCTATATGTCCTATAATGTCATATGTCCTATTAGTTAAAAATATATTTAAAAATTTAAACATTGGGACCACGTTTAAACATTGTGTGATACTATTAAGTTAGCAATTATTGTATACATGTATCTATATTAGTTATATGTAATTGGTTTCTGATGGTTTGGTGGATGAAATTTTTTATTTAGATGATATTATATTTTTCAAAAAAATTTTTTTAAGAAGCCGAACTTAACTTTATCACCAAAATATTTAAAATATCAAGCCCAAAACACATAAATTCTGTGTTCACATCGTCATGACAAGTAATTCGAAATTAAATGTATTACAATTTCGAAAGATTTAGCCGAGAGTGGAGATCGTAGTGAGCGCGAACGTCTTCTTTTTATATCTTTACATATTATAAAACTCAACGTCTCTCTGTCCGTTTATGTTCTTTTCACGCGAAAACCACTAATCCGATTTACATGGTTTTTATTTTAAATCATAGCTATGTTATCTGACGAGGTTATAGGATATATTTTGGGAGCTAAAATAACATGCGAAATAAGCGGTGACGATAACTGTGAATCAATATGGAAAAAAGACGCATTTGGGGCGCTTAAATCGCTTACGCTGAGTAAACCATACAAGATATATCAAATTAATGTTTTGAATAATTATAGATCTTAAAAAGACCTACAAAACACACAGCAATAGCATGTATGTACCTTCTAAGGATTCCCCACAATAAGCATTTTTGTCTTTTGCCTTTTGGCGGGGCCAACAAGATTCTGCGTGTGCTCGACCGACGGTATTCTGTATTCCACGCGAGCGGAGCCGCGGGCATAGCTAGTAAAATAGATGGCAGCAGTACTTATTTGCTTGCTAAAGTAAGCGAGATATATTTACTAAGATGTCTGTGTAATTATTATGTACGTAATTATAATAATTACACAGACTAATATTATTATAATAGAATAATTATAACAGAATAATTATTAAATAATAATGATTATTTAATTTTTTAATAATTATTATTTAATTATTATTTAAATATTTTTTTTTATGATAATGCGAAATAAATTAGTTACCTACCTCAAATAAAGTCAACAATTAAATCAATGTATCTATATCAATAAATTATCTATATCAAATCATTAATATTATTTTATTGCCGACGTTGACTTTGACAAATGCAAAGAACCGCTCTTGTAGTAAACATTCAGGAGATGTTTTATATTTGAAAAAAAAAATGATGCAACTTGGTAACTACTTTTTCAGTGTATCACAACGGGTCTATTATAACGTAGAAAATAAAAACCGTTTTTTTACGCCTGTAAAATGTATTTAATATTCTTAAAAATACTGTATATTTTGTATAAACATGATATTTTTGAAAATCTATTAAAATTTATAAATTGAAAAATAATAGAGTATAAGTAAAAATGTACCTGCTAAGTAACTAATGTTGAGAGTCTATTATGAGAACTGGATTGTGAACTTCATAACATAAAACTATTATAGTTTTATCGAATTTATAGATGACATTAAATGTCATATTAGTTTAGCCAGACTAAATAGCGCCTTGTTAAAATGTGATGGTTTTGTCTTATTTGAGTAGGTAACTGTTGTACTAAAAATTAATACTTTGTTACCTTATATTAATAAAAACCAAAGACTTACAGGGAATGAAAAAATATAGTGAATAGTATTTGTGTATGTATGCTTTTATTACTCAATAAATGTGTTTTTTTATTCTTTTGTTTTATTAAATTCATTAAAAATAGTTACGAAACATTTACTAACAATTATGTACGCTTGACAGGGCTCCATTTTTACTCCAAGAATATGTAAATACAAAAAGAAAGCTTTTTATATTAAATATCAATAAAAATTAAATACAGCCATATAGTATTTACCACATTATCATCTTCAGAACCATTAGTTTAGTCATCCAAGCCTCAAAGATACTCTTAAAAATTCCACAAAATAGAATAGGATCTAATTAACTGAACTAGCCAGTATGGGTTTAAACAAAATAAGGATACGAGGGAAGCTATATTAAATCTCAGGTTAATTATAGATAGACGTATGGATTTAGGGCTGCATACCTTCATAGCATTTATTGATTTAGAAAAGACGTTCGATAAGGTGAACTGGACGAAAATGATGTAGATTTTGAAAGAAGTAGGGTTGGATAATAGAGGCAGAAAAATAATCTACGAACTCTAAAAAAACAAAAATAGAAATTGGGGATGAAAAACAGAGAGTAAGTATTAGACAAGGAGGAGACAAAGGTGTCCGTTTCGCCTTTAATATTCAACATATTTATTGAGTGTGCATTTTTTAGAAATAATATTTCATGGAGAATGTACAACATTTATTAGATTGCAGTAGATGATATGAGATGCTATAGATATTCGCCTGACATAGCAGGAACAATTACAATGGCTAAACAAGCTTTTAACAGAAAGAAACACCTGTTCAAATCTAAAATTAAAACCAATATTAGAAAACGGCTCATTAAGGCCTACATCTGGAGCATAGCAATGTATGGCTGTGAAATATGGACGATGAATCAAAAGGACTGAGAAAGGTTGGCTGAGTTTAAGATGTGTGTTGGAGGAGGATGGAGAACAGTTGAACAGATAAAATTACGAATATGAAAGGATTAAGAATGGTTTACGAGTGAAGACAGTTGTTAAGAAATAAGGAAAACAGAAAAGGAAAGATGATTGGGCACTTGATACGGCACGATAAGTTCTTTAAAACAATTTTGGAAGAAATAATCGATGGAAAGTGAGGAAAAGGAAGACCTAGACGAAGCTTTTTCCAACAAGTGAAAGATAAAATAGGAGTCCTGTAATATCTGAAGGTCAAAAAAAGGCTGAGAATAGAGAACAGTAGCAACTGTTCCACCGACAAGAGCTAAGCTCTTAAATTAACGAAGAAGAACCTTAACAAAGATTCTGAATAACTTATGAAAAGCAACTAATAACATTTGTGCACTTATTTATATAACATACGATATTAATAATAAACCGTGCCACTTCTCACGTAGGCAATGTTAGATAAAATAATCAATACTGTTTAATAATATACAATTTCAAAGTTCAAAGTAAATATGAAACTTTTGGCAGTGTATGATGACGATTCATCTAAATGAGGGAAAAGTGAATTTTTGTTTAACGTTGCAAATATGTCTGAGCAAATATTTATCTCAAATACATTTAGTCTGGTCAACAAGTTGAAAATGCTGTTAGTTCGAGATAAAGCTCCTAAAAATATGAGCGACAGCTCATTCGATTCGGAATGACATTTAGAAAAATGTTTGTCGAGGACGTATTAGCACATAAAAAATTGCAATTGTTAATAAAAAATTAAGATGAAAAAACGGCATTTAGTTATTCATTAATAACTATTAATATTTAAGATAAAAAAAATCATTAAAGAGGAGGAAAATAAAAACTCCTAACTGCCGGATCTCTATCTCCATTACGGCATTGGGCGTACTGCCGCTGAAAATAGTTTAACACATATTATTTTTAAAATTATTAAATATCAATTTAAAAATTTGAATAAAATATGCTATTATCTGAAAGAATAAAGCACCGATGAAAAAACATTTATATTAATTTTCCATAAAGTTATACAATTGTTACCTAACTATTTTTTTTGCCAAAATAAGATCACGCTATGAAAGCTTATAAAAGTTTTTTTTATATTTTTTAAGTTAACATAATGAATTGTCCCAAAAATGTTGTTCAAAAGTGACTCTTTTTCTGACTCTGTCCATTCCTGTTCCACCTTTTCTATTTTGAGGGTTTTGTTAAGGTTAGGATCCTAAGAATTTCTGTTTCTGTTAGTTTCATGGCTTCGTTTCATATTCCATCAGTCTTTTATCGTCTTTCAGTTTCTCCAGTTTATTTAGTACCTCAATCTTTTTAAATTGTAAAATCTCAACATTTTGGTTCGGCATATTGCAAGGTTCCATGTCTTCGTAACTCAAGTCCTCACAGGTGCTATATAGATGTTTGTAGAAGTCTGAAGTAGGGTTAATCACTTCTGCTCGGGTGTGGTGTTTCGAAGTTCTCGAGTTTATGATGATATCCACTGTTTCTTAGTTCTCTCATAGCTTTCTTTAGACTGCCAGATTTCAAGTTTAAGTATAAGCTCTCTATGGCCTTTGCAATTTTTGTTAATTTATTTACTGGTAATTATAAATACTGTTACGTTCGTGGGTAATAAGATGCCGTAGTGACACTCAAAACAAATTTATTCGTACTCAGCTAGTACAAATTAAAATAAAAAATAATAAAAAAACAATAACAAAACAAAACACACAAATCGTTCACTCTCAGAATAACCCTGTGTAGGTACTTGCAGAATAACACTGTTTATTTCTCTCTTATTTCGCTTCTTGTTGTCGCTTCGCTTTCGAATTATTAACTGACTCGTCTCGCAACTCAGCTCCCTTATATACCTAAATGACTCGTTCCCGAAATCTCTGGAAGGTCCAGGAACTCCTAACATCTTGTAAACAATTTACGTCATCGCTTTGTAAAACGAGGGGAACGTTTAATTTATGGCCTATTGTTTGCTGACAGTTTTAGCGATAAGACTTTCTATGTGTGTGTCGTTGAACCCAAGATTATACGTCACACGACTGCACTATGATAAATTCACGATTTTTACGGACGGTCCTGGAAATTTCGAGAAAGATGTTGTTTTTTTCCATTTCTTTATGTTCAAGCCGTAACATTACCCCCCTCTTAGTTATGCTCGTCCCGAGCATTATCTCCGTGGTATCGCGCCAATCTATCTATGTGAACTACCTTCGGTTTTCCTCTTAATCCTTTCTTAATGCGATAGGTCACATCGTTAATCTTAGTGACGACAGTATAGGGCCCCTCCCACCGGGCTTGAAGTTTAGGAGACTTCCCTTTTCTGCGAAGAGGGTTATGGAGCCATACGAGGGATCCTTCTTCAAAACCACTGGCATTTGCATTGCGGTCGTATCTAGTCTTCATCTTTATGCTAGTATTAAGACTATTCTCCCGCACCCTCTGGTGTACTTCCTCCAACTGGTTTTGAAGATCGCACACGAAATCCGTAATGGGTTTTGGTTTATCAGGTGGCACGCCGGTTATCACATCAATTGGCAGTCTCATTTCTCTTCCGAAATTTGCTTTTGCAGGCGTGAATCTTGTACTATCGTGTACAGCAGATCTATAAGACATTAGGAATAGAGGTATGTAGCGGTCCCAGTCTCTCTGATGGTCTTCCACGACTTTTGCCAAGTGATTTTCCAAGGTCTGATTAAATCTTTCAACCATACCATCCGACTGTGGATGAGCGGGAGTCGTACGTGTTTTATGAATGCCAAGGAGATTGCATATTTCTTGGAAGAGAGAAGATTCAAAGTTCCTCCCTTGATCTGAATGAATCTCCATTGGTACACCGTAGCGGCAGACTACTTCATTAACCAGTTTCTTTGCCACCGTAGTCGCTTCTTGATTTGGCGTCGCGAATACTTCAGGTACACTTACGGCACCAGTTCTCCACATCTTCTCTACAACCCAACCAGTAGAACCGCTGTCTAACCTTCAGCAGGGTTTTCTTTACTCCTAGATGACCACCGGAAACACCATCGTGAATTTGCCTCAATATGCGGGTCACCTGACTTCGTGGTACTACCACTTGCATGGTTACCACTTTACCATCGTTGGATTCCCATCTTCTACATAGGACGCTATTTTCCAAGGACAGACTGTCCCACTGGGCCCAATAACCTTTGGTGACTGGTCCGTAAGATGAGACGTCACTCCACTGAGGTCGGATTCCATTGTGCTTCCAGTCCAATATCGGTCGTAAGTCGTCATCTTCTTCTTGGGCTTTCTTCATACTGTCATCGATTCTTACAAGCCTTACATCCTCACGTTCTTCATTTCGTAAGCAGTGCTTGCAATCGTTCGCACAAGGCCGTCGCGACAAAGCATCTGCATTACTATGCCCCTTCCCACTGCGATGCTCAATTATAAAATCAAACTCCTGCAGTTGCTCGAGCCATCTTGCGACTTGCCCCTCTGGGTTTTTAAACTGAAGCAGCCATTTTAAGGCAGCGTGATCCGTCCTTAAGGTGAATTGCCTTCCTATGAGGTATTTGTGAAAATGTTGCAAGGTTTTCACAACAGCAAGTAGTTCCCGACGAGTGACACAGTAATTTCTTTCAGGCTTAGAAAGCGCCTTACTGAAATATGCTATTACGACTTGTCGATCCCCTTGTATTTGTGATAACACTCCTCCAATTCCGATGTTACTGGCGTCAGTGTCCACGATGAACCTTCCTTCTCTGCTTGGGTAACCTAGAATAGGTGCTTCACACATTCGCTGCTTAAGTTCGCAAAAAGCAGATTGACAGTTCGAATTCCAGACGAAGTCCCTCTTTTCTTCTGTTAACTGATGTAACGGCTTGGCAATGTCCGAAAAGTTCTTAACAAAACGTCTATAATATGCGCATAAACCCAGAAATGAGCGCACTTCTGTTTTGTTTCTGGGGACAGGCCACTCCTGGACGGCCTTTATCTTCTCTGGGTCAGTTCTTACTCCTTCAGCCGAGATTATGTGTCCCAAGTAACTGACTTCCCTCTTAAATAGAGCACACTTTTTAGGGTTTAGTTTTAAGTTTGCTCCGCGTATCCGGGTAAATACTTTTTCAAGATTCCTCAAGTTCTCAGAGAAATTTCGGCCTAGTATGATCACATCATCCAAATATACTAAGCATACGTCACCAAGAAGACCAACCATAACTCTTTCCATAAGGCGTTCGAAAGTCGCTGGCGCGTTGCACAAGCCAAATGGCATAACATTAAACTACCATAGTCCGTTTCCAATCCCTGTGCTGAATGCTGTCTTTTCCTTATCTTGTGGGCTGATCTCTACCTGCCAATATCCACTCTTCAGATCAATAGTAGAGAACCACTCCTTCCCACTCAGCAAGTCCAGTGTATCGTCAATCCGGGGTAGAGGGTAACTGTCCTTCTTTGTCACATTATTCAGCATGCGGTAATCCACACAGAACCTTGTACTGCCATCTTTCTTCCTCACCAGCACCACCGGTGATGACCATGGACTAGTAGAAGGTTCAATGATTCCAGCATTAGCCATGTCCTTTATCATTTCTGCTACTTCGGGTTCTTTGGCCCAAGGTATTCGTCGAGGCCTTTGTTTAATAGGTCTTGCATCACCAGTGTCTATTTGATACTTCACAAGTCCCGTTCTTCCACATTCGTTACCAGTTGCAAAAATATCCCGAAATTGCAGCAAAAGTTCCTTGGCTCGCCGTAGCTCTGATGCTGATAAATTCTCCTTGAATGTTTCTATAAGCTGACCAAAGTGATCATCCTTAAGTCGTTCACCACCCTGCTTTATCTCAGTGCTATCCAGTCGTTTGAGGTAGCCCACTTCCTCACATCTACCAATCACACCGTTCTTCTTTAGGTGAACTTCTTCTTTGCCCAAGTTGATGATTCTCACTTTAGTTTTTCCTTGTGTCATGACCAGTGTCCTCGCGGTGATGGTATTCGGGTGGTGGCCCAGGTCTTCAATTATTGCACACCTTTTGTACTTAATGTTCTTAGGGAACTTAACCTCCACCAGGTTTTCTGATCTAGGAGCCAGTATGGTGTCTTTCAGGCAATAAACCTTACATGCGCTGGATCCTTTTAAGCAAACTTCCTGGTCAGGAAACTTCAGCACACCTCTTGAGACGTCCAAGACACATTTCTGACTCTTCAAGAAATCAAGTCCTAGTATGCAATCATCTGTTATATTTGCTATTAACACTGAGTGGACGTAAACTTGATCACCAATTCTTAGCTCTACATCTGTCTCACCGAGGACGGAAACTGACTCGCCGGTTGCAGTCTGCAGATGACACAGTTGAGATGGCCTCTGCCACAGAATGGTGCGCTTTAGTAGTTCTGGCTTAACAACTGTCCGTGAAGCTCCTGTATCCACAGTAAAACTGCAAGTTTGGTTGTTCAAACTACCCTCGATGACCAGACTATTCCCGTCATAAACTTGTGTCACTGTGATCGTCGGGTCTGTACGTTGAACAGCTCGCACCCATCCTGCGTTCCTGGTGATACTTGCTTTAACAGGAAAGGTTCCATCTGTTTGGGTCTCAGATGACACCATTCTTCTCTTTCTCTTAGGGCAATCAACTCGCAAGTGCCCTTTCTCTCCACAACCATAACACGTTGGCGTAAACCGTTTGGTTGCAGGTGGAGTCACAATTTCCCGAACTCTATAGGGTTTTCTGTCCTGACGAACAGCTTCCACTTCCAAAGCATGTGCAAGCGGACTCTTGAGGGTCTGATGATGACCAAGCCGTACGACAGCTCTAATCTCACCATCTTTTATACCGTCGACAAATGCCTGGAGTATATTTACTTCAATCGTACCTGAAGGAGCTGATGAATAAGCTCGACGGACCAAACGTTCAACCTCAAGAGCCCACTGCTGCAGACTTTCGCTAGATTTCTGGGTTCTATCCCGAAGCTGAGCGCGATAGACATGTTCCATGTGCTTGTCACCATAACGCGTATCCAATGCTTCCATCAGTGACTCCAGGGTCCTTTCATCCGCTTGTAAGTTCTCGAGAATCATGACGGCGTCTCCTCGTAGTGCCAGAGTAAGAGCCACAAATGACTGCTCATTGTTCCAGCCATTACCTCTTACCAGTGTTTCAAACTGGTACTTGAAGGCTGCCCAAGATGTTGTCCCGTCAAAACGTGGCACTTCAAATTTCGCAGACGACGGTGAAGCTACTACGGCTACTGGCTCACGTGTCTCGAGCTTACTAATTCTGTTGGTTATTTTCTGCAGGTCGTTATCATGCCCGTCGACTCGACTCTCAATATTATCCGTCCTGTGTATTACCTCCTTAACCTCAATCATGAGGTTCTTGACTTTTTCTCCCAGGACCGTGATGCCACTGTCGATCTTTGCCAATACGGTTTCTTGACTTCCTTGCATAGCCTCTTGAAACTCGCGACGGGTGGCCTCCTGACTTTCTTGAAATTCGCGGCGGGTGGCCTCCTGACTCGCCTGACTAGTCTGCATAGCTTCCTGAAACTCGCGACGAGTGGCCTCCTGACTCTCTTGAAACTCGCGACGGGTGGCCTCCTGACTCTCTTGAAACTCGCGGCGGGTGGCCTCCTGACTCGCCAGACTGGCCTGGATAGCAGCCAACAATGTCGCCAAACTCACCGATTCTTCAGATGGTACCGTAGCAGCATGTCCTTCCTCTTCGTTACGCTGACGATGACGTGCGGCGTCCATCTCGGCTTGTCTCCTCGTTCGCGGAGTACGAATCTCTTCGTCACGCGTCACTAACGGCATCCCGCTTCTGACACCAAAATGTTACGTTCGTGGGTAATAAGATGCCGTAGTGACACTCAAAACTAATTTATTCGTACTCAGCTAGTACAAATTAAAATAAAAAATAATAAAAAAACAATAACAAAACAAAACACACAAATCGTTCACTCTCAGAATAACCCTGTGTAGGTACTTGCAGAATAACACTGTTTATTTCTCTCTTATTTCGCTTCTTGTTGTCGCTTCGCTTTCGAATTATTAACTGACTCGTCTCGCAACTCAGCTCCCTTATATACCTAAATGACTCGTTCCCGAAATCTCTGGAAGGTCCAGGAACTCCTAACATCTTGTAAACAATTTACGTCATCGCTTTGTAAAACGAGGGGAACGTTTAATTTATGGCCTATTGTTTGCTGACAGTTTTAGCGATAAGACTTTCTATGTGTGTGTCGTTGAACCCAAGATTATACGTCACACGACTGCACTATGATAAATTCACGATTTTTACGGACGGTCCTGGAAATTTCGAGAAAGATGTTGTTTTTTTCCATTTCTTTATGTTCAAGCCGTAACAATACCTTTGTTAGCTCTGTTTTTTCGGTGTGACTTCGTCATAAGGACTTTAATATTACCGACGTTACTGTACTTTGGGTCAGATTTGACCTAGTAATAGAATCATACTGGAAAATTACTCAAAAATAATGAAAAGCTGATTAATTTATTTATTTTACACATATTTAATTATATTATTAAATATACATGTTTGAATTTTATATATTTAATATAGAAGGATTTTACAGCGTTCCCTGCTGGAAAAAACTCATACAATCTCATAAAAAACATCATACGAAAATATTCTATAAAATTTTATATGTGTATTTGACCGCGAAAATACTCATAAAAACTCATAACGGTCATAATTCATCAGAATTTAAAAGATCTTATGAGTAGCTTCAGTACCTTATAGAATCTCACCATATTTTAAGTAAAAATCTAGAATCTTATGAGTTATAATGGATTTAATGTAAAAGTTATAAGAATCAATGAGCTCATGTTTTGATAATAAATATTCATGAGATTTAATGAGTGGAATAAAAAATCGTAAAAAAGCAATCGGAGAGATTTAGAAATCAATACTTCATGTATTGATAAGCTATTAATTTTTAATCCAGATGAACTATGTTCAAAAAAAGGTATTGATGAAAAATTACCTACAATAAAATATATAAAAAAACGTTAACAACTGGTTCTGAAGATTGATGAAAGTTAAATAAATATATATACTCAACACACATTATTTATTAATTTAAATAAGTTAGAACAATAAATAAATAAGTAACTTTAAACAGTATGGTAAAATGCTAATGCCATAGAAAAACTTCTTAATTATTAATTTTAACAGAACTAATTTTAAAATTTTCTTTTATATAAATAAATAATTTAAAACTGTAAATAAAAAAATTAAAATCAATTTTTTTTAAACAGTATGAAAAAATGTTAAGACATCAGCAAATCTTTGAAATTTTTAATTTTAACAAATCCAAAATCAAATTATTTATTGTTTATTTATATAAATGAGTAATTTGGAATCATAAATAAGAACTTAATGATTGAAACTTCTTTTTAAACAGTATGATATAGTGTTAATAAAACAGAACAATTTTAATATTTTGATTCGGACAGAACAAATTTCAATATTAGTAAATAAAGAAAAATATGTAACGAAAATTAAGGAAACATAAACATTATTAAGAACGATATTATAAAAGAGAAATTATAAATCAAATGTATCACATTCATCTCCCAATCTCGTCTTTTTTGGAATTGACTGTATCACCTAATTGTGGGTTAGTTTTACATGAATTATCAGAAATCTGAATCATCTCTGAACTAGAGGATGCGTTACTTTTACGAGATTTTTTCTTTGGCTCTGCCTTATCTGAATCATCTGAACTAGACGAAACGTTACATTTACGAGATTTTTTCTTTGGTTCCGCCTCATCTGAATCGTTATTACTGGAGTCAGACTCAGACTCAGAGTCATCACTAGAAGACGAGGATTTTTTTAAATAACTTTGCTGGTCTCCCTTTTTTTCTCAAATCAGATATTTTTCTGCGAATATGGTCATCGCATTTATCAACTTCCGCGTTAATATAAGCTTCATCTGTATAACGGGTACTTAGATAATATGGTAAAATTCCTAAAATCAAATATTTAATTATAAATTTGCAATTAAGTTCAATAATACAATATAAAACATAAATTCCATCAACAATTTCATACCTTTTACGGCTATAGTCTGATCGTTGGATCAAGTCCAGGTTTGCGGGACATCATTTTAATTTTATTAGATTTTCCGCCTTTAACACTGTGTTTTATTATTTCTTCAGGAGTATACTGGGTCATTATATTTTTTTTCACAAAAACAGCATTGGAAGTAGCATCGGAAGCAATTGAATCATATGTTTTCTTAGAGATGTAAATACCTTCTCCTAGATGAATAGAATTACCGAACAAACCCAAATTCGGGAAAACCAGTCCTTTCTTCTAAAACTCGAGATTTCTTCTAAAACTCGAAACGATGAAGTAGATGACATAGTTTTAAATCCATTCCAATTATCTATCAAAATTTGAACCAAGCCTCTTAATTCCTTAAGTTCAGAACTGTGTTTACTCTCTGAGTTACTGTTTTTCTAATGTCAACAAAACTTTTATTCATTATATTTGTCAGATCCGTTAGTCTTTTTGTAATTTGGTCAAATGAAAAATCAGAACCTTTCTTCATTCTTTCCTTTTCTTTTGAAATAACTGCAATTTCTGTAATTCTTTCTTCATAGTCTACTATTTCATCCTCATTCTTCTTCTTCTTTGCAATTTTAGTTTTTTTGCCTTTTTTTATTCTCTTTAGAATCACTGTTTTTTCGTTTACGCTGTAATAAAAAATAGTTATAAATTAAAACATAACAATGAATAATAATTTAATATTTTTGTATAACAAAAAATGTGAAATCCTAAATTAAAATTAGTTTTTGAAAGAATATTTCCATTTTGAAATGGAAAGTTTAGTTAATTTACATAAATTCGTATCGACAAACACATAAGATTGCAATTTAATATATATTTTGTTACATTAATTCATCTTTAGTAATGTCCAATTAATTTGAGAAGAACAAAGGATACCATAGGATTTCTTACATTTTTAAATTGAAATAAAGTACGATAGAATCTCATAGCTTTCAAAAATTCAAATGTTAGAAAGTATTAGAAAATTTATGAAATTATAACTATACATATAAGTCTATATTAAATCTCTCATACAAAGAATAAGAAAATTATTTAAATGTTGAATGGTTAACACAATTATTATACTCAATTTTATTTTAGGTTTACTTATGAAAATTTGATATATATATATATATATATATATATTGTGGATTATTTATTTATTTATAAGGATTGACAACAGTTCAACAATACATAATAGCCTACATAATAAAAAATATAGGTAACATTAATATTGTAGAACTAATTATAGCCAATCACAGCAAGCTTAAAAAAATAAATATTAATGGTTATAATTAAAGTAAACCTAAAATATTATTATATAGATGGAAAACATTGAAAACATGACTAAAATTAAACTAAAAACAATTATTCTCAATTAATGAAAGGATTACATGAAAATAAATATAAGATAAAGACAAATTAAGAATGTTAATGAAATACAAAATTAAAAAATACAAAACTCACAACAAAATCATTAAAAAAAAAACAGACTGTAAATTTTAACTTTGAACTGACAAGGTGAATTAGCAAATATGTCAATGATGACATCTTTTTTAACCAGCTCATTATATTGACGTGATAATCTTGGAACTATTGAGAAATGTCCTAGATTGGTTCTGTAGCATTTATGACCAAATAAAGGAACTGGATATCTAGGTAACTTGAGAGGTACATTAATTATAAATTTTTCTAAAAGATCTGAATCGTCAATGAGGTTATTAAAAAGTTTATATATATAAATCATGTTAAGCATAATCCGTCTGTTATTTAAAGACATAAGTTTAACTGCTTTCAATCTGTCACAATAAGGAGCGAACTTCTTATTGTCTGGTAAACACATAGTGAATCGCCTTTGTATACTTTCAGTACGGTTTATATATGTTTGATAATGAAGCCACCAGATATTAAAAGAATATTTTGAATGTTACTATTTTTTCTTATCAGAAATCTTCTACGATGCTCTCAAATTATATATTATAAATTCGTTGAAAAAAAAGAAGTTAAAACCATTTTTTACATTAAGACAAAAAACTCAAAATACCTTGAAATTGTTTAAAATTGAAATAAACTGATGAATAGGACTAAAATTATTATGAACTAAAAATAATTTTTCATTTACTAGAAATAATATTAAAATTTGTTATTACAGTTAACATTTTGTATGTTAATTTTACTAAAACTACCATTTATAAAAATATAGGAATATTGTTATAAAACTTACCTGCTTTGAAAGAAACCACGTTTTCAATTTTGTGACAAATTTTAATATTAAATTTTTTCGTAGGCAAGGCATCTACTTTCAACTTCTGGATCTCGTTCACGTTCACAATTTTTAATTCATTTGTTCCGAGTATTTTAATGTAAGCCAACATTTTTCACTTATAAACAACAAAGAATCACAGAACAAAGAATAACGCAACGTGTACAACGTGTACAAATGACACACCCAGTTAGGGATACGATCTGAGATTGATTAATCAAACATACGATTTTTCGGACCAAAAAAATCGATTTCTTAAATCGATACGCAGTACTGAATCAATTCATTGAATCGATATTTCACCCTTGAAAATCGACATTCGCCTGTCTTTCATAAAAAAAAAAAGTTACGTTTGTAATCTTTTACTTTTTTCATTTATTTATATTGCGTCATTAACTTATTTTACTTGTTTAATTGACTGACTTAAATAATACAGTAAAAAATAAGAAATATAAAAATACTTAAAAAACTTTAATACGCCTTGATTGACTGACTGTCGTAATATACGTACTGTGATTAGCGAAAAAATACTTATTTTTATGTAGTGTTTGTTAGGGAATTATAAATAATTGAGGGTAAGTAAAGCGCTTCTTATTTTTTTACTTTGATGCTATTATTTTGAGTTTGTTCTGTTAGTTGCTATTGTTAAATCTAACCATGTATGTAAGTCATTTAAATTTACGTTTACATACGAATAAACACTAATAACCTTTGAAATAACTATGTGGAATTCTTAATTGATAAAGTGTTGATAGTTTACTATTACTTTATGTTCATTCATGTGTCTAATCGTATTATAAAATATGTTTGTAAATTATATATTGAGTAACTAGATGGCGCTGCTCTAAAAGTTTAAGTTTTTAATTGTTATTTGTTAAGTCTGCATCGCGATATGGTTTAGTGAAATGCATGCGTATATAAGTTAAATTTATTAAGAATTAAATAAATTTGGCATAGTTGTACAAATATCACTCACTACGTTTTATTTAGTTCCTAGTAGTTTTCCCGAGGACCAGATCATAGTGTAAACACATCTATATAACCTAAGTAGGGGCGCCGGGCTAGGGATGGCTGGATGGCGATTCTTTCCGAAAAAGATAGATTTTTATTATAGATGTTTACTTTTTTGTGCGTACATTGTCAAACTATTCTTTTAAATTAAATGAATGGATGCTGATAGGATTTTGAATATTACTTTAAACTAGTAATTAATTACTAAAATTTTTTATGTTTATCAAGTTTAATGCTGAACAAATTTTTTTTTTAGCAGTCGGGTAAAAGTGAGCTATGGAAGCATTTCATAAAAAAGACTTAGGAGGCACATGCAAACATTGTCACTAGGAAGTAAAAATTAAGGGAAACACAACAAACATGCGTAATCATTTATTAAGACGTCATTCAACAATTAAGACTGTAAGTCCCAAAAATAAGAGTGAAAGAGGTGGTGGTAAATCTGGTAATGCACAAAATGGTGATGGAAATAAACAAGTCAGTGAAAACTGTATTCCTTGTATCATATTCTTTGTTTTCGAATGTAATTCGAAACAAATTCTTAGTTTGAAAAAAAAAAGAATCAATGTTCATTAAATCAAAATAACAATGTTTTCTTATTTTTAGGTTGTTTAAAGGTGTTCATTTGAAAATGAGATGCATACGGGATCGAGAATTATGATTTTATATTAATCTTCAGATAATGGTGTTAAGCGTGGTCAAATAAACAATGCAATAGTCTTCATGATTGCAAAGGATGGTATGCCTCTGGATACGGTGGAGAAAACAAGATTTAATTATTTAATGAAAGTAGTGGCATCACTATATAAAGTTCACTATATTAAGTATATAAAGTTTGGTGTAACTGCTCTAACAGAACCACACAAAGCTGACTACTTAGCACAAGTAATTGTTAATATGACAGAAAAATGGGGCATCACAAGTAACAAAATGGTAGCGTCTATCACGGACATTGGCGCAAATATTGTTAACTGAATATGGAAGGGACTGATATTGAAAAAGGAATTTGGAATTTTCATAAGTTGCTTGTGAAAAAGCAACTCTCTACATATAATGCATTAGCACAGGAAAGTCAAGGCTTAAACGAAGAATTTAAACACTATTTATCACAGGCAGTTGTGCACCTGAAGTATGATCCTATACTTTACCGGGAAGAAGAAAAAAACTCTATTTATCACCACGTTCACTCAATAGCCATGATGTATATGAGTATCGTGGGATCATCTGTTCCTTGTGAGCGTCTTTTTTCAGTTGCCGGCAACATCGCAAGTGATGAGCGGAACCGCTTGGATACCAGTAGACTTGTCAGACTGTTGTTTTTAAAAAGCTTCGCTCTCGCACACCCGCCACAACCACTCTCCTCTGCGGCAACTCAAGCCTAGGTCCGATCCATCGGCATAGAGCTCTTGAGCCAAACAGCCGCTCGCGCGATACAGTGACTCTACATTCACTAGATTTCACAGCCATACATGACACTGCATTATACACACATGCACAACACACAGGTACATAGGTTCTGTAAGGGACCTTTTCTTTTCTTTTTTTTGCCTAGCTAGATTAGACAAAAATTTCAGACCACTAAATACACATACACATGTTCCTTCCCTCCTTCCAGGGGGAAGAAACATGTATATATGTATAGTTAGTTTAGATCAAATGATAGGGATTTAGTCAGATCGCGACTTAATTGCATACGCGCAACAGTCCGAGCCGAGGTTCGGCCACTTTGGCACCCTCGGATGTTGTTGCTTAGCTTTCGTGGCCGAGTGCCTTAAGCGCTCGCCCCCAAGCCCGGTAAAGCTGTAAAAGCCGTAAAGGCTCCTGGGCCCCTAAGGCTAACAGTATAGTCAGTACGAAAAAAAAAACTGCAGTTATATGATCAGTTCGAGAAACATCACAACAACAGGCAGCAAGCAGCGAATCCACAAGCAAGAAAACTGCAAGAAATCAAGAACGTTATTAAGAACATTGTAACACAAGAACAAGAATAAACAAGGCGCTATTCATTTAGTGCATATTTAATATTGTGAAACGTCTTTTATTCGCAATATTATCAATTTTAAATAAGGTTAATTAAGATAGTGACATCTGTGAGTGACCAGCTTAATTATCTTATCTATCCTGACAGATCGATCGACCATTCGCTCTTCATTATTATTTTCACTTACTCTCACTCATCTTGCGTCGTCTTCGGGCTATAACGCAATTCAATTTGTTTGCAATTAAACGCATTGTTTTGTTTGTGTATCTAAGACAAGTTTATGTAGGACTTTTACTTTTGTTACTACAATTAATTACTCTAAAATAACTGAGTTAAGGCATCATCTGATAGCTAGTTCAAAGTTGAAAAGGTATAAATATTATATTTCTATTATGTTTATGAACCTAACCTCTACTCGTTTGTGACAGTGTTTATATTGAAGATATAACATAATGATATTTTATATTATCATACATTTCATAACGATAAATATATTAACTGTTTTATTGAATGCTATGTCATTATAATGAAGTAAGTAGTTATTCGATATGTTATGTAGCACTACTTACGTGTATTGCATCAAATCATGTATTTAGTTTATTTTTCATTTAGTTTTTGAACTTGTAAACAATTTAACTCAATAGTGATATGACACTACAGACAAATCTCAGTCATCTCACCACTATCTTAGTAGTACAATCTATTCATGTAACACTCATAGAAAATCATTATTATTACACTACTAGTTTAGCTGGTTACTCTAGTCTCTGATTCTACATTCACACATACAAAATCCAAGATTACAAATTTTGCGCGTTTCACTGGAAAAAGGTAATATTAAACTTTAGTGGAAAGTATTCGATAGTGAAAAAATATAGATTTTCTAGTGACATATCGATAAACATCGATGCTAGGATCCGATATATTATATCGAATATAAATATCGATATATTTTTAAGTGGACACCCCTGTTTTGCTACAGCCACATTTCAAACCTTTGTTTGGTTTTTGGCGGTAACTTAAAGTGTCATGAGGTGATTTTTGTTTTAATTCTTAAACATGCCATTTGGCCCTCTATTATGTAATTTTGGCGGCATTTTACATGATGTAGTGTGGTTGTTGTGCACAAGTGAAGTGGATTACAATAAATAACTAGGAACATACATTTTAAGTTACTACAAAGGCCCCCTGGAAAGTTTTAACAAGGGTGCCGCCATCTTGTTGGAGCGATGATTAAAGATTACAGAAATATTTCCCTCGCATGTTGACAAAATGTAAAATACTTGACCCTGGCCCAATGCACGAATGATGCCGAGCCATAATTAATAAAAAGAAGAAGAAATCTTTAGTTTTTTTTTTTAAATATAACTGATTAACAATTTTTTAGTAATTGTACATCATAAAATAGAAAATCTTGTAAACTGATCCGAAAATGATATTTTATGGGATTTTATATCGAATTCCGGGCCTTTTTAACGTATAGAATATGATAAGTTTCAGTACAATTTGGTGTGTATTTGACCGCGAAAATACTCATAAATAGTCATAAGAATTTCAATTGCAGTCTGCTCATGATTTCTTATAAATTGTCGATAACTTCTTATGAGCTACTTTTCTTTCAATTTTCCACATAAAATCGCATAAAAATGCTACTTGGAGTTTAATCTCGAAGTCCTCATAAAATCTAATAAATATTACTAATTAATGAAATTACTCATAAAATCTCATAACTACAAAGATGAGTTATTTGATGCGAATTTATGAGTCGGAGAACTACTGATAAAATATCATAAAATATTTGAGAGAAATTTTTCTCTGGCTCATACGTATGTAAAAAAATCATAAAATCTTATATAATATATTTTTTTCCTATGATATTCTATGAATTTTTTCCAGCAGGGTTGTTAGATAAATTTTCATAATTAAACACGCAATAAATAAACAAAAAAAGTAAGCTAAATTAACTTTTATGGCATTGGGTAGGTACATAAAGCAATTGTATTATAATGTATTTTACATACGATTTTCTTACAATCCACACAGATCAAAGGTGTTTTATTATCTGTTTTAGCACATAGTTGACAACGACTTCTTTTAGGAGCTTTCTTAGCTAAACTAGTATTATATTCCACTTGATGGATCGAAATTGATAGAGTCTGTACATTTTCACTAGATTCACGAACTCATTTTGCAAATTCCATTGAAAAAGATTCCCTTAGTAATGTTTTCCTGTTTTTATGTACGGTGTAACCAATTGCATACCTATTAAAAGCAAAAAATGACGAATACAACGGTCTTCCCTTGGTTTTTACTATTCCTGGTGGTAATTCTGGCTTATTTTTACGCATAGTCCCTACTAAAGTTATGTGTTTTTATAATAGTTTAGTCCAAGTTGATGTGAAGTAAAAAAAATATGTACAAGAAGATTATGCCCTTTCAGGCCGCATGTCAAATCAAGTTCTGAACGCATACCTTGTTTTTTTTCAGGCACACCTCCAATTTATTTACCCGTATATGGTTGGATATTCTAACGTAACTTATAGCAGAATCACATAAAACCCAAATTTTGATGCCATATTTAGCTGGTTTCAATGGCATGTACTGCCGGAATGGCTCTGAATTCCTCTGAATGCCACAAGCTGCTCAACCACTGTTACACCACGTAAGAGTAAACTTATCAAACAATAGTTCAGTTCGAATCGATTTGGTCTATTGTCAAACAAAGAGTGATAACACTCTTGACAATTTTTTGAAAGTTTTTAGTGCCATGACTGCTCGAAAAATAGATCTTGCTTTCTCATTATCCCATAAGCTTTCTTTACTCTCATTATTTGGATGAAATACACCAGCTTGTAGTAGTAGCCCAATGTACACGAATAAATCAACATCGTAAATATCATTCCAATCGTCAAGAATACACGCTTATCATACAAAGAAGTATATTTCAAAATAGTGTGTCAAAGAAGGAGGAAAAAATAATTGAAAAGTGGAATTTCCTTCTGAGATCATCCTTGATGTAAACCTAGCATCAAGGTGATGATGTTTTCTCTGGAAGCTCTTCCAAAAGATTATGTAACGGGTTTTTTGGAGTATTTTATTCACCCATCCTTTGACGTCATTGTTTGAACAACAACTAAGTAATTCACTATCGCTGACTGAGCTATTAGATGTTTCAACATTTTCGATGTAATTTGCTAATTAAGAACATTTTTTTCACGACTATAAACTAGGATACGCGTTTTTCAACTGATGTTTATTGTAACACAAAATAGTCTTGGTAGAACAAAAGAACGTCTTATTCAAAATGTTATACGATCCATAACCAATTGGGACGGTAACATGTGCCTTGTGAGCTTGTTATTACTTGAGGTCAATTCTGACCCGAAGACCGTTAGAGTAAAAAAGTTCATACATGTAATTATACAAACATTTTTGACAAACTTATTTTAATAATGAGTGTACTGAAGCGATTAATTAAAAGTCATAGAATATTAAACTCTTACAATGCTTCAAAATTAACCCGAGGACCGTATGAAGGTTAATTGTTGTTTATGTATTAGTTGGCTTCTTTGTTTCATTACACTTCGTATTTTTTCTGTGAGTATAGATTATTTCTGGTTTTATTGTCCTGCCACTTTATTTTACTAAACATGTTTTGATTATATTTTCTAACGAAAACAGTAACTAATCATATTCGATTTCAAGCAGACTTTGTTCTAGTTCGTCTACACTTAAAAGTAAATATTTTTTTCGTATATGTAATTTCTCGTTCTAAGAAGTTTATTCGCCGTTCTTGGTCTTTACTGTTATTTTCTGGTAGTTTGTATTTTTTTACAACATCAGTAATTTTTTCCAAGCCCGGTGAAGCTGTAAAAGCCGTCTGAGGCTTCAGGGCCCGTTCGAAAAACAGTGTAGTCACATCGAAAAATAAAAAGTTTTTTTGTGGTGTATTTATTTATATTTTCTGCTAAATTTGCTTCCATTTGTTTCATGTTCCTTTTTTTCTGTTAGTTCGTTTTGTATGGCAAGAAGCAGTTTTTTAACTCACCCATTTTTGTATCAATACTATGGTAAAATGATAAATCAATAACAAATAAACAACGTTCATGCTATTTATTAGTCAAAAGATGACATTCATAGTCGATAATGTAAAAATCACGTGCAGCTCAACTCGGTTAAGGTGATGTTATTGCTACTAGTCCATAGATGGCGCAGTAAATAATTTCGGACCTAATTTAGGCTACGTAAATTATTTAATTTCGCCCTAGTTCTTTATGGTAGTTTGGTCTTATGTTTTAATCACCTTAGTTTTTCAAAATCTCTATGTATCTTAATTAGTCGCAGGCTGCTCTTAAATTTGTTGTTGTTTTCGCTGGTTTTTTGTTTTGCTTCTAATCACTGAACTAATTTTTCTTTTTATGGCGTCTTTTACTTACAAGTTCCAGTATAGTAAGTTTTTTTTTTTCGAACTGACTATACTGTTAGCCTTAGGTACCCTGGAGCCTTTACGGCTTTTACAGCTTTACCGGGCAAACATAAAGAATTGCAATTGTTATTAACAAAAGATGAAAAAACAAGAAAAAATCGGAATTTAGCTTTTCGTTAATAACTCAAAAATTATTAATATTTAAGAAAAATCGTTAAAGTGGTCGAAATTCCCGATAAAAAGCCCTGACTCCCGGAACTCTATCTCCATTATTTATATTTTTGATTGACCGCCGATAATGAGTCTTTTTTTTTTCGAACTGACTATATTGTTAGCCTTAGGGGCCCTGGAGACTTTACGGCTTTTACAGCTTTACCGGGCTTGGGGCGAGCGCTTAAGGCACTCAGCCACGAAAGCTTTGCAACAACATCCGAGGGTGCCAAAGTGGCCGAACCGCTCGGACTGTTGCGCGTCTGTAAATAAGTCGCGATCTGGCTAAACCTAGTAAGATATTACTACGTATAGTATATTTATACTGTACGCAGGGTTTCCAGACCTACTATATGATATAGTATCCTACTAAATTACTACTATATTTTTATTAGATAAAATAATTAGGCAACATTATTTATTCCAAAATGTTTAAGCGTAAATATATTTTTTTCGTCTTTATGCCATCTACTATAATTTTTCAGGTAACAGTATCAAAAATACTATATATGATATAAATAAAGTGGGCAACCCTAACTTTTCGTCACAGAAAAGGCAGATGGAGCCTTTAGAACAACAAATGTGGGGCATGCATATAGCTGTGTGTTTTTGATAACCAGATAACAACACGTGCAACCGTGTGAATAATGTTGCCAGGGTATTTAACTTGAGTCTTACTGTATTTTTTACCTCTCCAGCAGTGTCAATCCATTATCCATCATCTAAAAACCGACTTTGTACTTGAAATGAAGGGCCCAAGGATCTTCACTTACCGATTTTTAACTAAATTTATATGTAGGTCGTTGTCAAACAAACAAACTATTACGTAATAAATATTACCCTACTTTTAGTTTCATGATAGGTTGTAAATAAAATAATCTTCCAACGCTACATACAATGCAATGTTACCTCTGAAACGATACTCTGTCTTCCTTTTTTTGTTTTAGAGAAGATTTTTATCATGTAATTAGACACAAGAAGGCATATTTTTTATACGAGTATAATATTAAAACACACGGAATGCTGACATTGCCAGATGTTTCCTTTCAAAATTGACACAATTGAATACTAATATGAGACATTTTCGTGTTATGGAAGCCTCCATCTGCCTTTTTCTGAAAACTGTACTGTACGTATTGATTGAATTTTTCGATATTTGCACATGAAAAAAAAACTAAATAAACGTTTTAAACATTTATTAGAATTATTTTATACGTAGCGATTTCAATCAGCTGTTAACGGCTTCTTCTTCCCTACCAGTAAATAATCAACAGAAATATCTTCTCAAACAGTCTTTGTTTTGGATTCGTTATGCCAAGCAAAAGTCTGATATTTACAGAAATATATGATACATTTTACAATTTTTTTTCTCACAAAGGCAACAAAACTATTTCCTCTATGGAATGCATGAAATAATTTTAACAATAGGTGAGAGCGGGGCTGGAAGTTCCGATTTTTAAATAACATGAAGTTTTATTATAAAAATGAAGGGTTTCATTTTCATCATGTGTAAATATTGAACGGTTTTTTATAGTTTATTGTAATATAATAGTCACTTTTACTAATATCTCAATAGTTTATTTTACAGAAGTAAATTTATGACAAATTTTGGAACGGAACTTTCAGCCCCGCTTTGGGGCGAGTTGTTCCTCCTTTGAGGCAAATTGTTCCGCTTAGATTATGACACTATACTGTCAGAATAACATAGCTTTTCTTAAATAAAACAACAATTTCTATAAATGTATGTATGTAATGTTTATTCTTCACACAACTTAAAAAAAACCAGTAATTATCCAATTTTTTTTAAATATATTTAAATTATAATTGAGATCACTTAACTTATAAATCTTATCAGATGCATAAATAAACTTAAAAAACAACAAAATTAGTAAGATTCATATAAATGTTACGTTACATAGTTAAATAATAATTGAGATCTATCAACTTATAAAACTTATCAAGTGTATAACTAAACATTAAAAAACAAAAAATCATAACTAGGAACCTTCAGATATTATTTTTGATTTAGTTAAATTATAATTAAGATTAGTCATCAGTTTTACTTTAATCTTGCGTAATTATTTTTGGCAATCTCCATTCTTAATCATCAGCAATCTTATTCATCACTCATTTCTTCATCTGACTCACAGTTGGGACACATATAAGTGACTTCATCTAAACATTTGAGATGAGCCCAATTTTTACAAATAATACATTCTATCCACTTTTCTCTTGGACGAGAATTTGAATATAAATCACAACAAATTATACAGTACCATTCCAGATCGTTACCGCTGTCACTCTCGCTTTGTTGTAATACTCTTCGTTTAGCTTTTTCCTGAGATTTTCCCTTCCCTTTCCCCTTGCCTTTACCTTTTCCTTTACTGTTATCGTTGTTTTCCTTTTTTCTTTCCTTGCAATGTCTTCATTCTTTTTTGTCTTTTTCTTTGCCTGTTCTTCAGATAACGCTTTCAATTTTGTAACAAATCTATATAACGTCATGTGGCAAATTTCAAGATCTCTTGCCACCGTTTTAACAGCTTTTCCCTCCTTGATGACAGCATCTGCAGCTTGACGCAACAATGTCTCGGAGGTTTTACCTCTTTCCGTCTTACGTTTGTAGTTTCGCATCCTAAAAATAAAATAAAAATGGTTAGAAACATTTTAGGTACGATTGAATATCAATTGGGGTAAGTTGTTCCGGGGAACAACCTGCCCCGCCGAGGAGGAACTTATAGCCCCAAATTACGTTTATAGACAAAGACTGACACGCTGAGAAACTAATATAATCAGTTAAAAAAATACTTAAACAATAAGATAACTTACTTATGTCACTACAATTTTGGAAAGTTACGCATGTATCGGTCCATAATAAACAGAGATAGATCGAATAGTTTAAACACGAAAAAATTTACTTACGTGATGTTTAGCAGCCACATGCACACAGCCACTCAACCGCCGTCGCCGGAGTAACTAAAATGGCTACCGGCGCGGCGCGTTACCTGACGCTTTACCGGCGCATTTCACATGTATTGCTATCTCTTTTCCTTACAAAGTTATTGCTGTCGGAACAACTTACCCCGGGAACTTCCAGCCCCGCTCTCCCCTACATAAATGTGGTTAACTCCCAAAATTCAACTTTTATATCACACTTTAATGATTCCAATCTATTGACTTATAATTGATTATTTGTTGATGTATGGAGTAGGATTATAGACAAATGTGTACCTTATTAAATATTATAAAAATATATCGATTTTTCACATTATATAATGATTAATCTACTTTAATGATCGAAATTACTTGTGCCGTTTATCTATATTCATAAATATGTAGGTACTTCTGTCTGCATATGTGACTGTTTTTCCATATTCCTGAATATGCCATTAATTATTTTTTTGTCTGTCTGTCTGTTTGTACGTCCGGATTTAACACAAAAACGGCGTGACCGATTGTTATAAAATGATGTACACAAGAAGCGTATGTCATTGGTCAAATTATAGGCTATAATAATTTTCCATAATACATTTACAAAACGTAAAAAAATGCAATCTATTTTGATGATTTCATGGGAATTTCATTTTGTGTTTCGTACTGACTATACTGTTAGCCTTAAGAACCCTGGAACCATTAGAGGCTTTCATCGTGCTTGGGGCGAGCGCGAAAGGCAATAACTAACCATACATATATAAATGTTTCTGCCTTCTGGGAGGAAGGAAGAAACATGTGTTTATGCATTTAGCAATCAGGCAATTTGGTCTAACTAACCAAAAAGAGAGAAAAGGTCCCTTATAGAACCTATGTACCTGAGTGGTATGCATGTGTGAAGTGTAGTGTTTTATTGAAGACCAATACTGCCATTATCGAGTGTATATAGTTTCCAGTCTTATGACGATTTCAGGATCCTAACAAGATGGTGGCTCCTTTGTTAGAACCTTCTAGGGAGTTTTTGTGGCATCTCAGTATTCATGATCCACGTTATTATTTCCATTATTTCAATAAAAAACAAAATCACTATATCAATGAGTATAAATTAAAAAATAAACTTTACTCGTGATTTTACGAAAACAATATCAATTTGCGTCAAATTTTAATTGTAACCTAGTTTATAAATGTATATTGATTTTAATCTACATATTTTGGTGTTGATAATAAATATATTATTATAATAGCAACTGGCTCTAATACAAGTGTTGTGGGATGAATGCATAAATGTACCTAAACAAATTCATGCATATTTTTTATTGTTCATTAATTTATTAATTGGTATAAATGAGTACCTACATTATTATCGTCTAGCATTCAAAGTTATCGTCTTACGTGCGTGCACTGCGTCTAGAAATAATATCTAATCATTGAATGATGAGGTGTAATAATTAAAAAAAAACCCTACAAAAATTACATTTGATATCATAAAGTAGCGATTCTTCATATAAATTACGCTCGATAATCCAGTTTTATTTAAAGGCAATGTTTATGCAGGTTTAATTTCACCGTCAAACACTTTTTTGCTATTATAATAGAAGATCAATTAAATCAATTTTAAGCAATGATGGCTCAGTGGTAGCGAGTACGGACATCGCGTTGATGGACGTGAGTTCGAATCCCTGCAATAAGGCCCCAGCTTTCGGTGAAGGAAAACATCGTGATGAAACCATAGCATGATGGGTTTTTTCTAAAGCACGCGTGGCTAGCTACCACCCTCAAGTTGAAAATTTGTCGCCAAGCACCAATAGGTGTTATCCGAAAGCTGCACTTGAGAGCCAGTTTTCTCACTAGGCTTGGCGCGTTACCATCATCATCACTTAAGATTAGGTGAGATTGTGTCCACAAAACTAACTAAACCTATAACAATAAAACAAATTAAATCGATTTTAGTCTTGAAAATTGTCTTCTGTTAGAAACTAAAACTAATTGAAACAAAATACTATTTTAGGGTAGAACATTTTTTTATATTTAAATAAATATTTTTATTTTCTTAACATAATGTCTATGTATGTAGGTACTATCTATTATTTTATTTTACCATTCGTCATTAGCATTTATATCTGATATTTATAAGATCCTAGGTCTATATTACTATTATTAATAGGTAAAGTTTTACTTTTGTAGGAGTTATACTCCGGAACTACTCTGATCCGATTATAAAAAATATTTCACTTACAGGAACCTACATTATTCCTGAGTGATATAAGCAACTTTTATTGTTATTAAAGTGTTTAATTATAATTAATACGAACAAAGTCGCAGGCGGATGCTATTAGATGTATAATTGGTATATTCAAATGTAAGACCAGGGTACCATATGCACCAACATACCAATATACGAGTAGGTACAATATACAATTTGTATATATATTTCTCGTGCACCTCTGGAAGACTGGTGGAGAATGCTTTTAGCATGAAGTTTTCCTTTCACTCCGCAATGTTCAATGAATTGTAAAATATATTAATTAATCAATTTTATCTTATTTCTATACTAATTACAACGTTATCTATGTAATAATTATGGTATTAGCCAAGCTGATAAAGTAAATGAATTTCGATGGCGACGCCACGTCATTTTCTAAATTGTCTCATCATGCTCATTTATGTATGTATGTTATCGCGAGTGTGAATAAATAAAATAACATTAATATAAATTACATTGTTTTCTTGTTTAAATCGTAAGCAAAATACTACTACATCAATCTTGGTATTGCGTTTTCTCATTTTCAATGGTGATTTTATGACATCTGTAATAGCATCCGAACGACTTTGAGACAATCGCTTTTTGATTATTCTTACCGACACGCTAGTATCCACTGCAATAGCCTTACTTAAATTAAAAACTTCATCTACAACATCATAAATAACAATATAATTTAAACTTTTTTGGAACGACGTTCCTTATCGCGGGATGGGAGCCGCCCGAAAGGAAAAGGATCCGACCTGCACTAAAAAGATACAAAAACATATATCTATAGGATTTAGCCTGCGAGAGAATACGCGGTTAAAGCAAGTCCTGATTTTCATGACTGTGGTTGTTGTTAATTTGGCCTAGCAGTGTGACGGTCAGACTTGTACGCACTGTTGTAAGCACAGTACGAGTGGTTTGTATGAGTTCCGCTGATCTGAGGACCTTTTATATTACAAACTTGCTATTTACATTTCAAGTATTTATTCTTAAATACAATTTTAGGACCATTCCTTCATTGTTCTTGTTATTTAATAATACATAATATATAGGAAAAGGAACTTCATGCCTACCGGGTGTCCCAGGACACCTCTCGAGTTTTTATCCTTAAATAGAACATTTCAATTCAATACACAATAAAAATTCACCCGGAATCGCTAACTCTGAAATCGCTTTTTTTGAAATAGTTTGCTACATTAATACTTTTGATGACCGCCGATAATGAGTCTACGCGCGACCATTACGGCATTGGGCACACTGCCGCTAAAAACAGTTTAACACATAAAATATTTTTTATAGTATTAAATATCAATGGAAATTTTTGAAAAAATATGCTATTATCTGAACACTTGAAAGAATAAAACCACATTATAGTTGATAGTTTGTTTCCAGCTTTAGAATTGCCAATAATACGTTATGGAAATATAAAAAAATATTTTTAACCAATTTTGATGCAATTTTGTACACGGGAAGTATTTGTGATACCTCAATTTATATACTAGCAAAACCGACGGACGTTGTCTTGCTTAAAAATCTAAAACTCGACCACAACGCCATCTATCGGATCCAATTGTAAATCTAAACGATCCAGAGACCGACGCAAACACACACAAACGTTACACCAAAATCGGTCCAGCCGTTTAAGAGGAGTTCAGTCACATACACACAGATGAATTATATATATAAAGATATGAAATGTCAATAATATGAGTAAAAATATAGGATGAATATTATTACTGCGTAGTAAACGCGTGCGGAGACGCGGGTGCACGCAAGTATATATAGATATATACCCTTTTCAACAATGAATAACTTGACCACAGCGCTACCTAACGTGTTTAAACACTTTAAAAACAAATCTACCAACGTTCATGGTGAGCTGTCAAACTGTGTTGGAATTTATCAATCTCATATTCACAATTTATCAATAAATATACCAACATCCATTTTTAGGGTTTCGTATCTCAAAATGAAAAAGAAACAGAACCCTTAGGCCGTGAACTAGACCGTCCAGTCTAGATGACAGCGGGAACGGCGCGGCCGCGGTGACCTGCTCTCGAGGCCACGCCGCGTAAGCGCCAGCGACTAGATCGCTCGGTTTGTGACGTTAAAGTGACCTGACGAAATTGTGTACGATATGGATATTGCGACATAACCTTTTTGAAGTGAAACTTCTTATGCAACTTCCAAGCGTTAAACGTTTAACGTTTAACGCACATTATCGGTCTCTCCTCTTTTGTGTGAGCCAGAGCGAGAGAGTAAATGTAGGTGTGTATGTATATTGCACACTGTTTAAATAAAATAGATAATGCCTTTTAAAATGTAGTTTCACTTCTATCGTGTGTGAATCGCACACACACCTTTTTTATAGTACTTAGTTCTTTTATTTTTTATGATTTATTATGGACAGAAGAAAATGTAAACCCATACTACACACAAAGAAAGCAAAAAAGCGAGCTTTAGTGAAATTATGAAGACCAAAGACTGAAACCGAATAAGGTTTTTGTTGAATTCGTTTTTTATTTCATCACATAATCGATTACTTATCCGACTATTTTTATGGTTATTATGTTTGCTGTTCTTTATTGGTAATCTTTCTAAACCGTTGAAATAATTTCCTCCAATGACATCTTTTAAGTTTGTCGATCAAAAAATATGTGTAGATAAGCAACAGGATGTCACTATGATTATCCAACCCGCAACCACCGCTCGATTGGAGTGCGACGCTAGTGTTCCACCGCACGCGCCGATGTCGTCGAGAACATAATTATGTACTTTATCAAGTTGCGTATGCCGCCGCATGCACCGCCGCGCGTCGTCGCCCTCGCGCCTCCACCCGCTGACATCAAGTTCGCGGCCTTATAAGATCACTTTGATGTCCGTCTGTCTGTCTATCTTTCCGCCAAGACCCTTTTTCTCCAAAACGACTTGAGATATAAAGTTGAAATTAATATCATATACTAAGGTCTACGGCTTCATAGTGCTCAAGTTTCTAGGTTAACACGTTAAAGAGATATGATACTTCATAGTTAAAATCCGCTCACTGACCGATTTTCAAAACCTATAGGGTACATTCCGCAGACCTACAATCCTGAAATTTGACACGAAGAGAGGTCTTTTAATAATTTAAGAAAGAAATCCGAAAATAATGAGTTTCAAATCCCGTGTGATAATAATAATCCCGTGTATATAAAGCAACAAAATTATTTATATATTTTTCATTTTTTCCTCGGAAACGTCTGAGGTAAAAAGTTAAAATTTATATAATACTAAGATTTTTGACCTCACACTGCTGTAAAAAAAAACATTTTTCTAGATTAAGGCAACAAAGTGATAAAGCCCTTCATACAAATACATAGTCATACATAATCTAAAAGTTACACTCACTGACCGATACTGCACATGCAACTCATTTCCTGCAATTATGAAATAATATGTTATGACTTGCCAATCAGTATTTATCTCCTGGGTTGAATCTCTTAAACCTTTCACTTATGTTACGATATATATTGTGCTGTATAATCTAGTTAAAAACTATTCTGGAAAAAAATTGATATAGTAATATGTAGGTACTAACTACAAATAAAATAATTCTATATAGATAATGAAAAAGAAAATACAAAACAACCGTAAAAGTGGCAAATTGAGGTCACTGAACAGTACCGAAATATATTCAAATTGTTACGAAATTTAGTACAGTATGGTAATGCTGATCTTCTTGGCATCGCTCAATTATAATATAAGCTGTGCCCGCGGGTCCGCTAGCGTGGACTACAGAATGCTGTCGGCTGAGCGCACGCACGAATTGTCCTGCTTTAAAATTGTTTATTCTGGGTGATCCTTAGAAGACAAACGATCGCAGACTTTTTGTAGGTCTTTTTAAAATCTACAATTATGCAGTACATTAATTATTTGATATAATATCTCTTATGGTTTACTCAGCGTAAGCCATTTAATCGCTCCAAAAGCGTGTTTTTTCCGAATCGATTCACCATTATCGTCACTGCTTATGTCGTATATTAATTTATCTCACAAAATATATCCTATAACCTGGCCAGATAACATATCTATGCATTAAAAAAACATGTAAATTAAATTGGTGGTTTTGAAAAAACATAAAAGGAAAGACAGAAAGAGAGAGACGTTGTTTTTATGATAATATGCATAGAAGATATAGAAGAATTATATCAACTTTTACTCGACTATAGGCATAGTTATATATGAAATACGATATAGATCGGTAAATCGTTGTCTAATATATAAGATAACCCTATAATTTATCTTCCTGATATGTTTTTATTAGGTATAAAAATTATATGAAACATTCACTTTCATAACGCATGTTGTTGTGCGCATACCTCAGTTCTAATTAGGTCTAATGGTAATTTCCTTTACTAGTTCAACTAATATTGTTGCAATATTTAAAAATACATATCTACATGTTCTAAATGTCTAAACGATTTTCTTATTCAGGAACCAAGTGATGTTAACGTTGTTGAAAATGGGGATCGTGTGAATGCAGCATTTGATACATCTCCAGAAAATATAAATGGTGTAACACCGGTTTCAGGGAAATTGCATACGGAGCCCATTGACTCACCTGAAAAGTCAGAGGTCTGTATTGTAAATTAATTGAAATCGTTTGTAATCAATGCAATTTTACTTATGTCGCTAAGTAACACGACCTCATAAAAGAACCTCATCCGATGGTATTGCTTACATTTTGAGGGTTTGAAAATTTGGACCAAACACTAAATACCTTGAACTCAGCTGCAGTTGAAGTTATTAACTAACTAAAATCTTTAAGTTCGTATTTTTTAAATTTGTGGTATTGTTATTAGCATTAAGATGGATAAATGCAAAGACAAACTTATGTAGTAATTTCTTATTTTATACCCGGAAACTTTATTCAGGATCAATACTAAAATTAGTAAGTCCTTTTTAGTTATCTTATCATATCATTGAATCAACTCTTAATGATACTTTATTATATATTATTGCTGTTTTATATTCACAAGTGTTATTAAAAGTTTTAGCAAGTTACACCTAATTAAAAGTTATTGAACCATAATATGTAGTTTGTACTAGTAAAGGTGGAGGCTTTTAATAAGCAATTTTATTATTTATTTCTTCCCTTTTTATACGTATATATACATACGTATATATACAATATACGTATATATACATTAGTCTATAAGCCTTTCCAAAATTATAAAATCAATAAATAATATAATTAATTTAAGTTTCCAATGCTAAGGCGACACTCGGGATTGTATTATTGTAAATAATTTGTTATCTTATGATTTTCGTGTATATCTATAGACGTCACATGAAGTTGCTATAATATAACAAAGCGAATAAAAAAAATCCTCGGATTAAAAAGATTAGAACAGTGTAATTAGTGGAATGTCGAGTCGATGTCCCCTGTGGTTCCGGGTTTATGTGTGGTCGTATAACTATATGGTCACAGATTAGATTGAAATCATGCCTGTTGTTAAGTGAACATTTGAGTAAGATGGAAATGGAAATGGCTGGCTCTCAAGTGCAGTTGCCGGAGCTCATCTACAAGTGACGGTTGGCGGCGATTGGTGACGGTTTTTTGAATTGAAAGTGGTAACAAGTAAAGCGAGCATTAAAAATGTTCAATCATACTACAGTAAGCTATATATTAAAATAATTTAATACTTTTTCAGGCTGTAGACAAAAGCCATGAACGACCCGTGTGGGATAACCGACTCGAATTCCTCATGTCCTGCATCGCTACATCAGTCGGCTTGGGCAACGTATGGCGGTTCCCATTTGTCGCTTACCAGAACGGCGGCGGGGCTTTCCTAATACCATATATAATAGTATTGCTAGTTATAGGAAAGCCTATGTACTTTCTGGAGACAGTACTTGGCCAGTTTAGCAGTAGCAACTGTGTAAAAATATGGGCACTTTCCCCAGCTATGATAGGTATGATTTAATGTTTCCTAATACATTGATTTCATAAATATTGTCAAACAATTGTGTCATATCTTTAGTTCTTAAAACAGTTGCATGATAATGTATCTAATCCCATGAGTACCTAATAAAAAAGGATACTGATGAGGTCTAACCTCATAATTAACTCATTTATTTTTAACATACAAATAGGCTAACTTAACACATAAATACAAGGGAACGTTTGCGTAAAAATTAAAGGCTCTCAAAACGTATAGAAGTATGTATTTAATTAACGTTATCTTTGATTTCAGGAACTGGTTACGCTCAATCACTGGGAGCATCGTACGTACTCTCATATTATGTGTCGATAATAGCTCTCTGCTTATATTACTTCGGAGTCAGTTTTAATTCGACATTACCTTGGTCTGTTTGCAAGCCCGAATGGAGAAACTGCGTGCCTTCTGGACAAACCGTAAACGCTTCTCAAATAGACGGTGATCCTGTTAGCAGTGCTGAATTATATTTTACGTAAGAAAATTTAATAATTAGAAAAGCTATTTTGATAAGAATTTTCAGTAGGTACTCGTGTTTTAATAAGAATAGTTATATCGATTAATCTTCTTCATTTCGAATTATCTTGCCATTTTACTTACTCCCTTTAAGTGTAGATATAAATTATAGTTGTGTGTTAAGTACCTTATCCGTATGATATGCTAATTTCATATGGGATTATCTATCAATGTTAGTATCTATAATATAAAACCATTTAGATACTCGTGCCAAGATAATATAATCTCGTATAAATTGTATGAAATTTACCCGTATTAGATAATAAAGTGTCGGTAAGGTGTAATAAGTTCCTTCAAAGAAATATTTTTATCACTTTTAGATATGAAATGTTATCTTAAAAATGGCAGACCTAATAGTGTTTTTTTTTTAAATTACTATTTATAAATATTACATTTCGAAATATTTTTAAGTAATATATATTTTATTAAGCAACGTTTTTTAAAAAAATCTTTTAATTTATACTAAGTATTGAAATTTTATGTAGAAAGACGTTATCATATAATGTTTATATGTTATTTAAGTTATATAGTTAATTAAATCGTTACAACAATTTGAAACAATATTATAAAAAGTTTTGACAGTGTGTATATGTGGAGTGATCTCTGGACCTACCAATCGGAATCGAAAAAATAGTTTTATAGTTTATTTGTTAACGAATATTATATGTTACAAAGATCGGCTTTCTTTGTTAACACTTCATATTAAATAACATACCACTTAATTACGGAAACCGCTTCCGAAAACGAAGATAGACAATAGTACTAATGATACCTTTTATGATAGGTCAGAAAAAAAATCGATGCCGATGAAAAATAAACATCTATTTACAAATATTTATTAGCTCCATCATGCTCCATCATGTTAGTACAGCTAAATGAAAGGATAAAAACTTAAAAATACATTACTTTACTTATAAAAAAAACCATCAGTACTATCGTCTGTTTTCGTTTTCGGGAGCGGTTCTCTAATACCCTGTATAATATGTCGAAGAATTGTGTCGATGTGAATATGGAACCCGTACTAGTGACTTAATATTCGTACTATTTACTTTACTATTGACCAGCACTATTGTCGCTTCAAGGCATGACTGTGGGATAATGTAGACGTTAGTAAATAAGTCGACTACAATAAACACTGTTCCTAAGTAACGTCTCGCTGCCCATCACCCGGTTACGTATTACATGTAGGCTACATAACTTCACGCTACGAACCTGAAGATCGGAGCAATAACAATGAACGTCAAGCTGTAGGCAAGTACGAGAAATGAGAACAACAATAGGCTACACGGGTCCATTGGCGGTGGTGCGGAGGAGAGTCGTTCGAATAATTTTAACACGGCTAAACCCGTGGAGCACAGTTAGTCATCTCTGGCAAAGTACGTGGCGAGTAAAAATTTTACGATCTTAGTTTACGCATACTAAAAGTTTGATAACGTTTGTTTCTTAGTTTTTCTTTTATTGTCAGTCTTAAAATGTTCACATTACTGCATAAAGGGCGCACGGGTGCGTTAGCGGTGCGGTGGAGAGTTGGCCAAATAAATGTAACTCGGGTGACCTTGGAACCTTCGAGCATAGCTAGTTTATAATAAATTCATAATATTTTACAGCAAGCCAATAAATAAAAACACCTGATATTATTTATTATGGTGTTGTAAAAATTTATCAATACTAACAAAAAATATCTACGAGTTATTTCAGATATATTTTTATCTGTTAACGTTAAACTTCAAAGTATAATATAAATAAGTTTACCATAGTTCCAGAAAACAGATCAGTCCAATACGACAAAATCCTTACTAATATTATAAATGTGAATGAAAGTTTGTTTGTGACGCTTTCACGCGAAAACTAGTTATAAACCGATCATCATGAAACTATGTAGGTACCCATATTCTTGGAGGTATTAGAAGTAACATAGGATACTTTTTGTTCCGGTAACAACAATTTTTGTCGTCCACGCGAGCGGAGACGCGGGCAGAAGCTAGTAGTTTATATTATAAAAAGGATATAAATAATCTATACAAATATATAAAATTGAAGTATCAGTTTGTAATGTAATGTCAAAATAACAGCTTTTCACTAAATGCATATGAAAGTACATACGGTAATTTAAATCAATTTTTAAATTTTTTGTCTGTTTGTTCCGGCGAATCTCAGTAATGGTTGGACCGATTTTGACGGGGCTATCACTGGCAGTTAGCTGATGTTATAAAGAGTAACTAGACTACTTTAATTTCAGAAAAATAATTAGGGTTCCGCACAAATAAAGTTTTTTAGTAGTCCGCGCGAGTGGAGCTGCGGCCACAGCTAGTTAACCACACTGCTCTACGTTGAACTCTTTTACGTAGAATTTTTTTGCTAAAATGCAAACATTAATTTTTATCGGTTTAATTACTAATATTGTGCATTGAAATATATAAATATTATATAATAACTATATAAAAGTCGTATATTATACTAAAACCGTTTTATTTTTTATGACGTTACAAACAGTCTCGCGGTACGTAGTTCATCTGAACACCGGATGTTAAGTGCTCACTGTAGTGTATATAATTTTATAATCAACCTCAAAAAAGACTACAGTCCTAAGCCCAGTAATAATAGGTCGTTACACCAGAAGACTGACTTAGAACGCCTCCGGTGTTTGTGTACCATTTCTTATAGCAAGAGTTTTATACAATATTTTTTACAGGCAAACTGTTCTGCGTCAGTCTGATGGAATCGATGATGGAATTGGTGAGTAAAATATTATAATTTTCTCAGTTATATTTATACATGTCTACTTCCGCTATGTTCTAGTTAAATGAATGCATATTGAAAACATTAATAACCAATTATTATTCAAATATATTAGTGATAATATATAAAATGAAAGTACAAATGAAAATACAAATGAAAATACATTTAGTAATGTACTTTTTCAATTAATGGCTTTTGCCCGTAACTTAGTTCCCGTTGTCCTCTAATTAAAACAACTTGCGTACCACCTATGCTCAACTGTTTATACTCAAACAGAACTTTCACGGTCACTTAACATGGGATTTTGTTGACAAATACTAAAACCTGTAAACAATAGAAAGTGATCCTCAAATGTAGTTACTGGAATACCCTATGGCTTGACGATAAATTTCAACTTAACATTTTTGGTGAACAATATTTTGTGCCCCATATCATTACCATACCATAATTTAATACTGATGCTTTCCAAATTGGAAGCTCGGGCTCTTTATAGGATCTGAATGTACAACCATCGACATGGTGTCTAAACGCGCTATCAATCACATCACAACCACTTCAAATTATCAGATTTCATAACATAAACAACAAACATCTAATTTACATGTTACAATAAACTTAACCATTTTTATTAAAAACAATTTTAGGTGCGCCACTGTGGGACCTTACACTGTGTCTATTTGTGTCATGGTTGATCATTTTCTTCATCGTAGCACGAGGTGTGAAAAGTTCAGGAAAAGCATCCTACTTCCTTGCCTTATTTCCATATGTGATTATGTTAATATTGCTGATTAGGTAAGTTCCATTACATTTTATTGTTTGCGTTACATTAGATACATATTTTATTTTATGAACTTTACGCGTTTTTTTTTAATATATAAAAAACCAATTTAAATTATTTAAAATAAAATTACATACCATCTAAAAACATAAAGCTCAGTAAATTACATTGCTACAATTTATAATCATTTTATCATGTCATTTTGAAAAACCGTTGGTTATTTTCCAATTAAAAAATTAAATTATCTATTATATTGAGATTAAGTAAAAAAAACACTTCTCACTGTATTTAGTAAAATAATATTGTTCCTTAAGTACACTCCTGAGTCTTCCTTTCGAACTAAAATATTATTATGTTTCAGAGCTGTAACATTACCTGGTGCTGGTAAAGGCATACTGTTCTTCTTAACACCAGAATGGGAGAAAATTCTAGAAATTCGAGTGAGTTAATTCTCATCTAAGATAAATTTATTTTTACAAAACTATCCATTATATTAAACTTAATATCATATTTGTAGGTATGGTATGCGGCAGTTACTCAAGTGTTTTTCTCGCTTTCCGTGTGTTCTGGTACATTGATAATGTTTTCTTCGTACAACAAATTCAACCAAAATGTTTACAGGTTTGTATTTATAATTACATTATTAATTAAAAGGTATTCGATTAAATTAAGATTTATTAGATTTGATTTATGTGCATTTAATTTAATTATGCAATTAGCTTTCTCATTTATACGTAGGTACCTAGCTCCAGTAGAACCAAATTATTTATGTAACCTAACGTAACGATTAATCAAAATTGTTTTTTTACTTTCAAGAGTTTTAAGGAACTATATCGCAAATGATAAAAGTATTAATATATTGTAAGTATTTTTAAACCTAATGAACTAAACTATGTTTTCGTGCTAGTTTGCGCGAACCATGAACAAAATCACACTAACTACAAACCGACTAAAGTAAGGAACCGCCCTAGTTAAAATTTCGTTTCACTGAAAAATTATCATATGGTTATTCCTTAAACTCTTATTGCCTATTTTTTTTTTACATTTCTCTATTACTCTCTGTATTCCGCTTTCAATTTACATTATACAGTTTGTGTAATACTTCATTTGAGTACAAAAAAGAGACGATTCGCTTCCGCTTAAAGCATTTTATTGCCACCGATGTTATTAAATAAAGTTCGCTAGAGCGGTTCATTTTGATTTATTTAAACTTAAGGCAAATACAATACAAATTATTAGGTCTTTACATATGAAATTGGCGTTTTGTTGAACCACCTTGATCTTAAATATCTGGCGTTTGGTTATGAACTCCAAATTCAAATTTATTTCAAATTTAGGCTTGTGTACTTGTGTTTCGAATTCATTGATTCATTTATTTTCGCACCATTTGAGTTTTCTTTAACATCGTTCTTTTCACAAAATGGAAAACTTAAAATATTGCTTTATTTACGAATATGAGTTCCACCATGGCATCAGCACTGCAGAAACAGCTCGAAGAACTAATTATGTGTATGGGGAAGCTACTGTAAAAGAAAGGACGGTACGTTTTTGGTTCCAACGTTTTCGTTCTGGAAATTTGGACCTACGAAATAAATCCCGTAGACGGCCGGAGACCGTGGTTGATAATGAAGTATTAAAGATTATCGTGGAAGTGGATCCATCGCAAACCACATCCAAGTTAGGGGCAGGCTTCTGTGTGAATGATAAAACAATTTTAATTCACTTAAAACAAACTGGAAAAGTGAAAAAGCTCGAGAAATTTGTATCGCATTAATTGAAAGAAGCACACCAACAAACACGCATTGACTGTTGCATTACATTACGTAACCGTCACAATGAGGGAATTTTGTATCGTATTCTTACTTGTGACGAAAACTGGATCCTTTACGACAATCGGAAACGCTCATCACAGTGATTGATCCAGGAAAACCGGCAAAATCCTGTCCTCAGAAAAAGGCACTGGTGGACCAGTTCTTGTGTCATATACTACAGCTTCCTAAGATCTGGTCAGATGATAACGGCAGATCTGTATTGTCAACAATTGCAAACTATTATGGAAAAGCTACGCAAACGAGACTGGTCAATCTCTCTAGCCCACTACTGCTTCAGGACAACGCTAAATCCCATACTTCACAACAGACGGCCGCTAAATTAGAGGAACTGCGGTTGGAATATCTCTGACACCCACCATACTCCCCCGAACTTGCTCCAATAGAATACCACTTTTTCGAAATTTGGACAATTTCTTGCAAGGAAAAAGGCGATGAGGCTGTTCAAACCGCCTTTAAAGATTTTATTGAATCTCGCTCTCACCATTTTTTCAGCAATGGAATCAATGAACTACCTATAAAATGGTGAAAGATCATAGATAATAATGGTACCTACATACTTCGATTGATTAAATGTATAATATTTTTTTCGTTTTACTTTTTCCGTATAAATGCTAATTTCATATGTAAGGGCACTGGCCTTGACTAGTCGCTTAAATATATCGCTACCAGTCAATGCTGTTTTAAAATTGAATTCTAGATAGATAAAATTAAATTTAAAATATTTTCTTATTTCAGAGATTCCATGATTGTCACTACATTGGATACATTTACAAGTCTCATCTCTGGCATAACTATATTCGGTGTATTGGGTAATCTAGCATACCAACTTGAATATGACGATATCAATCAGGTCATTACAGGTGGTGGTACGAGCCTCGCCTTCATTTCTTACCCGGATGCAATCGCGCAGTCACCCTTCGTGCCACAAGTAAGGAACAATTATTATTAATGTAATGAGGTTAATAACTAATTTATTAGGTACTTTATTTTTCGCTAATGTTTAAAGAAGTCATCATTCATAATTATAGATATATATAAGGAGATTAAATTCAAATTAATCATTTTATCTACAACGATTGATTAATAATAAAGTATATCATAACGTTCTTCAAGAACCGAACCGTGTCTAATTTTAATATTGATTGTATAGAAAAGGAACTTTGTTTATATTATGTTCATAGACTTTCTGTTATTTCTATAACTAGCAGTAAATTACATGTATGAACCTAAATCGTGTCCTATTTTGAACGTCAGGAAGATGCTCATAATCCCAATTTCTTGAACTAAAATATAGTATATAATAATAGTAAACAAAAAAGTCCTACGGCCTATACCGACTCGTAAACATTTAACTATAATTACCTACTCTTGTAGTTTTAAATTTCTATCTATTTACCTACATCCCTCTACCTATTACCATGCCTATCTACCTATTTCTATACCACTAGTGTAGTTTACGCCCTTTAAGATTTTAATTATTGAAAAAGTTGTATTATCTATCACACGTTGATAGTAGAGAATATCGATTTAGTATAGTAAGAAGTACTTATTTATATGATAAGGAATAAATTGAAGAACATAGATTGTAATATTTTTTAAATCATATTTATATGATTGCTTTTGATAATAATCTCACTAGATGTTCATGTTCGTTTTCAAGTAGTAGGAGTTGCACCTTTCTACTGGGTCTCAATGCGGCTTCCGAATAGATGTGCTTGGAAACTTATTTTATAACTTGAGTGCAATATAAAAAATAGTAGTTAGTCAAGGAGGTATTAGAAAATATAGTAATACTATGCTATGGTTTCATTACAATTATTTTCCTTTACCAGAAAGCTCAGGCTCATTGTAGGAATATATCTAGCGCCCTATAACCATCTGAATTATTCCTTGAATTTGTTTTAATTTAATGTACAATATTTTTTATTATATGTAATCACTCGTATAGTTATATAACTAGTTTGTATAGTTATATAGTATATTTTATAGTTCCCTCAAAAAGTTAACAACCCTGCATAAGTTTCTAGATCAAAAACATTTAGGTAAATTTAATATTCTCTATAGCTGTTCGCTGTGCTGTTTTTCCTGATGATGGCAGTACTTGGCGTCGGTTCTGGGGTGGCGTTACTTTCTACATTAAATACGATTTTGTTGGATGCATTTCCAAAAGTACCGACGATTTACATGTCTGCTACTGCTTGCTCTGTCGGATTCCTTGTTGGCCTCATTTATGTCACGCCGGTAAGTATTATCACATAAATAAACAAATTAATAATTTCGTTTTATTGTTGGAAATTACTAAACTAACAGCAATGGATAGAGGGAAGAGTTCGTTGATTCTACAGATTATTAACGCAATGGGTACTGGATGGGAATTGTTTTTTTATGAATTCTCCCTACTATTAATTATGAGTAGGTGCCAAGCCCGGTGAAGCTGTAAAAGCCGTCTGAGGCTTCAGGGCCCTTTAGGCTAACAGTGTAGTCAGATCGAAAAAAAAAATATGAGTAATTGAATCTCACATCTAGTACCGTACTACAGTCTCGTACCTACACAGTGAACGTATTATTTTAGTTTGAAATCACATTCACACCATATGAGTGATATTTAAATAAATGTTACCTACACGTATGTTGGTGTGGGTGATGTCAAATATTTCACTTTATGGTAGTTACCTAATTAGTCTACTTCCCTTGAGAATAAATCATCTAGGTAGGGTAGGGTAATATTATAATTATAAATTTCCTTATAAAGTTTTAACAGTATGTAATTATATTATACACTGCGGCGGTCCTAGGGTAGAGCGAGATGTGCGGTCGCTCTAGGAGTCAGGTAGCAAGCCATTATGACACCAAGCCCGGTAAAGCTGTAAAAGCCGTAAAGGCTCCAGGAACCCTAAGGCTAACAGTATAGTCAGTTCGAAAAAAAAAAAAAAAAACCATTATGACAAATGCGAAAAACAATTTCGTGCGAAAAATACAATTTTTATGGCGCATTCTGAGGCTGTACTGAATGAAAATGAACATTAAAGTCAAGAAAATAAAATTAGGCATAGCTCTGCACGGCGCCCGCACTTCCTATGGTGTGATACAATTTGTAGTGTGAAAGCGTCGACCAAAGGGCGCAGAAAGACAATCTCGCTCTATCTTGATTAAAGGATAGGGCCGGCGCTGATTATGCTGTACATTTAAAAACATATACTATTCGTGCTATGTTCCCATCCAAATTAAATATTTTCAGGGAGGCCAATATATCTTAGAATTGGTCGACTACTACGGTGGAACTTTTATGAGACTGTTTGCAGCTATAACTGAAACCATTGGTGTTTTCTGGATTTACGGTAATGACAATTGGATTTATTAGAAAAAACTACATGCACTTAATTGTTTACATTAGTATTAAAAAAGTCAAAGATCTAGGTAGATACATATTTACCTCCATAAATTGAAATCGCTCTCATTAAAACAATACCTGTCGCTCTTTTTAGAGATACCTACGGCAATATTACTTTACTCCGCTCGCGTGAATTACAAAAATTGTTACTACCGGAGTAAAAAGTATCCTATGTGTTAATCCAGGTTATAAACTATCTGTGGGCCAAATTTCATCCAAATCCGTTCAGATGTTTTTTCGTGATTGAGTAACAAACAATATAATTTAGTAGTTTAACTGCAATTTTTAGACATAATATTTTCCACCTACGTGTGCTGGAAAGTAGCGATCTACAGATTTAAATAATAATCTAATCAAACTTAAAAATCATTTGAAGGAGTTCTTAAACTAAAATGCTTTTAAGTAACTAGAAAAATTACTGGAAACTATCACTACATACTTACACAATTTATTCTTTTAGATTCATGGTGTTGAGATTAATTTCCCTTAGCAATTATCTGTTACTGTTTATTACAGTGTTGATTTTGTATTTTAAATTTCAGGCCTGGAGAATTTATGTCTTGATATAGAGTTTATGTTGGGAATGAAGACATCATTTTATTGGCGTATTTGCTGGAGTATAGTTACACCTGCTATAATGATAACTGTTTTTATATATGCTCTTATTACAACTGAAGCACTCGTCTTTGGAGGTACTTATGTATATCCTAGGGAAGCTTACAGTACGTATATAATCATTATATTATGAATTTATCGTTTTTCTTCATAATGTTATAGTTAATAACTTAGTTATATAATACCGTTTTATTTCAGTCGCTGGGATGTCTCTCCAGTACATAGGAATGGCATTAATTCCTTTGTGTATTGCAATCGCGTTTTGGAAATATAGATCTAATGACATAATTGAGGTATGTACAGCATATTATAAACAAAAAAGATGAATATTTGAATACGACAGAGGAAACTATGGACTAGAGAAATTTTTTAATAGTAAAAAGCTACCAAACTGGTAATGCATTCATTTTTAACACGAAACAGAAACTATTCTATGAAACATACGTACCTACATGTATCGTTTTTGAAATAATTACTTGTAGAAAGTAGAAACAATATTACTGTAGGGATTATTATTATCGATATGAAATATATTTTTATGAGAACCACAATAAATTTATATAACTAGAAATTATTATTATGTTGTGTATGTAATAGTCAATCATTATTATTTTTAGACTGTGAAGCGCTCGTTCCGTAAAAAGGACACGTATGGCCCACGTGACATTCAGAAACGTGAAGAATGGCGATTATTCCGCAGAGACGCTAAATATGAACGAGAACTGAAGCGCAAAAATTGGTTTCATCACATAGCCCTTAGTCTCGTCGGTGGATATCGTTGGAAACACTAGTTATGATATACAATATTATTTATTTATTAAGACAAATAAACCTTATTTTATAATACATTCGTTTTATTGTAAAATTGTGGTGTTCGAAGTGAATCTACTAGGTCTAAACTCAATGCTTTGGTTCGTTCCACAGTGGTATATATAATTCCATGTTGGCAGACCCTATGTCTTCTTTTGCAAGGAATGTTTAAAATTAATTTAAGCAATTGCTAGTAGTACTTTAAGTCTTGCAAAACTCATATTACATAGTCGCTAATACGTGTAAGCATAAAATAAAGACAAAAAACTATTTCAAGGAAAGAAAAATTGGCTATGGAATTAAATTACATTGTATTTAGTATTGTTTATTACACAAACACGCAATGTATTTTGTTACGTTTGAATACAACACTATTTTCCCAATACTATTTCATAAAGAAAACATTTTATTATTGAACTTGCGAAATATAACAGGTAGTTAGTTACCTATTGTAACTACCTACCTAATAAAAATTGTGGTATTCACATTACCGCTCAAAAACACGTTACTTATGCTTAGATTTCTTCTTCTTCTTACTCGACTTCTTCTTATGTTTACGCTTCTTTTTTTTCTTTTTATGATCATCTGAACTAGAACCCGATTCACTATCGCTATCACTAGCACCTCGTTTCTTCTTTTTCTTGGTACGCTTCTTCTTCTTCTTTCGTTTCCGAGCATCCGATGAAGAAGATGATGAAGAGAATTCTGAATCACTCGATGTTTCACTCTCTGTATCAGGTTTCTTTTTCACATTTGTTAAATCAAACTTAATGGAACTAGTATCAATTTTAGGCTTCTTCGTCTCAATTAGTCCTCTGTCAGGTGAAATAGGGCGTTCCCGCTTCTTTACCGACTCTTCTTTCATTTCTGTATCAGAGTCTACATTTTCATCATAATCCGGCTCGAAATGAGCCTCGTCTAATGTTGATTTCTTTCTTTCACGGTCTATGTTAGGTGTCTTTTTTGAACTTGATGGATCATTTTTATCCTGAACTAGAACACGTGTTTCACTTGTCTTTTCAACTTTTATAGTTTTTTCCGAATCTCGTTTTACACTGTTGCTATGATGTTTTTCGACTTTAACTCCCTCTGATGGTATACTTCGTTCACTTTTAGACGACCCGGTTTTTTCAATCGCGTCTTGTTTTCTGCCTCTCTCTTTTTCCACTGTAACTCTACGATATGGTTGTTCTTTTTTCGGTGTTTTTGATCTGGATTTAACGCGTTCTACAGTGCTATGTACAACACGAGTTTCTCTTCCCCTTCGGATTTCGTCTACTTTCCCTCCCAGACGATCTTTGACCGATAATCTTGGTGGTGGTGTTTTAGAGTGTCTTTTCTTTTTATCATTTATTTCTATAGATCTTGTTTCAGTATCGACTACTGGAACTGTTATTTGAATATTATTCATACAAGTTTTAGGTTGTTCATCTCCATAAAGTTTGAGGCGGTCACTACTTATTTTTTTAATTTCTATTGGTCTTAGCGAATTTATGGCTTTCGCAAATATTGCATTCTCAGCTCGTTTTATTACATCTGATGTCACTTTACCGCTATTTTCCTCTTCATCAGGAGACGTAATTTCGCCTGGTTCTTTAGCTTTCTCTACATTTTCTTCTTCTACTTCCCATTTAGACAATTCGGGCATCGGAGCTAACATCTCTTTGTTTGATGTTGCCTCGGTTTCTGGTTTTAAATCAAGCTCATCGGTATTGATTTGAAGTTCTATTCCATCAAACGGCTCATCTAAGTTCATATTTTGAACATTCTTTTTTATTGGTGTATCAGTATCCTCATTCTTTACGTAATTTTGTATAATTTCTTTGTCAACAGCTTCTGCAGCTTCCTCGTCATATAAATAGTTTTTCGGTTTTTCATTGTTGTTTGGCTTGGGAGAGTTTTCCTTCTGTGGCATTGTTTGTATTTGGTCTGACTTTTCATTTTTAACAACATTTTGCATTTCTGAACCTGTATTTTCAGTTTTGCTACTATCATTTTTAGTGTCAGTTTTAATATCTTCATCTTCTCTTTTATTTGCATCCTTTTCTTTCTTTTCCTTTTTTTCTCGTTTTTTCTTCTTTTCTGAATCTTTTTCTTTTTCACGTTTTTTCTTTTTTCTTTCTTTTAATTTCTTTTCTTTGTCTTTGTGATCTCTATTTCTGTCAGCAGAAGTTTTATCACGATTTCTCTCTTCTTTTTTATCCCGCCGATTATCACGCTCATGGTCCCTTGAACGATCTCTTGATTCACTGCGTTTTTTTTCTCGCATTTCTCTAGTCCGTTTAGGAGACATGCGACTTCTTTTATCAGGGGATATTCGTTCATTATCACGTTCTTTTTCAAATTCTCTATTTTTTTCATAATCACGTTGACGTTCTTCACGTCCTTCGCGATTTTTATCATGACCAGACCTCTTTTCTGCATCTCGAACTCTTTCTAATCTATCGGAAGGATCACGATTTTCATTATATCGATCTCGGTCACGATCACGTCCTTCCCTCTCCCTGTGTCTATCATGGTCAACGTTTGGATTACGCCTTGGTCCAATTCTACTTCGCATATTAGGTCTGTATCCTGAACGAGTGTGATCTCGAGGGGTAACTCCGTCATCTCTAAAGTTATCACGGTAATTTGGATCAAGAAGACTAGGTAGAGTCGTCTCTCTGAGATCTGTACTCGGAGGACGGTAAGGCATTCCTCCTTCCCGGAAGTTACTATGAGGATGTTCCCGAAAACTACCTTCTCTGTATGGAATATTCCTATAAGAATTTTCACGAAATGGAGGAGGTCCGCCTCTGAAATTGGGATCACGGAAAGCCCCTGATAGTCCTGCATCACGATAGGGCTGCCCATCTCTAAATGGTGCATTTTGATCACGATATGGCCCTGGTCTAAAATTATCACGAAAACGTGCTTGATCAGCGACATGCACTGGTATTTCGTTTGAAACAGGTGGTATAGCCATGTCCCTGTAGTTCGGTGGTCCTTCAACATAAGACGGGGCTCTGTAAGGATCTCTATAATTAGAAGCTGGCAATCGATCCCGGTCCATAGGACCTGACTGAGCAAACGGTGGTTTTTCAAAAGGCGATGGTTCAAATCCAGGTACCGGTGGTTCTATTCCTGGAGGAATATCTTCAAATGGATGGACATCATAGCGATTTCTATATCCAGGTCCTTGATCAGATTGTAAAGGAATAGTTCCCATAGAAGGAATTGATTTCACACCACCTGGTGGATAAATCGACGGAGGTGCATTACTTCTAGAAGAATATCTGAAAAGAAAAGAATAACATTATTTTCACATAGTATACAAAGCACCCTGAGTAAATGTTTAATATTCTTGCTTATTAAATTGATATTGCGTCACGAATCGAACCTTGTGGAAATAAAATACATTTATTAAGTATATAATTAACTCAAGGTTAACATAATTCGGTGATGGTGAAATGGGTTAGGATATTATGACGTAAAACATTTTTTCTCTCTTTACTTTCCATTATAACTTATCATTCGGTATGGACTTGGGAAACTTTATTAAAATACCAGATGTATTTTGGATATGCAGTGGTGTCCATGTCGGAATATCCAGCGAGTATCTTCACGTAAACTATGAGTTACGTCCAATTAACGTTGACGTTAGGCTGAAAGATTAAAATAGGTACATTTAGAAAAAGTGTAATTAAAATGTGTTATAAAAATTACATCTAAAATAGAGCTAATTAATATTATTGGCAACATATTACGTTAGTGCTTAAAGACTTAATTTATATTTAAAAGCGAGTAAAAGTTTATCATTTCTTAGATTTCTTTCAAATACTTTTCATTATGTCGGTTCTTCAAGTGATATATGACACAAAAGTTATTTAAATGTAAAAAGCATTTTTAAGCACTAGTAGGTATATATTGACCAATTAAAGGACGTCAAGGAGAATAAAAATTATCAAGCTAAATGTAATTATGGATCTTGTCATATTAACACGTAACCAGGAGGCACCTGAAATAAACATCAAAAATAAAATATTAATAGCTTTTTGTATAATGTGGCTAATAATATGTATATAAAAAAAAACAAATAAATACTATATTTTGACATTTGTTTCTTCTTTTATTTGCATTTGTAATACGCATGACATACATAGTTTTGACATGAAATTATATACACAATCATTTTTAAAGTTCTCTATATATATTTTTTAAAACATATAATTGACACTTAAATACATTATCTGGTAGTCCAGATAATGATATATTTTTTTAAATGAGATCATAAACTTATTATTATTATTACATCAATCAATCAATATACCTATTAGATTAGACAAAATAAAAAAGTCTTGTTATTAAAAGAAACCAAATTTTTTTTAATGATTGTACCATTATTTCAAAGATGCACCTCGAAAACGTTAATAGATCTTTAGTTTTACTTAAAGTGCTGGAATACATTTTCATTTACTAGTTAATCGTTATGTACATTTAATATACTTTTATTAAACAAGTAGTCATAATGCTAATAGTAGAAGACACTATTTATCCTTTTATACAAGTTTAAGCTAAACTTTTCTCTGATTTTAACACGCAATACAGTATACACGATTATATTATTTATGTACTGGATTATTTAACAGAACAGAGGATGTATTATTATTTAAATTCAAATATGATCATCCACTTTAATTATTCAAACTAAATATATGTATACATAAAAACTTACTTAGTAATATTGAAATGCTAAGAAACAAAAGGCGATTCACACACGATAGAAGTGAAACTTCATTTTAAAAGACATTTTCTATTTTATTTAAACAGTGTGCAATATACATACACACCGACATTTACCCTCTCGCTCTGGCTCACACAAAGAGGAGAGACCGATAATGTGCGTTAAACGTTTAACGTTTAACGCTTGGAAGTCGCATAAGAAGTTTCACTTCAATAACACTTGTGTAGAATTTATTATCAAAAAAATATAATATACTCATAAATGTAATAATTCAAATAAATTTAGAACTGTTACATGAGAATGGGTACAAGTGTTTATTTTGGTGGCATCAACCATTTACTTAATATATAGAATAGCTGGTTTAAATAAAACATCTGATACAGATATCATTAGAGGCAGATTGGAAACGTTTCCGACTATCAAAGATTATTTAACAAATAGATGCGGTATATTAACACATTATTTGAACAATCTACCTGTCTAACTAAAGACAATAAACAAAAAATGTATCACATTGTAAAAATAAAATTGTGGTTAAATTCGTAACATAACAATTATTTTACATTTGCCTAAATAACACATCGTGCTTTTGGTTGAAACTTGATTAGTCATAATTTCTTGTTCATGAGCTTGTATTCTTTTACCCTATTGGTGTATTAATGGTAGATTTTTATGATATAATTTGGTTACCATGCCCAGATAAAACGAATTTGAGACTTGAATATACCAAGTTTCTACAGAATCTTCTTAGAGTTGATCAAAGTAGATTACTTACAATATTATTTGAATATACAAGAACAATTGCTTCTATAGATAATTATAAAGATACTTATAGACTATGTAGATGCCTTTATAGTAGACAAAAACAATACTAAATTAAATTATTATTGCGAAAGAAATATAACATTTGACACTGCCAAATACATATTATTACACCTTGGCAATAACAAGAAAATAACAAAATATCCAAAAAAATAACATTATTTTTAATAAAAATTATAAGTATATTTCATATTTATAAATATTTGTATATTTAATAAAATCGATATTGCCACATGTGCGTAATTGTTAGTATAGGATTTTCCCCAAAATTGACGGGTATGCTGAGGTGACGACAATAATAAGAATTATATAATTATATATTAGTTGACAGCTGCCAAAATTAACTTAAATGTATTTTAACGTAAATCAGTGAGCGTAATGGTGAAACTTTAGACTTCTGTGTGTTTTTATGTAGTTTAAACTAGTCGTTAGTGCACTTGAAGCCATTAAGTTTTAAAACCCTTAAATTAAATAGTGATATAGCTATTGTCAATAAAAATTTAAAAATATAAATATTTTTTAAAATCTTTCCCTAATAAACTAACATTTAAGTTATGTACTGTCACTTTGACTTTCATATTTGTTATTTAAAATTTGTAAATGAGTTATTTAAAACAGTAATGTGTAATCAATACGAAGATACATAGTAAGTACCCATTTCCGTTTTCACTTATCAATTATCAGTTTGAAATTCAAAAACTATATTCAAATTAAGCCACAAAAATGTGGGTTGGTTTTAAAGTTAAAATAAAAATCAAATTTCAAACGTATGTTTTATTAACAATGTGAATATTGCAGATAATGTAATAATTTTTAACAATTACGTATTTATTTTTATGTACTAAAACAAAAGACTTTCAAAACAATATATAAAACAGAAAACAAAGAATAAACTTTAAAGCTACACTATAAAGATTGCAACAAATTTTATATTAGGATTATTTTAAAGGCCGTGATACAAATATCTGTAGCTTGCATGTTTATCTCTAAAAACGCTACGAGAAGTACTAATTGAAAATCGCATAAAAAACACCCAGATAAATTCGTAGCGGAAAAATGAAACGGGTTGCGAGCTGCTACTGAAATATAAGCTACTAGAAGGATAAACGATAGAGAACGATTTTATAAATCCTAGTGGCTGGCACTTCCCAGCAGCAAATTTATTTTTGTGTCACGGCTTTAATTCGAACTATTACCTTAAAAGGGGTATAGAAACAAACAATCTTACCCGGCTTTCATAATCATGGTTTGACCTAGCCGGTCATTTAATTCATTGTCAACCAATTCATAAGGTTTTAGAGAACAACTCTGAACTATCATACTACCTTCTTCATTTTTATTAACCAAGCGAGGATGAGACGATTCCGGCTGCTGAAAAATTTTGCGTTTATATTTTATAGCATGCATATATTAAAATGATATTTGCTCTTTCTTTTAGAGCGTTTTATTAAAACACACTAACTAAACGCTAAGTAAGAAGGTTTTTATTTTTAATCATAAAACGAACCACAATGTCGTTATCAATGAGATTCAATATAAAACACTATGCACACTGGTAAAACGTACAGTGCGACAAGTATAGGTTAGCGGTGGCGATTTCTGGAACTAAAGCCGCAATCAGGAAATATCACTTTAACTGTGAGAAGTTATAACACCGTTTGGTATTATTGCGAAATTATTACTTTTCTTACTTATTTAATATCATGCCGAAAGAGATTAAAAATGATTCTAGAAAGACAGTTATTATAGTACATTCGTTTTGTGTTCATGGATGTGAACGAAATGAACCAATTATTATTTTATGGTAAAAGTGCACAAATCCGATGGTAAATACAGCTAACTGGTAAGTAAATAAATTGGACGAATGTCAAATCAAATGTACTAGGAACGTTTTTATTAAATCTTGGACCAACACATTATACAAAGAAGTTCCAAACCATCGTAACGTCAGTTCAATGCTGTACTGTTATTTCAAATACATTATTAATTTTAGGTTTTCCTGGAAGCTCCGATCTCTGAATGTTGACATGTAGAGACAACCTCTAGGAAACATGTATCAACAGGAAAGGAAAGATGAAATCAGAGACCAAGTGCGATTTAGGTAACTTCGACTTAGGTGTATCAATAAATAAGTTAGATGTTAAAATACCATAATTGTTTCTTTTTGTTTTCCTTATTAGAACCGATTTTATTTATTTCAATTTAAAAATTGATGATAAACAATAAAACAAAATCTGTAAGAAAGAGTGCAGTGGGGCAAATCACTTTCCCGACCTTTGTGTCACTTCTATACAGTGGCAACACTGGTTTAGAACACAGTGGCGACAGGCGCGCCAATTATTATACTTGTCGCCATAGAGTAATAAAGTCCGCTAGTTGTCGCACTATAAGTCTTCCAGCAATCGGAAAGAGTTAAAACTTGTCAAGGCATAAAAAATATTCATTTTTCTACTATAACGACAAAATATATAACATTTTTTTTACCTATATTTAAAACAACCTTATTGTGTTTAAAATAGAGATCAATAAGTTACCGTAATTTTTAGAACATTATATTTACAGTGTAGAATATTTATGACTCAACAATCAAGGAAATGATAATTCACCATTATAAAATATTCTAATTACAATTAATAATATATGTTACTAGTAATTTCATTCAATTTTCTTATCATCTAATTATTCACTGGCCAGATGCCTAAAGACATAAAAAACGGATTTCGAATAATTATCATTAATAACATAAAACAGTTATAACTCCCGAATGATATTAATTGACACTTAGGATATTTTTCGATCTATATATAACTTTATTAGAGGAATAATTTGTAAAGTTTGACAGATTTTCCATACATTATCACTCAAAACGTCAAAATTATTCATATAAAATAAAGTTATCTGACGATTGAAAAATCGTCAACTGTAAACTAAATATGACCCCACCGCTACCCTTCATATTATTGTGTATCACCTGCTTTAGATAGTAATGAAAGAGAAAGTAATATTGCAGACTCTATTCATTACTCGATCTACGGTATGGTAAGCAAAGCTACGTAAAAAGACCACAGGGAGTTTTTGACGGGATCTCAGGCTGTCATGTTTAGCTGTTTTTTTATTCAAAATGTTGTGTTTTGAACCCTATATTGTGTAAAACAGGTGGCATTTTGCATAATAAAGCTTGGTTATTGTGCACAAGTGAAGTGGATTGAAAATAATAACATAGAACATGAATTCTGATATGCCACAAAAACTCCCTGGAAAGTTCTAACAAGGGGGCCGTCATCTTGTTAGGACCCTGAATTCGACATAAGACTGGAAAATATATTCACTCGATAATGGCAGTTGGGCTCTTTAATAAAGAGGCCCGGTTGCAAGATTAGGAAAAAAAGAAGAAGGACCACAGAATACATACAAAACTAGAAATACAAAAATAGTTACGATAAATGTTGATTTATCGATGTTATGACCGTATGTGATTTACATAATCTGATATTAGACATGTTAAAACATAAAAATGCAAGATGTTTCGGGAGGTTTAAAACATAGCCAACCAATACATTCCGATGACGTCATTTCGACTGTCCATCTGTAGACAAACTCCAGTGGTGTTGACTGACTTACACATTATTTCTATATTTGCCAATTTATCGACTTTCTTGATAAATCGAAAAAATATTTTTAGCATTAACAGAAAACGTTTGGCTAATTTATTGGTTCTGAAAACATTGTTAAATACTTCTTTGTCTCATTATACACATATAGACAAACTTAAAAAAAGATAAATTATATTTGTTGTAAATAGCTTTACAATTATACACTGCAAACAATCAGTGAGTCAGCATCACATTCGTATAAACATGATTAAGAAAAAGTTATTGAAGTTAAAGTTGTTATTACACCACATACAAAGTCCAAAATTGTTTGGTTATCAGTAGGTAACTTTAAAATTAAAAGTATTGATATATCGAAAACTATGTACTTGTCTTAATTAACTCGAGCCCATTTCAAATTTATGTCATGTCATACATTAAATTATGTATATGCAATGTCATCGGTGTTCTAGATAAATATTAAAAGCGTGACAAATAATGATCGATATTGACAACTTGTTTGAAGAACGCAGTTCAATAGGTATAATTAAGCACATACACAATCTAAATCCTTTGATATAGACTTACTTATCAAATGTACGTAGGTACGCAAAATAACTGGTTCTCACAATGCTAATTATAATGGACTTTTATAGATGAGATAACATCGACTTAAACGTGATGTCTACAGATTATTAGGCTTTATTAATTTATTTAGCAGTATCATTGTAGATTATGTTTATTGCAAAAAAAAATTATAATATTGTAAGTTATTTAAAAAAATGAATATTTCATATTTCTTCATACTTTTATATTTTTTACCAGACATGAATACTTTAATGATTGTTAAGCAAATATACATGCGTTCATGTATATTGTATTCCGTTTGTCATTTAGTATATAGGTAAGGCAGCTAAGATAGCACCGGAATTTATTCAATACTAGCTGTGCCCGCGGCTCCGCTCGCGTTGACGTGTAACTTTTTATTGAAAGAAGATATTGTGTTTTTTTTATTTAATAAGTAACAACAATCAATGAGTAAAACAAAAAAAAATATGAATTTCTATCCAGTAGTTTTTGCGTGATGCAGATATTTTATATATATTTGTTATGTTATACTATGGTTAACTTTACAATGTCCATCTATAATACTGAATGGTACATTTAATAAATAGTTTTCTAACATACAATTACAACTCCTTATCAGTTTTTAGGATTCCGTACCTCATAATGAAAAAAAGTGCAATGGCAATATCTGTTAACTGGCGAATCTTACGTACTGCGAATGCAGAACTTAATCTTCTCGCCAATTTTTGAATGTGCGTGTGTGTGAATCAAGCGTAATACCGAACACAGTATTATCAGTTAAGCCTACTAAATTACCTTTTATCTTGATACTACTATGAACATGCCAAGCATTGGACAAGGCAAATCTCATACATTTGGTTTTGTTTGCATTTAGTAGTAAATTATTTAGAGCAAACCAGTCAAAAATTTAACCTAAAGTATTAATTGCCTAGCCTCTGAATCTATTCTTTTCACTTTAAATATAAGTGAAGTGTCATCTGAAAGAGAATAACGTCAGCACTGTTTTGAATCATTAAAACACTTTTGTGGCTTAAATATTAATGTTAGTTAGTGTAGTGGACTTTTTTAGATCTTTCTAGCCTACACAAATGTCTAGTATATTATTAAAGATGATTTCTTTATCGGCTTTTTGTATCGTATCTCTATTATCCTACATTTAAATAATAAAGGTTTTGGCAGCGTATTTCAAGAAAGCGTGCTGATTGTGACTTTTTCCCCCCGAGTTGATTTCCTATTATCATCTCTGCTCTTTCTTATGTTTTGTTACATAACGGTAAAAAAACAACCTACAACCTTTTTAGAAAATCTATTCTAATATTATAAAGCTCAAAATATTGTGTGTGAATGCACTGATATATGGAACTACCAGTCAGATTTGAAAAATTAATTTCGCATTATATAGCGTATAGCCTATTTATTGGGGAAGGTCAAAAGCTATATAACTTCAAGCTACGACTCTAAGAAGCGGTGCAGTAATACATCTATATTATTATATACAATGTCGCCAATGCGCAAGTTACCGCGAATTATTCTGAATATTTACAAAATATTATCGAAAAAAAAAACCAAAAGGAGGTCTTTAATATCTTTCAACTTATTACATTTTTTATTTTTTAGTAGCGTTAAGAGACCTAACTCTACATTTTTGGCCATATCTCCGATCTTATTGTCTCAATTTCGGTTCTGTTTGTTATTTCTAATAACTTTATAAGTCATTTATTTGGAAAAACTTACGTTTTGAATCAAAATTTGTGTACTAATAAAAAAAATCGGAGTTGAATATCTTTTATTCCAAAAAAAATCGTTAGATATTTTAAAAATACACGAGTAAATCCATAAAATCTCCCCATATGAGGCCTTTTTTATTCATGCTTAATAATCTACTGCAAACTACTACTATTAGATCCTTTATTTGACTCTTATTCAGTAGTGATATCTATGCACAAATAAAGAAAAGCTTATTTCTTTGAGAAATTCTAGATGGGACTTCTAGTGCGTGATCTGTTTGATCGACATGCTCAATAATATACACGCAATTTTTCTAGCTCGCGTAAGCAAAATCGCTTAACAAGTTTTTATTATTTAGAATTTTATCGTATTTTTTTTTTAAGTCTGATCAAGTTAATTGATAATATTATCTGAAGATTTTTTGTAGAAAATGGTTTTATCCTAAAATTCGTTTTAAATTTTTTTTTAGTCTGATGTAATAACCCGCGAAAATCATGGTGGCGGTTAATTACGTCGGAATACTATAATAACCCCAGCGTTTTTGCGTCAAGTTCCTTAATAGTAGTGATTTCCATAAGATCGGCATTAATGTCTATATCAACGATAAAAACCATATGCAATCTTCAATAAAAAATATAGACGGCAAAACAATAAACCGCAAAAAAAACTGATGAAAAAATATCGTTTGAAGAACTCTTACTTAAAATTACCAAAAACGATTCACTCGTAAGCCAAAAAAGAGAGTTATTAACAGCAAAGGAGAGATATTAACCTACAAACATGTTATTAAATAGATGAAAAAAGAAAAAGATGTAATAATTCAAAAGAAAATTAAGAGAAAATTGATATTATTGAAAAGAAAAAAGAAAACGTACAAGAGAAGACAAAGAAGCAAAAGATAGGTAAAAAGAAATTTCAACGAAAGAAAAACAAACACGAAGTCAGATATTGATCGTAATAATAAAAGTTCATATAAATCAGTCAGTGGTACCGACAATAAACGTGTTAAAAAGCATATAATAAAAGTATCTCAGAATATAATCAATCAGATGAACGATCAGAACGATAACGATTATGATTATGTTGCCAGCACTAAACTAAACGAGCGAATGCTGAAGATATAGCCCGACCGTTATAAGCGCGACCATCAGTACTGTTGGCGTTTTAAATACACATACACATGTTCCTTCCCTCCTCCCAGGGGGCAGAAACATGTATATATGTATAGTTAGTTTAGATCGAATTAGGGATAGGGAATTAGACAGATCGCGACTTAATTGCATACGCGCAACAGTCCGAGCCGAGGTTCGGCCACTTTGGCACCCTCGGATGTTGTTACTTAGCTTTCGTGGCTGAGTGCCCTAAGCGCTCGCCCCCAAGCCCGGTAAAGTTGTAAAGGCTTCAGGGCCCCGCAGGCTAACAGTGTAGTCAGTTCGAAAAAAAAAAAAATAATAATACTGTTGGCGTGACGCGGGGCGGCAGGTGTTCATGGATATAGATTACGGGATAGATTAAGTTCTATCTTTTTCTTTTAATTCCTTTCTTTTTATCTTCAGATAAATTTACGTATGTTATGGATGAATTCTAATGATAAATAAAATAATTTAACAAAAATTATATTGTTCTCTTGTTTAAATAGTAAGCAAAAAATAGTATTTAAAAAAATCGGGGTAGTGAAGTATCTCGTGCTCCGAGTGTTCCAAACTGACTACATTACATACCGTAAATTATTGTACTATCTTTTACACTAAAAATATAGTTTGTAAATTAACGTTAATATATTACTTTTAGACTTTTATTATGAAGTGCTATATCTCTTTAAAGCGTTAACCTTGAAAGTTGATTTTAATACAGCAGTATGAGTTCATACATTCTAGTATTCGATATTAATTTCAACTTTATACTTCCAGTCGTTTTCGAGAAAAGGGGTTGTGACACTCGGATAAGCTATACATAAAGATATAGATTAACGACAAATTGATACTATAAAGATTCTGTTTTTTTTTTCATTATGAGGTGCATAACCCAACAAATTAACAATAATAGAAAAAATACTTCAATCTGCATTACTTGCAGATGCTGAACTTGAGGAATAATGTGATTCCGTCTCCTCTATTAAGTATATTATGAACGGCCTGTATATGTCACCGTTTCACTGGGCAAAAGTATCTTATTTCACGACATAATCGACTTCTATGCCAAATTTCATTAGAATCCGTTCAGCCGTCTAAATTTATACATATACTTAAATGACAAACATTTAAAGAAATGTACTTTCACATCAATTATAATATTAGATTACTTTTTATGTTCCCTGCTGCAATAACGTTTCGTTCAATATAGTGTTTGTTATTATGTATTAGAGAAAAATATAAATTTTAATTGAGGTATATTCAGCGAAAATATATAACAAATTTATTGTGACGTGAAACTTTCAACTTCAGAATTAAATTTTCCTAAACCTAACCTAAATTTTCACATAAAATATTAAAGCTGTGTCGTTATGGAAAGTAAATAGGATCGGACTAAAATCTACTATTTTCCACATTAATTACCCTGAGACACTCGGTATTTATTAGAGGATAATTATCGTTGATTAGTTTATGTCATTACTAGCGAATCTTTTATTAACTCGCCGTATTTTATTGTGTAAACAATCATCAAATAATTTTAGTGGTATTTATCGAATACGAATCTGTTCGATATTTATACTAAGCACGACAGTGATGAACTACTTTTGCCAAAATTGAAAACACCCCAATATAGTATTGTACAATACAGTATGATTAATATCGTCTTCATACTGTCTGTTTTTTTGGTTCTTTAAGGTGCCGTGATGAGTTCTTACACCTTGAGATATTACCATACGTTTTAGCTTTTATTTCTGAAAGAACGCTTGTATCAGTATATAAAGAAGACCAACTTGATCCCATACCTGTACTGCTTGGCTCACCAGTTTTGTAAACGATCTCGTGCCGTCCACTTCGTAAATTTGAGTCGACGTGAATTCGAATCCCTGCAATGAGCTCGAGCTTTCGGTGAAGGAAAACATCGCAATGAAACCATTGCATGGTGGTAGGGTTTTTTCTAACGCCCGCCTGGCTAGCTACCACCTTCAAGTTGAAAATCCGTCGCAAAGTACCAATAGGTGTGTTCCAGCAGCTGCACTTGAGAGACAGTTTTCCATTACGCTTAGCGTATAATCATCTTGGTTCACATAGTCACTTAAAAACAACAATAAGTTAATGTAGTTTTCAGTACATGTAAGTACAGTAAATGGTCACAAGATATTAATCTAGGTATAAATGTTTAAGGGTGTTATGTCGGAACGTCTAGTAACTCTTGGTCGGCGCTAAAAACCTCATGTGAGGCATTCGTCTTGCATCTCTCTGATTATCAAAACGGGAGCGAAAGACGTGGAATGAGCGGGCTTGATTTCCACTGTCATCAGGACATCTGGTTTCACTTGCCACCTTCGGTCTAGTAATCCCACATCCCGGATTGTCATGCTCACAGTACCGCGGCTTCAAATAGAATCAAAGGTCTTGGCTTAACTGCCCCAACAGCGAGAATTACTATTAAGCAAAAACTAGCCCGAATCCTAAGCGCTAGTGCACCGCGAGAGGACGCGTGGCTGATGGAAAATTCATTAGTGCGATCTCCTTCAGAGAACTCGCAGATTCTCTTGACTGGTTACGCTAGCCTTACCCATGTACAGGAGGAACACTGCCTGGGTGGACCCTCTTTACATCTCAAATACTCATGAGAATTATTATTCATTATTATGAGCGAAATTTCTAAACCAATTATACCTAGTGTTAAAGATGAAGGCTATGTGAGTCTTAATCGGACACGAGTCCACTCCATGCCCCGAAAGTTGCTCGCCGGAATCTAAACATACAGTGTCTGGTGAGGCGGACAGATGTTAAATGAGACCACACCAACTACACATATGATCTAGAGGTTGAAGATGCCCAGTATATTGAGGCCCTCGACCCGGAGAGGCTAAGGGTTCTGGCAGGGGTAAGTTAGCCTAATTCAGTCCTTATGCCTGGCGGCTAATAACAGACCGACGGCGTCCCTCCCCTTTACCCACTGCTTATCAGATGATACAGGGGATGGGGCAAAGTGGGCTCGCTTAAGCTCGTCCACTATGGACGGACTCGCCTTTGACGGCGGAGAAAGAAACTTCGTTTAATAATTTAGAGAATACAACAACGTCCTCCTGTCATGCCGGCCTGCTTGAACGACTCGATGTCATAAGAAGGAGGGAACACATTAACCGGGAGATGGTTGTAGACCTGCCAAACCTGGGTATCGAAACTTTTTTGATCCTCTGAACAGCCACAAAACCAGTATCATTGGGATCCCTGGCAGCCCAAAGCAAGCTAACCATCTGACGCAGAAGCTTCAGGTGGCGTTTGCGGACGTCGTCATGGTGAACAGATCCATATAACGGGTGGATGTCCGCATAGTCGGCCTAGAGGACTCTGTGACGAGGGAGAGGTCATCGCAGCTACAGCTTTAAGGAGGGTTACGAGTCAGCCAAAATAAAGTCTGGCGATACACACCATGAGGGGAGCATGGGCAACGTCCATATGTACCTTCCCGTTGTCGCAGCAAGCCTCATAGTTGACTGGAGTATAATAGCCGTGCCCTACCGACAATAAATAATATTTTTTCCACAATACCTCTTGTTAGCTGAAAAAAAATGCTCTTTGATATTAAGATCACTAGTGTAGAAACTAAAAAATGCAATAAAGAATTCATTCATTCATTCGTTCGTTCATGCTCGCCCATATGCCCATCGGCAATCGACACTGTCGACTCGATAGAAGGGCGCTTTATTTTTAGTGCGGGAAGCCCGACCATAAAGCGGCTGAATGCACATCGTACAAGCTGCATTGCGCCTTATATGCAACTCCGGAAGGCTGACGGAACATTATATGAAGGGGCGGCATGCAACTGGCATAGGCTGGGCCAGCCGCCGGGGCGATGCAGTGAATACTCACGCGACCCCTTATCGCCCCATTAAAAGCGGAAACGGATACACCGTGTCGTTTTAGTGAGTAGGAGTCTCACATAACCCTCTTGCTCCTCCGAGCGAGAATGTACCCATGACAATTTTCCTCTAGTTAAAAAAGGTATAAATGAACTAAAAACCAAACGAAAACCAAAAGAACCAAACTCTCAACATACCTAGTAATTAAAAAAATTGGAGGATATGTACGAGATCATTTTGGAATTACAGGAAAATGTTAATACTGGAAAACCAGCAATTGGAAATACAGAAACAACATGTGGACACATTATATAGATCGGAAGCCAAACACGTAAAACAGTTAGTGGATAGATTGTCAAGTGAAGTAAAGGAGAGCGATGCGATGACAAAGACAAACCTAAAAGAGTCAATAATGGAAATCAAGAAAAGTCAAGAGAAGCAAATAGAATTTATAGGTAAGACGACAAAAGAACGGATAGATGAACTCAACGAGAAAGTAAATATACTAAAGATAAAATAGCGTTGGCAAATAGGACACCAGAGGATGTAACACAAACGAGCACAAAAACATCAACACAAGCTATACCAATTATTTTACCAACGCATTCGATAATTGTCATCTCAGAGAGGTATAGGTATAGGTATAGCCCAGGGAGAAAAATGTGTGGCGAGAAGGAGGACATCAGCGGTCATTGCGGACGTAACCACCAAAAATACGATTGCCAAACCGAAAAAAGACGGTGAGCAGCGAACATGCTGAAACTGCATACGAGCAGAGCACAGATTGACCACGCGGACGACAACACAATAACACATCAGTATGAATTTTACAAAGCATAAAGTAATTACATAAATATAGCCGCAAAGTCAAAATAAGATAAGGGTTTAAGTAATCAATATGTTAAGGAAATGTGTGATGAGATTACATGATAGTAACATTAAGATCATACAAATGGAGAACAATTGTAAGAACAACATTTCCATGGTAGTTATATAAGGTTTTTATGTTATGTATAGTATTAAATTACAATTGTTGCTTTAAGGTGAGAATAATACTATATAATGTAAAAAAACATATCTATCTAAAGTTCAAAGGTCATGGCCTATAGTAATTGCACGCACAATAATAATCGCATAAAAAGCTATGCAAATATGAGCACCTTGAAATGGTAATCTGGTAAAAAATATATGCATCTGGAATTAGTGACAAACAACAGATTTAACTTTAAAAGTTTAGGAACTGCTGCTTTAGAGAACAGGTTTAGATAGAATTATGAAATAAACCTATGAAACTGACGACTTTTAATACTGACTAGTATGAAGATCGATATTTTTCATTCTGCTTAGAATTATAAATTCAAATTAATTTCCAATTTGAATTAGATCCTAAAAATTTTATCGTAAAATCAGTTATTTCACGCACACAAGGCTGCTAGTACGATATCATAATATGTATTATAAATGGTTTTAATATATAGTTACTACACTTGGTTCATCGTTAGGCTTGCTTGCATGATACATGTCAAATGTTTATTTTATTGATGTAACAATTTAAATTGAGAGTTGATTTTACTAATATCGATTCTTTTTTAAAGCTAAAAGAAACTTAGGCTCTAAATAAATTTAATTTAGCTTTAAATGAAATAACAAAAGTAATTTATAACAAACATTGAAATCGCAATCTGGAACAATTGAATTATTGAATGCCCGACTCCAAATAACAAGATTAATTCTTCCAATCAATATTCTTCTTTGCGTGTTGCTGCAGTATAAATGTAGGAATTACGTAAATGTATATTTTTATATCAAATTAAAAAAGAAACTAATAAAATGAACGTACAACGACGTTCAATCAAATCAATTAATTTTCGATTCCTTGGTTTTATTATTTTGGTCTACTCTAGTTATAAGTAACATAACAAGTAAGGCTGGTACGTAATAAGAAAAAAAAAAGCGTATATTCACTTTAATCATGGTATAGAGGAAGTTATGTATTATTTTGTCGTGCAAAATGTATTTATAGCACTTATCAGTATCTATTTTTTTTAATGATGAGTCATAGTCGTAATGCATGTTATTAGGTTATTTCATAATTTGCACGACGTAACAATTTACGTTCTGTGGATATGTCATGCAAGCCTTCGTATGATGAACAAGGTATAGGACCTCTGTGAAACCTATAAAATCTTTTTCAAAAAATTATTTACATAAAAAAGCTTAAAATATCGTAAGTCTTATTTTACTTATATCCTCCCTCAGTGGTAAATTCGTTGTTTTTACTGGTGTAATTTACAAACTTATATGTATATAATTTATCAGCTTTAATTGACACAGTAATCGTTATTATTTGATACAAAAATGCTAAATATAATAAATAATATCTAAAAATACTATAATTATTGTATAATGTAAACATCACATTTGTATAACAGATACACAGATAATCTATACAGTTATATGATACGCAGTCATAACAATATTATGAAATGATCACGAATCGTATATATATCTTAAATCAGTAGTTAGTGTATATGGAGTAAATCATTATTTATTAATGTATTATTTGTTCAGTCTATATACTCTACATTTAAGACAAAATATATAAAGTACAAATAGCGCCAGGGATAAATACAATAATTTTAAAATATTGAAACGTATCTATTATCACATTTTATCACAGTCAATAAAATAATTCGTAAATTTATAACAAATTATTCTAAATTAAAGCTAGTGAGTGAGATCAGCCACGGCGTCAACTTCACGGTAAGCTCGTTTGTTGAACAAAAATATCGCTTATTACAAATAATTATACTTACCATTATAACGATAATAAATATCACAGTTTTTTTTTTATCCCAATACAATGAAACAACTTTTTTATAACAATAAGTTAACATGGTCACCGAAGAACGTTTTTCATTTTTTATAATATCTTAAAAATACACGAAAATAGCAATAACAAATCAGTAATTATTTTTATCCGAGTTTATACACTGAAACACGCGGTCACAGGTTCAATCCGCTCAGCAATAATTTCGTAACGGAGGGGCGCATTTTCTTAGAAGTTGATAAGGAACACATGTGGACACTATTTAGACTTTTACATTCGTACCTGGGTCCGTAGGGTGGCTCAACACTACGTCGTGGCGGCGACAATAGTTCATCGTACACTCCGGCATATCTGTGTCAATAAATAAATATTGATTTCAACATTGGTCACTGCGATTCATGATTACTATAGAGTTATAACCAATTTATTATAAGAAATATATCATTAAACCATGTTTTACATCGAATATCTACATTATAGAGTGTAAACAATATGCCGACCGCTACAAGCGCGACCACCATGATAGTGTGCGGGACGCGAGGCGGTTGATGTGCACGGATATACACGGTATTCAGACGGTACCCTATATCTTAAGATCAAAAGTTTATGTATGTTATTGCAACTGGGACAGAATGTCATGATAAATTATATATTTAAAACACATGATATTGTTGTCTTTATCACGTACGTGTCGGATCACGCGCAGTGTAGGGTTCCGTAACAATATGCAGAATTAATGATTATTCATGTCACACCGAGCCAGAGTGAGACCGGACGCCGGCCGGGACACGCCCAAACTTTTATAGTATACCTTTGTATGAAGTAAACCATGATTCATGTCACGCCGGGCCGGCGCCGGGATGGATGTAACATGAATCATCCTTTAGACAGGATTCTTTAAGTAATTTAAAAAAAAATTATATGTTGATTAACTATTACTCGTTAACTTGTAAAGACTACTTATCTCTGATAGTTTTCCTTTAAACTTCATTATATATACTACTACCATGATTTTTTTTTACATATCCAAAAACAACCATTTAGCCGGCAGGGGCAAAGGGATCGAGAACTGTTTTTTTAAGACCCATAATATTTTTGAAGAATCTATCCATCGAGACAAACACGATGGGATAGACGAGAAAAAAAATTCATCGCTACTTTACATGAGGTTGAGGATAAACTTTAAATATAAATAAATAAATAAATAAACTAAACTTTTGTTTATCAAGATTTCATTCCACCGCTTTATCTGCGTGATTAATATATATATATATATATACCCGTGCCAAATTACAGCTTTCTAGTACTAAGAACCTCTGAGCTAAGCCGCGCACAGACAGGTAAACATTGCAAAACTATAAGGGTTCTTTTTGACTTCGGAACCCTGAAAAGGCTAATGAAAAAAGTACTATATTAAAAAAAATTGTGCGTGCATAGAAGATGAAGTATGGTTGCTATAGTGTGCCTAACCTTTAACCTTAAACATAGGAGTTTAGCATCATATACATCCTCAGAATGTAGACTCATTGTAGTTACTACAAAAATTCAATAATTGAATAAGATAAACTTAAAGAATATAACGGCTCATTGTACCTAATAGAAAAGAATAAAAGAACTGATTGTAATTAATTACGCTTATTAGATTTTCAGACAAAAAACTAATTATATAAACTGACATTTTTATTTTCGAACTGACTATACTGTTAGGCTTAGGGGCCCTGGAGCCTTGACGACTTTTACAGCTTTACCGGGCTTGGGGGCGAGCGCTTAAGGCAAGCCACGAAAGCTTTGCAACAACATCCGAGGGTGCCAAAGTGGCCGAATCTCGATTCGGACTGTTGCGCGTATGCAAATAAGTCACGATCTGGCTAATTCCCTATCATTTGATCTAAACTAACTATACATATATACATGTTTCTTCCCCCTGGGAGGAGGGAAGGAACATGTGTATGTATGTATGTAAACCGACCTGTGCGGCGACATCGATCGGAGCGGTGACATCGGCCTGTGCGGTGACATCGGCCTTGGCGGCGGCGAGCGGCGCGGCGACCGCAAAGGCGAGCGAGGCGGCGGCGAACGAAGCGGCGTACGAAGTGGCGACCGCAACGGGGACCGCAACGGAGACCGTGGTCCCGGTGACCGAAGCGGTGACCGGTATCTCATCGGCGAACGATGCCGCCGTCGCGGAGACGGAGACCTGACCACGAAAATAACTCTTAGCAATAATCCCAATGTTTACACGTAATCTACACGACATTACGGATAGAAAAAAAGAGTTTTGTCTAGTACTTTCCATATAGAAAAAAAAGTTACATTATCGAACCTAGAGGCTTTCGACGTGGTAGGGTTAGTGGACTGGCAAGGCGATGATGACTGTCGATAAACCATATCTCGGCGATTACCATTATTTTACCCCGCCTGAATGTTTGTTTTATGTTGAAACTAGTTTTATGTTGTGGGTTTTTAACATAATATATTCGTCCTTACCGAGTAAGTGATAAAGATCGATCACGCGTGCGCCTTCGCCGCGGTGACCAAGGTGACCGCCGCGTGCGTCCGCGAGATATTGATCGTGACCTGTAATGTTAAAATAAAAATGGTTATAATACTTTAGATGACGGATATAGGTGTTGAGCCAAAGATATATATGTACAGTTACAAATACATGAAACAATAGCCAAAATCATAATCCACGTACAGTGAATCAACTATTCACGCAATCTATACGATTACGTCACGACATAAGCTAAGCTTATGGTATGGTAAGAGGCACATTGAATCTTAATTTGAAGCTCGAAAGATCTCGACTGATGAAGCCTACGCTCCGCCCAGCACCGATCCAACTCCAAAACCGTTTTCATTGCCTAGAAAACAGCGTGGACAATTACAATGACGTGTTCGTGGAAATTGTCCATACGGTTGGTCCAAGTTCTTTAAGACCCGCCGTACAAACAGGACCAAAAAACTCTCGGACTCTACTCTAAAACTCATGGAGGAGAGGCGTGAGATGATTATGCAGTCTAGAGGTGATGCCTGTGCTTATCGGCAGCTTAATAGACGGATCTCAAAGTCACTGAAAACTTACATACGCCAACTTAATACGAATCGTATTAAAGAGGCGACAGAGCGAAACAAAGGCTACAAAGTGTTCGCAAGAGATCTGTCTATTGGGCAAAGCCAGCTAACAAAGCTGAAGACGGCAGAATCGTGTCATCCACCTGAGGTCTTGAGAGAGGTCGAGAAGTTCTATGGACAGTTATACACATCAACAGAGAAACCCGTTACGAATCTAGCTAAAGACCCAAGAGCTAGATTGACTCGACACTACACAGAAGACATCCCGGACGTCAGCTTGTACGAGATTAGTATGGCTCTCAAACAGCTTAAAAACAACAAAGCCTCCGGAGATGACGGAATCACAGCCGAACTATTGAAGGCGGGTGATAAACCAGTACTGAGGGCCCTTCAGACATTGTTCAATTAATTCCGTCATCCACGAAGGTAAAACGCCGCAGGCATAGAACAAAAGTGTGGTGGTACTCTTCTTCAAAAAGGGTGACAATATCCTATTGAAGAATTATAGGGCCATCTCACTTTTGAGCCATGTTTATAAGCTGTTTTCGAGAGTTATTACGAACCGTCTCGCTCGCAAGTTCGACGACTTCCAGCCTCCCGAACAAGCCGGTTTCCGAAAAGGCTACAGTACCGTAGACCACATACACGCATTACGGCAGGTTATACAGAAGACCGAAGAGTATATAACCTACCCCTTTGTTTAGCGTTTGTGGACTACGAGAAAGCCTTCGATTCGATTGAGACCTGAGCTGTACTACAGTCTCTCCAGCGGTGCCAAGTAGACTACCGGTACATTGAAGTGTTGAAGTGTTTGTATGAAAACGCCACTATGTCAGTTCGACTGCAGGATCAGAACTCGAAACCTATCCTGTTGCGGCGAGGAGTCAGACAAGGAGATGTTATCTCTCCTAAACTGTTCACCGCTGCACTGGAAGATGTTTTCAAGGTTCTGGACTGGGAAGGACTAGGCATCAACATAAACGGCGAGTATATCACCCACCTTCGGTTTACCGACGACATAGTAGTCTTGGCTGAGACCATGGAGGACCTCCGTGCGATGCTCGATGACCTCAGTAAAGCCTCTGAACGAGTTGGTCTTAGAATGAACATGGACAAGACGAAGATTATGTCGAACGTCCATGTAGCGCCAACTCCCGTGAAGATCAGAGACTATACGCTTGAAATTGTTGAAGATTATGTTTACCTGGGACACACAATCCAGTTAGGTAGTACCTAAGTATATCTACCTAAGTAGATCCAATTTCGAGAAAGAGGTCAATCGTCGAATCCGACTCGGCTGGGCTGCGTTCGGGAAGCTACGTAACATATTCTCGTCCAAGATACCGCAGTGTCTCAAGACGAAAGTCTTTGACCAGTTTGTGTTGCCAGTGATTACATATGGTGCTGAGACGTGGTCCCTAACTATGGACCTCATAAGAAAGCTGAAATTCACACAAAGGGCAATGGAGAGGGCTATGCTCGGAGTTTCTCTGCGTGATCGAATCAGAAATGAGGAGATCCGCAGGAGAACTAAAGTCACCGACATAGCCCGAGGAATAGCTAGAGTTAAGTGGCAGTGGGCTGGTCACGTAGCTCGTAGAACAGATGGCCGATGGGGTCAAAGAGTTCTCGAGTGGCGGCCACGTATCGGAAGACGCAGAGTGGGCAGACCCGCCACAAGGTGGTCCGACGACCTGTTAAAGGTTGCGGGAAGCCGCTGGATGCGGGCAGCACAGGACCGGCCGTTGTGGCGATCTTTGGGGGAGGCCTATGCCCAGCAGTGGACGTCTTTCGGCTTACATGATGATGATGATGATGATAAGTAAGTAAGTAGTATCACTTTGCTTGTAAATTATAATAAAATACAAAGGATATGTTGACATAACTTTTTTGCACAGTATGCAAAGTGAGAAGTTCTACTTGAGTTTCTTTTCGTCGTCATCATAAAGACTATTATTTATTTTTTTATTTAAAACTATTATTTATATAGATTATTAAAATACATAATGTTTAAATTAATGCCGTACATGCATATATAACATGTTTAAGAAAACTCATTCTTTACCCATGCGATTATTAAAATTTAATGGTATTTAAAAAAATACATGAAAACAAATAACCATTTGATATATTTTTTCTTCAAATATTGGATACTCCGATACCCTGACACCTAATGTCTCGCAAAACACGTGTAACGAGAAAAAATGGGCGGAGTTTGTGATTCTTAAGAATCGGAAGATATTTTAAAAACTGACAGATTATTCAATTATCCACCTATTATAGTCGCTAATGAAATCTTTGATATCGTTTGCCAAACTGACAAAAGGAAGTTAGTAGTTTTTATTTTGAACTTACTTTGATTGTTGTTTAACGTAGACCATTAAGGAAATTACTTGAAGATGATGATACAGATAATAAATAGTACAACAAGCAGTAAGTGTACCCTTGCAAGCACCCCGCCACCAGTAAGAAGTATATAATATTATGTATAGTTTATATTAAAGTAAAGCCACATTCAACTCTTTTCACTGGCAAGTGATAACGGTGAGATTTCGTTTAGTAGACTATAAACGACACGGAAAATGAGAGAGTGAATTCCAAATAATTGGGTTATGAATTAGTAAGCATAAGCGCAAGTGACGCAGTAGTAGCTAACGAACCTAGAATACCGTATGCGACTGGAGCCCCGACTGCGAGGGCGCGCTCGCGGCGAGCGCGGTGAGCGCGGTGAGCGTGGGGAGCGCGGCGACCGTCCTGAGCGTGTCGAGCGGGGTGTGCGCGACCGCGACCGAGACCCCGCCGAGTGCGCGCGCCGCCGCTCCTCCTCGCGCCGCTTCGCTCGCATCTCCTTCTCGCGGATCATCCGGTTGAACGCCTCCAACGGATCCTCGCTGACCCTGCGACAATATACGCGGCGTTTTTCAATGGTTTACCAATCAATATCGTTGAATCAAATTTCATGTTTTTAAAACGCACACCACCGATATATTGTGCGAACTAGTACAGGCGATTCCTGTTACATTGAATAATATTCAAATGGTAGCCTGGATTGACGCTTTAAGCAGTAATAAAGTTGTACGAAATGCGAGCGAAGCGGAAGCGCGTGTATAACACATAGATCTCAGTAACAATATCAGTAACATAGTAATGTGTAATTACCTAAAATAAAAATTATGTAAATCCAAATAATACGTACATTAATTAGGCTCCTGGTTTTAAATAATTATTATTCATCGCCATCATCAAACAGTTAAAATATGAGTACTTTGGTAGTTATACTTTACCCATGAGAAGGAGAATCCTTAATTCCGGGTGGCGGCGGCTGATATGGTTCGAGAGGATAGCGCTCGTTGAATGGGGGTGGCCTTCCATATGGAGGCCTGTCAAAATTAATAATAGCAATTAGCAACTTCGCAGTTATCCTAATAAGACAAATACACATAAGAATACAACAATAATCTAGCTGTGGATAAGGTTACTATTTCGTTAACGTGGAATTTCATATTATTTGTTATAATTAGTGCAGAATTTTTAGATCTGGAGTGTTTTAAAAAAATATAGTTACATCAACATGCCACGGAAATGTGTAGAAAAATTTCCTACATTATGTGATGCAAAAGACAAGGAAGGTATCTTTGTTAGGCCACAAATACGTCGACTCGTAAATGATTTTGCGTTCGATACTATGGAAGGGAAAGAAAAGGGAGCTTGGGTAATTCAAACAGATATCACAAGACAAAATAATTTTAATGATGTGTTAGTTCGTATATAGTAACTATATGATGAAGGCGTACGTAATAATGACACAGAAATACTATATGAAGGCGCACGTAATAATAACACAAAAATACTATATTTTGCTTACTCATAACGTGAAGGCGGTGGCATTCCTGGCATATAATGTGGTGGACCCCGATTGTACACCATCTGCGTAAAAAAAACACACTCTACACAGCTCGAACCAAGAAAACAAATTAAGACTTCGATCTTATTTCATATTAATCATTTATAATCAAACCTAGCTAAGCTCCACGGTTTCATCCGTGTTAAATTTATTCGACCAGCTCACAACCTGCACCCGTGTAACCTATCATTGCCCACACTCCCGTAAGTGCCTACAGCATTGCCAGATTCCTTGCTCTTTAGGGTCGTAGCGTGAAGTTATATAACCTATAACCTTTCTCAATAAATAGACTATAAAACTCAAAAAATACAGTTTCAAATCTGATTGGTAGTTCCCGAGATTAGCGCCTTCAAACAAACAAAAAAGAATATCTTGAGCTTTACAAAATATTTATCCTACTTAATATAAGTCTATATAAATAAAATTATTGAAGTATACCGTTCTGCACGCATAACGCAAAAAATAGTAAATATATTTTGATCAATTCTTTTTCATTTCTTGCACCAAAAAAAAACCACAATATCTTTACAAACAATAATTCTGCAGACAACGCGAGTGGAGCTGCGGGCACAGCTAGTTGTTAAATATTATAAATGTGAAAGTTTATATGTTTGAATGTTTGTTACTCAATCACGTAAAAAAGATTTACAACGGTTTTAGATTAAATTTGGGACACAGTTTATTATCTAGATTAACACATAGGATACTTTTTATCCCGGTAAAAGCAATTTTTAGTAGTACAGCGGAGCCGCGGGTACAGCTAGTAGGCTAGAATTTTACCTGCGAGGACATCGGATCCCTCCGTTCGTCTACAGTTGGTGTGCTGGCTCTCTGCTCGTCGACTCTTTGCATCTAGAAGTAATTTGTAATGATTAATTCAATGAAAAAGTGTCGTTCAATGTTTAAATTATATTTTAATAAAATTCTTACATTCATTGGAATGTTGACAGGATTATTATCGATATTGTGTTTTGTATGTGATGGTGGTCCTGAAACAAAATAAAAAATAATTTTAGTTAATTTATATGTAGTGTTAGTGTTTAACTGAAGCAAAAATTTTGATATAAAATATTATAAATTTGTATCAGCAGCGTGGTTTTAATCAAATTAATTTATGGAATTGATAATAAATTAAAATATTTAAGTGAATTTAAATCAGGGGTGTTCTGGACTTCCGTGACCGTAATTGAAACTATTAGATATCCGAAATAAAAAATACTCGAAACCGTAATTGTTTTCCATATAATTATAACATCCCCGAGTTAAATGTTCAAAATAATGGATGATTGTAAAATTCGACATAACTGCTATTATATATTAAATACAGTTAAAAATGGTTCAGCCTTAAAGGTATTTAAATGGCGCCGTAAGAATAGAGTATGTCTATTGGTTGTAGTTTAAAACCGACACACGCGCCGCGTCTCGTTGTAATCTTAGTTAAAAGCTTTTCTTATTTAAAAATATTTGGTATTTTTAATAACAATTTAGTGAATAAATCTTCATGTATTTTAAATTTATTTTTGTTACATTACAAATGGGATAGTGGTTTAGATCTAATTGAAATAACTTTTAGAGATAGGCAACTTTTTTGAAATTTCTAAATGTTATTAACAATTGTTTTATTAGTGTGTGAAGTATGCGGTTTCTGGAAGTTATACACCACCGTCGCTAAAACAGCAATTAGGGTTTACACTTAGTTAAATGACCTACTAATGTTGACGTGATTTTGGTAACAAAGCCACTGTGATATAAGCACTCTACGTATGACCAGGATGCAAGCATACATGTATGTTTTTTTTTAAATTTAATATATAAATAAAAATAATAATAATAAATCAGCGTCCTAATGGTGTCGGTTCATTCTACGTAAATAATTGTCGAAAATTTCAACACTAAATAATGTTTGGAAGAAAATAAACTTCGGCTTAAGAACACAGCAGCAGAAGGGTATCAAATGCAGAATATCCTCAAGAATAAAAATTAATTCACTATCACAAAGTTGCAAGTTGTGTATACAAATTGATAAATAGTCGGAAACACTACGGAATACTTCTTTTGTGACCGTACCTAAGAGCTCTGTAGCACCAAAAATTAACAACTGATTACGTTATCTATAGAGCCGTTCGATCCCGTTTTGGAAGTTGTGGTGTATAGTTAAGTAGATGGATCAAATGCACTATACTATGTGCAAAGTTAAGTTTACTAGAATTTCAGTTGAAACTTATGACATTTCTTCAGAACCTATATAATTTTTGAAAGTCACTATTTCTACACTTAGTAATAATTTAAGAGTCACTTGTCACAAGTTGACGTCAACGATGATGTCACGTTTTCTGATTGGCGTCTCCAATCACGTGAATCCGAAATAAAAAAAATCCAATTTTTCTAAGGAAATATTAAATAAATTTAGAATATTTTTCCAGATTTGTATTTTTTTTACTTTTTATCAATAAACCAATATAATAAAATAGATTCATTTAATTTCCAAACATATTGTCAATTCGCGAATGATTAAACATTGTTAATAAAATTAATGGCGTGGTGTATTTTCAAAATCAGATTAAATTCTATGATTTGTCTTTTAACACAAGTTCTTTTTTTTAATAAGTATATTCATTTCACAAAATAGTTCCAATTTTTGGGCTACGGGCGAGGTAAATGAGGTAGATAATTATTGTTCTGATCCAGATAATATGTGTTTAAACTACATGTAAAAGGTGTCAATAGAAAAGCAGATCAATCAATTATAATATAAACGAAATTTCTGATTGATGATTTATAATACTTCAGTATAGACAATATTGTTATCGGGTGGTCAGGCTTATACGTAACAACTCGCAAGGCTCGTTCGCGCCACTACACCTATAGTCCTAGACCCGAGCCGAGTGTTGAATTATTTTAATTTTACATTATTTCCCAAACTATCTGTCCAAATAACATGCCATAAAGGGCAAAGTTTATCTACATAACATTGTATTTCGTTCGTAAGGATTAATATGCCATGGCTAATAATAATGCTCATAAACCAGTTTTCAATTTTCAATAAAACATAGACACACAATACCTTTTTTTTTTTTCGAAATGACTATACTGTTAGCCTTAGGGGCTCTGGAGGCTTTGCGGCTTTAACAGCTTCACCGGGCTTGGGGGCGAGCGCGGAAGGCACTCAGCCGCGAAAGCTAGGCAACAAGCTCCAAGGGTGCCAAAGTGGCCGAACCTCGGCTTGGGCTGTTGCCGATCATGCGAAAAAGTCGCGATCTGTCGCTTATGTATAAGAGATAGGCATATGGTATCGCGGATTTATTTTTTTAGATGTACTATTGAGAAATAGTTTTGTAGAACATTGTATTTACGTGTCACTAACCATTACGCCAGCGCACGCGAATAAATTTTTTCAGGTGCGTTGATTCTTCTGACTTACTTAATATAAAACAATATTTAAGGCTGGCTGAGAAGTGTAGCCAAATTCTATATAGCCTATACTATTCCACGTGAATTTGGAATAAAAAAATAATTTAAAAATAATTTTTCAAATCCTACTGGTAGTTCCAAAGATTAGCGTGTTTAAACAAACAAACAAACAAAAAAAAAAACTCTTCCGCTTTATTATATTATACTAAGCCTAAAATATCACTTGGCAAAGCGAATATTATCAAAGCCAGTAAATTGTATATTTACATGAACTCATGAAGTTCCGGTATATCTCGAAATTTAGGTAATTCGTAATTATTTATAACCTGCAAATTCAATGAACTACCTATAAAATGGTGAAAATGCCAAAATACAAAAATAATAATTGTACATACTGTGATCGATTAAATGTATAATTTCACAATATTTATTTAATTTTACTTTTTCCATATAAAACGCTCATTTTATATGTAAGGACGTATTATTAAAATGACTTAACAAGAAAAAAAAAACATAAATTTGTGACATTTATATCATAGTAGCTGTGCACGTGGCTCCGCTAGCGTGGATTACAGAATGCCTTCGGCACGTCGTGTAGGCACATCGCTATTTAAGTTATTTAACTTAGATCCACTTTTTAATGAGTCAAACAGAACCACTTTCCCTAATCTAATGAAAATAAGTATATTAGTTCCTCTGTTTAAATCATGTTGTAGAAGTAATCTTGGAAATTACATACCAATTTCTGTACTTCCGTCGATTAGTAAGATTTTAGAGAAAATTATACTTAAGCAACTATTAGAATATTTCAAAGCACAAGAGATTCTTGATGGTCGGCAGTATGATTACACGAAATCAAAATCAACCACTGACTATTAATATATTTAGGGCCTGGGAAGAGTCGCAAGATGCAATCGGTGTATTCTGTGATTTCTCAAAAGCCTTCGACTACGTTGACCACAGTACGCTTAAGAAGAAAATAAGTATAAATGGAGCAACTTGGGATCGTTGATCACAATCGGCGTTCCTCAGGGCTTGATTCCGGGACCGTTTTTGTTTCCAACGCTGCCAAAACCGTTAATATTTCAATATAGGATACGATAGATATACGATACAAATAAGCGATCAAAAAATCGTCTTTAATAATATACTAGACATTTGTGTAGGCTAGAAAGGTCTAAAAAAGTCCACTACACTAACTAACATTAATATTTAAGCCACAAAAATGATTTAATGTTTCAAAACAGTGCTGACGTTATTCTTTTTCAGATGACACTTCACTTATATTTAAAGTGAAAAGATTAGATTCAGAGCTTAGGCAATTAATACATTAGGTTAAATTTCTGAATGGTTTGCTCTAAATAATTTACTGCTAAATGTAAACAAAACCAAATGTATGATTTGCCTTGCCCAATGTTTGGCATGTTGATAGTAGTATCAAGATAGAAGGGAATTTAGAAGGCTTATTTGATAATACTGTCTTTTTCGGTATTACGCTCGATTCAAAATTACAGTGGGGTCCGCACATTAAAACTTTGGCGAAAAGATTAAGTTCTGCTGCTTTCACAGTACGTAAGATTCGCCAGTTAACAGATAATGCCACTGCTAGTTTAGTCTACTTCGTTTAATTCCATAGCTTAATGTTTCACGGTATTTTGCTGTAGCTGTTCAGCAGCTGAGGTAGACACCATATTTTAAATAATCACTTGAGTATGAAACATGTTGCCGCTCAGCTCGTCCCAAAAGACCTGAATTTTCTCCAAAAACTCAATCGCATAAGAGTCGCTGAGGACATGCTAGAACGAGTCGATTCCGACCCAACATTAATGAAACGCATTGTTACTGGTGACAAGACGTGGATTTACGAGTTTGACATGCGAACTAGTCAAGCTTCGGAGTAGCGCCTTCCAACTGAACCGAAACCGGAAAAACCACGCCAAAGTCAATCAAAAGTCATAGCCATGTTGACCGTTTTCTTTGACTATCGCGGTGTTGTGCACTTGGAATTCTTACTGGAAGGTCAAACAGTAAATAGAGTCTATTATTTGAGCGTTATGCGGCGTTTAAGAAAGCAAATTCGACGAAAAAGGCCAAATTTTTGGAAAGAAAATTCTTGGATTTTGCACCACGATAATGCGCCTTCGCATTAGGCAATCATTGTGAACGAATTTTTGACCAAAAACTCAACAAATACCACCGAGCAACCACCTTATTCACCAAAAATGGCTCCAGACGACTTTTCTTTTTCCTAAACTCAAATTATCACTTCGTGGCACCCGTTTTTATTCGGCATAAGACAAAGAAGAATTCACGACGAGAAATAAACTCAATACCAGAAAAAACATTCAATAAATGTTTTCATGATTGGAGTATTCGTTGGCGTAAGTGTATCGTTTCTGAAGGAGCATACTTTGAAGGCGATAAATTAAATTTGGATGAGTAACTAACATTTTGTGTATTATTTATCTTTTACCGGTACTTTTTTGACAGAGTACCTAGTATGTCATATGATGGACAAAGTATAGTTATCTTACTAATTAATCTTACATAGCTATCAGATTTCCTTATAATATTAGTTTATAAATAACCTTCAGCTTTGTGGCACATGATATCAATAGGCATTTTTATAAATTTTACTGATGTTACGGTACTTCCTAGTAATATATTATACTAAATTAGTTTTTTATAAATTAATCATTTACGGCCTTACTTATAAAAATCTGTTAATAATGTTTGTGTAAAAGTATTTCTCTCTTAGGCTAATTCATATTATTAGAAGAAAAGATAAGTATTGATTATCTTATATAATCAAAGATTATAAGTAAAGCCTTTCAAGAACAAATAAAGATAATGCTCCAGAAAATGACAACTAAAACAAATTTGGTATAATAGAATCATTACTAGTTAGTGTAATGTAAATGAAAAAATATTTTTAATTATTCCAAATATAATGTGTAAAATATTGTACAATAACATACGCAAAAAAGTGTTTTGCTGCTATTCATCACTGAGCTGATATGTTTAGAATACGAATAAGTAAACTTTTATCACAATTGATAAATCATTATGAAAAATGAAAATCTAACAGCAGAAGCGAAAACTATAAGCGTTATTGTTGTAGAGTGCATTTACAGTGATTATAACACTTATATTGATTATAATCTACAGAATAACCTCAAATAAAAATAAACAGTAGTGTGTGATGGGTACAAACACTTAAGCTATAGGTGTAGCCACAAAGTGTGATCGATATTAGCTTAACATTTATGTCAGATTTGTGAAATATCAATATATAGATCGATGTATATACTAAAAGACAGTTTAATCAAACTTAAAAAAAAATCACCATGAATCCGTCTTATGTTTAATATTATTCTACTTGTTATAATATAGAAAATTATTGGATATCAATTACGAATTCCCAATATGAATATCGAGTATAATTATATTGATATTTCTTCAATAGGTATCAGTCCTAATCACACATGCAACGATTAACATGCAAGAGCAGAAGTTACGTGAAATACCGTATCGCGGATGTCGATGCAGGCTGGGCTGCCGCTGTACAAGGTGCGGCCCGGGGTGATGCGCGAGCGCAGGCGGCATCGTCACCGTGATGTTGTCGTCGGCAGACCCGTCAGACTCTTCAGCGCCAACGCGACCCTCTTTAATATATTGTGACCAAATACTTCACTATCTACCACCATATACGATTTCATAATAATTTCAATGTACTTCGCTCTCAAGGTTTTACTATAAGTATAGTTTTAGTAAAGAACAGTTAATTGAATGAAAGTATAAGCGACGATATTTCCTTAATTTTATGTATTATAACTGTAATAGAAATTACATTACTCATATCTTCATCTGACAACAGTTTATTCAAATTAGATAATTGGTTAGATTATAATAGTTTATATAACACGTTTGGTTTGTTACTCCTGGTTAACCTGGTTATTCCTGATAACGTAAACCAGGAGGTGTAATGTCGGTCCTGCATTACGTTCTATACGTGGTGAATAGCTGGTTTAATAAACTGAAATGATATTACGTAAATGTGAAGTAAAAATTTGTATATTACAGCTTACAGCTTAACTGCCTTACAGCGGTTCTTATTGCAGAGCCTAAACCTGGTTATAATCTTTTGCCACATATTTGAATAAGAAAGAAAAGGTCTTCCTGTTATTAAAAATAAAACGAAGGTTCTGGCATTTGAAATAAGCGATAAAGAACTGAAAAAGGTGAATGTTTAGAACAAGTGAATGACAGTGTGTATCTTGGATGTATGTGTACAAAAAATGGTAAGTGCTATATACAGTTATATGCGAATTCATGTGTACACAACAAAAAAGTTAGTATTTTGGGTAAGATGAAACTGTTATGTGAATTGTGATAGTTGTTTTTATGGCAAATCTTACTCTTATGATCGCCACTACTCACCGTCAAAAACATGTACAGTTATAATAGCTTTTGGTTATGTTTGAGAGGTTTTAATAGTTTGCAATAAACAAAAAAACATAATTTCTACGGTTTTTAAGATTATTTTGCATAATGGATATTAGTCCAAGGAAAAGAGAAAAAATAATCACGCTTAGAGAGCATACATCAATAACACAGAAGCATTCCAACGGAATGTGGTGTGCTGTAAATAAACTATTAAAGCAGAAGAGAGAGACGGTATCTATTTGTTGAAGTGCAGCGAAACTGTGGAAGAAAAAGGAAGACTTCTCCTCGAGATGATGCGGAAGATGAAAGCGGTTGAAACACGAATTGTCTGATCAAAATCAAAAATTCTCAATTCCTTTTAAGCCCTAAGAAAACGCATTATGAATGTTAAAACACTACGATCAATATATGAATTACATTAGCAGAGAGCATTAGGTTTGAAAATATGCTTATATATGTCGGTAAACTTTTTGGATTGGACACGTGAACTTGTGAGTAAAGAAATAATGGTAATAACATACAAGTATGGAAATAGAAACCGGGAGCGATAAACACTGACGTATCCAGAACAAATAGAACAATTTCAATTATTATATGGGCATCGATCCGAATTGAAAGGCGAACTGACATCGTTTGGATAATTTTTGATCGTTTTTATGCAGCATAATTGTGCAAAAATACTATTACGTGGTCGTAGAAACTATATCGTGACATATAAAACCAGGTAGCACAGAAATTACAGCTTATATACGAATAGGCGTGGAATGGTGTGGTTGGTATTGGCTACCCTCATTCGTCCATATGGAAGTGTTGTGGAATCTCTTTCACGATACTGCATTACATTAGTTTTATTTAAAAAAAAAAAAAAGATTTTGCTAAGATACCCTGTATAACAATATATATTTTACATTAATTAAACTTCTTTGGCTATCCTGTTCAACGTATGTCAAATGAAATCGAAGATAAGGTTAGTCATAGCTTTCCTAATTTTGTAGTTGACTTTTTAACACTATGGCTAAATTTATTTTTTGTAGTTGCATGGCAAATTAACTACACTGTGCCTGATACAAGTCTACAAGCCTTTCGGCAGCTGGTCATACACTAGCTGATTCCGAAAGGCAACAAATCAAAAGAGAATCACTGTCACAGGTTATCATCATGGGCATGGTGGTCGCGAACCAGTCAGGTACAATTTGCTACCAACTTAAACCTTTTTTGTGTTATAGTATAGATAACAAAACTAGCAAGTTATTTCTTCCAAAAACCCCATGTTTATAAGTTTTAGTCATCATTTTCAACATGTCGATATTAAACATAATTTGTTAGAATACAAATAAGTATGAAATTTGTTTAAATATCAGTGTCCATTAACTTTTATAAAGTGAGTATGCTTTTGTAAATATATATATTTAATTGGCAAGCAGTAACAATTAGTTATAAGATATTTAAAAAAATACGATACTAGGTACGATACTACGATACGATACTATCGCCAACCAAACTTCTAATATCTATATTTTATACACTTCATGACTTCTCTATTATTTATCATCTCATAATGTTACCCTGAACAACTAAACTCCTCGCCCATTATAAATAGTTTTGCAATAGATTTTCAGTGTAATAACGGGTGCTTAATTTAGTGTTCTTTTTATTCATAAACTTTTTAAAAGTTGAACCATTCACTTAATAGCAATTACAGTCCAGAAAGTACAGCAACCGTCGAGGGATGAGGATCTATCGACAATTGCCTTCGTCGTTCAAATATCACGGCGATAATTTATACCAACTGAATATACTATATATTACGTGACCAAGCCAAAGCCAAGTATACAACTATCAAATGTGACGTCACACGTTTCAGTTAAGGATTTTCATGAACTATCACTAATTTAAAATTCGGTAATCGGTTTTTGTGTTTATTATTCTGTTTTTTAATGAGAAAAATTCAGCTCGTTCGGCTTGTTGGCCACACGACCACGTTGTACAGTGGTTTTCCTACCGAAACATGATACAACAAAGCCTGGTTTTCTCCTTGTCTATTTTTATAGCGATCAATTGAACAAGAGTTCTCAACTTTATCCTTTGTTCTTAAATAGGATTGTTATATCACGTGCAGCTTGACTATCTGCTATGTTATTTGTCAACACCAAACATTACGATGTATACGACTATAGACAGTTCCCCGAAATACCACGATCAAAATAATATGACGTCAGAAAATTTGAGAAAAACGCAGATGGAGCCTTACAAAACACGAAAATGTCCCGAACAATTTTAGTATTAGCATTCAATTCTGTCAATTTCGAAAGGAAAAGTCATGCAATGTTAGCACCCCGTATGTTTTAATATTATATAAAAATATGGCGTCTTGTGTGTAATTACACAGTAAAGGTTCTTCCTGAAGACAAAAAAGCAAAAGGAAAAATCGTTTCAGTAACAAAGCTTTATATTGATATTATTTTCCATGTTATTTGTTACTTATTACAAAACTGCAACAGTGTTGCTAGGTTACAAAGAAACATTTTCCTGGAAGTTATAGTAAAATATATGTATGTAGCGTTGGAAGATCATTTTACTTTCAACCTATCATAAAACTAAAGGTGGGATAATTTCTGTCACGCAATAGTTTGTTTATTTGACAAGGACCTACAAACATTTAAAGTAAAAATTATAGAGAACCCTGGACAATTTAGTGTACAAGACAAAAATTTAAAATACAAGATGGTCGAATTTGTCAAAATTTCAAATGCTTACGTCATCGGAACCATTAGGCATAGGTATGGTAAGTTAAAACAAAAGTAAATAAATAAAGAGAACCAAGAAATATTCTTCGATAATGAAAATAATCAAGATGGCAGATATAAGTTTAGTTGAAAAATGGTGTGTAAAGGTCCTTGGGGCAGTTCATTTTAAGTACAAAATCAGTTTTTTGCTGACGGATGATGGATTAACGACTACACTACTGAAGTAGTAAAAAACAGTAAAACTTACGTTAACTACCATGGTAACATTATTCACACGGTCGTACGTGCTGTTATCTGGTTGCCAAGGACACAGGCCTCACTTTTGTTGTTTGTAAGGATCCATCTGCCTTTTTCTTAAATATGTGATGACGTTATATCGAAGATGTTTAAACGCGAATATTTCTAAAATATATTAATACATACTGGCAGATGCATAGATCTTGCCTTGGGAAATAGGATTATTTAGTAGTAAAATAAAATAAACATAATCCGATAAGTTATCCAGCTATTCAATACCTATGCTAAAATCGTAAAACCTAATAAAAGTAAAATAAAAAACATATAAAACATGGGAATTATATTATAGACAATTTATTGATTGTCACTTTAAGATATAACTAATGTTGCACTTTTAATGATTACCGCCATTTATGATATTTAATTTTCGAATTTTATGAGTTTAAAAAAGTTTTTACTCCATAATTTAATTAATAAAAAGTTTTATTTAAAACACGACACAGAATCGTATTTTTTTTTCTTTTTATTTATAATAAAAGAAAATTAAGATTTTGGCACAAATTATTCTCTTAACGATTACTTCAGTTTTCTTAACAAACAACAAAATACTCAATATTCCTATACTGTGTACCAATAAAATAAATAATGCAAATATTAACAAACCGTTGATGGTGGGCTCTTGAGGTTGATTAGGACCATTTGGCGGTTGTTGACCTTGACCAGTAGGGTGAGGCTCTAAAACAGAAAATGTTTTTATTCTCAAGTGAATAATATTGCCTATCTAATAATGTGACTTCAAAGTAATGTATGTAAGAAATTACAGTATTATTAATGTATCATACAGATATTTCATTTATTTTAGAACTCGGCGTTACAAGTTACAAAATTCTTTTTTTTTTAAATAAAGCTCGCAAGCATTCTTTTACTTTCATAATTTAATACATTTACTGTATATTCCCATTTTCTCCAATAAAATTCCTACAACAAATTCGCCATGTTGATTTTCTGTGATTTTAGTTAGTTCAATCAAAATATGGAAATCCAACTAATGGTCTCATAACAAACGAGGCAATTGTACTGCCGATTGTGTCAACGAGTTGCAAATATATTAAAACAATATTTTTCTAATTAAATTCATTTAAAAGACATTATTACCTAATACAGGTGGACGCGCTTGTACTGGTGCAGCGGAAGGTCGATGCGGTGTGCGCCGACTGTAGCCAGTTTGATTACGGAATGACGACACAGAGTTCCTTAAGAAACTGGAATAAACACAATTTTAAATAATTGTAAATAATAATTTTAATCGATTACATACCATACTTTCGTTATTCTTACCGATTTGGGATTAATGTTGTTGGAGCGATCTCTTTCTCACGACAATCTGGACATTCGTGATCTTCAGACTCTAACAAAGCGCCTCTGATGCCTATAAAAAATCATACTTTCAGACATGGAAATAAATGTAGACTACACCAACAGATTCACATCGCCTACACGCCCTTTTCAACTTAGGCGTTTCTCGTGCGACTTTATATAATGGATTATCCATACTATTTAAAAAACTTTTCATCAAAAGCAATACAGAATATCTCTCCAAGATTACATATACCTTATTAACTACATTGGTATCTACTTAGATTATATTCTAAACTCTTATTTTCAAGTCGTAATAAATAAACGATTAGAAAATCTATCATGATACATTTTTTTAAAAACCTAAGATAAGAAAATGAATCTCATTTCGAGCAACTTATCAGTTAATTTATTAGAATGTTGTATGAAAATAATAATTTTAAATAATATCTTCTTTCAGTAATAACTTGCATATTCAATGGAAATGTATCCAGGTATCTTTCATGTTAGTTCGATATGGACAAATTGTTAAATTTCATGGTCTTGAATTGTGAGATACAATGTTTATTCCAGAGATTTTATCTTTATAATAATATACTTTACCGATTAGCACAATAACATAATGAATGTCAGTTATTTAGTTTTAGTTGGTTCGATTCCCGGTACAGGTATTTTTTTTAATCTATGAATGAAATTATTCTTATTTTTAAAAACGAAAGAATATTTCCTTTAAGTAAAATTTGCTATCTTCTATATTTAATGTACTTTTCCTCCATGTCCCATTCGTTTTTTCTCCACCCTGTATAGCAACTCCTGAACATAATAATGGTGTACCTTAATAAAACTCAAAACACATGAGTTAAAGTTGTGGAGTATTAAATACGAATCTCGAGTGTGCAGCAAATCGAGCAAGCACATATGAACAGAATGTACAGACATCTAGGATTTACAATGCTACTGGACGTGCAAACTCTGTCAAACATAGTATAACAAAACTGTACATGATTTAATGACATAAAATGAAAATTGATATAATATTTGATATACTAACATTCATCGCAGAATGAATTTCCACAGCACGGTATCATGACAGCATCAGTGAGAAGGTCACGGCACAAACTACAGATAAGTTCATCTGGTATATTCGGTTCTGGAGCAGCCGGTGCGTTAGTAGGAGTGTCGCCGCCACCTGCATTCTCCGACGCTAGATATGCTTCGCTGAAAAATAAAAAAACATTATTTACAACGAGCACGTCAATTAAATTGAAATAAATATCTGGCTTGTTTCGGATACATTCGACTCGACTACTATCGGAGAAATCCATATAAATACGACCGACATTTGCGACAAGAAACCCAAGCCCAGTGAAGCTGTAAAAGCCGTAAGGCTCCAGGGCCCAAAAGCTAACAGTAGTCAGTAGTGCCACCCAAGTACAGGTGCCACCCAAGTACAGGTGCCACCCAAGACCAGGTGCAGTCCCAGTCCAGATGCCGTCCTTACATATTTGCCGTCCATCGGCCGCTATAGTTCACGACCGCCCTAAATGACGGTATCGGGAATCACAATACGCCCTATCATTGTGCTTCTTTGACATATACAATCTTTAAACTGTTACAAATTGTTTATATATATATATATATAGTTACATCTACAATGGAAGTTTTCATCGTATTGATGTTCATGAGAAAGTAATTTCGACTCAACAACAAACTCTACAACATTAAGATATACAGTCAAAAATTATATAATATTTGAAAAATATTCTATCACTTATCCTTTGTTTCTTCAACAATGAACATTGTTGTGTAGTAACCCAGTATGGAGATTTTCTTAGTGATTGCCACATAGACTCCTTGGGGTTTACAAATTTATTAATAATAATAAAATATGTACTTACTGGTCAACAGCAGGAACAGCGAAAGTACCACTTGGGGTCATCATGGCGCCTGGAGCTTTAGGCCCTTCAACAGGAACCATAAAACTGCGAGGAATTCCAGTACTTCTCCTAATCTCAACAGGGTCACCCTAGAACAAAAAAAAAGCACCACTATAAATTATCAGTTTAATTGTGCATCTATTATAAAAATGTAATTAACATACTGAATTTGCAGCAGGGCAATCTTTAATCCAGTGTCCACGCTTTTGACACTTGTAGCAAATATAGTTAGTAGGTACAACTCCTCTTTGATTTTGTCCTCTAATTTTTTGATAACTAGAACAGAAATTTCATATATATAAGTAATCAACATTATTATAAAATCAAAGTAGTTATATAATGCAAAAATTGGGTAATGAAAACAAGCAAAATAAACATATCATTTTGGGAGATCATACATTTGTTCCGAATTGATCAAACAAAAAACCATTCAGTTAAGCAAGTGCATGAGACCAAATATGGCTATATACTTTCTCATTACTTTTAATTGACAATGTCTCATTTTATAATATATCAAATTGACAATCTATGAAATTTATATTTTACATATAGGTTTTTTATTGATCTGTTAGGAAATTAAAATTATATTTAAATAGTGTTGTAATTCTATGTGCAATGTAGATCATTAAAATGATAAAAGTTAGCAACAATATTAACATATCCATGTATAATTAAATCACTGGTATAAAGTGTAATTCTTATGGTCAAATATGGATTTTTCTTTACAAACCAATATGTCATGCCTGCCTGCATAAATATGTCTTTACATTACGCTTAAAGGACCCAATGTCACAAGAAGGAGGGAACACATTGGTCGGGTGATTGTTCCATAGTTTCATGGTATGACAAAGATAAGACAGAGAACTTTTAAGTTCGTGCCAAGATGAAGGTTACCATAATACTGTGACTCATTGATATGCAGAAGAAACAAAGTGAGCGACACAGGGTTTCGACTATTCATGCAATGTGCTGGTCATCCGCTCGAATGTAGGCCCTCCTACAGGCTTTGGTGGCAGAACTGATATTAGGTTCCTTGATGATAGGATGATAATTGATAGTCGAAAGGCATGTTTTTAGGTTATGTCATCATTTTGACAACATACCCATTACATTCTGTAGATATGTCATGCAAGCCTTCGTATGATGAACAAGGTACATTTTAAAAAAACATAACTGTGTTTAAATAATGATAATTTAATATTATGATAAGAAGTTAAGAAACCTGAAATATTTCAGACATTTTCCAATGTCTACCATGATAACAGAACAATCATAATTGATAATAAAAGTGAATTTCATTCAGCCATGCATTTTTCTGTTTTTACAAAATTTACATAAATAAAAATGAAATTGTTAAGGCATTAATTATAAAACTTATTTATTACAAATACATTGTTATTTTTTTGTTTAACACGTATTTTAGCTTTGCAATATATTGGAATAAAATAGTTGTCATCGAGGACTTTATCAGTTAATTTCTTAATAAAATATACTTCATCATGATTTATTTAAACTCATAAAATTTTCCATGTTAGAAAGCACATACCTTCAAACCTACTGAACAAATTTGAATGTAGTTTTTAGACTGATATAGAACTAAAGCCGAGGATCTAGGCTACATATCATTATGCTTTTCTATAGGGGCTAGGCAGTAACGATAAAATTACATTTAAAAATAAAATAATATTATGATCTTAACAATATTATGTAAATTGCGAACCGGGAACCGGGTTGCAAAGAAGGCACAAGCAAAAGAATACTTGTATCCAGCAGTGGGGTAAGCTCAGTTTATTGAAGAATAATAAATTTCATGAATGGTGAATAAAATTTTATTCCCAAATTATTTTTTAAAAGGTATAACAATTAACAAAGGATTGTAATCCTATTAAGGGGAAAATTATTATATTAGATTCCAATAGTACTTAACATCAAGTAAGCTGAATGTCTTTTAGCTACCTACTTAACATTTAAAAAAAAAACTGATAAACACTTAAAAACGATTTTAACGATTTTTAGCCTATATATATATAGGCTAAAATCAAAAGTACCAAAATAAAAAGTAATCATAACTAAGGATGATGATTATATGATTTATTTAAGAGTTTAAAGAAAAAAACATTATTTTAAATACTATTGGGAAATTCTATTGTATCTTACTTGCTAGGGTCGTAGTCAAATGTGGACTGTGATATCATAGCATTTATTTTATCCTGTTCGCTACCTTCCATGCGAGATAAATCAGCCACTCCTTTGTTTGGGGCCACATCTTTATGCAATGCTGATGGATTATTGTTAGTATTTTCCCACTGTTTTTTAGGCAGCTGAGCTAATGGTACTCTAGCCACAAGAAGTGATGTGTTCTTTGGAATTAAGGTATTGTCATCCACATAAACTGAAAAAGGTGCAATTTAGGAAAAACATCCGTTTTCATTAAGTTTTAGTAATATTTAAAAAAAAATTAAGAAATGAAGGAAGAAAATTCTGTTATTAAAATAATAATAAACAACTAAATTCAGGAATCTCTAGGACCCTAGGAATCCTTTAAATAAAATATAGTACATATTATTAACCCACCCATTGAAAATATATCCTACAGAAGTATGAGAATTGGATATGTCATCTTAAAGATACATATATTATGTATATAAAGATTTTAAAATAAAAGTTTCTCACTTTCTGCTATCATTGACACAGTTTTTAATATTAATTCAAAAATCTTGATTTTCAGCATCAGTTTTTACTTTCTACACTCAGAGGTGAGGTACTTATAACATTGTATTTGAATTATTATCAGTATCTTAACAGATAATTGAATATAGGTATAGGTATATTAGTTTAGGAAAAAAAGACAATTCGACATTACATTTACAGATTCTAAGACTATAGCTTTATAGATATAATATAAATACTCATACTATAAATACAACACTTTCATATAAATCATTTTTTAATATATAAATTGGAAAGATGTCAAATAATAGGCTGATGGATGACAAATTATAGCAATAACATTGAAATATGAAAAGGAAGCTGGATTATGTATATAAATAAAACCATTTTTACATTTTTTGTAGGGGGTCAAACTCACGTTGATTAACATGATGTTCGTACACTACCCACTGAGTCATCATTGCTTCAAACTAAATACCATTTTAAAACAGGTCATTACAGACACATTCAATATGTCCCATTAATTAATGTTGAACTGAATATCCTACATTATTCACGTAATTTGAATTAAAGTTATATGTTCAAATAAATGAAATGATATTACCTCTCTCAATGCAAAAGAGATGGAAATGAAACAAATTTAAATCCTACTATGCTAAAAATAGAAGTAATATTCATATTGGTTGCTTCTGAATTATTAGTGACAACACTCTTATAAATTAAGTAATATATTCTGCTCCTTTAGTTTATTTGATAATAATATCTTAAATAGGCTTCTATATTATACTTAAAGGTTTGTAAAAATTGTTAAATCTGCATATTTAATAACATAAAAAATAGACTTTGATTGTCTTCAAATTTTGTAAGAGAACACTGCTAATGTTTTAATTTATGATTATTCTAAATTTATCTTTATTATTATTCTTTGTCCTCCTGGATTTCATTTAAATGTAGTCAAAATATTATTTTATTCATATTAATTTTAAAATATTAGGATTTTAGGTACTTTTCCATTAGCCGGGTGCAAATGTTGTTACACATGTGTAGTCAGTTGGTCATGCCGTCGTATGGTTTGGGGCTCCTGATTACATGGCTTAGGTTAGGTTTGACTTGTGATAAGAAACAGTGGTTAACTAAATGATGATTTCCAGCTAACCGAAAAGTATCAGTATTTATCATTTTTCTTCAAATTCTATTATAAACTTATAATAATAATATTTTTGTAAGTTATTATTAACATTATTGAAATACTAATTTAATTTTGCTTTTTTTTGATTAACATATTTTTCTGTTTCTATGTACAGGAATGTCTGAAAAGCTGTGTACTCCTATTCGAAAGATACACATCAGGTACATCTAGGATTATAATAATACTGTTTAATGTTGTTGCAGTAACTGATAACATAAATAAATGTTTTTACAGGAAAATAAACTTTTTAAGGAACTCCAATAACAAAATAATATTAAGAACCACCCTAGTGGGCATGGCTTATGGTGCTAAATTCTTTTCTGTAGGCCGAAAGTTATCAAATATTTGTGTGAGCCAAATCATTATTATACATAATTTATATCATAAACCAAATTTTAAACATTAATCAGATTATTTAAGATTATAGATATATAAATATAATAAATTTATAAGACAAAATCATAAAATAATTCTTCATATAAAATTAGTTATTTTGGCCTTACTATCAATGCTAAATGTAATCAGTTTCTGGTGATAAACTATAGACATTACCCTAAAAATAAGTTTTAACAAGCAAGTAAGTTGATATTTAGTACCAAGTATACATAGCGACTTGTGTTAATTAAAAAAAAAAAACGACATTACAATTATCTGATGGTAATAAGTACCGTATGTAAAAAGTACTTCGATCCTAGGAAGTCATAAATGAGAATCAGCATCTATACAAAAGTGCATTAATTATACATTACTTACCTTCTTTAGTTTGAGCGTTTGTAATTTGCAGATCAAAGTCTGATGTCTTTCCAATGCGCTTTTGCTGAGATATAGCAGCTTTCAAATCTCCTACAGATATGTGGAGTCCATCAAAGGTGACCGTATCATAATCCAATGCACTTTTGAATTTATAATGTACAGACATTTCCGTGTGTAAAAATATTCAATTTTTTTTTGAATCATGACAAATCATATCACCTTCACGTGTTGAAATTATTTCGACGTTCAAATTCAATCAACGCCAGCAACGTAACTAATAAATGTAAATAATTGCAAAATACAGAAACTTAAAATAATCTAGAGTCATCAACAAAAATATTCTATTTTATTCCAGTTTAGTAAAACATTAACAACGTAACCAACGGGATACACGAAATCTTTTTATAAACGAATTATAATAAGTAACAGGACATAAGACATATACGCCATTTTTTAAAACAATCACTGTTCGTTCACAGATAAACAGTGTTCAGTGCCAGTATAAAAATTTCAAAAATCGTGTATCTTAAAAAAGTCGTACTTGTTTACTTAACAAAAATAAATATTTAAGGCTAGCTGTGAGGTGTAGCCTAATACTAGATAGCCTATACTATTTCTCGTGAATTTGGCTATTATATAAAGGACGAATTTGTCGAATCCGACTAATAGTTTCAGAGATTAGCGTATTTAAACAAATACACAAACAAAAAGTTCTTCTGCTTTATTACATTAGTATAGAATAGTATTCATAAGTGTAAATAATAAAATAAATATTACTATATCGACTCAAACTTTATTACCCTGTCTCCCGTTAGGGGTTGAGTTTTAGAAAACGCCGAAATAGGATAGATTTTTGTATTATTGAAGTGAAAACTTCTTTAGACGCGTTGAGCACTTTTTAGTAGGGGAAAATCTTATGGGTTCGCATCACCGACATGCTAATGTTAATTATATATCTATGTCACATACTGCTCTGATATCAGACTGGCGCATGCGCAACGGCATTTGTACACGAATATACACCTTATTAAAACACATAGTAGGTATATACCTGATCGTGTGCTGTGCACGTTAGACGCTTTTGGATGGATGAAATCTTGTGAGTTCGCGTCACCGACATGCGTAATAGCCGTATATCTGTAGCTATACAGGGGACGTATTGTGCAACAATAGTGCTATATATATCTTTAGAAGTAATATTGAATGTATTTAGTAAAAACTTTAATATGTAGGTATATACTGTACATTGTTCAAATAGTGTTTGAGTTTGATTATATTAATTGGTTAATTCTCACTGTGCAGTACAATAGCGAGTACTAAATAAATATACTAATATTTTTAAGTTCAAAAATAAATAGCAATTTTTTAATTATTTACCGCCAATTTTTTATTTTATTATTAATCGTTTTACTTTTTAGCACTTAAGGTACTCTTATTCACAAAATTATAATCTCCTTTCAAGATTTAACACTAAACAATATTTTTTGCTCACACAAAAAGGCTTTAAGTAGAAATATAAGATTTTAGTGCAATGTCTTATCAGTGTTTTTATTAATTAATTTAATATTAGACATGATTATTAAACATGACTTAAAATTGAACTAATAATTGTTATCTAAATAAAAGTTAATATTGTACACTTACAAAACGTTCAAATAATGTAATTTTGAAGTGAAACTTCTTATGCGACTTCCAACACGTTAAACGTTTAACTCACATTATCGGTCTATCCTCTTTGTATGAGCCAGAGCGAGAGAGCAAATGTCGTTGTGTATGTATATTGTACGCTATTTAATACTTGCTTGTATTTTAGCATTTAACGTGTGTTAGTATATGTGAATAAAGTATCTTTTAAAATAAAGTTTCACTTTTATCGTGTGTGAATCGCACACACACCTTTTTTTACTTTGAAGCATAGTTTTTTGAAAAATGTAATAGGCATAACTGAAAATATCCGAAACTAAGACCAAAGAATAGAACTATGATCCAAAACTATCGAATATCTGAAACAATGAAATATCCGTATTCATAACCGAAACCGATTGTGCTTTAAAAAAGTCCATATCCAAATCTGAAATTTCAATGCCGATAAAATTGGCTACTAAGCTGTGACGTCACGCTTATTGCTATTGACATGCATAAAGTACTTGTAGATCAGAGACAAAAATTATTGTATTGAAGATTTCTAAACGGCCAATAAAACGTGACTTTAATGTTATTATAAAATTTAACTTTAATATTATTTTGTGTTTATATTAAAATATGTACATATTTCGTTATGTTTTATTGCATAACCTACATAGATAATATTTTTTTATTTTATACAGACTCAAATAGCTTATTTTTTAGTTTTAGTTGTGTATCCGTTTTCGTTTCGTTTGAAGCATTATGGGCATTATGGCAGCCCAGCGGAAGCGTTTAATCAGTTGTGTAATGTATTAATTGTTAACCAATAATTTTAGCCACGTTCTCTATCTAATTAAATACGTTATAATAACATGTATTTTAGTTGGATCAATTTAGCATGCTCTTGATATGTGATACTTTACAAATAACCTTTGGATAACTACATATTTGGCATATTGCCATGAACTTCCGGTGTAAAATAAAGACACACGCGGATCTATTGAGATAGAAGGCGAATAATCATAAAATTTAACATAAGACAAAGACTTATTTATTAACTCTACATTATTTGTTTAAAAATGTCCAATAACGGTGCTCCAGACTCTTGGGAAAGTCAAGCCGATGTTGTAGGTGAACAAGGTGCAAAAGATTCCAATGATGTGTCTATGAAATTTTCCACGTTGAACGTTAATGCCGTGGAGTTCGTGCCTTCTTTTTGTAAGCCATCACAGGCTAGCGACGATTCAGATTCCCCCACTACACCAATTAAATCTGAAAGCGGATCTACGAATTCTGCTGGGAGCCCTGTTTTGAATGGTAAGTGTCTGTCATTATCTTTTACGAAAGTTTCACTGTGTAGTTTGTCTTTTACTGCTTGAACAATTTTTATATCTCGACTAATGATTTTAAACTGTGTCATTAACGTGCAACAACAGCGACAAAGTTGAAAAGTATAGAAACGGAACTTCTGCTCGAAGATAAAAAAAAATTTCGAATCCAGTTCTAACGGGTTAAATCCGACACGCGGCGCGGTACTGTACACATACCTGATGTTCCTTTTTTATTACTTTCTTATATGTAGTGTGTGTAAATAATTAACGAATTCTACTAGAAATGAATAGAGGTATGTACACATGTTAATACAATTGTGAACTAAAACTAAAAACATAATAATGAATGCCTGTCAACTTTCACTTACCCTCAGTCATATGGTAACTGTGTCTCATAATACATATAATTATTTTACTTTTTCACTTACTATTGCACTTTTAGTATCTGCTATTTATATAATGTTAAAATATTAATTCTTATGTTAGTGAATTACACTTTGCTTTCATATAATTTGTCATCTTAACCTTAAAAGAAGTAAAAATATAAAATAATTTTATATATTTTGTCCACCCTATTATTGTAGTTATGCAATTTGATTTATTCAGTTTTATCGAATTTTGTGTAAAATCATATAAATAACAATCATGTTACTGACATAATTTTGATAAGTACGTTACATGATTATGTGGCACATTCCAATGATTAAATGTTTTTCATACTTTACTTACAGTGAGAGTATTTACATTTGTAGTTGATATGTATAATATCTAACCAAGATTCTTATTAACATAGTTTAATCTCTTGTACTTATCTAGTGTTAATGAGTCTATTAGTAAGCTTCCTTTTATGTCAAGTTGTTGAAAGAGAAAAGGAAAATATTATAATCAAGGTGCTAAGTATTGTTAATAATCTCAGAGGTTTAGAATTCCATCTACATCCATTTATTTTTGTGAATTATTAGTGTTATAGTTATCGCCACATGTTCAAGTTCACTTTCTCCTAGCTGAATTAAAACTGAAAAGAATATAATGTAAGAAATGTTAAACACAAGTTTAAAGATAAGGTATATATTCTATTAATATGAAAAGCAAGACAAACATTAAAAGATAAAATGAGGTAAAAGTTATGAATGTCTAACTGTGTGGCATGATTTACAGTATGTTATGCTTTTATAACAGATAGGTGTCAATGCAACTGAAACCATAATTTCATTTTAATGAAAAATGACAGTTTATATTATGTCCCAAATACAGCAGAATAGCAACATTGAAGTACTGATAATCAGGGTGCTTAATAATAGCACTATTGATCTTTTTAACGTAAACATAAGTTCCTTGACAAGAAACATAACTTAACACCAACATCAACAAATAATAGATCTTATGGATTGGATATGGATATGGATCTGTGGATTGTGTATCAGTAATGGAAGGTAATTGTTCAAAAAAAGAATGTAATAAAATAAAAACTTTATAAATAGGATGTGGTGATGCTGGCGGAGAGAGTGGTGATGGTGGTGCGGCCTCGGTTTCTCCGCGAGTCGAAGAACCGCCGCCTGTACCACCCGCTGCCGCACTACAAGTTCCCACCAATGTATCCCCAACTGCAGACAGCTGGGAGGCAGAGGCGGATGACGCCTTACTCACTCCTGAGGACAACAATGAACCTGAGGAAGAAGAATTAGAACAACAAGTAGGAACTACAAATACTGAAAATGTATGCATGTTGCTTATTTGTTTCCTTTCCCATAATTATACTACTTATATACTGAGCTTGAATGGTGATAAATGCTCTTAATGGCGTTATTTGTTATGAACTTGTAATAAAATAATTTCAACAACCATTAAATGATTAGTGTGGTAAATTAATTGAACTATTAAATTAATTGAATAATTTCAATTCAGTACCTAAAGCATGGTAATGCAACATATCTTCCTGTGATAATGTGTTAATATTATATTCTTTTACCTTGCTAACTTTCATTTGTAGTGATTTTTCATTTAATTAAGGCTCAAAATATTATATTTTGTCCACAAAATCTAAGTTCTAAATCTCTTAAAATGCTACTAAATAGATATCTTATTTTTCAAACGTAAAAGATTAGTAGGTTGTATGATTTTACCAATGAAAAAAATGATACAAAATATAATATTTACAATATTATTCTTCTAATATAATTGATTTCAAATATGTTTCTGAATTTTTTTTTATATTGTTTGCTTACTTATTTAACAGTATATGTAATGTTATGTACATAGTTGTTACATTGTGTTGCCATAAAAAGATGAATGATCTGTTATGGAATATTTTAGACTGACAATGACTCATGTTAGTATGTAGCATCCATCTACTAAAAAATTCCATTCAAACACGGACACTAAATTATCATTCAACACTTAAAAATTTTGAACAGTATTTTACATATTTAAATCAGTTTTAGTTTATTTTTAGATTGAAATCAGTGATATCTTGTGTTAGCTTAATCATTAGTGTTTAAAGTTATAGGTATATAGTATTTTTAAATGATTTAGCATTAAACTTTTAGCAAATATTAACAAAAAAAGTGTGTGCTTTTCCAGGATGATGGTGAAATGACAAAAAAGATCCCTAAGAAGAAACCTCCTAGAGTAGAAGACACTCGAAGCAAAAAAGAACATGTTAATGTAGTATTCATTGGACATGTTGGTGAGTATTTTTATACAAATTAAAGATAATGCTAAATTCAATACTTTTTTTCTGAAACACTGACAATAAGTGTATTGTTATTGTAAATATGTTAATTTATATTTGTCAATGTGTAATTAAAAATTAGCTTATTCAACTAATAACCTACCTACATTTGAAAGAATTGGAATAATAAATTAAAATGAATAAAAACATTAATATTTTAGATGCTGGTAAATCTACTATTGGTGGCCAGATTATGTCACTTACGGGAATGGTGGATAAGAGAACATTAGATAAATATGAAAGAGAAGCCAGAGAGAAATCTAGAGAATCTTGGTACTTATCTTGGGCCCTTGATACCAATCAAGAAGGTATGTAGAAGCTTATTAATATTTTATAAATTTCATGCATAAAAAATATTATTTAATTCCAGTTACAAAATTTATCCTGGTAATATTTTTTAACCAATTATATAGCAAATTAGCCATAATTAACCAATTAGCAAATGTGCCACAGTTATATTTTTGTTCAATTGTATAAAATTAATTAAATACAACTTGATAATTGTAATCATCCAAAAAACTTTTAATGTCTGTAGTAATATACGTACTACAGACAACAAAATTTATATTCAATTATGTTGAGTTTAGATTTGAATAAATTCCATTGTCAAAGAGTATAATATAAGGAAAAATGAATATAAATTTAATACTTATTTAATAAACATGAATTACTGTGTTTGCAGAGCGTGACAAGGGTAAAACAGTAGAAGTGGGGAGAGCATACTTCGAGACTGATAAGAAGCATTTCACAATTCTTGATGCCCCTGGGCACAAGAGTTTTGTACCTAATATGATAGGCGGCGCCGCGCAGGCCGATCTTGCTGTGCTGGTATATTCGTTTTTCATTTCTAATTAGTTAAAATTAAAACAATATGGTATTTCTGTTTATGAATTAACATTTTACATTCTGTGTCCTACAGAAGAGAATTACTAAACTAATAACTGTAATTGAAAACAAGCTACGGGCAATAATATTTTCAGTTTTTAGAGATTTTGTTAATTCATATTATTTATTCTTTCTATTGCAGGTTATATCTGCGCGTAAAGGTGAATTCGAGACAGGATTTGATCGAGGTGGACAAACACGAGAACATGCTATGTTAGCAAAGACTGCTGGAGTAAAGCATTTAGTAGCCTTAGTCAACAAAATGGATGATCCCACTGTCAATTGGGATGAAAAAAGGTATGCCATAATTAGTATGAGATAACGTAATGCAAACAATTCATCATTGTATTGTCTAGATAATGTATGTGCTATTTTAAAACTCTTTATAATAATGTGCTATCTTGTAGTAACAACAGTATAACATTATTGAACTATAAATACATTTTATTGAAGTGAAAACTTCTTTAGTTAGTTGTGATTTGAAACTAGATGAAAGGAAAAAGAGAAACCTATACATCTATAGAATTTAGGTTGCAAAAGAAAGAGATAAAATATATTATACAGTATTTCCTGTTAGTTTCGTTTTCTGAAGGTTTTTTCATCAACCTCGTGTTTTTACACATGTTTTTTTAATAATTTAAATTACTATAAATCAACTTCAAAAACTGTGATTTTGTCTTCTATATATATATTTTACATTACAGATACAACGAATGCAGAGACAAAATTCTTCCTTATCTCAAAAAACTGGGTTTTAATCCAGCCAAGGACCTATCATTCTTGCCTGTTTCAGGTCAAACCGGACAAGGTTTACTGGAACGAGTTAGTACGAACATTGTATTTGTAATATACAGTCATGTGTTTTACACATTATTCCATTTAGTTTAACACATTAACAGTTTTAACAGTGTTGGTAACACATTGATTAATTGATTGTTGAAATAATACTATAGCTTGTTGATTGCTAATACATTATATGGGATATTTTTGTGATTACAAGGGTGATTTGTAGGAATGAGCTTTTTTAGCTTGTCAGGTTACTAAAATACGTAGCCTTCAGAACATCTGCTGGTTTTTTTTGCTCTTGTCACTCATCTGGCTGACATTTATTCCTTACTCAAAAACAAATTATTAATCAATTGTCCAAATCACTGATGTTTTAACAAAACTTGTTTATATATGTCAAAATTTAGTTGATTTGTGGGATTATATAATATATTAATTTTTATTCATTTAGTAGTAAAGGAACAGAATTACAGTGAAAAAACTTGACTTCTTTTATCAGGTGGCTGAAGACGTATGTTCTTGGTACCGTGGACCATCTTTTATACAACTTATTGATGAACTACCATCACTTAACCGTAAGATGGATGGCCCATTCATTATGCCTGTTGTGGACAAATACAAAGACATGGGCACAGTTCTAATGGGAAAAGTGGAAGCGGGTACCACACGAAAATCTAGCACTCTTTTCCTCATGCCTAATAGGGTAAGTCTTTTAATGTTAATTGTAAATTTGATATTAACTAAAATTATTAGTAATTTATGTAGTTTCTTTTATGTATTTTGGTTGTTGATTAAACTTAGTCAGCATTAGATATCCTAGTGCCGTGGGCAAAATATTTTGTGACATCCTTAGAGGGCTCCGGCTTTATCGCCTATCGCATTTTAGGGGGCTAGGTTCAGATGTGGATAAGTTCAGTATGTGTCTATAGCAATCAAGTGAGTAAATTTAGAGCTCACATTTAAAAAAGTTGGCCACTTGGACAAGCTTGATGAACAAAAATATAAAGGTCACCCCTTGGCCAAAGTGCCCAGATCGCACCCTCTCAAGTTGTTGCTTAGTCTAGTTTAAATTTATAAAACAAGATTAAAAAACCTATTTGATCACATGAAATCCGGATAAATTTGATAACAGTGAATATGAATGAATATTCTTACAAGTTATTTTCTAAATTAAAATTTATTATCAGGAAAAAACAAAACTATTAACTGTTTATATTAATTTTACAGGTTCAAGTGACTGTTGATCAGCTATGGTCTGACGACATTGAAGTAACATCTATTGGTCCAGGTGAGAATGTCAAAGTAAAACTCAAAGGAATTGAGGAGGAAGATGTTTCTCCTGGTTTCGTTCTCTGTGACGTAGCAGAACCTATCACCACTGGAAGAGTGAGTAAGCTGTTTTATTTACAATTACAAACATCTAGTTTTTCAGTTACTTCTTTCACAATAATTACTAAAATCTTTACAGTAAGCATTCATAGGCGTAACATTAGATCTATCTAATAAATTATATTATTCTATGTATTGATAGACATACAAATTGGTGTACTGCAACAATGACTAGATAAGATAAAATCTCATTACATTGCTTAAATGATAGCAGGGTATATGTCTCAATAATTGACCATTAAAGCACTTTGATATGTGATCAAGAAATCAAATTATCAATCTAAAATATTCCAAGCTTATTATGCTACAGTTAAATAACTCTGTAACAAAAAAGAACTATATACTACTGACTGAACTTGAGAGTATGTGAGCATTTATTGCTCTAATCATTAAAAATGTACAATTTCCCTAATAAAATTACTTTTTATATCTATATCAGGTGGTATAAAAAACATACATTTGCATTCATCTGTTCATTTTAAACAATTCCGGCCTTTTGTATGTTTATTTATTACTATTCACATTGTTGTAAAGTTACCACAATACCTATATTTTTTTAATAAATTAAATAGATAATAATGTTATTTTGTCAACAGATCTTCGATGCTCAAGTAGTGATCCTTGAGCACAAATCTATAATATGCGCAGGATATTCAGCCGTCATGCATATACATTGTGCTGCAGAAGAAGTCACAGTCAAGGTAATAATTTCCATTTAATTTCTATTCCGCTTCTTATGGTGTTAGCTTGAAGTTATCTAGCCTAGGTCCTTAGTCAATTAAAGGGATATGAAAAATTTGTCTGATAGTTACCAAAATTAGCATGTTCAAGCATGCAAATTCACCAGCTTTGTAATTTTGATGATGATGAATAAATTGGATTCATACATAACCTATACTCCTTTTAATTATGTAGACTGTAGAGTTAAATAAATAGGAGGGTTAGATACATTTTTCTAGCCTTGTCCTACCTATATTTTACGTTTTGATTAATATAATAGAAAAAGTTAGATAATTTAGGAAACTACAAAATGTAAATATGGCTTACTACTTTTAAAAAGATGCTTTGGTTTCCCTTGACAATAGCCATTTTGTTTACCTTATTCCTCCTTCATTTTTAGAAATAAAGTATTTCTATGTTTTATTTATTTTATAATTTTGAAAATTAATGAATAATTGGTGTTATTGGCAAAATCTTTATATATTATGTAGTGGTTTTTATTTTAATTGATATGCTTCCATTATTTTGTAATATTGGTGGTATTTTGTGTAATCTAGTTATGTTACTGTACACAAGTGAAGTGGATTAAAATAGTTAAAAGGAACACCAATTTTAGTTGCAACAAAAATTCTGTCTATGGAAAGTTACAGAGATGGTTTTCACCATTTTGCTTAGAGCATTGACTTTTGATGATTAGGAGAGTATTCTAGTACAATTGAAGAAGAAACATGTGTAAAGCAATTTTGCTTCACGGAATTAAAAACTATTATAATTTTTTTGTCAAAAAAATTCAGGCACTCATCTGTTTGGTGGACAAAAAGACTGGAGACAAATCAAAAACGCGACCGCGCTTCGTTAAACAGGATCAAGTTGCCATTATGAGGATAGAATGCGCAGGAGTGATTTGCTTAGAACCCTTCAAGAAGTTTGCTCAAATGGGCAGATTTACATTAAGAGACGAAAGTGAGTATAGCCAGATCTATCTAGTTTGCTTTTTCAATCTATTTAACTCAATACTACTAGCCTTTAATTTAACTATATTTTATAATAACTTCGCCACAAATATTAATAATATATTCACTGACTCAATAGATCTAGAATAGATAGGAAATGGAAATCGTGATCGAAAATGTAAACAAAGGTGTTGCAAAATGAAAAAATCTCATTAGCAGAGGCTTTTAGTACTAAAATACCATGTAATAATTATATATATAACATAAACACATAAAACAAAATTTTGCACACAGTTAACAACTTAAAAAATAAAATCATGCAATTTTTCATTATATTGGCTGAAGCTTAAACATTTGGCTCTTCTTAACCAGAGAATGAATCATTTAACATAAAAACAAAATCATTTCTTTTTATTAAATTACATTTAATAATGATTTACATATTATATATTTTACATTAATAATTTTATATGAAAAACTTCTGAGAAAATCGTGTATGTATACATAAATCACGCCTTTTACCCAACGGAGTAGGCAGAGACCACATCCTTCTTGCCTCTTGCTATGATCCTGACATACCTCATTCGCTTCCTCCATATTCATCAATCGTTTCATGCATTATCGTCTGTTTAGAGTACTCTTGGCCTTACCTTTCTTCACTAATTTGATTGTGGAACGTGTTTATCTAGGCCTTCCTCTTTCAACGTTCCCAATCACACTCATCTTATATACCTGTCTAGTGAATCTTCTTTCAATTATCCTCTCTACATGCCCAAACCATTTTACCATCCCTTTCTCAATCTGTGTCACTATATCTTTCACACCACAACATTGTCAGCTCTTATTTTTACTGCATTTATTCTATGTACAGCCAGACGAGCTTTCGTCGAGATTTTCTAGCTGTCCATAAAGATGTGTAAAGCCCCATTTACCAAAAAAAAAAACCTATGATATGATAAAAATGTAATTATACTAAAAAATTAAACAATTTAGTTAAAAACTGTAATCAAATGATTTTGGCCTTTTTTATTCTTAAATACTGATGGCAGTTTACTTAAATTTTCTGGCTGTCATTAAAGGTGTGCAACACCCCATTCACCAAGTTACCAGCATTAACTCTCCTTTCAATTTCACTTTTAAATTGTTAATAAACGTAAAATCGTATTTAAAATTTATAAATATAACCTTATTTTATGTTCAATAACAGTTGAAGTATATAAGATTATCAAATAAAGAAATATAGGCAGATTGTATGTTTATAAAAATATTTTATATTCATTAAGAAATAGAATTAAGTTAATAATTAATTAGGACTGTCTAGGAAAATGTTCATTACTCCTGACAGTGACATTTCTTTGTTTACATTTTTGATCTCGAATTCCATTTACGACAATACTTTATATTTGTGTATTCAACTTCAACAAAGAGTCGGTCAGCTTACCTCACACAGCCAATATCTGAAGTTTATTGTTTATTTTCTGGAATTTCCTAAAAGTTTCTGACCTTTTTAAGTTCTATTACTTATTTAATTGACTTTGTATTATCTATACATTGATTTTTACGTTTTACCACATTCTCATCTGACGTGAAGTGACAATGTAACCAAAAATGGTAACATGTGAAGCTTAAAAGAATTGGCTCTCAAAGGCAGCTGCTGGAACAAACTTATAAGTGCTTTGCAACTGATTTTCAACTTCAGGGTGGTAGATGATAGCAAGGTGGTCATTAGTAAATAATTTGCATATTTACAGCATTTTTACATGACTAATATACTAAATTTGATTTCAGATAAAACTATTGCAATCGGGAAGGTTCTAAAAGTGATTGAGTAAATCTACGGCGCGTTATAATTTAGCTAGGGTAGGCCTTTTCAAAACTTATATCAACAGAGAATGCATATGATTATGTAATCCTGAGTTTCGGGCCCCTTCCTGTGAGAGCTCGACTATTGCTTTATCAAATGTAATTTTACTTATTACAAAAATAATTTCTGATCTATTACATTCTAGAATTGCTAGTCCTGTTCATTTTTTTTACGAGATTTCCCACATATTGCTAGTAAAATGTGTTTTATAACAGTTTAAGTCTATATATTGAAAATCATTAAATTGTTCAGTAATTGATCTCAATTATCTGTTTTCATTTATAATGGAATTGTTGATGAATTTATTAGCAATATATGAAAAGTCTCGGAACACCACAGTCATGGGAAATTGTACTAAAATTTACATGATGCTTACACTGTTTACTGCCTTGTATACACACTATTTATAGAAATGTTTTATCATAATTTACCATTGATATAAATAAAAATTAAAGTTTACGTGTATCATAGCCATGGTTTGGTATAATCCGCAAGGTTGTGTTAAATGTCTTAAAAAAACGAGAATCGTGTAGAATTCTAGTACAGCCGTGGAATAAATAACATTTAAATAAACTAGTTTATTACTCGGTTACTGTAACGATTTGGTTTATATCTGTTATTTACAACTGACGAAGCTCTCGTGTAATAATGCTATTAGAATGATCATTCGCTAAGAAATATAACAATATATTTATTTAAAATAAAACTTTTATTTTGTTACTAAATCGTTAGTAAAGTTAGCACATGCGAGATACTGTGAACGCGATGATCATTTTCACAAGTATATTTATACTAGCCATTATGATATTTTCACATAATATTATTAGATATTAAAGTTATACCACTTGTTTTCTATTTTGAAGAGCAAAATTATGTTCTATACTGCAAACTTAGCTTACACACATTTATGTTAAATTTTCCGTTTATATTGAATATTCTATTTATTTTATCTTAACTGTAGTTACTGTCGTGTTTGTAATATGAATTATATTATCTCCAACTTTTGTAACGAACTATGGTAATATTTTGTTTTGTTAGTAAAAAAAAATCAGGGCGTAACTTGCATCAGTTTTGAGCTATATATATATATATAAATATTACGAATAGCGGGAAATGTTTTTTACAATAAATATTGCGCTATATAAATCTTGTTGATATTCAGTTTTAGTTTCGACTTCTTAAATATTGCCTAAAATGTACGTTCAAACACCTTAAGGCCTTTAAATAGAATGGTAATCCTTATTCGGATACAATATGAAATGTAAAAATGAAAATGAACGTACAGATTGACAACTCCCTGGCTGTTTGAGATAACACCTGTTCTTGCAGGGTTGTCAATTATCAGAAATGAGAGTAAATTGATTCTAATCAATTTTTAATGTTTAATTTACCACTTTTACAATATTAATCACCATCTCGCCTTTTGAAGACTTGATCAGTATATCGACATCCCGACACACATGCATATCACGAGGTTTAGCTGGTGAAAGAAGAGCAATACCGCCTAATATCAAGGTGTCGAAATCATAAATTACGGCAAGTTTTTTGGGATTTGGAGGGAATTTTATTAATAGATTATAAAGATAAAGGTCTCAATATCACTGGAAAATACAGCGCTACGCTACTAGAGAAATAAAAATATGCTATTGCTATTAAGCTAAGGACAACGGTAGTGAATTCGAGCTGTGCTCCTTTTACACAATAACGCGTACGTTCACAAGAGACATGTTGGCTTCGATACACTGAACCGCTTTCCCTACAGTATAGATGTGGCTAATGCAGATTACTAATTTTTCTCAAAGATAAAAAAGCTTTGAGAGAAAAATTACTGTTAAAAAAAATCTGATTTTCTGCCTATTTCGAGAGCCTTAAGTAAAACTTTTTTTAGGTGTAAATAAGTTTACAGCAATGATGGCTCAGTGGTAGCGTGTACGACTTCACGTCGATTGACGTAAGTTCGAATCCCTGCAATGAGCTTGGGCTTTTGGTGAAGGAAAACATCGTGAGGAAACCATAGCATGGTGGTAGGGCTTTTCTAAGCTCGCCTGGCTAGCTACCACCCTCAAGTTGAAAATCTGTCGCCAAGCACCCATAGGTGTGTTCCGGCAGCAGTACTTGAGAGCCATAAAAGAAAGTTATTTGAAAGGTCTGACAGGTTTATTAGGGTTAAGATAAAATATATCGAGTTACATAAAACTAATAGGTTATAATTTAACTTCATTTCTTCTTTCTTCCTTTTAACCTCCCCTCGTACCTAAGCTTGGTTAATGCCCGATACCACCATTACTGCTAAGTAGGCGGCCTACACATATAAAGTGATAATAAGTAGCACTGAGCATAGTATTGTATCTGTCTTATTATTAATCTATCAATAATAGAAACCAAGGTCGACTGGAGTAACAGATCAAGTTCCGTAGCCCTTTCTTAATTTGGCCAAAGTATAAGTAAAGCTTATTTATTTTACATCTTATTAAGAATTAATCGTAACCTTTGTTAGTACTGAATTAAATCAATTAAAAAACCAAATTCATCCAGCCATCACATGTTTTGGGTATCGATACAGCTTCATCTATCTATCTATATTAATAAAATGATTAAGGTTTGCTGTTATGCGCGTATTCTGCAAAAACTACTGGATAGATTTTTGTCTTTTACTCCTTAGATACTCGGTCCATATTAAAAAAAAATAGCACGATATCTTTATTTAAGAAACTACCATTTTTAGAAGCACTACGTGTTCTCTGTAGTTCACGCGAGCAAAGCCGCGGGCACAGCTAGTAAGTAATTAAAACTAATTACAGTAAAGCCTCTTTATTCACGGTTACGTTATTCGTGGATTAAGCAAAAGTGAAGCGACTACTTCCTGCATTCGCTGCATGGAAATTTCTTTATTCGCGGATACAAAACTGACGATAATATTATTCACTACTTACTAATCAAATTAAACAAGTAGGCATCAAAATACCTAATTATCATTAGCCTGTATCTGTTCACTGCTGAACCTATGGCCTCCTCCAAGGGTCGCTACTGGACCCAATTTTCCATCCTTCGTATCCAGCCACCATGCGCAGGCCGTTGTTCAATTTGCAGGGGGTCACTCAGCGAGCTGTGCTAGGAGTTTCTTAGGATATAAGGATATAATCAGAAATGATGTAATCAGACCGAGAACTAGGATTATCGACATAGCTCAAAATACTTATAAAGCAACAAATATTACTGTGGCTAAACCTAAAATTATTTGACAAAAGCCGCTGTCGCTGCCGCCAGGACATGCCGACTTACAAGCGCCATTAACGCCTTTGATATACTTATGCAGCCTCACCGTCAATGCGATCGTTCTTCATAAAAATTGATCTGTCTATGGATAGAAGTCTTATTTTTTAAGAAGCAAATGATAAATGCCACAGTGGAATTATCACTGGCAATCAAAAGTAAAGGGTTTTTTAAAAGCTGCAAAACAGGAAAAAAATATTAAATTCTTTAATCCTTTGCATAATGTAGAAAATATTAATATGAAATTAGATGAGTGTTGATTTTATATTGTACGCAACGTAGAAGGGATTATTTAAAATTGAAACCCATACATAGGTCAGAAAATAGGTGCTAACTTTTAAATGACAAAAAATATTTATCCCTATGGATTTGTTCAAAACATAGTATTAACACTCTTCGATACAACAAATAAAACACGTTTTAAGCCCAAAGTGTTTGATAGTGGTTAATGAAGTTTACATTGGTTATATTTTTCGGGTCAGATTTATCTGAAACTGAAATAATACTCTTTCAAACGATAAGCGAGATACGTATATAACAGTTTTTTTTAATTCAAACCCAATATTAGACAGGACCATTGATAGCCGAAAAACTCTGTAAATCAATGGACAGGACACCAAAATTTGCATGGAAAAAATGTTTTGTTCAATGATATTATATATAGAAAAGAATCAGATATGTTACTAGCATCCGCAAATTGTAGACTCGAATACGTCCTAATTGTGACGTTTTGCTATGATAGATATGTCTTTCACTTACACTGTTTTCGTATACTTTGCGCTGCTTATTACTTCAACTTGTAAAATAGACCGCGTATATCTGTGTGTGGTTTTGTTCCAAAGTCAGTTCTAATAGCAGTTTGGTGATTGTAAGACCAACCAGTACAACCACTATTCTGGTACATACAGTAGAGTGTTTGATTAAATTCTTTCTATCCGCTGTTTTTTTCGCATAAAATAGATAGTACGTTTGGATTATTTCTTCATTTATATATAAACAATAGGCATAACAACATATAAATCAATTTAAAAACTGTACAAATCTTGGCAACCAAAGCTGCAGGCGGAAAGCTAGTTGAAAATAAGAACGGCGAAGGAAATAACATAGGCGAAGTCAACATTTTGCATCATAACTTCCCTTACATTCTTAACGGCTCTTATCCAGTTATCGATGCGAATTAGTAAAATTGATGAGCGTAAATAGGTACAGGCGGGGACGCAGCTGCCCCTCTAGCAAGGTGTTGGTAAGCGTCCGATGGTTCCCAAAATACAGAGTAAATAATTATTTTAGACATTAACCTTGCCTTGCCTGAAGATATCCTGGCTACGGCGATGAACGTAATTATCACTCATATTTAGGGAAATATATCTAGTATAGATTGATTGATTTCAGCCTTCCAGAATATATTGTTTGTGAATAGTTTATCATAACAATTAATAACTCTGATATATAGGAGAAATTAACCAAGCAGATGTACACATAAATCAGCTTGGAGACGTCTTTGCGTTTGTAGCAATGTAATGTGACTAAATGACTAAAATCGGAATAAACAATTTTGCGCCACTTACCACTTGCCTCGCACTCTCGCATCAGTCGTTTTAAGTAGCGTTAGAAGTGTCATGCCATTTTGTTTGTTATTCTTGTCTTACTACATAATTAGTAAATTGATTTTATTTGTTGTTTATTGTTATTATATTTTGTTAATTATTGTTATTTGGTATTAAAAATGATAAAAAATTTAATAAATGTAATAAAAAATGTATTAAAATTAACTTTAGATACAGTATCAGAACGAATTATCATTAACTTAAATGATTTATCGGATGAAAGCGAGGATGAGGAAGAGGATGATTACGAAATGACTGGAGTTTATGATGATAAATTCATGATTAAAAATTACGTTTAAGAACCCACGTATATAAAAAGGTATTTACCTGCCGACCATACACTACTTCAAACGCAAAATCGTCACCAAGCTGATTTGGTTATATGTATGCATTTTAACTCGAGCAAATAGTACACAAGTAAATTTTGGCTACAGTGCATTATGTACACATAATTTTTTATTCTTAAATACATTAATTTTTTTTTGTTCACATAAATAATACATTTGCTGACTCCGAGATAAAAGAGTATACAAAGCAAAATACTATCAAGTATATTATATACATAGTTCAGGTAACTGTATCAGTACTTTAAAGAAAAATTCACTATTCAAATATTACCTAACCTTCATCATTAATATAATATGAAATTCTAATATAATTGATATTATTATGGTGTAAATGTACATTTCATGATTAAATTTGTATTTAAATAAACACACCGTAAATACAATAGTGAATTTTGACTTTGGGTGGTCTACAAATTGAATACTACATTGCATTAAGTCATATTGCAGATTTAATTAAACTTAATTTTCATATTTTTTTTAGATTTCCAATTCTGCCAATTTGAAAATTTATCCGAGACAACTAGTTAATTATTGAACATTAATTATCAGTCTCCATATCTTATTTAAGTACCTAAATTAGATAAATTTGGCAACCTTAGGAATTCAACTGTGTATATTCAAATCATTTTTTGTAATATTTTGATTAGCTTGATCATTCTCAAATTCCACAAAGTCATCAAAAAGGCTGGGCCAAGCCTCTGTGTCATCATAGCTACTGAGATCATCACCAATTAGTTCACAAAAATTCAAAAACATGTACCATGTATCCTTTGGAATTCCTCTGATGTGTGGATTTTTTTCTAGGTAAGTCAACCATCTGTCTAATATAGATGGTTCATTATTTGTGAAGACTAGACGCCATAACAAAATTGCAATATCTGTTGGAAGTATCCTCTGGCCTGTGCTAACGTCTAAACCAAATTTAAATGTAAACCTGTACAATTCTTTAAAATGTTCTGTATCTTGTTTTAATTCACTTGTTATTTCATTTAATTTATATTGTATCCCTTTGACAGAATCTGTTCTCATGTCTTTTAAGCCTTGTACAAATTCAGCTTTTGTGAATCTACACATCTGACTAGCATTCAATTTCCAAGCTAGGACCAAAACTTTAAAATCATCTGGATTCAATTGTAAATCATTGCATAGATTTTCAATTCCTTCAGCTAATATGGCATCTTCTAATGAATCTTTGTATTGATCAAACAACTGGTTAATTTTAGATTCTGATACACGAGTTTCACTTGAACTTATAGATGACATTGTCCTTTGAATAGATGGCAACTTTTGATAAAAAGATTTATTTACTTTGTCAGAAATCTGACTAGGTTTTTGTGTGACAGTCTCAGTCAAGGTTTGTGTTCCTGAACCATCCAACACATTTATTGATGAAGTACTAGAATTCCTATAGTTGTTTACATTATTATCATTATTGTGAAGTAGAGGTTCTTCATGTGGATACACTGACACAGAAACAGCAATTTCTGTCATCTCTGAAATTACAAATAATAATCTTTGTGACATGTTTTTAGAAGTAAGATACATAATTCTATGAAATAAATATAACTGTAGGTTTACATAAAGTCTCGTGGGACAATGATATTAAATTCTACTATTAGGCTGAGAGTTCAAACAAACAAAACTGACATTAAGTCATAGTTGTCAGTTCTGTATTTAGGTATTAAATGTCTACATACAGTTGTGGTCATATAATTAAGAACACTTATTCTAAGGGAATATTTTTTCAAAGTAACAAGTATAACTAACTGCATGTATTTTTCTCGTTATCGCAAAACTTTTTTATACTAGCGGTACATTCCTTGATACACATGATTGGCTAAAAAAATAGATAAATAATTACTGGTCACATAATTAAAAAAGCTGTATAGATTATTTTTTTATTAAAATTTAAATAGAGAACACTCTGTGGCTCTGTGGTTGTAGGTCACTATTCCTATAATTTTGGCGTCATTTAGTGTAGTAAAACTTTTAAAGGAAAAAATAAAAGTTGTGATAAATCTACAAGGGAAGTAACAATAAAACTTCAGAAGAATTGGTCCTATAAAATGATAGCTGACCATCTGCAATACTCAAAAAAGATGGTTTCTAGTAAGCATTTCTTATTTTTTGCCACCTATCAAAATACTTCAAATGTTCAGCTTGTACCTAAAAAGAGACATCTCGTCCTAATGCTCGAAATATTGTTCGTTTGGCAAAACAAAATCCTTTTAAAGGGTCTAATGAGCTAAGAAAAGAATATTTTGGTGAAAACAACACTTCAGCAATCTCGGCACACACTATTTGAAGGCATTTGGTAGTTGAAAAGTTACACGGAAGGATAGCAAGGAAGGTGCCTATGTTGAAACAGTGCCAAAGGCAAGTTCGGCTTGCATTTGCAAGAAGGTATGAAAACTGGACAGTTAGGCAGTGGAAAAATGTTCTTTTTTCTGATGAGACAAAAATGAACAGGGTATGTTCTGATGGAAAACAATATGTAGACACCCTCTGAATAAAGCATTCGACTCTAAGTAAACAAAAGTAACATTATTACATTAAGCATGGAGCAGAAATATGAAAATTTGGAGGTGCTTTTCGGGACATGGTGTTGGACTTAAGCTGATTGAAGGGAACATGGATCAATTCCAATACTAAAATATACCAGACGAAACAATGTTACCCTATGCTTAAGATGTGCTTCCAGTTATTTGGACATTCCAGCATAACAATTGTCCAAAGCATACTGCATACATCATTAAGGAATTTCTCACATCGCAATTAGTCTGTCTTAGGTTGGCTAGCTAACAGCCCATATCTAAACCCAATAGAGCATCTTTGGTGTGAAGTCAAGAAGAAGGTTTAAATCGACAGAGTGGCAATTTAAGAGAGCTGTGTAACATTTTCTTAGAAGAATGGAACTCAAATCTTGTTAATATACTGAAAAACATATTACATAGATGATTATAACTCAAATGAAATGAAATTATTACTTATTAACATATTCTTAGCTACAGTATTGACACGGTTTTAAACAGATAGTTTCTTATAACATGTATTTAAGTGACTGGGATTTAGACTTTTGTGTATCCACTTTTTTAGTGTTTCTAATATGACAGAATTTATTTAGTATCTCTATATGTAACTTATAAGACAATAGTGTCATGGTCCAGAGCAAATGTTAGGAATTATGCAATTTATAACAATCTCATATCTCTCAAACACAAATATTGACAATTAATTCTATCGTATTTACTCACCATCTTTTTTTTCATGAGTAGTGATATCAGCATTAACTTGGGTTTTGAAACAGCTTATACAATGGCCCATTGGACAAAAGCTGCTCAAACTTCTTCGTACACATAAAATCGAAATCCAATTCTCTAATAAATCTAATCAGTTTCTCATCATAAATGCTATAAAACATAATGACATAGAACTCTTAATTGGTAATGTTTTTTTTTATTTATAGTTTTACGAATAGGTACGTGAAATAAAGGACAAAAATATATTATGCTCATAAATTGAAAGAAATAAAATCATACTTTTTTACATATCTCGTATTCCAAACAACACATAATATTCCGATTTCCAAGTTCAACCTAAAAAACATAACCACGTCAATCCCTTTATTTTCAAAATTTAGTACTTTGTATTACCTACAACAATTTTTTCAACACAAATTCACATACAAAATCTTCACACTAAACACATTTTTTTACGTTTTAGTATATTTTAGTATCGTCAACCATGGTATGGGGTAAATGGGCACGGAATCAGTGTTGACATACTGTAGAGACTAAAAATCTGTACATACAACAAAAAAATCCGTACAAAGTGCGTACATAGAATAAATTTAAAAGACCGTATGAAATCAGTACAAAACTTTTAAATAAAAATACTTAATAATTTTTTATAACTGTCTTTATCTATCTTTTTTTTTTATAATTTCTTAATTATAACAGAGTTTAATCCTTAACAAATGTTTTGTATGAAGAAGACTTTTAATTGTCTCCGTTAAGAGTTGATTTATCTGTTTGATTTTTATTATATTGATGGTGGAGAAAATTCGCTATATCGCGTACTCTTAAATTATACACTAAAACCGCTGTGCTTGAATGAAAGTAGCACATCAGTAATTATTAGATACTTGTTATCGTCAATAATTTCATTCATATAAACAAAACAAAGCTCATTGTCTTTCTTGCTTTTATTCCCTACTACAACGGCACAACATGTTACCATACTTTCTCTATCAGTGGTCGGAAAGTAAATGAATAAAGAATGAAATATACAAGCATAGTTCAACGACTACCACCCAGTGTGCCCTGCGCTTAAAAAATATGTACAATATTTTAATAAATGAATAATGAAACGGGGTAAATCCGATTGTTACTTGATAATATTCTGCGTTGTAATGTTTTGCGTGTAACTTTTTAGAATAATAACATAACGGTTATAATCCGAACACCTATCCGCACGCAATTTTTTCCGTACAGAGGGTTCAAATTCCGTAAATATGGCAACACTGCACGAAATTGAACTTCAAGTAAAATTATTACTAGTTACGCCCAAAAGTAGTATACTGATTATGGTATCAAAACTTTACACAACGATTTAAAGCATCCGGTTTAAAATATTATTTTGCATTAGAAGTAATTCCATTTTAAACCTGAGATGGGGTTAATAGAAACGACGATGGGATTATAGGGAAAACTTTTAGGGCTGTCAAAAATTAGTTAAGATAGACTAGTACAAATATTATTATGTGTTTACTTGAATATAGGTGGGTGATAATATAATTTCATCATATTAACATAGTATTTGATCAGTATCAACATCTATGCAAAGACAACTTATGTCCCTGTTTGTTATGTCCCTTCCCCCTTTTCTACTTGAACTAGGCTCTATGCCTATGATTGCAATTTTCAAATCATGTCCATAGTAGTAAAATTATATTTTTTATCAATACTATTTCACGTCATAATTGAAAATCTGATATATTTAAAAAAAAGGCTCATAATGTACAAATGGGTGCATTTGTCTGTCTGCAAAAGATTTCGTGAGATCACGTGAATGACCTTTTTTTAACTTGCCAGTCAAAGAAATTAGCAAACTCTTTCTCTTGAACGACCTGTTTTTAGCTCCTCAACGTCATATATCCATACTATCCTAGAGGAAGTAATAATTGAATGTAATATATATAAATACTACTATATACATAAACTGCTTTAATGGGAGGAAACTGAAAAGGTGTAATTATATTTAATGTAGGGAATAAATAGAGCAAACTTAGTAAATAAATAAAAGCTGCTCAGTCAATAATTTTTCTGTAAAACAATTATATACGATGCTTACCTACATACAAAAAAAATAAAAAAATAAATTTTATTACGTACCTACTCGAAAACTAATATACTTTCTCGAAATTTATCTACATAAAAATTAAATGTTACGGTATTATTGTTTTTATAGTAAACTTTACGGCAATTAAATAGAAAAAAATAAAATATATTTCAAAATATTGGCCGTATTGTTTGTCAACAGGTGGTCACTCTGACACAGGGATGTGGTCGTACCAGTTTCCTGATACGCTTACACCAGGTTTCAGGATCTTGTACCATGTATCAGGTAAAATCTAGACAGGTACGCAATAATACCAACTTCATATTATTGTTACTTACTTGGTGAATGCCTCAGGTGTTTTGTTCACCGAGAAGCAACATAAAGGTCGTCCTACGGCGCGTAAGACAGAACTAAGTCCCTGGTATTTTGCTATCTTCATGAGGGTATTAGCAATTTTTCCAAATACCAACTTGAAGTGACATCTGTACCAGAATTATTGGGCATTATCTGTCATCCTGCTCTGACGGTTACTGTCAGTCATTCATTAATATTAGTAGGAATGATACCAATGACGTACCAGTTTCCTGGTACAAGCACCAGGTTTCAGGGTTTTGTACCATGTACCAGATAAGTATTTTGCTGGTACAGAATAATACCAACATGTAATATCGCTTAAGGTACATGGTGTAAAAAGCTTAAAAAAAACGGTCGTCGTTAGGGGTGAAACATGGAAAAAGGCCATGTTTGGTAATTTTGTGCACCAACGAGCTAAAAAAAGCTTTCTGCCAGAATGATTTTAATATAAGTCCATGGTATTTGCTATTTACAGGGTAGCAGCTTTTTTTCAAATACCAACATTGAGTGTCATGTGTACCAGGATTAGTGGGCCACTACGATAACTACATCCATGAATATTATATACGTAGTATGTAGTATCCTCCAGACACCTCCAGAGGTTTCTTTTTAGTATATAGTCTATGTCTCTGTGTGTTATATGTATCTGTAAATTATGTATCAGTAGAAATGTAAACTCAAAACTGTAATCCGTTGTTTGAGTTTTTGTTTTTGATTGTTTGGTAAAGTGAAAAGTCAAAACAATACAATATAGCATTTGACTATATTTTATTTGTATGATAGTGTCCGTGATGTAGATGCCTAGTTTGTGAATACGAGTAAAACTGAGAAAAATTCAAGCAGATTATAAATTTTGTCCTTAATAAACCGTAAAGAAACGGACAATTTCCGAGTTTTGTTTATTACACCTGCGTAATGTCGAATAAGTATTATGATTATTATGATGGGAGTAAAATTTTTCTTTTCCTGGCTAATAGAACTGGTCTTCCTATAGATTTAGTAAGTATTGTAATGTTTATTTATTTATTGCTTGTTATGTTGCCTAATTCAGATATGTACTATGCCTGCATTATATAGTTTGGCTCAAATGGTTACAATTATGTTTTACTTTTCATTTTGTTTATGTAAATATAAAATTTGGAGTATAAAAAAAATCTAGTTCATTTTAAGTTACTGTGGTGCTTTCATATTCATACCTTCATTATAGATTGTTTCAAATTTATCTATAATTTTGTACCAAACTTGTTGCTCAAGAGATGCATTTTGAAATCATAAAATAACATATGATCACTGCCTTGGAAATATATTTAAAGTAAATTTTAAATTTGATAATTTAGTTACTTTAGTGGAGAATATAAGGCGTTTGTTTATATTATTAAAATATAAGAAATACATATGAAAATGGTTAGTGGTAGTTTACTTTAATAGGTTAACAAATAAGCAGTTTCACATGAAAGCTGCAGTCTCCAATCTGGTAGGTGTCACTATTGGCAGGTTTACTAAAACTTTTTAACAAAAAATTACAAATAAAATAAACTTTAATTAATTACTTAACAGTTATTAATTAATAGTTGTTAATATTATATAAAACTTATCTGTTATTGTATTTATTAAAAGATATGGAGGTGCTTATTTTTTTAAGGAGCCATAGTAAAAATGTTAGAAACTTCCAGTTTAAAGTCAACATTCATATAAAAGATGCTGACTATTATTAGAGTTTATACTAATATCCTCAGGATTTTACTAATCACAGGTAATTTGGTTTACCCAAATTCCAAATATAAGATTGTTCTTAGATCTCACCACTTTGCCATAACTTTCTATATCTCATAGATTTTAAAATTAACTGTGACACTATAATCAGTATGAACCTTTTTGGATACATTATCTACCTAATATGTAGAATTTTATTGTATACACTTAGCTATTTCTTCACTACATTATAATTCTTTTCTGCCATTATTAGATTATGACACTGGATTTAGACACTATGTAAATTGAGCATTTCTAGGTAATACCGTAATGTAATGGTATTGGGCAATGTCATATTACACTTGAAGTCAAACAATTTATGGCAATAGACACTACATCACATGTAACATTAAGTGGTGTTTATACTTGATCTAGAGCAGTAAAATTTCCCCAATTTTTAGTTTATCATTTACAGTCATTCTAGTAGGTCTTCTTCTTGCCCTTAAGTAGGGTCAGTACAACTTATTTACCTCTCCCGCTTCTCTTTATCTACTGCCATTGTAGTGTTCACACATTATATACACTATTCATTCATTCCTCCTTCATTCAATTCATTCTGCCTCTACTCTATCTGTCCACCTTCAAACTTAACACTTGTCTACTTATATGACTTTCTTCCCTCCTGGTGAGATGTCTATATCACACTGACCTATTTCTTTGTCACGGGATCTACTGTCAAACATCTTCGAAAATAATCATACATCCTGATAGATTTGATGTTGGCCTTATATACTTTCCTTTGAAATTTAGGGGTATTCGTAGGATTATATGTGATTGCTATGACCTGTCGTCATTTCATCAACCCAGCTTATATCTGTTCCTCATCTCCTAGGCAATGACTCCTTAGTTTTGGGTCATTAATTTAGATAATGGGATTTGTAGCAGACTGGTAGGGTTAGATCATTTAAAGATATTTTATGAAAAGAAATTGGATGTACCACCAAAGTTTCATAGCAAATATTAAGTGTGTGTTCTGCTGATATTTGGTTCAATGTTATTCAGTTTTTCCTGCTATTTTCCAACTTTCATTGGACGTCAGTTGTATCTTCTAAATCTGCTTCTGCACTCATACGTATAATGTGTTCTTTATTATTTAAGTATTATTTCAATACTCTTGTCATTTTATAGGTGCTTAGGTAGATAAATATTTCGTTATTCATATTATGTTATACCTATGTGTTAAGTAAATTGCTATTTCTTCATATTTTATTGCCACTTAATATTATTTTACTAGATCCTTTGTTTTCATGCATCTGGGGCAGTAATCATATTAAAACTAATCATCTATTACAAAAAATGCATTAATGTGATTTTAAAAATTTAAATCTTCTATGTACAAGAATTCAATATTATATTCATTTAACAGTTTGGTATTGAATTTGGGTATACTATACTTTCATGTGTGCTACAATTTGTGATATTCATGTGAGTGTACTATTTTCTTTTATTAGGTTAATTTTTTGATCTCACAAGTAGCTGCACTATGCCTGGCCAGATTGTTTCGCAAACCATTGAAATTTGCTTCACCAGAGTTCCGTCACACTGTGTGCCTTGTTATTGGTTTGATTATGGGATATTTCTGTTTTGGAAAGTAAGTTATAGCTACATAGTATTCACTGGAAAAATAGATCCTGCGTTTATTTAAAATATTAAAAAGATATACATATATATTATATTACAGGTTTATATTATGCTCTCAATAAATATCAGTATGAACTAAAAGATGTAGATTGTTAAATTGAATTTTTCTTCATTGAACTATAACAAGACTTCAATATAACACTTGCAAATTCTCTGCCATTCAAGATTAAATTGATATTGCATAACTGGCTCCAGGCAAATAGCTATGGCATTGTATTTTAACCTTCCAGATTTATTACATTATTGTTATGCTATTGAGGACACTAATGTATGTATAGTGTAGTAAATATTCAGTTTTTTTTTATATCATATTTAATTTTCAAAAGCATCAAGAATTTTTATTTAATAATACATTGTTTTCAATTAACCTTTGTTTAGTTAATTATAAAGTTTTTGAATAATAATTTACGTCGTAAAATAATTATAGTACTATAATTTACAAGTAGGTATCAGAATGTATTATTGGTGAACCTCATCTTTATTCAATAATATAGGTTTAATATTGCTGTTGTACATTTATAAATAATATTATTACGACCTGTTTAAAATACTTTGGATAGCAATACGGGTTTCTAGAAAGTTAAAGAGCCTGTCGTGTCGAGGCGCGATAAACTCATTTTTTGTAATTTTGTTGCAATACTGTCTGGAATCGGAGATAAAAAGGCAACGCAATAAAGCCAGGCGTACATACACAGGCGCCAAACAAGGCAATAAATAACGTTATAGTGATATGTTTATATAGTATGTATTATATATAGTAAGAGAAACAGGCCCATAAAACTATTCTCGAACTTTCTTGTCCTTTTTATAAACGAATATATATAATCTCACCGACCTACTGGACCTGCAATCGAGAAGGTGTTCTCTCCCCACCCCATCCCTGTGATGACCCGCAAGCTTTCATTTTGGTGCCCTCCTTGTTTAATCTGTACATCGACGACCTCCTACGCCACCCTGAAGACAGGTAGGATCATGCGCTAATAAAACCGTTATTTAAAGTTCTTCATGGAAAATAGTCCTCCTCAGTTTACGTATTCAAGATGCTGTAGTCCAACTAGGTGAATTGTTCCGTAAATTATGTATAGAATTAAACTCCGATAAGATTAACGCTAACCTCTTTTATGCCGCCGAACGAGATGTTCGATCGATTGATCCCCTCAAACTGTTGTGCATTGTAATTCCCTGGGCCACCCGATTAAATATCTCGGTATTACACTGGGCAAAAGATTAAATGTCGAAGCACATGTCGATAGAGTCCGTAAGAAAGCCATTATGTTCTTGCGCCACTTGCATTCTTTGGTATGCTCGAAAAGTAAAATGTCATTAAGACATAAAAGCTCACACTCTACAAGACGTGTCCAACCAATACTCACTTATAGTTACGCCGTATTCGCCTATTTATCCATCCACCCGCCACGACCGCCCTCCTCTGCGGCAACTCAAGCCTAGGTCCGATCCATCGGCATGGAGCCCTTGAGCCAAGCAGCCGCTCGCGCGATACAAGTGACTGTACAATCACTAACTTTCACAGCCATACATGACACTGCATTATACACACATGCACAACACACAGGTACATAGGTTCTGTAAGGAACCTTTTTTTTTCTTTTTTTGCCTAGTTAGATTAGACAAAAAAATTTCAGACCACTAAATACACATACACATGTTCCTTCCCTCCTCCCAGGGGGCAGAAACATGTATATATGTATAGTTAGTTTAGATCGAATGATAGGGATTTAGTCAGATCGCGACTTAATTGCATACGCGCAACAGTCCGAGCCGAGGTTCGGCCACTTTGGCACCCTCGGATGTTGTTGCTTAGCTTTCGTGGCTGAGTGCCCTAAGCGCTCGCCCCCAAGCCCGGTAAAGCTGTAAAAGCCGTAAAGGCTCCAGGGCCCCTAAGGCTAACAGTATAGTCAGTTCGAAAAAAAAAAAAAAAAAAAAACCTATTTATCCAAATTCGACCTCCATACCATAAAACAATTACAAAATCTTTTCATACGTAAAGCGATAGGTGCACTTTAGTGTTTAGAATAATAGACCTCCATGGAAATATGGAACTACTTCTAATCGAATCCTACATGAAATCCCTTGCGACAAATTATTTTCGACAAAGTAACAAACCATTTAAACCCGCTACTGGTATCCTCCGCGATATACACTCCCGGCCCAAACGTCAGCCAAACAAATTTATATACACGCACAAGCTATATATTTTTTGATTCCGATAACGAATTCACGGTAGCAAACGCGTTGTATCCACCCGCTCCTAGAAAACAAGCCTGCTCGCGCCTATACCCATGAAACCACCCTTCGCGCTGTCAGGGATGGACAATTAATTTCGTTCCCACACACTCGCTGCGTCCGCCCCCTGTAGCTGCTGATCCGGCATGAGGCCTTCGAGCCCGCTGTTTGCGTGATACACCGATTACATTACTCAACATACAAAACCCTGCACACACGCACACAGTAGAGGAATAAAATAAAATAAAAGCGATATATTGTGTAGTATGGTGTGTATTATGTATGGAAATTGTATTGCAATGTGATAGAAGTGAAACTTCTTAAAAAGGGAGACACGGATAGATTAAACTGTGTATTAAATATACAATGTATGGCTATCTTTCTCCTTCTCTCTACGTTATATCATTCTTCTCCCTCATTGACATAATGTGCCTAAACGTGACGCGGCCTGGAAATTTTAATTTTCAATTCTCGACCCATTATGGAATTGTCGTCTAAGAAGTTTCACTTCTAAAATAATTCAAGTCAGTATGTAGATATTCTTAATTCAGTTTCTCTTTCTTTATGATTCTTACTTAACATTTTGTTGTACGCTATTTTTTTTAAATCTGTAATATTAAGTAAAATGTGTTCTTAAAAAAATTATAGGTTAAGAAAATTGTATTATTCAGTTCTGATTAGGGGTTTTTAAATTCATAAAAATATTTGCAAGTTATATTTTGCTTTAGTGGATATTAATAAAAAGGATTGTCAATTCTTAATGAATGCAAATTTTAACTACTTATTATGTGAACGATTTATTTGGTATCCATCCGCTAACCAATATTAATAAATTGCAGGCAGTCGATACATTTGTCTATTTTGCCAATGCTGAATTATGTATTAATCAAGTCTGTTCCACATCATATAATGGGCAAGTAAGTAATAACATTATATTTTACAAATGATAGTGATCGGAATTGTTATAACCTGTAGAATATCGATCCGATGACGTTTGTTGGTTCGAGCTTGATTCTAATTTGCATTGTTATTAGTAACATTACCACCTGTCCGTAAAGGAAAACAACGTGAAGAAATTCGAACTTTTGTGTTCTCATTATGGAAAAAAAAATGTCTGTATGTAATAGCTATAACGTCTTTGCTAAGTGTGGTAACTGCTGATTAAGCCAGTATATCCCATATAAAAGAATCCATTGTACAGGAGTACGACAATAAAAGAAGATATTATTTATCTTCCAAGCTCACGACCATTTAATCCATTTATCTTTGTTTGTTTTGTCTTTCAGTGTAACATTGGCAGCTTCTATGATATACCTTTCTTGTTTACATCTACATCGACAAATATATCATACAGCTGATTACACGTTGGACATAACTGGTAATCATGTATATAATTATTTTTGAGATTTAATTGAATATTATATACGCTGTTTATTAATAATATATTTATATTTCTCAGGTCCTTTGATGGTCATAACACAAAGAGTAACATCATTAGCATATTCACTTGAAGACAATTTAAGTAACAAAGAAATAAATTCGAATATTGTGGGTCACTCGGCAGATACAAAAGGATGTATAGTAGACAAAATTCCATCGCCGCTTAAATATTTCTCATTCACATTAGCTTTTCAGACGTTGATGTGTGGCCCTGTTGTGTTCTATCCTGACTATATAAATTTTATTGAAGGTGTTAGTATGATCAGGGTGAGATTTTTTTTACGAAAATACACTTTTTATTGTAACCAAAAACTGACAAGACCATCTAAACCGAAAATTACATAATTTTTTATCAATTTATAAATTAAAATCTGTATGCTATACGGGATAAACGAGTAGTAGGACCAGCTCGTTGGATGGAAGATATCTGTCAAAAAAGTACCGAAAAAAGATCAATAATACAAAAAATGTTAGTTATCCATCCAAATTTATTCTATCGCCTTCAAAGTATGCTCCTTCAGACACGATACACTTACGTCAACGAATAATCCAATCACCAAAACATTTTTTAAACGCTTTTTCCGGAATTGAGTTTAGTTCTCGTCGCGAATTCTTCTTTATGTCTTCTACCGAATGAAAACGGATGCCACGAAGTGGTAATTTGAATTTAGGAAAAAGAAAGAAGTCGACTGGAGCAATATCTGGTGAATAAGGTGTTCAAAAATTCGTTCACAATCATGACCTTGTGCGAAAGCGCATTGTCGTGGTACAAAATCCAATAATTTTCTTTCCACAAATCTGGCCACTTTCGTCGAATTTGCTCTCTCAAATAATATACTTTATTTACCGTTTGACCTTCCGGTAAGATTTCCGAGTGCACAACTTCGCAGTAATCAAAGAAAACAATTAACATGACTGACTTTTGATCGACTTTGGCGTGGTTTTTTCGGTTTCGGGTCAGTTGCAAGGCGTCACTCCGAAGGTTGTTGACTAGTTTGCATGTCAAACTCGTAAACCCAGATCTCGTCACCAGTAACAATGCGTTTCATTAATGTTGGGTCGGATTCGACTCATCTAGCATGTCCTCAGCGACTCTTATGCGATTGAGTTATTGGAGAAAATTCTTCCTCAGTCTTTTGGGACTAGCCGAACGGCAACATATTTCATTCCCAAGTGATTATTACGAGTTTAATGATACGAATCGACTCGTGAGACTCAGAAATTTTTGCTGCTAACTCTCTCAAAGCTTGAATGAGGATTTTCAGTCACTATTTCCTTCACTTTTGCGATGTTAACTTCAGTTGAAAACGTTGATGGCCTACCAGGGCGAGGCAAATCTTTCTATCTCGATCTCTTTGTACCACTCATAAGCGCGTGTTTTTGATAAAGTCAGTTCATCGTACCTAAACCTTTTGTAACATTTTCAATTTATCCGAACACGAAATTCCATTGGCAATGCAAAATTTATCCATTATAAAATTCACAATACACACTAGATTTGATGTAACTAAAACAGCACTGTATTTAATCTAAATGACAGATGCAACCCAAACTCTGCGCCAAAATGAAAAATAGTTGTGCCAACCTAACAACAACAACAACAAAAAAAAACAATTTGGAACCATTAACAAATCATCCATTTCCGATGCTTTTTTGACTGAATATATTTGTTATGGTTTACTCAGCGTAAGCAATTTAATCGCCCCAAAAGAGTATTTTTTTTGTTGGTAGATCTACCACAATTATCGTCACTGCTTATTTCGTATGTTACTTTTGTAACGAAATACATACTATAATCTGGCCAGATAAAATAGCTATGAATTAAAGGAAAAACCATGTAAATCGGATAAGTGGTTTTTGCGTGAAGATAACATAAACGAACAGACAGAGAGACGTTGAGTTTTATAGCATGTATAAAATAGAAGAAGTGTTAATAAGATCTTGTTGATCTTAGACATATCAAGCACAGGTTCATAATGCGCTATAGAGCGCAGTATAATTTGAATGAAATTTACAGAACGTGATAGGAACACCTCACTGAGCTACAAAATTCAAATTGAGAATAAAGCCCAGATATCTGTTGAAATACAATAGCATTAGATTGACCAAGTCTCTGCAATGCCGGATTATTTTGAGGCCAAAATAACTACAGCGTAATTACCGCATAGCGCTTATCTCCATAGCGCACTGAGATGAACCTAGATGGCGAAATAAGTTTGACTTATTCATGGAAGACCGTTTGCCGAAGACTGAGTGACGGGAGGAAGGAGGGAGAAGTTTTGCCCAACATTGGTATGGCAAAGGCTAAAGTAAATAAGGATTTTTTTATGAATTGCAGGGTGAAAAACACAAAGGTGTTCAGGAGCCATCTCCGCGTAGAGCAGTATTATATAAAATAGCAGGATCCGTCGCAGCTGCTTTGCTTTATCTAAGTCTATCCAAGAAATACCCAATGGCTGTTCTAGAAGGTTGTACAATTATTGTATTCCTATTGTAGTTAAAATTGCATTATTACATGAATTTGGTTAACATTTTATTTTTAATCAGCCCATTTTTTAATACACTAAAATATGAGCCGTGTTTCACAATGAGGAGAGTGTAGTCACTATATGAACAGTGTGAGGCAATTGCATGTTGGTGTTTACTGAACGAGCTATTTTATTGATCATGTAGATTACAAATTTACTACTACAACTATCTAATTTATAAAACTTGATCCTGAATATAATCCAAATCACAATGTCCAGGATTTAGACTGCTAGAGTATAATACATAATAATAAACATAGCTAAGAAACCATGGCAGCCCGAATTTCGGAATTCTTTTATAGTTACCTAATACATAGGCGTAAAACAAACATATAGGCGTATACAGTAAGTGTATAATTATTCATATAGATAAACATAACTTGTTAATAGTTAAATTACTTTTGATGACGAAATAATTAATTTCCGCGAAGACTATTTTATTATTGGTCAAAAGTTTACGTAAACGCAACCTTAGCATTTTAAATTTTCTTTTGTGACATAAAAGTAATCGTTATTTCATTCATCATTATCATCATTGATTAAAGTTAAATATAATCAATGTGAAATATTTTCATAACATTTATAGAAAATAAAATACATTGCAGAATTAACGGATCCAGCATCGGAAGTGTCTCGTTCATGGTCGGCTTTGTATCTTCTTTGGTATGCGTACCTATCAACATTGGTAGTTCGGTGTAAATATTATCATGCTTGGTTGCTCTCTGAAGCTATCTGTAATAACTCTGGCATGGGTTTTAATGGATACGATTCCGATGGCACACCAAGATGGGACAAGATGTCTAACATCGACGTATTTGGATTTGAGGTACAACACCTATCTTTACTAAGGAAATTCAAATTTCATATTGAATACAATTTTTACATAAATTCACGTTCTGTTCATTCTAACACTGACGGCATTATTTATATGAAAGAAAGCACCACGTCTCACTCAATACTGATCTTATAATTCTTTATCAAGTGTATTTTTATCGTATTTTTACACATAATACACTACAGTACTTATAAATTTCCATCTATATCGTAATTAGTTAGTTAACCATAAAATTTTCAGGTAAAACGAATTAAGTATTGCGTACACTGACATCACTGAAACTCTGTGACAGCACGACAAAATGGAGGCGTTTAAATCACCCTAATCTCTTTTCAGTTTTAAAATATTTATTTTGATGTACAATTTTAATATTTGTATCAGGGTTTTATTTATTACGGCTATGTACCAAAGAAAATAATTGATTATAAATATAAAATTAGTTTATGCATATTCCCTATCCGTCAGTTGCAACCGCTTATGGCCTTTGTATGTTTTTTTTAAATATGGATGTTGTTAATTTCCTATAGTAATTTGAAGATCTATGTACATGACGGCGTTCGCATCCAATAATTATAAAAATTACACCGCATCAATTATTTTTCATTTTTAGTTCGCTCAAAACTTCCGCATTGCGGTCTCAAGCTGGAACAAAAACACGAACTCGTGGCTGCGATGTGTAGCGTACGAACGAGGCGGTACAGCGTGGCGCACGGCGCGAGTCTACGCGCTCTCCGCTATCTGGCACGGTTTTCATCCTGGATACTACTTGACCTTCTTAGCTGGAGGATTATTTACTGTTGCTGCTAAAAAGGTGGAACACATTTTAAAATTATTATTTACAATGTTTGAACAAAAATTTCTCAAAGGGCAATAGAAAGGGCTATGCTCGGAGTTTATTTGCGTGATCAAATCATAAATTAACAGATCTGCACACGAACCAAAGTCACCGAAATAGTTCTAACAATTGCTAGACATAAGTTCGAAGTGATCTCAAGTGGCGGCCCACATACCGTAAGACGCATCATGGTCAGATCTGCCACAAGTTGGACCGACGACCGATTGAAAATTGCAGAAAACCGCTGCATGAAGGTAGCGCAGGACCGGTCATTATGGCCATCATTGGGGAGGCCAATATCCAGCAGTGCAAATCTTTTTTTTTTCGATCTGACTATACTGTTAGCCATAAGGCCTCAGGAGCCTCGAACGGCTTTTACAGCTTCACCGGGCCTGGAAAGTGCAAATCTTGTGGCTAAGATGAAGACGAATAAAAATTGTAACACTTTGTACCTAGCTAACCTGAACAAACAAAGTTTATACAAATACTGGCCTTTTCATATGCATGTTTAATAATCCCATACAACTGAATAGGTACGTAGTTGTACCTAAATATAAAATGATTTCAGGTACGAGTAGTCGCCCGTCCAATGTTCTTAGGAAGTTATACCAGGAAGCTGTTTTATGACTCATTAACATTCATCACGACGCGTGTAGCCATGACATACGCCACCGTTCCTTTTGTTTTACTACATCTAACACCTAGCCTTGCTTTTTACGGGTAAGTTGTATATGTACTTCAAAAACGAGTATTCAACTTTGATTTTACGTTCTGCCCATTATATGTTCTGTTCTAGGGAACATAAATTATACTGAAACTGGGAAAATAAATTATTCTTTAAGTGTTTCTTAACGAGAACTGAATGCATCGAGTGACCAGAGTTTCGAAAGCGTTACAGCTGTGGTCCATTTAAGCAGTTCTGCTTTGATTCAGAACTTATGATTAACAGATTAGAATTATGTTCCTTAATGTATACATTTGTAATTTAATATATAACAATGATGGTGTTTTAATTAAACAGTTTCGATGTTTTAATCGATATTATGGTTTATGAGTTGTTAACTAGTTTTAATAAAGATATCATACTGTCATGGTATATCTGAAGAGAAAACGTGTGGGGATACCACTGCACAAGGGCGATAAGCACTTTCCGATGGTTCAACGGTTTCAACGGCAAATGTTTATTGTCAATATTAAGGATGAACGGTATTAGAAAAACATCGATGGCAATAAGTAAATAAATGTTTTGGTGCTACCTAAGTGGGCGACCTTTTTTATATTTTTTTTTTTGATGTAACTTCGATATTTAATGTTTTACTTCATAACATCGATGTATTAGGTAACCTAATATCGATGTTGTCAAGCACAATACCGATGTTTCACAAAACATCGATAAATATCAATGATCCCTAGATTTATTTTGTCGAGAAATATTATGTTATCAAGACTCATTTCAAGCGCTCGTATGCACAATAGTTTTTTGATGTGACACACTAATTAAGAATTATGCTTAATATAATATATTTCATTTACAGGAAATTTTATTATTCGCTCCACTTCATCGCTTTAGGTGCGCTATTGATCCCCGAAAAAACTAAACACCCTTCCCGATCTACAAAAAACATGGAATATTCCCAAATGTCTTCCAGTTCGTCTAAGGATACTATATCGAAGGATATCAATGAAGAATTTAATGGCAGTCTGAAAATGTCACAAAATTACACGGAATACCGTTAATTTAAGTAATAGGGCATTTAAGTGTTTAGATTTAAAAACTTCAAATGCCGGTCACAAATCTCAGCAGTTTCATAAGCTTCACATTATTTTTTTATTATTATTATTATATTAATCCTTTGTTATGGATAGTTATATATTTTGTTATAGTCCCGCATTTACGATTTGATTACTGGTCTAATAGTTAACTATTTTTATGTCAAATCATACATGGATATGCAAGATTAGGCATAAATCAGCAAAGCCATGGGTACCGAATTCATCAATTAGGTATATAAAAAGGTACAATTGTAAATGACACATTCCAATCGACGGGACTCGTCATACTCATACTCCACGGCGTGTCCGTTTTCATTTGATATTTTAATGGGTTTATTTATTACTGTCACAAAATCTATTTTTTAATGTTTTATCAGCGATTGTTTACTTCTATCCCTAATTTAACGAAACAAATATTGTATTCAACGCCTTATAAAACAGCCCATGCTGTTTATTAGATTTGCATATACCTCTCATATTCAAGCTTATTTTTGTTATGCAGCGTTTTCTACGCGTATACATATATCAATAGTCTGTCTCATAGAGGTCCATCATACGCGAGGGTGTTACGTCGATTATATTCGTATGAGTCCCTCTTCAGTCGTAGGATTCGCTGAAATCTGAGAAAATATCAGGAGATTACGTCAGAGTTATGTAGAGAAAGCAAGATTTTCGCTACATCTCCCAAAATTTAAAACATGGCCTCAGAAACTCAAGCACTAAACTGGATTCAACCAGTCTGCCTGGAATATGATCATATCTGGGATCCTCATTAGATCTTTAGCAGTCGTTTACTTTGAAAGTAACTTTGTATTACAGTTCAGCTATCAATTGCTAAAATTTCAATAATCTAGTTTGATCAGTTAGCTTTTCTTTCATACCACAATGGTGAGAATCAAGCGGACGGTCTGCCTATGTTTTATTTCGATCTGACTATACTGTTAGTCATAAGTGCCCTGGAGCCTCAGACAACTTTTAGCTTCACCCGGGCCTGGAGTAAGCGGTCACCGCAGTATGTGGACGCTTGAAATACCAGAAATAACAAATGCGCTTTGCCGACCGTTTTAAAGTGAGAGAACTTTTATGCTATGGCTACCGCCGTTGCATCTGTTGTTACTTGACATCATTCTCACTGTATGTTCTGTATATTGATTATACTACATTCGCTTCGTAGTTTGATTTAAGAGCTATGCCAGTGTTGTCTTAAGACGTTTGGAATTATCTTGAAAATGTAGGCCTAAAGTCATGTTGCATACCGAGAGTAGATTAATCAATGTCAGTCAGTACTGCTGTAGCTATTGCTGCCCTCAGGTCCGAAACCCCCTACGTTTTTTTAGATTGCAATGGGATTCATTAATTTAATTGGTACGCATCTTTTATGGCTTTTATCCAAGGGTGTCTGTCGTATTTCTCATGGTGCAACCACGTTCCTACGTAAATTCAAAATTCTGTTGTAGTCGATCCCTCTTATGTAGATATTAATTCAGAACGCTTCAGATTTTTATAAAATTTGCTTTGGTACCTTACAAAGAGGTGACTGAGTGTACATCACTCCTGACTCGAAGTATCGTTGAAACTGGCAAAAGTCGTCAAAAAGTTCTGTGAACTTTAGGTCTAAAGGTTGGATTAGGAATCTCTTACTTCTGAGAAATAAAATATCTATCTTTATTATGATTCTCATCTAGTATTTAATGCGTGTCTCCGAGGCCAAGGTGGCAATAATATCGTATATCGGTTCTGTGGAAAAAAAAATTGGACGGCGAAGTATGCGGTCATCCTTGTACGCCCATTAATTGTTTTATCGCCCTCGGATCCTGTACGCAGTTTCATGTCGAATACGCTGGCACCACTGACAACATTTTGCCTGCGCGCTCTCACAGCTGAAAATGAAATTGCGCACATATCTAGTACTAATGAAGGACCCTAATTAGTCGATCAGTAAGAGCAGGACTAGATATTTGATGCACACTAACATGCAATTTACGTTTTAAAAGTTTATTTTTAAGAAATATGCTACTTATAACCAGTGCGTAGAAGATATTCTACTAGTTATGTAATTTATTTATATTAATATTTGTTGTTTAAATTGTTTTATTATTATTTAATTTATATTAAATACTTTTTGTACTAATAAGTTATTTTTATAATACGAGTTAAAATTCAGAATAAAAAGAACAAAATATTTATTTCAAAATATATAACACTTATGTACATAATAAATACGTTTATTTAGGTACGTACACATTATAACTTGTCTGCTTCAAGTTTTTGAAGTCATCGACTCTTATAGCGCGTACAGACAAGGCGAACGAACGGTAACGAGTAGGTTTTTGGACATTTTACTGAAGGCAAACGAACGCGAACGAGTCCTCGTTATTATTTATTAATTCGAACTGGGGTTTCTAGACTAGGTTCATTCAGGGAGAACACGAGACGATCATCTACTAACGTTACGTGGAGTTTGACAGGCTTCGTGGCGCAGTTGTAGTAAGCCCTACTATTGAGCCGAGGGGTCGCGGGTTCGATCCCCGCCCATGACTGACTTTTGTGTGATGAGCATAATTGTACGTTGTGTGTCTGGGTGTTATATATATATATATATATAGTATATCAGCTGTTTAATTACCATGATACAAGCTATGCTTAGTATGGAATTAAATGGCTGTGTGTGAAATTGTGTCAACATATTTATTATTTAGTTCGCCGTGGTTCGACGAACGTTTCTAGCCTTCGTTCGTGTTCACTCTGTGTGGACATAAAAGCGAACGCGAGCGCGCTTGCGGTGTCGATCGGCCACGCCCACTGACCCCTCGTTCGCCCTGCCTGTACGCAGCTTTGTAATATAACGTTTGTTAGTACTGATGACCAAAAATAATATATTGTTAATATGATTAAAATATACCAATCTACAAAAAAGTGGATGGATTTATTTCAATTATTTTTTGTGCACCAATTTATTCAAAATATACACATTAATACAATAAATCATGACAATACATATTATTGATAATCTTGATTTGATGCAGCAATCAAATCTCCTCAAAGATAAAGAAACTATAAAAAAAAATAGCTGACTGAACTCTGTTACCGAGTATATCGTTCCTTTCAAAATAGTTATTAATATTAATATGTTTATGGACAAAATAAATATTTTTCAATTAATTCTGGTGTATATTTGCTTGATTCTAATAACCCCAAAATATTAACTTATTCGACTGACTTAACACAACGGTGCTAGGTTAGGTTGTGTATGCTTTCAAATAGAGCACAAGACGATTGTGGCAGCGGTCTGTAAGCGAAAAATTTACCCGCACCTTGCGCCCCACCACTCCCAAAACTATGAGTAGGCACCAGACATGGTTAACTTATTATATAAGATTTTTAATAAATTTTTACTAATTATGTAATCGGGAGCCAAAATTTCTATTAAAATATGGAATTTAAATTACCATAATTTTGAAAGTCTTGGTGATAAAATTCTAGTTGCATGTAAAATTTACGCTTCTCGAGATGAAGATACAAACTTGAATAGGTGTATCTAACAGACATGTGACCTTGTCGTGATGTTACCGGTATCAACCAGTATATCATAACGCTTATCTTTTTTCAATTAACGTGGCAAACAAACTTATGGCCTGCTTGATAGTTTTTTTTTATAGTAGCTCGGCACAGTGATTGTTCTGTCCCTGATAGTAAGAAGTACAATCCAAATACAACGGCGACCACCAAGAGATCGGAAAAACATCGGCGGTGTCCGTTCTCATGCCGGCCTACATTTATGCATTTTATATTTATATTTCTTCACGTTATGCTTGAAAGATCTGATGTCGTAAGAAGTAGTAAACACATTAAGCTGGAGATGGTTCCACAGTTTCATGGTAAGACTGTAAAACTGTGACTCCGAAGCATGTAGCGTGCACGTAATTCTGTTGTTTTCTTTGTGATGTAAGTTGAGATGACACTCCATGATACTGACATGTAATCCCTGGTGGAGTAGCTGTTGTTGTCAATATCCACACCGAAGTTATTGAGGCTGGCATGCTTTATGAGCATGAAGTTCAAAAGAGTGGGAAGTTGAAAAACAGTATTCGCTAAGTTCAACAACAAGTTACTTCCATCTTTTTTGGGTCTTCTCCACTGTATGTAGATTTGATGTAATATCATCCATGAAGTAGCTGTCATCTGTATAGCAGAGTATGGCCTACCACTGATATGCAGATGAAACATTATGGTAGAGGTTATTTCTCACATTGTGCTGTCCCAAGTAAAGGTACAATTAATATATGTGATATAAATGGTACATAGAATATTAGGGCACAGCTGAAACCGGTTTCTTTTGTGCTTCTGATCAGACTCACAATTTAAATCTTAGGAAGTGGTTTATTTGTTATTTAATACATGGGATAATATTTTTTATTCATTTATTTGATAAATATAAAATTTTATTTTAAACTAAAATAATAGTATATGCTAGATATTTTAGAACAAAACTTTTAATCAATATGTTAAAATTAAAACTCTTTTTTGTTCTGTGATCTTAAAGTTATGAAAGCTTGTCTAATACAACAAAGAAGACCAGGCAAATCATTATTTTCTTGTAGAATTCTTTGTATTTCTTTTTTTATTTGAAGGTTCGGAGTAACACTCAGTACTGAAACAAATGTAGAAATACTTAGAGAGAACAGTTGTTATAGCAGGCAGATTTTCAACCAGAGTTGACTTTACCTAACAAGCCCCATAGGTATCATATACTTCACAGTGTCTTTCTAAACAATTAGCATTTTACTGATAACTTGGTTTCTGTAATTTGTTTAAGATTAGAGATTTAAGGTTTGTATAAAATAAAGTCTCATGTAGATTTTCAAAAATATGTGTTCTACTGCATGCATAATTTTTTTTTAATTATATCTATGTTGATTTTATAATGACTATTTAGCCCCTAAACAAAAAACATAATTTGTAAGATAATTCATATTGGTTCAGTGATGTTTATTACAACAAAATGATAATTAGATAAACAAACTGAGACGAAAATTCTAAAGATGGTATTAACTTCTGTACTTCACAATGTCCTATAAAATAACCTACTGCTGTCTTATCCTTTGATCAAGATGTTTTCTTTCAAGTAAGGTTAAATGTACGATTTCAATCTACTTTGTTCTTCTTTTTATTTTTTTAAACATCTAAAGTGGCAAACAAGCATACAACATGCCAGATGGTAAGCAGTTACCATAGCCTATGGATGCTAAGGTATCACCAGTGTGTTGCCAACCTTGAACCCCCTTCCCTAAGGAACCCTGGTAACCCTGCTCACTGCAGGAACACAATATGTATGATGTTCTATGTATGGGCCATATCCCTAGCATATTACCACTACCACATTATTGATTTGAATGTTATTTGAGATTATAAACCTCTGTTGACTATAATTTTGTTATTTAGTATTACTATTATTTTAATTAAATGACACATTTGAGTGTATTATTAGAAATCTATAAGCTTTTTAGTATAATAAGGTAGATATTTGCTATTTAAACTGCACAAGAGATTTAAAAAAAACTTACATTCATAACCTTCTGACTCTATATCTTGTGCGAGTCTTAGTGAATTACTCTCAGATTCCTTTTTAAATTCTGTAAAGAATTGCACATATATGACCTGTTTTGTTGAGTTTTTGGATTCTATCGTACAATACATCTTTAAGAACTTCTTGTAATATTTTTTAGCCATTAAATATGCTTCATGTCTGTTTATAATCCCTTGAGATAAAAGTTTTTGATCTGAAAATAACATACATACATTAAGATTTACATGAGATATTTTCACTTATATTAGTTTTATATTGAATTGTAAGTAAAATAATAATACATACAATAAATTCAGGACAGAGAAATCATTACACATAACTCTAGTAAAGCAGTGCTTATCATTCTTAAATTTGTGACCCCTTTATAAAGCAAAAAAAATCTATTGATCCCAGATCCATAATAATATGGCATGCTTAAAATGGAATTTATTCTTAAACAATTGATAGTTTCTGGATGAAGAGAAAAGAATACCAAGAGCTGGCAAGTGAGATTTTAAAATTTTATTAGTGCCATTGACCACATCTTACCTATGTAAACTAATAGTTTCTTCAATGGTTCACATAAAAACTAAAAATATAAATAAGCTCCGACTAGAATATTTAATGTTAAAATTACAACCACATTTTGAATATTTATAAAAAAAAGCAGGCCCAGCCTTCTCACTAAGAATGTTATGTTTTTATTGTCAACCCCCACCTACAAGTTGTAGGCTACAACCCTTGCTTTTGCGTTTAGTTGACTTGTGACCGTGTCCCCTCAAGTAACACTTGGCAAACCTCCTGAGCGTTGCGACCCAGAGGTTGTAGTACCCACTGTAGTAGAGAATAAGCTAGATATACTGAGGCGTCTAGGTACATTTGTTTATGATAAATGTTATTTTCTGAGAAATCTAGAAGTTTATAGGAGGTAATATCCGAAACTAACGATTTGATTCTAAATTCTTTTCACAGATGGACAGCTACATTATGCTGTTTTAATGCTATTAATTTTGATAAGGTATTTTACACATTAGAATCTAAGAATGAAAAGTAAATTACCTTTTTTAAAGTTTTCATACTGTGTTTGTTGTTTAGATATATCTTCCATTTTTAAATCGATATTTTGTCGTATTTCTTTATTTCTTTCAATTAATCTTTTAAGTTCTTCGTCGTAGTTTTGAGTATTATTTGAATTATAGTCATAATTACGTGTTTTTAAATGTCCACCTTTTAATAGGACGAAGGTATCTTCATGTAAATCTTTTAGGCATTTATCAAAATGATCGAAAAAGCTTTCTTCCACGCTATCGACGTTAATGAAATAATTCCAATTTTCTAAGCTCATTGTTACACGGTAAAATAATTAACACTACAAAATTAACAATGGGCATCACATACAATAATGATTGTGATAATGATCAACGAATTTGAAATTCAATTTTTAAACACAGTTTTTAAACTAACCGACTACTAACAGCACAGAGTACATAACAGTACTAATCAGTGGTAAGTGTTGCAAAACATCGATAAATCGATAGTTTTTAGAAGTATTAAACATTGTGTACTTTCAACAATGGATTGTTCAATTCCAATACATAATACGGGGTATTTTTATGAATACAAGGAAAATTTGTGCGAACTACCTTTTTTTAGCTGGCCATTTACTAAAGTATGCTACCTTCGGACACACGCAATGATTTTTTTTCCCTGTGACCTTTTTTGAAATGAAAGTTTCTTTAGCACCGTTGAAACTCGATGAAACGAAAAAGGAACAGTAAAAAAAGACAACCATATACATCTTTAAGATTTACCCTTCGAGAGAATGAGATAGAATAAATTCACATTATGCACGGTTATTGCAAGTCCTGATTTTCATGATTGTGCACTATGTTGGCCGTCAGTACGTCGTAGTACCAACCTCACGCAAAATGGGGTGGCACCATCTTATTGGTCAAATCAAATAGCGCGCGCTTCCCCGGTTTCCTGTAACATAATTCCGTCCCTTTTCCAAAATCTTACACATCAAAAATTATATGTAAACAAGTGATTCTTATAAAGCTTTACTATAGAATCAATAAATGGTCTTGCAATTCTCGTATATTGTAAACACCAGGTGGTTGTTTATTACTACCCGGGAAAAAATGATCAGACCTGATCAGGCCTGAAATTGGACCTGATCAGACCTGATCAGGCCTGAAATTGGATCTGAACAGGCCTGTTCATGTTGATGTTGGTCTTGATGCTTACTACGTCCCGTGACGTCACGCAGACACCATGCCACTTTCGAGCGTTTTGGCATCAATTTAAAACTTGTTTTAAAAAAGGCAAGTTTTACTATTTAAATTTAAATAAATTTTCTGTGTGAATAATACTTAAGATCATTTTATAAATGTTTTTCAAAATCAATCACCATGATTATTGACAGCAGAATAATTACATATGTCTTCATAATTTGATATTTGTTGCGTAGGAATAATGTATTACATTTATTGGCCACATCTACATAATTCCAAAAAGCCAATACAGCCATCTCTCGAGTTTTTGAGTAGTTAAATAAAAAACTTTTTTTTTCTTTATTTATTTGGATACATTCAAGTAATTGTAAATAATTTTGTTTTTTATTTTTCAAAACGGCTAACAACAAAATCATTTTTTTTGCCAAAACATTAGATTTTTTTTATTGATTTTAGATTGTCACCCTATTTCGAATTTCGAATTCTATTTTCCATTTCGTAGCACACTTAGGGATACGGTATCGAAACAAAAGTATTGATATAATACTCGGTACTAGAATTGTATTTAGTGTATCGAATCCAAGCAGAGTATTGTAAAAATTAGTATCGATACCTTAAGGAATTGAGTACTTTCGTATTTTTTTATTTAGGGGAATGAATTGAAGGTAAATAGGAGTTTTTGGTAGGATCTCTAACTATCATGTAGATGTTTTTATTTTTTATTCATAAATTCGTGTTATTTGACCCTATATTGATTAATACAGGTGACATTTTGCATAATATTGCTTGGTTATTGTGCACAAGTAGAGTGGATTGGAAACAATAATATGGATCATGAATTCTGAGATGTTACCAAAATTTCCTAGAAAGTTCTAATAAGGAAGCCAAGATATTGTTAGAATCCTGAAATAGTCATAAGACTGGAAACTATATTCACTTGATAATGGCAGTAATGGTTCTCAATAAAGAGGACCGGTTGCCAAGTTAGGAAGAAAATAAAGAAGGAAAATTAAACACAATTTGTTAAATGCAGTTTTTATGTAAAAGAAGCAGAAGAAGTAAGGGTAATGCACGTACATTAATAAATAAAATAAATAATGACACCAAATGACTAAATTATATAAGTTTAAAAAAATTCCGTTTCTAGTCACTTTCATCATGGTCTAACATAGACAATAATTTGTTCAGTCTCCCGGATGACTAACTTTTATTCGTACATGTTTTCGTAAATTGGAAGTGTTTCCACAAGTTGTAATAGTTTTGAATCAATTTTTACAGGAAGCACTGTTATAGTCATTCTTCCAAAAATAATAATATCTGCATTTCTAAGTATATCGGCAGTAGAGCTGTAGAGTATTGATACCAAAGAAAAGTATCAATCATTGTTTTAGTATTGAAATTGAATTTTGATAACAATAATCCTGGGCATAAATTCAAAGTATCGATTCCACTCAGAAATCGCTTCCTTTTTCGTATCCCTAAGCTTACCTATACCGATAAATACAAATGTACCCTGTGTACATACCTATCTATTAAAATTGTTTTTGTGTACACAAGTCTTTGTCTGTTTCATAATTTTTATTATTTTCGAAAAATGTCTATCGGTTCTGTCTATGAAACAGCCTACAAAGGTGATTATAATCAAATTAAAGTGAAACTAGACGAAAATAAATCATTAATTAATATTCCTGACACGGTGAGTTTAGTACATACATTCTTTAATGTTTTAACATTTTTATTTATGTTGATAAATAATCGTAATACCTATGTATTACCTATCACTTTACATCATAACAATTTAATTTTGCGTGTTGCAGAATGGCCGTGTTTTAATTCACTGGGCAGCATTAGGAGGCAATGAAAACCTTGTTGATTATCTGATTGATTGCGGTAGTCTTGTTGACCCACTTGATGATACAAATTCTACACCTTTAATATTAGCCGCCTCTGCTGGTAGATATGAAGTTGTTAGGTTGTTAATTGGAAAAGGAGCTGATGTAAATTTAAGAACAAATAGAGGCCAATCATCACTGCACTATGCTTGTTCAAAAGGGCACAAAGAGGTAATGTCATTCAGTTTACGTTTTTAATGTGAAAAAAAAATCACTTAATACTAAATTTCTTGACATTTTTAATATGAGTCCAATGCATATATTATATGTATGACATCAAAGTATTTCACCAGACAAGCAATTTTTAATTAAATCTCACTATTTCTGAGGGCTAGATTGGTATATTAGTTGTGGGTGGCAGGGGTATCCTATTGAAGATAATTCAAAATTACTTGTCTTGTGTAATACTTTGGCTCATATATAAATTACATGTATTGGACTCTTATAGAAATCCAAGTAGTATATAGTAGTGATATATTTCTAGAAGAATGTGGAAAATAGATATAAAGATGTTGGTTAACTTTTGATTATAGCAAATCTATACTAATAATATAATAAAGCAGAAGAGTTTTTTGTTTGTTTAAACATGCTAATCTCTGGAACTACTAGTTGGGTTCGAAAAACTCTTTTTGTATAAGATAGCCAGATTCACATGGAATGGTATAGGCTATATAGCATTAGGCTACACGTCTAAGATAGCCTTAAATATTGATTTTTGTTAAAAGTTGGAAGTAACACCTGAACTGCTTTATCTGCCTGCATTGATGTAATGGTTAGTGATATGTAAATACAATGTTCTACAAAAATATTGCTCCTTAGTACATATAAAAAAGTCCGCAATACCGTATGTCTGCCTCTTATATATAAGTCACAATAAGACATGATATTGAAAATTGCTTTGTGATTTAAGAGCATTATTATTAGGCATGGCATATTAATCCTTACAAACGTAAGTTACTTCATCATTAAGACAATTTTATGTATATAATCTTTGCCTTTTATAGCATGTTATTTGGACTAATAGTTTTGGAGACAATGTAAAATTAAAATAATTCAATACTCGGGTACACTACACTATACTATAGGCTACACTACAGATGCGATGTGGTGCGAACAAGCCATGTGAGTTGTGATGCATAACCCTGGCTGCCCGATAAAAATATTGCCTATACTGTTGTATTATAATTTATAAATCATCAATAAGTGATTTCTTTTAAATTATACATGGGTGAAACCGCACCTAGTAATTTATATGACAACATTAAACACTTCAAAAAATTCACTTCAAATAATTCAAACCACATAACCCACTACATATGAGGGTCAATCATAAAGTTCTTGAAATCAATATAAAAAAAATGCAAAAATTTAAACAAAAACATTTTATTTTTCTACATAATCTCCCTCCAATGCAATGCATTAGAGTAAGGCGTTTCTAACTTCCTTATTCCTTGCGAAAAAAAATCATATTCTCGAGTCTTGAAAACTCCTCTAGGGCAGTTATAACCGCGTCATTATCGTGAAATGTAGTTCCAAGAATTTCCTCTTTTAATTTTGGGAATACGTGAAAATCACTTGGGGCTAAGTCTGTAAAATATGGTGGGTGTTCAAGGAGATTGAAGCCAGCACAGTGAATTGAGTTGAGCGGAACTTCCGATCAATGAGCAGGAGCGTTATCGTGAAGAAACCACACGCCCAACGACAGTTTTTTTTTCGAGAGTTTCTGCCTCGCCTCCAGGTTCCCTTTGAACATTACGTTTAATTTTTTATTCTGAAGCGGATTCTAAACCACGGACTTGAAGCCCTAGGAGAGTTAATTCACACAAATTGCTTCACGCACTAATTAAATTTAAATTTGCATAATAGGGTCCAGTTTCCAAGACCAAGGTCCATTTCCAAGACATGCTTTGTCTCTTGCTTTCAGGATCAAAATGGTGGACCAACGTTTCATTCATGGTGACAAGGCGACGGCAAAAATTATCCGAATCACGCTGGAACATTTCGAGATTACGCGTAAAAATTTCCAAACGTCGCTGTTTGTTTTCGTCGCTTAACATTCGTGGCACCCATCTTGCCGGCACTTTTATCTTTAGGATCTCAGCTATAAGTTTTATTATTTGACTTTGATTGTGTAAATACTATTTTAAGAGTAAATTTTATGCTAGCCACATATTTTTTATATTATTATTATTGTTACAGGTGGTAAAGTTATTAATAGAGTTTGAAGCTAACGTAAATGCAACAGATATATTAGGAGCTACTCCCCTACACAGAGCAACTGCACAAGGCAGAAGTACTATTGTTGACATATTATTGGCTTGTCCAACTATTAACCTCAACATCATTGATTCTACGGGTTCCACCCCTTTGTAAGTATTTATTCTAAATGTCATGTAATATATTTTCAACTTATATTATAATTATTATTTTTCAAGAAAGCTACAATGAACAAGCATTGGATTGACCATTTTACTTATAAAACTCAACTAAACATCTGCTTAGCAACCAATTAACTAAGTATTTCTTAAAGTCTTAAATAATTATCAATTTTTTTATTCTTATAAACGTTGCTTAAGCGCCACTTAGTTAATTAACAACAAAAATATTTTACTCTTACCACACTTTGTTATAGTACCATGTGTTGACAGCAAATAAATGATTTGTGTGATGATTCAACTAAAACTTGTTAAAGGGCACCAATTTTTCACACAAAAAGAGTTAAAATTGTCAGTTATCAAGAAAAAATCTTATGCGGTCTTACAATAGCGAATTCAATGTTATTGTTTAAAAAAAAATGTGTAGTATGATTACAAATCTGTTGGTATGGCAGTGCGACTGTCTCGATTTTATATTTTCAAGTTGTTCACTACAATGTCAATTACTTTCATAATATTTTCTTTAGTAAATGTAATCATTGTTCAAATTTGTTAATGCTCAAATCCTGCATTGGATTTACCCATTTATTATAAATATTCTTCCTATGGCTCCTTAATATGGCCTCCTAACTGTTCTTGCTATATTATTCATAGGCATCTAAGTTTTTTATATTCCAAAATAGAATGTGAGTAATATTTTTTATCAAAATATGTATATAAGTAAAAATAATTCCAACAATTTTGCTCTACAAGACATGACAGAGGTAAATCAGCTGATATACATCTGTCATCTTGTTACTTAATGCGTTTGTAAGAAGGCGCTAAACAAGGGTTCACTGCTGTTTAATTTGGCAGCCGTTTAAAACGCCATTAATGAACTGATTAAAGATAATTGACGTTTATGAGTAAGAAATATTGTTAAATTGCTATTAATCATTACTTAAAATTTAATGAATATTTATAAGTAAGGCCGTGAGTATTTAATGAGAAATACTACAATTATTCTAACAAACTTTTTTTACAGACATCTAGCATGTGAAGAGGATAGAGAAGCAGTGGCATGTACGTTGGTAAAAGCTGGTTCCAGTACAGAAATATTAAACAAGGATAAAAAAACGCCACTTGATATGTGCAGTGACAGTTTAAAGAAGACTTTAATTTCTTTAATATAATTTTATTCATTAAATAAAGTTTAATGTGATATCTTGGTCTATATATATATGCATTTCTCATGCTCATTTCTGTTGAATGATACTAAAATAATTGTTCCTCAAACTGAGGTGAATTTTAACTCGATTGGGAAATATGTAGGAATTTAACCTTTTACCATTTACTATGCATTTATATAATGCATAGGTACATATACTCATTTATATAATGCATAGGTACATTTATACTCATTAGTTGCTTCCAAAGGAGTCTTGCTTCATTTATTTTTGGGTTAGTTTTTCTCTTTCATCGTGAAGGGAAAGGTCAAAGGTATCTAAGACCATGCAGCCAAATTATTATTTTTCTTATTCTTCATTTATTATTTTTATTCTTCAGTGTAATTAATATAAAAGCCGAGTTCATGAAGCTGAATCCTCTATTTTTCTTTCCAGTTTGGGTACTGTCTGGGGCGAGGTAAATAAATCTTCGAGACTCTGTTGCGTGTGTCTATTTAATTACCACTCTAGGTAGCGGCTGGCGAACGATTGCCGATCGCAGCCGCGTAACAATTAACAATATTTATACAATTTCGCTTATGCACACATACAAAACCCCTACAACAATGTAAATGTTTTTAAGCCTTCGTAGTCTTTGCTGCACTTCAAGCAAGTTCGAAGAAAATGGTAGCTCTTTTATGAGAACTGAGTTTTTGTGGCAACTCAAAATGCATGTTTCTAATTTATATTTATAATCCACTTCACGTATGCACAATAACCAAACTATATCACGTAAAATGCTACCAATATTAAACAATATAGGGTCTAAAAACCTAACTTAATTAATTAAAATATAAACCACAACATGACAGTTCAAGATCCCGCCAAAAACTCCAGTCTTACTGTAATAATTACTATAGTTTTTTTTAAGTACTATTGTTTAAATAGGACTTTTTTATAGATAATTATGTGTGTTATCACGAATTCGTTCTCATATGCTAACTTATATTTTATGAATTTGGTCAATTTACACTGGCAATGCTGGCTATTAGTAAACAATATTATTATAACATCGGTCATTTGTCGTTTTTTTTTAACTATCAATAGTTTTTAGTTCGGAATGCGTGTCAGCCCGTCGAGAGACGACAGAGAAACAAAGCAAAAAGGTAATTGATAGTGACGTAATTCACGCAAGTCTTTTGTTGTAATTACAAAATGGAACTCCATTGGAAATGAACTATTGATTGTTTAATTTCCAACGATCGATTGTGTGTTTGTGTTTATTACTATTGTGTATCGATAGTTATCGTTGTTTCAGCATCACTAGTAGAGGTGTAAAAGTAACGAAAAAAAAACGTACCCGTATGTATTCGTTACTATACATTCAGTACTCGTTACTATCGTATCGTTACTCGTTACTCCTAATACCTCATAACATGCTGTTATGCTAGAGAAACAAATCGTTAATCGAGTCGTATTGCGTACGCGTACAAGCGTGCGATTTAATTAATTGTTTGAAAATTAAGTTACAGTGAAATAATTTTAGAATTTCATGAGAGACTAAAACTTTCACTTTCGTTTATTTCATACTATTACATAAAATTTATGAAATTTTAGTGGCAAAATTTTATGTAAACACTTTTTCACAAGTATATACTTTTTTTTTACTGCATACTCTGTTAAAGAAAACTTTGTTTTGAATATATGAAATATTGGCACCATAATGCGCGCACATCGGTTCAAATATTTTTGAAGTATATCCGAACAAATTACATATATTTTCATTTTTTTAACCAATCACGTTACGAATAGTACCATGATACGAAACATGCGAGTAACGAAAAGTATTCGTGAGTAACGTTTCGTTACTCGGTACTAGATGGCGTACCCGTTACTCAGTAACGAATACATACGGTTTGCTACAGCTCTAATCACTAGTAAACAAATTTTTTATGTATTTTTTTGATATTGTGATTGATATGTAATTTCTGGTGTTTTCTAATGTGCATGAATTTTTATTTACTTACCTGTAGAATAATCCAATAAAATAGCTATTAAAATGAATACCGTACTATATTTGAATGATGTGATTTTGAACTGTTATTTTATTATAGGAGGAACATTTTTGAGTTATTTAATTTATCGTATTTTACACACACTTTTATCAGAAAACAATTTTATGCAAACAAAATACAGAACTCAAGGACATACCTGGAGGAGTATTCAGTGTAATAAAGCGATTCCATATAATATTCATGTAAGACTTTTTTTATTTATTATGAAAAGGTACATACTCGAATTTTCAGAGCACTATTTATTATTCATAATATATGGTTTTAATTTTATTGTAGTATAATATTTATGCATTAATTTGAATTAATATTTTTTTTAGTGTACAGTTTGCAGTGAGCTTATGCTGCCTGTAGCAGGACTTTTTTGTGAATGTTGTGCAATTAGTGCATGTAAAAGATGCTATAAGACTGTTGACAGACAGTTCGGATGTAAGCAGATTACTTGGCCTAGTAACAAACCATTCTTACATCATTGGGTAAATGGTGAGTTGAAATATTGATATATACATATAAAATATTTATATATATCCTTTTTCTCAAATCTGTTTCTATAAGTATTTTTGTTCTATATAAATAAAATGATTGAGGTCTGCCATTGTGCACGCATCTCTCAAAAGGTAATGAATATAGTTTGATGTTTAAATTTACTCCTTTAGATACTTGGTTCTTATATAAAAAAGAACATATCTTCATTGGATAAATTTATTAAAGTTTTAAGAAACTATGATTTTATAAGCACCATGCATCTTGTCGTCCACACAAATGGAGCATGGGAACAGCTAGTGTATAATAAAAAAATATATTGTTCTTTTAAATATATTATATAATTATTGTTTAAAATAGTTGGGTTGGTTAAAAAATTGACTTATTGGAATATGTTCAGGTTAAGTGTAGAAAAATACTTAAACCATCTGCGATCTCATTCGGCATATATATTATTTATATACATATAAATATTACGGCAACTTATATTACTCTTTTTCCAAATTGATTCACTATTATTGTCACTACTTATTTTGTATGTTACTCTATCTTACAAAATATATCCTATAACTTTGCCAGATAACATAGTTATGAATTAAAATAAAAAACATGTAAATCGGATAAGTTGTTTTCACATGAAAAGAACATAAACGGACAGACAGACAGAAAGTGACACATTGAGTTTTATAATATGTATAGATGGTATTTGTAATGTTAATTTAGTTTTCATATTACATCTTAAATTAAGATTATTTATAATTTTCATGTATACTAATATTATGATTGTTCTGAGAAAATTATTTGTATTTATTATTAGGTGTTATTATTATATGTAATTTTTATTCTTTCATTTGTGTATCTCTACTTTTAACATGATGTATTACTTGAACTATAACTTATGGTGAATAAAAGGTTGATTTAATATTTATATGTAAGGTGCTTCACCATATTACTTTTGTGGGTTTGACACGCAACATTCGTGCAAGAAGCGGAACTACAGATTTATAATGCGTATGCGCATATCGTATATACGACAACTTTGATGCGATTCTATGATTCGACTGGCGCGGTGTATATAGGCAAGGAGAAGAAGTAGGGAATTAGTCTCTGCATATTTTTTGACACAGATATAATACGGTTACACCCGCGGGTAATAAAATGCCGTAATGTTTTACGAAAACAATTTATTTGTACTCAAACAAATACAAATTAAAACAAAACAAACTTACGAATCTCTCTCTGAATGTACTTGCAGAATCAACCTGTATGTGCTCACAGAATAAGCTTGTATGTTCCTCTTGTAGTTCTTTTATTTCGCTTATTGTTTCCACTCCGCTTTTGAATTTAGAACTACCGTGACGCATTTTTTTTTTTTCGAACTGACTATGATGTTAGCCTTAGGGGCTAAGGGGGCCCTGGAGCCTTTACGGCTTTTACAGCTTTACCGGGCTTGGGTGCCGTAACGCATAATACAGCCCGCTTTTATACCCAAATGAGACAATCACCAAATCTGTAGAAGGTCTGAACTTGTACCATGTTGTAAACAACTTACGTCATCGCTTATAAAAGCACGGAGACGTTTGATTTATAGCCCATTTTTTGTTGACAGTTGTAGTGATAAGGCTTTCTATGTATGCTATGATAAATACACCATATTTCGGGCATATTCCGGACGATTCTTGAGATTTCGAGAATGATGTTTTTTTCTATTTTTCTCTTACTCAGATCGTAACAATCCTCTAAATGCAAATATATAATATTCACCAACTGATTATCTGTAACAAGTACCGGTTTAACAAGTATCTACTATATTAATCCTTTTAACGTTTTTTAATTATAGTTAAATTACTAGCAACCCGGTACTCTAGTACTAGTACTATTACCCGGCTTCGCACGGGTAGCAGAGTAATACATAAATAACTCTATTGGTTTTTCCGACATTTTCAAAAATCATAGTCATAGTCAGCCAATTTACACAAAACCGTATATGAATTTTAAACAAAATGAATTATACACCTAAACCTTCCTAATGAGTCACTCCGTCTATTGATGAAAACCGTATGAAATTCCGTTCGGTAATTTGGTTTTTGAGTTTATCGTGTACAGACAGACAGACTTGCCGGGGGACTTTATTTTATATTATGTGTAGACATTAAAGGTTTTTTTACATTTTTTTTTGCCTGAAATAGATAAAATTATAATGAATGTAACATGCAAGAATTTGCGAGTTGACAATATGTTTAAAAATCAAAGTTCAATTAATTATATCATTATATAATTTAATCATATTGATTTATTGATAAAAAAAAAAACTAAAAATACAAATCTGGAAAATTTAATCGTTTATTCAGTTGATTTCCCCTGGGGAAGTCTGGGACCCTGGGCGTGTGCGCGTCACCTGATTTTAAATGCCAATCACAAAACATGACACATCTTACAATAATTGCAGTGTTATCTTGTGTTAGTTATGTTGGTGCTGAAGAAATATCCTAAGTTTTAACTGAAATTCAAGTAAACTCAACTTTGCACATAATAGCTCCAAACTTAGTTTTATTTATTAAATGATGACGTCACGCGTGTTCACATGACGGTATTATACCGTTTTTTTGTGGCAAACTTTTAAAGAAATAAAAAAAGGTGTATAAAGGTGTAATAATGAATAATAAATATTAGGTCTTTACCTATGAAATTGCCGTTTTGTATGAAAAAATTTAAACGATGTTTTTTCATGTATTTTTTATTTGTATTAATCGAAGTAATCACCCATGCAATCAATGCATCTCTGCCAGCGCAGTGGCAGTTTATTGATGCCCTTCTTAAAGAAATCAGCTGGACGGGAGGCAACAAATTCTTCAAAGGCATTTTGTACTGCCTCTCGGGTATTGAATTTTTTTCCCGCCAAGGAGTTATCCAAATTCTAGAAAAAGTAGTAGTCTGTAGGCGCAAGGTCTGGTGAGTAGGGCGGATGACGGAGAACTTCCAACTCCAGTTCTTGCAACTTGGAGACCGTCTGTTGTTCAGTATGAGATCGCGCGTTGTCGTGCAGGAGCAGCGGAGACGAGCGATTGACCAATGCTGGTTGGAGATGTGCCAGCTTCTCCACCATTGTGTTCAGTCCTTCACAGTACACATCTGCAGTAATGCTCACCCCGTTTGTTAAGAAGCTGTGATGAATCACACCGGCGCTAGACCACCAAACAGTGACCATCATTTTTCTAGGGGTAAGTTTTCGTTTAGGGCATTGTTTAGGTGCTGAACCAGGATCCAACCAACTTGCTGAGCGCTTGCGGTTATCAAACAGAATCCATTTTTCATCGCAGGTAACAATACGGTTAAAAATTCCTTCATTTGTGTGTCTGTTGAGCAGTGCAAGGCACGTCTCGACGCGTACTTCGCGCTGGCGATCATTGAGTTCGTGGGGCACCCATTTGTCAATCTTTTTTACCTTGCCAATTTGACGCAAATGGACCAATATTGTTTTGACGCTAACGTCGAAAGCTGCTGCTAATTCATCCGTAGATTGTGTAGCATCAGCTTCCACAATCGCCTTTAATTCGTCATTGTCGACCAAAGTCTTCGGACGACCGCGAGGTTCATTTTTCAGGTCGAAATTCCCAGAACGGAAGCGAGCAAACCAATAACAGGTGGTGCGTTAGCTCCGTAAACGTCGTTGATGTTGCTTGCCGCTTGTGCCGCGTTACTGCCAGGACGGTACTCATATTCCATAATTACTCGAATTTTTAACGTATCCATGATGACAAAAAAGATTGAAATGCGATTAAAATGTAACACTAATCAATAAACTGATGACTACTTTTGAAAAAAGAATTCCATGTTTTTAAAATAAAATTAATTTGAAATTAGAATTCTTAGCCAAACAAAAATTATTTTGATTTGAAATGGCCAGTACTGCAGAACGGCAATTTCATAGGTAAAGACCAATTTCATAGAAAAAAACCTATTATTTATTCACGAGTAATGATATTATTTAAATAAATGCGTTTTACTCTCATTATAGAAACAATTGTACAATGGCATAAATATTGTTATTAACAAACTTTGATCATAATTTTGAGTAATTGTAAGAAAAATATAAAAGTAAATAAACTTTAGTAAAAGACGATGTCGCATCAAATCATTTTCCAGTCTTTGCATTCAAATTTTTTTATTAATATGTTTTTCTCATCAATACCTCTTTAGGTAATCTAAACACAGGAAAAGGACGAATTCGTACTAAAGTCGAATAGTAATAATGATTATGTATAAACTTTTTTTTTTCATTGACAAGACATGCCTAATGTTTCTGTAGAAAGTAAGTAATTATTGCACGGAAAATGACCTATCAAAATACTGTTTAAATTTGCCTGCCGGTAGGTGCTATACTACCTTTTCCCTCTTTAATAAAATACAAGTTTTTACTCGCTCATGCTGGTATGAAGTTGAATACAGTTTGTTACACAATCGGATTTTAGATTTTGGAAAAATTATAATGTTAATGTTTTAGATGGTATTTAGAGTACTTACATATGAAATGAAATATCTGTCCTATTTCTCACAGTTGCAGTGTGATTGCTACATTTTCGAAACACACAAGAAGGTATTTTCGTGTTTTTAATATAATACAGTATGCCTATAACAATGTGTTGCTTTGTTGTCAGACCGTACCGAACGAACTAAGTGAACTATTGGCAATTACCCCTCGTTCACGATGCATTGCAAAGAGCGTCAATGCCGTATCTACTTATAAAATATCATTGTTCACGGGTATTATTTTCAACGTGCAAAGTGTGTGAAACAACTTTTCGAAAAGTTCAAAAATGTAGATTAAATTTTAAAGTCAATGTTTTACCTGTATTGATACAATTTATATTTTATTTTCTGTTTATAAAATTTTAATGGATTTTTTTATTATAGTTGGAACACCAAGAGGAGAAAATGCTGATAATAGTGAAGAAGATATAAAAAAAATGTTTTGCTCATGGTGCCAAAGAATAAAGCTTTGCTCCAATATAGATACAATTAAATCTGAGGTAATTATAATTAGATTTTTTTGTTCCAATGCATGGGGATAGCTGATAGGATAGGGTAGAATTTACCAGGACACATGCTGCTTACTGCCTTTATCTAGTTTAAAATCTGTCCTTAGTACTTATTCTACTGCCACAACTATAAACAAGCCAAAACCTTAATTTCCAGCCTTTCTACGCTTAGTATTTTGTCTTTTTCAACTATATTGTCAGTTAGCAATAATATTATATGGGAATGTGGTCAATGTTATACTCTGATTAAAACACCTATTTAAATTTTTCAAATATATTGGATCTTGACATAGTGAGAGAGAAATTAAATAATAATACGAACATTAGTTTACATCATCTCCATATGGCCTGGTCCGAGCCCAGTGTAACATAAATCATCCGTTATCCTTAGCCCTGCTGTTTTAATTTTTCAAATATAGTGGATTTCATTTATTAGCATTCATTTAGCGACCTCGGTTGTAACGACTTTTTGATTATAGCGACGTAACACTTAAGTCCCTTGAGTTTAATATATTTTTAAATACATTTAACGTTATTGCAGCAATGTGATTTTCAAAAACACAAGAATATTATTATTCCTCCAGGATGTGTTACATTGGATAAACAAACAACATATAATATAAAACCAATACCAGATGATAACTGGGAACCACTAATCATTATAGGTATATAATTAAATTAGATTCTATCAATGCAGTAGATAGAATGTTTCTTCTTTAGATTTATGTTTCAATAATTCTTTTCAGCAAACCGAAAATCTGGTAGCAATAGAAGTGACGAAGTTCTGTCTTTGTTTAGAGGTATACTGAATCCCATACAGGTACTGAAGTCCAAAAATTTAGAATATTTTATTTTTAGAAAGTTGTGTTTTTTTTAGGTTTCTTAAAGTATTTAGCAGCTGTATGTATATATACGGGCATATTATTAATTCTAGTAAGGATATTGAGAATTCTTAGAGATGGTTTTTTAAAATATCGACCGTTTCTGCTAAAAAGGGCATAAAGACAGACCATTTTGTGAAAATCGACTTTTTGTTGCACTCTTACTCTCTTTCGTATTGTGTTTTTAAAATTATGATATAATTAAAAAATTGTCAGTACTATAAAATAAATTACTAATGCTAAATACCACTTTTCTACAAAACCAATATTTTTTTACATTATCAGAGCAATCTTTTATCAACAAACTATAAAATATATTTCAGCCGAAAGACGTCCACTGCTGGACATAGGCCTCCACCAAAGATCGCCACAACGACCGGTCTTGGGCTGCCCGCATCCAGCGGCTTCCCGCAATCTTTAACAGGTCGTCGGACCACCTTTTGGCGGGTCTGCCCACGCAGCGTCTTCCGGTACGAGGCCGCCACTCGAGAACTATTTGACTCTTTGATGGCCATCGGCCATCTGTTCTACGAGCTACGTGGCCAGCCTACTGCCACTTAACTCTAGCTATTCTTCGGACTATGTCGGTGACTTTGGTTCTCCTGCGGATCTCCTAATTCCTAATTCGATCACGATATATAGTATAAAACAAAGTATAAAAACAAAACAGTTATGTATGTAAGAAAGTTTTTTTTTACTTTTTGTGCTCATTGCTAAAGTTGTTAGAGCTAACGCCCTTTGTAGTGGAAAGAATCGATATGTTTCATTCCATTTATCATAATTTTTAACATAACAACTAAATTATGAATTCTTACATCTCATAATGTTACTCGCAAGATTTAAAATTTTCTCTACAATAAGTTCCACCATTTTCGCCCCTTTATGGATAGTATTTCTAATGAGAATTTATTAGCAGGAATTATTTCGAATTTATTTACAGCGCTCAAATTTTATCGTAATTCTGTAATGCTGTGGTCGAATCTGCATCTATCGAACATATTTAAAAAATATATTACACCTAGCACCACTATTCTAGAGTAATCAGTAAAAACTAGACCACCTGTTTAAAAAAATATTGTTTATAAATTTTGCATTTGTTTATGAGCGAGTTAGAAATTTTCGCGCATTTTTTAGACCCATTTCGAATCCAACGAAGTATCGCACGTATTTTAACTTGTAGTAACTTGAATTAAAACGTTTTTTAACTTATTGACTAGACTAAGACGCTCTCTCTAAATATTGTAGTTGTTACGCAATTTTGAAGCTGAGCCCATCATGTGGGACGCAAAGAATATCCATTATTTAAATGTGACAGATGATTGACAGCGCTAAAAAAGTAATTTATAGTTTGAGTCAAAGCGTCTGGAAATTGCATAATAATTCATTTAAAATTACTAAGCCGCTAATGTGACCACCGCACTAGCGCATTGACTTTTTCGCTACACGCACATCCTCGTGGTGAATGAATCGTCAATTCACAGCCATAGTGTTGTATTTTTTATGAGTAGGTGTCGATATCGATACAATATGTACTTTGTCAACTTCGTATCTTAATTAGAAATATATCTTAATTATATCTTTTTTAGAAATTTTACGTACTGGTAGTATTTAGATATAATGTTAAGAAAATAACACGACGACATGTTAAGCATCTTTCCTTTAAGAGTAAAATAAAATATTGTTTTAAATCGCAGTGGGTGTTAAGGCAAAGCCACTTGACTAACTTCCAAAGTTTTAAAACCTTTTATTAGTTCCTTGGCTTTGACTTGTGAGTGTATAGATGATTTGATTAGGGTACTACTTTATCGTAAAATATTTAATTTGATGAGTTTTGGGTATTCTTAAACTTTAAAGCATAGATAATCAGTAAATGAAAGAGCAAATACTTGGCTTATTCTGATTTATACTACAAATGATTTTAGGTTGTGGATATAAGTGTTACAATGCCGGAAAATGTGGTCCGATGGCTTCCGTCGAAATGCCGTATATTAGTTTGTGGCGGAGACGGCACAGTTGCGTGGGTACTCAACGCACTGGTTTCTGCGCCACGTCATGTCGAAGTAAACATTTTAGATATAGATTCCTTTATTAATTTGTAACAGATCATGGATTAAATCAATATCCACCATTCGCCACTGCGCACTTGTAGATTTACGAACACTCTCACAAGCGGTATGGGATCTTATATTACTTTTGTGTATTTCTAAATTATAATCCTTTAGTTATATGTGTCGTTGATGTAATACGACTCTTGTATTGTTAACAAGTAAGTTATTTTTTTTTTAAATAATTTACATTAAAAATACAATAAACAATGCCAGTTTTTTAAACACGTTTTTTTTTTCTTTAAAATGCGTTTCTTGGCATATCGTACTTTTGTTTAGGAGTTTCTGTTTCACCACTGTTTTTATTTGATTAATTCTCCACAGCGCCGCTAAAGCTCCCGTGTAGCCTATCGCTGTTCTCATTCTTGCCTAGAGTTTGCCAGATTGCATGTTATTGCTCTGTTCCTTATCTCTTATTTTTCAAATGTGACTGGTAGTTTCAGTGATTAGCGCCTTCAAACAGACAAAGAAAAACAATCTCTTGAGCTTTAATCTAATATTAGTAGGTATACTCGTAGATAAAAATATAAGACTATAGTTTTGTCATGTTTCTACAGGCCGCTGTTGGTATATTACCTATGGGAACCGGCAACGATTTATCTCGTGTACTGGGCTGGGGTCCTTCCTGCGCCTCACATTTAGATGTTAATACGATCATAAATACGATCAAACAAGCGAAACGTCAACTACTGGATAGGTAAATACTTATATATGTAGCTACTTGTTCTGAAGTTAAAATAGAGTTAACAATTTTCGCCGAGGTTTTTTTGTAATATATCTTCTTAGTAATAATATCGATCTGGATATAATTTTAACTATCGCCAAATAAGCCCCTAAAATAATAGATATGTTACCAAACAATATCAAAACGCTTAACTAAAAATGTGAATTTTCAGTTATATAATATAATAACTTGTCTTTGGAACTCGCCGGCTGTTACCGCGGCCAGCTCGCTTCGCTCGTGTGTTATGATCGCGGTTACAACCTAACGTAACTGCCAACCAAAATTGCCTATAAAATAAACCATTAGAAACAAAGCTATTTATCAGGTGACAAATCTATTATTTTGATAACAGAACGAATTAAGTGATCCCAATAGAATTAATATGATGACAAAAATGTAAGGATAGACAGAAATATAAGGATTACTTCTACGACATACGTAAGACTTTCACCATATGTATTGCATGGTGGTCGCGATTCTGTCACCGTAACTGTGTGGGTTGTACAGCCCTACCACCCCCATCGCCATTTGTTTGTTCATTACTCAGCATGATGCACCACTTACTAGGTAGGAAGTGGTAAGTTGCACTTGGTAGTTGCTCATCTGCCTGGATTGTGTATCTCGAGTCTTAAGATGTTCTTTGATTTTGCACTCCCAATGCACCCCATTTCGAAACCTCAAAGTATTGACATCAGTTGCTACTTTCAATTAAAAATATATAAATCTCTGTGTATTATTATTCAAATGCGTTGTTTGTAACTCCGCCTTATCTCCCTTAAGTCCTTACCAAAATTAATGATTCAAAGATCATTTAAATGCTTGTGTTCCGCGCTATTGACAAAAAATAGTTTAAAATTAATGTGTTCGTTAAAAAATACTTAAATCTATAAAGAATTCGTTTAATTAACATCATATCTGTTGTTTACGTTTACATCGATAATGTGTGAAATATTTTCACGGATCAGCTAGTAACTTGTCATTCTGTTATTGAAATAGTATCATACTGTTCGTATGATAGTGAAAAAATATAATTTATTTTTATTTTTCGTTACAGATGGAAAATTACAATAAAACCGAAACGCAGCCGTCTTGTCCGTTTGCGTTCTGAACGCGTATTATATGCATATAACTACGCAAGTATTGGCGTTGACGCGCAAGTCGCACTTGACTTTCACCACGCCAGAACACAGTTCTTGTATAGATTCGCCAGTCGTACTCTAAATTTTGTAAGATTTTTGCTTTTTATTCAGGTTTCTGTATGAGACAAATTTTATTAGAATATCTAAAAAAATTATGACTATAAAGTTGCGAATAACTTGTTTGTCTTCCTTTATTGCTAACTATATTGAACTCTATTTGGTCGGTTACAATAGCCCGACCGCTATAAGCGCGATCTTCCCTAAGGTTCGCGGGGTGCGGGGTGCGGGGGAGCGGGTGTGCATGGATATACTCAGTATTAGATTAAGCCCTATATCTTTAGATAGTTTTACATATGCTATCGCAAGTGTGAACAAACAAAAGATATTAATATAAATTATATTGTTGTCTTGTTTAAATGGTAACCAAAATACTATTACATCAATCTTAGTATTGCGCTTTCTCTTTTTTAATGGCGATTTTATGACATCTGTAATATCATCCGAATGACTTTGAGAAAATAACTTTTTGATTATTCTTAACGACATGCTAGTAGCCTCTGCAATAGCCTTATTTACATTAAAATGTTCATCTACAATATACTTATATTATTATATATATATTATACTTATTATATAACAATATAATTTAAACTTTTTTGAACGAATTCGAAATCGAATTTCCTTATCGCGGGATGGGAGCTACACGGTAAAAGTGTCCGACCGAGACAAACGCATACATCTATAGGATTTATGAAATAGGAATATATACGGTTAGAGCAAGTCCTGATTATCATAACTGATTATCGTTAATTTGGCCTAGCTGTGTGGCGGCCAGATTTGTGCGCCCTGTTGTATACGCACAGTACAAGTTGTTCATTTGAGTCTCATTAATTGAGGACTTTTTATATTATAAACCTAATATAAATATTTCAAGTGTTTATTATTAAATTCAATTTTATTACTTGATTTAAAATTAGAAAATAATAAAATGTTTATTTTCATAATTTTATAAACAAAGCTTATTTATTTATTAAATACAATTTTAGTACAATCCTTATTATTTAATAATAATACATAATGTATAGCGAAAGGAACTTCATTCCTACCGGGTGTCGTGGGCACCTCGAGTTTTTATCCTTAAATAGAACATTTCAATCCAATACACAATAAAAATTCATCCGGAAACGTTAATTCCGTCTTTGTCTTTTTAAAATAGTTTGCTATATAAGAAGCATTACTTTTGATTACATTGACTATTTAAACGCAACGTCTCTAATTCCATATTGGTAAAATCATCTCATGTATAGGAGTCATAAAGACAAAATCGCACATGCCCTTATGTCAAACCTCTATTGCTGCCGGCGACCGGCAACATACTAACTCATTGGTCGGTTTTGTTCTCCTCCCGCGTCCCGAAAACATTACGAAGGGTCGCGCTTACAGCGGTCCTGCTATAGGTGTTTTAAAATGGAGTTCTGCATATATAAAAATATTAAAAATACTTTATTCAATTTCGGCCCTAAGAAAGCACTTATGAACGTCGAAACACTATCACCGGTTCGGAAAACATTCCAGTCATGGTCCTAACTGAATCGAAACTGCTGGTCGAAACACGATCGGGTTTATCAATTTCTTTTTCTTTCTGTGTAAATAATGTTTACAGTTTTTTAATAATCATATTTAGTGGATGTACAGAGAGGGAGTCACTTCTATAGGTATCACTATCGTTCACGTAATGATCTACCACATAAACTTTTTAACAGTAAAACTTGCTTGACATGGTCATTGAACCCGTTCTCTGGCAAATCGGTAATGTGTTTATAGATCTTATTAAACTTTTATTGATCTTAATTTTATGGACTATATTATAGGAATGTTCGTAGGTCAAATTATGCTTTAGTTTCCACTAAAGTACTATAACTATAACTATTTAAATGTGATATTTTTTTGTGGATAATGTTTTATTATGTTTGTGAATAATGTGGTATTTTGTTTGTGGGTAAAGGTCGCTTATGCGTTTTTTGGTGCCAACCGAGCGTTGGATGACGGGGGTTGTTATGGGTTGGAGCGGCGGTTACGTGTCTGGGTAGACGATGCAAGTGAGATGCTGCCTCTGCCGCCGCTGCAGTCACTCATCGCACTAAACATACCATCCTGGGGCGGGGGTGTTGATCTATGGAGTAAGTCTGTCTGTACCAGCGATGGCAAACTTATTTATAAGCGCGTGCCAAGTATTACAATAATTTTATGCCAAAACAGAAAAAAAAAAAATTGTGAAATTTTTAAAAGGAGTGTAATAAAGGTTCATGAAATGATTGCATAAAATACATTTTGATTGTTATTTTTGCTCCAAAATTATTACAATTCAACATGATACACTCAAAAAAAAAAAAAAATTTTTTTTTATTTCATTCGATTTTGGACCATACATCTCTAATTTATTCAATTTTAGTTAATAAATATATTTATTTGCTCTAAAAATTGAGATTTCTGAAATCTTGAATTTTTCGTTATTTAATAAAGATATAATTTGAATTATTATAAGGTGTTAGAAAATATTTTTTACATCTCTATCTATCCTATCAATATACATAATAATTCTATCAATCAAATTAAGAAAATTTGTGTTTTTAACATTACTTGTAAATTCTAGCCTTTAGCTGCTGTCACTTCAGGTCCATAGCCTAAAAAACCGTATATACTATTTTTCAATATCTGATGCGCCGAGCCTTTAAAGTCGCTTCAACTAACAGTTATAGCAATGATGGCTCAGTGGTAGCGCGTACGGACGAGTCGATCGATATGCCTTCGAATCCCAATAATGAGCCTGAGCTTTCGGTGAAAGAAAACCCCGCCTTGTTAGCTACCACTCTCAAGTTGAAAATCTGTCGCCAAGCACCTATAGGTGTGTTCCGGCAGCTCCACTTGAGAGCCAGTCCCCCCAACTAGGCTTAGCGTATTATTATATGATCTTGGGCCCCATCGTCACAACATCAGGTGACATTCCAAACCAAACATCCAGGCCAAACATTCAACCTAAAACAAATAAAGCATCCTTTAAAGTTTTCTTACTTTTAGAGATATGTATGAATTATGCTTATAGCTGGATTTTTTCAGTGCCGCGGTTATAACTCAGAACCTTAACCTGTTTTTATTGTTTAAGAAAAATCTATAATAAATCTAAAATACAGCACAGAAAACAAAACAATTATTTTTAACCACTTAAAATGTTGTGCGACCTGTTAAGGTTTTTTATTCGATTTGATTTTTGGTGAGCATTCCTAAAACATGTTATATTAACATGTACAAAGAATGAAATATAAAAAAATTCGTTGTTTTGTCACCCTAGTACACATATAGTTAGCATGGGTGTGGTATGGCCCTGTCCCAGAAAAGTGAAATATGTGGTAGCCTCTGAAGTGGACGTTTTTTTTAAATAATTTAGGCGGCAAACAAGTATTCGTCCCGCCTGACGGTAAGCGGCAACCATAGCCTATAGACACTTGTAATAACATAGTTATCACTAGCGCGTTGTCGACCTTGAATTCCCCCTATCTTAAGGAGTTTCAACACCACAAGGACTTTCGTGTGTTCTCTACATTACCCATTTCTTTTATTATCTTACACAAGAACCCTAATTAAGGCTTGCAAACATTTATTAAACTTGAAAATGATTGTGACGGTTCGTGTTAGTTTTTATTTTTCATGGTCTGGTGCCGCTCGATGGTGACATTTCCACACAAATTTTTATTTTATTGTTATTTTCGACAGTCATTTCTCGGTCTTTAACAATCGGCTCGTAAATAACAAGAATTTATTGTGGTGTAATTCGATTCCAGGTATGGGTAATGAAGGAGAAGTTCCAGAACAAAGTGTTAGTGATGGAAAATTAGAGGTGAGAAATTAATATACCTATGCCAAAATAATTGTTTTTTAGTTTGTTAGGGAGCTTGAACTTAGGAACAGTATATGTCTTCTTTGTTATTTCATGAAACACGTACAGCGCTGAATCCGAAATTTATTTCACTGAAATATCTAAAACTATATGCCAAATAAATATTTTAATTTAAAAATAATGCTTTTGAAATATGTTATATACAAAAATCTTGTGTGCGTTAATGTTAGAGATTCTATAACTTCTGAACGACTTTACAGTTTTAAGTAAAGACAATACAGGTGGTATTGTTGTCGAGCTTTTAACTACTGTAAAGGGCAAAACAACCTCTGTCGGGCTAGCCAGTCTACATAAACAAATAAATGAGGTTTACCGTTGTGGGGTTTCCGCCCTCGACCGTGCTCCTGAACGGACGTGGTCATTCAAAGGTCATTTCTATCATACATTATATATATATGACGTTATCTTCATTCAATAAAAAATTATGAACGTTTTAAATAACCACAATTATTTATATGCACTACGCATTATTCTGTCGTTCCCGAGAGCGAATCTGCGGGCACAGTTATTTTACAATAAAGTTTTATTTTCACTTCTATTTAAAAAATCGTGAGTATTAAATACTTTTTAGTTTCAGTTTTTGCAAAAAGCGCTTGTTTCTGTGACATATTTAATATGTGGCATCACATTATCTATAAATTAAAATATTTATGTATTTATTAAAAAAATACAATGACTTATAAAATACGTTTAAACCCTTGAGATAAATTACTCACGACTATACACCAAAGGAGACACCAAAATACAGAAATGAATTGTATTTTACATGGAATTACAAAATATAAGAATGTGACAGTACGTTTATGTCATAACGGTTGTAATATGGCACAATATAAATATTAATTTAATTTTTTAATTAGGAGTTACATTGTAAACTATATTTATTGTCTTTGTTGATTAAGTTAATTGTGTGAATTGTTTTACAGGTGGTTGGTATTTCATCATCATTTCACATTGCTCGGCTTCAGTGTGGTTTGGCTGAACCATTCCGTTTCACACAAGCATCTTCTCTTGAAGTGAGTATGTACTTGTAAATTATAGTTTAAAAATTTCGAGACCTAGTTTTATATAGGCCACATTATACATAGGGCGAACTAAACATTTCCGTAACTGGTCACTTACATTACGAATATTTCAAAACTAAATTATATTTGAAAATGGTACTCTTTGGCTTTAAAATGCAGTTTGTTTCATGTACATGTATGTCACTTGTTTTTACATTTTGGCGCCATTTTAAATATTGCGTGTCTAGGTTACCGTGAATTTTATTTAACTCGTGATTTTTTTTTGTATGATTTACTACGAATTTACGTGTAGTTTGATGCCTCAGCGAATGTCGGTCGCTTTCAAACTGCTTTTGGCAATGAAGCACCATGTAATTCGACTGTTTAAAGCTGGTTTGCAGGATTCCAACGCGGTCGTGTTAATCTCAGTGACGAATTTCGTGTTGGTCGTCCGTTTACGGCTGTGAACAACAAAAACATCGATGCGGTACGCCGTATGATCGAATCAGACGGGCATGTGATTCAGGCATACCATGAGATTCGGGCTTCTTTAGGCATAGGCATGAGTCCTACAAAAACATTTAGGTGTGAAAAACTGTGTTCGTGATGGATCCTCACAATTTAACTGAGGTTCATACAACGGATCACATCGCTTGGTGTATTTCCATGCTTACCAGATTCAACGAAAGGGCGTCAAATTTGGTGTGGGTCATAGTGACGGGTGACGAAACATAGATTTACAGCTACGATCCGAAAACAAAGCCGAAACCAACCTAAGTAGCGAATGTGCGGTCTGCCACTAAGCGGACGATTGCTACTTTTTTAAATAAAACTGGACATGTGGCTACTGTCGATTCGTCGAGGGGATCGTCGTACAATGAATAGCGATTAGTAGCAGGAAGTTATTTACCAGTAGGGTAAAAATCCGTAACCGAACCAAAAACACCGTATCATCTTTACACAATTTTTTTTTTTATTTTTTCGAACTCACTATACTGTTAGCCTTAGGGGCCCTGGAGCCTTTACGGCTTTTACAGCTTTACCGGGCTTGGGGGCGAGCGCTTAGGGCACTCAGCCACGAAAGCTAAGCAACAACATCCGAGGGTGCCAAAGTGGCCGAACCTCGGCTCGGACTGTTGCGCGTATGCAATTAATAAACTAATTAATAAACTAATTAATAAACTAATTAATAAACTAACTATACATATATACATGTTTCTGCCCCCTGGGAGGAGGGAAGGAACATGTGTATGTGTATTTAGTGGTCTGAAATTTTTTGTCTAATCTAACTATGCAAAAAAAAGAAAAAAAAAGGTCCCTTACAGAACCTATGTACCTGTGTGTTGTGCATGTGTGTATAATGCAGTGTCATGTATGGCTGTGAAAGCTAGTGAATGTAGAGTCACTGTATCGCGCGAACGGCTGCTTGACTCAAGGGCTCCATGCCGATGGATCGGACCTAGGCTTGAGTTGCCGCAGAGGAGGGTGGTCGTGGCGGGTGTGCGGGAGCGAAGTTAACCGTACGTCCCCTGCGGAGGGAACGGTGGTTTCGCAGGCGTGGGCGCGAGCACGCATATGTTGCGGGAGCGGACGCGTAGAAATTGTTAGCTTTCTCTATGTCGTCATCGGGATCGACAAAGAGATTTCGCGGACGGCGTTTATAACGTTTGGCAACGGGGATCGAGTTGTCTGGGAAGTAGTTCACGGTGGATTTTACGAGCGGGTTGGGATGATTCGAAGCGCTATCGAAGTATCTCCTGGTGAGATATTTCACATAGGCTTCTATCGAGGGAAGCCTCATGTCCCTGTGTAGGTCCATGTTCCTAACGAAGGCTGGAGGGTCAAGCAGGCGACGGAGAAACCGATTTTGGACTCTTTGCATGCGGGCAAAGTTATGTTTGGACATATGTGCGAACGCGGCGCAGCTATATGTCAAGATCGGACGTTGACGCACATCTTGTAGAGTGTGAGCTTATGTCTTAAGGACATTTTGCTTACCGAACTGACTTTACACAATGACAATGCAGCTAGCATTGCGGCTCACGCGGCCAAACAGACAAACGAATTTTTGAACGGGATAAACGCAGATATTATGTGTCATCCTGCATACAGTCCCGACCTGGAAACAAGCGACTTCTTCCTGTTTTCAAAAATTACCTATTTACGCGGTCAACGATTTTCAACACAGAAGAGGCTGTAAAAAATGTAAAAAGAGTGAAAAAGCATGTTTCGGAGGTCACCACGGATTGTCGGACGGATGTCTTCAAAATTGGTTTATTCGTATGATAAAGTGCTTTGAAACTGATCTTTGGCCAGTCATAATATTTTTTTCTTATTCATTCCAGTAACTTTTAGTGCGCCTACGTGTTTAGAGCCTCGCCTAAACTATAATATTGAATCGAATTTATATGTTGTTATGTATGTACGTTATTGTTCATTGTATAAATCGACTAATTGTACAAATCTGCCGACAGAAAGTTAGACCTCAATTAAAGCACACTTCTTTGTATATCACATTGGTGATTGTACTCTGTCTGGTACAAAAATCACCAGGCTGATGTTAAATATACATTATATTAATTCCTATACAAACTTAGTTACCCCCTTCAGTGTTAATACCAAGTTTGAAACACAAATGACCCGATTCTTTTACCGTAGCTTTCCTCAAATTTCAAAGAGATAGATATAGAGATAGATTATTCACAAATAAAAGTTATACCACCATAAATCAATCGGTAAAATTGAGACAATGAAATCATAGTTTAATAAAATGTAAAAATTTTGTTTTATCACCTTGGCTTGTGTTTTGTATGCATTTTAACATTGTTTTAATTATTTAATAAGCTATTGTTATGAATTTACTGATATATGCGCTACTCGCTATATCATGGCTATTCCATAATATTCTCTACTGATTAAACCTTTTTACAAAGACGTCAAACGGATGACGTCATGTCACAAGTGGTTTCTCTTATTCGAATTAAAGTCTCAGACTGTTCATTGAAATTTAATGTTTATTATGTACAGGTTGAATTGAATGGATCCTGTGCTATGCAGGTGGATGGTGAGCCGTGGATGCAAACTTCAGCTACAATTCGGATAGAGTCAGCTGGACAAAGTTTAATGTTACGCGCAAACAACACAGAATCTCATTGAATTATAATTGTATGTGAAACGTTTTAAAATTGCATGTAAGAATATTGTTATGTGAAATAAAAAATATTAATATATTATATATCCCATATTACTGTTTAAATTATCGTTCAGTCTAATCTGGAAGCCAAGATGGAATTACGGACTCTATCTTTTAAAAAAACTATATCTACAGTCAATCAAAAGTAATGCTTTAACGCGTTTTTATTAAATTATATGTTCAATATATACTATTAAATTCATAGAAGTTTCACTTGAAACTGCGTGTAAAGGTTACACAGACATTTTTTTCAACATAATTAGGCTTTTGATTTAAATTTTAATAAAAAACAATATTATGTGTATTAAATCTATTATTTATCATATCTGTCCCAGTTGCAATAACTATTGATGTTTTAAGTTTATGTATTTATTTGTATGTTTAGTGTGTCATCTGAATACCTTGTATATCCGTGCACACCCGCTACCTCGCATGTCGCAAACCATCAGGAGGGTCGCGCTTACAGCGATCGCCTTTAAGATAAATTATAAACAAATAAAAAACTTTTTTAACAACAAGATCTTTATTTAACAATATATCCATCAAAACATATTGGAATATAAATTTCTTTAATTATATGTCGCGGAAATAATAGATATTAGACCTAGTCTGAAATATAAATTTAACATACAGTACATACCTATTAATAAAAATAAAATATTCTATTTCCTATAAAATTCGCTATAATTCATCTACCCGTATCGGGATTTACAGAGTAATCAATAGAGTTACAGATTGCATTGCGATTATTATTAATATGCCATTTCAAACTAATATACTTCTAAGTCCCACTAACTTAGGCGTAGCCAAGATTTTAGCCGGGAAGTCAGGCAAAGGAAAACGAATGTTATTTAATTTATAAATTAAACTTGGCAATATGTCTCTACAGCACCTGACAGCAAGTAGTAGAAATGTCTCTTCACTCCTCGTATGAATGACCCAATATCATAAGCAGGAGGGAAACCGTTGACTGGAAGACCGTTCCACACCCGCACGATTTCCAGCTACTACACACTTACTAATAGATACAGGGGGTGGCTGCCCCCCTCCCCGAACCTGGCTACGCCCATGCTCACTAACAACAATACTATCACCTACTAACATTGACTAAAGTTTACAATATATAATATATTTAGATATAATAATTGTAGGTTTCGCTCTATGAGCTAGAGGAATTTAAAGATGACTAGCCTCTGAAACGAGATAATGTCATTAAATGCCGTTTATAACCAAATTTATTATGTTGCTATGTTACCAGAACAATTTTTCACAGGTTCGAAACGGTTGGCTTTACAGGACTAAAATCGGAGCATGAATTATCAATTACGTTAATACTTATAGTAAATATTTGAAACTGTTTTATTCTCTGTAGTATTAAGTACATTGGAACCATTAAAAATTATTGAATTTCGTGAATTATTCAAAAAGATAGATAAGAGATGGGAAAACTGGTCCATGTCAGAATTTGTAATATCTGAAGGAAATATTTAAGGAGTGTTAATTCGTGTGACGAATCTAACTTATCTATATATGTATATAGATGAATGTTGGTATATATATATGTATAATATTATAATTAACAATATTAAAGTAACATCTAACTTCCATAATACCTGGCATCATAATTACATAAACTAGAATATACTTTGCTAGTTAAAAATGTTTTTTTTTTTTTTTTTTTTTTTTTTTTTTTTTCGAACTGACTATACTGTTAGCCTTAGGGGCCCTGGAGCCTTTACGGCTTTTACAGCTTTACCGGGCTTGGGGGCGAGCGCTTAGGGCACTCAGCCACGAAAGCTAAGCAACAACATCCGAGGGTGCCAAAGTGGCCGAACCTCGGCTCGGACTGTTGCGCGTATGCAATTAAGTCGCGATCTGACTAATTCCCTATCCGTAATTCGATCTAAACTAACTATACATATATACATGTTTCTGCCCCCTGGGAGGAGGGAAGGAACATGTGTATGTGTATTTAGTGGTCTGAAATTTTTTGTCTAATCTAACTAGGCAAAAAAAGAAAAAAAAAAAGGTCCCTTACAGAACCTATGTACCTATGTGTGTTGTGCATGTGTGTATAATGCAGTGTCATGTATGGCTGTGAAAGCTAGTGATTGTAGAGTCACTTGTATCGCGCGAGCGGCTGCTTGGCTCAAGGGCTCCTTGCCGATGGATCGGACCTAGGCTTGAGTTGCCGCAGAGGAGGGCGGTCGTGGCGGGTGTGCGGGAGCGAAGTTAACCGTACGTCCCCTGCGGAGGGAACGGTGGTTTCGCGGGCGTGGGCGCGAGCACGCATATGTTGCGGGAGCGGACGCGTAGAAATTGTTAGCGTTCTCGATGTCGTCATCGGGATCGACAAAGAGATTTCGCGGACGGCGTTTATAACGTTTGGCAACGGGGATCGAGTTGTCTGGGACGTAGTTCACGGTGGATTTTACGAGCGGGTTGGGATGATTCGAAGCGCTATCGAAGTATCTCCTGGTGAGATATTTCACATAGGCTTCTATCGAGGGAAGCCTCATGTCCCTGTGCAGGTCCATGTTCCTAACGAAGGCTGGAGGGTCAAGCAGGCGACGGAGAAACCGATTTTGGACTCTTTGCATGCGGGCAAAGTTATGTTTGGACATATGTGCGAACGCGGCGCAGCTATATGTCAAGATCGGACGGACGCACATCTTGTACAGTGTGAGCTTATGTCTTAAGGACATTTTGCTTACCGAACTGAGCAAGGGTCGCAAGCGGGAAAGGATCCAGATGGCCCTATTCCTGACTATAGTAACGTGTGCGTTGAAGTTAAGCTTCGAGTCGAGGGTGACACCCAGATATTTAGTCTTGGTGGCCCAAGGGATATTCGTGCCGAATAATGAGAGGGGTCCTACCGTGCGTGGTAGTTTGCATGTATGCGGTTCGAACATAATCGCGGCGCTCTTTACCGGATTAATAGCTATTCGCCACGTTCGAAACCACTCCCCGAGAGTGGTTACGGCACGTTGGACTGCGCAGGCGAGATTTTTTCTGTGTCTGTTTGACGCATATATGACTGTGTCGTCAGCGTAGAGCCCTACCTCGACCCCGGGGGGCTTCGGGAGGTCGCTGACGTACAGATTGAAAAGGCAAGGCGCCAGAATGGAACCTTGCGGGACGCCTGAGCGTATAGGGTGGGCGGTAGATAGTACTCCTTCCACTCGGTAGTGGAAGGTGCGGTCGCGTAGAAAATCGTGAACTAGATGAACTAACCTATCCGGGACTTCTAATTGATGTAGCTTGTGGGTTAAAAATGTGTAAACTACAGATATTATGTATTGTTATAAAAATTGTAACTCGTCCACACGCTAATTCTAAGATTAGACGGGGATAGTACGTACATGTGGCGTACATTATCGTTACCTACATATATTAGGTAAATAAATATACGAAGTATCAGAAAATATCTGCATCGTGGACTTTCATCAATGAATGTGATTTTGAAATGGTTGAGCTTTGTCAAATGATTTAGCCTTTAAGTAATAAAAGATTTTATGTCTCGTAAAAATATCGTCTATTCCGAAAAACGCCACAAGAACTTATTGTTTTTATTGCATTATAAAAAACTCAGAATACAGGATTAAAAAATCAAAGTGATCAACGAAAACTCCTATCAAATAAATAAATAATAAGTGTTTTAAGCATAAACTAGGTTTATTAAATAAATACCCAATTTGTTCATGAGGAATGTACATTAATTATTAACTGATATTAAATATATCAAAAATAAATAATTTATTTTCTTGCATATATTACATGGTGGAATCAAAACGAGAACTTGCGTTTAGTAATACGATTCTTATAATTTTGGCACAGCGTAACTTTAAATCTCATTAATAAAATGCACAGCCGACGATAAATAACATATACTAACATAAGTAAAATATATACGACAAATGGAACAAAATTCAGTTTTATTTTATATGTAACGTTTCGTTAATTAAGTTTATATATTACTAGCTGTGCTCGCGGCTCCACTCGCGTAGACTACTTGCGAGCGAACCTTAGAAGATAGACATATGCTGTCAATGAATTTTTTGTATGTTTTTTTAAGATCTACAATATCGTAGTACACTAATTTGATATATCTCTTACGATTTTCACAGCGTAAGCCATTTTAGCGCCTCAAAAGCGTATTTTTTTCGAATTTATGCACCATTATCGTAACTGCTTGTTTTCGTATGTTACTTTATCAAACAAAATATATCCTATAATCAGGCTAGATAACATAGCTATGAATTAAAAAATAACCATGTAAATCGAATGTGGTTTTCGCGTGAAAAGAACATCCAGAAACACGAACAGACAGAGAGAGAGACGAGTTTTATAATATGTATAGATATAATATTTAATTTCAACATAGTAAAGAGAGACCATAAAAGACTTTAGACAGCAAAAGTTGTGCTCTAAAAGCAACAATTTAACTTGACTATAATCTCAATTTAAAATTGAATCTATTTTTGAAATTAATAATAACTTAATATTTTGAAAACACTCTTCTATATTAAAATCAGGTCTTACATTGTCATGAAATTACTAAATTTACGATTCTTACTGCCTATTATAAAAATCATCAAAACGGTTGGGATTCAACAGGAAGACTTAGTTTAAGGCTGTGTAGTGTTCACAAATTTTATAATCTTAAAGTGTTCATTAATAGAGTTAAGTTTAGTAGTAAACATTGGTCAACTTGTAAATTCTTCAAAGGTAAATATATCTACCTCATTTGTAGTTAGTAAAAAAAACTACTATAAAATTCTGAATGTGACCGTTTTTTAGATTGAATCTTATTTTATACGATACGACCTAACATCAAACGATTATTATTTCCTGACAAAAATCCTACAAAATTGTCAAAATTGTACTATAAATAAATAACAGATAGGCATTGTATACACTTAATAACAGAACAACATAATATACAATCACCATTACTAACTAATAGTGTATCATCACCTTAATTTTGTTTTTTAATTACACCAAAATTGATCCTAATCTGCTCTAAAAATACAAATGTTAAAATTGTATGAGGAGCCAGTCTCACAAATGCTGGAATGTAGCCCTTGAAGAAGGCTAAAGGACTCTCCTTAGCCGTATTCTTAATAAGAGAGTATACACTCTTTACTTCACCTGGTTTCGCATTCATAGCTCTAGTTTTTAAAACATCCACAGGTTGTGTCATTGTCGTAGCTATTGCGCCCTGGAAATAATTTATATTAGGTCACCATTTTGTAAAATATTACGCCAGTAAAATTGAAAACTTATCATAAATATACAGTTCTTCAATTTTTCGTTTCATATTAGGAGTAATGATGGTATGTATGGACACAGTGTCGATGGAAATGAGTTTGAATCCCTGCAATGAGTCTGAGCTTTAATTGAAGGAAAATATCGTAATGAAACCATAGCACTGTAGTATGGCAGTTTCTAATGCCCGCCTTGCTAGCTGCCACTCTCAAGTTGACAACCTCTCGCCAAATACCTATGGATGTGTTCCGACAGCTGTAGTGCTATTCTGTAAGAACGTTATAGGACCTCGAAAGCTGAATCCGCGCTGCGGTATCAAATTTGTATTCTCTAAAACTCGATAGGGCCGGTGGCGCCACATCGACGAATGCAGAAATTAAATGAACTGTCAAGTGCGGGAATGTTGACATTATATGTATGGGTTTAATATTGTATTATTATTAAAATATATTAAAAGCATATACATATTTTCGTAGAAAAGGATTCATAGAATCAATTTTGGCTTAGTTATTCATAGTCAATACATCTCTAACTATACGTTCGTCGATAAGAATCTCACTTCACTTCGCAAGTGCGTCTCATGTGTTTATAGAATACCGAACCAAGGTCAAGTGAGCTTATTGTCGAAGTGAAATATGTCACTTGAGTGAGACTCGATATCGAGTTGATATTTTACAGAATAGCACTACTGCACTTGAGAACTAGTCCTCCCATGAGGCTCAGCGTGTTACCATCTTAGGCTATATCGTCGTTTAACATCAGGTGAGATTGAGCTCAAATGCTAAACCAATAAATAAATTAAAAAAAACATATTTGCTTGTAAAAACTTTAGCTGTTACTTACAGCCAACAAACTGGAAGTAACATGGGTTGCAACATTGTCACTAAAATATGGTGAAGCGAGGAGTAAAGCTTTAATTTGATCGTAGAATGATAATTGTCCTATCGTCATTAAAACGGCACGACTGCATGTCATGGTAGCGCCTGCCCAAAGTCTCAACACGCCTTCTTCTGTAGCTACACGCCATAGCCCATGTACGGCGTTCTTATAACTGAAAATTTGAAAACATTATTTGTGGTTTAAATGTAGACATGTTTAAATCACTAAGTTTAAATTTGTTCCCTAAGATAACTAGATTTAAATATGCTTATAACTCGGCTTCAAACTTAATTTAAACAGAGAAGGGCTGTGTTACATCAAATTCAGGGGTTCAAGGTGGAGTCTTGGTGCAGTGGTGCAAATCGAGCTGAAGGTGCGCATCTTTAAATGCTGCACACACCAAGCTCATGGCTTGCATACAAGTGTGTGAGATGGCAAGCCATGGGCGTCCTCGAGTCATATTCATATTACGTTCACTTCGCTTTTATCCTGCCGACGCGGGATGAAGGTGGACCTGAACCGCGACAGTGGAACAGGTCGTGAACCCTGGGCAATGTTGGGAGATACAATGGACTCACACAATTCACAATCTTACCCATTGTCCCAATAGCGAAAATATGAAGGGCGACGGCGAACAATCGGCGCCGTAAAACCAACTAAATCAGCTACAGTAACAGGAACAGTATGTATGTCTTGTATGGAGTGAGTAACAACGCATACCTGCACTCCGGCCTGCGCAGTCGAGCGTCGTAAGCAGGGACGACGGAGTCCTGGGGGGTTGAGCCGGAGAGGTGTCAGGATAGTTACACCAATCTAGCAATAGCAAATAGCTAATCCCAAGATCTCTAAAACCTTTCTACACTTGTATAGACTTCAAACATGTATGGTCACCGCAGCCTTAACAGGACATGGGAAGATGGGACAATGGGAGAACAAACATTTTTTAAATCTAAGTGTCGCTGAAAAAACCCTGTGTCGAGTGTGCATAGGCGCCGGAGAGACAGCCAAACACGTACTCTTTGAGTGCAAAGAGTTGACTCAATACTGGGTTGAACACCTTGGCATGCTAATGACTCTTCCGGAAGTCTTTAAGAACATCGGACGACTGGTGGACTTCCTGGAAGAATTGGGCTAACACAATTAAAGTCGACCAGCATCACGCAAAATAGGCGCACATAGATATCGAGTTGTGGAAATTTAGCTCGTCTAAACCTGTAAATCAACTTCACACACAAGATTTGTAAAATAAATCTATAATCTATTAAGACTTTAAACTACAGACAGTCTTATTTATGTGATGAAACCAATTTTTTTTTCATAACACTCTCATGCCACTGGATTTTTTAGTAATTTTACAGTTTTTAGTGATTTTAGTTTTAAAATTTTTATTTTATAGATGATTAATCTTTATGAAATCAAATTAATTTGTTATTTTTACAAGGGCCTAGCACAATATATCTTTTATTGGTAGGTAAAAACACTCCTATTAATAATAGTGTACCAGTATATACAAACTTTCTTCTTTGTTCCTTTGGAAGTTTAACATCATTCTGCATTCGCACATTAACCAAGTCGGCTGGATTACCTACGAACCCACCAGCAAAACCACCAATACCAGCCAAAAAAGCTGACATATAAAAAGGTATCTGACTGCCCTGAAATTAGAAAAAAAAACTGTAATTTTATATAATCTATACTAAACATAAACAAGAGAAGATAATAAACATGTTTCCAGCTTTTTTTTATTAGAGTGGATTATGATGTCGAAGGATTTATGTGATACATGCTTGACATAATACATATTACTTAATGCTAATTAATATTTATTAAAAAACATACTTACATCTTTTGGAGTGAATTGCTGTTTAGCCATTTCATAAATTCCAAATCTAGCAGTGGAATATGTTAACTGGCGCAGAAGTGAAGCTGATATACCATTATAAAGTCCAGTTATGCCTTGAAAATGTAAATTACACAAAAAAATAAATTGTTATTTGATACTTCTCTCGTTAAGAATATAAAAACCTATATTTAGATTATGATAGTACAAAAAACAATGTTATTTTCATTTCTTTTGGAGTTACATAGTAATATTACATTACAAATGAGAAAGATTCATTAGCTACTATTCTGGAATAGAGTATCTTAAAATAGATAGATACTAGATATTATTCTATGGAAATTAATAACATCCATAATCTAAAGAATTTTCCATTGGAACAATATTTCTTGTTAAATTAAAAGTAGGCTATCATTATTTTGTAGCAAGTAATTTTAATATTGCTAATTAACCCCTATAGAAAAGTAGATATGTAGCCTAGATATTTCCTCAGATTCAGTCTTATATTAATTTGAAAATTGCATTTCAAATAATTCAGTGGTCTTCAAGTGATGCATATTTTTCTAATAAACAGATATTAAATAAGGTATTCCAAGCTTTTTGTCTTCTATGAAAGTATAAGACATCTTTAATTAAGAAATTGCATTAGGTAATGCAAATCTAACTAAACAAAAAACCATACTCACCAGAACAACACACCTTACTAGCTATATATCTACTATCTAGTATGGTTTTAAAGGAAAATTAAGGTGACAGCACTCAGTAGCAGTAATTTTTAAAGTGTTAATAAGAGAGTACGGTATCAAGCTTTTTATATAGGTAATTGCTCACCTTGATTTTTCACTACTATTCCTGTAAGTTTCAACATCGAAATATTTTTTCCTTTTTGTGTTTGCATTTGAACCTTGAGTAAATCTAAAGGATGTGTGACACACGCTGCTCCGGCCGATGCCAATCCTCCAAAATACCATCGTGATACTCTGACTTCCTTTTCTTTAGACATTATAGTTATAGAGCTTTTTAAAGGCCGTGTCTATTAGCACTATATTTGCAATTATGTTACCGCTATTATGTGTAACTGCTGATGAAATGTACAGTTAGTATTAACATGTATGTATACATGGCCTGATGGGAAATTTGGTTATTAGAAAAATAATAATTATAAGGTCATTCATAATACGATCGCCCCACTGACGTCTGCTGAAGTGCTGACTATTCAAAATTAAACCAAAGACCACAGATGTCAGATTCAAACACTGTCAATAATGACTAGGGATAAAAAAAGGAATTGATTCCTGAGAGGTATCGATACTTTGCTCTCAATACATAGTTTTTCAGTTTCCAGTATCGTACATTTGAATCAGTAAGAGACTTATTCAACTTATTACTTTTTCAAAATATTTTAATTATACATTACGTTTAGCGGAATGTAATTAAAAACATCAAATCTTCTAAAGAGATCACTCTATTGATTAGTTATTAATAATAGATATTGATAATGCATGCAATAATAATAATGACATATGTGCCAACAATTTTTTTTTTTATTAAATAAATATTATCATTGTAAATTCAATTTTATTTAAAACCAATATACAATATTCATATGTTATTATTATTTTTTGCAGTGTCGTAAGTCACGTGACAGCTTTTTAGTGTGAACTTTTGAAACTTGGAGGTCATATTTTCGAATTCAGGAACAACAGTGGAGTGAATTGAGGAACTTTATGCCGTGCACTCAAAGATTATAATTTATATTCGTATTTTGGAGAGGCGAAGGAAACTCATCACACAGCCAATATCGCGAGTTTTTGAGTAATTAAATGATAAAGTGTCATTTTTTTACATGTATTTGGGTACATTGAATAAATTGTAAATAAGTTTATGGTTTTAATCAAACCAAAAAAAATGGAATCTTGATTTTCTAGGTTGAAATCAATAAATCGATTCATTACTATTGTTAAAAAAAAAAAAATTTGTAGACCCAATAAATCGATTCTTCATTAAATCAATTTCAGATCGCCATCCTAAGGTATACCAGTAAAGAAATTACGATTAGTTCTTTTTTTATTTTTGTGCTATGATAAAATAATGTTATGTATAATACATATAGGTACTTAGTCATTTATATTATATGTGTTTAATATTTGTAACAAAAATATTACCCAAACCGCATAATTTTCTAACCTAAAAAAATATCAAGGTCCGTGTAAAATTATACAAAAACGGTTGAATCCCTTTGGTTTTTATGTTATAAATAATTCAAACGAAATAGGAAGGTACGTACCTGTTCTATATAAATTATTCACTAAATCCGATTATTGTTTAAATTCTGATTTTCACTAATTAAATAACCTACTGATTGGTACCGACGTTAACTGCAATGCATAAAGAGCGACAATTTTTTTGAATTATATAACTTTTCATTACGGAAATGTTACTGTCGGCTAACTAACGAGCACTGAATAAGTGGCGCGCTAACTGGTTTGTGTCGCTGTCTTATAGGTACACAGCATATGTGTTTTAAAACAGTCATATAATTTTTTCGAACAACTTATCGTCTTATATCTAATTTAACAACTTCGTGATGTTTATTTTATCATATAATTAGTTTGTAATCTTTTAAATAATATTATATAATTGTTTATATATTTTAGAATGTCATCTGATATTGTCTCCTGTCTACATTTGGATAAAGGATTATTCAGCAAACTAATTGTTATCAAGGAATTAAATGGCTGTGATAGTTCCTTTATCATCAGCTGTATTCTAAATAATTGTATTAAAAATAAAAATGCGGTTTTAATTATATCAACACACAATTCATTATATCACTATCAAAATGTTGGTCTTAAAATGAATTACAACTTACAAACAAATATTGAATCTGGGTTTGTAGAATTTTACAACATGGGAGCAGAAGCTGTAAATAATTTATTGATTAAAGATAATCCGAAGGCAGATTTATTTCTCAAAGTAAAAGAGAAAATAATATCAATGCAGCAGAAGCATGAAGAGGTTAATGTTATAGTTGATGGAATATCACATTTATTTGACTTGCAGTACACTTTAAGAGAAATAAATATATTTTGTAAAGATATAATAGGGCTTGTACAGAAATATTCTAACACATTTGTCCTGTACCAATGCAATACAGTTTTGGTTGATGAATTAACCTACATAATGTCCAATTTACTGTCACACAAAGCACATACTTTAGTTGAGGTAGAAAACCTTCCATCAGGATTAAGTATGGATGTATCTGGGCATTTAACAATAAAATATCCAAGTCAAAACTATGAGAAGGAACATATGTTTTCAATAGATCCAAAGTCAACTCAATACCTTTTCAAACTATTTGATAGGGGTGTTAAACTGTTTGCTCGTGGAGAAATTTAACATTTTATTGTTATATCACTTATTGTCTTTAAGATTCTATAATGTAAATAAATATGATTAATTTGTGTTTTTCATTATTTTCATCATATGAAAACATCATTCACTAATTAATTCGATTTATTGCATAGCTTACAAAATTGGTAATGATTAATATTGGAAGCATTATTAAAATTATTACTTGATACGGAAAATAGATTTGGATTTATAAAATTCTTGATACTTTTCAAGTCTTGTATGAAAAACCTAGTTGGCAATAGGAAATTGTTTTCTGTGTTCCTTGAAAATTAAGTTTTATTTGACTATTTGTATTAATTACTATTGTATTAAATTGTAGTAATTACTATTAATTAATTATTTATTTGTATATAATATATACTCAATAAATTTGAACTTATTGGTTACTAATTCACTAAATTCTTTCGCCATACAGTTTTGGAAAATTCCATTTGAACATTGGAACATTCCATTCTACATTTAATAGTAGCCCTAAGGTTACCCATTATTATTATTGTTTTTGTAAAGTTTTAGTAAATAATATGTTAGATATGTTTTTAGTAAAATAAAGTGTATTAAGTGGCACTTAGTTGGTTTTCTTGTAAATTCGTGCAGCGCAATTTCGAGCGACATTAATAACTTTTAGATAATTTATTTTTGTCTTTGAGTTTGTGTGACAATTGACTAAGTTTTGACAAGTTCAAGTTTGACTAAGACAATTGACAATGTAATACTGGAAGAGTAAAAAAGTGTCAATATTTAAACCATGCCCACTCCAGATGTATATCTGGTGCCCACCATGGGCGTAGCCAGGTATGGAAAATGGGGCCGCTGTCCTTCTCAATCAATCAACTTATAAAATGTATGTACTTGGAAACATAGTTTCTTACAAATCTACTGAAAATTACTTAAAGGCTTTAAGCCGCCTCTAAGTTTGCATATTGTGCGAGCAACTACGGAATCCTACACAGCGCATGCGCATATTTTTTTTTATAATTTTGCAGTCTTCTGCACAGTATTCTCGAATATTTGATGAAAAATAAAAAAAAAACACCTATATTTAAAACTTTAATTTCTCAAGTCAGACATAACTAATTAAAAACTCCTTGCGTTGATCTCTGAAAATAGTGAGTATCTGGTATAAGTACAAACATAGGCATATTTAATGTTATCCGTAAGATATATTTTTTTATCGTTATAGTTTTGGCGTAGTGGCCATAATCTCACCTGATGTTAAGTGGAGATGTGGTCCAAGATGATAACATGCTAAACCTCGTGGAAGACTGGTTCTTAAGTGACGCTGTCGGAACACACCTATTGGTGCTTGACGACAGATTTTCAACTTGAGGATGTTAGCTAGCCTGGCGGACATTAGAAAAAGCCCTACCACCATGCTAAGGTTTCCTCACGATGTTTTCCTCATTGCAGGGATTCGAACTCACGTCAATCGACGCGAAGTCGTACACACTACCACTGAGCCATCATTACTTCAATATATAAGTACAAGAGGATGTTTGACCTCTCCTTAGTTTACGTTTGTGCCAAAAACTAAAATTCACGGAAAATGTTTTGCAATGTTTAAATGGAAATTTAGAACATTCGTCAAACTTCTCGAATTGTCCAGAATTGCCTACCTACAATTTTCTAAAAAAAAACCAGCTGTTCCATAATTTTCTTGTCGAATACTCTGAAACTTTTCCGAAACTTCCCTATATTCGAAATAGAATGTAGGTACTTATGCGAAAGTTGTAGAATTTAAGCAATTCCAACAACTCTCTGAAGATGTATCTGGGCTCGCCGCCGCGCCGCACCGGTTGACACATAAATTTATATTTTTGGTTAGGTACCTATCCTAAAAAAGATATTTTGTTCTTAACACATTTTTAAAATACCTAAAATGTAAAGCAGGAGCTTGTTACGAAGCGATGCGAAGCATGAAAATATTATTTGTGGTGATTAGCTGTTGCCACAGCGACCGTTCGAACCGAAGGCTACAGTAAGTATTTTGACTTGAACACAAGTTTCAGTTTTCAGTACACGTGAAGACTCATAAGCAAAGACTGCATTCGCCTGCAGATTTAATATGAAATAATGAATACAGTTATTTCCTAAAAATACTTATTATTAAAAAGCTGTTATATATAAAAGTGTTTGATTACTCTTGTTAACTTTGAAGAAAATCTATTGTATAATGAGAATTATTTTATTAATTTGTAAAGTTAAGTGGTCTGTTTGAGAGTATTATTGAATCTCGTTGATAAAATACCTAAATGGAGTAATGCCATGACTCAAAGCACTGTAACTACTCCTGATAAACATCATGGTGTGCGTACTATCACAGAAGAGAAGTTAATGGTAATTTTGTTTTAAAATTATAGCTAAATATTTTTTGTGTAATAATAAATGTATACTAAAAGTATATACACATCATATACCATTGTAGAGATATTTTACTGTGGAATTAATTATGACTACCTAATATGTATAATTACAGTATACAATGTACCTACATAGTTCAAAAACATTGGTGATGTTTTGAAGTTTATAAATGGAATAAAGCCTCTTGTTCTATTTGTAAAACGTAAATAAATATACAATGAAAAATGATAAAATACAATAGATACATACACGATTAGGATATATTGCAATAAGGAACTGTGGAGCAAATATTCCGTATAATTTCAATACGAAGATCTTTTCAACAATTACAAAGATCATGCAACCACACACCCCAGCAAGAATTAGAAACCTGAATTTTGAGTATGATTTAAACGTTGCTGATGTTGTCATAGTTTAAATATAGTCAGATTTTTCCGTATTAAATATTGCAATTAATTAATTGTATATAATATGTATGTAGTTCTAGCCTAAACGAATTACATTTTTAATGATTGTAATTATTATTACCACATCTTTTTCTCCTGAGAAAATTCTTTATAATATTCCTAAAAATCAATGCAATATTCTCGCCCTAGAATAGGTTTATGTGTACGTATAGTATTAGAAATGACATTGGAAGCTTATAATAGCAATATTGTTTATGACAGGTAGCTGTGCGTGTGCGGCCGCTGCGCCAAGATGAAGGTCCTCGCATCGTGCATGTGATCAGCGATAAGGTTACATATTATCCTACTTTTTTAAATTATCATATTTGTAAACCACTCTATAGTTTGTACCTGTTCAAACTATTCCCTACATATATTTTTTATTCATTCTTTATTATTTATATTAGCTACAAAGCAGACAGAGAAATAAAAATATTACAATTAGTTTGCTTAATTACACAAAAAGTAATAGATGAAATAGGTACGATTTGATCTTTAATTATATAATTAAAGATTATAACGTACAAAGATCGACTAAAAACTACTTAGGTTGGACTTACTAACGACTTACTTAGGAAAAAAACTGACATTGAACTCGGTAGTTTTGGCTTGTGTTCAGTTTTCATTCAAGACTTCAGCGTCCGCATCGTGGGCTCGTCTCATTCGGAACTCTGAAGAAATGCGATGTATCGTCTAATTATAGTAATGTACGTAAAACGGGAGTGCTACGTAATTATTTATTTTTAATCATGATAATTTTATTATGTAAGTAAATCGCATTAAACACTGTTAAATATTTTACTAAATATTGATTGATTTCTATATACAATGACCGTGTTGAAATGAATAATAGGTTTTATTGATTGATCATGATAAATCTTCAGTCCACAATACATTAGTTACAAAAATAGGCCAAGTGCGAGTTAGACTTGCGTACTGAGGGTCCTTATCCGTACCATCTGCAGCAACATGGCGTCACAAAGTATGTATTTACAAAAATAATTGTTTTTTTTTTTCATTTACTTCGCGATCCCAGCGAGAGCTTGATACACACCTGCCTTGCTTTTTTTTAATTATTCGATTTAGGTATGTCCATGTCGGCTTCATTTGCACGAATGCTGTAGGTAAATGACGACAGTCGTATTTTTATCTCATTTCTCTCCACGTAACGTCATAAAAGCGTTATACGAGCTACGATCATACTTTATAGGTCGTTTCTTTCAAGGTTAGTATTGCAAAGGCACTATTTTTCATTGGGAAAATGTTGGTGATGGTGAAGATGTGTTACGTTTTACGAGCTTACGCTTACGCGCATACGCATACGCTTTTATTAGAAGACGACAAATCAGACTATACTAGACAATATAATGTATTGACTTCATCCGTAAATCGAAAAGAACGTCAACTGCAGATTATTTGTTGGTGCAAGATAATTGTTAGAGGACTAGCTGTGCCCCGTGGTTCCACTCGCATATAATTGAAAAGAAATCTCTGATTTATTATTTATAATACTTCAGTATAGACAATATTTTTATTGTGAGGCCAGGGTTAAGCGTCACACCCGTTTGTGCCACTAAACCTATAGCCATAGATACGAGCCGAGTATTGAATTATTTTAATTTTCCATTATCTCCCAAACTATGCGTCGAAATAACATGCTGTAAAGGGCAAAGTTTATCTTAATAAAATAGTCTTATCATCGAGTAATTTTCGTTTATAAGGATTAATATGCTATGCATAATAATAATGCTCATAAATCACTTTTTAATTTTTCAATAAATGTTCGTTACCAAATCCCTTATTGTGGCTTATGTATAAGAGATAGGCATATGGTACCATGGACTTTTTTAAATGTACTAAGGAGCAATAGTTTTGTGGAACATTGTATTTACGTATCACCAACCATTACGCCAGTGCACGCAGATTAAGCAGTTCGGGAACGCCGTTTTCTTCGACTTACTTTAAATTATACTTTACATTAGCACGTTTAAACAAACATTCAAACAAAAAGCTCTTCACCTTTATTATATTAGTATAGATTATTTATTCAGTATTCCAATTATTTTACCGAATATCTAAATATATTTACAAAAATGAAGTCTTTATTGTTGGACCATTAATTCAAAAACAGAATATTGCAATGTAAGAGTTTTGTCAACCCAGAAGAAAGATACACTTATAACTTTGAAGTAAGTCAGTTTTTTTTAGAAAAATATACCCTTAAAAAATTACCGTTCAGGTGAATGCAGGTTTTCTCACAATGTTGTCCTTCAGTTGTCCCTGTACTGTTGTGATGGGTCTGTCTGAAATTCTTCGAGTAATAATAAGAGTTTAATTCTAAATTTCCGCATTTGTTCCTCTGTCAATTTTTCTACATCTGGCAACAAACTAAGTAAAAACATTTTTCTTGGACTGTCAGTCTTCTGTTCTTTTGTTTTAATCCAATCGACAAACGCTTTATCCACTTCATTGGTAACTTTTCTAATTTTTCGTTTTTTTATAGCGTTTGAGATAGGCCCAGAACATGTCGTTCCTAATAATAACGCAGGTTTTTCGTCGGTTAAAGAATTTGTTTCAATATCTGTGGCCAGTGAAGGAGCAACCATAGTTCCCGATTCACCAGTGTGTATCACAGCTTTAACAAAAGGGAGAACAAACTGTAATTCTTCGTGCAGATAGTATAACTTTTTTTGCTTTGTAGATGAACCATCAGGAGTTGGCTTCAGGCTGCGAACAAATCCATTCCTTATGTTTTTCCACTTAGCTTGACAATCACTTACTGCAAAGAAGCATACGTATTGTTTTTATATATTAATTTACGATGTTTTTAGATGCCTATGAACTGGATGTAGCTTTCGGGAACTGGGTTATTACTTTGCTCGAGGAGAATTATTTACGATAATAGAATGTGGATTTGCAGGTAGAAATAGTGACTGTGGTGTATTTCAAGCGTCACCTTTTGGACAGTGGTTAGAAAGAGATGGTTTGAATAATTCTACTTTAGGTATAATTTTATCAACTGAAGAGACTGGAAACAATTTCCAACACATTGAACACATTTATGTGACTGTGGTATCTGCTCATGCAGATGAGATGTCATAATCGAGCAATATTATCGGTTATGTAGGACAATATTGACTTGCCGTATGTACTTATGTAGGACAATATAGCCGTAAGTTATATGGGGATCGTGGAAGTACATAATGATGTCATCTGGTGAAAAAAAATGCAACTTCGGAATGTAAACAATATAGGTTATATATGAAATGTGTCATCAATAATTATTTTTTAATTAAATAGTTTAGCCGAAGTCTTCATCAATAGTATGTTGTTGCATTCGTGAATATTCAAAATGCCATATAAGAATAATAAATTGAATAGACAGGTAAAATTTTATCGTTTCCCAGAACGCTCGTTCAACATGGCGTGGAAAACCTATAAACATAAACCGTAGATAAATGCAGCGAAAAATTATATTTTAATTAAAGGTGAAATAAATAGGTAATCATCTTATGTATATTAACATGAAAAACCAAATTATAAGTTCTTTAGTTGTAAACATCTTGAGACAAAATCAATAAATGGGTAGAAACTAATATAATAGTCTTGCAAAAAGTGAATTATTTAATTATAACAATTACAATTAATGGTTTATAGAATAATCATAATAAAAGTGTTAAATATTTAATATTAATAAGAATTAATGTACAAAAATAACCTAAAAGTTAAAACTAATGTTCAGATTTTTTTCAATTTTACTAATTAAATGTTATTTGTAAAAGTTGTTTTCTCAAAAGCTATTTGTTTTCATCGCGGCGTGTTTTTATAAAATAAGCGTTTTTATAAACTGATTTAAATGTAAAAAAATATATCTTAATTCGAAGGTAAATAATCTAAAGTTGAGCCATTTTCTTAGTCTTCTTATTGATATAAGTAAAGTTATTGTGAATGTTTCCTCACAATCTATCTATTATCTTATCTATACTATACTTATAAGATATCTATATACTAATAATAAACCGGAAGAATTTTTTGTTTGTTTATACACGCTAATCTCTAGAACTACCAGTCGGATTCGAAAAAATATTTTGTTAGGTATATGATTACCAGATTCACGTGGATTAGTATATATAGGCTATCTAGAATTAGACTACACCTCTCAGCTAGCTTTAAATATTATTTTTTGTTAAGAAAGTAGGAACATACCGCGCACCCGAACTGCTTTATCCGCGTGCGCTGACGTAACGGTTAGTGATACGTAAATACAATGTTCTACAAAAATATTGCTCCTTAGTACATATAAAAAAAGTCCGCGATACTATATGTCCATCTCTTATACATAAGCCACAATAATTGTATTGTGTGTCAATTTTTTTTATGAAAATTGATTTATGATCATTATTAGCATATTAATCCTCACGAACAAAAGTTACTTCATCATCAAGATAATTTTATGTACATAAACTTAGCCCTTTATAGTATGTTATTTGGACATATAGTTTGGGAACTAATATAAAATTAAAATTATTCAACACACGGCTCCGGTCTATGACTATAAGTGTAGTGGCGTAAATGAACCGTGTGAGTTGTGACGCATAACCCTGACCGCCCGATAAAAATATTTTCTGAAACTTAAGTATTATAAATCATTAAGCAGCGATTTCTTTTAAATTATACGCGGGGCACAGCTAGAAGTGTATAAAATGATACCTACTAGAGAGCGTGACTGTCGGTGTAAGTGTTGGTTCTATATTTCGTGCACGATCCCTAATTTTCATCCTTTTTATGTAAAATGCTGATGTAAATGCCACGATTATTTCATTTATTTATATAGTAAAATGCATAATTATGTATTTAACATAACTACATAATATGTAAACATGAAGGAGTGCTGTATACAAACAAAACATTATGTGAAACGACGATATAGAGACAAAAACTTATTTCCTAATAACTTATTACTAAATGACTTTTATAAACTAACACACCTAATGGATAACTTAATACCAGGTATCACCAGATTGTGCACTTTCCTGGCAATGGAATCACTAATATGTAATTGAATAAATAAATTTATATTATTACTTACCAGGTGTGTTAGTTTTTTGTGCCACCTCGCTCCAAGCTTTGTCTGTGATATCTTTTCTGGAGTATTCTGGTATTTTGTTATTATATAGACAAGGATACTGTTCAACAATATGAACAAAATTGACTGCCGAGGCCGCCATTACAAAGAAAGTTTCGTCTATGCGTCTTGCAATACGCTTGAGTAATGACATGTTGCCGCTCAGGCTGCGTGACGATTGCTTGCTACCTACTACACAAATGCGACGTTGCCGCTCCGTGGACAGAGCTTCGTTGCAAGTTGCAAGCAAGCGTACAGTTGGCAAATTATGAAATCGTACGTTCGAACGCGTGACGCTACGTGGACAGTAGGCCGAGTTTGTATTAAATATAATCACATGAAATTTTCCGTTTTTACGATAACACGTTAATACTAAGCTTTTTTTGTTTTTTTTTTTTTATGCTTAGATAGGATATCCACGATGATAAAACATATTTTGTGACAATTTCGACCGGCTACTTATTATGTATTATGGACGGTAGAGACCAGGAGAACCATCTCTGTGTATGAAAAAGTGTCCGTCAAAAAGCGCCAAATGGCGCCAAGTAGGTAGCCGGTAGCAAGTGGAAAAATTTTCAAGATAGCGCCAGTTATTATTATTTTTTTTTCGCCCACTTGAACAACTTTTCACTCCACTAACTTTTCCCTTTTTTTTTTAAGTCTTACATAATGACGAGCAACTATAATTCCTTCTTGCTACGTTAGCGCCATTTTGGTGGGTTTTTGATTTATAATTTCCTGCTTCCAGCTGAACACTTTTTCAACTTGTCCTTGATACAGCCTTTTAAAGGTAGCGTAGATGAACGGACAGTCAGCGTTGACTTAAAAATAGGATTCCTTCTTTTAGTACGGAACCTTAAAAATGAGCGAAACAATTTTAGAATATAGTGGGACGTAAATGTAAGTCCGATTGGATAGCAACCTTTTCTTAATGCTCTTCATAGAGCTGGCTATGGCAAAAGGCCACTTTAAGGGATTAACCAGTGAAGCATTCGCCGCAATATTTACAGGTCAGCATGTCGACGACGACTATCGATGAACAATTCTCATATTTCGATGTCAATCGCTGTTAGACATTATTCTAATACCATTACAGTTAGAGTAACTATTTTACTAAACTGGTATTAAAACACGACCTAATTAATCACTGATAATTTAAAAATTAAGTGTATAATTGTATTGTATAAAGAAGGTGGTGGTAATATTTTTTTTTCGTTTGACATCAGATGCTGGTTCTCGAGGAGGAGGCTGATAATCGTCGCGACGTGCTACGTCAGCACCGGATAAACGACAAGAATTACATCTACGACCGCGTATTTGGAGAGGAGAGTACTCAGGTTAATTATAAATATTCATACACTCAACGTTTTCCTCATTATATTGAAATTTTGGCAAAGTATACTTTTGTCAAGGTCCCTAATGTGTTCATACTTACTATTATTCAGATAAATGTATGCCACTAGTTGAAAAATAGATAGTGCATGGTGATAGAATTTCTACAACCGCTACAAAACTAGTTTTTTAAGAGAATTTTGTAGATGACTATAGTTCAATGAATTAATTTTGTGTTGCTTATTACAATAAGCGCTATGTTTTTGGCATTCTATTTTGGATATGTTTGTATTTACGTAGGTACTAACTACGAATCCGATTTTGATAAAATAGGTGCCACTCGATTCGTTATTTTGCTCCGGGTGACATAGACATACAATATGACGAATGTTACATTAAAAATGTGGGTGTATCTGTTTTCTTTTTGAATTCATAAATTTTAATACAGTACAATATTTATTATACATGAATAAAATATACCAAGTGACGGAGAAACAATTTAATAATACATTTCATTTCCTTAGTAGGTTTACAGTTTTTTAAATTTTTCTTAATCAATCCATACAGATGAAATTATTGGTGACTTTTAAGATTTTTGAAGCAGTAATTGCTCAGTGGCAGTTTGTACGGACATCACGTCGACGTGCGTTCGAATTCCTACAGAAATTAGCTTGAGCTGTTGGTGAAGGAAAACGTCGCGATGAAACCATAGCATGGTGGTAGGGCATTTTCTTATGCTCTCCTGGCTAGTTACCAGCCTCAAGTTGAAAATATGTGTGTTCCGGCAGCTGCACTTAAGAGCCAGTCCCCCTACTACGAATAGCGTGTATATATGGGGCCACATCGTCAAATAACATCAGGTGAGATTGTGGTCAAAACGCTAAACCTATATAAGAATTAGAAAAAAAAGACCTATAATGAAGTACCATGTTTATAACTTTTAAAAAGACACAATCTAATGATACGAGTTTTTATAACCTCGTTTTACGAAAGTGTTCCTACTCAAATTCAGTTTTAAATTCAGGAAGAAGTATACGATGATGTTTGTGCACCACTGGTAGGAGATACACTTAGAGGGTTTGCCGGAGCGGTGTTCGCGTATGGAGCCACCGGAGCAGGAAAAACATACACTATGACAGGTCTCATGACTCGAGCTCTGAATCATCTTTTCACAAAGATCGCTGAGAGTGACCACCCAAACTCGTACGAGGTAAATATTGTTTCTATCTCTGCAATCATCACACACAAACTTTTACAAAAAAAAAGATAAATCTGCATATAAAATATGAAATACAACTTATTAATGGTAACTGGTAAGTAAGTTACTGACAGGTATTTTGAATGTGTTACTTCGCAACTTCAGCCGTGGAGCGGTGCGGTGTTTTCTTTTATAAATACTATATTTTACTAGCTGTACCCCAGGGTTTCACCAGTGTTAAATTCATTCGACAAATTACACGGCAGCGCGGTCGCCGCCTACGCGCCCTTGTAGCCGTGTCGTTATCCTCTTCTCCGACTTGTCTACAGCTTGCCAGATTACTTGACATTCATGTTTACTGCTTCTCTTCCTAGGGTCGCGGCGTGAAGTTTTTTAGCCTATACTATTCCTTATGAATCTGGCTATCATATAAACAAAGTATTTTTCGAATCCGACCGGTAGTTCCAGAGATTAGCGCGTATAAACAAAAAAAAAAACACTCTTCCACTTGATTATATTGGTATAGATAGATATAGGATATTAGTATTTAATTAGGATTTTTCGGCGGAATTTTAATCTTTCAAGCTGTGGTTTATATTTTAATTCATATACTTTCACTATTTTAACCTATATTATGTAACATTGGTGGCATTTTGCGTAGTATAAGTAGTTTGATTATTGTGCACAATTGAAGTAAATTAAAATGATAACAAAGAACATGAATGTTGAGTTGCAGTAAAAACTATAGTTTTAACTGTATTGTAAACTATAGGTATACCTGGAGAGTTCTAGCAAGAGTGCAATCATTTTGCCCTAGAACGTTGTTTAATCTTTGGAGCTTAGAAAAATATCCACGTGACATTGGCAGACTTGTATATAAGTACTATGTGGCCATTAAATAAGAAGAAGAAGTATATTTAGTTTTAAATTGTTATTATGAAATTGATAAACTACAAAACCGTTTGACCGATCACCGTGAAATTGTGTAGGTCTAAGTGTTTTTCATGAAGAAGGTTTTTATACTATTCCTGAATGAGATAGGTGGCGCCGTGGTCGAACTATTGAATCATTTTATCATTTCAATACATGCTCATGCATATATCCCCTATTTAATGTTTCGTGAAGTCTAGTACCCCATTGCCAGTCATCTATATTCATGAAGTCTTATATGGCTTTTCCATTATAAGTACGTTTACTCAAGTTCATTTATCAACTTGAATGTGTATCAACTTCGTTATGGTAGTTACCTATTATAGCTCGAATGTAGGTCATGTGACGAGCCAGAAATGCTTGGAGTGCATGACTTAGGAGACCTTGTGGTTTATTATTTAATACCTACATAATATTACCTATATTAAACTCGCAAAAGATATGAAATATAATGTCAAGTCGTCACTCATCTGTATTGTATCGAATTTGCCAGATTCAATCATTACTATGTGTCTTATGGAAGTTATTTAATTAATATTATTTTTAAATGAATAAGCTAGCCGTTACTAACGACTTATTAAGCCTCAATAGCTCCGTGTTTAACTGGAATGAAAACTACCTGAAGTATGTGATTTCTTTGAAAGAAAAGAAAGAAAATACATTTATTGCAGAGAACATACGGGCACACAATTTTTAAAGACAAAATTAACATCACATAAAAGTAAAAAACTAAATAAGAAAAATTAAAAAAGTCAATAATGTTATCATATAAACCCATGTGCCGTAGTGTGGCACACAACTCAGCATAAGCTGGCTGCCATTGTTCTGAGTGAACCCCAGCACTGATTTTCAGTTGCAGCCAACTTATTTTTGTTATACCTCTGCTAAATTTCATTAAAATTCGAGTTTCGGATCTACATATTTAGACCTAAACAGAGAGACGCGGGTAGAGGCCCCTGTAGTGAGTAGCCTACGCAATTTGTTTTTTTCACACTATGTTTATGTAGATCGAGATGATGTTTAAAACTTAGATCAATAAAAGATACACAAAAATTATTTGCATTATAATTTTGAGGTAATTTTCTAAGTTTAAGCCTTAGTTAACACAACAGACATTATAATGTCGTTCATAAATTGTTCATACTCGTACATACTTAGTATGATTATTCTGTTTAATGTGAAACAATTCGTATCATATTATTTTTTAATCATTCAAGTTTATTGCAAATTTTGTTTATATCAAAACATTTTAATATTCTTATTTTAAAATTAAATTACCGCTAATGATGATTCACTGAATTAATATTTTTATTATTTTATACATTACAAGCTGTGCCCGCGGCTCCGCTCACGTGGGCTAAGAACGCTGTAGGTGCAGCCCACGCGTGAATTGTGCTGCCTTAAATGCTTATTGTGGGTGATCTCTAGAAGATAGACATATGCTATCGCTGACTTTTTGTAGGTCTCTTTACAATTATGTAGTACATTAATTTGATACATCTCGTGGGGTTTATTCAGCAAAATATATTTTATAACCTATAACAGACAGGGAGACGTTGAGTTTTATAATATGTATAGATAGATGTATCTGTGTATAGAAGATATCTTTTCTAAATAATTATTCCTAATAAATCTACGATTAATAAATACGCCCCGTTTCGCATTCCCCTTTCCTTCTCGGTTGAGTACCTTAAGCGCTCGCCCACAAGCCAGGTGAAACTGTTGAGGCCTCATGGCCACCAGTAAAGTCAGTTCGAAAAAAAAAATCTGTTATAAAATTTCTACGTCATATAGTATCTCACATAAAACCTGTGATATTTTATTATGTAAAATAATTTAATTTAGAAAAAGATCAATATGCAATTCTGTTTTAGTTGTTATCCACTTGGTAGTTTGCCTTATTATAATTTTAGTTAAATAGTTTTTTTTTGTTGTAATTACATAGCCACGTAGTAGTATTAATGTTTAGGTTTTATTATTTAGAAGACTAGGTAGTAGGTACTAGGTATTGTCCGCGCATTCCGAGATCACCTTTGAAAATAACGGCGTTTAAATATGATCGTAACATTGTTTTTGGTAAAATGAAGTAATGTATTGTTATGTTGTTGAACGACAATAAATAAACAAATAAATTATACTATTAACAAAAACCTAAGTAAATTATATAAAAGTCTCGAATATACGATTTCGAGCTGTTAGCGTGTTGAATTGTGTGTGGCCGCAGACCTTGACCGGCCGGAAAAGCTTAACTATTTTCTTTTTATATTCAAGTAACTTTTAACAAAACTGTATGTGCTTTCGCTACGGTAAATTAACATGTTAGTATTTCTTATAGTATTAGGTTTAGTTTTTATTATAGTATTAGGTTACAAGCTGAACTGTTCGAATATTTCACACATTATAGAATGTAAATAATGAAACAGCTTTCATTTTAGTTAAATAGCTTTTTAATATATGGCGCCTTGAATATATTTTCATTAATATTAACACGTGGCATTTATAATGATTTTTTTAACCTAATCATTAATCTTAAGGTATTTCTCAAAAGCGTGGAAAATAAGCTTTAAAATATCGTTTGAATCAATTATTTTGATGAAGAAATAACGAAGATAAGGCGTTGCCAGGAAAAACACGCTTGAAAAATAATATAAATCTATACGGTATAATAAAATTTAAGTGCCTGTTTGTAATATGAAAAGAACCGCTTTTTACTAAACGAAATGCATATGCAAGTACATATATATATATATATATATATATATATATATATATATATATATATATATATATGTACGGTACATAAAGCAAAAAAAAAAAATTTAAAATTTTGATCGGTCTATCTGTTTTGTCCGGCTAAACTTCGTACGGTTGGACCAATTTTTACGGGGTTTCCACTGGCAGATAGATGATGTTATAAGGAGTAACTTAGGCTACTTTTATTTTTGATTCTGTAATCCACGCGAGCAGAGCCGCGGGCAAAGCTAGTCTTCTATATAAATAAAATTATTAAGGTTTACCGTAGTGCGCGCATCACGCAAAATATGATAAGTAGATGTTGGAATGAATAGATTTAGATTTAAAAAAATGTGTTACTCCTTAGATACTTGGTCCTTATAAAAAAACACGATATCTTCATAAGCAAGCAGAGCCGACAGCCAAGCTAGTAATATAATAATAAGGAGGCGGATGATACTCATAAACTGCAAATAAGTAGGAAAAATCACAATTGTTGTATGTGATTCACTCTTGTGTCTTTCAGGGAATATCCATACAAACATATTATAAGAACTCAAACATTACGTATATTCCTTGAAGTGACATTTCAAATGTTTCCCTATTCGATTTACAGTAAATAAAAGAATGAAATAATAAAGTCCATGAATCCGCGTATATTAAAACACTTGTTTTTTATACTACAAAGTTGGCAAACAGGCATACGGCCCGCCTGGTGGTAAGCGCCTACCGTAGCCTATGAACGCCTGCAATACCATAGGTATCACAAAGGCATTACCAACCTTGAACCCCCCTACACCAAGGAGCTTTGGAAACCCTACTCACCGCAGGAACACAACACTAGGTCATTTGGCAGCGATCTTCTGTAGGGTGGAGTTATTCCACCAGTCGGGCTGCCCCGAGTAGAGATAAATATCAAAAGAAATTTCTCTGTGTCCTACCTCTCTTAAAATTACCTATAATGCGTTTAGTTGCGACAACAACAATAGTCTCCAAGGTCAGCATCATGTCTGTAATGCCCCTGGTGTTGCAGTTGTCCATAGGCGACGGTAACCATTTAGCATCAGGTGGGTCGTCTGCCTGTTTGCGCCCATTGGCATAAAAAAAAACATTAATAACGTTAGTAAACAGTATTTATACTCGTTATAGTACACAGGGCTGCGGGGGTCAGTGGTTCTAACAAGGTCATTGCCGGAATTACATAGATAATGATGGGAGCGCGCTGATTCACGTGAATTTCTTTACCGAAGTGTTAACTTGTTATCATTTGGAAGATTTTGATAAATGTTGATGTTGCATAACGACAGTTTGGTATTTATTTTGTGACTATTTTTAAAATTTTTCTTACGTAGATAACATATGATAAGAAAAGTCGAAGCAAATTTAGTCGGAAAACTGTATGCATAATATATTGTTAATTCATAATACTAACTAATAGACAAGTACTAAAATTTATCAATTGAATAAGAAGGATGGATGAAAATTATAACCACCATAAACTAAGAATTTCGAATCATTTCACAAAATCAAGTATATATAAAGATACGTAGGTACTTATAGTTTGAACAGTTCGTGCTAAAATAAAGATAATTGGACGTGAACTCACCTTGAAAGCAGTTAAATTTGCTGACGTCATGACCGGTGAATAGAAGAAAACTCTGTTTAAATATTCAGAGATTGGTGCCGCGAGTCGTGCTAGCCCATTAGCCCCGTGTGAATATGAAACGCTATATTATATATAAGATATAAAGAATTCAAGGCAGGTACAGTAGGTACTCAACATTTACAGATAAGTGATAAAACTAAACACTTCACTGGAAAACTATTTACCTTGTTACAATTCAGTTTTATCTATCTAAATTATCTAATAGTTACTTTGATGTTAAGATAGGTATTATGTGATATCGTAAAACATGACAGATGTTTTAGTAGGTATAGGTATGTTATGTTTACATATTAAATAACATTACGTAAAATGATAAAACATTGTTCCTTCAGACGAATAATGATATTTTTCGTTTGATTATTCATTAGATTATCGCTACAATACCGGAAAATATGTTTTCTAATACAAAATATTTTCTTAAATATTTTTCTGAAGGTTAGAGTGAATTTCTTAAGGTCTTACTTATTATTAGTTAAACAAAAGTATCCAAGCTTCCCTGGATTGTGGAGAATATCTTTGGCTGTCGCCATTATAACGATGGTTGAATTGAACTCGGGGTCACAGCCTTCGGCGTGATAAAGAATACATCGTAAATGTTCCTATTTAATACATAATTTACCGGCTATTACACACCTTTCTGTAGACTCATTCACATAAATAGTCCTAATATACTTATATTGTTTTCATATTTAATGAGATTCCAGAATAATATTTATTTGGCCAAATAATGTTTTATCGGCTCATACGATAGTAGACAGCGTGTTTATTGTTTTTAATATTTGAGACCAATCGCCAGAAACACGGTAACTACCATCATGGTTCGAAATGTTCGAATGTATACATGTATAGCAATTAAATGTATAGATATAGGTTAGGCTTCACAGCTGTCAAACTATTTAAATCACTACGAAATATATTTAATAGTATCTACAATATATGTTATACTAGCTGGCCTCGTAGACGTTGTTCTGCCCTTTTCAGAACCCAGTCACTTGACCACAGCGCCATCTATCACGTTCAGATATTGCATAAAATCCTTCTTCTTTATCAATCTTATATACTATCCTTTTTTATATAAATAAGCTTATATCGCAGTACATCTTTGTAAAAATTATTTGTAATTTTATTACTATTGGGCAAACACGACCCACGCCGATATCATGTAATATCAAAGTGAAAATATCATACAATTATTACTGTGAAAAAGTTTTTTAAAACGATAACATTAAATTTATTGGAGCTACAGTATCGCGGGAGATAAGAATGACAAACGGTTTGCAAGCGCTGTTGTTGTTAGGTATCGCCGTAAATTATTCAAACAATGTAGCGTTTCTCCACGTTCATCAATCACGTTATACTATAAAATATCTCAAAGACACCCTGCGAACTTGATGTGATGACGAAAATCACTATCAGTGTTGGTATGTGCCACAAATAGATGTGTATGTACCATTCTTATCACTTATTCCTACCGCAGCCGCAGTGAATGCGTCACAAACAATACCGCAGTTTTCAGTTAATCGGCATCATATCGTCGTGTTATTTTTTTCAACTTCGTTTTTTTTTCAAGTTAGGATCTTGTAGTGCTTGTTTATTCAGATACTAGGTTATGATTGATACACACGATATAGTATTAAGATACACCCGCGTTACATTTATTCGACCAATTCTCTTCCGCGTCAACGTTAACGCACCCGTGTAGCCTATGGTTGTTCTCAATTCCCTTGCTCGCCAGTCAGCTTGACGTTCCTGGTTCCTGCTTCGCTTTTAGCGGGTTGTAGCGTGATGTTAGATAGCCTATATATAACCTTCCTCAATAAATATTCTATAAATAACTTAAAAATGCTTTCAATTTTGAATGGTAGTCCCTGAGAATAGCGCGTTCAAAAATCAAGTTCATTAATCAATCAGTATTAGTACCTATAGACTACATACAGGTACATAGGTTCTGTAAGGGACCTTTTTTTTCTGTTTTTGCCTAGTTAGATTAGACAAAAACTTTGCTTTCGTGGCTGAGTGCCCTAAGCGCTCGCCCCCAAGCCCGGTAAAGCTGTAAAAGCCGTAAAGGCTCCAGGGCCCCTAAGGCTAACAGTATAGTCAGATCGAAAAAAAAAAACTATAGACTATATACTATTTCATATTTCCTGTAATATAGACTTATTTTCCTATGATGTAATCTATTTTATGACCATTAAAATATATTACAATGAAGAAGTTAAGTTGATTAAAGTGGTACGGTAGGTACCTACGGAGAATATTAAAATGGGTTGTATACAGTATAAGCAGTCTTTTTACAATAATGTAATATTGATTTTACACTTTGTTAACTGTCTTATATTTTGTTTTATCTTTTTATCAATATTTTATCTCATACAAAATTGCTGCATTATAATACCACAATAACATCATTCAAATAGCACGCGTGATTATGTAATGCACTTTTTTATACGAATAAACCGATTTTGATAACTTTCATACCACTCCTCCGTGCTGACCTCGAAAACATGCTTTTTATTGTTTTTATACTCTTAAACAGCCACTTTTGCCGTTGAATATCGTTGACCGTGTAATTCATTCTTGATTATTGAAAACAGGAAGAAGTCGCATGGTGCCAGGTCGGGACTGTACGCAGGATGACGACCATCACCAAATTTGTCCATTTACAAATGTCGTAATTAGTTTTTAAATATTCTTAATGTAGGTGGCCTGTTCCGGAATCTTTTGGTGCACTCTATATATTTGTAGGACTAGTATGATTGATGAAATATTAGTGCCTGCATAAGTAAATTTGTGAGTTAGGCATGTAATAACATATTCTTTACGAACTTCAATAATCACCCAGTCACTAACGACATAATTCTTATGCATATTTCATTTCTTTTAGATCCTACTATGTGATTATAAACACATTCAGAAAAACGCCGAAAAATTTCCGAAACAATCGAAATGAGTGTTCAAAACTGCTAATCAATAACATGTAGACGTACCTATGTACTATTTGTAAATCGTTAGTTTACACAGCGTCAACGACTAACGACCTTTAATAATATATAGGTAAATTGAGCTAGTATGACATAGGTATAAGTTCGATAGGTTATTACTACAGTTTTAAATTTTGAAGTGAGAAATTCCGGGAGCGAGGCATACCGAATACTAACAGATGGAGAACATTATGTGTTAAAAAAACTGATAAATAAAATAAATAATACATATATCATAATGGTCGAATGTGTTACATTCATCTGAACATTTGTAAAAGAAATATAGTTAATAAAAAGGTATGCAAGCGATCGTGCGCCATTGTTACGGAAATTTTTTCGTTCGAGCTATCGCCCAAGTAATCAACCACTGCATACTTATAATTTTGTTGTTTAAAATTTGTTAGACATTTTCTGGAATTCCGTCGAAGTGTTGTCAAACCCGGTTATGATTTACCTACTCGTAAATTTGAAACTACATGAAACTAGCGAATTGACTAATAAAATCGTGCGAGTCGTAATTTTTGCGGAACGACAAGAGCCTTTTCATTCATGAAGTTGCTGGCACCAGCTTGTGTTTAAAAAAGTCTTGTATCGGTCATGATTGAACGAGTCCAAATGACAGAAAGTCAAACTCCGCCTGACCGTGTATGTCCCGTAGTATTCAATATGTAGAGGGGGTCGAAAGTGGTTTGAAATGATTCGTGTATATATATACACACTGACCGTTGTCGCCCGTTCCGGGTCCAGCAGCTGCTCTTTCTCTTTTTACTTAAAATTATTATCTTAATCTTTTATACACAATAATATTATTTAAAATGATTGCATAATATTTTAATGGACAAAGTAATTTTACACAATATGTGCTACAAATATTATTTGCAAAAGTATATTGTATGCGATGTATAAAATGTCATTGATTGGATGTAATTGTTTACACTGGTTTTATTTTAGGTGACGTAGTGCCTCTATTTACAACTCTGTGAAGTAAGTATGAATGTAATTTTCAAATCACGCTTGCTTATGAAACGATAGTTACTATTTCAAGTATCTACCAATTGATAATAGTCACTGTACTATTTATATGCGAAACGCCAGGCACGCGGCACATTTTAAAATCACGAGCAAAAAGTGATTTACGTCTTTCAAAGCACATATAAATTGTGAACAATCGTTTTCTATGATAGTAAAACGCATACATCAAAATATAGAACCGAACTTGCTGATATAAATTAGAAAAAGTTTTTGCGGCCGTGTAAATCTTTTTTCTCAATTTCAAGTTTTCAGATAAGAATCAGTTATTCCGATTCAAATAAATTTAGTATATATATTACACTTGATATGTGTATTATAATAAACATTTTTCAACTACCTTTTCTATCTACGACCCGCGAAGTCGTTGACAATTTTAAAACTAATAAAATTTGGCCCGTAATTTCTAAATACCTACCTCAGCAGTACATCTACTGACTGTAGTGAATCTTGTAACCGCACCTTCGAATCAGAAACGCTATAGCTCAAAAACCACACGTTTAGTTGAGATAAAACGTATATAAGTATAGCCTTTTCCGAACTCCAAATTACCTTTATCATAATCCTAGGTCTATGACTAGTTTCCTGCCAAATAACAACCAGAAAAATTCACTTCCTTGCTTATTATACAATATTATTATGAATAATGAAAATAAACGGAAAAATCTTGCAATAGAGACACGAGGTTCACAAGGCGATGTCACTAAGACAACTTGACAACTTAATGTTTATCAAAACTCTCGGAACGGTTTCGATTTTAATTAACCAGTCACGGTAGGGTGAATACTTCTGTCACCAACATGTGACAAATAAATAATCAATATTAAAAAAGGAATCAAATTTCATCAATCAAAAATCAAAACCAAAGCCTAATCTACTTTTCGTCGGGGTTCATCAGGAGCGATGGCTTTTATTCTGAAAGTATTGATGGAACCTCTTGCATACGAATATTCATAAGTGTAGTTACAAAAATTTTACGATTCTCATACAAACTATCATCTTCTATCTAGCCCCCCTCCCCATGAATATGAAAAAAACTAATATTATATAATATGTAGTGCATAGAGAAATCTCTTTGGAAATTTCTTTCTAGTTGGCCCGGTTGGTGAAATATCTCCACCGAGCGACAGAAGATCGTAGCCAAATAACCTTGTGTTGTAAAGGTAATCGTTGATCGTAGCCAAATACCGGTGAGTAGGGTTTTCAGAGCTCTTCGGGGTAGAGGGATTTAAAGTTAGCAACGCGCTAGTGATACCTCTGGTATGAAAATTTAATCGCTTACCATCAGGCTGATCGTACGCTTGTTTGCTACCGTAGTTGTATAAAAAGAATATCGTGAATCGTCATGATGATCGTTATAACTGTACAACGTTTATGATGATTAAAAATTATGGGTACAAAGACAAAGTTTTAGGAAAGGATTTTCGAGGAAAAGGGACATTTCATTAATGGGGTGAAATTGAGAATGAGAGAATCATAAAAAGTTGGAGATATAAAATTTATCTGGAAGCCTTTGTTATAACCAGAAATCACACCAAAGTACTCATAAAAGCAATGGTCGCGGCCTGTGATTGAATGAAAGACATGCGACGCAGAGGGAGATGTTTTGATCACGCGAAAGTCTGTTTTACATACAATGTTTTTTTCTATACCAGGTGAATATGTCTTACATTGAAATATACAACGAGAATATACGTGACCTGCTGAATCCAGACACGGGGCCTTTAGACCTCCGGGATGAAGGCGGCAGCGGAGCACCGGTGGTAGCAGGCCTAAGCGAGGTGCGGGCCAACAGTGCAGGCCATGTCGCAGAACTACTCGCTCGCGGAGATCGAGCACGTACAGCGGAACCAACACAGGCAAACCAACATTCTTCACGAGGGCATGCCTTACTTAGGTACTAAGCTACAATATTATTTTAGTTGTACATTAAAATAATGTTTATTTATTAACACAATTTTAATGTCTGTCAAATGAAATAGCTTCACCATGTTGTTGGCACGCGAGATAAAATTTTTGGAGTTATTTTTGTTTTGTTACGCTAAAGAAGTATAACTTCTTAAATGACACACATTTTTTTTTAATAAAATTACATAATAATTCTTTTGCTCATAGTCTCATTCGATGTTAAATGACAATTTAGTTGAATATAGTAACAAGCTAGGTCTAAAAAGGGGAATTATTTAAGTCAAAAACACTGTTTCCTGGTGATTCTCTTCACCGAAAAACACGAATAATAATTTTAATGAAAGATAAATTTAAGGGTTTCTTCAAATCATCAGCAGATGTACTAGTTTATACCGCTGTTTGACGAAACCCTAATACAATATAGTTCAAAAACACAATTAATTTTATTTATTAGTGCAGACAGGCTATCTGAAAAGGTTATCAAAAGGTCCAATGGAAAAGAAATAACCCATAAGAAGCAGTCAAAATAAATCAATAATTACGTTAAATTCTATCCTATATTATTTAAAATTGAAATCGAAATGTATATTTCACTACACTTTTGTCAATTGCTAAGTAACTACAAGTGGTCATAATGTTGGTTTAACTGAGGACTTTATTATTTGCTTGTAAATATAATTTTGAAGCAATGAGGGCTCAATGGTAGCGTGTATGGACACCGCGTCGATCGACGTTATTTCGAATTCCAACAATGAGCCCGAGCTTTCGACGAAGGAAAACATCGTAATAAAACCATAGCATGGTGGTAGAACATTTTCTATTGCCCGTTTGGCTTGATATCGCCCTCAAGTAGAAAATCTGACAACATGAACCTATATGTGTTTTCCGGCCATTGCACGTGAGAGCCAGTCCTCCCACTAGCCTTCACCACTCAACATCAGGTGAGATTGTGGCCAAATGTTAAACCTATAACGAATGCAAAAAAATGGACTTAACCTCGATTTATTTTCAGTGTGACAGTGAGCCGGCAAGTAGAGGCTGGTACACAGCGAGGTCGATTGTTTCTCATTGACTTAGCGGGGTCAGAGCGCGCGGGTCTACGAGCGCGCCGGTTAGAGGGCGCACACATAAATCGGTCACTTCTTGCCCTTGGGAATTGTATTATGGCGCTTTCAGGCGGAGCAAGGCATGTAGTTTTTCTATATCTATACATATTATAAAACTCAACGTTTCTCTGTCTGTCTGTCCGTTTATGATCTTTCCACGCAAAAACCACTAATCTGATTTACATGGTTTTTCTTTTAATCCATAGGTATGTTATCTGGCCAGGTTATATGATATGGTTAGGTTATAGGTATTGTTGCCTATGGACTCCAAAACGACTGAACCGATTTTGATGAAATATTCAGACAATCTTCATATTACCCCAGCGGGTGATCCTGTCAAGCAATCAGGAAAGCTGCAGGCAAGTATGTACGGGAAGTGAGTACAGCGCGTTACACGACGACACGGCTACACGGGTGCGTGGGCGTGGAGTGTTGGTCAAATAAATTTAATTTAATTTAAAACGGGTGAAACCTAACATAGCTACTATATTCATATGAGACATAATTTAAAATAGTTATGGTTATATCTAAGCTAAGCGCCTGCTGGTTTATAATTACACGTTACTGAAAAGAGTTCTAAGATAAGTTATGTTATTGCAGTAAAGTATCAAACAGGCGCTACATTTTTCAGTTTTCTTCTTCTATTCATAACCTAGCTGTGCCCGCGGCTCAGCTCGCGTGGACTACTAAAAAAGGTGTTTTTTTTTTTTGCCGGACCCTTATAATTTTTCTAAAATAAAAGTAGTCTAAGTTATTCCTTATAACATCAGCTATCTGCCAGTGAAACTCCCGTTAAAACAGTCCAACCGTTTAGGAGATTACCCGGAACAAACAGACAGACAGACAAAAATAAAAAAATGGGATTTTGACATTACAAACATATACTTTAATTTTATTACATGTTTAGATAACTGTAAAAAGTAATAAAGTGATTAAATCCTAATTAAATGAATAAATTTTGTTTTTTTTTTTTGTTTTGGGAAAATTGTTTTTCATTTAAATTTAGAAATAAAATACTCCTATTATTTTACCGTGAACAGTTGGTTTCATCATCGGAGAGCAAATCATTTAAATACAAAACAGTTATTTTCTCAGAAGTACATCAAATGGGTTAGCATTTTTTGAAACCAAATGTCACATTAAATTTGTATTAGTTACATTGCCTAAACATTTACTAAAAATATGCGATATAGGTACATTGAAACATTTTGTTAATGTTACTAAGGGCTTTGGTGTATAAACAGTAAATTTATAATTAATGTTAAAGTATGTTTTTTCTTATGTCCTTGAATCACGTTTGAACGGCTGGACGGAATCTAATGAAATTTTGTTAAAAAGCTTAAATTAGTCATGAATATAGTGATGTGATGTAGGTATGTGAACTATCGCGATTCTAAATTGACTCGGCTGCTGCGTGAGGTTCTTGGCGGGCGATGCCGGACGGCGATGATAGCGCACGTTGCGCCGTGTAGCTCGCAGCGAGACACCACGCGCTCGACACTACACTACGCCCGTAAGGCTTCCTCAATAACCAACAAGGTACCTACTATTTTATCAATCATTGTTTTTATTTAAATAAATACGAACTGTGGTTTTTACTACTATTTTTTTTCTTTGGTACAAAGTTCCGCCAATATCCCCTGTGCAAAGGAAAGTTAAAAATAGTTTTAAAAACGAAAAACACTCTTTAGTTACACACTCAAAATTTTAAATTTTTCAGTCTTATAATAACATCTCGTTACCAAGCCCAATAGACTTGTCAAAATGAATCATATGAACTTAAACTCGAGAGGTTTGCTAGTAAATCTCAGTTTATTAGTAATATTGAAGAGTTTTCCGCTTTTCACCTCCTGATTCCATCACCAGACCCTCGTTACCAAGCCCAATCTATGATAGCCAGATTCATGATGAATAGTATATAACTTCACGATACGACCCTAAGATGCGCAGCAATAACTATGAACCTCAAGCAATTTGGCGAGCTGTAGGCGAGTAAGGGAAGTAGAACAATGATTGGGCTATGCCCGCTGGATGCTAGCAGCGCATGACCGGTCATTGTTGCGATCATTAGGAGAGGTTCAAAAAATAATACTGGCGGAGAAAGAACGCTGATAAATAGATAATTATTTTATTCGTCGTATGTTGGCGTTAGGCTACAACCTCAACTGAATGTTAAGTGACGATGTGGCCTAAGATGGTAACATGCTAAGCCTAGTGGTAGGACTAGCTCCCACGTACAGCTGCCGGAACACACCGATAGGTGCTTGGCGACAGATTTTCAACTTAAGGGTGGTAACTGGCCAGGCGGATATTAGAAAAAGTCCAACCACCATGATTGGTCAGTTCAGGGATTCGATCTCACGTCGATCGATGCGATGTGCGTTCACACTACCACTGAGCCATCATTATTTTGGGAGTTAGTTTATTCCCAGTGAACACATTACCTTGGTTTCACATCACATTTACATCATATAAGTCATAATTACATATTTTTTACACACATGATGTGAGGTTGATGATCGTGTATACACTGGGTTGTACCCTAAAGGAGTTAATAAATAGCCATTTTCTGTGTTTTGTATATTTTTATTGACTCTATCGTGCTGTTTAAGGTCGAACGTGAATTAATCCAGACTCCAATGCAACTGTCGCAATATCGTTCAGTCATCAATGATTTACGAGAAGAGATAGCACGATTGAAGGTTAAAATGAAAGATGATCGCTCAAGGTGTGTATCTATTTATTACACTGAACTTTTAGATAATATTCCTAGCAAAATAGACGTACGTTACAATATAGTAAAGATTCTTAGAGCTTAGTAAAGTAGATAGGAAGTTCTGACCCTAAACATAATCTTTGACGACATAACATTAGGTTTGATCACAGAGTACTAACATAACAAGTGGATTTATACATGTACCTATGCTATTCTGTTAGGAATTTAAAATTATGCTTCCAAGGCAGCGTCGTGCTTGGTACGATTGAAATTACAAAAAACAACAAATTACAATTACGAGTTTAACGTTAAGTAGGTAGTTGTACATTGATTATGTATAACTGAACCCCAATAAAAACATAAAATGTGAAAAAGGTGCCAAGTTCGGTAGAAACGTTTTACGGAGTAGTCGTCGCCACCGATAAAAAAAGCTGATATCTAACGGGTGCCAAGTTCCATAGAGTTCCTTTAATTGTAGCTGTGAGAAATTACGTTCTTCAAATCATTTACAAAACAATTTGTTACTTTCTTTGATATGGGATTTCTAGCAGTTCTCACTGTAATCTCACGCCAAGCACATGTAGGTGTGTTCCGGCAGCTGCACTTGAGACTCAGTTCCCCCATTAGGCTTAGCCTTGGGATACTTCGTCACGTATTATCAAGTAAGATTGTGCCCAAATCCCAAACACTTTTAAGAATAAAAAAAAACTCTTAAAAAGTAGATACCTATTGATATAACCTTTAGCTTTAAATGCTACGGCAGGATAGAAAATAAACAATTAATTAACTAAACAGAACCCGTGCTGAGTATGAGCTGGATGATACAGTAGTTGCCGAAGACACGCCGGAGACTGCAGCGCATCTGAAATCTCTTCGGGAAGCAATCGTTTCTACGTTCAAACAACAGATGAGACTCCGTCGACGACTAATGGAGCTGGACAGCCATCTACTAGGATTAGCGCTCGATGCTGAGAAACAGCATGCCGCTATCTCTCACTGGGAGGCACGGTTTAATCGACTATACAAGCCAATTAATGTTCCTGGCTCCAGACTTAGCACACAACAAAGCTACAGGTTAGTCTTACTGGTTAATGAGACTATGGTGTCAAATAATTGGGTATTTGAAAACAAAAGAATATCAATTTTTTATGTATTTTAAAGCTTCATCATAATTATGATAATAGTCAATTGGAAAAACTCTTAAAATAATTTTTATTAATTAATAATGAACAATTGAAAATTGTAATATTTTAAAAAGAATCATATGACTACGAAACGCGCTACGATTGATCGTCAGATTTGTGAAGTCATAATGTTATAGGAATTTCATCGATTAAGAGTCAAAGCACTGTAACAGCTGTGTGCTACAATGAGTAGAAATTAACATTGTGACGTCACACGCGCTCGGATTTATTCGGGATCGATCGGCGCGTTTTCGGTACTGAATTCAAAAATTAATTTTTATTTTGAAATAACTTTAGAAATATAGCGAAAAAAAAAATAGTTTGTTATAAAACTTATATATGATCTTTTCATTTATCACAAAAAAATAAAAAATACCCATTGCAACACACCTTGGACTTGAAGAACACGTCACTGTTAAAAACCGAACTTTAAATAAAGATAAAATCCGTATATCCGCTCAATAAAAAATCCGTATGTGTTAAAAACAGTGTTCACTGTTCAGCCGACGCGTTGAGGAATTATTGATGTATCGAAATAAATATCTGGCAAATTGTTTGTACCTATAGTTGGACTTTTAAATTGTATTCAGTAACTTGACAGGCCAAATAAAAATAATGTTACCAGACTAAAACTAATAGTGTTGGGGTTGTGCATGATTTTGCGTAAAGAACGAAAAATAAAAATGAGTTAATTTAAATATATATTTTTTAATTCGTATATAAGTTGTAGAATATAAGAATAATAATTACTAATAAAAGTATATTTTCTTCTAATAGAAACAAACAAAATAACAATAATTGTATTCTTACCAAATTTTATTATACCAGTCTTCTATACATAGACCTTATAACCGATGAGAAATTGATAATTTTATATTCTTTCACCACATAATTGAATAATGAGAATTTCATTAGCATTCCAACTTTCTTACAAAGTTTTCCTTCACCGTCTAAACAATAAGAGTGTTAGGTGCTAATTACATGCAAGGTAGTAAATTTTTTTTTATGATTTCTGAAAATCGCACTACTCGCAGATCAATTGATTAGATTTTTATTTCAAAAGACTGAATAATATTGCTGTAAAAGTCGTGATGGTTGAGTGATTTTACCGGTGAAATATAGAACTGTGGATTTATCTGCATTTGAAATAGCCAATACGTGGTGGGCTTGCGTGGTAATTAAACCTGTGCCTTCCCTTGGGAAGAGGCCTTATTTCCCAGCAGTGGGATATTTACAGGCTGGTATTAATATCATAATATTGCGGTGAGCATCTGCATTGAATGTCGTTGGTACAGAGGCGGGACGGGTACGTCACTAAGTGGCAGCGAGCGTGCTGAAGCTGAGGTGGCAGTGGAGCAGGCGTGGTCGGAGCTAGCGGCAGTCGAGCGCGAGCAGGAGTCTGCCAGGCTTGAGCGAGAAGCAGTACAGCGACAACTCGAGCAGGTGCGCCTGCGGGGCGCTGAACTTGAACAGGTATTATAACACATTTATTGCATTTTAATATTTAAAAGAGGCCATAATTAAGTTTCAGAATATGCCGACCAACATGAGCCTATGAACAAAAACTAGTTTGGGATTGTGAATTTTAGGACATGTGAAAGCTATAGCTATAGTACAGAAATAGCTAGATGTAGGCTTCAAAATGTCAAATTCAGATTATGTTCTCTAGTCTGAGTCTTTCATTTTGAAGCCGATATTTAGCAATTCTTGCTATCGCTTTGCTCTTGTTGAATACGTAATTCCTTGCCAGGCCTTTGGGATGAGAGGTATATTTTCAAAACGAGTAGTAATATTTTTGGAGTTTATGAGCGAATTCTCAAGGTTAAAATAGAAAAAACTGTGTTGATTTCGAAAGATTCTACGTTGATTTGTAGGAGCTACCGGCACGGATCAATAACGGGCCAGAGCGCGAGGTACTCGCGTTAGTATGCCGAGTGCATGAGCTGGAAGCGGATAAGTTAGCGTTGCAGGGCGAGCGAGCTGCGAGAGCACATGAACTGCGCCGGCGGGATCTCGCGCTAAAGCGTCGGGACGCTCAGCAAAGACTTTCCGATGAGATCATCACTCGCCAGCGACGGACACTTGACGGTAAACACTTTTCTATCCAAATTATCCGCAACGATTTATGTAAACCGGGACAAAAACCCCAAGGACCATGTCAATGAAGTTGTACTGTCATGACTCGATGACTAAGATGTTTTCCGAATTGGTGATAGTGCTTTGAAATCCATAAGTACCTTATTAGGGCCTAAATTGAATAAAGTATTTTTGATATCGATAGAAAATGTATTTTGTTCATTTGAAATTTATAGCAACCCCCAAATATCAAAGTACCAAGTTAGTTTTGCCCGCGGCTCCCTAGGTGTGACCTTTATACATACATCTAAAACACAAAGTACCGCTAAACTATATCAAATATAGATGATACACATTGGCTGAAACGAGTCGAGCGCCACCTATTGTACGTTGAAGGTTCTATGGCAGAATCGTTTACGCATGGGTGAAATCTATAGAGCGTATACTTAGACTTATCTCAGCCTTAGTTTCAGAATTCTTTATAGTCGGCAAGTTCAGCTTTACCTGAGTAACGATCAGGTCATCGAATTTGACGGCTTATGGAATACTTGTGTTTTATACGACAGAAAAAGAGCATGGCATAATAGTGATGTAACAGTGACTATAACTTCGACAATAGGTAAGATTACGCTGATTAAATACTTAGCGTTTAGCGAAGTTTGACCTAAGCTATGTTTGAGAAAAGGCTGAGTACGATCTAGAGAATTTACCGTAAAGGCCTAAATTTTATTTATACCACGATGGTTGCAAAGGTTCATGCAACCTGCCTGATGGTAAGCGGTCACGTCATCCTGTGGACGCTTTGAACACCAAAAGTATCAAATGCGCATTGCCGACCCCATTAAAAACCTATTAACTCCCCTTTTTAAGAATCCCATACTGTAGTCCCCTGGGAAAACCTCAGCAGGGAGCTCTTTCAACATCCGGAGCGCTCGCGGAAGAAAACTCCTCTGAAACCATTGGAACCTCTGAAACTATTTAGGTTCCAAGGTGTGAGGATGAACTTTCTGCCAATTGCGAGCGGTGCGATTATGGAAGGTAGCCGTTGGCATCATGTCAAACAATTCCTCAGAACACAACCCATTATACAAGCACAAAAGGAGGCAAAGTCTCTCCTTCTTAAAGGTTCGATACCGCTTGTGAGATTGGGATCGTCAACAATTCTCACAGGTCGTTTTTGAACCGAGTCAAATGAGTTAAGCTGGTATCCAGGTGCTCCCGCTCAGAGATGACAGCAGTACTCGATATGGGGTCGGACTTGTGATATGATTATCTAAAGTTTTTGTGATTTGATGACTTATATTTCAGAACTTGGCGTCGGGATACCGCCTGAGTTGGCCCAACTGTACGAGCTCTATCAGCAGGAGATACACGCGTCAACTTATACCGAGACGAATGATATTTACACACCGCCATATCGTCTTCCTCCAATTTCTTCTAGGTACATGTCACACTGCTCGTAACCAGGACTCTCTTATACCTACCTACCTAGATGCGAAAACCACTTATCGTTTACCCCAAATTTATTTATAACTAGCTGTGTCCCATGGTTTTATTTTATACATAAAAATCTGTAAGTATCTACTAATGTTTTTATACACCTAGTAGAATATTTTTTAAACTATTTTTACTATTTAACTATAAATCACAACGGTACTAAGAAGTATTCACTTCAATAAAAACTGTCCTCCCCACGATCCTGAACTGACTGAAAGAAAAAAACATTTTTTTTTTGTAAATAAGTAACAAAAACACATGTTGTGTTGGTACGGAAGCGTCGGTGTGCCGAGGCTGTACCGCAATTGTCTGGTTTTTAAGATACATACAATAATTGGTATTTCTAAAACGGTGTCTAGAAAAGTGCGCATGGACGCTAACTGGCGACAAGTCCTTGCGCCTGGTCAGCTCGCTTAGTAATGCACGTTAAATTAGACACGTTAAATTGTCGTATAGGTATATAAATGGCCACATGTTATGGCGACATAATTTGAACGGATACCGCGTTGATCAAATCCAAGTTCAAATTCCTGTAACGAGCCTGAGCTTTCAGTGAAGGAAAACATCGCGATGAAACCATAGCATGTGTCGCGAAGTATCACGAATATGACAAAAAGATAGGCGAATAGATAAACGCCACGAGATAGCAACAGGTGTGCCCTGCGACAGCGCACACCTTTATAAACTGGCAGCTACTGGCTTGAAAATCTTACAAGCCCGGTGAAACTGTAAAAGCCGTCTGAGACTCAGGGCTTATAGGCAACAGTGTAGTTAGTTCGAAAAAAAAATCTTAAAAAATCATTTTCGTTCGAGTCGTCGAGCCGTGAGGACGTCTTTTGTCACCTCCCAGGCAGACTGCGGGCCGCGAGAAGACGTGAGTTGACATCATATGGTAACAGATATTGTTGTCAGTTCGTTTCAGAGATCAGTTTAACCAGATGGTTATATCAGTTAACTGGATGGTTCAGTTAACCGGATGGTTAAATCAGTCAACCGGATGGTTACATCAGTTAACCGGATGGTCAGTCGGTGAACATTAAAGAAACTACTTCAGATGTTAACCATCGGTGTAGGTTAACTACTTCAGATGTTAACTATTTCAGCTATCAGTTATCACTTTCAGGCTGCCTGCGGGGCAGCAAGTTCTAGTTCTGTGTGGTTCCAGTACAGTATATCAGAGAAGTTACAAGTTTCAGTTAGTTTTACAGATCAGTTACAGTTACTAGGCCGCCTGCGGGGCAGCTATTTCAGCGCACAATCAGATAGAACCCATATCAGATACTTAATTCAGACATTCGTCCAGAACTTGCGAGTACTTGGCTACATCATGGTGGTAGGGTATTATCTAATGCCCACCTGGTTAATTACCATCCTCAAGTTAAAAATCTGTCGCCAAGTTCCTATAGGTGTGTTGTGTCAGGTTGCACTTGAGAGACAGTTCCGCACTAGGCTTAGTGTGTCACCATGTTGGGCCACATCAGAACTTAACATCAGATGAGATTGTGGCTATAACGATACAAAAATGCTTAGTATGGGTGAGATACTTAGAAGATAGATATATGCTATCGCTGACTTTTTTGTGGGTCCTTTTAAATCTACAATTATGAACAACATTAATTTAATTCTCGTCTTCTTTCATTCAGCACCCCAAATCTTCGAAAGTCCCCAAGCCTTTTTTCCGAATTGATTCACCATTATCGTGACTGCTTATTTCGTATGTTAATAATCTGGTAGATAACATAGCTCTCAATCACTTGACATAGCTTATAGATCAATTTAATAGTTTTTTACACTTCCAGTATGTCTGAGATCACATGGTCAGAGAGTTCAAGCGGTTCAGGTCGAGGATCGAGCTCGGGTTCCGGAGGAACTTTCGCGCCAGATCGTCTTCCACTAATAGCGCCTACACCAAAACCACGAACTAGATACGGGTATGTGTGATAAAATTAATAAAAACCCGAAAATGTTGGAGTACCTACTAGTAGCTACTGGGCGAAGAGGCTAGTTACTACATGGAAGCAGGCACGTACTTCATCATTAAGCCAGCTCTCACATATGCGCTTCACACTACTCACTAAAAACTAGCTAAAAGTTTTCTTCATGATGTTGTCTTTAAACCTTCAGTCGTATTGATGGAATATGTCCGGAAGAAAACGGAGAGCGTTGGTCCCATTTGTGAAATATTGTCAAAACCTGACAATACTGACGCATTTCGGTATACAACTTGATTGCTGTTTACTTCAAATAAAATATGTGTAACCAAGTAGGCTGATGTGGGTTAAAGGAAAAAAAAAACAAGATTATATGTGCTTGAATTCTAAAAAATTTCGTTTTTCGCCTTTATGCTTTTTATATACCTACCTATTAATGGAAGTTATTCATAAAATCCTAACCTACGTTTTGTAACGGTTAATTGCGAAATACGGATAAGTTATTTGATCAAATCATTTGTTAGCTTCGTTAAAGACTTACCAAATCACTAAGTATTATAGTTCTAAAATATAATGAAAGTCTACAACGTTAAATAATTATGTACATATTTTTTTCTAGCTACTTGTGGATTATTAAATAAATGAGTAAAATTGTAATGCAAGGTTAACAACGCGTCAGTTATTCTATCGAGGTGCCTGCGTTTGGACCACAAATTTCATTGTTTTGTATTATAACGAGAAGAATTTTAAAACTTTCTAATATTGAAAATATATGCAAGTAATTCGGATATACAAATTTGTTACCCTTGACAATCTTCTTAACGCCCTGATAATGACTAAATGATTTTCTGGGTGGTAGGATATTACAATTGTGTTTGACTGGATCGGGACCACCATAAACCAGGTGTAACACCGTCGTTTTCTTCTTTTTTCTAACTTGGCAACCGGTACTCTTTATTAAAGACCATTACTGCCATTATCGAGGGAACATCATTTCCAGCCTTATGAAGATTTCGGTATCGTAACTAAATGGCCGAAAAAACTTTCCAGGAAGTTTTCATGACAACTTAAAATGCATCTTCCTAGTTATTATTTATAATGCACTTCACTGTGCACAATAACCAAACTACATCACGGAAAATGCCGCCAAAATTATACAGTATGGGGCCAAATACCATAAGTTTATGAATAAAAAACACCACAAGGGAGATCAATACTCTGTCAAAAACTCTTGATGAGCCCTTTAATAATGTATGTTCTTTGATACTATTATGTAATTGGTTTACGTAAAGTTATAATTTTTTATTTTAGCCAATCGAGTGGTGCAAATTTGAAACGTTATGCAAGTGACGATAGTTTGGTGACGGCAGCACCTCGTGGCAACACCGACGCAGCGCCTTGAAGCAAACTTCATTCAAACGTGGATAGCGAAAATGTTCTATAACACGTTTATCGTGTTTCAGATTTGTCTATTAATGACTAGATAACCATCAATTTATCTCGTTCAGAAGCATAGACAAATTCGTATGAACGTTTCTGTTTCTTGATTGGTAGAATATTTATGGGAAACTATTGGAATATGGTATACGGTATTTATATGTAAGGTAATCATTTACTGATAAAAATTTTAAACTTGAGTAGTCTTCAACCGTTTTTTTTTTATTATATAGGTAAATTGTTCTTTAATCGTGCTGAGGGTTAAATTTTAGTAACGATATGATGAGCAAGAAAGACAAGAAAACCTTTACAGGGAGAGGTAGGATGTTGGGAGAAGAAGTTATTGGTTCTAAATGGATGTAGGTGTCTGGGTGTCTGTCACAGGTGGGTGTCCGATTCACTAAATTGTTCAGTTTGGTGTTTATTATTTGGTGGTTATTGACCTCATAATGTTTATAAAGATGTTTTAAATACGTACCAATAAAAGTCCACAATTTTTAAAGGTCCTGTAACGCCGCGCATTAGTTGCTTTTGGTGTTGCAAACGATCATGCGCTGCGGTGACAGCTTACCATCAGGTGAAACGCAAGCTTGTTTGCCACCCGTGGTATTAAAAAAACAGTTATCCAGAAATTGTGTGTAGTTTCTATTGCGTGCATCGTCTACTTTTGTGTGTATTTGTTAAATTGCATTTAAATATGATTTGTGTTTTAAAAAATATAGAATAAAGATGTTAAACGTATTTTTCATTTTTTTTACATTTAATTACGTCGAAGAACATTTCAACTAAAATAATGAAAACAAATAAAAACAATAATTTCTCTTTATAATGATATTACAAACATTATCTACAACATTGTTAATTTACTTTAATAATAATAATTAATTTTCTAGGAAACTGTACATTCAGAATAATAGAGGTGCATATTCCTCAATTAGGTTAACTTTTATTTGAAATCTGTTATAGAAAATTACAAAATAACTATACTTAATTACAGTATACTTAAATATTGGCACAATTAAAAATAAATACCTATTTAAAACAACACAATACGCACTATTTCGTTATACAAAAATACATATATCATATAATATAGCACAGAGGTAATACTATAACTATGTATACTATATGTATGTAGGTATAACCTATGCATAGTTCTGACGAATCTGTTATTATATTTGGCTAATGTTTAGAATTATTATTATTATCAGTTGAACATAATGACTTACGGTTGGAGCACAGCGGACGGACACTAATCAGATCATTAATCTAAGAACTTACGTTTTGTAAATCAATGCACCCGGAAGTTGACAATGTAAAAGTAAAAATAAAATAATTTGTGACAGATAATATGACGAATTATTTATAATGAGTGTAATACTTAGACCAAAATAATAAGAGTGTAATATCCATAGGTTAATGATTGGTATCTGCTGCGCTTTCACCGCAGCGAAGACCAATTATTAATCAATGGTTATATCACTTAATCGTTTAAGTAAAGTTTTTACGTTGAAGAAAGGTTCATTGAGGCAACATTAATTAATAATGTTATATCAAAATTGTCTAAAATGTTTGATACAGATGCAGCGTCAGTGTATCACCGATGCATTTACCTATTTATAAATGAACTAGCTGGGCCAGCAGACGTTCTCCCTTTCCAGCAATTAATGCACAGATTAATGGCTCGATCACAGCGCCACCTATCGCATACTAACATAGCTTAAACAAATATATAAATATGAGCTCGATCGGTCAAGACGTTAAGAAGTTATAAGATCACTAACAGACGCTCACAAGATTTTTACATTAATTAAGACATTTTTAGATATTACAATGAAATATAAATCAACAGGTATCTTAACATTACAATTATATTCTGACTAATTAAATTACTAGTATTAATTAAATAATCTCAATGAATACATTTTCATTTATAACAATATTTTATTGGACAATTAAATGTGTTTAACACGAAGCGTAACATTGTTTAAATAATCACTAAAATATTTTAACCTCTGTTTTTAATAGACTACTTAGCAAATTCCTTGCGTCAACTCACTAACTCAAGCGCAGCTTATTTCGCCGGTGTATTGAGTTAACTCAAATAAGCGCCATGGATGGTGTGATGCAGCAAAATGGTTCGCACCGAGTGATTTGCCAAGCGCGTCACCTGCACCTTGCGCCTGCTGTTATTTAGCGCAGACAGCGCACTTTGGCTCAGCTTAAGCTCAGCGAATGAATGAGTCGGCTGACCGGCGCGATTTGTTTGCTTTATGTTGGACGAATTTTTGACTGTGCTGCTTCACACGAAATGTAATTACCAGTAAAATTTATAAAGGATTAGAAAAATAAATTATAATGCTGGTATATTATCCAAAGTGCTTGTCGCGGTGAATGTGTGTACGCCATAATTGCGATTAATTAGCGGAAACGTGATACTAACATAATTATACAAAAGGATAACCAACAAGTCCTTTTGTATTTACAATAAATTGTATTTTATAAAAACAATAGCAATGAAATGAGTTCTCTAAAATAAAGTTCAAATATGTAATGTGAACAACATTTATTTGTATAATGACATCGATGAGTTTATAATACGAATGAGCCAATTCGTAGTGTTTTCTTCATCGTGATTTTGAGAGTTATTATGGAAATATTGTTTGCAGAAATAAAATGTTCAACATAGAAGATATTTTCAAAACTTTGTTAATTTATAAACAGAAACTTGTAAAGCTTTTATCATTTGAATTCTCGTAATGTTCACAATAATTTTCCTTGGTGTTTGTAATCCTCAATACATAATATTGAATTCATAATAAAATGAGTCATCTATTAGGAAGACGCTTTTAATTTTAAATGCAAGTCATATGATATAAAATCATAAATATATGTTTTATTTTAATAATTTGTTAATAAAATGGAAGCGCGTCGAAATCTTTTTACATTATCATATGATGTTGAAGTGTTCATTTTCGCATTCTTCTTGTCAATTTAATGATAGTTTGAATAACGAACAATAGGTACCTTTTACTGTATAAATATGGAGAGAATGCATGCAGTCAGCTAACCACAACTGACTAATACCTAATTGGAAAAATGTCATATGCTAACAAATGAACAATTTCAAATCGAAGCTTCGAGAATTTTCACTTGTGATTGATATTAGTAATTGTGACTCTTTTATAATAATCTATTGAATATTTAGTTTGAGATTTTAAATTCCTATAGGCAATACACAAAAGTCCAGTAGATAATGTTAAAGAATATAAATAAAAGAGGGAACAACACACGGGATCGTTTGTCTATCCATGTAGCGATCTCTTGCGGTGTCATTGTAGTCCACGTGTGGTGTTTGGGAGGTTCGTCGGAGCCGTCACTGCCAGCAGTGCTGTGCTGCCCTTTGCCGCCAGGTCCCGTTATGAGGTCGTCGAAACTTTGAGTCGTGATCGTCGGTAAATTCAGTGCGGAGGGATAGCTCTGAAATTGATGTTACATTTATTTGTAAACGTTCTGATTGAAAGAGGTAAAATTTGTAAGTATGTTTGTAAAAGGTATCTCTGGAAATACTGATCTGATTCTAAAAATTCATTCACTACATTATACTTGAGAGCTATAAGGCTATTTTTATTGTTATTAAAATGTATATTATAAGTAACGCGAATGACGTGGTGGGCAGTTGCTATGTAGTTTATCTTCGATACATATTATAAAACTCAACGTCTCTCTGTCTGTCTGTCCGTTTATGTTCTTTTCACCCGAAAACCACTTATCCGGTTTACAAGGTTTTATTTTTATTCTATGTTATCTGGCCAGGTTATAGGATATATTTTGTTATATAAAATAACATACGAAATAAGCAGTCACGATAATAGTGAACCAATTCGGTAAAAAGACGCATTTGGGGTGCTTAAATGGCTTACGCTGAGTGAACTATACGGGATATATGAAATTAAAGTTGTACATATTTGTAGATCTTCAAAAGACCCACAAAAAAGTCAGTGATAGCATATATCTATCTTCTAAGGAACACCCACAATAAGCATTTTTGTATCGTTATAGCCACAATCTCATCTGATGTTAAGTTCTGATGTGGCCCAACATGGTGACACACTAAGCCTAGTGCGGAACTGTCTCTCAAGTGCAACCTGACACAACACACCTATAGGAACTTGGCGACAGATTTTTAACTTGAGGATGGTAATTAACCAGGTGGACATTAGATAATACCCTACCGCCATGTTATCGTTTCATCACGATGTTTTCCTTCACCGAAAGCTCGGGCTCATTGCAGGGATTCGGACTCACGTCAATCGACACGGTGCCCGTAAACGCTATCACTGAGCCATCATTGCTTCAATTCCAAACTAAGACAAGCTTGGTTTATTGTAAAGAAACAGCTTCAATACTACACATATATAGATATTAATTAACACTAAGACACACCCATAACGAACAATTATGCTCATCACACAAAAGATAATCATGTGCGGGGATCGAACACGTAACCTCACGGTTCAATAGTAGGGCTTACTGCCACGAAGCTTGTCAATGTATATGTTATAGGAAATGCCGGCATTCTATAGAATGCCTAAGAGTAGCCAGTCATGTATGAAATGAAGAGAATTATTAGATACTTTGCCTAGGTATTCTATAGAATGCCGAATGCTATTTAAGCATCGTTTGAAATACATGTCGATTCGTCTCGGTTATTACGAGGAAGTTTTTGGGGATCTCAAAGGATCATGTGATAGTTTTTGTTTTAAATTCATAAACTTATATTATTTGGCTCTACAATATGTGATTATGTGATATAGTTTAATTTTTATGTCAAAAAGGCAAATGCTATTTAGTCAAAGTATGAAAAAAGGTCCTGATAAGGCGATCATGAGACCGTAGCGCTCGCAGCCGGCGATCTCATACGTTGCCGGTTTCTCATTTGGCGTTCTATAAAATGCCTAAGAAATGTTATAAATGGCGTGCATACCTCAAAACACAAAAGTTATTCTGAAAAAATTATAAGTTTATTTTTTTTTCAAATTATTTTGTAATCTTCAAACAATTTTTATTTGTCTCTGCTTCAAACATAGCTCTAACAAGATGGCGGCTCCCTGTTAAAACTCTCCAGGGCGCTTTTGTGTCATCCCAAAATGCATGCACCTATTTATTACCTATTTATAATTAACTTCATTTATGCATAATAACCAAATTATATCACATAATATAGAACCACATAACATACGTTTATGGCTTTAAAACAAACACCATTATATGACACTTTGAAATCCGGCTAAAAACTCTCACGTGGTATTCGAAACCAATCGGAGATGTATTTCATACTTTGCCGGTTTCTCATTTAGTATTCTATAGAATACCTAGGGAATGTATGAAATATGAATCATTTCATACATTGCCGACTAGCTTCAGGTATTCTATACATTACCTATAACATATACATAATACACAATTATATTATCAAAAGCACTCTACTGAATAAATGCAAAAAAAAACATCCTACTTGTTTGTAATGATATACAATATTTGAAAATATACTTAAGTATTATTATACAATTTGGACTTATCATTTGTACATTAAGCTGGTTTTTCACACAATAATGCTTATGAATTAATATAATAATTATAATGAATATAATAAAATCTTTTTATAACTCTAATATCAGCCAATTATTAACGTATGTCACAATCGCACTCTTAAAATAATTTACTTGAATGTCAGTTTTAGGAAATGTCTAACGCGTAATGTAAATATAACATATAACCATTAAGGATTTACATTTACTAAGTTATTTACCTTGTTGCTTCCCATATCGCTGCATGAACAATATAATTCTAATAAATAAACAGCATACAAAATGTGTCTCATTTAAATATTTATAAATTGCAATGTTTGTTTATATTTATCTATTAAACGTGCCTACTACATTTTGAAATAATATTAATCTAAGTGAAAGACTAATAATATACGATAATAGACTATAGATAATTTTAAATATGTAATACGTCAGCATATTATGTATTGAAGAAACAGAAATTATTTGATAAAAATTTTGCGTATCTCGAAAAGCAGTTGATAGTGATTTTTTCAATTGAATTATAAATCCTATTCTATAGGAACAAAATACTAAATCATGATTTAGAAAAAGTTACATGTAATAAAATGTTATTGATTTTAACATAATGAGAAAAAGAAATAAAAAGTAGTAGTCGTCAAAGATCTTCTTATCAAGAGAACCAATTTTCCAATTACAAAAATGATATCTATAAGAAGGTACTAATTTTATATAGCCCAAGAGATTGTTTATTTGTTTGAACGCGCCAATCTCTGGGACTACCAGTCAGACTTGAAAAGTTCCATTTGCATATTATAGGCTCTTTTTTTAAGAACTTCACGCTACGACCCTAAAGAGCGGAGCGGTAATCATGAACGTCAAGTAATCTGGAAATCTGTAGGCAAATACGGGAAGTTGTATGGGGTATGATTGCAACGGGGGTTTTTTTTCGAACTCACCATACTGTTAGCCTTAGGGGCCCTGGAGCCTTTACGGCTTTTACAGCTTCACCGGGCTTGAGGGCTAGCGCTTAAGGCATTCAGCCACGAAAGCTTTGCTACAACATCCGAGGGTGCCAAAGTAGCCGAACGTTGGCTCGGCCTGTTGCAGCGATTGAAAATCAGTCGCGATCTGGCTAATTCCCTATCATTCGATCTAAAACTAACTATACATATATACATGTTTCTTCCCCCCGGGAGGAGGGAAGGAACAGTTTTATGTGTATTTAGTAATCTGAAAATTTTTGTCTAACTAACTAGGCAAAAATAGGAACAAAAAAGGTCCCTTACAGAACCTATGTACCTATGTGGCGTGCATGTGTGTATGATGCAGTGTCATGTGTGTGTGTGATAGCTAGTGAATGTAGAGTCACTGTGTAACGCGCGAGCGGCTGCTTGGCTCAAGGGCTCCATACCGATGGATCTAATAGGATAAACTTACATGTACAGTAAGATAATTGTTGTAACCAGGTCCAGCAGGATCGTTACAGCTAGTTTCTTGTTGTAGTGACGAGCACGAGCGAGACTTGGACAGTTGAGGAGACGACTCTTGTAATTCTTTTTGAAACTCCTTCCGAACGAGCCGCGGTGTGAGGGTGCTCTTCAAAATGTACTTGCTGTTTACTTTCTTCAAACTTACAGCTTTCCTATAAGATATTAAAAAGAACGTTACTATTTTATCTAGAAAGCAACTGAAATTCCAGCTGTAAATTTTTTTTTTATGGTAAATTCTCCGAATACCACGTTTGTCGAGGATAACGGGGAATCAGGATTCAATTTTGGAAGGTAGTAGGCGCGTAAACTATACACTGCCAGCATAAGGGGGTAGTAACGAAAAATAACAATATTGAATTCATAATGTGGAATACTTTAAAGATTTCAATGTGGAATTATTGGAATGCTAATCTCGAGTCAGCAACCGCGATAGCTCGACGCGTTTGCGATGCGTTCACAGGATTGTGAGTAGTTAGTATCGCTTGCGCGAAACAAATAATCGATAAATGACTGAAAAAAATCTGCTACGCTTTCTTTGAATATTTAACTATTTGCGTTGCCGAATTTTGCGTATCCTATCATTTTTTCTCATTTAATTTTGCTTTGTATTGTATTGTATTATACAAACCTTAAAAAACTTTTTACATAGCGTATGAAGTTAAAACGTTTTATAAAATAAAATACACAACGTTATTCCGACCGCATCAGTCACTACGTAGGTATGTCTAACTTAAAACTACGTCTAGCCTACATTTATTAAAGGAAAGTTTTTGTAGGTTTGTTGTGTTTAAAAAGAAAGGGAAGAAATTATCTACCTTTATATATTTAAAATGCTTGTTTAAGATTACTCTGTAGTCAAGAATTAAAATACAATCGAAACAGGTAAACAAAAAATTATAAACTACAAACATAAGTGTTACTTGCCATGAAAGCAACTGCGGCATGCAAATCTTCGTCATGCACAAGTTTCTATATAGTTTTTAATTTGATACAAAGAATATTATAATAAGTAACAACTGAATGTGGTTCTAGATTAGAAATATGTCACAAGATAAAATTTGTATATTCACATCGATATATATGTATGACGTATATATGTAAAGTTGTCGATATTAGAACACACACATTAGACATTAGAACATTGGAGTATTATTAATTAAAATACTAGAACAGCTACAGACTGTTGCAATTACAAACAAAATTCAGTTGGCGATTGGGGATTAACCAATCAGATGCGAAATACAAATATTTTTATTAAATATCTTATTTCTACTATTCCATTGTGGATGGTGGTGGATTTTCCAAAACAGAAGTCGATTTCAATAAAAAAATTCTCAAAGGTAGATAGAGGTAATTATGGTAATTGGAATCCGGTTAATTTATAGTATTCCCTAAAATTTGTCGGAAAATTCGCAAATTGACTATGCGGAAGGAAAAAAAACACGGGGTTGTCGTCATATTAGATAATTAAACATTGTTTAACCGATGACGCTAATAAACTAATGATGGGGAAAAGATGATTAAAAATTATTTGGACAATCTTAGAAACTGTTAAGTCTACGCAGTGATGAAGGTAGGCAATTTTCATTCGAGGAAAGTGTTAACTTCGATTCCAATATAACTACATTTTTTTGTTTTGGCGGATTCATTTAAATTGCGGACATTATTTATATATGTTTACGTGTTAAGATAAATGTTAACGAACAAAACTTACTTTCTTCGCCAAATAGTGTTAACAAAAGCGAATTCAACAAGTGCCGCGAAAATGAAGCCGGTACAACCCAAGAACCAGATCTCACTGGCTTTTATATACGACACTTTCGGAAGAGTCTTCGCTTGCGATGACGCCAAAGTGATAAATGATAACATTGTGGCAGTGCCTGAAATAAAAAAAATGTTAATGTAGGTTAATCAAATAGTTACTTAATTTTGCATGTGTTTTTGATGAAATGATTACAATGTATTATGTATATATATATTACAGAGAGCTTGTATAGCTCATATACAAATGTTACAAAGTATATTGTAAAAACCAGTATTTTATTGTAAAATAATAACGCACCCAGTGTAATTCTTGGAGCCGAAGCATCCGCTTGCAACCAGAAGGTAACCCACGACATAGCAACTATCATCATGGATGGAATGAAATAATCCATGAGATAGTAACCAACTTCACGGCCGAGTTTAAATGTAAACTTGAGAGCGCTGTAGTTACCAGCTGAAAAATAAACATAATTACATAATGTGCGTCCTATTACTTATTATGTTAATTATAAATAACATGTATAAATCAAAAAATATAAAAGAAATAAAAGACATTACATCTACCTCCTCCGAGGCGCATATTTACTATATCTCCTCTTACGACAGATTCATTCGTCCAATAATCTATAAGAGAATACTCAGTCAAGTGCAATTCTGATGATAAACGAACCGGATTGTCCTTTTCCCACATTAGACGTAAGATGGATGCATTGTATTTCCCTGAAATATGAAACTTGGTTTTAGTAGGTACTTCCCGAACAATTACTTATTATGATTCACCAAAACATGAGTTCACTGTTTCGGCTAGTAATAATAATTTATAACTTACAGCTTTCTAAATTCATTGAGCATGTTTGATCGTCAAAGGGAAATTTTTGTAGGTTCATCCAGCAATAAAGTACTGCTTGCATCCGACGGCTGAATAAAACTTCGCCATCAGGTGCTATTGATATTAGCACGTCCTTGCTGTCAGTCCCCATCAAGCTGGAGGACTGTTCGTTGGACATATATAAATGAGGCACCCATATCCTTTGTCTCAGGTCACTCTCACCGATAATTTTCGAGCGGTCTGGCGAGTATAAAGCATACGCTAACCGTGGATCAGTCCACCTCAGTTGTAGAAGAAAATGCAATTTGAAATTCTGGAAACATGAATGAGCATTATTCGTTTATATCTATACTAATATTGTAAAGAAGTATGGTTTGTGAATATGTTTTTAGGAGGTATTCTCCGGAAGTACTAGTTCGATTCTTAAAATTCTTTCACTAACAATATGAAACACTTTATCTGAGTGATATATGCTATATTATTCTATTCATATAACATTTTAACTAGCTGTGCCCCTCGGTTTCAAGGATATTGAAGGTTAGCAAGGGTATTGCTGATTGATGATTTATGATACTTCAGTATAGACAATATTTTTATCGGGCGGCCAGGGTTATGCGGCACACGTCTCGTCCGCGCCATTACACCTGTAGCCATAGACCCGAGCCTAGTGTTGAATTATTTTAAATTTCCATTATTTCCCAAACTATGCGTCCAAATAAAATACTAGAAAGGGCAAAATTTATCTTCATAAAATAGTCTTGATGATGAAGTAACTTTCGTTCGTAAGGATTTATATGCCATGCCTAAAAATAATGCTTATAAATCACTTTACAATTTTGAATAAAATGATGACAAAAAATATTTTATTGTGGCTTATGTATAAAATATAGGCGTATGATATCGACGACTTTTTTAGATGTCCTAAGGAGCAATAATTTTGTAGATTATTGTATTTACGTATCACTAACCATTACGCCAGCGCTCGCAGATAAAGCTGTTAGGGTTCGCTGTTTCTTTCGACTTAGTTAATAAAAATTAATATTTAAGATTAGCTGAGAGGTGTAGCCGAATACTTGATAACCTATACTATTCTTCGTGAATCTGGCAATCATATACAATAAGAATTTTTGAATCCGACTGGTAGTTTCAGAGATTAGGCTGTTTAAACAAAAAAACAATAGATTAACGTGAACGCAGTCGCGGTCGGTTGGCTAGCGATGAATAATTTGATTATATATTAACACTAAGGTAAAAGGAAGTACTTTTTCTGATTTGATTATTACAATAATAATTTACAATTTTATTGTTGCCAACCAGTAATAAAAATTATCAGGCAAAATTATGATATAGAGTAGTTTTTGCCTGTCACTTGTTTTCGAAATGATACGACTTGCGCGCCATAATTGTAACACGCGCGCACAATAACTCAGCAAATAACAATCGGAAGAATAATATAGGAACGCATGCGAGGCAAACAAACATTCATATTTATATAATATTACTTAATGGATTAAAAATTGGAGTAGAACTCGCGCCCTGAGGGTTCCATATATGTTTTGCATAAATATTATTTGTGTATCAATTAACCTTACATTCTCCGATGCTAGTGCCAAACGGAGTTTAAAATATATTATTCTCGGATTTATTCTCTATCTTATAACAAAAGACCAAATTTCAAGGCTGTATGTCCTCGGGAAGTAGTCTATAGGTATTGACAATCAGTCAGTGCGCGAGATTTCAACAATGAAGTGCTGTATTTATTATTGCGTTAACATAGAAACTACATTTTTCACAGCAGTATGGGGCCATGGATCTTAATATATGTTATTAATTTCAACGTTATATCTCAAGTCGTTTTTGAGAAAAAAGGTCTTATAACACGTACAGATAGACAGACGGACAACCGAGTGATCCTATAAGGGTTACGTTTCTATTGTTTTAGGTACGGAGCTCTAAAAAATATAATTGATTGTATGTATGGATTTGCATTCGCTATTTTTAAATTGTTATCTTTCCAAACGGAAGTATTATTGAAGTGAAAACTTCTTTTGGCGCACCGCACACAGATTTTCCGTAGGTAGCAAGTTAGGCTGATACGTCACGCTCTGAGGTGAAAGGATCGATCGGGTGAACTCGGGACCGCCGAGTGTACCCGAGCGAGAAAGATGCAGTCAGCTGCTCTTCGCAGTTGTGTCGCTGTGTTTAGTATATTCAATTCATACGTAATAATTGTTTTTATGAAGTTTTCACTTCTGCCGTGCGGTCTTAAGCACACACGCTTTTTTATTGGTTTTTTACATAAATAATTTATGTGCCTGTAGAAAATAGACGAGGTGTTTGATAAATAGTGTGCTGATCTAGTATTTTTTGTTTTGTTTCTTGTAATGCTTACCAAATCATGAGCTTCTGCAGGTTGAATGAAGTAAACATAAGCGCTAGCGTGGACATAAACCACATCCGCGGTCTGGTATGTAGGGAGAAGCAGACGGTCGTACCGGCATTCATTGGCCAGTCTCGATAAAAACTCAGATTGTGTGTAGCGGTCGCCTTTATCTAAACTGGGACATTCCAGCGGCAGAGGTTGTCTGTGGGAACAAAAAATTAACATCCGTCTTAATTATCACTGACTGAAGAAGATATTCGCATAAAACTAAGACTTGTTTGTATGACAGAGATAAATTACTTCCATTCTGTTGTATTGTTATAAAAATTTTCATGAAATGACGTCTATGTGTACATTGATAAAATTTACTTGCTTACTTTATACTTCACACACACCGTGCATAAATAATATAAACGTCAACGTAAAGATGAGCTAACTAGTTACGCTACTGTAATTGATTAGACGATCTTATTATCTACTTGCTGCTGTTTCAAGGACGTAGTTTGATCTTATCATGGTATTTTATTTATGGATCACTAATTGTACTGTAATTAATATAGGAAAATTATTAGGCAATATAGCACAAATATGTTATTTATTAAAACAATATAACATTGATGATTTCAATAGTAATCTATAATTATGTTCTGCTGGATGGCGGGCTGCTAAAATAATGGTCCAAAATATAGATTTCCTTTCGATGTTTACTTTTACAGTCAACGTTAAGTAATAAATCCATGTTTTTTTATACAATCATACTATATCATTTGTATCACTAGCACGTTACCGAACCTCCCCTACTCATCGTAGGAACACAACACAAAAGTTATTTGGCTGCGATCTTCTGTAGGGTAGACGTATTAAGACGTATTATTACCAAGTATTAAGTACTACACCAAGTAGAAAGAAATCTCTAAAGTAATTTATCTGTGCCCCACCTCTCTTTGAATTAAGGATCTCTGGAAGGATGGATGTATCCAACCAGTCGGACTACCCCAAGTAGACAGAAATAGTACATTCATTCAAAACTGAATTTATAAAGACATCAGACCAACGTTTTACTACTTTATTCATTTTACCATGTCTTAAATCTACTAAGAGAAGAAGGATTTGTAAAAATGAAATATAAAACATTCTACCACAACGCCTTTTAATTTAACTTTGGTAAACAACGTTTTAAATCATTGACAAACAAACTTTGATAAACTGCGACAAATAGTACAAATATGCGAACAGCTTATTCGGGATTTGCAAGCAATTTTAAGGCCTGCAGAATGTGAATTGTGAATCTATTGTCATTGAGGAATTTTTAATTTACCAATTCTTTAAGACGTCCGCTATTATGTAAAAGAAAAAAAGGTGTATAATATTTACATTTTCGGGTCACTTAGAAACATATATAAAGTACCTACATTACTTTGATAATGAAAAAACATGAGGAAACTCTGTAAAAAAAAATATCAACTTAAACATTTCAGAACACTTATCATTTCAACCGTAGATCATTATTACATGTCGAAAAAAAATGTGCAGTAGTTCACACGTGTCGTTAGTGAAACTAGGTATCAGAAAAAAATATATTCTTTAAAAAATGTTTTTAATTATCCTAAATCAGGGGGATTCGATCTATAGATCACTCGTGCGTACTGCGTGTCAAGTCTGGTCGTCTCACACCACTAGGCCAATGCGAAGACGGTACACAATTATGAAAATCAGGACGTGCATTAACCGAGCATAATGTAAATGTATTCTATCTCATTCTCTCGTAGGCTAAATCCTATAGATGTCTATGGTTGTCTCTTTTTATTGTCGCTTTTTCGTTTCATCTAGTTTCTATTCACAACGGTGCTAAAGAAGTTTTCACTTCAAAAATTTAACTTTTATCCTTTTTGGAAAATTTATATATGTCGAGTGACAGTCGAGTTGATTTTTGATTAGCTTTCTTAAAACATGTTAAATTTCCATTTCCATGTGAGATCAAAAAAAAACCTTTTTTTGGTGCCCATCGTTTTATTTTTGCAATAGTTCTTCAGATTGCCTATAATGTTTCACTATAATATCAATTCTGTTATGGTTAACCATACTTGACTTTATGAACTATAGCGGATTGAAAACACATTTAGTAATAATATATGCAGGCTGTTGGAAACGACTCTGCCAATTCGCAGTTTTAGTTTTCATAGATCACCACCTTAATTCGAAAATTTGAAACAAGTAACATGTATTTAGAAATGAGTTACTTTTTAGTGTTGCCATGTATTTTTCATTTTTTGCATATCTCTTACTTAAGTTTTACTACTGAATTTGAAGACGTCATAATATACGGAAAAGATTTTTAACTTTCGTTACAGTAAGTAGTTACAGTACCTACTAAATTAAAACCTTCTAAATATGAACGATTAACTATATAGGTAGTTTAATAGCACCTATATTTGTAACAGAATACATTATAGCATTCGCAAGAAATTCTATAGATATTATGATCAGTAATACTTAACTAATACGTTAGTCATTATGATGTAAAATGAACGATATATTCAGTATATTTGTGTAGAGCCCAGAATCACTAGTATATGGATTCACGGTGCAGCAAGGTCGGACAAGGAGCTACTAACGTACTAACGACAAAAGGCTAATATTTGTACTGTCTGATAACATTATGAACCAATTCCCTGAGATATCTACAAGATTTGCTCTAAGATTAACGTTAAGCCATTGCGTACGCGTACATTAAATATCTATTAATGTTATTCAAACTGAAAGTGCTTACACTGTATCCAAATTCAACATTAATAATGAGATTCTCGTTCATCTTTGTTCTGAAGTTAATTCTTTATAACTGAATAGCGACTGTGTATATATAACAACGTGAAGTTATTACGCAAATATTTGCTAAATTTTAATTAATGTCCAGTACATTAGCGATCGTTCGGGAAATACTCGTACGTACATACGATGAAGTACCTTATATAAAATGTTCACTTTAATATTATTTCAATTAATTTCCAAAAATCTAATGCTATTAATATTAAATTACCAATTATTTTTGTATTTGGATAATATTTTACTTTCTAAGTTTAGATAGATTGATTTTTTAAGTCACCTAGCTTAGCTTGGTCGTGCATATATTTCTAATTATTTGTTACAAATCAAACTATATATAGGTAGAAATAACATCAAGTAATCTAATGGTAAAAAAACATTGTTCATCAGTCAGCGCATATTTAGAATATCGGGATCGGGTCTGTCGGGATATATAATGGCGTCCTTTTTAAATGTAATGCGTAAAAATAAAGTGCATCAAAAAGAGGTCTTGTCAGGAATCTTGTTTTCAACAATTTTCAAATATAAAATTACAGCGGTAGATTGTCATAGTAAAAGAAATTAACCACACATGCAATCAAAAACATAGTAGTTAACATTATTCATATTTTATATTCCTGTAACACAGTCTTCTTTTTGCCATTACCCACCAAAGTGGGAACATCCACACTTCTCTAACCATCCTCTCGTTATCTCATACCTTTATACACATATCATCACGATCCATTCATTCTTCGGTCCTCGTCTACTCTTAGGCTGGGTTCACACGGTATTGTACTGCTCGCTTTTTTTCAGTATACGTTTTAACGAATAAATAATGGCACATACATTGTACATAGAACTGTTTACAAATCCTTTGTACTGCAAAATAATTATTGTTAAATTGAGAATTAATGTTAATGAATACTCCCCGGAGTTGTCATGGAAATCGAATGAACTTTAACGTTTTCGGTTTTCAGTGGTGCATTGTATTACACTGTATCTTTCACAGGCAAGATGTCATACGTTTTTTATCGAATAGCATCCGAATGATCGGAACAAGCGTTTAGTACCAGAGCGATAGAGCATCTTTTGGAGGGATTTTAAGTTTTTTATTTCAAAATGGCCGACGGATCTACTGTAGATAATGAATTATTAATTTATTTAGTGGAATAAAAGCCCGTTTTGTAGGACAAAACTATGCCATCTTTATAAAAATTGTATCACAACACTCGCAACTCAAGCGGCTTCGAAGGAAATCATGATAGTATTGAATCCAAATTTCTTAATTTCTTCGTTACATACGTCTATTCGGGGTGACGTGTGAAAACTGCGGCTATTCGTTATTACACGAATGAAAATTTATTGTACAAACACCCGGCTGTTGTGCGTTTAAAATCAAATACATACAAAAAACGTGCAGTATAATGCCGTTTTTACCCAGCCTTAGGGATATATTCGTTCACGTTCATTAAACTTAAAATCGAATGAGAAAAAATGTCTTTATAAATTCCTTTGACTGGTTTAAAGTTTTTAATTAATAATGTTAGAATTGAGCACACTAAAATTTTATTTATTAACAATTCAATAATAAATCATATTCTTTATACGTATTTATTAAATTGAGTAATTGAAAATGTTATATTCGTTCTATTTCCGAAGAAATGATGAAATACTGAGTAATTATTGTATTATCCTTAAGTTTACTTAAATGCTTACACATTTACCAGAATTGCCGTCATTTTGCAAATAACAAATATGTAGGTACGTATTATGTGCACAAGCTTTTGTAATATAGTTCATCGTATATACAAGAGTTAGGTAGCTACACATTCAGACGCAGATCTGGAGTTTAAGTTCGGAGTGCATAATAGGTTGAAAGTTTCTCAAAGATTTAACATCAAACGCATTAGAAAAAGAAAAAATTCACACGACATTAAAAATCCTTATTTTCGGTTTTATTCGTTAGCTAATGTTAAAAGATTCCTCCATTTGTGCCAAATTTCAAAAGTGTAGGGCTGCGGGAATTATGCTGTAGGTTTTGATAATCGGTCCGTAAGCGGTATTTTAACTATGAATTGCCGTATATTTTTAATGCGTTAATCTAGAAACTTACAGCAGCAGAGGTCTTTGTATATGATATTAATTTTAACTTTATACGTCAATTCGTTTTTGAGTAAAAGGGTTCTGACATACTGATAGACAGACAGCCGGACAACAAAGTGATCCTATAAGGGTTCTGTTTTTAGGTTTCCGAAGTCAAAAGGAACCCTTATAGTTTCGGTATGTCCATCTGTTTGTGCGCGGCTGAGCTCAGAGAATCATTGTACTAGAAAGCTATAATTTGGTATAGAAAATACCCAACCACCAACTCTATGGTTTCATCACGACGTTTTCCTTCAAAGAAAACTCAGGCTCATCGCAGAGATTCAAACTGACGTCGACCCATGCGGTGTCTGTGCAGGTTACCACTGAGCCATCATTCCAATAAATATGAGTAATAACAAAACTAACAAAAAACCTACCTTCCCTGAATGTAAAGTTGGAATAACTTTTTTTCTCGACTATATGACATCGTGTAGGGTGTCGTTGGATAAATTGTTTAAAAATATTGTGGGGTGAAAATGATTTTTCGATTCCAGGATCCGTTTGTGAAATATTAATATTTCAGAAATATTTCAAAGTCAAGTGTCCTCTTCCCTCTGTCAGCTAAATGGTTGTTTATGGATATGTGAAAGAATTCATGGTAGTAGTACATACAATGAAGTTAAAAGGAAAACTATCAGAGGTAAGTAGTCTTTACAAGTTAACGAGTAATAGTCAATCAACTTACTAGTATATAAAATGTATTTGGGAAAGTAATTGTGTATAAATTCCATTTAAAATAACTTACGATACCAAAATACCTATTGGCACAAACATGTAAGAACATTTTTATTACTTAACTTGTTTTTCTATGTATTTCATTTGTGTATTGCTGACGTTAACAATATACTGGTAGTTATGACCTAGTGAAAGCTAGTGAAAGCGTCGAATTACATTTTGATAATGATCATCCAATTAGGCATTTGCAATCCAATTGCAAAACTTAGCTAATATGATAATCGCAACTAAAGAAATAATGTACCTACAGTAGCGGCTTAGCCCAAAGTGCCCACAACTGGAGTGATGTATTCTGTACACAAATAAAATGCTCATTATCTAATTTTCAAAGAGTCGATACATGTGAATAGAAATCAACTATTGGTTGATTGGTAACTATTGGTCTTGCTCGGGTCTCGGTAACACGGTATCAACCATCAGTGTGAAGCATCTAGAGTAAGCTTGAAAAATGTGTATACAGTATGTACAGTTAGCATATTAAGTATACTTGTACAATACTTATAAATCTTATAATTCATCTTTTTTGTTAACAAAGTAAAATGAGTTATCGCCGTGCGTTGCCTCGAAGACGATCATAAAAGTTAAATATGCTTAAGTACGTAGTTACAATGCATATTATCTGATGGACAACATTAGTATGCGTGATTAATCACCACAGTTACGTAGCGATGTTCAAAACTTCGTTATTTCAACGATTATTACAACGTTATTTCAATTTATTTATAATTCTTGTTGATCCACTGCTACACATGGCTTCTCACAACTCGAACCTTAATTTTCGATTATCGGTATTCAAACGTTCCTAACTATTTTCTGTAATCTATCAAATCCTGGTGGGTTACACGACAATTTTGTTTCCGACTGAATCGCGACCACCCCGACAGGTGTAACACCCGCCCCAAATGGCATGCAAAACGCTTACGCTTATCGATCAGTTACCAAGCGGGTTGGGTCGCGACCATAATGAGCATCCACTGTTCAAGACACTTTTCAACAGATCTCATCTCGCAGCCACTGTTCAATGCGGTTGTCGTATATGGTACATAGCTATTAATCCAGAAAAGAGCACTGCGATTATGTTTGACCCGAATAAGGACGAGCTACCACGCTCGTTAAGACCTCTCTCTCTCTGTTCGATATGAATATCTCCTGGGCCACGCAGACTAAATATCTGGGAATTACCCTCGACTTTAAGCTGAATTTCAATTCACATGTAACTAAAGTCCTAAATATGGCTGTCGTAGTTCTATCCCGCTTGCGGCCCTTGCTCAACTCGGTAAGCAAAATGTCCATAGGGCATAAGCACATTCTTTACAAGATGTGTCCGTCCGATTTTAACATATAGTTGCGCCGCGTTCGCACATATGTCTAAAAACAAGTTTGCCCGTTTGCAAAGAGTCCAAAATCGGTTCCTCCGCCACCTTCTCGATCCTCCAGCATTCGTTCGGAACAATGACCTTCATAGAGATATGGGGCTTGCCTCGATAGAGTCCTATGTGAAATATCTCACTAGGAGATATTTCGATAGCGCGTCGAACCACACCAACTCGCTAGCCGTAGCCACCGCGAACTACACCCTAGACATAATCCTCGTTGATATACGGCACAAACGCCGTCTGCGAAACATTTTTATCGACCCCGACAACGAATCCGAGAAAGCCAACAAATTTTACGCGTCCTTTCCCGTAATCCAAGCGTGCTCCCGATAGTATAGTCAGTTCGAAAACCGTTAATATTTCTTCGTCGCTCATTTGCAATCGATGAAATATTCGTAGTTTGAAATTATCATCTAAAAGTAGTTATAAAGCGACAATCACGATCGCTTTTGTGCTCGAGTTGTGAGAGATTAAACCCAGCTTAACTAACTATATTTAATTTATAAATAACATAGAACTCGTATTAAATAGATTAGTGAATTGGCACTTATGTCATTATTCCTTATTTGTTTGCTAATTACATATAATATAGTTCGTAAATATAACTCAAATCAATTTAATTCGTAGTCACGATTAGTCACGAAAAAACTTATTGACTATTTACATATGTAATTATCGGTTCATTATTATGACAACAATAGTACAGGTGTGATTTTTCAGACAATATTTGATATAATTATTTAAAAACGGTAAAACGTTTAACGACCAAAAACGAATAATCAGATTGATGTAACTCGACGTACATATTTACAATATACTTTACTAGCTGTGCCCGCGGCTCAGCTTGAGATCATGAAAAGATATGTCTATCTTCTAAGGGTCACCCATAATAAGCATTTTTGTCTTCTGTATTTTGAGCGGGGGCAGCACGATTCGCGCGTGCAAGAGGGCATGATATAGTTTATCGTGCGTAATACAAAATAGCAATAAGACTAAAACACTTTTATAGAAAAAAAACTCTTATTCGTGTCCCGTACAAAAATCGTATATTGAGTTACCTTTGGGAATTTTGTCAAAAACAATACATAGCTGGGTTTTTTTCGTCCTAAGTTGCTTCCATTGTGTTTGCCTTCACTCGCACGGGCCCGATGCGACGTGCGACGATGTCTTTTCATATGAACTTTGATCAGAATAACGAAAAGTAAAATTTATTCGAAAGAATAAAATCTTTATATAACCTCTCTAAAGCATATATTAGTTGATTGACCCATAAATGTATGACAGTAGAAAACTAACAAAATAAATAGCAGGTAAGCTTCAAATTGAAAAATCATTACAAGCAATGATGTAGGACCAACCAGAATAGCGCTTATTATATAGGGCAAGCATCGAATTAACAGCTCCTTGTAAATTATCTGAATATTAAATAAAAGTTTAAATTAAAAATTGTCCAATCGTAGATGTACCCACTAACATGCTGATGTTCCATAGAGACGTAGGTTGATCTCAAGGTATCTTTGCCACCGGAGTGAGAACCGTCAGTTAATAAAGAATCTAGTCAGATTGTATATTTTTTATAGCTTGTAAACGGACACTAATAATTTTGATTTTTTGAGGTTATGTTTATTAAATAAGCAAAATCATGATACTGGGACATGAAAAACGTGAATTTTTAACGGCAAATTTATTTCTGGCATTATGATCAAATTTTCAACCTAAGCTAGCCAATCCAGTTAGTTTTTAAACCTACAAAAATCTGAGTGTTAGATTGCAAATTTTAATGTCCGTTCACAATCTATGGACAGTTAACAATCTTACTAAGTTGTTTATACACTTGTAGGAACACTAATGTGCATGTGCGGACTTCGGTTTCCACGCCAACTGGGTTGTTGATTTGTTCACATTGATATACCTATTATTAGGATTATACAGATTTGCTACAAGGGAATCTCCCAAATGTGGGCCAACACATTGAAAACGGTTCGTACAAATATCCGATGATACCTCTACTAAACTGATGTGATGGACTACCTACTCTTTGCACAAACTTATTGTGTTAGTTGAAGCGGTCAACCACAGAATATATTCTGTGGGTCAACAGGAAAAATTAGGGATTATTTGAATATTATTGTCGATTTTAAGTTTAATAATTTATGAATTTTTGTGCCTGCCTTTTGAATGGGACCCAAGGCATGTGCCGTAACTGCCCTAGGTACGCCACTGATTATAAAACTTACTTTTAAAAAGTCTAAGCAATTTTAGATCTTTTTAATTATATAGGTACACCGGCAACCCGCCCCGGCCTCGCATGGGTAATAGAATAATACACATAACTCTATTGGTTTACGCGGGGCACACCTGTAAAGCTCCCAGTCGGCTTGATTTTTTCCGACATTTTCAACAATCATAGTAATATTTCAGCCAATTTACTCAAAACCGTAATTAATTATACACCTAAACCTTCCTCATGAATCACTCGATTCATTGATGAACACTGTATGAAAATCCGTTCGGCAGTTTTTGAGTTTATCGCGTTCAGACAGACAGACATACGCGGCGGGGGACTTTATTTTATAATATGTATAGATATATGTTACCTTACTGCAATGTTATTTATAAGAGGAAATTCATAGTGAAAACATGAAGGTAAAGTTATTTGTTAGCATTTAGATACACTTGAAGCATAACAATGAACATCGTGTTGTACCATAAGTAAAGTCAGTCGCTACGGCACAGTACACAGCACCAACGATCGCTAAACTAATCTGCATCAAAAAAGCCAGTTGACTTTACTGTAAGGTGTTCATTACACAGACGATACTGAGTAATAGCGTCATTTAAATAATGTATAGATATTCCTATTACAATTATATACGCTTAAGCAGTGGGGAGCGTAAAAATTATCAGTTAAAGTGATGGATAACTAACTTGTCGTTTCGCACTAGTAATAAATTTAAGAAGCATTCAAGGTCGCTTCCTTATACTCCGTCAATTCAGTGATCGCTCACAGTTGTTTAAATACCGTTATTTTAAGCAAAACTATCAATCACATTATAAGGTGTACTGAAATATAACTATTTTAAATAATCAGTAACACAGCTCAATTTCAGGGAGATTAAGAAGTTTTTATAAAACTTATGATGTAATTTCTTCAACGCTTAGTATTTCGGGATAATCCAGCTAAGTTGGCTTACTGTAAATTTCGGCAATGTGATATCGCAATGGCGACTGTCAATCTATACTAATCCCTCGGCAATTCAAATTACCATCAGATGAAAATATATCAGCCCTTGTTTCTACGCGAATAACCTTTTTTTATTTCTTAACAAGTAATTCAAACAACATCGAAACATAGCAATGTCTTCGTTGAAGATCGAGGATATATTTTGACGTAATGAGGCGGTGTCCTGAATGGTAATAACGTTTAAATCGTGACAAGGAAAGTCATCGCTTATCGAAATTCGGACTTACGAAAACGTTTACTAATGGCGACGTAAACCTTAATATAAGATAGACCTTAATGATTGATATTTATTTACAAATCGCAAGACAGTTTGCCTTGAACTTCATCAAGAGCAACCGGCTACTGAAATCATGTGACTGACATTTATCTTAGGCAAGTCGCATCTAGCCCCTCCCTTCCTTCATACACTTCTCATTCAACCTGTTTTCTGTTCATACTTCATTCATTAGATCGCATAATCTCATAACATAACTTGCGTAAAATTAATTTATTTTAGACTTGAAGGCGACTTTATAATACTTTTCGAAAGTATACAACGCAGTGGATAATGCCAGAAGTCAATTAGTTCCACAGTTGTTTTTTAAACTATACAAATAATTAAAAGTGTAGTTTCAAGTGTTTGTCTATTACATAGTTATCAAAGTAGATATTTTGGTGTAATAACCATTAGCATTTTTATTTATCATTTGAATAATTATCGTACGTGTTCCTAGATTATACAATTGTAGTGACGTTTTACGCTATATAAGGTATCTGCGCCTAAGAAGGCCTTATTCCTAAGATGGCCCACTTTCAAAGTCTCATACTTATAAATGTGTGCATATTAAACTTCGTTCGGTTAGTGCCATAGTTAAAACTGCAAGTGTAAGAGATAGGCAAATACGACTTTCTTAGATGCACTAAGGAGCAATATTTTTTTAGAACATTGTATTTACGTATCACTATCATTACGCCAGTGCCAGCAGATTAAGCAGTTCGGGAGCGCATTTTCTTCCGACTTAATTAACAAAAATCAGTATTTAAGGTTAGCTAAAAGGTGTAGCCTATACTATTCCTCATGAATCTGGCTATCATATACAAAAAGAATTTTTCGAATTCGACTGATTAGCGCGTTTAAACAAAAAAACTTCTGCTTTATTATATTATAGTATAGTATAGATATGCAAGTTAAAGCTTTGTTTAATTGAAATATCTATTTATATTTGAATCTGCCATGACTTTATGACTGTAAGCACCAGCTAACCCACCGCGCCGGCTGAAATGGAATAGAAATTATAGGTCTCCATTAAAATAAATTGGGCAGTCTTGTTCCAGAGCCGGCATTAGGGAACATGCATGAATTATTTTTATATAATTAGTTATTTACGTTGGTACATATCTGTAGAAAATAAAACACAAATAAAAATATTAAAATTTAACAATCAAATAAATATTTTAAAACTGCAATGAAACTAGGGCGATTTAAACGCCTCCATTTTGGCGCGCTGTCACTGAGTTTCAGTGACGTCAGCGTACGCAATAAAATAAATATATTGTATACTGTAGAGTGCTTTATAGTTTTATTTGAAAATTGTTATGGTTTATAACCAATAACGGTATAAATGGAAGTGGAAAACCATTTTATAAGTACTGTAGTGTACCTAATAAGTACCTATGTGTTAAAATACGATAAAAAAATACATTTGATAAAGTGTATTTCTATGAGTATGCATGTATATTCCATGCAATTTAGACTGTAGAAATACTGGCCAAATGGAAAAGGACTAAAAATAGTGTAACTTGTTTTTATAATAAATAGATGTTGTAATATAGAACATAACGGAGAAGATTCTTAGAGACGTTCAGACGTGCACAATAAAATAATTCAACATATTTATTTCCTATTTAATATAAAAGTATCCTGTTGAACTTTACTAAGGGAAGAAAGCTTTTTTGATGGGTCGGACACGACAACTGTCCGACTGAATTGCGACCACCATACACCAGGTGTAAAACCCGCTATTTTGACATACTTAGGCGTGTCGAGTTCTGGGATCAGCTCTTGTATATCCAGTAATCAAGCGGGTTAGTAGGGTATCTGTACACGAATGGATCGCGACCACCACACACATGCTGATAAACTCGTCACAGTGTCTGTCTTTTGGTATGTCACATTTCGGGATCAGCCAATGTATATCTAGCTGCTAAGAGGCTTACAGGCCGGCACAACAACGACGACAGATTACTATAGATCTCAATGGTCGCCGTTGTTTTGCAATTATAGTGTACACACCATCAGGAACAGTGCCGTCACTTTGTCGTGCTACTATAAAATATTGTCCTATATTACAGTTGTTTTGAGACGATTTATTTGGTAGTCACTTATCATAGGGTGATCAGGCCGAACATACTCGACCAATGATACTCATACTGCATTCTAAGAAAATAATATTTTACTAATTAGACTAACAAAACTTAAATACAATCACAAAACTATAAAAATACCCAGTAACTTCGCTTTTGTGTCAAACTGAACGCGTACTTGGACGTCACGATTTGATTTGACCAATTAGCGTTGCGTTTTTCCCTCGTTTTTTTTAACACTTAATATTAATGAAAATCTATAATCGAAATGCGAATAAATAAGAAAAGTAAAGGATGCAATTCTACAGTAGTAAAGATTCCAAATAAAAATAATTTACCTATATTTAAACTACATGCATATTCCCTTTTATATATCTGATTTTATACTACTATGACCGTCTTAAGCCATACAGGGGCACCCGGCACACAAAAATTCGGGGTCCCTTTAGAAAGTAAAAAAATATTAATGCTAATATATATACTAGCGTTGCCCCCGCGGCTCCGTACGCGCTTATTACGCAGTAATTATTTTCATTATATTTTTACTCATATTATTGACAATTCATATTACAGCCTATCAATTGAGAAATGACATATTATACTTCCCGTTAACAAAATTTCATAAAATCTTTTATGAACAATTTCTTTTACTATTCCTAAATATATTATTGACGATTCTTATAGCACATCAATGAAGAAATGACGTATGCTACAAAATTTGATCGGAATCGATTTGATAAGAAACGGTCAAGCAGTTTTAGAGTTAAATCCGGACATACAAAAAGACAGACAAAAATTTTTTAAGGCCCTATTCAAGATAATAATACCCTATATAAAACGTCTAGTGAAAAATTGAAAAGAAACATCAGATTTATAATATAGATGACGTGTTAGTAAAGAAAATTGAAGAGTATATGTGGTTTATAAGTGGTTAATAATTATGATCAAAACTATAAACAAAAAAACACCATACAAAGTTGCAACTCTTATTTTACACCCTTAAGTGATAAATTTTCATAAATTGAAGAGAACGCGTTCTAAATTTCAGGTCAATAGACATATTATGTGTGCATAAATATAAGACTATAAGAATAGTTAACCAAAAATTAGTTTTATCAAACAAATTTTCAACCCATATTTATACACTCTCAGAGGTTGAATTAATCGCGAAAGGAGTAACTATGATAAATTTCAAGTCAATCGGACCTAGAGTTTCGGAGATCTCGCAATGAGTGGTTAAATACCACTTTTATACATACAAATATATACTTTTATTTAAAGATTATATTAGTTAACTTAATACAATACAAATACATGAGATTAACTGTATAGAAAATGGAACTTCTATATGTTCTACAAATATTATAAAACTCAACGTCTCTCTGTCTGTATGTCCGTTTATGTTCTTTTCACGTGAAACCTACTTATCCGATTTATATGGTTTTTCCTTAAATCGCAGACATGTTATTTGGCCAAGATGTAAGATATAGTTTATTTCATAAAGTACACGAAATAAGCAGTGACGATAATATTGAATCAATTCGGAAAAAAGACGCTTTTGGGCGATTAAATGGCTTGCGCTGAGTAAACCATAAGAGATATACTAAATTATTGTACTACATAATTTAAAATCTAAAAAGGACCCACAAAAAAGTCAGTAGTGGCATATGTCTATCTTCTAAGGAACGCTCACAATAAGCATTTTTGTTTTTAAAAAGTGGGAGCGAGGGTAATACTTGCGCTTGACAGACGATTGTCTGTATATAGTCCACGCAAGCGGAGGAGCAGGCACAGATATACGGTTTCAAAATTTATTTTTTATTATTGTACTCATTTATATCATTATTATTTGTGTCAATATATATGTAAACTCTTGAAGTTTGTTTTACACGTTATATTTATATATTACTGCTGTTTATTATTCCATGGCTTATTATAATCCTAACTTACACTCTGAACAATAAAAAAGTAATCTAATAAAACATTAATATCATTATTTAAACTGCCTATTAAATAAAGTGCTTTAGTCACAATAAAAGGTCGATTCCTCAATTGGCTTATGTCTGGGTTATTAGGAAGGTTAGGCACTTAATGCCTATTACCTTATGATACCATAAGGTAGATATTCATAATAATATTATAGTCACAAACAATTTGTATAATTTCATTATGTTCTAGCCGTATATTTATAGGGAGGGAGCGGAAAAACGTTTTTTTTTAATTTTCATTTCATTGCATTGAATTCACCAGGTTACTTGCTCTCCATGTAGATATGTGGTACAAGGTTTGATTAAGTTCAATGACAAGTTTCTTCCGTCTCTTTTCTGTTTATCTCCGACCACAAGCGGGCTTGCTGTACTATTACATATGAACAGTGCTATCATCTCCAAGCCCGGTAAAGCTGTAAAAGCCGTAAAGGCTCCAGGGCCCCTAAGGCTAACAGTATAGTCAGTTCAAAAAAAAAAAAAAGCTATCATCTGCATTGCAATGGATATGACCCAAAAGTATCATATTGTGGTGCCTCGATCGCCTCTATTTTCCACTGGTCGTTTAGAGACAACAAGACATTAAAATGTTCGAATATAGAAAACGACATTCAGATTCTAATTGTGCACAAGACAATATGGTAAATATACATTCTGCGTCATAAAACTATTATATTAATACATTATGCATATACCAAGTAATACACGCTTTAGAAGCTTGGAAGTGATGATGACTCAGTGGTAGCGTGTACGACTTCGCGTCGAGTGACGTGTGTTCGAATCACTACAATGAGCCTGACTTTTCTCTGAAGAAAAACATCATGAGGAAACCATAGCATGGTGGTAGGGCTTCTTCCAATACCCGCCTGGCTAGCTATCACCCTCAAGTTGAAAATCTGTCGCCAAACACCAATAGGTGTGTTCCGGCAGCTGCAATTGAGAGCCAGTCTTCCACTAGGTTTAGCGTGTTATCATCTTGGGCCACATTGTCACTTAACATCAGGTGAGATTGTGGTCAGTACCCCAAAAACCTATAAAGAAAAAAAAAACTGTGGTCGTAACCCAACCTGCCGATTTATTTATTAATGAAGTCACCTCAGCAAATGGTAGATCTGGCCCATTACACCACGGCCTACGATCCCCATAATATCATTGATATGCAGAAGAAACAGAGTGGGCGAAAATATAGAGCCTTGCAGAACGCCAGCAAATGCTGCTTAGTAAATACTAAGTTGAGCTGCGAATCACAACCATCGACTAGGACACGAATTCTGTGCTCACTTAGAAGTTCGTACATCAGAATTTTGGAGAGAAGTCCACGGTCCCAAACCCTATTAAACGCTTTGGCTACATCAAGACTAATAGCGAAGGCCTCACCATGTTTACCAATCGCCTCACTCCAGCGGTGCAATACGTACGCTAGAAGATCAACCGTCCATCGATTCTGGCGAAAGCTACATTGACAAAGATTCATCCTCCAGATAGCTCCAGATCCAAGTTTGGAGTTGATGATCCGCTCCATGATTTTGCAAAACACTGAAGTTACGGCAATCGGGCGGTGGTTTTTAGGGTCCGACTGATCCCCCTTCTTAGGAATCGGTTGCACATTAGCATTTCTCCAAACCCGAGGCATGACACCAGAGAGGTAGGATAACCGGTATAGGCGCGTTAATACTGGAGACAACTCAGCTGCACATTTTTTGAGAACTACCGCTGGGATGCCGCTGGACCAACTAGCCTTTCGAACATCGAGCGATCGCAATTCTCTAAGAACGTCAAAATGCCTAAACCGTATGTCAGGCATTGTTATACCACAGTTTGGTAAAATAGGCGGTTGTGCGTTGCGATCGTCGAGCTGAGAATTAGCCGCAAAGAAATTAGTAATTAGTGTCGGCTTCTCCTGCGGCTCGTGGGTCAATGATCCATCAGAATATCTCATCGGAGGTAATGTAGGACGACAGAAATTAGCTTGCACGACTTTGGGCAGACTCCAGTAGACTCGACTATTAGTCGGATAACCTACGAGATCACGACGTATTCGCGCAATGAGCTGGCGCTGGATATCCGCTTTAGCATAGGCTCTCTTGCAGCGCTCGTGGCAAAGTTGTAAGCTGCTTTAAGAAAATTAATATTCGGATCCTTGTTCGCGCGACGCATGACCCAATCGCGATACGATTAAATGAAATTTTCAGATTAAATTTTTACGAAATTGTTTTAGTTATTCTAGAAGTGATTATATTATTTTAATTACACCTTCCGTCATTGCCTAGCCAAATACATTATCTATACTAATACTATTAAGCTCAAGAGATTGTTTTTCGTTTGTTTGTTTAGACACGCTAATCTCTGAAGCTACTAGTCCGAGGTTATAGACTATATAACTTCACACTACTTACGACTTACTTACTTACGACTGTAAGGAGCGGAGCGTTAGTCATGAACGTCGAGCAATTTAGCAAGCTGTACCAGTAGACAAGTACCGGAAATGAAACAACGTTGGAATACACGGGTGCGTTGACGGCAGCGCGGCTTAGCACGGTGTAGGTGATTGAATAAATTTAACACAGGGTAACCGTGGTGCACATCTTATCTATACTATTATAATCTATACTATAATATAATAAAGTAGAAGAGTTTTTTAATTGTTTGTTTTTTTTTAAACACGCTAATCTCTGAAACTACCGTTCGGATTCGAAATTATTTTTTTGTATTAGCTAGCTAGCTGTTTAGCTAGCTTCACGAGGAGTAGTATAGGCGATTTAGCATTAGGCTAGACGTCTCAGCCAACCTGAGATATAGATTTTTGTTAAGTAAATCGGAACAAATAGCGCACCCTAACTGCTTTATCCGCGTGTGCTTGCGTAATTGTTAGTGATAAGTAAATACAATGTTCAACAAAAATTTTGCTCCTTAAGATATTTAAAAAAAGTCCGCGATACCTTATGCCTATCCTTTGTATATAAGCTACAATAATGTACTTTGTGAAGTTATATTGAAAATTGAAAAATAATTTATGAGCATTATTATTAGGCATGGCATGTTAATCATTAAAACGAAGGTTACTTCATAATCAAAATAATTTTATGTAGATAAACTTAGCCCTTTAGAGTATGTTATTTGGACGAATAGTTTTGGGAGATAATATATAATTAAAATACTTCAACACTCGATTCGGATATTGACTATAGGTGTAGTGGCGCGAACAAGCCGTGTGAGTTGTGACTTGTGACGCATACAGGGTTATGCCCGATAAAAATATTGTATACACTGAAGTATTATAAATCATCAATCAGCAATTTCTTTTAAATTATACGAGGGTGAAACCGCAATCACAGCTAGTATCATTATATAATTTCACTTACTATAACATCCACAGTAATATTGTAATTATTTTAAAATAGCAATATTATTTTTTCCCAAAGTAAAGAGGTATTGAAAACATTTCTGAGTACAATGGATTGTCTCATAATCATTGTGATAATGAGAATTACCTACAATACTGATAATAGTGGTTTAGTTTAGTGACTGTGTTTATACTGACAATTTATGACGTGCCTTGAGGTAAAAAATCTTAAAAAGGTCAGTCCATCGCTTCCTCGCTCCGGCGCACCAGTACCTACACATCTAATTGCTTATTTTGCCAACAAAACTAATTTAGGTGAAAGTTTGAAGGTGTTTAACTATAAAAAAGTAAATACGGAATACAAAAATAATATTTATTGTACTAATGCTGGTTTTAAGACTTTGCATATATAATTTATCTTTGCGGCCCCTGTACATAGCCAAAAATAGATCTAAATCTAACAGAGATCACTTCTCGGGAGCAGTTTCTTTATTGTATTTTTTACAATGTTACCCTTATCATATAATTATACTTTTTTAATATCAAAAGACGATATAATAATAAGTGACAACCATAAATACTTACTATAACTTACACGGTTATTTTAATAGGCCTACATATATTTCTAATGAGTAAGACCAAATATATAACGGTAGTCATCTCCTTGAAAATGTACTAAATCGAGAATTGGGTGTTCTCACAATATTGACGAGGTTTTTCCGGTAAAAGACAAACACGCTAAACCGGAATATATTTTTAATATAATATTGAGTTTTTTAATTGGGTATTAACGCCTTAATTAATAAGTTTAGAATAATTATTTTTAATTATTCGTAAGATATATTATGTTCCAACTTAGTTATTGTAATGATTATCAAGTGTTTTAATTTCAATATCTCTACGTCGGATATTATTTCTTTATCTATAGTGACTCCTGCGTCGGTAATGTGGTAAAATAAAATCTCGAAAATAAAAATTACCTTCCCTACACAAAAAGTGAGATGTTTTTTTCTCTCTCGTGTATTCGATGTGTGTCGTTGGATAGGTCGTTATTATTGTGGATGTGTGAAAACTGTTTTTTCGATTCAGAGACCCGTTTGCGAAATGTTAAGGCTCTAAAGTGCTATTTTTTATATGAGTCGTGTCGTTGGATATGTGAAAAAATTCACATCAGCAGTATGCAAAATTAAATTATAAAATACATAACGGATTAAAAAGAAAACTAGCATAGTATCATAGCTAATCAGCGTAACCGTTTTAGACGTTATTAGCAGGTAAACCTTGAACTCAATATGTTCATAGTATCAAACAAAAAGCCTCCTTGAAAATTTGCATATTGTGACGAACAACTACGGAACCCTACACTGCACTTGGCTCGACAAGCACTTGGCCAGTTTTTGACATTGTGTTCTGTGGCACTTAGTGGCAGTAAATATTTTACACGCTTGCTAAGCCTATGAAGCAGAAGACGACATGTGTATATAAACAAACTATGTTTTATATGGTATGTACGGTAAAACACGCGAAAGAGACACGGCTTACTAAAAACATCAGACAATTTAGTTTTTGTAAATTAAGTCTTATGAACACGAGAAAAATTTTGTTATTTTTTTTATTTCATTTCTTTATAAATTTAGTCATTTGTGTTTTTGTTTGGATAGTTATTTAGTCATAAAAATTACGAAGTCTCATACCATAGTCATGGCTTATGAGTAGGATTGCCTCTTTTTATTTGAATAAAGGAATTTTGACTCAAATACTTTTTTTTTCCTTTCATGATTTATGTAAAATTCGTCATTGAAAAGCAAACTGTGTGAAATAAAGTATACGAACCTACATTATTATTTACATCAATTATAATTGCCCGAAATACCGTAGAATACTTTATTTTTACGGATAACAACCTTACTATTGAGAAATTGAATGCGGATTTGATTCAATCTTTGTCTTTCTACTTTTATGTAAAAAATAAATATTGTTGTACTACTTAAACTAGATATAAATATAATCACTTTCTTATGTTATAAGAGGCATAAGAATTGGATAAATAAGAAAACTTAAGTAAGTAATACCAAATCATGCTATCGGTAATGAATATGTTTAGAACTTTAGGAATTCCTTATTGAAGTATAATGTACTAACGTATTTGAATAGTTATATCACACAAAAGATGGCAAGTGGGGATTAACCAATCAGATGTAAAATATTATTTTTATTGCTTTTCAGTAGTGGTTCATAGACCTTAAACGACGTCGTAATGCGTATCTAGTAGGTACTCGTATACATTTAGTGAATGGATAGTATACAAGTAGGTACTTAAGTAGTTAATCTTTTCCATCATAATTTAAATTCTATATTTTTAAAGATAAAGACTATTTTTTAAATGCATGCTACTATAAATCTCTAAGCTTGTTCGCTAAATCAAGTTTTTTAGGGTTATATAGTTATTCGGGTATAAAGTATGAGTATTATACCAATCTCAATTAATAAAGACGGAACATTAATGCAACCTATCAATGTTAAATTACACAATTTAAAAAACGGTATTTGATGGAGTTTAGTGTTTTAACATTCACGATTGCCTTCTTAGGGCTTTAAACTGAATAAAATATTTTTGATTTTGAATGTAATTATGAAAGAGTCATATTGGTTCTGGTTATATTATAATTTAAAGACAAAATTGTTAAATTACACTAATTCCAACGTTAGCACAAACTATGCTAACGTCTATAATAATATTTAGGATTTTAATTCACTTCTGTTAAACACAGAATTACAAATAGTCTCTAATAAACAGTCACGATGCGACACGGCGAATTAGCGGACCGTATCACATCGACATTCGATGTTCTTGTTATACTTTTTTATCCATTAAAAATAATTAGATGTATTTTATATTTTGTTTTATAATTTCGCACGATGCTACCTGTATACGTCGGCATTTTACATTTAGAAGGACGTTTGTAATACGAACACAGATAATATTTTTACCGCTGATAAATAATCACAGTTTTACTCTGGAAATTAATATATTTAAAAGTACGAGTAGATGTTGTGGCTACCGTAATTGCCAGTGATAAGCATTATCAGCAACGGCCCTGGGGACCCTGGGATAGAGCGAAAAGTGTAGTCGGTCTAGGCGCCAGGTATCAAGGGGCGCCAAAATTGTGTGATATAATATATTTATGGTGTGAAAGCGTCGACCGAAGAACGCCGAAAGGCATTCTCGCTCTACCTTGATTAAGGACTACGGCCGGCGCTAGGCATTATAATTTTTGATTTAAGTAGGTAGATTTGAGTGTATAATTTCAAAAAGCTTATGTTTAAATTTCGATTTTTACATACCTAACTACTCGCTATTAATGATAACATTAATTTTATAATATTAAATAAACTTTGATGGTGAATAAATAATTAAATAACGAAGCGTGGTATTAATAAGGAAAAATTTAATATTTATTTAAAATTGAGCTATCAATTATAACATAAGAGTTTTTTTCTTTTTCCATGATAGCCATAATTATACTGAGGAGATATTTTAGAATGTTTACAGTTGTTGCTAGCATAAGTACAGCGTTTTGCAGCATTATAGCCATACTACGTCGTCTAAGGCAATTAAGAGCTTAGCTCACCTTACGACAGATAATCAGCTTAACTAGCAGATAATTAATCCCTGAATAAAGTTTCTTAAACGTAAAGAATTTCACTGTCCTCTGTAATGTTGGTACCTACGTCACAAATATAGTTACCATACATTTCGCGAGATTCGGGACGTGACGTGCCTTGTGCGCATCACCGCGCCCGGCCCGCGCCGATAATTGCGTAGCTGACCAGGTCATATTCATCTATACTAGGTATGGGCAACCTTTGGACAGTCGCGGGACATACTTTAGGATGAGATGGTTACATTGAGCCGCTTCAGCTTCGCAGGAACATCGCCTCGCTAGGTGTGTTCTACCGTCTGTTTCATGGTGAGTGTTCTAAAGAGCTATTCGATCTAATTCCCTCCTCTCCTTTCCACAACAGAACCACACGCGCTGAGCTTCGGAATCACAGTTTTACGGTAACCGGTAACGTGCCGAGATGGCATGAACTAAAAAGTACTTGTATGTCTTATCTTTATCGTACTGTGGAACCATCTCCCTCCTTCTTATTACATCGGGTCCTTCAAACGTAACGTGAAGAAATATTTATGCAGGCCGGCATGACAGCGGCGACCGTCGATGGATTTCGATCTCTCGGTGGTCGTCGTTGTATTTGGATTGTACTTTGCTTACCATCAGGGACAGTACAGTCAATGTGCTGAGTGAGCTATTATAAAAAAAAGCGGGGCAAGTTTCATTTTTTTCGGTTTTATTTTCCCAACTATACCTAAAGTTAATCCTGGCTACACCCCTAAAAATTATCCGCAAGCTTCCGTGCACAAACCTGTGAAGTCTCGAAGCGTTCTAAAATATTAAGAAGAAGCATCACATCGATGATTAAAAAAAAATCATAAAATTATTTGTCTGTTATCCTCTTGGCAAATATTATTTATTTCATTAACGGATTACAAAAAATAGCAACGTTGTAATTATTTATCGAACAATTAGGTCATTTGGTGTGATAGGTGTTAAATTCACTGTACAATTAAAAAACCTGCCAAGTGCGTGTCGGGTCAAGCGCAGTGTAGGGTTCCGTAGTTTAAGAAATTTTCAATGAAATCTGTACGAAATATTCCTTTTTATTTAGGTAAATCTCCAAGTACATTTTATAAGTTGGTCGACTATTACTCGCTAACTTGTAAAGCCTAATTAGCTGTAATAGTTTTAGTTTTAGCTTCGTTATATATACTTACTGACGTGATTTTTTCACATATTCAATAACAAACATTTAGCTGGCAGGGCGAGGGACACGCGACTCTAACAAAAATCAATCGAAAAAAATTAAACCCGCAATTTTGAACTACCTATCAAACGTCAAACCATACAATGGGATAGAAGAAGAAAAAAGGTGTGTGTGCGATTCACACACGATAGAAGTGAAACTTCATTTTAAAAGATATTTTATTTAAACAGTGTGCAATATACATACACACCGACATTTGCTCTCTCGCTCTGGCTCACACAAAGAGGAGAGACCGATAATATATTGCTCTCTCGCTCTGGCTCACGCAAAGAGGAGAGACCGATAATGTGCGTTAAACGTTTAACGTTTAACGCTTGGAAGTCGCATAAGAAGTTTCACTTCAAAAATTCATACCCACTTCACGTGTAGGAAGGAAGGTATCTAACATTTACCTATAGCTATATCCATACCTAATTTCTGAGCTATGCCGCGGTCGGGCAGACGGAAGGACATGGCGAAACTATAACGGTTTCTTGTTGACTACGGAACCCTAACTAAAGGCCGAAGCTATGGCGTGTGTTAACCTTATACCTTATTCCTTTTATATATGACATAATTTGTTTTATATTATTGTTGTTTTTATTGTTATATTGCTTTGTAAACTCTTTGAACAAATTTGACTTATTTTTTAATGAATTAACAATAAATAATTTTAAATATTTATTTGATGCATGGAATATATAATGTATTTTTCTTCATTCATTTTGAAAAACCCTTTAGAATGAAAAGGTAAAAAAAATATTAATAAATAATTGTAAATATAAATATTGTTTTAAATAAAAAACTTAATTCCTTTTTTAAAATCTCTATAGAATTTACACATAAAACAATATTGTTCATTTCATTCATTCATTTACTGTAATTTTTGCCTATCTTAGTGGATGTGGAAAATCAAATTTCATTAGAAATCACAAAAAAATATTAAATTATTTATAAATAATTGGTAAATATTAATATTATTTTTTAAATAAAAAGCTTCATTCATTTTTAAAAACTCTATAGAATTTACACATAAAACAATATTGTTCATTTCATTCATTCATTTACTGTAATTTTTACCTATCTTAGTGGATATGGAAAATCAAATTTCATTAGAAATCACAAAAAAATATTAAATTATTTATAAATAATTGTAAATATTAATATTATTTTTTAAATAAAAAGCTTCATTCATTTTTAAAAACTCTATAGAATTTACACATAAAACAATACATATACATATTTGCATAGAATTTATTTCAAAAAGTTAAATGAAAGAGAGTTATTTTTGGAATTCAAGTTACATCATTTATTTTAAAATCCTCGAGATAAATTGAAAATACGATATTTAATACGTCAAGTACATCAAAAGATACAAAATTCATTGAAGACGTTTGTAATGTTGCAGTTAAAAAACTACATGGATATTTAATTGTTGATCTAAAATAAAACATATATGATATGTGTCGTATTAAAACAAATAAAATCCTCTCAGGTGAATATTGTCTAGTGTATATTCCAACAAAAGGATTTAAATATACTGGGAACGAATATATTTCTATCATATACAGATAACACAGCGTAGCCTGAAGACATAAAAATTTACTGAATGCACTACACACTAAAATTGTAAATACTGAACAACGCTGTTAAAATTGTATGATAGGAAGAAATAAATTGTATTTTGAATGTGTTCAAGTACCGGGTAAAGTCCCATTTGAAAAGTCAGAAGGAAAAAAAAACTTAATTAAAAGTACACTTAGTATATTAGTACGTGAAGGTAATACATAGTAAGTTAAGAAAAACAAACTAATAATACAAAGAGAAGGAACATTTTTACCAATAATATTTGGGTCTATTTCGAGGACGTTGATAAGAATGTTGATAACTTATAATAATTATAATATATTTAAATAATAATAATAATAATTGATAACGTCGTTCTCTTGTATAAAAATGGAACATGCTAAGAAAATGTTGTTTATTGAACCAGCTTTAATAGATAAACTAAAACAAACCACACATAAAAATGATACCCCTTTATCAAGATTGGATGCGGATATGGAAAAAATCTTAAATAGTAACGTAGAAGATCGCATAAATGTATTTTATATTTACAAACTTTACAAAGGTACTTGCACTTTGCCGAAGAAGAACGCCGACCATATCAATTATCACTTATTACAAACACGATTAATGATGGTTTAAGCGAATATAAAAATAATAGTTTAAAAGACAGAACGGTAGTTTCTGCGGAGACAGCGAGCAAAAGTGGAAAAGATAAGGAAACTGTCCACATTCATAAAAAATCACCATACACTACAAGTCAAATACTGAGCTTATTACCAAAAACATATTTCAAAGAAGGGCGAGTTGTTATTATATTTTATATCAGTAAGTAAAGACAAAATCCAATGAGATAATGAAGGTACCGTTACTATAGATAACGAAAAAGTTCCTGGAAGTAATATTATAGACTTAGTAAATGATTCGCTAAGACCACTGAAGAAAAGTGATCCAATAGGTTGGGAAACATTTGCAAAGGCATTGAAAGATATGAAAGTACCACTGACTTATCTTGGAAACCCAAAGAGATGTGAATTTATAAACCAGCTGCAATTAAACGATCTCGCAGGACACACATCGGTTGAAGAACTTTTCTCAACACCGACTAGTGGAGACAAGTATTAAAAAAAAATTAAGAATAAAATTGAATGGGAGAAATGGACCCCTTACTAGAAATTAATAATATTTACAATTCATTCACAAATTATCAACTGTATTGTGTATAATGAATTTGATAATAATCGTAATGTAAGCGTAGAGTCGTAGACTATATATAGTAGTTGAGTTATCATTGTAATACATACTTTAAAGTTAAAATGAGTAATATGTAATTGGAATGAAATAAAATTAGGAACATGTATTTAACTAAATATATTTTTTATTTACACCCCTCCATCAGTATTTAAATATCCAGTTATTACCTATAATATCATATATGCATATGAACTAATGTTTTGAGAATTAATTATTGCGATTGTGTGAGTCAGTTATGGATGCATTACAAATACAAAAACATTTAAGTAATATTTATCCAAACTTAAAAAGTAATGTATACGCCGCCAACCGGTTCTCAATACGTATGCAAGCTCCAACATATGTTATAAGTAATTTAGATCCAGATACAAAACCGGGGTCTCGGTGGATAGCTATATGATAAAATGGTTTCGGAGATTATTTTGATTCATATGGACGGCCACCGACTGGATACCACAAATTATTTCTAGAAAGAAATGCAAGGAGATGGTATTTCAATATACTAGGAGGGATCAAAAAGTAGTAAGAACGACATACTCCTTGGTAAGAAAAAAAAATACTGGCAGGCATAGCTCAGATACATATTTGTAATATTAATAAAGAAAAAACTTCGATTCTCTTTTGTTTTTTTTTCTGAATGTAGTCATTTGTTTGCTTCGTGTCGGAACGTGTTCTCGAAAATGGAGAAAATTGAAGTGCGAGCCATTATTAAATACCTCTGTTTAAAAAAGTAAACGAGTCAAGAGATTCATTGCGATTTGGAGACAACATCATTAGGAGAGTCTGCTCCGCCGTATTCCACTGTCGCTTCTCAATTTCGAGTAGGGAGAACGAGCACGGAAGACGAACATCGTTGCGGCCGTCCATCGACGTCAGTCACCCAAAAAAATGTTGCGAAAGTCGAGAAAATTGTATTGAGCGATCGAAGAGTTACCATCCGATACTTAATTCAAGAAACGGGCATTTCATATGGAGTATTCAATCCATATTGAAACAATTTTTGAATATAAGAAAGGGCTCCGCAATATGGGTGCCGTGGATTGGTTAGGTTAGGTTGGAAATGTAATAATAACGCACGAGACGAGCGAGCGGAACGAGCGGGCCGCGGTAGCGGCCGGCGAGTGCTAGGAATACTTTTACCCTAGAAAATTTTAGAAATGTAAGGAATTATGATTGTTTAATAGTAATACGACAGAAAATGATATAATATTATCGCATTTATTTAAGACATATTTATACTATAAAGTCATATAATAAGATTTGAAAACAGTTTATTATTTTTAAAAACAACAAGGGATTACCTCATTATGGAAACGATACAAGGAAGCGAGCTCATTGTTATCGTTATCGCGCGAGAACATTAAGGGTTAAAATGATGTCATTAGAGGGTAGTGGAGATAATGAATCGTGAAAGCTATCTTTTGAATGAGTAGAGATATCAGAAAACGGGTGACGGAAATCGATCGGGCGTGGTCGAAAACCCCCAGTTTGACAACAAACTTTTTTTTTAGGTTCGGCCTCCCTTTGTAACAAAAAAAGGCTTCTCATACTCGTCTGTGATTGGTGCGCTGGAAATGTACAATGCTCCCTACTTGCAATCGGACATAATTATCGTGTCCTACCCACCCAGCAATTCTAAACGTGAAGTTTTCTTACCCGAAAATCATGACTGTTAACTGTCAAGAAATATAAATAGGTACAACTATGAAGGGACCGCTATGTTAACGTTATAAAATTTTTAAGAGGACAATAAGTGAGAAATTAGTCGTTATATTTATGAGATTAAAAAACAGAAACTAGGTATATTTGTATAGTCTTCAGATGTAAAAACTATGAAACGAACAGGATCGCAATTTTTTTTAATATTTAAATAAAAATCAGTGAGTCTATTGTTTAATTCAATATACAGTACCTATTCACAAAGTTAATACTTAATTTGTTCCGTGACATTAGCCAGTAATTTAGGATTAGCTACACGGGATTAGCCATACAGTTTTATTAATCCTATACTCCAACTCTTGGCATATATAAAAAAAAATATGTTCACGAATAAATAACACTTTTAAAATTAAACATGACGTACTATTTAGTATCGCTAATCGCAGTGATAATAATCCTACTTTTCAGTCTAGATAATGCGAGTTCGATCACGCTCAGAATATTCTTCTGGCCTTTGGGTGGTGATTATCATGACTTAGACCAAGAGAATATCATATGATGAGCGTCACATTTAGTTGTATGTAAGTAATAAGTACACATTAGTAATGTGTGAGAATGACCCGTAAATTATTAAATAAAATAAATTATGTTAAAATTATGACAACAAAAAACAAAACTGCTTTAAATTGTCGCTTGATACCTTTTTATTTGCATTTCCTCTTACTGGATTTTTTATAGAGTATATACACATTTCCCCAATATATTAAATAATATAAATCTACATTTGTAATCGATTCTTAATCTTTCAACAAGTTTAGTGTGCTATTAATATTGCATATTATACTATATACATTTTTTATGTGCCTCTACAACCTATTGTTTGCTCATTTGATATTGGTTTCGTATTTTAATTTGAGAACGCGTATTGTCCTGGTACTACCTACCTAAGGAATAAAAAACAATGACAAACAGTAACTAGAATTGTGCAAAATGTTTCCTGAAAACACTAACAATCGTTACTTTTTGGTATAAATTACTATGATTTATTGTATTGAATTTAAAGTAAATATCCACTTATTTAAGTATAGTACAAATGTTATTTTATTTATTGGATTTGTAGTTTACCACTTAAAGCATGTACCTATTGATATTATTTTTGTAACGTTGGTAGGTACCTCAGTCACAAAAGTGATTATCTAAACAATATTTGTTAAAGGCACTATATTTATTTATAAATAATAATAACTCACATTTGTGTTTTTTGTCCCCGAGCGTCATTGCAAATTATAAGTAAAGTCAAAATTATTTTAATTTTTACGTTCATTTTAATTTACATTAACAAGAAATTTATTATTGGATCGAGGGTGACACTAAACGCGGTCTACTGCGACCGGTCCGCTTCGCGTGATCTATTCACTGTTACTGCGTTGTGTTCATTTGAGTGTGGAAGCTGCTCTCTGACCGAACAGCGGAGGATGCGCAAGCGTCATAAACTATCCTTTACCAGATTCTTATGTATGGTGTATGTTACATAATTATGTAAATATGTAATTTTTTATTCAAAGTATAACATATTTTTATACGTGACAAGCAAATTTCTAAAAAATTACGGTGTGTACGTGTAATATGAAATACGTATTCATGAAAATAATGTTATAGGTTTTTTACACAAGATCATTTTACATGAGGTCAAAGTGAAACAATCAAAATAAGATTAAACGCAATATTTTATTTTAAACATAGTTCACGGCGTGCGGCTGCATACAGTTTACAGTGTACGTGATAAAGTTTAAGTCTTGCAGCAAATTTGTTAATCTCTCAAAATGTCTTTCAGTGTAAGGAAGTGCACCTTCAATGAAATTGACTAATGCAGGTATTTTCAGATTGCCAGATATAATTTCCGGTGCTAATATATTAAATACCAGCTGCGCAGCATGACAGTTTTTATTATTAGTATTCCATTCAGCAGCGAATTTTAACAAAGTCTCTTTTTGGGTTTGATTTATATCTTTTAAAGTTTCATAAAGCTTATTATTACCGCCCTTAAGAACTTCATTCACTATCTTTAGTACATGCAATGGTCTTTCCATTCGCAAAGCCAATTTTAATGCCTTTAAAAGCTTTTTATCATTCAATAAATTAATTAATTCTTGTTCTTGTAAAATTAGCTGTTCTCTTTCTTTGGCCATTTTTTCCTGTCTCTCAATTGTAACATCTTTCAGTTTAACTAATTTAGAATCAGACCCTCCAGTAATTATGATGGACTCATCTCTATTTATCGCTAATGACCATACTTTACCATCATGATTATCCATAGAAAATTTACATTCTGATGTTTTTACATTCCACAGTTTAACTAATCCATCAGCTCCGCTTGATACAATTTGCTGTCCTTTGGTAATAAACTCGATTTTAAGAACTGAACTCTCATGGCCTTCAAATGTTTTTAAGCAACTCAAGTCAGCTACAGACCACAACTTGATAGAACAATCAGCAGAAGAAGTGAGCACAACCTGATCCACAGACGAGAATTTAACACACCATACCCCTCTTCTATGTCCTTTTAGCACACCTAATAGTGTCAAATCATCAGACCATAGTTTGGCTGTTTTATCTTGAGAACCAGTAGCTATCATTTTATCATTGGGAGCTACAGCCACACAGTTAATATCCATTTGATGAGCTAATTCAGTATGGCTTGCATGAATTTTTTTATCTATATTTAAATCTTTTGCTATTTGCCATACTTTTAGGCAGTTATCTTGACCCACTGATGTAAAGAAACTATGTGAAGTTTGAGAAGTAAAAACAGAACCAACCGATGCTGTGTGTCTAGTCCCTACAGAAAGACAAGTTATTTTATTTTCTACTGTCTGAAGCCAAACTCTAACAGTATTATCTTTACTGGAAGATACAAACATTTCAGGTTTAGTTGGAAAACTTGCCAGTGCTAGAACTATGTCTAAATGCCCTTTAATTATTTCGCAGTTCATGCTTTCAAGTTCATAATATTTAAGATCTGGACTATTTGTAGCAACAAGTATGTTAGCTTCAGATTTACCTACAAATATTATATCCAATATTTCATCAGTAAATCCAATCATTTGTTTTACACATACATATGTTTCAAGATCATGTAAAATAATGTTATGATCTGCTGTAACTAAAGATACCATATTCCGTACATCATTAAACATGAGATGTGTTATAGCTAATCCACCATTATCCAATGAAGGTGACACTAAGCTGTTGCTCTGTTCATACATAAGACGACTCATCAACAAATTCCATATTTTTATAATACCTTTTTCACCAGCACAAGCAACATAAATTCCTTCTGTTTCTAATTTTTTCTTGAAATTTGGTATTTTAAATGTGGGTGGCAAAAGAAAAGTAGATTCAATACTTTCATAAACAGGCACAACTCGAAGTGCTTTACTTTCATTAAGAACCCAAAGAATTAACACTCTATCTCGGCCAGAACTTACCATATATTCACCATCAGAAGTGAACTGCAATGAAGTGATTTTGCTAAAATGACCAGAGTATATTAAGCATTGTTCACCAGATTTTGTATTCCAGGATCTGATTTTGGTATCATCGGCTGCACCAAAGATTAACTGTTTAGTTTCATCTGGATGATATTTTAGAACAGAAAACACTCCCATCGCTCCACGTAAACTGCTTGTGCAAGTATTGTGCGCCATGTCCCATAATCTTACATTGCCATCTGAGCCTCCAGATGCGACATTCTGATCGGCACAATCAAATGCTAATCTTGCAACTGGTCCCTTGTGTCCTGATCTCCATACCTTCAACTGATTACCTGTTTCTTTATCCCACAGTTTGATTAGTCCACTTTTGTGTGCGGAGATAATTGTTTTATTATCATGTGATAGCTGGAATGTCTGTACATGATCATTTTCTGCATCTTCTTCAGATTCACCAATAGCGAGGACATTTGAGCAAGTGTTGATATCAACTATCTTGATGACATTCTCACATAGACAAAGAATTTGAACACCATCATTTGTCCAATAAATATCTCCACCAGTGTAAAATGCAGTATACTCACCAGACTTCTCATATCTGTAACAAAATTTAATAACAATAACAATTCAGAACAGATTTCTAAATATTATATAATAGATTTCTAAAGTTTCTAAATATTGAATTTGTAATAGTCTAAGTATTGGGGAATCCTGAATATAAATCTGTAATGAGTTTTAACACTTTCTAAAAACCTTGCTATATGTAATACATCATATATTTGATAATTGATGACAAATTTAAAGAATATATTTAAGATTATATTTAAGTATTTCTATATATTTAAAAGTACAGTTTGCTGGTCTTTTGCAACTTCTACAAAAAAAGATTTAAAGATAAGTCTCATACAAGTAAAATTTCAGGAATTTTTTTGTCGACAAATTATTGTTAAAGTTATTATGCCAATAAGGCAATAGTTCCAATCAATGTATGTGCTATTTCTTTCATATACTTACATTTCTTTTAGGTTAACCATTATTTACAATGATACAAAAAAAATATATATATTGCTTTCATTTAAAAATAAATACATATGAGTATTATCAACAGTATTAGTATAAAAAGCTGTATTTATTATATTTGTTTGGTATATTATATTTGACTATTTTGATCAATTAACATTGAAATTCAAATTTACAATCATGTAACAAGTACATATGTAAATGTAACCATGCGATTTTTATATTTAGAAAATGACATTGACACATTTGACAGTAATGTATAATAAAACATCGATTACTTATCGATAAATCGAATGTCATGTGCACTTTTAAGTTGAGGTTAAATTATTGAGCCTAAAGACTAAAGAAACAATATTCATATTTATATTAAAAGCGAAATAAACATACATCTATTAAAATAAAAACACAAAATATTAGCATTCCTCCTTGTTTTGTGAAACACCAATCAGAACAAATGACGTCACGGGTCAAAGCCTTTCCCTGCAAAGTAAACTTTATTTTGGTTGATTCGAACTTCTCATGTGTTAACGCTTATCGATAATCTCTGCACCGTTTTTCAATTATTTTATGGTTTTAAACTATTAAATTGCCTAATATTGTGTTGTATACAACCGAAAAGGTATTTTTTTTTTTGCGAATGAATAAGGGTTTTTTAATGAAAATAGCTTTAATTTGTCTAGAAATTATTTGGTTACATTGCAAATTGTTCTTGCGTTAAACATAAACTTTAGCTCAGCAGAATTTATCTTCACTCACTACACTGAATCTAAACTTAAATGTAAGTAAAATGTGCATATTGAAATTTAAAATTTTCCCTGAGTATAAGTACATGTAAAGTAGTATGTAGTCATATTAATAGCTAGTAAATGACATAGAAGGAGCAGTTATTTCCGTTATAAGCTATATGTCGCTTCTCAAAGGTATTGAACCTGATAAAAATATTAAAAAGTGTGGTCTAATGTTGTCAAAAAACTACCCTGTCATACCGAGTATACCCAGACAACCAGATTTGTCAAGATGGCTTTATTGAAACCAAGTGTTCTAGGAATGCAAAGACCTATAAAAATTATGTTAAGGAAGGCAAACTTATTTTTTGTACATTTGATTTTAGTTATCTATAGCATATATAAAGATGCTAAAATTTTATATTTTATTGTCATTGTAGAAATCTAATATGTCTGCTATTTTATATAACTAAAATAGCGAAAAAGTTCAAGGCGCACCTGATTGTAAGTGGCTACCGTAGCCTATAAATACTTATAAGACCACAGGTATTTCTAGCGCATAGCCGACCCTGAACCTCCCTTCCCCAAGGACTCTGAAAGCCCTACCCACCGCTGGAACACAACACAAGATTATTTGGCTTCGATCTTCTGTTGGGTGGAGGTATTTCACCAGTTGGTCTGGCCCAAGGAGAGAGATCTCCAAAGATATGTCTTTGTTACCCTACCTCTCTTATTGTAGTACCAAACTCTATGTATCAATTATTCTACTAAAATACACTCATATATTGTATAAGCAAATTTTTGTGGTTTTCTTTATTGTACATATTATTTGTAAAATAAATAAGTTGTGGGGTTTTTTGTATTTTTGGTGGACTAAATTATTTTAAAATCAATTACTTTAGGATTATTACAAATATACTTACATACATATACTTTAGAATTCATTTTGAAAACTCAAAATAAGTATAGGTACATTATTGTCTGAACACTGAAATATATACGGTGAGTAGGTTCCTTGATGTGGAGTATTGTTGAATCGACGTGACGCATGGCGGTGCTTACTATGGGATGACTCGTGACGTGACAAGCACCACCATGCCACTTGTGAGCGTTTTGACGTCAATTTAAAACTTTTTTTTATACATATAGGCAATTTTTACTACTAAACCTGTATTTTATACAAAAATAAGTGTTTTTTGTTGAATAACAAATACGTATAAACTCTTTATAAATGCTTTTCAAAAAAGGTCATTTACAAGGACAATTATGTCTGACTGGATTACGACGACCACCACCACCAAGTGTACCATAACGGTAAGCTTAAGCGTGTCAGATTCCATTTCACTGGGTAGTAGGTGGTAGTTCAGTGAGTATCCAGTTGCTGAGAGGCTTGCAGGCTGGCATGACAGCGACAAACAGCGATAGATTGCGGACCAGTCAGTGGTGGCTGTTGTTTTTGTATTGTATTTAATTTTTTCGTTAATTAATGTGGTTAAAGGTATATAAGCCCAACCAAATCTGTTGAACATCTCCAAGCCCGGGTGAAGCTGTAAAAGCCGTTCGAGGTTTCAGGGCCCTTATAGCTAACAGTAGGTATAGTGAGTTCGAAAAAAAAAATTAAAATTCTTGAGAAACAATTGGTTGTATGTCAATCGATAGTTTTTTATATATCAATACTATTTTTTTATATAAGTTCCTTACGACACCCCTAACGTGTCACCTCTATGCCTCTAATCCTGTGTCATCTAAAAATAATTATAAGATGTGTCCCATCCTGCGGTGAGAAGTTTCCCATTCTATACTATATATACATTCTATACTATAGTATTCCTTACTATTGGATGATCACACAATATATTTTTAGTGAATACTATAGAGCCATCTAGTTTTTAAGTGTCATATGAATTTTCATATGCCACAGCATTATACTGTGGTAAGGATGCTTATATCAATGTTGATATCGATATCCGATATAATATAACGAAATATAAAAAAAACGATTTCATGTAAACCATCTATAAAAATAGGTATCTTTTCTTTTGGGTGCTACCTCTAGCTTAGAAAACTTTCTTCTTTTTTGGGTGCTGCTTCTAGTGTTGACATTGTTTTTTTTTTGGGGAAACTTTGTTTTACTATTTATGATTTGTTCAAATACAAATCCTCGAACTACATTAACAACACATAAATGTGAAAACATCTAAGTAGTATATAATATATAACATGAATATATTTATGTGGTCGATGGACCCTGGTTATGACACTGGCACCACGCAATCCACGAGGGTGGCCGATGATCCCTGGGTAAGACAACGGCGCGACGTGATGTACCAGGATGGCCGATGCACCCTGGGCAAGACAACGGCGTCACGTGGTCCACCAGGGCGGCCGATGGACCCTGGGCAAGACAACAGCGCCATGTGGTCCACCAGAGTAGCCGATGGACCCGGACAAGACAACGGCGCGACGTGGTCCACCAGGGTGGCTGATGATCACTGGGTAAGACAACGACCCCACTTGGTTCACAAGGGCGGCCGATGGACCCTGGGCAAGACAACGGCGGCACGTGGACGTGGAAATTATATCGCACATTTAATCCAATACCGTCACTATCTTAAACAAGCAAATTATGCAGGAGAGGTATTTAAAGATTACCATCAAAGATTAACATAATAGAAATATAACATTCCTTTTCAACTTCGAACTAGCTATCATATGGTGCGTTTACTCAGTTATTTTGGAGTAATTAATTGTAGTAGCAAGTAAAAGTCTTACATAAACAAACAAAACAATGATTTAATTGCGTTATAGCTAACCAAACAACAAAAGACGTTGCAAGAAGAATGAGAGTGAGTAAAAGTAAATATAAAGAAGAATGAATGGTCAATCGATCTGTCAGGATAGATTAGGTAATAAAGCTGGTCACTCACAGATATCACTATCTTAATGAACCTTATTTAAATTGAAATAATTAAGTAGTGTTAAAATTATTGTTTTTAATAGATTCGATAAAAAAAGCAAATATTCGATGTTTCTATAAATAAATAAATCGAATACTATAAATATTTGGCAAAACATCGAATCAATACGATATATCGATGTTAATTGAATGTCCCTAGTCTATTATTTTGTACACAAGTGCATAATGTACAAATAGTTACTGTGCAAACGGAATGTAATTTTACTTTATATTATTTTGTGATTATTTGTTATCCCTCTAGTGTGCACATAATTGGTAGTGTTATATATTAAATAGTAAATAATCAAAATGTATTGTCTGAAAATTATTTATTCATCAATATTTAGATTAAATAATAACAACAGCTACTTTAAGAAAGTATACAGTACTGCTATAGAACGAAATCAAACACCGAATATAAAATTTGAACCCGTTTTTTCATTTTCGTTTATAAAATATATTGCTTCACTACATCGAGCAAAGGTTTATCATGGAATTGCATCATGTGTAGCGATTCCCACATGCGGTATACTTGAAATATTGAATGTCTTGTCAGAAAACACTTTCCTTGCAACTACTTACATTGGTGAGTGATATGGTATCTATAGTAATAGTTATTTACTTTCAGACTGTCTAAAATAAATTATCCACAACTATTTTATTGCCTTTACACATGAGGTATAACACAAATCACAGGAATTACAAAATATTGTTTTATCAGTAAATTTTTAATCTGTTTTTTTTTTTTTACCAGAATGATAATAAAAGACTAAAATATAATGCAGTAACTACATAAGTCAATGTATTTTACTAGATGAGTAAATTACAACACAAAGTTTGGCTCAACTATAAAAGATCTGAAGTGTGGTAGGTTGGCTTGTTTTTTTTTTTTATAGTAGTTGGCAAATTGTTGACTGTCCATGATGGCAAGCACAGTACAATCCGAGATAAAAAACTGTAGGACCTCTCTATACTGGCAGGATTACAGAGAAGTGTGGATCATATGTGTTAAAAAATTACAAAATATTGATCAAATAATGTACGAAAATTACTTAAAATTCATATTTTACTTTTAACATTCAGAAACTTGAGATAGCTGTATGGTTGAAACCTATGTAACTTGCAAAAGTCAACTTCTTAGAACTGACATTTGTATTGTAAAGTTTATAAACAATTTGTTTAAAAAAAATAGTCTATAACAATTTGTTTCCGCACTATGGAATTTTATATTTAGCCTAATTATAATGTTATCAAACTGTAAACAAAATATGCAGTCTCAAATCAACGACACAATCTAAAGTTGAGCCATAATAAATATTGCAAGAAAATATGACGTTTTAGTTGCAAAAAATTAAATTAAAGAAAAAAGTCATCTCATTAAAGCTCAGATTAAACTAGTTGAGTAGTATTATATTGATTGTGATATTTATAGAATGGACAGACATAATAGAGAATGTAAGAAACATATCCAAAGATATTAAATATAGAAAAGAAGTAGATATGTTACTGGCACACACAAATTGAGGTCTCCTCCTAATTGTGATGTTCTGCTACGATAGCTATCTCTTTCACTTATGCTCTTTTCATTCTTTACATTGCTCATTCGTTCAACTTGTACAATAGACCACATGACCAGATTATCAAGGACATATCTGTGTACCTATTTAATAATATCATTGTTCTTGTCAGATACATTTCTATTTAAGGTTTAGGCAATTGTGTTACTTTGATGCCAACTTTTTCACCACATACCAATATCTAGATATAGAAATCATTGATGATAACAGAAGCTTTAAGGCTAAAATTTTTATTGCCACAGAGTGATTTTAGAATATGAATATTTTCATGTTCTGTTTGTGATTATAAAAAAAGCTGTTGTAAAAGAAAGACAAAAATTAAAAAAAAACTAGCTAATAGAGTGAACCTTATTTGGCACTATATCAATGCTTGCCTATTAAATAAAAGGAAATTCGTGTGTTATTTTAATTAAAACTATTTAATCGTCTTTATATGAAACTGTAATCTAATAACACTGTAGTTCTTTAACTACTATTGAATATAAATATGATTTAAAATTTATGTGAAACATATAATAATATTACATATAAGTTCACCACAATTTTAACAGCTAAGTTGCTTACATCATATTAAAATAACTAAAATTTCAGGTATCACAGGAGCAGTTGTTTTATCAGCAGCCAGTGTACCGTTTTATAATACAATTGGATTTTTGTACATAAGTCAAGATAATAAACATATAAAAATATCAACTGTAGACTTTTGGGGAAGAAGGAAAGACCAAATTATCCCAACAAATGATTGGATACCATTAAATGACATGGCACCAAAAACATTAGATGCATTGTATTTAAAACCTACACTATTAGATGGTACAAAATATAAATTATTTTTAAAATTTGGCAGTGTATTGAATTCCAAAAAAATAGGTGAAGTTCTAGAATGAACTGCAATTAAAAAAATATCCTGCTAAAAACAAAATAGCAATATACTGTGATATATCATGTTGGATGCGACTGCAGTATAAAAGTTTGTAGTGTGGGAACTATATTATCGTATATAGTAATAAACCTTTGCAGCATATGTTTGTTTCCTTGAACATATAATTAAAACATCATTCATTTACTATATTTATTGTGTTCATAATAAATAATAAAAGGTTGTAAGCGAATTGTGATCACTGTATTAATTGATGTCAATGAAATAAAAACAAATGGAAATTTCAAATTTATTTCTATACCTTAAATAATTTACATGATGATTGAGAATGAAAAAGTTTTAACAGATGAGATTTATTAACTAATAACACTATGTAACTCCCTTGGTACTTATTTCCTTTCTTATAATTGTTAAAATGTTCTAATATTAAAATTAGCTGGAACAGAACAAAGTTTCAAAATATGATTTAAACATTTTAGTTATTTTTATTCCATAGAACTGTTATTGTTTATATATTATTATGTTTGGTAATCTGAACAGATCTTAAAAAATAAACCTATCTACTACTATTTCATGACTAAAAATTGAAACTAATTAAAACGTGGCAACATATGGGCATTAACATTAATTAATTCTCTGTAAGTGAAGTTTACCATCAAAATTGTCTATAATTTAGAGATTATATATTGGTCAAAACTATATGTAATAAGACGATAACAATAACTGAATGTGGCCCAACACTAATATTTAATTTAAAGTTATATTCTTTGTATATAGAAAATTAGATTTTAACCCGACTTGATCTACTTGAGTAAAATTAGTAAATTTTATTAATTATTTGGTATATACAATTTTTTAAAATTATCTACATCACAATATTTATCTTACAAACATACTTCAATCAACTAAGATCATTAAACTACAAGCAATTTACATTTTTCATTTTAGAACAACTTCTATGATTAAATATAATGTCCGCCATAACTAGATCAAATACCAAAGTAGATGCAAAGATTCAAATCATTCTGGTATTATTATATTTACAATAGGATATCTATGGTTTCTACTACTATTTCTATGATATAATATTTCATAATACATTGATACTTTAACTGAGGTTATTCAACAACTTTATAGCAACCAGCAGTGTCAAATGTCAAATAAATAAAGGGTAATTTAAACTGATTACAATAAACTATCTAAGAAGAGAAATACAAAAAATATTCATTGTTTTGGAAACTTATTATTTTCTGCGTGTATTCAAATTCAAATTGTGTTATGGTTGATTGTTTAACACTAGTGAAATATTTTTCCTTAGTCAGCTGGTCCCAGCCTTAACATATGAGTACTAACCAGTATTTTTAAGGTTCCAAAGTCAAAAGGAACCCTTAAAGTTTCTCTATGACCATCTGTATGTCCGCGGCTTAGCTTAGCTTCTTAGTACTAGAAAGCTGTAAGTTGGTATTAGTATACATATTAATCACGACGATAAAGTAAAATAAAAACTTGGTAAAAATTGTTTAGGGTACATCCCCTATACGTAATGTGGAAATGTTTTTTTTCTTCTATCCCATCCATAGTGTGGGTTGTCGATGGAAAGGTCGTTCAAAGATAATGTGGCTCTTTGATAACCAACTTTCAATTCAGGGTTCCGTTTGCCAAATATGAAGCTTTAAAGTACTAATTTCTGTTAGAGTTGAGTGTTCCCCCCCCCCCACCAGCTAAATGGTTGTTTTTGGATATGTGAAAAATTCATAGTAGTAGTAAGAAGAAAACTATCAGCGGTAAGTAGGCTTTACAAGTTAACGTCAATCTACTTATAAAATGCATTTGGAGAAGTAATTTAGTACTAATTCCATTTAAAATTACTTATCCCCCCTAAAAAGGATGGTTCCGGGATATGGTCAAACATTTATAGTATACTTTTGTATGTTTTTTTTTTTTTCGAACTGACTATACTGTTAGCCTTAGGGGCCCTGGAGCCTTTACGGCTTTTACAGCTTTACCGGGCTTGGGTTGCTGTTGGCTCGGCTTGTTGGGCTTGGGGCTGGGCTTGTATGAAGTAATTCGCTTGGACCGGTAATTCGGTGTAGCATGAATTACTTCATACTAAAGTATACTATAGAACTTTTTTTTTTTTATTTGAACTGACTATACTGTTAGCCTGAGGGGCCCTGGAGCCTTTACGGCTTTTACAGCTTTACCGGGCTTGGGTTGCTGTTGGCTCGGCTTGTTGGGCTTGTATGAAGTAATTCGCTTGGACCGGTAATTCGGTGTAGCATGAATTACTTCATAATAAAGTATACTATAGATCTTTTTTTTTTATTATTTGAACTGACTATACTGTTAGCCTGAGGGGCCCTGGAGCCTTTACGGCTTTTACAGCTTTACCGGGCTTGGGTTGCTGTTGGCTCGGCTTGTTGGGCTTGTATGAAGTAATTCGCTTGGACCGGTAATTCGGTGTAGCATGAATTACTTCATAATAAAGTATACTATAGATCTTTTTTTTTTATTATTTGAACTGACTATACTGTTAGCCTGAGGGGCCCTGGAGCCTTTACGGCTTTTACAGCTTTACCGGGCTTGGGGGCGAGAGCTTAAGGCGCTCAGCCACGAAAGCTAAACAACAACATCCGAGGGTGCCAAAGTGGCCTAACCTCGGCTCGGACTGTTGCGCGTATGCAATTAAGTCGCGATCTGACTAAATATACTGTAGATGTTTGACCGTGACCCAGCCGGCGCACGCTTCGGTGTAACATGATTAACCTTAAGTCTGCATATTGTGACGGGCAACTATGGAACCCTACACCACTGCGTATGGCCCGACACGCACTTGGCATTTTTTTTAATTGAAATATTAATATTATCTCCTGATAAACCGGAATGGTTTGCAAATGTTATGATACCATTGTGTAGTTGGGACAAAATGAAATGATCATTATCCGTTTTAACTCAAGTAACTCGTTAAATAGTGTGACTAAGTCCAATACCTTCCCTCAGGAAGTATCATAATTCATATTAGTATTTAGGAAATATAAATTAGTATTAAAATGTAAAACGAAAAATAAATTACTTTGAACTAAAACAGAAGTATATGTATATATCACATGTTAGATGTAACCAGCAAAATATAAATTTTTCGTATGACACTATATCTGACCTCTGCAACACAAAGTAAACAACAAACAATAATTATTCAGTATTTAAAATGTTCCTACTGATTTTTAGTGCATTAAAACTTTGAATTTTCTGTCTAAAATGATTAAAAACATATTTTAATTAAAACTTAATAAATCTACATAAACATAATATGTATAAGTAGAATGACATAAATTAATAAAATAAACTGTCGTTTCAATACATCTTGGTTTATAGAATATAAAATATTGCATATGTGTAACAACAATATGATCAACATTTTTAAGTAACACTCTTCACACAGATAACTTAATAATTAGAATGTGTTTAATCTACCCAGGCCTGGGCGGGCTGGTCCGTGGTGAACGGACTTACACCATTACTTTCCATGGCTTCTAACACCTCGCAAACATAGGCAGCGACATCTGATCGACTTTGATCAATACCTTTGATGAATGGATGTTCCAACAATCTGTTATATTTTGGACGCTGATTCTCTTCTTTTATTAGGCTAAAAAATTAATCGTATTACTTAGAAAAAATATTTCAATAGCTAGTTGCTCCCGCAAATTCGTTACATACGACATATATTATTATTTCCTGGTTGAAAAGCGTAAAGGATTGTGTAGACTCCACTGTCGCTTGTTTTGCCATATCACTCTACATTTTAGTAATACAATGCTAGCAACAAACATTATACATGTAGACATAATGAACAAGTTGAGTTAACTAAAAAAAAATAAGTTAGTATTTGCATATTATATGTACAGAAATTGGTAAAATCAAAGTAAGAAATCAAATAGACACTTATGGATTCATTCTCTTTTGATGCAAAGAGAACGCAAATAACCTAATACATATTTTAAAATGGTTACTATGAGTAAACCTTAGGAGATAAACATATGCCATTGCCGACTTTTCTGTAGGCTTTTAAAAAACTATAATTCTTTATTACATTATTTTGATGTATCTTTTAAGGTTTAGCCAGCGGAAGCGATATAAGCGCCCGAAAATAGTTTTTTTTGACGACATGATTAAAAAACACCGGATTTTCTCTACTATACAAAGACTTAATTGGAATATATTGTATATACAAACCTTCCCTAAAAAGTTCGCTATATGACAGTGAAACCAGTATAAAAATCCGTTACGTGGTTTAGAAGAAATAAGCGGACAAACAGACAGACGCGGATAGCGACTTTTATACTATGTATCGATAATTTGTCGAATGTCTTGATATTTACAAAACCATTTTAGAAAAATTACACTCATCATTTCATAGATTTTCATAAAGTGTAAGGTATTCACCATGTTGTTCTTTTTGCATCAAAATAGGATGAACCCATAAGCGTCTATTTGACTTCTTATTTTGATTATGCCAATTCCTGTACCTATAGTATGCAAACATTTTTTTTGTTATACTGTACATGTTCATTATGCCTACCCGTATGATGTTCGTGGCTATCAGTGTAAAAATGTTTAGTGATAAGTACATAAACCCTAAGCATAATGATAGCCTTACTCTGGTTCAGCCCTACACTTCTACACAAGCTACATTCAAAATGGTTCAGTAGTTTTTAAGTTATGTGTAGTTTTATCACAGATGATTTACGATTTTTTACATACTAGCTGTGTCCGCGACTCAAGCACGCATTTATCATGTTGTCATTATTTTCGTTTTTTTTACGTACCTATATGTTATGAATTCTAAAAATATTAATCCACTATCAATTTTCGAATTAAATATACTCCCTGTATACAAAAAATTCAATATGTTATGCAAATCTACAAAAAATATTATTATTTAAAAAAAAAACATACCAAGTATTAACAAAATTGACGAAGTTATTAGAAAATGCATTGTTGCTATTCGTGAGACGCGGAGGGTCACCTTGCACAACTTGTTGCAACTGCTCAAATACAGAGCCCCAACGTGGGTAAGGGAATGCACCAGTTGCAACTTCCATTAGAGTAATTCCTAGAGACCATACATCGGAGCGCACATCATAACCTCGAGCTCTACCTGGATCAATTCTTTCAGGCTGAAAATCAATATAATTATTTTTATTGTAAGGAACTAGACATTAACACAGTTAACACTTAGATTTTGAACGCAAATTAGTATTCTTATTTTAATAAAATGTTAAGTTCAAGCATTATGTAAGCAAACTTTCAATGATTTAAGACCTCTCACCCTCAATGTAAACAAAAATAAGAAAATAAATGAGTTATATAGATTTGTTTCAAGCCGTCCTAGTACGTCGGATATTCTCCGAATTGAACATCGGTACATTTAAGTAAACTTTATACTTAGTAGTATTATAGAATTAAATTGTTTTTTGGAACACCCATTTATGGCTAGTAAAAATTATGGAAAGAAATTCGACATACCATGATAAAAATAGTATTATTAATTCGAATTATAAATATTGTTTAGAAATGGTTTTCATATTTTTTTTGATACATAAGATTAGAAATGGGTAGAGATAGGGTTAATGTGGATTATACCGAAGCCGTAGTTCGGTGCTAAGAATGTGTCCAAAAATATTTACGCTACGCTTGTCATTTCTTTTGCGCATCTCTCTACAAATTCTTCCTCAGACCCCAATACACTCGAGTAAATAATTTCTCGAGGTGGTAATGGTCGCACTGGAAAAGTAAACATAAAAAGAGTGCAAGCAGCTACAATATCCAATTTACACCATGGAGTCGAAATCGTGATACTTATTCTGCCGTCGACTTAGGGCGATATTGTATCTACACCAGCTTCTTGGAAACCAACAACTTTAGAACTAGCTATTTTGTATTTACTGCAAACTTATATTACTAGGACATATTGTGTTTTTCTGAAAGTGGAAATCGGAGACCCACATTTTATTATTTTATTGAATAAACAACCATTTCAATTTTGGAAGAACATGCATTTAATTTATTGATGTCTCTAGTGAAGCTCCAATACCAAGTAAAAAACTGAGTAAAGTAAATACCTCAGATTTACGAAAAATTAGAAAAATTTAACAAGTACTTTCAGAAGTCAAAATTGAAGAAATATTAGACGACGTACATAGACTACGATTGACATGTGAATAATGTGGACCTGTATGAACAATTTCTGTTCTTAAATTTCGCTGTTCATTGGCTTAGTGAATACTTTTCTCTATATCATTGTCATATGATTGGTCGTAGGTCGTAGTAAATAATGATTTTATTCAATCCCGAGACATTTTTTACTAATTATCACAAAAACTGCGAAACAATTTCATCAGTTTATTTTTTCTACATTACAAATTATTGGACCATTATATTAACATCAGCAGCACTAAGTGTAAGTACTACCTACTTTCGGTTCAACTTAACAAAACTGATCCAAACTTCGGCTTCGGCCAAATTTTGGTTGATCCCAACATAAGATTTCTATTTCTCTGCTCCTTAGTCAGCAAAATTAAGAAAAATCGTGTGAACGGGTGGGTACCTCCCCAAACCTCCTTACGTACCTAATACTTGAATGCCCCCTGAGGCGCAATTTTTATTACGGGATGAAATCATGTACACAACAGACAGAAGTATCTTAATCTCTTTATGGATTTTCCAAATACTGTTAGATGACAACGAGGTCGCTACGATGTACAGATATTAATAGCAGATTGAAGTTCGTCAGTAATAGTAATGAATCAAAACCAATGAAAATATTAAATAGGCCAAAACAGATACACAATATAATGCAAAATTAGATTTCGAAGAGGCTGGAACAAACCTAAAAATAATTAACAATAAAATAGTGGTGTTTTAAATGTATAACCGCTATCATTTTGAAGTAATAACTGGTATTTCTTTAATAAAGAAAATTTAAAACTGCATTTATCATTTACAAATTAATTGTCAATCTTATTACTTACTCTCATCTTTCTAAGTTATATTGTCTTACTAAAACTTATCTTACTTATATATTTGATTACAATGTTTCTTAATATCAAAATGTCCCCTCTTGAGAGATTTTAAATGCAATTAAACAAGAAAAATATATAACAATGTTAATCCGGGTGTCCACATGCCTCCAAACTTTGGCAAACATTAACAAATTCAAACATGTATATTTAGCTTGGTTTGCCGCAAAAGAAATGGGTTCAGTTTCTGTGAATTTTAAACATATTATATCTACGTTGCAGAATTTTCCGTTTTCTATTATTTTTCGTTGATTAATATTGGTTCTTTTTTTTTTAAATAGGCTTACCCAAATGTTACAATCCACACAAGCTCGACGTCCATCATGCTTGCTTACTGATGTTTAGCTGGCATATTTTATCAGAGCTTTTAGAGAGGCTTAAATCGTGTGGCAATTGTTAAACATGTGGAACCGGCATAAATATGAAAGTACAATAAAAAAACTTTTCAATTATAAACAGGTTCTACCAGATAGTAGACTCGATAGGAGAATAGAAAACATTTGAGGACAACTTTACAAGACAGGTAATTATATACTCGACACAAATTATTATATTAACTCATCATTGCACACCACAGTGTATATATATTTTATAGTAGTTAAGTAAGTAGACTTGTGGCGCTTTAAATACAGTACAAGCTACTAACATACTTATTAAAAAATCTACTTACAGCCATATAAGGTCTGCATCCAGCATCACGGGTACGAGCAATTGAATCAACAAGTTTTCCAGAAATACCAAAATCACATAATTTTATATTCCCTCTTCTGTCCAATAAAATATTTGATGGCTTCACATCCCTGTTAATTAATAAACAATTACATTTGTATTTATAGCATATTTTAAAGAACATTATATTAATATATATATATATATTCACCTATGTATAATTTTAAGTTTTTCTTTTAAATAATTTAATGCTTTGACTGTAGCAAGTGTTATTTTAGCAATTATATTTTCAGGTATCCGTGTTTGGATTCTTTCACATATGAATTTATAAAATTTATCTAATGAAGTATCCATTAATTCCATGCAAATCCAGCAATCACCCTGTAATGTAAAATGTTAAAATGTTCATAAACTGTATTTTAGCTACCCAACACACACAATTCATAGTTTTATTAGGCTTGACTAGATTATATTAGTTTATATAGAAATAAATATGTAATTAATTAATATATTTTTTAAACTAATTCATATGTTTTGTACAATTAACACTAAAATAACCTCTCATATCACTAGACTTGCTGGTGTTATCAATTAAAATTAAGTAGCTTGCCTGCAGAGAATATGATGCTTTTAATAGAGTTTACTAGTGTCATAAAGATAGGCTAATCTAAAGGGTTAGTTTATACAATCAAATAAGCAATGAATGCACATTATACATAATATACAATATAAATTATTCTATCTCAGCAGCACCTGAGGCTTAAAAATACTTTACAAATGAACTATACTTCTGTATTTCTTTAAAGAGCATGCACTGCAAAGAAGATGGTACACTCATTTCTAAATAATATAAATTAGGTACTAACTTCCTTAAATAGAGCTCCATAAAACTCTACTATATATGGACAATCATTGCTTTTCATGACCACTTCAAGATCCATCAGCAATTGTTTCTGTTCTTTCTCATCAACTGTTGAACGAATCCTTTTCACAGCCATTACACGCATTGTCCTTTTGATAAATAAATCAATAAAAAATACAAAATTCATTTTCTCTTACCATAATTTACTAGAATACAACCAAAATCTTTTTTTTTCAAGGTTAATATCAATTGTATATACTTTATTTGAGATCCAACATCACAAATGTTATTGAGTTTTTTAAAACTGTAGGTACTTAATCATGATCATAATAATTAAGAAGATAAAAATATAATAAGTTTATTTGTTGAAATTATTCTTTCAATATAAATACTAACTTTCTATGAACCATTTTATTAACAGCTCCAAATGCACCACGTCCAATTTCACCAAGATCTTGTAAGTCATCTGCTGTGAAATCATACACCTCTGTTGCTGATAACTGTAACTTGCCTGATGACTGCATAGATGGGTAGATTCTGCATCTGTCCCTAGATTCGTACAGAAAGATGCATGTTAGTACATCTTTTTCTATACAATAATTTCATCTGTGTGTACAAGATGATTATTGAATTTCTTGGCTCAAATAGATTTATTTGTATAATTTACCTGGTATTATCTGGCAGCACATCTCTGATAGTACGTGATGGAGCTCGAGTTCTTGTTCCTGATGAGGTATTTGAAGAGAACGGCACGAAAGCTACACTATCAACTGATGGACCTCCTAAATGTAAATCTAAAGCTTTACGTTTCTCAGGAGCGAATAAATTTAAATCAGGTTTCGGCATAGTGGGCCTACTAGGTCCTGAAATGTTACCATAAAACTCATAATCACAAATAATTTTAGTAGGTAAATAACGCAAACCTAAACAACGTTACAGTGATAGGCATTACCTTGGTTTGATGACAATTCGCCATTCTTCGACATTTTTTAACAAAAAGGGAAGTTATTGAATATAGCTTTTGTTATTCTTTGGTGTGTCTTTCAAATTATCCATTTGAGTGATCTACTATAATCAAGTTTTCATAGCGACATACACTTAGTAATCCACTGCATTGTATCGACACAACATGATTAGTGTTGCCATTGCAATGCCATTTGCTTTAGGGATGCGATCTGATATCGATTAATTGAGTAATTGACATAGCAGATTGAGATCTGAATTTCTGTTTTGATGAGAACCATAAAATTATTTACAATTAGTTAAATGTATGCAAATACATGTTAATGACAGTTTTTCACTTAGTTAGTCATAAACTCGCGAGATGGCTATACTATACTCTTTCCTAATTTGTAGTATTTATAGTAAAACTGAATAAAACGACAACCCTACTCGGAAATATCGCTTTTCAGTTACACAATGAGTCAATCTATTTGCTTCTCTATCCATGGGAAGTAATCATAAAAATCACAACCAAGTTCTAATTCTGCTGTTTATAATATTTACAGTGTTTTACCAACGAAAATTAGTTATAAATGGTGTGTAGGGTCAGCGTAAACAAAACTTCTATAAAACACCTGAAAAACTATTTGTATGTATCTTAATGCGTTAAAAGCGGCTTTTAATACGCAAAAGAATTGTGTAAAGTTTATGATTTTGTTTTGTAAATAAGTACCTACTGATCAATATCTGAATAGTTATCGTAAAACATCACAATAATATCACTCGATATTATAATAATAGAGGTATCAAAAACGCCAAACACCAGGGAACGGCAATCAATGACAAATGTATGACGTCACGACAGATTCAGCCAATATAATCTGTTTTCGATAACGTATCGCAAGCTCAAAAATAATGACTTTTTGTTCTGTTATTTTTTAAATATGAATAGTTAATTATTTATGAGCTATATTAAATAATAAAAAAGCTATACACCTTGTGGATATCTATAAATATGAAATTATTTTTCACACTGTTAGATAGCCTATTATATATGTTGATTGGTAATCTCAGATTATACATACTCTTTTGATGTCAACTCTGATCTGTTTGGTTTATGTATTATGTTTGAATTACTTTAAATTTGGAATGTCAGTTTTATTTGTTCAGGTTGAATTATGTCATATTTGTTAATTCCATGAAAATCTTTTGAATAAGAAACATGTCTAGTTATCTGACATAACTCTTGTATTTTATATATATTTCATAATTTTAACGTTTCATTTAAAATAAATTCAAAATGTTTAACTTAAAATAAATATTTTTCTAATCAGTCCTTAAGCGTCTTTTTTGGTTTGAAAGTGATCCCATTAGCCACATTTACCATTTCGAGAATATACTCAATAACACTTACTCAAACATTAAGTCTAATAGTTAAGACAAAAAGCTACGGGAATCTGTGGTGGCTTGTTTTACACTTATTTTTGATGGTGGCAATTGTGATTTACATTACATAAATGCACACATAAATGGATCTATTTTAAGAACTAAGAAGACTGAAATGGTTTGTCTAACGGCAAAAAAAGTACACGTAAACATTTTGACTTTTACTATGTGTACTTGTACTCTGTTAGACTCATTAGCAAAAGCCCCTTTATAACATTAAACATGTGTTTCTGTTGTTCTAATAGAGTGAGAGGAGTAATGTTAATCTATTCTAAGGCATACGATTTTATATAGCAACATGTTATTATTGCTACAATCAATTTTACTCTTAACTGTCGTACATAACCATTTTGTATATAAAAACCTAAGGTTTTTTTTTTGAAGTGAAACTTCTGACACCCGGTCAGAATATCTGTGCACCTCGCTGGAATGCGGCGCCTCTCCCGCTTCCCCTGTCACCTCTCCGCGCACACCCCGGTGCGACAGTACGGTTAGCATCTTCGTTGCCGATACATGTCCCGATAATTTTGATATTTTCGCTATGTTGTTGTTTTGTTTTTAATATTTATTGTTAAGTTTAGACTGTTTACTGTTAAGTTTGGACTGGTTTGGTTGTTATTAAAATTGTTGTAGCTGTTAAACTGAAGTTGTGCGTCTGCCACCTTATCATTGTGACCTAAACCCTATCGAATATATATGGAACTTGGTAAAGCAAAGGGTGGCAGATAAAAACACCGCCGATATGACGTCACGAGGTCAGGTGCACAGATATTGTGACCGGGTTGTATGCGACTTCCAAGCGTTAAATGTTGAACGTTAAATGTTAAACGTTTAACGCACATTATCGGCCTCTCCTCTTTGTGTGAGCCAGCGCGAAAGAGTAAATGTCGGTGTGTATGTATATTGCACACTGTTTAAATAAAATTGAAAATGCCTTTTAAAATGAAGTTTCACTTCTATCGTGTGTGAATCGCACACACACCTTTTTTTTAAATGTTAGTGACTGTAAAACAGTTGAAAATTTAGAGACATACGTTTATGAATAAAATATCAACTGATGTAATATTAATAGTATTAAATAGAGAATTAAAAATGAGCAAATATCAAATTTTTAGTCACAGTACAGTGATACCATGTAAGCATGTAAACTGTAATTTCATTACTTGAATTTGGGTACATTCAACTAATTGTAAAAAAAATATGGTTCTTATAAAAACAGAAAAAATCGGAACTGAGAAAATCTAGGTTGAAATATGGAATTATTCTAAGAATCGATTTAATTATTTTGCCCCATTTAATCAATTATTTGCTTACTAATCGATTTAAGATCTCCATCCCTATTTTCTATAATAGATTCTATTTCTGTATTTTTGTTCAAATGTCAACAAAACAAAATCTGATCGTTTTATGTATTAATTTGTATGTATATTTGTAATTTATGTGATTCTTATAATGTCAACGATTATAAAATTCGAGCTTAAAGAATTAAGAAAATTGGTCGGTGATAAAAATTCCTGTGTGGTCGAAAAAAAAGTTACTCAAAATTTAGCTCTGCAGCCATGGTGTCTTGGAAACCTTAAAGAATCTATCAAAAATTTATTAGATTATAAAATTGGAAAATTTGACAAAGAGTAAGATTAAATTATTTAATAACTTTCATATTATACCCGACGTTTGTCACAGATTGATAGATGCCTACTCTTGAAAAATGAGTTGGAATGTCCAATGTGCTAGTACATTCAACATTTTTTTCAAGTTTATACTCATTGTATATAGAAGTTAATTTTAATATCGCTAATCGTAATCCAAGGTAGGATTGCATAAAAAATTGCAATGAACATGAAAACATATGCCAATATAAAAAAATCACTATGGATATACATATATGTTTTTCATAATTTTCATGTCATATTATGTTACTTTTACAGGTTTAATGGAATTTTGTTGAGCTATAAGAATCTGAGAATTCTACAAAATGTTGGTATTATTAGAAATGACAATGCTGATATAAATTTCCAAGTACAAGCTGACTACTTCATATTTCGTCCTTATGTTGGTGCCACATTAAAAGGGATTGTTAATAAAAAGAGTATTACTCATTTAGGCATTCTTGTTCACAGGTAATATTTTAATCATCTTTTAAATATGTTTCATAAACCAGGAATAACCTAAGTTCCAAGAACTGGCATCTTGCATATTATTAAATTTAAACTCTGTTTAGACTTATGAAAATTGTTTGTTTAGTAAGAATGGAACTCTTCACTATTTAGGGTTCCGAAGTCAACAAAGAACCCTTATAGTTTGGCCATGTCTGATCATGGCTTAGCTCAAAGATTCTTAGTACTAGAAAGCTGTAATTTGGTATGGGTATACTTATTAAACATGCCGAAAAAGATGTAAAATAAAACTATGAAAAAAATATATTAGGAAAACTCTTCTACACATAAAGTGGAGATGAATATTTTTCTCATCTATCCCATGGTGTGGTGGGTCATTGGATAGGCTGTTCAAATATATTGTGGGTGTGTGAAAACCATTTGTGTTACAATATCGTAATATAAGATATCATAGCAATTTGGGGTATCACAGACAGGTAAGATACATTAATATATGAACTCATTTGACTCTTGACAGTCAGCTTAGGTAATACATATTTTTTGTCCAAATTCTATTAAATATGAGTAACAGGGCTATACTATTCGATTTATTAGACGGCTCATCAGACAATGATTCTTACTTTGATTTAAATATGCAAATTACTTTAGCACATTCTCAAGGATGTGGTTATCGTGACGTAAATGAAATCAATAACTATTGATTATTCAATAGTCATTAGCACTATGGAGTAATCAATTGTTGGGATAAAATGATTGATGTTTATATCCAATACACATAATACAGGGCATTTGAATTGAGTGAATGAGCTTTTTTTAGCTCATCAAGCTGCAGAATACACTAATTACCTTTTTGTTGCTGTGGTGGCTCCACAGGCTGATTTATATTCCCTACTGTAAAATATTTTATAGTCAATCGATTAATTGATATTTAAAACAATTTTTATTTATATACATAAAAATTAGAAGTTTATAGGATATGTAATATGTATGTACATAATATATTATGAACATTAATTTATATGTATTTTATTAATTTTCTTTTGTATACTATTACATTACTATTCGAAAATGTGAACTGATATCACTGATCGCATTTATTTTATTTGTATCTCCTTTAAAGCACACATTACAAGAATCAAATAAGTTTTATTACTAATTGAATTTGAAGTGTGTTATTAATTATTTCATTTGAGTTGTACAATATTGGTTCTCTTTTTAAAAAAAAAAATATATTGTAAATATTATCTTCATAGTTCTAATTAAAGAGTACATAACTAAATTGATAATTGTTAATAAAATGTACAAAAATTGTTGGCAAAACATCCGTAGGTAGCAGCACACTTTTGTATAGGAACATATGTTGCTTTTAGTCTGGTTGATGATAATGTTCTTTGATTTTTTTTTGTTTATCTGAGTGTTTTCGATTATTGTTGATAAATAATAACTGGAAAGTAAATTTATTTTAAAAGCTTTTTAATCACTGATTACAATGATACTTAAATAAATGATGAAATATTTTTTTTTATAATAAACTATTCCATAGTCATAAATTTAGTAATATTCAGATGGCTGTAACTGGTCCTCTAATTGAGATAATCATACATTATTATAGAGTTTTAAAAAGCTCAAACAGCCAGCTTTCAGAAAATGCAATGGGGATTTGCAAAAAATTTAAATAAATTGGTGTAATTTCAATTTGAATAAAAAATCTAAAATTTTTGTGTTAAATGAATAGAATCTAAAATGAAAATAGTAACCTCTTTGAGTTGAGCTACAGCGCCCCTCTTTGGTGAGAATTTTTGGAAAATTGGGAGGGTAAGAGTTAAATAAAAAAATAACCACCATTCCCTTCGTAGGGGATGAACGGTGAACTTCGCTCCCGCACACCCGCCACGTCCACCTTCTTCTGCGGCCACTCAAGCCTAGGTCCGATCCTCCGGCATGGAGCCCTTGAGTCCAGCGGCCGCTCGCGCGATACAGTGACACCGCATTCACTAGCTACCAAAATACATTCATTACACTGTATTATGTACATACATGCATTACACTTAGGTATATAGGTTCTGTAAGGGACCTTTCTTCTTTCTTCTTTTTTTGAGGCTAGTTAGTCTAGATCAAAATTGACAGATTACTAAATACATATACACTTGTCTCTTCCCCTCCTCCCAGAGTATAGAGACAGGTATATATGTTTAGTTAGTTAGATCGAATGATAGGGAATTAGCTAGATCGCGACTTATTTGCAATCGCTGCAACAGTCCGAGCCGAGGTTCCGCCACTTTGGCACCCTCGGAACTAGTTGCATTGCTTTCGTAGCTGAGTGCCTTAAGCGCTCGCCCCAAGCCCGGCTGAAGCTGTAAAAACCGTTTGAGGCTTCAGAGCTCTTATGGCTAACAGTATATCAGTTCGAAAAAAAAAATTTTTTTTTAACCTATTATATACCATAATATTTTTGCTGTGTGTGATAGATAGTCCATTGGATTGTATGGCGAGCTATATCTTATCTTAAGATAAAATATAATAGCATCTTCACCGTCTGTGACGCGCTCTAATGGTTGTTTTTTTGATATGTTAAAAAAAATTAGGACAGTAGTATATATAATGAAGTTAAATGAAAATTTATCACAGCTAAGTAGGCTTTAAATTTTAGATGTAAACAAGTAATAATCAAGCAACTTACAAAATGTACTTGGAGAAGTAATTTCTCTAAATTCCATTGAAAATTATTTAAAGGCCCCTTCTGAGTCTGAAAATTGTGACAGGCAACCCTAACATGGCAGAACCCTACACATGGTTTGCTCATGGCCTGACTTGCACTCTACAATTTTTATATCTAATGCAGTGTTACAACTATGTATAAAAATATACATTTTACTTTATGTTCTATTACTATTATTTTTAATTATCCTTGTGTAATAGCAGTCAGTTTTGACATGTGAGCAAAACCATGGAAGTTGAGTCTCATCCACTAGGGCAGCCAAATATTAATAATTTGTCTGGTAATACTTTTGACAGTGGTAGACCACGTTTTTGTGTAAGTTGACAAGCATGATGCTTTATTACCTACTCTCACTTTTTGCAGCAAGGCATATAAATTATAAGTAGAAAAAAATTTAGGATCTTTATTTAATAGGTGACATTAATAACATTTCAGAGTATTTAATGTTGTCATACCTCGGCCAACAGAAGAACCTGGTAATAAATGGATTGGTGTAGGTGTTGAAGAAGGTCAGGAAGTTTCATTCAGAGTTGTTGTATTGGACTTATATGGAGCATTGCCATACATCAGAGGAGAACTAGATGAAAGGTTATTTTGTTGTAATTCTTGTTATTCTTATTCTTCTTTTTATTTGTGTATGCAAAAGGAAAGATTAAATATAGATGTTGGATGATTTGTATATTTTACATGCATACAAATAGTTCTATCTCAATTGTTTTTAGATGGGTCAAGCTAGGACCTGATGGCGATGATGAAGTTATGGAAACAAAACCAGCTCAATCACTTAATGTTTCATACATTGACTTCGATAAAACAAAACCAACTGTTCATAGGCAAATTGAAAGTGGTTTACAATATTCAATGCAAAAAAATAACTCGAAAATAATGAACTCTAATAAATACCAACAGAAAAGCTCCAATGGAGTGGTAGACAACACAGCTAAAATTAATGCAAAATTGAATGGTTCCAAAATGAAAAATGTACAAAGTAATACTAGTGTTACTGAGAAAATAAAAACTAAGAGATTAAGTAACACGCTGGATTCAGACATACAACAATTAGAATCAAATCCTCGAAATTCTAAAAAACATAAGAAAGATTTTTAATATTTTGTAATAAATGTACTATATAAAAAATATACAAATAAATATATATAACCCGAGCACTGACTTTTTCTTGTCATTGAAGCTATGTTTCTGCTATATTTTCGTAGGCCTCAGGCTTTTGAAATGTGAGATGTCAGAAAGACCAAATTTCTTTCTTATAGAAAAAAATACCTATCATAATTCAGTCTGGACTATGCTGAAATTAGAAATATCATTATGACCGAATGTTCTATGTATGTGTTAATTTTTTTTCATTCACAACTTTAGTTTTTAACAACTGTATAAAAGTTTATGTCACACGAGTTGATTAAACTATTAGCCGAGAGAGTAAGTGACCATTTTTTTCAGTGGCCACGAAAAGCCGGATTAGTACTAACCGTGGGCGTAGCCAAGATTTTGCCCAGGCGGCAGGCAAGGGCAAAATAATGTTAAACATTTTTTTTTGCTTGCTTGGCAATATTATTCTTTAGCACCTGATGTTAAAAGTACAGTGCTACCGTAAAATTTAACTATTTTTATTATCATTGACTTAAATGCTTCAATAATAAATAGTGTCTCAACTTCGGTAATTCATTGTTTTATTTCATTTTTACTAATAGAATGAATTGTATGGAAATATCCCTCTTTCAATTTTACCACAATAATACAATAATATTTGAAAATATTATTGGCTAGATATTTTGTAGGGTTTTTGAAGTTTGTTATGTCTATGTTTAAATTTTATTTTGTTTGTTTTTATTTACCTATTTGTGGTCGCAGTTACACCCAGGTAACTGGACACAAATTTTACCAATCTTTATTTTTGTCTATATTCTATTTTTGTTTTATTTTTTATATATTTTTTTCTATTTTATAGTTTTTTTTTTATATATATATACTATTTTTCATTTATTCAAAAATAGTTAATCAGCTATATTAATGCGAGTTTTATATAAACGAAATTGTATTGTGTTGGAGTGACAACATTTACTATTGCAATTATTTTTAGCTAGTTATTTTATAGGTTTTTTGTTATGTCTATGTTTACATTTTATTTTATTTATTTTTATTTACCTATTTACGTTCGCATTTACATACAAATAATTGGACTCAAATTTTTACTAATATTTATTTTTGTCTATATTCTTCTACACTTCTTTTTTATTTTATTTATTTGTTTTTTGTTTCTAGTATATAGTTTTCCTTTTTATTTTGTTTTAATTTATATCAATTCAATTTTGCACTAAGTTTAATTTGATTCAGCTGATTATATGGTTTTATTTATTTTTTAGTTTTCCGGTATTTTATTTCTATATGGTTCCGATCCTTTCATGTCTAATTTTATTCATCATGGATCTAATTTGACAATCTTAACTGATTTTAGATTGTAATTTTAAATTTTATTTTATGTTTAGATAGATACTTTTTGTTTGTTGCTGAATTAAGTTAGGAATATCTTTAGATTTTATTTTACATTTTTAGCTTGCTGTCATTAATTGCTGTTGTATAAACTGTCATTATTGTTTTCGATTATGATATGTTTTGTCGATGTTGTTATTAGCAATTCGCCACACTAGATTTTGCGATGGCGTCCCATTTCTTTTTTGTGGGGCATAAATTGCTGAAGGCGTTATGGTTTTCTTTGTACACAGTTTTGGCAGACGGATATTTCGCCCTCTTTCCATGATCGGCATTCAGTCCTGTGGTGTTTACGACCACAGTGTCTGCATGTGTCTATTTTTTCTCTATATATTTTTTTACCATGCCCATAATTTAGGCAACGGGTACACTGGACTAGCGGAGACTGGTCCTGCACCGCTACCCTTTGTACGTCAACGTAGATTCTTCCCGCCTTCATAAGTTAACTCCAGACCTTTGGGGACACGCTAAGCACTATATGATTAAAATGGTCACTTCTTGCCCTTTCATTATGAGTATAGATAATCAGCTATCCAATACGTTATGTTTAAAAATATATATGTAATGTTATATTTTATTAGTTTTTATATAGGCTAAAGAGCAGCAAAAAAAAGATTACATGTAAAGAAAAAATTGCTGTACACCACGGATTCAGCGTTGACACAACGTACCGTACAACCTATTGTTGTTCTCACTACCCGTACTAATTCCAGATTGCTCAAGGATCATAGTTTCTGCTCCGCTCCTTGAGAGTCTTAGCGTAAAGTTATATAGCCTATCACCTTCTTCAATAAGCGAACCTTGAAGCGATGATAGCGTAGTGGTTGCGTGTACGACTTCGCGTCGATTGACGCGGTTTCCAATCCCTACAATAAGCCTGAGCTTTCGGTGAAGGAAAACATCATGAGGAAACCATAGCATGGTGCTAGGGCATTTTCTAATGCCCGCCTTGCTAGCTACCACTCTCAAGTTGGAAATCTGCTGCCAAGCACCAATAGGTGTGTTCTGGCAGCTGCACTTGAGAGCCAGTCTTCCACTAGGTTTAGCGTGTTACCATCATGGGCCGCATCGTCACTTAACATCAGGTGATATTGCGGCCACTACGCAAAAACCTACAACGATAAAAAAAAATAGGCTACAGTGAAAGATTAGCGCGTTCAAACAAAGAATCTCTTAAGCTTTTATAACATTTGTATAGATAATTTCAAAACCCGAGCGTAGCCGCTTGTTAAATCTAGTAGTATAAACAAAATTACCTAATAAGGATGCAAGTATTATGTTTTTTTATAATAGCTCGGCACATTGATTGTACTGTCCCTGATGGTAAGTAGGCACAGTACAATCCAAATACAACGGCGACCACCAAGAGATTGAAATCCATTGGTGGACGCCGCTGTAATGCCGGCCTGAAATTATGAATTCGCAAAAAATGTATTTTCCCATAATCGTAAACAGTAATTATCAAAAAAACTCTATTTCCGTAAAATCAAAGTCAATTATTATCCGTAAATCAAAGTTAATAATTCGATTTAAAAAAATATACATATTTTACTTGCAATTTGGAACTTGAATTCTCAAGTCTGAACCTACTTAATAAATAACTTAATTATAGTAATTTATAGTTTTTATAGTAGATTTGCCTCTTCATCGAATAAAAATCATTGATGTTTACTCGTTGTAGTTAGGGGTGTCCACTTAAAAAATATATCGATATTTATATTCGATATAAAATATCGGATCCTAGCATCGATGTTTATCGATATATCGCTAGAAAACATCGATATTTTTTCACTATCGAATACTTTCCACTACACACACATTTTTGCAGTGAAACGCACAAAGTTTGTGGTCCTTGATTTTACATGTGTGCATGCATGTTGCATATAGAATCAGAGGTCAGAGTAACCAGCTAAACTAGTTGTGTAATAATAGTAAATTTCTATGAGTATTACTTGAATAGAATTGTACTACTAAGATATTGGTGAGATGACTGAGATTTGTCTGTAGTGTCACGTCACTATTGAGTTAATTTGTTCACAAGTTTAAAAATTAAATGAAAAATGCACTAAAGAAATGATTTGATGCAATGCACGTAAGTAGTGCCACATAACATATCGAATAACTACTTACTTCATTATGATGATTTAGCATTTAATGAAATAGGAAATATAATTATTATTATGAAATGTATGATAATATAAAATATCATTATGTTATATCTTCAATATAAAACACTGTCACAAACGAGTAAAGTTTAGGTTCATAAACATAATAGAAACATAACATTTCATACCTTTTCAACTTCGTGATGACTTCAATTTCATGATGCGTTAACTCAGTTATTTTAGAGTAATTAATCGTAGTAGCAAGTAAAAGTATTACATAAACTTGTCTAACAAAACAATGATTTAATTGCGTTACCGCCAACCAAACAGCAGAAGACGATGCAAGAAGAGTGAGAGTGAGTGAAAATAATAATGAAGAGTGAATGGTCGATCGATCTGTCAGGATAGATAAGGTAATTAAGCTTGTCACTCACAGATGTTACTAAATTAATGAACGTTATTTAAAACTGAAGTCATTAAGTAGTGTTAAAATTATTGTTTTTAATAGAACCGACAAAAAAATTAAAAGCAAATATTCGATGTTTCTGTAAATAAATACATCGATATATCAAATACAATAAATATTTGTGAAAACGTCCAATCAATCCGATACAACGTCAGGAAAACATCAAATAAATTCGATATATCGATGTTAAATGAATATCCCTAGTTGTAGTCGAATTAACGTATCGTAATGATTCGATTTATCGATACTTTACATCGAGTGTTTTTAATACATCGATGTATAACGTTCATATTACCAGCCTGTGGCCCTATTGTAAAAAAAATACAAACAGAGGTTATTTTATTTTGTATGAATGTAAATTTTGTGACTAAAAATGTCTAATAACTTGAGAATTATAAGTAAATGTGTATTTCAATCATCCTCCTATCATATATTTTCAAGGTATAAAATCTCTAACGAGATTTAAATAGAAAACATTATAAATAATATAAGAGAATTTAGTCAGTGCTTGTTTATTTTTAGGTGGCCTGGTCTCTTACAATGCAGGGATTATGCAAAACCTACTAGCTTTCCAGATTATTATCAAAACCCAATTTTTAGAAAAGATGAACAGTTGATGCTTATTGAAAACAATGAATTGTCAAAACGAGCCGCAGTCCCTGTTAAGCCTCCTGCAGTTTATGAGACATCTTCTGTGTACCACGACCCACTTGTAAGGTAATCCCTTACTTCAGATATTATGTTTAAAAACTACCAGTTTAGGCTACATAACATTCAGCTTTTAACTACATTGTTTAGAATTTTATAATTAGTTGTTCTTGGATTTGGCCACTTCATATTTTGTTACTATTATTGGCTATAAGTCATAATATAATAAAGCGAAAGAGTTTTTTTGTTTGTTTACTCGCTAATCTCTGGAACTACCTGTCGGATTCAAAAAATTTTTATATCATTGCCTGATTCATGTGGAATAGTGTAAGCTATATAGAATTACGATAGACTTGTCAGCTAGCCTTAAATATAGATTTTTGTTAAGTCAGATAAAACCACGCACCCAAACTGCTTCATCTGCGTGTGCTGGCCTAATGGCTAGTGATACGTAAATATAATGTTCTACAAAAATATTGCTCCTTAGTACATTTAAAAGAGTCCACAATAGGTATATTGTCTTTTTATTTTTGAAAATTGAAAAGTATGAGCATTATTATTAGGCTTGGTATATTAATCCTTATGAACGGAAGTTACTTCATCATCTACTCTATCATCATCATTTTTTATGTAGATAAACTTTGCACTTTAAAGCATGTTATTTGGACAATTAGTTTGGGAGATAATGTAAAAATAAAATAAGTCTACACTCAGCTCGGGCCTATGGATTATATGTAAGAGTGCGAACGAGCTGTGTAAGTGAGTGTGTGTAACACATAACCCTGGCTGCTCGATAAAAATATTGTCTATATTGAAGTATTATAAAACATAAATCAGCGATTTCTTTCAAATTAAATGCAGTGAAACAACGGGCACAGCTAGTAAGTCATAATTTTGTAGGTACTTTAAGGCAATATATATTAAGTCAATCATAATTATCACTCTTGTTAATTTGTCATATGTTTTCTATGAAAATAATAAAAACAATATTTTGTTCATTTGTAAATATTTTTAATAAAATGTTGTTTCACTTATTTCAATAACATTTTTTCAATCTTTATTTTCTATAAAATGTGGATCATTTTATAAAAACCTTATAATTGGCAAAAAATTATGATATTTTTATCATACTTGCATTTATAATTTGTGTTCAATTTCAGTAAGGTGATTAATCATGTCATGGAAAAGGGTAATAAGAAATTAGCTAGAAATTTAGTTGAAAAAGCATTTGAAAATATAAAGAGAAAACAAATTGAACGTTATCATCTGGCTGCAACACCTGAGGAGAAATGCAAAATAGAATTAAATCCAAAAGAAATTCTACATAGAGCTATTGAAAATTCAAAACCATTGCTTCAACTTTCACCAATTAAAAGAGGCGGTATCACTTATCAGGTTATTACATATTTTATTTCAATGCTAATATTATGTCACTAAATCAATTTTGAAAAGAATTAATAATAAAAAGTAGAGCTGTGATGTAAAAATTCCAAAAAAAAAGAATTAATTTACTTGTTTTATAAACCAAAATGACTTTTAGTACGCACAAGGTGTAGTCACAACTTCACTTAGGAACGGATACATGAAATTCTATGTAAAGTATCTTTGTGTTAAATAATAACCTACATTACATTTATATTATGTCTTTATATTAGAATAGGATATGACAATATACTGAGTAAGTATGTGAAATGTAATCTTTATATTGTTTACTAATATCCTCAACACTAAAATCACATTGTTGTTATTATGTGCTTACAATAATGAATTAAGATCAGTAGACCATCCTAAATCTCATTGAACCTTAATAAACCTGATTAAGTTATAAGCGAAATACATTTAAGTACGTCAAACGAAATTAATTGAAAAAAAAATTATGCGTGTAGCAGTTCACTGGTGTAAGAAGTGAAACCTTCAGAAAAAATATGATCTTTAAAAATTCTATTTAAATTTACTAAATCAGCAGGATTCGAAATATATAGCACTCGTGCATACTGCGTATGAAGTCTGGTCATCTCACACTACTAGGCTAATCCGACAACGATCACAATCATGAAAATCAGGACTTGCATTAATCATGCATAATGTAAATGTATTCTATCTCATTCTCTCGTAGGATAAATGCTATAGATGTATATGATTGTCTCTTTTTACTGTCGCTTTTTCGTTTCAACGAGTTTCAAATCACAATGGTGCTAAAGAAGTTTTCACTTCAAAAATTCTTATCAACTAATAATACATAGTGTAAATAAATTAAATAACTATTCAAAGGCATACATACATCCATCTTATGTTTACGATACTATTGTGCTAAACACAAACTGCATATTTGTTAAATATTAAATAACATTACAATACCACCTACGTTGGAATTTTTGATGGGATCTTTATCTGTCATCTGGTGGTTTTTATTTATACATATTATGTTATTTGACCCTATATTATGTAATATTGGTGTTATTTTGCGTGATATGGTTTGGGTATTGTGCACAAGTGAAAAGGATTAAAAATAATACCTATTAGCTATAGGAACATACGTTTTGAGTTGCCACAAAAACTTCTTAGTCAGTGCTAACAAGGTAGCCACCATCTTATTAGAGTGTTGTTTGAAGATTAGAAATAATATTGTATTAAGTTAGGCTTAAAGGGATGCATGTCCAATATCCTTAACATTAAAAAACACCTGCATTTAAAACAAAACCGTAAGTAACCTGTTTGTTTTAAATACAGGTGTTTTTTTTAATAGTTAACGTTCATTAACATCAACTATAGAATGTAATACGGTAAATACCGAGTCTAATATGTTAAATAACTAATTACTCACGTTTTTATAAAATGTCAATAGACTAAATAGACAAAACACTAATTTTAAAATGACTGGTTTTGAAAACCGTTATTGTTTTCAAATATAGTGTGATTGCAGGGCATCTGTACGATTTTTCTTTTGGATTTACGTTTTTCAAACAATGTATAATGTGATGACGGCGATGGAGTGCTGATGTTTTTGGACTGTAATGTGCTTACCGATAAGCACAGTGTTTTCACATTGCCATGTTACATTAAAAAAAAAACCCATAGATTTTGCTCGGATTGCATATTGACCCATACATAAAAGCTATCATCATAGAGCTATAAAAAGATAACAGTATAACATAAAAATTGTATATATATGTATATATATATTTATGACTGGCTGATAATTATAAAAAATACTATTTTTTATTTGTTCATACATTAGATATATAATTTATGTTTAAATTTTGTTTTAGGTACCTGGTCCCATTACAGAAAAGAGATCTTTGTTTCTTGCTATAAAATGGCTTCTAGAAGCTACATATGATAAAGAAAGGACTGTACATTTTCCAGAACAATTTGCATGGGAACTTCTTGAAGCAGCAAATAATACAGGAAAAGTTGTAAAAAGAAAACAAGATTTACATCGATTATGTGAAGCGAATAGAGCATATGCACACTATAGATGGCAATAGGAACAACATGTAGACATACTTCATTATACACATTTTTAGACATCTTGCAATAGTTTTCTTATGTAGTGTGGTAATGAGACTTGTTTGAGGTTGATATTTGATTATAAATATTTAATTTCATTATTAATAACATACCCTAGAATGAATGAAGAACTTTAAATATCTAGTAGTTTATAAATTATGTTTTATTATCAACCAGTTTAATAAAGGCAGTCATGAAATATTTATCTTTGGTCAGCAGTAAAACAATGTGTATTTTAGCTGTTTAATTATACTTAAATAATGTATATTTAAAAGTGTATTATTTATTACTATAAATAATTGTTTTATGGTAAGTTGATAAGTTTTTTTTCTTTTTACCCTTATCCCACATAAGTAGGGGTCGACACATGTGGGGCACAATGATACATAGAATGGGGCACTTTACTACAAAAATATATATGTACGAATAAATAATAAGAAATAAGGTTTTAACTAGTGGAGGTTATTAATAAAGGAAAAATTATATTTTTCAAAGACTTTTCTCTTTAAAACAAAACTATAGAAACTAGTATGGATTTAATAACTACAATAAAAAATGTTTAGGTACAGTCAACCTTGCACCATTGGCAACAGTTCTAGGTATAAGCTGAGCTCTATTCAGTATTAACGAGTTGCTAAAGGTACCTCAATTTATGCTGGCACCATTACCACCACTATGTGGTTGAACATACTACGGCACATTATATATGTTTAAATTATTTCAAAAAGTACAAAAGAATAAATTTCTAGACGTTTCCTTTAAAGAAATAGTAACTGTTAAAGCACAGGTATTGCAGTTGCAGCCGCAAAATAAACGCTTGTCTTATCTTCCACAATGGAAACACAAACTTACTAGATGCAGGTTTTTTCGTAGATATAGATGTAGGTCACTTTCAATTGCGGATATTTCATTTTCTTCACAATTTCGGCAGCATTAATAATTGCACTAGTATCAGTATCCACATAGACGACTTCTTGTGTATTTAGCGAATTTATCAAATTCGTATCCCTTACATGGATGTAATTAATACGTATCAATGTGCAACGCGTATTGATGTATCAATGTGCCCCAGCAGATAATTAAAAAACAAAACAAAAAAATTCAATAAAACCATCGAACACATTAAAAAAATACTTCTAATACCGAATATTGGATAGATTAACTAACGTTTTGTAAGTTTAAATCTTAATTATATCATATAAAACAGCAGAGAAATACTTTTAGATACTTAAGTATTTTTTACTTGGTCGCACTTTATAAAACACACTTACTCTGTTCCAACGCTAACGGTTAACAAGCGGTCAGCGTGGTTATAGCTGTGGAGCTAAGACGTCTATATACAAAGTTTTAGTTTTGTCGGGTATCTAATAATGTTTGTTAATATTCAAATATTGTTGGTGTATCAACGTGCCCCTTGTATCAAAGTACCCCACTTCCCCCTACACGGTAAATATAACAAAAAAAAACATTTTTTTATTTTTTTGGTTTGTTCTTGGTAATCTCCGAAACGGATGAACCGATTTTGAGGGGATTTTCACTGGCAGATAGCTGATGTTGTATGGAATAATTTGGGTTCTACTTTTATTTTAGAAAAATAATTAGGGTTCTGCACAAAAAATAAAAATGGCTTTTTTATTAGTCCACGCGAGCGGAGCCGCGGGCACAGCTAGTTAACAATAAAAAAAACAATTATTTTTGTTTACTTTTGGGTCGAGATTTTATTATAAAGGAATGAATACGTTTTCTCTTTCAATTTTCATACCTTTAGCGTTATGGCTCTTAATCTGATATATGTTGTGTCGATGTAGCCCAAGATGTGGGTCTCAAGTGAAGTTGCCGGAAAACACTTATAGGTTGCTTGGCAACGTCATTTCTACTTGAGGGTGGTATTGGCTACCGCCATCCAGGAAATTTTTGGGAATTTGCGTAGGTACTTTATTTAATTCAAATTGGTAAAAATATCTGCTGACGGTGAAGGTAAATATCGTGAGGAAACCTGAACCCTTGTGAAATGTAAGAACATTTCCTACTACAATAGTAGTACTACTGTATGTAGGAAAAATATAGAACTATTGGTTGCTCGGTGTTTGAAATCGCCAATACTATACCTAATCCCTAATTAAAATTTCTAAGGCTAACATTATTGAGTTTATGAAATAAAAGTGTTTCTCAGTAATCCTTTATATCTCTAATGGTATAGATTTATTTGGCATAGTAAACTATTAACATTCCAACGCTATAGTTTTAATATTGTAAATACTCCTGTTGGAATAATGGAAAAAGTTCTCAACGTCATATCTTTGCCGTAATGTGAAAATATGAAACTGTCTCCCGGCCAGTTTATTCCATCCTTCCTACAGCACAGAGTCCTAGAAACATAACATCGAATGACGTTTGAGTAAGCCGGCATGACAGCAACGCCTGGTGATGAATTTGGTATATATACGGTAGATCCCTCGATGGTCGCCGATGTTGTTAGATTGTACTGATTGCCATCAGTACATTGCCGACACTTTGCCGTGCTATGACTTGCCACGATCGCCCTTCTCTGCGGCAACTTAAGCCTAGGTCCGATCCATCGGTATGGAGCCCTTGAGCCAAGCAGCCGCTCGCGCGATACAAGACTACATTCACTAGCTATCACAGACAGGCATGACACTGCATTATACACACATGTACGCCACATAGGTTCTGTAAGGGACCTTTTTTTTTTGCCTAGTTTACACAAAAATTTTCAGATCACTAAATACACATACACATCTTTCTTCCCTCCTCCCAGGGAGAAGAAACATGTATATATGTACAGTTAGTTTAGTTCGAATGATAGGGAATTAGCCAGATCGCGACTTCTTTGCATACGCGCAACAGTCCAAGCCGAGGTCCGGCCACTTAGGCACCCTCGGAATTGTTGCAACGCTTTCGCGGCTGAGTGCCTTAAGCGCTCGTCCCCAAGCCCGGTGAAGCTTTAAAAGCCGCAAAGGCTCCAGGGCCCCTAAGGCTAACAGTATAGTCAGTTCGAAAAAAAACCGTGCTATGATTAAAAGGCAACGTGTTCACTGACTATGATTTCCAGAGCTCGTTAGGGAAGGGTTTTCAAAGTCCGCAACGCGCTAGTGATACCTCTAGTGTTACAAGCGTCCGTAGGCTACGGTAACCATATCATCAGGCGGGCTGTATGCTTGCTTGCCACCTTTGTATTATAAAAAAACTATCAGGTGATATTGTGGTAAAACGATAAACTTATAAAGTATAAAAAAGGCTTTGAAATTATTGTTGTAAAGGAGCGAAGCATGGACGGCAACGAATATAATATGTCAAGGCCCAGACATGAACATAATCATTAATCACATATACTAAATAATGTTTAATATAAATTTAAAAAGTTATAGAAATAGTTGTTCACGTCAAACTCTTGAAGTTAATGAGTTTTTATGAGTGATTACCGAACGGTTGCTTTTGTTATTATCATTTCTACGGAGGATTTAATTTGAGTTAATACATTTGGCTCTTGTTAGTTTTTTATCCAGTAGCACTTGCGTTTTATAGGTAACATATTTTATAAGCACTTAGCGAAAGTCGTCTCACGCCTCCATTTTGAACTACGTTGTAATATTGAATGTATTATTATAGTAGTAGTATTGATATAAAGACGTCCACTGTTGGACATAGGGCTTCCCCAATAATCGAAGAATCAGCCACCTTTCCCGCGCTGCTTACATCCATCTGGTTCTCGGAACCTTCCCCAGGTCGATTAAAGATCATTAATGTTTGATTTTTCAGTGATTTTTTTTTATCTTGGTCAATTAACTGCAGTTCATTTGACATTAAATAAAGTACAATTCGAGGACGACGACGACTGCCAGGGGTGAGGATCAATCGATAGTAAGCGTCGCGCGGTCATGTCAGGCCGATCTATACATTTATCCACCTTTCGGTCTTGTATATACACAGCAAAGTACTTATTGGTTATAATTAAACACTATTATCAATTCACGCACAGAGACTTGATACTTCCGTGTTGTGGAACAGGTCGGGTTCCCAATAAGTTAAAGCACCGAAGAACAAATCTACACAGTGAACAATATAACAAGTTCCAGTGTCAATCTAGTCCTGCATTCGTGGATTCTAAGAAATTTAGGCAGTGGCGTGACATATGTTAATTAATTTATTTTTACCTAGTTACGGTCGATAGATGTTATAGGATTTTAATCATCTTGTAATTTTTATTTTATATTTTTATATTTATATTTTGTTAATTTGGTCTTGATTTGTAAGATTATCAAAACAAGTAGGTATTTACAGTATTTTTATCTGCAGATATAAGCTGACTCATACTTTTCAGGACAAATAATCGTGCGTTTACGCAATTCTAGATCAACATAATATGATAAGTTAAGGAATTATTAATCTCTTAAAAAAATCGTAATTATTGCAATCATAAGAAATACCTACAAATACAAGGATGATGTTTAAAATGTTAAAATATTTTTGAATAATTTTATAACCAGAATTAGTTAATAATTCAATGCCAACTTAACTTGCACAGGCAAATATCAAGGCTTGAAATTTTGAGAATATAATTTGCAGTATTTATTTCGAGCCTAGGAGCATAATAATTAAAACAAATAAAAATAATTTGATATGTACCACTTTAACTCCTGAATAGTTTTTAAACACGTACGAGTAAGTAAGGTTAACTTAAAATTACTTTTAAGTGTTAGTTGAATAAAAAGTCAATATTTATTAAGGAAGCTTTATCTTTGTCCTGACTTGCTATCTATCGTTGATAATACACAATGCGAATTACGATACTTTTAGTACATAACTGTCAGGTGAACGTGAAACACTATTCAGTTTTTGTGTAACAAATTCTATTAGCATTTTTATTTTTATGTCGCAGGTTATTTAAAGGGTATGTAAATTAATAATATCTACACAAATCACCATCGAAATTAACAACGTTCAAACTACTTATATAATTATATTGTTTTTGGATTTTGTGAACATAAACAATTACAAATCCTAGTAGTTCCTGGTCTATTTAGTCTGTATAATCAAAATTGTTGGTTCTATTTATAAATTTATTACAATACGAATTTATCACGCATTTCTTTATTAATATCAGCAATGAATATTAATTATCGACGTAATCAACGGTTGTCATCATCCAAGGTCACATGTGGATTTATTGATGTAAAGTATTGAGCTGAATTCTGCTTTTGACAAATGTAGGTACTATGTGGGACTGCAGAAATAATGTTAGAAGGATTTCTAACATCAGTTTTGTTATTTTATTACATTATTTTGCTTATGATTATAATATATCTAATAAATTGATATGGTTTAATCGACATTAAGAATAAAAATCTATGTATATATACATATATATTTCTACTTACGATATGGGTAGCATCGGTTTATTTCACGGTACAAGTAAAAGGGATGCGAAATATTCTTGGCGTAAAGCGTTCACACGTACAAATTTAGGCAACTTTTTAATAATGCAGATATATTTTCAAAACACATATTTTTGTTATAATGCATAAAGATTCTAGACTCTTGAATGTCTAAAAAAATATGTTGATTGGATTGGATCGCAAAGTTACGTTCGAATGTGCCGATACGTAACAATTATCTATCTAATGTCGGATTCTTTCGTCGCTACACGTTTCATAACAATCACTTTCAATACTCCCCTAGAATGCCGCCGTGCAATATATGGCATACCTAATCCAGTAGACTCTAGCAGGTGAAGCTGTATTTTCTCTTTTTTTAAATTACATTGAATGTCTTTTTTGTACAACTGAGGTGGTAAACAAACGTACGGCCCGCTTGATGGTCACAGACATATAACACCATAGCTCTCACTAGCGCGTTAAGGAGATATAACTAGAACGGATAACATCAAGAATGAGTATAAGAGGAAGTAAGAAAATAATACCAGTCACAGAGAAGTTGATGGGTAATAGGTTAGCAGGGTATGGGCATGTCATGATGTGGGATGAGTCTCATATAACTAGGAGAGTGTTAAGAATGTTACCTTAAATGCATATACGTATGTTTCTTTCTTTCTCCCAGAAGGCAGAAACATGTGTATATGTATAGTTAGTTAGATCGAATTTTACGGATACGGAATTAGTTAGGTCGCGACTTGATTGCACATACGGCAACATCGCAAGCCGAGGTTCACCACTTTGGCACCCTTGAGCTTCTAATGGATCCAGGGCCCTTGGCTAATAGTAAAATAAGTTCGAAAAAAAAGTTACTTACCTATTAAGAAAATATGTTGTATCGACCGTACTTAAGTAGAGAAGGGTAAAAAGAAGAAAAATAATTATAAGTAATTTAGCACGTAAGTACAAATCCTACAGCACTGTAGAGCGAATATACAGCACCTGATGGCAAGTACGGAACGGTACACTAACAATAGGCGATCATCGGTGACACAAATTTCATCGGCAATCGTCGATGACATACCGAGGCTGGCCTGCTGAAATGTCTCTTCACGCCTCATTTGAAGGACCCAATATCGTAGGAAGGATGGAACACGTTGGCTGGGAGACTATATATTAGGGCAAACGTAAGAATTCGCGAACTCGCGCGATTCAGTGACACTGCATTCACTAGCTACCTACATACATGCATTACACTTTTTACAGACATGCACTACACTTAGGTACATAGGTTCTGTAAGGGACCTTTTTTTTTCTTTTTTTGAGGCTAGTTAGTCTAGATCAAAAATTTACAGATTACTAAATACATATACACTTGTCTCACCCTCCTCCCAGAGGATAGCGACAGGTATATATGTATATTTAGTTAGATAGTGTGCTAGGGCAATAGTCAGTTCGCGACTTATTTGCATAACGCGCAACAGTCCAAGCCGAGGTCCGGTCACTTTGGCACCCTCGGATGTTTTTGCAAAACTTTCGTGGCTGAGTGCCTTAAGCGCTCGCCCCCAAGTCCGGTGAAGCTGTAAAAGCCGTTCGAGGCTCCTGGGCCCTTATGGCTAACAGTATAGTCAGATGGAAAAAAAAAAAGAATTCGCGAACTTCTTTGTAAAGTTAAAAGGTAACGAATCGGTCACATGTGTGTAACAATAAAGAATTAAATATATACGATGTTACTTTATAACAACGCAATAATCGCAATATAAATAATGCTTACGTAGTTGCCTATATTTTTTCATTCAATTGTATTTCAATTATGCAAAGGAAATATTTATTGATAATAAATATTTGTTTACTAGCTGATATCGGCTAATTCGTTCACGGAAAAATAATTTTGTTTTTTCCCCTCACGATATTCGAGTTATCTTCGCTAAATAACATCAGAGATTTCAGTAGTTATAACAAGTACCGTTTTACACTTATTTTGTAATAGCTGTGCCCGCGGCTCCGTTCGCATGAATTACAAAATAAAAATTTTACTGATGTAAAAAGTATTCTAAATGTTAAGCTAGGTTATAAACTATCTGTGTGCCAAATTTCGTTCAGCTGTTTTAAATAATTGAAGTAACAAACTTCCAAACATTTCAAACTTTCTCATTTATAATAAATATAACGTAGTGTTAACTAATTTAACTATCCGCGTCCAGCTCATAAAGCTGGGTTTAGGATATGTAGCCTCGATCCTAGTTCAGGTTAAATCCTATGTTAATCTAAATACTACGTTCAAATTGATACAATGGTGTTCAAGTTCAAATCGCACGAGATAAAGAAATAATAATAAAACAAATATTACATTCTGTCACTTATCTTTAATCTTCTTAACTATGATTGTCCGATATCTAGACGGCAGTGTGTCAGCCAAGTTCGGAACCGGCTACACCGGCCAGTGTGTATATTTACACGAACCATTTCGAGCTACTTTCGACCACTCTTGAAGTTTTGTTCGTTTAATAAACCTCCCTCGAACACCTAGAATCTCAATTTTCACGAATAAATCTATTGTAGTAGATACTTTAGTTATTAGGGTTTGAAAAGTAGCATTTTTATCACTCAATGACTGACTCACTCATCAAAAACGTAGATCACTACTAGGTGACTCAGAAACTTTAAATTTGGCTTCAAGGTAGATCATTAAGCATATACAAAGGATATTTTGGCATGTTTAATTGTCAATAAAGATTTACGTTAATTTCTAATTAAAGGAGTAATTTTTTTTTTTATCGTAATTTGTTGACAACTCGGTTTTACCCGCGTATAATTTAAAATAAATCTCTGATTGATGATTTATAATACTGGTGTAGATAATATTTTTATCGGGCGGCCAGGATTATGCGTCACAACTCGCACGGCTCGTTCACACGACTACACCTATAGTCTTAGACCCGAGCCGAGTGTTGAGTTATTTTAATTTTACATTATCTTCCAAACTATTCGTCCAAATAACATGCTATAAAGGGCAAAGTTTATCTACATAAAATTCTCTTGATGAAGAAGTACCTTTCGTTCGTAAGGATTAATATGCCATACCTAATAATGCTCATAAATCACTTTTCAATTTGGTCTCGAGGACTTTTTTTAGATGTACTAAGGTGCAATATTTTTGTAGAACATTATATTTACATATCACTAACTATTCAAGCAGTTAGGGTACGCTCTTTATTCTGACTTACTTATACTACTACTTATAAATGGATATTTAAGGCTAGCTGAGAGGTATAGCCTAATGCTAGATAGCCTATACTATTCCTCGTGAATCTGGCTATCATATCAAATCCGACTGGTAGATTCAGAGATTAGCGTGTTTAAACAAACAAAAAAACTCTTCCTCTTTATTATATTATAGTATAGTATAGAAGTATAGATTTAGACTTGCCAAGTTAGTAATCTCATATCAAAGAAAGTAACAGAATGCTTTGTACATGAATTTCAGCCGTTAGATATCAGTCAGCTCTTTTATCGGTGAAAACGACTACCTTCGTTTTTACCGAACTTGGCCCTTTTTTCATATTTCGACGCCTCCCACGCATTAGGTCGTAATGCAAAAAAAGATATTTTTCAGGAGAGCTATTTTTGTAAACGTTACTGATATAGTTCATTTGTGTAATTCAAAAACTCATAATTTATAGAAGATATTAGTATTCAGGAATTCAGTAATTAGGGTTCAGGAATGTTTAATACGGTATATTATGGTTCTAATGACACAAAAATACAATATTACCCAAAAAATGTGTTTCGACTTTATGCGTGGGAGCCGTCGATTTATGTAATTGTTGGGATATTAAATGTACTCGTGAAGACAAGGAAAATTTACGTTTTAATGGCAATTTAATAAAATGTCCCGATTTGACTTGACATGATTCATACTGCCCGGGCATTGTACATCATAATAGTCATTAATATACAGATAATATATTATAGTTTATATAACTTTAAGGAGATAATAAGTGCAATTATATCAATGTGATTACACGAGGTTGGCATTTTGAAGTAGTCCTATTAATTACATTCTGTACTTAGTGGGAAGGATAATATACTTAGTATACAGTACATTATGCGAAATTCAGTTATTCTTCTTATATAAAGGAAGAAGATTAATAAGATATACAGCTCGTCCCTTTACTCGATCATAGATGTTAATATCTTTACGATATGCTAAAGTAAACAAACAAACAAAAATGTTAAAATTTGATTTAGGTTTAGGGATTTATAGCTGCTCTGAATTCAGTTATTCTATAAGTGATAGATAAATAATACATTATGTAGATTAGATATTAAGTAAGTATGTACCTATACATTTGAATACACTACAAATACTGCAATAGTAACAAAATAGTACCTATTATTAACAGGAGCTGCGTAAATACATAGAAATGGTCAGTGCATATGCACTGACTGAACTCGTGAAGTATTTGTTTGTTTTATCGCGTAAACCACTCAGGGCTGCATAATTAAACAAAGGAGTTGCTATGTAATTACGAATGTAATTGGGGGCACGGCAGTGCTCCCTTCAAGTCTAGTGCAAGGCAAACTATCGTACCATCTTTACAGGAAGCATTTCGACGTATTTTCACGCCTCTGTCTAGCAGCTCTGGGTTATTGTAGAAGACTGAAGTTCTGTTTACTAAGAGTATTTATGGAACACTAGAACTTCAAGTTTTTTAAAGTTTATAGCTTTATCCGTTTTTAGAAGTTATAGGGATGCAAGTTATGAAAATCCGACACGGACCGATTCATGATCATCGAAATAGAACTTGTACTTCTCTAATAACTAGAGAGCTGAAATCTTGCACAGATATAGGGATTAAATTAATTAAAACATTTTAATTATCAACAAGAAAAGAAGGTTAATTTATTCTTATTATATGTTGTGGAATTTTACATGACTTGGCTATTGTTGCTATAAACTCAAGGCTCAAGAAAACAGAAGTACGTAATAGTGACAATGACTCCTACAACATTTTCAGCAGCACAAATCATATACAATTCCACAACATATAATATATTGTCTTGTTATAAATGAAAATGTTTTAGGTTAATATAATTAGGCACAATAGATTCCAAAGAATGACATTTAACGAGTAAAAAAGATCGCCCAGATTTTAGCCAAAATTACTTGTTTTCTTATATCCACCTCCTATAGTTGTTGTTAACGTAACATGAAATTATTGTTATAGGATACTTTTAAGACTTTATGATCATTAGCTAATTGATTATGGTACATAATTATATATCTAAGTTATGTTTTGTTAATAATGATTCTACTTATTAATTTCATTCTAAAAATTAATTATTCTAAAATTGACATTGAACACGCAGGAACTAGACAGAAAGCACAATGAGGGTGAGACGGCAGCCAAAGGAGGCAGGCGCCTTTACTAAATTCAGGTTGCTGATGTGGAAGAATTTCTTGCAACAATGGAGACATCGGTTCCAGACGTTTATAGAACTATTACTACCAGTTTTAACAATGACATTGGTCCTTATATTGCGATGGCAGATTGAACCTACTAATCGAGATACTCGAATATATCCGAGTATACCTGCTCGCAGTCTTAATTTCTCTACTACAGTATTGTAAGTATCTGAACATAGTTCATTACAAATTCAAGTATATTCACTTTTTCAAATAGTTTTATGTTTCGCTTACCCTGGGCAATCGACCTCGTTACGTCATTGAATACTTATAACTATGCATTATTTTATTGGTTTTCAGAGCAGGAATGAACTTAACCCAAATGTCTATTGCGTACTCGCCAACTAGTCCAGAACTAGAAGATGTGTTAAGAACTGCAATTGCTCATTTATTAGTAGGAAATATAAAAGATATGCTTCCTATCATCATAGAAACCATACCTGAGTTTGAAGGAATAGAATGGCCACCTGATATAAATATAAATACAACTGCCATTATTCAAATTATCAAAAGACTGGTTAGAGTGGATTCATATAATAGCAGCAAAGATCTTACAGGAATTTATGTGTTGGAAGAAACGACACGTAAAGTTATTGCAGCTGTCGAATTTAACGACTCACTGTATGGTTGGTGAAAAATTTGATAATTGAAATTATGTAATAGTTTAATATAAACTAAAATATTTGTAGTACATATATTTTTAGGAGCTACAAAACTGCCTTACAATTTATCATATGCTCTACGATTTCCTGAAAGACCACGTCTTAATTCTTTTTTCTCACGCGGAGGTCGAACTTGGAGAACTGATCATATCTTTCCAGTTTTTGAATTACCTGGACCAAGATTTCAATTTTCGTGGGAAGGTGGCAACGATCCTGGTAATAATTTAGTAGCAATTTTAATTGTTTTATTTATTTATTAATATAGTCATTATGAATAACGAATATTGTTTTAAATATTTGCTAGGTTATGTTAACGAGATGTTCATTGCCCTGCAGCAATGCATATCAACTGAGCTGATTGCAAGGTTCACAGGTATTGAAGATATAAGAAATTTCAATGTGAATATACAGAGATATCCGCACCCACCTTATGTTGAAGATTTAGCTGTTGAAGTATTACATCTACTTTTTCCTATGTTCATTACGCTCAGTTTTAGTTATATAGCAGTAAATATAGTTAGAGCAGTAACAGTTGAAAAAGAACATCAGTTGAAGGTGAGTACAATATCTTTCTACATTACTACGCAAACTTTGAGATTTATATTTTGTAAATGTAAATATATTACTATTTTAGGAAACAATGAAAATAATGGGTCTTCCGACATGGTTGCACTGGACCGCTTGGTTTTGCAAACAATTCATCTATTTATTATTAGCCGCTGTACTCATAACAGTTCTCTTAAAGGTAAATAATATTATAAATGATAAATTATTAAGAACAGTTCTAATAATAAACATTTTAATTTTAATATTATTGAACATTTTTAGGTAAACTGGTTTTCTAATGAAGATGGATTCAATGATTACGCTGTGTTCACAAATACCCCGTGGACGGTTTTATTATTTTACTTGACTTTATACTTGACATGTACGATATTTTTCTGTTTTATGCTAAGTGGATTCTTTTCAAGAGGTACGTTTGTCATTGAATACATATCTTCACAAAAACCTAACGATAACATACATATAAATAACATACGAGTTTGCCTTTGCGTAAATATTTGTTAATATTCTTCGAGGACTACACCTTTAACTACCTCTCTGCCAGATTTTATCAAAATTGATCCCTTAATCGAGGAGAAATCTAATCTAATAAAATCTAATGCTAGAATTAAGCAGTGATAAAATATATTGATATTATATTTAAACACGATTATAACATTTAATTTACTTTGTCGCCAAAAAGTTTGTGATATGATATGTGCTTTAGTTTCATTTTTATTAAACAACAATGTTTCTTCCGTAGGTAGTACAGCGGCATTATTTGCTGGAATCTTGTGGATACTATCATATATTCCTGCATTCCTGTTAGCTATGGACATAAATATTTCTCCAGCTCTGCAAGCTTTTACATGTCTTAGTCTCAATTCTGCTATGTCTTATGGTTTTCAGTTTTTAATAGGCAAGGAAAGCACTGGAGGTAAGAAATGTAATTGAAAAATATGTTTTGTAATTTTCATACTTTATTGTAAACGATGTTTCCAATTAAATGTGTATTTGATACTAACAGGTATGCAATGGGGCGAATTCATGTCTTCGCCTTCACAGGATTCATCGCGCTTCGTATTCGGACATGTTATCATTATGTTGGCCTTAGACTGTGTTCTTTATATGCTCATTGCTCTCTACCTTGAGCAAGTAATGCCTGGTCCCTTTGGTATGCCAAAACCTTGGTATTTTCCTTTTCAGATAAGTTTTTGGACTCCTAACCACAAGGTGTCACATGGTGAGTCGTCAACTGTTTATATTTTCTATTTTACATATATCTAACTATTTCTATACAACTAAGATGACAAACGGCCCGCCTGATGATAAGCGATAACCGTAGCCTATGGACGCTTGTAATACCAGAGGTATCAATAGCACGTGCCGACCTTGAATCCTCTTCCCCAATGCGTTCTAGAAACCCTAATCTCCGCAGAAACACTATACCAAGTTTTGTTGGATGCGATCTTCTGTAAGGTGAAGTCATTTCACCAACTGTGGGGCTGCCCCAATTACAGATAAATTTCCAAAGAGAATTCTCTGTGCCCTACTTTCTTTACCTCTAATATTTACATTTATTGAAAATAATTGATTTACGAGGAAAGTCCAAGTTATGGGAACATCTATTCATGCTTGATATTGAAATTAAATATAATATAAATAGCATAAAATTATTATAATAATAATAATTAAAAACTGATTATGTTATTTTTTTAGGTGGAACAGTACTTGGAATGCCTTCTGTACAAGAAGATATAATAAAGGAAGAAGATCCAAGTGGACACGCTGTCGGGGTTCAAATGACTGTAATAATAAAATTGATTAATATACCTAATCCCTATATGTGTAATGAGTTTGTTAGTTTTAAATTTATTCTATTTAATTTTCAGGGTCTAACCAAAATATTTAACAATAACGTTGCTGTAAACCAATTAACGTTGAACATTTATGATGATCAAATAACTGTGCTTCTTGGTCATAATGGTGCTGGAAAATCTACAACAATATCAATGTTAACAGGTTTGCATTAACTTTAGTATTATTACATATTCAAAAAACATTCGTGTGTTCATGAAAGATTTCTTCCATAGGTAATCTGGAGGCAACAAGTGGTACAGTAACTATTTCTGGATTTGATGTAAAGAGTCAAGGTCGGTACGCTCGAGGCAACCTTGGTTTTTGTCCACAACATAATGTATTGTTTAACGAGCTCACCGTTAGGGAACATTTGGAGTTTTTCGCTCGACTGAAGGGTTTCAAAGGACAAGATCTTACAGAGGAAATAGATACTCTTATTGAAAAATTGGAACTGCAAGAAAAAGTAAGTTGACGTACTTTCATTGTTTTTAATCTATATTAATAAATTTGTAGTTCTGTCTGTGCATGTAATTTTTTCCCAAATTTTTTGATAGCAATCTATAATACTTAACAAAATAATGCGGAAGAGTTTTTTTGTTTGTTTAAACACGATAATCTCTGAAACTACTAGTCGGATTCGAAAAATTATTTTTGTATATGATTGTCATTTTCATGTGGATTATTATAGGCTATACATTTCAGCTAGGCTTAAATATTGATTTTAGGTAAGTAAGTCGGAATAAACAGCGCACCCGAACTGCTTTATTCTCGTGCGCTAGCGTATTGGTTAGTGATACGTGAATATAATGTTCTAGAAAAATATTATTCCTTAGTACATCTAAAAAAGAGTCCAGAATGCCTATCTCTTATAAATAAGCCACAATAAGGGGTTTTGTGTTTTTTTTTTTAATGAAAAATGAATGTGATTTTTGAGTATTATTATTTGGCATGGCAGATAAAACCTTACGAACGAAAGTTACTTCATCATTAAGACAATTTTATTAAGATAAACTTTGCCTTTATTGCGTTAAATTTAGACATATAGCTTGGGAGATAGTGGAAAATTAAACTCAACACTCAGCTCGAGTCTATGACTATAAATGTAGTGGCGCGAGCGAGCCGCGTGACGTGTGACGCATAACCCTGGCCGTCCGGTAAAATATTGTCTGTACTGAAGTATTATAGATCATCAATCAGCGATTTCTTTTAAATGATACGCGGATGAAACTGCAAAGCAAAGCTAGTTTTATTATATAGTGCACACGAACATGTTCTTTAAAACATTTTTGTCTGTCTCTCTATATGCTTGAACGTAACTCAAAAAAGGCATACAGAATTAATAATAATATAAATATTATGAATAATGATCTCAGATATAATAAAATTTGGGTTTAAATTAAATTATCAGACGAAAATAAAGAGAGGTAGGTCACAGAGAAATGTCTTTGGAGATTTCTCTCTACTTGAAGCAGCCCGACTGGTGGATATAACCTTGTTTTGTATTCCTGTAGTGACTAGGGTTTCCAGAGCTCCTTGGATTAGGGAGGTTCAAGGTCGGCAACGCGCTAGTGATATCTATGTGAACGGTATTACAAGCGTCCATAGGCTACGATAGCCGCTTACCATCAAGCGGGCCGTATGTCTGTTTGCCACCTTTGAATGTAGCTACTACTAGAATACTAATTTGAATCTTAATATGATTCGTACTATTTTTATCCACATCCAGTAACATACATTCAGTCAAAAAAGTATCGGGAATGGATGATTTGTTTATGGATCCAATTTTTTTTATTAGATTGGCACAACTGTTTTTCATTTTGGCGCGGAGTTTGAGTTGCATCTATCATTTAGATTAAACACAGTGCTGATTTTAATTAGATCATATCTAGTGTGTATTGCGACTTTCATAATGGACAAAAACATCGAACAAAGAGTATGTCTCAAATTTTGAATCGCCAATGGAATTTCGTGTTCGGAGATACTGAAAATGTTACAGAAGGCTTACGGTGAATCGACTTTATCAAACACACGTGCTTATGAGTGGTACTAAGCCTTCAAAAGCGGTCGAGATATGCTGTAATGATTGTATTATCAATCATTTTTTATCTTTTAATTATATGTATTCATTTTAATTTATTTGATTCCTCATTTATTCATTTATTGTGTTTATGCTCCTTTCCGAAGGCATCTCATCTATAGGTAACTTATTATTTTAAATATAGTATTACAAACTTATTTTACGATTTATATATCGAATAAGTAGGTCGTATATATTGTATTTTGGCTGAAGAACTTTTTAAATTTAAAATATGAACAAGACGCCAAAACAATTGAAAACATGACGGGATTGATTCGGACTGACGGATGGGACACGGATCGCAAAAAGGAATTGTACAATCTGAAATGAGAATTGTATAAGTTTATTTATATTTACTATTATATTTATTGTCTGGACTGACACATATTTGTCTGGAGTCGATAAAACTTGTATTGTTATAATAACAGAGACCTTTTGAATTATAACTAGTATTCTAAGGAGTTGGAACCTTTTACTAGAAATTATAAACGAATTAAAAACCTGGCGGATACATTCAATCATGCTGGCTTGAGGAAGCAGAAATAATAATGGAACTGAATGGAGTTTATTGAAACATAAGCGTCTCACGACGGAATTTCATTAACAGATCTTTGACGGATATATTAAAAACCTGGACATTTTTTTGTTGGTGAAAGTGTTACTATAATTAATAGATTTAATAAGGTACTCTATTTTTATATATCTGATAATGTAAATGCCTTCGGATTACACATATTAATCTATTTTCCATTTTCACTTCCATAACTTCTTTTAATATATTTATTTTCTGGTACATTATAAATATTTAATTGTCCACGTGACAATGCTGGAAGATTTGTCTCGCTCTGGTAGGCGATCAACGTCTTCAACTGAAGTCAACATCGCAAATGTGGAAATAGTGACTGTGTGATCTCATTTAAGTTTGAGAGAGATAGCCGCTGAACTTTCTGTATCTCACGTGTTGATCCGTATCATTTTAAATAATCTCTTGGGTATGAAACATGTTGCCGCTCGGCTAGTTCCAAAAGACCTGAATTTTCTCCAAAAAACTAAATCGCATAAGAATCGCTGAGGACATGCTAGAACGAGTCAATTCCGACTCAACATTAATGAAACGCATTGTTTGTAGTCAACAAGCTTCGGAGTGGCGCCCGAACCGAACAGAAACCGAAAAAACCACGCCAAAGTCGACCAAAAGTCTAAAGTCATGTTGACTGTTTTCTTTGACTATCGCGGTGTTGTGCACTCGGTATTCTTACCGGAAAGTCGAACGGTAAATAAAGTATATTATTTGTGCATTATGCGGCGTTTAAGAGAGCAAATTCGACGAAAAAGGCCTGAATTTGTGAAAAGAAAATTATTGGATTTGCACTACGATAATGCGCTTTCGCACAAGGCCATCATTGTGAACGAATTTTTGACCAAAAAGTCAACAAATACCGTCGAGCAACCACCTTATTCACCAGATATGGCCCCAGCCGACTTCTTTTTTTACCTAAACTCTAAAATTACCACTTCGTGGCACTCGTTTTCATTTGATAGATGACATAAAGGAGCATTCAGACGAGATCTAAACTCAATTCTGAAAAAAGCGTTTAAAGAATGTTATGATGTGTGAATTATTCGTTGGCGTAGCTGTACCGTTTGTGAAGGAGCCTACTTTGAAGGCGATAAAATAAATTTGGATGAATAACTAACAATACTATTATTGATCTTTCCCAGTACTTTTTTTACAGAGTAGTGTAGCAGTTTACCTAATTCATTTAGTTTTTGATACTAACAATTTTTGTTTTTGTTGTTTTTATAAATGTTACATATTTATGTTTTTAGCGTGATTACCAATCCAAAGGATTATCAGGTGGTCAAAAACGAAGACTTTGTGTTGGCATAGCCTTGAGCGGTGCAGCTCGTGTTGTGTTGTTAGACGAACCAACATCTGGAATGGACCCTGCTTCCAGACGTGCTCTATGGGATCTTCTGCAAAAAGAGAAGAAAGGTATATTTAAAGATGACTTTAAAGAACATTTTTAAAATCATTGCTTCATGCAATTTAATTTGGGTATTTATAATTAATCTTTATATAAAAATCATAAACACGTGTTAGTACACGTATACCTAATAGCGTGTTATTATCTTGGGCCACACCTTCACTTAAGATGAGGTGATATTGTGACCACAACGCTAAACTTATAGTTAAAAAAAGAAGAGATAAAGCGACATTAAAAAAGAAAGATTACTATAAATTGATGCCACGAGAACCTATTTGTTTTTTTTTTTGATAAATTGACCTATTAACAAGATTCTTTTTTCTATTTATTTAAGTGGTCTTTTACAACTGGTGTGTGCCAGCCCCATAGGAGCATACTCGAATTCCACAGAAAAAAAAAAACAAAATTACTAGTTCTTAGGTGAAGCTAGTCCTTGTAACAGTACGGCCTAGTAAAATTCAATTTAACCGATATATCATATCTGTCTCAATACGCTATGTTTAAATTTATATATATATATATGCACGTTACACGTACAATAAATTAATTTCACGTCGTAAACACAGGTAGAAAATAGCAAAATGGCTACCCGAGCACAACAAGTCGCTTTATAGACAAAAGAGTACAGACGGTCGGTTTTCACGGCGGTTCATTTCACGCTCGGAAACCGTTGGCGACGCGTTGAAAGACCTAAAATAACTCTGGCGCGCTCATACATTATACGTATAATATTTGCATTTATTTCAATGGCTTTCAATCTTTCATAATCTATAGGCACATTCATTTCATACTACTAATAAAACTCAGATATTTCTTTTTTCTAAATAATATTTCTAATAATAAGTTAAAATAAACTACGCGGTGCATATAATTAGCGTTTTTCCACGTTCCTTTTTAACTCGCATAGCTTATCCGTACCAATAAGACAACGATAGTGTTTATTTGAAAGATCTTAAATTATTACAACTTGACATTTATTTTAAGGGAATAAATAATACGAGTATCTATGGTTAAAAAAGCAATGTTTAAACTCAATCTAGAATTATCTAATTAAATAATTTTCAGTATATAATGGATTGTTCTGGAATCATATCCGAACGGTATATAGGGTGACTAATTGAAATCGCCAACCGAACAAAAACTGTACTGATATTGGTTTAATAAACAAGGGACAGTGACAGAGTGATAATAATATATTTTTCTAAATTAAACCTCCATGCCATTCTCACAACAATCAAAATCAACAAAATCAAATGAATAATAATTATATAATAATAAATATTCATAATCTAAAAATGTAATTTTACAAAACCTCAGTGGTCTAAACTTATTAAATTCATGCTGCCATCTATTTAAGGGTGTAAGATGTGTCGAATTACATCTAAGACGGCCAAGCCAACCTTACGTGCGTGTGTTTCACCCTGCTGATTAACGAACGAGGATATGGCGATTGGGTCGTGACCACCATGCACATGGTGAAAAGTCCGTCATGTTGTCTCGCTTTTGCGTGTCGTGTTTCGGGATCAGCCTGTGCATATCCAGTTATTTGTGCCGACCGATGAATTTCGATCTCTCGTTGATCACCGTTGTATTTGGATTGTACTGTGCTTACCGTCACGGATAGTGTCGTCAATATGCCGAGCTACTTAAAAAAAAAAAACAATAATCAGTATCGGTATCGCATCGGAAACATATATATTAGGTCTTTACCTATGAAATTGCCGTTTTGTATGAAAAAAATTTAAACGATGTTTTTTCATGTATTTTTTATTTGTATTAATCGAAGTAATCACCCATGCAATCAATGCATCTTTGCCAGCGCAGTGGCAGTTTATTGATGCCCTTCTTAGAGAAATCAGCTGGACGGGAGGCAACAAACTCTTCAAAGGCATTTTATACTGCCTCTCGGGTATTAAATTTTTTTCCCGCCAAGGAGTTATCCAAATTCTGGAAAAGTAGTAGTCTGTAGGCGCAAGGTCTGGTGAGTAGGGCGGATGACGGAGAACTTCCAACCCCAGTTCTTGCAACTTGGAGACCGTCTGTTGTGCAGTATGAGGTCGCGCGTTGTCGTGCAGGAGCAGCGGAGACGAACGATTGACCAATGCTGGTTGGAGATGTGCCAGCTTCTCCATCATTGTGTTCAGTTCTTCACAGTACACATCTGCAGTAATGCTCACCCCGTTTGTTAAGAAGCTGGGATGAATCACACCGGCGCTAGACCACCAAACAGTGACCATCACTTTTCTAGGGGTAAGTTTTCGTGTAGGGCATTGTTTAGGTGCTGAACCAGGATCCAACCAACTTGATGAGCGCTTGCAGTTATCAAACAGAATCCATTTTTCATCGCAGGTAACAATGCGGTTCAAAATTCCTTCATTTGTCTGTCTGTTGAGCAGTGCAAGGCACGTCTCGACGCGTACTTCGCGCTGGCGATCATTGAGTTCATGGGGCACCACCCATTTGTCAAGCTTTTTTACCTTGCCAATTTGACGCAAATGGACCAATATTGTTTTGACGCTAACGTCGAAAGCGGCTGCTAATTCAGCCGTAGATTGTGTATCATCAGCTTCCACAATCGCCTTTAATTCGTCATTGTCGACCAAAGTCTTCGGACGACCGCGAGGTTCTTTTTTCAGGTCGAAATTACCAGAACGGAAGCGAGCAAACCAATAACAGGTGGTGCGTTGGTTTGTAGTGTTAACTCCGTAAACGTCGTTGATTTGCGTGCCGCTTGTGCCGCGTTACTGCCACGACGGTACTCATATTCCATAATTACTCGAATTTTAATGTATCCATGATGACAAAAAAGATTGAAATGCGATAAAAATGTAACACTAATCAATAAACAAATGACTACTGTTGGAAAAAGAATTCCATGTTTTTAAAATAAAATTAATTTGAAATTAGAATGCTTAGCCAAACAAAAATTATTTTGATTTGAAATGGCCAGTACTGCAGAACGGCAATTTCATAGGTAAATACCTATTATATATATATATAAATATATAGTTACATTCCTAATCAAAAGCATATTCACGTGAAGGAATTCGCGCCAGCTAGTATTTTAAATAAGAAATTACAAGAAAATTAGTAGATAGATATACATATTGCAAAACTAGTCAAATAATTTTATTTTATTCAAATTAAGGGAAGGTAATTTATCACCAACAAGTTCCGCAGTCAATCTAAATATATGATAAACTAGCGGCTACCCTCGCGTGGACTAATAAAAAGCTTATTATTTTATTTACGTGGAACCCTAATTATTTTTCTAAAATAAAAAAAGCCTAAATGACGCCTTTTAATATCAGCTATTTGCCAGTGAAAGTCTTTTCAAAATCGGTCCAACCGTTTCATCAAACAGACAGGCAGACAAAAAATTTAAGAATTGGTTTTTAGGGTTCCAAATTTAAAAGGAATATTTATAATTTCTGCATTTCCGTCTGTCTGTCCGCGGCTTATTTCAGAGATTCATAGTACTAGAAAGTTGTATTTTGGTATGGGTACATATTAATCACGCCGACAAAGTAGTAAAATAGAAACTTGAAAAAAAAAATTGTTAAGGGAACCTCCCCTACACGTAAAGTGGGATTTATTTTCTCGTATATCACATTGTGTTGGATAGGTCGTCCGAAAATATTGTTAGTTTGTGAAAACCATATTTCGATTCAAGGGTCCGTTTGTAAAAAAACAAGGTATATATTAATATATATATATATATATATATTGAAGTTAAAAGGAAAACTGTCAGAGGTAAGTAGGCTTTACAAGTTAACGAGTAATAGTCAATCAAGTTATAAAACACACAAATACATGTGTAAATGATATAATATGGCTTAACGACTGTTATCAATTTACGTATGTTTGTGGTTAGTTTATGTCCGTTAGTGAATTACGATTATCTTTGATTTGTTTTTTTCACTTTTATATTTACGTTCCAAGTGACTAATTTAGTAAGGTTTACTTTCTGGATTAGATTACATGTATTTACATATATCGACAGGCAATATGACTAACACTGTAACTTTAATTGTAATAAAATACGGTTTCGATCCTACTATCTGATCCTACTAATGTTATAAATGTGGAAGTTTGGATGTTTGTCACTAAATCACGTAAAACAGCTGAACGGCTTTGAATGAAATTTGGCACACATAGATTTTATAACCTGGATAAACACTATAATATTCACCCCGGTAAATGGCATGGTTTTACGACTGTTATAAGTTTATGTTTTCCGTAACCCAAGCGAACGAAGTCATGTTTGCGTGGTACTGCCTGTTAACGATATAATTACAGTTGTAAATTTTCTGTCGCTGTATAGGACGCTCCATGATTTTAACGACTCACTTTATGGATGAAGCTGATATACTAGGCGACAGAGTTGCAATTATGGCCAACGGAAGACTACAATGCATTGGCTCGCCATATTTTCTTAAACGCCATTACGGCGTAGGATACACGCTTGTGGTAGTTAAAAATCATGGTTTTGAATATGAGGCGTGTACAGAGCTGATCCACAAGTATATACCAGGCGCTACGATAAAAGAGGATAGAGGTAAGTACAAAATTAAAGAAAACAAAAAAATATACGTAGGGGGAAGTGGGGAACTTTGATACAAGGGGCACATTGATACACCAACAATATTTGAATATTAACAAACATTATTAGAGACCCGACAAAACTGAAACGTCTATATATATTACTTAGCTCCACAGCTATAACCACGCTGAACGCTTGTTAACCATTAGCGTTGGAACAGAGTAAGTCTGTTTTTAGTGCCACCAAGTAAAAAATAATTAAGTATCTAAAAGTATTTCTCTGCTGTTTTATATGATATAATTAAGATTTAAACTTACAAAACGTTAGTTAATCTATCCAACATTCGGTATTAGAAGTATTTTTTTAATGTGTTCGATGGTTTTATTGTTGTTTTTTTATTATCTGCTCGGGCACATTGATACATCAATACGCGGGGCACATTGATACGTTTTAATCATATCCATGTAAGCGATACGAAAGAGATAAAATCGGTAAATACACAAGAAGTCGTATTTGTGGATACTGATACTAGTGCAATTATTAATGCTGCCGAAATCGTGAAGAAAATGAAATATCCGCAATTGAAACTGACCCTTTACCTACGAAAAAACCTGCATCTAGTAAGTTTGTGTTTCCATTGTGGAAGATAAGACAAGCGTTTATTTTGCAGCTGCAACTGCAATACCTGTGCTTTAGCAGTTATTATTTCTTTAAAGGGAACGTCTTGAACTTTATTTTTTTACTTTTTGAAATAATTTAAACGTATATAACGTTCAACCGCACAGCGGTGGTAATGTTGCCAGCATAAATTGAGATACCTTTAGGAACTTGTCATTACTGAATAGAGCTCAGCTTATACCTGGAACTGTTACCAATGATGCAAGGTTGACTGTACCTAAACATTTTTATTGTAGTTATTAAATAATTAAATCCATAGTAGTTTCTATAGTTTTGTTTTAAAGAGAAAAGCCTTGGAAAAATAGAATTTTTCCTTTATTAATAATCTTAAGTCTTATTATAATCTCCACCAGTTAAACCTTATTTCCTATTATATATTCGTACTAAAGTGCCCCATTCTATGTATCATTGTGCCCCGTACGTGGGGCACAATGATACAAACCCATTTTTTATAAAATTAAATTTATCCTCATTATTAATATTTAACTTTAATGAATCTTATGACTCATATTATAATGTTGAGAAAATTTAACCTTCAATAAACAAAAAATAATAATTTTTTATGCATAAAATACGAAATTGAATTTTTCTGTATCAATCTACCTCACTTCCCCCTATGTATATTTTATATTATTCTAGTAGTTAAAAGTATCGTTAATAAAATATTTAGTTTATGAAAGGTATTGACACCTGAATCCATATTAACTTGATAATACGTATGATCAATTAAAATATTGCTCAATAGTGCTGAGGGGTCCTGACAAGCTGGTTTTCATTGAGAAATTTTTACTTTTGAGAAAATTAATGTAATTATAATTGGTTGTTCTTGTTATATATTGCTCCCAAATATAAATATGAATATAAACAACAATATTATAATCATAAAACGATATTGATACATTATTTTTTAACACAAAATTGATTACGTTTACGATTTACGTTCCTATAGTATTTATATAAAGTACTTAATAAAGTATAAAGAAGCCTAAGGACTCGTACTTTTTGAGTGTTTATCCTTTTAATTTAACAAAAATTTTAATGCAATGGCAAACGGAGATTAATTATTTCTTAAGAGATTCACGTTGGTAATCTGAGGTAATAAAGTTTGAAAATATTCTCAAAATACACTCCCAGTCTACTTACATCCATTTACCTACTCAATTTAGTTTGTACTAATAATTAATTTTATAATTAATTTATTTTAAACTAATTTATTTTGTTCTAATAACGAAATGAAATTACTTTTTCAGGTTCTGAAATAACTTATAGTTTAACAAATGATCAGTCACATAAATTTGAAGTTATGTTGAACGATCTCGAACAAAACGTTGATCTGATAAAGTTCAAGAATTACGGTCTAGAAGCCACAACTTTAGAGGACGTTTTTATGTCGTAAGTAAAAAAAAAAATTCAATATAATTACACTATGTTGAACGTTAATTGTATAGAAAATATTATGTATAATTCTTCATTGGATTTTTCTGTGATAAATAATAATTTTATTGTACTAATTTAGCGTGGGTTCAGATGTTGCTCTTATAAATTCGGCTTCTGACGATGGGGCTGGATCTTCGGAAGCTTCCACTGATGATTTATTAAAGCACGATTTTGACTCTACGGAACAACGTAAGTTGTTAAATATTTCTTAAATAGTAATTACATTATTTTTTAAGAGAGGCAGGGCACAGAGAAATTTCTTTGGAGATTTTTCTCTACTTGGGGCAGTCCGACTGGTGGAATACCTCCAACCTACAGAAGATCTCAGCCAAATAATGTAGTAGGGTTTCCAGAGCTCTTTGGTGTAGAGGGGTTCAAGGGCTAGGGCAACGCGCTCGTGTTACCTATGGTATTAGAGGCGTCCATAAGCTACGGTAGCCGCTTAACATCAGATGAGCCGTATGCTTGTTTGCTACCTTAATGGTATATAAAGAAAAAATGTTTTGATATTAATATTTTGACTTTACGATATTCATTAGGAAACAGAAAAGTATGGGCTTAAAATTATGTTTATTGCTTAATTTATTATGTATTATGTATAATATAATAAGTAATTATGATTTTACCAACAGTCAATAAGGATACAGAAAAAGTGAAAGGATTCCGTTTAATTTGGCAACGCGTGTCAGCGATATGGCTAAAGTTGTGGTTGGTGTGGATACGCTCCTGGTGGCTGATAATTTTACAGCTTGTTGTGCCCTTGTTGCTCATCAATGCCTCTTTGATGTTACTGGAATATATTCTTTCATTCACTGCAGTTATCCAAATAAGACCGCTGTCACTCGAAGAGGGGTAAGTATGTTTATACTAAGTATACGATTACCGGTTTGCCGAATAATACAGTGAACACGTCACTTTGGTTTGACATCACATTTACGTCGTATTTGTCATAATTACATATTTTTTACACATATGATATGCGGGTGATGTAAAATATAGGTCGTGTGTTCACTGGGAAGTTCAAGAATAATGTTAAGCAAGTTTTATCGCCAAAGTAGCTCGCGTGGACTACAGAATGCCGTCGGTCGAGCGCACGCAGCTGCCCCCGCTCAAAAGACGAAAGTCGAAAATGCTCATTGTGGGTAAACCTTAGAAGATAGATACATGCTATCCCTGACTTTTTTGAAGAACTTTTAAGATCTATAATTATGTAGAACATTAATTTGACATATCTGTTATGGTTTACTCAGCGTAAGCCATTTAAGCGCTCCAAATGCGCCTTCTTTCGGAATGGTTTCACCATTATCGTCGCTGCTTATTTCGTATGTTACTTTATCTTACAAAATATATCGTATAACATGGCCAAATAACATAGCTATCAGTTAAAATAAGAAACGTAAATCGGATAAGTGGTTATCGCGAGAAATAAACATAAACGAACAGACAGACAGAGGGACATTGAGTTTTACATTATGTATAGAATGGTATTATAAGATGCTGCTACATACATGACATACATGCTTCAAACATGACACCTCCAGTCTTCCATAGATACATGCAGACTTTGTCAGCGTAGGGGTTTATGTTCCAAATTCATAGATACTAACAAATTTTTTTAAACAGTATTAACACTGAACACTCACTCTTAATACGGCGATGTCTACATGTCTGTTAAAGAGTATTAATACAATAAATTATAAAAGTAAAGGACCACATAAAACAATAATTATATACATAAGTTTTATAATAATAATAGTTGGGTATAATAGCTCGAAGGACCAATGTGAACGCCCTACAGGTGCAAGGTAAAGAATGGACTGTATTTTATTATATAGGTGGTTTATTACTGGATAGGTTTAATAACTGTCCTTCTATAATCCTACTATTTACGGTAAGTTTTACGTCGCCCTACATGATTGTACTACGAAAATATTTCTTAGATGTTCGGGATTAATTTTAATTATTTGATTAAATCAGTATAATACACATATGTAAAAACCGTATCTTCACTCGAACCGCACTATCCAGAACCGTTATTTATGGAATATTCACGGATAAGGGATTGAACACCATTGGTGGAATCACGGAATGTGTGTGAAACTCAAATGATGCATAAAATGGCCAAGAAATTCATTACTTTAATCTCTATCAGTTATCACTAAGTATAACAACAATAAAAATTTAAAAAAATGATTAAATATGTAATGTAGTTAATCTAAGATTATTTCACAGTAACATCGTTAACTATAAATGATTGTTCTGCGACATTTCAAACAAATCAGTCACGACGGGGTTTTGCTTATTAATATTGTCGTAAAGTTTTTTAAAATTGTACTTGTTCATGCTGACTAGTTATGCACTCCTTTCTTAAATTCCTATATCATTTTAGGTATACGAGAACAGAGACACTGCTGGCATACAATGGAAGCTTTACAAATTCAATCGGCGCTTTAGCAAAAGATGCTTTTGAACAACTCTTTACGACATCAAATGTTGAAACAATGGAGCTTACCATAGTCAGCAATCAAACCATCGATCAATACTATTTAGAAAGAGTATGTATTATTTTATCTATATACCGATAGGTGACTATTAATCATTACGTGGAGATATTATTTTATGTTGTAGTTATAAATTGGTGTTATCATTACGATAGCAAAAACAATATCTTATAATGACAAAGCAAAATTTAATTCCAGGATAGGAACCCAAGCGTAATCTACCAATAAAAATGTGTATTTGAAGTTGGTTCAGCCGTTTAGCGGCAATGGTTCAAAAGTTGGTTGAGATGAGCGAGATAATTTAGGAACACTTAAACTTTAATATTTATATGTATCAGTTATACGGATGCCAACTTGGGCCATATTGAGTTATAAGTGCCCTAACTACGCACAGACGACACATACGGATAGACCGATTGACGTTAGAGAATATTAAATATATATTATATTAAATATTTTTTGAAGTAAATCTTTTTTAGGCGCGACTAGGACGTAACTGGACGGACAATGCAACGGAAGTCCGTTACGGCATTGAAGTAAAACTTCTTAAGGCGCGACTATTATTAACGTATTATATCTTATCCCGGATGGTGGTGACCGTCTGGATGGTGGTGACCGTCGGGTGTTGGTGTCCGTCGGGATGGTGGTGACCGTCGGGGTGGTGATGATCGTTTAACTTTTACTTCTATCGTGTCTGACGGTTACACGAATTTAAATTTTTGTATAATACGAAAGTGGCAAACATGCATACGGCCCGCCTGAGGGTAAGCGGCTACCGTAGCCTATAGACGCTTGTAATACCATAGATATCACTAGCGCGTTATCGACCTTGATCACACCTTCTCAAGTAGCTCTAGAAACTCTACTCGCCGCAGAGTACAACACAAGGTGGCTGTGATCTTCTGTACGGTGGAGGAATTTCACCAGTCAAACTGCCCCAAGTAGAAATATTCAAATAAATTTCACTCACAAAAAATAAATCTTCTCGCATAAAATTTCTTACATTATCTAATTTTACAATTAATGAAGTGGTAAATAGGTATAATATTTATGTAACTTTCATGGCAGGGAGCAGATCCAAAAGCGATGGGTGCTTTACGTCACAGTATTCTTATTGGTGCTAGTTTTGAGGAAAACAACGCAACAGCATGGTTCAGTAATTTTGGGTACCATGATGTGGCCACGTCACTAGCTGCAGTTCACTCGGCTTTACTTAAAGCATACAATTCAACTGCTGAAATAAATGTTTTCAACTTTCCATTGGTAGCAACATACAAAGATCAGGTAATGAAAACCACATTGGCCACTGTGATAAACTTTATATGTTTTTAGATATGATAATTATTTTAAACAGATTCTACGTCACAGTTGTGTTTAAATTTGCAAAATTGTTTGAGGAGCTGCGAACGTCACATTAGTGAACACCCTCTCCCCCATAAGTGCGAACGTATTTTATGAACGGGCCCTAAAAACTATTCATCAACTAATGGATTGATCATCAACGGATGATACTGGTTTTCTCAGAAAAGGTTGTTTTTCATTATCAACATAGAAATACATTTTTAATGAAAAATTCGACTAGAATATAGTTCAGATTTTTCGTTGTGAATCTATTTTATATGACTTGTTTTAATTGTATAATCTGTAAATATAATGAAATCTCTCATTTTCTGTGTTACGCGAATTATTTAAAAAATACTCAACGTAGTTTTCTAGGCTACATAAATTACAGTTTACCAAAAGAGCTAAGCCTTGATGAAGTAATGATGGCTTAGCGGTAGCATATACGGATATCGCATAGATCGACGTGACTTGGAATCCATGAAGTGATCCTGAACTTTCGGTGTAGGAAAACATAATTATGAAACTATAGCATGGCTGTAGGATATTTTCAAATACAGGCGAGTATTTGTCTAGAGTCTAGCTACCACCCTTAAGTTGAAAATCTATCGTCACTAGGTTTTGCATGTCACTATCTTGGGCCACATCGTCATTTACCATCAGATGGGATTGTAGCCCAAACGTTAGCGTTAGAACTATAAAGAATCAAAGTTATAATGATAAAAGACAAACCACTTTCGATCCAGATACGAGACGACCTAATTCCTGTGAAATAGCAAAATCCACATTCGTTTGAAATTAGTTACGAACACCAGCTCGTAGGTTATTGTATAGGTATTGTATTTAATTAATAATTATAATATTTCAATGTTTTCAGACTGACATGCAAATTATTGTTACAATGCTTTCAATGCAACTCGCTTCAGGCATCGGCAGCAGTATCTCTATTGTCAGTGCTGTATTTATTATGTTCTATATCAAGGTAAAACTTTTATATATAATTAATATCTACATAACGTTTATAACAATAATATTCCTGCCGAACAACGTATTGCTGTAGGTATTAATTAAATTACTTTGCTTGTTGTTCGTGCATGCCGTGATTAGTTATAAATATACTATTTTTGTTCCTATTGTTGTTCTCACTTCCCGTACTAATCCCAGATTGCTTGAGGATCATAGTTACTGCTCCGCTCCTTAGGGTCGTAGCGTAACGTTATATAGCCTATACTATTCCTAATCAATCTAGCTATCATATATAAAAAGAAAATTTTCGAATCGGATTTAAAGTTTCAGAGATTAGCGCGATTAAGTAAACAAACAAAAAAGATAGAATGTTTTTGTTACAAAAGTTATGTTAAGTAGTTTAGTAGTGTACTTTGCGCTGCACTTAAGAGAACATTACTTTTTATACTTAGGCGATATCATTATGTACAATCATGTGGTAGTCTAACACTAGCTTATAATAAAATTAAAAAAGAAAACAAATATCTCTTTTAATATTTTATTTCTTTATAATATAAATAACTGTTTTTAAACAACCCCAGGAGCGTGTATCGGGTGCTAAACTACTACAAAAAGCAGCCGGTGTGCAGCCAGTCGTGTTGTGGACCAGCGCATCGGTGTTCGACTGGTTATGGTTCATGTTAATATGCATAACCATCATAATATCGTGTGCTATATTTCAAGTGATAGGACTCTCTTCTGCTGCGGAATTAGGTGATAAGATGTTTTGTTTTTACAAATATTGTACAACGACCAGCTTTTTATAATTATTAACATATAAATGAGTCATTGCGCTAATTATCGAAATAGTTTTTATTATTTTATCATGTGCTATTTATATAAGATAAAATTGGTTCGCGTTTCAGTGTGTACATACCAATGAAGATTAGGAATTAGCGAATCTACAGTTATCAATTAATTTTTTATTAGTTACAATACTCTGTGACTAATAGCGAAGCAGTGTAAAGAACCTTGAATTGTCAAGTTTTTTTTCTCATGGTATCTTTATCTGTTTTCAAATACATAACTTTTATTATATTAGATAGAAGACAGATATTTAAAGACCGAATTATTTTAAAACTATATGAAAATATAGGTTTGTAAAATATTTGCCGTAATTGACCAGATTCTGAGTATTTTCAAAATTTCTAATATTTTATAATTATTAAATAGACTTAAGTTGAATTTGCAAGTTTTGTAATTTTGATCTGTGTATGAGGATATAAGAATGTAATACATATATACATTTACAGGATATTTGTACCTGTGCTTCATGGTTTATGGTGTGGCCATGCTACCACTAAACTACTTGCTTTCCTTGGTATTCAGCGGGCCGGCAATGGGATTTGTCGTCATTTTTTTCATGAACGTATTATTCGGTAAGACTTCATTTATTTAATAACACTTCATAACAAATAAAAAAAAGGTGTGTGTGCGATTCACACACGATAGAAGTGAAACCTTATTTTAAAAGATATTTTATATTTTATTTAAACAATGTGCAATATACATACACACCGACATTTGCTCTCTCGCTCTGGCTCGCACTAAGAGGAGAGACCGATAATGTGCGTTAAACGTTTAACGCTTGGAAGTCGCATAAGAAGTTTCACTTCAAAAACTTATATTAACGTATTTGTACCGATATCAGAAAAATGTTAAACTTTAACAACTTCAAACACCGATTATAAGATACTATTACATAGTCTCATAAAAAAGTAAAGAGTATTGTCCGATATTTTATTTTAAGTACTATTTAAGAGTAATGAAATCAGTGCAAGGTTCTACTGCGAAATTCGAACTCAATTCTCAGGAGTAGCAAATTATTAATTACTCGCCTCAATTAGAGCTTCGGTCTTTTTAATGCTTGTTATACATATCGCTGCCAAAATCAAATTTGCCAGAAAACACAGATTTAGTGATTCTTTTGACAAAATCCGCAGTAAATTTTTACCTGTTTATTTTTTAAAATTTAAATTTATACTATTTAAAAATGGTTTTCTTTAACTTGGTTTGTTTTTGCTTAAAAGAAGCATATTTATTTATTAAAATCATGATCAATTTATGGTATATGGGAACTAGATCAGTAGGTATTATTTATCTACAAGATAAGAATTGTAATGTATGTTAATAGGTATGATAGGATCACAAATCGTGGAAGCATTATTTTCACCACAGCTTGACACTGAAGAAGCAGCGACAATTCTTGATTCTGTTCTACAATTTTTCCCTTCATACAGCCTCATCACAGCGGTTAGGTAAGTTAAATTTGTTTGCTCCGAAGTTTTGTAGAAAATATTTTTTATATTCATTAAATTTTAAAGTGAGTTAATATCGAGGGTTTCATAACAAATGAGCTTACTATATATTATACTATACGAATTACTAAGCCTACTACTACTACTACTAAGCTTACTATACATAACGCCTACCTGCACTGTTGCCTGAACGCCTAGATATTTTGTTATAAAGCTCTTGATGTTTCGGTTCAGTCATAGAGCCTACAATCATTTGTCAAATATAAGTCTAATGCAATTGTTTTAATAATAATATAATTGTTAAAATTATATGCTGTCCAGGAAGCTGAACCAGGTTGGTTTGGTAGAATACTCGTGTATGCAAGGTTGTGATTATGTCTCTATTATACTTCCGAATATTGAGGAATGCAATATGCAAGTAATGTGTGAAAATTTCTCCGAAAATTGTTGCGGTGAGTCCATATTTAATTCATATTATAATCATTAATTAGAATCACCTTGCAATAGTTCGTACCACAGATTGTAGAGGCATCTCCACTTTTACGTATATGTATATGTATATATATATATATATATGAAAAATATAATAAACTTATAATTTAAACACGAATTTAGGGCACGTTATTATCTTTTAACTTCTTCTGGGATAAATTATAAAACTCAACGTCTCTCTGTCTGTCTGTGTTTATGTTCTTTTCACGTGAAAACCACTTATCCGATTTACATGTTTTTTTTAGTTCATAGCTATGTTATCTAGCCAGGTTATAGGATATATTTTGATAAAGTAACATATGAAATAAACAATGACGATAATGGTGAATTAATTCGGAAGAAGACACATTTGGGGTGCTTAAATGGCTTACACTGAGTAAATCATACGAGATATATCAAATTAATGTATTAGCAATAGCATATATTTATCTTCTAAGGATAACCCACAATAAGCATTTTTATCTTTAAAATAACCGTGCGCGATTCTGAAGTCCAAGCGAGGGGAGCCGCGGGCACAGCTAGTCTGGGATAAATTACCAAAATGAATCGTTATTATTAGTGGTGTATATACCATAGATAATTATTGTCAATTGTATTTACTAATTGAATAAAATAATCTTTAGTTCGTGAGAACCCTTATTTGGACTGGGAAGATCCGGGCGTTCTTCGTTATATAATCGTTATGCTGATTACCAGCGGTCTACTCTGGATTATACTGATGATTGTAGAATACCGTTTGCTACATAAGGTTTGGATACCTCAAAGTTATAATATTAACGAGTGCCCATAAATAATCAATTATTTTTACAAGGAAATTGTTAAGTCTTTAGTTCTGTAACGATCGCTGAAGAGGAAACATTATTTTACAGTTTTCGGTAAATCAGAGGCTTTCTCCACAAAATATTTTAAAAAGTTGTTTTAAATCCTGTTATACTATGGCGGCTTCTTAACTTCCGAGGGTAATATTCGTCATTGTATACTTTTTCATTTTCCTGTGGGACTTAATTCAACAGTAACAACAAATAAAATTTGTGATGTTTATAGTCCACAAGTGTCAAGGTTAGTTCAGAAGCTTTGCTGACGACCAGTTGAATTTGATAATGGCGCACTAAAATCTCTAGTGGAAAGTAAATCATGTAGTTATTTATTTATAATTAAACATTGAGTTGACTAAGTATTATTATTTTTATGTGATTTTTTTGAAAAAGTAATTTGTTCTTGGTCAAATGTACAAAGTAAAGTATTAATTATGAAATGTTACGTATAATGGAACGCAAAGCCTACGAAAATGTCTATTGCGCATAACAATTACATTACATTTTGATGTTTGAAAATATTCCCATCTAGAAAACTAAATTCCGAAGACAAATAGTAGTAAAAAATATGGAAAAAATTACTACTCTATTTTAATATAGAGCCATGAGGAAATTTGGTACCATGAATGGGCATTCTCCTTTCGTAGAGATCGATTTCTTAACAGAATCGTTACCGGAGATAAACAATTGATTATTTAAGATAATATAAAGATTTCCAAGCAATGGCTTTCTGCAGATCAAACCGCTGTATCAACAACCCGTAAACCAAGTTTTTCACTTTATTTTTCTTTACGATCTCTGGATTTTAAGAAGAGGGATTTTGATAATTTGCAGGAAAGAGGGCAAAACTACCCTTAATAATGATGGAGATTATTGAAATAAAAACTTTACATCTTACAAAATACATATTACAAAGTTTGTTATAAATTTCAAAATAATTGATTACTTATGGGCACCTCTGACGTTTATAATATATTATTTCATATTTATTATACATCCACCCAAATTTAACAGTAATGTCTAAATGATGGCGACCGACGTCACTCGTAACACGAACAATAATAATTAATTGTTCAGGACGTATGGAAAGAACGAGTATATTTACCTACAATGACAAATATTGATAGAATTAGATATTACAAGCATAATTTAAATATCAGATAGGTTATCTAAAAATGAATTAAAACCCTCTTTGTTTTATTTATGATTAAAAATGCTAGTTATCAACGTTACATTAGATTAGATTACAATAAATTTGGTTGAAAATTGTTTCTGTTCTTTTGTTTAGGTTTTTTTCTTTAAGAAAATCCCACCACCCGTAGATGAGAGTACTCAGGACGAAGACGTCGTTGACGAGGCTAAGCATGTTCATCTATTAGACAAAGCTCGTACATCGAACTATGGTCTGGTCGCAAAGAATCTGTCCAAGTACTATGGTAAAAATCTCGCTGTGGATCAAGTTTCGTTTAGTAAGTTTTTGTTGACTTTATTACTTTTTTAGAAAAAAATATTTTGTTACTAAAGTTATTGTTTCCTCTAATCAATAAAATCTGAAAGCAAAAATAAAAAACTTGAGAGATACTCATAGAGTAATACAATGTAATAAAAATGTTCAGCTACATAGTCCCAAAATACAATGATTCCTGAGCTATGGGGTACTAGGGACCTAAAGAGTAGATACAAACAACGAAATTTCTAAAACTAGAGTTTGTAACGTGTGTTTGGCTGGTAATCGAACCCTTGGTCCTCGGTTGTTTTATGTGATTTTGCTATTCCCACGCGGGGTTTAAAACATAATTTTCACATAGTAGAACTACTACTTATTTCGAAAATATTAAGTTACACTGTGTACGTAAAAATAAAAGTTTTAAATTATTAAAGGTGTGAACGATACCGAGTGCTTCGGCCTGCTTGGTGTGAACGGTGCAGGTAAAACCACCACGTTCAAGATGTTAATGGGTGATGAGACTATTTCTAGCGGTGAAGCCTTCGTCAGCGGATACTCAGTTAAACGTGACATCACTAAAGTACACGAAAATATCGGTTGGTTTTTCGTGAATTATGTAAATGTTTTTGTGTTTGTTGCATTTTCACAATTTGATTTGTTCTTTACAATATATATTTGAATGTATTGGTATATATATATATATATATATATATAAAATGTATTCTTGAACCTTTAAACAGTACAAAAAGAGTTTTCTACAACTTACGCAGAAATAGGTCATAAAGTCGAACATCCGTTTAAGCTCGACTAAAATACAATTATTCAAACAAAAATACTTTCATATATATTACATTAGATGAATAGTTCATATGTTATTTTTTTAGGTTACTGTCCGCAGTTTGATGCGCTTTTCGGTGAGCTGACGGGCCGCGAAACGCTGCATATGTTCTCTTTGCTACGCGGACTACGCGCCGACGTTACTACACCGAGAGCGGAAGTGCTCGCTCAATCTTTAGGATTCCTAAAACATTTAGATAAAAGGGTAAGTAGGTACAATGGTACGTCTTAAGAAAAAAGTGCATTTATTTATTCCTGATTACTATTTACTGGTACCCGAGACTAAATTAACGTGTATTAAATATCCCCATGGAACCTTCAAAGAACTCTGAATTTAGGGGAAATCTCCCGATTTGGCAACATTGACGCCACGAGGTGCACACGTCGACAAGATGAAACAGTCGAGACAATTTATAAAATGAGAAAGCTTATATAAAATTTGATAAATTTTATCTTGTGTATGAAGTCCAATAAACTATGTTCTTCTTTATAAAAAAAAACAATATCATATCGTTTGACGGCCAATTATACCATTCTAATCAGACCTCCGCTCTCTAGCATTGTCCGTTGAATGAGCATTCGCCGACGCGTCCACGGCGTGTTCGTCCGTTCGAGTTCTCTTCCTTTGATGTTTCAACACGTGTCCGGAGCACAGTTGAACGCAAACGAGGCTTTTCAAAGCTTTCATTCACCCTGTCACTACGCGTCAAAATTACGAGCATGAGCAAGCGGTGTTGATCGGTCACGCTCACTCCGAATTTTGGTTCGCGTTCGTTCACCCTACCAGTATGCGCCATTGGCGCACTGTTCTAACGATTTAGTTGAAAGTTTATACAGTTGTTGTCACTTACGTGAACATTTCTGTGATAGTAACATCAAAGTTCATATGGGTAAACGACTTACGAGTCGTTTCAACGAAAGCATATTAGTCATATAGTTTTCAGAGGTTTTTACACTTTTTACCAAGTAATAATTTAAAAAAAAAGAAATAAGAGATAGCCAAAATGAATCCGGATAAGTGACTTAGTTACTGTTGAGATTTAAAAACTTTTTCACTTAAACCAAAAATACGGGCAACGGCTAGTTCCTTAATAAAAATTGTCAACAAAAATAACTCATTAGTCATTATGTATGTAAAGATGTAGAAATATTCTCCCTATTCAAAATATTAATAAAAACATTTGCTTTTATATACAGGTTGATCAGTACTCTGGTGGAACGAAGAGAAAGTTAAATACAGCTTTGGCTTTCTTGGGGAGGACGCGTCTGGTATTTGTAGACGAACCTACAACGGGTGTTGACCCAGCAGCCAAACGACATGTACGTGATGAGATAATTCCAATCCAACCATTTTATATTCATCATTTAATTATTTATTTTTAATATACTAAAGTGTTGTTGCTAAAACATCATTTCGGTCGTAGGTGTGGCGTTCTATGCGAGGTGTTCAGCGTTCGGGTCGAGGCGTCGTCCTCACTTCGCACAGTATGGAGGAGTGTGAAGCTCTGTGTTCGAGGCTTACTATCATGGTTAATGGCCAGTTTCAATGCCTCGGGACACCTCAGCACTTAAAGAATAAATTCTCTCAAGGTACTAAATTGATTACCTATAAGTAAGGTCCTTTTTTACTAAGATAAAATCTATTCGATATGTTATATCATTACATAGTATATTGTAAAACAAAGTACCCTCGCCGCGTCTGTGTCTGTCTGAACGCGATAAACCCAAAAATTACCGAATGGATTTTCATACGATGGACATACATACATACAATGGACGGAGTAATTTATGAGGAAGGTTTTGGTGTATAATTCATTAAAGTTTTATGTAAATTGGTTGAAATATTACGATATTTGTTGAAAAGTCGGAAAAATCTTGCTGTCTGGGAGCTTAACTGGCGCGTGCCGCGTAAACCGATAGAGTTATATGTGTATGTACCCGTGCGAAGTCGGGGCGGGTGCTATTAATACCTTTCAGTTTGACAAATAAGATAAACAAATACTATATAAAGACTATATTAGTCTAAAGAAATTAGATAAATAATTAGACTACATTTTTGATGGTGGTAGGGCATTTTCTAACGCCAGCTTGGCTAGAGCTACCACACTTGAAATTCTGTCGTCAAGCACCTGTAGGTGTGTTCCGGCAGCTGCACTTGAGACCCAGTTCCCCTACTAGCCTTAGCGTGTTCCCTTAATCGTGGGTCACATCGTCACATATCATCAGGTGAGATGTGGCTAAACCCCTAAAAAATAGTATATATTTTAATTTGTAATTTCAAATTGATTTCTTGAGTGAGAACCGAAACATAATTCTTGATTTATCTACATCTTCTATGAAACACGTTTCTCTGTTTCACGCGAAAACCACTTATCCAATTTACATAAGTTTTTTTTTCATAAATTAATAAAATATATTCCAGGTTTCACATTGACTATTAAGTTAAGATTACAAGATGAAGCGACTCCAACATCAAGCAGATGCTCAGTTGATGACGTCAAAAGCTACGTTAATACCAATTTCATGACACCCAAGATGATGTAAGTATCTAATGTTTATTTACAAATATAATTTACTTACTTACAATGTTTATTGTCTAAAGATCTCAATGGTTCTCGGATATTTCCACCCGATCAACCGAGTCAACAAGTCGAGTTCGGTCATACTTTATGAAACTGCGTTTACTTGGACCCAAGACTGTCAATGATGAGAGATAATTGTCAATGGTTTTCAGAAAAAAATAAAATATCTACTAACATTTTGGAGAATAATTAAGATTTTTTAATATCTGTTATCACAATTTTTTACAGTTTTTACGTTTTAATTACTCATATATTCAGACTATTTGAATATTTCTTAATTATTAAAATATGAAATAGGTAATACTAGAATTGGCAAATCAAACCCAGCAAATAAAACGTAACTTTACGATCACGATAGACCACGAAACGCTAATAATCTAACGTAATAAAAAAATACGAATCGTGTTCGGGCTTCATAGTATAAATAAGTAGGTAAATACTAGTGATAATTCTGCTTTGCCTCTAACTGGCTTTCTGAAGATATACAACAGCTGTTTTATAATTACGTGCCTAATAGTAAAGATCCTAAGAGATCTATAACATTCGTTGGTACCTACTCTGAAGAGTGTGTTGAGTATTTATGATATTCGTTTTTTTATCGTTATTGGTTTAGCGTATTGTCCACAATCTCACCTGATGTTAAGTGACGATGTGGCCCAAGATGATAACACGCTAAACCTAGTGGAAGACTGGCTCTTGAGGGTGGTAGCTAAGCCCTCATCGTTATGTTGAAGCGATAATATACGTGGTTCGTTATAATGCAGGCCTACAGTTGTTGTTATCTCGGTAAAATATAGGCAGCTAGCTGAATACCAATTACGAAATATGAGGCCTAGAAATTAGTCACTCTGACAGTGAGCCCACACCGATTAATTATCAGAGTTTTTTTTTGTTTTACAGGGAAGAATATCAAGGTTTATTGACTTATTATTTGCCGGATCGAACTATGCCGTGGTCCAGAATGTTTGGTATAATGGAACGAGCGAAGCGTGACCTCGATGTTGAGGATTACAGCATATCGCAAACAACCTTAGAACAAATCTTTCTGCAATTTACAAAGTATCAAAGAGAAAACCTGTGACTATTTCTTTAGTAAAATTATGTATGTATTGTCTATCGTACTGTATACATACGGTTATTATATTAAAACCTAAAAACCTGAGATTCTGCATATGTTGTGTTAAGATAGATTTAATTGAATAATCAAAACATAGGAAATAATTAATTAATATTTGCGTTTTTATAAACCAAGTCTTGATTATCATGGTGTGTTCCTATAGCTTTTTTTTACATTATATCGATATATATATGTGTATGAATTATTTCTACGAAAAAGCAGTACTAGTCAATAAATAAATATATTTTCCTACCCGATGATTTTATGTAAAACACTCAGACCAAAACAACAAGTAAAGCATCATGCCACAATTTTTACGAGTATTAAGTTGAGAGTCGCAATCATATCGCCGCCTGCCTTGCGTTTATAAGCAACACAATTCGTTCGTAATTGATCTTAATAGGCAAATAAATATGGCATGACAAATAAAAATATGTATAATTTCAGTGCTTTTATTTTATTTATTAAAAATCATTCATATCATCCATATATAAAATACAATACTTACCTATATACAAAAGTAGAATAGGTAAACATGTGTGTGGCATGTATTATGTAGCTTAAAAACAAACGGATTGCGCACCCACGCAAAATTGGTAAATAAATTGCTTAGTTATTCATTTTATTTCTTTATCATTCTTTTTATTGACAGCCTATATCACAGTAAAAAATAATACAATTTTACTAACAAGCGACCGCGCGACATGGTTGCTGATTTTTATTACAAGTCGTTTTAAATTAATTATTAGGAAAGTGCCCCATTTGTCAAAACATGTATACAATATGTGTTGTATTTATAGCTAGTTGTTACATAAAACTGTATCGCGTTATCAAATAACTTCATACATGCCTACACAAATAATTCATAATTGAAAGTACTTATATGAAGTTATAATAATATTATCGTAAAATGTACTCCAACATGAGTCTACAATACTAATAAATATACCTACAATTATCATTGCTTAGAAATAACTTAAATATTAAATTACTTACACAAAGAATATAGAAATAACATAGAATGAATAGAAAGAACATAGAAAAGTCAAATGACAATTCAGTTCCTAAAACCGATTTCTAAATACTGTATATAGATATTGGATTCTAAAAAAAAGTAGGTACACTTATGGTACAGACATAAATAACACTTTGGTTCTAGTTCCAGCAAATTAAAATAAAATAAAAATGTACAGTAATTTAATAAGGACAATTAGGTACAATTGATTGTTTATATTACACGGTAATTTGGTTACTCATTATTATCCTTTGGTAAGAGAAGTAGTAAACAGAGAAATTTCTTTGGATATTTCTCGCTACTCGGGGCAGTCCCACTGGTGGAATATATCCACCCTACAGAAGATCACACAACTCTTTGAGTTGGGGGGTTCAAGGTCGGCAACGCGTTTGTGATACCTATGGCATTATATGGGCCGCACGTTTGCCACCTTTGTAATAGAAAAAAAACTATTTTTTTCTTTGATGATGACACAGTTAATTTTTTAATTGTTAATAAGTTTAATGATATAGTTTAAGCTATAAGAATAACTATAGTATACATTGAGAATTAAGTACAAATAACCTATTAAAATACACATAACTAATAAAATATTTCACTACAGTGTCTTTGAAACTTCATCAGTTATAGATAAAGTATGCAGTGATCTAGCGGTTGTGAAGAGTTGTTTAATCTAATCTAATCATCTTCCTTATATTACAAAACCATGCGGGTTGGTCTACAGAGCTACCGCTACACATCAATTGTTACCTTTGCCGTACCGTGAAATGATTTCTCAGCTGACTTGTTCGCCTTCTTGCTACGATTTTTGGTCTTTCAAACAAGCAGTAAAGAGGCATTTTAATAGGCCGCCGATGTTTTTGGACTGTACCTTAATTATCATCAGATGTTTTACCGTGTAAGTAATATTGTCGAGCTAGTATAAAAAAAAACTGCTGAAATAAATACAGTAAAAACGAAAGAGTATGAATTACGTAAATGTGTCTTCTTTACTAGAAACTATATTAAACACTCCCTTAATTAAAACTGGGTCCGTAAAAAAATTGAATATCAAAATTGTAAAGCTTAAAACATAAATAGAATATTTCGAAGCTTTCAATTTTATGATATTTATAGGTACATTTATTACAAAGAAATAAAATACAACATAGGTAATATAATGCCTATTTGCATAGTCTATTCCATTTTATGATTTCGTTAATTTAATGTACGTAGATTCTAAACGGACGACACGACACTAAAACGACATTAATAATTATTTTAAACTAAATGTAAATGTCTACTCAGTATTAATTTGGCATTTGGTAAATCTTAAGAAAACTTGTTCAAGTGTAGTCTGTGATATGGAGTAGTCTTCGATGGGGAACTGTTTGCGAGCTTCCTCCATCAAATGGAACACGCGCCACCACACCAGACCTGCGTCTTTCACGTAGTAAGTGCTGATACCCAGGTAACTTTCACTAAAATCCAATATATACACAATAAAAAAATCTAAATTACATTTAAATCAACGTTTGTTTTTTTTACTCACACGAGCGTCGCTTCGACGAAGTTCTCCGTAACGAATTTGTTGATATTGACTAATGCAATATCTCTTTGTGGTCCCGATTCACATTTCACTACCAATGTATACCCTGAAACAATTTTAGTAACTATATTCTTCGCAGCAGGTATTATTATGAAACTTATAATAAAACATCAATATAAATATTATAAATCAAAGTAAATATAAAGAGTAAAATAATTCATAAAAAAATTCTTTGAAACCAAACTGAAATGCGTCTCGATTGAAATTGTGTGTTTTTATAGTAGCTCAGCAAATTCCACGGTACTGTCCCTGATGGGAAGCACAGTACAATCCAAGCACAACGGTAACTACTTAGAAATAGCCAAAATCCATTGGCGCTCATCGTTCTCATGCCGGCTTGCATAAATATCTGTTTACGTTACGCTTAAACTTAAGAAAGAGTGAAAACAATGGTCGGGAGATGTTTACATATTTTCACGGATGTAAGATGTCGCGTAAGTACAGTCAATTATTCAATTATAATATAACCACGTTGAGTATTACACAAGCAAATACATTTATGATTAAAATTATTATACACTAAGAACTTCATGGTTTATAAATATTAGATATATAAATGAATATTTATACAATTAACCCACAATAACAGAAACAGAATTTAAACATTTGTTGAGTACAGTGGAAGTTTGCAGTTAAACGTAAAACTTTCTCAATCAACTCTATATATCTCTATATATATAAAAAAAAAATTACGCAATAAAATAATATTAATTTCGAAGACGCTTTTAAAATTAGCACTTTGAGTAGTGTCTGAGATACTTATTTAGTTGTTATTTACAACACATTTGCTAAGAAAATGCATTTACGAAGCCTGTATACCTTGTTCGAATGTAAAAATTACGCACCATACAACGGATAATGTGGTAAAATTTTTACCGCACGCTCCGTTGTATAGGGCCGTGCGTATCCTTTAGGTTTTTTATTTCTATAAAATAGTTATTTGATTGTATGGTGCGTAATTTTTAACTTTTGAACAAGGTATATGCTTATTATGCTTAAGGTTGAGCAAATGTGTTGAAAATATATTTTACCTTGTGAAAATTTACTCTTAAGATGCTGCAATGAACCCAAACAGTGGAGACTTCCGTTGACCATAATGGTAACTCTAGAGCAAAGAGCTTCACACTCCTCCATACTATGTGATGTCAGTATAACGCTCCGACCCGCCACCATTGCTTGGTTGATAGCCGACCACACTAAACGTTTAGACGCCGGGTCCATGCCTGTTATTAAATAATCTCATTATGATAAAACTATATACTTACTAGCTGTACCCCACGGTTTCACCCATATTACATTTATTCGTCCAACCACCGCGCCCGACGCATCCCGGCAGCCTATCGTTGTCCTCACTTCCCATACTTGCCTGCAGCTTGTCAGTTTGTTTGACGTTCATGGTCACTGCCTCGCTCCTTAGAGTCGTAGCAAGAGGTTATATAGTCTATTACCATCCTCAATAAATATACCATAACACAAAAAAAGAATCTTTCAAATCGGACAGGTTATTCCAAAGATTAGCCGCACTCCAACAAACAAACAAACAATCTCTTGAGCTTTTTAATATACACTAGAACACATCCTAACCTAGAAAATAATATTATTTAGGTAATAGCTGGAACCTGAAGTTCGATTAAGTGAAAATGCTTTTGAATTTTTTGCGAGCTGGTATTTTATATTTATTGAAAATAGGCTACTTTTATATTTATTTATCAACTATTAGAAATAGGCTTTTACTACTAGGACCTGAAATTAGTATCTAACGAAAGTTGCGTCTTAATTTTTTTAAATGAAATTTTTTCATTATCGATTAAGTAGTTCCTATAAGGAAAATCTTCGTGTTGCATAACTGATAGTATTATTCTAATCTCATGCTAGTACTTGATTACAACTTTATCTTGATTTGAATTTTTTAAATAATAAAGTCATTACTCCTATGGAAATGCTCAATGATACTCGTATATAGGTTACACAATGCCCCAAACAAGCAAATATTCCAAAAATGATTACAATTTATTATGTCAAGTATATATCCTTTCCCTTTTTTTATCTAACATTTTGAAAATACAGACAATGAAAGTTTGTTTTAATTTTACCCGTAGTCGGTTCATCAAGGAATATCACCGGTGAGTCACCCAGTAATGCGACTGCCGTGCTAATTTTTCTTTTGGTGCCACCACTGCATTCACTTATCTAGAAATAATATAATTACAATTGCTATAACTTAATACATTATATATGTACAAAAAAACTTCAAGAAATGCGTAATCTTTTATTTGTACCTTTTTATCGTAGTGTTTTAAAAATCCTAGGGCTGTGGCTAGTGCTAAGGCGCGAGCATCTCCGACGTGTACTGTACTGGGACTGTGTACTGGGATGCCACGCAGTAAGCAAAAGATGCGGAGTGTCTCACGCGCTGTCAAGTTTTCAAAGAGCGCATCGAACTGAGGACAATAGCCTGCAGACGTAATATTAAATTGAAAAATATTAATTAATCGTAAATAATATCGTTACATATTATAAAACAAAGACCCCCGCCGCGTCTGTCTGTGTGAACGTGATAAACTCAAAAATCAGTGAATGGATTTTCATATGGTTTCTATCATTGGACGGAGTGATCATGAGGAAGGTATATTTGTATAATTCACTAGCTATACCTAACAGTCTCACCCGTGTTAAATTTTTTCGACAAACTCTCCACGGAGTTGACGCCAACGCGCCCGTAGCCCTATCGTTGTTCCTCGCTTGTTACTCGCCTACAGCTTGCCAGAGTGCTTAACGTTCACAGTTACTGCTCAGCTCCTTAGGTTCGTAGGGTGAAGTTACTCCTCATGAATCTGGCCATCATATACAAAAATAATTTTTCGAATCCGACTGGTAGTTCTAGCGAATAGAGCGTTTAAACAAACAATCAAATAAAAAACTCTTTAGTTTTATTATTAGTATAGATTAAAGGATTTTTGTAAATTGGCTAAAATATGATGACGATTGTTGTCGATGTCGGTAAAATTATGTTGATTGGGAACTTTACTGACGTGCGCTACGTAAACCATTAGTTATATGTATTACTCTGCTAACCGTGCGAAGCCGAAGGGGTTGCTAGTTAGTAAATAAATCGTACTTAATCAATCGCGCTTTTTGAATTAACTGAATAATTCAACAATCATCATTGTTAGGAAATACTGTAAAAAGTTTTGCAAGTTCGGCCCGAACTCCATACAATTTAATGAAAATTAAGAAATGAAAATATGTGGGCACGATACAGAAATGTAAATGATTTAAAATTACCTACTATCAATAAAATACATTTTCAAATGATATTTAAAAATATTTGACATTATTTGTATATGTATTTAGGTTTAAAAAACCATAAGCAACTATCTTTTTATGATAATAAATGCAAGTTAGTAGTCAAAAAGCTTCAAGACACAACACATACATATTATTACTGTTTACTATTATAAAATATCTAATAATAATTCAGTTTACAAATAAAAAATAGTAAGCCCCTGATAAAATAATGAGCCAATTACTAAAAGCGCCATTTTCATATTAAATTGATCAAGAATATGTTTTAGCAAATTTAAGCAAAAAGAAATGGACGATATTTGTAGAGCGCCTGTTAGAATATATCTAACTATTTTTATAGCGTTGAAGTCTTTTCATTATAAAATCTTAAAAAAAAAAAATTTAAGCTAAATTACTTTATTATTAAATGTGCAATGTGTTTGTTATTCATTACTCACCGATGAGTTGATGCACCTGACGCACGTGCGTTTTGATGGAGTGTCCGTGCACGAGCGCGTCCCCGCTGGAGATACGCGCATCGCCCGTCACCATGCGGAAGGTGCTCGTCTTACCGGCTCCGTTCACACCCAGTAGCCCGAAGCACTCGCCCTTACGCACCGCTAAAACAGAACACGCTGTATACCCGACTATCCTTCCAGCCAAATACCTACTCACAAGGTATAGGAGACCACCAACCGAACGACAGTCTGCTCACGGCTAGAAACTTTCTGTAGTACTTCGTTAGGTCTTTACACACAAGGCTGTGGATCGGTTCGTCGACGCGTTTCATTTCGCGGACCAAATGTCTTTCCTTAGTAACATCGTCGTCTTCATCTTCCGAGATACAAGGCGTGGGCCAAGCTCGTGGTGAATATATTAACTACAACAAACAAGGCCCTATTAGAAACGACTTATGACGTATTTTGTATTTAATAATTATTAATTTACCTTATTGAAAAGTTCATATTCTTTGATGAGTAATACTAGGAACAATGTGACTCCGACAGTGAGCATAGTAATCAAATAACGTCCAATACCTGGCTCTTCCCATTTTAGGTAAACATTATCTTCAACTAAAATGTAGAAACGTTAAATATTAAAAAAAAAAAAAACAAATTAACATTATTAACACTTTCATCTGAGCATCAGAAGATTGAAATGTTAGTTGTGTTGCGCACTACTTTCCCATACAAATTAAATGACAATTAGTGACGTTCTGCTTTGCATTTAAGTAACCGTATTACGAAATGTGATACAACCGTCACTACACGTCGACGTGTATAGAGGTTGTGTCATGTGCACTCCACCTACATGTATATAATTAAAGAACAACGTCTAACAACGTCGACATCTATAAATGATGTGGGGCGGTAACAGTCCGACAATTCCAGGGTTGCAGGGATTGATCGGTCGGTCGTAATCTTGATCGGACGTATACTCCCCATCATCACTAAAAGGGTATGGAGTAGTTTCCCGTGACGCCGAAGCCTCTTCGAAAACCTTTATTGACCTCTGGTTACTTTGTTTTCTATCCATCTAAAACAACAAGACTATCATTCTATCAATTACGATTATACTAACGACATACATATATAAATAAACTGTGTTATAATTTAATTGGCAGTCGAAAATAATAATTATATATAACTTCATTATAACTATATACTCAAAACATTAATAAAATACTTACTATGACGGAAAATTGTCGACGCAATTTCGGAATACCACAACCGACGACGCATTCACCCTGTTCACGGCGCACAGGACGGCTGAGGTACAGCGCGGAGTGAACCGATCGACGTGTTTTGACGTTGTTAGCGTAAGCGTTACAAAATATACGTGTGATAGAATCCTAAAAATGTCTAGAAAAACTGACGTGGAGTGACGCTAGCGATTTGAGAGCTGAAATTTTTACGGCGCGGTGACGTTGCTAATAGGAATCAGCTTAGGCTGCATCCGTGAAGACACGGTGTTAACAAAACTTTGTCGACGTGATTAAACGTTTTTCGACGAGTTTATTAAATTTGACGTAAATAACGTCGCTCAGCTGAAAGTGTTAATCAATCACCTATCAGTTTTACTTACTGCAGCACGTATCAATATTGAATTTTTCACAAACGATGCGTCGCGTACAGTTATCGGCATGCAGTTGTCGGCAGAGCCCATCGCATGCTTTAATTTTTATTGACGTCACAATCAATTCCCTGGACAAACCAATTAATATTTTATATTAACATAACAACCAAGAACAATAGTACCCAATCATCGAAATGTATTGTAGAAAAGTAAATTGAGATAAGATTTTTTTTTAATTTTTTACAGGATCTGGAGGTAAGTGACGATGTGTATGATGGTGGTAACACGCTAAACCCCCCACCCTAAGATAGAGGTCGTGACCCCCTACATATAATTTTCAATTATCGTAGAAAATTCTATTTATTTTTAGTTTTTTGTTCGATGTTGAATCTTCAAGAAACTTGAATATGACCCTCTCCAAACTTTAACTCTAGATACTCATCTGCATAGCTATAAACGATTGGCGACAGATTTCCAACATGAGGATAGTAGCTAACCAGGCAGGCTTCGAAAATGCACTAACACCTTGACATGGTTCCATAACGATGTTTTCCTTCACGGTAAGCTTAGGTTCACTGTAGGGTTCGAGCAGTTATCGATAGATAGAGTCTCTGATCTACGTCTAATAAGTTCAAAATTAAAAACGTAGACAAAAATATTAGAGTTATAAGAAACACTACCTGACACTTCTGCTCACACAGTAAATAGGTAGTAAGGAGAAGACATTATCTAAAATTTCAGCATAAGAAGAACAGTCCAGTTGCGGCACTCGTAATACTTCCGTGATTAAGAACAACATTGAACCTTAAAAACAGACACTTAAGATATATAATTACATAGTACCATTACATTAGAACACATAACATAGGTACTGAAATTATTTTCAATTTAATTATATTATGTTAAAGCACTTACCCGTGAATATATTAATGAAGATCATTTTTGTGAATCCCGTAGCGGCTTCACTGAAGATAAAAGATGCGAGGTAATGCATTGGTATAATTGCTAGCGAAAATACCATAAGCACCAACAGTACTCTACCTGAAAAAAACTTGATTATAATTTACAGTAACATACCGAACTTATGCTATGATTGAGCGATAACCGTGCAAATCAAATTCGTGTAACTCGCGGTACATTTTACATACAAAGAGTGTTAATTTGGACCGGAGACTAAAGAAAATAAAATACATAAATGATTTCGAAGAAAAATATATCATCAGAAATTAAATAATACAACAAATTATAATTTATATACATATATATTTCAAAAATTTAAAATCGTAAACCGAAACTATGTTGACATAGAAATAAATCTTTATTCGACAAAGAAATCATCTCTCACGCAAAATATCCTCTTATTAATGCAAATGTTTTTTATTCTGTTTTGTAAATAAATGCGCTAGTCGAAGAAACTATTTTTCTTAAAATTTAACACTCAATTAATCTGAGCATTTCTATCAAGATTGCAACATTCATTTCATCTTTATTGGAAAGTTTCAAAAATAACTTCAAATTCGCGAAAAATTGATTTAAATATTTACTGAAATATTTAATATATAAATATAATATATATTATATAAATATAATGTTTGTCTATCAATCATGATCGAACGACTGGACGGATATTAATGAAATTAGGCTTAGAGGTCGATTATGTCGTGGAATGGAACTTCTCAATGAATGCCCAGCGAAGCGAACATATATAACATATATGTATAATATATATTTATATGGTATTATTAAAATATAAATTCAGTTTTTCTAGCACATACCTAGTTCCTCTGATGTGGAGAGTCCAACTTCTTGAAAAGATGTTATAACCGCAATTATTACAAGATGTATAATAAATAGCCAGAGATAATCCCATATAAGGGCTGTTCCCCACATGACAGCTGGCCTAAGACCAGATACACGCTGAAGTAACTTTGCACCACTCACACGTTCCTAGAAAATCTCATAATGACATCCACACCTGAATACCATCAAAAATCAAAGTAGACCTTATTAATCCCATTTTTTAACATGCAATTTTGGCTTGGTTTACTTTAGTATTCATTTATTTTCCAAGGTAAGTATTTTTAGTCAATAATTTATATAATACATGTGAATAAACAGTAGACTTTATATTCGCTCCGTGAAAAATTTAAAGCATTTAATTTTTTATAGTTTTCAATATCTCTTTAATTCTACACTTTATCCGTTACACGTTTTTTTACGTCGTACTAAGATTTAAGACGTTAGAGAGGTCGAGTATTAAATCTTGAGTGAAGTTCGGTTGGTGACAAGTGTAGCATAGCTGTTATATGTAACCGGCAAGCCTAGTGTCGGAAGCCAATAACCGGATGATACAACTGAAATCGGATTTTCGACTTTTCATTTACTCGGCCCAAAGCAGTACGTAAACAGTACTTGGTAGCGATTGAAATAGGACTGATAGTAGTGACACAGGTTAAGGAGACGCAGCATTAGACAAGTCAGGACATATGACACGCTTTAATGGTTGTAATTTATATAATATAAATGTATATAACACATACCTTTATAAAAATAAGAACAATGAAGGAACAAACAACGCCAATACAAAATCCTAGGTTATACGAGAGCATAAAAGCCATGCTTACTCCGGTAGTCATGATCTCAACCTATAAATAAACGGTATGCAATTTATTTTACGGTGACAATTAAACTTAATTAACCGTAACGTAGGGGCCGGAAAATCGCTAGAGGTCAGTTCAATTTTTTTCATAATAGGGTAGGGACCGTTTCTGACAACAAGTGAAATTAATTCTTGATTTAATAATATTTATATATTTTTTGTTACATATTAGTCAATTAATGTTTTATTTTTAAGCCCCGTACATTACCAGGTAATGTTATAAAAACTTACCATATTTTCAACTGAATAAGGCAATGGATGATTTATTATTTTCAAAGATGCTCCTGGTGAAAGAGCGCGTAGTATGGCGTTATCGACGAGTGCGAGCGAAATAGCAGAATCGTGGTATCCATAGTTACCAAACCATGCTGTAATGTTGTTATCAGAGAAAGTAGCACCAGCTATAACCTCATATCGAATCCGAGGAAGATCCGCTTTGCTCTGTTGAAAAGAGTGTCTTATTATGTCGTACTGTTTAATACTATATTTAGCATTGAATAAGAACTAAATTTACAAATAATATACCGTTTAACTTACCATTTTTAAGTAGAATTTTTCCATATTCAGCGTACCAATATCTGTAATTATCATTTTCGAATGTTCTGTTATTTTAAAGTGATCTTTGTAAGCTATCATTGTCTTCGTGTTATCATCAGTTATATTAAGACTATGAGATATCAGTGTTTCAGTTGTTTTAAACCCTTGGTCTAAAGTAAGTTCTAGGGGCGGTAAGTCTGTCAAAAACTTCCAAGAGCCCGATACTATCATTGATAGAACTATAATTATAATTGGAAACATAAGTTGTATGAAAGCTGCTCCTTTGTTCCTCATTGTGGTGTAAGTTAGTTTTAAGAAAATAGCTTTTATATGATTTATCAACAATTTAAATCCTCGAACCGCTCGCACTGTGTCTGAATATACTGAAATAAAAATAATGAATGTTTGGAATAGATAGTTTCTATTGAAAGGTCATTTAAATATTAAGTACTAACCATTACTTTGAGAACTATTAATGATATGAAACTTTGTGTCATAGAATGCTCCATTTTCGTTCGTTTCTGCCGTGACTTCAGCACCAGCTCTAGAATTTATTTTAAAAATGTTTACTAAATAGTACCTTTTTATTTTTCTATTCTTTATAAGTTATTGTCTTTAGCTACAATCTCATCATGTGACTTGTGGGTAACTGGCTCTCAAGTGCAGCTGCTGGAACACGCCTATTGGCGCTTGGCGACAGATCTTCAACTTGAAGGTGGTAGCTAAGCAAATGGGCACAGGAGAGTGGTGGGGCGTTACCATTACCATACATGAGGTTTCATAATGATGTTTTCCTTCATCGAAAGCTCCAGGATCATTTCAGGAATTCGAACTCACATCGATCGATACAATGTTCGTAGTGTCCGTACAGACTACCACTGAGCTATCATTGCTTCAAGAAGTTTTCTATAATATGCTAAGTTAAAATAGAACTAACTTCATAAATACTTCTTCAAGACTCGTAACCGAGAACCCATAACTTGATATATGAAATGATTCTCTTTTTTCTTCAAATTTCCGGAGCATATCTGGAAATTTGCTAACGTTTTCATTTGGTAAGATGTAGGTTAGTTCCGATCCTGAAATACAGAATAATTTAATAAGTAGAAATTTGATTCTAAACTTGGTTATCTTTTAGACTGTAATGAAGAATTACCGTCATTAAACCAAATTTTCACAGCCAATAAACTATCAAGAAAATATAACATTCATGTTTTATATACCACTAGCTGTGCCCGCGGCTTCGCTCGCGTGGAGAACAGAATGCCGTCGGTTGAACACTTATTGTGGATGATCCTTAGAAGATAGACATATGTTATTGTTGACTTTTTTGTAGGTCTTTTTAAGAGCTACAATTATGTTGTACATTAGACTGCGTCAGTTTTTTTTTTATTAAGTACATTTAAAAAGTTTCTTCGTTAGACAAAAAAAACCTCCTAAAATATGAGCTTGATATCTTGAAAATTGGGCCGGCGCATGTGGGGGTCCCCTTTCCCATTTAAAATACAATGAAAAAAAAACTTTTTTCTTTATTTTAATTGTAAATCGTCGAAAAAAAATATTTTTATATTTCCCTTTTCGTTGTCTTGTAGGAAATTAAATTCTCTAAAAAAAGGTCTGTTTCATTTTATTCGCTAAAAAGCATAGGAAAAAAGTTAGAGGGCTTTAAAAAACGAAAATTATAAAAACAAAATCAGAATTATTAATTGATTCACAATTATCGTCACTGCTTATTTCATATGTAACATTATGTAACGAAATATATCCTACAACCTGACCAGATAACATAGCTATGAATTAAAATAAAAAACATATAAATCGGATAACTGGCTTTCGCGTGAAAAGAACATAAACGGACAGACAGATAGAGAGACGTTGAGTTTTATGATGTGTATAGATAATTCCGTTAATGGAAAATGCTTACAAAGTTTTACTTCGATGATTTATGGAATGCTTACAAAGTTTTACTTCGATGATTTAAAATCGAGTACTATATTATGTTTTATTATATATTTGTAAAAATAAGAAGAACCGTACCAATGTTAGAATTTTTCTTAATGTTAGGTATATAAGTCTCGAAAAATCTTGTTACTTCATCAACAACGCAGTCATCATCTTTAACGATAGTCAATTTGTAACCGACGCCGTAGTGTTTTTTTAGGAAATACGGCGTACCAACACACTGCAGTCGACCGGCGGCCATTATAGCTATGCGATCTGCGAGCACGTCAGCCTCGTCCATGAAATGAGTTGTGAGGATCATTGTACGTCCTGTGAAAGTACATGATGGGCTTTAGGTTGATTACACAAATGCTTTGTCCAAGTGCTTGCGTACGTGTTTGGGACTAACCTCGCTTCTCACGCTGCAGAAGGTCCCAGAGAGCGCGACGCGCGGCCGGGTCAAGTCCGGATGTGGGCTCGTCCAACAGCACGACGCGAGACGAGCCACACATCGCACATCCCACGGACAAACGTCGCTTCTGACCACCAGACAGTTTAGATGACAACGTGTCTCTCTAAAAAATGATTGTTTTCAACAATATTGAAATACCTTCCGTACTTAAAAGTAGTCATAGTGTAAACATTTTGTTTATTTTAAAATAACTATTTAAAGTAAACCTTATTTTACTCAAAGTAACAGAGTGATATTGAAGTAGGTATATTTTTTTAACACAATCTATCACTGTCGTTTGATGACGCTTGATGATGTCAAGATCATGAAAGCATTTCTGCAACCAAAGCCTAAGAGGTCCCAGGTTATTTGTGTATGTTAATAAAAGGAGTGAGTAGATGTAGAGAAAAAAAAGGTAATCCATTTAAAAGGCCAGCACATATTTAACCTTTTAACTGTAGTCCCCCAAGAACCCCTATAACAGCGCGAGTTGCCGGCGCGGGCCATGCTACGTCACTGGTCACTGTCATTCTGAATACATAATATGCTAGAAGTTTTGGTTCATACATTTTTACGAAAGAGACAAGTATCAGAATAGCGGACATTAAAAACGTGTAGTCAAAAATACATTATACAGTATATTCTACCTTTTTTTCCAATAAACATTTTTATTTTCAAGGGCATAGTTATATATTTATAGCGTTTTTGTACAAATTCATTTTGCAATTATCTGGTTAGACTTTACACCACAATTTAAAAACCAATAAAAATTTAAATGACCTATTACCATATTGTTAACCGCAGATATATGCTAAATGAGGAATCGTCGTTAAAATTCACACTAGTTATAATTGAAATATTACTAGGAACTGTTTTTACACAAAGCTTATATAGGCGCCTACTGTTGCAAACATAGTATTAATTACTAGCTGCGCCCTACGGTTTCGCCCGTGTTAAATAAATTTATTCGACAAACTATCACGGCGGCGCTGACGCCAACGCGCCCTTGTAGCCCAGCCCTATCGTTGTTCCACTTGCCTACAGTTTGACAGATTGCTTGACGTTCATAGTTACTGCTCCGCTCCTTAGAATCGTAGCGTGAAGTTATATAATCTATACTATTTCTTGCGAATCTGGCTATCATATACAAAAACAATTTCTCGAATCCGACTGGTAGTTCCAGAGATTAGCGCGCTTAAACAAAACAACAAATAAAAATCTCTTCAGCTTTATTATTTTATAGTATAGATTAAAGATTACAACAAAATAAGACTGACTTGGCAAACAAGCCTGATCGTGAGCGGGTACCGTAGCCTATGGACGCTTAAATACCATAGGTATCAACTACGCGTTGCCAACTTAGAACCATCTACACCAAGGAAACCCTATTCACCGCAGGAAAACAACACAAGGTTATTTGGTTGCAATCTTCTGTAGGGTAGCGGTATTCGACCAGTCCTACCCTATGTGGAGAGAAATATCCAAAGAAATTTGCCCTACTGTTTTAGAGGTAAGATTTCCTGGATTCACTTCTGTCAGTCCCTCGTACGGGTGCAATACCATTTTAACGAATATTTTATGGAAAATTTAAAATAAATTGTATTATAACTATAGGTTTTAAATTAATTATATTATTAATGGTAAAACCAACAAACCTTATCTTCGAGGTCAAGTAGCTTAACAAAATGATCGACTTCGTCCGCAAGTTTCTTTTTAGGTATGCCTTTTAATCTTGAGTAGAATATAATGTGTTCGGCGACGGTCAGGTCTGGGAAGAGCACGTTGTGTTGAGGACAGATGCCCAGCGAGTTGCGTGCTCGCTCAGTCTCCGTAACTATGTCATATCCATTTATCGTGGCCGAGCCAGAAGAAGGCGGTACTACACCTGTCCAACAAAAGAGTTAATGGAACAAACATATTCATCAATATAGGTAGATTAACTTTGTCTTACTTAAGTACTTATTGCGCGGAACCCTAATTATTTTTCTAAAATAAAAGTAGTTTAAATTATTTCTTATAACATCAGTTATCTGCCAGTTAAAGGCCAGTTAAAATCGATCCAAATAAATTTTAAAAATTGTTTTATGTTTTTTTATCGTTATAGGTTAGTCGTAGTGGCCACAATCTCACCTGATGTTAAGTGACGATGTGGCCCAAGATGATAATACGCTAAACCTAGTGGAAGACTGGCTCTCAAGTGCAGCTGCCGGAACACACCTATTAGTGCTTGGCGACAGATTTTCAACTTGAGGGTAGTAGTTAGCCAGGCGACCATTAGAAAAAGCCTTTCCACCATGCTATGCTCACGATGTTTTCCGTCATAGAAATTTCAGGCTCATTGTAGGGATTCGTACACGCGACCACTCAGCCATCATTGCTTCAAATTATCGTAGTTATAATATATTATCGTCAATGTTGTAGTTATCATACATACTTTCATATGCATTTAGTAAAAAGCTGTTAAAATGACATTACCGGCCGCGACATGCCGCGCCGCTCCGCTGCAGTTCAGTTCCGTCTAGTGCGGTTTAACCTTATTTTTTTTGGTAAAATATATTTATAATATTTGTTTAATTAAAATCAAATTAATATCTAAAAATCCATATTAATGTGACAGGTAAAATGTAAGTTAAGTTATTGGCTACGTACTGAACACTTTGGTAGGCCCGGCATGACAGTGGCGACCGCCGATGGATTTCGATCTCTGGGTGGTCGCCGTTGTATTTGGATTGTACTATGCTTACCATCAAGGACAGTAACATCAATGTATCGAGCTAATATAAAAAAATATGTGTGCAGCAGTGCACCCGTGTCAGAAGTGAAACCATCAGAAAAAAAAAATACATTATTTGAAAATTCTTTTTAAATATCCTAAATCAGTGGGATTCAAACTATCGACCACTCGTGCATACTGCGTAAGAAGTCTGGTTGTCTCACACCACTAGGCAAATCCAACGACGATCACAACCATGAAAATCAGGACTTTAGGACAGCATTAAACGTGCATAATGTAAATGTATTCTGTCTCATTCTCTCGTAGGCTAAATCCTATAGATGTATATGGTTGTCTCTTTTTACTGTCGCTTTTTCGTTTCATCGAGTTTCAAATCCGGATGGTGCTTAATAAGCTTACACTTAAAAATGGTACTCAGTTATAGTAAAACTCGGAAGTGTAAGTGAGCTACAATAGCCTACTTCACACTTTAATTGAAGATGGTAAAATAGAAGCTTAAAGCATTATTTATCTATATTTTTAATTTGCTTAATGTTATCGCCATTGCTCTTATCTTTTAAAAATGCGTAAAATAATTTATATTATTTTGTCCACACGACACCACTCGTAGAAATATATACTTTGAAATAAATAATACATAGTCTAACGGTCATTAAATTTGTCTAATTAGGTATATGTATAATGTTATCTCTAATTTCTAGATAATGAAATTCAATCAAAATGTTTATATATATTAATCCAGGCATAATTAACAATATATGTTAGGGACCGGTTTTACCTGTTAGCATGGATATTGTAGTCGTTTTACCGGCTCCATTATGACCCAGTAATACAGTAATCTCATTTTCGTATACTCTAAGATTTAATTTATCTACTGCTTTCTTACGACCTTTATATATCTTGGTTAAATTCTGTAACAATTAATTCTTATTGTAGATAGGTTTTTAGCTTATTAATATGCTTAGTATGAATATGGTCATTGGTAAAGCAATTGCAGCTCGAAGAATTGCAGGGTATAATATATTGTTAAGATTATAGTTTTTTGGGCCGCAAAATGAACGCAAGTGGCGTGACGAGACTGTACGCGATGTCGATACTGCGACTTTACCTTTTCTATAGCAGGTACCTTGTTCTTTTATTTGTTACTAGCTGTGCCCGCGGCTCCGCTCGCGTGTACTGAAGATTGCCGTCGATCGAGAGCACGGGCGAATCGTGCTGCCACCTCTCAAAAGACTAAATGAACAAATGTGTATTGTGAATGATCCTTAGAAGATAGACATATGCTACTGCTCACTTTTTGTTGGTCTTTTTAAGATCTACAGTTATATAGTACATTAATTTGATATATGTCTTATGGTTTACTCAGCGTAAGCCATTTAATCGCCCCAATAGCGTTTTTTAACGAATTGATTCACAATTATCGCCACTGCTTATTTCGTATGTTAGTTTATCTTACAAAATATATCCTGGTAACCCGGCCAGATATCATATCTATAAATTAAAGGAAAAACCATGTAAATCAGATTAGTGGTTTACGCGTTAAATGAAGATAAACGGACAGATAGACAGAGACACTTTGAGTTTTAAAATATGTATAGATGAGTCAATATGGGAAAAAGAAGTCGAATTACAAACAAAGAAAGCACGAAGGCAAGTTTCACTGAAATTATGAAGAACAAAAGACGAAACCCAAATAAGTTCTTTGTCCAATTCGTTTCTTATTTCCTCCTATAATTGATTAATTATCCATCTATTCTTATGGTTATTATGTTATCTGATCCATATTAGTGGTCTTTCCAAACCGTTGAAACGATTTTCTCTAATGTTCTCTCCTAGTAACAGGACGTCACTATGATATTCATGTCATCCAGTTTGCGGCCTAAGATCTTATAATATTAGTTTGACTCTGTTGTGGCAAATCGTACTTGCTAAAGGATGTGACGATTCAAGCGTGCGAGCATGCAGTGTAACTACCTATATAACATAATATTTGCTACATATGCTTAGACGGTTATGAGTTTTAACTCCTAGATAAGCTTATTTAAATAAATTATGAACTTCAAACTTACCTGGATATTCACTCCTATGGCTACGTCTTTTGGTTCTTCGTCGCGAACAGTTTTTAGAAGAGCATCATTGTATTCTATGTCAGCCTCTGCATTACTATATACCTTTGTTATATCTGTTAAAATAAAACGAACTATATTTCAATAACTCATTTCAGTCTTACTTTTCGTATATACCTAATCTACAAGCTATAAACGGTAGCATTATTTTTGTTGCTTCGAAGTTTGGACAACGCAAACTCAAATCAATATTTTAAAATGATGGCTGTTATGTGGAACATGTAATATTATACTCATCATATCAATCAAATAAGAGCCTCCGCGAGTGATGATACCCGAGTGATATCCCGAGAAATACCCCTACGTTCGGCGCACCCTGGGTAGTCCCGATACCACCTTAAATAATAATAACTACTCCATAAATGTCTCTGTTCGCGTTCCTAAATCTTCCATCTACGTGCGTTTGATTCTACCCTGATTTTATCAAAGCCATCGCGAAGCAGTAGTTGCGTGCGGGCGTCGCGTTTGCACTGACTCCAATATTTTCACCACGGCAAGAGCTATTTTCATTTAAAATACGACTAGTGCCGATACGAAGAAGAAGAAGAATTAATTAAACAGTATACACCTATAATATTTATATTGCGCGTCACAATGAATTAATGGCTGATTTTATTGCACTTTTAGTTTGCACACTGGCGAGCTTAATGCCATAAAGCGTTTTATACCAGCTAACCAGCGGTAAAGTGGATGAAAATATATAAAAATTAGCAAACACAAAAGTTTCATTTTAATTATTACTCGCAAAAACATACCGTTTTTTATTTGAGTGGTGTTAAGTAATACAGCACAAAACATATTATTTGATGTTCGAATCAATCATTAGTTGAAACGAATGAAGGGAAATAATAATTGGAGGGCTGTGCATAACTTCGAAATACTCATTGATGTTATCTTTCTGTTTTATATTACTTGGAATATCTATAGGATCCGCTGATGGAAGTTCAACCAAAAGACGTTATTTTACAATATTGTCGAGAAAATTGCGTACTAAAATACTATAGCGTCTAGCGTGATAAATGAAGTTAGGCGTTATGGTCATCTTTCAATTAATGTCAAAGTTTTATTAATCATAATAAGCCTTTGTAGCAAGTAAATAGTCGCTATACATTTACGGCCCAAAATAAACAAATAATAACAAACATCTTAAAGCTACATAGCTGCTAGTTATTCTGTCCAAGATGGTTGCGTATTTATACAAATATATGATTAAAAGTTGCATGATTAGCAAGACATGAATTATTTGGCTACTTGTTATGACAGTTTCCAAGGTTACCCAATTTATTAGAATTTATATAAATATAAATACAGTTGGTATTTATCGTATAAAGATTCGACTTAAGAATTATAACAAATAAAGTTCAATAATCCGGAACTTTCATATTTTGTTTTTATAACTATAACAGAAAAATAAAAAAATATTAGAGATTGCAAATTTTAGTATCTGTTTACAGTCTATCGACATCGACAGTTTACAGTTTCTCATTTCATATTGATTATGAACTAACAGTTCATACAAAATAAATCCGGTGACAAATATATAATAGGTATTATTATATTACAATACTAGCTTGGCACTCGCTCGTAGAACTGATGGTCGATGGGGTCGTAGAGTTCTCGAGTGGCGGCCACGTACCGGAAGACGCAGCGTGAGCAGACCCGTCATAAGGTGGTCCGACGACTTAGTGAAGGGTGCGGAACCCGCTGGATCCAAGCAAACCAGAACCGGTGGTTGTGACGATCTTTGGGGGTGGCCTATGGCCAGCAGTGGACGTCTTTTGGCTGAGTGGATGGACCAGTTGTGCCCCAAGGCTCCGCACCCGTTTGTTACGTAGTAATTATTGTAATCCCGTAATTTTATGTTACTTATTATATTGACAATTCGTGTATCCTATCACTTGAGGAATCATATGTCATACTTCTAGCGTCATTCATCAAATTAAAAATCAAATTAAACTCAATTCAAATTTCATCAATATTGGTCGAAAGGTCGAATATTTTTTTTTTACGAATTCTGAAAGCATTGTTGTCAATTCTTATAACCTAATTATGGACTTGTATGTGCTTCCGTCTACAAAATTTCATCCAAATCGGTTGAGAATTAATAAAAATGAAATGTTTTTACAATTTCTAAAAGTAATATCGAAAATTCTTAGCAATGACTTATGCTTCCTTTGCACAAAATTTCATGAGAATCGGTCAAGCCGTTATTAAATTAAATCTGGACATACAAACAGACAAACAAAATAATCTTAAGTGCATATTCGTTATCAGTGTCCTTAATATAGGATGTATATCGGGAAATTTGGAAACAATTACTTACATGTATGTACAGACAGAATTACAGAATTACAAATATATATAATATATTGGGCGAAAGGAAATTCTTATTTATAATTAATTACATTGAATTAAAATAAGCAAAATATTATGTGATATGATACTTTACCCTCCTTTTTATTCGGAATCCAAAAGCTCTTGGTGAAAGGAAAGTACCAGGGTAAAGGCACTCCGTATTGTCCGGGTCTTATTTTCTCAACATACATTGCTATGAGCATGTATAATATCGTATCCAGTATCAACATTAGCACGATGTGACCCGGTTGAAAATGATCGTGATATGACGTTGATGTGAAGAAATCGTTCCATTGCAAACCTGAAGAAGTTTAATAGACTTTTAATGCGAAATTTCATTGGAGACAGTTCGATTAGGTAAGCATTATTGAAGGACCACACATTCAAATAAAACTAATTTCTCATCTTCTTTTATACATATAAAACTCAATGTCTCTGTGATGGTCGGTCTTTTTATGTTCTTTTCACGCAAAAACCATTTATCCGATTTACATGTTTTTTTAGTTAATAGCTATGTTATCTGGCCAGGTTATAGGATATATTTTGTAAAGTATAAAGTAACATACGAAATAAGCAGTGACGATAATGGTCAATAAATTCGGAAAAAAGACGCTTTTGGGGCACTTAAATGGCTTATGCTGAGTAAATCATAAGGGGCATATCAAAGTAATGTCCTACATAATTGTAGATCTTAAAAAGACCCCCAAAAAAGTCGACGTTAGCATGTCTATTTTCTAAGAATCACCCATAATAAGCTTTTTTGTTTAAAATAACCGGCGGGCGATCGCCGTAAGTTGGAGCGGGGGCAGTACGATTCGCGCGTGAGCTCAACCAACGGCATTCTGTAGTCTAAGTGAGCGGAACCGCGGGCACAGCTTGTTTAAAATATTATACATACATACTCGTATAGACTTCATACAATATTTTAGTTATTATTTTGATGTCTTTTTAATTTTAACTAGCTGGTGCCTGCTACTTTGTTTGTATAAATATGGTGCTCTACGGGTCGGAAATACGGGTCCTATTTGGATGAAAAGTGAGCTGTTTTTACTTTTTAAATTATGCATAACTTTAAAATGTCCTCTACCTACCAATGAAAGTTTTTTCAAAATCGGTTCAACTGTTTCGGACTTTATAGACCTTTAATTTAATTAATTTCTACAGATATCGATGTTTAAAATATATGTATCTATATATAAAAAAGTATTAAAAAAAAAAGAAACAAAAATTCAAGCTTATACAATATATAAACTCAAACTAAAAAGTAGAAAATAATAAGTTAGCATTAAAGGATAGTCAATTAAATTATTGATACTTATATTAGGTCTTTACCTATGAAATTGCCGTTCTGTATGAAAAAATTTAAACGATGTTTTTTCATGTATTTTTTATTTGTATTAATCGAAGTAATCACCCATGCAATCAATGCATCTTTGCCAGCGCAGTGGCAGTTTATTGATGCCCTTCTTAAAGAAATCAGCTTGACGGGAGGCAACAAATTCTTCAAAGGCATTTTGTACTGCCTCTTGGGTATTGAATTTTTTTCCCGCCAAGGAGTTATCCAAATTCTGGAAAAAGTAGTAGTCTGTAGGCGCAAGGTCTGGTGAGTAGGGCGGATGACGGAGAACTTCCAACCCCAGTTCTTGCAACTTGGAGACCGTCTGTTGTGCTGTTGTGCAGCATGAGGTCGCGCGTTGTCGTGCAGGAGCAGCGGAGACGAGCGATTGACCAATGCTGGTTGGAGATGTGCCAGCTTCTCCATCATTGTGTTCAGTTCTTCACAGTACACATCTGCAGTAATGCTCACCCCGTTTGTTAAGAAGCTGTGAGGAATCACACCGGCGCTAGACCACCAAACAGTGAACATCACTTTTCTAGGGGTAAGTTTCCGTTTAGGGCATTGTTTAGGTGCTGAACCAGGATCCAACCAACTTGCTGAGCGCTTGCGGTTATCAAACAGAATCCATTTTTCATCGCAGGTAACAATGCGGTTCAAAATTCCTTCATTTGTGTGTCTGTTGAGCAGTGCAAGGCACGTCTCGACGCGTACTTCGCGCTGGCGATCATTGAGTTCGTGGAGCACCCATTTGTCAAGCTTTTTTACCTTGCCAATTTGACGCAAATGGACCAATATTGTTTTGACGCTAACGTCGAAAGCTGCTGCTAATTCAGCCGTAGATTGTGTATCATCAGCTTCCACAATCGCCTTTATTTCGTCATTGTCGACCAGTCTTCGGACGACCGCGAGGTTCATTTTTCAGGTCGAAATTACCAGAACGGAAGCGAGCAAATCAATAACAGGTGGTGCGTTGGTTTGTAGTGTTAGCTCCGTAAACGTCGTGGATGTTGCGTGCCGCTTGTGCCGCGTTACTGCCACGACGGTACTCATATTCCATAATTACTCGAATTTTTAACGTATCCATGATGACAAAAAAGATTGAAATGCGATGAAAATGTAACACTAATCAATAAACAAATGACTACTGTTGGAAAAAGAATTCCATGTTTTTAAAATAAAATTAATTTGAAATTATAATTCTTAGCCAAACAAAAAATATTTTGATTTGAAAATTTTGATTTGAAATGGCCAGTACTGCAGAACGGCAATTTCATAGGTAAAGACCTATTATACGTATTTACAATTTATAGTCTATACAGCAGTGCTTTCCCGTGAATAAGATATTTAAATATTTATGGTGATTATGTGATAAGTTGTGACATTCTTTCACTGTGCAATAAGTCATATTTTGTGAAAATAGCGAGAATTGTTTGCACTATAACTTTATTATTAACACTGATGCGCCGAGCTACGTACGCAGTCTTTAAAGGCTAACTTGAAATGGCTTCACTCTGGGTGCAACGACTGCAGTTCTGAGTGTTTTATTTTTATGTTCACTTCATTAGGTACTTAATTATCCTGATACCGAGAATGCATTGAACGTTCATCGTATATACATTGTTCTTTTTAAAATAGACGTTGAATCAATTTCGGTAAAATTTATATGGGACCACCTCTGAATGATGTAATAACCTACCAAAAAAAAGAATCATCAAAATCAATTCGTAATTGGCGGAGTAATCGGGTAACAAATATACAAAAAAAAACATACAGTCGAATTGATAACATTCTTTTTTGAAGTCGGTTAATAAAATGTTCCGAGCTTTGCCGTTGTGCGCGCATTACGTAAAAACTACTGGAAGATTTTGATTTTTTTTTATTCTTTAGATACTTGGTACTTTTAAGTAACTACTATATTTCTAAGCACTACGCGCTGTTCTGTCGTTCACGCGAGTGGAACCGAGAGCACAGCTAGTAATTAATACAATAATTACGTGCATAAAAAATACGATACGTGTGCATTTAATTGTGAAGATATAAATATAGGTAAAGGCCTTTTCACAAAAATAGGTACTCCGTTCAATTTTCGTATTTACATCGTTGTGATAAAATATAGAGTAGACAACTAAATAGATACAAACCCATGAAACAATAAAAATGGTTCTGGCTTTATTACCTTTTGAAGTTCCTTCCCGAATAATGATCATTTGGAAAGCATATGATATAGCAGTGTTTGAAAAGAGGCTAAGTACAAGTTTCGTTTGCCATTTAACGCTCTCGAAAATCATTTGCGTGAACATAAACACGGAGAATGTTCCAAACCACATAATCGCCATCACAGAAGCTGCAGTGTTAGCTATAAATTAAAAAAAAAATGTGTGTACTTGTGTAATCATGTAAGAAGTTATAATTCTTTAGCGTAGCAAAACAAAAATATCTCCAATAATTTTATGCCAAAGGCTGAAGTTAGCCATCAATGGCAATAATGTGAATTTTAATTTGATTAAATTAATCTTAATTTTTTACATCGTTAAATTATTTTGATAAAGGTGATTAAAAGTTCCTTGATATTATGCGCGCGCATCTCTTAATTTTATCGTCAACTACATAAACGCGCCAAAAGAGGTATAACTTCAAAAAAATATTATTTTATTGATTCTGTGGCCTGATGCTAAAACGGCAAAGTACGTTTTTGTAACAAATGAGATTTTACTACGAAATGATTGATAAATATGATATTTATTTGTGCTTTATTGAATTGCAGATTTAACATATTCATTCTATGATATCAGTGGTCGTTAATAATTCCAATGTAATTTACTGAAAACCAGAATTTTTGATATTGGCCATACCAATACCAGACCACAGGAAATATTCCCGATAATATTTTCTTTATAATGTTATCAGATGGCGATATATGATTTAACCTATCTATAGACTATATAGAGACAGTTTATTTAGCTATTAATTTGTTTCTGTGAATCCTACAACCTATGCACAACTCTAAGTGATGCTGAAGTCTTAAAACTGAAAGTGAACATAATTGGACTTATATTATTATGTTAACGACCAGCAGAGTGCTGTTATAGTCAGTCAAGTAACACAGTATGAAAAAAAAAACAAGATGTACCTCTGGAAAAAAATACGCTGATCATAAAGGAGAATGCGAGAGAGACGATAATAAATAATGCCATGAAGAAGAATACGACAGACCACGGCGTGAATGTAAAAACCGCGTACCCCTCACCAGCTGCCGTGCTTCTGAATGGTATCTGAAAAAAGGAACTTTCATATAAAGCCTGAAGAGTTTTTTTGTGTTTGATTGTTTAAACGCGCTAGTCTATTTAACTCCAAGTTGGATTCGAAAAATACTTTTTGTATATGATAGCCAGATTAATGAGGAATAGTATAGGCTATTTAACTTCATGCTAAGACCGAGCAGAGCGGACACAGGAACGTTAGCGGCGGCGCCGTGGAGAGTTTGTCGAATAAATTTAAGACGGGTGCAACCGCGGATCACAGCTAGTTACAATGCAAAAATAAATAATAGTACCTATATATCGCTCAGGGGTAATGTAGCATCCTAATAGTGAAAGAATTGTCAAAATCAAATCAGTAGTCCCCAGAGATTATCTCCTATAAACTCAAACTTTACCTCTTTATAATAATAACATAGGTACCTACTTACATTTACGAAATAAATACATTTTTTGTAATTTAGTTTATTTAGTGAATCCATTCATAATCTGTTTGACTGAAATAATTACTTATCCTGCCAATATCCAGTTTGAACTCACTGAATCGTAAAGTCAATATACGCACTAAAAATCTTTTTGGTGAAAATATTTCTTCGAGAGCACATGCTGCAGAAGATTTTGCGTATTTCTGTAAACTGGTATCAATAGAAGATTTTGCCAGACCTGGCCTTACAATTCTTAAGTAGTTTCGGATCAACATAAGCTTATGAAGAACTTATCTCAGATCTTAATTATGTAAAATATAAATACCGCAGATCACTAATAGAACAACATATTTGTGACTTATTGTTACTATCGACATCGGATTTGATATCTAACATAAAAAATATTACAACAGAAGCGATGTCAAAAATCACGTCGATTATATTATAACGTATGTACCGTTTTTATTTTGATTTATGGTACATAAACATACAATTTTGAGTCTTTATTTGGCATAAGATGCTCTTTGTTTTATTACTACAATTATAATTTATAATATTGTTTTTTTTTTATTGAACAAGTTGTGAAAGTAATTAAAATAGTAACTGTTATTGGCCCGCCAAAAATGTCTGAACGTCCGTTTGACCCGATTGATAAAAAAGTTGAACAGCCTTGGTCTAAGTTAAAGTAAGACGTTTCGCTCACTAAACGTGAGACAAAATTATACTAGGTAACATGAATAAATTAAAACGCCCTTGTTTTATGTAGAGTTTTAAATAGCGTTTTAAAGCGTTTTAAATAGAGTTTTAAATCAGCGTTTGAGGAGTACATTCACGATCTTTATATTTAATTTAATTATGAAGCAATGATGGCTCAGTGGTATCGTGTACGACTACGCGTCGATTGACGTGAATTCGAATTCCTGCAATGAGCCTGAGCTTTCGGTGAAGGAAAACATCGTGAGGAAACCATAGCATGGTGCCCGCCTGGCTAGCTACCACCCTCAAGTTGAAGATCTTTCGCCAAGGCCAAGGCGTGTTCCAGCAGCTGCACTTGAGAGCCAGTCTTCCACTAGGTTTAGCGTGTTATCATCTTGGGCCACATCGTCACTTAACATCAGGTGAGATTGTGGCCACTACGCCAAACATATAACGATACAAAAACATATTTATTAAAAAATTACTTAACCGGAAATTTTACTAAATTAATCACATCTTTTTAGATAGTTCATTCAGGCGCAGATCTAGAGTTTGTGTTTGAAGCGAGTCATATATTGAAGTTTTTCGAAGATACAACACTCCAGCCCGAGTTCATTTGACGTAATCCGTGACTTTGTGGTATTTGATTTTTAGATATTTGAGTTTAAAGAAATTCCTAAAGCATAGTTTACAAAAAGAGATATTTTTTTGTATTTTAACATAACTTATTTACATACCTTGAACAATGTTACGATTATAATAACGGATATGAGAAGAAAAGAAAATTGTTTTATAAACCACGCCAGCCAGTGCAACCACGAAGATAGACCCATTATTGCCATGGTTTCCTGTCGACAAACATTATTTTAAATTCAGTCTACATACATTTATATAAACATAACAAATGCTTACAAAACGCATTATGATTTTAGTAGCTTTAATTATATTTTACTACATTATAATTAAACCGTTTGCACCTATATAATTATATCAGAATGGTTTTAATGGATGGAAGCAGTTTTTTTATTTCTTTTTTAACTATATGTAAACAAATGATCATTAAGCGAAGTTTCTATCCAACTTATTTTTTATAAAACTTACTTGGCAAACAAGCGTGCGGCCCGCCTGATGGTAAGCAGCTATCTACCTGATAGTAAACCTATGAACGCTTGTAACACCATAGGTAGCAATAGCTCGTTGCCGACCATAAAGCCTTTCCCAAGGAGCTCTAGAAGCCCTACTGACAGCAGGAACAACGCAAAGTTATTAGGATGCAATTTTCCGTAGAGCAGAGGTATTGCACCAGTTAGACTGTCCCAAGTAGAATACTGAGATAATTTAATATAGCATTCAAATTTCTTTTTAAAAATCTGTTGTTCATTTGTTTTTTTTCCGCCTTTGCCGTGGCCAACCGGAGACGAATATCGATAACGATGAATTGAGAGCCGTAGTGGCAGCAGATTCATCTCAGACCACGACAGAATTAGCAGCAGCTTTCAACGTAACTGATAGAATGATACTGACTCATTCGATTTTTTCTATATAAAACGGCAATTTTATAGGTAAGGACATAATATCACTAATTTGAAAAAAAAAAATACAGGCATTTTTTATATCTTTTTCCTGCCTGAAAAAATACAATACGAAAAAGGTTTTAATCATTTGAACATTTTAGTGGTCGGTTATAAAAGAGGTTATATTTTTCACTGAGGCTGGTTTTAATAGAAAACTTTTTACTACTATATTTTGTGGTGCAAATTCGGGAAAGTTAATATCGACTTTTAATAACTTTTGGACAAATTTTATTGAATTTCGTTTACTTAACATTACAAAGTATTGTTAAAGCTGTTTAGCGAGCTTGAAAATGGTAGATAGACTGATTAAAGCCAGCAAATTTATTGCGCTGCTTGAAGAGAATTGCAGCCAATGCTTCGTGGCTCAGAGACTAAATGTGAGTCGTTCGACAGTCCAAAGGGCCTGGCAGCGATATCAAGAGACGTACGGAGTTAGTCTTCATCGAAAACAGCACACTGAGTGGATTCGATACATAACTGAAGTTATAATTTCTCATAAACAACCCGTTTGACTACTATTGGCGTAAACTCATTTTTTAAGGACGACAACGCTCGTGCTCATCGACCTGGCGATGTGGAAGCGTATATGCTAGAGGTCGGAATTCGTCGTTTGGATTAGCCACCTCGAAGTCCCGACCTGTCAATCCCATAAAACATGTTTCACACGTTCTGAAGCGACGATTGAGATGAATTGAATGTGATTACCGCAGAGTGGGAACGTATTCCGCAAGAAACCATAACGAATATACTATACATGCCCATACATAGGAATATACATGCCCAGACAAATGCCAGCTGTGATTTCAGCAAGACGGAGTAACACTCCATACTAAAAATGTATCTGCTTTTACATTATTAAAAAAAAAAAAAAACAATAAAAAACCTTGTTGTTTACTTAGCGTGCTGGTACACGACTAGCGCTTTGAACTTTAACATTATTTATCGTTAATTTCATCAAAATGTTATGATAATACTGACGAAAACTATTCCTTGCTAATTAATTTACATAATTCTGAGGATTATAATACATAAAACTATTAAACAAACTATAATAACAATTAAATTTGTTCTTTGGTTAGGAGCCCGTTTTTTTTTTTGCAAAAGGGTTTCTTATAGTAACGTAGGTATAGTTTTATTTATAATATAATTATTCCTTGAGATAATTATTGTTCAACATATGTTAAAGGTTAAGAAAATCCACAGCTACGAGAACAATTTATGAAATTTCCCTTACAATTATTATTATTTAAGATTAATTATTTTCAAATAACCTTAAGCTGCAGCTCTTTTTCTAGTGTTACCGCCTTGACTGTATTCACAAATGTGTACACGAATCCCAACATCATTATCATCGATACAAATCTTTCCAACGCTATTAGCAGTTGATCTTCTGTAGAACTTAGTTGAGGTAGTCGTTGAAGGTATACCTTGGTATTCAATTGTTTCCCTGTTTTTTGTTTTATGATTCCTTGTGATACAGCGTGTTGTATAGCCAGGAACATCTCAGTGGAATAGCCTAAAATTTAATATTAAATTAATCTTAAATGTGGCATGTTTTATTCTTAATATAAAATATCTAATAATTAAGCACAAGTACAAAAATGTTGTACTTGTGCAAACAAACTTGTGTACAAAAATGTACAATAACAAATTCTATGACAAGCGGATAAAGACGGTTCAACCGACTTGTAAATACCGTACCGTACCGTACCATATACTTATACCGTAGACGGTAACATCGCTTATTACACATAATATCACCTGAATCAAAAAACATAGTTAATGTTTTTTCCTGATATGCACTTTTTAAATTATTCTAATTATAAAATATTTTTTTTATTGTATTGCTATTAAAGAACATGTCTTCAGTAATTATTATTTTTTTACAACCATAAAAAGTATTTGAGTGCTTCACGGACATTTCCACCAAAGCTCACAACAGTCTGTTTTTGTAAAACAAAAACTGTTTTATATCTTAAATATCATGAACAAAGCGTCTTCCAAAAATATGAAACGCAAAACTGTTCGAATATCATATGAACTATGGAAATATGAAAATTCCACCTATCATAACCATTGGAGTACACGTGTGTATAATTTACGTAAAAAGTTAAAAGAAGCGGAACCTAGGTAGGTACACAACCAAGTCGTTATTGTTTCGTTTGAAATGGCGCAAAACAATAATACATTATAACTCCTTAATTAGATACTAATTAATGTTACCGTGAATGGATACAAAAATAACTTTTTGCTTAACATATTTAATAATTGTTTAAATGTATTTTATATTAAAACTTTGCATGTATATATATATATATATATATATATATATATATATATATATATATATATATATATGTACTATACGAACCGTGCAGCTTACTTTAATGTGACTTCGATATTTATGCAGTGTGGGTGCGTACAGAGCGGCGCTAAGCATACGGTAATTCGGATAATTCGAATTAAAGCGTGAACCTGGACGTAAATACCAATTCTGTAGTCAAGTAAGTAAAATAATTTGTTGTTTAAGTGAATAAATAGGTAATAATACAATAATAAAACAATAGAAAAATATTTATTTATTTAAATGCCACGCCATATACAATAATTAGACTAAAATATGCAGATGTTCTAATACCGAACCGCTTGTAGGTAAAGATATGTCAATAAACATAGACTTGATGTAGTATTTTTAGAAAGTGTTTTAATTTGTTTAACTGTTTATAACCAGTTTGTGTTATTTCTTTTTATTAGGGTTCCGAAGTCAAAAGGAACCCTTATAGTTTCGCTATGTCCATCTATCTTTTCGCAGCTCAGCTCAGAGATTCTTAGAACTAAAAAGGTGTTATTTGGTATGGGTATATACATTAATCACGCCTAAAAAGTGGTAAAACAAAATCTGAAAAAAAAAAATGTTTACGGTATCTCCCCTACAAGTAACGTGGGAAATTTTTTTTCTCGTCTTTTCCATCGTGTATGGTGTCGATGGATAGGTTGTTACATTCAAGTCTCCCCCCGCCTGCCAGTTAAATGGTTATTTTTGGGTATGTAAAAAAATCATGGTAGTGGTAATTAAGTTAAAAGGAAAACTATCAGAGGTAAGTAGATTTTACAAGTTAAAGAGTAATAGTCAATCAAGTTATAAAATGTGTTTGGAGAAGTAATTTCGTATATATTCTTTATTAATGTTACACCGGGCCGGTGTAGCATTAATTAGTTCATACAAAAATATACTATAAAAGTTTGACCGTGTTCCAGGCGGCGCCCGGCTCGGTGTGACATGAATGAACCTTAAGTCTGCATATCTGACGGGCAACTACAGAACTTTACACTGCGCGTGGCCCGACACGCACTTGGCAATTTTTTTAGTATATAAATAATCAAATATCAACGAATATTTGTTATAGTTCAGAAAATGTGACCACGTACGTATTTGAGCTTAAATAAACGCATAACAATTATTTTTATTAATTTATTATTAACTAGTTTTGCCCAGAGTTTTCAACCGCGAATAGTTTAAAAGAAATCGCTGATTGATGATTTATAATACTTCAATATAGACAATATTTTTATCAGGCGGCTAGATTTATGCGTCATGACTCACACGGCTCGTTCACGCCACTACACGTACATTCATAGACCCGACCCGAGTGTTGAATTATTTTAATTTTAGATTATCTTGTCCAAATAACATGTTATAAAGGGGAAAGTTTACATAAAATTGTCTTGATGATGAAGTAACTTTCGTTCGTAAAGATTCATATAAATTAATTTTCAAGTTCAATAAAACTTTGGTATAAGAGATAGGCATATGGTATCGCGGACTTTTTTAGATGTCATAAAGAACAAAATTGTTGTAGTTACGTATCACTAACCATTATGCCAACGCACGCGGATATAACAGTTAGGGTGCGCTATTTATTCCGACTACCTGACTTAACAAAAATCAATATTTATGGTTAGCTGAGAGTTGTAGCCTATACTATTGCTTATAATCTGGCAAAAAGATTTTTTTCGATTTTGGCTGGTAGTTTCAGAGATTAGCATGTTTAAACAAACAAACAAATAACTCTTCCGCATTATTATATTAGTATAGAAACATTTTCAAATAGAGTATGAATTCTAATGAAGCATTGTAGGTAAAAAAGCCGTGTCTCTTCTGCGATGTAAAATCTATAGGAACGACCACAATCTTGTTTATCAGTATTTGAACAAATTGTTTCTATGAACGTTCTTATCTATCAGTAGAATATATGATAATGATATAAACTATATCAGGATTGACGTTTTATTTGATCTAAACAAAACGAAAGTAGGTTATGAATTAATGAAGAGCGTCCGTGATTAGTTGCATTGCTTTGAAATACCAACGAATTACTGGGTCGGTATTTTTTATTTTATTATCTGAAATTATATCTCTGTGTGATATTACAGGCTCGAAATTACTAGCATGTAGAAATTACTAGTGTCTACAATTTTGTAATAAGCAATTAAAAATTTTATCACACCTGGGGACTTTCCGCCAAAGCTATCTTCTGGTTCTCGTGGGCCTGATTGTGGAAATAACGGAAATCTCATATTTGTTCTCCAGCTTGATAATACTGCAAAATCCACAGACGGATTCCTCATGATTGCTGGAAACCTTAACTTAATGTTTATATCATCAGGCCATGATGTAGCATCTGAAATTACGATTAATGTTTACTTCAGACTGTTAATAACTACAAAATTTGTGACATATTTAAATTAAAAGTATTAAGCAATTAATGTGTCTAAAGATTAAGGTATCTTTGAATTTTAAATTAGATTGTGGTACATTTTACTAAATAGGATAAATTTGGCACATATTAATATAACTTTGCTTACAACATATTATTCGTCTTAAGTTTGCGAGAGGCCTTTGGTTTTAGTTACCTTATGATGCCGTTGGTGTCGCGTGTTTTTCCAATAAATAACAATTCACTCTACGCTTCGGAGCTCCCATGTTTTACGATGTATTAGAAATACACTTACGTTGATTTCTTAGCGTTTTGCATTATTAATTAATATAATATTACTTACTAGCCATATTATCATCGTACTGTATTCCTACAAGGACATCGTTCATAGCATACGGTTGTATTAAAGCTTGTTCGAATTCCTTCTTATTCTTATATCCTTTTGGCTGTGGTAAGGAATTTGCATCATAAAATAAAGAAAACAAAAATCCAAAATTGTCACTAGCAATGGTTACCATTGCATCTCGTGTTGTGTTTCTGCACAATGGATTTTCTGGTGAGAACGCTAGTACCATCTTTGATGATGTGAGATTCTTCCTATAAATATAAAAAACATTGTAGTCTTTTTAAGAAAATATTTGTTATTTTACATTTTATAAATAAACATGAATTCTACTTACAGATTTCTTCCAGTTGAGTTAAAATATGTTGGATAAAATGGTGTATAAGACATTTCTGGTATATGCTTCGGAGCGACGAGATATCTTATAACAATTAAAAATAGGGAGAAAATAACAGGCGACAGTATTTCAAATAATGTTTGCCATTTGTGTCTTCGTTGAAGGAGGAAATTCTTCCAAATAAGAAGTTGCAATTTATTAATCACAGTCATTTTTTGTTTTGTATCTAGAAAATACAATTATGTTATCGGCTTATTTTTTACATTACTTACGCGTAATTTAAGAAATACGTATGGTAAAATTTAAATCAAAGCAAAGAGTTTTTTGAGCTTTCAGGTGTGCTAACCTAATTAAATATAACAATTTTATGTGTACGTACTATTTATACTTGGATACAGAGTGGTTGGGCTCCAAGCGTTAAACTATCATTCACATAGATGGTATCCCACGCCCCGCGAAACCACTGATCCCTCCACAGTGGACCGGCGGTTAACTTCGCTGCCGCACACCCGCCACGACCACCCTCTCCAGCGGCAACTCAAGCTAAGCTAAGGTAAGCTAAGGCTTGAGCCAGCAGCCGCTCGCGCGATACAGTGATACTGCATTCACTAACTATCAACATACAAAACATGATACTGCACTTCACACATGCACACCACTCAGGTACATAGGTCCTGTAAAGGGGCCTTTTTTCTTTCACAATGTTTCAAATTCGTTCACAATGATGGCTTTGTGCGAAGGCGTATTATCGTGGTGCAAAATCCAAGAATTTTCTTTCCACTAATCTAGCCTTTTTCGTCGAATTAGCTATCTTAAATGCCACCTAACGCTAAAATAATATACTTTATTTACCGTTTGACCTTCCTGTAAGAATTGTGTGTGCACAACACCGCGATAGTCAAAGAAAACAGTTAACATGACTTTGACTTTTGATCGACTTTGGAGTGGTTTTTTCGGTTTCGGTTCAGTTGGATTGTATGTAAAACTCGTAAACCCACGTCTTGTCACTAGTAACAATGCGTTTCATGAATGTTGGGTCGGAATTGATTCGTTCTAGCACCTCAGCGACTCTTATACGATTAGGTCTCTAACAAACAGACTCCTCAAACCCCACTCGTCACGCCACAATCAGTACTAGCAGTAAGACAACGTCCACAGCGGAAGAAACAGCTGAGGCACTCTTCAACAAATTCTACCCAAATGATCCACCTGACGAAAACTCATATCATCGACTATTGCGTAATTTATTCCACAACCTCGCAGACAGGACTAGACCCTCCCTTCACGGAAGGGGAAGTCATGGAGCACCTAAAAAGCATAAACCCAAAGAGAGCTCCGGGACATGATCATTTAACATCAGATATATACACACAGGTGAGCACGGCTTGCCCTCAACTTATCACCGATATTATTATAATACAATAATATAAATACAATACAATAAATACAATAATTTCCCAGAACCTGGAAGATATCTCACGTCCGTATTAACGTCCTCACGTCCTAAAACCAGGCAAGAGTGATTACGAATCCCTGGATTCGTACCGGCCAATTGGACTTATCCCGGTTTTCGGGAAGCTGCTTGAGAAATCATTAATTAAAAGAGTCACATATATCGCTGATAAAACTGGGAAAATTAACAGCAGGCAATGCAGCTTCAAAGAACAAATAAACACTTCAGAAGCCATTAGCGTAGCTTTGGGTGTCGTGCGGGCGGCTAAGGCTAGCGGTCAGCTGGTGTTGGCGGTATCGCTCGACATCCGGGCTGCCTTTAACAACGCTGCTAAAACGTCTCAGGCAGATCGGCTGCCCAAGAAATATATTCGGTCTAATCAAGAATTACATCCAGGATAGAGAGGTGGTACTAAATCACACAGAAACAACAGTCCGAAACACCACATGTAAAGGATGCGTTCAGATGCGACCTGTGGGCCGATTATGTAGACCATCATTTTGGATGAGCTATTGGACATTAAGCTCCCAGGATGCCAGATGCAGGCTTTGCAGATGATGTCTTACTAATAGGTACGGGCAATGGGATTGAGGAATTACGAGCAAATGTCAATCGGGCGCTTAGCGGAATTACTTAATGGGGACGTAGCGTTAAGCTTACCTTTGGCCCTTCCAAAACAAAGATGATAGCTTTCATGCCTAAGGCCAAATCAGTGCAAATCATCGTGGATGGCATCCTGCTCCATTTCGAACATGTAATAAAATACTTAGGAGGAATAATAGATGAAAAGCTGCTTTTCAAAAAACATGCCCAGTATGTGTTAGACAAGCGAATCGCATATTCAACAGACTATGTATATTTACTAGACAAACTTGGGGAGTGCATAACCAAAAATACTAAACTGATATACCATCAGGTTATTGAGCCAATAGTCACATATGCGGCTGGGGTTTGGGGAGATACGGTAAAAAGAAATTCATACGATGCAAGCTAAAAAACATGCAAAGATGTATTGCCATTAAAACTCTAAAATGTTTCCGCACAGTACCTACCTATGCAGCCCTGGCCTTAAGCACAGTACATGCCTTTGGATCTAAAGATCAAAGAGATATGTAAAATAGAGAGAACTAGGAATGCAGGAGTTATTAATGTTAATCCCGCTTCTAAAGTTGATATGACCCTCCCTACACCATCTGCCCCTCTTTCTCTCCCTCATACGCATCCTGTTACGGCTACTCTCTCACCCCTGGACAGGGCTGCTAGTACCGAGTCAGATTCTAACAAAACTCTGGATACTGAGGTGACGGCCACTAAGACCAGAATTAACATCTACACCGACGGGAGTAAGTTGGCAGACGACTCGGTGGGGGCGGCCTTTGTGCGTTATAGGGAGGACTCTACTGACCCGGTTATTATTAAAAATATAAATTAGATAACACCTGCTCGGTCTTTTAGGCCGAGCTGTTCGCTATACTCAAAGCATGTCAGTGGTCCTCTGATCTAGGATTCACTAACACCAAAATATACTGCGATTAGATGGCTTCAATCATAGCCTTACAGAATAGGAGCAATACTCATCCATGATCCTTAAAACAGTGTATTGACACAGGGCAGTAGGTGACATCAACATTTATTGGGGCAGAGGATACAATGGGGTTATAGGAAATGAAGCTGCAGACTGCGCTGCTAAGGTAGCTCCCATATTACACCGGCAACCAGATCACGCCCAATTCCCGATCTCCTATGTGAAACAGGTTTGACGCACGAAAAACTGGGCCAGCTGACAAGATAGATACACTAGTTCGGACGAGGGCATGCACACCAAGAACTTACTCCCAAAACTCCAAGACATGAAAAGACTTTGAGTTATAAAATATTAGATAATGACACATGTCCTTGCGATAGAACCTCTAGTCAAACAATTGAGCATTTGTACTTGTAAACGATACGAGCCCGGTGAAGCTGTAAAAGCCGTAAAGGCTCCAGGGACCCTAAGGCTAACAGTATGGTCAGATCGAAAAAAAATAGGCAGGAACATATAATTATCTGCGGCGATCTGGGAGTTCCGCCCTATTGCATACAAAAAATAATAAATAAAGAGGTCACAAGAAGCTCTTATTCACGCCTAGTGAACAGAATAATAACACCTTTACAACATTTTAATAACAGTCAGCCAAGATAATATAGGTTATAAATATTCATTAAAGCTTTGGATTAGTTGTAGTTTTAGTTGTGTTGTAATTATAGATAAGAAATCTAAGGTATTTCATGTTTGGGTACGCGAACGTGATTATAGTGTTTATCATATTGTATTGTGATTAGTTTAGCCATAGTTATTATTGTTTTCTTTTTATTATTATTACTTGATTTCTACTGTCAAAAAGAAGAAAAACTTGCAATGAAATTTTTAATTACATTGTAAAATGAAAAAATTGAAATTATAGAGAGATAAGGAAAATAAGCTTTCAATGTGTTTGAGGTTTTTTATGAGAAGTCATATTCTTGTGACCAGCAATTTAAATTAAGTTCATTCTATTAATAATGTAATTCATTAATGTCAATTCATTATAGTAGTTTTTCGTCATATTTAAATATATTTTTATACAAGGTTTTTTTATGAGGAGTCGTATTATTGTGAGCAGCGATTAAATTAAGTTCATTCTATTATTTTTTTAATATAAATTTAGTACTTTTCATACGTAAATAATTATGTAACTTCAAATAAAGATATTTATTCTGTGTTTAATTGAAATTGTCAAAAATGCGAAATTTGAACCCAACCTGCAATAATGGGAAAATTGTACCTAAACTAAGTAGTGATAAGGAATTTTGATGCCTGATTTACACTCTCGCGCGAGCAGCGAGACGAGCCGTGAGGCGAACCACGAGACGCGTATGTAATCGGTGTGCTCGTTGTTCGCCTCGCAGCTCGTCTCGCCATTCGCAGCGCTCGCGTCGAAAGCGGTTTTTTTGGGCACGAGCCAAAGGGGCTCATAGTTGATAGTTCGAAAATATCAAATAGCTGGTAATTAATTCTTATATAATTTGTATGTGTAATGATTCATTAATAAAAAATTTTTTTTGAAAGAATGTACATAGTGATTTCATTAAGAAATATTCCCTAATAAGAAATAAATCAAAAGACTAGTGCTATTTGGTCGGTTAGTCCAAATCATAAAGAACACATCTATGTAAGTTTTATGTATATGTACCATACAAAATAACTGATAAATCATTGAATTACTGATTGCGCGCCAATTTCTCCTCACCACTCATTAGAGGCCTCGCCATACGTCAAATTCGGCGGTCGCCTGTAGAAAGGAATTCTTATCTATACGTACCACGGCTGGAGTTCAGCCGGTGGTTAATGCAAAATTAGTAGCGAAATATTATTTGGACCGATGAAAGTACTTTTATACGTGTGAGAATGTACAATCAACATGATAGACATTTGTGGATGCACGAGAATCCTCAGCCATGCATAGTGGACTCCTGCCAGCACCGTTTCTTGATTAACGTTTGGGCGGGCGGGCTCGTATTCTTAGAGATTAACAGGAGCGTCATATTTACTGGGTTTACGAGAGACTCTACCGACGCTGCTGGAAGACATACCTCTCGTCAATTTACAAGAACTATTCTACCAATATGACGGTGTCCCTGCGCATTTCACGTGGAGTGTTCGACAGCTACTTTATGCAAAGTATGGATAGCGTTGGATCGATCGCGGAGGATCTATTCAGTGGCCTCCTAGATCAGCTGACTTGACTCCTCTTGACTTTTTTTATGGGGACATATTAAATCGTTAGTGCACTTTAACGAGACAACAAGTGCCGAAGACCTATAAATTAGGATAGTGGCCGTCTTCCAAAAAGTGAAGTATCACTGGTATTATAAGTAAACTAAGACAACAATTACGTAAACGGGCAATAAAGTGCATTGAACATTTGCATGTACCAAATAAATTTGTTGAGTCTGTATTATGATTATAATTGATGTACTAATTGGGGTGTTTGAGAGTATGCGTTATTCCTGTCACATGTTGTATAAATATGAGAATAATATAAAAAAAAATTAATTAATTTAAAAGAATTATGTTGGAGATGAGATGTGAAACGACAACAATCAATAACACGTGTTTCAACTCTCAACGAGGCATCCTCAGATCGATGTTGACTCATCCGAAGTTAGCGGGCGAGTGAGTGCCAGCTTTTTTTTCGCACTAATATACTGTTTGGGGTCTTGACAGCTTCACTGAGTTTATGAGCAAGCGCAGAAGGCATTCAGCCAAGGAAAAAGGGCAAGGGTGCCAAAGTGGTCGTTCTCGGCTTAGACTGTTCAATATATGCAACCATCGCGAGCTAATTCCCTATCTGAATTCGATCTAACTATACATCATATAAGTATCCATATTTTTGCCTTCTGGGAGGAAGGAAGACACATGCGTACCTACATGTATCTACTTAGTGGTTTGTGAAATTGGTCTGAGTGAGTGCCTCACTTTTAATAGAGACGAATACGTTCCGTTTATTAGTTCTGGCGATGGATTTCCGCAAAGTAACGCCTTCGTCAAAGAAAAATTGTGACTAATTTTCGACATTTTTTTTTTCACGTTGCTATTGAAAAGTAAAATAAATGTAAAAAAGTCAATATCTCATTTTTTAATTTTATCTACTTATTTTATAAAAACATTTTTTTTAACTTGGCGTAGAACAAATTAGAAAAGGTGTCCCGATTCTACGTAATTACCATTAAAAACATTAAATTTACTAGCAAAAATTGTTCTCTTCCAAAAAATAATTGCAACAAATTTCTTACTTTAAAAAAAAACGGCGCTTGTCATTTATTTGACACCTTTTTTAGAACTTAATCTCAAACGCTGGAGAGAGGGGGCGCCATTATCAAGTTTCTGATCCAGTTCGAAAAATGTTGATCCGGGGCTGGGCCTTATTGCCTTAACTAATAACGTACGCACTATTAATATACCATAACAACACTGCTATTATCATTTCATTGTCATTGATAATAGTTGAGAAATATAAAAAAATATAAACCACTTACCAGCAGACCTAATCTCGGATGACAATTTATTGTTATTATAACCACAGAACATTGAAAATAAATCTGGTGTGTGTCATTACTATCAAATATAACTTTTTTATTGTTCAGTGGAGTCTACAAATTAAACATTGATTTGACCTTCGATATATACGAATAATCACATTAATCATCTCCATTACTAAGGATGGAGTGAAGGCGATTTTAAATTAACATGTTAAATGCTATAATTATGTTATATTATTTGGTGATTTTTTTTTCGTTATAGCTGTGTTAAACTCAATATAACGAAATACTGCCTCTTCATCTCAAAATGCTTATTTGCTAATATTAACTCGTAATGCAATAAATAATATTTTTAATAAATGTTAACATTACGCGCGGTGCGCCATTTATGTACTTAATTTAACATAATAATTTACAATGAAATATGAATAACTTTGGCTTTTATCTGTGTGTTTTTATTAATACAAAATATCTGACAAGGCAAATTGTGAAGTAAGTAAAGCACAAAAATAAAATCGACCAAAAATGAATTAAAAGTTGATGCCTATACTATTATGTATAAATTTCTAAAAAATCGATTTATATTTATTTTTCATTAGTATCCATTTGTTTATCGTACCTCATATAAATCGAACCAAAATATCGTATTTAAATGATATTATCAAAGTTTGCTAAAACTATTTCTTGGCTGCCCAGTGAACACGTGACTTTACTTTGACATCACACAAAGGGTGACAGCGTTTTTATGTATACATGATATAAAACTGATATGTTTACTGATCTCATACTCTTTAATATAAATATAATGTCATACTGATGTAACATAAGATTTTAATGTAATGTAAGGGTATTTATTTTTATGTTGCGTTCATCTGATATCACATTAATATCATATTATTATGTAAAATTAGATTTCTTTCGTACAACTAACACAATGATAATATCTACCTTCACATTATTGATAAATCACATTTTTACGTACCGTTGACAGAGCAATAAAAACAGAAATTGACATTGAAAATAAGTCATTTTATTACGTATGTCTGACATAACAGTGAGTCTTACCATTACATCATTGGAAAATCCGTTTTTTACGTACGGTTGTTATGTCAATATAATCAAATATTTTGTTAAATAGTTTCTTTTTTATATTGATACGATAATATAACATTAAGTGTAAGGGTTTGTTTTTTAAACTAATTATTAGCTGCACGAGTGTTAATTTATTTACCTTCCAAAGTACATCCAGTATTTAATGCGAGATACTTTCACACTAGAATGGCTCATTAGTCATTCTAACATGAAAGTGTAAATTTTGTTCATAATCTTACTACTACTATACATATCTACTTCAGCATCTTAGCTCTTAGCAATAAGCATCTTACTTCAAAAATAACTTGAATATTCAGTAGCCCGCCACGACCGCCCTCCTCTGCGGCAACTCAAACCTAGGTCCGATCCATCGGCATGGAGCCCTTGAGTCAAGCAGCCGTTCGCGCGATACAGTGACTCTACATTCACTAGCTTTCACAGCCAAACATTACACTGCATTATACACACATGCACAACACACAGGTACATAGGTTCTGTAAGGGACCTTTTTTTTTCTTTTTTTGCCTAGTTAGATTAGACAAAAAATTTCAGACCACTAAATACACATACACATGTTCCTTCCCTCCTCCCAGGGGGCAGAAACATGTATATATGTATAGTTAGTTTAGATCGAATGATAGGGATTTAGTCAGATCGCGACTTAATTGCATACGCGCAACAGTCCGAGCCGAGGTTCGGCCACTTTGGCACCCTCGGATGTTGTTGCTTAGCTTTCGTGGCTGAGTGCCCTAAGCGCTCGCCCCCAAGCCCGGTAAAGCTGTAAAAGTCGTAAAGGCTCCAGGGCCCCTAAGGCTAACAGTATAGTCAGTTCGAAAAAAAGAATATTCAGTAGATATAATATTGATGATATCCACCCTTTAACACAATTATTTTTATTAAAATAATGTCAGTGTTAAGTCATTTCCCACACTATTATTATTTTAAACGGATGTCACGTGTATGTCACAGTTATATAATACTTTTTACATCAGTACATTAAATAAAAAGTATGAAATAATTAGTCAATATATTTGACTTTCATGACTTAGTTATTTCATACATAACGGATGATATTGCTTGATGTCATTCAAATACGACAGTAACATCAATGAGTCCCACCCCTCCTCCGCAAAGGAATCGAGTCTGAAACTTTAACCGTTTTTTAATAAGGACTTGAATAAAGAAAAAGAAATAAATTTCTCATAGAACATTTCAACTTCATGACATTTATAAAACAGAAAAATTTTGACAGTGATTCTAAACAAACATAGAAAATAACATTATGTAGTACCTAATTCTATATAACGCTATGTGCTATGCTATTATCAATGGGATATATTTGTATAGTAAAAGTATTATGATCAACGACATTTGATTAAAGTAATATTAAAATATCGTTGATAATTAAGTTAGTACCGAGTAAATAAAATTCTGTGATTAAAATAAATAACGTTATCAATTATTTTATATTTAATAAACGATTTTTAATGTTGTTTAGGTAAATCTCACGGTGTGTCTTTGATTGATTGTAATAATGTGTATTTATAGGTACACCATTAAAGTATTTTTACACAATAGAAAAGTCAGTAAAATGAATTTACGCTGTTATCATTGATGACTCACTTTGTCATACTGTTGACACGCGGAATAAATTTTTTGAAGTTATTTTTAGTTTTTTACGCCAAAAAAGGATAATTTCTTAAATAAATACACACCTTTTTTTATTTAGACACAGTAATCCACCGGATGTGGGGACTGTAAAATCGGTTGATTTAGCGATCCTTGACCAAGTCCAATGTTCATCGGTAGATAGATATCATTATAACATTTTTTTTCGATCTGACTACACAAGTAGTAACCGAAAGTGCCCTGAAGCCTTAGATGGCTTTTACAACTTCACCTACAGTATAGGTAGTTTGATATGTACCACCGTCATGATATTTGTACATTATAATGTATTGCTTGCTTTTTCCATAAATTATTTAAGTATGTCGCATCTATTCACTTACATTTTAATTTATGTATATAGGTAAAAGGTAAAGCCAGTCAGTGAGTTGAGCTTTATTTCATTTTGTTCTCAGACTTAGGACTTACGGCTAACTGCATTACATATACATTAAATAAGTTTATACATAAATCTACTACCTTCTTTTTATTTCTTGATATATTAAATATTATACCTATCAAACTAGAATAAAACAAAATGCATTCACATTTACTGCTACAATTTGATACATTATATACACTAAATCAAAACTCAAAAGCTCCTAATTCATATTTAAATAGTATAATAAGTCGCTGTAATTATGTAATCGAAATCAATTTTTATTATATTATTAGGTCGAATATTTTCTCAAACCATATGAAAAAAGTAGTGACACAAATTCATAATTAACATATTATGACAAACTAATTTTCATTTCATATGAAAAATAGCAGTGAAGCATGAAATGTTTCATACCTATTACTTATAAAGAGCGATACTCTTTACAGATACGCAACAACGTGAATACTTCTGTTACTTTAACGTTATTCTGATATCAAATATTTAGTTTGGGCATTACCTATATCTATCTATACACAGATAATAGTTTTGTACGACACTACCGACATACAATATTATAACTATAAGGCCGGATCCACACGTTAGCGCCAACGCCGTTCGCTAACGTGTAAAGCTGGCTTAATACAATATAGCGTTGCCAACTTTAGATTTTCCGTCATGGCTAGCGGATTAGGATGGATAAGTTGAAAATTGAATAAATGTATCTAACGGCAGTTACGGCTGCCGGATTTTTTAACGGACTTATTTTATACTTCATCATAGTTTTGTGTGATTCTTCTATAGTTTTATACAATGGCTAAACAGCATAGTAGTACTGAAAGTGACGACAATTTATATTTAGCTTACTGTATTGACGAATTTTGATGGGTTTTGACGGGATCTCAAACTTTCATGTAGTGGTTTTCGTTTTATATTCATAAATTTCTGTTGTTTAACCCTATATTGTGGATTACAGGTGGCATATTGCATAATAAAGTTTGGTTATTGACCAAATGAAGTGGATTGGAAATAATAACATGGACGATGAATTCTGAGATGACAAAAAACTCCCCAGAAAGTTCTAAGGGCGCCACCATCTTGTTAGAATACTGGAATGTTCATAGGACATAGCACTATATTCACTTGGTAATGGCAGTAATGGTAAACAATAAAGAGGACTAGTTGCCATGTTAGGAAAAAGAAGAAGAAGTTTGATGGCTAATTATAAGTCTACATTTACTAAATAATACGATAACCTACCTACTTTAAGTATCTAAGTTTGTTTATTTTGAGTATGTGTATTTATATATAGTTTTAGAAATTTAACGGTTTTTATTATCGGTTTTTTTTTTACCGAAACGCACAGTGAACTCGGCGCAATTTAAAAATTCTTCTTGTCAACACTATTAAAATATTAAATATGATAAACGATCAATATATATTGGATGCAAGCTGCAAAGAGTTGGGTGATGGGTCAGCCTGCAAGCACAAGGCACTGATGCCATTTTAGGAAGAGAAAATTTACACAGGAAGTGTTAAAGAAGGTTAACTTTTGAAGATTTTTGAAGATTAAACTTTATTTATGTTTTTCGAAAAATACGCTAGGCTCTACTTATATCAAGCAAAAAATAAATATAATTTAGCACATCTAATTGAATGATTCAATTTTCACTATATTTCTTTTGCTGCATGTTATTATTCAATGTTAAAATATATGAACATGAAGCCGATTACTTGTTTTTAGATAATATAATAATAATAAAAAAATTCCAGTATAATTTTATTTATAAGTTTGGCAATACTATATCTTTAATTAAATGAAACCATGCTCGCCGACATAAATAGCCTGAAAAATGATTTTTACTTCAATAAATCTTTTTATTTTATTTTAGGTATGATTCTAATATATATAAATAAAATGATCGAGGTTTGCCGTTGTGCGCGTGTCACGCAAAAACTACTGGATAGATTGGCACAAGTAATGACAATTATATTAAATTATTTTTTAAACATTGTATTGTTTTCAATAGAACCTATTCATTCCTAAAAGATTAAGGTACTCATGAAAAAAAGTTGATAAAATATAATATACTTATATAAAAAAATGCATTATAATTAATTTTTTTATAATTTTTAAGAAAACAATTATTATGTAGTAGGTAGAGCACAGAGTAATTTCTATGGAAACTTCTCTCTACTTGAGGCAGTCCGACTGGTGGAATACCTTCACCTTATAGAAGATCGTAGCCAAATAACCTTGTGTTGTGTTCCTGCGGTGAGTAGGTTTTCCAAGGTTCCTTGGGGAAAGGGAAGCTCTAGGATAGGTAGGGCACAAATAAATTTCTTTGGAGATTTCTCTCTACTTGGGGCAGTCTAACTGTTGGAATACCTCCAAATAACCAAAAAAAATAATAAAAAACAAAGATCACAGCCAAATAACCTTGTATTGTGATCCTGCGGTAAGTAGAGTTTACAGAGCTCCTTGGTTTAGGGGGTTCAAGGTCGACAATGCGTTAGTGATACCTTAACCTATGGCATTAAGTGTCCATAGGCTACGGTAGCCGTTTATCATCAGGCGGGCCGTATGCTTGTTTGCCACCTTAGTAGTATAAAAATATATATAGGAAAATGATGACTTATTTCACAATTAGAAAGTTTTGATTTGAATTATGTGGGTTTTGAAATTGGTTTAGAATGATCGTTTTTAAACAATTAGTAGCACTGCTTGCAGGTAGACGTGATTATAACATCGCGTCCATCGCGTCCATCGCGTTAGCTGGAAAACTAGAAAATCATAATCAAAAGTATGACTTTTTTATCCAACTTTTTTAAGTTATGACAAGCGTCCATAGGCTACGGAAGCTGCTTACCATGACACAGCGCTTGTTTGCCACCTTTGTTGTATAAAAATAAAGCTTTTTCACTCAACCTGTACAAACTTTTAACCCCTTTTTTATATCCTTAGAGGTTGAATTTCCCAAAATCTGTTCTTAGTTAACGTCTACATCGCGAAAGGAGTAGCTCTACCTGTGCTAAATTTCAAGTCAATCCAACCTACATTTTCGGTGACCTCGTGATGAATGGTATTTAGCTTATATATATATAGATGTAGCCAAAACAAGTATGCAGTCCGCCTGATATTAAGTGGTCACTACAGCCTATAGACCGCAGTCCTGAGACCAGTCTAATAGCTTGCTACTCCTTATGTATGTGTTACGTTAGAACATTAGAAAAATAAAACAGCACTACTTATAACTCATACTTTTATTGATACATTGCACATTACTGACACCGATCATGCAAATTACACGATTTAAACGTATAAACATTTATGTAGTAACAACACGGGTAACAAGAATAATACATATTAATACATGCTTCACATATATTATATCTCCCTATAATAATATAGATATTACATAGATAATAGATAATACGATCACAGTAAAACAATAAAAAATTTATTAATTATGCTACTTATACTAGCTAACTCATTTCCTCTTTTTAAAGTGTAATGTAACACACATTTATAATTCATGTAAATAAGCGCATCAAAGGTTATTTATAAATACTGTAATAAGAGATTAATTAAATTGCAATAATAAACCTGTATTGTGACAAATTGACTAAATAATTTTATGGAAATAATTCTGAATAAATGAATATGCAAATTCGCTTTATATAATAAAATAGTCGTTTAATGTGAATTAATGGTAATTTGTAAATGTTAATAAAACTCATACCGGTTTTTAACTCCGTGGCTTGCGTAAACATGATCATAATATTATGTACATGATATAAAAAAAAGCGTTATAAAAAAGGCCAGTTTTTTTTTTTAATAAATTTAAGTCATGACAACTTTTTCACATCAACCACGGACTTAATTATCATTCATTTTTAGTATCAGTATATTGAAAATACATATGAAAGGTAATAATTTTGAATAAAAATATTGAATTCAAAATTATAATAGTTCATGAATTTTAATATTACTTAATATACAAAATTTCAGTATGCTATTATTGTGCAATTAAAAAAATAATATTTGTCATTAAAGTAAAATGCTGATAAACCTTAAATAGACAAAAGTTAATATGCAAAAAAGTATTATGCCCCGTTTTCACCAACGTTTCCTTTACATACCCTTAACTAAGGGATCTCTAAGCTAAAGTATTTCCTAAATCAGAATTGCTATTTTGATATATTTAAGGTAAGCATTTTATAAAAGTTTATAAGATGTCAATATTCGATATAAATAACAATGCAGAAATTATTTATTAGAAGAGTCTTGATGAATTATTAATGATGGGATGATGATTTAGATACAAGTAATTTTTGACATTTACTAAATATATAACAGTATATAATCAGTAATAAAAAGTATTCGGTTTTAATAATAATATTATACAATATGCCCAAAATTAGTAGAAATAATAAAGTTTGTGTTAGATTTTTTAAAGTCATTTTTTCTAAATTTCTTTTTTTTCATTTCATTATATATGTATTATTCATTATATATGAAATTTCATTTCATTACATGTGTAAAATATATTCCTTGCATCCATCCAGCTACATTTTGAACGAGTTACATATTCTCAAGAAAAATGCAAGTGACCGATTGACCTATTTTTTACCTGTGTGTGGCCATATTTGAGGGGCAAGAGAATTTTAACAAGGTATTAAATATAAGAATAGATTTAGATTGTAATCCAGAAATAAAAATGTTTTGATATTAAATATCTATTTGTTAATATTAATAATTGTTTGCACAGAACATAATTCAGAGAACGAAAGGTTGTTCAGACTTCACCAAAAAGCACGTGTATCAAGAAGTTAAAACGTCGCTTTTTTTTTTATAGAACTGACTATACTGTTAGTCTTAGGGGCCCTGGAGCCTTTGCGGCTTTTACAGCTTCACCGGGCTTGGATGTTAAAACGTCGCGTATTAGCGCCGCGCTACAAGTGCTGCGATGTGTTATATATACTATTCAAGTTGATAGAACAATAGCTGCCAAAGAGAACACACGCGCTAGCGGTACGCGACATCCAAACGCTACGTTGTAATTTATTACACAATATTTTCTAGCGCCCGAGATAGCACCTTGCAGAGCGTAACGTTATACATACAACGTCAAATAGAAATACACGACGTCCTAACCCGAACCCTTGACGCCGTGCTAACTACGCTTTCTGTTTGGAGAACCCTTTAGAATGTTCTAATACAAAACATGCTTCGCCGACACTGGCAAGATTGACGGTACAGTACCTAATTACGGGTACAAATTGGCTATTGCCATATTATTTATGTTTTACGGACCACCTCTTTCGACATCGTAGATTACAATTTTTTAGAGGGCGTTTTCTTTTCCTGGATCATGTAATAGGTATTCTGTATTTTAATTAATATGCTAAAGGCGAATTTTAATAACAGTATTTCACACCTTTCACACATCGTCGAATCGTTATTTTATTTTTTCCGTGTCACATAACTTCCTATGACCGTATTCAGCTTGACGAAAGCTCCGGGACTATTCATATCCATCTTATTGAACGATTAATTCAGGAGTGGACAATGTGACATGTTACAAATTTGATATTAATAACGAATCGTCAATGACCGGTGTATGTGTAAAAGGCTAGCTCTAGCATTTTAGAGGACATTTAGCTGATACCAGTGTTACCCCTGTAAAATTCTATGTTCTTTTAACCTAACGGTTTCATGTGTCGGTAGATTAATGAATAAACCAGGGAACTATTATATGCGAATGTACAGTGATTATATATATATATTATATATAGGTACAAATATGACCACAATTTACACAACAACCGTCAACATATAAAATCCTACCCTGTATGTTTATGTTTTATTTTAACATCTAACAGCTTGATCAAACTAACTTATTCTATGGCTCAGTAGTTTTTATTTTGCTTACTAGAGGGCTCGAAGTAACAAATCTACTAACTCGTACAGTCGTTTTAATAACATAATAATTTACATAAAAGTTATATCAACATATTATACCATACATAGTTTTATATAGGTATAAAAAAGATGTCGTATCGTTCTGTCTGATTAAACAAAAAAAAATTAGTTGAAAAGTTAGTCATTTGCAATGATACGATAAGTTACATTCTTTTATACATAATTTATGCTTAAAAACCTTATAATATTTTTACAAAGAGCTTTTTTTTGTAAACGGCGAGCAAAAATTAATAAACGCAATGTATTTTACAAAAATAAGTACTGTTAATTAAGTTACATCCATTTAATATTTTATTTACTAATTATGCATTACATAGGGCATTTGTTGCAGATTCCTAAACCTCACTAATAAGACTAACAATCGCAAGAAATACGGCAAATAGTACCTAACTAAAAGCGGTTTAGAACCCTCTACCAAAAATTGCTTTGCACAGTAAAATTACGGTAAAGCAATTCTGGTACGCATATTGCTTAAGTTACTGGTTATAATATATCACGAATTAATTAATACATTTACATTATTTTAGGTTAGTAGGTTAATTTAAAATATACGTTATACGTATGAGACAATAAAACATTAAATTAAACATTTATCGCCTAAAACAATAGGTACTTTCGCACGGTTCAATGTCTGTTGTTGCTAAAGGAATCTTCTGAGTATATTTAAATAAACTTGATTATCAATATATTTTTTTCTTAAGAAGAGTTGAGTTTTTAAGCAGTGTCTCCTACACATGTTTTGCCCTATTACTATACTACACAATTTTGTTCATCAGCTTTGTTTTATGTTGACGTTAACAATGTTTTTGCTTCCCATACCAGACGGAAAACATCTAAACATTTTTTCCCCCGTGCGGATGAAGGGGAACGGAATACAATCATTTCTCAATAACTCTCGAAAGCGTCGCATGAATCTACGGTACATCATATTCTGTTTTTCATGCGCACCGCCAGTTTTTATGGATTTATTAATATATTTTGTAAACATGGGAACAGTGAAAGAAGTTTCCTGCGCTAAATCCATCTTCTATTTTTAATCCTTGGTATATATTAAAATTTTCGAGAAAGTAAATACACAAGGCCTTACTCGAAATCTATGTTTACTCCTCGACACCAAATTTACAATTTAAGAACTGAAAGCACATCTACATCAGAGTCCATTTTTCACATTAGGTTTTGTCACTATTGCAAATGTTTTACACGCTTGCCCTATAAAGCAGTGGACGACATGTGTATATACACAAAATGTGTCTTGTGTAGTGTGCATGACAAAATACGTGCAGGAGATACGTCTTTAAATGGGTATTCTCTATTTTATTTTAGTCAAATAAATATAAAACCACAACTATATATAGTAATTCGAATACTTTTCTACTAAAATTAACATTTAAAGTATATAGGAGATTCTCGATTACTTTTATAAACAAAGAAATAATACTTCCAGTATTCGACGAAATTTATGTTAACATAGCTTTTTTTTAGTAGGAAATATAACACAAATAAAAATAACATTGTGTAAGTATGCTATGTTAATGTATTTGAAAGATTATAATTAGTCACAAATACATTTCCTCAGATCCTCGTTTAGTGCAGACTTAGGTATAAGAGTTTTCAAACCAAAATATATATTAAAAGAAATAATCCACACTCTTATTCACTTATTTTTGTTCCGTAAATAGTGTAAATTAAATAATTAAATAAAAATAGCGGTTACAGTAAAAAATACTACTTAGATCTTATCTTAGATCTAATTAATGATTATTATACTCCTTACAAGTTTAGTACAGAGTCTAGTATATTATAGATAGATAACAAGAATACTGTTTCAAAATTCTAAACATCATTGATTAAGATTTAAGAGGTATAACGATTCCAACCTTATCTACACGAATAAATTTTGTTGATCAGTAATTGCAGACTGTCTAAATTACTTAGCCAGCTGTGATATTTACAAGACGTCATACTTATATTCACTTGTTCTCGTTTTGATACTATGCTGTTATAAACAGCACTAAAATTTTTATACGTTGACCGCTGTAAGCGCAACTCTCCTCGCGGGACGCGGGGCGGCGGGTATGCACGGATATACACGGTATTTAAATGATACCCTTTATCTCAAAATCAAAAGTTTATTCATGTAATTGCAACTGGGGCAGATAAATTATATATGTAATACACATAATATTGATGTCTTTATTAAAAGGCTAATCAAAAATCTACTATATTGAAAACAATTTCTAATCCTTTCACGCAATTGAAGTGAAACTTCTTTGAGTTTAGTAGTGTATATTGACAATATATTCGAATAAAAACTAGCTTTTTAAAATGCAGCGTCCATAATTTTATTTTGGTAAATAATCTCATGCCGGTGGTCGGCAACAGACTAGCTTATTGGTCGATCTTGCTCCCCTCCCGTGTCCCGCAGACCATTAGGAGGGTCGCGCTTACAGAGGTCAAGTAGTAATCAGATACTCATAAAAAATATGAATATAAGTGTTCTAACATGGATCTGTGATTCTAATAAATACGTCTTTGATCTTTTTTAACATATAAGATGATTTTAATTTTTTTAAATAATATTTTTTATATTTATACTTTATGGTGAACCAATCTAATAAAGGACTGTTGGATTGTATATATATATAATTTAATAATCTGTTGCTTATCGTCAATGAGTATTGAAGAGTTTTGTGTCATATCTTTGAAGTATGTGATCAAGAGATTCCATTTAAATCTAAATGAGATTATCACAGGAATTATTATAAAATCAATTAAATAAATAACATTAATTATTAGATTCATGCCCGCATAAATATATCGACATATAAATATAATAAGTAATATGTAGGCCAAATTATAAACATTCATTATTTGAATTTTTTTATAGAAATTGATGAAACTTACATACAGCCAAATCGGCAATATACTATTTCAGCAATAATAATAATATCCGGACCTGTGAAAAAATGTTATACATTGCGACTGGTTTATGCTAAATAAATATAAGTTGAAAAAATAGAGATTAATAAATTTGATAGAAAATAAAGAGGTTTTCAAGATAAATCTATCATTTCTGACTACCCTGTAGGTACCTGACGTGATCATTGGTATATTGATAAATAAAAGTAAAAAAAGCTATAGATCATTTTTACAGATTTCATAAAGAAAAGTATTTTTGTAACTTACAATTATTGAAAGTTAACACAATATTAATTATATTCGCATCATTGAGACTCGTCAACACAGTTAAAATCATAGTTTAAAGTAAAAATAATGTACTAGTCAGCTTGATTATTCCCTTGTAGCTTTGTGAATCTGAGAAACACTTGTTCGAGGGTGGTCTGTGATACGGAGTAGTCCTCGATGGGGAACAGTTTACGTGCTTCTTCCATCAAATGGAACACCCGCCACCACGGCAGCTCCGTATCGCTCAGATAGTACGAACTAACACCCAAGTAGGATTCACTGCCGAATACACATAGTCTTCTATTATATTGTGTACTTTTAACACGTTCATTGCCGTTCACGCGATATCGTGTGATATATAATTCAGACAAATAACTTATATGTATTTACCAATAAACAACATTTAAATATAAAAATTAGAACTTTAACTGTCACTTTTTCTATAGAATCGAGGTCAATATTTAGAGTACATGATAATAAAAGTATATAGATAATATGCTAACTAATTTTGAGTACGATAAAAACTAAGTAAAACACAAAATAACATCGGCGATCACATGAAATTTAAATTTTCAGTTTGGCAATAAACGTGCTGAGTATTTCTTATTTATTAATGGTATTAATAAACTCAATATATATAATACATCAAAAAATTAACAAAATCTATCAAAGACAAGTAATAAATAGCCTATTTAAACTGTCTCGAAAGTAGATTATGCGCAAAACCAAAATTTATTTTTGAAAGGCTTTATGATTTTCGTACATTCATAGATTGTTGCGAGGTTTTTCTAAACAATGAATGGCCTTTACAGCGTTAACATCAACGGTTTCAATTTTATCGATAACTCAATTTTTAGTTTCTGCCAAAACAAAACAACTTTAAAAATCGATCCACTTACGTTTCACATAAAATCATCTATAAATAGGTACCTAAGATTTGTTTCATTGTAAGGGTAATCTCGGGAACTAGTGAACCGATTTTAAATATTTATTCACCGATCCCTTTCTCTCATATTGTAATTAACGCGGGCGGTTGCTAGTTTTTAATAAAATAACAACAAGGAATACTTACATCAGTTTTGCTTCATTAAAATGTTCAAGAATGTACATATTTATATTAGCTATGTCGGTGTCTCTATCTGGACCTTGCTTGCATTTCACTAGTAGTGTGTATCCTGTCGGCAGTAATGAAAACGTTATTATCCTATTTAGCTTATGGATGGAAGCTTCTAGACGCGAGTTTTTATTACAACAAATTATCAAATAAAAAAACAAGTACATAAAAATAAATATGTTTAAAATAAATTTTACTTGTTCATATATTCAAACTGAATCTTCGATATTGATTTGTGCCAAGAATTTTAAAACCTGTTTTAGTAAACACAAAACACTAGGTACTTTTAGGAACTAAACTAGAACAGCTTGTGCGTCAGTTCTGTGTTGCCAACGTCACTATTCAGACAAAAATGTAACAGCATGAGCACTGCTGTTTTCCAGCAGAAATAAGTGTATAAGTGGTTATGACTTGAACTTTGCACAGGTCCTATCATTACGAAGATGACCTTTTAACTGTGATTACCAGCATTCATTGTAATTTATACATATTATAAAACTCTACATCTCTCTGTCTGTCCGTTTATGTTCTTTTCACGCAAAAACAACTTATCAGATTTACATGTTTTTAATTTTAATTCATAGTTATGTTATCTGGCTAGGTTATAAGATATATTTCGTTAGATACAGTAATATTCGAAATAAGCAATGACGATAATAGTGTATCAATTCGGAAAAAAATACTCATTTAGGGAGCTTAAATGGCTTACACTGAGTAAACATACGCGATATATAGAATGAATGTTCTACATAATTGTAGATCTTAAAAGAACCTACAAAAAGGTCAGAGATTGCATATATCTATCTTCTAAGGATCACCCACATTAAGCATTTTTGTCTTCTGTCTTTAAAGCGGGGCAACCCGATTTGCGCGTGCGCTCGACCGACAAAGTTCTGTAGTCCACGCGAGCGGAGTCGCGGGCACAGCTTAATTAATAAATATCCAAAAACACGATTGATAGACATGTAGTTACAAGAGTATGATAAATACAATTTTGAACACAACTATTTATGCTATTCTCTTTAAGGTCTTGCTTTTAATATGAGACTTTTTACAAGTGAAACTTGTAGTCAATGGTATTTCTTCCAACAGTTCTAAAAGACGTTCGTAGTACTTATATATCATGTGATGACACCGCTCATTGTTCCTGTAATTCTTGTGTTTAAGTTGTAACCCGATTAAATATTTTCATATCAAAATTTACCTTATCATAGACGTAAAAGTAAGTTACTTATTAATTTAACTTACCTTGAGAAAATTTACTTTTAAGATGCTGCAAAGAACCTAAACAACACAGCTTGCCATTGACCATTATCGTAAGCCTAGAGCAGAGAGCCTCGCACTCCTCCATACTGTGCGATGTTAGAACTAAGCTGCGGCCCGAGACCGCGGCATCGCTTATCGCAGACCAAACCAGGCGCTTCGAGGCGGGGTCCATTCCTGTACAACAACCATTAGCGAACGTCAGGGAAGTAGGTACTGGGATTACTGAACAAGATCTTTATTTCCTTCAGCAGAACGTCACTTTACCTGTTGTAGGTTCATCGAGGAATATTAATGGCGAATCTCCAAGCAAGGCTACCGCAGTACTGATTTTCCTTTTTGTTCCACCGCTACATTCATGCACCTATAAGAAATACAATATGCTTATTATCATACCTTTATATATATGTCGTAGCACTAGTATGGTGACGTCAATCGATACCAGTGTAATTAATTTACGAGTAGGGTATGTTCATAATTAGATATTCATAACTACTGTACTGCTCGCACTGAGTAGTTTGGGCTGTGCGTTGATATGTCAGTCGGTTAATTATCCCCTTATATATTAGGTCTTTACCTATGAAATTGCCGTTTTGTATGAAAAAATTGAAACGATGTTTTTTCATATATTTTTTATTTGTATTAATCGAAGTAATCACCCATGCAATCAATGCATCTTTGCCAGCGCAGTGGCAGTTTATTGATACCCTTCTTAAAGAAATCAGCTGGACGGGAGGCAACAAATTCTTCAAAGGCATTTTGTACTGCCTCTCGGGTATTGAATTTTTTTCCCGCCAAGGAGTTATCCAAATTCTGGAAAAAGTAGTAGTCTGTAGGCGCAAGGTCTGGTGAGTAGGGCGGATGACGGAGAACTTCCTACCCCAGTTCTTGCAACTTCGAGACCGTCTGTTGTGCAGTATGAGGTCGCGCGTTGTCGTGCAGGAGCAGCGGAGACGAGCGATTGACCAATGCTGGTTGGAGATGTGCCAGCTTCTCCATCATTGTGTTCAGTTCTTCACAGTACACATCTGCAGTAATGCTCACCCCGTTTGCGCTGGCGGTTATCAAACAGAATCCATTTCTCATCGCAGGTAACAATGCGGTTAAACTTCCTTCATTTGTGTGTCTGTTGAGCAGTGCAAGGCACGTCTCGACGCGTACTTCGCGCTGGCGATCATTGAGTTCGTGGGGCACCCATTTGTCAAGCTTTTTTACCTTGCCAGTTTGACGCAAATGGACCAATATTGTTTTGACGCTAACGTCGAAAGCTGCTGCTAATTCAGCCGTAGACTGTGTATCATCAGCTTCCACAAGCGCCTTTAATTCGTCATTATCGACCAAAGACTTCGGACGACCGCGTGATTCATTTTTCAGGTCGAAATTCCCAGAACGGAAACGAGCAAACCAATAACAGGTGGTGCGTTGGCTTGTAGTGTTAGCTCCGTAAACGTAGTTGATATTGCGTGCCGCTTGTGCCGCGTTACTGCCACGACGGTACTCATATTCCATAATTACTCGAATTTTTTACGTATCCATGATGACAAAAAAGATTGAAATGGTAACACTAATCAATAAACAAATGAATACTTTTGGAAAAAGAATTCCATGTTTTTAAAATAAAATTAATTTGAAATTAGAATTCTTAGCCAAACAAAATTATTTTGATTTGAAATGGCCAGTACTGCAGAACGGCAATTTCATAGACCTAATATAAAAATTAAAAGACCTATTATATATATTTATATAGAGAGAGAGAGATAGATAGATGACCTTCCTTAAAAATAGGGTATATAAAGCATTTTTTTTTCTTTTATGTGACTTGTATTTCCAGAGATTAGCGCGTTCAAGCGAACAGACTCCTGAACTTTGTAATATTAATTAGTATAGTATAGATAGTTGGTGCGTCTGTTAGTGACAAAGTAATTTTTGAACAACTTAACAGATTGAGATCATATTCACATAATATATTTGCATTGTCGAGAAGATGGTTCATACCTATAATAGAATTCGAAAGATGGCACTATGGTCGAGTTATTAACTACTGGGGGGGGGGGGGGCAGAACAATGTTCTCCGGACTAGCTAAAAGTAATATAAAAATTGGTTCATGATAATGCACATAGCTCTTGTACAGTCAGCAAAAATTTTATGAACCTTTTTGTCGTAGTGTTTGAAGAATCCGAGGGCCGTCGCAAGTCGAAGCGCGCGTGCGTCGCCGACTTGCACCGGAATACCACGCAACAGGCAAAAAATACGTAGAGTCTCACGCGGAGTAAGGTTTTCGAATAACGCGTCAAATTGTGGGCAATACCCTGTCGATAAAGAATCACACTGTAGAGATGTTTTAACCCTTTCTTACCAGAGAGCTCAAATTTGCCACATTAGCGGATGTAGAGACCCACGTAGTGGGCTCTTTTTAAATATTTTTTCTTTGCTAATACTCTGTAAAAAGTTAGAAAAAATATTAATGTGTATTTTTTAAATAACAAGACTTCTTAGTGCCTGTAAGTAGTATAGTAGTTATATGTCGGTTTATATTATTTTATATATTACGAGCACAACCATATACCTCTAACCTATATCATAGGTTCACTAATAAAACGTATGGCGGCAAAGCATATGACCTCTATGAAAACTGTAGTGAAGGCGAATGTGTTAAGGGCCACGACACTACTTGTTAAACACTCACCGATGAGCTGATGCACCTGACGCACGTGCGTTTTGATGGAGTGTCCGTGCACGAGCGCGTCCCCGCAGGAGATACGCGCATCGCCGGTCACCATGCGGAAGGTGCTCGTCTTACCGGCTCCGTTCACACCCAGTAGCCCGAAGCACTCGCCCTTACGCACCGCTAAAACAGAACACGCTGTATACCCGACTATCCTTCCAGCCAAATACCTACTCACAAGGTATAGGAGACCACCAACCGAACGACAGTCTGCTCACGGCTAGAAACTTTCTGTAGTACTTCGTTAGGTCTTTGCACACAAGGCTGTGAAGTTGTTCGTCGGTACGTGTGAAATGTGAAACCGTGTATCTCTCTGCAGCAACATCGCTATCCTCATTCTCCGGAATCGACGGTACGGGGTATGGCCGAGGAGAATATAAAACCTAAGGAATAATAAATGAACACGCATCAGTGTTATAAGAGAGACATTGTAACCAAAATTCGATTATTTTTGAGATGTATCGTGCGTACTGCGTATAAAGTCTAGTCGTCTCACACTAATAGGTAAATCCGACGACGATCACAATCGTGAAAATCAGGACTTGCATTAACTTTGCATATTGTAATTGTATTCTATCTCATTCTCTCGTAGGCTAAATCCTATATATGTATATGATTGTCTCGTTTAGTTTCGCTTTTTCATTTCATCGAGTTTTAAATCACAGTGGTGCTAAAGAAGTTTTCACTTCAAAAAAGGTTCTTCGTAAATAATATCGTCTGATCGTCGCCATGTTAAACGCAACCGTTGTAAAACTTTAGTAAACGTCAAATTAACATAATATTGTGGTGAGTAGATCGTAATGTTCTTTCTGATTTATTTCCCATTTAGCGGATCGCGGCAGTAAAACAGTTGACAAACAACGCTACAAGTCATTTAGATAATCTTTATGAAATGATGTTTAATAAGTGATTAGTATTTACCTTATTTAAGAGTTCGTATTCTTTAATAAGAAGAGTACTGAATGCTGTAATACCGACTGCAGCCATCATGAACAAGTATCGTCCAATGCCAGGCTCACTCCATTTCAGATATGGGTCATCTTGAACTGCAAAGGGTTTTTATTATAATTGAAAATGTTATAATATCAATTGAATTATCTTTTTTAATAGTTCTGTTTTTGCAATGAACTATTTACTGACTAGAAGAAACATCACAGTGTTCACGAAGGAACAGTGATGCATAAATTGATCCATGTCTAGTATAATACTATAATTTAGAATTATATACAAGCTGTAGTCAAAATGATTTGAAGAATACAGTTGATTTTGTCTGGTACATGATTGGTTCATTAGCGCTCTTTCAGGAGTCAGACAGCCTCGTCAGCACGTCTCGCACGCCAAGACCGTTAAATTTACACTTTTTAATCAAAATATATAATAGGTCCCCTAAAGTAGGTATGCAGGTAGGTAACTTTATTCCTTACAGGCGTGTTCCTATTGACAATTGTTTTTTATATTATTTCTAATTGAAATACTTCAACTTCAATATAAAAGAAAAATAAAGCTGAAAAAATGTATAAACAGTAAAATCGTAGAATTCTCCAGAAGAAAGACATGAAAAGTGTAAACACACTCGACAAAACCATCGATATTTGAATATATCAATGGACAAAACTCATAAAATTAGTGAAACTACTAAATAATTGTAAAATTTGACACGATTCACATAACAAGGCATCGATAAGCGATTTGCTTTTATATAAGTGTATATTAATATAAACATTGCTGCAATTGGAATTATAGCATACTAGCTGTGCCCCGCGGTTTCACACGCGTATAATTTAAAAGAAATTGCTGATTGATGATTTATAATACTTCAGTATAGACAATATATTTATTGGGCGGCCAGGGTTATGCGTCACATGTCACATGTCTTGTTCGTGCCACTACTACTATAGACATAGACCAGAGCCGAGTGTTGAATTATTTTAGTTTTCCATTATGTCCTAAACTATGCGTTTAAATAACATGCTATAAACAGCAAAGTATATCTTCATAAAATTTTCTTGATGATGAAATAACTTTCGTTCGTAAGGAATTAATACGCCATGCTTAATAATAATCCTCATAAATCACTTTTTCATTTTCAAAAAATAAAAATGTCACAAGATACCTTATTGGAGCTTATGTATAAGAGATAGGCATATGGTATCGCGGATTTTTTTTATAGATATCTAAGGAGCAAATTTTTATCGTACATTGCATTTACGTATCACTACCCATTACGCTAGCGTATGCGTAAAATGAATATTTAAGACTGCTGACAGGTGTAGCCTGAAGCTAAATAGCCTTATACTATTTATTGTGAATCTGGCTATCATATACAAAAAGAATTCTTCGAATCAGACTGGTAGTTCCGTGTTGAAAAAAAAACTCTTCAGCTTTATTATATTAGTATTATAGCGTATTTAAAAACATCTAATGCGACTGAAACGATTACATGAAAGCAGTGCTTACATAAAACACGCACTCACAAGAGTCACTTACTGCAACACACGGTGAGGTTGAGCTCGTGGCATATCGTTTGCCGCGTGCAGTTTGTGATTTTCAACTGATCGCAGAGACCGTCGCACGCCAGCATCGAGAATGACGAAACGCTCATGTCCCTGAACGATAAATCCAAACTATATATTTTCACTAACATATTTTCCAATATAAGAACTGTACTGTATTTTCTTTTTTTTTCATTTAATGGCTAATGTCGTCAGTTCTGCCAACGTTACGTGACCTATTTACTTTCTAATTATTATTCTTGTAACCTTCAAACATAGCCAAAACAAGATGGCGGCTCCATTGTTAAAACTGTCCAGGGAGTTTTTGTGGTAACTTAAAATGCATGTTCCTAGTTTTTATTTATAATGCACTTACTTCACTTGCGCACAAGAACCAACCTACATCATATAAATTGTCGCCAAAATTACGTAATTTAGGACCAAATAACAAGAGTTCATGAATTACACAAATAAAAACTACCGCATGACAGATCATTATCCCTCCAAAAACTCCGTACTATATTTAAGAAGTTTTTTTTAGTGTCAGTTTAATTATAACTAATTGACCCATTTGAATATTTCACAAATTATAGAATATATAACAATCTATAAGCTGTCATGTTTGTTAAATAGATTTTTAATAGATGGCGCTTTAAATATATTTTTATTGGCATAAACACTTGGCACTCCTAATGTTTTTTTTTAATCGAAAGCATTATCTCCAAATTATTTGCCTGTGTTTCGTCAATAGCGAGGATCATAAGCTTTAAAATGATGATTAAATAATTAATTTTAACAGGAAAAAAAACACCTTTGAGACATAATACATATTTTTATAATATTACCTGAAACTTCGGCTAATACAGTAAATTGGTAAGGGAGAGAAGATCCAGTCGAAGATATGAGCATAAAATGGACTTCCTACTTCTGGTATACGTAACACTTCGGTAATCAGAAAAGGCATACAACCTGAAAATTAAAATATTATTACAAATCTTTGTTCTAGCGTGCATGATTGCATAGATCGAAGTTTCAGGAATATAGCTTAATTTATGCTTAAGGCTCCCTTAGATTAATGTAATCCAGGGTAATCTTTGTAATGTAGCGTAGAAACAAATACGCAATTTCGATCTATTTCATTGCGACAGACAGACAGAATAGTATCTCAGTATATAGTTCTCATTTTAAAACCTTGTAATCGTTTAAAAAAACATCACACCTTCCTATATTTGAGACAATATTTAGCTGTGTCCCGACTCGCCTGATATTTAAAATTGTTTTTTAATGCAAAACCAAGTTCAGAAATTGGTTCCCCCAATCCCAAGTATTTCGAATAGTTATGTAAAAATAATAATTAAAAAAAATATATTTACCAGTAAAAATATTCAAGAAACACATTTTGGAAAACCCGGTCGCAGGCGCTTCAAAATAGAACGATGCCAAATAATGCAGTGGTATTATTGCTAGAGAGAATACTGAGAGAACTAACAGTACTCTACCTGAAATTTTGAAGAGCAGATAATGTTACATTTATTTTATTAACTAGCTGGCGCCCACCAGCTTCACTGGACGTATTTTTTTATTATAGCCTATATTATACATTTATTTAACCATAAGTAAGATTATTATTTTTTTATCAAAATCCGTCAAAAGATTTTAAGATAAATAAATATATTCAAACATACCCACAAATACATAAAAAAGCTCTTTATATAATTAGTATAGATATGTCGTTATAATCCATTATCAAATATATATGGGGATGCACGAAAACAATATACTTAAAGAAAGTGAGATAAACTTGAAATATTAACTGGCATTCCATCAAACCCAGTTTTATTTATAACAAGTAAATAATTGTTGCATAAATGTCACATATAAAGCATGAGGTGATAGCCTCAAAAGGCTTTAGACATTGAAAAATATCTTAACATTTTTTAAGCTAGTTAGTTATATTGGCCACAAGCCGTCAATTTCAATAAATAAATGAATAGCAGCTTGTACTTCAAAGGACAATCAAGAACTTTCATAATTTTATATTTTTTTATAATTACGCTTGAAATAAATTATGCAATAATATAATTACACTTGGTCCATCGTAAGAAGGCTCGCATTATGTAGCATAATTTAAATTGAGAGTTGATTATCGATTCTTTTTTAAAGCTATATATAATCGATAATACAATTATACTTGAAATCAATTGAGGGATGTGTAAGCTGTGTAAATTAAATAACAAAAAAAAGAACTATAACAATAATTAAAATCGCAATCTGGACCACTTTAATTATTAAATGCCTGACTCCAAACAACAAGATTAATTCTTCCAGTCAATATTCTTCGTTGCTTGTTGCTGCAGTAGAAATGTAGGAATTACGTAAATATATATTGATATTCGAAATTAAAAAAGAAACTAATAAATTAATTGTACAAAGGCGTTCGATCAATTCGATTAATTTTCGATTCGAACGATTAATTTTCGATTTGGTTTTATTATCTTGGTCTAATATAGTTTTAAGTAACAATGCAAGTAGTAACAAAATAAAAACAATAGAAAAATTCACAAAAATCATTGTACAGATGAAGTTATTTAGGTTTTTATAACGTTTATCAGTATTGATAGTCGAAATGCATGTTTTAAGGTTATGTCATAATTTGCACGACGTAACAATTTACGTTCTGTGGATATTTCATGCAAGCCTTCGTATGATGAACAAGGTATAGTTTACAGATATAGGCAACTAGTATTGCCCCACGGTTTCACCCATGATTCGATCAAGTCTCCACTGCACTGACGAAAACGCACCCGTTATTCTCACTTCCTGTACTTGCTTTACACCTTTCTCGATTGCTTGACTTTCCTGGTTATTGCTATTTATTTGATAAGAAGGAAAGAAAGAAAATACATTTATTGCGGAGAACATACGGGCACACAGTTTTTAAAGACAAAATTAACATCACATAAAAGTTAAACACTGAATAAGACAAATTAAAAAGTCAATAATGTTATCATATAAACCCATGTGCCGTAGTACCACTGCAAAGGGCGCACAACTCAGCATAAGCTGGCCACTGTTCTGAGTGACCCCAGCGCTGAGCTAAGCTAAGCTTTATTATATTAGTATATATTACCTAGTTCTGCAGGAGTAGACAATGTGATCTCTTGAAAGCAGGCCAGAGTGATGATGATGCAGAGATAGACGAGGAACAGCCACACCCAATCCCACAGAAGCGCCGTGCCCCACATTATCGCTGGTCGTACTCCAGACACACGCTGGAGGAGTTTCGCACCGCTAATGCGCTCCTGGACATGTTTCATAAACTTACAATGTTTATTATGTATGTTTTTTTATAAATTTTTATTTTGGCACATCTAAATGGATCATAATTACGCATTAGGAAAGGATTATTTATATCTCTTATACAGGTTTTTTTTAAATTAAACTAGAAACTCTTCCAGACTACTAAACTTCATATCGGCCGAGACTAAGCCTTGACAAAATCGTAAAAATAAGTATATTGAAAACATGTCAAACCCACCGGCACCTTAAATTGAACAGAGAGAAAGTAAAAAAATAATTGCATTGGAATCAGGATCCATACATTTTTATACAGGTTTTTTGTATGTCAATGGGTATATAAGAAAAAAAAATCTTTATGTAAGTAATAATTCAGACTACATCTTTTAAAATCACTTGCCAAAAAGCGTAGTACTTTTTTTAGTACAGTCAGTTAAAGATAGACGATATAATAATATTAAGTACTCGTCAGCACCAAAAGTAATATTTTCTTTAAAACTGAGTAGATGTGTTTTAGTTTTAACTATAAATCACATAACAATTATTCAGGGTTAAATGTTAAATTACAAAAAAGAAAATCTATAAAAGTAAACATTTATAGTCACAGTACTTGAAAGATTATCACAAGCTGTCAAATTACCTAATCGATTTTTTATTGCATTTAATTTTAAAAGTGCACGATTATTGTCTGATTGTATTTTCTGACTACTGTCACTATGTGGGCTAACATCCATTTCTGTCTTGACGTTGATTTATAGTACACCTGTATAAAAAGAAACATGAACATCGTAATGAAATCGTTTAATAATAAGAATGAAACCGAGAAATTTTATAGATTACTTTAATGGTCATGCGGTCGGCGCCTGTGTTCACCGAATTTGGTGAATAGTTTACCAAGGAGTTGACAGTATATATATATCCCATCACGCTAGTGACCAATACCTATCTAACGACAGCGCGCTACAAATTCTAAATAATAGCGTCAAGAATATCGGTATTTTAGCTATTGGGTCTGATTTTTAGCCGAATAGTGGAGACCGAGATGAGATCGAAATCTTGGTCGAATCTTATTAGAAATCAATGAATAAACAATTCTATTTTTTAACCTAATCCTAGATGAGTGAAGTGGGAGATGAAAGCTTAAGAGATTCCTGTATTTATTAAGTAAGAGATATGCAAATCTTTCTTTGTTTACCTACTTATTGTTATAAACCGAATAACTTACCTCCATTTTCCTATTCAATTACAATTTAAACTTAATTCGCTATTTACTATAAATAAGATAAAATATGCAAATGTAACCCCAAGTCCGGTGAAGCAGTAAAAGCCGCAAAGGCTCCAGGGCCCCTAAGGCTAACTAACAGTATAGTCAATTAGAAAAAAAAGCTAATGTAAGGTCTACTTTATTACCAGCTTACCTTGATTACAAACAGTACAATGAATGCCGTAACGAAAGCCATACAAAATCCTATATTGAATGCAAACTGAAAACCCATACTGCTTCCCGTAGCCATAACTTTCACCTATAAAATAAATGTATGTGTTAAAAATTAATATTACGTCACAATTTGAAATTTATTCAAATATGCTTTCAACACTTACTAAGTTTTCAATGGAATAAGGCAATGGATGATTAACAAACTTTAAAGAGCTGCCCGGTGAAAGAGCACGCAATATTGCGTCGTTGACAAGTCCGAGAGAGATAGCAGAATCGTGGTACCCGTAATTACTAAACCACGCAGTGATGTTTTTAGGAAAGAAAGTGGCACCCACTAATACTTCATACCGAATCCTAGGAAGATCGTCTTGGCTCTGAAAATAATGGGTTTGAAATTATTAGAAGAATAGTAGTTTTTATCGCTTTAGTTAGGTATAATAACAACATATCTATCGAACTAATATATGGCATAAGCGTCTGGCGCTCACAGCACTTGTAAATATTACATTATTAGCTATCTATATTAATAATAATATTATAAAGCTGAAAAGTTTTTTGTTTGATTGTTTATTTGTTTAAATGCGCTAATTTCTGGAACTAGCAGTTAGATTCGAAAAATTGCATACGATACACAGGTTCATGAAGAATAGTATAGTCTAGTAACAATATTTGCTTAGATACATACCAGTTTTAAGTAAAATTTTCCCAGGTCCATATTTCCGATATCGGTTAGGGTCATTTCGGGAGAAGACTTGAAGTACTCCTTGTAAGCAAGCATTGCTTTAGCATCTAAGGAGCCATCCGTCAAATTTTGCGAGTATGATATAATTGTTTGAGTTGTTCTGAACCCACTCTCTAAGCTCAGTGTCAATGGAGGTAGTTCTGATAAAAATTTCCATGACCTCGCTATAACTACAGAGAGTATTATGTTAATCACAGGGGTTACAAATTGGATAAAAGCTGACAATTTATTTCTCATTGCGTTGTATGCTAACTTTAGAAACATAGCTTTAATGTGATTTTTTAGAAGTCTTAATCCTCGAACATTTTCTATGGGCTCCACTGCAAAAAATATAAGATAAGTCAATATTATAATTCTCAAATGAAGCACATACGTATAGCGGATATATATAACTCACAGGAATCATTACTATGTATACCCAGTGAAACAATAGCACTGTCTGAACCAACGTGATTATTTCTTTTATCAGCATTATCTACACTATCCTCTGCTCCGGCTCTGTAATATCAATCTAGCAATTAATTCAAATAAACCACATCAATAATTTATAACAATATTGAAATATCTCACTTCATGAATACTTCTTCCAGACTAGTCACTGACAGTCCATAACTAGTTATACGTAAATATTCTTTCTTGTCTTCCAGTTCACGAAGCAAATTCGGAAATTTACTAACATATTCATTTGGTAAAATATACGTTAACTCAGAGCCTGAAAATTTCGATTTAGTCCTTGAGAACTTAAGTAAAATTAAAGTTATTTAGCAAACGTCATATTAGGTCGTTACATATGAAATTAGCGTTTTGTTGAAATGGCCACCTTGATCTCAAATATTTGGCGTTTTGCTAGGAATTCCAAATTCAAATTTAGGCATGTGTATTTGTGTTTCGAATTCAGTGACTCATTTGTTTTCGCACCATTTATTTTTTCCTAAATATCGCGTTATTTACGCAAATTCATCAGCGCTGCAGAAACAGCTTGAAGGATTAATGATGTGTATAGAGAAGTTAATGTAAAAGAAGCACGGTAGTTTTTTGTTCCAACGTTTTTGTTCTGGAAATTTTGACCTACGCAACAAACCCCGTGGACGGCCGGAGACCCTAGTTAATAATGAAGAATTAAAGGTGATCGTGGAAACGGATCCACCGCAAACCACGTTAGGCTTCGGTGTAAGTAATAAAACAATTTTAATTCACTTGAAACAAAATGGAAAAGTGAAAGACTTCGAGAAATGGGTACTGCATGAATTGACTGAAACACGCATTGAGTGCTGCATTACATTACTCAACCGTCACAATAACCAGGGAATTTTGAATCGTATTGTTACTTGTGACGAAAAGTGGATCCTTTATGACAATCGAAAACGCTCATCATAGTAGTTGAACCCAGGAGAACCGGCCAAATCTTGTCCCAAGCGAAAGTTGACTCGGCAAAGGGTTCTTGTGAATATTGGGTGGACCAGTGCTGGTGTCATACACTACAGCTGCCTAAGATCTGGCCAGACGATAACGGCACATCTGTATTGTCAACAATTGCAAACCATGATGGAAAAGCTAGCCGTTAAACAACCGAGACTGGTCAATATCTCTAGCCAACTGCTGCTTCAGGACAACGCTAGATCTCATACTTCACGACAGACGGTCGCTAAATTAGAGAAACTGCGGGTGAAATGTCTCCGACACCCACCAAACTCTCCGGACCCGGCTCCAACAGATTACCACTTTTTTCGTAATTTGTATAATTTCTAGCAAGGAAAAACATACAATTCTGATGAGGCTGTCCAACCGCCATAAAAGATTTTATTGTGTCTCGCTCCCACAATTTTGTCAACAATGGAATCTAACTATAAAATGGCGAAAGTGCATAGATAATAATGATATAATTTCATAGTTTTTTTTCTTTTTCCTTTTTCCATATAAAGCGCTTATGTCATATGTAAGGACCTATTATTAGCTGACCGTAAAAAAATATATATGTTAAATTTTCATACAGTTTTTAATTTTTTAAGCGAAGTTAATATAATAAAATATTAAAAATAATCTTAGTCAACACAATAGGAAAATTACGAATGATACTTACCTATATTAGTATTCTCTATAATATCAGGAACGTAAGCTTTAAAAAAAAGTGTTACGTCATCAACGACACAATCGTCAGCTTTAACGATAGTCAATTTGTAACCAACGCCGTAGTGTTTTTTTAGGAAATACGGCGTACCAACACACTGCAGTCGACCGGCGGCCATTATAGCTATGCGATCTGCGAGCACGTCAGCCTCGTCCATGAAATGGGTTGTGAGGATCATTGTACGTCCTGTGAAAGTACATGATGGGCTTTAGATTGATTACACAAATGCTTTGTCCAAGTGCTTGCTTATGTGTTTTGGACTAACCTCGCTTCTCACGCTGCAGAAGGTCCCAGAGAGCGCGACGCGCGGCCGGGTCAAGTCCGGATGTGGGCTCGTCCAACAGCACGACGCGAGACGAGCCACACATCGCACATCCCACGGACAAACGTCGCTTCTGACCACCAGACAGTTGTGATGACAACGTATTTCGCTGATGAATTCACAATCATTATATTTATTAATACGGTTTACGATGTTTTGATTCCTATATTAAAATGTATAAGCATTTTCGTTCTATAGCTTGACCGCCGTAAGCGCGACCCTCGCAATGGTCTGTGGGATTCGGGAGGGGAACAAGACCGACCAATAAACTAGTCTTTTGCCGGCCGCCGGCAGCAATAGACGTTTGAAGTACGCTTAAGCGGTTTTATTTATGTGACTGTTACACATGAGATTATTTTATCATGATGGAACTACGTACGTTGCTTTTTAAACACCTGTACAGTCAATCAAAAGTAATGTTTTAACGCGTTTTTATTCAATTATATTGTTAATATATACTATTAAATTGAAAGAAGTTTCACTTCAACTGCATGTTAAGGTTACACTTACAATTTTTTTGTCAATATAGTAGTTACTTGATTAGCATTTTAATAAAGACAACAATATTATGTATTTTAAATATATTATTTGTAATTAGATATATGCCCCAGTTGCAATAACTCGCAAAGACTATTGATCTTAATATATAGGGTATCATCTCAATAGCGTGTATATCCGTGCACACCCGCCGCCCCGCGTCCCTCAAACCATCTGGAAGGTCGCTCTTGCAGCGGTCGGCCTATAGTTATTAATATTTAGGGCCTAGATAATAAATGTGGTGGGACAGATCCGGGATGGTAGGGATCTGTACCCGACTAAATCGCGTCCACCCCATACACATGGTAACTACACAAACCGTCAGTGTCTCTGTTTTGGATTGTGGCGTTTCGTGACCAGCCAATGTATATTCAGTTGTTAAGAGGCTTGCTTTTAACTTCTTCACGATCAAACGGCTGAACGATTTTGAATTATCCCGGTAACATAATTTTTTTGTAGTTCACGCAAGCGGAGCCCCGGGCACAGCTAGTCTATACATAAAATAAAATTGAAGTATCTGTTTGTAATGTCAAAATAACAGTTTTTTACTATGCATATGAAAGTATACCAAGTATCTATAACGAAATCCCATTTTTAAAATTTTTGTTTTTTCCGGGTTATCTCCGAAACGGTTGGACCGATTTTGATGGGACTCTCACTGGCAGATAGCTGATGTTATAAGGTATAACATAGGCTTTTCATTTTAGAAAAATAATTAGGGTTTCACACAATAATAAATAAAAAACCCTTTTTTCGTAGTCCACAATTCTACATTTATAACAATAAATAAAATCTAAAACATCAAATCAATTTGCACAAGTTAATTAAAGAATACCATAATTACATACCACAAAAAATTCGAGGACATATATACTTACTCAGCTTTAGATTTTTAATTTAATAAAACATACATGACAGAAGAGAGTATAAAAATGCCATAGACAAAGAAAAGCTATACTATACAAATATAATAAAGCTAAAGAGTTTTATGTTTGTTTAAACGCGCTAATCTCTGGAACTACAAGTCGGATAGCTAGATTCATGAGGAATAGTATAGGCTATAAAAATTCACGATACGACCCCAAAGAGCGGAGCAGTAACTATGAACGTCAAGCAATCTGGCAAGCTGTAGATAAATACGGGAAGTAGAACAATGACGCGTTGGCTGCGGCGCGTGGAGAGTTAGTCGACTAATTTAACACGGGTCAAACCGTGGGTTACACAGAGTTACCTCTAATAAGTAGTTTCTCATTTATATCATTTCAGTGGTGACAATTTACCATTAGTGGAATGTAGTTGTACTTTCAAGAAATAAGTAACAGCAGAGGAATTTATTCGTTCCAAAGGTTTGCCTACCTTGTAGGTAGTGTACATTTTAAATTGCAAGCAATATTTAGTACAGCAATATTATTTTAACTAAACGCGAATCAGGCTTACACACAGCATGTAAATGACGTCATATCGTATGCCTTGGACCATTGGAAGAATTAATATAACATATAAGTATGCTTTAATTTGTTCTCCAATACTCACTTTTTCTTCCAATTCAAGAAGTTTAACGAAGTGATTAACTTCGTCATTTATTTTATTATATTGAATGCCCTTTAGTCTCGAATAGAATATAATGTGTTCGGCGACGGTTAGATCCGGGAATAAAACATTATGTTGCGGACAAATACCAAGTGAGCTGCGCGCGAGTTCGGTCTCTGTTACAATGTTGTGACCGTTTATAGTCGCCGAACCAGATGTAGGTGAAACCATTCCTTAAATTAAATATAAATTTTATTATCACTATGTCGTAAATGCTTTCAGATTTTAGACGTAAACTTAACATGAACATAAGTTACCTGTAAGCATGGATATAGTGGTAGTCTTTCCAGCTCCATTGTGTCCAAGTAATACAGTTATTTCGTTTTCGTATATTCGAAGATTTAAATTATCCACAGCTTTTTTATGACCCTTATACTTTTTGGTGAGATTCTGAAAATTTAAGATATTATCTACTGGTATAAAAGTATGTAAAAAGTGTTTTAGTTTATATTCGTCTATCTTTCCTTATATTCCAAAAAAATTTAGAAATACTAATACTAAATAATAGTAAAGTAATACTTATTGTGGGTGATCCTTAAAAGGTAGATAAATTGACCTTTATGTAGGTCTTTTTAAGAGCTATAATTATGTAAGACATTAATTTGATATATCTCGTATGGATTACTCAGCGTAAGCCATTTTAGCACCCCAAATACATCTTTTTTCCGAATTGAGTCATCATTTTCGTATGTTACTTTATCTTACAATATATATCCTAGCCAGATGACATAGCTATGGATTAAAATAAAAAACATGTAAATCGGATAAATGGTGTTCGGGTGAAAATAACATAAACGGACAGACAGGCAGACAGATGTTGAGTATAATAACAGGTATAGAAGAAGTACTATTTTTTTATTATTAAAATTGAAGCCCTGTCTAACGTATGTAGGTACTATAAACACACGGAGACGTCGAGTGACACAAGTTTGTCCATATAATCTCTGTATTCAATAGGTACTATGATACTTTTTATATGAGCATGAATCAGCATTAATTGTGTAAAACCAAACAATACAAAAAATGGACTGCTGCTTGTGTTATTCCACTAAGGTATGCGTGTAGCGTCAACGGAGAATGACCTTTAATTTTATGAGAATTGTTCAAGTAAATAGCACGTTTTTGTGTACACTGACGAAATTATCATAACTCCAACTCAAAGCTTAAGAGATTGTTATTTTGTTTGAACGCACTAATCTCTGGAACTATTAGCAAAATTAGAAAAGAACATTTTGAATTTTAAAAAGCCTACTTTTTGAGGAAGCTTACTGAATATCTAAATAACTTCACGCTACGACTCTAAAGAGCGGAGAACTAATAATGAACGTTATGAAATCTGAAAAGGTTTAGGCAAGTACAGAAAGTGAGAACAATGATAGTACACGTGTACTTTCGCGGCGGCGTATTGGAGATCCCAAGCCCGGTGAAGCTATAAAAGCCGTCTAAGGCATCAGGACCCTTTCGGCGAACAGTGTAGTCAGATCGAAAAAAATTATAATGAAGAGATGGTCGAATAAATTTAACACGGGTAAAGCCGTGGGACACAACTAGTAATTGAACAGTAATTGTTTTATCTCTAAATCTATTCAAATTGTTTATTGCAAATGACATTGTTACTACTGTAATCATGGGTATGGCTTGCTTAATGGTTAGGGGCCAAAAATTGTGGATGAGGCCATTATAAGAAAGTGTTGCATTAACGGTAAAAACTTCTAAAATATTCTTACATTCGACTCAAATTTTCATGTATTTCTATGAAATAATATTTTTCGAATGTTCGCCTAATGAATGTCTGAAGTTTTTTTTATTCATCACAATCTCACCTGATGTTAAGTGTCGATGTTCTCAAGATGGTAACCCGCTAAACCTAGTGGGAGGATTGGCTTTCAAGTGCAGCTGGTGGAACAAACCTATAAGTATTTGGCGACAGATTTTCAACTTGAGGAAACATGTTATTTAACGAGTTATAATTGAATAATTATTATATACCACATTTATAATGTCGGCTTCAATTCACACAGTATAAGGAAATTCTCGTCGATTTATTATTCATATTATAAGAGATATATATTACACCGGCCGACATGATTTTTCTTGTCCAATTTATAATTATTTTTTTCCACTAACTTTGTAGTGCTGATTACGAAATCATACCTAATTTTATCATATCACATCAGATTTTTAGTAATATTAACAAATTCTCTATTTTTGATTTTTCAATAGATTGAATTATTGAGTTTTAGCGCTCTTTCCTCGAATTAAGCGACCTCTCGTGAGAAAATATATTAGTTGGAACAGTGAAACGCTCATTTAAAACGCATTACGGTCAGAAACATTGGAATCCTCGTACAAATCTCAAACCTGGAACCAAAAATGTTATAAGAGAAAATTTAATTGATCGCTTTTTCCTTTTTGTAAAAGAAACCTGATGTGATAGAGTAATTTTGTAGGTATTTTTGTGATGTAAATACTATAAATTACCGATATGTTTCATTCAAATCAAAACAACGTTCAAAAAGTGTTATTTTTTTTTATCGTTATAGGTTTGGCGTAGTGGCCACAATCTCACCTGATTTTAAGTGACGATGTGGCCCAAGATGGTAACACGCTAAACCTAGTGGAAGACTGGCTCTCAAGTGCAGCTGCCGGAACACACCTATTGGTGCTTGGCGGCAGATTTTCAACTTGAGGGTGGTAGCTAGCCAGGCGGACATTAGAAAAAGCCCTACCACCATGCTATGGTTTCCTCACGATGTTTTCCTTCACCGAAAGCTCAGGCTCATTGTAGGGATTCGAACTCACGTCAATCGATGCGAAGTCGTACACGCTACCACTGCGCCATCATCGCTTCGTTCATTTGTCAGCCGGTGTTATTAACATTCATAACATCAGAAGCCACACTGAATAAAGTTAAGACCGGCCAATACCACATTATGAAAAACATTTTTTATTAAAACATCCCAGTCACCGAGAAGAGCTAGCGTGAAACTCGATTTATCAACTTTTTGTCTTTTTTTTTCTTAATCATATGTAGTACAACTTACGTGAACGTTAACACCCATGGGTACTCCCTTCGGTTCCTCATCATGAATGACCTTCAACAGAGCGTCGCTATACGCTGCATCATTTTCATCTTTCCTATTAATCGCTGTAAATACGCACAAGTTTTTGTAAAATTAGATTAATAGAGCGATAATAATAATTTCATTTAAGCTATACAGAAGTCGGCAATAATAAATATTGTGGTATAAAATTTTAAATTCTCTCATTTCCTAAATGTAAATTATTATTTAAGGGCGATTTAACATTTTAGACCACGTTTTATTTATTTCTTACTCAGTGTATTATTATTTATATTACATTATGCTGAATTAATATGTATATTAGTGTCTGTAATTTCGTAAATTGACTTTTTTACTTGTGTATCTTTTAAAACTAATTTATAATCTGAAGATAATTTTATAACAAAATTGCCAATTGCGTGTTGGTCCACACGCAGCTCCACTGCGTTGTTGTCCGTCACAATATGCAGTCTTAAAGGGCTTTAAGTAATTTTCAATGGAATTTGTACGAAATTACTTCTCCTACTCGTTAACTTATTAAGCCTACTTGGCTTTGACAGTTTTCCTTTCAATTCGTCATATATACTACTGCCGTGAATTTCTTCACATATCCAATAACAGCCATTTAGCCGGCAGGGGAGAGGGGACAAGTGTCTATGTGACTATAACAAAAATTTGTACTTACTATAAAGCTTAATATTTCGCAAACGGATTCCTAAATCGAAAAATGTTTTTCACATATCCCCAATATTTTTGAACGACCTATTCAATCATAACCCACATTTGGAATAGACAAAAATCATCCCAATTTACGTATAGGGGAAGTACCATTAAAAATGTTTTTTTTTTTCAAGATTTTATTATATAAATCTGTCGGCATGATTAATATGTACACCCATACCAAATTACAGCTTTCTAGTACTAAAAATCTCTGAGCTAAGCCGCGGAAAATAGACGGACATGGTGAAACTATAAGGGGTTCCTTGTTGACTTCGGAACCCTAAAAATGTAATGTTTTCAAATTGGCTCTGTTATTGGACATGGGAATTTTAACTGTTTCACAATTTATTCTGTTTCACGATTAGTAAATTTATTAGCACATTATTAAAAACAAATAGGATAAGTGTAACCATTTAGGCATAGGTTAATGGCATTTGATTTTTTTCTAATTTAATGTAAAAATTATTTGTTTATAATATAATGCTCTATTAAAAAAAATAGCGACATTCACGGGAGGTAATTTGCCTATGCAACGGCGATTGGCAATTAATGTCCATTTTTTGGTGGTCACTACTGTTCTCGCACAGTGATACCATCAAGAGAACTGTAAAATAATGATCAGAGGACAAATATATATAAACTTACCAGCAATTTTAGACTTATTCGGTATCCAGAAGCTTTTTGTGAATGGAAAATACCAAGGCAGTGGGACGCCATACAGGCCAGGTCGTATCTTTTCCACGTACATTGCGATCAACATGTACAGAACAGTATCGAGCATTAGCATAAGAACTACATGACCTGGTTTGAAGTGGTCGTGGTATGATATAGGTGAAAACAATTCATTCCATTGTAAGCCTGTACATAAAAAAAAACCATAGATCTGATCATTTTTGTCGATTTTGAAAATTCTTTCAATAATAGGAAGCTACATTATTATTTTTATTACATGTTATATTGTAATGAACGTGAACAATGTTTCGGGCTGTGGCTAGTTTATACAAAATGCCGCTACAATGGCGACATTAAATGAACACACATATTCGGTTACGCAATTTCAGATTTTAGAGATATTTTAATCTTATCAAACGTAATTTCTTAATTAGTTATCTACAATTTTCTGAATTATCCTTTTGAAACAACTTGTGCGCAAATAAACAGCTGTAGCGTACAGATCATCCAACAGGGTCAAGGATTCTAACAATACACCAATGAAATGAGAAAGTAAAGAAATACTATTAGAATGAGACACTTGCCACTTCCCCGTAATGCAGGAAAGAGATAGCCCTATCTATGTCTGCGAAGTGTTGCCATTCCGAGTAGGTTATGCATAGTGATGCGAATTTAGTCACCTAATTTATTATTTAGTTCAAGAATTTTATTTTTTTTATTCTACGAATTAACTTATTTTATTGTTATTTCTATGAATACTGACCACAAGCCCAAACGATGTTTTCAATTAATGTCGCCATTGTAGCACCACATTGTATATTTAAGCGTATTTAGTATTAATATTATTTATCTGTTACTTAAACGATCACTAATATTCTCATGGAAATTTATATAAAATGAAATAGATAAACACGCCTATTATCAATGGTGACTAACAGTTTCTAGTAACAGTAACTAATAGTTTATTTGTTACGATAATACTTATTAGACATAATCTGCTAATAATAATAATAATAGAATTACTAAAAAGTGATTTAGTTTAAACTGAACTTAGCAAGACATTTTGTAAATCCTGAAATTTATTTTATTTTGATTAACTATTATTTGGCAGATGTATTATTTATAATACTCATATATTTCTCGGATAGCGCAAAAGAATGTTAAATTAAGATATTTGTTGTGCAAAGCTTAATTTATAAACATATGTACCTCGAGATGTGCCTTCGCATATTATAATCATTTGAAATGCGTATCCCATTGCTGTGTTTGATATTAAACTCAAAATTATTTTAGTAGTTAAACTGATGTCCTCGTATAACACTTGAGTGAGCATGAATACGGAGTACGATGAAAACCAAGCTAATCCCATAAACGAAGCGGCCGTATTTGCTGTTGAAAATTTTAATAAATAAAATTAGGGAATTCAATACACGTTCCAATGTATCCAATAGGTACAAAGTGTTTTATAAAAGCCGTTTTTGCGACATAGTTTTTGTTTCAGATTACTTTAGCTTAGATTTAGAGCCGGGGTAAGTAAACATTTTTCAAAAGGGGCCAGAAAAAATAAAGAAATTTTAGGAAGGGCCAGAAAAACTTAAATGTTTTGAACAGTACTTAAATGTTTTGAAATCTTTCAAATTTAATTGTTAAAGTTACAATCTTATAGCTTGACCGCCGTAAGCTCGACCCTCGTAATGGTGTACGGGATGAAGGAGGGGAACAAGATCTACCAATAAGCTAGTCTGTTGCCGGCCGCCGGCAGCAATAGACGTTTGACGTATGGTCTTACGCGCTTTTATTTTTGTGACTACTCCACGTGAGATTATTTTCCCAAGAACGAATTACGGACGCTGCATTTTAAAAAAAATCTATACAATCAATTTAACGTAATGCTTTAGCGCGTTTTCATTCAATTATATTGAATAACATATTATATACAATTAATTAAGTATCATTTCGACTAAGTGTAAAGATTACACGCAGAAGTTTTTTTCAATATAGGAGGTTTTTGGTTAGCTTTTAAAAAAAGCAATATTTTATGTATTAAATATATTATTTGACATTAGATGTCTGTACCAGTTGCAATAACATGCATAAACTATTGATCTTAAGATATAGAGTATCTTCTCAATAGCGTGTATATCCGTGCACACCCACCGCCCCGCGTCCCGCAAACCATCAAGAGGATCGCGCTTACAGCGGTCGGCCCATAGTACCTACTTAAGTAGAGTTATAAAAAAAAGTTCGAAAAAAAAAAAGAGAGTTATAAAAAACGAATTTGACTTTTGTTTGAAGGCTCTGCCATGATAGATGTGTGTGACGTATGGAAATGCTTTTGATTAGCCATGATATCCCCGTATGCAGGATCAAGCTGAAATAACGTAACTTTTAAAAAAGCGAGAAAAGGTGTTCGTCAGTTAGCCCGCTTCGAAGGCAGTTCTTCCGCATCTTCATGGTGGAGAACGTCTGCCCCACACATATGATGACACAAACATTGCCATCGTTTTTTGGGCATGAGCAATAATCTTTGGAAATTGATCTTTGGGCGGTGTTCTATGAAACTTCTACTATAGAAAAGACGTTGGTGGGCCGGAATAAAACCCTTCGCGGGCCGTACTTTGCCCACCCCTGGTCTAGAGAAAGCCTAGACGAAAACTCCCAGCATTCTTGCGTTTCTAGTATAGATGTTATACATTTTTGAAATTTTATGAAAAATTATCCAGGTAAAACAAAATAAATATTAGTTATATTGTTATTATACCTGTTGGCGACATACGAATATGTAATTATTGAATAGAGACATACGAATAAGTTATTATTATAGATATATTTGATATAATTATGTTAAGAATGTGTTTCGAAATAGAATATTGATATTTTGTTTACAATGTATAGAATATGTATAGGGTTTGTACTAGATAATACGATTTTTCTTGAGATATATGTTTCATCGGTTTAAGTAACCATTAATTATTGAAATATGTATTGAATTTGTGTTTAATATTATAGAATTATAGATACAGAATAGAATGCAACAAAGATAATAATAAGATTTATAATAGTTTAATAGTAATATATAAAATACATAGACCGGACGGCGGGTTCGCCCATAGAAATTAAGGTTTTTTGTAAATTATTATAAAATGGTAATTTTTACGAATAAGATTTAATTTGCATTATATAGAGCATAAAATAAGGAATATAACGATGTGTAATACATGTATGTAAGGATTATAAATAAAGAATTATAGAGCGGGAAATAGGCCGACCAAAGTGAAAATAGATAACAATAGTGAACCGAGCTCTCTAGGCGATAGGGGCTCTCTTTAAGGTAACGCCTCGGAGTACTTAAGCTCGCGAGTTTTGTACTGGGGCATGTGATTTAGCGTCTATAGATAGATGTCAATCCGACAGATGTCAATAGCAGCAATACGAAGATTGGTCGGCCTAAGAACGCTCCGCTACTAAGAAGATTTTGGTGTTTCATTGAAGAGTCGTCGCTTCGGGTGGATATTGAGGTGCAATATTGCACCCCCCCCCTCCTCGGACCCTTCATCTCCGCCTCGAGGCTTCGAGTCGCCGGTACATTAGTAGGGGTGTCACAAGACGGGCATCCGGCACATACAAATTTCGCCCGTCCCCCTCCCGGGTACTCGTCACCCCCCCCTCTCCTCAGTCGAGGGAAGTGACGCGGACCCAACAGTTGGTCCTTCGAGCCGGATCCTCAACACCACTACGAGATGCCAGTCACAAGAAGCCAGAAGGGTTCATCGAAGGAACAGGCGCCTGAAAACACAGAAGCCATCGCGGCAGAGACTCAAGCACAGCAGAGCGGCTCAGGAACTACGGAGTTCACTTCATACGAGACCACCATGACCGGCACGACGCGTGACACGACGACGACTTCCCAGGGTCAAGAAGACAAAGAAGCATCCACCGTGAGGAGGAACCGCCCTGCATCAGTGAAGTCACAAAGAAGACGCAAGGAACTGGAGGCCCGCGCCGAGTTAGCCGAGAAGGAGCTTCGGGAAGCACAAGCAGCCACGGTAGCCGCCAGGCTGCGCTTAGAAGTCATACAAGCCGAAAATGAAGAGGATGAAGACTCAATTATAGAAGAGCCATTGGACCGGGTGGACCACGTCAGGGAATGGGTCCAGCAGTCTGCAGAAGGATTCTCCAAGAAGGGACACGAGGGGGAGGCATCCAAGGAGGGGTGCATAAGGATTCCCCCACCTTCCGCCGACAAGCCCGACACCAAGGCAGATATGGACACGAGTCACAGGAACCTCGCAAGGGCTATTGCTGAAGAAATGAAGAGCGTTCACATCCAAGGTCAAGTGCTGCAACCGGACTACATGCATCAGCTGCCATTCTTCGATGGTGACACAAGGGAGTGGATGGCATTCAAAGCCGTCTACGAGGACACAGCCCCACTCTTCTCCGACGTACAGAATATGGCAAGGTTAAGAAGAGCTTTGAAGGGGGAAGCAAGAGAAGGAGTCCGCAGTCAACTATACTCCGAGAGCACACCGGGGGATTTGATGGAAGCCTTGAAGCGGTGTTATGGAAGAGCGGATGCGCTGGTTCTGGCAGAACTGGACAGAATAAGGAAGCTGCCACCGATCAGCGACAACCCGTACGACGTACGACTACGAGGAAGCAGATACCAAGAAGGCAAGCTGCGCATACGACGACTGATCACATCAAAGAAGAGAGACCAGGAATAGAGAAGCAGGGGATTGATCAAGGAGGAAGAGAGAAGACTGCATGTCCACATTGCCGCGAGGGACATTTTCTACATGAATGTCTCAAGTTCCGTCAAGCACCTGTGAAGAACCGATGGAATATCGCGAAGGAATCGCGGTTATGCTACAAGTGCCTGAGCGGACGACATCGAAAGGAGACCTGCCGTCACCCTCCATGCCCAACCTGCAAACGTTGGCACCATAGCTTGCTGCATGAAGAAAGAAGAGAAGAAACGAAGCAAGAAAAAGAAGTGGCCAACAACGTGAGACTTCCTGTGAACTGCACCAGGTCATCGAGAGCGTACCTGAAGATGATTCCTGTCGAGGTTTATGGACCAGCAGGAGAAGCCAGGGTCTTGGCTCTGCTGGATGAGGGGTCAACGGTCACCCTATTGGACTCGACGGTAGCTGAGCAGGTCGGCCTCGAGGGACCCAAGGAGACGCTTCATTTGGAAACCGTGGGTGGGCAATCCATGGTGAAGAAGGATTCAATGAAGCTCAACATGCAGATAAGAGGACTGCACCAGTCAAAGAAGAGAACAGTCACCGGGGCACGCACCATTGACGACATGAACCTGACGCCTCAGCGACTGGAGAAGAGCACCATAGAGAACTGCGCTCACCTTAAGAAGCTGATGAAGCAACTGCACTACGAAGAGGGTTCTCCCAAGTTGCTGATAGGACAGGACAACTGGGAACTCATCATATCGAGAGCGACGCGCAAAGGAAAGAAGAACCAGCCAGTGGCATCCTTCACTCAGCTCGGATGGGTGCTGCATGGCTTCGATGGAGGCACGTCGCGACCAGTCAACTTCGTGACATGTGCACACGTGTCAGCCCGTGAAGAGGCATTGGAGAAGTTGATGAAGGATCACTTCGCGGTGGAGTCACTAGGGGTCCTGCCGAAGTTGCCAAGCACAGACCAGGACCAGAGAGCACTGGACATTCTGGAGAAGACCAGCCGGCGCTTGGAAGATGGACGCTTCGAAGTTGGACTCCTCTGGAAGAATAATGAAGAGGAACTGCCAGACAACTTCAAAGCCGCTGAAGTGAGATTACATGGAATTTTGAAGAAGCTGCACAGAGATCCGGAACTGAAGAAAGAATACGAAAATCAAATAGAAAACCTCGTGAAGAATGGATATGCAGAGGAAGCCAATCAAGATACAACCTCAAGACGGAAGTGGTATCTGCCACATTTTGCTGTCACGCATCCCACAAAGAAGAAGAAACGCCTGGTGTTCGACGCTGCAGCCAAAACAGGAGGGAAGAGTCTGAACGATCTGCTCTTGTCTGGGCCAGACCTGCTGCAATCACTCTTCGGTGTCCTGCTACGGTTCCGGCAGAAACCAATCGCCGTGGTGGCTGACATCAAAGAGATGTTTCTGCAAATACGAATACGAGAAGAGGATCGTGATAGCTTGAGGTTCCTATGGAAGGGCGAGCAAGCTAGTGGACCCATCAAGGAATACAGGATGACATCAGTCATATTTGGGGCCGCTTGTTCTCCAAGTGCTGCGATCTTCGTCAAGAACAAAAACGCTGCTGAATATCAAGATCAGTTCCCGGAGGCCGCTCGTGCAGTGGAGCACAACCATTACATGGATGACTATTTACAGAGCTTCGATACAGACGACGAAGCAATCAAGATAGCCAACGAGGTGGACATCATCCACAAGAAGGCGAAATTTGAGCTGAGAGGATGGGCATCCAACAGTCCCTCCGTGTTAAGAAGCCTCACCAAGGAAACTGGGCAGATGGAGATCGACCTCGGACCGAAAGAGGAGAAGACCCTGGGCTTACGCTGGTACACGGAGGACGACGAATTGGGATTCAGGACATGCCTAGGGAAATTTAAGGAAGATGTCCAGCAAAGAAGAGGACCTACCAAGAGGGAAGTGACGAGCGCCGTGATGGCCACCTTCGACCCTATGGGAGTGGCATCACCGGTTCTCATACAAGGGAAGGTTCTCATACAAAACATATGGAGAAGCGGCATTGACTGGGACGAGGAAGTCACCGCAAGTGATCAAGAAGCATGGAGGGAGTATCTCGCGAATGTTCAGGTGCTAGAGACTCTGCGCATTCCAAGATGCTTCACGCACTCAAGCGACGAGGGGGAGCTGCACACGTTTACCGACGCTAGCGAGACTGCCTACGCTTGCGCGGTATATTATAGAGTGCGCATAGAAGATGGAGGCTACCATGTTGCATTGCTGGCAGCCAAAGCAAGAGTAACTCCCCTGAAGCCGGTATCCATCCCACGGCTAGAACTGCAGGCAGCGCTGTTGGGCACTCGGATGACACGGACGGTGGAAGAAGAACTGGACTTGAAGATCAAGAAACGGACGTATTGGACTGACTCAAGCACGGTCCTCTCATGGATCAGGTCGGATCCGAGGACCTTCAAACCGTTCGTAGCGCATCGGCTTGCAGAAATAGAGGACCTCTCGAAACCACAAGAATGGCGCTGGGTCCCGACTAGCCAAAACCCGGCGGACGACGCAACAAGAGGAGTGCCTCGAGACTTCGGGAAGGAACATCGGTGGTTCAATGGGCCCGCTTTCTTGCGTCTAGAAGAGACCGGCTGGCCTGAACCTCGAACGTTCAAGGCAGAACCAACAGGAGAAGAGAAAGAGAAGCACACTGTCGGCGCTACGAGGACCCCAGGAGAACAGCTACCTACGCCAGAGCCTGATCGGTTCTCCAGCTGGACAAGATTATGGAGGGCGACAGCTAGAGTGCTTCAATTCATCGACCTGTGCCGTAAGCGGAAGGAGCTCACCTGCATCTCCCGGAAGATGGAAAAACAAGATCCAACCTGGAGAAGGGCGAAGAAGAGGAAAATCAAGAGTAACATGAAGCCTACGATGCTGAAACGAAAAAAGAAGTTCCTGCCTATAGACAAGATATACCTAGAGAGGGCAGAGAAGCCAAGACGAAAGTTTTGGAAGTTCGACGACCTCCGATCGACAAGGAAGAATGAAGAAACTCGATATTATAGTGGAGGACGGATTATTGAGGGTAAAAGGAAGAATTGACGCAGCCACGTTTATGGAAAGAGCATATCGACGTCCCGTGATCCTGGATGGCAAGCATAAAATCACGAGGCTGCTCATACATCACTACCACGCAGCATTCAAGCACGGAAACCACGCCACCGTGATTAATGAGGTGAGACAGCGATACTGGGTTCTCGGGCTGCGGTCAACGGTACGGACAGTGGCGCATCAGTGTCAGTGGTGCAAAGTATATCGAAGCGCACCACATACGCCACCTACTGGAAACCTTCCGAAGGAGCGGTTGAGATTCGGCGAGCCTCCGTTTACGTGCACTGCCGTCGACTACTTCGGCCTCATGACGGTCACGGTAGGACGACGCCACGAGAAGAGATGGGGAGCGTTGTTCACATGCCTCACAACAAGAGCCGTGCATTTGGAACTGACGGCATCGCTATCGACCGACTCAATGATACTAGCTCTCCGGCGCATGGCGGCAAGGCGAGGAATGCCCAAGGTGATATACAGCGACAACGGTACCAACTTCGTCGGGAGCAACAAGGAATTAGAAGAAGCAGCCAAGGACCTGAGGACTGAAGATTTCGCTACAGCTGCGGGAAAGATGGGTGTCAAGTGGAAGTTCATACCACCTGGAGCACCAAACATGGGAGGAGCATGGGAACGCCTGGTCCGGTCAGTTAAGTCGGCCCTGGCCGTTACCCTGAAAGAGAGGTGCCCACAAGAAGAGACACTACATACGCTTCTGCTGGAAGCAGAACACATAGTGAACTCCAGACCACTCGTCGCCGCGGAAGAAAATGAAAACGAAGAAGCCCTGACTCCAAATCACTTTCTCATCGGGAGATCCTGCGGGTCTCCAAGGATTGGGAGCTTCACAGACGAGGACCTCGCCGGGCGACGGAGCTGGAGAGTAGCACAACGCATGGCTGACCATTTCTGGAGCAGGTGGCTCAAGGAGTACCTACCCACCTTACTCACCAGGAGGGTCAATGGAGGGACATCCAACAGGGACCTGCAGTGTGGAGACACCGTGCTGATCGTGGACTCCACGCTGCCACGAAACACGTGGCCCAGGGGTGTGGTAACCCAAACGCACACTGGACCAGACGGCCGCATCCGGATAGTGGAAGTGCGCACCGCAGGCGGGACGCTGAAGAGACCGAGCTCCAAGGTGGTGCTACTGGTTCCAGCGACGAGCGACGAGCAACGTGACGCCGGTTCCGGACAGCCTTCAGCAATGTCGCCATGACTGGAGTTGGTGCTGCGCACGAGGGGGAGGATGTTGGCGACATACGAATATGTAATTATTGAATAGAGACATACGAATAAGTTATTATTATAGATATATTTGATATAATTATGTTAAGAATGTGTTTCGAAATAGAATATTGATATTTTGTTTACAATGTATAGAATATGTATAGGGTTGGTACTAGATAATACGATTTTTCTTGAGATATATGTTTTATCGGTTTAAGTAACCATTAATTATTGAAATATGTATTGAATTTGTGTTTAATATTATAGAATTATAGATACAGAATAGAATGCAACAAAGATAATAATAAGATTTATAATAGTTTAATAGTAATATATAAAATACATAGACCGGACGGCGGGTTCGCCCATAGAAATTAAGGTTTTTTGTAAATTATTATAAAATGGTATTTTTACGAATAAGATTTAATTTGCATTATATAGAGCATAAAATAAGGAATATAACGATGTGTAATACATGTATGTAAGGATTATAAATAAAGAATTATAGAGCGGGAAATAGGCCGACCAAAGTGAAAATAGATAACAATAGTGAACCGAGCTCTCTAGGCGATAGGGGCTCTCTTTAAGGTAACGCCTCGGAGTACTTAAGCTCGCGAGTTTTGTACTGGGGCATGTGATTTAGCGTCTATAGATAGATGTCAATCCGACAGATGTCAATAGCAGCAATACGAAGATTGGTCGGCCTAAGAACGCTCCGCTACTAAGAAGATTTTGGTGTTTCATTGAAGAGTCGTCGCTTCGGGTGGATATTGAGGTGCAATATTGCACCCCCCCCCCCTCCTCGGACCCTTCATCTCCGCCTCGAGGCTTCGAGTCGCCGGTACATTAGTAGGGGTGTCACGAGACGGGCATCCGGCACATACAAATTTCGCCCGTCCCCCTCCCGGGTACTCGTCACCCCCCCTCTCCTCAGTCGAGGGAAGTGACGCGGACCCAACAATACCTACATAGTATATATATATATATATATATATAGTTATTATACCTACCATACGCGGTTCTATTAGCATATCAATAAGTATTAAGGTATAATTTAAGCCTATTTTTGGGGCGAAATAACGTTTTTTTTTCACGTGTAACCGCAATTTCGCGAGCTAAAACTCGTACACCAGACTTGTTTTAATGTCACACGATAGTGAGATTTGGTGTTTCCAAGTGGCGGTTTCACTTCTTTTTTGATCTTTTATTTACATATATTGACAGCAAGCATTTATCTGTTCTTAGTCGTTTGACCAGTCATCATCATCATCATTTCAGCCAAAAGATGTCCATTGCTGGACAAACGCCTCCCCAAAGATGGCAACAACGATCAGTCCTGTGGTGCCCGCATCCAGCGTGTTCCCGCAACCTTTACCAGTTCGTCGAACCACCTTGTGGCGGGTCTGCCCACGCTGCGTCTTTCGGTAAGTGATCGTACGTATAGTTTGGACAGTGCCTGTGAATATTAGCGTTTAAAATAATAAATGCAGAAAAATTACCTCGAGAAAAGAAGACGCTGATCATAAAAGAGAAGGCCAGCGATGCCACCACATAAAGGATCATGAAGAAAAACAATACGGACCACGGTGTAAAAGTTAACACGGAATAAGCATCTCCCGCATCAGTGTGGTTGAAAGGTATCTAAAAATATTAATAATCGATAGTTTAAATGTTTCGTAACTACTGTAGCCGTGGACTTAGGGTAGGGGCGTTTGTTGGAGGAGCGTGGGAAGGGTCGCCTCGCGAGGCAGTATGGACTATAAAGTTCAAGGCTCAATACGTAAGCAAAGTACAATAAGTTGAAATAGTTTAAAAACCTAAAAACACGCTTTAACTACGCACTAAAAATTATAAAACATTTTAGTCTTATAATAGGTAACATCTCGTTACCAAGCCCAATCTATTTGACTTGTCAAAACGAATCATATTATCCTAAACTCGGGGTTTGCTAGTAGCCACTGATGTGTTCCACTATCCACCTCCTGGCTCCATCATAAGAACAGCTCCAAGATACCAAATTATAGTGTTGTTGTTATCCGTTCTATTAAGATTGCATTGTGCTTCGGCACTTTGTTGTGCTACGATTATTCTTTATAGATTTAGCGTTATGGCCACAATCTCACCTAATGTTAATTGACGATGTGGCAGGAAGCAATGCAGCTGCCGGAACACACCTATGGATGTTTAAAGACGCATTTTCAACTTGAAAGTGATATTTAGCTAACCAGGCGGGTATTAGATAATGCCCTACTACCATGCTATGGTTTCATCACGATGTTTTCCTTCACCGAAAGCTAAGGGTCATTGTAAGAATTTCAATGTCTTGTTTCTTAGTTTTTTGGGTTCAATTATGTAATTTCATAGCGGCCATAGAAACTACTATATTAACAGCAACAAATAGGACTGACGTTTATTTTCTTTTCACACTATTTACTCGTATGTAAATTAGAAAAGTAAATTTTGTACCACCTACCTTCATAAGGATGACTAGTAAAATAACAGATATTAAAAGGAACGAGAACTGCTTGATAAACCAAGCAAGCCAGTGCAACCACGACGGTAGACCCATTATCATCATTGTTTCCTGTTAAGAATCATAACCTGTATTCAGATGTTTTTATATTATTTCTACGTAAATTAAGCTTATTAAATTAATTCCCTGATAATTTGTGAGTCGACAATATATTTAAAATTTTAAGACAATTATTTAATCATATTTATTTATTAAGGAAACGCCTAAAAATACGAATCGGGAACAAAATATTATTCATTTAATTAATGTTCGCTTGGAAAAATTAATACTTTTTGTCTGGGAGTCTCGTGATTGGAAACGCCAATCAAAAACATGACGCCATCCTACAATATTATAAATACACAGTGAGTGTTATTCTTATTAGGTTATCTTGTGATAAGTGATTTTAAAATAATTACTAAATGTAGAAATAGTGACTTTAAAATTATATATGTGCTGAAGAAATTTCATAAGTTTCAACTCAAATTCTAGTAAACTCAACTTTGCACATAATACCTTTTTAAACTTCACTTTGTTAATTGAATGATGACGTCACGCGCGGTTCCATAAACATAATACTGAGTTTTGTGGGATATTTTTTATTGAAATTAAAAATTGTATAATAAATATGTTTTAATGAATTTTAATTCACGGGTATTATTTACATTATATAAAGTGTTTAAAACGACTTTTCAAAAGTTGTCTACTCCCGAGTATTAATGATGTTATTTCTCGCTGTTTTAACACTAAACTCTTTACAATAACAAACATCTCGAGTTAGGAATGATTCATGTTACACCGGGCCCGGCCCGTACCCGGCCTGGTGTAACATGAATCATCATTTATTGTTGTTATTTAATATTAAGTTTAGAAACTTTTTATGATTAGGTACCTAAGTACCATATTATTGGTGAATTTGAATTTTTCACAAGCAGTTATCGATCATTATTATAAGCGGTTTATAGTCCGCGGGTTCGTAACGAGTTTAATAAATGCAATGAAGCAATACATGTTTAATTGAAAATAATTGATAATGTTTAGTATTTGCTATTAGTGAGTCACTTAATATGATAACTTACTATTATTATACCTACTATTCTTTTTTATTGTATTTTATTATTTATAGCTTTTAAAATTTTACTGCGATATCACGATGATGACGTGGCCAAATATCGTAACATACTAAGTGTAGGTAGACTGGGTCTCAAGTGCAGCTGCCATAATACGCCAATTTATGCGGCGACAGATTTCCAAATTGAGGGTGGTTGCTACCGAGGCGGACATAAAAAAGGCTTTACCACCTTAAACTTGATGCTTAGACAGACGATACATGCACAGATGCATACCTATCTACGCTTTTTTTTTTTTCGAACTGACTACACTGTTAGCCTTAGGGGCCCTGGAGCCTTTACGGCTTTTACAGCTTTACCGGGCTTGGGGGCGAGCGCTTAGGGCACTTTGCCACGAAAGCTAAGCAAAGTGCAAACATCCGAGGGTGCCAAAGTGGCCGAACCTCGGCTCGGACTGTTGCGCGTATGCAATTAAGTCGCGATCTGACTAATTCCCTATCCGTAATTCGATCTAAACTAACTATACATATATACATGTTTCTGCCCCCTGGGAGGAGGGAAAGAACATGTGTATGTGTATTTAGTGGTCTGAAATTTTTGTCTACTCTAACTAGGCAAAAAAAGAAAAAAAAGGTCCCTTACAAAACCTATGTACCTATGTGTGTTGTGCATGTGTGTATAATGCAGTGTCATGTATGGCTGTGAAAGCTAGTGATTGTAGAGTCACTTGTATCGCGCGAGCGGCTGCTTGTCTCACGGGCTCCATGCCGATGGATCGGACCTAAGTATCTACGCATCTGAGATCAGTTTTTATACGGCGTAATACGTTTTTGAAAAACGCATTTTATTTTTAATTTTAATTCTTCGCATATAAAATATTAGATCTATTTGTATCTAACAAAATTATAGGCCGTCATTTTTAACTTAAAGAGTAAGCTTTAAGAGAAAACAATGCGACAACTTGATACATTATAATATTTTATCATTATTAATTTCATTATAATTAGTATCTTTATAGATTTTTGTATCTTAAACTATTTAATGACGTTTTAAAAAGTTAACATTGCTCATTGTAGTTGTAAAGGTCGAAAAGGCAAATAGTTAGTTGTTACTTTAGGAATAAAAAATATCATGAACTCAGTACCTTTAGTTGTAGCTCTTTCTCAGCTGTCACTACTCTGACAGTATTTACAAAGGTGTAAGCGAAACACAACATGATTATCATAGAAATAAACCTCTCGAGTGCAATCAAAAGTTGGTCATCTCTATATGCCAGTTGAGGTAATCGTTGTAGGTATACTTTGCTATTAACAGTTTTCCCAGTTTTGTATTTTATTATTTCTTGCGATATGGCATGTTGAACAGCTAGGAACATTTCAGGCGAATATCCTGTAGAACAATATTTTTGTTCAGTTTCTATATATTTATATCAAAACTATTTAAGTAAAACTTTAATTGCTTTAAAGGTCATGGTCAACATAATATTATTGGATTATAATTTATATAATATAATAGATACATAATATATATTTATACGACTATATAACAGAGCTGTCGTTGTACCTTTATAAAATCAGAAAAGACGCGCTTATCTCAAATACTATTCGGAAGGGTGCTAGAACGATTGCGAAGAATTTTATGACGTATATACATAATAACGACCTATATTTATTAAATGACAACATGATGAGGATTTGCTTTTTAAGTTTTATTGTCACTAAAGAACGCACTTCATTTGGCGAGGCCGAATATAATGTGCTTACTTCATTCACATCAGGTGAACTGTAGTAAATTATCGATCAAATATTATCTACCTGAATTTAAAAAAAATATGAACACAAAATAAAATGCTTTATAGCCATACCTGGAGTTTTACCACCATACATGTCATCTGGTTCACGAGGTCCTGGGCGTGGAAATAACGGAAACAATAAGTTTGTCCTCCAACTAGCCCTTAAGGGATGCTCCAACATTGGAGTTCTCATGATGGCTGGAAATCTTAGAGTCACCACAATATCATCAGGCCATTTTGTAGCATCTAAAAATGTTCTCAAATATCATTTGCACAATTTTAAATATACATTGGAACTAGATTTGGTTTAACGCAATATAAAATAGGACAAACAAAACAAAATCCACTTACTAGCCATATTGTCATCGAATTCTATGCCAACAAGGATGTTGTTCATAGCATTGGGTTGCGTGAGAGCCAGCTGCATATCTTTAGCGTTTTTAAACCCTTCAGGTTGCGGCAATACGTTTGAATCAAATAAAAAAAATAAAAAACTAAAGTTGTCTTCAGCCACCATTGCTATTGCATCTCGTGTTACGTTTCTGGTAAGTGGATTTTCAGGTGAAAATGCTAAAGTTCCTGTTTTCGCACTAGTAATATTCCCTCTGGGGAAATTAAAACGAAAATGTAGATGAATAAGTTCTTACAATTTACTATATCTTTATAAAGTTTGTTTTGCATTGGATACTGATACTACAATATCAGGTACCTTCATAAGAAAAATGGACTAAATTTCTACCACTTTGAACACAGTACCAATTTTTTTTTATCGTTAATGATTAGGCGAAATGGCCACAATCTTGTCTGATATTAAGTGACAATGTGGCCAAAGATGATAACACGCTAAACCTAGTAAAGACTGGCTCTGAAGTGCAGCTGCCGGAACACACCTATTGGTGCTTGGTGCCAGATTTTCATCTTGAGAGTGGTAGCTAGCCAGGCAGGCATTAGAAAAAGCACTATGGTTTCCTTATGATGTTTTCCTTCACTGAAAGCTCAGACTCATTGCAGGGATTTGAAATCACACCAATCTACTTGAAGTCATACACGCTACCACTGAGCCATCATTGCTTCAATGCTAAACATGGGTATAAAGTTAGTTCTGTTGTTGTTATTATAATGGTACATTATTTTTTGTGTTTCTCTGTATACTAAAATTCACAATCTTGAACATAGAATAATATAGCATACTAGCATACAGAGCCACTGGTACAAGCTACTTTATAACCAGTATAAAATAATTGTAATTAATCTGTAATACAATATCTTTCTATTACTTAATGAATAAATATAATATTATTCTATAATTAATAGAAAGATATCATACAACTAATTAGATAATATACATCAATTTATCCATTTTTTCTACTCCCTTACAGACTTCTTTCTCAGAAAACATCACAGTCATCTAGAAGAATTGGCAAGAAACTCAATCAGGTTTAACAACATTTAAAAAAATTGTTTTTTAGGTCCTCAAAATAGTTGAAATAGGTTTTCTTATTTTTTCTTTTCAATACAAATAAGATACTTACAAATTTCTTCCACTTATATTAAAGTATGTTGGTTGAAATGAAGGATAAGAAATAGGTGACTTTGACTGTGGGTCTACAAGACATCTTGTAAGTATCAAAAATAGGGAAAATATCACAGGTGATGCTATTTCAAATATTGTTTGCCATTTATGCCTTCTTTGTAGAAGGAAATTTTTCCAGATCAGAAGTTTCAGTTTATTAAAAGAAGACATTGCAGAATTTCTATGATTGATCTAAAAAATAAATAATAACCAGTTAGAATAATTAATTTCAGGTTATTTAAGGCATACAGGTATATATACAATCATTTAGTATCTAAATATTTATTTCATTCTTTAAGATAAATAATAATATTACAGATATATTAAACATATCTTATAAAATACAATTATCAGCATATTTGATTTGAAATAATATAAATTTTTTATTTATGAAACCTTAATATACCAATATAATTTTATAAAAATATTGTAGATAAATGTATAATCATATAAAATCCATTATTTTCAGTGAATAAAAATTAAAATAAAACAAAGGACATAACGACAATACGGTTTTTCAGCATTGCACACTTTAAATATTAGAATTAAAATTATCTCTCATAATTCTACAAAACGGTTAATAACATCAATTAGCGAATATATCGCTTCAAAATGTTTTTCGTATAATAAATACGTACGTTATATATACAATTTATAAGTTTATTTTACTGTAAAGAATAAAAAATAAAAATACGAACCTGTTCATAAAAACGTATTTATGACTATAAATCATACATTCAAGGTTTAATTTTCTCGCACTTTTGGGTAGCTACCTATTTCCTACTGTATAATTATCATCACTGATGTGCATCACTGATTTACTGATCAACGCAGAAACCATATCATTTCCACCACAGACTTTAACACACTAATAAGCACAGAATAGACACACAGAAAAATATACTCACTACCACAGAGTACGTAGTCCTGCTTGGAGTATTACTCAGTGTTGCCAGACAAAATTTTCAACATCCAGGAAATAAGAGCGAAGAAAAACAGGAGACTATTCTTACCCGTACGCGTCCGCAACAAAATGATCGGAATCTTATTCCATTAAGTTAGGATATGTTATAAGAGTGTCTATTTTCAATATTTGCTTTGGTTCATCAGTAGGGACAACAAATTTTTGAAAAAAAAAAAAAACCTTTAAATTCTTATATTTCTTGGGTCTGCCTTTTAAAGTATGTACTATGTTATTTAGAAGAAATAGATTCTTATCGTTGACCTTATCGATTGGTATCATTAAAGTACAGACTGTTATTTTTTCGGTTTTTAGCCCGTTCGATTCGCAGCCGAATGCAGTTTTGCTTATTTAAAAAAATAAAGGAATGTTTCTTTTTAGTTAAATTTGCTATCATCAAATATTTTGGGTACTTTCCCTCCAACTACCGTCTTTTTAATATGTTAATAATGTATAATAATAATAATATATGTATATAAATAATGTCTTGATAATAATGTTGTATCGTTCCTCTATAGAACGTCCTTTTTGGTAAGCTTGATAACTAAGGGAATGACATCTACGTGACATTAAAAAAACATAACTCCAATCCAAAAACTATATTAATTTTTCCATGTAAACGTCTCAGCTTTGACTGATGTTTAATTTCATTGAACACATCAAACTTTGATTACATACATGTTTATACAATCAAAGGCATCAAACTGTAATATACGAAACCACCGGCTTGAAAGCATTCTTGTTCGAGCAATAAACAATTTCCCTGAGTGCCGCGCCGCGCCTTTTCACTGCACATCTCGGCTACGTATATTAAAATATATTTTTCAAGCTATTTGCAAGTTTGTTTAATCACTAAACACTCAATAAATAAGTAACAAAGTTTGCTTTCCATCTTTTGGGGCCTAATTGATTTTTCGCATTGATTTTTCGTTTACAGATTGGCGTCAATTTGCTGTTCAGTTTGGCATTTAATAGGTAGATAATTATGGAGTTTCAAACTTTGTAGTCAAATTGGAGTTAAATGGTGACGAAATATTTGGATTGCTTGCTTGCAAATTAAATTGTGTTTATTAAGCCATTTTTGTACATTTGTCCATCAATAACGCTCGTTGACCATCAATAAGGCTCGTCACCAATCAATCAGTCCCTTTTTTTATGGCAAGACTCATAAACTAAAATGGCGTCAATGGTAGTGACACACTGACGTATCAATGTTTTCAATTGGAAACTCGATAGAAATAAGTTATAAATGTGAAATTATTTTTTTATTGCCTTATTATGTCTACCAGTAATCTTACATCCGTATTCAAATCATGTTCAGAAGGTGAATTAATTAGTGAGGTTTCGGAAGCAACTATGGTTCAAAAGCAGGTGGAAGGATCACGACTGAAACGCACTTTTACATTACCTCGTAATCCATTTGGGAGTAGTAAACCTAGTTCTAGTAAGGCTAAAACTAATGACAATGATAATAAACCAACTAGCGCAAATTCGGTCATCGGAGAGCCACAGATAGACGAGGCTGTGATTGAGAGGAAATTATTTAGAAGGCCATCATGGAAAAGATTTTTAAATAAGATAGCGCAGCATATGGGCACAGTTAATGCGGCTGGAGTGAGTATTTATTGCTATTTTTTTATTATTCTATGTGGTAAATTCTTGCAATGATCTCTTGATATATTCATGTGGTAAAACCTTGAACTATGGTTCAGTCCCTGTATATTCAATCAATCGCAACCACGATAGACTACGAATTCAAATTAATGATATATGCATAAAAATTTACCCAGAACATAATATATAGCGAGATAATTATAGAGCTAATTTAGTTAGTTCTGGTGGAAGAATAGGTATAACTGCTGAATATATATACAGTCTGTTTTTTCATTTATTTCACGTGGAATACATTTTTCAGAATTTGTGTAAACGCTAATAGCTGTTGATTACAGAAAATATTGTGAGGGATTATTGAGTGAGAAATTTTGTAATACCTTGTAATACTTCTACATTCAAAAATACAAGAACTATTGTTTTCTCAGTTTTCAAAATCATCAATTTTTTATCGTTATAGGTTTGACTTAGCCACAATGTCACCTGATGTTAAGTTATGAAGTGGCCCAAGATAATAACACGCTAAACCTTGTGGAAGACTGGCTCTCAAGTGCAGCTGTCGAAAACAACTAATGATGCTTGGCGACAAATTTTTAACTTAAGGGTAGCTAGTCAGGCTGGCATTAGAAAAAGCCCTACCACTATGCTATGGTTTTTCATAATAAATCATATGGTTTTCCTTTACCAAAAGCTCAGGCTCATTGCAGGGTTTTGAACTCACATCAATCAACGGGAAGTTGTACACGCTACCACTGAGCCATCATGCACTGTTTATATGGTGATAAAAGTCTTTCTTTGGGAAGGGCCCTGTTCCCATCAGTGATATATTATTATTATAATTATTACAAGCCAGTATTATTATTATTATTATTATACTTATAGAGCGACAACTTTGGTTTGGTTGGAACTTTGATTTTTGTACACTTAACTTTGGATTTTCGGTATAATTATGTGCAGGAATATTATGTCTCCTATTCTTCCATTTGAAACGATTGGACATAATGACATGATATATTATTTTTAGGTAAAATCAGTACCAGCTATGATGATCACAGAAAGGATTCCATGTAGTGGTGAACCTCCATGGCCTCCTGGTGCAACTCCAGCTGCAACTGGTATAAAGAATCATGGAAATACTTGTTACATGAATGCTGTTTTGCAATGTCTTTCACATACTGATGTTATTGCAGAGTACTTTGTACTGGATCATTACAAGGTTAGTATTTAAAGATAGGGAAAGTTTCTTATTTATGATAATGATAAAACTTTTCTCTATACTGATTAATTTATAAACAAGTATTTTTTTACTGTTGGTTTTAATATATTTTTTTAATTTTTTGTGTTTTATATCTCACCAAGCATTCTGTATGTATTTATAATATGAATAAACTGTAGTCTTATCAGTCAATAGCATCTCATAGTTGTCATTCTTTTTACAATGACAGTTAATTTCAAACATTTCAAAGTCATAAAACCACAGTACAGGATAAACAAATAAAAAGTTAAAATATAAAGTAAACAAAATATACTAACTTACTTTATCATTATTATACTGTGTTAATTATTGTATAATCATAGATTTTACTGTATGTGTTTATGTGATATACAGAGTTTATGTGACATATTGCATCATATTTTTTTACTGAATGTAAGTTTTGCTTTAATTTGTTACTGCTTTTATAATAGACTTAATGTCAACTATATATAATTAGCTGAACTGTAAAGTATATTATGAAATATTACTGATCTTCTATTATTATAGACACATTGGTACAATGTTTTTTTTTTATAGTAATTTTATTAGGCAAAGTTATAATCCATTGTAGTTTATATATATTAAAGGGTATACTCACACAATCTGCTAACAACAGTGAAGTTAGTTTTTACTTTATGAGGTACATAAACAGTTTCAAATGTATATAATTTTATGAACTGTTATTTTGTTTGTTTATGTGAAATGTTTATTTAACTTAAACGTAACGTAACATTATACAAAGGGTATAAAAGTAAAAAGGGTTTAATACACATTTTTTTAGAAGGACTACATTTTCAACTTCACTCATTTTCAACTTATTAAAAGTTTCTTTTTCTAGTCTTGTATAAAAAGATGTATGTAATGTAGATGATATGTTGAACAATTGAGTGTTGCATCATTATATGATCATTAATATATCATTTAATTTAAACACATTTCTGTAAAATAATTTTTTAATTTACCTTCAATATATAAAATGAAGTTGATAAATGACAATGTAATACAAGAAAGCTAATTTAATCACTCCACATTTTTGGAATTATATTTATAAGAATATTGAAAAATATATTAATGTCTCAAAAATCTAGAAGTCTTTCCTTTCCTTGCGAAATAAAAAAAAAGGTTTTTATATCCCTTAAATTATTTTGAAGAGAAAGTTATAAGTTTTATTTCAAAATCCCTACATGTTTTTTATGAATATTTTAAAACTTACATGTATATCATTCAATTAAGGGGTTCATTTTCAAAATAGATCACTCATTGTTCTCCTTAATTTGTAATAAACAAAGTAATAGGAATGTAAATAATCTATAGTGGATGTTGTAAGTAGTCTTTAATTATTTGACCACAGTTATTTACATATACATGTTGAAAATGGAAGTCTTAAGAGGTGATTATTTCTATAGTATAAGAGATCTATTCAAAAATACATCAATTTTATTGTATAATAATATATGAATAAACCTAGTGAAATAAACATTCTCAGGTAGATTTACAAAAGAGAAATAAAATAAATTCAAAAAAGTATGGAACACGTGGTGAAGTCACAGAACAGCTGGCTGCACTGTTAAAATCACTATGGGCTTGCCACTATACACCGGATATGAGTACTGATTTCAAGGTAATATAGGTTTGCAATGTTTCTAAACTATATTTTTATAAATTACAACATATGGATAGCTATTAAGAACAATGACTTGGTTGATGTAGATACAATCTAAAATTAAAAGAAACAACAACATCTCTCTGCAGCTGAAGTTGTATTGTATCTTGAAGTGAATTTATTTTGTAAATTGTGTGGAATAAACGTGTGCAGCAAAATAAATAAATAAAAGAAAATGAACTATTTCTTGTAAAAAATATAATATATCAATTAAATAACATTACGAAAATTTTAATTTTAATTATCTTTTACTACTTATGTATGACCTCTTTGGTACTTTTTAAACTCCAAAATCTGCGAAGTTTGCCATTTATTCATCGAAGATTTATTATTTTTGCTGTTTTTATTATTATTGTTTATATCAATAGTCTCTTATGATAATGCTATTTTTAATTAGATAAAATCAATTATCCTAGTATTAACAAAAGTAATAAAAAATAATAATTTTATTATATTTTTAGAAAGTAGTTGAAAGACATGGGACACAGTATAGAGGGAACAGCCAACATGATGCGCAAGAGTTTCTATTTTGGTTACTTGATAAAGTCCATGAAGATTTGAATACAGCTACTAAGAAGAAATACAAAACAATTAAGGTATAAATTATATAAGGTATAAATTAACTTATTAAAATTATCCTATTCCATGAGGTATTAGAATTATACGCCAAAGATTAGAATTCGCCCAATAATTAAAGCCAGATTCAAACAAGTGATCTTTCGCATTTATAATTTTCCGCCCACGGGTTTCCCTCGTGATTTGCGCTTTCTATTGTTTTTTTTTTTAATGATTTTTTTATATCTATTGTGTATAAATCAACAAATTAAGCAAACAGTGTTCCTAATTTACGTGAATCTACTGACAAAAGTTTGAATTCAATTTAGCACACTTCTTAGTATACCGTTTAGTGCTAAAATTACCTTAGGCTTCTGTTGGAACGGAACTGCAATTAGAAAAATAGTAATTCCAATACATTATTCTGTATTCTCTTTCTACCATTAGGGTTCAATTTTGAAAAACTGCTATACACACCTATATAGGATTTATATACCATTTATAAACTATACTATGTAACCTATTTATATCCACCAATCAGTGGATAAAAAATTTCACTAAATGTGTCGAAGAGTGGTAGTAGTTTGACATAATGTCTCTTGGCTGAGACCATGTAGGACCTCCATGGAATGCTCAATGACCTCAGTAAACTGAACTAGTTGGTCTTAGAATGAACATGGACAAGACGAAGATTATGTCTAACATCCATGTAGCGCCAATTCCCGTAAAGATCAGAGACTACACGCTTGGAATTGTTGATGATTATGTTTACCTGGGACAAACTATCCAGTCAGGTAGATCCAATTCCGAGAAAGAAATCAATCATCGAATCCAACTCGGCTGGGGAGCATTTGGGAAGCTACGTAACACCTTCTCGTCCAAGATACCGCAGTGTATCAAGACAGAAGTTTTTGACCAATGTGTGTAGCCAGTGATTACATACGGTGTTGAACGTGATCGCTAATTATTGGCCTCTTAGCAAAGCTTAAGGTCACTCAAAGGGCTATGCTCGGAGTTTCTCTGCGTGATCGAATCAGAAATGAGGAGATCTCAGGAGAACCAAAGTCACCGACATATTCCGAAGAAAAGCTAGACTTAAAATATATATATGGAAAAATATTATTTATTATTATTACATTTTGTAATCTACTTTTACACCCTTAGAATTTGTATGTTCTGAAATCCCTTCTTAAACAATGCCTACAATATAAAATCAACACACACCACAAATTTCACATTTCTATCCTTGGTACTTTGAGCTGGGCGATAATGAGTCATACTAAATACATAACACATACGAGGATATGTTGGTTTGCTTAAAAAAGTGATACAATAAATTACCTGTGTATTCATATTTAGTTTATTCTATTGTTATAATAATTTCTTATGATTTTTTAGAACACTTGTGGTAAACCGGACGAAGTAGTCGCAGCAGAAACATTAGCTAACCATGCGAGAAGAAATAGCTCATTTGTACAAGCCGTTTTTCAAGCGCAATATAGGTAACAAATATAATCATTGGTCGGTTTTTTTTTTCTTTCGTTACAAAAGAGTAATAAACATAGAATAATTTGAAAACTACCTATTCAACAATTTTATTAAATTTTAAATGTCATTTGATTATATATACTTATTAGATTGGTACCTGGGCAGTTTGCTCTATAACGGTCAAGGTTGTTCTACAAATAAAATACCAGTTTATAAGATATACAATCAACAAATCTATAATTATGCTCACGATATTATGCTAACATTTAATTTTTTTATTTTTAGTAGTAAAAATTAAGAACAGTATCTAAATATATATACTAGCAATCCGTCCCGGCTTTGCACGGGTAACGGTATAATACATATAACTCTATTGGTTTAACTGTAAATGTATGAAAATCCGTTTGGTAGTTTTTGAGTTTATCGCGTTCAGACAGACAGACAGACCGTCGCAGCGGGGGACATTATTTTATAATATCTATAGATATCCTTTTTTTATTTAGGTCTGCGCTCATGTGCGCAAAATGTGAGCGTACATCGTGCACTTTTGATCCTTTTCATTGCGTGAGTGTGCAGCTACCTTCCAGATTGGCCACTGCACAGCCGTCTCCGCTCCCTGTTAATGTAAGCTCAAAAACAATTTATTTCTTTCTCATTTAGCAGGTTTGAGTGTCTAATATATTATTAAACCTTACACTTAAGATTAGGTCGTTTTATATACATATGTTTTTATTATTGTTGTTTCAATTTTATGCTTATATAATAGTTGTTCGTTTAATATGTTAACTTTGCCCTCCCAATATATTCTTGATAATTTTATGTATATTCGTAAAGACTTTGACAAGCTTGATTTTGTCCAGCACAGTTTTAATGCTAGAAATAGACATAAATTAGTCGTACCGTGTTTTGGAAGACTAGGTAATAGTGTCAGATGCTATAATAAGATCCCGGCGCACGTTACTGATTTGCTAGACAATGAGTTCAAGGACCATGTCAAGCGAGTTTTACTGTCAATAGGTTATTTATTATAGGGTGGATCATTATGTGAATGGTAGTGATGTCTGGAAGTGACTCCCTTTCTGTGCATCCACTAAATTATTATTATGGTTATTAACTGTAAATATTATTTATAAAGTTGTAAAAAAAAGCCCGATCGAGTTTCTTGCCGGTTCTTCTCGATATGGGATGTTTTCGAATCGGTAGTATACTATTGTTTGACGTTTATATGTGCCTTCTTAGAGCCTAAATTGAATAAAGTATTTTTTGATTTGATTTGTTCAAACTCAGTAGAAAGTTCCTGCAACAGATTTGGAAGTCATGTAAACCAAATGTTTCAGAGTGGACAACACATGAAAAGTTGTTTTAAAACTTTATATTTTCAATACAATATCTATGAATTGTTATATATATTTGTTATTACATATTTATTACAAGTTTTTAATTTAAATAAAAAATGTGTCTCAAAACGCGGCATTATGTTCATGTGACCGCACGTTATAAATTTTTTCGGCACCTATATAATTATAATGTTCCTACTATATCTACAAATTTACCAATTTTAGAGTCACTTGACACAAGATAACCTAATTAGAATAACACTCAACTGTATATATAATTACTGTACGATGACATCACGTTTTCTGATTGGCGTATCCAATCACGTGACTACCAGATAAAAATCAAAAATTTTCATGGGAAAATTAAATAAGTGAACTTAAGTTTTATCAGATTTGTATTTTTTAGGTTTTTTATCAATAAACCAATACGATTAAATTATTAACTGTAATTTTTAATCATATTGTCAACTCACGAACTGTCATGTTCTGCCACCCAGCAAAATCTGATCTTAATTGACCATATGGTTGACTGTGGTAATACGTTAAGGTTGGACAGGGAGCATCTGCAGTTATGGGAACTGTGATAAATGATGGGCTACAGATTTTCCATAGGGTGATGGTAGCTACGCAGATGATCATTAGAAAATTACCTGTGATTATGCCGTATGGTTATATCACGATGTTTTCCATTTACGAAAGTTCAAGTTTATTGTAAGATACAATATCATGTCGATTATCACTTGATATCTGATTTATTTTATAGGTGGTTTACGTAAATCAGCAACCGCGGCAGGTGCGCATCGGCGTAGAACTTCCGCCAAATGCGACAATGGATGATTTACGAACAATACTACACACCGACACTGGCATTGATCGAGATAATATTATTATGGCGGAAATTAATGAAATGGGTATTGTTTCCTTGTTGTTTTGTATTGTATTCATTATATTATGTTTTATATTGTTTTTGGTAACGTTAATGTTTATGTAATATTAGGTTGGTGTACAGCTCGAGCGAGTTGGGAAATAGCTGGTATAGATTTCGGCGCGTTATACTGTGTCGAAGCACCGCCTTTGTTACAAGCGCCATCGACGCCCTATCTCTTGATACTGTGGGTCAATATTCTGGAAGGAGAGAGATTCGGTTCGTATTTACGTAGTTTCATTTGATAAGCTTGTGTTATTTCACTCTGTATTCTGTCACTTTTGTAGACTTTTATGTAGTACTAGCTGTGCCCGCGGCTCCGCTTGCGTGGACTATATGCCTCGGTCGAACGCACGCTGCTGCCCCCGCTCAAAGGACGGAAGACAAAAATGCTCATTGTAGGCGATCCTTAGAAAATAGATATATGCTATCGCTGAGTTTTTTGTAGGTCTTTATAAGATCTACAATTATGTAGTATATTAATTTGATATATCTCTTATGACTTACTCAGCGAAAGCCATTTAAGCTTCCCAAATGCGTGTTTTTTCCGAATTGATACAGCTGCTTGCTTATTTCTTATGCTTAGTTCTTATTGCTTATTGCTTAGTTCTTATTCTTATACTATATCTTACAAAATATGTCCTATAACCTGGCCATATGACATAGCTATTAATTAAAATAAAAACCATGTAAAACGGATAAATGGTTTTCGCGTGAAAAGAACATAAACGGATAGTCAGAAAGATAGACGTTGAGTTTTATAATATGTACAGAATATATATATATAGAAGATTTAGTTTTATTATTTTGCACAGGTCAAATTAATTAGCACGATATAGATACGGATTAATAATTTGCAGTCCTTGAGCTGCAATTATGTATTTTAATATGTTCACGATGTCGTATCTTTATACATAATTTAATGAAATAAAATATATGATATTTAATAAAATTGAAATGTCTATTTGTAATGTCAAAATAACAGGTTTTTACTAAATGCACATTAATATATACACGGTACTTATAACTGTATGTCTGTCTGTTTGTTCCGGGTAATCTCCGACATGGTTGGACCGATTTTGACGGGACTTTCACTGGAGACAGCTAATGTTATAAGGAGTAACTTGATAAAATAATTATGGTTCCGCATAAAAAAATTAAAAAAAAACCTTTTTAGTAGTCCACGCGAGTGGAGCGTCACAGCTAGTATAAGGTAAAACCACCAGTAATTGACACTGCACCAATAGTTGACACTCTGACGAAGAAAATTAAATATTAAGAAAAAAAAGGAAGCCAAAGATCGAGATGGCCAAAATCACTGATTACTGATATATTTTTAATGTTATAAATACATATAGGTACAGTCAGTTATAAAAGTCGGTTAACAAACTCAAGACTTCAAATCAATTTAGTATGAAATATTTAATTTTCTTCGTCAGAGTGTCAACTATTGGTGCAGTGTCAATTACTGGTGGTTTTACCTTATAATATAGCATAAAAACCATATATATTTATTAAAAATAAATTTCTAAAATATTTGTTTTTCAGGATCCCCATATACTATGCAAGTGCCTCGTGAGATTTCATACGAAGACCTTCAGAAACTGATATTGAAAGAAATGTCTCAGATAATCGCCGAGAGGGTGCTCGAGAACGCACAGGGGAATGATATATTTCGCGCCCGAATCGCTGAAACGCATCGGCCTCGAGATTCAGCTTATTTACAACCGGAGGTGATTGTTATTTATATATATCACATCGGAAAATAATGACCTTGACATGTTTAGTTGACCTTGTCCTTGACATGTTTAGTTGACCTTGTTCCTTTGTTCCAGCTTCCGCATCCGCTGTTCGCGCTCGACGTGGAACAGGCGTTGTGTTCACATGACAAATATCCTCATTTAAGGCTAGAGCTGCTTTGGGATCCCGCACACCGGAATAGGTGAATCATTTTATTCTAAGTATTTTGATTTATTAATTTGATAATATACTAGCTGTGCCCGCGGCTCCGTTCGCGTGGACTATAGAGTTATTGAATATTAAGATATCGTGTTTTTTTTTTTAAAGACCCATATATCTAGGGAATAAAATAAAATAAAATGGACAAAATCTGTCCAGTAGTGTTTGTGTCATGTGGGCACAACGATAAATCTTAATAATTTTATTTATATAGATTTGGGTTATATAGTACTATGCCAATAACATTGCATTATCTTTGTGAATATAAGAAACTTTATTTTTATGGTTTTCGAGAACAATTTGTTTTTGTTCCTGTGCCTTTGTCTCGATTGCTAAGAAATTATATATTGCGAACAAAGATCTGAAAAAAAAAGTTTAAGTGTCAGGTCCGACGCGTTTCCTCCTCAAGAACTGTCTTGGAATTTAGAATATATACAATTGGCAAGAAGAATAAATAATCTCTTAGGATATAGAATGAATGTAAAGATTTAATTAGCTCCCGCGCGACGTTCCCGCTCATTTTAACGGTCGATTCGCGTCTGGCGGCTTTCGCAGCTAAGGAGAAAGAGTTGAATAAATATCAACTTTATTTGAAAGCCACTTAAGATTAAAAATTGTTTGCGTGATGTTGCGCTTTCAATTTCACTCCTTATATTTGTTCATACCGTGCGGTTTATATCGGTGTATATAAATATATATCGGTTTATAGCTATCAGAACAACAAATTTGGGACGGGCATTTAGCTGTGTATCCTTGATGACCAGATAACAACACGTGCGACCGTGTGAATAATGTTAACATGATAGTTAAAATAAATTTTACTGTTATTTTTTAATACTCCAGCAGTATAGTCGTTAATCCATCATCAAAAAACCGATTTCGTACTTAAATGAAGGATCCAAAGACCTAAACTAACGTTTTAAGTGCGCATACGAAGTCTTTACAAAAAGTGTAGAACATTTTATGTACATACATAAAATTGTATGTACATAATGCAAATATGGAAAAAAACTGGAGCAATATCGGGTTTCATGAGCTGCATGGGGTCGCGCGTTCGATCCGCATGAATGAATTTTGTGTGACGAGTGTAGTCAGTCAGTGTGATTGTCAGTTGTGTATGTGAGCGTTAAATATCTATATGTGTATACCTATATCAGGTGTTTCGTTATTATAATACAGGCATTGCTTAGTCTGGAATTAAATGGCCGTGTGTGAATTTGTGCTCCCATATATTGTGACTAGCTTACCCGGTAGACGTAGTTCTGCCCTATCCGGTAGTTAATGGCTCGATCTCAGCGCCACTTATCACGATTTTTAGCGATAACGAACAAAACAAAATAAGTATGCATATCCATCGTTCGACATGTGAGTTTATGGTTTTCATTTCATTAAAAAATCCCATGGGAAAAAAGTTATTTGAATTTTTCCTAAAAATTTCCAATTTACCGGAACTTTAAAAAAAATTATTCATATAAATTAAAACAATAATTAGCTAGATCGGTCGAGCTGTTACCTGAGATGCGGTTACCAACAAACAGCATTTATTTATGTAATCATAAGATTTATAAATCTAGAACTGCCGGTTTCCGATAAAAATGGTTATTTCCGCAGTCGGTTTCATTACAATATTGCAATATTTGTGTGAATATATTATAAATATGTACAGTATAATCCGTGAGGCTGGCGAGGCGTGCGAGGTGCACGTGTCGGCGGCGGAGTCGGCCGCGCCGCTGACCCTTCACGCCTGTCTCACGCACTACACCCGCGCAGAGACACTCGCTCAAGAAGACGCATGGAGGTAATGTACTTTTTCAACAGAAACTTCTTTAAGCGCTGTACGACTCACACTACTCCCACATAGACTTACACATTCACAACCTAATCACTGTTATTTGTATAGTACTCAGTATATGATATTGTGATATATCTGCGATACAGTTTGTAATCAGTGCAGATATCAGACATTAAAGTAAATAATGTATAAATAACTTAGAAAAAAAAAGATCTGGATTAGACGAAAAGTGTGAGTGAATAAATGTTAATGTACTGTAGCCAAAATATATATGTCAGGTCCAGGTATCCCTAAATTGGTTTCAGCGGAACCCAAGAGTTCCGTGGAAAAGTCATCAGAGTCCCGAGAATCAATTACAAGAGTCATGGAATCGTTGTATTGTTTTAGGTGTAAATTAATTCCATTGTTACAAATTTTATTTTAAATTACACTGTACTATAATTTTTAATATTTAACTAAGATTTCCATTCATATTATATTTGTAGTATTTCTTTGCTTTAAAATTGTAGGAAGCGTTGTACCGTGTATTGTATAGTGTATGATAATATTAAATTAGCGTGATACACTTACGTTGATTGACAATGAATGCGAACATGAAATTTTCTCTGTGATTGAATAACTTGTTAGTTTTGTCATGGTAAGAGAGTTTACTTATAATTTCATAATAAATATAATATTGAATAATATATTTTTTATGTCGCCATAATTACATAATATAGGGTCATATTACATAAGTTTATGAATTTCAAATAAAAACCATCACTTCATCATCAGATCCCGCCAAAAACTCTCACGTGATATTCGAAACGAATTAGAGATGTATTTCATACATTGCCTGCTAGCTTCTGGCAAAGATTGCTTAAACATATACAAAATAATTTTTCGATTTTAGCTGGTAGTTCCAGAGAATAGCGCGTTTAAACTAACAAAAAAAATACGTTTCAAGCCTTATATACTTATAGATTTTACGTAATATTTAATTACTTTTAGGTGTCCCCAGTGTCAGAGGTACATGCCTGTAGTAAAGACGCTTGGACTTTGGTCGCTTCCTGATATATTAGTGATACACTTGAAAAGATTTCGACAGTAAGTATAGTTTCGTCATTAAGTTGCAATCTAAGTAGTTTCGTGGATAAATTAATAAAATATTTTTTTAGACAAGCGAAAGGTCGCACTAGTACGAAGTTGACGACGATGGTTGAGTTTCCCTTAAACGATTTCGATATGACGCCGCATCTCGTCAGAAAGAATTCGCAAAGCATCGATTCGCCAGGACATTCGCGCTCGCCCCGACGGAGGCTCTCTAAAGCACAAGTAGCCAGCGGCAGTGCCCACGATAACATATACGATTTGTACGCTATTTGTTACCACCATGGCGATGATTTAGAAACGGGGCATTATACGGCCGCCTGCAAGAACCCATACGACGGTCATTGGTATAAGTTTGATGATTCAAAGGTGTCTCTGGTGGACGATCAAAATGTTTATAGTGAATTGGTTAATAATACTGCGTATATACTATTTTATCGTCGCAAAAAACCGAATTTCATTCATACATGTACTCAGGACGATCATAAGGGCCATTGGGCGTTACATATGCCGAAATATTTAAAGAAAACAACTGAAACCCTAACTGAAATGATTGAAGCTAAGGATGAAAATTCAGAGGGTGTTAAGATCGAAACACCAAGCCATGATATAGACTCGGAATCCGATATCATGGCGATGACGCATAGTCCATCATTGACCAGAAGTATTGTCAGTATTCCAAATGATAATATGGCTGAAGTAGCAACGTTTGTTAAGGAAACCGCAACCTTAGTACACAATGTGGCTATAATACAATCACCAGCATTGCAAAGACCTCTTATACTTGATGTAAACAGTAAGACAACGGCAGATGTTGCGAGCGACTGTGGGAATGAAACGAACGCCTCTATAGAGTCTTACATCCATAAAGACGTCCATGTAAACCCCAAAATGACACCGGTAGACGGAAGAAGACCACGATCTGTCGACTATCCAGCTCGATCTGGTGGCTCGCGGGACACCGACAGGAACTACGAGAGCTCTCCATTAGTCGCGAGTATTAACGAAGTCGAATACCATCCCACCACAGAAGATTTAATGTTGTCAATGTTCCAGGAGTCCAAGTATATAGTTCCCAGGCACACGAATCATATAACCGGAGAATCTCATAGAACAGGTACCTAAATTAAATTATTATTAACGTTTTGACGAATCAGCCCGGTTTTCTACAGAACTTAATACTTACATAATGTTGCAGGTGAAAAACCATCTGTATGGAAAACTCGAATATCTACATGAAAACAGCTGGTATTACTTAGTAATTTGAATATATCACAATATTGTCTTTTATTTATTTTACACCCCCCAATAGATCTGAATATAATATTGTGTAGATGACAGTTTAAATATTTCAATTATATAGAGGTGAGCTTGACTCCGCGACACGAAAAGATACAGAGGCTTCTAGTGTAATGTGTCAATTAAATTTATTTTTATAATAATTTTTGCAGGATAATTCATAATGTGGTTATATACCCGAGTCTTCGTATTAATCTAAAGTTAACTATACATTTTACGTTTTGAATGTATTTACTTGTATTTATTACTTACCAAAGATTGATTTTTATAGTGCAATACTCATAAAATGAGGAGAGCATCAGTTCTTTCACAAAGGTTTTCTAATTGCAAGAATACATAATCGTGAGATGTACTTTGTTTTGTATTGCCTTTTTTGTTATACAGATTTCTTTATTGATAAATGATATGATGCAAATAAAATATAATTGAACATATAAGGTTCTATAGGAAGTTAAGTATTCGGCAAATTACAATGTACTTTGATGAACACCATTAATGTTAAAGTAGTTAACCAGTGTAAAAACAAAAACAATGTGCCTTGGCCTTAGAGATGTTGTGATTTTATAAATTATAATAATATGTTTAATAGACTTATATTATTATATTGAATACAGTAATTTTTTTATAACTATATGAAAGTAAATTTCACCGTGATTTCTATTATCAGTAAATATTACCCGACTGATTTTTGTATTTTCTGTTCGTTTTTTGTAACATAGATTGGTGTCACTTTTTAAATATTTATTATTATATTTAGAAATTATACCACAAATTTGTGATTTGTATTATATATTTTATAAATCATTTGTATATTCGTATTGATCGTGTTTAGCTGTTTTTAATCAGGAATGATATTAGTACTTTGGAATAAAATGTTGTAAATATAATTGCACACGAGTTAGGTTATATGTAAATTGCACATTGCAAGTTGTTTCATTTTGATAAAAGACAGTGTATAATGTAATATAAAAGTGGCCTATAATAAGATTATGACGTACCTGTGATCCGATATCGCATCAGGATCCACGGATTATTGTTAGCCAGTTAAAACATTAGAAGCGGAACTCTCGAAACCTCATTAATTTTTTTCACTGCGAATTACCATTACATTTAATCGTATTTTAAAAGCTATCATTAATAATATATACTTATTTATATCTAGAATATTCCATGATAATATTTATTTAGCTCAAACCCACTTAATTCATGTTTAGTTTGAGTTTTTTAGTTTCCGTATACTTAAATCATGTCATTTTTTAATTTATTATATATAAGCGTAAATGGCAGACTACCCTAAGCATATTTTTATATATTAAAACATGTCGGTAATGAATTGCGTCGATTTATGCACGATGTGTTTTATATTCGTTTTCAAATGCATACAAAAATATTTATTCCTACGAACGATTTATTTATTTCGTTTAATTTATTAAAACATTATATTTTATTTGGTTTTATAAATATAACAGCATAAGGTAGGGTACAATGTAATATAATAAAAATCCTATCAAATTCAGTCACATAATTAGTTGTTTCTTTGATTCGGAAACGATATGTACTGTATTATTTAAATGTCTGAAAATTTGTTTTAAGTTTGTTGATTTAATTTAAAAATGTTTATTTTAATAAAACCACGTTGTGTAAAAAATATAAATGTTATATCCATATAATTTTGTGTTGTATATTTCGTTTCCTTCGTTACCATATGTCTTATCATTTTATAATTAGGTAAGTACTCTGTTTAGGCTAGAGGTGCTCAAACTTCAGTGTCGGCGATCTCTGCCACAGAATATATCTTAAATAGAAAGAAATCTATTGCTGCTATAAAAATACAAGTATTTAAATTCATTTTAAAATTAAATTAGTACAAGGCACATACAAAGTGAAAGTATGAACTCGCTAATAACTATTTTTTTCTTAATTCAAGAAACCGTCAAAAAAAAAAAACGGACAACATGGCGTGAACCTACGAAAAATATGAGAATCGACTCCACATATTCATGTTTGACGTGTTTTTCTCGCCTTCGCGAATGTGTCGCACATGATTTTACACCGGATTTACGTTTTACCTTGAAATAAGTTCCATACTAATCTAGAAACTAGATTCCAATTTGTTCAGTAGTTATCAAGTGAGATAGTTTACAGATATAGCAAAAAGTCCAAAAATGACTTTAATGTAATCTGTATGTAATCGTTTATGTTTTCAATGTACCTACGGTTTTATTTTTTAGAACCAATCATATTTTGGAACTAAACCTACGAAAATAATTATACTTTCAAGATTGTATCATAATGAGTCATAGAAGCAAAAGCAGCAATATCCATTTTCAGTGAAAAACTTATCGATATTATCACAATACACGCAACAAACTACTCCGGAACAGGACCTTCCGCGAACATTTAGGTTCCAAGATGTGAGGATGAACTCTGCCGGTGGCGAGCATGCGATGTGGTGCGAGATGGCCGATGACATCATATTGAACTATTCCTTAGAGCACAACCCATTATACAAACAGTAGAATACGCACAAGGAGGCAGAAGTGGTGGTGGGTAATAAGAGCCTTTTTTGGGGAACTAAACGTAACTATCTATTGAACACTGATAATGGTTTCCAAAACTATCTATTTTAGTAACTGGTTTTTCAGTTTTAATTCTTTCTATTGTAGTAGGTAGCTGATTTGCCGACACGTCTTTATTAAATGTGTGTTAAATAATTTTATACGTTACGAAGCTATCGTTGACACTATAATATTATATAACTAGCTGTGCCCGCGTCTCGACTCGCGTGGACTACAGAATGCCGTCGGTATTGTGACCTTCACCCGCCGGTTAAAAATGCTTATTTTATTTGTGCGGAACCATAATTATGTATGCATTATATACATATGTATGTATATTCATATTCAATGCATATGAAAGTATACACGATACCTACAACAAAAAACTAATTTTATTTTTGTCTGGCTGTTTGTCTGTCTGTCTGTTTGTTCCGGGTAATCTGCGAAATTGTTGGACCGATTTTGTCGGGACTTTCACTGGTAGATAACTGATGTTATAAGGAATAACTTAGGCTATTTTTATTTTAGAATAATAATTTGGGATCCACACAAAAAATAAAAATAGCTTTTTTAGTAATCCACGCGAGCGGAAAATGACTTTCGAGATGGTGGCCGTCAAGATGTAACCATCACTCGTTACACTTGAAAAAACAATTGTTCATAACCTGCACTATATACTATGCCTACTTATATTATTAGTAACTAATATTGGTAAATAATACTAATAAATATTATATAATCATATAAATATAATAATTGAATAATAATAATTAAATAATGATAAAAACATTAAATATAAAAATAATTAGTAAATAATAACTGTTATTGTTTTAAATTAAAGTATCATGAAAGATTTAAAAATCACTATGAAATAATTGCTTTTTTTATATTCACCTTCACAATTAAAATCTTAAAACAACACGAACTCAAACACGATGAACACCTTAATTTATACTACACCTTTTACAAATATTTATAAGTGCAGTTGTTTATTTCAAGGCCACATTTCTATAGATAAGAGTCAAAGCGCCTTCAATTATCTTTCCTTTTGGTGACCACGTACAACGAACTTCGAGTCGATAGCGATAATAGCCAGGATTTTTTTTGCATGGAACATTTAGTTTTTGAGTAACGACAGAAACCGCTATTTAGAAATAGATAGTTGCATTACGATACAATAACCCGCTATCCGCTAATGCAGCGACAGATACAATAGTCAATAACTGTCTACGTTGCGCAACGACCAAGCCTAGGCTAGCCTAGCGTGTGACGTCAAAGTAAGGTAACGTGTTCATTGGGTACTTATTACAAGCATACAAAAATTTAGCTCTGTATAATTATTACAATAAAAAAGTGTATAGTAGTAGGTACCTAATGGTTATAAATAATTAAATGCAACTTTGGTGTCAATATTTTATTTAAAGAACCTCTCTTTTTATATAAAAGCAGTTACTTTTTACCAACAAAAGTTATTTTATGGTACGTATCCACATTTATATGAACCGTATCTGCGTAGTTTGAATCCAATACCAATAAGAACGGTTTCAAACGGTGTGCTGCGACTGATGTGGGTGTTAATTTCGGGCCAGCAGAATGTATGTTTACTAACTGTGAGATATTGTACGCATTCTTTGTATCCCATGATATCACATCTGAATATTCAGTGTGACGTAGATATACGTGGTGCCCGTGAGAGCCTAAGAGAATGACTGGTTTCGTATGGTCTCCAATAACTGAAATAAGAATGATATATCTTCAAAGCAGTGTTGTGTAACAAAATTAAATTAAGTATTCAAGGTAGTTACTTCTAAATGGAGCAATGGAATTTTTTCTTCGTAAATCGGCTGTGTCTAATTCAAATAGCCCTTGCTGAAACAGTCTAACGAGTATTAAGACCGTATGCTTGGGACTTCTTTTTACCAGCGTTAATTGAAGACCTAAAGATGGAGCACATGCGACAACTGTCCATTCCGAGCCTGATGATACCTCGTGGACCAGTACTGCACCGCGGGAGGCATCTGATATATATCTGTGGTAAGATTAATTTTGTTATAATTATATAGTAAGGTACATATCACTATTAACTTGCTAAACGTAATCAATAGACATCATTAAGTACTATTTGGAAGCAGCGTTTTAAGCATTTGTCTCTTATTGACAAACTCTTATTCTTTACAACATAGTAGACGGATCCGCCTGCTTATAATTTGTATACAAAATACATACCTAACTGCTATTACCGTGGTCATTATAAAGAGTAAAGAATCAATTATTAAGCAAATGTAATTTATCAACTTGTAAAACATGAGCGTTATCCTAAGTTTTAATCAAATTAATATAATATATTTTGGCGATAGCCAAAATTCAATCATTGGAAATATTTCAATTTATATTATCACTATTCTTCCGTTATTTACTTAGTTTCATAATTTGCTTCGTTGCCTTAATTATAAAACGTGTGTCCTCTTTGTCGGTCGCTTAACGAATGCATACAGAACGAATGCTATTGGATCGTTTGCCGATTTCCACGATGTGGCGGAAGTGCAACAACAACCAAACCTTTCGGTAGATATTAGAAATATACACATCTTTAATATTTGGAAATTGTAAAAACAATTATTTAATCATTACAAGTTATTTCTATTTTAAACAATCGATAATAATTAGATTGCTCCGCTCGCGTGGATATAGGATGCAGTCGATAGAGCGCACGCACGAATCGTGCTGTCCCCGCTCAAAACACGGTTGACACAAATGCTTATTGTGGGTGATCCTTAGAAGATAGATACGAGTATGTGCTATAGCTGACTTTTTTTTAGGTACATTTATATACAACATTGATACCTGATTGGTTGAACCTGGCCAGATAATATATATATATATATATATGAATTAAAGGAAAAGCAATTTAAATCGGATTAGTGGTTTCCGCGTGAAAAGAACATAAACGGACAGAGAGACGTTGAGTTTTATAATATGTATAGATGAAACTTAATAAAAATCAATTCATATTATAAAAACATCTATATTATGTAATTAGATATATAATACTTCTAACATATACATAACTAGTTGAGCCCTGCGGTTTCACCCGTGTATAATTTAAAATAAATCTCTGGTTGATGATTTATAATAACTACAGTATAGACAATATTTATGTTGGCCGGCCAGAGTTATGCGTCACAACTCGCACGGCTCGTTCCCGCCACTACACCTATAGTCATAGACCCGAGGTGTTGAATTATTTTAATTTGACATTATCTCCCAAAATGTTCGTCCAAATAACATGTTCCAAAAATGCAAAGTTTATCTACATAAAATTGTCTTGATGATGAAGTAACTATCATTCGTAAGGATTAATATGCTAACCCTAATATATATGGCCAATCCGACGACCATCACAATCATGAAAATCAGAACTTGCATTAACCGTGCATAATGTAAATGTATTCTATCTCATTCTCTCGTAGGCTAAATTCTATAGATGTATAAGGTTGTCTCTTTTTATTGTCGCTTTTTCGTTTCAATGAGTTTCAAATCAGAACGATGCTAAAGAAGTTTTCACTTCAAAAAGACATTTTACGTAACAGTATGATATTAATGTTACATCAGATGGACATACCATAAAGGTGTCAAGGCAATTACTTTTACTACACAAAAATCATATTTGACTTCAGTATGATGCCTTATCAATATCACAGAGAATGACATAACTTTTAGATCAGTAAACATGACAGTTTTATGTCATATATGTGAAAATGCTATGACCCACATATGACCTGTGTGTGTGATGTCAAATTAAGGTAACATGTTCACTGAATATCAGTCTAGTGCAGAATTTGCAACATGTTACCATTACTGCTAGCGAAAAACCCAATACCAGCCACGACTAGTCAATCAATCTTTACCACTATTGCTCCACGATAACGCAAGACCTTACAAGAAACCGTTTCAACGCTACAGGAGTAACAGTTAAAAAGCCTCCTTACTCTCCGGTCCTGGCTATAACTGACTACAATTTATTTTGAAAGTTGGATAATTTCCTACAAGGGAACAATTTAGTTCGCGAAAAGCAGTAGAAAACTCCTTTACGAACATATATGAGTTCCATACTGTTAAGTTTTATCGTAAGAATGATCATATGATTATAAAAAAAATGTTTCTCATGATTCTAATGATAAAAAATAGATATTTTTATTGTTTCTATATACAACTGCACTTTCATACTTGAACTCCTAGTAATATATTTTAAAAGAAATAAGTCTACCAACGTAGTCTGTAAATAGAATAGGTATAATTAGCCTCAATAATCTAATTGCTTAATATTGTTTGTGCATGTATATTGTGCATGTATTTATTTCTAAATGTATGCTATTTTTAGAATAATTATGTAAAAATATTTGCATAATATTTTAATCAGCTTACAAGTTGAAAGTATTTTTATGTAGACCGACGTTTATTTTAATTGAGTTCAATGTTAATTGATATATTTTAGCTGATAATATGTATTTTGTAATTACAAGGATCTATTTTAGGCAATATGCACTACCTGGAAGACTTACATATGGCAATATTAGCGACTTGTATAAACATATTAAAACAAAGTAATATGCAAATATTATATTTGATTGTAAAACAAATAACATATTAATTTTTTTGGTATTAAGGCCGGCTCCACACGTTGGCCTCAACTTTGGCGTTTATACTGTGCGCTAACGTGTATGTAGACAAAAAGTTTTAGCGCCAAAGCTCACGCCAACGTTGGTAGTGTGCCGTCTCGCATCGGAAATATCAAAGGGCCCCTCCCTTTAGATGACAAGGTATAGAGTAGATTATTTATTTTTTAACAAGTCATAATTTCTAATTTATCTGTTCTCGCCCACAAAATTTTGAAGTGAAACTTCTTATGCGACTTCCTTTTTTTTTTTTTTCGAACTGACTATACTGTTAGCCTTAGGGGCCCTGGAGCCTTTACGGCTTTTACAGCTTTACCGGGCTTGGATACGACTTCCATTTTACGACTTCCATTTAACGCACATTATCGGTCTCTCCTCTTTGTGTGAGCCAGAGCGAGAGAGCAAATGTCAGTGTGTATGTAACTTGTATTGCACACTGTTTAAATAAAACATAAAATATCTTTTAAAATGAAGTTTCACTTCTATCGTGTGTGAATCGCACACACACCTTTTTTTGTAACCATGAAGGTTGGATAACTCCTTTAAGGATTTAATTTGAGAAAACAATGATTTATCGATAAACGTTAGAAAGTACAGGAGCTAGAAAAAGAAGTGATCCACTGTGACCCACTCTCTCCTACCAACGTTGACGATGCATCCACATTCTACATGTTTGCAGTTTACTCGAGTCTTCTCGTCACTCGCAATCGGTGTGTGCATGTGTTCAGTTGTTAAATCGGTATACCGATGTAGACGTCAAAATTGCTTTCAACTTTGTATAGTTTTCTTAAATTATTAAATATAATTGTCTGTTATGTACTCACTGGTTTTCTGTTTTACTCGTATGATGTGTCTTTACTATTTTTTTACTATGTAAAGTTGAACCTTTTTAATGTTTATTAAAAGAAAATATTATAATATAGAACCACGGAAACAGTTAAAAATTGAAATATGAGAATAGAAGTACCTACGAGGGCAAATAAAATATGAACCGGACTTCCGTCTGTCACCAATTGCGCACGACCATTGCTACGCCTTCGTCATCGTCAAGAGGCGACGAACCCACCTTGCTGACACTTTTCAGTAATGTAAGTCATCAGAAATGATTGACTCGGCACTCCCAAACGATATTCCGACATATGCAGCAATTTCCCATATTGTAAGGTGGCGGTCTCCTTAATCATCCCATGGATCGAAAGATTATTGTCCGCGGTCGGCGTTAATGGGTCTGATTTTGCACTAGCTCTCAGTCATCGGATTTTTTTGTGCCAGTCGTAGACTTAGGTCCTTGAAAGCGTTTTTTCAGTAAACTGTGCAATTAGTCGACGCGAAAATTCGGCAGATTTTACGCCCTCACTCGACAAAAATTTAATAATAATGCGTTGCTCAACAGTCTTGTGCACCTTTTGAACATATGATGCTCCTAAGAGCCAATCTACTCTGGCAAGCCAAACCGATGTACTCCCCTCCATTTTACATCTCCACCAAACATATATCAAGACGTCACGTTACTCACTTCACCTATAAATAAAGAGCGTTAAAAAGAAAAGTCCTGCTAATATTTGATTCGCCTAGTAGTTTATAAAATACATAGGATAAATCTTTGTTGGTATTTTGAACCCTAAAAAACTAAGAAATATCTGTATTATAAGGTTGAAGTGTGATAACTTTCAAATTCCCCACCCTATTAAGTATATCTTAATAATATAAATTATTATATTGTAGACCATGATTAGTTTTGTTTATGAATGATGTGTAGGGTGTAACTTACATAAAAGTTTTTCCTCCAAAACCATGTTCCGTTACTATGTTCTGGAGCAACGAAGTCGGTTCAGCTGCTGAGGAGAGAGCAATGCGTTTCGTAATCTTTCTTAATAGAATATTGACGACAATAACTTTAGGAAGACAAGTGCAGCGGGGAGATTCTAACGTGTCCACAATGCCACTATCCAGTATCCAGATGTTACCCTGTGAAGGAAGAACGACTTATATTAGGTTTTATGGAATAACTAATTTATTATTAACGTAGTTTCAGAAAGTCCCATGCCTTTTTACAATAGGTAATACGTTTAGCTTACTTCCCATTGTTTCGTTCATTGTTACTTAACCTGTGGTAGGTAAAACGTAAGTTTTTATTTAAAAATAGCTTCTAAATTACCGTGCAGTATCATAAATAAAAAAAGTAATCAATTAATAGAAACAATATTCTTTTTTAAACGTAGATTTCGTTTTCATATCATTTGTTTTATTCCTATAAAATCAACAGCTTTTTCAAAATGTAGTATTTTCTGTTTCCAAGTTCTTCAGGAGTACCTCTCTTTGCGTTTAATTATTTACAACGAAAATGCGATAAATCATATCCCAATATAATTAACTAGATGAGCGTTGCGAATATTATGCATATTATATAATTTATACAATCTAACGGCGATCATGTTATTTAAACAGATTGTTAATAGATGGCGCCTTCTTGACATAACGAAGGCTTTTCATAGGGTCTGGCACCGTGGACTTCTCTCTAAACTTCTGGCGTACGTACTTCCCGATAACCTCTAATGTGGTCGGGGAGAAACAAAAAAGAAAGGGGAGGAACTTGTCATTTACCTTAACCAATGCTTGAACCGCGTATCTATATGGGAAGCAAGTAACTTGGTTAAGTTGGGTGGTATTTGAATAGTACTGTGCTTACCATCAGAGACACACTTACAGTGGCATTCCTAATTAACGTTAAAGTTTTTTAATGAAAACACTATATTTTGTCACTAAACTAAACTATTTGTCTATACAAGGAAATAGGGGGGAACATAAGCTTTAAAATGATATTTATATAATTAATTTGATGAAAAATAATTGAGATATGCTGGTTGGGCGCGTGGATAATTATGGTTATAGGGAAGGTTATAGGTAGTTATAAGGAAGATTGTTGTTAACTAATTATACCGCGCGCAGTATCCTAAGTGTGGTTCAGATTATGCCGCATAAGCTAACCGCTAAGTAACCGCTACCGCCAGCTGCCTATAGATGGCGGCAACATATAAAGTATTGAGTGCAGCATCGGTCAATGGCGTTGTACTCGCCGACCGCGCGCTCGAAGCGCCACCATTGTTGCTCGTTTTTTAACAGGATAGTTTCCAGTAAATTTCATGAAAATCATATTCACCACCACGCATCAAAATAATTGGCGCACTTGCCTCTCCCTGCACTAAGATAACTAAGTATTTACACGTTGTATTTAATCCTTATGGGTTTCCAGAACAAAAAAACACTTTTGAGAAACTAAATATATAGCTGCCCGTTTCGAATTTTTAAAGTAGTATTGTAAAATTAGCATCGCGCATCGTTTTTCGAAAAATACTAGGTAGTGGTTAATTTATTCCATTCTATATTGTTTGCAATATTACATAGGTCTTTGTGTTTTACGTAAAGTTTACGCTGTTATGGATTAGATTACTTTTTCATGCTTATTTGTTATTCAAATCCGAATATTATTTGAACAGCACATTTATTAAATTTAAATAACCAGTTGCGGAATTTTTACTTTCATGAATTAAGTGGAGGTCGGAATGATAAGAATGTAAAAAAAAACTGTTTAGTGTAGCTAAACCTAATATTTTCGATCCATATCGTATCCTACTTGACTTATAATGTTGATATTACAATGTATCAAAAATTTCTCTTAAATCCTATTATTTTTAGTCACAGAATATGATAATTCAATTTTTTTTAGTTATACATAAAAATATTGGTTTTTATAATATGTCAAAATTTACGCTCCAGCAACGTATGTATAATATTTAATTGTAGCGCAAGTAACGTTGTAGGTATAGAACTGTAGATAGTAAGACTATAAAAATAAAAAGGGAATAGACCCTTAGGGTCACTCTGCATTGCCGCGGAACGGAATGGCACGGTTGCGTCAATTTCGCCTCGTTACGCGAGAAGGCGCGCGATTTCGCGAGATTGCTCGCGACTGCGCCTTGAGGCTGTAAAAGGTGCTTAATTGTTTAATCTAGATCTTGGCGCCACTTCTCGCGATTTCCCGAGACACCCCTGACGGTAGCTACGGGAATCTTCGAGAATGGGCGAGAATTCCCCGGAAAAAGCGTGACCTCTTTTTTTTGGCTCGTATCTAGTTTGTACGTTAATACAATTAACATAAAACTCATTGTACTATGTACAATCTCGTCACAAAAGTTAGCTTTTAATCCGTTCCGCGACAATGTAGATTCACCCTTAAGTGCTGGCTAACGTTAACGATAGCTTGTTCATAAGTAACTTCATAGGTAGACAGGCGATTATTGGAAAAAAAAAATACCGTGGAAGGCTTATAGACTAATGTGTAAAGTTTGTCAAATACATCATCATGTATTATATGTAGTTAAATTAAGGACAAAGTTTATGTGCGACCACATGATTTTTATGATAAATGGGAAAAAGGTGCACAACGATATCTACTCGTACTACCAGCGACGCGCCTGCGTTTATTACACAGTAATTATTTTTACTCATATTATTAACATATCGTTATATAATTACGTTTATATAATTTCGTAAATATTATAAAATACATGATTGTGTAATATAGTCATATAATAGAGCTATCACTTTTTGAAGATATCCGTATAAGTAAAAAAAAAATCATTTCTCACAAATATATACTACTCGTATACTAATATCGTCGGCAAATTCGTTCGCTTTAATTACAATACAATATTTTTAATACTAATCAAATAAAAAAAAAAAACCTATAACACTCAGGAATTGCGTAGCTTCGTAATAGAAAAAGAACTTTGGATCAGTAGTTAGGAAGGTTATCATCTCTCACACTTTATCTCTTTATACATACATTAGCTGTGCCCGCGGTTTCACTCGCGTATAATTAAAAAAAAATCACTGATTGATGATTTATAATACAACAGAATAGACAATATTTTTATCGGGCAGCCAGGGTTATGTGCGTCACAACTCACACGGCTCGTTCGCACCACTACACCTATAGTCATAGACCTGAACCGAGTGTTGAAATATTTTAATTTGATATTGTCCCCCAAACTATTCGGCCAAATAACATGATATAAATGTTCGTAAGGATTAATATGCCATGCCTAACAATAATGCTCATAAATCAATTTTTAATATTCAATATTTTTTTGTCATAAAAAATGTTATTGTGGCTTATGTATAAGAGATAGACATATGGTATCGCGGACTTTTTTTAGATGTACTAAGGAGCAATATTTTTATAGAACATTATATTTACGAAACACTAACAATTACGTCAGCGTAGCGTCATTACGTCAATAATAAAGCAGTTCGGGTGTGATCTTCCGACTTAACAAAAATCAATATTTAAGGCTATCTGAGAGGTGTAGCCTAATGTTAGATAGCCTTAAATAGCCACGTGAATTTTGCTATAATGTACAAAAAAAAATATTCCAATCCGACTGGTAGTTCCAAAGATTAGCGTGTTTAAACAAAAAAAATCTTGCGCTTTATTATATTAGTATAGTATAGAAAAATTACGCCTCTTTCCCAACGGGGCAAGCTGAGACCACGTCCTTCCACTTGCTACGATCCTGACATACATCTTTCGCTTCTCCGACATTCCTTTATATATTATAAGTATATGTATAAGCTCTTTATAAAAATTAAGCATAGATATAGATTGAAAGCTAATTATCTTTAACCAACCCATAAATTATGTGTAAATACTTGGGCAACCGAGCTCTGCCCGGTTTCTTGCAAATAATACACCTAGGTGACCAAACTTGACAAGTAAAACATATATTATATAAAATTATAATATTATAATTATAAATTATATAAAAGACTAGAGCTATTTCCGTGAATATGTATGCAAGAACGGCACAATGAATAGTATTAAGTTATACCAAGATACAAGTTATTACCTAATTTTAATTCATATTGAAATCAGTCACTAATATTTCTGATATACGCATCAAGTTTTCACGGGTTTGGATTCCGCAACTCGACGTCTATGTGCGCTTATTTCTAGTTCTAACAGAAAACTACTAAACAGTTATGAGATTCACTGTGTGTATGACAGTACGACCCTAGTAATTGGCGCATTACCCAACAAGTTAATACTTACCTAACTAATTATTATCTGATTGGCTTTAAATCAAATTTCGAAAACTAGAATACTTAATTCATTCTTATATGTTCATTCGTTATATGTTCTCATATGTCGTTATATATGTTCGTTATATGTCCTTATATGTTCTCATTATTATGCAATATTCAAACTATTTTGGGAGTTGGCTGATTAACCAGTTCATAGTGAAGCAATTATGTGGAATAATAATTTTGAGTGTGCTTTGTGCTCATGAGATCACACTCACGCTGCCCATTGTTATAGAGATATTGTTGCAGTTAAATATGAAACTGTAAAAAAATGGATCTATATTAGGGCAGGATCCACAAAATTTTATTAAAAAAAAAAATTGCGGTCTTCATCAATTTACCATAAAATTTTAGTATTCATTTTATACGTCTTATTATTGAATTTAATTTATTGAACTAAAATGAAAACAGTAAAAACAGATTCTTGTAAATAAAATACACAAATCATCAACATAAACGATATTTTAGATAACGTTATCTATTTTTAACCTTTTTTTGTTCCATACAAAACTAAAGTATCTCAGTGTAGTCCGGCAATTCTTTAATAATAACAAAAAAAAACTGTTCTAATAATTTATATTTGCCTTTGTTTTTAGTATGGAAGCTAATTTAAAGTACATTGTATGAAAATCTTACAATATATTAAAATTTCGTGTAAAACAAACAATAAAAAAATGACTTATAAACTTCCCTTGAGTTAGAGTTAATGTGTTACGTCGTAACTTTCTTCATATAGTGCTAGTCATTGCTATATTGGAAATTGTTTTGTGGGGTAGCGACACCTTATGACAACATCTGTGAAGTCTCAATTTAATGCCAACCATTTTGGTCTAGCAACAACACGAGAGATTTCCGAAGTTCCTTTTGTTCATCGAAAATAATGGATATTAAAAAGCTAATGAAATAATGTATTTTGTTATAGACATTTTGTATACCACTTTTATTTATCAATTAGTCCAGTTGCTACAGTTGCTATATTTATTTTGACACCCCGGTCGCCCTTGCTTGTCATCCTCAAGGTAGGGTTGGACTACAGTTGCATTTGATTTTATTACAGATCAATTACGTAGTTAATAGTGAACGTAAAACTGGAAACTAATGCACCTTCCTGTGTTTAATTCTCGAAAAATAATTAAAAACATATTTTATGAATGAAATATAATATATACACGTATAAATTGCTTCCTTATACCTAAAGATTAATATTAGCCTTAATTAATTGACTTCCATTATAATTTGCAGATAGATTTTTCTTTGCATATTCATAAATAAATTGACTTGCCCCTATTTTTCTTTTAAATTAACTGTTTTCTTAATTTGATAAATAAATAAACAATAAGAATATTAGAATACTTAAGCCCGATTCATAATAAATTTGTATGATATATTTGAACTAAATGAGGAAAATCTTTTTAGACATGTACTTAGTATGTTCATTTTCATAATAATTTTCTATAGCTAAAAAATAAAGCTATACTCACTAGTAAATCCAAGGAGAAATCTACAGCATTCTGTATGACGTCACAGTCTCCGATAGTGTGCTCACGCAGCTGTGGAAATGGTTCCAGCTCGACACCACGCTGTTCACGGACTAACAACCAAACTGTAGCCAATATGCTACGTTTCATCCTAAAAATATTATTTTTTATCAACCAAATAATGAGATTCAGTGCGTGTTGTTACCATCTTTGGCCACATCGTCATTAAACTTTAGTGAAATTGTCGTTTAACTCCAACCATATAAAGTATAAAAAGGAATGACATAAATTTAATTTGAATAACACTTTCTACAGATTCTTTGTAACATGTTATTTTTTAAGCCATTCATTTTAAGTTGACGAGTAGTTATGTTTTAAAATGCTTTTTAAAATTGTATGCACACGTTCACTTTTGTCTGATACTATTTATGGTATTTCAATAAAGAATATTATTTCGAATACCTGGGTGTTATAACGTAAATTTCATCCATATAGGATATTACTTTGATGGCAATAACATTTTCTTTAATATGTTGCTTACTCTTGATCAAGACTTCTGACCCATGCTCGCATTGTAAATTTAATGGGCCACCGTTCCATGCCAAATTCTTCGGATAACCACTAAGTATTTTTACAAACCACATCATCACCAGAAACTTTTGAATATAATGCCGAAATTTAGCCATTATTAAAATACGAGCGAAGGGAACAGTTGTGTGTTTTAAACGCAATTTAATAACTTTCTGGCATGATACGAACTGTATATAATATAGATTATATGGAAAGAAAATTTCTAAGAATCGTAAATTTGACACAAAATAACTTCATTGTTAGTCATACTTGCAAATCAATGTGTTATTATGTTATTAGGTACCTATCTTATATTGTTTATGTAAATTATAACGTTGTAACAATGTCACGGAATAAGACCAGAATTCAGTTTCGCTCTGATTGTATTAGTAGGAACGTAATACTGCTCTTCCGACATAGAGCGATAGGCTCATGTTTCCTGTAGCTCTCATAGTTGAGAATTGTGTGTCAGTGCATTGATCGAGGATAAAAACAGTAATGCTGTATGGGAACTTTAGCTTGACAAGTTGCAACATTAGGCACGTACATGGTAATAAATGGTTGTAGTTGGTGCCAAGGTACCGAGAACGTTATTCGATACTTGATTTAATTGCAGCGTTGTAGACTAGATAATTTAATATGAATGCCGCTTTGCGTTGAGGGAAATCATTTGAATTTGAATGTAGGCATGCAAACGGTCTATTGTTTTTGGCAGCCTTGATTTCACTCGTAAAAACATTAATTATCTTTTTTATTATTTTATAATGATTTAATTCGTTTTATATCCTAAATCCTAAAATTAATGTTGGTATTAAATCAATATTTTATCGGTTTATCGAATTCATGTCGGTATATTTTATTCAAATAATTTGTCAAAGTATTTTTATTCAACGTGAATTATAACCTTGACTTTCATTGAACAGAAAATCGTGAAAGGATAAATAGCATGGTGGTATCATATTTTCTAGTGACCACCAGGTAAGCTACCATCCTCAAGTTCAAAATCTGTCGCCAAGCAAATATTGATATGTTCCGGGAGCCGAATTAAGAACCAGCCTCCCCTTGGGATTAGTGTGTTACTACCTCCGGCCACATCGTCACTTAACATAAGGTTCGAATATAGTCAAACGCTAAAACTTGTAAAGTATAAAACACATAGTATAAAACAAAGTCGCGTCGCTCTGTCCGTCCCTATGTATGCTTAAATCTTTAAAAATACGCAACGGATTTTGAAGCGGTTTTTTTGTAATAGATAGAGTGGTTCAAGAGGAAGGTTTATATGTTTAATACATGCATAATATTGTAGAGAAACACTGATAAATTTAGAGGTTTCTAATGTGATGTCGTAAATAAACTCATTTTTTGCGCTTACATGCAAACGCTGGCTGAACCCCACGAGATCAATCAAAGTAATGTACTACAGTATTGTATACCTTAAAAGGTTTTTTTTTTTTTTTTTTTTCGAACTGACTACACTGTTAGCCTGAGGGGCCCTGGAGCCTTTACGGCTTTTACAGCTTTACCGGGCTTGGGGGCGAGCGCTGAGGGCACTCAGCCACGAAAGCTAAGCAACAACATCCGAGGGTGCCAAAGTGGCCGGACCTCGGCTCGGACTGTTGCGCGTATGCAATTAAGTCGCGATCTGACTAATTCCCTATCCGTAATTCGATCTAAACTAACTATACATATATACATGTTTCTGCCCCCTGGGAGGAGGGAAGGAACATGTGTATGTGTATTTAGTGGTCTGAAATTTTTGTCTATTCTAACTAGGCAAAAAAAGAAAAAAAAAGGTCCCTTACAGAACCTATGTACCTATGTGTGTTGTGCATGTGTGTATAATGCAGTGTCATGTATGGCTGTGAAAGCTAGTGATTGTAGAGTCACTTGTATCGCGCGAGCGGCTGCTTGTCTCAAGGGCTCCATGCCGATGGATCGGACCTAGAAAGTCCGCTATGGTATATGTCTATCTCTTAAGGATAACCCACAATAACCATTTTTTATCCTTTACATTTTACGGGAAAAAATGGCTTATCTACGAAGTGATTTTAAGCAATACAGCATTAATCCTTATCCAATTAAGTACCTTAAATACATTATCCATGTAATATAGATCAATATAGCCCTTTAGAGCATGTAATTTAAATGAATATTTCCGAAGATATTACAGATTTAAAATGCAGGGACATAGCGGTGCGGCGGTATGGCCCTACATAGCATAGTCAATTATATGTCGCTCTTTCAAGAGTAACCTCTAAACAAAACATGTTTCTATTGTCTAATGACAAAAAAGCTGTAAAAGTTGTTTAAGGACATTCTGTAGTGGGTAGGTATATTTAGTATCAGCATTGCACCCGTGCGAAGCCGGGGCGGGTCGCTAGTAAAGTATAAAATACAAATAACAATTTTCTATTGACTCAGCTTGTCTTTTTCATAGAACATCCGTCAACAAGTGACGAAGTGGTCGGAAATCATTCAGCTATAGTATAGATCTGTAGTCGCCTTTACATGTTCTTTTTTTCCAATTTTCTAATAATCGTCTATTATAAAGGACACTGAACACGAATCTAGTATTATGCCACACCTCTCAGCTAGTCTTAAATATTGATTTTTGTTAAGAAAGTCTGAACAAACCGCGCTCCCGAACTGCTTTATCCGCGTGCGCTGAGGTAATGGTTAGTGATACGTAAATACAATGTTTTACAAAAATATTGCTCCTTAGTACATTTAAAAAAGTCCGCGATACTATATGCCTAATGCTTATATTATATGCTTATATATAAGCTACAATAAGGTATTTTGTGATTTTTTCATTGAAAATGAAAAAGTGATTAATGCGCGTTATTATTAGGCATGACATATTAATCCTTACGAACGAAAGACAATTTTAGGTAGATAAACTTTGCCCTTTATAGCATGTTATTTGGACATATAGTTTGGGGGATATTGTAAAATTAAAATAATTCAACACTCCAACCGCGCGAACGAGCCGTGTGAGTTTTGACGCATAACCCTGGACGCCCGATAAAAATATTGTCTATACTAAAAATGTTATCATAAATCACCGATTTCTTTTAAATTATACGCGGGTGAAACCACTGGTCACAGTGTAGCAGTATAGCATAAAAGTGTTGCCTGCCCATCTGATTGTATTTCCGGATTTAAGTCATAAACGGCTTGGGCGATTTTCATGAAATTTTGTACACAGGAAGTATATGTCATTCGGTGAATTAGGGATTTACACCATTTTTTTAAATTGCGGCTTAAATATATAATTTAGTAATACTAAGCCACTAGATTTTTTTTCAGTCTTATGAAATCGATTAGTTTTATGAAATTACATTTTAGTTTCACATATTAAATATCGCCACGAAAACGCTAGCCGCCATACGGCTTTGGTATGTGACGTCAATAAACACTCAAGCACCATATTCTTCGAACAAAGATTTTTATATTTATTTAGCAACTCATAGTGGAGAAAACTGAAATAACTCAGGCAAGTTTTCAGTATTTTATTACCAGTAGTAAAAAAGAGGTTGTACTGTGATTATAATGTAGAATTATAATATTTTGTTGAGAATAAATTACATTTCCTATATACATATTCATATCTTTTTATATAAGAGTTTATATATAACTGCTGGTTGTATTTATACAGTTTAATTTCATCTACCATCACTAGATGGAGATTTTCTATCAACAAATATGTACTTGACTTTCTCATCTATATGACGTTTTAATATAGGTATGTATAATAATGTCATACAGGTACCATTATGGCTGATACCGTTATAGATAAAGAATATTGAATATGTTAAATTAAATATGAATAGTATTTTGTAATTACATTAATTACAATTAAAATATTTCGATAGCCTGCGATTTTAAGAGTCATATTTCTGCATATTTAGATGTCTTGGCAACCATATTAAAACACGCTATTAGTATAATAGCTATACCTATAGGCTATATGAATTGTCAAAAACATAAAATAAAATTACGAGATGAAAACTAATTACTTCGTTATAAACGCGAGCGGAGTCACAGGGCATCATTAGTTTATAAATAAGCCGTGTTGTTTTTATATTACAATCTATATCTATTAGATCTCTGTTGTATCTATCCTCTATAATTAATAGAAGTACAGTAGAATAAGATAAAGACCAAGTGAAAAGGTTGATAATAAATTTACTAGCGGTACCTCGCGGCCCAGCATGCGTTTGTTACGCTGGGATTTGCATCCCGTAATTTCAAGCCCGGTAAAGCTGTAAAAGTCGTAAAGGCTCCAGGGCCCCTAAGGCTAACAGTATAGTCAGTTCGAAAAAAGGTGTGTGTGCGATTCACACACGATAGAAGTGAAACTTAATTTTAAAAGACATTTTCTATTTTATTTCAACAGTGTGCAATATACATACACACCGACATTTACTCTCTCGATCTGGCTCACACAAAGAGGAGAGACCGATAATGTGCGTTAAACGTAATATTTAAAGTCGCATAAGAAGTTTCACTTCAAAAAAAAACCCGTAATTTTACTTTTACTCATATTATTCACAATTCATATTGCTTATCAATTGAGAAATGAAATTTATTTCCCGTGTATAATTTTCATCAAAATCTGTTTGTTATTTTGACATTAGAAACAGACACTTCAATTTTATTATATGTATAGATTGTTTACTTGTGTATAAACAATGTGTATACTTCATTAAATTACATACATACGAGACATAGATAAATCGTTGAGTTAAAAATAAAAATAGATAGGTGTTAAAAAGAAATACCTATACTTATATATATGTTTGTCAGTGCACATAAGTACTAGTCAAAGATTTCTTATCTTTAACCGTAGGTAGATTAAGGTCATGTGTCTAAATTTAGGTTCGTATACATAATAAACCTGTAATGAAAATGTGTCTGTCCATAATTTTTGTACAAATTGGTTTCATGTCTGATATTTAATTTATTATCGTTACGGACATCAAAACTTTTTTTTTAATTATGTACGTCCATCTGTCGTAAAATCACACAGGATTTATTAATAAAATTTGTCACGTTATTAACATATAATAAAATTGAAGTGTCTCTATGTAATGTCAAAATAACAGGTTTTTACTAAATGCATATGAAAGTATACACGAAAACTATAACAAAAAAAAAAATTGTCTGTCTGTTTGTTCAGAGTAATCTCCGAAACGGTTGGACCGATTTCGACGGGACTTTCACTGGCAGCTGATATTACATTAGGCTACTTTGATTTTAGAAAAATAATTAGGGTTCTACACAAAAAATGAAACCTTTTTTTAATAGTACACGCAAGCGGAGCCGCTGGTACACTTAGTAATTAAATATTTTATTTCAGAGGGATAGTTCTATCAATAGATAATTAAAACACAGACGAAGTCGTGAGCGGTGCCTCGTTCTTCCGTAAAAGGATATGACTTTGCTCCACTCTCCACATAGATCTTTCATAATTTATGTCTCAACTTGTTCCATTAAATTCATATATTTGTTTATATTGTCGTTTCTTAAATATTTTATTTTGACGAATCGTTTTTATCACTATTGTTAACATTAGTTGATTGACAGTTTAAAAAGTACAGTGATTATTGATTACTGAATGTCTCTGTAATTTTCTATCTATATCATAGATCAATGATTGATTTCTTCACCGCTTCAACCAGATACCGTAGGTGTACAATAAAAAGCGGCAATCGCAACTACGCCGTATTGGCGTACTTGAGTCAGTGTCATACCCACAAATCTGTCATTTCATTAATGAGCACTTCATTAATATGAAGGTGCCGTATTTTAGGAGCTATTGTTTGTAGTTAGCGCGGTATCTAGTTGAAGCAACGGATACCAATCATTAATCTATGATTTTTATGTTATCTGCATCTTCTTCTATACATATTATAAAACTCAACGTCTCCCTGTCTGTCTGTCCGTTTTTGTTCTTTTCACGTGAAAGCAATAATCAAATTTAAATGGTTTTTCCTTTAGCTCATAGATATGTTATATGGCCAGGTTATAGGATATCTTTTGTTAGATAAAGTTACACGAAATAAGCAGTGACGATAATAATGAATAAATTCTGCAAAAAAAAGGTTTTGGGGCGATTAAATGGCTTAGGCTGAGTAAACTATAGGAGATATATCAAAATAATGTACTACATAATTGCAGATCAAAGAAGTCAGCGATAGCATAAGTTTATCTTCTAAGAATTACCCACAATAAGCATTTTTGGGGCAGCACAATTCGCGCGTGCACTCGACCGAGTCCTCTAGTCAGTCGATTCTGTAGTCTACACGAGCGGAGCCGCGGGCGCAACTAGTCTTGTATATAAAAATCTTATGTGCGTTTGTTAGTGATTCTATAACTTCTGAACGACTTGACCGATTGAGCTCATGTTTATAATTTATCGTTTTATAGAGACGATGGTTCATAGCTATGTTAGGGTCCGATAGGTGACGCTGTGTTCGGGCCATTAACTGACGGAAAAGGCAGAACAACGTCTGCCAGTCCAGCTTCACCTATACAAGTGAATGTTGTTATATATGAGATTGATAAACTCTTAACACAGTTTCACCGAAAACGAAGAAGCTTGATAGATATGTTTTTTTCATTGGAAGGCCTTTTTGTTATTACTGAATTATTTAGTACTAGAAAGTACATAGCAACGTTTGCAACTAGTCTATCTATATAAACAAAAATGTATATTGCTTTGTATGAGATTGATAAACTCAACACCGTTTGACCGATCACCAAGATACTTGGTAGATCCTTTTTTTCTTTCTTGGATACAGGATTTATAGTATCCCTTAACACTGGAAAGGCTAGAACAACATCTGCGGAGCCAGTTAGGTAAGTATAATTATCAGTAACTTAAATACAGAAAGAGAGTTAAAACTTTTTAGAGTTAATACATAAGAGAGCTAGGGCACAAAGAAATTTATCTCTACTTGGGGCAGCCCGACTGGTGGAATACCTCCGCCCTACAGAAGAACGCAGTTAAATAACCTTGTGTCGTGTTCTTGCGGTGAGTAGGGCTTCCAGAGATCCTTGGGGAAGGGGGTTCAATATCGTGCTAGTGATATCTCTGGTGTTTCAAGCGTCCATAGGCTGCGGTAACTGCTTACCATCAGGCGGGTCCTACGCTTGTTTGCCACTGTAGGCCAACTGTTCACGGAGGCGTAGCTTTATAATCACGTATTCGTCATTATGCGCTTGGTTACGCCTCCTTGTTGCTTACTTACAAAACTATCGACGGAGCGGCAGCGTCACGCTCTCATCGTGCGTAGGTACATACAAGCTTCATGACACCTGTCAACTATCGTCCCCGTGTCATACGTCGGGCTACATTGAATGTATCATGCACGTGTTTATTTTTATAAAGATGGCGGGAACAACTGTTAAATTTGTACAGTTACTCATTACTATTACACTATCGTCTTCTAATAATTAACTTGGAGCTATCAACAATTTACAGTTTATATTTCTTTCTACATACGGATGCGTCTAATATAATCGTGGTCTTCGGCGAATTCCAATGTAGCAATAAGCCAAATTAACGTCTTCACCGGTGAACGACATTGTAATAAATGACTAATGACAGAAAGCGTAGCTTGCAAATTTTGCAATACGCTTCCTGGACAAAGTTTAGTACCAATGCCAGGCTGCATATATGTATATAAGACTTGGAGTCCACCTAATATTACGTTTTTTTTCACACATTTTTACTATACTGTTAGCCTTAGGGGCCCTGCAGCCTTTGCGGCTTTTACAGCTTCACCGGGCTTGGGGGCGAGCGCGGAAGACACTCAGCCGCGAAAGCTAGGGAATATTTCACACAAACTTAGTTGACAGATTCCGTTTATAATTGTGAATTATTAGATGATTTATATTATTCTTTTGGTCTGAGTAATTTATATATTACATGGCGACGAAATCAAACTACGCCGATACTAATAATTTATTAGGAGACGGATTTTTGAGTGCTATTCACAGCTGATGTTTGCTCCGAGTGATTTTCATCAGCTGAAGATATCTGGGAGAATGTAATGGGATCAAAAATTTGAATTTCACGGATTAAATGAAAGCTGGATACTAGTAGTAAATATTCCAATATTTGGCAATATCTTGGCTACAAGACAAACAATATGTTGCAAATTCAAATGGCTAGGTTAAAATACTGTTCAGGGGACTACGTTACGTTAGATTATCCCTATAATCTTGACACGTTGCAGTCTTTTTTAATAAATTTTAATTACTATTGTATTTCATATAACGACAGGATAGATACAGTCAGTCGACCTTCATATTTATGATTAGTATATTAGCTACTTTTGTACCAGTATCTGCAACCAACGCACCTTGATAACAAAAGTGTATTGCCGTGTCTTGTTATAGGTAATACCGAAGTCACGGCTGTGGTGGCCACGCCTTCGGGATCGGTCACTTTTACTTTTAAGGTGTTATGTTGCATTGTAAGTAAACTGTAGAGGGGCGGGTAAATTTGGTACGTACGTAAGGTTCTCGTACAGTGTAGATTGCGGTCGGCTTGCTGCGACACGCTTGCACTTACCCGCTTCGTACGTCATTTACCACGTGCTCTTTCCGATACGGATCCGGCTTCCGCAATCACATTCTGCCCAGGTACACATTTAAATTTATTTGTTATTATTCTTTCTCACCTTGTCGACACTCTCTCTGTCGATTTAAATATTTTAACACACTTGTAAACCGGCTTGTAAAATTATAAGCTAAATTTATCTCTTATCCTATGTTATTTATTACCGTAACCCAAAAAATTTGACAAAAACATTTCATTTTTACTCTTCTTCAGCAATTAATTTATTAAAACGGTATAAGTTATTGGATCTAATTAGTGAGACAAATAAAAATGTTTTACAACCTTGAAAGGTAGCCCCTACCTATATCTTTATTAATATGTAAAGTTACGCAAAGATATAATGTATGCGAATTTAGCGATGAGTTTTGAATTAAATCTAGATCTATGAAAATCTAATAACGAAACATAAATACAGATCGAACGTTATAATTAATCATAAGTTTAATTAAACGCTAGTAATCTAATCTAATCTCGTTATTGCTACTAGCAACGAAATTTATATTATTATAATAATTGATAGTTAATTTTAAAAGTTAAATGGTTTAAAAATTATTTGAGTTTTTTTAACAGTTCAGTCGTAATGGTGTAATGGTTATGATCGGGCGAATATAGATTCAATTTACGCAGGTTAAAGCCTTGGCATTTACATTTAAAAAAAATGAATTCACGTACATTTACTGATTTGAAGTGTTAGCACTAACAGCCAACGACGAAGAAAACCTTCCTGAGAAAATCAGAAACTAGTGAGAAATGTTCTTGTAGATGAAAAATAAAGAACTGTGTCACTGGAATTCATAGTCTACGGGTGAACAGTTCCCTAAAATCCACCGTTCAGCATTCGTGTAGCGGTTGAATGTTGAATGGAATTTCTTTGTCTTTCATAAACAATCACTGGACAATCCCCTGGCTGAATAGAGTTTCACACAATATTGTCTATTAAAAAGCATGTTGTCTATAAAAAATCTAAAATCTCAAATTTCAGCGCGTGTGTTTTAAAACTTTCATGTGAATTTTGATCTCTACATATATTAAATAAATTTTATAAATATGTTATATAATTAATATTATTATATTACATAAAATATTGCTATATAATATATTATATTTTAAATCATAAATATTATATAAACTAATATATCTAGAAAGGGTTTCCTTTGTAAATCCATATCGACGAAGAAATTCCATATTACTGTAAAATTCCATAGGGTTAAGGTTGTTTCAAATATAACGCTTGGGCACTGACTGGGCACGGCCAGGGGACTGTTTGGTTGTAGAAATTCGGTCGTGCAACATTCAACCTCTAACATCTGTCTAATTAGGGGTTCCTTTTGTCTATGAAATGCATAAAGGTTGAATTCGCCGCATAGCGCCTGAATAGTCCCATAGAGCAGCCCCCATATTGACTATGAATTCCACTGTATATCAGTCGTTTGTTTCAAATCGCCAATACGTCGTGGACAAGCCTGGTTATTTTGCCAGTGCCACCCAATGTGAAGAGACATTTGGTCAGCAGTGGAACATTTATTATATTATTGTTATTTTGATGTAGGTATATCAGCTAAGAAGGCTATATTACAATATGAAAATTGGAGCATTGCTGGGCGAAGTATATGACATTTGATAATTTATTGTCATACTTCCCAACTACAACCATCGACACACTCGACCTAATTCGAAAACTTATGATCAGACAAGCTTTATTTTCAGCAAGATTTTATAGTTAGGGATCGTCAATATTTTACTCCTATATATCATAGTAACGGTGCGCCCGCGCACGCATTTCCGCAGTAACTATTTTGATTATAATTATTATTTTTACGCATATTCTTGACAATAGCCTATCAATAGAGGAATTGTATAATATACTTCCCGTGTACGAAATTTCATAAAATTCCAATGAAATTAAAATATCTTATGAAATATTTATTTTTACATATTTTTTTATTGACAATTCCTATAGACTATTTATTAATTGTGGAATGACATATACTTGCCGTGTACAAATTCCATCAAAATCGGTTAAAAATATTTTTTTTTTTTTTGAAATTATTGAGGAGAAAACTTCTTTAGCACCGTTGTGATTTGAAAAAAGATGAAACAGAAAAGCGACGTAAAAAGAGACAACCATATACATCTATAGGATTTAACCTACGAGAGAATGAGATATAATACATTTATATTATGCACGGTTAATACAAGTCCTGGTTTTCATAATTGTGATCGTCGTCAGATTGACCTAGTGGTGTGAGACAACCAAACTTCATACATTACGCAGTGGACATATTACAAGTGGTCGATATTTGAATCCCGCTGATTTAGAATATTTAAAAAGAATTTTTTTCTTAGGGTTTCACTTCTGACAGGTGTTAACTGCTGCATACATTTTTTTTAAAGTAAAATAGGAAATAATCTTTGACCAATGAAATTAGCTTCCCGTGTGCAAAATTTCATAAGAATCGGTCCAGCCGTTTTTGATTAAATCTGGACAAACAAACAGAAAGTAATAATGGTACATTCGTGAGCAGTGTCCTTTATAGCAGATATGTATCGGGAAGTTTGGAAAAATAATTAAATGTACAGACAGAACTACAGATTTATTAATATAGATATATCGACGGCTCCCACGCATAAGGTCGTAAGGCAAAAAACGATATTTTTCAGGAGAGCTATTTTTGTAAACGTTACTGATATAGTTCATTTGTGTAATTCAAAAACTCATAATTTATAGAAGATATTAGTATTCAGGAATTCAGTAATTAGGGTTCAGGAATGTTTAATATGGTATATTATGGTTCTAATAACACAAAAATACAATTTACTCAAAAAATGTGTTTCGACTTTATGCGTGGGAGCCGTCGATATTATTTATATATTTCTATAATATGTTTTTTTTCCTGACAACGCCATATCACCGTTAATTCTTCATAAAAATTAATGATTAAAGCTTAGGTATGTCTCGCTATTTACGAGACATAGTCAAATAGTTTAATTAATGTTTTCGTAAAAAATAAATCAGTTTATCTATTACGTTAGTTAGATTATTTACATTTTGCTAAATATTCGCACGAACAGCTCCCTATTTCTTTTCATTCATGGCGTTAGGGTATACCCAATTGCTTTCTGCTGCAAACTTATCGTGTCGATGTATTGCCACAGATATATTTGGAAGTTTGTTTCCATTCTATGTATAACGTGTTATTTATTTATCTTCGAACATATCGTCACTAAATATTTGTTTGTTATTTTTAAATCCACCTTGATTGTTTAGAAAACTAAATACTAAATGGACTTATATAACTGGTGTTGTAGCGCTTGGTTAATATCCTCTACTACAGATCCGGAGCCGAGAGTTATTTTTCGTGTTATCTCATACTTTTGCATTTTGGATAAAAAAAATATTGAGAGAGAGAGGTGTCCGTGATCTGATACGAGCCACCTATCCTGTCTGTTGCATGATAATATTATAATAATACTAGCTGTGCCCGCAGCTCCGCTCGTGTGAACTACTAAAAAAAGTTTTTTATTTTTTATGCGGAACTCTAATTATTTTTCTAAAATCAAAGTATTCTAAGTTATGCCCTATAACATCAGCTATCTGCCAGTGAAAGTCCCGTCGAAATTGGTCATACCGTTTCGGAGATTACCCGGAACAAACAGACAGACAAAAAATACAAAAATGGGTTTTTTGTTATAGGTGTCGCGTATAATTTCGTATGCATTTAGTAAAAATCTGTTGACATTACAAACAGACACTTCAAATTTATTATATGTATGTATAGATTAATATCGGATTAAGTTGACTCGTATGATGATTATATGATATTATATTATATTACTAGCTGTGCCCGCGGCTTCACTCGCAGGGTTGATCGTAGAGGGGTGAAAATTTAGGGTTGTAGGTATTTTTGTATGTTTTATCATAAAAAAATAAAAACAAAAAATTATGTCTAAAAAATAAAAAATAAATTAGGGGTGGACCCCACCCTTAACATTTAGGGGGATGAAAAATAGATGTCCGATTCTCCACCCTGGCCGATATGCACGCTAAGATTCACGAAAATCGGTCGAGCCGTTTCGGAGGAGTTCAATCACGCACACCGTGACACGAGAATTTTATATATTAGATGTCATTTCAAAGTCGATTGAACGCCTTAAGATTTACCGCAATGTGACTTGCAAGGTCGTCAAAAGACCTGACAATTCAATCAGTGAAACAATTAACAAATTTTACTTTTATAAAAAAATCTGAGATAATATTTAAGCAATATCCTATAACTGAAGGTAAACAATAGTGCATTGTCTGATAAATTGGCTGTTATGAGTTTACAAACACACGAGCACAATGCGTGGACGTCTAACGACGAAGGGAAGTTATTTCATGCGTAGTCACGTCGTATTAATTACCGAGTTCTAAGTAACTATTTCTCAATGTGAATGTTGTGAATAATGTATTATTACTGGATTCATTCCTAATCTATTTGAGTTATTTATGGCAAATTTGATGGGTCTAGATTCGAACGGTTTTAGTACTTATTCAGCATATTACAAAGAACTACTCAACACAATAAAATATTAAAACGTTGAATTGGAAATCTTAGTGCCACACACATGACGTGTAATCGTTATTTAAGCAAACCCTTAGTACCTATAAAAAGTTAACTCCAGTGCTCCATTAGTGATGTTAAATGACAATTAACTTTAATGATCATAATATAAGTAACACTTACTTACCTTATTCGCTTGACTTACCTCCTTGAAAATAACATTTGGGTTATCCAGTTCTTTTAAGTTCAAACCAGTCTATTTCAAAACTTAATAAGTTTTATAATATTATTTACTAAACAATCATAAATCCATGATATTTAAAGTATTTACAAGATAACAATCCTTTTTTTTTAATATATATACCTATAATTAAAACATGACAAAGTATATTCATAAAATCATGTAGAGCATATTCATAATGGAATTACAGCGACTTGAATTGATATCAAACTATTATCCTAATTGATTTACTATTTGAACTATTCTTATTTGCAAAACTATGATTCAAACACGAAAAGGGCATGCAAATTGTGTAATTAATCAGTCCTGGTAAGCGAAAAGCTAAAATCCGCAAAAAAATCACATTAAAGAATAAATCAAATTGTGTAATAAAAAAAGTAATGGATTCAAAATATCCAATTTAAAATAGAGTATATTGGTTCCAAAATATATTAATAATTAGGACCTTTCATTTGCTCATAGGATTTTGCACGAATGTATCTAATTTCGTTTTTATGTAAGTTTCGTAAAGTTTTCATATGTTCGCTTCAGTGTATTCACATTATTTTACTCCATATTTTTTTGTTTTCATCAAAGGATGCCTGAATGTCTAATCTGGGATGTATACTTGATTCTTATTCGAGTAATATAAGTCAAACAATTATTATTATTTGTACCTATGTTTGTATGTTCCAACATTTTTAGTGAAACTACATTATTGAATTTCATGATTATTTTACTGGGATAATCTATATACCAATGAGAAGGTTTTTTAGTATATAAAATATTATGGCACAATTCTTATGTACAGATTTATAAATATAAATGTTCTGTTTATGGTTGATCTTTAACCAAGTCGTTTTTTTATCTTAGAAGTACTTAAGCGTACTTCACACTTCGTTTCGATGGTGACATTACGATTTACGAATTAGTACACAGTGAATGTGCGTTAAATATGAGTACTCTTGTGTATGAAGAGTTAGATCATTAAGAAAATATATACTTAATCACTATTTTATGACACTAGTGAATAGATTAATAATGACCGGAACGAATGATCTAATAACTAATTAAAATAAATAGTGTTTTTATATGTAATTACACGTATGTTTTGCTACATCGAAAGTATTATAATATTTTTTGAACTGGTTTCGGTTGCATCAAGACCTTGTTATAAAAATGTCAATGTTGCATAGTTCATTTCAGGAAACGTGATAGAACGTTTTAGATGCAATTTAGAAGAATATCGTAGTAAGTCTAATCGCAAACAATTTTAGTTACGTATCTATTTATTCATAGAAAATATATTATAACAACCGTATAAATAATATGTAGTATAAATAACTGTATATTAGGTAAATATTATATTTCTAGATTAATTAATTTAAACATCTTTTACGTAAACATTACAATTATCACATTAAAATACGCGTAACAACAAAATAATATATGCTTTGAGAAACTGTTAACGTGTTTTTGTACAAAGTACCATTGTAAATTTTATTCATTAGATGTTTGTGATAACCAGTTTAGGAACAAGCTTTTATAATATGATCTTTACGTTTTAGTACATTAATGAACTTCTATTAGTGTTACGTCAACTACATGGTTATTTATTCTCCCCCTTTCCACTTACACGGTTGCTTATAATTAATTAACAAGTTACCTATTTTGGATGAGCGTAGTGGTGAAACCGATTCGTTTTTATTTGGTTCCTAGTTCATAGATTATACAACTGATCTAATTTTTTTTTTAATTATTGTCTTGTTTAGTTGTAAAGTGTAATTGTGTGAAAGTGAAATCGTAGAAAACAGGAGCATTATTTACGTAGAATATTCATGTTTTTTTTTTTCGAGCGGACATTTTTGTTGTTTTTGTCTGTATGATAATGACGTAAGATTTGTAGAAAAAGATTTCAATTTGGTCTTGTCAACTACATTGTCAATTCAAAAACGGTAGCTCGCTTTGATAAATGAGCCATTTTAAAATCGGTAGTGGTAGTGATCGATTTGATTTCAGTGTGTGTTGCTAACAATTCAATAATACGAAATCAGGCAACTGTAACCGATATAATAGGTAATTGTAGGCAGTTAATGGACTTTTTTCTAACGATAAAAACCAGCGTACAAACACTCTTCAGTATTTCCACAGCAAATGTCTACGCACGAACCAAGTAGAGTATGTTTATTTGTTTTATTTATGAATTTTTTCCACACTCGCCAGGCAACATTGTTAGAAACATTCACATGAAACATTCAGTCAGTACCTATACACACTCATTAACATTAACATAACGTTATGTTATTGTTCAATTAGGGGTGAAGAGAGGTTCATTACTGACAACTATTTTATACACTTCGATCTTGTATTTTGTGCCTAACGTGACTTGTATATTATGTTATACTAGCTGTGCCCTGCAGTTTTACCCGCGTATAATTTTAAAGAAATCGCATATTGATGATTTCTTATACTTCAGTAAAGACAATATTTTTATCGAGCAGCCAGGGTTATTCGTCATAACTCACACGGCTCGTTCGCGCCACTACACCTATAGTAATAGACCTAAGCCAAGTGTTGAATTATTTTAATTTTACATTATCTCCCAAACTATTCGTCCAAATAACATACTATAATAGGGAAAAGTTTTTCTATATAAAAAAGTCTTGTTGATGAAGTAACTTTCGTTCGTAAGGATTAAAATGCCATGCCTAATAATAATGCTCATAAATCACTTTTCAATTTTCAATTAAACTTTGTCACAAAATACTTTATTGCGGCTTATGTATAAGATATAGGCATATGATACCCCTACTCCCAGGGGGAAGAAACATGTATATATGTATAGTTAGTTTAGATCGAATTACGGATAGGGGATTAGTCAGATCGCGACTACATTGCATACGCGGCAACAGTCCAAGCCGAGGTTCGGCCACTTTGGCACTCTTGGAACTTGTATCCTTGTTTTCGCGGCTGAGTGCCTTAACCGCTCGCCCCCCAAGCCCGGTAAAATTGTAAAAGCCGTAAGGCTCCTGGGCCCCTAATGCTAAAAGTATAGTCAGATAAAAAAAAAGCAGATTGCTTAACGTTTATGGTTACTGCTCCACTCCTTAGGGTCTTAGCGTAAAGTTATATAGCCCTTAACCGTCCTCGATAAATAGGTTATAATATGCATTCTTTTATCTGACTGCTAGTTATAGTTATTAGCGTGTTTAAACAAGCAATTCACAAAAAACAATTACCTAAGTATAATGCAATTGCAATTTTTATTAAACCTATTGGATCCAAACTGTATTTTTTAGCGTAAAACATTTATCAAGTTAGTACGTTAAGTTTAAACACCTACTGAGAAGATTTAAACACCTGCGAGATTTGAATCTACTTCAATCAAATGAAACGCTTTAAAAATTAAAAATTAATGGGCTCGCATTAATCACTAATAAACTAATAAACTATATTAGTAAATAAGCATTAATAAACTATTTTTGAAATTGAAGAATTTTTTTTTTTTTTTTAAATGTCAGCATCAATATTGTACTTTATTCTGAGTAATTATTTAAATCATCAAATGCTTAAATTTTATTAATAATGTAATAAACAAATGAAAATACTACCACGGAGCGTGACGTAGCAATGTAATTTTATTTGGAGTAATTTAAGTATTTTTTTTTTCATTTAATTAATTTAATTGTATGTTACATTTGCATATGTAATAAAGTATAAGCAATACACGTTTGCTCAACATCCGACATAATTTGAATTAAGTAGATTGACAAGGTTACAATGATTAGAAAAACAAAAATGTAAGTATATTTGAAACATTTTATATTTTAATAGTTAATTTATATTTCTTTATCTTTATATTCAGAATGAAGATCTTTAATTGTAATTAATTAATTTATAATAAATTTTGTCCGTCCATCTATTATACGATTACTCCAAAAATATTTTAACTTGGTATTTATTATATTTAAATGTGAAATTATTTGAAAGTTAACAAAGCATATGATTAGTCGGATGAGCTGTGTTAATAATAACAATAACTGTCTTACAGTATGTACAGTATTGTACACCTTAAAAAGGTCTACAAAATAGTCCGGGAAAGTATATGTCTATCTCTTAAGGATAACCCACAATAACCATTTTTTATTCTTTACATTTTACGGGAAAAAATGGCTTATTTACGAAGTGATTTTAAGCAATACAGCATTTATCCTTATCCAATTAAGTCCCTTAAATACAATGTTCATTTAATATAGATCAATATGGCCCTTTACAACATGAAATTTAAATGAATATATCCGAAGATATTACAGATTTAAAATGCAGTGACATAGCGGTAAGGCGGTGCCGGCCCTATATACCATGGTCAATTATAGGTCGGTTTCAAGAGTAACCTTTAAACAAAACATGTTTGTAGTGTCTAATGACAAAAAAGCTGTAAACGTTGTTTATAAGCACATTCTGTAGTAGGTAGGTATATTTAGTATCAGCATAGCACCCGTGCGAAGCTGGGGCGGGTCGCTAGTATGTTATAAAATATATGCAATAATAACACAAAATCATTGAAAGTTTTAACAATAATATGATGCTCTTTGCTGATATTATATTTTATTGTATCACGTCATTTAAATCAGTTAATATATAGACACTAAAATAACGGAAAATACTAATTAAATATAACGCAATATAGAATTAAAAAAATCTTTTTTTTTGTGAAACCCAATTAAAACTAAGCTAATAAATTCAACAATGATAAATAATTCATAGCATTATGAATATGAATGAGATATCCGTTGATGTATTTATGTACATGTAGCGTATACTATAAGAATCAAGTTTCACTTTCTTATTCTTCTATCATGCAGGGAACTTCTGAATGGAAACGAAGAAAGAAACTTTGAACTAGGGAAATGTTATTTAAAAAAACATATTTAGAAAATACTAAGTTTTCACTCTATCGAACATAATTAGGTATATTTATAAATCTGCCAAGTCTAGTGCAAGGCAAGCTGTCGTACCATCTTTACAGGAAGCATTTCGGCGTATTTTCACGCCTCTGTCTAGCAGCACTGGGCAGCAATTGTTATTGTTATTGTACAACTTCATCCATTTATAGGGATGCAAAGTTAGAAAAATTCGATATTGACTGATATTCGACTGATTCATAATCATCAAAATAGAACTAGTACTACCCCAATACCTAGAGAGCTGTTTATTTATTTATTATAACTATGTTGAAACAGTAAGTTTCCTACACGAAAACGTCCTTGAACTGTGCGTATAAAAGTTGTACTCGTCGTGACAGAACAATAAGGTCATTACCGTGAATTTGTTTTGCTTCTTCGTTACGTCAGAGCAATTTCTGAGCGCAAGATGCTAATTTGGCGTGATTACTGTTTAATTTTTTTTTTTTTTGGAATGACTATTCTGTTAGACATAAGGGACCTGAAGCCTCAAACGGCTTTTACAGCTTCACCCGGGCTACTGTTTAACATGACAACGCTCTCAGATATACAACGCTTATAATAGTTTTTTAATCATTAATAAATTGTTTTAACACATACTTAGGCCCTTTATAAACGAATAAACTTGCAGTATATATATTTTTTACGGATTTATCTCCGATGTCTTCCAGCAAAATCTTATTTAATTTTCTAAAACATTCATCTATACTAATATCTGTGCTAATATTATAAAGCTAAAGATTTTTTGTTTGTTTGAACGGGCTAATCTCTGGAACTACCTACTTGTCAAATTTGAAAAATTCTTTAAATTTAGGATCATCCGCTTCATATATGAAGATTGTCTGAAAATTTCATCAAAATTGCTCTAACCACTATGGAGTCCATAGAGAACATACATACAAACATCTATCTTTATATAAGAAAAAAGATTTATTGAGGATAATTATAGACTATATATCATTACGTTATGATTCTAAGGAGCGGAGCAGTAACTATGAACGTGAAGATATCTGGCAAGCTGTAGGCGAGTACGGAAAGTGAGTATACCGATAGGCTACAAGGATGTTGTTAGTTGCGCGGTAGACACTTGGTCAAATAAATGTAACACGAGTGAAACCGTGGGGCACTGATAGGAAATTTTGTATTTATATAAATTTTTGATTCGTTTTCGAGTGAATATACAACAACTTTCATGCAAATAAAATCAATTTTAAAAGTAACCACTTATAGGCCAATTAGCTCTAAATTGGGTCCTTTTTTAGGTCTTGTATTGCTGCTAAGTATCGTATTATAATGTTTATATATTGATTATCAAATCGAATATTATTATAAGAAATTGTTTTGTTTTGGTCAGTAATAATAAATAATATTATTTTATTACAGGAAATCAGCATGAGCTGTCATATAATCATTTTATGCGCTTGCCTAGCTGTGGCTAGTGCGAGTTTGGAAGTCATCAACCAATGGAATTTACTGCAGTTCGACTTCCCGCCAGATCCAGTACTTTTGGAAAAGTTTCAGCCAGAAAACACAGTTCCAACAGGATTAGAAATTGGTTGGGATAAATTATATTTGGGAATCCCTCGGCTAAGAGCTGGAGTACCGGCAACGGTGGCCTGGGTACCCAGAAGTCTACCACCAGGTGTCAGTCCAGTATTACAGGTGAGTGATTTTGTTAAATTTTTTACCTAATACTTTATTTCCGGTAACATTTAAACACTGATTTATTGTACATGTGCATGCGGAGGCGAGAACCATTTGTCATTGAATCAACATTCTACTGGTCTCATGATATTTGACTACTAACTTAGACCGGCACTAAAAAAATGCAATAAGGAAACTAAGTCCAGACGTAAATAAGGAACATAAAACATAATATAATTATAACATTCATATATATTCTACGGATAGACAAGAACGTCCATTAAAACCAATCAAATAATGGTAAGAGTTAGAACTAAAGTTCGCTGCAGCGCTAAAATATAACGTTTAACCAAAGTGTTAATAAAATAGGCAGTGCTAGATCGCTTATAGAGTATAGTTTTCTCACGACCAAAACGTAAAGAGACTAAGATCGTGTGGTATTTAAATAAGGCAATATTTTTCTGCTATTTATTCGCTTAAACAACAAATAATTTTTCTTACTTAACACTTGACCACACTGCATAAATGTCGAAGCCACACTAAAGTAAGGTGTACGGATTGCAGTCCAGTTCAATCGAATAGAATGGGTGTTCGGATCGCGAAATCTAGTACGTAACTAGTAGGTACCTATTTATACATAGGTACATATATATATATATATATAATCGAAAATTGTTTTAGTTTTATTTCTAGCCTAATTGTAATTTAATCTTTTGTACCTTTTCTTCTTTTGATACATTGGTAACAATGCAAAAACACAAACGAAAATTGTAATCACCTACTCCAAGTAAGGACGTAGGTAGGAATCATTGCGATCAAATAGAACGTTATGGGTTATGATTTATATGAATTAGTAGTTTAGTTTGGTATTCATTCATTTTGTAATTAATAATCATTGGATACATTTTAGGTTAAGGACAAACAAATTCATTGTAAATTAGAGTAATTGTGTCGCTTTTCAACAATGGAGTAGTAATGAAGTAAGTACTAAAAACCTAAATAAACTAAATAATAAAATATAATAATAACTTTACTAAAACAGTCGATAAATAATATTGTCAATCACAACCAGTTACTCCTAATATAATGTTTATAAATAACAAGGTTTTATAAAAGGTTTCTGTATTACGCTCACTTATAAATTCTATAATAGATTTATTACTGCAAAATAGCGGTCAAGAGTCCATAATTGTCATATCTGTTATATCAGGCCAAATATACTATAGTGTATTATGTTCGTTTAATCTATATATGTTTAATTGAATACTAACTACTACTAGCTGGATCTTGCGAATTTTTCACACATTATATAGTATGTAAACAATCTATCAGCTGTAAATTTTCATTAGGAATACCATATTTTAATCATTGATTTAAAAACACCTTTAGTGATAGGAATGCAATTCCATAGAAATGCTTTATAGAAATTATTTAATGAAATGTTAATTATTAATTATTTCGTCTTAAATATGAGCTTTAAAATGATGTTTCAATCATAAATTTTAATGAATAATTAACGGAGATATAGCGTTGCCCGCAACTTGAATATTTGGTGAATATCTTTGTAGGTAGGAGTACGTTTTAAGATTTAAGATATTTTTATTTCACTAAGAATATACAATTCGCTTTACAGAGAAACTTACAGCTAAAATTCTAAAATTCAACTTAACCTGTATACATTACGTTACATTTTTAAGTAAATAGTTTGAATTAATTCAACAAACAGTGTAACTAGGGAAGGCGGATTCTATTACCATACAATTCGCTTTACCGATAAACTTACAGCTAAAGTTCAAATATTCAATTTAACCAGCACATTATTATATTAAATTTTAAAGTAGGTAGTTTGAATTGATTCAAAAAACAGTGTAACTAGGGAAGACGGATACCATTATGTATTGGAGCGTTAGGAATTAGTTTCTGTCATAACATAGCCTTTTTTATATTAGTGCTGTGAAATATATTCAGAGCAACTCTATATTTTATATATAATAATGTACTATTAGGAACCGTCCGTAGCTTCATAGGTGTAAATTACAATATAAAACTTAATATTATATTAATTAGTTCCCATATTTTTTATTTATTCACGTATTAGGTGGAGTTATTATAAATGTATATTTAATTGCTCTTTGTGATATAAAATTTCAAATTCTTTTATTGTTATTAAATCTTATATTGTAACCAAATCGTAGCCGGTGCCGACCAGACGGTATGAAATAGAGAAAATTATTGTACTACTATATTTTACGCTAAAAGACATAAAAAAAATGTACAACAGTATATGTATTCATTTTATAGAAATTGCAGTAAATATGATAATAAAAAAATCATGATTTCATAACATAATTCTCTATTTACCGTTTGTGTAAAACTGTTTTAATTCTTATCCAACCAAATATTTACGTATGCTTTCTAGTTCATTCGATTAGTTTTCTCTTTAACATGACAGTGATTTGACAAATATTTTGATAGACATCGCATGTTTTACGAGTATATGCGGACGGAGCAGAATTTTACGTTCATATCGGTGTGCTCGCAGGTTGAGTTTTCCTTTTGGTTCTGTCCCGTAAAATGAACTAAAAGTTACCTCTACCCCTAAAGTTAGATTAGTTTTTTTTTAATTTATTGACAATCCGGAACACGAATTTTATTTTATAATACATACAAATATATTCATTTATAGATAGGACTCGCGTGCCACCTATATACGTTGATGGTACCATACGAGATACCTTTATGCAAAGGCTACCAACTACTGTACAAAGTTTAAACTCAATCAGATGAACAATACACGAATGCATAGAACATAAACACATAAACATTATTTTTGATATAAAAGACTGCTACATAACACTACACAAAAGCGTAATGTTATGTAACCTAGATCTTTCTTCGGATTCGGTTCTAAAAACTAAATTCAAGACACCGAGAACTATATAAAATACACTGAATTGTTGAAACGATTCACGCGCCACCATTATTCGTTGATAGTTCTATTTCAATAGAGTTCTCGTAAGTTCCAGCAGTATCTGTGCAATTTTTTAATTCCCACGGATGAACGATACGCTAACGCATAGAACACGAACATAAGGACATTATTTTTAAGTATATTGCGTTCCACGCCATGCAGATACCTATTTATTTATATACTTAAAAAGTATTAAGGGTAAAAGTTGTTAGATATCTGTACGTTGAATTATCGCGTACGGAGTCACGGGATTTGACTTGTTAACAATAATACTGTTGAAATCCACTGTGTGAATGACATAATAAAAATATTCGTTTCACTCTCAATGACATTGGAATTGTAATTTGTTTCTTTGAACTAGTTTTTAATAATTCCTTACGCATGTTTCTTTTTGATATCAACTTAAATTTAAAAATATAGATAAGTTTAAGAAACAAGTAGACAATATACCTATATTACTTTCAAAGATAGCATGAAAACAATAATATAATTACTAAGTCTTGCTTATCATACGAAGGCTTGCATGACATATCCACAGATCGTAAATTGTTATGTCGTGCAAATTATGACATAACCTAAAAACATGCATATTTAACTATCAATTATCATAAAAAAAAAATTGATACTGGTAAACGTTATTAAAACATTTTGCACGACAAAATCCTAAATAACTTTCTCTATATAATGTTTTTATGAATTTTCGTATTTTTTGTTACTGCGTGTAACTAGAGTAGACCAAAATTATAAAACCAAGTAATTGAAAATTAATCGTGTTAATCGAATTTATAGAACGCCCTTGTACATTGAATTTATTCGTTTCTTTTTTAATTTCGAATAAAAAAATATATTTATGTAAATCATACATTTTTACTGCAGCAACACGCAACGAACAATATTGACTACTACTTAATACTAATCTTGTTGTTTGGAGTCAGGAATTCAATAATAAAGTGTTTAAGATTGCGATTTCAATTGTTGTTATAGTTTATTTTTGTTATTTAATTTACACAGCTTACACCCCCTAAATTGATTTAAAGTATAATAGTATTAGCGATCATATTTAACTCTAAAAAAGAGTCGATAATCGAAAAACAATTTCCAATTTAAACTATGCTACACCTCTAAAATAAACATTTGACATGTGTCATGCAAGCCTTTTTACGATGAACCACTTTTACTGCGATTATTAATATTTTTGCAAAAGTTTTAAATAAAGAAGGAGAGATTAGACTACATTTTTCATATATTGTGGTATTTTGTGATACTACGAGTATTACACGTTATCTTTAACAGACTTTGTTACTTACTTTGTAACTAAAATATGTTGCCATGTACTAGTGTTTTTGAGTGTTTTTTTTATGGCAAGCAGTTGCAAAAAGCCATGCATTCCATCTGATCCGTATCCGTGATCTGATGAGTAGCCTGTAGCTATTTATAACCACCTTCAAATAAGACTGCAGTCCTATGTGAGGCTAGTTAATAATAGTTTGCTACAATGCTTCTTGTCTATGTGTCTTGCTTACTACACCCTCCAGACAGGAACACAGCAAACAGCGTGAGTGCAGAAATACGTGTGGTGGTACTGCTTCTGTAATCGAACCTGCCATAGTTTCTACCAACTACCATTCCTTATTATATCGGATAACATATGAACCATTTCAACTAGTAACAATTACAGCATGAGTGCAGAAATACGTGTGGTGGTACTGCTTCTGTAATCGAACCTGCCATAGTTTCTACCAACTACCATTCCTTATTATATCGGATAACATATGAACCATTTCAACTAGTAACAATTATGTGTAGGTATTTATTTAAATAATATAGTTTTTATTAGTGATGTCATCTCACTGATCTCACGGGTACGCACTCATAATTGTTATCCCTTATGCAATTACATACAATACCGTTAAATATTATAAGCTCATATAATAATAACGGTCACATTATCGATCTATAGGTTGATTATTGAAATTATTATACAATACAAGTAGTAAGAGAAGTGTTTAGATTCCTCCGAACGTTGCGTTTACGGCCATATATCTAATTGTCTACTGCACTCAAATTATAGGTATCCCCTTCTCAAACACGAAATATGTTAATAAATCTGTAGTTCCGTCTTTTTTCCAAATTTTCCGATAGACAATGTGAAGAACCATGCCATTAAAAAAACGTTGTATCGTTTGTATGTCCGGATTTAACTCAAAAACGATGGGATGAATTGTTATGAAATTTTGTACACGGGAAGATTACGTCATTGGTTAAATGATAGACAAAAGAAGTTTTTCAATAGGTAATACTTTTAAAAACCTAAAAAATATTTTTTTTCCAAATAAAAAAAAATATTATTTCTCAAACAATTTTGATAAAATCTTGTACACAGGAATTATAAGTGATTTGATAGTAATAGACTATAAGAATTGACAATAGTAATTTTAGGAACCGTAAAAAAAAAAGAATTACAAAAAAGCAAATATATATATATCAACCGATTTTGATAAAATTTTGTACACGGGATGCTTATGTTATTGCTAAAATAAAATAGATTATAGGGATTTCGTAATAATACTTTTAGAAGTAAAAAAAAAATACAACCGATTTTGATGATAATTTTATACGGGAATTACGTCATTCCTCAGTTGATAGGCTATTAAAATTGACATTAATATAATATGTAAAAATAAAATTACGGGACGAAAATAATTACTGCTTAAAAAAAAAGTGCAAAGCCGCGGTGCAACCCTAGTATTTTATAATATTCTTCTGTAATAAAGTTATGATGGTTAAGGTCGGCGGAATAACTAACTCAATGTTAGCAAGTTCGAGCCTCGGAATATACCAACGAATTTTTCGGAATGAAATTTATATATTGACATTGTCGTATTACAGTTGGCTGACAGTGAATGAAAACCTAATGAGGAAATCTGATCACTTGAGAAATATTCACACAGTGAGAGCATTATGTGTGAGAAAATATAGAACTATAGATTTCTCAACGTCCAAATTGCCAATATGTCGTGAACGGGCGTGACGGCGCGGCGCGCGGCAACGTGGTGACTTCTTCATACATTATTGAGATATCGAACTAGATTTTATGTTTTCAAGATATGAAACAATATACATAGTCTACACTAATTTATAACACTCAAGTGATTATTTGTTACCGCGCTAATCTCTAGAACTACTAGTCGGATAAAAAAATCTTGTTTTTTATATACTACTAGCAAAACTGGCCACGCGTTGCAGTGGCTCAGAATTATTTTTTATGTGATCTGTTATACCCCTAAGATGTATGGCGTGGTGCCTACATCATCCTTAATCCTGCCACATCAGCATTTCTAGCTCTAAGTTAACTTCTTCGCTATCCCATCCAAGTCAGTCACGTCTCGTCCGTGGCCGCAAGGCTTAGTTTCGTAAATAATAAGTACTATATTTTAATAAAAGTTAAGTTTCAAATAATACAATCACAATCTCAAATAAACTTAATAAATCGTAAAATAATTTCTTTATTTCAAATAGCCTTTTCGGCGGCCCCGTATAACAGATCACCTGCTTGGCTAATATGAAGATTATCTCAAAATTTCATCAAAATCGCTCAAGCCGTTGTGAAGTCTATAGGGAACATACATACAAGCATCCATTTTTATATTTATAGATGGATTTAGGAAAGTTATAAACTATCTATCATCACGCTACGACCCTTAGCAGCGAAGCAATTACCATACAAAGTGTAGGTCAGAAAGTACGCTAAACGAGAACGATATAATAGTGCATGCGGCCGTGTGGTGCGACATGGGATGTTGAGGGCCGTCGAAAAAATTAACGCGAGTGAAACCGCAGGTCATAGCTAGTGTTATAATAATAGAACAATTTACGCATAAATCACTGGAAAGTGTGAATGGTAGGTACTGGTTGGTGTGTTAGGCGCACTGTTCGAAGCGGCCTTGAGTAAAGTACCGCGCGGGGACTGTGCCCGAGATCAGTGACATTCTCGATCGTTAGTGCACATTGCTATTATAGTTAAAGTGGTCCTAATTTAATATGAATAAATGCAATAATGTAGGTACACAAAGTTTTTTTATAGACATGTCAAATTATTATCATATGGCATTGTACTATGTACGAGTAGATGTGTTATAGATTAAATATTTTCTTAGAGTAGGTGGGTCAAAATCACCAAGGTCGCAAATTCCAAATTCTGTTTTATGATGAATATACCTAACAGCTATTACTTTGATGATCAGCTTAAATGATAAACTTGTGTTTAAACAGTATTTACGTTGGCAGAGCAAGCCTTTATTTACTACTCTTGTAATTTAATTTTTAAAGTGAGTTTTCGCTGAAATCAATCATTCCGTGAACGTTTTTGTGAGGTTTATAAAAATATTAAAATATTACATAAGTATTTCTTTTTTACACTGATCAATAGCCAGAGTATGTAATGAATAATAATAAATTAAAAAACTGTGATAAAATTGTAAATAAAAACTTTTCGAATCAAAATATCGCTTCAAATTGAGCTATATGACTATTTCTTAGTATTAAATTATCTAAATATGCCAATATCGCTGACTTATATATAAATAAATAAGCTGTTGGTATAAGAAGTCCGCTTTATTTTAATATTACCAAGGCGTTTCTTAAATATCTAAAATAATAATTTAATATCTCTGATTTTAGTGATGTTCCCGGAAATAATGGGATGTTCACGGAATGATGCGCGTGTTCTCTAAATGACGATATAAATACAATTTAGGTTTACAAGTTTATAATATCAAAAGAAAAAATATTGGATGTCATACTTATTTATTTGTTTGGCATAAGGTTTATTCCTAACATAAATGTAACTTAAATCACTTTTTTACAGTATTATAATCGATGTGCACAGTCAAGTACAAATTCTTAATAATCATATTAAACTGTTTTCTTGATGGCATTAATCAAACCATTCAAACATGTATATAGTAGTTCTATAGTAAGTTTAAATTAAAACAAGTTCTCTTAATCATATTAATTAAACAGAAGAATTTATTATATTATGTTAAAAGAAACAAACCTTCGAATTTTTCGCAAACATCAATATCTGTATCAAAGTAATAATACTCTGGATTATTTTCTTTTTTCAGCAATGGCGTTGGAATAATACTAATTATTTGCTTAAATGCAATGTAGAATACATAATTCGAATCTATTTTAAATTTTTTGGCACTGTTACGTACCGAATTCAAGAAGGTTACTAGGATTTCCCCATCATCTTTATGGACACCTGTCTTACAGTTTTCTTTTGTGTAGGTACTTAAATTAATATAAATATTCCAGAAAATATTATATTTGGCTATAGGTTTTCCTTGCCTTGATTGTAAGATATACCAGCTAAATCAGTGTCACCGTTTCTTATATAATATACGCCTGTATGAATAGACAATTGTTTTTTCCAAAATGAGTCTGAGGGCAGACTTCCCTCTCTTTGGATTTTTTTAAAGTACTGGCTTTTTTATTGCGTAGTCAGTACTTCGTTAAGTAAAAGATTCTTGCGCACTTCAGGAGTTACGTCGACTTTTTTTAACAACGAGTCAACTTTGCTGTTAGGAGTTGTCGGTACCTGAGCTTTCTCCTGTTCTCTTTTCTTTAAAGTTTCATATTTACGTTTAATTGTAGCAATTGTTTTATTTTTCGGTATGCTTTGGCTCTATCCTTCCGCACAATTTTTCTTCCCACTGTTTTTCTTACTGAAGAAGGTGTTGCAGCTAAAATTATCATCGGAATTTAGTGGAGGATTGTTTACTATATTTGATAATGTCTTCTTTTTTTCTCTGTATTTTTTTATGTTTCTTTCCAGGTTTTTCAATGCTTTCGCTTTTCTCTCTCAGTCATCTCAGCAATGTTTTTAACTTTCTTTTCAACTTTTGTTTCTGAAAGTATGCTATATCCTTCGCCGTTTTAATCTCTATCTGTTCCTCTGTCATTTTATCTAAAAATTTCCTTTTTATTACATTAGCTTTTTCTCGTCGGCGCAAGTAAGCAGAACTACTTTTTTTGAAGATGTTTTTCGAACGGTTTACATTTTTTTCAGCCTCGTGACACTTCATATTGCTAAAAAAACCAATTGATTATAAACTATGTTAGTACAACATAATACACTAAATTAATTAGTCAATAGTTAAAACAGATATCACTTTGGTAATTAAATAGTCATTTCCGGGACGACATCATCATTCCGAGAACGGTCCTTCAGTCCGGAACGTTCTCGAAATGACCGTTCTCGAAATGACTTTTTCAAATAAACGCGCCCTTTTTAGACGACAGCCATCTTTGACGTCATGTTAGGCTTGGTTAATGTTAAAAAATTAAGGATACTATTCCTAATAAACAATATAAAATGTATTTTTTCAATATTCCGAGTTAATAAACGCATTCCCGATATGATGACCTATTGATGTACGCTCTGTAAATAACGAATGGAAAGGTACTTACCACTTATTTTCAATTACTTTGGCGAAACACTCTCTTGACAGCCCCTTTGTTTACATCTTCCACTACACTACACCATATATATCTAAAGGCTGCGTTCAACAATACAATTTTTTCGGGCAATTAAAACTTCGTTCCCTCAAATGACGCTCATATTGTCGGACATAATATTAGGACTTGGTTTTCTTTTATTTATTTTCTTTCTATAATAATGCATACAATTACTTGATATAAGATAAAATTAATGGCCAGTAAGTAAGAAAAACTGTTCAATTTATTTTATTTTTTTAATGTTTTCGGTGTTAGTTTTTAAAGATTGCTACTTAGGACACGTTCTCGAAATGATTTTTTGTAGGTATTTTTCAAATAATAATGAATATGTTTCTCTTTTAAAGCATATTTTTTATGTATAGTTGATATGAACACAGTTAAGTATTTACAATTGAAAATTTGTTTAAAAAAATCTGAACTTAGTCATTTATTTGCAGGCAAAGCTAATTTTCCACCTTGGTGATTTTGACCCAGGTACTATTATTTTCTGATGGACTATTTTTTTTGTGAAATGCTATGTTATCACATAGCACATGGCACACATGGCATGACAGCGACGACCAGTGATGTACTGCCGATCTTTCGGTAGTCACTGTTGTTTTTAGATTGTACTGTACTTTTAATCAGGCACAGTGTCTCTAGAATCCGGCGGCACCTTCCAGAACAAGGGGACTTTTTTCTATATTGGTTTAAAAAATATTCTATGTTATTTACTTTGACTTAATGTACCTCGTTGAAATCTTTCCAATGGTCTGAGAGTTAAGGAACAAATATTCTAACATTCACATTTATAATAAGGAAATATAACTAGAGTTGCCCCGCGGCTCCGCACGCTTTTGTTACGCAGTAATCATTGTTATCCCGTAATTTTATTGTTACTCATATTATTGACAACGTATAGCTTATCAATTGGGAAAATTAAATCATCTCATACTTCCCTTCTACAAAATATATTTTTAAAATCTTTTTAAGACTATTAAAAGTTTTATTGAAAATTCTTATAGCCAAGAAAATTCTTATAGCCAACTGACCAGTGACTTAAGCTTCCCGTGTACAAATGTTCATAAGAATCGGTCAAGCCGTTTTTATGTTATATCCCGATATACAAACAGACAGACGGACAAAAAAAGTTTAGTAGCATATTCATCATCAGCGTCTTTCATATAGGATGTCTATCATAAAATTTAGAAAAAATAAGTTACATGTACAGACAGAACTACAAATTTATTAACAAATATTTACAAAGTTAATTACGGAAATTCAGTAATAAACATACTTTTTACTTTATGTTACCTACGTCGAACTTCTATCTTGAATCTTGTACCTGGTTGTCATCTCTGGGAACTATCCTTTCGAATGACATTTAAACGAAAGGACAGTATTGTGTAATGTTTTGCGAGTTGTATAATTGTTTATATTCATCCATGCTAAATTAGAACGAAAGTTACCTAAGTTAGTCAATCTGTTTATTCATTAAGATTCATTATAAAGTTGCATTTGCTTAGGATTTAAAATGCCTAGTAGCATTTCCATTTGTCATTATCCCGACTCGACATTAAATCATCATGCTGACACATAAATGAGGCATTTAGGCAATTGGGTATAAATGACGCAAAAATGTACGTAAAATTTGTATATTACATGAAAATCATGATGAATACCATGAATGAACATGGTTACAGGATACATGAATACCATTAGAATCAACTGAGTTGTTTTTTTTTTTTCGGTTCGTAAAATTATTATTGTCAATTCTTATCGCTTATCAATTATTATGGAATTACATATACTCCCCGTGTACAAAATTTAATAAAAATCGGTAAGCCGTTTTTAAATTAAATCATGACATACAAACAGACAGACAATTTTTTTTAAATGTCATGTTCGTGATCAGTGTCCTTTATAATAGATGTCTATTTCAAAATTAGGAAAAAGAATTATATGTACAAGCAGAACTAGTGATTTATTAATTACAGTGATTGCATATTTTTATCAACCAAAATAAATGTATAAACTATTTCGTTTGAAGATTGCATTAAATGTTATGTGAAATGACGCATGCCACAGCGGCTTGCCAAGCTGCCACACCCATAAAACAAAACGGCATAGAAATACGCAAATAGTTTTTGTTGTGTCTCAAATATTATGTAAAATCTCAATGTGAAAGTATAATTTACAAGTATTTTAGGTTAACAAACACACGATTAGAGGCGTTAGAGCATGCCCTGCAAAACAATGATCATACCTTATCGATGTTGTTTAAAATGTTTTATTTACAACATAAACACTGGTATTTTACGATTGTTATAAGCCAGTGCCTAATTGTTATTCAAGATAGACTTTAAAAAAACACATGGCTCTTTATCTTTGAGTTTATTTAAGCAATGTATCTGAAATACCGCGGTGTTTGTGAATGTATTATGCTCATCCAGAAGTCACGTTACACGAATAAAATCTAAACAATTAGCAGAAGTAGTCAAGAATACTGATATCAAGGTAAATTAGTACTCAATGTTGGTGTTTAAAGTTAAACTCAAGACTTTGGCCATTACGTGTTTAGAGAATATATAACAAACATAGGTCTTTAATTTAAAGTCTAAAATTGTTGCTTTCACTAAAGCTTGCTGTTTGCAAGATTTGTACGGAATAATATACATAGTTTAAGTATAAATTTACCTTTTTGTATTCTAAGATATCCCGTCTATAAATTAAAGTAGAAGTGATATGAATACAGTATAACGGTTCTTTATCGCAAAGTGCGTAGATCCAAATCCTACAATTCGCCTCAGTTTTCTATATAAACAATATTGTGATAAATCAAATATATTATGGTAGTTTCGAATACCCGACTATTTATCTACCACCTTTAAATTTAAAATAAATCACATCTGTCGGTCAGTTTATGTTTCAGATAGCTGCACTTAAGAACTTAAGAGATAATTTTTTTTAGGTTTAGTATGTTACGACACACACAACATCAATTTATACATTATCAAGGGTAATTGCAATCAAATAATAGATTATAAAATTGTACAACAAAATATAAATATTGATATTAAATAAGATTTTGTTAGCACTTTGGTATCTTGTTGAGAAAGATTAACAGCTCTCGTAAACGTAATTTGCTCAAGTATATTTAGGTCGGTAATGTTTCGAAGGTAAATTCCTGGCATTTGTCGGTTAAAGTTATATATATATATATAATATTGTATTAATATAAACAATAGTTATAATTATGATTTTATTCAATTTTTATACTACGATTACATTCAGACGTACGCCTATCTAAAACAGTTAGGAAATGATTTTTATGACGTTAGTAGGTACGTGTCTCGGCAAAGTTCATAGTTGAAATCATGGAGATCGAAATCGCTATTATGATTTTAAAGCTACGTTATAATAGAGTACATTATATTTGAGATAAAAGCTTTAAAGAAATATCTATGAAATAATGTTATTTGAAGATAATGTTATGTTTCAAATCGGTTTTTATACATGCCATATTACCATTATGTTGAATCGAGAATTATTTGGATATATTTCTTTATTGAACTGACTTTTGTGTCATGAACATGATTCTTAGTCGTGTCTGGGTGTTTTTATATATTTTTAAATAGCTGTGGTCCACAGTTTCTTCTGTATTAAATTATTTCAACAAACTCTCCAACACACCGCCGCCTGCGTATTGTTGTTCTCATTTTCCGTACTTTCTCAGCTTTCGAGATTGCTTAACGTTCACGGTAACTGCTCAGCACCTTAGAGACATATCGTGAAGTTATTATAACCTATAACCTTCTTTAATATACAGGCAATAAAAAAAACAAATCTGACTGGTAGTTTGAGAGGTAAGCGCGTTCAAACAAAATTCTTGAGCTTTATAATATTAGTATAGATATGTACTAGCGGTGCGCCCGCGGTTCCGTACGCTTTTACTCCGCAGTAATTATTTTCATCCCGTAATTTTATTTTTACGTATATTAAAGACAATTCATATAGTTATCAATTGAGAAACTAATTTATGGCTCAGTGGTAGCTTGTACGACTTCGCGTCGATTGACGTGAGTTCGAATCCCTGCAATGAGCCTGAGCGTTTGGTGCAGGAAACATCGTAAGGAAACCATAGCATGGTGGTAGGGCTTTATCTGATGCCCGCCACCCTCAATTTGAAAATATGTCGCCAAGCACCAATAGGTGTGTTCCGGTAGCTGCACTTGAGAGCCAGTCTTCCACTAGGTATAGCGTGATATCATCATGGGCCAAATCGTCACTTAACATCAGATGAGATTCTGGCCACTACGCCTAAATCTATAACGATAAAAAAAGATACATGTATGTTGCAGAGAAGTAAGCATACTATGTAGTAAATGTAGAAACTTTTACAATTCTTAAATATAAATGTTTTTCAGGCGTACCCTGACTGGTCATGGCATACTGCGGGCCGCGGAGACATCAATTGCACGGGACTCATTTCAGTCTACCGAGTTCGAGCTGATAGATGCAATAGACTTTGGGTCTTGGACGCAGGAGTTACCACTAGCATAGACGATTTCCGTCGCGTTTGCCCACCGAAGATACTCATATTTGACATGGCAACTGACCGCCTGGTGAGTGTAGGACATATTATATTTTTGTTTATGATATGGTAATGGTATGGTATGATATGGTGGTTCTGTTTATGGTAAACAGAACCAGTTCTTCGGCACATCGACGGCTAAATGCGTGTGTAATGTAATTATAAATATTCTTGTCGACTTCAACGCCGAAAGAAATGCAATAGTGATAAGAAACCAGTCCATATATATATATAGCACTAAGTTATTAAAACATAATACATCTGATTCAATTAAGCTTCTTTCTAACTCTTTCAAATATGTATTGTTACATCTTAAAAGTTAAACCTTGTGCTTTCGTCAAATGCGACATTTTTTTTTGATTTATTTTATTAATGCAAAGTGAAATCTCAAACTCGCTTATGGTTTTTAATCAAGACTAAAAACGTTACTTCAATATAAACTGTTTTTTATTTGACAACTTTATGCTAAATGGATTGGTAATTTTCATTGTATGCATGCATAAAAGCAAAATTCCATTAATAATGACAATGCATTTTTAGCAAATATGTTCAACTTAGGAACAGATGATAAATTAAAAGTTAAACAATTTTATGTCCAAATTATCAAAACAAAATTCTTTCACATAATATAATGAGTGTTAATAATTACTAACATTAATATGTCTTGGGTTTATTTCAACTCCCATTGAAAATAGACTACCTGGCTTTATAGACCTTTATCAAATAAATAAGTATTCTCACGGGTCTCAGAGATTTTGCTTTCCCGAATTAACTATTAATAAAACTTTTCCTTCTTCCTTGTATTTTAAATACATATGTTCTTTTCGTGTATATATTTATTGTGCTATGACTGGTATTGAGTAGACTCAAATAGAATTGAACAAAGTTTTGAACAAAGTATTATAACCTTGTTGGCTATATAAACTACTTTCTCAACTATAAAACATTCGCTGCCTCCATAGAAGTCATGGCCACTCCCATTGTGCTTGGTTACATCTAACCACGTATATATAAAATAAGATATTTCAACACTATTGTATTTGTTATAAATAATCTACTTCTTCGCTCGACATAGAATAGAATTAAGAATAACAACCTATTAAATGTTGTTAGTCTGGAATTCTATATTGTGATATCTTATTTTTTTTAAATTTTTACAACTGGCTCAAGGTCTATTTGTTTCGCATATCATAAATCAAACTGATTATGGCTAATTTAATCGTTCGGTGAAATTGTGATATTTATTAGAACTGTAGTCGATGTGGATGAATTATTAAGTTGTATCATTAATATTCATATTATTAACAGTTGCGATACTTAAATACATAAACACTTTGCCATTAATTATAATTATGATACTACGTATATGTAATGTAATGTTTATTAATATTTATTGTTATTTTTTACTAGTAAGTGATTATTGCTAGATATATAAAGTAGTTAAAAGATGCGTTTTTTTAAATTGGTACGGATACTTGATTTCATTGGGTAGGTTAGGGTAACGAGGTTGTTAGTTACCTAATTCTTTAAATATAAAATTCTGTAAATGCATAAAATAACCTTCCTTACTGTCACTAATAGAGTACAGTGAATTTCATAATCGATGTAAATTCTTTTTTTTGTTTTGCTTCTAAGCTACTTGGTCCTTCTTAAAAAAATCATGATATCTTCATTCAATAAAAAAAAAGTTTCAAGAAATAACGATATCTTCTGTCTCTCACGCGAGCAAAGCTGCGGGTACAGCTAGTTATATATAATTTATTTGTACGTAATTTAGATAACTCGCCAGTTTATAACAGTTATATCATATAGCTACGAGTGCTGACATTTAGTTATAATCTAGGTCAATCATTCCTTTGCGATTTCAATTAATTTTACGAACAAGATCAACTTTATAAATTTGCAAGGTTTAACTTACAACTCGATGGAGCAGTTTTCACAAATTTACATATACTTACGTTGTTATATTTATACTACGTTTAATAGCCGTTGCAAACCATAACACGTATATTGTTGCTTTCTCACAAGTGAATTTGTATGAACATACCTTTAAAATATATGCGAATCATATACGAGCAATGATGGCTCAGTGGTAGCGTGTACGGACTTTGCCATGCATCTGCCCTGAGCCTGAGCTATTGGTGAAGGAAAACATCGTGATGAAACTAATGCCCGCCTGGTTAGCTACCACCCTCAAGTTGAAATTCTGTTGCCAAGAACCTGTAAGTGTGTTCCGGCAGCTGCATTTGAGAGCTAGTCTTCATCAGATCATTCAGATCATCACTTAAGATCAGGTGAGATTGTGGCCACAATGCCGTACCTATCTATATATACATATAAGTTTCTCGAACAAGAGACTGGTAGCATAGATCTCTGCTACAACTAAATTATGCTTTTAGTGTTATTGGCAAATATGATAATTCTGAATAAGAAAAAAAAAGTATATATTAAAAATATTAAAAGTTCTAACTCTTATAGTTGACATAACAGCATAAATTTATCGACGGTGGAATTAGTCATTACACCTATTGACTAACTATAAAGTTTGTCAAATGCACTATTACACTATATACACAATTAACTTTTCCACAGCCGATATTTGTATTGTTGTAAGCATTCTCAGTCATCAGGAAAAACGTGTGTTGCTGTTTAAATGGCTTTATAAAAAAAAAAACTTATAAATATACTCTTACGTATATGAGCAGAAGGCAAATTGTTAATGCAAGCCGGATATACAAAAAATATAAATACTAATATTTGTAAATATTATAAAACACAATCCCCCGCCGACTTTGTCTGTCTGTCGAAACTGAAAAATTACCGAAAGGATTTCCATACTGTTTCAATCAATGGATGGGGTGATCCATGAGGAAGGTTTAGGGGTCTAATTCATTAAAATTTTGTGTAAATTGGCTAAAATATGAGGATAATTGTTGAAAAAAAGCATGCCGACTGGGATCTTTACTGGCATGCGCCACGAAAACCAGAGTTATATATTTTACTCTGCTACCCGTTACTCTCGAACTAATATAATACTTCTTGAAATTGACTGATTTGTGATAGAATGGCAGATAGATAAACCTAGCGGACCCGTGCTATATTTCGCACATTATAGTATGTAAACAATCTATTGTAATGTATATGTAACAACTATCAGTTGTTATGTTAGTTAAATAGATTGTTAATAGATGGCGCTGTGAATATAATTTTATTAGCATCAACAAATGGCATTTCTAATGAAAAAGTTTTTGATGAAAACTACTAATGAAAACAATAATTTTAATCTATTTGTTATTTATTATTATCCATGAAAAAAACACCTTTGAGTAATAATATATAAGATTTTATCCTCTAAATTTATTATAATTAGGTACATAAGAAAATTAATTTCAAATAAAAATTTATGCATTTTAAAATGTGCATATATAGATGCAGATCTCTATGAAGTACTGTAGAAAGACGAATATTGTGTTTTGTTGTATTGATAGTTGAGTTTGAACTCCGAGGTCATTCTTTACATTTGAAAGGGTGTGGCATGTCCAATTGTCAGTGATTTGTGAATTCAACGCATGACTATTGCGGATTGCTTAGCAACCAAGGTAGGTGTATCTCGGCAGTGACAAGTATATTCAGACTGGACAATCGATTTCTACCAGAAAATTGGGTTAAATTGGATTTCTGTCTTTTGATGTTTAATATGAAGGTTAAAATATTTTTATTTTATATTTCTTGGAATTATTACAGATTTTTATTTTTCAGTTAGACGAAAAATGTATTTGCTAATTTGCTAATACTTTTATCAAAAATTTGGTGACTTAATGACTAATCTCTATAACTCTAAGAAATAGCTTCTTACTAAGTTTTTAGTTAGTAAGTTTTAAAATGTTTGTACAATTACTTTGGCCGGAATAAAAAAATAATTATTCAATGCTTCGAACCCCACATTTTTCATATAGGAAATTTAAATTGCTAACAAGTGTCTATTTTTCATTTATGTTTTGTATTGTATACCTACATACATATTTACAGCTTACATAACGTAAAAGAGGTATCACAAAAAAACCGTCTTCCTGTATAAGCAATGTCAATAGTATTACATCTTCAATTAAAATCGTAACCTTGACACCTACTGATTTTTACAAGTGCAAAAGTGAAAGGTATTATATGGATAATCTTATTTTAATAACGTTTTGTTCTTGTAAAGCTATAAAGGCTTATTTAAAAAATAATCAAACCTTTAAAAATAATTTTATTATTTTTATCTACAAAAATTACTTACTCTTTATTTACTGTTCAGGCGTCATTATAGTTGGATCACCTTCGATCAATAATACACCACCAAAGAATTAAATACATTGTCGCTGCAAAAACTGACAAGTAAAGAAATCCAACTTTTCAGTGACAATAAAAAAAAAACAGAGTTTACATTCATATCCACGTATTTCAATGCAAATAAAGTACTTACTGTAAAATGTTTTTGCTATTTTCGATATCAGTTAAAATAATACTAAACGGGTTTTTATCCACATTGGGCTTCTTAAAATGTATAAAATTATGCGTTTAACCTTTGGTTAAAAAATGTTTGTTGGGTTTTGCCGGCGCAGCGACGACATTTTTATTCTTTGTCCGTGGTCTGCGTTTTTTTGGCTCGCTATAATTATAGCCAATTTTACGAAGTGTTACGAATCTAGCAATTTGTTATGACTTTTATTGTCAAATTGTGATCCAGCACATAGCTCCAATTAAAAGTAAGCTATGAAAAGTAAGCTACACATTTAATAAAATTGAAGTGTCTGATTATAATGTCAAAATAACAGATTTTTACTAAATGCATATGAAAGTATAGACGATACCTATAACAAAACTCTTTTTTTATTTTGGCCCGTCTGTCTGTCTGTTTTTTCCGGATAATCTCCGAAACGGTTGACCCGATTTTGACGGGACTATCCGTCACTGGCAGATATCGGATGTTATAAGGCCTAACTTAGGCTACCTTTAATTTTTTATAAAGAATTAGGGTTCCGCACAAAAAAAAAACCTTTTCAGTAGTCCACGCGAGCTGAGCCTCGAGCACAGCTAGTTATTAAATATAAATATAATTCAATTTAATGAAAACAACAGGTATATTTTTTGGATTAACAATATTAATTAAAATGAAATTATAAGAAGATCTTAAATTAATGTTATAAAGAATAGACTATATTAATTACTAAACAACATAATCACTTCGGAATTAGTCAATATTTTTTTGTTACAACTGATAATGTCAATTTACATTCATAGGAAGCGGAATAGATTTTCAAGGATAAATACAAGTACATTAAAGACAATGTCGAACTTTTATATGTGATTTAAATTGTTTATATATACCTACTATTAACTATATATTATACTATTTATTTTAAACTATGTCACGAAAAATCCGCTCTTATCAAAATAATCAAATTAAAAAATACTTTATTGAGTATTAACCCAATAAGGCACTTATGAACGTCAATACTACTATTCTACTACCGGTTCGGAAAACATCCTAGTCATCAAAAAGAACCGGCGAGAAACCGAATCGGGTTCTTTTTTTCCAACTTTATAAGTAATATTTACAGATAATAAACATAACAATAATTTAATGGATGCACAGAGAGGGAGTCACTTCCAGACATCACTATCATTCACACAATGATCCACCCTATATGACTTAGCAGCGATGCACCAGCGTCAGTGGTTGATTTTGATTTCGTGTATCTAAATACATACTTAAGCATAATTTTCTCGAAAATCTTACTAATCGAAGGAAGTACAGAAATTGGTCTATAATTTCCAAGATTACTTCTACAATCTGATTTAAACCGAGGAACTACTTTACTAATTTTAATTAGATTAGGGAAAGTTATGTTTCTATGCACTGATTAAATATATTAGCCAGATATGGTGAAATATTGACAATTAAGGACTGGACTACTACTACTGACATTCCCCAAATATCTTCAGCGTGCTTTAAATTTTATTGTTTAAAAGTCTTTATTATTTAACCTGCACTAACGGAAGTAAAATATTTTTTTTATTAAAATTGGTTTAATTTTGTATCGCCACGAAGAATGTCTTCAAAGAAAGAAGTGATCGTACCAAACGCTCCGTCTAAGCCCGTAGGTCATTAACTTCGTTGAATAACTAACTATATCATCCATAATATTTCCAGAAAAGCTTAAACGTCACTACATATAATATGTGGTAGCTAATTATTAATTCACGTTTCAGGTCCGAAGTGTATATTTTCCACGTGAACTGTTAAGACCAAGCTCACTCCTCACCAACTTGGTGTTGGATGACACACGTTCGTCTTCATCTCATCTCTCCACCACTTGTGATAATTTATTCGCCTATATCAGCGATACTGTAGCTCCAGGTACGTTCTATGTTTTATAAATAAGGTGTGAATATCGTTATATAAGTATGCTTCAAATTATTCGTTATGTTCTTTTGACGTGCTTGTACTGCTATGTCTTTTCTCCTACGTATACCTCGTACCAATGTCGGGATACGACTCTCATTCTCATTTCACTGCAATGACAGGAACAACTAACTATCAGCAGCCATTGTGAGACATCCAAGGCATAGAGATACAAGGCATCTAATTATTGCCTTATATCTATGCTTAATGCTCAAGTTTTACATCGGCATTGTTGACATTAGGCACCCCTCATAGCACCCATAAACATTTTATGTTAATGGAAGTACCCCCGAAATACATTTTCGAATTGGATGACTCTAATAAGATCGCATCATGTTAGAGTCTGTTGATTGGACTAGCTGTACTCGTAAAGACACAATACAAAGATTTGTTTGTTAACGTCCCTTTCAAAGTGCACTAAGAGGTGTTTCCACTAAGAGTTTATATTGCTTTACGCGATTCCTATGAATTTTATAATATGGAACTGACAGTTGTTCCTGGAACCGTGTACAGATAATGTATACACAAAGTGATTACTCTTACCTACCTGCCTACCTACCTTACCTTACCTACCTATCTTACATACCTGCATGTTATTGTAAAATACAGCAAGCTACAAAATGCTGGATGGTGGTACATGACGTCCTGGCTAGTAGTAGTACACGACATGCTGGGAAGTAGAACATGAAATGCGGGGTGCGCCATAGTGGCAGTCCAGTAATCAAGAGGGTTGGTAGGGTAGATATCTGTGCCCAACTGGGTCGCGACTACCTTGCACTTCCTAATAAACCCTTCACAGTTTCTCTCTTTTAGTTACGCGTTGTAGGATCAATCAATGTATATCCAGCTTCTCGAGAGGCATACAGGTTAGCATGACAGTGTAAACCGGCAATGAGGTATTGACCACTCGGTGGTCGCCGTTGTTTTTGAATTGTACTATGCTTACCATTAGGCACAGTGTCGCCACTTTGCCATGCTACTAATGAAGTATGAAATGTGTGATTACTAAAATGAGAGCTATATAGTAGAGTCGAAAGGGTGAACATGTTGTGCCGACCCCACTTGGCTGGATAAAAGGCAAGAAGAAGATGATGATTATGATGTAAACGATAATTATTTTAAAATAACCGTAAATTCCTTTTTTCAGCTAAATTACTCATTAATTGAGGTTATTAAAAGCAAATATGGAAGTAATTACAAAAATTATGACAGGATATCGATACAGCTGAACATTGCTATTAGTCGGTTATTATACTGATTGATTCATTATTAGGTGTACAAATAAGTTTTAGGACACTTAGATTTTGTATCATAACAGCTATTCTAAATTAATTTAAAGGTCCCGCTCACTTATCATAGATGGCGCTTGATATGTAGTATCGAAACCTAAAGGAGTCATAAACATAACCTATAAATTCTGTAAATTAATCATGCAGACCGATAAGCTATTTATTAGACACTGCATTCGCTATGAATTCCATCAAGGAAAAAGTGTTAGGAAAGCGTGTGAATCGATATGTTCTGTTCTTGGAGACAACATTATATCTAAAAGTACATGTGAGTATTGGTATAAGCGATTCAAAGAAGGTGATTTCGACGTTAGTGACCGTGAACGCACCGGGCCTCCTGTAAAGGTGGACGATCAGGAACTGCAAGCGTTGCTGGATGAAAACTCTTGTCAGACGGAGAAACAACTTTCGGAACAGCTTGGAGTAACTCAACAAACTGTTTCTTATCGTTTAAAAGCAATGGGTAAGATTCGAAAAGGAACAAAGTGGGTACCACACTTTCTAACTCAAGAAAATAAAAACAGCCGTCTTAACATTTGTGTGAGTCTTTACAACAAGCAACATAGAAAGTCTTTCTTGTGGAAAATTGTGACTGGCGATGAAAAGTGGATTTATTTTGATAATCCGAAACGCAAATATCATTGGGTTGACCCCGGCGAGCCGACAACATCCACGCCAAAGCGCAATGTTCATTGTAATAAAGTCATGCTGTGCATATGGTGGGATATGAAAGGCGTACTGTATTATGAACTTCTCAAACCTGGTCAAACAGTTACTGCCGATCGCTATTGTCATCAATTGATGCAAGTGAATCAAGAAATTGAGAAGAAACGTCCATTTTCTGGTAAAGGAAAACGTCCAGTAAAACTGCTCCATGACAACGCGCGGCCTCATGTGGGTAAACCGGTCAAGGATACGTTACTAGCGCTTGGATGGGAACCTGTACCACACCCGGCGTATTCACCAGACTTAGCCCCATCCGATTATCATTTATTCCGGAAAATGCAGAACGATTTGTCTGACGTGCGATTCAAAACATTTGAAGAAGTGGAAAAATGGGTCGCTAAATTTCTCACCTCACAAGACGAAAGTTTCTTTGCGAAAGGCATCCGCGAATTGCCTGAGAGATGGCTGAAGGTCATTCAATGCGATGGAGATTACTTCGATGAATAACTGTGTTTTACTTCTTTTTTAATAAATCTTGAATTTTTTGAAAACTGTCCTAAAACTTATTTGTACACCTAATACAATTATAATGATGATGATTACCTCCTACATGTATTTTTTGCTGATTAGTGGGCAGCGATGCGTGAAAACAGCGATGCGATGTGAAAACAATGCTTTCACCGAAATAACGTGATGCAATTGCCACAGTACTAAAATAAACAGCTATTAATTTTACTTCATTGGCATTCTCAAAAGTTATATAATTTTATTTTAGAATTAAATGAAACTCAAATAAATATTTTTAAACGGACATAACAGTTTATACTGAGAGAAATTCTTAATTAGACTTTTCATCACATAATGTAAAGCTAGGTCCATACAGTGTACATTGGGTCCACACTTTCATATTCCGTCTATGCGTCGGATATACGCCTATTCTTGAAATAACAATATATAAAAATATAATATAACACATTAACACACCAATATAATTATTCGTGTTATTTTCTTTTTCAAGAAAACATTAATGTTTTTTGTAGTACCTAAAGTAATTTTCTAAATTGTATTTCTACAACGTCTAAACCGTAATACAAATAGACCGCTTTAATTAGAGTAATAAAAATTTCGTATACGGTTTTGTGATAAAAATAAACATATGTTATTTATTTCAGGTATCATTGTGTACGATGGACGTAGAGACAATGCGTGGCGAGTGACACACGCGTCCATGTACCCCGATCCAGATCTTGGCGAGTACGACATTGGTGGCGAACGGTTCACCCTTATGGACGGAGTAGTCGGCCTGGCCCACTCACCTGCTCAAGGACTTCTTTACTACCAACCACTTGCAACTGATAGGTAAATCACATACACGAGAAATAATTGTATAGGATGAATAGAGAAAGAATGTTTTGTACGAATATCTGGTAATCGAGTGGTGTAGACCGGCGGAATATCGATTCGATGTCCGAATCCCAAGAAATTTTTCGTGTATACTTTTACTAATTTAAGTTAGTAACACTATCGGCTGACGGTAAAGGAAAACATCGTGAGGAAACCTGAACACTTAAGAAATGTTCTTGTACTACCACCGTATGTGGGAAAAATATAGAACTGTTAATCGCCAAGACATCGTGGGCTGGCTAGTGATTAATTAAGCCTTTGCCTATTGCCGCTATGTCCAGCAGTGCAGAGAGATATTTACAGGCTGGTATTATTACAATTATTATTTGAAAGAGTTTTAAAATTCGAACACTAAATACAACTGATTTGTTTACAATGGTGGCACTCCGATCGCGTGAACAACAAAATGCCGTAGCTCGAGCGCGTGCGCCCGTGCTGCCTTGTCGCGTGGACAATTAAATAGATATGAATACTGGAAAATAAATAAGGTCACCCGGGGCTATTGTAGCTACATAAAATTGAATTTAAATTTTAACTTTAATATTTTCCACTATCAATAATAAGATCAGCAAATTTGATGAATTCTTATGATTAGTCATGTACTAATGAATAGACAGTAAACAAATTCATTTTCCAAATCTACCAACTTTAATGTTGATAGGTCAAACGGTGTTGGAGTTTAGTCTCGCAAATATTAACATTCATTTTTATTATTTTTATGTACATAGTTAATGTTCCTGATATCTGATACATTAAATATGCCTTATTAACGTATATCTAAGTTGGAACATAATTAATCAGTTATCGCACACCTACTAGCTAATAAAGTAATTGCTACGCACACCGTTACCTAGATACTGATTTCATAGAGCTAGATAATACGTGGTTGCAAATAAGCGATATTAGCCTTATTAACGAGCTATCCTACGTACGTTCTAGCATGCGGATTGCGAAGCTATCTTCGCTTTAATTACGCAAAATTATTTTAATTTTTTCATAGTTGTGATGATGTAACATTTAAAACCTTTTTAACCTTGAAAAACCTTTAAAAATATTTTTGTAAATTGGAATTTCTTGCTCATCTCAGAATAGGATGGTCAAAGAAAATTTGATAGAGTTCGCGTTGGAGTAGGACAGATGTGCTTGACTATTTTTAATGGCATAAAGTGTTCAAAATTAATGTTAAGAGGTCTATAATAGCTATTATAACCAACCTCAAATACGACCGCAGATCAATTTGAGGCCAGTCAACAATAGCGAAAGGCATAGTCAAGGTCCACGCCGTAGATTTTCCGTTAAAATTTTGTTTTCATTTCTTTTTCGGTGCTGCCAGAGCTCTCGCATTTGCTTGGCATTGGACTTTTTAGGTTTTTAAATTCATTTTGGTGCGTGCTTTCCGCTGATTTGCGTTTTCTATATTTCTGCGCATAATTACGACTCATGTGAAACGACATCTTTAATATTTTTGTAATTTTCATTTTATTATTGATGTACCTATACATATATTTCAGCGAATATTTTTATTGATTCACTTTGAGTCCTACTAGTGCGTTTTAAGCCAATGACATCCGAGACGGCATTCTAGCTAAACGTATTCTCACGCTACACAAATTTATAATTTTACACAACGCTAATTCACAACAATCACGCGCAGGTACTTATACTATCCCGATGAATTCACGGGCAAAACAAACGCTGTACGACAAACACGTACGACGATGACGATGATGATGCTCTCTATCCATTCCTAAACCATTGTTATCGCATAGTCTCTTAGTTATTAGCGATTAAAAACTGACGGTATTTTGTAACAGAAGGAAGTTTCACCGGCAATCACTGTATTTAACAAGCGAATAGACGTTTTCACGTCAATAGGTCGCTACTCTCGAGGACTGAGTTTGAACACCTTGTGTGTCAGTGGTAACAAACACTCTTTGAACTGAAACATAACAGTCTAAGCATTGCTGTATTGCATCATGAATATGTATATATAATTATATATCTATATACTATATGATCCCGATCACCCTTCACAAGTGCCCAAAAATACCATCATAGTGACATAGTGTATACTTTAGGTCAGTTAACCTTAACGAAAAGGTAAATAAAGATTCATATGTATAGCTTCTGTGTAAATTTACATCAAATTCAACAAAGATACTTTTTTATTTTTACAATAATTGAAGTTTTAGCTTTTCATGCATGCATCCGATAGATACAGATTTTCAATAAGGTACAACAAGAGAAGATCTTCCAGATATCCTGGCCATTACTATTTGAATTAAAGTACAGTAGGTGGTTATGTGATCAATAAATCATAGAAGTCATTATGCGTGATAGTCTGTTTAAATTGTTAAAGCCTGCACAAATGATATTGCTAATTTAAAATTATCAGGCTTTCTAACCGAACCCCTAATTACGTATTTTGCAAAGGCAAAGCAATAGCAGAAATTAATAAACATTCAAGATCAGAAAAATCAGATTCCATTACGAAGCCAATGTTAAGCAATTTTTGCTATTTCTTTGTTCTTGCAAAATACTTAATTAGGAGGTCGGAAACGGACAATGGAGCCCAAATTTTATGTTTCTACGAACACAAAATAATACAACTATAGTAAAATAATAATAGTAATACGAGTACATAACGGTTTTTGGAAATATCCCGTACAATGGGAAATCTATAGGCAGCTACTTCACTATATATTTGATACATGTAGATTAATTATTTACATTATATCTTCTTGTTCTATCTGTCTATACATATTATAATACTCAACGTCTCTCTGTCTTTCTGTGCGTGTATGTTCCTTTCAGGCGAAAATCATTTATCCGATTTAGATGGTTTTTCCTTTAATTCATAGCTGTGTTATCTGGCCAGGTTTTATTATATATATTTTGTTACATAAAGTAACATACGAAATAAGCAGTGACGATAATTGTGATTTAATTCGGAAATAATACGCTTTTGGTGCGATTAAATGGCTTACGACGAGTAAACCATACGAGATATATCAAATTAATGTACTACATAATTTTAGGTATTAAAAAGACATACAAAAAAGTCACCGATAGCATTTGTCTATCTGGAAGGATTACCTACAATAAGCATTTTTGAGGCAGCACAATTCGCGCGTGCGCTCGACCGACAGCATTCTGTAGTACACGCGAGCGGAACCACGGGCACAGCTAGTATTAGTATAGATGTTGACCACACCAATGATGGCTCAGTGGTAGCATGTACGACTTCGTTTCGATTGACGTGAAATCCCTGTAATGAGCCTGAGCTTCAGTGAAGGAAAACATCGTGAAGAAACCATAGCATGGTGGTAGGACATTTTCTAATGCCCGCCTGGCTAGCTACCACCCTCAAGTTGAAAATCTGTCGCCAAGCACCAATAGGTGTGTTCCGGCAGCTGCACTTGAGAGCCAGTCTTTCACTAGGTTTAGCGTGTCCATATGTAGCGTGTTCTTGGTCCACATCATCACTTAACATCAGGTGAGATTGTGACCATTACGCCAAACCTATAACGATAAAAAAGAATTAAAAATTAAGATGTTAAGTACTTACTTGGACTTCCGTTATTGTTACAGATTGTTCAGTGTGTCAACTGCTGTACTTGCATCAGGACCACCAGCTGAAGGTGCTGACTTGCCTGTCAATCTCGTAGGCCGCAAGTCGTCACAAGGTCTCGGTATAGCCGTTGATCCTCGTGACGATACTATCATCTTCAGTCCAATTACAGAAACTGCCATTGCTGCTTGGAATCCCATAACTAATACACACAAGTAAACGTTTTAAAATAATTTATTAAATTTAATATATTTGAATTTACATTAAATTATTTTTCAATTGGTAACTCTGAGGTTTAACGTTGGCATAAGTTGAAAAATAACGGTTACCTGACGGTTAATTATCCACTAATTAATTTGATACCGCCTATCTATATTGCTAAAATAATTGTATCTTATAAATTACCAGCAACCTGCCTCGGCTTTGCACGGGTTATTAGTATAATACATATAACTATATTGGTTTACGCGGCGCATTTTCTCACAAATCAAAAGTTAAATTATAAATTTGACATCCTTTGGAAGATGTTGCTTTAAATCTTGGGTTTCAACTGATGATTTTTTGATACGAATTCTTCTTTGATTGTCTATGTTGATCTATTATATTTTTTAGGCATATTCAGTTTGAAACACCTTCTACACGATATTCTTTCTGCGGTAAAGATAAATATTTCTTTAAATTTAGGGTTCTTGCACAAGATCCAGAGAAGTTGCAGTTTTGCGCTGAAGTTAGGTGGGCAGAGCGTGACAATGGTGCAGTGTGGGGACTTTCGACGCGCTTCCATAAATACTTCCGAAGAGCTGTCTCTAAACATGAGGTATTTATGAAATATCATACAAGTATTTTTTTGTTATATTCTACAGAAATAGAGATTGATAGTTGCTAATTCTACGTGTTAAGGCTTATTGGATGAATAATCCATTCCAGATAAAGGGAGCTTTAGTAGTTGGTAGCAATGTAATACAATTTCTATTTGGAAGGAATAACTCAGACAACAATACCCATAAGAGAGTAAACTGAACCTGAAGAGACTTATATCTACATTTTTCTTTTATTTAAAATAAATTGATGACTTCAAACAGAAAAATAAATTAATAAGGATGTATAAACATTTTTTCAAAGCAACCCTGCTTCATCGATGTGTTCCGATCAGGTGTGATTAGCAACACTATATCACACGAGGCGTTCTATTTTGGTCTAAGTTGAAATAGTACTGTTTCACTGACTTTTCCTGTGTCTCATATAGATGGACTAGGCTGTATAGATAATGGAATATCACGCAAAGTTCAGATAGTACTAAATTTACAACACTGAACACCATATCGGTATCCAGTCAAAAATTATTTGGTCCCTCTGTCTGAATAAATTTTGATGTATGGATAGAGTATCAGTATTTCAAAGAGTTAACTTTTTTTTTAAATTAGGTGAATATTGCTGCTAAAATAAATAGGTTAGCAGTGAAACAAAGCAAATCTTGATTTGAAAATTGAAATGATGACTTGGAGGATGCCTTTTTTGACGTTAGCTTAGATCCCACAATCAGAATGAGCTTTCGGTGAAGGAAAACATCGTGATGAGACCATAGCATATTACTAGGGCATTTTATTATGCTCGCCTAGCTATTTATATTACCTTCGAGTTAAATGTCCGTTGGTGTGTTCTGCTTTGAGAGCCAGTCTCATTTTTAACAGAGGTAGGGCTCCGAGTACTACACATATTTCTTTATACTTGGAGTAGTCCGACTGGTAAAATACCTCCACTCCAAAAAGATTGCAGACAAATAACCTTGTGTTGTGTTCCTGCGGTGAGTAGGTGGGTAGGAAGGTCGGCAACGCGCTTATGTTACCTATGGTATTCAAGCGTCCATAGGCTACGGTAGCCGCTTACCATCAGGCAGGCCGTATGATTGTTAGCCAAATTTGTTGTATAAAAAAAAATGTTTTATCGTCACTCAAATGAGGTTGTAGTCAAACGTTAACATATAAATAAAAAAGAGCTATATAATAATTATAATATTAAAATATGTTTAATTTTCAGATTAATGTGCGTATAGTGAGAGTGGTAGAAGGGTCCCCATACGTGTCTCTTCAACCTCATGTTCTGCGCCGTGCGGCCAGGCGTAGCAATTCCACACTTTATTAATGAACTATATACGTGTATTTATTTAGGATATTTTACTTACGAAGAACGTTTACTTTACCTTACTTATATTAACTCCGCGAGCCTTTACATTAACAGAATAAAATGAATAAACATTTATCAACCATTAAAAATGTTATACATATTAAAAACATATTACATAATTAATAAACATATTAAAAACATGATTAAAAAAACGTATGATCATACTCCATATTAAGTGTTTCTTGTAATTTTTATGTTCCCATGGCAGTTATACACATGCAATATAACTGCGATTACATAATGCTTATATTTATATGTTGAAGATGTCAAATAATATTTACCACATTCATTTAATTACTTAATTCGTATTGTTTCAGTTTCCACATAATGTAAATAAAGTATAAATCACAAATAGGTACCTATAGATACCGAATTAAATTATAGCATTTGTATGAAAGCCAGTTGTTTATTTAAACCATAGTATCATAATTAAATAATGTTTAAGGAATTTTTATACAACATTTTATTATAGTTATAATTCTTTAAGGGTGTATTGAAAAAAAATTGCGAGTGATTTTTTTACGATACGCGCGTACATTGTAATAAGAACTAGAAGAAGAAGTTGCTTGCTAAACGGTTTGTTTTTTTTAGACGAAAATAATCACACTTGATGTTACGCGTTATATAACATGGAGTGTGACTATTTAAAGAATTTACTTCTTACGCGTTTTCATAAGTACACGCATCCACTTTTGTATCTACATAAATAAAGAGCTATTAAGTAACAATTAAAACTCAATTGCCTACCTAATTACTTATCACTAACTACGCTAACGATTCGAGGAAAATGTATTAAATTATCGTATAGGTATTTAAAGTGTTTTTAAAATAATTTATTCATATTATTAACATAAGCGATACTATTATTCTTTACATTTTATTTAGTTCATGTGTATTAGTTAATGTTTTATGTAAAATAGGTAATTTCATGCTTGTTTCTAAGTTATCTTTTTTTATTGTGTTCATTTTATGCGGCCTAATTTGTATTATGACATATTTTACAGCTCAAGTTTAACATACATTATTCGTGTTACTTCTAACACGTTCTACATTATTCTGTTCAAAGTGTCATAATCATTTACAAGTTTTTGATTATAATAGTTACCATATATGTTAAGTATAGATATAGGAAACCTGCATTCCTCTGCGTCCATGCATATGGAACTGCGTCGAAGTAAATAAAATAATATTGTCAGGTCCACAACATCTTCAGCCCCATAGCCCCTACACAAGACGGGCCTCCACAATGAGATTTTGTTTATTTTTTTAATAGCATCCTTGTTAACAAAAACCTGTTCACATTTAAGAGTTATTTTTTACAAAAATCTCAAACATATTCATAATTTATATTCAAAAGTATTCGTCGTCTCCGCTTTTTCCTTGCCCTAAGGCCTCCCAGCCGGCTAAATGATAAAAATTGTAACTCGATTTAAAAGTATTGTTAATAAGTTATTTAACTAAATTGAGGACAAATGTTCATGTCGTTGGATTCAGGTGTTATAAGGACGCTGTCAAAACCTAGCATTTAATACTATGGAGTAAAAAAGCAAAAATTATGAATCCTAAACGTTATAACACAATAATAACTTATAACAATGACATATTCATCACAATCACCGTTTAAATAAATATACCGGGCAAACAAGTTTAGTCACTATTGTCTTGTTTTCCTTGCTAAGCGTCAATCAAAAAGTAGGCATAATGTTTATGATTATCGCGATTGTTTAGACTTTGAAAGTTTTTTTATTGCTATAGATTTTGATTGCTACTCAACTATTCATTTATTAGGTAAGTTGTATAGGTGTAACGTGTTTTAGATTATTTTAGCAGACTTTAATATATTCTTGCACATTATAAATCATAGATTTAAAACTTCTAAATTTGGTCAGATTAAATGTTGATTATAAGCTTCGTTTGGCGATTTCTATTAGTTAATTTGCATAACATCAGACTACCTTTATAAATATTATATGAATTCTATGATATAAATGCTTAGAACCTGTCTTCTATATTTTTTTACAAAATAAAATAATTATATTCGTTATTTTTCAATCGCCTTTACTTTTGCACATTATTCACAGCTTTACTATTAGGTATGTAAACATTATACAGGAATTATTTATGTATTTTAGTACACCAAAAGCTATTTATGTGCAGTTTTAAATAAAAAATAAATGACTATTCAATTTTTTTTATGTTTTTTTTTGGTTAATTCATAACCTGTCTGTATACCTTTCCAATTGTTATCGTTACCGTTCCAATTATCTTTTAGGCACTTCTTTTATATCCCCACTATTCATGGAAGTTATTGCTGGTTTTTTATAGCATAGCAGTGAAATTAAATATTATTTATCACTGTTATTTCACACTTGATTAGTGAAAATTTTCCGTATATTTAGAAAAAAGTATGCAGTATGAGGTTGCAGTTCTCATAATTCGACAAATCTCAGATCATGCAAATGACCTTTTTATAGCTTGCTGGTCTAGAAAATTAGCAAACTTCGCCTAATAATACTACAAGTAGTGCCTTTCATTTGCGAAAAACTCCTAGAGATTTACTCTTAACCTTATATATATAATATCACAGATTCATATTTATATTTTCATATGTCTAATTATTTTTCATACCATATCGAACATAGCAGTGCCCTTTTTTTCATGGCCATAATATGATAAATATTTTCATTATATATGAAAAATAGCAGCGATACATAAAATCTTCTAAGCCTAGTTCTCAATACAAATGTAAAAACACCTTAAATAAGTTAAAATTAAAACGACCCAGGATATATACAGCACAATATTTAAACAATATATAGTTGTATGATGTAATATATGCTGATGGTAAATTTCCTAAAGGATATGAAGCCAACTCATTTTCTACCGTTTCTGTGTCAAGCAACCATCAACCAGTTGCAATTTGGAATCATTTAGACTGTGTGTTAAAATTGTCAAAATTATAATTCGTGTGTACTTTTACTCGACGAGCCAAGCTCAGAATATCAGAAAAAGCACGAAGTTATTTAACTACGGATTATGCAACATGAAATGGTCACTTTACGAAGTTGGTCATAAAAAGGGCCCAGAACATGGAATTAGTAGCTTCTTGAAGAGATCTAAAGATACAATTGTGGTTGATAGTCAATGTCTTGACATTGCTAACGTGTTAGACTTAGAGTAATGATTAGTTTCCGTTACTTTGTTGGAGCGTAATTTTGTGACAATAAAAAAAGGGAGTAAATTAAAATTGTACCTCATTGACGAAAACGAGATTGAAGTACAACAGAAATTTTATCCCAAGAATATACCATGAGTAATTGTCATTTTATAAGCTCATCAAGTGTTTTACAATTGTTATATAATAATAAAATTGAGTGGCTGTAGTGGAACAAGCTAAAAGCCAAAAGATGATTTTATGAATGCTTTTTTCCAAATCTAAGAATATTTTGCTAAACTATAGAAGTACTTATTGCAACTATGTATTCCTCTTTCACAAGAAAAGTCAACCTCAAATTATGCCAAAGATTATTGGTGATTTAATAAAGAAAGAAAGAAAACTTTTATTCACAATGACAATACACAATACATACAAATAAACATAAAGATAAACAGGAAACTGTGCATAGTATTTTTTTTAATTTCTACATACATATAAATAAACAAATAGTAGGGGATGAAAGGATTTCGGGATTTACTAAAGTGCGGCAGATTCATATACTGGGGAATACCTTGTATCCGGTTAAGTACCTCCACCAAATATGAGCCCCATATATAATAAGGCCGGCCGCCAAGTATAAAGGATCAGATTAGTAAAAAAAAATTGAGAGTGACGTAAAGAAAGGGGTGGTCTACAAAGTTTAAAAAAAAACGTCATCTCGACATTCTCGAGCGTGGCTAAGTTTATTTTATTTAGAAAGAAATAATTCAAGGATAACGAAAAATCTGACGATTTCCACGAGCCAAAGTAACAAAAATTCGTCGATAAAGTTTAATGCGTGCAGCTGCGTGATGCCTATATTCCCCTCTTACCTAAAATTTTTTGAGCGTTTTTTTAATTATTTTCTTATAAATACAAGTATTCTAATTAAAAAAAAAATATTTTTTATTTTCATGCTCTTTCCTGAGCTTTTCAGTTAATTAAGTTCAATTTTTTTTGTTAGATTAGCCGAATCCCTCTAGATTATCGTCAGATTATGAGATAGCACGTCTAGGACATAAAGATGAACCATATATATCTTAATCTGACGCGCTTGATTATTTCAAAATGGCGAATTTTTTGTGCACATTATAATAATGACCGCGAGTTTGCGCCACATCGAAATCGTCAGATTATTGAATGAGACCTTTTTACCAACAACCGCGGAACATTTTTACCATCCCCGATGACGAAATCAAGGTAGGTAACGCGTCATACCCGTCCCTCTCTCTCGTCAAACGTGTTTGCGCCCATGCCCGCGATACCACCGTTCCCTCCGCAAGAGACGAACGGTTAACTTCGCTCCCGCACACCCGCCACGACCACCCTCACCAACGGCAATTCAGACCTAGGTCCTTTCCTCCGGCATGGAGCCCTCGAGTCCATTAGCTATCGAACACACACATGACACTGCACTTCATACATGCATACCACTCAGGTAAATAGGTTCTGTTCTGAAAGGACTTTTTTTCTTTTTTGGCTACTTAGAGTTAAACCAAAATTGCCAGAATACTAAATGGATAGACTTCCTGACCTTCCAGAAGGCAGAAACATGTACTATATATATAGTTAGTTTGATCTAATTTTACGGATAGAAATTAGATCGCGAGTGTACGGCAACAGCCCAAACCGAGGTTCGGCCACTTTGGCACCCTTGAGCTTGTTGTTTCGTTTTCGCGGCTCAGTGCCTTCCGCACTCACCCTCAAGCCCGGTGATGCTGTCAAAGCCTCTAATTAGGATATGATCTAGAACATACACTAAGTCATCATAAACATATAGATAAAGTTTGCAAAAAACTAGCAAGTGCAAATTATGTTTTGATAAATTTAAAACCTCTCATTATAAAAAAACGCTGTTGTCAGTTTACTACGCATAATTCCACTCTACTATAAACTACGCATTAAAGGTATGGGGTAACGCATCCGAAAAAATAAAGTTTTGATTTGTCAAAAATATGCAATAAGAATTATAAACGGCGTCCACCGGCGGCAGATTGAATATTTTAAGAGAAACAAAATTATGACAGTAATTTCCCTTTATATATATAAATCACTCGCTGCTGGAAGTATATAAAGAAAAAGATACCTTACTTAAATTAAAAGATATCCACAATTATAATACGCGGCAGAAAGAAAACATAATTTGAACTAGAACAAGATTGATAAAAACGTACAAACAGGGAATAAATTTAAAAATAGATATGTATAATAAAATACCAAAAGACATCATTAAAATGCCGTACAATGAATTTAAATTACAATTAAAAAAATACTTTGAAAGTAGTCCTTATTATAATATTAAAGAATATATGACCTCGAAAATAGTACTTGTAGAATGAGTAATCTATAAGTAGGGTATTAATATTTATTTATTTTGCGCGTTTATTATTATATTATAGTTTTGACAAAATATTGTATTGTGTTATCGATTTCACTGTGTATTGTAATATTGACATATCATGTAGCATTAAAGTTATAATATGATAAATAAACAGTTAATTATGAATTATTCCAAGACCCTTAAAGCTAGCAAGTGGATAATTTATGGATAGACAAATATTTCTGCCTTCCTTCCAGAAGGCTTTTAAAAAAAAACACATTTCTCACTTAAAAACACACAGTAGCCGTACTTAAACACATTTTATATACTATATGGCTTTTTAATTGTTCTATAATCCTGTTTTATGAAAATATACGACCACACAATGACAACAAGAAAGAGGTAGGTATCCTCAAATGTAATTCAGGTGTATATCTAAAGATATAAATAAGTAAATTTTGATTTATTATTATACTAGCTGTGCCCGTGGCTTCACTCGCATGAACTACAGGATACTGTCGTTCATGTGCGAATTGTGCTGCCTCAAAAATGCTTATTGTGGGCGATCCTTAGAAGATAGACATAGAGACTGTTAGAGACTTTTTTGTAGGTCCTTTTACGATCTACAATTATATAGTACATTAATTTGATATACCTCTTATGGTTTATTCAGAGTAAGCCATCCAATCACCCCAAAAGTGTATTTTTCCGAATTGATTCACCATTATGGTCACTGCTTATTTCATATACATTCTGTCAAAAAAGTATCGGGAATGGATGCTTTGACTATGGTAACAATTTTTTTTTGTTTGATTGGCACAACTGTTTTTCATATTGGTGCGGAGTGCATCTAGTGTGTATTGCGAATTTCCTAATGGAGAAAAACATTGAAGAAACAGTTTGACTTAAATTTTGCATCGCCAATGAAATTTATTGTACAGAAGGCTTACGGTGAATCGACTTTATCAAAAACACGTGCTTATGAGAGGGTACAAAGCGTTCAAAAGTGGTTGAGATATGCTGGAAAATTTGCCTCGCCCTGGTAGGCTATCAATGTCTTCAACTGAAGTTAACATCACAAAAGTGAAGGTAATAGTGATTGAAAATCCTCATTCAAGTTTGAGAGATATAGCCGCTGAACTTTCTGTCTCACGAGTCGATCCGTATCATTTGAAATATTCACTTGGGTATGAAACACGTTGAGGCTAGGATAGTCCCAAAAGACGTGAATTTTCTCCAAAAACTCGTCGTTGAGGCGCTGAGGACATGCTAGAACGAGTCGATTCCGACCCAAGTCATGGAATGAATGACATGTCATGAAAGTAACAGGTGATGAGACGTGGGTTTACGAGTTTGAAATGCAAACTAGTCAACAAGCTTCGGAGTGGCGCTTTCCAACTGAACAGAAACCGAAAATCCACTCCAAAATCGATCAAAAGTCAAAGTCATGTTGACTGTTTTCTTGGACTATAGAGGTGTTGTGCACTCGGAATTCTTACCGGAAGGTCAAACGGTAAATAAAGTATATTATTTGAGCGTTATGCGGCGTTTAAGAGAGCAAAATCGATAAAAAGGCCAGATTTATGGAAAGAAAATTCTTGGATTTTGCACCATGATAACGCGCCTTCGCACAAGGCTATCATTGTGAAAAAAATTTTGACCAAAAACTCAACAAATATCATCAAGCAACTACCTTATTCACCAGATATGGTTCCAGGCGACGTCTTTCTTTTTGCTAAACTCAAATTACCACTTTGTCGCAACCGTATTCATTCGGTAAAAGACATAAAGGAAAATTCGCGACGAGAACTAAACTCAATTCCGGAAAAAGCATTTAAAAAATGTTTTGATGATTGGATTATTCGTTGGCGTAAGTGTATCGTTTCTGAAGATGTATACTTTGAAGGTGATAACATAAATTTGGATGAATAACTAACATTTTGTGTAATATTGATCTTTTCCTGGTACTTTTTTGACAGAGTAGAATATATGACTTTATGTAACAAAATATATCTTATAATCTGGCTAGATAATACGAGTATATCTATAAAACCATATAAATCGGATTAGTGGTTTTCGCGTGTAAATAACATAAACGGACAGACAGAGAGACGTTGTGTTTTATGATATGTATAATTTAATAGTTTTTTTAACAAAAATAAAATTTTCTTCTACAGTCAAAACCGTTTATGGCGACATCGTTTAGAACAACATACCGGTTAAATTGACCAAAACCAAAGGTCCTGGCTAAATGTTATATGACCGCCTTATCGATAACATTGGTTTTTACGACATTGTTTACTACGACATACCGCATTAAGCGACCACATTTGGTTAATGTTTTCGGAGAATTATATCTGTAGAACGACCGGCTCAGCTGTATTGTAAACAATTTGAATAGGTAACTGTATCCACATCTGGCACAGTATAATAGTCAATGGCTATTATCGTAAAAGTAAACAAAGTTTAGGGTCTTTTGTAATTGGCATTGGAAAATGTGAAGGATGTTATGCCTGATATATGCGGGTCGCGATCCAGTCGGGCACAATTTTATCGTGACTCATCTATTAAACACTGCAGTAACTCAGGTTAAATCTACGGTGTCAATAGATTACCTTTATCAGTAAATTACCCTTACATGGCAATGCATTCCTTGCATTCATGCAGTATTAATTATACATTGCATTGCATTCCATCAGTTCAAGAGTAAGTAGTATTCACACTACTATTGTTTTTATCCATTTATTATTCAATAAATGGATATACTATTTATATCAAATTGTTAATTTTTGTTGCTAGTTCAACAAAGAAAATCAATATATTATATCGCGAGGCCGACACAACTCGAAAACAAGATTTTTATTAGAATTATGAATGTAAAAAAAATCCTTGAGTATAACTGGTTCTTCTATGAACTAATAATTGTTCTTAATTATAAATAAATACCTTATAAAACGGTTATTACAGAATGTTAATTTAAGTAATTCAATTACGGATAATAGTTTCTTTTACAATGTAAGAGATTTCAATTTATGTAACGTAAGAGATCTTAACTTTATGTATACTCATATGTATCTGGAACACGCAACTTGGTTCACGTGAAAATTGTTTTTAATATTCCACGGGAACTACGTGACTTCTCTGGAAGTGATTAAAATTCTAACATTACTGCTTACCTCCTATGTCCTTACTTGCATGTACGGCAACAGCCCAAACCGAAGTTCGACCCCTTTGGCACACTTGACCTTGTTGCTTCGCTTTCGTGGCTGAGTGCCCTCCTCGCTCGCCTCCAAACCTGGTGAAGCTGTCAAAGCCTCTAATGGATCCAGGCTCCTTAAGGCTAACAGTATATTCAACCAGAAAAAATAAATATATGTGTGTTGTGTGAGTTTGTGTATATGTTGAAGGAAATCTCTGACAGTATCAGTCAGATTTGAAAATTTCATGTATGCATTTTATAGCCTTTTTATAAAGGAAGGTTATCGGCTATATGACTTCACGCTACGACTGTAAGGAGCGGAGCAGTAATAATTAACGTCAAGCAATCTGGTAAGCTGTAGTCAAGTACGGGAAGTGTGAACAAAGATACGCTACACGGGTGAGTTAGTGACGGCGCGTTTGAGATGGACGAATAAATTTGACACAGGTGAAACTGTGACGCACAACTGGTACTCAATAAAGTATAATCCTACAATACAGACATCTTTACATGGGACTGTACCCGAGATTAGAATAACGTATATGGTTTCCCTATGTTTTTATTGTATTATTTCAAATAGATGTTAATCTTATGGTTTGTTCACGACTTTGGTTATTATTTACGTCACCAAATCCTTAATGTCAAAACCCTATTTGATGGTTTTCCTCAATACGTTTTTTTTTTGTTTGAGCGTTTGGCCACAGTGTCTGCTGATGTTATGTGAGGTTGTAAAACAATAAGACTGCAGGATCTAGCATTGAAGTGCAGCTAGAATGCACCTATAGGACAAATTTGTATTTGAGGTCGATCGTTAACCAGGCGAGCATTAGAAACGCTCTACCATCATGTTTATAAAAGCTCATACGTATTGTAGGATCGAACCCACGAATAATTTGTGTGTCTGTACTAATTTGTTTTCGTTAAAGTAATGAATTGTAGATCCATTAGCACGGGCGAAGTACAGTCCGCATCTATATATAGTATTCACGATAGCATATTATATGAAAAATAAGAAGCACGAAGTAATAAAGATAAATAAGTAAGAAAAATATACAAAAGTTCGATAAACTTCTAAATAATAAAGCATATCGTGAGTAGAAAATTAAAAAAATAACGTTGTATACGCTTTATAGTTTGAAAACGATACTGGTAAATGAATATTTATTCACCGGTATTATACCATTAAGGGCCGATTTTTCAATCGTCTGATAATTTTATACGACTAATAATTTCGACGTTTTGGCAGATAATGTATAGAAACCTAGTTTAAATTGAAAAATTATTCCTCAAATAAAGTTATCTGTTAATTGAAAAATCTGCCCTAAAAGTAATATTTAAAAATAAGGCACAAATAGACAGATTATGGTCACGTGACGACGCATGACGTCATCGTTCAATAAATAACACTAACGTTAAAGATATTATGTGCAAAGTCAATTTTGATAGAATTTCAGTTATTAAGCTTCTTGAGCACATATAAAAACCAACTATTTCTACACAGTAATAATTTTAAAGTCACTTATCACAAGATAACCTAATAACTCCTTTTAACAACTCCTAACAACCTTTCAACACACGGAATTACCAAAAAGTTATATGGAGTTCAAATGAAGCTATCTGGTGTTTATAAGTCAGTCATTATTATCTTCAAACGACAATGATAAATAAAAAAAAATATATACAATAGTTTTGATAAGATTATCTTTTTGGGTTTTTTGGATCCAAATATATAAGTATATATAAAATTGCCATTTTTTGACGTACTTTCTTCTTCTTCGTGTTAGCACAATTCTTATTTTAAATCCAAATATTTCGTGCCGGGATGAAAAGATTGACCAGTCATTGAAGTTGGAATCAATACTGATTGCACAGGGTGCATTCGAGGTACCTACTCGGCTAACTTCACTCGGGGAGACTATTTTCATGCACTTTCATTAATAACTTTTATTAATACAATTACATAAATATAAGGATCAATTCTTTTCCTTTCTCTCTGTTGTTTTTGATTATGTCAATTATTATTGTTGTCAAAGGAGACTTGTAGTAAATGGTTCAATTTTTGCCCAGAATGTATCACCTGTTTTAATTTTTTCGTAGAACCTTTAGTACTCTACAACGTAAACTAACAAAAGTCCCACGAATTTTATGTAATTGTCCCTGCACTTAGTAAAAATAATTGTGATTCCTTTTTAATTCCTTTTTTTGACGGGATCTTGAAGTATCAAGTTGTGGTTTTTATTTTAATTAATTAACTTAGGTTCTTTGACCAATATTATGTAATATTGATGGCATTTTGCGTGATATAGTTTGGATATTGTGCATTTGTGAGTGGATTATAAATATAAACTGAAAACAGGCATTTTTGAGATATCACAAAAACTCCCTAGATAGTTCTAACACGCGAGGCAACATCTTGTTGAACCAACTTTGAATGTTTGAGTCTATTATTCAAGAAAGTCTGCTGAGCCATTTAAAGATTATCCGCTCTTTTCTAATTGATAAATGGTTGTGAGCATCTTTCACAAGACTGTTAGAGTCGAAATTTGGTATTCTGTTACTTCAGTAGTAACACAAGAACCAAGGAACATCGAGCTGATGCTGTAGCATCGTCTGGAATCTGCAAGATACATAACTCTTTACCAACTAACAGCAGACATATCGTGTTTGGGCTCATTGGAATGGTCACAGTGAATAGGTTAAGGAAGTCCGGGCAAGACGCATATGTTAAGGGACAGCGTAAATAAAATCACTTAAACAGTTGCTATAATATTTATGAGCATTAACTAAAAGCATTAATTATCCGTTTTACCTGGAGGGGTCGGGTAAAACGGATAAGCCCCAAGGGTAAATAGGATATGTATATATCAGTCTTCGTATTAATCACAAAAGTAACTGCTAACTTTACATACTCTACTCTTCATGCGCCCAGCTCTGGCACCGACTACACTGAATCCAATCTTTCGTTGGTGGGTCAGTAAATTTTTCATCACCTACTAAACAGCAAAAATCCTGTTTTGTGTTTTTCAGTTTTTCTTTGCTTGATTAACTGAATATCTTATAGTTTCATTTTTTTGGAACCTGTCTACTTAGAAATATTTATCATCTTAATTTTTGCCTTATCAAATTGTATGGCTTGCTCAGTTTTGACGGAAGTAGACGTCAACACCTCTAATTTTTACCTCTTGTCCTTACGATCTGTTTTGGGTGCAGCCATAGTGTATATGTATAACTTGCAGTGGTGTAATTTTCGAAGCTGGATAGTTTTCTCGTACTGAAATTGTTTATACTTTGTCTAGTGCATCAGGTTAATGTAACAAGATGGAATTAGACAAAAGTGTATGGGACCTTTCAGTGTCCATAAGTGGCTGTGTGGACGATTCAACGTCTGCCTCCTTTTTTGGAGGGAGTTGGTTGGTCGGTTTTTAATAGACTATTTAAAGTGCAGTTGGTCGTAATAGACTTTGTACCCTTGTACGGATACCTATCTGTTTTGCCCATATTCGTTTTGTTCAAAATGCCACTATTAGAAACGACTCAATATTTGAAATGCTGTTAAGTAGATAAGCAAAGACTAACAATCTCAAATAGTACATAAATAAACGTTTAATTGAATCATAGATAACTCATGAGTAATACAAAATATATAGAACATGGGCTATTTTTCATGCTAGTGACCTCCGCCTGCGTCGCCTGCATTCCCCTCACCAGCGTTGCGGATACGTGTAAACGCGACGGCGACAGAATTAAATAAAGATATCAACAAAATATGCTACTGCAATGTTTATGTATCGAAGGCTCGGAAGGGCCACTTTCTGACGGAGACAGTCCGGTGTAACGGAACTGTCTCCCCGACCGCCGAACCAGTGCAATTAGAAGACGGGCCCTCCAAGCCTTTTCTTCTTTGTTCAGCCTGGCAGGTGAAGGAGGGGAAGGAGGCGAAAGAACGCACTCTCTCCTCCGCCCGACGTGCGTAGGGTCTTTTAAAGAGGGTTTCTCCTTTTTTTTTTTTTTTTTTTTTATATCCGCCGCCTTAAAGAGGCGACGCGGGACCGCTGGAAGCATACTACCGCGTCGCCCCGGCGGCAAGCCAAGCAAATTGCCCAGCCCCCGGCATTAACGGGAAACAGTTCGGTCCTAACTGTCTCCCCCGTACGCCGAACCAGTGCAATGGAAGGACGGGCCCCCCGACCCGTCCTCCCTGGTTCGGCTAGGGCGGCGGGAGAAGGCGAGCAAATCGCCTCCTCCTACCACCCGCTCGTCTGTTTCGGAGAGGGCCGCTAAGAGGATCCTCCTCGCGAGCCCTCCCCGCGGTCTCCTTCTGCGAGATTACATTCTCGCAGAAGGCGACCATCGCAGTCCATGACCCCCCACTGTCGAGCATGGCTTTCACCACACTCGGCAGCGAGAGGTCCTCTCCCACCACCGCAGCCAGAGCGCGGCGCTGACCATCCCACGCAGCACAGTCAGAGAGAGTGTGCTGCGCCCTATCCTCCACAGCACCGCACTCATGGCATGCGGTTGTGGGCTCCCTACGAGCTATTCGGTGCAGGTACCATCCGAAGCAACCATGTCCGGACAGCACCTGCACAAGCCTAAACGTCAGGGAGCCCTGCTCCCTGGCACACCACCTTTCGAGGACCGGGCGGACGGCGTCTATAGTATAACGGCCATAGCGCGCATCCGCCAGGTCCTCCTTCCATCGCCGCAGCACCTCTGCCTGCCCCTCCCATCTAATTTTTGTAACCTCTGTGGGAGCTGGTGGCTCTCCTACTTCCTTCCTCGCCACCGTGAACTGATACACGGCGGCGAGCACCTCCGCCTCCAGCTCCCACGGCGGGGAGCCGGCGAGCACACAGGCCGCCCCCGCGGACACCGTTCGGTATCCCCGGATCACCCTTAACGCCACAACACGCTGCGCTGCACGCAGCATTCGCTTGTTATGGGTGCGGCACCCATATCGGTGCCCCGTAGACGGCCATGCTCCGCACGACCCCCGCATAAAGGCGTCGGCAGCTCGCACCCGGCCCTCCCGTATTCGGAAGGAGCCGACCGAGAGCCGCCGCCGCTGCCACTATCCGCGGTCCGAGTCCCTTAAAGTGGGACTCGAACCGCCATTTCCCGTCCAGGGTGAGGCCCAGATACTTCATCTGGGTCCCAACCTGGACCCTGTACCCTTCAATAATTATATGGGCCCCGAGGAGGCGGCCCGCAACGAGGCCCATGGAGCAGCAGAGCCTCGGTTTTCTCGGCCGCCACTCTGAGGCCCAATAGCTCTATGCGCCCGACTACGAGGGCCACACCCTCCGTAGCCAGGCGCGCCACCTCTGGCCAAGTCCCGCCCTGGGCTACGACTAGGGTGTCGTCCGCGCAGCATATAATGCGCATCCCCGAAGGGAGCGCTACGCGGAGAACCCAGTCGTAGCCCATATTCCACAGGAGCGGCCCTAACACCAACCCCTGTGGAACCCCGCAACCAACGTAGCGCTGGATCACACAACCCTGGCCGTCCGCGAAGACGACCTCTCTACCTTGGAGGTAGTCCTCCAACAGCCGCCGCAGGTACGAAGGCACTCCGTAATACTGGAGTGCCTCTCGTATGACACCATGCGGCAGACTGTTGAAGGCATTGGCGATGTCAAGCGACACCGCCAACAACCTACCTCCTCCCGAGGTCACCTCGGTGGACCATGCTTTTAAGGAGGAGAGGGCGTCCAGAGTTGAACGCCCCCTCCGGAAGCCGAACTGGCCGTCGGACAATTCCGGCCCCACTTCCTCCATGTGTCGGATGACGCGGGAAGCCACCAAACGTTCGAGCAGCTTCCCTGTGTCATCCAATAACACCAGAGGCCGATATGACGACGGGCAGTCCGGAGGGCGGCCCTCCTTACCTAGGAGGCAGAGCCGCCCCACCTTCCAGAGCTTCGGGAACCGTCCGACCGACAGACAACGGTCAAACAGCTCCCGAAGCTCACTCTCCATATGACCCAGCGCTATGCCCAGTACTTGGCCGGGAACCCCGTCCGGGCCAGGTGCCCTCCGCTTGTTGCGGAGGCGCTCCGTCACCAGCCCCATCTCTTCATCCGTTATAGGATGGTACGAAGCGAGCTCCTCCGCAACGGAGCCACCATGTCGAGGCATAGGAGGTGGGAGGAACCCCGGAGGCTCGGGGAACAACGTGTCCATGACCCTCTCCAGGACTTCTGGATTTAAGGTTTCCGTTATAGGGAGCGCCTGCCTCCGGAACCTCTTCCTCGCCGTCCGGTATGGGCGTCCCCACGGATCCCTATCCAGGGTCCTGAGGAGCTCCTCCCAACCCTCATCTTTCGCCCGGCTGATGGCTACCTGCAGGGACTTTTTACAGTCCCTATAAGCACCATACAGCCGGGCCTCTTCCCCGGAATGCCGGTTTCTTCGACGGCGGCTATGCTGCAGTAGCCGCCGCGCCGCGGAGCAGGCCGCCCGGAGATCCGCTATCTCCGGGGACCACCAGTACACCGCCCGCCTGTTTTGCGAGCGGTTATAACTCCGCGGCATCGACGCGTCGCATACCTCCGTAAGGGCCGCACGGAACCGGGCTGCAGACACGTCGATGTCTTCTGTCACAGGAGCTGGCGACCGCCAGCTCTGGACTATGGCCGCCTCTTCTGCCATCTCTCTGTCGAGGCGGCCAAGAGCCCAGCGGGGGAACACAACCCTGCCACGGGGGCGGTTCACCAGCTCTCCTGGAGAGGCGGAGACTTCAAACCGAATGTACCTGTGGTCCGATAAGGTCTCCACCTCCTCCAGCACCCTCCATCCTCGCACACGACGTGCGACTGATGGCGTGGCGAACGAAACGTCCACCACGGACCCTCCGTTATGTCGCACGCACGTGAACGAGGTCCCTCTGTTAAGCAGAGACAGCCCTACCTCGACTGACCACTCCTCAACTGCCACACCCCGCGGGTTCGTGGCCACCGCTCCCCATGTCCGCGACTTGGCGTTGAGATCGCCAAGCAGAACGATGGGGAGCGGCGACAGCCGCCGAATCGCCAACCCCAGAGAGTCGAGGAATACTTCGAACTCCGCCAGGGCCCGGTTTGGGGAGAAGTATACACCAATAATGGTGTACCCTCCCCAGCCGGCTGCCACGTAACCTGCTCCCCTCTCCTTAACAGAGAGGGGCGGACCCGAACTATGGATTGCCACGGAGCCATCCAGGTCCCCGGCCCAGTTAGGTTGGGTAGGGACGTAATATGGCTCCGCGGCGACCGCAACGTCAATGTCCCACTCCGCCACTGACTGCACAAAAAGATCTTGTGCAGTAGCGGAGTGGTTCAGGTTCGTCTGGAGGTAGTTGGTATGGTTGTACTGCATTAATGGGCCATATCAACTACCTCCGACCTAGGTCCTCCCAAACGTGCTCCTGGGAGCTTCCTCTTAGTAGAGGGAGGTCTACATTTAGCCCCCCCCATGTAATGATCCGCGGACCTACCCGCATCGGCACATACGGCGCAGTGCAACTTGGCAGCTGCACAGTTTGCCGCCGTATGGCCTGCCCCCCCACACCTGTAACACAGGGCGCCCCGATCAGCCGTGGACTCACACATTGGGCGAGTGTGGCCCAAGCCCATGCACTTAAAGCAGCGCATGGGCTTTTCCTCGAGTGGACGTATGCGGGCCACACTCCAGCCGATCAAGAGGCGTCCTGCCTCCGCCAGCTTCTTTGCTGCCTCCACTGGGAGTGACACATGTGCCACTCCCCCCACCCAGTCTTGCCGGATGGGTCCAACCCTAATTAGGGTTGGCTCGCATCCGGTCTTAGTGGCTATTGTAGCCACCACCTCCCTTTGGTCAACCGAGTCCTCCAGCCCGATAATCCGAAGCTGCGCCCGTTTACTGGTCTGGTTACCTCTGCAACATCGGCAAGCGCCACCTGCAGCTGTGCAGCCAGGCCGGTCGCTTTTTGTTCTCCATCGGAGCCAGGAATTTCTATAATTCTGGCTCCTGTGGCAGTCGGGCGGAGATTCAGAGCATCGATCCCCAGCTCTGTCAGCCCAACCGACTCCCGCGCCTTCAAGACTGCCGCCTGATACGACACCCCCCTTGCCACGGCCGCAGGCTGCAGAGTAATAATTACCGCAGCCGAGCGTGGCACAGAGGGCACTTTAGGCTTGGCCTTCCTCACAGGCTTCTCTTTAGGCGTGGGAGCTGCTGGCGCAGCTCGGGTCTTCGCCTTCTTCGAGCGACGTACCACCGTCGTCCACGTCTCCCCGTCTGCCTCGGACGGGGCCCGGGAGGTAACCGAGGACGGGAGTGCGGCCCACTCCATGTTCAGTGGCTGCTGGGTTGGTCCAGCCGTAACCGACCTGGTATTGCTGGCCCGGGACTTAGACCGAGACTTGGGTCCAGGCTTAGGGCCAACAGCGCTAGCAGGCTTGGGGCCAGCGGCGCCAGCAGGCCTTTTGTCCGCTGCCAAAGGCGGGCGGATTATCTTCTTTGGACGGAGTCGGTCATCCACCTCGAGGCTCTCGAACCGCGCGTCCAAGATCTTTCCAACGGTTGTGTATATGGACTGCTCCAAACTCCCCACTGCATCCGCCAAGGCCTTTTCCCACATGGCCGGAGGCTCCGATTGTACAGGCGGTGGTGGTGGTGGGGGAGGCATAACCTGCCTCGCGCTCGCCTCACGGCGCCATGCGAGCACCTCCCCCTTGAGGTCCTCCACCTGTTGGCGGAGAACCCTCGTCTCCCTCCCGAGACGGGCGGTCTCCTCACTAACCGTCCGCTCTAAGAGTGCCTCCACAACCTCCTTCAGGGACTTGGCCGCTCCCTTGAGGCTCTTAATGCAGGTCCCTTTCAGATTACGTGAGGTTCGACACACCTCAAGAATTGCATCCACCCCACTGTTGGTGAGGACCCTCAGTGATTCCGCATCCAGGTCTTCTGCATTGATACGACCGTCCACGGCCACCACTTCGTCGTTCACCACGTCCGCCTGAGGGTCCAACTCCTTCAGGAATGACTGGGCCAAGCCCGTCTCTCGCTTATTTAGGCGTCCAGAGCTCTTGGACCTGCCTAGTCCGCGAAGTGCCCCTCTTTGTGCCGTCGTGATCTTTGCGGCCACGACCGGGCTTGCATCAAGCGGCTCCCCAGTTCTCTTCTTAGCCGTCCTACTCTCCCCATCAATCTCTACCCCACTTAACCTACTTAACCTAACTTGTAAATTTTTTTGATTTGGATCGTTCATTTTTGTTCCCACGAGTATGGGGGAAATAACGGTCCACCCAGGCAGTGCCCCCTGTACCTGGGTAAGCCTAGCGTAACCCGTTGGAGAGTCGGCCGGTTCTCAAACGGGGGTCGCACTAATGACTGGTCTCCCACCAGCCACGCATCCTCTCGCGGTGCGCCGCCGCTTGGGATTGGGGTAATTTTTTATAGAGGTTTTCTTCCTCACGGTCCGGGCGGTTAAGCCGAGACCTTCGGTCCCATACGAAGCCGCGAGACATGACCACGACACTCCGATGGGATTACGAAACCGGCAGTAGTAAGTGAGGCAAAATGCCCCACCTCCCTGCCCGACAGCAGTGCAAGTGCACGTCGGGCCCACCCACGCCACGTCTATTAGCCCCCTCTGATAGTCAGAGGGGTGCCAGACGAGGCCCCCCTTCAGGTATTAGCCGCCGGCCGAGAAGCGGCCGACGTTGCCCGGGATGCACCGCGTGGAGGTTCCTGACTCGCACCCCAAGAGGGTTTCTCCTGTGCCGTCGATGATTAACCCTTCCCAACGTCGAATCCGGACTTGATTTTTTAACGAGGTGCTCATTCTCGACCCTCTAATAATTTTTTAACGAGGTTGTTTCATAGGTAATTATTTTATGTGATATTCTTCTACCGTCTGTCCATGGTTTTTTTTATAATGGTTTTCTCCACCGCCTATGTCCATCCATGACTTTTCAAGTCTGAAATCATCTTTACACATTTCATTTTAAATAGCCGTATTTGTCCCGAATTCATTTTTAGTGAAACAAACTCGTGGACATCACAAGAAATTCCCACGACTGGACTGGGCTCGTATAAACACACTCTGCCAGTCTAGCACTGATATATCAGCGAGACTGGCGCTAGCGATTGGATATCTATAAATCAGCTTTTACCCACGTATGCACATTCTGTTCACTCAACATTGTTAACTTTTTTATCCGGACACAGAGTGCGACTTCAATAGATTTTGGACATATTTTTTAAATGTTTGGCAGACTACGTTTAGTTTAAACATTTAACTTTCGGAATTTTCGGATTAATTCTGCTGGTATGTTAACAGACCTATTATTTTAGAGCTAAATAGGTAATGGATATTAACGAATAATAACAATAATTGATAGAAAACGTGACTGACCGCTCGCTTGTACGTGATCGTGCGGTCATTTATAATGCTAACCACGAGAAGGTAAGATCACATGCGAAAACATAATACATATGCATGTAATATATGTAATTATTCTTATATGTAGGATCAAGATTATACATACCGTCAAAAATGATGTCAATAAAAGTTAACAACTACATTTTTTTTAATTTATTTATTTTATATAAAAATAAAAATAGTTATAATATCTGAAGTGAACCAAATAAATCAGTTGAGAGAGATTTTGTCTTGATTATATTTCAATATTATGTACTTTGTGATTAGTTAATGTGTTTATGTAGATGTAGATAGATATACATCTATATTAATAAATTTGCACTTGTCTGTGCATGTTTTTTTTCTAATTTCTTGATGGATATCGGTTATAAGAGACACTGATCAGAAAAATGACACTATAAAATGTGCATTGTATGTTTGTATGTCCATATGTAACGGCTTGAATAGTTTTGTACATAGGAATATGTCATTCGTCAATCGTCAATTGATAGTCAATAATTATCATTAATATGAGTAAAAATAAGATTACGAAACTAATATAATTACTGAGCTAACTAATATAATAAGAGTCGCGGGGAACCGCTAGTCTTAAACAATTTCATTAAAAAATACCACAAACAATTTCCCGAATACTATCTAAAATATCCTAATGAAAACGTTTCGACATTCTACAATTTAATATTTTTCAATGCCAATTATATTACTGACTCATAAAGAAAGAAAATTCACCTTTAAACGAAATATATACTTTCAAGCTTCTATAGAGAACTTGTTCGACGAAGGCTCTGTCACATGTTGGCGCAAATCCGAATCTTTCACGCAAACAATACTTGACATTGACCCTTCTCGTTAACAAGTAATCACTTTAAAAAAGTGAGAGATAAAATTTTACAAATTGAAAATGTACTATTGCATTTCGAGGTGCTCGAACACTTCAAAGAAAAATAAAATAAGTCAAATGGTGTAAAATTCTATTACTTTCCCACGAATAGTACATCACTTAAACTTAAATCCGGACATACAAACAGACAATTTTTTTAATGTAATATTCGTGAGCATTGAGTGAACTTTAGCATATCTATTAGGAAATTTGGAAGAAAATCAAATGTTTTGTCAAAACTATTTTATGTTATGTCAGTTTTATTAATATAGATATGGATTTATGCAATCAACTGATTCATGACAATGACAAATTTCACCACGACACATTGCAAGTCCAGTTATTCATGTGCAATCAAACGTACGATTTCATCCGGCGCGGCGTATGTATTCTGTCTATCGAAATCTACTATACAAACAATTCCTATTTTATGAATGAAAATAACATGTTCAATTACTCTTTAGCTAATAACTAACACTAACTAACATATTTAATATGATACATTAATTTAAAGTGATTTGAAATTTATTACTGAATATTAAAAAAAGAACACCGGGCTAAATTACGAAATCATAGGGATTAACTTGTGAGATTATTAAAAGTAAATATTTATATTGTATGAAAACAGGAAAGTTCAATGATATTATTCTTCTCATTACTTCAAATAAAACGGTTTTTATCATAATATGATTGTATATTATACAGTTAGTATCATCCAATCATATGAACTGATATTAAATAATGTTCAAAATTATTTTTATGTACCTACTCGTATAAAATTAAAATTAGAAATGTTAAAGTCTTTATTGAAGGTATTAAGAGCCTCGAAGGCATTTGGCGGTTGTCTGTTTAAAACTTTATGATTGACAGATTTAAATATACTTGTGGGTTTTACCGTAACTTTTTTGTAACAATATAAAGTTTTTAGTTTAGAAACTGCCCGACATTTACGTGGTCGAATGTACATGTCAAAATACTGTTCCCAGTTTTTTAAAACAAATATTCTCTAACAAAGTTAAACAGAGACTAAACCAATCCATGGACCAAAAAAACAGCTTTAAAACAATTTTAATATTAACTTATAACATTTATTTAGGATATATGCAGCAGTAGCCGTCCGCAGTACTGAAATGCATGGTTTTCCGTGACATGAATGCATGGTTTAGACGTAGACAAATGTAAACTTTTCCTTTGGATTCAACATTGCATTTTGAGACATCATGTAAATTATACCTACGAGTATGTAGGTACTCTGAGTATCGGAGCGATAATAGATGTCAGTACACGCATATGGTTTTCCATACGATGCGTCACCAGCTTGTAAAAAAAGAAGACGTTCTGGTAGCATCCTATCTAAAACAAAACAACGGTTATCAATCTATAGTATTTTGTCGGCTTTCGCAACAGTGCACACTCGTCTCTCGGATGAGACAACCGTATTTACTATAACCGAAATATTTCAACAAATAGTATACTGTATTAGTAACTTGTATTTCAAGTTATCAATATAACAGAAAATAAACTGCGTTCGTTTGAGGTATGTTAGTAATGTATTATTTTTGCTAAGTAATTTGTATACGTAGTTCAAAATATAAGTGACATAAAATAACTAAACAGTTGTATATATTATCTATTATTTATATTTTTAAGCTATGAAAAAATATTAGTTATTTTTAACTTCAACATTTTATAATTTTAATCAATGTGATAGTTTAGAATTATTTTTAAAGATATTTTTTTATTATTTCCAATTTCTAGACATGGATCAAATGAGTACTTTTAAAGTATTGGTGACCATTTGTTGTGGTGATTATCTTAACGATTTCTTCTAAGAAATCATACTTTTAGTTAGCTTCAGAAGTAATCGTTAGTATCACAATGCCTTATAAGTTATAATTAAGTTTTATGTTTTCTACCTTTCATCCTTGACAAATAATTCCAATTCCTTTGGAGATTTCTATCTACTTGAGCCAAACTTAACGAAATTACCATGTTAGTAAATAGTTGTGTTAGGGTGTGGAATTACTTTGGTATTCTGTTTCCGCAATGTATTTTCTTACAGTCCTACTGATAGACTACCTCCACCCTATAGAAAATCGCACCAAATGACCTAGTGTTGTGGATTAGGGTTTCAAGAGTTCCTTGGGGTAAGCGTTCATAGGTTACAGTAGACGCTTACCATCGGTCGGGCCGTATGTTTGTTTGCCACCTTTGTAGTATAAAAAAAAACGTAACAACTTTGATAACCTAGATTTTGTAAATGACCGACATAAATTTAATACCTACTAGAAATTTATATAAATTAGTTACTCCGTGTTTAGACTTGGTAAAACCAATAAAAGTATTTTCGGTGATAGTCTTAGATTGTATAATAAGTTACCGTACAATACTGATGTGCCTGACAATAAGTTGAAGGACGATGTCAAGCCGGTTTTACTGTCAAAAGGTTATACACTACATGAATGATAGCGTTGTCTGGAAGTGACTTCCTCTTTGTACATACAGAAAATAGTTATTTGTGCAACAAGAGAGCAAAGTTGTTTTTTGTTTCGAGTGCTGATTTTGAATCCCGAGCAAGCGAAGGATTCTATGCTTGATTCACGAGCGTAGCGAGTGATTCAAAGTTAGAATCCTGAGCGTAGTGAGGGACTCAACAGCACGAGATGCAAAAAACTTTGCTCTCGTGTTGCACACATAACTTGTCACCTCAGCAGTGAGAACACATATTACTTAATTCCAAATAAAAATGTATTCGTTAAATACTAATTTTATGCTATTAATTAGACTTATTTTTATTAAAATCCAATAATAAATTAAACATTTAACGATAACATTTAAAAAAAATCATAATTTCTTTATTACATATATCTTTAAATTTTAGGGTATTACGCGTTTCCGAACGTGTTTTCTTTGAGGTCGAATTCCAAAATAGAATTTCCAATGACTTTGTTTTTTCACTCGCTTTTTTATATGCATGTGAAAGAGACAGAGCACAGTAAAATTCGAATGTTTAAATTTATCGCTGAACAATGTCATTTCGTGACACTGAAGATTGAAAAATTAAAAAGCTACTTCGACCCACGCTCGAATCAAAATCGCGTTTTGTTCACTGTTGTCTCGCAGCAAAAGCGGCATGTTTGAGCTGCTGAGGTGAAAATTATATTACATAACTGTAAACATTATTTACACAATAAAAAAAATGATAAACGCCATTGAGTTTAATTCCGGCTCTTTTTTATAATAGCTCGGCACATTGACAGTACTATTCCTGATGGTAAGTATAGTACAATCCAAATACAACGGCGACCACCGAGAGATCGAAATCCATCGGCGGTCGCCGCTGTCATGCCGGCCTGCATAAATATCTCTTCACGTTACACTTGAAGTACCCGAGTACCGGGATGTTTTCCGAACCGGTAGTAGTGTCTTGAAGTTCCTTCTTAAGTTCTTAAGGTCTAAATTGAATAATTTTGATTTTAATTTAAAGAATATAAAATCACCCTTTAAATAGTAAAAATATGGTCCCGTCTGTTTTCTTTATTAAAATTAGGTTAATAATGAGCAATGTATCTAAAAACCTAAGGAGGAGGAAAAATTAAAATCCGTACTTCTAGAGTTGTTTAAGTTTACACAGACGATTTGCACGGATCGATGTATCACGCGTGGTAATTCTACGTGTGAGCCAATCTCTTGTGAACAGGCTTAGCGTGTTGCTATGATCATCAATGAATATGTAAAAAACAAGATAGTGGTAAGCCGTCATATAACGATAAAAACCGGTAAAGAACCGAGACCACTAAAGCAAAAAAAATGTTGTATTTAGGCAATAGATTCCTTTATTTATTTTGAAAATAAATCCTTAATAGAACATACAAATTGTCAGTTTAGAAATCAGCGGACGGAATTTGTATGTAATATATATTGATAAATAACTCCGACTTGGAAGCATAAATTTACTTCGTGGTTTAAGAATTTTAATTTGACCACCCACAAATAGTTAATACTTTAATTTTAATACTAAAATTAGTCAATTAACCCTAATGTAAGTTCTCACGTGCCTACCGCACGTCTTTAACGACCGTGCTAGCGTACGACACGCACAAATACTAACATTTCATTTGGAAAAAGGTTAAATCATTGTTTGATCTATTTCGCATTTTTTTTTACATTGTATTTTTCCTATCAACGCATATAATTATATCAGGGGTGTTATGGAACTCCGTTACCGTAACTGAAATTATCGGATATATGAAATTAAAAAAAATGTAGCCGTATCGCATATGTTTCGAATAATTTTGAATAGGGAATTAAGGACACAGTCGAATGAGATATTGTCGAATAACAAAATTGACTTCAAATTTAATTAATAATTTTTTTCCTATTTTCCTTCTAAATATAACTCTTTGAAAAATATAATATCCATAACTGAAAATATCAGAAAGTATCGGATATCTCAAATAAATTTATAACCGTATCGATTAAATACTCGTAAGATATCCATAGGTATCCTGATCCGAAATCTCTTATCCGTAACAATCCATATAAACTTTTGTTATAAATATGTAAACCTAATATGTTGATTATATATTATAAATAATTATTTATGATAAAGGTTATTATAGGGTGGATCATTATGTTAATGATAGTGATGTCTGGAAGTGACTCCCTCTCTCTGTGTATACACTAAATAATAAATATAATTATTAACTGCAAATATTATTTATACAGTTGTTTTATAAAGATAAGCCTGATCGATTGCCTTGCCCGTTCTTCTCGATGACTGGGATGTTTTCCGAATCGGTAGTAGCGTTTGACGTTCTTAAGTTCCTTCTTAGGGCTTAAATTAAATAAAGTATTTTTATTTTGACTTTCATTATATGTGTGAATATATATTGCTTTAAAATGCATCTGAGGGCATATGAAAATTTGATTCCTGTGTGGTTTTATAATTTAAACACTACCATGCGCGAGGCATTAGTAATTCTTAACAAGAGATTGGATTAAAAATATATAGGAGACAACTGTAAACGTGGCCATATAATTCCAAATTAAGCGTCTATATTGTCAATAGTAACAAAACATGTGAATTGTATACATATATCGATATACCATTAAACACTTATATATACAGAACTAACCAGGTGTCATTGACGTGAGACAAATACACCGTACAAGTTAAATATTACCAATATTTTTAAAAACGTTCAATAATTAAGTAGGTGGACAACTGAAGCACAACTGTCATAAGGTCATATAGACATTTCAACACATTCGTGCACGCAGCTCTATGTGTGCGTAAAGTGTGTATATTGATGAAGTGGTAACGTGTGTATGTCAAGAGGTACAGTCAAGTACACAAGATAATTCTACTAGCTATTTTATGTATATCGGACATGTTCACTACAGCTCAACTAGGTAAACGCACGTTTATTTAACATTTTAATCCGTATCACTATCGCAAGTAATACCTAATAATGAACTTTCCGATTAGCTGCTATCACCAACGTTAATTATGATTTTTTTCTCCATATCACAATTTTGATAGTATCTTTTTTCTTACTTTTATACGTCGACACATATTACGAATAATCTTTGTATCAAAATGATTTACAAATTCATTTATTAACTTCGTTATTCCCGTCACTTTTTGTTCTACGTTATGTAAAGCAATATGTTTTTTTAGTTCCCGAATTATTTCCTATAGGATATTTTGTATATTGTCACTTCAGGATTTTATAGTGGCAGAAGAACAACTTTTATATCACATTGTTGAAATATTTCATTAATCTTACAGCAATCCGTTTTTTTTATCAAATCATACAGTAAAAAATATCTTATGCATTTTTTTAAGCAGAATAAGTATCGACTGTTTTATCATTTAATTGGAAGCGTGTTCTTTAACTTGTAAAAATATGTTATGTGTGCTTCTACATAAATTAGCATAGTAATTATTGTAATTATTATAGATGGAAATTACTGTACTGCAAAATTTGATAATGTGTATTGGAAAACTACTTGTATATTATGTATTAGCTGTGCCCGCGGCTCCGCTCCCGTTTATTACAGAATCTAAAATAATAGTAGCCTAAGTTTCTCCCTATAATATCAAGCTGTTATTTTTCCATTACAGATAGACACTTCAATTTTATTGTACGTATAGAATATACTTTGAAACTCCATTGTATTAGTTTGAACAGTTAGTGATAAGAACTGTGAATTTTATAATTATAGTTTACACTTAGAGCTGCACTTGAGAAAGTAGTTTTCGCCTTAGCGTGGTATCAACTTCTTCAACCTTCAAAATCATGTGACGCTAGATTATAAATACAAAAAAAACTACACACTATTTTAAAGTAAAAAGTTATAAATGCGTAATATACGAATATATGTACATATTGAGACGGTTGTGAACTAAACGCTTAATCACAGAAAGGCCATTTATTTTGTATTATTATATATTATACAAAATGTTATTTTCAAAATTTTATCATATTTAATATTTGTTTAATATTATTAGCACATTGTATGTAAGATAGCTTATTAGATATTTTTTAATGAAATATGACATATTAAATGAAATATAATGTGATATAGAAAACATAACCATATAAACTTGCGCTACCGTAAAAACTGAGTTGCCAATTTAAAAAAAAACTAAAACTTATCACTGAAAACTGAAACAACGTCGTATACGTCAATTACACTTTTTATTGATAACTCGTAAATTATGTTATTACCCCGGCTCCAAACGTTCCCAACGTTCGTATGATTGAAAAAAAAAAAACTAAATTGAACAATAATTTTTCATTTTTTATAACCTAAACAGTATTAAGAAATATTATATAACTTCACGCTACGACCCTAAGGAGCTGAGCAGTAAAAATTAAAGTCAAGCAATCTGGAAAGCTGTAAGCAAGTACCGGAAGTGAAACAATGATAGAGCTGGGCTACACGGGCGTATTAGTGAAGCGGTAGAGAATTGTTCAAATAAAGTTAACACGGTTGAAACCACATATAAATCTTGAATCCGTCGTACTAGACTCGTGTATTCAGTAAAGTAGCCCTTTATAAGTTTACAGAATGAATATATTTTTAACCAAGACAACGTCATTTGTTATTTAGGAAGATAAACAGGTTTTTTAATAACAAGGATAAGTAATTAAAGTCCTTACACGTTTATAAGAAATACACCCCAAGCATCCAGGGCTCATATGAAATCTTATTGAATCTATTCATCTCATTCATCAATACATTGAATCATATTAAAACAAAGGAATATAACGTTTATAAACAGTGTTCACTGGCAAAGATTCGTGTATATAGAATGATGATCTAACACATTATTAGACGTACAATATGAAATAACGAGAACAACGGGTGTGAAAACCAGTTTTCAAACAACTACGTACTCTTGTAGATATATGTCTTTGAAATGTTTAAACCCAAACTAAAACGAGATAATGAAATCCTAATTCAATTATTAGTCGCACCTTTTTGCACAAAATTGATGTTATAATCAGCTATTATTTGTGGCTTGATAACGTGGGTTAAATCAAGACAATAAGTTAAGTTTAAATTCATGAGAGTCAATATTTGTAAGGAGCTTGCACATTGAATAATAATGTCGAAATCTATACGGAGTAAGCTCTGCAAAACATAAATAAAGCTATTCTATTACATAGAAATAGAATCACTCATACGAGTAGTTAACTAAGTCGCGACCATCACACATATTGGGTTAACAGCCAACATCAACGTCTTATGTTTCAAGACTAACCTCTATATATCCAACTGATTGAGCCATTCGCTGTGGTATTTGTATCCAGCATAACGATGTAACTTAGATAAATCTATGGTAATGTATTACTAGAAACTCACCTTTTGGAGGTCATCGCTGTATACGGACTGTACTTACAATTGTCGTCTTAAAATAAGATTGTTTTTTTTACCTAAAACCGGCTGTCAAGTTTGGGTTTAACGATTCCATCGAACAACTTGGAGTTAGTTTTGATGAGACTAATCTCAATTTCAATTCATCGATGTTCTTAAAAAGTACTGGTCTTAAAACTGGTCTTTAGGTTCTGACCCTAAAATCTTTTGTACACACGCAAGTTTACAAACCTGCTTGGAATGACATAAAATGTTTTAACCAGGTCGCTAAATATCTTTATGAAAAACTGGTTTGAGTGAAGGATCAGAACCGTTATGGAACTAGAGCTTCCAAGTGCATGTTAAGCACTCACCAGCATGCCTTGTTTCGGGGTTGCTTTAAGTTCGCTGCTAACAGATGTTGAAATAACCTAACCTCTCTTCAATGCGCTATCATAATACCTAAAATATTTTTAGAATTCATTTAAAAAAAAAATTGCTTAATTTTTATCGATACCTATCGAACATTAATTTATGTGCATGTTTATTTTTTCTTTACCAACTCTGTATCTATTATATTATAACTATCTAGTATTAGCATGTTCCCAACTATTTTCTGTTTGTTTATTTATGTCCCATCATTTTTACCAAATACTTATTATACCAGAAGTAGTATATGAATAAGTTTTATTATTATTGCGTGGAACTTTTTGCCAATTTTCGTTACTGTGTCCTAACGCACCGTGACTTGCTCTGGGGTTCCACCTGAAAATCACCGCTTAGTGGCCCGTGGCACTTCAGCCAATATGCTGAGCTGGATGCTTTTACGTAATGATGAGACGTATAGTTTGATCTCACGTAGATTTAATAATCTACGAAGAATAATTTCTTTATCTATGTATTCGCTTATGTGTATGTATGAAAACGTGTGTGTGTCAAGAGGTACAAACAAGTACACAAGATAATTCTACTAGCTATTTTATGTATGTCGGAAATTATTATTATGTATTAATACATATATTAATATATGTATGTGTACAGTTTCTTGTTTATCTTCACTAAAATCTGTATATACTGTTCTAAATCTTTTATTTCATACATTATTCATTTTGTCATATAAGTAACTAATCTATGATGCTTATTGTCATTAAATCATTTCGTTTTTGCGAGACCTTCATTTTTCTGTTTATTTTTTTATATTTACCGCTTGAGTGATGAATTAAATATTAAATTAGAATTTAACAATATCTTATTTCGTTACTTAATTACCATAAAATATTATAAATAAATAATTTCATTATATTAATGTTTGTAATATATAATTTTTTTTTTTTTTTTTTCGAACTGACTATACTGTTAGCCTTAGGGGCCCTGGAGCCGTTACGGCTTTTACAGCTTTACCGGGCTTGGGGGCGAGCGCTTAGGGCACTCAGCCACGAAAGCTAAGCAACAACATCCGAGGGTGCCAAAGTGGCCGAACCTCGGCTCGGACTGTTGCGCGTATGCAATTAAGTCGCGATCTGACTAATTCCCTATCCGTAATTCGATCTAAACTAACTATACATATATACATGTTTCTGCCCCCTGGGAGGAGGGAAGGAACATGTGTATGTGTATTTAGTGGTCTGAAAATTTTTGTCTAATCTAACTAGGCAAAAAAAGAAAAAAAAAGGTCCCTTACAGAACCTATGTACCTATGTGTGTTGTGCATGTGTGTATAATGCAGTGTCATGTATGGCTGTGAAAGCTAGTGATTGTAGAGTCACTTGTATCGCGCGAGCGGCTGCTTGGCTCAAGGGCTCCATGCCGATGGATCGGACCTAATATATAATATACAGTTCACACTAGTTATATTCAGAAATAATATTCAGAGTTCAGACCAACATTTATACACTTCAAATACGAAGAATATCTTGTATACGCTCAAGAGCAAAAACACCAGCTAACTATGCAATAGTAATACTATTATATTATTGAAATAATTATTCTAATTCTTAAACAATTTTTAAATAAATTCTATAATTAATATAATATAAAAAATTTGTAAAAAAAAACAGAATCGTTTCAAAAAACACATTTACCTACCTTGAATTAGAAATCCCGAATTTGAAATCAACATAAATAATTATTTATTTAAAATTTACAAATAAACTTTTGGGAACAATAAGCAAAAAACGATATACTTGCTAAAATATACATAGCACTGTGCAATACTTCTACAACAAAATCAATCAATGTTTGGAATTTTAGATACACAATAATAATTCTTGATGCATATCAATCGGACATGTTTTGAATATAAATAAAAATTTAAGCGTTCCTTATTCAAAATCTTGAATTTCCCAAAATTCTTCACCGATTGGTTTGATATTTGGACGCAAAGTATCATTTGAATTCGCTCGTTTTATATTTTTGACAAATAAAGCCGTGTGGTGTCGTGGGACACCAGATAGGAATGAAGTTCCTTATTATAAAATATTAATTTCAAGTTTTATTCGAGGTATAAAGAAAATAATTATTCGGTTATACATTTTTTATTATGATTTTTTTATCGATTAAACTAATTTATAAAACTAAAAACTACTTTACGAAAATATCTTAACACCTTTATTTATAATGATTTATAAAAAATATATAATAAATAATAACAGTTAACAAGTAGACTATACATTAGACACTGCATAGCCATCATACATAAGACTATACATAAAAATCTTACGCTATTTTTTAACGTTATGGACGTTTTTTGCCGGCTAGGATACCCCTCCGCAACGCCCCATAAGGAACTTCAAACTTCTTTCCAAACCCTGACTGAACCACAGTAACGCGCGGCCGATTACAGCTATAATACTAGAAGTGCCCCTCGTTTTCATCCGTGTTATATTTATTCTCTACTGCACCGCTGCCAACGCACATGTGTGGCCATCCTATCGTTGTCCACACTCCTTGTACTCGCCTACAGCTTGCCTGATTGTTTCACTTCATGAACTACTACGCTCCTTAGGTAGCGTAAAGTTAATTACGGCTTCCTTATGTTAGAGTCCGCATAACTCAAAAACTAGACGATGGATTGACTTATTACTATTACGCAAAATTGCATTTCTATATATTAGTGTTTTAAAATACTTTTTATCCCGAAGTTCACACGGGAATGGGAAATTCTAAGCGTTTCGAGAGCTAAGAATAAAAATAATTACACACTTTATGTACGCACTATTTTCATTCATTTGTTTTAAAATATGCCAACTACATTTGATTTTAACAACAAACATAGTAGGGTAATAAAACGGAATGATCTATTTTCCCGGTGATTCTATCTTCATTAGAATACTTTTATTTACTTCCCTAATAATTAGTAACAAACTGAGCCACAGCGATGCGTGGCGGGATTTAGCTAGTAGGCTGTATAAAATATAAAAACGTTTTTTTTTGTATCGTTTTAGGTTTGGCGTAGTGGCCACAATCTCACCTGGTGTAAGTGACGATGAGACCCAAGATGAGAGAACACGCTAAACCTAGTGGAAAACTGGCTCTCAAGTGCAGCTGCCGGAACACACCTTTTGGTGCTTGGCGACAGATTTTCAACTTGTGGGTGGTAGCTAGCCAGGTGGTCATTAGAAAAAGCCCTACCACCATGCTATGGTTTCCTCCCGATGTTTTCGTTCACCGAAAGCTCAGGCTCATTGCAGGGATTGACACACTACCACTGAGCCATCATTGCTTCAAATTAGTTTCAGAGATTAGCGCGTTCAAACAAACAAACAATCTCTTGAGCTTTATAATACAAACTAACTGCGCCCGCGACTCCGATCGCGTGAACTACAAAATGCGGATAGAGTGATTAATTAAGCCTTTGCCTAATGCCTCTATGCCCAGCAGTGAGATATTTACAGGCTGGTATTATTATAATTATTATTTGTAAAAGGAATGCAATAAATAATAATGAAGGAAAAAGTTTTAAAATTCGAACACTAAATATAACTGATTTGTTTACAATGGTACAATTATATGTAAATAGATGTGCCCGCGACTACGAGCGCGTACGCCCCCGTGCTGCCCCTATTCAAAAAGCGAAATACAAAAACGTTTATTATGGGTGATCCTTATAAGATAGATATATACTATCCCAGACTTTTTTGTTCAGTTCATTTTAAGATCCACAATTATGTAGGACATTAATTTGATATATCTCGTATGGTTTATTCAGCGTAAGCCATTTAAGCGCCCTAAATGCGCCTTTATTTCGAATTGATTCACCATTGTCGTCACTGTTTCGTATATTACTTTATCTTACAAAATATTTACTATATTATTGTACTATTTTAATCAGCAAACAACGGGTATTTATTAAAGTTATTAAGAATTTTATAACAAGAAAATGTTTATCTTTATACAAAACTCTCTCTATGTCTCACCAAGCTGAATAAGAATTTGTTTACTCAGTTACTAATATGTGCAAACTGAATTAAGTCGTTGACAGTAAAAATACCTACGTCTTTGCTGTTGTGGTATGTGGGTGTATGTATTGTCATTTATGTACGTGTTTAAAATAACTATTGGAAAAACTAATTAACTGTCGTCACTCTTATCGTAACTCATTACTTTTACAGTTGTACTTTCAAATTACATTTTTAACTGAAAATGTCGCAACCACTGCTGTATAATTAACTTAATTTATCGTTTTAAAATAGCAAACAGCCTAACTCGTTTTCAGCACAACACATTAAAATAATTAATTAATTAATTTATTTCTTTTAAATGGGTCTAGAATTACTTACGATCTTGAAACCATTATTATTTTAGGAAAAAATATTTATAATACAAACTTAAAATTTATTCCGTTTCAACCCCTACTGGAATTCATATTCGTAGTATATATATTATGAGCAATTGGGCATTTGAATATATTAAAAATAAGTGTAGTAAGAGAACGTTGTGGTGTGAAAGAAGATATAGTGGCACGTATTGAGAAAGGGATGCTTAGATGGTTTGAGAATTTAGAGGGGATGAATGAAAGAAGAACCTCTAGACAGATTTATAAGATGAGTGTGAATGAGAACGTTGGATGAGGAAGGCCTAAAGGAACGTTTCAAGATCAAATCGGGGGTATTCTGAAGAAACGTCAGGTCAAGAGTCTCTAAACAGACGAGCATGCATTAAAATATTTACGAATATTGAGGAAGCGATGATGAAGATGTAGGATCGTAGCAAGTGGATGGACGTGGTTTCTGTCTACCCCGATGGGAAAGAGGCGTGATTTATGTATGTATTTATGTAAAAATATGAACGCTGTAGGTGTAATTCTATATGACTATATATTATTTCTTGTTAATTAAAAATATTGAATTTTACATCAGTAAAAGTAAATAGAATACATATTTTTTAAACTTCCGTCATGTGATCACAAACGCTCTATGATTGGGTGAATAGCTAATTACGTCACAGGTCTGTAGACTGTGATTGCGTAAAGAGCAAATTCAGTTGAGGCCTGCAGTTTTCTTATTAATTAGTCGTTAACAAAAAATATTTTCATTTGAAATAGACCAATTTTGTTTAAGCCGGCGGTAGTAGATATACCGTAAAGTTAAGAGAATTATGATTGGACTAATCTATAATAAAAAATAACGCATGATTTTTACGCTGCGAAACTTAAAAGTGTGAAAACTATATTGTGAGTATTTTTTTAGTAAATATATATTCATAATATAGTACTTAATTAGTATTCATTATCTTATTTTTCGTTTATAGCAAATTATTAATATAGATATTTTATTTTATTTATTTAAATCGACGTCAGTTATACTATTTCACCAATATACGTTCAAAGTATAGAGAACGTCTTATATATTTATTTATTCGAATAATCATATACATATAGTAATCAATGGGGTCTTAATTTCATTCATAATTAACAAATTTTGAATTATCTTATAACAATATAGGCTCAGCTTAACAAAACATATACAATACCTATGTTTTGGCTATATTTATAACTAGACCAAATTTATCTGAAAACAACATATCTTTGAAGTTCACACAGCCTTTTCCTGCGATCTCTAATACATAACTATCAGTTTTTGTTTTTAAATCTGATCAAACTTCTCAATATTGATATACCAGTAAATAATTTATTGACTTTGTATTTTTTCTATACTACTACAAAGACAAACAAGCGGTCAACGAACCTATGGACGCTTGCAATACCGGAAGCATCACATGCATTATTCGAAAATATCTGTTCAAATCAAAACAAAAATAATTATTCAATTTAGGCCCTAAGAAGGCGGTAATGAACATCAAACACTACTACCGGTTCGGAAAACATCCCAGTCATCGAGAAGAACCGGCAAGAATCTCCATCGCGCTTATCTTTTTTAAATTATTTATCTGTTTTATGACGTCAAGGTGTGATGTTTACAAATGGGAGCGTTTTTTAGGCATTTGTTATTTTTTGACGATTTTTATTAAAAATACACAATAAGAAAAACACGTATTGTTAGCATTATTATTATTATTACATTATTTATCATTTCAGATAGATTTTAGAAAACAGTCAAATACCATATTGGAAACCACGCTAAATCAAAAGACGTGTTTTATTTGTACATAAAAGATGATTAAATAAACGATAAAATTACGGAGTCATTAAACTTGATTTGGCATGCTTTTATTTCACTGATGTGCGTCGAAACGCTTAAAACGATTCGGCTACGTGTGTGCTTTTAACGGTACTTTTATCCATCCGTAACCTAAATTTTATCAATACATATTATAAAACAAAATCCCGCCGCGTCTGTCTGTATGAACGCGATAAACTCAAAAACTACCGAATTGATATTCATACAGTTTTCATTAATGGAAGGAGTGATTCATGAGGAAGGTTAAGTGTACTATTATACTATTTCTATTTACTATGTATTATTACATAAAACCATAAAAATAAATTAAAAGTTGTAGTTTCAAAACCCAAATACTTACAACAACTTCAAATTGTATCTATACAAATAAATAAAATTGAAGTGTCTGTTTGTAATCTCAAAATAACAGCTTTTTACTAAATGCATATAAAAGTATATACGATACCTATTAAAAAAACAATTTTAATTTTTTTGGATGGTTGTCTGTTTCCGGCTAATCTCCGAAACGGTGGGACCGATTTTGACAGGACTTTCACTGGCAGATAGCTCATGTTATAAGGAGTAACTTAGGCTACTTTTATTTTAGAAAAATAATTAGGGTCTGACGACCGCCGTACCACGTTACCACAATACCAATGGCACTCTGTAGCCTACGCGAGCGGAGCCGAGGGAACAGCTTGTTTATATATAAATATTAAATGCAAATTAAAGGTAATGTAAGGTAATTATTTATGAAACAATACACTACGAAGTGTTTTATCATGAATATTTGTAGGTTGTACCTGTTGTTGTTGTCATCAATTAACACAATTTTATGATTTTGTTGTCAAGAAAAACTATAAGGTTCAGTAAACTTAAAATTTTACCATCTCATTTGGATAAAAATAATAATATACTATACGTAAAGGCAAAGGCATTTGTGTCATAACCGTTATTTAATCATCATCATTACATAGTATAAAACAAAGTCGCGTCGCTCTGTCCGTCCCTATGTATGCTTAAATCTTTAAAACTACGCAACGGATTTTGAAGCGGTTTTTTAATAGATAGAGTGATTCAAGAGGAAGGTTTATATGTACAATACATGCATAATATTGTAGAGAAACACTGATAAATTTAGAGGTTTCTAATGTGATGTCGTAAATAAACACATTTTTTGCGCTTACATTGCAAACGCTTGCTGAACCCCACGAGTTAAATCAAAATAATGTACTACAGTATTGTACACCTTAAAAAGGTCAATAAAAAAGTCCGCGATGGTATATGTCTATCTCTTAAGGATAACCCACAATAACAATTTTTTATCCTTTACATTTTACGGGAAAAAATGGCTTATTTACGAAGTGATTTTAAGCAATACAGCATTAATCCTTATCCAATTAAGTACCTTAAATACATTTTCCATTTAATATAGATCAATATAGCCCTTTACAGTATGTAATTTAAATGAATATTCCCGAAGATATTACAGATTTAAAATGCAAGGACATAGCGATGCGGCGGTACCGGCCCTATATACCAAGGTCAATTATATGTCGCTCTTTCAAGAGTAACCTCTAAACAAAACATGTTTGTATTGTTTAATGACAAAAAAGCTGTAAGTGTTGTTTATAAGGACATTCTGTGGTAGGTAGGTACATTTAGTATCAGCATTGCACCCGTGCGAAGCCGGGGGGGTCGCTAGTAGATTAATAAAACTCGACTAATTTATTTAAAAATAAACCTTTAATTAGAGACAAATATGCGACTACACAGACAAAAGTTCTGTATAAGTTTTATATCATGTGACGCTCTGTGATTTTCTATTTTAGACAGATAGCATAAAATATAATCGTTAGAAAATGTTATAATCTCATTACGATGTTCTCCTTCAACAAAAACTAACGCACATTAAAAGATTTCAAGACACATCTATGAACGCAGTGTCTGGACCCGCTACCTCTGAACTATTATCGCATGTCATTAGGTAATCCAATTACGCACTGCTTTTGTGAGAACCAGCGTCAATTTCATTGGATAAAAAAGACCACTCATGCAGGATCTGCGGATTTTGCGGGACTGATTTAAAATATTAATTGGAAATATGTGCCGGTGTGCCACTTTGTGGGTAGTTTCAAAAAATAATCATGAATCCTCTATATGAGGTGCGGGGCCCGTGGAATAACCGTTGTAGCTGTGTCTGAGTCATTGAGTATTTTATTTAATTATATATTAGATTATTTCGTTAGTGACTAGCAAATATAACTTGAATTATATTGTAAATAAAATAATATTGTATGTGTCAGTATAGTTTACAAAGAGATCATGAGCTCAAGTGTTTTATTATAAAGCACATATAGAAAAATCTGACAATGCTTTTCCTTAGGCTAAATATAAATTATGTTCAGTTATTTATAAAAAAAAAAACTTTGTTCATTCCACTGAAAGCCTTCACAGTCAAGAACAATACAAAATGCGACAGCAGTAATTAGATTTTACACAGAGAACAAGAACAAGCCAACTGACTTCCAAGGTATATTCTTGTTACCGAAGAAAAAACAAATGACAAACTTTTTCCCACAAGATAAACAAGTTCTATAGCCGAAAGGCAAACTGTCCAGGATACTACGCCAAAAGTGATGACAGCTGGTGGAGCACTGAACATTTAATTGTGAGTGATGGCCCCGATTAGGGAATCGAAGCGTGGAACGTCCAGCAACGAAGAGAATAAATAATATTGTGACGATCGACGTGCGTATTTTAAGGAGATGAGCGCGGAATCAAGCATGGTTACTAAGAATGAAGGTGTTATTATTGTATAGAAAAAATGAATGATTGCTGTGGTATAATAGAAGGAATGTCATTCGCAAAGCTTATGACATCATTTGATATACTTACAAGAACTATTTGTATTACGATGCCACAGAAATTACCTACATATGAATCAAGCTATGGTAACCTTAAGGTAAAAACCATCGAAATATTTTAGAAAAAAAAAATCGTAATTTCGTTTTAACCAGAAAATACTATTTTAGTCATTAAAATGTTGTCTGCAATCCCGTAAATGTAGCTAAATGTAAGCGGGAACTTGATCTCTTTAATCTCGTAGTCCTGTGGGACTAAAGTTTCAATGCAGAATTGGAACCCCTACTTGCCATATCATGTTGCCCATAAGATATGTGTATAAATTGGATACACGCTCATTCTTTAGTAGTCTGATATTTTTAAATGTATTGTATATTATTTACAAGTGTTTGCGCCAATTTATCGTATTTGTGAATCGATGTGCCTCAATCCACCCCCACCCCGCTCCATCTACTTTCCTACCACCCATTATTATTGTCGTTCGTGCCGGCTTGCGCGCAAGTCGCATTGTGTCTCCTATGGTCATTGGTAGAATCGGACGTATCGCTCCGAGCAAGTTGTGCCGTTGAGCTTGACCACGCGCGCACACGCATGCGTAATCCAAATCGGGAGAAAGGAGCCATCATTAGCTTGGACCACGAGTACCTTACCTATCCTACATATATTGTTCCCCATTTTCGCATCGATTCACAAATATATAATTTTTATTTGGTCTTCGGAGGTACTTCTAAAACTTGTGTCACCTTATCTACCTAACATTATTGAATTAGTAACATTTTCCATACAGTCCACTCATCGTCGCGCGTACAACAAGTATGAATCATAACGTAGGAAATATAAGAAGGGGTTTCATTTATATTTCAAATAGCCATCGGATAACTAGGTAACTTCATTACAAAATAAAAATTTCGTAGTCTCATTCAAATGAAGTCCCATTCTAATATCAAACATATTTCGATATACGCAAATCAACAACCGTGGCACTAGTATGTCAAATGAAATCTATTGTATACGGTTCTCTTGAAAAACCTGAGAGTTGTTTAAACAACTATCTAGACAATGAATAATGAAAATAAGTCACCATTTTATAATGATTAAATAAAAATGTAATAAAACTACTAATTGGAGGAAATAAGTCACGCCAGTTAGCAGATTTAATTTCAAAATGTATCCATTGTTATAGGCTAATTACTGCAGTATTACTTGATGGTTTGCATTTTTAATTATATCTAGGAAATAGTTAACAGCAGTAAGTGGTATTATTCATTTTATTGAAAAAATCACGCTTCCGATATACAATAATCAAGTTAAAGAATACTTGCATGGTTTTATAGATATGGTCTTATTTAAGAATTGTTTTAGGCGTTATTAAGACGCGTGCGCTGGCTCTGGTGCTGGTGGCGGCGCTGGTCAGTGATACGTAAATACAATGTTCCAAAAATATATTGCTCCTTAGTACAAATAGAAAAAAGTCCGCGATACTATATGCCTATCACTTATAAATAAGCCACAATAAGGTATTTTGTGAAAAAGATTTATTGAAAATTGATTTATGAGCATTATTATTAGGCATGACCTATTAATCATTACGAACGAAAATTTCGTAAAAAGTCATCATCAAGACAATTTTATGTAGATAAACTTTTCCCTTTATTGCATGTTATTTGGACGAATAGTTTGGGAGATAATTTAAAATTAAAATAATTCAAAACTCAGCTCGGGTCTATGACTATAGATGTAGTGGCGTGAAGAAGCCGTGTGAGTTGTGATGCATAACCTTTGCCGCCCGAAAAAATATTGTCTATACTGAAGTATTATAAATCATCAATCGGCGATTTCTTTTAAATTATACGCGGGTGAAACCGCAGGGCACAGCTAGTAGTATAAACATTTATGTATGTAGATTAGAGATACATAAATCTACAAAGCTAAGATTTTCTTAATATAGTCGTCGACGTTACAAAACTGACATTATTATGTCGACCCTTCGAATCTCAAAAGTAGTAAAAGTCATTTTGTCCAAAATCGATTTTAAACGCTAACTTACTCAGATTTACGAGCTCAATCGATCTGTACATTTAAAATGTTTATGTCTCAATAAAGATGTCTTTTACTACTCAGATTTCTTAGCTACCAAATACATTTTTTGTTATTTATGTCGTTCGTGACATTTTAGTCGTTAGTCAATTGTCGTAAATTAAGTCTTTGTTTGATTATCGCTTATAATTATCAAATCTATAAGATGTAAATACACACTCGTCATAAAAGACAAATAATTTCATACTATTACTTTTGCCACATTATCTCAAAATGAAAACCAGGCAAATAATCCGGAATATTTGTCATAATATACAACGTAATGAAAACAATAAAGCAATCCTTAATTAGTAGTAAGCAATAGTTGTTTTTTGAAATGGCTGATACATAATTTATTCAATAAAGTTAAACTAATGACTAATAATTATTTAATTAAATTAAATTAACTCTAGAGATGTTACGGTAGACGAATTATTGTATACAATGATTTTTGTGTTTTTCCTAAAGTCGTGTTTCGGCTTTACTACATTTGATTTGATTATGTATATCGATGTTACAAAAAGTTTTAATGTCATCTGACGACGAAACATTATTTATTACAAATAACATAAAGAGGGTGTGAATTTTGTAGAATTTTAATCGAATGATTATATCAAAGGAAGCATAAGAGTGTGTACGATGTTTAAAATGTTTGCCACTAGATAACGTCACTATTTGATTTTTTTGTAACTTTTTATCACGGCGTCAAGAGTTATAAAAGAGAGTGAAACAGAAAACATGTTGTGCCAGCCCTACTTATTACCTAGTGTGGGATAGGAATAATTTCGCCTAATTGTGAAAAATGCGATAAAATTTAAGATATGTATCACGTATTGATGGAATATGACCAGAACAAAACAGAAAGGGGAATGTCTGGTCGCAATATCTGGATTCTTTCCTTGCTATATTGTCAAAACCTGACAGTACTGGCTTACTGGCCTATCGGTATACAACTTGATTGCTAGCTACTTCAAATAAAATGCGTGAAAATAACTAGGTTAACGTAACGTACAGTAACACAGAGGGTGGAAGGTAAAACAAAACAAAAAAATAACAGAAGAATTATATACCCTATACTTAACACATTTTAAACAATCACTCCTAATAATGCTGAAGTCAGTTGTCCACAAAATGTCATAACTACAGTTTTACGATGGATGGATCCTTGTTAAGATGTTGAAAAGGTCAAAATACAAGTTTTACTTACAATACTGCGTGGGTTCGTTTATAAACAGAAATTCAAATATTACACGAGTAAGTGGTTTCATTGCACTATTTCACAGTGTCTTATTAATTGAATGTTTCTCAACACAATATTTATTTTAGGATGATTTTCAACGATACTGTTTTGGGTTTGCATAGCTAGAAGTGAAAAAATATTAAATAACCTAGATATATACGTAATATTATTATATATTATATTGTTTCGTAGCCAATATGAGGTTCAAAGCGAGCTAAATTTATAATAACAAAGATTAGATTATTTCTTAGTAAACAATTATTATGCCTAACAGACAAAAATGTAGCACATCAACCAGCAAGAAATAAGCCCGCATTATCCGTGGGATCTTATCGCGCCTTATCTGGGATTTTTCCCAAACTCAAACAAAGCGCGATCTTTGATTGACGGATAAATTACAGAAAACTTATGGTGATTTCATTGACGTAATACATACAAACATAGTTATATACCTAATTGTGACAATAAAAAAAACCGTATGTACATACGAGTATACTGTAACAATGATCTAGTATTTTTATCACAGCTGTATGTATATCAATATTAATCAATTCAGCTGATATATCAATGAATAGTTATTAGAATATTCAATTTTATTTATTTACTCAGCAGGCGTCTTAGTATTTCATACAAAGATTGATTTCTTCTAGTATTGCACAGCATTTACCTAATGTTGCAAGAGTTTACCGTCTTCAAACCATGAACACAGTTCAGAGCACCGAAATAAATGTTTCATCTAACAGGCTCATAGTTTTTGTGAAATGTTAGTGATCGGTCCATTATTCGTTTACGATAAATTGTTTAAAATGTATTCAAGTTTTACATTGTGTAAAATGTGGAATAATTATAGTAAATATGGTATATTGTGTAAAGATTTGTCAGGTGTGTATTATGTAGTTAAAAGTTTAGTGTTTAAAGTTAATGTGTTTAATCAAACAATACTAACAAACACTTCATTGATGTTTGTTTTGATACACGTTACTTCATGTGTTTACATTTCACATAATAACAATATTATTATTGTTGTAATTTATGTATTTATAGTACCTAACAAAATATAAAATAGGCCTTACTTGGTGCCAATGAAAATGGAGATCGTATTTAAGAAGAGAAAATCTAAAAATAACCATTATATAAGTAGTGATGATCATAAAAATATCAAGATCATTTTAGTTTAATTCATATTTGATTGCTGTTTGTATAATATTATGTTATGAATAAGATTATAATGAAGACAAAACCGCACTTTTTTGCTGCTAAATATAAACGTGTTTTCAAAAAAAAACCTACCAGTTCGCCGGCAAATAAACGTAATAAGAGTTTTAAATTACAGATTACCCATACAATTAAGTAGTTTGGTGTTTTTGTATGTGTAAAATTGGGATATCTGCAGATGAACAAGAAAAGATAAATATTTGAACTTAAGATTGAATTCGAAATGTTTTGCAATAAAAATGATTTGATTTGTTTAAGGGTTTTCCTTACATTGAAATTAGAGTAAGAACACTTATTTGAAATGATATTGTGTTTTATTACAATGTTATTTATTCTCAGTTATTCTTGTGTAGTCAGTCGATAAAGTGCTCAGTATATTTATTTAACTTTTAAACCTACTTTAATTTAAAATACTTGAATAATAACATTTTATTTTTAAATAATAAAACACATAATTTTAATCAACTGCTAGTCTTGAATTTTCGATATTTAATTGCTTTAACACAATAAATTAATTAATAGTACATTAAAAGTAATTTCCGAACAAATATTCGTTCCTTTATATTTTTGTATTAAATAAGAATATATCTCAGCGATAAAATACAAGAAATAAAATATAAAAAAATAATACTTAAATAACTATGTCAGTGTCGATTATAAAAATCTAATATAAAATGACGGTCAGTGAACTATAACTACTCGAAAACGGGTACATTGTAAACGGTTATTGTGTTGATTTGATGTATATCGTTACATATTCATATTAATGAATCATTATACTCTCTAGGATAGTTCGTTACACCTACCAGGTTATTTGCTTAGGTTTAGCTTTGTTTGTAAAAATAAAGATAACTGTATTCTGTCAATATTGACTTAAATTTGCTCTCGACACTTTGTGTTAAAAAAATTGTATCAACTTGTGTAGCTATGAAAGCATTTTTATTCTGATGGTGTGCCTTGTATAGACATGTTATTTTAAATAAATTGTCTTCATGAATTTCATTGTAAAGTTAAACTTGGTTCTCTTTGCGTAATTACGAAATAACGGAATGTATATAACATTCTGATGCTGTCAAAGTATCAGTTATTAGTATGAAATGGAAGAGCGACTAGCTTTTATAATTTTGAATTGAATTTTTTGAATGAAAAAATTATTATGCTCGTCTTAAAAATTTGTTAAAGCAAATTAAATAAAAGAATAATTAAAATTTGAAAAGACTATTGGTGTTTGTGCACTGTGTTTTTTAAATCGAGTTTTGTAAAAATGTGTGCAGCAGTTCGCAGTGATATTCGATTTGGGTACTGCCGACAGCTTTTGAATCAATTTGGTAATGTTTTCTTTTTACTTATCTGATATTTTTTTTATTGCTACACTATATATCAAAGTATTGTTAAAACATTAGTTATTAATTTAATATTATTAAAATAAATTATTATTACAAAATTATAATACTTATATTATGCAAATAATATAATTAATTACGTATTTATTTTAAGCAGAAAGTATTAGCATAATAATAACCACATCGATCTGCAAATATACAATTTTTGAGTTAAGATCTCTTTTTAAGGGAAGGCACGGGATTAATTATTCTGCCATTATCAAAAGTCAAAGGTCATTATCATGATCATCTTCTTATGTTAATAAATAGTTGAGCCTCGTGGTAACCCCGAGCTATATTTCAGCACTTATCTTAACGTAAAGTTATATGGGTCACTAAATGGCGAACCGTCGCGTCGTCCGTGTCCGGACCGCCGCGCCGCACCGCGCCCTGCCGCACAGTGGTTCAGCATTTGATGCATTTGATTTGAAACCACTTTGATTGTCGAGCATCTTACCGAGAATTCTGTAGATATATTAAAGTGGCAAACCTTACTTTCAAGAATTAGAAGCATGAAAATGCGAATAATTAAAACAATAGAAGTAATTTTCCCAAGCCTTTTGATTAATTTTGATCCACACTTCTCTCACATTCGACCTAACTGTTATTTCCTGAAGCAGTTCAGTTGCTAGAGAAAGACCAAGAGATCCACGACTTCGAAAATTAGGAGTTGTTGATAATGAATCCTGACACCATTGTTGGTTCTATATATATACACTGTTACATTTAACTCCTAGGTCCATTTTAGAACTATATTAAAAACAGCCCTTCTCAGACTGCACATTATTTTATTTTCTGTTGTTGAAGGTTGTCTACAACATACGAATTAAAAATATTTCCTCAACGTTTGAAAAAAAGAGAAAGAAAGTCATGTGAAATATATATATATATATATTTTGCAAACTATTCACTACCTAGAAATTTATCTCAGAAAAGAGTTGTTAGTCTAGTAATTACCAATCTGAATAATATGAAATAAGGTCTGATTTCTACTATTATTTGAGAAAGACACACAGAATAATTCATAAATTCGAACGTAAATATCTCGCGCGGCGGGAACCGGGTGCCTTTATTTCTTTTCATTTTGGGGATCACATTAGCGTACGCTACAATAAATATATGTATATTTAACGCATCTAAAGTTTTTTCCAAATCTAATCTAATCTATAACTAATAAAAAATTGTTATGTTCAAGGTTAGTAATCCAATTTAAAAAAAAAACAGGCAGAAATTCCGATAAATCTTTGTGATACATGTATGCAAAAATATAACCCATCATTTAAAAATTTTTTAACCCAAAAAACTCGTGCGGCGAATTATGATTGTAATTGTGTATTGGTATTTAGGATTCAGAAAATCTTTTCCTATGCTAGTATATATATCGCTCGCGACATAACTGAGATATATCCCATCTTTTTTACTTTCTAACTGAATTGCTAAATACCAATTTTTATAGATCTATCTTCAAAAATGACGGATTTTCATAAATACTTTTTTCCCGTTTTTCACCACTTTAGGGGTTGAATTTCCAAAATCCTTTCTTAGTGCTCACCTACAATGTAAAAGGAACCTGCATACAAATTCTCACGATCCTAGCCCCAGTAGTTTGGGCTGTGCGTTGATCGATCAGTCGGCCAGTCAGTTTCTTCCATGTATAGATTTTGTATCAATAGAACTCGCGCGACGGCGCGGCGCGGCAGTCCAATGGACATGTTTGTTCATATTTTTTATTCAAAGCACCTTAATCTACAATATACTGTAAACTAGAAGCTGGTCAATTGATAACTTTTCTAGAGAAATAATAAAATTTTGAATTTTTCCATATAATAACAACTTTTTTTTTTCGAAAACTACTGGTTTTATCGAAATTTTGTATAAGAATAAAAGTGGTTTGAATTATGATCTTTTACACTATGAAATAAACATCTGATCTTTTTTTACTTTTTTATTTTCGGATTTATTATTAAATTTTGTTAAAAGATCTCCCATCGTGCTTCAAGATTTTTGGCATGTGGCAAGTACTCTATAGGTTTTGATAATTAGTAAGCGGTATTTTAACTATGAAGTTCCGTTTCTCTTTAATGCGTTGTCAGAGAAATTGGATTTTTGTACTGCAGCATAAGGCCATTATACCTTAGTATATGATATTAATTACAACTCTATAACTCGGTCGTTTTCGACAAAAAAATGTTTTTACACACGGACAGACAGACATTCAGACGGACAGACAACAGATCGATCTTATAAGGGTTCCGTTTCTTTTTTCATAATGAGGTACGCAACCCTAAAAAGGCTTAATGCCAACAAGTATTTTTGTTAATATTGCAAATGAGTGAAACCGTGGGTTTAATGTACCAATGAGTTCATCACATATTTTATTTGAATTGGTACTAGTTCAAACTTAAAGTTTTAAGAAAAAACAAGTTTTGAGCTAACAACGATTAAGCAATTCATTTTACTAAGAAATATACTAATACTGTGAAATCATCTTCTAATACGCATTAGATAAAATGGCTTCTTCGGTCAAGACGTCCGTATATTCAAATAGTTATTCGACTTTTAATTTTCTTTTTTCGAATATTCCAGATTCACATCAGCTGGAAGCCCTTAAGTTGGAGATGTCTTACGGTTTCGAGAGAGTGTTTCTGTTGTCGTATTGCTTGGCATGCTGCTGGCCAGGTTTGGGAGCTAAGAGTGATCTCCGTGTGGTTAGACAATGGGCAGAACTTGATTTCGTTTTCCCCAGCGAAGAGGCAAAGCAGATCGCCATAGAAAAGCGGTACTATATTCCTGGAAACGCAGTGCCCATAGATGTTGATGTCAATCATAGAACAGGTAAATTATCTTGTATGAGCATCCAAATATTTACCTTTTTTGAACGTCCATGTTCTGATGCTTAATAATTGAAATGCGATTTTTTTATCTCTATACAAAATTCTCATCTTGAAAATCACTTGAATTTAATTTTCTACAATGACATATTTTTACTATTAATAAACATTTTAGGCAATATAAAAAAATACATATAATAAAGCCTTTATTACTGTCCTTAATTATGTAAGTAAGAGTTATAATAATTTTTTTTACAGCAGATCGGCACAGACTGTACTGACCCTGATGATAAGCATAGTACAATCCAAATACAACGGCGACCACTGAGAGATCGAAATCCACCGGCGGTCGCCGCTGTCATAAATATCTGCCTGCATAAATATCTTTTCATCTTACGCTTGAAGGGCCCGATGTCATAAAAAGAAGGGAACACATTGGCCGTGAGATGGTTCCACAGTTTCACGGTGCGATAAAGATAAGACATAGAGAACTTTTTAGATCGATTATTTCGATTTATATGTGCCTTAAATTTTTTAAATATGTTTATATACATGTGGAATAGTAAAATATCGCCTAGCCGCCGTTAATCTTGTACAGCTTGTCTTCCGTCTAAGGCCTCCTTTAAAGATTTCCATTCAGTCCTGTCTTTTGCTTTGCGAGTTCATGTTGTCATTGTTGTTGTTGATTTCATTGTCTTTTTATAGTAACAAATTGTACATATGTTAATAATACATAAATTAATGATTGGTTTCCGTGCTGATTCAACTAGATATCGTCGGCATACTATAAAAAAGCGGCAATCAAAACTACGCTGAATCGGCGTACTTGAATCAGTAGTATACCGAAAATACTGTCACGTTCATAAGCTTCATTTCAAATAGTCACTACACACTACTATATTATGTTGCCGTATTCTAATATATATGTGAGTTTAATAAAAAAAAGATCTACCAGATTAATTCAGAAAAGAAGGATTAATATCTTGTTATCTTAATATGTAAATATGTGGCATTTATATCATCTATATTGTTCGGTGAAGCGCAATAGGTAGCGCAATAAGCTTCTGTAATCGAGGTCAGGTCATCCGGTTTTGAATAGGTGTAACATATGCTTTTAACGTGAAATAAAATAAAATAAAAATCTAATATTTTTACTTGTAATTATTATTTTATAAAAACAATATTAGGATTTTAAGGATTCAAGTTATTTTTTTCTATGTTATAAATCATTCATTTTATTATGCAAACCGTACAATTTATATTATTATTTTTGCATATAATTAATGGTGTTGGCTCTGATGCCTGATTTACACTCGCGCCTCGCGGCTCGTCTTGTATCTCGGCCGCAGCTCGTTCGCTCGTCAAGTTATGTTCACATTCTTGGGGCGCGTTCAGTTGTTTTCGAACTATCAACTATGAGCCCCTTTGACTCGTGCCCAAAAAACCACTTCCGACGCGAGCGCTGCGAATGGCGAGACTAGCTGCAAGGCGAACCACGAGCACACCGATTACATACGCGTCTCGTGGTTCGCCTCGAGGCTCGTCTCGCTGCTCGCGCGGGAGTGTAAATCAGGCATTACAATTATGTACAATGTATTATAAGTTTGCAGTAATGAAAATATCAATAATTTAATAGTCATATGATGTCAGAAAACATGTTGAATACAGCATATAAAACTAAGTTTATCCTCTCGTTTAATTTGATCTTAGGTAGGTATATGTTACATCGAGGCCTCACAACTTCTAGTTTAAAATATAATTGGTTATACAATTAATATGTTATAAATTTTATTTATCAAAATTTAAATATCGATGCTTTTTTATCATTTCAAAAACAGATTAAAACTAATATTTTCGTTAAATTAATTGATAGAAAATTCCTATTGAATTGCATTTCTATTATTTAAATATGATTTGTCAAAAGCACAAATTTGAGAAAAAAAAAAGATTAAAAGATAGAGGAGGTATTTCTAATAAAAGTATATTTCACTACCATGTACGAGATGCCATTAGATCGTTAGATTTGATCAGGCGTATTAGATTGTTTACGTTCTATAATGTGTTAAATATTCGCACAGATCAGCTAGTTTGCAAATAACGTGTGATAAACATGCTATTTTATGGTAATATGGGTTTAAGTATGAAATGGCCGTTTTATGTGCTAGCATTTTAATGGAAGTTCACTGATGCCTCTGCTATATAAATTCTGGAGACGGGAATAGATGAACTCTTTAAAGGCGCTTTTAACCGCTTCATCGGATTTCTCCGAAAAAGTGGCAATGCGACGCAGAATCCATGCTGGCCGATCAAAAAAAAAAATTTTAAGCACCTAATTTGTTTCGTACCTACTTTTGATTTCGTTTTGTTGGTTAATTTCGTGTATACATATTAAAATATTATTTTATATTTTTGAGTTAATATTATATCTGAATATATTTCAGTTCAAAAAATATTACATTGATACGTGTGGAATTAATAACCTTTTTTTAAAGTCGGTTCAAATTGAATATGACTGTAATTTTAAATAGAATGAAAGATATCGATATTCACACTGGTCAATATTAAAATTGGCAATTTCATACTTTAGCCCCTAACATTTTCTAGAAGTAGAAGAAAATAAATACACAACAAATATATTAAGTATAATTAAAAATACATAATCATATGTTTTTTTTAAGGCCAGCACAAATCTCGAATATTCATCACAATGCCCCGATTTGATGAAGGAAGGCCAGTGACGCTAGGGACTATAGACGATCGAGGTCGAGTAGTTGGATACCCAGACTACTCTTGGCATGATAACCAAGGACAGAATTGCGATGGACTAACGTCTGTTTTTCGAGTTGCGGTTGGTATATAAAATTGTTTTTGTAGTATATTTTAAACTATAATAGTGAACGTTTCGAATTCATAATGCCTTAACTGTATTAACGTGAGATTTGTTTTTTTTTTATCGTTATAGGTTTGGCTTAGTGGCCACAATATCACCTTATGTTAAGTGACGATGTAGCCCAAGATGGTAACACGCTAAACCTAGTGGAAGACTAGCTCTCAAGTGCAGCTGCCAGAACACATCTATTGGTGCTTGGCGACAGATTTTCAACTTGAGGGTGGTAAGCTAGCCAGGCGGGCATTAGAAAACGCTCTACCACCATGCTATGGTTTTCTCACGATGTTTTCCTTCACCGAAAGCTCAGGCTCATTGCAGGGATTCGAACTGACGTCGATCGACGCGAATTCGTACACGTTACCACTGAGCCATCATTGCTTCAATTGATTTAATGTAATATTACGATGTTATCAATAATTTAAAGGCACTATGCCGGAGGCAAGTGGTGCAAGCGTCAATTCACTCCCGGCATTCCTGTAATAGTGTTGTGCGATACATTAAACTAAAATGATGCTCCGCGGTTTTCTGCCGACTTCTATGGCATACCCGCGCGGTAAAGTCACGTCTGCCGCGCCACGCGCCGTGCCGCCGGCATAGTGTATAGGAAGAGCCTTAATAATTACCAACGGTATTACTTCTTTTCCTCGTATTGCTTCACTACAAGCTATTAACTTATTGTTTATTTACATTTTAGTTTAATTACCTACTCCGATGATTACTTGGTTTCTTATTTAGTTTAGAGGCTAAACACAGGCAATTTATCTATATCTTCTGTCTTCTATCCATACATATTATAAAATTCAACGTCTATCTGTCTGTCTGTGCGTTTATGTTCCTCTCACAGAAGAAACACATACCGATTTTGTTTTTTTATTTTAATTTATATCTGTTAAACCTGGCCAGATAGCCAGGTTATATTATATAGTTTGTAAGATAAAGTAACATACGAAAAACCAGTGTCAATAATGGTGAATTAATTTGGAAAAAGACACATTTGGGGTGCTTAAATAGCTTAGGCTGAGTAAACCATAAGAGATATATCAAATTATTAATGTTTCTCATTATTGTATATCTTAAATAGACCTACAAAAAAGTCTGCGAGAGCATATATCTATCTCCTAAGTATTATTCACAATAGGTATTGTTTTCTCCAATCTTCTGAACGGGGCCAGCACGTTTCGCCTGTGCGCTCGACCGACTGCATTTTGTAGTTCACGCGAGCAAAGCCGCAAGCACAGCAGTTTTGTTATGCATATAGAATGTTTTTGAAATTTTACCACACACTATTATCGATAATATAATAAGATCTTATCTTTAAAAGGGCTTACAAATATTAGTGAGAAAAATGCGTTTTTAAAACGATACTTACTAAAAAGCTCGTCGAATTACTTCGGATAAGAAGAAAGACAGACAGCTTACCACAATACTTATAGTAACAAAAATAAGTTATGCTGTTAAGTTAATAGCTATGGATATAATCTATAGAATGCCTTTGACATTTGTAATAATACCTTGAAACAGTCCTGACTGAAGAAGATTTTTATATTTATTATTTTTCCTCGTGTAATCCTATTGCGGAATACAAGAAACATAATGAAATTATTAATGTATGAATACCAATTTTGATTTTTATAAACCGTTTTTATAGTATTCTAACTGTCTGCCTACTCGCGTGGACTACAGAATGATGTCGGTCGAGCGCACGCGCGTATTGTGCTGCCTCAGAAATACTTACCATTGGTGGTCCTTAGAAGATAGACATATGTTATCACTGACTTTTTTCTATGTCTTTTTAAGATCTACAATTATGTACCACATTGATTTGATATGTCTCTTATGGTTTACTCAACGTAAGCCATTTAATCGCCACAAAAGCGTCTTTTTCCGAATTGATTCATCATTATTGTAACTATATATTTCGTATATTACTTTATGTAAAAAAATATATCCTATAACCTGGCCAGATAATATATCTATGAATTAAAGGTAAAACCATATAAATCGTATAAGTGGTTTTCTCGTGAAAAGAACATAAATGGACAGAGAGACGTTGAGTTTTATAATATGTATAAATAAATAACAACTTATCATTTAGTTTGCACAAGGGATCCGCAAAGATCATATTATCTATTGAAATAAATAAAAATACGTAGATTTTCCATGATTGAGAAAGTATCACTTGAAAACTATTCTTTGACAAAGGATATACGAAGATAATATTATCATCATATATTATACAAATTAATAAAAACGTAAAAACGTAAATTTTCAACGACGGTTTTTGACGGTGCATTATTGAAAACTACAAAATCAATTTGAATGTGGTTTTCAGCTTAATATAAGAATAAAACTGAGCCTACGTATTATTAAGCTATCTCATAGAGGCCTAAGCAGAAATTATATAATTACAAAAAAATTAAATGACAGCCGACTTTAAATTCAGATAGGCACGTAGTTCCTGAAGGTAATTCTTGGATACCAGCTAGTTGAGGATATTTGTGTCAGTAGTTTAACCTAATTTTCGGAAGGAAGCCAAAACACATGCTACCCTAGTTTGGTAAATGGGGTCACTATGTTTTGCAAGATGCTTCTTGTTAAGTACACTTTTTGTATTTTTTATTTTTGATCTGTTAACCATGTAATAAAAAAAATATCCTTTTCAGATTGATGAATGTAATCGACTATGGGTGATGGACACTGGTAAGATAGGGGACAAACAGAGCTGTCAGCCGCAACTGCTCGCGTTTAACTTGTTAAATGATCAACTTATCTACCGTCACGTTGTTAGTAATTCAAGCTTCCATTCACAGACGCTATTTATCACACCTGTAAGTAAGAGTGTAACAGTGTCAATTGTTGTCAATATTTAATAATAACAGTATTAATAATTACTTCCTGTAAATGTCGCACTGGTAAGTCACTTCTTGAGGGAAAGCAAGGGCACAATCACCACGCCAGTCTACGATTTACTGCTAATTTCATATGTCTAGAATCCTGTTTTGTTTAATTCTTTATTAATATATAACTCTCCAAAGGTGTAAAGTGGAAAACCTCTTTAACTACGAATCTTATCTATATTAATGTAATTTGGTATGTTATTTTTATGGTATAACCAGCAACCCGACCGGCTTCACGCTATTAAAGCTCTCAGACTGCATGATTTTTTCCGACATGTTCTACAATCATAGTTATATTTTAACCAAAAAAAAACTTTAACGAATTATACATCTAATCCTTCCTCATGAATCACTCCATTCATTGGTGAAAGCCGTATGAAAATCCGTTCCTAAGGAGCGGAGCACTGACCATGAACGTCAAGCAATCTGGCAAGTTGTAGGAAAGTACGAAAGTGAGAACTATTATAGGCTACACGGTTGCGTTCGTGGCGACGCGGTAGAGAATTGGTAGAATAAATATAAGAACCGTAGCTAATATATTGTAATATGTATGATTTTAGATAGTAGACGTAAGATCGCAAACTCCTGGAGATTGTTCGGATACTTTTGTGTATGTTGCTGACGTGTCAGGATTCGGTTTGCTCGTCGTAGACGTCGCCAACGATAAGTCATGGCGACTTACTCACAATTATTTCTACCCGTATCCTACGAGAGGCACTTTTACTATTGACGGTAAGAAATAAATTCATCAAACAATGAGATTGTTGAATTTGATTTTTCTTTAGGTAATTGCCAAAGAAAAAATATGTCATGAACAAGTTATCGTTTCCAAAACATTTCACATTTTTTCAAACATATTTTTTCTTATCAGACGCTTTTAATTACATATTTTAATCTACATTTTTAAATAATATTATTTTATGATTTGGTATCTCAAAAGTTTAATAATTGCTTGCTATACTACTGTAATCATTTTCGAGATAAATAAGAATAATATATTTTTGATAATAAATAAAGTTCATGGACTCTTATGCCAGTTGATAAAATGAATGAAATTTATATGACGCAATACCCTAAACCGTTATATAGCAATTCTTCATAAGCTGTCAGCATTCAGCAGTTCTTTATAATTAAATATAATGATATTGTAGAAATCAAGAATTAAGTAGGTTAAGAGTTATTTTTATATTAATTTAACATTTATAATACATTAAACAGCAAATCAATTGTGTAAATCAAGTGTTTTGAATAGAAATAGTATAGGAATCTGTTTGTATATGATCATGCAAATAATATCAAAGAAATTCAGATTTGTTTTATAAGATACTAGCTTTTACCCGCGGCTTCGCTCGCGTGGACGACAAATATTGTTGTTACCGGGATAAAAAGTATCCTATGTTACTTTTAATATCTCCAAGAATATGTGTACAAAGTTTCACGATGATCGGTTAAGTAGTTTTCGCGTGAAAGTGTAACAAACAAACTTACATTCACATTTATAATATTATTAGTATGATTAACATTAAGTTCCAAAAGTGACATAGAATGATGTTAAGCCATACATAAAAATATAAAGGTTATGTAGAAAAATGACCAATTTAAACCTTAAAAACTCGGAGAAACCGCTAGTAGTAAAAAAAATTAAATATTGCTATTATGTTAATACTGTAAACGTAAAAAATTAAGTTAATGATTCCAGGTGAAAGCTTCGATCTTATGGATGGTATTTTCGGTATGGCATTATCACCTTATCGAGCTGGAAACGACCGCTTACTCTACTTCCATGCCCTAGCCTCTACGACAGAGAACGTTGTGCGAACCAGTACATTAAGAGACTATAGCAACCACCCTGCCATTAAAACTAATGATATTACAGTAAGAATGTTATTTTATATAATTTTTTACAATTTTTTTTTTCGAACTGACTATACTTTTAGCTTTAAGGGCCCTGGATTCATTAGAGGCTTTGACAGCTTCACCGGACTTGGGGGCGAGCGCGAAAAATACGCAGCTGCGAAAGCGAGGCAACAAGCTCAAGGGTACCAAAGTGGCCGAACCTCGGCTTGAGCTGTTGCCGTACGTGCAATAAGTCTTGAGCTGACTTGACCATATCCGTAAAATTAGATCTAAATAACTATACATATAATACACGCTTCTGCCTTCTAGGAAGAAAAAGAAACATGCGTATCATATATATTTAGTAATCTGACAATTTTGGTTTAACTCTAACTAGCCAAAAAAATAAAAAAGGTCTCTTACAGAACCTATGTACCTATGTGGATTTCCTACCTCGTTTGAAATATAACGACGTGTAAGACCAGTTGAAGTGGTTGTCGACATTAATTTAAATCTTGTATTACTAGCTTTGCCCGCGGATTCGCTCGCACGGAATACAAAAGAACACGTAGTGCTTATAAAAATCGTAGTTTTAAAAATTCTAATAACTTCGAAGATATCGTGATATTGTTCTTTTGATAAGGACCAAGTACTTAAAGATAAAACCACATTTTTTATCAAAATTTACCCAGTAGTTTTGCGTAATGTGCGCACAACAGCAAACTTCAATCAAGAAGATAGATAAGTTTCAAAAATTAAGGTTTCTGCACTAGCTTCCAAGTTCGGTGAAGCTGTCAAAACCTCTAATGAACCTCTAATGGCTCCAGGGCCCTTAAGACTAGCAGTGTAATCAGTTCGAAAAAAAAGCCTCAAATAATGTAACAGGTTTATGAGTTAGGTTAATAATTTAGTTTTTTTTTTCGAACTGACTATACTGTTGGCCGGGAGGCCTTGACAGTTTCACCGGGCTTGTGGGCGAGCGCTTAAGGCACTCAGCCGAAATATTAATTTAGTTGCAAAAAACATTTCATTTATAGTATTATACAGCAATTACTAAATAATAATACACCGATAAAATGATAGGTCAATTCTAGTAATAACTTCAAACTAATTGGCACCTAAAATACTAAAATAAATGTAAACTTCATTTACAGCTGTTTCCAAATGAACGACCAAATCAGTCTGCAGCGGAGGCCATGGATCGTAATGGTATAATGTATTTCGGATTAATGGACCCACCCAGTATATGGTGTTGGAACTCTGCCACAGAATATTCAATGCAAAATTTTCATAGACTTGCGATTGACAAAGAAACCCTTCAGTTCGCTAGCGGTCTAAAAGTCGTCAACAATCTCAAAGGGGAACAAGAGCTTTGGGTAATGACATCCAGTTTCCAAAGAGTAATGACTGGAAGTCTCAGTTCAAATAGAATAAATTACAGGATTCACGCAGAACGGGTTTCTGTCCTTTTAGAGAAATCACCATGTAACAGTCCGCCGAAAAATCAAAACGCTGGACATTATGCGAATATTATGTTTGGGAATAATGCCAAATATGGTGCTGTCTCCCGTCTTTAAAGTGTAACTTTTTATTTAAAACTATTTCTTCGGTAATTAAACTTATGAGTACTTAGCTATTAAATTTAATTATAATGAGAACAATTAAAACGAATTGTATTTTTCTATTTATTACTGTTTAAATAGATTGTTGTATTATATGAGTGTACATTTGTATTTTCTTCGCAATGCTCATATCAATGTGTTTGTCCTCAACACCCAGAATCATGCCTCCTATTATAGACTCGTCGACTTTTTCGGTGAGTTGTATATTTTTGCCAGACTTTACGAACCTTTTTAAAGCGTCCATTAAAGCTTTCCGTGCACCTTCTTCCAGAGGGGTTGCGGTAATCACTTCACACAAAGCCTCATTTCTATGTGCCACCATTACTATGAGAAACATGTTGATCATACGTCTTAGTAATTTTAGACGACCGTTTTCAGCTACCACTTCTAAGAAGTTGGATGCAGCATCAGGCATACCTATAATCATGAAAAACAGTACTAATTATTATTTGCTGGGAACCACTCATTTGTTTGTTGTTTTACTCGTTCGAAAACATTATAATTTGGAAATATGAATTTTGTATATACGAGTACCTCGAAATAAACTACTGGCAATATAATATATTATAAAAATCATGACTAATTTAAAAAAAATTTAACAAATAAAATTTCTTATAAACCAATATATATGCTGCTGGGTGGTGGGACAATTATCTCCGACTCATCAGACCGATGGCAGGTAACTCAAATCAATGGCGGGCAGAGGAGTGGCGCTCGGAGCGCGCGGGCGTTCAACACAACTCGTGCACATTATTAGTTTACCGCCATCTATAGACAGTGCGCGGCAGTCGTCACCGTAGTTATGTGGTATAATTTAAATCACTTTTATGGGTACTGCGCGATTAATAGTTCACGCGGTATTTCACCAAACTAGTACGCTTATGTGTAAAACGTTCCGGTGTTAGCCGGGTTGGCAGGAATCTGTACCCGACTAGATCGCTACCACCATTTAACAGCGATCGACTACGGATCTCTCAGTGGTCGCCTTTGTTTTGGATTGTACTGTGCTTACCATCAAGCAAAAAGCCCTCACTTTGCTGTGTTATAATAATAATGAAAAAACATATTAAATATTTACCACTTTCTTTTGCTATTTCCTTAAGCAGTTTTGCCTTGGCTGCTTTTGAGATCATACTGGTTTCTATAAAATCAACAATCTTAGGCTTTAGAAGCTCCTTTTGCAGATCACGGAGAGACTTCTCTACTTGATCTATTTGATCCATTTGGAGAGCTGCGCTGTAAAGAGCGGACACGTATCGTCCCTCCACACCTGTTTTCATTGAACAAAATTTGTTTTTATGAAGACATTAAATAAGTATTTTAGCAACCAAAACTGTGATTATTCTTTTTCTTACTTTTCCTAACTTGGCAACTAATGCTCTTTATTGAAGACCATTATTGCCATTATCAAGTAATTAATTATAGTGATATGTGATGATTTGAATGGTAACAAATGGTAGCTCCCTTGTAAACCCATCTACACACACATTATAGGGTCAAAAAACAAAATACAAATTTATGAATAAAAACAAAACCCACTACACGACAGACTAAGATCTCACCCAAAATCTTCCAAACATGATTATTACAGGTAAAAGAATATAGGTAAATTTAAAGTATGTAAGCATTGTTTTTTTTCTCTATCGGTCAAATGCACTCCCCGATTTTTTTTATCTCTGTCTAGTAAATAGTCAAAAAGGTACTGTAACAATCATGTATTTACATTTCAATAAAAACACTAATTATATAATCTATACAATAAAATATTATTCTGTAAACACAGATTAATGATTGTAGATTCATATAATTGGACTCCGTTGCGGTTGAAGCGAAACCAATCATTAATCTATGTCTGTATTTTTTTTTATAATAGCTCGGCACATTGACTGTTCTGTACCTGATGGTAAGCATAGTACAATCTAAACATAACGGCGACCACCAAGAGATCGAAATCCATCGGCGGTCGCCGTTGTCAAACTGAAAACTAATTTCTGAATTTTCTAAGAGACTCTTTACAATGAAAAATGTCTTTTACTTTACCATATACAGGAATAGGTGGTTTTTTTGTTTGTGCTACGCTGCACATTGATCTGTAAAGTAAATGTAACCTATAAACAAATTTACTCTGTGAATGTAACATTTTTCTACACGACTCACTGGATTTTCAATAGAAAGATTATTTGTGATTTTATAGCAGTTAATAAATCAATGTCATTGATTTGAAGAAAATCATTGATACATTATGTATTGTTTTAGATAAGTTTGTATATATACTTGTTTGCAAAGAGTATGTACTTTATATCTTCTTCTATACATATTATAAAACTCAATGTCTCTCTTTCTGTCTGTTCGTTTATGTTCTTTTCACGCGAAAACCACATCAAATTAACATTGTTCCTTTTTAATTCAAAACTATATCATCTGTATATATATATATATTTTCTTATATTTTCATATATATATTTTGTTAGATAAAGTAACATACGAAATAAGCAGCGACGAAAATGGTGAATGAATGTGGACAAAAGACGCTTTTGAGATGCTTAAATGGCTTACTCAGAGTAAACCATAAGAGATATATCATATTAATGTACTATATAATTGTAGACCTTAAAAATACCTACAGAAAATTCAGTGATATCATATTATGTCAATCTTCTAAGGATTATCCACAACAAGTCTTTTTTGGGGCAGCACAATTCGCACGTGCACTCGATCGAGAGCATTCTGTAGTCCGCGCAAGCGGAGCCGCGGGTACAGCTAATAAAGTAATAAAGAGGGGAATAGGCATACTGCTTTTTTTTTATCTGACTATACTGTTAGCCTTAGGGGCCCTAGAGCCTTTAAGGCTTTTAAAGATTCACCGGGTTTGGAGGCATACGGCGTACGTAGGGTACGGGAATTGAATCTCTATGTAACCTTTGTCTTGTAAGTTCTTGCTCCTTCTTTTTTTCTATCTCTTGTGATTTTCAAATTTCAATCACAAGTAAGGTTTCGTCAAACTTTTTCAAACAAATTGTACTTAAACTCTGTTCTGTTCGGTTAATTTGTATACATTTATGTTTCTCTTAGGTACCTTATTCCAGATATTTTTCTCCAATTTCATATCTTTAAGCCAATTTTAGTATGTAACTAAGATTTGGACTTTAACCTTAAGTCTTGATTCACTTCTACCACTTCATACGGATAACTCTTTGCCTTTGCCCAACAAACCAGGGTATAGGTACCCTTCGTATGGTATATAAATAAATTTATTTCTTGATTTTCGTTCTATCAACGCGTGAACGTGAATCTGCCTTAGTTTGTGTACGATATTTTTCTAGGTATTTATGACACGTCTATTTTAAATGTTATACTTACATACAAGTATATGAAAAAGGAAATACAGTTACGATTCTGGCCCATGACGTCATATTCAACTCTGTTTATAATAAAGAAAACTAAAAACTAGCGACTTCATCTATTGATTCATCCCACAAACATTTCGTGTATACGCATGTTATACTTACATTAATATTGCAATATGATCAGTAGCAATAATTCACGAGAATTATTTCACGTAAACACGAATAGACACGTTTTGCTTAAACCAAAGTACCTACTTTTCGTAAAAACCTGACAAGATTGCAGTGATACCGAGTGGCGCGTATTTTTCACATCAAATTACAGACCGATATGTTATAGTTGTCAACATATTATACGACATCACTTCTTCTACATACTATATTTGTTTTATTATACGATTCGTGTATCTATGTAAAAAAATATGTATAGGTAGGTATATGCGTTAAGGTAAATTAACGCTATTAATTCAATATTACATTGTCGTCACTTTTTACATGTCGTTATATAAATAGGGAAAGTAAATAAGTTAATCAACATAGCAATGTAGATTATTATTCTTTCTTAAAAATAAATATACTACTTTTTTGCGCCTATCAAAAAATAATAGTAACTACGTTGGTATATGATTCTAATGTTAAAATGTGGTAGTACTGCTCATATAAATACAATCAGTTATATGTGTATGTCTTTAATAGCAGCGTGACAAAGTGAGTAGTATGGTCTAAGAAAAGTATATTCCAGAAACAACAGTGAACACCGAGAGGTTTGCAATACATCGATAGTCGTCGCTATCATGCATGCGCTGTAAACCAGCTTTGGCAGATCACGAAACGCGACAAACCAAAGTCACCGTGAAGAGCGTATCACCATATGTATAGTGGTTGCCACACAGTCGAGTACATATCCATATCGCCCCGCAAATCGCGGAATGCTACATGTCAGTGGTCGCGATCAAGACAGATAGATGCAAGTGTCATGAGGTCATGACCTATCACCCAGCATCTACTTTGATTATTGGAGTCATTAACCTTATCGCAGACACAATTAATGAAGAAGTAACTTTGAGAGCTGTATTAAAAGTCATGGCATATTAGCCAATAAGATTCCCTACGAATGAATTATATGCTGTGTGGCAAATTCCCACAGGCGATCCTTTCTTCTAAATGCTGTTCTCCTTCAACACTCATCTCTCCAATCCAGAAACATATAATCAGAAACGCAGAGCTGATAGAGTGTGTTAAAAATGATCTTAGAATCGTGATACTTTGGTTGTATTTTCAATAGGTACATTATGGAACGAAACTTTGGTACAGCCTGGAAGTGGACGCCAATGGCTGCGACACAATCTTCACTAATGTAGCTAATATTGTACATTTTGGTTTTTTGTTGTAACATGCTTTATGGGTCCAATAAATTATTATTATTATTATTCATTGTGCACGTATTTGTGTCCGTAACTCCGGAACCCGTATGTAGTAATCGTGTAGGGTTTCGATACAGCGATGTGAACGTTTATATGTAAACTTTACATCAACTATCTGTATAGAAAGTATTCTTATCTGCGGTATTTGTAAAGGAGCCGGTCCATTGTCTACAACACAATGACTGCAAATTTGAAAAGTATTAAGGACGATTGCGTTAAACGTAAGCGGTTAGCTTGAATACTTTTTCACAACAAGTATAAACAGGGTCAGGAACAAATTATTAATATTATTTAGTTAGCAAGTTGGTTACTACAATTGGATTATTTGAAAGTTTGATAACAAACCGTGTGAAAGCACCTGACTCTGCATTGTGTTCGAGCATTAAGACATTAATTTTTAAGGTAAGTCGTATATTATCTACCCTAACATTTTTTTTTTAAATAATAATAAAATAGACATCCTATATCCTATAAAGGACACTGATCAAGAATATGCCATTAATTTTTTTTGTCTGTTAACGTCCGGATTTAAATATAAAACGACTTGACCGATTCTTATGAAATTTTGTACGCGAGAAGCTTATGTTATTGGTGAATTGATAGGCAATATAATTTTTAATGATACTTTAAGATATCGTGAAAAATAATTAACAGAAAAGTATTTTTTATTAATTCTTATACGATTTTAATTAAATTTTCTAAACAGAATGTAATTAATCATTACATAATTGATAGGATATAAAAATTCTCAAAAATACCTTTAAAATCGAAAAAAAAACAATTCTGATGAAATTTTTGACACGGGAACTAGGTATATGTTATTCCTTAATTTATATGTTATATATGAATTAAGACAAAATTACGAGACGAAACTAATTACTGCGTAACAAACGCGTGCGGAACCGCGGGATACCGCTAGTATGTAGATAATAATTAAAGCTGAATGTTTGAAAGGTTTTCTGTAGGGTCATTTACAAAGACGATACATTAGTTTTAACGTTGTTCTATATTTAATGTAATATTTACCTATTTTTAATAGAAATAATCTATCTATACATATTATAAAACACAACGTCTCTCTGTCTGTCTATCCGTTTATGTTCTTTTCACGCGAAAACCACTAATGCTATTTACATGTATTTTCCTTTAATTCATAGATATGTTATCTGGAATATATTTTGGTACATAAAGTAACATACGAAACAAGCAGTGACGATAATGGTGAATCAATTCGACAAGTAAACTGAAAGCTGAGTAAACCATAAGAGCTATATGAAATTAATGTACTACATAATTGCAGATCTTAAAAAGATCTACAAGAAATCACTGATAGTGTATGTCTATCTTCTAAGGATCACCCACAATGAGTATTTTTGAGGTAGCACAATTCGTGCGTGCGCTCGACCGATAGCATTATGTAGTCCACTTGAGTGGGGCCGCGGGCACAGCCAGTTTGTTATAAAACATAGTTCTTCACTTTCAAATATGACGATTTCAGTATCTCACTGTTGACCGCAATACTAAAAACTTACTTTGTAATAGTATAAAATAATGTATTAAATCTTTAAATTTTGAAGTAGAGTATAAATTCTGGTAAAGCATTGTGGTAGGTACAAATGCTGTGTCTCTTCTGCGATGTAAAATCTATAGGAACGACCGCTATGTTGTCAGTTTGTGTTCAGTTATCAGTATTTGAACAAATTGTTTTCATGGACGCTCTTTTCTATCGGTAGAATATATGTCAATGTTTTAGATTAATTTTACTATTAATAAAATCCGTTGGGTTAAGTAAATCTATACTTTACATATTCACAAAAGTATTTTTTTATCGTTGTAGGTTTTGGCGTAGTGTCCACAATCTCACTTGATGTTAAGTGACGATGTGGCCCAAGATGTGCCACCTAGTGGAAGACTGGCTCTCAAGTGCAGTTGCCGGAATACACCTATTGGTGCTCGACGACAGAATTTCAACTTGAGGGTGGTAGCCAGCCAGGTGGGTATTAGAAAAATCCCTACCACCATGATATGGTTTCCTCACGATGTTTTCCTTCACCGAAAGCTCAGGCTCATTGCAGGCATTCGAAATCACATCAATCGACGCGAAGTCGTTCACAATATCACTGAGCCATCATTGCTTCAAAAGTGTGTCGGCAAAGTGTAGCTTACCGCTGCCTAGCTTAAATAGACGCTCTTCACGAAATAGAGGTAAGGAAAGAAAAATAAAAACTTTATCCAATAAAATAATATATATATATATATATTTTCAATAATTTTTTAAATTTATTTCAACATTTATAAATCAAACTAGAACGTCGTACTGGAAAGCTTGGTCTGTTTCCAACAAGGCTCTGATGTATACAACTAACGAACCGAGAGCCATGGCTGATGTCAACGAGTTGCACGTGCCACCATCGGATGAGGCTGCCTTCTTCACTCTATACTCTTCCTGGAATATAAGGAATTATTAATCAACTTACTCAAAATAAAAGCTTGCTAAGGTATATTGATCTCACCATTTTTTAAATACTTCATGCCTATGTATATAGGAGAGTTAGGGCACAGAGAAATATATTTGGAAATATCTCTCTACTTGCGGCAGCTTGACTGGTAAAATACACCTTACAGAAGACTGCAGCCAAATAATCTTGTGTTGTAAGTTGGGCTTTCAGAGCTCCTTGGAGAAGGCAACGCGCTAGTAATACCTCTGGTGTTACGAGCGTTCGTAGGCTACAATAACCGCTTACCATCAGGCGGGCCGTACGCATGTTTGCCACCATACATACATACATACATTAATCACGCCTCTTTCCCAACGGGGTAGGCAGAGACCACGTCCTTCCACTTGCTACGATTCTGACATACAACTATCGCTTCCTCAACATTCATCAATCTTTTCATGCATGCTCGTCGGTTTAGAGTACTCTGGACCTGACCTTTCTTCAAAACGTCCCCGATTTGATCGTGAAATGTTCGTCTAGGCCTTCCTCTTCCAACGTTCCCAATTACACTCATCTTATAAATCTGTCTAGTCAATCTTCTTTCATTCATCCTCTCTACATGCCCAAACCATCTAAGCATCCCTTTCTCAATCCGTGTCACTACATCTTCTTTCACACCACAACGTTCTCTTATTACACTATTTCTTATCCTGTCACTCAATTTCACTCCTATCATACTTCTTAGCGCTCTCATTTCTACTGCATTTATTCTACTTTCATGTTTTTTCTGCCACACCCAGCTTTCACTTTCGTATATGAGTGTTGGAACTAACACTGCTCCATGTACAGCCAGATGAGCTTTTCTAGAAATTTTCTGGCTGTTCATAAAAGCGTGCAATGCCCCATTCATCTTATTACCAGCATTAACTCTCCTTTCAATATCACTTTCACACTTTCCATCATTACTAAACATTGATCCCAAATAAACAAATTCATTCACTTGCTCTAGTTTATCGCCACCAATCCGGATACATACTTCTGTCATGCTCTCTTCCTTTTCAAATACCATAATTTTAGTCTTCTTTGCGTTCACTTTCATTCCCTTTCTTTCCAAAGCATCATTCATAATAGTCACCATCGCTTGTAAATCTTTAGCCGACGATGCAAGTAATACTTGATCATCGGCGTACAGAAGACATTTGATAAGTAACTCATTCACTCTCAGTCCACAGTCACTCTCTTTCAAATCTGTCAGACAATTATCCATGAATAGGTTGAACAGCCATGGAGACGCTACACATCCCTGTCTAACACCCTTTTGGATATTATTGCCACCATAGTTTTATAAAAATTATTTCTAAAAGTAAATACGAATAACACTGTAATTATGTAGGCCTATACCTAAATATATTATATTATCTCCCAAATTAACATAATTAATGTCTCGGCTACGTTGACTTATTTATTTTCATTCACCCGCAGAAAAACCAATGTCACCGACCATAGCCTTAAGCATTGCTAGACTTAAGTGGCAGTGGGCGAACATCGCTCGTAGAACGGATCTCCGATGGGGCCAAAGAGTTCTCGAGTGGCGACCACGTACGGAAGACGCAACGTGGGCAGACCCGCCACAAGGTGGTCCGACGACCTGGTGGGGGGTTGCGGGTAGTCATTGAATGCGAGTAGCGCAGAACCGGTCGTTGTGGCGATCTTTAGGGGAGATCTATGTCCAGCAGTAGACGTCTTTCAGTTGTAATGATTAATGTTGGTTTTTACATTAAACAAAATAGAGATTATGATATGGAAAATAGTGTTCTTTAAATTATGTCGTTATTTTAATAAAGACATGAAAAATATTTTTTATAGTATTATATGTCAAAATGAGCTACCCAGTGGCTTAAACCGTGACATATTATGTAGAAGGATAAAACAAAAACAAAGTATAAAGTAAGTAAACTATGGTGGCTATACGAGTATATGGGTATTCTTGGTTGGCGAAGACCATTATTATTAAATTGCAACTGAACCTTAGGTCAAACGCAGTCAATTTACCGAGCAAATGCAAAGCAGTGCAGTTAATTTATTAAGTTAATATTCATACAAAATTAACTATTACTAGAGATTCAATGAAAGAAAATAAATAGAGGAAACACTTTTAAACGTAAAGCAAATTATAATCAATTTGATTTACTTACAATTCTAAACGAAAAGACCAGCAAATATGTAATTTTTATAATAATTTAGAACAAAACATGATAAATTGGTTAAAATACCTCTCTGTCTTTAGGTGGTGATGAGGAAGCAGGCCCAATATAACCTGTCAGCTTCAAGAACGGTTGACGATCGTCAGAATAACAACCCTTAGGCTCCTGCCAAGCCAAGACTTTATTCATCCAGCGTGGTTTTATGAACTCTCCGTAACCTTGCGATGCACAATACAAAACTGAAAATATAGATTGATTTAATTTTTGATATGATGATGTGTTTTTATTATTATCTATTTATATGTTTCTCTCTTTTTTAATGTTAACAAAATCAAAAAAACCTTTATTTTATTTAGGCCAAACGCTACTAACGATTTGGTAAACATCCCAGTCATCGAGAAGAGAGTATAAAAATCAATCGGCTTTATCTTTTTTTTTTTTAGTGGATGTATTGAGAGGGAGTCATTTCCAGACATCACTATTATTCACGTAATGATCCACCCTATAATAAGGCAAATCGTCAATGTGCTTATGGATTTTATTATGTAACGTAACCCTATTATTACCTACAAAACTTTTGTTAGTCTTACTATTACATATGCAATAGTATAAACATGGAATTTTATTATTAATTTCTAGTATTAAAATTATGCAATTCGTTTGCAAAATCTAGGTCATCTAATTTTTTGATAACGAATAAATTAAATTGTGAGGTGTAACGAAATAAGTAGGTTTATGTTTATTCATGTATGTTTCGAGACAACGTTAATAGAAATGAATCTGTAAAAGGAATAAATAAAAATTGTTATTACGTTATTCCTTTATATATAACATACTTTGTTGCATAAATAGTGTTCTCGTTCCTGCCGGATGGTTCCAGGCTTCAAGAGATTTAGTCTCTTTGTAGATTTGTATGCAAAGTTTATAAATGTGAGCATGCAGATCAAGTCCTTCTAAGCAATCGAAGAGTTTAGCTAGTATGCCAGCTCGAAGCCGACTAGTTTGTTGGAAAGCAAGGCCTGAGCCCTTGATCAGCTGCGCTGAACATTCAGGCGTCACTTCGCAAACTCCTTCGGAAACTGTCGTTTGAGCCTCCATCGACGAAATTAATAATTGCATCGTGCAAGCATCTGTAATTAATATAATATTACGAACGTTTGAAAATATTCTTATCTCGTGTGAGAGTTGTTTTTGATAACGCGACGCTTTCAATTAGCCATCCACAAATCTTATCAAAATATACATGAATTCGCGACTCGGATAGCTTTAAAAAGAAAAACCGAAAAGTTTATAATTACCTGGATATAATTTTACGTAATTAATTATTATGATAAAATTTTAAAACTGTGCAAGAAACTGACGGCATCAATGTAAAATTTCGAAGTGAATTTACATTGGAATTGTGATTCGTTTCCAGCAGGGGGTTTAAAAGTGGACGTAATAGGACTCCAAGGAATTTTATGGTTAGAATGATTTTAGACAATTGATTGAATGTGATAACAAGGATCGCTGGCGAGTATTAAATTACCTAGTGATTTTCGCCGAAGTAATTGTAGACCATCAGGAAGGTGAAGAGGTGGAATATTGCTTTGTCCTCTATTTGTTCCTAAAGATCCTAAACTATTCATCTGATTGCGATGAAACTTTGGTGGGTTATTATTCGCACACTTGCGAAGAATCTGTATTAGTACAACAAGTTCTTAATAGGTAGCATACGAGTTATTTCATTTCGAAGACAACGAAAATTAATTCGAGAGCATAAGCTAGAAACATGAAAGTAGGTATATTTGAATGTTTGACATCAATCACGCTTAAAATACAGCTGCTGGCCAGCTGGCAACATTTGGTATAGAAGTCAAAAGAGTTTCTTTCTTTCTAATTAGTACAATCTAGTACCTGCTGCTTTTCTGCTAGGCATCTTAGTTCTGGCTTCTTGTACGTATTGCTCAAAAGTAAACCTATAAGGTTTCTGTGTTCCCAACGTACCCAGTGTAATCGGTTCTAATACTGATGATAGCACGTCCATATTTTCAAATATTGTTTTAGCCACTGCAATATTATAAATATAAATATATATAAAAATCTGTGTGTACTTATGTACATGCAAGTAAGAAGTTATACTATATAGATATATGGAATGACTTATACTTACTATGTACAAAATTTCATAAAATATATTTGAGGATTAACTAAGGTTTATTATTTTGGTCTTATTATTATTACGTTTTATAAAATTATTATTGAAAATTTTTATATCCTATCATTTTACCAGTTGCATAAGCATTGTGCGTACAAAATTTCATAAGAATCGGTCAAGCCATTTTTGTGTTAAATACGGACATAGAAACACACAGACAGGTAGACAAAAAAAATAATAGCATATTCGTGATCAGTTTCCTTTATATAGTAAGGAATCAGTTTTGTTCTGTTTATAAGGAAATTTTGAAAAAATTACATGTATAGACAGAAGTAAAGATTTATTAATAATGATAACCCTGGTACCAGTGCGACCGTCGGGATCGTATTTCCTTAAAATCGTCCCTGACTTCACCTAATGTCAAGACGTTTTGTGCTTATGCATGGTGATAGGGCTTTTTCTAATGCCCGCCTGGGTAGCTACCACCCTCAAGTTGAAAATCTGTCGCCAACCACCAATAGGTGTGTTCCGGCAGCTGCACTCGAGAGCCGTCTTCCACTAGGCTTAGCGTGTTATCTACTTGGGTCACATCGGCATTTAACATCAGGTAATATTGTGTTGTGACCACTACGCCAGACCTATAACGATAAAAAAAGACGTGGCCACTGCAGTCTATTACAGCCTTTACAATCAAACCTTAAAAAAACCCGGCATTCCTATCTAAAGACAGCAAATAATAGGTGTGCTACTCCTGAAAACTGAGTTAAAACGCTGCGTGCGCCAATGCGTGTTGCCAACTAGACCTTCTGTATCGGAACACAGCAGCACTGGGACGGACTGCTGTAAGTGCTGTCTGTATTACGGCAGTAATCGTTGTAGTGGCGATTCTTCCGCAATTGTACCTTGCTCAGGTTCTAACACTCAAATAATTACCACACTACCTTAGTTATTACACGTACATATATTTTTCTTGTAATATTCATAACGTATTATATCATCTTCTTTTTCTACATCTATACATATTATAAAACTCAACGTCTCCTTGTCTGTCTGTCTGTCCGTTTATGTTATTTTCAAGTGAAAACCACTTATCCGATTTACATGGTTTTTGTTTTAATTCATAGCTATGTAATCTGGCTTGGTTATGTATGAGTGGTAAATATTTAAAATAAATATAGGATAAATTTTGTAAGATAAAGTAACATACGAAATAAGCAGTGATGATAATGGTGAATCAATTCGGAAAACAGACGCTTTTGGGGCGATGAAATGGCTTCCGCTGAGTAAACCGTAAGAGATATATCAAATTAATGTGCTACATAATTGTAGAACTTAAAAAGGCCTAATAAAAAGTCAGGTATAGCATGTATCTTTCTTCCAGGTCAGCCACAAAGCATTTTTTTTTCCGTGTTTTGAACGGGGACAGAACGATTCGCGTCTGCGCTCGACCGTATGGCTCGACGTGGCGTTATGCAGTTTACGCGAGCTCCGCGGGCACAGCTAATATTATAATAATAATTATCATTAACATAAACATGTATAAACATAATACCTCTGGCTTTCGGCGTAATAGAAGTACATAAAGGAATACTAGCTGTATCGTGCGTATGTTTCCCACATTATAGAAAATAAAAAACCTAATAGCTGACGTGTGTTCGTTAAACAGGTTGTTAATATTAATACATGTTAGTTGAATATATTTTTATTAGGAATACCACATTTTATTCATTTTTTTTAATCACATTTCTCGTCATCATAATCACCTATCTCAGGAATGCAGTTGAACAGGAATTTTTCAATCAATTTTTTTTAATAAAGTCATTAATTTTTATCAACTATCAGTATTTTTTTCGTCAATAGTTAGGAAAATAAGTATTAAAATTAAGTTAGAATCATTAATTTTGATGAAGAATTAACGGAGATATGGCGTTACCAGGAAAAAAACACATTTGACAGAATATAATGATAAATATCATAAGTACCTATATATATTAATACTAACGGAGACTCTGTTGACATTTATTAACAATAGGTATATCTACATAAATAACTAGCAATCTTCCGCAACTTCGTTTGTCGTTAATTGCAATATAAAATATAACAACAATAAAAATAGGCTGTATCACTCAGGGATAATGTAGCTTCCTATTAATGAAAGTATTTTTACAATCAGACCAGTAGTTCCAGAGATTACCACTTGCAAATATACAATCTTCATTTCTTTATACTCGTAATCGTATAAATATATATTACAATATTATCATCTTGTGAAATATTACATAGAAGTAGGGAGCGGCGTTGGCGATAGTCAGGATTGAGCTGCCGACCTGAATACTAAAGCACGATCTGCAGAATGTTTTGCAACGAAACGTGCAGCACATATATCATTCTTGTTATTAGAAGGGAGAAGATATCAAACTACGCTTTTAATAGACGTTTTACATAACCGTTTATGAGAGGCCTAGTAATAAACAAGCTCCAAATTATCTTGCAAACAATTACACAAATACATCTTTTTATGAGGTTAACACTAATTAGACAATTATGCAGTGTATTGTGTTAATCTCGTGTAGTAATAATTGCATTTTTTTTTTAAATTAATTGTACCGTAAGAATATAACAAAGTCTGTGTAAATTTTTCAAAGAAATGATGGATATTATCGTTTTTTTTTAAAGTAATTATAGACTAAACGTGAATATAGACAATTTTAAGTATTTGAAACAAATAATTTGGTATTTATATTAATTAACATATTATCTCAAGTTCGAATTATTTCAAACTAGCTGTGCCCGCGGCTACGCTTGCGTGGACTACAGAATGTCGTCGGTCGAGAGTACGCGCGAATCATGCTATTCCCGCTAAAAAGATGGAAAACAAAAATGCTTGTTGTAGGTGATCCTTAGAAGATAAATATATGCTATCGCTGACTTTTTGTATGTCTTTTTGAAGTGAAACTTCTTATGCGACTTCCAACCCGCTAAACGTTAAACGTTTAACACACATTATCGGTCTCTCCTCTTTGTGTGAGCCAGAGCGAGAGAGAAATATATTATCGGTCTCTCTTTTTTGTGTGAGTCAGAGCGAGAGAGCAAATGTCGGTGTGTATGTATATTGCACACTGTTTAAATAAAATATAAAATATCGTTTAAAATGAAGTTTCACTTCTATCGTGTGTGAATCGCACACACACCTTTTTTAGGATCTACATTATGTAGTAAATTAATTTGATATATATCTTACGGTTTAGTCAGCGTAAGCGTAAGCGTTAAGCGCCCCAAAAGCTTTTGTTTTCGGAATTGATTCACCATTATCATCACTGCTTATTTCGCATGTTACTTTATCTAACAAAATATATCCTATAACTAGGCCAGATGGCATAGCTAAGAATTAAAATAAAAAACATGTAAATCGGATAAGTGGTTTTCGCGTCAAAAGAACATAAACTGACAGACAGACAGAAAGATATATAAGGATATATAAGATGATATATAAAAGTTTAATACGATTCTGTATCAAAAGTATGTGATTTCACTGTAATATGAATTTGTATATTAGTATTTGTATGAATATGTATTTTATTATATTAAATTAAATATTACAAGTATATTTTAGCTGCTTTTCAAATTAAATAAATAAAGTTACAAACCATATTCATAATCTTTGCTGCGGTAGACAAAGTTAATATAATTGGTATTATTGCGTATGCGATCCATACGTCTCGTAATATTCTGCAAATTCTCTTTCAGTTTCACCGGTATGGATTGATCTAATTCATTTATTGTATACTCCAATTGCCCTAAAAATAAAATGATGATATAATTAATGAAAATTTGATTCTTGAAATGTAATAAATATCTAGTTTCGAATATCTAAATTAAGGTGAAGCGATCTATAAATTATTAAAATTATCATTCTACATAGTAACACGAACACACATGCTGAACTTCGCAGCCATAACTTTACGGTAACCTCCATCTCGGCAGGAACAAAAAAGTCCTATTCGCGATATCTTTGCCGTACTGTAAAGTTTTGGGACTGTCTCCTGGTCAGGATGTTCATTACTTCCTACAACACGAAGTCCTACAAACATAACGGGAAGAGATATTTGACCAGGCCGGCATGACAGCAACGACTGACGATGGATTGTATATCCCTGGGTGGTAGCCAGTGTAGTTAGGTTGCACTGTGCAAAGACTAATTGATAAATTAAAAGTTATATTGTCAAAATGAAGCGGCAACTATATAACAATAGACAAGTTTAATTTTAAAATATAATAAGCAACTTTAATATATAAACCATAGGTGTGGTGCTGGTTAGATAATTGAAACATCGATTCAGTGTGTGCCGGTTCCACCCAAGACATGTACCAACAATTTTTTAGGGGTGTGTACAAAAAGAGCCTCCACGAATGACGGTACCTAAGAATATCTGGCGCATCCTAGACAGTCAGTCCTGATTCCAACTTCACAGACTGGCCAACATTTTCCCCACTGCTAAATTTATTTTTATTTAAAATACGACTAGTGCCGGCGGTCAACAAGATGGAGAAGTATTAAGTTAAAATACAGAACTATAGAATTCGAGGCATTTGAAATGGCCAATACATCATGAGCCGCATAGTAATTAAGCACGTGACGTCCACCGGGAAGAGTCTTTTGCCCAACAGTATGACATATACAGGCTGTTATTGTTATTGTATTGCATGTTAATATATAAATAAATAAAAAAACAATCAAATATGAATATCGTAGAATAAATTAGTCATATTTTGTTCTAAGATGAATATCCATTCTTTCATTACTCTTTGATATACTTTTATATTAACATTTTTTTCTTATAGTACTAACCTCGAGCCATACCTAGAGCGATATACCATTCCGGGTCTTTAGACGGCTTTCTTTCATAATACTCTAGTAATTTATCTAGAGCAATTGAAATTCTATACACCTTTGGCACGTTGTAAATGAAATCTTGTGTGTCGAAGTATGGGTAAATAGCCCACGCACTCGTCACTGCAGTTAGCAAAGCGATATATTTTACTTGCATTTTGTACTAAACTAACAGATTTAGAGAGGGAAAAGTAAACGGCTTTGTTAACCATAGCACACGGCCGCGCCGCGCCTTGCCGAGGGCCACCCGGTGACCGCTCATTGGACAACATTTATATAGGTTATCATGGGGACTATAAAATTATTAATAACTTCGTTATTTTTAATTTTCGAATTGTGAACTATAACAAAATCAATTAATATATATCACAGTATTATTGAATTGGGAAAAATAGCGTAAATTTCTGTATGCAGATACATAAAGAAGAAATCTTAGCCTAGGTATTTGACTATATATGAAAATTACCACAAATATGCTGACTTGTGATAATGTAAACATTAGTCAAGTAAAAATTTGCTTGTTGATACGTTAGTGATTGGATTCCTAATTTCACGTTTACAGTAAATTGATTCATCACATGGAACATTGTAGATTCGAATGACATTACTTTTTTTAGCCAATTGATTAATAGCCTTATAAACTCTCTGTATACTTTTACTTTAATATTTTCGTATAATTCCTATAAACTTTATAAAAAGCATCAAATCGCCGTGTTTTGTTCTCATAATGCGAGATTCGGCGACGCAACGGTAAGACGAGACAGGACAATTTCGGTAAACAGACCGAAATATAATTAATAATATTTGTATGGATTAACGCTAATATATGTTTTTTTTCTCTATATACGTAAACATACATACCATAGTCTTCCATGCGACCCATAGCAGTCTATAATAAATAGCCAACATCATTGTGAAATGTGGTCCTAAACGAAAACTAACGCTGTAACATCAACTAGTTCCAGTTATCTCTTGGCCGGAACAGAGCGAACAAGCGTTACAGCTTTATATCCGAAAGATGTGATGTATCCACAGTCGTAGCAGCACAGTTTCTACTATCTTTTAAAATACAACAAAATTGATATCGAATTGAATTTCCATAATATTTCCATTGTCATATTTATAACAAAAGCTTTTACTTTAAAAAATTCAAGTGGGAAATAATTTAAATAAGTGGTTATAACATTGAAATATTTCATAATAGAACTAAAAATAAATGCTATTTTAAGAACACAAACGTTGATGCATATTAAAATAAATTATACTAAGAAGATTACATAAGTTCTTTCCTAAATTTATAGAAGCTTTCATTTGAACAGAACATTTATTTAACTGATTAGTTTCAGTTATGTGCGTGCTCGTTCACTTCCCTCTCCGTATCTAATGTTATATTCGAGGATTTGTAACCGAAAGTACGTTTTGATGTGTATGCTTAGAAGGTTTCTAGGATGTTTTGCGTTTAAGTGGGGCTGTAAGGTTTCATATGGAACGGGCATTTACATCGTTCGGGCAGACAATTGAAAGCGCCGTTGTTCGGCTCACGTATTCAATACGATCAATGGACCGGGATTTTTTTTTAAATAAATTTGAATAACCTACTCGGTTAAGTGAAAAAGTGTTGTATTAAAGTCATGGCAGTGTCGCATCAGTGGTTCATACAATGGTCGGCTCCGTCTATGCTTATCGCAGACATAACTAGTCAGTACAAAAGCGTTAATGAACGCTTGAACAATTTTGAACCAGAATGGAATAATACTTCGGGAGTGAGTGTGCACGGTGACAATAATGATGGACAATTCAATGGGAAAAATGATGAAGAATTAGAAATCAGTCGTTTGAATTACGAGTTACGAGAAAATTATAGAACTAAAGGTAATATATAATATCTCTTTTATTATGAACTAATATAACAAATTGTATTATATTAAACTAGTTCCGCTCGTGTGGACTACAGAATTCTTGTTTATGAAGATATCGTGATATATATATATATATAAACCATATATCTAAGTAGTAAAACAAAAAAATTATTAAAATCTACCCAGTACTTTTTGCGTGATGCGCGCACAACGGTAAACATTAATCATTTTATTTATTATGTATAGATAGATGTTACTAAAATAACAATTTTATTTATTGAAGACCCTCACGATTTCGCGTGTTCACTGTTTAAATATTTCTTTATATTATTATAAATATTGTATCCATAACATTATAGAAAAAAGATTGATTAATAGGATTCCTCATTTAACATTACGTATTACGATTTTGTGTACAATCGGTGCTAAATACCCAGGATGTCTAGTTAAGTATACAGTAGTTATACATTTAAATACATCGAAATAAAATTTTAACATTTTTATGTTTAGGTGAATTAAATTGAAAGCGAGAACTCCACAGCACATGTCAGTACTGTTGTTAAGCAATACAATACGCTACAGTGAAAGTAAAGTTGATTAAGATTATCGGACCAAGTCAGACCTGAGACCATAGCTCAGCCTGACGCTAAACCGCCAAAACTTGATATGATTTTGCAAATTATTGCAAAATTCAAACCAAATTCTTAATCAATATACACGATAGATTTAAATATTGTATCAGGAGAACATTTTGTATCTTATTGAATGTTTATTTGTAACCCTTGTTATGAAAGTGATCGCGGTGTGTATTAGAATGAATCGCATTGCGTAGTATGTTGTACAGCAAGATTACAAATAAAATATGTATTGCATATTACAATAACTAAACAATCTTATATACTTTTTATTGTCGTAATATTGTTGTCTAACAAGAGCTCAAATAAAACATGTTATGAATATTAAAATAACTAATCAATTTTATATACTTTGTAAAATCGTAGTATTGTTGTCTAACAAGAGTACAAATAAAACATGTATAAAATAACTAATCAATTTTATATACTTTGTAAAGTCGTAGTATTGTTGTCTAACAAGATTACAAATAAAACATGTATAAAATAACTAATCAATTTTATATATGTACTTTGTAAAGTCGTAGTATTGTTGTCTAACAAGAGTATAAATAAAACATGTATAAAATAACTAATCAATTTTATATACTTTGTAAAGTCGTAGTATTGTTGTCTAACAAGATTACAAATAAAACATGTATAAAATAACTAATCAATTTTATATACTTTGTAAAGTCGTAGTATTGTTGTCTAACAAGAGTACAAATAAAACATGTATAAAATAACTAATCAATTTTATATACTTTGTAAAGTCGTAGTATTGTTGTCTAACAAGATTACAAATAAAACATGTATAAAATAACTAATCAATTTTATATATGTACTTTGTAAAGTCGTAGTATTGTTGTCTAACAAGAGTATAAATAAAACATGTATAAAATAACTAATCAATTTTATATACTTTGTAAAGTCGTAGTATTGTTGTCTAACAAGATTACAAATAAAACATGTATAAAATAACTAATCAATTTTATATATGTACTTTGTAAAGTCGTAGTATTGTTGTCTAACAAGAGTATAAATAAAACATGTATAAAATAACTAATCAATTTTATATACTTTGTAAAGTCGTAGTATTGTTGTCTAACAAGATTACAAATAAAACATGTATAAAATAACTAATCAATTTTATATACTTTGTAAAGTCGTAGTATTGTTGTCTAACAAGAGTACAAATAAAACATGTATTGCATATTAAAATAACTAATCAATCTTACTTACTATGCATATTATAAAACTCTACGTCTCTCTGTCTGTCTGTCCGTTTATGTTCTTTGCACGCTAAAACCACTAATCTGATTTACGTGGTTTTTCCTTTAATTCATAGATATGTTATCTGGCCAGGTTATAAGAAATATTTTGTTAGTTAAACTAACATACGAAATAAACAGTGACGATAATGGTGAATCAATTCGGAAAAAGACGCTTTTGGTGCCAGAAGAAATATATGAAATTTATGTACTACATAATTGTAGATTTTAAAAAGACTTCTGGATAGTTTTAACAAGAGAGCCATCATTTTGTTAGAGCTATGTTTGTATGTAAGATTACAAATATAATTAGCAAAATATTTTATTCACGTGACATTGGAAGAATTGTGTATCTTTATGAAACCATAAAACTGTGATACGGCATTTTATAGTGAGTACTCGGAAGAGCGTAGCCAGTTACGTGTATTATTGATCGAGGGTTACGAGCAACGAGGGCAGCTGAACCCGCTACGCAGCATTTTTTTTAAATAAGTTTAAGTTTGAAGCAATGATGGCTCAGTGGTAGCGTGTACGAACATCACGTCAATGGACATGAGCACCAATCCCTGTATTAAGCCTGAGCTTTCGGTGAAGGAAACATCGTGGCTTTTTCTAATATTCGCCTGCCTAGCTACTACCGTCAAGTTGAAAATCTGTCGCCAAGCACCATTAGGTGTATTCCGGCAGCTACACTTGACAGCCAGTCTTTCACGACTTAGCGTGTCCCATCTTGGGCCACATCGTCACTTAAGATCAAGTGAGATTGTGGCCACATCGGTAAACCTATAATTATTAAAAAAAAGTTGAAATTTACATGTTTTTTTTTTCAATAAAATCTACTATAGATTATACTCTATATTAATATTCTCTAATAGTCTCGATTTTATTAAACAACCTATTTCAAATTGTGATATCCTTTATTTCACCACAATATTCCTCATGTTAAGAGACAATAAAGCCAAGATGGGACACGCTAAGTCGTGAAAGACTGGCTGTCAAGTGTAGCTGCCGGAATACACCTATTGGGGCTTGGCGACAGGTGTATTCCCTCAGCTACACTTGACAGCCAAGATAGTAGAAGAATAGAAGTAGAAGAATACAGCCAAGATAGTACCATATTAAGTCTAACAAGTCTGCTGTTGGTTTTCAAGCACGGTTATTAAAACACCGATAGATGCTTGACGACAGATTTTAATTGAGGAAGTAAGGTGTAGCTAGGATTTCGTTGAGACGGAGCAAGCGGGCAAGAGAAAACTAATAATGCGCCTATATCTCGCTACAGCATTGCCTTCTCTAGAAATATTTGAAACTCCGTTGACAATGTTTTTAGGTTTTTCAATAAAATAGCCAGCACTCGGCTTACGAGAGGTGCGGCACAGCGAAATTACTTTATACATGAGGCAGCTCGATTAGAGAAATAACTTAACATAACCGTACAGAAGACCACAACCAAATAACCTTGTGTTGTTGTTCCTGCGGTGAGTTGGATTTCCAGAGCTTCTCAGCGAGGGTCACGGTTGGCAACGCTCTAGTGATATACCTATGGTGTTTACAAGCGTCCATAGGCTACCGCAGCCGTTTAATATCATGCGGATCGAACGCTTGTTTGCTACGTTAGTTATATATAATAATAAAAAAGTTACTCGAATGAACGATACAAGAAGATCTACATCGGTATGTTACCCTTCTGAATTGTAATTATGTAAATCATTGATAATTGTACATCATAATACCATTGTTCTTTTTTTAAATTATTGTTTTGTATAATTTAAAACTTGTTTTAAAAACATTGAATTGTTAAGTTTGGTCGTTTCTTTCATCGAATTCAGTATTAATTAACTCCTCCTGTAGCTCGGATTAATATTTGACATCATAATTCTGTGAATACAACAAGTACATTAAGAATTTCTTAATTGTGCGATGTTAAAATTATGTAAGTAAAAAACAAGCCTATTCATGATAGTGTGTATTGTTTTGTAAAAATATGCAGACAATTAATAGTTTGATACATATTAATTTGTATTTAGAATTTGCTCTTTATCTTCTATACATATACACACATTCATATTATAAAACTCAACGTCTCTCTCTTACGTTAATTTCGGGGGAAAACACTTATACGATTTACGTGGTTTTTTTAACTCATAGCTATGTTATTTTGCCAGGTTATAAGGTATATTTTATTAGTAGGATCATACAAAAGAGCAATGATGAATTAATTCGGAAAACAGATGTTTTTGAAACAATTAAATGGCTTACGCTGAGTAAACCATAAGAGGTATATCAAATTTAGCATCTACATCTTAAAAATACCTACAAAAAAGTCGGCGATAGCATATTATGTCACTTTTGAGGCAGCACAATTCGCGCATGCGCTTGACGGGTAGTATTCTGTAATCAAATATATATATACATATATATTTATACAGCACATATAACTGAATTTTGTGTGATGAGCATGTCAGTTGTGTCTCTATGACTACAGAATGCTGTCGGTAGAGTACAATCGCTAATCGTGTTGCCCCCGCTCAAAAGATGGAAGACAAAAATGCCTATTTGTGGGTGATCCTTAGAAGACAGATATATGCTATCGTAAACTTTTTTGTAGGTCTTTTTAAGGTCTACAATTATATACAACAGTAATTTGATATATCTCGTATGGTTTACTCAGCGTAAGCCGTTTAAGCACCCCAAATGTGTCTTTTATCCGAACTGATTCACCCTAATTGCCACTGCTTATTTCGTATGTTACTTCAAATTTATGAAATATATCCTATATCCTGGCCACATATTTATCTATGAATTAAAGGGTTTGTTTTCACGTGAAAATAACATAAACGGACAGACAGACAGAGAAACGTTGAGTTTAAAATATGAATAGATTTAGATAAAAGATATGGCAACATCACAGAAGCCTCATTACCAACAAAATATATAAATTATCGTACAAAGTAGGTAGACACGCAGATATAATTATACCAACAGTTAATACCTATTTAAGAAAAGTATACTTATGCAATCCGGTAAGTTTCTATGGCTAGTTAGTGTTCAATAAATCAATATAATTATTGCATATTAGCTGTGTTTTCAAATACACGCATTCATTTTAACTACTATGTAATCTCATAAGGAAGCTGATTTGCCTATAATTATATAGCTCAAACGGCAAAGCTAATTATATCGCTGCTGTAAAAAAAAAATAGATAACAACACTTAAATTGAAAATAACTTTATTGCGTTGGCATAAAGTCTGTAGTACGATGCATATTTTAGTCTGATGCAAACTTTAATGTCTTACTTGTGTTTTAAAAATATTCTAAAGAATAAAGCATATGGCACCACCTATATCTATATCTATATCTCAAAACGACAGAAACTGAAAAATGATATAACTCCTTTTTTGACTTTTTAAATAAATGTAAAGAGCCGAGATCTCACTAACAGATTCAAAAGATAAACACTGTATGAGTGTATCCTAATCCTAATCCTAACATAATATCATAAAGGCGAAAGTAAGTTTGTATGTTACTCAATCACGGAAAAACGGCTGAACGGATTTGGACGAAATTTGGCATACAGATAGTTTATAACCTGGATTGACACATAGGATACTTTTTATCCCTGTAACAACACTTTTTGTAGTTCGCGCGAGCGGAGCCGCGGGCAGAAGCTAGTATCATATAAAACAACGACGATTAATTTTATTGCACGCAACAACTGACTACGGCTTTTGCCGAATAAAATCACAAAGTCAGCGTTATCTCGCAACTTTGATTTTGTTAGTTATCTAATCGGTATCGGTGAGGGCACGTGTCGCGTAGACCAAGTTGGACAAGCTGTTAAACAATTCTTAACACGAAATCGTAACTAAGGAGAAAGCTCCTTTGAATGCCCGCAGTGCGGGTGGAATAGACGATTGTGGTGGATTGTTGATTGTGTAGATTGTTCATCTATCTTCTTCATTTTTAAGAATATGAAACATGTTTGCAAATTCTTTGCCTTACCGTGAAGATGTGGAATTTCTTCCAGCGAACGTGTTCCTATGATATTGGTTCCTTCAAACGAAGCGTGAGAAGGTATTTCAGTAGGCCCGCATAACATAGATGACTGCCGATGAAATTTGTGCCACCAATGGTCACCGTTGTTGTAACCTTTGTTTGTGAACTGTACCGTACTTATCATCAGGTATTGTACAGTTAATATGCCGAGGTAGTATAAAAACAAGATAGTAATCTATACTATATCAATATAATAAAGGTAGAGTTTTGTTGATTGATTGTTTGTTTGTTTAAACACGCTAATATTCGGCACTACTGGTCGAATTCGAAAAATTCTTCGTGTATATGATAGCCAGATTCATGAGAAATAGTATAGGCTATATAACTTTACGCTATGACCCTAAGGAGCTGAGCAGTAACTATGAACGTCAATCAATCTAGCAAGCTGTAAGCAAGTACGGAAAGTGGAACAATGATACGACTGGACTACACGGGTATGTTCGCGGTGGCATGGCGCCGTGGAGAGTTTGTCGAATAAATTTAACACGGGTGAAACCGTGGGACACAACTAGGATTTATCTAAAAGAAGAGAGATGTAGATAGGAAAAATAAAGACCTGTGGAATTTCTCGGCGTTTGAAATCGTACGACGAAATACGTCTTGAACTGGCGTAGTAATTAAGCCCGATTATCCCTCGGGAAGAGGCCTTTGCCGAGCAGTGGGACACTTACAAACTGATATTATTAAAAAAAACTGAAGAGAAAGAAAGATCAGAGACGTTGAAATGTTTATATAAACATGTTTCGGACAATTAGAACTAGAATCGTATTTTTTAGCTTCTACACATGTGGAGTAATTAAAAATCATAATTACTTTGTCTGTTTAATTTGTTTTTCTAAAATAACCATCATAGTTAATGAGTTTTACAAAGCAAATTATTATAATGCCGTGGTAATTGTAGCGTGAATTTAAGAAAGTTTAGTTCTTGAACTATGACAGCGAATTTAATGGGAACTCAGATATCGCTAATCAATCTCGTTGTTAAAATGAAACCGTATAATAATTAGTAAAAAGAATGAAGTTTGAGAATAATGTTTTTGCTGTGTGCTAGAACACGATAAATGTGCCTGACTGAATCGCGGTACTTAAGAGAGATAGGGCACAGATAAATTTCTTTAGCCAACGCGACTAGTGGATTAGCTCCAAAGATTTAATTTATATCTATATTATTTGTATCTGCAAAAAATCGTAAAAGAAAAATTTACAAACTGTCAAAATATTTTCTCCGTGATATAAAAATGAAAACGCTGCACCTTTACTCCAAGATGTCTTACCTGCTTAGCCCGTACTGTTATTGTGATGCAACTTTGCAAAAAAAGTTGCACAGGAGTTTTATCATAATTATAAAGTATTGTTAAAATTTATTTACGGAACAATTATTCAACTATATAGCGATCATTTAGTACGCAATTGTAAATTGTATTATTTAACAATAATTTTATAATGTTGTTCTAGTACAATTTTAAGATTTAAAAAGTATTTTCTGGTCACTCCTTGAAAGAGAGATCCTAAACCCGTGCGAATCTTTTAGGTACTTCGGTACTACGTTCAATGTATTCTGATAAATTTTTCCTTTGTAGAAACAGTCGTCTTTGTATTACTTAATTTTAAGCTCAAAACTTATGTAATCGTTTTTAAGATATCATTTGAAACGAAATGTTAGTTAATAGTTTGTATTATTTTCTATTTATACCAATACTCCGTATTATTCCAAAAGCTATAATTTACAACATATAGCTTTAATAACATTAAATCAACGGTGATGAGGAACGTTACTTTTCTTTTAAGTAAGATCGAACACTTTTTCCAATAAGTATTAGAAACTCCAAAATGTGCAATGAATACAACCGCAAAGAGGTCCGCAGTAAATAATGAGAAACGAGAAATCATCTTTTTATGGAGCATAAAAAGATAATAATCAAAGCAATAACCAGATTTCACAGTTGGACATATTATCGGTAGATAACGATTGTCAAGAAAAATGTGCAAGTAACCTTTACGCGTGCTTGAAGAGAAACTTCTTTGAAGGTACCACAGATTTAAGAAAAAAGCAGATGTAGGCTTCAAAACAATAAAATATTCGGCACCTGCGTTATCTATTTTTGCCAGTTAGTGTAGGTCTGTTCCTACAGCATGGAGCCCTCGAGCAAAGCAGTTGCTCGCGCGATTCAGTGACCAGCCCTACCGTGAGTGTCCACGTCTCAGCTCCGTAGGTCATTGCGGTATGGATGACGAAAAAGTACGATTTGGGATTAATTTTCCTAAATCGTACTCATTACCCTAATGGTTCCGAAGTAGCTTTTTGGACTTTTGAATTTTTGGGGGACACTTGAACTTTAGATTTTTAACTGAAACTAAATTTCCCAAGGTTCTCTATAATTTTTACTTTGGAACCATATTACTATCTCTTTCAGTATTTGCAGATCGTTATCAAACAAACAAACAAACTGTTAAGTAACAAATCTGGGTAAGATTTTTAATTCTTTAGAGTAAAATGTCAGTTCATGTGTTGCCAGATAATTGTATTTTAAGAATAGTGATGTCCATCAATCGTAACTATCCGTAAAATAGTACAAATATTATTCCTATTATTAGTTTTTCTGAACTAAAATGTAATCATCTGATAATATATATTTTTTATTTAATCAAAACGCGTTTAAAGAAGGATAATCTAATATAATAACGCATTAACACTTACAAGTACCTTATTAAATTAAGTTAACAAATTATAAAATATAATTACGTAATCGTTTTCTTAAAGTATGTTTCTTTTTCACTTCCTCTATTTAGGATCGGAGAATTTTGTAGCCAACAAAGTTATTAACAGCACACATTACTCTATATTACTCTTTCATTTACGTAAATATTAGAAGACATAATGCGTTAAAACTGTTATTATTATAAAATGGAATTATACATTAACCTAAGATTAAGGATCACAGTTTTGAAATGTGTCTAAGCGGGAGATGCGTAGTTGTTAGTTTTCGTCACTCTGACGTCAACCAATGCATTCGGTTACCCCTTTGTCGCGTTTAAAGAAGTTCCTCAACAAAATCTTTATTATATTTTTTTCTAAAAAACAAACCATTTATGTATATAGCGAGCACAGATTTGAGAAAAATGTAACGAGTATAGTATAAAAACGTATTAAATATTTTCAGATTATTCTCGGTCCGCCGCACTAACATTATGGCTGGCTATGATGGGTGTCGCCAGTTCGCAGTCTGTTCCAGCGGATAACGACACCCCGCCATTTAGCACTCTTTACAAATGGAAGCATATTGACTTCGAGTTCCCATCGACGAGACATCGCAACCAAGCACTTGCGACAGGGTAAATGTATTTTGTATTTGGTATTTTACAAACGTACTTTGTAAAATTTCATACTTTACAAATGTACCTTAAATTTACCTTTGTAATTTATTATAAAAAGTCTCACTTTGCGCTATAGCTTAGTATAGCTCTTATACTTTCTATTTTAAAGATTACATTTTACATAACAGTCTAATAATGACATATTAAACCGTTTGCATGCGTAAATGGTTCATTGTCGTAATCATCGAGCAGCTTCCAGCTTTCGTAGTACATTTTCTGAGTGGAAACCGAACTATCCAATGTGTCAGAAAATACTAAAATATACCTACATCGCTAAGCATAGAGTTATTATCGTAATAGTTAACCAAACAATAATATTATTTAAAGATTATGTTGTTTAAATTGTTGGCATTATTATTATAATTTCCTATCAGTTGAGGTTGAAATAAAACATTTACTTAGGTGAATGAAAACATAACGTTATCATACTGTATGCTTTAAGTATATACGTGGGGTGCACTAAAAGTTTCTGGAATGAATAGGAAAAAAATACTATGGCTGGTCAAAAATCAGCTTATAGTTTCTCAAAATATTCTGTTAGCTTGAATGCACTTTTTCATTCGAATAAACCAATTTTGAAAATATTTATGCCACTCATTTGTGGTAACGTCGGAAATATGATTTTTATACTCTTCAGCAGCCTCTTCTGGTGTTGAAAATCGATAACCCCGAAAACAATTATTGATTTTTGAAAACAGGAAGAAGTCGCATGATACCAGGTCGGGACTGTATGCAGGACGACCTATAATATCTACGTTTGTCCCTTTCAAAAATTCATTTGCCTCTTTGGCCGTGGGAGGGCAGGCATAGTGCGCCCTATGTACTATTAAAATGAATTATTCGTCTATTGTACCTACATCTTTACCGAATAAATAGTTTTCTATTCAACTTGATGTGATAACCTTAATAATGATTCCGTTTAATTTAATATTCCCGTGATATTTAAAGATAAGGTGACTTTAGAAATAATTGAACAATAACTATTATATCACTTGCTCATTAGTAAATATACCTTAGCCAGAGCTCTATTTATGTGTTACCAAACGTCAATGTTTATATAAGTATTGTGCAATACAAAGAAAATAATACAACAGATTGTTATTTTTAGTAAATATGTACCTGAAAACATCTTACCGCTGGGTTTGGAGGTGTGGGGGACACGGATATGGGTGACAGTGCCAAGTTGGAGGCGAGGAGTACCTGCAACACTAGCCACATTATCTCGAGCCGGTGGACTTCCTTCACCGGCACTCAAACCATATCCTGACTGGAGTTATCACAGAGCTTTTAGTAAGAAACAATTTTTTCTCAGCTATTTCTCCCTCCCACTAATTGCCTTACTAACAAGAATGTGGACAGACTACTTACTCTGAATTTCAAGAATCGAACTAACCAACCTGGGCTTAGTTAGATACCTTGACCACTTAACAAAAGAAGAACTAAAAATCGTTGTAATGTTTGTAATTCCTTTAATCACAAATAGCTGTCTTTTAAAATTTTTAAAATTATAATTAAAGTTGTAGATAATTTAGAACATTATCTTGCTTTCAGATGATGACAATGATTGTTCTGGACTTCTTATATCAGTTTTTCGTTTGAAAGCTGATTCTTGTGGCAGGCTCTGGGTATTAGATTCTGGGCAGATTGATTCACAAGACAAGCCGAAGCAATTATGCCCGCCCAGTATAGTCGTGTTTGACCTATACACTGATATGATGATTGCACGATACCCTATTCCAGAGGAATACGTACTTCAAGACTCTTTATTTGCAAACATCGTCATAGACTCCCGCATGGAAGACTGTTCAGACCTTCACGCTTATATAGCTGATACTTGGAGATTCGGCTTACTAGTATTTAGACAAAAAGACCAGAGGTTTTGGAGATTCTCCAACCCGCTTTTCTATCCGGACCCACTAGCGTCTAATTTCACACTTCACGGATTAAACTTTCAATGGGCGGACGGAATTTTTGGATTAGCTTTGAGTTCTATCGACCAGGTTAAAGAGCGTATATTATTCTTCCATTCATTGTCAAGTTACAGAGAATTCTACGTATCAACGTCAGTCTTGCGGGAACCATCACGTGTTAACGATAGCTCTTCTGAGTTTAACCTTGTTGGTGACAGCAGAGGTCTTTACGGTCATGCATCGGGATCTGCGATAGACAATCGTGGAGTAATGTTCTACGGCCTTGTGTCACAAGACAGTATCGGATGTTGGGATACAAGAAAACCGTATCGCAAAAATGCCCTTGGAATCGTTGCTATGAATCCAGAAACATTAATATTTCCTAACGATATAAAAATTGATCAAGAACGTGATCAAAACGTTTGGATTATTAGCAATCGTCTGCCTATGTTCCAAGCAGGTCCATTAGATCCTGACGATTATAATTTCCGGATAATGTATGCAAATTCTGCTGAAGCTGTACGTGGAACAGTTTGTGACCCGATAATACGGACTGCACCCCCTGGTAATATAGTTCAACGTATGCGTCAAGGATGGTTGCCAAAAAACTAATAAAGAAAACATAAACAAAACTTTATTTTATTTGAAAACGGTTAACTTATATTTCATATCAATCAAATTTATGTACTAGTATAATATCGATGTTTTAATAGTAATTAAATCAAAATTTATCTAAACTCTTCAAAAAAGTACAATGTACAATTGATTAACAAAATAATACTCATGAAGTGACATTATAACATCAATTACAACGGCGTTTTTCATCCTCTCACCAATAGATGGCGCTATTCAGCTTTTCAAAAGTTATCCCAACAAAAACATATATGTGAAAAAAGGGACAAGTTCTGTAGAAACGACGTTCAGTGTAGACGTTGTCACCTATCAAGGAGCTGAAATGTAAAGGATGCCAAGTTCCATAGCTATTCCTTTAATTATAGTTGTAGGAATGCCCGTTCTTCAATTTATAAAACAATGTCTTATTTTATTTGATATGGGATTTCTATCTTGACAAGTTTTAATTGTTAATAAATATTTACGTTAATTTATATATTTTTTAAGTTACTATATTTATTAACTTAAGTATTATTTACGTTAATTCATAATTAGAAGACTGACTAATTATAATCTCAATTTATTGACAATTAAGACTTTTCAATTTAGAAATCCCAAATCACAGAAAGTAACAAATTGTTTCGTAAATTAATTAAAGAATTTATATAGCTCTAATTAAAGGGACAGCTATGGAACTTGACGCCCTTTAGATATCAGCCGTTTTTATTGTTGAACACGACTACCCTGAACGTCGTTTCTACCCATCTTGGCCCCTTTTTCACATTATGTTTTTGTTTGGATATTTATTACGAGCAGAGATATACGCCTAAAACAAGTACGCAGTAAAGAATACTACATCCAACATTGCCAATATTTTACAAAGGCGCTTGATATTAGATACACTCTTATTATACACAATGTTGTTGTATAGGAGCAACATGCTCCTATTCTGATATTTGATGTCGTAAAATAATTCATAATAAAAAATAATGTTACAAAAAGATTAATTTAACATTCAGCCCGAATCCTATCCAGCAATGTAGATTTATTGATTTAGATTTGATCACAGTACCTTTTGTTAAATAACGACGTGGCCGAAGATACCTAACGCACTAAGATTAGAGACCGGCTCTCAAGTGCAGCTGCCAGAATACACCAACGGGTGCTTGGCGACGGATTTTCGACTTGAGAGTGGTAGCTAACCAGCATGCTGTTGGATGGTTTCGTCATCTGGTTATCCTTCACCTAAGAAAGTGCGTAACGAAGAAGCTCTTTTGCAATATACTGCGGTTAACGTGATCCTTTTTACCATAAAATCACACTTGATGTAAAGTAACATTTTGGTCAATAATGACTTTTACAATGTATACAGATGCTAATAAGTGCTTGCTAATATATTGTTTTACCTTAACAAAGTGTGCATTACAAATCGCCTCCCGCTGTTATAATATTGTTAATGTTGTAGTGTCTATAATATAAACACTAGTGTCCGACCGAAACCGAATTGTCAGCCGAAACTGAACCTTCGGCCAAAACCGAAAACGGAACTTATTTAGACATGTTAAAATGTCTTTTATATATTGAAATTAAGTGTATTTTACAAAATATTGTAATACTTGCTGTCAAAAATCAACACTTAAATATAAAGTGTAGATTCTTTGTGAATTGAGTATAGGGTATATATGAGAGTAGTAGTCATTTGGAACGCGAAGAAGCTAGCTTAGAGCCAGAAGTGCTTATGAGGCAGAATTAAGGATGATGTAGGCATTTATTATTATTATATTTATCTTATATCTCCATATATCTTTATTTCGAACTGACTATACTGTTAGCCATAAGTGCCCTGAAGCCTCAACCAGCATTTACAACTGCACCCGGGGTTGTGGCCATAATCTCACCTGACGATGTGGCCCAAGAGTACCAAGCTAAGCTTAGTGGAAGACTGGTTCTCAAGTGAAATTGAGATCAAACGCTACCTTAGAAACTGATAAGAGAAGTTCAGATACCAATATTAGTGCGATAAAAAACTGACCTCACATGCCGAAAGTTCATACAATTTTGGTACTTCTTCCCCTTTCTTGAGTTTTTTGAGGTATATCTTTTGTAAAATATTATGATTTAAGGTCTTGTCTATATACTAACTGTGCCCGCAGCTCCGCTCGCGTGGATTACAGAATATCGTCAGCCGAGCGAACGCGCGAATCGCTCATAGGGCGGAAGACAAAAATGCTTCTTTTTTTTCGAACTGACTATACTGTTAGCCTTAGGGGCCCTGGAGCCTTTGCGGCTTTTACAGCTTTACCGGGCTTGGGAGCGAGCGCTTAAGGCACTCAGCCACGAAAGCTACAACATCTGAGGGTGTCAAAGTGGCCGAACCTCGGCTCGGACTGTTGCGCGTATGTAATTAAGTCGCGATCTGACTAAATCCCTATCATTTAATCTAAACTAACTATACATATATACATGTTTCTGCCCCCTAGGAGGAGGGAAGGAAAATGTGTATGTGTATTTAGTGGTCTGAATTTTTTTGTCTAATCTAACTAGGCAGAAAAATTAAAAAATGGTCTCTTACAGAACCTATGTACCTGTGTGTTGTGCATGTGTGTATAATGCAGTGTCATGTATGGCTGTGAAAGCTAGTGAATGTAGAGTCACTGTATCGCGCGAGCGGCTGCTTGACTCAAGGGCTCCATGCCGATAGATCGGACCTAGGCTTGAGTTGCCGCAGAGGAGAGAGGTCGTGGCGGGTGTGCGGGAGCGAAGTTATCCGTACGTCCCCTGCGAAGGGAACGGTGGTTTCGCGAGCGTGGGCGCGAGCACGCATATGTTGCGGGAGCGGACGCGTAGAAATTGTTAGCTTTCTCGATGTCGTCATCGGGATCGACAAAGAGATTTCGCGGACGGCGTTTATAACGTTTGGCAACGGGGATCGAGTTGTCTGGGACGTAGTTCACGGTGGATTTTACGAGCGGGTTGGGATGATTCGAAGCGCTATCGAAGTATCTCCTGGTGAGATATTTCTCATAGGCTTCTATCGAGGGAAGCCTCATGTCCCTGTGGAGGTCCATGTTCCTAACGAAGGCTGGAGGGTCGAGCAGGCGACGGAGAAACCGATTTTGGACTCTTTGCATGCGGGCAAAGTTATGTATGGACATATGTGCGAACGCGGCCCAGCTATATGTCAAGATCGGACGGACGCACATCTTGTACACTGTAAGCTTATTTCTTAAGGACATTTTGTTTACCGAACTGAGCAAGGGTCGCAAGCGGGAAAGGATCCAGACGGCCCTATTCCGGATTATAGTAACGTGCGCGTTGAAGTTAAGCTTCGAGTCGAGGGTGACACCCAGGTATTTAGTCTTGTGGGCCCAAGACAAAAATGCTTATTATGGATGATCCTTAGCACATATATATATTCTATCTCTGACCTTTTTTATGTCTTTTTAAAATCTATAATTATGTAGAGCATTAATTTGGTATATGTCGTATGGTTTACTCATCGTAAGCCATGTAAGCGCCCCAAATGCGTCTTTTTACCGAATTGATTAACCATTGTCTTCACTTCTTTTCTCATACGTTACTTTATCTAACAAAATATATCCTACTTATAACCTGGCCAGATTACGTATCTATGTGTTAAATTAAAAAACCTATAAGTCGGATTAGTGGTTTTCACGTGAAAAAAACATAAACGGACAAACAGACTAATATACGTTGAGTTTTATAATATGTTTAGAACATAATTATTTTTAGGTTAACGTACCTAAATCTTGTTAAGTTGTATTTTATTAAAAAGAAACCGACTTCAAGACTATGCCTACATGCACAAACTTAAACTAAAATGTAGAAAATAATTTCCTTTTTTAAATTCAGGTAAAAATTTAGTTATAACCTTGTTATGTCCTTTAAAGCTGGTTTATTAACCTTACATGTCTCACATGCAAATTACTTTGACGATATTCATAAATGTTCTTTTTGTGAAGCAGTTATTTATTCAGCCTTTTTTTAAACATCTATAGCAAAATAACAACTTTCTTTACAACAAATTCTTTCAGAGTGCCGATGACTTTACTTGATCGATATGACTGCTAAACCACTTATAAGCTTTATTGAATTGTGAAAGCATTAGAGTTCTAATTACTTCCCAGAGCAGACGTGATTGTCTTTAAACATTTGCAATTGTGGATACAATTTCTACAAATAAACCACACCAGAAGTGACGTGCGTTTTAATATAAAGGTATATTTTATTATTCTCGTACTATTATTAACTATGTTTGTACTCTTTGATAAAACTTTATATGTTGTCTTAATTTTTTTGAAGTGAAAACTTCTTTAGCCGCATTGAGCACTTTTTGGATGGGTGAAATCTTGTGAGTTCGCGTCACCGACATGCGTAATAGCAGTATATCTGTAGGTATACAGGTGACGTTTTGTGCAACATTAGTACTGTGTATATCTTTACAAGTAAAATTTAATGAATTTAGTTAAAAGTTTAATGTGTACCTATATACTGTACATTGTTCAAATAGTGTCCGAGATTGATGATTATCTTAATTGTTTAATTGTAGAATCACTGTGCAGTACAATAGTGAGTACTAAACAAATATACTAATATTTTTAAGTTGAAAAATAAATATCAAAAAAGTTTTTTTTATTATTTTAAATATTCGTATTTAATTATTGGCGTTTGAAAATAATTCTAAGTTATAAGTTTCACTTCTAACTATGACTGCCAATTTTTTTCTTATCTTTTTTAAAACAAGCTTTTATTTAAAAATTATCGAACTAAAGATTAAATAATCATTATTAATCAATAAAGATGCAAGATAACTCCAGAGAGAATTCACCATCTTTTGTCACTGATGAGAGCCAAATAACATACTAAATGAAACTTACATAAACTAAAGAACTTGAAATATATATATTTCTTTAAAAGCTTGAGTATTCAATAAAAGTGGTATGCCGTTTTAAGGGCGTAAAAAAAAATTGTCAACCAATTCTCATGAAATGTCAATAATATTAATGCTTACCGATATTCCCGATTTTTAATACTGGCTAAGTGTGAAAGTCGATGTCATTAATTCCAATTAGAATTCTAAATTTAAATTAATTTTATAATATAGCTATAACATATCTTAAAAAAATATATTTCTATTGTTTTCCCGCCTTTCAATTTTTCTTTTATATCGCCGTTTCTTTTACTATGGAAAAATCGAAATTACGCGTTATTTTAGAACAGGAGTTCCGTCGTGGCACCAACACAGTACAGATGGCACGCAATATCAACGCCGTATACGGACTAAGTGTTGCAAATAAACGCACTGTACCTACGTTTTTGGGTTGATCGCTTCCATTTTGTAAAGTTTAATCTCAACAATAAGCCCTGTGGCTGACTCGAAACGAAAGTCGATAATGATGAATTGACATCCATAGTGACAGCAAATTCATCTCAAATTACGTCAGAATTAACAGTAGCCTTCATTCAATGAGTGATAAAACGATACTGATTCATTTACGTCAATTTGGAAATATAAGCCTATTTAGCTTGGAACCTATTATCCTACCTGGAGTCTCGAAGCTGAACTCAAGGCATATTAATACTACCGACTACTTTGATAAAATAACTATCATGTATTTATATACGTAGGTACAAGGTTGATGTTATTATTGGAACACTTGAAATTTATATACAATCAGTTATCTCAGACGTCAAATGCTATTAAATGTAGGTAGTAAACCTATGTATATTAATCGGGATTTCCACGAAACCCATAGAGTAAAGTAATATCGGAAAGTATAATAGCCTATACATATACCAGTATAGTGATTCCTAAAGCAGAAAATTTCAAACTTAGTTAATATAATTTAAATAAATTACCCTACTAATGATCATAATAACCCCGATATCTTACTAGAGTCAATAAAAGTTTTTGAAATTTTGAAATTATTTTCTAATTTTACCTCATATGGTACAGATTTGAGAAAAAAGGCAGATGGAGCCTTCAGAACAACTAAGTTCAGATACAATAAACAGGTGCAAAAATTTTAATAAAATTTATGTATATAAATAAAGTAAAAAATAAATAAAATTATATAGACTCCACTATATTCGTTAGCTTAGCTCGCTTAGACAAACCTGGGTACGATTGCCTGCATTAGCTCGAAATGCATTCAAAGATTAAAACAAAATTTTCTATTTTGATATATTTATACAGAACTCATTTGTCTATCGATATTAATAATAGGTCTTCACCTATGAAATTGCCGTTCTGCAGTACTGGCCATTTCAAATCAAAATAATTTTTGTTTGGCTAAGAATTCTAATTTCAAATTAATTTTATTTTAAAAACATGGAATTCTTTTTCCAAAAGTAGTCATTTGTTTATTGAAGAGTGTTACATTTTCATCGCATTTCAATCTTTTTTGTCATCATGGATACGTTAAAAATTCGAGTAATTATGGAATATGAGTACCGTCGTGGCAGTAACGCGGCACAAGCGGCACGCAACATCAACGACGTTTACGGAGCTAACACTACAAACCAACGCACTCCCTGTTATTGGTTTGCTCGCTTCCGTTCTGGGAATTCCGACCTGAAAAATGAACCTCGCGGTCGTCCGAAGACTTTGGTTGACAATGACGAATTAAAGGCGATTGTGGAAGCTGATGATACACAATCTACGGCTGAATTAGCAGCAGCTTTCGACATTAGCGTCAAAACAATATTGGTCCATTTGCGTCAAATTGGCAAGGTAAAAAAGCTTGACAAATGGGTGCCCCACGAACTCAATGATCGCCAGCGCGAAGTACGCGTCGAGACGTGCCTTGCACTGCTCAACAGACACACAAATGAAGGAATTTTGAACCGCATTGTTACCTGCGATGAAAATGGATTCTGTTTCATAACCGCAAGCGCTCAGCAAGTTGGTTGGATCCTGGTTCAGCACCTAAACAATGCCCTAAACGAAAACTTACCCCTAGAAAAGTGATGGTCATAGTTTGGTGGTCTAGCGCCGGCGTGAATCATCACAGCTTCTTAACAAACGGGGTGAGCATTACTGCAGATGTGTACTGTGAAGAACTGAACACAATGATGGAGAAGCTGGCACATCTCCAACCAGCATTGGTCAATCGCTCGTGTCCGCTGCTCCTGCACGACAACGCGCGACCTCATGCTGCACAACAGACGGTCTCCAAGTTGCAAGAACTGGGGTTGGAAGTTCTCCGTCATCCGCCCTACTCACCAGACCTTGCGCCTACAGACTACTACTTTTTCCAGAATTTGGATAACTCCTTGGCAGGAAAAAAATTCAATACCCGAGAGGCAGTACAAAATGCCTTTGAAGAATTTGTTGCCTCCCGTCCAGCTGATTTCTTTAAGAAGGGCATCAATAAACTGCCACTGCCCTGGTAAAGATGCATTGATTGCATGGGTGATTACTTCGATTAATACAAATAAAAAATACATGAAAAAACATCGTTTAAATTTTTTCATACAAAACGGCAATTTCATAGGTAAAGACCTAATAATTTTGAAATACAATCAAATCTTTATTTTTTTGTTGGCATACAACAGACCTGCTAAACCGCTTTGTAGAACAAAATAATACCTAATAAATAACGTAACGTATTCAAAACTCTCAATATTCAAAAACTTAAAAACTGGTTACTCAATAGTAATACATAATTACAAGCAGATAAAATGTGTGTCAATTAGTACTTATATGATTTTTTGTAGATGAATAAACTGCTGATATTGTGTTTCATAAGCTTCTTAACATGCTACGGACACCCACTTAATAAAACTTCTGGCGTTAGAGCTATAACAACTCTATACCGATGGAAACAAATTGACTATCAATATCCCACTGAACAACAGAGAAAACAAGCTATCGATAATGGGTAAGCGAATGAAACCCGTTTTAAGAGAATATTAAATATACGCAATAACATATTAATTGTCCCTAAGAAATTAATATATTGAGTTTAGTTCCCAAAAACATTTTAATTTGATTTACAATAATGATTTATACTATATATCCTATATTTCCTCTAAAAAACCATAAATATTATTGAAGTAAATTTTACTCGTGTAGAAAATAAATACCTTGTAACAAATAGTTCCAAAATTCCATATCCTAATTAATGAGTTTGAATCACTGGCAAAGTTGTTGGAATATTGAGGGATCTATTGTGTAATTTCGGTGGTGAAACATAATTTATTATTTCTACTTTTAATACTTTCAGTGAATTGATTCAAAAAAACATTATACCACTTGGTGTAGGACGATGGAAAGATCGTGTATATATTAGTACACCACGATGGAAAAAAGGAACTCCAGCAACGTTGTCGACAGTGCCAGTAATAGCCCAATCAGAATCACCTCCTCTAGCACCGTATCCTAACTGGGATTGGCATAATGCAGGTAAACATTTTTTATTTCTGTATAAAACATTATCCTTAAAATACCTAATTCATTATTTAAAAATATATTTCTTGAACCTAGATAATTGCACCGGATTTACATCGATATTCCGAATGGTTATCGACCATTGCGGTGTCATGTGGGCGTTCGATTCAGGACAAGTTGAAACTTTAGGAACTTCACGTCAACTCTGCCCACCGACCTTATTCGCTATTGACCTAGATACAGATACCGTTTTGAGCAAATTTCCCATTCCAAGCGAGTACGTACTACAGAATTTTCTTATAACAAATCTAATTGTTGATTCGAGAGATGCGCACTGCAAAGACTTACATGTATATATCGCGGACACTTGGCGTTTCGGCTTAGTTGTCTTCAGAAACGCTGATGCCGCATTCTGGAGATTTAACCACTATACTTTTTATCCCGAACCCTTGCTATCAAATTATACGCTGCACGGGCTGAACTATCAGTGGTCTGACGGCTTATTCGGTATGTCATTAGGCAAATATCATCTCGGAGATCGGCCATTGTACTACCACGCTTTGTCAAGCTCTTTAGAATTTGTAGTACCGACGTCGGTCATACGCGATCCCTCGCGTATTAAAAACGCTGTGAGCGAATTCAAGCTTCTCGGCGAGAGTAGGGGTGCTACTGGACAGGTATCAGCCGCAGCTGTCGATAACAACGGTATCATGTTTTTTAATTTTATTTCACGAGACAGTATCGGATGTTGGGACACTCGTAAGCCATATCAAAATCAAAATATAGCAATAGTAGCACAAAATAATGAAACAATGATATTCCCAAATGATTTACGCATAGATCATGAGGTGCCCCAGTTAATTTGGGTTTTTACAAATAGGTTACCAATGTATCAATTCAATTTATTAAATCCGAACGATTACAATTATCGAGTAATGTACTTAGACCCAATGAAACTCGGTAATGTGTGTCAGCCTGCTGATTAATCATGGTGTTACCAAGGCTTTGATGGCAGATCAAAGAAATCATTGCCGTACATTTCCCGTTTGATTTTTCTTGAAATAGTGATTGAAGTAATAAATGAATTTTGTTTTAGTGTTTAATTATGTATTTTCTTTAATAAACCATTTCGTAAATCCGAATTAGAAGATTCCATAAAAGTATGATTTGAAGTTGTAAAGCTCTTTAGCTCTGATGCAATACTTGTTTCATCTTCTTTCAAAGATTTATAGCAGTGACTCTTGTGAAATTGTATTTGTTTTGTACAGATATTAAAATACTTTTGAATGAAAGATTAAAAGCACGATATAATTTTTTCGTTAATAATACTAATATAACAATTGAACACGTTACATACAAAGATATTTTTTATTATGGTGCACCTTGAACCTGGAAATAAATTATTTATATTAATAAATGTGCCGTTCTTTCTGTGTCTGTTTTTTTTATTTCTCGATAGACATCCTATATTTATAAATAATCATCAATATCTACGTTAATAAATGTGTAGTTCCTTCTGTACACTTATTTTTAATTTCCCGATAGACATTCTATACATTTCATTTAAAATATCAGTCGTATTGTTTTGTGTGACGAATCCGCGTAAGCGACGCATTATACGCGGCGCTTAAGACCTTTTTGCCGGAATATCTATACAGTGCCGTTCGCACAATAGTGAATTTTCAATATTGCTGTTTCAAGACTGTCTGCATCTCCTGGGAGTTTTTATAACATATAACTGTTACAAAATTTTATTTTTCTTCCAAACTTGGAAACCTGTTCTCTTTATTAAAAACCATTACTGCCATTATCAAGTGCCATCTTAGATTTCAGGATCCTAACAAGTTGCTGGCTGCCTTGTTAGAACTTTCTAAGGAGTTTTTGAGGCATCTCAGAATTCATGATTCAAGTTATTATTTCCAATCTACTTCACTTGTGCACAATAACCAAACTTTATTATGGAAACTACCACTTGTATTACACAATTTAGGGTCACATAACACTAATTTATTATTAAAAAACAAAAACCACTACATGACAGTTTGAGATCCCGCTAAAAACTCCTCTTACAAAATAGGTTATGAAACTAGCGGCAGGGTTGTCTTTTTTAATTATTTCCTGCTTCAGAATCAATATACTACAAGAAATAAAAATGTCCAATTGTGACGCATGTGGCAGAATGGTAAAAACATTAGAAAATATTGTTTGTTCGAGTTGCGAAAAATGCTATCATTACCTGTGCGTGAATCTCAATGCAACTTTATTTAAAAAAATAAGTAAATTTGCACGTTCAACATGGCTTTGTTCGAGCTGTCTAGCTAGTTGGCCTAAAGGGAATAACACCGATATACTTATCCGTGTCACTGATGATGTTGTGGATGATAGTTCTAGTGTGAGGAGAACAAGGAAAGTGATATTCGACTTATCATCCGAGATGAAATAAGAAAAATGATGCGCTCTGAAGTTAAAAAATTGATTCGCCGTCGTGCCGAGATTGATGATATTAAAGTCGTTTAGTGCCTTTGACGTTTCTTATCTAAATGAATTAAAGTTCGAACAACAAAAATTGTAAAAAGGAAACTGAACTACGCAGACAAAGTTATACCTTGCAGAAATCTATTGTACATCTGGATACTCAACTGAGTATCCTAAGTATCCTTGATTAGAATTCATGCGATTCTAAATTAAAAACTACCGGTCACCATAAAACAGATAGCTAGGGCTGTATCAAAAAATCTCAATGACAACGACATTATGAAAGTTGTTTGAGTTGCCAGCTTCAGTAATAATAAATTGCGGCCCTACACGGTAATAGTAAAGTTAAGAAGCCTAAGATGCCGTGACGTACTATATTTTGCACTTACCAGGTACAATAAAACATACAAAAATTACAAACTGAATACTTGCCTCATTGATATAAGTGGAGAGAAAATGGATGAAAATGTTTCTGAGCATCTTTCTCCAACAAATAAAGCTTTATATGCTTCTACACGGTTAACAGCGAAGGAGAAGGCCTACTAATTTGTGTCGATTAAATATAGAACAATCCTTAAATATAATAGTCTAGTTTTCTTGTTATTATTGTATATGTTTATACTAATAGTCACTTAAAACTTTAATTTAATACAAAAATGGCTAACCTATCTATTTTTTATTAAAATGTAAGAGGGATGAGAACGAATTCGTTTGAAATGTATATGCCCGTTTTAAATTCATACTATGACATAATATGCCTTGTAGAAACTTGGTTCTTGTTGTCCTCTGAGTATTTTCATCAAAGGTACACGGTCGTTCGTAAAGATCGTTGCGCTGATTTTAAAGAACGGTATTAAAAATGATTTCACATTTATTAATAAAACAACCTCTGTTAAAGATATGTGGACACGTGTAAGGGTCACGGGTGTTTGCTTGTATTTAGGTCTTTTTTATCTACCATACTACATACCTTGCAATACGTGGGGTTCTTACAATGTTGGAAGAAATTTGTTTAGGTAATTTAGATGATAAAACACTAATTAATGGTGATTCTAACTCTCCTCACATTAATTGATACTGGCTTTTTACAAATGAATAGTCGATGTTACGATAGAAACAATATTTTAAACCTTATTTTGGTGGATGATCACACTAATGTTCATGTCACTATAAAAGCTTTCACTTAGTAAACTAGATACCTACAACCCACCCTTGAAGTTACTCGTATTACTAAAATAAGCTAAAAGCGGTAACTTGGCTCGAATCATTGCTTACTTAAAAAATAATTTTAACTGTGCTAACTCATAGCGGAACTTTCTTTAATTTATTGGGATGGATTTAGTAAAGTTAACTGTAATGAGTCTGTACACAACTTTTATAACATTTTGTGGTCAATTATTGATAAATACACTCCCAAAAAAAGACATAAGAGTAATAATTATCCTATAAGAAAACCTTCTTTGTCATTGATAAATCTGATTAAAAAAAAACACAAATATATTCGAATAATTTAGAAAAAATATAATAATCCTCGCGATTATGATACATTCGAAACCTTACGTATAAGATCAAAGAAAATTGTGAGAATTTGTTTTATGGCGTACATAGCTAAGATAGGACAGGATCTCAAAACAAATATCAAAACTTTTCGGCGATACATTAAATATTAAAAAAAAAATGGTGAGCTTTAGATGAAGGAAAAAATCGTTGCGAAACCATAACAAGATGGTAGGGAATTATCTACCCACCCTCGAGTTGAAAATATTCCGCCAAGATACTATCAGTGTTTTTCGGCAACTGCCCTTGAGAGTTAGTCCCCTTCCTAGGCTTACCGTCCTTAGCCACATATTGTATACAAAAAAATGTTCTTTTGTACTATTATTTAAATTTAACATCAAGTGAAATTGTGATCAAATGCTAGCTTAAAACTAATATTATTATTGGATGTATTAACTATATATACATATAATAATTTTAAGTTAAAGTATGCCTAAATCTTGTAATATGTTGTTTGTTGTTTACACGCTTATAATCTTGGTATGTTCTGTGAAGCCGGTTTACTTTAGGAGCAGGCTGGGCAAAGTGAATACTTTAAGGGTTTCGTAAAAAAGCGAACGGGACGGGACGGCGACGCGACGCTGGCGCGACGTCTACAGTTTTAATGTACTAGTTCATATAGAAGACGTCACACAGAGCGCCGCGCTCCCGTCCGCTGTTTGACGAAACCCTTAGAGATGTAAGGATTTAACAGAAAAGTTATAAGATATAAAAACAATATAAATATTACAAATCTTTACTTTTATTAATCTTTAAATATAATTATCATTTATCTTCCATAGTTAAACAATTAGGAACTGACAAAAAATAAAATTTAAAAATATGTCATAGTACCCACTTTGCCCGCATATCCGGGTAATACCCACCTATTAATGCGACATTAATAATGCCAGTAAACATATACAATTAACTTAATAATCTAAAAAACACTTGCATATAAGTATATGATCTAGTTTCATGATAAAGTTATTAAGTTTATTTTTCTCATATATTTACTTTCGAAGTGCCTGTACAAAATTGCATAGGTTAATCCATACTTTTTAGCTGTGTCCTTTGCCAATTCTCCAATCTCGCATAGATTATTAGCAGTCTGCTGACTTCTTTATACTATTCCCCTAGATTCGTATTTTTGTATCCATTCAGCATCTAGAACAAAGTATGCTTATTATATAACTGTTATAAAAGAATCATATAAAGCGGGCAATGTAGATGCCATATCACTTTGCCCGATGTGGTAATTTTTTAAGTAAAGCCCTCCTATACAAAAACTATTGGTTCTATAACCCTGTCAAATATGATATAAACAAACACTTTGACATGCATTATCATTACTCCCAATGACGGTAAACGAATAGAGTTAAGAATATTAACAACATAATTACCTTGCGAAATAATTTTTTTTCTCACGTAAACACAATTTGCCGTTACACGAACGCCGAGGGACGCGATCCTTAGCCTTATTATTTATTAATTAAGCCGCTCATTAAGCCATGACAGCCGAACGTAACTATGTGTATATGGACTAAATGGAATATAGAATAAATTTGGAGTAGTGAGGAGTATTCGCTTTACCCAGGATCACTTTGCCCGTCCTTCCTCTACATGTTTCGCGAGCAAGTTCCATTAACATTATATTAATACATGTTAATCAATTATATATTCAGTTCGCTTTCAAATATCTATAGTAAAATACCGATTTTCTTTACAACATATATATTCAGAGTGATATAACTTTACTTAACCGGTAAGACTGCTAAACCACTTATGACGACACGTTTAGGCCTTCGTTGAATTTTGAAAGCATTAGAGTTTAAAGCGATCCACAGAGCAGACGCGGTACTTAAAACATTTTCTATTGTGGATATCATTTCTACATATCTACCACAACAGAGGTGAAATGTGCATTTCAATATAAAGTAAGTTTTACTATATATATTTTTTCATACTTATTGTGCCTTAAAAAAGTATGATTTTAACTTTTATTAGGCAAGTATTCATTGTATTAGGTAATAGTGTCCCTTTTGGTGATATTAAATTTAGTGATAAAGTTATTCTATAGTGTTATTTACATGAATTTTGATTTATGACAAAACCTCGCTGGAGAGTTCTAGTAAGGATGCCAACATTTTGTTGTAACGTTGTACGATGTTAAAAAAAATAGTAGGTATCTACAAAATCAGGCCTATTGTCTATAATAAATTATAAAACAAACAAAATGAAGAAGCCACTGTACAATAAAACCAACGTATTTCAATTTAAACTGAAACAATAGCATACGTAAATATCCTAATGTTTAGATATAAACAGCTAAAAACATAGAGATCTATTTTATAGTTGATACTATCTGAAGTCTCTTATTATTTCGTATAGAAAAACACAGAGTAACATTAAAATAGTCAATGATGGTAATCAACTAATCAAAAGCAACAACTGAAAGTAAGTGACCTAGTATATAATATACGTAATCGGATTCAAAGTCGTCTTTAGAAATCAGGCAACGGTAACTAATTTATTCATTTAATTATTCATATCGTTAACAGGGAAATAATTTTAAACATTTGCTCCACAAATAAATAGTATAATATTTATATTTTATAATAAGTATACTTAACTAACAGTTTACACGTGTGAAAAATAATAATAGTATGTAGTGATGCTGATTTTTGACTTTATAAACGAGACTCTGAGGACGGAACTTCTGACTTTTTTTCTTAGTAGTGCTTAAACATTCGGCAAACTCTTGTACGAAATAATAAAAGTCCTGAGAGTCGTATCTTGATAAATGAATCAGTTAGGGAAAATATATACCTAAAGCGTGTAAACATGAAGTGTTGCCAGAAGATTATATAGCGCAAATGTAAAAGATATGAAGAACCTTAAGCTACGATTTTTATTTTGATGGGGTCGAATATGGTAACACACATCGTATTATAAAGTAAAACGCTTCCTGCGAATCGGAGGAATATCCACTTCATACAAGTGAAAACCCTCGTGACGCCTAGTTGACATATGGTGGAATGGAGAGGACGGAATTAAATCGTGTAATTTATACACAAACTCTCCAAAGTGTAACTTATAAAGCACTGAGAGGCTACTTTAAACGGTGCTCCAGGCTCAGCATTTTTGCCTTCATCAAGCCAATAAGCTGTCGAACACGACGTTCGATTGAGTCAAGAACCTGCCAGCTGGTTTTTCGTTATTCCGTCCCAGAAATAACAGGACCGTAGTTGTTCAAGATATACACTAAGGAGCTGGTTCGGTGAGAAATACCACCTAACCCTGAAAAGGATGCCCAGTTTTTGTGTGTATGTTTTTTTGAAAAAGTTATCTAACGAATAATATTTAGTAAGGTTTTACGATTAGTTCGGATTGGTGACATCACTAATTTAAAAAACAAAATTAATTAAAAAAACATGCTATGCAGCTTACTTCGTGGGAATAAAAAACAAACATAGGTTGTTTTTGGGGAAATTTGAAATTCATGCCGGTGCGTTTTTTATTCCCGCGGAGTAAAGTGTTATTTCATGTGTTGCTGGTTTATTGTGTTTTTAAAACAGTGATGTGACCAATTCGAAATAATCGTAAAACCGTACGAGAAATTGTATCTATTGATAAGTTTTTTGAAAAACAATGAACCCTCCGAATGTGAAGGCCTAATAAGGCAGATAAAATCGCGTCTCTAGTGGGCAAACCGAAATGTTCTATTTTAGTTCTTTTTTGATTTGTTCTCCATATATACATTTTATAGTTTCCTGAATTATATAATGATAATAGTCAATTATCAGGTGTGTTGAATAACACAAAATATTTCAATCAATAAATAAAAACCCTCAATACATTATTTAAAAATTTAAGATTAAAATAAGTGTAACGTAAAATACCTATACGGTAGCACAACACTACAAATGAAATGGCAACATTATTTTCAAGTTTGACATTAGTGATTGTCAATTAACTCCGTGGAACTAAACGCATCATAGTTATTACTTTTAATTCAAATCACTTGTGCACTGACCAAACTAAAATCCAGCCAAAATCTTCATCTCACATTTCAAATGCTAGTAAATATAATTAAAACCTATGTATGTTAATCTGGATTTACTTGTTTGTAGTATAGGTTTTCGTAAAGCTGAAACTTTCAATCTTGGTTAATATAATGTACATAAATTACCCTACTATTAATAATTATCGTATTAACCCCGATATCTTACGAGTCAGTAAAAGTTTTCCAAATTTTTTAATTATTGTCCATTTTTATCTCTTATGGAGATAAAAAAGAAAGAAAGTTTAGAAATTTTAAAGTAAAGCAAACACGTTTTTATTCCGCATTCTATAGAAATAAATGGTGAAAATTAGAAACTTCATTATTATTTCAGTATAAACATATTATCGTTTTCATTGTAATGTAAAACCGATATACAATGATTTATTTTACATAAATTAATATTTTTGGGCAAACACGTTTTTATTTGCATTCTATAGAAATAAACGGAAAATAGAAACTTTATTATTATAACGATATAAACATATTATCGTTTTCATTGTAATAAAATACCGGTATACAATAATATAGTTTTATTTGTAATGTAGAATTTCATTTCATAATAAATTTAAAATAAATCCGACGTTTAATAATAAAATATATAATTATTATAATTGCAGTACAAATTTGATGCAATAATTCGATTGTTGAAATAATTTTATTTTAGAAATACAATTGTTACAGAATATTCACATATTCATTGTAATATTTCGCTTTTCTTGTACTTAGCTTTTTAAATTAATGAGTATAGGCTATATTCAGTTTGATCAAACATCAACATTTAGATCGCATATACTCAAAATGTAGGTTTTTCTTGATTTCTTGTATTATGTGATAACATGAAGTTTTCAGAATAATCAAAATGTTTTTTTTTTAATTATTTTTAATCCAAATATAAAAACTTCACTTAACGACTTGGAGCCTAATTAAAAATCGTTATATGTAATAAAAACTACATGGTATAAAATACAAGTTTTTAAATTACTTTATAAATTAATATGTAGATTGTTTAATATCTGTTACCCGAGTCTAGAAAGTAACTGGTCTATAGAATGCCGTATTATTATGCGTGTTTGGAACGTGTTTGTACTCATGTAAATCTTATGATCATACCATCTTTTCTGAACTATCGACATTTTGACAATTTCAGAATTTATTAATCATAAATTAACTTCAGATACAGGCGTAAAAAGTCCAATAAATCTGATGAAAAAAGGTAAAATAAAAAATTGGATAAATTTCAATATATTCGCTTGTATAACTCGATTGGACAAACTTGAGTACGACTACCCGCATTAGCTCAGTATGCATTAAAACATTTTTTTTGTTTGTTATTCTTATAGAGAACTTAGTTGTCTACTAAGATATTAATAATTTTGTATAATAAACAAATCTTTAGTTTTTTAGTGACTTACTAAACCCTTTTGAAGAACAAAACAATAAAAAAAACGTAACACATTCAAAAACTTTTTACTCAATAGATTTGCATAATAACAAATAGATAAAATTGTGTCTAAATTAGTACTTCTGATATGATTTTTTGTAGATGAATAAACTGCTGATACTGAGTTTCATAAGCTTTTTAACATGCTACGGATACGAATACAATAAAACTCCTGGCATAAGAGCAATAGCAACTCTGTACCGATGGAAACAAATTGACTATCAATATCCCAATGAACAACAAAGAAATCAAGCTATCGATAATGGGTAAGCAAATGAAAACCCTTTTCAGAGAATATATACTCATGTAGAAAATAAATTCCTTGTAACAAATAATTTGCTACAGATTTTTATTAATGAGTTTGTATTACTGGCAAGATTGTTGGAATATTGAGTGGCCTATTGTGTAACTTCGCTTGTGAAAAATAATTTATTATTTCTAAATTTAACATTTTCAGTGAATTCAATCAAACTAACGTTATACCACTTGGCATAGAACGATGGAAAGATCGTGTATTTATTAGTACACCACGATGGAAAAAGGGAGTTCCAGCAACGTTGTCGACAGTGCCAGTAATAGCCCAATCAGAATCACCTCCTCTAGCACCGTATCCTAACTGGGATTGGCATAATGCGGGTAAATATTCTTTATTTTCGTATAAGAATAATATTCTTAATATACATAATTAATTCTTTACTTCTTGTTCCTAGATAACTGCACCGGATTTACATCGATATTCCGAATGGTTATCGATCATTGCGGTGTCATGTGGGTGATCGATTCAGGGCAAGTTGAAGCTTTTGAAACACCACGTCAACTCTGCCCACCGACCTTATTCGCTATTGACCTAGATACAGATACCGTTTTGGCCAAATATCCCATTCCAAGCGAGTTCGTTCTTCAGAATTCTCTTATAACAAATCTAATTGTCGATTCGAGAGATGCACGCTGCAGAGATTTACACGTATATATCGCGGACGCTTGGCGTTTCGGTTTAATTGTCTTCAGAAACGCTGATGCCGCATTCTGGAGATTTAGCCACTATAGTTTTTATCCCGAACCCTTGCTATCAAATTATACGCTGCACGGGCTTAACTATCAGTGGTCTGACGGCTTATTCGGTATGTCATTAGGCAAATATCATCTCGGAGATCGGCCGTTGTATTACCACGCTATGTCAAGCTCTTTAGAATTTGTAGTACCGACGTCGGTCATACGCGATCCCTCGCGTGTTAATGACGCTGTGAGTGAATTCAAACTTCTCGGCGAGAGTAGGGGTACTGATGGACAGGTATCAGCCGCAGCCGTCGACCGCAACGGTATCATGTTCTTTAATCTTATTTCACAAGACAGTATCGGATGTTGGGACACTCGTAAGCCATATCAAAATCAGAATATAGCAATAGTAGCACAAAATAATAGAACAATGATATTCCCAAATGATTTACGCATAGATCACGAGGTGCCCCAGTTAATTTGGGTTATTACAAATAGGTTACCAATGTATCAATTTAATTTAATAAATCCGAACGAATACAATTATCGAGTAATGTATTTAGATCCAATGATAGCTACACGCGGTAATGTGTGTCAGCCTGTTGGCTGACCAAGAACAATGTTATATGTCCTCGTTTATTTCTACTTTCCTTAAGATAATGTTATAAAATAAATGTTATTTTACTGTTTAATTTTGTGTTCTTTTTTATTAATTATATTGTTAACTTATGTCCGATTGAGACGATTCAATAATAGTATGGTTTGAAGTTGTTGAACTTTTCACTTCTGTTGCAATACTTATTTCATCTTCTTTTGATAATTTATATTCGTGATTCGCGTGAAATTGTATTTGCTCTGTAAGGATCAGAGCAATTATTGTTGGTATATTGTACTGATTTTTTTTAGAAAAAAAATATATTTCGTTAGTAGTATAAATGGATATAATAGTTTAAGACTATTAATAAATTTTAAATATATATATACAAAAATATGTCCTGGATACATTGAGCAACATGAATCTTGCAACAAATTATTCTAAACAGAAACAAAGATTTGTATTTCATATTTTCCTCAGAATTTTGGTCTTTTTAATTATGTTAACACTTAGAAAAATGTTCAAATGTTAAAAATTTCAATTACCTTTGTCATTTGATATAATTGATGAACACTCAGTATCGTGGTTAGGTGCGGCTGAAGAATTCAAATTGTTAGATTTTTTTGATCTATTATTAGGTGAAATAAAACTGATGGTTTGTGAATCATCAGAACATGTTCTCTCAGTTTTTAAATAAACAACTATCCGTAACAGCATCAAAACAAATTGTTCAAGAATGCGATCAGTATCCCGAGGTATCGATCCTTCATTACTAAACCAGTCTTCTAATGATCCTGTATCAGACAGACGGTTAGATGTAACAGAAAGGGGTTGTAAAAATTCGAGTTCCTCTTTATAATTCTCTAAACTTGTTTCAGTGGAGTGGACCATGCGTGAACATCGTCCTTTATTAGGGATACAGCTCAGTTCTCCACCCAGTGTGTTAATATGTCTTTCGCCATATCTACAATTAATAAATATATTAGAACCCTTACTAGATAAGCTAATACTAATACAAGCTGGCTCCGTATACGCTGTTCTGCCTTTTCCAGTAATCAATAACTCGATCACAGCGCCACCTATCGCGTTCAAGGATAGCATAAAAACCCTTCCAATGAAAAAATACTTAGTCTTACCAACTTTCACGGTAATCGGTCAAACGGTGTTGGAGTTTACCAATCTCAAATGAATATACCATAATCCATTTTATATACAAGATGTGCCCCGCGATTTCACCCTCGCATATTTTAAAAGAAATGGCTGATTGATGATTTAAAATACTTCAGTATAGACAACATTTTTATCGGGTGGCTGGGCTTATGTGTCACAACTCACACAGCTTGTTCGCGCCACTACACCTACAGTAATAGATCCGAGCCGAGTGTTGAATTATTTTAATTTTCCATTATTTCCCAAACTATGTGTACAAATAACATGTTATAAATGGCAAAGTTTATCTACATAAAATTGTCTTGATGATAAAGTAACTTTCGTTCGTAAGGATTAATAAGCCATGCTTTTTTTTTTTTTTTGAACTGACTATACTGTTAGCCTTAGGGGCCCTGGAGCCTTTACGGCTTTTACAGCTTTACCGGGCTTGGGAATATGCCATGCCTAATAATAATGCTCATAAGTAAATCAGTTTTCAATATTCAATGAAATTAACACAAAATACCTTATTGTGGCTTATGTATAAGAGATAGTCATATGGTATTGCAGTCTTTTTTTAGATGTATTAAGGAGAAATATTTTTGTAGAACATTGTATTTATGTATCACTAACTATTACGCCAGCGCACGCGGATGAAGCAGTTAAGTTGCCCTATTTCCTCCGACTTACTTAATCAATATTTAAGGCTAGCTGAGAGGTGTAGCCTTATGCTAGATAGCCTATATTCCTCGCAAATCTGGCTATCATATACAAAATTAATTTTTCCTTTCTAACTGGTAGTACCAGAGATTATCGTCATTAAACAAAAAAACAAGAAAACTCTTCCTCTGTATTATATTAATAGTCTATTATAAATACATTACTTAATAAGACGTACAAGCTCGCCACGAGTTTTCTGCGTAGCTGTTCTTCACCAAATAAGGACTTAGTTCGGCGCCTTCTCACTGCGAGTTCCAATCCGTAATCATTATCACCGGGTGGCAAAACAGTTGAGAACGTTTTAAATGCGGATGCTACTTTCAAAGTGTGATAATAACTGTAAATAATCACATGTTTTTTACTAATTCACACCGATTTTCTATACGAATTATGCTGTATTTGTAAATTAAAGTTGGCTGTCAATAGTTGATACCTTATTGTTTAAGGATTTCTAGCATACATATCATATAGTTTACGTTAAATATCAAGACTCATTTTTAGTTTAACTCCTTGACTAAATTATAAAGAAATTGTTAATGTTTATTGTAATTTTAAATTTACTTTTATATTTATGATAGTTATGTCAGGCAACTCAACTGTACGATATTATAACAGGTTATAATGACCTTACCTAAATACTAACATCCACATATAGAACGCAGGCATAATTGAGGTGGCCTTTATTATTACAAACTTGATACACGGTGGCCTCGCGGGGCCAACTAAAAGACATGTTCCCAGACCAACAGCCAGGCTGGTCAGTTCACACAACAGCTTCCTTATCGCAGCAAGCAGCAGCCATGGAAGAACTAATGTTGGACGCTCTTCCTAAAAACATGCATTATTATATTATTCCAAACATTTTTGATCATAATACAGAAGTGCAGATTCAACATCCCTTAAAATGTATTAATGTATGAAGCGATGATGGCGCAGTGGTAGCGTGTACGACTTCGCGTCGAATGACGTGAGTTCGAATCTCTACAATGAGCCTGAGCTTTCGGTGAAGGAAAACATCGTGAGGAAACCATAGCATGGTGGTAGGGCTTTTTCTGATGCCCGCCTGGCTAGCTACCACCCTCAAGTTGAAAATCTGTCGACAAGCATCAATAGGTGCGTTCCGGCAGCTGCACTTGAGAGCCAGTCTTCCACTAGGTTTAGCGTTTACCATCCTGGGCCATATCGTCTCTTAACATCAGGTGAGATTGTGGCCACTAAGCCAAACCTATAACGATAAAAAACGATAAAAAAAAAATCGAACAAGTAGCAACCCCTAAGAGTAAGACTTTGAATTACTGTCATCATGTCACAAGGCAGGATGGCCCGAATCCATATCCAAATGAGATACACGAATCTCTGATAAATAAAAAGCAATTTTTTCAATTGATATTTTATTTATGTTTGTATATATATACATTCATTTAGTGCGACTTCAAATACGATTTAAAACACATCTGAAACTGTTTAAATAATATGTAACAAAATTCTATAATTACCAGAAAAACAGGATACAGGAGAACTATGTAAGAAGCCAGATAAACGTATACAGTGAAACACTGGACCAGCATTACACTAGATATGACAGTACGCAGTAATCTTTGAACGGGCAACGAAAGTTCTTCGGGCATTGTCATCTGCCATACCTGCGAACGATAATATGAAAACTTATTTATTCCAATCGCCAAACGAGCTTGAGCTACCGATAACAAACCATTTAAAAAAGGAAACTGCAACGCAATTCAAATTGCGTTCAAATTAAAAAATAAGCTTAATGCTACATATATATCTCTGTAAGAAGTTTGTTTTTATAATCTTAAAACATTATAATATTAAATTCAATGAGGTGATATTTATTGTTTAATTATTACTCAAGATTAAATTCTTTCTTGGATAAGGTAAAACCAGTTTTTATTTAAAGTAGTTCCGTGAGGTGTGCTTTGTTATTAATATATATTTTGGATAAAAAACCGCACCTTAATAGCAATTTCAAACGACGCAGGATAAATCTGCATTTTTCTACTGCATCGAGTTACTATAAGAACATAATACATAAAGCGTTAAAATCCTCTCACAGTGTTCTCTTTACTATAAGCTGATAGACATAATTAATCATTAAATATCAAATTGGTATCTGTAATCTGCATACGAACTCAACCAAATTAGATGGTAGATGCCGAGGCTCAACCCATTCGACCATCAAATCATAATTACTTATGCTTAAATTAAATTTTGTAATAAGTGAATAGAATAGAATTTTGCACATTATCCACATATTACTTATAGGTCTTATTAAATACAAATATTTTGTTCTGCTAGAAGATATAATTGATTCAATTGTATGATAAAACAAACTATTCACAATTAGATAAACAAAAACGTCTCTACCCATATTTTAAAAATAATTTCTTATTCTATACAATATTCCTCAAAGTACCTTTCAACACTTTGTATGAGCTATTTATATGAAACTAAAATTATAAAATTACGCTAAGATATCAATCTGTCATCAATGTAGTCCGCACCTGTTTCAAATTAGAGTTCACTTTGAAGAGTGTAGCGTCGAAGATGGTCCGCACGAGCCCAAGTAGCGTCCACAGACATACTTCAGACTGTGTGTTCATGCCTACGTAGGATAATATGTTTATCATTTCTTATCTTTTGAAACTGCATAGTAAATATAATTTCATCGCGAACACGATGATTTTGGTTGAACTTTAAGCTCCATTTTTTTGTAATTTTTAATGTTATTATGACATATTTAAACCATCTTGACATAGTAAAATGTCATTCACATAATTGCGAAATACGTATAATATTTTCATTTCTCACGCGTCGTTTCATAATTTATTTCAGAAATTATCATAAACATAATTCAATGAATACGCGAGTTGACAGCAGTTTGTTTAAAAATAATTTAAAAATTAAAATAATAATTAAAAGTTCTAGTATTGGTCCATTGAAAAAAGGCTAAAAAATGCCAAGGTGGAAAAAATAATCGTTATATTTATCTCATTTTTGCTTCCGAAAATATTTTATTTTGTCTGTGAAACACGTGATTAGAAACGCTATACAGAAAAATTTGATGTCGTACATTGAATATACGATTGAACTATTTCATTGTTATTTTAGAGTCATTTATCACAAGATAACACACGACTGTGTATATTCAATGTACGACATCAAATTTTTCTGTCATCAAAATCATTTAACGTCATTCTTCGTTTTTACAGCACGATATCTTTGTATTACTTTTTTAAGTGTAACAATTACTAAATATTATTTCACGTGTATTATTTTTAACATATTTAAAACAATTTTCAAATAGTTTACACTCCCTGATTGGAATCTATGTCTTTACTCTTATATTATCTTATATTTTCTTTACTGTGTCCTGTTTCGATATCATTAGATCAGTAATGTAATGTAATATAATACTCTAATTTGAATATCTATATAAATAAAATGATTGAGGTTATCCGTTGTGCGCGCATCACGAAAAAACTACAGGATAGCTGTTGATGATTTTTGTTTTACTCCTCAGATACTTGGTCCTCGTCTAAAAAAAAATTTATCACGATATCTTAATAAAAAATCATTTTGTAGTTCACACGAGCGGAGCTGCGGCCACAGCTAGTTACTATAAAAAACTCTATATATGAGTATTACCGACTTATCTCTACTACTAATAAATGTATTTTTACTTGACTAAAATTCTTATTGTAATTTAAAATCTAAAAATAGATATCAACATGTATAATATCGCCGTTAATAAACTAAAATTTAATTAGTCAGTTACAAATCACAAATATTGAGACGAAAGAACTTGAAAAATACGTATCATTCCATTTAAAAAACAGGAAGTTTTTATATTTTTTTTTTAAATCTGGAATCGTGGCTAAATGCATTACGATGTTATTCATATTTGATATCGATATGTTACAAAATCAAAAACGTTATGAATTTTACAAAAGTGAATAATTAACCATTGTGTCTGGTGTACACATGGATAACGGGGGAGTTAGCGCAGTACTAGGTACCTGATTCCTGATTAGCGTTGGCATGAGGCATCATCATGCGTCAGTATCCAAAGAGAACCGCGGGCTCCTACGCTTAACGCTGCTGCTACAGACGATCTTCAACTCGCGTGCAGTAACATCGTCGATTGTACCGTCCCGCTACAATTTTTATTTGAAACTTCGCTTGCATCTACTGTCTTGTTTATCTGAATACTAATTTATTAACGTGAATAAACAGTGTATAGTTTACCAAGTGTTTAGTGACATACGATTAAATCTGACTACGTATCACCAAGGTAACTTGAATTTTTAACAAATTATTATTTATTGCGCTATATATTTATAGAAGTTTTAATAAGAAAATGTGCGTTTGATATTTAAGACCTTGATTTTTGTTTTAGAAAAATATATTTTGGAATACGTAATATATTTTACCTTGAGCGGCGTGAGTAGTCAGTTATTTTTAACTTTGTTGTCTCTGCATACCTACATACCTACTAAGTGTTAATGTATTTAATTCATGAAAACAGTTCAATGATTTCAAAACATTGTATACCTATGAGAGTATAAGTTTAACCTGTTGTAATAAAACATTAGTAAACCTTTAGAATTATTGCATATTTTTCCACAACGGATTGTAATTTTATAAATTAATGTAGAGACGCAAATTGATAATTATATTATCTTAGATGTACCGGAAGGTTGAATGTTATTTCAAGTTCAGCTAATAATAACTGAATAACCAGAACGAAGTTATAAATAGGTATATAGATACCTATATATCCATATATAGATATAAACGATAGTTTATGTACAACTATTATAGCAGTTATCACAAGTTAGGGTTATAGTTTATGATGTAGAAGGTTAATTCTATCCACAACAAGGTCAAGTTAAAGAAGCAAGTGATGTCATTCTCTACATGCAATTTCAAATTTTATATTTAGTTTATTCTTGGCTACGTACGGTATGTATGTGATGTATCATTAATATAATTATAATTCACTTATCAAAAGAAATACTATAATCTGATTTTAAATAATATTACACTCAATTCTAAGCTTATTTACTTTGACAAAAATTAGATAAAATAATTTACCAATCTAAACAAACGTAAATTAACTAATGTAAATACCAATTTATTTAAAACGTATTATAATGTTTTATCGTCTTTTGTTTCGTTGCTAAACAAGAATATTTAGTTACGTAATGTGTAAGTAGGTAGGTTAACATGTAACACCATCCCAATACAAAGACGTAAGGTAAAAAAACATTTTTGCATACTTATTTAGGTGGAGGTACCTACTAAAGAACCATATAATAAACACCAACAACGTAAGCATTGGTTTTTATCACTTGACTGTTACACTTCATAATTATGTACTAGGAGTATGTACGTAGACCATATTATATACATTATTCTTAGTTTATGAAAATAAAACATTTTAATGAAAAGCATAGAATACTATCCTTTTATTTGTTCGTTGAGAATTATCCGATTAAAATATGTTATCGATAATCTATAGCTACAAATAAATTTGTATATAAATATTCGAAGCATACAGAAATGTTGCACATGGTGTACTATGTACACCACCACCAGTATGTATGGTGGATAGTGACGTCAACCAACATAAATTTTATTGAACACATTACCACGTACGAAAGCTAAGTTTGATAAAAGTTAATCCTTTGTTACTTAATATAATCCTATGAGATTTTTATTAAAGAGCTCTATACAAGTTAAAGATGTAATTATCCATATAAAATGTATTTTATTATCAGTCAAAGAACAGACACGTTTTTATGACGAAATCTTAAATGTCAAGTTATAAGCTAGTTTTTGTTACTCTATGTGATGCACAGACCGCTTATAACTAGACGTAAATTATCGAGGTGACTACTACATGTAAATAATTTGGAATATTGTGCGAAAATTGTATAGTACCTACGATCAATCAAATATTTTATTTATTTTATTAGATAATCCAACAACATTACACATTAAACATTCATAAACAATATTATTATTATTCTAAGTAAATAGTATACCTGATGCGTGTGGTTTTAGTAGGAGTACACAGCTTTTCAGATAGCCACGTACATAAAAACAGAAAAATATATTACTGAAAAATAAGCAAAATCATATTGGAATTTCTTAATAATAATATATAACAACATAAATATAACAAAACATAATTATAAGTTAACTTTATTAACATAATTATAACCGTTTGACCACAATCTCACCTAATTTCATTCACCGAAAGCTCAGGCTCTTTATGCGATTCGAACTTATGTCGATCAAAACGGCTCGACCTTCGAGCATCGCTACGATAGAGTTCATAGGTACTTCATACCGGAGTGATTATATTTTGAATATCATTTGTATATGCATTATAACCAACTGGTGCCCAATAAGTAACGTCTAGTAATCAGTGATCTGTGTTATTGTGTGTGAATTCTATACATTCATAAATAAATTGTCCGCCAAAAAACCAGTTTCACTGACATCTTTGCGAATAGTCAAACCAAACTACTAAAGTGGAAGCCGGTCGGCCACGTAGGCAATACCTACTAACACTAATATTACTTTTATTCTTAGACCTTCTTTACTTATAATATACATAATATAACTTATTTTTGTTGGTCATAAAGATAGCGAATATAATGGAGATATAATTTATCATAAAGGGAGACCAATCTATTGTCTGCACGGATGTGGTTAGACGTCTTTTTAACCCCTCGACACAAACAAAGTATTATGATATGAAACAGCAAGCAAGCCAGCAGTTTTCACCTAATGCTAAGTGATCAACACAGCCCATAGTTGTTTATAACTAACCTCATAAAGACCTCAGTTCTAATTGAAGTCTCATTTCGGACAAACCAATCATGATGCATTTTTAAAATTATGAAGACTTTGTTCAAGTAATACTAATATTTGTATACATTCTCTAGATGCTGAAAACCGATTGATAAAATTTAAATAATAATAATTAAGCGGAAGAGTTTTTTTTGTTTGATTGTTTGTTTAAACACGATAAGGGAGCGTTCAAGTATTACGTAACGCAGTTTTTGGAGACTTTTGACACCCCTCCTCCTATGTAACGCGCCGTAAAGTTTTTCTTTACCCCCCCTCCCCCCTAGTAAAACGTTACGTAACCACCACCAAGTGGCCATTTTTACCTGAAAGTCACAATTATGTCACAAAAAGATCATAAAAGTCACAAAAAAACTCTACGCGACCATTGTGAAGGGTTAAAACAATGTTACGTAACTAATATTTCTAAACCCTCCTCCCGCCCCTGTAACGCATCGTAACGTTTCAGAAGACCCCCTCCTCCCCCCAAATTCGTTACGTAATACTTGAACGCTCCCTAATCTCTGAAACTACCAGTCGGATTCGATTTTTTTTTTATATATAATAGATAGACTCACTAGGAATAGTATCGGTAATTTATCGCTGGTCGTCGGATCGTCGCTGTCATACCAGCGTGCAAGCCTACCAGCAGTTGAGCATACACTAGCTGATCCCGAAACGCGGCAAATCTAAAAACAGTCACTGTGACGGGTTTAGATAGACCTTGGTGATCATACGCATGGTGATCGCATTCATTCGGGAACAAATATCCCTACAACGTCGGTTGGTTAGTGATATACTAATCGGTTTACCGGTAACACCGGTTGATCCCAGAACGTTACACGCCCAAGCTTGCCACAATCCGCAATTTTGGTATCCTACCATCTAGCATTATGTTACGTTTAAAATGTATTTATACATTTCACCAGCTTCTTTGATATTCAGTTTGCTACTTTGACTTTACATAAATCATAACTTATATGTATAAGAATAAAATGAATAACTATTGTAAAATACAGTTCAAAACATATTATCGATTTGCCTCGAATTGCTTTGATTATTTTAAACAGTGATTGTCTTATTCAATAATAATAATATTAGTTTTATGTTCTAGTCCCACGGTCACTTAAATAAATGTATGATATGAAAATTACGAACCGTTGAAAATTCAATCATTTGAAACAGTTCAATTATAAAAAACTTCGTCACTTTATAAGTCCACTTTACAAATGACTAAACTAATTCTTACAACTAACTGTTTATCCGTAACTTAGGTACATGACAATTAGAAAACGGTACGATGACTGTGACAAGTATTCACGCACGTGAGAACGCGTCTTATCCCGGGTCTTTCCATACATGGCGGGACTGCATACGGGCAATGCTGGCATACCTTAGTAGAAGTATATCATCAACTACCTTTGATTTCCCGGCTTTCTATTTAATATACCTTTGCGTAAGTGATATATTGTGGAACCATCTCTCGGTCAGTGTGTACCCTCTTTCTTACGTCATCCGGTTCTTGAAGCGTAACGTTATATATGCAGGCCGGACATAACAGCAACACGACGCGACGACCGCCGATGGACTGCCGATCTCTCAGTGGACGCCGTTGTGTTGGGATTGTACAGTGCTTACCATCAGAGACAGTGCCATCAATTTTCCAAGCTACAATAAAAAAAAATGAAACATTTCTTTATTGTGAATCAATTAGACAGATTGAGCTATATACCTGGTGTATAGTATAATATATAGTCCAAAACCAACGGTGATCGTTAATGTGTGAAAAAATATTCATGAACATTAATGGCTGGCATGCCGGCCGCTAATGCCACGGTAATTACCTATGCAACTGAATGTGTGCTGATTGATCCCAAAGCGCCACGTTTCATCGCAAATTAAACCCATTGTGCCGTGGTTTTACCACGTATACAGGATGTATTTTGAGATGGGGCAGTAAGGGTAGGGTACTTTAACCATTGTAGCTACAGGAAAACTTTCTAAGGAGACTGTCCTCAACTTTTTGAGACTTTTTGACACGCATTTTTTACCTTCTTTTTTAAGTGGTGGTGAAATTGACACTAAAATATATTCATGCATATAGATCCTATAAAATAACATAACATTATACTTCCCTATGTTATACCTACCTCCATAATGTGACATACAGCAGGGGTGCTGAATCATATAGTGTCGACAGCCTACCACAAAAAATTTGATCAGCAAACCATTGACTGCGTAGTTACTACTAACTATTACGAAAGAAAATGTTCATGAAACAGCTTTTACTAAACTTTAAAAATTAATAAAGGTACTAACAAAGATATGAACTCCCGAAAAACATTTTTTTTAAATCGAAAAAATATTAAAATCAAATTCGAACAGTTTCAAGAGTAACCCCTGTTTACCTACCCGCGTAAATATTATTAGTACTTATTTGGAAAACACTTTTGTTTTTAATATTTTTTTTTTTTAAATTTGTTTTTAATTTCCATTTACATTTGTACATTTTAGATCATTACATATCGTCCGCAATGTAATGCGTAAGGAAACCAAACATCACAAAGGGCATATTTTTCCTTACCGTACCAAACCCAAAGGAATTTCACTTCAATAATAAAACCGGCCAGTTGTGAGTCACACTCGCGCTAAGGATTATCAAGTGTGAAAAACATTTATAACTATAGATTTCTTGCTATATGATATTCTCCATATGTCGTGAACAGATGTTTTGATTATGCACGCCACTTCTCAAAGTAAGAGGAGGCCTTTGCTCAGTAGTGTAACAATATTACACGTTTGTAATTTGTATTCATCCGGCTCTTTATATGGCTAGCTGTTCTACCTATACATAAAAGGTTTCACTCGGTACAACGTAGTGTCAATTTGTCAAGTCATTATGTCTCGGGTAACAAATAGTTACGAAGAAAAGCACTTTCTATCCAGGTGCCAAGACTCCAATTCGATTGTTTCTAAATTAAATTAGACAAAACACATACATTGGATTTAATTTATAACGACCTCGGTTGTAAAGACTTTTTGGTTATAGCGACGTAACACTTAAGTCCCTTGAATTTAAAGTATACTTTTAAAGGAAAATAATTTAGATTTAGCGACTTCAGATGTAAAGCCGATTTCGGGTATAGCGACTAGTTTTAATGAACCATTTGTAATAAGTTCCTAGAAATCCCTTGCGATCGAGTATACATACTAATAACAAGTCTCCACCGTGAACTACGCCCCAGACAACTCGATCCCCGTTGCCAAACGTTATAAACGCCGTCCGCGAAATCTCTTTGTCGATCCCGATGACGACATCGAGAAAGCTAACAATTTCTACGCGTCCGCTCCCGCGAAACCGCCATTTCCTCCGCAAGGGACGTACGGTTAACTTCGCTCCCGCACACCCGCCACGACCGCCCTCCTCTGCGGCAACTCAAGCCTAGGTCCGATCCATCGGCATGGAGCCCTTGAGTCAAGCAGCCGCTCGCGCGATACAGTGACTCTACATTCACTAGCTTTCACAGCCATACATGACACTGCATTATACACACATGCACAACACACAGGCACAACACACAGGTTCTGTAAGGGATCTTTTTTTTCTTTTTTTGCCTAGTTAGATTAGACAAAAAAATTCAGACCACTAAATACACATACACATGTTCCTTCCCTCCTCCCAGGGGGCAGAAACATGTATATATGAGACCGATCACGACCGCCGGCGGGAACGGACGTGTTTACGACCGCTCTCTGCCGCCTTTGTGAAGTTTTACGACCGACCGGCTTTGCTGCACACCTGCATCGCACCTGCGTATCGCCGTCTCGCTCGCACCCATTGTGTCGCGCTGCACAACCATAAAACTGCTCTTTTAAGAGCAAATTGTTTCTATTCGACGAAATCCACACTTTAGTGGTCACTTGCCTGATACCTGACGGTGCCAACTAAAGCAAGTGGGTGCGTGACCCAAGCGCCCCTCGGTTGCCTCCTTCAGAGGCAAACGATAGTACTTGGTCGGGCTCAGGAATCTTGGCCCTTGATAGAGTCATAGTCAAGCCCTGAGTGTCTCCTTCCCACCCTTCCGATCCTGCTACACATCCATCCCCGAGTGTCTGTTTGGGCGTAGCTAGGTATTTATACCGGCTGCGTTCTCTGCCTCGGGATTGATAGGGACCTCCACGTAGGGCCCGGTAGGTTCTTTCCTGCGAGTCATTACACCGTGACCCGCAGGTCCCTTTACACGGCTCGGGATAGCCGTTTAAATTCACTCGGCGCACCCCCCTGCCTCTCCGGCAGGGAGGTTTAACTTCACCCCCGCCCGCCCAACCGCCGCCGCCGGAATGGCAGACTTGGAAAGCTTCGTTGCGTTCGCAACAAGCCTACACCCGTCGATATGGACGGATTTCAATAGGGCCATCGCGGCCGCGCAACCCGCCATTGCTGTCGCACAGGCCACCGAGGCCACCAGCGACCCCGCCGCGCCCCACGCGACGGACAAGAAGCCCGTCTCGCGCTCCCGCTCAACGGCACCCCGCGCTCACCGTCAGACGCCGTACAAACGGCCGTCATCGCGCTCGCGTTCCCCGGGCAATCAAGTCACGATCCCAGCGCCCTCTGCGCTGCCGATCAAGAACTCTTTCGCGTCGTTAGTTCCCGAAGCGGACACGCCGACGCTAGTAGCTACGAACAATAGCTACTCGCCCACTAATCCGGATCCCGAACCCGAGTCCAACGAAATGGACACGGCGATAGTCACAGATAACGAGGGCTTCACCCTCGTTCAAAAAAACAAGCCCGCCAAACGGGCATCGCGTTCGCGTCCCGAGTCTCCGGAGACTCAGTCCCGCCCACAAAAGGCGCAGAAAACTGGGCTAAACAGCCACGCCCCCCGCTCCGCAGCGCCCTCAGCGCCTGCCGGTACTTTTGCCGGCAGAAAGGCGCGTCGCCCACCGCCGGTAGTAGTCCAAAACAAGGCGGTCTGGACTAAGCTCGCGGACAAGCTTAGAGACTTAAAAATTAATTATACCTCGGCCAGTAACACGGCCAACGGTATCCGCGTACAAGTAACCACTTCTGACGAACACCGTCAGTTCACAAAGTTGCTCCGAGCAAGCAACCTACACTACTACTCATACACCCTAGACGATGAGCGTCACCTCCGGGTTGTAATCCGCCGCATCCCGGTGGAAATCACGCCCGAGGAGGTCAAAACTGACCTCTTAGCGAAGGCCCTCCCTGTCCGCGAAGTGCATAGAATGCACGGCGGACAATCCAAAAACCGACCATTAGATATGGTCGTAGTTATCTTGGATCTGACCCCCGAGGGCAGAGCCATCTTTAATGTCAGGAAAGTGTGCGAGCTCTCCGGAATAGCCGTAGAGCCCCCACACAAAAACCGCAGCCCTCCGCAGTGCCACAACTGCCAGCTGTACGGACATTCGGCCCGTAACTGCCATTTACGTCCCAGGTGCGTTAAGTGCCTCGGGGACCACGCGACAAGCGAGTGCACGCGCACTCGCGAGTCGTCTACCCCTCCGAGCTGCGTGCTATGCGGCAACGCGGGTCACCCCGCGAACTATCGCGGCTGTCCCCGTGCCCCGCGTCCCACGCGCCCTATGCGCCCTACGCGCCCAAGGCAAGAGCGACACACCCCTCCTCAGAGGGCACGTCCCGCCGCCAATAGTCAACCCATGCCTCTGCTCACGCCAGAAGCCTTTCCCAGCCTCCCGGGCGCTTCCCGCGCCCCGGTGGCGGCCACCCCCGCACCCCGCGCACCCCCTCCGGCCATGCGAGCCCCTCAGGCAGCATGGGTCTCTACTCCCCGCCCTCAGCCTCCTAAGGCTCAGGCCTCCCCGCCCGTTAGCACGCGCCGCGGCGTTGACTACATGGTCATGCTCTTCCGCGAGCATGACCCTCAGGAAGTACTGGCATACGACCAGTGCGTCGCTGAGTACGGCCCCGCCGAATCCATCAGGCGTTTTCCCCTGATGACAGCGACGCTAATGCGCCTGGCCCGTGCCGGGAAATAGATAACGGTTATAAATGGCTCGCATTAAACCTAGGAGTCTCAACATCTCTTTCTTTAACGCGCGAAACCTCCTTCCACAACGGGACCTAGTATCCACCTTTCTTAGGGAACGGGAGATAGACGTATTTCTAGTACAAGAAACACTTCTAAAACCCAGTAGGCGCGACCCTAAGATAGCAAATTACAATATAGTCAGAAATGACCGTGCCACCCGAGGAGGCGGCACGCTCATCTACTACAAGCGTTCCCTCTATTGCATGCCAATAGACCCTCCCGCACTTACCAATATGGAAGTGTCCATCTGTAGAATAGGCATGACTGGCCATCCGTCAATCACGCTTGTCTCTGCATATCTCTCCCCGAGTAAAAGACTCCTTCAGTCCGATCTGGAGGCGCTACTTTCACTCGGTCAATCCGTAATAATAGCAGGCGACCTCAATAGCGGTCACACCCATTTCAACAACTCGCGTAACACCCCTAACGGGGTTATTCTCGACCTACTATGCGATGTGCTCGGCTTTGACGTCATAGCACCGCTAGAGCCCACGCACTTTCAAGATAACTGTCAACCGACAGTACTTGACATAGCCCTCCTCAAAGGTGTCTCACTTCGGTTACGACTTATAGAAGTCGTACACGAACTGGACTCCGATCACCGCCCGGTTATCTTACAACTCGGGCAACCGTTCGACCCCAGTCCGCCAAAAGTCAAAGTAGTTGACTACGCGATATTAAATCGTTACCTAACCGATAACGCTACCCCGTCCAGCTTAGCTAGGATCCCCGACGTATTAGAGTCAACAGCAGACGCCGACTTAGCGATCGATTCCCTGGTCGACTACCTCCAAACCGGTGTAAGGGAGGCCTCGAGAGAGGTGCAAGCGGCAAACGAACGCCGTTTTATACTCCCCCCCGGCTTACGAGCGTTAATCACTGAAAAGAACGCCGCGACACGTGCACACGATTCTTATCCGACGAGGGATAACACCTGTAGGTTACGGCGACTTCAGAGAGAGGTTAGAACTCGCATCGGCGAGTACAGAGGTCACCGGTGGGATAACCTCCTAGAGGGTCTCAAGCCGTCCCATCTGGCTTACTGGAACCTCGCCCGCTCTCTGAAGTTAGAAGCTTCCACTCTGATGCCGCCCCTCGAAAGGGGCCCCGATCTCCCACCCGCGTTCGATAGTGACGATAAGGCAGAATGCCTTGCCGCAAGCTTGGAGAGCCAGTGCTCCCCAAACTGCGACAACGTAGACACTGCCCACATCGAAACCATCGAGACCGCCGTTCAGGAACTAACGACGATTCCCCCCGCGGAAACGTTAAACCCGGTCACGCATGACGAGATTTGTTCTGTTATTAAAGGCCTTAAGCCTAGAAAGTCCCCCGGCCCCGACGGTATCAGGAATGAAGTACTTAAACTTCTTCCCGATCACCTCATAGCTCTTTTGGTCTGCATCTTCAATGTAGCCATAGCCCACTGCTATTTTCCAGCCGTCTGGAAAAAAGCTATAGTTATAGGTATTCACAAGCCCGGCAAAAAAGCTTCGCTTCCCGATAGCTATCGCCCGATCAGCCTTTTAAACACACTAGGGAAACTTTACGAGCGGCTCCTTCTGAACCGTCTCAAAACCGTTATAGATATTAAAAATCTATACCCTCCCGAACAGTTCGGTTTTCGCGCCCGACACTCGTGTACACATCAAGTGCACCGCCTCACGGAGCACATCACGAGCAACTTTGCCAAAAGTAGTATCGCCCCCGCCCGTACGCTTGCGGTCTTTTTCGACGTAGCTAAGGCCTTCGATAAGGTCTGGCATGCCGGACTAGTCCACAAGCTACATCAATTAGAAGTCCCGGATAGGTTAGTTCATCTAGTTCACGATTTTCTACGCGACCGCACCTTCCACTACCGAGTGGAAGGAGTACTATCTACCGCCCACCCTATACGCTCAGGCGTCCCGCAAGGTTCCATTCTGGCGCCTTGCCTTTTCAATCTGTACGTCAGCGACCTCCCGAAGCCCCCCGGGGTCGAGGTAGGGCTCTACGCTGATGACACAGTCATATATGCGTCAAACAGACACAGAAAAAATCTCGCCTGCGCAGTCCAACGTGCCGTAACCACTCTCGGGGAGTGGTTTCGAACGTGGCGAATAGCTATTAATCCGGTAAAGAGCGCCGCGATTATGTTCGAACCGCATACATGCAAACTACCACGCACGGTAGGACCCCTCTCATTATTCGGTACGAATATCCCTTGGGCCACCAAGACTAAATATCTGGGTGTCACCCTCGACTCGAAGCTTAACTTCAACGCACACGTTACTATAGTCAGGAATAGGGCCATCTGGATCCTTTCCCGCTTGCGACCCTTGCTCAGTTCGGTAAGCAAAATGTCCTTAAGACATAAGCTCACACTGTACAAGATGTGCGTCCGTCCGATCTTGACATATAGCTGCGCCGCGTTCGCACATATGTCCAAACATAACTTTGCCCGCATGCAAAGAGTCCAAAATCGGTTTCTCCGTCGCCTGCTTGACCCTCCAGCCTTCGTTAGGAACATGGACCTGCACAGGGACATGAGGCTTCCCTCGATAGAAGCCTATGTGAAATATCTCACCAGGAGATACTTCGATAGCGCTTCGAATCATCCCAACCCGCTCGTAAAATCCACCGTGAACTACGTCCCAGACAACTCGATCCCCGTTGCCAAACGTTATAAACGCCGTCCGCGAAATCTCTTTGTCGATCCCGATGACGACATCGAGAACGCTAACAATTTCTACGCGTCCGCTCCCGCAACATATGCGTGCTCGCGCCCACGCCCGCGAAACCACCGTTCCCTCCGCAGGGGACGTACGGTTAACTTCGCTCCCGCACACCCGCCACGACCGCCCTCCTCTGCGGCAACTCAAGCCTAGGTCCGATCCATCGGCATGGAGCCCTTGAGCCAAGCAGCCGCTCGCGCGATACAAGTGACTCTACAATCACTAGCTTTCACAGCCATACATGACACTGCATTATACACACATGCACAACACACATAGGTACATAGGTTCTGTAAGGGACCTTTTTTTTTTCTTTTTTTGCCTAGTTAGATTAGACAAAAATTTTCAGACCACTAAATACACATACACATGTTCCTTCCCTCCTCCCAGGGGGCAGAAACATGTATATATGTATAGTTAGTTTAGATCGAATTACGGATAGGGAATTAGTCAGATCGCGACTTAATTGCATACGCGCAACAGTCCGAGCCGAGGTTCGGCCACTTTGGCACCCTCGGATGTTGTTGCTTAGCTTTCGTGGCTGAGTGCCCTAAGCGCTCGCCCCCAAGCCCGGTAAAGCTGTAAAAGCCGTAAAGGCTCCAGGGCCCCTAAGGCTAACAGTATAGTCAGTTCGAAAAAAAAAAAAAAAATGTATATATGTATAGTTAGTTTAGATCGAATGATAGGGATTTAGTCAGATCGCGACTTAATTGCATACGCGCAACAGTCTGAGACGAGGTTCGGCCACTTTGGCACCCTCGGATGTTGTTGCTTAGCTTTCGTGGCTGAGTGCCCTAAGCGCTCGCCCCCAAGCCCGGTAAAGCTGTAAAAGCTCCAAGGCCCCTAAGGCTAACAGTATAGTCAGTTCGAAAAAAAATAATAATAATAATAACAAGTCAACGAACAAATACACAAAGGTTTATTCATAGGATCATAAAGGTGTTTTATATTTTGTTTACATCCACAGATGATCAGCAATTGTTATAATATGTACTAGTACGTTAGCAAAGAAATCTAAATTGATACACTGCAATATTAATTTCTTTTTTTTTTTCAAATTACAGGGATGTTTGTAAAATGTGTACAGTTTTATTAAGTAGACTAGGCGATATATGCGCATTACGCGGCTGTATTGTCTAGCAAAAAATATTCTTTTCTCTCTTTCTACCTATGTATATAGCGATGCCGGATATAGCAAAGTAATTATAGTGGTCCGATCATCGTCGTTATAACCGAAATCCATTGTATAATAATACTACCCTATTTAATTTACTGTTTCTATTGTTTTTTCTTTATTTTAAATTAATGAGTATTTGTGCAATACTTAATATTATTAAATAATAATAAAAATATAATACAGTAATAAAGTTCCAACAAAATAATATATTGTGATATATAATAAATAATAAACACTCAATACAATACAATTGACAAAAGATTCAACAACCAATGAATTAAATATAAAATAGTTTTTCCTTTTTTGTATTTATCAGTTCATAATTACATATTACGTAAAATGTTTTTAGTATTTTTAATGTGTCAGCAATGCTTTTATGAGGTGGTATTGAAATGATTCACACAATAATTATGACACACATTAACCTCCTTAATAATGACCACGTTTTTAATTCAAAAGACAGATATGGTGATGATTGTATGTCCACTGTTAAATTTTCAGTAGCACTGGCTATAAACAAATTGAATGGGAATAGAATCTCTAGTTGGCCTTTAGCGGTTATTTTACCGATAGTAAGTAAACCGATCATAAAAAAATATTTCTAATGTACATATTTTTAATGCACTTTAGATGTTTTGATAACTATCTGTTCCAGGTAATCCAAAAACCGAATTCAAAACGGTTGGACCGATTTTGACGGTATTTCACTCGCAGATAGCTGATATTATAAGGAGTAACTTAACTAATATTATTTTTGAAAAAAAAATAGGTAAAAGTCCACGAGGACGAAGTCGTAGGTAACAGCTAGTATGTAATAAAAATAATACTGTAATATTATTTATAATTTAATATCCTTACTGAGAAATTATTAATAACTACAACAAGTAGAAATCATACTCTCAACTCTTATGAAAACTGAATCCCTTAGAAGATGAAAAACATGTAAGGATTTTGTGCGTAAATAAGAAACTTCTAAACTCTAAAGTAAAACACTTGAATAAAGACTGGAAAATATATTCACTCGATAATGGCAGTAGTGGTCTTCAATAAAAAGGACCGGTTGCCAGGTTAGAAAAAAAAAAAGAAGGATTGTTGTACCGGTTTGTGATATTATCCTCTAAGTTCTAAATCAATGGCTCCTAACCTTTCTTACACCTTTGATTTTCTTGTTGTTCGAGATCGAGAAAAATATTCTGTGCCAATGTTAAAATATAATTTAATTGAAAGTTTTAACATACTCGTTAACATATTTTATCACTTGCCCTCGCCCCAGCCATCCGCGCTCACCACTACACACCAGTGTACCCGCGTTATAAGGAATTAATAATTTAAAACGAATAAAAAATAGTAATTTTGAAACTTTTTGGGCCATATTTTAGCTCTTGCGATCCGCAAGTTGCGGACCACCAGTTGATAATCACTGCCCTGAATAGATCCTTGAAGACATACACTTAATATAAAAATAAATCTATAGAACCATAAAGTTTTGCTATATCTATAGAATTTTCAGAAATCATAAGTATATGTTAAGAAAAAAACCTACAAGATAAAATTATTCTCAATTAATCTCTTTGTATTGGATATTTTCATGAAAAACTACTGAAATAAACTCCGAAGTTGATAAAATCAAAAATTACCTAATACACTAAAGTAACAAGGAAAATAATGTGCCATGAAACGTTAAAAAAGGTAAATAAGAAACTACGTTTAATAACAGTGAAATGTAAAATAACAATGCTAATTATCACTGTTTCGAAACATTGACCTCTGATCTGTTATGTTCACTTGTTATTATCGGTTTTTACGCTCTAATTAGCTCATATCTGGAGCAACTTCAAAAATTCATTATTAGGAAATGAGTGATTCATTGAACTCATAAATATTTCTTTCAAGTTTGAACTATAGATAAAGAACTTTAGTTGTATTCATGTACTTTAGAGAACATACGGTAAATTACTTAGGCATTTATACTTATCAATATTCTTTGGATGTTCATTTAAAAACAATACAAACGATTGGCTACCAAAAATATATTTTCATTGTATTGCAACTTATTAGTAAATTAGCGGTGCCCCGCGGCTCCTCACGCGTTTATGCATATTAATTATTTTCTTCTCGTTATTTAACTATTACTAATACTATTGTCAATTCTTAAAGACTATTAATTTTGGAATGACACACTCTTCCCACTTCAAAATTTCATCAATATCGTCAGAGAAATAAATACAACAAAATATAGTTGGAAATTATTTTTTAACTATTTCCAAGTGATATTGAGGATTCTTACAGCCCGTAAATATTGTATAACATATAATGCTTCCTGTCTAAAAATTTCATCAAAATCGGTGAAGAATGAATAATATATAAAATACGTTTTCTTAAACTATTATTGACAATTCCTATAAGCTATCATTTGAGCAATTATATAAGCTTAGCTTCATACTAATCGGTCAAGCCGTTTTTGAATTAAATCCGGACATACAACAATCCGACAGCGAGAGAGACAATAACTTTTTATCACTGTATTTCTGATAACGTGCACAGACAGTAGCTCCTACAGATTTATTAATATAGATAACTGTTTATTTCAAGTTTCGAGTTTTTCGTCCGACCACTGATATGATATTTATTCTCGTACTAAGAGCACGATTCATAATTCATGATCCACTGCGAATCTCCTGCATGTTTTTAAAAGGATCTTAATTCCGTCTGTCTTAATAATCCTCGTGAATATTACATTGATCCAACAATTAAACGATTTGCAGGACTGAGTTTACTCGTTTTTATCGTAACTTAAGTACTTAAGTGACTCATTTGTTGCATATTGGATTACACATCGTAATAGCAACACCCACTGTTCAGATGAGATCATCAAAATTGTTTTTTTTTTTATAATTATGATTTATAAAATGAATACTAAGATTTTAAATGGAATTTATATTTGTGCGTACATAAATTAATTACTTTTACAATATTAAAATTTACAAAAATTGCCAATTGGTGGTCGGGCCATGAGCAGTGTAGGGTTCCGTAGTTGCCCGTCCCAATATGCAAGCTTTCCAAGCCCAGTGAAGCTGTAAAAAACCTTCTGAGGCTTCAGGGCCCTTATGGCTAACAGTGTAGTCAGATCAAAAAAAAATGCAGGCTTCGAAGGATGCTTTAGGCAAATTTCAATGGAATTTGTACGAAATTAATATCTCCAAGTAAATTCCATAAGTTGGTAGACTATTACTCGTTAACTTGTAAAGCTTAATTAGCTGTAATAGTTTTCCTTTCAAATTCTGTATATACTAATGCTGTGAATTTTTTGACATATCCAATAACAACCATTTAGCTGGCAGGGGAACATTTAACTCTAACAAAATTGTACTTTAAAGCTTAATATTTCGCAAACGGATCCCTGAACCGAAAAACGGTTTCACACACACACAATTTTGAACGACCAACGAAACCTCATACCTTGGGACAGACAAGAAAAAAATTCATCCCCACTTTGCATGTAGTTGGTACCATAACTATTTTTTTCAAGATTTTGTTTTACCACTTTGTCGGCGTGATTAATATCTATAATCATACCAACCTACATTTTTCTAGTACTAAGAATCTCTGAGCTAAGCCGCGAACAAACAGACGGACACGGTGAAACAATAAGAGTTCCTTGTTGACTTTAGAACCCTGAAAATCAATGTTGTTTTGTTTGTTTGTCCCCTATGCGTTCCTAAACCATTCACCAGTGTGCACAAATGAGCAAAGGTTCTATTTAACTGTTCAACCACTTTACTATAGGCGGCGTGAGAGTCGTTTCATTTAAAAACGAGATCGAAGTAGCAGGCAAAAACTAGTATTAAAATAAAATCGAAACTTTTATACCGCTTGTACAGATAACACGAAGTGAAAACAAAGTTGTATTGTAAATAAATAATAAATATGGTAAATAAATGGTGGTACCGATACCGACAGATCGAAAGTTTATCTATACATCTTTTTCTATATACATATTATAAAACTCAACGTCTCTCTGTCTGTTTGTCCGTTGATGTTCTTTCACGCGAAAACCACTTATCCGATTTACATGTTTTTTATTTTAATTCATAGCTACGTCATCTGGCACCAGGAATTTATTTTGTAAGATAAAGTAACGTACGAAATAAGAAGAGACGATAATGGTACATTAATTTGAAAAAAGACGCACCTGGGGCGCTTAAATGGCTTACGCTGAGTAAACCATACGACATAATATATCATCAAATTATTATTTTTCGTCATAATTGTAGATCTTAAAAATATCTACAAAAAAGGAAGCGAACTATCTTCTAAAGATCACCCACAATAAGGTCACTTATAACACTTATGTCTTTAGTCTTTTGAGCAGGGGCAGCACGATTCGCGCCTGCGTTCGACCGATGGCATTTTTCTACGCGAACGGAGCCACGAGCACAACTAGTAATAAATAAAATAAATAATGAATTACGTAACCTCCTACACATTTTTACACGACTAGCGGATGGTAAAGTTTTCTTTGTTGATTGTGTGTCTCTATTATGCAAAAACTGGCGATAATCTTTTAAATGTAAATTAGGTATTTGATATTTAATTTATTAATTAATTTAAGAATTATTAGGAAAGCATATCAAATCAAAATTATTAATAAATAGGCACGAAACAATAAAACGCTTAGTAAAGACGGCATTATTGCTTTTTTTGTCTGTAATGAAAGAGGAATATCGCCGCTTCGCGTGATATACAAACTGTTAAAATAAGTCAATTGATAAATAATAGGCGATCCCGATATATCGGCTGATATACCGTGTCTGTACCGGTATCGTTACATCTCTGTAAATAACCTTAATATACATATCAAAAAATAATTGGATGATGTATAAACTCCGTGGCGTTTTAATAATAATAATTTAATTTGTTCACATATACATTCATTTTGTTAGTATTCATTACATAATTATTGATATACCTACTAATGTTATTAAGCCATAATAAAAAATACAAAATGTTCTTTCCTTAAATACCTCCTGCAACATGGTTACACACCCAGTGCTGCAAAAGCGAGCAGTCGACACTGTTTGCGATTACCTTCAGGACGCTGGTCGTATTGGCCCTCACATGGTTCATCACAGAGGTTATTCGTTCACGCACAGTTGCGTGAAAGCCATTAATTAAGAAGGTGTAATTGTATCTTAATTATATCTTTAAACGAGCAATTCTTGTATATATAAATATATAATCTGAATCTCGGAAACGGCTCCAACGATTTTCACGAAATTTAGTATACAGGGGGTTTCGGGGGCGATAAATCGATCTAGCTAGGATTCATTTACAGAAAATGTCGTTTTATTCGTGTTTTCAATAATCAACTTACAGTTCATATTTTCTTATTATTCTGTCGGTAAGATCGAAAAATATTATTCATATTTCATCAGCACGTAATTCGTATTTAAATATAATTTCTAAAAAACACTACTTTCCAAAAAAAAACCGTTCGTTCTCGGTCATCCACTTGTGTATCTAAAAAGAGAACTGAAAAAATTTAAGTTAATAAATACTCAAGCTAATGAAATGTAAGGAGCTGTAATTACATGAGCTACATGACACGTTGAGAATGTGTTATCATGATTTTAAACGTGACAGACACGAGGTAAACTTGGTTGGCGATGATGACGTCACTTTGAAACAAAAACCTTGACCGAGTAGCAGAAATGGACCAGAGTCAGTCGTTAAACATGGCTTGAATTGGCAGAGATTCAAAGAATTCAAATAGTTCAGAAAAAAAGAAATACTAAACCTTATTTCCTTTCCTTGTAAACGATGCGGATACAAACGACAGACGGCTAACATACACAATACCTTTTTCGTAAAACGGTAGCGAATACTTGCTGACCTTGGTTACTTAGTCTGCGTTTTCTACTTTTTAACACGTACCTCTAGATAGAGCTACATTACACAAGGTATATTGACCTTAAACAGTTTTTTAAAAGCCTCTTTGTTTTATTTAATCTCAATTGCCTAGTAGAGTAGTTATTTAAATTTGTATCAAGGTTAATTCAATTAATCCTATAGTTTAGTATATTAATCCATAGAGTAACGACTATAGTATAATGATAAATCCCTTCAAAATCGAAATCAAAAATACTTTGTTCAATTTAGGTCCTGATAAGGATAGATTTCGATATCTCGGTGTTCTATACTGTGCTTAGCATCAGGGACAGGCAAAAAAAGGCACTTATGAACGTCAAACACTACTACCGGTTCAGAAAATCGCATTTTTTTTTTCGAACTGTATAAATAATATTTACAGTTAATAATCGTATTACCATATTAATAATTTAGTAGATGCACAGAGAGAGAGTCACTTCCAGACATCACTATCATTCAGATAATAATTATTTACGGATACTAGCAGACCCGACAGAGGTTGTCCTGCCCAAATATTGGCTTACCTAATAATTAAAAAACCTAGAAATTGACCACAGCTCTATCTACCGGGTCCAACTGCGAATCTAAAGCATTCCTGAATCCATCTGAACACACACAAAAAAATTCATTATAATCAGTCTACCAGTTTAGGGGGAGTTCGGTCACATACACACTTACAGAAGAATTATATATATATAAAGATTAATTGTTCACAAATATAAACTTTTAAACTAATAGGACGTAAAGGACACGTTACTAATATAGAAAAAATGAAATGTGTATATGAGAAAAAAGCATTTGAAAACAATCCACGTAAGGTACGCTTAATTTAAATTCTAGAACTATCGGGTAATAAAGGATAAATAGTAAATGATTTCTTTGGGCGTATGTTTTTTTAACTACTGGCCATTTTCTTTAACTGTCATCACAGCAATATAGATGGTGACTTTTTAAGAATCTTCTTCCTTAAACAAAACTTTACAGTAATTATTAGAAAAAAAATTGTTTAAATGAACCGAAGTTAAACCGAACTTCGCTATCTAGTTAGTTCAGACGTCAAATAATACAATAGTTAGTAATGTAGAAGAAATAAAGAAATGAATTAGTTGAACAAATCTCGGGATTAAATAAAACAAATATTTTACTCCAATGTCCAATCGAATGATGATGATATAGAGAAAAGTCTTCACTAACACAATGAACAGTAAAACTCAAAAACACAACAATTTTTTCATATAAGTAGGTCCGCATCATCCGCATGTCAATCTTCATAGATATAATTTTATTGTAACCTTGTCAAAAAAAATGTTCTATTTTTTTGAAAATCTGAGGCATTACTACTTGACTCATCATATTTTTTTAGTTATTACTTGGTATGGAGGCTTCGCCATTTACATAAATAGATTAGATAGGTCTTCCAAAATTTAAATTGGTTATCCAACGCTATAATTTCTGATAAGGCTTCATGAATTTGCGTAAAATATGGGTCATCGATTTTCCACTTTTGTGGAACACTGTGTTGAACAGTTGTTGTTGTTAAAGTTGTTGGTTAACAAGAAGCCGGCGTGTAGATACAAGATCGCTCAACACAAACAGTAGATAAGTATTACGACATGAGTCCATAATGTGAATTGAATATTTTTGCTGCTTGAACTCTTTTTATGTTTACTTTTGAGATGATTTGATAATGCAGAAGTACCATTACCACCTAGAGAATTCATTAACACGAGTATGGTGGGGTCTGAGGAAGTAACAGGCAGAAGGGGTAAGTGAACGAGAGGCGCGTAAGAGAAATGGCAAGTGCAGCGTAAATATTTTTTGATACGTTCTTACCGCCAAAACTGAAACAAAGTTCGGCAGAACTTTGACCGAACTTCGGCTTCGGTATGATTTCGAACCGAAAATTCGGCCAAAGTTCAGCTTCGGTATAAACCACATTCGGCCAATCTCTAGTATTTTTGCTTCTCCTGAAATGCCATCTTTTATCCTTTACGCCCTTTGTAACCTGAAGTGTCGCTATGTCATATATTAAGGATTACAATTATTGCAAATTAATACAAACTAAGTAATTTTCTGTTCACAAAATACACATGCAAACAACATACATACCGTCATACATGTCATGTACGCTTGCGATGATGACGCGGACGTCATACACCTGTGCGACGCACGACGCGGCAGCGCGGCAGCGGGTCGAACGACCTCGGTGTGACCGCGGCCTCGGGTAACTGGAAGCGAACCGCATTCAGTCATGTTGACATCCGACGCTTATTACTACTGACATTACTATACCCTTATAAAATTATTATAACGAATGATACTACTAAATTATATTGTTATTTTATAGTAAAATAATAAAATATACAATAATATATTTTGTAACCGGTTTGTAAGAATTCATCAAGACGGAGAAAGGGAGAAATTATCATAAACTAAACACATGTATTATAATGTAGATCAGATAATGCACCGTTGAATGTGATATCTATACATATAATAAAAATGAAGTGTCTGTTTTTAATGTAAAAATAACAGGTTTTTACTAAATGCATATGAAAGTAACACGGTACCTATAACAAAATACCCATTTTTACAAATTTTGTGTTCCGTTCTGTTCTGTTTGTTCCGGGTAATCTCCGAAACGATTAGACCGATTTCGATGAGACTTTCACTGGCCTATAGCCCGTGGTTTACGGAACATCTTAGGCTACTTTTATTTTAGAAAAATAATGAGGGTTCTGCATAAATAATAAAAAATGATTTTAGTAGTCCACGCGAGCGAAGCCGCGGGCACAGCTAGTTTATGATAAAAGTGGTCCGTGTATGTACCGTAGTGGCAAGGTTGTGTTTAATGATTTGTCGACGGACTGCTCTAGCGCCTTTAACCTCTATTATCACACCACTTATCCGATATACATAATTCGTATTTCAATTGATAGCTATGTTATCTGGCCAGGTAGGATATATTTTGTAAGATAATGTAACATACGAAATAAGCAGTGATGATAATGATGAATCAATTCGGAAAACAGACGCTTTTGTGCTGATTAAATGGCTTGAGCTGAGTAAACCGTAAGAGATATATCAAATTAATGTACTACATAATTTTAGATCTTAAAAATATCTACAAAAATCAGTGATGGCGTAAATATCTATATTCTAAGGACCACCTACAATAAGCATTTTTGTTTTTAAAATAACTGGCAGGCAACTGCCACACGTGCTGGAGCGGGGATAGAGAATTGGCGCGTGCGCTCGACCGACGGTATTCTATAGTTCATGCGAGCGGAGCCACGGGCGGAGCTAGTACATATATAATTTATTTAACTTAAACTATACAAATAAACAATAAATAATTTTTCCCGGGTATTTTGTTAGGTATTATGAATAAAAAAAACATATGTATAGGTACATCACGAACAGTATACCAACGAAAACCGGTATAACACACTTTTTATATCTAAATGAGTATCGGAGCGTGATTTTTTTTTGTACGCATCGTTATATACCGGGCTGCAAGCAGAATTGCTGTTCAGTCTGCTGAACCACGGGCAGTGTGGTCCACGCCTTCGGCCCCTTTGCTTAGTCAGATCGCGACTTAATTGCATACGCGCAACAGTCCGAGCCGAGGTTCGACCACTTTGGCACCCTCGGATGTTGTTGCAAAACTTTCGTGGTTGAGTGCCTTAAGCGCTCGCCCCCAAGCCCGGTAATGCTGTAAAAGCCGTAAAGGCTCCAGGGCCCCTAAGACTAACAGTATAGTCAGTTCGTTAAAAAAAAATAAGGCCCCTTTGGGAGAAGGCGGGGGGAAGTTTTAGCGGCCCCTGACGAAGTCTGTTGGTCGGCTAATGGAGGTAAGGCCCAAACCCATTAACGATAATTCACGGCAGGCATATCCCCGTTATTTATTGAGGGACAATGAGTCGGCTAATGGGGGTAAGGCCCAAACCCATTAACGATAATTCACGGCAGGCATATCCCCGTTGTTTATTGAGGGACAATGAGACGGCGAGCCGGTACAATGTTTGTACGTGTGTTCAGTTTTTATCTACATTAGCTTTTGTTAATGTTGAGTAATTTACTAACAAACGTAAAATTGTCTATGCACATTGTACATTCTAAAACCAGTATATCGCATTTTTTATACCAAAACGTATCGATACTCGTGCATTTCTATTATAGTACGTTATGCTTGTATATTATATCCTATAATTATTATTACTAATTTTGTAATTTTAATAAATATTCAAAAAATCCCAATGATCTTAAAAAATACACAAATATTTTCAGTCAATGAACCATCCTTATTTAATATCATAAATGTGAGTTTATTTGTTTGTTATTTAAAACGAAAAAACGGCTAAATGGATTTAGATTAAATTTGGCACACAAAATTATATACTATATAATAGTATAGACCTATATACTATAGGATACTTTTTATCCTTGTAAAGACCCAATTCTGAAATCAACGCAGACGAAGTCGCGGTCATAGCTTGTAGTTAATAATTCAGACAATAGGTACGTATGTATGTATGTAATAAATCGCGGTTATTTAACATAACACAGAATTAGCTAAACTCCTGTAGTTCACCATTCGCTAACAAGATAAATTCGATGGCAACATTATACTAGTAGGATTTGCGTTAATTGGTGTTGAGTCAGTAATCGAGAGTATTACATGTGGGAATTAGTGTAGACAGACTAACCCGCAGTAAAATGATTATTATATCAATTACATCCAGATACTTGCGTTGGACTATAAATTACTTCGAATGAATGAATCATTTGTTTGGCATTCGGTTGCTGTGTGGTAAGTAGGTATAGAAATGTAGAATAAGAAAAATAAGCTTTTACATTTTACAATTTAGAATCATCTCTAACGTAATAACTAAAAAAATTATTGGTTTCAACTTCCATACAAAGGCAAGCTGTCCTCCAATGTTAAAATAAATGAAATGTTTCTGTAGAAATATCAAGATTATGAATAAATTACTAAATTTAAATTGCATAAAAGTTTACAAATATGTTTTACGTAAATTTCAAATGAATAATTTATAATAAAAATAAAACTTGGTCCATAATTATTGGTATAACCATAGATAATTAAAACAAGGAGATATGCCTTGAAACAATATTCATTCGTGTCCACATGTCTCCACGGCACAGCGAAGTTACAGCCCCTTGTTACACACACATAAACATAAAAAGTATAAATACGGCACACGTACTCAAATGACTCACGCACACTAAGAAATTTGCAGAAACACAAATAAACTAAGTAATAGTACACATGCAAAAAGAAGGAGGCGCATCAGCCTGTAGCGACAGACTCTTTATTAAACATGTGTACCACTAGAGATGGAAAGTGGTAATCGATATAAAAGTGTATAACTGGTAATTATTAATTTATTAGCTTCTCTGTTTTATATGGATTTCATTTACAGTATATTATAATATTTATTATGAAATATTTAGTAAATAAATATGCAAAGAGAGAGAGACATCAGAATATATTATCGAAGACACCAGGATTCTCTTTGATATATTTCTTCATTACGGAATCATAAATCTAGTGGGCGTAATCTGGGTTAAGTGCTAGCATTGTAGAGATGTACATGGTCTGAAAATCCAAGTGAGCATGATGCCTGTTTATTTATGGTTACCCCCAGTGGCCTCCAACCTCCTCCAGTGGAAATTTGTTCCACTCGGTCATTCCTGACCAAACTCTATATTCATCGGGTCGGAGAAAATAAGGGAATTCTTAACTCATACAAACATGGGATAATTAGCAATAATTGAAAATATAACAACTCTAGGTCATGTACCAAAGTCGCTCAAATCATATTTTTAAACTCTAATGTAATAGAAACTGTCGAGTAAAACCTCTAATGCCACGGCTCTCTAGCCGACTAGCCATCGGTTTGCTCTTACACACCCAGCGCATGGATCACAACTCAGTACCGCCAATAGAATACCTAACTCGACTTTCTACCAAAACTTAAGCTTGCTTATCATCTTCTAAATAACTATTAACATGAACATCGATTGGTACGTGACCCGCCGGCATTTTGCTTAAATTATCTTTAAATAGTTTCAACATTCTCTCAATAATATGAAGAAAACTATCACTTCATGATGACAAGGGAAAATTGATCTGTCAAACAGCACTGAACACCGAACATAAAATCATAAGATTCTAAACTACTCTTCAAGACAACGTTCCCGCCGTCTAAAAAACCTGTGGAAAAATTAGGTATGATATCGTAATCAGCACTACAAAGTTAGTGGAAAAAATTTATTATATCTTGGACAAGGAAAATCATGTCGGTGTAATTATATCATACGACCATATGGACTGTGGTCATCCAAAAAATATCGACAGCCACACGCATCTCATCTCATCTCTATTTCACGGACGCCAGCAGCGGCAGCACTATGAATCTATTGTGTGAGTGAGAGTATCCTTAAGATCATTCGTCCATTGCGCCATTAGTCCAACAGATTTATTGATCGATTTGTACTAAGCAAGCAATGGTATTTATTTCTAATTGTAACAACTTACTTAATACTTCATCGCGTTTTAATAAACTTTAAATGATGTTTTACTGATTTATATAGGAAATACAATAATATTTTAGTATTTACGTGTGAAATGAGATGCCATCCTTCACGTAATTCACTTTACAACTGGAATTTTTACAAACTAACACCGAACAACGTGGCATTTTGTCCAAAATCAAATAATGTGAAGTCGTTCGCGGTACGAATTCGACTACAAGCAAAAACTAGCATCAAGAGCAAATTAGGCCAGATGCGTTCGCACTCACCACGCCCCCATACCATATCTCCTTGTTTTAATTATCTATGGGTATAACTATAAGCTTATTAAATAGTATAACTCTATAGATAATTCAAAACGACATTAACACAGAAATAGTTTTAAATTTCGGCCTTCATTCGGTTTTAATTATGTTTTAAATCGCTCAGACGCCCCACGACTGAGTTTATAAATTGAGAGAGCTAGCTGTAACGAATACAAAATATCAGTAATGATTAAAGATTAAAATCTGCTAAGAAAAATGTTATCGTTTAATATGGGTAAAGTAACTTAAACACAGTTTTTTTGTCCATTTATTTTTGTAGTTGTGTTACCATATATTTAACTTTACAGTTATTTGAATCGTAAGATTTTAAATACTGAGTTGAGGGTTTTATTTATTAATTTAAATATTTTGCGTTATTCAACAAACCAGATAAATTATACATACATATATGTATATTATACATATATTCATTACATAGTTCCCGAAACTATAAAAAGTGTAAATCGCGAACACTTTACAAAAAAAAAACAACTAAAAAAACACATCGGTTGGCTCAGGAGAGACGCGATTTCGTCTCCCTTATTCGGCCTGCACATTTGGAGGGTTCAATGTTTTTTTTTTTTAAACTTATAATTAGGAATATTATATCTCGTACGCTTTTAGTTCGCATTGGTGACATCACAATTTTAATAACCCATAAACTAGCAACAGGTGTCTTTGGCGGGATCTCAAACTGACATGTAGTGGTTTTTGTTTTTTATTCATTAATTTGTGTTATTTGACCCTATATTATGTACTACAGGAGGCCTTTTGCATAACATAGTTTGGTTATGGTGCACAAGTTAAGTGAATTGGAAATAATAACATGGATCATGAATTCTGAGGTGCCACAAAAACTCTGGAAAGTTCTAACAAGGTAGCCACCATTTTATTAGAGTCCTGAAATCGTCATAACACTGGATACTATATTCACTCGACAGTGGCAGTAATGGTCTTCAATAAAGAGGACCGGTTGCCAAGTTAGAAGAAAAAGAAAGCAACTAGCAACACATTAAATGTCATTTTACTACGTGGGAATAAAAAAAAACACATTAGTTACATATTATAGATAAAAGAATAATTACAGTTCTTTAATATTTGCTTAAGAATATTGGTTGTAAGCCATACCCCGGTCACAGCCCCAGTTGTAAAAGCTGTCCAAGGTTAATTTTGGCTAAGGCGTAAAATGTCTAGGTGTGCCCTTTAGTGTATGGAAATAAACTTACCTACGTTATTCGCAGTTGGGTAGGTAACGTAATGGGTTTTCCTGAACAGCAATAAGTAGGTCAGGTCAATGTCAGCGAGACAAGATATCGCGCCCCTGCTCTGACTGTGACCCATTTGCAAAATCAACATTCTGTATATTTACTACATCTATATATTTATATTCTGTGTACGTATGTATAAATTGTACTGAGATTACTACATAAAGTACATTCTTCCTAGAATAGCACAAACCGCTTAATAGTAAGTAATTATTTAACACTTTTTAAATATACATAACAATATAATAATTCATACATACATTTATACAAAACAAAACATCGACATTACTATTATTATTAAAAGAAAAAACTCCAAATTCATTAAGTTTACATCGAAACTTTATCATGGGTAACAATTACTTTTTATCGGAAACCGTTATTGTTCAAAGCTATATATATATATAGGCGAAGTCTCAAAAGCCCAGTCCACACGTTCATATGTAGTACAATTTCTCTCGCATTGTGCAATATTTCTATTTCTGTACTATTCGGAACTTTGCTTCGCAGTCGATGAAATTGATTCTGGTTGCGAAACTTATAATTCAGTACTAACTCAAAAATATATTGAGAGCCATACAATATAATATGACCGTCACGGTTATTTTATGAATTCTTAAAATTTACATATAACGTCTCATTCCAATAAAGAAGTAGAAAGTAGAACGAAATCCAAAAAGTATCGTAATTTGCATAAAGAAACAATGTATTTTATTTATGTCATCCTCATCGAGATTTGATATTTAAATTAAGTATTTATAAGAAAAAATATATTCTTCATAATATGAAATATGTATAACTATGTATATATTACTCTGACCGGAATAACAAATAAACTGAAGCGACATCAATGCAAAATTTAAAAACTTGTAATATTTTACTCATATGTTACTTATTATAATATTGTTCAGCAAACGAGTCTAAAATTATCAAGGATAAATTGATTTTATCAAGCAACAGATACATAGTATATTCCTGCTGGCATGAAAATGTTTAAGGCAAAAACACCTAATTTACAAGTTTTACCCATGTGTGAAAAGTAACGCTTCGAAATAACATTTTCCTCCCAAAATGCAGACATTTCTCGAGGTGTGAAATTGCCATAGCATACCTACATGTAGAGAAAAAAAATGATATTATATCGAGAACCTTTTTCTCAAATCTGTATTCGAGAAATGTAAAATTATTAAACTAGCTGCCCCGCAGAGGTTATGTATTTTATGCAGTATTATAACTCGTCCACTGATCTATATATCGCGTTCAGGCATATAATAAAAACTTTCTCCATGAAAAAATCACTTGGATCTACCAACTGTCATGTTGATTAGTCAAACGGTTTTGGAGTTTACAAGTTCATACTGATAACCCGACATCCATTCTTATATAAATAATTTCACGCCAGATATGGATATAGAGGTTATTGTTATCAACCTGTCAACTAAGTGATGACGCGCATCTTAATTTGGAAAAACCTTGAACATTTAAAAAAAATAATTTTAGACACTAAAAATTCCTTATGGTACATTCCGAAAGCTAGCTTATTAAGTCATGCCTCTTAATTAGTACTTTTTTGTAACGATGCACAGGCAATAAGGATTACAGAGAGTATAATTATGTTTCAGTATATGTTTTATACTATTTAAGCTATGTAAATAATGCTTATTGTAGGTGATCCTTAGAAGATAGACATATGCTAGTCGTGACTTTTTTGTAGGTCTTTTTAAGATCTACAAATATGTAGCAAGTTAATTTTATATATCTCTTATGGTTTACTCAACGTAATCCATTTAAGCGCCCAAAATGGGTCTTTTTTCCGTATTTATTCACCATTATCGTCATTACTTAGTTGGTATTTTACTTTATCTTACAAAATATATCCTATAATAATAATTATTATTATTATATATAATATATATAGTAATTTACATTTAAACCTCTAATATTATTATATTATACCATCAGCCTTTAGCCAGCATTATGTGACTTTTAGGGTTCCGTACCTCAAAAGGCAAAAAGGAACCCTCATAAGATCACTTCGTTGTCCGTCTGTCTGAAATATATCCTATAACCTGACCAGATAACATATATATGAATTAAAGGAAAAACCATGTAAATCGAATTAGTGGTTTTCTCGTGAAAACAACATAAACGGAAAGACAGAGAGACGTTGAGTTTTATAATATGTATATAAAGATGTATTATATCGATAAAATATTTTTGAAAGTTTTTAAAACATTTAGTAATTAGAGCACAGTCTACAAACATGGACAATGATAACTAGGAGTTAAATTCAATGGGTTCATGTCCAATTAAAGTAATTATTTGTTCTGTCAAGGTTAGGTTATAAGAATTGCCTATAATAAATGTCTGTCAAGATCAAGGTGATCCACCACGCTAAAGTGGGTCAATGTTATGAACTGCAATAATCGCTTACTTACAAGTCTGAACCTAGTAGGTACAAACACGAAAAGTCTACTAAATATTAGATTATCAATCTTTTAACCCCTAAGTACAGTTTTAACACTACTCTGTTGTGTTTGTTATTCGCTCGTCAATTTCGCGTATTATTATCACTTTCTCTTATTATTATTATTTTGAAGTGAAACTTCTTATGCGACTTCCAAGCGTTAAACGTTAATATTAAACGTTAAATGTTAAACGTTTAACGCACATTATCGGTCTCTCATCTTTGTGTGAGCCAGAGCGAGAGAGCAATATATTATCGGTCTTTCCTATTTGTGTGAGCCAGAGCGAGAGAGTAAATGTCGGTGTGTATGTATATTGCACACTGTTTAAATAAAATAGAAAATCGTGTGTGAATCGCACACACAGCTTTTTTATTATTTATGTTTATTTTTGTGCGAATTGTGGTGCCTTAAAAATGCTTATTGTGTGTGATCCTTAGCAGATAGACATATGCTATCGCTGACTTTTTTGCAGGTTTTTTTAAGGTCTATAATTATGTAGAATATTAATTTGATAAATCTCGTATGGTTTTCTCATTGTAAGCCATTTAAGCATTTTTTTCCGAATTGGTACACCATTATCGTCACTGCTTATTTCGTATGTTACTTATCTTACAAAATATATCCTATATCGGAAGATAACATAACTATGACTTATAAGAAAAATCAAGTATATCGGATAAGTGGTTTTCTCGTGAAAAGAACATAAATGGACAGACTGACAGAGAGACGTTGACTTTTTTAATATGTATAGATGTATTTTTTAAGTTTTGTTGTTGTTCGAGCATGTTATAGATGGAATATATTTATAAATTAGAAATTCAATAAAAAACTAAAATACTTTTTTTTGTTAAATAATGACCCCTAACTAATCAATAAATAAACATGTGAAATATTTTAACATTATTAACACTAATAATGTTATTGAAGCAATGATGGCTCAGTGGTAGCCTGTACGGACACCGCGTCGACCGACGCGAGTTCGAATCCCTACAATGACCTTGAGCTTTCGCTGAAGGAAACATCGTAATGAAACCATAGCATGGTGGTAGGGCATTTTCTAATTCTCATCTGGCTAAACACCACCCTCAAGTTGAATATCTGTCGCCAAGCACCTATATATAGGTATGCACCGGCAGCTCCATCTGAGAGCCAATTCCTCCACTAGGCGTAATGTGTTACCATCTTCGGCTACATCATTACTAAAACATCAGGTGACAGGTATTGTGGCCAAACGCTAGACATTAAACGCTGAATTAATAAAAAATAAAATTACAAGACCGTTTATTTTTTACCCGCAGTAGTCATGAGGTGGTAAAATCAAATGAAGAACACTTTAATGACATAAAAAAAAAAACAAAGATTAAAAAATGAAGCGACTCCAGTCATGCTGTTGCTGTGCGTCGACGCGTACTGGCACGTTGATCACAGCGGTCCTCGGCATCATCCTGTCCATCATAACTATCATCATATTGTGGACGGTCGAAAACCATAGAATCACCTTCAGCACATTTATCTTCGATGAGAAATTCGACAAGAAGTTATCAGATTTAGACAGTGAGTATCTATATCGTAGATTTAATATTTATACTACTTGACATTGGCTAAATTGCCTACACAGGCAAAAGCCATAACTTAAAAATATATATATAAATCGGCAATTCGGAAAGAGGAGGAGCATAATATACGCTTTTGTTGGAACGAGATAGGGATGCGAGACAATTTTTAATGTGTTATTAGCCTGTATCGGCTTACGTAAATTGTTATCAAAACATATACCGCTTATTTTTGCAAAATGTAAGGTTTTAAAGTGTAATTTTATGTTTAGTGGCCGTGTTTAATTGTAGCTACGTGTACTGTAATTGCTTGTTACTCGTAAAACAAAGAAATAAACAAAATAATACGCACACTAGTGTATTCCATTTTTGGGCGCGTCTAATTCAACCCAGTACCGATCTATACTATGCTAAATCTATTATCTATACCAGAAGTTCCCAACATTCTTATCTCATACATCACTTGCTATGTTCTTCTGTTTTGGGTAGACCTCCTGACTTGACTCTCACGTAATATTGATTTATGCAAATAAATCCACTTCAAATGTGTTTTTGGCAGTTGATATAGTGTAAGATACTAAAAAAACATATTTTAAATTTAATACATTTATTAAATTCAAATTAAAACGAACCACATTAAAATTTTGTATCTGTTACATAAAATAGCTAAGAAAAAAATAAATGCTTGCCTTGCAAGTCATCGTCGACGCTTTGGGGTCGATATTGACCACTTTGGGAATCTTTGGGGATCTATAGTAACCATACCTATAAAGCAATGTTTATTTGTTTTTTTTTTTTTGAACGCGTTAATCTCTAGAAATACCAGTCAGATTTTAAAAAAGTATTTTCATATTATAGTATATTTATTGAAGAAGGTTCTAGGCTATATAACGTCAAGCTAAAACTTTAAGGAGATGAGCTGTAACCATGAACGCCAAGCTATCTGAAAAGTTGTAGGGATGTACTGGAAGTGGGGACAACGGTAGACAGGCTACACGAATGCATTGGCGGCCGCATGTCAAGAGTTGGTCGAATTAATTTAACACGGGTGAAACCGTGGGGCAGAGCTATTGTTAACGTAAAAACTAAATTTCAAATCAAAATCAAAAAATGTCATAAAAGTTAGCTGTATTAAAATCAAAATAACATATATTTTACTCATGTTTGGCACTTTCACTCACGATATTGAGAAAAACGATAGTAAATTTTGAGAAAACAATTTTCAAATAACATATAAGTAACAATAAAAATAACGATTTACAAATATAACAAACGTAACAAATTTACACAGGAACAAATACTATTGAACATTGAAAATTTATTTGGCTTTATTTCTGTTTCAGTTCCGAGGATCATACTAACAATTAATTTATGCTTCACCATTCTGATATGCACGCTTCTGATTGTAGCTGTACAAAAGGTAATTTTTCTGTTAATTTTTACTTTTACTTTTCTGAACAAAACACCAATATTTAATATTTTTGATTTCATGCTGCTAGAAGTCATTTTCGGTAAGGATTCAATTTAATAATGTTCGGTTATATGCCATCCTTTTATAATATATTGATTTGTAAGGTCACTATCGTACCCGGCATTTGTTAAGAACACATTCACACACACGTACCTATTTGTAAGTAACCTCAGATACATATACATAATATTTATTTAAGGCAGCGCCAACAACACCTATATTACACGTTATTTATTTTAATAATTACAGTATATGTAATTCAGATATGCAAAACCTATTACTTGCGTTCTATACATTCAAACCAGTATATCATAAAATATGTAAACTAGCATCACATAATTCTAAGCATTATAATCTAGTGAACACGTGCTTACTCTGACATCACATTCAGATCATACGTGTCATACTTATATAATTTTTACCTATTTTATGTATGAATTATGTCAAGTATACGTTATGTGTTCACTGGGAAGAAATATTATTATTCATAGTAATATTTATTTTATTTTGCTTTCAAACGGTTTTTGACTTAATTTTTCCATGTGTACAGAGGCGGTCATGGTTAATGCTACCGTGGGTGGTACTTGGCATAGTCTTAGGAATTGGACTGTTCATTAGCGTGCTGCATACTTCGATTACTTACTATCTCGATAAAGAAGACCACGTTATGGAGGCTACCTTGATACTTGTTGGCGGGCTCCTCTATTTATGTAAGTTTCGATTTTTTTTTATAGTATATAATATTTTACAGTTATTTGTACATTATGTTATTAAAACGATAAAAACTATTATGTTTTAATTTATGAGTTACATAAATTCATCCTCTCATATTTACTAGAATTTTTTAACTATCTACCTAACAACACACAACCGTGTCCTAACTGTTTAAGAAACTATAAGAGGTTAGTTGATTATTTTTTGCTCCTATGCATTTCCTCTGGTAGTTCATTTTTCATTTTGAGTTTCCATCCTTTATATTGTTACGTCCGTGGGTAATAAGATGCCGTAGCGACACTGAAAAGTAATTTATTCGTACTCAGCTAATACAAATTAAAATAAAATAAAAACAATAACAGAACAAACCACATAAATCGTCCACCGAATATTCTCACAGAATAACCCAGTAGGTACTTGCAGAATAAGGCTGTTTGTTTCTCTCTTATTTCGCTTCTTGTTGTCACTTCGCTTCCGATTTTTTAACTGCCGCGTCTCGCAACTCAGCCCTCTTATATAACTAAATAATTCGATCCCGAAATCTCTGGAAGGTCCCGGAACTCTTAACATTTTGTAAACAACTTACGTCATCTATGTACTGCACTATGATAAATACACGATCTTTCCTGACGCTCCTTGAAATTTCGAGAAATTTGTTTTTTTTCTATTTTCTTTATGTTCAAGCCGTAACAATATTTTTAAATTTATATAACGTCAACTCCTTTCCAGGTGTGTATCTCTACTTGTGGGCAGTAATTTTCAGCCACTACCTGGACGTACGCGACGACGAAGAACGAGGTCGATACCGGAAAGCTCCATACAGACGTTAAAACTAACATGCGAATATAAATTATTTTATTTAACTAATACTAAGTATATTTTATGTGAATAAAATTTATATAAAGTTCAAATATAAAACCGAGACTTATTCAAGGATTGATCGATTGATTTGATAAATCAATTACAAGTAAGTACACGGACAAAATATATTCAATTAAGCAATTTAAAAATTACATAAAAAAGTTTTATACAATAGTAGAAGGTAAATTTCTTCTACTAAGTCTACCATTAGCTTAGCAAGAGAAATTCTTATTCTCCGAACAGAAATAAGAATAATTTATTCCTATTTATTTATTCCAAATAAATACATACATATTTTTTATTGTTATATATTTTTATTTGCCTTTAATTTCGTACTTTCTTGTACAGTTATTATATAAAATGTTTAAGTTATATTGCTTGTAAGGTATGAATCCATACATACATTGCGTACAAAGTGCCCAGAATTCTGTAGAATACCTAACTTATGAATTTATGGGAGAGTATTCTCTTCCTGTGACATGCATATATGATTGATGATTATATAATTATACATTATATAATTATACATAATATTATATAAATACTCATAATTCTTTCGGCATTTACAAATTTTGTTAAATATAACAAAACTATCTATACTGAACTATTATTATTCTCAAAATATTGTTTTTAAGTGTATACGATTTATACAGAATTTTATTTTATTCTTCAAACAAATATGTAACGAAAATATATAAATATTTACTTTATCGTCTCATTAATATGTTACCTTATAAAATAATTTAAGTGATAATTTTATTAACTTATTTTTATAAAAAAATTTTAATAAATAATTAAAAATTCTTAAGAATAAATAAAAGTATACTACTAAAAAGCGTTTTCACATTATTCAAAACATAACAATCACGGTCGCTAACCTGTTAAAGAAAGTTAAAACGAGATGACATTGTTATGTTGTAGATTTGTAAGTAGTTATTATATATCGAAATAAAAGTTTTAATAGTATCTACTAATTTAATATTGGAACTTCCACAAAACCAAAAAAATTAATTCAATAAATTCATGTATTGTCCTTGTAATGTGAAGAGACATTTGAGCAGGCCGCCATGACAGCGACTACTGTCGATGGATTCTAGATCCCACGGTAGTCGCCGATGTTTATTAGATTGTATTGTACTCACCATCAAGCTTCGTACTATATAGCAAATTGGCCGTGCGTCGATAAAAAAAAAGAAGTTAAATTTAATGTACTACATATAAATTGAAGTACAATAAAAATCAAGTTTTTATTTATTAAATTTAAAATATATTTCACCACGTTGCTGTCTTATAACGCCACTCCATGTTTCATTTCGCACGGGAAACCTTCAAATTAAATACCTACGAATTTTACTGTACTTATAGATTTCCTAACCAGTGTATTAAAACCTTTCAGTTTAATTTTACTTTATGTTTTTTACCATTTATAATGTAATTTTATGAAGTTATACGTCTTTTGGCGCGTTTAGTAGAGGGTAAAATTTATAGCTGAGCAATGAAAATATTGTGAATCCATTGAAGTACTTTTTTTTAAATATGAAAAAAATTACGTTGTTATAAATAAACATTATTTTAATTTGGTTATCATTGATGAATAATAAGTTCATCACGTTGTTAGCACGCGAGATAAAAAAATTGTTTTGTTTTGTTTTGGTATGCATGAGAAGTATAACTTCTTACGTGCGCTCATAAGTTTACACATTTTTTTAAATAAATATGTAATTAAATAAAAGACGACTGCTAACTTAGAAAGTATCAAACTTTTATAGATATCAATGTAGTACAAAGAATGAGATGATACATGGCCTTAACAAGCCTGACGGTTAGGTACCTTTTGGTTTTTGTCTATTGTTAGGTACGTTCTACGGGTGACGGTATGTATCACAGAGTACATTATATTATATACTGTATTTATAATCGATTTTACCCAACAGTTAACAGTGCCTTTAGATATTTTACCAAAAAAAAAGGTTTGAAGCTTTGTAATATAGTGGAAGAGTGCCAGACTCTTACTGAAAGGTCCCTAACCGAAAATTGGTATAAAGCGTCCGCGTCCCCAATGATACGTTTTATATTCCACTGTTATAATTTATGGTCCGATTAAATTAAACGGAACGAACGACAACGGCGATAACGCATATCAATAATTTTATATAAATTGGTCGTGTTATAGTACAAAAACCTTTAAGACGGCCCTAAGGTAAAGCGAGAGGTGCGGTCGCTCTAGGCGCTGCTAGGGAGCAAGGACTGCCGAAGTATCAAATGCGAAAAATAATTTCAACCAAAGATTACAATTTTTAGACCGCCTTAAGAGAGACGCGGGACTGCCCCGAATGAAAATGAAAATTGAATTCAAGAAAATAAAATTAAGCATAGCATAGCACGGCGCGGCGCGGCGCGGCGCTACGCCCGCACTTGTTACGTGGTGATATACAGTAAAATTTATGTTGTGAAAGCGTCGACCAAAAGGAGGTCGAAAGATAATCTCGTTCTACCTTGATTAAGCTTACTTGATTTGGCTCGCCGGATAGTAAGCAGCTACCGCTGCCTATGGACGCTTGTAATACCATAGGTATAGCGTAACGCGTTGCCGACCTTGAACCCCCTACCCCAAAGAGCCCTGGAAACCCTACTCACCACAAGAACAAAAAACTAGGTTATTTGGCTACTATCTTCTGTAGAGTAGAGGTATTCCACCAGTCGGACTGCCACAAGTAGAGAGAAATCTCCAAACAAATTTCTCTGTGCGCCCTACCTCACTTAATTTAGAAATAGTTGTCACAAATTAAATTAGATGACTATAATTATTAACTTGATAAATAGAATAGAAAAGATTCATTTTATATTTAGGCAATCTGTAAATTAAATTGAATGCCTTCGCATTTGCGGGTTTTCTTCTTGTTTTGGCGCCGCAAAAAGCACTTGCCAGTGACAATGTCACTTGTCTTCGTAGTATTTTTTATATACAAAGTTGATCACAAAAGATGGTGGCTCTCTTGTTAGAACTTTCTAGGGAGTTTTTGTGACATCTCAAAATGCATGTTTCCAGTTAATATTTATAATCCACTTCAGGAATACACAATAACCAAACTATATCAAGCAAAATGCCACCAATATTACATAATATACAAGAACCTAAGTTAATGAATTCAAAATAAAAACCACAACATGTTAGCTCAAGATCCCGCCAAAATCTCCTCCATTTACCAGTCGTCTACTTGGCTTAGTTGCTAGTGTTGGAACATTGATTAACAATCAATTAATCGATCGTTTTGAACTATCGACCAAATGATTGGTGATTTCAAATAAATAATGCAGGTATTTCGTAATTATAAGAAAGATTCGTGCGAACGTACTTTTTTTAGCTCGCCAAGTTACAAAATTATGCACACACTTCGAACAACTCGATGACCTTTTTTGCTCGTCAGCTTCTTACGGTTGGGTTGGCTGAAAACAATCGATTGTCCGAAATCACAATAAAACATTATAACTGTTCAAAATGTCTACTTTAAATGCCACACAAATGGAATAAAACAGCTGTTGGCTCTAGAGTTAACCATCCACCATATTGTTAAATAGTCCAAGCTGAGTGGTTATTTCTTTTACAATAATCACATATTTGACAATTATTCATTGGTTTAACTATTTATCAAAAAACGCTTCATGTCATCATTTTAACCATTTGGTACAAAATGTTAACCATCGATTGAGTTGACTTGAATCAAAATCGAGCCTTAGTAAATCCTACTTTTGAGTCTTTTGCTCCGCTGGGAGTATTATTATTCTGTGGTCTTTGACGTTTCGTTTGATTTTTCATTCATTCAATTCATCTACTGAATCATCCGATAAGTACTCTGTCATTCAGTTATTATTCGTATTATTAGTTATTCTTATTATTGATACCTACATATTTTAAACCGCTGCCTGCTGTATGGCTGTGTTGTGTGTTCACATGTCATAAAAACGTTCAAAATCTCATAGTTACCATAACGAAATGGAAATCTCATTTAAAGGAAAAAGGATTCTTGTCACTGGCGCCGGGCAAGGTTAGTTGTTTTGTTATCGCACTATTCTACGTTCTGTATTCTTTTTCTGCTTACGATTCTTTAATTTTTATTCTTTTATATAAATATTTTGACATTAATACTTTTGAAAAGCTGATAACAAAGTTTTCATTTTTTTTATAACAGGCATCGGCCGAGGTATTGCAGTAGAATTGTGGCGAGCTGGAGCTAACATAGTCGCTTTATCCCGAACCCGTTCTCACTTGGAGAGCCTACAAAGTGAATACCCCTCTATTGATATTGTTGACGTAGATATTGCCGATTGGGAAAAAACTCGCAAAGTTGTCGAATCTCTTGGACATTTTGATGCCCTAGTGAACAATGCTGCTGTTGCTACGTGTGAACCTTTTCTTGATTGCTCACCATCAGTCTTTGATAAGTAAGTGAAAATATATTTGTTAATATTAATAATTACTAAAAAAAAAACTAAAGGCATTATGTATGTTGTATTGTTTATGACTATTTTTTTATTTTCTGTACATGATTATTATACACTACCTAATTATTTAACTATTTCTGGCTTCCTGATATGTGGGGTCAATTAAATATATTATCTAAGTAAAACAGGCACTTGGAGATGACTTTGTAAAAGGCTATGACAAGAAAAAGCAGGAAAGGTACCAACTAATAATTTCATTATACTTTAAGAATACCTATTGTTTACCTTTTAGCTGCTATTAATCCATAGTTACCTAATAAAAAATAACGATTATGGCTCAGTGGTAGAGTGTTTTACTTTGCGTCGATTGACGTGAGTTCGAATCTCTGCAATGAGCCTGAGCTTTTGGTGAATGAAAACATCATGAGGAAACCATCGCATGGTGGTAGAGCTTTTTCAAATGCCCATCTGGCTAGCTACCACCCTCAAATTGAAAACCTGTCCCCAAACACCAATAGGTGTGTTCCGGCAGATGCACTAGAGAGCCAGTCTTCCACTAGGTTTAGTGTGTTATCATCTTGGGCCACATCATCACTTAACATAAGAATAGAAGGTACTGATAAAAAGAAATACTTTCTCAAAGTAACACCTTCGTCAATCAAATAAATACTTTTATTTGCTACTGTATCAATCATTGGTGTCTAATATTTAGTAATTTACTTTAAATACATAAAATAAGTAGAAAATCAATGTATTTTAAATACATTGGCAAATAGTTAATTAACACTTGTGTAAATTAACATTGAATTCATGATATAGAGTATTTCACAAAAGTTGACATTTATATATATAAATAGATACAGAGACAGCAAATGACATTTGTATGATTATTCTCAAGTAAATAATATCTATAATATAATATTTTATTTTCAGAACTTTTGATATCAATGTAAAAGCTGTGCTCAATATCAGTCAAATAGTTGCTAAGAGAATGGTAGAAAACAAAATTCATGGTGCAATAGTAAACATATCATCCCAAGCTTCTAAAGTAAGAATATTTAACATTGTGAACTGTCAGTGATTCAGTTATTTATTATTATCTTTTAAACACTTATCAAATAGGATTACATATGTAGTTCTTATCTTTATATTCTTAGGTGTTCTATTTCTTGATAACATGTCTTATGTTACGTGATATTAAGGAAAATAATGCATTATATATATTATATATAAATATTATTATATGTTATTATTGATTTATTATTATTTTTATATATTATATATGCATTATTTATAAGAATTATGCATAGAAGTTTTTCTGTGTATTAACATTTATGCAATATGTACATACCAGCTTTCCAGTATACTTTTTTATCTCTTTTTCTTACATGGACTTTTTTACTGTAACACAAATTAACTATTTCATTACAAATAAAATATTGTTTTATAAAATTTAATCTACAAAGACATTACCAAAAATATTCTTAAAAAAATTATCCTCTAGAAACTTTCTGTGTAAATAATTCCTCCCTAAATTTAGGAAGACAACTCCCAAGTTGGCATCCCTGGTATTATTAAATAACAGTAATAATTATACTGGTTGTAATCTTAGTCAAAATTATAACAGAACAAATTTTATCTGCCACTCACACTAATAATATAACCTCTATTAGTATATTTTTATAATATAACCTATATAATATAACTAGATAATTCTGTTAGTTCTCTGATTTCTGTATACATGGATAAAATATTAAATTAATTGCTATGTATTCTTTAATTGGGACAAGAATTCAAATTAACTAACCACTCATTTTTCCAGGCAGCACTGACAGACCATGCCATATACAGTGCCTCCAAAGCAGCCTTAGATGCCTTAACTCGTGCTATGGCTTTGGAACTTGGGCCTTATGGTATTCGAGTCAATTCTGTCAATCCAACTGTTATTATGACAGAAATGGCCAAAGTAGGATGGTCTGATCCAGTCAAAGCCAATGAAATGTTGTCAAAAATTCCACTGGGAAGGTAAATACTGTACAATATTACAAGAATTATTGATGTTTGTTAAGTTTTTATTGTTTTAAATAATATATTATAAACCACTGCAACTTTATTAAAATTTACGAGTATAAATTCAATTTCTTTATTCTATGAATTTATGAAGCAAGATATTGATTATTTTCTCTACAAAGGTTGTAAAAAATATTTTGGGGAATATAACTTTTTATTGCATTCTTAGTTAGTTTATTACACTCTATCGTTCTTTGATTTAAAAATTACTTTATAATGAATAAAATGGTCATTACTATCAAAGATTTTTTTAAAGTTTTACATAACTTTCTTCATATCCAGGTCATAAAACATTTTATAAACAAAGTGTAAAATATTATATATTGTATAAACTTGAGCAAACAAAGTGTTTTTTTTTTTTTTCTTTTTGGCTAAGCTTCTAATATGGACTTACATGCTTTGTAGCAGAAAGAGTTGATATACTTTATTAAAAACATGCAGATATACACACATGCGTTTGTTATTGCATAAAAAACGCGCCTGTGATTGAACACATATCTTGCTTGCCAATAATTCTCATAGAATGCTTATGTAACATGCATTAAAACATACACCTGAGCCTACAAGGTCTTCATGTTCTACATCCATTTAAAATTAATAACATTTAATTATCATAGCAATAAATAAAGGAGTATTACTTATTTTCAGTTTCACAGAATTGTCATCTATCTTGAAACATGAGTTCAAATCGAGTTCTTGATGATATAATCAACCATTAAAATATAGGAAAGAGTATCGTAATGTTGCCTAATAAATGTTTGAAGACACTGGATATCATGTTATTGTATTAAAATTATATGATAGTAACAAAAAACTACAAAGATAAGATAAAGTTATTTTAATGTTTAACATAAATCAGAGTAAAATAATATGAGTTTTGTACAAAACAGCTGTAATATCAGAATAATAGTTGTTGTGTAAATATTATGTTTTAAAAACATTATCTTTATATCCAACCACAATGGTTATGAATGATGTCATGTTCATCTGTCCCCATATATCTTTTAAACTACCAATCATAATTTGACAAATAAGGTATTGTTAAAAGAATCTTGATCGTCCGCTGGTCGTGTAGGCTATGTGATGTCACACTGTATTGAATATGTCGTTCTACAGAGGACAAACATAAAAAGGTTTTTGCCATGTTGGGTATCAAATGAACTGGGTTAATCAGCATATTTCAGAAATGAAGATTGAAGTTTTCCGTAATTGGGTTTTAGTTTTAAAAAGTTCAGATGTTAAAATTCGTGATGTGTGTGACTTCGTGTGATCGCCACACTTTTGAATTATGTTTTGTTTGTAAATTGCTATGAAATGTCCTGAAAAAATTTTTTTTTTTAGATTTGGTGAAGTATCAGAAGTAGTGAATGCAGTAGTCTTCCTATTAAGTGAAAGGTCCAGCATGATTAATGGAGTCGAATTGCCCATCGATGGGGGTTTTCTTGCAACGTAATATATCAATTATTATACCAAAGAAACTACCTTCAATTCTAAAACTACTGTATGTTTGTGGCTCATGTAATAATATTTTCCTTAATATCTTGTTTATTAATAATGTTTGTAATATATATTACTTAGAATGAGGATACTGTTATAATAGATATAATAACCAAAGAAATATTACAAATTGCCTTATCTAGAATTACTCGCATGTCTTATTACATTACTTAGCAGATCTTGTATTTATAGCAAATTTTGAAATAATTAACAAACTACCAATTTGGGTACTATAAGTAGCTGTTTCAATGTTTTTATTTGCTAGTGCATAATAAACTGGAATGTCAAGTCTACACTAATAAGATTAAAAAAAGCCGATATCTGCTTGAAAGATAAAAAAATGTTATCTTGTTTTTTAAGTCGTTTTGGAATTTTGACAGTTTGTTTTTTTCATCATCTCTTCGTGTAACACAGTTCAAATGGAGGTTTCAACTCGCACTAATATTTCGTTACAAGTTAACTTAATTAGAAGTAGTTCAAAACTTACAATTTTAATCTTTATATTGCCCTAGCTGTGCCCGCGGCTTCGCTTACGTAGACTACTGAAAAACCTTTTTTTATATTTTGTGTAAAATAAAAGTAGCCTAATTATGCCTTATAACATCAGCTATCTGACAGAAGTCCCGTCAAAATCGGTCCAACCGTTTCGGAGATTACCCGGAACATATAGACAGAGAGACAAAAAATTTAAAAATTGTTTTTTTGTTATAGGTAACATTTATACTTTTATATGCATTTAGTAAAAAACTGTTATTTTGACAATACAAACAGACACTTCAATTTTATTATACGATAGATTATTACAATAAGGCGCAAATATTTCGCTTTAATCAGATGAATAAACCAAAATGTATAAGGATATCTATACATTTTATATCCTTATTATAATTTTTGTTATCAAGATAATACATATATATATATATATATATACGTTTATTTAAAAAAGTTTAAAATCACTACCACGAACTAGAATCTAACTGCAGCCTGCCATACGCTGTGTATATGGAACATTTACAATACAAATGAAACTTTTTGAGCTTAATAATTTATCAATCTTCATTAATTGGCTTAAGCTATAAAGCTCTCCTAAATCTTCACCTATAAATTAAAATGATTTCGAATAAATCCGATAAAATTATAATAGATGTGCTTAAAAAAATACAATTATAATTACCCGTTATTTAATTTGAAAACATAATTGTAGAATGATTACAGCGTCCAGATAACGTCTAATATAATAATTAACAAGTAAAAAAGTTGTAATTTTTAACAGACTTCAAAAAAGGTTGAAATTCTCTATTCACATGTTTTTTTTTAAATGGTTGTTTAGCCATAACTTATTTTTTTATGAATCCATTTATATGATTCTTTTCCCCATTGTCCCATTTTAATTTCATTGGCATTGGAACTTCGACTTCGAAGATACACCAGGGAACTCCACAAAATAATTGAAGTTCGTTTTCTTTTTTGTTAATTTTTTTATTGTAATATACATGTTTCAAATAAACATAGTACAATATTCTCTTATATGATCTTAAAATAAAAAGGTTTTATCATTACAAGTTCCTGAGGAATCGAAGGTTAAATGTTGCATACATTTTCAGTGTGGGTTATTAATTTAAAAAAAATTGGAAATGACCGAGGCCCTAACAAGATGAAGGATACTTACAAACATCTTTTTAATATGAGTCAAGAAACGACGAGACACGTGCTCTTGGTACATTGGACTCTTCAGGAGAATTTTAATAACATCAGTCGACTGGTGGAATTCTTTGAAGTTGGCTGGTTAGAGAAAAGCTTAAACTAAAACCGTGAAAACCCAATACCTGATATTTGACAACTTCGATTTCTTATTATATCATTAATATAATTTCTTATATCTTTAATTTAGTATATATATATAGATAGAACCTTTCTATTATAAATCGATAATTAGCAAAAGTAATGTTTTAGTCTAAGAATGTAATATTTTGCGTTGAAGTGAAAATCTTATTATATTATAAAAATAATTTAGTTAAAAATATACGTCAAGAAATTTGTAATAACGCAAGGCCATACAGTTGACACTGCTATTTTGTTAAATAAATAAAATTTGTTAAAAATATAATTTCTATATTATTTATATACCTACTAGTTGCGAGTGCGAATAATTCGCTCATTATAGAATGTGAGAACAATCTAACAGCTGTCATGTTACTTAAACAAATTGATAATAGATGGCGCATCGTACATGTTGAATATATTTTCATTAGGAATGCCATCTTTTAACGTTATTATAAAAAGTTGATTATGTATTTTTATAAAAAAACATTAATCTTGAACTATTTTTTTGTCATTAGCGTGGAAAATAAGTTTCAAAATTATGTTTCAATAATTAATTTTGATGAAGAACGAAGGGAGATATGGCGTTCCCACAAAAAAAACTCTTAAGAAATGATATACTGCGATATGTGGTACGGTGGTCGACTAGTTAAAACCAATGATAATATTGAACCGGTAATATCGTGAAATCGAACCACGATAAGTACCTATTAACGTACGTTTTTAAATTCGCACTAGTTATTAATTCAATTTGTTAAAGTAATCGAATGACGTTAAATTAAAACATTGTATACATAAGGTTTGAGAAATGGTCCCCGTTAAACCCCCCGCCATGTAGTGAGAAAGTAAAGTTTTATATTTAATTATTTATAATATGTTTAGCATTTGGCCAGAATAATGTTAAGTGACAATGTGATTCAAGATAATAACACGCTAAGCCTAGTGTGGGAACTTGCTCTTAAGTGCAACTGCCGGAACACATCTATATGTGCTTAGCGTTAGATTTTCAACTTGAGGGTAGTAACTTGCCAGGTGGATATTAAAAAATGGACCCTACCAACAAGTTATGGTTTCCTCAAAATTTGTTCTCTTCGCCGAAAGCTCATTGTAGAGATCCGAACCTATTTTTTATCGTTTTAGTTTTGGCGTAGTGGCCACAATCTCACCTGATGTTAAGTGACGATGTGGCCCAAGATGATAATACGCTAAACCTAGTGGAAGACTGGCTGAAAGCTAGCCACTTGAGAAGTGCAGCTGCCGGAACACACCTATTGGTGCTTGGCGACAGATTTTCAAATTGAGGGTGGTAGCTAGCCAGGCCAGCATTAGAATAATGCTATTGTAGCCTCACAATGTTTTCCTTCACCGAAAGCTCAAGCTCATTCTAGGGATTCGCACTCAAGTTACATAACTCACGTCGATCGACGCCGTATCCGTACACGCTACCACTGAGCCATCATTGCTTCACTATACATTTCTCCGCGACTGAAATGGCAATATATATTGTTATTTTTGACTTATAATCTTCATTAGAACATAGTTATCTACTGATAATATGCTCTGTTTTGCTGTTTACTATCAGAAGAACTTGTGTATGTAGTTGTATGGCAAACAATAGTTTATCACGAGGTCGGAGGTGTGACCAAATATCTTATCGATAATATTTAATTGTTATTCGCCATTGAGGCATGTAGAAGTGACGAAAATACGACAATTATTATTTAAAATGGACAAATATTTTAAAGGGAAACGGATACTTGTTACTGGTGGCTGTCAAGGTAAGATTAAATAATTGTTACTTTATAAGTGACGAACTTCGGATATTTTCCAAAAGCCTATCTAAAATATATATCATAATGGCGATGTGATCATGAATTATGATGCTTTATGATAAAGTATGTATGTTGAAATTTATTGATATGAATGGAACATCCAATGTGGCGGGTCAATAGAGGCATAGGCATCGAAAATCAGAATTTCGATCTGATTTTTGTTTTATAGGATAAAAGATCATAATTCAAATATATAGTTTTCAAGCGGAGTGTTAGGCGTCGCGACCACCATACACATAGGAATAAAATAAATCCTTCACAGTGCTTTTTCTTTTCGTTTGGCGCGTTTCGGGATCAACCTGTGTATATCCAGTAATAAATATAATTTTTTGATTATAGCATATTTATTTTCTTCAATAAACTATCAGTTCATGAAAATTTACTATATAAAAATAGTTTCGTGTTTCAAATCTGCAAGGATTCGCGCGACGCCTAAATTTAAAAAAGAAGGCATATGTAATTTTTTTTTTTTAGTCTGACAAGTCTACTTTGCATTAATGTTTTTGTGTATATATTTAGTTGATAAGCTTCCCCATTCATATACGACAACATTAGGATTTAATGCACAATATACCTGATCATTCGAACAGATATTTGAGTCATATAGAAATGAAAACAGGAATGTCCAATTTCACTTTTGAAATTCTCCTAGTCGTGCTGACCCATAATCTGACGTATTATATTTGGAGGGATTTTCTTAATGTGGCTGTTTGAATTGTTTTTTTTAAACATTAAAGAGACCAATAAAATGCACAGAAAATTGCATGCAAATAGAAAAAAATCTTTTAAGTATAATACATATTCAGAGAAAAAAGTAAAGATATGTAGTATAATAGTAGAGATAATATGAAAGAGAGGCGCGGAGTGGGGAATACTTACATGCTCAACTGCAGCAGCATGCTCTAAACTTTATCAATGATTTTTGTTTCTTCGGCTTGTGACAATCTTACATTTTTCCCGCTCTCGAGAATGTCAAGGTGAGGTTTTTTTGCAAGTTTGTGATCCTCCTAAATCTTACGCTCAAATCGTCAGATGATTGAAATGTACACTTTTTAGCATCGTCGATTATCTGCCCTATATAGAAAGCTTATGTGGAAGTACCTACTTTACAGGGTGCAAAGTATCTCCCTTATGTTAACCTGCCGCGCTTGAGGCTACCCTATTGGGCTCCACTATTATTCCTTAAATTAAATTTACAAATATATATGAACAATAACTTTACACATACTGTAGAACAGACTTCTTGGGTAAATCTGTAATATTCACAAAAATGAGTAATTTCAATAATAAATACCTATTCATACTAAAAAAATTGGGTATTGCCGTTTTTGTTTCTATGTATAACTCATTTATTACTTTTTTTTATAAAGAATGTTGTAACGCACTAAACATTTCAAACCATAGAACACGAGACCGTTATTACTTTTTAGAGTTCGGCGTGTTCCCTTCATATGAGAAGTCACGGTATTTATTTTGAAAACAGGTATCGGTAGAGGCACTGTTCTAGAATTATGGAGACAAGGCGCCAATGTGGTGACACTTTCGAACAACGCCGAAAATTTAAAAAAACTTCGAGAAGAATACCCTACTATAGAAGTAGTTTTTGTGGATCTACGCGACTGGGACAAAACTAGAGAAATTATCGATTCTCTAGGAGTTTTTGACGGACTGGTAAACAACGCGGGTGTAGCTATAGTAGAACCGTTTTTGGAATGTTCAATTGAGAGTTTTAATGAGTATGTATTCAGATTTCTATTTATATTTACACTAGCTGGTCTGACAGGCGTTGTTCTGTCCTTTCCAATAGTTAATAACTCAACCACAGCGCCACTTATCTCGATTGTTTTTTATGAAAACTCTACCAGAACTATAACGAATAAACCAAAATAAGAATTGCCATTATCCAACGTCCGAATCGTGAGCGATGGTCTTGAGTTCATAAAATCCAATAGAAAAAAGCATTTTCAGTTTTTTACAAAATGTATGATTTACAGGGTAACTTTTCTTTCCATAAAAACCTTATTGAGGCAATTCCTAATATTAACAATAATTAACATTAGCATGTCGGTGACGCGAACCCCAAAATATTTTATCCTACCAAAAAAAAAAAATAGCCAAAATCAGTCCAGTCGGTCTCAAGTGATGCGCTTACCAATATTATGTAGTAGTTTAGATAGTTTTTTTTTAATTGAAATAATAAAGTCTTGAGAAAATCTGTCTCCATCGTCAATTTGAAATAAGGAATCAAGGTAAGAATTATTTAAATAAGTAGTACATCTGATCTTCTAACTATTATCTGTAATATTTAATTGTTTTAAATACCTAATACTGTTAAGATCTAAACTCTTTTCCGTACGTGGTCCTACTATACACCACATAACGGTGTAATTTTGCTCCTGGAGATTGCGACTATAAATATTTTTTATTGTTATTTAATTGATTTGACTTCTCTGTGTTCAGATATTATAAGAACAAATTACAGGGAAAAAGCTGGTGCAATATAAAAACCACACAGAAGAAAGTTTCGAGACAATGCTTAGCTTTAATAGAGAACCGAAATTTGACCCAAAGAAAGGCCAGTGAACAATATAGTATTCCACGTAGTATAATAGTTAACCAATTAAAACTGTTACAATCTGGGATACCATCTAGGCCATCTGGTACTCTAACCACACTTACGGTAGAAGAAGCATTATTTGCTTTATAAGATCTAGCTATAGGTACCTATAGAACGAACGAACGATACTTGTCAAAGCTAACAACATTTGTAGCTATAAGAATGAATAAAAGGCTGATTATTAACTTGAAGACTGATTATATTAAAATATAGAGAATTTAATAACTGATTGCTTATTTTCCTTTAAATAGAGCTTTTGAAATATTAGGTCTTTACCTATGAAATTGCCGTTTTGTATGAAAAAATTTAAACGATGTTTTTTCATGTATTTTTTATTTGTATTAATCGAAGTAATCACCCATGCAATCAATGCATCTTCGCCAGCGCAGTGGCAGTTTATTGATGCCCTTCTTAAAGAAATCAACTGGACGGGAGGCAACAAATTCTTCAAAGGCATTTTGTACTGCCTCTCGGGTATTGAATTTTTTTCCCGCCAAGGAGTTATCCAAATTCTGGAAAAAGTAGTAGTCTGTGGGCGCAAGGTCTGGTGAGTGGGGCGGATGACGGAGAACTTCCAACCCCAGTTCTTGCAACTTGGAGACCGTCTGTTGTGCAGTATGAGGTCGCGCGTTGTCGTGCAGGAGCAGCGGAGACGAGCGATTGACCAATGCTGGTTGGAGATGTGCCAGCTTCTTCATCATTGTGTTCAGTTCTTCACAGTACACATCTGCAGTAATGCTCACCCCGTTTGTTAAGAAGCTGTGATGAATCACGCCGGCGCTAGACCACCAAACAGTGACCATCACTTTTCTAGGGGTAAGTTTTCGTTTAGGGCATTGTTTAGGTGCTGAACCAGGATCCAACCAACTTGCTGAGCGCTTGCGGTTATCAAACAGAATCCAGTTTTCATCGCAGGTAACAATGCGGTTCAAAACTCCTTCATTTGTGTGTCTGTTAAGCAGCATTCATTAAGCACTTCACGCTGGCATTCATTGAGTTCGTGGGGCACCCATTTGTCAAGCTTTTTTACCTTGCCAATTTGACGCAAATGGATCAATATTGTTTTGATGCTAACGTCGAAAGCTGCTGCTAATTCAGCCGTAGATTGTGTATCATCAGCTTCCACAATCGCCTTTAATTCGTCATTGTCGACAAAAGTCTTCGGACGACCGCGAGGTTCATTTTTCAGGTCGAAATTCCCAGAACGGAAGCGAGCAAACCAATAGCAGGTGGTGCGTTGGTTTGTAGTGTTAGCTCCGTAAACGTCGTTGATGTTGCGTGCCGCTTGTGCCATGATGACAAAAAAGATTGATTTGCGATGAAAATGTAACACTAATCAATAAGCAAATGACTACTTTTGGAAAAATAATTCCATGTTTTTAAAATAAAATTAATTTGAAATTAGAATTCTTAGCCAATCAAAAATTATTTTGATTTGAAATGGTCAGTACTGTAGAACGGCAATTTCATAGGTAAAGACCTATTATAACCTGAATTCCAATTCATATTATGAAGATGGGTTGGGAACATAGTAACATTACAAGGGCTCCTACTATGACCCAATCTTTAAAGTGTCCAAGTAACAGTACCAAGTAAGTTCAGAAGCAAAATTTCCCAACTTGATGGGTAACATTGTTCCTTAATCATCGCTTTATACATGTATCGAAATACTATAAAATATTATTTTCATCACTGAAATCCTGTAGTCCAAGTGTTAATCTACAATATAAATTTAAACAGAAACTTTAAAATATTTCCACACAGCTTCCATAATTCTTTTTTTTTTTCTTTTTTTTTCGAAATGACTATACTGTTAGCCTTAGGGGCTCTGGAGCCTTTGCGGCTTTTACAGCTTCACCGGGCTTGGGGGCGAGCGCGGAAGGCACTCAGCCGCGAAAGCTAGGCAACAAGCTCCAAGGGTGCCAAAGTGGCCGAACCTCGGCTTGGGCTGTTGCCGATCATGCGAAAAAGTCGCGATCTGACTGAATCCCTATCCATAGAAATTCGAGCTAACTAACTGTACAAATATACATGTTCCTGCCTTCTGAGAGGTAGGAAGGAACATGTGTATATGTATTTAGTGATTTGGTAATTTTTGTCTAAACTAACTAGCCAAAAAAAGAACAAAAAAGGTCCCTTACAGAACCTATGTACCTGAGTGGTGTACATGTGTGAAGTGCAGTGTTATGTGTGTGTGTCGATAGCTAGTGAATGCAGTGTCACTGTATCGCGCGAGCGGCTGCTGGCTCAAGGGCTCCATGCCGGAGGAACGGACCTAGGCTTGAGTTGCCGCTGGAGAGGGTGGTCGTGGCGGGTGTGCAGGAGCGAAGTTAACCGCCCGTCCCCTACGGAGGGAACGGTGGTTTCGTGGCCGTGGGCGCAAACACGCTTGGCTTGAAGAGACGGATGGGTATGACGCGTTAGCTACCGTGATTTCGTCATCGGGGTCGGTAAATATGTTCCGCGGCCTACGTTTTGCCTTCGGGGTGTCTGGGACTGGGGTATATGTTGCGGCGCATGCTACTAACGGGTTCGGATGGTTTGAAGCTCTGTCGAAATAGCTCTTCGCGAGAGTTTTGATGTAAGATTTGATCGAAGGAAGTTCCATATCTTTATGGAGGTCTTCGTTTCGAACAAACCATGGGGAATTAACTATTTTGCGTAAAAACCGATTTTGCAACGTTTGTAAGGGGCTGAAGTTTGATTTCGCCATATGGGCGAATACTACGCAACTGTATGTTAAGATCGGTCGGATACAAGTCTTGTAGAGTGTAAGCTTATGTCTAAGAGACAATTTACTTACCGAGCATAGCAGAGGATGCAAGCGAGCCAAGACCATAGCAGCCTTGTTTCGGACTCTACGGACATGTGCCCTGAAGCTAAGCGTATTATCGAGGGTGACACCCAGGTATTTAGTCTGGGTAGCCCAGGGGATCGGGACACCGAAAAGGTGGAGGGGTTCAAGTGTCTTTCGTAGTTGTCCGGGATTAAAGAGAATCGCGGTACTCTTATCAGGGTTGAGAGCTATGCGCCATTTACGGAACCACCTGCCGAGTTGGGTTACAGCGCGTTGGACGCGCGATCTGAGGTGAGTTCTGTGCCTGAGTGAACTGTACATGACCGTGTCATCAGCGTATAAGCCTACCTCGACCCCAGGGAGACGTGGGAGGTCGCTGATGTACAGATTAAATAGACAAGGCGCCAGAATGGAACCTTGAGGGACACCTGAGCGTATTGAGTGGGGTGGAGAAAGTTCACCTTCAACTCGGTAGCGGAAGGTGCGGTCAGTGAGATAATTGCTAATGATATGTACTAATCTGTCTGGGATTTCTAATTGGTGTAGTTTGTGGACTAGTCCGGCATGCCAAACCTTGTCAAAGGCCTTGGCAACGTCGAAGAAGACCGCAAGTGTACGACGTGCTTTGTAGAATTCGCTGAAGTTAAATGTGATGTGCTCCGTGATTCTAATCCATAATTCTAAATAAGGAGTAAAGTAGGACCACTTTACGGTACATCATATGTGTAAATTTTATGTAAATATGACGTATATAATGTAAATGTAAAATCAAATTAAGGTAACGTGTTCACTCGATATTATGTACCTACCTAACTTTTTTTCAGAACAATCGCTGTTAATGTTGGGGCCATCATAAACGTAAGCCAAGTCGTCGCAAAGAAAATGATTGAAAATAATATTAAGGGTTCAATTGTAAACATTTCATCGCAAGCATCTAAAGTAAGCACCCTTCTAAATTTTTTACTTTTCACATAATAAATGAATCGGGTTTAAGAATGAGTTCTATATCACATACCGATAAAAAGTCGTAGGTTCGTCTAGTATTTTTTGAAGCAATGATAGCTTAGTGGTAGCGTTTACGAAAACCGCGTCGATCGATCACCGGAGTACGAATCCTTAGTGAGCCCGAGCTTTCGATGAAGGAAAACATCGTGGTAAAACCACATCATGGTTCTGTGGTATTTTCTTATGCTCGCCTAGTTAGCTACCACCCTATAGGTGTGTGCGGCAGCTGCACTTGAGAAGCAGTTCCCTCACTAGGCTATGCATATCACCATCTAGGCCACATCGTCACATAACATCAGGTGCGACTGTGGACACAACGCTAAACTTATAAAATCAAAAAATAAAGGAAAGAGAAAATTAATTTAGGGTCGCAATTGAAACAATTATTTGATTTGCAAGGCTAAGTATCCATTTACTTGTAGTAAAATTATATAGCGGGTTATTGAGTTCAACCTACCTCGTTTGTGAACTAGACTAATAAATTAATACCAAAACATAATGGGTCCGACTAGAGATAGAGCAGACTGATTATAATATTATTCGCCAACAGGCAGCACTGAAAGACCATGTTGTATATTGCGCATCGAAGGGCGCAGTTGACGCTATGACAAGGGTAATGGCGCTGGAACTAGGACCACATGGAATTCGCGTTAACACCGTCAATCCAACGGTAATCATGACAGAACTCGGTCGTAAAGTATGGTCTGAACCCACCAAAATGCAGGGCATGCTTTCCAAAATACCGCTTGGCAGGTAAGACCACAACAATATTAAAAAAGTATTAGAGAACCATGGAACTTTTGGAAATTAGATATGCACACATCTACAAAATATTTTTTATTGATAATATCGACAATGAAAATGTATATTGACCACCGTGTAGTTTGTTATAACGATATACGATAGAAATGTAAATTGACTACCATGTAAAATCTTGTCATATGCATTCAAATTCATTGATAATACATATCGACGATAGAAATGTAAATTGACTACCATGTAAAATCTTGTCATATGCATTCAAATTCATTGATAATACATATCGACGATAGAAATGTAAATTGACTACCGTGTAAAATCTTGTCATATGCATTCAGATTCATTGATAATATCGATGATAGAAGTAATTTGACTAACGTGTAAAATCTTGTCATATGCATTCAGATTCATCGATAATACATATCGACGATAGAAATGTAATTTGACTAACGTGTAAAATCTTGTTATATGCATTCAGATTCATCGATAATACATATCGACGATAGAAATGTAAATTGACTACCGTGTAAAATCTTGTCATATGCATTCAGATTCATTGATACTATCGATGATAGAAGTAAATTGACTAACGTGTAAAATCTTGTCATATGCATTCAGATTCATCGATAATACATATCGACGATAGAAATGTAAATTCATTACGGTGTAAAATCTTGTCATAATGCATTCAAATTCAATAATAACATCGATGATATAAATATATAAATGTAAATTGACTACCGTGTAAAATCTTGTCATATGCATTCAGATTCATTGATAATATCGACGATAGAAATGTAAATTGACTAACGTGTAAAGTTTGGCATACATATGCATTCTGATTCATTGATATAGACAATGAAAAAGTCCAATTGACAAACGTGTAGTTAGGCCATAATATGCATGTTAATTAAGTGCCCTTTCCACCGTCGCGTCGACATAATGACTTAGTAGGTAGCTAATGTAAATACTAATCCACCATCACCATCAGGCGGGCCGTATGCTTTGTTGGCACCTTTGTAGTATAAAAAAGTAATCCACCTATTAATTAAAGTACCTACCTATATACTAATTGATGTTTAATTGTAGGTAAATATAATAAACTAAGTAAAATTGTGTAAAAACGTTAAATTCTATAAAACATGAAATGTACCAAACGAATTAAATTCATAGATAATGTAAGAAAATATTATTTTTTACAGATTTGGTGAGGTGCAGGAAGTAGTGAATGCGATTTTGTTTTTGCTTTGTGACGGTGCTAGTATGGTCTCTGGTGTCCAGTTGCCCGTCGATGGAGGATTTTTAGCTACTTAAATATTTGCTTATTGTATCTATGTATAACATGAAAAGGCTATGAACAGAAAAATAAAGTAATAAAGTTTTATGAATTTATTGTGCCAAAGGAATTTATACATACAAGACGTAAAACAAAGCATAATAATTTCCTTGTTCATAATGCGTGTGCTATGATACGTTAGCATAAAATTGTATTTCCTACTTACACAAGAAAACATACCACAGGATAAACAGAAATATATTGAATAGTTTCGGTCTATTAAAAATTACTAATGATCTTTACATATTTCACTCATTATCGGAGGGAATAGAACTTTCAGACACATTAGAAAACTGTTTTCTAAACATCTTATTCGCAATAAAACTACAAATTTATAGTTTTTCCCTCGTTTTTAGAGTAAGTAAATGTTTGAAGAGATATTGTAGAGACTTGTCGTAACATATCAGATCGCTTATTACGCCAAAGCGCGCGCACTCACGAAAACAAGGTAATTATTTATAGCAAAACAATTCGTATAACATTAATGCTACATACGAATGTATTTATTATTTTCAGTATTTAGGATATTGTAAAAAACAGTGTCTTCCTTATCTAAATATCTTAAAATATGTTATATACAAAATAAGTCCATAAAGTCTTTCGTCGTTTAAACTTAACACAAACGTACACAAACGTCAGGATCAAGCTACGATCGTCACTTGCGCGAAGCGTTTGAGATGCATATTGCTGCACTCGACACATTGACGGAAAGCACTAGAGACAATTATCAGCTATACGGCAATGCGTCCGCTATCCGCCCACTGTTCACCCGCTATCCGCCCACTGTTCACCCGCTATCCGCCCACTGTTCACCCGCTATCCGCCCACTGTTCACCCGCTATCCATCACAACACTGTAACAACCCTTTGTCGTCTCACACAGTACGCTCATATCCTATCAGTGGTCCTGAAACAATACAACTGTCAAATATGTTCACGCTGTGGAATAAATCTTCATCAAAATAATAATTCTCATCGAAACATTTTTTATCCAAGTCACATGTAATTTAATTAAGAAATCGGTACAAACAAAGCGTATCGAATGTATTAAATACATATATATACAAGTTAAAGATCAACTTTTGAAAGTACATTTTTTTTCCATTAACCAGTAACTATTTTTTACATCGTTTAGTTACGGAAAAATTATACAAATAGACAGAAAGTACTGCAATTTTAGCAAATAGTATTGACAGTTTTAAATCCCCGTGGAATTGTACTAATAATGTTAAAAAAAGTATTTAAAATAATATTATACCAAGTTGATACAGGAATATGAGACAGTGCTAATCAAGCAACCAAACGGAACCATTGTAAATTTATTATAAAAAAATATATATTGTCAAATGACGCAATTCCTCAAAATAATTATTCCTGATTTCGGAGAATTATGGCATTATTAGGAAAATAAAAATATCGTTACAAATACATCTAAGCATAGATTCAATTGCGTTCTGAATGCACTTATTCAATTCTTGTAATCACATCTAACGTGAGGATGAGAATTTTTAGCGGGATCTTAGTCTGTCAAAATATACATGTACCTTGTTTTATTTGATCCTACACCTATTGTGTATTATTGGTGGCATTTTGGGTGATATAGATTGATTATTCTGTATTTGTAGTAATAACAAGGAATATAAATTCTGAAATGCCATAAAATTTCTGGAAAAATCTAACAAAGAGTGCACCTTTTGTTTAAACACTGAAGATTAACAATAGCTGTACTTAGGTACGTTAGGTATAAAGGACGTGTATCCAATGACCTTAATAAATTAAAACAACAAGAAATTTAAATGCGAATTTTCATAGTGATAGGTCAATCGGTGTTTATCAATCTCATATATCAACATCCATTTTTGTATATAAAAGGTAGTTTAGGTTCTATAATAAGATCCCGAAGCACATAACTAATCTGCTGGATAATAAGTTGAAGGACTATGTCAGGCAGGTTTTACTGTCAAAAGATTAATTATAGGGATCATTATGTGAATGATAGTGAAGTGTGGAAGTGACTCTCTCTCTGAATATTCACTAAATTATTAATACGGGATAAAAAAAACCCGATCGAGTTTCGAATCTTCTTGAAGTTTGGGTTTCTTTTTCGAACTGGTAGTAGTTTTTTGACTTTCATACATAAGTGCCTTCTAAGGGCCTAACTTTAATATAAAGTATTTATAAATTTGAAAAAAAAAACTCGAACTGATGAAATTATTGACAAGCTGTCTTTGTTTTAATTTTATAACCTTTAAAGTTCTCTCGTGACTTTTTCGCATTTTGACTAAAAATATCATCTTGCGAAATTATTATAATCGCAAAATTGGTCATTTTTTGAAAAATATGGACGAATAACAATCCAAACGGTTGTGAACAAATATTCTCTATAACAATAAGACATTTTTATACAACCCCTTATACAATACTGCTTCGATACATCAATATGAGTTTACAAGTTATTCAATCGATATTGGAATGATTAATAAATAACTACAAATGACGTCATATTGTTTCATATAATTTTATTGTAGGCGAATAGCGCGTCTCGATCACATTCCCACGCGTTACGAAAGCCTCCGCCGACTGCTTGTACGTAACATCACTATTAATTACATACTCGATATCGACAAAAATCATATTATACATTTATAGCAACTAATACATTTTCATAAGGATTAGTAACACAATATCGCCTAAATATATTTGGATAATAATTGAACATCTAACGATAAAAATAGTGATGAACATCATTCCAGATGCATTTTGACTGTCACTAACATATTGGCACAATGTTTAAATCTGTAATCTTGAATGCAACTGAAGAATATAAATCGACGAAATGCTATTATTACCCTGTTGATTAACCAAATCATAATGCGTTTAAAAAAAAACTAGTTCCTATCGACAGAAACCAAATGAATACCATCACTATACGTCAAACATTAAAACCAATATTAACAAGCTCAATTCCGTTTGAAGCACTCACAACTGCTGTTAATCAATACTTGTAAATCATATGCAATATCAGTGATAACTACATGATGTTCACTTTCAGCGCCATTATGATACAGAACCTTAAAAATAAACCTAATTCGTTATATTTACAGGAGATTGAACCTAATTCTCAGTCATATTTATGAAATAGATGGTCCGACCGTAATAAATAAAGTAATGAATTACACATTTAGGCATTACGAGAACTATATATAATTCTGTATTGAAATTAATCCTATTGTAAAACGCGCTATTAGTTATACTCCGTTTTTTAATACCACAGAATAAATTGACAATCACTGATGTCAAACTTGAAAATAATGTTGCCAGATTATTTTTTGTAGTGTTGCGCTACCATTTATTTGAATCGTAATTTATCTATTAATAGTTTTTATTATAAATTTATTATCATCATTAAATATTTTAAGAGACGATAAAATAAAATGTACCTACATATGGCAAACTACTTACAAAAAAAAAAAGAGAACAATTTTATCTACCTTATACGGCCCTCGCTTGGAAGGTTTTATTTTTATTATCTCGTATAGTTGATCACTTCGGATTGGTGGCACATCACTATTCTTTTATCCAAGCACATGAAATGTCATATTACTCCTAGGAATTAAAAAATGGACTTTATAAGGAATATAAGTATTTTAAATTATCTTTGAGAAATATAAAACGGAGCGTACAAACAACGCGTCCTGCAATAGGCGTCCTATAAGTATATATATATACTCGTTAAAATGTACGAAAACTAACATACACAATAGTTTCCTTAGTAATAGTAAGTTTATTTACAATTTTCCTGTTAACTGTGACACTTCGCACGAGACGTATTGAAAAACTCATCCGAGAATTATTATTGGTAATTGGTAATAAAATGGTAACCAATATATCGTTTGACACCTTTCCATCAAAACTATGCCAAGTACTGAAATTGATAATTTAAGTGAGATCATGATATCGAAGTTTCAATGTGTTATTATGAATTAAACATGTAACACTGACTACAATGAATCATGTCATAATATATAATATGCATATATATTTCTACAAAAATTAACATCACAAGTCCTTTCAATGACTAAAAAATTGCTGATCGGTTCATTTTTATCAATTCATTATACGAAAATTGATTATTCAAAATAATCATGGAAGACGATTAATTTAAAAATAATCTTAATGTTTACATGTAAATTATAACGTAAATAATAAAATCATATTGCACAATACATATTATTAAGATGTGAAGACCGGATTATTGATATGTTATGGAAATCAAATCATTGATATAAAAGTTATTTAAGGAAATTGCACCCGTCCCTTGTCTTACGCAGTTAGAATTAATAATCAATATTAAAAGTACATTTAGTAATAATAATGACGGAATAAATTTTACATTTTTCTTAAAATGGCCTGATTATTTTTTATGCTAATGAATGATAATTACAATGCGAAAGTTAAAAGTTCAAAGGATAGTGCTTATTCTGACTCGGTAATAAGTTATCACTTCTACTTAGATAGTCATGCTGTGAATTTTTCAACTGTAAGTTAAACCCGACAAAATTAAAGGCCATGGTCAAACACCAAGATATTTCTTACATAAATTAAAGGTTTTACGTCAGACTATAATTTCACATGATGCTAAGCGATAAGGTTGCTTAATTTGGTAGCATTCTAATCAAAAGGGAGGATTAGTTCTAAAGCGCAGCTGCCGGAAAACACCTATAGGTGCTTGACGACAAATTTTCAACTTGATGGTGTTAGCTAGCTATTTAGAAAATACCCTACCACCATGAGATTATTTCATCACGATGTTTTCCTTCAACGAAGACTCAGGCTCATTGCCGATTTCGAACCTACGTCGATTAATATGCCATCCGAACAGTATACAATTGAGCCATCATCGCTTCAGTAATAGTGACTGATTGATTGGATACATAGTGACTGGTTTAAAGACGCATCAAAGCGTACGGTATTAGTACAATGTGGCCGTGAAGGCTTCCATGTGCATACTATGGTGGTCCCGAGTGCAGAATGCACGCCGCTTAAGTAACTTGCATTTTTAAAAAATGTATAAAGTACTTATTTAGTCACTTTGCACCATTGCGTCAAATCATAGAGAAAAGTTAGTATGAAATATATAAAATTTGTCTTAATGTTATACTTATCATGTTCATTTATAAGAATGGCACGTGTTAAAAAAATATTTAAGCCAAAATTAATATGAAGATGGCAGTGCAATGCGCAATCCGCGAGTTGACAGAATGTTTAAAAATTAAAATTAATTATTTTAAACTATGGATTTATTGATTATAGGAACACACAAATGCTTATCTATAAAGTGCACGTGTGGATATGCAGGTGTCACGTGTGACTCATCGTTTACCTTTCCACAATAATGTAATGCATTAGACAGTCCCATTGTAAACGTCTGGACAACACAAATGTAACACTTTAATAAAGTCTGTGTCGGTATGACATAAACATAGTATAGGCATTAATTAATGATAGATTGCGTAATGTGTAACTTAAAATGTGAATACTTTAATACAAACAATAATTAGCTTGATATTAACTTTTATTTTAATATCCAACTGGGATCACACCTAAATTGATTAAAAAAAAGAAACCCTAATACAATACAAATATGAAAATAAAAATGTTTATTTATTTAATGTGTGTTTCCAAAAAATGTATTTTTTATCTGTGAGTCACGTTATTGAAAACGTCAAACATAAAATGTGACGTCATCATACAATGAATATACACAGTTGAGAGTTACCTTGTGATGAACTTTAATAACTGAAATTCTATTAGTCAACTTTGCACATAATACGTTTAACCTTAGTTTTTTTTGTTGTACGATGACGTCACGCCGCATATTTGCAGCATGTTTTTTATTTAAATTTAAAAATATTTTTATATTACTTTTACCGATGTAATAATGGATTAATATTAATAAACTTGTATTATTTTCATCATATTAGTGCTTTTGAGTTGTCTACTGCCGGATTATTGGAGAATCATTAAAAAAATGGAATAACCATATTTTTTGGGATTTTTGAAAGAATTTTAAAATAAAATCTTTGGTTGAAAATATTTTCTATAAATAATGCATTAACGAGACGAATTGATATGTTGTAGATTTATTAATTCTTAACAATATCCAATATTAAATAAGTCATTAGATCCCATTATAGTGTCACGGATTGTACACCGTTGGAATAGACATTTGTATTGCATAAACTAATGAACGCTTTAATCTGTTTTAACAAATTATGTTTCTTAAATTTGCTAAGATAAATCCAAGTGAAACAGGAAGTTAGCGTATGTTAAGGAACGGGTGTCATATACTTTAAATAACATGTTATTACAGCTCGCAAGTATTAATAATATTATCATATAGAATGAAATTCGACAAGCTAATTTTTTTATTATTTCCTGAAACACAAGTCAGTATGTCTAGCTTCTTCGGTTATATTGTGTTAAGAAATAAATGCGTAATATGTAATCCCAAACACCTTATTAGGAACTAGAAGTATTTACCGAATTTCCAAAATAATAAAACAGCGTTATAATATTTTTTTTATAATTGTTTAACCCACACAGTCGCTGATCAAAGCTCATGGGATTAACTTGATTAGTTAAAAAAAAAATTAAGTGGTTGTGATTATTTATTTCAATATCCCTAAACGATTGTCCTAGTGTGACTTCTTATTTAAAATCGGTCAATCTTATAAGATTTTAATGAATTATTTAAAATCTAAATACAACTGAGCATAAAGTACAACAGATGTATGGGTAGGCCTTACATTATCTCTCTATCGTCACCGAGACACATTAAACATGACGGCCCACACATCATCATCACAATTATCCTAAAATTAAATAATTTACATTAATATGAACGATAACATTAATAATGCATACAAAACGGCTCCTGTTGCTTTCATAATATCGAAATCGGTTTTTTCGAATCCCAAAGGCTTGCGTGTTATTCCATAGTATGCACACACGTACGTCTCAATTCCTATATAGAATACGAGTCGGTGACGTTTTTAAAGACACCATTTTAAAATACACTGTCATAATACATCGGTTATATTGAGTCTGTGTTATGTCTGTGTGTTGTGGAACATAACATGCAGGTCACAATACGAACGGTTCCAGAATTAGTGATGTTAACACTGCGGAGAGACGGAGACCCCTCACCGCCACTCGGATATGGCCGGCACCGTTGTACTGGGCTGACCGGCCGCCCCTGCCGCTGAAATATACCATTTGCCTCAATATCAAAATCTATAAAAAATACTGTCCCACTGCTGGGCAATGAGGCCTTTTTCCATGGGTTTAACAAACACACTAACCAACAACGTATCGATGATTCAACAATTCTATATTTTTCCCACATACAGTGGGCACATTTCTCAAGTGTTCGTAATGATCTTTTCCTTCATCCTTAGACAATAGTGTTACCAATATATAAGAATTATGAAAAAATCGTTTGCACTTTCAAACTTGTGGACATCAATTGATACTAAATCACTCGACAACCTTAACTAATATCATAATGAATCGTCCAAACAATATCACAGAACAACCAACACAAGTCTAGTATTAAATTTGAAATTAAAATGTAGTTAACATTCAACAAATTCAAATGTGGGGTATTAAAAAAAATTTGTTAAAACCGTCAATTAACATTTTTATTATACTAATTACAACATTTATTATATACTATATATTTAAATAAGATATAATGAAAAAATAATAATTTCATAATTCAATGTTCTTAAAACATATCTCACTACTCTCATATCTTACTATTTATTTCCATGACAGTAATAATCTAGTTATATAAGGATAAGTGGCAACTCTAGTAGGTATATTTGCAATCAAATTGAAACGAGGAAACCATTAATTGTTGTCCTAATTTACTAAGAATGTGCGACTAACATATGTGTAAGATGACTTACTGTTCTCTTGTTCTGGATTTTGTTCATGACGTCTGAGTGTACGGTCATTGCCCCCTGATGGGTAGTTACCACGTTGTCCTCCTGGAATCATTTAAACGTAACATATTATTAAAGTGCATATAACTAGATATAGTTTAAAAGTATATGTTAATATCAGGTATCAATAGATTTAAATAAAGAACTGTAAAATGATAAAATATTATTATCTATCCAATCTATATATAATCCATACGAATAATGAATCAACAAAAATAACACAACCCAAATTTCAATAACACAATTAATATTTAAAAATAAAACTGACGTTGTTACATTTTACTGGAAGACCATGAGAACAAACATTTAAAAAACCTGGTATGGCTCAAATTACCTAAAATGAAAACAAGCCCACAGAAATTTTAAGATGAAGATGCAAATAATGGTACCGCATTTTTTTAAAGTAAAAGTATCAGCTTAAAGCTGGCAAACGGCAAGATACTGCACAGGATTGTACCTTCGTTTCGAAGGCGTAGACCCTTTTGGTTTAGAAAACCAAAATAATTAGTTATAAAATAAAGAGATAAATAGGATATAGATAGAACAAATATTACCTACCTAGCTCAAACTATAGCCTTTGGGCAATACAAATTTTAACATTATGCAAGTTTCATATCAGTTTTAAGATGTAAATCAGAGTCACAGAGACCGCGGCCCACTATCAATGGTTATTCGACCCGTAACAAATTAAAAGAAATAACGAAAAATGAAAAAAATGTGGCGATAATAATTCTGAATATGCTGTTGAGACCACAGTTCTGTGCAAACTATATAGCTCAACGCAATTCCATACTTTGAATTAAAAATGATAAAATCATGAAATACTTTTAAAACTTTTATTCAGATATTTTTATTTCTAGCGGCATGCATTTAGTTCATAATCTGTCCGAGTGGCCCCTAGTTCCAATAAGTCTGTGCATCCCTGATGTAAATGAATAATAAAATGTTATTTATATGAATAAATATGTAGTCCTGTCTGTACATGTAATTTTTTCCAAAAATTTCCCGATAGACATCTTATATGAAGGACGGATATGATCACGAATATGCAATTCAAAAATATATTGTCTATCTGCCTGTTTGTATGACCGGATTTAACTAAGAAACGCCTTTCCTATGAAATTTTGTACAAGGGAAGCTTATGTCATTGGTCAAATGATAGGCTACATTAATTATTAATAAAATTTTACAAATCGTTAAAATATAACAATTTTTTTTTTATTAATTCTTAACATATTTCATGAAATTTTGTACACGAGAAGCATAATTCGTTCCAAAATTAATGGCTAAACAATTTTCAATATTACTTTTAAAAATACTAAAAAAAGTTTACCGAGGTTGATGAAATGTTGTACATGGGAAGTATATGTTGTTTCTCAAATGATAGACTCTATGAACTGTTAATAAAATGAATAAAAATATAATTACGGGATGAAAATAATTACTGCGTAATAAACTTTATGCATGTAATATGAATTACAATGAGGAATGCAAATGTTCTTAAGCTATCAATCATTGAAGTAATCTACTATATACCAATTTAATAAAATAATGTTCTATTTAGTGCAATATCACACTATGATAGATAGTCAAAAAGGAGCATGAAACCATTAGAAGTAAACAAAATTTAAGTAACTCGAGTCTAAATACTCACCAAATTTTAGCATGTTCCAATCGAACACATAGTCATAGGTAAACCCTTCCCTATGGAAGAGCGTGCGAAACAGTTGGCGTAGGTGACTGTAGTCAGGTCTCTCTTCGAAGCGAAGTCGGCGACAATATTTGAGGTAAAGTTGAAATTCGATTGGATGGTTCTAGAAAGCATAATAATAAATTATAAATTCATTGAAAGGCATAAATACTTTCTGTAAATGTAATTGATATTTTATGATTTGTGATTAACCAGGTTGTGGAAATTCTTTCATTAGTAGGAAGCTACATTATCTTAAGCTGTTACAGCCTATTATTTATTATATACATATGTAGTTATTTACGTGAACTAAATTGCGGGCGGTAGTTAGTTACTTCATACAACTATAGTCTGTCCGCTGTAAGCGCCACCATACAAATGGGCTGCGGGACGCGAGAGGGGAACAAGACCGACCAATAAGTTAGCTGTTGCCAGCCAGCCACTGGCAACAATATGCGTTTGCCATAAGAGTTTTCGCGGTATTATTTTTGTGACTGCTACACATGACGAATATTTTCGTAAATTTCCATTATACGAAGATGGAGTTTGGATGGACGTTTTGAGTAAACAATATAGTATTAAATTCAAAGAAGTTTCAATTCAATCGCATGTAAAGAATACACACATTTTTTTTTTCAATATAGAACTTTTTTGTTTACCTATTAATAATGTATATTAAATATTTTAATTATCATGAGATATCTGTCAAAGTTGCAATAAAATGCATAAAATATTGATCTTAAGATCACCACCGGTTGGCCTATGAGTGACTTAGACTTAACATCACAGATGACCTAAAAGAGGTCTATAAAAAGCCTATCTATTAAATATAACCAACCTGACTATATTGTTGCTGCCAAATAAAAATAAATGTCTTACTTTACAAAGTTCATCAAAGGGTGTAGATAGTTTTTTCTCCGATATTCTCTCATATTTTTGACGTTTAGTAGCAGCTTTAAGTCCCTGCCAAGGGAGACTACCACGATTAAAATACATGAGCACATAGCCCAAAGATTCCAAATCATCTCTACGAGACTGTTCAATACCGAGGTGAGTGTTTATGGATGCATATCTAGCAGTACCTGTAATATAAATAATATCATAAATTGTAGTTACGTCAATACATCTAATAGACAGATTTATTTCTTGAAAAATAATTTCACCTGTCAAATTTTTGTTTTCTCTATATGGGATATGTTGCATTGTACGTGGGTCTTTGTACTTCTTTGCCAAGCCAAAATCTATTATGTACACTAAATTTCCTTTTTTACCTAGACCCATTAGAAAGTTATCTGGTTTGATATCTCTGTGAAAAGAAATATACATTATAAAATAACCATTATATAAATTATATATTGCAATTATCAAATAATATATTTAGCTCAACAACCGTTCGCACTACAAATGTGATCAAACATCCATCTTATATTAATTTACATTTTAATATCTATACATATAATAAAATTTGAGTGTCTGTTTGTAATGTCAAAATAACAGGTATTTACTAAATGCATATGAAAGTATACAAAGTACCCTATAACAAAAAACCCAATTTTTATTTAGAAATTTTTGTCTGTCTGTTTGTTCCGGCTAATCTCCAAAACGGTTGGACCGATTTTGACAGGACTTTCACTGGCAGATAGCTAATGTTGTAAGGAATAAGTTAGGCTACTTTTATTTTAGAAAAATAATTATGGTTCCGCACATAAAAAATTTTTTTTAGGAGTCCACATGATCGGACCTCCGTGTTTGTAAATGAAATATGTTCCAATGACTAATGATATGTGAAATGTTATATGTATTTAGGTAACTAGCATAAATTATAAAACAAACTTATATCTCATAAGAGGTATTTATAATTCCAAAACAATTTTATTGTTGAATCAATAACAACAGATAGTCAATTTTACTTTTACTTGCAACTGACCCTGTCAATTAGTATTGCAAAATTATAAATAAATTACAGAATTCTTCATTGATTTACAAAACGTAAAATGCATATTACCTATGAATACTCTAATAATTTTTTAGCCCAGTGTCATGTAAAAAATTGAAAACTCAAAAAAATTATATTCACAAACAGAAATGCTCAGTGTTCATCTTTATTTCACTGCTTATTTTATTTATCTACTTATGTAAGACATTATCTGAAGAAGATTATTTTATTATAAACAAGGTTTCCTATTGTATTGTATTAATTTCGGAATCTCATATCTATTTCGAACTATACTATACTATAGTAACTATACTATATTTATAGTCCTTAGTTTTTTTTTAAATGTGTTTAATAAATACATTATTTGCTGGAATGTGATATCATCCTTCTATATATTATCTTTAAAAACTATATTGATTTAAAACCAAAGGATTCCTAGTCACCTATGAACCTATATGGATGGAAATTTCATTGTAGCTCTTACAAGACAACCACAAACATAAATTGTATAGATCACAAAATCAAAATTTATATATGCTCTAATTTAATGTTCAAAATTGTCACAAACTTTACTGTGTCGGTGTTATGGTTTGAAAGCTACATACAGTAATAATTAGATATGGTAATTATGTATTGACTTATTGCTATTCATGAAAATAACAATACCTATGGATAAAATTTCTGTAATGTATGTCCTCAATACGTGTTATTAATTGGTCTGCAAGAAGAAGTACAGTCTTCAGAGAAAAACGACGAGAACAGAAGTTGAACAGGTCTTCTAAAGAGGGGCCAAGTAGTTCCATTACCATGACATTGTAGTCCCCTTCTGAGCCACACCATTTTATAGCTGGGATACCAACTGCAAAATATAATATATTAATAGGTTGATTTTTAACTTTTGAGCCCATCTTATGCATTTTAGCCTCATAAAAATGTTGAGATATTGATTTCGGTGACTGGTTATTTTATGGTTTCAAAAACAATAATGAAAATAGACATTTATCTAAAGTGCCCAATTGGATTTATCGAATAACCCAAATTACTTACACAGCAAAAACAAATACTGTGTAGTAAGAATAAATTGTGTACATAAAAAATACAATGAAGGACAAAATTATAAATAATAAGAAATACTATAATTGACTTTTTCAATGCTATTTTTTGTTTTTTAGAACATTTTATTTAGATATATGTTTATTTTATGCTTAGGACAAAAGAGCTTGTCAATTACTATATATATATATATATATATATAGTATGAATATATGAATATGAATATATATATATCAAAAGATGTAAATGAACTAGTCTCTAATCTGCTTAAATATCTACTTTATGCTCTCAATTCGATTGTTTGAAACTTGAAAGTAGTTTATTTATATAAATATCCAAATATTTATATTTTAATAACATTGTATACTCAGTTAAATAAAATTAATATTAAAAACCACAGAATTGATAAATTTGTATAATTTTAATTCCAAATGAAACACAATCACAGTTCCAGCCCCTGTTACTAAAAGTGGACTACAAATGGATTAAAATTTGTATCAGTTGGAAAGTCAAGTTGTTGAACTTGCGTGGAAAATAAACAAAAAATGATAGAGCTTGAGATCAAACCAGAGTAAATTTTGGTATCAATTTGTGACCGTTAATGGGCTTGAACTTTTGGCTCTCAATGTCACACAAAATGCGCGTAAAATTAGTATTAATGGCATCCATGTTAACCAAGATATTAATCACAATGATTTAAAAAAAAAACTTAATTCCAATGAGTTTAAAATATGCTTAAGCCTAATTATACTTTGCATGCTTAATATCTGTCTATTTTGTTTACTTTCCAATATGATAGTGCTTGTGATGTTTAGTATCTGTAATAAAAATAATAATGAAATACTGAAACATACCTCTTCCTTGCATAAGTTTGTAAAATTTACTTTCTATATGTAACTGTGGATGTCTGGTCTTAATACATTCTAATTTGATAGCTACCTCTTCTCTGGTGACAATATTTGTTCCTGAAATAAGTATATAACGACAATTTTAGAAAAAAAAGATTTGACCTAACATCAAAATATACTATCAGTGTGTAAATCTTATGATCTTGTGAATGCACATTCAGCCACATTATTATTAGAACTAAGGTAAATTACAGAACATGAGCCACACATCAAGTTAGATTAGGCAGTTTCGAAATCAAAACTGCAGCTGGTCAACCAATTTTCTTTGTTTACAACTGTTCCTTTCTATGCTTACCCAGATAAATGTCTCCAAATGATCCAGAACCAATTTTTCGGCCCAGTCGGTATTTGTTACCGACACGAAGTTCCATTTTAGTATTCGTTAGAAGATGGAATCACAATAATATCACTGACCACCAAATCATTACAAGACGGCCATATTGCGATAGACGCACAAGTGTATCAGTAAAATAAAGTATGATAACTTGGGTGAAAATAGTCGCAGTTTATAACCTTTGTACACCTCCAAGGAATCTTTATTTATAAAATGAAACGTGTATAACATAAAAGTATCCTCCCTTTTTATAGAGAACCTTGTAAAACCTATTATCTTGTTACACATGCACATGAAGATTTTTGTAAATTTGTCGAAATAGCGATGTTGCTAGCATAAACAAAATAAATCGATAGTGATGTCCAATTTCAAATAATTTTATCTAAACTAATCTACTAAAAATAATACTATTTGTATTGTAATATTCTCTTTTAAAACCCGTTTTCAAATTATATTAAATAATCAAGATTTCGACATTCAACTTTAGCTACATTTTTTTTTATAACACAAATTATTTACGCACGAAGATGCTATGCCACGAGTTCATTATGATATAACTTGAACACTTTGAATACGCTTACTCAATAGCTTAAATGCTTAATATAGAATAATCTGAAACTAATACATCTAGCAAAATAAAACATTGATGGTGGCAAATACTTTCTCGAGGAAGAAAAAGGATTTTAAATACCAAGGAACTATTTCATATTGAATGTAGCAATATTAACGCGATATTATGCAGTACATATTTCACTCTTGTTTTGTTATAACTATAACTTATACTTTGTACGTTTAGTATAACCTAGGAATGAGAGATATTTAAAAAACATTGATGTTGATATCATTAGCAACATTGACAAGTAAACATCTATATACGATTTATATCGAAATATAAACACCGATATTGGATATTTTCTTCCTAACATCGATATATCGATGTTTTAGGGAATATAATATCAATGTCAAAACATCTAAGTTATACAAATTCAAGCTCAACATCGATGTTTTGATAACTTCGTTGATCCCTAGTAGAATGGTCACAACCCTACTAAAACTTTCAGTGGCAAAGGCAGCTTTAAATGCTTCAAATATATGATCTTTTTTAATTTTATAAATTTTAGGTTTTCATCACAATCTCATCTGATCACACAATTCAGACCTATCATAGGTGCTAGGCAACAGATTTTAAGCTTGTGAGTGTTCTAAACCAAGCGAGCTATAGAAATTGCCCTACCACCACGCTATAGTTTCATTACGATGTTTTATTTCAGATAGCGAAGGAATTCCAATAAATAAATAAAATAAACTGATGCACGAATGAAATGGAGGTGTTTAAATCGCCCCAGTCTCACTGCAATTTTAAAATATTTATTCCGATGTTAAATTTCAAATTTTTTATCAGTGTTTTATTTTTTACGGCTATGTACCAACCCTTCTCCATTATTATTTTGTTAGTTTTTTTTTATTGGTATTTGAAAAGGAAGAGAGCATGACAGAAGTATGTATCAAGATTGGTGGCGATAAACTAAAGCAAGTGAATGAATTTGTTTATTTGGGATCAATGCTTACTAATGATGGAAAGTGTGAAAGTGATATTGAAAGGAGAGTTAATGCTGGTAATAAGATGAATGGGCGTTGCACGCCTTTATGAACAGCCAGAAAATCTCTAGAAAATTCATAGAATAGTCACTCATGTACGTAAGTGAAAGCTGGGTGTGGCAGAAAAAACATGAAAGTAGAATAAATGCAGTAGAAATGAGAGCGCTAAGAAGTATGATAGGAGTGAAATTGAGTGACAGGATAAGAAATAGTGTAATAAGAGAACGTTGTGGTATGAGAGAAGATGTAGTGACACGGATTGAGAAAGGGATGCTTAGATGGTTTGGGCATGTAGACAGGATGAATGAAATAAGAATGACTAGACATATTTATAAGATGAGTGTAAATGGGAAGGTTGGAAGAGGAAGGCCTAGACGAACGTTCTACGATCAAATCGGAGACGTTTTGAGGAAAGGTCAGGTCAAGAGTACTCTAAAGCGACGAGCATGCATGAAAAGATTTATGAATGTCAAGGAAGCGAAAGTTGTGGAAGGACGTGGTCTCTGCCTACCCCCTTGGGAAAGAGGCGTGATTTATGTATGTACTTTTTTTTTATACGACGATGGTAGCAAACAAGTATGCAGTCCGCCTGATGGTATACGGTTACCGCAGCCTATGGACGCTTGCAAAACCAGAAGCATTACATGCGCGTTACCGAACCTTTAAAATGTTATTTTTTTAGAGCCCCATACTGTAGTCCTCTGGAAAATCCCAGCAGGGAGTTCATTCCACATCTGTAGCATTCGTGGAAGGAAACTCCTTTGAAACCGGACTGTCCGCGACCATATTTAGGTTTGAAGGTGTGAGGATGAAATTCCTACCGATGGCGAGCGGTGCGTTGGTGGAACGTGACCGTTGGCATTATGTTGAACAATTCCTCCAAACACAATGACTCATTATACAAACGGTAGCAAACATACAAGGACGCAAGGTATCTCCTCAAACTTGAAGATTCAATACCATTTGTGAGTTTGGGATCGTCAACGATTCTCACAGCTTCTCTTTGAGCTGGGTCAAATGGCCTAAGCTGGTATCCAGATGCTTCTATGACCTCTGGGAGGTGATAGCAGTACTCTATATGGAATCGAACTTGCACTTTCTATAACTGCATACTATGCCCCGGGTGGAAGTACTTTAGTTACTTCGTTTGGGAGAATAAAGAATCAGCATAACTCTAATAATCAACATAACATCTTGCAATATAGACAGGCGATTTAGGAAAAGGTATCATAAGTATTCAAAGCTAAACAATATCGATAAGTATATACCGAATCATTTCCGAATCTGCTTTTAGCTACTGCTTATCATAATTTTTCAGTCCCTTAGAAACATCATTTAACACGAGGTAGCGAACAAATTGTTTTTATAATCGGGCAATTCTTGATTTACGTCGTTTCGAGCTACGTCAAGCAATATTTTGAAACCTTTCCTCCAACAAACATAACTTTTTCAATTTATGTCATAGGTGAATTTACTTCTCATGGTTGATTGACCTACCGAACAATGAATTGATGTGTTCTTGACGCCTAAGGGTTTTTCTTTTCTCATACTTATTTCCATTGTAATAAAATCAAAAATAGTAGGTAAATCAATGAGAACCAAAAATAATTAATATTTCGATATGTATTTTTAGAACTTGCTTTATGTAATGAAGTATATTTTTAAAGTACCTAATAAATGTAGTTTAAAATTGTTGTAGAAGCTGTTACCCTGGGTTTTGTACGAACATGTATGAAACTTAGAAGTCGAAGGTCCAATGGCAATGAAATTAAAATGGGACCACCTTTGAGGTACCTATCCCCTTTCCAACGAAAAAAGAATCATCTAAATCGGTTCATAACAACGAAGTTATGGCTGAGCATCCATAAAATATATACTCGTATATAAACACTTTTATATTATACATTCGAATTGAGTACCTTATCCTTTTTTTAAAGTCGGTAAAAAAGAGACAACTTACGTCAATTCGATTTACATCGCATAATTCGAGAACCTAACATGCCGTAAGTACGAGTACGACGACTACTGTATCACATTATAATACGTGTTTAAAATTATAACTTTTTACTTTAGATTAGCTACGTTACAAGTATACAACGCTTAATTTTTGCATAATATATTGATCGCGTCACGTTTATTTCGATAAAATTATTACTCCATTTGAATATTCCGAAATAGTGTTCTAATATATAGTACTTATATATCTAATATATAAGTCCAATAATACAACATTTTAATTTGCTTTTCACATATATAATTGCATTACAATTACAATACCTAAGTACAATTATTTTATTTGTGGATTACAAAAACAGTACACAATTTTATAATTAATATAGGCAGTTTAAATCACAACATCCATATAATACATCAAATGCTCATATTTATTTATGTGTATTTATTGCAAGCGTTTGAAAAATGCAATTTTAATTTAATAATTTCGAAAACATCCACAATATAATATTAAGGTAAGAATCATATTACAAAAGTAGGTGGAATACTTATAAAATAAACTTATAGATAATTTTACAGATAATTACAAATTGAGATTTCTTATCAATCGTAAACAAGTAAGTACTCACATATGGATAATAGCAGTGTCTAATTTATAATTGTAAATAAAAATGTAAAGTTATATGTAAAATTACAATTATTTACTCATACAGCAATTGGTACGCCTTTGTACAAGCTAGAAACAAGTTACAGAAGAAGAATTGACTGGATACCTGTAACATCTTACGCTAAATAATTGATTGTGTGATAAATATAAATATCTATGCGACGCATAGGTTATGTTTGGTATCAACTATATATCCATTAGTTTGGCACCTTGAGAAAATAGGTCTGATAAACCCGTTGAGATCGAAAATACATTTTCAAAAACACTTTATCACTGATAAAATAATATAAATGAAATATCGGCGCAAGATATAAATGGATACGAATATTTTTGTATGAATTTTAGAACTATTTCTACACAATGGAGACAGTTTTAATTATTTTTGTTTAAACTTAAATCGCTTGTCAATTAGCTAATTAGGTAGATACAATTACAACTTATATTCATTTCTAATTTGTCACATGAATCTTAAGATATTATTGGGTTCGATAATAGGGAATATGCATGTAATTCAAATATAGGTCAAGTGTTTTTATTAGAAATCTTTATTATTATAGAATTAAATCTATAACGTATGATTTAATCTATTCTCTTTTTGTTTATTTAATAAATTAAGAGGGAAATTTAAAATTGTAGAACGCAACGAGTCAAACGCAGTCAAATCGAATCGTGACGTCTATGTTCGCGGTTACTGGGTGTTTTTTATAGTTTTGTGATTGTGTTTAAGTTTATTAATGGAATATTACATTCTTAGAATGCAAACTGATTGTCGGTCAAGCATATTTGGTCAGATCACCCTATGATAAGTGAAAACCAAATGCTGGGTCTTCAGATACGCGGCCGCCACTCGAGAACTCTTTGGCCCCATCGGCCATCCGTTCTACCGACTGCTCTGTGCCTAATGGTATGTGTTGGACAATCATAAAACAACGGCGACCATTGAGAAATCAGCAATTCATCGTGCCACTATAACGGGTTTTACACCTGGTCTATGGTGGTCGTCATCCAGTCGGACACAATTTTCGTGACCTAGCCACCCAGTAAGAAAGCGTTCATCGCTTAGTGAGGTTCAATAGAATACTTTTATATGAAATCTATAGTCTAGAATTATTTTATAAAGAAAGAGTGCGAATTTTGTGATTTGTGTAGGTATGTGTGGAGCATATTTAATCTCCAGAACCACTCCACTTATTAGAACAAATTATTTTCACATCTTATAGCATACTTAATTATTAAGGTTTTAGGATATATAACTTTACGTATGTAATATAATGTTAAGTAATTTGGATAGCCGTAGGCAAGTACTGGAAGTGAGAATAACGATAGGCTACATTTACAGAGCCGCATGGACGCGTTGGTGGCAACGTTATGAAGAATTGGTCAAATAAATTTAACACCTGTGGTAAAACCGTGGAGCCCAGGTAGTAGGGAATAAACCTGTTTAAAAGATTTCAAATGCACGTTCGAACAAGAATCTTCTTTGGAACATCTATTAATTATAAAAATATGTCACACTTTTTTTTTATCGTTTTCTAACCGACCAATGTTTTTAAAGTCTGAATTGCATCTTGCGAGACATGGAAATATACTTTATCAGGTGCATTCATTATAGTATTTTTATAAATACGTACAATAAAGTACTTATGAAATGTTTTTCAAACATTATCCATATCGTAATTAGTTAAAAAACATAAAAAATTGAGATATAACGAATGAAAACATGCAAGATATACATGATACAACTATACAAGATATCAACTTTGTCGCGGACACTGACGTCTTAGACACTCGATGAGAGTGTGCCAAAATGGCGGCGTTTAAATCGCTAAAATTTAATTGCAATTTTCAAATATATGTTTTCATGCTAACATTTAATATTCTTACCAATGTTTCATTTTTCACGGTTGTGCATCCATGTAAATAATTGATTAAAAATAATTGATGCATATACCCTATTACTTAGGTAAGTATTTATATGATAGTACAAGTACGTAATAAAATATAAACAATCAAATACAAAATGCTATTGCTGTGTAGAGATATCAACGTCAAAATGTAATTTGTATAGACTTGGTTGTTAAAGTGAATAGGTACGTTTTTAAAACTGTGAAATACTTCACTCAGTCTCTGTTTGAAAAGGCTAACTAACATAAGACATATTTTGTAGTTAAATTCCTCGTTTTAAATGTACCTGCACAGTATATCAAATAGTTAAAACGAACATGAATACACAAAACCTTAAGCGCAAAACAGAATTAATGTAAGAGATCAAGCTAAAAAAACATAAGGGTATTTATTTAAGAAATAAAACAATTCTTCACGTTATATTATGCTCCAATATCCCAGTTATTAGTATTTGAAAGTCAGCACTTCCAACAATTTGATCATAATTTGGTATACTTAGTTTAAAAACAAAACATTGTATATAGTTAGCTATGACTGCCTACACACACTTTATTTAAAAAAACGTAATTTTATGGTACTCGTTCCCAGGATTACAATACATTTTAATATATTAAATGACAACGTATTGACTTTTACATTATATAGGGTTCGTGTATTCAGTTCAATTGATACATGCCTAATAGTTGTTGTTACTTTGGGCACGCAAGGCGGCGAGGCGGGCACTGGTTCGCTTTTGTCAAAGAAAGCCTCGTGTACTCGGAGAAGAGTCATCTTGCTCATTGTCACTTGGTACATTGTTGTTCTGCTCTTGTTCTCTATTTAACACGAACGCCGGTTCAACATTCTCGTCTTCACTATTAAATCTATAAAAATAAAACCATAGCTTTCATTACGGAGTAAAATAAATCAAACTCATGCAATGCCTACGCCTTACGCTAAATTCATTAAAAAAAGTTTAACCAAGGCCGGTGAAGCCGCAAAGCCTCTGATGGCTCCAGGGCTCTTAGGATAGGTACACACAGTTCAAAAAAGGTTCAATAATTAATACAAATTTAGCAGCCACGAATATTAAACATCTTTAATCTTTGCATCTTCTTTTATTTTTATCGTTTAACTAATTTTGTGTTGTTTTCATAGCACATATCACATAACTATCAAAATCAAATATAGGTAGTTTTTTCAGTTTAGCTCTTAGTAAGTCACGGACGCTATGACACTACCGAAGGTACGGAAAACATCCTAGTCATCGAGAAGAACCGGCAATCGTGGGTGATCCTTAGAAGATTGACATATACTATCGCTGACTTTTTATAGGTATTTTTAAGATCTACAGTTACAGTTATATATATAAACATATAAGTATCTTATGGTATACTCAGCGTATGCCATTTAAGCGACCCAGGAGAGTCTTTTTTCCGAATTGTTTCACCATTATCTTCACTGCTTATTTCGTATGTTACTTTATCTTACAAAATATAACCTATAATCCGGACCGATATCATAGCTATGAACTAAAAAAAACATGTTAATCGGATAAGTGGTTTTGATTTAACAGATCGCTGTCTAAAAGTAAGTTTAAATGGGGTAAATTCTTCAGGATCATTGGTAGAATCGGTGTCCCTCAAGGCTCGATTTTGGAACCGTTCTTATTTCTGATATGAATGAACAACCCTTAATCGTTAACAACTGTACCAACATTGTTCTTTTTGCTGACGATTTTATTTTTGTTCACAAATATTTCAAGTGAAAAGGAAGATAAAATAATAAAATATTAAAGATAAATGCAAACAAAACGAAATAAATCAGATTTTCCTTGCCCTATGTCCAACGTGTTGACAGTAATATCAAAATAGAAGGGAATTTATTAGGCTTAATGGATAGTACTATATTCTTAGGAATCACATTTGATGCATAATTACAATTGGGTCCTCACATTAAAACCTTGGCAGGTAAATTAAGTTCCGTATCATTTGCAATGCGTAAGATTCGCCAGTTAACAGATATTTGTTACTGCTAGGTTAGTCTATTTCGCTTACTTTCACAGTTTAATGTCCTACTGTAGAGTTCAGCGGCTGAGTTAGATACCATATTTGTACTATAAAAACAGGCAGTTCGAGCAATTTATGACATGGGACCTCGCGAATCACTGAACAAGTTTAAAGAATTTAGTATCTTAACTTTGCCCTCCCAATACATCTTGGATAATTTATCCATTTTAGATACTTTTGAACTTGTAAATGTCATGCACAATTTTAACACTAGATGTAAGTAAATATAAAAAATGTAATTCCATCTTTTAGACTTAGTAAGACTAATAAACGTTTTTTAGGTATTAGTTTCTACAATAAACTTCCTAAGCACATTACCGATTTGCCGTATATTAAGTTCAAGAATCATATTAAGTAAGTCTTATTGTCGAAAGGTATTATAGGGTGGATCATTACGTGAATGACGGTGATGTCTGGAAGTGACTCTCTCTCTCTGTACGTCTATTAAAATGGTAATAATTGTAAACAATAAATACTGTAAATACAATAAAAAAAATGTTGATAAGCCCGATCGTGTTTCTTGCCGGTTTTTCTCGGTGACTGAAATATTTTCCGAACCGGTACTAGTACCGGTTGTACAACACACTAGTGTGTTTGACATTCGTAAGTACATTCTTAGGGCCTAAATTGAACAAAATATTTTTGATTTTGATTTTGGGCGAAACGATCATAAATTGATAGACAGACAGAGAGACATTGAGTTGTATAATATGTATTTAGATTGTCCGGTAAATCAGTAATGTGCAATAGGGATCTTATTACAGAACTTACACAATTACTAACAAAATTTTCATAGAAAATATAATTTAGAAGAATACGATTATATAATCAAAGTAAATTGTTATAAAATAATGATGTGTCTCGTCTTTATTGTTATAAAATAATTCGTTTTGTTTAAATCATACTCACTGGTAACGTGGTACTTCACCGCGCATTGTGCATATCGCGTTGGTGAGCGCTTTCACATAATTTTTGGCTAAAGTGAGAGTTTCTATTTTGGAGAGACTCCTGTTATCTTTTTTCACATGTGGAATAACTCGACGAAGATCCTGTAAAGCACACACATGAAAACATTAATACTAATAGAAATAAAATAATATAAAAATCATTACAGACGTATGGAATGACGATTCATCTAGTAGGAAGATCTTCGGCATTTAATTAATAATTACCATATTGAAGTTAAAATTAATTATAAATGACCCATGCGATTATTTCGCACATTATATAATATAAACAATCTGACTAAAAGCTCTTATGTTAATCAAACAGATTGGTAATAGATGGCGCCTCCTACATGTTAGTCTATTGATGGCATGTCTTCTCGGATATTTTTAACGAAAACTTTGTCTGTTTTTCGTCAATAGCAGAGAACAAAAACTTTAAAATGATTTTTGAATAATAAATTTTCATTAATAAGGTAGATATAGCATTACCACAAGAAAAAAAACACCTTTTAGAAATAATACATTTATAATTATTCCTTCAATATAATATATTAATATTTATTCAAACTTTATATTCGGTATAAGCTATTTTTTATTAAGACAAAATTTTAGTATCTTTATTACAGTTACATAGAAGCGCTACATCACAGTGTAGTAGTGTAGTTAGATGATTCCATAATTTTATCCAAGAGTTTAGTAATTAAACATTACACGTCGATTAAGTAGACACATTCTCTTTTTCTTTTATCGAAACACGGCAATGTGACTACACTGTACTTGTTGGTGAGCACAGTACAATCTAATAATATCAGCTACTACCGTGGGATTTACAGTCCATCGTCAATCGTTGCTGTCTTACCGGTCTGCTCAAATGTCTCTTCACGTTGTGATTAAAGGATTCCATGTTGTAGGAAGAGGGAACAGACTGGCCGGGAGACAGTTCCACAGTACGGTAAAGATATGACGTAGCAAGTTTCTCTAATACATACACACCTCAAATGCCCGATTTAATGAATCCATTGAAGGAAGGAGGAAATACACTGGCCGGGAGACAATTTCACAGTACGGTAAATATATGAGGCAACAAATTTCTCTAATACATACACACCTTAAATGCTCGATTTAATGAGTGTATTGAAAGAAATGCCGTGTGGGGCCGGGCTGAGAATAGCTCCACCCCATCTCTACCCATGGGAGTCGTAAGAACCGACTGTGGAAATACCGGGGGAGTGGGCAGCAGCACTCCCCCGAGTAGTAAAACCATCCACAGCGATCGCCAAGCCGCCTGCCAAGCGTGGCGATTATGGCATCATCCCCCTTTTCTAGTGGAGGCCTGTGTCCAGCAGTGGACGTTAATAGGCTGATGGATGGATTGAAGGAAGAAGAGAACACACTAGCCGGGAGACAATATCACAGTACGGTAAAGACATGACGTAGCAAATTTCTCTACTAAATACACACCTCAAATGCCCGATTTAATGAATGCATTCTCATCCGTTCACGTTCATTGCTTTCAAGTCTACGAAGGTTGCGTTCACGAGCAGAGATACCACAACGCCGTCGTCTGCCGGGGCCTGTAGAACCGTTTCCACTTGCCGCGGATGATGACGAACCCGCCGCTGTGCGACGTGGCCGGCACGTCCTTCGAGGAACTTGTTCATCACTTCCACTTCCGCTGTCATAGAAATCTGCAATGGTACATACAGAATACAATGATGGCTCAGCGGTATCGTGTACGGAAACCGTGTTCTGGATCCTGAGCTTTCGGTGAAGGAAAACATCGTGATAAAACCATGTTATAGTTATAGGGCATTTTCTAATGCCCATCTAGCTAGCTACTATGAAGATGAAAATCGGTCGCCAAGTACCTATAGGTGTGTTCCGGCAGCTGCAGGTGAGAGCCAGTCCCACTATGGATCTTGGGCCACATCGTCACTTATCATCAGGTGAAATTGCAGCCATAAAGTTAAACCAATAAATAATTACGTGTACACACGTAAAAAATAGCCATCAATGATAATAATGCAAATTAATTTAACTAACTTATTTTTTTATTATGTAAAAATAATTAATCGTTATATAAATAAATATTACTATAAATTGATTATTAAATTGGTGGCTAAATTCTTGTCTCCCTTTCTTTAAATGTTGAAGGCGCAGTACTCAAAATTACCCTCACTGAACGCGCCAAAAGTTTTTTTTTTTTCGAACTAGCTATTCTGTTAGCCTTATGGGCCCTAACGACATTAGAGGCTTTGACAGCTTCACCGGGCTTGGTCCAAAAGAAGTATAACTTCAATAATCATAAGTTGCACAATTTGTAAACGTTATAGCATTTCTGTCTCATTTGTTAGACAATCAATGTGTACTTAAAAACTTGTCTGAAGCATCACGCCTGTTCTTGCTATAATGGCAATGGTATGCATAATGGTTTTACTTTCATTAACATAGATTGGAATGTAGGTTAGGTACTACATTAGGATATTCAAATTCTAACATATCTATTTATATTATTTTAATGAAAGAAAATGACATATCAACATACTGAAATGTAAGAGAATTTCTCAATATTTTTATCTATTAAAAGGTTTTTTGTATTATCGTTGCCATTTTTTTTAGTAAATTTAAATTTTCCATGACCTAACTGAACATAATTGCTCCATGTTATCGTGACTTTGTATTTTTTACAACTAAACTATAAATTTGCTGCTAATATAAATGTTCGGTTTGAAATTTAAAAAGTCTAATTATGTTAGAGTGAATTACTTAATATAGAAACAACTTTCTCATTTTGTATAATTTTCAACTCACGTAATATGGAAGTATAACTTTCTGTTTTGATGTCGTCAATTTTAAAACGGCTTCGCAACCGTAAGTCGAGACGAATAAGGACAAAAGGAATAATGATGGTAGTCTAAGGTATGCTAGCTGTGATAATATTTTTCTATACATATAATAAAATTGAAGTGTCTGTTTGTAATGTCAAAATAACGGGTTTTGACTAATGCATATGAAAGTATACACGATTACCTATAACAAAAAAACCCATTTTTAACATTTTTGTCTGTCTGTTTTTTCCGGGTAATCCCCGAAACGGTTAGACCTATCTGGACGGGACTTTCGCAGGCAAATAGCTGATGTTAGAAGGAATAACTTAGTCAACTTTTATTTTAGAAAAATAATAGGGTACCGCACAAAAACAAAAAATCTTTTCAGTAGACCACGCGATCGGACCCGCGGTTACAGTCTATAATAAAAGTAACAACCTAGTTAATAAGCGGTAGAAAACTAGCCACGTTTCCCGTCACAAAAGTAAACCGACAGCATAACGAGAAACGACGCGACATAGCACCGAGAGCACTTGGTAAAGTATTTGTGCAACAAGTCAGCTGTTCTGTACGAAACCTGGGGCATTACGTGACGAGACTGCACGCTTGATAAAGTATTTGCGTAACTGTTCGACTGCAGACTAATCGATTTGTACGCACGGCTACGGGTGATTTTCGTAATGCCCTTATCTGGTTCGTGCCTTTCAACGTTTGTTTGAATAATTATAGTCAACATATATGTTATGCTCGTTCGTTAATTTAATTAACTTTGGAGTTCAAATCACATATATAACATTTATACATAACGGGGTAAGCATGCTTAGTACGTGTGTAAGTATATTATTGCTACTTTGCGCTGTAGATATGAATTCATATTTAGGGGACAGCGTAGTAAAAACAGTGGACCCACAGCAAAAAATAATGTAGTAATTAAAGGTAAACTTACCACCTGCTTGTTCTATTTTATCAGTAATATCAGCCTTGTTATCGTAGTATTCAGAAGTTTCATCTTCGTAATACAAAATCATTTGATCCGGTGACTCCGCCTCGGTCCCTCCACTTTCGGCACTCGCCCATTGAGGCATTATAGCTCTAAAATTGTATAAATAAAATAATGTTATTTACAATACTGTTTAACGTGGACATTGATGACACGACTGACTCACTAGTTAAGGGTCACACAATAAGCGGTAACAGCTATATTCGAAGTTTCTCCCCACGATAAAATTCGAATAATTTATCGTAGAACCACGGACTCGACAACTGTTGCAATAGATGATTTCTCGAGTAAGCACCACGATTGAAGTAAACAGATTATAGGGCTGTCCCTAGATTAGATGGACCCATAATCACCAATGTTGTTAAACGTGGACATTGATGAAAGGACTGACTCACTAGTTAAAGATCGCTCAACAAGCGATTGTAACAGCTACATAATATGTTCGAAGTTTCCCCCGTGATAAGATTCGAATAATTTATCGGAGATCCAAGGACACCGGCAACCATTGCGATGGATGATTTCTCGAGAAAACACCACGATTTAAACAAGCAGATTTTGGGGCACCCCTAAATAGACGGAGCGTTACCGTAAAAAAAATATATACCAATAAAGTGGTGGTACTTCTTTATTAAAGTAATAGTTTCTTTTCTATCTTCATTGGCCATAATTATATATCAATACAGACAGACTATAGATCGGTCGATAATTAATCGGCGATGCTCCATGGAAGCTGTACAAGGTCTAGAGTCTAGACAGTCCAAAACCAATAAGGAAAATATCAATATTAACTGAAAATTTTAGGGTTCTTTAACACCTATTTATATATTCGTAAAAAGTTTGTCCTATGCAAGTGATAGAGAGTGCAAGGTTTGCCGTAGTATAGGTAGAACAGCATTAGGTACCTTTTTCTGACGCAAAAATGTGACCTGAAACCCGTTTGTATTTAGATACGTACAAATAATAGTTATTATATGCTTCTTAATATTGACGATAAATTTCCCATTATATTTTATTTAATCAACATACCTACAAAATTATGTAGGTAACTTCTGCATAAATTATTCTCGGCATTACGACGATTCCAATTCACTTTATAATTTTTTTTTCTTTTAATAGCACAACCAATGAATTTCCTTATATAACATAGCCCCATTGTACCGTTCTACAATTAGTATCCACAGTAATTTACATAAATATGTTTATTTCGTCTCTAAAAAAATTATAAGATCAATAACGATTACTTTTGTAAGTATATATCCAATTAAAGAAACATTGTGAAGTAAATATAAGCTTATAAATATAATATTCTCTAAGTGCTCTGTTATAAGTACTCGGTAAGTAAAGTACTCGGCTATAAATTCTACTTGGAAGTCACACGTTTAGATCAAGTCAGTGATGCGTGGCAAATATTGCAATAAAATATTATGGTTTTCCATACTGTCGATAATACATGATAAATAGAAAAATACCAACGTATATACGTTAACTTTTTTTTTTTTACATTATTAGGACTGCAGTTTTAAATCCGTGATAGCACAAGTTTAAAAAAAAACATTAATGTTCATATCATGATATCCATCATTTAACAAACTTCATATCGTAGTGTAAACGACACAGTACAATTATAGCTTTCCATAGTGTTTTAATTAATTTTATTTAAAAAGGAGTCTGTATTATTATTTCTATTTTAACGTAATCTATTAAAAGGCAAACACGGGACAAATTTTCTTTAGGGAAGCATCGAAATAAATATTTTAAAGGGCGTAGCTACATAAGCATAATAAGATGAATTTCTCCATACAACTTAGTATAGCATCATCGGGTAAAGTTAAAATTAATCCTGCATGGAATGTAAAACCTGTTCAGATATCACTTTTATTATGTATAGATATAATAGTTATCTATTTAGAAAAACATAGATTTAGGAAAGTTGATTCATCTATAAGCATATTTCTTTAGTATAATCTATATCTATACATATTATAAAATTCAACGTCTCTCTGTATATCTGTCTGTTCATTTATGTTCATTTCGTGTGAAAACCACTAATCCGATTTACAAGGTTTTTGCTTCAATTCACAGATATGTTATCTGGTCAGGTTATAGTTAAAGCAACATACGAAATAAGCAGTGACGATAATGATGAATCAATTCGGAAAAAATACACTTTTAGGTTGATTTGGGTCTGTTGGGACTTACGCTTAGTAAACTATAAGAGAAATATCAAATTAATGTACTACATAATTGTAGATCTTAAAGAGATCTACAAGAAAGTCAGGAATAGCATATTTTGATCTTCTAAGGATCACGCACAATAAGCATTTTTGGGGTAGCAAAATAGCATGTGCTCAACCGACAGCATTCTGTAATCCACGCGCGAAAAGCTAGTAGTATATACATATAAAGTCTGTCTGTGCCTAATGTAAACAAACACCACTAAAGAATAACTATCCTTTAGATTTTAGACCGGGTTGTTGCAAATGATAATTTCAGGTTCGAAAAATGAAGTCACCACATTTCTATACAATTAGGTACGTTTTCCTTTATAATTAAATATATTCACACAATATAAAAGTCTGTCCAAGTTCAAACAGCACATATTTTTTTTTTACATAATATTACTGAAACAACGTCTCTTAGTAAATTAGGAAATGAAAAAAAATTGGGAAACGGTATAAATCCAAAAGAACATTTTATAATCCTGGCATTACATAACTTATATTTATTCATTTACATACTTATTACATATCATATTAACAAGGAGCCCAACATAAAAACCGATTACATTGTTGTTACATGTTATGGTATTGTAATATAAACTAATCTACTATACGATACTAAAAGTAGTATACTATTGGATATCTATGATAGATACTTATCATTTTACTATTAGTTTAAAAATCTGTTACTTAGCTCTCTTGAAAATAACATTGAACATAGATGATTTTGCAAGCGCAACAACGATAATTAAATCCCTTTACTGTCCTGTTATTGACGTCAGTAATATTCTAATAAGTATTTTTACATTATCAAACTACCTAATATCATAAGAAACATTGTACATTCTGCAATAAATAATTATGATAATTATCTTTTATTGTAATTCATCAAAATTATATGATATAATTTGATGTATTTATTATATATATTTTCGGTAATTTATTATATAATGTATGACATCGACAGCAATAATATTATTCTTTTTAATTTACAACTTAATTATATTTGAATTAGAATCAAAATATTAAGTATCGTGATTCGCCATATAATACAATTATGTTTAAAAAAAACATGATTGTCTTTTGAACTACATGCATTCAATTAAAATGGTTAAAAATAATTTTTAATGTTTTTCTAAACTACAAAATTACATTATTTAGATATTATAATAAAAACTTATATGACCCAAGAACTATTTCTTATGGCCAAAGAACTTATGATATTCTCTGATAACCTGTTAATATTGTGTCATTACTGTCATTATTTGTTTATCCTATTATATCAAGTAAACAAATATTCGTTAGTTAATCTTTTTTCATCCTTTGATAACACTTTGGTCAATTAGTATTGTAAAGGTTTGAGCGTAGGTAGCTACGAGTGATAATGACAACGTTGTTACATCTTGTTGATAAGTTATATAGTAGAAGCAGGAGTATTGGCGCCAGCGGGCACTGGGCGCTGTCTGCGGCGCCCACGCGACGCGGCGCCCAACCAAGCAACAAATGACACGCTACGAAATGTCTTTTATGTATCATTACCTACTTCAAAAACATAACAATCAAGCTTAAATTATGTACTCTTTTACTTTTAATATTAAATGCCTAATATCATTATTATTTGATACTCTAGCAGCTCTTCAAGCTGATGTGTATATCACTATCTCTGCACTTATGTTTTTAAGGTTTTGTTCTTGTAAAACAATTCAATACAAAAATATATTTTAACGTCATTTTTGTTTATTGAAAAACTTTGGAAATATTTACATAGTAAATATCTATAAGTAATGCTTTCATGTTAGAAATCTCCAACAATGGTCAATTTTAATCAATTGTATGAGATAAAGGCATTTAGATAAACAAAATGTACGGGACTACGGTTGCCACGTCATCTAGCTACATGGCAGGGCTACGAGAAAGGCTACGAATATAATGTTATGCTATGACTTATCATCTTCATGTTTAACCCGAAAAATTAGTCCGACAAATTTATGTGGTTATTTCAGACCTTTTTATGCTATCTAATATTAGGAAAGAGCACACACAAAGTCAACACAGAATTAGGTAGAATTTCACCATTAACACATTTCATTTGTACATAAACAGTATATTATTCATAATCCTGCGACAAGAAATAGAACTATAATGCCCGTTAATGTTCGGCAATGTAGGATTCATTCGATAACTTGTATAGGTCATCCAATGGTTTAAACAGAGTACCCGCCGCGCCGCGCCCGCGCTCGCCGCGCTCCCCGCGCCCCCCGCATCCTGACACGCGTGCCCCGCGCTCGCGCTCGTCGATCTCACGGGCGCGTTCGAGCTCTAAGAGCTCTTCTCTCCCGCGTCCCCGGTCACGTTAGCCCGTAGTGCGAACTTTCATTAATACGGCGAATTCTTTCTCGCCTTTATCTCCGGATCCGGAGATCCAATCGTTAATGCCGCCTTTCGCGCGGAAAATCATAAATGTCCCCGCGATGGACACCGCGGTCCCCAACGAGACCATACTAAACGACGGTTTCATAACCGTCAAGTCCACCAAAAGGAAGGGGAGGGGCTCTCCGCCCTCTTCCCCTACACCCCAGGCCGCAGGAAAAGCACGCCGAACGAGCGAGAACACTCGCTCCGACCCCTCCTCCGCGCCCACTGCGGCCCCCGCACCCACTGAAGGGAAAAAACCCCGCCGCCCACCTCCAATCACTATCCAAGACAAAGCGTCTTGGACGAAAATCTCGGACAAGTGCAAGGAGCTCAAGCTTCACTACACCGGGGCCCGGAACACCCCTTCAGGGATCCAGGTCCAGGTGTCCACCTCCGATGACCACAGGAGGCTCACTTCCCTCCTGCGGTCGAACAGACTAGGTTACTTCACCTATGCCCTCGAGGAGGAGCGCCTCCTGCGAGTGGTTATCTGTCAGATCCCGGTCGAGATCACTCCCGACCAAATCTCAGTCTCCCTTAAGGAGCAGAACTTCCCAATTCGTGAGGTACACAGGATGTACAAACACACCACCAGGGCACCATACAATATGGTGCTTGTCTTTCTAGACAAGTCCCAGGAGGGCAAGTCGATTTTTAACCTATCCGAGGTGTGCGGTCTCACCGGAATAACCGTTGAGCCGCCACACAAAAATAGAATCCCGTCGCAGTGTCACAACTGCCAGCTCTACGGACACTCTTCCCGTAACTGCTGTTTCCGCGCTAGGTGCGTCAAGTGCCTAGACGACCACGCCACGAAGGAGTGCCCTCGCACTCCTGGCACTCCCACCCCGCCCAGCTGCGTTCTCTGCCAGCAAATGGGACATACCGCAAATTATCGCGGTTGTCCCCGCGCCCCGCGCACGAAACGCCCCCAGCCAGTCAGACAGGCCACCTTTCCCAAGGTACCTGTCGCTCGGCCTCATATCCAGCCTCTAATGTCTCTAGAGGCTTTCCCCAGCCTTCCAGGCACCTCACGAGCCCCAGTGGCACCAGCTCCCGCGCCTTTCGCACCCCTCCCACCCGTACTGGCCCCTCCGGCCTCATTAATCAAACCCAAGCCTGTCAAGGCCGTCCCGGCCCCGGCAGCCCCCGCCACCTCAGCCCTCGGTTTCTCGTTGGCTGGCAAGGAGTGGTTCACCCAGCTTCTTCTTGTGCATGAAGTGCAAGAAATCATCGCATTCAACGCGGTGATTAACTCCAATAAGGACTTAGGATTGCTCAACGCAATAACCCAATTCCCGGGCATAGCCGCCACTATTCAACGGCTTGTCCGCGCCTCACATAGTCAAAATTAAAATGGATCGGATCAAACCTAAGAGTTTGTGCCTTTCCTTTTTTAATGCGCGATCAATTAGACCTCAGCGTGATCTAGTTGCCGCCTTCCTCCGAGAGCACCAAATAGACGTGTTTCTAGTCCGAGAAACATTCCTAAAACCCAGCGCTCGCAATCCCCGAATCGCGAACTACAACATTATTAGGAACGACCGGGTCCACGCTAACGGCGGAGGCACCCTCATATACTATAAACGCTCTCTATACTGCATAGCAATAGAACCTCCCGAACTCTCCAGTATAGAGGTATCTGTTTGCAGACTCGGTATGACTGGCCACTCGTCAATCATAATCGTCTCTGCCTATCACACCCCGAACAAAAGGCTTCTCAGGTCAGATCTGGAGGCTCTTTTTGCACTAGGTAATTCAGTTATTATAGCGGGTGACCTCAATTGCGGGAATGTCATCTGGAACAACCCGACTACCTCCCCGAACGGGAGGATTCTGGAGGATTTATCTGCCATTCTCGACTTTGATGTCATCGCTCCTTCAGAGCCCACTCACTTTCAGGACGATTGTCGTCCATCTGTTTTAGATATAGCACTTTTAAAAAATGTCTCTCTCAATATAAGACTCGTACAAGTCGTACATGAGTTAGACTCCGACCACCGACCCGTAGTTCTCCACCTAGGTCAGCCTTCTGACCAGCATCCCTCCTCCGTCAAGGTGGTGGACTATGCGGAGCTAAACAGATACCTCTTGCACAATCCCTCATCCTCCAGTTTAGATAGGGTCCCAGACGAGTTGAAATCGACAGCCGATGCCGATGTGGCGATCGATTCCCTGGTCAGCCATCTCCAAAACGCCGTCAGTAAGGCCTCGAAAGAGGTGCAAGCGGCGAACGAACGCCGCTTTATACTTCCTGCCGACGTGAGAGCGCTGATCACGGAAAAGAACGCCGTGACTCGAGCACACGATTCATACCCGACTGCGGACAATCGTAGGCGGTTAAACTCACTTCGGAAAACGGTAAAAAGCCGCATTTCCGAAATCCGTAATGCCAGATGGGGGGCCCTACTCGAGGGTATCCAACCATCCCATCTGGCTTTCTGGAAATTAGCACGCACATTTAAATGTGACGATACAGTCCCCATGCTCCCCTTAGATCAAGGCCCCGGCAAACCTCCCGCTTTCGATAGCGCTGAAAAAGCAGAATGCCTTGCCGAGAGCCTTGAAAATCAATGCTCTCCGAACTGCGTTAACATCGATTCCGAGTTCGTAAGCTCGATAGAATCGGCGGTAACAAATTCTCTCGCGGTCCCCCCGACAGATGATTTGGACTCGGTCACGCCTGAGGAAGTTATGTCAACCATTAAAGGCCTTAAGCCTAGAAAATCACCTGGTCCCGACGGTATCAGGAACGAAGTACTCAAACTTCTTCCTGATCACCTCATAGCTCTTTTGGTCTGCATCTTCAATGTAGCCATAGCCCACTGCCATTTTCCAGCCGTCTGGAAAAAGGCCATAGTAATAGGTATTCACAAGCCCGGCAAAAAAGCGTCGCTTCCCGACAGCTATCGCCCTATCAGTCTCCTTAACACGTTAGGAAAAGTCTATGAGCGGCTCCTTCTGAACCGGCTCCAGTCAATAGTCACAGATAAAAATCTTTTACCACCTGAGCAGTTTGGTTTTCGTGCCAAACACTCTTGTACCCACCAAGTGCACCGCCTCACGGAGCACATTCTTCAAAACTTCAACCGCGACCCAAAACCTCGCCCTACACTTGCGGTCTTCTTCGACGTCGCCAAGGCCTTCGATAAGGTCTGGCACGCCGGTTTAGTCCACAAGCTTTTGGAACTTCAAATCCCGGATAGATTAGTTAAAATCATACACGCGTACCTCTCTGACCGGACCTTCTGCTACCGAGTAGAGGGTGCTCTCTCTGAGCCTCATCCCATACGCTCAGGTGTTCCCCAGGGTTCCATTCTGGCGCCCTCTGTATTCAACTTATATATCAGTGACTTCCCTCGCCTCCCCGAGGTAGAGGTAGGTTCCTACGCTGATGACACAGTCCTGTTTAGTTCCTCGTGGAACAGACAAACCCTCAGGCTACGAGTCCAAAAAGCCGTAGATAAGCTAGGCGAATGGTTCCGTAGATGGCGCATAGGAATTAACCCCGATAAGAGTAGCGCTATCCTCTTTCATCCCACTCAAAGATTAGTTAAAATTCCCGCTATCAAACTATTTAATGTGGCTATCCCGTGGGCCAACCAGATCAAATATCTGGGTGTCACACTGGATAAACACCTAAATTTCAAGGCACATATCGATAGAGTGCGAAAGAAAGCCGGTATGGTCTCAAGCCACCTGCACCCTCTCGTGTGCTCGAAGAGCAAAATGTCCCTCAGACATAAGCTCACGCTCTACAAGACTTGTATCAGACCGATCCTAACTTATAGTTCCCCAGTCTTTGCTCACATAAGTAAATTTACCCTCAATAAGTTAGAAATAGTTCAGAACCGCTTTTTGAGAAGGGCGGTCGGTGCCCCTTGGTTCGCTCGGAACGTAGATCTCCATAAAGATATGGAAATACCTTCGATCGAATCATTTATAAAGTCCCTATCAAATAATTATTTTGAAAAAGCGTCGAACCATTCGAACCAGCTAGTAGTAGCAGCCGCATCTCAGAACCCGAATCCAGACATCCGAATGTCTAACAAATATAGACGCCCGCGCGACATTTTATCTGACCCCGATGATAAAATCACGGAAGCGAACGCGATTTTCCCGCCCGTATCTAATAACCAAGCGTGTTTGCGCCCACGCCCGCGTAATCACCGCTCGCTCCGCAGGGGGCGGGCGGCAAACTTCGCTCCCGCACACATATCTCGACCGCCTTCTCCTGCAGCGACTTGAGCCTAGGTCCGTTCTCCCGCTAGGGAGCCCTCAAGCCAGCTGCTCGCGCGATACAGTGACACTGCAATCACTAGCTACCGACATACATTCATTACACTGTATGAACACACATGCACTACACTCAGGTACATAGGTCTTGTAAGGGACCTTTTATTTTCTTTTTTGTGGTTAGTTAGCCTTAGAAAATTTTTCAGATCACTAAATACATGTACGCGTGTCTCTTCCTCCCTCCCAGGAGGCAAGAGACATGCATACATGTATAGTTAGTTAGCTCGAATTCGCGTAGGAATTTAGCTAGGTCGCGTATGTTGCAAATACGGCAACAGCTCAAGCCGAGGTTCGGCCACTTTGGCACCCTTGCGCATGTTGCCCAAAATTTCTCGGCTGAGTGCCTTAAGCGCTCGCCAACAAGTCCGGTGAAACTGTTAAGGCCCCCGGGCCAACAGCATAGTCAGTTCGAAAAAAAAAAAAAGCCTTCCAATGGCATTTACATGTGTTCTGTATAAAGTAAGAAACAATTATTTTAAAGTTACTTTTGATGACGTTGTTTCGGGAAAATAAAGAAACAAAAGTAGCTATTATTATTACGCTGCAATAAATTTTATGCAGCGTTTAAGGAACATACATCAATCAAGCTATCTATACTAATATAATAAAACGGAAGAGAGTTTCGTTTGTTTGTTTAAACACGCTAATCTCTGAAAGTACCAGTCGGATTCGAAAATTCTTTATGTATATGATATCCATATTCACGAGGAATAGTATACGCTAACTAGCATTCGGCTGCACCTCTCAGCTAGCCTTAAATATTGATTTTTGTTAAGTAAGTCGGAATAAACAGCGCACCCTAACTGCTTTATTCGTGTGCGCTGGCGTAATGGGTAGTGATACGTAAATACAATGTTCTACAAAAATATTGCACCTTAGTACATCTAAAAAGAAGTCCGCGATACTATATGTCTATCTCTTATACATAAGCCACAATAAGGTAATTTGTGACAAAGTATTATTGAAAATTGAAAAGTGATTTATGTGAGAATTATTATTACGCATGGCATATTACTATTTAAGAATGAAAGTTAACAATTTTATGTAGATAAACTTTGCCCTTTATAGCATGTCATTTGGACAAATAGTTTGGGAGATAATGTAAAATTAAAATAATTCAACACTCGTTTCGGGTCTGTGACTGTAGCTTGAACGAGCCGTGTGAGTTGTGACGAATAACCCTGACCGCCCGATAAAAATATTGTCTATACTGAAGTATTATAAATCATCAATCAGCGATTTCTTTTAAATTATACGCGGATGAAACCGCGTGACACAGCTAGTACTTTTATATAGTAGAACAAAAATTAGCAACTGAAAGATTTCATTGGCATAATTAATTAATTTAAACTCGAACAAAACCTTATAATTTGTTATGAAATAATACTATGTGTAATGGCAGTCTAAATACTTTTCTATTACACAATTGTTATTACAACTTGTATGATACAATTAAATAAATTATTAACTCATTTCTTTACATTTTTAACACAAAATAAACAGCTGTATATTTCGGGAGTAAGAATAAGATACGACTTATCGAGAGACGCTAAACTTAGGTACGTGTTCAAATTAGATTCCATCGTGGCTCAGTGGTAGCATGTTCGGTCGAGATGAGTTTGAATTCGCCAATTACTCAGTAGCCTAAGCTTGCGGTAAAAGTGTTGACCTGGCTTGCTATCAACCTCAATATAAAAAGCTTTCGCCAATCAGCTATCATTGCACTTGAGAGCTGGCCCCGCCCCATTACTAAGCCTGTCGTGTTATTATCTTTTATCAGATCGTTACTAAAAATCACATAGAGTTTTGATTTACAGTTAATGAAGATTCGCAAAAAATTTTGATTTAAAAATAGTAGAAGGAAAATGCTAAGGGAAAATCAAAATCAGAAAAACATCTATATATATTATAAAACTCAACGTCTCTCTGTCTCTCCGTTTAAGTTCTTTTCACGCCAAAAAGACGTATCCGATTTACATGTTTTTTTTTTATTTTAATTCATAGCTATGTTATCTGACCAGATTATAGGGTACATTTAGTAAGATAAAGTTTAGTAACGTACGAAAAAGGGAGTGACGATAACGGTGAATCAATTTGAAAAAAGACGCATTTGGGGCGCTTAAATGGCTTACGCTGAATAAGCCATACGATATATATCAAATTAATGTTCTACATAATTGTAGATCTTAAGAAGACCTACAAAAAGTTAGCGATATTATATATTTATCTTCTAATGATCATCCACACACAATAAGCATTTTTGTCTTCCGTCTTTTGAGTGGGGGCAGTACGATTCGCGCTCGACCTATGGCATTCTACGCGAGCGGAGCCGCGTGCTCAGCTAGTAATATTATAATAAAAATTGCATAATAGTTTAACAAAATGTTATATACAATGAACCTGATATCTGTAACACTAAACATTTAATAACCTAGATTTTTAATAAATTGAACATTTCAAAATCTTACAACGTCGAATATGAAATAGTAAGTACATTAACGGATGTTTTGGCATTGCTAGCTCTCTATAGTAGGGCTGCCATCACTTGACACCTTGACGATTATTGACGCCGGACAATAACTTGAAAATCTTACTTGAAATGGACTTCGTAATTAATGAATTCTAAGCAATCTAATTAAGTTATCCATTTTGCTAGTCAATTTACCCGATTTTCATCCGGACATTTCTATCCCCCGTCCCTTTTCCCTCCGGACGCTTCTCTTGTTCGGACGCTTTTCAAACTAGGGTAAATCCGGTCAAACCGGACGGATGGCAGCCCTATCTAAGAGTAGTCCATCGATAGTGTGCATTAGCACGTGTGCCACGAACCTCTCGACACATTGGGCTTACGTTCTTGCATTGTATTTATATTACTTAATAAGCTCAATAAACTATTCATCTATACATATTATAAAGCTCAACGTCTCTGTCTGTCTGCCTTTTTATGTTCTTCTCACGAGAAAACCACTTATCCGAGTATCATGTTTTTTATTGTAATTCATAGCTATGTTATCTGGTCAGATTATAGGATATATTTTGTAAGATAAAGTAGCATACGAAATAAGCAGTGACGATAATGGTGAATCAATTCGAAAAAAAAGACACATTTGGGTCGCTTAAATGGCGTATGCTGAGTAAACCATAGCAGATATATCAAATTAAAGTTCTACATAATTGTTACAAAAAAATCTGCGATAGCATATATCTGTCTTCTAAGGACCACCCACATTAAGTATTTTGTCTTCCGTCTTTTGAGCGAGCAATACGATTCGCGCCTGCGCTCCACCGACGGCATTTCCACGCGAGCGGAGCCCCAAGCACAGCTAGTACTAAGTATAGTAAATATATGCATAGTAAATTTGTTATTTCATAAGCTTTAACTTCTCATTTTCGTAATTATAATGCTAACAACATACATTTCTATCCAGCCTATGTAAAATGCTCCATGATTCTGCTGTAAATAATTTAATATTAAACAAATCGTTCATTTGTAACTTATTGTTATACGCGAGCTACATACACAGATACATTGACAGATGTACTTCATGTATTATAATAGTGTTAAAAGAATCATATTGTTTTACAATATTTTCAATGTGGATTGATCATTTGCAATCAACTATCTACGTCACATAATCATATAAATCATGCACCTGTTCTAATAATGGTGTTTATTTTTTTACGACAAAAACAATATAACACTATGTTTGAAGAAAAATATATTTTCAAAGAATCGGTTTAGAATGTCGAGATGACTTTGAACATTCAATATCAAAATGATAAATTCTACGTACTTAACTTTTGTTGTTAGTCATAAACTTCAAAATACCTGTACCGGCTCAAATTAAGACATGGTTTGCCTGAATAATTTTTAACTTTCGCTACTGTGCTGTAAGTGCTATTTTTACAATTTGTTATTATATATAAATCCACACTATGTCCACCACTCCCTGTCTATCTGTTTGTTACCTTTTCGCAAATAGATTTCTGAGCCAATTTGGAACCTGGAGAAGGAATAGTATGGAAAACACGCAGACGAAGTCGCGAGAAAAAGATAATATAATATATTTATAATCTGTTTTTATAAATGTGGAAGTGTTAGTTTTAATATTTGTTCTTTAATCCTTTTTAAACGGCTGAACAGATTCTAATGAAATTTGGCATATAAGTCGACTGTCGTAAAATAGGACATAGAATACTTTTTGTTTATCGCACAGTTAAGCGGGAGGAGCAACAATTAGTCTATTTTTTATTTATCAACGTCATGACTGACTCATCATGGCACATCCCAAAATATAAAGAACAGAAATTTGAAATTTCATAAAGGTATGGAAATTGTATTGTAAGGAAAATTTTAAGACGGGAATTCTCGAAATTTACATCTAAGGGGATGAAATGGCCGGCAAAGTTTGTATATACAAGGAAAATTGAAAATTAAAAAAAACCCCGACACAAGTAATCTATTAATTGAGATCATTCCAATAAGCCCGAACACGATAACTCTGCAGTAAGTTGGTGAAGAGTTAGGTATTCTGCAGAGTCCAGATGATGACGCAGCATTAGCTCAGTGTTGCCATGTTCTTCTAATATAATTGAACTAACAGAATACCAAATTTCAACTCGATCAGACCTGACCACACTCACATCCATTTATCAACTAGAAATAAACCTGATAATATTTAAATGGCTAAACATATTTTTCAAGTAAAGTATACCCGCTAAGATAATAATGATTTTAGAAATTAAATTTTCGTTAACTGTCAACCGCTAGTATTTTTAAATGTTTTATGTTGACCACAGATAATATGTGATGTTGACTATAAGTTTAACAAGTTTACAATCCCGATCAAAGGCTGACATTTAGGTGACATTTGAAACAGTAATGTCAGTAACGCCGATGCATACGCGAGTACCTGCATACCAGTGCCGGTGGCTGGAGCTACCGCGTCACCAGCAGCTCTCAGTATCCGGTAGACTGTAGTGACATAGCGAACGGCCTTCGTTCAACGATCACTAGGACACTTTCGCGTTACCACTTATATTAGAGCACTTGTGCTTATCGCCTTCATTGTTACTACGCTAAGTCAGATATTGCATAATACGCATGATATCGAAATGTTGTTAAGCTCTTTCGAACGCATTAATATGATTGATAATATAGATTCCAACAAAAACATACGTCTGAAAAAGGGGCCAAGTTTGGTAGAAACGATGTTAGCCGTTTTCAACGATAATAGAGCTGAGATCTAACGTGTGCCAAGTTTCATTACAGTTACATTAAATATAGCTGTAGTAATGTACTTAGGAATATGCATGTAGTTTAAATACAGGTAAAATATTTTTTATTTCAAATCTTTATTACTGTACAATTACACCTATAACGTTGTTATTTATGTATTCGGTTTTTGTTTGTAGATTTTCATTAATAAAAAGAGTTAAAAATACGAGGGAAATTTAAAATCGTAAAACGCAACGCTATTGGCCAAATCGAATAATGACGTCCAAGTACGCGTTCAAATTGACACGAAAGCGAAGTCATTGTGTATTTTTATAGTTTTGTGTTTGTATTTAAGTTTATCAATATTTATTAGTTTAATTAGTAAAATGTTGTATTCTTAGAATGCAGATTGGGTATCATTGGTCTATTATGTTCGGCCTGATCACCCTAAGATAAGTAACTACCAAATAATTCGGCTAAATACAACTGTACTATAAGATAATATTTTTTTTATAGTAGCACGACAAAGTGAAGGCACTGTTCCTATTGGTATGTACAGTATAATTAAAAATACAACGGAGATCATTGAGATCTATGGTAATCTATCGATGGTCGTCATTGTCAAGCCTCTTAGCAGCTGGATATAGATACATTGGCTGAGCCCGAAATTGGACATACCAAAAGACAGATACTGTAAAGAGTTTATCAGCATGTGTGTGGTGGTCGCGATCCAGTTGGGTACAGATACCCTACTAACGCGCTTGATTACTAGATATACAAAGGCTGATCCCGGAACTCGACACGCCTAATTATGCCAATCTAGCGGGTGTTACACTGGTGTATGGTGGACGCGATCCAGTAAGACAGTTGTCGTGACCGACCCATCAAAAGAGCTTTCTTACCTTAGTAAGGTTCAATAGGATACTTTTATATTAAATAGGAAATAAGCCCGTTAACTTATTTTATTGTGCACGTCTGAACGTCTGTAAGAATCTTCTCCGTTATGTTCTATATTAGAACGTCTATGAATTATAAAAATATGTTACACCATTAGTCCTTTCGAACCGGCCAGTATTTCTAAAGTCTAAATTGCATAGAACATACATATAGAAATACACTTTATCAGGTGTTTTTTTATCGTATTTTACACATAGTTACACTAAAGTACTTATAAAATGGTTTGCCACTTCCATCTTTATCGTAATTATTTATAAACCATAAAAATTTTCAGATAAAACGAATAAAGCACTGTACTGTTTACAATTTATTTATTTTATTGCGTACGCTGACGTCACTGAAACTCGGTGACAGCGCGCCAAAATGGAGGCTTTTAAATCGCCCTATTCTCGTTGCAGTTTTAAAATATTTATTTTGATGTTAAATTACAATATTTTTATCGGTGTTTTACTTTTAAGGCTATGTTCCAGCGTAAATAATTGATTAAAAATAATTCATGCATATTTCCCATCTATTTATAAATAAAGCATTATGCTATTTTCTTTGGACAACGACTACCCCGAACGTCGTTTCTACCGAACTTAGCCCCTTTTTTTACATTTAGGTTTTGTTGGGATGTAACTCTTTAAAAGCTGCGCAACGCCATCTATTGGTGAGCGAATGGAAACGCCATTACTGTTTTACTTCATTAAGTTTATAGCTTGGCACAAAGCCATGAATTGAACGGATGGAAACGCTAGGTAAAGTTTGTTTGTTTTTAGGAGGCAAACTCTGGAAATACTGATCTAAACATTATTTCACTAATTAGAACCTACGTTATCCCTCAGTGCTATAATAGGCTATAGTTTTATTCATATTATTAAAATTGTATACTGTAATAACCGCGAACGAAGTTGCAGGGGGTTGCTAATATTTTACCTACGTAAAAATATTGAAATAGTACCTTCTACGTTATAAATAGATACTAGATACATCAACTAGGTACGTAATATTAATTTTCAATGTACCTACGTAAGCTGTTTTGAATGTCAAATGTACCAACTGGACAAATATCAAGCAATTTAAATAATTTTATTGGTGGTCATGCCATTGCTGTATAGTCGTTCTACTTCAAGGCCTCTTGGACTGTAACATCAAAAATTATAAGCAAGCTTCGAATTGTTGCAAACAGTGTGAAATTATTTACGGAAATTACGAAAATAGATCACGTAATAACAATTGCTTCTTCTACGATCATGTAGAGTTACTTAAATTTACGAGTAGATTGCGTTTGAAATTTAATTCGCTCTTCAGTTATATAAAATTACTAACTGTGCTCCACGGTTCCACCCGTGTTCAGTTTATTCGTCCAACTCTCCACCGCGCCGCTGCTAAAGCACCCCATGTACCCTATCGTTATTCTCACTTCCCTTACTTGCATAAATCTAGCCAGATTGCTTGATGTTTATGGTTACTGCTGCACTCCTTAGGATCGTAGTGTGAAGTTAACCTATAACTTTTCTCAATAAATAGGATATACAAGCAAACATAATTTATCAAATCTGACTGGTAGTACCAGTAGTTATAGCTTGACCGCTGTATGCGCGACCGTCCTACTGGTCTAAGGGGCGCGGGAGGGGAACAAAACTGACCAATAAGCTAGTCTGTTGCCGGCCGCCGGCAGCAATAGACGTTTGACGTATTGGGTTACGCGTTTTTATTTTTGTGACTGCTCCACGTGAGATTATTTTACCAAGATGGAATTACGGACGCAGCATTTAAAAAAGCTATACAATCAACCTAAGGTAATGCTTTAGCGCGTTTTTATTCAACTATATTGAAAACATAGAATATACAATTAATTAAGTTTCATTTCGAAAGCGTGTAAAGATTAGACAATCAATTTTTTTCTATATGATTAGCATTTTAATAAAGACAACAATACTATATGTATTAAATATATTATTTATCATTAGATATCTGTACCAGTTGCAATAACTTGCATAAAATAATTGATCTTAAGATATAGAGTATCATGTCAATATCGTGTATATCCGTGCACACCCGCCGCCCCGCGTGCCGCAAGCCATCAGGAAGGTCGCGCTTACACCGGCCGGCTTATAGTGCATTCGAACGAACCATAGAATTATGAATATAGCGGACTGTGCCCGTGGCTCCGCTCGCGTGGACTACATATTGCCGTCGGTCGAGTACACACGCGAATCGTGCTGCTCCCGCTCAAAAGACGGAAGATAAAAATGCTTATTGTAAATGATCCTTAGAAGATAGATATATGCTATAGGTCTTTTTAAGAACTACAATAATGTAGATTACATTAATTTGATATATCTCGTGTGGTTTACTTAGCGTAGGCCATTTAAGCGCCCTAAGTGCGTCTTTTTTCTGAATTGATTCACCATTAACGTCACTGCTTACTTCGTATGTTACCTTATCTTAAAAAAATATATCCTATAACCAGGCCAGATAATATAGTAATGAATTAAAATAAAAACCATGTAAATCAAATAAGTGGTTTTTTCGTGAAAAGGACATAAACGGACAGACAGACCGAGTGACGTTGAGTTTTATAATATGTATAGTGTATCAGCAGTTTAGTTACTATAACCAATTGCTTAATTTGAAAATTATTGAAAAATATTAAGTGTGAAATTGTGTCCTGATATTTATTACAATAATTACCATTGACAATATAATTATAGGCATATTATTGACAAGTAGGTACAAAATAATCTTAGACTTGCGGGTAAAAATGCGTACTCTTGGCGCAATCAATTTTTTTTTCGATTGACCACTCTTTTAGCCTTATGGGCCCTGAAATCTCAGAAAGCTTTTACAGATTCATCGGGTGTCGTCGATAAGTTCGGCCATCGGAAAACGTCGGTAGGACGGTTGACGAAATATATTTTAAAGAGTGTTTAGGTTTGCTGTATGAGTACTAAAAATGCTCTACATGCCTACGAGGCATAACGAGGTTTCATTTAGCGAAATCTCAAGCTCATTATAAAATTCAAAACAACGTTCCTTGAAACCATTATCAAACAACTGAACTAATTAACACCCATCGCTTCGAATTTCCATTTGTGGGGCTAAATCTAATTGTGGGTGTGGGTCTAAATGATTGTATTTTGTTTCTTGCCACCCCTTCAAGGACATACAGTTTAAATATTCAAAATTTTATACATGAAGACATTGCTTCGAATTTACAAGCTGAGTCAATAATAATAATAATTGCCACAGTAATACTTTCATGTATTTCCACCGTTTATAACGTAAAAGTGTCTTTAGCTGATTAAAATTTTATATTTACACATAATTAACAAAAACATGAATTTAATAAGATAATTTATAAATGTCAGTTCAAAAATTAATAAACTATAAACTTATCAAGTATACGAAATTATATCGGTACCTAATTAATTTATTCTATATAAGATTATGTGATAATTAAACAATTTATGTATTGAAAATTTTAGACACAAAAACGTTTAAATAGGTTGATTATATACTATTTAAAGAGAAAACAATTCTGTGTATTCGACTTAATTAGTTCGTAAATAATCTCCAGATATAACAATAGTTAATTGATCCTGAAACTCTAATGGTTTACGTATAATTTTAAGACATAGATACTTTTAAACTGAACATAATGTGCTACAAATAATTTATATGTACAAAATAAGGTCCTTAAATGTTTGGATAAGTAATTTCTTACAAATTCGATTGAAAGTTACTTAAAACCCCTCCTCTTAGTTATATTGTGACGGGCAAGTACGGAACTCTACACTGCGCGTGACTCGACACACACTTAGCAATTTAAAAAAAAATGCAATTATATTTGTCATCTTTTTATCTTTGTAAAAGTAGATTTCTAAGAAATTATTCCCTTATTAGATCTCTACATTACAAATGAAACCAAATTTCCGAAACTCAGTCGGCAGTTCATGTCGTTTCAGTAGTTTCTCAACTCTAATAATTATATCCTCTCGTCTACTTCTTTTATTTAATATATTCAACTATTTTATTGTATTTATTTACAATTCTTTACCTGGTTAATGTCCTATGAAATTCTTCTCTTGTGATTGAAAATGATAAGAAACACTACCTCAGGAGCACATCTGTTTACAATTCAAGATACGTTAAGAAAATATTATGATCACTGACGGGGGTTATCGAACATCTTATTATGTAGATAGGTCTCTATATAAACACACACGAATAAACGCACAGACACATATTCAATTCTATCATAGAATAGTACATTTCGTCTGGAATTTCTATAACAGCTCAGATTTATAGTATCGACGGTCTACCACAAAATATTTACATAGCAAATAATAACTGCGAAATTATTACTTCTTTGGCCTTTTTTTTGTATAATGGCAAAGTTTGTAGGTGCACAATTCCATCAATATCCCCCATACGAAAGAAAAATACATAACAAAGTCAAGGTACGTCTTCACGAATCACAAGTTTTTTTGTGGTTGTTGGCACACTTAATACGACGACACGAAATTACCGAGTGCCAATTGCATGCAAGATGACAGTTCATTAGACGAATGCGATATTAAGATTTAATTATTCTCATTTCTAAAAATGTTGACACGCACAAATAAGTAGGTCCGAGCAATAAAGTTAACTGAAGAGCTATTTCTTTGCCAAACGCGGATATTTCTCTACAGATATAAAAAACTAAAATTTGGGAGCAAATGACTGTTTGAGTACACCTGCTCTATAGTAATGTAACATGCACTGACAATAATACAATTTATGTATCACACGTTTTTATTTTAACTCGATTATTATCAGTACGGCTAAATCAATTATATTTTCATTGTTCGTGACATTTTTTTGTAATTATAATTAATAGATAAGTCATGAACGCTTAGGTAGGTATATGTATAATTTTAGTATTACCGCAATTTCTTAATTTAGATAACACTATATGAATAGCACTTGCAATGTAACGGCCAATTCATAAGTGCGTAGTTTTACTAAATCCAATACTTGACATTTTATTTTCGAAAACATAACTATATTTTTCTTATTACATTACTCGGGATGCAAGCATAATAGAGAAATCGGTTACAAACAAGCATTGTTGTTAACGGTATCGCAAATTCAAATCCTGATGTCTACCCTACACTATTTTGTCTCAAGTATCTATTTATTACGTAAGTATTACATAGTTATATAAGTAGTAGGTACGTATGTATCTACCTACCCAATTTATTAAGTAAGTAGGTAGGTAGAGAAACGATATGAATTGGATAAAAACTCAGCACTGTGACCTATATCTTTACATACAATAAAATTGAAGTGTCTGTTTGTAATATCAAAATAACACCTTTTTACTAAATGCATATTAAAGTATATACGGTACCTATAACAAAACCACTTTTTTAATTTTGCCTATCAGTTTATTTCGGCGAATCTCCAAAACAGTTGGACCGATTTTGACGGGACTTTTACTGATATTATAAGGTGTAATTTAGGCTACTTTAATTTTAGCAAAATAATTAGGGTTCCGCGCAAATAAAATAATAAGTTTTTTTTTTTTTTTCGAACTGACTATACTGTTAGCCTTAGGGGCCCTGGAGCCTTTACGGCTTTTACAGCTTTACCGGGCTTGGATAAATAATAAGTCTTTTTAGTAGTCCACGCAGGCGGAGTTGTGGGCACAGCTAGTCATAAATAAAAAAAGAAGATTACATATCCCAGAATAAGTGTCCAAAAACTTGTATAACATATCAGAGTAAAATTATTAAAAAAAAAAACAACATATACTTACCTGGTAGATTTTAAAAATACTTTTAATTCCTACTTTTAACAATTTTTTAACCATGCAGTCAACGTTTACGTCTGTTTACAACTAATCATGTCAAATTTATTTGGTACAGAAAATACACAAATAGAATTTATTAATAATGTTCCATGAGTTATAATGTCTATAATAGATTCTATTAAACATAAGTAGGCTGGCTGGAAGTGAAGGTAATACTTTCGCTAACGTTTCTGCGGCCCCCGGTACCGCGGTGTGGCCTCTTGTTGCTAGTATACTTTTTGTCAAATTTCTTAGAATACTTTCTATAACTTGTACATGAAGCAATCGAATAGAATACGTTCCTACCTAATAAATGAAACCAGTAATCACATTTAGTTAATATAATTATCCAAAGGACAGAATAAACTCAAGTAAAATCTAATAAAAAAGGGATAATGCATATTGCATTAACGATAATTAAAAAAAAATGTACGACAAGCTATTTTATGTACCTACTTTTTTGTGTACTTATATATGTATTCTTTCGAATTTTTGCTATGGTTTCTTTAAATAAATTTATAACTAGCGTACTGCCTCGGCTTCGTATGTGTAAAAAAATATTTTAAAGACGGATTTTCATACAAACTTTCGTCATTTTTTCACCACCTCAGGGGTTGAATTTTCAAAAACCCTTCAGTGTAAATGGAACCCGCATGCAAATTTTCACAGTACTAGCACCAGTAGTTTGGGCTGTGCGTTAATCGATCAGTCAGCCAATCAGTATCTTACTTTATATATACACTAGATATTATGTCCACGGCTCCGCTCGCGTGGACTACTAAAAAATTTTTTTTTATTTTTGTGCGTAACCCTAATTACTTTTCTGAAATAATAGTAGTCTAAGTTATACCTTATAATATCAGCTATCTGCCGGAGAAAGTCCTGTCAATATCGGTCCAACCGTTTCGGAGATTACCCAGAACAAACAGACAGACACACCGACAAAAATTTGAAAACTGGTTTTTGTGATAAAATTATAGTATAGTGTATACTTTCATATTAATTTAGTAAATATGTATCTGTTATTTTGACATTACAAACAAACACTTCAATTGTATTATATGTATATAGATTTTGTATGTTACTGATTGCAATTATTTGGACTGGTAAGTATTTGGTGATTGATACTAGTATTATATAATACTAGAATAATATAATTAATAATAGAATATTATTAATCGTATTGTTTATTGCTAGATTGCGTGGAAACTGATTTTTATTTGTGTTTCAAATATTTTCTACTAGCAATACGCAATTGTAACTGTTATTTTCCCTTGTAATGAATAAATCGGCGTAAGCCATTTAAGCGCCCCAAATGTGTCTTTTTTCCGAATTGATTCACCATTGTCGTCACTGCTTATTTCGTATGTTACTTTATTTTATAAAATATATCCTATAACCTGGCCAGATAACATAGCTATGAATTACAATAAAAAACATGTAAATAGAATAAATGGTTTTCGCGTGAAAAAACTCATAAACGGACAGACAGACAGGAAAACGTTGAGTTTTATAATATGTATAGATGTAAATAAGGAGAAAACCACGTACCTATAACATATATTATACTTATTTATTTTTAGTGAGATCGTAATATATAATGTTTCTTAATAATTACTTTATCATTTCATATCACATTATCTGTGTTTTTATATCAAAATCAATATTTTTCATTTAAACTTTTCATATAAAGATATAAATCTAGTAGGTGCTTGGACAAACATATGATTTAAGACTTGGTCACCTTGTCCATTGTGTTCACCAGTCCAGTCCAGTCCAGTTTAAAGATCAAAATTCAGTTTACAAATAACAATCTGTTGTACCTATATATAACAATAGTCAGTATTATTGGCAAAATATAAATTATATAGGCAACAAGTGTCAGGTTTTTTAATATGCGATTACTTGGAACAAACAGACAGACAGTCAAAAACTTTAAAAATGGATTTTTTATAGGTACCGTGTATACTTTCATATGCATTTGGTAAAAACCTGTTATTTTGACATTAGAAACAGACACTTCAATTTTATTAAATGGCTGGTTTGTTTTTTTTAAGTAAGCGGCTACCGTAGTTTACCGTCAGGCGGACCGTAAGATTGTTTGCCACCATTATAGTATAAAAAAAAAAACAATCCAAGCATCATCAATAATTAAATACCAAATTAATTTAATGATAACATCGCAAAAATATAAAAATGATAATGAAAAATATGATATATATGAAAATTGATTATTATTGAATGATTAATAATGAAAAATGATATATCAAAAACCCGACACCTAATCTTCGGTAGGGTGAAGGTAACATTTACATCTACATAATACAAGTGGTCTACGAAACTAGAGAAGGCACTGAATAAATAAATACCATTAACTTACGTACATACCATTAAAAGACAAGTGAAACCCTTGAGAACAGCTATGAATTACGTTATTTATCCAATTTTGAAGACAAAAATTTAGGACATGTACACGCCATTCTGTATATCCAATAAATTATAGTACTTTGTTTTTTTTTTTTAATTTGAATAAATGATTTATAAGCATTAGTGAAGTAAGCCCGTCGGAGGCCGTGACTAAATGAGGCCCACGGCCTATGAAAACATAACAAGAAAGTAAATTATCTGTAAAGCATCTTTTTTTGGTGTTAACTCTAGCGCTGACAATAGAAAAGTAAAGTACTCCTAGGCAGACGAACTTTTTTAGAAAACTTATTTATCGGGATTTTTTTATTGAAAAAGATCCGCTCCTGAGGGGCCTTGAAATCTCGAAAGGAATCCCATAGATTTGATTTGAAGGCCCCTCAGGAACAGAAACCCAACCCAGTCCACCCCCTCAGGCCTTAGATCGCCAAAGTTTATAAGAGTAATATTTATTATTTTTGGGAGAGAGTAGACGCATTCAAATGACATGAACTGCGTTCGTCAAACTTGTGAACGTGTTTAGGAATTTAAAAATAGGTAGGTACTATAGGGATCGTGTACGAAATATAGAGTCAGCAATTATGCCGACGGTCACGCTCTCTGGTATCATATTTGTACACTATTGTGAGGTAACATTTGTAAAAAGCATTACTTTACGTATATAAATATCACTAAAAATATCTCAACTTTCGATTATTTACCGTTCAATTGAGACTTCATTCTTTTTTACAGTTAGATCATTTTGTAATTAGGCTAAAAATAAAATTTCACGCCGCGGAAACAAATAGTTTTTGAGAAAAAATCTTTTTTAAATCATATTTAATTTATAAATCCTAAAAGTTTCTAAGCATTTGTTTTAACTGTTTAATTTATTTTCATACATTACATCCTATCATTATTAATATTTAAAAAATATTATACATATAAACCATTAGTTGTAATTTTGTAATAAATTGTAGTAGGTATAATTTATTACACATAAACTCAAAAATTCAGGAATACATTTCTCAAAATCTAATTGCTTACACGCTTTTTCCGAATTACCCTCCTCTCACTTCCCTTCTCTTCCGCCCCTTTAGAAGGCTTGGAGAAGATTAGCAAAGAACATGGACGAGTGTCGTTTAAGGGTTTGTTAAATAACATAGTTATAAATTAAAATATAACACACAGACAGAGAGACGTTGAGTTTTATAATATCTATAGATATAGAAGACGATATAAATACGTCACAAGACCAAATAATACGAATCAAAATATATGAAGCAATATACTCCTTTTGAAACAACTGTCACATTTTTGTTTGTTTAATAAAATTATTATAATATTATGAAGTTATTAGTATATTGTTAAGATTATTGATAAAGAGTCCATATTCCGTTGCATCGCCCTCGTAAACTAGATGCAATGACCCGGCATTATTTTGTAATAACATTATCGATAGAGATGTTTTAACAATGTAGTGCACGTATTGTAATAAATAAGTATTTATTCAAAAATAACTATATTTGAATTCTAATAGCATTGAACATAAAAATAATATTTTTATTTATTACCTATACTTGACAACTTCTGCATTGTTTCCGCTACCAATGCACCGATACAAAATATTGTCTTACAGAAATAGGTCTGTAATTTCTTGACTTGAATTGTATTAGTTTTTATTTTTAATTATTGTAATTTCATTGTCATTGCTGTACAAAAAACGTAATAACGTTTTGTAATAACATTAGTTTGTGCATATCAAGTATTAAAAATCATGAAAGTATTTAACGTAGTGTATAACACTGGCCAATATCGAATCTACGAATTATAAATAAGAGGGCCTTATGTCAACAATTTATCCCAAAAGGATCCTTAGGTTTATTACAAAAGTACCTACTCATTTAAATAAAAGGAAACGGCGATTAGTCCTAAGACGATGTGTAGATACCAGATTCCTAATAATTTACGACTGGTAATAAACACAAAGCGATAATATAATTTATCACGCATTATGGTTTTATAGATATACTTGCTCATGGCGTAATAACTTAACATTTTTTTTCATGTTTGTTTCATGCAGTATACACTCATCTATTTGACTATCTCTTTACAATTATTGTTCACGATGGTGTACTTACTTACATTGTACATGTTGTAGGTATGTAATATATGTACCTTTTATTTGTAACTGTTTTAGGTAGGTAGTTATGGCAAAGTGAATGTCTGCTATCAGATATAGACTACACACAGTTTACATTGAAATTTAATAAATTATTTTGCTCGAGTACATAAAATTATGTAATTATATACTTAAACTAATAAAAATTATGCAAAATAGGTATAAAATCTTCCTGTTACTGATTTTATAATAAATATAATTATGAGAGACCATCACTATAATTATTTTATCTCCGGAGATGGAGAAAGGCTTCATTTGTAGTATCAAGCCTGTTTAAACAGACATTCACTATATTTAACATGGATAGTAATAAAGTTTACATTGAAAATGTATAAATAAAAAAATATACCTATAGGTACCTATATCATTCGTAAAGATCTTAGTTTGAATATAATATTTAAAGCAGTTTAAAATGTCAGGGACACGTGAATTATATCTTTTGCAGAATCAATTATGTTTAATTTGTCGCAGAAATGTGGGAATAAATCAAATAACGTGAATGATTAAACCGAATATCCATGATGAGCGAACGGACGCGTCAATGGTTTACTGATATCAAACATTAATCGACAGATTACGAGTAGGCTTTTATCCAGACCAGCACAGCGAAACACCATAACAACCTATCCACGTAATTTAACAAAGAGTTTGCCTTTCACTTAGCATTCGGAACTGACACGTAGACTCAATTTTGAATCTGATTGTAGAACTATTGATGAAATAAAGTTACCAACCTTGTCGTGCCGCCGTCGTTGAACAAGTCCAACAATACACAAATATTCACTGTATTATCATAGTTGTGTATAAATTGCGATGGGTAACGAAAGTGATAGTTTCCGTGAGCGCGACGAGTGATTTTGTTTCGAGTAAAAGTGTTTATGTAGGTAGGTATTGTAGTGGCACGTGGCGCTTGCACTCGCGACGACTACTCGACGCGAAGTGGAGGTACGAAATAATATCTAAACAACCTACTCGCCACGCCAAGCCAAGTCGCGTCACGCTGCGCCGCGCCGTCGCGTCCACCTCGACCTAGGCGCCTGATGTTCGGGGGAGGCAACACCCACTCGGGACGCCACGATGGAAATTGTTTTTCACAAAATTATGGCGAACATAGATAACAAACATAGTTTCTATACGTACATCCTGTTGCTAAGTACGTAAATAAAAATCAATTTATTCCATACTAGGTTTCGAACGCGTCTAGGATTGGTAAAGAAAATTAATCGAGGTTAAAACGAAATTCAGTCAGACTGCTGACTTCAAGATACATGTTAGCGAAATTTACTTAAAAACCATTTTGTAAAAACCACTAAACTCAATTTTACTTCGCTAATACCGAATAAATAATATGATATTATATAAATGTTTTGTAATAACTCGACAAAATGACTCATTGCTTACTACATATACAATCTAAGAACAATGGTCACCGAAGGGAGGAATCGTTCTGCTAGCATGTGAACCTTGTTTCAATGAGAACTCAGCTTGCCGAAGAGTAGGTACCTATATACTGACAAATTATTCACCGTTTTCCTGATTACGTTCAAGTTATATAGCAGTACCGAGGACCACTCGAAATACCGGTGATAATTAACTTTTTTTTTTTTTTATAGGCTTCTAGGATTCTAAATATATTCTATATATTTGGCCACAATCTCACCTGATGTTAAATGATGATATCGCCCAAGACGGTAACACGCTAAGCTTAGTGGAAGGACTGACTTAGTGGCAGGAACACGCCTATAGATGTTTGACGACAGATTTTCTATTTGAGGGTAGAAGGCGGGCATTAGAAAATACCCTACCACCATGCATTTCATCACGATATTTTCCTTCGCTGAAAGCTCAGGTTCTCTGCAGGGATTCGAACTCACGTCAATCGACGTGGTGTCCATGCACGCTACTACTGAGCCATCATTGCTTAATATTGCATTATTATACCATAGAAACAACTGGCCTTATATTTTTACATTTCAGCGATACCCGCCCACTAACATTATTTCGTTGTATTGATTTTTAATAACGCGGCCCTGCCATTTGTCACGAAGCTATTCTCAGTCTAAAATATATCTACGGTTCTTACACAACACATAACGTCACTGGTTAACTATATATATATATATATATATATATATATATATATATATCTATATATTTATAGATATATATTAGGTCCTTACATATGAAATTGGCGTTTTGTACGGGAGGAATATAGTCTTTTTTTTTTGTTGTAAAATATATTTAATTAATCAAAGTATGCACCGTTGTTATCTATGCACTTATGCCATCTCATAGGTTTTTCATTGATCCCTTTACTAAAAATAAAACACGGGGACGAGAATCAATAAACTCTTTGAAGGCGGTTTGGACTGCCGCATCGGAGTTGAATTTTTTTCCTTGTAAGAAGTTGTCCAAATTCCGGAATAAATGGTAATCTGTTGGAGCAAGGTCCGGGGAGTACGGTGGATGTCGCAGGCCTTCCAATTGTAGCTCATCTAATTTGTGGTTGTTTGTTGTGCAGTGTGTGATCTTGCGTTGTCGTGAATCAGCAGTGGCCTAGAGCGATTGACCAATCTCGGTTGTTTAGCAGCTAGTTCTTCCTTCATGGTTTGCAGTTGCTGACAATAGATATCTGCCGTAATCGTTTGGCCAGATTTTAGAAAGCTGTAGTGAACGATCCCGGGGCTAGTCCACCAAACACTCACAAGTAACTTTTTCTGGGTCATATTCTTTTAGGGCAGGATTTGACTGGGTCTCCAAGGTTCAGCCATTGTGACGAGCGCTTTTTCATCACAAGTAATGATTCGATTTAAAATCCCTTCACTATTGTGTCGGTTGAGCAAAGTAACACAGTAGTCGACGCATGTTTTCAAGTTCGATTCACTCAATTCATGAGGTACCTACCCATCGTTCAGAACACGTACTTGTAAATATACCGATTTTTCCTGTTTTCCATTGTGCGGTAATAAGCGACGCCAAAGAAAATAATAATAAGGAAAAAAACAAATGAATGACTGTTTTCAAAACTCAAATGTACTAGGTAAATGAATTTATAAATTTGAATTTGGAATTCTTAACCAAAGAGGAGATATTTCATACCAAAGTGGTCAGTACGACAAAACACTAATTTCATATGTAAGGACCTAATATATATACTAGCTGTGTAGCGGTACACCACGGTCTCACCCGTGTTAAATTTATACAACAAATTCGCAATGGCGCGGAGTTGCGCCGCAACCAACTTCTTACTCACTTCTCACCCACTTCCCGTACTTGCCTATAGCTTGCTAGATTGCTTGACCTTCATAGTTACTGCTCCACTCCTTAGGGCCGTAGCGTGGAGTTATATAGCCTATATCATTCCACATGCTATCATATACAAAAAGAAATTTTCGAATTCGTCTGGTAGCTACAGAGATGGCGCGTGTAAACAAACAAACAAATCAAACAAAAAAGCAGCCTTATTATATTATTAAGTATAGATACGTAACACATTTAGTATTTACTTACACATTCTTTTGTCATTATTACTAAATATTTTGACATCCCCTAAATTACATATTTTGCAATGTAAAATGTTAAAAATAACATAATCAAACATTATAATTTCTATGGATTAATAATAATCGATACAATTATGGAAAAATCTTCAAATTATGTTATGACAGACTGTCAACCTTAATTTAATATAGAACTTTAAGAGTAACAAAAGTAATGTAAAAAAAAACCTCGTGACAATATCTAATGAAATGAACATGACATATTATGAACATGTTATAACAAACTTGTTGCGTCGCGTCGGCTCATCGGTCGCGACGGCTTAGCAACAAGTGTACGCCACCTACAGCCTCCGCCCACGACGCGACGCCTAGCCGCCGCCCGCCCAAGCGTAACTAAGGGGAAAACACACAATATTGTTAGTGTCACATGTTTTATTTTGCAAATAAACTTCAATATAGAGCAACATACGAGTAGAGACCCCAAAAAGGACTATCATAATCATCATCATCTCAGCAGAAAGACGTCACTGCTAGACATAGGACTCCTCCAATAATCGCCACAATGAGCCGTCCTGTGCTGCCCGCATCCAGCTAGATTCCGAAACTTCTACCTGTTCATCGATCCACCTTGTAGCATGGTTGCCCACGCTTTTCTCCAGGTACCTAGCCAGGTACTGTCTTAAAAGGGCTATACCACAAATTAAAGGGTGATACAAAAGTCTGAGGTAATTTGAAAATCTCGAAAGAGTCTGCGTAGGTGTTAACTCGTATCAAGACTATTACGAATACTATCCTGATTATGTCGCGGACTGAAAACTGATGACCTGATAAAATGAGAATATAATGTAAGTTTTCTAACCTATGACATAGAAGTATTCTCACGAGAGATATTTAAGCAAACCGAATATGACCTAAAATGCGACCTCTGCACATATTTGAAAACATATATATGCATGAAGTAGTACATTTATATTAAACACATTATATATTTCTTATTCATTTAATTAGCATACTAGCTGTGCCCGACGGTTTCGCTCGTGGTAAATATACTCGACTATTTCTCCACCACTCCATTCTCGAGTGGCGGCAACGCACAAGTGTACGTATTTCTATTATACGTAAATACTTACCTAAAACTTGTCAGATTACATGACATTCATGGTTACTGCTTCGCTCAGTAGGGTCGTAACGTGAAGTTATAAAATAGCAAAAAAAAACATATCTGACTGATAGTTCATAGGATTAGTGCCCTAATTATTTTTCTAAAATAAAAGTAGCCTAAGTTATTTCTTATAACATCAGCCACCAGTGAAGATCTCGTCAAAATCGGTCTAAACGTTTCGGAGATTACTCGGAACAAACAGACAGACAGACAATAATTTAAAAAATGGGTTTTTTGTTATTGGTATCGTATACATTTTCATATGCATTTAGTAAAAACCTGTTATTTTAACATTACAAACAGACACTTCACTTTTATTATACTAGCTATGCTTGCGACTCAGTCCTATTGGAATATCTTATAATTTAAAAAAAACATTGATTTAAATAAAAAACAGACGTGTAGGTGTGTTGAAATTCTTCATTGGCGTTTTAACCGTGCGTCGCTCTGTGGAATGTCTCTAGACACCCATGCAGCGAAAGACCGATATATTTTTAGTTTTCATGGGAATGGTGAATTATGATTTTCATACACATAAATGAATTTACTGTTTATTATGAAATTATACAATTACACAGTTCTAAGATATGTGTCGTTAAATACCAAAAACACGTAAGTCCATGCTTAGTAAAGTTTGGGAAATACAAGTAAACTATTTCGACGCAATAAATGAATAAGTTTTCCATTTGCACACCATATTTAAGCTTATCTTCAAGTTAATGTACTTAATGTGGATAAAAAATAATGTGAAAGTTACGGATTGAACAGCAATTTCAGTATTAAGTTTGAACATACTGGTTATACGGTAACCGCTTACCATCAAGCGGGCCGTAAGCTTGTTTGCCAGCTTAGTTGTATAAAAAAAGTACCTAGAATCTTTGCTACCTTTGAACCTTTGCTAAATATTTATAATGAATCCCAGAGATATTTAATAACATCTTATATCCTATTTTTCCTGCTTCGTTTCCCCGTATTATTATATAATAAAACTCGTGCCCTGGTAAAAAAATCGGCCAGTCAGTGACATTAATATCGTGTCGTGTCAGTACAGGATGCACTGGACGTACCCGTGTATCATCACTTGCGAAGGCCTTTTAAATGCACCCCCATATACTCTGTTATATACCTGTTATATACCCCATATACTCACCCCATATACTCACCCCATATACTACCATATACCTTATTCTAATTAGTAAGTTTATAGTTCCTCCAGATTCCAATTGGAAATACTTTATTCCAATTTCACTGTATTAATACTCCTTAAGATATACTTAACGATAAAGCCCTAAAGATAAAAAATATATTTTTGCGACGTAATCAATTATGAGAATTTTCTTAAAATCGTATATATTTTAATAAATATCCAATTATGATAGCCAATCAATGCTGAAAGATCTTACCAGAGCCCCGAATATTAATTCCATGATAAAATATTAGAGTACAGTTTTCTATCTCTCAAGGTTCTTCATATATCATTAATTTAATTTTAGGTAATAAATCTATATCATATTTTCGCATATATATAGATAATTAAGACCTAGCATTAAGACATTTTTATCTTTTTATTTTCATGACTTACCTATAAAAACTTTATAATAGAGTTTTTTTATAGACGATATAAGTATTTATATATAGAAAAATTCATGAATATTCTTAACTGTAAAGTCAAATTGACAGCATGTTTTGGAGTTCCAAGTTTGTAGTCAAATTGGCATCAAATGTTGATAAATATTTAGACAGCAATTGTACATAGTTAAAGGGTATATATATATACCTGTATATATAAATATTTTCTTACTGTAAAATCATTTGCCTTCAGCTAACATCAAATAGAAGTACGAGGAATGCAGTTACAAATTTACAATGAAGTATACATTTCATTTTTAGCTAATGCCAAGCTCTCAAGTTCCTGACTAATACGTATAAACTACTGGAATTTCTAAGTAAATATTCTATTATGACGTTATTTGGAATTCCCATATAATTATATGTAAATTGAAATATGTAGGTACATACATTAATAAGAGATTATTATAAGCAAGTAAGTACATAGTCTTTAAACAACTGATAATATCATATTTACCTGTTCAATAAATCAAGATATCAAGAATTGAAATAATGATAAATGAAATCAAACGTAGTTAATAAAGCTTATTTCAAATTTTCGATACGTATAGTTCAGTTCTCTGGTGTATTTACCCCTTTAAAAATAAGCGTAGTGCTTGGTAAATATACAATATTGATTTTAGTGTTTTAATAATCATCATTTTTACAATGACTCCCTTTTTAATCATAGCCATCACACTGTTAATTATAAATATGGTGTTCATAATGGGATCGCTTGTTCTTTCTTTTCAATCAAAAGAACATAAGGTTGGTAAAAGTTCCTTACGTAATATATTTTAGTATGGTGAACAGCGTGAAAATTTTTGATTATATTTGTTTCTATCTTAAAGTGCCTACTTATAGGTTAAAGCAATGTTTCATTTACGAAATCTTATACCTATTTGTAAATAATGTTTTCGATATTAGTTTAAAAGTACATTCTACATAAAGAATTACAGTATTTACTTTCTTTTCTAGGCTAATTAATATCTACTTACCTATTAAAATTCTGGATAATTTAATTACAAACAGAATATTTACTTATTTACGGGTTTTATATCTAAAACACCAATATGTGTTAGTGGTGGTAATATATCTATATATGGCTATATATTACCCGCATGTCAGGGCAATGGTGGTCAAAGTTGTTTTTTTAAGTGTTAATGTAACTAAAGTATGATTTCAAAATTTAAAACACTGCTTCAGATTTTTATTGATTCTTGCTTAAGTGACTCTCATTAACCCTTTTACCCTACTATCAAGAACAGTACCGTCACTTTGCCCTGCTACTATTAAAAAAAGTACCTACTTAATTTATTTTGCAATAAACTAATTAATATTTACAGGGCATTAGCTCAAGGAAATCACAGGAATCAGTTGGTCAGTTGATGCTAAATCAACATAATGTGACTCGAGGAAGCCTCCCTCAAGTAATATTGTTTAACAGAATCATGCGTGCAAGCAGCGCTAGTAATCCTAGCGACGGTCTACAGTGAGTGTTTTGAGAAGAAAAACATCTCAGAAGCCTCGTCTAAATAAGATACTGTTGAATGTAATTTTGTTTTCTTGCACTATAATGTGTATTGTCAAAACGAGATGGCACTGCCATGCTTTTGTACTGGGTATCGTTTAGTTTTATACAATGGGTGTAGGGGTTTCTTTAGTTTAATAGTCGGCCTGGGTGATGCTGCAGCGGTCGCTCGAAGACCCAAGGCCCACATGGCTAACAGTATAGCCAGTTTGGGGGGGTCACCACAGAGGGCGCCCAATTTAGCTCATAATCCAATGATGAACAAGTTCGCTCTATTAGTTCATTAATTCTTTTTTTGAAAATATTATGAAAAGAAGGACTAATGTAATAAAATTGGTACCCGTAGCCGCCACGGCCATCACAAGTTTTTCATTTACCGATACCCATAGTACCTCGGTTCAATATTCATTTCTAGTATTCCTAATGCAAAAGTCGCATTTTTGGTCACCGACTGTATCATCATTCCAACATCAATGCCTGAATTCAATAATTATTGCTTTATGCTCAAAAAGAGGAATTTGAAAAAATACAGAAGTTACAGGCTCTGCAGTCTGCCTAGTTTGGAAGTTACTGTATAAATTGTAAAGTACACAAAAACGCAAAAAAAAAATTTGAATTATCTTCATGATCGTAATATAGAGATCACAATTTTATTTATGTATAATGCACACAAAATACCGTTTTATTTGTTACGGTACTACTTATTTTCCCTTTTTTTAAATGTGTTTAGGTAATTATTATGAAAAGTATTTCCGATAAGCTTTCGTGACTTCATAAAAATTACATGACATCGTATATTGAGCACGTTCAGTGAATACTTAGATAACATACAACAAAATAAATATATAAAATGCACGCGCTGAAAAGTCATAATTATATGAATAAGTATTATTCTGAATTCAGCTGATTTAGGTACCGGGACGTATCGATTTCATACACTGTCTATCACTTCGTGAATACGTGATATACACACAAATTTTATCACGATTAATTTTATGATAAACGCGTAAAATATTGCAATATAAACTGGCTAACTGTGGTTATTTTTATATAGTAATTTAGTCCGTAAATATATATATATATTAGGGTGGGCCAAAATAAACTTTTAATTTTTTTTTCTTAGCCACTACGAAAATATCGTTCAAGATGACGAAAAAAAATTCTGGTAAAGTTTCAGCCCTTAATATTAATATTAAGAGGTGCCTTGTTGTGATTTCCCATTTAAATAACATAAGATTATTTTTTTTGTTTGGATTTTTGATGCACTCGAACGAATGAATGTCTAGTAAAAATAAATAGATATTCTTGTAGGATATTTTACAATATTAACAATATTATCAAGAGAGACATAAGTGTAATTAAAAAGCTTAAATATAATCAATTGTCCTGGCTTAATTTTACCTATTTTAAATATGTTTGTCATATCTTCAAATAATATATATTAATACGAATCTACGATCTACAAAAAAGGTCTGAAATGATTTTTCGCTAAGTTGACTCGTTTAAAAGTTATTCGAGGTTAAAGTCCAACCTCAAATAGTTGATGATAACTTTTACAATTTTTTATTCTCTATCACAAAATAATGACTCAAAAATATAAAATATCTTAGTTTTCGTAAATTTTATCGTGTCGTGAAGTAGAATTATTAATGCGATAGTTTCAAAAAAAATACATTACTTTACTAAAAAAAAAACCAGCAACAAACACAAATTCCAAAACAGCTGATGCTAGGGTCAATGAACTCGCCCGGGCGCCGGCGCCGACGGGCGGCGGCGCGGCTTTGATACCGCGCACCCCAAAATTTAAAACTTTGTAGGTATAAAATTTGCAGGCACCATAAAAGTTCACCGATGTTCACAATAAAAATTGCAAGTAGTTTTAGATAGTTGTGACGTACCTACCTGTTTTCAAATTATGGTACTGGACGGACTAAAAACGGAAAGTCTGTTAACATAAAGTATAAGATAACTATTTTAAATTTATTCTGATAGATTAATTAACTGTCGATTATAATTGCAATTAATTTTAACTATCAAATTATTCTGTACCATTTCATTTTTAATTTCTTATACAAAATAAAGATAAAGATTAAATAGTTTTTATAGTTGTGTTTATAATTAGGTTAATTTAATATTCTAATATCATTTTTGTAGTAACGAGCTTCCTCTTACGTCAGAGTACTATTGATTGTATAGTTGTATTAAATAATTAGAGTTATAACTTCTAAATTCCAAAAAAAGATCAGTCAGTAGGAATAACTAAGCTTATAAAATAAAAGTTGGGAATGTCTAACGCTTTATTGATCTGTGGAAATGATCAAAACGCCCGCGGGCATTCGCAAAAGGAGCGGTTTGTTTTGGCGGGGTTGATTATTATGTTTAGTATTTGGGCGCCGACGTCCGGACGAGTTTGTTGCTCCGAGCATCAACTGTTTATGAATTTGTGTTTCCATTGCTGGTTTTTTTTTAAACCAATGTGTTTTTTTATGAAACTATCGTTTCAATTAGCTGTACTAACATGATGAAGCGTAAATAATGCTAATAGAACGTTTTAAAAATATGTTTTTTTTTAATCAGGATCGATTTTTTTCTCTGCCATCATCAAAGGTGTCAGTAGTGCTATCGTCTGTCTTCGTTTTCGGGAGCGGTCTCCTAACACCCTGTATACTTGTCTAATCCAGTGTGTATTACTTCCTCTGCTTTCCGCTCATAACTCAAATAAAAGTAAGTGTATACTTATACAACTAAGATAGCCAACAAAAAGCATACGGCCCGCCTGATGGTAAGCGGCTACCGTAGCCTATGGATGCTTGTAATACCATAGATATCACTAGCGCATGATACTAATAAGTAGCCAAAAAAAACAACAAAAACTCCCATCGAGCTATTTATTTTTGCAAATAATGTGCAGAATAAAGAAAACTATAAAATTTACTAATTTACTACTCACATCAGGAATACAACACAAGGCTATTTGTAGGGTTTTGTTGCGATCTTCTGTAGGGTTAAGGTATTTCACCAGTTAGATTGCCCCAAGTAGAGAAAAATCTCCCAAGAAACTTCTCTGTACACTTCATCTGTTAAGCTTGCTTGTAGAACTGTTTATGATCTTGTAGTATTTATCAATTTATCTTTTAATAAGTTAGAGTTATAGATAAATTACTTTATTACCGGCTCTATAAAAGGCATGTTCTATCATTCCATTAATCTTGCATGTAGTTTGCTTAATGAAGACGTCAATATCATTTATGATACGCGTACATCCCGTAAATCCCCATAGCCCAAGAACCTCCGAAAACCCTACTCACCGCAGAAACACAACACGAGGTTGTTTAGATGTGATCTTCTGTAGGGTGGAGGTATTGCATCAGTAGGATTGCTCCACGTAGAGAGAAATATCCAAAGAAATTTATGTGTACCTTACCTCTTTTACTTACCCTACCTACCCCATTTTGTAGTCATGAGCATTTAGAAACTCTTCTGATAACTTAAAATAAAAAAACGCTGTCTGTACATCTAGTATATAAATGTTAAGCGAAGTTGCTATCAATGCCTAGCGAATGAATAACAAAGTCGGCCTTGGTAGCTACACTTTCAAAAATTTTTCAGTAAAATTACGCAAATGTACGGACAACTCTCGTAGGCCAACTTTAGATGTGAAACTACAGGTTTATGCTATTTTTCCATATCGTTGTAAATTTACATCCAGTCTTTATTACATAAAATGAAAATCATTGTGAATTGATTCACTACTGTCGTCCCTGCTTATTTCGTATATTAGTTTATGTTACAAAATATATCCTATAACTTCTTTTTAGTTGTTTAAAAATTATAATAATCTATTCATACATGGAAATTGAAGACCGACATGGTAGCGACGTCTGACGAAGATCTCCCGCTGGTCGCCATTATTTTTGGAAAAGTACAAAAATTAAAGTAAGTAATTAAATTATACAAAAAGTATATTTTGAGGTTGAGATTTTTTTAAATTATAATGTTAGATATTCATCCCTACACTGCTACTCAAGCCCCAGTAGAGCCGTATAAAAGGCGTAGAGCACAATAACAACACAAAGTAAGTTAAGGCATTAAAAACAAGAAATTTCGAAACTAATTTCCATGGTCTAGTTTTATTCCAGTTGGTATTTTCGCGAAACATTTTTAATTATATATGATTCCACATTGTTACTAATGCAAGTGTTTAAACTTCAACAAATTCTATCTACTGTCTGTGTGCGGAAGTTTCCTTAAACCTTCAGACACGAAACACATTAAAGAATATTAATTAATACGTAACGAGGATATAATTATACAATGCTATAGAAGTTAAGCGTTTTATGGAAGATAAAATTATTTTACACAGATTGCATAGTATATTCAAAAACGTAAACAGAGCTGAAGTATTAAGGAGAGGTAGGGCACAGATAAATTTCTTTAGAGACTTCTCTCTACTTGGGGCAGTCCGATTGGTGGAATACCTCCACCCTACAGAAGATCGTAGTAAAATAACCTAGTGTTATGTTCCTGCAGTGAGTAGGGCTTCCAGAGCTCCTTGGGTTTCAAGGTTGGCAATGCGTTAGTGATTTTTATGGTATTACAAGCGTCCATAGGTTACGGTAGTCGCTTACAATCAGGCGGGCCGTATGCTTGTTTGTCACTATTGTAGTATAATAACTTGAAGTTTTATAAATAATTAGCACGCTTCGCTGTGGCTCAGTCTGATATTAATTACGAGTATTAGGGAAGTAAATACTTAAAGAATAAGATTTCAAAGAATTAGCAAGCTGAAGTGGGAGTGGGCCGGCCATATCTCGCGAAGAACCGACAACCGCTGGGGTAAACAGGTTCTTGAGTGGAGACCGCGACTCGGCAAACGTAGTGTAGGACGCCCTCCGGCCATATAGGATGACGATCTGCGAAAAACTACAGGCAGATGCTGGATGTTGCAAGCTGAAGACAGGGCGCTATGGCGCTCATTAGGGGAGGCCTTGTCCAGCAGTGGACTACTATAGGTTGATGATGATGATGAAGATTTCGGTGCAGCAATCTACACAATTGTCGTAGGTACATAATTTAAATAGAAAAAGGAAGTCATACTTAACATTTTTTAATTATTATTATCTACAAGGTGGCGATAAATATTCATTGTTAATCAACATTGAACTTTATTTGTATGCTGAAAAAGAATAAAATTTAGTAAAGAAGTCGATTGCAGATTAAAATTTCTAGATTTCTTTTTTCCTAGTAGGTACTTAGATGGATACGTGACTATTTAATGCTAAACAAAAATTACATTTGATATCCGTTGATCTAAAAAGCACATTTTACATTACAATTTTTTAAATAATATTACTAACTGCATTGTTCAAAAGATCAAACAATTTCATATTAACACGTTAGGTACTACACATGTATCAAGAAAGAATAGTGATACATAGTACATTCAAAAGGATAAGTTTAACAAATAATTTAAAATCCGGTAATACGATAGTGTGCGTTTATTGAATATGATGCACACGAAGTACACAAAGTACAAAGTGAACGTCGTTACGAAGCCTTCGCACGGCTTCGCCCGATTCGACACAAGCGAAGGAATAATAAATTCCTATGAAATGTCTAGATATGAACTAACTGTAATGATTTTATAGATACATCATTGGAATATTTCTTAATTTTGCTTAGGTAAGCAATATCAATGCTATTTAACATATAAACCTATGATTTTAAATATTGGTCTACTTAAATGTATTTTATAACAACTAATTATGTTCGCCGTTCCTCAAGCCTAAACTACAAAATTCTTGTTATTTATAAAAACAAACATTACTTGGTGATAATCCTTACTATTATTTATTTATGTTCTGTCTAAATTGCTCTTTTCAGTCTCTCCGCTGCTATTTCATTCAAACATTTTAATTACAAGTTAAATAGTTTGCAACATATTTCAAGTTATATTCTTAAAGATGAAACTAAATTGTGTTGTGTTATTGGTTTACAATGATAAGGATTGATGTTTTAATGGTGATAAGAGCACGCAAACACAATCTAAATATTTTTAATTTTGCTTTTAACATAAAAGCAGTAGTTGTGATTATACATATATATAAGTTAGATTGATATAGTATCGCTAAGTTTTTTTAAGATGTTTTCATTTCAGTTAAATATTTACTGCATTATTATGTTCCATATAAATCGGAGCTTAATTGAATTAGTTTCGCTTTTGAAAATAACCAATTTGTCTCAACTATACTTATTCTTTAAATAACATCAATTTACATGTGTACAGATCTAGGTTTTAAAAGATAGTCTTCTCTGAATCGTTCTGAAGAATTTTTTAGCAAACCTAAGAAAGAAGGTTTTATCATTACAAATTATATACAAAAGCCCCCACTGCGTCCTTCTGTCTGTCTGACCGCGATAAACTCAAAAACGACTTAACAAATTTTCATACAGTTTTCATCATTGGACGGAGTGATTCATGAAGAAAGTTACCTATTTTCTGCATTAGGTACACTTTCCTTCTGCAGTAAGTAAACATAGTAATACTTAATTTTAATTCTAATACAAGTTAATTATATAGGTAATCACTAATTAGAAATAAATAACAAGAATAAGAATTCAGAATCAAAAATTTGAATCATGGTAACAACATCACAAGTCCGCTTAGTCGGCAATGACCCCATATAGGCATATCTACTTAATTGCGAGTCGGTATGTAAACTTATGGAATTTAATCAATTGTTATCTAAATTTGGTGCACACAAATTAAAGTATTAATATTAAAATGTCACTTCTATTCATTAAGAATTCTATGCCGTATAGCGTTGGAGTTGATTTCGATAAAAAAAAAATCAACATAACCACAAAGATGTTGTAAGTAGTAGTTCTCGTGCAGTTTTAGTTGGACTGTGAGTGTTGGCTAACGGTGCCGTGTTCTAATAAATAAAATAAACATTTTACAGACAAATATGAGTTACGCGTTTATAATTGTTGTGTCCGTTGCTATAACATTGAAATTATTGTTTCTTAGTTTCTCATTATATTTTACATTGAAAAATGCAAAACAACAACAGGTAAGTTTTAAATTTCAAATTAAGGTGATGTGACGTCATTTCGCTGTAGTTAAAGTGATTTGGAAGCAGTTTTACCGACTTTTCATGAGTTAAATCTTATATATATAAAGAAAAAAAATTGTATTGTTTATGATCCCAAATAATTTAAAAAATTAGTCATATCTAATTTAATTTGCGAGCCCATTTCATACCACGGATTTCTGTATAATGTAAAAATATTTCTTGTGATTAATCATTTAAGCCTCAATATCGTGGTGTATCTACTTAAGTAGGAACATGTAAAGTTGCGTACCTGTGCATGGTTGATAAAACCTTTAAAAATTAAAAATGCATATACATTAGTTTATACAAAGACAGAGTAAAATAATATATAATATAATGTATATAGCTAAGTTTTATATGGTCAAACAGGTTTTACTGTTAAAAGGTTATTATAGGATTCAACATTATGTGAATGATAGTGATGTTTGGAAGTGACTCCGTCTCTGTGTAGCTCCCTAAATTATTAACTGAAAATATTATTTGTAAAGTTGGAATTTAAAATAAAAGCTAAGCTCGATCGAGTTTCTTTGCCGATTCTTCTCGATGACCGGTACGTTTTCGAATAGGTAGTTTCGAATAGTAGTGTTTGACTTTCATATGCGCCTTCTCGGAGCCAAAATTGAATAAAGTATTTTTTGATAATGATGATAAAATCATTGTCACCTTAGATAATAGTTCAAAATCGGCTCATTAATCTAATCGCTGGGTAAATAATCCATAGCTATCTATTCTGTTCTCAAGATGTTTCGATAAAATATTCAATTATTTGTCATGATAACCATATGACAAGACCAATACAAGTTGGTGCTACTCTTGCATATTGAGCACTGACAAGCAAGAGGGTGAAAGGACATATAAACTAAAAAAACAATTGAATGTTGGTATGTTATAGAATCTGTGTCGGGTTCTACTTTGTCTTGTCCGCGTCGCTGGTACACACCAAAGCCCGGCCCAAACCCAAGCTGTCTGAGGCTTCAGGGCTATTATGGCTAACAGTGTAGTCAGATCTAAAAAAAATTGCTGCTACACTTTTCTCTGCCGCGAAGCAGCGCCTCTTACGTTACTGTGTCCAGATCTGAAGGATGTAGTGGGTAATATTCATTGGCAAACAATGCATTCAGATTTCGTTCTCAGGTGAAAAAGAAAATGCTATACAAGTGTGCAAAAACGGTAAAAATTCATTGGTGGCATGCCGTGTTAGCCTGCGCAAATAAGGTAGAAACTAGGCATGAGACATACCTTCAAATAATACCCGGTCTTTAAGGTGCGAGTATCGCCAAATACCCGGTACAAATACCAGGTATCGAAATACCTCTAAGTAGGTATTGTATATGAGTGGATGTGGTCTCGCTAGAAAATCTTAATCTATGCTTTATGCATGCCTATACAATGTAATGAAATTGTATTTCGTTTTAATAGAATGTATATGTCTGTTGAAATAAGTGATTGAAGTGAAATCTTTCATTCCCACTTTACCATGCTTAATTCTGTCAGCTAAAAGTAAACGCGCCAAAAAGTGAAGGCCTGTAGTTAACGTAATCACTTCATAATCACAACTGACGTTAAAAAATCAAAACATTGTCGACGCACAAAAACACAAATTTTAAAATATATTCGAGCACTCTATAATATTTTCTATAGTTATAATCATAAAGAACACGTTACCATGAAAAAACTGTGCGACAAAATAATTATTATGCTTTAGCATTGTTATGCAATTATTTTCCTTAGATTCATACGTAACTGTATCAAATTTGTCTCAACGAATAAAATGGTTTCTAATCTAAACCATGCGGTGCTACTCATTTCGGGCCATTCGGAGTCGGACTCATGAGAAATACCTGCAAATATTGATACCCGGATATCGAGGTGCTGCTGCGGGTGCTTGGGTATTGCGAACTATAGGCGTACGCTTCCGGCCCGTACAGATGACGTAATAGGTACCTGTAAAGTATGTATCGGGTATTTCGGCCCGCACCCGGTCCGCGTACTGGTAAGCTCGCACCGGGTATTAATATCTGGACCAGTATATACCACTAATGCCTAGTAGAAACGACGTTCGGGGTACTCTTGGCCACCGATAAAAGAGCTGAGATATAACGGATGCCTAGTTCCATAGCAGGTCCTTTAATCATAACTGTACGTTCTTCAATACATTTATAAAACAATTTGTTGCTTTCTTTGACATGGGATTTCTAGATAACTTGACAAGTTTTAACTTCTTCTTCTTACCTCTTATCCTACTAAAGTAGGGTTTATGTTTGTTGTATGACTTTCATCCCTCCTCATGATATGCCCATAGCCCCTGAACTTCTCTGTGACTGGTGTTATTATAAGACTTCCTTTGATAAACTCATTCCTGATTTTATACATTCTATTTACACCACACATCATTCTTACCATTCGCATCTCTGCCACACGTAATCTTCTTTCATCCATTTCTTTCTTTGCCCAGCTCTCAGATCTATACATCAGGACAGGTTGTACACTTTTATCTTAAGTTTCAAGGGCATTCGTGGAATGTGATCCCCGAGACCTGTCGTCATTTCATTGATAAATCTCACCATTGTTACTGATTAACGAAACCGAGATACCAAAAATTGTAGCAGGCTGGTAGGGATTTACCATTTAAGGCTACATGAGAAAACCTGGATGGACTACGGAAGTACCAAAACAAATGTTCAGTTTTTGTTCTACTAATTTCCAGTCCAAACTTCTCGAGTTTTTCTTGTCATTTTCTTTGGACCTTAGTAGCATTTTCTCTAACAAGGGCAATGTTGTCTGCGAACAGCATTCATCAAGTTGCCTTCTATAAGTCCGATGTTAATGCAGAAAGGAGAAAAAACATCCCTGGTATAGTTCTAAAGCCAAATTGATCTTATCCGTAACTCCAGTCTTGGACCTGACGTGTGTACTGACTCGACCGTATAAGTTGTAGGTACTTCCCAAACACTCTCTTCTCTTTCACAAACTACCATAGAACCTCTTGGGGTCTTCGGATAGATAAATGGTTGCTAATATTATAACAGATATTTAACATGGAGTACTCAGTCATATGCCTTCTTCAGATCAATAAACATCATTTGTAAGTTCTTGTGCACACGTCTATTTTTTACATTTTCACACAGTGAACGTAGTGCGAAAATGATATCCACTGGAGCTCGTCCAGGCATAAACTGAATAGGTTTTAGGTCACTTCACTGAGTTTCAATTCACTTCACACAAAATGGGCGCTATTATGCTATTGCACCATTCATTTGGGATTGTCTCCTCTTGCAACAGTTTATTTAAGAACAAAGTCAGTCACATCCATGTGCTTTTTAAAACTTCCACACCCCAACAGGTATTATACCATCTGGTCCTGCTGCCTATTGGCATGCATGAGACGAACATATTAAAATTTTTTTATAAGTACCTATGTTAATATTAAATTTTATATATGTACAGTTAATGTATAAAAAAAAGTTAATTTATAATCAACAAACCTGTGAATCCAGTCAATTTCTTACCGATGCCTTTCGCCGACAGCTGTGCAAATATTCGACAAACATTGTAAAAACTGGTACAAACTAGTTTTAATAAACGTCGTAATAGTCTTTTAAGGTCATTGAGCAAATTTAATTTGATTTATTGTTTTATTTTAAACCAAAAGCAATGTACCTCGACAAAGCAAAACACAGGTAGGTATATTGTTGTTACGATTAAATCTACAGCGATACCTAACCTATAATAAAAAGCAATTCGTGCACAGTTTATCAAAATAATTATCAACAATCTCTGTTGCATAATTTTATATGTTAAGCGATAAAAGTTTCCCATAAATATTCACAACTGATACAATTCACAGAGATTACCAATGTAAAGTGAATTCAAAAACGAGTTTTATCTATTGTGCCCTGATGATTTTTCAAAATGACGCTTTGTGAAATCGATAAGGAAAAATGGTTTATTTCGAAACATAAGGACAAAGAGAAAACGATAAGGAAGTTTCGCGCGTCTTTAATTTTTTACTTTGTAAACTACTAAGGTGGCAAACAAACTTTCAGGCCGCCTGATGGTAAGCGGCTACCGTAGTGTACGGACGTTTATAATACCATTGGTTATGGTATCAAATAGCGCGTTGTCGACCTTGAACCCCTAACCCAAGGAGCTCTGGAAAACTTACTCACTGTAGGAACACAACACAAGGTTATTTAGCTGCGATCTTCTGTAAGGTAGTGGTATTCCAAATTGGAGGAAATCTCCCAGGAAATTTGTTTCTACCCTACCTTTTATTTCTTGCGGTACAAAAGTTATTTATATTATACCTACTAACTAGCACCCTCCCACGTAAAAATACTATTTCTTAAGAACAGGCTCTTATATAATATTACACTAGCGGTGCCCGTGGTTTCACCCGCGTATAATTTAAAAGAAATCGACGATTGATGATTTAAAATAATTAATTATAGACAATATTTTTATCGGGCTGCCACACCCTAGCCGAGTGTTAAATTATATTAATTTTACATTATCTCACAAACTATTCGTCTAATTAATATGCTAAAAAGGGCAATCGTTATCCACATAAAATTGTCTTGATGATGAAGTAACTTTCGTCCGTAAGGATTTATATGCCATGCCTAATAATAAATCACTTTTCAATTTTCAATAAAACTGTCACAAAATACCTTATTGTGGCTTATGTATAAGAGATAGACATATGGAACCTTGTACTTTTTTTTTAGATGTACTAAGGAACAATATTTTTGTAGGACATTGTATTTACGTAGGTATCACTAACCATTATGCCAGCGAACTCGGATAAAGCGGTTAGGGTACGCTATTTCTTCCGACTTACTTAACAAAAATCAATATTTAAAGCTAACTGAGAGGTGTAGCCTAATGCTAGATAGCCTATAATATTTCTCATGAACCTGACTATCATATACAATAAGATTTTTTCGAATCCGACTGGTACTTTCAGAGATTAGCGTGTTTAGCAAGCAAACCAAAAAAACTCTTCCGCTTTATTAATTAGTATTATAGATTTATTTTAAAGTTTAATCTGGCCATAAAAACTGCGGTATCTACTTCTGTAGTTTGTATAAATTTCTATCCCATTTTTTCAGCATATTGAGCCAATTTAAAAATATACCTAGGTATATATAAAAACAGAAAAACGTATCAATGATGTCTAGTATATTATATTTGAATTATCAAGCCTCAAAGTATATGGAATTTATATTTGATTAGCATTGACGATCAAAATTGATTATTTAATTCAAGGAATTTCATTGTTTCAGGTTAACCGAATCACCAAGGAGCACGGAAAATCACTAATAATATCTTGGAAGAAAATTCCAAGTCTGTTCCTGCCTAAATCATTGTATTGTCCTGAATTAAATAATAAAAACAACAACAATAAATCATAGTTAATATATTTTTTTTAAATGTCAGTGATGAATTATTGTAAACAAAAACAAAATAAAACCTTTGTTGTATATTGTATTCATTGTAAAAAAAATGCTGAAAATATTTAATGTTACATTTATTTTGTAATCACATATAAAATTTGTGGGCATCACGACTTTTTCCATGACTCGCTAGTTAAAATCAATCATTAAAAAATTCATTTCTCGCACGATATTTGACCATTTCACTGTACGTTTTTGTATATCAAGTTTTATATTTTTATTCTTATATTCAAGTGCCTTTTTAACGACAAGTTTATTAAATTCATGCACGTGAGGATGGTTTGTATAATCTTCAACTTTCATCCATACACAATCTTTCACTTCTCTTTGAGATAAGACAATTTTCTCCGACAGGGCCTCCATCATAAGAAGAATATAAATGTCAGAATTCCCAAACATCATATTATGTGTGTGTCTGAATGTTACCAATGATTGAAATGCTGCTTCTATGCCCGTCTCCTCTCTAACTTCTCTGACAGCTGCTTCAATAATATCTTCACCTAAAATTTGAAAAAAATAATCAAGCAAAAGCTCATAATTACTCCATTTACTGCCATCCATTAGGAGAAAACAAATAAAGTGATATAGATAGACACAACTTATCACTTTTTTATTCTTTTGCTTTAATATTGAGAACCAGTAAATACACTTTGATAAGTAAAAGCATTGTTATATTCCAAAATTATTGCTATCATAAGTTCATAAAATAAATTGTAAACTTCAGTGCTACACTTTGTTATAGTTAAAATTAAAATTAATCAAATAGTGTGAGAATACTTACCTTTTTCAACATAGCCTCCAGGTAGTTTCCAATGTGGGTACTCATAGTGTTTTTCTGAAATAGCAAGCATTTCATCCCTTTCATTGAATACCATGGCTCCAACACCCAAGTTTGTATGACATGCTGGAGGCAAATTTGACTCCCGATTTTTTGGCAGCCATTTATACATCATCACAAAGTCTTCTCTTGCATGATGAAAATTAAAGCCTTTCTAAGAATAATCAACTGTATTTGAAAAATAAAATAAAATACATACTTAAATGTAGTTATAATCAATGAATATTATTATTGTTATTTTCTAAGTAATAAACGAAAGTTACCTGCGCTAAAGCAGGAACAAGAAATGCATTCTTTATATCTACTTTAAACCAAACACATCCTCGGCCCTCAGATGTCCATACTTTCAAGGAATCTGGAATAAATAGTATTAATGATCAAACTGTAACCATTTTTCGGTTATTGTGGTTAATTTTTATTATTTTTGTTCATTTAAACTTTGGAACCGTAACCTTAAGTAACATTTCTAAAACCACAGTCAAAAATAATGACACAACTGCCACAAATTTTCTAGAATTAAGACTATTTGTTAAACTATGAATTTAAAATTTACAAAATTTGTCGACTTTGAAAGGCCCTCCTTTAAAAAAAAAAGTACTAAAGTGCCTTGGCAAGTGCCATTAAAAGTTCGCGCATTTAATCAGAATTGTAAAATGGTACAATACTTGTTAGTTTAATACTAAAAAAAACTAGTAAAAAAATAAAAACCTCGAGTAACCCGATTTTTGCTAACCCATTTTACTCAGTTCAAATGTTTTTTATTGATGTGTGAGATGGATAGTGGACATGTTTGCCATGAGCGACTGAGACAGATAGTGACGCCACTTTTACCAAAGTCAACAAAAGTAAGTAAAATTAATAAAATAATGAAAAATCTTGACCTAGTTATTTTAGGTTTATTGGAATAAAAGTCAGATAGGGAAATAACATTTTTTATTACAATAAATTTTCGAAATGTTTACCATCAGCCTCAATACACACTCTACTTCTTTTTAAAAAAGATCTAGTTATTAGTCGGGCATATCCTCTAGAGTTGATGTCCTCAGCAGCTTGAGAAATTCGTTCACGCAGCTCGGCTACGCTGTCAATGGGCTTTGAATAAACTTTTTCTTTGAGAACGCCGCCAATAAAAATCATCCAGGGAATTTAAATCTGGGGAACGGGCTGGCCATGAGATAGTGCCTGAACGTCCAATCCACCTTCCCAGATATTCCTGGTCATATAATAATACCAGATTGAAATACACTGATCCACTGGACGGAAAAGACTCTGTACCACTTGGGCTAGGTCCACCGGGACCCCCAAATACAGTCAAAAAAGGCACAATGAACCTACCTAAAATTGTGAAAGGCATGGTGAGGCAGCCTCTCATGGTGGTTATACATGATTGGGTTCCTGTACTGTACAGCAGAATAACCGTGTCTACAGGTATCCTTGATTGCTGGGGGTCAATGCAGTTCTCTCAAGAAGTGAACTGTTGGGGGACCTACTGGTACACCCATACCACACCAAAAGTCAGTTGATAACTGGATATGCACAGGCTGATTCCAAAATGCGACATGCAAAAGCAAATGATCACAATGGACTTTCCATCACATGCATTGTGGTTGCGACCCACACTATCGCCATTTCCTCATTCGTTACTCAGCAGGGTGCACCACATGCCCGTGAAGCTGGCTTGAGCGCCTCAGTTCTAAAGATGTTATTCCTAATGACTTTGAATGAATTTATGACTAAACTTATTTGAGAAAACCTTGAGATTACATTCTTTATCATTTATAATAAGTAACAAATTTACTGAATCAGATGACAGTTGAAAAATATATCTCATTAGTCTATGTTAGATAAATATGTAATGATAATTATGTGTTTATTTTATAATCATTGACGAACTACCAAATGTTTCTGTAATGTGCATCTTACAATAGAATTATGTATACAGTGAAATAATATTAATAATTGATGAAATTTAGTAGGAACTACTCACCATCTAAAATGCCATTGAAGTTCTTCTCAGTAAAACTCTCTTTTACAGAGTCAACTGTGATACCATTATATCTATCTACTTCACCTTTGAACATTGGTTTTGTTATTATAGCACTTGAACATTTTCTAATTACATTTATTCTAAAACGAGAACAAAATATAGTACGTAACAACACATAAAAAATATAATAGAAACATTCATGTAAATAAACAAAATTTTAGTATGTTGAATGTTATAAAATCTCACCTGTTAAAACAAATTTGATACATATTTTGTTGAAAGTTTTAATCTAAATTAAAGAAAAATGAAATAAAAAACTTGTTCTTCTGTTTACCTAATCAAGAATGTACGTCATTTTTCAGTCATTTTTTTACCATCCACAGACCACAGACGTGCACAGAATTTTTTTAGTATAGTGACAGACTAATAAGAGGATACTACGGTATAATTCCTCTCTTTCCTTTCTTTATAGGCAAAGGCAAAGGTATCTATGACTAGGGATTGTCAAGTCGATTTAGCTCAATATAATTAGATCAAGATGACTCAAGTTAAATTTTCCCTAACTCAAATTGGATTGCTACGGTAAATGAAGAAGCGAATACGCGATTGACACACTCTCTCTGTCTACTGTAAAAAATCAACATAGAGTATACTCTAAAGCTTCTTTATAAAGCTACCTCCAAAATAAACTTTGGGATATGTTTCGTGAGAATTAAATAATTATTTAGCATAAGTAAGTAATCTATGTCTAAGATCATGCAGCGAAGTCAGACGTATATGATGATTTCAGTATGCTAACAAGACGGCGGCTCACTTGTTAGAACTTCCTAAGGGGATTTTTGTGGCATATCAGAATTTATGGTCCATGTTATTATTTCCAATCCACTTCACGTGTGCAGTATGGCCAAGCTTTAATATGCAAAATGCCACCTGTTTTACAAAATATAGGGTCAAAAAATCACAAATTTATAAAAAACAAAAACCACAACATGACAGTCTGAGATCCCGCAATAAAACTCCAACCAAACGTAGTGATTAGATGATTAATTTACTAGTGATTAGATCTCTCTCAGACTACTAGAACAACCCCAAGGTTGTTATAATATGGTTAATTCATCCCCAGGGATGAAGTATAATGTACTGTGAATGAAGTGCGAATTAAAATATCCATGTTTTGTAGAGGTGTAACTAATATATTCGTAATAGGTACATATAAAACGGTGATTATATTTTTTCCGTCGTATTAACCAGTTACGAACTGTCAGCATCACAAACTTTGGTACCATACATATGTTAAAAAATATCACATGTAAGTCATTTGGGCACTACGATTATTGACTATTCTGTAAAAAAAAATTGTTACATATTTCCATTAAAAACATTAATTATTTCACCTATTATTTAATTATAAACACCAAATAATAAATATTTGAAATAACCAAAAATATATAAGTGCGTTAACGTGCATCTTATCGAGTCATGGTTACGGTGCACATGGCATCACGGAAGATTGAAACCAGCATGGAAACCAGAGACCCGAAAAGCCCGGGTTTTCGCGGGATCTCAAACTGTCATGTAGTGGTTTTTATTTTTTATTCAGAAATTTGTGTTATTTGACCCTATATTGTGTAATACAGGTGGCGTTTTGCATAATAAAGCTTGGTTATTGTGCACAAGTGAAGTGGATTGGGAATAATAACATGAATCATGAATTCTGAGATGCTACAAAACCTCCCTAGAACGTTCTAAAAAGGGAGCCACCATCTTGTTAGGATCCTGAAATCGTTATAAGACTGAAAACTATATACACTCGATAATGGCAGTAATGGTCTTTATTAAAGAAGACCGGTTGCCAAGTTAGGAAAAACAAGAAGACGAAGACAGTTGCCCGATGTTATTACTTTACTCTTTGTACAGTCGAAATTTCATAACAGAGTAGGCATGGAAATGATTGCTATTTAAAAATAATTATCATTGCTATGAAAGTATATTTTTTATCACTGCTATTTCACCTGTGATAAATGAATTACGTATCTGAAAGAAATGATTGCCTTTTTTTGACCTGCCACACAATTAATGCTTAATTTTAGTTATCTTACATAGGGGAATTTCAAATGAAATTAACTAAAACAATCAGTACTTTTTTATTAATCAACATTTTAACAGTATTTATCCTAATTTATTATTTATACAGTAGCTATAAGTATATTTATATTCATTATTTACAGTAGGAGACGTGGTCAAAGGATGGAGCAATTGCTGCTATGTTTTTATCAATTTTGCACCATAAGGATATTGTCTCTGATTCCTCCACAGTTAAACATGATGTGTGCCATATTAAGAATAACCCCAACAGCGTTTCTCATTACTTAAAGTTTTTCTCGTATTTTAATTTTAAGGAGTTCTAAAACGTGTTCTTTTATTAAATAGGCACGTCTTGTGCGCAGACATGTTTCTTCAGAAAGTGCGACTTCTCCCACGTTGTGGTCCAAAAATGCTTGAATTTTGAATCGGGGATCCATAAATGAACATACTGTACGAAAAAAATTATCTTTGATCTCCGTATTCAAGAAATATTTTTGCCACACCAAATATTGGCTTATGTTTTAAATAATATAATATGTATTAAACTTTTATTGGTTTTTTTATTATTTTGTTGTAAGGTTGGAAGTTCTATTGTATATATATTTGGCCATTTTGTTAAATAAAGGAGGTTAAACCAATTAACACATGGAGTCAGAATTATCAGTTTTTAACTCTTTGATCAACCTTACTTAAAGTGGTGATGTGAATAAGACAGAATACCTACTAAGTATTTTGTCTGGAAACGATACGACATCCTACAGTTTATATTATATTGTACACTAATCAATATTGCAAATCAAATTATAATAAACACCTACCTTTTGAATGCTGAAGGTCGATTTTTATGGTTAGAACACATCAATCATAATGTTACATATATTTAGAATCCATTTATCTTTACTATTTTGTGTTCAGGAAAGGAATTCATAAATGGTTTGTACTGTGTAAAGGTAAACCAAAGACCTCTCTATTGAAGGTAGGATATTTAGCAATCAAATAATTGTTACAGTTATTATAGGTCTCAAAATACTAGGTACTGAAATAAAGTTTATTTTTGTGTCTAACCAAGACGGCTATACTCTTTTGTTATAAGTAATCATTTAATTTTACTTAAACTATTATATTTTATCTTTTGTCTAAAATGAAATGTTACAATAAAGATCTCTGCAACCAAAATATCGATAATTAAATCCTAAATTACTATACGAAGTCAACTGTTTCAAAAAAAAACACTTTTGTCCTAAAGGCCGTTTACTGATTACCTATTTTTTTTTTGTTACAGATCGACAGTCACTAATTCGTTATATATAATTTAATTTTAATAATAGCACTAAACCACGGCGAGACACGACAACATCAAATTAACCGTCGCAGTTGTTGACGTAAGTAAAATATTTTTTAGATTTACAAAATTTAGATTACTTCTTACCTGGCGTCCACAATTGAGGAAACAGAGTTTGAACAAATACTACAAAGTTCTTATATACCTACTAACAATTTTAAATTGAAATGATTGTCACCTAATAAAGCAGTTATAACTATACTCGTAACGTCATCTATTACCACTTCTAAGCCTTTTTTATTTCGAATTTATATGTATACGAGAAAAATTATTTCATCAGATCTGAAAGGGTTAAAAGAACTATCTCATATTATTCAAAAGCCTAAGCGCCATATAAACCACTCCAAGTAAATCAAAGCCTGAGAGTTGTGAGGATAAGATTCAATCAACAATGTCTTAAAATTTCACTCGACAGATTTACTCTTTCTCTCTGTAGCACGTAAATTAGCACTTTTTGTCTCTTTCGTACCCGTAGCTTTGTCATCACACATTGGAAAGATCAAAGAAGTGAAGTGATTGAATGAAAAAAGTGATAAAACTGTGATATTGCGATTTGCTATGGAGTGAATTCACATGATGGTGCGATATATTGCAGACGTATAAATTTTGCGATTTGTTATTCTGTGAGTGGTTTTATATGATTGTGCGACATAGGTGTATGAAATTTAAGATTTATATTTTAGTGAAGTGAATTTAAATGATCGTGCTGTATATGCGAGTGTGAATTTTGCAATGTGTAAATTCAGTGAAATGAATACAATTGTATTAATTCTATGAATTGTATTTAAGTAAAGTGAACATATACTTTATCATATATAGCAGGTGACAAATTATTTTTGTTTTCATATGAAAAATAGCAGTGATGCATTAAATTTTATACCTATAACAGAGTGATAAAAATTCTTCATAATTTATGTTCACTTCATTAATAAAATAGACTGATAAGTGATAACACTACAGGGCGCAGAGACAAGTTACTATTACAGATAAACTTTTTATAAATGGCGAATAAAATCTTTCAAGGTGTTTTAGACAGATACAATGGAGTTACAATAGATTCTATTCAAGAGCCATGTGAAGATAATGCAAATTTCATTAATATATTATCTGGTAATTACATAGATTTAAATCTATGGGATTTAAGTAATCATACTTATGCTACGACCATACCATTAGAAGTGCATGGAAATAAATGTTAGATTTCTTCATTCCTCACATTTTTATGTATACTTTTTTCAGATTCCTTGAAAAAATGGACTAACGAAAAGAAGAGATGTATATGGTTCAAAGTTCATATTAAAGATGCTTCCTGGGTGCCTCTGCTTGCTAATGTAAATATTCATTGCAATACATGTTGCTTAGAAATTAATTGCCTAGTGGTTGTTCTTAAAGTTAGTTCTCTTCAGAGACTTAGTTCTTCAGTTTAATGTTTGAAGAAAATATGAATAGTGAAATCATTCACTATATTTAGTACAGGAGTAGTTATCTTACACTATGCTAAAGTTTATAACCAACAGATCTAATATGCAACATAAAAGAGAACATTATTGAAAGAAATTCGAAAGCTTCAGCAATATTACAAAATTTTCCTTGTTATGCTCTAGTTTGGTGATAATTCAAATATGCCAGCACTGTCTGGAATAGGTACTGTTTGTTGTCCATACACAGTGCATTGAATCTGTACAGCACGCCTTTTCTAAATACCTAGTACAAGATACAAGGTATTTCTCATAGGACATCTTACAATAAACATAACAGGTTTTTCAAAATTTCAACTCTGCGTGACTGCCATAAAGTAATGATATAATTTTTCTTAAGAAATGTATTTACGGTAAAATACAGTGTTAACAAATATCATCACATTTTCGATTTTCAGTTCTTTACAAATTATCCAGAAACTTTATAACTAGGACATTTTATTCAATTTTATATTATTATTTTATATTAATCATATATAAATTCCATTTTAACATTAAAATCACATAAAATAGATATTGAAAACTATCACCATTTCAGATGTAATATTTAATATAAAATGTTGCGTTTATCTTTAATTGGTTAGCATATAATAATTTTATAATGAGCCGTTTTTTTATTGTTATGAATGTTCACTATGCTCTTTTTTGGTGGTCTTATAATAAATAAATATGACAATGTATGAATATAATATAATAATATGAAAATAAATTTAATGGTATGAAGTAGCAAACCAATATGCATTCCACCTGATGTTAAGAGGTCATTGCAACCTATAGCCATTGACAACCAACCTCAAAAGGACTGCAGTCCCGAGGCCAGTCATAATAGGTTGCTACTCTTTAGGGATGGCCTTGCATGTTGCAGACTAGACCACAGCAGTGAGAGCACTACTGTTTTGCTGCAGAATTAGGTGAGGCAGTGATGCTTCCACAATCAAACCTTACACAGTTCCTATAACATTTATATAGGTATAATATATGATAGTGTTTTTGTGTATTTACATTGTGTATATTGTTAACATATTATTACATTGATTTATAAAAATGTATTTACTTCAGGAAGGGTTCAACTTCCATCATTCCAGAGACAGTTTTGTGATGATGTACAAATGGTTACCAACTGAGACTTCATCAAATTTACCACCAGCCTGTCACACAAATCTTGGCGTAGGAGGAATGGTGTTTAATGAAAATAATCAAATATTAGTTGTAACTGAACAACATACAGAGTTCTTTCATTGGAAATTACCTGGTGGTTATGTAGAACGAGGTAAATGTCTAATAGTTTTTTATTGATTCATTAACTAGGATTTAAGCACAATCTCATGATGTTAAGTGATAATGTAGCAGCTAAATACAAAGATAAACGTTAACAATTTTTTTAACTCAAGGATGATAGCTAAGTGATTATTATTGGATAATTGAGTCATAGAAAATTAAAGGTGGCAAAGTAGGCCTGACCATTCATTTGATAATTCAAATAAAACTAATAAATTTCAATTATCGCAAATATTTTACTGTTAGATTCACCCAAAGAGAAGTCAAATATTCGCCATAAATTTCTATGACTAAAATTGAAATGTATTAGTTTTATTTGAATTACTAAATTATCAGTCAGACCTACTTTGCCACCGTTGATTTTATATTACTCAGTTATCTAACAGTGTAATGAAAATTTTATTATAAAGTAAATTTATCTTCAAGGTGAGGATATAAAAGATGCTGCAGTAAGAGAGGTAAAAGAAGAAACCGGCATTGATGCAACATTTGAGTCCATGGTTACATTGAGACACTCCCACAACATGATGTTTGGAAACTCTGACATTTATGTGGTTGTATTGCTAAGAGCAACTTCTGAAGCTATATCTAAATCTGACATTGAAATAGCTGCATGCAAGTGGATGGATGTGGACGAATACCTTAGTCATCCACATGTGCATGAGTTTAATAGATTTATTGTTAACCAAGCTTTAGATTTAAAGAAGAGAAAAATTAAACTGGACCTTCATAAGAATATATTGAATGTAGGAAAATTTTCAAGAGAAATATCATCTCTCGTGCTAGAGGACGCATTATGATTTAATATAGAAAATATCAGCTAATATGAATGTAATTTTTGAGAACATTACACAAATTTGTCAGTGTTACTTATATTATTTTTATCACTGGGTCTGTGATATCTTTAATTTATTTGGTGAAGAAGTTTCAAAGAATTATAGTTTTAAATTTATCTAATCATACTTGAAATATTTAATGTTATTTACTTAAATGGATTTTGGTTAATTGATTTGTTGACAAATAAATATGTGAAACAGTAATACACATCTTTTAATCCATATACCAGTAACATTGGAAAGAAAACTTACACATGGAAAACTTGCCACAGAAATATTTTACAACATCCATTGTCCTGGTGTATTGTAAGCTATGCTGTATCTGTTAACAACTTTTTTGTGTAATAACTAATATTATCTTGGTATAATCAGGAAGAATATATGCAAAGGTTGAGTGAAGTAGAGATAACTTCGAAAAATGCAGACCATAATATATCTTAGTTCAAGAGTGTAATAATACACATATATACAGTCTTTACAATAATTGGACTTAACACAAGTTCGATTCATCAGTTAACTACAGCACAAAATTTCAATTTCATTAGTCAAATTCAGTCCATATATTCATTAATACAAAAGAAGTACATACTGATTTTTACATTAATATCTTCCTATTATATTACCAATGAATAAATAATGTTACTCTTTTTTACTTATTTAAATTGACTGTAATGTTACACAGTTGTAAACAACAAAGCCAGAATTGTTGGTACAATTCACTATAATAGTTTTATGGATAAACATTTATCAATTAAAATAAAAACAAAAAAAAAATATGTTACTAAAGAAAATTAATTTAACATTATGACATACATAAATATATGTTAATCAAAAATTAGATGAGTTTGCTTTTGGTGTGCAAGATAAGTTGATTTTGCGGCAATAATAATAATAAAAAAATGACTATTCTACAACATGCATCTCAATCTAAGTCAGGAGCGGAAGAACTGTGATGCAACATTTCTCCATCGTCATCTGAACTGTCCACATCACCAATAATAGACTTCAGGAAACCTCCAAATAGAGGATTTTGATTATGTTTGTTTTGTGGTATTTCTATACCAAACCAAATTCGTCCGATATTATCTAAATAGACTGAATAATTTGGATCCCTCTTTATACTAATGGCATACCAGTTCTTAAGTATCTTGAATTGAGCAGCATGTCTTCTGAAATAATACATGTAGTTGTTCAGATTACATTATGTAGTAGTTTGATATGCTTGCATAGAGGTAGAATAAACATTTACCTAAACCTAAACGTTTTCAAGAGTTAATAACAGTGCACTAAAAGGAGAGATTTATTTAGATACTAGCACTAAAAGTGACTGATCTACATTGTTTTTGCAATATAATTTAAGACCAATGATAATCACCAGTATACAAATCCATAATGTGACTAAGGCATTATCATTAGACTACCCTTGAATAGCCAATGTAAAAAGCAATATAGGTAACACCGATTAACCACTAAACATGTCAATCTGAATCAAGTTTGCTATGCTAGGTTTTTGCCAATGTACAAGTATATGATACTGCACTGCACATGAAAGCCAGTTCCCCACTAGGCTTAGTATGTTATAATTTTAGGCCACATTATCACAGTTATCAGTTGTTATTATTCAAAGAGGTTAAACCTTAAAGTAACCTTTAACCTCTAAAATACAAAAAATATAAACCACATGCAAAATAAAAGCTTACTATTATCTTGCATTGAAAATAATGAATATGATGTAAACAGAAGTTTTAAATGGATATAATCAATTCAGTTTCAGGGTTTAGTTCAATTTAATAATGTGCCATTGGAATCACCATACTTGAATTTTTTTATAATATGGAATTTCATTGACTTTAGTTCACAAACTTCACAAAGAAATCTTTAGAATGTATTTTTAATTGCAATTGTATTGGTTGTTATTATTATTATAAAATTAATTTAATAGCTTTTTATTCAATTGAACTAAAATAAAGTGTAGCAAACTAAGAAATTAATCTGAAAAATAATAACCACAATATTAATACATGATATGTTATAAAATTGTTTCTACTTACTGCTCTATTGCACGTAACAAGAACCACAAGAAATTTAATAATGGGTATAAATATGGTGGACCTTTATTATTCTTAATTGTGGGATGTTTGCCAGTATATGTATCAAAAGTGTCCGATGCCATTTGTATATTTCTTAAACACAAGAACTGCAACACAGCTTGTGCAATGAACAGGTCTATCTCAGACTTAAGTCCACTTGTTGTGTGCAGTTCTATCAACATGTTAGCATACGCAGAACCATCACTAGAATGTAAGAAATGTCTATGGGCTGATGTATATTTTTTCTCTTTCCAATAAACTTCTGCGATTTTCTATAAGGAAAAAATTGTATTAATAATAATCAACGTATATCAAGTAGATTACAAAATATATTTTGTTAATGTCTCTTTTATATACATTTTCTGTGAGGTGGATCTAACTTATAGTTTTAGAACAAGGTTAAAATTTGGAATATCATCATTGAGTACTTTACTTGAACTTAACAAAGCTAGTTTTTTCATATAGAGAAATATGGGTACATGGACCTTAAAATCTCAATGCACGGATAAAAAATGCACGGATTCTTTTCAATGAAAATATTAATTTTTACACTTACAGCAGATTTGATAATGAATGTTCTATTGCTTATTAATACTGACATATTATAAGAAATCTGATACTCGGTTTAACAATCCACTGCTCAGAGAATAATTGGAAATGCTCAAAATGCATTATTATACTATTCTCAGCAAAAAGGTATAAGTTTTTAATAAAAATATTAGATAGTTGACATTGAATGAAATAATAAGAACTTGGATTACTTGGTTTTCATATTCAGAATTGAATAGTATATATTAGTTCTTAACAGAAAAGTTAAATACTTTATGCTAATTTATACTGATTTTAAATTCATTGAATATAAATTATTTTTATTAGAATTTAAATATAAAAATTGTCTGAAACAGATGCAAAATACACTACTTATATTTGTTTTTTTTTTTTTGGTTGGACTTTAGAATAGCTACTGCTGAATTTAATGATGTGAAGGAATGGAGTAGAAAGGGGAGGGTGAAAGACAACTCCTCTGTGAAGGAAAAAATTGTGGAAACGATTACTTCTGAGAATTTTTATTTTTGAGGTTATGTCTATCTAGGACTTATGAATATGAATTTTCAATGGCTAATACTTTTTTTCTAGCACTTGCTGGCTGATTGCTTTGCTTGCTTGCCTCATGCATTATATCCCAGTTCTAACCTAAACTAATCAATTTTATTGCCACAATGGAACAACTAAAATGCTCACTCAAAACTACACAAAATATTGAAGTAGGCCATATTTGATGTAAACAAAACAATGATTCTTCAAAAAGTAACAAAAAATTGTATTGATCTTGGAAATCTTTACCTATCTCGCAAAAGTGAACTTTATGTCAATTACTTACAACAGAAATTTGTGATTCTAAATTGAGATTTAAAAAAATATTTCTGAGCTATTGATTTCCGCAATGTAAAATTTTATATTTAGATTATTTATTATAGAGTGATCTAACAGTAATAAAAATTTGTAGACTGAACTCGACAGTAGCCATTTGTTTTTAATTTTCAAGCTTTGATTATTTATTGTTTCTTTAAATAATAGTATAATAATTAAGTACCTTATGTAAAACTGGATGCCCTTTTTTATTATTGTCCATTGACCATTTGACAGCATTAGTCAGAAATGCTTCCCTCTCAGGAATACTCGAATTAATTAACTCGAATAATTTTGCTATCTTATCAAACCATTCTTCACAAGGTTTGGTTTCAGATTTCGTTAGGACATCTACAAGAAGTATAGCCAGGTCAGCGCCACTACCTTGCTGATCGCGTTGTAGAAGCAACGTAGACCCTTTGTATAATAAATTTAATAAATCTGGATATTTTTTCTGACTCAGGTATCTGGAAATTTGCGACAAAAGCTAATGAAGACTTCAAAAATGCGAATATTTGATGGGAAATTATAGTTATTATAAATACCTAAAATAAAGCGTTCTATACATTTGATGTGCTTCATAATATTGACCAGAGTTAACCGAAGCTTCTAATTTATCTAGTACTCTTAAAATTCCTCTTTCTCCGCGTGCAGCCATTCTACCTTTTCCAGAAGGATCTGTTTTCTATTTCGTGTTCACAAAACCAATTTACGCCATAACCACGCATTGACAACTGTCAAGTGTCAAATGTGTCTACTCTACAATTGACAAATAATAGATTCATTACATGTCTATGTCAACATAATTTTCTTTTGTCATTAATTAAGCTGGAAACAAACTATCGGTCGTGACTGACGGACACATATAGTAATGGATCGATCTAACTTCAGTGGAAATGAGAAGCAAGTATAGCAATACAAAACAGAATTTTAATTTTAGAGTTCACATATTTATTAAGCAAAGCATCTTTGTTTAAAATAAGTAAAATACATTTTATTCATAAAGCAGAACTTGACAACGTCTCTTTTAAAACAGTTCTTCTTTTTAATTGAATTACAGCAAGAAAGTATTATTTAACAGACGCGACTAACAGCTGCGTCGCGTCGTCTAGGTATCTGGATAATGAATGTACATTGAACTGTGCATATGTAGGTACTATTAGTTGTAAGCTCTGTGGTTGTAAGTGTCAGACGTTGTTAAAGTAAGTACAATGCAGCATCACTATTTAAAGTTGTCTATACTCTGCTATATTACAGTCTATGATTGGTTCTGTGTAAGCCACAGACGTACCACAGACGTACTAGAGTATAAGCCATGTACATTGTATGTTGCGTTACGTGCGAGTTCGTAATAAATGGTTTCTAAATAAACAACTCTCTTCAACTTCTCTTTCTCTGGTGTCCCACACATAATGTAATAGGGTATGGGCCCAGACAAGAGGAAGTTGAGAGTAGCTTGATTCGAGTAAGTCGCGGTGCAGCAAAGGTCCGGCCGATGTGGCACGTGGTTCGAGCAAGGAAACAAAAAAGCAGCGATTCTTCTAGCGAAAATGTCGAGTTCGAAGAACAATAATAAGACGATCGTTCTTAATGGTCGCAATTGGCAGGCGTGGCGTTTACAAATAAATGACAATTGTTCTTCGTTCAAAGAAGTTATTCGGAATCTTAACAGGCGCTGAAGTGAGGCCTACGGAAGCTGGTAAAGCACAAGAAGTATGGGATGAGAAAGAGAATAAAGCTTAATTCCAGAAAATCGTCCTCTCTTTCATTATTTCGACATGTTACTTCGTCAATAGTTCTTTGTGGAACAGGCACTCTGAGTCCGCAAGTCCTGTGTATACTTTATCAGTTACGGCTGTCAGTCATGACTTACGAACACATCCCAAAGTTTGTTTCTAATGATGGCTCAGTGGTAGCGTGTACAACTTCGTGTCGATTGACGTGAGTTCGAATCTCTCCAATGAGCCTGAGCTTTCGGTGAAGGAAAACATCGTGAGGAAACCATAGCATCGTGGTTTTCTAATGCCCGCCTGGCTAGCTACCACCCTCAAGTTGAAAATCTTTCCCTAAGCACCTATAGGTGTGTTCTGGCAGCTGCACTTGAGCCAGTCTTCCACTAGGTTTAGCGTGTTATCATCTTGGGCCACATCATCACTTAACATCAGGTGAGATTGTAGCCACTACACCAAACCTACCACAATAACAAAAATACGTGCTAAAAAAGAAAGAAAATAAACATAGACTCTCTTTAAGGCCTCATTTACGCCAAACCAACATCATGCGGCATGCTACAAATTGTGGCATTCCGACTGGTAGAATACTTCCATCCTATAGAAGATCGCACCCAAATAATCTGGTGTTGTATTCCTGCGGTGAGTTGGGTTTCCAGAGCTTCGTAGGGTATAGGTGTTCAAGGTCGGCAACGCGCTATGATACCTATGGTATTACAAGCGTCATAGTCAATGGTAGCCGATAACCACCAAACGGGCCGTTTTATAAACAAGTTTTTTAATTAAATATTTCAGTTGTACTAATTTTATTTATAAAATTTTCTCAGTTAACCTTTTAGTTAATATCCATATCATGGTGGGGCATAAAAATAACTGGTCCGCCCTCTTTGTGACTTCACTATATTAGATTTAGAATGACGTCAATTAGCTAAACTTCGATCTTTATAATTATAGTATCTATGAACCAATTCAGTTAAAAGATTTGGCCTATACTAACAAAGCAAATAAAAGCTTATAAAAAAACATTAAATGAAGTTGGAATGAAAATAAAGTTAAAATGTTTTCATACTTCTGAAGAATATTATACCGGCTCCATTATACTCACGCCGTGAACACCTATGAAGGAGCGTGAACACGAGTGTGGAAGGATTTTACGCCTGTTCACGGGTTCATGCCTGTTCGCGCCTCGGTTTCCGTTCCGAGTCGGTTTTTTTGTGTCTGCGTCGGGTTTTTGTGTCCGCTTCAAAGGGTTCGCGGCCGCGTAACGCGGACAGTGCGAACGCTCATCCAAATTTACAGGGTCACAGTTAGTTCAATTCGTTATGAACTGAATTCCTGTGCGTCCATCTCAGACGTATCTAATAAAATCGTTTATTCTTCGCGACTCTTCATGGAAGTAGCTGGATTTTATATGATGAACACTCGGATGAAGAAATGTTTTTATTTCAAATACTTTTTGATGAAGAAGAGAAGAATAGGAGAAAAAAGAAACGGCATGCTCCAAAATCCCGGTTACACCACATTAATATTAAAAGAAGTAACTACGGGAAAGTTCATAATTTATATGTAGACTTGAAAAGGACAACTTTGATAAAAAAAAATCAATATTTTTATATCATTAATAGTTCCCGCTATTTCTTCCCATATAACTATTGGTCAATAGTCTATCTCGATCGACAGAACTGGATTTATTTATGTTTGACGTGTGATGTGATCATAGATTATCACTTAATACCCTAGGTGGGATTTTTCTCAAACACGTGTGTGATGTTATGAAAATATAAATGTAATTATGTCTTTTAAACAAAAATAAGGCACATATGAACGTTTTGAACACGCCCATTGGAAAACATTCCAGTCATCAAGACGAGCCGGAAAGAAACACAATCTGGTTTGCAATAAAAAAAAATGAAGAATGTAAATAATGTTGACAGTTAATAATTATATTATTTTAGTAGATGTACAGAGAGGGAGTCATTTTGAAACATCATTATCATTCACGTAATGATACATTTGTATCCTTCTGACAGTAAAGCCTACTTGACATAGTCCTTGTACTTATTGTCCTGGAAATCGGTAATGTGTTTAGGGATCTCATTATAGTACCTAACAATATTACCTCAAAAGCTTTTATTGGTCTTACTAAGTTTGTGTGATCAAAATGTCTCAATAAAAATCTACATACCTTACATTAAATTATATCGTATCGTAAGGTGTTATTGCGTGGGATACAGGTTTGAGTAAAAGGCCTGGGATATATTATATACCTACAAACAAACAGTTTTTTTCGAGATCCTTCAGACAACTTTAGTATATTAACAGTAGGTATATTTTGCAAACGTTTATTAGTCGAAATAATGTGGCTAAAAGAGCCAGAAGTAGTGTTAAAAAATCTGGGACCTATATCGTTACAAGGGCTGGCTTCCTATAATAATACGTCATATTAAATAACATACTGTTGAAAGTGAGAAGTGGGGAAATTCATAAGTGGATATTCATAACTACCCTACTACTCGAGCTGAGTGCAAGAGTATAAAAGGCGTAGCGCACAAGGAGCGGGGGCTCAAGCCCATGTGAGGCCGTAAAAGCCCTCTGAAGCTTCTGAGCACCTTTGGATAATATAATAGTCTGACCGCAAAAAAAAGGTGCTCGCTTTAGCCGTGGAATAGTAACATTCTAGTTCGAGTTGTTGGACAGTGGACACCTGCAATTTTTAAGTCGAACTACAAGATACACCGAGTGACGTAACGCTGCCCGTCTCGGCCACGTATATTATTACAATATTATGTAATTTCTTTATATGTAGGTAACTAACGATTTGGGTGAAATCTTGTGTTTAGATGATGGTTTATTTTCCAAGTTTATCTTGTTATGTATCATCTTTTTCATCATATAAAAGCGAAATAACACTCACCACGAGATCTCCGAAACTATAGGTCCGATTGACTTGAAATTTTGCGTAGTTACCCCTTTCGCGTTGAAGACGCTCACGCTAAGAACGGATTTTAGAAAATTCAACCTCTAAAGGTATAAAAAAGGGGTTGAAAGTTTGTTTGGTGAAAATAATGTTTGTGTACCTAACTATTTGTAATTATACAAACATAATATGTCTACTGATCTAAAATTTAGCTCGCATTGCCTTCAATCTATGAAAACACATCACTTAAAGGTGTTAAATAAGGGTTGAAAATATGTACATTTCATGATCATTATTAACTACACATACTCTTCGATTATAAAATCTAGTCTTTTTTTATTTCTTCACCTGAATTATATTAAAGGATGAAATTTTGTGTTGTATGTTTGTATACTCAATATAAGAAACCTTGATTTTTTGACAATTTATTTAAAAATCTATATATAAGTCACAGATTTGAGAAAAATATGTATATTATTATTGTTTTTTTTTTTATATATAAGATTTACAGTAATGAGTTGTGGTAGGTTTGTTATTAAAAGTAGGTGGCTATATTAGTAGATATGTATTTGTCTTTACATGTAATATTTTCAAATTTTTCTGCTAGACATCCTATATACAGGACATTGCATCACGAATATGCTCTTAACATTTTTTGTCTGTCTGTCTGTTTGTAAGTCCGTATTTAACTCAAAAACGGCGTGACGATTCTTGTAAATGTTTGTACACGGAAAGCTTATATCATTGGTCAAATGAAAGGCTATAAGAATTTTCGATGATACTTCAAGAAATCGTAAAAAAGTCATCGAAATATTACATATTTGTTTATTCTCAACCGATTCCGATTAAATTTTGTAGACAGGAAGTATACGTCATTCCATAATTAATGTACTGTAAGAATTATCAATTATACATTTAGGAAACGTAGAAAGAGCTTCTTAATGCGTAATTAACGCGTGTGGATCCGCGGGCGGACCGCTAGTTTTTTGTAACACCGATCGAAGCTAATCACCCAGGTACGGTTTCCTTGAAAAAGAAAATTCTTTATAACAAACATATACATTTCTCACAGTAAGTCGAAGTGAATTATTAATACTTTAAGTATTTACATGGTAGCAAAGAAACGACATTGTTCGAGTAAGGCCTCCGGCCTCTAGCAAAGTGTTTATTTTATTCATGGTAGACAGTTCAGTTCCTACGTGAGCAGTTTTGTAAAAAAAGATACCTACGTATTATGTCAACAATGAAACGCTAACCTAAACGACAATTAAAATCATTTGAGACAAACATTTACCAAATACTGTGTTTATTACTATAAAATCACGTCCTACTCGAATGAAAATTAGATTCCTAATTATCATAACAGAAAAAACATGTACCTATAAGTATTATCGTTTAATAGCACTTTGTTAATCGTACAGGCCAAACTCACAGGTAGGCAATGAAGCAATATAAGAATATGAAATATTTAAATCTACACTATATACTTTTTAAACTGGTAAAATTCGTGAATAATTTTTATAGGAATATGTTTGTGAATATATTGAAATTACTGATCCAATTCTACAAAAAAAAAAAACTTTCGTAGTGTATAGGCTGTTTTGTATTGTAATTTGGTGTATTTAACGCGTATAAAGTTGCAGGCGGTTGCTAGTAACTGATAAATAACAAAAAAAAAATACAGGGACACCATTGTTTTACGCAAATTAAACTATTAGAAATAGTTGAACTAAAAACTCAATTCGACATCTTCTAAAATAATTAGAATAAATTCTCATTCCTATATATATATATATATATCAGTGGAAAAAAAGCTGATGTAGTACGTTAGTGTATCTATATTAAATATTTATTGAGAAAACACGGAAAGGTCGCAGTTAAGTTAAGCGGCTGAGTCCACCCGAAGCCCGAAGCGCTGCGGTTAGCGGTGTTCCATCGTAAAAGTGTTTCATATAAATAACATTTGCGTGTTATATACATTTCATTATTATATTAAATATATTGTTTATGTATATTTACACAAGCTCTATGGAAAAACAAGACGCATATTTTTTTTACATATGATGTATAAACATCTAACTAGATAAGTACGTTTAATTAACATTACTAGCAGTACCCGCAGCGCCGTTCGCGTGGACTACAAAAATGCTTATTGTGGGTGTTCCTTAGAAGATAGGTGTGTGCTATATCAGACTTTTTTGTAGGTCTTGCCACAAAAGCGCCACAAATGCGTCTTTTTTTCCGAATTGATTCACCATTATCGTCACTGCTTATTTCCTATGTTCCCTTATCATACAAAAACTATCCTAAAATCTGGCTAGATAACATAGCTAGGAAATAAAATAAAAAACGTGTAAATCAGAGACGCGGTTTGACAAACAGAGAGACGTCGAGTTTTATAGAATTGTATAGAAAATAATTATGGTCTTGAAAAAAAAAACCTTCTTGTTTCTCTTATTATTTTTATTAAATGTCAACTGTGTCCATTCACAAATCTGCCAATGTTAGGTGAATGGAATATTTTCTAGTTTATATTTAAAATCCACTTCACTTGTGCACAATAACCAAGCTACATCACTTAACATACCGCCAAATTACATGACGTAGGGCCAAATAACATAAGATTATGAATTAAAATAAAAACCAGCACATGACAAATTTAATAATAACCGCCACATGACAAATGAAAATCCCGCCCAAAAACTTTTTTTTTTTAATTCAAGTTTATTATGAAATGATAAATAAAACGGGAAATCATACAAACGTGGTTTCAAATAGGTAGAGGTACCTGTCAATGGTGAAAATGTACATACTTACAAATTTTTACTCAGCAACTTTCTAAGTATGTGACTGCCTACCTGTATTACATTATATTGTACCATTTTATTAAGAAGAATTAGGGTTATAGCGGCGGTAATAAAACATGACTCAGGTGGTAATTTGATCGGCTCTTTATCGATTCTGTAGATTCGAATAATTCGGGGAATGGAGAGAAAAGGTATTGACGAAAGAGAAAAAGAGTTATAGTTCAATAGACTTACATGTACGTAAAACTTATCTAATTACGTGTGTGGCTCGTAGATATCTGCTGTCAAAGATACCTAATGTACCTATTACGTATTAAATATTTTAGTCTTAACTGTTTAGGCATCTGGTTAAAAAGACTTTTGGCCAGTTTTTGAAGTGAAACTTCTTATGCGACTTCCAAGCGTTAAACGTTAAATGTTAAACGTTTAACACACATTATCGGTCTCTCCTCTTTGTGTGAGCCATAAACGAATAAAAATGTTATTTTGAACTAGCTATGCCCTACGGGTTCACCCGTGTTAAATTTATTCGTTTAACACCACCGTGCTTTCGCCAAAGCACCCGTGTAACCTATCGTTCTCATTTTCCGTACTTGCCTACAACTTGCCAGTTTGCTTATCTTTAATTGTTACTGCTCCGCTCTTTAGAGTCGTAGCGTGAAGTTGTATAACCTGTAACCTTCCTCAATAAATATGCTTTAATTGTATAAATATTTTTTTAAATCTTCCAGGTAGTTCCTGAGATTAGCGCGTTGAAACCAACAAAAAATATTTTGAGCTTTATAATATTAGTACTCGTAAACAAGATCCATCCAACAAGCTACGCTCGAGATGATTCTTGTAGCCTTCACCTAGTAATTAATAGAAGCATAAAATATACATTACGGATGTTATAATGACAATTTGATTGTGGTTAACCAGATTTCACAATGAGTTCCGAGATTATAAACGTATTATCCGGAAAAGCAATAGATGTTATTGAAGAAAAGCTTAAATAACTTAGAAGTAGGTTTAGGTATATCTTATAATAAATATTTTAATAGTTGGGTATTTAATACTATAGTAATACAACAATACAGGAGTGAGAAGATACTTTCGGACTAGCTTGGGACAAGGGTTCTGGTTCAAGGGAGCCTAAACCAGTGGCGGACTAAGAGGGAGGGTGAATCGGCCGGCTCTGGCCCTGGAGGTCACTGAATCCCTAAAAGTTTCTGGAGATTCTGGATATCTGGAGACTCCCCAGTACCTGTCCATTTTTATAAAATAGCAATTAAGGTCAAAATGTTCAGTAAATAAAAAGTAGTATGGAGTACGAAACCCATTACGCATATATAATACTACTTGTATTAATTGTAAAAACGGTCGTTTATCTGGGAATCTCAATTGCTAATTTTTTGTTAAAACTAGCTGTGCCCGTGAGTCCGCTCGCGTAGACTACAGAGTGTCGTCGTATTGTGGTTACTCCGCTTCCACCCACGGCGCTCATCCGCCGGTTAAGATGAAATATTATATTATTTGCTTGGAACACTTTTTTTCTAAAATAAAAACATCAGCTATCTGCCAGTGAAAGTCTTGTCCAAATCGGTCCAACCGTTTCGGAGATTAGTCGGAACAAACAGACAGATAGATAAAAAAATGATTTTTTTGTTTTAGATACCGTATATATGCATATGCATTTAGTAAAAATTTGTTATTTTGACATTACAAACACTTCAATTTTATTTATTTGTATAGATTAGGTGCAGGGAAAGTGAGACAGTCATTTCTCGACAGTGAACCAGTGCCAGTGACCTCATATGCTTTCGCCTCCCCCAGGCCTCCGAGGGGCTTAGTCCGCCACTGACCTAAGCCAGCTTAGGCTTAGGCCAATAATTTATGACTAGCGTCTACTCAACATCAAAATAAATAATATTCAATGTTTTTTGCGTATTATAAGCCCAAATACTTGTAATGAAATATAATATTACAAAACTTTAATGTATTCCAGGTTTAATAATAAAAAATATTCAAACTGATCTATTCATTATCATTTATTGCCTTAAATGAAAAATTCTGCGTCTGTTAGTAGGTACATAATGGAACATTTTTCCTAATTGTTTCCAAGACGATATATGATATGTAGGTATTTAATATTAGGTAGGTACATTATTCGCCTTCCATAAACACAATATATTAGCCATAAGGGCCCTGAAGCCTCAGACGGCTTTTACAGCTTCATTCGGCTTGGGGGCGACCGCTTAAGGCATACCATCTCAAAGACAAGCCGGAATAGTTTCTTGTTTTTCTCCTCATCATCCAGTGGTAATGCAAATGAAAATCGCCTCTCTCTATTGACTATTGAGCACGCTACACCTACAGAACACATTGCTGCAACTGAAAAATTACCTGTTTTGAAGAGTCTCAACAGACTGCGAGTCCAAGTCGGCCGCTGCATGAGAATCCTTAGCCGGTGGAGCATACTCGCTTAGAGTGACACGCAGTGCTAGTGTGGTGCCCAGGTGCAGTCCATGCTACACTTGCTCACATGTTTGTCATGCCCCTCCACATGCGCATATCACATGAGCATATCTCGTAACCTAATGCTTTGTTGTATACAAATAATGTTTACAGTAAACGTGTATAAGATTTTATTGCATTCGGTGTGAAATAATCAATCAATTTACAAGATAATTTGTAACAAAAAAAATATGAGTGCTGCACAGTTCACAGGTGTCAGAAGTGAAACCTTTAGTAATAAAATAAAAATATGTTCTTTGAAAAACATTTTTAAAATATCATAATTCAGCGGTGCTCGAACTATCGATCACTCGTGCGTATGAAGTCTGGTCGTTTCTCACCACTAGGCCAATCCGATGGCGATCACAATCATGAAAATCAGGACTTGCACTACCGTGCATAATGTAAAAGTATTCTATCTCATTCTCTCGTAGGCTAAATCCTATACATGTATATGGTTATCTGGACCAACCTTGACCAACCATCAAGGAAAAAAAATATCTAAATCGGTTCATAAACAAAAAAGTTATGGTTGAACATCAATAGAAAAAAATATACCTATAACATTCGAATTGAGAACCTTCTTCTTTTTTTTACGTCGGTTGAAAAACTATAAAATCTGTATTGATTCTTTGGAAGAAGTAATGATATTTACGATTTTGTCACTTTTGACAATTTGGGATCTATGTTTTAGAAATATACCCAGGATTTTTTACTTCTAATTAATTTGCTATAAATAATTGTATTTACAATGTTCCGAACCGTCGGTTAATGTACCTATTTAATCGTATAAAATAATTGATTTCTACTAACACTATTTATTTAAGCTTTAAACACATGAAATGATTAATTGAGAATGTAGAAAATTTTGACAATGAAATGAATACAAATCATGGATTTAAAACAATTCATTTAAAATTTATCATTGTCATTATTCTGTGCCGGATATCGAGTATAATTTAACGTTGGAAACTAAAGCCCTCGACAAAGCTTTAGCTGGAGTTCGCTCTGAATTGAAGTCAAATATTAAATTGATCATATCTCAAACAAAAGAGACATAATATTATTAATTCCGGACTTCTTTTGCATTTCAACTATAAATGCCTGCTGGATATTTCATTCAAATTGTGTTACTTTTATCAATATTTTTGGAATAAACGTCACACAAAAAAAGGTGTGTGTGCAATATACATACACACCGACATGTACTCTCTCGCTCTGGCTCACACAAAGAGGAGAGACCGATAATGTGCGTTAAACGTTTAACGTTAAACGTTAGAGGAGAGACCGATAATATATTGCTCTCTCGCTCTGGCTCACACAAAGAGGAGAGACTGATAATGTGCGTTAAACGTTTAACGCTTGAAAGTCGCATAAGAAGTTTCACTTCAATAAAAAGAATAATATTAGGTAATTTTTAAAGAAATGATTTGTTTGGTTATCGGTTGACTTTGCTTTTGAAATAGGTACTGACAAATTGAACTGTTCTTTGTCCATGTAAATTAATTAATTGTATGATTTTATCATATTAAAACATTTTTAAGGATTGCGTTCAAAAAGACCTAGAAAAGCCATGTAATTTTTTAACGCATATTGGAAAAGCGCCTGTCTTTACAGGGCCTTAGATTATTCAATTTTTGCATAGCTGTTGTCGTAGACCATTGTATGCACTTGTATAATGTCGTTTTTTACTCTGTACCTCTAATCTATACATATATACTATATAATCTATATTAATATAATAAAGCGGAAGAGTTTTTTTGTTTGTTTAAACACGCTAATCTCTGGTACTACTAGTCCGATTCGAAAATTTCTTTTTGTATATGATTGCAAAATTCACATGGATAGTATAGGCTATCTAGAATCAGGCTACACTTCTCAGGTAGTCTTATTTATTGATTTTTGTTATTATAAGTCGGAAGAAACAGCGCACCCGAGCTGCTTTATCCGCGTGCGCTGGCGTAATGGTTAGTGATACCTAAATACAGTGCTGTAAAAAATATTGCTCATAAGTATATCTAAAAAAAAATTAAGATACCATATGCTTATCTTTTATACATAAGCCACAATAAAGTATTTTGTGAAAAATAAATGGTTGAAAATATAATAGTGATTTATGAGCCTTATTATTAGGCGTGGCATATTAATCCTTTTAAATTTCACTAATATTGTGGGAAATAAGGGAAAATTAAATAATTCAACACTCAGCTCGGGTCTATGTCTATAGCAACCGTGGCGCAAACGAGCCGTGTGACGTGTAACACATAGTCCTAGCTGCCCAATAAAGATATTGTATATATTGATCGAGGGATTATAAATCATCAATCAGCGATTTCTTTTAAATTATACACGGGTTAATCTGAGAGACATAGCTAGTTTCTGATAAAATAAATAAATAAAATGCAGTATAGCCCTAGGTTTTATAACCTGTGTATGTTAGTACCAAGATTTTCAGGTTAGATACAGTTCACTAGCATCCAAACCATATTATTGCTTCGCAATATTAATAATAAGTATAGAATAATCATTTTTCGAAAATATGTGAGTATAATGATAATTTTAAAATAATAATAATAATGATAATATTATAGTTTAAAACGTAAATTATGATTTATTTATTTAGAAGACTAAAATTTATTTTGTAATATGTAGTTTAGTATGATACGTATTTGAAGTCAAACTTCTTATGCGACTTCCAAGCGTTAAACGTTTAACGTTTAACGCACATTATCGGTCTCTCCTCTTTGTGGGAGCCAGAGCGAGAGAGCAATATATTATCGGTCTCTCCTCTTTGTGTGAGCCAGAGCGAGAGAGTAAATGGCGATGTGTATGTATATTGCACACTGTTTAAATAAAATAGAAAATGTCTTTTAAAATGAAGTTTCACTTCTATCGTGTGTGAATCGCACACACACCTTTTTGTTTTAATAATATGAATAATACTAAATCTATTGTAAATAATTTGGCGTTAAAAGTAAGAAGTAAACTAAATCTTTATACTTTTTAGTTTTGGGTGACATAATATTTACCTAAGCTTCTCTATTCTGTAATCTGTATCCAACGTTTTACTGCTTTTGGCATAATCTATGTAAATTTTATATTTACATACATACATTTTATATCTCTACAATAGTTGTTTTGTTCTTATCTCTATATTAGTTAACCTCTTCTTAAAATATAAGCTATTTCAAGAAGCACTGGTTATTCTATTTCCATTTCATATATATCTATAGGTACATATAATAAAAATGAAGTGTCCGTTTGTATTGTCAAAATAACAGCTTTTTACTAAATGCATATATAAGTATATATGATACATATGACAAAAAAAAACAATTTTTATAATTTTTGTCTGTCCGTCTGCTTCTCTGTCTGTCTGTTTGTTCAGGCTAATCTCCGAAATAGTTTGATCGATTTTGACGGGACTGTCACTGTCAGATAGCTGATGTTTAAGGAGTAACTTTGGCTACTTTTTATTTTCTAATAAACAACGCGAGCGGTGCCGTGGGCACAGCTAGTATATTACATTTCGAACATTAAGAACTATGGTGATAATGAATCCGTATGTTAAGCTTTATTCAAATGAAAGAAACATCATTTGAACCTTACCGAACAATATTTAATTACTTAATATCGAACAATTTGTTCGTTGTGTGTGTTCGTTAAGTTAAACAAACGGAATTGAGTAGTAATCCTTTCGTTCACAAGTCGACTACTAGTTATTTCGTATTATGTTCTCTCTTGTTAAGCTCTTGCACTATAACCAACGCCGACCTTTGTTGTAGTTGAAATTCTGAGAGAATATAATGATTATATACTGGAAACTTAAGCGGCTATGCACGTCATTCGTGCACGGTTAAGCGTAATCTATAAGCCCATTAATTCCGAAACAAGCGACGAGGAGCGCAGAGCAACGGATATGACTACATACAAATTGTTTACACCTTTAGTATCGACTTAAATTTTAGTCACTTTTAATCGCATTGAGCTTGATATGTCAAAATTATTTCGGTATTTACTTAACCTAACGTAACCATAGCTGAAAATCCCACCACACATACGAGTAGGTATGAGGTACTGAAGGAGAGAAGGACTTTCATCAAACAGACAAGGATAGGTGTCAGCAATATGGTTTCTGATTTATCGGCTTATTTTTTTTCTCGAGACTTGAGAATTATCGACTAGTAATTCTCAAGTATTCGAGAAATTTCTAAAACTTTAATTAAATTCATCATTAAATGTAAAATAAAGTTTCACTTAGGTGTTAATTAATAATCATCAATATTAAAGGGTACTTTTAGAAATTATAAAAAAAAGACATTTATATATTTATGTTTTACCAATTTTGATTAAATTTTAACACGGGAAGTATATGATATTCCTCATTTGATTAACTGTATTAAATGAATTTTTTTTCAACTTCCTACCCTTATCCTACACTAGGTGGGGTCGATACAGCCCGTCTTCTTCTTCCATTCCAGCCTATCACCCGTCATCTCTGCATTCACTTTCTGTATTCACATTACCACTTACTATCATTCCCATTGTCCTTCTCGCCACATGACTTTCAGCACTTCGAATAACATGTCCATACCAGCATAATCTCTTTAATTTTTCTGTCACTGGTGTTACTTTCAGGCTTTTTCTCACGTACTCATTCCTTATTCTATCCATTCTTGTCACTCCACACTCCATTTCATCATTCGTATCTCTGCCACATGTACTCTCCTTTTATCCACCGCCTTCGCAGCCCAGCATTCTGATCTATACAAAACGACAGATCTTATAATTGTCTTCTAGATTTTCCCATTAGGTTTAAAGGGCATGCGCGGATCAGAAGTTGTTCCCAAGAGCTGTCGTCACTTCATCCAACCAGTATTTATTCGGCCTGGTACGTCCCGGTTAATGTCGGTTAAAGACAGAGCCGAGGTACCTAAAATGCAGCAGACAGGCAGAGATACACCATCTAAGGCAGTTGGAATGAAACTGGAGAGACCGCCAAAGTCACAGAACATCTACTCAGTTTTGTTCCGGTTGATCATCAGCCCCACGCCCCAGTCTCTCCTGCCATTCGTCAGTCTTTCAGTCGTGAAGGTCATGAAGGCCCTTTTCCAACAAGTACAATGTCGTCGGTGAACAGCATACACCAGGGTGCCTTCTCCTGTATGTCTAATGTTAATGCATTTATTACCAGGAGGAACAAGTTGCGGTTGAAACCCGATCCTTGGTGCAAGCCTAGAACCACATTGGACTTGTCAGTTTCGCCCGTTGCGGACTGAGCGTATGTACTAGCACGACTGTACATGGCTCGAATAAGCTGCGGTACTTTCCAGATACTCCTTTCATTTTCATAGCCCATCACAGAACCTCACATATAATAATACCCTTTCTCTAGGTCAACGAACACCAAATGTTATAAGTTATTTTGTATTGTGATTTTTTTATTCTTTACTAGCTGTGACGCTGCTCCAAAACCTAACAGATGTTTTCGGTATCTCTCCGGAAAATATATATAATAAGGATTAAATGAGAAAATAAGTAAAGGTAATATTAATATACTCGTATAATGAAAATGATTGAAAATCAATCATTACATACTTTACGCTGACTTGTGTGTGTACTGTGACCGGATACAGATAACGACGTTGATATGATTCGATTATAACTCAATCTTATTTTCGATTCAGTATAGTTAAAGAGTACACTTGTAGGATCGAGTTCGAATCAAAAGTGAAATCGAATGAGAAACAAAATCAATTCGAATCAGTTTCAAGAGTAACCGCCCTGGTCAGCCAAACGCATACTACGTTTGAAACTTACAACTGTTGTTAATAAAAATATATATTTAAAATACAGAATACTATAACATAAAATAGGGTTTAAATTATTAGAATAGTTATCAAATACCTTTAAACTCAAGAAAAGTATCTTGGAAAATGTAGTATTTAATTGTCCTTAAAAATACCACTTAAAATAGTGTAGTGTGAACACAATGGTTGCCGATCAACACGATTAGAAATCACTTCATTGTTCATACAATAAAAAAAACTACACCAATAAATAACATTATAGAATTGGAGAATTTTATTGTAAAGTTCATTCAACGATAATAAAAAACTGAATAATTTATTTGTAGATCGAGGTGTTTGTGCTTATGTGACTATTTATTATTTATTCCGAACGTTCATAACTTTTTTGATCAACGCCCGGTTCAAACGTGTCAGAGTAACAACATACAGTTACAATAGAAGAAACAAAAATAAGAGTGATCTGAAAATTCAATGCCCAAATGAATATCAAATGTTATGTTATAGACCAGGGTCGATAATTTTTGTTAATAATCGATAATAAATGTTCTCAGCACATGTTCATTCAACACTTATGAATCACAAACATCTCTTAGTTCATAAAATATTATTATGTTACATACATAACCAAGAAAGTTGTATTTTCCATTATAATCTCTGTTCATAAACTCATGGTTAATACTCATACCATATGTGTAGTATTAAGTCTTCTGACAAAGGTTAAATTTAATTAACTGAAGTTTAACATTTGTTAAGCTCGTTAAATACTTTATACTCGTCTCCAGTTTTACTTTATTAAAGTCTGTTTTAGTATTTGTTTAGAAGCTTCCATTTTATTTCGGGTCTTTAATATTTTTCTGGTAAAAACTCTTATTATGGTAAACAAAAAAGCAATTTATAGGAATAAAACTAGTAGGTGTTTTTGTGGCAAATATTAACTGCCTCTCTTATCGCCTATCTAAAATATGGCAAGTTTGCTTTACCTTCACTTAATAATAGCTAATATATAACTTAATAATACGATTCATACTAGAGATTCGAAAATAAAATTATGATGAAGAAGTAGTTATCACAGATGTTTAATGAACACGCGATAGAAATACATAATTCAAAAGGGTAGCAAAATAGCCATAAAGATTTTTTTATAAAATCATGTAAAATAGAATACGAAAGTGACGTCATATACAAATGTACATATGACCATCTCGTCGTAGGGCAATGTTTATATGAAACAGTTTTCATGTTTAGCAAAGTGACTAAATTGACGCAGCCAATTTAAGGTTAAGTTTTGCTCAAACTCAAATGTATCTTATTAAGTAAAGTTTTCTTTATATGTAATTCTGACATGGTTTTTTTTCACCTAGCTCTGCAAAATATCTATAATATTGATAATAAATGTATAGGATTAATACATACCAGTTAATAGTGAGGAATGAGAATCCACTGACAAATGCCGTAAAAGTGTTTTTTTGTGTTCCTTAAGTGAGTCTTCAATATTTCATACAGTGAAAACGCACAGTTTGCCAGGATATAAAACAATGGGTTTGTTAACATTTAAATAATATTTGTAGTAGATTTTATTTTGTTGCCACGTAGTAAATCAATTTGCCAAAGCCAGGCTAGCAAGATCAAGTACAAAATGTATTAACCCAAAACATCAGTGGTTTTAGAATAGGCTATCATTAACCATTAAAAGTTGGGCATAAAAGTCTAAAAGGTGAACTTCGATTCGACATAAATGTGTTCCCATATCTTGTTAAATGTCTGTGTTATTTATGGGTGAAAACCTCTATTATAAGGTTAAACTACGTCATAGTTCCCTCACCGCGATACGGTACGGATATAGGACGCCTCGCCGCGCCGATATGGGCCAGAGCGTTTATAGCCTGCTTCGACACAGATTACACTTCGACCTTTATTTTAAGACATTTTCTCGTAAAGCCCAATAAATTAAAAACTGACTTATTAAAAAAGCTTTCATAAAACTTAACTCAGACTTACTTCTAGACAATACAGTAATGTATTGTATGTATATATATATATATTTTTTTTTAAACAGCAGACGCAGGCAAGGGTGTTGTTGTTAAAATGTGAATATCTCTATCTGTCTGTGGCATCGTAGCTTCCAAACGGATTAACGAATTCTGATTTACATATTTTTTTTGTTTTTTGATCGAGAGTGTTTATTTCGGATTCAAAAAAAAGCCTGTTCAGAGTTCGCAAATTATCAGCACTTTTCTAGTTTCACAACATCTTTCATATGTCTGATGAGTTCGAGATTTGCTATACTGTTGCTTCTATAAAATTGCAAGAATATGTAAACCTTGACCTTATACTGCAACATCACCTTGAGTCTGCACAAACCCAACTCCTTACCAACTTACAGAAGAGGTATCGTGTTTGTGCTCATTAGAATAGTATCTATGAATAAGGTGGTTATTTTCTTCGGGTGTTTTTAAATTTAACTTGTACTTATATGTTTCAAATTGTTTTACATATCTGTTACTCATGATTTCGTTTTCTACAAACAATTAACAGCAACAAACGTATATATTATTTTTTGAAACGATGCACTACAAGCTCTAGTAGGTAATATTTTGTCCACTTCATTGAGCTAACTCAGTTGCGATCAAAAGACACCTGCAAGTTTTATCTCGAAGAATTGCTCAACTGTTTTAATAAAAAAGAAAAATGGTAGGTACTCGTTAGGAGACAGCCACTCAAACTGTTGACACTTCGTTTCTCGTTCAGAGCATTCCGCTCAAGACTCTTCACTAGACAAGAAAGCTTAATGAAAACACGTACATTGAAAATTAGCATCAACATTCTCTATTCAAATAAAACCTTTAGCTTTATGAAAAGAGTACCCATTTTGATTATAGATTAAAGGTTGGATAAAGATTCGTATTTTTAATAGGTATTTAAGTAAACCAATATTGTTAAGATATAAAAGTTAATACATAAGTTGTTATTTCCTGATTAAGGAATCGGCTGATAGGAAAATTATTTAAAATAATGTATAGTGAAATAAACAAAAATAATACTTAAAAAAGTATTTTACATTAAATCATGAAAGTGAAAAAAAATTTAAACGCTGTTATATATAGGTTTTCAAATATATTTTTTATCATTATAGGTTTGGCGTATTGGCCACAATCTCATCTGATGTTAAGTAACGATGTGGCCCAAGATGATAACATGCTAAACCTAGTGGAAGACTGGCTCTCAAGTGCAGCTGCCGGAACACACCTATTGGTGCTTGGCGACAGATTTTCAACTTGAGGGTGGTAGCTAGCCAGGCGGGTATTAGAAAATGACCTACCACCATGCTATGGTTTCCTCACGATGTTTTCCTTCAATCGACGTGAAGTCATACACGCTACCACTAAGCCATTATTATATAAAAATACTGATTGTTTCAAATAAAAAATTAATTCAATACTGTAGTAGTACGAAGCAATAAACAGGCCTGCAGTCGGCCTGATATTAAGTGGTCACATGTATAACCAACCTAAAAGCATCGCAGTCCTGTGGCTAATTATAATATTGTTTTATAATATGTAATGATAACTCTTCTGTACGTGTGTATGTCACTGGACTCCTCATTACCGGGTGGACTAATTTTGATGTATTTTTGTATGTGTTTAGATTTCCATCCCATGCCTGGATGGTTTAGATTTACAATGGGACCCGGTAGGTGGCGCTGCAATCGAGTTCTAGGGATTTCTTTATTCGTAGACATGCTAACATTCGGGCAGAACAACGTATGTCAGCTACACTAGTGGACATATAAAAATTACTCTGCTTATGTCGATGATTGTAATTTAATTAAATGCTAAGAGGTGTTTTAATTGATTGCTCTTAAACCGTAAAATGTATTAATAAAAGTATAGTAGAAAAACTTATCTATTAGGACAATTAAGTAATTTTTGTAAGTTCCATGTTACGCATTATATTTTTAACGAGTTTTGGTTATCTTCTGTTTTATATTCCAAAGAAATCCTTACTAGCTTTGTTTAATTATTTATTAAATATATTATGACATTAGCTTTCAGTAAAACGAAATGTTTTTAAAACTGAAAAGTTTTATCTATATACAGTAATTTTGTTCAATGTTTTTTTTTTAACTCAGTAATACGTCTGCCTAGTTATTTTCACGCATTTTATTTTAAGTAACTAGCAATCAAATTGTATAGCGAAAGGGCGTCAGTACTGTCAGGTTTTGACAATATAGTATGAAATGCACTCTGATCTCACATGTTGAGTCCATGGAGCCCAACCAGATTTTCCCTATCTGTTTTCTTCTGATAAATTCCATCAATAAATACATGATGAATATCTTGGACTTTATCGCATTCTTCACAATTAGGTTAAGTACATTTTTTCATCATACAGCAAAATGTATTCAGAGTCGAGTGCCCGGAACGTAAACTTTGGGCGATAACAATTTGGCTTCTGGACATTTTCACATTAGTGGACCACGGTATATGAGGAGGATCACTTTATAGCGTTCTGTAGCAAATTCTTTCAACCTAAGGTTAAGTGCTCTTTTTTATCATGAAAGTGTAACTTTTATATTTTTTTTAAATTTCAGATAGAATAGAGTAGGTACTAAGTTTTCTTCCATTTATTAATGCTAACTTTAAGCTTAACGGTTTGTTATATCAATAAAGTGAAAGTAAATACGTAATCGTATACATTTGAAATTATTTCGTAAATGATGTGGTTGGGATAAGGCTACCTCTATTGACTCCTTTCTACAGTTTTGTGTTCATTGTTATATTAGTTATAGGAAAAGTACAATATAAACTCTTCAACATATGTTTTTCAAATACTAGGTAGAACTACCTATGGAGAGAGTACAGTAAGTAATATAATGTAAAGATTTTTTATTCTTCATTGCCCGGCCCTACTTCGTCTACCAATTCATTTGTGATCTAATCACAGCATATTTTAATAGGTATTGATTGTTTTAATACAAGTATTTATTTATACAGCTGAAAAATATAACAGACACATTAAAAAAGTTATGCCAGAATAAATGAAAAAGTGAAAATTAAATACATCAAACATAATAACCACTAAAACTAAAATTAAATCGTGTGAAATAACACAAAAACAAAAGATAAATGATTAGTAAGATTAAAATATTTAATAAAATCTATATTTATAATTTATTGCATGTAGCCAGGCAGGCTGTCAAATTAGAATACGCCTAACTACCCTTTTATAGTTAAAAACCCAGTGGTAAAATATACCTAATAAGATATTGGCAGATTACTAAACACACAGATGTGAGAAAAATGCAGATGGAGCCTTACGAACAATAAAAGTGGGACATGCATTTAGCTGTATGTCCTTGGCAAACAGATAACAACACGTGCGACCGTGTGAATAATTTTGCCAGGGTAGTTAATGTAAGTATTACTATTTTTTTACCACTTAAGTAGTGTAAAGTCGTTAAGTCCATCATTCGTCATTAAAAAACTTATGATTTTTGATTGGTACACTAAATTGTTCAAGGTTCTCTATAATTTTAACTTTGGAACCATAATGCTATCTCTTTCAGTGTTTGTATGTCATTGTCAAATAAACAAACTACTAAGTGACAAATATTTCCCTACATTTAGTTTCAAAATAGGTTGTTATCTTCTAACGCTACATACATATATTTTACTACAACTTTAAGGAAAATATTTCATTGTAGCCTAGCAACACTGTTGCAGTTTTGTAATCAGTAACAAATAACACGGAAAATAATATCAAAATAGGCTTTATTATTTATGAAACGATTTTCCCTCTTCCTTTTTTGTCGTCAGGAAGAACTTTTACTGCTACTTTTACTACTTTTAATTACACACAAGACGGCATATTTTTTTATACAATATTAAAACATACGGGTGCTGACATAGTATGACGCTTCCTTTCAAAATGGACACAATTGAATACTAATATTTAAATTGTTAGGTACATTTTCGTGTTCTGTCCGGTTCCATCTGCCTTTTTCTCAAATCTGAGACTAAATACTCGTACATATCCCTCATCCCAGAGAAAAGTATATTAGTTAGATCTAATTAGCCAGGTCGCGACTTATTTGCAACTACGATAATAGCCCGAGCCGAGGTTCGGCCACTTTGGCACCCTTGAGAGCTTGTTGTCACGCTTTCGCAGCTGAGTGCCTTAAGCACTTGTCCCCAAGCCCGGTGAAGCTTTAAAAGCCGTCTGAGGCTTCAGGGACCTTATAGCTAACATTATAGTCAGATCAACAAAATAAAAATTTAATGAGATGTGTTTGGATGCGTGTACATTGTATAGTCGACTTACATGTAGGTACTTAAACTTTGCAAGTGGGTAAATATATATATATATATATTATAAATATAATATATGACACGATAATATATCTTTTGGAAAAGTTCATGAAAAGATTTTAAATTATATAATATACTCACATTTTATATTGAAATGAATTTACAAGTACCGTATCATGTAATATGTTAATATTTATTAAAAAGGGCTGGATATTGAAAATATAATGTTGTATATGACCATATGTTTTTTTATATTTTTTTTTCGTAGTTGGAAGCAAATCATTATTATGATAAATATAATTATTAAAACAAAAAAAACTTGCGCAACTATCAAAGAAAAAAACTGTATACTCTGTTTTTAATTAAAAATGTATAAATAATTAAACTCCCGCAGAAAGAACTATTAAAATTCTCGACTGTCGATACAAATTAAACTACAAATATTTACTATAAAACAAAACTATCGGCATCGATACTAATCTTACCATACAGTTCATTGAAGAGTATCAACATTATAACTTTAGATATTCGTGATAGCTTTGAAATCTTGAAAAACATTCATATTACAATTATCAACGGTATCCCATTTTAACCTGAAAGTAATCATAAAGTAACCAAGACCGAGGTCCATAATATCTCAAGGAACATTGTTAAAATGGGCGGATATATTATTTAAGAAAACATCGCGTTTTGGATATAATATAAAACTTTACTTTTTCAAATTCAAGAAAAAAGGAATTTTATTTATTCTGACGCGTGTAATTGGAGTTCGTTTAACTGCGAAATCAAGGTTCTTTTGATAATACGGATAAGTATGATGTTCAGTAGCACAAACGTACAGGAATGTCAAACGAAAAAGCCTTTCTGTGTCATCTCATCACAGCGTTGCTACGTGAGAAAAGCGCCGCTCCCTGCCCTACATTTTGCATGAAAACAGTTGGCATGCTAAAAGTCCCTTTACGTATATTTTCTTAACGAGACCGAGTATATCCTCTTTGTACGAGTTAATGATACCGTAACGTCTTAAAGAAGTTATGTAAACTTCTATTGCAAAACTTTTACAAGGATAAAATAATACAAATTCTTTACATATTACCTTTAAATTTATTTCATTTTAATTAAATTATAACTTACATTACTATTTAACCGCTAACATTTTGAGCTTACGTTTTCTCTCAATTCCTAAATCAGCCAAGCCAACAAGACTTTGGTACGAGTGGAAAACTATAAAAAAATCACTTGTTTACAAAAATTTTGACGAGTCTAAGTTTAGTAAACATTTAAATGGTTCTATCATTATTATGTATAAATATAACAATCGTGCAATATGGAAGTAACATTTGGCATTTTTTAAATATTATAATTGCATTTAAAAACTTGAATTTTTATATATCAAGTAATTAAAGTTATAAATTATTATATACATAAAATTTAGTTATAGAAAATTATAACAATGAAAACTGTTATTACTACTATTTAATATAAAAAAGTATAACTGATTAATCAGTAAATAGATATTTCATACACAAAAATTAGAGGATTAATTTACTATATAATATTTTTCGGGAACGAAGGTAGTATCTATAGCAGATGACTGACAATAGTGTAACAAAAAAAAGTACAGTTTAATTCATAGAAATTTAAACATTTACGATTTAAATTTAATATATATTTTGTTGGCTTTTAATGTTTTATTTCTGCTCGTAAAAAATTACTTTATTATTTTACTTACTATGATTTTTCGTAAAAACAAATTAATACTGGATGTTACTCATATTTCAGTTCTTTCAAGCTTTCGTTATGTTACACTTTTCAAGAAAATGTATTTGTATCTACATTCATCTAAGGTCTAACTATCATTTACACAATGCTTATAATTTTTGACTATTCAGTCGGGTTCCTTAGGGTTACAATGAATAATCTATTTTAATGGTATATTTATCGCACGACTTACAATTACACTATAATTTATATGTATAAATAATTTCCAAAAAAATTACAATTACATGTATGTTGCAAAGTATAATTTAGAATAAATAATTATATTTTTATCATAACATGTAAAAGGTTTTACAGCGACCTTTACAAAAGCTTAAATTATTCAGCTGCCTAATAAGCCTACGCGACAATTAGAAGTACTGCCTTTGAAATCTTCACATACCAAATTATATACTCACTTATCGTATATAATGTAACATGCACTATAAGGCAGTCAGGTTGATAAAAAAAAATGTGTGGTTTTATGAATCCACGATGCAAGTGAATCTTTTTCGGTTTGTAGGTATTTAACTACAAATTTTTTATAAAATATTTCATTTAGGGTATTAAAATTGCGTTTTTAATCTTAATTTAATTATTGAAAAATGGGAATTATAATGGGAAATCAATAGTAGACAAAATATTCAATTCCAAAATTTAATTTCAATTTGATTATTAGAGTACGGAATACATAATTAATATAATCATTTAGATGATCAAAAACTAAGAGCAATACCTATTTAAATCATTGAATTGTTGTCAACTTTAATTATTCTATCAATAATTTCATCTTCGCCTCGAGTCTCACAGTTCCCTACTCCACGGCCAGCTGTAATGCGACATGCCATAGATGAACGAAAATTTTTGGAGCGATAGAATAAAAGTGTCATTTTAATAATTATATATTATTATAAAACTAATTTACCATTTATGAAAGTGGTAAAAATGTAAATATTTGTTCAACAATTATTGTGCACTTCCATAGCACATCGAAGAAATAATTTTATTATTTAAGCTTAATTACATAAAGATAATATATATTATTCAAGATTTTCGCAAATTAATGGTGAACTAATACAATTTAACTGCAATATAATTATATACGAAATAAGTGTGGTGAAAGGGTGGCTGACAAAATTTCAAACAAATAATAACATACACGCTGTAGGAAGCTAAGGTAATTCATACAAACTCAAAATTCAATGAAAAAATAGAGTTGGAGATCGGTCGAAACTTTATCATGTTGCCATGTTCCACAAGAGAATACAATTTCTTTTGTCGCAGACAATATATAAAACAGTTTGGTTATAACAATATTTATATCATGCAAGATATCTACATACATCATAAATGTTGCAATATTTTAACTTCACTATAAAACGTTATAGATATAGCAAACATCTACAAAAGTATTATTAACAAATTATTTCAATAATGTACAAATACAATCCGCGAGTTGACAGTATGTTTAAATATTAAAATTAATTATATATTCTTATTGGTCTATTGATAAGAAAGTATAAAACATAGAAATCTGGAATAAATATTGTTCATTTATTTAATTTTCCTTTGGGAAAAAAATGAAGATATTTGTCTGTGAGTCACGGGATTGGAAAAGACAAACAGAAAACGTGACGTCATCTTGAAATAAATACATTCAGTCAATAAAGTATCGGGAATGGATGATTTGTTTATGGTTACATTTTTTTTTGCACAATCTAACAGATTGGCACAACTGTTTTTCATTTTGGCGCCGAGTTTGAATTGTTTCTGTCATTTAGATTAAATACAGTGCTGTTTTTACTTAGATCATATCTAGTGTGTATTGCAAATTTCATAATTAAAAAAAACATCGAACAAAGAGTTTGTCTTAAATTTTGCACCGCCAATGGAATTTCGAGTTCGGCGACAATGAAAATGTTACAGAAGGCTTACGGTGAAACGACTTTATCAAAAACACGTGCTTATGAGTGTTACAAAGCATTCAAAAGCGGTCGAGATATGCTGGAAGATTTGCCTCGCCCTGGTCCTCATCAATCCAATCCTCATTCAAATTTGAGAGAGATAACCGCTGAGCTTTCTGTGACTCACGAGTCGATCCGTATAATTTTAAATAATCACTTGGGTATGACATGACAAAACATTTTGTCGCTCGGCTAGTCCCAACGAGAAACCACCTTATTCACCAGATAATGCTCCAGCCGACTTTTTTCTTTTCCTAAATTCAAATTGTCATTTCGTGGCACCCGTTTTCATTCGGTAGAAGACATAAAGGAGAATTCGCGACGGGATCTAAACTCAATTCCGGAAAATGCGTTTAAAAATGTTTTGATGATTGGATTATTCGTTGGCGTAAGTTAATCGTTTCTGAAGGAGCATACTTTGAAGGCGATAAAATAAATTTGAATGAATAACTACTAACATTTTGTGTATTATTTATCATTTCCCGGTACTTTTTTAACAGAGTAGTTAAGTATACACGTGTAGTTATGTTATTCTTATTAGGTTATCTTATGATATGTGACTCTAAAATTACTACTAAGTGTGGAAATACATTCATATTTCATAACTGAAATTCTAGTAAAATCAATTTTACACATAATACCTTTAACCTTATTTTCATTTGTTGAATGATGACGTCACGCGTGCTAACTCTGACTATAATGGTATTCGTGGCATATTTTTTATTTCAATTAAAAATCATTTACATATTACTTTTAAAGGTGTAATAATGAATGAATAATAATTGAAGGGCTATTATTCTCAATATAAGTGTTGTGTGAAGAGTTTTTTTTTAAAGCTGTCTACTCCCGGATTCGCTAAGGTCGTTGTTAATATTTGTTACTAATAAACTACCGTGATTGAACTTATCTGATAACTTGGAAATCATCGTATATTTATTACTGAGAACTATAACCAATTTACATAGATTTCCTTTCATCGTAAGCCCAAACAATAAGCGCAATAAAGTTTCCTCGGTAATGATTTAAGTCCTAATAACAATAATTACTTTTAGTACTTATTTATATTGTATAATTAATTTGCCAAATATGATCAAAACCCTACTTTAACTATAAACCCATGTCGATGTCTCACAAAGTTGATTCTTATCCTATTGCAGTGGCTATTTCGAAAGTTTTACAAAATTCCAATTGACGCACGTTTTTCAAAGATTTTTGGTCCTAGCTCACTTTCCTCTATTATTTACTGCGCGTCATATAGCATAAAATAATAAAACAAGCAGGACATATTACAAAAGCTTAAAATGAATCGTTGGTGGTTATCGCTCAGAGAAGAGGAGCGCACTTTTTAAAATCTATTGTTAATTACGTCCCTCTCAAAGTCTATAGAACGGTAAAGGCACGGTTATGATGTGTATTGCACTTACAGGATTACTTGTCTGTAAAACAGACAGAGAGGAGAAGAAATCTTTCTCTAAACGGTTCAAAACATACTTTAAACTACGTGTCATGTCGAGGAAAGCGTTACAAGGCACATACTTTTAGAAACAATAGTAAAATGGTACGGCGAAAACAGTCCGCACCACGCAAAAGGTTTCGTCGGATAAGTTCAAACTACAGCAACCGCTAAAAGCGTAGCCTATACGATTCAGTAGCACAAAGACCTATATAGGTGTAAGATTTTTACTGAAAATTTAACTACAGATACCAGATACGTCGTGCTCTTTTATTACTTACAATATGAATTACACGCATACATAGATAATAATTATGACATTATTGATAAGTACATACATAAATATCTAAATCAAAGCTCTTACGGTTCATCAGAACATTTACCTGCTTTTTATCACTGTTTTCACTAGTAAAAAGTTCAGAGCATTTTCCAAATACACAACCACAGTACAAGAACAAAGTAATCATCCGATATTATTCATTTCTATTATCGCACACTTCTCCGTTTGCCACTGAGGAAATGTGATTCCCGTTAGTTTTTTCGTGGACAAGACAAGAGTGGTGCGTCGACTCCGGTCAAAAAACTGATGGTCGGTGTCTTCCATCACAAGGAAAAGCAAGGCAGCCACCATGACAGAGGTGCCTGGCCGCAGCGTGCAACAGAGCTGGGGCACGCGCCGGAGGAGGCGGTAGCACCGACAACAGTGAGCCTTCTCCAGAGAGGCTTTCTCTGTCGGCGGGCACGGACGGCGGGCGCTAGACATGCGTGCACGCGCCCGCCGCTACGGGTCAGCCTCCCGCTAGAATGTCTTCCGGCTCCGGCGACCAGCAGTTGTCTGATAGCCAGCACCCTACCACTACTGTCACGAACCCAATCAGTAGCGCAAGTATAATGTATACTTCCGCGTTACCTGTGTACATAAATAAGCGAATAACAATAAAAAATATTTATATAATTAAACGCGCTGATTATTTTAAATTGGATTTGCAGTTTTCGAAGTTATTTCTTATAATAATTTAACACACGAGCTTAATTTGTGCACAACATTGGTAAAAGACAGGATTAATATAGGACTCGCCCAATGATGGGCTCGCGTCGTATAGGAGGCCTCTTCTTCCACTATACCCAATATTCTACATAAAGTTCGCGAAACACCTTGGTAAAGGCAACATATTATAATTTAAAATAGTCGATGTATATGGGAATCAATGTCCATTTATCGGTCGGCCACAAGCTATCCTCCATGCGTAATATGGGTGATAGGGGGTGGGGAAAGAGAAAGTACAAGAATAATGAGGGAAAAGGATGGGGTAGCCGCTGTGCACAACTGGGTATTTAAAAAAAAGAATATCAAATTTTTATATATTTTAAAGCTTCATCATAATTATGATAATAGTCAATTGGAAAAACTCTTTATACATTTTTTTTTAAATTAATAATTGAAAATTGTAATATTTTAAAAAGAATCACGTGACTAAGAAACGCGCTTCGATTGATCGTCAGGTTTGTGACGTCATAATGTTATAGGAATTTCATCGATTAGGTGTCAAAGCACTGTAACAGCTGTGCGCTAAAATGAGTAGAAATTAACATTATGACGTCACACGCGCTCGAATTTATTCGTGAACGATCGGCGCGTTTGCGGTACTGAATTCAAACATTAATTTTTAAACTGTAATAAATTTTGAAATATTGCGAAAAAAAAAATTTGGTATTAAACTTATAAATGATCTTACCATATGTCACAAAAAAAAACATACAAATACCCAATTCTAGTCTCAAAGTTATCGGTCAAAAATGTGATCAAATTATAATGTACATATAAATGATTATAAATCTAACCGAGTTGTTTCCTTATTCCGAGGGGCTGTCGGCTACGCCAGAGGGAGTTAATGAGAGTAGGATCTCCACGCGTGCGCCAATCACGGTACCCTCGTCCTCTGGAATATTGGCTGAATCTGTGTGCAAATACGAACACATTACAGATAACTTAATTCTTATTCATCTTATCAAGTGTTGTTATCAACTTTGAATATTATAACCTCATATAACACATAATAACCAAGGACTACGATGAGAATATAATGTCACGCCAATGCTTATAATGAGACAGCGATTCTGCCAAAGATACTTCGATCATAATATCTGGCATGAAGCCAAGCTTTCGATGCTGAAGCTCTTCGTCCTTACAAAATGGACCTTGATACATTCTATAGCAAAAAAGCGAAATTGAATTGTTAGCATTTTCCGTCCTTAGGATATTATTTTTCGTGCAAATAAGTGATTCATGCGAATGCAATAACAACTACCGTGATAAGGGATATATAGATACTAAAGCAAACCGTATTTCGTAAAAATTCAAGCTAAAAGGCATAATCGAATAAGAGTTAATACACTTTATTACACCTATTTTTACTTACGAATGAATGATGTTTTGTATTTTCTTTTTTTTTCAAAACAATTCAATTTCGCAGTATTTCTTATCGAGTTTAATAATATCTATATAAAGAAAACTATAAAAGAAAATACTTCAAAAAGACTAGAACATCTTTTCAACAATATCAGTTGAATGTTTTAGTGAAATAATAAATGAACCTACAATAGTAGAGTTAAATGTATTTTGAGCTTGTGTACAGTAAGTACATAAAATTTTATTGTATATTTTTAAATCCCTCCATATTCGATCAGAAATACTACTAGTGAACGAAACGTGCATACATAAGTTAATTATATAATGTCACTATCATGCAGAGTCTGTCTATCCATCAGATACAGATGATGGCTTAAAACTGAATCTTTACTTGGCTCTTTAGCTATAAAAAAATACTATTCTCATACAATATTTTTTAATTAACAAATTACTTACATCATCTCGTCGCACCGGTTATGTTGCGGATAATAAAATAGTATAAATGTTATCTCCAATCTTTTCTAGTAAATTATTATGAATCGAGGCAAAATTTTGAATTCATATATATAGTAGTTATTTAAAATTAAAATTAATTGTAATTATATTAACTTACAGAAACATATAAAGATTTGAATATTGCGTTTTATCGTAACTTTACTTTGCTATTTCCCTTTGGAACTATCAGTTCTCATTAAACACTAGTCGGTTTTACTTCTGGCATGTCGCGTCGCATCGTCGCAGCCTAATTAATATATGTTGAGCTCTTGACGTATATCGCTATTTATTCTTACCCGGAGATGTAAATTAAACTATGTAGATATATACGTATAGGACGGAAACAATAAGTATTAACACCAAGCCCGGTAAAGCTGTAAAAGCCGCAAAGGCTCCAGGCCCCTAAAGCTAACTAACAGTATAAAAAATTCGAAAAAAAAAATTTAACAGGAAATTATTTCATTGATATTAAACATTGTAACAAACTTTATGCTGATATCGAACTTCGTCATATATAGTAAACAAAATGATATAAAAGAAAGTGACGTAGTTGGTAGGTATCGACTAGGAATTAGTACTTGTAGGCATATGCCAATTTTCTTAACACTATTAAACTATTAAGATAATTCAAAAGTATTTTAAATAGCTTTATATCTTTAATAAAGACATTCATTTTCATATTACATATACCTACGAATATACGAGTATATTATTCTATAAATTCATGACAAACCAGGACCAGAAAAGAGCTTCACGCATATTACATATTTGATGTACCTACCTACAATACGATAAAAACAATTTTTCTCGTACTAGTGCTAAAAAAATTAAAATAATACGACATACCATGATTTATATTTTAGGACTTTTGATTTATCATCCTACTGAAAGTAACAAGAGCATGTATGTACAATAAAAAAATAATACATAATTTGGTAATTGTGTACTTGCTATTGTAGCTACTTGAATTGAAATTGATGATTAATTCAAGTATACCGAGTTTTATGTCTTGGAATTGGCAATGTGACGGTATACGAGGCGCACCTGCGATACGTGTAAAACTCTAAATGTAACCAACGAACCTCTACGACTTATTTCCATAAATAAAATGGAGAATTTGTTTCAATGCAAATTGTTATATTTGGCATACAATATACTCGTACTTGCATTATAATAACGCGTGACAGGCGTAACATGGAGATAATAAGCGTGCGTATTACGTAGAAAATAAAGTATAAAAATTATTGTTTGTAAATAATTAACACGAATTCTTTAATCAAAATCGTTTATATCACTTTTACAATCTATTCGTTTAAAATTCTATTAACTCAATATTTTTTAGATTTAAATTTATCTTTTAATTTCTTAAACTAAAGTACGATTTATCGCATTAACTAAAATAGTAATTTATCAGCAAATTTTAAAAAGTATATTATTTTTGATGATGCATGTTGAATTTGGGGTTTCGTTACAGAAATCTCATGATTGTCAATATGTTTATTTAGTTTTTAAATTGTACTTTGTAAATAGTTTTTTTAGTAAAAATATTTATATAGAACGAGCCAATGAAAACACTTGTTGTAAACCAATTACAAAAAAATTTTTGACAACTTTTAAATAACAAAGATTTTCTTTATGTATATTAATTTATTTTATTGTTATAATTAACAATGCTTTTATTCTATATTTAAGTAGTATTTAGTAATTAAAAGTTGAAACGTATATTGTAAGAACTATTTTTTAAAAGCATATATTAGAAATGAATTATAGCGCGTAATGTATCTATTATTAAGCCGTATTTTCATTTTATTACATTGTTGCTTTGTTTCTTTATCGTGTACGGGACAGGTAATGATTAAAGTGCTTTTATGTTGTGCGTTTCATTTACATATATTATAATATACTAACATTATAATAACCTGTAAAAATCATATTAGCATGTATTTTCGTCGGCGACGGTTGTGGACGTAATATACATGCCAAAATTCTAACTCATGGATCGTTATACATATTTTAATAGGCAGCAAAAAAGGATAAGTAGGATAAAACTTTACATACTTCCGAATGCCGCCGACGCCGGCGGGAGGCGCGGTGGAGTGCGGCACTCCAGGTGGGACTTGAGCGCCACCTTGTACGCCGCCCTGTACACTGCCTTGCGGCGCGCTCATGCAACAACCTGTATACAAAACACGTATGTCCTTTAAGGACCCTTAGTGGTCTGCGAAATTGATTTTTTTTTATATTTTCCGCAATATTTACACTGATTTAAGACATAATTTCGCTATTTAAGCATAATATATATACAACTATTATAAGAAAGTACTGTTTGTATCGAAGGTTAAGGAGCACAGATAAAAAAATGTTTCCAATAAATTACGTAATTCATTTCTTTTTTTTAGATTACATTCACACGTAGATAGATTGAAACTTGTACATTGTATTTTATGCAAATTTATAATTATGTAATATCGTTTTATGTGTTCAAAAATCATATTACATATTAATAATTAGAAATATATGTATATATATCATAAATTGGCGGTCGAAATGAGTGCAATATCCATAACATTTTCATGATATTGTATATGCGGATTTTATATAATTTAGATAAAAAAGTATGATAATAATTTTATCAAAACTGTCCCAGCGTAATCCAGTGTCCCTTTATTGAATAAATTAAAGAAATATATCCCTTGTTAAGTTGATACTCCATAATCTTTTTATATGTGTCAAAGTTTTATGTTACAAAAACTCTAGAGAAACAGCGATCAATCATTAACAAGTTAGTAGGTAAGTTTGATATTGCGTGTTTATTAAAGATCAAATTGTAGAAACTTTATGCTAGTATTTTTTGGCATTATTCGTACCTAACTTAAACCAAAAATATTAATAAAGTGACACTTTAATTATGGCCGCGTTTCGAAGTAATATGTATTTTAAAATTATTTGGTTTAATACAGGTATCCGCTTATGATTTTACATACGAAAAACATACAAATATGGTTATTAAGTAATGGATTTCTCGGGAAAAGCTCATTAGATAATGTTTTACTTTCCAAATTTACCTATATACCTAGGTAGTTTTTTTGCAAGACAAGGAACGAAGCTAAGTATCCAAGCTATTAAAATATACATTTAGAGTAGTTATTGTATAGTTAAATATATAATGATATGATTTGACGAGAAGACGTGATAGTGAACACGAGAAGGAATATCAAAAACATTTGTCAACTATATAGACAGTTTTCCAAGCTGCCTTTCTAATCAAGTTGTCGCAGCCCTATTGTTTACGTCACTAATAATTCAATAGAACATTATATCTCCCTGATACAAATATGAAAATATCTTAGGTAGATAAACAATTCCATTAAGCGCCCGCTTACATGATAGCGCGCGTCACATCTAAACGAGGGGTATCAAGATACATTTTTTTCTAAGCGCTGCGTCAACGCGTATTGACGCGCGTCTCATCTGAACAGGCACTTATGCTTTTTAGTACAAACGATTTATGGAATAATGTTCCATTCTTAGCTGAGGCTCGTAATTTTATAAAGAAAATTAGCTGTGCCCGCGGCTCTGCTTGCTTGGATTACAGAATATAAGTTAGTTCTTATAATATCAGCTATCTGCTAGTGAAAGCTCCGTCAAAATTCCTCCAACCGTTTCGGAGATTCGCCAAAACAAACAGACTGTTAGATGAACAGTTTTTTTATACATACCCTATATACTTTCATATGCATTTAGTAAAAAGCTGTTACTTTGACATTACAAAGAGACACTTCAATTTTATTATTTGTATAGATAAACGTTAAGAACAGTAAGCCTTCGGTCTTAGTAAATAGACGTGGAAATAATATTCATTCACACAATTGCTTATTATCTACAATAATAACTAAAATTGAGTTGTCTGACTGTGATTTTAATATAAAGGATTTTTCTTACGTTTATACTAGCTGTGCCCTACGGTTTCACCCATTTAAAATTTATACACAACCGTATTGCTTATCGTTGTTCTCAGTTTTCGTGCTTATATACATCTAGCCAGATTGCTTGGCTTTCATGGTTACTGCTACGTTCTTTAGAGTCGTAACGTTATATAGCCTATAACCTTCCTCGACAAATAGGCTATAAAATATATATTTTTGAAGTGAAAACTTCTTTAGCACCTTGTAATTTGAAACTCGATGAAACGAAAAAGTTACACTAAAAAGAGACAAATATATATTATAATAGCGCGGCACGTTGACTGTACTATCCCCTGATGGTAAGCACAGTAAAATCAAAATACAACGGCGACCACCGAGAGATCGAAATCCATCGGCGGTCGCCACTGTCATGCCGGCCTGCACAAATATCTCTTCACGTTACGCTTGAAGGACCCGATGTCATAAAAAGGAGGGAATATAAATATGATATGTATATGATACGTTTTCGAGAAAAAGTGTCTTGACACACGGACAGACAGCCAACCAGCCAGCCAGACAGACGAACAACAAAGTAAGTCTATAATGGTTCCATTTTTTCTATTTTTAGGTACGGAATCCTAAAAACACACACACACACACACACAAAGTATATTTTACCAGCGAGTGCTGCGACAGCTGCCAGTGTAAATAGGGCGGAGCGGCTTCGCGCCATGTCAGCGAGGCATGCCGCGCGCCGCCAGCCCCGTCATCACCGCGACATGCCTCAGCGACCCGACAGTGACTTGATAGCGACTCCACAGCAAAAGCGACAGCGACCTCGAAACCTATACTTCTCACCTTTATGTCACCAACGCCTGTATAGAGAGACCAAAACATTTGTAATAAAAGTTTTCTCAAAAATAACATAACATCTCATCATAGACCCTTAGGTATAAATATAGCATGGTGTTAGCAGGGTATTCTGTAATGCCCGCCTGGCTAGATACCACCCTCAAGTTGAAAATATGGCGTCAAGCACCTATAGGAATTTTCCAGTAGCTACACTTGAGAGCTATAATCAAATTTGTTGTAATAACATTATTAATATTTATGCAAGATCTAACTCAAATATAATAAGTTGGTGCCTATAGAAAGGTTATTTGCTTCATGTACTTGAAATCTTATCAATTCTTTACAATATATGGCATATAAGTATGTACAATACTTTGTTATAATGTACAGATGGCAACATTATCCACAAGCTATAACTTAATTGATTTTGATTAGGTTGTTAATAAATGTCAGCCTAAACTCGACTTCAAGCTTATACTTAATGTCATTACCCTATGATAAATTTAAGTTAAGCAATTGATACAAAACATTTTGGCAAATGTAGTATAGGACGCCCTGAAACCAGATGGAGTCACGACTTGTGGAAGACTGCCGGAAGTGATTGGATACGGAAAGCCGGAGATTACATCCGAAGGCGAACCTTAGGAGAGTTCTATTTCCAGTAGTGGACTTCTAAAAGCTAATGATGTATCTTTTTCTTTTTAATTCCTTGATCTATATACATTTATTATAATACATTGATCACGAATATGAGATTTGTGTGTGTCTGGATATTACTCGCAAATAGCTAGACAGGTTTTAATAAAAATTTGTACACGGGAAGTATATGTAATTCCTTAATTGTTAGTGTTTACGCCGAAATTTGTATATCGATAATCATATACTTGTGTAAAGCCCTCGTTTCTCGCTTGGTGACAGAACCTTCGCCGCGTCCAAGAAGTTTAAAAAAAATTCACGAACCCCGCTTTTGTCGGTTCACCGCATTGTCAGTGTGAATTGTCACCATAGAGTAAAGTAATACATCGGGAAATTGTCACGCTCGCGCGCTTGCGAGAGTTGACGCATCTCGAGTGTCAACGCTTCGTACGCTGCACATTAATCATCGCCGCTGTCTGGATGGACATTTTATAAACTTTAGGCCTAATGCCATTAACAGATATTGTCTTAGTGCAATAAGCTCTGCCCAGTAGTTTCAAACATACGAAGAGGCCTTCACAAGGTGAGTGGTATTGCTGGAGAAACGTTTTTCGGTGCATCGCCCTTCCGCTATATATTTTTGAAGTGAAACTTCTTATGCGACTTCCAAGCGTTAAACGTTAAACGTTTAACGCACATTATCAGTCTCTCCTCTTTGTGTGAGCCAGAGCGAGAGAGTAAATGTCGGTGTGTATGTATATTGCACACTGTTTAAATAAAATAGAAAATGTCTTTTAAAATGAAGTTTCAATTCTATCGTGTGTGAATCGCACACACCTTTTTTTTGTCTGAAACCTAGAAAATGTTTCATCTATTAAAGTACAGTTACTATTAAATACATACATAAATCACGATTTATTCCCGACGGAGTAGGCAGAGACCACGTCCTTCCACTTGCTACGATCCTGACATGCGTCTTTCGCTTCTTTAACATTCGTAAATCTTTTCATGCATGCTCATCGGTTTAAAGTACTTTTGACCTGACCTTTCTTCAGAACGTCCCCGATTTGATCGTGGAACGTTCGTCTAGGCCTTACTCTTTCAACGTTAGACGCTCCAAACGTTGGTTTGGTCCAAACGAGCCAGATCTTCACCATATAGGCTACAAGAATTATTAATAACACTTTAAAATAAGAGTTAAAAATAAAAATACGAAACGAATAAATTAATTTGTAATGAGCGAGGGCGGAGCCGCGGGCACAGCTATTGGTTAATAAAATTTACCCAAGTTTAGCAAACTATCTTTATGACCGTGCACCTGATGATAACACTAGCAGGAATTACGTTGACGATTCTGTTCCAACTGTTAACCTTCTTTGCTAAAAAAATGTAATTCTGTAAGCGAAAACTTTTCGCCTTTCAAGCACATTTCCAATCTATTCTATAGTAAAAATGAAAATGAAAAAGCATTTTAACTACTACAAGTATAAAATATCGAAAATTAGAATAAAATTACAAAATGTTCATTCCATTTACTGATTTATCCACGACAATACCACGAAATAAAATTGATAGGAATTTTTCAGCAAAAATATTAAATTAATTTATGACTTGTCACATTTTTAGCTCTTCATTGCGACAAAAAATATTTGAAGGGAAATCCTACAAAGACACGGTACTGACGACACAAACAGTACGGGACATAAAAACACAGAATGTATCACCCACGAACACCTACAACTAATCTCAGTGAGGAAAGGGAATATCACGAATTCTGGATAAGGTCGCAACAGGTGGTCTATAGTTAATTATTATTACTCGGGCCCAAATTAATTAATCTGTCTTTGACCGCGTTGCGGAACTAGTTGAAATAGTAAGGAGGCGCCATTGAACCGGCCACATATCTTTCCTTGGCGGGCAGTCAACCGAGTTTGTTGGTCGAAACTTTTGATAAGGTCATGCTTGCCAAACAGTTGTTCAAATGACATCCGGAGAATTTCTAGTTAATTACAAGTACATTTGCTGCGCAAATCTGTGTTGTTTTGCGACAACACATGTAAGCAGGTTTTGCCGCGAACTTTGTTAAATAAACTCCTTAATGTTGATAAATAATCTGTTTCATAATTGATCTATACAAATAATTAAATTCAAGTGCCTGTTTGTAATGTAAAAATAATAGATCCTTACATATGAAATTAGCGTTTTAAATGGAAAAACTAAAACAAAAATAAAATTATGAAATTATACATTTAATCAATCGTAGTATGTACATACTATTATTATCTAATTTTATAGGTAGTTCGTTGATTCCATTACTGAAAACATTGTGGGAGCAAGTTACAATAAAATCTTTGAAGGTGGCTTATTAAGGGGCCTTATCGGAATGGTTTTTTTTCCTTCAAGAAATTATCCAAATTCCGAAAAAAGTGGTAATCTGTTAGAGCAAGTTCCGGGGAGTATGGTGGGTGTCGAAGACATTCCAGCCGCACTAGAGAGATTGACCAGTCTCGGTTGCTTAATGGCTAGCGTTTAACACCGAAGCCTGCCGCTAACTCTGACGTGGTTGGGATGGATCCGCTTCGCCCGGCCTCCACGGGGTTTGTTTCGTAGGTCAGAACGAAAACATTGGAACCAAAAAAGTACCGTGCTTTCTTTTACAGTAACTTCCCCATATACATCATTAATCCTTCGAGCTGTTTCTGCAGTGCTGATGCCACGGTGGAACTTATATTCGTAAATAATGCGATATTTTAAGTTTTCAATTTTGTGAAAAGAACGATGTCAAAGAAAAATCAAATTATGCGAAAACAAATGAATTACTCAATTTGAAACAAATACACAAGCCTAAATTTCAATTTGTAATTCCTAACCAAACGCCAGATTTTTACTAAAACCATGAAAGTATATATGGTACGTTTAAGAAAAAAATAATTAGAAAAAACAGTTTGTCTGACTGTTTGTTCCGGCTAATCTCCTGAACGGTTAGACCGATTTTGACGGAACTTTCAGTGGCAGATAGCTGATTTTATAAGGTGTAAGTTATACCATTTTATTTTAGGTTCTGTAATCCACGCAAGAGGAGCCGAGGGCACAGCTAGCCTTCTATATAAATAAAAATTAAATGCTGTAAGCGCAACACTTGAGAACGGCTGGACTGATTTGGATAATTTATCTAAATGCTAATAATAGACCGAATAACAATTTAGTTAAAGAAAAATTTGAAAAGTCAACCTGAAAGTTGGGGCATATTGGTAAACCTGAAAACTTTTATTGAATTTTGTTTGGGATCTTGAGACCATAACTAACGATTCAAACAATGGATATGAGTAATTCTTATTTTGTTTTCTTCGTTAAGGTCCTAAGAGAGGTAGGGCACAGAGAAATTTCTTTGGAGATGTCTCTGTACTTGGAGCAGTTCGACTGGTGGAATACCTACATCCTACAGAAGATCGCAGCCAATTGACCTAGTGTTGTGTTTCTGCGGTGAGTAGGGTTTCCAGAGCTCCTTGGGGAAGGAGAGGTTCAAAGAGAGGTAGGGTACATAGAAATTTCTTTAGAGATCTCTCTACTTGAGGAAGGTGGTGGAATACCTACACCCTACAGAAGATTGCAGCCAAATGACCTAGTGTTGTGTTCCTGCGATGAGTAGGGTTTCCAGAGCTTCTTGTGGTAGGGGGTTCAAGGTTGGCAAAGCGTTTGTGATACCTACGGTATTGCAGGCGTTCATAGGCTTGGTAGCCACTTACCATCAGGCGAGCCGCATGCCTGTTTGCCACCTTATAAAAAATACTATGGTTATAGGTGGTTTATTCTATTACTTTTTAATTATATATACATATCAATCATCAGACCATGTCTACACTGGAGTAAGCAAAACGGACTTTCTCCGTTTGACTCTACCGCTGCAACCCTATTTCGTTTTCTTTATATTATTTAATCCCTTCATGTATCCGCACCAGTTCCGAAGTGCTTTAAATTATTATGTTTTATTTTTTTGCGCATATTGGTGCAACGAATATGGGCTTTTATGCCGTTTGCTACGTCACTGGACTATAATCAAGTTCTTTGCTGATCAAATTAAAGCATAATCATTTCTGTGTTGAAAACTTGTAAACGTGCTAATAATTATATTCTTGACTACAGAGTTTAAAATAAAAGTAGCCTAAGTTACTCCTTATAACATCAGCTATCTGCCTGTGAAAGTCCCGTCAAAACCCGTCCAACCGTTTCGAAGATTAGTCGATACAAACAAACACATACAGACAACAAAAAAAAATAAAAAATATTTTTTTGTTATAAGTACCGTATATACTTTCATATGCATTTAGTAAAAAAAGCTATTACTTTGACATTACAAACAGACACTTATTATTTGTTTAGTTTTGAGTTATATGCATAATGAGATGTATATAACAGAGAATCAAATTTTATTTTATACCTTTTAAAACGGACACAACGTTTATTTAAACTTTAAGACTATAATGAAATCGCTTAGATATATATTCAAAACAAACATAGATGTAAACTGGACCGCAAAGAAAAAGGGTCGATTAGCAAATCTTCAATATCTTCAAAAGTACCTGACCTAGAATTATGAAATAAAGGCTAAATTAAAGAATATTTTAATGTGCTTAAACAAATATAAAAAAATGAATTGATGCTTTTTATTTTTAATAAATGTATAATAAATAAACATGCGTAATTATTCCAGTATTTTCTTAAATGTAGTTTGGTTACAGATGTGCCGTTTTCACGCATATTAGTAGTTTGTGTTGCCTCCGCGAGCTCGCAATACTGCTGTTATGCGATTTGGCATACTTTCTACTAGGTTTTTGAGGTGATGTTGCAGAATATTCTGCAATTCCTCTATTAGAACTTCTTTCATTTCACGTAGCGTGTTTGGCGACGGATTCCACTGACGTACACGTCGTCCCAGTTCGTCCCATGCATGCTCAATGGGGTTTCAGTCGAGGCTGCGTGCTTGTCACTCTATGTGTGTGATACCGACTTCTTGAAAATAGGCAAACACTATCTGAGATATAAGCGGGCGGGCATTGTCTTGCATAGCAACGGCATTTTCGCCCATGTCCACTAAAAATGGACCAACTTAGTCATTCAGAATTTCAGTGACATGTCTTTCTGCAGTTAAAGATCCATTTTCTATCACCATTATTTTGTATTAGTGCGGCTTTCGGAAGACATCCCAGCCAACACGTGAACAGAGCCTCCGCCGTATGGTACTTTTTCTTCTATACAGGCTTGGTTATAGCACTCTCCCGGTCTTCTATACACTCTTTTCCTCCCATCTTACTTATATAAACAGAATCTAGACTCGCCTGAAACTATTGACCAGTCATTCAGCGTCCAGTTCAGAGTCCAGAACTCAACCTTGAGTTTCTGTGGTGTCTTTCTAGTTTTGGGCCATTTGCAGGTCTTAATGGCTTTAAATTTATTTCAGCCAGACGCCACCTTACTGTATCCGTACTCAGATTGTTTCCTCCAGCTCGTAAATGATAATTCTTTACTTCAACAGCCGGGAAAAAAGCGATTCCTCAAAATTGTTGACACCATATAGCTATCTTCCCGCGCCGTCGTGCGCCTTGTTCGACCTGTTCCTGATCTTCGAAGATTGGATCCAATTTCATGAAAACGCTGGACTACTCGCTGAACTGTATAAAGAGTCACACTAACAGTTCTCGCTGTATTTCGCTGACTGTGCCCATCTTCAAGCATTGTCAGGATCCTGGTACATTCTTCAGGCGTTAACGACATGATGACTTCAGTATAATAAAATTTATAAGGCAGAGACATCATATTTATAACTTTTTTATTGCAAAGCTAAAACAACCGCGAAACAATTGATTTGATTTTTTGGTGAGTTATACTAAATTCAAAAACGACCATTATTTTACATTTTCATTTTTTTATAAAATTATCAAAAATAATAAAAAGTTTTATAAAATATTTTATGTGGCATTAAATATTCTTTAATTTAGTATTTATTTCATAAAGCTAGGTCAGGTACTTTTGAAGATATTGAAGATTTTTAACCGATCCTTTTTCTTTGCTGTCCAGTGTATATATTTTAAGTGTAAATTACATAGAAATTGAATTAATGATTTATGATCAGTAAAAAGAGTAAGCAAAAACAAGCAGACTTGATGTGACAATAAAATTCCAAGGAATGGGTGTTGAAATTGTGAAAGGGTGTCGTCACGGATTTGAGAACTCGTTACTGTTGATCCTGAATGACGAGAAAGATTTATTCTCTGTTAGAAAAAATATTTCACAAATGTTACCTCACCGTCACAGCAATTTGATTACTTTTTTATCCTTATCGTTTTAGAGTTGTGGCCACAATCTCACCTGATCTTAAGTGATGATGTAGCCCAAGATGGTAACACACTAAGCCTAGTGGGAGGATTTGCGCTCAAGTGTAGCTGCCGGAACACACCAATTGGTGCTTGGCAACAGATTTTCAATTGGAGGGTGGTAAATAGCCAGACGGGCAATTAGAAAAAGCCTTGCTATGGTTTCATCACGATGTTTTCCTTCACCGAAGCCTCAGGCTCATTGCAGAATTCGAACTAATGACTCGATCAAGCTACCACTGTCATCATTGCTACAAATAAAAAACAATGTATTGCTTAAAGATTCAATGTTAGCAAATCGAATAGCTAATAGGGAATATTGAGCAAATTTTTTATAACGCTTATATTAGCTTCATTTGTAACTAACTAACTAAAAAACAAAGTAATAAAATCTTAGAAGTCAATTTTAAACTATTTCTAAGTGTCGTATCGAAGTTAAATTTTGTATGCATATGTAGTTCGGATGATAACACTATAATTTGGTATCTTGGAGCTGATCATATGATGGAGACAGGTTGTGAATAGTGGAACACTTCAGTGGCTACTAGTAAACCCCTAGATTGTAGGCTCATATGATTCGTTTTGACAAGTCAAATAGCTTGGTAACGAGATGTTGTTATAAGACTAAAAAATTTTATAGTTTTTAGTGCGTAGTTAAAGTTTATCTGTGTTAATAATATTTACAGCTAACGATAATTTAAATTATGTGTATGTACAGAGAAGGAATCTTTTCCAGATATTACTATCATTCACGTAAATATCCACCCTATAATAATATTTTGACAGTAAAACCTGCTTGACATGATCCTTGAACTGATTGTCCGGCAAATCGGTAATGTACTTAGAGATCTTATTAAAGACCCTAACACAATTATCTAAAGAACATTTATTTTGATCTTACCGAGCCTAAAGTATTGGATGACCAATTTGTGTTTATTTCTAGTATTAAAACTATTCCGGTCGTTTTCAAAATCCAGCTTATTCAAGTTTTATGTATACATTTCTACATTATATTATCAAGGATGTATTGGGAGGGCAAAGTTAATATTAAATTCCCGAAACTTGTTCCTAAATAATTCATGAGGTCTCAAGAGATAAACAGAAACATAGTAACTGAATAAATTGTACTGCCTATGGCAAGGCCGATAACGATAATTTTCCTAATGCAATAAAATTATAAATAAATATTTTTTTACACAAAAATAAGAAGTGCCCCCCTCTTTTGAAATACTCTAAAATATGACCAAATGTTTACAATAATTATAGTAATATTAAAACATCATAGTATGTTCTTTTCGAGGTAAGTATGAAATGGGATAAAATAGAAATGAATATACATTTGACTTTACGGTTATATTTTGTGCCCTTGATTCACATATTGAAATCCCTTCGATCCTGAGCGAGTACCGGATAAACCTTAAGAGACAAGCGCGAAGCTTTGAATATCCGCAAACTTCATGAAACCAAAATAAATTTGATAAAGCCGGTGCCGGATTAATAGGAAAATAGACAATTTGCCTAAGAGTGACAGAGGTCATGGGGGCGGGAAAACGGACAATAACGATAAAAAAAATAGGTCACTACCATCCGAAAGGAAGTTTATTTGTTTGCGAAATATACTTTTCGTTTGTCTCTTTTAAAACTACAATCGTCAAGTCGTCAATTCTTATTGGAAGGGGCTGTTTTAAGGCAAATTACTTTGAACTCGAAATTCCTTATTCCACTGAGTACATCGTGAATTCCTATTTTTATACATTTATCTATAAAAAGAATGTTGCTAATATCCAACCCTTAATATCAAAACGTTAAGAATGAGAACAAACTGTGATACACGTTCGGTATAAGCTATATCAATAAATCTATAATTCTGTCTCTATGTGTTTTAGTTTCAAAAAATCTAACATATTATTCGCATTTTTAGTAATGTAAAGAACTTTGTGCTACCTTATATAATACATTGAAATGCCCTAACATATTTTTCTTACGAATATCCTTATTTTTTAAATTAATATTTAATTTGGTATTTTAAGTATTGTGAAAGAATAAATGAACTTCTTAAAAAAACATCGTTCACTTAGTGAAGGGATCAGTATTTTAATATTAATCCCAACCGCGTTTCGCTGAAATTTTAATAAAGAACAATAATTATTCTTAATAAGTTATTCTGATTCTTAATAAGTATTTAAAATTAAATTTAAATACATCAAAATTGACTTATTACACAAATGCATTTAATTCATCTGCTTTTGTTCGATATTTTGATAAACATGAAAAAATTGTTTTTCAATGTGTCAAAGTGGCCTAGATCAATTTCTGTCCGTAATTACATACGAAATTCGAAATTATATATCTAATATTAGTAAACGTTGGCTATTGAATACAATTCATTATAAAAATATAAAAGATTTTGGTAAAAGTAAGCCTTAGGAAACGACATTGTGAATTTTCTTTTAGTTTAGTTGTAGTGACCATGTAACTAGCGACTACCTACAATCATAAGAAAGTTAAGTATTGTGTTGTGCAATATAAATCAGCTTTAACTGTCAAATAATATAAATGATATATCTTCTTCGTTTTTATATAATGTCCTTTTAATGTTTAATAGGTTTAGTGTCGTTAAATATTTTTTAAACACTCCGTTTTCTGTTAGTTTAACAAAATAAATCTCTGTTAGATAATACCGGAATTATTCTACAATTTATAGTTAGGTACTACATAGCTTCGGTTGACTAGTTGTTCGTTTTACTTGCAGTCATTCCCGTCACTTATAATAAAATTTACTAAACGATTAAGAAACTACGTGCTATAAAGTGCTAAAAACAATCCCACTAAGCTATCATGGTGATGTTCAGCATCCTTTTAACCATATAAAGCTGTGTACACATTAAAAATAAATTGTACATCTACAAAGAGCAAATTTTTACATCTAAAAAAGTTAGTGTATAACCTAATTTTTTATCAATATGGATATGGCACTAGGCATGAATGGTATGCACCGTGTAAGGGTTCAAAATTAATCAATGTTTAACTTAGAAGTTACATTATGTCACGATTGTATATACATAATACGATACGATAATTTACGTATTCATCACCATAATAAACTTTTTACAATCGTGAAATGAATTTCAAGTTTATCCTAATGATAAACACACAAACGGTCAAATTCCCTGGATAGTTATCAACACTTTACCTAATTAATAATTATACTTGGTTGTTTCCCACCTGAGAGTTCACGATAATGAAGTACCTAAGCCTCAGTCGACATTTCATTTTGAGTGCTAAACGCTGTTTTAATTCTCTTGTTGTTATTCGTTGGTTATTATTAAAACTCATGATTTTATAGCACGTACAAAGCTGTTCGTTGAAATTTTTCTATGAATACTCAATTAGATGATACAATATCCACATAGCATGTACGTTTTTTTTTACCTAATGAGTATTCTTCTGATGGCAATATATCTATATTTATGTGTATTATATCTACATTTATCCAAAATATCATTGAGTATATATGTAATGTATGGAAATCGTTCGTAAATATTTAATCTGTTTAATTTTTGATTGAATGTTACACTCTTAAATGTTCTAATAAATAGTAATATTAAAACAGAAATCTATACAGTTCGTCATTAGGTTACAATATTACGATATAATTGGTATCACACTAGTACTTACACAGTTTCTGAAAATAATGTAAATATCAAAACCTTTTACAGTTTCCCAGCATTTTTTAAACATAATCACATTCAACATATGGCAATCACTTTTGGTTCATAAACGAATTAGCACTGCACTGTAATTAACGGATTAACCGAAATATTAAAGTTCCTTGTTAAAGCCGGCCGTGTAATGTAATGTATTGTGGCTAGGCTGCGTGCAAGTCAAGGCAGGCTAGCAGCAGATCGCGCAGGCGGCGGGCGTCGGCGCCGCTGAGCGCCACCTGTCGCTGTCAGCGCGGTGCGGAGGCGGCGGCGCGGCGGCGGCGGGCGCGTAGGCGAGCGCAGCGGTGTTACGGCGGCGAGCCGGGCGGGCGGGCTATCGCACGACGTAGACGACGGCGGGCGGCTCACCAGCGACTAAATTGCCCGGGAGGCGGGCGCGGCGCCGGGCACGTGGCGCTGCCGAGTGCCGGGTGCCGGCCGCCGCCCAGGTGCACCTGCACCCTCGCGCAAGCCCCGTGCACACCCTCCTAGACGCACTTCGCAACATACCACAAATATCACCCCATTTATACTTCAGCGCTTACATTCTGTCTATTTACAAGTAGGTACTTTTGAATATGTTAAACTTATCTTAACGTTTCATTCACAATTTGCCTTTTAAAAAATAGATAAATACTTTGAAAGTATTTTAAGTTTAAGTCTGAGTAATAATTAGTAACTAAAAAAATATTTTTAACTCACTACCTTATATTACATAGTTTATACATTGTATTAGAAACTACATTTTTTTGTGTCTCAAAACTGATATGATGATGATATGATTGTTATCGGCTGTGAATTAATATTTGATCGATTATTTATATAAATAGATACAATTGTAATAAAAATAATGTAATAGGTAATTTGGGCATATACCTATTTTACTTATGAAATTCCATATATCAGCCATACGTAAGCCAACTGCTTAATAGAAACAATAGCACTTATTACTTGAACAATACTGTGCTCACTGAATGTGGACAAGTTTCTCGCTACGCTCGTGAATCAATCATAGAATCCTTCGCTTGCTCGGGACTCAAAATCAGCACTCGAAACAAAAAACAACTTTGCTCTCTTGTTGCACAAATATCTATTATTACCTGTGTGAAGCCGGGCGGGTCGCTAGTAACTTATAAGTATCGACAAATAGTTCAGTAATTACCCATAAAGTATTTTCGATTACTTTATTTTTATGAATATACTAGCTGTGCCCGCGGCTTCGCTCACGTGGACTACTAAAAAACTTTTTTATTTTTTGTGCAGAACCCTAATAATTAAAAAAGTAGTCTAAGTAATTCCTTATAACATTAACTATTTGCCAGTGAAACTCCAGTCAAAATCGGTCCAACCGTTTCGGAAATTACCCGGAACAAGCAGAAAGACAAAAATTGTAAAAATGGTTTACGTATATTACAAAGTAGGTATGATTGGCAAACTTAACAATGCCTGATCGTAAGCACAGTACAACATAAAAACAACGGCGACCACCGAGAGATCTTTAGATCTTTAGGATTTTACATCGACGGTCGCCGCTGTCATGACGACCGGGAAAGCCGGGTAGTTGTATATACACTGGCTTATACCGAAACACGACAAACCCAACTAGAGTCACTGTTACAGGTTTATTATTATGTTCATGGTGATTGTGATTTAGTCGGGTACAAGTCCTTGTTTGATTACTGATACTGATTACTGGATGTACACTGGCTCATCCGGGAACATGCCACGACGCCAAGCGTGTTACTTGGTATCTCATTGTGTCTCTGGTTGTGTTACTCAGTGCAATCCAGTCTGACATAATTATCGTGTCTTAACACCAGCGTATTCCAAACAATAAAATAGCTAACAGAGAACTGTAACATTTCACTCGGCTAAGCTTATGCAAGCTCGGGAAAACCCGTCACTCTGTTATATTCGTTCGCATTTATGTAAGCGGAGGAATACAATTTACATACTTTCATGCACTGCACATTTTATTCGCAAAATTTTTCTATTAAATAAGAAAAATCTAGTTATTTAAAATTAATATGCGGCACATATGTTGGTCAGATATATTAAAATCTTCTTCTTATTATTATTTAATGAAAAAATGTGTTTAATTACAATTAAACATAAGTATGCCAAAGTCACGTGGATAAATTATTTTTCTGACCTTCAGGGTTCTAACAACGCATTAACAAGATGGTGGCTTTCTTGTTAAAACTGTCCAGTGAATATTTCATTATTATTAATTAATTATGTCCAATAATGAAACAACATGATGAACCAAGATCCCGACAAAAAATATCTATCAAGTTTCAAGAAACGATCTGCCGAAGCGAACGATCTTGACACCAAGGAGTATTCGTGAACCGTATCAACTGGAGCTAAGCCAATTCATAAAACCACTGACTTAATTCGGTTGGAGTTTCCAGATATACACACGTCTTAACTTGGAGTAACATTTACTTAGTTTTTATATCATTACTCTATGAAAAGACATGAGAATTTAAAGTAATATAAAATAAAAATAATTTGCAGTTAACTGCTATATGTTGAGCAATCGAAACTTTTTGCAGCATTGTCAAACCCATTGGGAGAAACTAGTATATTTATAAAAGTTGCAACAAAACAGCATTATTTTAATTAAAGTTGTTCTTTAAAGCTATAAAGCTTTTGCTCTGGCAGAAGTAAAACGTTAAAATTTTATGTCAACTGAAACTTTTATAGACTTGCATACAACTTTACTCTCTATAGAGAATCCTCTTCAAACATTATAGTTTTATACATAGATGAAAATATATTAAATAACTCTAAAATTGTGGTATTGTGTTCCCAATAAAATATTTCACATGCATTTCCTAAATTATGAGAATTATTTGCTTCCTTATAATATTATGCTTACTAGGAATGTTACGGATATGAGATTTTGGATCTGGATATATAGATATGTATATCTTAAGAATGTTTAATCGGTTTCGGTTATGGATTCGGAAATGAAACTATTTCAGATAGCCAACAGTTTCGGACAATTTCAGTTATGCATATAAATTTTTTCAAAGAATTGTATGTAGAAATAAACACGGTATTTTTTAACATTTGTAGTTGAATAATATTATTAACTTACTGATCATTTTTACTTATATTTAGTATTTTTTTGGTATTCGATCTGTTATAACGCGCAATTAAAATCACATTAAAAAAGGTTTTATTTAAACTAACTATGATTAATTAAGTTACAATAATATAAATAACACGGTTAATAATATGTCTACCGGTAAATGTCCTTTCAGGACAGAGGTTGAGCCCAAACTGAACTCGGAGACTTTTTACAATATTCGTCTAAACCAGAGGTTCCCAGACTTTTTTCTCATAGACCACTTTCAAAATTTAGCTGGTTCCGGCGGACCCCCCTACGGCTACATTTCTACCATATTCCCAAAACTCGACAAAAAATTAAAGATTAGATCTAACTAAGGAAATTTGCGTTACAGCCGAGTTCCAACAACGAATTAATAGTTTTGGAAAAAAGAAGTGAGAATTGTTTGGTTAATTAATTAATTGAATGTACTGTGAGTGGACGTCAAAAAAGTAAACTTGGCCAATCATAAAAGTGATTGACATCTACTCACAGCACAAAGAACCAATCAATTCTCACTTATTTCATTTAAAAAACTCCCCATTCGGAGTTATAAAAATAGTATATTTTTAGTGTTGTATTTATTTAAATATGTAATTATTACACTATTAATTGTAAGATGATAACAGTTGTAATATAATTAATATTAAACATTAATAACGTAACGTTACTTCTACAATGACAATTACAAAATACTCATAATTTTAATGGGAGCGATATACTTGATGGATTGACAGCAAATTATTAATATTTGGCTTCAGTTTTGTTAGGAATAACCGCAAATTGGGGAGATATTCAGTCAGTGGTATTCAATCTGCTCCTTTTTTGAAGTGAAACTTCTTATGCGTCTTCCAAGCGTTGAATGTTAAACGTTAAAAGTTAAACGTTTAACGTTTAACGCATATTATTGGTCTCTCCTCTTTGTGTGAGCCAGAGCGAGAGAACAATATATTATCGGTCTCTCCTCTTTGTGTGAGCCAGAGCGAGAGAGTAAATGTCGGTGTGTATGTATATTGCACACTGTCTAAATAAAATAGAAAATGTCTTTTAAAATGAAGTTTCACTTCTATCGTGTGTGAATCGCACGCACACCTTTTTTTAAAAAGGTGTGTTGACACTAAAACATTTTTCGACAAGATATCACGAGGCAAACGCTATCAAAAGCTTTCTTGCAATTCCCCACAGTCCAGGATATCTTTTAGGTATTTCTCTCCTCTTTAGTGCTAAGGTCGAGTAGCTCCTCTTGTAATATCACATTCTCCACTTCCTTTTCATCAAATGGATTTATGATCCATGGTGGTACTTCCGTCGTCAGAATATCTTGAAATCTGATTTTGAAGTCATCATGCAGGGCAATTAAATGTTGAACTTATGTCTGAATATCATCATCAAGGCATTCTACCTGTGACAAGTTTGAAAACTAGGAAAATTCGCGCCGACTAATATTTTGCTTCATAAATTTCAATTTTCCAAGAAAAGCTGAAATTACACCGTTCGTTTTTATTAAATTTAGGCAGTCCCCTTGTAATTGTAAGTTAATGTCATTAAATTTTTAAACTATCTGGATATTTACTTTCCAGAAACTCTAAAACTGATTCAAAAAGTGAGTAAAATCTTGTTAAACATGCTCCTTTCGATATCCAGCGTACTTCAGTATGTAAGAGCAATCGTTGGAAGTCTTCATCATTTTCATCGCATAATTGTGCAAATAAGAGCGTATTCAACGCATTGCTTCTTATTTTGATGACACAGTGAATTGCAGTTACCTCTGGTATAATTCTTTTAAGATGGCTTATAAACCCAAGATATTGGCTGACCATGGCAGGAGCTCCATATGTTGCCACCGAAATAAAGATGCAAATGGAATCCATTTTCCCTTAAAAAATTACTCAGTACATTAAATAATGATTCACCTTTAGTGTCCATCGCCAAGGTTTTCGCGAATAATAGCTCTTCATGTATTTATTCGTCCATAACAAATCGAACATATTTAAAATCTTTACCTATTTTATCAGGACGACACCTTCTTAGATGATCTTCGAGCTTTGATAGTTTCATAGAGTCATTGCTTAAATAAAACTTTGTTACATGAAAGGCATTTGGGCAATCGCTTGTCTGCCTTTGATGAAAGAAAACCAAATTTTAAATAATCAACACTATACAGTCGACATTTCTTCTTAAATTCAGCCATGTTTCGTATCAGTTACCTACATGTAATTAAAAAAACTTTGTTTTAGTAATCATAAGACGCTCTTACTCAACAAGATATGGCTATCTTAACAGAATAGGATTACCTAATTAATTATTGCAATGAAATAAACAAAGTACCGTCGGCAAACTGATTCTAATTATTAAAAGCAATAAATCCCTTCATAAAACTCTATTATGGATCTTAATCCATACTAGAGTTTTATTAATGCTGCTGAACTGATTTTAATGTAATGTAAAACATTTTTTATAAATATATTTTGATATATTTCTGTTAATTCGATAGAAAATACTTTTAAATAATGTTTTGATATCAAAACTCCGCGATTTTAATTATGTATATAAATACACTTTGATGTACGAGTACGTTACGGGTACGTAAAGACGCGTATAATTTATGAAAATATAAGTAAATAATAGTCATCACACCCTCCTCCTAAGAAGCGGTGAGGAGACTGTGCCAGGGTTTGTTACCCTTTTCAGTGGGTATCATCGCGTCCCGTGAATACGGAACGATGCTTTGGTGCCAGCCTAAGCTGGTAGGTTTTCCCCTTGTTTGTTTTTGTTGTCACCGGTTTTGGAACAACTATGTAGAAAACTGCAGTAGAGTTCCTGGAGTTCTTTTTCGCTTTTGGCATTGGTCGGAGCCATCAGGCTGCCGTCCGCGGCTTCTTGCACCGTTGGCGCTTCCGGGATGTATGTCCCGGGTTTGCAGTGGCTCGACCGTACTACAGTGCCAGCGCAACGGTTACGCGCTTCTCGTCGGAACACTGGGCACTGCAGTTGGTTGTTCTCCGGATGCGGACCCCCGCAGTTTGCGCAGGTGGGTGGATGCTCCTTGGGGCGTTCGCACTGGTGGGCGAGATGCGCCCCTCCGCAGCGTACGCAGGCTAAGGGACGGTGGCATTGGTGGGAGGAATGTCGGAACTCTTGGCATCGGTGACACTGGGCCGGTCCCTTCTTTCTCCTCCAGCCTTCAATTTTTATTCCTGCCATCAAGAGTAGCTCGTCCACCTCATACATGGCAGGGATCAGGTTCGGAGTCCTCGTCAGGATGCAATGGTAGACACAGCCGGGTCTTCCACGCCTCCCCATGATGGGTCTGACGAACTGTGGTTCGAAGCCCAAGTCCGTCAGGGCTGCCACGATGTCATTAGGCTGTGTGTTTATTGGGAGGCCGCGTATCGCGACCTTCAAGCCTCTTTCGGCTGGCGGCGATTAGGAGAATCAGCTTAGTGAGCCTTCCTCCTTTTCCATCGCCGCCAGGTACTCCTGGGTTTTCTGATATTCCGCTTGGTCAGCTGGGGTAAAACGGACCCCCCGGCCGAAGGGACGTGCATTAGGCCTGTGGCCTAATATGGCTGTCAAGGCTGCGAAGTGTTTCCAGTTTGGAAGACAGTCCGCGACCTTCGCCTAGCTGAAGGCTCGCCGGCCGGTGTTGGTGGCACGGAATGCGGCGCGATAGCATCCGTGTCGGTGGTGCTCGTGGTCTTGGCTAGAAGCGACGGCCCGAGGCGTGGGCTTAGCCGCAATGGCGGCATAGGCTGCCTGGTTGCTTGCTTCCCTGGGCTGGAGCCTGGGAGCCGGCTTCTGTTACGGTTCAATGGGCGGTCTCGGAGCAGGCTGGTTCAATGGCAGAGGACGTGGAGCAGTTGTCTTGCCCTCTCCCGCTTTCTCCGTGGGCTTCTGTTTAGGCTTCTTCACGATGGCAGCTGAGGGAGATCCAGTCTCGTAGCTGGATTCGGAGTCGCCTCGTTTGCGCCATTCAGCCCTTCCAACAGGGCTCAGGTTCTTGATACATGTTGGGATATCCGGAGGAGTGAGAACTCTGTGCGCAGCATGCGCCAAAGCTGTCCTCGTTGTCGAGCTGCGTTCCTTTCACTTTGGCCTCGTAGACACGCAAGTACAGCGCCATCCAGCGGAGCATTCCTACAGAAAGGACCCCAGTGCCAAGCAACTGGGCGAGCGTGGATAAGTCACGCTCGTATAGTCCTTTCGGGGTCATGTCTCCGATCAATGACATGAAACCTGTTGCTTATGGTGAGAGAGGGGCCTGCTGTGAGGTGGGGGGCAGTGCGTTCACGTTGGATAGTGCGTGATTGTTCATGGTCGGGATGCGGGGTCCGGGATGCGTAGTTGGGGTCTTCGTCTTCGTCGTAGATTTAGGGGAGTCCGGTGGGATGCGTGAAGTCGTTGGTTGGCCCTGAAAAGGGCCTTTGGTCGTTTTCCTACCAAGTTGTGGGGCCATGGTAGGGAACGTGGCTTTCCAGTGGGTGCGCTACAGCGTAGACCCAATTGTACTGCTCGGTGAAGAGTGCAAACGAGATGCACTGCGCGGCGAACTGGTAATGGGGTCTCGAACGCTAGTGGTCGCAGCGCAGACCGTCCAATAACATTTATCCTTGGCATTCGTATTTATATTGGTGAAGAATCAAACAAGTTCATGCAAGTGTGCAAGCATAAACACCACAAGTCGTATTATACCCCTTTGCACGTCTGAACAAGCGTTGCGGACGGCGGCCGCGCTTTGGAAGTCTCGACACGTACTGAATATGGAATATGTAAGTTTTAAATAAGTAAAAGTCGCTGAGCTTCTTAAAATATTATCTGCCTACATTGATAGGTGAACTCAAGCCAACATTTAGTTCTTTACTGTCGAAACCAGATAAATTTTCGTGAACTTACGAATTGTGAACCCCAATTTTTTTGTCACACCAACGTAGACCCTCGTGGAGTCTCCTGTGGATCCCTGACTAACCCTGGACTCTCTAGGGTTAAAAATGGACTTTGTCCATGTCTGAAATTATTCGAAACATTTATATCGGGTACAGTTACGGTTCGGGATATTAGTTTATTTCGGGTATCAGCTATTTTCGTTTACAGACACGGAGTTCCATAATACCATATAGTTAAGCAAAAGAATACAATTTCATAGAGGAACAAAAAAAACATTTTCACTTTTATAACGACAGTTGAAATCTACTTAAAAATCACCAACAATATAAAAGTGTAACTTTATGAATGTAATAAAAAATATGAAGTTAAATAGTTTATTTACTATATATACGGTATACGTAAAAAATAAAATCTGTAATTGTTCATACTAGTAATATTAAATTAATAATTTTAAATATATTTTGGAACTAAAAATGATTTATGAAAATTTAAGATGAGAATTGAACATCAGAAAATTACATTACTAAGAATCTGTGATCTTTATTACAAATGAATGAAAAAAAATATTCGATATATATTTCTTGTAAAATATACCTTGGATTGTGACGGGAGACATCTTGAGATTAATGTTACACTCACGTAATTAAAACCACTGACAAGTTGAAGTTATATAGAAATCCATCATAATAAAAGTAACTGTACGCGGTGTTTCACGCTCGTATAATTTAAAAGAAATCGTTGATTGACGATTTATAATACTTCAGTATAGACAATATTTTTATCGGGCGGCCAGGGTTATGCGTCACAACTCACACGGCTTGTTCACGCCACTACACCTATAGTCATAGACCCGAGCCGAGTGTTGAATTATTTTAATTTTACATTATCTCCCAAACTTTTCGTCCAAATAAAATGCTATAAAGGGAACCTTATCTACAAAAATTGTCTTAATGATGAATTAACTTTTGTTCCTAAAATTAATATCTCATGCCTAATGATAATGCTCATAAATAATTTTCAATAAGACTGTCACAAAATATCTTATTGTGGCTTATATATAAGAGCCAGGCATATGGTACCGCGGATTTTTTTTAAATGTACTAAGAAACAATATTTTTGTAGAACATTGTATTTACGTACCATTAACTATTACGCCAGCGCATGCGGATACACCAGTTAGGGTGCGCTAATTCTTTCGACTTACTTAACAAAAATCAATATTTAAGGCTAGCTGAGCGGGGCAGCCTAATGCTAGGTAGAATTTTTCTAATCCGACTGGTAGTTTCAGAGATTAGCGTGTGTAAATAATAAAGAAAAAAACTCTTCCGCTTTATTATATTAGTATAGATATACATGCATTTGTAATGTCAATTAGACACACAATTCATGTACTGTATATACTTGGATATTGCTATATATAAATACCCAAAAGCCACGATTCATTAACAATTTTCGAGGATATTAATACAATCTCATAATCTTTGCTTTAATCCCCAACTTATACCACGTCCGGGGTTCATTCCGCTTGATTAAAATGTGGTAAAGCACTTCCGCTGTAGTAAGGTAATTCTGGTGCATGTTAGAACTAATTTATCATCACGACTTGACCTTAGAGATATAGGATATTGAAATGAAATATTTTAAACAACCACCATTACTACTTATTTAATAAATAATAATTATATTATTTCTCAAAGGTGTTTTTCCTGCTAATGCTATATCTTCGTTAATTCTACATCACAATTAATGATTCAAACATAATTTTAAAGCCTATGCTCCTCACAATTAAACATACATTTACATTATTGAGCATTTAATAGTTGAAACGTTATATAGTATAATATATGTTTTTGTTAAAAAAATTGATTAAAAAATTCACATTCCTGACTCTATATTGTAATATTTCTGAAAATTAAAAGATAAATAATTAAATCATGGCATTTCTAATGAAAATATATTCAACTAACATGTATGAGGCGCCATCTATTAACAATCTGTTTAACTCACATGAGAGCTATTAGTTTGTTTACACTCATGTGCAAAATATTCGCATGGGTAAGCTAGTTTATTTATAACCATAAGACGTGATCTAATGTCTATTCACATATTATAAATGTATTATTATATTATACCCAGTTTTTTGAAACTACGACAGTTATTGAAATGCATATCATATGTATATATTTAGTTACATCTAGCACATGAAGCGACTCACAATACGATAACTTAATCAAACGTATAAAAAGCATTAAATTCTTGCATTTGCAAAACAAGTACTATCCATTGATATTTTATTATTGACTAGGACGAAAACGATTATTTTTTACTTATTATAATTCACCAGCTGATCGGCCTAGGGTAAAAAATGTATGGCTAATTTGATTTGCAAAGTTTGAATAAAGATACTATAAGTTGCGATCTTAATGCCAGATATGCCATCAAAAATGTATCCTAGTAAATACATCACTTTAATTTCATATCACACACAGATCATGTATGTAACATTTATATAATAAAAATGACCCATATGTGTCATGTGTATAATGAAGGTCATGTGTTTACTGGAAAGTGATTATACTGTTTGCTCACTGGATTTTTTATAAACTGTTAATAAATAGTATATTTATTAAAAAAAGAGATCATTTTTTTACTGAAGGTAAAAATGTTAAATTTAGAAAAGGAGATTTCATTTGTGACTTTTTTTTAACATGCTTAATTAGAGGAGGTCAAATCCCTAAACAGGGACTATAAAACTAAATATCCATTTCATGATAAAGCTAATGGAACAAAACACTCACAATTAATTCCTCTATAGTTTGAGGTATGTGGTTTGGAACACGAAAAGCCACAACCAGTCGAGAGCAGTACATCTGGCAGTTCGCCCACATGAGGGAAATTGAAAAGTTTCGATACTAACATCATTTCTATGTAATTGATCACAAACTTCCTAATTGTTTTATTAATTTTTGTTTTATTTTGAAATCGCTGATTGATTATTTATAATACTTCAGTATACACAATATTTATCGAGCGGCTAGGGTTATGCGTCACACGGCTCGTTCGCGCCACTACACCTAAAGTCATAGACATGAAACGAATGTTGAATTATTTTAATTTTCCATGATCTCCCAAACTATGCGTCTAAATAACATACTATAAAGGCCAAAGTTTGTCTACATAAAATTGTATTGATGATTAAGTAACTTTTTGTTCGTAAGGATTAATATGCCATGCCTAATAATAATGCTCATAAATCACTTTTCAATAATAAAAACACAAACACAAAATACATTATTGTAGCTTATGTATAAGAGATAGGCATATGGTATCGCGGACTTTTTTTAGATGTACTAAGGAGCAATATTTTTTGTACAACATTGTATTTACATATCGCTAATCATTACGCCAGCGCACGCGGATAAAGCTTATCCTTAACAAAAATTAATATTTAAGTCTAGCTGAGAGGTGTAGCCTTATGCCTAGATGCCTAGATAGCCTATACTGTTATTAGTTTGGGTAATTTGCAAAAGTGACTAGGAACATACATTTTAGGTTACCAATAGAGCCGCATTCTCGTAAAGCTATGTTTTATGATTACAAGAATAATAAGAAAAATATTTTATCTTCGTGACGTTGGCAAAAATGTGGATGAACACAGTCACCATTTAAAAAAAAGAAGAATAACAGTGATGACTCATAAACATCAGCTCATGTTGGTACACAATAATTTTCAAAAAACACAAGGTAATGAGGCCCTCTTATACAAAGAAAAAGCTCGGTTAAAAAATTTGTCAAGTTCCAATAGTAAGTATCAATGCAAAGGAACTGCACTGTATCTGATGTGGATCACAATACAATTCATAAATAACGAGTATCACACACGTAATTATTTTTTATACCACTTCGGTGGCAACATGCGTGCGGTCCGCCTGATGGTAAGCGGTCACCGCAGCCTATGGACGCTTGCAACACCAGAAGCATCAAATGCGTGTTGCCGACCCTTTAAAAATATATTTACTCCCTTTTCAAAGAACCCCATACTGTAGTCCCAAGGCTGTGTAAGTCACATTATACAGATTTAGTGTGTATATAAATAAGTATGTAGTAAAAAACGACATTTAATTTAAAGTACCACCCCCAGAATATGTTGTTAAATTAAGTAGAATTGCAATCCGGCTATACTTGACATATAATAAAATTTAAGTGTCTGTTTGTAATGTCAAAAAATAGAAAATAAATTTTAGTAGTTCACGCGAGCGAAGACGCGGGCACAGCTAGTTGTGAATAAAAAGGCGATTCTGCAAAGTAAATCAGATATTAAAAAAGAACACGACTACCGCGAGAAGTCCTTTGGCTAGATTCCAAAGCGATGCAATAGTGCCGCAGCCAATCGCGACATCAATAGAAATTCAGTGATTTATATATAACTAAACGCGTTTGTATGAAAATGTTAGTTATCATTTTATTTACTAAGTAAATAACTAATTCGTTTAATAATTCTTTTGATATCAGTGCCCATAGAACACACGACTTATACAATATGACATCAACAATACATTATATAATTATGTAAAATGTATATAAATATGACACACTTGACGTGAATGTAATGTCAATTTTAAGTCATTTATAGATTGTGGTAGGGCCGCGTTTTCACTATACTCGCTCATAGTTATTTTGTATAGGAGTCTACTCGGAATTTGGTTGATACGTTACGAGTTTATAAATATCCAAGTAGAATTTGTCTACGTTTGTTTGTCATTTGAATTAGTCCAGTTATGTCGAGGTTATTAATAATGCTTTTTTTTTTTTTTTTTCGAACTGACTACACTGTTAGCCTGAGGGGCCCTGGAGCCTTTACGGCTTTTACAGCTTTACCGGGCTTGGAGTTATTAATAATGCGTTGTATTGCTGTATTTAAAGCATCTTTGTTTTCATATCTTTGTTCCACTTACGTTCTACAACACTTCCTCCGCTCCATATAGTTCCACAATACTCACAGTGTCATGTTCATTCCATTTTTTTTTAGTTGACGCCATTTTGTTTTCATACGATAAAAAAAGAAACTCGGCCGAGTTCACTCTGATCGGATGCCGATGTCCGAGTGCGCTCGAATAACGTGTTTTCACGCTACTAGTAGTGCCCGAGTAGTAATCCGAGTGGACTCAGTCCGAGGGTACTCGACATTGGTATAGTAAAATGCGGCTTTCAAATAAATTTTAGAAGCGACATTTAAACGTCCCTTATGAATGTGTTACTACACATTATTTATCAAAATATAGTTTATCGGAATAGGGCTACGTATAGCCTGAATATAGTAGAATGCTTAGGGTATAATTTACGAGTAGAATGCTTAGGGTATGTCTCTGTAGAGATTTAAAAACACCGTTCGTAAAAATAAGGTTGATAACATAAGTATAAAATTTTTATGTGATATAAACGAAATAGAATGTTTTCATTAGAAATGCATTTAAATTTTATTTAAAGAAACCCAATTACTGATTATATATATTAACTAGCTGTGCCCGCGGCTACGCTCGCGTGGACAACTAAAAAGTTTCTTTAATTTTTTTTACGGAATCCTAATTATTTTTCTAAAGTTATTTCTTATAACATCAGCTATCTGCCAGTGAAAGTCCCGTCAAAATCGTTCTAACCGTATCGGAGATTACCCGGAACAAACAGTCACATACAGAAAAAAATGTACCGTATATACTTTCATATGCATTTAGTAAAAAAAAGCTATTATTTTGACATTACAGACAGACACTTTTATTATTTGTATAAATTTGAGTTATGCATGTCATAATGAGATGTATATAACTGAGAATCAAATTTTGTTTTATATCTTTTAAAACGGACACAACGTTAATTTAAAGTTTAAGGCTGTAATGAATATAACAGACAAACAAAAAAAGGATTGTTTGTTATAGGTATCGTATATACTTTCATATGCATTTAGTAAAACCCATTATTTTGTCATTACAAACGGACTTCAATTTGTACTTCAAAATGTAAGTTTCTATACAACAAAGTAAAATATTGCAAAAAAAGCCATACAAATTTCTTAAGGATCGTCGTCATATTAAATACAAACCGTAATGTGTTTTAATTAAAAAAAAAATATCATATCAAATATAAATACACATAATTATTAATATCGTTCAGTTTTATATACCACACCTCCCTATATCAAAAAAAAAAAAAAAAAAATTAAAAATCAATTTAAAGCTTGTTCCCCGCTATTGACGAAAATTGTAGAAATTCTTAAATAAAAATTAACATATTTATAAAAAAAAAAGATATAAATTTTTTTTTAAATTTGTTCAACTAACTAGTAGGTAGCGCCATCTATTAACAGTCTGTATAACTAACCTGACAACTGATAGATTGTTTACATTCTATAATGCGAGAAATATTCGCATTCGAGTATACCTTCAAGTATACCTTTAGTTTTAACGTAACTAAACAAAACTATCAAATAACACGAGAACCTAGTAGACTATCTTCACAGTAGTACTGAAGTCCATTAAACAGCAAATAGCATTTTCGACCTCACTGAATTGGAGTAAGGCCAGCTCTTTCAATTGTCTGCAATATAAATCATAACTACGCGTGGTTGGAGTTTTATTATTATTTAAATTTATTAAAAAATACAACCTCTTCACACATTTGATAGTTTCTATGAAACTTCCTGGACAATTTTAACAAGAGTGCCGCGATCTTGGTAGAACTACATTTGAACATTACAAGAAAAGTTAACATGCTAATTTAGAAGAATTGTGGGTGGCATATGCCATACAATATTGATGTCATCAAATAAAAAATAAATAAAAAAGCGGCTTAAACGCGCGACGCGGTTTTTTTTAAAAAACTAACCCGGTGAATTTGTTTCTTTGGTTGGTATGGTTTTAAATATCGTCAAATAAATGCACGTTCAATGACCTACTTAATAAGATTTGTCCTTAAAATAGTAGATGTATCACCAGAATCTAATCACCAAAGAAATCACGAATCAAAACGCTTACCTAAAAATGTGAATTTTCAACGGCTAACTTGTTTCTGGCACTCGCCGTCCGCTGGCGCGGCCTGCTCGCTTCGCTCGCTCGGCTTGTGATATGATCGTAGTTGCCTAATCAATCCAGTGCGCAACCAAGATTGACTAAAATATATACCATAAGAAACAAACTTATTTATTTGGTGACAAATCTATTATTTTGATGACAGAACGAATTAATTGATAACAATATAATTAATATGCGTACAACAATATTTATTGGGAATAGATATTATAATTAGGGCATAAATACTGTTGACGTATATAAACTTTGGTGACAGAAAATATTGTTGCCTTTGTTTATTGCATTTTTATAATTAACTAGCGCTTTTCCCGCGGCTTCGCTCGTTTCGTAGTTGAGTTATGTCCCATTATATTATGTTTCAATGTCCCATTGTAACTGAATGACTAAATACCGATTTTCATGTCTATTTTCAAAAATTACGGATTTTTTTACAAATTTTCATTCCTATTTCCACCACTTTAGGGGTTGAATTTCCAAAAATCCTTAGTGCTCACCTACAGTGTAAAAGGAACCCGCACGTAAATTATCATGGTCCTAGATAAGACCGCTGTAAGGCTGACCCTCTAAAATGTTTGCGGGACTCGGGAGGGTAACAAAACCGACCAATGAGTTAGTATGTTGCCGGCCGTCGGCAGTAATAGATGTTTGACGTGAGGACGTACGCGATTTTCTCTTTATGGCTTCTACACATGAGATAATTTTACCAATATGGAATTACCAACGCTGCGTTAAAAAAAGTTACACAGTCAATCAAAAGTAATGCTACTTAGTGTAGCAAACTATTTAAAGAAAAAAAGAAAGATGGAATTAGGGTAACCAGTAGATTTTTTATTGTGTATTCCAAATTAAATGTTATATTTAAGGATATTAACTCGAGAGGTGTTGTGGGACACCCTGCTATATATTATTTAATAACAAGCACAATAAGGAAATGGTAATAAAATTGTATTTAATATATAAAAAATATAAGTTTTTGTTTATAAAGTTATTTTTTATTTATTTAAAGAAATCTACAGCTCTTAAATTCAAATACCTACCATACATATAAAATTAACATATTTGTTGATTTCAGTGAACAATATTTATGTAAAAGACGGTACCATAATGCTCGGTATGTAATGTGTGTGTTCAGAACCCTCAAAGCACGAGTTATACTCGCTACTTGTCTAATTTTTTTAGTATTATGTTGCTTAGCATTTAAACAAGACAACAATATAATTTATATTCAAGTATTTTAATTATCAATAGATATCCATCACACTTGTGATAACATACGTAAATTTATCTGAAGATACAGGGACAGATACCGTGTATATCCATGCACACCGGCCGCCCTGCGTCCCGCCAACATGAGGGAAGGTCGCGCTTATAGCGATCATGCTAGAGCCCCAGTAGTTTGGGCTGTGCATTGATATGTCAGTCAATCAGTTAGTTATCCTTTTATATCTTCTACATCTACACATATTACAAAAATAAACGTCTCTCTGTCTGTCTATCCGTTTATGTTATTTTTACGCGAGAAACGCTTATTCGATTTACATGGTTCTTTTTTAATCTATAGCTACGTTATCTGGCCAGTTTATAGGATATTTTTTTTAGATAAAGTAAGATACAAAATAAACTGTGACGATAATCAATTCGGAAAAATCCGCTTTCGGGCCAATTAAATAGCTCGCGCTGAGTAAACTATAAAAGATATATCAAATTAATGTACTACATTATTGTAGATCTTAAAAACTTCTACAAAAGAGTCTGGGATAGTATATGTCTATCTTCTAAGGATCACCCACAATAAGCATTTTTGAGGCAGGACAATTCCCACGTGCTCTCGACCAACACCATTCTGTATATGAATACCCAGATATACCAGCTAGTTATATGGATAAACAGCAAATCACAGACCTATTTAGTAATAATTACGAAAGAATGGATTAGGTTTATATATTCCCTCTAGGGATTTTTGTTGTTATAAATTTATTGACTTAGATTTATATATTATCTCTGAGGATAATTGTTATTATAAATGTTTCTCATAAACAAAACGCACTAATTTTCGTCTTCCATAACATCATACTTAATTATTATTGGCTTGCTTATAGTATCTATACATTTAATAATCAAAACAGATTTTTAAACCTATTCGATACAATGTAAAATCCTCTATAATCGCATATTACTATTTGAGATTTAGATAATTTTCTATATCTTAGTTTCCATTTGTGTACAAATAACTGTGTACAGTTAAAATATAAGTCGTTTTTTGTTTTTGAACACAAAGCACAAATAAATACTTTAAATGACTGTACTGTAGTTATTTACTTCATATATTATAATCATCATTATAATTAGTGTATTTTGCTAGATATGTGTTTATTCAGTACATTGTATTATTAATGTATAGCCAACCCTACTAAATGAAATAATAATTGCGTTAAGGGAAGAATCCGAGCCATATTGTAACAAAAACCGGATTCATTTGTACCCAATTATCCACACCATTCTAGTTGATAAATGTGTCTGATGATTTCTTTTTTTTTGTGCTCTGAAATTAAAATTATATTTACAATAGTTACATAAACTAATAAATATATGGCGTACGGAAATTAGTAAGTTCGAATCCCTGCAATGAGTCTGAGTTCTCGATGAAGAAAGACATCGTGATGAAACCATAACATGGTGATAGGACTTTTTCTAATAACTGCCTTGCTGACTACCACCCTCAAGTTGAAAATCTGTTGCCAAACACCAATAAGTGTGTTCCGACAGCTGCATTTGAGAGCCAGTCTGCCACTAAGGCGTGCTACCATCTTGGGTCACATCGTCACTTAAGATCAGGTGAGGTTGTGGCCACAAAGCTAAAACCTATAAACGATAAAAAAAAACATAGGAAATAATTCTCATTAATATTATTTGTCTGATACGTATAGGCACTGTTACAATCTATTTACAAAAATACATTATTTTCAAACAATACAGAAATATCCGGAAAATCTAGAACTCACATCGAGTATAATTTTGTATGTAAAATAAGGTGTCGCAGTAGCACGGAACACGCACACATTGAAACCTTATCGGTCCGATTACGTAAGCAAACAAACAGTTTCTAAAAATAGTCAGCCTAGAAGTTTCTTCCCATCCTTTAAACATTATCAGTTAAAATAAACGATTTCTTTATTTTAAATAATTTTGATTACGTGATTTTTAAGCATGAGTACAACAAATTAAAAAACTACTACAATGTGAAAACACTATGTTATTTATTTTGCTTATAGCTTTCATTAATTCGCTTTATTATCATAATTTTATTTACGTATCTAGCAACTGAACTCGGCTTATATTTATAGAAAAATTATATTAGAAATGCGACGTAACTGCAGGGAGAGATTAACGATGCGTAAAATGTATCCCGCTTGATTTACCTGCTCCGTCAGTCAGTATTAAGGTTTGCGTACATCAGCAACCGCAGATTGTGAGCCCAAGTTAAAATTACCTGCTATTTAGTACGGTCCTTGGTATAAATGATATAAATTGACAAAGTTTAAATACATTCCCAGACTGTAATTGAAATATATTACACTAATTATTTTTAAATCATGTAGTATTCTTGGTACTTGAGTACACCTTTTAAATAAATTATTCGCATCTTCTGAGCTAATAATTATTGACCTCCATAATTATGAGGATATCGGACTTGTCTCTGAAATATTTTGATTAAATGGAATTTAAGTCACCCTTAGATATTGTAAAAATTGTCAAATTTATATTTGCCAATCAAAAGGTTTATTATTTAAAAATACTAAACGTTAAATCGTTAATTAATTATATTTAAAGTAAAACTGTAATACATTTTGCTAATTTCACATCACTGGATTCCACTTATTTCGAAAAACAAATCCCAATGTATTTCTTGTACGTTAATTTGCAGAATTTAGAGGTGTAAAAGGATTTTATTTATTTCTTCAAAATGCAGTAAGCGAAAGTAAATTTATAAACTTTTGTAATTTTATAAAATTCTTTTATATATCTTTAACATTAATATTTGTATTTAGCTGATTGTTTCATAATTTTATACACCAATACATCAAAAATAAGGACACACCAAATTTCTTATCAAGTTTACATATACATATACACTTTATATTTATTAAAAGGAATTGTGTATTTATTTTTGATTAGTTTGGGAAATATTCAAAATCAACTCTAATATGTAGTGAATAATTACTATAATAATTGCCATAACTAATACTTGGTTATTAAGATTATACTATTTAAACATATTTAAAATTGTTACAAAAATGGTTAATTACTTTTAAAACGTAATACATCTTAACAGCCGTTGTGTAATGGTCTTTATACAAAATCTAGTAACATTAGTGGGGCTCTGACAATAATGGTAATTTATTCATAGAATATGTATTATTAAGTCAGTGATGTTAAGATAGCTATGCGATGTTCTTCAAAACAAAACGACGTTGACCTCAGCATATCATAAACTATTATAACTCAAATTGCTTTTATCGTTATATTCAGTACTCTATTAAGGTACTAGCTGTGTCCCATGGTTTCATCTGTCTTAAATTTATTCGACCGTTTCTTAACCGCGCCGCGTCCTACCCACCCGTATACACGGGTAGCCTATTGTTGTTCACACTTCACATACCTTCTTTAAGCTTGCTTGACCCCTATTGCCTATTGTCTGACGTTCATGGTTACTACTCCGCTCCTTAGAGCCGTAGCTTGAAGTTAAAGCCATTATAGCCAACCTTCATCAATAAATGGACAATAAAATGAAAAGATTATTTTTAATTCTGCCTGATAGTTCCAGAGATTAACGCGTTCAAACAAAAAACAAATAATTGCTTGAAACTTTTAATACTAGGTACTATAGAATGTTATATATAAAATTAGTTTATAATAACTTTTCTTCTGACAGCGAATCCCCAGCTAATAGAAGTTGCCGATAAGTTCCTTATATCGTGTGTTATTCAGAGTGTATACAGTTGTTTTATGATACGATGTAGGAAGTATTATTTTATTCCAATCTCATTTCATTCATTCATTCACTAAATTACTGATTTCGATTTACCATTACACCCCTAACTGAACTTTTAAACTACAATGCAATAAAAAGACCTAAATAAATTACATACTCGATAGTTCTCAATTGCCAAAATTATAGTAATATATTTTACGGTTTAATTTTAGTGATAATATTTTCTAACGGCTATTTTCTTATCGAATACATAAATTACATTAATATTAATCTTATACTTTATTAACAAGCTGTGCCCGCGGCTCCGCTCGCATGGACTACAATATGACATTGGTCGAATGCACGCGCGGTTCGTGTTGCTCCCGGTCAAAAGACAGAAAACAAAAATGATTATTGTGGGTGATCCATAGACGATAGGTATATGCTATTGCTAACTTCTTTGTAAGTATTTTAAGATCTGAAATTACATAGAGCATTAATTTGATATATCTCGTATGGTTTACTCAGCGTAAGCCATTTAAGCTCTCCAAAGGCATCTTTTTTCCCGAATTTATACACCATTATCGTCGCTGTTTATTTCGTATGTTACTTTATCTTACTAATATATCCTTTAACCTGGCCAAATAACATAGCTATGAATTAAAATAAAAAACATGTAAATCGGATGAGTGTTTTTCGCGTGAAAGGAACATGAATGAACCTAGTCAGAGAGACGTTAAGTTGTATAATAAGTATTGACAACATAGAAGTATGCTTCGATATAATATTAAATTTAAAAAAGGATCATTTGGTTGATATTATATGTTTTAGTCAAAATCCGTGGAGATATTACGCTTACTGACAGTAAATATACAAGATCTTACGACCTACGGACAATATATCAAATTAATTTAACTCGACAGCAAACAAAGGCATTGAATGTTATTATTATTTCTTACAACCATGGGTCACATCGTCAACAAAGAAATATCAGAGCGTTATTATTCTCAAGGGAAATATTTCATGCCAAAAATAAGTCTACTTTTTATATTCCAAGTAAAGATTCCGGTGTCGTGTTCATTGTCCATTTGATTAAAAAACTGCCGGAAGAAAACAAACACTCTTATTATTTCCATGTCTATAATTATACAAACTTTTAATAAGAGATGAGATCCTCTATGTAATACATACCACACATTTAATAGGTTTTTTGTTTTACTGGTCAGTGTAGAAAAATCTCAGATCAATCAAGAGCAATAAATAAAAATAGTAATATTACGTAGATACAAAATATTGCTGTCAGTTTCATGATATTCTCCTATTTACATGTGCTCGCGTTCGCGAAATCATAAATCAAATCATTCCAGAAATTAGTCGTAGATCAGGCTTTTAGTTATGTTATAGATATACTTGTAGATATGGCACTGTAGGCTTTTTAGTTTATATCATAGTAAACATATTAAATTAATGCCTATATGTTACAAGAAAAACAAAACATAAAAATACATGGTGATTGCAATTAAATACAATAACATTATCAAAATGCAGACTAAGATAATATTTTAAAATAAACAAATCTTATCCACAATTCTGTAATTAAATAAAAACGCAATCTTTTGAATATGCGCCATCAGAATAGTTGATAGGTATTAGTGTTCGTTACCTTTCCACGTCCATTACTAAAACAGATCAGTAGTAAGTACTTGCATCCGCAGGCTGCAATAAAGTTAGCATTCTCTGGGTCTGAAAATTAAAGCAGCCCATAGAATAGAATTCCGGCGAGGAATAGTATATTTGCGGTTGGCGTCTTAAAGGATATTATATAATATTGATAATATATTGTAACACGCTAAGCCTGTTATCGTTCTTGAGTGCAACTGTAGCAACATTTTTTTTACTTGAAGGTATAATTTAATCTCGTTGTTTGCTTTGATAGAATTTCAGGCCTATTGTAAGAGTCGAACCAATCTCGATCGACGCGATATCTGAACACTCTACCACTGAGCTATCATCGTTTCTACATAAAGAAGATCTTTGACACAACTCGTATATGGCAAGTGGAAATAGCGGCTATCAATAACAGTTTTATAGGAAAATATTACAATATAGAACATATTGACAAATGTAGAAAAGATTTTATTGAGCATGTTTACTTTAAAAAAAAAGTTTAATGCCTTTTGCGTCTATGACAGAAGGTATAATTAGTGTCTCCGAGAGCACTTTTTTCGTGGCTGTACAAGCCAATTTGAGAACGGCATTTTCGACCACAACGAGAACAGCAGAACCAAAGTGATCTTGCCGCACAGTTTTTCTATGCTCTAGATCACGAAAACATGTCACGTCGTACGCGTTATGGTCATACACACACTTGCGCCATACATTCCTAGCATCAGCGAACTTCTACCATCTTTCGTGATTAATTTTGAAAGCACCTATATCACGCTTGATACAGTCTTTGGACCGAAGCAGCGGCCGACTTACGTTTCTTTTCGCATTTGCTATCAAGCATGCACGGCACACAGCAACGGAAAGACTCCATTCGATGCCCACGCCCCAGCCAGCGTAATCGTTGCTGTTTCGACAGAGCCATAAAACTGGGCAGCTATGCAATCTCTAGGGCCCTCTCGTAAATGATTATCTTGGTCTGTTCGGTGTTTGTTTCGCTATACTCTTGCACTGAGCTTTACGAACATAGTCGCTACTTTACCAATACGAACATCAATCTTAACAATGAGACTCCAGGTAACAGAACTTGTCGACCACCTCCCAAGGTGTGTTATCCATTAGGATGATTAAGTTTCCTGCGCTGCCTTGCAATAAGACTACTATTTGCCAGATGTTGATGCATATTAAGAACAGATAACACGCATTCGGGAATTTGGTCATCATTATTTGAAGCCCGCGAGTGGAAGTAGCGACCAAGGGTGCAACATGTGTAAAAACGATCAGTAGGTATCTACAAAGATAACTTTCCGGTAACGCTTAAATTTCAGTAGCGTAATCTGAAAAGGATTGCCGTCGATCCTTGTATGTAAGTGTATGTATACCCTGTAAATATGACTATATCTACAAGCGATGATGGCGCAGTGGTAGCGTGTACGACTTCGCGTCGAATGACGTGAGTTCGAATCCCTACAATGAGCCTGAGCTTTCGGTGAAGGAAAACATCGTGAGGAAACGATAGCATGGTGGTAGGGCTTTTTCTGATGCCCGCCTGGCTAGCTACCACCCTCAAGTTGAAAATCTGTCGCCAAGCATCAATAGGTGTGTTCCGGCAGCTGCACTTGAGAGCTAGTCTTCCACTAGGTTTAGCGTTTACCATCCTGGGCCATATCGTCACTTAACATCAAGTGAGATTGTGGCCACTAAGCCAAACCTATAACAATAAAAAAATCTGTTTTTTTTCAATAATCCTTGATTTATTCAAACGAAATTCAATTTATTCACACACTGAACTATATAGACTTTACAAAACGGATAATAAAATGGCATGCCGATTAAAGTGACGGCATCACAGAAACCAAGATGAAATAACAGTGATCGCAATTTTACGATCGGAGCACTCAACTATCAATAATAATAATAACTGTCAGTACGATCAATATTATCGCGTACTTTAGTAAAAGGATATTCTTATTACATTTTACTTGACGATAGTCATAACCTTTTTATAGAGGACCACGTCCATCGTATACATATTGTAGCTATATAGATATACAAACTTACGTAGCCAAATACTTTTTTGACCAAAGGTTATCCTTTTTATTTACCACCAAACCAACCTCACTTACCCGTCGTTCTTTATAGATGCTTGAGTTTTAAGACTTTTATAAAACACTTGCTAGAACCGCTTTAACGTTTTGACCCACATTCGTACCGATCAAATGAAGTCACTTCTTATATAATTAACTATATTATGTAATTGAAAAATAAAAATATCAAGTTTGTCCGTCTTATTATTTAACTTAACAATACTAAAAAATATACAGATAACTTATCTATAAAGTCAAAAAATATAATTATTTCCATAACATTAACAGAAAGATAGAGACACTACATTTCATAGTATAATAAGGAAAGAAAAGAAATAATGGATTATGTTATACATGGCGATAAAGGCAAAATACTTATATTTTGGCGAAGTACTTAAACGTTCTTTCTTAGAAATAAATATAGACACGTTCACATATTTCGTCCTCTAGCATTAAAACAAGCAAATCTTGCATAAAAATTAAGCTGTATACCTACTTTAACAACTTATCACAAAAATTGTATAAAGTAAGACGGTGTAAACATTGTTAATTTTTTTTTTTTATAACACAACATATGTATATTAACAATATAACAATATATATATTAATTTTTTTTATTCAAACGTGTATGACATTATTAATTATTTTAAAAAGTAATAACTAATTTAAAAAAAAAACTTATCAACGTGTAAACAGTAACAGTAAATTAATATACATATAATAATAAATTAAAATAATTAAATTAAAATAAAACTACAGCCGTGATATCCAACTCGCCGCCAGAAGGAAGCATATGGGCACTGCCATTACCTCATTGTATTGCAATGCTTATTCGCTGACTAATTATAATATTTTATGTATAATCGCAGAATCTTATTATTGGTTTTGCTTCATCCATTTTCACGTCACCCGCATTGACAATAATTTTTCAAGGCGGTGTAATATTTCAAGCAATTTAGTTTCGTCTGTCAAATGAATATACCAATCGAAATCCGATCACCTGAAAAAAAGGATAAGTGGATCAATTTATCAGTGTCATCGACCAAAATGCTCTTAACTTAAACGTCTGACATAGAAATAAGAGTACCAATTTCTACATTGTAATAAAAATTATAAACAATTTTATCACGTACATACATATATGTATATATACATACATAGATAAAGCACACCTCTTTCTCAACAGGGTAAGCAGAGACCACGTCCTGGCAGAGACTACGATCCTGGCATATTTCTCTTCTTCAACATTCATCAATCTCATCATGCATGCTCCTCGGTTTAGAGTACTCTTGACCTGACCTTTCTTAGAACGTTCCCAATTTGACCGTAGAACGTTCGTCTAGGCCTTCCTCTTCCAACGTTCCCATTCACACTCATCTTATAAATCTATCTAGTCATTATTTTTTCATTCATCTTTTCATGTAGAAAGGATTTTCTTAGTTTAGGCATGTGCCTAAACCTTTAATTTAAGCATCCTTTTCTCAATCCGTGTGACTATATTATCTTCTTTCACAATTTTGTTACCACAGAAATTCTTATCCTGCAACTAAATTTTACTTCTAACATTCTTCTTAGCGCTCTAATTTCTACTGCTTTTATTCTACTTTCATGCTTTTTCTGCCACACCCAGCTTTGACTTCCTTATATGAGTGTTGGAACTAACACTCCTCTATATACAGCCAGACGAGCTTTCTTGGATATTTTCTGGCTGTTTATAAAAACGTGCAACCATTTTACCAGCATTTACTCTCCCACTTTCACACTTGCCATCCTTAGTAAACGTAACGCCTCACTTTAGCACGTCTGTGAAATATTTTCGAGTCCCTAGATAATTTGTTTAAAATCGTCTCTTTCATTAAATTCAAATTGAAGGCCCATCAAAAAGTATTCTACGACGAAAACCAAACCACGTTACGGGTAGCTATTTATTGCCCCTGTCCTTTGAACAGCTGCTGCATTATCTAAAGTCAATTAAGCAATCTTTCCTCTAGTGAAAATGTCACTGTTGGTGATGAATTCTGGGCAACGTTTTTCAACATTTTTCTTGGATATGTTTAGAAAAATATTATATTATAAATATTGTATTAAATCAGTACAATAGTACTATCATAACTTAAATATAATTTCAAGAATTCGACTATTACTTAAGAGATTTAGAGCGTATTGTTACACACACCGACTTCCTTTACCAACACATCATATTAAATAAAATGCTATTGAGTATAATGTCAGAAAATCATGTCGATGTGATTATGGAAATCCGTACTAATGACTTACTATTCGTAATATTGACTTTATTATTGAGCCAACTTACTTCTGTTTTTACTTTTAACTTCACTATATATACTAATCTATATACATATCTATATATATAATACTATCGTGAATTTTTTTTCACATATCCAAAAACAACCATTTCCTTGGCAGAAGGGCTGACACTAACAAAAATTAGCACTTTAAAGCTTAATATTTCGCAAACGGATTCTCGAATCGAATAATGGTTTTCAAAGACCCACAATATTTTTGAACGACCTATGCAACGACACCCAACACGATGTAATAAACGAAAAAAAAATTACTACTTTACGTGGGAGGGAGGTACCCTAAACAAATTATTAATTTTACCACTTTGTCGGCGTGACTAATATGTATACCCATACCAAATTACAGCTTTCTAGTACTAAGAATCACTGAGCTAAGCCGCGGACAGACAGAAGGACATACCGAAACTATAAGGGTTTCTTTTAACTTCGGAACCCTAAAAATTGTATAATATACAGTACTGCCAATATCTCACTTTATACAAAAAAGTATACATAATAATAAAAGGAAATTTATAACCATACATTTTATGGAAGATATCTTTTCAGTAAGAAATAAATAGTCTAAAATTTTAGTGAAACTCTTTAATTTTAACCAAACGGAAAGACAGCCCTTTTAAGTTATGAAATGTTCGAAATAGTACAGGCAGTAGAGCAAAAGCTTCACTATTTCAGTCACGTTACGAAAGACGATAAATATAGAAACGGCAACCACTAATATTTCAAGTACGTGTGTGAAAACTACCAGAATTGGAGTGTTCGTCGTAACGACGCGACGCTCAAGACCCGGCACCACGGAGAAATTTAATCAACAACAGGCTATAAATAGAATATAGGAAATAGAACCAACAAAACTTAATTGATTTCTTTTAACGTAGCAAATTTTTTTTCTTCTAAGGTTTTAATACAAACATTTATGACTATAAAAAAATATTACTTTCATTACGTGAGAGAGAAAGAAAATAAAATTATATTCATCCTATAAGGTTTTAATACAAACATTTATGACTATAAAAAATATTTTTTTCATTAAGTGAGAGAGAGAGAGAAAATAAAATGTTATTCATTCTATAGACGTTAAGTTACAAGCGAGTTAATTAGACTAATTTATAGATAAAATATACCAATAATTACTGTACTGTATGTTAATTGGATAAACTTTATAAGTATTTATTCACTCGAGAAATTAATTTAGTATTTACGTAAATATCTAGAAGGTGTAATTATATTTAAGCTGTTTCATGTTTATGCGTTAGTATCTCTTTCCAAGTAAGTTACAAACTACACCTATGTGTAAAGTTTAAAGACAGCAGATATTCTAAGGAAAGAATTTACTATTTGTTTTATGAGTTCAAATAAAATATTTACTTATCTGATTCCTTTGTGACCGAGACGTATCCTACAATAGAAGTTGCCTACACGTAAAACAGTCGAGGTCAACATTTAAATAGGTAATGGGTGCGGCAGTCCGCAGGAATATTTATTCAGGTGAATGTGAATAGTGTTTGTGAAAAAGAATAGTTTAGAAAGTTAACTTTTTTTTGTTTAACAGAATTATAATTTATCGACCCGACTTATGGTAACATTGCTATGTAAAAGACCAACAACGACAAATTATTATCAAGGAATACTTTATAACATTTATATTCGATAAACTTTTGGGAGCTACCTTAATCAAATAGTAGTTCCGAAATTATATTGATTAGACATTCCTAAGCGATTTTTTAAATTTGTTTATATTCATAAAGTGAATATTTATTGATAAAACGGAGTTATTATAGAATACATGGATATAGAATATATTAATATTTGTAGTATATCTACTCGTAAATGCAATTAGCATAAAAAATATTGCATTATTAATAGCTAAATTTAGACGAAAAATACCTCCATAAAACTATGTCGACTGAACCATAAATAGCATAAAAAAAAATTAAACTAATATATAATCTAAATATTAATCAAATTAAAGTGTCATGTTGGACATACATGCATACCTACATAGGGCGTGCTAAAATTTCCGGAAATGGCCAATACATGAAGAATATTTAAAAACTAATTACATTTGAAAACGTTACTATGGATTCAACTTGTTAAAATTTTCGTAGCATGATTTACTACGATTTTAAGTGTAGTTTGACGCCTCAGCAGAGTGTCGCTCGCCTTCAAACTGCTTTTGGCAATGAAGCACCATGCAAATCTACTGTTTATAGCTAGCTTTCAGAATTTCAACGCGTTCGTGTTTAATCTCAGTAACGAATTTTGTGATAGTCGTCCGCCTATAGCTTTGGACAGCGAAATCATCGTGCTATATGCCGTATGATCGAAACAGACGTGCATGTGACCTACCACAAGATTCGGACATCCTTAAGCATAGGCATGAATCAGATATAATTAATCCTACAAAATATCTGATACCGACGGATCCCTCACAATTTAACTAAGGCTAAACAAACGGACCACGTCTCTTGATTCAACGAAGGGATGTCAAATTTTGTGTGGGACACAGCGACAGGTAAAAAATCATGGATTTACGGCTACTATTCCAAAACAAAGTAGCTATCGACTGTTTGGGCTGTTGAGCCAAAACCAACCAAAGTGGTGACACTTTTTAAAATTAAACTTGAAACGTGGCTACTGTCGCTTTGGAGGATCGTCGTACTGTGAATAGCGATTGGTACACAATCATTTGCTTTCCGGAAGCTATTGACGAACTCCATAAAAATAACTAAAAACGCCGTATAATCTTGCACCTTCAAACGAATTTTTGAAAGGTTAAAAGTAGGTATTATGAGTCGTCCTGCATATAATCCCGACCTTACACCATGCGACTTCTTCCTGTTTTCAAAAATTAAGAATTACTTACGTGGACAACGATTTTCAACACCAGAAGAGGCCGTTGAAGAGTATAATAAGCGTGTTACTGAAGTCACCACGAAAGAGTGGCACAAATGTTTTCAAAATTGGTTTATTTGTTTGAAAAATGCATTAAATCTAAGGGAGAATATTTTGAGAAACAATAAATTGATATTTGACCACTCATATTATTTATTTCTTATTCAATCTTGAAATTTTTAGAGCTCCTCACGTTCACTTTTAAAAACTTAGATATGTGATCGTGTTTCTACAAACGACTTCATTTTTCATAGTCTTTTTGGCTAGAATCCTCCACATTACAGATTTAATATTTGTTTAACCAATAAATTAAAAAATGATATCATATGTAATATATGGAGCATTATATAATATACAAAGTATAATAACAAGTAAATATACAAAGAATGTAAAATATCTCGAAACATCCTAGCCAACTTTTCGTGCACGTCCTAAACCTAGCTAAATAATAAACAAGGAAATGGCGACAGCAGAATAGTAGATTCCATCACATTAAGATTATATGTCAAACCGCATTATATTATGTCAATAGCATCTGCCTTTCTAAAAAGGAATATTAGAGCTTAACATTTTATTTAAAAAATAATCAATCACATTTTAACTATACTTTTGGCAGAATTTTTGACCTACGTACATAAATCATATAATATTGGGATAATTCCATGTTTTTCGATGATATACATGAATGTTATAATTACCTTATAATTTGAGACATTTCATTTTTGGTCATGCATATTTTTTAATTGATTACAGAAATAATATGTAAGGGAATGTAATAATTAAAATCGGACAGAGCTACTCACAAGTTGGACCGTGCTATACAGTATTGCCATCAATATTCATATAGGATAATTTAATTTACGTTTAACTTTAAAATTTACTTTTTAACTTGTAAATGACAGGCACAATTTTAATACTAAAAGTAAATATAAAATAGTCATTAAGTACATCTTTTAGACTCAGTAAGTCTTTTTAGGTAATTGTGTTAAGTTTTACAATAAGCTTCCTGAGCACATTACCGATTTGCTGTAAAATAAGTTCAAGAATCATATTAAGTAAGTTTTATTGTCCAAGCAAAATTATTGGGTGGATCATTAAATTAATGAAGTTGATGTCTACAAATGATTCTCTCTCTGTACATCCATTAAAAATAGTCATATTGGCAAACAAAAAAATACTGTAAAAAATTTATATATAAAAAGTTGATTTACCCGATCGAGTTTCTTGCCGATTCTTCTCGATGACTGGGATTCATTCATAAGTGCTTTCTTAGGCCTAAATTGAATAAAATATTTGTAATTTTCATTTTGATTGCTGTGATCTACCTTGGCAAGCTAGGGTAAATAAAATCTAATGCCTAGAGTTCATAACTCCTATCCCTATTGCCGTATTTAAGCATATGGAATTTACTAATATGTCATATACAATTTTATTTATTTATTTATTGTACACTTAATTACAGTACGAACTGGTAACTAACGCACTTTTAGCAACACTGTATCTAAGTGTTGACGGACAATTTAAATGTATATTTAAAGAGAGGTAGGGCACAGAGAAATTTCTTTGGAGATTTCTCTCTACTTGGAGCAGCCCGGCTGGTGGAATACCTCCACCCTACAGAAGATCGCAGTCAAATGACCTAGTGTTGTGTTTTTGCGGTGAGAAGGGTTTCCAGAGCTCCATGGGGTATGGGGTTCAAGGTCGGCAACGTGCTTTTGATACCTATGCTATTGCAGGCGTTCATAGACTACGGTAGCCGCTTGCCAACAGGCGGGCTGGATGCCTGTTTGCCACATTTGTAGTATAAAAAAAAAACTTTTTTGAAGTACTGTGGGTTGTAACTAGCAGGAGCTCTCTACTTACCGAGCGACAGATAATCGGGAACTCGGATTTATTATTAAATTTATAAATTAAGCAAATAACTATATCGTTTAGGAATATTAAATAAAAGATTCCGCGAAACTAAGTAGATATGGCATATCTAAGTAATATGTATGTCATTTGAAAGTCAATAATTTTAAGCTCATAGTCAAGGCGTAGTAATCGCTCTGCTACGAACCGTAGCAGCTTGCTACGCAGAGAAAAAATGTATTATGTTGTATAAACATACATAATATAATTAGGTTTTTATGGCAAGAAAAATATTTGAATACCTGAAAATGTTTTTGAAGTGAAACTTCTTATGCGACTTCCAAGCTTTAAACGTTAAATGTTAAACGTTTAACGCACATTATCGGTCTCTCCTCTTTGTGTGAGCCAGAGCGAGAGAGTAAATGTTGGTGTGTTGCACACTGCTTAAATAAAATAGAAAATGTATTTTGAAATGAAGTTTCATTTCTATGGTGTGTGACACTCACACTCACCTTTTTTTTCTATTGGATTTTTTATGAACTAAAGAACATAACCTACGGTTCGACTTTTTGTTATGCGAAACTATTATTTTGTTTGTTCATTATGTATTTATAGTCTTGGAAAATTTTCGGGATAAAACTAATCGAGATAGATGTCGCTGTGGTCAAGTTATTAACTATTAAAAAGGACAGAACAACGTCTGCGGGCCCAGCTAGTTTAAATTTGTAGTCTATATTTTATACAATTTGACTACTAGTCTAACAATTTGATAAATAAAAATGCAAGAATCTTTCGTTAGCCATGTCGCCGTTTGCGGAATTCACCGCGTGTTATTACAACTTAACTTCTGGAAGTACACTGTGAGAAATGCCTGAACACCAGATTGTCCGTTATTTACCAAGTTCGCTTTTTTATTTATTATCATCTAAATGATTTGGTCTTAAAATCAATTGGAGAAAGAAATCTGTTTCCGCTTAACCCTGTCCAAATGATGATATTTTTCTCATTCACAATACGAGGACATTGCACTTTTTGGAAATTATTATTATGTTAGTTGTGACCAAGAATTTAAAAATAATTTCAAACTTACCAAATATAGTTTGAATGATTGAATGCATTTGGATTTTTTTGTGGTAATTTAGTCAAAAAAGATCTTTGTATTACTATTTGGATTTTTTTAACTTTGGACGATTCACTTCAATGTTAGTGGGTCAAATATGGAGCATAATATGGTGAAAATATATATGTATATATATATATATATATATATATATATATATATATATATATATATATATATAATATAGGTCTTTACCTATGAAATTGCCGTTCTGCAGTACTGGCCATTTATTCAAATTCAATTCAAATTAATTTTATTTTAAAAACATGGAATTCTTTTTCCAAAAGTAGTCATTTGTTTATTTATTAGTGTTTCATTTTCATCGCATTTCAATCTTTTTTGTCATCATGGATACGTTAAAAATTTGAGTAATTATGGAATATGAGTACCGTCGTGGCAGTAACGCGGCACAAGCGGCACGCAACATCAACGACGTTTACGGAGCTAACACTACAAACCAACGCACCACCTGTTATTGGTTTGCTCGCTTCCGTTCTGGGAATTTCGACCTGAAAAATGAACCTCGCGGTCGTCCGAAGACTTTGGTCGACAATGACGAATTAAAGGCGATTATGGAAGCTGATGATACACAATCTACGGCTGAATTAGCAGCAGCTTTCGACGTTAGCGTCAAAACAATATTGGTCCATTTGCGTCAAATTGGCAAGGTAAAAAAGCTTGACAAATGGGTGCCCCACGAACTCAATGATCGCCAGCGCGAAGTACGCGTTGAGACGTGCCTTGCACTGCTCAACAGACACACAAATTAAGGAATTTTGAACCGCATTGTTACCTGCGATGAAAAATGGATTCTGTTTGATAACCGCAAGCGCTCAGCAAGTTGGTTGGATCCTGGTTCAGCACCTAAACAATGCCCTAAACGAAAACTTACCCCTAGAAAAGTGATGGTCACTGTTTGGTGGTCTAGCGCCGTTGTGATTCATCACAGCTTCTTAACAAACGGGGTGAGCATTACTGCAGATGTGTACTGTGAAGAATTGAACACAATGATGGAGAAGCTGGCAGATCTTCAACCAGCATTGGTCAATCGCTCGTCTCCGCTGCTCCTGCACGACAACGCGCGACCTCATACTGCACAACAGACGGTCTCCAAGTTGCAAGAACTGGGGTTGGAAGTTCTCCGTCATCCGCCCTACTCACCAGACCTTGCGCCTACAGACTACTACTTTTTCCAGAATTTGGATAACTCCTTGGCGGGAAAAAAATTCAATACCCGAGAGGCAGTACAAAATGCCTTTGAAGAATTTGTTGCCTCCCGTCCAGCTGATTTCTTTAAGAAGGGCATCAATAAACTGCCACTGCGCTGGCAAAGATGCATTGATTGCATGGGTGATTACTTCGATTAATACAAATAAAAAATAAATGAAAAAACATCGTTTAAATTTTTTCATACAAAACGGCAATTTCATAGGTAAAGACCTAATATATACATTCGAATTGAGAACCTCCTCTTTTTTTGAAGTTGGTTAAAAAGTTTGTATCGTTTGTTTTTTTTTCTATAATAGCTCGGCACATTTACTGCACTGTCCCTGATAGTTTTTTTTTTATACTACAAAGGTGGCAAACAGGCATACCGCCCACCTGATGATAGGCGGCTACCGTATCCTATGAACGCCAGCATATAGGTATCACAAGCGCGTTGCCGACCTTGAACCCCCCTACCCCAAGGAGCTCTGGAAACCCTACTCACCGCAGAAACACAACACTAGGTCATTTGGCTGCGATCTTCTGTAGGGTGGAGGTATTCCACGAATCGGGCTGCCCCAAGTAGAGAGAAATCTCAAAAGCAATTTCTCTGTGCCCTATCTCTTTTAAAATATTATATTAAGTAATAGATATAGATAGTAAGCACAGTACAATTAAAATACAACGGCGACCACTGAGAGATCATAACCCATCGGCGGTGGCCGCTGTCATGCCAACCTGTTTTTGATGTTAGTATAATAAAGTAACTATAGTAATATATGTAGCTGGAACTTCACCTTCAAAAACTTCACCAGTAAATATTCTACTTGTAAAATCAACGAAACCTTTTCACAGAGTACCCGCAGAACAGTGTTATACAAACGTTTCACCTACTCAAAATGTAACTGTATACTGGACCCAACAGAAGCAAACATTACCTCAGGGTACATATTGAAAGTTTCCTTATTTCGTTCCATTTACGTACGCCCACAATAAAATGTTTTTCTCGGAAAAGTATCCGTACCTACATAATGATTACTCAACAAATAAAACTACAATATAGGTGCATACATCAATATTTATTAAAGAAGTAGTTAATAGGGTTTTAAAAATTTAATTGATATGAACAAGTTCGGCGATGAACTAAAATTGAATTGATACTATTTATTACTGATAATATCTATTGCCGGGTCAACTGATATTCCCACCTGCACCCGTTTGATAGCGATGGCTCAATTAGTTCTCACACACGGTATTATTTTGGTTACCAATATATAAATTCTCAACTGTGGAATAATACAATTTAATATCAATAGCAGAATACAGAATCAGACTACAGAATGCTGTCGGTCGAGTGCGCGCGCGAATTGTGCTGCCTCAAAAATTCTTATTGTGGGTGATTCTTAGAAGACAGACATATGCTATCGCTGACTTTTGTGTAGGTCTTTTTAAGATCTCGAATTTCTGATGTTATCGCTGCCCATAGGCGATCTAGTAACTGATCTCGGACGTCCCCACGGTCCAGCAAGCTTCAGCCATAATTTCTATTAATTCAGCTTTTAATGAAAATATACACGTTGCATGTGTCTGTTTCGATGTTGTGAGTGATTTTAATAATCTGAATTTAGTGTGTTAATCCATTTTTCTACTGAATATTGATATTCCTGAAAAATTGGTCCGATGGATCTATAATTTTCTTAATTGTAGAGAAGTCTTTGTCAAATATGATACTAGATTCTATGGAACCAGGTGTATGTCAAGGAAGCATCTTAAGCCCTCTGTATATATTATATAATTATATAAACTGAACATACATAGTTCTAGGTTTCTATGTTATTAATTTTCAATTTGCCGATGATTTGGCCCTATATTGTAGCGGTAATGATTGGTTGCAAACTGAAATTATTTTTGCTATTTGAATTTAGAAATTAGTCCACATAAAAATAAAATAGTAATAATATCTAAAAAAGACAATTACTTATGAAGTATCTGTTATTTATCATACCATTAAAATTCCTATTGAGACTGTGTTTAAATTCTTAGGTGAGCTATTTTATCAAAGTTTTACATGATCGAGAAATGTCCATTACTTCATTATTAGTGCTATAAAAGCAACAAATATTCTCAGAATTGGCTGGCTCTAATTGGGGAGCTGATCGAAGGATTATTTTTACATACAAATCACTTGTTAGAAGCCATTTTAAAAACGCTTTTTTTGTTACGCCTCTTACTGCAAACTGATGAATGTCTGATGAATGCAAATGTGGGTGCCATGAATAAGAAAGAAAGAAATCATTTATTCGCTAAGCATAGTGAAAATGAGTTATTACATAAGTTAAAAGCAGCGTGTATGCTAATTTTAGAGAAAGAGAAAAAAGAGATTTTAATGCAGCAAGAAACTTCCCCCTCTCTCCTCTCTTCCCCTTCTCCCCATGCAAGATATTATTATATTATATAATTATCTTTCCTTCATCCATAATTTAACAATTCATATTATACATCTCCCATTATATCTATGCAATTTCATTACAATTCATCCACCATGCCAGTTCGCTTTCTTTTATTTTTGTATAAATTCTTCCACAATTTAGTAACAGTTTCAAACAATTCTTTACTTTTATTGTACGAAATCAAGTTTTATAAAATGAAAATAATTATTGGTAAAACATTGAGCACCAAACATGACGTCCATCTATAGAAAACTTTCTGAGTGGCGAGAATACAGACAGGTATACACTGATCGAGTAAAGTCTGAAGACAAAGTGTCTATGGCTATATATGATTTAAGGCTTAACGGCTCGAATCAGACATGGCTTAAAGTTGCCAGATATAACAAGTATATTACTGCAGAGGCGTGTGCAATTCTTACCAAAATTCTATTCTGTTCAAAATATGGTAGAGTATAACCCAAACCGGATAAATTGGGTCATACTTACAGATAGCATGATTGTGTTACTGGCTTTAGCAAATCCTTCATACTCATCTGGTTCATGATTCCATATTCGTAAAAAATACTACATACTCACAACTAAATATAACATAGATATAGTCTTATTCTTTTCTTTTATATATTAGCTCGGCACACTAACGGTACTGTCCCTGATGGTAAGTACAGTACAATCCAAACACAACGGCAACCATCAAGAGGTTTAAATCCATCGGCGGTCGCGGCTATCATTGCCGACCTGCAGTGGCGGGTTGCAGTCTTGACGGCCTTGGCCCCAGGTCATGTAGTAAGTAAAACATTTAAAACGGTTTTATTTATTTAATTACAGGTTTATTCTCATACAAGATAAGCTTTAATAAGCACTTAAGCGCAGCAAAATTATGAATTAAATCTTCGTAATCCAATTTCATTAAAAAAAACATCTTCTATGTTAAGTAAAGCAAGACCGTTTAACCTTTGCTCCGTCATTGTTGTGCGTAAGTAATTTTTTACTCGTCACAAACAAGAAAACGATCGTTCTCCAGAACAGTTACTGGCGGGAGTACACACACATATACGAAGAGCAATATCCACATTTGGGTAAACGGTTTGAATACCTTCAGTTCGTAACCATTTTAGCAAACTGATAGCACTGTTCTGATCCTCATTTTTTATACTGCAGTGAGCACGAAAATGGGGACATTCTTCTGAAAAATTGTCTTCTAAGTCCGTAGAGTAAACCATTTGCAATGCTTTGGCCTTTTCTTCGACTTCTGAGGCGCTTAATTTCGTCAGGTTAGTAATCAAATTACATTTTATGTAAAGTTATTTATAAGCATCTCGTCGTTTTTGGAGTTCTTCTGACAATGTATCAATTATTACCAAAAAAGTAGTAATTCTGAAATTATTGTGACCATTAATTTGTTGCATCTCCTCAACTGTCTCGCCAAGAAGTAGCTTACGCTTTCGGTTGCGTCGAAAATCTCATTCATATTCCTGTACAAATGACAGATTTTTGGCTTTGTTTTCGAAATCATCGAAATTATCTCGAGTTTCGTCAATAAAATGTATTAGTACCTCATAGAGTTCTATGACAAAGGTAATGTCAATTTACACACTCTGATGTTTTTTACTTGTGGCGTTAATGCGATCCATTAAACATCCCCAAAAAACAATCATGATAGCCCAGCCCATAAACGTTCCAGTTTTAAACGAATACTTCTTGCTTCGCATACAACTGCTCTCTTCTGTTGTGTGTCATTTTGGATGAAGACTAACGCTTTATGGATTTCACTCCATGATTCTCGTAAACTTTTGCATGCGTCTGCACGAGCTGACCAACGAGTCGTTGATAGACTTTTAGTGGTGAAATGGGCTTGAAGAAGTTCCCAACGCTGAGTTGAAACTGCAAAGAAATTTTGCAACTCTTGGAGTAGAGAAAAGAACGAGCAAGCCTCTTGGCTGCTTTCAGCTGCACATTCACCTACTAAACTGAGCGACTGTGCTGAACAGGGAACATACTCAGCAAGGGGAGAAATTTCCTTTATTTTAGCCTGTAGGCCGTTGTAAATGCCTGACATGTTAGCTGCGTTGTCATAAGATTGTCCTCGGCAGTTTGAAATGTCAATTCTCAATTCAGTTAAAGTTGAGGTAACAGCATTTGTCATTTGTTGTGATTTATGGCCGGTGTTTGGAATGAACTTGCGGAAACGTTCTACGGGTGATCCATTAGGTGATACATATCTGTTGTTTTCCGGTTCTATACTGTATATTCATAATTCTATGGTTTTTAAGAATCGCGCGTATAACAATATTCTTCCTAAATCACTTATATGTACGAAATAACTTATACGTACATTTTATATGAACGAAATAATTACTTCACACTGCATTATCTATATTTTATTTATAAAAAGTACAAAAGTGATTTAGGAAGATTATTGTTATACGATGTGGTGCATTGCGGCCCACCATAATGTGCGCGAGCCTTTAGAATATTTACGTACTTTGAGTTATTTCTTGTTATTATCAGTGAATTTTTTGTCTCGATTGGCCGCCCCTTAATATCTGCCCGCCCTAGGCCTCGGCCTTAGGGCAAATCCGCCACTGCCGACCTGCATAAATATCTCTTCACGTTACGCTTAAAGGATCCGATTTCGTAAGAAGGAGGAAACACATTAGCCGGGAGATGGTTCCACAGTTTCACGTTATGACAATCTGAACCCCATCGCATGTGGGCGTTATTGGCAATGAACAAACAGGTTATTTGGCCAGACAAATTACTAACACTTCTGAAGCAGAACTATACAAAAATATTAAAATTCCTGTTACTAATTGTTTCGTTTTGGTCAAGATGATGAATGAGACATGATAAATGGCTACGTCACTAGTAAGAAGAAACTATTCATCAGAAAGGACTATTGTACCTACAGAGCAATTAAGGAAAATATCAAAACACCATGCTTTTGCAAAAATGACAGTAGAAGCTTATATAAAACAATACGTCGCTTGCACAGAGGTCGCTTGCCAATAAGTGGTCATGGCATTAACGAGTATCTCCATAGAATATAATTACTGTTGAATAATGTGATTTTATACTTGTAACACTGATTTAATTAAGTATGTTGTGTAAAAGTGTTTTTGTATTACTAGCAACATAAAAAGTGTGTTGAAAAAAGATATCCGATTGTTATGTTATAGTAATGATTGTGATTAATAAAGATTATATAAAAATGAACGTTTAATTTAATGAACATAATTAAAAGTGATAAATCAAGTAGATAAAGGTTTTTCTTCCATAAATTCTAATCTCCATTTTGCACCTAATTCTGGCTTACCTCAATCTGGGGAACATTAATTTTTTGAATGCACATGCTTTGCTATATAAAGACTGGTTTTTATTAACGACTTATTATGTATTTATGAAAATGCTGAGAGGCTGAGAATACCCCGGGCTCATTGCAAGAAATTATCGTGTTATCGTTCCATATGCACCTACACATGGTGTAAAATTGGAAATATTCAATTGTGTTCCTTCTTTTTAAAGATAGACATGGAAATTGCTTTCATTTATAAACAGAGGAAACTAAGAAAAAGACTATAGCTTTGAAAAATTTTAGAAAACTTTGGATACTACTTTTTCTTTATACAGAGAAAATTTAAGACAATGGCTAAAGCCTTTGTTAAAAAAGTACAGATTAAACTGTATTTAAAATATTGCAGACATGGCTTCTGTCTTTATATAAATGACACTTGAGACATGGCTTTATCCTTTTAACTTGAACATGGATTATAAAAACAACTACACCTTTTCCTTTCAAAAAGAAAGGGAAGGAATAAAAAAATACACAGAAATAGGAGTGAGCGATAAACGTATAAATACTTACGAAAACGGTTATACGTTACGTAACATATAACTAGTTATACGAAAATGAAATAACTATTTCCATAACGGGTAATGCCACATAATGTCAAGCGTCGCCTCGTTGCCATGCAAATAAAAAGCGTTCGGTGATACCGTTGAATCGTTACCATTCGTTGCGGAATAGCTGCCCGTGGTGTAAGTTTTGTACTATTCCCACAGGCACGTTGCACAAACGCAACAGTAACGACTAACGAAGACAAGCTAGCAAGTTTTTGATATCCTATTATTTACGTGATGCATACGATTTCAACCATTATATTATTGGAGTTTACTCCTTATGAAACGATATAAGGCGCACAGTATGAAAAAATATCAGGAGTGAAATTGAAAGTGTAAAATCATGCAACGTCTCTGAAAATCGTATACAAAAAATACATTTATATAAAAGCGTGTGTGCAGTGTTAAAATATTATTTGACCGTTTGGATGGTGGTGACCATCGGGGTGGTGGTGGATTGTCGCAATAGTGGTGACCGTCGGGATGGTGGTAACCGTCGGGATTGGACGTGACTGTCGGGATGGTGGCCATCATATGGCGTTTACCGGTTAGGTTATGTAGCTTATGTTTTTTTCATTCATTCTATATCATAAGAGATTCCTTTATGAGGAGTAAACTCCAGTCGCGTGTCGGAGCTGACCCACGTTTTTCTACTATAAAATTAAGTAAATTAATAATAACATATTTTTGAAATTTACAATTACATGGTAGTAGTACGTAAATTAGATGGAGTGCAAAATCAAGTACTGGATATTATAGAGATACACACTTACGTGAATGATAGCGATGTCTGGTTATTTTATTATGATTTACTAGATCGTTGTTCAGTTATCGTTGCATAGAAAATAAATATGAAATATAGATAGTTATTGCAACGTTATTCGTTTCGCCATAACGATAACGCAACGTTATAATGGAAAAACTCATAACAACCTGCTCTACACAGAAAGAAACGAAAAAAAATTGTCATACAGTAGGGATGCGTTTCGTTCCGATTTTTTTTTTTAAATCTATTCGACTCACTCTCTGTATAATTAATTCACATAAAAATGGCAGTCTAAAAGATCATAAATCAATATTTTTTCTATTTGCTTTATAGTTTGTATTTACTTTATAAATATAAATCCCTATTATGGAAAACAAAAAGGAAACCATAATAATCGATCTTTTATAATTTTTAACTAATCAAACTTGTTTTTATAACTAAGTATACTAAATTATCAGGTATAGAAAAGACAGAAAGGTATAGAGAAGAGGAATTTATTTCACAAAATAATTATAATTAATAAAAACTATGCCGTGCACTCTAATTATAATTCTAAATTCGGAGCATCCGTTATTCGTATCGTACTTGAAATGTGGGCAACGTGAAGTTCTCTCTCTTACACACCTATCGATGGTTGCAAAATGGTTACTAGTTCACACGTTGCACTAAAACTGGTCCACTATTGTCCTTGTCAACAAGACAACAATAATAACGAACAACGGATAATAGACAGCAGAATAATTATGTCTTCAATAATTTGTTATTTGTTGCGTAGGAATAATCCATTACATTATTCATTGTTGTAATAATGACTACCTCTAATTAGTAACTGTTTTTATAATTATTTATTTTATCCATTAAGAAGAAGCAAAAGAAACTGAGCACACAGCCAATATCGTCATCTGTCGAGTTTTTCGATAATCAAGTGGAAAAACTCACATTTTTTATATGTGTTTGAGTAACTAATTGGTAACTAGTAGTAGTAGTAATTAAGTAACTAATTGTAATTATTTTATGGTTCTTATCAAACAGAAAAAATCGATATGTCTAGATTGAAAATCGATTCTGTACTATGTATTGAAAAAAAGAAAACGTTATTTTTGTCTTTAAATTCAATTCTCTAATTAATCGAATCGCCATCCCTATCATACAGGTTATACTCAAGTTCCATGTGCGAAGTGCCACATTTTGATGTTTGTCGGTTGTAATTGAACTATAACTATAATAAAACATTAATTTTCAGAAAAATGTCTTCTACGAAAATAAAAGTCAAAAAAGAAAAAAAGCTCAAAAGTAAGGTCGTAAAAAATAAGAAAAAGACACCAGTAAACATTATAATTAAGGCAAAACCAAAAAGTAATATCGAAAGTAAATCAATAATTCAAGAAAAAATTGAAAACATTGCTAAAAATGTTAAGTATATAATGCCAACAAAGAGCGTCACGGATGAGCTTGTTAATTCTTGTCTCAGCGCTTTGCAAGAGCTAGCTTTACATCAAAACAAAAAGAAGACGTTGCTAGAAGATGAAACGCTTATATTTGCCGAAATCCGCTGTATTAAAATACAAAGTTTACCAGGGAATATTAAGTTGTAAGTACAACATAATCCTAATATACGCACTCCAGGTTGATCCTCCAGTAAACAAACCTACTCCTAAAAATTATTATGTATAATACAAAATGTTCATACAAGATTTCACTTTATAACCTGCCTTTTTTGTTTTCATCAATCCTCTAGTAACTACAGATTGCATTTATTCAAATGGGCTCAACTGTAGAATAGCTACTGTCGAGTTCAGACTCCAAATTTTTATTACGGTTAGATCACATGTATATTTAGATTAAATATAAAATTTAACACTGCAAAAATAAAAAGTTTTTGAGAAATAATTTTTAAAAATACAAATAAGGTTTAAGTAGTTATCATAGAGTTCACTTTTGTTAAATAGATAATATTTTCGAAGATCGAAGTGAGCTGGCTGTAGCAACAGCCTGCGAGTGCCAGAAACAAATAATTCTCTTTTTGAAAATTCACATACAAATCCTAGATAGAGATACTCAAAAACTAATTGTTTCAGCACTTTTCCTTCACAGAGGAGTTACCTTTCGCCTTCCCCCTTCTCTACCCCTTCACATCATCAAATTTAGTGGTAGCTATTCTAAAGTCCAACCATCAAGTGTGTTTTTGTTTACATTCTCTTTCCTTCTTTGTTAGATATATCCATCCTTTTTTCTTGTCTATGTGACCTATTATCCCCTTTGGTTTTTTCTGCTATAATTTACCTATTACATTGTCCATCATTTATTCTGCTTCTTCCCTTCTTAACATTGTGTTCTCTATTCATCAAATTTGTCACAGTAAAGTATAACATTTTTTCAGGCTCTTCTGAACAATGTAATTTCTCTCTCTTGTTTTACTGTTTTGTCCTCCTTCACATTAGCTTTGTCTTTTGCCAGCCTTTTAATTGCTATAAGACCTATGAAAAAAGGGCTGCTTTCATCAATATGGCATAATAAAGGCAATAGATATTGATGTTAAACTCTATCTAAAGCATTGTTAATATTTGGAAATCTCAATTGTCTTGAAACATATTTGAGAAACACAGAACATGAACAAATGGGTATAACTGAGCAAAATATTTGCTTGGGTCAAATCTTGTTTTTTGCTTGTCTTTCATGGGCATTAATTTCAACTGCAGCGATACACTTTTCTGCTTTTTTATAGCTTTTTCCTCAATGTGCTTTTAACCAAACCAATGCTGAGATTACAGCTTATCTCTTGTTTTGGCTCATGAACCCTCAACTTCAAAGCTAAGTATCATACTTTCCCATTTAATTTAATCTCTTGAGTTTTTGTTTGTGGATTTATTATTTTAACACAAAAATTTCTTAAGTAGACGTTCAAAAGTTCTTAGGCTCTACAATAAGGTTCCAAAACACATAATTGATTTAATTCAATGACTGTCATACAGGTTTCACTTTTAAAAGTTTCTTATAGTGTGGTTCAATGCCTGAATGATATATCATAAACCCAACCAAGTTTCTTGGAATCAAGTGTTGTTTTCCAAACCAGTGGTACCTAGTGTTTTAACATTCATAAATTCGTTTTCAGGGCTAAAAAAATAGTATTTATTGACTTTATCAATGTATCTTTGTTTTTGGCTGTCATTAACAGTGTCATATTATCAGCAAAACCCTATTTTGACCAACTTGCTTTATTGAGTTATGGGTATTAAGTTTGAATGCAATTATTGGTTGTATTAAGTCACCTAAATTCAAATAAATCGTAAACAACTTATTATATCAGCTTGGAAATATACTGATCATAAAAAATCATATTGAAAGCATTGTGGTAGATTGACATATATATTTTTCTGTAAGTTCCTATATCCTTAATATTAGCTCACCTTAACTCCTTAATTGTTGTAATATAAAATATATATTATATAATAGTTTAATTTATATATTTGTAGTGTCTTACCACATAGCACTGCTGCATCTACTGGGGAAATATGCTTGGTTACACCTGACTTGAAGAAAGGAAAAAAAGTTGATCATGAACCAACAATTGAACACTGGGAAGAAAAATTAAGGAAAGCAGGAGTTACTAATGTATGTTTTTACATTACACAATTGATTGAAAATATATTCAAGTGGATGTTATTACTTTTAGCAAAAAAACAGATATTAATTGTGCTTGTATGTAGGAATAAGAACTTTTCAAATTATAGTATTTTCTCGCACTGTGAAAAACAAAAAATATTTATAATGAACATAATATATAGAGGTTTTAATAAGTGTACTCAATTATATTATTGGAATGTTCAAATTAAGCCAGTTCTTTTCACAGTTTTTATTTATATCAGTTCTGTGTGAGTTTATGTTTGATTCCAATATAGTTTTAGAGGTATTGGCTTCTGTATTTAGGCACTTTATTTAAGCAAGTAGCAGCTTTCCAACTTACCTCTTTAGCAAAGGTTGTTTGGACAGTAAATGAAATATCCATCTCCTTGTTGTTAACTTGTAAACTGATTTGAAAACTAATACACACAATAAGGTTTACTCTCAGTATGTGTGTTGCTACATACATACATTTAACTGTGATATTGGGTCTATCTGTTTTAGTCCAGTCCTAACTAAACCAAGTCATGTATAATGAAATTTATCTTCTATATTGTACAATCAATGCAGTTTATCTACAGAATACTTTTTCTTTTTAGGTGAAAACAATACTTCCTTTAAGACAAATAAGAGTAGAATATGACCAATTTGAATTGAAACGCAGGCTTTTAACACAACATGATTTCATCATGGTTGATACAAGAATTTTGAATCAGACATCACATGTACTAGGGAAAATGTTTTTTAAAAGACATAATATGCTAATTCCTGTAAGAATTAATGAAACTGATATAAAAAAATCAATTGAAAAAGGACTACGAACAGTTATGTTGCGCCTGAGTGAGGGTGAAACTTCTACTATAGTTGTGGGTCACACTGGGATGGTTCAGAATGAAGTTAAGGAAAATGTAATTTCTTTAATTAACCAACTACAAACAAAGTATCCTGGTGGAGAAGCAAATATCAGATCCATTTCTTTAAAACTACCTCTATCATTATCTTTGCCATTATATATTACTTTACGTGAGTATGAGTATATACACGATTATTATTATTATTAAACATATACAATGTGACCCTACATGGCGACATTAGTTGAACACTCGCTTTGTTTACGCAATTACAGATTTGAGAGATATTTTATATTTATTATTTATTGAATTATTTCCAATATTCTTAATTATCCTTTTGAAACAAAGAGCGCCAGTTTATCACGGATTCTAACAATTCATGAAATGAAAACGTATAGAAATACTATTAGAATGAGACACTTGACACTTCCCCGAAATGCAGGAAAGAGATAGCACTATGCCGGCGAGCTGTTGCTACTCCATGTAGGTTATACTTATGAATGAATTGGTTACATAGATGATGCGAATTTGATTACCTAATTTATTATTTAATTTGAATTTTGTTTTGTTTTTATGATTACCGAGCACTAGCACAACCTGTGTGTTAAATTAATGTCGCTATTTTAGCAGCATATTGTATATTTGTAAATAGATTGTGATAATGTTCCTAACAGTTTGCTTGTTCTTGAGCTGTCTATATATAGATGAGCAAATTATAAATATGTACTTTTAATTATTTTTTAGGACCATCAAATACAATAAGTGCGCCTAAACTTAGGCAAAAGAAACCAAAAAATTTCACTGTTTTAGAAGATGAGTTATCCACTATACCAGGTAGCAGAGTTAAGGTAGCTCCTGATGGAACTGTGCATCTGATAAAAGTAAAGAAAACTGACAGGTGAATAAATTTCATAGAACCTTATAATTATTCCATATCAAAGTAATTTATTTCCATGGCAATTAATATGCTGTTGAACAAATCACTTTTTCATGATGTTCATTGGCTCATGGGGGCTCTCATTGCCCCGCTTATTCACGATGCAGCTTATAAAATGCGCGTGATTTTTACTTTACATTACCACACTACATAGTGTTTTTATTTACTTTTTTCTTGGCTTAAATCATTTATGGTATGACTAAAAAAACATTTTTGTCCTATTATTGATATTTTCTTATACTGCCTCTATATCTACTAGTTTGGTAGTCAACTCCTTGTAATTGTATCTCTTTCATGATAATATTGATAGTGGAAAGGCAAATTGACTAACATGCAACTATGTAAGTTAGGTAGTCAGCCTATTCACCGTCGATATGATGTAGTTGGTAGTTACTACAGTAGCGGCACGCTATGATAGCCATTTTGATACATTACAATAATGACGAGAAAAGTTTATTTATTTTCGAAAACAATATAATCAAATGAGAGCTGTATCTTTAAGTTTTTGGATTTATAAGTAGTATTTCAAGTAGTAGCTGATTAAAAAGGTGTAAACGGAGCCTAAATTAACGAGCAAGGGTTAAAACATTAATTCAGTATCAAAATTCGAAATCCAAAGCCAGATCAAACAAAACACAATCACTGCACTCACAGTTTGTTCTTTTCAAAGCTCCGTCAAGTCGAAACTGCTTCATTTCGTATTAAGCATTAACGCGAGTTTGCCAGAGGTAGTAAATCTATCCTATATGTGACGATCGTATTAGATTTCACTGTTTTTAATTTCGATTTTTTATAAACATAAATGCAGAGTTGTGTAGTAAATAAGTACTCTAATCATTACAATCCATTAAGGATTCTGTCAAATGGCACTGTTTTTTTGTTAGTAAAAACGTGAAAACATTTGTTCATAAGACCATATTATATATAGTTTAGAAATCTGTGTAATAAATTAATCTTGTGTCCTAAAATTATACAATCAATAAATTTTATGACTAACTGCATGTCACTATTGATAATAAAGAACATCAGTTTGTTCCTTCAAACCGAATTATTAATTAATACGAAACTTCATGAGTGGACAAACTTCAAAACAGCCATCATAGCGTGCTGCTACTATAAATATGAAATTAATGTTAAGTATGATTTCGCATAGTTAGATTTGGTCGTTTGTTTAGCAAAAAATTACTATTAATGTTAAAAAAGGTAGAAATTTTAATAAACTAACTATTATTAACCATCTCACTAAAATGTTTAATTTACAATTACATGTTTGGTCATTTTTAGTGATACTCCAGAGGATTCTGAAAATGAAGAAACAAATAGCAAGCTATCAGATCAAGAAAATGACAAGGAATAAACATTAAAAAATGGTAGAACAAATCAATGCAATGATTTATGTAGAATTTTTTTATTTTATTATGTAACATTATTAAACGATATGTACTTATTACTATCAAATAATTATTTGTTTCCTTCAATATTATGATTAACCACTGAACTTGTGTTATTATCTTCAACAACATTCTTCAATGATTTAGGTACTATTATAGTACCATACATTTTTAAAGGCCATACTTTCTTAAATTTCTTGAAATTTTTAGTTTGTGGACTCTCTTCTTCTATTTCAATGACTTCTTTCTTAATAATTAAATCTTTTCTTACTGTTACTACTGTAGAGCCCAGGTTGAGCTCATTCATTTTTTTGTCTAGCTCATTAAATTCTTTCTTTATAGTAGGAACATTAGGCTCCCAGTTTGCCTTGTTCATTAATTCTTGTAATTTAATACCTCTCATTGCTGATATATCATTAATTTTGTCATTGTCAGTCCCTTTACTATGAAGCTGCTTGCTTGGATCTGTTGTATTATTGGAAGTTTCTATAGATTTGTCATTGAACTGAATAAAGTTGAATAGATCATCATCATTTTCAACTTCTGCTTTTCTTTTTATTGGTTTTGATAGGTTTAATTTCTTTTCTGTTTGTTTGATTTCACTGTCAGCGGGGTTTATAAAATTAAAATACTCTTGACTTTCTGTAACACTTTGATCCATAGCAAGTTTTTTATTAGGACTGTCTAAAGTGGAATCATCCTCATTGAACTTTCTTTTGTTCATACCAACAGTATCAGTATTGCCAGAAACAATAGCCAATTTTTTATTAGCATTAGTTTCAATATCATCAATAACTTCACTTAACTTCCTTTTAACAGACATAGTGCCTGCTTCAAATGATGTCAAACTTTCATTGATTACAACATTTTCTTTTTTATCCTTAATATTCAATTCCTGAGATTCCTGTGCCAATATATTTGATGTCTTTTTTACAACTTGCTTAGTTACTTCATTTGATAAATTAAAATCAGGGTTACAGTATTTATCAGTAGAACAAAACAAAATAGCTAAACCAATTTCGGATTCTGCCACAACTCTCTTCTCCTTGCTCTTTAAATAAGAAATAATATCATTAATCTGATTTTTTTGAGCTTGTGTATCTTGGCTTACATTTGAAATATTGTATTGTATAACCACTACATCTTTGTTGCAAAGCATTGACTTTGTTAACTTGGACTCGCTTAATAACAGAGGTTCAGCAGAAGTCTTTATCAAAACTTGTTTATACATTTCAAATTGTCTTTTAGAAAAGAATATAAACTTTTTATTTGTAAAAATAACCCTTCTTTTCGGATTAGGTAAGAAAGACACCATTTCTTTATTTAAAGTAGATTCTACAACTTCTGGTGTGTAATGCTCAGGGTCAGGCAATTTACCATGATTATTCACAGCTTCAAGGCACTTATTCCAAAATTCTATGGTTACTATATGTGATCCTTGTACTAAAGCTAGCACTACTTTAATGGTTAATGTTATTACTGGCATAGTTAAATATAAACAAGAATCATCCCAATCGCTTTTTACAATCCCTCCTAGTTTTTGCAGAATTGCCTTGACATTTTGAAGATTTTCTCCTTTTAATGTGGATGTACACGTATTCAGACTAACTTTATGGACTCTCCACTCCCAATTAAATTTACCAAATTTCACGACGTCATTGTGGTTCAGTTTAATGCTTTGATGAACTTCTAATTTATCTGTAGATTCATTAATGTACGTACCATATCTGGAGCCCAAGTCTTGTACAAATAATCCCTCGTTAGATAATGTTAAAGAGGCATGTTGTCTGCTGATTGAACGGTCTTCAACGTTCGCAATGATATTCCCTTCCGCGTCGGGGTGCCTTCCTAGAATTATTTCGCTGTTCTGAGGCACAACGTAAAGCACTCTAAGATCATGATCAGATGTTAAAAACCACATTTTGCTTTACAATTGACAATTGACCTTACTTCAGGTTACTTCATATCCAGCAAAACTAATTAACGTTGATAAAAATATTGTAGGAACCTTTATTGTATACAATATATTTCAAGAAAAGAATGAAATAAAAAAATACTATGTAGAAATACTACGACCAAACAATTAATAGGGAAGGCCGGTATTTTGATGCTTGGCAGTGGTACCATAGACAAGAATAGAGCATAGTGGAGAGAAAGTACGCTTCGATTTCTTTTTTTATTGATTTTAAAGTCAATGAATACACGTCCTTGAAGCCTCACTTCATCCTAATATTAACATCCCTCTAACAAGATATTGGCTCCCTTGGTTGGAATTGTCCAGTGAGTTTATGTGGCAAATCAAATAGCATGTTTTAATTCTCGCTGATGTTTTAGTAGGCGCTCGCGTGGACCAATAAAAACTTTTTTTTTTGTACGGGACCATTATTTATTTTTATAAAATAAAGGTTATCTAAGTTATTCCTTATGACATCAGCTATCTGACGGTTAAAGTCCCATCAAAATCAGTCCAACCGTTTTGGAGATTACCCGGAACAAACAGTCAGACAAAAATTTTAAAAATGGGTTTTGTTATAGGTACGGTGTGTACTTTCACATGTATTCAGTAAAAACATGTTATTTTGACATTACAAACGGACACTTCATTTTTATTATATGTATAGATTATAATCCACTTGTACATAAAAAAACTATATCACCCAAAATGACAGTAGTATTGTATAATATAAGATCAAGTAACGTAAGTTCTTCTTCTTTGGTATAATGGCACCGTGTGTAGCAAAACAATTTCGCCAATATCACGTTCAAAGTTAGGTCAAAGTTCATTACAAAAATACCCAAGATTAGTAAACAAATATAAATACATTTAGGATACTATGTCCTATATATATATAAACTAACTAAATAGTTACTACATATATTTTATTTTTATTGTTAATTTTAATAAATTTCGACAAATATTCTACAACTATAAGGTTATTATTTACTAAAACTAAAAGTGACATAAGATTAGTAGGTCATGATATACATGAGGGAAAGTCATCATAAAGGGAATATCAATTTATATGACAGTTAAAAAAATTATGGTCAGGATACCACTCTACAGACCGCATTCGCAGAGGCATGCAGGCATGACCTAGACGAAGGCGATAAACGAAGGAGGTGAAGATTTTAAAGAACCACGGCTTTCGATGTATACTAATTTGCAGAGAGCCGTACAGTTTGCCTTTTATTTTGCTAGAAGCATTCCACTCTTTTTGCCATGCTTCAAACAACTTAGATTTAGCCAACGAGCATAGATATTCCATATAGATCCCTTGATCCTGATTGGACAGCATTTTTTACACAGGACTGATTCATTACCTGATATGCCACAGTGACCTAGCTAACACTGTGTGTAAGGCCTAAAGAGTGACATTCGTACAATGTTTTACTAATTTCAATATCACCGGGTGTCTTTTTGGATCGAAATGGGTTGGAAAGGATTGACTGTAGGCAAACTACTGTCAGTAAAAATAATGGTCCGCTCTAATCTGTGAGCCTTGACAAATAAGACAGCTTTGAAGATAGCTGTAACTTCCCCAGTAAACACAGTGGTAATAAGAGGGCATTTATAGCTTAGAATAAGCTGTATTTTGGTACTCACACAGTAGCGCCAACATGTCCTACATCGAATGACTTTGAGGCATCAGTGAAAATAGGAGTCCATCCCATCCGTGGTTTAGAAATTATCTCATGGAATATTCTTTCAGGCCCAATAGAGTATTTGTGTATACCGAAGTCCAAGATAATAGATGGTTGGAAAATAAGAGCGGAATAATTTGTGTTATAAAGGGGGGAGTAATTGTTTTAAAAATAGGGCATGGGATACTGTTGATCTTAGAAAAAGACTGCAGGATACAAGGCATCTCTTTAAGTATTGATAACCAAGGGACGTCATTACTTGTAAAATTCATTGAAGTTTGGGAATTAAGGGATGACTAGAGTTGCGGAGAATTTTGAAAAGGAACCTGTTTGATAAAAATTGTCTGCGAAGGTATAATGGTGGATCAACAAAATATACTTGCAGTGCATAGATTGGTGAAGATTTCATCGAACCAATAATTATTATGAGACATTTCGATTGTACTTTATTTAATTTGTCTTTAGCAATTTTATTACATCGGTCCAGTAAAAAAGTTGTATAATCCATAATACTACGTATAATGGCATTATATAAAAGTTTTTGCGAAAAGAAGTGAATTCCCCACCAGATAAGGCTCGAAATATATTAATGGCTTTTTTGTATTTGTAATGAATTAAATTTATATGCGGAATTAATTTTTATCCAACACTAAGCCTAAAATTTTTATCTGATCTTTAAAGGGAATAGATTCACCTTTATCTACAATTTTATTATGAGTGGTTACATTTCTTTATGTAAATATTACTGCCTAGCATTTAGTAACTGTTAAGGATAGCCCATGATCTTTAAGCCCATAATCTGGCCCATGTAATAAAGATCACAATTTAATTGATTCCTTGCCTTTGAAATCGAATCTGAAGAGACATACATTGCTATGTCATCCGCGTATTGCAGTATCTGGCAAAATGATTCCACGGTTTGGTACAGGTTGGCTGTATAGAGTTGTATAGTAGGAGACTAAGTGCAGATTCTTGCGGAAGACCTTCCATGCTAGTCTTGTGTCAATAATAGATTCTTGGGTTTTCAAATAAACTGACCTTTCCATTAGGAGGTTGCTTATATAATTGGTCAGCTTCTCTGAGATGCTCAGCAGATCTTGAACAAGTTTGTTCCTGACTACAGGAAGCAGAAAATTGGCATAAGCAGATTCTGTATCTAGAAATACTCCAACAATGAGTTTCTTCTTATGGAAAGCGAGACGGATATCAGTCGTTATTATAATGAGATTATCCATTGTACTTATATTTTTCTTACAATCAGTTTATGATTGAGGCAATAGATCTTTACTTTCGACAAACCACTTTAGTCAATTTTTTATCATGTGTTCCATGATTTCGGAGCAAACTGAATATAGGGAAATAGGCCTATAGGAGTGTGGATCCGAGAATACTTTATCATACTTTAGTATAGGAACAATAAGCTGTGATTTTCATGACTTTGGAAGAATACTCTGAGCATAGCATAAATTAATTACATTAAAAAATTGTCTTCTTACTACTTTTAGTGAGAAATGAGTACAGCACAAAATCCATACCAGGAGAACAATCAGAAAGATTATCAAGAACATACTGTAATTTGTACCAGGAAAAGCTGGAATCTAACGACTGGTTGGAAGCGGATGGAAAAGACAGGTCATGCGGGAGGATAAAAGAATTTTCTGAAGTAGAATATAGGTTAGGGACAGAATGAGAACAAATTTTGTAATAAAACTCTTGGATCCAAGTAGAGGTGTTATTGCTAGTTATATTTTCTATGGTGCTGGCTCCACGGAATCTTTTTATTTGTTTACAAATAATTGTATTTTGAGGTGAGTGGTGAAAAACTTTCACAAAAATTAATACAACCTCTTTTCTTCTTTAAAGATAACAATTTTTTCGTGCGAACTGTCATTTGTTGGTAATTAAGATAATTATCGAGAGTCATGTTGGAGTTATAAACAGCTTCTGCATTTTTTCGTTCTCGAACAATTAGGTGCATTCAGTGTCCCACCAAGAAGGGGAAATTTTGGAGGGTTTAGACTTTTCCTTCTTAGGTATATGGACGTTAGCTGAAAAAATAATCCCTTTTACAAATTAGGTTTTAAAGATGTTGTTGCTATTGGGGCTAGGGATAAGGTCCAAATTGCAGTCAAGAGTAGCAGCATAAGATGACCTGTCTACTCTATTTAGATTGTACTTATGGGTAGATGGGGCTTACAATAATGGATTAGATCTAATAGGCTTGGATATCACGATGGGATAATGACCACTTTCATGGGAATCATTTATAATCTCCTAAGAGAGCAGGGATGCGAAGGATGGTGTGTACATACAATTAAATCAACTGCACTTCTACGATCTTGGAAATGAGTAACTCTGCGTGTGGGAGATCCATCATTAATTACACAAACGTTAGCGTCAACAAACACTCGTATTTCGATTAAAGAGAGGGCAAATTAGTCGTTACCACTTCCACCACAAGAAATATAGTGTGTATTAAAGTAAGATGATGGGTGGATGTACAGCTATTATTGCATGAAGAATATCAGGAATTAAGGAGCTATTTGGGTATGGAATATAAACTGACATAAAGGATATGTTAAGTAGCCTTGCTGGTACAATATTGAAGTTAGGATTTTTCAATAATAAAAAAATATCATCGTTTCTACTAAATTATTACAGGTATACGTTATTTTTATATCACACTTAAATTTAGATGTTTTGCAGTATGATTCGATTTAAATCATCGCCATAAACCGCACACTTTTTAATTGCTGCTAAATTTATTTACCTGGTCACACATGTAATGTTCATTCTAAACTAGGGTTTTCCCCGAAAGCTCCACTTCACTTCATCAAGAGAGACAACGCCATACATCGGAAAGAGAAATAATATCTACTATTATTTGTCGGATGAAATCCTGTGAGGAAACAAAAGTATTAAGTAATTGTGAAAGTATCAATACTTAGTAAAATACTACAATAAATTTATCAAGTACAAAAATACTATGTTTGTATTACCGAAAGTATCGATACTACAAAGTATCGATTCTTTATGCTGAACCCTAATAATTGTAGTGGTTACCTAGCAACCGTATCAACTGCCATAATTTCATCACTGTTAGCAACGAAAGGCAAACATGTAAATAAAACTAAAATCTATGTATATAATTAATTAGAAATAATGACTTTATACATCGATACTAAACTTAACTTTTCAAATGGTAATGTTGTATCAACGTTAGGGTCATGGCATCGGTCCCTACCACTTTTAGCTGTAGGATCTTATAATCAAGAAAAAGGCGGTTTTGTAACGATATTTCAGGAAACTGTAAGTTTTTAAAATTATACAGTAATATAACGACATAACCTTCATATGTACGTATATTGCTATTTTGGAATTATATATTTATATGTTAGTTGTGTCAGGTTCTACAGTAAACTTCCTAAGCACTTACGGATTTGCCGGATAATAAGTTCAAGAATTATGTTAAGAAAGTTTTATTTTTGTATGGGTATTGTAGAGTCGTCGAGTGGATCATTATGTAAATAAGGATGGTGTCTGGAAGTGAATCCCTCTCTGTACATTCACTGATAGTTATAATAACTGTAAACAATAGAAGACTGTAAAAAACAATTAAAAGAATTTGGATGAACCTGATCGAGTTTTTTGCCAATTCTTCTCGATAACTGAGATGTTTCCGAACCGGTAGTAGTGTATTGACATTCATAAGTGCCTTCTTAGGGCCTAAAATAAATACAACATTATTGATCTTGATTTTGATTTATAAAATCAAATATAAATTAAATTACAGGGTTTGGCTCTAGAAGGATGTGAATGGCCTGTACTTCTATCTAATCAAGTGACTGCCTTAGCTTGGCACCCTACAAGACGACTACTGGTAGTTGGGTGGGATGGAGGAGAACTCTACATTTGGCTTGAATACTCATGGGCTCGATTAGAAGCACCTCACAATGCTGCTCTCATTTCTATTACCTTCAGTCTTGGAGGAGGCAGACTCCTCGCATCTGATGCAGCCGGTTCCCTTTCTGGTTGGCAGTCTAGTTCAGGTGCTCCTCTCACTGCTTTTCATCACCAACTTGGTGATGTTATAACAAATATAACATTCTGTACCCCTAGACCAAATACTGAATCTTCAATTAGAGGTTTAGCACGAGCTGCAGTTGCAGGAGATGAAACTGCTTTAGATGCTTTGGCTGCTTGGAGACCACGAACAACAGCACGTATGAGAGAAGGCATACAACCAGATAACCATTCCTGCTATGCGGCACAAGATAATGGAGTTATATTGTATATTGATTCTGCTGGAGCATGTTCCGAGGTGCTCAATGCACCAGGTAATATTATATTTATGGGTATAATAAGTAATATTTATCTCCTTGTTGCTTGGGAGTCTGGTGGTGCTCTTAGTTTAACCAGATTCGTAACATCTGATGATGGATCTTTAACAACTGATACACATGTGCGAATGGCGGCACGAAATGGGCAATGTATTGTCCTTGCTGGGAATTTTTATGTAGCTGTTATTACTGGAGATAATGTTATAAGAATCTGGGATAGTGATAATGGTGATAATGATGTGTTACCAAATGATACAGATGAGATTGCTGCTGGAGACACATTTACCAGCATCAGTTATTGTGATTTAAGTGATACTCTGTGCTGTGGAACTGCACATGGTCATTTATATCTTTGGAGACGTGACCATAGGAATAAATGGAAATTAATTAGCAGTACATCCATCAAAGGTACAGTGAAAGAAGTAAGTTGGGGTTCAGAAGGATTAATGAACCCCTTATTGCATGTAAATTGCATAACAAGTGCATTTATCCTGCGAGAACAACCAATTTGTTGGGGATACTCCCCCAATTTATTCATGGTACAAAAATCTGCAAATGAATTAGCTGTAACACACAACAATCATATTACTTCAAACATAAATAGTACAATAACTATCAGAGCTTTTGCATTTAAAGACCAGTATATTGCTATAGGAGATGGTAAAGAAGTTCAGGTAATTAGTTATCTAAGTTATATATTTTTAACAAGTATCTATTAATTATATTTTTTTTATTTGAATATTGTTTTCACAGATATGGGTATGTAACAAAGATAGTGACTCAAAATTTAATTTAATACGCACCTTCTCATGGAAAACAGATGTTCTAATCATTTATAATGATGTGCTAGTTGGGGTAGTTAACCCGCACATTGAATGTTATTCTATAACTGGATCAAATTTAGGAATTTTACCTAGCACTGAAGGGGAAGGAGAACCTATAGGCATCACAAATACTAATAAGTTTTTAATTATCATTACTATGGATGGCACCATTAAATTAGCAGAAATAACTAAAAAGGGTTTGAAGATGCCATACCCTCCAAAGAACTGTTACCAAGCCATTGAAGATTTTGGAGAAGTAATGAGAGCATCAGTTAACTGTGTTGGACGTTTTATATGTCTTAGTATTGCAAATTCTGGATTGGCACCTGACCCTAGGCTTTATCTTTGGGATGTTGCCAATGATGTTATAACTAATAAACTTTTAGATGAAAATGCAACACCACCATACCAAAGTGTACCAATAAAAATATTATGGGACTGCAATGATCCCAGAATCGTTGCTGTCCACATGAGGTCTGCTGATTTAGATCAAATTCATATATTTTTCTGTGATGAAGGTGAACTTAATGAATACACTAATTGGTGTCCAACTTCAGAGGATTATTCTACTACAGATTTTATGTTATGTTCCTTATACACTCCCTATGTTGTAATTTTATCACAACAGTGCATAAAAAAAATTTTGATGCATAATTTTGAAAATATTAATGAACATGACCCCAGTAACATAAAACAAGTCCTGGATTTTCTTTATTATATGACATCAGGACACCTAGAAAAAGCTGTTGTGATAGGCACAAGTATATTGGGTGGTGGTAGTTCTGTTATTTGGAATAGCTTAGCCAAAACATGCGTGACTCTTAAACGAGCTGATGTTGGAACTATATGTCTAGGTAAAATGGGTAACATAAAAGGCGCTTTGATGATGCGTAAAGTAATGAACGATAGCAATATGGATGAGGCATGTAAAGTTGGCGTGCTTGCTGTTAATCTTGGTATGATTGATAAAGCAGAAAAAATATTCCATAATGCTAAACGGCCTGATCTTTTAACACGCCTCTTATCTGCAAAAAATGGTGGATTAGTTGAAATTACAAATGGAACTAAAGAAGGGGAAAATATCCTGCTTGTAAAAAGTGCTCAGCACAAGTTAGCCAAAGTATTATGGTGTAATGGCGAAACTGGAGCTGCGTTAAAACTATTCGAAAGTGCAGGCACATTGGTACCACACGTTCCCAGAATGCTAATAAGCCAAGGTCAAGCACCAGTATTAGCTCAATATGTAGCCAATTCTAATGATTCTAATTTATTGACATGGTGGGGTCATTATCTTGAAAGTATAGGTGACCTTGATGGGGCTCTTGAAGCGTACGCACGTTCTAACAACCATGGCGAAGAAACCCGCTTACTTTGCCACATGGATAGAATAGACGAAGCAGAAAAATTATGTCACAAGAACAAAGCATCTTTGTATCAAATGGCTCGTTATTTCGAAGTGCAGTCTGACAAAACAGAGAAAGCTGTAAAAGTGAGTCACAAATGAAATAAATTTAAAATATGCCTTAGTTTTTTTATATTTTACTTAATTACTAACTTTCCTTTTTCAGTTATATATTAAATGCGGCGCTGTATCATCCGCTATACGTGTTGCAGCTGAAGCAAGCGCTTGGAATCTTGTGTGGAGAGCAGGTTCAACATCTTCAATACACGCTTTGCATGCTGCATCAATTCTAGAAAATGCCGGACAAACTGAACAAGCAATTGCTCTTTACCAGAAAGCAGGTATCAAATATTCATTACTAGCAAGTAATACAATGGTTTTAAAATTCGCCCATAAAGGTTTCTCATGTATCACTACTAAATCATTACTCGCTATAAGTACTCGCGTTTTAAAAACAAATATGTTACTTCCTAGACAATTATTTATACATACATCTATTATACACCTTTAGAATATTTTGTTGGAATTCACCAAGTCTCAGACTTCACCATCAAACATGTTTCAAAGAAACTCAACAAAAGTTTTAGACTTACATGGCAAATAAATGCCGTGGTTTTCTGCCCCATATCTATTACTAACTTTAATTGGCATTGCAAAATTCTATTAGATTTCTGAATAATAATGAATGAATTTATTTAAAGGAAAAGTTCACATGGCACTGAAACTGGCTCTGAGCTCTGGTGACACTAACGCAATTATCGCAGCAGTTGAGACGTTGGGTGACCGCGTAGACCCTGAAGTAGCGCACGCCCTCGCAGCTCATTTAAGAAAAACAAATCATCATTCTCACGCAGCCGCTTTGTTAGCTACAGCTGGGAAGGTAAGAGAGTAATATTTAGCTAATAACAAATTCTGATTCAGTTTATACCTATTTCATAGTTTCAAATTTATGCTAACTTGATATGACTTTAAATCGATGTTATCTAGTTTAACCAGATTTTTTTTATAACAGTTACAATAAGCACTTATCTGGTTAATTAAATATATTAGTTTTCTGTTAGTATGAAGAGGCATTAGATATAGTGGAAAAATCTTCAACACCACTCTCAGAGGAACTGAGCGAGCGCCTTGCAGCACCAGCAGGAACGACCGGTCGCGATGTGTTGTTAAGACGGTTAGCTGATGTACTCGGTGCAAGGGGTCTTTATCATCAAGCTGCAAAGCGACTTGCTCACGCCGGAGATAAGGTACTTATAAGTAGTTAAAGTAAAAGGCAGATAAATACGGCAGTGGGTAAACCAAGTTCGGAACGGGCGTTTTTAAGTCATTTCCATATTGGGGACCATTTCAAGTCCCCGATAAGTCAAAAACTATTCAACTTGAACACTTGAAATTATGTATGTTTAATAAACCTATTACGTCTTGCCAAGTTAAAAATTCCTATCAAAGAAAGTAACAAAGTGTTTTTTGTAAATGAATTGAAGACCGTACATTCCTACAGCTATAATTAAAGGCATTTATTGGTGACAACGACATTAGCTTAGCCTTTCAATTAAGAGTCTAGCCCTTTTACTAAAAGGCGCTGTTCAATTAGCGGCCTGAATAATATTCAGCTGTAGAGTCTAATACAACATTGAATGCATAAATTAGCCATATTGCGACTTATTTGCACGCAACAGTCCGAGCCGAGGTCCGGCCACTTTGGCACCCTCGGATGTTGTTGCAAAGATTTCGCGGCTGAGTGCCTTCCGCGCTCGCCCCCAAGCCCGAAGCTGTAAAAGCCGTAAAGGCTCCAGGGCCCCTAAGGCTAACAGTATAGTCAGTTTGAAAAAAAAAATTAATGCAGTGGCTGTTTGATTGCTTAGATCATTAGCTTTTTTAGTTTATGTCTATCTAGGACACCCCGTTCGGGAGAGCGAGTGGTTATATGACACTCCTATTCGGGCTGCACGGAAGCGGGCTGCAGAATCGTAAAAGCAATCAGCCTAGGCAAGTAGTTAAACGTTATCGATCCAAGTAGTTTACCTGTGTAATTAAATGGCTGAATTTCATTCAGGCCGCTAGTTGAATGGCGACATTTAGTAAAAAGGCTAGACTGTTAATTAAACAACTGATTAAGCTAGTTGACTGCGACATGTATACGATAAGGACAGTTCTGTTTTTACTTGCAATATATCTCACAGTATAAATAAAGATTTATATATAATATGTAAGGTAAAACCACCAGTAATTGACACTGCACCAATAGTTGACACTCTGACGAAGAAAATTAAATATTAAGAAAAAAAAGGAAGCCAAAGATCGAGATGGCCAAAATCACTGATTACTGATATATTTTTAATGTTATAAATACATATAGGTACAGTCAGTTATAAAAGTCGGTTAACAAACTCAACACTTAAAATCAATTTAGTATCAAATATTTAATTTTCTTCGTCAGAGTGTCAACTATTGGTGCAGTGGTTTTACCTTAAATGTCATTTGAAATGTATTGTAAATAGGCAGGTGCAATGCGCTGGCTGATGCGTTCTGGGGACGCGGATCGTATCGCAACATTTGCGGCGGCAACACGCGACCGCAACGCGCAACTCATGGCAGCGGACTACCTACGGCGGAGGGCCGACTGGCGAACTCGACCGGACTTAATGCGACACATTCTCACTTTCTACACAAAAGCCAAGGCATTTGGCAAACTGGCCGGTTTCTATGCCGAATGTGCTAAAATGGAAGTTGACGAGTACGAAGTAAGTTTAAATAGTGAGTTAGAGCTTGCAGATAGAAAACCTATCTAAGGTAAATTTATAAAATACTAGCGGACCACCCCGGCTTCGCACGAGTATTTAACAAAAAATTCAAAAATTATAAATTTTCATACGGATCCCTAACTTTTTATTCTATCGCCTATGTTCACTAGGGGTTATATAGGATTCTAATGTTGAAAGAATTTTTCAAATCGGTGCATTAGTTTCAGAGCCTATTCAATGCAAACAAACAATCAAATCTTTCCTCTTTATAATATTTTATTGAATAAAACGTTATCATTTAGATAACGTAATCATTATATGCAACATTTGATCCAAATCGTTAGAGCAAGTTCCGAAAAACCAATTAGACATAATATGCCTAGTATATAGTGCCTTTGTCTACATATTTTTCCTACTCTGTCCTTCTCCAGGTCCCATCCCAGGTTACCTCTATGCCATGTTTCATTGCCATCAGTTCAAAGGTTTAATTATGAAAAGGTAACTAATAAACAGACAGACAAAGTTACTTTTGCAATTATTATTTTCATTGTGGATATATTTACAAGAATTGCTCACTTATAAGTATTAAACTTAAGAATATATTGTTAATATCAAATCTATAGAGAGAAAGTCCAAGCAAATGGAGAGCATGGCATTTCTTTCTTTCTCAATGATAAAATTTAGAAATACCCAATTTTCCAACAGAACTACGAAAAATCTTTAGATGCATTGAAAGAAGCTGTAAAATGTTTGGCAAAATCATCAGACACTGATACCGGTAAGATGATTTTTATTTGAAATATTATTACGCTAAAGTTTACCATTATATTATTATTTTTGTTTTTTTTTATAAGGTGCACAAACCATGGCGTTACAAGAACAGAGTACGTTAGTGAAACGCTTTTTAGACGTGAAGAAGACTTTGGAATCTGGGGAAATTAATACAGGTATAATTGTAATGTCGAAAATAATTAAATAATAAATAAACTTGATTAAAAGTATGTAAAAGAAAAACATTTAAAATTAATCATTTAGCTATGTGATGTTGTAAATATAATACAAACAAAAATTATTCTCTGTGGTCATAGATATATATACTTTTAGTTTAACTGGTATATTAGAGATTGCTTTAATAGAGCTCATTGTAGAGATAATTTTCTGTAATAAATATTATATATTTTACAATAGAAGTGAAAATATATTCTTGGTGGTAGGGCTGTACTATAGTCCTACTGGGTCGTGATCACCATACATATGGTGAAGAGTCCGTCGTAGTGATTCGCTCAAACCCAGTCCAGAAGGAGCGATTTCGCCGCGAATCATCTCGCGCGAATGTACTTGAGCGTCCACAAACATCGCGAAAGTATAAAGTTCGCGCGTAAATCGCGTGCAGTACCCCGCCATACTGTCGACTCGCACGCATAACGCGAGCGTTTCGCGCGACTTGAGATACTAGTTACTCCTTGGTTGCATCCAGTTCACAGGCGAACTTCCAAAGAGTGCACGTATTTAGAAAAATGGAGTGACGAAATTTCGATACAGAAATGTTTATAGATGAAATAGAAAAAATACCCCCAATATGGACTCTTCTACATACGGGAATAGAATTTAAAACAAAGAACTTGGGTAGGACTTATTTAAATATTTTCCGAAAAAGAAGGAAATTGTTAAGTAGTTTTCTCATGCCGACTTATATTTGGATACAAAGTTACAAATATTGATACTTTTTGTCATTCTATCGCGAAGAATTAGATGTACTAAGTACTTTCTACTCTTCCTTTTAGTCTTTTCCGGTGACAGTAAGCTAACCACAATTCGGCCGGTTCGTCCAACTCCTTGTTAAATAATGCTTGAATCCATCTCCAAATGCTCATGCATGAAACGCTCTTGCTGGAAGTGACGTACGCGCAAAATGATTCGCGGCGAAATTGCTCCTCCTGAATAAGGTCTCACGCGCGTCGCGTTTCGGGATTAGCCGGTACATATCCAGTTTCTATTTACGCAGGCCATCATGACAGCAGTCACTGGCGAGGGATTGTTGATTTCTCGGTGGTCGCCAATGTTTTTAGATAGGATCTACTGTGACTACCATCATCAGGCAGTGACTGCTGCTGCTGTGCTACAATAAAATTTAAAAATTTTATGATATATATGTCCGTTTGATAGTTTATACCATTAAAAATAAACATATTTCAGGTGTTATAAGTGGTCAGCAGTTACTGCGCGCGGTCAGCGATAAGTCTGGTCTCGTGACTGAAGAGAAAGTGCTCAGATTATTGATCCATCTTGCTCCCAATCATATCGAGGCGTCACGTAAGTTTTGTTACTGGAAACAGGACACCTATCATTTGATCGTTTGTACAGTCGGACGATACAAAAGAATTTTGCCATTCGACTTTAATATATTACATACCTACTAGCTGTGCCCCACGGTTTCACCCGTGATAAATTTAATCGACTAACTCTTAACCGAGCCACCACCGCACCCAGCTTATCGTTGTTCTCACTATCCGTACTTGCCTACAGTTTTCCACATTGCTTGACATTCATGGTTACTGCTTCGCTCTTATAGGTCGTTTCGTGAAGTTATATAGCTTATAATCTTCCTTAATAAATAAACGATTTTTCAAATCTAACTGGTGGTTCCAGAGATTGATATAGATAAAGATATTAATATCCACCATTATTCTATAGGCTTACCTATTAGATTTTTATGTTATGTGACATAAATTACATTTCATTTTACTTTCGCAAAATCATATTCTTTGATATTTTTTTCCTTCAGATATATGTAATAAGCAATATGTATTTATAAAGTTCAAATAAACGTTCAAGTGTGAACTGACCTTTTATGAAATAACTAGCTGTGTCTTGCGGTTTCACCCGCGTATAATTTAAAAGAAATCGCTGATTGATGATTTATAATACTTCAGTATAGACAATATTTTATAGGGCGGCCAGGGCTATACGTCACAACTCACACGGCTCGTTCGCGCCACTACACCTACAGTCATAGATCCGAGCCGAGTGTTGAATTATTTTAATTTTATATTATTTCCCAAACTATTCGTCCAAATAACATGCTATAAAGGACAAAGTTTACCTACTTAAAATTGTCTTGATGATGAAGTAACTTGCGCCATGCCTAATAATAATGCTCATAAATCACTTTGTCACAAAATACTTTATTGTGGCTTATGTATAAGAGATAGGCATATTGTATTGCAGGCGTTTTTTAGATGTACCAAGTAGCAATATTTTTGTAGAACATTGTATTTACGTATCACTAACCATTACGCCAGCGCACGCGGATAAAGCAGTTAGGGTGCGCCATTTATTAGGACTTACTTAAAAAAAAAACAACAATATTTAAAACTATCTGAGAAGTGTAACCTAATGCTAGATAGCATATACTATTCCTCGTATCTGGCTACATATACAAAAAGAATCCGACTGGTATTTTCAGAGATTAGCGTGTTTAAATAAACAATTTTATTTTTAAATCAATAATTGTAAAAAATATGTAGGTGTGTGTAGCCCCCCTTAGTGCTGATGTTGAGATGCTGAATATTTTTATATACGAGGCTAAAAAAATGAGACGACGATATGCTGGTAATTTTACTAATTTTTATAAAGAATGTACAGCCTGTATTGCCTTTATTATCGAATTATTTAAACAGTAACATCACAATCCTTACTGTTGTTATTCAAATGTGTGCAAAACTAACCTAATTTAGGAATAATTAATATTAATAACTGAAATTTATCTGTAGGTTTTGAACACCAGTTGACATTATTGCAACAGAAATCTGAAGATGACCACCAAAATACTAGTTCACCAGATCAAAGTATAGAAGAAAATATATGAAATGATTTAATAATCAGTTTAGTAAATCAACCGTCCGTCCATATTTATTAAAATGTAAGCAAATATAATCCAAGCTTGTTATTAAGTATTATAACTTATATCTAATATATAAATAATATATAATAATATATATATATAATATATATATATAATAAAAATAACTACATAAATGTAAATGTCATTAATAAATAATAAGTTATTCATTATATGCTTGTTTTTATAAATATAAAATTAAGACTTGAAAATCGTTTAAACATTTTTATAGTAATTTTATTATTTTAAAATATTTATTATAGACAATTTGTGTAATCATTACCCAGTATCACCCAGTGTATATCTATTCAAAAGCGGAGTATTAGGGGTCGCGACCACCATACACATAGTAATAAGCTAATCCTCACACAATGATTTCTGTTTAGTTTGTCGCGTTTCGGGATCACCCAGTGTATATCTAGTAAAAAGCGGAGTATTAGTTTAGTTAAACTCAACTTATATACAGTGATATGGCAAATCAAGCGACGGAAGCGCGGCCGCAACGACGCGCCGCCGTCTACACAAGCCCTTATGGTTGTATAATTATAGAGCATTATTTTATCAATATCCTATTATCAAGAGAGTATCCTGACTTCTATACACTATGCCGGCGCAGTGGCTTGCCACAAAAAACGAGCACGTTGCGTCGCGCCGGCAACTGTCACAAGGTCACAAATGAAATGACTCTTGCGGTTTACTGCCGATTTTTGCGGCATATTTCGGCGGAATACCCACGCGGCAAAAATCCGCCGGCATAGAGTGTAGAAGCCCTTAGATATATTTTTTTTTAATTTATTTATTCAGGTAACAAACAGTCATCTAAAAAAAAAGATACAATTAAATACACAAGCAGACCTAAAGTACCATAAACAATAAATATCCTGGATGTATATCCTTTTCATAAAGCTTAGTTTAATGTAAGCAATATGTGGGTTGTTTATTAAAACCTTGTTTTTGAACATTCATTTCAAGATAGAGAATGTACATAATTACAAAAATTTGAGAAAATGACAAAGCCTTCAGAATAACAAATTTGGAAACTGTATTTAGCCATGTTTCCTTAGCAACCTGACAACTTGTGAATAATGTTGCCAGAGTCCTTAAATTAGTTTTACTGTTTTTTATCACTCCTGAAGTGTAGTCGTTAATCCATCATCAATAAACTGCTTTTTTTGCTTAAAATTGTTCCTTCCCCAAGAACCTTTACATACATATTTTCAACGAAACTTACCTATATATTGATTTTTTTCATTATCAATTTATATTTTTTCTTTTAACTTATCATACCTATCCCTAATCGTTCCAATGACGACATTTGAAATTTTTGGCGACCATCTTTGATTTCACTGGTACACTAAATTTTCCAGGGTTCTCTATAATTTTTACTTTGGAAACATAACGCTATCTCTTTCAGTGTTAGTAGGTCGTTGTCAAACAGACAAACTATTACGTGACAAATATTACCCTACCTTTAGTTTCATGATAGTTGGGGAGGTAAATAAAATGATCTAACGCTACATACATATATTTTACTATAACTTCCAGGAAAATATTTCATAGTAACCTAGCAACACTGTTGCAGATTTGTAACCAGTAACGAATAACACGGAAAATAATATCAAAATAAGCTAAAGTTATTGGCGGGATCTTGTGCTGTCATGTTGTGGTTTTATTTATACGTATCAAACGTTAAGAGATTCTACTATGATCACTTAGGACACTTCTATACTATAATAAAATTGAAGTGTCTGTGTTAATGCACGTTGGAGATGGTGCTTAGTAAGTAACGCCTACGTATTAAAGGTCTTTATTTGATGTTACATATATATAATATATTAAAATGGCGTTGCACTGTAATAATTAACTTTTCTTGTTGATATGTTGTCCTAGTAACCGTTTTGTTGTAGAGATGTTCCTTTTCTTTATGGTTACGTTCGAATCGCTAACAGTCTGTTTGTAATGTGAAAATAACAGCTTTTTACTATATGCATATGAAAGTATACATATAACAAAAAAGCCTTTTTTAAATGCTTGTCGGTCTGTCTGTTTGTTCCGGGTAATCTCCGAAACGGTTGGACCGATTTTGACAGGACTTTCATTGGCAGATAGCTGATGTTATAAGGTATAACTTAGGTGAATTTTATTTTAGAAAAATATAATTATGGTCCCCCACAAAAATTAAAATAAAACTTTTTTTTTAGTAGTCCATATACATATTAGTTTACACGGGTTACACCTTTGGTTATTGGTCTGTCACAGCTTGACAGTTGTCACTATTGACAGTCTTGAGACTTGACACAGAAATTTAGGTTAGAAATGAAAATCGGGCGAACGTTTGTATATTTGTTTTAGTTTTAAAATATAATATTATAATGGGTAAAATAGTAAATATTTTGAAAAACACACGGTTACACTCATCTATTACTGGATTCCAATCCAAGTATGCAATAAGCTATGTATATTTTATAAAACTTTAATATTATGAGATATCCAAAACTCTTGTATTTACGTGTATTCAGATATTTATTCCGGCGAATGAGCAGTTCCGAAGCAAGTTCAAAAACAAACGTAAAGAAGATAAGAAATTTCAGTATTGTGGCACATGTAGATCATGGCAAAAGCACTTTAGCTGACAGATTATTGGAAGTGACTGGAGTTATAAAACCTGGTGCCGAACATGCACAAGTTTTAGATCAATTGCAGGTATACTTTATGAATTAATCAGTATTCAATCTTCTACACATTCATCTCTTTTTTTACTTAGGGTTCAACACATTTCATTGTTTTTAAAATAGATATATTTTTTTAACTTATACTTCTTTTGGCGCGTTTAATGTGGGTAAAATTGAGAGCAGCGTGCGCATCATGTGAGGGGAGTGCGACATGATGAAGTTAGCTGTCAATGAGAATAATATTATTCAGCCCAGGATGATGACGTCATATAAAAATAATTATGGCGCGAAATTAGCGGTATATGCTGAATAAGATCCTGGACGGGATTAATTTTACTGACTTTTATTTTATATTGGTTGTGTAAAAATAATTTAAGTTGGTATATATAAATATTTATTTAAAATATTGTGTATTTATACACTGTAAATTATTTTCACACAATTAGAAAAAAAAGGTCAGTAAAATGAATTTACATTATTCTCATTAATGGCCAACTTCAACATGTTGTTGGCACAACTATTAAATTTTTTAGATATAATTTTTTTTAACACCAAAGATTTATAAATTCATACATCTTTATGTAAGTACTACTCGGCCACATTTTCTTTGCACCCAGCGTCGATGACATCATATAGCTCTTGTACGGTGTGAAAAACAACCATTACTAAAAAAAAAAACTATAACTAGTTTTTTTTGTATAATTATTGAATCAAGGAATAGGTGATTAAAACAACAAATATAATCTTGATAACAAAGAATATTTATTATTAAATCAATGCAAAGTTTTCATACTAAATGATCTAAAACTCATTGTCACTATAAATAATTGGTTCTATGCCTGGAAATAATATAAATAAACTGAAATTCGAAACTTCGAAAAACAATACTAAAAACAGTCGAAGCTTAACAATAAATGTCCAAAAACAAATATTAATAAAACAAAATTAATCAACTTTTCAATATACATATGAAATGTAACGAAGATGAATATTGCACACTGTACTAAACTGAAAGGTGAGCACGGGTAGGTGAAGGATTAAGCAGATGGGGTAGTGCATTCCAGAGAGGTGCAGAGATAATGTGACCGAGTTATATACCCACTTTTTTATATAATTAAGAATGATAACTTAGCATAACCAACCATATTTCATTACAAAGTATTTTTCTTATCCAAGTTTAATATGGGTAATATTCAAACTATAAATTTTTAGACAAATAAGTAACATTATTTAAAATTTACTTACTTTATTTTAAAAATGTGTCACCTATCAGATAAATTTTACACATGTTCTGAATTTTTAGCAATATATCCAATTAATGATTTCAGGTAGAACGTGAAAGAGGCATTACTGTAAAGGCAGTAACAGCATCATTAAATTATTCATATAATAATGAAAAATACCTTCTAAATCTTATAGACACACCAGGACATGTGGATTTCTCCAATGAGGTAAAAAGCATGTTAATGGAAACAATAAAAGAAAATGAAATCTATAGAATAATGAGACTATATTAAGATATGCATTATGTACATATATATCTGATTTTTTAATAAAATATAAAATCATTATTATTATTATCATCAACTTATGCTACTTTTCATGATACCTTCCTACAATTTTTTTTATTTTATTATATAACTTAAGAGTATAATATATATAAATAGAATGGCAATTCAAAGATGCTTAAACAATCGAAAAATCACAGGAGTTATTTTTTTTTCTCATCTGCATTATTTGGATTCCACTCGACTCTATTGTCTTCTCATTTCTGCAAAGTCCCAAGTTTACACAGGCTAGCACATTTTCAGTACAATAAGGGGATTAAGTTACAACATTAAATTGCAGACATACTGTTTGTATGTGTATTATTTACATAAAAATATAATTACTGTACATTTTGAATTAAATACCTTTTAATTTTAACAGGCAAAGTTTTTCTTGCCATCCTTCATCTCTGTATGTATAAGGGTTATGTTAATAATTAATTGCTTAGACATAATTTTAATGAATAATTATTAATTATCACATAACTCTATTTTAGGTAGTAAGAAGTGTGACATCAAGTCAAGGAGTCATCATGTTAGTTGATGCTAATGAAGGGGTTCAAGCTCAAACAGTAGCTGTACATTCACTAGCCAAAAGAAACAATTTAATAATTATACCAACATTGAATAAAGTAGATCTACCTAGAGCAGATCCTGATAAAGTGAAAAAACAATTAAAATCAATTTTCAATATAGAACCAGAAACAGTTTTAAGCATATCAGCTAAGAAAGGCTGGGGAATAAGAGAGTTATTAGAGGCAGTAATAAAAAGGATTCCTCCACCTAATGTTGACATAGAGGGTCATTTTAAAGCTCACATTATAGACACATGGCATGACAAGTATAGAGGAGTACTGTGTCTGGCTTATATCCATTCTGGCAAAGTTCATGTAGGTCAAGCAGTCAAATGGCAATCTGATTTAAAACAGCAAACAGTAAAATACTTGGCTTTATTGAGACCTAATGAGGAACCAATAACTGAAGCAATAGCTGGTCAAGTTGTAATGATTGGTAAGTAAACAATGAAAAATATTTTTAAAATTATAAACTTTTTATCTTGAATTATCAAGATTATATGTAGAAAATTCTTGATACTTGATTATACATTATAGAGATTAGAAATAATGTCCAGTTTCATTGGTCTAGTTTTGAAATTCTCTATTAAAAATCTAGTCAAATAGTGTTATTTTTTTAATTTTTTATTTGGCCACAATCTAATCTGATGTTAAGGAACAATGTGGCCCAAGGCGGTAACACACTGTGCCTAGTAGTAGGACTGGCTCTCAAATGTAGCTACCGCAACATTCCTATAGATACTTGGTGTCAGATGATCAACTTGAGGGTGGTAGCTAGCCAGGCGGGCAAAAGGAAAAGCTCTACCACCATGCTATGGTCTCATCACCATATTTTCCTTCACCAAAAAGCTTAGGCTCATTGCAGGGATTCGAAGTCATATCAATCAACGCAATGTCTGTACACTCTACCACTGAACCATTATTGCTTCGAAATGGTTAATGGTGATAAAATAAATGATGTTAAAGTGACCTTATTATTAAATATTTACCCTGTTGATTTTGTGTACTAAAAATATTGTTCACTATATTTTTTACTTCAATTATTTGTTATAACTTTTATGAGTACTTACCACAATGTTTTTTAGATACAGTACCAATGTATTTTAATATCAAAATTAGGCAAGTTATTTTGTGTTACTGTACACATAACAATTTTATTATAGGTTGCGGCCCAAAAGGTGGGGGGTGTGTAGGTGACCAGTTATTGTCAAAGGAAGCGGCAGATAATTCTGATGCCAGCACAGTACCTCCTGTAAAGCACATGGTCTATGCAGGTATTTTCCCTGCAGATCAGTCACAGCATACGATACTCAGTGATGCAATAAAGAAACTGGCTTTGAACGATTCCGCTGTATCCGTCGTACCAGATTCTAGGTTTGCATATTGTTTTCAATAACAAATTTGTATACATCTTAATATCTACCATCGTGATTTTTATGTAAAAGTAACCAGAAAATCGTTTAATAAATAATGCTTGTTTGGTTGCTCATAAAATCATACCAATTTTAATCACTCTTATATTAGATGTGCATTGCGGATTCACCCACATATAATTTAAAAGAAATCGCTGATTGATTATTTATAATACTTCAGTATAGACAATATTTTTTTCGGGCGGCCATGGTTATGCGTTATAACTCACAAAGCTCATTCGCGCCACTACATCTATAGTCATAGACCCGAGCCGTGTGTTGAATTATTTTAATTTTACATTATCTCTAAAACTATGCGTCCAAATAATATGCTATAAAGGGCAAAGTTTATCTTCATAAAATTGTCTCGATTTTGAAGTAACTTTCGTTCGTTATAAAATAAAGTTCCTAATAATAATGCTCATGAAACACTTTTCTATATTTTTTTGTTACAAAATACCTTATAGTGACTTATGTATAAGAAATAGGCATATGGTATCGGTATTAGAAGCAATATTTTTGTAGAACAGAGTATTTACGTATCACTAACCAATACGCCATCGCACGCGGACAAAGCAGTTCGAGAGCGCTGTTTTTTCCGACTTACTTAACAAAAATCAATATTTAAGGCTAGCTGAGAGGCGTAGTCTAATGCTAGATAGCTATTGTTCATGAAACTGGCTATCATATTCATAAAGAATTTTTCGTAAACGTAGTTTCGGAGATTAGCGTGTTTAATCAACCACACAATCAAACAAAAACTCTTCCGCTTTATTATATTATTAATATAGATTACTCAGAGTTTTCGAAATATTACCTATACTTCAACTAATTAAGATAAAACAAAACAAAAAATATGGTTTTCTTATAGTAGTATTATAAAATGACTTCACTGTGCTACTCAAAAACAACGGAGAATACTAAGATATCGGTAGTCTATCCGCCGGTCATCGCTCTCAAGCCAGTCTCCGAATCTATCTGTAACTGTATATACACTGGCTGATCCCGAAACGCGACAAACCAGAGTCACTGACGGCTTTAACACCATGTACATAGTGGCTTTTAGATTGTACTGGGCTTACCACCGCCAGGTATAGTCCTCTCACATTGCCGTGCTTCTATAAAATAGAAAAAATATCCAAAAATAAAATAAAGTCGCTATCCGCGTCTTCAATCTGTTTCACCGCTTATTTCTTTTTAACCACGCAACGGATTTTTATACGGGTTTTCACCGTTATTTAAATATTTTTTTATGGAAGGTTAGGTTAGTATATAAATACATTTTGATTAAATTTTCCTATAGTACAGAAAATTCAATGTTATGTAACGCTGGCTAAACCTCATGAGACAACAATAATGTTAAAAAAAATAGATTTCTCTCTTAAGGTTCTCACAGTAACCATTTTTATTTTTAAAATATTTATTACATATATTAGGTTATTTGTGTAGCTAGTACAAAATAAATAAGTTTAAATAGTTTAAAAACTAAAAACACGCTTTAACTAAGTACTAAAAATTATAAAACTATTTAGTCTTATAATAACAGCTCATTACCAAGCCCAATCTATTGAACTCTTCAAAACGAAACATATGAGCCCAAACTCCCCTCGAGTAGTAGAAGCCACTGATGTGTGCCCCCCCGCCCGTACGCTTGCGGTCTTTTTCGACGTAGCTATGGCCTTCGATAAGGTCTGGCATGCCGGACTAGTCCACAAGCTACATAAACTAGAAATCCCGGATAGGTTAGTTCACCTAGTTCATGATTTTCTACGCGACCGCACCTTTCACTACCGAGTGGAAGGAGTACTATCTACCGCCCACCCTATACGCTAAGGCGTCCCGCAAGGTTCCATTCTGGCGCCTTGCCTTTTCAATCTGTACGTCAGCGACCTCCCGAAGCCCCCCGGGGTCGAGGTAGGGCTCTACGCTGACGACACAGTCATATACGCGTCAAACAGACTCAGAAAAAATCTCGCCTGCGCAGTCCAACGTGCCGTAACCACTCTCGGGGAGTGGTTTCGAACGTGGCGAATAGCTATTAATCCGGTAAAGAGCGCCGCGATTATGTTCGAACCGCATACATGTAAACTACCACGCACGGTAGGACCCCTCTCATTATTCGGTAGGAATATCCCTTGGGCCACCAAGACTAAATATCTGGGTGTCACCCTCGACTCGAAGCTTAACTTCAACGCACACGTTACTATAGTCCGGAATAGGGCCGTCTGGATCCTTTCCCGCTTGCGACCCTTGCTCAGTTCGGTAAGCAAAATGTCCTTAAGACATAAGCTTACACTATACAAGATGTGCGTCCGTCCGATCTTGACATATAGCTGCGCAGCGTTCGCACATATGTCCAAACATAACTTTGTCCGCATGCAAAGAGTCCAAAATCGGTTTCTCCGTCGCCTGCTTGACCCTCCAGCCTTCGTTAGGAACATGGACCTCCACAGGGACATGAGGCTTCCCTCGATAGAAGCCTATGTGAAATATCTCACCAGGAGATACTTCGATAGCGCTTCGAATCACCTCAACCCGCTCGTAAAATCCACCGTGAACTACGTCCCAGACAACTCGATCCCCGTTGCCAAACGTTATAAACGCCGTCCGCGAAATCTCTTTGTCGATCCCGACGACGACATCGAGAAAGCTAATAATTACTACGCGTCCGCTCCCGCAACATATGCGTGCTCGCGCCCACGCCCGCGAAACCACCGTTCCCTCCGCAGGGGACGTACGGTTAACTTCGCTCCCGCACACCCGCCACGACCGCCCTCTGCGGCAACTCAAGCCTAGGTCCGATCTATCGGCATGGAGCCCTTGAGTCAAGCAGCCGCTCGCGCGATATAAGTGACTCTACAATCACTAGCTTTCACAGCCATACATGACACTGCATTATACACACATGCACAACACACATAGGTACATAGGTTCTGTAAGGGACCTTTTTTTTTTCTTTTTTTTGCCTAGTTAGAGTAGACAAAAATTTCAGACCACTAAATACACATACACATGTTCCTTCCCTCCTCCCAGGGGGCAGAAACATGTATATATGTATAGTTAGTTTAGATCGAATTACGGATAGGGAATTAGTCAGATCGCGACTTAATTGCATACGCGCAACAGTCCGAGCCGAGGTTCGGCCACTTTGGCACCCTCGGATGTTGTTGCTTAGCTTTCGTGGCTGAGTGCCCTAAGCGCTCGCCCCCAAGCCCGGTAAAGCTGTAAAAGCCGTAAAGGCTCCAGGGCCCCTCAGGCTAACAGTGTAGTCAGTTCGAAAAAAAAAAACTGATGTGTTCCATTATCCACCTCTTGGCTCCATCATTAGATCAGATCCAAGATACCAGATTATAGTGTTATCATCCGAACTACATATACATACAAAGTTTTATTTCTATACGATAAGTAGAAGTAGGTTATATTTATGTAGGTTATATTGTAGGTATTATTGACTTCTAAGATTTTATTACATTGTTTGTTAGTTAGTTACAAGTAACGCTAATATAAGCGTGTTAAAAAAACTAATTACAGTTATTTCCTTTTTGGGTGTAAATCCTGATAAGACTTAAAATTTAATTTGATAGAAAAATATTGATATAAGTATAATTAATATATTTTCAGTCCTGCTTTGGGCCAAGGATGGAGAGTCGGTTTCCTAGGACTCTTACACCTAGAAGTTTTCACTCAAAGGTTACTTCAAGAGTACAAAGCGGAAGCAATATTAACAGCACCTTCAGTACCATACAAAATAAAGTTTGTAATATTACTTTTTGTAATTTATAACAATAATTTTGAACCCATTCATGTTTTATATTTAATTACAGTTTTCTACTTTCAGAGTGAGAGGTGCAAAACTCATAAAACAGTTTAGAGGCGATGAAGTTATAATAACAAATCCTGTAATGTTACCTGATCCACATAATATAGAGGAATATTATGAACCATTTGTAATAGGTAAAATAGTTAACTTAATTTACTGGAAAATGAATATTGGTAATTACATAGATATGGCTCAATCATCAATAAGATGCAAAAAGGCATCCAACCTGTAGAGTGTCAAATGATGAAATTTGAGTTAATTCTATTTTGAAAATTTATTTCAAAACATGGGTAACATTAAAATCTCGAAAATTCTCGAAAACATTACTAGAATGTTTGAATTAGCAAACAAATTATAATGTAGACAAAACACTGCTGACCATGATATTGTTATACCCATTTGTAGTAAAATACCGTTTCACGTAAACAATTTATTTGTACTAAAAAATAATACAAATGAAAAACAAATCAAACTCACAAATTACTGTTCGAATGTACTTGCAGAATCAAGTACCTGTATGTTCCTCTTCTACTTTGCTTGTTGTTTCCACTTCGCTTTCGAAATTAGAATTGTCGTGGCTAGCGATACGGCTCGCTTATATACCCAAATGAGATGATCACGAAATCTCTAGAAGGCGCTCGAACTCTCAACATGTAAACAACTTACGTCATCGTTTTTAAAAGGGGGAACGTTTGATTTATGCCTATTGTTTTTTGACAGTTGAAGCGATAAGGCTTTGCATGTCTGCTTCGTCGAACCTATTACTACACGATACACGACTATACTATAATAAATACACGATATTTCTACCTATCACCAAGTGCCCATGATTTTGTTCCGGCAGCTGCACTTGAGAGCAAGTCGTTTTGGGCTTAGCGTGTTACCATCTTAGGTTTCATCGAAGATTTAATATAATTATATAGATCGAACTCAAAAGAGAAAGGTATACGCTTGTGTTAGAACGAGATAGGGATACGAGACCATTTTCGTCTCCACCATCAAAACAAATCCCGTTTATTTTTGTTCAATTTAATTGTGTAATTTAATGTTCAGTAGACGTGTTTAATTGTGGTTACGTGTACCTAGTGTACCTGGATGTAACTCGTATAACAAAAAAATCAACAAAATAATACGCACACTAGTTTATTCAGTTTTTGGTTTCGTCTTATTCAATTTTGTACCAGTCTATACTATAGTAAATCTATGGTCTTCATAATCACTTAATATCAGATATGACTGTGGTTAAACTCTAGACCTATAAAGTATAGTAAACTTGTTTTTTTAGGTACAATAATAACACCAGTAGAATACCTCGGGTCGGTAACAACACTTTGCATAGACCGACGCGGTGTACCCTTGCCTTCCAGCGCGGTGGATGACAATATGACTATGTTACAGTTTATCCTGCCATTGTCAGAAATCGTTATTGACTTTCACGATACACTTAAAAGCATCACCTCAGGATTCGCAAGCTTCGATTACCAAGATCACGGATTCCATTCAAGTTCATTGATAAGGGTAAGTTAAAATTGTTCGACAAACTCTCCCATGTATAGCCTATTGCTGTTCTCACTTCCCCTAATTACCTACAGTTGCCAGATTGCTTGACGTTAATGGAACCTGCTCCGCTCCTTAAGGTCGTAGCGTGAAGTTATATAGCCTATATAATCCTCAATAAATCTATACATATTATAAAACTCAACATCTCTCTGTCTGTCTGTCCGTTTATGTTATTTTCACGTGAAAACCACTTATCCGATTTACATGGTAAAATCCTTTAATTTATAAATAATATGTTATCTGGCCTGGTTATAGGATATATTCTGTTGCTTAAAAAACGTACTAAATAAGCAGTGTGAAGATAGTGGTGAATCTCAATGGTGTATTCGGAAAAAATACGCTTTTGGGGCGATTAAATCAGCCTACGCTGAGTAAACTATAGGAGATGAATCAAATTGATGTACCACATAATTGTAGATCTTAAAAACACCTACAAATAAGTTAGCGATAGCAATATGTGAATCTTTTAAGGATCACCTACAATAAGCATTTTTGGGAGGCACAATTCGTGTGTGCGCTCGGTCGACATTATACTGTAGTGCACAATATTTTTTACATAAATGAACTTTCAAAGATACGTTTCTTCCTACAATGGGAATTGGCTTGACGCTGTGTAGTTGGACCTAACTCTTTATTAAATTACTACATTTTTTAGATGGACATATTGATTAATGGCGTATTGGTTGACGAACTGTCCACGATTGTACACACTAGTCGTTTGCAATATAATGCAAGAAGATTAACCGAAAAGTTAAAGGAAATGATACCAAGGCAAATGGTTCAGGTAACTTTGATAACATATTTATATACATGTACCTAGTCATGTATGAAAAAAAAAAATACATACATTTTTCTTATAGGTCGCCATCCAAGCGGTAGCGTCCGGTAAAGTGCAAGCCAGAGAAACTTTAAAAGCATATAGAAAAGACGTAACAGCAAAACTGGTAAGTTTTAAATAAGTAATTTAAGTTCTTAACACTTGTTCGCAGTATCGATTTATTTTCAGCTATGAATTTTTATAGTCAACTATTTTACCCAGACTTTGGTGTCACTGACATATCATTATAATTATGTACACTAGTTGATAACAGTCATAAACAAAATAATATCATAATTGTTATCTAAGATCATTTGGTGAAAATCAGAGTCAGAGATCACTCTCTGTGTGAATGTGGCTTGGATGATGATGACCTTGATCACATCTTTTTTAACTGCCCCAATTTGCTCTTCTCTCTATATGATATACTTCCCCAGGAGATTCCCCGTCCCACCTGTATGAAAACCCTCCTCACCCTCTCATTTTCCCCTTTCATCATCCTTCTGTGTAAATTTATAAATATAAACAAAATCAAACTTTGAGTAGTAGTTTTCTATGTGTAATGCATGTTCATTTATTTACTTTACGTTTTAGATACTAATTTAATTTCGTAGTTCTCTTACTAACCTTAATTGTGGATCGTTTTTGTTTTGTATTGGAAATTAGCTAGTGGTTCAAGTCAACTTTGATTGCAAGTCAGTTTTATTCAGCTTATTTTGTGATGACTCTATTCGTTTGGATTGTCGAGAAGACTACTTGACACTGGCAGAATTGTGGTATAAAACCACAGGGGCCATAGACAAAAAAAAAAGTTATCTAAGATTATTAGGCACAGCGAGAAACTTGATTACGTTCTCAAAAATATTTTGCTTTTTTGAAAGTTCATGGTAATTCAGGATACGAAATATCCGGTCCATACAAAATATTCCTGTCCGAAGATCACATTAACTTATCTATACTAATATAATAAAGCTTAAGAGTATTTTTTTTGTTTGTTTAAACGCGCTAGTCTCTGGTACCAACAGTCGAATTCGAAAAATCTTATAGTATATGATAACCAGATTCATGGGGAATAATATAGGCTTTTTATAGTATAGGTATATAATTTCACGCTACAACTCTAAGGAGCGGAGCAATAACTATCATCGTCAAGCAATCTGGCGAGCTGTACGCAGGCACAGGAAGTGGAACAACGATAAGACGGCGCCGTGGAGACTTTATCGAATAAATTTAACACGGGTGAAACCGTGCGGCACAGCTAGTGAACTTATAAATGACCTTTCACTTGCGATTCATCATTACATAGTATAAAACAAAGTCGCTATAATCTGTCCGTCCCTATGTATGCTTAAATCTTTAAAACTACGTAACGGATTTTGAAGCGGTTTTTTGTAGTAGATAGAGTGATTCAAGAGGAAGGTTTATATGTATAATACATACATAATATTGTAGAGCAACACTGGTAAATTTAGAGGTTTCCAAGTGATATCGTAAATAAACACATTTTTTGCTCTTACATTGCAAACGCTGGCTGAACCCCACGAGATAAATCAAAATAATGTACTACAGTATTGTACACCTTAAAAAGGTCAACAAAAAAGTCCGCGATGGTATATGTCTATCTCTTAAGGATAACCCATAATAATCATTTTTTATCCTTTACATTTTACGGGAAAAAATGGCTTATTTACGAAGTGATTTTAAGCAATACAGCATTAATCCTTATCCAATTAAGTACCTTAAATACATTGTCCATTTAATAAAGATGAATATGGTCCTTTACAGCATGTAATTTAAATGAATATTTCCGAAGATATTACAGATTTAAAATGCAGGGACATAGATAGTGGTGCGGCGGTACCGGCCCTATATACTTTGGTCAATTATATGTCGCTGTTTCAAAAGTAACCTCTAAACAAAACATGTTTGTATTGTCTAATGACAAAAAAGCTGTAAACGTTGTTTATAAGGTCATTCTGTAGTAGGTAGGTATATTTAGTATCAGCATTGCACCCGTGCGAAGCCGGGGCGGGTCGCTAGTTTTTATTATAAAACAAAAGTTCATGTGATATAGGTTATCGTGTGTAATATAATAAGGTTTAAGCTAAATACTTTAAACATAAAAAAGGCGTATATTGAGTTACCTCAGGTATCAGAAAAGACAGATGGTTTTGTTATCACCGAACCTAAGTAGCTTCCATTCTGTTTGCCTTCACTTGCACGGGTATGATGGTGGCACTGAATTTCATTTTTTTATGATGTCGTAAAAACGAATTCTGCCCCTTTTAATAGGGCCTTTGAGTAAACGAAGCACAAAATGTATTTTTTGAAAAAAAAAAAATATACCTAACCTCTCCTAATTCATCGTAAAAAGACTTACATGACACGTCCACAGAACGTAAATTGTTACGTCGTGCAAATTATGAAATAACCTTAAAAACGTGCATATCGACTATGAATTATCATTAAAAAAAATTACTACTGATAAACGTTATAAAAACATTTTGTATGCTAAAATCCTAAATAACTTACTCTGTACAATGATTTTTGTGAATTTTCGTATCTATTTTGTTACCACGTGCATCATTACTTTCTATATGACTTAAAACTAGAGTAAACCAAAATAATAAAACCAAGGAATCGAAAATTAATCGAATTGATCGATTGCCTTTGTACATTTAATTTATTAGTTTCTTGTTTAATTTCAAATAAACAAATATAGTTACGTAATTCCTACATTTTTACTGCAGTGACAAGCAACGAAGAATATTGACTGGAAGAATTAATATTGTTCTTTGGAGTCAGGTATTCAATAATTCAATTGTACCTGATTGCGATCTCAATTATTGTTATAGTTTATTTTTATTACTTAATTTTGCACAGCTTACACATCCCTCTATTGATTTAATGCATAATCATATTTTCAATTGTATTTAGTTCTAAAAAAGATCGATAATCGTAAAATCAACATGCTACATCTCTAAAATAAACATTTGGGATTTGTCGTGCAAGTCTTGTTACGGTGAATGTATTAATAGTGGCTACATCTCTAAAATAAACATTTGGGATTTGTCGTGCAAGTCTTGTTACGGTGAATGTATTAATAGTGGATTGACCCCTAAAATTATAAATTTTCGTCCACTTTCAGCGTATCTGATGCAGATCTGCGTGGTCGCAATCATGTGAATAACAAAAAAAAAAAATTTTTTTTCAGTATGGCGGCGATGTTACACGAAGGAAAAAGTTATTAAAACAGCAAGCAGAAGGGAAGAAAAAGATGCGTAGCGTAGCTAATATCAAAATTCCAAGAAATACATTCATTGATGTATTAAAAAGATAGCATAAATCAATCATAATAAATTGAAATAGTTAAAACTTAAAACGATTGTTATTATTTTTATCGATTGGGAACTCCACTATCCTTAGTGGATTTCTTTGATTTAGGGTGCTTCTTCTAAAAGGGTATATTATTTTTACTGCAATATTCCCGGCTATCACAAAAACATTTGCAACATACTCGTCAGTATGTCTGAACCAATATGTATGTATGCATGTAGCTCATGTATTATAGACGGTTTACATAACGAATCATTCACTACGCAACAGTTACACTCAAGTAAAGCCTTAAAAACAAATTATTCAAAAACTTTATACGAGAATGTCCAAGAGGGACTTCGAATTCTTTTTAAACAAAATTGGGTGTTATTGCATTTCATTTATAAAGCCAATAATTCTTCCAATAGACCAAGTATTAGTCATTATTATTAATCATCATAACCTTCCAAATTTCCAAAAACAAAATAAACGTCAGTCAATAAAACAAAGCACAGAATATAGCAACAAATCGCAGCGTTTCAACTCATGACAATAGGACCCAATGGTTAACCCATGCCACTGAACGGAACGACAATACAGCTGGCCAGACACTATTGCAGTATTTTTGATTCCCATGCGAGAGTCCTGGAACATGCCGGTAATGTATAAAAATGCATCGGCCATTCCAAATGGCTATATGACCGGGTCATTCTTAAAATATTGTCGTATGTTGCATAATATGGCTGTAATTGCTGGCAATATTGTCGGCATCTATCTATATTACAGCCATACATTGCAGTAGGTAAAAATATTTATTAAATAGTTATTTCTACTAATATTTATCAAATAATATTAGAGTCCATGGTCCAAAAACACAACTGTTATCGATTATAAATAATGATTGCTCGTTGTTCTCTTCTAATATATCAGTTCTACAAAGTTTTAATATTATTAAGAAAAATATTTATAAATGAACACATATTATGATTCACTATTGAGTGAATAATAAGACACAATCATAAAAATATACATATACACTTTATTTCAAAGAAAATATTGATTACATCACGTGGTTATAACATAAAAATTATAAAAAAATAACAAATAATATGAATGTTACAAATATTCATCAGAAATAATAGCAATTACAAATAACGCTAACTACATGACAGGGCAGGAGAAAGTATTCATAGCGATTATTATTTAATTTAAAGCTTTTCCCATCTCATCTGCATATACACGAAGGCAATTTTATTTAAAGAAATCTAATTTAATTTTTTTCATTAAATATTCAATAGCAAATAAGTTTTTTTGTTTTTTTTTTTTTTAAATACTTGCGCCCGATTTTCAATGGAGATATGAAAATTTTGTTGAGATCACATTCATGTAATAAAAGGTTAATTAATAATGGTCTGTGGGCTTTGGTATAATTAATTAGATACAATGAAGATTTGTTACAAAGTTCATAGTTTATGACGAAAAAACTTACTAAGCAGGAGACGTGTACATGTATGTTCGTGTACGCAAAAAGTTCAGTAATCTCTGAGTGATATGATTCATATAAAATTCTTGCTAATGAACAACTAATTCAATTCTTCTCAAACAGATTCAGATTATTCCAGGCGTGGCCTACTGCATCTAGTCAAATTTTGTTTACAACTATACATGCAAAAGGCTCATGCTCGTTCGCATAATACCTTCAATAAAACCTACAGCCCGTATTTTGTGCTTAAAGCACATCGACCTAGGACGCAATAGACTGTTAAAGGACAAAATAAAGGAAGGAAAGAGGTGAATTAATAGTAGAAACTGCTATGACTATAGCTGTGTATTTCTCTTTTCTCATTGTTTTTAAATTGCCTAAGTCTGTTTAATTTTAAAGTAAAAGTTAAATCCTTACTACATTTTTATTCATATCACTGTCTAGACTTTTTTCAGGTAACAACACAAAGCATTGCATTAAAGTGGACAGGTATTCATTGTATTGAAGATATGCAAAGTTTTAGAATTAAAATTAGTTATGTCCATAGTCTATAGTGGGTGAAAAAATATTTCTTACACGCAGACGGCAGATACCCTTGGCTCGCCTCTGATAATTGCGTAAAGAACATCTAGAATTTCTTTTGGTAACTCAGCGAAGTGGAATGCACTTACTTGGATGACTGAGTACTATTTGGCTATTGCCATAAAACCCGCTAAAATTTCTAAAGCTGGTTTTCATCTCACGCAGATAGCTCAATATGTACCTATCTATGTATTACTATGAAGCGTCGCGCGATCAGCCAGCGAGCGTTTCATTTCGCGCTTAACGCACGTGCATAGTACACTGCAATGAATTTTATTAACATTGTGCTAAGTATTATTTTCGTCTGTACATCGCGGCAATCAACACGACACGTAAGTGCAGATGTAGAATAAAATAAACTCGCGATCTTCGAACTTGATAAGTTATACGATAGTCTGATTTCACAGCGTAATATTAGATTCAGTAAATTAAGAAGATTATACTACTGCAGTACTTCACAATCTAAAACTAGTTAAATTAGCATTTCCTCGTATTATGAAAATACGATCGCATTCGTCCCCGTCTAAGTATAATGCATAAACAAATCTGCGTAAAAAAGGTAATAAGACTAGCCTCAACATAGTATAAATAATAAAAGAAATGACCTTATAATTCATGTTATCCTTTTAGTTACATGTGAATATGTCAGCATTCGATATGATTTTTAAAATATCTTACATTTTTAATACAGAGCATATAAATATCAGTAAAACGTTCGATAAAATTTCAATAAATTCCATAAAAATGTAACTATATAGGTATCTTAAACATGTTTTTAACGAATCCTAGTAATGACATTTATTCACATATTATTCAATAAAGTCACAGCGTATATTGAATATCAAAATCCAATTGAAGATGAAGTCCTTAAACTTGCATTGCAATTTGCAAGATGTAGGTAAGTTAGGATGGTGCCAAAGGTCATGCTAAGTCTATGAAAAAGCTGGAATACGCGATGCTTAGGAACAGATTGTCTTCTTTTTATTAGCCATAACTTCTTTATCGATTTAGATGATTATTTTTTATATGCAAAGGGAATACCTCAAGGGTGGTCCCATTTTAATTTCATTGGCATTGGAACTTCGACTTTGATGATACACCAGGGAACTCCTCAAAATAATTGAAGTTGTTTCTTTTTGTGCAAAATTTTCTTGTTATATTCTTTATAGAGTTAGCGTTTTTCAACAATCTCATCTTATGTTAAGTGACGATGTGGCCAAGATGGTAACACACTAAGCCTAGTCGGGCACTCAAGTATAAAGCTGCCGGAACACACCTATAGATATTTGGCGACAGACATTAAACTTGAGGGTGGTCGCTAGTCACGCGGACATTAGAAAATATTTTACCACCATGCTACGGGATTTGAACTCGCGTCGTTCGATACAGTGTCCGTACACACTACCACTGAGCCATTTTTATTTAAAAACTTTCTGCTTGTTTTCTACTTGGTGACGAAAGCTAACCAGACAGAACCGCAAAATACTCCATCACCACACTGCATCATTGCTTTAACGAAAGTTTAAGTTCATTATAAGATTTCACTTAACTTTTTATAATAATGGCGACACGCTTTAAGTTCACAATTCCGCCAGTGTCATGTGGTTAAAATCTAAACGAAGGAGATTGGCCAGTGAAAAAAGTAATCTATTAATTTAGTGGCTGAGCTTGCAAGCATTTAGTCATCTCCGCTTCATAAAGTTTCTTTTTATAGCATATTTTTATGTTCATATAATTCACTTTTATGTTTTACATCTTACTAACTTAAAATTTAAGATATTTTTATTTGGTCATTATCAATAGGTACATTTAGAGGATAGATATATAAATGGATATCAAAATCATTTAGTCTTATTAAAAACAATGCCGTTATATTCCACTGTACAAAGTGAATATCAATATTATATTAAATTCCATTTATCAATAAAGAAAATATTGGATACAAGCATTTCCATTGCCACACCACCAACTCAACATGCATGACTCGAGTTAACAATATAAAATGTAATTTAATATTAACCTGATAATTTAACCTGATAATAATTTACTCTTAGATAATCTCATTTATATAATTGATTTTAGATTAGAATTAGAATAGATTTTATAATTCGTTTAATTGTGATCTAGTTTCCATAATTCAACCATTAAATTTTTTTTTGAAACTATATGAGTACCCCTACTGTAAAATAATAAAGTGAATCATTAAAATAGCAAATATTCATGAACATTAATAACAAAATTGTCACAATAATAACATTATAATACAGTATAAAAGTGATTTCTCATGGTTTTTCTGAAATTACACAACTACAATTCGCGCCAAACTCTATGGCCGTTATGAACACAACGACTAAGTTCGAACTTCCACATGGCATAGTCGAAGAAATAATACTTAAAACATGTGTTTTCTTGATTTGATAACTTTTATAAATGCTATTAGATATCATTTATTAAGAATTGTAATTATAATAATTGTCCCTTTTGTGTTCCGCATAGCCTAATACGCCATGTTCACAGCGGTCATAAAGTTGGGCCGGTTTACCTACTCTTTTTATAATTTATCACATGTAAACTCTATGATGCATTTAATATTCATGAATCATTCCACATCCATATTGTAAACATATAAATGTATAATATGGGGAGAGGACGTTGCATCACATTGCATTGCATCCAAATCTTTAAGAACTATGTTTATCTGTCTTCGGAAGTTTCCAAAAATTGAGCATATACATCTCTGGTACATTCACCTTTTTCATTGAATTTATATTTATAATATGATCCATCAGCACAAATAACTGTAACAATTCCTATATTAAAACACCTGTCTTTGTTCAGGATCATTTGTAGATTTTTTAAATACTACAAAGGTGGCTAACAAGCACACGGCCCACCTGATGGTAAGCGGCTACCGTAGCCTATAGACGCTTGTAACACTATAGGTATCACTAGCGCGTTGGCGACCTTGAACCCCCTTCCCCAAAGAGCTCTGGAAACCCTACTACACACACACACAGCACACAGTTATTTGGCTGCGGTCTTGGGTTTGGATGGAGTCCACCATTTCAATTACCCCAAGTAGAAAGAAATCCAAAAATAAATTTCTCTGTGCCCTAACTCTCTTAAAAAGACTTGCTGACTTGAGTGTTTTCATATTATTATCACAAAAAGATAGATACAGAAATAGTTGTGGTGTGAAAAAAGATATAGATAGTCACGGATTGTGTGATGTTTTGGAACAATAACGAAACAGATTTATAAGACGAGTGTGAAGAGGAATATTTTGGGACGTTCTGAAGAAAAGTCCGGTCAAGAGTACTCTTAACCGACGAGCATGCTTGAAAAGATTCATGAGCTTTAATAAAGCGAAAGTTGTATGCCAGAATCGTAGCAAGTGTGAAGGACGTAGTCTCGGGCCTACCCCGTTGGGAAAGAGGCGTGAATTATCTACGCGTACATAAACACGTACGTAAGAGGATCTCGGATAAAGTCGGTACGTAATCATTGTTTTGCGTGTGACACTAGGTTCTATAATGGCGACGAATAAACGTATTGTTATCGTAATTGTTTTGTATTTGCTTGTATAAAATGCTTAAATTATACATTAAAAAACTAAATTAAATCACACGTTTTTAACCAACTGTTTTAACGTTCTGCAGTAATCAATGTATATATTGAATAAACGCACTTAAATAATTTACAAGTAATGTTATTTTAATGAAATTCTCAATTGGTAACTTTCATACAATATTGTAAAAACCTAAAGTCGAGCGTAAGTGACTAAATTGAAGGTTATCCAGAGCCCTCTTTCTGTACCAATAAAAAAAAAAACTATTTTGCGCTATCATGGTGAATTATTTACCTACGCTATTGTGGTGGCCTTAATGGAATGCTAGATTTTATTCTGATTTCGATAGAGAATTCTTAAAATAAAACGTAAAATCAAATAAATTACTTACCAATTATAGAACTTTTATCGACTCCAAATGCACAGATACAAGGCGGGCCATTCGGTATAGTAAATTTACAAAAACTCCAATTGCTTGAGAAATATTTTGGCAAGAAATTAACAGTCGCCAGACTAGACTGCTTATTTAATTTATCATCTTCAAGGCTAAACACATGTACCGTTCCATGATCAGAAGTTACGCACAGATTTGTACTAGTGTGATTAAAATTTATACAGTATATTGTTGCCTGTAAAACAAATTAGAATTAATATAAAAATATAGGATGTTTCCAATCATCATTGATTTTTAGACCCAAGCTTATCTCCTAACAACATTTTAAATGAATCATGGAGTATAAGAAAAATTAACATTTCAGGCAGAGACAAGTTAGCTAAACCGGCATGTGATAATATATGCTGAACAACAATCAAAGAAATGGTTAAACAATTATTCACTAGTGATGCGGTAAGTAACTTAAACCAATCAACCAGTCAAAGAATAGCCTTTTAGTATTTAGGTCATCACTCATCATAACCATTATCATAACCACCGCAGTAAAAACCCAACACAGCGTCGAATTAAAACAACACATAGCTGTCTACGAGCCGCCTGCTAGGAGATAGGCCGCCGTCAACGCATCAACAGTTTGCATCCGCAGACCGGTTGGCAAACATTAGTGAGTAATCACGCTTGTGAAACACTCGTCTCTACGTCATGTCAGAGTTTACTTTACATGAACTAGCAATCATAGCTATTACACTCGACGAAGAAGATAACTTACATAAGAAAACAAAAAGGAGATATTGAGTGTATAACATGTGAAAAGAAAAACGAGCAGAAGGAGAATATTGGAAGAACATATAACAGTTAACAGTGTGCGAACGACGCGCAGATAGCGCAGCTTTTTTTTTCGACCTTATTATATTATTAGCCTTAAGGGCCTTGACGTCTCATAAGCCTTTTACAGCTTCACCGAGCTTAAGTGCGGCGAGGCGTCAGCAAACATACCGTTCGCAAGCGTCGCGCCGCAGGGAAGCGAGTCGCTAGCTTGAAGCACGTGGTCTGCGAGAAAAGTTGAATGTAACGACAAGGGCGCTTGCAGTGAGCCCTTAACTATTTTATGTTATAAATAGCGACCCGCCCCGGCATCGCACGAGTAGAAAAATATTTTAAAGACGGATTTTCATACAAAGTTTCATCCCTTTTTCACCACCTTTAAAGGTTAATTTCCTAAAAGACTGACCTTAGTGCTCACCTACAGTGCAAATGGAACCCGCGTGCAATTTTCACGGTCCTAGCCCCAGTAGTTTGGGCTGTGCGTTGATTGATTACTTTATATAAATAGACTAGCTGTGCCCCGCGGTTTCACCCGTGTGTAGTTTAAAAGAAATCGCTGATTGATGATTTTAAATACTTCAGTATAGACAATATTATTATCAGGCGGCCAGGGTTATGCGACACAACTCACACGGCTCGTTCGCGCCACTACATCTATAGTCATAGGCCCAAGCCGAGTGTTGAATTATTTTAATTTTACATTACCTCCTAAACTATTCGTCCAAATAACATGTCATAAAAAGCAAAGTTTATCTATATAAAATCGTCTTTATGATAAAGTAACTATAGTTCGTAAGGATTAATATGCCATGCCTAATAATAATGTTCATAAATCATTTTTAATTTTCAATAAAATTTTGTCACAAAATACCTCATTGTGGCTTATGTATAAGAGATAGGCATATGGTATCGCGGACGTTTTTTTAGATATACTAAGGAGCAATATTTTTGTAGAACATTGTATTTACGTATCACTAACCATTACGCCAGCCCATGCGGATAAAGCAGTTAGAAAGCCCTATGTCTTCCGACTTACTTAACATAAAATAAATATTTAAGGCTAGCTGAAATCTGTAGCTTAATACTAAATAGCCATAGTATTCCTCGTGAATCTGGCTATCATATACACGTAGAATTTTTCAAATCCGACTGATAGTTTCAGAGTTAGCGAGGTTAGCTTGTTTAAAAACAAGCAAAAAAAAAAAACTCTTCCGCTTTACAAAATTTACTTTAAGTCATACGATTTAAAGCCCCAACTTGAATGGCAAGTTATTTGCTGTATCGGAGCGGTGCAGTTATGATAAGTGATAACCTTTAGTTCATAAAATATTACAATATTTATACAAGTAGTATATCAGTTTATAATGCACTTAACACAAAACGCAATATACACCCAGGAGAAACGACAGTGATGCCTAATATAGACGTGACACTATTTAATCCAGAGCAAGGATACAAGACAAAATAACACATCACCACTCTAACAAAAATCTTTGACCCAATGTCAGAGGACAGGAAAAACACTTAAAGAAATCACATACCTATTGCACATTTATCTTGGTATGCAGAGAATGGTATTTTTATTTAACTTTTATATTACTATGCATTCATATACAATAGAGGAGTATGTGTTACCTGATGAGCTCCTCTTCTTAACTCAGCTAGTTTCTGACCTGTCGACGTGTCAAATACTCTAATAAGTGTCCCTTTGGTAGAAGCTGTTGCTAATCTTGTGCCACCAACATTAAGTGCCAGACAACTGACTGGAGCTTCATGTGCTGAGATAAGATGCCCTTCAGGAGCTGTACTGGGTCCAGCGTGACTACTCAGCTCTACTAACTGGTAAAGTTTAAAAACATGAATATATATGGGCTTTTTGATCCAAATTAATGCAAAGATACAATTCTCAACATTATGTTTTTTTTTTTTTATAAACATAGATAAAAATAATGGATTAAAAAATAAATGGAGCATTTCCTCGATTGACGTGAGTTCGAATGTAGGTGTAGCGTGTTATCATCTTTGGTCACATCGTCACTTAACATCAGGTGAGATTATGGCCATTCTTTAATTTGTGTAAATATTCTACTAATGTTATTTATTTTACTTTATCAAATCAAATTACATAAATGTACTAGCCGGCAACCCCCTCGCATTTTCAGCAAAGGACCAGGAAATCGCCACAGAATAAATAGCATAATTGGTTACAAACTTTGACATACAATGATACAATTACTACTAACAAAACGTTACAATTTGTAAACTTACTTGAACATGGCCAGTCTTACGACTAGGATAAGCCAATAGCGCATTATTACTATTTGGGCAGACCACACATAAACCTCGCAAATTCTGACAAGTCTCAAACACATGCAGCAACTGCGGCTGTGCAGTAAATGTGTATACTTTGATCAAATTTTCTAGAAAAGTAAAGACAATACACTTTAATCTTCTACACAAAAATCTTTAAAATGACAAGTAAGTTTAGTATAAATACTTAAATCTAATATGTGAGTCAATCAACTAATACAACCACACAATGGAGGGGTTAGATAAAAAAAAATGTTTATTTTATGCCCTTGCCAGTGAAGCAAAGCCCAATGGAAGCTACTTAGGCGAAAAACCCATCTATGTATTTTCTGAGAAAATTCCTAAAGGTAACTCAGTATACGTACATACATCAACATTGCCTAGGGATATTAAATACTAGGCTCTGCTCGTGTGGACAACTAAGAAGGCTTATTATTTTATTTGCGCGGAACCCTAATTATTTCTGTAAAATAAAAGTAGCTTTAGTTAATCCCTATAATATCAGCTATCTGCCAGTGAAAGCCCCACCAAAATCGGTCCAATCATTTTGTAGATTAGCCGGAACAAACAGGCAGACAGACATACAAAAATTTCTAAAAAATTGTTTTTCATTATAGGTACTGTGTATACTTTAATATTAGTAAAAAGGCCCCAAGTGCGGTGAAGCTGTGGCAGCTGTTATTAATATTACAAACAGACATTTCAATTTTATTATATGTATAGATTTTGATGATTTTCTGAATAACCATAGTTAATTTTTTCATTAAATATTATATGATAAGAATTCTTATATTATACTCTATATTAATAATAATAATGTACAACTGTTCATGTTTATATTTTAATAAAGTATAGATTCACGAAAACTAGAAATATCACTAATTTCACAAGTATTAATAAATTTGTTAAAACAATGGGGTTTTCAAAGTATGTTTGATGGGGTTTAAGTCGTGTGACTGTGCAGGTCAGCCTAAATCTATGATGTCATGTTCCCGAAGGGCAGTTGATACCAGTTGCACTGTGCATGGAAGGGTATTATCACCGTATGTTGAAGCTCTTGCCCCATTTGGACTCTGTGACGGATGATCACAGGCTTTACGACCTCAGCCTGTTATTTTAATGCAGTCATGCTCCTTCTTATCCAAATGAGCTTGGTTTGTGCGCCAATACAAATTCCTGTCCCACACAAAATAGGCGCATATAGACATCCAGTTGCGGAAACTTAGCCCGTGTAAACCTGATCCTGATACAAATTAATGCCTGGATGCTGGAGTCCTCTTTCTCTATCCAATGGAACTATCCAAAAACATGATTTTCGGGAATCTGGGTGAAACCCAAACTGGGACTCATCAGTAAACAGAACCATTATCCATTGGTTATTGTCCCATAACAAGTGTTCTTAAGCCCAAACAAGCTGCCTTCTGTGATTGCGCCGTAGAGCTGTAACACAAAGTAGGCTACAAGAATGAAGACAACAAATATAACCTTCTTCAGACTGTTTGGTCGTTTACTAACACCTGGTAGTCTGACTGAAGCCTTTCCACTAGCTGCATCGCTATGAGATTGCTCTCCTTCGTAACATTATTTTGAAGAAAACAATCCTGTCTGTTTTCTCCCAGTGTGGCGCTCTGCTACATCCCCAGTAATACATGAACGTGACCACAATTGAAAAATTAAGTTTTGGTTGGTGTTAAAGGTGTTGGCAACCACGCGTTGGATAGTACCACTCTTCTCATTTCATCTCACCTTAAATGTCAATGTTCTAAGACTATATAAAGGCCACAAGATTAATTAAAGTTAAGAACACCGGTAACACTGGTTATTCATTAAATAAAATTAAGTTAAGTTTAGGCAGTATCTTTTATCCATTAGGGTTTTTTAAATTATTTAATTAAAATATAATTAAAATATATATACTTAAATGGAACAAAAGAGGATTAATTCCAGACGAATTTCAAGGAAATCATTGCAAAATGAAATATCCCTAGACAATGTTGATGTGTCTTTTGTAAAGCGTTTTTTTTTGTAAAAAGGTTTTTTCTTATTGCTATTTTGTATTACACAGAATAAATGTTTCTGATGTTTTGAAATTTAGGTAACTGTACCTAAATTTAATATATAGTTATAAGTAACTGTACTTACTTTACTTTTTAGAACATTTTTTAGACGAAGTAAGATCAGAGCATGGGTAAACACACCAAAGGACTCATGATACTATAGATTTTATGATAAAGCAATGAAGTCAAATTTGAAAAAAGTGTAATAATTACTAATTCTCTGACTATGGCAGCGATATTTATAATAATATGTCAGGGAGAGCGAAGTGTGCGTAAAATAGTTGATTGACCTATGTATGAATAGTGTGATTTAGAAATATTACCCAAAACAACAACTATTCTATCCCTTCTCAATTTCACTGCTTTTACTGGGCTGTTAAAGTCCAACGATATCGCTGAATCTTTCTTCAAGTCATCCCAAATTATAACTCTATTCGGCGGATATACAGGCGTTTTTCCTCCACCGACTAGGGCCATGTAATTACATCGGAACAACATCTCAACGTAGGATAGCCCGCCTTCAGCGAAATTCTGACGTTCCTTTTCTTTAAGTGGGTCACTATTAAAGACACGAAATCCATTCTCTGTTCCGCAAGCAAAACAACCTGGAAAATTAAATTACAGAAATGTATTCATGACCATACACTGTAAAAACATTAGATTTAAAAAAACAAACCTAACAACATGTACCTTGATCTTGATTAAATCCAACATATAAGAGCCCATTACCAAAAGAATTGTCTTCAGACAAGTTCATAATGTAGATTTATCGCATAAAGAACATACACAAAAGCAAAACAACAAAATAAGCACAAATATTGCCACAGAACGATTCTAATCTAACTATTCAGAGATTACACTAGACATTAGTCTTGAGTAGTTCGCGAACGACCTAGGTGGGAAGAGCGCTCCATTAGGTAAACTATGCGAACTAGTTCATTGATAATCTCACTCTTAGTTCTTCTTATATTTCTTTTAGCGCCCACTTTACTAGACAGTGGCGCTGTGATCAATCGAGTTATTTACTTTTACTGTGCGCGTCTTGATATTTCGATATCGATACTATTTTTCTATTATTTTCAAGTAAAACCATTAGTAGATACATCCTTATTAAGTGTTCTACAACACTGATATGTAACTATGGTAACCATGGTTTGTTATAAATAAAAGAAAGTAAAAAAACGGTGAATAAAAAATAACACAAATTATTAATATAAAAGGTTTATTTCTCTCCTCTGCGCATTCCCTATACCCTTCACCATTTACCATAATACATTGGTAGAGGCAGAGAAGAAAACCTCTTTAATAAACCCAATACCGAACGGGCGGGGGAAGGGTTGCGTTCATTCGCGTCCTTCCCCTGCCAGGCCGAACCAAGGGGAGATGGGTCGGTTCGGCGGCGGACGGGGATACATTTACGTTGCACCGGACTGTCTCCGTTAGAGGGTGGCCCTTCTGGGATTTGCCGCCGGGGTGTCGCGGTGCATGCTAGAGCGATCCCGTGACACCTCATTAGCGCGGTAGACGGTGCACCGTCGAGGTTTCGTGAGTAGGAGTCTCAAATAACCGCTCGCTCTTCAGAGCAAGTGTTCAAGAAGCGATAGGAGAAGAAGAAGAGTGAGCAAAAAAAAGTTCGCTATTATTGAATTAAAATTAAATAATTGCAACTATATGATTACCTATTATACTAGGAACCAGACTAGTTGTTAACTAATTATTAATATAAATTATTTTATTTTTTCGTTTTTATTTCAATAAAAGATTTTATATGCCATAGCAAAAAAGTCAACTTTAATTGTAAAAATTCATACATTTTAAGTATTCTAATATAATTACGCATTAAACTAAGAGCTAACCTAGCTGTTGACATTAGTCAACATTACATATTAATACAAATTATTTTATTTTTTATTATTTAAATAAAAAATCTTATATTAATCATAAATAGACGTGTGAACTTTTCATGTAATACTTTGTACTTTTTAAATAAAAATAAATAGAACTTGCAATAATAACTATATTTTTTCTTTATTTATTGTTCTTACTAATTTATTTCAAAAAAAGGACTAATGAACTAATAGAGCGAACTAGTTTGTCATTGGATTATGAACTAAATTGAGCGCTCTCTGTAGTGACCGGTTAGGCCCAAGACTACTAGACATGCCAAAATGCGCGGCACTACGCCGCGTAATTGTACCAACTCACTTCAATGTGCCGGATGTGTCAACTCACTAATTTAATGCACTTATGGACGCCTAACTCACTTCAGCGCAGCTTTCCAAAACATCATATGTATAAAATTTTCGTGGTTCGATAGTTGCACGAATCATTCAATCTATTTTATTTTTCTGCGTATTATGATTACAAGATCTAGTATAGAAATATAACTAATAGATAATTGTCATTCTTTATAAATTTTACAGGCAATTTCGTTTCGTGTGAAGCAGCACAGTACGTTCAAGAACTCCAAGATTACTTAGATAACGCAAACACAGCGTGCCGGCCGTGGCACAGCACTCCACCACGCTGGTCAGTAGACTCATTCTCACTCGCTGAGCCAGCTGAGCTAAACATTGAGTCAAAATGCGTGCGTTAAAAGACAGCAGGCGCGGAATGCGGATGGCGCGCGTTTAGTAACTTACTTGGCGCATACCATTTTGCTACACTATAGCGCTTACTTGAGTCAGCTCAGTGCGCCGGCGGCGCAATAAGCTGCACCTGAGTTATTGAGTTGACGCAAGTAATTTTGATAATTTACCCATGTTTCGATTGCACAGTCCAATAGTTGCAAATATAGATGGCCCTATATGTCAATATTGAATAACGCTGTTATGCTATATTTATTACCAATTGTTAATATGAACTGTTGTCTAATTATTCTGCTGTTGGATCATTTGCTGTTTGGTATCCTATTAATACTAGTTTTAATTATAAAAACTCCAGTTTTCGTTTCGTGATTTTGAGTATAAGCGAAATGAAGTAGGTACTCTCTATTTCACACATAAGTTGTTTAACTGACGATTTCTAGCTTATAACTTTGACATGTGAAATGTTTTATCCCTGTTACATAACGTGATAAGTGAAATGTATTAATATTTTTGCATTTCACTCTATTTTTTGTAGTCTTACCCTGCCGCACCCCCGTAGCTCAGTGTTATTTTTAATTGCCTCATAAATATTCGTAAATTATCATCCAATATAATTATGACGTGACAAAAAAAACTATACCTATTACATTTTGTAAAATAGCTAATGTAGCTTTCATACATAAAATACTGACAGTATTAAAATAACTCCATGCCTTTAACTAAGGAAATTGGATTCTACAGTCTTCAATAATAACTTTTCTTCAGATTTATTTTACTAGCCTAAAAATTTGTCGCCTTTCACCACAGAGACTTTCAATTGCATAAACTAATATGAATGTCAATAAAATATATTCCAGATATTCTAAATACACAACCTTTTTTCTAGTTTTTAGTTTTAAGCAATTTTTTTTTTCGAACTTAGTAATCTGTTAGCCATAAGGGCCCTGACGCCTCAAACGGATTTTACAGCTTCACCCGGGCTTGGAGTAGGTAAGAAAAATCCGTTTTAAGAGCTTGGCCGACAAAATGGTCACTAAATAATGATATTATAAACTAGCTCTATCTTTCTTTAGGGCCATCATGGTTTAGTGCAAGATTGCTGTACATTAAGCTATTAGTTTAGGCTAAATAATACAAATTAGTAGTATTTATAATGAAATAATTATTACTTACCAATGAGATAAAGGAACATGAACATTCTTAAAGAATCGAAATTAAGAAATTTTCCAAAACAAGTTACAGTTAATGATTTTTTAATTTTACAAGATTAGTGGGAAAATTCAAGAAATGTAAATAATTTATTGCATAAATTTAATCTTACTTATTGGTAATACCTTATTATAATGAAAACATGTTTATGTACATTTTTAGAATAATTTGGACTTTCACTTAATAATTCTGATTACTTTACAATAATGACATTTATGGAAAAATTTAACAATTCATTATACAAAATTAGACAGTCATAACATATTATACATTACTGATGGTTAATTTATTATTAACATAATAATGTCTATTTAAGGAACTGTTAAACTTTCCCCTGATCTCTGTTAACATTTAGGCAATAATGAATTAGCCTTGTAGCTAATTAAACAGCATTTGTATATTTTTTAGTTCCATTTCATTATCATACCATATCATTTTTTTTAAATTAACGTTATGTTCCAAATTTTCTGCTCATGTACAAACACCACACATAAAGACTATTGAAAGAATTGTGATTCATAAGTCATTCTACTTATGAACTGGCAACCTGTTTCAGAGGCCCTTCTAAATACTGAGCTATAGCATTAATTTTCTCCTTCAATATACCAAAGCCTACACTTTCTTTGGCATACAGACAAAGTAACAAGTTGGCTACTTGCGTTATCGCGATCTTTCCATTCATACAATCAACTAATATCAAATGAAGTTTGTCTTCTTTGAAAACATTTCTACCGTGTTTCTCGTATGCTGACCAAACATTACTTGCAATTGCCGCAGACACTCTAGCGTCTTTGTCGTTATAACCGGAGTATGCTAGAAGTGCGCCCTGATGATTCAACAACCTAAAAAAGAGATATTGTTAAACACAACGTACAAATTATGTACATACAACAAAATTCAGAATATATTACAGTGTGTTCTCTACACCTCCAGTGTTTGCTTGGCTTAAAACCTGCGTTAGTGCTTTTGGCTTCAACATCTTTATTCATTTATCTTGAATATGTTTTTCAAAACCAACGTCAACGCACTAGGTATATAATAAAATATGTATAGAGGATTTATTAGATTCCGTATAACTTTTGCCTCTCTATGCTAATTAGCACAGCTGATTGTGATTATTTTGAAATATGAAATTGTCATTATCTTCAGGGATGTAGATATTAGCCCAATAATCTTGGTACACATGTCGATACAAATTGGTATTTAAAAAAAGTTGGTACTCTCAAGAAAATAGCAAATACCAGGGGCTTAGTACTGTCGTCTGTTCATGGAGGACCTTTTTTCTTAGGTCGTTGGTGCACAAAATTAGTAAACGACCCGTACGACGATACAACTGATTTTGTTAGCTTCTCATAAACGAAACACAGGTCTTGATCCAAATAAAATGTTGATATTATTGCGTGTTAGCATAATGTTTACCTGGTACAAGACCCTTAAACCTGGTACGTCTACCATGTCTGTTACTCAATAAGCATTTTTAAAAATTTATTATGGTACCTAGATTCAAGTTTTTTAAGCCAATTCGTAGTCTTTACTAATCTTCAAATTGAGTTCAAACAAGGTGGTGGCTCCTTTGTTAGAACACGATCTCCAATTTATTTATTTTTTGTGATTCAGTATTTCATAAGTCTGAGTTTAGTAACTAAATAACACCTAAGTATGAAACGAAAGAATTTCTAGTTAAATATTACTAACATTGACCTAACGTTTTATGTCTTTATTTCGATAAAATTTATAAACTGGCTATTTTGTTCACGTAAACGATGATTATATTATGTTCTGTGATCATTATTTATATTAACAAATGTAGAGGTACTTAGGCGTCTGTTGTACTTGTTTTATCAACTTTTTAATATTCTATTAATATAACAAAACAACCTCAGAGTTTTCATCTGAGAGTTACATCGTGGAATTTAATGTAGTAAAATTACTCGAAGATTGTATGCCCTGAAGAAGAACTTAAGCCATAATAATTTTCATGTATTGATAAGTACAGATAAGTTTTATGGGAATATTTTAAAATCTTTAAGGTAATGTGTAACAAACAAGGCAAGAATTAAATTTATTCTATACCATAAATATACGATAAAATAAATCAGTAGTTTTGTCTATATATGTCATTTATCCAAAATCTTTTTGCTAGATAGCTATTTTATAGGCCAGTAATTCGAAGTCAACATTTAACAATATTTAACTGTCTGGTCGGATTTAAGTAAAAAAAATGTTAACGGGTTAACTAAAAAAAAATGCCGAGTACTGTATGTTATTCCTCAATTGATAAGATATAAAAATTATGAATATCTACTTTTACAAATCATTATTTTCTTTTTTAAAAACTATGTTTGTTTTTTTTATTCTAAACTGATTATGTAAGTTTATATTCAAGTATTCATTCCGAAATTTATGGGCTATACAAATTATCGTAAAAACGAGAAGTAAATAATTACTGCATAATAAACAAGTACATTCGCATACAAAGCTATTTTAGTTCACTATAAAGCTGAGTTTATTAGAACCATTAAGAAGCGCCCTGGTTCTGGTTGCTTGTAATAAAGACAGTTTCACAGTAAATATTTATTCCAAAAATGTGCAGGATGAGACTTAATTGCAATTTGGCTCGACCTACATTAACCTGCAAAACCTACATTATTTAATTTGTACAAAATTTAATGATACTGTATGTTTGTAAATATATTGTTATTTATTTACTGCAAAAGTCTAGTCTTTTTAAAGTCATACAATCCAGTAGTTTTATTTAATACAGCTGTTATTTAGATAAATGAATTTATTACATATAAACATTTTTCAGCATGTTTAACAATTTTTTTATAACAATAAGTAATACCTAGCGCATTTTCTTTTGTTTGATCAAATAATTTCTAAATGCAACTTGTTTATCTTTGAAGGATCTCTTTATTTTTCCTTTGGCTTTGTGTTTCACCATTTGGTAATTTTTAGTTTTCCTTTTTTCTCTATTCGTCTTAGAACAATGTATATTTTTTCTACGATCTTTGTAACCAAATTTATCTCTGTCTTCTCGACCTTTTAAAACAGATTCTAGTCTTGCATTCTTGTCATGCTTTTTCTTCTTGTAAATGTTTTCTATAGCTGATAGTTGCACTAGTTCCCCAGTTTCTTCTTCTTGGTCTTCTAAAACATTAGATTTCCTTTTAACACCTGTAATTTTCTTCTTTATCTGGGCTACTTCAATGCGTTTAAAATCTTCATCTGTAAATATTGTCTCCATAGCAATTTCTCGAGCATTCTTAATTTTGTCTTCTTTAATCACTTTATGTTTTAGTTTTGATATATTTGTGTTCTCACCCTTTTCAGTTTCTGGGTGGTTCTGTTTATTACCTTCATTTTTTTCATCACCATCTTCCTCTACATCACTGTCTTCACTATCAGAAGTTATTTCAATTTCAGAGTCATCTGAATCAACATCAACCCATTCATCACTATCAGAGTCATGTTTTTTTTTAGTTTTATTATTTTGTTTAATATCATCCTTTGCTTCTTTTTTTTCCAATAACACTTCTGATCCTGGTATATAGTCTTTAGTTTCAACTTCTCCATACTTCTTTGCTTTCAATTCTATTGATTCTTCTGTTGGTCTTCCTCTATCTTTCTTATGCAACAATTCAGGCATAGACTGCCTGTATAATTGTATTAAAGATCTAGCAGCCATCATTACTGACTTTTCTTTGTAACTTTTATACTGGACTAAATCTCTTAGTAAGTCTTCACTTATTGCAAGTGGACATCTTGCACAGATTTCACGTATTGCATTCAAACCAACGGCCATAACATCAGTGGAATTTCTTTCAGTTATAAAATTATTTGTGATAGCTTTCATTACTGGTTCTATCACTTCAGGTGGAACCAATTCATGTGAAGCCTGTGCTGCAAATTGGAGAATACGGGTTACTTCTCTCTGGTGTGGTAAAAGTAATCTTGCAATAAATGGATAATAATTAAATAAAAACAAACTGTGCAGACCGATCAATCTAGATATTACATCTAGTGTCATGAGTTTCACTTCAAATCTTTCATTTGATAATTCCATCTGTTTAAATAATCTTTCTGCAAATCCCTGAGGGTTATTAATAAGATGAAGGGCTGAAAAATTAAATGAAGGAGCCTTTTGTTTCTTTTTCTTCATCTTCTTTGCTATTTTCTTGACCTTATCTACCATTTTCTCTCTTTTTCTAGTTTTTTTGTTAAATTTATTTGCCATCATAGTATGTTTTGGATCAACTTCTTCATCACTGTCTGAATTTTCTTCTTTCTCTTCTTCATCTCTTCCTAAGAAGAATTTAAGTGATGCAACCATAACTTTTGTTACTTTGGAGAAACATCCAATATCGGCAATAATATTAACAGTTTTGTGGTCATTCCAAATATTTTTGTGATACAATTCAATTAAAATGTCAACAGATAACTTTGAAACTTTAGCGTTTGAATCTTGTAACATTGCAAAAATAAAATTTTGTAAAGTGGAATTTAACTTCATATCCTTATGTTTCATGTTCATATTTTTTATATCAGTAATGATGTGAGTTTTTAAAAAATCTCTCAGGTATTTATCTTGACACTTTAGCAATGTGAAAAATAATTCAAGCAAATCAAATGGTGTAATAAAATTTTTATTTCTGAGTAAAATCAGACATTTGCACAAAGCTAATCTCATCTCATTATGTAAAATTGAGTTGTGAGTTTTTAGAACATCCACGATTTTTTGTGGAAATAATTTCATTTCATTCATATAACATTGAGCAACTTGTGCCAGAAACATCGCTTGTTCATCTAATTTTTTGTTGTACTGAGTAGGGTTAAGGTTAAAAATTTCTAATGTTGTTTCAAAGTGAGCAAGTTGCTGATGGAACTCCTCTTTATAAGAATCAGGATCCCGTTTGATTAGATTTTGTAACTGCGTCAAGTTGTTAGGTAATTGATTATTTTGACGAACCATTTTTATGTCTTAACTAGACAGGTGTATCACAAATTATAGTTAATCTTGTAGCACTGTGCTAATTTATTATGAACTAACACAGGAAACCAAAAAGAACTCTCAATATTAAAAAATAATCATGTACATAACCAATAAAGAGCACACTATCTCGTACATCATATGAATTAGGGATGTTGATTTGAGATTGATTAATTAAAAACGAATCGAATCGAGGTTATGTAATCGATTCATAGTACTGAATCGATCCAGTAAATCGATATTACAATCTAGAAATTAATTTAAATTTGTTTTGATAAGAACCATAAAATTATTTAATTGTACCCTAATAGACGTAAATAAATTACAGTTTTTCACTTACTTACTGAAAAACTCGCAAGATGGATATATAGGATTTGTGCTCAGTTTCCTTCGCCTCTCCTTAATGGATAAAAGAAATTTAAAAAAAGATACGTTTCTAATTAGAGGTGTCATAATTATTGTAAAAATGAATTGTGTAAGCATTATTCCTACGCAACAAATAACAAACTAATGAAGACATAATTAATTATTCTGCTGTCAAATATCTGTTGTTCGTTATTATTTTTGACAATAACAACTGTCAGCCAGTGTTATCGGAACGTGTGAACAAGTAAGCACTATGCAATCATCAATGGGTGTGTGAGGGAAATAACGTCACATTGCCTTCATTCCAAGTTGCGATACGAATAAAATATGTTCTGACTTTAGGTTTATAAATTATAATCGTTGAGTGCACGGCATAAAGTTCACTTTTATTTTTGAAGTAATAACTTTTACCACCGTTGTGATTTCAAACTCGATAAAACGAAAAAGCGACAGTGAAAAGAGACAACCATATACATCTATAGGATTTAGCATACGAGAGAATAAAACAGAATACATTTACATTATGGTATGAGACGACGACACTTCATATGCAATACGCACGAGTGGTCGATAGTTCGAATCCTACTGATTTAGGATATATATAAATAATTTTTAAAGAACATATATTTTTTGTAGGTTTCACTTATGACGCATGAACTGCTACTCACATATTATATTTTTTTATATTATCATAATTCATTTCATTATCTTGTCATTGTTTGTTGTCATTTACAAATTATAATACGATACATAACAGCAATTTACCCAACAGTAGAATTACGACAACCATTCATAATAATAAATTTGTGAAATAAATTATTTCTCTATGCCTGAAATAAATTATTTTCTCTATACCTTTCTGTCTTTTTCTATACCTGATACTTTAGTATGGTTATGAAAATAAGTATGATTATTTAAAAATGTTAAAAAACCTATTATTATGGTGTCTTTTATGTTTTCCATAATAACAAAAAAAGCAAATCGAATCGACCTTTTTGTCCTTAACAGTTTTGGTGAATCTATTCTTCAGGCTTTGAATCAAATCGACTTAGAAACGCATCCCTAACTTCCACTAAGATGTACTTATTAGAAATTAGTGTTGCCAAGAACTATAATTCGAAAGTTACATTTAATTTCCTGTAAGTTCTTTTTCCTGAAAAAATGATACCTGTTTTTTTTAAACAAAATTCCTTCTTAGTGTTGATGAATACTCGCTATATTAACCGATCATAAAAAGGGATAATTCTCAATTCTACTAGAGATTTTTGTTTCATATTTTTGGAATAAGTGAGTTCACACATCCGACGCGTCGCAGTGAACTGACTTGGCGTGGTGTTATCCATTTCAATACAGATGTCAACTCAGTTTAAAATCATTTTTATTTGTCTCTGGTTTAAAATTTTCTATAATTCAGTGGTTACATTTTTTCCAATTTCATGGCACGGTATAGCTACTATACTTTTTTGGTGGAGTCTAGATCTGTCATTTGGTGGCTTTTATTTTTTATTATTCATTAATTTACGTTGTGCGATTCTGTATTTAATGCATTTTACAAAATATATTTTATAATTTGATTATTGTGCACAAATGAAGTAGACACAAAAAGCGTGCATTTTGAATAGCTAAAAAAAACTCGTTGGATATTCAACAAGAGAGCCGCCCGAGCCCGCATTACCATGATTGTTTGATTAGTAAAATTTTATTGTACGAAGTTAGGCTTAAAATACGTGTATCTAGTGGCTATAACAATAAAAGAAATGTGTCAAATATGTCATGTCAACGAGCCACGTCATTTTTGCTTGAATTATATTATACGCGGCGTTATTACTAGTTAAGCGTTGTAAAAAAATACAGAAAGAATGAATATATTCCGTTTGCTTGGAGATTTATCTCACCTGTTAGCAATAATTATTCTTTTACTGAAGATTTGGAAAACAAGATCATGTGCAGGTAAACATTCGATAAAATATTACATATAACCGGCAGGTTCCTTCAGTATTTAGATAATTTTACAAATTCTTTATCATTGCAGGCATCTCTGGCAAGTCTCAAATTCTGTTCTCTATAGTATATACGGCGAGATACTTGGATTTGATTACTACTTTTGTATCCCCTTATAATACTGTAATGAAATTGGTGTTCATAGTAACATCGTATGCAACTGTTTATTTGATGTATGTCAAGTTCAAAGCAACTTACGACCACAACCACGACACCTTCAGGATCGAATTTCTGCTTATCCCTTGTCTAGTGCTTGCTTTATTGATAAACCATGAATTCACTGTGATGGAGGTTGGTAAATTTACTAAAACTTATATGTTAAATATACTCAAAACTTCCCTAATAAATTGTTTATGATATAGAAATGTTATACTTAATAATACTAAATAATAAACTGTATTTTTAACACCAATAGCATTAGTGTTCATCTATTTATTAGTGGCAAGTTAGGTTAGTATCTTCAAATGTAATCTCATATTTTTTTAAATTTTATTTATACTAAGGTGTATCCTGTCAAAAAGAAAATAGCTGGAATTTAATATTTTACATATGCATTTTGACAATTGCCTAGTATATGGATTTAAAAAATAAATAAAATCATTTATTATATCATAGTTGTAAGCTTTAATTATTTAATAACTCAAATTTCATTATACTTTCAAATTGGTAATTTATTTATAATCATTTTCTTTCAGGTTTTGTGGACTTTTTCAATTTATTTGGAAGCAGTTGCTATATTACCTCAATTGTTCCTTGTATCAAAAACTGGAGAGGCTGAGAGTATTACATCACATTATTTATTTGCTCTTGGATCTTACAGGGCTCTGTACCTTTTAAACTGGGTAAACAATATTATAATTTTTTTTTTGTCATTTTTAGTTTTTATATGGTGGTTATATTGAGAATGTTAGACATTTCATATATATAGTATACTAGATATTACCTGGCCACTTCACTGATGTAAATTAATCCTTACTAATAGGTGATAAGAAGTATCCTATATTCAACAACATAATTTAATTCTAAGCCACCGTTCATTGGAATTTGAGCATTATTGAAGAAAATGTCCCAATGAACATATTTTCGCATTTTCCAATATCAGTAACCATAAGATCTAGCAAAATTAGGGATAAGCAAAATACTTTTACAATGACCCAGCTAAAAATGTAGTATTATGTTTTTTAACTAAGTAACTTGAGTATATCTCTGTCATCACAATTAAGAGATAAAAGTCTTGTTGTTAATATTAATCAAGTAATAGATATGAAGTCAATTGATAATTCCTGTTAAACATGTAAAATAATTTTGAGTATGATAAAACATATTTGTTACAAATCGAGTTTTAATATATAATCACAAATTTATTTTAATAAAACTGTATTCTCATTTCTTATAACTGTTTTGATTTTATGTAAGTTATTATTTATTAAAGAATATCTTAAATCATAAAATATTTATTTCCAGGTTTATCGTTATGTGACCGAGGATCACTATGAGAAGATTGCGATTGTAGCTGGCATTGTGCAGACAGTGTTGTATTGTGATTTCTTCTACCTCTACATAACAAAAGGTACATTATATATTTTGTATATTTATTTAAACAGATGCATCGATTGTTGATTTAAGCTAAAGGTGACCAATTTAAATGGTATAAAATATGTAATTTAATAATCTACTCATTGAAATACTGTGATGTATCTATTGGTCTGAGTTATTTTTATTCTAGTTTCTGTTTTTTTTTTTAATTATTCATATGTTTTAGTGTTTTTTGCCACAATTTCACCTGATGTTAAGTGATGATGTGGCCCAGGATGTTAACATGTTAGGCTTAGTGGGGTCACTGGCTCGATGTTTTCCTTCAACTCTGGCTCATGGTAGGGATTTGAACCCACATCAATCTATGTGGTGTCACTACACACATGGTATTCACAAAATAAAGCAATAGATTATTTTTGTCATTTGTGCATTATTGCTAAAATATAAAAGTTAACTCATATTAATTTTTATATACTTTAATAGAAACATGAAATTTAGACAGTAGGTTCCTCTTCTGACGTAAATGAGCTTATTAAGAAAGAATTTTCGAAAATTCAAGAACTAGATGGGAAAAAGTTTTCTTTTTAAAAAATTATGTATCCAATGGGGAAAGTGAGTTAATTTGGGTTCTTTTTTTAAATAAAATAATTAATATTGGTATTTTTATTTACAAACCAAGATATAATGAAACATTTACGCATAGTGTATAATACGCATGAACGGCACACGCGGTTTATAGTAGAGTTGAACCTTTTTGGAAAATCAGCCCTCATATAATTCAGATGAGAAATTAGAATTAGAGAAGTTAGTGTTCTGTGATAATTTAGATTCATATAAAAATTATATGAATATTATTAATATGATATACAAATATAAATATTGGCTATAAATACAAATAAAATAAAATAAACCTCCAGAAATAGTTCATATTCTATATGGGGAACTCCCTAATTAAATCAAACTATTTTTTATACTATAAAGGTGGCAAAGAAGCATACAGCCCACCTGATAGTAAGCGGCTACCGTAGCCTATAGACGTTTGTGATACCATAGGTATCACTAGCGCGTTGCCGGCCTTGAACATACTTCCTCTACCCCACCACCACCCAACCTCTACTCCAAAGAACCCTATTCACCTCAGGAACACAACACATCAGTAGAGTGGAGGTATTCCACCAGTCGGGCTGCCCCAAGTAGAGAGAAATTTCATTTGAAATTTCTCTGTGCCCTACCTTTCTAAAATTTTATTCTTTGAAAGATGTCAGACACTTTATATGTAGCAAAAGTTAAAGTAAATAGAACTTAAACAGGTTACAGGTAAGATTTTATAAGTCAAACAATACAAACAAGTACATACTTCACAATTGAATGATTCTTGAATTTTAATGATAATAAATATGATAATATACATTACTACGTAATAAACTTCATGCTCAGAAAAATGAAAAATAAAAACACACTTGACATAATTCTGATTATATTTTTCATTTTATTCTAGTGTTGAAAGGGAAGAAACTGCAGTTGCCAGCATAAGCACTAAAAGTTAGATTGTGAAAATGCAATCTGACAAACTAATATTATATCTGTGAAGAATTTGGTGTGAGCCAATAAATTACCTAAGATCTAGTTTGTACAAACTTCGTCTGTGCTGTAATGTTGTGAAAATGTTTAATGAACTAATGATAATTATGTGTGATGATGATTATATAACAACTGCAAATCATTGTGTACAATCACAAATAATAATTCATTATTTGTTTGTAATTTTGTCATGAATAGGTATGATGATACAAAAATTAAGATACAAGTAATGATAAATATAATAACTTGTACACAATGTTAATTCAAAATTGCAATTTTTAAACCTATTAAAATGCATTAGCTATTATTCCATTTTTAAATTGCTGTATACAGTACCTTATAATTCTATCTCAGCTTCATTGATACGCCTTTTTATGTGTGACACCAATTGTTAACCTATTTGGAAAACTATGTTATAGGTGATTTTGAAATATTTTTGACAGTTATCTATCTACTAGGGTGTGAATTTCATTTCTCCTTGCTTTCCACTGATATTTTTTGGATATATTTTAATCCTTAATTATTAATGTATTATTTTCTTTTAGAAGTCAATAAAAGATTCATAATTTCGAAATATAATTTTCAGTAGTGAAAGGTAGCTATTTTTAGTAAAGAGAAAGGAAAGCTTATTACGTGGATATCTGTTTATGAATTTTTCACTAACTTTCTCGCTTTGTTGTATGATCATCAGCCTTTTAAAAAAACCAATGCACCTTCTTTGACCAGTGCAAAGTCTTTTAAAACTAGATTAAATACTATGCAAATTTTTATGTTCTGCATAGGTTATCTTTATAATAGTTTCTACTATTTAAATAAGAATATTTTCCAAATATATAATGCCACCAATTATAGGACTCGTTTCCTAAAATGGAAATTAAATTGTTTAATCTTATGGCAATAATTTAAATCCACTTTTTGAAATTACAATGGACTTTGAACAAATAACGATGTTAGAATGCTATGACGGAGATCTGCAAGTAATATGTCTATTTTATTAAATGCAATTTGAATTTAGATAATATTTTAATACCATATGTTTTCATGTTTAACATTTCTAAAACAGCTCAACAGATATTGAGTGTGACTGTACTAAATTATGTAGAATAATTTAAACTTTTATTAATTTTTTATAACAAATGAGCAGTTAAATTATCTTACTAGCCTTGACTTAATAAAAGACGAGTAAATAAATAGATTTGATACAAGTCCGATGCTCATGTGTCAGTAAATACCTTGAATGAAGTTAGTATTACATTTTTGTATGTGTTTAATTATTTAATTTTGTGTGCAGCGCACATAATGTGTTGTATCAATGTATAGGATGGTAAACTTTGAATATTTACATATCCTTCTATACATTGTCACACTTTAAATATTAAAATAATAATAATAATGCAATCACAGGCTGACTTCGTTCGTCTTTATGAATTCTATTACTATTGGATGTATTTAATTTTTACATTTTCGTAACAAAAAGTTGTAAAATGTAACTTTAGTTACCTATATGACCCTACCGAGATCTAATCTAATGTATAAATAATCATAACCCAATACTTGGTTATAATAAAAGTAATGTAAATTTCTATTTGGCAAAGTTTAATGGTAATCAGTACTATAATACATATTATGTTTAACATTTCGTTTTTACATGTTAGTGATAAGCACTTAATGTAACTCCTTCGCATAAGTATCTGAATAAATAGATTCAGTCCAAATATATTGTTATTATTTCAAGTAACCACACTGTATATGTACTCATAATATTAAGATTTGAACAGTATTACAGCATATTCATCGAAATCCGATACGTGAACTTCTTCCTGGAAAGATACGGAGAAATATTTAAATAAAAATGTGTGCACTAATCCACAACTCTCAAAAATGTTATTCGGCATACCAACATGTTGAAGTTACCTATCAATGGTAATAATGTAAATTCAGTTTTTTATAGACTTTTATATTAATAATTTATAATAATGTTTACATTTTTATACAACATTAAATTATTTTTACATGATTATAAAAATACGTAGTAAAATGGATTCACATTACTATCATTGACGCCTAACTTCATCATGTCGGATTCCCGTCACATGATGCGCGCGCAGCTTTTAATATTACCCTCTACTAAATACGCCAAAAGAAGTACAATTTCAAAAAGTATCAACGTGTTTGATATTTAAAAAAAAAACAGAATACCTTTAACATAGTGCTACAATTTAATAAATATAATATTCCATTTTGAAGGGTACTTTCTTCTAAAATAGCTGTGTAAGGGACGCCCATATGAAAATTCTCTCTTATCTGAAAAATATCATCATCAATTAAATTTATACTACTAGATATGACATACAGAGGCGTAGCTAGACGGAGGCGGTCCATACCAGTTACCACTCGTTCACAGATGACACCTGCCTGACATTGAAAAAAGAAACTCGCAAACAGTCACAATATTTTTCAAATTTTGCAAATGTTTACAAACCTAGGTATTTCTAGGTGTGTGAAGAAGCGAGTGAATGTATAATAAAACTCAAAAAACCTCCTATAAGTACGATTTTTTTAATTTTCTGCATAAGGTGCCACCCATGCTAGGTATACCACTGATATATGTATGGTCAAATACTGAAGCATGTTTACCTGTGAACTGTAAGCCATAGTAAAATCGGGTAGCCAAGCTAATATGTTCTTTGAATCCAGTTTTTGATATAATAGATTTGCAAGGTCACACATATGTCTCATATTATTCATGTCTGTAAGATAAAAAACGTGTTACGAAATAAAATAAAAACAGTTGTACAAATTTTATGTGATGTACCTTTATAGTTTAATGCAAAAGACATTTTAAAAGGTGCTATTTTTCTATGAAGTCTCAGGTATTCTTTAGAGTTGTTGTTAAGTCCATCCAGTAATAAAATAAATAATGCATGTTCCAATGACATTGAGCAACACATATGTGAAGTATTTTTTGTAGTCTGCAATATAATTACAATTTATCATGATTATTTGATACAGATTAAAAAAAAATATTTACTTGAAAAAAGAAAAAGAAAATGCAAATAATGCATAGTTATTTTAACATTATCAAAAGAGATTACAATTTAAGGTGTAAGGTACAAGTCTTTTTGAATTATATACTTATCAATTTATGTCTGCTTACTACCAACTGTAGTAATTCTATACATTAGATCTGTGTTTTTATTGTATCATCTTGTCAAGTTGATCTACTTTGGAGTTAGTGAGAAATATAAATATATATAACAAGTTTTTCAAGTTCTTCTATGTATAATTAAAAACATACATGATTAGTAATAATTTTTATTCTCTCAACAGGTTGTGAACCCCAAGAAAACTGGGCTATGATATCAGCATTGGCCCTCATATCATCATAATTTACATTATTAACAGTAAATAAACTTGGTGTTGTGGTTATCTGTAACATAAAGACATGCATTAATAATCCGTAATACCACTTCCTAACGATAAAATAAAGGCATTTCTCCTGTGTGTGTTTTGCTATACACATTACACAAAACATTGTTTCAGTACCCTTTTTTTTCATCAAACTATTTTGTATGAATTAGTGTTATTGTCTCTGTATAGTGTGCAGAATAAATCACGCACAGGAGACCTAACTTTATTTACAGATAATTAATAAAAATTAAGTCTTGAATTTCGTTCAGCTGAACAGTTACCTTTTTATAGAAAATACATTTATAAAAAGGAAGTATTTAAGAATAAAAAAGAATTTAAAATACACAATTGAGTAATTTTAGATATTTTAGTACTTACAGAGCTCCACCAATATTTTCTATACCTTTGCCACTGAATAAAATTTTGCATAATATCTGTGTTTGGCAATATAAGATTAAATTCACATACTGAATGATATTCTGGATCAAGGTTTACTAACTCTAGTATCTGTATCATTTTCTCATCATACAGTGGAAATTTCCCTTTAATAAACCCAAAATATGGCTTTGTATGTAAAAATTGATCAGGAAATTTATTGAGGAAAATTGGTATTTCCTTATTCTGAGTTTTACTTAGTAAAAACCTTAGCCAATTTACATATAAATTTTTTATTAATATAATACTAGGTTTTTTTACACTATAGCTTATGCTATTTTCTGTGGCATTAACTATTTTAAAAAAGTGTTTCATTTGTACAATTTTGAACAGTTCAGTTTTCATTATCAATCAATTTAGATGATTCTTTTTCAGTTATATCAACTTCATGCAATGGTATATTGCCCAATGGTGCAACAAAATAGTCATCTTCGGTCACATGTGCATTTTTAAGAATTTCTTTCTGACAATTTCCCTGTGTTATTTTATCATTCCTCAGACTTAAATTTCTGAAACCCAACATTAAAAAATAGATTAATATATTTAGTATTTATGCATTTGAGTTTTGTTTCAAAGGATTTTGTTTTGACATAGGCAGTAGACATAATTATTAATAGAATGACAGAATAAGAAGGCAAAATTGATTTTTTTTTCTTGTAATCCACCTTTTAATAATTGTGGTAGCTTTAGTCTCAGAATCTTAACGCACAACTCTGTGGTTCACGGTTTGTGGCACCGGACACCTAATCATACGAAAATATCTAGAATGGTCATTTGTCTCATTGTAGTATGCATGAGAGGTGAGGGGCAAGTAAGATGAAATAGATCTCCAATTTGTTTTGAATATCATGTGAGACTTTTTTGCAGGATCTCAGTGTCATGTGATGGCTTTTATTATAAATTCATAAACTTATGTTATGTGACCCTATATTTTCATACTTTGCCTAAATAGTATATGGAATAAAAACCAAACTTTAACTATATCACATAAGAGCTGCAAAAACTACATATTATAGGGCTTAATAACATAAGTTTATGAATTTGAAACAAAAACCATCACATGCCACTTTGTGATCCCGCATGTGATAACAAAACAAACTGGAGATGTATTTCAATACTTTGCCTAAACAGCATTAGGCATTCTATAGGATACCTGGTCGGACTTTAGAATAGCTACCGCTGAATTTGATGATGTGAAGGTGCGAGAACTAAACCTATCATTTTTATCTCTGCAACGGAAATACGAAAATATGTCACTCAAAACTGCACAAAATGTTGAAGTAACGTAAAGGTAAAGGTAAAGTAAAGGTTGTATTTAACAGTATTAAAAAGTAACAAAACGATGTATAGAAAAAAATTATGATCTTCGAAAATCTTACCTATCACGCCAAAGTGAACTTTATGACAACTCATTAGAACTGACATTTGTATTGTCAAATTTACAAAAAATGCATCGCGAAATTTATTTCAAAACTATTTTTTCCGCAGTGTACAATTTTATATTTAGACTAATTACTAGTTATCTAACTGTAATAAAAATTTGGACTCTGAACTCGACGGTAGCAATTCTAAAGTTTAGCCAATGCCTAGACATTTTATAGAAAACCGGTATTTCACACGTTGCGTATGACACAACATAATATATAATTTACTTACTCGTCTTCTAATACAGAGTACAAAGGTTGTATATTATTTGTATTCAGGTGAAGAATATTATCTGCAAAAGCGATTGAATCCTCCAATATTCTAATACCCTCAGGCGTCTCGTACTTCACTAGTGAAAGTCTTTCTAGTAGTGCCAAAGTATTTTTGTCAATTTGAGTTCTGGTGTTATTTTCTTTTACTAAAGTTTCAACTGGCGTCAAGGGTATTTTAGTACAAAAATCTCTGGTAAATATGTTCTTAAATTTACTATACCTGGTTAAAATTAATTTGTATGTCATAATTAGTATTTTGTACTAAAAATTATACAATTCCTTGTTATGATCACGTTATCAGATGAAATGACATTAACAAATAATGAAATGTCAAGTCAGTCAAATGACAATAATTCTTCTTCTTTTTATTAGCACACAAGTCTGCCAATGTCACGTTGATAGAATATTTTTAAATCTTGAAAGATAAAACAACGCTCTAGCAAGATGGTAGCACCCTTGTTAGAACTGTCCAAGTAGTTTTTGAGGCAACTCAAAATACATGTTTCTATATTTATACTGCCATACGTTACATAACTCTATAATATATATTTTTTTCGATCTGACTGTACTGTTAGCCATAAGGGCCCAGGAGCCTCGAACGGCTTTTACAGCTTCACCGGACTTGGGGGCGAGCGCTTAAGGCACTCAGCCACGAAAGTTTTGCAACTCTATAATAATTGTAATATATTAATATTATAACATTACATATTGCTAGTAAATTTGTAAAAATAGTGGCCACACTTTATAGTTGTTGGCAGCACAACCACACTCCACAGAGTACTTTTATACTTTATATTTTCTTGAGCCAAACTGGTCTAGAGAACTATAAAATAGCTCTAGAGTCTAGAGAGCTACAGCTAAGAAAGGTTTTAAAGAGATCAAATATTTTCTTTCGTAGACATCGACATTTTTTTTTACATTACTACTAAGGTGGCTAACAAGCATACGGCTCGCTTAATGGTAAGCAGCTAACGTAGCCCATGGATGCTTATAATACCATAAGTATCAATCAATTAGCGCAATGCCGATATTGTACTTGTACCCTCCTACCTCTCCTCTAAATAAGACCCGTTGGTGCGTCCAGTCGCTAATGATACAAAAATAGTTTGAAACCGGTTTTTAGATGAGAAAATCTGTTTTATTTAGGTTTTCATGTTAATCCCTCTATATAAAATAATCATATTCTTGAGATAATATTCACACAAACAAATTTAATAGGTACTAAAATATGTAAATTATAACGCACAGTTCGTAGCTGTCACCCATGTTAAATTTATTCAACACACTCTGCACCGCGCCGCGCCGTCTCCAATGCTCAATACGGTTGTATAGCCTATCGTTGTTCTCACTTCCATCACTTGCCAAGAGCTTGGAGTTCACGGCTACTGCTTCGTTCCTTAACATCGTAGCGTGAAGCTATAACCTCAGACCAAGCTACATACAATCTTCCTCAGTGAATAGGTTGTACCTAAAATACATAAATAATTTTAATATCTTGTAGTTCCAGAGATTAGCGAGTTCAAACAAACTATCTCTTGAGGTTTATAATCTTACTATATTCTAAAACCTAGTCCCTCGCCGTGTCTGTCTATCAAGTGATAAACTCAAAAACTACTGAACGAATTTTCATCAATGGATGGAGTGATTCGTGAGGAAGGTATAGGAAAATAATTAATTAAAGGTTTTGTGTAAATTGGCTGAAAAATTACGATGATTTTTAAAGATATCTGATAAAAATCATGTCGACTGGGAGCTGTATACTGGCGTGCGCCGCGTAAACCAATAGAGTTATATTAATTACTCAGCTACCCGAGCAAAGCCGGGGCGGGTTGCTTGTATTAGTATAAATTATAGCTTGATCGCCGTAAGCGCGACCCTCCTAACGGTTTCCGGGACGCGGGAAGAGAAGAAGACCAACCAGTCGATACACGTTTGACGTATTGGCTTACGCGGATTAATTTTTGTAATTGCTACACATGAGATTATTTCACCAAGATGAAATTACGGACGCTACCTCATAAAAAACTATAGAGTAAATGAAAAGTTATGCTTTAACGCGTTTTTATACAAATATATTGTCAATATATACTACTAAAATCAAAGATGTTTCACTTAAAACTACGTGTAAGAGTTACACACACCATTTTTTTCATTAGTATTTGTCATTGTCAAAGTAGTTTTTTGATTAGTATTTTAATAAAGACAACATTATTATGTATAAAAAAATATATTAATATCTGCCCCAGTTGCAATAACATGCCTAAACTATTGATCTTAAGATATAGGGTGTCATGTCAATAAAGTGTATATCTGTGCACACCCGCCGCCCCGCATCCCGCAAACCATATGGAGGGTCACGCTTACAGCGGTTATCCTATAACACTGAATATTTTTTCAAAATGTACCTGATTGAAGTGGCATTTTAATAACAACAAAAAATGATGTGTTTTCTTTATTTTTCTTAAATCATATCTTATATAATAAACCAGTCGTTTTGGAGATATTTTAGTATTAATATTATTCGGTTTTTATGATTTAAGTAATATATAATACCAAATATGAAAAATACACGTTTTTAACATAGTATATTATTAATTACAAGATGTTCTATTACTAAAAAATTGTTCAAACTAAGTTAATTAATACTAAAAAACAGTTTTTAGGAATTATAAGTTTTATAATAAAATCTTTAACAAAAATCATTGAAGCTCTAATTATCATCATTTGAGGATACTTCATTGGTTTCTTCAGCTGTGTCATCTGCTGAGCTGACATCATTTACATCAATACCAGTGTCATCATTACTGTTATTAGAAGCTAGTTCCTCCTGTAAATATTATAACCAAATTAAAACAACATTATCATTAATTAGAACAGTTATATATAATTAATTCAAAAGTTCAGTCAGCACATTTGCACGGTGTTTCTACTCATACTTTATTGAATTGTGATTTAGGCTTGTCTCTTTAACAACAATCACATCTAATGTTAATTATGGAATAAGCTTAGAAGGGAAGGCTCTCCCATACCCATAAGTGCTTAAAGATATATTTTAAATTTACAGCATGATAGTTAGATCACATAAAAATAGAAAACTATGACACTATTTCATCAACATGTTTTCCTTTAACTATATCAGTCTGGTACATTGTAAAATTTAAACCTATAACATTTGATGCGTCGTAAGTGCAAGTTACCAGTTTTGAGCTGAGTTTTAAAAATGCATAGATATTACAAAAAGGAAGATACTATAACGAATAGTGAGATCCTCTGTTAATCGGAACATGAAGAGAGAAGAAATTTCTGTCCGGGATTGGTTACACTGGTTACCAGGCATCGTTTGTTAATCTGGGGATTGGATGCTGTGCCTGTGGGGTGGTCAGCAATTAAATAACCGGTTCAGTCAATGAGTCAAGCGAGGGTGGCTATAAGTGAAGTTGGAGGCCACTGGGGGTGACCCCAAACAACATTCTCACTTGGGCCGCTGGAATGTTCACATCCCTGTAGATATTTCGTGATTCTGAGAGTATACTTTTGCTACGTGCTTGCATTCGAACCTGACCTGACGACGTCCAAAACACGTGTGATCGTCGCGTATGACTATATATCGAGGAGACTGTTGCTTTGCTGTTGTATTATGTTGCGAAATATATATATTAGGATATTTTTTTTATTTCTCATATGGAAATATGTTAATTTGAAACATTTTTTTTGTCAGGTAATTATGGTCTATGGTTGAAATTATACGTATTTTAAAGATTTTAAGTTGATATTTCATTTTATAGAGGTTGCTCACAAGTTTTTCATTATCAAAGTAGTGGATTTTTAGGAGCAACCTGTAATGTAAATATTACACAACTTTTTTACATATAGTAGACATCTCAGGGAAAAGAAATAAAGCACGAGACATGAAAAAGAAAAACATAAAACAATTATTACTTCTAATTCAATTAAATATAAACAAAAAACAAAAATCTTAATTGACAAAATAGAAAAACTTAATATATACCTTGACTATTTCCACAAAGCTATTAGCTTCGCTCACCATTTGCTTGAGCACGGCATTTTCTTTTTTGTAGTGTTCTATTATTTCTAGTAGCTTTGCATTTTTGTCCAAAAATTCTTGTAGAGCAATCCTGATTAAATAAAATACAAAAATTTTGAGAAACTATACATTTTAAATCATATAATGGATCACAAATTATTGCTGAAGTAAAAGTACCAAGTACAAATTTTCAATACCTCCTCCTATTGCTGCTGAATTATAGTAGTTAATACCAATTCACTTTTGAAACAACAAAATTGAGTATTAAAGTAAGATTTATAAATTATAAAAAAAAAAACTAATAACTTAAGAAATATCAGTACATAGACTTGATAGTTATTTACCTGAAAAACTTGTCAAATATTTTGTTTATTATAAATATTTTGTATTATCAACATAAGTAATTATTGTCCAAGAAATATGTACATTATTATAACTGGTTACTTACTGTCGCTTTTCAGCAAGTATTTGCCAATATTTTCCTGATGGTTCATCAGTGTTGATGAGGTCATCCTCTATGATATTTCCGTCAAGGTTTGCTTGAGTTTCCTTGTTGGCAACATTCTTTTTCTTCACCTCAACTGGTTCACTTTTGACATTAATAAAAAAAAGGAAATTTATGACCTAAACCTTACACTGGACTGGAGTTTATTAAAGTGATTATAATATTACAATAACAAATTTATTTCAAATGATACACCAAAACTTAAGAATCAGCTATGATTGTATTTTCCTACAAACTTACTATAATGTGTATAATTAAGTATTTGGGCTTGATTACTTGCATTGTTTTAATCTATCAACAGCAAAACTAATAATATGAGGAGACAATCTCATAAACAAATTTTTGTTCCAAAGCTAAGTATTGCTTGTACTATGATAGCTAAACAGCAGATACATACTTGTATTCACATATTTAGTACCAGACTACTTATTTAAGATAACATAAATTATTTATTGCAGTTTCCATACATTGGAAATTTATATACATTTATGATGGCCCAGTGGTAGTGTGTACGGACATTGCATTGATGGATGACGTGAGTTTGAATCACTGCAATGAGCCTAAGCTTTTCAGTGAAGGAAAACATCGTGATGTTTAAGATCATGATCTTAATGATGATGTAAGATCATGATAGGGCTTTTTCTAATCCCCACCTGGCTAGACTCCACCACCCTCATGTTGAAAATCTGTCAGCAAGCACCAATAGGTGTGTTCCGGCAACTGCAATCTAGAGCAAGCAGAGCTTAGTGTGTTACAATCTAGGGCCACATCGACACTTAAGATCAGGTGAGATTGTGGCCATTACGATAAACCTATCATGATTTAAAAATTTGAAGAATAGACCTGTGTAATTCAGCATTCAAGCAGCCATTTCATAACAAAAGATAAATAGTTTGTTTACTTACTTATTTTCTTGAGAGATTTGATGCTTAAACCTTTTGGATGGTCTACCCACTAAATTCTTGCTGTCATTTGCGGTTGGTTGTACAGTTTTTAGAGACCTTGTAACCCTGGTCGTTTCCTGAAATTAAAAAGAAAAACGAATTGATTATGTACTTTATGCGTGAAAAGGTTTATTTAAGATGTAAACAATATATTGTGTTACCTGTGTATCTTGAAGGCTCATCGTTATGTTGTAAAGATTAACCCTCAATATTACGATGCTAGTTTAGTTATTTCGACACTTATAAATTCGGGAAAAATAGTCTCAAACGCGCAACAAAACTACATAAACTAAAAAATGAATAAGCAGGTACCTTTGTGATAGGTACTGAAATTACTGAAAGTGAACACTGAAAACAAATAACCCGGGCAGGCAGGCTTCCCGTTTGACCACACCACAGATTAATAATATCATATTATAGTAATGGACGATATACATCGATGTATTAAAAACACTCGATGTAAAAAACTCGATGTATTAAAGTATTGATAAATCGAATCAGCGGAGCAGTAACTATGATCCTCAAGCAATCTGGAATTAGTACGGGAACTGAGAACAACAATAGGTTGTGTGTCAACGGTGAAACCGTGGTGCACAGCAATATTTTTTTTTAATATATTTTTTTATGTGCTGCTTTTTTGTCTATATAAAAACTAATAAAATATAACATTAAATATATATTTTTAAACATAAGTATTGAAAAGTTGATCACCTATACACATAATAAAAGGGTAAAGAGTCGAAATCTGTAAGTTAAAGATATTTGAGAAACAAGGGAGCGGTAAGCTTATAATTATATATATATACACACATATATATATATATATATATATATATATATATATATTAGAATTACTAGGAAGGTTTCGAGTAAATAACAATATACTTCTACATTATTAAAATATATTACTAGCCGATTAGATTTATAAGATGTTTAATTGATTAAGTTTACGAGTAGGCGTCGTCGACCAATCATAGGCGTTGGTGTTATAATAATATTGTATTAGAATTACTAGGAAGATTTCGAGTAAATAAGAATATCACTAGCGTTTAAAATTAATACTTTTACATTATTAAAATGTTTTTAGTAGCAGAAAATTTCGTTTATTTTTGTTATATATTATTAGCGGGTCGTTAAAAAAATCAGAAAATATTCATAAGCGAATTTTAATAACTACCCTACAGGTCGCCCTGAGTAGAAGGGTATAATAAGGTGTAGCGCACAAGGATGGGATTTATTCACGCTTGGATCGTCTAGTCACTCATTCATAGGACGTGAATTATAATTGTAGTCTATTCTTATATTTGTAGTAGTCGGAACATCTAAGATCAGAAGTATGAAGACATAGTTCTTCTAACATCTGATGTGAGATAATGAAAATTTGTGAGGTAGAATCAAGCAGAGTACAGGTTTCCTGCGGAATTTGGTGAGAGCTATACTTAACTTACGTAATTTTTAAATGTTAATTTATACGTGAAGCATATTCCTGTGCTCATGTTTAAAACTATCGTGTTTCTACAATGATTCTTGTTATGGCTAGCATTTATGAGCATTTATTTATAGGTGTAACATAACAGTAGATGTTTCTACAAAGCATCTTTCTGTATACGAATATTTTTTTCGTGGATTTTGAGGCTAATGCGCATGGAAACGGTATGAAAATTTGTGATTTTAAATGTTAATTTATACGCGTGAAGTAGTTTTCTGTGCTCTTCTGTGCTCGTGTTTAAAACTACCGTGTTTCTACAATGATTTGAGTGTTATGGCTAGCATTTATGAGCATTTATTTATTTATTTTTTAACGGTTGATGTTTCTACAAAGCATCTTTATGTATAAGAATATTTTTTTCGTGGATTTGAGGCTAATGCGCATGGAAACAGTATGAAAGAGTACGTAATTTTTAATTGTTAATTTACACGTGAAGTAGTTTTGTCAATTTGAGTGTTATGGCTAGCATTTATGAACATTTATTTATAGGTGTAACATAACATAACGGTATTTGAGACTTATGCGCGTGAAAACACTATATGGTTAGTTACGTTAGTTTCATTATGAATTTTTCCGTTAGTTAAGTTAGTTCGTTATGAAATATTCATGCTATTTTAATGTGTATAATTACATACATGACAAATATAATATTACGATTGTCATTTAATTGAATAACGCGAATCACAAAACGGTAATTAATTATACCAGTAAAATAAACTACAATTTAAGTCCATAGTTGGGGTGTAGCTTGGGTGCTAGCTAGGGTGTAACTTATTCGTGATTTTTTCAAGATTCGTGAGCATGTGAATACGGTCAATAAATTAAATCACGATCCAAAAAAAAACTATTTGTTGATGTACCCTTGAAGTAAATTATCAGTTCATATGAGTTGTACTTTATTTTCAAGAGTGGTAAAACACCTTCTTAAAAAACCACGTGAGCTGCTGCTTTGCTTGTTTTGTTAGCAGATGACCGACTGGCCAGGCTGCGGCTCTGGCTGCGTGACGACTAGCCCGGCTGCGGCGATTTACTGAAGCTTGGATAAGTGGTGTAAGGATTTTTACTAGAACCAGTTAAGTATTATAGTCAAATGGTTTGCTCGCGCTTGTTATCATTGTATACTCTGCGTGTGGTGGTCTCGATTCATTCGTACACAACTGTCATGTCCTCTACCACTCGTAACTATGGTCAAACTAATTCCATGCTTTGTTTATTTGACTACAAATATATTGTCGGATCCCTGGAGACCCTTGACCCTTCACTGGTAGATAGGTTCTTTGAGCTGCCACCAGGTGTTCTTTTTAAACAAAAGAGACCAGAAACTGTTAGTTGACGATTATTCTGACTGATACAAAAGCTGATCCTTATATTGTTGACGACGAAATGTCCTAAGGATGTTGACTTGTGGTGTAGCACGGATCCTTATATTGTTGACGACGAGATGTCCTAAGGATGTTGGCTACTGCTGTCAGTGTTGTCATCTGGTTCTTGTGTGATTAAGTTGTATGACAAGTGCTTATCCTTATATTGTTAACGACGAAATGTCCTAAGGATGTTGACTTGCGGTGTAGCACGGATCCTTATATTGTTGACGACGAAATGTCCTAAGGATGTAGGCTACTACTTCTACACCTTTATCCTTATTGTTGACGACGAGATGTCTTAAGGAATTCTTAAAGATGTTTTGAAGTTAAAGAAATTCTTTATTTACAACTTAATTCACAATTACACTTATGAACGTACAAGAACAAGAACACAAGTAACAAGAACTGTGAAACAAGAAACATATCTTTCTAGAACATTTCACAGTAACTTGTTTTTATTGCATAACATTTTGTTTTTATTGCGTCATGCATAGTTGCATTTTTAGCTACGCAACAACATATAGTATTTTAATTATTTCAGATGAATAATCAAAGTACGCTCTGTCTAAGGAGTCTGGGAAATAAGCAAAACATATTTAACGGATAATAACGAAGAAAGGAATATTTCAGATACCAGTTAAGTATTATTACCAGTTAAGTATTAATTGCACGTTATTTTTAATGCACGTTATGCACGTTATTTTTAAAGTTTAATCTGTTTCCATCACGACTTTATTTGTCAGGAGTGGTAGAGCACCTTAAAAAGCACGGGAGCTGCTGCTATTTGTTTTCTGTTAACAAATGGTCAACTGGCTGGGCTGCCTTCATGCCTTTCTACCGTGGCGACTGGCCTGGGCTCTGGTGGCTGCGGAGTATCGCTGCTGTGGCTGTGGCTTCGGCTTGGTCTCCGGCGACTACGGCTCCGTTTCCGACAGCTCTGGCTTCGGCTCCGCAGGCGTCAACAAAAGCACATGAGCTGCTGCAGTGTTTCTTTTCTGTTTGCAGATGGTCAACTGGCCCTGCTGACTGCATGCCTATTTACCATGGCGACTGGCCCGGCCTCTGGTGGCTGCGGCTTTGGCTCCGTCTCCGGCGACTGTGGCTCCATCTCCGGCAGCTCTGGCTTCAGCTCCGAAGGCGTCAACAAATGTAGTATTTTCATTATTTAATTACAAGGTACTCTCGGTCTAAGGAGTCCGGGAAATAAGCAAAACATATTTAACGGATAATAACGAACAAACAAAAAGAGTGGATGAAAGATTTACTGAAACTTGCATAAGTGGTGTAAGGATTTTTTACTAGAACCAGTTAAGTATTATAGACCAAATGGTTTGCTCGCGCTTGTTATCATTGTATACTTTTGCGTGATGCATTTTAATTGCACGTTATTTTTATTATGCACGTTATTTTTAAAGTTCCATCACGTTTCCATCACGACTTTATTTGTCTGGAGTGGTAGAGCACCTCGCAAGCAGGCAGTTAGGCAGCCGGTACGCTGATCAATCGCTGAATTTATCTATTGATGGACTATTAGAATTTGCAGTATCTACTACAGATACTGATGCTATCATTTATAACCAAATAGATATTTTTTTTTAATACGTGACGTCAAATGTTTGTCTAATGATTAATTACGATTAGTGTCGTCACTATTTTAAAACAATAAACTAGCAACACTTGAAATGTCATTTACTGCGTGGGAAAAAACACCCAAACACCTTAGCCAAATAATCAGAGCTTAGTTCGATTTATCAGGTACATACTTATTTAGACTTATTTAGTATACACATTCGGTTTCAATAATATTTTATTATTGTCTTATTTTATACAGGAAATGTTTGGTGCCGGATTATATATCATTCATTATCATTTTCACAATAATCGACATAAAAAAATGGTTCTAAAATACTATTATCAAATAATTTTTAGTTTATTGTTTATTAGCACCTTAATTAGATCCCTGATTATAACGGTATTACGGGATTATAACTCTCATTACAAGGTAATTCTCCGTTACCGATAAAATCAATAAAAAAACAATCTAACCTCAACACCTAAAAAATGTTAGTTGCCATAACGTGCCATGAAATGAAACGTAAAATTAAGATTTTTTGTTCTTATTCTGTCATCCTTCTAACATTTGTCTGTAAAACAAAAAAAAACCATGTAATGAAACAAAAATCTACTTAGACCTGAACTGCGTTTGTAAATTGTATAATATCTCGGTGGAGCTTAACAATTTTACCCTAAATTTCTTATATCAAAATGACATATTATAAATTATATTTTTAAAGAAAAATGATATATAGTTTTACCGATAATTTTGCCATTCAAAAGCAAATAGTTAGTCTTGCCAGTAGTAAAAAAGTAAGAGCCGAGCGAGCAAGTGAAGCAAGTGTGCAATGCCAGCGACAGGAGAGTGCTGACTTCAAATTATATCACTATTCTTATTCTAAGTTCAATTTTAAATTTGACTTTGAATAACTCTGGCCAGGGATGTTATTTTTCTACAGGAATGGTACCAGAGAATAGAGAACTGCTTCCTCCACCCACCCTGTACCTTCTGCAGCTCAGTGTGCGAAAATTATACTAAATGTCGAAATTTCGATTCTAATTATTAACCTTCCTTTCATAACATATGGAATTTCATCCTCCAAGGGGATTAAGAATAACGTGATTTCTGAGATGTTTCTCTCAACATCTCAGTCTATTGGACATTTGGCTTGTATTTTATCATAGTAATAGGAAATAGAGGTATAATTATTTGTTAAGTTATATATGTGCATAAGGCATGAATAGGTTGATAAGTCAACCTGCATAAAATTTAAAAATAAACAAATTTGTTTTTTTTTTAAATGAGACATCAATAACATGTAATCTATAAAATGGCCACCCTAAAAAGTATGCATTATTGACATGCCAACGTGTTTATTCTTGGTATGTATATATTATAGGTAGATGTCATCATTTACCAGTCACTTACTTTATTTAGTTATTTATTATTACAAATTTAAATTTATGTATTCCTGCTAATACTTTGTTATTTATTTTCAGATATTATGAAGAAATATGCTCGAAATATGATATATGACAAGCTTCATAGAGGTGGAGTGCTTGTATGTATTGGTTTGACTTTGTATGGCTCAGTTTTGCTTGGAGATCACTTTTATAAATATTTCAAGTATGTTCGACCACAGATAGAAGCAACAAAGATGGCTGCAGAACGTGAACTTTTAGCAGAAGGATCATCAGATAATATATTACTAAAAGATTAATCATTTGTTAATTGATATTAGATTATAGATATAGGCTGTAAATGTATTTATTTGCTAGTGTTATGTTTTTTGAATAAATCTTAATACATTAATATGCAGTTTTGTTTAAGTAACTCTTAGCAGTATTAATACTTTATGATTATATATAATTTTATGTACATAAGGTTATAATCTTATGTACAGATATTATATATAGCTATATACCTATATATGGTTAAGATAGGTAGTTTAAATACTTACGAATTTTACCAAAACTATAGAATGGTATCTGGAAAATAGTGTTTTTAATGTGTTATATTTGTCACCTGATGTTAAATGACTGATCGAAAATGATTACATTGAAATTAAAGCTTAAAAACATTGAGGTAAAAGAACGCGTAGTGCTTATAAAAATCGTAGTTTCTTAAAACTTGATTCAACTTTTTATTGAATGAACATATTGTTATATTTTTTTTATTAAGGACCATGTATTTAATAAGTAGTAAAACCAAAAAAAATACAGCTAGCAATTTAGTACGAAGATTGAGTGATAGATGGCTTTAAGACAAATCAGACGGTTACCGTAATCGTGTAACTCCGTGGGCCGTGGCGGCATGTAAGTATAATCCGATTTTAACCCCAACCGAAAATTTTGCCGTTGCTACGTTGTAGCCTATAAATATGGTAGAAATCCGCTAACGCGGAAAAGTATTTACCAAATTAAGGTTTTCAGTTTCAATACTAGCATTTTGGAAGTCCATAATTTCTGAATTAATTATGATATCTACAGAAAAAAGGTCTGTGCTTTATGTACTGTTTATATGAATTAAGTACCATATCCTTGTAATTATTTCAAAGATGTTTATCATTTGTTACTTACTTACCACTGAAATTTTGAAGAATCCACAGAAACGTAACTAAGAGTAGTTTCTAGTAAAATTAGGTGCCTATTACAAAGCTTCGTGTAGTCGTATTAGGTATACGTACTCGTATAAGTGACTCACTCAATTAATATGCGTTGAATGCGATCCACTATTTATCAGTTGAAAATGTGTAAAGATCGCCCTTAGACCATGTGGGGAAGGGCAATATCCGGCAAAACATTCTCTACGTGCGATTCCGTTTGATGTCTTGGTACCGTTACTGCTATACGGATAAGATCTATTTAATTTCGGTTCATTATACTTATCCGTTTCTCTTAGAGATAACTTTCCTTGTTGTGGAGGTCGGTCAAAGTAACAATAGCTATAAAAGAAATTCATTTCATTCAAATACATCATCGTAAATCCTGATACTTATTTTTCGGTATCGTTAGAAACAATATTTGTTTTTAGATTATTTCTGATGTCGTGGACTCGTGTCCGGTCTTCCTACAATCCGTTTGCCCTCTTTCGGTCACGATTCTATCAACGATCTACTCTATCTGCATCCACCACATCTGGCCAAGTTCAAAAGCCCAACGCCATTTGAGTTGAGTTTTACGGACACCAGTATCCTCCACTTTAGTTTTTTTTTCGGATATCCGTATTTCTAACTGTGATACCTGAAATGATGCGTTCCATGGCTCGTTGTGCGATCTTCATTTTGTGCACAATTTCCTTAGTAGCGTCATCGAGCGCAGGAAACATTGGTTAAAAAGATGGGTATTCAGACATTGCCGCACTTTTCGATGTCGAAAGACGTTATCCGGTTTGCCGAAAGCAGACCATCCTAATCTAGAAGTCATTTGTGATTTACGGATTGTGTTACATAATATATGAAATAGGATTTTATTAATTTTCCTTTTAAAGTAAATTAGGGGAGAAAAGGGTAACAATAGTCAGTACAATAATAAGAAAACTAAAAGACGTTGACAAGTGAATATCGAGCGAAATAATCGGCCATACTACACCATGCTCCCACCTGATCACCGGTTTAATTAGAACGTAACGTTTGGACGAAAAAGGTGTATTGTGTACCGCCGCGGTTTCATTATAATTTCCTGTGTATAACATAAGAAGGGAGGTAATATTTATTTCAATAATTAAAAAAACTATTTTAGTAAATTACTAAATAATCTTGTTTTGAGACATTTTTAATGAAATATTGAACGATTTTTTTATTTAGATTATTTAACTTTTTGTTAATTTTGGGCTAATGGGAGTCAGTGGATAGAAAAACACTGATAGAAAAAATGGCAGCAAAGCAAGAAATCTGTAGGCAAGACCAAGTGACGTATTCTTCATGATAAACACTCCTCCTGAGAGTCAGATACAAGTTTCTGTAATATATGTGATAACGATGTAAAAGTAGGTCCTTGATTTGCGATGAGTTTGGTTGCAACAATGAGTTAGTTATGGTACCACGCCGCGCCGGTACCTACACTTCGTGTAGATTGTGGGCACAAGCTAACCGCTTCCGATGGATTCAGCAGAAGGTTATGTGTGCGACAAGTGCGGAAGATGTGTTGACTCTAATTGTATAATATAATGACTACCATTACCCGCATGTCAAGGCAATGGTGGTCAAAGCTGTTTTTTTTTTAAGTGTAATTATAACTGAATTACCATCTTAAAGTTTAAAAAACCGCTTCATATTGATAAATTATTAGTTATAGGAACTCCCATTAATCCTTTTCCCCTACTTCTTAGAAGTCGCCAAATTAGATTTAGTCTTTTGGGGTAGAATGATTTGGGGTGGGGGAATGGAACAGGGATGTTCAGAGAACTCAGGAAATTATTAGTGATGGATTATAGAAGTTTTTCTAAGTAGATAATGATCCAGTATTGTAATGTCCTTTTCCTTCTCTGTAACGGCTTTTAGTCATTTGTCACTAAGGACTGTCGGGATAAGATGTTGAGCTTTTTACAAAGTAAAAGTTAAAATAATGCTATCATTTTTTGAAGCTTGCACAGGAATAAATTTGTTTTCTTTGTTGAAATGTTGAACATTTTAATTTAAAAAAAAATACGGTAGGTTATGTAAGTGTGCTCATTAAAATTTTGGATAATACCTATACTTATACAGTGAACGCATGTGTTTAAAAATGTGCGAAAAATTAATGTAAATATGACACATATGACGTGAATATGATGTCAAACTAAGGATTATCTTATTCATGGTCAATCTTTTTCTAATAGCTTTGATGGCGTCTTTCGAACCGTCTGCGGTACTGTTTATGGATATCACATATTTCCATATTAAGGGCCCAGTTCTCCGAAGGTAACGCTAAGCAAGCAGGTCATAACAGTTAACACCTGTTTGGTAATAAATTATACGTATTACGTGAGAAACAATTCTAACAGCACATTTTAAGGCAGAGTTTTATTATATAACTAAATAATAAACAAGGAAAAGCAAAGTGGAATACTAGTATATACTAGTTGTCAGCGCATCTTTCGCCTCTGAGGGCGTCGCTGGGGACTGCGGGCGTCGGTCCGGGGCTTCTCCCGGCCGCGGCATGCGGCGGTTGCGCCGCCCACTCACTCAGCTGACCGATGCGCGTGGCGACACTTGTTAAATATTGTATCCGTACCAGTAATAAACCTATATCATAAAATACAGTCCATTCTCTTTACCTTACACCTAAACACTAAACACTACTAAAACTATAGGATACTACAAATAAAGTACTTATATACAAAGCTGTATAAGAGAGCAGGTAATAAATTAAAGAAACTTCGCCCCAACGAAGAGAGTCCGGGATGATAGTATAAATAATTTACGTAGTTGTTCACAGATTTTTTTCTCTATATACAAAGAGTGCTAGCCATAATCCGCCATATGGATCCGTTCCATGTAGTTTGTTGGATAATCGTCTACTTTTAGTCAGGATTTTGGCAGCTCGTGTAAGGCTTTCAATAGACTACCGACTACAGACATTCACGAAACCAAAATCAAATCCACGACTCTTGAACAGTCACATAACTGTGTAAGGTTATGTTTTATGTTACTCTATATAAGTCAATGTTGTAACTTCACAATATCTATACATTCATATATTTATAGTACATAATTTCTACCAACGTACCCGTGTGGCGAACGTTGTTCTCATTTCCCATATTTGCATACAGCTTTCCAGAATGCTTTACGTTCATGGTTACTATTCCGCTCATTAAAACCATATAGCTTATAATCTTAATTAATGAGTGCAACCGCATTAAACTAAAAAAAAAAAACTCTTGAACTTTTTAAGTTAGTACCGTGGTACTAACTTAACTACCGTGGTAGTCAATTATGGAAAGTAATAAGCTGCTGAAACTTGAGCCACCGAGGAATTTTAACCAATTAATACCGCAAGCAGTACCCCTCGGTACGGTATTAGCTCTGGAACCGCTACCGCTAGCCGCCTGTAGATGGCGGCATAACGTAGTGGTGCATGGGCACGCGGCAGCCACGTGATCTGTGTTGCGCTCACCGCCAGCGTGCTCCAAGCTGCATCCTCCGCCGCACATCAGTTAGTTGCCTTCGGCTTTGGTGAGTACACATTGGTTCCGTATTTATTACGTTTTATAGGAACTCATGTTTGCTTCATTTCTTTGTTTGTTTCATGTCGCCCGTCTTTGTGTATTCATCATACAATAACCCCCCCCCTTTAACCGCCCGCTCGTAAACAGACTAAATTACCCCCTTGTCCGCAACACACCATTTGTTGGTTTTTTTCTAACCGGATAGTTTCCAGTAAAGAAAATATATAATAAAACTGAAGAGATTTTTTTGTCTGTTCGTTTAAACGTGCTAATCTCTGGAACTACCAGACGGATTCGAAAAAATCTTTTTGAATATTTATGCCAAATTCATGAGGAATAATATAGGCTATAAAACTTCACGCTACAATCCTAAGGAGCGGAGGAATGACTATGAACGTCAAGCCACTTGGCAAGCTATAGGCAAGTACGGGAAGTGGAATAACGATAGGGCTCTACACGGGCGCGTTGGCGTCAGCTCAGTGGAGAGTTTGTCGAATATATTTAACACGGGTGAAACCGTGGGGCACAGTAATTATTATAAAAGAAACTATAGTTTTCAATTTCCTATTTTATAACACAATCTGAAATACGTAATAAGTAGGTAATTACTTTAAGAACACAAAGTATAAAGGTAAATAATCTACATTTAAATGAAAAAATTAAAGTAAATAATTAAAGAAATAAATTTATTGGATACAGCTGTGAGCTTTTAAATTCTAAATTTATAACGGGCCTAATGACATGTATGCAAACCGTTGAGTATCCTCTCGTCAGGAGAAACTTACGGTAAAATTAATAAATTCGAATATTTCCGCTCGCGTTTAAAGCTAACTTTGAGAGTGTTCTGAATATTAATACACGGGGTCCGAGTGAAATTAATTTCTACGAACCGAAAGATCTCTATTTTACTGAAAATGTCTATTTCGATATTCCATCCGCATTCGAAATTGAAATCACGATCAATGGATTTTTTCATATCTATAAGCTACAAAGGCAAACCGATCAAAGCGGAATATTATTTTATTCAAAATATGTATGTCTGTAATATACTAGTGACATTGTTCTACCTTTTACGGTAGTTAATGGCTCGACAATAGTGCCACCTATCGGATCCTAACATAGCTATGAACTATCGTCTGGATTAAGCAAATGTATTACGTGAATATGAGCTCAATCGGTTAAGTCGTTTGAACACTAACAGTCGCCTACAAGACTATTATAAGATTATAAAAACCAGTCAGATTTGAAAAAATATGTTATATTTTATAGTCTATTTACGGTGAAAAATATAACTTCACAAAACGACTCTTACGCCCGTATTCATAAACATTACTATGAGGCTCGAACGTAAAGGGTACAGAAAACCTATATAAAATACGAACGACGCTATGCGTTCATAAATTTCGATAAATTATCACTGACTTTTTTGTAGGTCTTTCGATGATTACAATTATGTAGAACATTAATTTAATATATCTCGTATGTTTTACTCAGCGTAAACCAATTAAGTGCTCCAAATGCGTCTTTTTACCGAATTGATTTACCATTATCGTCACTGCTTATTTCGTATGTTACTTTATCTTACAAAATATATCCTATAACCTGGTCAGATAACATAGTTATGTATTAAATAAAAAACATGTAAATCGGATAAGTGGTTTTCGCGTGAGAGAGACGTTGAGTTTTTTATAATATGTATAGAAGAAGATAGATAAAGTAGCCTCGAACATGGCCTTGTTAAATTAAAGCAGTTCGTATATCTCGTAAACCTTTCATTGATTTTTAAAGTGGCGAGGCCATTGTGTAACGTCATTTAAAATCTCATATAAATCGATCATTAATCATTCTATAGATTTCAGATTGTCTGAATGAGGAGCAATGGGCAATAGAATGTTACGCCGCATTTTCATGTCATTCTTAAATCTTACACCCTTACCTACCTATAAAATAACCTAACGTTCTGTTCTCAGAAATATACTTGTGATTTTTTTGAATTTGACTTTTTTTAATATATAAAATGAATGTATAGAAGATAATTATTTTTATAGTGATCGGTCAAACAGTTTTTTGGCTGCGATCTTCTGTAGGGTGGAGCTGTTCCACCAGTCGGGCTGCCCCAGTAGAGAGAAAACACCAAAGAAATTTCTCTGTGCCATGCCTCTCTTATCCTCTACTAACGGATGAATATACTATTCGTCCATTTTTCTATTATTATATAGATTTAAAGGTTCTTCCTTTTTTCTAAAACCAATTAACATACTTAAGAACCAATATAAACTATGACATACATGAAAATTGTTAAGAATATTTGTTACTAATAGAATTACTATACTTAGATATAGTATGTAAAGTTTACAATAATTGTTATAAAAACTTTATAGAATATAAAACACTTTATTATAATCTCATTAGGTCTAATTAAATTAGATAAATAGTTATTATAAATTCGAAATGAATATGTAACAACAAAAACTTCTTATTAATTCATTTTATTTTACAAAAAACCTAAAGTATTTTTATGGGAGATTTAAAAAAATGAGTCATTATGAATCATAATTATCTATATCTATAAAAACGGATGATTGTATATATGGACCCTAAAACGGCTCGAGCGATTATGATGAAATTTTCAGATAATCTTCATATTAGCCCAGTGGGCGATCCTGTAAGGATTGGTAGCGATAGAATACGATTAAAAAAAATCTGAGCCCCAGCAACGCGTGTCCTTATTTGCTAGTAGGGTAAACGTGGGATAGTTGCCCTATGAAGATAGATGACGCGTTATTTATACTGAGCCTTGTAAACATAATAGGATCATAGCTAATACCTATAAAGAAAGTAAAGTCCTGTAAATGTACGAGCGCTTACCTCGCTGTCTGGAATGTATTTGTGTTTATCGATAAAATTCGATGAATTGCCTACGAGCAATACGAATTTCGAAAGTAACGGTTTTAGGGAAGCATGTAACTTTTCATTTTGTAATATTAGTTGGTTATATTTTATTTTAATTGCAAGTGTATAGTTCAATATCAATCATAAGTAAATTTTTACAATTTTGTTTTAAAAAAGGAGGTATTTGTACCTACGGAAAAGGTTAGACGCCTCGTTTTTTGGGAATGTAAATGCCCTTAGGTATGAGCATATATCTTACATGATTTTAGCTTAAGCTTGCATGGATTTAACCAGTTTTTGGTTTTCAAAACTTCATGTAAGAAATACCAGAGTTTGTTCAAGTGCTGAATGGAAATTTAATAGCTGTATTAGGAGAAATGAAAAAATAATATTTGGGACCAATGAAATATCCCGTATATATGAAATTCCATTGAGAACAGAATGTTTTTCACAGTAAAAAAAAGGCCAAATCTGCTTTACATTGTACAAAATAAACCTAACATGCGCAAATAATGGTAACATGAGGATAAAAGATACTGTGTACGGTGACAATTGAAAAAAATAGAGGTCGTAAAAAACGTGCAATTGTAAAACATTGTAACAAGTAACTTTTTAATTCATTATTAATTCCTATTAGAACCCTATAATTATTAGAGTACATGAAATTTGTCATTCATAAAGATTAAAATAACATGCATTGATCATCCATTTTGTTTTATTAATTCCTAAGGGCAACTATACTCATAATGATAAAAACATCGAGACATCTAACCCATCATCTATCCTCAAAAGTAGTACTTAAAATTTGTTTATTTTTTTAAATATACGTGATAGTTATATTATATTACTATCACCCACATAGTAGCTAACAGACTTGGTTTCCATTAGAAAGAAAGTTCTGTTAAAATATCTTTTTTTTTTTTTTGGAAAATATAAAATAATTTCAAAATGTTGGGCAACTATCCTACCCTACTATCATTTACCCTATGTATATAGGTAATAATCCAATTTTCATGACTCTTATCTTATAAACTAGCATATAAACTTTCTTCCTTTGCTTCATCGTTTTAAAATATGAGTTTTAAGAATTATTCTTTAATACGCCTGAATATCGCAAAGAAACTTAAAAGGCGAAATTTCGTAATTGTAGCTTCAAAGATTCTGGCTCTAAAGTTTGTCTCTCTTCAGTTGTGACTTGTTCTTTTCACATTTCACTTTTCAAATAGTTAACAAAACTAATGGATAGTCCATTAAAATGATGATCGAAAAGCTTTTATTGTCGACAAATGGTAAAAAAAAGGTATTTAAATTTAATACAGCGATCGCTTGCTCTTGCGGTATAACAAGTAAACAGGGTCAGATTTAGAGGTCGAAGTCAAACCAAGAAGTGGAGGACTACAAATAATATTTAACATAAATTATCAATATAAGATATAAAAAAAAAACAAAATCCAAAATATATTATTAAATTTAGATTCTAAGAAGGCACTTATGAATTTTAACACCCTACCACCGGTTCGTAATACAACTCGGTCATCAAAAAGTGCTAGTAAGAAACTCGCTTGGATTTATTAAGTGCTTCACGAATGATAATGCAATGATGGGTCAGTGGTAGCGTGTACGGACATTGCGTCGATGGACGTGAGTTCGAATACCTGCAAAAAGCCTGAGCTTTCGGTGAAGGACAACATTGTGATAAAACTGGAGCATAGTCATAGGGCTTTTTCTAATGCCCGCCTGGCTAGCTACCACCCTCAAGTTGAAAATCTGTCGCTAAACACCAATAAGTGAGTTTCGGCAACTGCACTTGGGAGCCAGACTTCCACTAGGCTTAACGTGTTACCATCTTGGGCCACATCGTCACTTAAGATTAGGTGAGATTGTAGCCACAAAGCCAAACCTATAACGATAAAAAAGTGATATTTCTGTAAGATTTTTTTTTCATTTAAAAAATGCAATCCTTATATTAGCTTCGGGGCTGAAGTCCTTATTGTCTACCCCTAAATCCGGCTCAGCTCAACTGGCTCAGTAAGTACGATTAAATTATGTTTTTACTTACTTCGGTTGCTGGCCTCGCCCACGTTTTTGTTTGTAGTTTCAGATTTCAAGTTGAGGGCTAATTTAGACCTAAACATCTACGAAATTTAAAATAATATTGTCTTTAAAAAGTGAACTTTGCAAGATAACCAACATACAAATTAAATGAATTAAACTAAGTCTTCAAGCGGAGAGTGAATAGGCATCTGATAGGTAAGCACGATCCATCATAGGCTTCATCATTACTTACTATCAGGTAAGATTAAGCCCAAGCGCGTACCTAAAACTCCATTAAAAAAAAACTAAAAGAAAAAAAGGTGTGTGTGCGATTCACACACGATAGAAGTGAAACTTCATTTTAAAAGATATTTTATTTAAACAATGTGCAATATACATACACACCGACATTTGCTCTCTCATTTAACGTTTAACGCTTGGAAGTCGCATAAGAAGTTTCACTTCAAATAAAAAAGGTGGTGTGCGCGATTCACACACGATAGAAGTGAAACTTCATTTTAAAAGACATTTTGTATTTTATTTAAACAGTGTGCAATATACATACACACCGACATTTACTCTCTCGCTCTGGTTCACACAAAGAGGAGAGACCGATAATGTGCGTTAAACGTTTAACGCTTGGAAGTCGCATAAGGAAACTTTCACTTCAAAAATCTATATAAATAATCTATATAGAAAACTTATCAAATTTTTAAAAATATCCTTCAAATAAAGTAGTAATCTGTTGATTGAAAAATGGACCCTCAATCAAGAGTATTATAATTACCCACACAGAAATAAAACAACATGATTTGACGAATATATTTATTCCCGATATGCCTGAATATGAAAAGATTAATCGGTTGTGATTTTAACAGCGAACGCTGATGGAATTTCGTAGTAACTTTCCGTAAAAGAGAGATCGCTCGGTTTGTACAAATTAATTTAGACCTGACCCGTATATTAATATTCAGAGCACCAAAAGTTCGCTTTAACTGTTAGTAGGAATACTCAGATTTATTAATTTCATCATCGTTTTTTTCTAACAGTAGATCACCAACTTGTCGTTAGGCCCGTTAAAAAAGTACTTACTTTGCAGGCTCAACGACTCAAAGTAAGTCATAGCCTCCGAAACGAGAGGACGCAATTTAAAAATTACAATCAGATATTAAAGCGATTTTTTACGACATTTCGTAATCAAATTAAGTTAATTTACCTCGGTTTAATTTATTTATTTTATGTAAAGGGAAGAGCTTTTAATCCTACAATAATTTATATTAATAAATATGTAGTTCTGTCTGTATATGTTTTTTTTTTCCAAGTTTTATGGTAGATTTTATAGGACCCTGATTTCGAATTACGCATTTTTTTTATTTGGCTCTATGTCTGTCCGTTTGTGTGACTGGATTTAAGTCTACGTAACATCTTCACCTATTATAATGAATTTTTATACACGGGAAGTATATATCTAATAAGCAGTGGCGGATTTCCCTTAAGGCCAACTAGACACAGGCCTTTTTTTTTTTTTTTTTTTGAACTGACTATACTGTTAGCCTTAGGGGCCCTGGAGCCTTTACGGCTTTTACAGCTTTACCGGGCTTGGGGGCGAGCGCTTAGGGCACTCAGCCACGAAAGCTAAGCAACAACATCCGAGGGTGCCAAAGTGGCCGAACCTCGGCTCGGACTGTTGCGCGTATGCAATTAAGTCGCGATCTGACTAATTCCCTATCCGTAATTCGATCTAAACTAACTATACATATATACATGTTTCTGCCCCCTGGGAGGAGGGAAGGAACATGTGTATGTGTATTTAGTGGTCTGAAAATTTTTGTCTAATCTAACTAGGCAAAAAAAGAAAAAAAAAGGTCCCTTACAGAACCTATGTACCTATGTGTGTTGTGCATGTGTGTATAATGCAGTGTCATGTATGGCTGTGAAAGCTAGTGATTGTAGAGTCACTTGTATCGCGCGAGCGGCTGCTTGGCTCAAGGGCTCCATGCCGATGGATCGGACCTAGGCTTGAGTTGCCGCAGAGGAGGGCGGTCGTGGCGGGTAGACCCAGGCCTAGGGCGGCCAGATATTAAGGGAGGATAATCGTGACAAAAAATATACTACTAAATGCGAACATGTGTCGACAATAAATAATAGTAGATACACTAAAGCATAATATACTGTTAAGACTCCAGACTCGAAACAAATTCAGTTTGAATTACAATGTCGACTTCGTAAAACTGCAGTACTTTATTACCATCAAATTAGAAATGTTTTATAATTTAAGTAAATTCATATTATACATACGTCATAGTAAACTTTGAGCTGAGAAGGGGTGGCTGGTACTACATGACCTAAGGCGGCCAAGACAGCTAGTCCGCCTCTGCTAATAAGTTATTTCTTAATTGACAGGCTACAAAAATGATCAGTAATACTTACAAAAATCATAAAATATTAGTTAAAAAAAACGATACGTAAATAATTACTGCAGTAATAACGCGTACGGAGCCGCGGGAATAGCTGACATAATTATATTCGTCCGCTTTATCTATAAACTAGTTCGTTTGTCGTCGTCGACCATTAACAATGAAGCAATGATGGCTCAGTGGTAGCGTGTACGACTTCGAGTCGATTGACGTCAGTTCGAATCCCTGCAATGAGCCTGAGCTTTCGGTGAAGGAAACAACGTGAGGAAACCATAGCATGGTGGTAGAGCTTTTTCTAATGCCCGCCTGGCTAGCTACCACCCTTAAGTTGAAAATCTGTCACCAAGCACCAATAGGTGTGTTCCGGCAGTTGCACTTGAGAACAAGTCTGCCACTAGGTTTAGCGTGTTATCATCTTGGGCCACATCATCACTTAACATCAGATGAGATTGACGCAACTATGCCAACCCTACAACGATAATATATATATATATATATATTAACCGTATATACACGTAAAGGAGGAGTTTAAATTAGTTGGTCTACGCAGAACGTTAATTTAGCCCGAATATCCATATTTTGTATCAGTGCTTAAAAATAGTAAACGGTAAAAAAAAAGATTGTTTGTGATTCGGATGATGTTATTGTAATTTCTAAATGACTCTGATGAAACATTACTGGTGCTATGAATTACGCCATCACCACATTACAAACATTGCAAAATGTAAGCATTTTATTATAAAACTTAAATGAAAAATCATAATCGTCATTTCAAAGCGAGTTAAAAAAAAGGCTTGTGGCGTACCAAATTGGACCAATAAAGCCATTCCAGCGTTTCAAACTCTGCTTCGCTTCAACTTTTATATCGAGCTGATATTATTGGAACGATGGTTAATGCCATATTAGACATTCAATAAACCAGAACCGTATAAAATGATTAAAACAGACCTAAGACAAATGCGATTACATTTAGTTAGTTTTTTTAACGCTTAAACACTTATTGAGGCAGCCTGGTGATGACAAATTACCAAAGAAGGCGATATTAAAGAACTGGTTTATTTTCTGTTCGTAGAAACTTCAACGATCCATCACCGATAATTGCCACAGATCTGGACGTCCATCTGATTGATAACTTTTATATTTAAATATAAATGTATCCCAGTGATGAAACACTAATATTTTAAGAAAGAGAGATTTGGCTTGACTACCACAATATATTAGATGTGTTTTCATTTATATTTAATAGTCATGCATTAAAATGTCTACATTGTTCTCAATATTCATAGTTATCTAGCCAAGAATAGCTTACGCGTAGTCGGAACTAGTCGTAGTCGTGACTATTTGAAATTATGCTTATCAACGTGACAGTATTGTCACTGACTCGAGTACACCGATTCGGCGTAGTTTTGATTGCCGCTTTTTTATAGTACTTACGGCGACGGTATCTAGATGAAGCAACGCAGAAACTAATCATTAATCTATGGTTGATAACATATATTAATGATTGGTTTATACCATAAATTAATGATTGGTTGATACCATAAACTAATGATTGGTTGATACATAAGAGTAAAGAATTATCTTTACGAAATTTAGGAATCGATCCTACTATAAACTTTATTAATCTCTTCATTTGGAAAGATTTCACACATTAGTTCTTTTTCCAAAAATCCGTGACTTCAAATATTAATTATTTTTAATCTTTGCTTCAGTTAGACACGATGATTAAATTACGATTACGTAGGGGTTTAAACAGCATTTAGTTTATATTTTTTTTGATAATTCATAAAGTCAGATTTTGGGCACAGAATGGAAGTGAATACATACAAAGTATGTACGGAAACTGTAACCAAATTCACTAACGAGTCTGTGCACGAATAACGAAGCATTGGGCGCTCGCGCTCTCTTCGCTCTAGTGTTACTTTATAAAATAAAATAATGAAAAGAGTCATGCATGTTTAGGTGCTATTTCTCAGACATAAATCATCTAATTCAAACCAACATATTCCCTTTTTAGGCCAACACGAGAAATAAATTATAAAAATGATAATTATATATCAATGTGAACCTTATGTGTAAATCGTAAATCAAATAAAGTTTCTGTTTTTTAAACTTTACGATTAATAATGATAATTTACTTACGAATATTTAGAATGATAATGCATCTTAAGCGTGGTTTTTGAAATGGACACAAAATAATAAATAATAACAGTGGAATAGCCAATCACGTAAGAAGTATATTATATATTTTAGCAGAATTATATTTAACGCACTATTTTGTTCTCGTAAAACGGCAATGAGAAAAATGTTTATTATAATAAAAGGTCGTAACACGTTCTATAGGAAATAAACTCGGCAATTGCTGGACTATTTCAATAAAACGAGTGACCTTTTTTTAAGTTTTTGACGGTTTTTTTAAAGCAGCTGAGAATATTTTATTGTTGTTTGCCATGATATATGAATAATTTAAAAGACAATGGAATCAAAATTTACATCTACACTTATCTATTGTGACCTGGAGCGCTTGATCATGAACGCAATGCACGTATCCAATAATTCATAATCTTTGTAAATTCCCAATGACGCGTTATCGAGTGCACGCAGGTGGCAGAGTTTAGGACTTAAAGAATTATCGAACCTATGTCAATGGCGGCCTGGAAGCCAACAGTGAATCGAGAATAATGGAGTACGGAATTTATAATCACGTTCGCAACCGAACACTCGACTACTTATAGTTTTTACTTTAAACATAGATTTTTTGAAAATCCGATAGTAGCGTTTATTTTGTAAAATAAACTATACATTAATTGATAAAGAAAAATATAATATTTATAAATCATAAATTATCGGCTGTTAAACTACGAAGGTCATCTTTAAAATATTTATATGAATTATATGATATACTAGCTATATCCGCGATTTTTTTTTCGACCTGACTATACTGTTAAACTTAGGGACCCTGGAGCCTTACGGCTTTTACAGCTTTACATCTTGGGGGCAAGCGCTTAAGGCACTCAGCCGCGAAAGCAAGGGTACAAGTTCCAAGGGTGCCAAAGTGGACGAACCTCGGCTTGGACTGTTGCCGCGTATGCAATTAAGTCGCGATCTGGCTAATTTCCTATTCGTAATTCGATCTAAACTAACTATACATATATACATGTTTCTTCCCTTGGGAGGAGGGAAGAAATATGTGTGTAAGTATTTAGTAATCTGTCTGTTTTGGTCTAAACTTACTAGCCAGAAAAAGAAAAAAAAGATCCCTTACACAGTGACGTACCTAGGTAACCAAAGGCCCTGGTGCAAAATAACTATTGGGGCCCTATTTAAACTGATGACGAAAGTAACGTAGTAGGTAGATAATTTAAAAAATAACGACGTAGATTACAATTAATAATGTAGGTAATAGGTAATAAAATGAAGTAGAAAAGATGAAAGGGCTTATTAATGAACGTCTGATCTACCAGCTAATAATAAAATAAGCTATTTTTATAATCTTTTCTTAGCTTTATTTTTTGCAAAAGTATTAATGATTTCCGTTGAATCCAGGCTTGATGTGGCTTTGTTTTCAATTGCTATTAGCGATAAATGTCGGAGTCGAGCTTGGCCCACACTATTTCTTCAATATGTCTTTATTATTTTTAATTTGCTAAATCATCTTTCAGCTGCTGCAGAAGTGACAGGAATCATATAGAATAATAACATTGCTGTAAATACTTCCGTAAGGTCACATTCTAGCACTCCATATTTGCGCATTATTTCCTTACATAATTGGTGAACCGTCCATGCCTGGGTTAATTCAGATAGAACTAGGTGGTAAATATTAAGAAATTATGGGGAAAAGTTGGGGCCTATTATATCTGAATATTTACTTTGGTACTGGTCACACTGTTTTAATAAAGTTGCTTCATCTACATCTAGTAAAAAAGTTGGTGTTAGTAAGTTGAATCTTTGACAGACTGCACTCATACCAGTTATACGTGTATTTAATTGAGCTATTATTGTGTCTAGTACAGACCCAGAAAGAATTCCCTACAAGTTATGAATTTATTTCAACCGGGTTGCCATAATTAAACTCGTGTTGCTATCTGTTATATTTATATTCTTAGGATGAGAGAAATTTGAGAATGTTTGAGGTTTTGCTCGTCAGGGTCAGAGGGCCTCCTGAGCTTGAGGGCCCCGGTGCACGGCACCGCCTAGCCCTCCGATAGCTACGCCACTGCCCTTACAGAACTTATGTACCTGAGTAGAGTGCATGTATGTAGAGATGCAGTGTAATGATTGTATTTAGGTAGCTAGTGAATGCAGTGTCACTGTATCGCGAGAGCAGCTGCTTGGCTCAAGGACTCCTTGCCGAAGGAACGGACTTAGGCTTGACTTGCAACAGGAGAGGGTGAATGTTCTGGGTGCACGGGAGTGTACCCGTGGCTCCGCTCGCGTGGACTACAGAATGCCGTGGGTCGAGTAGATGAGCGAATCGTACTGTCCTCGCTCCCAAACACGGCGATCGCCCGCCGGCCTATTTAAAGACAAAAATGCTTATTGTGAATGATCCTTAGAAGATAAACATATGCTATCGTTGACCTTTTTTGTAGGTCTTTTTAACATCTACAATTATGTAAAACATTATTTTCATATATCTCTTATGGTTTACCTAGCCTAAGTCAAAAAAGTGTCTTTTTTTCCGAATTGATTCACCATTATCATCACTGCTTATTTCGTATATTACTTTATCTAATAAAATATATCCAATAACATGGCCAAATAACATAGCTATGAATTAAAGGAAAACCTATGTAAATCGGATAAATGGTTTACGCGTGAAAAGCACGTAAACGGACAGACAGACAGAGAGACGTTGAGCTTTATAATATGTATAGATATAGAAGATAGATGAATAAGATATGTAATAAAAAATTTCAAAAGTCGTTATATGATTTTTGATTAACCAATGGGTGAGTTTTTTTTAGTAAACAAACATTCCTTTTTATTATTTAAAAGTATTAGACTAAATCCACTCAAATGAAGTAAATTTAATGACTTACTTCATCTTAATTAAAACTCAAGCTAGTTCGTCGCACTTTATCTTAACTAACTTACTATAAATAATTCCTTAGGAAGTAGCTTTATGCAGGTGTCAGTATTTTCCTTTTATGCCGAGTGATTTATATCCAAATAAAAAAACCTTGTGTGTAAAATACCGTGATCTACAATTTACAAAATTACATTTTTTTACGTAACTCTGTTTTGTTGTCACAAAAATGTAAAATAAATATCAAGACAGATTTGCTTAGTGCTTAGGGTTACTTTAAGAAAGTAAATTCGAAATTAAATTAGTTTTTTTAATGGACAAGTGTGTGGCGTTAGCCTAGTCACCTTATGCTTATATTATTGCTACATTATTTCAACTAATTTAATGATTGATGCCGACCATCTACTAGTGGCAACTATTTTAATATGGGAAATTGATCCGACAAAAAGTCTGTAAAAACTCACTATTGTATTGATTTATCTTCACAGTAAGTTTTTTAAAATTCTTTATAGGATTAACTTTTGGAAACATTCTCACATAATGTAAAGTGATGATGTGGCACAATGTGGTAACATGCTAAGCCCAGTGTGGAAACTGGCTCTCAAGTGCAGTTGCACCTACAGGTGCTTGGCGACAAATTTTCTAGTTGAGGGTGGTAGCTAGCTAGACAGGCATTACAAATTGCCCTACCACCATGTTATGGCTTCATCACAATGTTTTCAGGGATGTCGATCTGAAATAAATTAATCAAAAAGGGATTTTTGGCCCAAATTTATTTTTTATCGATTTATAAATTCGTTCCATTGAATCGATTTTTCAACCTAAAATATCGAGATTCATTTCTTCTTTGATAAGGACCATAAAATTATTTACAATTGAACAAATGACTTTTTACATGTTGCACATAATTAGTCAAAAACTCGCGAGATGGCTGTGTCTTTCGCCTCTCCTTAATTGTTAAAAGAAATAATAAAAAAGTAATGTTTCTAATTAGAGGTGGTAATTATCAGCGGCGGCGGTTGGGTAGAACGAGATGTGCTGTCGCTCTAGGCACTAGGTAGAAAGGGAGGCCAAAATGCCAAATGCGAAAAACAATTTCAAGCGAAAAACATATATTTTTTGGCGCCTTTTAGTAGGAGTTGTCCAGAATAAAAATGAAAATTGAAATCAAGAAAATAAAATTATGCATAGCTGCACGGCGCGGCTACACCCGCACTTCTTATGGTGTGAAGTCGTTGACCAAAAGGCACCGAAAAACAATCTCGTTCTACCTTGATTAAGGGCTAGAACCGGCGCTGGTCATTATTACAAGAACAAATAATTTAATACGTTATACCTACGCAACAAATAACAAATTATTGAAGTCAATTAAGTATTCAGCTATCGAAAATTATCCGTTGTTCGTTATTATTGTTAACAGGAACAATTGCCGGCCAGTGTTATCGCAACGTGTGAACAAGTAAGCATTATGTAACCATAAATAAATGTGTAAGAGAGTTAATTTCAAGATGCCCACATTCAAAGTTACAATACGAATAATGAATGTTTCGAATTTACGATTATAATTCTTGGGTGCATGGCATAAAGTTCACTTTTATTTTTATATTTATTCATTCCATTATCCATTCATTCTCTATGGTATTATTTAGAAATTAATACGATACATAACAACTAATTACCCAACAGCAGAATAACGAAAACAGTTTATAAAATAATAAATTTATGAAACAAATTCTCTTTCTTTTTCTATACCTGGAATTTTAGTATGGTGTTTGATCAGTTAAAAATGATAAAAGATCGATTATTACGGTGGCCTTTTGTTTTGTACACGAGGGATAATTTTTTATATTGTAAAAAAAATATAAACTCAAAAAGCAAATCGAAAAAAGATTGATTTTTGAGAGATCGGTCTTTTAAACCAGGATTTTTTTGTGAATCGATTCATCAAACTTTATTTACAATTGATTTTAAAATCGATCTTATTCGGAAAGTATCGCCATCTCTAGATGTTTTCCTTCATAGAAAGCTTAGGCTAATTTAAGGTCCCAGGGTTACCACCGTTTTTGAATATAAAATAGTATTTTCTTTTTTTAAGTTATAAAAATATAGTACGTTTGGTATTTTAGGGGAAAAAATAGTACACATTTATTTCTTATTACTTATTTTCTATTTTCCATGCGTATTTATTTTAACTTGTTGTTTTGGCCAGCAAAGTTCTATTATTTTTAAAATAATCACAGGAATCCGAACATTTTAGTTCCATGTTAATAAATATTGACAATTCATTTTTAATTAAATTAATAAATGCTCTATTTCATTCTACTGGCCATTTCACGTTCATGTCAGAAAAAAATGTTTCTGTAAAAGCAGAAGTTGCAGGAACGGAAAGAAAAAGCCAATAATTTTAAGTGTATTAGTAAAACATGTATCTTTGCTTTTGAAAAGCATTTGCCATTTTTCAGTAGTATTTTTAGATCGAAATAGCTGTTCTTTATTTACTTTCGAAATAATCTCATTGACTATAATTATTTCAGAATACAAATTATTAACATTAATGATTAATTTGTTAATTAAATTCAAATAATTTAATATGCTGTCGAGTTGATTAAATTATACTTTCATGCTCAAATTCAGAAAATAGCATTCGTTAAGCCAATTAGTTAAGTTGAAATCAAACCATTTACTTAAATACATTAAACCTTTTTCAAGAAATAATTATATTTTTTATTAATCTCACTTGAAAGTTCTGGAGACTTTTCTTCGATTTTTTTATTTTTTCTATTTGTATCATATCCAATGGAGTGCTCCAATTCATCTTTCAAGTTATTCATAATTTTGTAGATATCTAAAACAGTTATATTATTTCCTTCTAGACACTTTACGGTTTTGTCGAATATGTGTAGGATATGACTGATAAAATGAAAATAAATTTCAATGGTAAGTTGTCCTTCTATTTCATTTAACAATAGAATATTTTGCAAGATTGATGAGCAATTATCCTGTAAACTAAAAATAATTTCTGATGGGTAACCAATTAATCAATATATTATCAACACAAGGTAATAAAATAGCCATCTTGTGCCTACATATCTTTTTAATTCATGCCATTCTCCATTTACAGTTGCTACATTTTTTTATGCTTCCCGCCTCTTTGCTTAAGATGATAAATGACTATACATTTTTAAAATAATATTTTTTACATCATGTGTTAAATAATACATAGCAAACTTCACTGTGTTATGCACAATATGGGCATGACATTTACTTTTGATAATATCAGGAACAACTGTTCGCATATTAGTGAATAAGGAATGGTGGATCCAAAATTGGAATTACACTTATCTGCATTTAATTCTGATATTTTATCTATATAGATATTACGTTCAGTTAAAGAATTAGTAATTGCTCTGAACATTGCATCTGCTGTTTCATGAGAATTTTCATAAAAATCTACAAGTTTATTTTGAATACCAATATCAGCAGTAAAAGTACTGAATAACTCATGGAAAGAGTTTGATATTATTCTTTCTGTTTACAACATCGCTTTGTATACCGTAGAAAACATATTTATTTAAATCATTCAAAACAATCTGTATCACTTCAGGTCCCAACACTTCCGTTGCAAGAGCTTCCATTTTAGTACGTGCTAAACGAACGTTGTGAGCAGCTTTAGAGTCTGTATATATAAATTTATCTAGTTTAACACTACAATCCATGCTATTGTAAGACATATTATGTTTGATTATGTGAAATGTATGTGTTAATTATGCAGAAATTATTGTGTCAGTAGAACTGGAATCAACCGAAGATAAAGATGATGAACCAGAACCACAAGATGTTCCTAATAATCGTTGCAAAGTAGAGGCAGTTTTTTCATTGCACTTTTATTTTTGTGCTGTTTAGTTTCAATATGCTGTTTCACCTACAAATAATCAACAAAACCATGCTTTAAATAATTACCATCACTATACTGTTGTCGAATGGTAAATTAGGTTCTCTCCCATACGCTCAGACAGACAAAAAAATTCAATAATTTAACCAAACTTAACGATCTGTTACTTATCTAATCTAAGCAAGCATAAATCAAGCACATACATACGTTAAAACCAATTAATACTCACTTGCCCAATCCCACTACCGGCAATCGATAAATAAATCCCACATATGCATATCCCATGTATAATAACACTTTGCTCTAAATTTTAATTGCAAATTCATAAGTGACAAATCGAAAAAAAAATCTCATAGGGCAAGAATCAACAGAAATATTTGATATAAATAAATAAAAGCATGTGTGAGAGACTGATAATATCATGGGTTTTAGATAACTGTATGATGAACAAACTTTATATTAAACTAGCACTTCCCTGCGTTTATTACCTACGCAGTAATTGCTTTCGTCTCGTGATTATATTTTTACCCATATTCTGGACAGTTGGTGTATATTAATAATTCTTATAGCATGTCATTTGAGGAATAACATAAGCATCCCAATTACAAAATTTAATAAAAATATGTGAAGTCGTTTTTGAGTGAAATCCGGATATAAAAACAGAAAGACAGACATACAGACAGTCATATTCCTGATCAGTTCAATTATATAGGTGCAGATCAGAAAAAAACATGTACTATATATACATGTAAAATATATGTATCTATACTTTAAACAAAGGATGTTGAATGTAGGATAAAATTAAACTAACAACATATTAATAAATTTAAATGAAAAAATACACTTTTAAACAACATCGTAATCATTATGATTTACTATTTAATTAATATCTATTTCATTCAACTGTTTAGATAATACGTGGACGTGCCTAAGGATGGTCACCAGCTTATACATAGTAGTTATCGTAGGCTCAAATTTTATTATATACGCCTTTAAATTATAAATAATATGTTAAGTTTACTTTTTGGTGAGACGCTAGCGTATGGCCGGATATTAAATGCCCCACACAGACTGAGGTCTTCTTTACATGACCCTCCGTAGGCGAAAACGTGAATAGAATTGGAAACCTAAGGATATATCCTTTATATCCGATGTTCAAAAACGTTAAAACCTACTCGTAGGTACTTTTATTTATACATGAGAAAATGACATAGAAACGCTCCTAGCATTTTGGCGCCGCTGCCAAATATTTCAACTAAAATATTTAAGAAATTGCCGAACATTTGTCTTTGTTAACGATTTGTATATGTGAGTACTATTTAGTTTATAAATGTGTGGGTTTATGTGACTAGTAATAAAATTGATCAGATGGGAAAATTACATAAATTTCCCTTAGTTTAACATACTAACGTTAGTGGTTAAATTATTTGTTTAAACTAAGTTATGCATATGTTTTATTTTGTACAAGTTTCTATATATACATATACTAGCTGTGCCCCACGGTTTCACCCATGTTAAAGTTATTCGACAAACTCACCACGGGGCCGCCGCCAAAGCGCCCGTGTAGCTCTATTGTTATTCCACTTACCGTAATTGCTTATAGCTTGCCAAATTGCTTGACGGTCATAGTTACTGCTCTGCTTCTTAGTGTTGTAGCGTGAAGTTATGTAGTCTATATGGTTCCTAATGGATCTGGCTATCAGCTAAACAAACAAAAACCCCTTCAGCATTATTATATTAGTATATAGATTCGCACCTAAGAATCATGAGCGTAAATCAGAACTTATTTGTTCTTACTCGTTCGTGCTTCTAAGACATACATATGTATATATATACACTATAGTATATACTATAGGCAAGTAATTACTTACTAATACAAACATTACTAAAATAAGTTAGCAGAATTAAATTAAATCATGAACAAATATTTATTAAAATATATGATATACATAAAAAATCATTCCAAGTTTGTTGATTAAGAAGTGATTGTTATCTTAGATTATTATAATACTCTACTATAGATCCGTTAGAATTATGCGAACCTAAGTTCACAAATCAGATGTGCTTGAACGAGACTAGATTTTTAATGTCAAGGGTCGTCCATATTTTTCGTTTGCCGTAAAGATGTCATAAAGTTTCCTTTCGGAGGTAGATAAGAAAGTTATAGGCATAGGGCGACCCTCAGGGCCCGGCCACGCCGCAGCATCGAACTCTCACTATCCATCACAAGTAATTGCAGCACTTCCTTCGTTGTTCACAAGAAGCACAAATGGGGCCACCACGTGGACGTGACCACCCCTATCTACTCATTCATTATAATCACGTTTCGCCTTAAAGATATCGCATGCGTCTTAACGTAACCATTTGTAAGAATGATTTATAATGCGTTCCAGAATATCCTGTATTTTGTTAAGTGCTTATTGTTACTAACATAGATAACTGTCGTCAAACTATTAAAAAAAACCGTTGTCTTAAATATGTTTTCCTTTAAGCGTTGTGATATCTAGTTTATGAAAAAAATGTAGGTTAGTATTGAAATGAGCGGTCGCTGTAATATAAATTACGCGCCGTGTCGTGTGGACAATTGTATAGTTATAAACACCGGAAAATGTATGTTAAAAAGGTTAAGGAATGAAATGCAAAATTGATTTATATGTGTATTCCGAAGGCATTTAACATAAAAGTGAAACATAAAATACAGAATACCTTTAATTATAGCCCATTAAATTTCACTTCACTGAAAAAATAGTCCACGTTGTGCATCTATCCATGCCAGAGCTGCATGTAAAAATCCATCTTGAGATGCTTGTGTGTAGATATGAATTTGTTAAACAAGCATTAGTTATCCATTCCGTTCCCGTTTCTTCAGCTGCATCGCCAAGCCAGCATCATTGAAAGCGTCCGCCAGGTTTTCCATTAGTTTAATAATAATTCTAGACTCTTGACAAGTTTTGATGAATAATTTCAAATCCTTCGAATACCAATTACAATGCAAGGGATCTCTTGCAGTAACAAAATAACTTTCTGTTTGGACTCCAGATTGGCAAGAGTGACTCCAAATAAATATACAATTAGAAAATATGTAAAATAAAATTATAAAAATCTTACAATTAACTTCACACGTTTATCCGTAGACGTCTCTCTCGTAAGTCATAATGAATAATCAATGATGTCTCATTTCAATTGTTTTCTAGTGTCGTTCTAATTTTTAAATTCAAAAAGTTCTTCCAGCCATTGAGTACAATCTTTGAATACGGACTACTTATTTAATATATATATTTAACGTAAAAGAAGTTCGTCTAACAATATCTTAATATAATAAATGACCTAAATGCCTTCGGAAAGTAACCGAAAACACAATAAATCAAGTAATTAAGAAAGAACTAAGGTGAATTAGATCGTGCAGTTCCTGTGCACACTCTCCAAAGTGTAACCTGTTAAACACTGAGAGGCAAGCTACCTTACGACGATGCTCAAGATTGAGCATCCTTGCCCTCATCAGTGCTTCATCGCCAACAAGTCTGCGAGTTCCGGTAAGTTCTCGTTGTCCCCCGACAGCGGGAGGTGTCTCCAATGCAAGATTTCCCCATATAAAAAAAGTTAGGTTATAAATATAATGGTATGAGCAGATGCTGTGTTCAACTTCTGTAATTATTTAATTGAAAACTTTCTTGGGGTTTAATTGTATTAGTTTAAAGTGTACATTATGACATTGTATGAATAAATTTATTAATGTAATTCTTGTAGTAATGACTGTTTTAATTTAAATATCGATTAGTTTTTAATAAAAAACAAATTTGTGTACATATCCCTTTGAAGAACAAGTGGCGAAAGTGGGGTGGTGATACCTGACTGGATCGTAATTACCTTAAAGACAGACAAAGTGACTCTACAATGTTTCGCGTTTCGAAAGCGGCCAGTGTACGAGTATATCAAGTTACTTAGTGGCTTTCAGCGTGGTATTTTTATAGTTCAGCGTGACAAAGACTCTTATTCAAAGAATTTTAAGTATACAGAACAACCACTAAAAAGCTTACATTAAAAAATACATTTTAGTTGGGATCTAGACCTTTTGCACTGGAATATATTTATGCAAGCATGTTAAGTTACATACGAAAAAATAAACGAAGTCTGTTTTAAATTGTTATAGATTGTGACAAGTCGGCATATTTCTCACAGTTTCACTTGATGTTAAGTAACAATGTGGCCCAAGATGGTAATACACTAAGCCTAGTGAGGAGTTGGCTAAGTACAGCTGCTGGGACACACCTATAGGTGTTTGACAACGGTTTTTAATTTGAGAGTTGACGTTTGCACGCTGGGACTAGAAAAGTTTCATGCAGCATGATACAAATTTTGAACAGTTGACAATTGGCAAATAGGACATTTGCCTGTACAAAGTTGGTTCGGTTTGGTTCGTGGTGGTTTGATATTATTCTTTTGGTCTGAGAGTTCAATGTTTTCTTTGTAGATAGACCACGTATATAGGTATTCGCCGTTATTTTTTTACTATGATATTATATTCCATTGCTGTCAAGAGAAGAGCAACAGTTTTGTCAATCTTCGATAAAAAATAGAAAAAGAAAAGTACTTTATGGTAGTTGTTAACAAAATCCTCTTATTATAACGATATGAAAGTCGTTTTTCTTTTTCGAAAGCAAGTAGGTACACCACTTCTTGACTAGATTAAGGCATAAGCGTTCAATAACTTTATAAAGCTATTGAACTAATAACAGTGTTCCAAAATGAATTTGTAAATTTAGTTGTCCATCTTTGTTAATTAAAAGAAACCCTAATATATGCCAAGTTAATCTAATATTTAATTATTGCAAATATCTTATGTATTTAAACAAAAAAAAAATATTTAATAAGAGAAAGGGGCAAATTCGGTATCGAAGAGCCTTAAGGGAACCGAGAGCGGTAATTGACCGTGGTTGTATAAGCGCTGCAAACTTTTTATGATATCATAAACACGAGATGAAATTATATCCTAACGACCCAATAAACGGAAAAAACTCGTCTCAGCTACCAGTTATTACACGAGCGGTAAGGTTCGAAGAGTATTTACCGAGAGCCGATGCACGTATTTACGTATAATATGTATTTACGTGTGTTGTGTTAAGCTTAACATTTCTTTTAAAATACTTATTGGTGTGTAAAACTGAAGATTACGAGAAAGTCTTCTTATAGTGTGTACACTGATCTTTATTAGTTTAAAGGAGTAAACACTATGGCCTTCATAAATTTCTTTTTATTATTTTTTTTACTTAGGAAAAATATAAGCGGCTATTGTGGCCTATGGATGCTTATAATACAACAGATATCAACTAGGGCGTTGCCGTCTTTCAATCCCCTTACCCCAAGGAGCTCTGGAAACCCTACTCATCGCAGGAACATAACATAAGGTCATTTAGCTGCGATTTCCTGTAGGGTGGAGGTATTCCACCAGTCGGACTCCCCAAGTAGAAAGAAATTTCATAAGAAATTTCTCTGTGCCCTACCTCTTTTTGAACCCCCGTTCTCCAAATCGGACTGACCTAAAAGAGATTTCTCTGTCACCTACCTCTCTTCTATATCCTTCTTTGAAGATTACAAGAAAAATATTCTATTCACGTGGCAGAATTGTCGATAGACACAGTTGCCATTAAATTAAAAAAGAAGAACTGTCAAAAGCAAGGCCAAGATTCCTTGCAATTCTTTAGCGTAACATCGAAATACACGTTCGTCACAAATTTATTATGTTATTGGCACGCTAGATAAAATTTTTGGAGAAATACTTGTTTATTCACACCAAAAAAGTATAACTTCTTAAACGCGTACATAAACACACGCAATTATTTATAAAAATCTTTTGTTATTAAAATCTCGTTTCGATGTTGAATACATTTTGCGCTTCATTACGGCTTATTGCTCAATCCCGTTGCGCAACTGAATGACACGATCCAATCCATCCCCCGGCTCCTGTTGAATCTCCCAATTAGCATTTAATTTAGTTTTTATCCCTCATTTCATTTCGATGCTGACTAACACCGAGCGACCCTCGTCAAGAAGGCTTTCACAAGAAAATAAAAAGGAGACCTTGTTTATTTTCTTTATCTTCGCCGAGAGAAGTGCACCGTCTAACAACGATTACATTCTGCAAATAAAAACTCGATTACAATAAGCTCTTCCCTTCCTATTTCAATTATATATCTGCTACTTTGCTTTTAACTTCATATATTACTGAAGAATATTGACTTATTTCATCTGTTTCATTTATAACTTAACTATATAATATTCAGTTATTTACAATATAATGTTTTTTTGTTAAAGGTACAAAGTCTTAAATCATATTGTAAATAATAATTTAATGTAATCAATAGATGAAACTTTGGGGATAATAATTTTTTTGCAGTCATTCATTTTTTATATTTTTTTGATATGGATTTAGTAAACCGAAAATAATTGATGATTATAGAAAAACACACTAGCAGAAAATAATGAAAGTATATTTAAATTAATTAAAAAAAGTCTTATTATTGATGATGTTATTTAGTAAATTTATATTCTTAAAGTTCTACGTATCAGTTTCCTATGACCATCGTTACCGACAGCAAATGATCAGCTTAAAAGGAGCTTTCATCGTAAAACGATTGGAATGGTCCACAAGCCATGGTAAAATTATTTTGCTTCATAATAATGCATCTTCAACCATCAAAATCGCTTAAGGGTATGTTTAAATCACTTGGCTGGGATTTGCTACCCCACCCGCCTTATTCACCAGACTTTGGTCCTTCAGATTACCATTTATTTTCATCAATGGGACACGCAATTAAAGAGCAGTACTTCAAAACATCCCAAGAAATCGGAAAATGGGTCTCTTCAAATATTAGAGGTATGAAAAGAATGAGTAGCTAGCGATGGCAGTTATTCTGAATACAGGATTTTTGGTTTCGCTCTTAAAATATATTTTTTTCGCTACGAAAGCTAAATTAAACGGTAGACCTGTTAAATAAAGATACATTATTATAGGGTGTATAGTTTGTGGTCGGTTTTTAGTGCACACATCAAAAGATCTTGGCGCGCTCCGCAAGCAGTGTTCACGCGTAGGCATCTTATTTAGTTCGTTGTTATTCGTAAGAGAAGAAATGACGGTGGCGTGGACAAGCAATGAGGTTTTATAATTTATAGAAATGTAGCGAAATGAACCAATAATATGGAATTAGGGATTAGGAACACCTATGCAGAATAATCAATACGACAATGTGTAAACAGCGATCTTTGGGATCCGGTATTTTGGCCCAACATGTAGACCCATGGTGGGCCAATGTGTACAGCGGCCATTAGAGATAATGTGGACTGTTATTGTATAGTATTATTATTATTATCACGATAACTATTAATACAAAGAGGATTTATTTATGTACTTAGTATGTACTTCTATAATCTTATATTATATTATAAAGGTCTTATAGTTCACCTTCTTCTTCTTACCCTTATCTTACTTAAGTAGAATCGGCACAACATGTTTTTATCTTCCACTCTCCTCTATCAACTGTAATCTCAGTATTCACACCTTTTATACACATATCATTATCTATATTTTCTATATCTATAAACATTATAAATCTCAACCTCTCTCTGTCTGTCTGTCCATTCATGTTCTTTTCACACGAAAACCACTTATCCGATTTACATGTTATTTATTTTAATTCTTAGCTATGTTATCTAGCCAGGTTATAAGATATATTTTGTAAGATAAAGTAATATACGAAATAAGCAGTGACGGTAATGGTGAATCAATTCGGAAAAAGTCACATTTGGGATGCTTAAATGGCTTACGCTGAGTGAACGATACGAGATATATAAAATTAATGTAGTACATAATTGTAGACCTTAAGAAGACCTACAAAAAGTCAGGTATATATATATATGTATATATATCTTTCAAGGATCATCCCCAATAAGCATTATTGTCTTCCGTGTTTAGAGCGGGCAGCTCGATTTGTGTGTGCGTTCGGCCGACGGCATTCTGTTGTCAACCCAAGCAGAGCCGCGGGCACAGCTATATTATTATAAATGACTAACTGCATTCCACCGTTTCACCCGTATTATATTCATTCGCCCGACTCTTCACCGCACAGCTACCAATGCAACCCGTATAGGTTATCGTTGTTCTCGTTCCCAGTACTTGCCTACAGCTTTTCAGATAGCTTGACATTCATTGTTACTGCTCCGCTCCTCAGAGTCGTAGCGTGAAGATATATTGCCTATAAACTTACTCAATAAATAAGCTATAAAATGCAATATAATTTTATTAAATCTAACTGGTAGTTTCAGAAACAATTAATCTCTTGAAATTTATATTACTAGTATAGAAAGGTAATTAATATTATAATATCATTGTAATTAAATTAATATTATATTATACAACTATCTATTATTCTAGTTCATAATTTGTTTATTGTACACTGAAGTCTTATATAATAATAAGATAGCGACGAGAAATTTCGTAAAGAATAATATCGTTGAGGCAATGTTGCAAGTTACACATTTCGCAGTCTGTCGCCACTCGTTGAGACGAACTTCCAAGAAGCCAGGCAGTTACACAACTCTTTAAATGTACAGCGTCTTATTGAAGAGACCGCACACCATTTCTACTAATTAAATCTCTAGTCGTTGTTTGTTTTATATAACAAGAAATTTATTTGCTCATACTTTACTAAGGTTATTTGGAACTTTTTATACATACATATCGTGATAACTTCACACGTTACTTTTTATGATATGTTTAAGTTTAAATTTTATTCGTAATATTTAAAATTAGTCAATTTTTTTGGACAATTACAATAGAATAAAATATTTGTTTATTTGGCATAGAAATTAACACATACATAGTTATGTTGACGACATTAATAGTATAAACTGCGCTGTAGTCGACGATTCATATATTAATTCGACACAGAATATTCTTTGTTTTAGGTTCGTCACCTGACCACATATTTTTTAATTGTACTAGGAACAGAATCTCTCTTTATGATGTATTTATTACCTTCTTCTCTCGCCCGCCCTACTAATCTTATGTGCCTCATGATCCTTGTGTCCCATAATCCCCTAGTTGTAGATTGTATGTCTAAATTTATTAAAATTAATTATATTAAGCTGTTTAAGTGTATTAAGTTATTTTCTTGTCTATGTCTGCTGTCTGTTGTCTATGCCTGTAATTCTCTTGTGAATGTCTTTTAATTGTTATTTTATGTGCAAGTAATCTATACTTGATGTTTTATGTTTAGTTACATGTGTTGTATTCGTTATGTGTTTGTCTAGATATAGCCTGAACTGGACCAAAATTTACTTACTTACTGATTGATACAATCTTCTTCGTTTATGGTACTATTCACGGACATTGGTGGAATTGTGTACACACACACGTTGCCATTTTATAAAAAGAAGAAGAAGACACATTGTTATGACACTGAATGATAAAACAACATTTTCGATTTTCATTTATTTAGTTATTGTTTTAAATTAGTTAATAAATTGTATATGTTTTATATCCAATTAAATGAAAATAATTATCGTCACGAAAAGCAATTTAAACACTCAACCGCAGCACAATACTCGTCAGGAAAAGCTTGGGTCGACAATACTTGGGCGGCAAACGTTGCACATTTCCACAATAAAATCATTCGAATGGGATTTTTGTTACAAAATTAATTTCCTTTTATCAGTTTATGTGGTCGGCGGATGATAACCGTATTTTTAATATAAAATTATACGAGAGTTAATTTTTAATTAGCTTTAGCAAGTGGCTTTGGCTATATTGTGTGTACATTTTATGAACATAAGTTAAAAAAAATTACGTAGTAGATATGGAAATTGTGAGTTATATTTTTTTAATAACCCTTTTATGGTTTTATATGATTACGTTCAGCCAAATATCATAACACAAAAACTTTTAACATTCAAATTTATATTTTAACTAAATACCATATAAACAGGAAAAATATAGACGGGACAGATTTATGGCCGGTTTTACATCTTAATATAAGTTTCTTCAATTTTTGTTACAAATTGACATCTTAAAAAGATAATAAAACGAGAACATTGGAACGATTGGAAATTGGAAATCTACCTGACATTTGTAATGTGTTCAATGAAATTCATAAACACTGATTATTTATTTTTGAAATAAAATAATTTTAAATAATAATTTTACTACTGAAAGAGACTTTTTACTAAATATATCTAATACTCTTAAGTGAGCAATTATTGTATATGTATATATTTAATTGTACGTATGTGTAATGAATGAAATTTTGTATGATAATGTTTTAATTTCAAGTATATCCGATATCTTGATAACATGTATTGTATTACGTGACTGAGAAATGTGACGTGTGAGAAGTGTGTCGCTCGGTTTAGTTACGGATTGCAAATTATCACTAATTTAAGATTCGGTTATCGAGTTTTAGGGTTCCTAAATCAACAAAGAACCCTTATAGTTTCGCTATGTCTCGTCTGTCTGTCCGCTGCTTAGTTTAGAGATTCTTAGTTCTAGAAAGCTGTAATTTGGTATGGGTATACATAGTAATCACGCCAGCAAAAAGCCCACACTTGATTTATTTGAGGTTGGCTCACGTTGAAGAGGAATTATTTTTGTCTATAAAAATAGTATACAAAATAATAGTATAATAGTATACAAAGTTTAATATATATACAACTAGCGACCCGCCCCGGCTTCGCACGGGTGCAATGCTGATACTAAATATACCTACTAAAGAATGTCCTTAAACAACGTTTACAGCTTTTTTGTCATTAGACAATACAAACATGTTTTGTTTAGAGGTTACTCTTGAAAGAGCGACACATAATTGACCATGGTATATAAGGCCGGTACCGCCGCACCGCTATGTCCCTGCATTTTAAATCTGTAATATCTTCGGAAATATTAATTTAAATTACATGCTGCAAAGGGATATATTGATGTATATTAAATGGACAATGTATTTAAGGTACTTAATTGGATAAGGATTAATGCTGTATTGCTTAAAATCACTTCGTAAATAAGCCATTTGTTCCCGTAAAATGTAAAGGATAAAAAATGGTTATTGTGGGTTATCCGTAAGAGATAGACATATACCATCACGAACTTTTTTGTTGATCTTTTTAAGGTGTACAATACATATTATACACAATAGTACATTATTTTGATTTATCTCGTGAGGTTCAGCCAGCGTTTGCAATGTAAGCGCAAAAAATGTGTTTATTTACGACATCACATTAGAAACCTCTAAATTTATCAGTGTTTCTCTATAATATTATGCATGTATTATACATATAAACCTTCCTCTTGAATCACTCTATCTATTGAAAAAACCGCTTCAAAATCCGTTGCGTAGTTTTAAAGATTTAAGCATACATAGGGACGGACAGAGCGACGAGACTTTGTTTTATACTATGTAATAATGTATTAATTATGTATTTTAAATGAATTTAATTTACATTTCTAATGCCAGTAACAAACATGGAAGAGATAGACACTGCTATTTATCGCGAGACAGTTATTTCCTACCGAAGTGTCACGAGATGAGGGTAAGCATCTTGACGTGATTAATAGTAATCCTCACTAGTTTAATAGTGTTAAATAATTTAGTTATTTAGATTTGAAACACAACTAGATTTGAAACGATACGTGTATCTATATGCGACATTCAAAACTAGCTTGAATATTGTGAGGTAGGTGACTAATACAATGAAGCTCAAGAGGCTAGTTCTTTGATTATTTAAACTCGCTAATTTCTGAAACTACCATTGGGATTTGTAAAAATATTTTCTAGCCTATTTTTGACAAAATTTATATAGGCTGTATAGCTTCACGCTACGACCCTAGGAAGCCGAGCAGTAATCATAAACGTCAAACAATCGGGTAAGCTGTCGTCACTTTGCGGTGCTAAAAGACTTCATCGTTTTAGAAATTGAACTCTTAATTTTTCGGTTCAACAGTAAGGATATTAGTTAAATCAATAGTACTTATGTTTAATGGTTTCAATTCTAATAAAGAAACGGGAATTGAAAGAGAGAAGGTCTCGACGCCTGAATGTAATTGTCTACCTTCGTAACAAATCGATTCTTATTGCTTATTGTCTTTGAGAATTTTCTTTCAGTTTTTCTTAATTCTACTACATAAGAACTAAAGATATAAAAAGAGTAAAATGACTAAGAAAGATTTTTATTACATGATAATATTCAATTTATTTAATTGTACATACTTGTCTTTTATTCGTTGAAATAATCGAAGTACAGTTCCTTCACAAACGGTTCATGTAATATTAACTGCTAATGTTTGATTTACTGTACCCAAAGCAAAAAACGTTGAATAAAATTTTCATATAAAAAGGAGTAGTAACCAATTTGATTTATGGTTCTATTACCGAGTTTCACATAATTTAGTTTTCGTATATCGCGGTAGGTGTGAATTAATCATGTTATATACCTACAAGTTGATTGCATAATATATTAATAAATGTAATGGTAAACTTTTTATTTAAACAAAAACATGTGAAAAAGGACCAAGTTCGTCATTCCTACCGTGAAATGACGTTCGGGGTAGTTGTTGTCACCTATAAAAGACCTGAGATCCATGTACCAGGTACATCCAGGTACCAAGTTCCATGGCTGTTTCTTTAATTATAGCTGTAGAAGCCTAGAGGTGAACTAAGTTTTTGATGAGTTAGTGAGTCAGTAAGTAATAAAAATGCTACTTTTCAGGCCCTAATAACTCAAGAGTTATAATAGGCTTATTCTTGACATTTGGGATTATAGGTGTTCAAGGGAGGCTTAATAAACATAGAAAATTTCAAGTGTGTATGTAGAATAGCTTTTGACTAATGGAGTTGTCAAAAGTAGCTAGAAATGGTTCGTGTAAATAAAATAAATAAATAGGGGGACACAATTTCACACACGGCCATTTAATTCCATACTAAGCATACCTTGTATTATGGTAACTATACAGCTGACAATTATGCTCATCACACAAAAGCCAGTCATGGGCGGGGATCGAACCCGTGACCTCTCGGCTCAATAGTAGGGCTTACTACAACTGCGCCACAAGGCTTGTCAAATATACACATTGTCCGGTGTGTCACCCTTTTAGTTTCCAAACATGGCTGATACACTGCCATGTCTCGATACTTAAGAAAGTGTATTGTTGATATGTTAAGAGAATTTTTCTAATTTAAAAATCAGAGGCTTAGGTGTTTTTTTGTTGCAGAATCCTTATGACTTTGAGTAAGTAGCTTTTCCTTTCTGTTTCGCAGTAAACTGACGTTGCGGAAACCAGTACGAAATGAACGACCAATGACTTTCGTTTTCTTATAATTCTTTCTATTGTTCTGTGGAGAAAACATTGCAGCACTTGACTGAATACTTAATATAACGGTGAACTTTTTTTTTTGTTTTTTGTAACTAAAATATATCTAACCATTACCTAGGCGAAATCGTACCTAAACATTAAATATTTTATGAAGAAAGTAAAAGAGACGTAAAATTTGTGAAATATAATGAAAGCGATAGCTTATTACTATAATCTCGTGTGTGGGCGAGATAAAAATAGCAAAAACACAAATAGGTAACTTATTAGAATATAATGCTCATACATTATACCTTTCCTTTCCTTTGGAATGAGTATGTTTTTGAATCTTTCATATGAACATTTGCAACATATTCCGAACAATACTTAAGCATATTATACTAGCATGCAATATTATTTAAAAATCTCATTATATATCGATAGATAAATTTGTATTGTTTTGTTACAATTAGTATTTAAGTATTAAACTATTAGTAAAGTATTATTAATAGTAGTGTAGAGAGATAACATAGTTCAAATAACATGTTAAGACATCCAAGCCAATCTAAACTGCACGTGGTACAGCCCTGAGTAAAGAAGTAGGAAATGGCGATAGCAGGATGGTTCGCGACCATGATGTATAAGGTGAAAAGTCCGTTGTAGTGATTCGCTTATGATGCGCGTAGCATTTCAGGATCAGCCGGGTCCTTATCTAGATTCTATTTACCCAGGCTAGTATGAAAGAAACAACTGCCGATAGATTGTTGACCCCTTGGTACTCGTCACTGTTCTTGGATTGTACTGTGCATACCATCAGGCTACTATTAAAGAAAAGCGAGGCTTATCCTTCAGTAATGGAAAAGCGCCTATAACAATTTCTGAATTGAGCTATCTTCGTAGTTCAGGCAAAAGGTCCGTCACTTTCTTGTGCTCTATAAAAACAACAAAGATATCATGGAAGACGTCATCTTCATTTTTAATCGTTCGTGTCGAACAAGACCAATATTTTATTAATTATAAAATCAATTTACTCCGCAGATACAGCAATATAACTCTGTATAATTTGGAATATCTGTTGAGATGTGAACGATACGATAACTCAATAGAATTCAATCAATCAGTCTGTAGAAAAGTCAATAGTAGCTAGTAGCTAGTCAATAGTACGAACGCTAGGTCATTAGTACGATTTCAATATTCACACCGACATATCATATTTATCAAACGTAATTCATTTTAAGTATATTTACGAACACTGGGTTTTAAGAAAATTTTTTTTCTGATATATAATTGTAATGTTAAATAGTATATTATTAACATTAATGTTTCTATGCAATAGTAAAATATTTTCCTGTGCGGTACTGTAAATACTGTTAGAATGAGCTCAGTATATTTATTATATAGCAGGTGAGTACCTACTGAGCGACGGCGCGGCTTCAAGCCCGGATTAGAACCATCGTTTACATACACCTGCAAGCATAGAGATGAATTTAGGCGGCCGACGCCAGCGACACCTGTCTGACATGAGATAATACGTTACTCATTCCCTGGTGAAATATGAAACTCTTCGCGAAGGATTATCAAGATAAATAGGAAATAGTATATACAAAAATACGGCTTATATGTATATATCTTTATATGTTCAAAAAGATAAATGTAAGATTGTTTCAATGCTTTTATTATTGTAGCTTACAAAAATGTAGGCTTTAAAAATTATCCATATTAAAATATTAGTGAAAATATACTGACGTAATGTAAAATAATTACTGCGTAATAATCGCAAGCGGAACCGCGGGCACAGCTAGTACATGTGTTATAGGCAATGTATAGAATGCCTGAAGCTAGCCGGCTATGTATGAAATGATTCATATTTCATACATTGACTAGGCATTCTATAGAATGCTAAATGAGAAACCGGCAATGCATGAAATACATCTTCGATTCATTTCGAATATCTCGTGAAAGTTTTCGGCGGGATCTCAAAGTGTCGAAGCGATGCTCTGTTAGGTTAAGTCGGCCTTGCGAACAAGTACTAGCGTGCCCGACGCGGGTGTGGCTGGCGAGCGTCACGGTCTCAATCGCTACTTCGAAAACGACTATTCAGAGTCTAAATCGGACGAGCACGATCACCTTAACAGGACCTTTTTTCACACTTTGCCGAAATGGCATTTGCTATAGAATGCTTATGCAAAGTATGTAATAATTCTGTTTATTTCATACATTGCCTATAACACTTATTACACATATAATAAACATGAGGACACAATTTCACATACGACCAATTAATTCCAAACTAAGTATAGCTTGTATTATGGTAACAAGCCGGCTGATACAAATACATATTGAACACCCACTTAAACAACTGACAATTATACTCATCACACAAAGGTCAGTCATGTGCGGCAATCACACTCGCGACCTCTCGGCTTATTAGAAGGGCTTACTACCTGTGCGTCACAAGGCCATATAATATATGAGTAATATACGCACTAACTATTTGGATGAAATGTTGTAATCAGATATTTCATTTTTCAAGTTTGCCTATATAGGTTTAGTAAAGACACCGAGCAAAGTTCGGTCTTTCAGACATTTTTATTTAAACATCCATTAGATGTTTTTAACTCGACTTTTTTTGACAATACGTGAAGTTATCCGATGATGCATCATGGCTTTTTAAATGCAGTTTGTACAGAGGCAATATTGACGCTACAATTTAAAACAGTATCAAGTTACATCCTCACAATCTCTAAAGTAAACATGCGTCGCGGACACCATTGTTAACAATCTTAAAACTTAGCTCGGGAAAGCTTTACTAACTCTCGCCAGAGGATTAATTTTAAGCAGAACTCCCCCAGTGTGTAGAACTTTGATTATAAGTAAATATTAGTTGGAGCGTAGGGACTTATATTATGCGTAAAGTATATTTTGCTTATTTGTTAATATATTTTTGAGATTATTTTTCATACGGAAGTAGTAAACTAAAATCAGTAAATTTTAGGTATTTGTGCAATGTAATGTGCTTGTCAAACTTCTACGTAAGTAAAATCAGTCTAACGCAGCAATGATTTAAAACAAAACTTGGTACAAAACGTAAGAAAAGTTCAAGTTTTGAAGTGATTAATTCGCATCTATAACGCTGCTTTGAAGTCTTTAAATTAGTTAATAAATTGTAGTTAGTGAAAACAGTATAGCGAGATAAAGTATTTGTTAGAAGTTCTTGGTCTGACAATCTCTTGGAGCTAATAACAATGTTACATGACAAAACTTTTGGGTCGGAAGTTTCTTAGAGTTCCTTAGATGGCTTTAACCTTTGCTGATACTTTTAAAATATTTTTTCAAGGACATACGTAAAGCACTTGATTAAATTATTTTTTAACGCTGATATTTTTAAATATTTATTTAAATAACCTTCAAATACGATTAGATTTCTTTTGCTTGGTTTTATTTTTGGTATAGTTTGTTTTAATACTACAAAGGTGGCAAACAAGCATTCGGCCAGCCTGGTGGTAAGCGGTTACCGTAGTCTATGTCTTGTAATACCATAGGTATCACCAGCGCGTTGTCAACCTTGAACTCCCCCTATCCCAAGGTCGCTGGAAACCCAACTCACCGCAGGAATACCACACAAGGTTATTTGGCTGCGATCTTCTGTAGCCAGTTATTCCACCTGTCGGCCTACCCCAAGTAGAGAGAAATCTCCAAAAAAAAATTTATCTATGCCCTACCTCTCTTGAAAATCTTGAAAGTTTGAAATGTTTGATAAATATTACCATATAATTATAATATAAGGTCAAGTATGGTGACGGCTTCTACAAAACCTTTTTCTGAATTCAAGTGTGTCTGTACGTTTCCTTCAGGTTGTTAATTCACCAGAAAATCAATTTCATTGTATTTCTTAATTGATTTCTATTGAATGTTATTTCTATAATAATAAGTCAAAGTGTATTTAATAAACATTCCGAAGTCGTTATATTAATGAGCTGTTGGGGTATTTTGTTATAATGTAGGTCATTATATCTCTTGTAATAATTTGTTTCTTCTTAAACTGTATTGCATAAATACCCTTCATGTTGACAAACGGGAAAAATGCTGAATGAAGACTACTCTTTATATAATACTAGTGGTGCCCCGCGGCTCTACAAGCGTTTATTACATTGTTATTATTTTTGTCTCGTACTTTAATTTATATTATTGATGATTCTTATAGCCTTTCAATTATGGAATTTCATATACTTCCCATCTACAAAATTCTATCAGAATCGATTAAAAATTAATACAATTTTTTTTATGTTTTTATTTATGATTTATGTAGTTGAAAATTCTTATAACCTATCTATTGAGGAATTACATAAGCTTCATAAAAGCGGTAAAACCGCTTTTGAGTTAAATTTGAAATTAAAAACTGATACATACATAAAAATGCCTTATCTGTGATCAGTGTCCTTCACAATAGACTAGCTGTAACCGCGGCTCCGCTCGCGTTGATCACAGAATGCCGTCGATAAAGCGCACGCGCGAACCGTGCAGCTCCCGCTCGAAAGACGGAAGATAAAAATACTTATTGTTGGTGATCCTTAGAAGATACATATATGCTACCGCAAACTTTTTGTAGGTCTTTTTAGAATCTACAATAATGTAGAACATTAATTTGATATAATTATCTCGTATGGTTTACTCAGCGTAAGCCATTTAAAAAGCTCCCCAAATGCGTATTTTTTCCGAACTGATTCATAATCGTTACTGCTTATTTCGTATGTTACTTTATCTTACAAAACCTATAACCTATAACCTGGCCAGATAACATATCTATGAATTGAAGGAAAAACCATGTATATAGGATTAGTGGTTTTTGCGTGAAAAGCACATAAACGGATAGACAGACAGAGAGACGTTGGGTTTTATAATATGTATATAAGATGCTCTCATAATTTATTTTAGGGAATCAGTCTACTACTCAAGAGGTCAAGGTCTAAAACTAAGAAGGTCTCGGGTAACAATTTAGTCTGCGTTAATGAAATCATAGCTGTATTGATCTTCTTGAATATTTTACAGACGAATCTATTATTACATATAATAAAATTGAAGTGTCTGTTTGTTATGTCATAATAACAGTAAAATTGAAGTGTCTATTTGTTATGTCATAATAACAGGTTTTTACTAAATGAATATGAAAGTAACATTTTTGTCTGTCTGTTTGTTCTAGGTAATTTCCAAAATGCTGATGTTATAAGACAAAACTTAGGCAAACTTTATTTTAGAAAAATAAATAGAGTTCCGAAAAAAAAAATTTTATAGTCCACGCGAGTGTAGCCGCGGGCATAGCTAGTTCTAATTCAAAATATGTATCTAAATATTTCAACTTTATAATTAATTTTGATAACATCACTGAAAGGCTTTACTCATCAATCAGTTTTGGCCAGAAGGTATGAAGTCAACTAATCAATATGGCTGATAAGATTATATTTTGTTGCAGCAGCCGTGACGAATTTAGTAAGAGGTTTGACTCGGAAAACCTGACGCTGGAATTTAATTAATACGATTTGGTCTTTTGTTTCGGCAGTATCGAAACGAAACCTTGTTTGGATGTATCGACACGGTTTCATCAATAAGATATTGAAGCTTAGCGAAGCTATAGCTATTGTGGATTATTTTAGGGAATTGTTTAAAAAAAACCACAATTTAATTTAAAGTGTAATTACCTATATGTTATTTTTTATACGTTGGTGTACACGATACTGACCTAATGATTTTTTAATTATGCACATAAACATTGTCCTTGTTCACAAGACAGGTCATTTTAACAATTGCAAATGATCCCAAAGTACGAATTAGCTAAGCAATTTACTAAACATTAATAAACCGAGAACATTAAGTTAGAACAAAGCAACAATGTCGTAAAAACAAGATTGTGTACCATTCATAATGATAAAATATTATAATCGTGATTTATGAGCAAGCCAAAGGGAGTTTTGTGACCGACATTGTTAGGAATTTATTTATTAAATAGATTATGATCATATTAGATATTAAAAAGGTAGAGATTTTAAGATAATATTTTCTAACTATTTTCTTTCTATCTTCTAATTTAATCGTGATACAAATATAATTTTAATGTTTAGTATTTGGTTCTAAAGCCATAAAAATCAGTATAATCAATTCTATATATTGATAGTATAATTAAAAGTTACGTGGTAAATGTGTGTTACATTTTGCGTTTTAAGATAAACATCTGGGTAAACGAACTTTGCTCGGTTATGCAAAACAGAAAAAAACGCCTATCTAGGTAAACTTGGAATGTAAAAGAATCTACATACAAAAATTCATTCAAATCGTTACACTCGTTTCTGAGAAACCATTTACATATAAAATACAAGCATTGTTCACTTAATAGTATTAGATTCACAATCACGAATAGGGAAGTCGTGCTAGGTAACATTAAAACGTCTGTTAATAAAGGTCAATGAGGTGTTTGTTAGATCGCACGTTGTGTCGTAAAACGCCTATTAGGTTCTTTTTTTTCGAACTGACTATACTGTAAGCCATAAGGGCCCTGAAGCCTCAAACGGCTTTTACAGCTTCACCCGGGCTTAGAATCTCATTACAAGGCCCGCAGTATACTTTATGTACTGATCGTTAACATTTGAAAATTTTTGTTTGTCTGTCCGTCTTTCTGTGTGTCTGTTTGTTCCGGCTAATCTGCGAAACGGTTGGTCCGATTTTCACTGGCAGCCATCTTGATTTCTTTCTTATCAATGAATATTCCTTGGATCTCTTTATTTATTTACTTTTGTTTTAACTTATCTACTATAAGTATGCCTAATGGTTCCCATGTCCTAAGCATTTCAAATTTTGGCGACTGACGCGGTGACGCGAGGCGACTTTTGACTGGTACACTAAACTGTCCAGGGTTCTCTATAACTTTTACTTTGGAACCATAACGCTATCTTTTTCAGTGTTTGTAGGTCGTTGTCAAACAAACAAACAAACTGTTACGTGACAAATATTATTCTACCTTTAGTTTCATGATAGTTAGGTTGTAAATAAAATGATCTTCTATCGCTATATACATATATTTTACTATAACTTCCAGAAAATATTTCATTGTTGCCTAGTACTGAACCAGTTTTGTAATCAGTAACAAATAACACGGATAATAATATCAAAATAAGCTTTCTTACCTATGAAACGATTTTCTCTCTTCCTTCTTTGTCTTCAGGAAGAAATTTTACTGTATAAGTAATTACACACAAGACGACATATAATATTAAAACATACGGGGTACTGATATTGCAAGACGTTTCCTTTCAAAATTGACATAATTTAATACTAATACTAAAATTGTTAGGGACAGTTTCGTTTCATTTGAGGCTCCATCTGATTAGTAAGATCTGTGATTTTAATTATTAAAGTCATATGTAAAATACCTATATATTGTAGTCGTGTCCTCTAATCAAAGAATTACTACAACAGACTAAATTGTATATAATATTTCAGAACATAGAAATAACAAAAACGATACAATTTCGCAGTGAGATAAGAAGTTTGTACGTGTTTTTGTATTTTATTTTCTTTGTTGCATTCGTGCCGGGAAAGCATAGAACGGTGCATAGAAATGCTGCCGCTAGCTAGGGAATAGAGAGCAGGTGCAGACATACATACGACATTAAAATATTATATTTTTACCGTTACAATACTATAGGAAATGCAAATGTCAAGACATCTGTTCGGAGTATATAATTCAAAACCAATATTAGAATTTCATGATTTGCAAAACTATGTATCTTGTAATGTAACGTACGAAATAAGCAGTGAAGATAATGCTGAACCAATTCGGAAAAAGACGCTCTTTGGGCGCTTAAATGGCTTACGCTGAGTAAACCGTAAGAGACATTTCAAATTAATGTACAACATAATTATAGATCTTAAAAAGACCTACAAAAAAGTGCTGGATAGTGTATGTCTATCTATTATCACCCACAATAAGCATTTTTGTATTTAAAATAACCAGCGAGTGACCGCCGTTGGTGGTGGAAGCACGATTCGCGCATATACTCGACCGACGACATTCTGTAGTCCACGCAAGCGGAGCCGCGGGCACAGCTAGTTACAAATAAGTAAAAACTTGTAAATACATGTATTCGTTTTAAATTATTCGATTTCGTTCACGTAGTAAGCCTTAGATCTAGTATTAACTACTAATAAATCTTATGATTATCTCGTTTTAACCTGATTTGTAAATATTTCTTAAACTACCACCAGCCGTGTGTCTAACGGGACTTCCCATATGCTTTTAAGCGCTTTTTGCCATAGGCGCTCAGAAACTTTTATGAGATGAATTTTCAATTAAAACTTTTCTTAGTGCCTACTTACGTTGAGTACGAGTATATAAGGAAATCCTGTGCAAAATTCGTTTAAATTTAAAAGAGTTGTAATAGTGTGTAGTTGATACATAAATACGAGTATATATGTATTCTTAGAAAAAAAGTGAATGGTCCCGTATTTTATTTATACATATTTTTAATGGTTTTGGGATATACGTGTGGCATGAAATAATTATAAGGAAATCCACATGCTGTGTGCTGGAAAGCAGTACAATGCCCAAAAAATACTAATGCTTTTTATTCGCTGAGAAATGAAACGTTATCTTTTTAATGCATAATATTATTATCTATTCAGACAAACCGAGTTCTAGCGAGGGAACTGCTATATTCAGCCATAGTAGATAACACAAATTTTCATAATAAAACTAGGATATACGCGAGGTTAGTAGAGGTTACTGAATATGAAGGCTCGTGGTTATAATGGAATGATTTGTTTTTATATTCGTATTGAAACAAAGCAATGGTTATGAGGTCTCTTATCACATTATCTGTTGAAGATTCTCAGTCAAGTAAATTGTTCAAAACTTGATTGAGATATGTAGGAATTAGAATTAAAATATATTATCGAAAATTAACGTAGGTACTATTAGTTTGAGAACACCAAGCATATTTTTTTAGGCAAAATGGATACTATGATAATATCAGACTGTAAATTTCCCACTGCTGAGTAATAAGGCGTCTTCCCAAGGGAAGGAATGGGCTTAATTACCTCATCAGCCCATGACGTATTGGCGATTTAAAACACCGAGAAACTCACACTTCTATATTTTCCCCACATACAATGAATCTATAAGAACATTTCTCAAACGTACAGGTTTCCTCAGGATGTTGCCCTTCACTATCAGTCGATAGTGTTACCAAATCAAAGCAGATAAATGTATGCGAATACCGAAAAAAATCGTTGGTCGGGGTTCGAATTGGGGGACATCGTATCGGTATTTTATTAGTCTAAACCGCTCAACCACAAAGACTTCGGTATGGAAAATGGATAAATAAAACTATAAGTAATGTGTAGGAATTAAGTAGGTAAGAAATATGTAAGTACGAGTAAGATACTAGATATAATGGAGAATAAAGAAACAATATTAACATTACTAATTATTATAAAATTAAATTAATATTTAACGATAATGAACAATGTTTATGACGCAAATATAACTAAGCGATAATGATGGTAAAACATCGGTTTTTCGGACAATTGATAATCCGATCAATTGTCTATACACTAATCAGTACTGATTACATGTCATGTTAGCCGAACGTAAGTACTTTACGAGCAAAAAAAGGTTGCGTATTTTAGTAACTTTGCGAGCTAAAAAAGGTCGTTCGCACAAATCTTCCTTGTAATAACAAAAATACTCCGTATTATGGTATTTTAAATCAAAAATCGTATGTTTTATTTTAACAATTGATAATTCGATAGTCTTAAAAACTATCGATTAATCCATTGTTAATTGATGTTTTAGCAACACTACTAAGCCAATGTAAATAGGTGGTCATTAGTCAATAACTCGGCTAGCTTCATCCCGAGAGAATTGTCAGGGGCCCGGAGCCGTGCCCGTGCCACGTAATAATTGGATAAGTAACGAGCTGGGACTATTGATTGAATACACCATTTCACCATTCCCACGCGACTTGTCTATAACATTACTAACGTGACAGGTGTACGTTAAAGTTTTATTATTTTTTTAATATTAAATTAATTAACATATTCCGTAAAAGCCAAAAGGAACCATCCTATTTTAAGTACTACTTTAAATATTATTTGTATTTTGTAAAAAGCTTTTACCTTTTTAATAGGTAATTTAAAAAAACAACTGACTGACTTTATACTATAGAATACATTCACTGTTATATTCTGTTTTTTATAATATACTAGGTGTGAACCACGGTTTTACCAGTCTTAAATTTATTCGACCGTTTCTCCATTGCGACGCAGTCAACGCACTCGTGTTGCCAGCCTATCGTTGCCTATTGTCACTTCTAGTACTGGCCAGATTGCTTAACGTGCATGGTTACTGCTCTGCTTCTTAGGATAGTAGCGTGAAGTTATAATAACTTTTCTCAGTAAAGGGCTATAAAATTCTAAAGATTTTTTCCAATCAGACTGGTAATTTCAGATATTAGCACGTTTGAAAAACAAACAAATAAACAATCTCTTGAGCTTTGTATTAGAATAGATGTATTTTATTAAAACATCAGACAAATGTACGAGTATATTTATTAGTCTTTTAATTTATTAAAAAAAAATCGATAAACATTCAATACCAGAAAATACAGTAAGGATAATAATTAAAGGCGCAATAAATTATATGGACCCACATAAAAATAGTGGTTACATAATGACGTCAGCATTTTGAATGGCATTTCAAACGTAACACCTTCGAGATTGTGAGCAAATACAAAGTCACATCCATTATCGCGCTAGGTAACGATTTGTCGCGCAAGCTGATTCATTAGGCGAACATTCATCTCGGTAAACGTAGGTTTGAATACCGGGTACGAAATATATACTTAGATATACGTATTATGTATACATTTTTTCAGAGTAGACTATCAATTAAAATGTGTTTTAAAAATCTGGAGTTTTTGGTTGGTATTATAGTAAGGTTGCATGTACGATTTTTACATTATTTTTAGGAGCTCGATTACATGGCAACCGATGCAATTTTTCCTGTAGCGCACGAACGTGAGGTCGGATTGCTGCTTTTGACATTTTTTTATTTTATAAATACTCTAGCTGACCCGGCAAACGTTGTTTTGCCATGTATGTTATTTCATCTAAGGGTTGATCGTAGAGGGGTGAAAATTTAGGGTTGTATGTATTTTGTAAGATGTACCATAAAAAAATAAAATCAAATTTTTTTGTCTAAAAATAAAAAAAAAAATTAAGGTGGACCCCACCCTTAACATTTAGGGGGATGAAAAATAGATGTTGTCCGATTCTCCACCCTGGCCGATATGCACGCTAAGATTCACGAAAATCGGTCGAGCCGTTTCGGAGGAGTTCAATCACGCACGCCGTGGCACGAGAATTTTATATATTAGATATAGTAGCGGTGCGCCCACGGCTTCGCATGCGTTTCATCCCTTAATTTCATTTTTACTCATATTATTAATATGTAGTACATAATATATTCGATTAATTGAGTAATGACATTTACTTCCTGTGAACAAAATGTCATCAAAATCGGTACATTAAAACTCTTACTTTTTTGTACTTTCTTATACATTTCCTAAATGTATTATTCACTATACTTATAGCGTATCAATTTAGGAATTACGTATGCTTCCCGTCTATAAAATTTGATCAGAATCGGTTGAGAACTAATGAAAATATTTTTTATTTTTGCAGTGAAAACTTAGCACCGTTGTGATAACGAAAAAGCGACAGTAAAAAGAGGCAACCATATACATCTATCGGATTTCGCCTACGAGAGAATGAGATAGAATACATTTACATTATGCGCAGTTAATGCAAGTCCTGATTTTCATGATTGTGATCGTCGTCGAATTGACCTTGTGGTGTGAGACGACCAGACTTCATACGCAGTACGCACGAGTGGTTGATAGTTCGAATCCCGATGATTTAGGATATTTATCAAGAATTTTTAAAGAACATATTTGTTTATTTTCTGATGGTTTCACTTCTGACATGTGTGAACTGGTGCACACATAAATTATTGTGTTTTGATTTTAATTTTCATTGCCCATCAATTATGGAATAACTTATACTTCCCATGTACAGAATTTCATCTAAATAGGTTAAGAATTAATAAAATATTTATTTTTTTACGATTTTGAAACGTATTATATATAATTCATATATCCTATCATTTGACCAATGACAACCCGTGTACAAAATGTCATTAGAATCGGTCAAGCAGTTTTTGAGCTAAATCCGCACATACTTACAGACAGACAGATAGACAATGGCAAATTCGTAATCGGTGTCCTTTATATAAAATGATTTGCGGCAATGTATTTTCGGTGTAGGAGCGATGAGTACGCACTATTGACAAATCTATTATCGTGTTAAATTGAGGATCAAGCGAAGTCGCGCGCTACATCTAGTCTTATATAAAATTTGCCATAGTCAAGGCGGATTAATGTGACTATAATTAATTGTATTATAATTAATAGCACATAGAGATATATATAAGTCTCTCAACCTGAATAGTTTTGTGTAAGATCATGCAATGCTATCATTAGTTGAGTCTCGGAACTCTATTCCTGAGCGATGAAGACAAAACAATATTGATATTGGTTAATGGAAAAATAGCGTGCTAGAAACGTATTACTACAGAGGAAAAGTCCAATTTCCTTTTCATTTTATATAATATATTATTAATATGTATATTAAGTTACATCGCATGTTATAGATTAGTGTTCATATTGTTAATATTTGTTAGATTAATAATTAATACTAGCTGTGCTCGCGGATCCGCCCGCGTGGACTACAGAAAGCCGTCGGTCGAGCGCTCCCGTTCAAAAGCCGGAAGACAGAAATGCTTAGTGTGGGTAATCCTTAGAAGATAGATATATGCTATTCGTAGCTTTTTTAAGATAGATCTTTTTGAGATATACAATTATATAGAACATTAATATATCTCGTATGGTTTACTCAGCGTAAGCCATTTAAGCGCTCGAAATGCGCCTTTTTTCTGAATTGATTCACCATTATCGTCACTGGTTATTTCGTATGTTACTTTATCTTACAAAATATATCCTATAACCTGGCTAGATAACATAGACATACATTAAAATTAAATGTAAATTGGATAAGTAGTTTTAGTTTTGCGTCCGCGGCTCCGCACGCGTTAATTACTCAGTAATTATATTCATCCCATAATTTTATTTTACTCATATAACCAATTAATTGATTGAGATATGACACATACTTTCTGTGTTCAGTTTGATATGAAAAATAGTCTGATATATTGTCTATCCATCATCTGAATTATTTAAGCCAGAGACAATCATTTACAATGCAACGTAAGGCTAGCAATGGCCAAAGTTTGATGTTAAATTATTGGAAAGATTTGATCTATTAAGTATGCATTGACTCTTGAAAGTTCAGGAAGCGATTAAATATAGAAAACGATCCCATGACAAATAAGCTCGGTAGCCGAACACAGATTTGTATCTGTATACAATAAACTAAATCGCTGACGCTGGGATTATACAGAACACCTGCTGATCCCCAAAACATGTATTATTTGATTGGGACGCTTTTTTCGACTGTAATATAAGGTATATGAATTTTCTCAAAAATAATTATGTACCTATTTCACAATAACTAGATAGTTGTGTAATTTCATTTATAAATAAAAAACTATCTTATAACGTTACTCGTTTAGCTTACATTATTGCTTACATTTACATATTGTTACGAATTGCCGATATCTCAGTGTTCACCATTGTGATGGTTTATACTGAGCTTACTATCAGGGACAGTGCCGTCAATTTGCCGAGCTGCTATAAAGAAAAAACTTCTTATGGGTTATGCATTAAATTTTTTAAAGTATTGACCATGTCAAAGACATTCCTGGCCGCTAGTCAAAGAAGACGATACCATGCAATATTTCATCTTCTTAACCTTTTCCTCTTTCCTCTATCTATAAGCTGTGGCAAAGGACTGTGACTTAGGAAGCAGCGATGGCTCAGTGTTGGCGTGTACGAACATCGTGTTGATCAACGTGAGTTCGAATTCCTGCAATGAGCCTGAGCTTTCGGTGAAAGAAAACATTATGATGAAACTATAGCATGGTGGTAGGATATTTTCTGATGCCCGCCTGTTTAACTACCACTTCCAAGTTGAAAAATCTGGCGCCAAACACTGGCACAGGTGTGTTCTGGCAGCTGTGCTTGAGAGCCTTTCTTCCACTAGGCTTAGCGTGTTATTGTCTTGGCTCACATCTTCACTTAAAACCAGCTTAGATTGTGGCCAAACGCTAAAACCTATAAAGAAAAAAAACAACTGTCATCTCAATGTTCATATTTTTCATACGCATATTCCTCATACAACCAATATAAACTCCAACCCACAGATTTGAGAAAAAGGTAGATGGAGCCTTACGAACAACAAAAGTGGGACATGCATTTACCTGTGTGTCCTTGGCAACCAGCTACCAAAGCGTACGACCGTGTGAATAATGAATGTTGCTTCTGTTAACTATAACAGAAGTTTTACTGTTTTTTTACCACTTCAGTAGTTTAGTAGTTAATCCATCATCAAAAAAATGAATTTTTCACTTGAAATGAAGGGTCCAAAGGGCCTTTACAATGTTACAGTTTTGTAATCAGTAACGAATAACACGGATAATAATATCAAAATAAGCTTTCTTACCTATGAAACGATTTTCTCTCTTCCTTTTTTGTCTTCAGGAAGAAGTTTTATTTTTATACACAAAACGGCATATTTTTTATATAATATTTAAAAAATGGGGTGCTGACATTGCATGACGTTTCCTTTCAAAATTGACACAATTGAATACTAATACTAAAATTGTTATGGAAATTTTCGTATTCTGTCAGGCTCCATCTGCCTTTTTCTCAAATCTGTGGTTCGTGTACGAAATTATTTAATATTGGACATGATCCTGTTACGGCCGAAAAAGAAACCATGAATAATAATTTTATTATATTATAACACTATATAATAATTACGAAAAAGGTTACCAAATCACAACAAACTGATTTGTCACAAACAATAAGTCTTATCTAAGTTTTCTTATTCATTGATTCGGTGATTTTCGTCGATGGACAGTCACGTCATTCAGATATTTAAATCGTCGTTCTTGTTAGAGCACCTTCGGTGTGAGACGTCCGCAAATTATTAAAGGAGTTTAAATATATAATAACAACTTGAAATTAAATTTATGAAGGTGTTTTTGGCGTGCTCTTGGTTCGTCATTTGGTGGTTTTTATTTTATTTCACAGACTTATGTTATTTAGCCCTATATTAGGTATGTAATTTTGGCAGCATTTTACGTGATGTAGTTTGGTTATTGTGCACAAGTGAAGTGGATGATAAATAATAACTAGGAACATCAAAAAATCCCTGGACAGTTTTGACAAGGGAGCCACCATCTTGTTAGAGCTATGTTTGAAGATTACAAGAATAATTAGACAAAATATTTTTTTTTGGTATAATTCTTCCCTTTCTTCGTGAAATAAAAAGACAAAGGTATTTAAGACCATGCAGCCAGGTCAGACGTTTTTCTTTTTTCTATCATCAAACATAGCTTCAACAATATGGCGGCCCCTTGTTAAAACTTTTCAGGGAGTTTTTATGGCAACCTATAGTGCATGTTCGCAGTTATTATTTATGATCCACTTCACTTGTACACGATAACTAAACTACATCACGTAAAATACTACCTAAATTACATAATACAGGGCCAAACAGCATAAGCTTATGAATTAAAACAAAGACCATCACATAACACTTTAAGATCCTGCCAGGTTTTTGTTTTTAATTCATAAATTTGTGTTTTAAGATCCTATATTGTGTAAAACAGGTGGTATTTTGCATAATAAAGCTTGGTTATTGTGCACAAGTGAAGTGAATTGAAAATAATAACATAGAACATGAATTCTGATATGCCACAAAAACTCCCTGGAAGGTTCTAACAAGGGAACCGCCATCTTGTTAGGGCCCTGAATTCGACATAAGACTGGAAAATTTCCCTCGCTTTAGTTACAAATATAAAATACTTGACACTGGCCCAATGCATGAATAGTGCGAAGCCATAATTGAGAAGAAGAAGAAGAGGAAGATCCTGCCAACAACTCCTAAAAATATTGTATTCACGTGATGTTGGCAGAATTGTGGATGAATATACGTTGCCATTAAATAAAAAGAAGAAGGAGAAATTAATGGAAAATTATTGGCATACATTAAACACATATAGGTAAGTAACTCTTTGTACTGAGAATTTAAGAAACATTAAAGAACCCGTGAAATTCTAATAGAACATGTCTTACTATTTTTATGGAATTACGTAAATTATATAGCTTTAGGAAGTAAGTAGTATAATTATTAAAACAGTGTCGCCGTACACCACAAAGTTGATTTAGTGTAATGGAGATTTAACGGGAGCTTGTGAAACGCTAAAGCAGGAAACAAAGTGACGTTGCCCGTTAATTCAAACTCCCGACGAGCTTCTAAACTGTTAAGAGTGAGGTAATTAAGTATGATGGATATTCTGAGTTTATCGCGGGCCGCAGGACGTAACGCGGACACTTGCTACTTTCTTATCACATTTTGAAGGAACTTTACGACATCTTTGTGCCGACATTGTGCCCTTGTTCTTTAATATAGTGTGGTTCGTAATTTATAACTATACTAGCGACCCGCCCCGGCTTCGCACGGGTGCAATGTAGATACTTATATGGGGCAGTGTGAGATAAATATATACCAGCGCGAACTTTTTATCGATGTTTTTAGATATACAATTACGTAGAACATTAATTTGATCTATCTCGTTAGGTTTAGCCAGCGTTTGCGATTTAAGCGCAAAAAATATGTTTGTTACGATATTACATTACAAATCTTTGAATTTTTCGGCATTTCTCTAGTATAATATATATTTATTATAAACTATATATATATGTACATATAAACCCTTCCTCTTGAATCACTCTATCTATTGCTGAAAACTGCATTAAAATCTGTTGAATAGTTTAAAAGATATAAGCGAATAGACAGCGGAAACGATTTTTAATTTTATACTATGTAAAGATTTAATGCGTAAAATTACCTTTTCATTTACTGAAATAAAATATCCAATATATAATTAGATATAATAAATTTCGTTAATATTAATATGTTAGAAGAATTAAAGATATATTTTTATATAATCGGATTGATTACATTTATAATTAAACAAATATTCATGTCATAATATTTGACTAAATAATAGGTTAACGTCAACGAATACAGCTTGCTAATTATCTGGATAATGAAAACTTAACGAATGTGTAATATATATGAAATCATTATTCTATCCACGTAATATGTTCTTATAACATTATCCTTAATATGGTGGGGTGAATATGAAGTTTAGAATTACTCAGTTATATCATTTAAAGTTACTCCTAGCAATGTTCCCATTTATTAATTGTAACTTACAAGTTTGCGTTCTGCCTGAACGAAGAATGAATTAATGAACCATAGCATATATAACTTACTGACTATTATAAAGTGTCAATATTATCGCAATATTAATCACATGGATAGTCATCCGTATAAATAATATTGGTTTCAAATTAGAGTCCACCAATTAATTTGAATGATCATTTTCGTAATTTAAATTCTCTGTTAAATCTTAATAAGTACAAATTAATACCATTTTGTGATTTCTATAAGATACTGTATGACATATACTATTGTACATGCCTACACTGGTGAGTAGTGGATAATAAATAACATATAGTTTTGGTTCGAACGAGGAGACAAATGAACACATTCTAATTTGCCGCATTATTAATGAATTACATCCATTATGTAGGTAGCGAGAGTTGTCATGTAGGTAACGTTTTTCATGACATTAGCAGTAAGTTTATGAATACAGTGTTACGTAGATATCTGGTATTGCCGGTGGGCAACCCTTGTCACAGGAGATTTGTAAACGAAAAAGCCTCTAATTTGGGTTTGTGTTTTGACAACTCGTCTGGAGGCATACATGTAGGTACATTTACACTCGGATAAAGATACCTTGTCGGCTTTAGTTCAGATAGCGATTGCTGCGTATTAAGTACGGTTTGTGAAATAAATTCCAGGATACCGACATACATATAATATGAAAATTCGTGGCTTTGTACAATCCATGATCGTAAAAACAACTGCGATTGTTTTAGACTAAAAAAATATGTTTCACTGAAAAATCAGAATAACGCTAGGTTCAACAGAAATAATTGCTTTGAGAATTGTATTTTACATTTCGCCTTCTACAATAAAATTCTCCAATAGGCAAATTTAAAAAGCTATTTTCTTTCAACGTGTTTTTTTATTTTTAGCGCTGCTGTTATAGCTCGTGATATATCTACAAATCTGTACTATAATATAATAAAGGTGAAGAGTTTTCTTCTTTGATTGTTTGTTTAAACGCGCTAATCTCTGGAACTACAGGTTAGATTCAAAAAAATATTTTTGTATATTATAGCCAGATTCATGAGGAATAATATAGGCTATATAACTTCACGCTATGACCCTAAGGAGCGGAGCTGTATCTATGAACGTCAAGCAATCTGGCAAGCTATAGGCAAGTATGGAAAGTGGAACAAAGATAGGGCTACACGGGCGCGTTGGCGGTGGTGTCGTGGAGATCTCAGCATCTCGAATAAATTTGACACAGGTGAAACCGTGGGGCACCTCTAGTGTTAATATAAAATAAAACCAATAAGCGATTTACCTGCTGCGATATATCTACTTAAAATGTAAGTTTAAGTACATTAAAGACTTGTAAAGTCAAAAGTAAAGTATTATGAAACGCAGATTTTAATATTTACATAAAATTGCTTCGTTAAAACTACAAACATCACATAGAAAAGTATCTGTAAGAATAAACCAGAATATTTAAATTATATTATTATTGTATTCATAAAAACAGAAGTTAGCTCCACAATGAACGGTACTTTTCACTGGCCGCGTATCTTGATCAGGTGACGCAACAAAACGTAAAAACCAAATTGTACATCTTTTTTACAGTTAACAAATCCGTCTTGACGAGGGTCCACTGTTTTTTCTCTAAAAGTAGAAATAAGAATAATGTAACAACAAATCTTGCGTGATCACCGTAAAGGATTTCGATTTTTTTCTGGATTTAATAGAACAATAGGACGTATGCTGTAAAATACATTTATTGTATTTATTTTGTTTATAAAATTTACCCTCACTGGGCATAATCTAACATTGAGTAGGGTTGTTGATCTTATTATGATATTTAAAGGTCCAGTGAAAATAAAACAAGTGTAATAAAATTGCTTGAAAGAAAAATTTAGTCTGCTTCAGCGGTAATTAAGCGTAATAATAAAGAGATTTGTGTTTATAGTATTTACATTTTATTTGCGAAAAAAGTAACATGCAAATATTTTTGCGCATTTGCTTTCTAATTGCTTTAAAAATAAGTTGAAATAAAGCAAATTAAGTACTACTTAATTAGCTTAACTTAAGATATTTGTTTGATGTTTCACATTGTTGTACATATTACAGTTAATAAAAAGTTGTAAAGAGTATAATATATCTGCTTGGTTGCGTAGATAATTATGGAAAGTAAAAAACTGCTAAAAATTGTGCCACCTGAGAAGTTTACTAAATAAAAACTAATTATACCGCGGGCAGTATCGTATGTGTCAAATGATATCGCATAAGTTTAGCAACCGCTACCGCCAGCCGCTTATAGATGTCCGCAAAATATATAGTGTTGAGTGCAACACGGGGCAGCCGCATGATCTACATGCTCTAGGCGACCGCGCATTCCAAGAGTCATCCGCTGGACGCTCTACACCAGTTAGCTGCCGTCACTCTTAGTGAGTACACATTATCTTTGTATTTATTAAATTTTAGAATTAGCCACGTTAACCAGCCGCCCAGGAGCTTTGTGTATTAATCATACTCTAGCTGCTCATTTTAACCGCCCTCTCACTGGCTACTTACTCCAGTGTTGGTCATTTTCTAACCGGATAGTTTCAAGTTTTATTTAAAATTTTTAAGTTTCCATCCCCCCGCATGCAAATAATTGGCCCACTTGCCTCCCTCGCACTATGATAACGATTTATTGGAGTTTACTTCTTAAGAAACGATATAAGGTGCATGGTATGAAAAAATATGACGAGGGAAATTGAAAGTTCAACATAACGCTACATCACGCAAACATTTTTTAACCTTAATGATATTCAAATAAGGTTGACATTTATTCAACTCTTTTTCTTTTGCTCCAAAAGCCGCCAGATGCAATCGACTCTTGAAGTGAGCAGGAACACAGCGCGGGGGCAAATTAAATTTTTACATTCATTCTATATGCTAAGATATGGTTTTATTTGCTCTTCTTGCTAATTGTATATATTCTAAATTCCAAGACAGTTCTTGAGAAATGAGGTCCAGTCGCACGTCGAAGTTGACACGCACACTTTTTTCCTACTCAAATAAAAATTAAGTTTTTTCGGAACCTTCATGTTCATACTGTGGTTTTTATTTTATTATTTACCCATAATTGATGGCTTTTAGCGTGATATTATTTAGTCTTTGTGGTTAATTGAAGTGAATCATAAATAATAATTAGAAGCATGAATCTTAAGTTGCAACAAAAACTCCCTAAACACTTTTAACAAGAGAACCATCATCTTGTTCTGGCGCTGTTTGAACTGTGAAGATAAGAAAAATATTCTATCCTTGTAATATTGGCATAATTATGTATAACACACGGTGCAATTAAATAAGAAGAAGAATATAATAATAGTATTATTATTAGTCTAGGGTTATGCATACAGTGTCTTAAAAAAGGACACTTGATATCAACATAGCCTAAAGTAGTGCCATTTATTAACATTTATACTTCTGACATTAAGGTTGTTTGTTGGTTTAAGGTACACCGTGGACCAACATTAACTTCGCTAATGAGTTAAAAACAAAGGGCATTTGGTAATACGCTGTGTCCTTAATTTATAAAGCAGCGCGCAAACCACGACTACGCTGACACAACATTCTGAGGCCAATATAGCTGTTCTTTTTGGCACCTATGCCTTTTACCCATTGTTTTATATACGTCATGCGTAATTATTATTAAGTTAAAATAGAGCAGTTTTTCTTATTTTTTATAAATGTAGGGGGAAAGGAAGTATGGAATACTGACGAAAAACTGCTCATTTTGAATGTTGTATGTACGACATCGTCATCATCTTGATTATCATTTATTCCACGGTAAATAGTAAATGAATAACATGTAAAAGAGGTTACCAAATCTTACTGGTAGTTCAAACAGACAAACAATCTCTTGAACTTTATAATATTAGAATAGATGTAAACGATACCTTCTTAGTTAAGTTTACTAGATGACCCATATTAAAAATATGAATCAAAATGCGATTATTATTTTTGTCATTAATTGAACTTGAATAGAAAAGAGGTTAAGTCACTTTTGGTTGCAATTTAGGTGTCTTTACTACTAAATCAGTTATATACTTCAGCGGCTAATCATATTTATTGTGATGTCGATCAAGGCTATATAATATTTTCTATACATATAATAAAATTGAAGTGTCTGTTTGTAATTTCAAAATAACATGTTTTTACAATATGCATATGATAGTATATAACAAAAAAACGGGTTTTTAAACTTTTCTCTGTCTGTCTGTTTGTTCCGAGTAATTTGCACCTTTGTCTGTATTAAGTTTAAAACTTGTAGAACGGAATAACATCTACCAGTATTTTCATGTATTCACATTCCAGACTACACATAGATATAAAAAATATCTACTTCAAAAAAATACAAAGCAAAAAATTGACACGCTCCGATAACTGGGTATATTTTCCTGATCTCTAACAAGGAGAGTTTCATCACAAAGTGGTATCATTAACGTTGAGTAGAGATGCAGGAAAACTGGAAGATTAAATAATACCCTCGCCGTAATCTCGAGATTAATCTGAACTTCCATGCAGTGTAATTGCGCTAGTCTCACCGCATCTTAAGTTTTAAGATTACTGATATTAAGATTATCGATATATGTTGGTTTGTTTATGGTATTCATTCATTCTGCTAGGGTGATTTTTATATTCTATATATTGTAGTATCGCTCCTTTGTGTAAGTACACATATGGTGTTTTGTATATTTTTTATTCATAAAACAATGAGGATCGGGATGATAAATTAGGGAATGTGCTTCTGTGGTAGTTTCCCGGGCTGTTATTTAGCACTGTTATAGAATATACTTTAAATATGTATATATCTATGTATTAAAGTTTAGTAATGTGTGAAGCAATGATGGCTGGATTTGATCTTTATCTTTCCAATACAATTATTTACTTAAACTCTTTAGACATTTATGGTGAAATTGTCTCACTACATTTTTCTTATCGTTATAGGTTTTACGTAGTGGCTACAATCTCACCTGATGTGAAGTGACGATGTGGCCCAAGATGATAACACGCTATACCTAGTGGAAGACTGGCTCTCAAGTGCAGCTGCCGGAACACACCTATTGGTGCTTGGGAACAGATTTCCTACTTGAGGGTGGTAGCTAGCCAGACAGGTATTAGAAAAAGCTCTACCACCATGCTATGGTTTCATCACCATGTTTTTCTTCATCGAAAGCTGAGGCTCACTGTAGGAATTCGTATTCACATCTGTTGATGCGGTGTCCGTACACGCCACCACTGCGTCCTCATTGCTTCAAAAATTTGATGATTGACATCTATAAGTTAACATAATCACTCATTATACATTTATAAACTGACCTAAAGTTATTATTTCTAATAATATTATTTTGCCGATAACGAGTTATTTAATTGTAGCTAATACAATACATTTACTGGGTATATATTCCAATGAAACCTGTATGCGCTGGTAGTTCAAATTAAGTCTGTATTATACACATAATGTATACAAGCTGATCCAATCCGCGGTGAGTTTGTATGCTCGAAAAGCAGCTGCGGTTGTCATACGCGTCCCTGGAACTCTCTGTGGTTAGTAAAAGCCTCAAAATGCAATTACTTTATTAAAGTGCTCAAAGCTTTGCGTACATTGCCTATGGATGTATTTTTTCTTTAATAAAGAACCATTAGAATAGGCTTTTGGACACCTTTGCTTTTTGTTTCAAATTTATGAATGAAACAGCCTACTAATTAATTATATTTATCCTAATTTGACCCCCTGGTAAATATATTTCGCTGTTTAAAATTTAAATACGTTTTGGCACTACGATATGTTGGACTTTTTATGTAAGAAAGTTTAATCATAATAATTATCATTTAAGCATGATCTATTTCTAGAGCCGAATCAAATGAAAAAAATTTAACCCAAAAAAATCACTATTCTTCGTATATTTGTATTTTACACCTGCAGATAATAGTAAGTTATAATTGATTAATTTGTAAATAGCAGGATCCATGATAATTTGAAACATTCTTTTTTGATGTTAAGATTTTGATTTGGAAAACGAATAAAGAATTTACTTTCAAATATATTATTTATCATATTACATTTTATTAAAAGTTCACTTGAAACAGAGAACAAAGTTTAAGTGCCACTTTATTCACCGACGGTCTAAAAAGTTATGCACTCTATATTTTAGGAGAACACGAAAAAGAACTAGTAAATAAACAAGTGGGATCTTCTCGGTTGTACAGTTTTATTACGTGTAAAACGTCCACTCGTATCGATGTAACAACGCCTTAGAACTATAATAATATACTGTACAACATTCTGCATGTACTCGTACAAATATATAAAAGAACACATTCTGTCTGACGAGAGATCAACGTGAGCCAGAAATTGTAGCGAAATATATTGTGGAATTCAGTTCCTTTTGTGACGTTGGAGCATACAAAAATATTTTTACTGGAACATTTTTTGGATTAGAAAAAGTATTGGATGAAAAAAGCAAAAAAAACGGTTGTATAATTTGTATATGATGTTTGATTATAATATTCCTTTTCATATCTTTGTATCTGAAATAGTTTGGAACTCTGCTTGTAAATAAAGATAAAATAATGTTAAAAGATTTTAAGAAACTATACAATTAATTTATAATATGAATTTGAATAAGTTGTCCAATGAATAAAGTAAACTATGTGGTTTATTTACAAAAAGTTTTCTTATTAAAAGTCTCTCTCTGTATTCGCTGTAAAACGAAAATACTCTTGCTACTCTGTAAAGAGAAACTATGCAGCATTTCATAATATTATATTAAGTATTCTATTTTATAAACTTACCTTTTCTCAATTCCGGTAAGAAATATATAGAGCTGCTCGAAATTCGTGATGAATCATTACGTAAGATACTTTTTAGCATAATTCCAAAGCGATTGGTAAATAGGATATAGACTTTTTCAGAAATTTTAAGTCACACTATAAAACGAATGACTATTAAGTTTTACGTTGCATAAATGGCATTAAAAATACATGCGTAAATAAAAAAAAAAATGAAATGAATAGGTGCTTTTTACCCTTACATTTATTCGATTCGAAATATTTTTTAAATTACATAAACATTATATGTCATTTATAACGATACTGATTATATTATATTAGTTATTTCTAAATTTTTATGTTTTAGATAATAATAAGATTATGTTTGTATTACATTCTAATAGATTCTAATATTATTCTTTAGATAACTAAAGTATAATTTTAAACGTATTATTTATATATGTCTGTGAAACAAACATAATAGAGTATAAAATTTTCTCTGAACGCAATTTTTGAAGTTAACACTTCTTCAGCCGCGTTGAGCACTTTTTGGTAGGAGACAATCTTATGGGTTCGCGTCACTGACATGCACATAATGTTAATTGTATATCTATATCTATTACTATACATATCTATAGCACGTGCTGCTCTGATATCAGACTGGTGCGTATATATATATATGTATATATATATATATGTATATATATATATATATATATATATATATATATATATATATATACGTATACACGTATAACACATCGTATATACCTGACAGTGTGCTGTGCGCGTTAGACGCTTATTGGATGGGTGAAATCTTGTGAGTTCGCGTCACCGACATGCGTAATTGCAGTATATCTGTAGCTATATACAGCTGTATACAGTGGTGTATTGTGCAACATGTGTATATCATTATTTTTTTTATTATTTTAAATATTCGTATTTATTTTGGCGTTATAAGTTTTCACGTCTATCGGCAGACCTAATGACTCTTTTTTTTTAAGGTTGTGCATCTTTGCAATATTTCTATATCTACCATACAGTTTACAAATATATGCTAAAAGTACTATCTAATTATAGCAAACAGAACACGCACTCAATATAAGTTAATTACGTGTTATACAACAAAAAAAAAACATAATAACTATAATCAGTAACCATTTTTCACTATTTTTATCGACCCTTATCGTGCTATTGCTGGATGTACTTGTTGGATACGCTAGGATTAAAGTTAAAACATCATAATATCCCACAAGAGACAATGTGGCCCAAGATTGTAGCACGCTAAGCCTAGTAGGAGGACTAGCTCTCGAGTGCAGCTGCCGGAACATACCTTAAGGTCTTTGGCGACAGACATTTGCCAATCTTCGTTGATTTCTGTTTCTGCCAGGCGAGCATTATAAAATACCTTACCACCATGCTATGGTTTCATCACGATGTTTTCCTTCACGGAAAGCTCACGCTCATTGTAGAGATTCGAACTCACGTTGATCGATACGTTGCCCGTACACGTTACCACTATACAGTATACACTAATTAATGATGTTACTATTCAAATAACATAATTCCTCATATAATGTGTAACAAGCTTACATATAAATGCGTTATGTGTCGCGTATACATCGTTTGTACACCAGAGCAAATTACCGACCTCGTTGTTTTGGATAATAATATTCAAACAACTAAATCCTGTACTATTAAACTAGTAGGGATTACTATTAATCACGTCAAGATGTTTACCCTCATCTCGCGTTACTTCGGTGGGAAATACCTGCCTCGCGATAAATGGCGGTATTACGCGTTCTCGTCTTGTTCACTATCATGTGAAATAATAATAAGAAATGTTCATAGCGTTTTCTTCTTTACATTCGCTTTACATTCAAAGAAAATGTTCTTATAAAAAGTTATGAGCTTATAATAAGTAACAAGGGGGGAGCAAGAGGGGTATGTCAGACTCGACTGACTAAAACCCAGCGGTGTACCATCTGCCGCCATGATAGGCGACACAGGATCGCGAAGCCCCTTCGGCCGGCCCAGCTAAGTGCCAGGCCCCGGCGCTAAGAGAGAGACAGCCTGGTACAACCCCAACTGTCTCTCAGACGGCCGAACCTGTGCAATGAGTAGACGGGCCTCCCGACCCTTCTCCCTTGGTTAGGCTAGGGCGTTACTCTACATAGTTGATGTCTGTTTATTTGGTTACAGAAGAAGTGCTTGATCACACTCACACTTAAAGAATAATTCAAACTGAAACACATTCACATACTTAGACACTCATTAACATACTTTTCATTTCATATGTTTTACTTCACACTCACAATTCTTTTACACATCTATTTTATATACACACTCAGTTATACCTAGAAAACACATAAACTAAAGAGGTCCCTAAGTCTTATCTTTGTCGTGCCGTTAACCGTGAAACTGTGGAATCATCTCCCGGCCAATGTGTACCCTCCTTCTTACAAGTCGCCGTTGTGTTTTGATTGTACAGAAACAGCGGCAGTACGTCAATTTGCCGAGTCACTATAAAAAAAAGAAATGTATCCGTAGGAAACAAGAAACACTTAAAGTTCACCATTTTTTCTCTTGGGTTTTCATTCGTTGAGTATTATTACAACATTGTTTGTAAATCTGTTTTTTTTTCGAACTGTCCATACTGTTAGCCTTAGGGGCCTTGGAGCCTTTGCGACTTTTACAGCTTCACCGTGCTTGGATTGTAAATCTGAATTTATTCCACTATATATCTAACTGTCTCCCATAACATAGTTTATACTAACGTAGGAGACTGAGATTCATTTTATTTGTATAAATGATAATTCACGTTACACCGGGCCCCAGCCAGGTACGTTGGCACCAATACGGCCTGGTGTAGCTTGAATTACTTCATGCAAAAGTATACTATAGATGTTTGACCGTATCCCGGCAACGCCCGGCCCGGTGTAGCATGAATTACTTCATACGAAAGTATACTATAGATGTTTGACCGTGTCCCGGCAACGCCCGGCCCGGTGTAGCATGAATTACTTGATACAAAAGTATACTATAGATGTTTGACCGTGTCCCGGCAACGCCCGGCCCGGTGTAGCATGAATTACTTCATACGAAAGTATACTATAGATGTTTGACCGTGTCCCGGCAACGCCCGGCCCGGTGTAGCATGAATTACTTGATACAAAAGTATACTATAGATGTTTGACCGTGTCCCGGCCGGCGACCGCCCCGGCCCCGGCGCAGTGCAACATGAATCATTCTTAAATATACAGCAATAAAGATTATAATTTTTTCGTGTAATTTTAATTGTATTTTATTTTGAAGTGCTTTTGGCATGTGTAGTACAGGGTAAAAATTGAGCGAAAAACTTCACGAGCATCATGTAGCGGAAGTGTGACTAGATGAAGTTAGCTATCAATGATCTTCTTCTTGTTTTGGCGCCGTAAAAGGACTTACCAGTCTCAATGTGTTTATCTTCATAGTATTCTTTATATTCAAAGTTGGTCCAACAAGATGGTGGCTCTCTTGTTAGAACTATCTAGGAACTTTTTGTGACATCCCAAAATGCATGTTTCCAATTAATATTTATCCAGTTCAAGAATGCACAATAACCAAACTATATCACGCAAAATGACAACAATATTACATAATACAAAGTCAAAGAACGTACATTAAGTTAAGTAATTAAAAATAAAAACCACAACATGGCAGCTCAAGATCCTGCCAAAAACTCCAAGCTATCATCAATGATAATAATGAGAACTCACTGTAAGGACTTTTATTTTGTTAATTGTTTAAGCCCAATGGCGTGTACGTAGTTTTTTATCAAATCAATTATAGAATCGAATCAGTTGTTTCAGGCATTTCCTCTAGTTCCAAAATTAAAAATGATTTTTTAACTATCTCTGTTAGAAAATAACTCTTTATATAGTAGTGTAGATAATTATGTGCATTTTTGTAATATCTCATATCTTGATATTTGAATTTTATTAAAATAATGTTTTTTTATACCGTTAAATTATTTTAACACAATTAAAAAAGTCGTTAAAATATTTTTATCTTTGATGGCTAACATTATCATGTTGTTGGCATGCAGCCTGATAAAAAAGTTGAATTCATTATTGTTTTGTTACGCCAAAGAAGTTGAAATCGTAAGGATTTCGTAAATAAATACACTCATTTTTATTTTTATCTTAAAGTAACCAGTTATAAAAGTAACTAAATGAATCATTTATAAATTTTGACGGCTCTTGCGCGTGACTTCGGCGTCTATGATCAAATACATTTACTTTGAGATGACAAGGCATTTACTATCGACAAAGTCCTTTTTATAAATATTTTAGACACATATCACACATGTAACATTTTTCCAATACTCCAAAGATCATATAAAACTACAACGATGACGATTCGATTTTCTATGAAAAATATAAATTTCGAATGATACGTTTTTATGTTCTGATGGAGTGTGTCCGGTTCGAGTCAATTAGGCAGAACTTAATGAATGCCTTTTAATTGAACAGACTAGACGTTGGCATGTATAATAAAATATTGGGTGATACGTTCACTGATAAAGGGCTAGTCTGTTCAAATCAATTGCTTATTATTATCAAATTTATAATAAACATTATTTATGTTACGATGTTAGGATATTATGGTACTACGATGATGCTGGCATATACGAATTGCATAAATACCTCTATAAAAATTAAGGATTAATGAAAAAATGATACCTTTTGATATGTTGATAAAAAACCAGTCGAACTAAGTACTCGTAATGCCTAAAATCAGTCATGTATAATCTAAATCCCATATCTTGCAGTGCTGGTTTTGGTCACATCATAAACGTTGATCCGCCGACTAACTTGGTCTCATATATAGTGTTACGTCTGAGCATAACAAGTATCACAGGAAAAAAATATCTATACGTTATTATACGAATATTTTATAAGAGACAAAGACAATGAACTATACAACAATGATCCTCCTACAATATATAAATACAGCAAAGAGAATGGATATATTAATATGTCCATCAAAAATTAAAATAAGTTGTGTAAGGAAAAAGGTTATAAATCTATTCCATACATACATACAATTACTATTTATTCACGATCGGAATTGGACGTAATTTTGTAGGTTCAAGGTTTCTTGTTTGTACGAAAAATTTATACGTAAGACCATAAGCCACGGCAAGTAAAATTTGTTTTACTTTTGTTTGTAAAATACACAACAAGTTTCATTTTCGATACACCAAAAACACGCTAATAAAATAGGTTTATAAGATATACGCATTGTTTATCACGTAAACTGATGAAATTGATTATAATTATTTTCAATACGATTAATATTTCTTATTGTTCTTGAAACTTTAACTAAAATGTATCTATTTCAAAAACTTTTACTAAAATCTGTTATGACAAAAATATACTCGTGTTTTCATTATGCTTATCGCTACTACACAATGGTACGGAACTTTTACTTCAATTGTTATTGTAAAATCAATACGAAACAAAATTAAGCCTTAAATACTTCTTACAATTATTAACTTAAATTTCTTTATTTATTTATGACTTCACAAATACATGTTTTTTTAGAGTTCAGTAGCCAAATGATCGGTATACAATAGAATAACCTAAAAATGAAACAAAATGACACAACACAAAACAGTCACAAATTTATAAGTAATAGATAATTTTCTTGACTTGTTGAAAAGTTACAATACATTGCCAGCAGAAGTTATTCTTGTACACAAAACCTTAACAACTTAAGCAAGCTTTATTCATTGGAATAGTTTAGTTATTTCAATATATATTATTGTTTTTTTTATTACATAGGTATAGTACCTACGGTTTGTAATTTCAATTTATTTGTTTGGTATGATCCGCATCGTATAAATAAATGTAACGGCGACATACTAATTTAGACTTTAGACATTCATTATATTAATATTATATAATATTGATCTATAAAAAAATCCCTTGATAATAATTGATAAAATGGTTACCATGGATTAAATTGAAATAAATCAATATAAATGTATAATTAAGCAGTGTATATATTGTGTACGCAATAATTAACTGAAGTAAAAAGTATCGTTATCTTATAAAACGATGTTAGAGGGGTAATTCAACCGTTTTAATTGCATTGATTAGTCTGTGAATCATATTTTTGTACTAAATGACACTAACTGACGCATGTAACTTAATTAGAAAGCTTACGGAGTATATAATATAAGGAAAATTTTAAAACCAATATATTAGCAAAACAATTTTTCACCTAAATTAAGCCGCGCGTTTTATGAGGGCTTGTGTAGACGGCACCGTGGGCGCGCCGTGGATTTGCGTTCTCTTTGCATCAAAATGTGATGAACCCGTAACTATCTCGTGTCTATTAGACTTCTTACGTTGATTTGGCCAGTTTCTGTACCTATGGTATGCAAACACTAACTTAATTTTTTTAATTAAACCCAACTTGTTCATTATGCCTACATGTATAATATTCACGGCTCGCAGTGTATTACTAAACATGTACAGTGATACTGGCGCTGGCGCGTAAGCGAAGCCGTCTACACAAGCTCTTAAGGAATCTGAGGTGCTTAATATGCTGATAGTGTATAACATCAACAGAAAAAAAACTATTTTATAGCAATAACGTTGGAACAATTATTTTACCGAAGAAATGTGCAACGTTTACCACCTCGACCAGATATTGCAGACCTATGCTGTTTCTGACGGGTATTGAACTGCGGCGAAAACTGTAAATTGCTTTTCGTAACGATAAACATTTTCATCTGATTGCTGGTCACAAACCAATTAAGCTTGACTCAATTACAACCCCATTTTTTTTTAGGTAACATATGATTGTGAGCTTCACGGACCGTCTCGTACGGGTTTGAATAGTTTTTGAAGCTTTTTTTTTTCTTATATTACCTACCTTAAGCTTGAAGTTCATACACACATTTTTGATAGATCTGTGGACTCGAGCATGTTATGGTCATCATCATAAGTACCAAACTTGCATTACTTCGTTTATTAATCAAACCGATTTAGCTATTAATCGCTTATTAGTTACAGCTTCCATAGAGTCCAATGTAAAAGTTACCTTATACGAAAATACTTTGAATTTATTTATTTAAGGTGTGAACATGGCAACACAATATCTACATAATGAGATATGAAATTTTCAGAGCTATGCACATCTCTTAGCTTGCAATAAAATTAGAGTATCCATGATTTTTCATAATAAGGCCTCATACGTACTAATGGTTGGTTGCCTAGGCGGTTCATTTGAGCGGCCAGCCGCCTAATGTGGTTGGAATAGCGGTTGGCCACCATGGCAGCCAAACGCGATTTTGAACCATGTCAAGTGGTTGCACCACACAAAGGCGGAGCAGGTACTGTCGGTCCATAAACAAAAGGGATGCCGTCGAGGTAGCTTGTGTTATCTATTATTACTCCCGGAAAACAACGGAAGAAAAAAGATACTGAATTCATTTTTGACTGGAAATAGGCAACGAACCTGGCCAGATCGCAAGTTCTTTTCAAGAATTGGAAAAGCACGAAGGTAAAATTCTCTATGTCAAATTTCATACCGCCGCAAACTAAACCACCCATGAATCGGCTAGTGCGTATAGAAGGCGGCGGCAGGCTGTAAAAAGCGGGCCACGGCCCTCTAATCAGCGGCTGCGGTTGAAATTTTGTGGCGGCTTAGTGCGTACAAACATAAGCGGTTGCATATTAAAATGAAATACCGGCTAGCCGCCTCCGCAGTGAACCGCTAGTGCGTATGAGGCCTAACTAGAAGTGCATCGCGGTAAGAATTAGCAGACTTCTTAACTTGGTTGCTTGCTTCAGTATTTCAAAAGTTCCGCTTACAGTCAACAAAATTTTGTGGTATTTCTAGACATAAAAGTTTTATCTCAAATCGAAATGTATCTTTTGTATTGTTAATACTTTTTTTTTGCAATTTTTACCTCATTTTTTCCCCACGCAAAGTTTATAGTTAATTCTTTTATGTCTATGTTATTAATTACTGTGATAACAAATAAGTATATTCAATATGTACCTTTTGTTTGGTTAACACTTGGATGACGTGTATTAATGGATTTCAGTCATATACGAGTACCACCGATACGTCACACAATGGCCTGTTGAAAGATACAAAAACATGAAAAACATATGGTTTGAAAAACTCACTGTGTTCGTAGAATTAGATAGTGAGGCAAAAATAGTGTATTCCGAAATACACGCTTCCATTTGGATAGCAGCAGGTGTTCCTCGCAATTCTATCTTCAGAGGATTACTCCATTGTGCCCTAGGATAGAGCTCCTTATCTCTATTCTTTTGCAATGGATAATATTCCAGAAACAGCGAGAATAAACGTCATTAACGTTAAATATCAAACAATCTGATGTCCGAATTTACTGTGATTGATTATTTCACAAGTAGGAATCAATGAGGCCTTAGCGGTAGCTTATACGGACATGGCGTCGTCGTGTGAGTTCGAATCTCTGCAGTGCACCTGAGATTTCGGTAAAGGAAAACATCGTGATGAAACCATAGCATTGTGGTAGGTCACTTTCTAATGTTAATCTGGCTAGCTACTATTTTCAATTTGAAAATCTGTCGTCAAGCACAAATAGGTGTGTTTCGGTAGCTCTACTTGAGAGCTAGTCCTCCACTATGTTTAGCGAGTATCTTGGTTCACATCGTCACTTAACAACAGGTGAGATTTTGGCCAAACGCTAAAACAAAAGAGTATAAAAAAGTATGTTGGTGTAATTCGTAACGTAATTATATTATTGTCATAAGACTTTTGGTAAATTATGTTTATCTGACAGTACGCAGCTGTGGACGAACGACACTTAATCCCCTCACACGACGCGCGGTGTTTCGTACTCGGTCGGTACAGGGGTATCGTCACAGTAAAATGTGAATAATGACAGTGGCTTACGGTGTCGACTCAGGTTTACCTACGCATGTTAACTGTGATCCGTACGAGCTTAAACTGTGTATACCCGCCAGTAATTATCGTTGTATAATATAATATTAATGGACCATGATTTTTTTATTATTTTTTTGTTACTAATACACTCTGTAGCGGAGCTGTTTGAATATTTCTTTTTATCTGATGACATTAAATAATATATAAAATTAAAATTCTCTAGTTTGATTAATACAGTTAATGGTTACTTTTATTGTCTTATCAAATAAGCGATCACACAAATTTTGTACTGGTATAATATTTTTTCTGGTCCAATTCCACGTACATCAGAGATAAAAAATATTATAGAGGCGAAGTATTTTTTTGTATAAATATAGATATAATTCTGAGATAAGAGTAAAACGTATGTATGGTATGTTTACATATTTTAGTTGAGAATTGTTTTGCTACCTATTGTTTTGTTAGTAACACCATGTTATTGTATTGTGAAGTTATGTAAAGCTTTCCGTCGTAGTCTATGTATTTGGTCTCGCAAAATTACATCTGTATTATATACCGTTATATATATTCTTACTTATATATACTATACTATATACCTATTATGTATATATACTCTAAATAAAGAAACATATATTTCACGTGTGTGGAAGCGCGAGATACAACTATAATGAAAAAAAAAACAGTTTTATGAAAAAATAATGTTATATTAAATAACAATTAGCTGTGCTCCACGGTTTCAACCGTATTATATTAAATATTCGAAGAACTCTTCACCGCATTGCCGTGTACGCACCCGTATGTTATCGTTGTTCCCACTTCCCGTACTTGCCTACAGCTACCTTGCCTACATACAAGCCCGGATGAAGCTGTAAAAGCCGCCTAAGATCCAGGGCCATTATGGCTAACAATATAGTCTGATTAAAAAAAAAACTTGCCTACATTGCTTAACTTTTATGGTTACTGCTCCATTCCTTAAAGTCTTAGTGTGAAGTAATAAACCGTCGAAAAAACTTATTCAACTGAGAGTACCCTCCACATATACACAGACTCACAAAATTCGCACTCTTTCTTTATAATATCATATTCTTAGAACAGAGGCCAAATGTATTATCAGGCCTAGATGAACTAGATTTTTGCAACTTTAAGTTAATATTTTGCATCGATATTAGCGTTTTTATATAATTTAGCTATTAGCTTTCTAATATAAATTAATGTAAAACCACTTACAAAGTATTATAAAAGCTATTTTCAATAACTAAAGTTTTTTTTCTTTAAAAACAAACAGACTGTTTGCATTTACATAGCAGGACACTTGTTCAAACATCGTCATAGCCTGCCTGTCTCTTTTTTACAATAAGTGAGTACCAACATTAAAAAAAGAAAGTGTGAGTGCATCATAAATAAAAATGTTTAGTTGAATATATTAAAATAATGCAAATAATATTTATTTTATTTTTCTATAACGCTTTAATAACTTCTATATAGTGCATGTTGTGTACATTTAGCATATTTTGTTAAATCCGTGAGTTGACAACTGTTGGAAAAGTGTTTTAAACACTTTATATGTTGAAAATAATATACGTGAATTAATATTTATTCATTATGACACGTTTAAAAGTAATATAAAGATATGATTTTATCTACATAAAAAACATGCTGCAAAAACGCAGTGACGTCATCATTTAACAAATAAAACTAAGGTTAAACGTATTACGTGCAACGTTGTCTTTAGTAGAATTTCAGTTATGAAATTTCTTCAATAAATAGTATAATTTTAAAGTCACTATTTAAACGCTTAGTATTATTACTAAGTCATTTATCACAAGATAACACTCAACTCTGTATATTTAATGTTCGATGACGTCACATTTTCAGTATGACTGTACCAATCACGTGACTCACAGTCAAAATAAAATTAATTTTCAAAAGGGATATTTAAATAAATAAACAATTATTTTTTGCAGATTTGTATTGCTATAAGCTTTTTATCTATAGACCAATATTATGAATTAATGAACTTTAATTTTTAAACATACTGTCAACTTGCAGAATATTGTACAAATGTTGGCAAACGTAATAAATAGAGAAAAAAACATTTTAGTTAAAAGAATATCGATGTTTACACGGAATGTAGGTAATTTTTAATGACATGAAACAAAATTGTCTTTCCCTGAAGCCTTCTGACCATCGATTATATGTCCTACATGAGTTATGAGCCTTTAAATCATACTTAATGGTGAATACGCATATTCTCGTATTAAATTTATTGCGTGATAGTAGAATATATATCATACATTCGGTATTGTAGGTAATAGTTTGTAAGAGCTTAGAGGTATGTCACGCGTTATCTTAAGCTTAACCTTCTAGGTAACCTTCTAGATTCAGAAAATGAGTGTTATAACTTATAAAATAATGTTTTTTTTTCTCATATTTAGAAAGCGCATCATGTATATTATCCGAATATACGGAACTGTCTGTTAAGAGGTTCTCAGATGGAAAATGGAAAGGAAATAACATTTTCCTCTTTAGTTATTCCTTTTTAGCACGCCATTTTTCCATTATACAATATAAATATTATTTGTCTTCATCATTCAGAAATAAAAGTTGGAGACCACATTAATGATATCATTGCATGTTGTATTCTAAACAAGTTTCTAAATAAACTATGTTATGTGTACTGTGTATGTAATTTTATATGTTAATACATATTATAATATATAAGAAATTCGATCGCAATATGGTTGCTTTGTACTTAGCGGTATGTCTGTTAATTAGGGCTGCCATCATTTTTTCGGCTGATTTTAGTATTTTTCAGAATAATCTATAAAAAATATAGTACACTGTAAAAATATATTATTTTATGGAAAGAGTAAAAAAGATATTTTTTTTTCTTTTTATGCAATATGGGTTTTGTTGTGTTGCAACTATGACGCCCCTGTATGTACATGTTTCTTATTTCTTTATTCTTGAATCTTTTAATAATATTTACAAATAAAAATACAGTAATAGTGTTCAAAATAAGTCTATGGGTGGGTCCATTCAGTACGCAAACACGAAATACAGTATAGGTAACCCATGTCAATATCGGAAAAAATGTGCTTATAAATGAAAAATCACTGTTAAGAGCACTTCGTAGTATATATTTAGTCGTAGTACATTAACTACGTAGCCACGACTACGAAAATAGCTACAGTTCTACGGTGTAGCGGTTACAGAGTTTCATTTATTTACCTCAAGAATTTGTTTGTTTGAATGCGCTAATCTCTGGAACTACAAGTCAGATTTAAAATAGCTTATATATTGAGGATGGTTAGAGGTTATATAACTTCACGCTAAGACTGTAACGAGCGGAGCAGTAACCATGAACTTCAATTGGCAAGATGTAGGCAAGTACGAGAAGTGAAAGCAACTATAAGCTATACGGGTGCGTCGGCGGCATCGCGGAAGAGAGTTGCCGGATAAATTTAACACGTGCGAAACCATGTGGCACAACTAGTATACAAATAAAATAGTATTTTCGTTTAGTAACGTAAGCATATTTCGAAGATTGATGTTCGCTAAATGAATCAGCGTGATACATCAGTAGCAACATGTAGCGTTGAGGCTTTATATTCGCTACGGAGCTTCATAAGTTATTTCGAATACTGTTTGTAACTCTCACGAGTACTCAAGTATTCTATAATAATAAATGTATGAACATGTATTTTTTTTTCGAAATTTCTTGATAAACATACTTCTTCTTCTTCTCTGATCGTGAATATGGCATAAAATATGTTTGTCTGTCTGTTTGTACACGGTACACGGTAATTTTGTACACGGGAATCTTATGCCATTGGTCAATTGATAGATTTGTCAATAAAACTTAAAAAAATAAGTATTACAAAAACTAAAATTTGTATTAACTATCAACCGATTTTGGTGAAATTTTGTAGAAGAAAAGCACATGTCATTCCATAATTAGTAAATAGATTATAAGAAATGTCAATAAAACTTTCAGAACTCTTTAAAAAAACAAAAATACTTTTCATCCTATTTAGATGAAATTTTGTACACGAGAATTATAATATGTTATTCCTCAATTGATAGGCTACACGAATAGTCCATAATATGAGTAACAATAAAATAACAGGATGACAATAATTACTGCGTAACAAAGCGTACGGAGCCGCTATTATAATATATAGGCCTCCACCTAAATAAATACGAACTCTCGGCGGGTTTTTCACGAGCAGCTTTCAAAGAATTCCTTATTGAAATAAAATGTAATTAGAAAAACGAAGTAATAATATATGAATGTTAATACAGTATAGTATAGTACTTACAAACAGTTTATGAGTACTGCATGTAAAATTCTTCATTTAGTTTATCTCGTTATTTGACAAGATAAAGGTGGAAAATGTTTATATATTCTTGTTTATTTAAAAACAAGACAACTTTCTTTATCTATACTCAGCAGTGATATAAAATCTTGTACAGGTTTTTCTACGATATCTGTGAAGTGATCTTATGGCAAGAAATGCGTGTATTACGGAACAAATCGTATTTGGGACCCTAGGAGGAAAAACATAACGTTGTGTAGTCGTTGTCATTTATAGAGCCTCGAGCTATTATCTGATAATCCGGCAAACTCTTTTAAAGAGACAAGCGATGATAATAAAAGTGTACCAATCGTATTCTTTGTTGCATATGAGAATTTCTTTAAGCATATTTTAAATATTTCAATGGTCTCTACTGTTTTCTGACAAGTTTAGTATAATAAAAAAGCGTACGTATTTTCTGTATAGCAGGTAAAGTAAAGTTAATTAATATTGTATACACGTTTTAAATAATCTAAACTTTATTCAACTTGAAGGGTTGTAATTACCTACATAACATGTTGTAATAGACAGCGGAGTGATACTTCGATAGATTGTCGAGTTCTTGTGGCTGACAGCTTATCTCAAACCTACAGAGATGGGTTAATATCGTTGTACAAAGAGATTATTATTGTTCCGGAATTTATAAAATTAATTTCTATACTAATAATATAATAAAGCGGAAGAGTTTTTTGGTTGACTTTTGTTTAAACACGTTAATCTCTGATATTACCTTGGATCCGAAAAAATCTTTTTGTATATGATAGCCAGATTCACGGGCATTAAAGCTCAGCTATGCTTAAATATTGATTTTTGTTAAGCAAGTCGGAAGAAATAGCGCACCCTAACTGCTATATCCACGTGCGCTGACGTAATGGTTAGTGATACATAAATACAATGTTCTACAAAAATATTGCTCATTAGTATATCTTAAAAAAAGTGTGGGATACCATATGCCTTATACATACGCCACAATAAGGTGATTTCTGATAGTTTTATTAAAAATTGAAAAGTGATTTTTGAGCATTATTATTAGGCATGGCATATTAATCGTTAAGAACTTCATCGTTACTTCAACATCAAGATAATGTTATGTAGATAAACTTTGCTCTTTATAGCATGTTATTTGGATGAATAGTTTGGGAGATAAAGTAAAACGAACGCAAACGAGCCGTGTGAGTTGTGACGTGTAACACAGACCGCCCGATAAAAATATTGTCTATACTGAAGTGTTATAAACCATCAATCAGCGATTTCTTTTAAATTATACGCGGGTGAAACTGCGATTCACAGCTAGTCAACTTAATTTCGTACAACTTAAAGACCCCTCTCTAAAGGATGATTCATGTTAACCCAACCCGGGTATCGGCCGGGACACGATCAAACATCTATAGTATAATTTTGTATGAAGTATTGCATGCTACACCGGGCCGGGTGTTGGCCGGGCCACGGTCAAACATCAATAATATACTTTTGTATGAAGTAATTCATGCTACACCGGGCCGGAGCCGGGCCGGAGCCGGGCCGGGAAACCGTCAAACATCTATAGTATACTTTTGTATGATGCAATTCATGCTACATCGGCCCGGCTTCGGCACGGTGTAACATAAGCAACCTTAAGTCTGAATATTGTTAAGGGCAACTACGGAACCTTACATTGCGCGTGGCCCGATACACACTTGGCAAATTTTTGTAAATACATTTACGATTTTATTATTATATTATAGTTTTGACAAAATTTTATATAGTGTTATCGATTTCACTGTGTATTGTAATATTGACATATCATGTAACATTACCGTTATAATATGATAAATAAATAATTATGAATTGGAATAATCTATATTGTAACGAATAATAATGAAGTGGAAATAATCTATATTGTAACCATAAGTATAACTTATGGACGGTACTGGCCGTATATCAGAGCAAGCTAGCTATTTCACACATCTGTTCGTAGGATGCTAGAATACAAGTTAATCACAAACAAAAGGATGCGACGACTGGAAAGACACATAGAATGGAGCAGTAGGGAGACTCACCACGTATCTTGGTTGTATCTGCCACGATCCGAGGGTGCACCCTGAACTTCCTTACACGTCTTGAACTGTCTTAATATTTCTAGAGCACTAGAAAGATGTATTTCACTAGGTTTCCGATACTTTTATAAAATTTACTACGAAATTATTCAGAGCGCGTGTATTGCTGCAGTTCCGCGACGGCCATTACAACGTTTTCGTTTTGACGTACAATCACGCGGCAGATTTGCGCGCGTATTTTAAATCCAATGAGGGCATCATTGGAATAGGAATAGGAGAAATTGGAAGAAAAATGGATGTCGCAACAACTTATATTAAAATACATTTAACATACACTTTATTCTCAGCTGTCTCAATGTTGGGATAAAACCTCCACTCTCCTCCTTCAACTCTAACTAGTACCTGCCTTTTTGGTAAGAGGTTTAAGTAAGAGTCTTACGATACACTCCATTTTAATCTACATGAAGAGATATTTAACATAATTTATATAGTTTTTAAATTAGTGAAGTATCAATATCATATAGATTCAATTATGAATGATCTCTTAAAACATTATGTAATATATGATACACTGTATATACTAAAACACTAATCCAGCTTCGTTCATCAGTCTAGTAATGAAAGCAACTCGCGTGGGAATGGTGTATTCAATCAATAGTCCCAGTTCGTTACCTATTCGATTGTAACGAGGCAGGGAAACGGCCTCTGAAAATTCTCATGGGATTATCTTGATAGAGACTATTTCTGTTCATTCAGGTATACTTGAAAAATGTTTTTGAAAAATAATAAACAGTCTCGTCATATGTTATTTAATGTAAATGTAAATTATAATTGTACAGTAAAATAGCTTACACTGATAACATATCGATGCCCAATATGAATAACATTGTAAATCATTTAGCCATGACACTCAAATGAGTCGTTAAAAAAAACAACTTCAAGATTTAAATGTAAATTTTGTGATACCTATTTTTAAAGCTCTTTCGACTAAATATTTGTCAATTATAACTAATTAATGAACAACGATATTATTACATGAAATATACTTTTCTATTTTATTTATAATCATAATATTATTCAAGAAAAAATGGATCTATTTGTCGTAGACACAAAGCTGTATATAAAGTTTTTCCTTATTAGCTTAGCGTATAGTTTTATTTTATTGTAATTTAAGTTACTATGTTATTCGTATTAGGTGTCGTTATAATTAATACTTTACGATAATACGTCAGCTATACTATTATTTCATGCATACAGAAAATCACAAGAAATTGGGTGGGTGGTGTTTAATTATATATTTTAGAAATGGAGGCAATATTTTACAACAATGCGACTACAGAGTAGTCAATATGTTTTTTTTAAACAAATTTTTATTTATAAATTAGCTGTGCCCGCGGCTGCGCTCGCGTGGACTACAGAATGCCGTCGATCGGGCACACGCGCGAACCGTGCTCGTTTTACCTAATTATTTTTTTGTGCGCAGAACCCTAATTTTTTTTCTAAAATATAGTAACTAAGTTACTCCTTATAAAATTAGCTATCTGCCGATGAAATTTCCGTCAAATAGGTCCCACCGTTTCGTAGATTGTTCTAAAACAAGCAGATAGACAACAATTTTAAAATTGGTTTTTGTACCTTATATACTTTCATATGCATTTAGTAAATGGCTGTTATTTTGAGATTACAAACAGACACTTCAATTTTATTTATTTGTATATAGATTATCGAAGTAAATAGTAAATAATAATTTGTAATGAATAAAGTTACAAAAGACCCCGCCTGTGTTCATTGATTAGAGGCGCAGACAGTGCCATACTGAATCATATTGACATAAACTTAGAACTTTCATTATCTAAAATGTTCCTTTAAAACCTTGAAGTTTCAGTTTAAGTGAAATAACATTTTCCACCTAAAGCTCTACGCTCAAGCAGAAACAGCAGTAACAGATATTTATTGAAAAAAAAAAGTATTAAAAAGTCATTTGCCATCAAGAAGTCCGACTCCATCTTTAGACCCTCGTCATCATGTGTAATGGAAGGTTCGAGAACAAAAAAATAGCCTAAACCAGACTATCTTTGGAGTTTCCATCAGCGAATTCCAGTGACGATATTCAGAACCTCGTTATTATGTGTAATGGAAAGTACTTATGGCAACAAACCAAACTAGCCCAAATTCGCCTGACCTACCATTTGCCATAAAGGAGTTTCAGTCCCTATGTCCTGGATCCATCATCAGATAAGCTCCAAGGTAATATAATATTACATTGACATCGACCTTATATAAATATGCCAAGAATCTCAAGTGGTTGAGAAATGGTTTGTACGTTTTGAAAGTTACTTACATACCTACCAACATTGCAAGTAAATAAAAACGTGTATTAAGTAATAGTTAAAATACTAGTAAAAGTTAACGATTTCTAAGTTCGCTTGGTTCAACTATATTAAAGCTAGCTGTGTCCCACGGTTTCATCCACGTTAAATTTATATGACCAACTTTCCACCAATTTCATTGTACCACTTCTCGGACTTGCCTACAGCTTGCCAGATTACTTGATGTTCATAGTTACTGTTCCGCTCTTTAGGGTCATAGCGTTAAGCCTATCTATAGCCTATACTATTTCTCATGAATCTGGCTATCATAATATAAAAAAAGATTTTATTGAATCCGATTGGTACTTCCAGAGATTAGCCAGTTTAAGCAAACAAAAAAAACTTTTCAGTTTTATTATATTAGTATACATTAGTATAATGATGATGATGATGATGTAATCCTCCCTCATCAGGGAAATAGGGCTCTCAGAAGGGATCACCATTTAGATCGATCGTACGCAGCATTTTCCAGCCGAAACCAGTTAAAGTATAGATTAAGTTTTAAGTTACATATAGCAAGAACAAAACAAATAGCATAAGTTTATTACTGATGCAGAACAGGAGTCATCCTATTACAACATATTCTTAAAGTTTTTTAACGAATAATTTCATGTAAATTCTGTAATAGCTTAATTAATATTCAGGTTTTTATAGAAGTTTACCTCAGTAAGTTCACTTAAACCTACAACTCTATCTGTCCATATCGTACAGTTCCATACTATTTACACATATTACATTTAAAGCTGACGGAATAACGGGCTTAACAATCATTCGTTTCATCCCACTTGTGTTTTCGTTTTTTAACGATATTTACAGCCACGTGCGCTCGAAAAGACAGCTGGCAGATTTACGATTCGAATGTCTATACATTGAGTTATGTAAACGTTATATTATTTCAAAAGAAATTTTATCATAAATATTTGTAAATATTATAAAATCTATTGTTTGACAGTAAGTTTAAATTACTATAAATAAATATGCTCGCTGATGTTAAAATTAGTTTTTGTTATTTTTAAGTGGTAAATTTTGTTTTCTATAAAGATAGACTAAAAAACTATTTAACTGATCAACAAATTGTTTATAATATTTAGTAATAAAAAAAATGGTGATGGATACGAAGCTATACTTATATTCATATCGAAGTCATATTAAAATTACAATTTCAATACACCTTTTAAACCTCTGTGAATTAATGAAGTATTCGAAATAATTTAGTTTTATTTTCATACATTATAATGTAAATGAATCGATATATCTCCAATATTTGGTATTTACTGGATGGATATATTAATTTTTCTTATATGTAAAATTATTACTACAGAGTAAATGTTATTATGAGATAAAATATGACAGTTGGAAATAAAGTAGATATTGGTGACTGTAAGATTTTTAGATATTTTAAGTTGAGGTTTTAATCGCAAAATGAAATGTTTGAAGTTAACGTGTAAAGGCGTTGACAAAGAAGCTTTAAAGTATAGGTTTCACAATATATATAAATAATATAATTAAAATGTCTGTGATGTCAAAATAACAGTATATACAGTAAAAAAACAAAACACCAATTTTTTTCTGTCTGTCTGTTTGCTTTGGTTAATCTCCGAAACGGTTGGACCGACTTTGATGAAATTTTCACTGGCAGATAGCTGATGTTATAGGGAGTTACTTAGGCTACTTTTATTTTAGATTCTAAAATCCACGTGAGCGGAACCGATAACACAGCTGGTAGATATAATAATAATAGCTGACTACTCAATACTATCTATTACTCAATGTAGGATAATTTATCTTTATTTAGTTGCTTCGTTAGGAGTTAGTTAAGGAAGTATTTCAAACTTTTTTTTTGCCATCCATCTGAGTTTTCGCAGATGAAAAACAATTTGATAAAAATATATTACGTATATCACTGTATCACAGTACACCTTTCGGTATGTTTTAATATATAGATCACTTGAAAATAATTTATCCCGTTTCTAGGCTTGACGTGTTATTGACTATTTTCTATCATTTTTTTTTAGAACTACTATACTGTTAGCTTTAGGGGCCCTGGAGCTTTTGCGGCTTTTACAGCTTTACCGGGCTTGATATTTTCTATCATATCGTTGTTCAATTTACGAGTAAGTACATCCTAAAATTAAAACGACATATACTGTGAAAGATTTTGACTCTTAAAGCGACTGTGAATGGATCACTTCTTCTTCTTATTTTTTCTCGCCTATTCCCGTTACACGGGGCTGGCTTTCTAAATCAAATGGCAACATTTTTAGCACAAGATTTTCATTGTACATCTATTGCCATCCAAGTAGTCTACAGCCTGCTTCGTCCTCTTTTTCCTGTAGTCATGGAAAGTCAATTCCCCTCACAATGAGCTCAATTGCCTTCGCATAACGTCTCTATATCATTTTAGCATGGACTTGTAAAGTTTTTCAGTCCACCTGCCCAACGCAACATGCGCATTTTAGTCACTTCAATTGATTAAGATCATGTTTAATATTTAATTGTTAAGTTTTCTGTAATCGACTGATATACCTACTGCTTAAACATGATATATAATATTTTAGGTAAATTTAGTTATATGTTGAAATCACTGAAAATGTAGTGATATGTTTTGTTATATGCACTCGATCATTCTGCCATCAAATACAAAGTTACGAGGATACTTCTAGTCAGATTTGTAATGTTGTGTGAAACCATAACACTACTCGTTCAAATGTATCGCATAATTTCCGTTCAGTCTCGAAGTTACTTGCGTTAGTTTTAACGACATTCACTCTATAAAGTACTGTTTGTAATAATATAACAGAATAAAAAATTGCATTGATTTCCTTTGATTTATGTAAGTATTCTTTCAGGTACATATTATATATAACTAAACGTTTTTAATCTATAATATCTATACTAATATAATAAAGCTGAAGAGATTTTTGTCTGATTGTTTAAACACGCTAATCTCTGGAACTACCTACCAGTTGGATTCGATATTTTTTTTTATGATAACCTGATTCATGAGGAATAATATAAGTTCATACTACGACCCTAAGGAGCGGAGCAATGGAGGTAATTCCACCAGTCTGACTGCTCCAAGTAGAGAGAAGTCTACAAAGAAATTTCTCTGTGCCCTACCCCTCTTTGAATCCCCCTTCCCCAAGGAGTTTGTGAACCCTACTCACCGCAGGAATATAACAGAAGGTTATTTGGCTACGGTCTTCCGTAGGGTGGAGGTATTCCCTGTCCCAAATATAGAGAAATCTACAAATAAATTTCTCTGTGCTCTACTTAAAATTATTTAAGATACAGTTATTTTCAAATATACTTATATTGTTCTATATACAATGGTTTAGGCAGCGTGTTGCAAGAGAACGTACTGTTGGCAAATATTTGTGCAATTTTATTTACTAGTATTGTTATTACCTTATGTTACCAAATGTAACAAAATATGTATTAGAACTTGAAAAAACAACGTTTAAAAGTATCACAAGAAAGTCACGTAAGTGATTCTTGAGTTATAAGTGTATTAACGGATATACAGACAGACAGGCAGACAGATGGTCATTTTTATAATACATAACTATATAAGGAAGGTAATGTTGTTTGTTAAATTGTGAGTCGTGATGAACTAATAGTAAAATGGTGGAATATCGATCGATAATATTTTTAAGCAAACTATTAACTTTTTATTTTTGTATAATCCGTGTGCTAATTCCATTTCATCTTGTTACAATAAATTGATATTCTGTGAATTCGCAAATATTTCTATTTTTATTAATCGTTCCTTATAAAATTCTGCTTAAAACGTGTTTACTGTTAACATAACTATTTATTTTAATTAACAAGAAATGAATGCGTCATTTTTTAACTATTAACAACCATATGGTGTAAAATAATTACGTACAATACGTTGTGGCGTATTAACAAACATACCGGTAAAGCCACGCCTTGATGATATCAAAACAAAAGAGCAAATTTGGGTTAATTAAATTCCAGTGTTAGACTTTCGAAGCCTAACGTCTCGCTGAAATCGTCACGGCTTCTTGAACAAAGTAAAGCCTTATCAGCCATGTTGGTTGGTTGGCTCCCCGTCGCCCCTGCTCGAGCCTCACACCTCCTCGAAGATTAATGCACGTCTAATGAATCAGCTACCATGACAAATCAGGCCTCTGTAATGGATAAGGCTTTCCTAATCTTATGCATAACTAAATTATGTAGCTGCTTTATTTTTATATAACTTAACTCTTTGACGTCATTAGTTTAAATTTCTTTTACAATTATATTCTAAATTTCACAATACACATACATAACGGTTTCATTTTTTAATCCCCGACTCAAACAGAGGGATGTTATAAGTTTAATATGTGTATATATCTTTGGCATCGGAGCTTCCAAAGAAATTAATCAATTGTTTTTTTTTTTTATTATTTAAAAGCTTACTTGATCTGGAGTATAATTAGCTATGATTTAAAAAAAAATAGTTCGACGTTTGCTGATTATCATCTTTTTTCTAGTCGATGAAGGAATGTGAACAACTTCCAAAGGTCTGATCGATTTGAAATTTGGTATACGGATACTTTAATGATATTGCAAGAACATGGCAACCTGGAACTAGTGCTGCAGCTGAAATCTTCAGGATACCTAACTCCTCACCAACTTACAGCACAGGTGTCGTGTTTGAGCCCAATGTAATGGTTTTAATGAATGGAGTATTCATTGTATAGAGGTTTTTAGAGTTTTTAAATTATTTTATACTAACCGTGCGGATATTGGGTCGATCGCTAACATCTGAGGAATCATTCTATTTTTACCATCCTACTAAACCCTCTTAGTGATTTTTTTTTTAATTTTTTCTGATTATTCATCTACGTTATATAAGATATTCCTGTGAAAGTGTCTGAAGACTTTTATTAATTAGATACCTACTATAAAGCTTCAATAAAATATACATATACCTAAGAGGTAAACACTATTGCTTGACCATACTATATAATCATACTGTTAATTATGTAGAAACAACTCGTAATTCTATTATTTAGCCAGTTTATTGACAGTGGTTCTACATTCTTACGCCAACATTAGTGTAGCGTTTATCTATTTACTCAGCTCGAAACATCTTATTATATGATATAATACGAAATATCTTACGTCGTGTTGTTTTAATTACTCCTCTAGTGTCTCTTTGTAATTACATAGAACGCGTGGGCGTGGCTCGATGCCGAGTAAATTAAACTGTTTTAACTAGTATGGAATCATGAAGAAGTGGCAGCGAAACCTCAGAATGAGTAAATTCAATAATAACAAAGTCAATAATAAAGAACAGTAGAACAAAAATAAAGCTGAAATTCGGGCGTTTTCTATTCAAGAGGATTTACAATATTTTATTGAATTCAATTATGGTTGTCTTAAATATTGATATAAGTGTATAAAACTATTTAATTATAAATTGGATTTCTAAATCTTGCGTGGACTTTTAATATTCTTGGTGGTGTGAAGTCACCATACAGTTTTTCATGATAAGCAATAATAACAGAAAAAAGGTAGGTATTACATAAATAACTATGGTTTTTTATCTATACATTTAACAAAATTTATATGTCTCTTTGTAAAGTCTAAATAACAGGTTTTGACTAAATGCACATTTTTTGCACACCCATTTTTTAAATTTTTGTCTGGCTGTTTGTTTCGGGTAATCTTCGAAACGGTTAGACCTATTTTGACGGAACTTTCATACTGGCAGATAGCTGATATAATGAGGCATAACTTAGGGCACTTTTAATTTTAGAAAAATAATTAGTGTTCCGCACAAAAAATAAAAAACCATCTTTACTAGTCCACGCGAACGGTGCCTCGGGAACAGCTAGTATTAATATAAAATTCACACTAATAAAAATGACTCGCGTAACCTCGAGTCGAAAAGACTGCAAGTAAGTTAAATTCGTCTATTTCAATTAGAAACAGAATCTCTCGAGAACGTCGATAGTCAGTCTGCACATTATATACAAGGCGAGTGTTTACACAAACAACTACAAAGTGCAGTTTTTCTTTATGAGTACATTGGCAACTAGTTTAGATTGAAAAATTTATAAATTAAAAATATATATATATTGTACTATATATTTATATATTATAACGATTTGAATGTAGTATTTATAAGCTACGAGAAAACACTGAACATTTTACAATAAATTATTTTCAGAATAGTACTAGTTACAGATGAAAATACGATGAGTCACTGAACAGTCATTTAGAAATGGCTTCGACCTGTCAATTTCAACGAGATCTGAATTAACGAGTTAGGGCTGTATTACGAATATTATTTTCAATGGATATGAATAAAATGTTTACCTTTTTATAGTTATCTTATTATACATTTTTTTATTTATCTATAAAAAAAATCTCGGACAAGTAACCAGTAGAACTCGCGCCCTAAGGGTTACTGATTACATTACATAACGTACATTATTGTACTGCCTTTATATCAACCAGGATCTCGCTTGATTTTAAGTGACGATACAGCCCAAGATGGTAACAGGCTAAGCCTAGTGGAAGAGACTGGCTCTTATGTAGCCCCTGCCGGAAAAAAACCTATAGATGCTTGGCGACAGATTTACAACTTGAGGTTGGTAGCTAGCCAAGTGGGTATTAGAAAATGCCCTACCACCATGCTATGTTTACATCACGATGTTTTCCTTCACCGAAAAGTTCAGGCTCATTGCAGGATTTCAGGAACTCACATCGATAGACGAGATGTCCGTACACGCTACTACTGAGCTATCATTGCTTTTACATATAGTTTGTATATTATTCTTATATTCTTCAACATCTGTTGGTATATTCGTGCCTTAAGCGCTCGCCCCCAAGCCCGGTGAAGCTGTAAAAGCCGTAAAGGCTCCAGAGCCCCTAAAGCTAACAGTACGGTCAGATCAAAAAAAGAAAAAATGGCATGCTCTGCAAAGTTAATCGTCATAAAATTGTCTTGTTGATGAAGTAACTTTCGTTCTTAAGTATTAATATACCATGCCTTATAATGCTCAAAAATCACTTTTCAATTTTTAGTAAAAAAATCACAAAGTACCTTATTGTGACTTATACACAAGAGAAACGCATATGGTTTCGCTTTTTTTTAATTTACTAAGGAGCAATATTTTTGTAGAATATTATGTTTACGTTTCACTAACCATTACGTCAGCGCACGTGGATAAAGCAGTTCAGGTGCGCTGTTTCTTTCGACTTAACACTCAATATTTAAGGCTAGCTTGAAGACGTAGCCTAATGCTAGATAGCCTATACTATTCCTTATTAATCTGGCTATCCCATTCAAACATTTTTTTATTCGAATCCAACTGGTAGTTCCAGAGATTAGCGTGTTTAAACAAATAATCAAACAAAAGTATTTCCGCTTTATAATATTAAGTATAGATTGACCATTACTCGTTAACTTGTAAAGCTGCTTACCTCTGATAGTTTTCCCTTTTTCTTCATTATATATACTACTACCAGGAATTTTGTCACATATATACCGAAACTATAAAGGTTTCTTTTGACTTCGGAACCGTATTAAATCACCAGTTTGAGAATCGTAGGCCGTGGTGTACTGGGCTAGATCATCCATTTGTTGAGGTGATTTCATTAATACATAAAATGGCAGGTTGGCTTATGTTCACTGTATTATTTACTTGATACGTATGTAAATAATGGTTTAATAGAATAGTTTTATAACACGTACTAAATCAACGTAAATTTTCCATATTGTCTTGTGCGCAAATAGAATCCTAATAGCATTTTTTATATTCGAACACTTTTATTTGTCGTTTTTAAACGGCCAGAAGAAAAAAAAAACAGTAGACATTATCTGATAACGTCTGAAAAGTATTCCCGTGTAAAATGCAGTCAGAAATGCCCAATTAGTTCGCCTATTTGGGTCACTGCCCTATAGGGTGGCCAACGAAAAGCGCAAATTAGCTGACAATGACTGACCACAAAGGTCTGAAGATCGGCTTCAGTGTCAAACTTCGGAAGCAACCTAAACCCATCAGTGGACCGATGCAGGCTGATAATAATGATTATTGCCTTTTCAGTTAAAACTTTGCTGTTGTTAAGTTCTGATGTAAAAGTGATTTTAATAGTACCGACAAAGGTTAAAGCCGACTAAGAAACGTCAAGTAACTTCAGCCGACCCAAAAGTTTTGTCATATAACAATGTAATTAGACCCGGGGGTTTGTCGGACCTCAATTTGTAACAAATTCTTTATCTCGCTTTACTTTTTCACACTTATCACAATTGAATACCTTGTTTTCTGAACTCCAAATGCTTCACATCACGTCGCTTCGTTGGAGTATAATTATTTTTGCACCATTACAAGCTGTATTGTATTCTTAGGATCTGCCATAGACATTTAATATACAATTTTAATTTGAATATTTTTAATTTATATATGTTCAAGGTATGCATATATCTATAAAAATACACATGGGTTATGATCGATCTTCTATATCTATTTCTTCTAAACATATTATAAAACTCAACTTCTCTCTGTTTGTCTATCCATTTATATTATTTTCACCCGAAAACCATTTATTCGATTTACACGGTGCGTTTTTAATTTATAGCTAGATTGTCTGGCCATGTTATAGGATGTATTTTGTTAGATAAAGTAACGTACGAAATAAGTATTGACGAGAATGTTGAATCAATTAGGAAAAAAATACGCGTTTGGGGCGATTAAATGACTTACGCTGAGTAAACTATACGAGATATATCAAATTAATGTTGCACATAATTTTAGATTTTAAAAAGACTTACAAAAAACATAGCTAGCATATATCTATCTTTTCAGGATCACCCACAATAAGCATTTTTGAGGCAGCACAATTCGTGCGTGCGCTCGACCGACAGCATTCTGTATAGTCCACGAGAGCAGAGCTGCGGGTAAAGCTAATTTTTGATAAAAACTATTTTTATCTAAAAAAAAAAACGATCGAAACTATAATAATGATGGCAAGCATGTCGAAATCGAAATATTGAAAATTAATTTGTACAATTTCGACTGGCCTTTGTGTTAGCAGTTTTTTTTTCTCGAATGTAAGCACTTTGTCATACAGCATTCCTAAGTTAGGTGGCTTACTAAAACGAATATTTTCTTGATCTAATTAAGAGAGGGTCTACTCTCGTATATCTGAACATTCATTCTTGAGACTTCTTCTGGCGGTCTCAGGGTATAAAACCACTCCAGACAAAGATGGAATGCTTTGTGCGTCTTTGGAACACAAATACGCTTTATTTCAAATGTTATATAACCAACTTGTCGAGGTTACATAATATAATCTATATTAATAAAACCGTAGTTCTATCAGTAATGTAATTTTTTTCCAAATTTCTTGATAGATACCTATTCATAAGATAAAACTCAACGTCTCTCTGTTTGTCTGTCCATTTATATTCTTTTCACGCAAAACCACTTATCCAACTGAGTAAACCATAAGAGTTAAATCTAATTAATTTACTACATAATTGTAGATCTTAAAAAGACCTATAAAAAAATTAGCGGTAGCATATGTGTATCTTCTAAGGATCACCCACATTAATTCAGCGGGCGACCGCTGTGGGTGGAAGGAAGGGGCAGCACGATTCGCGCGTGCGCTCTAGAGAAGGCAATCTGTATTACATGCGAGCGGGCCCGCAGGCATAGCTAGTCCTATATAAAGGACACTGCTAACGAATATGTTGTAACACAATCTTTTCTGTCTGTCTGTCTGTTTGTATGTTCGGATTTAAATAAAAAACGGCTGGACCGAATTTTATGAAAATGTCTACAAAGGAAGTATGTGCCATTTCTCAATTGATTGGCTATATATAACGTTTGTCAATAATATAAGAAAAAACATAACTACGAGAGGAAAATTTTCACTGCGTAATAAACGCGTGTTGAGCCGCAGGGCACCGCTAGTATAACATGATATCAATATTAACAACATCACAAAACGCAATGTTTTAACATAATTATTCAATTAATTCATTAATTTAATTATATAAGTACCTTGTGAAAACTCACTGTACAAGATAACATAAATATTTACCGCTACAAAATTTATATAAAATTGTGGTTATAGTAAAAACCCGAACTATTCAAATTAGAAGTTGAAAAATTCGTAGAAATATTTCTGTAATACACGATCTAAGAGAAAGTTGTAATTACGATATTATTGTAATTAAAATTACACACGCTGGGGAAATCTTGCTTGGGATTAAACTCGTGGCCGGAGTTAGTAAAGCTTTCGCGGGTTAACTTGCCAAGGTTGTTTGCGTTAGTCGTCACGACACACGCTTATTTCAGAGATTGTGTGCGTGCGTGTGTAACTTGAAACTGTTTTGCTGATTTGAGGCGATACGCAAACATTGCCTTCTGAGTATACGCTACAGCTTAACGAGCTTACTCCCGAAAAGTCCTATAACATTCCGCATTATTTAATAAAGCGCTTCTGAACATGTTTAATACTGTAATATTTATTAAATGTCAAATTAAATAATATGTATATTTAACCATTCTGTGCATAACGAATACAAAACACTTCAGTCAGCTGGAACAGAGCTTTCGTTATCTAAGACTGAGTTACGACACAATCGCGAGGCGAGTGCCACTGTTCCGCTAGCACCAGCGCCTGAATACTCATGCTATGTTCGTTGACGGATATTGAATAGTATAGCGGCCCGTACGGTTTAAACTCAACACATTCATTACAAAAGGAAAAGTTTATGTTGCTAGTACTATTTGTGAGCTCAACTTTACATTTCTCAATTTAGAATTTACAACCACGCTAACTAGCTCTCACTGTATTATCCGAATAAACTGTATACATTTGAATTTGTATATTATTTAAGTAAGATTTCTTTTTAAATTGTTATTTAATTAATTTTTTTCGAACTGACTATTCTGTTAACCTTAAAGGCACAGGAGTCATTAGAGGCTTAACAGCTTCATCGGGCTTAGGGGCGAGCGCGGAAGGCATTCAGCGAGGCAAAAAGCTCAAAGGTGCCAAAGCGGCCAAACTTCGGCTTGAGCTGTTGCCGTACATGCAAATAAGTCGCGATCTAACTAATTCCGTATCCGTAAAATTCGATCTAACTTACTATACATGTTTCTGCGTTCTGGGAGGAAGGAAGAAACATGTATATATGCATTTAGTGACCTAGCAACTTGGTCTAACTCTAACTAGCCAAAAAAAGTCCCTTACAGATATTATGTACGTGAGAGATATGCATGTATGAAGTGCAGTTTCATGAGTTCAGTGTATATTGATAGCTAAAGAATATAGTGTCACTATATCGCTCGAGCGGCTGCTGGCTTAGGGGCGCAATGCCGGAGGAGCAGACCTAGACTTGAGTTGCCGCTGAAGAGGTAGCTCGTAAAGGTTACTATAGTTACTACATAGTATTATTTATATTACATATTCAAAATATGTTACAGTTAGTGAGAAATTTTAATATTATGTTTTCTTTCACAAAATTTGATAGAATCTTTTAAAGATCGTAAAATGTACAGTTATATGTGTATTTGCAAATGAATTGGGTTGATGTTAAACTTGTAAAATTGATTTGAATTATAATCTTGATTTGACATTCTTTGCGCACAGAACTTGCGCCCTGGGGCTTCCGATTTTAGTGTTTCGTAGTCAACAAGAACCATTATAATTTCACCATGTCCTTCCCCAGCTTAGCTCAGAGATTCTTAGTATTAAGAAGCTGTAATTTGTTATGGGTATACATATTAAGCACATCGACAAAGTGCTAAAATAAGATCTTTCAAAAAAACAATATTTTATACCCATCTCTCTTACACGTATAATGGGGATAAGATTTTCTCACGTCTATTCCATGGTGTGGAGTGTTGTTGGATAGGTCGTTCAAAACTATTATGGGTGTGTGAATACCATTTTTCGATTCAGACCGATTCGATCCGTTTGCGAAATATTTTAACTCTAAATGTTAACTTTACACGAATATGTTAACTTTAAAAGTTAACGAGTAATAGTCGACCGATTTATAAAATGTTTTTGGGGAAATAAATAAAAGAAATATTTGGTACAAATTCCATTGAAAATCATTTAAAGCCCCTTTTAAGTCTGCATATTGTGACGGGTAACTACGGAACCTTACACTGCGTGTGGCCCGACACGTACTTGGCCGGTTTTTTATTATGAGATTTTATGTACAAGTTAATTCCGTCTGGGATTAATACGTGACAAAGAGATAAACATTTGTTGTTAATTTCATAAAATTTACTATGCGAGCGCTCGCAAAATAAAAGTTCGTCACATAAACATTTTTTAAATATCAAGTTTTTCAGTTCTGTCATGTATGCGCATCTGAGACGTTGAAGAATGTAAGATACAAATAATATTTATGTAAAACAATTAAACCCATTGTTTTAGAGTTAGTAGCAAAAAGAAAAGTGTTTGGGGCACATATGTTAGGTTCTATTAATAATCTTTCTAAGCAGATTACAATTTGCCGCTCAATAAGTTCAAGAATCATGTCAATTTGTTTTTTTTTATCGTTATAGGGTTTTGGCGTTGTGGCCACAGTCTCACCTGATGTTATGTGATGATGTGGGCCCAAGATGATAACACGCTAAACCTAGTGGAAGACTGGCGCTCAAGTGCAGCTGCCGGAACACGCCTATTGGTGCTTGGCAACAGATTTTCAACTTGAAGGTGGTAGCTAGCGAGGCGGGCATTAGGAAAAGCCCTACTACCTTTCTATGTTTTCCTCACGATGTTTTACTTCACCGAAAGCTCAGGCTCATTGCAGGGATTCGAACTCACGTCAATCGATGCGAAGTCGTACACACTACCACTGAGCCACCATTGCTTCAACTATGTTATCAAAAGTACCAAAAATACTTTCAAATATGAATGTTGAGTATATAATCTCTTATCAGACAGACCGCCAGCTGCCGTATACTTTCATCCATGCTTTAGGTGTATGCAAATCACGACTCTAACTCGGGCCTCACTCCGTTTCAACATTCACCTGCTTAACAATTCATCCGGCTTATACTAACATAACATAAGTAATATTAAAAAATATAAAAAATATTATATCAGTTTATATAAACTGATCAATGGAATTTCCACAAATCACTAGTAAATTCAAAATTAATATTCCGTTTAAGCTCCCTAGATCTAATAAATACGCCCCATTTTACATTCCTCACTCCTCTACTAATTTAAATTTATACTGTCCAGTGAATAGAATTTCTAAAACTTATAATAAATTACACAAATCTTGCGACATTTTTTCGAATAAAATTGCTAAATTCAAAAAACAATATTAGACTACCAGTGTAATATTGAAATACTATTTTAGTTTCTAATTATATTATTTTAACTTTGCCGGTTTCTAATTTGACTTATTTTTTATTCTTATTTATTTCTTACTTAAATTAATTATTTTAGTTTCAATTTATCTTATTTTTATTATCTAATTATCTTATTTATGTTTAAGTTCTGTTATTTTATATGTATGTAGTTAAATTTAACTAAACTTAAGTATGTTATCTGTGCATGCCGTGTTCACCTATAAATATAACGGCATTTTAATGTTATTATATTAATAGTTGTTTTAAATAACGTGTAATGCTAAGTTATGTTGGGGAGCCATTATAAATAAATAAAAGTATTTACATTTATAATAATTTTGTAGGCAAAGAATGTATTACAGAAGATTTATGAAACGTGAGTTGAGAGCAAGGACAATAAAATAAATTGCTTCTATTGAATCAGCCATCAAACACCACTCGGCGACACTTCCCGGTGAATTATCAATTTCCTCTTTTTCACACGCCAAACAAAAACCGTTGATCGTCGTACCTACCTGGGGAATATGTTATCTTGGCAGAGATGTATGATCATTATTTGTTCATGTTTTTGATACGCTATGTTTGTGTAGATACTCATGTAACAATTGATATTGAAGATAGTAGGACGCAAGGATATACCGAATAGATGGGATAAAATTGTTACCTTACATACAAATGACAACAATATTTGCAATACGAACAGTATACGATCCTTTACAATTCATTGTAGCGAATTAATGAAGTTTAAATGTTTATCAGTTTTCTTCAAAATAAGAGAAATATGGGTAAGCGGTATCAGTATCAGTTTTAAATGCACAGTTTTATTATCATCGCTATGTAAAAGTATATTCAAAATGTGTTTATTAATCTGTACATTTCCTATAATTGTGGAAAGAACTGGTTTCTCGACTGAAAATTTTTATAAATAATTATTTGTTTAGTTAGAAAACAAGCAAAAATTAATAACAATACAAAATCATACTAAAGATCCATGGTCCTCGTTAAAGAACAAAGTCATATACATTTTTAAAGAAACCAATTAATCATTATATTAATCATCATTTGAATGTTTATAACTTGTTATATAGTAGTCAAGACTTGGTCCTTAACAGTCGTTATGGCTTCATATAGTATCTAAACATGGAATAAAATTTTCGACATTATCCTTTAGAGTGAAAGTTTGATTTTGTTTTAATGTAAATCAATGTTTTGAATTAGCTATTCTTAAATTAGTTACATATTATTTAAAATTAGCTGGCCCGGCAGATGTTGTTCTACCCATTCCGGTAGATAATAGCTCGACCACAACGCCACCTATCTATCTATTCTGACAAAACTATAAACCATCGTCTTGATAAAACAAATATATTATGTGAATATGAAGTCAATCGGTCAAATCGTTCAGAAGTTCTATAGAATCTTTAATAAACGCATACAAGATTATATTATATAAGATAAGTAATAATTTCTAATATTTCTAATGTGTAATAATAGTAAAGAAATCGGGCCATATAGTACATAGATCGGCTACTAAGTGTATTGTTATTAACACGATTATAATGATGTAAAAGTGTACCTATTTTATTTATTTGTAGTTTAGCTTCGTTTTTCCTTAAAATACATTTTGCCCGTATTTTGTTGAAATCAATTCGATACTATAGTTCTATAACAAAAAATAATAAGAGGAATAGGAAGTTGCCGTTATATCATATATTCACTCAAGTGGCACTGTATTTTCTTCAGAACAATAGAAAGAATTATAAGAAAACGAAAGTCATTGGTCGTTCATTTCGTCCTGTTTCCGCAACGTCAGTTTATAGGGGAAACGAAAGGAGAAGGTATTACGGGTCAGATAGTTCAGACAGATACCTAATCGTTCGTATCGACTTATTTTTGTTACATAAAACAGTTGAAATTTTTTGTTACGAGTTCCTTAAATTATGTACTGTGATGAGATACAGTATAAATACGATTTAAACCACAATTAAATAAATTTATTTTGTCTTTTCTCTTTACTTTCGTCATTGTTCAAATTTTGCGAAGTAAATAAATCTGTGTATTCTTTCGTAAGGCATTCGAGTTCTGATGAGTAGTAATTTATAAAACATTCAATTTTGTCTACTCCATTTTGTTTATCAAATATTTAGCTCTTGTAAAAAGTTCTTCATTTTTATGCTCTGTTATAAAAATTGTTTTTTTTTTTTTATATTCCATTAGATTAACAATTACAATATATGTATTATATTTAAGGTAAAAATAATAACATGTAAACTATCTAGGTGAAATTAAACAATATAATTATATTTACTGTTTAAAGCTAAATTTGATAATAGATATATATTACCTAATCATACTAAATTAGGTCATTGTAAAAATAATAAGGTTAACGTACGACATTAAATGATCTATAACATACCTAATATTATAAAATAATAAATGACTATGTTTTTTCATGTAAATTAAAACAATATTTTTTAAGAAAGACAAAATTAAAATTTTGAGTTGCTGATTTGTTAATATGGCGAATTAAATGGTTAAAACACTGAAATATAATACAATGATGTAATTGTAATATTAAATGGAATAAAAAGTTTTTTTTTTATCTTTTAAAGACTTTCTTAATAGACAAACTTTCAAGCCCGCAACAGCTTTCATAAATAATGTTCTTGTTTTTCTAATAGGCATTATAATAGAAATCACCGCTTCTCTAACATCGTCCCATTAGTTGACGATTTCGAAGCTAGAAACTTAAGTCATTAATAATACTTTGAGACATTGTTCTAATGGATATATGTTTTTTTGTGGGTTTACATTAATTTACCAGTCTGCGACTTCTTCCGCGTGGTATTTAGTGCGTTAACCATGTTTCTTGCCTTGTGAATGTCTCCGATTCCTGAGACCCAACATGACACTCACGGTTAGCTGTCAACATTGCCCCACACTATGCCAATATTATTGATTCCCGAGACACAATGCAGCAATACGCCTTGCTTAACTGTCCATGAATGTTTTTGACTCTCGAGACAGCGTGTCATTTACATTTATTTTTAGAGCAATGGAATACTGAGAAAATCCTGTTCACTTTCTACTAGACATTTTACTCAATTACAAACTACAATGCAATACAACCCGAAAGTTAAAGCCAGTAGTTCAATCGCAAAATTTAATTTAAATCCAAATCGTAATGCAATAAATCAAAAGCCCTTTGAGAAAACCCAATTAAAATTATTTTATATATTAACGGATATTATCCAGATGACAATAAAGCTGAGTAGTTCAATATAAAAACTTAAAGTTTTGCAATCGTTTAGAAATAGCTATGTTTATTTTTCTGTTAATATCCATTGAATAATGACACATTACAGTATGTCTGTTTAATAAAATTAAATAAAAATCTAGATAGAGTAAAAAAAACGAAATAACGACATCTATCGAAAATATCGTAAAACAAATAAATAAAAGAGACATTCTTCATAAATTTACGAATTTAAAAACAATATTTAAATCTACAAGATGAATAAGATCAGCCTTATATTATTAATACACGCCCTTCCAAAAAATGTACTTAAGTGTACCGATAAAAATCAAGCCAAATTCGTAATAATTATAATGTGGGATAAACCTAACATAAAAAATATTTCGTAATTATACAGTGTTATTATTATCAACGTTCTAGCTTTTTAAAAAAACTGTTAATGCAAATATTCTTATTTTTAAAAATAAAAGATCTTCTATCTTTTATTATGCTATCTTCAATATTTAATGTACTTTTCCAACATGATCCATTCGTTTATTCTTGTAGATTAATAGTACCAACCAGTAACTTATAGGTATTGGCTAGTAGTATACATCAAATACTCTAGGACAAATTCGAAGATCTAGGCTGAGGAGAGCACATTACACTTTTTTTTTATTTATTAAATCGATGATTATATGAGATTAAATTAAATAGTAATAATTTCTTTAGTGCAGCGTAGAAAGTATCCTAAGATAGATTTCTTAGATTTACAAAAGTAAATAATCTTTCTTTTTGTATATGTATTGGTAGGGCTATTTGAAGTTACTGCAGTTGAATGTTACTCGGTTTTCAATAAGGAGCCACTGGTGTAGATAATGCATGTAAGTCAAAATTTTAATAAATATATTAATCATATTAAATTAAGTCTTAGTAAAACGGGATTCGATTTTAGGTCAAGATTTGATTCTTTCAAATACCATTTGCTGTCCTAAAACAGTGTCATAAAATTCAGTTGTCAGAGAGTAACATTAAGAAAATTGCAAGGAAACCCTCGGAGCCAATAAGCAATAGAATTCGGTTTGCTTCGAACACGGACAATTACATTCGGGCTTCGGGACGATCCTTCTTTCAATTCACATTTCTTTATTGGAATGGAACCGATTAGGTATATACGGTAGATTTAACTAGGAGATACCTGAGCGATTACCTACATTTTCGGTACATTATAAAATCTTACTACCAATTCACCATTCTACAGATTTAATGTTGAAATTTATCATTTATCTATTTGTGAAGCGGTTTTGGTCTATCTATGTTTAGTTTAGTTGTAGTTATATATGTTTAGTTTTTTATAAGCTTAGTACAATTAATAGTCTATGAATATATGTACATACCTAATAACATTATGATACACTTTAATTATTAAACTTTAGTACAATGATGTTTATATTAAAATCTTTTTAACTATACCCTTTTAATAACCTAATACCTAGGTGTACATACCTAAAAATAATGTACTTTTGTTAAAGTTTTCTAATCATATTTATATTAAATTATTTATTTATAATAATTATTTTTAATCATACCTGTTTATTCCTCGTATTTGTCTGGGGTATGGCAAAGAATGGAGCGCTTCTTCATTTTTGCTATGAAAACATATTACGTTTCTCTTACCGTCATGGGTTTACTCCCATTTCGAGTGTTTCGTACTTCTTTTACGATCCTATATATATTTGAGTCATTTAATTTAGTCTCAGTAGTCCCTAGCTTCTAAAAAGATTTTGAAAAAAAAATATTTTTTTTATATTAAAGAAAAGGTCGCGTGAAATTGTTAACCTTATTTTTATAAATAAGCATTTTCCTTCTTCATTTTAAACACGAAATAGGAGTAATAATATAAAACAAAGTATTTCAAGAAACTTCACAAGAATTGTTTTAATCGTCCTTAGCAGATAAAATAAAATGAAATATAAATAAAACGTTGTAATGTTGTTTCTCCTCAAAGAAAACAATACCCCGGGGTATTGCAATAAAGAGAATAAATAGGCGAGGAAAATGTATCGTTGTTGTTACTAAATTTTATTCGATATGAGTATTAACTTTATGAGAGTCATTCCTGGGTGGGAATGTACCTTTGTTGCTGATTCCGGGAGCGTATGCGGAATGTAATACAGGTGTGCCGATGGAACTCCGACTCCTCGGGGACAGCGGTACCGGATAACGCGCTCACATTTGAGCCATGTACATGCTACATTCATTTTATTTTGGTGAAAATCGATAAAGCGACTCTATTATTTACTTGGAATCGAGGATGATATTTTGTTTGCGTTTGTATTGTTATTTAAGAACAGAAAACATGATAATATCTTCCCAGTGAACAATGACCTATATTTGATTTCACATCATGTGTGTAAAAGTTATGTAAATATAACAGATATGACGTGAATATGATGCCAAACTAAGGTAACTAGGTTCACTGGGTTGTGACTTACTGATAAAATCTAACTATCTATAATTCGATCTAACAATTGTACATACCTTTATACATATTGAAAAATAGGCTTAGATATTTATCAGTCAATAATTTTGTAAAACTACAGCTACTTTTAAAAAAGGTACTAGACAGAACGTATTTACTTACTGTGTGTTGTGCAGGTGTCAAGTGCAGTGTCTGCCTACGCTGCGTCTTCTGGTACGTGGCCGTCACTCGAGAATTCTACGGCCCCATCGGCCATCCATTGTACGAGCGATGTGTCCCGCCCACTGCCTCTTAAGTCTAGCAATTCTGAGAGCAATGTTAGTGACTTTGGTTCTTCTACGGATCTCTTCGTTTCTAATCCGATCACGCAGAGAAACTCCAAGCATAGTAGTGTCCATAGCCCTTGAGTGACCTTGAGTTTTCTCATCACACCCATCGTTAGTGAAAACATCTCAGTACCATGTGTAATGTCATCACTGGCAACACACACTAGTCAAAGACTTATGCAGCGTAGGCATACCCGGCACAAGGTGGACCGACCACCTAGTGAAGATTGCGGGAACCAGCTGGATGTTAGCTGCATAGGAGCGATCCTTGTAACGTTCTTCGAGGGAGGCCTATGTCCAGCAGTGGACATCTTAAGGCTGAATGCATGGAAGTGCGGTGTAGTGTTTGTTGCAATAATGGTATAGTCACTGTATCGTGCAAGTATCGAGCTTGAGGGTTCAATACCGAAGGATCAGACCTAGGACATACAATATGGAAAGGAGTAAAATTGAATACTATTTCAAATTCTTTACTGCAGTAACACCAAAAGATGAAAGTTATCATATTAAGGTGTCACGAACATTTCAATATAAGGTCAGTTCAAAAGAAATAATATTTTACCTTTATATAATTTATGGATTTGGGTGATGAGTCCCAGATGGGCATGTCAGTCACATCGTATCCTCAGTACTTACATAAATAACTCAGTGTTCTAACAACAAAATTTCATAAAAATTTGGCTTCATCAGTTGCAGGCGTAGCTAAGATTTTATTAAAAATACTCTGATCCATAGCGTTCATGTTAAACTAAATTGTAATAGATTTACCATTGTACGTTGTTCCGTCTACATTTTGTCACTTCTTCTATCGATCCACAATTTTGATCATCTATGCCTATATATTACATACATATTATAAAACTCAACGTCTTTCTGTCTGTCTGTCCGTTTATGTTCTTTTCACGCGAAAACCACTAATTTACTTGGTTTTTCCTGTAACTCACAGCTATGTTATCTGGCCAGGTTAGGACATACTGTGTAAGATAAAGTAACATACGAAATAAGAAGTGACAATAATGGTAAATCAATTCGGAAAAAAGACGCTTTTGGGGCGATTAAATGGCTTACGCTGAGTCATCCATACGAGATATATTAAATTACTGTAGTACATAACTATAGATCTTAAAAATATCTAAAAAAAAAGTCAGCAATATCAATGTCTATCTTCTAAGGATAACCCACAATAAGCATTTTTAGGGCAGCACAATTCGCATGTGCGCTCGACCGACAGCATCCTGTAGTCCACGCGAGCGAAGCCGCGAGCACAGCTAGTAATATATATTTTTACATTACAACGTGTCTGTATATGTTATAAGTCCCTAAGTATTTCTGTATCAGGTAATAGGCGTGAAAATTAATCGAATAATAGCTTAACAGTGGTCCGTGTAATAAACAGCAGTCGACGGTACCCATGATAATTTCGTTTCGTGTTGAATATAATATATGGACGGAATTTCGGAACAATAGTAAAATATAAATGAAGGTGGAATTAGTTTCGTATTATCTGATGTTGGAATATAAATCTAGTTAATAAAGACGATGAGGATTATTTCATTCATTTTAATATACGCGGAAACTCACTTTTTTTTTCTTTCTAAATTCTGTATTCTGTTTTAAAATGTAATATAGTTTATTGTGTATGTCTAAAGCTCACAATTGCTATTATAAGATCTTTGTGGTTTTTGTCTCTCATATGGCTGGGCGAGTTACAAAGGCTTGACGGGTCGCTGCTTGAGTTTGGACTATCTATCTATACATAGGTACTAATATTATAAAGGTCAAAAGATGGGTTGTTTTTTTGTTTATTTGAATGCGCCAATATCACCAATCGCCGATCAGGAAACCACCAGTTAGGTTTGAAAAATTATTTTTCTATATTATATCATATTGAGGAAGTTTCAGGGTACGACTTTAAGGAGCGCAGCAGTAGCCATGAAAGTAAAGCAATTTGGCAAGTTGTAGGCAAGTACTTACGGTAAGCGGAAACAATAATAGGTTGTTACGGTTACATGGTCAGTGACACAGAGGAGAGTTGGTTAGTAAATTTAATACGAATGAAACCGTGGGACACTGCTAGTTTTGTAATAATATTAGATGACAGGGGTCATATTCTAAAATGAATTCCTTGTAGAATTAGTCAGTCATTTTGGTGAAACTTAACAAACAAAAAGTTACATTAACAAAAATTCACATACTTAAAAAAATTAACATAATTTTTTTCTGCATTGTGTTGCATTTGTTTATATTTTAAATTTTTTCGTATTCTTAATAAAATAAAACCAAATTTGACAGTTGTTTATAACAAATATATTTTTAATAAACATAGTTATATTATAGAGAACCGCATACTACTCATTTTTTGATAAAAGAACATAATATATTGTTTAATCAGTAACAAAAATAAAATAAAAACGTTTTCAACAATTTATAAATTTATATCAATTATTACATTATAGTATTTTGGTATCTTAAAATATCAATAACAACCAAACTTGATTAAAAAAAATTAAGCACTTTCCCATTTTTTTGTTGCTTAAATAATTCATAACTAATAGATTATAACAACTCTAAGAAAATTAGTTAATTAACAATAGGTTCGTTTTATGAATAATCAACGAATATGTTTTTCCATTGGATAATTTTTTCTTCAAGTATTTAGATGACACCATATTTTTTCTATTAAATTTAAATAATAATAAAAAATGATTTTATTAGCAGCGGCCTGCTTGAAGGCAACGTTTATGGCAAAGCGCTCATCGCGTGGAGTCCTATTAAAGTAATCATTATCAAAGTAGCTCATCATCAGTAAGAAGAAAGTACAAAGGATTAATAATTAAAATGAAATTCCGAGATATAATTGTTCGGAAATTTTCTCCTCTTTAAGAATCTCTTTATTAAATTTCTCTAGCTTCAATAGTTTTTGATTAATTTGTAAAAAACTGGGCCCGTTTTTAAAAAAAAAAAATGTTTCTTACTTTTGGAATTGTTTATGTGCGGGTTTGAAATTTTCGCTCATTTTTCTAAACCTCATTATGATTCCAATGAGGTATCGCAAGTATTTTTATTCGCAGTAACAAGAATTAATACGTTTTTAACTTTTTGACTAGACTATTAGATGTTATATGACATTCACCTAAACATGTATTTATTTATTCGTTTTTAAATATTTGTTGTAATTTATGAGAATGAAAAAGGATAATTTTAAAATTGGTACAGTTTTAAAAGTTTGAAATATTCAGAATTAGTCAGCTCGGAAGAAGTGGGAAATATTAGATTCGAAAACTGATATCACCAACGATCTTAGTGACAGATATCAGCAACGATCTCAGTGTGATATCAGTGTTAAATAACGGTTGGAGTGGCTCGTCGAATGTCGGAAGGAATGTGAGCGTATTTAATCCTCGCGTATTAGGGATAAGGTGCGAACCGCTGTCGCAGCCGAGATATATATCACAGGCTCTGATTGCGAATATTACGTATAGTACTACGTTTATCCACCTGCAGATGACGTTGTTTATATTGTGATTTCTAGGCATGCGAAAAGTTTGTTTCGATTAAATAGAAAAAAACATTGGATTTTCTTATACACTTATAAGACGAACGTTTTCATCGTCTTTCGAAACTACATAGTAACCTAAAAATAAGGATAGATGTAGATTTATTATCTCTGTTATTTAATAGCGGCAGGTATAGTAGGGGAGATAAGAGTAATGGTGGTCAGCGGGTAATGATAATCATTATATAATAAGAAAAGTAAAAGTCTTTGACAAGTGAATATAGAGTGAAATTAGCGGCCATACTAAAGCCTAATCACCCGTTTAATTAGCACGAGACGTTTGAACAAAAAGGGTGTATTGTTTGCCGCGATTTCATTATAATTTTTCTTGTGTACATCAAAAGAGGTTGAGATATTTATTTCAATCTTTTTTTAAATATAACTTTTTATTTATGTAATTAAATTACTAAACAATCTTGTTGTGAGTTTCTTTTTTTGTGAAATATTTGACAGTTTTTTTTTGTTTAATGTTAATTGGGGTCTTGGCAGTCAGTAGACCCCCATTGAATTCAAAAAGAAAGCAGCAAAGCAAATTATCTATAGTCAAGGCTTCTTCAAGACAAACAGTCCTCCTCAGAGTCAGATACAAGTTTCTGTAATATATGCGACTAGCTGTGCCCTATCGACGGCATTCTGTAGTCCACGCGAGCGCAGCCGAGGGCACAGCTAGTACAAATAATATCCTATAACATTCATATTCTTTTATATTCATATTTTACATAATTCATAGCTATGAATAAAAATAAAAAATATGTAAATTGAATAAGTCGTTTTTGCGTAAAAATAACTTAAACAGTCAGACAGAGAGACGTTGAGTTTTATAATATGTATTGAAAATGACGATGCAAAAGATACTGAAATTAGGTTCTTGATTTGCCAAGAGTTTGGTCGCAACAATGATTTATGGTACCGCGTCGGTACACTTCGTGTGGACTGTGGGCACGTGCTGACCGCTTCCGATGGATTCAGCAGAACGTTATTTGTGCGACAAGTACTGAAGATGTGTTGAGTCTCATTTTTCTAATATGACGACTACCATTACCCGCATGTCAGAACAATGGTAGTTAAAGTAGTTTTTTTATGTGTTATTACAACCAAATTATATTTTCAAAATTTAATATTGAATGAATTGAACTTGAATGATAAATTATTAGTTATAGTATTAAAAATTGATTTTTAATAAACCTGAAATAAATAACTTCAGATTTTCATTGATTCTTGCTTAGATAACTATCATTACTTCATTTTCCCTGTATTATAAAGATTTATTAGTTCAGTAATTATTTTTGTTTTAAGTGTCTGGTGTGATTAATATAATGAACGAAAATCGCATCATTGGAAACATTGTAATTACCCGTTCACTTTTCAGAATTTGTGTAAAAGGACGGTAATACAATTTATTTAATTCGAAAGGTACTGTATCCATGATGTGCAGAAAATAAATATGTGGTAGTTAAAACAATTGAAATGAAATAAAAAAAATCATGGCGGTGGATACGATTTTGTCCAATATGCTTTCATTGCACGGGAGAATGTCGCAAAAACAAAAATATAAATATACATTTTTTATTTTCCCTAACATAAATTTTTCAATCAATTTCAATCAATATTTCAACCTCAAAATAATACCATATTCTTCTTGTTATTTACACAATTCTGCCAATATCACATGAATAGAATTTGTTTCTATCATAAAATTTTAGGGAGTTTTTGGCGTGAGTGATCTTGAGCTGCCATGTTGTGGTTTTTATTTAAATTCATTAACTTAGGTTCTTTGACCCTATATTGTGTAATATTGGTGGCATTTTGCGTGATATAGTTTGGTTCATTGATCATATGTGAAGTGAATTATAAATATAAACTGGAAACATGTATTTTGAGATGTCACAAAAACTCCCTAGACAGCTTTAACAAGAGAGCCACCATCTTGTTGGCCCACTTTGTTTATTAGAAAATACTACGATGACTAAAACATAACAACACTGGCATGTGCTTTTAGCAGCGCCAAATCATGAAGAAGGAAAGTTAAAACAACGCTCTACCAAAATGAGAGCTCAGCTCTTGAGAACTGACCGTTTATAATTTAACCAATAAATTCATATTTATATAAATAGAACAATTGAATTATCATTATCAATTTCTAATTGTATTACATTATTTATTTTTATTATGAGTCAAAAAATATCCCTCCCTTATTCCTTTGCTTTTCAAACTGACCTATCAGCGTTCTTCTTCGAGGCATACACAAATGTGTTCTCCGTTTTTTTTTAAGTGAAACTTCTTATGCGACTTCCAAGCGTTAAACGTTAAATGTTAAACGTTTAACGCACATTATCGGTCTCTCCTCTTTGTGTGAGCCAGAGCGAGAGAGTGGTAAATGTCGGTGTGTATGTAAATTTCACACTGTTTAAATAAAATAGAAAATGTCTTTTCTCACAGCATCAAGGTAAGAATGAAGAATATGCATATACATACATACATTTCAGTTAAATACACATGTGAAGAAAATTGAATTTTATTACTTTACAGACAAAACTAGTCACATTTCGACCACAGGCGATACTACTCGTAGTAAAGTATAATTTATAATACTCTAGAGACAGTTACGATATTTACAAAATAAATATTTTTCATGTGTATGTCTTTAACGGATGTGCTTGACTTATTAAATGAGTCCCTGTAGTATCATTTTCCTTATTCATTTATTCCCTTATGTTTCCTACCTATGGGTTATTAGTTTATCGAGTCTTTCCTTACTAAAAGTATATAGGGTTTTTTGTCTAAAAGTATACCCATATTGATCTAATTAGGTACTCCCATTATATCTTTATTCTCTATTAAAATTTAGGATAATTTATTGGAATTAAGTAACAAATTTATTAAATTAATTTAACTTTATTTCATCATTCAGTCATTTATCATCAACAGTAATTTATACCAATCAATCACCTTCATTTATCGGGTGTAACCACAGATGATAAAATCTATCAAATTGCAAATGTCTTCACGGTTACTTAACATAACTTCACAGTTAACTTACGTTTCTCATCGCTCCATATACTTTTAAGAAACATTATGTTAGAAACGTAACTAAAAAAATTGTGGCGTAATGAGTACTTACACTGGTCTTTAATCGTGAACCTAAAGGATTAGGGATTAGGGTATTTCACTGCCACATAAATTGGTTCGTGTAGTGTAAGGTGAAATATTAATTTATTACTAGATAAAATATATGTCAATTGTGTCTAATTTAATACGAAAATATTTTCAGCTTTATAGGAAATTAATTGGTGTATCTAATATTTGTCCATCAACTGAATTATTCTTTTACTCTTCATGAATTTATACATCGAACGTATTTTTATTTAGTATCACCTGTCCCGGTGTCTGTCTGTGTTAATATCTTCTAAGTTAAATTTGACCCACTCCCTCTTATCGTAATTTTTACAAGTTGATCCAGTTCCGAAGATAATGTTTTTTACGTTATGAGTGACCTGAGTGATGAAAGAACTCCTTAACAGTCAACAGCTTGAACACGAAACTTTGTGTACACATTTAATTTTGATTACCCGCTTTAAATTTAATTATAGCTTGATATTCGACGAGGAAAATCCTCGATGTTCAGCAGCACAGATACGAAATTTTAAATGCGAATTTAATAATGATGGTCCGTTTTAACGATAAAAGCTTGTTTTGAAAAGTCATTTTTTAAATTAATACTTGTTATCGAATACAAATGATGTGTGAACGGAATTCGTTTCGGCAAATTAAATTAATTCCACTGCATTAGCAGAACCAAAATAGCTGCTGAATCGATACCGAGTCAAATCTAGTACGGAAATTAAGTGTATTCATTCCCGATGTTTTGATTTAGGTATTTCCGTCGCTGCGTTAAATTATCACAATTTCATTTACATTACCTATTCAGTATTATACTAAATGTTCCTTTTTATATATTTTTAATTTTTAAACAATTTATAAGTTCAATTTTTAATTATAAAGAATTATTAAATCGTTTTCGTATATTTTTGTGAATAAGGTATGATTTGAAACTTTATAAGGCTTTTGTATGACATTTTGTTTTATCTGACATAAAAGCCTTAAGGGCCCTGAAGCGTCAAAAAGCTTTTACAGCTTCACCGGGCTTGGGAGCGAGAGCTGAAGGCACTCAGTCGCGAAAGCGAAGCAACAAACTCAAGGATGCCAAAGAGGCCCAACCTCGGTTTGGGCTGTTCACGTATATACAAACATTGGGAGCTGGCTAATTCCCTATCCGTAATTTGATCTAACTATATACATGTTTCTGCCTTCTAGGAGGAAGGAAGAAACATACGTAAGGGGAAGTGGTGCAGCGTGACATAGAAACATTTAATGTCATATTTTATGCATAAAAATTAATAAAATATTGATTTTATTTTTGTTTTCGGAATGTTTAATTGTGTTTATATTATAATATGTCATAAGAATCAATTATTGATTAGATTATCTAATGTTTGGTTAGTTTAAATCCTAATGATATCATATAAAACAACAGACAAATAATTTTACATATATAAGTAGTTTTTAGTTGGCCGCACTAAGCACACATTTACTTTGCTCCAACGCCAACGGTTAACAAGTGTTCTGAAACGTGGTCATAGCTGTAGTGCTAAGACATATATATTACACATTTTAGTTTTGTAGAGTTCCTAACAATGTTTGTTAATATTGAGATATTGTTGGTGTATCAATGTTCCCCTTGTAACAAAGTACCCCACTTCTCCCTATATGTATTAGTAATCTGTCAATTTTAGTCTAAACTTACTAGCCAAAAAGAGGTCCTTTACAGAATCTATGTACCAGAGTGAAAAGTCTTGGGATCTAATTTCTTAAACCTCCTTATCGATATATAAAAAATTGAAAAATTTTACGAAATACATATACAATGTTCAATTTAAAAGATTTAATGTATTTATCGAAAATATCTACCATAATATTATGTAAAAAAAAATGGTTCTTATTTTTATGTAATATTTTTTTAGCACTATAAATGTTTATTGTTTTTTGTATTTTTTATATTAAATATTAAATTTACCAAGAAGTTTTTTCCGTCTTCGAATATAATATTTTTTAACAGAAGACTAATTTGGCGTTTTTTACAATGTTCGCTTTAAACGGGAGCTTTGTTCCTAGTTTTTCAAGATATGAAACAATATTTTACTTTGCTTTATTAAGTATTGACACCTAGGATTGCTTGGTCTATTATTATTATTTATTTTTTTTTGTTTGCCTTCCTAATTATTTCAAGTTATACGTATTTGCAGTATTTTGAAAAAACTCATATTACAAACGTAGGCTAACTCATATTTATTGAACACTCATGATGTTTTAAGGTTACCGAAATATAAGAGTATCAAAAGAAAAACGTTTTTTACTTTGAAAAAATATTTACTTTTGTACATATTTACAAGTGAAAATTAAAATAATCGTGTATAATCATGTTCATAAAATTTTTGTTAACATTTCGACAGACTACTTGAATAGTTACAATCAATTTAACTGAATCAAATATTGTTATCAATGTGTTTATTATAAAATAGCTATTAGTAAAATACATGGATATACAAACATTACTATTCGATTGTTGTACACAAAACTGTTTTTTTTTTTTTATAATCACACTTTAACTACTTATTAAAAGTAACAATCGTTTTGATATATTTTTCTACTTAAGTATGTCTCTATGAAATTTAAAAATTAATATTATAAAATGTAGTATTTAAATATATAAGTTTGTGTACACTACATTTTAATTTATGAAATTTATTTACATTTTGATACACTACCGTACGCTAAAGTTTATTTAAGATCATTACGGACATCATCTGAATAGTAATGTCCATGTGACAATAACAAGGGTGTACACAATGTTTGTGTAATTAGGCTGGGCGTCGCTTGAGAGAGCACTCGCATGACACTCAGCCTCGTCGGTTCTAAGTTGCATGAGTTGCACACGTCGCCCCAATTGGTCCATGCACGTGGCACTACGAACAGCCCTCTGTAACTCGGCACCCGCTTCATTTTCTTGAAGCCACCGTCGCAACCAAGCGCCTAGCCACGCCAGCTCGCATTCACACCGCAGCGGATTACCCGTCAACATTAGGCCACCTGAAAATCATAAGGATTTTAAAAATTTACGAGCGAATTCGTTAATTTAACCTAGCTAGAGAACTTTCGAGTGGTATATTAAGAATTAAAACTCATTACGTGGTGTTGCAGGATGTATTCCTTGTGGGGAGAGGTTTGGTAAATTTTAATAAAATCCACAATTTGCTGACCGCCCTTCGTTCTGCGGCTTGTAAATTTTTAATAAAGTATCTAGCAAATTTTGGTTATATTGTTGGGTTTATTACAGACAACATGCAACATATTATTAGAATAGTTTCTTAATCTTTAACATTTATTTTTATGAATTCTCATTTATGAACTGTTCATTTATTTTGTAAATTTTTTCGTCCACTATTGAGAATACATATACTTGTAACTTAATCTTATATGGTAAGTATTGTTTTTTTGTTAACGTTATTTTGCAACCAATTTATTACTGATATTTTAAATAAATCACATATTACCTAAAATACTTGTGAAATACATTTCAATATCAGAATCAAAGACTTTCCCAGTGTATTATTTATATAATTAGCCTTTGTCTCTCTAAAGTTTTTAACTAGATCGTGAAGTTTTTTTATTTTACAATTACAAAGTACGTGAAATATAAAAGGTACCTGAAAGTAATTTGGTAGCCACATGACTCCAACTCGTAAAATTTGGGTAGAATATTGCTGGATTTAGTGTTTCCAGTTGATTCTGGCTTATGTCGATCCCCAATTGCGGTATTTGGCTTAAATGTCTCATAAACGCTGTCGGTAACTTCTTCAGAGACGTCATACTGATTTTTAAAAACAATTCTTGACTATTGGCGAATGATCGAAATGCGTCGCCAGATATTTTTTGTAGATTCATTCCTCTAATTTCTAAATATCGAATGTTTTTTACATTGATCCCATGGAGCTGTGAGTTTATATCTTCATCTGTCCAGTGAATAACTAACTTGTAAAGAGATGGGATGGAGGATGTAATGTTAGAAATTTGGAATGTCGAATGATTTATCGTGGACCACGATTGTATGTGTAGGGAACGCAACGATATAAGAGGTCGGAAAGAATCTTGATCAACTAAATCCAAGAATTTCAAACCATTTAAATTTAAATGGGATAAATTACTCAACCATTTAAAACTATTTGGTGTTATTCTAACTATGGGATTATAGGAAACATCCAGAGAGTTTAAACAATTAAAGTTAATCCACATCTTTGGCACTAGGGATGTAAGACGATTGTGACTTAAATCTAGACGACGAAGATTTACTAGATGTCTAACATCAGTCTCTCTAAAACTGTTTAGATAATTTGAAGATAAATTAAGACTAGTTAAGTTGGTCAAAGGTAGATAAGGCACTGACTTTAAGCTTACATTTGCAAGATTCAAATGCCTCAAGTTAGGAAGGTTAAGAAACAGTTCCTTAAAGTTTGCCTTTATAAAGTTAAAGCTAAGGTCCAGTTGACGCAGTCCACTGAGACTCGAAAACGTGTTATCAGATAATACAGTTAACAAGTTATGAGCTAAATTCAGATTCAATAGAAACTGCGTGTTTCGAAATATATTACTGTCTAAATACTCTATTTGATTATGTGATAAGTCGAGGTATCTTAAAGTGAAACCAATTTGTGAGAGTGCCGTGACTGGGAATATTGATATATCATTATAACTCAAATCCAAATGCTCCACAACTGTATTTTTAAACGCATCTCTAGGCAAAAGTCGCAAATTATTGTGATCTAATTTTATATATCTTAGTTTGTGTAAATTATGAAATTGTTCAACAGATAATTGTGATATGGTATTAAAAGATAAATCCAGTATTTGCAAAGATACAAGGTTCGTAAATGATTTTCTTTTAATGTTATTAATATTATTTTTATGTAAATCTAAAATTTCTAATCGTGTTGCTTCTCTAAAGATTTCATTTGGTACTTGTGTAATTTTATTATATGACATAATGATTTGTCGAATTGACGACTCTATAGCAATAAAAAAATTGTTTGGCAATTCTGTTAAAAAGTTATGTGAACAGTCAAATATACCTACGTGTATTAAAATATCGCTATCAATATATCTTATGCGGTTTCGGCTAATATTTAAAGTTAAACTTACATCTAAATACGAAACATTGTAGAATGAGACCAGTGATAAATAGGTCAAGTTGTTTTCTTGGAGGTCCAATATTTCCAGTTTTGGTAAATTAACAAAAGTGTCTGCTTCAATCGATTCTATTATATTACCTGCGAGAGATAAATATTTCAAGTTCGGTAGGTTTATGAAACTGTACTTAGTTAAGTTGGCAATTCTGTTATAAGATAAATCTAAGCTTGTTAACTCTTGTATGTTTGAAAATGTTTTGCTATGTAATATGTTTAAAAAATTATAAGCTAGCCTTATGCTGCTAAGAGATAGAGATAAGTTATAGTTATGGTTCTCTACAACAATTTCTATTATTCTATTGTATTCTAAATTTAAATATTTTAGATTTGGAAACGATGTAATGTCAGATAATCTTAATATATGGAAATCATTATTATCGAAGGAGACCCAATTTAAATTTTCCAAACCATCCTCTATATCAAAAGGGAAGTGTCCACTAAATAGTGTAGAAGAGGATTCTAAAATATGTAATGACCCAGTTACATTCGAGAAAGATTGTGGATGTACGTAGTACAAGTCGTTAAAACTCAAATTTATTTCTTTAACTGGCATGTTTGACGGGAAAACGTTCTTATAAATCTGTGCTATTCTGTTACCTCTTAAGTTAATGGTTCCCAGGGAATTAGACCATTCTGCGAACTCGTTAGGTAATAAATTAGATATCTTGTTGTAACTTAAATCGAGATAACGTATTGAACCGGGTTCTAAGGCTCGAAGTGCAGAGGGTACTGAAGTTAAAAAGTTTCCAGCCAGAGAGAGTGTCTGAATCCGAGTCGGGAGGGAGGGGGAGTCCTCCAGTTGGTTGTAAGCTAAAGATAAATGACGTAGTCGCGCGACCTGACTCAGACTGTCCGGTAAGTGGAACAATTTGTTGTGTTCCAATTCCAGATGCTCCAGCGAGTTTTTCAACGATAAAAATAGTTCCCGGCTGATAGAATGTAGCCTGTTATAAGATACAGATAATCTTTCGATTCTATTATTTGCGGATAAAAGCTGCGTTATTGTAGTTAATGCGTTTAGATCTAATATAATTTGTCTAAATTGGACTTCTTTAAATTGTGGTAATTCAGATAAGTCGTTAATGTTATTATTACTCAAATCTAATTTCTCAATTTTTTTACTTTTATTGCTAGAACAACCGGTGCTATTTTCAAAAGTGACGAAGTTGTGCCGCAAATGTATCGATTGAATTCTCGGTAGGTTAAAAATTAAATCACACGATAATTCGTGTAGGAAATTATTTGTCAATTTTAAGAGTGTCAATGAAGAAGGCAAAGAATCAGAACTTATAGTTCGTAAATGATTCCCTTCTAAATTTAATTGTAGAAGGTGATGTAAAGATGTCAATGATTGTGACTTCAAATTAGTTATTTGATTGTTACTCAGCGATAAACTTGTCAGAGTGTCTTCCATGTGATTCCATTCTATATCAGGTCCAATGTGAACTATATTGTTGCTGAAATAAATATTAATCAAATTAATCGACTTCTCTATGTAAAATTTAAATAGCTCTTAGCTTAAAATCTTGTGCTTACTTTTGCAGATTTAACCAGTTTAAAACTTTTAGGTCTTTTAAACCTTGCTGCGGTATTTCAGAGAATTCGTTGTAACTGAGATCTAAAGATGCTAAAGTTACAGCCATTGAACTGGAAAAAATAATTTATAATTAATATAGCTGAACATGTAATGTAAGTTTTAACTTTAAAATGTAATAAATTAAAGTTTTACCTAAATGCATGTTGTTCAATGTGATGTAATTTGTTGGCAACTAAAACTAAAGTCTGTAGTTTTAATCCATCAAGAGCGCTTTCTGAGAGAACCTCTAAATTAGACATACTTATATCTAAGTGCTGTAACTCTATACGTGGCAAATCTGAAAGAAAATAACAAGATGTTTTGGTCACAATGGTCTTGTTTAATAATTTTCTTCGTTAGCAAGAGAAAATATTTAATTCATATTTTTTGTGTAATAGAGCAAACTATTTCGGTGTGATGTAAATCACTTGTAAGTCAGTATTTTTAATAAACAATTTAATAAATTTGAAACTCGTCTTATATATGTGGTTTTACCTGGAAATCTGTGCAATGGGACTGCGATGCAAGACATGTGGGCTGATCGGCATGAGCAGAGCGGGCTACCGGCGCAAGGTTCCAGCCGCTCCGGTGCCAGTGGCCCGACCAGCAGACACACCACGAGCGCCGCTCTTTGCAGCGCCCATCGCGCGCAATCATGCCCTAACACCATCACTGCAAAACATGCTAATATTAACTTGCGTTTTATTCTATCTGTAATATACCGTACAGTGTATCGTACCTACACGCGACGGAATTCCTTTAACTAAATATTACTTTTTTGGACGTTTGCACTGGGGCTTATCTACATTTATAAATATCTAGGTCCGTCTGTCCATGTAATATTTGTCCCAAATTTCCTGATGGAAATAAATGATAAATAAATAAATAAAATAAATTTCTATAATAAATAATCACGTAGACAAGAAAAAAAAAGTTCTCTGTCTGTTCATATATCCGGATTTATTATCCGATTTTTATTAAATTTTGTATGCGGGACTCTTATTTCCTTGTTCAATTGATGGAAATTAAGTTAATTTAAGAATTGTCGAGAAGACTTTAGAAATAGTATTTTATTAAAAAAAAAAAAAATTTATTAATTGAGTCGTATAGACTAAAAAGCGGTAAAGTAGGTCTGGCCAATAAATTGGAAATTAAAAAAATAACTAATAACAATAGTATCCATGCCTAATACTTTTATTGTCAGCTTCACTCAAAGCTGATAGTCAAATATTTGTCATAAATGTTTTTTTATCGTTATAGGTTTGCCGTAGCGGTTACAATCTCATCTGATGTTAAGTGACGATGTGGCCCAAGATGATAACACGCTAAACCTAGTGGAAGACTGGCTCTCAAGTGCAGCTGCCGGAACACACCTATTGGTGCTTGGCAACAGATTTTCGACTTGAGGGTGGTAGCTAGCCAGGCGGGCATTAGAAAAAGCCGTACCACCATGCTATGGTTACCTCCCGTTGTTTTCCTTAACCAAAAGCTCAGGCGCATTGCAGGGATTCGAACCCACGCCAATTGACGCGAAGTCGTACACGCTACCACTGAGCCATCATTGCTTCATGATGGAGACAGTTTATTTTATTTGCCAAATTATCGGTCAGAACTACTTTGCCGCTTTTGATTTTATGCAACTCAATTCTCAACCGATTTTTATAAACCTTTGTACACAGGAATCTTATGTCCTTGTTCAATTAATAGTCTACATGAATTGTTAATAAATATGATTGAAGGTAAAATTACGAGACAAAATTAATTACTGTGTAATAAACGCATGAGGAGCCGCAGGGCACCGCTAGTTATTACATAAATACTAATGCCTATGTCGCGTGTAAGATCTCGTTTGATGAAAACCACATCAAAACATTTTTTTTTAATCGGTATTTAGTGTGGTATTTGGACTTTGCATAAACATGTAAGAAAGACATAACTTAAAAACAACTAAATAAAGAACTTTTGTAGTCAGCAATCTAAAGATTGATGGCTTCCGTGAACTAATAATAAGAGTGTTAAGTATGCTTAAATATCGTGAAGGTCATGGGGTCAATTCCCGTTGTAGATGGTTGCAGATTGATCGACAACTTGCATGCCGGTAAACAAAACAACAATTCATCATCTTACAATGAGTTCGCATACTGGGCTATACTGTTTATTCAAAGTACAGATTGCAATAAAACATTACCACAGTTAATTTTCAATTTGGTGTAGGTATATTTAAACATACAGCGAGGTGGGTATATATGTCATAATTTGTTATTTCATTGTTCATTCGGCAAGTCGATCAACTCCAATTTATGGATTTTATTAAATTTTAATATTAAAACACTGTTTTTACTCCTAACTGTATGTATTTAAAACAATTTTCCCTAATAATAATATAATAGTCTAAACAGATTATTTTAATTTACAATTTAACAGGAATTAAAAAAGCACTAATTTCTCATTTCTATTTTATTTTATAATCGATTTGGCGAATGAAGGATTCACATTATATGACTTTCGAATTTATCTTAATGTAAATACGTTTTAATATCGGCCATCTAAAGCTTTATTCTCTGACAATCTATTTAAGCAATAGCAGTTATTTGGTAAAACTTGCTAATACCCTAAATATTGGTCTAATTGGGATACAATTGATTTCTAGTGCTGGTTTGGCTAGATAACACTCTCAGAGAGAAATCTGTCATTAAGCACCTATGTGTGTATTTTGATGATAACTTTAGAGAGCTACCTATTACCTATCCTTTGTAGGCTTAGCCCGTTATCCTGTGCGGTCACATAGTCACTGAACATCAGGTGAGATTACTGCCTAACCACAAATTAAACGCTATCCTATAATTTCATTTTAAAAACTAGTAGCTTTATAAAATTACTAGCGGTGCATCCGCGGCTCCGCACACGTGTATTGTACAGTAATTATTTTCACCCGTAGTTACATTTTTAGGGTTCCGAAGTCAATAAGGAACCCTCATAGTTTCGCTATATCCGTCCGCCTATCTACGGCTTAGCTTTGAGATTATTTGTACTAGAAGGCTGTAATTTGGTAAGGGCATATATGTTAATAACGCTGACAAAAGGTAAAATAAAACAGAATGAAAAAAAAATTTTTTTTTTGGTTATCCGGTACACGTAGATTACGGATAACCTTTTTATCTTGTCTATCCCACTGTGTGGGGTGTCGTTAGATAGATCATTCAAAAATATTACGTGCTCTGTAAAAACCGTTTTCCAACTCAGAGATCTGTTTGCGAAATATTGAACATCCATAACTCATTGAACATTGAACTTTCCAAATATAAAGGCAGAATAAAGTAGACAAAATCGCAGCTCTCGTACACCAATCTTAGAGTTCTTCTTTAGTTTTTTTGACCTGAATACATTTTATAGTTTGCTGATTTATGTGAGGAGTAGCTGTGCCCGCGGCTCCGCTCGCGTGGATTATTGAAAAAGGTTTACTATTTTTTGTGCGGAACCCTAATTATTTTACTAAAATAAAAGTAGCCTAAGTTATTCCTTATAATATCAGAGATTATCCAGAACAAACAGGCAGACAGAAAAAAAGAAAAAAAAGGGTTTTTTGCTATAGGTTTCGTGTATACTTTCATATGCATTGACTAAAAACCTGTTATTTGGATATTACAAATAAACACTTCGATTTTATTGTATGTATAGATAACAGTAAATTGTCGGGTATGTTGAATAACACGAAATATTTCAATTATTAAATAAAAACAGTCAATTCAGTATTTAAAATTTTACGATTCAAATAATTGTACCGTAAATATACGGTAGCACAACACTACAATAATAAATGTGGTAACATTATTTTCGAATTTGACATTGGTGATTGTCAATTTACTCCATGGGGTTAAAGAACGCAGTATAGTATGTTTTCACACTGTGGGTGCGATATTATTTGCGAGACTTAGTAATTGATAAAAAAATGATTGTTCAGTTAAAAAAAAAAGGATAAATAGTTAGATTAAGATTCATCACATCTGTACACAGGAGAATAAGTTTACGTAATATATTTGTGCCTGACGAAAAACATTCGCATCGCAACACAAAAAATAAATGTGTTTTTCGACACCGATTATACCTTTTATTTCTAGATTTGACATATTATATCAACGGTGGTAAGGCTAATTGACTACCATGTAATAAGGCACGTTCATAAATTATTAGCTTATCCATCGACGATATTATTTTGTAACCTAATAAAATTTGTTTGATTGACAATGTCAAAACATATATTGCCAAATTAGAAATATTTAAATATAAAAGCTAATTAGGTATAAGTTTAGAAACTGCAATGATACGAAGCACACTATAAATAGCGCCAAAGTTAGTTAATATAACAGTCTCCCTTAAAGCTTCTTTGAATCAGTCGCAGGAAATTATTTGCATCTGCGACATTAAAAACATCTAAGTGTTTATATAGCGTTCATTTTGCTCAACTCTCAACGCTTGAGTTCAAGCAAAACAAAAGTGAATTCTAACTATATTTTAAAAACTTCCCTTGGAATCTTTATTCAGAATTCCTAAAAGTAATTTGATTTTTTACACAAGAACTCTCAAAGGGAATTTGTTTGACAGCAAAAGTTGTTTGGTTATTTATGTTAGGCGAAGGTGCTTTATGTTAGCTGGGAAAGTAAAGATTGGAGTAACGCCAAGGGTTGGCGGTTGGATATATACGGTTTGTTGTACAAGTATAGTTTTAAATTAGATTGTGGACTAGTGTAGTTTCATATATACCAATATTAATTTAATTGAAAATATTTATATCGAATAAACTAAGTGATTAGTTATTAGTTTATTTCGTGTATTATTTTTCTAATAAAATTAATAATAAGGTGATAAGTTTAGGTTTACATTTATAGCGGAAAGTTATTTTCAAAGGCTTTTAACTAATTTGAATATAATTCGATATGTTATAATTATGTTTAAATTATATCTAATATTCAGTGTTGACCTTGTGAACCTTTGTATTAGTAAACAAGAAAGGTCATTGCATAATTAATAATAACATTTAAAAAAATCCTAACTGTTTTTGTTCTAATAAATTTCAAACGCGACATCATTTATATTGTAAGTTGAGGTAGGTTTTCAGCAAGGACGGTCAAACGAAGAACAATATATTAATTAGGTCCTTACATATTAAATTGGCGTTTTGTTGAACTGACGATCTTGATCTCAAATATCTGGCGTTTGGTTAGGAATTCCAAATTCAAATTTAGGCTTGTGTATTTGTGTTTTTGAATTCATTGATTCATTTGTTCCTCACAATTTGATTTTTATTTGACATCGTTCTTTTCACAGAATGGAAAACTTAAAATAACGCATTATTTACGAATATGAGTTACGCCGTAGCTGATCGCTGCAGAAACAGCTCGAAGGATTAATGATGTGTATGGGGAAGCTACTGTAAAAAAAGCACGGTAAGTTTTTACTTCCAACGTATTCGTTATGGAAATTTTGACCTACGCAACAAACCCCGTGGACCGCGGGAGTTCCTAGTTTATAATGAAGAATTAAAGGTGATCGTGGAAGCGGATCCATCGTAAACCACGTCAGAGTTAGCGGCAGGCTTCGATGTGAGTGATAAAACAAATCTAATTCAAATTGGAAAAGTGAATATGCTCGAGAAATGGGTATAGCATGAAGTGACTGAAGCACACCAACAAACACGCATTGAGTGCTGCGTTACAATACTCAACACACATTAATTACGTCACAATAACGAAATAATTTTAAATCGTATTGTTTGACGTGTGACGAAAAATGGATCCTTTAAGAAAGTCGGGAACGCTTATCCCAATGGTTGAACCCAGAAGAACCGGCCAAATCCTGTCCCAAGTGATAGTTGACTCAGAAAAAGGTACTGGTGAGTGTTTGGTGGACCAGTGCTGGTGTCATACACTACAGCATCCTATGATCTGGCCGGACGATAACGGCAGATCTATATTGTTAACAACTGCAAACAATGATGGAAAAGCTACCCGTTAAACAACAGAGATTGGTCAATCTCTCTAGCCCATTGCTGCTTCAGAACAACGCTAGATCCCATACTTCATGACAGACGGTCGCTAAATTAGAAGAACTGCGGTTGGAATGTCTCCGACACCCACCATACTCCTTGGACCTTCCTCCAACAGCTTAGCATGTTTTTCGGAATTTGGACAATTACTTGCAAGGAAAAAATTTAAACCGACTTCAAAGATTTTATTAATTGACGCTGCCACAATTTTTTCAGAAATGGAATCAATGAGCTACTTATAAAATGGCGAAAGTGCATAGATTATAATGGTGCATACTTCGATTGATTATATGTATAATATCATATTCTTTTTTTCGTTTTACTTTTTCCATATAAAACGCAAATTTCACATGTAAGGACCTATTATTTAACATACAAAATCATATTAAAGGACAAAGAAACCTTAACGAAGTGTTCCAAAGTAAAAAGTGCGTACCTACATATACTAATATATAATATGTATATCTGATGTATTATAAACTTTTGCAAAGCTTTCATTTTAAATGCTGTTCTGAGAATTTTCAGAGAGCTTTGATAGGTTTAGCCGTCACTTTAAGTGTGTTCGTGAATCTTTTTAGAATATATTGTATTATGTTTGATTCTCGGAAAATATTGTGTATTTTTTCATGAAAATCGCAATTATTCTTTGTGTTCAAATAATAAAGAAATTCTAGATGTACTTTTAGAAGAAATCGTGTTTAGGTTGAGAAATAGAAGCAAAGCTGAGAATCATGGATGATAAATGCTGAAACAAGTATTGATGTAAGGTAATATGGGAAAATATTCATACTAATGTAAATTTTGCAATTACATTATATTTAGATAAAACTCTACAAAATATACAAAGTATATTATGTAGTATCTTTACTAAAAGTAACATAAAATACATAACATTAAATTTTTCGTGACTTCGCGACGTGCCAAGGGACTCAAAGCAAATTTTCTTTTGCGAATATTTTCATATAATTTCTTCACGCATGTCTCTTTCTACTACCGACGAATAGAATTATCGATATTCCGCGTCCAGCGTAAGTTTTGTCTTGTAAACTTTAGCGTCGAGATATAAAGGTTTTTTGAAGTTTTGGCGTGATCAGCAGAGCGTAATATTGAGAGCTGCGCGCGCAACATGTGACGGAAGTGCGATATGATGAAGTCAACCATCAATGATAATAATGCGAATTTTAATGGCTTTTATTATTTAATTGGGTAAAAATAATTTCATACTCCATAAATAAACATTATATAGTTAGAATAAGATTTTATACGCCGTTTAAATAATTTTACACAATTGGTTTTTTTTTATATATTTTAAAGCTTTATCATAATTATATTAATAGTCAATTGGAAAGACTCTTACAAATTTTTTTAAATTAATTATAAACATTTGAAAATTTATAATATTTTGATTTTGAACGCGCCACGATTCAGCTGTGTGCTACAATGAGTAGAAATTAATATTATGACGTCACACATGATCTGGTTTGTTCGAGAACAATCAGCGTGTTTTCGGTACTGGATTGAAAAAATATTTTTAATATGATAGAATTTTTTAATTACAGTGAAAAACAAAACTAAAAATAGTTTTGTTATAAAACTTATAATCTTTCCATTTATAAAAAAAAAATGTTTTTTCTAAAACCCATTAAATAGAAATATAAACCAGTAAAACGACATTCTTCTTCTTCTTACCCTTATCTCACTGAAGAGGGTCGGCACAAAAGTTTTTCTCTTTCACTCTACTCTATTAACTATCAGCCAGTATTCACCCCTTTTATACGCCTTTCATTCCTCACACAGTCCATCCATACCTTCTTCGGTCTTCCTCTACTCATATATTCATCCACCTTCATACTTAACATTATTCTAGTTATATGACATTGAAAAAACGAATTAACAATATTAAACTAATAATGTTTATGTATACACGGTAAAATTATTTTTACACAATTAAATAAGTCTATAAAATGAATTTAATATAAATGGTAAAATTTATGGGTTAACTTCATCATGATGTTGGTAGGTTGGTAGGATTAAAAAAATTACGCAAAATAGTTATACTTGTTAACGTGTGCACATAAACCTAAGTTCTGACTTTTAATTCCTTTATCTTGCTTATCATTTTGCACTTGCAATAAATAGTATTTTATGGTTAGTAAAGATTCGTGCTTCAAATATTACGTTTATATTTTTTTTGCTCTAGTAAATAACAATTTAACAAGCAGAATGAACTTGTCTTATTAAGATATCAATGCTTTCATGTATTGTGACGGCGGTGGAAATCATTCAAATTACTTCACGACTAATTGAAACCACGCTAAAGTGCGACGTTTTGAAGCGTGATAGATGACACTTTTTGGGACAGCTTCCTCTTTGAGAAGTTTAAAATCAAAAGACATTCAACTGCGACATTTGGTTGACAATAAATGGCTGGATTTTTCGGGTTTCGTAGTCAACAAAAGATTCCTTATAGTTTCGCCATGTCCGTCCACCTGTCCGCGGCTTAGTACAAATATAAGATATATAAGATTACATACTAATTACGGCGTCAAAATGGTAAAGTAAAATCTTAAAAAAAACAATACCCATGAAGTGGGATGTTTTTTTTCTTACCTATGCCATTATGTGGTAAATCGTTGAATAGATCGCTCAAAAATAATACGGGTGCGTGAGAAGCATTTTTTGATTCAGGAATCTGTTTGCGAAATATTAATCTTTAATGTGCTAATTTTTGTTAGAGTCAAGTGTCGCCCATGCTAGGTAAATGGTTGCTTTTGGATATGTGAAAAAATTCACGGCTGTAGTATATACAACGAAGTTAAAAGGAAAACTATGACAGCTAAGTAGACTTTACAAGTTAACGAGTAATAGTTAACCAAATTATAAAGTGTACTTGGAGTAGTAATTTCGTACAAATTCCATTGAAAATTACTTAAAATCCCCTTCTAAGTGTGCACATTTTGACGGGCAACTACGGAACTGTACTTCACGTACATTGCGCGTGGCCCGAAACTCATGTGGCCGGTTTTTCTAAAGCAAATATGACAATGAAATTTGACTGGACCAAATCTATTATTGTAAATGTAACGTATTTGGGATTTACGATACTTTTAATTTATATTTTTTTCTGGTTATTCTAAAGTAAAATGATATTTCAACTAAAACAAATAATTGTAGGCATTGATTTTTCTATTTTTCAATCAAATAACGTGTCAAGTTGCAAAAACACCGATACTTTACTTAGGTAGTAAATGTATTGTATTTGAGAAGAATATTTTTAAACTGTTTAGAGTTTCTGGAAATACAATATTTAAAAATATCTGAATTGTAAAATATTACCAAACCCAATTTAGCATTAATAACTGAACAAAAAAAATCGTAAAACAACTCACATACGGTCAGAATTTCCCTGGCTATAAAATAATGGCGTAGAAGCGAGGCGTTGACTGCAAATACACAGTAAAATATTTATAAATATTTTCCTCGTAAAAATAAAGAACTATAGAATATAATGTCGCCGAACCTCAAAGTAATAAATTTATATTGTCCTGTAGTTTTTTTTTGGAAATAAATATTTTGTATTACTGCGCAATTTTAAGGATATACTGCGTTTTAAATGCGGATATAATTAAATACAGATTAATACAAGCATGTTATTGTTTAAGAATTATCAATGTTATAGTTTTATCCACTGCCAGTTCCGGTGTTTTCAAAAGAAAAAATTTTCGGCTAATCTTTTTATAAGGGAATGTATATATACAGGAAGGGGCTTCCTCCAAAAAATAATCAAAATAACTAAAATACTACTTTAATTTTATTAAGCAGAAATTTTTCATGCTATAACTATACAAGCACGATTTTATGAGTGTTTTTCAACAACAAACGTATCATTACCATAATGTGCATTGCAGTCTCATCATAACAATATATATAGAGGTATTGTCAGTGTAGATGTAATTAATAATTTAACTAATGTACTTACGAATTTTTAGTAATTTAAGTCACATCGCAAAATATTCACAACTTAAATCCTTAAGTACATTTTAGTAGAAACTGAACAGTCCAATTACTCTTGTTCTTCACTTCACCTTTAAGTGTTTACATCACAAAAACCTTACGATCCATTTTAGTTGAAGCACTGTTTCGAATTTATATGTTACAGTGTTGAGATATGACGCTCTACGACACTGCCTTCCTTCACAACAGCTGGCTGCTTACTGAATTTTGCTGAAATAGGGAATGGTGCGTCGTGCGTCGGACTCCGTGGGCGGCGCAATCAGCGCTCGACATACACCTTTCCAGGTACCTACCTACCCAACCTTCAACCCGTAAGCTGTAGTCTCAAATTCGTCAACTATTTCATTACTAATTCATTCAATACAATTGGAAGTACCTATTCGTGTCGACCGACGATCAATGTGTGACATATTTCACCCAATTTTACTTCGACAAAAGCTCGTGTTTATGTAATGTTAAGTTAAAACATGATACATTTGTTGTTGAAAATTATTTTTAACCAACAATTTTAATACATGATTTAGATTAAATAAATTTGTTTACGAATGCGTAAAGGTCTAAATCTGTATACATTGTCTGTGTCCGGTTAAATATAAGTTTTCCAAATTTAATTTAAAATTGAGTATTAATAATTAGAAATTTTCCAATATATGAGTATATGTTAACAACAATTGTATCTAGAGAGTAAAATATAATGTATTGTCCATGACCCGTCTGTTGAAAATCGGGATTGTATTTTTTTAAAGTCAAAAAGAATCAAATTTACATTGTTAAAACATTTTATTTCCATAAAACAACCAGAACTCAAAATCTATTTTCTAAAGACTTCGGTATTTACACAAAGTATGAGTAATTACTTGTTTGCTTTAGAATTTCCAGTTAAAACAACATCTCCTCGTCTCACAGGCGGAAACAATAAAAGTCTAGACGCATTCAGTGCACGATCTACTCATTTTATTATAATAGTACAAATACGCACATACGAGTACGTTGAACATAGTTTATGACATTATGATTATTTATTTTTTATATAGTAGCACGGTAAAGTTACTGCACTGTACCTTATGTTAAGCACGGTATAATAAAAAACACCAAAGTTTACGGAGAGATCGTGAGTCCATCGACGGTCTTCGCTGTCATGCTAGCCTTCATGCTTTTCAACATTGCATTGGCTGATTCCAAAAATGACAAACCAAAAGAGAGTCTCTGTAACGGGTTTATAACCATGTGCTTGATTACTGAATATAAACCGCTTGATACCGAAACGCGACACGCCTAAGGGGTGTCATTATGGCTGGTGTGTGTTGTGAAGAGTGATCACGATCTATTCGGATACAATTATTATATCCTACCAATTAATCTGATCTAACTCTTTAAAAAATACATGAATTTATTGTAATAAGGTATGCTGTCCACCTGATGTTAAAAGGTCACTGAATGACTATGTATAGTCAACCTCAAAAAGGTCATAGTCCTGATGCCAGTAATAATAGCTTGCTGTTTCTAAAAACTGAGTTGGACCACCTCGTGTTTCGTGCATGTTGGTATGAGCAGCACGAGCACTGCTGGTTTGCGATAGAAATAAGTGGTTCCGCAGTCGTACCTTACATAGATGTTATAACTTATTAATTTACTTAAATTACTTTTACTATGTATTCAATTGGATATCATGGTGTGATCCAATTACGAGATATTAATTTGGGTTCATTTGATTCGTTTAATACATTTAAAAGGATATACTTAGTGGGGTTATAAATTTTGTAACATTCTTATTTAATTTAAATTTGAAATACTGTGCAGAAATGTTTGGACTGATTTTGAATAAAGAATTTTCGCACTATTTTAAAATGAAAAGAAAATTGATTTTATTCCATTCAATAAAATTGGAGTGGATGCAAGAGGAAGACAGAGTCACGCTTATTGCGCTTCACTGCAGCGATTACGCACCAACCGAGATTTTTAAGCAAAAATAACTTATAGATTTTTTTATCGTACTATCAAACGATTTAGTGAATATTCGAGCTTCGAAGACTGTAAAAGGATCGGCTGACCTCGTCCAATTAGGACACCAGCGGTCAACAAAGTAGTGCGGACACGAATTCAACGAAATGCTGTCCGCTAGCAAAAAAATGTTAGACCTTCAGTTCAAGTGAAAAGGTGAAACGGTAAAGATTGCTAACTGAACACCTGTGACTTTGAATTTATTGACGAAAAACAGGATATTTTCTTAAAGAGCGTCTGAAAAAATCAAGGCTTGAAAGATCCTGGGCTTTTTTAAGACGGTACGCTGGAAAAAATACCGCGATTTCCTTTTAAAACGAATAAATTTTAAACGTCGAAGAAAATTACAACAAACAAAATGATAAAGTGTATGCACACAACAGTGAAGAAGCAAGCAGGAGTATCCGGAGGATTCAGCGTGGGCTTTCTGGGGATTCAGCCTTCGTCATTCATAGTTTAGCTGGAGTTTTACATTTAGCTCTAACTGCAGTGGTTTTCTGTAAAAGAGGTGTGAAAATTAGTGATGTTGTGTATAACAATATCGCCCTTACAAAATTTGTGGAATCTTTTTCTCAAATAATGTTCGAAAACCGGCACTGGGTATTACAACAATATTCAGCGCTAGCTCATTGGACAACAAGTACCTACACAAAGCTGGCTGATCGCCCATGGGATCGACTTTATTAGGCACGACGAATGGCCCTCCTTCAGTCCAGACTTAAACCTGTTGGATTACAAAATACGGTAGTATTTGAAGGAGAAAGCCTACACTAAACCCCACTAGTACTTGTTGTCTCTCAAAAAATTCTTTATTAAAGCTGTGATATAGACTTGAACATTGTGCGAGCTGCAATCGATGACTTGCCTCGCAGGTTGAGAGCCTGTATTCAAAATCTGCAAGGTAATTTCGAATAACTTTAACAAATTCTTAATTTACACCTACATATGTTTGTTTTCACACATATATTTTACAAAAATATCTAAAGTCGTACAATAGAAGTGTTTGTGACAGAACTAATGATCCGACTAGGTAATAAGGTTTCATGTAAAACAATAAAAAGTCAGAGGTAAAGTGAAATATATTTTTATCCAATTTAAGCCTTGAGAAGATACTTATAAACGTCAAAGCTGCCACCGGTTCGGCAAATATTCCTGTCAGAGAACAGCCGGTTATAAAACTCGATGGGGCTACGGATTATAATCTTTTAGATTTAGAAACAAATATTAATTTTAAATATTTTTTAAGTTCAAGAACATCAAGATTCAAGATCAAAATTTTATAAAACTTTATTCAATTTAAGCCCTAAGAAGACTTATGAATGTCAAAACACTATTACCAGTTTGAAATCATCCCAGTCATCGAGAAAAGAGGGCAAGGAACTCGGGCAGGTTTATAATTTTTTTTATTGCGTTAATAATATTTACAGTCATATAATAATCACTTGAAGACATTACTATCATAAAGATTTCAAGATACATAATATCATGAGAACTTGTACATTTCTTCACAAATATATAATGTATTAACATTATCCAGTTTTATACTTTCTTTCGTTACAGTTTCCCATCTGCGACGAAACAAAATAGAGAACAAAAAATAAGAAAGCTTAGAACAAATCCACCCAATTCCACAGAACATTATATTGTCTCTATATAAAAAAAAAGTATTCCTTACTGTAATAACTGACTGTATTACACTCACTGTATTCTGGTGTTTTAGCAATGATTCAAATTTTCTCGGAATCTACACTTTTTTACTAGGTTGAATTGAATTTAAATTGTGTGTTTTATATAAGAAAATTGAAAGTTCCGGACTATCATGTATTTATCATAAATTTGACATAACACGACCTGGTAGAACACTCTTTTTATTAACACCCTTGTATTAGCTTCACAACTAACTAACAAACAATGTAATAAAATCTTAGAAGACAATCTTAACCTAGGTACTTCTAATTGTCGTATCGAAATAAAACTTTGTAGGTATATGTAGTTTGGATGACAACACTATAATTTGGTATATTGGAGCTGATCTGATGATGGAGCCAGGAGGTGGGTAGTGGAACTCTTCAGTGGCTATTAGTAAACCCTTTGGTTTGCGCTCGTAAGATTTGTTTTGACATGTCCAATAGTTCGGTCTTGGTAACGAGGGTTGGTGATGAAGCCAGAAGGTAGATAGTGGAACTCTTCAGTAGTTACTAGAAAACTCTGCGATTTTAGGCTCATATGATTCGTTTTGACAAGTCCAATAGATTTTTGGCTTAGTAACGAGATGTTATTATAAGACTAAAAAAATCTTATAATTTTTAGTGAGTAATATAAGGAAATTTTTAGTTTTTTTAACTATTTAAACTTTTTCTAATAATTTCGTGAATAAAATAATAACTCAATACATAAAGAAATATTCAGTAAATAAACGTCTGTTATATGGCGAACACAATGTAGTGTTTTCTTAATTACGTCGGGTAGCAATATAATCAACTCAAGACATTTATAAAAGGGCCTAACGACGCCTCGAGGAGCGAAATAAGATTCACGAAGAACCAAGTTTTTCATTGTAATAGTAAATTATAATAAAATGCTGCAATTAAAATTGAAAAATGAGCTTTAATGTCTCATTTATGTATTTATAAGCATTATAACTGTACTATACCGGACTTTATGTAAACTATAGTGAAATGATAGTGGCAATTCCCGACAGTCTACGCTGTCGAACTGCTTTAGTGAAACCATACTGAAAGTTACTAGATAACTATAGATGACAGGTTGATTTCGAAAAAAGCGCCAAGCTGAGCCTCTTGGTAGTCATATAATAGTTTATATGACGGTCGCGACCCGGTTGGCTATTCCACGTATCAATATTGGATTATTCCATGTATCATTGACAACATTTGACAAAATTTCTATCAATATTTTTCAGGGTATATTACCTTCTGTTTATTGAAGTGAAAATTCTTTGAACAAAGTGTGAATAAATTGGTTACGGAAACGCTGTTACGGATATGTATGGGCTAGAATGTATAAAGTTAAATGTTATTTAATTGTGTTAACTATTTCAAAACGATGAACATTGATATAAATATGTATTATTTGTTTTAATAATATTACCATATTTTAATATGTTAGTTTCGATGTTAAAATCGATATTATGTTTTATAGGTTGATAAGTAATTTGATTTAATAAAGAGGTATACCGTGATGGAGACTAAAGAGGTGGCACCTAAGAAAGAGCGTGTGTGTTGCATTACTTATAAAGTTTGAAATAAAACTATTACGACGCAGTTTGAGTAAATTATATTATAGTAGAACTTTTATAATATAAAAACCAAGGGAAATATTTTATTAATTTATAGAGGTTATTATGACATCGAGGTTTAAGTTCTACTGTACAATAATATACTATAGAATTTAAAGTTAAAGTCAAGTATGCTCAAAGGTTACTGGATTTTTTTTATAATATAAGTAAATATTTTTAAAGATTTAGCGTTAATTTCTCTTGATATTATAAGTTAATAACAAGACTACGACTAGAGGGTAAAAACGTTTTTGAATTTAATATATAATTAACAATAATTTAGAATTACATTTTACATAATGAAATATTTAATAACTATTTTTTATTCTGTGAATAAAAATATAAGACCAGCCGTAGAAACCAACTGACCGTAATAAATAGTCCACTTGAAAACCGCGTTCCAATTTGGTATCTATTTGTGCTGGCCAGCGGCGCACTTTACGCTTTTATTTAATGGCTCAATCGCTTCTTTAGTTTAGTGAAATACTGCAACGTTTAGCCTTAAAGCCTTTTGTATGAAGTAGAATATTATTTTTTAGGAATTTATATGAAATATAAACGATAACCCCTTCCACTACAATTATACTTGATGTTAAATGAGGATTTTTTAACACGCCCTAGCAAGTGGAATGGATATTAGTGTTTTTGTGAAAGATTGTCAGCACAAGAATATATCTTAACATATTACGACTGGATTATTATGTAAATAGTGGAGTGAGACCAATTGAGACCTCACGTAGTTCAAAAGCCTAACACAAAAGTACGCCATGATAGTAAACAAGAAGTACCTTCAAATAAAGTACTCGTAATTGTCAAGGCAAGCAGTGTGAGGTAAATTCGTAATTATTTAGCGGCGAGACATAGGGGAATGAAGAGGACTTGATCCACTGCTAAGAGCGCTCGCCGCCATTCACCGAGACCGTGTTAAGAACTAGCTATTTCTATGTATTAAGGTTTTATGTACGCTTCAGTGCTTCCCATTTGATATTTTTATCCCGCACTCGACAACTATGATTTAATAAAAAAAAAATTGTGTTATCCAACACAATATATTCAATACATTTAATATAACAATCGTTAAAGAACACTTTGTATACAAATTTTTTTTGTAATATTATAATGAATTTCAAAAACCGATAGATGATTTTGAGGGTTCTACTACTCGATGAATCAAATAATAAAATGGGTATGATTTTAACGATCGCCAAATAAATGCACGTTAATAATAAGATTTGTCCGTAAAATAATAGATGTGTCACCAGAATCGAATCACCAAACAATATCAAAACACTTACATAAAAATAATTTAAAATCAGTGGAAAAATATGACACTAATACTTTGACTAGTTTCAGGCACTTGCCGGACGTAACCGCGACCTGCTCGCTTCGCTCGCTCGGCTCGTGCGGTATGATCGCAGTTATAACCTAACCAATCCAGTGCGCAACCAAGTTTGGCTACAATATAAACTATAAGAAACAAAGCTATTGACAAATCTATTATTTTGATGACGGAACGAATTAATAGATATCAATACAATTAATAATATTTGTTGGGAGTATAGTGTAATTTATTTATTATTACCACTTGTTTTTCATTATTAAAACACTTTTCTCAGCGGAGCTTCCAACAATACGTTATTTAATCGTTGTTTTCTTTCGTCTTCGCCTCTTCGTAAAAAGGCCGCGAAAATTTATTGGCGGAATTCGAAAAAATATCATTTAACTGACCGTACAATTAATTCAAAGAGCCGTTACGCTAGATTACGATATCTTAATAGCAATAAATTCTAAAACCCTTCACACCCTTTCGGTTTAAATCCTTTAAAACGATGAAAAGCCATTCCAAGTTTCATATTCCTAGCAATTAATTATTTAAGTTTTATAGCCTCTGACTTTTCAGTTGGAGCTTTCTTAAATTGTATGTATATTATATGATGATTTGTAATAATGAATAGTAAGGAAAATAAATAATATATTATTTATGTTAGAGAACTCGAAGGGATTTCATATTTTAGTTTCAACTTTAGATTCAACGTGCATGTGTTTTAATATCACATTTAAGAATTATTACCGTATCTGTGTGTAAGTTCTAAAGCGCAGAATAGAAAGATTTTAGTAAAAATGTTATATTTTAAATGATAAGCAGATATATATATTATATGTATTTGTTTGTTTGAACGAGCTAATCTATGAAACTACCAGTCAAATTTTTTTTTTTTAATATTATACCCTATTTATTTAGGAAGGTTATAGGATATATAACTTTACGCTAAAATTCTAAGGGACAGAGCAGTAACTATAAACATCAAGCAATCTGAAAGGTACAGGCAAGTGAGGGAAGTGTGAACTATTTACACTAGTGCGTTGGCGGCGACGAATAAATTTTTAACACGGGCGAGACCATTATTTTACCCTAACAGTTACATACCTATATATGAACTTGTACATACTTATATCCTTCACGTATACTATTGAGTTATAAGAAAATCAAGGGAATTAACATTAGATACTTTGCAATACCTTGAAGCGCTTTGTTTTGAAATTCTTTATGTCTTACTCATTTCTTTCCTTAAAATACTCGAAGTGGCTCGCGTTAAGAAGGTTCCAAGTAGTAAAGACGGAACGATATGTAACTTTGTAATAAGGTACGGGGACACTTATCAGACTACTTGTAAATAACCTTATTGAAAGTTTGATGGTAATTTTTGAAGAGTGGATTTTTTTATGAAGTTTTTTTGTAAAATATTCTATTGTAAATATATGTATATTTCTTTTCATACCACAATATTTAATTGTTTTGTGCCATACGGCGCATGACTAGATAATTGTTACGTAATTGTGTAAGAAATCTTTTATTGTAAATCAGTGTAACGTTAAAGCTCGTAATAAATTGTCGCATTTCTAGCATTTGTAGCATTTTTAGGTTTTAGCTTCGGTTGAGTGGTCACTGTACTTCAGGGATGAGATCGTGTTTTAGGAAATAATGTCTTTCATCACTAGATCACGTTGGAGACACCACTATGCCTGCAAATGTATTTTGCCGTACGGTATTACTAAACAGGCTTTGTAATCAAAACGTGGAATCATAAAGCATAAATCGTTATCATGGATTAAACGCGTAACATGTTATTGTGACGTCATAACTATGTACAAGAAACTTTTGTTTATAAAAAATTAAAGAGAAAGAAACCGTTATTTTTGGGCTGTTTTTTTTTTTCTGCCAACAAAACGCACGACACGACACAGGGCAGGATTTGTACCCGCAGTACGTTTGTCATAGTCTAAATCAACATACTGTTAACATTATAACATGGTCTTAATTGTATCAAAGCTTTACATTACGACCTCTCATTTCTAATTACACTTTTAATAAGGGCACATGACATGTTGATCTCTCTTTGGTTATAACTTGTACTTACCTATGTGGGTCTAGCGCGGAACTGGAACTGAAGCGCTTCCATTTTATTTTTAAATCCTTTGAATCTATATGCGTCTTATATTGAAATTAATGTATATGTGGCCTATATGATAGAACTGATTTTATTAATAAGTTCTATTAGTTCGACTTTTAAATCTTAAATCGTCATAGTTTTGGTGCTCATCCGGTAGACTTATAGGGTAGTTGTAATAAATGCATGAAGGTATATTATGTTTATTTTAATTTTATAATTAAATATGATTGTTCATTGTTTTTAAATTTGTCGGCATCGTTTTACGTTTTACAATTGATGTTTGACGTGTGTCTTGATGAGATTATTATAAAGACATGTGACAAGTTACTTTAAAATCGATTGCATAATTTTTACCGAACAGATAAGCAGACAAGAAAACAAATTAATAAAAACGTGTTAATGATAATTAAAAAATACTAACGAATCAGCTTCAGATTGTTTAATTGATTAAGAACCCAGTGATTTAGCTATTGCAAAGTTTTTGAATAAATCAAAGAGATTATTAGGAAGCCATTATTAAACTATTCAACTTCCTACAAAGTTAACTGACATCTAGTTTGCTTTAAGTTAAAAACGTAAATATTTTATTTCAGTTTGTAGTGAGCAAAGCAGATTCATAACTATCTATGAATACATATTTATGATCGATACATTTTGTAAACGTAATTGGAAATAAAAGCTTTAATTAGTGGCAATTGAATCAATTACACCATAATTCATAACGAGTCTTTGCTAAACTAACCTCAAATTACTATTCAACAGCTGCCCAAAATGGCATCCATCGACTGTTCTACGCGACAATACAGATTGACGCATAAACTTCGGTACAATTCCCCTTTATTCTACGAAATTAAACATTCAAACCTCAGTTATCGGCCGAGAGACCAATTTTAAATGTAATTAACGGTTAATTAGACTCTTAAGTACAGAAGCTTCGGTCCTGTGGAGTCACGAGCCCCAGTGGAAGTTTGGAATGGCGGCGTTAATGCCGTCAGCGATGGTGCCGACGGCAGTACGGCAAGACGAGCGCTGGACTACGACTGTAATGTCCAATAACCGACACGGTTTTGCGTTTTCAAGTACGTACTAAGTTTTTTAATGAAACTATCAAGTTGGTTTGTAATTTCTATTATATTCTTAAAATTTCCCGTCTGCCGTTTATCTGTCTTTATGCTTATGAAGGCTACTTCCATATCATTTTTCATTATTTATACTTAGTTCTGTAACCAAGGTAAGAGAGGCAGGGCACAGATAACTTTCTTTGGAGATTTCAAACTACTTGGGGCAGTCCTACTGGTGGAATACCTCCACCCTACATAAGATCGCAGTCAAATAACCTAGAGTTGTGTTCCTGTGGTGAGTTGGGTTTCTAGAAGTCTTTGAGGTAGGGGGGTTCAAGGTTGGCAGTGCGCTAATGATACCTATGGTATTACAAGAGTCCATAGGGCACGTTAACAGCTTACCATCAGGCCGGCGGTGTGCTTGCTTGTACCTTTGTAGTTTAAAATAAACCAATTTATACAGGTGATAGGACATGACAATTGTGCCCTGAATTGATTGCGACCACCATACACGATGTGTAACTTCCGTTATAGTGGCGTGGTGAGGCATATCGTGCTCCGAGATCAGTCGGTGTGTATCCATCAATCAAGCGAGATGATAGGAACCTGTTTGGGTTGCGACAACCGTACACATAGTGACTCTCCAGTTATACCAGTTACAGTGACTCTCTTTTGGTTTGTCAAGTTTCCGAATCAGCTACCGAGGGCTTCCAGGCGAACCAGCGATGGATAGCCGATCTTTTGGTGGTCGCCGCCGTTGTTTTTGGATTTTGATAATTATTTTTGGGTTATGCTATTTTTTTGTATTCTAATTTTTTTGTTGGATTATGATATATTTTTTTGGATTATAGCAATTGGAATCCACATTTTATCTTGCGTTTCTATATTTAAGGACGAATGTTACATATATTTTCAAGCTGATTAGTAATTGTCAATCACTGTATGCGAGAGATTAAAAAAACGTATTAAACGAGTTTAAGCTATATATTCGATTATCTTTTCAATATTAATTTCTGAAATGTTATAAATCGAATATCACGAATTTTTATGACTTATTGTTACAAGGACCTGCTTCCTATACTAACACTTCATATGAACCGTGTCGATGTGTTTATGGAATCCGTACTAATGACCAGCACTATTATTGACTGGGTGCGATGGCAACAGGTGTGCTCTGTGAATGCCTACACTTTATAAGCAGGCAACGACTTACTTGAATAGGTTCTCGATTGAGACGTGGAATAGTAACACTTTCGCGCGAGCTATCGGATTGTGAAGACTTCAGTTAATAAGTCGACTACAATAGACACTGGTCTCGAGTTCTATGTTGCTGCGTATTACATAACCTATACCTAATATCAAAAGAACAAGGCAATCAAGATAAAGCGGTACCTGAATAAAAATCGTAATTGCTTGTTCAGGTAAAGCTATATTATATTAATAATTTCTCGTCCACTCTCTTTACTTATTCAAATATCCGCAATCATCAAAACCAAAAGTTAAAATAATATTTTCAGGAAATTACTTCGTTCAAAAGACTCGCCTAGTTACATTGACGCTAAAAGCATTCCACAGCTTCTTTATCAACCGTCAACGAATATTAATTTAATTTGTTAAAAGTTTTTATAACTTTTAAGTAAAAAGGTAACGACATAAAAACGTGATGGTCTTACCAAATCCTTATTAGTTACCCGAAGCTTTGAGAAATACTTTTCGAAAACATCACATTTATTTTCTTTGCTAATTAATTAGTATGAGTCAGACTCCTTCCTACTCTCAATAATTAAGATGTTTTATCATACTGTGTGGGAAGTACGAGTTTAAATGGTTTGATGGTTTATTTATTTGAATATGTATTTCATCCAACATAATATAATCAAGCATACTGATGATTATTCTCAGTACCTGTGTTTGCATAGGTAAAAACAATTCTTAATTAGAGTATTGTATTATGTTTATTTAAAAAAAAAATGTTTATTATTTCACTATATGTTGAGGATTTAAAACAGGAATTAGTATACTTAAATTCGAAGATATCATTTTTTTTCTGTATCATGTTGTACGAATAGTACGTACATTATAAGGTAAGGCACGTTTAAGCGCTAACTAGTACGGAAATAAAAGTATGAAGTTTAAAATATATAGCAGAATATTAAAAGTAGGATTTTTTTGTTAGGTATAAATTATATTAATTACTGTGTGCATACTAAATCAATAAAAATAACAAGAACAGACCTGCAGATTACCTACTTGAGTTAATGCTATTAATAAATAATTTTTTTTATAAACACAACAATATATCAGGTACAATATGTATTCATATTTATTATGATACTGCATTGGTGTTTAACTAAAATTTTATACGATAAAGTTTTTTTTTATTTACTGACAGTGCACTGCCTAGTTTGTAGATATAAACATGTTTAAATAAATAACATGTCATTAAATTTTAATTATTATATGATTGTCTTTAAGTAGTGTTATTATTATTTATTCAGTTTTTATTTAACGTAGTAAATGTATGTATTAATGTGAAAGCTGAGAAAAAATGAAATTTACTTACGTTTCATGTTTTTTACAAGGTAATTATACCATTCTGTTAATTGTACGACGTTTATTTGTATCAATATAAAGTTCTTATTTTATATATTTCTTATTAACTTATTAGTAGCACTCCTGGACTACATAATTATTGTTTCTGAAAATATTGTGGTAATTTTTATTTTTGATAAGGATCAAGTACCTAAGGATTAATAAAAAATCAAAATCTATCGGCAAACCTCAATCATTTTATTTATATAGGTAATAAGAAATTAATTGCCGTTTATCGTTTCTACCCTTTATATATGATAAATATATACTTTAAGCTTCTAACTGTACTCCATTGGTTTATGCCTTCTTCGTGTGCTTATTTGTTGTATTTTTTACTTTAACGCTGCTAACTGGGCGCGACAAAGACCGCTCGGTAGCCGTGTGGGAAGGTGCCAAGTGTTACGCCAAGCGATAAATTTCAGAAGCCTAGCTCTTGGCTTATTGAATGTATTTAAGCAATATATTGTTACCGATAAAGACTTTATTTTGTTATTAACTCTATTTTTTAATTATTTGGATCTTCTGAAGATATTGCATATATAATTAGGGAAATTTTCCAAATATCGCAATCTATTTTCACAATTTATTGGTAATTATTTTCTACTATGGTGCTATTATTTATTTTTAATTCTCACCTAACTGGCTAACACCCTCAAGTTGAAAATCTACGGCTAAAGCATCTATTACAACGTTTCGGCGGTTGTACTTGAGGGTCTGTCCAATATTAGAGCTTAGCGTTTTTCCGCAACATTATCACTTAACACCAGATGACTTTGTGGTTAAAATATTTTTTTTGTTAATAATTAGAGGTTACCATTGTTACCAGTTTTATCAAAGTCTAAGGTTAGAATGAGGGCAAGAGGCGCGACCGCATCGAGCTTTGCCGTCGCAGTCGCGCCTCCCAATGTCGATAGAGCAGGCGTTGTGCTCAAAATAACGCGCAGCGCGTCGGGCGTACTATATCTGAAGTGTCTCACTACTTGAATAAATTATAACTTTAGCTCGTTTTGGAGTGCATCGTTTTCACGTGCCAAAGCTTGTTCTCTGCGCTATAAGTTTGATGAAATTAAGTGTGAGAGTAAATAGAGAATAAAGATATTTCGTCACTACATTATATCGTACTGTTGCATACTATCAAAAATTATAATTAAATTGAAATAAATCTACAAGTAGTGGATAACATCTAACTTGCCGCTAGAAGGAAACTTACCCAGAAGGCTGTCCGTATTGCCTCGTTGTATGGCAATACTTAGGCCCTTTCTCACGAGACGCGACGACCAGTCGACTCGCAGTTTTTCTGAATTGGCTGATTGGACCGAATTTGATGACATTTGGTATGATTGTAGTTTAAAGTCTGTAGGTACATTTAGGATGGATTTTTACACGTATGGTTTATAAATTGTGTTTCTGTTATGTATCTGAGGAAGGAATGTATGAATATGTGATACTGCAATATATTTTAAATATAGACTGAAATGAGGAGAAATTATTCGAAATTAATCCAAATTAGTAGTTAGGATTAGTTTATCAGTTGTAAAAGTTCTGAGACAGTATAAGGGAGAATGTTGATAATAATAACACTATACAATTACGAAATCATTTTTGTTAGGTTTATTCCGAATTAAAATTATCACGAATTTGGCTTGATTTTTATGGTCACACTTTCTGTAAGCGTGTTTCTTAATAATCTAAGGCTGGTCTTATTCATTTAGTAGATTTTAAAATATGTACTTTTTAAAATTTCAAAATTATTAAGAATGTCTCTGATATTTTTATTCATTTTAAAGTTTGCTCTGTTTGGTTCTAAATATCTACGATAGATGTCATTGTTTAGTGTTTTTTGCGCTGTTGAGATTTTTATTTAGAATAACGGTTAACAAAAAAAAACATTATTAAATAAGTTTATTTTTTGGGAAAGATTGCAAATCATTATTCTTGTAATAAACTACTCGGCTCTTCTTGATAATATGGGTTAATTTTTAAAATTATTTTACTTGAAAATCCTCCATGATTCGTTATTTTATAATTTGAATTAAAATTAGATTAAAATGCCTGTTAAAAGTGGACAGTATCTCAGGATGCATTGCTCTACAATTTCAATTGTTGGTGAGATCCATTCGTTCGTATGAAATTGGAGAATACCGTCAAGTGAGGCTTCTGCTGAATGAGATACTAAGAAAAAGTTTATGTACCACAGAAACCTGTAGAGTACGACGTATTAGGTTGAATTCATAGCGTAGATGTCTGGCAGAATATAGATCGATCGAAAGTAGTGCATGTGAGGCAAGGGTGACTGCTAACCGTGAGTACCACGCAGACTCTCAGGAATCCGAGACATTCACAAAGCACAAAACACTGTTAAATCGGCGATATTTTTAATCGCTGTTTTTCATACACGAAACTCCACATGGACGAAGTCGCAGGCACTGCTAGTTTTAAATATAGTGATTTTTTGTTGTACAAAAAAGCTTTCAATAAATAATTTACAACTGTGCCAAAAAATTAAGCTAGAATAATTTTGCGTAAATGCGGAAATGACTTTACAAGATTTCACTGTAAAATGGGCTTACTGAAAAGCTTATTCCGTTACTAAAAATAATTTACAAACTATTCTGTAGGTCACTGTATGAGTTACATTAATGTTTTTGTAGAGATTATGAAGGTTGGTAGAAAAAAAAATTAGTCCTCTAATATAGCTTTAAAAATTAAATAAACGTTAAAACTTAAATATTTTTAACACTTGTTCATAATCCTTTGCTGGACAACGTTTCAGTTTTTAACTATAGAAATTGATTTTATTGACTGATTTTCATTTTGTTAGTATGATAATCACTAACGGTAGATCAACAGTGCTGTTAATGCAAAATTATAATGCTCGACTCTTAAATAATATAAGTACCAAAAATTCAACTTATACTACAATTATATACAAATACACCTAATCCTGTTTGTTGACTGAATTAGACCGCACGGAATATCGATTCGATGCACCAATTCGGCATACAACGTACCAAAGAATTCTTCGGAATTCACTACTTTACTATTATTCACTAATTCACTATAACACTATCTGCTGACGGGGAAGGAAAACATCGTGAGGAAACCTGAACGCTTGAGAAATATCCTTATAGTAGTACCCTCGTATGTAAGAAAAAATATAGAACTGTGAATTTCTCTGAAGTGAAGCATTTGTAAGCTGTTGTTATAATGTATATATGCAATTAAATTATATTCTAATTATCTTCAAGGTCAGTCAAGAGAACTGACAATGATTCCATTACTAAGGAACATGTGTTGTAAGGGTAATATAATTAGTAATTTGCGTGACGAAGGTAATTACCACTTGCGTATGAATTTGAAACAACATATGCGACCGCGAGTTTACGCTAATTGCCCAATTATGTCGTTTATAATATATGTATATCGTGTCTAACGCCTTGTGAGTTATGTGGATGTTAGAAAGACATTTGTAAGCTTCTCTTAAATCATGATACTCTCAAAGCTATCGAATTGAATGTTAGTTGAGAGGTAGGATACAGGGACATTTCTTTAGAGATTTCACTCTACTTGGGACAGTCCGACTGGTGGAATACCTCTACCCTACAGAAGATCGCAGCCAAATAACCTAGTGTTGTGTTCCTGCGGTGAGTAATTTTTCCAGAGCTCCTTGGTGTAGTTACCATCAGGCGGGGGTGTACGCTTGTTCGTCCAATATTTTTGTAGAGTATTGTAGTTACGTATCCACGTAACCATTACGCCAGCGCACGCGGATAAAGTAGTTCGGGTGCACTGTGTTTTCCGACTTACTTGACAAAAACCAATATTAAAGGCTAGCTGAGAGGTGGAGCTTAATGCTAGATAGCTCATACTATTCCACGTAAATCTGGCTATCATATACAAAAATATTTTTTCGAAACCGACTTGTACTTCTAGATATTAACGTATTAAATAAACAAAAAACTCTTCTGCTTTATTGTATTAGTATAGATTATCACAAGATGGCGGTTCCCTTATTAAAACTGTCCTTGAAGATTTTGTGGCAACCTTTAATGCATGTTCCTGGTTATTATTTATAATCCACTTTATTTATGCACAGTAACCAAATTACACCTCGTAAAATGCCGCTAAAAGTACATAACGTAGCGCCAAATAACATAAGTTTATGAATTCTAATAACAAACACTACATTACAGATTAATATCCCGTCAAAAGCTCTCGTCAGAAATTAATGTAGACAGAGATACCAGCAGAATGTGGGGCACCCATAATATATCATGTATAAGAGAAGGCCCACATTCAAAAATTTTAAGCAAAAAGTGTTAAGATTAGATCTTACTCGAACAATATATTAAAAAAATGTGGCAAAATTTGAAGGTATGAAATTGGTTGTTAAAATTTATGATTGATAAATCTCAACTAACCATAGGGTAGAAGGCGTCAGAAAGTACATAAAATTTCGCATCGATACGACGTTATATTATGACATAAATCGCTTCGTCGATCCCTCGCGGGGTGCTGAGCCGGTAAATGGGGGATATAAATTTGTCTTAAACAAAATTCTTCTTCGTTGACGATGGGAACACGATCAAGAGGAAAATTACAAAATAACACGTCTACATCACAAACTATTATTGATTCAGGACAAATTGTCCTGTTGTTGGAAATTGTTAATACTAAATGGGCGGATAATATTAAATTTATTTTATAACATTTTTATCTACCTAACCACACCATGTTTTATTTCACTTGCTTTGTTGGTATAAATCAAATCTTAAAACTGAATTTTAAAATAGCTATCCCCAACCAATTGAGCTGAAATTTTGCATACACGTTTAATTTGTATTACAATGCATGGTCAACTAAGTGACGTCATTCTAAATTCAATATAGCGAACTCCTAAAGATGACGGACCAGTTACTTTTTGCTGAGAAATATACGAAAATAAAAAAGTTTTTTCTTTATTTAATTTATTTTGTCAGTTCTATTGAACTATATCAAGTTTAATATGAAGGGGTTTTTAATTTTTGATTATATTTAAAATAGTAAAATTTCAAATGGAATATAATCGTATTATTGTTACAGCAGCATTTTCGCTAAATATTTTTCAGGGAAAATATCTTTCCGTTTTTAGGGTTCAGAAATTAACAATGTATGTAATATCAATAACGCAGGCAAAGTGATTAAATAAAATCAAAAAAAATGTTACTTTTTAGTGTACCTTCCTATATCTAACTTGTGGATGGTTTTTTTTTCTCGTCTATACCAAGGTGTGTGTATTTAGATAGGTCGTTCAAAAATATAGCGGGAGTGTGAAAACCATTTTGAGATTCAGGGATCCGTTTACAAAATATTAAGCATAAAAGCGCTAATTTTTTTTAAGAGTCTAATGCCTCTGCCTGCAAGATGCTTGTTTTTGGATCTGTAAATAAATTAACGGCAGTAGTACATATAACGAAGTTAAAAGGAAGTAAGTAGTGAAAACCCTACTTCTCATAACTTTAGGAAAAATATTCTGATTGTTATTAGTAAATATTATTTTAACAAAACTGTGTACAAAATTCATCTTTCTGTCACTGATACTTAAGAAGTTATGATTTTTTTTCTAATATAAAAATAGTTTTTTTTGGCAGTTCTGAAAACTTGGCTTTTGGCTACTTACACCAAATATGTTTTCGTGCGTCAATATGTTGACAAGTCGACTTGCATTAAATTTCAAAATTATTCATAATTGGCATCTGGGTTGACTAATTTATATGGTAAATAAATAAGTCGATATTTACTTATTTTTGGTACACAATACTTTTTTTTAAACTAGGACTTTGTACGGATTATGTCTGTGTCTTGAGCGTGGGCAGTATGTACAAGGAAAATGAAGTTCATGGCTATTATACAGTCCGTAAATATTTATAAAAACAGGTAGGTACTTTGTAATTTAGTTTAAAAGAACTTGGTTGCCCAACGATACAAGTTTATGAGTAACCAAGTCAAATTTCTAAACATGAAAAAGTTTGTGTAACAATGTGCGCCGGCGGTCTTCCCCGAGGACTCAGCCACAACAAATTACTGGCAAACAACTTCGAAATAAATTAACTCTCAACTTTAAAACGTTTTACTTTCTTTTTGTTTGAAGAAAAAACAATTTTCTTTGTATTTTATTTACTTTTCGTAAAGCGTTTCAGAGTCGAAGCCGTTTGGAAGAATAAATACATTATGGAAAATATTACCGAAAATATTGGCAAAATATTTTTTATAAATATTAACATAAGTCTTTTCTGATCAATTTCGTCAAATCAGTGATCATGAAATCGTTGCTAAATTAAATAATTTTGAAATTTGATGGAAGTCGATTTCAAACAGTTTTTTTTATTGATGAAGTCGATGTTTCTATAATTACAAAAGTTACATAAAAGTATTATCAATAATTAATGATTATTTATTTATAATAACAAAATCCTTAAGATTAAGGACAAAGGAGAGAACAAAATTGATAACAACGAAAATTTTCTTACCGTTCACATTTTATTATTAAATAATAATTCGTCGAGGATAGACAAACTTATTTTCTCTTTGATTCCATAAAATAATATTTAACAAATTAATTTCAGGCTCGGTGTCAGGCACTTCAAGGGGTTCCTATTATATTTAATACAAGTTAATTAGCGTTCTTCAGTTATAAATATAGCACTTGATATAATTATTTGTCTCAAGTGCCAATTTAAAATTGGTAATTTTGTGTTCGGTTTATGTATTGAAATTATCATCTTAATCTTAATAAGAAATGTTTTATTTTCAATGGTCTTTTCAATCCTATAAAATCTCCTTTTCACTTTTCACAATAATACCTATTTGTGTATGTAACCTTTTTTTACTTAATAAAAACTACATACATACATAAAAACATACAAAAAGTGATAATATAATATAGTCATAATATATCCGTAGATTTTAAAAGTACTTAAAATGTTAAATTTTAAAATACATCACAGTTTGAGATTGTGAAAACCTTGTTCATCAGCTTTTCGAGACAGCAAACGTTGATCGTTTCATAGATACAGATTGTCACATAAATTTCTACACAATTTTCCTTTATTCAACAATATAAGCCATTCAGAACTCAATTCTCGGACAAGAGCCCAATTTTAAATGCAATTTACGGCTAATTAGGCTCTTAAATACAGAGGCTTCGGGTCCTACAAAGTAAGTACGGAGTCCCAGATGAAGTTAGGAATGGCCGCGTTAATGCTGAAGATGACTACGCGAGCGAACTTCGAAAGTAAAAACCAATATTTGAGTAGCTATTTACATTTAAATATTTACTCGCTGTAGTCATCAAAATCCTTAGTCCGTATAATTTTACCACATAAGTACGTATTTCGTTATGATAATACTAAACTGTTTACTGTAACTATTGCGAACTGTTACAAAGAATGAATGAGGCTCATATAAGGTGATTTAAAGTTCTATATAATATTTGATAAGCAAATAAATGTCTAATTTGATTCAGAGATCATTAGGGATAAAGTAAATGGTCAAGTTACAAACAGAAAAATTATATTTTCCAAATCTTCATCGTTTGAACGTATCATATGGATTATGGTTAAAAGTAAGCTTTATGACGGTATTTGATATCGTTAATGTTAATTTTTTTAGGAGAGCTATACAAATAGGCATAAAAAGTTAAGAAAATAAAATCGAGAGTGAATTGAACCACGTTGGGATTGACTGAGTGCTGACAATAACAGACAGTCAGTTAGATGCTGAGTGCATCAAGGGGAAGGTAGATTTCAAACATATATATTATTAGGCCTTTAGCTATGAAATTACCGATTTTTAATAGCATTAGCTAGCGTGAAGATTTATATCTTTCACTCTACTTGTAATTGCAAATTAAAATAATTTTATAATATGGATTTATAACATTACTTTTAAAAAGTCATTTCTTCATTTGTTTATCCTTCGTTTGTGTTTTTTTATGTCATTATTTCTATGGCCATCGAAAAATCGAAAACTTGCGTTATTTTTGAATACGAGTTCTTCCGTGGTACCAACGCAACACAGTGGGCACGCAATATTAACGACGTATATGGACTAGGTATCGCAATTGAATGCATGGTACGTTTTTGGTTTGATCGCTTCTGTTCTGGAAATTTTATATTAACAATGAGCTCCGTTGCCGACCAGAGACGAAAGGCGATATTGACGAATTAAAAGCAATAGTGATAGCAGATTTATCTCAAACCAAATCGAAATTAGTAACAGCCTTTAACGTAAGTAATGAAACTATACTGATTCATTTGCGTCCAATGGGAAAGATAAAAAAGCCCAGAAACTGGATACTGGATACTGGAATTGAATAGATTATGGCCAATACGCTAAAGTAACAACGATTTAAAAAAAAAAAATGTCCTTATTGGAGATAATGTTACTGGGGTTCAAAGAAGGGTGGGAAAATGGCAGACAAAACTCGAGAACATTGGACTGAAAATGACTTGAACAAAAACTGAATATTTATTTTGTGACTTCAGCGGTTCATATAGTTTCATTTTACAAATATTACTTAGGTATATTGAAAATATCTTTTTCTTTTAAAATTGTTAAGTAAATAAAGTTAATTTGAAAAAATGTGAAATTAAAATATTCACATTTATTCCAAGTAAGAGAGATGTCTCTAAGGACAGATACATTTGAAATGAGTGAGTGGCTTATTTCACTTCATAAGCAATAACACTGATAAATATGCCTGTAGATTAAATAGCAAAATATTCACTAGAGAAATTATACCAACTCAGGTAATATTCCAAAATTTTTTCTTTTATCTTTTAAGTGCAGTTTTATTCGCATGTAATTGCTATGCCACGTTTTATTTAATATGATCACGAACAAACGCTAAGTGTTAAGGTTGAAAATATCAATCAATAGATCAAAGTTAAGCGAAGGCTCGGAGAACCCTTTTAGTAACAATATCTAGTTATTACATTAGTCGAACGATTGATCCTCTTCTAATATTTAATTGATTATTTATTAATACTTATTGTTATTAATAAAGGACGTAACATTGTTAAATTTTTATGGTTATCTGTTATCCGTAAAAATACTTTGCTTTCAAAAGTCATTGTAACGACGACTTTATTTTTATTGAGTTCTTCAATAGGGTTATCAATCTTTATTCTTCTTCTTCTGATACGATGTAATAGTTCAATTTATGCAGAAAATACCTACTACGTCCTTAATACGTACTAGTTAGATAAATTACTATAATTATTTTTCTTAGCAATCCTTAAAAAATCTTGTAATATCAAAAATTAATTACCAATTATAGAAAAAATATTTTAAAAAAAATCTATATTAACAAACTTATAACTTATTGTGAAGTTGCTTTATTAATATTTAACGGCAGGCATTTTAGGTGTCTGCGATGTTATCGAGCTCGGTGATTTTACAATTAAGTACTGACTGTAATATAATTTCCACGTCTGCGCTAATGAACGTGTATTTTGTTTCATCTGCCGTCGGTAAAATATAAAACGCGCGACGAAAATCAACATTTCGTTTGGAGTGAGCAACGATGTCGCGTGCTCGGCTTTAATATAAAATTTATGTCAATTTCACTTAATTCTACTATGATATAAAATTACTTTATAAAACTGGTAGGTCACTAAGTATATACATATATAAATTTTATTTAACGGAAACGGTGAGTGGTTTGTTGATAATGAATAATAGTTAATTTATTCAATTACTTCGCATTACAAATTGCTCTAAGCTAAATAATATAATAAACCAAGCTTAATTTAATAGAGGTTAATGGAATAGTACCAAATTGATTTATGATGATAATACCTATATAATGTTTATAAACTACCAGAGGAGGACTAGCAGTCTTGGCCTAGGGCCATGTAGTACCAGCCGCTCCTTTCTCAGCTCAAGGTTTACTGTGACGTATATATAATATGAATTTACTTAAATAAAACATTTCAAATTTGATGGTAATAAAAAGTACCTATAGTTTGACGATGTCAACATTGCAATTCAAACTGGATTTTTTCCGTGTCTGGAGTCTTAACACAATATTATGCTTTAGTGTACTATTGTGTGTGTGTGTGTGTATTTGTTGTCGACATATGTTCACATTAAGTAGTACATTTTTTGTCACGATTAACCGCCTTTAATAACTGGACGCCCTAGGCCTGGGCCTAGTTGGCCTTAAGGGAAATCCGCCAATGTAAACTACTAACTGTGCCCAACGGGTTCAGCCGTGTAAACTTTGTATTCGACCAACTATTAACCGCACTTGCCTATAGCTTTCCAGATTGCTTAACGTTCATGGTTATTACTTCGCTCCTTAGAGTCGTAGCGTAAAGTGTATATATCCGACTAGCTTTGCCCGCGGCTCTGCTCGCGTGGACTACTAAAAAAGTATTTTATTATTTTGTGTGAAATTATTTCCTAAAATAAAAGTAGCCTAAGTTATGCTTTATAACATCGGCTATATGCCAGTGAAAGCCCCGTCAAAATCGGTCCAACTGTTTCGGGGATCACCAGAAACAAACAGACCGACAGACAACAATTTTAAAAATGTGTGTTTTGTTATTTGGTATGTGTATAATTTCATATGCATTTAGTAAAAACCTGTTATTTTGACATTACAGACAGACACTTTAATTGTATTATATGTAATAGATTAGATCATTCAAACAAACAAACAATATCTTGAGTTTTATAATACTGATATAAATATATGATATAATGCCAAAAAACGCAAAGAAATACAGCGTCAAAGTGATTTCCATATTTAAAGCAGTTAGACGCATATTTTCCCGAAAGATACAAATATACATATTTGATTTTACTAAGTTATTAGTTGTTTTCAACAACTTTTTTACGATTTGTGATGCAAATAATGTGAGTAAGAGGGCAATTTTGTAGTCTTAGCAAAATAACTGTTTTAAATTGTTCGTAAATATGTTACAATGGATAAACAACGGCCGTCAAAGACAAGTATTATATTGTCTTGTAAGTATCACGGGAAAACAGGACATCTACAGTCCTTCTTTCTTCAAAGGTGACGCGTTGAAGTGAGGGAATACTTAGGATATATTTTGTTTTGTATTTTTTTCTGAACCGCCATAAGTTCTGCTATAAGCCATTTCAAGATTATCTATTCATTACCGGACACCTGTATATACGAGTATTCAAGGATGACATTTAATATGGTAGGTGTAAACATTTGAAGGTGCGAAAGCGTTGAAGCATTGCGGCTTGCGTCGCGTCGGTGGGTTCTGTCAAAGAGTCACCGAGATAAATGGCCTGGCGACGTGTCGCGGCGAGCGGTGCGATGTATTGGGCACGTATCTAATAGAATTGGCGCAGACAACTTGCGTGAGGCTATTTTCTCCCCTCGAGGGCCTCATAAATTTTCTCCTTATAAATTAGATTAAACATAATACCCTCACGGGTGGTTACTATTAATCTTGTGTGTATTGATACATTTAAAACTTTTCCCTGAATTTATTCTTATTTTATTTTCTTTCATTGTATTATGGTATTTAATAGTCAACAGAATTTATATATCAGATTGTGATATATATTCGTATATTAATATATTACTATGTCATCATTATTAAGCAAGTAAGTTATAATACTTTGGCGTAACAAAATGCACATAACTCCAAAAAATTGTATACCGCGTGCCAACAACATGAAGTTAGTCATCATTGGTATTAAACTAATTAAAATAATGTCTATTTATACAACATGATATTATATTTACACAATTAAAATATGAGAGTATAGTGAATTCATATCATTGTCATTGATGTCTGACTTTATCGTGTCGCACTTTCGTCGAGGGTGAGAACGTGTCTCATATATCTCATCTTATCTCATAGATCCTTTCTTAGACCTATTTATAAGGTACATTTTGGAGTATTTTTTAATCTGAATCCATGATAGAGCATTGATGGATATAGTTTTTTAAGTAAATAATATACAATGTTTATTTTTGTTTATGACGAGTATATAATCAAAGGTGTTCACATCACATTACGCTGGTTTTTTTTTTAATAAAATGTGAAAATTTATTTTTAAGAATTTTTTTTCATACCTAAATATTTGTAAACATAATTATGCAATAGAAATGTTAGCGATATCCCAAATATAAATATTCAAGAGCGATTAGAATTTATAATAAGACATTATTGTGTTTTTATATAACAGGATGCTTGATTACTTGTCGAGAAACGAAATAATTTTCTTTAATAAGTGTCTGTTGTGTTTTTAAATACAATCTTATAAAACTGGATATTCTTGTACAAAAATACCAAGCGGAGAGTAATTTAATATGGTATATTGGTTTATTTATCGCATAAACTGACAGATCCTTAATAAAAAAAAATCTGATAAATTAATTGGCTTCCATAGTTTTAGTTCTAGAAAATAACTCTTTCCAAGCAGTCCTTTATACGAAGATTTTATAGTTATGATCACTTCAAGTTATATGACGTCATAGGTATATGATAAACTATGATTATTCTCTACTTAAAAAATCTTTAGCGACTACTCTACAATCCTTCAATTTTTTTACATAAGAGACGACTACACATAGTAATTTAGTTCTAAACTAAGCATAGCTTGTACGAACGTATCTGAACTGCTATTATACATAAATACACAGATTTGTGAAAAAGCAGATTTAGCCTTACGAATAACAAAAGTGGGACATGCATTTAGCTGTGTGTCCTTGGCAACTACATAACAATACGTACAACCTTGTGAATAATGTTGCCAGGGTAGCTAACATAAGTTTTACTGTTTTCTTATCACTTTAGTAGTGTAGTCGTTAATCCATCATCCATCATCAAAAAAATGATTTTGTACTTGAAATGAAGGGCACCAAGGACTTTTACATACCAATTTTCAACTAAACTAAACTAAACCTTGGTTTGGTTCATCTTGGTTTTTTCTTATCAATGAAAATTTATTTATTTACTTGTGTTTTAACTTACCATACCTTTGCTTAATGGTTCCGATGTCGTAATTTGAAATTTTTTGCAATCATCTTGGATTTTAGATTTTGACTGGTACACTAAATTGTCCAGAGTTCTCTATAATTTTTATTTTGGATCCATAACTCTATCTCTTGCGGTGTTGTAGGTTGTTGTCAAACGAAAACACTATTACGTGAAAAATATTACCCCACTTTTAATTTCATAAAAATTAGGTTGTAAATAAAATGATCTTCCAACCCTACATACTTATATTTTACTATAACTTCCAGGAAAATATTTCATTGTAACCTAGCAACACTGTTGCAGTTTTATAATAAGTAATAAATAACACGGAAAATAATATCAAAATAAACTTTGTTACTCATGAAACGATTTTCCCTCGTCCTTTTTTGTTTTCAGGAAGAACTTTTACTGTGCAATTACACAAGACGGCATATTTTTTTTATATAATATTAAAACATACGGAGTGCTGACATTGCATGACGTTTCCTTTCAAAATTGACACAATAAAATACTGATACTAACAGTGTTAAGGACATTTTCGTGTTCTGTCAGGCTCCATCTGCCTTTTTCTCGAATCTGTGTATAAACATATAGATATTTAATATCCGGAACAAAACTGACAATCATTCTTGTAACACAAATCAGTTCTATTCAGGGGTCGAACTTGCGACCTCTCGGATGAATAGTATGGTTTACTGTCACTTCGCTATAAAGCCTGTCAATTCTGCCCTAAATACTTTTATTATATACTATAAGTATATATTCTATTTCAAGACAATTCGTGACTCGACATATCGATTATATTCGAATGCAAGCAACAAAAACAGAATGGTATTCAATTATTCAACGTTAATTTAAAAAATAAATTTTGAAATTATTGAAGGTTTTTGTATAACAACACATACAGTTTAACTCGTAGTAATTAATGAGAAAAACTAACAAGGAGTTTTGTTTCTTTGTAATATAAATGGTAGAGCAAAGGTATCAACTACAAAAAAAAATAACATGTTTAATTGATTCTTTAATTAGTGCATTGTACAAGTGTTTCTACTTATCAATAATAGGTAATTAGCTAAATGTATATAAGTAACAACTCTTATGAATTCTTTATTCATCGGAAAAAAATTTAAAGCAAATACTAATAAAACGTTAAAATGTTTATAATAGCGTGCTTAAACTTTAGACGCTATGTGAAGCACGATTCGTAGATCGTTTATTTTAATGAAAACGTTTATATTTATTTGATTTTTCTTATACAGCATTTCTTTTCTTCTTTTTTTAAGGCCCCTTGGGGTTATGTCGGTCTAGTGAATAAACTAGCTTTAATTAAAATAACAAACAATGAAGTTGTATACCGAAAAGGCAGCAGAACTACCAGGTTTAGATAATATAGCATGAAAGGCACCCTGATCCCACATATTGAGACCAAGGAGCCCTACCAGACATTCTCTCTCTGTTTTGTTATGGACACATTCCATCAAAACGTGATACATATCTTGAACTTTATCGCAGTTTTCACAATTAGGCGAAGAACGTTTATTCATCAGATAAAATAATTTATTCAGGGCCATGTGCCCGGAACGCAACCTATGGGCGATAACAATTTGGTTCCTGGACATTCTCACATTAGTGGACCACGGTATATGAGGAGGCTCACTTTGCAGAGTTCGGTACCAAATTCCTTTTTCCTTCGGTTCCAGCATTGCAAATCAATTTTTTTATTTTTATTTAGGCTCTAAGAAGGCACTTATGAATGTCATCAGACTCCATCGGAAAACATCCGCGTCATCGAGAACTCAATTGGGTGTATCAACTTTTTTTTTAAATCTATATAAATAAAATGTCTGAGGTTTATCGTTGTGTGCGCATCACGCACTAGATAGATTTTGTTTTACTCATTATCAAAAAAAAACGATATCTTCATAAACAATAATTCTGTAGTCCATACGGGCGAAACAGCGAGTACAGCTAGTATTCGATATATATGTGTTGTTTACTGATATTATCTTTCTTAGTGGATGTACAGAGAGGGAGTTACTTCCAGACATCACCGCCATTCCCGTAATGATCCATCCAATAATACCCTATCTACATAATTACATTACATACATGCAACTACCTAACAACCTATAATTGAAGCAATGATGGCTCAGTGGTAGCCTGTACGGACTGTATGAAAGTTCAGCTGAAAAAGTCCACTGCTGGAAATAGGCCTTCCCCAAGGTTCGCCACAAAGACCGATCCTATGCTGCCTGCATCTAGCGTCTTCCCGCAACCTTTAACAGGCCGTCCGTCTACCTTCTAGCGGATTTGCCCACGCTGCGTCTTTCAGTACGCGGCCGTCACTAAAGAGCTTTTTGGCCCCATCGGTCATCCGTTATACGAGTTACGTGCCTCGCCCACTGTCACTTAAGTCTAGCTAATCTTAGGGCTATGTCAGTGACTTTGGTTCTTCTGTGGATCTTTTCATTTCTGATTCGATCCCGCAAAAAACTCCGACATAGCTCTCTCCATTGCCATTTTTTTTATCGTTTTAGGTTTGGCGTAGTGGCTACAATCTCACCTGATGTTAAGTGAAGATGTGGCCCAAGATCGATAACATGCTAAACCTAGTGGAAAAGTGGCTCTCAAGTGCAGCTTCCGGAACATAACTATTGTGCTTGGTGGCAGATTTTCAATTTAAAGGTGGTAGCTAGCCAGAGGGGCATTAGAAAATACCCTACCACCATGCTATGGTTTCCTCACGATGTTTTCCTTCACCGAAAGCTCAGGCAAATTGCAGGGATTCGTCACGTCAATCGACGCGAAGTCGTACATGCTACCACTGAGCCATCATTGCTTTAAAAGTATATGAGTGACCTTAAGCTTTCTTAAGAGGCCCAAAATTAGCGACCGCGTCTCATCACCATATGTTGTCGTTGGCATTGGTACACTTTCGTCTTGAGACACTTCAGTATCTTGGACGAGAAGGTGTTAAGTAGTTTCCCAAACACTGCCTAGCCGAGTTGGATTCGACAATTAACCACGTTCTCGAAAAGGATTTTTTGAGACATGTTTATAGGTTGTTTTCGAGATTTATTAGGAACCGTCTAGCGCGCAAGTTGGACGACTTCCAGCCTCTCGAACAAGTTGGTTTCCGAAAAGGCTTCAGTGCTGTACACTACATACATGCGTTACGACAGGTTATACAGAAGACCGAAGAGTATAACCAGTGTCTTTGCTTAGCGCTTCTGGACTACGAGAACTTTTCGATTCGATTAAGACCTGGGCTGTACTGCAGTCTTTCCAGAGATGTCAAATTGACTACCGGTACATCGATGTATTGAATTGTTCGTATAAAAACGGCAGTATGTTAGTCCGTCTGCAGAATCATATCTAGAAACCTATCCTATTTCATCGAGGAGTCTGACAAGCAGACGTTATCTCTCCTAAACTGTTATTCAAAGCTCTAGACTGGGACTATGATACTAGCCATTATAGTTAACGGCGAGTACTCATATTCGGTTTGCCTACAACATAGTGGTCCTTCGTGCAATACTTATAGACCTCAGTAAAGCCTATGAACTAGTTGGCCTTAGAACAAACATGTACAAGATGAAGATCATGTCCAACGTCCATGTAGCGCCAACTCCCGTAAAGATCAGAGAATACTTGAAGTTGATGATGATTATATTTACCTGAGACTTGCAATATGTAGCTAAAATACTTTTAAAGTCGTAATTCAAATTCTTGTATCAAAACCATAACATATGAACAGGTCAGTTTTTATTGTATAACACCAAGCGAAAATATCGCCCAAATTTTATTATTTTAATAAACGGCTAGACGAAATGTTATTTTTGTCATAGAATTCGTTTATGTCTTGGAATTAGGACACATGATACTTTTACGGTGGTATAAGTAAATTTAAGCCCAGATAAGCTAGTTGAATGTATCGCTGTCAATATAAGTTTTTATAATATTCCATTATTATTCGTTTTCTTTGTCATCGAAATGAAAAGATTCGTGCGCCGCCCACCAGCTGTAAAAGCTGTAAAAGTTGTCTGAGGTTTCAGAGCCCTTATGGCTAGTAGTATAATCGTAGTATAGACTCACGTTCAACAATTCAAGTTTGAAGTTTCATCGCAAACCGATGATTTTACTATAATCATATGGGACAAACAAAAATTCTGTGTTATATATACGAGTAACATATTGTGTAAATACTAGCGGGCCTCATAGACGTTGCTACCTTTTTCACTAGTAAATAACCCGACGAAAACACCACCTATCACGTTAAGATATAGCATAAAAACTTTGATATTAAGTTATTCTGAATAATTGTATATGGCGTGCTAACAATAACTATTTAAAACACTACTTATTGCTACTTAAACGAAATATTATCGAATAACGTCACGACAAAGGAATGCCTTTGTCTACAGGTTTTTACCCTTCAAACAAACCTTCTGTTTATAAATAGAATATATAACCTTCTACGAAGTATTCATAGTAGTAAACTCAGGAAACTGGGTTATAACTGTAAAGGTCTCGGTTTTCGTAGGTATAGTAAAATAATATGTTTATCGTGAATATTTCCTCGTCAATATATTTTATTGTATAGTACCAACATGACAATAATAATAAATTGAAATAAAATTTCTACTCTTAATTTTGAAATATCTTTTAACGAATATTTATATGATCGCTTTTATAATTTACTAAAAGGACCTTTCCACTTATTGCCTTTTGCTTATAATACCATTAAAAGGGCACTAAAAGTTCTATAAAGTTTTACAGCGTAATACTCTCGGTCTTTCATTCCAGCAGGTAAAAAGCAAAATAAACTATATTTCTTAAAATTTGTTATTTAACGGGGCTTCATTACATCCCTAATATATGTAAAAATCTCATAGTAGAAATAAATTTAATAGATATAGTTTTAAATGATATTAAAGTTTAAGAGTAAACGAGATATATTTTAAATCACCCGAAATAAGATCCTGTATTGAAATTGTGACAAGCACATTCACGTCATATAATATTATTTTCACTAGAGCGCTGGCGAGCAACAACAATAGCAATGAGTTTGAATAACGAGCAATTCAGAGTGAAGAAAAACATTGTGATAAACCACAACATAGGGGTAGGTTATTTCCTATTATTCTCCTAGCTATATACTACACTGTCATGAAAGCCCATATCTTATATATAAAAATCTTATATGCTATATATTAGTGTATTGTAGCTATACTTGAAAACCAGTCCACTTTCTAGACTTCGTTACCATCTTCACCACGTTGCCACATCGTCACTTATCCGGTGATATTCTGATTAAACGCTAGCGAAGAAGTTCCCAAACTGTTTTGTCTCGTAGACTACTTGCCATGTTTTTCAGTTTTGGGTAGGCCCCCTTTTTTAACGTGGAGAAACCCTGCATGAGTACACACTCACTCGGGAGCTCTATGGTGTTCCATCCGCTACCGTAAAGGGGCGACATGGGATCGCAAAAGCATTACACCTTGTTGCCACGGCGACCGGCCTGGCGAATTACTGGGACCTGGTACTAAAGGTAACAGTTCGGTACAATCCTATCCCTCTGGCGGCCGAACCTATGCAATGGTAACACGGGCCCCACGACCCGTCTTCCCTGATTCGGCTAGGGCAGAGGAAGAAGGTGATGCAGATCCCTTACTGTGTTATTTTCCGTCAAGACTGTGTATTTAGTAGGAATTTATTAGCAATTTTTATTAAATTTGATATGGAAAAATTTCAATACGGTAATATCCATCCCGCTATCACGGCATCAGTCGTGGCTGTTTTGTGTGGTTCCAGCTAATTTGAGATCGTTGGCAAATAAGACTTATCTATGTTTTTATCGACGATAAGGCTAACATTACGAGTATATCATATTTTTATAATTATTCTTGTAATCTTCAAACATAGCTTTCACAAGATGGCGGCGCCCTTGTTAAAACTGCCCATGAAGTTTTTCTGGCAACCTCAAATGCAATTCTTATTTATTACTTATAATTCACTTTATTTGTGCACAATAATCAAACTACATCACGTAAAATGCCGCCAAAATTACATAATATAGGGCCAAATAACATAAGTTTCTGAATAATAATAAAAACCACCACTTGACACATCGAAATCCCGCTAAAAACTCTACTCAAATATTTATAGATGCAAAAATATAAATAAATCACTAAAACGAATAATATATTTAGTTGTACAATAGCAAAATTCCAACGTACGACAAAGTCACGTTAAAGTCAATATGAATATTTTAAACAACGGCCCATTCACTAGAATTTATTGTCGAAATATAAAACAAGGCTACGGTAGGTGAATAAAAATAAAAACAGAATGTACATTGACACAGTGCTAGTTTAATAGGTGTACCCGGTCCTCAATGTTATTACGGTCACGTCCCACTAATAATCGAGTTCACAGTCGCAATCCTGAACCGCTGTCTGGAATAGCATTTGTTATGAAAATTGAACAATTTTGATTCAATTATACTATTATGATTATAGCTTCGGTTGTAATTCTCTGAGAATTCTGCCATGTAAATATGTGTGTGAGAATTTGACCGCTTTCTAAATTTTGCGTGAAAATCGTTTTGCAATTTCTAGATATATTTTAGTAGCCCTAAATCTGTAACCATTAAAAGATGAATTTTCTATATTCTTATTTTTAACCATCTTGATGCTACAAAATTATGGTGGTGTATAAAAAGGGTTCATGCGTCATTTAATCTTATTTATTCAAATAAACATCAATAAAAATAGTGCATAATCATCACAAGTCAATGTCGAGAGCCGTTGACTTCCGAAGGTGGAAAATAACAAGTACCTTGTACTAGTTGTTAAACACGAATTCTAGTTACAGCTTGATAATCTCGTTGAACCTGTTTTCAAATTCTTTTATCTAGCATAACATGGCAGACAATATGCATAAATAGTTATCATTTCCAAAGAGTTTGAGTCATGGTTTCCTATGTTTTTGACCTGGAAGAGAAAGAAGACCTGCTGTGAACTGTAATCTAATACCAAAATACATGTATATCATATTTAGTTATTTACTGTCAATTAAAAAGCATTATGAAAAAATAAATGCTTGAAGCATTCGTCATAGTTGATTTGGTGTAAATGAAGAATGCCTAAAATGCCCAACTCATCCCGTTCCATCGCAGGACAAGTAGATGCCGTGAGGGTTTCTACCCGTATGTGGTGGACATTCCTCCAATTCGCACGAAGCGTTGTAATGATTGTTTTATCAATCATTTTTTTATCTCTTAATTTTATATATTTATTTCACCTTATTTGATTCCTCATTAATTCATTTATTGTGTTTTCGGTTGCCTTCCGAAGGCATCTTTAGTTCTTTAGGTAATTTATTATTTTAAATATTGTATAACAAACTTCTTTTACGATATATATATAAATATATATATATATATATATATATATATATATATATATATATAATAAGTAAGTCGTATACTAATATTGTATTTTTGGCTGAAGAATCTTTTAAATTTAAAATATAGAAGGACACGAAAATAATTGACGGGGGGATTCATTCTGACTTATGGAGGGAGATGGATCTCTAAAGAAAAACGTTCAATCTTAAATTAGATTTGTATAAGTTTATTTATATCTACTATTCTATTTATTGTTTTGACTCGCACATATTTATGTGGAGTCTATAAAACTTATTTTGTTACAACATGAGACCTCTCGAATTATAACCGGTATTCGAAGGAGTTGAAACCTTTTACTCGAAATTATGAAACGAATGTAAAACCTGGCGGACGCATTCATTCATGCTGGTTTGAGGATGCAGTTATAAATATTGGAACAGAATGGAGTTCTAGTTAAACACAAACTTCTCACGACGGAATTTTATTAGCAGCTCTGTTACGGATATATTCAAAACGTGGAAAGAAATATTACTAGTGAAGGTTTTGCTATTATTATTAGACTATAAAAAGGTACTCTGTTTTTTATATCTCTCTGAATGTTAATGCCTTCGGAATACACTTATTAATCTATTTCGAATTTCATTCCATAACCTTTAAATATTTATTTTCCGATATTTATACCTATTTTAATTGTCCACGCGACAGCGTATTGCTTCGTCATTCATCATACGAATGGCTAAGGAGTAGAGCTCTTTCCCGGCGCCTGTCTTCCCGCCTACCTATAACTTAGGAGTCTTCAAGCGAAGAATGAAAAGGCATTTGATAGGTAAGTGCGATCCATCGTCGGCCTCATCTTTGCTTACCATCAAGTAAGATCAAGGCCATGCGAATACCTATATTCCATAAAAAAGAAGTTAATTGAACAAATAATAAACAATATAATGCGAAGATGGTTTTAGTGGTAGCGCGATCGATATAGATTTGAATACTACAAACAAGTCATCGTTTTAAGGTAACATTATGATAAAGCTCACAAACACAGGATTCAGTATGCTCAATTTCCTTGGAATTGTTGCGGTTGTGCAAACAGGACTTAATTTAAGCCTATACTTAATTGTGAGATTATTAACTTAACTTGGGTTACTTATCGCATTTGCCGCGATCAACTCCCCGGGGCGACGTTCTGCCTTCCTATTAATACAAATAACACTTCGTAAGTTCGTAACTTTGAAGATGATTAAATAATTTTAAGTACTTTATTCTGTATTTATAAAATCGATCAATTTAATAAGGTTTTGATAGTTAAAGAATCAGAGAATTCGTTACTTAGTTCATTCGATACGTTTGACTGTGCAGCGGAGGGAGACGCGCCGCCATTTTGATGTCTTTTCGTTGCATCTCAAAATATCTGTTTTGTATAAATTTTGTCTTGGAGCAGCTACGACGTTCATTTCAGTTTCAATCGATAGATCCTGTTAAGACGTATACAAGACGTTAGTGTGAAATATTTATTGTGATTATATATAGTGTTTAAGGTAAACATGAAGAAAACATAATACAATGTCTGCCTTTACTTGTCGAAAAGCCAAATTCAAATAAAGAAATCTTATACAGTTCGCAAGAGCTTCTCAACAGCAATCCTGTGATATCCCTAAAATACCATATTATAGAGTGAACTGGTGTTGGGAACATAAAAAATCGTCCGAGCAGACACGTATTTACGTAAAACACACGGCCGTTTTCTCTATAGAACCTCACGCTGATTTTTTAAATAGAATTGACTGTATAATACTACATTTCCTTACACCATTTAAGTAACTTTACAATTACGTACGATCAATGTTAATCAACCAAAGTCTACCTACTCTTGATTACATGTTTGTCTGTTCTATTACTTGGGATCGTACATAGCTTTTGACGAAGTAAATTTGTATAGAAAGGTAATCTCACTGAAATTTTTCAATTTTCAAATAACAATATAAAAAGCTGTAAGGTATTTCATTAAATTTCACTTCTAACGTCCGTGATTATTGAAAATACTCAAGAATTCTCCGAGCAATTTTCCCGACACAATATGTACTTCTTCCAGTTTTTTCTTTTCATTTTCGTAATGTAAAATGGCCCTACTTCTGTTGTATCATTTATTTTGATTATATTTATTATCTGTTTATTTATTGTTGACAATAAAAGTGTTTTTTTTTTAACAGATACTAAGTCGTATTTTTTATAGGTACTATATATCAATAAAACAAAAATGTTGTATTATTTAGTGTGCCTTAAACCTATGGGTATCTTTTTAATATCTGTTGAAGTCAGTTATCGATAATTAAAAAAAAAACAGGAACTAGTAAAGTTTTAATGAGTAAACATTTTATAATGTTCACATTATCTGTTGGTTATAATAACATCAATATCAATATAGCTTCGTAAACAACATCTGTAATAAATGCTATATATATTTGCTTAACACCTTATTCCAGGTTGTAAATAAAATAAATATACATTCAGAAAAGTTAAACAGCAAACGAATTAATTATTGATGAATGTAAAAATAGAAGGAATAAAAAAACAATATCGTTTAAAAAAAAAAAAAACGAATATTTGTAAAATCATCGTGTTTGACATTGCAAGTTCAAACACTTTTCTTCTATCTGCAATTTCATAAATAACGTAGTTGGCGTACCGTTCATTCCATTCCATTCAATAGCCGTTGTAAGATTACCGAGACTCAAAAGGTGGAAAAAGTCGCTACACTTCACGACCACGACCGCTCTATCAAGAGTGAAACGACTGAGAAGGAGAAAGTTGAAAAACTCAGTGTTATGATTGTTTTTAGAACGTCTTAATGTATTTATAAACTAGCTGTACCCATGGTTCCGCTCGCGTGGATTAAAATAAAAAGTTACTCCTTATAACATCAGCTGTATGCCAGTGAAAGTCCCGTCAAAATCGTTCCAACCGTTTCGGAGATTAGCTAGAACAAACTGGCACACAAAAATTAAAAAAAAAATGTTTTTTTTTTCATAATTACCATAAATACTTTCATATGCATTTAGGTAAAAAGCTGTTATTTTGACATTACAAACAGACACTTTAATTTTATTATTTGTGTATATTTACTTTATGTTTATTAGTATGTAAGCTTATATTTTATCACGCTTGCATAAGTTCTATATCGGACTTTTCTTAATTTACTTTATTGTACCTTGAAACCAATAATCGTTGATAACTATAGTCAGTGTGAGGATGAAAACGGTTAAAAAGTGGGCGGACTCGTCGGTAAAAGGTAGTGCATATAATAAAAATGTAGGTGTAATAACAAGAGGGATAAATTATATCATACTTGAAGATAGGCGCTCGTACACTAGGGAACCCCATATTAAAAATTACGTCGGCGTCACGGTAACAAGCGGCGGCCGACACTAATGTGTGACTCGGTGACATGAAACAGAATCCGTACGACGCGATGCACGCTGACTTAATCCCAGGTAATGGGACGGTAATAAAATGTAAGAGGGCAGGGGTAACGGCACACGTGTGCGCGTGACCTCTTATCTTTGGCTTTTAGACTACTTAAGGGAACACAAATTCTTGTTTTGTCGCTCACGAGTTTACGGGTTAAATACGTTTTAGTAAATTACAATGAGCGAGTTAAGGGCATATTATGTTGGGATTGTTGGAATAATCGTAAAGGGATATAATGACACATAAATATCTAAAGTAAACGTAGAAAATTATTTGTATGGGTTAGTAAGTATATATCTCATACGAGTAGGTATTAATGATCAGTCTCCGCTGCGAAACGCAATAGAGACCAAGCACTAATCTTAAGGTACACGTATGTAAACGGATTTAACTTGTATCTATTTTATGGATTTAAATTAAAGTTTAATTTTAATATTCCTTATGATTCTAGATGGGAGCTCCAGAAATCCAGAACCCAATAAAAAAACGCCAAACGAAGCGGCCGAATGCCAGCTATATTTTGAAGTTAATAAATTACATTATTTTGTAACCTTGAAAAAGTAGATTCAAATACATTTAAACTATCGACGGTTTAAATTGAAAACTACTTTAAATGACTTTAAAACACCTTCTGTCTCACACGTGACTATAAAATATAGACTAACATTGGTGAAAATGCTGTTAGGCTTCACCTAGAGTACATCTTATCTACTACAATTCATTGCTATCACCATTCGAATACCATGACTTGTTGATGAAATACTCATGGCTCAAATAATTCCATCTGCAATAAAGTATCAGCATTCAATCGACAAATTGCTTTTCCGAATAGAGATATAACGGTCGCGTGTGAATTTTCTAACTTTTTCTTTATGACATCGCCGTTTGACAAATGAACACGTCAGCACGAGATACGCGGCACGTCTCCGGTACGCTCATCAATATCGACACGGCCACCATTACTCAATATCACTCAAGGGGAACTGCCCAATTTACAGCTACATTTAACTGATTTGATTTGAACCTGCTAAAAGTATTCACAGTCGTATTCGTACTATGTAAACGACATTGCCTTGCATCCTACTTCATTCTGTAAGAATATCTTCTAATTCATTTATCTGTGGAAAGTAAAGGTTTGATATTTACAATTGTTTATATATATATGTGTGTGTAAACTATAATATGTATATAAAATTAATGTACTATATAATTGTAGATCTAAAAAAGACCTATAAATAGTCAGCGATAGCATATGTCTATCTTCTAAGGATCACCCACAATAAGCATTCTTGAGGCAGTAGAATTCGCACGTGCGCTCGACCGATAGCAGTCTATAGTCCACGCTAGCAAAGCTGCGGGCACAGATAGTATATATATATATCCGACAGATATTGTCCTGCCCGAACGTTGGCTTGCCCAAAAATAAAAAAAAAACCTTAGAACTCGACCATAGCGCCATCTACCGGGCTCAATTGTGTATCTAAACCCTCCAGAGACCCACGCAAACGTATATAAAAAATCATCAAAATCGGTCCAGCCATATTAAAATCATCGTAGCTGAAAGTTTTAAATGCCTATTTTAAATTAATTCTAACTGTAACGAAACTCATGCAGCGTTATCGCAAAACTAAACATAATGTGTACATTATTAGCAGCTCCGGAGAGTTACGGGAACCGTATGAATACTAAGATGTATATGGAAGTCGAGCCGACTTTGATGTAGCGCTTGTTGTTGGACCCTGAATATTTACGAGCTGGAGGCCCGTGCCGCTCCGGGATCACCTCGCATCACTGACACAGGCGCGCTTTAGTCGTCCCGCTTTATTCACGGATATAACTATAATATGTTACTAACAGATGTAATTCACGAGTAGGCTAGTTTACACGATAAAAGCATTGTATACGGGTAACGCCTTTGTCGTCTCTATGTAAAGTTATGAGACAACGTTAAATAAACGAGCACCGAGGAATCTCGTAAGTCAAATCAGTATTCGCATTTCATAGTCATGTAGTTTAGGACATTTAATATAGGATTTATGTTGGACAGGTAGATTGTTGCAAATGTTGACTCTTCAAAATAATTGTTTACTTTTCAAATGTGCAAATATCAACTCATTATATCGCCCTTAGGTATGTTAGGAAAACGCAATTATTAAATAAACTGTATTTTATCTTTTTGGTAAAATTTACAATATTGGCTGTGCGTAAACTTTGAATTGACTATTTTTCACTCAGAAAAATGACTGTACGTAAGTAAGTAATTATGGTAAGCAGCCAGATGTTAAGTATGGTATAAGTCCACGAACTAAGACGAACGTCGGTGACACAGAGTTAATTGGCAGTTATCGAATTCATTCCGACCTGCTGAAATGCATCTTCACGCCTCGTTTGAAGAAACAGGAACTGGAGGATGCACTGAATATGTTCTTTTTAATTCAGTAGAATACGTCAATATATTCGGGACATAAGTTCTCTTGTGAAACTATAGAATATTGGCGGATGGACTATTTTTTCTCTAGCTTTTAATAATATTAGACAATCCCCAAGTAAGCAAAAATCAACTACAAATATAGTTGGCAATAACGGAAATCAAATTAATAGTTCTGATTAAGTTCTCAGACATGTAAAAAATTATGAAGATGATATATTTAAAAAAGTTAACTTGAAACATTTTATACGGAAGTAGCATAATAAAGAACGTCAACTTTAAAATATACGAAGGATTTACCGTATCCGGATCTACATTATCAAGTAAAATTCAGTTACTAAAAGCCCTCAATCAATCCAGTTGCAAGATAAAAATGAAATTAAAATTTCCATTTTTAGTTAACTATATAACAATATTATTAAAGTACTGATTGTTAATAAGTTAAAATAGTTTAAAAAAACATGCTTTAATCGCACACTAATAATTATAAAACTTTTTAGTCTTATAATAACATCTCGTTACCAAGCCCAATCTTTGACTTGTCAAAACGAGTCATATGAGCCTAAACTCGAGGGGTTTAACTACTAGCCACTGAAAAGTTCTACTATCCACCTCGTGGCTCCATCATCAGATTATCTCCAAGATACCAAATTATAGTGTTGTCATCCGAACTACATAAACATACAAAGTTTCATTTCGATAAGACAATTAGAAGTAGGTTAAAATTGACTTCTAAGATTTTATTACATTCTTTGTTAGTTAGTTACAAGTGAAGTGAATAAAAGCGTGTTAACAAGGACAAATACTAATCAGAATCGAGTGCTCCTTTATTTTGATTCGTACATATAAATGATTTCGGTTAATATTTACATAGATTTCTTAAATATAAAAAATACTATGGATATTCACATAACATCGTTTTAAATAATTAAAAGTATTATTGTTAAAAAGGACATTGTACAACTGATCAGAACTAAAGGCTCCTTTATTATGATTCGCACAATGAATTCACAAAAATTGGAGAATCACTGAATCTGTCTTTTTCTCAAAATTCAACAATGAAGATATTAAAATAAATGATGATAATACGGGAGTTATTATAAAATAATTACTTATTTCGAATAAACATTTGCAATACACAATGAAAATATATTCAAAAAAACTGTATTGTGTGTATATATGGATTAAGTTTTAATTTGTAAAGTAAAAATGTACCGAAAGCAAGTGAAAAAGTACATTAAACAAGCGACTATAATTTCTCTTGTAGACATTTTATTTATCCTTATTGGTTACATTTGTCAATGGGGGCGCCTGGGGCGGGGAATAAATAGATCGTTTATTGTATCTACTTACATCTTATATCTTCTTATACATAGGTGTGAATATAAAATATATTCGTATTACCCGTTTATAATGTAATTCATAAACATGTTTATTATTTAATTGACAATGTAGATGTAAAAAGTCTACTGTATAAAAAGCGTACACTCCATTAGTATACACATATAAAATATTTATATTAATATATCCTTTTTAATTTAATTTGCCTGTTGATAAATATATATTAAATCAATCGATGGATGTAATTTCATCTTTAAATATTTATTAATTGTCACGCTGGGTACTTTTTATAAATAGTAATGCCCTGTATGAAGCTACGTTCTCTACCTGTTATGGGACAACTGTACAAGACACTTACCATTGTATACACATAAATTTATCTACCGATAGAATCCGATGTAACATTTTTCAGATCACTAGGTTCGACATCTAATAATCCCTCAATTGAAAGTTCTGTGTTTTTTTATTTCAGCCAGATCTCATACTATCATGGGATACAATGGGATGGAACAAACGGTGAAGAGGACTTTTGGCTTATGGGATTCAATTCAGTGATATTTATATAACAGATGTTCTTTTTTGATCGACTTATGTTTCTACGGTTTTTGATAACCTAGAGCCATTTATTCTTTAAGTGTTTTATTGAAAATAGTTTTACTAGTACTTGATCGTCTCTCAATCTCAACCTTGTTTTTAGGGTTCCGAAATCAAAAGTAGGCCTTATAGTTTCAATATGTCCGTCTGTCTGTTCGCGGCTTAGCTCAGAGATTCATAGTACTAGAAAGCTGTAATTTGGTAGGGTATACATATTAATAACGCCGACAATGAGGTAAAATAAAGAAAATGTTTAGGGTACCTCCCCTACACGATAAGTCGGAATATTTTTTTCTTGTAAGATTCATGCTACACCTCCAAGCTAGCCTTAAATATTGATTTTTGTTAAGTCGGAAGAAACAGCGCACCAGAACTGCATTATCCGCGTGCTCTGGTGTAGTGGTTAGTGATACGTAAACACAATGTTCTACAAAAATATTGCTCCTTAACACATAAAAAAAGGTGCGATATCATACATAAGCCACAATAAGGTATTTTGTGTTACTTTTTTTAATTGATAATTTAAAAGTGATTTATGAGCATTATTATTAGGCATGTCATATTAATCCTTATGAACGAAAGTTACTTCATCATCAAGAAAATTTTATGACGATAAACTTTGCATGGCATGGCATTTGCATAGAATTTTTATGGCATGTTATTTGGGCCCATAGTTTGGGATATAATAATTCAAGGCTCGGCTTGAATCTATGACTTTAGGTGTAGCGGCGCGAATGAGCCGTGTGAGTAGTGACGCATAATAACCCGGGCCGCCCGATAAAAATACTGTTTATGCTGTAGTGTTATAAATCATCAATCAGCGATTTCTTATAAATTATACTCGGTTGGAACCGTGGGGCACAGCTAGTTAAGTTATAAAATGTATTTGGAAACAACCTAAAGACCCCTCTCTAAAGGATGAATTATTTTACACCAAGCCGAGCGCCGGCTGGGACACGGTCCGATGTAACAAAAGCATCCTTAAGTCTGCATATTGTGACGGGCAACTACGGAACGCCTGGCCCGACACGCACTGCATTTTTTTTTAAGTAGCTTATATGAACCTATATTAATACGGCAATGTGTATTTTAGTGTCGGTATGCTATTTTTGACTTTTAACAAAAAAAACGCATTCAGCCTTAATTTAACTTTTCATTAATACATTTCCAATTTTGTACAGCATTCTTTCGAAATAATTTAGAAATGCTAGATGCCCGCTCACCTATAGATAAGAGATATGGGATTTTATATCAGACGTCTTAGTTGCCGTTGCCTCACATTGTATCTGTCACCGGGTAACTGTACGAACCGATAGTTTATAAACGTTGGATTCAGAATGTACACTAATAAATTTGAATTTTAAGCTTACGTCTATTAAATAAGCAAAATCTTGATAGAATGTAAAAAACGAGAGTTTTCTATAAGTAATTTTTTTTGACACTCGCCGGCCTCTTCCCTGGCAAGCTCGCTTATTTCGCTCGGCTCGTGTGTTATGATCACAGTTTCAATCAAACCTAACCAATCGAGTAAGTTTATAAACGTACGAAAATGTAACCGTTGTATTGTAAATTTTAGTATCCGTTCACAATCTACCGACAGATTATAATCTGACTAGACTGTTATAAACTAAAGGTTCGTATATATCCGGTAATATATCTATTTATAATTTCTTTTGAAACTGCCTTAATTCTGCTATTCCATGTTTAGTGTTTTGAATGGCAAATATCGTATGATCTTAGCTCTATCTATAAGACATGTTACAAAATAAATTAATATAAAATGGAGTATTATTTGTACTTGCAAAAATCTCTCTTACGTTCTCTCTATTGTTCCATTACTAATTGAATATGTACACAGATTAAATACATATCTAACTATTGTAAAAGTTTGAAATATGTGCTTATGGATCTTAGGTTTATCTCTAAGTTTAAGTTCAATGCTTAAGAGAAATGCAAGTTAGTCACAAAGAATAACTTCCAGACTAACTAAAAGCTATTTCAATTGGACGCTAGCGAATGCGCTTCATTAAAGTTTTAATATTTCGTGCAGCTCCTGTTTGCATTACAAAACAAATGTATTTTTCGAACAAATTATTTTATATTGCTTACTTTACTTCTGTTTGACTTTTTCAATTTCATTATTAAGTTTTTCGAGAATTGTTATATTTAGCTATTAAATAATATAAAAGTTGAACCATTCTATAGATTAATTTTACTTTTGACTTCACGTAAGGTTCTAGTTTAAAATTTTATATTTAAAGGCCCGACATAAATTAAAGACGTACACATACACAAATATTAACGTCGGTCGGAATTGACTATTTTTAACCGTTAACTAACGTAGTAAATAGGTGCGTTTTGTAAAAAGATTTAGAATGTCCGGAAAAGTTATTATAGTGTTGAGAAAACTATAGATTTATCTGTATTTTAAATTATAAAGTGCGTTATGTACCTTTTCTCTGAAAAAAGGTATTTTTAAAGGCTGACATAATTATTATTTGGACGCATTGAAATAGACATGATGGACTTAGTGGAAAAATAACAAAAACAAACGCAAGTTAGTTCTCATAAACTGTAATAACTGTATGTCCAATAAATAAGTCTAGTAGACGATATTAGATATTAGAAACACGTATTAGATAATATATTTCCTGTTAAACTTAAATTTATGTACCTACTGATTTTGGGTAGAGCGGTGAAGTTATTCTGAGTTACAACATTTATTATGATTCGATATACTTATTTTATGCTACGAAAGATAAATAAATCGTATTTCGTCCCTTAAATAGACAAATTTCATAATTCAATTTTTTGATTACTTTTTTCATAAAGTGTATAGAGAATTTGACATAAATTTATGTAGAAAATTAATGTTATGTAGCTTACGCTTGCTTAGAATTATTAGGTACATAGTTATAAGGTCTTATTTTTTGGAAAAAAAAAGATGTTATTTGAGTTATGTATGTTTTTACATAATGGGCAATAAATTGAGTGATTAATGAAATATCACTTCATTTCCGTGACCTGTATTAAAGTAAATAATTGTAAACTTTTTTATTAGTTATCCTAGACACATAAAAGTTTACAATACTTATTGGAGACTTGCTTTGTGCAATAACATAAACGTATTGGCCGTCCCCTTTGTCTAAACTTTGGAGGTTTAGTGGACGATATTTTATAATTTGCTGAGTGGACACAACCATTGTGTCAGACTTGATCGCGACTACCGTACATCAGGTGTGACATCAGCTATAGTATCACTCTTAGGAGTTACACGTTCCGGGATCAGTCGGAGTATACCTATTATTTAATCAAACGAGATCGTAGAAGTTTTATAATCGACTGGTTTGCCATCATGTATATGGCGGTAAACCCTTCACAGTGACCATCTTTTGATTTGTCGCGTTTAGGGATCAGCCAATGTATATCCAGCTGTCAAGAGGCTGGCAAGCCAGCATTAGCAGTTACGACCTGTGACGGATTACCGCTATCTCGGTAGCCGCTGTTACTTTTGCATTGTAGTGTGTTTCACAGAAAGCATCGTCACTTTGCTATGCTTCAATAAATAAATAAAATGTAAACATCTAAGTATGTTGTCAATCTTATCTTGAGAAGGCTTAGCAAATTTTTATACTAAATTAATTTACGATTGAAACTAGAGCTACAGCTAATTTGCATTTGTACCGAATGGTGAATTAAAATCGAATTTAGAAGAACAAAAACTATGGATATATTTTAAGGAAAAAATCTACAAATGTTTTGACATTGATGGGTCAGTGGTAACATGTACGGAAACCGCGTCGATCGACGTGAGTTTAAGTCTCTGCGACGAGCCAGAGCTTTCGGTGAAGGAAAATATTGTGATGAAACAATAGCGCGGTGATAGGGCATTTTCAAATCCTCGCCAAGCTAACTACCACCATCAAGTCTAAAATATGTCGCCGAATATAGCCTATAGGCATGTTCCAGCAGCTGTACTTCAAAGCCAGTTCTCCCACATCGTCATTTATCATCAGGTGAGATTGTAGCTAAACGATAAACCTATGAAGATTATAAAAAAAGGTATGTCGTATGCTTTATTTGTTAAATTATTTACGACTGGTCACCTTTTCATTAAATCATCTGTTAAATTGAGCGAATTTTATTGGGTTTCCGTGCCAAGCGAACCGTTTATCGAAGGCATAAAACCACATCAGTCAGAGTTTAACATTTTTAATATACATGTTTCTAGATTATTCCACATATGTACACTGTACAATATTGATTATAACAATAGCCTATGTTAATGTCATATAGCCAAAAGCTATATGAGAATCATGAGGTTAAGTAAGCACAATACACTATTAATAATTCATTGTTAATGTGGAGTTCAATTTTATTGATTTATTTACTTTACGAAACTACAATAACATTATCAACATTTCATTTGTAAATTGTTTCTAACGCTGAATAGAAACGTAATGAAAAATATAGGTATTAGAAAATACTCATAACAATTTTATATAACTTGAATATATGACCGTTTAAAAATATAGGAGTTTCTCCTAGAAAGGGGGCAAGGGCAAGGGTAGGCAAGGGTAAAATTATGTTAAACAATTTTTTATACTAGCTTGGCAATATGCTTCTATCTTATACTGATGGTAAAAGTACGGTCCAAAAACAATGCTGACCGTCGGTGACAGATTCCATCGACAGTAGTCGCCGTAATACTGGCCCGCACAAATTACCCCTTCAAGATTCTTTGGAATGACCCTATATTATAGGAAGGAGGGAACACGTTGGCTGGAAGACTATTCCACATTCACACGGTACGGATAAGGCAAGAATTTGCGATATTCTTTTTACATGGTATGATGGCTGCTACCGTATAGCTGTGGCTCTGTAAACCAAACCACATGGCTTTAGAAGATGATGGCATAAGATCAAACTGCTCTTCAGATGTTCAGAACATACACCATGATACAGACTATAAAATGCTCAGCGAGGCAATTTCCCTTCGCATCTGAAGCGGTTCTAAGTATTTAGCAATGTCTGTATGATTCACAATGCAGATAACCCGTCACTGTAATCTGTCCAAGAAATCAAGGACGCATTGGACGTAACTTTCCCAGAGATGCAAACAATATTTTATCCACGGCCGAACTTGAGTCTTATAAAGAAAGTACAGCTAGTCGAATGTGGAAAACCATCACACTCTGATTATTATAGATATCCATTCATATGATATTGAGGCTGCCACACTTTGCGATTAAGTGATTATAAAAAGAGAAAAGCGGAGTTTTTTTTTAAATAAGAGAACATACAAACCTGAGTTCAAGCATATTATTTGCTCCATGTGAAGATATGAGGTTATATAGAACTGACTGAAGTAAGTAACCATATCTGCCCGCAATATCTCGGCTTCAATTCGATTACAAGTAGGCATATTGCTTTAATCCTATTGGTTACTTTTAAAATGCCGTCAACTAGCCGTCCGGCGCAGAGTGGCATAGCGCCATCGCGCCTATGATGTAGTAATTATTTCAAATTACATCTATTTTTTTAAAATTATGAAGTGTATTATTAAATCATTTTATATGTTTATAGACTATTGACTAAGTACGTAAATATAGGTAAAATAACCAATTAAATAGCACCATGTATATGTACTAAGATAAGGTATTAATTATACTGTTAGGTATCAATATATTAACTTAGAGAACTTACTACATATATTTGAAAATTTATAATATTAATTTATAGAATATGTTCACACATTAATAACATCTCCAGCAAATTAATGAAATTTGAATAACGTATAATTAATTTCTGACATAAGCTACCAATTAAAACTCGATAGATATCTATTGAGATAAGAAGTACCAAAATATTTCATTACACAATAAAATACAATTTCAAACTAACTGGAAAGCTTTCATACACGCCTTGCCGCCTCGCTGTTGCCTATAACTATGTATAACTCCCAAGTATTAACGCCGGCTATAATATACAAGCTATGTCCCACGGTTTCACCCGTGTTAACTTTATTCGATAAACTCTCCACGGGCGCCGTCGCCAACGCGCCCGAGTATTCCTATCATTGTTTCATTTCCCTTACTTGCCTTCAGCTTGCCAGATTGTTTGACGTTCATAGTCACTGCTGCGCTCCTTAGGTTCGTAGCGTGAAGTTATACATAGCCTATACTTATACTTTACTCATTAATCTGGCTATCAGACTGGTAGTCATACATAGCCTATACTTATACTTTACTCATTAATCTGGCTATCAGACTGGTAGTCCCAAAGATTAGCGTGTTTAAACAAACAATCAAACAAACAAAAAACTCTTCAGCTTTCTTATATTAGTATAGATTTGAACGAAGAAATTTGCTTCGTCTCATATTTGCCGTACTGAGAAGCTGTGGGACTGTCTCCTAGCCAGAGTGATCTCTCCTTCCTATAACATGGAGGCCTTCTTCAAAGAACTTCAAATATAACGTGAAGAAACATTTTAACAGGCGGGCATGACTCTGACGACTGAAAATGTATTGTAGATCCCACTGTAGCCAGTGTAACATGCACTGTGTTCACCATCAGGTACAGTGTCATGAGTTTGCTGTGCTACGATATAAAAAAAAGTTGCTCCTATTAAGGATTGAGTTGAAATGGTTGTGCCAACGCGTTTTGTCAACCACATCCTACGGACGGTAAGACAGTTAAATAGGCAAATACAGCTGCTCTGAGGCAAAAATAAATGCGGCGGTTAAAAAATTTATTAAGTTTCAACTTCATTTAATTTTTGTTTTTCATATGATTTGTATTTTTGTATACGTGTGCTCTGGGATGTGAGACCTAACCGCGCGGATAGAGTGAAAAGAGGCGGCCAGTTACAATTTAATGGCGAATGCACGATGCCTTTCAGTCGGAAATATTTTTGCTTTTACGCGGAAAACCACCGCGAGAATTTTACGGGTTTTCAACTTTATATATTAGTAAAAAATATATTTTTGAGCATAGAATTACCTTACCTATAGAATCTAAAACAATTTTGTGTGATACTAAGCTAGCTTCATATGTATTTCATACAAAACTTACTCAATACTACCGATTTCCATTATTAAAACTCTGTAGTTCTATTCTACTATTGACGTCTGGTGCTAATCAAAATGTATTCTTCGGTCAGGCATGGAATCGATAGAAAAATATACTTTACTATTATGAAAGTACGACGGCCGGGAGACCGTTCCACAGTTTCACAGTACTACAAAGATAAGACAAAGAGAACTTTTTAGTTCGTGACGAGATGGAAGTTAAAAAAAAGGCCGTATAAATGTGAATCCGAAGCCCAGCGCGTGTGGTTCTGTTGTGGAAAGGAGAGGAGGGAATTAGATTAAACAGCTCTTCAGAACACTCACCATGAGACAGACGGTAAAACACACTTAGCGAGGCGATGTTCCTGCGAAGCTGAAGTGGCTCGATATAATGGGTATCTTCTGCATCATTAACAATGCGAACGGCCCGTCTCTGTAACCTATCCAGGGCATCGAGGAGGTATTTTGCAGATTCATCCCAGAGGTGCGAACAGTATTCCATACACGGCCGAACTTGTGCCTTATAAAGAAGGTACCGAAGGTACAGTTGACCGGGCGTAAAAAACCGTCGCACCCTGTTCAGGATCCCTAGTCTCCGAGGTGTAATGGAGATGACACTCCCGATGTAATCCCTGGGGTTGAGGTCGCTGTGAATATCCACACCTAGGATATTGAGGCTGTCACGCATTGCTAGTGAGACGTTCTGAAGAGTGGGGAGGGAAGAAAACGGAGACTTTTTTTGAGGAAAACGCGTACACCTGAGTTTTCTTGGCATTGAACTCAACCAGGTTACTTGCTTCCCATGTAGATACACGTTGCAAGTATTGAGCATCTTCCTATAACATAAAACGTTTGAATATAAATAAATTTGTTAATAAATAAATGAGTAAACTGAAACAAAACTCTTAAACAAAATATGATAATAACAATTAAAAATAAAACAATAATAATAGTAATTAAATAATAATACTTAAAAAATAATGTAACACATATATATTTATATATATATACAAATACGAATGCGTGTATGTTTATCTTATTCTTGCGCGTGTCGGTCGATGTACCTAGACGATGATATTTCGTTTAAAACATGACTCATGTAGAGCTCCGAGAATGATGTAAAACAACATCTAAATATTTCGCAGCGAAACAACGCTGAACAGAATCTATTATTAAATAGCTCTTGTATAAAAAAACGGTTACCTAATACATGAATATAACTTTTTAAATTCTGTTGCCGTTTGTTTAGCTTTATAAATGCTATAAATACGGGAATGTATAGTGAATACAAAGTTTCCACTGTAATCCTTTAATTGAAATCTTGTCGGTAGGCATGTTAAGCAACCGGCGGCTATATCTGCAGAATCCCAATTTTTATATGCCTGTTAGGCTAAATTAGACACTTTTCTTGATGGTAAATAAAGGGCAATGCATTGACACAAAAGTATACCCACTATAGGTTTCTGATTTTATATGATCTATGCTATAGCATAGATAAAAAGCATTTTTGAAGTGAAACTTCTTATGCGACTTCCAACGCGTTAAACGTCAAACGTTCAACGCACATTATCGGTCTCTCCTATTTGTGTGAGCCAGAGCGAGAGAGCAATATATTATGAGTCTCTCCTCTTTGTGTGAGCCAGAGCGAGAGAGCAATATATTATAGGTCTCTCCTCTTTGTGTGAGCCAGAGCGAGAGAGCAATATATTATCGGTCTCAAATAAGTGGTTGCATATTAGTAACTTATTACGTATTATGTTATGTTATGTAATTTAAACATGAAACCAGTACGTAATACTTGGAGTGAAAAATTTAAGACTTCCTCAGATATAGCGGTGCTAAAATTTTTAAGAGCGGGATGCTGGCGCCTCTGCTGAAGTATCACGAGTTCATAAATTAGTTAGTTTACGAGGCAAAGGTCGTGTACCCGTAGTCCGAGTCCTGTGTATAATTTTCATTTAAACACGAGCAGCCACAGGTCTGCGCTGTAAATCAGCACACCGCTTCACCGGTCACCCTTCGACTCCCTGTGACGCGGACGTAGGTAGCCGTAGCCGCACACATCGGCTCGCTCGTTCGCCGACACCCGACCTCCGACCTCCGCAACAATGTAAAGACATTTCCATTGTACCGTAATAGGGCATTGTTTGTGACGTAAATTTTACTGCTGAATATGCAAATTTCGTTTTGTGTCGACCTACAGCAAGAAATATTGCGAAAGTTTAGCGAAAATTAAAATCACGAATCGGGAGCAAGTTTTTAATAACAAAGGTTTAACGTTCACAAAAATAAATCTGTACGAATCTGAAATCGGCCGAGATCGGTGGAAGCTTCGTATATAAACATGAATTTACATGTTTTTAAAATTAGATAATATTTTGTGTTTTTAAATTATATTTCCACTGCTTTTCCGTTCGCGTCTTCGCTCGCGTAAAATATAAGATTTATACTGTTTCTTTTATTGTAATACTAACTGTGGGCGCGGCTCCGCTCGCATAGACTGATAAAAAGATTTTTTATTTTTTTGTGAGGAAGTAATTAGTCTAAGTTATTCCTTATAACTTCAGCTATCTGCCAGTGATACTCCCGTCAAAATCGGTACAAACGTTTCGGAGATTATCCGGAACAGACAGACAGGGTTTTTTGTTATAGGTACCGTGTATATTTTCATATGTATTTAGTAAAAAGCTGTTATTTTGATATTACAAACAGACTCTTTAATTTAATTATATGTATAAATAAAATATCTTTAACGCCCTTCCTCTCCTTAGAGGTGAAGTTTTGACGAAGGTCGAAGTACATGTTAACTTAGTTGTACAGAAGAGTATTTATACTAAGTTAGAAATAAATCTGGCTCGAAATCACAAAATCTGGACCAGATAGTTTGTGCCCGCGGTTAGGCAGAATGAGTGCGCGAACGCGTGAGAGACAAACTGCGAGTGAGTTGGTTTATAATAAAACTAGCTGTGTCCGTGGCTCCGCTCGCGTGGACTACAGTGTGCCGTCGGTCGAGCGCACGCGCGAATCGTGCTGCTCCCGCTCAAAAGATCGCTGACTTTTTTGTAGGTCTTTTTAAGATTTACAATTATGTAAAACATTACTTTGATATATCTCGTATGGTTTTCTAATTGATTCCTACCATTATCGTCACTGCTTACTTCGTATGTTACTTTATCTACAAAATATACACTACAACATGGCCAGATGACATAATAAAAAAAAACATGTAAATCGGACAAGTGGTTTTTGCTTGAAAATAATAGACAGACAGAGAGTCGTAGATTTTTATAATATGTATAGATGAACTTTTAAAAGCTTTACAAAAAAAGGCTGATTTTAGAGAATCACGAAATATTTTGTACCTATTTTGTTTATTATATTACCTACAAAACTATTTTTATTTTTGCATACATTTGTTGAGTTATATAATAAAAGGGAATGTAAACATTTTTATATAAGATATTTACTTTAAGCGAGCGTAAGCTGTCTAAATTCTAGTGCTCAGTTTTGTAAAGTTTCAGTTTCATACGGGACCGAAAAAAAAAATTGCGGATTTTTATGGCACAGTGGATGTACATATTTGTATTGAATTACAAATAATTTTTTTAAATTAAATAAACCTATTGAGTGCTGCTTATGAATGAGGGTCATGAATATTCAAATCAAGGGTTTTCGCACATCTGTTATATGTACGGTTTCGGAATTTATGTATGTTTTATAAAAAGTATATTACGGCCGGAATTGTATTTACGCGTCCAGTTATGAACTATAAAAGTATTTTTTCAGTGCGCCTTATTAATACTGTGACGGTGATTGATTAGAGCATCTAGTGGCACGTCCATTGCAGAAATCAAGAAAGATATTTTTATATAACTATCCTATAATATAATAAAACTTAAGAGTTTTTTTTTGTTTTCGTTTGTTTGTTTGTTTAAACGCGCTAATCTTTTGAACTACCAGTCTGATTTTAAACATTATTTTTGTATATGATAGCCAGACTCATGAGGAATAGTATAGGCTTCATATAACTTCTCGCTACGACCCTAAGGAGCGGAGCAGTAACTATAAACGTAAAAATAAATCTGGTAAGCTGTAGGCAAGTAGGGGTAGGTAGGTAGGTAAGGTAGGGCAAGTGGGACGCTGATAGGACAACACAGGTACGTTGGCGGTATCGCCGTGAAGAGTTTGTCGAATAAATTGAACACAGGTGAAACCGTAGGGCGTAGCTAGTACTCTTATATATAAAACCCTTGTGTGCAGCTCTGTTGGTGATCGTATAACTTCTGAACGACTTGATATTATATATTTGTTTTATCCAGACAATAGTTTATAGTTATCTTAGGATCCCATAGGTGGCCCTGTCATCTGGGTATTAGCTAACGGGAACAACAGAATAACGTTTGCAGGCTCATCATCACCCTTCCCAACCGAGTAAATAGAAATTTGAAATTTAGGGAATAACGTAGGTATATCATTCTATAAAGGATTTTTAATCCCTAAAAAGATGAAAGGTTGCAAAGTTTAAATGCATATATTTTTGTATAACATTTATTTGGAATTGATATTAATACTCTTAAATTCAATTAATGAAACACGTATTTTAGCATTTTACAAAATTCAACCTCTAAGGGTGTGTAAGGGGCCAGCAAAGTTTTGGGAAATAATATTTTTCGGGTAAGATCCATTCTTTGTGATCTGTTCCAGAGTCAGTTCCAACAGTAGTCTGGTGATTTTAGCACCAGACAGTAGAACCACCAACATTGTATACAAAGCAGTATGCTTTATTGAATATTTTTTTGTTAGTACTTTTGTTCGCATAACCTAAGTACAGTGTTTGTAAAATTGGTCGATTTATATATGAACAAATAAATACATAACATACCAACATACAAATTCAATTACATTTAAAAATCTGTACAAATCTTATAGTCTGTTTACGCGAGCAAAGCCTCGGGCGTCATAAAAAAAACAAGCGTAGAGTTTAACTTAAGGATTAATAAACCGACAAATTGGTTTAAAATCAATTGCAATTTTAGTTCAACCAGTCTGCACTATTGACTGCTACTTTCACATGAAATGCCCCATGTTTAGATTTAACATGAGTCATAAAATAAAATCCGAGCGAGTTCAAATATTGTTTGAACGTGATCTCGAGGATAGCAACGGAGATTTTCTTCTACGTCGTTTAGAGCACCTATCACGGACCTTAGCACTTGCTTTTGAAATGATACGAGTTTAAATACATATAAGAATGTTCTCACGAATTTAAAATACATTTATAATAAATTTTATTTTATTTGACCCTTTATTGCTGATACGAATACATACAAATAATTAATTTCTTAGTCTTTACATATCAGGTATACCGTTTGTAGTGTTCAGCGTGTCACGTGACACGTAGACCTCTTCCAGCTGTGTACATACAATGCTATCGTTTGCTTTTCTTGGTCATATCTTATTTTCAATTTTCTTTGTGTCATCTGTCCATACTTTAACTTGTCTACCCCTTTTCCTTTTACTATCCAGTGGATACCATTCTGATGTAATTTTTGATTTTTTTGTCTTGCCGTCTCTTATCATGCGTCCCGTCCATCCGAAGTTATATAACTTCACGCTACGGCTCTATGGAGTGGAGTAGTAACCATGAACGTAAAGCAGTCCGGCAAGCTGTAAGCAATTTTGAAGCAATGAAGGCTCAGTGATAGCGTGTACGACTTCGCGTCGATTGACGTGAGTTCGAATCCCTGTAATGAGCCTGTGCTTTCTGTGAAAAAAAACATCATGAGGAAACCATAGCATGGTGGTAGGGCTTTTTCTAATGCCCGCCTGGCTAGCTATCAAGTTGAAAATGTGTCACCAAGCACCAATAAGTGTGTCCAGCAGCTGCACTTGAGAGCCAGTCTTCCTAGATTTAGCGTGTTATCATCTTGGGCCTCATCGTCACTTAAAATCAGGTGAGATTGGGGCCACTACGCCAACTAAGACGATAAAATAAAGCAAGTACTTACGGAAAGTGAAAACAATGATATGCTACACGGGTGTGTTGGCGACGGCACGACAGAGAGTTCGTCAAATATATTAAACACGTGTGGAACCGTGTGGTACGGCTAGTACAAAACATCATCATAATACACCTATCTATACTAATATAATAAAGCGAAAGTTTTTTATTGTTTGTTTGTTTAAACACTCTAATATCTAAAAGTACTAGTCGGATTCGAAAAAATATTTTTGTATATGATAGCCAGATTACGAGGAATGGTATAGGCTATCTAGCATTAGGCTACACCTCTCGGCTAGCCTTAGATATTGATTTTTGTTAAGTAAGTCGAAAGAAATAGTGCACCCTAACTGCTTTATCCGCGTGCGCTGGCGTAGTGGTTAGTGATACGTAAATACAATGTTCTACAAAAATATTGCTCCTTAGTACATTTAAAAAATAGTCCGCAATACTATATGCCTATCTCTTATACATAAGCCACAACAATATTGAAAATTGAGAAAAGATTTATGAGTAATATCGTTAGACATAGCATAATAATCCTTACGAACGAAAGTTACTTCATCATCAAGACAATTTTATGTACATAAACTTTGCCCTTTATAGCATTGTATTTCGAGAAATAGTTTGGGAGATAATGTAAAATTTAAATAATTCAAGACTCGGCTTGGGTTTAGGAATATAGGTGTACTGAAGTATTACAAAACATCAATCAGCGATTTATTTTAAATTATACGCAGGTGAAACTGCTGGGCACACCTAGTTTAATATTAACTTCTAACATTTTTACCAAATTCACTTAATATATAATATTTACAACCTAAACGTGTACAATGTTTGTTTTTAATAATAATATTTTACAAAGCTAAGTATTACCTATTAAAATTGATTAATTCATGAAAAGTTATCCTTCTATTAGCTTAAAAGCCCTATGAACAACAGAAACCTAACAAATACATTAATACTCATATACCTTCCTTCAATATTAATATGCATGAGTCGGTATTATGTAAACGAACGAGTTTAAAAGTTAAACTTTAAATACAAATTATTCCACATTCCATCAGGATATTTAAAAACCACAGTAATAGAAAAACAATGGAAGTATGTATATAATATATTTAAATATGACGATATTAATTTAATTTTTACAATATTCACAAGAAAAGGACTAAATGTGTTAGACCAATAATAATAATAATTAAAGAATTATTAATAAATTATAAACTACTAGTTATGCCTGCGATTTTGCTCGCGTGGACTACAAAATGTTGTCAGTCTGTTAGTAATAATGCCTTAATAAGCATTATTAAGACAGCTCAACTCGCACGTGCGCTTGACCGACAGCATTCTGTAGTCCACACGAGCGGAGCCGCGGGCACAGCTAGTTAACAATAAAAAACAAACGTCTTTTTGTTGTAGAAAGATGAAACCGCTGTTAATCTGATTCAGGCGGAAATGGCCAAACAATTTTGGATATATTATTTATTATGGATACTATAAATTAAAATAATTTAGCAAATATTTGCTGTATTAAAATGTCTATTAATATTACAATTAAGTTATAGATAATATTAAATGTAATATTTAATTAATACAAATCCTTCAATTACTTTTTACATCAAAGTAAATAATGTTAGGATAAATGTTTGTAATATCATGAAATTACTTTTTTATTATTTTATAATTGACAATACAACGTTTTTATTTAATATATGTTAGATTAAATAATATGTAGTAACGTAAGTTTATGTGGTGATTTGTTTAAAAAACATAATATTTATATTATATGTTTCTTCTGAAGTCTTTAATAACTCTTTTTAGTAAGCATCGTGTTTATTGTGTAATTAATTTGTAAACCAGTCATCAAAGTTAATTCTCACAAGGTTGTATATTTTCAAGGTTAAGCAAACAACTAATTAAACTTTACAAACAGGGTAATGGGCGTATGTGGCAAGATAGGGAAAAGGAGTAATAATTTATGCGTTGTGAAGTACAAGTCGTTATAAGATCTATACGTTAATTGGTATACATATTGAGTTTGACCCGGAATTTTAATTAAACATAAACTAGATTATGCACAGGGTAAATTGAGACCCATTTCTTAAACTACTAACAGTTGATAGTGTTTGCCTCAAACTTGGAGGTTAGTTATTTGTTAGGCAACATTGGCTATTAGAGTTATAGTAGGTATATTAGAACTTTGCGTATATCTGAATACGAACTATTATAATATGTAAGTTTCGTACTTTGAATATGTAAATATTAAATTTATTCTCAATTTACTGTTTAATGTTTATTTATAGTAATATTATAAAAGTCAAGAGATTTTTAAAATTAACTTCTTTAGCACCGTTGTGATTTGAAACTCAATGAAACGAAAAAACGACGATAAAAAAAGACAACCATATACAACTATAGCATTTAGCCTACGAGAGAACGAGATAGGACACATTTACATTATGCGCGGTTAATGCAAGTTTGGATTGGCCCAGTGGTGTGAGCCGGCCAGACTTTATACTCAATACGAACGAAAGGTCGATCGATGGCTTGAATCCCGTTGATTTATGATATTTAAAAAGAATTTTTAAAGAACGTATTTTCTTTTTTCTAGACGTTTCATTTCTGACACGTGAGAATTGCTGCACACATAATTATTTGACACGTTTGTAGTTCACACACAATTATTATTTCTTTTGGTTTGTTAGTGTGAAAGAGGTAATCTCTGGAACTACCAGTCAGATATAATTTTTTGCTTAATTTTATAGTCTATTTGTTGATGAAGGTTATAGGCTACATAACTTCACGGTATGACCGAAAGGAGCGGAGTAGTAACCCTGAACGTCAAGCAGTCTGGCAAGGAAGTACGGGAAGTTAAAACAAAGACAGCTTATACGGGTGCGTTGGCGGTGCGGTATAGAGTTAGCCTAATAAATGAAACATGGGTGAAACCATTTAATTGTCTCAATATCTTCAGTTTTCCACCTACTTAAATAATGTGATCATTATGTGAAATTATAATAATATCTAATATAATAAAGCGGAAGGGTTTTTTGTTTGTTTGTTTAAACGTTTGAAAAACGTTTGAACGTGTGAAAGTTTATGAAGCGATGATGGCGCAGTGGTAGCGTGTACGACTTCGCGTCGATTGACGTGAGTTCGAATCCCTACAATAAGCCTGAGCTTTCGGTGAAGGAAAACATCGTGAGGAAACCATAGCATGGTGGTAGGGCATTTTCTAATGCCCGCCTGGCTAGCTACCACCCTCAAGTTGAAAATCTGCCACCAAGCACCAATAGGTGTGTTCCGGCAGCTGCACTTGAGAGCCAGTCTTCCACTAGGTTTAGCGTGTTACCATCTTGGGCCGCATTGTCACTTAACATCAGGTGAGATTGTGGCCACTACGCCAAAACTACAACGATAAAAAAAAAACAATAGTCTCTGGAACTACCAGTCGCATTTGAAAAATTTTTTTTGTATATAATAGCTAGATTCACTTGGTTAGTATAGGAGTACTCTAGCATCATGCTACAACTCTCAGATAGCCTTAAATAATGATTTTTTTCAAGCAAGTCGGAAGGTACATCGCACCCGAACTGCTTTATTCGCGTGCGCTTACGTAATGGTTAGTGATACGTAAATACAATGTTCTACAAAAATATTGCTACTTAGTACATCGAAAAAAAAAAGTCCGCGATACCATATGTCTATCCCTTGTACATTAACATTTTTTTAATTGAAAAGTGTTTCATGAGCATTGTTATTAGGCATGTTATTAGGCATATTAGGCATATTAATCCTTACGAACGAAAGTTGCTTCATCATAAAGACAATTCTATGTAGATAAGCTTTGCCTTTTATATCATGTTATTTAGACGAAAAGTTTGGGAGATAATGAAAATTAAAATAATTTATACCTCGGCTCGGGTCTATGTCTATGACTATAGTTGTAGTGGCGCAAACGAGCCGTGTGAGTTGTGATGCATAACCCTGGTCACCCTGGTCACCCGATGAAAATATTGTTTATACTGAAGTATTATAAATCAATCAGCGATTTCTTTTAAATTATACGCGGGTGAAACCGCGGGGCACTGCTAGTGTAGTTTTAAGTATGGTCTCGTATTTACTAAACAATTATTTCATGACTATTTCGGGAAGAAGACGGATATTTCTGGGCCCAATGTGTAATTACTTGAAATACGGTTTATAAAATCAATTATATTTTTGTACTTATAAATGTAAAATATCATCACAATTAACAATGTAGAAGATGAGAAAACTAATAAGTAAGTTAAGGAGTAAGTAAAGATAATCGATAATCGTTTGATGTAGAGGCAGTATTCATACTTCCCGACATATTATATCCAATGGCACCAGCAACAATCGCGAACCACAAAACATAATTCAGTTTATGAAAGTCGTGTCTCATTATGATTTCTTTCAGTGCCAAATACAAACTGATAAATTTTTAGTTTCCTTCCCCATAATTAACAAATTAAACTAGCATTACATAAAGAGTTTTCACAAATCAGTTGATGTGTGTGCGCGCGTGTGTGTGTGTGTGTGAGTGTATGTGTGAGTGTGTGTGTTAAATAAGAAATATTTTTATGCTATGTATATTAAAAATATATAATTAAGATTAATTGTCAAAATCAATTATTATAATAATAAAGGTCGTGGTATTGAAAGCGAAATAATCATAGAAAAATGAAAAGTACCTTTTTCGTTACTTTATTGACCAGTCTGTGCACATAATTGTGCAAACTAGTTTTAATTATTGTAGACTTTGTGATTAGTAGTGTAAATTAATTTCAAATAGATTATTATTATCTGACTGTAAGTCGAATAGTATAACCGACTATAATCTGTCTTCAGACAAGTGCCATATATTTTTGCGTTTTCGGCTATGAATAAGTAAAATTATTATTAAATGAGCTACTTTATTACAATAACTATTTGATTTTCGAAGCTTTATAGCCGTAAGTTTGAAAACCGAAGGATCGCTACATTACACTGCAGTGTAAAATAAAAGGTTCGGGCTTCCGTTACACATCTCATAATAATAAATGAATGTTTATCTTGCGAGTGGGTGTATTTACTCAGCGAGTGTTTGCACAGCGACAAAGGGTCGTATCGTCTATCACGAACCTAAAATTGTATTTGTTCAAAGCAAGAATTTAATTAATCTCTCTCTGTCTAAGTACAGTTGGATCACATATCTATTTAATAAACATATCTGAATTGTAATCTAAGTTTAAGATGATTTGGTCAAAGATTTAGAATTATAGAGACTTATTAAACTCGATAAAACCACAGTCCTGACTGGCTTGATAAAAATACTTTTAAGGAAACGTCTTGGTGAAAGTGCTCCACTAAACATTTTCAATAAAATAACAACCTTTAAATGACGAATTTAAAACGAAATTGGAGTAAATAGATAACGGGTAATTTTTTTTTTTTGTATACTTACGTAATGATTATGAAAACAAAAACCATTAATTAGCTTAATATGTTTAAGCAACTTTTTGATATATATGCTAGTATAATTATATTATTTGAACGTTTTCGCGTATTGCTCTTCACACGTATATTTCTGGTACGAGTAAGTCGCGGCCGCTGTACGTCGGCCGATATTTCCTGCTCCCACGACGACAATAATTTGTCGGTCCGGCGCCGGCGTGCCCCGTTTCGTGTATTGCTGGCCATTAATCTCCTTCAGCTGTACAGTCTAATCGTATTGGATATGAACGATCATCGTCACTGCCCATTTGGGAGTACCTATCAGCTAAAAAGAAATTTTCGTTTGAATTCACGGTTAAAGTTAAATTCCGCAATCATTATTTTGTATTAAAGTGCATATTTTAACATTAAGAATATTTGATGAGAAATATTTATAGCGTGTTTTCGTATTTGTAGGTTTAGCGTTATGACGTCAATCTCACCTGATGTTAAGTGATGATGTGGCTTAAGATGGTGATACGCTAAGCCTAATGGGAAAACTGGCTCTCAAATGCAGCTACCGAAACACACCTATAGGTGCTTGGCGACAGATTTTCAACTTGACGGTGGTAGTTACCAGGTGGGTACTCTAGCACCGCCTTCACCAAAAGCTCAGATTCATTGCAAAGATTAAAACTCACGTTGATAGACGTGGTATCCGTAGACGCTACCGCTAAGCCATCATTGCTACATTCTGAAATAATAATCATAATGATTTCTGGCATGATGATATTTATTAGTATTCGCATAGATTTTACTAAAAAATGAAATTACTACTAACTGGGTAAATTTATTTTACCAAGTTTCTACAAAATTACAATTAACTAGTACTTGAGTATGGCAGTACAATTTGGTTCTTTTTTTACTAAAACCAGTTTGTATTTATTTAAAATTTACCATAATTTGCTAAATAGTTATATGATCTACACCTATCCATACATATATGTATTTCTAATGCATATTGAAGCAAATCTCTGTTAGTGTTCCTGAGACCACGTTCGACTAATATTTGAGTGCGCTCATGTTCATAAAGCTGTATGATTTACGAGTATAGCATTATTCAAACATAACTAAGCGTACCGTGTTTAAGTACCGGTCATAACAGTCATTAAAATTCGATCAAGTTGTTTGTGTTTAGATTATTTTTATGTTGAATATATTGACTGTACCAACGAAGGACAAAAACATTAATTAGATGTCACATTTATTTGGAACTAGTAACCCAGCCTGGCTTTGCACGGGTAGCAAAGTACCTAATACAAATAACTCTATTGGTTTACGCCGCACACGCCAGTAAAGCTCCCAATCGGCATGATTTTTTTCCGAAATCTTCAACAATCATCGTGATATATTTTATCCAATTTACACAAAACATTAATGAGTTATACATCTAAACCTAAATCTTCCTCATGAATCAGTCCGTCCATTATTGAAAACCGCATGAAAATTCGTTCAGTAGTTTTTGAGCTTATCGCGTTCAGACAAACAAACTCAGCGGGGACTTTGTTTTATAATGTAATGATTTATGTTATTACAATCGTTACAGAATATTTGTAAATGACTTTGAATGTAAGATTTATTATCATTATTCGACTGCTTTTATAGAATAGTTAGAAAGTATATTATAACTAATATCGATAGAATTGAGTATTAAGTTATATACGTGTATTTACACCAATGTACATTTAAATTTCTAATTCGTTAATGCTATAAAATCCGATAAGGTCAGCAGCTAAAGTCAGTTAAAATTCAAAAGTAATAAAATGCCTCCGTAGAGCTGTTTATCAAATAATCTAATAAAAGCTACCTATTAAATTGTACATGAACTATATAAATTATATCAAAAACTTTATTTTTTCTTTCGTGTTATGCTTTGTGATTTCGACATCATTAAGTCCTGTAAAAATATTTTTTTTATCGTTATAGGTTTGGCGTAGTGGCCACAATTTCACCTGATGTTAAGTGACGATGTGGCCCAAGATGATAACACGCTAAGCTTAGTGGAAGACTGGCTCTCAAGTGCAGCTCCTGGAACACACCTGCTGGTGCTTGGCGACAGGTTTTCAACTGGAGAGTGGTAGCTAGCCAGGCGAGCATTAGAAAAAGCCCGACCACCATGCTATGGTTTCCTCACGATGTTTTCCTTCACCGAAAGTTCAGGCTCATTGCAGGAATTCGAACTCACGTCCATTGACGCGAAGTCGTACACGCTACCACTGAGCCGACATTGCTTCATTGATTAGTCAGTAAGGAAATTTGTCTACTGTGTAGGGAAATCTAGGTACTATTTCCTATGGTTAATGACTTATTAAGAATAGCCCTGTGAGGTCTTTATAGAAAATCTCCAATATCAATTACACTTTCAAATTATGACAACACTAAGCTAGACAATATAAATGAATATTTCCCTTGTAAGTTCACTTTTTGATTTTTATTAAATAACTAGCCGTGTCCGCGGTTCCGCTCGCGTGAACCACAGAATGCCATCGGTCAAGCGCACGCGTGAATCTTACTGCCCTCGCTCCCAACCAAGGCGGTCGCCCGTAGGTTATTTTAAAGACAAAATTGCTTAGTGTGGGTGATCGTTTGGAGATAGACATATGGGATCTCTGACTTTGTTGCAATTCTTTTTAAAATCCACAGTTATGTATTAGATTAATTTGATATATCTCTTATAGTTTACTCAGCGTAAGCCATTTAATCACCCCAAAAAAGTATTTTTTCCGAATTCACTCACCATTATCGTCACTGTTTATTTCGCATCTTACTTTATGTAACAAAATATATTCTATAACCTGGCCAAATAATATATCTATGAATTAAAAAAACATGTAAATCGGATATGGTATTCGCGTGAAAAGAACATACACGGACAGAGAGACGTTAAGTTTTATAATATGTATAGAAGAAGAAGAACACTAGCTAGCCCCGCAGTCAATAAGTCGACCACAGAGCTACCTACTCTGTTTTTTTTTATCCTGATAACAAAAATATGTATTTGCTTTAGTATCATAAATATTATATAATAATTTTGATTGAAAATACGCAATAACCATAATATTATATCAATAATGCACCCGAATCACAAATCTGTGTATCATAAACCTTCAATTCCATGTTGTTTACGTGTTTACTCTGTAAATTTATCCGAAATTTACGTTAAAAGCTTCTCAAACCTCATCAGAGGCCAGTTTATTTTAGGTTTTAGCGTAAAATTGGGACACGTTTGGACTTTAAAGGAATCTTATTTTAAAATTGTGTTTTTTCGATGTTCGCCAAATATTTTCAAACACTGTAATAGTATGATGAATAACAAATAATTACAAAGAATAGACGTTCATATTAAACAGAAAAATAAACTTAGACCTTCATACATGAAAACAACAAATCTACATTCCTGATTCACTTTGTGAAAATTAAGGAGGAATGTCATATTAAGATATTAATGTAATCATAAAACTACAAATAGATAGTAGGGTTAACATTATTTCAAAGGTAAATCTAGGGTGAAAATCACAGCTTTAACCTAAAGTACGCTAGTTCATACTTATCTTTGCCGTACTCTGAAGCTGTGGAACTCTCTCCCGATCAACGTGTTCCCTCCATCCTACAACATTAAGTCCTTCAAACATAACCTGAAGGGACATTTGTTTACGCCGGCATCACAACGACGACTTACTATGGATTATTGTTGGATTGCATTGTGCTTATCATCAAGTACAGTAACGTCCCTATGCTATGCTACGAGAAAAAAAAAATTGAATTATTTTAATGCAATTTTTGACTGAAATTATAAATATCTTATACAAGTCTGTTGTAAGCATCCTACTAAATCAGGAATGACTTTTCAGTTCCAACATTAAGCGAAGCATGCCTGTTTGCGGCTGCGAGCGGCGTAACTTAAACACGTGGTTATATTTATAATAGCACATTAGAGCAGCCATCTCGACGCAGCTTTAAATATTAACGCGCGGAGTACGCGTTCTACGCAGTCGTCTACTGAAAAAGGCATTTTATTTGTGAATAACGAGATCATGCACCACCTTCACTGTATAATAAAGTTTCTTATTACCCGCTAATGATTTGCATTAAACAAAACTTACAGCTGTTGTGTACACTTTCGCAGCTCTTACCATAGTTAGTAATGTAAGGATTAATATCAGCATGCTATTACATTTTTGTAAAACCGTAAAGAAATTCATACTAACCGTAATGTAATGTCTATGATTGTAGGAGGAATCTATTAGTAGTTGGTAGTCAATCAAATTGATATGCCAATAACATTTACAATCATGCTAATTTTTTAATAATTAGCATGCATATGATTAACATAATTTAACTAGCTAATCCGTGTGAAATGTAATTTGTCTAACCGCTGTCATGTTAGATTGTTAATAAAAGGCGCCTTGAACATATTTTCAATATTATGTTTCGTAATCGTAACTGGTATTCATAATTCAAATTTTGGCATTAATCTGTATTGGATATCGGTGTGAACACCGTATATGAGTCTGTCGCTTCTTGTGATGGGATACGAACCAATAGCAGAGCGTTGTGAAGCGCTCATACGTTCCCGTCCAATCACAACGTCTCGTCATGACGCCATCAAGAATGGCGTCTAATTTTTTTCCTCTTCTCGCCGGTGCACGCGACTTCGTGCGATTCAAAGTGGTTCGTAAGAACATAATTACAGATAAACTATTAAAATATAAGAAATAATTATTCAGTACCGATTGCGTGGTATGCATCGGAAAACAAGCGTGCGTTACCTACTCCAGCTCACCAGACCTGACCACTCTGGACGTTTGAACTGTTGGACGAACAAGCGTACGTGGCTAAAGGTAAGAATTTCTGTCATAGGGGTGACAGTTAAGCACTTGCAGCCTTCAATACAAATCCAGTGGCTGCTCCCATATGTACGTGGTTCTCTACGCACAATCATCAGTAGATGGCATTCCTAATAAAAGAGTAGGTAATTATTTTTTAACGAAAACATTAATTTTATACAATTTGTCTATGTTTCGTCATTATTTTAAAATGATGTTTGATTATTTGACTAATTTTGTTGAAGATATAACGTTGCCAGAAAAACATATTTGAGAAATAATACACTGGCGTGCAAAAAAACCGGCCCACCCGTAAAAACCGACTTATAATAACTACCGAATAATATGATTATTAATTTTAACATAGGGGATACACGGGTCAACGAACAAATATACCTACACCAAATGACAAAGCTAGGCCAATTCCCAAAAGAATGTTCACACATTAAGACTAAGTTTTATAATTGAAATTGAAGTAACAGAATGAATAATGATGGATGATATCAGCAAAACAACAAGACTTGCTTAGACAAAATAATTACTTAGTTATAAACCAACTAAGCAAAAAAATACAGTTGTATTGAAAAAAATTACAACTCATACAAAATATTTAACGATAATATTTTTTAAAACAAATCCAATGGTAGGTAAGTATAAAAAATAACTTGTTCGTATTTAGTTTTATTCATTTACCTGCAATACGGAATATTATCAGAAAAAAAGCTTAATAGTAATGAATGATAATGAATAGGAAGCCGTTTAAACAGTAAATTTTATAACAACATTTAATGATAACAACATTTAATGATATTAATGAAAGTTACAATGATCAATTGCAATGTGTTCTTGAGGTAAGTGTCGGTGAATCAATACGCAACGTACTAAATAAAATGGAGCTAAAAGTAAGCCTTCGTGGAAAATTTAAATAATAGAAAACTATTCGTTACTTAAATCTTATTTAATATTTTTAAGCAAATCTATGCAGTTCTAAAGTTATACCGGCGGCTATGTAAATTATACAGCTTAGTTTAATCAACAAATACAAGAAGACGGAAACTTCTATAATATTTGCTTAAACGACCCTACGTGAACCCGTGAACGTAAAGCCTTTAGGATGAATATTCATGATTCCATATTCTCTGAACATTTCCCTATGATTTGTTTTATTTGTCAATAATAAAGTATTGTTTGAATAACTCAATTTAAATTTGAAATTATAATTTTCCTCAGTAATCACTGAAAAAATCTACTTATTAATATGTTTATTTAGTACTAGAAGTGCCCGCGGCTCCGTTCGCTTTGACCACAGAATGCCATCGGTCAAGCACACGCGTGAATCTTACTGCCCTCGCTCCCAACCAAGGCGGTCGCCCGTAGGTTATTTTAAAAACAAAAATGCTTAATGTGGGTGATCGTTTGGAGATAGACATATGCGATCTCTGACTTAGTTGGAATTCTTTTTAAAATCCACAATTATGTATTAGATTAATTTGATATATCTCTTATGGTTTACTCAGCGTAATCCGTTTGAGCGCCCCAAAAGCGTGTTTTCCCGAATTGATTTACAATTGTCGTCACTGCTTATTTCGTATGTTAGTTTATGTAACAAAAAATATCCTACCTGGTCAGATAACATAGCTATGAATTAAAAAACAATATAAATGGACAGACAGACAGAGAGACGTCGAGTTTTATAATATGTATAGAAAATAATACAAAATACAAGCTGATCCAGCAGAAGTTATTCAGCCCTTTCCCAGTACTTAATGGATTGACCACAGCAGCACCTATCGGATCCTAACAGCTATGAACCATCGTCTCGATAAAACAAATATATTATGTGACTTGAGCTCAATTTTTAGCTCAAGATTTTTATAAACGGTTGATAAAAAAGCGGCTGTTTATTTATCGATCAATGTGTAATAAAATGGGGATTATTTATTGATTCTGAATTAAAATTTTAATAAATTACGTAAAATGTGGGTAGCAGAATGAATAACATTTATTTCATTAAAAAATATAATGGTTTCATTCAGTGATAAAATTTATATCACAAACAATGCCCTATTACGGTACAATGGAAATATCTTTACATTGTTGTGGGGGTTGGAGGTCGGGTGACATGGTCGATGGTGGCGACAACAGTGGCGGAGGCCCGAGCAATCGAGACCGTTTGTTATTATTTTTTTCTTAATTTATTCACTTTTTGTTTATGCTACACCGTTTATATTCGTAAAGTAATAAAGTTTAATATTTTCATAGAAAGGCACGATAAAGCTTTGTTGAATCTTTTAGGGCTGCTTGAACTAAAACTTTAAAAGAAATTCAAACATCCGAATACTCACTCTGTTCGACTGAACTGCACTTTAATCCTTGCACCTTACTTAGTGTTGTTTCGACATTTATGCAGTGTGGGCGCGTAAAGAGCGGCGCTAATAATACAATAATTCGCATAATTCGAATCAAAGCGTGAACCTGGACGTAAATACAAATTCAGTAGTCAAGTAAGTAAAATTATTTTTTATTGAAGAGAATAAATAGGTAATCATATCGTAAAAACACAGAAGAAAAATCATTTAAATGTCACGCTATCTTAGTTTATGTACGTTTTGGTCGAGAGAAAACTGTACTGTAAAGGCGATCTAGCGCTGCATGTTTTAATAGTTTGGTTAGACGACATTAATGTTTTAGCACTGCAGCGAACTTTAGTTCTAACTCTTAATAGTAATACCCTATAAGCGTACTAGTGCTGCATATTTTAATACTTTGGTTAGACGTCGTAATGTTTTACCGATGCAGCAAACTTTAGTTGTAACTCTTATCAGTATTTGAACAAAATAATGGTTTTCATGGACTTTCTTGTCTATCGGTAGAATATACGCCAATGTTTCAAACTAGATTTAAATGTGGCAGTTGCATACAATTCGAAGAAACTGAAAGACTAAAACTAGATTTATTTTTTAGTGCAAATGACCCTAATCTATACATATTATAAAGCTCAACGTCTCTGTGTCTGTCTGTCCATTTATGCTCTTTTCATCACTTATCTGATTTACATATTTTTTCATTTAATTCATAGCTATGTTATCTGGCCAGGTTATAGGATATATTTGTTAGATAAAGTAATATACCAAATAAGCAGTGATGATAATGGTGAACCAATTCGGAAAAGAGATGCTTTTGGGAATTACGCTCAGTAAACCCTAAAAGACATATCAAAATAATGTACTACATTATTGTAGATCTTAAAAAGACATACAAATATGTCGTCGGCAATAGCATATGCCTATCTTCTAAGGATCATCCAAAATAATAATTTTTGTCTTTAATAAGATCGGCGGGTTATCGCCGTGATTGAGAGCGAGGGCAGTACGATTCGCGCGTCAACTCGAACCACGGCATTATGTAGTCCACGCGAGCGGAGCCGCGGGCACAGCTAGTAAATATTATATAGTCTGAAACCTGAATTAATTTTATACTTGTGAGATAGTTTTTGTACAGATACGCTACTTATATCTGGAATGTAAAATAGTTTTTTATGATCGAGTTATACGGAAGAGTTTATTATTTAGAATCTTTATAAAAACAAAATACATTATCTCATAAAAGCACTTTCTAATTAGTGTATTGTGAAGTAAAGTAAAGTAGTGTATTGTTCTTATACATCTAGGTAAGTATACGAGTATATTCTTTATTATCTAGAGATACGAGTTGATTGCTAGTGCTTCGAAGGATCTCATGCATTGTATATTCTATTGCAAACCTGTGTACGTAGTAATATTTTAACGTCCATAAAATGAATATTTATGGGATTGTACCGCGAGCTGCCAATCTGAGCACATACAAACCTATGTAAACCTCGAAGGCTCCCCAGAGAGTCGCATCTAAACGATTTTGCATAATTCACAGCTAAAATATGCTACAATTTATGTAAATATAGGCTTGTTGTCACTCTGGAAAGTATTTAATATATTTTCTAAGTCAACACGCCATGAACGTCTTTATTTAATTTAAATATTTATTAATTTACGATACAATGGGAGTAACATAACTGAAAATACATTAATTACATACATACAACATAAATTAATTCGTGTCGCGTCATCCGCATCGATCGATTTGAGTTTTAATCGCTAAAATGAGCCTGAGCTTTCACTGATGTAAATAATCACGATGAAACTAACGCATGGTGTTAGGTATTTGCTAATGCCACCTGGCTAACCCTCGAATTAAAATTTCGTCAAGCATATATAAGTTATACTTAACAGCTAGTTCCTCCATGAGGCTTAGCGTGTCACCGCGTCACAGGCAACGCTAAACTTATAATCGACATAAAAAAATATCCTGCATTTCTTCATAATCTAATAAATAATTTAAATTCAACTTTGTATGAATCATCTGATAAACGCTTACATAGTTACATGTTTTTAATAATACCATTTGTTTTTGCGTGAATGTAAAATTTTATTTGTCCTCTTCAATCGTTACCATTTATTTATGCATTATTTCAAAATATAAAGTTTTAATAATATATGATTATTTTGAACGTATATTGTTTTAAAATAGAAAACGTACAGCTTGTTACCCGTGACTAATGAAATTACCGTTAGATTTTACGTAAGCAATTTATTCGTACACAATGAAACAAAATTCAAATAAACTCATTATACTGTTCTTCACAATAGTGGTTGTACTTATAGTATCTCTCCCTATGGTCCTCTTACAGATTTCTTCCTTCTTATCACTTGTTTTTCCCACTTCGTTGCCGAAAAGAGAACGCTCCTTGCTCGGAATACGGCTTACTTATATATAAAAATAAAAGGACGGTCGAAATCACTAGAAATTCCTAGAATTCTACGTTATTGTTTAGAAAAGGGAAATGTCCTATATTTAGACTATTGTTTGTTGGATTAAGCATTCGAAATGCGCACTGAATGTGTGGGTAAACTATTGTGTTTTTATTATCTACGAGTAGATACTCGATGATTCGAGAACATTCTAGACGATTCCAGGTATTAGAAGAAAAGTGTTTTTTTTTTTAATTTTACTCAGATCGTAACATTGTATTGGTATTTTCCTAGAGCTGAATTTATTAAGCTCAGTTAAAAGGGAAAGTAAATTAATTAATTAACAAACTTTATATAACCGTCCAAGTTCGAAATGTAATTTATACACGGTGCAATTTGCTAAGCCGCTAAATCGTAACGGTGGTTATCCGCGGCGAGATGAGAATATCTCCAGCGAGCAGGCATCGCAGCGCTCGCCATTAAATCCTGGCTCGAGCGCCTCTCTCACCTCTTTCCACTCAATTTCCACAAAGGGGAGTGCAGCCTACTCCTCTTATGCAAATTATTCACAAAGTATGCGTGTAACGTATGCCTGAACTGACCGTGTATTTGTTGCAACAACGTGTTTAACAAATGAACAAACATGTAACCTAAAACGTGTACTGCAGTGCATTTATATATTATTTATAGGTAAATTTATATTTATACACCAATTGTATGAAGAGTGTACACAATATTAATGGGAAATTTAAAATAAAAGAATGAAAAAAAAAATCATTTAAGTGGCGGGGGTAGACACTGAACGTAACGAAACTATAAGGGCTTCTTATTCACTTCGGCACCCTAAAAAGTTAACACAAGTAACCTAATCATTGAGACCATTCCAATGAGCTCAAACACGATATCTCTGCCTTTAGTTTATAAGGATTCCAGATGGTACTGCAGCTTCATGTCAAGGTTGCCATGTTATTCTAACATCATTGAAGTTACTGAATACCAAATTTCGACTCGATTAGACCTGTGGAAGATGCTAACATCAATTTATAAACTAGAAAGAAGCTGATAATTCTCAAACGGCTGAATATATTTTCTTTAATCATACATAAGAACACACTCGATCAAGTCACCACTCGAACAAAAAAAAAATACTAAATCAAAATCGGTTCAGTCATTCGGGAGCTACGATGATACAGACAGATATAGATACAAGGATACACAGATACACATATTAAACTTGATAACACCCCTCTGTTTGCGTCGAGTGTTAATAATAATCTTGAAACATAATTAAAAAAATATATCCGAAGTTTTAGATACTGACTGACGATAAAATAAAAATAATATTAAAAAAAAAAACAAATTGAACTTATATCCTGTCAAAGACTATAAATCGAAAAATAATATTACATTGTCAAACGGCTGAACATATTTTCTTGAATCATTCCTAAGAACACACTCGATCAAATTACTTTCAAACAAAAAAACTAAATCAAAAAGGTTCAGCTATTCGGGAGCTACGATGATACAGACAGATACAAGGGTACACAGATACACACATTAAACATGATAATACCCCTCTGTTAGCGTCGGGGGTTAAAAATGCCTGGTAACAGTATTAGAAAATATCTCCGAATCCGACAAAATAAAAAAAATGGTTGCATTAAAATTTGTCAAACTCAACTGATATCCTGTGAAAGGCTAAATCGACAAATAATATTACATTGGTTACATATTATAGAAAAGTATTTTTTAATAGGTATAACTACAGCGCCGAAAAATTTGATAAAGGAAAGGAAATAGGCGTAGTGTGTAAAAATAATTTTATGATTTTTACACACGCGTTATGTTCATAAATCAAGTACTTCCGACCGACTTTTGAGTTTCCGCACAACGATGATATACCGCGTCTGTGACAATGCCAGTCGTTACTCGCTTCTGCTTCAATATAATATTTTTACAAAATTATACAATTAATTATAATAGAATAATCCCTAAATCTACATTTTCCTTGATGAATCAAGCTTATTTCAAGCAATCTTCCAAAGCGATTTATTTCTCCGTGGGAGTAAAGGCTGTATTGAAACAAAATAAGTTTAGAATTATAGAACTGGCGAATAAATGTAATCCTGTCCCGTTATCTCTTTTGTACAGTCGAGGAAAAAACAGTATAAACTAGGTCTGTTTTATTTGGAATTTGAAATTTTACTCAACTTTCTCTTTGTTAAAACAGGCGCTTTTTCATTCTGTAAACTATAGAACACGTTTGGCATGTAAATACTTAATTACATCATAGACGTGAAATTTCGTTACCCAAATGTAATTTATAAAATTACCATTCCTGTGTACACGCCTATTTTTATTTTTCTAATTCCAAGAACACCAGCTTTTGAACTCATAATTGTTTAACTAATTGGTATTCAATTTTTTCGTCTAAAAATAAAACCAACTTCATATGTAATTGCTTGATCGTTTTAACGCAAATACCATTATGTGTTAGTTGGCTACTTTTCTACCGGGCATTTGATAATATTATTAATTTTACTTCTTTTTTGTGATTGTGGTTCTGATATCAAACTTCACTATAACCAGTTGGAGATGTTGTTAAGTGAAGTGAAAATGGCTCAGTGGTGTGTACTACAAAGGAACGCTAAGTCGAAGAAATTAGGTTAAAATTTTACAATAAAGCTCAGCCTGTAGTGAAGGATAACAATCCGATACAAACATAACTTTGTGGAAAGATAATTTTCATTGCTATCGCTAAGTAACCATCGGCGTACAAGAACCCTTTTACAGACATATTTTAATTCTTCGTTTGTAAACACTTTCGAAAACATAGAACGTTGTGGTGTAAAAGTAGATATAGTGACACGGATTGAGAAAGGGATGCTTAGATGGTTTGGGCATGTAGAGTGGATGAATGAAAGAATGACAAGACAGATTTATAAGATGAGTGTAAATGAGAACGTTGGAAAAGGAAGGCCTAGACGAACGTTCTACGATCAAATCGGGGACGTTTGAAGAAAGGTCAGGTCAAGAGTACTCTAAACCGACGAGCATGCATAAAAAGTTTTATGAATATTGAGGAAGCGACAGATGTATGTCAGGATCGTAGTAAGTGGAAGTAGTTGTGGAAGTAGTCGTGGTATCTTCCTATCCCTTTGGGAAAGAGGTTTGATTTATATCTGTGTATGTATATAGTCACGTAACATTAAATGGGCTCTTAATGAAAATAATCTTATAACCTAATAAATTGTGTGCACACTCCGGGGTCCATTTGCGAATACTTGCTTTGTTGAACTTAAAATACCTATTTATAAAATAAAACAGAATTACAATTCATAATTAAAGCTTAAAATCGTAGCTGTCCTTATGAATAAATTTACTGTTGGCCCACTATGAAGCAAATATTTCACAAGCAACTCTCGCGAGCTAACCGCAGACATCGTGTTTAGATGTATATATCGGGTGGGTCGCTGCTCGCTGCCAACAAGATAGTGCTGTCCGATATTTTGTGCTTCTACTAAGACAGTAATTTGTCGGTTTATTGTGAATTACTTCATGTATTGCTGTTCCTTTATCTCTTTTATCCGTGCTATCTGATTGTTCTGATTGTAATTCTAAAGATTTTAAAACTAATTCAATATCAATAACATTTATATGAGAAATATATTAAATAAAATAAATATGTCCTCACGAAAGATTGATCTCAACTTTTATTGGTCGTATATTTTCCTGTCATCAACGGAGTAATACCTAGTATATAATATATAAGTACCAAGCATTAACGTAACGATAAATATAAACATAATATTCCATCCAATAAGAATCGCAGTCATATCTTAACATGCAGCATACCTACATCAAAATGACTTGATAATAATTCAATTGGAATAATACCGCCGAAAGAATCTTGCCCGTTCTTTCAATCTCAAACATATTTATGACCGATGGTATGCACTTTAAAACAATTACTTAATAATTATTATTTTTGAATCGAGTAATTGCTCTAGAATATGTAGTTGTAGGCTATGGGTCTTCCTCGAAAACTCAAAGTACATGAAGATACATGTGAAAGAGAATTATTTGAGTCGATTAAAACAGCTACATAAATTAAATCAATTGATTGTACAAACTATAAAGTTTCTGTAATCAGTGGATGAGCATAGATAGATAAATATTTTCATTAATTTTACTTTGCTTCAAACTTATTAAAATATTTAAATAATACAGTTTTTTTAAATCACTTTGCCAACGTAACTATAAGAGATAACAGACAAGTTAAAAACATTATAATCAAGTTAAATTTTAATTTTTAATATATGTAGATTTTAATTATAAAACGTGACTTGGTTCGTGAATGTAAAGTAGTTTTTAGGGTTCCATAGTCAACAAGGAACCCTATTAGTTTCATCATGTCCGTCTCTCTGTCTGTCCGCGGCTTTTCTCAGAAATCCTTAGTATTAGAAAGCTGTAATTTGGCACATATTAATTACGTCGTCAAAGTGGTAAAATAAAACCTTAAAAAAAAATTCATTTTTAGGGTTGTTCCTCTACACGTAACGCGGGGATGTTTTTTTCTCTTCTATCCCATGGTGTGGTATACCTTGGATAGGTAGTTCAAAAATATTGCATGAAAATTTCATGGCAATAGTATATATAACGAAGGTAAAAGGAAAACTATCACAGCTAGATAGGCTTTACAAGTTAACGAGCAATAGTCAATAAACTTACAAAATGAACTTGGAGAAGAAAGTTTCGTACAAATTCCATTAAAACTTACTTAGATTAAGTTGTGTAAAACAGGTGGTAAATTTATAAGTTTTTGACTCATGCAAATAATGGAAAAATAAAATCATAACATCCTTAAAAATAATAATACGTTCTAATGCAACTACGTAACCCTACACTGCGCATGGTCGGACGCGAACTTTGCCGGCTTTTTTAGATTATCTTCCATTACCAAAATTAACTTTTTATTTTAAAATGTACTTTAAAATCTATGATTTAGATCTTATGGAAAAGCACAGTGCATTAAAATAGATATGAAAGTATTACACTACGTTAAGACAAACAAAAAAAGAGATCAAGAGAGTTACACACAATTCTGAAAAGATCAATAAGATAATGTTTAGTTTCTCTTGTCGCTCGCCTTTATATATTTAACTGTAGCTGTAGCATGAACCCCTGCCCCATTGTTATCCTGATATCCTCTTGTAGTTCATAGAGGGCCCGCATAATCCGCTATGTTGGTTTAGTGTGTGATGGTTCCCTTTTAGGCAAACTTTCTTTGTTTTTAAATTAATACATCATTATTCATTAAAATAAATGTTTAATTATGACTTTTTATAAATTTGAAATCTGAGAGAAACGTATAATACCTAGGTATGAGCTTCAACTATTTAGATCTTTTTATGTCTTTAGGTCTATTTTTATGGCAATGAAGTTAACAAACATTTGAAAATGAAAAATTTTGGATACCAAAAAGAGCAATAAAAAGAATTACATAAATTACAATTTCAATATTTTTAATACACCAAGTGTATAATCAAGTATCGACACATTTTTAGTAACATTTCCAATCATCATGAATAATTGTAGAAATATTACGAAATATGTTTTTTTTCTAATGACTGTAGTTAAAATACACCTGCAGATAATGGTGCTTTATTTTTATTTCAATTTTTGTAATAAAACTTTACCTCCTTATTCATAATTCATGCCAACACCAGCTTATTAAAAACATTGAAATGACTTATTCGTTTCTTGATTATCATAAAGGGGCATTTCTTTCGATATTACAACTACATTAATTTATTAAAATAAAAATAAATTTGTTCAAAACTAAAAATACATGAAATATATTATGTAAAAATATATACGTGGGAGGCCTTGGTTAGCAGTTTAAGCCATGAATTATACATAATATCTAGGTATAGTATACCTGATGCCTTAGAAATAATTTATTTGTTCCGATATCAAAAATCATCTTAATAGCTATTATATCCCTCAAAATTATTTCTCTATATTCGAAAATAAAAAACGCCATATTAAATATAAATAATAAAAACATTCTAACACTTTCGTCGTCTGCTAAATTATATATCCCTAATTTAATATACATATATAAGACCAAAAACATTATTTCCCATTTTTACGATTTCTCATGAAGACTGAAGAGTGCTTGCTGAAAATTCCGTTTTATAAAATAATTAACAGCTAATACGATAATAAAGAATTCTATTTAAAGCGATATTCATTTAATTTAAATTGGCTTTTTTTATCATAACTGTAATGAATTACAGTTACTGACAATTATTATTTTTTGTTCTCTAATTTTATGCTAATTTTATCGTTATATATGATTTTCTTTTTACTATGGCTGATAACCTTGTTAATGAAAATATAATATTGGAAAATGAAGAGGAACTAACTGGCTTTACGATTGGCAGAATAGCATTATTTGTGAATTTAAAAAAGTATCAAGATAAATTCATAATGTGTAGGATGTGCTCCATTAATGTGTTTGTTTGTAATGTCAAAATAACACATTTTTACTAAATGCATATGAACGTATACAAGCTACCGATAAACAAAATAATACAATTAAAATGTCTGTAATGCCAAAATAACAGTATATACGGTAAAAAAAACAAAATACCGATTTTTTTGTCTGTCTGCCTGTCTGTTTGTTTTGGCTAATCTCCTTTAAACGGTTGGACCGATTTTGACAGGACTTTCACTGGCAGATAGCTGATTTTTATTGTAGAAAAATAACATGGGATCCGCACAAAAAAAAATCATTTTTATTAGTCCACGCGGTTGGAGCCGCAGGCATAGCTAGTAATGTATATAAATAAAGTGATTGAAGTTTGCTGCTGTGGTTTGGAGCAAGCAAACCCTGGCATAAATACAGTTGTAGAGCCTCTCGATAGATCAGAAGTTGTCCAGTCGCGGACACGGCACGACAGTGCTCTAAACTGTCTACCCAGTTTCATTTTTCGCTCCCACATATATGTAAACAACAGTTCTGTATGCGAGCGAAACCACAGTCACAGCTATTAAAAAATATTATTCAAAATTATTGTTGTACCATGACAAAGTGACGACATGGTACCTGATGGTAAGCACGTTAAATTTAAAAACAACGGCGACCACAGAGAGATTTACAATCCATTGCCTCTCGCCGTTGTCATGTCAGCATGCTCCACTGTTAACGTCACGTTATGTTTGAAGGACATGACATTTTTTTATACTACTAAGATAATAAACAAGCGTACGGGTCCCTGATGTAAGCAGGCCTCAAAGCATATGGACGTTTGTAAAAACAAATGTATCACTAGCGCGTTGCCGACCTTCAACACCCTTCCCCAAGGAGCACTCGAAATAAAAACTATTCAATTTAAGCGCTAAGTAGGCTCTTGTGAGCGTTAAAACACTACTACCGGTTCGAAAAACATTCCAGTCATCGAGAAGAGTCTGAGAGAAACTTGATCGGGTTTATCTTCTTTTTTTTTCAACTGTACTCATAATATTCACAGTTAATAATCATATTAATAATGAATGCATAGAGAGAGTGCCACTTCCAGACGTCGCTATCATTCACGTGATGATCTACTCTACAATAATCTTTTGACGGTAAAACCTGCTTGACATGGTACTTAAACTCATTGTTAGTCTGGAAACCCTACTCACCGCAGGAACACTACACAAGGTTATTTGGCTACGATCTTCTGTAGAGTGGAAGTATTTTATCCTTCGGGTTGACTCAAGTGTAGAGAAAGAGAGATTAAAGAAGATAAGATACCTACGATATAGTTTTCACACACGATTATTGTTATAAGCTGTTTTATAGTAATTAATCAATTGATACAATATCACTATAAATACTAATAATACTTGTTTATGATTTACTGGAAACAAAAACAGCAAAATTAATAGTGAGAGAGTCCATTATCCTGCATTAAGCACTCAGTGAAGCAAATGGAACATAATGGATCGTCGCGTTCGGTGTAGGCCCTTTTATGTTTCCTAATAAAAATGTCACTACTATCGAGCACACATTGTATACCTACTTGATTTAATTTGTAAACATGATGGGAAAATGTTACATTCTGCAATGTACACGAATCTGTTTCACGACAGATATATATAAGACAATGTCCTGATAGACTCATGATTGCCTGCCTAGCCCAAATGACTAAGGATGGAATTTTAATTTGAAATTTAGGGAATATTGTAAACCCTTAAGAGGATGAAAGACAGTGCGAAAGTTTGAATGTCTTTTTTTTCTTTTTTCTACATATCATAAACACTGCATCTTTAAAGCGTATCCACTGTCACCGCACTATAGTTACAAGATATTTAATTTCCAAATGAATTAATAAAAATGTATTATTATATTAAGTTAACACATAACATAATTAGGTCGAACTTTTTGTTTTATCTTTTACGCCCAGCCGTAATGAGAAGCTACAGTGAATGGAACTTTAATTACAGATAGATGTAGATTGATGTTCCGACATTTAATTAGTGGGCAGATATAAAATTCGGCAAAGGAAGTTAAAGGAAATGAAGTCTAGATGGACTGCGCATCGTAAAAATAGAAAGCTTTTACTTTTCATCATCTGACCCACAAAAGGAATGTATATTATCTTTAATAACGTAAAGGGTTCGTGTCATTATTTTATGTGGTTTTATGTTTATTCTGGTGATTGTCTTCCTTACTGTAGGTATAATAAATTTCAATCATTTCGAAAAAAATTGAACGGTTATATATTGTCACAGTTACAGCCAGCTTGGATTGTAATGGTTTTTCCAGCTTGATTCCATTGTTATATACATAATTTAACTAGTGAAATTATAATTGCACGGTATATTGTCAATCGGCTCCATTTCTTACAATAATGGTCTTGTATTCATTTTCATATTAGAATATGCCGTCTCGCGCTGTTACTTCAAACCTAACCTAACCTAACTAACCGAGCCAGATGACGGACGGACGACGGACGTAGCACGGACGGACATTAAATTGTAAGAAATGGAGCCGATTGACAATGTACTGTACAATTATAATTTCATTAGTTAAATTATAATATCACGGCTTTGATAATATATAGTACCTGCGACATACACTTATATGTATATTGGATGTGAGTGTATGTTCATTTCATACATGTAGTTACATGTAGTTTTTTCATAACCAGTTCAATATTCCCGAACCAATTTATGTCCCTTTAACGTGACGTAAGGTCATCGCTCAGTAGTGGGATATGTACATCATTATTATTAAAAAAGTCAATAAATAGTTAAATACCGTTTTGAGAATACAAAAGTAAATTGATTTGGCAATATTCATATGAACATATCATATAAATAATACAGCAATTATTTACTTGTAATAAAATTCTATACCATAATATGTTTTTATGGGTAACGATGAATAAACAAATTTAATCAATACAATTATTCACATAAAGGGGGTCAGTCCATCGAGAGTCCCCTCGGGGTAACCCAAGATAATTTTCATAATAAAACATCCCTTTTCTCAAGCACTTTGCTGTAAATCAAGTTTTCCGGCCACCCTTTCAATTTCCTGACCGCAACACAGTTCCGTCCAAATGAGATTTTCATTAGAAGTTCAAATACGTTCAGTCAAAGACAATATTTTCATTGTATGATTAACATTTAGTTTATCTAGACGTAGAGGACATTACCGAGTATCGCAAAACTACGTTGGAGTTTGGTACAAAGTAATTCTTACATCAGTGTTTGACAGTAGTGTGATTATTTTTTAAACCTTTTTATTGATATTTTTTTAGCTAGGCTTGTCGGTACAAATAAATTAGCGTATAATAATATTTTGTTCTTAAATTAAGATACCCATGAATACATAAACATTTTACATAAACAAATAAATGAAAAAAAAACTTTATACTTATTGATGTAGAAATCCATAAAATATGCATTTATGGTTTAAATATATTTTGTAGTAATAAATCGATATACCTATCTAAATCTGATATATATCTAATATATAAAATTCTCGTGTCACGGTGTGCGTGTTTGAACTCCTCTGAAACGGCTCGATTTTCGTGAATCTTAGCGTGCATGTCGGCTAGGGTGGAGAATCGGTCCACATCTATTTTTCATCCCCCTAAATGTTAAGGGTGGTCCCACCCCTAAATTTTTTATTTTATTTTTTAGACAAAATTTTTTGTTTTTATTTTTTTATGTTACAGCATACAAAAATACATACAACCCTACAATTTCACCCCTCTACGATCAATTAGGATTCCGCACAAAAAATAAAAAAAACCGTTTTTTAGTAGTCCACGCGAGCGTAGCCGCGGGCATAGCTAGTTATCTATATAAATAAAATGATAAAGGTTTCCCGTTGTGCGTGCATCACGCAAGAACTGCTGGATAGATTTTGATAAATTTTTTGTATTACTCATTGATACTTGGTCCTTATCTGAAAAATAAATTATCACGATATCTTCATAAACAGTTATACTGTAGTTCACGCAAGCGAAGACGCGGACACAGCTAGTATTATATAAAACTCATGTAACGTAAAGCACAAGTAAGGTTTCTCACTAATTAAGTCGTTAAGTAAAATTAACGATTAAAGCTAACTTCTCACAACTCGTGACTTGAATGCCGGTAGAGTTGATTGATTTGGTCAGACCTAGATTTTGTTGTTTAATTCTTATATTGACGTAGATAAATATTACATACCAATTTGCAGTAAGTAGTTTTGGATAATGAAAGCGATCATTGTTTCTCAGTAAAGAGCTTAGTCTAGACCCTCTACAACGTAGCTTTGCACGATCGAGGAGATAATTAAATAAAAATAAAACAAAACTTATTCTTTGAAACCATTCCAATGAACCCTAACACGATACGATACCCCTGCTGTAATGAGGTATCTTGCAGACTTCAGATAATGTTGCAGCATCAAGTCAAAGTTACCATGCCCCTGAAATATCATTAAAGTAACTGTATACCAAATTTCGAATCGATCAGATGTGAAACTTGTTCACATCCTTTTGTTGATTATAAAAGAGATGATAATCTGCTAACGGCTGAACAGTTTTTATTTAATCATAGCTAATAATAATCTCGATAAAGAAACCATACAAACAAAATAAAAAATAATAAAAATACGATGCCACAGACAGATAAACATGTTAAACATATAGTGCCTTATACTTTGCGTCGGGGATAAACAAGTAATTGTGTTACAATTTTAATTAGCATAAATACAATATGCCTACAAAGAAATTTCAATATTGAGAATTGGTAATTTCGTTTGTAAACATCATAAATATATACTAATATGCAAATTTCCGGGTGCGCACAATTTATATTATTCCTACAAATACATTTCCAATTTGTTTGAGAAATGTAAATTAATAAATTGAGCCGATTTGAGTGTGAGCTTGTTTAGAAAACATAATATGATTTTTTATTATTAGGATGAGCGTTCTGCGGTTAAGATTATAAATGAAATTTGCGAGTGTTTGGACTGAGTGTTATCAAAGCCTGTACAGGAGGGTCGTGATCCTGTGAGGTTTAATTACATCGAATTAACAGTTGTTGGCTCTGTTCTTTTTTTACATCATATTTCTGTAAATACTTACACTATTTTTGTTTATTTGATATATTCATGTAGGCTTCATCATTACACATTATTTAACGCTGAACTTGTGAAAAACCTGATCTTATGCTTAAAAACACCAATAGAAACAGTAACTGTGGTATACGTATAATTAATGTTCTGTATGTATATGTAATACTAGCTGAGTTCCGCGGTTTCACCCGCGTATAATATGACATAAATCAATTAAAAAAAACTTCAGTATAGACAATGTTTATATCGGGCGGCCAGGTTTATGCGTCACAACTCACACGGCTCATTCGCGCCACTACACCTATAATCATAGACCCGAGCCGAGTGTTTAATTATTTTAATAGTACATTATTTCCCAAACTATTCATCCAAATAACTAGCATGTTAGCATAAAAGCATAAAATTGTCTTGATGATGAACTTTCGTTCGTAAGGATTAATATAACATGCCTAATATTAATAGTACTCATAAATCGCTTTACAATTTTCAATAGGACTTTGTCACGAATTACCTTATTGTGGCTTATATATAAGAGCTGATGCATATGGTATTGCAGATTTGATTGAAATGTACTAAGAAGCAACATTTTTGTAGAACATTGTAATTACGTACCACTAACCATTACGCCAGCGCACGCATATAAATCAGTTAGGATGCGTCATTTATTTCGATTTACTTAACAAAAATCAATGTTTAAGGCTAGCAGAGAAGAGTAGCCTAATGCTAGCCTATACTATTCCTCGCGAATCTGGCTATCATATACAAAAATAATTTTTCGTATCTGACTGGTAGTTTCAGAGATAAGCGTGTTTAAACAAAGAAACAAAATATTCTCCCGCTTTATATTATATTATAAGACATATATTAGATATGTAAATCCTAGATAGAGAAAGCTTGCACGGTGGTAGTACAAGACAACTGTGTGTAGGTTTTAGCATTGTGGCCACAATCTTCCTGGGTCTTAAGTGACGATGTGGCCCAAGATGGTAACACGCTAAGCCTGGTGGAAGACTGTGACTACCGAAAGATATCTAGCTATCCAGGTGGGCATTAGAAAAAGCCGTAATACCATTCTATGATTTCCTAACGATACTTTCCTTTACCGAAAGCTCAGACTCATTGCAGGGATTCGAATTCGCGTCAATCGACGCGATGTCCGTACACGCTGCCACTGAGTCATCATTGCTTCAACTCAATTCACTTTATTGCTTCAATTCATTTTCCTACTGGATCGCGACCATCATAAACCACTTGCCATTGAGGCATGGTTTGGCGTGTCGGGTTCCAGGATCAGCCGTTGTATATCCAGTAATCATGTAGGGTCGTAAGGATTTGTACCTGAATGGTAATAAACGCGTCACAATGACTCTTTTGGTTTATCGCGTTTCGAGATCAGCCAGTGTATGTCCAGCTGCAGAGGCTTGCTGGCCGGCATGACAGTGAGAACTGGCGATGTATTGTAGAATTCTAGTTGGTTGTCGTTGTTTATGAATTGCTGTGCTGTCAGTTTGCCTTACTACTACTATAAAAAAAACTATCTTTTCGGCTATAACTCTAAAGGTTGCTGAAATATTATAGAAAACTTTCGAGACTAGTTGCGTAAATCTTTTGAATAATTTAACAACACAAAATACGACGCAAAGTTATCAGAAAAGCCTGCTTATGTAAAAAGATATAACTGATGTTTTCAGACAAGAGAAAATTGAAAATGAAGGGGTGCGTAGTAAACAATAAAGTGTTTTCCTTCATGTCTGTTATCCGACCTCTATGTTATTATAGCTGACAGTTAAGCGGAAAATTGGCGAGATGGTATTATGCAAGATAGATAAATTTTGTACGTATTTTCACTGATTGCTTGTATAAATATATCAAAGCGAGGTATATAAACACATTACATTAATGTATTATAATTAATTTCACTGGCCAAGATCAACTAATGTGGTGAAATTTAGACAATAATTTACAAATGCAAGTTTGTATATATATATATATATATATAATACGTTTAATTATTGCAAAGCACGGTTGAGAGTTCTACAGTACAAAATAGCATCTGATGGTAATACGAAGGGACATATAATTCATATGACAAAGTAATTCAATGAAGAGCCCATAAAACTGGCACAAAACAATTGCCATTATTCTTCGTTATTACAGTTCAGGTGTGCACGAGTGATATATTGGCACATATCGTTTTTGTGGCGACGGTACAACTTCTGTAAATGTTTAGACGTGTTAGGAAGGGCTCGTTAAAAGGTGCGAAATGCGACACACCTTTATACAAAGTATTTGAGAAACATTTGATTTTGACTATTGTGTTAGTTGAAATAAACATTTGAATTAAAATCGCTTATAATTAAATAAACTTCACAATTATATGAATTTTACTCGCTTTCAAAGTTCACATGTAAATAAATTTCAAAATCTAATCATATAATTTCTTTAATACAACATTTATTTATTTATCCAGTTTATAAACTAAATACTTTATGAAATAATGACATAAATATTTTTTTATATTAAATGTCAGGAGCTGATGATAATGTCAACGTTGGACATCGACAATTACGAGTATAATATATATAGTGCCATTTTGTTGCCTTCAATTGAGTATTTGTTGCTTGTTTTTTTTTTATTACGATCACGTTACGGTAAATTTATCAAGAACGAAATATTGATTACTTAATTATTTTGATGTAATCATTTAGTATTTTATAAATAGAGAACAATTATAAAATTACTTAAACGAAAACTACGTATTACTTCACATATATTGAAATAATGATTGTTGACGTAAAGTTGTGTAGCTTATTCTTTAGATTGATAATTCAGTCGATAATAAAGATTTTACTAACACTAACAAAATTAACAAGTCGAGTAATGTTAGTATGTATTATAATATGATATTACGAGCTAAAAATGTATATACTTGTAGCTCCAATGTGGTTACCTTGTAACAGTGATTTCAATTTTTACGACGTGCTACTTATTGCCTCGGGAGCTTGGAAAGGACGTTTTTCACCTAAGCCTATTGCTGGTAAGTACAAATTTGGAGCGGTTTCGCGCCTATTACGTGCAGCAGGCGCTGAGTTCAATACAAACAATATATTGTGTTGTTATTGATCTACGGTCCCATCTTCGGTAACATATTGTATCTAAAAACTGTCCGTAACAAATTGCTACAATTCTTAGGAGAAATGGAAGCTTGTATTACTAAACAATAACTAAATTGGAAATGTTTTCTCACGACGTATCTTTTTTGAAGTGAAACTTCTTATGCGACTTCCAACGCATTAAACGTTAAACATTTAACGCACATTATCGGTCTCTCCTCTTTGTGTGAGTCAGAGCGAGAGAGTAAATGTCGGTATGTATGTATATTACTGTTTAAATAAAATACAAAATATCTTTTAAAATGAAGTTTCACTTCTATCTTATGTGAATCGCACACACACACACTTTTTTTATAATTTTTTTTTCTTACTATTTTATTCCGACTTAATTGACTTTTAGAGCGCAGTGGGCGTAGAGCGGTTTGCTTGAGGCAGTCGAAATGGTAACAGGCGCAAGTGTGACAAATAGGACGACCCTCGGCTTGGGCTGTTGCCATGAATGCAGTATCACGACCTAGCTTACTATCCTATTATCGATCTAACTATACATAGTGTATTTTAGTTTATCTGTCAACTGTTTTCTAACTCTAACTAGGACGTACTTTCTTTACACTATATCTTTAGATTAATGATTGGTCTCCGTTGGTTAATAAAATATTATGAATTAAAAAAGTAACTATAGTACTCAAAACGCTGTAGTTTTCCAAAATAATTATTAAGGTGTATAATAAGCATTAAGACAACCCATATTGTGTTAGAATAATTATTCTCGAGATGTAACGGCTATTATCAATAACAATGCAAGTCGTTGGGGTGTAACCGAAAGCGGAGAGATTGCAGACTGGAGCCTTCCGACTGGCGGAAGGCCGTGATGTATGGTGAGAAATCCGATTAATGGGAAACCTGTTAGTGGGACAATACGTTTAAACACATTCCCGGATCTACGTTGTCTCTTGATCACCTTCAACCATTTCGCAATTAGTTTATGTTACGTGTAAGCTCATACAAAGATAATTGAAAGTTGTAGTGTAGCTGTGCGTTGAGTCTTAAATTAATTAATAACGTTATTCAATTTGTCTATATACTTTGATAGTATATTTAATAAACCAGAGTTATATATTCATAAATATATATATTATACTACAAAGGTGGCAAAAAAGCATACGGCCCGGCTGATGATAAGCGGCTACCGTAGCCTATGAACGCTTGTAATACCATACTACCACTAACACTAGCGCGTTGCTGACCTTGAACCCCCTACCTCAAGAAGCTCTCGAAACCCTACTCACAACAGCAATACAACACAAGGTTATTTGGATGCGATCTTCTGTAGGGTGTAGGTATTCCACCAGTCGGGCTGCCCCAAGTAGACACAAATCTCCAAAGAAATTTCTCCGTGCGCTACCTCTCGTAAACCTCTTACCTCTCTCCTTTCTTACCCTTATCCCACTTAAGAAGGGTCGGCGCAACATGTTTTTTTCTTCCACTCTACTCTATTAACTATCATCTCAGTATTCACCCCATTTAAACGCAAATCATTCTATGAATACAAATGAAATATTTTCTTAACTTATAAAACATATTAATTCATATTAATTTTATATTTCTAAACCTCCATAAATATATTATAATTATGTAATAATAATTATAGTAATATTCAATAAGTATAAAATACAAATAAAATATATTTTAATAAACAAGCTATTATCGATATAAAAAGTATATAATAATTCTAAGTAAAGTTATAGGCGAACACATTCCTGGTCATTGATCAGAGACGCAGGCAGTAAATACTAAATCAAATTTACATAAACTTGTAACTTTTAAAAATGCTATTATTTCTTGAAGCAATGATGGCTCAGTGGTATAGCATGTACGACTTCGTGTCGATTGACGTGAGTTCAAATACCTGCAATGAGCCTGAGCTTTCGGTGAAAGAAAACATCGCGAGGAAACCATAACATGATAGTAGGGCTTTTTCTAATGCTCGCCTGGCTAGCTACCACCCTCAAGTTGAAAATCGGTCGCCAAGCACCAATAGGTGTGTTCCGGCAGCTGCACTTGAGAGCCAGTCTTCCACTAGGTATAACGTATTATCATCTTGGGCCACGTCGTCACTTAACATTAGGTGAGATTATGGCCACTACGCCAAACCTATAACGATATTTCTTTAAAATAATCTTCCGGCTCCATCTTCAGACCCTCGTCATCATGTGTAATAGAAATTACTTATGGCAACAAAACAAACTAGCCCAAATTCGACTGTCCTACCATTTGCCATCAGGAAGTTCCAGTCTCTAAAACCCGCCTCCATCATCAGATCAGCTTCATGATACCATAATATTATATTGTAATCGAAGTTACATACATATGCCAAATTTCATCTTAATCGGATACCAGCAAGTGATTAAAAAATGGTTTGCAAATTTCATTGTTACATAATTACATACGAACGTTGCAAGTTAAATAAAATCTTGTAATAATATACTATTGTGATTTAGAAAAATAGTAATTACGTGATGTGATTAAATTCAAACATAGTAAGTCCTTTTTATGTTTCACTTGACAAGTATATAACAATCCCAAGAATTCGCTGATATAAGACGAATGCGAAAGTACTCCGTCAAACCCAGCCAAAAATCTCACATAACCCTTCTGAGCTGTTCAAAGAGGGTATCGTATGATGGGAATGCCCATATAAAAAATGACATGATGAAAACTCTTAGAATCTGTAATCAAGCAAATGACTAATACCATTTAAGTCAAACGCCACAAAAGTTTTCACTCACATACGAAACTCGGTCTAACAAAGCCGAGAGAGTTAGTTGAAGCAAGCCACAGTTGAACCGCAGCCAGTGATTGCGGCTGGAAATGTGGTGCTATGATTACTGCAACCGCATTCATTTTATTGTGGCTTCACTGAACGTTGCTTAGTGCGGCTCTACTGTACGTCCTTGTAGACAATTGCACTGATTTACTAGAAAGGGACTGCAATGAAGCGGTTTTTGGCACAAAGGCAATTGTGATTCCAGAAACGTATATGAAAGATCTTTGTACAGCTTTAACAAATCAATTCACAGACACATCTCTGTTAGTATTCTTTGCTTTTGTATTTTGAGCTCTATCACATTAAGTCATGAATTATTTTTTTTATATTGAAACAAGTATACGTCCCGCTTGATGGAAAGCGGCTACCGTAGCCTATGGACGCTGTGCTGTCCGTGTCCAGCGGCTTCCTGCAACCTTTACCAGGTCGTCGGACCACCTTGTGGCGGGTCTGCCCACGCTGCGTTTTCCGGTACGTGGCCGCCACTCGAGAACTCTTTGACCCCATCGGCCATCTGTTCTACGAGCTACTTAGCCAGCCCACTGCCACTTAAGTGTAGCTATTCTTCGGGCTATGTCGGTGACTTTGGTTCTCCTGCGGATCTCCTCATTTCTGATTCGATCACGCAGAGAAACTCCGAGCATAGCCCTCTCCATTGCCCTTTGAGTGACTTTGAGCTTTCTTATGAGGCCCATAGTTAGCGACCACATCTCAGCACCATATGTAATCACCGGCAACACACACTGGTCAAAGACTTTCGTCTTGAGACACTGTGGTATCTTGGACGAGAATATGTTACGTAGCTTCCCGAACGCAACCGCGGGCACATCCAGTTCATACATATATTTTATTTGTTTAATAAATATTATTATTATTACAGATTATAAACAGATTTAAAAGAAATGACGGATAAAGTTAAATCGGTTCCTTAGCAATTCCTATATACCATCGCGTTGGAAAAATGCTCGGTATGAATAAATAAAATATCAACTGCGCTCGGTTGGAAAACTCTTAACGTCTGAACGAGAATCAAATTGTGTATTCTTGTGTATACTCTGCATTGTGCAACTGATAAAATACACTAAGAAAAGTGAACTATATATATATATATATATATTTATATTATATTAAATAACCACTAATGGTATCATCTTAACCAAGTCGTAAGAGTTTTATTTGATCGATATTAACTTTATAACAAATCGATATTATAAGCGTACCTACTTTACAAATTTTACATCGTTTTTAATGTTGTTAATTTTATATTATACATACTTTATAAATATTTAACTAATATATAATATTTAAATAACATTTTTTTTCCGAAGCAATTGTGTCTCAGTTGTAGCTTGTATGACTTCGCGTCGATAGATTCGAATCCCTGCAATGAGCCTGAGCTTTCGGTGAAGGAAAACATCGTGAGAAAACCATAGCATGGTGGTAGGGCTTTTACAATAGGTGTGTTCCGGCAGCTGCACTTGAGAGCCAGTCTTCCGCTAGGTTTAGCGTATTATCATCTTGGGCCACTTCGTCACTTAACATCAGGTGAGATTGTTGCAACTACGCCAAAACCTATAACGATAAAAGTAAATAAAAAAAAACATCACTGTTTATTTACTAATCTCATGGTAACATACTAAATATAAAAAACCGGCTTTCTTTTTAAATTAAGAATGATCAGATCTAATGTCATGTTATAAAGATTCATCAACGTCTGTATGTACCTATATAGAAAATATTTTATAAGTTTGAATAGTATTCAGTATTTTGTAAGACCAGACGCTTTGTACCGGATATCTAAAACAACCGAAGCCCAATTTTAAGTTTGGCGGCGGCGAGAGGGAATTGATGGCCACCTCAAAACGCGTTAATACAGTCCGTTGAACGAGCAAACAACAAAGCATTGCGCCAGTTAAACCGAAATGAATCACGAACAAAGCGAACCCGAACTTCCACTGATACTACCTGTATATGAATATTACTCTCAAAACCTAAACGTTCGTGATTATGTGCAGATGTTTGCAACATACCTACACTATTAAGGTAAGTTATGAATTTGTTTTTACTACAGTCGCAGTTGGTCTCAAAAGTTTGCTTTATAACTTTGAGTAGTTTTATGTCTAGGGTTTTCACAACCCGTTTCCCACGCATTTATCCCCATAACTTTGAAAGCTTTTCATATTTTACTATATAATATGCTTATTTTAATCTCACGAATAGTATTACTTAAAGCTAGTTAGTAGTTTTTAGCTTAAAGGATATTTTACCACTACATTCGATTTTGGTATCTGTTTCGGAACAAACATCTACGATGAAGATGGACCGGAGCATGTTTCGGAACAATACTACAAAGACGTGAAGTTTCTACCGCACACAATTCACTCGACAGAAAGATTCGGAACGCGTACTGCCGTTAGTTAATCTTTGTAATTGTAAATTAAAGTTCTTTTATACGCCATAAAGTTTTCGTTAATTTTACGTCCACTAAAATCAGTAGCGTGCCATCGCAACCGTCGCTACAGTACCTATCTTATTCGCTACCTAAAAAGGATAGAATACTAGCTAGCTCGGCGGGCGTTGTACGACGACGGCAACCGTATCAGGTTCAGATTTTTTGATTTTCGTTTATAGCACTAAACCAATGTTTTAAATCATGTTGGTTTTTAAATGTATATTTTTTAATAACGACTAAAGTGCCAGCTGTCCTAATATTACATAGGTATAAACCATCGTCTCGATTAAACAAAATAAATATATATATTGTATGTATATGAGCAAAATCAGTCAAGTCGTTCTGAAGTTACACGGTCACTAACAAACGCACAATACTTTTATTTATAAGAAGATGTATTAGTTTAAAGATAATAAACACAATTATCTCATTGTAAAGATGTACAGATACCTATTATTACTCCATGCTCAAGCTAACAAAATTTTTTACTTAATTCTTAAGATTAGAATCTGTTAACATATTATAATGATAATATTCTATGTAACGTGGACTTAAACTATAAAGCACGAAAACTACAGATAAAACAATGAGAGAGCAACCTTAAATAAGACTGAGTAGATAAGAAATTATATTAGAATTGAAAATTTTTCTTAAGGTCTTATAATTTAATTTTAAAGTCATTGAAATACAAGACACGGTTATGTACAGAATTCAGTAAAAATTTGTTTACTATAAATTTGTACGGAATACTTGTTATATAATATAATACTTGTTTGTACGGAATTAAAAGTGTTTTGATGGGACGTCGCTACGTGCCATTCGGCCAGCGTCGCGTTACAACATTATTTATACTGAACATTTATCTCTCTGCTACACACACTCAATACTTTACATGTGTGTTAGTTATATTAGCATGGTTTTTACAGGTTCTTTATAGGTTATTCTTGAATATTATTGATTTTAAGTGAATTTAACAATATTGTAAAACTAAATTTAAACTTTAATTACAAAAACATTGACATGTATTTATTTTGTAAATAATTTCATAAAATTAAAATAATTAAATAACACTGATATTTCATTTTTTAAATAACTATCTAAATATTTGTTTTTTTTTTTTCATTTTTATTTATTAATATTTAAATATAAAAATATGATTAAATTTAGATGTTTCACAACTGCCAAGCGTCCTATGACGAGTTATATTTATTTATTAAATATAGAATTCCCCTTCATATTCATTATTGTATTTAAAATTTATTACAGAATTGAATTGTGTATGCTGTTACTAACAACACTTCGGATAAACCAATCTATTCATCATCCGATAAAGGTGGTTAAACTAATTACTCCGTCGCGTCGGCTCGGTTCATTGAAAGCTGTGGCTGTATCTAATACTGAAACGGATAGGAGATGGATGACTTAATATCCATCAATGTTTAGCGATGATGCCTTTGTGTTCTAAAATACTGTCCATGAACGCTTATCAAACTATCAATAATACTTTTAGAAATCGTAAAAAACGTTAAATATCTATTCATTCTCAACCGCTTTGGATGAAATTTTGTACACGGGAAGTATTTATGTCATTTCTCAATTGATAGACTATATGACTTGTCAATAATGTGAGTAATAATAAAATTACGGGATTAAAATATTTACTGCATAATAAACGCGTGCTGCGTAATACTACAAACGTGGAAAACAAACATATAGCCTGCCTGATGGTAAGCGGCTACCGTAGCATATGGACGCTTGTAATACCATAAGTATCACTAGCGTGTTGCCGACCTTGAACCCCCCTTTCCCATGGAGCTCTGGAAACCCTACTCACCGCAGGAACACAATACTAGGTCATTTGGCTGCGATCTTCTGTAGGGTGGAAGTATTCCACCAATCGGACTACCCTAAGTAGAGAGAAATCTCTGAAAAAAAACTGTCTCTTATACTAGTACTTATACTAGCTGGTTCGGCAGATGTTGTTCTGCCCTTTCCGATAGTTAATGGCCCGACCACAGCGTCATCTATCGGATCCTAATATATCTGTCGGAGAGACCATCAGGATGTAGGATACCAAGATTTTCCTCAACATCGTCGTTACGGAAACACAGATCTTATTGGCGACATCCGGATTAGGTGCAAGCAGCAAGTTATTTCTGTTTATTTGGGGTTACCCCCAGTGGCCTCCAACCTCCCCTCTGTAGCTACCTCGACCCGATGTCGATCGATCGATGTCTGATTGACTAATCCAGACGTCCTCCCAGTGTCGCAGCACGAGACAGAGAAATACGCTATCAGGATAGCGATTACACCACCGAGGGGGTAATTATTCCCAGGTTCGGAACTCAGGGTATAGACTGTCACACTCATCAACTTCCCTCAGATTAACATGTATTCTTTATAAGTCGTATAAACCACCCCGAAAATTTGCTGGAGATTAGTAGGTGACCTTTCTTTTAAGCTATTTATCGAAGTGGTTCTAATTATAAGCTTTGATTTAACTTGCAATGTTCGTAAGTATGTATGTACTTATGTAACATTTTAAAATTGCAAACCATTTTTAAACCACTTTGATTGAGATAAATTTAGCATATTATTTATGTATTTAAGCTCGGTGATAATGGGATATTATGGTACCATGCAGTTGATCTGATAATGGAGCCGGGATGTATGGAGTAAAACTCCCTGATGGCAAATAGTAGGACAGTTAAATTAGGGATAATTTGTTTCGTTGCCATAAATACTTTCTATTACACATGATGACGAGACTCTGAAGAAGGCGTCGGAATACTGCCAATAGAACTCCCTGACTGAAAATGCAAAGACAGTCGGGTTTCGGCTAATTTGTTTTGTTTTAATGAGTAGCTTCACCTTCCGTTACACATGATGACAAGGGTTCGAAGATAGAGCCGGAAAAGTGCCACTGGAACTCTGATGGAAACTAAAAAGATCGGGTCTGGGCGCATTTGTTTTGTTTTCAAGAATACCTTCCATTCCACATGATGATAATGGTCTGAATCCATCTTCCAAGCAAGCTTCATAGCCGTCGATCGACACTAGAACTTCTTTATGGCGAATAACCTAAATACTTTTTTTTAATAATTGTCTGTTAGACAATTAGGAACTGCTGTGTACAGCCCTGGCCTGTAAACCATTTGGGTTACATCGAGATGTAGGGGTTCCTAATCAACATATTTTAGGAGCCAAGCCAAATAAGATAACCCCTTAAGGCTCGTTGGTCTTCGCGGTCTTTCGTCATTTTTAGGTCATCGCTCTACAGATGTTTTGTATCAACTGTTAGGATCCACGATCTATCATTCAAAACGTCATTCGTCATGACTGAAATTAACTGCAGTTAATTAGAAAACTAAAGACTATTTTATAAGTCAAAATATTGAATAACTACCAGATGTACATTAATTAAATATGACAGGTACAAGAAAAATATTAAATCTTTTATGAATTTGAACATTATATATACATTTTAGTATATTATATATTCTCCGTAAAGTAACACATAACGTAACGTCACATAAGAGATATTTTTTTCTTACCATGACCAAAGAAGTTTCACTTCATAAACTTCCAATCATACAGTTTATTAAACGAAGTTGTATTAAATCGAATCTAAGAACATTGTGAATCATAAATTTTCCTAAGCTAAATCAAATACACAAGGATTATTATTATGTAACAATGCGCTTAATGGTTCAACAAACAATCCTCTCGAGCACTGAAACAGGCTTTGCTGATTGCAAATTGTGCTTACAGTCGAATACAAATTGTAAGCGAATTTCCTCCTAAGTTGATTCACGAACGACGAATTGACCTTAAATAGATAATTTTTGTCAGAAATTCTAAGCTTTCCCCTTTATTAAAATATTCAGATTTATAAGCAAAAAGATTCGAGGGGCGGAATGCGAAGTTGAAATTAGCGCTTCCCGGGAGATGCCTTGCGAGGATTTTCCGATCTTATTATTTAATATTATTAACTATGCAAATATTACGAGTTTTTACAATTAATTAATGATTATAATACATGCCTATAAGTGTCCCATTGTTTTCCAATGATAATTCATTTCCTTCCGTAAGCCTCTTTCAAAGGGTTAAACACCACGGCAGACCACGACGTATAGCCGATTTCAAACGTCGAGAAATCATTAGTTCTATATTTTCCCACATATTATGGTACCAACTAAAAGATTTTTCAAGTTTTCAGGTTTCCTTATAATATTTTTTTTTCAGCATCTGTCGACAACGTTATCAATTTATGAGTAAAAATAGGAGAAATACGAAAAATATTTGTATATGCCGGAGTTCGAAGATTCGGATATCGAATTGATATTCTTTCGATCTGAGCTACTCGACCACCAGGACTGGCTAATAAAACGGGTACATTTTAAATGATATTTACTACAAAAAAAGTAGAAGTTAGTTACAATGACTGTATTTTGAATGACATAATTTTTATATGATTTTTATTCCGAATTCATAAGAGTTTACTTCCGCGAACGCTCCGGATGTAAAATGAGCTCCCTGCTGAGGTTTTCCCAGGGGGCAACAGTATGAGGTTATTCAAGAGAGGAATGAACGATGTTTTTAAATGATTGTCAACGCGCATGTAATGCTTCAACAGTTGCAAGCATTACCATCGTACTATAATCAAACAAGTAATAACCCTTTGCGAATAAATTAAAACAAGAAATGATGAGTATATCATTTATAATTCTTTAATCTTGCAAAAGGGAACATTAAAAGCAAAACGGCTGTGTCAAACCTATTCCCTTAAAATCCTGAATACATTTTTTTGTTACATTCATGTAACATTAATTATTGAATTGAGATGTTTTTTCATATTAAAATCTATCTGTACTAATTTAATAAAGCGGAAAGTTTTTTTTTGTTTAATAAAACACGCTTATCTCTGAAACTACCAGTCGGATTACATATTTTTGTATATGATAGCCATTTTCACGGTGATTAGTATGGGCTATCTAGCATTACCATTAGGCTACACCTCTCAGCTAGCCTTAAATATTGATTTTTGTTAAGCAAATCGGAAGAAATAGCGCACCCCAACTGCTTTATCCGCGTGCGCTGGCGTAATGGTTAGGGATACGTAAATACAATGTTCTACAAAAATATTGCTCCTTACTACATCTAAAAAAAGGCCGCAATACCATATGCTTATCGCCTATACATAAGCCATAACAAGGTATATTGTGATAAAGTTGTATTGAAAATTGAAAAGTGAAATATGAGTCTAATTATTAGCCATGTCATATTAATGATTACGAATGAAAGTTACCTATCATAAAGACAACTCTATAATAATAATATATTAATAATAATAATATAAACTTCACCCTTTATAGCATGTTATTTGGACGAATAGTTTGGAAGATAATGTAAAATTAAAATAATTTAACACTCGGCTCGGCTCTATGAGTATAGGTGTAGTGGCGCAAACGAGCCGTGTGGGTTGTGACGCATAATTCTGGCCGCCCGATAAAAATATTGTCTTTACTGAAGTATTATAAATCATCAATAAGCGATTTCTTTTAAAATATACGCGGGTGAAACCGCGGGGCACAGCTTGTTTATGTATATAAAAGGGGATGTTTGTATGTACTTTATCTATGAACTCCAAAACGGCTGGTGGAGCTATTTTGATGAAACTTTCAGACAATCTTCACGTTAGTCCGGCGGGCGGTAAAGTTTGGTAGAGATCGGATCAGTTTTTTTTCTGAGCCACAGCAAAGAATGGTGTTTGATAGTACCTAAAAAAATATATTTTTATTCCATCCAATTTCATACAACATTATATTATTCCAAATTAGCATAACTGGTATTTTAATTATAAAAAGCTCTGACAGACACAGAACTGATTTGTACTCATCACACAAATGCCAATGAAAACGCGACCTTCGGGCTCAATAGTAGGACTTAATACCACTGCGCCACGAGACCTGTCAATAGCATGAGACATAAAACCATTTTAAGAACAAATAATATAATAATCAGCAATGGAAAAATAAATGATATACAATAAAATTGCTGTCGAAGTAAGATACGGCTTTCATTACGGGTTTGTTCTGAAAAGTTAGCCGTCTTCTGAGGGATCTCCCTTACGAGATGGCTAACCTAACATCTGCTAGGCTACCAATTTACTTTCGGACCGAATTACAAGCTACATGTGTATATTCTGTTCCGACAATATATCCAAACCAAGTTGTAAATAATTACCCTTGAACCATTTTTTCAAGACTCGATGTTGTTTAAATATACTAATAATACTAGCTGTGCTCGTGGCTCCGCTTGCATGGACTACAGAATTATTGTTTAGTTTTTCTTGTAATATAAGTTGTTTTTTTTTAAGTAACTATTACTTTTAAATATGTTTAATGTGCCAACTACCTATACTTATCCCTGTTTTTAAATAACTATACAATAGGCGAAAATTTTCTTATTACACGGCGCTTATCAAACTTCGGAGCAAATTTTACAGGGAAGAATTTACTGGTATCCGATAAAGCATAAGTCTTTTTCCAGACTATATCACCTGAATTATATTGTAAGGAACGACGACTCTGGATATAATATTTTGCTCTTTGCGTTAGCTTTTTTTTCTTTTTGTGATTTGCGGACTTTACGGAATATTTCCTGTAAGGGATTTAAATTATCGGCATAGTTACTACGTGGCGTACAGTTTAACGTTATAGGGTCCTCATTTGGGCGTGTAGTATCATATCCCGAACACAGAGCACCGCTTCTCTACCGTAAAGGAGAAAGAAGGGTGTAAAGCACGTAGCTTAATTGACTACTGTGTTTATACTAAATTGTATGTATTATTAAATCCCATTTGCGTCGTTTATGACAAGTATGGATAAAGCGGTTACGATAGTGCGATTATATCGTTCAACCGCGTTTACCTGGGGACAATATTTTGGAGTTAAGTGCACCTCTGGAATTTTATATTTACGGAACAACTCCTGTACCTCCTTTCTGGTTAATTGCGTTCCGTTGTCTGCAATCACAGTACGCGGGATACCATGTACTAGGAACACGCACTCTTCGAGACACTTAACTATATTTTTGCCTATAGCACGTAATGAAAAAAGAAGACAATATTTGCTAAAACAAGAATCGACTACCAACAAGTGTATAAACCTGAGCGAGAGCGTGATAAAGGACCAGGTTCACACTTACGTACTAAAAGGGTCTACTTATGACCTTAGGGTCACCTAAAAGACAATTTGTCTTCTTCTGACTATGTATAACAGTTTCGAACTCACTTGATTACGTCCTGCTAAAGAGTAAAGACCTGGCCAGTGGTATCGAAGTGCGATACGCCGGTCCGTTTTGAGGATACCAAAGTGAGGATTTAGTTCTCCACTATGGTAAGACTCAAGGATATCTGAGCGTTTACTTTTGGGAATTACTAAATTCCAATCAAATTCTAGGCTATACACTTGGAATATCTATACAATTTATTATCAATGAGTTGAAAATTTGAACAAAGGCATTGTTTGCATTTTTCTAATAAAGAGTTACCAGGGGTCCTCAACGACTGATTTTAACTCCAACTCTGGAACAGCACAAGAAAGTGCATAATTCATAATTATTTATTTATCATATTATAACGGTAATGTTACATGATATGTCAGTATTACAATACACGTCATGGCAGATGTGATCTCGACCTTTACGGTGGATGATCTTGAAGTTATATGGAGATAAATGAACTCCCCATCTGGCAAGCCTGCCAGTAGGATTAGTAAGGTCGGAAAATTATTAAAATTGGAATGATTGGTTATTACTTTAAAAGTGGGCAAGCCTTCGATGTAAGGTCGGAAGCTTTCCAATGAGAAAACGACGGCAAACACTTTGCATTCTGTCGCCGAGTAATTACGCTCAGCTTTATTAAGGGGCCTACTAACGTAAGCAATAGGGTATTTTTCCCGTCATTGTCCAGCTGAGTAAGGGTTCTAGCTATACCATAGCCTGATGCCTCGCTGTGTATCATAAAAGGCTTTGAGAAATCCGGGCAGGCTAAGACTGGAGCTGAAATTAGTGCTGATTTTAAATCATTAAAAGACTTTTCCGCGTCTTCCGTCCAATTAAATGACGGCGAGTCTTTACGAGTGCTTCTTAAAGCATTAAGAGGAGATGCTATCATATTAATTTTTTTGATAAATGGCGTATAATAAGAGGCTGTCCCTGAAACATTTTCACATCTTTTCTGTTAGTAGGTGTAGAGAACTCGACTATGGATTTAATTTTTGATGGGACTGTTCGTAATCTCTTCTCATTTACTATATAAGATAAGTATTTAAATTCTTGCCTGAAGAAATTACATTTATCTAAATTAATTGTTAGACCTACAAATTGTAAACGTTATCTAACTTTGTCTAACAGGGATATATGATATTATACGTGGACGAGGCCACGGTTATTATATCGTCTTAGTAAGCAAAAATATTTCCGTTGAATTATGGGCCGAACAGCTTGTTAATAATTAATAATGACGTCATTTCGAGTGTGCGTGCGATCCCATCTGCCAATCATCACGGTGGTAGGATGCCGGTTATTATAAAGAAAAAAAATGCTCATTGTGGGCGTCCCTTAGAATATAGACATAAGCTATCGTAGACTTTTTGTAGGTCCTTTTAAGATCTAGAATTATTTAGAACATTGATTTACGATTTACTTTAATTATGGTTTACTCAGCGTAAGCCCTTTAAACGTCCGAAAAGCGTCTTTTTCCGAATTGATTCACCATTAATGTCACTGCTTATTTCGTATGTAAGTTTATGTAACAAAATATATCGTATAACCTGGCCGGATAATATAGCTACGAATTAAAAAAGAAGCCATGTAAATCTGATAAGTGGTAATCCCGTAAAAAGAACATAAACGGACAGACAGACAGAGAAAAGTTGAGTTTTGTAATAAGTAGGTATAATATAGATTTAAAAATTATATAGCTCAAGATATTGTTTTTTGTTTGTTTGTTTGTTTGAACGCGTTAATCTCTGTGATTACCTATCAAATTTAAAAAGATATATTTACAATATATTTTAGTCTTAATTTAATTTATATATAGCCTGTTTACTGATCTAGGTTATAGGCTATTTAACTTCACGATACGACCCTAAGGAGCGGAGCAGTAACCATGAAGGTCAAGCAATCTGGCAAGCTGTAGGCAAGTATGGGAAGTGAGAAAAAAGATAGACTACACGGATGCGTTTACTTTTGTGGCGCGGTGGAGAGTTGGTCGAATTTTAACACGGACGAAGCTGTGAGGCATAGTTAGATTTTTTTAAATCCTAACTCTTACTTTTTAAGGTTAGGGATCTAGATTTGTAAATCTTTAACTAAGAAGATCATACTTTTTCTTTTGAAAAGTGATAAGTAAAATCATGATACACTCATACAATACAATTAAGAATATATGATACATGAACAATAAATAAGTTCACAATATAGTCAAACATATTCTTTCTATCTTCTATACTAATATAATAAAGAGGAAGAGTTATTTGTTTGTTTATTTGTTAAAACACGCTAATGTCGTGAACTACTAGTAGGATTCGAAAAGTTCTTTTAGTATATGATAGCCAGATTTACTTAGAATAGTATAGACTATCTAGCATTAGGCTACACCTCTCAGCTAGCCTTAAATAGTGATTTTTGTTACGTAAGTCGGAACAAATAACGCACCCTAACTGCTTTACTCACGTGCGCTGGCGTTATAGTCAGTGATACATAAATACAATGTTCTACAAAAATATTGCTCCTTAGTACATCTAAATTCGCGATACCGTATGCCTATCTCTTATATATAAGCCACAATAAGGTATTTTGTGACAAAGTTTTATCGAAAATTGAAAAGTGATTTATGAGCATTATTTAAGGCATGGTATATTAATCCTTACGAACGAAAGTTACTTTCTCATCAAGACAATTTTATTTAGAATAACTTTGCCATGTTATTTGGACGAATAGTTTGGGAGATAATGTAAAATTAATATAATTCAACACTGGGCTTGGATCTATGACTATAGGTGTAGTGGCGCGAACGAGCTGTGTGAGGTTGTGACGCATACCCCTGGCCGCCCGATAAAAATATTGTCTATAGTGAAGAGTCTATAGAGCCTTATCACCATAACTCTAACGGGATACTTCTCGGGATCAATTCTTTTTTTGCTTTAAATTTCGGATTTTTTAGTCTATTCACGTGTAGAAGCCATTGACACTGTACAATCGTGAAATTCAAACAAGTATGGAATACTTAATTTTCAAACAAATTCTTTACAAATAAAATTAACAGTACAAAAAGTCTACGTAACTTATTAAAAAAAAAACAATTGTCAGAGCATAGATAAATACTCTTGTATTTAACTACGTAGCTTTACCAATATAAACTTAATCTGAATTGTTTAAAATTTAAATTATGTATATTAGATTCTGTCAGATTCGGTAAACAATTATTATGCATTTGAATTTGATCAACAGTTGGCTAATTTGATAATAGGCATAATCAATCGCACTGTGGTGTCGGTAAATTAAATTACTCATAAACAGTGGAACTTGATAAATATTAATTATTATCACAAAATGGATAGGATTTTGTGCTATTATTCTGAATAAAACGTCTTTGTGGATTTTATCTTCTGAGCTTTTACAGTATTCATAATTAGTAAAAAAAAATGTAGTACGACAAAGCAACAGCACTCTCTTTAAGTGTGCTTATACTGTAAAACAAAAACAACGGTTACTGCCGAGATAACAGCAAATCATCCGCGGTTGTCGCGGCCATGTCGGCCTGCAAACCGCTGCAGGATAACGCTGGCTGATCCAGAAACGCAATAAAATAAAAGAAAATTACTGTGAACGGTTTATCACAATAACTCTATGTTTATCACCATGTTCATAGCGGTCGTCATTCAGTCGGGTACAGTACCTACACTACCATCCTGCATGATGACTGCATGGCACTGTCATAGTGTGACAACGAAACCAAACAAAAACAATTAGGTATACCTTATTCATCGTAAGAAAACTTGGAAAATTGATACGTCGTGGAAATTATGGCATAACATAAAAACGTGCAATTCGACTATCAATTGTCATTTGAAAAAAATGTTGTTGATAATAAACGTTGTAAAAACTTTTTCACGATAAAATCCTAAGTAACTTCCTCTATATAATGATTTTTGTGAATTTTCGTTTTTTTTACTACGTGAATCGTTTGTTTCTATATGAATTAAAACTAGAGTAGGTACACTAAACATTAGGTCCTTACATATGAAATTAGCGTTTTGTCGTACTGAACACTCTGATCTGAAATATCTCCTCTTTGGTTAAGTATTCCAAATTAAAATTTATAAATTCATTTAGCTGGTACATTTGAGTTTTGAATACAGACATTCATTTGCTTATTCCTCATTACTTTTTTATTTGGCGTCGCTTATTACCGCATAATGGAAAACATGAAATATCGGTATATTTAGGAGTACGAGTTCTACCGTGGCACCAGTGCCACAGAAACAGCATGAAGGATTAATGATGTGTACGACGCTAGTGTCGCAAAACAAAACACGGTACGTTTTTGGTTTCAACGTTTTCGTTCTGGAAATTTCGACCTTCAGAACCAACCCCGTGGACGGCCGGAGACCAAAGTGTAAAATGAAGAATTAAAGGCTATTGTGGAAGCGGATCCATAACAAAGCACTTCAGAGACAGCTGCAGGCTTCGGGGTAAGTGATAAAACTGTATTAATCAACTTCAAGCAAATCGGGAAAGTAAAAAAACTTGAACGATGGGTACCTCATGAACTGAGTGAATCGAACTTGCAAACACGCGTCGACTGCTTTGTTACTTTGCTCAACCGAAACAATAATGAAGGGATTTAAAATCGAATCATTACTTGTGACGAAAAGTAGATAATGTACGATAATCGGAAGCGCTCGTCGCAATGGCTGAACCCTGTAGACCCAGCCAAATCCTGCCCTAAACGAAAATTTACTCACAAAAAGTTGCTTGTGAGTGTTTGGTGGACTAGCGCCGGTGTCGTTCACTACAGCTTTCTAAAATCTGGCCAAACAATTACGGCAGATATCTTTTGTCAGCAAACGTAAACCATGAAGGAAGAACTAGCTGCTAAACCGAGTTTGTTCTATCGCTATAGGTCACTGCTGATTCACGACAACGCAAGACCACACACTGCACAACAAACAATCTCTAAGTTAGATGAGCTACAATTGGAATGTCTGCGACATCCACCGTACTCCCCGGACCTTGCTCCAACAGATTACCATTTTTTCCGGAATTTGGACAACTTCTTACAAGGAAAAAAATTCAACTCCGATGCGGCAGTCCAAGCCGCCTTCAAAGAGTTTATTGATTCTCGCCCCCCATGGTTTTATTAGTAAAGGGATGAATGGGATGAACTACCTATGAGATGGCAAAAGTGCATAGATAACAACGGTGCATACTTTGATTAATTAAATATATTTTACAAAAAAAATGGACTTTATATTCTTCCCGTACAAAATGCTAATTTCATATGTATGGACCTAATCATATAAATGATATGAATCATAATAATAATAAAACCAAGGAATCGAAAATTAATCAAATTGATTGAACGCATACATTATACCACACACGATCAAGATAACTGTCGTCCGATAGTATTAGATATAGCCCTTCTCAAAGGTGTCTCGCTTTGGTTACGAGTATCAGAAGTCGTACATGAACTAGACTCAGATCACCGTCCGCTTATCCATCAACTCGGTCAACCCTTTGACTCCAGTTCTCCGAAAGTCAAAGGAGTTTACTACGTGAAACTTAATCGTTATCACACGGATAACGCGTCCCCATCCAGTTTGGATAGGATCTCAGACGAACTAGTGTTAATAGCAGACGCCGACTTGGCCATCGATTCCCTGGTCGACTACTTCCGTACCGGTGTCAGGGAGACCTCGATAGAGGTCCAAGCGGCGAACGATCGCAATATTTCAAAAGTTATTCCAAAATAAAAAGTTATCTTTTAATTCAGTACCGAAAACGCGCCGATCGTTCCCGAATAAATCCGAGCGCGTGTGACGTCACAATGTTAATTTCTAGACATTGTAGCACACAGCTGATACAGTGCTTTGACTCTTCGTCGATGAAGGAATTTCATTAATAACATTATGACGTCACAAACCTTGCGATCAATCGTGGCGCGTTCGTAGTCACGTGATTATTTTTAAAATATTTCAATTTTTAATTGTTTATTATTAATAAAAAAAAATGTTTTAAGAGTTTTTCCAATTGACTATTATCATAATTATGATGAAGCTTTAAAATACATAAAAAAATCGATAATCTTTTTTTTTTCAAATACCGTATTAACTGAGATATGGCGTTGCCGGTAAAAAACACTTCTGAGAAATAATAATATATGATAATTAAGTGCCATTAGTAACGCCATTTAATAAGACATATTAATTTCTTTGCTTCTTACCTATAGCCCTTTTTAATGTATATTTTCACACTAACATTCTGGAATGAACCGTTAACGCACACAACGCTCACTACTCGTTAATCTTTCAAAAGTATTAATTAAAGATAAAGACTCGCCGGTGAAAAGTGACTAGACACAATTAACGTGAAATTTGTGGTGGAACGAAATAATGCGTACCACCAAACTCAAGATTGAATCCGGTAAATTCTATTCTCTCCCGCCAATGAATTCCTATACTATATATATCCACGATAATAGCCATTTTATTAAAAAAATAAGTAGAAAAAATTACATGCAGTCCACGTGATATTAAATAGTCCCTGAACTCTAACCTAAGTATAATATGTAATCAACCTCAAATAAAATCACAGTCCTGAGGTCAATTAATGATAGGACTCTGAGGACTAAGTTTGATCAGCAAACTCTTCAGATCGTAAAAGACAAACGCGAGTGCATTTTCAGCAGAAATATGTCACCACGATAGTTGAATATCAAGTAATAACATAATAACTGATGAAGCAAAACATAGTAACAAAACTTGGAGGCTTGAGAAATATTCACGTAATATTAATGTGTAGGGAATTACAGAAATAAAAATTTCTCGGCATTTGAAATTACCGATGCGTCCTGGGTTGACGTCTTGATTGAGCTCGTGCATTCCCTCGGGACGGCGGTACCTTTGCCGGTTGCCCAGTGTGAACATTAACAAGTTAGATTAAATTCGTCCTGAATACTTTTATTATTGCTAAAATAAAATAAATATTTATTTAATTTAGGCCCTAAGAAGGCACTTATGAATGTTAAAAGACTACTATCGGTTTGGAAAATAACCCAGTGAACGAGAAGAGCCGGCAAGAAACTCCATCGGGTTTATCATTTACATTTCCTTTTGTATTTTGCACAAATAATATTTACAGTTAATAATCATATTAATAATTTAGTGGATGCAAAGAGAGGGAGTCACTTTCAGACATCATTATCATTCATTTAATGATCCACCCTATTACCTTTTGATATTAAAACCGGCTTGACATGGTTCGTGAACTTATTGTCCAGCAAATCTGTAATGTGCTTAGGGATATTATTAGAACTTAACATTATTTCCTAAAAAAATACTTTTATTTGTCTATGTCGATCGAATTTTTTATTATTATTAATAATAATCGTACATTATTGATTATATTATCAAAGTACTTTAAGTACTTAAAGTACTGGTAAAAGTTATTCACGGTTAATAAATAAATACAAGCTTTAAGTTATGATATTCATCAACTAAATAAAACATTGGCAAATACTCTCACGTCTCTCTATCCTTTGTTTGCAAACAGGCTTGACTCTATAATTCCATGTATAATGCATCCGAATCGTGCAAACTGATGCTTTTAATGGATTGCACTTTACTCATGCACAAAAATCCAAAGTGGCTTTGGATGTACGATATAATCATGGAGGTGAAATATTATATAAAACATTTTACTAAACCTCAGAAGTTAAAATTTTTAAAAAGTTTTAAAATTTTCAAAAGTGAATTAATTCACTTTTTAAATGTCAAAATTACTTTAATCACGTGCATTTTATCTATAAATTATTCATGTAAATTAAGGTAATAATTGATCGTGTGTTAAACAAAATAGGCAAAACCCATTTAAATATTTTTTATTGTCCCTTACAAAATGCTTATACCAAGTTACCTTCGGGAATTTTGTCAGAAAACACATAGATGTGTTGTTTCGCCTTAAGTAACTTCCATTTTGTTTGCTTCAATCGCACGGGCGCAACGGTGCTCTTTGATAAGGCTTTTGATCAGAATAAAAGGAACGTCATATTTTATATTTCGAAAAAAAAAACAACCTCTCCAAAGTGTGTTAATCAAGTTGATTGACTTATTAAAGGTGTAAAAACAATTTATTAACACCTGGTGCTTATTATTTCAAGACGGAACAACACTTTCAGCGTCCAGTGTAACAATATCTGTCCGTGTAATTACGCGGCTGTTTAATATTTTATAATTACTACTTGATTATTTTAACTATAAACATTGAAGTAATAATAAACAAATTTAATTATAATTATTACTGAACCATAAAACGACAACCGAATGATTTTATATTAGAATAATAACCATAATTTTAAATGAGGCCTTGCGGACGGTTCCGTCGCCATCTTATTTGAAATTATAAACAGTGAGCTCATGAAATATGTACAAGTAAACAGTTTGTTAGATTCTGTTCATCTGCATACTTAAAAATATAAATTCGAGCAAATTTACAATAAGAAAATAAAACGAGTGATTATGACTACTTAAACCACCAATTTTGTAATAGATTATTATTTTACTGTTATCTTGTTTTTACATTTAAATAAATAAAATTATAATAATACAGCTATCATATTATCAATACGATAATTAGAAGCACAAAGATGTTACAGATTTTATGTGATAAAAAACGAGTGTTTCGGAACGACCAAGTTTCAAGAAACACCTATCTAATTAGGAAAACTTGGAATGTATAACATTATTTCTATATAAATCATCTGAATCATTAGAGGTTTTACCAATTACGTATATATTGAGAGACATGAATTTTCACTTCGTAATATTACATACAATTATATAGTTTATTGCGATGTCTAAAACATATAAACGCATTCATACAAGTAAAGTTGTTAAAATTAAACATGATGTATACATTCTCCAGCACAAGTGATCTAAATTTATAACAGAAAAACTCATCAGAAGTACATAAATACGTATTCACTCTTAAATTGGAGTTAGAATAAACGTTCCTTTGTTAATCTAAATACAAATGTTTCCAAAAGTATTCGAGCATTAATTTCACTTCACAAAGGGAGCCTTAGCGGAAATAGTGTTAGTGCTAATGTGGTGCGAGTAGAGTAGAAAGGCGCTAACGTCGAAGTCGACTATGCCCCGTTCAATATTCATGAGCTAACTTCAACGGTCAACCCTTGAAGTAAGGGTATTTAAACTCGCCACAGTAAATTGCCAACGTGTTGAGTGTGCCATAAATTACTTCATGAGTATCAATATAAAATCAAACCTTTCATACGGTCTATCACTTGATTGGTGTAATAAAACACCATTTATAGGCCCCTTGTCACGTTTATTATGTAATGTAAAAACAATTTTTGGAATTTCATTTCATTTTAATCTATACGAATATGGAAGCTCGGAATGGAATTCTTATTTCAATTTATTTAGTGTGATCTGAATATTGAGATTTATTGTAATACCGTGAATTTTATACTGGACAAATATGTTTATTCTAATTTAAACAAAAATATGCAATTATAAAGAAATATTAACAATTCACGTGATTAAGTTTATAGAAGTTAAAGTTTTTAATTGTAATATAGCAATTATTCAATCTAATTAATTTATTTTGAAATCTAATATTACAATGCTTGGCCAATATTACAATGTATAAATAAATATATAAATAAAATACCTAAAGGAGTTTTTCTGCAGGATCTTGATCCGTCATGTGATGTTTTTTTGTTATGTAATTTTAGCGGTATTTTACGTGATTTAATTTAGTTATTGTGCACAAGTGAAGTGGTTTATATATAATAGGTATAGGAAAATGCATTTGAAATTGCCATTAAAACTCCCTAAACATCTTTTGCAAGAGATCCGCTATCTTGTTAGAGCTACGTTTGCAGACAATAAGAATAATTAGAAAAATATTCCATTCACGTGACATTGGCAGAATTTTCTAGGAGCATAGTTGCCATTAAATAAAAAGAAAAAAACGTACCGAAATATTTTATCTCACTCCGATCGCTATTTCCAAGATCCAACGTGTTGCTCATGGTGTTGCTGTATTGGAACAATTGCACTAAGCAATTAAAATAACCGTTACTAGAATAGCATCTGCATTGCTGACTACAGAGTCACAATTGTGTTTCATTGCTAACAACAAAATTAACGTATTTATTGATCTTATTGCATGTATACGTGTTAAGGAGTGTAAAGCCACGATTATTTGCAAAAGGATGCAAGGGTTTAGACAAGTCTGTTAATGTCCATGTCCATGAAAGTGTCCATGTTAATTTATTGTCATTTTCTTTATTTTAGTATACTGTAATAATATACATATTATACTAATTTTATAAATAAAGCTCGAGACATTGTTTAGACGTGATTAACTCTAGAAATATCAGTTAGATAAACAAAAAATTCATTATATATATATAAATTTATGGATGTTCAGCTATCGACCTCAAGGGTTGTTGCGACATCCCTTTTTCCTTCCAATTTCTCCTATTCCTTGGGGACATCATTGGATTTAAAATACACGAACAAATCCGCCGCGTAATTGTTCGTTAAAACAAAAACGGTGTAATGGCCGCCGCGAAACTGCAGTGATACACGGGCTGCGAATAATTTCGTGGTAAATTGCATAAAAGTATCTAAGCCCGGTGAAGCTGTAAAAGCCGCAAAGGCTCCAGGGCCCATAAGGCTAACAGTTTAGTCAGTTAAAATCATAAAGGTATCGGAAACCAAGTTAAATACGTCTTTCTAGTGCTCTAGAAGTGTTAAGATTGTTCCAAACGTTTGAGGAATTTCAGGGTGCACCGTCGGATCGTGGCAGATACAATCAAGATACGTGGTGAGTACCCCTGCTGCTCCATTCTATGTGTCTTTCCAATCGTCGCATCCTCTTGGTTGTGATTAACATCTACAACATTATTATTCTAGCATCCTACGAACAGATGTCTGAAATAGCTAGCTTGCTCTGATACACGGCCAGTACAGTCCAAGGGTGGTCCCATTTTAATTTCATTGGCATTGGACCTACGACTTCGAAGATACACCAAGGAACTCATCAAAATGATTAAAGTCGGTTTTCTTTTTTGTTAAATTTTCTTATATCCTATTAGTTGCGGAAAGTTATGGGCTATATAACTTCACGTTACGGCCCTAAGGAAGGAAGCAGTAACCATGAACATAGAGCAATTAAGTAATGCCGAACAACGATAGGTTACTTACACAGATGCGTTGGCGTGTTGTGGTGGACAATTGGTTGAATTAGTTTAACACGGGTGAAACCGTATGCTACATACACACATACAGTTTTGCATAATAAAGGTGGTAAAAAATTATACAAGGTTCGAATCCGGTAGCACTATCAGTAGTGCATAATTTTTTGCCGGAAAGTAGCACTGTGCTTTCTTCATGTTTACAGGGATTGATTGGAAAAACACGCCAATACACAAGGTATTCCCACTAGTGTTCGAGAGTAGCCCTTAAGGTCCTGTAGTCCTTTTGACGTTGATTTACATAGTTATAGGTTACAGTGGCCAGTTAACATCAGGAGCCTGTTTGTTAGTTCATATCTATATACCTAATCAAATCATTATCTAACATATCTTCATATGTTATATTAATAAATATATAGTTCTTTACTTGATTTTTTTCCGAATTTCCCGATATTTTAAAGGATGCTATTTTTTTTTGTCTGTCTATTTGTATGTCCATTTCAAATATTACTTTAAGATATTCCAAAAAAAGAAGTTCAGAAAATTTATTTTTCTTCTCTTCTTAATCGATTCTGATCTAATTTTGCAGACGGGACGCATACACCATTCTATAATTGATAGGTTATAAGAGTGGGTCAATAATTCATTTAGGAAACGTAAAAAAAATAGTTGTCAACCAATTTTGATGAAATTGTGTATACACACGGGAATTATAATTATGTAATTCCTCAGTTGATAGGCTATATAAATTGTAAAAATAAAATTAGGGGATGAAAATAAATACAGCGTAACAAACGCGTACGGAGCCACGGGGCACCGCTAGTCGTAAATAAAAATACATCCTATACTTTCGTTGATAAAATCGCATAAATTCCATCAGTTCTGCCTTAGTAGAGATGTGACGTCATCATAAATAAATACATCAATATGTTAACTAAGCTAATTAAAATTAAATTTTTAATTGCTCATAATTACTGTTTAGTTATTATTATCTTGTTCTGTATTTAAAACCTTTAAAAAATAAACCATCTACTTCTTTATGAAGACTTATGAAAGTGACAGAAGCGATGTTTCAAATGAAAGTAGCATAAAACATAATAAGAAGGCGATAGACGGGCAATTAGTGCCTCTGCCAATTACCTACCCGAAAGTGATATAGAACCACGCGATTTAATCATGTACTTTATTTAGAAACTTGCGCCAAGTCCAACTCATGTACCGATGTTAAATTAAGTTGTTTGAACAAACTTAGATTGTCTGTACACGATAAAATGATTGTTAAAAAGTGGTTAGAGAAAGTAATTTCAAGTTTTATTGAATACTTTCCGCATACTCGGCTGTTATACGAGTATGTATGGTACTATGTGCTCCAGTTTCACACGTGCCAAGACCGAATCTTCCTAAATCAATCCTTATGCCTTTTTATTTCCCTCACACTCTGATTGTATCTACGTTTTTGAAACATATCTACTACATTTAATTTTTTTTTTTACTAAGCTGTAATATATATATCTTCTATATGTATTATAAAGCTCAACGTCTCTTTGTCTGTCTGTCCGTTTGTGTTCTTTTCACGCGAAAACCACTAATCTGATTTACATAGTTTTTTCTTTAATTCATAGATATGTTATCTGACCAGGTTATCTATATCTTCTATACATATTATAAAGCTCAACGTCTCTCTGTTTGACTGTCAGTTTATGTTCTCTTCACTCGAAAACCACTAATTTGATTTACATTGTTTTTACTTTAATTCATAGATATGATATTTGGCCAGGTTATAGGATATGTTTTGTTACATAAACTAACATACGAAATAAGCAGTGACAATAATGGTGAATCAATTCGAAAAAAGAAGCTTTTGGGGCGATTAAATGGCTCATGCTGAGTAAACCATGAGATATATATCAAATGAATGTACTACATTCTTGACTGGAGCTCAGATTAAGGCTTCGAATATTGACATCTTTTCGAATACAATTAATTTTAAAAAATCAAATGCAGAAAACACCTATATCATCTATATACATCATTACTTGTCCTGACCGACTGACTACCAATCCCGGTAAAGCTGTAAAAGCCGTAAAGGCTCCAGCGCTCCTAAGGCTAACAGTATAGTCAGTTCGAAAAAAATAATCTGACTTACTGATTCATCAACGCACAGCCCAAACTACTGGCGCTGAAAATTTGCATGCTGGTTCCTTCCCTGTTAGAGAGCACTGAGGATTTTTGGAAATTAAACCCTGGTGGTGAAAAAAGGGATGATATTGTGTATGAAAATTCGTCATTTTTGAAGATAGATCTATGGAAATTGCATTATTTAGCTATTTAGAAGGTAAAAAAGACGTATTCCATAGTTTTCTCAAATGCAATACCAATGGTGTAAAAGAGGGGTTGAAAGTTTGTATAATACAAGTAACGACAAATATTAGCCAAAGCCTGTACCAACGAATGCTTCCATAATAAATTAAATTATCATTCATTTATTTCATCACAATCTGTCAAACTGGTATAACTGCTACTCGTACGGAGCCGAGGGTTGCTAGTATGAAATGACTTTATGTTATTAATACTTCAATTTCAAAACGTTATGTTTTAACTGGTCTATCTGCATATCATGAGGAAACAAATAACGCATCTAAGGTAAAGTTACGCTGATACGTTGTTGCCTAACATTGTACCATGTAAAACTTGATGTAATAATGTAGAGCTGTATGTCCGTCCCGAGAGAGTTGGACGTATGTCAATGGAATGAAACATTCGTACAGCAATCTCGTATCTTCTCACATTCAATTCAATTGCAAAGTCTTCTGGATCTACCTACGAGTATGTTATATATATGAAAATATGATACCTTAGTGTAAACTAAGCTTTGGAATAATCTATTCTAATATTATAACGCTCAAAATATTGTTTGTTTTAACGTACTAAATTCTGGAACTAACAGTCATATTTAAAAAAAAACTAGCAGTTTCTACCCCATTTATTCAGAAAGGTTTAGGCTATATAGCCTCACGCTACATCCGTAAGGAGCGAAGCATTACAGAGAGTTAGGACTTTTTAATTATTAAAGAATAAGATTTTATAGATATTAATTAAACCTTGTTTTTACATCTTAATTTACTACTATGTCTCATTATTTCTTTACTTAAAAATTGTAGGCACCTGTAATAAGTACATTATATCTATACTAATGTAATAAATCTGAAGAGTTTTGCTTGCTTGTTTGTTTAAAGACGCTAATATCTGGAAGTACCAGTCGGATTCTAAAATATTTTTTATACTACGTAGGTGGCAAAAAAGCATACGGCCTGCCTGATGGTAAGCGGCTACCGTAGCCGAAGGACGCTTGTAATATCATAGATATCACTAGCGCGTTGCCGACCTTGAACGCCCCTTTCCAAGGAGCTCTGGAAGCCCTACTCACCACAGGAACACAATACAAGGTTATTTAGCTGCGATCTTCTGTAGGGTGGAGCCCACCAGTAGGGCTGTCCAAAGTATAGAGATATCTCCAAAAAATGTTCTCTGTGCCCTACCTCTCTATCATAGCCAGATTTATGAAGAATAGTATAGGCTATATAACTTCACGCTGGGACCCTAAGAAGCGGAGCAGTAACTATGAATGTCAAGGGATATGAGAAGCTGTAGGCAAATACGGGAAGCGAATAACGATGGGGCTGGGCTACGTAGGCGCGTAAGCACCGCGTCGCAGTCGAGAGTTTGTCGAACAAATTTAACACGAGTGAAACCGTGGTGCACAGCTAGTTTTACTATAAATTTAATACAAAAATAAATATCGTGTAATACTGTTGGCGCTACCTTTTAATTTAACTGTTTTATTTAAAATATTATATATTTAATTTATGTAACCGTTCACTTCCAATTATTATACTAAAAAGCTCTCAAATAGAAGAAAAATTATTTGCTTCGCGTCAAGAATACTAATGAAGCAGTAAAACAATACGGTGAAAATGCTAATCAAAAATTGAAGTACGGATATTTTATAAAACATAACAAGTACAGAAACTAAAATATTGAAATTGCTATATTGACTACTAGTTTTGAGCTAACGTCTACACTGTGAAGATAGAATGAAATACTAAGCAATAAAAATTATAGAAACGAAGTAAGTAAGAAGGCCTAGACGAACGTTCCACGATCATATCGGGGACGTTTTAGAAGAAATGTCAGGTCAAGAGTACCTACTCTAAACCGACGAGCATGCATGGAAGCGATGGTTGTATGTCAGGATCGTAGCAAGTGAAAGGACGTTGTCTCTGCCTACCCCGTTGGGAAAGAGGCGTGATTTATATATGTAAAAAGTAAAAAAAGCAACAGATCAATTTTTCATTATCGTTGTAATACTGTTTTTATTATTAAAATGGGTGTTAAACCGCCCAAAAGAAGATTAAGTGCCCTGAGCTTAGAACCGACGGCTATTCAATATTCATGACGCCTCGCCGCTCCATGCCAAGTCCGTCCCGAGATTCTTGCTAAACTACGTTAATACTAACTACATGAATTCGATTCTAAGTTATTCAAGTATCTTTAAACTAAATTGACACAGGCTATCGCAGCCAACATTAATCATACTTAAAAAAATAGTTTATTTTCCTGAAATTTAAATTGGTACCTACAACCACATCTATCAGACCGGCAGGTACACGACAGCGCTGGCTCTGATTCTTTATAATAGAAAAAAATTGCCAAGTATATTTTATAGTAATAATAAGAATAATACTAATTCCATTGTTGAATTATTTAATCCTCGTAAATTTTGTGTTGCTTTTTAGCTATGGAATGACACTGATGAACTGGATGAAGTTGTTCCTGCACTAAAAAAATCTTTACAAGATATTTCGCATGTCAAATAATGACAAAGCATACGCTACTTTTGATTTATGTAATAACTCATTTTCACTATGCTTAGCGGATAAATGATTTCTTTCTTTCTTTCAGCTAACTTATTTGGATTCATATCTAATGCACTATCCAATGGCATATAAGGTGAGAAGCCTGAATACAATATATTTTATTATCTTTCGAAATCTATCGAAATGTATTTCGATAAGCCAGTAGTTAGGTTAAATTATTCAATTGTAAAGATAATTCATTTAACATACGTACATTTTATAAAAATATATAACTGCTCGAGCTTATTAAACTTTATAAGTCTGGGTTACTGGCTCTAATGGAGTTTTGTTAATACATGTGTAATCAAAGCTCGCACGCGCAAAACTAAATTAATTCGAAAATTAAATATATACGAGTACATTAGAGTTAAGTAACTTGATCCTTAAAAGATCTAAGTAATCAAAGCTTACAGTTGTGTGTTGTGATAACAAAACAAAATAATTTGTTCGTTAATCGCTTTTCGTTATTTTACTTTTATGAAAAAAGAGTAATAAATATTCTAATGTTTATACACTAAATCTTCTATATCTATATATAAATAAAAATTTGCCAATTGCGTGTAAGGCTGCGCGCAATGTACGAGTAGTAGAGTTCCGTAGTTGCCCGTCACAATACAAGGACTTAGAGAGAGGGCTTTAAGTCATTTTCAATGGAATTTGTACGATATTACTTCTTCAAGTACATTTTATAAGTCAACTGTTATTACTCGTTAAATGTAAAACCTACTTACTTCTGATAGCTTTCCTTTTAACTTCATTATATATATATATATATATATATATATATATATACATTTCCTTAAACAATAATGATAACGGACATAGCGAAACAATAAGGGTTCTTGGTTTATTTCGGAACGCTAAAAAACTAAAGTCGTTTAGCAGTCAAATCTTGGTCAAGATCATCTGATTATAAATGGGTACGTCGACACTCGTAATAACATATTGCTATATAAAGCAGTTCTTGCATATATGAACTTATGGCATACAGTTATGGGGATGTACTAAAAAAAGAAACGCTCTTATAATTTAATCTTCACCAAAGTTATACAGAAATTTATATTGACCCATGAACATCGGTTTTATCACCATCTTAATATCGAGAGCATTCAGCTCTTCATGGTGAGAAGATTAAAATAGGCTAAGCCATTTGAGCTCGCGTAGTAAAATATACATACCTATGTAGTTAAAATTATCAAATAAAAACATTAAGTCTGTCTTCCCCTTAATAGATACTAAGTGAATGCAATGTACGTAAATAATTTATACGAAATTTCTTTGCTACTTCCGCCTTCATAGATTAATAGTAGATTCGTCTTCCTACAACATAAACATTTAAATAGTAAATAAAAAATTTAATAAATAAATTGTGATGTTAAGAAATTTTAAATAAATTATTTACGAAATATTTTTTCGAACTGACTATATATACTGTTAGCCTTTGGGACCCTGGAACCTCTGACGGCTTTTATAGCTTCACCGAGCTTGGGGGCGAGCCCTTAAGGCACTCAGCTGCGAAAGCAAAGCAACAAGTACCGAGGGTGCCAAAGTGGCCGAACCTCGGCTCGGACTGTTGTGAGTATGCAATGAAGGCGCGATCAGACTAATTCCCTATCCATAAATTCGATCTAAACTAACTATACAGTCAGGTATATAGTGTCTGTAAGGCACCTTTTTTTCTTTTTTTGCCTAGTTAGTTTAGACAAAAATTTACAGATTAATAAATACATACATACCATAATAAATACATATACATATAAATAAACACATGTTTCTTTCCTCCTCCGAGGACTAACTAGTCAAAAAAAGAAAAAAAATTGGCAGTCATAGGGACTGCCGATAGAAGTGAAAACTTATAACTTAGAATTATTTTCAAACGCCAACATTTAAAATATTAGGTCCTTACATATGAAATTAGCGTTTTGTCGTACTGACCATTTTGATCTGAAATATTTCCTCTTTGGTTAAGAATACCAAATTCAAATTTATAAATTCATTTAGCTGGTACATTTGAGTTTTGAAAACAGTTATTCATTTGTTTTTTCCTCATTATCATTGTCTTTGGCGTCGATTATTACCGCACAATGGAAAACATGAAATATCGGTATATTTACGAGTATGACTTCTACCGTGGCACCAGTGCTGCAGAAACAGCTCGAAGGATTAATGATGTGTACGGCGCTGGTGTTGCAAAAGAAAGCACGGTTTTTGGTTTCAACGTTTTCGTTCTGGAAATTTCGACCTTCAGAACCAACCCCGTGGACGACCGGATACCAAAGTGGAAAATGGAGAATTAAAGGCTATTGTGGAAGCGGATCCATCACAAAGCACTTCAGAGATAGCTTCAGGCTTTGAGGTAAGTGATAAAATCTTATTAATCCACTTGAAGCAAATCGGGAAAGTAAAAAACTTGAACGATGGTTACCTCATGAATTGAGTGAAACACGCGTCGACTGCTGTGTTACTTTGCTCAACCGACACAATAATGAAGGGATTTTAAATCGAATCATTACTTGTGATGAGAAGTGGATACTGTACAATGACCGGAAGCGGAACCGTCGCCATGGCTGAACCCTGGAGAGCCAGCCAAAGCCTGCCCTAAACGAAAACTGACTCGGAAAAAGTTACTTGTGTTTGGTGGACTAGCGCCGGTGTCAACTTAAATATATTAGTATTATTATTTAGTACTCACTATTGTACTGCTCAGTGATTCTACAATGAAACAATTAAGATAATAATCAAACTCAAACACTATTTGAACAATGTACAGTATATACGCATTAAACTTTATACTAAATCCATTCAATTTTACTTGTAAAGATATACACAGTTCTAATCTTGCACAATACGTCACTATATAGCTGTATATACTGTATAGCTACTGATATACTGCTACTATGCATGTCGGTGACGCGAACTCACAAGATTTCACCCATCCAAAAAGCGTCTAACGCGCACAGCACACGGTCAGGTATATACGATGTGCTAAACGTGTATACGTATATATATATGTATTCCTGAACACAGGCCTTAGCGCTTACGCCAGTCATATCAGAGCAGTACGTGCTATAGATAATACTAATAGATAAAGATATCCAATATACAATTAACATTAGCATGTCGGTGACGCGAACCAACAAGTGCTCAACGCGGCTAAAGAAGTTTTCGTCATTCTATAATTATTGATGTGCTATAAGATCATCAATAATACATTTATATACCATAAAAAAAAATTAAAAGATTTTGATGTATTATGTACACGGGAAGTATAATATCTCATATTGATATACTATATGAATTGTCAAAAACATGAGTAACAATAACATTACGGGATGAAAATTATTACAGCGTAATAAACATTTAAAAAAAAGTATATATATATATATATACACACATGTTATATCAATGAATCAGTTATATCAAATGATCAAAAAATGTTACATGTTAATGTGAAAATATACGAAAGAGAGCTAAAATAAACAGAGGTGTAGAAAAGGTACAATGAAGAAGAAGCTTATGAATTTACCTAAATACTGCTCTAATTTTCTTAGTAACGGCAGTTGATTAATACAGTTCAAGTACAGTAGTTTAAGCTCACCACAATAACAAAGTTCTTACATAGTAAGTTTGAGAAATTCTGATTACCTTCATTACCATTTATTATATTAAGATATTGTTAGACGAACTTCTTTTGCTTTGCAATATATATTATTTAAGAAGGCCGTCTACAAAGATTGTATTCAATGGCTGAAAGAACCTTTTGAATTCAAAAATTAGAACGACACTAGAAAATAATTGAAATAAGACATGATGGATTATTAATTATGACTTACCAGAGAGACGTCTACTGCTAAACATGTTCAGTCAATTATAAGATTTTTATAATTTTATTTTACATTTCTAATTGTATATTTATTTGGAGTCACTCTTACGAATCTGGAGTCCAAATAGAAAGTTATTTTGTTACTGCAAGATAACCTCTTGCACTGTAATTGGTATTTGAAGAATTTAAAAATTATTCATCCAAAATTGTCGAGAGTCTAGAATTATTATTAAACTAATGGAAAACCTGACGGACGCTTTCATTAATGCTGGCTTGGTGATGCAGCTGAAGAAACGGGAACGGAATGGATAACTAATGCTTGTTTGCCAAATTCATATCTACACACGAGCATCTCAAAATGGATTTTTACTAGCTGCTTTGGTGCAGTTGATGCATAAACGTCGACTATTTTTACAATGAAAGTTTAGTAAATTTAATAGGCTATAATTAAAGGTATTCTGTATTTTATATTTCACTTTCATTGTTAATGCCTTCGGAATACACATTTACATCAATATTATTTTTCATTTCATTATACGTTTTAATATATTTATTTCGATATTTATATCTATTTAATTGTCCACGCGACAAGCGATAGTTTCATACAAGTGGCGCTCAAAGTTGAAGCTAAAACTAAATAAATATGTGCGTTAGCGCCACGTAATTATTCTTCTCCTTCAGCGACTTGAGCCTAGGTCCGTTCCCCCGCTAGGGAGCCCTCAAGCCAGCTGCTCGCGCGATATAGTGACACTGCAATCACTAGCTACCGACATACATTCACTACACTGTATGAACACACATGCACCACACTCAGGTACATAGGTCTTGTAAGGGACCTTTTTTTTTCATTTTTTGTGGTTAGTTAGCCTCAGAAAATTTTTTAGATCACTAAATACATGTACGCGTGTCTCTTCCTCCCTCCCAGGAGGCAAGAGACATGCATACATGTATAGTTAGTTAGCTCGAATTCGCGTAGGAATTTAGCTAGGTCGCGTATGTTGCAAATACGGCAACAGCTCTATGCATATACACCGACTGATCCCGGAGCACAAGCCCGGTAAAGCTGTAAAAGCCGTAAAGGCTCCAGGGTCCCTAAGCCTAACAGTATTGTCATTTCGAATAAAAAAAAAACCGGAGTGTGAAAAATCATATGAAAATCAGTGATCGGTTTATTACTAAGTGTATGGTATAGTAATTATTATTAATAAGTATTGCCAGTACATACATATGGCAACACGAATCCGACACATTTACCGTCGCAATAAAACTGCCGATCTAACCTAGACCCTAGTGTAAACAAGCAGTAAGGTATACAATGTATAGCGTTCTCTCTACGTTATATTATTCTTCTCGTTCACGTAATGAAATGAGCCTAAATCTAACGCGTCCTTGAATTTTTACGCACAATTCTCGTCTAATTTAAAAAGTACGGTAAAATATTTTGCGATAACCAGCAACCTGTCATTGTAATGGCGTCTGTCAATTTTGTGAAATATTATTACTTTTTTTTTAATGTTTGACGTAAAAATATAAGCTGCCGAGTAGTGCTTTTTCGTGAAATAGGATATTTAAATATTTCTGGTGATTCTGTGATGAGTTGTGACGTTCTTTCACTGCGCAATAAGTCATATTTTATCAAAATAGCGGGAGCTGTTTACATTATGACTTCATTTTAGCACTGACGTGCCGAGAGACGTAGGTAGCCTCTTAACTTGAAATGGCCACCCATTTCAGTCCGCACAGAGTCCACACTCTGCGTGCGACTATTGCCGTTCCGAGTGTTTTTATTCTATCTATCTATACCTACCTTGCTTGTCTTCGGACTAATCAAATAATGTACACCAATTATAATTAATAAAAAACCATCACTGTGACGGGGTTTAATTATATATTATTTTAATTTTGAAATGGACAACCTGGGATTTAATGCATGTTTTATTTTTGCAAAGTTTAGCAAAATATCTTTATTTTATCTGACGGTAAATATAGACAAAGAGAGAAGCGGTGGATGTTACGAGGTTTACATCTGACGACAGTGACGTTAGCATGTTAGAAGACCATGGAAACAAGAAATATACGTTGAATTATACATTTATTTTTAAACTATTAATTAGTCTATTGATCAGAATAACTATTTCAACAAACACTCGCTGACCTCAATGGTGTTAGCAGCGACAATTACTTGTCGCGGCTGTCGACAATTACGTGGTAGTTAGCCAGACGTGGATTAGAAAATACCCTACCACTATGTTGTGGTTTCAAGACGATGTTTTTCTTCATAAAAAGCTCAGGCTTACTGCAGGGATTCGAACTCGCGTCAATCGACGCTACCACTGAGCCACCATAAAGCTTATGCACGCATTTCAGGATCAGCCGGTCCATAACCAGTTTCTTTTTACACAGGCCGGCATGACAGCGTCCGCCAACTTATTGTGGATTATTCGGTGGTCGCCACTTTTTTTGGATCGTACTGTGCATAATTCCATCTCTTTAAAGTGCTACCATAAAAAAAGGGGTGTGTGCGATTCACACACGATAGAAGTGAAACTTCATTTTACAAGATATTTTTTATTTTATCTAAACAGTGTGCAATATACACATACCGACTTTTGCTCTTTCGCCCTGGCTCACACAAAGAGGAAAGACCGATAATATATTGCTCTCTCGCTCTGCCTCACACAAAGATGATAGACCGATAATGTGCGTTAAACGTTTAACGTTTAACGCGTTGGAAGTCGCATAAGAAGTTTCACTTCAATATGTCTGGCCTGAGGACTACAGTACTTTTGAAGTTGGTTGTACATAGCTATAGGCTGTATTATTAAGTCAGATGGACTGCATACCCGGATGCTGCATCATATCATATAAAAACAAAAATAAAATAGTGTGATTAACCATGCTGAATAACAGCATGGCTATAGTAAGTGATAGAGCATTTGCATATAGCTATTTAGATCAAAGTAAATAAGTGAACATATACAAAAGTGAAAAAAAAAAATTCAATTTTCTGTTTTCATATTAACCAATATTCAAGGCAATAGGGCGTTTAAAAAATAATAATCGGACAAGTAGCGAGTAGAACTCGCGCCCTGAGGGTTCGGTACTGTTTACATTACTTACCGTACACAATTGTACCGTCTTTTACATAAATATTGATTGTATATTATCCTTATATCCTCCAACGTGTCTCGGTCCATCCATCTTTCTGTCTGCTAGTGCGCTTATAATTCAAGAAGTACTTAACCGATTTCGGTGTTTTTTTTTATTATATTTTATAGATGTATTTTCCAAAAAGGTTTTAGGAGAAGAACATTTTCTTGGAATACGCTACGCTACGCTATCAAAACCGTTAAATTTAGGATAATAGCAATACAATAGAAATAGACTATAGGTATTCCTATACTATAACTATAGGTATTCCTATTATTGGTACAACATTTGATAGATATGTACTTTTAAAATCGTTAAATACATTAATGTCGAACTGGTTTTGTATGACAAATCACTGTTTTAGTACTATCGGGATATGATGGGCGAATATCCGCAAAAAAATACTTGGGGCGAAATCCTTTAGGAAATGGGATTAGTCGTTATGATATTCCATCATCTTTATAGTGGTCGCAACACAGTCGAAAAAAGGAATATGAGGTAAGTGGCACCTCACTATAGTCATTCTACGATTGTTTTTAACAGTGTGGATGGGCTACGTGTGGATGAGTCTGACTTTGGCGCTGCGATGTGCCTTGGTCGCTGCGTTGGTGCCTTACATATAGAAGCAAAAATGTTGCTTCAGCAAGTTCTTGGGTCGACTGTGGAATCACCAAAACCACAGCTTTTTCTATAGTAATCTAGATATAGTAAATCTTCAAAATCAGTAAAATTAACATTCACAATATCGTATTTTTGTGTAAAAGGTGTAATTGGTGTGATTCCAACGCATGGTAGTGCATGTTATATTTCTGATGGATATTCAATTGCAATTGAGAACCACACTAGATAAGGTATTTTATCATGGGGTTCACAGTTGAGATAAATAATATATTTATACTAAAAAAACGGGCAGTTCGAGCAATTTATTACATGAACCTCGCGAATTACTTAGGACCAAGTTTCAAGAACGTATTGTATCTTAACTATGCCCTTGATAATTTAATATATGTTCGATTTTTTTTAATATAAATTAAACTTGTAAATGAGAGACACAATTTCAATACTAGAAATAAATATAAAATAGTTATTCCATCTTTTAGGCTTAGATTCATAAATGGTTTTAGATAATTATTATGTTAGGTTCTACAATAAACCTCCTAAGCACCTTTGCCGGAAACAAAATTTAAGAATCATGTTAGGCAAGTTTTATTATCGAAAGGTTTTATTATTATAGGTTGGATTATTACCTTATTCACGGTTATGTCTGAAATGAATTCTCTCTTTGTACTCTCCCACTGAAAATTATAACAGAACTATATTATAAAAATAATTAAAAAATTATGTTGATAAGCCCGATCGAGTTTCTAGCTGGTTTTTCTCGATGATTGGGATGGAACCGGTAGTATCTAGTATATTGAAATTCGTAAGTGCCTTCTTAGAGTTTCAATTGAATATTTCTGATTTTAGATAAATTAGAAATTTATTTGGCCGTAGAAAGAACTAATCTTCATTGATTGAAGAATCATATTGCAATTTTCTTATTTAAATATTAATATACGACATTACGCCTGTCGTTATAGAATAACAAATTGTTAACATAATAAAAAATTACAACTCTAAGCAAACGGTCTGACCTTTTTAAAAGCGGACTAATATTTGTATTTAATTTTGCACTTAATTAATATTTTATCTTAGACTTTATTATTCAAGACACGGTAATGACAGTTTAACTTTTTAAATATTAAGGGATAAGTGGCAACACGTTCGAACGTTGCGCCGAATGACGTAGATTCGAATTCGAATAAGCTTGAGCTTTTGGTAAAGGGAAATTCTCTTATCTTGTGGTAGATATTCTTAACTTGAAAATCTATCACCGAGCAGCTATTGGTTAGTTCCTGTGAGTACAATCCGTAGTATACGTAGTATGATATTTTTATGTTAAAATTTTTTAATGTATCGTTTTAACCTTTATCGTTAAATAACGAATTTAATACCTAGCTCTCGGTGTGCTACTTACCAGTAGAAGATGTGATTATGGAAATGATTTAGCAAATATTCTACATAAATTAAGTTTTAAGATAATAATAAATAAAAACGAATCCATTGTAAGTTAACCGTAACTTCATTCATAAATAAGATAAGTCGTAAGGACGCAAATCGATGTTCCAATAACAACAGAACGTCAACAAAAACGTTGCTCTTGTACAAGCCCTTGTAAAGACGTGTTTCGTTATTCTTCTGAGCTTTTTGCTTTTAAACTTCTGAACAAATTTCAGAGCGCTGCTGTCCTAAGTAAAAAGTTGTTTGAATATAAGTATTCTTTTGTAAATCTACGCCGCTGAAGCCAAGTTGTAACTAATTTATTAGCTCAGAGTGGCTTTATTTTCTTATTTTATTTGAGCTTTTCATATCTGAAAACAAGAAATTTATATCATACCTTTGTCGGTAAACTAAAAGAGTAATAAGAAAGTCATAGACTAACAGGCGTAACTTAATTGCGTTATAAGTAGAAAAAAGCATAAGGCTTATTTAAAAGTGCGCATACATACTGGGACGTTACTGTGGCATGAGTTACATACACAAAAATACTGTGAAGGATTATAATTGAGAGCGGGTAATAGCGTTTTTTGACTCTATTTTTGTGTTTACAAGCTAACTTTTGACTGCTATCATACTTGATGTTAAAAGCCTAGAAACTGAATTTTCAAGTAAACTAATTTATTGTGGTGATATTGTGCGACAGACTAATAGATGATGGATGACTAGAAAGAACACTATCACTATGGTTTTCGTCATGTGTTCGAAATTTCAAGCTTATTGTAGGACGCTCGAATTCTTCGAACCGCATCCATGACTTTTGTTTAAACATCATAGCACCGCTACCGCCGAGCTATTATTGCTCAAATTATATTTTTTTTGTATACAACTAAGGTCGGAAGTAAGCATACGGCTCGCCTGATGGTAAGCAGCTATCGCCTACAGCCTATGGATGCTTGTAATATCATAGTTATCACTAGCTCGTTGCCGACCTTGAAACCACTACCCCAAGGAGCTTTGGAGCCTTCCTCATCACAGTAACACAACACTAGGTTATTTGGCTACGATATTCTGTAGGGTGGAGGTTTTCCACCAGTCGGACTCCTCCAAGTAGGGAGAAATCTCCAAAGAAGTTTCTCTCCGCCCTACCTCTCGAGCCGTGATACTTATACGAGCTTATAATCTGAAATAGTCTGAAGATATGATATCAATTTCAATAAAAAATCTGCTGTAAAAAAAATGAAATTATAATATATATATATATATATATATATAAGTTAACTCTGCTGCCTCGATTAGGATTGAAAATTTCCAGAAATATTAAAATGTTTTCGAGTCTAACTTTATTTAAATAACAACAATTAAATTCTGGTGTATTTTACAATTTCAATATAACCTAGTATTATAATTTTGACCTTACAATGTCAATACAATTTATATGAGTAAATTTGTTTTGTTATCAAAAGGTCAAAGTTGTAAAAATACAGTGTAAGGTAAACTGGAATATTCATTTTGAGAGAATTGTGGTGGGCTGGAAACGTCGGATGAAATACTACCTTTGAAAAACTAAAATTATTTTGCTTACAGAATAGCATTTTTTTAATACTACGTAGGTGGTAAACAAGCAAGCATACGCCCGCCTTATGTTAAGCGGCTACCGTAGCCAATGGACGCTTGTAATTCCATAGATATCACTAGCGCGTTGCCGACCTTGAACGCCCCTTCCCAAGGCAAACACCTAAAGGTACACAACACAAGGTTATTTGGTTGCGATCTTCTGCAAGGTGGAGCTATTCCATCAGTCGGGCTACCCTAAGTTGAGAGAAATCTCCAAAGAAATTTCTCTGTGCCTTACCTCTCTTTAGGTGATAGGTACACATAAACATTAATTAGTGTTTGGTGGATGAATGGTTACGTACCTACATTATTTTGAAATTCATTAGTGTTATCTATCTAATTTCTAGTTATATCTGCGATTCATCATAATAACGGAATCGTGTTACTATTATAATTTATATCGTTATATCACTTAGTTTGGCAACACAACAATTTTGTAACGTTATCTATATTAATAAAACAGTTTTACCTAACATAAAACTTTATCTCCCACAAACGGACTACGATAGGTAGGTAGGTACATTTGTCAGAACGGGACTTACTCCTTACCAGTGGTATTAACGTTAATTTGTACAAAATAAAATATGTTAAAAACGGACTCATTTGAATGAGTATTACTATAATCTTCTTGTATATATACATATTATAAAACTCAACGTCTCTCTGTCGGTCTGTCCATTTATGTTCTTTTTACGCGAAAACCACTTATCCAATTTACATGGTTCTTGTTTTAATTCATAGCTATGTTTTATATAATAGCTTGGCACATTGACTGTACTGTCCCTGATGGTAAGCATAGTACAATCAATATACAACGGTGACCACCGAGAGATTGAAATCCATCGATATATATTGTTAGATAAAGTAACATACGAAATAAGCAATGACGATAATGGTGAGTGAATCAATTCGCAAAAAAGGCCGCTCAAACGGCTTATGCTGAGTAAAACATAAGAGATATATCAAATTAATGTCATAATTGTAGATATTATAAAAACCTATGAAAACGTCGGCGTAAGTATATCTTCTAAGGATCACCTGCAATGAGCGCTCGACCGACGGCATTCTGTAGTCCACGCGAGCGGAGCCGCGGGCACAGCTAGTGAACATATAAAGTATAGTAAGTGTGTACCTGTTTTGTGTAGCAATTAGCATGGTGCAGTTTATAATGCGCCGCAGTAATTACACTTGCGCAGTGCACCGCGGTGCTGTAGCACCAACTACCGACAATTACGACCATCGTCTACCGTGCTCTCCAGTATAAGAAATTCGAACTTGCATTTCAAATTAAACTAAGTGAAAAATGTGACTTTATTTGCTATTCTAAAATTATACACTTACTAATTTGAATATACTTATACTATACGTTAGGTGAACACACAATCACGTACATAATCATTTTCAAAAACTCTTTCAATATGAAAATGTTATAGTAGACGTAGTAAGATGTTTTTTTCTGTTACATGTTTTACTATGTAGCTTTGCCCCAACGCCACGGCGTGGCTTGTTTCTCCTTTGATTTTGTTTTCAAAAAAATATTGACTTCGCCGCGCCACCTTCAACGCACCCGTGTAGCCATTGATGGCCCTAGGGTAGAGCGAAAGAAGCAGTTTCTATAGGCGCCAGATAGAAAGGGGCGCCAAAATACGAATGACAATTTCATGTAAAAATTTGTTATTACCTATTTGTTATTTTTACAAGAAAAGAAATAAAAACGTGAAAGCGTTTACTAATACAAAGGGCGCTGAGAGACAATCTCGCTCTACCTTTACAAAGGGCTAGGGCCGGCACTGTGTGTAGCCTGTCGTTGTTCTATATCCCATACTTGGCTACAGCTTTCCAGATTACTTGAAGTTCATGGTTATTGTTCGGCTCCTTAGATCCGTAGCGTGAAGTTATATAGCTTATAACCATCCTCATTAAAAATACAATAACTGCAAAAATATTTTATCAAATATAGTCGGTAGTTCCAGAGATTAGTGCGGTCAAACAAACAAACAAAAAAGCAAACTTCTGAGCTTTATAATATTGCTATAGATTTTTTATAAATATGATTTCATGTACATAATCAGAAGAACCAGAACGGGCACTGGAATCCGGGACACTACATTTTTATCCTAATCCAATGAAAATACATAGCTGTAATGTAACTTCTCTAGGAAACATTATTATCATTATTATAAGGGTGGAAAAAACGAATGGGACGAATTATATAATTAAAATAATTGCATTCACAGTTTCTTCAAAAATTTACCTGTGCCGTGAATCGAACCAACTACAACTGCAAAAACAAAACCGACATTCACATGTTATTGTGCCAATCGATAGGGTCTATGATAAGGATAAAATCTCTCGAATAAACATTGTATCTCACAATTCAAGAAGACAATGAAGAAAATAACTTTAACGAACATTGCCCAACCTAGACTATTTACTTTAAAAAAAAAAGACTCATTTTTCTTAGAACTTCACGATGTGAGTACCTAAATAAAAGAAAAGATAATAATGTATGAAGTATAATAATCAGCGAAATTGTTTTTACATTATTAAAGATAATTTACATTATTATTCCTTTGCACGTTTCTTTATGAGACGAGATATTATGGCAAAATTTAAAAAATATGTAGAATGTTTAAATTTCACACATCTCGATAAGCTCTTGTTTTTTTTAATAGTTTTAATTCCTAGAAGAAACGTTACAAACGTAACAGTTAAATGACCTGCAAGATCTCCAGTTTTTCGCCGCTCGAATTTTTATATGGGGTCACGTAAAATATTAACTTACAAAAAGTTTTATGAGACTGTAGAAGAGTTAAGGATTGAAGTTCAAGATGTTATTTTGACCGTTCACTCCAACACATTACAGAATGTTATAGCAATTGCAGGTTCGAGTAATTTATCAGTTAATTTATTAAAATGTTGTATGAAAATGATAATTTTAACGAATGTCTTCTTTCAGTAATAACATGCATATTCAATGGAAATGTATCTAGGTAACCATCATGTTAGTTCGATATGTACGAATTGTTAAATTTCATGGCCTTCTTAAATTGTGAGATACAATGTTTATTCCTGAGATTTTATCTTTATCATAGACTTTATCGATTGGCACAATAACATAGTAAATGTCGTTTTTTTTTCATTTTTAGTTGTTTCGTTTCCCAGCATGCATAAGCTTTTTTAAAAAAACTTTGAATGCAATTATTCTTATTTAAAAAAAAAAAGTTTCCTTACGTAAAATTTGTTATATTCAATATGTAATGTACTTTTTCTCCATGTCCCATCCGTTTTTCCGCACTGTATAGTAGGAAGCAAATTTCAAAATATCTACAAAATAAGACTAAGCCCTATAACAGAGTAGCGTTTGTTGAGCGTGGGCGTTCTCCAACGCGTGATCAAAGCGTCAACGCTGGTGACGACGCATACAACGCTGAGTCTGATAGCGGCCTAAAGAAACATTAATAAATATAATTATCGATCATCCACTACTATCCAGTTAATAGTTGTATTGCTAGAGTTACTTATGTCTCTATATTTTACAAATACATAATACATCCGGCCAAAACAATATATTATTTTATAAATTTAAAGCCTCAAACAAAATACAAAATTTACTCAAGCGTAAAAAATGCATGCGGCATGCCCGAACTATGTACGGCTCGTCTTCGTTGTCACGACGCATTCAACCAAACTGCCTTCAATAAAGCGTTGTTGCCAACGTAAATGCATGCAGATGTTCTTCTGAATTTTGAAGACATTCGTTATCTAACATACTCGATATTATTTTAATACTAGCTAATACCCGCGACTTCGTCTGCGTTGTTTATTATGTTAACACCACGGCAAGAAAACACATCGCAGAGCGCGTAGTGCTTATACAAATAGTAGTTTAAAACTTTAATAACTTTTAACACGAATATATCGTGTTTTTTCATAAGAACCAAGTATCTAAGGAGTAAAACATAAAAATGATTGATCTAAATCTATCCAATAGTTTTTGTGTAATGCGCGCACAACGGCTAATCTCAATTATTTTATTTATATCGAGCTATACAGTTAGATGAACTGAATCCCATCGTTTGTTTGTCAAAATTGCTTGTTTATTACAACAATTTTAGTTCTTTCTATCTTTTCCAAATAAAAGTGCACAATGCGACAGTTTCATTTTTAAGAAAAATTAAAATGTCTTTGACTTGAAAACATCATTAACAAAGACTTAGAACTTTCTTTGCAAAATAATTATAATACATAGTAGTGTAGATATACACAAAGGATTTGTATTTTTCTTTATTAGGCGTATTGCTCTTATCTCTATATATTAGAGGCAAACTTTATAATTAGCATCTAATAAAACATGTTACCAATACTAAAAGCTTAAAAATAGTTGTTAAATAATAACTCAAAGATGTTTTTTGTGACCACGCCATATCTTCCTTGATTCTTTATCAAAATTAATGATTTAAATGTGATTTTACAGAATATATTCCCTGCTATTGATAAAAATAGTACAAAATTTAAGATTTAATTAAAAATAATAATTTTCATTACAAATGAAAATTATTAACAATTTCTTTAACTAACATGACTTTTCTATTATATTGTAAAAAATTTCACATTTTCCGAAATATTCGAACGAGGCAGCTAGTTTTATTCATGTTATTCTACCAGAAAGGCTGATAAATATTTTATTTAAAAAAAATATTTACTAAAACGTTTGTTTAATGTCTACATTATCTGTTGTATAATTTAAGCTGTGAACATTGTATTCATTTCTGTGAAATGAGTCTCATCTCGAGCCTATCGGCATTGCATTTACAGCTTTGTACTCCCATAGGTAATGCTTCGTAATTTCAATTCGCTTCTCACATTTGAGCAGTACAACCACGTACAAACCTCACTGTCGATTCATGGTATAATTAAAACGCTATCTCGAAATATCACTTTAACAGTCGGGAGTTTTAAGTTAAGATGGTTGGTTAAATTATTGGCTTAAAATCATGACAAAGGTAATTAATAATTGTTCTAGAAATACAGTTATTACAGTGACGTGAACGAAATAAATTAATTAGGTATACCATATAAGTGCACAAATACTATGATAAAAACAAGTACTGGTGCTTTTTTCTCATGAAAATTTGCCCATTTTAATAATATTATCCAGACTACCAGACGGTTTATTTCATGGAAGTCTAAAATCTATAAACAACAGCGGTGCTAATCACTTTTCGTAAACTTTGTGCCACTTTCAATATAGTGGCAACACTGATTTAGTACACAGTAGCGCACAGGTATACTTGTGACAGTATAAGTACAAACCATATAGTGTAAAAAGGAATTATTTTAACCAAACGAACATTTCATCCAACATCATAAGAAATGTAGTTTTTATTTAACAATCGAGTGCCGCCGTTATTTGCGCGTCCGTCGCTTTACTTTCGTCATGAGACTCTTTTTAAGATAGCTTTTTGTTTTCGAGTTAGCTCTGTCTTTGTAACTCCATTTACACAAATATATATTGCTACTTCAAAGTAAGCCATTTTATAACAAAAAATCAGACAAGTATCGAGTAGAACTCACTTCCTGAGGGCTCCCTACTGACTAACAAAAAAAAGTAATAAATACAAAATCAACTCATACAAAAATCACTACCAGCATGCTTTCTTGGAATACGTTGCCAAAACTGTTAGGATAGTATTATAAAATAAGGTTCTCCGCCGCGTCTGTCTGAACGCGATAAACTGAAAAAGTACCAAACAGATTTTATACGTTTTTTTATCAATGAGCGAAGTGATTAATAAGAAATGTTTGGAGTATAATTCATTACTGTTTTGTGGCTGAAATATGACTATGATCGTTGAAAATGTCGCAAAAAATCACGCCGACTGGAAGCTTTATAGGCGTCCGCCGCGTAAACCAATAGAGTTATATGTATTTATATTGAGTTATATTTTTTGAAAATCTTTTTTTATTTAATTCTAAACGTATTATTGAATAGCCTATCAATTGACCAATGGAATATTAAGCTTCCCGTGTAAAAACTTTCATAAAAATCAGGCATGCTGTTTTTCAGTTAAATCCGGACATCCAAACAGACAGACAATTCTTTTATCGCTTATTCATACTCAGTGCTCTTTAAATAAGATATCTACCAGAGAACTGAGGAAAAAAATACATATAAAAATAGAACAGAAGTACAGATTTATTAATATAAATAAGAAGACTACATATAGCTACTTAAAATCTATGATATGCTAAAATAATAATAAGCTTACATTTAAAGCTTGTTTTTTAACGGACTGTAAATTTTCTTTATTGTTACCGATGTGCTGAACTTTTCAAATTGCTGCTAACAGCGGTGCCTCTATTTGCTCGCGTTCAAACTTCACTTCTTCCACAATGAGACTTTATTGACACACTGCTCCCGACTGTGTCTGTAAACGATGTATTCACATCCTGATTTATTATTTACAGTCAACGCGCACTTTGTTACTTAGTCGTAAGCTGGCTTTTAATGGTTATTAGATTACATTTAAGTAGTATAGTTACAGAAATACTTTTTATGATTAAATATTTCATTATCGTTGTATAGATATGTATTTTATTTTATTTTTATATGTAAACTAGCGACCCACCCCGGCTTCGCACGGATGCAATGCTGATACTAAATATACCTACCTACTACAGAATGTCCTTATAAACAACGTTTAAAGCTTTTTGTAATTAGACAAAACAAACATGTTTTGTTTAGAGGTTACTCTTGAATGAGTGACATATAATTGACCATGGTATATAGGGCCGGTACCGCCGCACCGCCATGTCCCTGCGTTTTAAATCTGTAATATCTTCGGAAATATACATTTAAATTACATGCTGTAAAGGGTCATATTGATCTATATTAAATGGACAATGTATTTAACTTAATTGTAAGGTACTTAATTGGATAGGGATTAATTCTGTACTGCTTAAAATCACTTCATAAATAGGCCAATTCTTCCGTAAAATGTAAAGGATAAAAATGGTTATTGTGGGTTATCCTTAAGAGATAGACATATACCATCCACGACTTTTTTGTTGACCTTTTTAAGGTCTACAATACTGTAGATATACATTATTTTTATTTATCTCGTGGGGTTCAGCCAGCGTTTGCAATATAAGCGCAAAAAAATGAGTTTATTTACAACATCACATTAGAAACCTCTAAATTTATCATGTTTCTCTGCAATATTACGCATGTATTATACATATAAACCTTCCTCTTAAATCACTCTATCTATTAAAAAAAAACCGCTTTAAAATCCGTTGCGTAGTTTAAAAGATTTAAGCATACTCGTACATAGGGACGGACAGAGTGACAGCGACTTTGTTTTATATTATGTAGTGATATGTATGGTACCTATCGTTATGAAAACTATGGGTTGCAATCTTAATTACTAGTCAAATCAAACTCTAAATACTTATCGGTTATTAAAACTAATTATAAATAATTCTACAACTAAGTATTCGTGGTCGGTCTTTTATAGTCAAATTATGGTTTAATTTTATATTAGTAACATTACATTTTACATTAAATTATTTGAAATCAAAAAACGAAATATTAAGTATTCTAAATATCTTAAAATACTTTGCCCTCTGTACGATGTTATTATTTTAAAAACCAAAATGGTCTTAATGGAATAGTTATATTTTATGAACGAAGTATAATGATACTAATATTGTGTAAACTTCTCAACTGTAAAGTTAAGGTATGAATGTATTATCAGGACGAAACTTTAGTTTTCAATAAAACAATCTAGGAAAGTAATATAAAATTAATTAGAAAGCCAAAGTTTCAATATGTTTGTCTTCCTATTAGGTGGAGGTTCGTTTCATGTTGGATTTGCAAACATTTGTCGAACGTGTTTCAACTTATAAGGTTGGATTTATGTTACAATAGTAATTTTTTGGGTGGAGAGAATCAACTTTATTCTGAAGACTCAAGGAATAAAAATATCCGTTTAGAGAAAAGAATTTTGTTAGATAGTTTATTGCCTAACTAGTATATACCTATATACATTTATACCCTATACCTGTAGTATCCATTGTTACATTTTAATTAACACCGTATATTTTGCGCTTAACAATGGAGTAGGTAACACTCTTTAATTTATTACAAAAATATAACAAAAAGACAATACAACAAAATACCTTCATGCCAACTTTCAACTTATATAGTATGATGACATGACTCAATTGTAAGAACCGTTACTTATAAATAATCTAGGCAGATTGTAAACTGCCGGTAGATTATGAACTGATTATGACACTAATATATAATTTTGATTTTTTCGGTTATGTATATTATATAAACAAACTTACGATACGAGGACATAAAATAAAATGGCATCGTAATTTTTTTTTAGCGTTATAGGTTTTGGCGTAGTGGCCACAATCTCACCTGATGTTAAGTGACGATGTGGCCCAAGATGGTAACACGCTAAACCTAGTGGAAGACTTTATTCCTTATTTAAATTATTCCTTATTTAAATTATTCCAAATTTTAGCTTCCGCTTACAATCTCAGTTTACAATCTAACTAGATTGTTTATAACCTAATGGTTCATACAATTATCCCGGGGACATAATATATATTATTATCACTATATTGCATTACGTCAAAACTAAGTAACAGGGTTCAACTTTATATTGCTTAGAGTTGGAACTGACAAGGACATCTACCGAAATTGACGGGTGTAGGCATTTCACCGAACATGTTTCATAAGGCTAAAGACAAGACGTTATCGGCATCGTTATTCAAAAGAGCTGTATTGATGTGGAGGACAGCCACTTATACCCATATACTGTTTGCTCGTACAAACTCCACTACATGAACGCTTAAAGGATTGTCAAGGGGACGCCGGCCGACGTTTTCGTCCCTTGTTAATATTCCAACTGACATCACCGGGATCTACTGTCTCACGAATCTTGAATAGAAGGCTCTGCGCAACAAAAGGCTTCCTGAATTTTGAGTAGTTGACGTAAAGACAAGGGCGAAACGGAAAACAACCCTCAATATCATAAAAGTAACTCTACCTCCTTTGTGCATTAAGTAACGTTCTTCGTAAGCGAGAAAATATGATGTCTTAGGAACTAATTTTCTTTTGCAATTCTTTGTATTATTCGGTACATTGATTCGTGATGCTTTTTAAGTAACTAATCTGTGTAAAACGCTACACATCTTTTAGCGCCGCGGGAAACCACACTATGCTTGCAATTTTATAAACGACTAGCTTTTGCCCACGACTTCGTCTGGATGGAATAGTTACTTTGGGCAACATATTTCTTTTAGGATATTTATTTCACAAACACATACAAACTCTCAACTTATCAAGTGCCTAAATACAAAGTTTCATGTTTTTATCTTTGACAATGACAAACTTACATACGAACTTTCATCCGCTATTTGAACCACTTAAGCCTTTTTTAAAAGGTAGCCTATGTCCTTTCCTAAGGTCTAGTCAATCTTTGTGCCAAATTTCATCAAAATCCGTTCAGTGGCTTAAGCGTGAAAGCATAACATACAGATATACAAAGATACTTTCGCAATTATAATATGAGTAGGGATATCCCTACACACCACCCGTAAGACTATTAATTCGGCTCACTATAACATACATAAAGGAAACAAATACTCTTTCATACAATCTTAGGCCCGAGTAAAAGCCTTTTACATATCTATCTAAAAGTATGAAAACTCTGTGAATTAATAGCCAATACTTTATCAAACAACCACCGAAAATTATTTGAATTTTGGCATTCTGAGAGCAGAATTTTAAGATATTTCGTAAAAGTGAGATCGTGTAATAAACCACATTTTCAAAAGTATTTTTAAAGTATTTTAAATTACACTTAATTATTGGGTTATGTTTATTGTATTTGTATAATGGGAGGACTTTAAGTCATAGGTAAATATATTAAATATTACATTACGAAATGAATGATCCACAAAGGCACTGGAGTATTGGAGTCCGGAGCTATCACAAGTCGGCACCGAGCACAGACTAAAAATACAGTTCCAATCAAAAGATAATACTATTGAAACGTTTTTAAGAATTATTTTTATTTCATATAAATTAGAACTCACTCTAACTTATTCTTAGATCATTAATCCGTTAACTCTATGCTTTTCTTTTGGATTAATTATCTGGTAGTTAGCATTGTTCTATTTTTAGGGTACCGTACCTCAAAAAAAAACAGAACCTTTATAACTTTATAAACAATACTTCAAGCAATTAATATTCTGGGCCTAAAAATACACATATTTATTTGAATGAGTTTTTTTAATTGTTTTATTCCTTCACTTGATGTTAAGTGACGATGTAGCCTAAGATGGTAACTAGCTATGATTCGTTCTCAAATGCAGTGGTCGGAACACGCTTATACGTTCTTGGCGACAGATTTACAACTTAAAGGTATTAGCTAGCTAGATGTGCATTAGAAATTGCCCTACCACCATGATATAGTTTCTTCATGATGTTTTCCACTGTAAGCGTCGATCTACTCCACCATTCCTGTCACATTCATCAATATTCAAATTGCCTAGAATTAGTCGCTGAAGAGAAATATGTAACTTAAGAAGTCAACAGGATTTACAATTTCAATGATCAGGTATACGAAAGTCCAATCATAGATAAAATTAACCAGGAGAATATTTATTAAGGTGACTTGCTAATCATACGCTTTTGTGATTTAGTAAAGATAAATGAGTTTACCTTTGCTTAATTTACCGATTCGGAAAGGAAAGCAGCGTTGAATGAAATAGGCGGTTGGCGCCGTCGGGTGTTGTCCCGGCACATAATGACTCCAATTAGTTCATGTCGCCGTGTTTAATTTATACTGAGATTGGCAAAACTTCCGCTTAATATATGTATATATATTTGAAAAAAAAAATGGTTGGACTTTACAATAGCTCCGCTGAATTTGACAATGTGAAGGGGTTGGGAAAGGGGGAAGTTAACTCTTCTGTGAAGGAAAAAGTGTGGCAACATTTAGTTTTTTGAGAAATTATTTTTTAAATGATCCTAGATAGTATGTGAATTTTATCAATTTTATCGACACAACGGAAAAATTAAATTATCTTACATAAAACCCCACAAAATGTTGAAGTAGGTCGTATTTGACCAAATAACGATCGTTTATAAAATAACAAAAAAATGTATAGATAAAATTACGATCTTAGATAATTACAACTACTCAGAACAGACAATTGTACTGTCAAATTAAAAAAAAAATGCGATTTAAAAAAAAATCTTATAGACTATTTTAATTTCGGAAGTGTGTACAATTTTATTGGTATTTGGTCTAATTATAGAGTGATCTAACTGTAATAAAAATGTGGAGTCTGAACTCGACGGTAGCTATTCTAAAATTGAATCAATTTTTAAAATCTATTTATAAAAGCGCCATAAAGCGATTATCTCAATTTTGTTAGCTAAATGTTTTGATATATTTTTATAAACTGTAAAACAGACTCTAAGTGACGTGTCTAATATAAAGTGACGTAGATTAGAGTAAATGTTTTTGTTAAATTTGTACACGTCTTATTCGTGCTTAAGGTTTTACGCCTATCAATTTTAGTTATTGCCTTTCAGAAAGGCTCCTAATTTCAGTGTTTATTTTAAATATAAAGTGAATCAATGGACAAGAAACACGAATAAATTCATCACGCTTTTAATCCATTTTACCGTAATCTTAAGAAATATATTATTTTGGTCATAACAATTCTAAATAATCGTTGTGTTTAGTAAACGTTATGAGAAAATAATGTATATATAAATATTTTATTCCAGATTGTTATTATAATTTATTTTCTTTTCACATCCGACAACATCTTTTATTGGATTTTGCGTTATTATATAGAGTAGTAAAGCTCTCGATCAAATCAATTAGGTGATGCGAAAGCCTCAGGTCTGAGATAGAAGCGAGGGTATTTCCTTTATATTTCCGGTTAAAAGGATTCAATTACTTATATGTTAAATCAATAGATTTAACCATCTAAAAATATAAATATATTTTTGAAGTACGGAATAGGGTGTAAGGAATGCCTACATTTTAAATTATTGAAAATTGTTTTCTATTTTATTAAATGTTATAGCTTAACCTTCATTTCTTCACGCAAAGTTAATTGAATTAATTTTTGTGAGTTTTTTCTAATAATTTATTAATAATATTAAAATTTAAAATCGAAATAAATATTTTAAAACTGCAATGAGATTAGTGCGATTTAAACGCCTTCATTTTGGTGCACTGTCACTGAGTTTCAGTGATGTCAGCGTACGCAATAAAATAAATACATTGCATACTGTAGAGAGCTTTATTTGTTTTATATGAAAATTGTTATGTTTTATAACTACTTAAGATATAGATAGAATTGGCAAAACTATTTTATAAGTACTGTAGTGTATCTATGTGTAAAAATACGATAAGAAATACACTCGATAAAGTGTATTTCTATGTACCGCGAGATGCAATTTACGTAAACTTTAGAAATACTGGCCGGTTGGAAAAAAACGTCAATGCAGATGAAGGAAGGGTAGAACGGTATATAATTATACAAAATGTTATCATTATAAATATATATTAATGTGAATTTGGAATGAAAATAAAGTGTTTTCGTAAACAGTTTTGGCTAAACTAATTATGTCGAAAGAGAAACCGTAATAATAAGGACATACCGATCTAATTAAAATTGTAATTAAGTACCCCACGGTACATTATTGTATCTTAATCTTGTTTGCTGTGTTCAATAATATATTGTATTTCAGTTTCGGTAAAGTTCTTTTTCTCAAATGGGAAATGCGGGTGCGGATACCACTTTGCTGGTGTTCTAAGCCTGTAGTTACTATTAAATTGTGATAATTTTGCGACTTCATCTTGTGTAAGACTGAAATCTAAAATATCTATGTTTTGTTCGATTCGTTCTTTGTTCGTTGATCGTGGTATTGGCACTATGTTACGATCCAACTGAAAAGAAAATATATATTTTTATTTAAAACTTAAAAGAAGAAGTTCTGTTTTAAATAGAACGGATAGTTTCTGAGATTAAATTCAAATATACAAACTTTACAATATTTAGTACTAGCTGTGCCCGCGGCTCTGCTCGCGTATACAACAGAAGAACGCGTAGTCATATAAAAATGGTAATTACTTTAAACTTTTATACCATTTTATTGCTTGAAGATATCGTGACTTTTTTTAATAAGAACCAAGTATCTAATTAGTAAACCATTTTTTTATCAAAATCTAACCAGTAGTTTTTTGTGTGATGCGCGCTCAACGTCAAACCTCAATTATTTTATTTATATAAATAGATAAAATAATTTTAAAATAATATCTTCGTTATTCACAGTTATTAATGTAGCTATTAATATTATGTATTTCAAATTCTAATAGAAGTTTTTGAAGCAACAAAACAAATAAAATGAGTTTGAACACATTCTAAAATTTCTGTCAATTAAAATACTTAGAGGAAACAGCATGGTGGTACAAAATTCCACTCGATCACCAGTCGCTCTCCTACGCTGTTTCCTTCCTACCATCCTCATCGACATCATCACTTGACAACAAATAGTAAAGTTGTGGTCAAACGCTACTATATAGTCAAACGCTAAAAGAGTTTTTAACGTTACCGTAATCCGTCATGTAGTGATTTTATTTTATTTCATAAAGCAATAATGGCGCACGTCGATCGACGTGAGTTTGAATCCCTGCAATGAGCCTGAGCTTACAGAAAATATTCTGATGAAACCATAGCATAATGGTAGGGTGCATGGCTAGCTACCACCCTCAAGTTGAAAATCTTTCGCCAAGCACGAATAGGTGTGCTCCGGCAGCTGCAGTTGAGAGCCAGTCCTCCCACTGGGCTTAGCGTGTCATCATTTTGGGCCACATCGTCACTTAACATTAGGTGAGATTGTGGCTATAACGCTACACCTATAAACGATAAAAAACTTATGTTATTTGGACCTATAATATGTAACTTTAGCGGCATTTTAATTGATGTAGTTTATTTACTGATGATTTTACTTTTGCACAAGTAAAGTGGATTATCCTTTAAAATGCCTTTTCATTTCACACAAAACTCCCTGAACAGTTTTAATAAGGAAGCTGCCATCTTGTAAATAAAAAAAGTACACACTAAAACAACAAATAGTCATAATTTCTAAATGAAAACAGTACAAACCAGATATCTAAGCACTATTTGAGGCACGGTTTTGTTATATTTCCGAGATAGCTCCTGTAACAGTGGATGATCCACTCGCGGCGGGGGTGCGTCTTTTTTACGACCGAGTATGGCCCCAAACGGTGTGTAAGCCGTAACAACTACGCCATGTTCCCGGCACCAATCAACTAGCTCGTCTTGAGTTATCGTTGGATTTACCTGATAAAGTATTTAATTGTGTTTGACTTTAGTAATTTAAATCGCACATGGAAATAAATAAATAATTTGAAAAGCAGGACTCTTATTTCGTTGTGTGAGTCTATTCATCTTCTTAATGAATCGATCTTTGTAATAAAAAGGTAATATATCGTAAGTACCTATTATTTATGGATTCATATTAGATATTATATAAATATAGCTTTAACGGGTTTTACCGGGTGGTATGATAAGACATTTGTGTCCGACTTGATCGCGACCACCATGTGATGATGATTAAACCGTTACAGTGACTATCTTTTGCGTTGTCCGTTTCGGGATCAGCCAGTGTATATTCATTTGCTGAGGTGCTTAAAGGCATAAGGGAACGTACTCATACCACGCTTGGTCACAGGGGCAGTGGGAGGGGGGCATAGGCTTTCGTCACGTAGTCGATATCCTCTAGGGAAATCTCGTGCTTTTTTGAGCTATATTCAATTATAACGCGCAGCGTTTAGCGCTTTTTAAACTCAAAGTGTATTAATAAAGACAAATATGAACCAAACGATTTATTTTTCTTTCTGTATGCAAAAAATGATTTAAAATCATATTTATGAGTTACTACGTGAAAACTAGAGGGGGAGTTTTGACATATACTACGAGTGATCACCGAGGGGGGGCATAAAAAATTGTAAAAAATGGGTCACGTAGTATGGGTGAGTACCCTAACAGCGACCACCGTTGATGGATTCTCGATCCATGGGTGGTCGTCGTTATTTTTGGATTGTACTGTGCTTACCATCAGAAACAGTGCAGTCACTTTCTCGTGCTACTATAAAAAAGGTAAAAATATGTATTCTATATTGTAGTTCTCTTAGAAAAAATCAGTTTTCATGGATTCGGATGTTTTCTTATTTTCAAAACAAATAAAAGTTCTTTGATATTAACATGTAAAAGATTAATTAAATTGAAAGCAACGATAATATACAGTAGCATAGGGATACAAATTATTTACGTTATATTTTTATGCAATGAAAACATCATACGGGTCATGCATTACGTTGTCAAAGTATTATACGTAAGCAAACAAAAAATATTTAAGTATTGCTCGAGGTCAGTCAGTACTACGATTCTACCTTTGAAGACAACGTTGAAACGTTTTATGTGTAGTACTTGTTGGAAAACTATATACGTGTACTTTTTTCTACTTTAGTCTGATTACAGTGATAAGCATGAGTGAGTTGCTTGTACTTACGGAGTCCAGCTTTACACGGGTTCCACTACCTATACCTTTACTTATTTAAGAAGTTTAAAACGTAAAAAAAATCAACACACACACAGGCAGAGTCTAATTAATGATTAAAAAGCGGAATCCACTTAATGATTAAATCCAAATGCTTTACAACATACACAAAAAGACGGAATCTATTCAATGATTCAATCTGTATGCTTTACACACACAAAGGTGTAATCTATTTAATGATTAAATTCAAATGCTTTTAGTACAGTTAGTGTAATTGTAAAACAAACCTCAATTTGCAAAACTGCTGGTTTAATTACAGAATTATCCCACAATCGCTGCATTTGTGTTAAGTTGAAATTGGATACTCCAATAGATCTGGTAAGGTTTAACCTTTTAGCTTCCTCCATTCCTTTCCATGTTACCAGATAATCAGTGTCGCTGATACTACCGTCCTTCTATAATATGTAGTAGTAATATTTAAAATTATAATATTTATGGTTTACCTACATATATGAATAAACTGTACATAGATAAATAAGTAATATATTTTAAGCCAAACTCAATACATAATAGTGCCTGGCAAAATAAATTACCATATCGATATATTATTATGGGTCTCAATTAAGATTTGGTAAAAAGTAATAACTGATAAAAAGTATCCTATGTCCTATCGTAGGACATAATCGACTTCTATGTCAAATTTACAATCCGTTCAGCCGTTTAAACGTTATTGCTGCACAAACATTCAAACTAACATACTTTCTTATTTATAATATACTAAATGAGTAAGTGACTTCGTTCAGGTTAATTTTAAAATAAATAGCATATAAACCTTTCTTCATGAAAACACTTGGATCTCCTAACTTTCATGGTGATCAGTCAAACAGTGTTGAAGTTTATCCATTAAATATAATTACATATTTTAACATTCATTTTTATATATTATACTAGCTGACCCGGCAGACATTTTTCTGCTATTTCAAATAATCAATAACTTCACCATAGCGCCACCTATCCCGAATTTATTTTACGGAAAACTTTTCTACGGTCTTAACGAACAAAAGAAGATAAGAGTTACGCACATCCATCGTACATCTTGATTTCTTAAAAAAAAAAATCAGTTAAAAGTATTTCAGTTTTTTAAAATTTTTCGTTTTTTAAAAACTTTATTCGGACTATTGCTCACATTTACTCGTAAAAAGCAATTGGTCAAATCGGTCGAGCCGTTCTCGAATGATACACTTATCAACGAAAAGCATTTCATTTTTAGAGTTCCGAAATCAACAAGGAACCCTTATGAAATTATAAGTACTAGAAAGGTGTAATTTGGTATGAGTATACATATTAATCACGCCGACAAAGTGGTAAAATCTTAAGATAAATTATTTAGGGAAAAAGAAAGAGGAAGGTAAAATGAATTTATAAAGTGAGAATGATTTTTATGTGGTCTATCCAATCATGTGGGATGACGCTGGATAGGTTGTTCAAAAATATTGCGGGTATGTAAAACCATTTTTCGATCCAGGGGTCCGTTTGCGAAATATTAAGCTTTAAAATTCTAATTTTTGTTAGAGCCAAGTGTCCCCTTCCTCTGCCATCTAAATGGTTGTTTTTAGTAATGTGAAAAAAATCATGGTCTCAGTATATATAATGAAGTTAAAAGGAATACTATCAGAGGTAAGAAGACTTTACGAGTTAACGAGTAATAGTCAATCAACTTATAAAGTTTACTTATAGAAGTAATTTCGTACAAATTCACTTAAAACCTCTCTCTGAATCTACATATTGTGATGGACAACTACGGAACCCTACACTGCGCGTGGCTTGACACACAATTGGCAAATTTTTATTTATATATATATATAGAAGATTTAATGTACATAGATTAGAATATGTGTTACTCTTTTTTCATAAAAAAAATAACGAAAAACGATTAACGAATAATTTATTTTGTTTTGTTATCACAACACACAGCTGTAAGCTTTGATTACTTAGATGTTTTAAGGATCAAGTTACTTAACTCTAATGTATATTTTTAATTTTATAATTAATTTAGTTTTACGAGTGCGAGCTTTGATTACACATGTATTAAGAAAACTCCATTAGAGCCAGTAACCCAGACTTATAAATTTTAATAAGCCCGAGCAGTTGTATACTTTTATAAAATGTACGTATGTTAAATGAATTTTCTTTACAATAGAATAATCTAACATCTTCTAGTGGCCAACTACTGGCTTATCCAAATACATTTAAAAGATAAGAAAATATATTGTATTCAGGCTTCTCACCTTATATGCCATTGGATAGTGCATAAGATATGAATCCAAATAAGTTAGCTGAAGATCTTGTAAAGATTTTTTCAGTGCAGGAACAACTTCATCCAGTTCATGAGCGTCATTCCATAGCTAAAAAGCAACACATAATTTACGAGGATTAAATAATTCAATAATTGGTAATGGAATCAGTATTATTATTATTACTATAAAAGGAAAGATATTCAAACAAAGGGCATAGCCGGATTAGCAAGCTGAATCTAACCCCACGACCTTTTCTATCGGCACTTAGGGGATCATTAAACTACCAATAAAAAATTCAGCTCTTAATTTCAAGCAGTTTTCGATTTTTTTTTTTTGCAATAGAAAAATTTGTAGTTAATAAATGGCTATTTAAAGACGCTAAAAGAAGTATAAATAAAATAAAAAATACATTTACTTTACTAGTGACGTATATGTTACTCCGAGGTACGCCGGTTTCCCTCATGTAGTTCTGCACTCCAAGGCCCACCTCGTCCTCAACAAGATACAAAGCTGCAGTATCTATATGTCTGTACCCGGCCTCTAAGGCCCATTGTACTGCGCGCGCTAGAGAGTGGTTCCTAGACAATATCCTTGTTCCCTGTTAACCAACAACGTTTGTGAATATTGTAGCTTAGGGATTGAATGCTACTATATTTATTAATATACTATAATGTAATATTTTCTTTTAAAGTGTTTGATAATAATTAATTTTCCTTTCTATAAATTTAATACAACTATATGTATTACTTCAGTAAAAAAAAACTAAATGAAATATTCTTTATTTAAATTAGGCCGTACTTGTGTACTGTAAATGACAGAATAAATAAGAAATAGGAAGGAAAATAATGAGGAATGTTATTATTACATACAACAGTGGACGGCTTTCGACTAAGATGACGATGTATCTATTCTCTGATCACTCGTTCAAAAATAACGCAAATCGTAATAAAATTGTTAAATTAAAAAGTCAAACTGTAAAATAACAAATGAAGTAAATTTTACATATAAAGAAATATTTCTTTCGCTTATTGGTTACTACTACTACCTACTCATCAGTAAAAGCATTCGATGAATAAAATTTATATTTTTCCAGCAGAAGTTTAGTTCAACGTTTGTTTTTAAAATTTCTTAAGTACTTTACTACTTACTTTACTTACTTTATTCTTATTCCTACTACTTTATTCTTAACAACAATCATCGTGAGAAAGTCCTGTTGGAAGAATATAAATTTGATTTATCGATTTTATGTCGACAAATTTTAACGAATAGGGAATATTCATTTATAAAAAAATCCACAAAAGAAACATAAAATTTTCTTTTTTGCTTTACATTTACATAAAATACATATTATGCTTAATTGTATGATACCTACATCAGCCGTATGTCCGAGACTGGTACCTAAAGCGACAGCTGGCATCTTATTACCATCATTCAAAATGAACGATATCTCCGAGCAATTAATCTAGAAAATAAAGCATAGTGAGAATTTAAAATAATCCCATTGTTCATCGGCATATTCAAGTATGTATGCCAAGTACTTATAATTATATGCATGAATTTCTTGAGGGTGATATCACATTTGGTGATATCCTTCAAAAGACTTTTATCAGTTTTTTACCTTAAGCATAAGAATTAACAAAAACATTTCTTATTGTTATTATAATATGAATAGACTATCTGACAGAGTGAAAAATAATAACATATTTATATTTGTGCGCATACATTATGGGGTATAAAAGCATTTTAATTTAATCTAGCTAAAAATAATTAATTATTTATCCAAAAATCCCAGATTAAAAATATTACTTTTTGAGCTTACGACACTAGATTGAAAAATGTCTGGATTTGCTGAAAATATCATGACGTCACACGATTGTCATATATTGCCGTATCCTTGCATTCCTTGATATCTTGTGATTTTGAAACTTCTATGATTGTGAACAGTGAACACTATTAAATAATTAAAAATAATTACTTATTTTGCGTTCGATGATCACCACTAAATAATTAATCTTAGACGGTTTCCGGAAACCAGTCAAATAGCCTATTTTATTTGTATCATTTAATTCTTTCTGTCATTAAAATAATATATATGTCTTCAACTAATAAATAACTTTGTTTCTTTGGTATATATTGTAGCCAATCTTGGTTGCTCACTGGATTGGTTAGGTTGTAATTGCGATCATAACGCAAGAAACAAGTCAGCCATTGCAAATTCACTTATTTATGTAAGCGTTCTAATTTCTTTGTTGATTCCATTTTGGTTACACATCTATTATTTTAGAGGCAAATCTTATTAATTAGATCATTGAACGTGCATTTATTTGGCGATAGTTAAAATCATACAGTTCATATCACAAAGATGATGCTATAATTAAAATGTATAGGTAAAAAACTTATAATAAAAAAAAAACATATGATACAACGTTGGAACACCATGAAGCGGATTTGTATGTAGCAAAATAAAACTGATTAAATTCTTACCAAAGCATGGCTGAGTGAAGTAAACAATAGAAACCGAACCAACCAACCAACACCGGCGTCCATTTTCCCTGGTAAACTCTCGCAGACTATTCACGTATTCACTTATATACCATAGAAGAATAAAACGCTATTATATTACTAGAAATTTATACCTTTTTGATAGTAAAAAATAGCATATGGCAGTCAAATAAAAGTATCATATTATGTAAAACAATATTTACAATACTCGCTTGACCAGATGTCTCTTAATGATAATAACGCGATGTCCAATCTATGTATATCACAGTAACACGTGATTTCCTTGTTTGCTAATTTAATTTTTACTTCGTATATCTAGATTATATAATTGGGCTTTAAGCATTGAATAATTATTTTAGTATTCTGGTCAAAACATTTGTTCAAAAATGTAAAACTTCGCAGACTTCAACTTTATAACTGTAGGTAGTTATTTCTTAGGATTTTTACAGAATGTATATGTATATAAAAAATTGTTTGATTTTTGTTTGCTTGTTTGAACGTGTTAATCTATTGAACTAGCAGTCGGATTTAAAAAAATGTATTTTATAGCGGTAGGACGAAGAGTTCTTCAAATAAATTTACCGCAGTTTATATCAAGGAACACACATCAAAAACCTCAAGGTAACTACTATGAATAATTTAGATCCAAAGCCGATGTACTGTATACTATATAATATGTCTATTTGAAGCAAACCAGTAATAAATTATTGCACATGGGCCTTTGGTGTGGTGAAGCTTCGATGTATTGGACACTAATGTATCGGTTACCTTTGATGGAATCGAGAGTACGTGTTCTATTTTGAGGATACTCGAAAATAACCCTCGTATCGGTGATTATTGTGACGAAGGAAGCTGAATATTTACGCATTACCAACCATAACTTTTATAGGGACGAAATTATTATTTTGAAATGTTTGTTAATTTATAGTTTAAATCCATAGGTGAATTCAATTTGGTTAGGCGTTATATAGAAATTCATGTGAAGCCATATTTTTTGGGAGTCCCTGAAGACGATTGTCTTTACGGTAAGTTATGAGTTATGATCCTATGACCTACGGTGCACAGACATGGATATAGAACGGTAAGCCGGAACTTTAAAATTATGACACTTATCCAGATATATGTTTATGACAAATATATTTATATTTTTTAGAATACCCTCTACACGTAAAGTTGGGATTTTTTTCTCGTCTATCCCATGGCATGGTGTATCGTTGGATAGGTAGCTCAAAAATATTGCGGAAGTGTGAAACCATTTTTCAGTTTAGGGATCCGTTTGCGAAATATTAAGCTTTAAAGTGTATTTTTTGTTAGATTCAATTGGGCCCCACGCGCCAGCTATACGGTTGTTTTTGGAAATGTGAAAAAATCACGTCAGCAGTATAGGTTAACGAGTAATAGTCGACAACTTATAAAGTTTATAACTCGAAGACGTAATTTTATACAAATTCCATTGAAAATTACTTAAAGATCCCTTCTAATTCTGCATTTTGTGACGGGAAACTACGGAACTCAACACTACGCGTGGCTCGGCACGCACTTGGCAAATTTTAAACATAGTTTCAAAAAAGCGTTAGGTATGAGTTAAATGAAAGTATAGGAACAAAACTATCCTTACTCACGCCTAGTGAATTTTACTTGTTTTTAAAAATATTGTATTCGGCAAACCATATAACATAATTTACTCAATTTACGAACTGATGAACGTCAAGCCGTTTAAATAACTTTGCAATAGTTACATTGGCGCTTATATATTTTTATTAGGTGTATTTAAATAAAAATTTCAAGTTCATAATGTATCATTTTGTTAATGTATTCAAAGGTAAGAAAATAAGAAAGAGGCCAGCCATGTGTTTGTCACAAAATTCCTTTCACGTCTATACTGTATTGTAAAAATTTTCTTAGCGGAAATTTATCCTTACGTACCTTGTATCTTTTACGCCTACGTAACAACAAAGAGGGCCCTTCTTGTGTTCATGTTGCGTGGTTTCTTCCTTCCTAATAAAACTTATCAATGCCAGTTTCGTACGTTAAAATGATATCGAAGTTACTTGATAATTATAAATCTCAACAATATAATTTATTAATTTACTCGAATTCAACGTACGGAATTAATGTGAATCGGTTTTTTATAATACCTTTCTTTATTCACATAACAATAACATCTCTTTGAGTGTTTATAACAATTTTTATTTGAACAAAATTCACTCTGATAAATACGTCGTTCGGTTCCGTCGAAATAATATGAGTCAACGCAGAAAATCAACAATGCGGAACAAGTGAAACGTTCCAATAATATAAAAGGTAAAACGGATCGCCTGGCCCGATTTTCAATATCGTTTTGCAGGTAAACGAGGGTGCTATTCATATGCTAAACAGAACTTTCCCGTACATGTCTAAAATCTGTCTTAATGTTAACTTCGAGATATTCAATAGTTTAGACAATTTTTAACTTACTTAGTATTAAATGTACATTCTCAATATGTAGTTACATGCTGTGACGAAATAAAAGATAGAACTGAATAGTTAATTTTTACTGTACAAGTAACTATGGCATTATTATGCACAAAATTAAAAGTCATAGATAAAAGAAACAGTACTTACACATTTTCTTATGCAATGTAATAACCTCTATAAGATAATAAAATGTTGTGTTCCCTTCCACCCAGAGTCCAAAACAGTTTTTACCTAAAATACGAACACCCTATAACTACAGCGAATAGTTTGGACATTGGACCTCAGTAACTTAAAAAGGTTTGATGACCTTAATCACTTCAAGCATCAATCAGTAATGCATTTTAAATTAATATATAAACAGAAGGTTCCGTGTAGAGATTTGTTTTTATTGCTTACACGTGTTAACCAGGTGGATATAAATGTGAATTGTACACTTAAACCTAACTCCTTAGTAAAGTAACTTGTTTGGATCATTAACTTTTCGTTTTTCGCAGACTTTTTTGTATAGATAAAATACAATTGAATTAGATAACTGTAGATTTGAACATAAATAAAGTGTGTATGTAACATTTAAAAGTAACATTTTAGTTTAACCTAACCCTATCTATAGCCAAAGCACATAAACGAACATTATACTAAGTAAAAGTATGAACTATTAATAACTCCTTAACTTAACTCAAATTATTTAACGTTTCCCTTTATTTTATCGAAGTTCTACTGTATAATACAATATTAAATTCTTCATATTCGTAACGAAATAGATATTAACAGATATAAAACGTTCATTTAAAATTTTAGAATGGTATAAGAATTTCAACTTACTGAATCGTAAAATTACTAATGTTAGTACTGACCTGTCCAATAAATTGGAAACCGACTTGCTTGGCCTTTACGAACGATTTATCTCTAGAGAAATTGGCCATATTTTCCGCGCATTTAGACAGCTCGAGGCAAGACCGGAAATTATAAAAATACAAGAAACGCGCTTGTGGTTTCAACCACATCGAACGAGAATATATGTACCTAAATATTTTTTTAATAATTTCTAATTTACACGATGGACCATTGGAAGATTTATGATCTGATTTTTAATTTAAATTATATAATGAAACGAAAGTTATTCCCTTTCAAATGATAAAGGTTTTATTTGACAGTCGTGGAAATATAATTATATCTGGCAGTAAGTAACTACTTACTACTTTCTGATTTAACAAACATTATATCGTTATTTTTATAATTATAAAACATTTTAAAGCAATCAACGAAGTTCAAATATTTCTTTTTTTAATAACAATTCTGTTTTGTCATAGAAATGAATGTTTCAACATTGATTTTTTATCCGAATTATTGAAGATATTTACAATCGGTAGACAGAAAGAACTGTAAGAGCTAAAACGACAAAGGCAATATCTGCGGCTTTGTCGCTGGCGAAACTTTGTCCATAACGAAGGCCTTTACGATTAAAGTAATATCCTTTCGAGACTAGTTTTAGTGCGCACCCGTTCCAGCTTCGACGGCAACGTATTACAAAGCCTTATATTTACATGCAAAATTTACTTAGCTCACACTACCACTTCATTCTCATGAGTAAAGCAAACACTTCACATTTGTATTGTTCTATCATACGGTAACATAATATAGCACCTTATAAATAAAAGCTTTATTACAGATCGTAAAGTACAAAGGGCGATGTAAATGAAGGTAGGTATATCGTCACGTCTACCGTGCAACCTAAAATATCAGGCCAATTTGACAACGTAACCCGTTTCAGTCAAACGTTCCACAATGCGGAACAAGTGAAATGTTGCCAATAAAAAAGGTCAAACGAATAGCCCCAGGCTCGGTTTTCAATATCTCACGGCAGTCGCAGGTAGAGGGTGGATTTTGGGGAGAACCTGTCAGGTACATCCTCATTTTGTCTGTCAATCGCCCGTTTTCTCCCGGCGTGAATTAATCTAAAGTATTATCAAGTATGTTTGTACTTCGGTAAACCTTCTCAAAATTATATTTCAACAATAATATTATCGGAATCATTCGTACAATTTATAGGTTAATATTATGTCTTCAGTTTTCACATACAAAATTACTTCTTTATAGATAACGTAAATTATAATATGATTTAATAATATCCGATTGCTTTCCCAAAGAATATATAAATATTTAAACAGAGTCTAACCACGTTTTAGTTTTTGTTATTAAGTCAAACTTTTAGATTACCAATATTAAGGGCGACTTGCGTAACATGTTTAAATATGATTAAAGTAAGACTAAACGATTTAAAAGTGGTAAAACAAAATTAGCGTCTTGCACAAATAAAAATTAGTTGCTAAATATGTTTAAGGAACTGTCAAAATTAAATTGCCAAAAATAACTATTTAGCGTCGCTAAACACGTTTAAGTGATAAAAGGCGAGTTGTCAGTGGAACTGTTAGTATAGAGTTAATTACCAAGTGGCCAACGTTATTTTATATTACTGATATGAATTTCTTTAAATGATATTCGTACGATGACAAATAAATTATAGCATACGTAAGTTTTTTGGCAAGTTACTAAAATTAGGTTCCCTGGTTCTTGTCACACTATTACCAGATATTTCACTTATACCTAATAAAAGATAAAATAAAATTCTCGATTTTTAAATGTAAGTCGTCGCGTCGTAACACTATTTTCGTGTTATTTATTTGATTTTGACAGACAACAAACAGTGACATCTAGTTCATTCTATGCATAATTTTATAAGTTATCGCACTTTTCAGGTTAAGAAACTCGTCAAGAAGTGAAACGGAATGCAGAGACTGTTTTACCGAGTCACTAAATATGTTTAACTAATTCAACGCACTATATGCCTCGTGCAAGATGACCCTAAATGCGCCCTAATCCCGGTGAAGCTGTAAAAGTTGCAAAGGCTCCAAGGTCTATGACTAACAGTATCGTCAGCTCGAAAAAAAAAAGATTCTAAATGAGTTTACGATAAATCCATTTACGAGGCTTATTGTAATTAACTAATTTTGTTTAGCGTTGAGTTAAATGAAATGTTGCGCAAGCGACCTTAGTGTTCTGCAATTTAACATGCAAAGGAAACAAAAAACAATATGTTTTGTAAAACGAGTGATAAAGACGCAAGGATACACCGTAATCCCTAAAATCAAAGTTTATCAACTCACTAATTACAGGTCCGGCGAGGGTTCTAATCCGGAGTCTTCAACAAGAAAGGTAATTATCACCTCCGTTAATAAGCCAACTCGACAATTATAAAATGAATGTCTGGTCTATATCTGTTTTTAAGATGTGTGTATTCTGCAGTTTGTGCGTAACAATTCCTTCTTGTCGTGTATGTTCTCTGTGATCCACTACAGACTACACGGGTATATTAGTTGTACCTGCGTATCTTTGTTCTTTCTTACCGTACTTGCCTACAATTTGCCAGATTGCTAGACGGTTACTGCGCCGCTCCTAAAGGTCGTATCGTGAATTTCAATAAATAGGATATACAATGCAAAAATATATTTTGAAGTGACAACTTCTTTAGCACCGTTGTGTTTTGAGTTTAGATGAAACGAAAAAGCGACAATAAAAAGAGACAACCATATACATCTATAGGATTTAGCCTACAAGAGAATGAGATAGAATACATTTACATTATGTACGGTTAATACAAGTCCTAATTTTCATGGTTATGATCGTCGTCGGATAGGGCTAGCGGTGTCAGGCGACCAAACTTCATACGCAGTACGCAAGATTGGTCGATAGTTCAATCTGATTTAGAATATTTAAAAAATATTTTTTAAATAACTTTTTTTTTATTGAATGTTTCACTACTGAGACGTGTGAATTGCTGCACACAATTTTTTATTTTATTCTGACATGTCGTTCCAGTGATCTAGTTATAACAAACAAACAATTCTCGAGCTTTGTAATAATAATATGAATATATATTTATAAAGCCTTATAAGTTTAGTGTTTTACAAGAATTTCACTATCACCTAATTTAAGAGACGTTAGCAATAAGATAGGACGTAGGACTCGAATCTATTTAAATCAACTCGGTGTCCAAGCTCGTTATAATTTAGCCAATACCGCTTAATTCATCGTATCATATCTGTGATCAGGCATCACAGATATGATACGATGAATTAAGCGGTATTGGCTAAATTATAACGAGCTTGGACACCGAGTTGATTTAAATAGATGTTATAGGAAATTCAAGACCGATGAAGACCTAAACAGTGAATTATTAATCTAAGCGGTGAATACTAAGCTAACGTCTAATTCGATTGAAAGGCTATCCGCACACAAAGCTTGAAGTTTCAGCAGATCTTGCAGCTACGATGTGTATCGAAGTTCGTTATATTCATCTTCATCGTAAATTGACTGCACTAGCCGTTCGTAGATTTTGCAATATCTATTGCTGGTATAGGGACCAGGTGGTCTTAGATTTCATATTGCAAAATATGAATTAAACGTAAGAAGTTTCAATAATAGAGATAATTACTTTAAAGATAAATTCATTATTAAGGTTCCGAAGTCAAAAGGAACCCTTATAGTTTCGCTATGTCCGTCTGTCTGTCCGCGGCTTAGCTTAGAGATTCTTAGTTAGTACTAATTAAATTAAAGGTAAAATTAATTGAAGGTGTAATTTGGTATGGTTATACATATTAGTCACACAGAGGAAGTGGTAAAATGGAAATTAAAAAAATAACATTTAGGTTACCTCACCTAAAGTAGGAACGATTTTTTTTTCGTCTATCCCATCCTGTGTCGATAGATCAGTTTTCGATTCCGAGATGTGATTCCGTTTGTGAAATATTTAAATTTAAATTGCTAATTTTTTGTTATGAGTGTGTGTTCCCTTCCTCTGCCGGCTAAATGGTTGTGTTGGATATGTGAAAAAAAGTCATGGTAGTGGTATATATAATAAAGTTAAAAGGAAAACTATCAGAGGTAAGTAGGCTTTACAAGTTAAGGAATAATAGTCAATCAACTTATAAAATGTATTTAGAGAATAATTTCGTAAAAAAATTCCTTTGAAAGTTACTTACAGACACCTCTCTAAAGGATGATTCATGTAACACAAAGCCGAGGCCGGGGCCGAGGCCCGATATAAGATGAACGATCCTTAAGTCTGCATATCGTGACGGGCAACTACGGAACCCTATTTATTGAATTTTAAAAAATCTGTCCAGTTGTTGAGACTGACCCGGTGTTGTAACATGTAAATCGTTAGAATTAGTTATATATATTGAGCGCATTTTTTGTGGCATGATTTAATTAACAGTGTTAGCATAAGACAAAAGAAAAAAGAATGGAAGCATTCGGTTAATTAAGAATTAGAATAAATTTATAAATAATTGTTTTATAACCCCCAAATAATAATTTGCGGTTATTTACGTACCTAACGCCATTCTCGCAGAAGGATGGGCGTAGAAATAAAAATTATTTAAAGACACAAGTTCCCTGATTAGACACAAGTTAGGGCTGTCGTAGGGACGACATTTACTTATTGTTACAGTTATGTTCAAAATCATATATTTATTGTACTAGATTTCTAATTTGAAACCAAAACTCTATCACAAATAATTTCTAAGGACATTTAAAGGAGGGTTGGGATTGCTCGTAAAGTAGTTTTATGACGGCATTACTCGCAATAATATAATTTAAGAGTAAGCGAGATAAATATACTAAGATATTTCCATATTTTTATTTACAATCAATATTATTTTGCAATATAATACAAAAAAATATCTTTAATTACCTAAAATAAAGTTTAACTCATAAAACAAAACTCTTTTTTTTTTGTTTATTGTGTCAATAGTTATGTCTGATTAAACGAAATCACTAATTGTTTTCTATTAACTACATGACACTGGCAGAGGGCATAGACAAAATTACAAAAGGTGTTTTCTTGATTGTGACTTTGACTTTCAGTACGTGTACACCACAGAGTACATTTGTATATAGAATAAGTAGATACGTCTAGTAGATAGTTCTATAGAGTACGTTTGATTATAAAAAATTTTGTAGATTCGGAACATTCGCTCCTTCGTTAATAATGCAAAAGTCTATGGAGTGAAATTTAGTCCAAGCGCCTGTCTTCCCGTCTATCATAACTTGGGAGTATAAATGAAAAGTGAATAGACATACATAGGGATAGCGTCACACACACATATAATAAATACATGTATAAGAGATTGGTAAATTTCGATTTTAGGAAACGAATGAGAGCATTAATATGAACGAACTAGGATATTCACAGACGGCTCCAAAACAACTGCAGGTACAGGTACGGGTGTCTTCTCAGAAAACTTAAATATCCACATATCTATGGCACTAGGAGCTCATAGTCTCATCATATCATAATCTTTCAGGCAGAAAGTATGGGTATTCTATTAGCAGTTTAGGCAATAATCTCAAGGAGAGTAAGAACTATCCAGTTTGCATTCTATCCGATAGTATGGCTGCAATACTAGCTCTTAAAAATAATTCAAGCCTAGTTTATGAGTGTCATCAAGCACACACTCAGGTATGTGTATACATAATAGCACAACCACTCAATGGGCGAATAAAGGTCTGGTTAAGAGCACTCTAAACCGACGAGCATACATGGAAAGATTGATGAATGTTAAAGAAGCGAAAGATGTATGTCAGGATCGTAGCAAGTGGAAGAGCGTGGTCTCTGCCTACTTCGTTGGGAAAGAGGCGTGATTTATGTATGTATTCAATGGATAAAAGAACACAGGTCACGTGGTAACGACGCAGCAGAGGAACTAGCAAGAAGAGGATGCGAGAGAATAGTGTCAGGCCCGGGACTATGATTCCCTTCCCTTTTTGCTTTTTTAAAGTAGAAATACGTTGAAGGATGAGACAACTTAGAGACACGAAATGGAACGGTTTAATGGATTGCAGACAGATGAGGGAACCACTACCCTCTGCCAAGCACGAATGATTAACAGAGCCTTAACAGGACATGTGCATTACAACAAACATCTTTTTAATTTAGGTTACACAGAAAGTCCCTTATACCAAGCATGCATGGAAAAGGTAGAGACAGCCAGTCACATGCTCTTGGTTTGCAAAGAGCTGGCTCGATATCGGGTTAGACACCTTGGTACAAGGAGGATTCTCCCAGAACTCTTTAGTAACATCAGATGATTGGTCGACTTCCTGGAGGAACTGAGCTGGCACGAATAAAACCCCCAATACTATACGTAAAATGCATATAAACGTCGTGTTGCGGAAACTTAGCCCATACCCTGATACCTGATAAAACTAACCTAACATGTAACTATCGTGTACTATGGTTATAGATGGAATCTAATGAAACAGTTATTAATTTAATATACCTATTTATTTGGATTCTCTCCTATCGCACTTTTCTATCGACACAGTTGCTGTAATTTCAGTGATATTAGTGATTGCTAAATATGGGTCAGAAGGTAGGTTCTATCAATTATTTGAGACGAAACGATTACATATATACATTTATACGATTATATATATATCCTGTTGCATAACTATACAAATACTATATTGACTAATAAATAATTGTTCATCTCAGTTCGTCAGATTAGACTCACGGAATGTACAATTTATAAAACCAGGCAGTTACCAAACTAAAACATCGTGACAAGATATTAAATTAGCTTAGCTCATTATACAGATGCCAGATATTTTAAATCAAGCTTAAGATGCCACAGAAGCCAAAATAAAAAAAAGTGGTAACATGTACGGACAGCATGTCAATCGTCATGAGTTCGAATCTCTGCAATAAATCTGAGCTTTCAGTAAAGGTGAACATAGTTTTGAAACCATAACCTTTTGATATTGCCATACCAATACGTGCTTACGTAATAATTTCTAATACGTGCTTGGCTTGCTACCACCCTCACATAGAAAATATGTCGCATTATAGGTATAAGGTGTATTCCGACATCTGCACTTGATATCCATTAATGCTTAGCATGTTACCATCTTGGGCCACATCGTCACTTAACATCAGATGAGATTATACATACGAATACTTGTATATTTTAATCTGTGGCTGCACTATAAATATATGTCATACAATTGTCATTGTTCATTAGTACATAACTGGGAAGGTAAAACATATCCTACTTATTTCACGTAATGGGAAATTTTACAATCCAGCGATACAATTTACAATACGTACAGTGAGTCAGGGAATTCGACTCTCTAGTAGGTGTAATTGCATTGGCGCAGTCAAGTGCGACATCAGTAATTGCTCGGTGGAGAACAGTGACAGTGCCTGATGAATGGATCTAGTGGAAAATTCTCTACCCAGAAAACCTTTAGACATTTCTGTAAATTAAAATTGCAGCTTGATGTCTGGCTTTATACGTTTAGTGGTTTGATTGCAGATACAATTAACGTCAAACCGTCGAGTTTTAACGTTTTATTAATTGGGAAAGATTTATTGTCGTAATTAATCAATATTTGGATGAATATTAAAACATAAATACAACATAATCTTTTAGACGACTTCATCTTGATGTAAACTTGTAAAAACTCTGTGCTATGCCACGATTGTAGTAGAATTATTAAGCTTGTTACGGGAGAATTATATTTTATTATTATACCGTTTATAAAAAGGAGGGCCAATACATGTAGGACTTAATTGAAAGCTATAAAGGAATATGAAGGTTTGATTACATTAATGGGTAATTTTTTTATTATATCCTTTAATTTTGCCAGCTTAATGGCAATATTAATTTCGTAAAAGGTGGCTGAACAGATGGCAACAAATTCTTCAAAGGCATTTTTGTATTGCCTCTCGAGTATTGCATTATTTCCCGGCAAAGAGGTTGTCCAAATGAAATTAAAAAAAAAAAGTCAGTTGGTGTTAGGTGTGGTGACAAATTCCAGCCCTAGCTTGTGCAGACAGGAGACCGGCAAAACAGAGTGAGCTTGCGTGTTTTACAATAAAATTTATATGAATAAAGTTTTCAAGAAAACCACAGACAAATTTGAAACAGCCAGTACGCCAACAACCAAAACGGTAACTTAATAGATAAAGATTTATACTTCGAGACTGTTGGAGGCGGAATAAAAAACCTTAGTACTTTATTTTGTTTTGAACTTACAAATTGTTTATAAAAAAATTAAAAGCGCGTAGCCGTCACACTCTATTGAAGTAAAACTTTTTGGCCTTATAAGAGATGGCGATTAAGTTAAAAAAAATACATCATATGAGAATTTTTGCATAGCAGTTGATTTCATAATTCGCAGTAACAAGAATTAACACGTTTTTGAACTTATTTACTAGACTTTTTTTATACTATTCCTACTGCCACCACCACCCCGACGGTCTCCACCACCCGAAGGTCACCACCACCCTGACGGTCACCACCACCACCCTGACGGTCACCACCATCCCGACGGTCACCACCGGACTTTCGTTGCATTGTCGTCCAGTTACCTCCTAGTCGCGCCTAAAGAAGTTTTACTTCAACATGACGCTATATTGCCGTAACGGACTTCCGTTGCATTATCGTCCAGTTACCTCCTAGTCGCGCCTAAAGAAGTTTTACTTCAACATGACGCTATATTGCCGTAACGGACTTCCGTTGCATTATCGTCCAGTTACCTCCTAGTCGCGCCTAAAGAAGTTTTACTTCGATATTACATATTGTTTACTTTATTTAAAAAATGATTTGTGGGTTTTATTGTGAGCTTAGATTGTTTTCAAAACCGTTCTCACGTTTCATTTAATTTCTTCACTTTTCCGCTTAAGACGCTTCTAGTAAATGAAAGAAAAGAGAAACTTACTTTGTGTTTGAACCTTGCAAAAGTCAGTTTAAAACCTCTAATACGTATATAAATATCATCGTAAACAAAATCGTTTATTCTCAAGCCCTTTCGGTGACTTGATACATTACCGTCCGATGTTCCGGAGCTTAACCACGTAAAGGGTCCATGTGTAATAATTTATTACTGGTCCGCCTCCTATGGACGTACAACAAACTCGCACTGATTTTTTTTTAAATATATGACGTTGTGTTAATTATTGTTATTGTATAATTATTTTGACTAGGGGTAGGATCGTTTGAGTAATGTTATGAAAAAAATATTTTGCTTAGACAAGAAAATAGGCTTCAGTAAATATTGTTGAAAATATATTATTTACCAACTGTGCTCGCGGCTCCGCTCACGTGGACTACGGAATGCAGTAGGTCGAGCGCACGCGCGAATTGTGCTGCCTCAAAAATGCTTATTGTGGGTAATTTTTAAATGATAGACATATTCTATCCCAGACTTTTTTGTAGGTATTTATAAGACCTACAATTATCTACTACATTAATTTGATATATCTCTTATGTTTTACTCAGCGTAAGCTATTTAAGCGCCCCTATTTTTATTTTTTTCGAATTGATTTTCAATTATCGTCACTGCTTATTTCGTTTGTTATATATATTATGTAACAAAATATATTATATAACCTCTTCAGATAACATATTTATGAATTAAAGGAAAAACCATGTAAATCAAATTAGTGATTTAGAACATATACAGACAGACAGACGTTAAGTTTTATAATATATATAGATATAGAAGACATAGAAGAGTAGTTAGAACTAGTAAGAAATTTTACTACGAAAGCACCACTGCCTATTTTGCCACAAAACACTAGTATTCGTGCTACTGTGTTCCAGTCTGAATATTATAGATAGATGAGGATTCGATGACAGCAATTAGTTTAAAAAAAAGAGCGCATCAAAGCTAGTCAACCTGATACATTTTTCGTTAATCAAATACGAGCACGAGTGACCCACCACTTCGCAAAAAAACACGCAAATTGTTATCAAAGGCTTAGTGATACCTTGGGTATCAAATAAATTTCTCAAAGTTCAAAGCTTTTGGTGTTATGTGTACCAAACAACAGTGAAAAATGACAGTTTTTGAAACCGTGCTTAACGCATTTTCTAATACAGCAGAAATCTTAAACCCATCACCATCTTAGTGAACCGTTATAACTTTAACAACCTTAAATTAGTAATAAATTATAATAGGGGGGCTATTCAAGTTATTTTGGAATTATTTTAATAATATTCTCATATAAATGTGTTTGTGTGTGGTCACTGTAAAACTACAAGTATAATTTCTATTCGTCTATTATTTTCAGTATTATTCAGAATATGAATGTTTCAAAAGTTTCCAAGTCTCGGAAATGCTTAGTATCTGGTATCTTCAACATCATAAGAATATTATTAGCATAAAGCCAATATAAAAATGTAAGTCTTGCGATATTTCAATGCTTAAGACAGAAACAAAATATATTTATCAGGTTTTAGCATATAGTTGTATATTGCCTATATTATACAAATTTGCAATAAATATATTATGATAGATAACAATGTTATTTCAAGTTGGGTTTCATGCGCTATTAATGAAAATTTCACTAGGAAAATTATAAATCACTGTATAGACAAACATATATTTTTATTTTGTCAACTTCAATGAAATCGTTGACTTCTATATAATTGCTTGTTCTATTCTACGTAATTCTATGTATTATGATTTTTCTTCTCAAACTTACCTAATAAAGTCATCATAATTATATTATAAAAATGAAGAGTTTTTTGTTTGATTGTTTGTTTGTTTAAACACGCTATAATATGAAACTACCGGTTGTATTCGAAAAAAAATGTTCTTTATATAATAGCCAGATTCATAAGGAATAGTTTAGGCTATATATCAGCACGTTACGACTCTAAACAGCGGAGTGGTAACTATGAACGTTAAGTAATCTAGCAAGCTGTAGGCAAGAACGGGATATGCAACAATGATAGGACTAAACGGGCGCGTAGGCGACGGCTCAGTGGAAAGTTTGTCGTGTAAATTTAACACGGGTGTAACCGTGGGGCACAGCTAGTAAAGTCATAGTTTCTCAAATAGTTTTTGTTTTTTTTTTATTCCTTAAAAAATATCAAATTTTACAAAAGTTCTAATATAGAAAGCTTTTGTGTTTAGTTTGTATTCTGTTTATCTAAGGCCTTAAGCCTAGAAAGTCCCCTGGCCCCGACGGTATCAGGAATGAAGTACTTAAACTTCTTCCCGATCACCTCATAGCTCTTTTGGTCTGCATCTTCAATGTAGCCATAGCCCACTGCTATTTTCCAATCGTCTGGAAAAAAGCTATAGTTATAGGTATTCACAAGCCCGGCAAAAAAGCTTCGCTTCCCGATAGCTATCGCCCGATCAGCCTTTTAAACACACTAGGGAAACTTTACGAGCGGCTCCTTGTGAACCGTCTCAAAACCGTTATAGATATTAAAAATCTATACCCTCCCGAACAGTTCGGTTTTCGCGCCCGACACTCGTGTACACATCAAGTGCACCGCCTCACGGAGCACATCACGAGCAACTTTGCCAAAAGTAGTATCGCCCCCGCCCGTACGCTTGCGGTCTTTTTCGACGTAGCTAAGGCCTTCGATAAGGTCTGGCATGCCGGACTAGTCCACAAACTACATCAATTAGAAGTCCCGGATAGGTTAGTTCATCTAGTTCACGATTTTCTACGCGACCGCACCTTCCACTACCGAGTGGAAGGAGTACTATCTACCGCCCACCCTATATGCTCAGGCGTCCCGCAAGGTTCCATTCTGGCGCCTTGCCTATTCAATCTGTACGTCAGCGACCTCCCGAAGCCCCCCGGGGTCGAGGTAGGGCTCTACGCTGACGACACAGTCATATATGCGTCAAACAGACACAGAAAAAATCTCGTCTGCGCAGTCCAACGTGCCGTAACCACTCTCGGGGAGTGGTTTCGAACGTGGCGAATAGCTATTAATCCGGTAAAGAGTGCCGCGATAATGTTCGAACCGCATACATGCAAACTACCACGCACGGTAGGACCCCTCTCATTATTCGGTACGAATATCCCTTGGGCCACCAAGACTAAATATCTGGGTGTCACCCTCGACTCGAAGCTTAACTTCAACGCACACGTTACTATAGTCAGGAATAGGGCCATCTGGATCCTTTCCCGCTTGCGACCATTGCTCAGTTCGGTAAGCAAAATGGACATGGACCTGCACAGGGACATGAGGCTTCCCTCGATAGAAGCCTATGTGAAATTTCTCACCAGGAGATACTTCGATAGTGCTTTGAATCATCCCAACCCGCTCGTAAAATCCACCGTGAACTACGTCTCAGACAACTCGATCCCCGTTGCCAAACGTTATAAACGCCGCCCGCGAAATCTCTTTGTCGATCCCGATGACGACATCGAGAACGCTAACAATTTCTACGCGTCCGCTCCCGCAACATATGCGTGCTCGCGCCCACGCCCGCGAAACCACCGTTCCCTCCGCAGGTAACGTACGGTTAACTTCGCTCCCGCACACCCGCCACGACCGCCCTCCTCTGCGGCAACTCAAGCCTAGGTCCGATCCATCGGCATGGAGCCCTTGAGTCAAGCAGCCGTTCGCGCGATACAGTGACTCTACATTCACTAGCTTTCACAGCCATACATGACACTGCATTATACACACATGCACAACACACAGGTACATAGGTTCTGTAAGGGACCTTTTTTTTTTCTTTTTTTGCCTAGTTAGATTAGACAAAAATTTCCAGACCACTAAATACACATACACATGTTCCTTCCCTCCTCCCAGGGGGCAGAAACATGTATATATGTATAGTTAGTTTAGATAGAATGATAGGGATTTAGTCAGATCGCGACTTAATTGCATACGCGCAACAGTCCGAGCCGAGGTTCGGCCACTTTGGCACCCTCGGATGTTGTTGCTTAGCTTTCGTGGCTGAGTGCCCTAAGCGCTCGCCCCCAAGCCCGGTAAAGCCGTAAAGGCTCCAGGGCCCCTAAGGCTAACAGTATAGTCAGTTCGAAAAAAAAAAAAAAAAGTTTATCTAAGCTGTCTATAGTATACTATTTCTATCGGTTTTTTAATCTATAAGATAAAAGGTTGAGTTTTTTTGAAATGAACTAGCTAGCAACGTTCTTCTGTCCTTTCCGGTAGAAAATATCTCAATCACAGCGCCATCTATCAGATCCTAACATACCAAAAAAGTATCGTCTCTATAAAACAAATATATTATGTAAATATAAGCTCAGCCGGTCGAGTCATTCAGAACTTATAGATTCACTAACAGACGCACACAAGATTATTACCTATATCTTCTTCTATACATATTATAAATATAAAACTCAACGTCTCTCTGTCTGTCTTCCGTTTATGTTCTTTTCACGCGAAAACCACTTATCCGATTTACATGTTTTTTATTTTAATTCATAGCTATGTTATTTCGCCAGGTTATAATAGGATGTATTTTGTATGATAAAGTAACATACGAAAAAAGCAGTGACAATAATGATGAATCAATTCGGAAAAAAGATGCTTTTGGGGCGTTTAACTGGCTTACGCTTAGTAAACCATACGAGATATATTAAATGTTTCCTTCATAATTGTAGAGCTTAAATAGACATACAAAAAAGTCGCGGATAGCATATATCTATCTTCTAAGGATCACCCACAATAAGCATTTATGTCTTCTGTCTTTTGAGCGGGGACAATACGATTCGCACATGTGCTCTACCGACGGTATTCTGTAGTCCATGCGAGCGGAGCCGCGGGCACAGTTAGTTTATATATATAAGACTTAAAAATATATACAATGTAAACCAGTTTGGTATTCATTTATACTTGCAGAGTAATCATTGTAATATAATATTATATTGAAGTGTAATGTTCTGAAGTTTTACTGCTATACATGAGAGTGGCCTATGAGAGAGAGCCTTGGAGAATGAATGCCAAGTCGTTTTGGCGGCGCGACGGCGTGAAGCGTTACGTTAGGATTGCGCTGCGAACGGCTCTGTTTTCGTTCCCTATTATTTGCTTTTACCTAGGTACTCAGATAAGCATTAGTATGAATTGAATAAAAGAGCATTAGTATGAATTGAATAAAATAATATTTCCTTTTTTTCATGAACGAGTTGATGGAATATGAGAAGATGAGAAATGTTTTTTTTTTTATTTCATTATAGTGATAAATATTAAATTAGCTAAGAAAATGTATTTAATATTTATAGTGTTATACTGGTTAGCGTTTCAGAACAAACTCACTGATGCTAAGTAGCGATGTTAATTTGGTAATGGCTCGTAAGATTGTATGACGGAATATACCGATATGTCATTGGGGAGAAGATTTGAAGATTTGAAGTTTTGATATTTTTGAAGATATGTGTAACTTCTTTTAGCAAGTTTAATAGAGGGTAGAATTAAGAGCTGCGCGCGCATCGTTTGACGGTGGTGCGACATGATGAAATTACCCATCAATTATCATCAATATGAATTGATTTTACTGATTTATTGTTTTAATAGTGTAAATAATTAAATTTTGTATACCTAAATAAACAATACTTCAATTTGAAAAACATTTCATAAATACGAATGCACAATATTATCATAGGTTTTAAATAATTAAAACACAATGATTTAAAGTGTAAAATGGATTTACATTGATGATGACTAAAAAATGATTTATTTTTGTTATATTACGCCAAAGAAGTATAACTAAGTCAATTTATTATTGTATATTATAATTTTCTGATATCATTATGCTTATCTCTACAGAGTGAAAGCTACTGGATAAATTAGACTGCTAGTCATAATTCATAATACGTTTATCTGCAGAATGAAGGATGTTCTTTTTCATAACATTTAATTAATGGTACATGAATGAGTTGCTTATTTAAAATACTTTTATTTATCGTCGATAAAAGTCGTAACCTAACTCGTCTAACCTGGACGTTGGAAAAATAAACTCACTAGTACCGTCAGCAAACGAAACTTTCCCCGCCTTGATCGTTAAGCCCAAGCTTACATTAGAGAAGAGATTTTCCCAGTAGCAGTTTAGCGACAGTTCGATTATTATTTTTGTTACGTAATTATTTCAATAAAATAAATAGATACATAAAGCCTTAAATTGGAATTACTATATAAAGAAAAACTTTTTTTTCTTATTTATATGAAGAAATCTACAGCTCTTAAATTCAAATACCATACATACATAATTAACATATTGGTTTAGCCAAGATGAATTCAGTTGTTTTACAAAAATATTAATAATAATCTTATACCCTAATGAGGCTATTTATTATTATTAGCATCAAAGGAACTTAGTAATGGTATTGTGTGTGAGTGTGTGTGTGTGTGTACTAATTACATATATTCACCGAAGTCTGAATAATATCAATCGCTATTCTTTTAAACGCTGCATTACTATCAAAGAATATGTCTAAGATTTCTTCCCTCATATTATATGAGTGTGTACACCTTATCAATACTGAATTACGGGCATAATTGGTCTTAATTGTGCATTCGTGTAAGATCCGGGGCATAGGAGTATGGTTTATTGTAGACCTTAGACCAATTCGTTCTAACAAACATTACCAGTCGATTTTGTTATTTATCAAATTATATAAAAACATCAGATCAGCTACCAAACGTCTTTGTTCCAGGGTTAACATACCTAACTCCCGTAGGTTTTCATTCATGTCCGTCGACAAAGGCCTACCTCTACGCTTCAGTATCTTCAAAAATGAATTTTAAATGTTCTCAATACTACGGCTGTGTAAATTATAATAAGGAGCCCATATTTGAAATAACTGATAATATACTTATGAATCCTAACATGTTATAAGATTACTGAGCAATGTATTCATAGTGATCTACATATGACAATTTATAATAGAGATTTGTTATACCTAGATGCAATTTATTGCAGTCATCGACAGTACATATCAGGATAGACATATAGTGTATAGTGTGTATTTGTTGTAGTAATATATCAGTATGTATGTTGTGCACAATGTCGGAACTATGCCTGATGGAAAGCACAGCACAATCCAAAAAGAGTGGCGACCATCGTGATATCAACAACCCAACCCGTCTCCGCTGTCATGCCGGCCTGCGTAAATACAAACTTTTTTTTAGTACAACAAAGGTGGCAAACATGCATACGGCTCGCCTGGTAGTAAGCGGCTACCGAAGCCTATGGACGCTTGTAATACCATAGCTATCACTAACGCGTTGCCGACCTTCAACCCCCCTACCCCAAAGAGCATTACTAGCATTACGCAGTACTAGATCATTTGGCAGCGATCTTCTGTAAAGTGGATGTATTCCACAAGTCGGACTATCCCTAGTAGAGAGAAATCTCCAAAGAAATTTCTCTGTGCTCTACCTTTCTTTGAACCCCCCTTTCCCTTCCCCAGGAGCACTGCAGCGGCTGATCCAGTAACGCGAGGCGCATAAGCGAAGCCCTACAACGAGAGTTTCACTGTATGGACGATAGTCGTGATTTGATGCGGCTTTACAACCCTACCACCACTCAAATTTTAACTAAAACATAATTTTATCTTTTAGTATTGCCGATAAAAGATACTGTGATCAGAAATTAATTTGATGCTATCGGTACTAAGCTTCAAACTTCAAATGAACCGACAACATAGCGGATCAGAAAACCATTTTCAATAATTAAATAGCTACCTACGTTATCTATCTCAAAGGAGTTGTGCTGTTAGCCTTTTTAATCTCCTTAGTATTATGTAATTGAATTCTTTTACCCGCGAATATAAAGGATATACTCTTGCTTTTATCTGGGCCTTAAGGCTTTCGGATCACATAATTGATTCGAACGTGGGCTTTGTTGCTTTATATAAGTATATGAAACGAGCATCCCGATGTAATGTGAGAAACATAATAATATACAATAAAAATATTTCGCTTAGATATTCGGCAGCCTAATATTTGTTAAACGTATCTATACAAATAAATAAAGTTGAAGTAACTGTGTGTAATGTCAAAATAACAGCTTTTTACTAAATACTTATGAAAGTATATACGGTAATTAAAACAAAAAAAAAACATTTTTAAAAATTTGTGTCTCTGTCTGTCTTTGTGTCCCTGCTAATCTCGGAAACGATTGAACCAATTTTGACGGGACTCACTGGTAGATAGTTGTTTTTATAAGCAGTAACTTAAGCTACTTTTATTTAAGAAAACGAATGAGAGTTCCACTCAAATAAAATAATAAGCATTTTATCTTTAAAATAATCGGCGGGCGACTATCCACAATACTGACGGCATTCTGTAGATCACGCGAGCTCGTTATCTATTTCTTGTTATTATTATAAAGTTCAAGAGAATGTTTGTTTAAATGCGTTAACCTCTGAAACTACCTGTCAGATTTGAAATATGCTTTTTTAACTAGTTAGGTTATTTATTGAGAAAGGTAAGGTAGGTGTAAAGGAGGATATATAACATCTATATGACCCTTAAAAAGTGGGGCAATTACCATACAATGTGTATGTTAGAATTAAACATTTAAATGCGAGTGAAACGCGGACAGAGGTGGTAGTGTATAAAATTGCGTTATATTCAGAAATAATACTAACTTTAAATGTCCCAGTACCAAGTAAGGCAACTACAATATTTTTCCAGTGTTTTTGTTATAAAACACTGCCTATAGTGTCACTAGTCGAATTCAAATCTGTACATTTTCACAACTACCAAAAGTCCGGCAACATATCTTAGAATTTAATATGAAATAAAATTAAAAAATATTTCATTGATTTATATTTCGCACGCGTTTATTACGTAGTAATTATTTTCATACCGTAATTTTATTTTTACTGATATTATTGATAACTCATAATTATAAACCTATCAATTGAGCAATGGCTCCCGTGTACAAAATTTCATGAAGATCGGTCATGCCGTTTTCATGTTAAATCTAAACATACAAACAGACAGACATAAAACTTTTTTTTTTCATGTCCATATCAGTGATCAATGACCTAATTTATTTGAAGTGTTTAGGATGTCTATCAGGAAGTTTGAAAAAATAAATCATGTAAAGACAGGAACTAAAGATTTATTAATATAAATAGATAAGGTCATATTGATTATTATATAGTTACTGGAACATAAAATTGATCAATTAATTTTGGCCTTCAGACTATGTAATCTACAATACCTTGTATACACTTACATACACACACACCTACCTAATACACACTTACCTAATACACTTAATCTTTGTTTGACCGCTTTGCGTTCCTAAATTTGATCGCGATATAACTTTGGTGAGTTGTTGTGACACCCACGAGTTTTCTGTATTAGTACAACCGTTTTACAATAGATGGTGCGCGAGTTCTTTCATTTCGAAGGCAAAGGAATGGAAAGGGGTGATCAATAAAAATAACTGACTCGGCAGACGTTGTTCTGCACATTCCGGTAGTTAATGGCTTGACCACTGCGTCACCTATAGCCTATAAACCTAAGTCAAGTCATTCAAAAGTTATACAATCACTAACAGAAGAACACAAGATTTTTATAATATAACACTTAAAATATGTACATGTTGTATTTAAACATTTCCTTAAAAAGAGAAATATACGAATCGCCTAAGTTTTTATCAATTTGCTTAATTAAGCTGATAAAGTTCCTCATTGATCATACAGTCGTTCTCCAGTTTTTGTCAGTATTTTATTTATGAGAAAAGTTAAAGGCAGGTTTGTCCTGAATATAAATAATTCACGGCAACACCGCCTATTTTGCTTAACGTTTCTCTCCGTTCCGAATCGGTAAATTAAGGTATGATTAGCAAGTCACCTTAATTTACCTTTACATATAATCCGCCGCTAAATCTCATGAATGCTCCGAATTTGGTTATCATTCAAATATCTTTCTATTCCATTAACTACTTAATACGGATTAATTAGATGTTTCTTGTAAATGACTAATGGGAGGCAGTTAAACGATGGGGTTTTCGTCGGCTAAATAAATTAATGGTAACGATAGTGAGCCGGATAAATATCCCGACAGGCTCTGTGCGGTGTATAAATGTGTGAGCTCAGCGCGGTCTAGACTACGGATATGCGTATATGTAAAAATATATAGGCTTTTGAGCGTAGCATTATCAAACAATACTGTTAGCAATTCTTATAACAATTGTCGTTAATTTAATTAGATAACCCTAGTTTGTCTCTTGTTAGGAAGAAAGGAAGTGTGAAAACAACACCAGTGACAAAGAAGTTAAGATTAGCATGGTATGGGCACGTAATGAAGAGGGATGAAAGTCATTTAACTAGAAGAATGTTAGATATAAAGGTAGACGTATATAGAAGTAGAGAACGATTAAAAAAAGTATGGATGGATTGTTTGAGTAATGATATATGTAGGCCTGAATACTGTGAGATGACAGCTGATAGAACAGAGTGGAGGAGGAAAACAGCTGACCTTACTTGGGTGGAATAAAGAAAAAGAAGTGTGACTCTACATCCCCTCTCATGTTAGATATTTTATTTTTATTTCTCTACAAATACTATATATAAATTTTCAAAATAAGCATACCATTTAAGCCCACTATATGTTGGTGTAAAGCCTTCAGTTTTTAATCCGATGTCGAATTTAGAATTTATCAGGTCTTTTAAAACCAAATTCGGTGTTGAAAGTCACAACAGCGCACATTCTAAAAAAATTTAGTCCAGTAACTTACAGGTTTTTGCCGACGATGTCTACTTCTCTGATAGACCTTTATACTTATCAGCCTACTATTTGGGGCATACTTATAACGAATAAACTATAAATTTATATAGATCTCAAGGAATTTGTACAAGTTGTACAAAAAGTGTTGTACAAATTTGTACCTTGACCACAAGAGTTACGTGAGAACCACAAAAAAAAAGTTAGTTGCATAAATTCTCCTTACAACATCAGTATAAAGTAACATGTTAAAAAGTGAGCAAGCATTACAATAGTTAGTACGGGGGGCTGCACCAAGCTACTAGCGTGATCTTTTTGTTTTACAAACTCCTTTGTATGGAGGTACAATGATCAGTACAAGTTTTCGCTAGTAAATAGACGTATCTACTGAATAAGAAAACCTCATAATATTACGTCCTCCTCCTCTGACATCTTGAATGACTTGAATACAAATGAATAAAACGTGCAATACAACCATATACAATACACTACATAAAAATATCACACTGAGCAGCTATAGCCGTTGCAAGAATGATAGATAAGTACTGGACTTTAAAGAATACATATCAAAATGTAGAATTTAGATATTCAAGGTAGATTTAATACGTCATATACAGTTATTAAAACTTCATGACAATTATATATTTCTTATAGAAAGCAAGAGTACATTGATAGGTACCTATTAATAACTGAAATCACCTTGCTCTTAAGCATTATTAAACGTAATTTTCGTCTAATTACTACACTATCTCATACCTGATAGTATAAAAGTACGGCGATAAAGCAGAAAAAGCCCCTTCATGCTTCGTCTGATGATGGATTGACCTGACATTATAGGAAAAAGAGAACACGTTGAGCCCCAGCTCTATAGCGAGATGAAAATATGATGAGCGTGCGAATTTCTTTATTATATGTTTTTCCAATTAATTCTAACCATACTGTAAATTCATAGCAATATGTATCTTATTTATAATTTAAGTAAATACCATACTAAACTAGAATATAAATCAAACTCTTATATATTAGGAGTAGGGTTGTGACCTGTAATTTATGATTACTGGCAATCATACGCTATACTTTATGTGAAAAATAAAGTACTTAAAAATACATTATTTCGCGTAGTTTGATGTTTCTAGGATTAAATTACGTAATTCATTAAAGGACTAAAATTTAAGATCTACTTACTCCCCGTCTCCACTGTAAATGGTACAACTTACTATATTTTGATTTAATGCACTTTTTTACCTTTAACAATATACTTTATTTGCTCAAATAATACATAGCAACCCTAGTTACGAGACTGATTCGGCAATAACCGTTTCGTTACCGTCTGAATGGCCCCTTTAGATGTAGATAACTACCGGATGCACGCTGCAATTCGTAGTTTGATATACCTGCATGACATGTATTCAGAGTAAGCAATAAGTAATATGCTTTATTTGACGGGAACAAAAATAAAAGTTAACAGGGTTTTCAAACTAAGCAATGCCTGTATCTTGGAATCCATATAATAGATTACATAAAAAGATTATTTTCTGGTTAGACTAGTATTCATTACATAATTTATTTTTTACAATAAATAAATAATTTCATAATACAATTTTCATTTTACTGACTGTATTTTGTAAAATTTATTGAGCTATGATTAAAAAAACATTACTTTCAACACATTTGCTCAAAAAATTCATCTACAAAGCCTGTATACATTGTTCCAAAGTTAAAAATTACGGACTTTACAACGGAGCGTGTGGTAAATTTTTTATCACGGTAAATTTTTTACCGCACGCTCCGTTGTACCTAACCATAAAAATATATATGAATTATACCAAGGAGTTTCACATTACGAGAATAATAATAAGCTGAATGATCGAACCTTGGAAACATTTTTGATCAATACATTTATCTCACTTTAATACAAAAGAGAAAATGAGACGAAAGATGTAGTTCTATTTTTCACTTCGTGTAAGTGACGCCATTTGCAAATGCACGCCATTTTTATACTAGAAACAAACAAGATTGTTGCGACTTTCCGACTGATAATTTATAAACAAAATAATAATATGTGTTGAAAATAACTATTAATTAAATTAAATTAAATAACTATTCATTTGATTTAAAAAAGTGATGTCAATTTTCAACATATAGCACTTCTGTCAATGATGCGTGCGTAGCTCTCAATTTTAATCTCCACTAAGCGTGCCAAGAAAATAAATTAAAGAATGAAGTTAGTCGTAGGTTTGAAAGGAATACACACAAACTGCCCATAACTATAATCTCCCACACGCATTGTTGAGTGTAAGACGATATCTGTGCAACCTGAAGCGTTCAGTCAATACGACTAAAGTAGCCTTGCAAACCAATTTGGTTTGAACAGTTTCAGTAGTTTCGAAATCTATATCGAGGTCCATCAGATTGATCGAAATCGAACTAGAACAGTCGCTCATGGAGATTGCAACGTCCATTTCCAATAGCAATGTCTACTCAACAAACGGTTCATTGATATGCGTCTGTTGCACTCATTGAGGTATTATACATAGAGACCACGATTCAACCAAATTATTTGAAACACACGTTCGGGTTCATAAACATTTGCACTAGAGATGTGAATCGGTTCGAATTATGTTAGTTAGTTATGTTATGTTTAGTTTCGAATGGTTTCTTACGTGTTAAGGAATACCTATTAAAAGGATATTGAAAAGCTTAAAATGTACCTAATCATATTCTTCTCAGCCCATAAACGTCCCACAGTTGGGCACGGGCCTCCTCCACGATGGGAGTGTATTTTGGTCTTCTATACCACGCTGACCGGGCATGTTGATTTATGATTTAGTTTCCGAGTTTTCCGTCTCTCGCAGAAGATATTATCTGCTTAGTTTTTCCATTAGCAGACTCTTACAGCACCCATGGGAGGAAATGGGGTGATGACATATATGTATTCTTAATCGGTCACCACACGTATATATACCATATTTTTGACACGTTTCTGTGTAAATAAGCAAGATCCCTACAGGGGATAGAGATGTCCCAATTCCCGCACATTTTTTATTTATTTAGTTTTTTTTTTTTTTTTTTTTTTTTCGAACTGACTACACTGTTAGCCTGAGGGGCCCTGGAGCCTTTACGGCTTTTACAGCTTTACCGGGCTTGGGGGCGAGCGCTTAGGGCACTCAGCCACGAAAGCTAAGCAACAACATCCGAGGGTGCCAAAGTGGCCGGACCTCGGCTCGGACTGTTGCGCGTATGCAATTAAGTCGCGATCTGACTAATTCCCTATCCGTAATTCGATCTAAACTAACTATACATATATACATGTTTCTGCCCCCTGGGAGGAGGGAAGGAACATGTGTATGTGTATTTAGTGGTCTGAAATTTTTGTCTACTCTAACTAGGCAAAAAAGAAAAAAAAAGGTCCCTTACAGAACCTATGTACCTATGTGTGTTGTGCATGTGTGTATAATGCAGTGTCATGTATGGCTGTGAAAGCTAGTGATTGTACAGTCACTTGTATCGCGCGAGCGGCTGCTTGGCTCAAGGGCTCCATGTCGATTGATCGGACCTAGGCTTGAGTTGCCGCAGAGGAGGGCGGTCGTGGCGGGTGTGCGGGAACGAAGTTAACCGTACGTCCCCTGCGGAGGGAACGGTGGTTTCGCGGGCGTGGGCGCGAGCACGCATATGTTGCGGGAGCGGACGCGTAGTAATTATTAGCTTTCTCGATGTCGTCGTCGGGATCGACAAAGAGATTTCGCGGACGGCGTTTATAACGTTTGGCAACGGGGATCGAGTTGTCTGGGACGTAGTTCGCGGTGGATTTTACGAGCGGGTTGGGGTGATTCGAAGCGCTATCGAAGTATCTCCTGGTGAGATATTTCACATAGGCTTCTATCGAGGGAAGCCTCATGTCCCTGTGGAGGTCCATGTTCCTAACGAAGGCTGGAGGGTCAAGCAGGCGACGGAGAAACCGATTTTGGACTCTTTGCATGCGGACAAAGTTATGTTTGGACATATGTGCGAACGCTGCGCAGCTATATGTCAAGACCGGACGGACGCACATCTTGTATAGTGTAAGCTTATGTCTTAAGGACATTTTGCTTACCGAACTGAGCAGGGGCCGCAAGCGGGAAAGGATCCAGACGGCCCTATTCCGGACTATAGTAACGTGTGCGTTGAAGTTAAGCTTCGAGTCGAGGGTGACACCCAGATATTTAGTCTTGGTGGCCCAAGGGATATTCCTACCGAATAATGAGAGGGGTCCTACCGTGCGTGGTAGTTTACATGTATGCGGTTCGAACATAATCGCGGCGCTCTTTACCGGATTAATAGCTATTCGCCACGTTCGAAACCACTCCCCGAGAGTGGTTACGGCACGTTGGACTGCGCAGGCGAGATTTTTTCTATGTCTGTTTGACGCGTATATGACTGTGTCGTCAGCGTAGAGCCCTACCTCGACCCCGGGGGGCTTCGGGAGGTCGCTGACGTACAGATTGAAAAGGCAAGGCGCCAGAATGGAACCTTGCGGGACGCCTGAGCGTATAGGGTGGGCGGTAGATAGTACTCCTTCCACTCGGTAGTGGAAGGTGCGGTCGCGTAGAAAATCGTGAACTAGATGAACTAACCTATCCGGGACTTCTAATTGATATAGCTTGTGGACCAGTCCGGCGTGCCAGACCTTATCAAAGGCCTTGGCTACGTCGAAAAAGACCGCAAGCGTGCGGGCGGGAGCAATATTGCTCTTGGCGAAGTTACTCGTGATGTGCTCCGTGAGGCGGTGCACTTGATGTGTACACGAGTGACGGGCGCGAAAACCGAATTGTTCGGGCGGGTATAAATTCTTGTCGTCTATAACGACCTTGAGACGGTTCAGAAGGATCCGCTCATAGAGTTTCCCTAGGGTGTTTAGGAGACTGATCGGGCGATAGCTTTCGGGAAGCGAAGCTTTTTTGCCGGGCTTACGAATACCTATAACTATAGCTTTTTTCCAGACGGCTGGAAAATAGCAGTGGGCTATGGCTGCATTGAAGATGCAGACCAAAAGAGCTATGAGGTGATCAGGAAGAAGTTTGAGTACTTCATTCCTGATACCATCAGGACCGGGAGATTTCCTAGGCTTAAGGCCTTTAATGATAGAACAGACCTCATCTGGCGTGACCGGGGTTAACGTTTCCGCGGGGGGAATCAACGTGAGTTCCTGAACGGCGGTCTCGATAGTTTCGATGTGGGCAGTGTCTACGTTGTCACAGTTTGGGGAGCACTGGCTCTCCAAGCTTGCGGCAAGGCATTCTGCCTTATCGTCGCTATCGAACGCGAGTGGGAGATCGGGGCCCCTTTCGAGGGGCGGCATCTGGGCGGAAGCTTCTAACTTCAGAGAGCGGGCGAGGTTCCAGTAAGCCAGATGGGACGGCTTGAGACCCTCTAAGAGGTTATCCCACCGGTGACCTCTGTACTCTCCGATGCGAGTTCTAACCTCTCTCTGAAGTTGTCGTAACCTACGGGTGTTATCCCTCGTCGGATAAGAGTCATGTGCACGTGTCGCGGCGTTCTTTTCCGTGATTAACGCTCGTAAGCCGGGGGGGAGTATAAAACGGCGTTCGTTTGCCGCTTGCACCTCTCTCGAGGCCTCCCTTACACCGGTTTGGAGGTAGTCGACCAGGGAATCGATGGCTAAATCGGCGTCTGCGGTTGACTCCAATACGTCGGGGATCCTAGCTAGGCTGGACGGGGTCGCGTTATCGGATAAGTAGCGATTTAAGATCGCGTAGTCAACTATTTTGACTTTTGGCGGACTGGGGTCGAACGGTTGCCCGAGTTGTAAGATAACCGGGCGGTGGTCGGAGTCTAGTTCGTGTACGACTTCTATAAGTCGTAACCGAAGTGAGACACCTTTGAGGAGGGCTATGTCAAGTACTGTCGGTTGACAGTTGTCTTGGAAGTGCGTGGGCTCTAGCGGTGCTATGACGTCAAAGCCGAGCACGTCGCATAATAGTTCTAGTATAACCCCGTTACGGGTGTTGTGCGGGTTGTTGAAAAGGGTGTGACCGCTATTGAGGTCGCCTGCTATTATGACTGATTGGTCGAGTGAAAAAAGCGCCTCCAGATCGGACTGAAGGAGTCTTTTATTCGGGGAGAGATATGCAGAGACAAGCGTGATTGACGGATGGCCAGTCATGCCTATTCTACAGACGGACACTTCCATATTGGTAAGTGCGGGAGGGTCTATTGGCATGCAATAGAGGGAACGCTTGTAGTAGATGAGCGTGCCGCCGCCTCGGGTGGCACGGTCATTTCTGACTATATTGTAATTTGCTATCTTAGGGTCGCGCCTACTGGGTTTTAGAAGTGTTTCTTGTACTAGAAACACGTCTATCTCCCGTTCCCTAAGAAAGGTGGATACTAAGTCCCGTTGTGGAAAGAGGTTTCGCGCGTTAAAAAAAGATATATTTAGGCTTCTAGGCTTAATGCGTGCCATTGATAACCGATATCTATTTCCCGGCACGGGCCAGGCGCATTAGCGTCGCTGTCATCAGGGGGAAACGCCTGATGGATTCGCCGGGGCCGTACTCAGCGACGCACTGTTCGTACGCCAGTACTTCCTGAGGGTCATGCTCGCGGAAGAGCATGACCATGTAGTCAACGCCGCGGCGCGTGTTGACGGGCGGGGGGGCCTGAGCCTTAGGAGGCTGAGGGCGGGGAGTGGAGACCCATGCTGCTTGAGGAGCTCGCATGGCCGGAGGGGGTGCGCGGGGCGCAGGGGCGGCTGCCACCGGGGCGCTGGAGGCGCCCGGGAGGCTGGGGAAAGCCTCTGGCGTGAGCAGGGGCTTTGGTTGTCCTACGGCGGGACGTGTCCTCTGAGGAGGGGTGTGTCGCGTAGGGCGCATGGGTCGCGTAGGGCGCGTGGGGCGCGGGGCACGGGGACAGCCGCGATAGTTCGCGGGGTGACCTTCGTTGCCGCATAGCACGCAGCTCGGAGGGGTAGCCGACTCACGAGTGCGCGAGCACTCGCTCGTCGCGTGGTCCCCGAGGCACTTAACGCACCTGGGACGGAGATGGCAGTTGCGTGCCGAATGACCGTACAGCTGGCAGTTGTGACACTGCGGAGGACTGCGGTTCTTGTGTGGGGGCTCTACGGCTATTCCGGAGAGCTCACACACTTTCCTAACGTTAAAAATGGCTCTGCCCTCGGGGGTCAGTTCCAATATGACTAAGACCATGTCGAGAGGTCTGTTTTTGGATTGTCCGCCGTGCATTCTGTGCACTTCGCGGACAGGGAAGGCCTTGGCTAAGAGGTCAGTTTTGACCTCCTCGGGTGTGATTTCCACCGGGATGCGGCGGATTACAACCCGGAGTTGACGTTCTTCCTCCAGGGAGTACGTGAAATATTCGAGGTTGCTGTCCCGGAGCAACCTGGTAAATTGACGGTGTTCGTCCGAGGTGGAAACCTGGACGCGGATACCGTTGGCCGTGTTACTGGCCTGGGTGTAGTGGATACGGAGTTCTCTCAGTTTCTCTGAGAGTTTTGTCCAGACCGATTTGTTCTGGACCGTGATGGGGGGCGGGCGACGCGCCTTTCTGCCGGCAAAGGTACCGGCAGGCGCTGAGGGCGCTGCGGAGCGGGGGGCGTGGCTATCCAGCCCGGTTCGCTGCGCTTTTTGGGGTCTCGACTGAGTCTCCGGAGACTCTGGGCGCGAACGCGAGGCCCGTTTGGCGGGCTTGTTTTTTTGGACGAGGGTGAAGCCCTCGTTGTCTGTGTGTATTGCCGTGTCCATATCGTTGGACTCCGGTTCGGGGTCTGGGATAGCGGGAGAGTAGCTGTCGTTTGTTGCTACAAGCGACGGTGTCTCCGCTTCGGGGACAAGTGAAGAAAATTGATTCTTAATCGGTAGCGCAGAGGGCGCTGGGGTCGTGGCTTGAACGCCCGGGGAACGCGAACGCGACGATGGCCGTTTGTACGGCGTCTGACGGTGAGCGCGGGGTGCCGTCGAGCGGGAGCGCGGGACGGGCTTCTTGTTTATCGCTTGTGGCGCGGCGGGGTCGCTGTTGGGCTCGGTGCCCTGAGCGATGACGACGGCGGGTTGCACGGCCGCGATGGCCCTATTAAAGTCCGTCCATAGCGACGGATGCATTTATTTAGTGATACATATTATTGTAACTTGTGTCTTTTATATCTATATAATTATGTATCTAAGATTGGAAGTCATATTGTAAGGATTATGTTTATTTTTCAATAAAATAACTCCGTATAAGGTTGTATCTGAAATTATTATGTCTTAAATTATTTATTTACTAGCTAACACACTCAACATATCGAAAAATAATTTATTACTTATCCGCTATAGGAAAGCGTAATAACACATAATCTAGATTCTAACTCGGATTAAGTCCTATATTAATCTGAAAAATATATTTAAATTTTTAAATAATTTTCTCATAATGCTTTTTTTTTAATTCTATTATAAATACTAGCAACCCCCTACCCCGGCATCGCACTGGTATCGCGGCGGTTTACGCGGCGCACGCTTGTAAATATCCCAGTCTGCATATTTTTTCCGAAACTTTCAACAATCATATTCATATTTCAGTCAATTTACACAAAACCGTAATTAATTATACATTTAAACCTTACTCATGGATCACTTCGTCCATTGATGAAAACATGAAAATCCGTTTTGAGTTTATCGCGCTCAGACAGACAGACAGATAGACGCGGCGGGGGACTTTATTTTATAATATGTATTGAATAGGTACCTATAATAGAAGCAACCGCTCGCAACATCATTCTTGTTAATTATGTATTTAATAAACCAGTAAAATCCAGTACATTATTTTGTATATTACAATTAATTTATACAAATCCGCATTGGTTTTGAATATGTAAAAAGGTAAAAGATGCGAAAGAATAAACCACAAAAAAAAATGTGAAGGGAATTTTGCGACTAACACATGTTTCTTGTTTTCTTACCTTTGAATACATTAACATAATGTTACATCATGAAGTTGTAATCTTTTTAATTTTTATTTAAATTTACCATTTAAAAATTGCCTATGAATAGGCCTTTGAATAGGTACAAAAATTATTTAAGTGGCTTGACATTCATTTGTTTCTAAATTATATGTTTATGGTTTGCCGATTATAATATATATATATATATATATATATATATATATATATATATATATATATATATATATATATAAAACTAGCTAAATTTCACTAGGCACGAGTAAGGATAGTTTTAATTAAAAAATTTACTTTCATTTAAATTATTCCAAACGCTTTTTTGAAAGTATGCTTAAAATTAAAAATTGCCAAGTGCATGTCGAGCCAAGCTCAGTACAATGCGCCCTTAAGGGTTCCGTAGTTGCCCGTCACAAAATGAGGCTTTAATTAATTTTCAATGGAATTTGTAAGAAATTACTTCTCCAAGTACATTCTATAAGTTGATAGTATATACACAAGTACTTGTTAACTTGTAAAGCCTACTTAGCTTTGATATTTTTCGTTTAACTTCGGTATATATTCTACTGCTATGAATTATTTCACATATCCAATAACAATCATTTTGCTGGGAAAATTTTGCATTAAACCTTAATATTTCGCAAACGGATTCCTACATCGAAAATGGTTTTCACACACACAATATTTATGAACGAGACCTACCCGACGACATTCCACACAGGATAGACGAGAAAAAACATCATTCCCGCTTTACGAGGTACAATAAAAAAAAATCAAGTTTTTTTACCGCTCGTTTAGCTTGATTAATATGTATACCCATACCAAATTACAGCTTTCTAGTACTAAGAGTCTCTGAGCTAAGCCGCGGACACATACTCCGAAACTATAAGGGTTCCTTGTTGGCTCTGGAACCTGACAAATAATATATGTTAGAAGCCTGTATGTGTACTATGGTCCTTCGAGCAAATTTCGAACCAGACTCTGTTTAATTGCTAAGGTCTTTAACCCGTAAATGAATAATTTACTTAATGTTCGATGTGAATATTCAAGCAGACCTTTGGGTAACATTTACAAAGTTGTACATTTTATATATGACATGATCAGACTTGTAATTTAGATCCTATGATGGCTCAATTGTAGAGTTATCAGACACCACGGCTATCGGTTTGAGTTCGAATCCTTCAACGCGCCTAAGCTTTGGATTAAGGAAAAATCAGAATGAAACCATATAGCATGGTGTTAGGGTATTTTCTAATACCCGTCTAACTAATTACCGTTTTCATTAGTCAAAAATCTGTCACCGAGCACCTATAGGAGTGTTTTAGCAGACACACTTGAATGCTAGTTACTTTAGGCTTAGCATGTTAACGCCAAACATATGAAGTATTAAAAAAGATCTCATATTTCATCCTCAGATGCGTTTTATTTTGTTGTTCCGAAGTAGTTGCCACCATACAAGTTACTTTTCAGCGGGGGCTCTAATAAGAAGCTTTAAGCGAGAACTACGTCAGGCCAATGTATGTCACACCGAGTCGATGTTCATTGTTTATAGATAGGTATATCGTGCATTTCATGCTTGTTATCGATGATCCCCTTGAAACGAACCGACGAAAACCTGAAATCGCTAGATGCCGTTACATATGTAGTGTCACGACGCGTGGCGTGGATCTAATATAGTTCGACACAACTAGACGCCATATACAATATATGAGCTCCGGCGCGTTCAAATCATACGTGGCTTCATGTAGTTTCGCGTGTTAATGTTACATCTTATTGTCTTTACTAAACATTTTTATAATGTACTAGCTGCGCTCGCGTTGATTACAAAAAAGTGGTTTTATTTTAATTTTTTTTGCTCAACGCTACTTATTTACCTAAAATAGATGTAATAGTAACGCCTTATAATATCATCATATTTCACAACTACCAGTGAAAGTCCCGTCAAAATCGGTCTTACAAAAAGAGAAAAAAAAAAAGAAAAAACTGACTATACTGTTAGCCTTAGGGGCCCTGGAGCCTTTACGGCTTTTACAGCTTTACCGGGCTTGGGGGCGAGCGCTTAAGGCACTCAGCCACGAAAGCTAAGCAACAACATCCGAGGGTGCCAAAGTGGCCGAACCTCGGCTCGGACTGTTGCGCGTATGCAATTAAGTCGCGATCTGACTAAATCCCTATCATTCTATCTAAACTAACTATACATATATACATGTTTCTGCCCCCTGGGAGGAGGGAAGGAACATGTGTATGTGTATTTAGTGGTCTGAAATATTTTGTCTAATCTCACTAGGCAAAAAAAGAAAAAAAAAGGTCCCTTACAGAACCTATGTACCTGTGTGTTGTGCATGTGTGTATAATGCAGTGTCATGTATGGCTGTGAAAGCTAGTGATTGTAGAGTCACTTGTATCGCGCGAGCGGCTGCTTGTCTCAAGGGCTCCATGCCGATGGATCGGACCTAGGCTTGAGTTGCCGCAGAGGAGGGCGTGGCGGGTGTGCGGGAGCGAAGTTAACCGTACGTCCCCTGCGGAGGGAACGGTGGTTTCGCGGGCGTGGGCGCGAGCACGCATATGTTGCGGTAGCGGACGCGTAGAAATTGTTAGCGTTCTCGATGTCGTCATCGGGATCGACAAAGAGATTTCGCGGACGGCGTTTATAACGTTTGGCAACGGGGATCGAGTTGTCTGGGACGTAGTTCACGGTGGATTTTACGAGCGGGTTGGGATGATTCGAAGCGCTATCGAAGTATCTCCTGGTGAGAAATTTCACATAGGCTTCTATCGAGGGAAGCCTCATGTCCCTGTGCAGGTCCATGTTCCTAACGAAGGCTGGAGGGTCAAGCAGGCGACGGAGAAACCGATTTTGGACTCTTGGCATGCGGGCAAAGTTATGTTTGGACATATGTGCGAACGCGGCGCAGCTATATGTCAAGATCGGACGGACGCACATCTTGTACAGTGTGAGCTTATGTCTTAAGGACATTTTGCTTACCGAACTGAGCAAGGGTCGCAAGCGGGAAAGGATCCAGATGGCCCTATTCCTGACTATAGTAACGTGTGCGTTGAAGTTAAGCTTCGAGTCGAGGGTGACACCCAGATATTTAGTCTTGGTGGCCCAAGGGATATTCGTACCGAATAATGAGAGGGGTCCTACCGTGCGTGGTAGTTTGCATGTATGCGGTTCGAACATTATCGCGGCACTCTTTACCGGATTAATAGCTATTCGCCACGTTCGAAACCACTCCCCGAGAGTGGTTACGGCACGTTGGACTGCGCAGGCGAGATTTTTTCTGTGTCTGTTTGACGCATATATGACTGTGTCGTCAGCGTAGAGCCCTACCTCGACCCCGGGGGGCTTCGGGAGGTCGCTGACGTACAGATTGAAAAGGCAAGGCGCCAGAATGGAACCTTGCGGGACGCCTGAGCGTATAGGGTGGGCGGTAGATAGTACTCCTTCCACTCGGTAGTGGAAGGTGCGGTCGCGTAGAAAATCGTGAACTAGATGAACTAACCTATCCGGGACTTCTAATTGATGTAGCTTGTGGACTACTCCGGCATGCCAGACCTTATCGAAGGCCTTAGCTACGTCGAAAAAGACCGCAAGCGTACGGGCGGGGGCGATACTACTTTTGGCAAAGTTGCTCGTGATGTGCTCCGTGAGGCGGTGCACTTGATGTGTACACGAGTGTCGGGCGCGAAAACCGAACTGTTCGGGAGGGTATAGATTTTTAATATCTATAACGGTTTTGAGACGGTCCAGAAGGAGCCGCTCGTAAAGTTTCCCTAGTGTGTTTAAAAGGCTGATCGGGCGATAGCTATCGGGAAGCGAAGCTTTTTTGCCGGGCTTGTGAATACCTATAACTATAGCTTTTTTCCAGACAGCTGGAAAATAGCAGTGGGCTATGGCTACATTGAAGATGCAGACCAAAAGAGCTATGAGGTGATCGGGAAGAAGTTTAAGTACTTCATTCCTGATACCGTCGGGGCCAGGGGACTTTCTAGGCTTAAGGCCTTTAATAACAGAACAAATCTCGTCATGCGTGACCGGGTTTAACGTTTCCGCGGGGGGAATCGTCGTTAGTTCCTGAACGGCGGTCTCGATAGTTTCGATGTGGGCAGTGTCTACGTTGTCGCAGTTTGGAGAGCACTGGCTCTCCAAGCTTGCGGCAAGGCATTCTGCCTTATCGTCGCTATCGAACGCGGGTGGGAGATCGGGGCCCCTTTCGAGGGGCGGCATCAGGGCGGAAGCTTCTAACTTCAGAGAGCGGGCGAGGTTCCAGTAAGCCAGATGGGACGGCTTGAGACCCTCTAGGAGGTTATCCCACCGGTGACCTCTGTACTCGCCGATGCGAGTTCTAACCTCTCTCTGAAGTCGCCGTAACCTACGGGTGTTATCCCTCGTCGGATAAGAATCGTGTGCACGTGTCGCGGCGTTCTTTTCCGTGATTAACGCTCGTAAGCCGAAGGGGAGTATATAACGGCGTTCGTTCGCCGCTTGCACCTCTCTCGAGGCCTCCCTTACACCGGTTTGGAGGTAGTCGACCAGGGAATCGATCGCTAAGTCGGCGTCTGCTGTTGACTCTAATACGTCGGGGATCCTAGCTAAGCTGGACGGGGTCGCGTTATCGGTTAGGTAACGATTTAAGATCGCGTAGTCAACTACTTTGACTTTTGGCGGACTGGGGTCGAACGGTTGCCCGAGTTGTAAGATAACCGGGCGGTGATCGGAGTCCAGTTCGTGTACGACTTCTATAAGTCGTAACCGAAGTGAGACACCTTTGAGGAGGGCTATGTCAAGTACTGTCGGTTGACAGTTATCTTGAAAGTGCGTGGGCTCTAGCGGTGCTATGACGTCAAAGCCGAGCACATCGCATAGTAGGTCGAGAATAACCCCGTTAGGGGTGTTACGCGAGTTGTTGAAATGGGTGTGACCGCTATTGAGATCGCCTGCAATTATTACGGATTGACCGAGTGGAAGTAGCGCCTCCAGATCGGACTGAAGGAGTCTTTTACTCGGGGAGAGATATGCAGAGACAAGCGTGATTGACGGATGGCCAGTCATGCCTATTCTACAGATGGACACTTCCATATTGGTAAGTGCGGGAGGGTCTATTGGCATGCAATAGAGGGAACGCTTGTAGTAGATGAGCGTGCCGCCTCCTCGGGTGGCACGGACATTTCTGACTACATTGTAATTTGCTATCTTAGGGTCGCGCCTACTGGGTTTTAGAAGTGTTTCTTGTACGAGAAATACGTCTATCTCCCGTTCCCTAAGAAAGGTGGATACTAGGTCCCGTTCTGGAAGGAGGTTTCGCGCGTTAAAGAAAGAGATGTTGAGACTCATAGGTTTAATGCGAGCCATTTATAACCGTTATCTATTTCCCGGCACGGGCCAGGCGCATTAGCGTCGCTGTCATCAGGGGAAAACGCCTGATGGATTCGGCGGGGCCGTACTCAGCGACGCACTGGTCGTATGCCAGTACTTCCTGAGGGTCATGCTCGCGGAAGAGCATGACCATGTAGTCAACGCCGCGGCGCGTGCTAACGGGCGGAGAGGCCTGAGCCTTAGGAGGCTGAGGGCGGGGAGTAGAGACCCATGCTGCCTGAGGGGCTCGCATGGCCGGAGGGGGTGCGCGGGGTGCGGGGGGGCCACCACCGGGGCGCGGGAAGCGCCCGGGAGGCTGGGAAAGGCTTCTGGCGTGAGCAGAAGCATGGGTAATCGGTCTTACCTTTTCGGAGATTACCCGGAACAAACAGACAGACAATAATTTAAATTATGGGTTTTTTGTCATAGGTATCGTATATACTTTCATATGCATTTATTAAAAACCTATTATTTGGCATTACAGGCACTTCCATTTTATTATATGTATATATGTATTAGCCACAGCATTTTCGCTTACCTTATTGAGAAAAGAAAATGCTCTTAGACGTTCATCATAAATTCTATGCATCAACGCAACGAATGCATCACCCAATACGGCTTTATATGGTAAACATTAGCTTTTAGTAGAACATCGGTGTACACTTAATAATAAGGAGATAGTGTAGAACATAACATAAAACTATTTCCCTAATTTAATTCTACGATCTTAGAAGTGACCTAATGAATATATTATAATTATTCAGCTTTCCTTAGAAATAATTGAATGACTAAAATTAAGAGAAAAATTACTACCTCCAATTGCAGGCGGAACTATCAGTAAAAGTTATTAAAAATATAACATTAATTACCGATTTTGACGAGACTTTCACTGACAAATAGCTGATGTTTATAAGGAGTAAGTTAGGCTACTTTTACTTTAGAAAAATAATTAAGCGCGTCACACTCGATTAGATACTATAATATTTTATGTTACGATATCATATCATAAAATATTGTAGCAGCTTAAGGTATCACAGTCGGGCTTATCTTAATGCGATAATATATGAAATCATTACAGTCTCTTGACAGTATGTTTAGGTTTCGCACATATATTTTGTCCAAATTCTATTTACAAGTGATTAAATATTACTCATAGGCTTTACGATATATTAGACGAGTCATCAGACGATGATTGATTTGATGATGATTTGTGCATTATAGCACATTCTAAAAGATGTCGTCGTCGTGACGTGGATGAAGACGTAGCTAGTATTGGTAAAACATAGATTAATCAATAGTCATTAATTAGCACTATCGAGTTATCCATAGTTGAGATAAAGATATTCATAGTTTTTCATTTCTAATACACATAATACGGGGTATTTTTGTGATAACATTAAGATTTGAGCGAACAAACATTTTTAGCTATTCAGCTACAAATATTATAGCTTTTTCGTCGTCTGTGACGCGCTTAGACTTCCGCACAAAGAAATCCTTTCTTGTGTAATCCACGCGAGCGGAGCCGCGGGCACAGCTAGTTTAAAAAACGTCTTAGATAATTTTAAAACAATAATAGAGAATAGACAACGACATAACTTTCATAATATATTTTTCTACTCCTTATATACATGGGCGGATTTTCTTTATTTTTTATTTTAACTCCCTATGTTGCCGCCAGGGTGGTATTTACCCCTTGCACCCCCGGCACGGCTCGGCCCTGTACTAATCGATAATAATGATGATCGATAACAAATACTCACGGACACAAGCACCAATAAAATTAAAACCAAAGCGTGTTTTTTATATAAATTCCTATTAGGTCAGGGACGGGGCAGCGTACAATATGATCAAAGACATCATTTTAGTGCTCTGGAAAATGGAACGCAGATAACGTATTTCGGTTTATACTGTATCGTGTTAAATAATTATTAATACATAATATATATTAGGGGTTAAGTATGAAATTGCCGTTTCACAACAAAAAATATTTTTTTGTAGTATGAAATATATTTATTTATCGACCCTTGTTATCTAATAGTAAGATTATATAAACCGTAGTTTGACATGGTTTGGCTTCCACTATCACATTCAATTTATCGTTTTTCACCTTAGTAGCTGGTCTTCCTCATGGTTCATTCTTCAAGTCGAAGTTTCCACTACGAAAGCGGTTAAACCGTACAATAATGCACGATGCCTTCGTTAACCGTATCTTCTCCAAACACAGCATTGACATTACGAGCAGTTTCTTCACGTTAAAATCTGTATGTAAAAATAATTGAAAGTCGAACATCAAATGCAGTCTTTTTTTTAATTTATAATATTATAGATTTCGTGTGAACAACGTTTCACTCTGAAATATGACACTATGCAGGTGCAGGTTTAATTACAATTCAAAGTGGCCCTTGCGTTAAAACGGTAATTTCATATTTAAAACCCTATTATTATAACTATGTATATACAATTATTTAAAAAAATACTACCCATACTAAAAGATCTGATTAACTATTTTAGTTAAATATTTACCAAAATAATAATTAACACAAAATTGTAAAACGTCAAGTAAAACAAACAAAACGGAACTACAGTTATAAAGGGAATATGGTCTAGACGCCGTCCGGCAAATATTTGTTTTTAATCCAAGTTAGCGAAAAAGTAAACAAGGATTGCGGACAAACGGAGAGTTAATTATGGACATTAGTCATACGTCGGGCCGGAGCAACATCGCGCCGCCGCGCCGCGCTCCGCTAACCGTTATCTTGCATGATTGGTGACGCCTCCCAAATATAAATTACAAACCTTACCTAAATTATACATACACTACATAATTAAATGGGTGTTATTAGATTTATATACAGGTCATTTTTCAACATTTTTCTTTCCAATATGTTATATTAAGTATTTTAATACATTAAAGTCATATAAGAGAATACATATGACAAAACACTTGATCATTCCAAAGCGTTAATCTTCAAGATCTAGGATTATATCGACAATTCCTATTCAATACGGTTAAATAATATATTTTCTTGTTTATGTATAGTTTTGTCATAAGTCATTTGAACAGCAGTTGATTTTTTTTACGTGCCATTTTTGAAAATTATTGCGTAAATTACGATTTATGTGGCAACACTGCGATATTTATGTACTTGAAACACTATCAGTTTCCATGAATTCGCAGGCAATAAAGTGGGAAACAAAATTACATAAATTATAAGTATTAAAAAAAAATACTCTGGTTGATCATCAGAGGTCCAGTCTTCTCGTCACTTGAGTTCTGCTCAATTATACGGTCTTCTCATCACTTTTGACTTCTGCTCAACTATATGCTTATCACAAGCCTTCCAAAAAATAATGTTGTATACAGTTAAATGTTCTAGACATAAATGGCTTACATTATAATAATACCACGGGATTCTCGTGAACTCATTAGTTCATCACACTGGGTATTTTTATTTAATGAATTGTAACGATTTGTATATGAATTTTCAACGGATTATTATTTGTTTCTGCGTTATGATCACAGTTCAAACTTAAACAATTTTATCGCCGCATCAGAATGTGCTTAATATACTTATTTTTTATAAGGCGATCCTGATGAACTAATGGGTTTACTAGGATCCCCTGGGGGATCGGGCTAGGGGATCCTGGTCGACGATAGCTTCATGTAGTTCGTGTAGTTTTGTTGTTTATTCATAAATTTGCGGTTTTGCCCCTATACAGGTGGTATTTTTCATAATAACGTTTGGTTATTGTGCACAACTGAAGTAGATTGGAAATAATAACTTGGATCATGAATTCCGAGATGCCACAAAAACTCCCATAATTAATCACTCAACTGTGGCAGTGTTGGGGACAATGACAACACGGACAAGATCTTCAAGAGACTATATTTTTCAAGATGTAAAATCTTTTACAAGTCGGACCGTAGTTGCGGAATATTCGAGAAAATTTTTTTTTTTTCGATCTTACTATACTGTTAGCCATAAGGGCCCTTAAGCCTCAAACGTCTGTACAGCCTCACCCGGGCTTGATCTTCCATACAATTTGGCACCATATTTAAACCATTCGGTTACTTAGAACTAGTACATAGTAAATAATACAATAACACATAAAGTTTGCTTGCCATAGGCCTTAAATTCGAGGTATCAGGTTACGTAATAATTATTATTATCTCCTAAAATGCAAAATATAACCTCAGTTTAGTTTCGTAACCCGTAGATATCGCACCCGACAAAATATGCACAATAAACCATGAAATAGTCCATATATTAGGAAGTACTTACCATAAATAAACAAGACACAAAAACTCTTTATTTGTACTCCCTAATCCATTGTATATGGAATACTTACGCTTGTAAGTACATAAGCCCATCGTAAAAACCGCCCTATAATCAGTAAATTACCTTATATATATCACGTAAAGACATATAAATCGCATAATAACATGGAAATACACTAAATTCAATCGTAAACCGCAATATAGCTTCACTATTCTAGCATTAAATCACACAACTATTAAACGTATAAGTGCTAATAAGCATTTCTAAACGTATAAGGTTGTGATATATCACAGCATTTTCACTAAAGCGTCTTATATATGACTTGTATAAGACTTGCAACGAAAATTCATTAAATAAATTATATAATCGCACGACTGTTAAACATTAAATCCTTATGTATTCTCTATGTATCATCTCTGCTGTGAGGCGACCTAAGCTCATCTGTCCTCAACAGCTACAATAAAAACATTAAAAAACAATAACATGAGTGCTTTTATTTTCGATCTGACTATACTGTTAGCCGTAAGGGCCCTGGAGCCTCAGACGACTTTTACAGCTTCAATCGGGCTTGGAGGCGAGCGTTTAAACCACTTAGACGTGAAAGCAAGGCAACAAGTTCAAAGGGTGCCAAAGTGGCTGAACTTCGGCTTGGACTGTTGCGCGTATGCAAATAAGTCGCGATCTAACTAATTCCCTATCCGTAATTCGATCTAAAGTAAGTATACATATACATATGTATTACTTTCCTCTGGGAGGAGAGAAATAACAAGTGTATTTAGTCATCTGTATATTTTTGTCTAAACTAACTAGCAAAAAAAAAGGTCCCTTACAGAACCTATGTACCTGAGTGGAGTGAATGTATAAAGAGATGCAGTGTAATTATTGTATGTTGATAGCTAGTAAATTCAGTATCACTGTATCGCGCGAGCGGCTGCTTGACTCAAGGACTCCATGCCGTTGGATCGGACCTAGGCTTGAGTTGCCGCAAGAGAGGCTGGACGTGGCGGGTGTGCGGGAGCGAAGTTTACCGTTCGTCCTCTACGAAGGTAACGGTGGTTTCGCGATCGTGGGTGCAAGCACGCTTGATTAACACGCTTTCTCGATATCGTCATCGGGATCGACGTTTAACGATGTTTGGCGGGAAATATGTTTTGCGGTCGGCATTTATACCAGAAATTAGAGTCGCAGATTACTTTCGGGGTGTAATTCGCAGCTTTTTTTACTAACGGGTTCGGATGGTTCGACGCGCTATCAAAATATCTCCTAGTGAGATATTTCACATAGGATTCTATAGAGGGGAGACCCATATCTCCATGGAGGTCAACGTTCCAGACGTAGGGTGGGATCGAGTAGGTGGCGGAGGAACCGATTTTTCACTCTTTGCAATCGGGCAAAGTTGTTTTTGGACATATGTGCGAATGCGGCGCAGCAATATGTTAAGATAGGACCGACACATGCCTTGTATAGCATAAGCTTATGCCACAGAGGTATTTTGCTTACCGAGCAGAGCAAGGGCCGCAAGCGGGAAAGGACCATGACTGCTCTTTTCCGGACTATACTGACATGTGGAATGAAATGGAGCCTATTGTCGAGGGTGACACTCAGATATTTAGTCCGAGTGGCCCATGGGATTTCTCTACTAAATAGTATGAGAGGTTAGAGCGTTTTTGGTAACGGTTCCTCATTCAGGTCGAACATAATCGCGGCGCTCTTTCCGGGATTAATAGCAATTCGCTACGTACGTAACCACTTCCTGAGAGTGGTTACGGCTCGTTGGATAGTGGCTGCATGATGAGTTATTTTCCAACGTGAGGCGTAGATGACAGTGTCGTGAGCATAGAGCCCTACCTCGACCCCGGGGGTCGCGGGAGGTCGCTGACGTACAGATTGAAATGGCAAGGCGCCAGAATGAAGCCTTGCGGAACACCTGAGCATATAGGGTGTGAGGTAGAGAGTTCTCCTTCCGGTAGCGGAAGGTACGATCTGTGAGATAATCGCGGACTATGTGTACTAATCTATCCGGAACTTCTAATTGGTGTAGCTTGTGGACAATTCCGGCGTACCATACCTTATCGAAGGCCTTAGCGACGTCGAAGAAGACCGCCAGCGCAATTTTCTTGAAGTTACTAGTGATATGCTCCGTGAGGCGGTGCACTTGATTTGTACACGAGTTTCGGGCGCAAAAACCGAACTGGTCAGGTAGATTAGGTTCTTATCGCTTATAACGGGACTGAGACGGTTCAGAAGGATCCGCTCGTAAAGTTTCTCTTGCGTGTTCAAGAGACTAATAAGGCGATAGCTATCGGGAACCGAAGCTTTTTTGACGGCCTTATGAATACCTATCACTGTGGCCTTTTTCCAGGCGGCTGGAAAGTGGCAGTGGGCAAACAATCGCAAAACCCGTTAACGGTCGAGAGCGCAAGCGGATGCGTCTGCTCACACTAACAACCGAAACCGGAATCCCTTCCTCAAAACATGAGTGCACGCACCCAAAGTCTACGGGATTGCAAGTATGCTTCATAACTAGAACACGTTAAAACTATGTATTTCTATTTTTCACTGGTCTTCAACAATGAAGACTTGTTACCAATTTAAGGAAAGAAAGAAAAACAAGAATATTTAGTTAATAAAGTTAAAAAATAATTATAGATTTTCATATTAAAAGATTTATAAGAACTTACTTGTACCTATTTTTTTTATTTTAAATAACGATGAGGCCCATGATAGTTACACGTTCAGCCTAGTCAGCCTTGGAAGGACTGGCTCTCAAGTGCAGGTGCCGAAACAAACCTATAGGTGCTTGGCGACAGATTTTCAACATAAAGGTGGTAGCTAGCCAGATGGGCATTAGAAAAAGCTCTACCACCATGCTATGGTTTCATCACGATGTTTTCCTTCATCCAAAGCTCAGGTACATTGCAGGGATTCGAACTCATATAGTAAATATTTCATTCCACATGAATGATTGCATTTTTTAAGACAGAAGTGCATAGTATTAGTATAAAGTTTTTCTTAAACAGTTATTGGTTAAAGTGAATGAATCAATAAAAATGCATCAAAGACAATATTCTTTTATTTTAAAAAAGACCTTTCCAACATTCGGCTAACAAATCACGTTCTCGTAATATGAACAAATATTTCATCTCACTTCTAAAATAGACATCACAGATAAAACATAGACACAAAATATGCACTTTTGCCACTAAAATTTTTATTAATTGTCTATCAAACGTTGTTTTTTTTTTGGAAAAACTCACCTCTATTTGAGTTAACGAGGATTTTTTTTTTCTATATTCAATGATTTTATTACCACTTGTACAAAAATTGAGAGCCGTATCCGATTAGTACCTAAACGTATTATTAAATTGTTATTTAACATAAATAATGTGCTTATAAAAGATATATATAAATAGATAATATATATAACAGATTTTCTTTTTCTCAAATCTGTGATTTGTGACATAATTTTTAAGGAAAGACAATATAAATATTAGGTACATATTTCTATTATATTCCTATCTAGAAACTATTTATAGTAAGTTATTGACACCAAGATTTCTAGGTACATAGCAAATTACATATGTACACAACTAATTTATATGTTGAATCGAATGTTATGGCCATAACTCGCCTGTTATCTTCATGAGAATCAACATCTTGTAAAAATTATTAGGTAGAACAGTTATGAACAAAAAACATTATTACTTAATAATACATATCTATATACTAAATAAATACGTATATAAGAAAATATGTTTTCGATTATTTTTTAATATTTATAATGCGAAAGTAACACTAGTCCATTTTTTATCAATAATATAAGTTGTTTCTAACAACCGATTAATAAATAAGTAATATTTTAAGCATATTATATTCGAGTTAACAGAATAAACAAATATTAAAGAATAAACTGAAAATGACAATAGTTTTATAATAAACAATTTAATGTAATTTAATGTTTAACGATACTGTTGATAGTAATTTTAGAACGTTTTTGTTTTGAAATTATACCCACTTCGCGACTACTGGGCTTTGAATGTAGCTTGTACTACACAATACTCTCATAGTCATAACAATTATTACGGACATACGCGAATTATAAAGAAGCATAAATAATATTTTTTAAGCTTTAATGATTCACATATTACCTTATTTCTTATTACTTTTTTTTAAACATGTAATATGTAACATGATGATATGAAAATTTGTAAAAGTAAAAAAAAAATGCATGAAACTGATAACATAGTTATAAAGCGTGCCAACTATTATACATAGTTCATATTCAAATTTACGTAATATACTTTTCAAATGCATATTCTTTGTTTATAAATTGGCCTAGAACTAACGAAAATTAATTAATAAACCCAATCTATAAAAACAAAAATAATAAAAATATTAAAAATTGATGTTTGTATGTGTATTATTTATGGACTCCATAACGGCTGGTGCGATTTTGATGACAATCCTCAGATTAGCCCAGCGGGTGATACTGTAAAGTTTGGTAGCGATCGGATAAAAAATAATAATTTCTGAACCACAGCAACGTGTAACCGGGTTTGTTAGTAATAATATATTAATGCCATTATATATTTATGTAATTACTATCTCTATTGAAGCATGATATTGTGCATAAAGTTAATAATAGGATTTTGAACAATACATTTTGTAAATAAATCAGTTTTTAAGTTATTCGATAATAATTGCTTTCGAAAAATTATTTTCTAATTTCGTGTACCAAACTTTATCACGATTTTAGTATTATTAAAACACAAGATAATTAGCTAAAGGATTTATAATTGTTTGCAAAAAAAAAAACATTTTATTTCAATTTGAAGTCAAATGCTTATCATCTTAATTAATAGATATTTTTCACTCTGTAACAGCTACCTACGTATGGAAAACATAACAACAGACAATAAATTCAATATTTCACTAGAATTGTTGTTTAGATTACTGAAAATATGTATTATGTTTGTTATGAACTATGTGAATGTCACAGTTTAGACTCTCTCGTGCACACTTCGCATACTTGTAGAGTGCGTATGACGTATTTAACTAAGAGAATAGAATCTATTCTCCTATTCTTTCTTGTCAATTTACGGATGAAGTCAGAGAATCGCTACTTCTCGAATCGTTACTTATTAAACGTAAGTTTTCATTTTGGATACGTCATATTCTCCAACAAATAAAACTAAATAACCAGGAGATTTTAAATTGTCACCTAGTTTAAATAACAATATCTTAAAAGCCAGTTAAAAGTTTGATTTATAAATATTATAAAAGATGTAAGAATTATATTGTCCAAACGTAATCTTTAGTTGCACCCATTAAAAAAGTTAGAAACATTTTGAAAAAATATCAAATGTCTATAATCCGTGCGATTGCCGATATTGTCTGGTTCGAGATTTGGCATGTATTCATGATTTTTTTTGATAATTGCGTACTTACTAAAATTTATATAATTAGAATCGAAGTGAAACAACTTCGAAAGAAAGCTGAACTACTAAACACTTGTTCTAGTAGTAATGCAATGTAGACGAAAAACACATGATCATAGATTACACGGCATTTGAAATCGTCAATACACCGTGTACTGGCGTAATTATTAAGTTTATGCCAAGGCAAGCCTTGGGAAGAGGTCTTTTTCGAACAGCGGGATATACTAGCTAGTATTATAATAATAATTGTAATTGAGCTTAGTATTCTCCGATTCCTTAAGCTTGAAAATGAATTTACTGGCCCTTTTTTATTTTATGCTGATATGTTTTAGCAGGTACAATATTTACAAATGATCGTATTAATATGTACATTATTATTATTTTAAACACGATTCATTTTTGTATGGAAACACTTGTTTAAAATGATACCTGATCAATTTTAATATGGAAAATTACATCTCTTAGATTCGTTTGAATGTAAGTAATCTGAATTTAAGCATTCCTATTTTGTATTTAAAATTGATGACTCTAGTGTTGTGTAGTGTTTTATTTCATTTACATATGATAATTGAAGTACCTATGGCTTTATGAGTTTAATACTGATCGGATTATTGAGCAAAGTCAACGTTACATCGATACAACACAATGGCACAATTCATTTAAGTAAACTTTTACAAATATAATAGACACCTTAAATTACTTTTGAGTTTTCAAAACATTAAATAAAATGTAAATACGCTTTATTATAACCGAAATTGTACTTGTGTATTTGAAAACATTAAAATGCAATTTAATGGTCCAAACTATTATGACTTAATTTTATGGTTTTTTATTTTGGGGCACAATTTAGAGTAATTCGTGTACTCAAAAACAATAGTATTATAATTACATAACGTCAAAGCAGTAAAAAACTAACCACAAATATCAAATTTTGAAGTATGTACTAAATAAATAATAATAAGAAGTTTAAGACAACATTTTAATATCAGTATAAATAAATTCTTACCAAATTTACATTATAAAGCGTACGTATGATTAAATTACTCATAAAGTTATACTGCTATGCTACATTTAAAACGCTTCAAAAAATGTTTATATTAATTAACATGTGCAGCAAAAGTTAACGGTTATTTTGAACTATTAGTTTGTATTAGAATATTTTTTATTATTATAATATTTTAACTTTCTCTATGGTATATCATTATTTGCAACCGATGATAATCAAGCTAAATTAATGCGGTCGCTGGTTTAATATTAACTCTAATTCGAGGGCCCCGAGCCCCTAGATACTCTATTATTGATTCATCGTAAGAAGACTTGCACGACACATTTTAGAGAGGTAGCATAATTTAAATTGTTAGTTGTTTTTACGATTATCGATTCCTTTTTAGAGCTAAATATAATCGATAATACCATTATGCTTTAAATCAATTGAGGTCTGTGCAATCTGTGTAAATGAAATGAAAAAATAAAGTATAACAACAATTGAAATCGCAATCTGGAACACTTGAATTATTGAATGCCTGACTCCAAACAACAAGATTAATTCTTCTTGTTAATATTCTTCGTTGCATGATGCTGCAGTAAAAATGTAGGAATTACGTAAATATATATTTTTATTAGAAATTAAAAAAAGAAACTAATAAATTAAATATACAACGGCGTTCGATAATTTCGATAAATTTCCGATTCATACGATTAATTTTCGATTCCGTTTTTTTTATTATTTTGGTCCACTCTAGTTTTAGGTAACATAGAAAGTAACGATGCACGCAGTAACAAAATAAATCTAAAATTCACTAAAATCATTGTATAGAGGTGTTATTTAGGATTTTATCGTGAAAAATGTTTTTTAATTGATAGTCGAAATGCATGTTTTAGGTTGTGTCATACTTTGCACGACGTAACAATTTACGTTGTGTGAATATGTCATACAAGTCTTCGTATGATGAATAAGGTATAGTGAATTCGCTACAAACTGCAAGAGTCAGCGTCGAGCGATTTTAAACTGTCAAAATACGGCCACGAAGTTTTGTAATAGGGATGGTCAACTCAATTTAAATCGAGTTGCGCTTAGATCGAGATGATTCGAGTCGAATTCTCCCTAACTCGAATTGGATTGCTGCGGTAAATTAAGAAGCGAGTACGCGATTGACTTACTCACTCTGTCTCATTCTTATACGCACGAAGCGATCATTTGTGTGACTGTATTTCCATTAGGGATATTTTTTTTTATAATAACATATTTGAAACTGAAACCAGGCGCAGACGGTTGCAGCATGTAGAAATTAGAATTCACTAGGAGCTTCGCAGGTCGTGGTCCTGACATAAAATAGTAAAGTTTAATTATATGAACGTTCGAACATTGAAAATAGTGTTAAAACCCAATTTCCAAATATGACTAGCGTTCCACAAGTGTTACTAAATTTTCACAACAAATAAATTTATTATTAGTCTTCATCTTGGTAAACGAAAAGCTTAATTTTTAAATTCGGTCCTACATAAAAAAGTATGACCGGCATTAAATAGAAATTAAATTTACCCCTCAGCATGTATTCTTTGAATGTTTATTGACGGTGACAAACTAAAGAAAAATAAAATGAACGTAAATAACAGTGCATACAAATTAAATACGAATACTGGTATTATCGTCTATATTCACATCAACGACTTTTTTTATAAATTTACCTTAATTAAACACGACTAAAAGCAGCAAATATACAGCGCCTAGATCTAAGCGGTTAAAGAGCTGGTTCGTCATAACAATGATCACTTCGTATCGACCACTCTTCGCTAATCTTTAGCATCTGTCCAGTAATCTTTACGTATCTTTACATAACTTGCATCATACATATTTTCACCGTATTCATCACCTTATGGGATCCACACAACAACAGCTTTTATATTTTTATAAAAGCGACATCCTTTGGATTCTTCTAATATCGCATTTTTACTATAATTGTTTCTTCAAAAATATTATCAGCACACAAATATATAACAAATTTGAACAGCTTATCGTCTGGCAAAAATGCGAATAATTTTACTTGTATCTTTGTACCATACCACATTTTAAAAAGTGCGATTGAGTGTATAAAAACATTTTAATACAAATAAAGGATTATATTTTTATAGTTAATGGCCGATTTATAGCTGTATATTTTTTATATTATTTACAGGTTTTTCATGTAAGTATTCTATATATCAGTCGTATAGTAGTACTCTTAACTTAATCAACAAAATAGTATAAAAATAAACAAAATAATATAAAAACAAAATGGAACTAAAAATAATAGTAAAACTAGAAAAAGAAAACAAACACAAATAGATCAAATTACGGTTAAAAGGTGTAGTAAAAGATTGAACGTTTTTTTTTTGTGTAGTGGACTCTACTGGCCAGTCTTTTTACTGTGATTGCTGACGTCTTGAGAGCTACAAACTATCAGACGGTAGATATCTACACGACTTCTTAGAGATTTCTAACAACAGATTGGTATGCGGTAAAGAAAATATTTCTCTGCTACCTGACTTGAGATTTATTCGAGATAAGGGTCGGTTTACACGGAACATGCGGCGGCAGCATTATTCTTTTCGATGTCAACACGCCGCTTGAGTTCCCCGGTCCAGCGATGCGCCGTGCGGTCCACCGTCGATGGAACCGTTAGGCAGTTCATACCGCCATACTCACACGCGATCTGGAACACATCGTCACTGTGCAAATAATACAATTAACACTGTCCGGCTAAAATTTTAAAAATGGTTTGTCGATTCAATAAGGAATACAAAAAAATGTATTTATTATAAGTAACTTCTATCAGCTACCCCGTGCTTACCTTGAAAGATGCATTTTTTATATAAATAATGTACTTTATATAAATTTGTCGCTCTTAATTCCATAAGAATTATCCGTAATTAAAATAAAAAAATACAGACCTAAGTAGCAAATCAAGTATCATAATTATATTTACTAAAAAATAGTCACAATCATAGTTTTCAAAATCCAAAATAATAATTGCTATAAATTTACTTTACGGTATATCTACTACCGTCGGCTTACACAAAATTGTTCTCTATTATTACTTAAAATGAAAATAATGGTTGCTAACGAATAATTAACAAAGAAAAGCACAGGGATCGACGGAATTCGCTTGTTACGTAATTACAATCATCCAGCATGTGATGTAATTAGAGATTCAACCAATCATAGTGCGTTTGTGATCACATGACGGAAGTTTAAAATTACTAAATTATGATGCAATAGTTTTGACTGGTTTAGTAAGAAATTATAAAAAAAAATAATCATCTAGAATCACACCGACAAAGTTCATATTTCTAAAACAGTTAAATACCCAATTATATCTACATTGCTTTTTTAGGTTTAATTATTATTAAGAAGTCTGTGATGGTAGAATCTCTCAATATTCAGCGCTGAAAGTGGCTGGCAAAGATAGATACAGTGAGCTCAGGGCTATGATGAGCGATCAAAAGTAGTGCATTCTCCAAAATGTATAATTTTTGTAGTAGTATCATGGCTTGATTGTAAGTACAGTACAATCCAAAAGTGAGTCACTGTGACGGACTTATCACAACGTGCATAGTGGTCGCGACTCACTTGGGTATATATACCCCACCACCCAACTTGATTACTATCGGATATACACCGGTTGACACGGAACACGTCACTATATAGGATGTTACACCTTGTGAAAAGTGGTCGCAATCTAATCGGACACAAAAGTCGAATCGTATCACTCACAAATGACCGCGTCCTTAGATGACCATCCACAATTTCCTAATGTAAGAAGGCCATTATTTTCTATACTAATATTATAAAAATACAACTTTATTATTTTTTTGTTTTCTCGAATGCGCTAACTTCTGAAACTACTAACCAGACTTGATTTTTTAATTTTATTTTATAGCCCATTTAAAGAGGAATTCTACAGACTTTTTTATAGTATAAATGTGGCTAACAAGCAAGCCTATGGTCCCTTGTAATACTATAGATATCACTAACGCGTTGCCGACCTTAACTCCGTTGCCCCAAGGACTTCTGTAAGCCCTACTCAGCGTAGGAACAAACACTGGACAATCTGACCTTCTGTAAGGTGGAAGTATTCCACCAGTGGAGTTGCCCAAAAAAAGAAACATCATCAAGGAAATTTATCTGTGCCCTACGTCTCTACCTACTACCTAACATGACAATATGACCCTTGAGAGCGTAGCAATTACCACACAAAGTGTAGGTAAAAAATTATGCTAATCGAGATCGAAGTAATAGTTTTTTTTTTATCGTTATAGGTTTGGCGTAGTGGCCACAATCTCACCTGATGTTAAGTGATAATGTGGCCCAAGATGATAACACGCTAAACCTAGTGGAAGACTGGCTCTCAAGTGCAGCTGCCGGAACACACCTATTGGCTTGGCGACAGATTTTCAAATTGAGGGTGGTAGCTAGCGCCAGTCGGGCATTAGAAAAAGCCCTACCACCATGCAAAGCCCTACCACCACGCAAACCCTACCACCATGCAAGCCCTACCACCATGCAAAATACTGTGTGCAGGCAAATAGTACTGTGTGGCGCAGAGTTTCGGGGGTCGAGGGCGGATTGGTCGCCTTCCGAGAACCGAGCGCTACCGAGAAGGGTAAATATTGTAATGGTTAAACGCAATGCAACTGCATGTCATAACTAGTCGTTGAGATTAATTATAGTGAAATAAAGATAATCACTCTGTAATGATGCAGCAGCGCACGGTCCGGTGACACCCCGACGGAACTGGCGCCGGGCGCGAGCTCCCATACGAAGTGGTTGCCGAGCTCCACCGCCTCACGCGGTCGCAGCGCATATTTACTTCGGTTTTTAAGAGCATGCGGTGTTGCCCAGCGTCTCGTCTTTCGAGCCATCACCAACGGCGCTTTCGCTTCAGCGTCATCCTGAAATTAATGAGAATTTTTAATTCACCTTTATTAGTAGTGAGAAAGCAAAACACGATTTTCAAACCGAAACCAAAACTTCGGCTACGTTTCTACTTCGGTTGAAACTGAATCTTCGGTCGGTCAATAATTATTATTCTTTTTATTTAACAGTATCTCTGTTCATCCACAATTCTGCCATAAAGAAATGTTTTTCTAACAAGACGGCGACTCCCTTGTTAAAACTGTCCATGCAGGTAGTTTTTGTAGCAACTTAAAATGCATGTGCCTAATCATTTTTTATAATGCGCTTCACTTGTGCTCAGACGTAAAATACCGTCAAAATTACATGTAGGGTCAAATAACATAAGTATAATACAATAAAAACCACCGCTAAGAACTCCAAGTCACTAATTATTAGGTTCTGTAGATAACTCTAACGGGAGATAAGCTAAACAAATGAACATCGTTTGCATAATATTACGACTATGTGTGAAAAAGCATAAGAATCCAACGGCATTTGACATTTTTTTGACATTTGGCATTTTTGATATCATCAAAAATACATATCGTTATGAATACAATGATTGTTAGAGTTTTAAGGAATTCATTTAAGTGAAACCATTTATTACTAACAGTTCCTTTGTACTTTTCATTTTGTATTATATTTTATACGGCTTTTCATGCAATGCAATAGTAGCAACTACACAAACTTTCTCTTAACAGATTTCAGATACAAAACCTTTTATTTTTTCCAGGCTTCTATGTATTTACATGATACAAATCAAACTATACAAACCTAAACAATGGACAATTATATGGTATAATGACATAAAAAATTAACTTTTTAGACTATTTAGACTGATTTATTATTAATATGTAATTGTTATTACCATAGATGAAGCATACCTCCCACCGCAAGTAGAAGAAGGCGTTCCTAAAGAGAAAAGCGGCCGGTGCTTTTGATGGAGGGTTGTAGGACGCACGGAGCGCCGTGAGCAGCGCCGGCAGAGTGCGTTCCCGCCGTGGCACTATCACCTCGTCGACATCGATCACTACCAACCAGCCAGCACTTGACATCGACCGGTACAAGCAATCATTAAAAGCTGCGAACTGCCCCTCAGTTCTACAGAGAGAAAAGGAATACAAATACTACGTATAATTGTTTTTAGTCAACTACTAACTTAGACACTAAGGTAAAAAAAACACTATTATTGATCAACTCGATCACAAAAAAAAACCTTATAAAAATAAATTTCTTTAGCTTATCTATGTGAAGGCCTAAGGGTTTGTGTAAAACCTATTACCCATTTAAACTGATAAGAACTACAGCTTTTCCTAAAAACACTATTATTTGCCTATTGCACTATTATTTGTATTGCCTATTATTTTTCTCACTTCACGTACTTGCCAACAGCTTTTCAGATTGCTTCATGCTCATGTTTACTGCTCCGCTCCTTAAAGTCGTGGCGTGAAAATTATTATTGAAATCTGACCGGTTTTTCCTGAGATTAGTGCGTTCAAACAAATAATCTCTTGAGATTTATAATGTTAGTAAAATTGAATATAGTAATTGGTATTACTAATTATTATACTATATTATGTATAGACAAATTATAAAATTTACACTGAAATACTTACAAAATTATTTTGAAATAACGATTCATTCCGTTACCCTGGGACCTAGTACAAATTGTATGGCAGTTGAATTTGTGTCTAAACTCACAAGGAAAAGTATCTTATAAGTCCTATACTCCCTAAAAATCCTCAAAGTATCGTTGGTTCTAAACCGTCAAGAAACTCAATATAATTAGCAATAATTCATGAAGAGGTAAAAAAATATTGATTCCATAACTCACCTGATCTCAACTTTGGATATAATGGGCAACTTCCACGGTAGCAATGTTACTAGCCCTTGCTTGCGGTAATGGTCGACCAAGCATCCGACATTGGCACTCAACGATTCATTGTACATGTAGAAATGACTGGCACCGAGCAATCGATTCATTTCGAACCATTCCACTAGCCATTCGTCACGAGAATACGAGAAGTGAAACGGCTTAACGCATATGTGCAACGTGTCCTGGAATATAGTTTTATTAAGTTTTCAACACTTATAATTCAAAAGCTATGCCAACTGTAGGCATGACTATTTTCGTTCAAAACAATAAATCGTATTGTATTGTACAATTGATTCAAGATTAACCGTCTTTAAACCAATTTTTACCTACATGCTTTTGAATTTATGGTTATTATACTCAGCGACACATGAAAGCGAAGGTACGGACTCTAAGTAACTCTAACTTTATCTTATCTCACTATATTATAAAACAAAGTCCCCCCGCCGCGTTTGTTTGTCTGTCTGAACACGATAAACTCAAAAACTACCGATCGGATTTTCATACGGTTTTCTTCAATGGATGGAGTAATTCATGAGGAACGTTTAGATGTATAATTCATTATGGTTGTATGGATATTTTCTGAATGAGACGACATTTAAAGATGTCGGAAAAAATCATGCCGACTGGGAGCTTCACTGGCGTGCGCCGGGTAAACGAAGCGTGTTGAGCGAAGTCGGGGCGGGTAGCTAGCTAGTAAGCCATAATATGTGTATCGACAAGTGGTGTCCCGTTCTAGTACGTGGTCATTGCAATGTAACAAGCCTTAAACGTGTTATTATGATTCAAAAATATTTAATACAATTTACAACAAGGTTTCTTTGGATACAATAAAAATACAAACACTATAAATTGTCAGCGAGCTGAACGAGTATGGACATCACTTACCGTTACGTAAATAATTTAGAATTCGCTGCCTAACCGAGAGTAAAATTATTTTGTTCATATATATTTGTGATTATGAGGTTTCTATAAGAATTAATTATAAAAAATTACATAATCATAGTTTTCTTGTCCACTTTTCATTTCCTCTCACCATTTCTTATGATTAACATAATCAAGGAACAAAGCTACCGATCTTTAAGACAAAATTATTAATATTTCTCCATTCAGGAAAAATTAACCTACATTATAGTGAAAACTATATCCATAGGCATCCAGCAAATTCAGAATTAGATGCGAAAAAAGAATCAGATAAGTATACTTGCATTTGCAAATATATTATAATCACGATAATCGCATATGATTTTGTTAATTTGTACCTAATTCCCGGACAAAATAAGCAATTCAAACCAGCCACAATATTTGCTATGAATTCGTACATTTCTTATTAACAATGATACTTAGAATGTCTTGCCAATTTCACTGTACTGCACAGTAGCTAGAGTGCCATATTAAAACGACCTTCACTGCATGGCATACATTAATGCAATTTAAATATTTGTTGTAATTGTTATTTTATATTCTATTTTGTTGATCTTATGGATATATATTTTTACTTGTGTAGCTATATACAATAAGTAATAATGTTATTTACTGTTTAAATAAATACCGTTTACTAATCTCAGATGTACATACATAATATTGTATTATCTTTATCTTTAATTTAATATTTTTCTTGTCTTATGAATATACTTGAATGAATACCGCAACGATTTTTTTTAAATCCAGGTATGGGTAATCATTTTTGAAATTAAATATGTAATCAATCAAATCTTACCCTGATCGATTAAGCTCAAAATTATTTATACGCCGGATACCAGGTTGACAAGTACGTACGAAATATATAATTCACAAGCTGTGCCTGCGGTTCCGCTCGCGTGTAGATGCTATTGAAAAGCCTTTTTTGCGTTTATAACATCAGCTATCTACCAGTGAAAGTCTCGTCAAAATTGGTCCAACTGTTTTGGAAATTACCCGGAACAAACAGACAGAAAAAAATCTTTAAAATTGGTTTGTTATAGGTAAGCGTGTATACTTTCATATGCATTTAATAAAAATGTGTTATTTTGATATTACAACTAATAGACACACGTCACTCACACACGTCATTTGATTACAACTGTGTCATGACTTACTTCGATGCCACTCTTGGGTTCAGTATCAAGCACGGTGAGCAAGTTGGTCGGTGGTCGTGTTGGAGCATTGCTGGATACCACCGCTATCGAAGCCCCTACTGTATCTTGTGGCTCCACACCAGAATTGCGCAACAGGCAGAGTACGTAAGTAGCGCTGTATTTAAGGTTCCAGTTCTCACGTATCGCCTGAAAAGAAATTTAACAAGAGTAAATAATACATTTACATCGGTGTATTAATAGGACAATATCTGCAGCTTTTGTATTATTATTTACGATTATCTCTATAGTATAGCTATAGAGTCTATACAAATGAACGTTACTTATAGACTTGTTACAGCCAAATCACGTTTTTGCGTTTGTGGTAGTGTACAGCCAGCACATAAATAAATACGTTTTTCTATAAGTAGTTACTTAATATTATACATATTAAACGTAATTTTTAATCATGAATTTCTTCAGTTCAGGCATTTCATAGTCGTCCTCATCCTCGCTTTCATCCGATAAATCATTTATGTTAATGTTAATTCGGTCTGACAAACAATTAGTAAGAAAAGAATAAGGAACAAAATGGCATGCATGACACTTCTAACGCTACTTATAAGCGACTGATGCGAGAATGCGAGTAGGGTAACTAGCGCAAACTGGTTTATTCCGGTTTTCGCTCATTATGTGTATTATACTACAAAAACGCAAAAACGTTATTATATATTATTAATATCTTCTGGCTAGATTAAACTATATTTAAGTAAAGAGGTATAATTATTTGATTTCAAAAATTGCTTAAATTGCAACGGGTTCTATGCGAATTAGAAATTTTAAGATCTGTTGGTAACTAAATAGAGATATCTAACACGAACGTTTTCCGCTCAAATTTTCTGCCTTGGGATTCACAATAATAGGTTAAAATATCAAACATTTATTCAAGGTGTTGACGATGGAAAGGCAAATTGACTAACATGGCTTTGTGAAACTTTACATGTAACTCAATTAGCATTTCCATTATGGATAAACATATGTATTTGTATATATTTCTAGCTGTGCCCAGCGGTTTCACCTGTGTATAGTTTAAAAGAAATCGATGATTGACGATTTATAATACTACAGTATAGACAATACTTTTATCAAGCTGCCAGGGCTTATGCGTCACAACTCACACGGCTCGTTCGCACCACTACACCTATAGTCATAGACCCGAGCCGAGTATTGAGTTATTTTAATTTTACATTATCTCCCAAACTATTTATCCAAATAACAAGCTAGAAAGGACAAAACTATAAAATTGCCTTGATGATGAAGTAACTTTCGTTCGTAAGGATTAATATGCCATGCCTAATAATAATGCTCATAAATCACTTTTCAATTTTTAATAAAACTTTGTCACAAATTACCTTATTGTGGCTTATGTATAGGAGATAGGCATATGGTAAGGTTTTTTTGATGTACTAAGGAGCAATATTTTTGTTAGGTAAGTCGGAAGACAGATAGCGCACCCTAACCGTTTTATCCGCGTGCGCTGGCTTAATGGTTAGTACATACATACATAAATCACGCCTCTTTCCCAACGGGGTAGGCAGAGACCACGATAATGATTAGTGCTATGTAAATACAATGTTACAAAGTTAGTTTTGTATAGTATAGATAAAGATGAAATACGGAACGTGGAGGCCCTCGTTAAAAAAAGGTCTTAAATATATCGTAACTTAAATAAAAGTCGGATAACAAGAAATATCAAAAACTTAGAATATAAAAAGGCACTTATAAGAATTACTGTAATGGTTAACCTCGATATAAGTAGAGCTTGTAATAACAAACACTAACCTTGACCCTGGCCTTCAGAGTAACCGTCCGATTGTCCGGAAGCCATAATCGACAAATAACTGAGTCAGCGCCTCGCGTCTTCGTCGCTGCTATTATACGAACTGCAGCTACTGTCCGTCTTTCAACAAACGCTGAATATACGTAGAATCTAAACCTGAAAACCGGTAAAATATACATAATATATTAATTGAAACGATAGGAAGAATTAAATATTTACAATGTAAATTAATAATTTGAAAACTCCCAACTCAAATAACCTATTTAATGGGCCTAAACAAGACACCTCTGCTTTAAGTCGTTAAGGAGTTATGTTGGGTATCTTGCAGATTCCAGATGATACTGCAGTATTAGATCAAGATTACAATGTTTTTGCATAATCATTATAGGATAACAAATTTCGAATCGATCAGACCCTTCATCAACTAGAAAAGAGTTAATGATCTGCAAACAGCTGAAAAGATTTTTTCAGTCATAGCCAAGGATAAGACACCATCGACCAAGAAACATTTCAAAAAAGAATTAAATTAGAATTGGTTGATCCGTTTGGGAGCTACGATACCACAGACAGATAGATACACGAATATACAATGTAAACTTATAACAGCGGGGTTGTTTGCGTCTGGGGTTAAAAATGTAAATTTATCACAAATTAAAACCATAAGATCTTAGAAATTATTAATATACTCCCTTTATACAAAATTCCAATGAAATCGCTTGAGAATAAATAATATTATGTTAATTTTTTCATTCCTTTTTTACGATTTGTAAAAGTGTAATTGATAATTTTTATAACTTATAAGTTTTAGATTGATGCAAAAAATTTCATTATAAATAGTCATGCCGGTTTTAGTTCAATCCAGACATATTTTTTTTCAAGTTAGGATCTTTTTTTATATTAGATGTGTTGGAGAATTGAAAAAAAAATGTACAAACAGAACTACAAAAATTATAAATATAAATAAAATAAATAGCGAGGATATTAGAGAATACATAGTGAAATACTATTCTATGCAGATGAATTTCTGAGATGTGATTATATGACCAAAATTTGAAACAACGAGAAATAGAGAAAAGAGGTGTAAGAACTAATGAACTCGATTTATGAGAAAACAAAAATTATATATTTACTTTTCTTAATCCCTTACATGAGTGGCAAATCAACTGATTTTGCTACTAATAAGGATCAATACTTACAAATGAATATATTATTGAAAGTGAATAGAAATGGCCAACACAAAAGCCTTGTCGCTTGTTTTAAAAAAAAATGTGACCTACTTAGTAAAATCGTTTAAAACGAGTTACAACGCAGGATTTCTATATAAACTCTACACGCTCTGGTAAATACAACGTCCTCCACCAGCCAGATGGGATGCATTCTTGTTAGAGTAAGGAATATAAAAATATAATATTAAATCATATGATAATTACCTAGATACGTCCCTAGATATCTTGCCATTATAATAATAATACAAGCCTGTATATGCCCCATTACCTAACTGATACGCCAATACTATTTCTACAGTAGGTATATACTTCAAATATATAAACTTTTACCATAGCTATATTGAAAATATTTTTACATCAGTTTTATTCCATATACTTATATTTACTATACCACTGTAGTTTTATGTAGGTACTTGATGTCACCGTGTGTAACGATATCTCCCTTATGTGGCTGTCCCATTTTATTCTGACCTAAAAATAGCTTGTAGCAGAAAATATACACGTTACGAGTTATGAAAAATATTTATTCCGCCCTACAAGACTCAAGTCTCTTGAGGGCTAAATAATTTACTGAGATCTCTACATTTTAGAAGATAATATTAATATTTTATAACATACCTACGTACAATGTATTTTATGCACAATTATTACTGTAAAATGGTTTAATTTAAATTACTTTTCTTCTACTACGGTACAAAAATATAGCAAACTTTATATCTCTCTTGAGCTTCTCTGCTTCGCGCTATTTTAGTATAAATGATCGTCGTGACATCATCAACTATTGTTATGTCATCATAACAACATCAACGTCAACATCAAAATGTTTGATTAAATGCATTTCTACTATTTTTATTTGTAATTTAGAAACGCTTTAGGAGGCATTACCTCACTAAGCGTATTTTATCGTTTGTATCATGGTAAATGATTTAAAGAATCGTTTCACCTTCCACTACAGAACCACCAGAAGTACTGGTCTATGAAGCCACAGTTAAACGGTAGTGCCCAGCATGGCACGAACAAAGAAGTTCGCAAATTCTTACCTTTGCTGTACCATGATCTCCCAGACAACGTCTTCCCTATTTCCTATGATATTGGGTCCTTGAAACGAGGCATTTCAGGAGACCGGCATGATATTGACAACTTTCGATGTCATTCTTGTTTGTCAACCGTACGTGTAGGTGTTGAATCATTGTGCCGAAAATCAATAATAATTCGTATAGATACTCGTACTTATATGCATAAAATATATCCTTTTAATAAAAAACACCAGCCTCTTCACAGATACGAGTACTGTATTTTCTGAAGTACCCTTTACGTATTCAACATTGCCAGGTTATGATAAGTTTTCATGCACCGTATTTATTTTGGTGAGTAACACGGGTACAGGTGTACTTGAGTACATTTTTTTTTAAATTATTTATAGGGTTTTTAGAATTTAGCCACAATCTCACTTGATGTTTAAATACTTAACCATGTGACTCGAGATGGTGCTTAAGCCTAAGCCTAGTGGGGGAACTGGCTCTCACGTGCAGTTGCCGGAACACACATATAGGTGGGTGCTTGACGACAGATTTTCAACTTGAGGGTGATAGCTAGCCAGGTAGGTATTAGAAACTCTAGGTATTAGAATAGATGTTTTTTTAACGAATGTCAGGCTCATTGCAGGTATTCGAACTCACGTCGATCGACACCGTGTCAGTGTGCTTACGACCTGATTGTTTTATTTATAAATTGTTTTATTTTTATTTTATGAAAACTCGAGTTCTGGAAATTTGCAGTATGTACTATCTAAATAGCAAAGAATAAACTATAGGTTCGAAAACGGATTACTTTAAACGATAACCTTTTGCTTAGTCTACGAGTGAAGCCACATACAAAAGCTTGTTATTTCATATTATCTTTCCATTTATATTGTATAATATTTTTCCTCATGGTAAATTTTAAGCTTGCCTGTAATCATACAAGCTTTTCTACTCAGTGTAACACGCTCGCGGAATCCTTCGGGTACTGCACCCCCGAATACGTGTTTGGTATTCATATCGTATTTTTAGTATTTATAACATAAAACATTTAATGCAATCATTGTGACCTATTAATTGTAATCTATACTTATATAATAAAGCTGAAGCTTCTTAAGTGGTGGTCGCGTACCGAAAGACGCAGCATGGGCAGACCCGCCACAGGGCAACATAGGACCGGTCGTTGTGCCGATCCTTGGGGGAGACCTATGTCCAACAGTGGACGTCTTTTGGGCTGAAACGGTGATGAATGATGACATATAATATACGCGAAAACATTGTAACGTCAGGAAAGGTGCGTTTAATAAACTCTCTCACAAGCTTAGGCAATAAATAGGAACAATCGGTGGCCCAAATTCGCCAATAGAAAAGAACGCTATCGTTTGTGTACCTTTTCACAGAGTTGTAAAATAGATTGCGGATTTTTATGGAGTGAGTGGTGCTATATCTATCAGTCTGATGACTTAAATGTGCGAAATTCAGGATTATTCTATCGTGCATAAGGATCCTAATAAACATTTAGTAAATCATAATATTCGGACTTGCATACAAATGAGGTTTTACCAACACTAGCAATGTACGGTAATGCACTCGTGAGAGTCGCATCATCGATACCCCTCGCCCCGCACCGAGAACACGTTACAACATCTTAAGATGAAATAATCATATTGCTTGGTATCTTAAGACACTGAATGTTCAAAATATATATTATGGTCGTTATAGTCCATTGAATTTTATAAAGAGCGATATTTTATCTAGATAAAATATTAAGGCATCTTCGCCGTCTGTGACGCGCTTAAACTTCTTGTTTCATTGTGGTGAAGATAGTCACACTCGATGTTATGTGACTATTCAAAGAAGTATTACTTCTAACGCTAACGCTAACATAAGTGCATACACTCATCTACATTTTTATACGTTACTAAAGCAATGGGTTTTAAAATAACTTTAAAAAAAAAAGTCTGTCTGTATGTCTGAACCATAAACTTGGTGAATCCCACACGCTTCACACAAAAATACCTAAGCATAATAAACAACTTTTGATGCAACTTTTCATCAGACTATATCCTGAAATCCTAGAAGTAATAAGACTAATTGTTCCTTTCGGCAGCTAAATAATAATGATTAATAGGTACGAAAAGTACGAGAAATGTTTAAAACTAGTTGGCAAAATTAGATTAACTGTATAATTTCCAAGGGTAAGGTACTCATATTTTCCAGAGATACGACGCAATCAAATTTGCAATTCGTAGTAGGCTGTCTACGGTTAATGGTTTATATATTTATTAGATTTTTTCTAAAAACTAATTTTATTTAACCTGTAAGAATTCAATAATTTCGCGCGATTGAAAAATCAGCTCTAAGAAAAATATTGTAGGTTTTTTTTAAATATAATCTATGTAAACTGCAAAGTATTTATTGAAATAGTAGCTACGATGTTTCTGTTTCCTGGCCTATTGTGTAATTAATGTGTAGACAGTAGCTATTATATAGAGTCAAGAGCTGACAAAATTATGGGAAAACTTGAACTACTAAAATATTATTGATAAAAAGGATATAAGGTAAAACCACCAGTAATTGACACTGCACCAATAGTTGACACTCTGACGAAGAAAATTAAATATTAAGAAAAAAAAGGAAGCCAAAGATCGAGATGGCCAAAATCACTGATTACTGATATATTTTTAATGTTATAAATACATATAGGTACAGTCAGTTATAAAAGTCGGTTAACAAACTCAAGACTTCAAATCAATTTAGTATCAAATATTTAATTATCTTCGTCAGAGTGTCAACTATTGGTGCAGTGTCAATTACTGGTGGTTTTACCCTATGGTTTATTTTATACTTAGATATTTATTCCATTATTATACCTCTGTCAATAAGTTTGTTGAGATTTACTAACAAAATATTATAAACATAAAAAAGTATGAGCCTTGCTATAATCGAATACTTTGCTAGCCTTTATATCAACAGCTACTTTGTTAAAAATACCTATTTTCCCCGCAATACCTTGGCGTCTTTGTTTTATTAAGGTTTCCTGACTTTGAACAGGCAACCCTAAAACTGCTTTCGTGACAATAGTACTGTTATATTGAAATTGGGTCACTATTTGAAGGTTTGTATAATTATTTCTATAAACAAATTTATTTTAGTGAAACACTTTTGTGTAGTTTTTTTATTTGAATATTTATAGCATAACAAGTCGTTACAAATTATTTCTGTATAACGAATGCTTACATTGTTAGTGTTTGTAAAAAACTATATTGTAATTATCTTCATTATTATAACGCTTCTATGTACTAGCTGGTGCCCGCGACATCGAGTCGTTTACATGAATATGCTTTGATGTTCCAGGGTAAATACCGTTTCTTAACTGAATCAACAGTGGGCTATGTTTTAGGCTGGTTTTCTTCTTAAGCTGATCGTCGGCGCGCGTATCTGGTCAGCGCGTTTCTATCAGTGTCGAGAGTTTTAGTCTCGCGCTGATAGCCGTTAGTACAGTCACAATGCTTGTTAAAATAGTACAACTAGATAGTACTTTATCGAGATGTACGCTCAACGTGACACTGTAACCCACAATGGAAAAGAACATGCTATGGTTTCCTCACGATGTTTTCCTTCACCGAAAGCTCAGGCTCATTGCAGGGATTCAAACTTACGTCAATCGACGCAAGGTCGTACACAATACCCCTGAGCCCTCATTGCTTCAAAATTAGATTTTAGTCGGAATTTCAGAGGAAATTGGAAAGTAAGATATATAAATTGGAAACATAAATACATAAAGGAATAATCCCGTAGCAAGTTCTTTATAATGTACTAGCTGTGCCCGATGGTTTCACCCTTGTTGTTTATTCGACTAACACTCGATCGCGCTGCGCCGCTAACGCACTCATTTAAACTATCGTTATTCTCATTTCCCGTACCTACTTGCCTTGAGCTTGCCAGATTGCTTGAAGTTCGTGATTACTGCTCCGCTCCTTAAGTAGTGTGAAGTTATATATAACCTTCTTCAATAAACTGGTAACGCAAAAACAATTTTTGACTGGTATTCCATAGCCCAGCGCGTTTAAAAAAAAAAAAAAACAATCTTTCGATCTTTATAATATTAGTATATATGAGTTAATTAATGTTAATTTAAATCAAATTAGCAAAATGAACTGTGCTAAGTGAACTAATAATTAACGCGACACATGTGTGCGCTCATTATGCGAATCATAAATTAGTCCTCGATGAGTTTGAGGCCACAGTGACAAACAAACTTCAACTATGCTTAAAGGACAATGTACTTAGAAGTCGGAATGTAAAAACGTGCAACGCCTCGTTAATATTCCACGTATTATATGAAGTGTAATTAATATACGAGTATAATTCAATTACATTTTTTTAATTAATTACTGAAAAGTTTACTGAGCCCTTTTAAGATTATTTATTTTCATTTTCTACATAAAATACTGGATTTTTAAACCATACGCATTTAATGGTTTTAATATAATGTATTAATAAAACAAATTAAAATAATGAATATGTGTTATTGAACTTGTTTTGGGGACCCCTTCTATACTTATTATTAATGTCTATTATTAGTCTGATATAAGGTTTTTAACACATGGTAGGGATGATTATAGCATCAGAGGGTTTTACTTTAAAATCGCTTGTCTATTTTAATAGATAATATTAAATATAGAAATATATATTATATATATAAATGATGATGTGGCCAAGATGGTATAACGCTAAGCCTGGACTGGTTCTCAAGTACAGCTGCCGGAACACGCCTATAGGTGCTAGACCATAAATTTTCAACTTAAGATTGGTAGCTAGCCAAGTCTTCTAGCCAGCAGGCCTTCATTACTAAATGCCCTACCACCATTCTTAAGGATGTTATTCTTCAACGAAACTCACGCACATTGTAGGGATTTGAACTGCAACGCATTTTTGCAACGTTAGACTTTTACAATATACACCAAATTAAATTATCAATAAGGATGAAAAAATCACTATTAAATAGTTTCTTTTTTATATTATTCCTAGTTACGTTATATTAACAATTTAAATCATAACACAACTAGACTCGAACATTTTAATGTATACTGCACATTTTACAAATTTTTACAAGTCGTTAGTTCAAGGCCACATTTAAATTAAGAGATAAGAATCAACGGTCCAATTTGCAATGTGTGGGAACGAGACAACAATGATTTTTTATCTTTCCTTTCGATAATTACGTACAACGAACTTCGACTCGATAGAGAGAATAGGGACGTTTTTTCGTCGCACAAGGCGTATAGTGTTCGAGTAATGACAAATACCGTTACTAATAAATAGATAGTTTACTACGATATAATAACCCGCTATCCGCTATTGCACCGATAGATAATTTCAATAGCGATCTACGTTGCGCAACGACCAAGCCTAGTTACAAAGTTATTGGATTGTCACTACGAGTATTTGCAAACAATGTTAAAAATCCGATTGCAAATGGAAGTCGCATCGGCAATCCGAATACTACGGATATAGAGGATTAACTATGCTTATCGAATCAATTTGATGTAATCCGTCCGATGCCTCGATGCATACGTTGCTGACATATAGACAAATACATATACCTCTATGTATACGACAATGTAAACAAAGGAACCGGTTGCCTGATGTCATTCATTAAGGTGAATTATATTTTATATACTCGTATACATGACTTTCATTTATTTGAGTGGAACATCCGTTTACGTAACTAGAGATACATAGTGATGTCTGAATAAAATGATGTATAATATACTAGTTCCTACCCGTGACTTCGTCTGCGTAGACTTCAGAATTGGGTCTTTACTGGAATAAAGAAATTCCTCAAATTTTATTTAAAAAAAAAGTTGTGTCCAAAAGGGATTTTTCCCCAAAGGGGAAAATTTCACATTATTATGATTCTTTAATAATTCTAAGTGAAAAAAGATCGTAATGTACGACACGACAATCTTCGAACACCGCGCTGTGAATAAATTCCTAACAAAATAAGTAGAAAAAAAAACCTTCATGAAGATATGATTCAGGCTGTTTACCACGATTCTGCACCTTCATTATCTACCATTCAAAAGTGATCACATAAATTTAAGAGAGGCAGGGACAGCATTGAAGACGATCCTCGCACGAGCGACGCCGTAACTGTCACTACAAAAGAAGATTTGAATCAATATAATAGCAGCGATAGCCAACCTATCCGTTGGTAACACACACACACACACAATTCTTTACGATGGAAACTTGTATTAGAGGTTACCCGCATAAAGGTTAAAAAATATTAGCAGAGAAGACCAATCTATCAGTTGGTATCACACACAAAATTTTTCACGATGGAAACTTGTAATGGAAGGTGCTCGAATAAAGCATAAAATATCAGCAGAGATGAGCAACCTATCCGTTGATATACCACACACACAATTCTTCACGATCATCTTGAACTCAAGTCGTTACAAAGTATGTGCCGCGAATGCTCCCGGCGCTTTAGAAACAAGAGCGAGTTAATTACTGTATAGAGTTTTTAGAGCTCTGTGACGAAAATTTTACGAGTATTTTCGACTGTATTTTAACTGGAGATGAAACGTGGGTTCATCACTATGACCCTGAAAGTAAGCAGGAATCCGTGTAGTGGCAAATAAAATAGGTGCTATAGCAGACCCTCCTAAAACATTAAAAGTCACTCCGTTTGAGCAGCGCGCTTTGTAGGTTTACCCATATTATATATAAACAAAATAAATTTACTCTCCACTAAAAATTAACACTACAAAACAATATTTGAATTACTTTAAAGCAAAGAGCATCAATGGACAGTCAACGAAATTATTGATACTTACATAAAAAAATGTCTTTATATATTATTAACGAATCAATTTCACGACGTCTGAACTGAGTAGGTATATAGGTAGGTAGATAGGTAGGTGTTAAATAAACAATCTGAAACATCGGTGTGCTATTTTTGTTCCGAGCAGGGACGCTAGCAAATATTTCCATTCGGGGTGGCATTATTTATTTAAAGGTCGCGGTCACATTCACTGGGTCTTCCTGTCCAAGAGGCACCAGATGTCGATTGCGGGCTCTGTTATTTTAAATTGTCTACTGGATTCTGTATGTTAAAAACTTGAAGAAGCTTTTCAACGATCCTAATTTCATAGAATATATTACTTTTATATATTCTATTGGTAATATATATTAGGTCTTTACCTATGAAATTGCCGTTTTGTATGAAAAAATTTAAACGATGTTTTTCCATGTATTTTTTATTTGTATTAATCAAAGTAATCACCCATGCAATCAATGCATCTTTGCCAGCGCAGCGGCAGTTTATTGATGCCCTTCTTAAAGAAATCAGCTGGACGGGAAGCGACAAATTCTTCAAAGGCATTTTGTACTCCCTCTCGGGTATTGAATTTTTTTCCCGCCAAGGAGTTATCCAAATTCTGGAAAAAATAGTAGTCTGTAGGCGCAAGGTCTGGTGGGTAGGGCGGAAGTCGGAGAACTTCCAACCCCAGTTCTTGCAACTTGGAGACCGTCTGTTATGCAGTATGAGGTCGCGCGCTGTCGTGCAGGAGCAGCGGAGACGAGCTATTGACCAATGCTGGTTGGAGATGTGCCAGCTTCTCCATTAAGGTTAAGGTGCTGAACCAGGATCCAACCAACTTGCTGAGCGCTTGCGGTTATCAAACAGAATCCATTTTTCATCGCAGGTAACAATGCGGTTCAAAATTCCTTCATTTGTGTGTCTGTTGAGCAGTGCAAGGTACGTCTCGACGCGTACTTCGCGCTGGCGATCATTGAGTTCCTGGGGCTCCCATTTGTCAAGCTTTTTTACCTTGCCAATTTGACGCAAATGGACCAATATTGTTTTGACGCTAACGTCGAAAGCTGCTACTAATTCAGCCGTAGATTGTGTATCATCAGCTTCCACAATCGCCTTTAATTCGTCATTGTCGACCAAAGTCTTCGGACGACCGCGAGTTTCATTTTTCAGGTCGAAATTCCCAGAACGGAAGCGAGCAAACCAATAATAGGTGATGCGTTGGTTTGTAGTGTTAGCTCCGTAAACGTCGTTGATGTTGCGTGCCGCTTGTGCCGCGTTACTGCCACGATGGTACTCATATTTTGAAATGCGATGAAAATGTAACACTAATCAATAAACAAATGACTAGTTTTGGAAAAAGAATTCCATGTTTTTAAAATAAAATTAATTTGAAATTAGAATTCTTAGCCAAACAAAAAATATTTTGATTGAATTGAATTGATTGAATGGCCAGTACTGCAGAACGGCAATTTCATAGGTAAAGACCTATTATGAATATAACTGAAAAAAGTGGCCTAGATGAACATTTGAGTTTATTTCTAAGAAACTGAAATTTGATTATTGACTGTCTGAAAATTGATGATTATTATAATCAAATAATAAGTTTAACTATGCCAGAAAAAATATCTCTAGCTGTGCCCGCGGCTCCGCTCGCGTGTACCACAGAATGCTGTCAGTCCAGCGCACGCGCGAATCGTGCTGCCTCCGCTCAAAAGACGGAAAGCACAATTGCTTAAGTATTGTGAGTGATCCTTAGAAGATAGATATATGCTATTGTTGACTTTTTTGTAGATCATTTTGAAATCTACAATTATGTAATACATTTATTTGATATATCTCATAAGGTTACTCAGCATATGCCATTTAAGGATCTAAAATATGTCCTATAACCTGGCCAGATAAAATAGCTATAAATTGAACAAAAGGTGTGTGTGCGATTCACACACGATAGAAGTGAAACTTCATTTTAAAAGACATTTTATATTTTGTTTAAACAGTGTGCAATATACATACACACCGACATTTACTCTCTCGCTCTGACTCACACAAAGAGGAGAGACCGATAATGTGCGTTAAACGTTTAAAATTTAACGCTTGGAAGTCGCTTAAGAAGTTTCACTTCAATAAAAAACATGTAAATCGAATAAGTATTTTTAAGTGAAAATAACATAAACGGACAGACAGACAGAGAGAGGTTGAGTTTTATAATATAATAAAATAAAAGAAAATTTAATAAATAAATAAATGTTGTATTTTCTTTTTTTCTTTAATTTAATCTTTAAAAATTAAACAATAATAATCAAAATAGAATGAAATAGTAATATGAAGTTATAAATATCAAAAACGGTTTCGCTCTTTTATATATCCTATTTATTTAGTTTATTCTAATAATATTCTTGAGGTCATGAACTCTTTCTAATTATAATTCGTGGCTCTCATTAGGCACCATATAACAGTAAAAATGTTAATATGCACCTATTGATGTGCATAATAATGTTTAAAATGTACAAACATAAATATAGTAATCGAATGCTTGGTATAAAACGTGCAAGCCCATTGATACGCTCGTTTCATTCATTGTTAATTATAAATGATACTACCGATCCCTTCCGGTATTCGCGTAGCTATGGAGAAATCAGGACAACACGATTAATCATATACGTCCGATATATATACAGAAGTGACGTAGATATCGTAAACCTGTTAAAAATAATCGTCTAGCCAGTCAGACACCTTGTTAACACGCTATTAACCTTGGAAATGAATTACGATGCCTATTCTGATGTAGTTTGGATGAAGATTATTTCAATAGCTTAATATCTCTGGATTGGGTGTGATGATGATAGCTCTAGAGTTCCGTTGTATCAACTTACAAGCTATGCCCCGTGGTTTCACCAGCGTATAATTTAAAAGTAATCGCTGATTGATGATTTATTGTATTTATCAGTTTAGGTATAGACAATATTTTTATCGGGCGGCCAGGGTTATGTGTCACAACACTCAGACGGCAAGTTCACGCCACTACACCATGTTGCTATAAGGGGCAGAGTTTATCTACATAAAATTGTCTTGATGATGAAGTAACTTTCGTTCTTAAGCATTAATATGCAATGCCTAATAATAATGATCACAAGTCCTCAATAATTCTTTGTCATACTTTATTGTGACTTATGTATAATAGATAGGCATATAGTATTGCGAACATTTTTAGATGTACTAAGGTGGAATATTTTTATGGAACATTGTATTTACGTATCACTAACCATTACGCCAGCGCACGCGGATAAAGCATGTAGAGTGGGCTATTTATTCAGACTTACTTAACAAAAATCAATATTTAAGGCTAGCTGAGAGGTGTAGACTAATGCTAAATAGCTTATACCATTCCTCGTGAATCTGGATATCATATACAAAAAGATTTTTTTCGAATCCAACTGGTAGTTTCAGAGTTTAGCATTATATAGCTCAAGAAGCTTGTTTTGTTTATTTGAACGAAATAATTTCTGGAACTACCAATGGGATCTGAAATAATATTTTCCTTGTTATAACATATTTATTGAGGAAGGTTATAGGTTATATATCTTCACGCTACAACTCTAAGAAGTGTAGCTGTAACCATTAATGACAAGCAATCGGGCAAGGAGTAGGCAAGTACGGGAAGTGAGAACAACGATTGGCTACGGCATCGAATAAATTTAATATTAGTAATTTCTTTATTACTAGTGAACATTTTGGAAATGGAAATACAAAAAAAAATACAAAGTGACAACGTCTTCACCATCTATAGAAGAAAATAAAACAGATATTATTATGTACATTATTAGCCTGGAATATATCAGCTAGATAAATTTATAGCGATTTAGTAAGCCGGACAGAGCTGCAGTTCGTGCAGGAATCTACATGCGAGTGCGTTAACTGCATTAAGTTCAGGCTCAACATGTTTTATATATTAAGTTTCGTGTTACCATGGTGGTTTATATAAATATTTTTACCTCAAAATCATTAATCAAAATAATTTTAAAATTAAAAATATTAAAATAAGCTTTTCAGGGGCCATCCATACATTACATTACAAATTGTGAGGCAGGGAGTTGGTCAAACAGTTGTGACATTGTGTGACAAGGAGGGACAAGTCATAAGCTTCGTGACGTCACATATATAAATTTAAATAATTGCAAAATATACGATACCACACCAGAGGGGAGGGGTTACACAAATGTTATTAGGACGAAGACGGCTCCAAAAATCATGATGTTTGTGTGACTTATATGGATGGCACTTTATAGATTACGAAAAGTACTGGCTCGAGGTAAGTTAAGATAGGGACCAGGGGAATACCAGTTGTGCGTGTTAACATGGAACTTGAACTCGCGCATCTCAACAAATCAGACTACTAGCCACACGCTTGCAAACTGCAATCAAATTATCGCAAGACGAAGAATATTTTCTTCCTTTACCACTGAAGGTCCCCCTGGGCCCTGATGCCTGAAGCGATCACTCTGTTCTGTATGGTAGGGTGATTATTAATAAAAACAAATTTATTAAACAATTGAATGCAACTTACTTGCAATTTGTATTGTACCAAACACCCAAATCAGTTCAGCCGTTTTTGCGTAACTTACACATTTATAATACTCGTATTAGTAGGATAAATTGCTTATTTTCTTTTTGGCATGTATTTAGAGATACGAATGAGTATATACATCCGTTCACATTTTACTATAATTGTATAATTTTTATGAATTCTCTATTATAATTTTTTGTCAATTAAAATATTAAAATCAATAAGTACTTTATTCAATTCAAACCCTTAAGAAGGCACATATGAACGTCAAAACACTAAATCGGTTGGGACAAACATCTCAGTCATCGAGAAGAACCGGTAAGAAACTTGATCGGGTTTATCTTATTTCTTATAATATTTTTCAGCTGTACAAATAATATTTACAATTAATAATTTCGTGTACAGTCGGGTGTGGACACAGCCTGATATTCGTAATAAGCAGAAGGCGCGGCGGTATATTTTGAAGTCAAATGTCATGATAGAAGTCAGTTTTACCTTTTACTTTTTTTATTACTTCCATACAACATCAAATTTCCCGTCAGTGAATATCCCAATCCGGCTTGATAATACCAAAATTGAACACCTTAACAGTTTTAAATATTTAGGTAGCCAAATAACGCATGACTCTAGACGTACACCTGACATAATAGGAGGACTTACAACGGCTAAACAAGCTTTTAACCGAAAGAAACACCTGTTCAAATCTAAAATTAAAACCAATATCAGAAAACGGCTTATTAAGACCTACATCTGGAGCATAGTATTGTATGGCTGTGTAACATGAACGATGTAACAAAGAGAAAGAGAAAGTCTCGCTGTGTTTGAGATGTGGTGTTGGAGGAGGATGGAGAACATCAGTTAGACAGATAGAGGAAGTGGTAAGAATGGTTGACAAGGAAAGACACTTGTTGAGAAACAGAAAACAAAAGAGGAAATATGATTGGACACTTGATACGGTCCGACTAGTTCTTTAAAACAATTTTGGGATGAAAAATTAAAGGAAAGCGAGGAAGAGGAAGATCTGGACGAAGCTTTTTCCAACAAGTGAAGGACAAAGTGAGAGTCATGTCATATCAAGAGGGCAAAATAAAGGCAGAGGATAGAAAACAGTGGCAACTGCTACACCTATAAGACCTATAAAACACATTTTACCAAAAAAAAACAAGCAAAGCTCTGTCATCCACTTGTTTTCTTAAAAGCTTCAGTTACATTGGTTTTATGTTATAACCAGACTCAGATTGTGCATGTAATTTTTACAAACTAAATAATTAATTTACTATTAATATTGTTATTTTAGGATAAATATTTTTAGATATGTAAGTATGTAATATTAAAGAGTGAGGTACACCGAAAACGAAAGCAAAAGAGAAGAATTCAAGTGCACGGTAACTTCAAAGGTTTATCCTATATCAAATGGTTTAAAAATTATTTAATGTAATAGGCTCTGATGGCGTTGAAGCGTGACTTGGTAAGCTTGCCTTTGATCCGCTTTAAGTATCCAAAAGTGTTTTCATGGATTTTTTTGCCAAAACAAACACTCCATTTGCCCTTTTAATTAAACTGTAATATGCGAATTGCGAATTTCATTAAAACGTGTGTAGAAAAGGCGGAGAGAAATGCAACAAATATAATAAGTACTTAGATTATTAGATATTATATGTATACATTATACACTCTTACTATAAAATTGATTGATTGATTATTGTTATTAGTAGTAGTATTATTGTTATTAGTCGAAAATGCATACTTTTCAGGGTGACTATTTTAAAGTATAAATTTTACTAGTAAATCATATTTTAAAAAAATACAAAAAATACCTATAAACTTACTCATTTGCTCGACATATAAATTAGGCAACTCCGATGCTAGTTTTGAATAATATTGAAATTTCATGCAAGTTGACTTGTACGGAATTACACAATAAATATATATATATATAGAATATAACTTGTCGGCTCTTCTCAATAACTGGGATGTTTTCCGATTCGGTGGTAGTGTGTTGACATTCATAAGTGCCTTCTTAAAGCATAAATTGAATAATGTATGATGACTTTACACAAAAAAAATCAAGATGGCTTCTGTCTTTGTAGGCAATTTCGCCTAAATCTGTGTAAAATATTTGAGATTTTGTCAGTATTTCATTGTTCTAAAAAGAATGAGAGCCATTCGTTCAGGAAACAGTGGAATACCGTCAAGTGAGACTTGCTACTGAACGAGTTAGATACTAAGAAAATATTACACATCCTAGAAACCTGTAGAGAACGACTTATTAGGTTAAATTGACATAGGAGACGTATGCCAGAATATCGAACGATCGAAAGTAGTGAACGGCGTGAGGCACGGCTGACTGCAAACCGTGAGTGTCACGCCGAGTTTCGGAATTCAAAGATATTCACAGAGTATGAGGCAAGGCTGCCTGATAACCGTGAGTGTAACGCTGTGTCTTGAAAGACAGCAACATTCACAGTGTGAGACAAGGCTGACTGCTAACCGTGAGTATCACACTGCATCTCAGGAATCGGAGACATTCACAAAGCACGATCGTCGATGTTGAATTTCAGTTACACTTACGTATCTCTTTTTATTGCTATTGCTGTTTTTCATACACGAAATACCATGCGGACGAAGTCGCAGGAACAGCTAGTACACAATATAACGTCTAAATTCTGCATTTTTACAAAAATTTCGTAGGTATCTTTAAGCCAATTTTTTATTCCTATTCTTCTCTAATTTCTTTTTTAATTAGATCAGCGAAAAACTTATTTAACCTAATTTTTTCGTCACCGGTAGCCTTAATATTGTAGTCTAAAGTATAAAGTTTATATAAATTTAGATGAGTTATTGCTATAGAGTCTAATTGTACTATGCACGTGACTTCGTAACAAGAATGAATATTGACATGTTAGTACATATCGATTCTTCATTGACACAGGTCAAGCTAGCCTACCCATTATAATATACATCTACTCAAATCAATAGCGAAGGGGGGGGGGAGTGGGTATTTTATTAAAATTCATATCACCACATATCAAACGATGCCGCGCGCCCATCAATCCGCACACGCGACGAAATTGCTTTACAAAATTTACTTGTTTGGTATTTGATGTAGGTATATAATAGGATTAACAAGTTCGCAGACATACTCTAATATTGTATAATAAATTTTTTTATGTATAGTAACCATTTTTTGATTACGATAATGTATTTTTGAAACTATGAAACATTTTACAGTAAACATCTTTATGATTTAAAATTAAATTCTAAGGTATTTTAGGCTCGACATTATTTTGTGTAATATTCCATGAGAAGGGAATTATTTTAAAGGTTAGGCTTAATAATTGAATAGTCACATCATGCCTATTATATCTTTAGCATTAGACAAAGTTACATCAGCGAGCCTGTTGTAAACAATTTATTTCAATTGTATTCGTGACGCACCTTTTAAAGCTATGATGGCGCAGTGGTAGCATGTACGGACACCGCGTTGATCGATGTGACTACGAATCCCTACAATGAGCCTGAGCTTTCGGTAATTAAAACATCGTGATGATACCATAGCATGGTAGTAAGGTATTTTTAATGCTCGTTTGTTTAGTTATCACTCATAAGTCAAAATCTGTCGCCAAGCACCTATAGTTGTATCCCGGCAGATGAGCTTGAGAGCCAGTTCCTCCACTAGGCTTAGCGTGTCACCATCTTGGACCACATCGTCACTTAACATAACGGCACAATGCTAAAACTGTAGAGAACATAAAAAACCTTATCGTAGCTGTTGTCAGCCCACTGCTATTTTCATTTCATACATTAGGTCATCATTGTTATATAGACGGTGACAACCATGAAGCAAGTTATTAAAATTCATAAACAAAACAATATAACATTACATAACTATTCGCATTGCGAAATCTAAAAGTCACATTCCGTTATATTTTCGTGAAATCATCAACCCGCAAATATTACGAAATGAGATTGTTTGGCGACATTTCACACGGAGGAAGTAGGCAGGCGACGAGTCTAAAGCGAATCCACGTCGCGTCGTTGCCGCTTGCAAACGACCCACCTTCATCAGCAAGTTTTAATTCGCATTCCGAGACACTAAGAGTAATTAAATTCCGTCAAACTGTAGGCGTTTCCTTTTAGTCACAAATTTCTCGCTTGCAAAGAGACGAACAGATGCTAAGTTAAAATGTTATATGACTATTCTCACGTAATTTTCCTTTACTTATCAATATTAATAAATCTTCAGTTCTGTCTGTAAATACATGTAATATTCTTTCAAAATTTTCTGATGGTCATCGTATATGAAGGACACTGATAACGATTATGGCATTAAACATTTTTTTTTGTCTATCTGTTAGTATCTCCAGATTTAATTCAAAAACGGCTTGACCGATTCTTATGAAATTTCGTACACGGAAAACTTATGCCATTGGTCAATACGTCATATGTCATTTCATAATTAATAGGCTACAATAATTGTCAAAAATACATTTCGGAAGTGTAAGAAAAATACAATTTTGATGAAATTTTGTACACCGGAAGTATATGTCATTTCTTAATTAATAACACTAATGAATTGTCAATAATTGAAAAGAATAAAATTACGAGATGACATAATTAAGGCATAATAAATAGGTAATGTATGACGTTGTATTTATTAATTATTTTGTACACTGTAGACTTTATTATGTTATAAGTAAAGTACAAAATATTATATAGTTTGTTAGGTTCACATTTGTTTAATCCTAAACTGGTTACACGTTTGTGAATAAAGTGTTGAATTATAGATTAAAATACTAAATAATAGCGACTTCTGGTATTAATAATAGATGCAGTCTGTTTTAGATCTTTGTAAAAGGACTATTGAATTCTGGCGCTGATGAAATATATCGATGCACGACTAATATGATACACGGACGGACGAACTGGAGAGTTCAGAATACATTATATTCATTTATATTATTTATTATTCGGTGCGTAGCGGAAGTAGATAGAAAACTTAGCGCAGTTATATTTTAAAACGGAAATCGCTTTGATCGCGATCTGTGCACAGTTGAAAAGTATATAAAGCATTAATAGAACATTGAGAGTTAGTGTTGTTCAAAAAAAAAAGAGAAGACTTGTCTTTCGGTTCAATTTTAATACGAGTAAGTTTAAAACATTTACTTATAAATACTGAGTAAAATTAATAGAATATTATAATATTAATATAAGTTATATACCAAATAAATAAAACCGTAGGTACATTCTGTAAATTTTCATATCTTTCTAAAAATGTCTGAGCGAAAGAAGAAGATCATTGCCATAAAAAAATAAAACAACTATCTAGATAAACATGAAAAGCAAAACATTATATAAATGGAGTTTCCTAGAAACCAATTCATACATTTAATTAATTAATTACATGGGTATATATATAACGGAATTGCTCACTTAATAATATTAGATCAGATAAATGATGTAAGTTTTAAATTATAATGTTTGCATTACCAATAAATAGGTATCTGATGCAGAAGTCTTTTACTACTTTTACTAATATCATAAATGCGAAAGTGAGGTTATTCGTTACTCAATCACGCAAAAACGGCTTAAAGGATTAACATGAAATTTGGGACAAAGATTATAACCCGGATTAAGACAATAGAATTCTTTATTCCGGTAAAGACCCAATTCTGAAGTCGCAGTCACAGCTAGTAGTTCATAAACTGATATAATATGAATCTCCATGAGACAAACTAACCCCAATAATAGAGGAGTGTAAACCAAATAGCAATAACCTTCAGAAACTTGATACAATTTACGAAATATTACCGCTAGCTAAATTTCCTCATCGCGTCGGGCAGGGCCAGCCAAGTACTCGGACCTTTAAATTTATATTATAGTTTATGTAATCGTCATCGCCACTGAATTCATACATAGGACTTTTGGCAAGTCTATAGCCTATCTATTCATAAACGTAATATTTGTTAATATATTTATCAAAAATATATTAACAAAAATTAAAATTATTAAAAAGCCGAGCGCCGGCCGGGACACGGTCAAACATCTATAATATTTATGAAGTAATTCATGCTACACGGGGCCGATACCGTGCCCCGGGTCCGGTCCGGCCTTCCTTCTTTAATTTAAGAGCTCAGCCCTTTTCGGTGGAGCACTTGCCACTGTTCTCTATCCTCTGCCTTTCTTTTGACCTCCTGATACGACACGACTCCCACTTTGTCCTTCACTTGTTGTAAAAAGCTTCGTCTAGGTCTTCCTCTTCCTCGCTTTTATTGAATTTTTCCTTCCAACATTGTTTTAACGAGCTCGTCGTGCCATATCTACCCCGTCCAAACATATTTCCTCTTCTGTTATCTATGTTTCTCAACGACTTTCTTTTATTGTCAACCATTCTTCTTAATACTTCTTCATATGTAATTCCATCAGTCCAAATGATGTTCTCCATCCTCCTCCAAAGCCACATCTCAAACACAGCTAACCTTTCTTCCATCCTTAGCATCCTTAAGTCTGCATATTGTGACGAGCAACTACGGAACCCTACACTGCGTGTGACCTGACATACACCTGGCAATTTTTTGTTATTTATTTGTCATCTAGAATAGACCTTTTATGACTTGCGCGTCACATATTTTACTTACGTTGATAGTACTATGCTAGAAACCTTTATGCGGGACCAACAACAACTGTACAAAGTTTCAACCCAATTGGAGTAACGAAGCACGAACCCGTAAGATATGACTACAAAATTGTATTTTTTTTATATATAAGACTGCTTAGACCTCTACTTAACAGCGTAATAATATGATCATTCTTTGGGTTCTGTCCTGAAAACTTACATTTATAACACCGAAAACTATATGAAGGACACATATATGTTGACACACTCACACGCCACCTACTGCACTTTGATGTAACCATGCTATTAACATTCACGTAAACGCCAAAAATATCTGTACAAAGTTTAACTTCAGACGGGTGACCAATGCGCGAACACATAGAACTCGGACACACAGACATTACATTTGTAAACAAAATATTATACCAGGCTACGTAGACACCTGTTTATTTAAATATTTTATAATGGGATATTAAGGGTTTACTAAAGATATCTATCGTGTTAGTCTTTTTTTTAGATATCTTAAGGTATTGTGGTGAAAGTATTGGCCAGTCAGTGAAGTTGGAGTGGGGAGTGACTATCCAGGGTGCACAGGTATCATCACTCACGAAGGCTCTTTTTATGTACATAAACCAAAACAATAATAATCAATATTATTTATACTAAGTTCAGAGTCTAGTTATGAATGCTGCTCATCCCTCAACGTCTTTATTGGATTGAATATGGAAAATATTATGATAAACAATAGCTCCAGTTTTAACAACTGGAATGCTTTCAAAATACACGGTAATAAGTATATTAAATTATGCCAATGTATCGTGGATAGATTTTTTTTCTTATCTTCAGAGTAAATTCAAAAAACGCTTTAACAAAGTGGAGGTTCTTTTGTTAAAACTGTCCAAGTGTGTATATCACGCAAAATGCTACCAATATTATATAATGTAGGACCAAATAACATAAGATAATTAATTAAAATTAAAACACAACACGACAGATAAACCTCTCGAAAAAAACTCGCCATATAAATACTCGTTATTTAAAGTTTGCTCCTTCAACTTGTATCGAATTATATGCATCATTAACGCAATTAATATGAAACTGTATTAAACTTATCTAAGCTCGTTTCATTACGGTACGGCTAAAACTTTACAAATTATATTTCATTTAAACCGTTTCTGTTTATCATCAATCAATAATGTAATAAACTACCTTTACCTAACCTAAAATTAATAGCATAATATTTGCTACGTCAGTTAGGAAATTAAATAGGCACTATCTATGGCAATTAGATTATTGTCCCATTAGTGTATTTCAAGGCCTCATTCTACTATAACAACCGAACAAAATAGAATTTTATTACTTCGCCAATTCTATTTCTTTCTCAGTTTACTATTGTTAATTCATTATTTAAAAAAACAGCTAATAGATTTATGAACTTTAAAGTATGATACAAATATGCCTCTCCAGTAACAATTTGAAAATCTTCTTAATATTTTTTAATATATATACAGACAATATTTTTATTACCATTTTAATTAATGGCTGATCAAGGATTTGATTTTTGCTCTAACATTAAAAGCAATATTATTAATATAAACAAAGTCGGTACTTAATAAAAACATAAAACACCTTTCTTTCAGAATTCGTAATGATAGGACTTCAATTGGTAATAAGATTAAAATTAACATCTGGATTGTGGGTATCACGTATTGCATTATTCTATCAGAACCGACGTTGGATACTTCAAAAATGCTGTGTAGTTATCTTTAAGTTTTCTTTTTAATTACTATAAATATAGTCAAGACAAAATTATTTATTTGTTTGAAGAGCTGTTATTCGCTACCAATAACATCGTAAGACTACCTTAAAAATACTGTTAGAACTATGAAGCAACCATCAGATGCCACATACAGGGATGTGCTTATCATTGCAACCATAGATTATCTATGATTGCAACGTTACGTCTGGTTTCGTTAGAATACAGAGTGCTTATGTATTAATAGAGAGTGATTCTATAACTATAGTATTTACTCTTAATGTTTATATTTCTTGGTTATAAGTAACTATAAGGTGACTAAAAAATAAAATTCAATTATAAAAAAATTAAGAATTAAATGATAATGACCTTCTTTGTTCATATACTTCGTTTACGGTAACTCTAAATATAATATGATCAAAGTTGGATTCTATACGAAATGTAAATAATATTTACATTTTAGCTTAACATCATAAATTCACATAAAGGAATAGTAAACATCAACACATTTGCATTCCGGCTTCATAGTACAAGTGGTATAGACACCGCTAACCCCGTTCGAAACGTTGTTTCCTTGCTGAAATATGAAAGCTTCCGAGTAAACCAGCCAGCACGTTATCAAATATTAATCCATCAAAAACACACGTACAGACACACTTAACGAATAATGTAATGTAGGGGTAGTTTATAAGTTAATACTAAGGGGGCATTCAATGTTTTCTTACTTTTCCTAACAAAGGTAGTGAGAGAAAGGTCATAAATATTATGTAAGACAAAAAATAATGCATTATGGGATCCCTACGTGAAACATCTAAGATTAATTAATAATCATAATTTTATATTGAAATAAGTAAAGACGAAAAAAAAACTCTTAAACCCACTGATATTCACGACAAGCCTTAAATTTAGCATAAGAAACCACACTGATAAACGAACACTCACGTAAAGTAGTGAGTATGCAGTAGAGAAAAAATAAGCGTTCAATATAAATGTTTAGAGGGAAGCGATGAGTCAGAAAGAACCGACCAATCGCGACGTTGGTAGAATAGCACGTAGCGACGTGCCATCAGCTATCAGAACGCTTTTACTATGTTTAAAATCAAAAATCGAAATTATTAAAAAGATCTTTAAAATAACATATGATAATTCTATTTATATACCAATTGTCAATAACATGAAAAGACATTCGGTCAACAATTATTTCAGCTTATTAAAGTATAATAGCAACCGTCCGCCAACTACGTAGTTTGCGTTAATTACGATATAAAATAATATACAGCCTTTGTCACTCAGGGAGAAGGTAGTTTCAGTATCAGTGAATTAATTTTTAAAATTTGAACAGCATTTGCAGATATTTAATTAGCCCCTACAAACATATAAATTTTACCTCTTTATAATAGTATATAATATATCAATATGTACGATACTCTTACAAATTATTTGGTTATTAAATTTAAATTTTGATTTTGATGTGTTATATACCTATGTTTATTAAAATATCTTACGCCTTATTATCTGGGTAAAGGAGAGCGGGCGAAGTTTTTATTATTATATCTTATTAAGAGAGACGGGGGCTTTATATTCACAGAAAGATTGCTTTCGTAATTGAACGTCCCGCAACGAAATAAAATGTTATTAAATTTAAAACTTATTTACCTGTTTATAAAAAAAATCTTTGATCGTACAAAAAGCCCGTACATATATATTACTAGCTGTGCCCGCGGATCTGCTCGCGTGGACTACAGAGTGCCGTCGGTATTGTAGTGTCCCTCTTCCACCCACGGTGGTCGTCCGCCGTTTTTTCGAAAGATACAAAGGCTTATTATTTTATTTGCGCGGAACTCTTATTATTTTTCGTAAATAAACTAAGTTATTCCTTATAACACCAGCTATACCAGCTATCTGTCAGTGAAAGTCCCGTCAAAATCGGTACAACCGTTTCGAAGATTAGCCGGCACAAATAGACATAGACAAAAATTAAAAAAATGTTTTTTTGTTATATGTACCGTACTAAATGCATACTTTCATATGCATTTAGTAAAAACTTGTTATTTTGACATTACAAACAGACACTTCAATTTTATTTATTTGTATAGATAGAAAGAAGAGAAAGCCAAAAATCTGTGGTAAAAGATAATAATATACCTAAGCAATATTTTAGTAAGAATGAATTTTATCTAAATCATTCGACCGTAACTTACATGAGAGAGTTCACAGATGAGGTATTGTTAGCCCGAACGAGGGCCCTCATTCTCACCAGATGACACTCATCGGACCCTCTTAACTCAACTCGTGAGTGCAATCGCTTCCGTCAAACTCTTGTGGAAAAACAATTTTTTTCTCATTCTGCTGGTATATGATATGAATTTCGCAGGCTCACTAGAACCGATTAGATTTATCAGTTTTATATAAATTATGATAAAGAACTCAATGTACATATCTGTAATATGAAGTTCTCACCCTTCTATATCATTAATATTCAATTAGAAAAACAATTGTATGTGAATATAGTATATAAAGATTCAAAATTTTTGATCTATAGCAGTTTCGTAATTCCATTCAGGAAATTGATATTTCCATTATAATATGTACATATTGCAAAAAAGTATAACTAATTATTTGATAATTGTAATATATTCGTAAATGTAATTAAAATTTATTTATTTTGTCTAAAAATAAGTAATTCGTTAACTAATGAATTTATTGGTTTATTTTATTCATTAAATTTGAGATCTTCATAATATAATAAACTGTAAATATTAAATGACTCGCATATAAATTATTTGTAATTTAAACATCTTTATACGAGTACTGGTTTTTAACATGTGTCTGTATGATCGAAAATCTAAGTGCCTACCAATTTTTCGCTTCACACTGTCAATGGTTGATATTGAAATAACAAACATTCAAACATTTCTAATGGACTGTCAAAAACAAAAAGTTTCAAACTTCAAAACGTTTGGTAATTCATAACATTTTATAACACCTTTCGTCCCTCAGAGGCGAAAGCTTTTTCTATAAAATATAACAATTTATAAATAAAATAACTCACCATCATGCAGATAACGGAATAAAATATACCTAATGCAATTAAAGGACAAAGTGTCATTGATATAATATATTTATCAATGAAAAAATTTCGTAACACTACTGAACGTGCTTTTCAGATATATATTTACAAATGTATAAAAATACTAATAAACGAAGTCGAGTTTTATAATAGCGTCTACAGACGACTCGTTCATTCACAAAACACATCATTGTGTCTATTTATAACCTTTATAACATGTCTCCCTTTGCGTCATACGTACTGTTTGAGTATCCAGCACTGGTAATTCAATTGAAAAAGCAAAAACCTCATCTCAAAAAAAATGCTATGAAAATGAAAAATCTTAAGATTTACGATCAAGTATAATAGTAAAAATAAAAACTAGAAGTAGTTTTTGTCATTTTGACATATGTTTAAGGCTCCTCTCTGCACACTATGCTGGTGGCAGGGCCACGAAGCGGTGCATTACGCCGGCAACCACAGTGGGGTTACTGCAAAAAACGAGCCGCAGCGTTGAGGTACGTCGGCGGGTTATATGGGGTGCAGGCGCCAATTCAACTGAATTGATGCTCCGCGGTTTACTGCCGATTTCCGCGACATATGCGGCAAAAACCCGTGAGCCGTGCCTCCTGCATAGTGTGTATGTCGTTGGCGTTGCCTTCAATATAATACCGCAAACTTTTTTTTATACTGGCTCCGCTATATGATTCGTACGTACGGTACAATCCATTAACAACTACAACCGTCGGTAAACCACAAATATCATAGGCTGGTCGTCGATGTCATTCCGGCCTGCTGAAATGCCTCTTCAGCTGCTGCTAAGCTATATGAAAATTCAATGATTTATTGAAACAACTCACGTGCCCACCTATTCTGCAATAGTTGTACTAATTTTGAAACTGTCACGAGCGTACGTACGCATTTAAATTGTCCAAAGTTTAATCTCAATGAGATGAATGGTATAGAAACGCATAGGGACTAATAAATAAACATTCATTTTTATTAGATGTTATCACTATTATAATTAATTACTTATGTAATAAAAATTATGGTATTCAGAAACATTATCATTAATTTATTTTGATTCCTTTTAAATGTTATTTATACGTTTAGCATTATGGCCATAATCTCACCTGATATTAAGTGACGATTGGTTCAAGATGGTGGCACGCTAAACCTACTTGGAAATTGCCTCTCAAGTACAGCTGCCGTAATACACCTATAGGTGCTTGGCATCAGATTTTCAACTTGAGAGTGTTAGCTAGCCAGGCGGGCTTTAGAAAATATCTTACCACCGTGCTATAGCTTCATCACGATGTTTTTCCTTCAACGAAAACTCAGGCTCACTGCATACAGATAACAATAAACTAATTTTTGACAAAACCCAGTAATTGGAACTAAAATATAAAACCCGCATGTTTAAACAAACCAAAAGCATTTAAACGTAAACAATTCAACATAAATAAACACGCGTACATATGTAGGCATAGGGGTACACGGCATGGCGCAGCGAGGCGCGAGGAGCGAGGACTGACTTGCAAAACAAAACTTCAAACGCAGGGTAACACATAAGTACAAAGCTCTCAGCGAATACAACCCATGCAATTACTTTGGTACCGTGCTTTACAAACTTCTTTTCTTAAATACCAGCATTATGTTATAAACATTCCTACGTTGCAATAAATAAATGTACTAAAGTCACATTGAAATCTGTTGAAAATATACAAATTATGCGTTCTATTCTTTCTTGTTAATTATATTATCAACAAGCTGCACCCCACGGTTTCACCTGTGTAAAATTTATTAGACCATCACTACACCGCGCCGCCGTCAGTTGAGAATCATCTAACATGTGGTGTTACTTGATTTAAAGTAATATATAAGTCAATGGTTACAATACATAGAATTTTTATAAATAAACATTTAAATAATAATATTTTCATATATAAATTCATAATTAAATAATTATGACTGCGAGTGATTTTATAAAATTGTAAAAGTATTTCATATTAATATTTTGGAAAAATTGCATGTGTAGACAGAAATAAAGTCCATTTACAAGTTATTACATAAGATAAAAGAAAAAACACATTAGATGGAAGAACACTGAAATCTTAGTCAAAGAAACAGGAATATAAAAAAAAATTGTTTCTGCACACTTTTATCGAACAATGTTCAGCAATGTTCAGATCATTAACAAATTTATTTGTACCTTTGCCTACTCGAATTTAGCTTTATGTAGCTTTATGGAAGATAAAGTACGTTAGGTTTTCTACAAGACACGACTGGTACACGCAGGTTAATTTTACTCAGTACCTCCGAATAGTCAACTTAGCCATTGAGTATGTATAAAAAATATCATATTACTTTTTTTTTCGTTTATACTGTGAGAGCATATTATGAATTTTTTTACAGCGCGATGTGTAATCGGATACGAATATTTCAGATTTAAATTGTAAGTAACAAAGAAATCGTTTTTGTATTTGTTCAATGCCAGTAACGTATTTTTTATTATATGTAATTAGGATTCCAGATTTGAGAGGCGTATTCAAGAAAGGTTCGGGCAAAAGAACTATAATAATAAATAATAAGATTTTGAAGGATAATAAAATACGAACCCTAATGCTTTAGTAGATAAGTTTAGAGTTGAAAGTAACACCCAAATCCCTAACATTATTAACTCGAGTTAATGTAGTATTTTTAAGTTTGTTATTACGTAGAATCGTAATGGATCTACGAGTATATCGAGTATACGAGTATATTATGAATCCTTTACATAGAATTTACTGAGAATACAATATTTTTGAAACTTCTCTAAATCAAATAAAATGGAAACTGCGCCAGAAATAGTTCTTACAAGACAGAGAATTTTAAGGTCAGTGGTATACAGAAGAATTTTGCAAATGGTGAAGCAAAAAGGTATACCATTAATAAAAATGTAATAGATCACAGGACCCAATAAAGCTCCCTTAAGGACTCTTGAGATAATCTCCATCGGTGATCTTGTGAAGTCTTTTAAAAGTAAAGTTTGTGTATTTTACGGAAGATGACATCCACCTCAACGAATTATCCCGAATCCCTTGATCTTTTAGTTTGCAATGAAAGATTTCGCGATCTATCCTTCCAAATATCTTACTGAAATTAGTGTAAAGTACATCAACTCCTTGGGCAGGATCTGACATGTAATGAATTATGTAATCAATGAATAGAAGTAGATTTTCCTTTTATAAAGCCATATTGTCGATCATTGTGATTGTTTAACCGAAGAATAAAGTTGTTTGAAAACATTTTAGTCAAGTACTTTAGTAAAAATGCAAAGTTTGGATATGGGTCTGTAGTTAATGATGAAGTCTTTGAGACCTTTTCTATGAATAGGCGTAATTAACGCTGATTTCGAAATATTTTACATTATCCTAACGTTGAGACATGGCTCGTAAAATAGAGAAAGTGGGGCAGAAATGCTGGAAGCATATTTAGCTACGACAATGAGAGGTACGTTAAAAGAACTGGCAGACTCATTAATATCAAGAATTTTAAGTATTATTTGTACAGCTGAACATATAATTTCAATAGAACCCATATTGGGAGAGGAATCGCGAATGGATGTTGAGTCGTCTACAGTAGTTGAATAATTCTGTGTATTACGAGTATGCAGAAAAGCAGAATGAACCTCAAGTATGACCTCACCACGTGTTTAAGAAACCTATTCATATTTCAACACAAATGGATAAGCGTTGCATTGGTTTTTGCTTTTCACATAAGCCGCTTTGGGATATATTTTAAAGTATTATTTTCAATTTGAGAAATATAACTGAGAAACATTGTTTTCCATATCTGTAGCACGTTAAATATTATAATGAAACCAATAATTGATTTAGGCACCGTGTGTGTGCCGGCTTAGAATCGCACCACCCCATCTCATCCTGTGGGTGTCGTAAAAGGCGACTAAAGGATTATCCGAAGAACGGGCAGCAGCGTCCTTCGAGTATGTATCCACGACCATACTGCGATCGCCAACCCGCTTGCCAAGCGTGGCGATTATGGCAAATCCTCCCATAATGATAGTAAAAACAAAACCTAGACCCCTAGTCCCCGGCGGCCCCGCTATTCCTGACTCCGGTAGCGGTCACGGTAACGGTGGGGCAGGGGGTGCTATAGTTAATCCCCGGCAGAGATCCGGCTACCACAACCGACGAACACTGGCCCTGGCAACTTATAACACGCGCACACTGCGAACTGACGAGAAAATTGTCGAACTTGAGGAAGAATTGACCAAGTTACGGTGGGATATCATAGGTTTATTTGAAGTCCGAAGAGAGGGGGAGGACACGATAATCCTTAAATCTGGTAACTTGCTCTATTTCCGGGATGGCGACCAACAGTCCCAAGGAGGTGTCGGGTTTATCGTCCACAAGTCCCTTGTGAACAACGTGGTAAAAGTCGAGAGTGTGTCGACTAGGGTAGCGTGCCTTATACTCAGAATAACCAAACGGTATTCGTTGAAGGTCATACAGGTGTACGCTCCGACCTCGGCGCACTCTGACGATGAGGTGGAGGCTATGTATGAGGATATTTCTAAAGCCATGCATAGCTTCAAAGCCCACTTCACAGTTGTCATGGGGGATTTTAATGCAAAACTGGGCAAACGAGACGGCGATGAGCTGCAAGTGGGGCAATTTGGAGTAGGAAACCGGAATCATCGAGGCCAACTACTGGCCGGCTTCATGGAGAAGGAAGGCCTTTATATGATGAACTCTTTCTTCAGGAAGCGAGAACACAGGAAGTGGACCTGGATGAGCCCTGACGGTGTAACGAAAAACGAGATAGACTTTATCATGTCGACGAAAAGGCACATATTCAATGATGTCTCTGTGATCAATGCGGTCAAAACCGGAAGTGATCACCGTATGGTAAGAGGCACATTGAATCTTAATTTGAAGCTCGAAAGATCTCGACTGATGAAGTCTACGCTCCGCCCAGCACCGATCCAACTCCAAAACCCCGAGAGCTTTCAGCTGGAGCTCCAAAACCGTTTTCATTGCCTAGAACACAGCGTGGACAATTATAATGACGGGTTCGTGGAAATTGTCTATACGGTTGGGTCCAAGTTCTTTAAGACCCACCGTACAAACAGGACCAAAAAACTCTCGGACTCTACTCTAAAACTCATGGAGGAGAGGCGTGAGATGATTCTGCAGTCTAAAGGTGATGCCTGTGCTTATCGGCAGCTTAATAGGCAGATCTCAAAGTCACTGAAATCTGACATACGCCAATTTAATACGAATCGTATTAAAGAGGCGATAGAGCGAAACAAAGGCTCCAAAGTGTTCGCAAGAGATCTGTCTATTGGGCAAAGCCAGCTAACAAAGCTGAAGATTGACGACGGCAGAATCGTGTCATCCAAACCCGAGCTCTTGAGAGAGGTCGAGAAGTTCTACGGACAGTTATACACGTCAACGCAGGAACCCGTTACGAATCTAGCTAAAGACCCAAGAGCTAGATTGACTCGACACTACACAGAAGATATCCCGGACGTCAGCTTGTACGAGATTAGTATGGTTCTCAAACAGCTTAAAAACAACAAAGCTCCCGGAGATGACGGAATCACAGCCGAACTATTGAAGGCGGGTGGTAAACCAGTACTGAGGGCCCTTCAGACATTGTTCAATTCCGTCATCCACGAAGGTAAAACGCCGCAGGCATGGAACAAAAGTGTGGTGGTACTCTTCTTCAAAAAGGGTGACAATACCCTATTGAAGAATTATAGGCCCATGTCACTTTTGAGCCATGTTTATAAGCTGTTTTCGAGAGTTATTACGAACCGTCTCGCTCGCAAGTTTGACAACTTCCAGCCTCCCGAACAAGCCGGTTTCCGAAAAGGCTTTAGTACCGTAGACCACATACACGCATTACGGCAGGTTATACAGAAGACCGAAGAGTATAACCTACCTCTTTGTTTAGCGTTTGTGGACTACGAGAAAGCCTTCGATTCGATTGAGACCTGGGCTGTACTACAGTCTCTCCAGCGGTGCCAAGTTGACTACCGGTATATCGAAGTGTTGAAGTGTTTGTATGAAAACGCCACTATGTCAGTTCGACTGCAGGATCAGAACTCGAAACCTATCCTGCTGCGGCGGGGAATCAGACAAGGAGATGTTATCTCTCCTAAACTGTTTAACGCTGTACTGGAAGATGTTTTCAAGGTTCTGGACTGGGAAGGACTAGGCATCAACATAAACGGCGAGTACATCACCCACCTTCGGTTTGCCGACGACATAGTAGTCTTGGCTGAGACCATGGAGGACCTACGTGCGATGCTCGATGACCTCAGTAAAGCCTCTGAACGAGTTGGTCTTAGAATGAACATGGACAAGACGAAGATTATGTCGAACGTCCATGTAGCGCCAACTCCCGTGAAGATCAGAGACTATACGCTTGAAATTGTTGAAGATTATGTTTACCTGGGACACATAATCCAGTTAGGTAGATCCAATTTCGGGAAAGAGGTCAATCGTCGAATCCGACTCGGCTGGGCAGCATTCGGGAAGCTACGTAACATATTCTCGTCCAAGATACCGCAGTGTCTCAAGACGAAAGTCTTTGACCAGTGTGTGTTGCGGCTCTAACTGTCCCACGCACAGTGAGAGTGAGCTGCGCCGTATCTTCCACAGCACTGCTCTCATGGCATGCGGTGATGGGCTCCCTACGGGCTATCCGGTGCAGGTAACATCCGAAGCAACCATGTCCGGACTCACTTTACCGTCAAGATCAGTTAACCGGTAACAAAATTTATAACTTTTTCAAATCCATTTTATATGAACCAAGGACGACCGAGTAATCCTATCTTCAGGAACAAGGAGATGAACTATCACTACTATTCTCTTTAGAGTCTCACTTTATTTACTTTTTACATATTATACTGTTATGGATCTTTTCAGTTGAGGTCTGACATGACCACGGGACACACCTCGTTTAAACCTTTCAAAGTGATTAGCTATCAAAAACACATATGTAGTTGATAATTTGCAAAAAAATAATATCAAGTAAGCCCAAAACCGAAAAGCATCGCAAGTGGTCTACGAGGCAATGTTGGCAAATGTTTGGGAACTCCTGGCCTGGAGCATCAATTATAAGGAATTTAAAAATATATTATCTTATATAAACCGTGCCTTAATTTCAAAATCCTTTAATACTATCAAGAAAACTATAACAACGAACTTTTAACAATTTTAAAAGCTTCCTGTCCGTAATTCATTATTTTGATCTTCTGACAAAATGTTAGATAGTAGTTGATTATCAGAACTGTATCTGTTTACACTTTGAATAGTTTTTACATCAACTCACCTAGTGCCAGCGACGGGTTGCCAAACGGCGTCCAGAGGCAAGTGGGCCGGTGGCGGAGGCTCACTTTCACTGCCACCTGAATCCAGTCTACCGTCCCATCCCTGTATAGAAAGATATTATAGTAGAGTTTAATGTATACGAAACAAAGGTCGTAGAACAGAGGTCGATGGAGAATATTACATAGATATTGGAATAATATAACAATGCGCTATGTGTGTGTATGTGCGATGACGAGTAAGCGAAGGTTGTGCACATGACTACTACTTGACTCCTTAAGATCGTAGCGTGAAGTTTATAACCGATTATTTTCCTCTATAAAGAATTTTAAAAATATTACTGGAGTTCAATGAAACAATATTTTGAGCTTTGTAATCTCACTAGCTATGCCCTACGGTTTTGCCCGTAATAAATTTATTCAAAAAAACTCTCCACTGCGCCGCCTACAGCGCGCCCATGTAGCCCTATCGTTGTCCCACTTTCCGTACTTGTCTACAGCTTGCTCCAATCCTTAGGGTCGGAACGTGAATCCTATACTATTCCTCATGAATCTGACCATCATATACAAAAATAATTTTTCGAATCCGACTGATATTTCTAGAGATTAAACAAACAAAAAACTCTTCAACTTTATTAAATTGTAAGTAAAGATACTTAGAGATATTGTGTACGTTTATTAGTGATTCTATAACTCCTGAACGACTTGACCGATTAAGCTCATATTCACACGATATAATTGTTTTATCGAGACGATGGTTTATAGATGTTAGGATCCGATAGATGGCACTGTGGTCGAGCCATTACCTACTAAAATGATCAGAACAGCGTCTGCCGGACCAGCTAGTATAAATATAGATTTTTAATAATTACCAAATATCAAATCAGCATTTATACAGCACAGAAACAAAGACAGAATATGTAGTAAATTTCATTTAAATATTGCCGCCGGAAAATAAATATAGCGGGAACGCAGTCGACCGAGTTGACTGTGGCATTTCGGCTAATAGAAACAAACTCTACTTTCATCCCTTATGATTGAAAGGTTAAGCTCGAGGAATTTTTATTCGTTGTTGGATCTTACTTAAGTAGCCGTGGTTGTTTAGCCTATAGAATAGCAAAACTGCGTTAAACCAAAATATTTCTTTTGCACAGTGACTTCAGATCATTTTGTAATATAAATACTTACTGAACTTTATATACATACTATGTACTTTATTGAGGAACCACATATTAGTCAAATATCTATGGTTTTCTCGAACCACAAATGACCCGATAACATGACCATATCGTAAACAAATTACCGGCACTATACTTGTATATTACTTTCTACCATGCAATACAGTAACAATCTATTGTATATAGTTTACTTTAAGTAAGTAGTTTAGTCGATTGTCTACAGTGATACCCAAATATTTAGTCCAGGCGGCCCAAGGAATATCTATGCCAAACAATTTAAATACCTTGAGTATCTGTACTCGTCTGATGAGCTTCAAAAAAGGGAGTCTAACCAGGGCTGAATATTATGTGCCATCTACGGACGCATTCACTAAGTTTTTTTTTAAATGGCGTGTCGTATACGTGATCTGAGGAAGACTCTATTCCTAAACAAACTTTAGACGACTTTGCTTTTTTTATATAATGGCAATTTTGTAAAAATAGTGACGGAACTTTGCATGATTGTTAAGCATAGTACAATTCAAAAACAGTGAACTCAAAATCCAACGACAGTCGCATGTGTCATGCCTTTAAAAATCTCAAATAGCTTCCAAGTTTTGTCGAATGTTACGGTTTAACCCCTATTTTTTAAACACAAGTGGTGCCATTTACTAAACTTTTTAACATTTATTAAACATAACTATAAAATTATCGTAATTTAGTGACATCAAACATAAGTGTCACATATGATTTATTAGCTGTTCCCACGGCTCCGCTCGCGTGGACAACACAACGCTGTCAGTCGAGCGCACGCGCGAATATTGCTGCCCTAAAATGCTTCTTGTGGATGATCCTTAGAAGATAGACAGATAATCGCAGACTTTTGTGTAGGTCTTTTTACGATCTACAATTGTGTACTACATTAATTTGATATATGTGATTGATTTAACTCAGTGTAAGCTATTTAATAGCTCCAAAAGCGTCTTTTACGCGAATTGATTCACCATTATCATCACTACTAACTTAATATCTGGCGTTTGGTTGGGAATTCCAAATTCAAATTTATTTCAAATTTAAGCTTGTGTATTTGTGTTTCGGATTCAGTGATTCATATATTTTCGCACCATTTCATTTTTCTTTGACATCGTTCTTTTCACAAAATGAACAACTTAAAATATCGCGTTATATATGAATATAAGTTGCACTGTGGTTTCAGCGCTGCAGAAACAGCTCGAGGGATTAATGATGTATATGAGGAATATACTGTAAAAGAAAGCACGGTACGTTTTTGGTCCCAACGTTTTCGTTCTGGAAATATTGACTTTACAACTTTTTTCGGAATTTGGACAATTTCTTGCAAGGAAAAAAATCTATTACGATGAGGCTGTCCATCCGCCTTCTACTATTTTATTCATTCTCGCTATAAACTTAGATTTATTAAATGTATAATTTCATAAACATTATTTCGTTTTACTTTTTCCATATAAAAGGCTAATTTCATATGTAAGGACCTATTAAAACAATTTTTGATAATTCGTTTCACATAATCATTCCTGATTTTACCAACATTCTTATAATTTAATTATTAAAAAAAGTATTAATTTATGATTTCAAAGTTATTTTACCATCTCTGCGGGGCACGATAAATCGATAAATGCACGACGTGGGTCTAATCACTACAATTCATGATAAAAATGATTCGAAATAATAAATTAATGAGGTAGTACTTTAACTATTCATACGTATGAAGTTTTGAAACGTTTATTATGTTATTGTTCATTACGTTCAAATATTATGCTATTTACGGTACCCTTTTATGGAATGAAGCCGTAGGTGTGTTAAAAAAGTACTTTATAGGAGAGTAAAGAAACTTTCCTGTAAATTAATTTGAAGCTCTATACGAGTACTTAGTAAACAGTAAACACGAGGTAAAAAGAACCGAAAACTACGCATATTACATTTTATTTCTATAACATTCTGTGTACGTTTAAAAAATCTTAAAAAGAGCTCTACTTCCTTGTGAAACAAATCCATAATACTTCTGGGAACAGTAAACTTATTTTAAGAATTAAGTCAGGATATTTTATTGTTACCAACTTTTACAAACCACATTAATTGATTTAATTTTTATTACGTACATATTCACACTTTAGCCTATGTCTAATCCATAGTTGTAACTTTGTAAGTAAGGTTTACTTAATTCCAATACGGATATAAATGCTTACAATCATTACAGAAAAATTGTGTATAAAAGTTGCACGAAATAAACAAGTATCCTGAACTTGCAATGATCAACTTTTGAAGCAATGATGGCTCAGTGGTAACGTGTACAGACACAGCGTCGATCGACGTCAGTTCGAATCTGAGCCTGTGCAATGAGCCTGAGCTTTTGGTAAAGGAAAACATCGCGAGGAAACCATAGCATGGTGGTAGGGCTTTTTAAGCCCGCCTAGCTAGCTACCACCGTCAAGTTGAAAATCTATCGCCAAGCACTTATAGGTATGTTCCGGCAGCTGCACTTGAGAGCAAGTTTCCCTACTAGGCGCAGCATGAGATCATATTGGGCCATATCGTCACTTAACATAGATTAGTTAAGATTGAGAAATGTTCTTGTAGTATCGCTGTATGTAGGAAAGTACAAAACTGTTGTTATATCCTAGTCTCTACATATCAATGCTGTCAGATCAAAAAGTCTTAAGTGGTCTTACGGACTTCTGCAACTGAGTTCTACAATTATGCTTTTATTGGACGTATTTTAAAGCAAAACAAATATTATGTATTTGAAATTACTTTTCTACACTAATTTTTTCGTACAATAATTTCTATAGTAACGATATTTTTAAGGGAATTTGTGAGAAGATACATTTAACAAAGCTCGATTCATACATTGATAAAAAATGTCGTAGTACATACTTCTTTAATCCAGGAAGGGCATGTCACTTACCTCGACTTCTTTAATATTTTGTTTGCGCGATTATTACGAGCTGTATTAATATCCGTATATTACTCGTATGGTGTGTAATTTCCTCTCCCGATACTTTTTAGATTATGATTGCGATCGCTGTCCTTGATAATATTTTTAAATGTCTTCGATAAATCTATTTATGAGAGAATATATATACATTCTACGGCTTACTTTACGGCTCGTAATATTTACTTAATATTCTAATTTAACTTGAAATTCCTCGCCCCTACAGAAGATCGCAAATAACCTTGTGTCGTATTCCTGTGGTAATTAGGGATTCCAATACTCCTTGGGGAAGAGGAATTCAAGGTTAGCAACGGACTAGTTATACCTACAAGCGTCCATAGGCTACGGTAACCGTTTACCATAAGACGGGCCGAAAAAATGCTTGCCACATTAGTTGTGTAAAAATAAAATCAAAGCTTTACTATATAGATTTGTGTATTTAAATCTTACTAGAGTATTTATTAAAAGATCTTTACCTATTTTGGAAAAAAGGGGGTTGAAAGTTTGTATGCCGTGCAAAAGTTGTCTTTTGACTTGAAATTGTGTACTTTAGACCTTTTAGAAATATATTTTTGTCTTTAGAAATATATTGAAACACATGTATCATCATCTATCAAAATTCATGAGTAAAGGGTGTATAAATACGGGTTGAAAGTTTGTTTGGTAAAAATCATTTATGTGTAACTATTTTCTTATAATTATGCACACATAATCCGTCTATTAACCGGAAATTTAGCACACATACTCTTAATTTTATAAAGTTCCTTCTTTAAGGGTGTAATTAATATAAGGGTTGAAACTATGTATGGTGATTTTTTTTTTTGATTTTTTTAGGTCATTATTAACCACACATAACTAAAAATAAGTTTTTTTTTTATTCTTAATCTAGATTAAATTAAGGTAATAAATTTGTGTCGTATGATTGTATAGGTAGTCTAAGAAACCCTTATTTTTCCTAATCGTTTTTTGTTATTATTTTACCTTTGCTATGATAAGCGTTACCATGGTAACCGTTGCCATTTTGATAATAATTTAATAAAGTTCTGAGACTAAAGTGAGTATTTTTAATTCTGTGTCGTTTTTATGTCCGGATTTAACTCAAAAAAGCGCTTGACCGATTCTTATGAAATTATGCAGACGGGAAGCTTAGGTTAGGTTAATTGATGACTATAAAAATTTTAGAAATTGTAATTTTTTATTTAATTATTCCTAACTGATTTTGATGAACTTTTGTACACGGGAAGTATATGTCATTTCTCAATTGATAGGCTATATGAATTGTCAATAATATGAGTAAAAGTCAAATTACGGGATAAAAATAACTACCGCGTAAGAAATGCGTGCGGAGCCGCGGGCGCCCGCTAGTATATATATAAAAGCATTAAGTATTGACAATTCTTATTGCCTTTCAGTAATTATGGGATGACATAAGCTACCCGTGTACAAAATTTTATGAAAATCGGTTGAGAAATATATATATATATTAAGATTTCTTAAGGTATTATTGTCAATTCTTATAGCCCATTAATTATGGAATCACTTATACTTCCCGTGTAACAAAATTCAAAAATTCAAAATCGGTTAAGAATTTCTAAAAATGTTATTGAAAATTCTTATACTCTATCAATTTACCAATGACAAAAATTTCTCGTGTACAAAATTTTATATGAATCGGTCAAGCCGTTTTTGAGTTAAATCCGGACATACAAAGAAAGACAGACAGACAGAAAGTAAATGTTAATGACATCACCGTGTAGTTTTGCTTTGGCAAAAAATGTGACGATGAACTGTTTTATGGATAAGAACATACATTTTCAAATAAAATAACAAAATAGTACAAATCTTATAGTTTATGCGAGTGAAGCCATGGGTGGAAATATACTAGTATTTTTATACAGTTTTATAGGTTTTTGCTCTCCATTCAATCATCGCTCATCTAAGTAAATGAGATCAAAAACTAATCAATGCAGCCATGAACTTCCCACTGTATATAAAAAATGATCCCGCCTACCACAAATCACCCGCAGCATCCAATGGCATCGACGCCGTCGCCTAGGTCGAATAATAACTCTTGAGATTCCACTTCAGTGCAGTTAAGATCTCATTAATCGCCGCGATAACACTCTAAACAGAAACACGTACCTATCTATGTAGATAGGTACGAAGCCACCTATAGGAGCTACCTCCTATAGGTGGCTTCGTACAGGATGCCACTGTATTAAGCATAAACACCTTATGCACAATATAGATACACTCTTTCGGTGACGCTATACCGGCCGGCAATACCAAAAAAGTAAATGACACTTCAAAAGTAATAACAAAAAATAAAAAAATGTGATATTTTTTTACAGCTATAAATAAAAAATCCATTTAGGTAGCTTATACTATTATTATTATAGGTATATTATACCTACCTATCTATCATGGCATGATCACGAAAGGAGCAATACTCTTATATTGTATTATACACTCATATTATATTGTGCTATTAGCATTAATATAAAGTGATATAAAAAAAATTCAAACTCATTACAATAAATTTAAATTACAATGAATTTTAAATAATAAAGTTTGCAGCACTTTTGCGATGATAGAATATCAATTATTATGTTTCGTTCATTATACGTATTCCAAAACAATGCGGTTTTTATTCATTTGAATGATATGGTTATTTATTTATAGGTACTCAAAATAAATACACAAATCAACGACTATAAAATAACCTCGTAATGTTAAATATGCATGGAATGATATGATTCGTGAGTATTTCATATTATTATCCTCCTAAAATATACACAAATGTTCTAAATAATAATATAAACACATACACATACCTAGTCACACGTACCTAGTCTTAAATTGTAAACAATATGCTACTGGTAATTATAGCTTTGATTACGATAAGTAATATAGCTTGTGTGATAAGGTTTATAACTTAATTATTTATCTTTATAAAAATATTGAATGCAATAAGCTTATTGACGATCTGACCTGCAGATCTTCGTTATAACGCGAGCGCGCCGACCCAGCCATGTTAGGCCGCTCCAGTAGGAATAATTCTGTCAACACTATCACTCCAAACACGGCAAAGAACATAATTACGATGAAGAAACTGATATTCGCTCTTTCTTTGGCGCGGGAAGTGAGTGCGCGTGCCCGCCACTTCATCGTGCCGGCAGCGTACTCGCATTAGCACAGAAAATAAAGCGGTCGCAAGCCCGCACGCCACGCTACTGAGTCACCAGAGGCAGGGGCCGAAGCGCCATTCCGTCGTTTCCCTGCCTCGACTCGACACAATACAACACGACGCTTCCTCACACTAACGTACCATGCAATACCGGATTGACATGACACTAAACTTGCTCTCACACTTCGGGTTGCAAGGTCATGGTGAAGTTCCTTCTTTAATAAAATTTTATTATCAGTCTGTATTTGGACATCTTACTTTTGTGCTTAAAATTTACCTAATTGTTTCTTAGTTTTTGAAATATTGTAAATAGGATCTTTGTAAAGCTCGTATTACAAGTAAACTACAGCTTTTTTACTTTTTTATCTATCAAAATATTAAAAAAAAAACGATTATTTGTTTATATTTAAATCACTCTACTACACAAATAACCACTAAAGAAGCGTAGTTGTTAAATCTAGCAACCCAAACAGTAGCTTTATAGAGCGCATGCGTGCCTCCGCCCTTCGTTCAATGAAAGGTGCATGTAAGATTATATCATAATAGAATAAACCATTACAAACAGTAAAGTGATCAACAAACTCTATATTCATTACACAAAATTTGGAACATATGCACCTAAATCTTTCAACTTTAAATACAGATATAAAGCATATTGTACTTATGTACCTATATATTCTCAATCGTTCGTTCTGATTTATCAGAGGTGTAGTTACAAAAATAAACATACAATATGCACAAATGTTAAAAGAATTAGTATCAAAATATTAGACTGGGAAGGATGTTGAGTCCAATTTCTTGGAGAGTTTGACCTTGACCAGTATTATTTAATAATATATTTATATTATAGACTAATCATTAATGTAAGATATTTTAGTATGCGTAAATAATATGCATGTGCTAATAATATATGGGTAATAAAACTTCTTTTAGCTAAAAGATCGGCGATAGAATAATATTCGCATATCTGGAATAGAAACACCTAATAACTCCTTGATACCCGGATAGGTTGTAGTGACGGGTTGTCGGCATTGTCTAAAATCATAGAAAAGCATAGAGAGGCAATCGCCTCTCTGAACGTATTTTATCACCTGTATCATGGCGAGTCCAATACATCCATACGGACTAACGAAACAGCAACTACACAGTAGTATCCATCTCGGCAAGAACAAGGAAGTTTGCCAATTCTTATATTTGTCATACTGTCAAGATATGGAATTGTCTTCAGGCTAGCATGTTCCCTTCCTCCTGCAATATTGAGTCCTTCAAATAAGGCTTGAAGAGGATTTTTTGCAGGCCTACATGACGGTGACAATTGCCAATGGAATTTAAAACAAGGTATCACCGTTGTTTCAGGACTGTGCTGTACTTACCACTAGGTACTGTGTAGTAATTTTGCCGAGTTACTATAAAAACAATATATAATTCAACTTGTTTAAAAGAAAAACGCTCTCAGACATCATGTCTAAGGAATTAGGCTTCGAATGAGCCTAAAACAATGAGCTTGAAATTTCGGTAACGGCAAAACATTCTGATGGAACAATAGCACCAACTATGAGATGATTGTAAAGCTCACGCTAAGATTTTTAACTTATAATAAATTAGTCGTCTTATACTTATTAGTAAGTTTTTTCAGTGTTCGCATTTAAAAGTCAAACCCGCCCATCGTTACCATTTTCTTTCATTTTCATTTACTTAACATTAGCTGAGTTAGTGGTCAAATCGTAATATATAAATTACGAAAAAAAAAAAAAATTTCTTTAACATCACATAATAGCCAGCTTCCTGGTTCCTGCAATTGTTGTAACCTACTGTAATGTGCTGGAATTAATGTTTATAATAACATCTTGAACTTTAATCCTTAACTCTTCTACAGTCTCATAGAACTTTTCTTGAGTTAATTTTTAACGTGACCACATAGAAAAAGTCCAGCGGCGTAAGATTGGAGATCTTGCAGGTCATTTAATTGATACTTCTGTAGATATCCAGACATTAATTTTTTTTTAAAAGAGCTTATTTAGATGATTACAATACTTCATACATTGTGTTTTCTTTTATTTAGGTACTATCATTATGAAATTCTAAGAAAATTGATATACTTTTCCTTCATGTTCTTTTCGTTTTTTCTACCACGTATATATATATATATATATATATGCGTTATGTATATCTTATGTAGAAGTCGTATTCATTGTGTACATAGAGAAAGTACATAGATTCTGGTAAGATATATTTCCTCGAATCTATTTTGTTTTCTGTTATATGCTAGCGTTTGACTTGATGTAGTTGATCAGTGATAACGCCCCTGGATTCATAAACAAAATAACTGATGAACGCATAGCGTCATTCGGCCCCACATGTGAGAAATTTTTTATAGGTTTTATGTACAATGTGCGTTCAAGAGCACTGACACCTAGTAATAATGTTTGTAAATACGGGCGGTGAATTAATCAACGGGTACTTAGAAAAGTATAGCCTAATTTAGTTTTATAGTTGGCTAGACGAGACCTACACTATAAATTGCCATGTTATTTTTTTCCTTATTCTAGGTTCTGGATACATCATGTTTGACACGACGCTTCCTTTACTCACTTAAATTATCCAGCCAAATCTTCCAAGGTTCATGATATTGATAAAACCTACGAAGAAATTTACTGAGCAAACTTTAGCCCATGTAGCGTCCGGGTAAAAGAATTACATTGGCGCCACTCATCCTTTGAAGTGTTCAATTTCAATCGGCCTGGGGCCTTGCGGCGTTCCCAGTTAGCCATAATATTTAACAGAAAAAATCTATTTTCAAATGTCGTTATTAGTTTTAAAATATTCTTAATGTAAGTGACCAATTTCGGAAACTGTTAGTGAGCCCTATGTAGAAAGGTACTAGCTGTTTCTTACCACATTCATGTGAAAATGCTTTTTATGTCGTATTTATATTAGAAATAGATTATCTCTAATTGTTTTCTTGTTATTTATTGGCCTTAGGTTGTATTTAATGTTTTATTACTGCTTAGACCCTATAGAAAAGTGTAGTAATATGTAGTCTAGATTTTTCTACAGGTTCAATCATATATTAAACTATTTTTACAGAATTATATAAAAAATATGTTCAAAACAATGAGTTTGATACAAACTAGGTTTTGATCAGAATGTTACTTTAATTTATATACTCTATCACCATATTGACGATTTCCTTCGCAAGCTAAGCTCTTTGTAGGCTGGCTTAATTAACTGCTTAGAAATTTATTTCTGTTTTATAACTTACTACATACGTAATGAGTAAAGCATTTTAGGTTTATGCGTCTCTCGAGCTTTGGTAGGACCTATCGCACTAGACGCACGGGTCTGTACTGAGACAATATCCACATATTCAAACGGCTAGAAATCATTAGATTTATGTGTTACTTTCGCACTAGATGCTATTGTATATCAGTGATAAGTTTATCAGATGATGTAATATCAGTATAGTAATAAATAATAATAATACCAGTCAGAATTGGTCTTACTCGTTGGTCAAAGAAGGCATGGCCCTAATGACCAGGCCAGCCCACGGTGTGTCGGCAATTTCAAACGCTAAGAAATCATTTCTATATTTTTGCCACTACAAGAATATTTCTCAAGTGTGCAGGTTTCCTCGCAGTGTTTTCCTTCACCGTCGGATAGTATTGCCAATTTCAAATTAATAAGTGTACGTGCATTCTGAAAAATTCGTTGGTGTGACATCGAATTGATACTCCCCGGTCTTAACCGTCCGACTTCCATGGCATGTTCGCGACATGTAATATCAGTGTTTGATCTTGTTTCTGGTATTATGGGAATATTTTTCAAGGTTTGAAGTCTACTTACAATCACAGAGTGCACACTACCTAATTATACAGTGTTATCATTCAGTGGTCTATTCGTCGGCTAATATAATTCAGTCAGTAGGGGGAAGTGGGGCAGATTGATACAGAAAAATTCAATGTCGTATTTTATGCATAAAAAATTAATAATATATTATAATTTTTTGTTTATTGAATGTTAAATTTAATCAATATTATAATACCAGTGATAAGAATCATTAATGTTAAATAATAATGAGGATAAAATTAATTTAATAAAAAATGGGTTTTGTATCAAAGTGCCCAACGTACAGGGCACAATGATACATAGAATGGGGCACTTTTGTATGAAAATATATATGTACGAATAAATAATAGGAAATAAGGTTTTAACTGGTGGAGATTATAATAAGACTTAAGATTATTAATAAAGGAAAAAATATATTTTTCAAAGACTTTTCTCTTTAAAACAAAACTGTAGAAACTACTATGGATTTAATTATTTAATAACCACAATAAAAACAAACACTCTGTTCCAACGCTAACGGTTAACAAGCGGTCAGCGTGGTTATAGCTGTGGAGCTAAGACATGTATATACACGTTTTAGTTTTGTCGGGTCTCTAATTATGTTTGTTAATATTGAAATATTGTTGGTGTATCAATGTGCCCCTTGTATCAAAGTACCCCACTTCCCCCTATTAATTTTTTTATTAAGTTCTTCTACATATTATAAAAGAAAGTCCCCTCGCCGTATCTGTCCGTCTGTCTGAAAACAATAAATTCAAAAACCACCAAATAAAAAATAAAACTTTGATAGTTTGTCAATACTTTATGCCACAATTTTGTTTAATACAATAATTATTTTAAGAATTTCACATCTTCGTTCAATGTATTTCCTCTTTTATTTGGTCCAGGAATAGGACGAAGTAATTGTTTACTATTTAATGTTTTTTTTACTAACATAGAGAAATGAAATACAATAAGAATTAAATTTATTATTGCACGAAAGTTAAATTGTTAGACTGCACTAAAATATCAGAAAATGTAACTACACAGTAAAATATGATAAATTTCGCCAGAGCCATTGAAACATGGAGCTAGAAGAAATGTGATCAAACTTATATCATTATTACGATCATTACACAATAGCAAAAGATTTATATTACCTGTTTATATTACATTTAATTTAAATGGTAATTTACCTTACTAATTGTCTTTTAGATTTATAGAAATACTATATAATAATATTTTAGTTCTCCAACGCAGCTTTGGAATTGTTTGTAAAAAAAAAAATTAACATTAACAGGTTTTCTTTTACTAACAAATTAGTATTATTATAATATTTCAATCTGAATATGAATCTGGTTGCATTATATCATAATAAAAACTGACAGGTTTTTAACGGGGTCTTAGTAGTAGGTAGGTACCTAATGCATTAACGTAGGTTCTTTGACCCTATATTATGTAATATAAGTAGCATTTTATATAATAAGGCTTGATTATTGTGAACAAGTGAGGTGGTTTGGAAATAATAACTTGAATTCTGAGATGCCACAAAAACTTCCTAGAAATCTGTAACAAGAGAGCCACCACTTTTAGGATCGTGTAATCTTTATAATAATGGAAACTATATTTACTCGATAATGGCAGTAACGGCAATCAATAAAGAGGACCGGTTGCCAAGTTAGAAAAAGAAGAAGAAGAAGGTTATTGTATTCTGTAGTGTTGAAAAACATCGATTGTTTGCAAATCTTACAGTATTTATTGCTTTCAATCTGATAGTTTCTATCAAATGTGTAGGGATTGCGGAATGTAAGCCAGCCTGTCGAGCGACAACATCGAAAAAAACGTCATTCGCGTCGAGTTTTCCGCAGTTTCACCACAAATCTTTATTGTAATCACGATAACTCAACAATTAATAGTTTACATCAACTATCGATTAATTATTATTAATCGGTTTTGACAACACTACTGTTCTGACAGTTTTGTTTGGTCGATTTAGATCTGTGATTTAGATCAAAACTATAGAAATTTTAAATTTATAAAATGCCAGAGGGAAATAATCCACCAGACGATAATTTATTTAGAGGATTTATTAATGCACTTTATAATACAGTAGACACGCCGGTCACATGGTTTCGTGGTAAGATACAAGTGTATATAAATTAGTTTGTTATGTAAGAAGTAAATATTTGATTTTTCTTGAACTTATGGTCTAGAGAAACTAGTGGAACCGAATCAGAAAAAGTATCCGTGGTACCATCAGAAATTTCGTCGTGTGCCTACTATCGATCAATGCTACGATGACGACGTTGTATGCGATTTTGAAGCGAACACGCAATTCAAGCGTGACAGGTTAGTTTTGATACAATTTATTTATTATTTTATTTTAAAGAAATTCAATTAATTTCCATCATTCATATAAATATATCACAAACATTATTTGTACATATTTTAAATAAAAGTAATCACATTAGTTAGTACCAATAGCCAGAGTCTCTAAGAAATAAATTCCCAACGAGCTATCTATATAAATAAGTAATACATATAGGTACTGTTACATAAATATAATGCATAAAAATTATGAATGATATTGAAAATAATGCAGTGTGGTTATTCTTTAAAGCATAAACATGATTATATTTTCTGTTCTAGAGCTGTCGATTCTGAAATTTTAAACATTCTACGTCAACGCTATGAAGATTGCATGATGTATGAGACTCCAGACCACCTAACAGCCTGCAAACCCTTATGGGATAAATACAAGGATGCTGAAGAAGCATGGTTCATTAAATGTAACTGATTTTTCCAATTAATATTATCTGAAATATATTCAGATGTATATATTTAATCTATATATAGTGGTTTATCCTGATGATAAAATGTTAAACCTGGAAAGGATAGTAGGCGGGCTCAATAGTGTAGTTACCAAGTCTCACTGATAAGTATGTTCTGATACTTTCAACATGAAGATGGTAGCTAGCTTATTTCATAACAAATCATAATGTTTCCTTCAAAAAAGCCATTTTATTGTGGAATATAATCCACTGTTCTTTGCCGTTAATTGCTGCAAGTTCACAAGGTGGTCATCACCAACATAGTTTTCGGCCTACTGCTGAGCATAGGCCTCATAAAATTTTGTACACCACTCATCCTTCCAGTTGAAGCAATGACGGCTCAGTGGTAGTGTGTGTCATATATGTTGAATGAAGTGAGTTTGAATCCCTGCAATGAGCCTGAGCTTTCAGTGAAGGAAAACGTTGTGAAGAAACCATAGCAGGGCTTTTTCTAATGCCCACCTAGCTAGTTACCACCCTTAAGTTATAAATCTGTTGCCAAGCACCAATAGGTGTGTTCCAGCAGCTGCACTTGAGAGCCAGTCTTCCACTAAATTTAGCATGTTGTTGTCTTGGGCTACATCATTACTTGCCACAATCTCGATACGACACAACACAAACACTATAAAAAAAAGTTCTTATCTAATTTGATCCTGGTCTAACCTGCAATTTTAACAATACTGGCATTAGACGAGCTGTTTGGTGTACAACCTCATTTACTCATGTGACTCGCAATCTGTCAGTGTTTTAGTTCACCTGCCATTACTCTGCTTAGCAACATATCCTGCCCAATTCCTTTTCAGTTTCATGATTGTCTTTTCAAAGTTGCATATACCTTAGTGCCGAGCATTTTGAGCTACATGCCTCTCTGTGTCACATGTATTTTGTGCAGTCTCATCTGTGAGTGTCCATGTCTCTGCATCATGAGATGATGGAAACATACAATTATAAATATTGACAGAATTTATTATTAATGTTTAGATGTTTAGCGCTGGTTGTTTGCAACCAACATTATGCTGAGCTGGAACCGTTTTGTAACAACTGGCATTTGATTTGTAGTTCTTAGTAGGTAGATGTATAGTTATTTCTAGGTTATTTATTGTTGTCAAATGTCGTTGGTACAAATAAATTAATCTTTCTTTCTTGAGATGGCGATCTTGGGGCGTATGCCGATGCTAGAAAAGCATATATGAAACAGAAACATCGAATGATTTGGGAGCGACGCCATGGACCTCTGTCTAACCTCACTAAGTGATTTATTCATAAACTGAATTTATGATGTAATAAAAATGTAGATGTTGTTAATAATACAATTAAAGAAATTAATTCATACTTATGATATTGCTTTTACTTTAATTCATATTCAAATTATTTATTATTTTATTGGTGGGATAAGCATTTCGTGTAAAAACCTACATTAGGATGGGCCAAAAAAATTTTTTATTTTGAATTTATCCGTATCCGCTCGAATTATCGTCCAGAGAAATTGAAAACATAGGGAATAAAGCGATTTACAAAAAAGACCTGACATTATTTCTTGCTTACTAGACTTTTTTGGCCCACCCTAGCCTACATACACTGGTGATCATGTAGTTCATAACAATTGTAAAATTTATGAACCTGATAATTATGGTGATTATCAGGTTTCATCGTTAAACATCCGAAGTCACAGATGCATCCAACTGATTTGGATCAAATCAAATTATTTCTTTCAATGCGAAAAGATTAGTATAAAACAAAACAGAGACAGGATATTTCTCATCACAGTTGGGCGGACCACAATAATCATTTGCACTGGCTTTTCTGTATCATTCAGTCTATATTGGCTCTGTACTTTTGCCAGCTATTATTATGAGCTCATGAAAGCTAACCAAAAATAATGGCCGACCGTTTAGTTGGAGTTAAGTTTCTGTTTATTATTATTTAAATTCGAAATAGAATTTGCTTCTTGTTCAACTCTTTTCTTGTGATTCTATTTATACGGAATTCTATTTTAGAAAACCCAAAAATTCCTTTGTAAAACTAATTTAATTAGAAAATCAAACAAATGTCTCATTTTTCTACTTTCCTACCAAATATTTTTAACTGATAAATAAAACATTATATATGTCGATGTTTTTTTTTTACTACAAAGGTGGCGAACAAGCATACGGCTCGCCTGATTATAAGCGGCTATCCTAGCCTATGAACGCTTGTAATAACATAGGTACCTATCATTAGCGCGTTGCCAAACTTGAAACCCCTTCAGCAAGGAGTTCTGGAAACTCTACTCACCACAGGAACACAACACTAGGTCATTCTTCTGTAGAGTGGAGGTATTCCACCAGTCGAGCTGCCCCAAGTAGAGGGAAATCACCAAAGATATTTCTCTGTGCCCTACCTCTCTTAAATGTATCTTTACCTTGTAGACAGATTATTATAGTATATTTATTTATATACACTAAATACTATATTGCTGAGTATTGTATTGACCAAACATGAGTGTAAATTTTAAAGGACTCAGGAAGACACAATTTAAAAAAAAATAACATTTATTTTCCAACACTACACATTCATTTTCCATGCAAATACTGAAAAGACTACTTCCTTACATACATTGATTTATCAAATGGGAATACAACAAGAAATAATTGATCACAGAATTAAGAATGAACTTTACCATAAACACTAGGAAATCTTTCATATCTTCACTTACTGTACTTCAAGTGGATGCTTAATACTATAAATATTATTGTTAAACATTTAAACATTTTTTTTGTAAGTCACTTCTATAAGACGATCGCTTCGACAGGTAAGTGATAAGTCATAACTGCAATACAATTGCAGTTAGGAAGTGTCACAAGAATATATGTCTACTTATTTTTTTTTTCTTTAGATATTCATTTAGCGACTTTTATTTATTTATTTTTTTGCTGTTTTATGCTTACACAATAATAGTAATTGGTCAAAATAATAAAATGTATATATTAAACGCTAATAGAATACATATAACTGACTCATTAAATATTATATACTATATTGGACAGAAAGTGTTTCAAGTGAGAACATACAAATTAGTCGTTCTTATTATAATTAGACAAATCGTTTCGAGTTCGCTGCACAATTAACATTGTAAAAATTATTATCATTTTTCTATTACAATATTAATTAATCAAAACTGTCCAAAGTTTTTTTTTAAATATATTATGCAAGGGCCCGCTTACATAAAATGCTCTCATACAATCAAACAAATACAACTAAATAGTTTTATTCATTTTATTACTAATGTGTTCCACATTAATAGCATCGATCGATCGAAATAATATATTAATTACTTATACTTTGTACTAATTGCTCAATTGTTATGAATTATGTACATTATATACATAGATATTGAATAATCATTAACAGTCATCAAGATTACATTAAAGTTTGCTTTCTTTAACTTAGGAAAGCGTAACACACTTACAATGCGTAGTGCTGTGAAAAGTGTAACACACAATGCAAAGAACTGTGAACACACAATGAAAAGTGCTGTGGAAAGTGTAACACATTTACAATACAAAGTGCTGTGTAAAGTCTAACACACTTACAATGGAAAGTGTAACACATTTACAATGCAAAGTGCTGTGGAAAGTCTAACACACTTACAATGCAAAGTGCTATGGAAAGTGTAACACACTTGCAATGCAAAGTGCTGTGGAAAGTCTAACACACTTACAATGCGTAGTGCTGTGGAAAGTGTAACACATTTACAATGCAAAGTGCTGTGGAAAGTCTAACACACTTACAATGCAAAGTGTAACACACTTGCAATGCAAAGTGCTGTGGAAAGTCTAACACACTTACAATGGAAAGTGTAACACATTTACAATGCAAAGTGCTGTGGAAAGTCTAACACACTTACAATGGAAAGTGTAACACATTTACAATACAAAGTGCTGTGTAAAGTCTAACACACTTACAATGGAAAGTGTAACACATTTACAATGCAAAGTGCTGTGGAAAGTCTAACACACTTACAATGCAAAGTGCTATGGAAAGTGTAACACACTTGCAATGCAAAGTGCTGTGGAAAGTCTAACACACTTACAATGCGTAGTGCTGTGGAAAGTGTAACACATTTACAATGCAAAGTGCTGTGGAAAGTCTAACACACTTACAATGCAAAGTGTAACACACTTGCAATGCAAAGTGCTGTGGAAAGTGTAACACACTTACAATGCAAAGTGTAACACATTTACAATGCAAAGTGCTGTGGAAAGTCTAACACACTTACAATGCAAAGTGTAACACACTTGCAATGCAAAGTGCTGTGGAAAGTCTAACACACTTACAATGCGTAGTGCTGTGGAAAGTGTAACACGCTTACAATACAAGTGCTGTGAAAAGTGTAACACACAATGCAAAGAACTGTGAACACACAATGAAAAGTGCTGTGGAAAGTGTAACACATTTACAATGCAAAGTGCTGTGGAAAGTCTAACACACTTACAATGCAAAGTGTAACACACTTGCAATGCAAAGTGCTGTGGAAAGTGTAACACACTTACAATGCAAAGTGTAACACATTTACAATGCAAAGTGCTGTGGAAAGTCTAACACACTTACAATGCAAAGTGTAACACACTTGCAATGCAAAGTGCTGTGGAAAGTCTAACACACTTACAATGCGTAGTGCTGTGGAAAGTGTAACACGCTTACAATACAAGTGCTGTGAAAAGTGTAACACACAATGCAAAGAACTGTGAACACACAATGAAAAGTGCTGTGGAAAGTGTAACACATTTACAATACAAAGTGCTGTGGAAAATCTAACACACTTACAATGCAAAGTGCTATGGAAAGTGTAACACACAATACAAAGTGTAAGTGAAACGTGGAGCTAACGAAGTGACTTATTTTCCCGTTCTTTAAAATCGATTTTCAAACGGAAGACATGTTTTAACAACATTTATTTAATATGATATAAATTAATGCATGTCACATGAAATTTTAATCATCATAAAAGAAATGATTCGATATTATTTAGTACCCAGTACCTATCACAATAATAATTACTTTATTATAAAACTTAAAGCAATTAATGTGTTTTATGTATATAAAAAAAACCTATAAGACATCAAATCCTTATAAGTCATTAATGTTGGCAGTCTTTTTTTAACATATTTCAGACATACCACACAAGCCGACTACATAAATTCGATTCTTAATATATCAATATATACGAAATGAAAAAAAGTTTATAAGAGAAAAATATTATTAATGTGGAACAAGGAAATGTTAAATGATATTATATCGTAAATAAAACATTGCACTTCGGGCACACAAAACATAATCTTATTTTAAATCTATATTCCTAAGTGCTCTTAATTCTCTTCTAAGATTTGAACGATTGTAATTGACATAACATTTACAGTTGGTGAGTGACCAAAACAAGATGCGAAAATGTTTAATGACACACAATCTAATGACATTTTCGTAGTAGAAATAATATTTCGAAAACATTCGACGAATGTATGTAAATGCTATCTAAAATTATATAAATTCGAAAGATAATTCTATAACTGAGAGATCAATATGTCTGTACAATAACAATCAGCAGAATACAACATTTATTAATTATAAAATCATAACACACACAAAGCCAAATGCATTATTACAATATCATAGATTAGAGAGTGATCATCACACATCTAATGATAAAATATTTTATACAAAAATCAACAGACTGTATGATTATTGTACTTTAATTTGGCATTCGAAAAATGTTACAAGTATGCAATAACACAGTTATTATAAACCATATTTACTTATAAACTATTCCTAACGTAACTTTGAGCCTCGATCGTAAAATGATATGTTTTACCTTTACGTTGCAGTTTATCTAAGAATGATAATGAATTCCAACATTGTGTATATTAACAATGAGAGAGAATACTATAATAGAAATATCAACTATACCATTCCTAGATTAAGGTTCAATATATGTTTCAGTCCTTCGTTACGTGTTTTTAACCTAATAATATAAATTGTCAAATGATTAAAAAAAGAAATAATGATTAAATTTATTATGATCTGTAAATAATTATTGATCCTAATCAATATTAAATCTAGTTCATACAGCGAGGAAAAAATAAAATAAATTAAATGTACTAACTACAGCATGACCATAAAACTATAAAATGTAGTCATATAAACTAGAATATAATATTTTTGTAAAATTATAACATATACAATAGTCAAACAGTCACATCCAGTCTATTGTATACCCTTGTTTAGTATAATTTAGTAGAAGATCTTTAACTATGTTTTAAACATTTGTAAATAATGCACTCGATAACATTTTACGAATGCTCAAGAACTCTTAATCTAAATAAACACACAAAAAATATAGACATTCTAAAACATTATTGTTACAGACATCACATTTATAGGACACTTATTAGTCTAGACCCTGGGCTCAAGTAAGTTTCGTTAAGCGGTGAAACAATTGATTTTTTTTATCAAGTTCTGGCTTTATCAGGATTACGCCAGAGCACATTGTTTGTATTACATAGGAATGTATCTTTCCTGTGGAAGGTGGAAAATGAAATTACGATGCGTCGAACTGCGCCGCTAAACGAGTACGACCTGTTGGGAAATGGCCCTTGTTCATTTATTCGTTCATTTGCCAAATCTTATTAACTCGATAAAATAAATAGTTGAGAAAACAGTTGTTTTTTTATTCCTGTTAAATTATAAAATCGAATAAACTTCCTAGACTGTATTACGTAATCAGTGAAAGTCAACAATTGTTTTGACATTAAATTTTAAATAAAATTCAATTAGTTGAGTGAACTTCAAAATTTTCTATTTAAGTAATTCAAAATTTCATGTTTTAATAATTGCGTTAAACAAAAAGTGACGATGACTTATTGTTGGGACACGAAGTCGATTGACGTAAGTTCGAATTATATAGTGACCCTAAAGTTTCGGTGAACATCGTGATAAAATCATAGTAGTTACCACTCGCGAGTTTGAAAATCTGTCTTCAAGCACCTATAGATATGTTACGGTAGCTACAGTTGAAACTTAGTCCCACTAATGAAAATAATTACTCTACGCTTAGCTTAGCTTGAGCTACATCGTCACTTTACATCAGATAAAATTTTGATAAAACGCCTAAACCAATAATTAATTTTTAAAAGTCGTATACCTAGCTCTTATTGCCAATGCCAGGTAACAATAACCGCATTATAAAGTATATGACAAGTAAAAGTTCCAAAGTTAATTTGCTCTTCGAACTGGAATATTTTGTATGGAAATGATATTTCGTATCCGGCGTTACCGTGAAATTTCATAAAAACAAAACAATCTTACATACAATTGTGATATTACTTTTGTGTATGACTTCTATCAACTAATACATGACATACTATGACATATTTATAATAATATGTCAGGGACAGCAAGGTGTGAGTAAAACAGTTGATTGACCCATATATGAAAACAGTACTGACATAAACCAACTGACACACAGACACACACACACACGCAGATCGAGATTGTGGTCACGGCTCGTGACGGGAAGAATTATTATATAAATATTTTATATTTATTTATTTATTATATACAAACTTCACAGCACATTTTTTGACATTTTATAAAATATTAGAATATATTTTTGAAGTGCCAATTAAGAAGTAGTAATAATTACATTTCGTATACCGTGTGTAGGAATGTATTTAGAAAGATGTTTGCATAAATAATATGGTGTGTGTATGTGTGTGTGTGTATGTGTATGTGAGGGAGTGAATGTAAGTACTTACATTACTGTATACTTACATTACTGTATACTTACATTACTGTATACTTACGTTTATTATCTTGGGCGATCAACGCCGTGGGAGCTGGCAGCGCGCTCGCTGGTGGGGAACACCAGATATTGCTCTTTGGAGAATCGAATACGCGAGATCCCTGTTGCAAATGAAATTATGTTATCTATACTAATATCAATCTGTGGTTATGTCTGTACATGTAAATTATTTCCCAATTTACCGATAGATATAGGCAATATACGAATATGACCTTAAAATTTTTACTCAACAACGGCTTGACCGATTCATATGAATTTTTTTACACGGGAAGCTTATGTTTAAAAGTACCTTCTTGGGGCCTAAATTGGATAAAGTACTTTTTAATTTTGATTTTAACCATTACTCAATTGATAGGCAATATGAATTGTCAATAATATGAGTAAAAATAAAATTATGCATGAAAATATTAATTGTGTAACAAAGCAGATAGGAGCCACGGGCACAACGCTAGTTTAAAATAAATTTAACCTTGCTCAACTACAATATTTTATATTTTAAATACAATTCTTTCAAAAATGTTATATCCATAACTGAAATTATCCGAATCTATCGGATATTTGAAATAATTTCATAACCAAAACCGGTTAAATACTCCAGTGCCAAAAACTTTTATCCATAATACTTCAGTACTCAGTATGACAATAAATTATTGCGTTAACATCATAGTTTTTTTTTTCGATTGAACTTTATAAATTCGAGTTCCAATATGTTTGTAACTATAGATTTAATATACATATATAGACCGGCAACTCGAAAGAGAATAGTATACGCTTGTGTTATTACGATAAAGGGATAAGAGACCATAATATTAGGCCTACGTAAATCGTTATAAAAAACACTTATTTTTGCAAAATCTAAGGCTTTAAAGTGTTTAGTAGACGTGTTTAATTGTAGTTACGTGTACTGCACCTGGATGTAACTCGTATAACAAAGACACTCAACAAAATAATACGCACACTATACCTTATTCATCATACGAAGACTTGCATGACTTACCCACAGAACGTAAATTGTTACGTTGTGCAAATATATACTAATATAATAAAGCGGAAGAGATTTTTTGTTTAATTGTTTAATCACGCCAATTTCGATTACCAGTCGGATTCGAATATTTTTTTTGTGTAACATAGCTAGATACATGAGGAATAGTTTAGGCTATCTATAATTAGGCCACAACTCCAAGCTAGCCATAAATATTGATTAATGTTAAGTAAGTCGGAAGAAACAGCGCACCCGAACTGCTTTATCCGCGTGCGCTGGCGTAATGGATAGTGATACGTTAATACAATGTTCTACAAAAGTATTGCTCCTTGGTACGTCTAAAAAAAAATCCGCGATACCGTATGCTTATCTCTTATACATAAGTCACAATAATGTATTTTGTGACAGAATTTTATTGAAAATTTAATGGCATTATTATTAGGCATGGCATATTAATCCTTACAAACGAAAGTTACTCCAGCAAATAAAGTTTGCCCTTTATAGCATGTTATTTGGACGAATAGTTTGGGAGATAATGTAAAATTAAAATAATTCAACACTCGGCTTGGGCCTATGTGAACGAGCCGTGTGTGTTGCGACGCATAACCCTGGCCGCCCGATAAAAATATTGTATATACTGAAGTAAAATAAATCATCAATCAGCGATTTGTTTTAAATTATACGCGGGTGAATCCACAGGGCATGGCTAGTAATGGCATAACCTAAAAACATGCATTTACACTATAAATTAACATGTTTTTTTTTTTGTTACTGATAAACCTTATAAAAACATAATGCACGACAAAATCCTAAATAACTTCCTCTATGTATACTTAGAATTGTATTTGTGAATATTCGTTTTTTTTTTTGTTACTGCGTGCAGCGTTACTTTCTATGTCACTTAAGAGTGGACCAAAATAATAATACCAATGATTTGAATTAATTAAACACCGTTGTACATTTAAATTATTAGTTTATTTTCTAATTTCGAATACAAATATATATTTACGTAATTCCTACATTTTTACTACAGCAACACGCAATAATGAATATTGACTGGAAGAATAAATCTACTTCCAATTTAAATTATATTACATCTCCAAAATAAAAATTTGACATATGTCATGCAAGCCTTCACATGATGAATCAAAATAATATTGTATTACGTTTTTGATCTCGTCTTATTCAACCTATTGCGATCTATACTATATTAAACTTATGATTCAAACAAATTATTCGATTTTTTTAAGATTATAAGTTTTATAGAGTAATAAATTGTTTAGTAATTACCTTTTGCCCTGGCGGTGTATCGTGCAGTGAGTAATCGACGTGCGCGTGCGCGTGCGCGCTCGGCAAGTCCCGGCACCGAGCCACGGTGACTCCAGCGGAGACTTCCCATCGGCCCATCGTCTCTGTGAATATTTCGCGATACCGACGAAGGAACTCATACACGCCGTCCAAACCTTTCGAAACAAAGAGAAACTCACATATACATTTATTAAGGCTATATGTTAGTGATGTGTCATTTTCTTTGTTATTAATGTTACGTGTACGCTATAAAATCTAGTTCGGCTAGAATTACACTGTATAATAATAATGCAAAATTATTTCTTAAATATATACATTGTGTGACGGTGTGAATTAATTTGAACTAAAGAACTAAGCAAGATGTTAGGAAGTTGGTATTTTTTTTTAGTTTTATTTATCGATATAATAATAAGTGATAATTAGATAAATAAATAGGTAATTAAAACTTTAAGATCAAACCAATATTGAATGACGTAATATCTTTTTGATTAAGCTATATTCAAAACTAGTATAAAATTATTTACATATGGTAATAATAAATAAGGAGACAGGTAATAAAATAAAATCATGAAAATAATGTAGTTACCATTGTCAGAGGCAGGGAAGACGGGCTCGTAGCGGCACGTGTACTCGCGGAGAATCTCGAGCGGGGTGAGCGGAGCCGCGCGGTCGGCGAGCACCTGCGCCACGCGCCACACGAGCCGCCACTCCGGGGCGAGGCTCACCCTGCGGTCGGACAGCTCGACCACACCCGCCGCCGTCAGCCGGCGCAGGTCGGGCTCGGCGCCGAGCCGGCGGCACGCGACGCGCACGTACTCCATCGTGGAGCTCCGCGCGACGCTCCGGTCCGCGCAGAGCACGGCGCACGCCGCTAGAACAGCCGAGGCCCAGCCCGGAGCTTGCCCCGCAGCAAGGACCACGCCGTCCTCTACGCAACCGCCTGACGCGTACACGAGCGCTTCGAGCGTCGCCACCTCCAGCGTGTCCGGCTGACAAACAGTTCACCAACTTACATTCATATAAGCATTCAATTAACCATATATCGATTATGTACCTGTCGGGAAATATTTGTCTAGCGATTATACTATGTTCGTCATAAGATAGGTTGCATGACAGATGTCGAACTCCTATTTTACAGATGTAGCATAAATTAAATCAGATGCTGCTTTTACGATTATCGATTATTTTTTAAAGCTAAACATATCGATATTGCGATTATGCTTTAAAACAATTGACGGATGTATAAGCTGTTAAAATTAACATAAAAATAAATATTTTAAAACTGCAATGAGATTAGGGCGATTTAAATGCTCCATTTTGGCGCGCTGTCAACGAGTATCAGTGACGTCAGCGTACGCAATAAAATAAATATATTGTATAATGTAGAGTGCTTTATTTGCTTTATCTGAAAATTGTTATGTTTTATAACGAGTTATGATATAGATGGAAGTGGAAAATCAAAGTACTGTAGTATATCTATATGTAAAAATACGATAAAAATAATAAAAAAAATACCTATGTACCACGAAATACAATATAGACTTTAGAAATACTAGCCAGTTGAAAAAGGACAAACAAAAATCATGTTACATATTTATCATCCATAAATGTTCTACTATTATATATTATATAAAGACGTTCAGATGCGCTCACAATAAAATATTTTAACAGGATTTATTTCATCTTTAATATAACTAAGGAAAGAAACCATTTTTGATGCTTCTGTCACAACTGTGTGACTGAATAGCAACCACCATACAACAGGTGTAAGACCCGATATTTTGACACAGTTAGACGTGTCCAGTTCAAGGATCCAGCCGTTGTATTCCAATTCATAGAAGACTTTCATGTTACCGATCGGTGAAAACATTTCTTTTCCAATGTTTGTGTTGTTTAGAAAAATTGATTTTCGAAGCGAAAACTTTTACACCGGGAGATTTTTGGATGTGTAATACTTTATGAGTTCACGTCACCGACATGCTAAATATTAAATAACAGTATATCTGTAGCTATAAATATGATGTGTAGTGCGTTACTAACATGTACATAATTGTTGCTCGGAGTACCGATAGATGTGAAAACCAAAGTGATGTTAAAGATTTTAATTGACAAATCCGTGAGTAGAAAATTTCGTTTGGAAAATTGTTTTTATCACTTTATATGTTGAAAACAATACCTAAACATGTCGCAAAACGCGGCGTGACGTCATTATTCAATAACTAAAGTTAAAGGTATTTGTGCAAAGTTGACTTTATTATTATTATTTTCAGTTATGACATTTCTTTAGCACATATAATTATAAAGTCACTTTATAGGAATGCTTAGTAATAATTTTAAAGTCACTTATCACACGATAACACTTAATTGTGATAAATGAACGATGAAGTCACATTTTCTGCATGGCATTACAAATCACGTGACACACAGACCAAAAAAATTTTTCCCATGAAAATTTATATAAGTAAACAATTATTTTTTTGTATTATTTTAAGCTTTTTATCAATATAACAATATTATAAAATAATTTACCAACATACTGTAAAGTCGCGGATTATGAAATTTCAACTGTTTATACTACGATTACTTGAATATCCAAAAAAAAAACCCTGTTATTTCATAGTTGTAAGTTTTCACTTCTACCGGCAGTCCTTAAAGACTAGTAACAAAATACAAGCATACCAGAGGAGGTGCCCCAAACTGTTGTGCGTATTGCATTGACAAGGCGGCAAGTGTCACCGGCGCGACGGTGCGCAAGCGCTGCGCAATGATAGGTCTCGCGGCGCGCGCGGTGAGACGCACGCAGCGCTCGCCGCCCGCGTCCGTGTACACGCACACCACGTCCGTGATCAGCTCGAACAGCTCGACGAGCTTCACGCAGCCATAGTGCGCGACGCGGAGCTGCCGCCCGAAGTGCGCGTGGTACGCGGGCACGAAGCGCGGGAACTCCATCCTCAAGTTCGCCGTGGAGCATAGAAGTTCCACGGCCTGTGGACATTGCAAAAAAAATTATACAGCGTTTTGCAGGCACATTTTATAGGGGTAAAAAAACTAGTTCCGATCCTACAAATCGTCGGTGATACAACAATATGTTCAATAACTATTATTGATTCAAAGTAAACATGCTTGCACGACACATGTCCAATGGTTATTTTAAAGATGTAGCATAATTTAAATTGTAAATAGTTTTTACGATCATTGATTTATTTTTAGAGCTAAATAATATGATTATGCTTTAAATGAGATGAAGAGTGTGTAAAGTGTAAAAAATGTTCACCGTACATAGTTTCAACCCTTATTTTACACCCTTAATTGATGAATTTTCATATATTAAAAAGTATGCGTGCTAAATTTCAGGTCAATAGACATATTATGTGCGCATAATTATAAGAAAAGAGTTATACATAGATTATTTTTAACAAACAAACTTTCAACTTTCAAAAGGTCTAAGAACATAATTTCTAGTCAAAAGACAATATTTGCACCGCATACAACTTTTCAACCACCTTTTTTACCCTTAGAGGTTGAATTTCTCAAAATCCGTTCTTAGTGAACGTCTACATCGAGAAAAGTGTAACTACGCTAAATTTCAAGTCATCTGGGAGATCTCGTGATGAGTGGTATTTCGCTTTATTGAGGGAGGCTATATAACTTCATGCCACGACCGTAAGGAGCAAAGCAGTAACCGTGAAGGTCTAGCAATCTGGCAAGCTGTAGACAAGTACGGGAAGTGAGAACATCGATAGGCTATACTGGTACATTAGCGGTGGCGCGGTGGAGAGTTGGTTGAATAAATTTAAAACGAATAAAACCATGGGACACATGTAGTAATGTATAAATGAATGTGAAAATAATATACCTGAGCAGTAAATAGCAGAATACGGCTTCTCTCCTCAGGCGTAGGCTTGCGTCTAGGCAGCGATACCGAACCGTCGGCGGAGAACGTAACAGCCTGCGGGCTGACGCGCTGCATGAGCTCCGGCACCGTACACACGCCGTAGTCGACGGGAGTGAACGGACGACCGAACGTAGACTGATACAGACCGGGAATGTCGCTTGTCAATACCGAGCGTCCCGGAGCTGCCTTCAGCAGTTTCACTAGATCTGAGGTCCAACGGCGACTCTGTGCGCCCGCCGATATCGTTATCATTCGAGACGAACCTGATCCCAGTACCTAAAAAAAATCCTTATGACTGTATTCGCTAAAATATTATTTATCTATTTAGTTTGTTGTTACTAACTTTGAAAATATATATTTTTAAATTGTCATTTATAGGTTTAGCATTAAGGCTATAATCTCACCTAGTTTTAAGTGACGATGTAGCCCAATAGGGAATATGCATGTAATTTAAATGTAGATCTAGTATTTTTATTTGGAATCTTTATTGTTGTACAATTACACCTATAACGTGTTTCTTTATTTATTCGCTTTTTGTTTAATAGATTTTCATCAATAAAAAATGTTAAAAATACGAGAGACATTTAATATTGCAAAACGTTATTGGACAAATCAAATCGTGACGTCAAAGTCCGCGTTCAGATGTCCACAAAGGCGAAGTTACTGGGTATCTTTATAGATTTGTATTTGTATTGAAGTTTTATCGTTATATATTATTAACTATAAATAGTAAGTAATTAATGAAATGTTACATTCTTAGAATGCATACTGAGGGTCGTCGGCAGAGTATGTTCGGCTAGTGACTACCAAATAACTCGACTAAATACAACTGTAATATAAGAAAGTGTATGCTTTTTTTTAAAGTAGCACGTACAAACGGCGGCATTCTGCCTGACGATATGTACAGTAGAATGCAGCAACAACGGCGACCATCGTGAGTAAGGCAATCCATTGCTGATGTCACAGTCATGCTGTCCGTCAGTCATGCCGTCCGTCACAGTCATGCTGTCCGTCACAGTCATGCTGTCCGTCACTAAGGCTAAATACAGCGGGTGTTACACACATGGTGTATAAAGGTGCTATCCATTTGGATACAATTGTCGTGCCCGACCCAGCAAAAAAAGCTTTCTTCAGTTGATAAGGTTCCATAGAATACTTTTTTATTAAATAGGAAATAAACCTGTTAATATATTTTATTATAAACGACGGAGCGTCTCGAAGAATCTTCACCGTAATGCTCTCTACATTAGAACTATAGATTATAAATATATAGTCTAGTAATTAGTCTAGTACTAATTAGTCTAGTAAGTCTAAATTGCAGCAAACGGTACTTGGCAATACACTTTATCAGATGTATTTATTATTATATTTTTACACATAAGTACAATACAGTGTGTATTAAATAGTTTTCTGTTCCATTTATATTCTAATTAATTATAAAAGTATTTTTTTGTGACAAAACTCTGCAGTATACAAGTTATCTTTTTTTATCGAGTGCGCTGACGTCACTAATACTCGGTGACACCGCACCAAAATAATAACGTTTAAATCGTGCTAAACTCATTGCAGTTATAAAATATTAATTTTTGATGTTGTTTTAATATTTTTTTCAATGTTTCATTTTTTACGGTTAATTATTGGTTAAAAATAACTTAAGCATTTTTGCTATTGATGACACTCTAAGCCTAGTGGGAAAACTAGTTCTCAAGTGCAGCTGCCGGTACAAAACTTAGGTGCTTGTCGACAGATTTTCAAGATGAGGATGGTCCGCTAGCCGAGCGGGTATTAGAAAATATATTTTTCATCATAGATTTCATCACGATGTTTTTTTTTTCACAGAAAGCTCAGGCTCATTGCACGGATTCGAACTCGGGCCGATCGTCGACCGTTTGTCTCATTAAAAAATTAACAATAAAAACTTTGCTTAAGATTTTTAAATTATGTATTAAAGACCGAACACTTTATTTACTGAATTCATCGATCGGTGAATAAACAAAAACATGAAATTACAAGCGCCCTTGTCACACTGTAAGTCGTGTTTTAAGAGCAAAATTAAAAAAAGAAGATATATCCTGTACGGGACAAACATTGCAATAGGAATCGTTTGCAACTTTATGTAGGCGCGACGATTATGATGTTTAATATAATATGTAAATATATGTAATTAAATAAGTAATGATATACTACTAACCACGATAGTGTTGCTTAGAGCAGTGAGCAAATCGGGTAGCTTGGTGAATCCGTAATCAGCAACACGGCACTGCCGACCGAAGTGATGATGAAACGACGGTATCAGTCTGTAATTATATCCCAGTTTTGTATTTACTATATAGTGACGTCACAAACCTAAACAGCATGGCGCAAATATAGTATTTTATTTATTTATTCAAACAGATAGAAACTCGGTGCTTGATTACTCTTTATACGCTTTTACAGCTTCACCGGATTTGGTGGCGAGCACTTAAGGCTCTCAGCCGCGAACTATGTATAGCAGTGTTATTATTTAAGGGTAAGCACAAAAAAATAATTTAAATCTGTCATCAACATACTTGCTGAATGGAATGGAACACCGTGGCGCGGTACGCAGTAGATCGATCAATTCGCGCTGGAATAGCGCCAACATTGGCTCCAACACTGGAGCTGTACGTCCGCGCTCGCGTTCCACGAAGCTTTGGGAGCATTCGCCTACAAATATACAATTTTTTTTTTTTAATAGTAGACCGGCACAGTGAACACAGTACAATTAAAACAATACCACCGAGTAATCAGCAATACATTGATTGACAATCGCCGTTATCGTTCCGGCCTGTAAACCTCTTGGTAGCTGGATATAACACTGGCTGACCCCGAAACACGACAACCAACAGTCACTGTGACGGGTTCATTACTATGTGTATGGTGGTCGCGAACCAGTCGGATACACGTCCCGACCTCTTCGCTTGATTACTAGATATACACCCGGTGATCCCAGAACGCGACATGTCTAAACGTGCCACTATAGTGGGAGTTACGGTCCATTTTTAAATCGTCATTTTTTCCGGATCGTGATTTAATATGATTCAACTTTATTTTTCCAGTGGCACGTAATATGCTGCTATATCCGTCTTTACACGTTCATGAAACGTGAAAAACCACAAATAAAGCACTTGTCAGTGTCAATGTGTTTGTCTTCGTAGTATTCTTTATATTAAAAGTTGGCCCAACAAGATGGTGGCTCTCTTGTTAGAACTATCTAGGGATACGGTGTTTACAAGCTCATACACATGGTGTATGGCGTCCGTGATCCAGTCGAACACAACTCTCGTGTTCAACAGCCCAGCATCACCCAGTGAAATATTCTAATGACCAACTATTTGGTTAAGTTACCAGCACTTAGTCAAATAACCTAAATGGCGTTTTTTATTCCCACAGAGTAAAATGACATTTCTGTAAAATGACAAAATTCATTTCAAAACCTCAAACTCTCCAGATATGAAGGCCGAATAAGGCAGACAAAATCGCGTCTTTCGTGGGCCAACCGAAGCATTTTTTTGGTGATTTTTTTTTGTAATTTCTCAAATTAAGTTATGATAATAGTAAATTATCGGGTATATTAAATAACACAAAATATTTCAATTAATAAATAAAAACCCTACCTTAAGTATTTAAAATCTTACGATTCAAATAATTATACCGTAAATTATACGGGAGGACATCACTAGAAAACTAAATGTGGCAACATTATAATTAATTTTGATATTATGTAGTGACTCCGCGAGATTAAAAAACACACAATATATAAATGTAACGTAACATCAAGTGAATTGTAGTCATACGTACAGCATATATACAAAAAAAAATACACTCACCTTGATTAGTATGTTCTGGAGGTGTATCGATGGTGGGTGTGCGCCAAGTGAGGTGCCGTGACGGCATATCTTTTACCTCAAACTCCGGCGCACTACGGAGAAGCAACTCAAGAGCAACGCCATTTCGCACATCGGTCACCAGTGGCGAAAACGCAGCCTCATAACATTCCACGAAACTCAACAACGGCAGAATACCGCCGTGGTTCTCCAGGAGTACCTTCACATTTTTGGCGAGAGTCGCAACCTCCATGTAAACCGGTTGCAGAATACGACTACCGTCCTCCTGGCCGGTGTTCAAAGAAGCATGTATGTGACATTTCCAAGGCGCCTCCTCCATTTCCGAGCTCGAGACAGGTGTCAAGTCTATCAGCTGAACCATTCTGCCGAAGCCCTCGTGAATGACGACGGTATCCTTGACTTTCGCAATATCAGAAGTAGTGAGCGCGCAACAATGGCGGCTTGCGTACGCATCACGCAAGCGAAGAAGGGGCATGGAATGATGCAGTTGGTCTAGAAGAATAGCTCGAAGGCGTGCCCTTAACACGTCTAGATTAGGTGCAGGCGACGGTCTTCCCAAGGACAGCTCGAGCCTGCGGCCCGTCCATAGGTTATCCAAACGTCGCTTGTGAACCCGTGCGATCGCTAAGCGCGCATCCGACTCACTGCGCAGGGTGACTGTAGCGAGCGGCCCGTCGCCTCCAGTCCACACTGACACACGAACCACTGGGACGTACTGACTAAATAATTGCATTAACATTTCCTGTGGACAATGAAGAAAAAACCTCTTAAGACGAATTTGCAAGAAATAATAAAAGTAAACAAAAAGAATACCTATACAGAATCACAACAATTTACGAATAAGAAAGACATTATTAAACATGATATACGAATTAATACTTTTTCAAAATTTAAAAAGGTACTAAATAATGTCAGAACTTGAGACCATTAAAATTGGAGTTAAAATGGATATACGTAAGTATGTTCAGGTTTCAGGTTTTCACGGGCTCAGTTACTGCAACTCTACGTCTATGTAAAAATAGAACACTTCCCCTTTTAAACGATGACATAAAGTTTCAGGCATTTCTAGTGATTCGACCTTCCTTTTATTTTGGTATACAAACTGTGCACGCGGCTCCGCTCGCGTAGATTCCTAAAAAGCTATTATTTTATTTGCGCGGAACCCAAATTATTTTGTTTAAAATAAAAGTACTTACTTTGACATTTTAATTTTATTTATTTGTATAGATGTATAGATATAAGCGATCCGTGTTCCGTGCCAGGACAGTTCTGGTTTAGACAATTGAGTGAAAATAACAAACGATATAATAAGGAAATTTGCAAGAGGATTAGAGAGAAAGAGAGAGAAACTGTAAGTACGACCACAGAACATCAGTACTGAGTTTGTTTGACTCATTTAGTTCGTTTCGCTGAGCATGAAAAAATGTTTACGTAAATTTTAACGGCATTTTCACTATCCATGGACCTAACAATAATATTAAATGTTCTATTTACTTCCTGAGGTAGTACAATCATAACATTACCCACTTCATTACTTAATTTCCCTGATACCGAAAATACATTGAAGGCCCCTCGTAGGTATTTTTATTTAAATAGTAGGTAGGAGACTATTAACTTCAGTTGTCAATCTTTTTGTATTATTTCATTGTAACTCATCAGAACTCTCATATATCTGATAGTAATTACTAAATACAAAACCAGCCAGTAAGCCTGATCAGCCATTCACATGGTTCCAATGACAGTGATTACTATCACTGTCTACCTGTTCGAAGAATTTTGAAGAATTATTTCATATTTGTTTATTGAACATTACATCATAGTCATAAAATTTCCAGAGATATTCCCGGTACCCATCGAGTTACGTACAAGTTCTTATTAGGAATTGGTGTTAAATTTTGACTTTAATATGCAATACACCATGTTAAGCCTATATTACCTATTTATTTAAGGGCTGTCAAGAGAGAAGGGATAATTAGGAACTCTATTATTTTTGTCTATTAAAAAAAAAGTAATTTTAAAAAATAGACTTAAATAATCGACTCAACATTATGAAATAATATTTTTATATATACACGAAATTAACCAACAAAATGAAATCAAAGTACGTACGAAACAAATTTGAGGCCTACAATGTTTTTGAGGACAGTTAAAAATAACATATAATATGCTATGCGTTTCAAATGAGAAGATATTTGCGACCGCGTCTACTAACTTTCTACTTACCATAATTGTACTGCCAGCAACGAGAACATAAAATATTAATAAAAACTTTTCGTTTTTATTAGAAATACAAAATTAATCATTTACTAAGATACAGATTATATTTTTGTTGTATTTTATAATTTTTTATTTAAATTTATGTATTCTACCTACGTGGGAAATTTCGCCAAGGTCAAGTTATCGATCTCTTATTTAAATATTATAAAAGAAAATACACCTACCTATTTTATAAAATCATGGGCGGTCGGTCACGTGACATACGGCATAATTTGCACACAATATTGTTTTTCTGATGGTACATTTTTTACTGAAGTTGCATACGTAATGCAAAACAAAATGGCGTTTTGACAGTTATCTCTCATTTGAAATGCATAGTACATATCAGTTACAATCGTAAACATTTTTACATGTAAGCTAAGTAGGTAGGGGAAAATATTGTATTGTTACGGCTTGAACATAAAGAAATGGAAAAAAAAACAACATCTTTCTCGAAATTTCCAGGACCGTCCGTAAAAATCGTGAATTTATCATAGTGCAGTCGTGTGACGTATAATCTTAGGTTCAACGACACACACATAGAAAGTCTTATCGCAAAACTGTCAGCAAACAATAGGCCATAAATTAAACGTTCCCCTCGTTTTAAAAAGCGATGACGTAAATTGTTTACAAGATGTTAGGAGTTCCTGGACCTTCCAGAGATTTCTGGATCGAGTCCTTTAGGTATATAAGGGAGCTGAGTTGCGAGACGAGTCAGTTAATAATTCGAAAGCGAAGCGACAACAAGAAGCGAAATAAGAGAGAAATAAACAGTGTTATTCTGCAAGTACCTACACAGGGTTATTCTGAGAGTGAACGATTTGTGTGTTTTGTTTTGTTATTGTTTTTTTTTTTTTTAATTTGTACTAGCTGAGTACGAATAAATTTGTTTTGAGTGTCACTACGGCATCTTATTACCCACGAACGTAACAGTATTCAATATTAATACCACTAAACTGTAATTTATTTTTGATACCGTATAAAAAAAAAGTATTTTTCGCTACATTAGAGGGTTTTTAAATGTCAAAAATTATAAAAAAAATCATTAGTGACCTGTAACATGGTCGGCTCGTACGGCGGCAGGTTGGTGACGGTCAGTTCAGCCGTGGTTTCATGGTCGCCGTCGCTCTGCTCGCTGAAACTGGCTGACGAGTTCCACGGAGACATGGCTCGGGTCTGGCTGCTGTCTCTGTGCAGGCTGTCGTCGCCACTGTTGCTCGATGAACAACCCGACCGGTCTAAACTTACAGAGCCTGGACAAAAAAATATATGATTACACAACAGGTATAAATCTATACCAATATTATAAAGTTCGAGATTGTTTGTTTGTTTGACCGCGCTAATCTCTGGTATCACCAGTCAGATTTGAAAAATTATTATAGCATTTTATAGCCTATTTATTGATGAAGGTTAAAGGCTATGTAACTTCACGCTACGACTCTAAGGTGAGGACAGTAAGCATGAACGTCAAGCAATCTGGCGAGCTGTAGGCAATTACAGGAAGCGAGGACAACGATAGGATACTTGGTTGAACAAATTTAATACGAATGAAAACGTAAGACACAACTAACATGGTATAAGGTAAGCAACCATTTATCAATTACCGTTGTCTTAACAAAAACGTGAAGGATTATTCATTGGCGTAAGTATATCGTTTCTGTAAGAACATACTTAGAAGGCGATATAACAAATTTGGATGAATAACTAACATTTTGTGTATTATTAATCTTTTCCCGGTACTTTTTTGACAGAGTAGTAGGTTATAGCAGAGACAAGGGTAAAACAAAGTTATACATATTGTCGCCGACAGTATACGTCCCTGTCATTTGTTACAACATACGACTGTTTTAGCGTCACAAAATGGCGGCTCATTACGCCATTTGGATTTGCCATTATTTACCAGAAATATAAAAGTATTGTATCAAAAAAGACTTTATTCATTCAATTTAGGCCCTAAAAAGACACTTATGAACGTCAAGGTACATAATACGCTCTCATTGGAGATCAGAGATTGGTCACATCACGAAAATTTACCATCAGTTGGGCCGTCTGCTAGTTTGCTGTCTTTTAGCTTAATAAACAGAAATTAAACTATGCATGTAAACAAGGTAATGTTTGGATAACTCACCATGGGTGCCCCGAATTTTGCGTGGCTTCGGTGCGGGCGGTGGACAGAAGTCTAATGGAGCCGAAGTAGGCTTGGGAAGATGTTGCAAAGCGAGCGCCCACTCACGGGACATGCCCTCATTACCGATGCTGTTCAATTCTTGCGACAACAAGCAACCCTATAAATAGAAATATATATATATATATAGTCCACTCGAGTTGACTACAGAATTATTGTATATGAAGATATCGTGTTTTTTTTTTTCAATAAGAACCAAGTACCAAATGGTAAAAAAAGGTAAAACATATACAGTAGGTTTTTCCACAACGGCAAACCTCAATCATTTTATTTATATAGAAGAATAATATTATTGTTAATGTGATTTAATTATTTGTATTCTTATTTCATTTACATTTAAAGATTATGAAAAGTTAAAAAAGCGTGCTACTGTCCTGTGAATACGTTTATTTGAAAATATATTATTATTTTCATTTTAAGGTATACTGCTAACGATTGCATTTGTATTTTTAACCCAAACTAAATTTTTATGGCTCAGTGGGCATAGCGTCTATCGACGTGGGTTCGAAACATACAATGAACCTGAGCTTCCTGTGAAGGAAAACATCGTGATGAAAGCATAGCATGGTGATATTTTCTAACGCTCTCAAGTTGAAAATATATCGCTAAGCATTTTTTTTTATAGATGTGTTCCAGCAGCTACACTTGAGAGCCAGACCCTACAAGAAACAATCATTATCAGAGATCGGAATAGGCAGACTATATTATTTACCTAACCTTAGAAGAACAAAGGCGAAATTTGGAGACTTCAATAAGAGAAAATTTTGCCTGGGTTTCGGTACATGACTTAAGTATATTAAAAATAATGTTTACGAAATAGGTACACTATATTTACCTAACATTTACGAATATAGAGTAGTTACAACCACCTAAAACTACACGCTAAAATTATTCTTAATATAACACTTGAAGTACTTTATTAGAAGGACAAAAGACACTGACCGGTGGGCGAAACTATACTGGTACCGATAGCAAATGTAAGAAATATAATAAATTATTAAATAATGGCTTATAAGTAACTAGCTGCTCGACCCATGCGAATATTTCGCACATTATAGGACATAAACAATGTAACTAACAGATGTCATGTTAGTTAAACAGATTGTTAATAGATAGGGTCTCCTTATATACTTAAGTCCACTTGGCCAATTGGACCGAAAAAAAATTTTTGTCGTAAGGAAGTCTCCAAATTTCGTCTCCGTTCTTCTAAGTTTAGGTAAAAATAGTCAAACTATTCCGATTTATAATCATTACATATTATAAAACAAAGACTGTCTGTATATATGCAATACACTCTTCGGTACAATTAGTACCGAACAGATTTTCATACGGTTTTCATCATTGGACCAACTTATTCACAAGGAAGATATAGGTGTAAAATTTATTTATGTTTTTTTTTAGAACTGACAAATATAATATGAAGACGATTGTTAAAAATGTCGAAAAAAATCATGGCGACTGGCAGGTTTAGTAGCGTGCGCCGCGTAAACCTGTAGAATTATATGTATTACTCTGCCACCCGTGCGAAGCAGGAGCGTGTTGCTAGAAAACCTATATAAAAATAGACATCAGTTTTAATACCTCCGCAATTATTTAGTAGTAATAAAGTATTTTTACCTGATGAACTGGTGGTACGAAAGTTGCCTTCTGCGGAGGGAGTGTTGCAGTCGCGGTGCCATAGCCCTCATCACTGGAATAAGTTGGCTGCAGCATCGACCGAGCGTACCGGGTACTAATTTTACGACCGAACACATCTTCGCCGTCCATACGTTTTAGAGCTCTGTAATATAATAGATGTAATTTACAAAATTAAAAAAAAAATCTTGCTCTATTTATTGCGTTCTCAACGTTCAACGTGTTGATAGTAGTATCAAAGTAGAAGGGAATTTAATAGGCTTAGTTGATAATAAGGGTACGTATTACATTTGATTCGTTAAATGTGGTCCGCCGCACATTAATATAGACGGAAAAATTATGCTCTGCTGCATCACAATACGGAAGATTCTTCAGATTAGTTTTATAATAGTAGTGTTCTAATGTTCACAAGTTCACAAGTGCGTTACTAATTCCTAAATGGAATATACTATTTTTTATTTTGAACAACTGTGTTTGTATGCTAATAATAAGAGAACTATACAATTACCCATCTTAACCTATTGCCCATATGGCTAATATTGATGCATTGTCTATATTAAAATTGTAATTATTAAAATGAACAAACCATTTTAAACCAAATGAAAAATAACCCATTTGTGAAATGGAAAGGGTAATAGAATATTTAGTGGTACACAATATTTAACGAAATTAAATTTTAATAATTATTGCAAACAGACTGGATTGAATAACTTATTAAATGAATATTGAGTTGTTTCCCGCATTTTTGACTATAAGAAAATTACGCTGATTCCATAATAAACGACTAAACGTTTGGTGTATCATAGGCGAAATTATATTCATTAGAATTACCACTTCAAAAATTCCTATAATAACACTACCTATTAAACTGACGAATATAAAAATAAAATTTACTATATTTTTTTACGGATTTTAGTCAGTTATCACTATTAAACAACAATTCAAAATGTTGGAAGAAAACCGTCAAAAATATTTGAATAGCTAAAATGGCCACCTAAAAACACTTACCCCAAACGAAAATTAAAAGTCATGATAACGAATCCTAAACATTTTTTAATTTCCTATGGGCGTTAAACAAATAATAATTATTTTCTCCATCGAAAAGTGAATAAATAAATCATGAAAATCCATACTAATATAATAAAGCAGAAGAGTTTTTTATTTGTTTGTTTGTTTAAATGCGCTATTCTGTGAAACTACCAATCGGATTCGAAAAAATATTTTTGTATATGATAGTCAGATTCGTGAAAAATAGTATAGGCTATATAACTTCACACTACGACCCTAAGGAGCGGAGCAGTAACTATGTACGTTAAGCCTTTAGGCAAGCTGTAAGTAAGTACGGTAAGTAGAACAACAGGGGGGCTACACGGGCGAGTGAAGGGCGTGAAGGCGCCGTAGAAAGTTTATCGAATAAATTTAACACGGCTTTCAATAAATTTAGCTAATAAATTATATTATATCACTATTTGTATACAAGGGAAGTATAAAAAAACTGAAATTAGCAAAATGATTTTGCGCATTAGTCTTCAAGCTGGTGAAGCGAAACTTTCCTAATGACCGTTACAAATTATCCAAACTGAAGCAACAAAAACGTGTTCAATGTCGCTAGATACAAACAAAATCAAATGATTGAAATTATAATGGTTAACAAAGTTAAATGATTTTCATAAAATCATTACGAAAATGAATTTAAATGAACACAAAATCAAAAATCTATAATAACTCACAAATCAGTTCCGAAAATCCTAAAAAGCTATTATTACTTACCCAGATGATAACATTTTAAATCACGTTATTGCGTCTATAACAACCATTAATTACGATAGGTGAACAAAAACTTCAAAAAAAAAACGTTAATCACTTGAATCACAAATTAATAAAATGCAGCGTGCCTTGCGTGAGCCTGGAGAATGAATTTAAAAAATTGCAACTGTCCATTCTTTACAAAAACGAACTAATGTGGGTACATCTAAAAAAATTCGACTCTAACGTAAATGTAATTGGTCACGTAGCACGAAAGTAGGCTAAGAGCTAGTAAAATTAATTTTATCATAATCTACTTTAATAATCTATACTAGTATTATAAAGCTAAAGAGGTTGTTTTTACATGCTTTTATTTAATTTCACCTGTCCCGGAGTCTGTATGTAATCAAATCAATAGAAGTTCAATTTGATCTACTTACTGTTATCCTACACAGTTAAATTTTTACACGTTGAAATAGTTCCGATGATAGTGGATTTTTATGTTAAGCATGACTTGATTGTACCCAGGATTGGTTCCACACAAAAGAACTCCTTAAAGGTGAACAGTTTGGATACGAAATTTTGTATACACATTTAATTTTGATTACCCGCTGTAAATTACATCATAGCCTGGCTGCTGCACTCGGGGTTGGCTTTCGACGAGGGAACACCTCAATGGTCAGCAGCACAGAAATAAAATTTTGAATGCGCATTTATTTCATAACGACAAAAACTTGTTTTAAAAAATCATTTTTCATATTAAGACTTGTTTTTGTTTGGACGCACTAACCTCTGGAACTAGCTGTCAGATTTGAATGATTATTTTTGCCTATTTATATAGCCTATAAGTATAGCTAACTATCATCACTCTACAACCCATAGGAACGATACAATTACCATACAAAGTCTAGATCAGAAAGTATACTAAGCGAGACCAAAGTAGTGATAAAGACTACACTACTGTTTGTCGGGTTTGGCCACACGACTAGAACCGAAAAAAATTAGACACGAGAGAGACCGCGGGGCGCAGATAGTGTTTTCAATTAGTCATCTAAAATTGAATTGTTTAATAGAATCGATTAATTGATTCTAGCTTATACTTTGAATATATTATATGAATTCGATTATGTAAGAAAATTATTATTAAACTCATTCTTAAAAAGTACGTATGTATTATATTATAAATGAACTAAGACTGAGGCTTAGTTTTTTTGCATTTACTACTCAACATAATAATTATTTTGGAGATGTTGTATCCTACAGTTATCAAGCTCTTAAATTATAAGAGAAAGTACCCTTTAAACATCAAAGTTGTGATACGTTCAGAAACGAACAATGTAAAGAGGAAAAAACTTTGAATTAATTTAGTATTATAACATATTAACGTTTGAAAATTATTAGTAACCTATAAATTTATTTGAATGTTAATTTAATGAACAATATTGTGGTTGAATTTACCTCTTAGTGCATCATAGTAGTCATTATTTTATAATACTTAAGACCAATAATATTTATATAATAATTTTATTATGGTTGTCAATTACCAAAGAAGAAAACACGATACTTAATCATGTTTAGTTTTTTTTTGTTTATTTTATGTGTTGATTTAAAATTTTGCATGTTTTGTACAAGTTTCATATAAGTTGAAGTCGCCCGTTATGTCACAACTATCCGTACCGTTGATGTTTTATCATAGTAAGTAAGACAAACAGTAAAGTCCGAAACTATAGACATACAGGAAAAATATCTTATTTACCGTAGGTCGTTTTTTATAAAATAAACTTTAGTATATATATTTATTGGTCAGGCTTAAGATTTCCATAAAAATAAAACAAATACTGGAATCGTTTCGATTAAATATAATATTTTCTTCATAGAAAATTTAAATAAAATAAAGTGCCTAATATACCCAAGGCGATTTATCTATATCTGTGATTTAAGTCATACCTACAATACTGCGAATTTTAAAACACACATTATACAGAACTAAATAGCATAATAATAATAATTAATTAACACATATTATAAAACTCATACGTTTCTCTGTTTGTCTTTCCGTTTATGTTTTTTACGTGAAAACCATTTATCCGTTTTACTTAATTTTTATTATTATTCATAGCTATGTTATCTGGCCAGGTAATAAGATATATTTTGTAAGTTAAATAACATAAGAAATAAGCAGTGAAGATAATGGTGAATGAATTCGGAAAAAAGACGCAATTGGGGCGATTAAATGGCTCACGCTGAGTAAACCATACGAGATATATCAAATGAATGTTATACATAATTGTAGAGATTAAAAGTGCCTACAAAAAAGCATATATCTATCTCCTAAGGATCACTCACAATAAGCCTTTTTGTTTTCCGTCATTTGACTGGGGGCTACACGATGAGCGCGTGCGCTCGACCAACGGCATTGAACATCTAGTATTATATATATATACGGGATAGTGAAAAGGCTGATTGACTAACGCGCATTGATAGACTTTACAGTATACATGGTAGTAAATTTTCCAATAAACCGTTCCACTGTCCATATACAATTATTTTTACGATTTTATTATTAATTTGATAATCAAATTATACTGTTATGCATCAATATAGTTTATGTACATATACCTGTACGATATATCAGTTGAAACGAAAAGTATATTAATGAAGAATTAATGATAATTACTTGTGCCACTTCTTGAATGTAAAGCGAGACAGATAGATTCCAGGATGATATTTATAAATTATAAAACTAAAATCAATTAAACTAAATTTTATTAGATAGTGATTTCAAACATTCGTGGATTGCTGTTCATTTGTTATTATGTTACCGACTGATAAAATATTGTAATGAGTCGTACCTGGAGGCATGATCAGGCGTTGGGAATCTCAGCAAGGCAGTTGGGGCAGTCACTTTGAGCACCTTCCCTCCACAGTTATCAGCAAGTCTACGCAATCTTCGTGAAACCCTTTCAGTAGGTTGGTCCCTTGGCAAATTCATCACTTCCATTTCACAAGTCGGTTCCTCGTCTTCCTCATTGGATTGGCTCAATCTCTGTTTATTTTTTTTTATAATTATAAACCTTTTTACTTTCTATAGTTATGGTTACAAAGCTATTTTAGTTTGCAAAAATTGTAATAATGAATAATTGATATATGAATCATATTTAATAAATGAGGTTATCAGCTCTAGCAATATAATTATTGTCAACATTGTACCACAATTATAATATATAGAAATATGTATTGAAATAAATTACCAATGAATAACTTTATTTGAAGCATAAAATTGAATATTAAACAAATTAAAGAGTTTTTTCTTAACATACCTTTGGATTTCTTGGTAGGTCAGCGGTCAATTCATTATAACAATAATGAGAAGAAGCACATGTGATTAAAGCAGATGAAGTATTCTGTTTATGCACCAATATCACTTCCATATTTTTCCTGAGGAATTATATGGTACATATACATACATATGAAACAAAATATATTAAAATTTATTGTAATATGGATGGTTCTTTATTTCATTACAAGCTGATATCAAAAATACATATAAGTAAATAATATCATACTGTTCTTTATACGGCCATATGGTAATACCAGCAATGTATTAAAAGACACAAAAAAAATCTAAATTTTGAAATAATTAATTTATCATATGCACAGTAACCAAATATAAAGTATACAGACGCATTAAAATAAATAATTTTCAATATATTTTGTACTCTAACTTCGCAAAATGACTGCACCACATCTGATGACAATGTATGGTGCAGCCTAACAACACAACAAGGATAAAAGAGATTCATTCCATCGGCTGTCTGTTAAAATCCTCTTTATATATGGTAAACAGTTATGTAAAGAAAAACAACTCACCTGTGCCTAAAGTCAGACAAATCAGCAGCGAAATTAATATCCCCTGATATTAATAATAATGATGCAGGAGTTGAATGTAGCTCACCAAATCTCCTCATACACTGTCTTAGCTTTTCATCTGCTGCATTTTTTTGAGTTCCACAAACATGAATTAGGCTCACCTGTTTGCAAATATACATCCTATGATAGTTTGCTGATAAAATATTACTGTATTTAAATATAAATATTACTCAAGTGACTATGTAATAAATTTTAAGAGACTTTTATATGTATGTTTCTATATGCCCTTATTAATATTTTCTTTACTTGGTGGGGAGCCACTTGATTCTTATGGTAAAGGGTCACTAATACACTCTTATTGACTTACATACAATGGTTAAAAATTTATTATACCTTCATTAGTTTACCATTCAAGAGTACATTTTTCCTGTACTTTATTAATACACTTTATTTTGTATCATATACAAGTAATATGTGGTTTCGATGTAAGGAGATGTTACTTGACACTCTTAAACTTTTTGAAAATGTAATTATAAATACATCTACAAGGTACTATTCGAACCAATCACTCTTACTTGAGCGTCATTGAGTTCCTGTAGTCTAATAACGGACTCCTTGCGCACATCACATACAACAACAAAATCAGCCTCCCTTCGACCTGGTAGAAATTTGGCACGGATTGCTGTGACTACATCTATCGCAGAACATCCACGAGGCACCTAAAACAAATGGGAGAAATCTATAACCATATAATACTAAAAAAATCCAGTTAATCATGATATTTTAATAATTATTAAATACATTAATATCTATTTATTCGGATAAGTTTTACCTGACAGTTCTCAATATCCCAGAATATGCCAATAGGCACATTAACAGTCCTTTGCTTGTGATGTCGGAAACGAGATCGAACTTTAGGCCGTTCTACAGTTAATATTCCATCTTCTTTGATAGACTTATCAACATCATCTGATGATTCATCTTCTACATCTAATTTTATAACAATAAAGGGGTACAACATATTAAATTAGGCAACATTGGTTATAAAACAATATCAATAAGTTTACTCAAATAACTATTCCATGAAAGCCAACTAACTATTTATATAATATATCATCAAAAGAGTGCAATTACAAAAAATTACCAGTGGTAAATACAGTGTATATGACAAAGTAGCCATTCTGAGATTTTGCAGACACTACAAGTCTGATTACTTCTCAACTAGTTGAAATCATTTCAATTTCAACATTACTTACATATGATGTAATCATGGCATATCAACCATTATAATCTGATTAAAATTAAATAGTTTGGTTAGACAGGTAAGTGTTGTTATTTAAACATGAATATAAATGAAACAAGCTTTATCTTGATAAACTGATAGGTTGATAAATATTAAATGAGGAAAAAATTGTGATTCTGAATTTCATTTATATATTATGTGGTGCTTATACAAGTTAGGTGTACTGTATTTTGTAGTAGTTACTTTTATGAATGTTGAAATCACGACAATAATATGATACAGGTGATATTTGCTCACTAGGAGCATTTTTTAAATAGACGCACGGCAAACTATCAGCACTGTTCCTGATGTTAAGTACAGTACAATACAAAAACAATAGTGACCAGCGAGAGATTGGTAATTCACCACCCGTTGCCACTGTCATGCTGGTCTACAAGACTCTAAGAAGCTCGCTGATCTCGAAATGCGAAAAAAAAGAGAGTCCCTATCATAGGCGGCTCCTCATAAGGAGCGCTGTTGTAGTGCACTCCCACAAAAAAATCCTGAACTGTTGTTGTGTTTGAATGTGTTTTTTCTTATTTGTACCTATATATTTTAGGTAGTTATAGATTGATACTATAAACTAAAAACAGCATTTCACTAAAAATAATTACATACAGTAAAAAGAATTGGTATTTAGTTGTACTGAGTGGAGCCCAAGCGATTGCATTCCTATGTAACAAAGTTTGACGTGACAAGCATGGAATTCAATGAGTGCGAAATAGAGCATTCTACATGGCTCTCTAAATTTTGTATGACAAATTAAATAAATCTGGAGTGGAGCTCCTATGCTTTAGCTGCCAACCAGTCACTTTACATGTGAATACTATAGTTTTGCTTACATTTAATTATGTTTGTTTGTTCCTGTGTTCAGTTAATTACTTATCTAAATTAAAATATGCATCAAAATACACATTATTTTATCAACTATGACTTAGAATCTGTTGCATGACACTTTGGAGAATTGTATGTACTATTCCTATCACTTTAAAGCACTGTTTTTTAATGAACACTCATGCAAATTTTTCTGGAGCCACCGCTGGGCACTATGTCCACTGTGTCACTGTTTATCACAGTGTACATGGTGGTTGCACCTAATCAAGTACAGATCCTACAACCTCAATTGATTACTAGATTTACAATCAGCTGATCCCAGCATATAATATGATAACAGAATATAATATGCCTGATTCAGCCAAAATTCAGTAAAACTGACGAACCGTGGTTACACCAAATGTCTACAGAACTTCAGCCCATTCCTAATAAATACACCTCATTTTGAATACCACATTACATATGTACCTTACAGTAACTTATTCATACTTATTATGCAATTATTCAGAAGACTGTAATTTCAATACTGCATAAAATCTAAGGAGACTTTATTTATCCATGAATTTCAATACCTAGCAATACCAATGCTTATAGCATATTATTTTGCTTAATGTAAAAAATTATATAGATAAATAAAATAACAAAACTAAGTTTTCAGCTTCCTTTTTAAAATTAGTTTAATAATCATAGATACACATTCTTTACCACCAGTAAATATTGAGAATTGCATTAAACTCCAATAATGCTCTCCACAAATGCTCTATTAATATAACAAATATTAAAAGTATAGCAACTAAAAAGCTATATATGGATGAAACTTTTCATCTGTTTGTAATTATTATAATTGTTATTATATCATATTATTAGCACTTAAAAGAGAATACTTTTGTACAGTGTCTGTATTTTATTTTTAAAAGTGAATTTTGAGACATTAAAGCAAGTTCCAAATCACCACTGAACAACAGTGTAAACTAATATTGTGCATCACTGGATAAGAATTAGTTGACATAATTATAGGCAATTATATTTGTAAACATCCATACTAATGTAATGATGTAAAAGTTTGATTCACTATAGTAACTTTATATGACTAGGTATATATATGACATAAAAGAATATCATTATGACATGAAACGATTTGTAACAAGCATAGACTTGTTTTTAACATGGTATTTATGATATTTACCTGTGATCCACATTCGGGGAGGCAACGGTATTTTCATTGTAGGACTAATTAAAGCGGTCGCAAGACCTTGGGCTGAATGACTTCTAGTTCCTTTACTACGAAACGACACTGGAACTTCAGTATTTCTCTTGGAACTCATTTGTAATATTTATGCACGATTTCTGACTAATACAAATGTAACCCAACATATGTTGGTAAAAACAAAGAAAAAATAATTTGACTATTATACAATAAACAATAGAAGTACCATTCACACTTGAATATCTTAGTCATATGTATAACATGAATTGCTTGAATCCTGTAAGATTCGCGTCATAAATGAAAAGAATCAAATACAAAACGTAAATATCTAATCAACATCCACTACGCCATTTTTGTTACATATAGTGCTGCCAGATAAAATTCCAAAGAATTAGTAGATTTTATTAGTAAATTAAAAAAACAGGAGATTTCTTAAAAAATATCTTTCATTAATATTATACGCTAATTTAGAAATAAAAATTATACTAGAACATCAAAACTTGTAACCAATCTAAATAGTCCTTTATAAATACAGTTTAGCGTAAAGAGTACAAATTAATGATTGTGGAACTAAAATAATTTATACTGCTGGCAATAATATTTATTATTCGGTAGAAAAGATATTATAAGAACATAAATTATCTTCTTTCTGTGGTACTCAGTGTGACCATATGTGCCAAGTTTCTGTCATTTGGGTAGGATTACTGATTTCGTAGCTAGCTACTAATAAAATTATTAGTATGTGGGTAGGATTGCTCTTCTAATTTGAAGTTGGGTAAAATTTGAAAATGGAACCCATGAAGGTCAAAAAGCCTAAAAAACGTTTTTTTGAGTCTGGAATTTTTTATTGTTACCAGTACATTGTTTGTAGGTATAGTATTTATCGACGTAACTATTGCTGTCGAATTTGCTTGATTAGTCATGTGCGTAAGTGCCGCATTCAAACAACTGATGCTTTTTAAATAATATTTTACATTATGCAAGGCCATGATGATGGTATTTATATAATCACTAGCTGTCCCCGGGTCTCCACTCGCATGGACTACAAAATGTCGTTGGTCTAGCACACGCCCGAATCGTGCAGCCACCGCTCAAAAGACGGAAGACATAAATGCTTATTGTGGGTGATCCTTAAGAGAAGTAAGTCTTTTGAAGATCTACAATTATGTAAAATAATCATTTGATATATCTCGTATGACGTAAGCCATTTAAGCGCCCCAAATGCGTCTTTTTTCCGAATTGATTCACCATTATCGTCGTTGCTTATTTTGTATGTTGTTGTTGGTTTAAAGTATGTTACTGTATATAGACAGAGTGATGTTGAGTTTTATAATCATTCGCCGCGGTTTAACCTGCGTTTAATTTAAAAGAAATCAAAGATTGATTATTTATAATATTTCCAAAATCTAGAATAGAGGTATCTAGTATAGAGAATAGAGGTAACTACGAAAAAAGACTATGGCTTTGAAAAAAATCACAAATCTTTCGATATTGCTTTGTATTTTATATAGAGAAAAATTAAGACATAGCTATGGCATTTGCTAAAAAAGGTACAAATATGGATTTGAACTTTATTCAGAAAAATTGCAGACATAGCCTCGGCTTTTATATAAATGACAATTCAGACATGGCTTTAACCTTTTAACTTGAACATTGATTATAAAAACAACATCTGACTTGGCTGCACGGTCTAGGTACCTTTGCATGTACTTTTCACGAAGAAAGGGAAAGAACTACACGAAAAATAATCTATAGTTAAGAGTTTTGGCGGGATCTCAGACAGTCATGTATGCTTTATATTGTGTAAAACAGGTGGCATTTAGCGTAATAAAGCTTGATTATTATGGACAAGTGAAGTGGATTTGAAAATAATAACATGGACCATGAATTCTGATATGCCACAAAAACTCTTCTAACAAGGGACCCGCCATCTTGTTAAGATACTGAAATCATCATATATGTCTGACTTGGCTGCATAGTCTAAGATACTTTTGTCTTTTTCTTTCACGAAATGAAAGGGAAGAACTATTCTAAAAAAAATTTATGGTCCAATGCAGTGTTGCCGTTTTAGTGACTTTATCACTAGACCTAGTGAGTTTTCAATGTCTATGGTGACATTTTTTTATGATTTAGTGACAAAAAAATATCTGGTGACTTTTAGTGACTTCTTAACAAAGAATACAGGTATTTTCTACCGACAGCTTCTTCGTGATCAACACAGGAGTTATGTGATATTTAACTTGTTAATAATATCTACTTCTAATTAGCCAGTTTTTGAGTAACGTGTAGTGGCAACATGAAATGTTCATATGACTATCGTATTACGGACTCGGGGATTTCATGAGTATGAGTATGAGTATGAGTATGAGCATGAGTATGAGTATGAGTATGAGTATGAGTACGGGGAGTCATGAGTAATAATAATATTGCTATCTCATCTTACAATGTTTAGAGTAAAACATAAAATATAATGTACAATGTATAATAGTTTCATTAGTTTATTCGTTCGCTCCATATTCTTTGCGATAAACGTAATTTATCATTTAGTTTTCAAGTTTGATTAGAGTTAAGTTATTTGCTTCTAATTACCACTTTAATACGTGAATTTATTTAGTGACTTCTAGTGACTTTATGAATTTATTTTTTCTCAAAACCTAGTGACATTTTAGTAACACTTTGGTGAGTTTATTTTTTCTTAAGCGGCAACACTGGTCCAATGACGATTGAAATCACAAATGTCATTTTCACTTTGTCGTGAGTTTGCATTTGTGTAAATCTAGTTATTTTGTAGTGTTTTTTGAGAGACAATTACTGTTCATAAATGTAAAGATTTTTCTTTTAACTGTACGCAGATTAATTAAAGTAATTTATTGATAACGATATATTTTTTCCAGTTTGAAAATGGGTACAAATGGAGATATTAGCGGCATCGATGCCAGTGGAAAAGTAGTAAAAATGGAAGTTAGTGTTTGTTACCTATTAACTTATTCAAACTTACTTTTAAGATTTTGTAAAATGCATTATAAAACTGTTTTAGACATAAGAACCTTCTCATTAGGTATACTTTGCTCTTCAGTCGCTTGCTTTGGTTTCTACTTATGTCCACAATATTCTCATAAAAAATATCTGTTTCTTTTCATAGGTGGACTACAGTGCTACTTGTGATGAAAAGATTCCATTATGGACATCTTGGGCGGCTAAAGGCCGGGTCCAAGAAGCCATCGACCAACTACTGGCACTTGAAAAACAAACCAGAACTGTAAGTGATTCTATAAGTTGTTTTCATCTTCTGTAATATTAATTTTTAATTTTACCAAAGGTATATAATGGTTGGACTTTAGAATTGCTACCACTGAAATTATGTCAAGGTGCAGGAAAGGTGGAGGAGTGTGAAAGTTAACTCCTCTGTGAAAGAATAAGTGCGGAAAAAAATAGTTTAGGTGATATTTTTTTTTTTTCATTTTTGAGGTTATGTTTATCTAGGATTTGTATATGAATTTTCAACAGATAATTATTTGTTTCTGGATGGTTCTGGTTTCATTATAATTACAGTTTGAATCTAACCTAACTAATTTTATCGCCTCAATGGAAAAATGAAAATGTGTCAATCAAAATGGCACAAAATATTGAATTATGTCATATTTAACGTAAACCAAACAAGAACAAATCATACAAAAAGTAACAAAAAATGTATAGAAAAAATTAAACTTAGAAAATCTTATCTATCACGCAAAAGTGAACTTTATGACAACTACTTAGAACTGACATTTGTATTGTTAATTTTACAAAAAATGTGATTTTCAATAACTAATTTCTCAAAAATGATTTATTTCCGCAGTGTAAAGTTTTGTATTTAGTCTAATTATAGAGTTATCTAACTGTAATAAAAATTTGGAATTTGAACTTGACAGTAGTAATTTGAAAGTTGAGCCTATAAAAATTTTATATATTTCTTGCTCTCATTGTTGAACTACATAAAGTTTTAATTTTTAATTTGAATTACTTTATTTAAAAATATGTCAGTGAAATTTATATATATAGATTAACTGATTAAACTGTAACTGTGTAAGACAAACATTTTGATTTGGACTGAGATACATGGAAATAAGATTTGTTTATATATGTACCATAAATATATCATATATTAGTTATCTGTGCTTTTCATATATGTGAATTTAATATCTCCTTAAACCCTTGTATCACAAGTGCCTTATGTATACATATAAGGTGCTTTACACCTTAAATCATTGGTAAAAAAGTTAGCCAAAAGAAGTTCTAATAAAAGTTGATACAGATTAAGAGTTGTATCTTCATGAAGAGGTGAACAAAACATAATCCAACTCTTCAGTATGCTCATTAATTACTGACAGCATTTAGCAACATGCAATAAACTTATTTAGCACTAAGGATCATCATGCTCTAGAAACAAATTAGTCATATCCTTTTAATTTTGCCTTGATGTAAGAAAATACATAATACAGAAATCTCAGAAAACTTTTTGTATCTTTTGTGGAAGAACTGAAGTTAAACTCCTCCTCGCATCGTTTTCCTGATTACTGAGGGTCGTGACTCCCACGCTGCAACAGTTTCTCCCATACGATTTCCCTCCATCTGCTGCGATCCTTAGCTTCATGAAGGGCATTGTGGAAGTTGATGTTCAGAGAAGATTGTATTTGGATTGACCATCTAGTGGGATTATGTCCTCTGGGACGTTTGCCATCTACCTTGCCTATTCTCAACATAATGATGTTAAACAAGCCTGTATTAAGTGTAAATTAATTAATCCCACTGTGTTATGGGTTTTATTCATATTTTATTATATATTGTAATTAATGTGAATGAAGTTTCAAGCGGTTGTTAATATACATACTAATATATAAATACTACGGTATTTGAAAAACATTTTGTTTTTTTTTTTCAGGGTGCTGACATGGCATCTACTGCCAGAATTCTTGTAACAATTGTTAAAATTTGTTTTGAAGCTAAAAATTGGTCTGCTCTTAATGATCATATTATTCTCCTTTCCAAAAGACGGTAAGACAACAATCCTAAGTAATTGTATGTGTTATTCTGTACATTTGTGTTAGTTTTAATATTCCTAAATGCCATTTTAGGGCTTTAATTTGGAAATGTTTAATTTATTCTCCAACATTGAGTATTTTCTGGAATTATTACATGTACAAGGAAATGCTTATAATTATTAAATTCTTAGAGAAATAAATTCATAATATTTTCTTGTATGAAAACTTTGGAGTTACTCAAAAATTGCTTCTTGTTAGCAAAACTCCATAACTATTATAATTCTTTGAATATTATTAGTGTTTAAATGTAGGATATTTTAAACATAGTAATGTACAGAATAAACAATCTTAAAAAAGAATCTATTAAAATAAAATTAAAAAATATTTAAAGGTCGCAACTGAAACAGGCTGTTGTAAAAATGGTACAAGAATGTTGCACTTATATTGATAAAACACCCGATAAAGAAACAAAAATTAAGCTTATTGAAAGCCTCAGATCTATAAGTGAGGGTAAAATTTATGTTGAAGTAGAAAGAGCAAGATTAACTCATATACTAGCAAAAATAAGAGAAGAAGAAGGTAACATAGCTGAGGCTGCAAAGATTATTCAAGAATTACAGGTGGAAACTTATGGGTCTATGGATAAACAAGAAAAAGTAGAGCTGATTCTGGAACAAATGAGACTGTGTTTGGCTATTAAGGATTATGTTCGGACTCAAATCATTTCCAAAAAAATTAATACGAAGTTCTTTGAGGATGAAAAAGCACAGGTAAGAATTATAAACAATAAATTAGAGAATGCTTGAATATAAGTTGTGAAATCTTTCCACAAGTAAGCATAAATAAATGTGTGAATAAGAAGCTTGTAAGTTTGATTGACTTTTATGTTTTGCATATATACAATCAAGATAACCATACTGTTTTACAAAATGAGAATAATATTATTTGTTGTTCCTTGAAACAATAATTTAAAATGATTAACTGTGCAAAGTGTGATCACTTTAACAAGTCGAAAATGCATACTTTTAGGGTAGTAATTTTAAAGATTTGTAAGTACTATTAAAAAGAATATTCACAATTGTGCTGTGTACCAAAAATAAGTAAGCCTATCAACTTACTCATTTATTCACCTTACAAATCAGGCAACCTATATACCAAGATACCAATCTATAAATAGCATTAAAGACAGTTGTTGTCTTCATCTGTCAGACTGTTTCTCCACTTACTGTTTCTAAACCACGCAACAGATTTTTATATGGATTACACTGTCATTTAGAGAATGTCAAGTTGCTTTGTGGCTCTGAACTCTGAAGTCTTCTCTAAAAAGGCAACATTCAGAATTTATCAATTTAGTTTAATAATTAAAGGATATTTAAAAAAAAAATATATATATATATTATTATTGTCTCATTTTACTGTACTGCATTGTTTTTTAATTATTATTTTTTCTCATTAGTCCTTTTTAAATCAATGTATTTTTTTATTTCTTAGGAGGTTTTTAAAACACAGATCAGTGAAGAATGTAATTGGACAGAAATTAAAAATTTCGTTTTATTATTATACAATGTCACCCATGCGCAAGTGACCGCCCGAATTATTCTGAATATTTACGAAATATTATCGAAAAAAATCCTCAAAGGGGGGGTCTATCTTTAATATCTTTCAACTTATTACATTTTTAATTCTTTGAGTAGCGTTAGAGACCTAACTCTACCTTTTTAGCCATATCTCTGACCTTATTGTCTCAATTTCGATTCTGTTTGTTATTTCTAATAACTTTATGAGTAATTTAATCGGAAAAACATACGTCTTAAATCAAAATTTGTCTACTAATAAAAAAAATCGGAGTTGAACATCTTTTATGAAGATGAACTAGCGGGCGCCCGATGCTCCGCACGCAGTAGTTATTTTTATCCCGTAATTTTACTTTTACTCATATTATTGACAATTCATATTTCAAAATCGGTTAAGAAATAATGAAAAACATTTTATTACAATTTCTTTAGCCTACCAATTGACCAAAATTTCATAAGAATCTGCCAAGCCGTTTTTGGGTTAACTCCGGACATAAAAACAACAAGACTGATTTTAGTATATTATTATTAAAATGGCAAAGATTACCATGGCAATGCTTACCATAGCAAAGATTAACATAACAACATTTACCTTATAGAAAAAAAATATTTGGTTCATGTGTGGTTAATAATTATCATCAAATATATAAACAGCCAAAAATTTCACCATGCAAAGTTTCAACCCTTATTTTACACCCTTAAGTGTTTTTTTTTAATATATGTTGATAAATGAAGGCCATAAAATTTTTCAGGAACTAAAAGAGAAGTTCTATCGGCTGATGATAGCTGTAGATCAGCACAATGGACAGTACTTATCTGTCTGCCGTCATTTCCGAGCTCTCGGTACAGCCAGCTCAGAGTCTCTAATTGGAAGTGTAGTTTTCCTCATCCTGGCTCCCTACGACAATGAACAAGCTGACCTGACTCATAGATTGAACGAAGATAAAGAATTAGAGAAACTACCTGAATATAAGTATGTTTGATTATCTAAATTATTGTGCGATGTTACAATATAATAAAAAAAGTGGATGCATGTATTTATAATTGCGCATAGGACTGATATTTCTTTAATATTCATCCGAGATGTTATGTGAGGCATAATATTGAAGTGAATCTTCACCACAATATGCGGTTTAGCGAACAACTCATAGTATAGACTCATTGTTACAGTGTGCATGCGCATTGTAAAAGTTCACACTCTTAATTTTTTCATAAAAAATTATAACATAAAAACCAGATCAATTCGGAAATAAGAATCATTTGGAGCGCTTAAATGGCTTACACTGAGTAAACCATAAGGGATATATCAAATTAATGTTCTACATAATTGTAGAAGACCTATGAAAAAGTCGGCTATAGCATATGTCTATCTTCTAAGGATCACCCACAATAAGCATTTTTGGGGCAGCACAATTCGGAGCGCAATCTCGGGCACAGCTAGTATTCTTATAAAGAGGTAAAATTAGTTAGTCTAGGGGAATCTCTGGAATTTATTGGGTTATAAACGGGTGTTAAATAAAGTCTTAGTACTTGAGACACCAAGCAAACCACACATGCATTTTTTTTTTTCGAACTGACTATACTGTTAGCCTTAGGGGCCCTGGAGCCTTTGCGGCTTTTACAGCTTTACCGGGCTTGGACATGCATGTGCACCCTGCTGAGTAACAAACGAGGAAACGGTGATAGCGAGGTGGCAGGGTCGCTACCACCATGCGTATGGTGAAAATCCTATTATAGTGGTTCGCTCATAAGCCTCGCGTTTTGGGGTCAGCCAGTGCATATTCAGTTTTTATTGACGCAAGCTAGCATGACAGTGGTAACTGGTGACGGGTCTCCGGGATCTCGGTGTATCTCGATCTCCATTGTTTTTTCATTATACTGTGCTTACCATCAAGTACAGTACCGTTACTCTGCCATGCTACTGTAAATAAAAAATACTGATCCAATTCTGAAAAATAATTACTAATAGGAAGCTATATTATAGCTATAAGCTAAATTTTATTGTTATTAAGTTTTATAATGTATTTAACAGATACGAAGCCACGGTAGGTTGCTAGTTATTAAGGTTTTAAATTAAAATAAATAATTATGTTTACGAAAATATAGTCTTAATCAAGAAAAATAAAATAATTATGGTTGTCTTATTTTGCAGGCAGTTACTTGGCCTTTTCATCAACCCAGAAATTATCAGATGGAACACTCTGTGTACTACATACGAGAAAATGTTACGCGCAACACCATACTTCAACCCTTCCGAAGAGAAAGGTCAAGAGCGATGGAATGATCTAAAAAATAGAGTCGTTGAACATGTAAGCACTTACAGAGGGAATACATAGTGTTGATAAAACATCGGTTTTTCGGACAATAGATTTTTTTCTTAAAAACAATCGATTTATCGACTGGCTATCAATTATTTTTTTCAATACGGAATATATGTGTGCCGGTCTACGAATGACAGCGAAGAGAAAGAAAGGCCATTCCTTGTAATGACAAAAATACCCCATATAATGTATAGGAAATCAACAATCGATGTTTTAAAAACATTAGGAATATGTATGTCATTCATTTAATGCTTAGATTTCAATAGATACATTAGCAAGAAGACTATAGTTGGCACAATTTAATATATTGTATGAGGCATTTATTGTCAAAATATTCTCTCTAAATAGGTAGATGACAAAAAAAAAATGTTACAACATTAATATGGTATTATTAAGAATTGGAAGATTTTAAATTTATATTTGCACTGTGCGTAGCTAACACAATATATAAAACGTTATTATAGTAATTAGTAAAAAACCTTGCATATATTTAAGGTTTCGTGATTTGTAACAAAATCGTTGATGGGTAAAATATATTTTCCCTTCAAGCTAAATGTTCTTTTACTGCACCGTTGAAATCTATGTTTTCTAAAAAAACCTTTTTCAATGAACCTAAAGCCCTCTGTCGAGTTTACAATAGATTTTTTTTAGTTTATCGGGTAGACTAATAAATGAATAATTCTGGAATCTTGAATGTCGGGATATAATTGTTTATATATGTTTTGTTGTAGAACATTCGTATCATGTCAATGTACTACACTCGCATTACGTTGAAGAGAATGAGTGAACTCCTCGGCCTGAGCGATACAGAGACGGAAGATGCGCTCAGTCAGCTCGTTGTGAGCGGAGTCGTGCGCTCGAAGATCGACCGGCCTGCTGGAGTCGTTCATTTCAGGTACATACTATAAGTATCCAATGGCCAATCTAGGGTAACATCGGTGCCCCATACAGCCGCTTACCATTACGGGTTTCATATTTGTAATAATTAATGAATTTATAATTATACGTGTTATTGTAATTAATATTTGAATCTAATAGGTAAAGTGTCCGCTTATTAAAATTTTTATATTTGACTGATGCGAATATTTCGCATATTATAAAAAGTATACAATCTAATATCTGTCATGTTAGTTAAGCAGGTTGTTAATAGATGGCGCCTCCATGTTATATTTTCAATTTTTTTTTAACGCAAGCTTCATTTTTAAACTTTTTGTCTGTCTTTCGTCATTAGCGAGGATCATAAGCTTTAAAATTATGTTTGAATCATTAATTTTGATGAAGGATTAAGGAATATATGACGTTGCCACAAAAAAAACTTTTTTAATAATATTATATATATATTATTCATTTTTCAGTTTGAATATGGACGCATCAGACCGCCTCAACGAATGGTCGAACAACTTGAACACCTTGATGCAACTCGTCAATAAAACTACGCATCTCATTAATAAAGAGGAATGCGTACATAAACACCTTTTAGCGACAGCGGAGTAAATACATACATAGATATTAACATATTTTCTTTACAAGCAGGAAAAATTTGTAAAATGGATTATTCATATTCTAATAAATGAGTGTACTTTTAACATTTATAGTTTATTTTATGAACTTAAATCCCATAAAGAATAATTAAGCCTATACCTTTTCAAGCCGTGAACTGCGTGTTCATACTGCCGTGTTCCATTTTTAAAGATATGAAGCTTTCCAACTATCGCGATAACGTTCCGTTCACACATACCACCATGACTGATGATTCGTTATTAATAGCGATGGACGTACTCACGTGTTATACATTTGATATATTGGTCATTTTACACGATTCGTGAGAGTGTGAATACGGTCATAATAGATTATGTACCACTTAAAAAATTAAACGATAGGTTCGTACCAAATCACGATCATGGAAAAATAATGATTCGTCGGATGTGTGAATGAGCCCTAAGTGGTTTTGTGTCTTTTCAACTAAGTTACACATTTTTTACTTACTATAAAACTACTATACTGCTGCAAATAAATTTAAGCCTTTGTAGTAACTCGGCAAAGTGACGGTATTGTCCCTTACCGCAAAGTACAATCCGAACACAAGGGCGACCAGCGTGAGATCGAAATCCATCGGCGGCCTGGATAAATATATCTTCACGTTACGTTTGAAGGACCCGATGTCATAAGAAGGAGGGAACACATTGGCCGGGAGATGGTTCCACAGTTTCACGGTACGACAAAGATAACACATAGATAAATTTTAATTCGTGCCGAGATGGAGGTTCCCGTAAAACAGTGACTACGAAGCCCAGCGCATGTGGTTCTGTCGTGAAAAGGATCCTTGAGGAATTAGATTGAACAACCCTTAAATGCATAAGAAGTTTTTTTTAAAAATGTTTTTATCAACTCATAAGATTTTTCCTTGTTTTTTTTTTTAATTTTTATTAAAAAAGTCAAAACTGAATATAGCTTAAAAATATTACAATTCATTCGACCAGCCAATAGACTTCCACTGTTGGGCACAGTCGTCCCTCAAACCATCACGACGACCGGTCTCACGCTGATCGTATTCTGTGGGTTCCTGCTACTGCGTCTCCCATTATGTGGCTGCAAATTTACGGCCCCATCGGCCATCTCTTCTACAAGCGATAAGCCCCGCCCGTTGCTACTTAAGTCTAGCAATTCTGAAAGCTGTGTCAGTGACTTTAGTTTTTAGCGGATCTCATCGTTTCTAATTCGATCATGCAGAGAAACTTCAAGCATAACCCTTTCAAATAAGTTATTGTTGTAAAATATCTACATCACTATGCATTTAAGGGTTAAATTATGTTTATACATATCTAAATGTAATTAATTTACTACATTCCAGTCTGTCGTGAACAGGCTATCTACAAAAAAGATAAGATACGGTTAAACGCTGCCAGAACTATTACAAGTTATTAGAAAATTAGTACCCATTTGGTATCCACATTACTAATAAATGGTTTTAAACAAATAAACGTGTATCTAGGTAGATAACTATTTATTTCATTAAATAAAATGTTAACAGTTTTTATATCTGCATTGATTCCTTTAAGTTTAGTTTTAATATTTAGGTTAATAAACAGAAGACATAAACCTCCTATTTTCGGCGTTTACCAACAGAGAAACAAATATTATTGGTTCAAATTTGTGTTGATGTACGTGTTCCTTACAGCAAGACAGGTACGTTATTCTAAATTTGTATATTATGTTAGGGGCCAATTTTTCAATGAACAGACATCTTCATTTGAGGAATATTTTTCAATTTTGACAGGTTTACCATAAATTATTTTTCAAAAAATCAAAGTTATTCCTCAAAGTTACCTGGCGATTAAAAAAAAACAGCCTCTAATCTGGTAATGTATTATTCTAAATGTATTCTTGTTTATTGATGAATAAGTATTATTTTCTTGTAATTTTTAACATAAGTACCTTAACTGTGAACTATGTTAACTAATTATAGGTAGATTATCTACTAAGTACCTATATATTATTCGGATAATAGGTATGATAATTAATTTTTTATCATTATTTTGTATTTCACGTAGTTATTTCGTGTTCTTACGACATTCTTTCTTCAGACTGTTTAAATTAGTTTAGGGCCGGCATTGGCAATTTGATTTTAAATGTAGATATATGTATCCAGAACTATCCATATATTTACGTAGCAGAGTTGCAAAATCATACGGCTTAATGTAATCTATTGTACATAACAGTCTAACACTAGTAATAAACAAAAAAATATTTGAGAGGAAACGATTACTCGTGTAGTAAATAATAACCATAGAAAATGTCTTGTTTTATGTATGACAATGATCCAGGAATATAATTGTTATCGATTATTATAGCGTCCGTGTTATTTCTGACGAATAATCGTGGCTTAGACCGGCGGAATATAGATTTGATGTCCGCGGATTCGATTCTCAGCATGAAATAATGTTTTTTTTTCGGAATTCGTTTGCATTAATAGATAGTTTGAATTGGTGAAGGAAAAACATCGTAAGGAAACCTGAAAGCTTGAGAAATGTTTTTGTAATACCTATCACCAAATACAGAATCGTACATTTCCCGGCGTTTGCAAACGGGTCGGGGGACTGGCGGGCGTAGTGATTTAGCCTGGTCTTTTCTCGGGAAGAAGTATTTGCCCAGCAGTGAGATTCTTTTAATCTTCATCGGGTTTTATCGTCAAATCGTATTTTAATAATAATAGCTCGTGCCGTGGTCAAAAGATTGGCCAGTCAGTAAAGTTAAAACCGGATACTATAATAACCGTTAATTTTCCGAGCTACTATAAAAAAAAATGCTGAGCGCCGATTATCATTGTGACCTTTGATTTTATAATAAAAAATTGTGTCTCGAAGCATGTAATCTACTATGTACATAACGAAATGACCTAACCTACTTATTATTTTAGTTTGTAAATTATTTGAAACGACTCTATGCTGTGGAAGTAGGTAAAAGTGACGACGGTACTATTCACATACATCGGCAGGATGAACAGTTGGAGCAGATGTATTATCTCGGAGATTATCCTACGGTAAGGAACACCTGTACGTTATCAATATGTAATCAAATAAACCAAACACTAAAAATAAATTTGTGTAATGTAGTTACGTACCTACGAAATGTTTCTATAGTGTAATTATTTTAATAAAACTTAACGCTAGAAATATTACAGATTATTCTACGAAGATGTTTTAATTTTTAGAATTATAATTAAAATATGTTATGATAAATAACTATAATAAATACCAAACTACACACAGCTATGAAATTTAAAAGTATATTTAACTAAAATTCAGCTGGTAAAGGTTAATAACTAGTAATGAATATTTTACCAGACTACATGGAATCCAAAAGGAGGACTGTGATTTCAGCAGGCTATGTTTGTATGTTCATCTGTTTCCGCATTTCTTCTGAACTACCAATAATAATTTGACAAATGATATTTTATGTTGGCGGATTATGATTGTAACATTAGATATTTTAGCGGCATTTGCAACTAACATTACTTTATAGATTGAATTTACTATGTATTTTAGTAGGTTATGAAAATTAACATATGATATATTGCAAAGATAAAAAAAAATTTTTTTTTGGTGCAATAATGTGAAAATATATCCGAAACTTTTTTAGGGGGTTTTGAAACTTAACCACTCAAATATAGTTCGTATTTTTCAGGGCGCGTTCTTTTCCGTTAGTTAGTGTTAGTTTTTAAGCTTATCTAGTTTAATTTAATAAAGAAACGTACTTATATATTAAATACTACAAACATCAATAAAGATTTGGTTTTTCCAGTCTATCGATGCAGTTTATTTCAATGGAATGTCTAGTAAAGGCGATGCAATTATATGTGGGTTAGCATGTCGACCAAACAATGAGTGTGATGCATTTATGATCTTGAAGGTGAGATTTTAAACTTTATGTTATTATATAAGCATAATGCTTAGCGCATTAGTAATTAATACTTTAAAGTATCTACCTATTTTCCTTTTTTATGTGTATCTACCTTATTGGAAGTTGTAAGTTGATGAAGGAAATTTCCAATAGTAGGTACGTATACGTTCCCACATATAATATGCCACAAAAAATATACGAGATGATAACAGTATTAAAATTGAAAATCCTTCTGCTAAAATTTAACAAGAATATGAAACTATACTATTATAACAGAATAGCTGTGCCCGCAGCTCCGCTCGTATGGACTACATATGTGCCATCGGTTGAGCGCACGCGCAAATTGTGCTGCCCTCGTTTCCACCGTTCGTCCGCTGGTTATTTTAAAGACAAAAATGCTTATTGTGGGTGATCCTTAAAATATAGCCATTTTTAATACATTAATTTGATATAATAAACCATTATTTACTCCATTTTGATATATCTCGTATGGTTTTTTTCGGAATTGATTCACAATTATCGTCACTGTTTATGTTAATTTATCTAATAAAATATATCCTATAACCTGGCCACATACCAGTGAATAAAAAATATTTAAATCGGATAAATGGTTTTCGCTTGAAAAGAACATAACGGATAAAGAGACGTTGATGCGTCTGTGGACGCGCCATCCTCACTTTTCATCTATAAAATCATTAAACTTGAACTGTACCGAATCGTGAATACCCACTTACTTTTATCGTTTTCAGATCAATGACGAAGAACTATATTTAACTCCACAACTACCTGATACATTTTTACAGCAAAATTCACAGGAACAAGGGAAATATAAAATCCAAGGTATCGAAATTATCAATTTCATACCAATGCGAACTTGGCAGTTGTCTTATAATGGAGTAATGAAGTGGGTAAACTTTTTTATAGTTTTACACGTACTTTTAGATAAAGGCATTTTGTTCTTTGATAAGTTAGATTTGAAAGGCTTATTGCCCCTATGCTGATAATCAAGTAAACATTTTAATAGCATACGTGAACTTGGCTTTGCTTTGAATATGACATGTTATTTTGTATACCTAACTAGGTACTACTACTATATAGGAGTCTTCAAAATAGCAGTGAATATGATTCTAAAAACGGTTACGATATAAAAGAAATGTAACTATCTTTTTTATTACAGACCTAAAAATAGTACAGAAAAAAAAGTTACAGTAAAACTTTCTCTGACGTGGAGTGCTGTTTGGGCGCCATTCAACTATGACTCACAGATGTCACCATGGAGCATGGCTAATGATATGGCCCGAGAACCCTGGTCACGCGACTACTTTATATTACTAAAAAAGTAACATCTATAATATATTTTTAATTATTTTATGAAGATAAATATTGACGTCAATTAAGAATTTTATTCAAATTATGTATGTATGTATATAAATAAAATGATTGAGGTTGTGCGCGCATCACGCAAATACTACTGGATAGATTTTGATCTTTTTTTTTTTGCTATACTACTTAGATAATTGGTCCTTAAAAAAATCATGATATCTTCATTTAATAAGGTGTTATTAAAGTATATAAAAATACGATTTTTATAAGCACTACGCGTTCAGCGTTGTGTTTTCTTGCCGCGGTGTTAATAATATAATATAAATACCGCAGATGAAGTCGCGGGCATCAGCTAGTAATATATAAAAGGAATGTTTCTTTGTACCCTATGCACTCCTAAGCCATTGATTCGATTGCAATGAAACTTTGGTGAGTTTGTATGCCCGAAGTTACATTTTAGTACATCCAGTGTACGACAGATGTCGTGTAAGTCGATTTATTTTCAAGACAACGGGAAAGAAGCCACGGGCAATAGCTAGTTTTTGTATAAAATACTTAATCGTCAACTCGGTTTTCAAAGTAAGATGTACTAAGGAGCAATATTTTTGTAGAAAATTGTATTTACGTATCACTAACCATTACGCCACCGCACGCTGATAAAGCAATTATATCAAATAAAATCAATATTTAAGGTTAGCTGAGAGGTGCAGCCTAATGCTACATAGTGTATACTATTCCTCATGAATCTGTCTATCACATACTAAAAGATTTTTTCGAATTCGACCGGTAGTTCCAGAGATTAGCGCGTTTAAACAAAAAAACCTCTTCCGCTTTATTATACGAGTATCAGTATAGATAAAACATACTTTTTCAGACTACATCAAACACATTACGAGCAAATGGGCGTATTAAAAGGATCTGCTGTACTTGATGGCAAAGAATACGCACTTAATATGCCGTGTATGAGGGATCACAGCTTCGGTAAATATTGTTTTAACTATATTCACATAGTTATTTTATATCATTCAAACATCTAAAATCGTACGTTTTAATACAGGCCCTTATCGAAACTGGCGAACGTTCCACCGATATGTGTACCATTTTATATTCCTTGAAAATGGAGACTGCATGGCGATAGGCAGCGTATGTCAGCCAGCTATTTTATCGCAGTAAGTATTTTCTTTCAGGGATAGGTAATCTCACACACGGCCAATTTATTCTAAATCAAGCATATCTTCTACACTCGTAACAAATTACTTAAAATCATTTGAACACACAAAAGTTGGTTGTTTACGAGTTTCTGTTACGTCACGACTCACGAGGCCTATCGAAAATACATTAATACTTTTATACTATTTCTGTATGTACCGACTAATTTCTTTTTACATTTAATTGCTGGGCACTTAGCTGTAGTCTCATTTCACACGCTCACTAACAGACACAAACACGATTTTTATATATAAAATAGAACATCAAGGCTAACAAGTTTAGTTCGATGTCTTGGAAAAATAACATCGTGTATCTTCATCCTAATCCTTTAAAGAATCTCGAAGAATTTAAAGATTTTTTTCTTTATTTTTATTCAGTCTTCTTTGTAGCACCCAGAGTATCCATAATAAGTTGATTAAGGATAAAAATAAGTTGGAGTCTCTTTTCTTGCAAAAGGGTATCAAAGCCACGATCAGAGCATTTTGGGACACCGGCATTTATTGGTGCTGCATCAGAAGTATAGCCATCAACTACTACTCTGATACTTCGCCCGGACAAAAAGCTCGATACCCACATGCAACAATCCTCAGGGATACCGTAGGATCTTAATTTAAACCCTGTCAAAAGCCTTTGCGATGTCTAGGCTAACTGCTAAACCTTCTCCCTTACTTTCTATGGCTACAGCTCATCTTTGAGTGACGTAAGCAAGAAGATCACCTGCTGAACGGCCATTGCGAAAACCATATTGGCGGACGCTAATGAGCTGGTGTCCTTCAAGATACCTCAACAATTGTACGTTGATGGCTCGCTCCTTCACCTTAAAAGTTAGGGAATTATTCCCAATAGTTCTGTAATTTGTCGAATCAGTTTTGTCACCCTTCTTGTGTATAGGGTGAATATTGGCAAACTTCCAAGAACACGGAACTTGACCAGATCAGTAACAAATCATAAAAAACGCATGAGTACAGGAGCCAACTCCGGAGCACACGTTCTTAGTACTAGCTTAAAACAAAAACACCCTGCAACGCACTGTAATGCTCCTTGGTGCATTGTTGGTACAATGCTTCATAGGTGACGGTATCTACTTGTCATTAGATGGCTGATCACTCTGTTTCCTGCCTTATAGCATTAAAAACAAAAAAAGTTGTCATAGGGACGTGACATCATTATTAAGTTTTTTTTTCAGTCTTACCATTGGTTATTTATGTCGTAAATCAGACCAGGCAGTTTTTCCGGTAGACTTCTGCGATTTCCAACTTTACCATCACGGTGAAAACCAGATATTACCTAAGGACTACGGTTTCGTCTTCAGAGCAGGTAAAACATTATAGTGTACCCTCTAATCCTTACATTAATGAAAAAATATTATTAAATAAAGATTATATTTTATTAAGGGTACAGAGTGTGATCACAAAATTATTTTACAGGTGGTCAATCATATGCAGTGAAAGTAAAAGTTAACGAAGAAGAAATATTCTACATAGGCGAGGAGCGTATAGCCAAATTTTACGAGCGGTGGTCCACTGTTGAAATTAACGATATCAAAGGATGGGCTTGTGTTGAGTGGCATTATAATAATGTTCAGGAAAAGAAGAAGTAACTTCTTTTAAACTATTTTTATATACCGACACACTAGTATTTAATTTTTATTCATTTTACATCATTAACAAATTATCTGTTTATGTGCGTCATTTTTAGTATTATTACTTGAGATACTATCTACATACTTCATGACGTCCGATGAGTGAGTACGAAATGTAAATAATAAATACGAATTACTGAAGAAAGAGCTATATTTAGTAACAATTCATTACATAATTTAAGTATATAATATTTAGTTTGTATATAAAACATAGACTAGAAAATGTCAGTTAAAATTATTGACGTAGAATGAAATCGATTTATATAACTAATTTATTGTGCTTCCATTTGACATAAAGAAAATATATTTATTGTAATGAATGCCAATAAAATGAATGAAGACCAATTTTAATTGAATAGATATAATACTTTGTTTCCAATAAATCCATTTTTATTACACGTTCATTTTATTGTGATCTTGCAGACCGTAAATGGGTCAGTTATTATTATACCCACACTTTGCTGTCTCTGATATATTATTATAGATATGTACGAATTAAATACAAAAGTAATATCATAATTGTATTTACGATTATTAGGCATAACGGGAATCTTGATTACGTTCTCAAATATCTTTTATTTTTATGAAATTTCATGGTAACTCACGATATGAAATATCCTTTCAATACAAAATATTCCTGTCCGAAGACCACATTAACTTATGACCTTTTACCTGACACTTGCGGTTAGTTTATAACAAGACGGCATAATATAGTTTATCGCGTGTAACAAATAAATTTTTAAACTAAAATCTCCTATTCGTGTCCTTTACAAAATGCGTATAGATACCGAGTTTCCTTCAGGAATTTTGACAGAAAACACATAGGTGGTTTTGTTTTTGCAGTAAGCAGCTTCCATATTGTTTGCATTCAATCGCACGGGAGCGACGGTACCCTTTAAATAGGGCCTTGGACCAGAAGAAACGAAAAGTTTGTTTTTAACCTTACCAAAGTGTGGGTATATTAGTTAATTGTCACAAATACTATAATTAATCGTATAACAATATATTTTTATATTTATTTAATACGGTAAAAACATTTAAATGTTTTATTACATAGTTGAAAACTTTATAATATAATTACAAAATATTCAGGAGCTTAAACAAGACCTTCAAGTTAATTTCAGCTTATTATAAATACGACTAATGACAACTTTCTAAAATGTTTATGCATTTAAGATAAAATGAAGAATTTACATAATCATTTTTTAAATAAAGCGAACACGGTATAGTTTTCAAGCCTGTTATATTAAGACATAAAAGAGTAAATATGAAATTCCAATAAATACATATTCCAGTCAGATTTTCTTATATACTCGGACAATGAGATACAAGTTATGGAAGACAGCTTTATTTACTTAATGAAATTTTTGATGTGTAACTTTAATTTTGGTCAATTTGGTTTGGTAATCATACTTTTTTTTACATCATACTCTAGAATAGATTTAAATTTACTTTGTTTGCATTTTAATCTAAATAGACAATTGACAGCCATTTTAGATAAGTCCAGACTATCTCAACAATCAACGTCTATCAATTTATTAATTATTTCTGGAAAAATAGTATATATTTACGTTTATCCTTATTTTGATTTTTCATATTAAACTACGCAATCTCTATGTAATTCTAACACAAACAAAGATTATCTATACTTCATTTAAACAATTGGCTAAATCGTTTACTAAAATTAATCTAGCCATAGGTTTAGACGTCACATTTTCATGATAACATAAGTCATCTCTAGACACTTGTAAAGTTACAATAATATCAATAGAAATACTTCGGTATATTTTTAGAATTTGGTCAGTGCGATCATGAAAATTCTTCGAATATTCATAACAATATTATGTAATAAATTGATGATACTTTCTGTATTTCACTGGACATTTTATTCGTAAACGTCAATACTCGATTATAATTCTCTTAGCTCCTTGTAAGCTTGTGAATACAGAGTTAAATCCAAACATGGCCTAATACATATTATTATGTTTTAATTTTTTTAATTATCATTTTCTTGATATGATTTACTTACATATATATATAATAATTGTACTGGGATGTCTGGTTTCAAGTTGTTCAAATGAAAACCCGAATGAAATAAAATGAAAGATATTGTATATTTCAACCCATGACCTAAAAGACATTTGAAAAAATCTCCTAAACTAATAGATCTCAAAAATACCTTTTTTTTAATATCAGATTTTTTTGGGCTATGTTTTTTCCTTGTCAATATAACTTATAATTATATATGTATATTTTTATCATTATAGGTTTAGCGTTGTGGCCACACTCTCGCCAGATTTTAAGTAACGATGTGGCCCAAGATGGTGACACTCTAGGCTTAGTGGAAGGACTGGCTCTCAAGTGCAGCTGCCGGAGCACACCTGTTGGTGCTTGACGACAAATTTTCAACTTGAGGGTGGTAGCTAGCCAGGCGGGCATTAGAAAAAGCCTTATCACCAGGCTATGGTTTCATCGCAATGTTTTATTGCTCCACAGGGAAATAAAAAATAATGTTATTTTATTTACATAGATTAATTATTATTTACTTTTAACTTTTTGTTTGGATCATTTGTTTCACTGAATGTCCGATGTTAATTTAACATGCATTAGTGTATATAGATAACCTATTTTTTTTTTTTTACATAAACAGATGAACTTTATAACTTAAGAATGATTTTTTTTTAGTTAAGTCTAGTATAAACCATGTTTTGTACTTTGTTATAGAATCAGTATTATTTACCGAATTCTACATAGGTATTCTTACTTAATTTGTTGGCATTCACTTGGAGATACTAAAACAGAATTGAAAAAATAATGCACTAAAAAAAATTATATCTTTCAACTGCGAACTGATTTTATGTAATTGATAATCATTCCTATATTTAACATTAGATCAATCAACATTACACATTTATCAATGGAATGGACAAGGGACTAGAGTTATTACTGATCACAGCACCTATACATATAACATAAATATCTTTTTTATAATAAAATGTTTATAACATTTTACATCAAGACGGTTATGTTTACACACAGTAAGGCAGAAAACATTTTTCTTTAAATATCATTAAATACTGTTTTTAAAACTTCACAACTTATTACTATGAATTTGAAAGCTCATTTAGCTGAACAGGACTTACTTTTGTAAGTATTCTTGCAATTAATAATTCATAGTTAACATATAAATAATAATTCTATGACTAAATATATTTCACATATAAATAATATAATACTTGGGGATTGTAAAATAATTATATGCACAATGATAATTGTGATATTAAACTAATTTTCTTATAAGTTAATAATTATGAATACTGATATTTTGCGCGTATTTGGATTTTGACTAGATTATCCTTTTATTTACTATTTTAACTTGTATAATGTAATAGTAATCGGGTCCATCATAAAACAATAACCAAGATTCATTACATTTAACTTTCACGTTTGATTATACATTATAAATTGTTCAAAGAACTACAAAATTTGTCTTTCTCTGCTTTAATTGCAATATTCCGCTTAAGCTCTAACAATATATACAACAAAATCTAAGACATTAGAGACAATATTATCATTGAACAAAATAAAATTATATATGTACTGTAAATTAACAAATAAATCAGAATATATTTTAATTATGAAGAACACAATTTTTAACAAAGACGAAAACCAACTTAAATTATTTTGAGGAGTTCCCTGGTGTATTTCGAAATCGAAGGTCCAATGCCAATGAAATAAAAATGGGACCACCTTTGCGGTATCCCCTTCCTTACGAACAAAGAATCAACGAAGTTATGGCTGAACATCCATAAAAAAAATCGAATGGAGAACATCTCTTTTTTTGAAGTCGGTTAATAAAGTTTTATTCATCTTTTTGACGAATTTAGTCTTAATAACATTTAAATTATAAAGAACGATCACGTGCTAAATTACCAAGCTATAACTAAAACGGTTATTTCCGATTTTATGTAGGGAAATTTTTCATTATAGCAACAAATTCTACAAAAATTTGTTCTTAACATCTGTCAATATAAAAGGTTTAATAATTTATTTAAAAATAAAAAATAAACTTCGTTAATGTATAGACAGCACTAAACATAAATCTAAAAATACAGATGTTCACCAGGGTCTCTTAAATGGTTAAATAACATAATGCTTAAAAAACACTCCCTAAAACGAAAAAAAAAACATCAATAAATAAAATAATCAACGTAGAAATCACAATGAAAAACAAAGCGACAAAAATAACATTTTTAAGTCAACGTGGAGTGTACTGAGTACTGAAACATAGGTATCCGTTTACAACAGACATAAAAATAACATTTATGAGATTTCATACGTAGAAATAAAAAAATCAATTCCAGAAATGTATGCTATAAATATTTAAAACGCTTTAAAGCATTTGCACTTTATTAAATTGGCTATTGAAGATTACAAACAGCGGAGGTGCCGGGCGCGTGGTCGAGCTGCGCGCGGCGCCGCTTGATCCCTTCGAGGTACACCTCGCGGTTGAACAGACCGGCCGCTAAAGGTACTCTGTTCGTAAACATTTTTACCAATACTTACTATCATTATTTTATTACCATATCTTTGTAAAAATATTTCGATAGGCTTAAACCAGAATGTATCAAAACATTAAACGATTCTGTGGTAAACGTAAACGACTGTGGTAAACGACTGGTGTAAAAAGGACTGAAATACAATTTTGTGAGAAATGAAATGTTACTGCTAAATTATTGAAAACATATTATATTAATTTGTCTTAAAAGGGCATAAGTGTAATTACAACCTTTCAAATCATTATATTTCAAAAAGGCCATTGATGTGGTATGCGCTTTATTATTGCTAAATAAAATGTTAAGCGGTTTACAAGGTTGTTTTTTTCTCTGCTAAAAATAAATCTATATATAAACATTTATTAAACAACATATCTTTTTTTCTAAATATTATCAGTGTTGGTTCATTGTTATAATGCTTATTTATTGAAAACAAGGCAGGAATGAGAGGTAAGCGAGATGATGTCAAAAACATTTAGGTCGCCTAGACATTTTGTTAATAATTAAGTAATCAATTAAATTTATGTATCGATGTTTTCGAGAACATTTTTGACCTCGGCCCTTTTAACACAAGACCACAGAATTATTTGCATTCAATATTTCTTGAATTAATTCTATACAAATATGTTGAATTCTAACGAAAATTTTAAAATATAACATGTAATAAATTTGAGAAATACGGAAGCGAAGGCGACTCAATGGATGTGTCTTGTACGCCGCCTCGATCGACGTACATTCGGATCTTACAATGAGCCCATTTAAGTAAAACATTTACTGAGCTTCATCGTCACTTAACATTAAGTGATTAGGTTATCAAACGCTAAAACTTACTAAGTAAAAAAACTATAGAAATTAAATAACTTACACGTCTGTGCCCGGGCGTAAAGTACTCGAGAACAGCGCCCAGACTGGTTTGTGGTCACTGGTACAAACAGACTGGACAGAATTGTACGCGAGGCATTTGAGCCCTGTCGATACCGGAACTGCACTGATACGACGGAGCCCTAGTATAACAGACAAATTATATAAACATTTAATAAGAGGCGTAGTCAAGCGAGAGGTCTGCCCTGGACGGGACTATGAACTAATTGTGTGAAAATGTGAACTAAGATTTAAATAAATACATTTCATATTATTCCATTCGGATGGGTTTAAAATAAGCACTAAACTGTTTATTATTATCTGTGACGGAACTGGATAATTCTTTTTTTAAGTGCGCGTCTTGTCATCTTTCTCGTTGGCAACCCTGTCTGTACTAATCACAATCAGTAGTGTTTATTAAACACCGATTGATTGGAAATCTGATAGTATCGATAGTTTTGTATAAATCTATCAATTAATAAATTAACTATCGTTTGTTTTAGTACCGTATTTAACATCTAGGCAAAGGAGTGACAGAGTCGAAAAAAAGTTTTCTCTTGGGATTTATTGCAGTTAGACAATTTGTATACATTCCTTTCAAGTATAGCAAAATTTAAACATCGTAAGATCGTAATATGTGCAAATGATAATCGAATAATTTATAAACCATCGTTGTTTAATGAACACTAATCAGTTGCTATTGCTCTGTTTTATTTTGTTCTCGAATGATTTACAAAAATTCAGGGATAATTAATTCTTTACATAAAAAAATTTGCAGCTATTTTTATTTAACCCTAAATGAGGGGACAGCGAATATGTCCTACGCTTCGGGCAGCTGAAACTCAAGCTACACCATTGCATTTAATTTAACAATGTAATGCAAATATCTAATATCAGTTTCATTTCATTTTATACAATTTCATTAAACATTAAATATGAGTATGTAATCTTTTGTAATATACCGATATGGAGCATATTCTTTATGGGTAAGTTTATCATTTGTCTCTGGAACACGAAACGCCAGCGCCGGCCCTAGACCATAATCAAGGTAGAGTGAGATTGTCTTTCGCCGCCCTTTGATACACGCTTTCACACCATAAATTGTACTGTGTATGACACCATAAGAGGTGCGGGCGTCGCGCTAAGCTTAATTTTATGTTCTTGAATTCAATTTTAATTTCCATTTGGAGCAGCCCCGCTCCTCTCTAATTGTTTTTCGCATTTGTTATCTTGAGGCCCTTCGCCACCTGGCGCCTGGCGAGCTCACCTCTCGCTCTACCCCCGGGCCGTCGCTGTTTCATTACCGTTAGAGATCAACAAATCTACATTTTAAATAGATCCAAACATAACTTACCTAAACTTTTATTATGAAACATACCACACAAAATATCTACTAGATACGCTACACTAGATGTTCTTAATATCTACCGGATCACCTTTATATTTACCGGAGAATGCTGACGATGAGCCTACTGGCATAGATCTTGCTTTATAGAGTATCCTGTCTGTGTACGCTGGTGCCCTTTGTTTACTGGACGTATCAAATTGTTGGCTTCCTGGATCATACTGTTCAACATTAAAAAAAAAATATTTAAATTAACATAAACTTTATTTAACAAGGTTACCAATGTAGGTAAGTGAAAGTGTTTATACCTTATAAGTAGGAGGGAATGTGATAGGGGCTTCTCGAAAATCCCTAAAAGCTGCACCGTCTTCTAATATCGCTGTTAATTGGTCGGCGTGAAGTAATCCATGAGGTAAATGTGGAGGGAGGGGAAACTGAAAACCAAAACATAACCATTTTTTTGTTTTTTGGGACTTTTATTATACTGAATATATCAGTCTCATTGTACCACATTCTACCCACTACTCCCCAACCTATAACGATAAAAAAAAGGTAATAGCTGTCATCTTAGTTAAACATATTGTTAATAGATGGCGTCTTCTATAGTACATGTTAGTTGAATATATTTTCATCACGAATGCCATTAACATTTCGACAATAGCGGGAAGCACAAAATTATGCAATTTCAAAATAATATTTGTAACAGTGGAATTGTTTGACATTCGAAATAATTCAACAATTCAATAACAAATCTAACTGATTTGCGGAAGCCTGGTGATTTTTCCTCAGAACCCAAGTTAGAAATTGTTGGTCTCCTAATTTTCTAAACAAGTACCTAAGTGCATATATAGGGCGCGAAAGCATAACGCTGTGCTTGTCTCCCCGCTTTTACTTCCCAGCGCGGAAAATATATCTAAAACAAACTAGATCTAGTTAAAAGTAAAATAGGTAAAAAATATTGCTGAAATATAGAAATGGGGGAGCAGCTTACACGGGCTAGTTTTCCGCAACTTGACGTCTATATGCGCCTATTTTGCATGGGGCAACGCCGGATAAAAGACAGACTCCGGTGAAATAAGTATTTTTATTGAATAAATGTCCTCAATTCATGAAACGGAATTTTGAAACTCACTTTTGTTTGTTCAATCCACCGTAGCACAGCTGCTCTCGGTTCACCCAGTCTGAAGTTAAGGTCACCACACCAAAATACATAATCGAAATTGTTTGTAACATCTGTAAAATGAACACACAATAAGAACCTGTAATAATAAAAAAAGGGTGTAAGTAGCTATAATATTGTAGGACAAATATTAGGTACAACAGTTTTTGAAATGTGACTCACTCGGAAAATGGTGCTTATATGTGAAGGTATTAATGAATGCGTATGATTTATAACGTTCTGTGACCTAATTAATATAAATAAATAAGATTTATCCCTAAAATAATATATGTCATCAGAATCGAATCACCAAACAATATCAAAACACTTACCTAAATATAATTTAAAATCACTGGAAAGAGATGACACTTATACTTTAAAAACCGCCGCCTTAACGAGGCGACGCGGGCTTCGCACTTGGCATTCGTTGCCGCGTCGCCCCAACGGCAGGCCCAGCAGCATGCTGAGCCTCCGGCATTAATGCGAGACAGTTCGGTACACCCTAACTGTCTCCCTCCATCCGCCGGACCTGTGCAATGGGAAGACGGGCCCCCCGACCCATCTCCCCTGGTCCGGCTATGGAGGCGGCAGGAGGCGAGCGAAGCGCCTCCTTCGGCCACCTGTTCTTCTTAGGCGGAGAGAGCCGCTCAGAGGGTCTTCCTCGCGAGCCCTCTCCTCTGCCTCCTTCTGCGAGATGACATCCTCGCAGAAGAAGACCACTACTGACCATGACCCCTCGCTGTCGAGCATGTGTTTTACCACACTCGGCAGCGAGAGGTCCCCTCCGACCGGCCTCTGTTTTTTCAACCGCCACCTTGAGGCCCAACAACTCTATGCGCCTGACCACTAGGGCTGTTCCCTCAGTGGCCAGGCGCCTCACCTCCTCAAACGTCACCCCCCCCCCCCGGCTACGACCAGGGTGTCGTCCGCGTAGCACAGGATGCGTATCCCCGCAGGGAGCACTACGCGGAGCAACCAGTCGTAGCTCATGTTCCACAGGAGTGGTCCCAACACCGACCCCTGTGGAACACCGCACCCAACGCCGCGCCGGGCCATCACACCTCTGCCGTCCACGAAGGCGACCTCCCTATCCTGGAGGTAGTCCTCCAACAGCTGCCGCAGGTACGAGGGCACTCCGAAATATCGGAGCGCCTCTCGTATCACGCTATGCGGCAGGCTGTTGAAGGCGTTGGCGATGTCGAGCGACACTGCCAACAGCCTACCTCCCTCCTCGGTCGTCTCCGCGGACCAAGCCTTCAGGGTGGAGAGGGCGTCCATTGTTGAACGCCCCCTCCGGAAGCCGAACTGCCACGCCGACATTTCCGGCCCCTCTTCCTCCAAGTGTCGGATGACACGGGAAGCAACTATACTCTCCAGCATCTTTCCCGTGTCATCCAACAACACCAGGAGCCGGTACGAGGACGGGCAGGCCGGAGGCCAACCAACAAACAACGGTCGAACAGCTCCCGAAGCTCTCCCCCCAGGTGGCCATTGCAGTTAGAACCTAACCTAATCAATCCAGTGCGCAGCAAAGATTGGCTACAATATAAACCATAAGAATCAAAGCTGTTGATTGCGAGACACGTCTATTATTATGATGACAGAACAAAATAAGTGACACCAATAGAATTAATATGATGACAATAATATTTGTTGGGAATAGATATTATAATTAGCGGATACATAATGGTGACGTAGAATATTGTTTCTTAACTAAATTATTTAATTTGAAGATCAACTTAGAGATTTGCTAGGGTAGAAAGATGGAATTCTGCATTATTTTTGCTTACCCTTAATAAGAGTACACTGCACTTGATGATAGTTAATAAAATTTAATGAAAATATTTTAAAACATCTACAGTTTCAATGCTAACAAAATTACCTTTATTTTTATGTCTGCAAGGTAAATTCTTAGGCAAGTCAATAGCCCTTATTATTCTTTTAATATCAGATACTCTTTCTTTGACTTTTTCCTGATGTGCTGTCAAATGCGCCGTGACGAAAAGAAACGTGGAACCGAATAAAGCAAAAGATATTGCCACCGCGCCCTTTGTGCGAAACGCGGTTCCTGGCCGGACGGAGAGACTGGCATCTTCCGGCAATGAGCAAAACCAGATCAGATCTCTTCTTATGAATACTGTAAGATGGATAGTACCTGCAATTATTAATTTAATCTTAATACAGGTTATTACAGTAATAATAAACTGCTATTATGTAAATTAGTGATGCCCAAAATTAAATATAGGTAAAAATATAGGTTAGGTTAAATATAGATTGATTAAAAATATATTCATACTTGAGACATTAACAAAAATTTACGTGAAAAGTCTTCCCTAAACAAATAAATCAAATTGTCGTGTTTGTTTGTAATGTCAAAACAATAGCTTTTTAGTAAATGCATATGAAAGTATATAAGGTACTTATAACAAAAACCAATTTTTGTCTGTTTGATCTGGTAATCCCAAAAACGGTAAAACCAATTTTGACAGGACTGTCACTGAAAACTTGAAAGTTACTTTAAAGGAGTAATTTAAGTTAATTTTTATTTTAGAAAAATAAATAGGGTTCCACACAAATAAAATGGTAAGCATTTTTATCTTTAACATGATTGGCAGGCGACGGTCATAACAATACCGATGGCATTCTGTAGTTCATGCGAGCGGAGCCACGAGCACAGCTAGTATGTAATAAATGAGTAGTACTTGTATTGTATTATAATCATTTCCAATGAAGAATATCAACTCACTCGGTTATGTACCTACCCTAAATTATTTTTAACATTTTCATAATGACTTGGTCACATCCATATGTGCAAAAAGCTTACACACTTTATAAAATACTAATAAGGTTGGAACACATACAATATAAGTAATAAAGAATGATATGTCAAATCGAGGATTGAAAAAAAAATTTTGTGTACGTACTACATTAATGTAAAGGCAGTTGACATACAATTTACTTACCTAAATAGTAAGAATGTAACAATAAATGTGATGGTCCTAAAACTTCTTGTATGGTAATTTCCCATTCTGTCCTCTCTGAATATGACTCCTGAGTGCCGATTGCAAATATATCAGGCACATGTTTCACTTGGTCAGGAAATATAAAATCAGCTAATTCTCTGTAAACATGAGATTTACAGACAAATTTATTTTGTTCCACCAATTCTAGACAATTATTGTAGGAAATTTCTATGAATAAAGTTTACTCTATGGAATTTAGATTAAAAAACAATTTCCTTGACTATTTAAATGAAATGTAACCATAATCTACAACATAAATATTGTAAGAATTCTAAGTTTATTTACTATATACAAACTGTAACTAGCTCAATACTACATCTTAAAAAAATGCATTATGATGAGCAACTGTTGTCAATCCATAGGTCGTTCCTATGGCAATGTACTGCAGAGATAGAGACACTGAATTTGCATCTGTTTAACAAATTGGATACCTTCTCAGTGAGCCATGGAAAGAACTATATTTGTTGTCATCCACCAGAGATCACAGTTGTCAACACAGTTGGAAGTAAAGTAAAAGTAAAGTGGTATAAAAAAATAAATACCTGGGTGGGGCTTGTCCATTCATATTCCATGTCCCAATAAATATTTTTACCTCTCTATCTGGAAACACATGCTCTAACTCAGCAGCCCCTAATAAAGAATGGGATGCTAGTCTACCGTAGAGATAGTTCCTGAAACAATATTTCACATAAAATGATATTAATATGGGTACTAGGAAATATAATCCTTAAAATTATTAGGTAGGTTAGGTTTATTGATATTACAGATTTTATGTGTTATACTTCCAGATCTACTATTAGTTAACATACATAATATTTACTATAATTTAATTTACTATGTATTTATACTTGCTAATGTAAAACTAGCTTCTGGATGAGGTTTTGTTGTGTAATATGGGAATGAGAAAACAAATTGATATTAATTTATAATCCCATTCATTTTATTTTTTAATAATTATATAAACCACATAGATATTTAAATAATTTTAAGGATCAATAGTATTATTAGCATAAGGACCGAAGAGCCATTAGACTTTGACAACTTCGCAGGGGTTGGTATTTATGCTTTATACAACATTACTTCTTAAACAGTCATGATTATGAGCCTACTAATAAATTGTAATATATGAATAGAATTAATTATTAAAAGTACAGTAACCTTTCTCGTGCCTCCTGTGTAGGAATGAGACGCAGAACTTGTGCAGCAAGGAGTGAATTACGGGCTAAGCTATCTGTGCTGCCAGCTCGTGAGGACCGAGTGATTGTTGATTTCGACCTAAGTGAATTTTAAAAGAGAAGTTTGAAAAAAGTTTATGCAATATGAAATAAAAAAATAAATTTTCAACAATTTAGGTACTTACCTCCTCTTGCGGTCTAGAGAACTACTTCTATCACTTTCCGGAGATGAAGATCTATACAAAGACTTAGCTTCTATTGAAATCAAATGGTCAGCTGATAATCTCTTAACAAAAAGTTTATTTTTTGTTTTGATTCCTTCAAATGAACCAGAATGTTCAAAACACTTTTTTGCATCATCGTTTTTATGCAATTTCATTGTAGCTTTAGTTATTTCAACACATTTTGATTGAGTACATGACATTGTTTGATCATTTAGGCTGTTAACAGAGTTTGTTACTGGACTGCAGGGACTAGAATTTTCATCTTTAGATGGTGGCCCATCAACTAAACTTTTTGGACGAGATCTTCTGAAGAATGTTCGACAACACTTGGGATTATTGTCTTCATCATTTTGAAGACGTTCTGAACTTTGATTTACGTTATGACAAACTGTGTCAGTGCTGGAATTTCTCTGGCTATCTGAAGTATCCAAGTTACTGTCATAGTTTAACGCACTATGAACTAAAAAAGGATCAGCAGGAGATATAGGACGAGACGTAGATTGAGAAAATTCATCATTAGAATCTGTGTCTACATAGCAACCAACTTTTGGCGATTTCTTGACAAACAAACGCTTTCTCAGTGACAGTTTTTGCTTTGTTCTCGTGGGTGAGGTTGTCATCTTTAATTTACGAGAGTAAAACTACAAATTTTAAGTTAAAGATTACATTTTTACTAAATAAAGACAACATAACCTTTCATATTTTATAACTGACATCTGACATTTTACTAATTTAGTTTTTCATGACGTAAAAATACACAGCCTAAAGTAAATTAGCACAAACAGCCGAAAACATTGAAATGTAAAAATAATATACAAATAATTAAACAGGTATATAGATAAGTACTTTGTTTGTAGTTTAATTTCCATTAACCATGGCAACCATTGTAATAAGCGTCAGTAGGAATAAATTCAAATTTATAGTAAACGCGCGGGATCCAGTTCCAGGAACGAGTAGGTTTTGTCCATTGTATTCAGGGGTTGGCGATAAGTTTCCACCGACGACTGATTGAATGCCGTTTCCTGTCAATAAATATATTTTTGCATAATATTTCATAAAATGAATCTTCGTCGTTTAGTAGGTATAATCACTAATCCTGGTACAGATGTTGTTACAAAAAAGCTGCTACACTCAAGTAAACAGCAAATACTTACACCGTCGCCCGCCGCCTTGTGGATCTTTTTTTAGCTAGTTGGTGCCTAAAATTAGCCAACGCCAGGGACAATTTTTTTAGCTCCTAACATCAATGGGAATTGTCGATATTATTGCGTACCAGCATACGAACATATTTTAACCATGTAATAATACTGATAGAGTTTGTTAAACGTTCGTAGTATTTTAAAGTTTATCTTTAAGAATTGAAGTTTAGAGATTTAATACTTTAGCTTTATACATGTGACGTTACGAAGTTTATGACTCGTCCTCCCCCCCCACACGTCACACAATGTCCCACTTCAACCTTTGATGTTTAACGTAATTAATGGATCACTCATAATAAATGTGAACATTAGATTAAGTTCAATGGCGGAAGTTACAATAGTATATTTCGTGTAAATCCTTAACGCCTTTGTTACTATAACTATCTGACAAAATAATCCCTCAATATAATTAAGTATTTATGAATATATATTGTGATGCATAGGTATTAAGCCAGAATGAAATTTCTTTTTAGAGTCAGCCTAACTTGAAAAGCTATCGCCTTTTGGAAAAAATGTAGCAAACACGATAGTTTACTCACCGATATTACATAAATCGCTCGTACACGCACGATAAAAAGTCCTAAAAGTAGGATCCACTACATCATGGTTAAGAAAATCCGGCTCTTCCTCGCAACCACGTGTAAAGCTTGAAACAACTCCAATAGGGTCCTAGAAAATAATTATAGAAAATTATAAAAAATAAATTCTTCTTTCTATACATAACTAAACATACATAATTAAACTTTCTAAAAATTATAGAAAATAATTCAAAGTAGCTAATTCCAATAATTTGATGTTATGGTATTGTATCATAGATCAAGAGAATATACTTATCTTTTGTTCTGAGTGATGTATGTGTATAATGTTACTATTATTTCACACTTTGAATCTATATAACTAGCTGTGCCCCACGGTTTCACCCGTGTTTTTATTTATTCGTCGCGCCGCCAAACGCCCGTGTAGCCTAGCCCGTTGTTCCAATACTCGTAATTGCCAGGTTTTATTTTATTTTATTAGGAAAAGCCCTCCCACCATGGTATAGTTTCATCATGATGTTTTCCTTCACCGAAAGCTCTGACTCATTGCTGGGATTCGAACTCACGTCCATGGACGCAATGTCCTTACACGCTACCACTGAGCCATCATTGCTTCACGTTCATAGTTACTAATCCGCTCCTTAGGGTTGTAGCGTGAAGTTATATAGCCTATATTATTCCTCATGGTTCTGGCTATCACATTAAAAAAAAATCGAATCCGACTAGTACATAGTTCCAGAGATTAGCGCGTTTAAACAAACAAAAAACTCTTCAGCTTCATTAAGTTATTAGTATTAGTATAGATTTAAGGGGGACGAAGCTTTGCATATGAATTATCACAGCAATGACACTGACAGTCGGACGGTTAAAACAAGTTCAATATTGATCGAATTTATAGTTTGAGCCTCAAAATGTTTCATAATAATTATTATGAACAAAAATATGCCCTAAGGTTTCACCTGTGTTAAATTTATTTAAACACTCCACTGTGCCTTCCCTTATTTGCCTAGTTTGACAGATTGCTTTACGTTCACAGTTACTGCTCTGTTCATTAGAATCGTAGCGTGATGCTATATATCCTACAACCTTCCTCAATAAATAAATAAAATTAAAAAGAGAAGTATAGAAATAGGACTTGTAGTTCTATAGATTAACGCGTTGAAGCAAACAAATCAACAATTAAGCAATCTCTAAGCTTTATAATATTAGTGTAGACAGACATCAAAATCAATGTTGAACATTGAATTAGAACAGTGGCGTAGCTAGTAGCATGGGTGGCATTCGGGGCGGCTAATCCCGCTTCTCTAGAGTAGAAAAGGTAATATAACCTTTTCCACGGTTGGGTGTCACCCGTAAAGAAACTTATAAAAATATCTTTTTATTATATGAATATGTGAACATGCATGTGTTTGTATTTGAGAATTATTTTTGTGCTCTACTGAAATTCTAGTTCCAGGTGTCAATATATATTTGTCAAAGATACTCACTATGAATTCTTGTCTCATGATCGTGCAATAAGTATAAGGACAGTCCACAGTGTGTGTGGAATTGCTTATTGTTAGACAAGATTGATCGGCGTCCACAGAAGAGAAACTGCATGCGTAGCATCGTAACTGACCTATGAAAAATATTTTATTTGACTACACTCCTGCTTTATGCGTCACCTCCAAAATTCTTAATTTTGACTAGTATTGATAATTGAAAAATGGTCCCTGTTGGCAGATTTTATCTGAGATTTAAAGATAGTGCGAAACGCGGCATGGATAACTTTTCTATAGACTATCGTTGCTGGCAAAAACTACCGAAAGATCGTGACGCGTGGAAAAAGTCAACACTGATTGTAGCATGTCCATGACAGCCATCTGGTTTAAAAAACTCTCTGAGACGCGATCTTAAGGCATGAACGGTCTATAAATCCTAGACTGACAAATAATTTGTTTAGATGCAGTAAAAGTGATCGTAGCTGCCGGTCTCGTATCGGTTAGAGAAGTCACCAAAAAGTACTTCCGCGACGATTGTCAAAAGCCAATGAGAGTTAGATGGTCCATTTTTTTAAATAAAGAGATTAATTGGCTTAATCTAACCACCATCAATCTCTTATTTCGTTAACGCTCACTAAAAATTTAGGTGTAGGAAGGGAAATGATCCTATGTGCAACTATTTCAGTCAGCTAACTTCAAGACACATGTTAATCTTGATCCCTGCACTTAAAAATATAGCATTGTTAAGAAGATGTGTAGGTAAGGTACTTAAGTAGAACTGCGCGTATACTCTAGTGAAAATAAAAATATACTTTAGTCTGTTTAATAATAACATTCTTTGATTGTCTGAAAAACAAGTCGAAAATATTAATCCATTTTTACTTTGCGACTTACCGAGAGTTACTCCCAGTAACGTTGAAAACACTAGTATAATTATTTTAAAATACATATTCACAAGTACAAACAAATCCTTTGTCGTTGAACACTACATAAATTTTATGTGAATTCCTCGTATCATTGTCATAATCGAGGTACCTATTCAATTTTATCTTATCCATACTCAAATTAATAATAACACTTTAAATCAAAGATTAATATCAGTCAACTTCCTTGGAATTATTAGCGAGTGTTAATTATTTTTTGTGTTGTACATAAGTAGTCAAAATTTTGCTTATAAATAAATGTAGATTTAAAAGTAGGTAGTTGTAGTGCGAAATGGTTAGAGCAATGGATTGTCTGGATTTCCCATCTTCGTGCTCCATGTCCAAGGGTTTCGTAATTATAGTCCCAACCTACATTTTTATATATATTTGTTTAATGAGTTTTTGCTCGCGGCTTCCTTCCGTTCATTATGAAATTCCCAATATACCTAGACTAGATATGGTCTAACTAAAAACAGCACTGCATTTAATTTAATGACCCATGCAATTCAAACTCTGCGCCAGAATAAAAAAAGTTGTGCTAAACTAAAAAAAAAACAATTTGGAACTATAATTTATTTGTTTTGGGCTCTTCTTATAGTAAATCATTATTCGAGGTAAACTGATCATTACAATTATTGCACTCGCATTGCTTCGCAAGTGTTGCTCAGTTTAGTTAAGTTGTACAAAAATAGATGTCGCTATACTTTGATACTAAAATTCTGTATTGCGCTGTCAAGATTAGCTTCGAAATAATGACCTCTTTATACAGGACTTTTCATAGTTATCGCTTCTCGGCCTCCGGCTAAGATCAAAGTGTAGTATCTGTTCTTTTCAGCTTAATATCTGAAAGTTCCCGCATCGCGGGACCAGTATATTAAACTGATTTTTGTAAGCTGACGGGATGTTCGGGGCTCGCTCCACTCCTGTCACGGGTCGGCCCGGCATTGCAGTGCCGCTGGGATCGGCCCACCAGAATAAATTTGTGCGTCTTTTATAAGGCTGTGAAAAGACCACAACTAGAACGGTTTCTTGAATTGTCTGCATAGCTTCTTGAAACTCGCGACACCCAGGCAACTAATAATTATGCTCAAATGTAAGTCATATGCGGGGATCGAACCCGCGACCTCTCGGCTGGTTTATTTTTTGTGTAAAATTTGTCAGGTACGCTACCTACAGGTTACGAAATTGTACTGAGGTAAAGTGCAGCAGTTTTTGAGATTATTATTATTGTTATTATTATGTAACCTGATACTCGAATTTACGGCCTACGATAGGCAAACTGTATGTATTTTATTGACTGACCATGTAATAGTTTTAAGTAACCGGATAGTGTAAATTTGGTGCCATATTATACTACAGTCCGACTTGTAAAGGCTTCTTAATATAAAATACAGTCCATATTGAAGTTTGAAGTTGTTGTTATTGACATCAATAATGAAAAAAATCCTCTACCAAAACTTTATTTAAATTAGATATTTATATTTAATAATTGGTTATTAAAAATAACATAATTATGCATTATTTATAAAATCATATTTGCATAACATTTAATTGAGAACTAATATTTAATAATATTAAGATGTTTTTATTATTTGATCATGATGTGATTATTTTCTACTATAATACGCTATTTAAATAAGATAATACGCTATTAAATAAGATATCCATCTACTATTTTAATATTTGTTTATTGAAGACAATAGTTATATGCATTACTTATAAATTCATATTTATATAATATTTTATTTATATTTGATATTTCATAAAATTTGGATATATTTTATAAAATTAGGATATATTTTATTTTAAGTTATCATTTGATTATGTTGACACTACGGATAATTGTAAAGAATGGAGTGTAACGTAGGTAGGTGGTAGGAAAGCGTGTCTTTTAGTATAACATCAACCTAAGCAACTCTGTAGCGATGAAACCCAGACGCGATGACAGCATTCTGGGATTCGCCACCATAGTTAGTAACATATATTTAAGGCTAGTTTTACGATTGTAGTCTGTCTAATATTGACGGGAAAATGCTATAAACATGCATTAGTTAAGAACTCTAGAATCGACCAATTTAGATTTTTTGTATTGAGTTTGCTGCAATAAACATTGTTCTGAAGTAGCTACAAGTTTTCGTTGGACAACATCATTTTGCCCTGAATCGTTATTCATTTCACAAGATCGAAAAAGAAAATAGCGGACTCAATAAACGCACGCCCACTATCACCGCCTGCTTCGCAGAGCTCCACGTAGTCGTCGGAGGTGTATGAAACTCCTCCGAACACTTGTATGCTGAGAGACGAGAACATGACGCCGCCGCTGCCGTCGCCACCGAGACTTGCGCGATATAGAGGGTGGCCGCCACTGCCGGTAACTTGGGGTCTTCGCGGCACTCCGCCCGCTGCCGGTGGTTTAGTTCGAGATGAACTCGAACAATAATTAATGATTTATTTATTTTCTGTTTCGAATATGATTGATATAAATGATATTATAGCGACTTTTTAAATTAAAGATTAAAATATATTTATTATTTATAGCACATGAATCTCTAAAGTAAATTGAAAAAGTATAACTAAATTTAATTAATTTAAAATGACCAAATTACACTGTGCTAACTTGACGCAGCTATGGGCATAACAACTTTAGTTTTTTTTCGTTAGTAAAATGTTTATTGTATTGTTTTAAATATAATATAATTTTAAATATTTTAAAATGTGACCTGGATTCTAATTTATTATTTGGAAAATCAAGCTTCTCTCTTTTCTATTTAAACGAATATGTGGTCATTACGGGGCCCCTGGGCACGTGTCACCTGTGCCCTTATTTTAAAGACGGAACTGCTATCGTACTGATCGAAACTAATTGATTCGAATTTAATTAAATCTAAATTGATTTTAGAGATGTACTAAACACGTATTCTTACTTCTTTTTTAATTGTAAATTCAGGACACAGTAAATAAATAATCATAACCTCATTTACATGTACGTATGTAATTATAATAAATAAAAATGAAAACTATGTTATTTCCGACATTGATACGAACTTTGAACTTTCAATATAAATTGAACCACATTAAAAAAGGTTTGGTTACCCCTGTGACTGGCTCAAAAGTCTTTGTCCGTTTATCTGCCTGCCTTAGAAATGAAGTATAGCTGTGCCCGCGGCTCCGCTCGTGTCGACTACAGAATGCCGTAGGTTGAGAGCACGCGCGAATCGTGCTACCCTCGTTCTCACGTGTCGTCCGCCGGTTATTTCAAAGATAAAAATTCTTATTGTGGGTGATCCTTAGAAGATATACGTATGCAATCGCTAACTTTTTTGCAGGTCTTTTTAAAATATAGAATTATGTAGTACATTAATTTGATAATCTCTTATTTTTTGCTTGGCGTAAGTTATTTAAGCGCCTCAAATGCGTCTTTTTTCCGAATTGATAAATCACTACTTATTTCATACGTTACTTTATTTAACTAAATACATCCTAATAGCCTGGCTTGATAATATAGCTATGAATTAAAAAAAACATGTAAATCAGATAACTGGTTTTCGCGTGTAACTTACACGGACAGAGAGACATTGAGATTTATAATATGTATAGAAGATGAGCATACGGATTTTTTAGATATAGGTATCTAATAATATTGTAACGTGCGTGGGTAATGAAATGCCGTAGTGTCACACAAAAGTAATTTATTCGTACTCAGAGAATACAAAAAAATAAAAAATAAACGCATAAATCGTCCACCGAATATTTTCACAGAATAAGCCTGTATGTACTTATAGAATAAGACTGTTTGTTTCTCTCTTATTTCGCTTCTTGTTGCCACTTCGCTTTCGAGTTTATAACTGCCGCGTCTCGCGACTCATTTTTTTTTATTTTTATTTTTTCGATCTGAGTATTCTGTTAGCCATAAGGGCTCAGGAGCCTCGAACGGCTTTTACAGCTTCACCGGGCTTGGCTTCTTGCAACTCAGCTTCCTTATATATTTATATGATTCGATCCCGAAATCTCTGGAAGGTCCCTGAACTCTGAACATGTAAAAAACTTACGTCATCGCTCTTAAAACGAGAGGAACGTTTAATTTATAGCCCATTGTTAGTTGACAGTTTTAGCGATAATACTTTCTATGTGTTTTTTTTTTTTTTTTTCGAACTGACTATACTGTTAGCCTTAGGGGCCCTGGAGCCTTTACGGCTTTTACAGCTTTACCGGGCTTGGGGGCGAGCGCTTAGGGCACTCAGCCACGAAAGCTAAGCAACAACATCCGAGGGTGCCAAAGTGGCCACACTTTCTATGTGTGTGTTGATGAACCTATGACTACACGACACACGACTACACTATGATAAATACACGATCTTTCGGACGCTTCTTGAAATTTCGAGATAGGTGATTAGTTTTTTTCTATTTTCTTTTTGTTCAAACCGTAACAATATTTTAAATCTCTAATAATATGTTGATGAACTTGTGAAATCGAGAAACATAATGTAGGAAATAAATGGGAACTACTAAAGAATCCAGTTCTATACAGATGGCGAAGCCACTGTCCCGTGTTTACCTTAATTGCCATTTCACTGGTCGTTCATAACTATCCGAGATATCCAGTTAGCTGGTAATCGATTCCCATGTAATTACTGGTTTCTAGACACCGATAACGGGTTAAGGTGAGGCGAGAGCCGTAGACTGTCTGGCTACCGGACCAAGCGTTAATATGAATGCAGCCATTTATACCTACCGATATTCAAAACTGGTTACTTGGAAATCTTTACGTATTTTTAATACAGTAAAATTTTTCCCCGTGTTTAACATATTTACGGTTTTAAAAAGTAGAAATGTATCGCTTTATTTCCTGACGCAGGTGATTTTCCAGTACATGTTCTAACAGAACGAATAGCCAGTAGGTATATTCATGCGGTCCCAGAAGTAACGGAACAAGTAATTTTTCATACACACAACATGTAGTGACTATATCGTACTATATCTATAGTACTAAGCTTTACAACTATCACTGTAATACCATTTCAACTTTTTCGAAACTATTAACATAATTTTTTATCCAGATTTAAAGTATCAATAAATTAAGTTATAAAAATTGAGTAAGTATAATTTGGCTGTAATTATGTACACCTATAAATCCAATACTTAGAAATAAAGAAACATTTGTATTTGTAAGTTACTTTACGTTACTTTGTACATGCCTTAAATGCTTAAATGTGTGCCTTGTTGGTTACTATTAAAGAAAGAAAAAACATATACCTATTTAATCAATTTTATTAGTAGTTTAATTGTTCCTGCTATTATAATTATTTAGATACTAGCTATGCCCGCGGTTTCACCCGCGTATAATTTAGAAGATATCGCTGATTATTTTTATCGGGCGGCCAGGGTCATGCGTCACAACTCACACAGCTCGTTCTCACCACTACATCTATAGTCATAGGCCCGAGATGAGTGATGACTTATTTTAATTTTACATTATCTCCCAAACTGTTCGTCCAAATAACATGCTATAAAGGGCAAAGTTTATCTACATAAAATTTTCTTGATGATGAAGTAACTTTCGTTCGTAAGGATTAACATGTCATGCCTAATAGGTAATAATGTTCACAAATCACTTTTCAATTTTCAATAAAAAATATCACAAAATATCTTATTGTGGCTTTTATATAAGAGATAGGTATATAGTATCCCAGACTTTTTTTAAATGTACTAAGTAGCAATATTTTTTGAACATTGTATTTCCGTAGCACTAACCATTACGCTAGCGCACGCAGATAAAGCAGTTCGGGTGCACGGTTTCATCAGACTTACTTAACAAAAAATAATATTTAAGGCTAGCTGAGAGGTCTGGCCTAATTCTAGATAGTCTATATATATTTCACGTGAATCTGGACATCATATACAAAAATAATTTTTTGAATACGACTGATAGTTCCAGAGAATATAATCTATATTTCTTGATTAGTATAGATATCTGGTGCCCATACAGGTATAACATATTTCTATTCATTTGTTTTTAAAACTCTTCAATCTTACTTCATGTATTGCGAAGGCTATGTATGGTTCTTTATCGACAAAACAAACTCAATCTTTATTGTAGTTTCTTTTCAGTTTAAAGACAGCTTCGCTGCTTGCCTCCGATGTACTAGTAACTCAACGATTAATATAAATATAGCAGCAGTCGCACCACAAGCAAGCAGCACCAGTACTGGATAAAAATCAATCATATTCACAGACCCGAAGGTACCACCTCCACCGGTGCAAACCGGTTTTTTTGTGTAAACAAGACGATTTTCACGATTGTTCAAGCCGTGCTCCTGTATTCTGAAGAGTCTGTAAATGTCATAATACATATATATTACAAACTTACTAGGATAATTTGGATTATGTTTAATGTTATTTATTGTATTGTTAACACTTATATTTTTCGAGTCGTAAAAGTGATTACAGATGGTATCTACTGTAATGAGTCCATGGTTTATTTGGTCGGTTTGGTTTGCTGTTATATGACGCCGGATAATTATACGAACCGTTATAATTTATAAACAATCTAGTAAGATTGTAAACTGTAGGTTTATTGTGAACGGAAACTAAAAATTGCAATCTAACGGTTACATTTTCGTAGGTTTATAAACTAACTGGCCGGCGAGTGGCAGAAACAAATTAACCGTTAAAATTCACATTTTTCATGTACTATCATAGTTTTGCTTATTTAATAGATATAACCTCAAAAATTAAAATTATTGTTGCCTGTTCACAATCTACCGATAGTTTAAAATCTGAATAGATAGTTTGTAAACTAACGGTTCGTACAAGTATCCGGTAATATACATATACAAAGCGAAATTTAAAAATAATTGGAAGTACCTAATTTGTCATCAATTACGTTTGACAATGTGCCTTGTATTACTTACTCTTAAAACTATGTTGCATTTTCGTATAAGAGATATCTATTATACCTAATTTGACTGAAAGAAAACTGGTTCTCTCATATACTTTAAAAAAAAAAATAATTATGAAATTGGAATGCTTACCCTATCTTATAAATCTCAGCGAAGGAAGAATTTTTTCGACAACATAACCATGGCTTACCAAGTTGTAAATATTCAATTTCTTGAAGACCACATTTTTCATGTTCGTGAAAATATTTCTCTACAATTTTATATCCTATAATGGTGTTCATGTGAAAAGCAAAGGGTTTCTGAAAAATGTATGACTTTTAAAATATCATACCATAGTGGATTTCAGTTATAACGGCCTCGGTTGTAACGACTTTTTGGAGACGTAACACTTACCTATATCCCTTGAATTTAAAGTATACTTTTAGAGGAAAATAATTTGGCTATAGCGACTACTAATCTAACGGCGATTTCGGGTATAGCGACTAGTTTTAATGAACTATTCGTAACAAGTTCTTAGAAATCCCTTGCAAATATTGCGACCGGCGATGACCGTGTCATCAAACAAACACACAAAGATTAATCGCTGCTGTTTTTAACTGTTCAGATAGGTAAAATTCAATTTTAAGAACTTAGGCGATGTATGCGAATTGCGCGGCTGTATTGTCTGGAAATATATATCGATTTCCATTTTTCTTGCTTTTATTTTGTCTTTCTACATATGTATATGGCGATTTCCGGATAAAGCGCCGAAATTATAATAGTCCCTTCATCGTCGCTATAACCGACATTCATTCTATATATTATTTCTCAAAGGTGTTTTTTTCTGGCAACGACATATCTCTGTTAATCCTTCATCAAAATTAATGATTCAAAGATCATTTTAATGCTTATGTTCCGCGCTATTATTATTATTTTCTCGAACTGATAATACTGTTAGCCATAAGGGCACTGAAGCATCAAACGGCTTTTACAGCTTCACCCGGGCTTGCGGGCGAGCGCTTAAGGCACTCAACCACAAAGCAATGCAACAAGTTCCGAGGGTGCCAAAGTGGCCGAACCTCGGCTCGGACTGTTGCAGCGATTGCAAATAAGTTGCGATCTAGCTAATTCCCTATCCGTAATTCGATCTAACTAACTATACATATATACCTGTCTCTCTCCTCTAGGAGGAGTGGAAGAGACAAGTGTTTATGTATTTAGTAATCTGTCAATTTTGTCTAGACTAAGTAGCCAAAAAAAGAAAAAAAAGTCGTTGAAAACATTAATGCTAAAGAAAACTTATTCAAGGCGCCATCTATTATCAGTTTGTTTAACTAACATGACAGCTGTTAGATTATTTCCATTCTATAAAATGCGAAACATACGCACGGGTCAGCTAGTACTAATGTATTTTGATTATGTACTCAATTACTTCTATTAGTTATAATAATTATATATAGATGTAGGCATTTTCTAAATGACAAATAATAACATTTAAGGTTTAAAGTTTAGATTTATGTCCTTGTCCATATATCTAAATTATACTTTGGGACCATTACGATGGCCACAGTTCTGTGTAAATTTTTACAACTGTAATACAAGTAGGTAGTTTATAAAAAAGCATTTGAAACTACACGGAGGCTATTCCAAGAAAATGATTCAATTTTAATACATCTTAAGTTAGGTACGTCTTTTGAATATTATTTATTACAAAATAATATAAGTTTTGAGGGTTTTCTAAAATAGTAATAACCTCGAATTAGTAATAAGTTGAATGATACCTTAAGTATATGCTCCTTTTTACATCGGAAATATCGGAACATATTTCCTAAGTGTTTTAGGGTTCTTATCTGATTTCTTAATGGCTTAATTTCTTCATAAATTTGCTTATGGCTAAATAAATGAACACAAGTCAATTTTACTGTAAAATACACTTACAGTTTGTAGTTTCTTCACACCTTCCTCTAGAGTCATAAAATTTTGTTTAGGCCCTTTTGTCATCATTTTGGTTTCATAAATAGCTTTCCTTACAGGATTAGTAGTCGTCTTAAATAATAGATATGAAACTTTATTTACAATATACTATTATGTTATGAAATCATGTGTTTTACTTGTAATGACTATTCATAAAAATCAAAACAATAATTAGAATATTATATTTGAAAATAATTATTTATAAAACAAATTAAAACGTTTAATGATATATAAAAGCAAAAAAATGTATAGAAAAAAGTATTTACAGCAAAATAATATCTGTTGTAAACCACATCTTCCGCACCAACTTCTATCTTGGAATTTAGAAGGTCATTTAAAGTGTTAATTTGATTTGAAGTCGATTGCAATAATGCCATAATATTAGCAGAATATGAAGTGTATAGAAACAAAAATATAAGATATAGTAGAAATATCACAAGACGACCCAGAGTACCTAAAACAATTTTCTAATTTGTAAATTGAAACAAAGTTGAAGTTGTACTCCTTAAGGCGAGTTATGAAAAAAATATGAGGCAAAAACTGTACTACGGTTTTTTCAAGCAAGAGGTTAATCGCTATTTTTTTTTTTTTCGAACTGACTACACTGTTAGCCTAAGGGGCCCTGGAGCCTTTACGGCTTTTACAGCTTTACCGGGCTTGGGAGGTTAATCGCTATACCGCGAAACCACTCGAGACGCAAATACTATGATCAAAAACCGCGATCCTGCCCGCGATTTTTACATTTTGAAGATGGATTTCTAGAAAGCAGTATATATTGTTACTTTAATACCAAGAAGTAGAAAAAGACTAGCTGTGCCCGCGGCTCCGTACAAAATGCCGTCGCTTGATCACACGCCCGCGAATCGTGCTGCCCCCGCTATCACACACGGCGATCGCCAGCCAGTTATTTTAAAGACATAAACGCTTATTGTTGGTGATCCTTAGAAAATAGAACAATGCTATCGCTTACTTTTTTGTAGGTCTTTTTAAGATGTACAATTATGTAAAAGATTAATTTCATATATCTCTTATGGTTTACTCAGGGTAAGCCATTTAAGCACCCCAAGAGCGTCTTTTTAATTGATTCACTATTATCTTCACTGCTTATTTGCATGTTACTTTATCTTACAAAATATATTCTATAACCTGGCCAGATAACATAGGCATGTACTAAAAAAAACATGTTAATCGGATAAATGGTTTTTCCGTGGAAAGAACATAAATGAACAGACAGACAGAGATACGTTAAAGTTTATAATATGGTTAGAAGACGTCAACGCAAATAATAGGTCCAAGCACTCACTAGCCGTAGATTTTAGAAAGGTTTCTGTCATAAGAAATAATAAGATTTAAAACAACATCCAGAGATTTTTTCGCAAAGTAGTGTCGTATAAAGGTAGTCTTTTCTATACTTCCACTTTTTAGAATAAACTTTCATACTCTGGCTCGTTTGAAACAGACTCTGTCTCGGTCGATGACATAGTTGCAATTGCGAAACGACAATACGTACTCTTCACGGTGCGGCGCGGCGGTTTACCGAATACTGGCTAAAAGACCGCCTGCGGATAACGCGTTTTGGCGCGGTTTCTACCCGCGGGCCATTTAATAACAATTCACCTTTTTTTAAATCAGTCGCGGGTAAAAATCTTAACCGCTTGACTTTCCTTGACTCACAACATCACACAGTTAAAATCCGCCATGGTTTAGCTTCAGTGCGGCCTAAGCCTGACATTGAATTTTTACGACGTGCGCGCTCATTGTAACTAAAAATCTACTCTATGAAGTTATATGTCACATAACATCATGTATGATTAAAAAAATATAATTACACGCATCCCCTTATTTTAATACTCAGAAACATACATTTTTCATAAAAATATTTTATTTAGTATATACCACAGACCTCTTAGTTCTTTATTGCATCCCTGTTGAGAAATAGCACTAATAACTAAAATTGAAATATCACTTAAATCTGGTCTTAATGCAGTAGCGTCTTCCATCTCCTGAAAAATATATTAATCACTATAAACTTAAATTTACTTTTATCTGCTTCTAAAGTCTAAAACATAAGTTCCCAAACTTAGTTGGGCAACCGCCCACTTTGCGAATAAAATATTTTTAAACGCTCCGAAAAGTAGAATTATTAGAACTTCATTGCTATAAACACGGCACGCAGCGTGAAGTTCTCAGACGTTCTTAGCTTGAATACCACATTCAAGCTAAGAAAACCATGATAAATAAAAAAAAAGACAATTTTTAACAAAAAGAACACCGACTTCAATTATTTTAAGGAGTTCCCTGATGTATCTTCGAATTCGAAGGTCCAATTCGAAAGAAATTAAAATGGGACCGCCCTTTTAATGATGCTAAATTATTCACTTCATTACCCCGATACCGAGAATACACTTTTTGTATATATATTTTTATTCGATTTTTCGTTTTGTTTGATTGAATTGATTTTAATAATTCTTTTTTTTTTTGGTAGGTCATACCTCAGAGGTGGTCCCATATAAATTTTATCAAAATGGGACCACTGGCGGAGTAATCGCGTAACAAATATAACAAAAAAAAACACAGTCGAATTGATATCCTCCTCCTTCTCTTTTTGAAGTCGGTTTTAAAATAGTGTAAAATTAAGAAATGGAATTAAAGTAGACATTTAACTATGTTTGAGATATGAGGGAAACCATTTTTCGATTCAGAGATCAGTTTGCGAAATATGAAGCCTCAAATTGCTAATTTTTGTTAGAATTGTAGATATGTGAAGAATTTCATGGTAGTACTGTATATAATGAAGTTAAAAGGAAAACTATCATAGGCCTTACAAGATAATGAATAATAGTAAACAACTTATAAAATGTACTTGGAGAAGTAATTTCGTACATTCCATTGAAAATAACTTAAAGCGCCCTCTCTAAGTCTGCATATAGTGACGGGCAACTACGGAACCCCACACTTGGCAAATTTTTGAATATGCTAGCGATCCTCTAGACCGCCTTCCTAATTTTCTCACATTTTTCTACCGCTACCTTGAAAATCTCCAACGTCCACAATTGGACGTTAACGTCCACTTTGAGAAAGATGACACTATAAGTATTGTTTTTTAAAAATAAAAGCTAGTTATATTATTTATCTATAGGTACTTACAGTTATACATCCACTTCGCTTTTTCATTTCCCATTTAGCATTAGCATATAAAACAGATGTAAATAAAACAGCAAACGCAGCAGTACAATACCAAACAACTGGTTTAAAGGGTAATAGAAATAAATTGTTTTGATATGATAGCGGTGGACTTCGGAACACAAAGCACACTTTATAAGGGGTCGGACAGATTAAGTAATTTAGTATTTCTAATCGTTCCTTTGTAATAAACATTACAACACCTATAAAAAAAAAAAGTTAGAATGAAAATGTTATTAAAGATTTCAAATTTTTTATAATAAACAAATAAATGCATTACGTACCTCCAAGCTCAGCTGTTCCACTGTTTAAGTGCCCAATCATGCCATTCCATGTCCCATTCACATTATATCCCCATTTATCCGTGTATATAACATGTATTGTGGCGTTCATAAAGTAATACAGAGGTTTTATAATACGAAAGATGCTTTTAGTCGGAGTATCCACGAAGACATTACTATAACTAAAGTTGACATTACAGTAATTACAATCCATTTAAACTACATAAATTTCCTTTAACAATAATAGACAAGAATAAAATCATACTTTTTTTTACTGACTATACATTTAGCCTTAGCCTTAGCCCTGGAGCCTTTACGGCTTTTACAGCTTCACCGAGCTTGGGGATAAAGTCATACCTTAAATCTTCCAGTAGGTTTTTGGTTTTGTTATCACTTATAACGGTAGAAATAACAACGGTAAGACCATTTAAATTCTTTCGCCTCATTGCAATTGAGATATCCATTTCTTTTGATCTGTTTAAACCCTTAATGTTGGTCCATGAACCAAAATTTTCTGTGCACCATGCACTTTTTGGACCAGTTTTATAAACTAAAATATTTTTTAGAAATTAACCATTATAAAAATTATTGAACAGATTTTTGGAACAAAATATTACATTACTTACTTGACATTATTACAAATTCATCATTACATGTTCTCCTAGCAATAAGGACTTCAGAATCGACTAAGATGTCCAAATCAGTTAGTTCAGATGGAATACTATGGTTTTCTTTCTTTGCTGTCTCCAGTATTAGCCATCTATATGGTTTTTTAAATTTTTCGTTTGGGTATGGCTAAAAATATTCGATAGGTATACCTAATTCAATCTTTATTATAAATTACTAAAATAAATGAAGCTATACAATTATCATATTTTATAAAGATATTATCATACCTGTGTAAGGAAACTTTTACTGCTTTCACAGTTCATATCAAAAACAAAAAGGTCGTTCCTAACGGGCAGCAAAAATTTTAAACCATTATCATGGTTGACGAAATTTGCGACCTTTGGTATTTCCATACTCGATAACTTTTTCATAAATATTGCTTTTATTGCTAAAATAAGTAAGGCAGTAAATGTAAAATAATATTCTATACTAAAAATATAGCCATATTTACTAATTTACCTGAATTCCAGCATACTTTGGCGACAACTGAAGTTGGTGTGTCATATGATTTGATTACATCAGTAATCATTTTAATATCATCGTTTAATTTTGAAGACGACAGAGCGAATCCCAGATATAAGTTCAAAAGCAACAAATAAATCCGCATTGTGATGAAGACTAAGGTTGTTTGAAGCAATGGCCATAAGTCTAGTATTGAATTCCTAGAATAGCTAACATTAATTGTTACTTAACGTGAAAGGGAGTGAAATGATGGGGGTGTGTCATGCAATTATATTGCATTTAATAATACGGGCGTGTTTATTTATACCTTGATATAATTATGAAAGTAGTTTTATGGTACAAAGTGGTATATAAAGAGAAATAACATGTTTTACTTTACTTTCTCAAGTTCTGTACATTTAACTTTTTGATATTGGTATTAGACCATTATTTGAGAGAGTAGTGATTGGTGCTTGTGATACATATTAAAACTCTAGAATAACAACACCAATATACGACGAAATAATTTGCAAGATAAAAGCTAACCCTACAGAATATTTTTTATCAGCACACGTCTATGGTGCCATAAAATTTCAAAGGTCAGAATTAAAATAGCAATGAAAGTTCCATATGATAACACCAATAAAGCTGGATAACAGTCTACCATGCTCACTGATACAAAATTAGACTCTCTTCCCGAGCATTTGGGTAGTTTTTCGTAGAAACGATGATTCTCTCTACTCTGCAGACCATGCTCTTGTATACGTTTCAGTCTATAAGAAAGGTTACAGTGTCTATAAACGAATATAATTTGCAGCTTGTAAAACATTATTTACCGGTTCAATTACAGCCATAAATTCGAGACCTAATACTACTTACCCAATTTTGTACATTTCTTTGTAAGGCGTATTTTTTCTAACGGCTAGCCATGGATCAATAACTTGCAGATACTGTATTTCTTTGAGACCGCATTTTTCACCCTCGTTGAAATATTTTCCAACAAATTTGTAACCCACACCGGTTTCCATGTGAAACGCGAATAAACCCTGAAAATATGTAATTTAGCGTAAATATCTATAAATATAATAATTTTACTTGACCTAAAAATATGAAATATGCTCTAAAAGAGAAAATAAAAATACAAATAATTGTAGTTATTTAAATTATAGTTTACGAAATATAAATCAGAAGTCCTCATAAGTAAATAATTTTACGTAGAAGTTTACTTGTACTCCTGCCCAATTGCATTCTGATCACAATACCTATTTTGAACCTTTGGCACAAAGCGTCGAGTTTGTGAATCATTCGGTTTATGCTTACTTAGTGGGTTTCGTTGCTTCGTACTATTTTAATGTTGACGTAATAAACAGTTTTAGGAGAGAATATACAACATAAATAAGATCACGCGATCGAAAGAGAAACAAAATTTACCTTCTGTAATTTCTTTACGCCCTCTTCTATCGGCATAAAACGTGGTTCAACACCAGGTGGAGCTACTTTCTTCTCATATATTGCTTTCCTGATAGGTTCTGTTGTGGTCTATAGAATAAAAATTAAAGAAATAGATATACGTAAATCCATTTACAAAATAACACAATCTATTTATTTTTTTACGAACTTATGAGTACGGTTGCTAAATTTGTAAAGCGAGGACCAGCAAAAGTTTTCTTCAAATATGCAAAGCTATGATGATTATGAAGAAACGGTGGAAATTTATCAATGTAGTTAGTAAAAAAAAATTACGTCTATATAACGGATATCTATTATCTTTTTTTTATATAATAATTCTGCGTTCGTGCGGAAAGTCAAGGCCCAAGGCTTTCGCGTTATGGTTGCCAATCACAATTATGGGTGGTAGAGAAATACTTTTATAAATTCTAAACACTTGTTGGTTAAAACAAAAATATTTTTTAAATAGAAGTGCGAGTTATTAACCTGCTACCTAACTATATTCGCGTCAAGAAATATTTATTAACATAGAGCAATAATATAGATGTGCTTACTGAAAAGTAGTATCTGTTGAAGACGGTGTCATGCACACCGAATTTTAGCCTTGAGTGAAGCATGTCATCGAGAGTTCTTATTTGCGAGGAACTTGACTGAAGAAGTGCCACGATGTTGGCAGAGTATGAGGCGTACAAAAACATCAATGTAATGAACAGAATGAACATAACAACACGGCCTAAAATACCTGAAACAGTGTTTTCTTAATATAATTTAAATAATATAGTTTAAATAAAAGTTGCATATAGTTGTTGTTAATGTTAAAAAAATTATAAATTTCTTGATTGATTACTTTGTCTGCTGAGATTTTTTTATATATACAACAATGGTGACAAACAAGCATAAGGCCCACCTAATGGTAAGCGACTACCCTAGCCTCTGGTCGCATGTAATATCATATAGGTATAACTAGTGCGTTGTCGACCTTGAGCCCCCCTGCCTCAAAGAGCTCTGGAAACCCTACTTGTCGTAGAGAAATAGGGAAAAGAGAGGTTTGGAGATTTCTCTCTACTTAGGACAGCCCGACTTGGCGATTACCTCCACCCTACAGAAGATCGCAGCCAAATAGCCTTGTGTTGTATTCCTACGGTGAGTAGGGTTTCCAAAAGCTCTTTGGGGTAGGGGTGTTCAAGGTCGGCAACGCGCTAGTGATACCTATAGTATCACAAGCGTCCATAGGCTACGGTAGCCGCTTACCATTAGGCGGGCCGTATGCCTGTTTGCCACTTTAGTTGTATTTAAAAAAACTAGGTTATATGGCTGCGATTTTCGGTTGGATGGAGGTATTCCACCAGTCGTACAGCCTCAAATAGCGAGAAATCTCCAAAGAAATTTCTCAGTAACCTACCTCTCTTTAAAATAGTGATCGGAGATATAACCTGAAGAAAACAGGTTACCTCGGAGAAACCAATTCCGCTCAGCTTGTTCTAGCTAAACTTATTCAAATAAGTTAAACCTTTAGTGTAGGTATATTTCTGAGAAACAATCCTTATTAGCGAAAATTAGGTTAGGTTAAGTTAGGTAATTATGTACTCCTCGTCTACAGATGTCTGTAGCTGATACACATGTAAAAAAACTGTTAGACACTGTACTTTTTATAAGTGGTAGCAAATACAATTTGCGTTAAATTTATATATTTATTTATAGATCTATTAAAAACTTCTTCTCGTCCTTATCCCACCAAGGTCACAACGTATTTTCCTATTCCTCTAATCCTCTATCCATCCACCTTTGTACTTAACATTCATATAACTTTCATCCCCCCTCATGAAATGCCCATACCACGCCCACCTATTACTCTTCAACTTATACAGATATCAGCAGCAACTAGCATATTTCATATTTTTATTTATTATTACCATAGTGTATACCTAGTGTACCTATACATAGTGTATACATAGTGTACCTTTAAGCTCTACAGGACTACCTTGTTGACAGGTAGCTCCAACTATTAAAACTGAAATATCTGCGATACTTGGTCTCAATATACTGCCGCTCCTTTCCACCTGATATATGAATCATATCATTTAATAATTGGTTAGTTAAAAAGCGTATTACTTAACATAACCATCATTTTGAAATACATATATAGGCTTTTAGTAAAGACCTCTCAAGTCTGTGTTGTAATATTACATCCTTTAAACACCAAAAGTTTATTTAAATATTTAAAGTTAAAAGTCAAAATTTTTGCAAAGGGTACTGAAACCAAAACAATAAATTATTAGTAATCTCTTATAACAACTTTAAATTCGATAATGTAACTAACCATGTGTACATCTCTCATTTTCTTCCACTCCCATAAAGCGACAATAAGAAGAACGAGAAATATTAAGAATATTAATGCTATAGAGCTATACCATACACTTGTACCAAACGATAATAAAAATAGGTTGTTCTCATATGATAACTTTGGTTGTTGAAAGACAAACTTTGATCGGGTGGGTGTCGGACTTGATATGTAGCTCACTATGGATATACGTTCTGAAGTAAAAAACATGGGTGATCCTGAAATTAATAAATTATATATTTATAACAATATCTTCGTCTACTCTATTGATTTATCTGCCCACAGTTCATAACAACGGTTGTCCTTACCGAGGTAGATAAAAAGAACGGATACGTTCCTAACCTATGTCACGTGGACAATTAAATAAATATAATGTACCAGAAAATAAATATATTAAAAGAAGTTATGGAAGTGAAAATGGAAAATAGATTAATATGTGTAATCCGAAGGCATTTACATTATCAGATATTTTTTATCTTTTAATTATATATATTTATTTTAACTTAGTTCAGATTTCATTAATTCATTTATTATGTTTCGGCTGCTTCCGAAGGCATCATATCTTTAGTTCATTTATTATATTTTAATACAAACTTCTTTTACGATTTATATATTGAATAAGTAGGTCATATACTAATGTTGTATTTTGACTGAAGAATCTTTTAAATTTAAAATATAGAAGGACACGAAAATAATTGAAACATGACATATGAATTCTGTTTTACGTGACTTGCCGATCGGACGTCTATGAAAACACTATATTATTTTACAAGATTTTTACAAGTATATTTATATTTTCTTATTCTACATTATTATTTGAAGACATACTTACACAGCAAGAGCCCCTCATATTGTAATCGTTATTCTAAGAATTGAAACTATTTACTCGAAATTGTCAAGAGTCAACAATTATTACAAAACAAATTAAAAACCTGGCGGATACATTCAATCATGCTGGCTTGAGGAAACAGAAATAATAATGGAACTGAATGGAGTTTATTGAAACATAAGCGTCTCACGACGCAATTTCATTAACAGATCTTGGTCGGATAAATTAAAAACCTGGACATTTTTTTATTGGTGAAAGTGTTACTATAATTAATAGATTTAATAAGGTACTCTATTTTTATATATCTGATAATGTAAATGCCTTCGGATTACACATATTAATCTATTTTCCATTTTCATTTCCATAACTTCTTTTAATATATTTATTTTCTGTTACATTATATTTATTTAATTGTCCACGTGACAATTTGGCGCCCAATGTAAATAATACCACTGAGCTAGTCCTTTTTCTAAATTCTAAAAACCACTTACACAAGTGAGACGATTAAACGTAAAAAATTTTGGCGAAAATATTTGAATTTCATCTTTTAACTACTATATATATATATATATATAAATTGTCATTCATCTTTCAAATCATTTTACATTTCATTATATTATGTTAATACCCATTAGGCTTATTATTATATTATATCTTATTTATTTAAATATTTATGTCTATTTTAAATATGATTTCGTTAAGGATACTTCGATAGGCTTATTACATACTTCAGCGTCTATGCTACATTTTTATTATCTTGGGAACCTTAAAGTTACCCAGGAGCTTATTTATATCGACACCTACCCTACGTCGATATATTTTATTGTAGCATCTTGGATGTGAAGATTTGAATGCCTGAAGTGGAATAATAACTACTAGTATGTATTTATTTGATTTTAATTATTGGGGTTATAGAGCGGTTGACTACTCGTTAAATAAGCCTTAGGTCAAAAGTATTTATTTATTGTTATAGAGCGGGTAATTACTCTTTAAATAAGCCAAGAATTCGAGCGGAAGACAACTCGTTAAATAAGCCTAGGTCATGTTAATGAGCAACTTTTGGAGTAGGCGTCATTGAATGTGAACCCTATCCCCTACTGAATGAGTGGTGATATTATGAGAAGTTGTATGTTGTGATGTATGTTAAGGATGTATGAATTTGTGAAGTTTGCTCATCTATATTTATTTATTTATCTTTCTAAATTTTTCTAAGTCGAAAAATTTTTCCGGGGAAAAGGGGAAATGTAATGATTGTATTTTCAATCATTTTTTATCTTTTAATTATATATATTTATTTTAACTTAGTTCAGATTTCATTAATTCATTTATTATGTTTCGGCTGCTTCCGAAGGCATCATATCTTTAGTTCATTTATTATATTTTAATACAAACTTCTTTTACGATTTATATATTGAATAAGTAGGTCATATACTAATGTTGTATTTTGACTGAAGAATCTTTTAAATTTAAAATATAGAAGGACACGAAAATAATTGAAACATGACATATGAATTCGGTTTTACGAGACTTGCCGATCGGACGTCTATGAAAACACGTATATTATTTTACAAGATTTTTACAAGTTTATTTATATCTTCTTATTCTACATTATTATTTGGATTCATACTTACACAGCAAGAACCCCTCATATTGTAATCGATATTCTAAAGAATTGAAACTATTTATTCGAAATTGTGAAGAGTCAACAAATTTTACAAAACGAATTAAAAACCTGGCGGATACATTCAATCATGCTGGCTTGAGGAAGCAGAAATAATAATGGAGCTGAATGGAGTTTATTGAAACATAAGCGTCTCACGATGCAATTTCATTAACAGATCTTGGACGGATATATTAAAAACCTGGACATTTTTTTATTGGTGAAAGTGTTACTATAATTAATAGATTTAATAAGGTACTCTATTTTTATATATCTGATAATGTAAATGCCTTCGGATTACACATATTAATCTATTTTCCATTTTCATTTCCATAACTTCTTTTAATATATTTATTTTCTGTTACATTATATGTATTTAATTGTCCACGTGACAATTTTTGGTTGTCCATATTATGATATTTTTTTATAATATCATCTCTTGCAGAAACTAAAGGAACTTCTTTCCATATAAAATCATCATTAATTGAATCAGATGAATGTATACATTTATAAAGTTTATTATCTTTAATAGAATAATTAGGATAGTTATCAGGATGATTACTACAACCTGAATATATTTTATTATATTGTAACTCCGCAAGTGTTAATTGTCTACTATCTGTAGAGATTACATTTACATTAACATTAGTAAGTATGTCTTTCTGTATAAACCTTGATAATGCATCTGGTACTACATTATCTTTACCTTTTTTATGTATTATTTCACAATTAAAACTAGAAAGACGGATCGTCCATCTAGCTAATCTACCAGTTGGATTAGTTAAATTTAGAAACCATTTTAAAGCCGAATGATCTGTATAAACTTTAAAAGGTTTGCCGTTTTCTAAGTAACAACGCCAATGTTTTAAAGCTGTAATGACTGCTAAAGTTTCCCTTTCAGTTGTAGAATAATTTCTTTCATTTTTATTAAGAGATTTACTCATGTAAGCTATAACCGATTCTTTACCGTCATTCTCCTGAGTTAATATTGCTCCTATACCACAATTTGATGCATCACAATGTACAGAGAAAGGTTTATCAAAATCAGGACATGATAAAATTGGTGTAGAAACTAATGCTTCTTTCAATTTTTTAAATGCTATTTCAGCTGAATCATTCCATTGAAATTTTGGTGCATTTTTACCTGAAGAAGTTAACTTATTCAATGGTGCTGCTATTGTACTAAAGTTATTAATAAACCTGCGAAACCAACTGCATGTTCCTATGAATCTACGAACTTCCTTCCTACTTGTAGGAGTTGAGTACTCTAATATTGCTTTAATTTTGTCAGGATCCGCGCGTAAACCATGTTCATCTACTATATAACCTAAATATTTTAATTGTTTACGAAAAAATAGACTCTTTTCAAAATTTATAGTCAATTTTGCTGATGATAACTTATCAAATACTCGCACTATATTAGCAATGAAATATGCTCCTCAAATGTTTCACTTATTATAATAATGTCATCGAGATAACAAAATACCTTGTTATCAAAATCTGGAGTAAATAATGAATCCATCAACCTTTGTTGTGTAGCAGGGGCATTCATTAATCCGAATGGCATTACTTTAAATCTATACATTCCTCTACCTGGTACATAAAATGCTGTTTTATCTTTATCTGCAGGATGTAATGGGATTTCCCAGAATGCTTTAGCTATATCTATACTAGATAAGAACTTTGCATTTCTCAAATTATCAAGAATTTCACTAACATATGGTAAATTATAAGCGTCACGTTTTGTAACTGAATTTAATTTTCTGCTATCAATACAGAATCTCCATTCACCATTTTTCTTAGGGGTTATTAATACTGGTGATAACCATGAACTCTCACATTCTTCAATAACTTTCCATTTCAACATTTTATCAACTTCATCAATTAAAGCTTTTTGTTTAATTGGTGATAACCTATAACACCTTTGTTTAATTGGGGTTGTATCTCCAGTATCTATCCTATGATAAACTAAATCAGTTAACCCTAATTCACCTTTCACTTCAAAAGATATATTTTTAAATTTTTCTATAATATCTTTCGCTATAAATTTTTCCGTTTCTGTTAAATAATTATAATCTAATACCTTTTTTTCTTTTATATCAAGAATAAAACTTTTAAAATCTTTATTAAAATAATTTGCAATAACTTTAGGTAATAAATTAAATTTTTTCCAAAAATCAATACCTAAAATCAACGAAGGATGTATATCTGGAAATACATATGCTCTAATTATTCGTGTTTCATTATTAAATCCTATAGGTAAATCAAAATATCCTATAGACTTACATCTATGATTATTAGCTGTAGATACTACAATTGGATCCGACTTGAATAAAGAATACCCTAATTTTAATATTTTCAAATGAGAATTATTTCCTAAAATAGTTAATGAACTACCCGAATCTAACAGACCTGAAAAATATACATTATTGATTGATATATTTATAAAAGGTCTATTGTTGTCATTCTCATAGTCATAAATTACTCTATTTAATCTATAACATTTGAAAAAGATTTTAATTTCCTCTATACATTTTTTCCATTCTTCTTTATTCTTTTCTTTATCCAAGTCGCTTATACATTTTTTGAATTATTACCTTTATTATTGCAATTTGGGCAATCTGATATCTTAAAGTCTTTCATACCACAACGGTAACAAATTATTATCCTTGGACCCCTACAATTCTTTAAATTATGTCCATTACACCTACATCTTGGACAAAATTCAACATTCCTAAATTGTCTATTAACAGTCATACTATTAATTGCCCTATTATAATTCTCAGACTTTTGATAACCATAACTTTGTCTATTTGATTTGTTGTTAAAATTTGAATTATAATTCGAATTTTCATTTATTTTATTTTTCAAAGACCTATAATTAAATTCTTCAACTGCTGGATTGGGATCCACGCTTGGTTCTTTAAAGTTTTTATCTCTGTCTAAGAAATGTTCATAACGTTGACATGTTTCAACTAATGAATCTATATCCTTAATTTCCTTCATCGCTACAAATGTTGAATAGCATGGCCTAATATTTCTTAAAATTATTTCTAAAATTTCATTATCATTTAATTTTTTTATTAATTTCGAAAACATTCCATACATTTTTGCTACATAAACTATAATTGATTCGGATTCTCCTTGAGTCCGTTCTTTAATTGAATTCAACAATTTAAAGTCAAAATCTTTATCTCCAAAGTCTTTCAATAATAGAGAGCTTAATTCTTCCCAAGTTATATTTTCATATTTCCCTTTCTGATATCTAAACCAGTGTAAACAATCATCTTTAAATATTTCATAACCCAAATTTATTAAATTTATTTCATTCAAATTTCTAGACCTACAAAATTCATTAACTTTAATTAAAAATGTCCTTGGACAAGATTTACCATCATAATTAATTTTTTTAACTTCTTTTAGAAAGTTAATTTCATTTATTAGTATATTCGGATCAGATACTCCCCTGTTAACTATCCTATTTTCTAACATTAAATTATCAACATTAATAGACATATTTCCTTCATACTCATTCTCATTCACACCTAATTCTTGAGGTATGTCATTCATCTTACCATTCTATTATATTATTTTAATATTTATGATTTTAAAATTTGATTGATTGTTATTATTATTTATTATTATAGAACAATGGCCAAAGCCAAAACTAATGCTAAAACCAAGGTACGAGTTAATGATTGTATTTTCAATCATTTTTTATCTTTTAATTATATATATTTATTTTAACTTAGTTCAGATTTCATTAATTCATTTATTATGTTTCGGCTGCTTCCGAAGGCATCATATCTTTAGTTCATTTATTATATTTTAATACAAACTTCTTTTACGATTTATATATTGAATAAGTAGGTCATATACTAATGTTGTATTTTGACTGAAGAATCTTTTAAATTTAAAATATAGAAGGACACGAAAATAATTGAAACATGACATATGAATTCTGTTTTACGCGACTTGCCGATCGGACGTCTATGAAAACACGTATATTATTTTACAAGATTTTTACAAGTTTATTTATATCTTCTTATTCTACATTATTATTTGGATTCATACTTACACAGCAAGAACCCCTCATATTGTAATCGATATTCTAAAGAATTGAAACTATTTATTCGAAATTGTGAAGAGTCAACAAATTTTACAAAACGAATTAAAAACCTGGCGGATGCATTCAAACATGCTGGCTTGAGGAATCAGAAATAATAATGGAACTGAATGGAGTTTATTGAAACATAAGCGTCTCACGACGCAATTTCATTAACAGATCTTGGACGGATATATTAAAAACCTGGACATTTTTTTATTGCTGAAAGTGTTACTATAATTAATAGATTTAATAAGGTACTCTATTTTTATATATCTGATAATGTAAATGCCTTCGGATTACACATATTAATCTATTTTCCATTTTCATTTCCATAACTTCTTTTAATATATTTATTTTCTGTTACATTATATTTATTTAATTGTCCACGTGACAATTTGGCGCCTTGTCGATCGGTCGTCTATGAAAACACGTATATTATTTTACAAGATTTTTACAAGTTTATTTATATTTTCTTATTCTACATTATTATTTGAAGACATACTTACACAGCAAGAGCCCCTCATATTGTAATCGATATTCTAAGAATTGAAACCTTTTACTAGAAATTATAAACGAATTAAAAACCTGGCGGATACATTCAATCATGCTGGCTTGAGGAAGCAGAAATAATAATGGAACTGAATGGAGTTTATTGAAACATAAGCGTCTCACGACGGAATTTCATTAACAGATCTTTGACGGATATATTAAAAACCTGGACATTTTTTTTGTTGGTGAAAGTGTTACTATAATTAATAGATTTAATAAGGTACTCTATTTTTATATATCTGATAATGTAAATGCCTTCGGATTACACATATTAATCTATTTTCCATTTTCACTTCCATAACTTCTTTTAATATATTTATTTTCTGGTACATTATATTTATTTAATTGTCCACGTGACAATTACCAGTGACCACGTTGGGCGCCAAATTGTCACGTGGACAATTAAATAAATATAATGTACCAGAAAATAAATATATTAAAAGAAGTTATGGAAGTGAAAATGGAAAATAGATTAATATGTGTAATCCGAAGGCATTTACATTATCAGATATATAAAAATAGAGTACCTTATTAAATCTATTAATTATAGTAACACTTTCACCAATAAAAAAATGTCCAGGTTTTTAATATATCCGTCCAAGATCTGTTAATGAAATTGCATCGTGAGACGCTTATGTTTCAATAAACTCCATTCAGCTCCATTATTATTTCTGATTCCTCAAGCCAGCATGATTGAATGCATCCGCCAGGTTTTTAATTCGTTTTGTAATAATTGTTGACTCTTGACAATTTCGAGTAAATAGTTTCAATTCTTAGAATATCGATTACAATATGAGGGGCTCTTGCTGTGTAAGTATGTCTTCAAATAATAATGTAGAATAAGAAAATATAAATAAACTTGTAAAAATCTTGTAAAATAATATACGTGTTTTCATAGACGACCGATCGACAAGTCTCGTAAAACAGAATTCATATGTCATGTTTCAATTATTTTCGTGTCCTTCTATATTTTAAATTTAAAAGATTCTTCAGTCAAAATACAACATTAGTATATGACCTACTTATTCAATATATAAATCGTAAAAGAAGTTTGTATTAAAATATAATAAATGAACTAAAGATATGATGCCTTCGGAAGCAGCCGAAACATAATAAATGAATTAATGAAATCTGAACTAAGTTAAAATAAATATATATAATTAAAAGATAAAAAATGATTGAAAATACAATCATTACACCTACTATCGTTATAAACCTCTTTCACTTTTAGTTGGTCATCTCTTTAAACTATTGCGCTGGTTTTATGCTTTCCTAAAATTCAGTACTTTCTTTATTTAAATTGGCCCTTGCTTTTATTCCACACGCAATATCTTATACAATATTCTAATCTAAATTTTTGGAAAACAACTTACAGCTTTAAAAGTTGTTTCAACTTTCTCATTCGAGACTGAGTTTCATTTTTTACGGAAACTAATATTAATACAGTTTTTATAGCAAATTGTACTCGTAAAAACAAAAAAATATTAACTAACTATGTACTTATTTTAGTTTATTAACATGCAATATACTTTTCTTCAATGAATTTTTAAGGAATAAAAATGTTTGTAGTTAATATAAACAAAAAAATAGGGATGATTAATGGAAATTTCTCGAAATTTCCTTTTTGAGGTGGTTTTACTTACTAAGAATATTCCTAAAATTTTCTTGTGTTATGTTAAAATATAAGGAACATTAAATAAAGATTAAAGAAAATTTTATACTTTCACCTCCAATCTCAACTTCATCACGAATTAAATATCCTGTCATACCATTCCAAGTTCCGTTCGTGTTATAACCCCATGTGTTCGCATAAATATATTTTCTTGAGGCATTAAGAAAATCAAGCAAATGATTTGTGGTTGGGAAATTGACTTTGGTAATAGTGTCAATATGGTCGTTCCTATACATGAGAAAATTTATTATAAAATTGTAGCTTATTATATTAAACAATATTCTTTAATAATATTCTCTATTATTAAGAGAGTAACAATTTAATATGATTTTGCTTAACCTTTATAATATCAGTAAAATAAACGATGCACATTAATAAAATTCAAAGCATAATGGTTATGTAAGCGAAATGACCATTCAATTTTCAATAACTGGTTATTCTCTTTTAGACAATATTATCAAAGTGTAAAATAGTAAGTATACTAGTAGTTAGTAGTCTTGTAAATACATTAAAAACTTAGTTATAAACTGTTCTTACATTCCATCTGTTAAATGATTAATACTATCATTATCTGTCAAGACGTAGCAAATTTTTATTTCATATCCATTTAAATCAAGTCTACTCATTGCAGTTGATTCTATCATATTAATTGATTTATTTAATCTACTAGTCATACTCCAAACACCGTAAAATTCTGACCGCCAAATGCTATCAATATTAACTTTGTAAACTGAAAAACAAAAAAATTATATAAAACTATTCCATTAAATATGTAACTACACGGAAATAATTATTGCTAACCACAAATGTTATTGTAGGTTTTGAATGCTTTACTTGACTAAAGTTTTATGATTAAGAATTACGATTTCCGATTTCGATTGGATGTCCGCAAGTTCGAGCCTCGGCATGTACCAACAAATTTATCGGAATTTGTATACATTTACTAATTTAAATTGGTTGTTGTTAACTATCGGCTAACAGTGAAATGACGAACATCGCGAGGAAACCTGAACTATTGAGAAATGTTATTGTAGTGCCACTGTATGTGGGAAAAATATAGAACTGTGATTTCTCAGCGTTTGAAATCGCCAACAGGTCGTGGTTATAAAGCCCGTGCCTTTCTTCAGGAAGAGGCCTTTGCCTAATACACTTACAGGCTGGTATTATACATGATTAAAAGTGGTCAGCGTATTATTATTGTATATAAATGTATTTCAGCTATAAATCACTAAATGATCTTTAATAGATACACGTTTAAAACTGGTAATAGCCAAGACATTTCGTTGAAGAAAAATACATTTTTAGATCATGAGACATACATATATTTACTTACTCAGATGTACATCATAAATTCCTACGTCAACATAACGGACAACCGCTACCTTTGAATCTGGTAAAATGTCAAAATGTAACATAGCTTCGGGTACGACCTTTTTGTTGATACTTGTAGAATTATCGACTACAATCCAACGGAATGGAGATCTGAAGTAGTTTTGTGCTTGACTCTAAGTAAATCGAACAAAGTCAATTTTAAAACTGACAAAATACAATTAAATATATTAATAAGCAAAAATTAAAAAAAGTTACTATTGATAGATTACTACACACTAAAGTAAAACAATTCGGTTTTAACATTCAAAGTTTTTTAAACTCATAGTTTATACAAAAATTGATTGCTAAAAAAATTAGTACTCACTGCTTCCAGGAATTTATTGACATTGGGGCACTGCAAATCTACTAAAAATATTCCATGATGTTCATTATATTTCAACCTCAGGGTACTATTTAATTTAAAAAGAACGATCATGTTAATTTTTGTTACATGATCTGCGCGTAAAGAAGAATATATTCTAACTTCATCGCCTGGAATAGGAAACTCTGTTTGTTAATTTGGGTTAACTAAAATTGTTACATCTTTTTAAGTTTACTTTCGAATGAAAAATAAAATCTTACTTAAAGGCCAGCAAAGCATAGATATAATATTGAACGGTTTATTCCAAATATGTATGATATCAGAAATCATGGTTGGTAACAAATTTGATTGTACTTGCCCAAAAATGAAAGGCAGTGTAAACAGGAAGTTAATATACATATTTTTAATTTTCAATTGAAAATTCAAGAGGACAACCGGATACCATAACGGAATAGCCGCAAATATATGAAATTTCATCCATTTTAGTTACATAAATTGAGATTTGCAGAATTGTACAATCAAATAGATATAGGTATAATTCTGTCCTTGTTCAAGAATTTATAGAATACGGTTGCTAAAATGCTTGATCAATACAATTTATTCGTTCAGCATTTTTAAAATAATACTGGACGACTTCGATTGCAGCATGTTCAATACAAATAAATGATGGTATGTAATCGGGTCAAAGAAATTGACTTTCAAAAATTTCCAATATTGTTCGTGTGGGTCATTTGGTAAGCTGATAAAAGGACTATGAACTTAGAAGTCTATTATATAGGTAGGATTCTAAACACAAATGGAATAATGCATATTGTGTATTGACAGTTCGTGTCGTAGTAATTATCAGTTTTATCTGTGTCAAGTGATTTAGCCATATATTTGTTTATTTTCACAAGCCGTGATAGTGGATAAGAATTTTTCCATAATATTTATTATCAGCATAGTGTTGAAGCATTGGAATCTAAGGTATTTCATGATGATGTATTTATGAGTACATGAAAAACAATATATTGGTAAATCATTATATGCACCAATATTCGTAAGATGCAATATATGACGAATTATTTATTATGTTTTGTGTAATTTTTATACTTGATTTTGACTATAGTTAGACTTAATTTTACGCAGCAATGCGTTCAAAGACTGGGTAAGACTAGAAAGAAGACTTATTCTCGAACTCAAAGTTTACTGTACTGTACTCACCGATAAGTACTATACTACAGGTTTTAATTTTGTATTGTACTTTATAAGAAGGAAAAGTAATTCCTTACTTTCAAACTGCTTTGTAATTTACTCTTTCTGTAATTTTTCAACAAACCTTTTTTAGCAGGCATGTATATTGCCGATTTAAAGAATAATACTGTCTGTCTAACTATAAAAAAGCTATTTTCGGGTATAGAAAGCTTACTAACATTCAGCATTGGATCTGTACCGGGATAAAAAGTATCCTATGTCAATCCAGGTTATAAACTATCTGTGTGCCAAATTTCAGCCAAATCCGTTCAGCCGTTTCTCCGTGATTGAGTAATAAACAAACTTACTTTCGGCTTTATAATATTACTAGCTGTAGCTAGTAGAAGCCGCGGGGGCTTCGCTCGCGTGAACTACAAAAATTGTTGTTACCGGGATAAAAAGTTCTAATACCTCCAAGAATATGTGTACAAAGTTTCATAATGATCGGTTAAGTAGTTTTCGCGTGAAAGCGCAACAAACAAACTTACATTCACATTTATAATATTAGTAGGATTATTATTAGGATTAGGATTATAGTAGTATATTAAAATGACATCGAAGTTTAGATCTGATTAAACGTTTAAAACACATTACAAACGTTTACTAAAATACATACAATAATGTTTAATACATAATCCTTCTAATAGAGGATTACTTAGCGATATTGAATTGTGAGAACATTTATTTTTTGTGCTTTATCAATTAACAAACATATTTGCCCTTCCTTAATTAGGCACCTTGGGGTGAGTATATAAACGAAACAATTAGATACAATAACAAATTAATGGGAGGAAGACGTTTACTCATAATTTTTTATCGGTGATATTAATTAACTTGAATAATTTATCGGGAACTCAACAGTTGCACTTGAACCTTGGTCAAATGTAAACCGTTTTAGAATATAGTGGGATTTAAAAGTTAATTACAAATATGTTAAATTTTAATTTGTTTGCACGATTATTTCCTGCCGGGAATAATATAGATTTATATCGCAGCCCGAGAGAATTTCAGTCGGAAAGGACACCGTTACTGAGATCATATTCGACGTTTTCTCAGAAAGGTGAGTGAGACTTTAATTTATTATTGCTGCTAGATTTTTTATGTGAACTTGTCATTTGTATAAATTTATATGATGAAAATAACGCTATTCGTGAAATTGAACGAGTTTTTTTTTCAATGATCGTAATAATTTTCTCGACGGCGACGTTTATATTGACCATAATTATATTCTCATTATTTAATTTAGTTATAAAAAACGCAAATGTTTAAAGAATATTAAATTAAATTCTAAATATGTGCTGTTAGTATAATAAATTTATAACACATATATATATATATATATATTTACTTGCTTTTGTCTATCTGGTTTGTGTTCGCTAAAAATATTGCAATCGATACAAACTTTTCACATATCTCTGTCATAATCTTATCTCATCAAGATGCTTCAAATCAATTACAATATTTTATACACAAGCAGCACGCGCGCGCTCGTACACACACACACACACGAACTCGCTCACAAACACGAGCAAGCGCGAATAAAGCAGAACATAATTTTTAAATTAAATTTTATTTTTAATAACCCACATTTTTATTAAAAAGTATAAAAATATTGACTTTACTTTTAAAAGTCAAATTAAATTATTTTTGTTATCTTTACATATACTACATTTTACAGCAAAGTAACTAGAATATCTACATTTTATGTCATTAAAAAGTTATTTACTTGTATTTAATTGGCTATTAATTATATGATAATACTTATCAAAAAATAATTAATGCAGAACCACGAGTTTACTTAAGAATATCAGTAAATTTCTTACGACTTTGAATCTTTTTTATTATTTATGTATTTTAAGTACTATAATTCTAATCACATAGATGTAAACATTTTTCTTATTTTTTTTTTAATGTTATTTCAACTTGTTTCACTCTCGTATACTAGCCATCACACTTGAATACGATCAATTTAAATCACGCTAAACATCCAGGTAATTACAGAGTAGTTGACAATTATACTTGCGTACTACGTACGCGGAGATAAAATATCCAGCGTGTGGAAGTGGGACGCGCGAAATTTTCCACTGCATTTGTTAAGCGGCATCAACTCACGTCAGATTAAAAACTTTTCTCAATGTTTGATTTAAAATTTTAATTAATATTTAATATACGCGGCAACGGTATTAAACTATTGAACTGAATAGACTCTTATTACGTCATAGATCTAAAGGACAATGATAAAAAATAAATTCACCTCGCTTTTTTTTCAAACTGTCTATACTGATAGCCTTTGGTGGCCCTGGAGCCTTTACGGCTTTTACAGCTTCACCGAGCTTGGGAATTCAGCTTGCAAGTGTGGTGACAATAGACACAGGAGTGTTTCTCAGTTAGTGATAATATATTTATTTTAAACTAGTTGAGCTCCACGGTTACACCCGTGTTAAATTAACTCGATCAACTCACTTCCCGCTTACGAGATTGCTCGATGTTAATGGTTACTGCTCCGCTCATTAGAGTCATAGTGTGAAGTTATAGTCCATAACCTTCCACAATAAATAAGCTATTATACAAAAGTTTTTTTTTGTATAGGTGTTACTATCCTTGACATATACACAAACATAAAAATCGCGGTTTTTCTTTATAATACTATTAGTATTAGTATATACTAGCTGTGCCCGTGGCTCTGCTCGCGTGGACTACAGAATGCTGTCGGTCGAGCGTACGCGCGAATTATGTTGCTTCAAAATTGCTTATTGTGGGTGATCTTTAAAAGATAGAGATATGCTATTGCTGACTTTTTGTAGGTCTTTTTAAGATCTACAATTATGTAGAACATTAATTTGATATATCTCTTATGGTTTACTCAGCGTAAGCCATTTAACCGCCCCAAAAACGTCTTTCACTGTTCACTGTTATCGTCACTGATTATTTCGTATATTACTTTATCTAATCTGGCCTTTTAATAACCTGGCCAGATCTTACTAAGAACAGAACTACTAAGAAAAGAACTTATCTAATAGTTAAAGGAACAACCATGTAAACTGGATAAAGTGGTTTTCGCGTGAAAAGAACATAAACGGACAGACAGACAGAGTGACGTTGAGTTTATAGTATGTATAGAAAATGGATCATAACCTATTACACCTACATAACTTGTATATATATAAATTAAAAATATTCAAATTAAAATATACATGAAAATATAAATTAAATGAGATGTGTACAAAAACAAAAAAATACTATGACTCTTTGCCATACTTTATTTTAAAATTATTTGATCACTAAAATATATTATTTTATTGTAGTCTTGCTCTTAACTTGCTACTTAACTAGAAGCGATAAAGTAATGTTAATGCACTTTCATCGACATTACTTAGACTCTTAGAGAGAAAGAATGTTAATATAAAGATTTATTCTTTATTATTGCCTGTTATGCTTACAAATACGGGAAGACAAGATTAATTGTCCATTATTTATCTATTTGAAACAGAAAATACATAACTAATTGCCCCCCTAATTATCTACATATTTTGCATGAGCAAAGCGATAGGAATTACTAATATCGGCTTGAAAATACCAAATTTGTATTATGTACCAGCCAAAATGTACCAAACATAAACTGATTATGCCCTTTCGAAGTTAATATTTAGCGATTTCTGCTATCGCATGACTCTTTCGAAATGCGTAATTAGGGACCGATTTTGAATTTTTTTAGCACCGCTGCGATTAGAAACTGGATGAAAGTAAAAAGCGACTATAAAAAGAGACAATCATATACAGGATTTAGCCTACGAGATAATGAGATAGAATACATTTACATTATGCGCAGTTAATGCAAGTCCTGGCTTTCATGATTGTGATCGTCGTCGGATTGGCCTAGTTTGAGACAACCAGATTACATACGCAATACGTACGAGCGGTCGATAGTTCGAATCCCGCTGATTTAGGAATTTATAAAGAACACTTTCTTTTGCTGAAGGTTTCACCTTTAACACGCGTGAATTGCTGCACACATAATATTTTTTTTAATATTATTGATCTCATCAAAGTTGTATTTAAGGTTTACTGACAAAATGTTGAGTCTAAAATGGGAATCGGTTCTCAAGTGTAACTGCCGGAATACAACATCATAGATGACTGGATACAGTTTAGCAGATTAGAGTAGCGAACGAAGCGAGTATGGTTTGCATGTTGATAAAGTATTTTCCAATACCCATATGGGATAGATAACATCATAAGTTGACAATCAACCGCCAAGCACCGATTCTTTTGACAGCTGTACATGAGAACCAGTCCCACTAGGCTTAGCGTGTTACCATCTTAGGCTACATAGTCACTTAATGTAATGTCAAGAAAAAAAGGAGCACCAGACAATACTGTACTGCCGTAACTATGATCGTTCATAGAACGTACCTTCGGCATTTATTTAAAAACAATTAAATATTCTTAATTGAAACAGCGGCGTGGAAGAGTATATTTATCTCTTGGATCGTATACCACAGTACACATTTGAAAAATTATTTTCGCCATGGTATTGATAAGAAGCCATAAAAAAGGCGATCCTTGATTGATTTCCTTCTGAAACTTATTATACTAATTTAAAAATGGAATAGTAAAAAAGGGATGTTCTCAAAGTAAATTACGTAATATTTTATGTGAAAAATATTAACATTTTATTTTATCGCTTAAAAGATATTTATAACATTTTGGTTACGATTTCAAATGATTTTAATTGTTAAATTAGACGATACGATCGACAATATTTTGATGAAATTAGATCTAAAAATGAAACTAACTCAAGCGCGCTTGCCGGTACACACTGAGACATCAAGGGCATTGACGCGATTTTTAAATTGAGAGTTGTAGCTAACAGGCTAGCGTTAGAAAACACCCTTCCATTGTGCAAAATTAAACTTTTTTTTTTGTTTCGAACTGACTATACTGTTAGCCTTAGGGGCCCTGGAGCCTTTACGGCTTTTACAGCTTTACCGGGCTTGGGGGCGAGCGCTTAAGGCACTCAGCCACAAAAGCTTTGAAACAACATCCGAGGGTGCCAAAGTGGCCGAACCTCGGCTCGGACTGTTGCGCGTATGCAAATAAGTCGCGATCTGGCTAATTCCCTATCATTCGATCTAAACTAACTATACATATATACATGTTTCTTCCCCCTGGGAGGAGGGAAGGAACATGTGTATGTGTATTTAGTGGTCTGAAAATTTCTGTCTAACTAACTAGCCAAAAAAAGAAAAAAAGGTCCCTTACAGAACCTCAAAATTAAACAAAATATAAGGAAGTTTACGAAAAAGTGTTGGCGCGCACTGCGAGTTTTTCGCCACACGGTGAAAAAAGACTGCAGCATAATGTCGTACAGCAGTAAACAAAGGGATACAAATTGCTTGTGGCACGGCGCGCGCTGCGGTTTGTCGCGATTTACATATTAGGAAAGCCTTGACTTCACCGCGTTTCGCTGTTACCATATAATATTTTATTTGTATCTATAAAAGAACAATGGTTAAAAGCAATAATTTTAATTGTCTGGATGGATATTTAATTTCATTCGATAATATTGGAACAACTTTTCGGGGTAATCGTTGAGTTCACCAAATATTTTAGAGAACTTCCCGTTGTTTAAACTATTATGAATAATAGGTTGTACCTAAAATTACATATTTTTGCGAGCTTTAATTATGAAAGTGGAAATACAAACTAATTGTACTAATTTTTATGTGGAATAATGGCGTAGTGCGCTAACTTAATGTTTTTTATTATTTTTTTCCGCACTTCAGAAATTTGCATGTTTTTACGCCATGTGGCGAAAAATTGTTAGGCCGCGTCTAGCCTAATGATGCAAAATAAGTCATCATTATACTTAAAACATTATAAAAAACCGTTACGATTTCCTTGGGTTTTTTTTTAATCTGAGTTTTATTTATAGACATTTAGTCTATCATTGCGGAGTGGCGACGGACAACGAGGCAACGTTACTTTTTAATTATAAACTAAGGAAATAATTTTTATAACACAGGTACTACCAGTTACTTGAACTTTATTAATAAAAAATAATACAACTAGATAACAGTTCCTATTTAATTACATGTTCAATTTATTTTCTTAGTTTAACTTTTTACTAGTCATGTGACCGGTCAACTGATAGTTAACAATCTCAACACGTGATTACACAAAAACAATAATATATATAGATTGGTAAATCTGTAGCTCTGTCTGTATCTATATTGTTTTTTTTTTCAAAATTTCCGATAGAATTCTATTATAAAGAACACTGATCACGAATATGACGTTACGATTTATAGTACATCAAAAACGGCTTGACTAATATTAAAAATATTTTGTACACTGAAAGAATATGTTATTCCATAACTGACAGGCTGTAAGAAATGTCAATAATACTTTTAGAAATCTTAAAAGAATATCGACTCTGAACATTGTTATGAAAATTTGTACACGGGAATTATAAATCACTAGCAGTGTCCCACGGCTCCACACGCGTTAATTACGCAGTAGTTATAACGTTATTAATTTTTAACCTATCAATTGAGGAATAATACAAAGTTTCATCAAAATCGGGCAAGCCGTTTTTGAGTTAAATCCGGATATAAAACAAACAGACAGACAGAATATCACCGTTCTGATCCTAGTTCATGACAGAAAATTCGTTAGACAATGTTTTTCACCAACCCTATACAAACTTTCAATCCTTATTTTACCCCCGTAGAGGATGAATTTTCCAAAAGTGAGCGTCTAAATTGCGAAAGGAGTAACTACATAAAATTTCAAGTTAATCGAACCTATAGTTTCGGAGATCTCGTGATGAGTGGTATTTCGCTTATATATATATATATATAGATTACTCAATTGGTAGGTTGTAAGTTGTCAATAACATAAGTAAAATAAAATTACGAGATGAAAATAAATAATGAATAGTACATGCGAAATCGCGGAGCACCGCTAGTAAACAAAAAACAAAAGCATTAGTGCAGTGTAATATACTTATTGCTTCCTATCATAAGAACTGAAAATATAAAAGGTATATACTACAGGTAGGATACATAAATTATAAAAATATATATTTATAGAAATTAATGTATCGTGTTCGTGTTCTATGCGTGTGGGATGGCCCAAAAAATGCGTTTTGTTTTTAAATCTCAAATGAAAATATGTTAATTTAAAATGTTTAAGAATTCTAAACAAAAATCAACTTGATAATTTAATTTCTAAATGTTTAAAAATTTTTCATTTTTTCAACATTTAATATTTATGATCTACGGTTGGCTTTATAAGTATTATGATTTTTTTTTATAGAGGTCGCTTATGATTTTTTCCATAATTACAATAAATAGTTCTTTAAAAATTATTTTCGTTTCCGCGGAATCCTAATTCTTTTTCTAAAATAAAAGTAGCCTGTACTCCTTATATTATCAGCTATGTGCCAGTGCAAGGTCCTGTGTAAATCGGTCCAACGATTTCGGAGATTAGCCGAAAAAAACAGACAAATTTTTTTAAAATGTTTTGTTTTTTGTTATAATTACTGTATATACTTTCATATGTATTCAGTAAAACGCTGTTATTTTGACCTTACAAACAGATACCTAAATTTTATTGATTTGTATAGGTATTTTTTTGGTTTATAAATAAACACCAATTTAATAAAAAGAAAATCTATACTAATACATATTAAATACACAGAGGTAAAGTTTTTCTAAACTCAGGAAATGCAGATACATTTCACGAAATAATGAATAAAAATTCATTAGTTCGTAAGAAAGCTACATTATCCCGGAGTGCTATAGGTTGTTTTTTATTTTTTTATTTTGTAATGTAATTAACACGAAAGTAGTCATTAGTGATTGACAGTAATTTATTTATAATACAGAACCGTTTTATGCTTTAAGAAACTGAGCATGCGAGATTTTATAACAAACGTGTCACACGGTATCTTAACGATATTTAATTATATAACTATAACCTAGTTAAAACTGATGTATAGGTACATTTAGTGTGTTCGGTACGACGCAGTTAGAGGCACATATGTACATAAATGAGCAGCTGCACTTAGGCTCCAGGCTGTCTGCCGCGCCTATCGCCATTACTACACCGGTTTACGTCCGCGAACCCTTCAATTACCACAGAATCAATTATATGGACGCAACTTTATACGGCCTTTGTCATCGTTTTACACTTCATTTTTAAAATTATACTTTTGGCGTGTTTACTAGAGGGCGCATGTGACGGTAGTGCGACATGATGAAGTTATGAACACATTATAAATTATTTTAATTTAACAAAAAATCCAGTAAAATGAATTTACATTACTATCATTGATGGCGAACTTTATTATATTGTTGGCACGCGGGATAAAATGTTTGGTGATGTTTTCAGTTACGTCAGAGAAGTATAATATAATTACACACAAATATTTTTTTACCTATCCCGTTTCGCATCTAACTACTGGGTTTGGAACTAGTTCTGATTTTGAGAAGAGAGCGGCTTAAGTTACGTATATTCATAGTTGAAGTAATGTGGAAAATCAAGGTGGTATTGTTTTATTATTTAATTTCCTTAATAAATATTAAACTGATTAAATTTGTAAACAAGTTTCACTTTCTTCCTATCGTTCCACTTCCCGTACTTGCTTATAGCTTGCCAGATTGCTTGACGTTCACAGTTACTGCTCCGTTCCTTAAGGTTATAGTGTGAACTGTATTATTCCTCATGATTTTTCGAATCCGACTGGTAGTTCCAGAGATTAGCGCGTTTAAACAAACAAATAAACAGAAGACTCTTCACCTTTATTATATTATTGACTTTAATGCTAATCACGTTGATAAACTTTTAATTACTCTTAACAATTTTATAATACACTAAGTTTATTATTTCGCACATTTTCATTAAATATACAATTTTGTAATTATCATAGTAGAGGGATATTACATTCATATATAAATATTATTTGTGTGATTTATTTTAGAACTTGGTAATGTGTTTTACTTTTAATATTTTCTTAATTATTATATCATTTATTTTACCTGCTTTATTATATCTTTAGAAATACTATTTGTACTCTTTATGTCAGATATAGCATTAGCATTAAATTATAGCCGGTTCAAACTTTAAACTCATAATATTATGAACGGTATTAATTAATTATTAGGTTACTTGGATAACCTTAGGAAATAATGTATAACATGTACAGGACCAATGGTTCATATTTATAAATAAATTATAATAATTAAAACTAGCTGCGCCCGCGGCTTCGCTCGCATGAACGACAGAAGAGCGCGTAGGGCTTATAAAAATTTTAGTTTCTTACACTTTTAATAACTTTTTTTTAGTGAATGTATCGTGATATGTATATCTTTTTGATAAGGATACTTGGTAGATACTTATTTAGGGAGTGAAACTATTTTTTTAAATCAAAATCTATCCAATTGTTTTTTCGTGATGTGCGCACAACAGCAAACCTCATTTAATTTTATTTATATAGATTTTACGTTTATAAATTATTCCAAAAATATAGTCGATATAGAAAAATATGTAATACCTACGTTAATTTTAAAATGAACCTTTATATTGATGACAATAATCTAATAAACAGTTATCATGTCCAACTTGACAGTTGGCGCGCTCTGGCGGTGAACGAGTGAAAGTCGCATAAATAGGTAGGTAGGTGCATTATGTGATAGCAACTATACTCGTATGTGTACGTATATACGTTTGCTGTTTATTCTAAGTGTTCTGTTTATTCTGTTTATTTATTTATTTCTACAAACATGTTTTGTGTGCGAATTATTAATATGAGCAAAATAAAAACAAATGAAATGAAGTAGTGCTCCGTCTGACCAAATATGAATTTCAGATGAAACCGAAACCGTAACGGAATAATTGGCAACTCTTATTGTTTCGCCGGAAACCGGAACTTATGTAGTTAAGTGAAAATTTCTTTATACCCTATATCTAGTTTTCCAAGCTTTGTAACATATTAGATATTCTAAGGCAAGAGAAAACCAATATTATGCACTCTTCGTTGCAGGATTGTCTTCTGTAGGAAAATTTAAAACTGTATTTATAATGTCTTCAAAATGTTCGTTAAAAAAACATATTTTACGTAGAACAACACTTTTATTATTGTTATTTGCATTGCGTGTGAGTCAAGTCATCCAGCACTCGGTAAAGACTAGTATAAACCACTCCCCGCTACACCGCCTGCCGCCCGCAACACCCGTTTGTAGGTACTAGTGTTGTAAAACATCGGTTTTTCGAATCGAGTAATTGTTAAACAATCAATTGTTTTTCAGTATGGAATACATGCCATGTTAGCCAGCCGTAAGAACAATACGAGAAAAAGGTCATCGCGTGTGTCCGAATGTTGCGTACTTTAGTAACTTGGCGATTTAAAAAAAGTCGTTCGCGTAAATCTTTCTTGTAATCAAAAATATACCCCGCATTATAGTCCTAAAACGATCGATTAATCAATTATTACCGATATTTCACCAACACTAGTTGGTACGCTATTAGTAGCAAGCGAGTGTATGTCGCGCGAAAGGAGTAAATTTTAAATTATCTATTATTCGATTCGAAATACCACATCCTACTAAGAGGGGGATGGGACAGCTGCCTACCTAGAACGGACATTTTTGTATTATTCACTCAGATAAAATAAAACTTTGATTTAAATTATCGCCCACGTACAGATAATGCAGTATTTGCATGTAAGCGATTTTGCTTTTTTTTTGTTTTTAAATTCCCAGAATTTCCTTTCCGCGAATGCATTTACAAATGGCAACATAAGCAGTATTTTTAAATTTAGGATTATGTTTTGACCTCAGACTTTTATATAGGCTAAACAACTTTAGGCATCTCTATAAAGGACATATCGAGCAAAATTAGGTATAGCTTGAGGTTCTATTTTCGCAATTTATTTTTCACTATCTTTTTAAGCACCGGGATTCGTTTACCACCGTCATTTGTAAGATATAATACCACTTTATCCCAATTATCTATCTATATCTTTCATTTTTCGTAATAAGTCAATCAATAGCTAATAGCAATAGCTAAGTCCATAACTTATAATATTCCATAACTATTTTTCTGTTATCGCACTTTTTATAAGAGAATCCAATTTGTTTTAGTGTGGTTAGTAATGATGGTGGGCTTTCATTACATAGATTAGCATCTTTCAGAGAAACTGATAACTTTGTTAATTTGGTAGCTTGTTACGTATTTAGTATGCATAGACGTGATTTTGAATTGCATCCGTGTCAAAATCGTCTATATCAGTAATAAGGCAAGTTTTCCTATATTTTTTATTTGAAGCAGATAGCTTATGCTCCTCCATTGATGTATCTAAAAAAAATTCTTTTCTGATTATATTAGCTCTTCCAGTACCAAAAGCATCAGCAACTTTTTCACATGCTATGGCAATGGCGATAAGGAACCGCTATTTTGGTTTTCGCGTTCAAAATAGTCATGCAAACGAACCACAAACTCAAGTGATTCACTATTTAAAACAGTTTTTCTGGCTCTTTTTGGCATTTTAAGTATTGAAAACACGAAGGCCGATAGATAATAACCACTATTATTAGGAATCGGCACTCGTACTGACACTCAAACAAACAAGATGCCAATGTCAATGCGCTCAGTGATGCCAATATAAAAAAGAGTTCATGAGAAAACCTTGGAAAATAAATAGGTAATTTTTCATACTATTTTACAAATTAATTATTTTTTATTAAATATATTAACATTTTTTATATCGATGTGCCCCATCTCTAACATTTTTGCAACATGACATAAGTTTTTAAGAACGTCATAGATAATTTGATTTATATTTTAATTTTTAGTAATAATGATTTTAATTTAAAGCTGATTTTATATTATAAAAATGGAATTATATTGGCATCACTGCATTTAATTAATATATTATCATACTAGATATGAATTTTGAATTTGAATTGAATTGAATGAATACTACTTATTTATGTATACTGCTATAGATTAATAAATGAGGAAAATGTTAGAATCCTAGAAAATTCCCCATATACTGCTCATCTTCAAAAATCCCCGATTTGTGATTTCCCGCAGCGTCGGAACAAACTGGAAATACCTGAGTCAATCTTGACAAGCGGTAAAGGCGAGTGAATTCGTTCCGAACTCTTACCAACGAAACCAATATTTTCGGCTAAAACCGGAACTTCGGTTGGTCATTATTATCAGCATTTTCTATTTATCTGCGTATTCCCTTTCGATGACGGTACTATGAAGTCCTTTATAACTCGTTTTCCCACTAGCCTATAAAGTTACTTACTCATTGAATTCGAATTTGTTACGAAAAATACATGAATTTGTCGAAACTATGTTTGTAAATTTTAACAAAATCACGCTCAGGGTCGACCCAGAGGATCACATTTGACATGGAGAAGGAGGAAATTTGACAACCACATCTATTATATGTTATAAAGTTTATTCTATAGTAAAAACTAATCTATGCCGAATTTGAATGTTAAATTATTCTATGCGGTATCTTAAGGTCATTGTACTTATTAGGTACTTAAAAGTATGTAGGTACTAATCAAATATACATATATAAAAAGATAGGATTTTTTTACCGTCTGTCTTTCTTAGTTCCTATATACGAAGATTAATGTTATAATTTAATCATTTATTTTTACATGTACGTATTGGGGAGGACCGTCGAAATGTACTTTTATTAAAGTTTACATATCTATAAATATAAACCATATTAATAAAATACGATATCTATACAGGTATTGTAAAACTGGAGATTGTTTTATTAAATGCGCTAATCTTAGGAACGAGTAGTCAGAACTGAAAAAAACTTTTTGGAATTCTTAGCCTATCTATTTATTGAGGAAGATTTTAACTATACCTTCACGCTAGGACTTTAAAGAGTGTAGCAATAACCATGAATGTCTTGCAATATGGCCAGCTGTAGGTAGATAAATATGGGAAGTGATTAGAAGTGAGTACACGTTAGTAGCGCGGCGCGGGCGATATAGAGACAGTTGAATAAATTTAACACGTGTGAAACTGCGGCACAGCTATTCTTGATTAAAAAGGGATAAAAACAATACATACCTAAAAGTATTTTGAAATATCTATTAGAATCGTGTTTCATAGTTATTATTTTTACGGTACCCGTAAAAAACGAATAACTGTATTATGTCGCAGTTTTTATGGCGTTCAATTTCAAATCGACCTTGACTCGCAATATTCATTGTAATGCGAGTATATTTTCACAAAAATAAACAACTGTAAAATGTTTAACTAAAATAATATGAACAATTTAAATACCCTTTTTTGACGGCGTTGTGCCTGATGGTAAGCACAGTACAATTGAGAAACAACGGCGACCACCGAGAGATCGGGAATTCATTGAAGATCGCCGCTGTCTTGCCCGTCTGTAAGCCTCTCTGTATCTGGATATACGATAGTCAGATAGTCACTATGACGGGCGTATTACCATGTGCATGAAGGTTGCTAGCCAGTCGAATATAGGTCCCTATCATCCCACTTGATTACTTGATATACAGTCTATGAATATGCCGTCGGCTCTGGTGGCGGCGCTGGTTGTCAAACCCGGCGGGTTTGTCGCAAAAACGAACGGCAGCGCCGCGCTGTGCCGACAACTGTCACTACTGAAATTACACTTGCTAGTCTAGTCTAGTAGTCTAGTAATGGCCACGCATAGTCCCATTTTCGACGTTAAATAAAATATATAAATAATGGAGATAGAGTTCCGGGAGTCAGGACTTTTTTATTGGAAATTTACCCCTTTTTAAAGTTTCTTAAATATTAGTCGTTTTTGAGTTATTAACGAAAGACTAAATTCCTTTTTTTCCATGTTATTTGTTTATAAAAATTGATTTTTTTTTATGTGCAAATACATCCTCAAGATACATTTTTCTAAATGTAATTCCGAATCGAATGAGCTATCTCTGATATTTTTGGGAACTTTATCTCGAATTATCACCATTTTGAACCAGACCATGCGGCTCACTGCTGATTCCTGAGGCATATGCCGGATGCATACCCGCGCGGCAAAAACCCGCTGCTCGAGTTGCCGGCATAGTGTGTAGTGACCGTGATTCTGTGGCGAATGTTACACCTGGTATATGGTGGTCGCAAATCTCTTAAATATTCATAAATAATTAACTTCCGAAATCTATGAAACAAGACCTACCAATATAAAATCTGGCTTGTACATTACAAATAAAGTTTAATTAAAGGCCAATAATATGCTATAAATATTTTCTTAAATTATCTTTTCGAAATTAGAATGAAGCGTTTAATTAGCAAGACTACAAGAGGCAACTCGATTAACATGAGTAATTATTTTTTGTTATTGACACTTTACTAATGAAACACGCTAACTAGTTTTAAATTACTGTGATCAAGTGGTGCTAACTCTTAGAATAGTCGACGGATGTTATTTTATGTACATATAGTCAAGAACAAAAGTTATTTAATAATAGGTATATTTTTATGCATTACTAGGTTTTAATTTCCACCCGTGTGTTTAATTTATTAGACCAACTTTCCAACGTGACGCCGTCAAGGCACCCGTGTAGTCTATCGTTGCTCTTACTTCCCGGTACTTGAAAGCTGTAGCTTTGAAGATTGTTTGACGTTCAGAATTACTGCTCCGCTGTTTAAAGTCGTAGCGTGAAGTTATATAGCTCAAAACCTTCCTCAATAAATAAGAGACAAAATGCTTAAAGAGCTTTTCAAATATGACTCCAGAGATTAGCGCGTTCAAACAAACAATCTCATCAGATTTGTAATATTAATGTAAATTATTACTGGTAATATAGATTATTGTTTTTGGGATGGTATAATTACACATTCCATTCCAAAATCGATAATCGTAAAATAAGCTTCCAATTTAAATTTTGCTACATCTCTAAAATAAGCATTTGACATGTGTCGTGCAAGTCTTCTTAGGATGAATCAATAATACTAATAGCTTATAGGCCAATATATGTAACACGAAGATATTTAAGCAGATCGGAATTAAAAATACGAACATTGTTCAATATAATTAATATACATAAAACATAACTCATGTTTAAGATATTTTTCTGTTATTATTTATTTATATAATTAGCACGCCAACAGAATAATTACAAAACAGTAAAAATTACATATTATCATGCACAAATTAAAATACTATGTAATTACTCAGATAATAGGCCTGAATGACATTTAAATACATATTAATATAAGGATAACTAAATGCATAAAACTAAATATTTAACACTAGTTTTTAACTACATTTATCATTAGGTACATATTAAAATTGAAATTAGGTTATAGTTTAATTTTAAATAAGGAGTGCTTGTATGAACCAAAAGATTGAAAAAATATATCTATGGAGTTATTAGTTGTGTTGGATATCTCGTTATACAATCTTGCCATACGCACAAGAGGGCTATTAATTGCCGTATTAAGTGTTGCACTCGGAGTGGCAAATATGTGTGGGTTGCGCACCGCACGGGAGTGAACTAGAAAATTGAAGTAATTAATAAGGGACGCATCTATAGAACCATTTACAATTTTGTGAAGGATGATTAAGTCAGCCATATTTCGCCTCTCTTTTCATGTTATCATGTTAAAATGTTTCAGTCTATTGTCATATCATGTGGGAAATACTGGGTTCTTACTACTGTACATTTAAAGCGGGGTTTTTACGTGGTATGTAAGGGAATAGAATAACAAATTTTCCTTAAGTGTATCCTAATCGTTCTAATGTAAACTAGTTTTAAAATATTCATGATATATTAATGCGGCTGTTGTGTTCATTTTGTATGAACAAGAACCATGCAAGAGGTTGGCATAAGGCCATGGCATAGACGTTGGTATCGGTTATAACAACAGAATGTATAAGTTATTAAGGTTCTTCAAAATACAGATGTTTTCCACTTGAGACTATTGATAAGAATAATTCCATGGTCGCGTTATGGCCATATAATTTATTTCTATAAAAATGGATGTTTGTATGTATGTTCCCTATTAACTCCAAACCAGCTGGAGCGATTTTAATGAAATTTTCAGACAATCTTCATATTAGTTTAGTAGCGATCGGATAAAAATAAATTTAGATCCACAGCAACGTATGGCCGGGTTTGTTAGTTATAAATATTTTTGAAGTATTAGCGTAATACCAATAATCTCGCTCGATGTTAAGTGAGGATGTAGCCTAAGTTGGTGATATGCTATGACCTAGTGAAGGAACTGGCTCTCAAGTGCAGCTGTCGAAGCACACCTATAGATGCTTGGAGATAGACTTTCAACTTGAGGGTGGTAGCTAGCCAGGCGGTCATTAGAAAATGCCATACCACCATGCTATACTTTCAGCACGATGTTTTCCGAAAGCTCAGGCTCATTGCAGGGATTCGAACTCACGTCGATCGACGTGGTCTCCGTACACGCTACCACTGAGCCATCATTGCTTTAATCATCTCTTCATTCACAAATTAACTGTGATTGTATCTTGTACATACCTTGAAGACTTTAATAAATTTGTGTATTTACGAGTATATTCACTATATAACTTCATGGTCAGAAGAGGCGTATCTTGCTCAATCTTCTAAAAAATAATGAATACTTATTATACTTAGGTCTATACATTTTATTTTATTTTATTTCAAAATGCACAAATACAGGTAAGAGATACATAAAAATTTAACTCTATATAGCTTCATAAATCTAAAACTCTATAACTTTAGTGTACAAATTACATGGTTAACAACTATTGATTATATGTGAATAGACGGTGAAAAAGAAATGTAATGTGCTTGATAGTACTTTAATAAAAGAATTTATTTAGTAATTATTTGCCAAGTTCGTTTGTAGAATAAATAGGATGTAAGCAAAGCGTGACTGCAGTTAGTAGGTTTAGTTATTTATTGTGGTACACGATAATTGATTTGCTTACTGGCAATATTAGGAAAAAAATAAACAAGTACCTATTTTAAATGCGTAGCGTAGGTATTCTGTAAAAATATTTGCCTCGTACAAACATGACACAAAATAGATATCTGTTTAGTATTTTACTAAGTTATTTAACCACTGGTAAATTTAGTGAACTAGACGTGGCAACAAGCAAATTTTTTTAATATTCTGAAAGACTTTTTTTTCTCTTATAAATTATTTTTACTTTTCAACATGTTGAACTTTAATAACCATAATTATATGGACATCTCTCTTATTAAATTCTAATATTGAGTATAATATTAAGTTTACATTATTATCTGAATACAGACAGAATTTAGTATGTTTGCTAACAAAAGATTATCATTCCATTCGGTTAGAAAATATAATATCATGGATCTATTGTAAAAAAAAAAACTAGAATTGTCATTCATATTTAGGGGAGAGTGGTACAAAATGATCCCTATAAGGAAAACCACATAAAAAGAAACTAGACTACGAATTTCGTGAATTTGGTAAATTTTCTTGTTGACTAAGCTATTGGCCTATAATTTATTAAGCGTAGAATATAATTATTTAATAAGAGTTATTTCTATTTTACATTTTAGTCAAGGTCTAGTATAAAATCATTTTATATACCCGGGCGTGTAAATCGTTTTATAAATAACACTCTTGTGTACTTACGAATAAAGTCTTTATTTTTGCTATACATTTTATATCAATTCCACCTTTAGAAAGTTGAACTTAGTTGTTATTATATCATTAGATAAATATTTATAATCTCATATATTACGATTAAACAATTTATTATGCCTACTTTTTTAATAATGCCGTTTAGAAAAATAATTATTTTGTATTATAAATGCTTCGCCCGCATGAAATGACTTTAGAAGCTATCATAATTATAATCTCTCGTTTTTCCTCTGAAATTATTTGTAGGTATTTGTAATATGTACCTAACTACCTACATAGATATACGACACAAAAGAGACCTACTTCCCAAATTTCACATTTTTGTGTTTTAAGTAAATTCGACTTTTTGTTGGTCTCTCCTCAGCTAGGAATGTCTAGTATTTACATTTATACTAGCTGTACCCACGGCTCCCCTAGCGTGGACTACAGAATTATTGTTTATTAATATATCTTGATATTTATTTGTAGATCAAACCAAATATGTAAGGAGTAAAACAAAAAAATAAATGATGAAAATCTATCCAATAATTTTTGTGCGATGCGCGCACAATGGCAACCTCAAACATTTTATTTAAAAAGATAGATACAATCTGCGATTTCGTTCACGTGAAAACGCTTTGATATTTCTATGTGTTATTGTATTATGTTGATTAAAGTTTAAAGATTATCTTTCATTTTGTTGCCTCTGTGGAAAAAGGTAATAATATGTAATGTATTACATATTTCTTGGGTTAAGTTCTATTTTTATCAGGAAATAATATTCAAATAAGTTCAGTAAAAATTCGAATAATCATTTTAATGCATTCTGTCATTTATCCTTAATTTAGCAATACATTTGACTTTTTAGCAATATATTCAACGTATAGACACGGATAATTTACGATTTTAGTATATGTATATTGTTTAGATATATTTCTTTAAGAAGTCATCCACATATCATATGACCGTATGTAGGTAAGCAGGTACTTAGAGAACCTGGACCCTCTCACTTAATCTATCCTGAAACGCCGAATGTCTTTTTTATTAATACGACAAATTTACTATAAAAATAAACTTTAATTTATTGTTTAATATATTTATTTCCTTTAAGCATTTCCAATTAATTACATTAATGTATGGAGTTCTGCTTTTTTTTTAAATTAGTTAACGTTGTGCATTTTAGAAAACCATGTGAAAGTAGTAGCTGTATTTCCGTGATTGTGGGTATAGAGACGTTACCCATATAGGTACATACCTAAAATATCGCACAATCGTACTTAATTCGTTCATAAAATGACACAATTGTTATGGAATGATTCATCATCGATTACTGAGTATAATCGTTACTATCCTTGTCTTTGTTTGCGAGTAATACTTTTTCTTTCAATATTAGACTTTATACGCGGTACGTTTCGTGGAGAATTACTTTCAAATTACTTACAACAAATTCTTGTTCGATAATTTATAACCCTTATTAAATCCCGTTGGGATACGAATTTTCAAAATACCTCTCTTAGGTGCTTAGAAAAAAAATTATCATTCTAGACCTTCGTGTGTAAAGTTTGCGTTGGCTGTCAGTTATTTTATTATAATACGTAAAATATAATATAGTATACTCCTTTGTGTTAAAGTTCACAACTTGAAGGAAAACCCAAACGTACAGGTTTACATATCTTTATGTTCCAACAGTACAAAAGCCCTTTATTGTATTATTTCCTTGTGTTCAAATTACTTCCTGTCATAATACGTAGGTACCTAAGTACCAATATAAATAAAAAAATACAGTAAGCGCGTTCACAGTTGTATGTACATCTATGCATATTATAAAACTCAACGTCTCTATGTTCTTTTCACGCGAAAACCATTTATACGATTTACATGTTTTTTTTTTAATTTACAGCTATGTTTTTTAGCCATGTTACAGGATATATTTTGTAAGATAAAGTAACATACGAAATAATAAGTGAATAAACAATTCGGAAAAAAGACGCTTTTGGGACGCTTAAATAGCTAACGCTGAGTAGACCATATCAGATGTATCAAATTATTGTTCCACATAATTGTAGATCTAAAAGACCTACAAAAAGGCAGCAAACACATGTATCTATGTTCTAAGGATCACCCACAATAAGGCTTTTTGTCTTCCGTCTTTTGAGCGGGGACAACACGATTCGCGCGTGCTTACCGTCGGCATTCTGCAGTCCACGCGAGCGGAGCCGCAAGCACAGCGAGTATATAATGAATTTCACCTACAAATGTTCGCTATTGGAGATATATTTTGCTCTCGACGTCTCCACGTCGCGCAGAGTTGTCGCGTTGCAGCGTTGTTTTGAAAAAAAAAACAGTATGACAAAAAGAATAATTTTTATAACAAATATTTATAAAAAAATTAGTATATATCCATTATAAAATACCAAGAAATTTAAATTTAACTACGTCGATGTTGAGACGCATGAAAATATTTTCCATATCCATAACAGTGCGCTAATGGTTTCAGTACATTCACGTGTATATACAGAGTACATGAATACTTTACAAGGATTGAGTAATTTCATAGGAATTCTGAAGTAACATAACTTTAGTTAAAATATTATACTAACCCAAATAGTATTATTATTTATCTAAATCGTTAAGAATATTACGCGATAAGTTTATCTTCAAATCTTAAAATAGGTATACTCGGAAAATATTATATTATTCTTATTTAATAAAATAGAAAGTACTTACAAATTTCCCAGAATTAATATGAGTTTTTTCTGTAATTGCTTTTATAAATAAAAACCTACCGAACACGAATTTCACTTAGCTGTAGAGAAATCCCCTGTTTCATTGCCAATAAACATATCATACCTACATGCAGACATAAAAGAGTTTTTATATTAAATAGGTACCTATATTTAAGGAGCGCAAGGAATATTGAATTAGTCAACAATAAGACCAAACATCCTGAAATACCCTTTTACTTCTATAGTTTAAAGAGAAGTCACAAAGTATACAAAACATTTTTCAATAAATAGGAGAAAGAAAATTATCTATAATTCGTATAATATTGTTCTAAACAAGAAAATCCGTAGAACAACTAAAGCCACCGACATAACTCTCAGAATTGCTAAACTTAAGTGGCAGTGGGCGGGTCACATCGCTCATAGAACAGATGGAAGATGAGGCCGTAGAGTTCTCGAGTGGCAGCCACGTACTGGAAGACGCAGCGTAGGCAGACATGCCACAAGGTGGACCTACGACCTAGTGAAGATTGCAGGAACCCGCTGGATGCGAGCTGCACAGCAGCGGTTGTTGTGGCGATCTTTGGGGAAAACTTATGTATGACTTATGACAGCATTATACTATCAGCCGTAGTTCAGTCGCGTATACTACAGTACTTCGAACATGTCTCTAGGCGGGATAACCACTCCATGGAACGGCTGGTCGTGCAGGGAAGAGTAGAGGGAACTAGATCACGCGGCAGGTTACCTATGCGCTAGGCTGACCAAGTGAAATCCGCAGTAGGAAACCGTGTATCTGACTGCGCCAGACAGTCTGCAAACAGAGAGAGATGGCGGGAGATCGTGCGGCGAGCTGTGTCCGCTTCTACCACTGACGTGGACGCCTTGACGTGACCGCGACCGCTCTGCCAAGAGCCTGTCTTTTGACTGAATGGATTGATGGATGCATGTTCTAACGATACGCTTGGTTTGTTTTAAAGGTAACATCATGCATTGTTAAGATAAAACCTTACGTTCTTACATGTACATAATTGATTATTTGTAAGAAGTACAAGTTGATATCCTTAATTCTCAAAATATTGATCCCAATACAGCGTTTTTTATTGTATTGTTCGTTTCGTAACTCTCAAGTGGTTAAACTAATTTCAATTCACATTTTGCGGCAGCTGCAGTGTCTCGTAAATTGGTCAAATAATTGTTATTTGACCAAATCACTAGTTTTTCTAGCACAATTGATTCGGTGGCGATTTTAAAAATTTTGCAACTCTCGAATGTCACAACAGTTGGTTAGTGGAATAACCGATTGTCATTCGATTTCATTTCAGTAACAGCGCGTACAAGGTTGCGGTGACCCTGGATGGCATCAATTATAAATATTTTACTAGAATTAGATTAAAACAACGTATAACATTTTTTAGGGTTCCGAAATCATAAGGAATCCTTATAGTTTCGATATGTTCGTCTGTCTTAGGTCCAGGGCTTACGTCAAAGATTCTTAGTACTAGAAAACTGTAATTTGGTATGGTATACATATTAAACATGCCATAAAAGTGGTAAAATAAAATATTGAAAATAAATTGTAACCTGTAAACTGGGTATGATTTTTTGTCTATCCCATCGTGTGGGGTGACGTCAGATAGTTCATTCAAAAATATTGCAGGAGTGTGAAAAACCATTTTTCGATTCCGGGGCTCCGTTTGCAAAATATTAAGCTATAAAGTGCTAATTTATGATAGAGTAAAGTTTCCCCCCCCCACCTGCCTGCTAAATGGTTGGTTTTGGATATGTGAAAAAATAATGGTAGTTGTATATATAATGTTGTTAAAAGCAAAACTATCAGAGGTAAGTAGGTTTTACAAGTTAACAAGTAATAGTCAATCAAATTATAAAATGTATTCGGAGAAGTAATTTCGTACAAATTCCATTGAAAACAACTTAAAGGCCCCTGTATAAAGAATGATTCAAATTACACCAAGCCACAAGCCCGCAAGCTATAAAAGCCGCAAAGTCTCCAGCGCCCCTAAGACTAACAGTATAGTCAGTTCGAAGAAAAAAAAACCAAGCAGGGTGCCGGACGGCATAAACTGCGCGTGGTCCGATACGCACTTGGCAAATTTTGCTTAAGGCTATCAATATTCGAATGACAAATTTATTAAATGAAGACTTCAAGGTTTCTATACATAAGCTGGCTTCCGAATATTTTTAGCTTAATCGTACGTAAATATAGTATCCGTGACTTTTTTATGCCAAACATACACGCTACCCGCCTGATGACTAGCGGCAACAGTAGGCAATGGACGCTTGTAATACCATAGGTATCACAAGCGCGTTGCCAACCTTGAACCTCCTTACCCCAAGGAGCTCTGGAAACCCTACTTACCACAAGAATACAGCACAATGTTATTTGGCCGCAATCTTCTGTAGCTAAAGCCTCTCTTATGGTTTTTAGTCTTATTTGTAAAAACAAAATATATATGCTTGTAACCTTTATATTACGCGATGGAAGTAGAACTTCTTTGGCCTTGTAGATATTACGAAAACTAAAAAATTAATACATGTCATGTTAGAAGTATTTAGAGGTATTTATTGTGGTTTATATTTGTAATTTACAGTTTTAATTACACCAAGCATAACAATGTAAGTTTAATTTTATTAGTATTACAACTGCTTACAAAAAAAATATCCGTAGATAATCCGAATTATCTGATTTATGAATAGTTACTGAGGCTGAATACACAATATTCAGTTTTCTCGGTCAAATTGCGTTCTAGTTCTTTGAACTTATCACTTACCCGCACGACGCACCATTACACTGTCATAATTCATAATATATTTAGCAGTTTAGATCCGTTACCACTTCAGGCTGTACTTATTAAATTAGGCGAGGCGTTTTAGATCAATCTTGACATGGATATGATGATTAGACTGGTTTGTTGGTTTAAGCTCTTATTACTATGTTGAAGAAAGATACATAGAAAATAGATAAAGAATTTAATAACTTTTTATTTTGTATATTACCAAGGTGGCAAGCAAGCATAAGCCCGCCTGATGGTAAGCGGCTACCGTAGCCTATGGACGCCATATATATCACTTGCGCGTTGCCGACCTTGAACCCCCCTACTTCAAAGAGCTCTGGAATTCAACAAAAGGTTATTTGGATGCGATCTTCTGTAGCGTGGATGTATTCCACAAGTCGGACTGCCCAAGTAGAAAGAAATCTTCATAGAAATTTATCTGTGCCTACCTGCATACCTCAATAATGCACCTTCTAACTGTAACGACACAACGATATAAAGTAAACCATTGTATCTAATATCTAATAGGATTAAAGTACTGTATTTTTAATAAATAATAATAATACGAGTCTATAAGTGTCCCACTGCTGGGGAAAGGCCTATTCCCAAAGGAACGTACACGGGCTTAATCACTACGCCAGCCCAAAACGTGTTGGCAATTTCAAACGCCGAAAAATTCACAGTTCTATATTTTTTCCACGTATGATGGAACTACAAGATAATTTTTCAAGTATTCAGGATTCCTCATGATGTTTTACTTCATCGTGAGCCGATAGTGTTACCAATTCATATTAGGAAATGCACGCGAATCCCGAAACTTCGTTGGTACATGTTGGGACTTAAAACTGCGGACATAGAATCGATATTCCGCAATCCACTCCACGCCAATCGATCACCACGTCTATTTGCATTTGGCTTTATAATATTTTCAGTAAATTGGCAGACAATCGTCTTTACAAATTGACTATTCTATAGAGTAGAATATACATTGTCTCCTCATACTACCACAACAAAAAAACACTTTTGTAAAACAAATGCAAGTATTAGTGAGATATTCTTTTGATCAATATCCATTTTCACAGAAATTTTGTTTCACTAAAAATATTTCTGATGAAAAACAGTATGGTCTTATGTATGTACCCGTAAAATATTTGAATGTAAATTAATTATGAAAGCACGGTGTTTTTATTCATAAACGCTCCTTTTGTGTTAATCATATAAAGTAAAGTTTTATAAACAATGATAAATCATGTATATGGCATGCTTTCTTAGAATATTTAAGAAGCTATGTCTTCGGTAAGTGTTTACTTAACAGCAAGTAAACAAAGTGAGCTCAATGTGTGCGTAATATAATAATCTACATAATCTACTCATTTAGCATAGTCGTCTTCTACACATATTATTAAACTCCATATTTCTTTGTATGTCTGTCTGTTTACACTCTTTTCACGCCAAAACTACTAATCCGATTTACATGGATTTTCCTTTGAATCATAGATATGTTATATGGCCAGGTTATAAGATATATTTTATTACATAAAGTAACGTATGAATTAAGCAGTGACGATAATGGTGAATCAATTCGGAAAAAATGCGCATAAACGGCCCAAGCTGACAAGCTTTAAAAGGACAAAATCCCGAAATGGTTTGTAATAAGGTAGGAAACGTTGTAATTTGCAAATATCTTCTATTACGTATTATAAAACTCAACGTCTCTCTGTTTGTCTGTCCGTTTATGTTTTTTCCAGGCAAAAACCACTTATTATACATGATTTTTATTCATAGCTATGTTATCTGGCCAGGTTATAGTATATATTTTGTTATTGTTTGTTTTGTTCAATTGCTTACGCTGAGTAAACCATAAGATATATATGAAATAAATATACTACATAACTGTAGATTTTAAAAAGAACTATAAAAAATCAGCGATAGCACATGTTCATCTTCTAAAGATCATCCACAATAAGCATTTTTGAGGCAGCATAATTCGCGCATGCGCTCTACTACCAGTATTCTGTAGTCCACGCGAGGGGAGCCGTAGGCACACCTAGTTATTATATATTATACAAAGGCATTTACACAAAATAAGTGAATAAAATCGTACACGCTCGTTAGGTTTCTTTGTGACGTATGGGGAAACTATAAATTCAAACAAGTTTCAGTTACAAAACGAAATATGTGTTTATTTTTATTTGTATTTATTTATTTTAAATAAATCACCCATGAAAGGGTGAAATTTTTAACTTTCCTTTCTACGTCCCCCCTAATATATAGGAATAGTTATATTTTTAAATGATAATATATGAAAATAATATGTAGTAAAAAAAAAAACGATTAACGAAATAAAATAAATAAATAATACATGTAGTACATTATTCCGAAAATTTACATACCAGAAAATATAAAATTGTTTATTTTGACAAAATTAACGAAATATTACAACGAAAAATTAATAACTGTAGCTATAATGTCATATAAATAATTATATTTAATTTGGCGTATATACGAGTAAATATTGAAGCTTGTTTGTATAGGACTTGATGAAGTGTGTGTGGATGCCCAATCCCTAATTTTATTACTTATTTATCTAAGAGCAAAGCTATAGTAGAAATCGTTCAACATCGGCTTTAATTTCAATTTATTAGCCATAATAGACTAATTAATAAAAAAATGTTGTTTACAACTATGTACTTAAGTAATAATTGTACCTATTTTTTTAAATATTAGCATTTAGTATCAGGTCAGAAACTATCTGACCTGACCTACAATAACGACCTACATAAACTAAAATAATATCAAATGTGAAAAATGAAGAGACTGATTCAAGATATTTTCAGGTTTATTATTTGAAAATGTTGACTAGTCCTGCCCATGCATTAGGTTTTCTATCAAACCGCGTCAAAACAATATCATGACCATCAAACATACTGATTCAAATTCATATACTTGATTAACAAATAAGTTAAAATCCACGACAGATTTTCAAAGTGAGTCAAATCTAGATTTAATCTGTATTTTTTCTAGTGATTTCGTTCTAGGCTGATTGTTGTAATTTAAATATAGAAATAAAATGCTCCTATGATTTTACCGTGAAAATTAGATTGAATAATAAACGAGGAACTATTTAAAATGGTTATTTTCTCAAAAGATCTTAAAAGTGTATTTGGCTCTTCGAAACAAAACGACACAATCTGTCTATGGAAAATATCACCATAATATCTTCAATTATAACACGACTATTTATTTTTAAATGAAATAAATAGTTTTATGTCGATATCTTTGCTTTAGGTAAATCATAACCATTTAGCACCGTTGTAATTCCCAGTCCTTAATTATTATAAGCATTCAATGAAACATGGCAAATTAAATCACTATCACTACATAGTATAAACCAAAGTCGCTGTCGCTCTGTCCGTCCCTATGTATGCTTAAATCTTTAAACTACGCAACGGATTCCGAAGCGGTTTTTTTAATAGATAGATTCAAGAGGAAGGTTTATATGTATAATACATGCATAATATTATATAGAAATACTGATAAATTTAGAGGTTTCTAATGTGATGTCGTAAATAAACACAGTTTTTTGCGCTTACATTGCAAACGTTGGCCGAACCCCACGAGCTAAATCAAAATAAACTACAGTATTGTACACCTTAAAAAGGTCAACAAAAAAGTCTGCGATGGTATATGTCTATCTCTTAAGGATAACCCACAATAGCCATTTTTTATTCATAACATTTTACGGGAAAAAAAATCTTATTTACGAAGTGATTTTAATCAATACAGCATTAATCCTTATCCAATTAACTACCTTAAATACATTTTCCATTTAATATAGATCAATATGGCCCTTTAGAGCATGTAATTTAAATGAATATTTCTGAAGATATTACAGATTAAATATGAATTTCAAGAGTAACCTCTAAACAAAACATGTTTGTATTGTCTAATGACAAAAAAGCTGTAAACGTTGTTTATAAGGACATTCTGTAGTAGGTAGGTATATATATAGTATCGGCATTGCCCCGCGCGAAGCCGAGGCGGGTCGCTAGTAAACATTAATCTAAGACTGATACGGAAAGAAACAAAAACTAACATTAATATCAAATGACGTCATAACACATGACTATAAACAAAGGTATGTTAAAATAAAAAAAGCACCACAAGAGACTTTATTTACACAATTTGAAATCGTTTTCAATGAAGATTACCTACACTGTGGAACTGTTTTTATTGTTGTCTAGAAAAGTTTTCCACGCGTTCTACACGATTTCGGCGAACAACAGATGTTTGAGTTACTATTATAGTATTTTCTATAAACAGTTCAACTACATCGTGTTGAAGGATATTTTTTTTACAATCAACCGGGTTTTTGTTCTGTGATAATTCATAAGTTTATTAAAAATAGTGTACAATTTTAAGCATTAACTGTGGTGCTAGTTAAGAAGTTTCTACAAATCTTCAAATTAGCATCTGCGGATAAGACGATTTTTATATCTGACTTAGTTGAGGTCGATATTGAAAGGAGTTTCCTCAGCTCTATGGTTTCGTGAAAACAGATGTAATGAGAGTAGTCCGTTTATTGTTTTGTTTATCTGTAACTTAGAAACAATATAATAATACATTCTTCCATTCTTCCATAATCATTCTTTCCATGTGTGCACAGTTGGGCGATTTTAAACCGATTTATTTACAAATACATATTATATGTACGTTCATGGATATAATACGATATCCATTAGAGGACGGATATAAAACGGAATAGCCTATTGGAATTCCACCTTTAATACTTTATTCCACGATGCATTGTAAATATATATTTATATTACACAAGAATAGAAAGATTACTATCATAAAAACGTCAATGCCATTATCGAGAAATGACAGATATGCTTCTAATAGTTTCTTTGTTGAAATATTTACAGCACTATTTTTTACACTAGCTGTGCCCGCGGCTACGCTACTGTGGACTACAAAATGCCGTCGGTATTGTGGTGAACGTCGCCCGCCGGTTAAAAATATTTAATATTTATTTGCGCGGAACCCATTTTTTTTTCTAAAATAAAAATATCCTAAATTACTCCATATAAAACAGCTATCTGCTAGTGAAAGTCCCGTTAAAAATTGGTGTTTTGTTATAAGTACCGTAAGTATATACTTTCGTATGCACTTATTAAAAAACTGTTAGTTTGACATTACAAACAGACATTTCAATTTTATTATATGTATAGAATTCCGATTTTCAAACAAGTTAAATTGTACAACAACTAAATCATAGATATTAAGCCTTAGACATTAATTAAACTCATTACCCAATAATCTGTAGTAGGCGATGGACTTGATTATATGTACCAATATTATAAAGATTAACAGATTCTTTGAACGCGCTAATAACGAACTGCCAGTCTGATTACAAGAAATATATTAGAATTTTATTGCCTAGGTATTAGGTATTCATTGAGGAATTTTATAGACATTATCTAATATATTAAGGACCGGGCGGATCACTCGTTACAATGTCGCCTAGTAATTGGGCTTAAATTGATCTTACTTGGAGCGGTCGTATGTTTTAATAAGAAAAATGCCAAGTTTTGTCGTGAAGTATTGCGTGAACTAAGACAAAAAGCACAATAAATAAATCATAATATTTCATATCACCAATAAGTCAAAATATCTAATAAAATAAACTTACTAACATTATTAAAATAATTTTGTTACTCAGTTGTCTCAATGTTTGACAAAGATGAATCATGGATAAGCGCAGCGTACGGCTGTGCAATATAACTTTGCAGCGGCGCGCGTACATCGCACCGCGTCGAGGTCGCTATAAGAATGTAGTTGTTATAGTGACAATATTTAATTACATTCTTATTAAAAAAAAAAAAAACTTATTAACGCACATAAGAAGTTATACTTCTCTGTCGTAACAAAACAATAATAAGACCAAAAACTTTATCCCACGTGCTAAAAACATGTTGAAGTTAACCATCAATGATATCCAAATTAAAATAATGTTTATTTATCATCATGTCAGCCGAAAGACGTCCACTGTTGAACATAGGCCTCCCCCAAAGATCGCCACAATGACCGGTCCTGTGCTGTCCGCATCCAGCGGCTTCCCGCAACCTTTACCAGGTCGTCGGTCCACCTTGTGGCGGGTCTGCCCACGCTGCGTCTTCCGGTACGTAGCCGCCACTCGAGAACTTTTTGACCCCATCGGCCATCTGTTCTACGAGCTACGTGGCCAGCCCACTGCCACTTAAGTGTAGCTATTCTTCGGGCTATGTCGGTGACTTTGGTTCTCCTGCGGATCTCCTCATTTCTGATTCGATCACGCAGAGAAACTCCGAGCATAGCCCAAATGTTTATTTATAACATCGTTAAATAACTATTACAGAATAAAAAAGTCAATAAAATGAATTCACATTATTATCATTGCGCAGCTCTCTCTTTGACTCTTTACTAAACAAGCCAAAAGATAGATAAATTTAAAAAATTTATGTACACATAAAATCGTAATTATTTATTCAAAGCAAATTAAAATGTTATAACGTACTGGTTAGGAAATCTATAAGTGCATTAAAAATATGTATTTAATTTGAGCAACGAACAGCAAATCTGCAAATGCAAACAAGCTGAATTATAGTTTAAATACATTGGAAATTTACGTATTTCTTTAATTAAAATTCCCTTCAAATTATATGTACTACAATAAATTTTAGTTATACAATGTAAAAGTTTTAATTTCTTAATATCATACAAAAATACCACGCTCTTACAAGGCTACGTCTTTTGGTCAGCTCACACCGATTACATCTTAGTTGAGAGAAGTTCTAAGAAATGTCGCTAGGTTTATACTGTAAATGTGTCAGGAGAAACTACGAACAACCGACTCTAAGGGCCGGAGCAGTAACCATAAACGTCAAGCAATTTGGAAGTTTTTTTTTTTTTTTTTTCGAACTGACTATACTGTTAGCCTTAGGGGCCCTGGAGCCTTTACGGCTTTTACAACTTTACCGGGCTTGGGGCGAGCGCTTAGGGCACTCAGCCACGAAAGCTAAGCAACAACATCCGAGGGTGCCAAAGTGGCCGAACCTCGGCTCGGACTGTTGCGCGTATGCAATTAAGTCGCGATCTGACTAAGAATTTGGAAGCTGTAAGCAGGTACGGGAAGTGAAAACAACGATAGGCTGAGAACACGGGTGCGTGGCAGCGGCGCAAATCGTGGAGCACAGATAGTTACCAATAATAGCTCGAACTGTATGTAATATGTATGGTATGTAATAAGCTAGAAAACGTAATAATTTTTAAAAATATCTTATATTAAATATTATAAAACTCAATGTCTCTTTGTTTGTCTGCCCGTTTATGTTCTTCCACGCAAAACCACTTATTCCATATATATGATTTATATTGTTATCAATAGCTATGTTATCTGGACAGATTAATGGATATATTTTGTTACATAAAATAACAAACGAAATAAGCAGTGACGATAATGGTGAATCAATTGTGAGAAATTTATTTGCGCATTTGAGGCGCTTCAATGGTTTACGCTGAGTTAACCATATGAAATATATAAAATAAATGTTCCACATAATTGTAGATCCTAAAAATACGTACAAAAATGTCAGCAATAGCATATATCTATCTTCTAAGGATCTCCCACAATAATAATTTTTGTCTTCCGTCTTTTGTCCGCCGAGCAGGGCGAACGATTCGTGCGTGTGCTCAACCGACGGCATTCTGTAGTCCACTGACATTTTATTACGTCTGCAGACCTTATAAAGATGGATTTATAAGAGATCAATTATCACTTCATGAGTATATATTGAAAAAGTAGTTTATTGTATTTACTAAGTAATAAAATTCATTAAAAATTTAAGGTTACCTTTCCGTAAAATAAAGGGTAAAGAAATTAAAAGAAGTATGTACGAAGGGTAAAGGTAATGGATCGTATATATACCGAACGAGGAATATAAATTAGTGAGTAATATAAAAAGTATTTAAGTGAATGTACATTATCTTATTGTCAGGTACTTTAAAGATCTTCTTAATCTAGTGTGTTAATTGTTAAATTCTTACATATTTTTTCCTTATAGGTCAATTCTATGCAAATCTACACACTGACGAGAAATACAAGTTAGTGCTGAATTTCAAAGATATCCTTACGAAGTTACGATGGTCAGTTTAATGTAAATATGTATTGTTAGAAGAATCGGCTTCCCCTTCCAAAACGTCATATTAAATAAAATACTATTTAATATATAACGGATAATGATGCCGATGTGATAATGGAATCCATACTAATGACTTAGCATTCGTACTATTAACTTTACTATTGACCATCACGATTGACTGTGCGCGATAGCAACAGGTGTACTCGGTGACAGCACGCACTTTAGGCAACGACCGGCTTGAAACACCACACCCGCCAAGACCTCCCTCTCCTGCGGCAACTCAAGCCTAGGTCCGCTCCATCGACATGGAGCCCTTGAGTCAAGCAGCCGCTCGCGCGATACAGTGACACTGCATTTACTAGCTACCAACATACAATCATTAAACTGCATCCCTACACACCACTCAGGTACACAGTTTCTGTAAGGCTTTTTTTCTTTTTTTTTGGCTAGTAGTTTAGACGAAAATTGACAAATCACTAAATACATATACACATGCTCCTTAATTCCTCCCAGAAGAAGGCAGAAATACGTATATATGTATAGTTAGTTAGATATAATTCTATGGATAGGGAATTAGTCAGATCGGTGAAAGTGTAAAAGCCGTTTGAGGCTCAGGGCTCAGTGTGAAAACACACTCGTTGAGTTATCGGATCGTGAAGATCTCAATGAATAAATCAACTACAATAAACATTGTTCCTGAGTGCCGTCGCGCTACCCATCTAGTTGTCTTTTAGAGTACATCAGCTGTTTAGTTACCAAGATACAAGCTTTGCTTAGTTTCTAATTAAATGACCATGTACGAAATTGTGTTTACTACATTTAAGTAATCTGTCGCTCGTTTTGACGTGTTTTTAGATGGTTATTATTATAATGCAATAGATGATACCGTGAAATTTCTAGCGAACTATTTAATCATAACACAAATTCTGGCTAGATGCATTTCATACTATATGTAAAGATTTTTAACAGCACATTCCATGAAAATACATTTGCACGACGTAGTAAGTAACTTAAAGTACAAAGGTGCCTTGATTCAATAATACCGGCAATATTTACTACACGTAAATCTTTCTTCAAAACTAGAAGAATTAGTTCTCTAATTCAACACTTCACATCATTTCATCACATCGAAAACCGGTCAGATTTTCTGGAAATTATCTTCAAACTTGCGTTGGGGATTTCCTTTGATACGTTTTTTAATTGAAATATTATTATTAAAAAAAAACACGAAACAATTTAGGCATTAGAAACTTTCAATCGGTACGGTTAAAGTAAAATAATTGATAAAATGATTAAAGTAAAGGTTAATTGAGTATTTCATAATTTTTGTAAACTAGGTCACTTCAAGAAAGATAAGTTAAAATAGATTGCAGTATTCCCACTTGTGAATATATTGCTCTATCTGAAGTAGGTAGAGAGATAGATAATAATGTAATTGATTATATTAACCATTAAATATAAATATATACCTATGTAAAAATTCAGCATCCGCATATTATTAAAATTGAAAAATTCTATGCTTAAGAATTATATCTGACAAATGGCTATAATTATGTATCATATTTTTTTTTTAAATTACACACATTTTTATTTTTCATTTGTATTTTTTTAATATGTCATCATATTATACTTTTGATTTTAACAACAAACATACTACGCTATTAATTAGAATGATGTTTTTTCTCGGTGAATCTATGTTCACTAGAATACTTTAATTTACTTCCATGATAATTAATGTCAAACTGAGCCACAGATAAGCGTGTCGGGTTTAGTTAGTATAGTTATAAAGTACGAACCATATTATGCGGGTTTTGCGGATTCAGAATGGTATATATCGGCGAGGCTCGTGCGCGGGCGCTTAATTGAAGGCTGTGTTGTCGAGCGCATGACGCCTCTGCGCTGTATCGCGCGATAGTGGCGCTTTCGTCGCGTCCTCACAGTACCTCTTTGTGACAAATAGTTCCTATGGATAATATTCAAATCCGTGATAAGGAAAGTTTTTGAACAAAGTGACAATTAATTGGTGTGTATTTTACATTAAAAAAAAAAATGTTGACCGGCTGGCAGTTAATTTTATCAAAATGTAAGTTATTAAATTTTAATTTTATTTTATCAGTGTTATTTAATAACTTTGTTAAAGTTAAAAATCAAACAATGTGTCCTATATTAAGAACAAAAATTATTGGTTTATTTTTTTACGTTACCAGCAGGCTTTAATAATTAAAAACTAGTAGCGATATGTATCTCAATATATTTTTGGGGACTATTTTTTTTTTTTATCGTTGTAGGTTTGTCGTAGTGGTCACAATCTCACCTGATGTTAAGTGACGATGCGGCCCAAGATGGACACATAACACGCTAAACCTAGTGGAAGACTGGCTCTCAAGTGCAGCTGCCGGAACACACCTATTGGTGCTTGGCGGCAGATTTTCAACTTGAGGGTGGTAGCTAGCCAGGCGGGCATTAGAAAATGCCCTACCACCATGCTATGGTTTCCTCACGATGTTTTCCTTCACCGAAAGCTCAGGCTCATTGTAGGGATTCGAACTCACGTCAATCGACGCGAAGTCGTACACGCCACCACTGCGCCATCATCGCTTCGTTGAAAATTATTATTTTCAACCCGTTGTTTTTATTCTTGTTTGTTCTTGTAGTTTTTTCTGTTACTTTTATTTTGAGGTGACAAAGTCTAGTCGCTCGTGAAGCTAGTTAGACTTTCTTGTGTGACAAAAACCATCAGATTTTAATCGCTAATAACTACGAGATTAATAATGTAATAACAACGGTTGAGGTCATAATGGATAGAGGTTCTCTGTACGTGTTTCTCGTGCAGCGTTTGTTTTGCCCGTGATATCAACGGGATAGTGTAAGTGTCTGCGCGTGATTGTTTTGAATCAGCGTTGTGTATATTTATAAATTAGTGTACAATGAAAACGCGTTTAGCTAGGATGTTGATTCGGATTTCATTGTAAAAAGCTACTAGGACTCAAAGTAAAACAATAAAAATATTCGCCGAAATATATGTAAAAATCAGTATTTAATTGATAATTTAAAAAAAAGTAAAGATGACTGATATGATTTGTAAATATGCGCAGAATTATAAAAAACGTAAATAAGACGAAAGTTCGCATCAAAAGTAATTTAAATAAACCAAAAAAGTCCAGTACCGACCAAATGTGAGCGAGAGCTACGGCAGCATCGAAAAGGAAATGTTTCACGGAAAATCTACGAAGCGGAACTTGACTACGCCTTTTGGTATTAAAAAAATATATATAACGGATATAAACATTATAAAAAAATCAAGGGTGATGTTGAAAATGAAAATTGATGGCCGCCCTTACCTACAAGCGGGATACCTCAGGTGAATAAATAACTATAACCGGGTAGGAGGGCAACTGGTTTTCAATTCGATCGCTAATGAACATTATAAAAATGGTAGAAAATTTTCCGTTTTTAATCTCCTAGGAGCCTCTCGATTCGGGAGCAGTAAAATACAAGGAGTATATTATGTAACTAGCTGGTCCCCGCGATTTCGATAGCATGAAAACGTTTTTCATCTTCCATGGAAATAACGTGTCAAGAATGACTTCTCTTACTGAAGTCTATTATTTCGTTTACTCTAATTTGATTATTTCTGCTTAGTTGCTATGGAATATCGTAATCGTAAACTAGACACTTCTTCAGTTTCATCCCTATATTAAACTAAAACTTACATTCAAATTGGTTCGGAAGTTTTCAAGTGATGCTTTCGTCTAACATGGAAAATTTACGATTTTATTTTTTTTATAAATTATTACATATTTATTTATGAATCCAGTTAGAGGCAGTCATTTTGCTGTGCCACTTTAAAATAATTTTTAATTTTTAATTTAATAATAAATCATATCGTTAGAATTTTTCCATTCATACATAATATACCTGTAGAAGTAAAATAAACGCAGCATAATGTAAAAATAAGAAAGAAATATGTACAAGGTAAAGGACCTTGTATTAAATGTAAATGTAATTAAAAAAATATTCAGAAGATTTCTAAGTGGTGCGCTCCAAATAGTAGTTATTTATTATGACGATTTATATTTTGTATTAGCTACATTAGAAACGAATCAAAGCTAAATGCTGATATACTATTTTTAATTATTTCAACACACTTGTTATACAATTTTCGTAATAATCTTTACATTAATTTGAACATATGTGGATTTTTTTAATTATTTTGCTGGCCCGAAAGACGTTCTGCCATTTACGGTAGTTAATGACACGACCATATCGCCACCTATCGGATTCTAACATAGCTAATACCTCAATAAAACAAATATAATATGTGAGTATTATAAACTAAGTCGCTCAGAAAATACATGATCTAGAACAGACGCACACAAGATTTTTATATCTAAGACTAAGTATAATTAAATGCATGTACAAATTGCTTGACTCTTGTAAATTGAATGAAGGTTCTGCAAGAGACTGTGTTCGGATAAAGATGTATTCATCAAAAGAGTCATCATACAGAAAATGTATAGTAGAAGGAAAAAAAAACAAAGTTCATTTTAAGGTTTTATGTGAAAGTAAAATGGTAGTTATAACACGTTTTTTATTGTGAAACGATTACTTTGTATACTTAAATATGCATTTTATACCTAACGATTTCCTCCATACTTGAATGTTATGAAATACTTAAATATAGATCGTAAATTTATCAAGGGAACATTATACGTACAGTTAGCTTTAAGTGTCTGCTTTTTCATATTTTTATTTTTCAACTCTTATCATTATTTATATCATTTCAAAAGCAGTAATTTAGGCCAATTTTGATTCAAAATTAGGCAAGCAAAAACGAGAACGAAGTGATATTTGAAAAAATATTACAATTAATTTTAAATGTATACAAAAGGAAATGTAATCACATATGTAGTATAGTATATACATATAGTATATATATAGTATAGTACATATGTAGTGTAGTCATAGGGAGGTCGTTTTATGAAAGTTGTAGACTATGCACGATGAACTGTTTTGAATTATAATTTATTCATAACAACAGTTCATTTCCTATTATGAAGCAACCGATGCAACGAGCTTACCGTAAGTATAAAAATAAAGAATTTTTAAATATACATGCAGTGTAATTTTTGAAGGTAATTAATTCTTAAAAGGATTTCATCTCCTTTAATGTATTTTATGTAGATTTAATGTCAATATTATTATTTAGTAGTAGTCTAATTAATCTAAATCTAATTATATGCCCACGAACCTAAAATAAAGGTTACATAAAGTGATCAAATGATAAAAAATACATACATTACGACTAAAACAAGTTATTTCAATGACAGCATTACAAACCGCATTGTTTTATATAATTATATATAAAACAATTCACAATTAACACTCAATTCTCAATTAAGAAACAAAAATTCGTCATGAAATTAAAGACTTTTCTGCTAATCATATGCATGGTACTTGTTTTATAAGAGAGTTCTGCCGTTATTTATTAAGTGATCTTTTTTTGACGAGGAAACATACTTTAGTGCTATTTAACTAAAGGTATTCTGCGAATTCGTAAGCCAATAATTAAATCGGAAAGACATTTAAATACTTCAATTATGTTATTTAAAATTGTGTATCGTTTGTCCCCTGTTCGTTATGATTAAATTTTGGCGAGGGGTTGTGTGCACGCCCGTGATAGTTTCTGGGCTCGCAATAGGTGCCGCTCTAATCGTTTCATTTCGAAGACAACGAGAGTGAAGACACGGGATAAAGTTAGTTAATTATTCACTTCAGAATGTCACTTTCTATATTATCAATGTAATTATTAATCTGAAATTCAATAAGATTCCCAAAGCGACTACTAATCGTTTTGTAACTAAACGGCACAGCAAAAGACTAATAAAATAAAAATGAAAAATAATTACAAAAACCAGACAGTCGATGCTGATTCCGCGAACGCTCTCTATTTTAACCTTCAGATTAAATCTAGATAGAACTAGTTGACGTAAATCAATTACTACATAATTATTATATTAAACTTTCAATGCGGAGTTAGCATTTAAGGTTTATTACGTTAATTTATTATCTCTAAATTTTTCCTACTTTTACTGATACCACGATTTCGATATGCAGTTTTCGAAAAATTTGAAGTTATTAAAATACAATTGATATTTTATTAAACATGTATTTTATCAGATAACTTCACAAAATATATAACATTTATTTGTAGTACCGAAAACGATTGGGCAAAAATAATTATTTTTGAAGTGAAACTTCTTATGCGACTTCCAAGCATTCGACGTTAAACGTTTAACGCACGTTATCGGTCTCTCCTCTTTGTGTGAGCCAGAGCGAGAGATTAAATGTCAGTGTGTACAGTAGTATGTATATTGCACACTGTTTAAATAAAATGGAAAATGGTTTTTAAAATGAAGTTTCATGTGAATCGCACACACACCTTTTATTTATTTATTTTAAAACTAAGGTTTTAACGTCTATTAGAATGGGAGTAAACAAACTACAATGTACATGTAAAAACAAATTAACGATATTTGATCAGACTTTCATTAGAAGATAGTTAAGGTTTCATAAATGAAAAAGTTACAAGGAGTATAGCAAATGGGGATGCAGGCCTTCTGATTTCTTTAAATGGCCATTGCTGCCCATAGTTATCTAACAAACCTCATGGAGGTCCGCAGTCCTGAGCTGTGTTATTAATACACTGTTACACCTAAGACCTTAGGTGGGACGGCTTGTGCGCCAGTGTATTAACATACACCGTTCAGATAGGAACACAGCTATAGGATTGTGGCAGAAATAGAATAGAAAAAAATTTACTAGAAGGATTTTTTAAAGAGTAAATAATATAAGGCGACGCGTTATTCGTCGCACCCGTCAATTAAAACCTGCAAAATAGATTCTGATCAAGTTTTCGTTAGCAGATAGATAGAGGAACCAAGAAGTGAAAAGATGAATAAACGATGTATATAGAAAAATAAAAATAAACAACTTACAAAATTTAGAATTTTAACGAGGGTGAATTCTTGAGCGTAAGCTAGTGCTATACAAATTTGAGACAGTTTATATCCGTAATTGATGCAATCAAATGCACTATTTCCTGTATCAGATATTTGTACGTGACAATTTATGAATAAAACGAAAAATGATAACAACCGCATGATAATACGTGTCTATCAGTTACAAGTTTTAGTAATAGTGGTTATTTATAGTATTTTACTTACAAAGATGTAATGCGCGTAACCTAGCAACGGATACCATGAGAACTAAAGATATGGTATCTTATCACAATCAGGTAGTTATCTACGCATAAAATCATATAATTATCTGTTCCTTAGAAATTGATAATAACAGTAGGGAAAAGTACTGATTCAATTTTAGAGGATTTTGAAATGATAGCTAACATAATGTTTGTAGACATAAAAGTCCAAAATCTTTTTTTGTTAATTATATGAAGAACTTTGCGTTTCTGTGTCGAAAAAACTAGGAGCCGTTGTCAAAATAAGCGAGTCTATTGCAGATTAGATAATGACTTTCTTTGTTATCTTAACTAAGAGCAATTGCCATTTCAATAATCTTCTGTTCTTTATATTGATTTACACCGGTATCTTTATTAAGTTAAGAAAAGGAAATCAAACGAAATACAATATTAAATTAAAAAATAAGGATTGACGAAATGCTGATGAGTAATAGTTTAGTGTGGTATGGGCATGTAATGAGAAGAGATGAAAGTCATATTACTAGAATAGTGTTAAGTATGAACGTGTACCGATGCGGCCCTCAGGCCATTTCAATACGACTCGCAATCAGAACCTGTCCATTGAGGTTTTTTTGACGGCACTCGATGCCACTATACATGCTTAAAATTGCAAGCGCTTTATTTATCTGTCTATTCTTACAATAACTACCACGAATATGACACCCGACATCAATGAGCTTATCAAAAACAAGAGACAGAAACAGGATCCTGAAGCTCAAGATAATTTTCCCTTTTTATTTTATGTGAAAATGTATATCAACTATCTAACTAAATAAAGATTTTAACAATATAGTAACAAACCTTTAATTTTGAATCTGGCCCATTAACAAACCTTAAATTTTATAGATAGACCTTTAGAAAAAATTGTTTGACACCCCTGGAGTAGAGAAAGATATAAAAAGGTAGTTAGGTATGAACGGATTTTGTAAGGAATGAGACGTATACCTATAGGTCATAGGTGTACATATCAAAACGACATCTGATAGAGAAAAAGTAATGATGTAAACACATTATGTCAACTCTACTTAGGTGACTTAAGGGTAAGACGATGTAAATGAAGATTAAATCGAAATATATATTTAACATTCCAATGTTAAATGTACTCCAGTACATAATCGTTTTCGAGTCCCAAAACATACATTTAGGTTAAATTATAATTAAAGTATTATTACATGAATTGATAAAAATAATTAAATATTAAAATTCCAATACTGTAAATTTTAACGAAGACATACTATATCAATTAGTCATCGACTATTGTTCGTATTTTTTTCGGTGATACAGTAAGACCATGACAGTGGCTATTGTCGTCCTTGTCATTCTGTGTTCACAGCTGTTCTATCGTCAACGTCATATTAACAGCAACGTCACACTAAACAATTGTATATGAATTAAGTGTACAAGGAATTAACGATATTATTTTAATGTAGACATAATGTACATATGAAATATCTATAACATGTACATTAGGGTAGTTTTAATTCAAGGTATTTGCGAATGTTCTTTCACGACTGTGCTAAATCGGTTCCAAGTAAATAAATTTTTAAATCATAATATCATGATGAAAAGAAACAAACCGTGAAGTTGACTATAACTTTAATTTTTACCTCTAATAACTTTTGAAAAATCATTATAGATCTTTATGGTAGGACTTTAAATTTCCTACAAGAATATATATGGTTTATTATGATTGTATTATTTGTCAACGCCCCATAAAATTCCAAAGAAAGAAAAGAATTTTCCACATTTTATTTCCATTTAAAACTTTGACTCTCGTGGGGGCCGGGTTAATATTAAAATTTAGAGCTATAACTTGGTAGGAATTTTCATTGATTTATTTGGAACCGATTTAGGACTATTATGAAAGAAAATTCGGAAATACCCCGAATAAGGACAACCCTAATGTACATGTAATTTCTAAAATTAGATTTTAATCTGTAGAGAGTAATTCGATGGCTTAAAGAAATGTAATTTGTTTGTTTTATAATAAAAACTACAGTTGATATTTGTAATAGTTTGAAAAACGTTCAAGAGTGTAAGTTAATTTAATTTTTTTATTTGTAAATTTTTCATGCCTAAACACTTTTTTAAAACAATCGTAATACATAAAGTTTTGTAAGCTATCATTATATTCAGGATAGGACGCTATAAAATATCGTGGTTAATAGTTTCCCATTGAATTGAATAAATCATTTTATGTGACGTCAGTTGTTAGAGGATATAAAATTACACGCGTCATGACTCTGCTGCATGTTCGTTCATTCGGAAATGTTATATATTGCCATCTATTTTTCGATATTTTTTTATTTTTCCATACACTTTTGTTATTACATGGTAAATTATAATTCTCCTATAGTCTGTTTTTTTTTAATAATGATTACATTATTTTTACAGTATTGTTATTTTCTATGTTATTTATGTGATCATTGTTAACGACAAGTAGATATATTGTTTTGATCAATTTGTTTCTGCGTAGGTGCAATGAAAACATAATGGCATAAACAGTTACAACGAAAAACTATATATTACATTGTTTAATTACATATCAGGATGCCCGATATTGTATTTATTTTGCCTGTACTAAAAATATACATTTTATAGATTACTATAATTATTGTTTGGGAAGATGTCCTGTAACAAAGGATATAATCCTATACTAAAGTATGAAACCTATAACAAAAAAAAAGTGTGTGTGCGATTCACACACGATAGAAGTGAAACTTCATTTTAAAAGGCATTTTCTATTTTATTTAAACTGTGTGCAATATATACACACGGACATTTACTCTCTCGCTCTGGCTCACACAAAGAGGAGAGACCGATAATATATTGCTCTCTCGCTCTGGCTCACACAAAGAGGAGAGACCGATAATGTGCGTTAATGTTTAACATTTAACGTTTAACGCTTGGAAGTCGCATAAGAAGTTTCACTTCAAAAACTAATATGAAGTGTTATCATGTCCTAGTTTTTTAATAAAAAGTAGTTGAATATAAAATAGTTAAAAAACTCTTTAAGCGTCCCATTTTCATGAAAAAATATGGTCACGTTAGTGTTACACCAATTATCCTCGTGTCCTACCACTAAATGAATGTTTGTTAAAATGTCATTAATTCTTAAGTAATGACAATAACATTATTTATTACTTTGCAACAGACAGACAACATTGTGTATGCAATTAATATAATTACCAAGTAAGCAATGCTTGAAATGCTATGTAAGATATGAGAGGTTATAAATTGCAAATTGGCTTTTAATATTATTGTACCAAGAAATAATTACCGTCACGTTTCGTTTACGGCACTTAGGAACACGTGACAAATTAATTTACTATATCTCTCGAATTCGTATTAGGAAATCCACGAGTCTAGTGTCTAAAAATATTTTATTATATACGAATAATAAACTTTTCTAACAAAATTATCATATAAATAGTTTTCATTTAGTAATAAGGCTGTTGCATTCTGTTGCAAAAATGAAATAACTTATTTCTGAAATAACATTCTCAAGGTAGGTATAATGAATAACGACGTTTTGCGGGAAACTTAAAATATGCGAATATTGAATATGTATAAATAATAAAATCGTGATAAAAAATTAGGTATATTTCAACCCCGACGTTTAATAAGTACGTTAAAGTGATATCACTTAACAGTAAGTCCGTTTGCCCTATAGATAAATTACCTGCTACCTACATTTTTTTTGTGGGAAGGTAATATTTAGTCTACCTCAGGATAAATGATCACTGTATCCAATGATAATCAAAACCTAATAAAACGGCAGTTGTTCCTGAGGTTAATTACTAATAAGTGGTCATTCATAAAATACGTCACGCAAAATTTTACATTTTAGAACCCCCCTTTGTCACGATATGTCAAATTTTCTGCGTCGCCCCCGTATCAATATTTTGTCACGAATGATAGGTCCCCTTTCCCGTACATGATATATGGGAATTAATAGTACTCAAATTAATAGTACATAAATTTCGATATTTGCGATAATAAAAAGAGTTGCCGTAACGATTTATTGAATCTAGCGCGTGTAAACGCCTTTTTCTTTGATATTGGAGATACAAGGGAACTGATTGTGACGGACCACTACGCTAGCGTTGACGTCGGCAAAAAAAAACATGAGTACATATAACAAGTTATTAAGCCATTATGACGGAAATATATATACAAATATAAAACGAATGACATTAGCTTAACAAAAAATAAAATTAAAAAAATAAACGAGATATAAAATTGCAGTTGTTTGATGAGCTGCGAATGTCACGTTTCCTAAGACCCTCCTCCAGGCCCCCTTATGAGATCTTGTCACAGTAAGCGATACCCCACCTCCCGCATAATTGCGAACGTATTTTATGAACGGCCCCTAAGTTACTATTTCTGGAGTTAATACTTTTTTTTGCTATCTTCATAAGTAGTCCTCTTTATTGAAACCATTATTACCATTATGGAAGAATTAATTATAAAGTGTCCTGGGACGATTTCAGTAATAAAAAAAAATGGTCTCCCGCTTGTTAAAAAAATCTAGAGAGTTTTCGTGGCATCTTAGAATCTATGGTCCATGTTATTATTTTCTATGAATAACCAAGTTTTATTATGCATAACGTCACTTATATTACATAATTTACAAATAAAAAACAAAAACCGCTACATGACAGCCTAAGATCCGCTAAAAACTCCTCAAGAATGCTCTCAAGGCCGGAACACTGTTGAGCAAGTAATGTTATCTTGGAGAGGTAACAGATTTCACATCGATATTGTAATGATCATTTCAATCACGTTTTCATTAAGGAATGTTGATTTCAGTGTGAAACAACATCATTGATGAATTAGATACAGTTCAGCAGTTCAGTGCACAATAGCAACAATATTGAAACTTCAAACAAAAAATAGTAGACAAGCTGGTTAGATGTACTCTACCTCTAAACGTTTACTAATTAAGCTGAAAATATTTGTAAACCATGAAATTAGTTTTGTAGCATTGGCCTGAATTAAGATAGTTGAGGATTTTTGCAATTTTTACTACTTTATCGTTCACTTGTAATAGACGTTGTCAGTTATAATTTCGCTAACATTTAATTACATAATTTATTCATCTAAATTTATGTTTTTATATTTTACTTATGAAATTTTCACAGCGTTGCCTTTGTATATTATTGTACAAGTTCTCTTTATAAGTTACTAGCTGTGCCGCGCGGTTTTACCCGTTTTAAATTAATTCGAAGAACTCTCCAAGGCGTCACTGCCCACGCACTCGTGTAGCTCTATCGTTTTTCTCTTCCCGTACTTGCCCATGTCAGATTGCTTGACGTTCACAGTTACTTCTCCGCTCCTTAGGGTCGTAGCAGGAAGTTATATAGCCTATTTACTGGTATTTCCAGTGATTACCGCGTTTAAACAAAAACAATATAAAACTCTTCAGCTTTTTTATATTAGTATTGATTTCGCGATAAAGAAATATTCGTTATTGCTTAGCGGCTTATTCATTTTCGTTTTGAACAATAACATCTTTCTAGTTACTTCTTAATAATATATCGATTTAAATTTATTACTAGTAACAAAAAGCGACTTCGTATACGTTAATTATAATGTAAAAATGTATAAAATAAAACAGTATTTGTCCATCAGTCCCAATGAAGCTTTGTATCGATGAAAAAATTTTTGTAATCGGATTAGTAGTCCTTTTCCTCTATTGCCTCATTGCCTCTAACAAACATATTAACAAAATTTAGTTCTATACAATTCTATCTACTATAGATAAATTATTCCGCTTTTCACTATATTGTTTTGTTTAATATAAAGCAAATCATTAACGATTGTAATTAAATACAAAATAAAATCGCATACAATTTATGACTCTGACAATTTATTACGAATATGCATTTGAAGTTCAATAAGCAATTTCTAAAACAGTTTATCATTTACTATGTAAACCTTTTATACGTTTATCGGCCACCCACATAGTAATAAGCGATAGTGTAGCGATGCGAGTTGGTTTATTAAAACATTACGGTGAAAGGGACCCTGTGAGCCTGTCAGACGACTCTCCTGCACCTCACGCCTTGTAATTATATAGACAGACCTTTAACATATAACAGTGTTTGTATCTAATACTTTCAAAATGCACCCGAGTTTAAGATTCCACCTTTAATATTTAGTAACCATTCAGAGAGAATTATCGAAAATGAAATTGGCAACGATTTTAAAAATTTCGTGTTCTTATTTTGTGTCTAAAGAAGCCGGCAACGATTCTCAAGTAATTGCCGCCCGGTATTTTTCTTAATATTAATTTGAATGCAAGCAGCATTCAAAGTCTTTTTCTTATTATTTTAATGACAACGTGTGTTTATACACAATTCTGCCAATGTCACGTGGATAGATATTTTTTCTAATCTTCAAAGTTCCAACGACGCCCTAACAAGATGGCGGCATTCTTGTTAGAACTATCTAAGGAGTTTTTGCGACAAATCAAAATGCATGTTTCTAGTTATTATTTATAATTCACTTGTGTACGATAACCAAATAATCCCACGCTATATACTACCAATATTAAACTATATACGGTTAATAACTGAAGCTTGTGCATTAAAATAAATACAAGACAGATCAATATTACCTACAAGAAAAATTCTTTCTTTAAGTAATAATTCTTAAAAATTGACTTATTCACAAGTCGCTGTTCGTAAATAAATCAAGAAAGAGTAAGAATTCATTAATATAAATTCCCTATTTATGACTCTAATTCTTCTAAAAGCCTGAAACGCATTGTTCTTAACACATAGTATAAAAGGGTACAAAAATAATGTTAATCACATTAATGAAAATAAAATGAAATGTTAATGAAAATGTATCATATAACTAAGCATATATATGAGTAATAAAAACTGTGTTTGCATTGTTTGATCTGAAGTTAGTTGCCGACTGAGTCGCGATCATCATTCAAGTGTTTTTTTTTTTTTTTTAGAACTGACTACACTGTTAGCCTGAGGGGCCCTGGAGCCTTTACGGCTTTTACAGCTTTACCGGGCTTGGGGGCGAGCCACAAAAGCTAAGCAACAACATCCGAGGGTGCCAAAGTGGCCGAACCTCGGCTCGGACTGTTGCGCGTATGCAATTAAGTCGCGATCTGACTAATTCCCTATCCGTAATTCGATCTAAACTAACTATACATATAAACATGTTTCTGCCCCCTGGGAGGAGGGAAAGAACATGTGTATGTGTATTTAGTGGTCTGAAATTTTTGTCTACTCTAACTTCATTCACGTGGGGATAAACGCGTAACAGTAACGCGAACGAAACGAACGAAGAAACGAGTAACACGCTTAACAAAAATCAATATTTAAGGCTAGCTAAGAGGTGTAGCCTAATACTAGGTAGCCTATACTATTCCTCATGCATGTGGATAGAATATACAAAAATAATTTTACGAATCCGACAAGTAGTTCCAGAAATTAACATGTTTAAACAAGCAAATAAACAAACAAAACAACTCTTTAGCTTTATTATATATGTATTTATATTATAGGTTTCTATGGTTAAGTACATACCTATACTATAACTTCAAATTTAAATATACATAGTCTGGGAATTCCATTAAAAATATAAAATAATTTGTCGTACTTTATATAATATAATAGTTTTTTTAATTATATTTCTGTATGGGTACTTCCATTTTACATAGACAGTGCGTCAGTAGGTATTTCAAAGTTTATGGAAATGTATACCCCTCTATGAAGGCACAAACCTGACACTACATATTACGAGTTTTCTCGGAACGACAAGTTTATTATACGTTTTAAATTACAAAGGCCCCAACGTTAATGCGAAATACACGCCAGCCTGTCTACCGGTGTCGAGCAGAACTCGTTCGTAGCAGCTATTGGCTGGCGAGGATCGTACCACATCGGAATGTACTACCATTCGTCCAGTTCAATAGAAATCTCTTGGCCAACGATTGTAAAAACTACCATTTTTAAAGAGTTTCTCAATTCCAATACCATATTAGGCAACCGACTCGGCGGGAGCATTGACAGTGGTTTTGCCCGTATCGGAATGATTTTTAATGATGTACAAACGTTTGAATAATATATTCGCGTACGTCACGTTTGCAATGCAGAGCACAGAACACTATTACTCATATTCGGAGTTTGACGCCTGTCAACGGGAATTTTAACGGGTACGCGCTATCGTTTTGATCTGTATGCGGCCAGCGGCTAGAAAACGGAAATAATAAAATGTATTTGGTAACCGTAGAGGTAACTACTAAAAGAGGTGGATATTTTTTCTCTTTCTCTCCGAAGTCAACGAGTGACATAAAAAAAGAGTAAGGCTTATGAACTTTCTGTCTCTATCACTATAACAACTTTTTTGATGCTAAAAGCGCAACAGGTGTCGAACTAACGAAGTTGAATGATTTTTTTATACGAGATTTAAGTAAATTATCATTTTATTGTACATCTGACATTGAATAGCGTTTTCTGCGTGCGTACAATGGTAATTTTTTAAGAAACTGAATAAAATGATAACACTATTTTTATCTCACACCCGGTTAAAAGATCTGTCTGTCTAGTTCCTTCTCTGTCTTCGTTGGTAACTATGTAACACTTGTTGTGAGTCATACAATTTTTCCCTTAAAATTTTCTATTTTTTCCTCGGACGGTAAAATATGCATTTAAATAGAAAGTGCATAACAAACGGCAGGTTAATTCAAATCAGGCGTTGTTTATCCGCATATTAGCAATCAGTGTGTCAATAGAAACACTACGTTCAACAAAAGTGTTTAATTACTAACACTTAAGTATTCTTCATTTTATTACAGAAAGCTCGTACGTGTCGGATGTGTTCTTAACTTCTTAAATGTTAATAAACATTTGTTCACGATTTCGCATCGTTGATTTAATAACATTTGTTGTTAAACCTACCTATTCAATACTAGAGAAGTTAATAAATTAAGATCCTTTTTTATATTAGCACGCCAAATTGATGATACACGGCTAGCCTGCACAGTACAAAAAACCAATGGCGACCACCGAGCAAACCATCGACAGTCGCTGTAGTCATGCCGGCCTGTAACGGTCACCTATCATGTATAAGGTGGTTGCAATCTAGTCATGTAGAGATCTGTACCACCCTGCTTGATTAGTGGATATACCTACACCGTCTAATGCCGGAACACTACACGCCTAAGCGTGACACAATGGCGAGTATTACTACCGGTGATGGTAAATTCTAAGTACTAGCAAATTGTTTAAAATTAAATCGAAATCAATTACCATCCCAATCAATTCTTTCGATTTTTATGAGTTTCCAAATACGATCGTTGACCTATAGAAGAACCAAAAGGCATTGCACACTAAAAAGACTAAATAAAAGCAACATTTGAATTAAATTTATACAACAATGTTTCCTACGGTTCACTTCCCGCGATGGTCACGGGCCGGCGCACAGCTATGCGACCGACAAAAAGAATCACTTTAATTTATTTAGTTAACATACAAATCCTTGATATCAAAGGCATTAACCTATTATCTACATGGATGATTACCAACCATAGTAATTTGTCTCTCAATATTAATCGTTAATCTATTCCTAACCTACATGCCCACATTATAAAAAGTAACATTTCTTCATCGTCTGTTAGTGTACTTATAACTCGAGAAACACTGAACCGATTTCCATGATTCTTTTTTTGAAATCATACATGTATTCTCTGATTAGGTTCAAGTGTATGTCTTCTCACATTATGTAACATATGTAACAAGTTATGAGGATAATAGTAAATTAAGTCGATAAAAAATATCTAGCAACACTTTCTCTTACAATAATTTAGGTAAACCATTAAGCAATTAACCAAAATACTGCTTAGAATAGAAATAACTAAAAAACAGTAGTTCCATAAATTTAACTTTTATATTTAAATCACATTGACCGATTTTCGTGACTATTTTTTTTTACCACAACAAGCAAGACTGCAATCTATGCATTCCTTATCAAATAAAATAATTTCGTCATCTAAATTAAATATATTATAGTACTTTACGGCATTAAATTTGATCTCCTTGTTTATTATGTACAAAGAGGCCCTGTAATAAATATTTAGATATAAAAAAACCGAATAGTGTTTAAAACACTTAACAATACTTTAGTTCATGCGAACGGAGCCGCGGACATAGTTAGTCTTTGAACATCAATATGTATAAGTAAACTTAAAAGTAGCGGTCGTGTATTAGGGAGGTAAGTAAACAAATATCTTTAACAAGGATGGACCTGCCATACTGTTTAGTACTGTCAGACAGTGTTTGTATAAAAATATATATATATATTTGGCAAAGTTATAATGTTATTTAATGAATACTATCCGTTCTCTGGTAGTGGGTATCTGTCCTTGCTTCAAACTTCAGGAAATCATAGACAAAGGCCATAGATTGTACGTGATTTATACATGATTATAAGTTAATACTTTTGGTACATATTATACTTTTTATAATGTGCAATGCGTCTTGTTGTCTGAGGGTTAAACGCTTCGATTATAATCATATAATTATTACTCGACGTTAGGAACATGGACCTCCACAGGGACATGAGGCTTCCCTCGATAGAAGCCTATGTGAAATATCTCACCAGGAGATACTTCGATAGCGCTTCGAATCACCCCAACCCGCTCGTAAAATCCACCGTGAACTACGTCCCAGACAACTCGATCCCCGTTGCCAAACGTTATAAACGCCGTCCGCGAAATCTCTTTGTCGATCCCGACGACGACATCGAGAAAGCTAATAATTACTACGCGTCCGCTCCCGCAACATATGCATGCTCGCGCCCACGCCCGCGAAACCACCGTTCCCTCCGCAGGGGACGTACGGTTAACTTCGCTCCCGCACACCCGCCACGACCGCCCTCCTCTGCGGCAACTCAAGCCTAGGTCCGATCCATCGGCATGGAGCCCTTGAGACAAGCAGCCGCTCGCGCGATACAAGTGACTCTACAATCACTAGCTTTCACAGCCATACATGACACTGCATTATAAACACATGCACAACACACATAGGGACCTTTTTTTTTTCTTTTTTTGCCTAGTTAGAGTAGACAAAAATTTCAGACCACTAAATACACATAAACATGTTCCTTCCCTCCTCCCAGGGGGCAGAAACGTGTATATATGTATAGTTAGTTTAGATCAAATTACGGATAGGGAATTAGTCAGATCGCGACTTAATTGCATACGCGCAACAGTCCGAGCCGAGGTTCGGCCACTTTGGCACCCTCGGATGTTGTTGCAAAGCTTTCGTGGCTGAGTGCCCTAAGCGCTCGCCCCCAAGCCCGGTAAAGCCGTAAAGGCTCCAGGGCCCCTCAGGCTAACAGTGTAGTCAGTTCTAAAAAAAAAAAAAAAAAATTATCACTCGCGTGAATCAAAAATACTTTTCATATCACTTTCTTCTAAATTTCTTTTGAATCTATCCATAGTTATGATATAATATGCGATACAAACTAGATTTTGGAAATGAGAGCTCAGTTTCAATATTAGAAATTAACACACATCGGTTAGTTTTTTTAGACGTAATTAGTTATTTTAGAATTACTAAGAACAGTAAAAGTTTTTTAAACTAAGTTGCCTAAGCACATTACCGATTTACCGGACAATAAGTTCAAGGACCTTGTCAAGCAGGTTCTATTGTCAAAAGTTGGGTGGACCATTACGTGAATTATACTCGTGTTTGGAGATGACTCCCACTCTGTACATATACTAAAATATTATAATTGTTAAAGGTAAACCTTATGTACACAGTTAAAAAAAGTGTATAAACTCGATCGAGTTTTTTTACCAGCTCTTCTCGGTGACTGGGATGTTTCCGAACCGGTAGCAGTGTTTTAAGTTCATAAGTTTCTTCTTAGAGCCTAAATTGAATAAAGTAATTAAAAGTATCTAGATTTTGAATACTATCCCACATTAGCCAGCAATATTTATTTACTTCTGTATGCATTTGAAAAATGTAATGTTTGTTCAAGAACCTATGTAGTAAAAACAATACAGGTACATAGTGTTATTCAAAAATTTTATCTATCATCGACTCTAGACAATATACTGGGCCACCTGCTTACTAAATAGTCCAAAATCTGGTGACAGTAAGGGCAAATTAATTTTGTATATTTATATTTCCATACATACATGAGTGACTGAGTAAAAACAGTGACTTGTTTTTGTGGTAAAAATATTTGTTCATACAAAATCGAATATATACCGATTATTCTAGTTTCGGATAATTTTTATTTGCCGAGGTCGAGATGTGTCAATAATTTTGTTCTATAGTCTCAAATATTTTTAACTAGCTGTGCTCGCGGTTTCACTCTCGTTGTTTTCTTCATTAGGTATTACGTTCTCGCTTAGCTGCTATTTTTAATGGTCGTAGCATTGATGTTATAGATAGTCAATAACTTTATCTCAATAAACGGCCTAACTTAATAAAAATAATTTTTCAAATCTAACTGTAAGATTCAGAGATTAGCGTGTTAAAAAAAATTGAGTTTTATAATATTAGTTTATATATTAGTTGAGGTCGAGATATGTCAATAATTTGAACTATAACTCATACTGTTGTCGCGTGGACAATTGATTAGATTTCGAATTCAAAAGTAATATAAAAAGGGTGATGAAATGATATTCAAAAATTAAATATTTACGTATATACCGAAGGCAAATTTATACAATTGAGAGATTAAAATTAAATGTATACCTGCTTAAATAAAGGCTAGAACTAAAATGAAATTTATCTAAACTAATATAAAGAGGAAAGATTTGATTGTTTGCTTGCAATGAATAGGCTCTGAAACTACTGGACCGATTTGAAAAATTCTTTCACCATTAGAATCCTACATTATAACCTGATGAACATATGCGATAGAATAAAAAGTTAGGGATCCATATGAAAATTTATAATTTTTGAATTTCTTGTCAAATACCCGTGCGAAGCCGGGTTGGTTATACGATCTTGAGATATGTCTTAGAACATTTAAGTCCTGTCAAAAATTCTACACCACTAACAAGATATCGGCATAGCAGGCTGTTTTTCAGCACGAAAGGTCGAAGTAGTCTGATGAAATTAGTCTCACAGGAAATGTGGAATTGAGAATAATTTATTATAAGTAATGTACCATTAAATCTAATAATCTATTTCATAAATATTTTATACTGTGGCGTTATGTTGTTTAAAGTGTAAGCTGTAAAAGTTTTACATACAAACGTTAATTTAACTCTTGGTTTTTAAAGCCCAAGGTCCAGTGACGGGCTAATTATGTTTAATTGATGCGCGAAGTATTTAACTTGTGCAATTGACATCGTAAATATAACAAATTAAAAATATAACAAAAAAATGTAGTATATGTTTTATTTTGTGCAATTACTGTTTATTCCTTTATTAACAAAAATATATTTTATATTCATGAACAAATTGATAAATAAGCTTCCGTTGTTTTATAAGTCACGCTTACTTCCATGTTGTACATAGTATGCAATTCAATGACAAAGATATAATGCACTTCCGAACTGACTTTGTATTAATTTAGTAGGTACGTACTTACTTAGTTGAATTATGTTACATTTTATGTCTGAAATAAAATAAAAACCTAAAACTAGTTTTCACCATATAATATTTACACTCCGTTTCTGATTAACATGAGCATCTCCAGATGACAAATTTTTAATCTATATAAATCTATACATATTGTAAAACACAATGTCTTTCTGTCTGTCTGTTCGTATATGCTCTTTTCACGCAAAAACTACTAATCCGATTCACATGGTTTTTACTTAAATTCCTAGAATATGTTAGCTGGTCAGATAATATGATATATTTTGTTACATAAATTAACTTAGTGAATCAATTCAAAAACAATGCTTTTGAATGACCTATCCAACGATACACCAGAAAATGAGATACACGAAAACAAATCATCCCCACTTTACGAGTAGGAGAGATACGCTAAAAAAATTATTATTTTTCTAGATTTTATTACACCACTTTGTGTCCGTGGTTAATATGTATATCCATACCAAATTACAACTTTCTAGTAATAAGAATGTCTGCACTAAGCCGCGGACAGACAGACGGACGGACGGTTAACTACGGTACCCTAAAAAAGACGAAAAATTAAAACATACGTACCTTATGTCCGTATTCGGATTTACTGTCACCTATCTTATATTACAATCAAAGAATCTAGATCGCGTTTCATCATAGTACAGTGTCTGGATGACACGTTTCATGATTATATAAGAACGAAATGGCACATTCCGATATACCCATGAATACTTATAACGCGTACTTGTCATTACAAAAGTCAAGGAAGCTTTGGATGCATACCAGAGCAAATAAGGTCAGGTCTTATGTAAGATCTATAGTGAAGTTATTCAAATGCACGTATAAAATTTACTACTGGAACTTTTGGCGAGATCTCGATGTTGTGGTTTTCATTTTAATTCTTTTTTTTTATTGGTGGCATTTTGCATGGTGTAGTTCGATTATTGTGCACAAGTGAAGCGAATTATAATTAATAAGTAGAAGCGTGAATTTTAAGCTGCATGAAAACTACCTGGACTCTTTTAACAAGGGAGCCACCATCTTGTTAAAACATTGTTTGAATTGCCAGAACCAAGAAAGACGACTAATTTAATTTAGACTAACGAAATTCTAAAATTATTTCTTTAAATGTAAAAGGTAGGTACATATCGTTTGTCGAAATATCTATTTGTTCTTAAGGCTGTTTGAATATATTTATCTTTAACCGTGAGCAAAATTTATTTTACAAAGTTAAATACACGATTTTACGTTGAACATGTTTTTATCGCGTACAAAGAGGTTAAGGAAAGTGGATTGTTAAAACACATTTCCGTTATAACATTGATCTTAAGTACAAGTTTCAAGATCATATTATTAAGTACTATCAACTGCCTGCGACATCGTACGCGTTAATATAAATATATATATACTATCTGGCCCAGCAGATGTTGTTCTGGTCTTTTCGGTTATTAATGGCTTGACCACAGCGCCAACTATCGGATCCTAAAATAGCTATGAGCCATTGTCTCTATAAACTAATTGTCCGCTCGCGTGGACTACAGAATGCCGTCGATCGAGCGCACGCGCGAATAGCTACTCCCGCTCCAATCAACGACGGTCGCCCGCTGGGTTTTTTAAAAACAAAAATGTTTATTGTGGGTTATTCTTTGAAAATAGATATATGCTATCCCAAACTCTTTTGTAGGTCTTTTTAAGATCTACAATTACGTCATATCTCTTATGGTGTGCTCGGCGTAAGCCATTTTTTAATCGCCTCAAATGCGTCTTTTTTCGGTAATGAATCACCATTATCGTTACTGCTTATTTCCTATGTTACTTTATCTTACAAAATATATCCTATGACCTGGCCAGATAACATAGCTATGAATTAAAATAAAAAAAACATGTAAATCGGATTAGTGGTTTTCGCGTGAAAAGAACATAAACGGACAGACAGACAGGCGTTGAGTTTAATAATATGAATAGATGTAAATACGAGCACAATCGGTCTAGTCGTTTACGTCGCCACGTCGTACACACAAGATTTTTACATATAAGATGAATATTAGTTTATTTGTCCACTATGCGTTCATAAACCATTCGTTCGATTGCGATGAAACATTGGTTTGTGCGCACAGTTTCGAGTCGTTTCGTTTCAAAGGTATCAGGAGCGAAGGTTCGGAAAAAGCTACATACAATAAAACATGGCCTATAACCATCAGCCCAAATTTATATTTCTATGAGTTGAAGAATTTTAAAATCACAGATTACCTCTTGCAAACAAACTTTACATATTTACTAAAGTACCGAGTACTAAGTATGAAATTGATAATAGGCTTACAAAATCAAATAAGAAAATACTTTGCTCAATTTAGACCTTAAGTAGGCACTTATGAACATCAAACAAAACACTACTACTAATAGTTCGGAAAACATCTCAGTCATCGAGAAGAGCCGGCAAGAAATTCAATCGAAATTATCTTTTCTTTTTAAAAAAAAAATAAACTTTTCCAATCGTATCAGTTAATAATCATATTAATAATTATTTAGTGGGTGCATAGAGAAGGAGTCACTTCCAGACGTCACTATCATTTATATAATGATCCACCCTATAATAATCTTTACACAGTAAAACCTGTCCATCCGATCGAAACATACAGTTGCGTAGTATTCGCCCATATGGCGAAATCTAACTTCAGCCCCTTACAAACGTTGCAAAACGTTTTTTACGCAAAATAGTTAATTCCCCATGGTTCTTCGAAACGAAGAACTCCATAAAGATATGGAACTTCCTTCGATCAAATTTTACATCAAAACTCTCGCGAAGAGCTATTTCGACAGAGCGTCAAGCCATCCGAACCCGTTAGTAGCATGCGCCGCAACATATAGGTACCCCAGTCCCAGACACCCCGAAGGCAAAACGCAGGCCGCGGAACATATTTACCGACCCCGATGACAAAATCACGGTAGCTAACGCGTCATACCCATCCGTCTCTTCAAGAGACAACTTACTGTAAGAGGACAGAATGAGAATATTGAGAATGTATTAATATTCAGAAGGAACACTACTCAATATTTCAAAGTAAAGTAATTTTAGTTGCTCTCTCCTGTCTGCAATAAATAACTCTACGTGCATTCTTTCGTAGTCATAAAATAAACGTTACTGTAAATATTATAAATGCTTACATATTAACATGTACAATTTCGATGAAAGATATCTGAATTTATGATGAAATACACTGTTTCGATATACATACGAATTATAATGAATTTAGTTAGTGTAATAGCGAATATAATTTTATCAGTTATTATACTGTAATTAGGAAATATTGACAGATAATATTCAGTATCAAGATGGACTTATTTCTAGCTTTGCATTACCGAGTTGCCAGATAATACCATGTCAAGCCGGTTGTACTGTCAAATAGGTCAATAGGGTGTATAATTATGTGAATGATAGTGATGTCTGGAAATGACTTCCTCTCTATTTACATCCACTGAAATAATATACTCAATTAAATACAATTTCAAAAATGAGTTCTTGCCGTCTCTTTTAGATGACTGAGATGATTTTCAAACCGGTGGTAGTGACAACGTTCTTAAGTTTCTTCATAAGGTCTCAACTGATAAAGTATTTTTAATTTGATGTACATTTATTACGATGTTACTTATCATACTGAAGTTTAATGGGTGGCCATAAACTTCGTTTAGTTGATTTGAAAAATTGTAAGTTTAACGAACTTATTCATTAGAGCTGTTCTGTTTTCTAATGTAAATTTATTATTTTCAGTATTCTTCATACCGCAACGATGGGTGATGGCGATAATGGGTTTCTTAGCAGTCGCAAACGCGTACACAATGCGTGTTTGTCTCAATATTGCAATCACACAGATGGTACGGCGGCGCGCGCCCTCGGCAGAGTATGAAGACGGTTCGTGTCCCGGTGATGTTGAGGAAGTCGTTTCTGATGCCACGGTAAGTTTCAATTAGTTTCAAAGAGACTTTTAAGAATTATATAAATTCACTATAATTTTTCTTTATCGTAGCACGGCATAGTGACGGCACTGTACCTAATTGTAAGCAAAAGTGAAATCCTTCTTCGTAGCCCTTATCCCACTTAGGTACGGTTGACACAACATGTTTTCTTCTTTCCTTCTCCAGCTGTCACTCAGTATTCATACCTTTTATACGCATAATCAAGAATTCATCTTCACAAAATTCATCAATACCTTTTTCGGTCTTCCTCTACTCCTATATCCGTTCATCTTCATACTTAACATTCTTCTAATTATATGAGTTGTACTAGTCAAATCTATCAGCATTTATGCCCGGTTTTTGAGGTGCTTTTAACTTTAGTTTATCTGTTCCATAGCGCTATCGGTTCAATGATGCCCGGTTTTTGAACATCTCAGTTAAACTTTCACTAGTTATTGATTCGATAAAGTTATCTATAAGATAAACGTCGGTTAACTGTAATTGTATTTCTGAACACCCAACGAGCCATTCAATTACTATCAAATCAATAACCAGTTCGTTATATTGTCACTAGATGGGTCTTTTCTGAAAATCGAATCTGAAATTGATTTTATTATTGTAATTTGTCATTGATAGTATCATTATTATTGATTTATAAATAAAATCAAGGTAATTAAATGGCCTAAAATAGTTTTAGTGATAAAACATGATAATTCATTATTTATCAACGACTGTATAAGCGACATCTTAGTCAAAATATCGGCCGTCCGCGAAATCTCTTTGTCGATCCCGATGACGACATCGAGAAAGCTAACAATTTCTACGCGTCCGCTCCCGCAACATATGCGTGCTCGCGCCCACGCCCGCGAAACCACCGTTCCCTCCGCAGGGGACGTACGGTTAACTTCGCTCCCGCACACCCGCCACGACCACCCTCCTCTGCGGCAACTCAAGCCTAGGTCCGATCCATCGGCATGGAGCCCTTGAGTCAAGCAGCCGTTCGCGCGATACAGTGACTCTACATTCACTAGCTTTCACAGCCATACATGACACTGCATTATACACACATGCACAACACACAGGTACATGGTTCTGTAAGGGACCTTTTTTTTTCTTTTTTTGCCTAGTTAGATTAGACAAAAAAAATTCAGACCACTAAATACACATACACATGTTCCTTCCCTCCTCCCAGGGGGCAGAAACATGTATATATGTATAGTTAGTTTAGATCGAATGATAGGGATTTAGTCAGATCGCGACTTAATTGCATACGCGCAACAGTCCGAGCCGAGGTTCGGCCACTTTGGCACCCTCGGATGTTGTTGCTTAGCTTTCGTGGCTCCCTCCGCAGGGGACGTACGGTTAACTTCGCTCCCGCACACCCGCCACGACCGCCCTCCTCTGCGGCAACTCAAGCCTAGGTCCGATCCATCGGCATGGAGCCCTTGAGACAAGCAGCCGCTCGCGCGATACAAGTGACTCTACAATCACTAGCTTTCACAGCCATACATGACACTGCATTATACATACATGCACAACACACATAGGTACATAGGTTCTGTAAGGGACCTTTTTTTTTCTTTTTTTGCCTAGTTAGAGTAGACAAAAATTTCAGACCACTAAATACACATACACATGTTCCTTCCCTCCTCCCAGGGGGCAGAAACATGTATATATGTATAGTTAGTTTAGATCGAATTACGGATAGGGAATTAGTCAGATCGCGACTTAATTGCATACGCGCAACAGTCCGAGCCGAGGTCCGGCCACTTTGGCGCCCTCGGATGTTGTTGCTTAGCTTTCGTGGCTGAGTGCCCTAAGTGCTCGCCCCCAAGCCCGGTAAAGCTGTAAAAGCCGTAAAGGCTCCAGGGCCCCTCAGGCTAACAGTGTAGTCAGTTCGAAAAAAAAAAAAAAAAAAAAAAAAAGCTTTCGTGGCTGAGTGCCCTAAGCGCTCGCCCCCAAGCCCGGTAAAGCTGTAAAAGCCGTAAGGCTAACAGTATAGTCAGTTCGAAAAACAAAAAAAAAATCAAAATGTCTAACATTAAAAAGCCGTTTTTATTTACGTGTTTCATATGTGGTTATTTGTTTTCGGTTAATTTTTATATTCATTGGTCTTTTTAGTATCATCTATGATCTCTCTTCGCCAAATGTGTATTTTTTCCGAATTGATTCACCATTATCGTGACTACTTATTTGGTATAACTTTATCTTACAAAGTATATCCTATAACCTGGCCAGATAACATAGCTGTGAATTAAAATACAAAACAAAGAACAGACAGGTAGAGAATCGATGGGTTTTATAATATGTATAGATGTAATTTATTTTGGTAGTTATATTTAAAATTACCTACTTTACATAAATAAACATCTTGCCTATAAGGTAATAATATCTGTAGGTATATAACATATTGCTAATTAAATTTGTCCACTTAAATTCCTGGTGTTCTGTTTTGTCAAACGCATTCCAGAACCAGTCCCTGTTTGAATTTAAAGTATACCGTAAACTATGCAAAATTATCATACTCGATTACATCTTTTTAATATAATGATCACTGTTTCTCGCATTTTCCATATTCAGGAACTAAGTGGCTTCGACTGGGATGAAGAAACTCAGGGCATAATCCTCAGCGCATTCTACTATGGCTACATAGTCACACATCTCCCTGGAGGAATGTTAGCTGAACGTTTTGGTGGAAAGTATTCGCTAGGATTTGGAGTGCTCAGTACAGCTGTGTTTACACTATTGACACCGTGGACTGTCAGTGTTGGTGGTGCCACTGGCCTTATAGTTTTAAGGGTATTGGAGGGACTCGGAGAAGTAAGTTTACCTTTTATAAAAGTTGTTTTTCATTCTTTATTTATATTCCGATACTATCTTAAACTTCAATGGACTATATATTAATTTTCAAACAACGATGTGACGTAGATATTGTACATTTTATGTAATTATAAAGTTTTCTTAATATTAAATTAATATAACATATTGTAATTTTTATATTTACTGAAACTGAAGTGATGATAACTCGGTGTGCGTACTATCAAACACTACAACGTTCGACTTGGGTTCGTTCTTTATAAGGAACCTTAATAGTGATAGAGATTTTTCATGTTTCTCAAGTTGAAAATCTGTGCCCGAGCACTTAATTATTTAGAGTATAGTAGGAAAGATATTTAATAAAAACATGAGCCTCTATAATTCCACTGCTAAACTTTCTCCGATGGGAAGGCAGGGATTTATCACCCAACGCTAGTCTGCGACGTAATGGACGATGTCAAATTCCGCGAAATTATAGTTCTGCATTTTCCTTACATGGTGGTATTCCGCTAATATACCTTATACGTAGATATTATAACGATTTGTATATTTTAAATGGCATTTAACGTTGCATACTATAGAACAAAACATTTATAAACTGTCAATTTAATATAATAATAGGTTAACGGATTACACTTTTATACATAGATGAATTATTAACGCATAATTAGAATTATAATGCAGTCATAAAGCGCTAATTTGTGTATAAATTTCTGTTAAGGAAAAAATAAATTGTTTCAGGGTACAACTTTTCCAGCACTAAACGCGATGCTTGCGCGTTGGGCACCAGTATCGGAAAGAGGTCGCATGGGATCACTAGTCTTCGGTGGTGCCCAAATAGGCAATATAGCTGGCACTTATTTATCAGGCTTGGTGATGCAGGAATCTGGGGATTGGCAATCAGTGTTTTACCTGTTTGGAACTATTGGAATATTTTGGTTTATACTTTGGGTAAGTACCAATGCTCGTTTTTTGATTTATGTTTCACAATTTAATTGATATAAAAATCATGTTTTATTTATGGTTTTAGGCATTATTATGTTATAATGATCCGGAATCTCATCCATTCATATCAGATAAAGAGAAAAAATATTTAGAAGAAGCGCTTGGCAGACATCGGACCAGTCAACCATCAGCGATACCTTGGAAAGCCATCTTCATGTCCGTTCCTTTGTGGGCCCTCGTATGTGCTCAGGTATGCAGGTGCACGAATATGAAAATACGTACTTACATGCTCCTTAGTATTTACTTTCAGACCTATAAATTGTATATAGTTAGTCTTAAAGAACCTATTTATTTAACATGCAAAGTTCCCAAGGTTATAACATTTTTAATGATTTAAATTTACTGTTTTTTTTCACATAAAAATCAATAAAAAAAAATTGACAAATAAGAGCTTTAGTCTTGATATCTTAGTTTGTTTTTTTTTGTTACGAATTTATCTCACAGTACTTGCCTTACATCTTTTATAATGTTATCTGTTACTGACTATAAATTACATTTGTATGTACCTTCTGGAATGTACTGCATGTAAATACTATCACATTATTACATTATGGTTCCATGTCTAGATTGGCAAACAAAATAAAAATAAAAACACATTTCAGTGAGATTCTCATTTATATTTACAATATAATCATGATTTACAAGGAATTCATTCATAAAATGCTAATAGTACGGAAGTGTTATAGTTCACAATATAGTGATAAATAGTCTTGTATATAAGCACTTACATGTAACTTATACCTATTTGATCGCAAAATACGAAAATATTTGCACATTAAATAACGTCCTTTAAGAACATATATGTTGATAAGTAATAAAATGACTTTTTATTACTACGAATAATTCATACATCCTGTTTGTTACTGTCAAACTTATTACGTCCGCTAATAACAATAATTATCATAACTTAGTAAACTAACTAATAAATACTATTAATTTCTGACGTCCTTTAGTATATTGATACCTAATATGAATAACGTCATAACTCATTTAGCCATGATTTTCAGAAGAGTCATTATATTTTTTTTATCATTTTTTTTTGCATTATGATATAAATGTAAATTGAATGACACCTATTTTTAAAGCTCAATATTGACCCAATGACTTGATTGACTCAATATTTGTGAAATGTAAGTAAGTAATTAGTTAATTAACGATTATATTATTATATATGAAATAACTTTTCTTTAATTATAATGACCAACTGACCCGTGCGAATATTTCACACATTGTAAAATGAAAAGTCTAACAGCTGTCACGTTAGTTAAACAGATTGTTAATAGATGGCGCCTTGAAAAAATTTTCATTAGCATCATCATATGGCATTCCTAATGAAAAAGTTTTAATCGAAAAAAAAAAATTTAAGCTATTTATCCATGTTTCATAAATATCAAGGAACCTAAGCTTTAAAATAATCTTTGAATCGGTAATTTACATGAAGAATTAATAGTGATATGGCGTTGCCAGGATAAAAAAAATACATTTTTGAGAAATAAGATATATGATAATATTTTAGTCAATGAAAAATGGATCTATTAGTCGTAGAGATAGGGCTGTACAACTAAAGTATAGAATATTTTTCCTGTATTTGCTTAGCGTATAGTTGTATTTTATTGTAATTATTAAAGTTACGATGTTGTTCATATTGGGTGTCGATATTTTTGAATCCAAAGTGTTAATAGTTTCTTCGATCTAAATCTAAATTAATAGTTTTTGATGTACCTAGTATTTAGAGCAGGATCCAAACCGTTCATTTTTTTTTAAGAATCTGTTAAATATTTTGTACTACTTATGCATAAACCATTTAGCAGTTTGCTACAAGTTAAATTCAGTGCAAACACAATTTCGTATGTGTATTATTATAGTTAATATAACAAATATTTCTTCGCAGATCGGTCACGACTATGGCTATTTTACAATGGTGACTGACCTTCCAAAGTATATGACCGGAGTGTTGAAGTTCGACATACATCGTACGGGCACGCTTGCAGCACTGCCTTATGCCGTCATGTGGTTGAGCTCGATCACGTTCGGTTGGATGTGCGACAAGATCGTGAAGAGAAACTGGCTGACTGTCACCAATGCTAGGAAGACTTTCACTACCATCGGTAAGCATGTCATGTCATGTCATTTAAGGCTGAATCACTTCGGGATTATGTTAATAATGCACTTGTGTTCCAATATTTTTAACACATAGCTAAAAGGTGAAAGGTGAAGGTAAAAAAGGTATATTAATTGAAGTTAAAAAAAATCTAAAAAATCTAAAACATCTAAAAATCTATGTATTTTGTATCATCTACTTAATTATTAATTTTGTTTCTGTAGACATTTACTCAGGGAGACTTTGATATTTTTGTCACATTTAATACTAGTACTGTCGTCAACAAAAGCAATTTAGTAGTAATTAATTAATTAAATCTTATACCTACTCTATCATAAGAAATGAGGTAGATTCATCAAAATCTCTAACCAAAGAGATACCTAGATCTACATACCCAATGTAGATACGATCATCACTATCTAATATACATTTTCTACTGACCAGGTTTTTTTTTCTCGATTGTGGAAAAACAAGCATGCTATCCGCCTGATGATAAGCGGTTACCGCAGCCTAAAACACTTACATTTGAAGCATCACATGCGCGTTGCCGATCATTTAAAAACCTATTCACATCCCTTTTGAAGAACACCATACTGTAGTCCCCTGGGAAAACCTCAGGGAGCTCATTCCACATCCGTACCGTTAGCGGAAAGAAAAACCTTTGAAATTGGATTGTTCGCGACAATTTAGGCTTCAAAGTGTGAGAATGAACTCCCTGCCTATGGCGAGTAGTACTTATTAGTCAATCTAGTGAGGTTATACACTGTCGATAGATTGTGAACGGACACTAATAATTTTAAAGTAATGTCTAAAGAATAAGCAAAATCATGATGCATGATGACTTGTACAATGAGAATTTTCAATAGCTTATTTGTTTTTTGGCCCTCACTAGCCAATGCCACGATACGCCTAGTTCGCTCGCTCGGCTTGTGCGTTATAATCGCATTTTCAACCTAACCTAATCCAGGTGCGCAACAAGCTAGACATTGTTAGTTTATAAAACTACGAAAATGTACAGATTAAATTGCAAATTTTAGTGTCCAATCCAGTGAAAATATACCAATATACATTTCAAACCAAATTTGTTTTGTTATAGTCATGTCATGTCATACCTCTTACTAAAATAAACATTTTTTTATAGCGTCCGTTGGACCCGGCATATGCATGATTCTCGCATCCTATTCAGGCTGCGATACCAACGCGGTGGTCATCTTGTTCACCGCCTCGATGGGTCTCATGGGTGCATTCTACCCCGGCATGAAAGTAAACGCACTCGATCTGAGCGGTAACTACGCTGGAACTATTATGGCGATCGTGAACGGCATTGGAGCTATAACTGGTATCATAGCACCGTACTTGGTGGGTCTTCTGACACCTGATGTAAGTATATTGCGCATTGTTTCATAGTGAAGGTTACTGCTAAGCGAAATTGAATTGTTTGTTGTAGGACAACCTACTTGCTACTATGATATCTAATTAACGAGTTGGTAGGTAATATATTATATAGCGTAATTATACAGTTTCAAGAACATTTTAAAGGCCGCGAAACAAATTCGAATTAGTAATATATTATATAGGTATGCATGACGTACATAAATAATGTATGTAACTGTAGGTAATAGTAATAAATGAAAATGATGATTAAGATATTGAATTTAAATTATTTACCTAATGTTGAAAGCCGTGGTAGTCGAGTAATTTAGATCAGCGGAATATCGATTCGATGTCCGTAGGTTCGAGCCAAGCATAGTACCAACGAATTTTTCGGAATTCGCGTACATTTACTACCTAATTAAGAATATAAAATATAGAACTGTTGATTTGAAATCGCCAATACGTCGTGGGCTGGCGTGGTGATTAAGCCCTTACCTTCCCTTAGGAAGAGGCCTTTGCCTAGCAGTGGGACACTTACAGGCTGATAATTTAAAAGTTCTATGAGATATGTTGTCCTCAAACATCTTTATCTGCAAAGGTAAAAATTTAGGTAGTTAGCTACCAATGCTATCATGGTGTCATGATGGTAATCATTTAATTACGATCTCAGTGACGATATGACTAAAAATAGTAGCACCCCGGAATGGCTCTTTTTTATATTATCTCATCTGATGTTAAGTGACCATGTGATTCAAAATGGTAAAACGCTAAGCGTAGTGGGGGGAGTTGGCTCTCGAGTACAGCTGATGGAATACGCTTGGCGAAAGATTTTCAACTTAGCTTGCCAGGCGAGCATTAGAAAATTTCCTACCACCATGCTATAGTTTTATCGAGATGTTTTCCTTCACCTAAAGCCTATGCTAATTGTAAGGGTTCGAACTCACCTCGATCTTTCAACTGGATTATAGTAGTCACACAGATGACCTATTATTATAACTGCTAAGTAATCGTACAATTTATAAATTGGTGGTGTATTTTTTATTACAGAGCACTCTGGTACAATGGCGTTTAGTTTTCTGGATAACTCTGGCAGTGTTCATTGTGACTAATCTGGTATTTGTGGCGTGGGCATCCGGCGACGAACAATGGTGGAACAATACTATTCAGGACCCAAAGAAGCAGCAGGAAGTAGAGGCAACGACCAACAACTCGGTGAACGCTGAAGTGAAACCATGAAGGAACATTATTAAAAAAGGTCGAAATGTTGATGGAAAAAATCTATTAGAATAGAGGCTAAAGGCGTTTTTCCAATCGCAATTACTGTGGTGACAAATTGCAAGTGGATTTTGTACATATTAATTTACGATGTAGTTGTTAGTTAATGTTTCTTGTTTATAGTACTGTTAGTACAAAATTGTATTTCTAAGTTTTTATTTATATTGTGAAATGGCGATTCTATGAATCCACAGCCAGTGTTATGTGATAGTAACAATATTCTAATTTAGTTAGCAAGTATCGTTAAATTCACTACAGTCCGTTTAAAAATTACGTTGTACAAAAAATTGCCATTTATCTCATAAAAAATCATCAAACTGAATGTCTCTTCATTTCCGTAGTTGGTCGAATGTCTCCTTTTATCTGACATAATCGACTTCTGCTATTACCAAATACAAATAATAACTGAGTGTTTCAAGGTTTTAAAATTATTGAAAATAAAAATAAAACTGTTGTAATCTTGTAGAAGACGAAACAAAATAGCAAGTAGGTAAGTAATCTCTTAATTTGCCACTCTGTACTGTAATTTAATATATATTATAAAACTCAAAGTCTCTGCCTGTCTGTCCGTTTATGTTCTTTTCACACAAAAACCATTTATCCGCTATACATGTTTCATTTTTGATTCATAGCTATGTTATCTGGTCAGGTTATAGGGTATATTTTGTTACATAAAGTAACATACGAAATAAGCAGTAACGATAATGCTGAATAAATTAGGAAAAATATGCTTTTGCGCATAAGAAATATATTAAATTAATGTTCTACATAATTGTAGCCTTTAAAAAGATCTATAAATAAGTCAGTGATAGCATATGTCTATCTTCTAAGAAGAAGCATTTTTGGGGCAGCACAATTCGTACGTTCCCTCGACCGATAGGTTTCTGTAGTCAATGCGAGCGGAGCCGCGGGCACAGCTAGTTTAATTATAATTTCGTAAGAGTTTGTCAGATTGTCGTTATGTATTTTGAATATGCCTGAACTATTACCTAAAATAATATATACATCGTAGGTACCAATAATTTTAGTATTTTATAGTTGAATATAAAAAATAACATTGGTACTTATAAGCATTCATTTTTTATGTTCACATCACGTTAATTGAGAAAGTATATAAGACAGGCTGTGAACGGTGATATTTATTTATTTTGCGTAGTTTTCAATGAGAACTCGTGCTATTTCTGATATCGTCATTCTGTGGAGCCGTTGATTTTGCCACAAATTTGGAATACTATAACAGTTCAATTTATATACTATATGATATTTGTCTATGGTACATACTATATTCTGTTTCTATACTATGATACATTTCTGATAAATAGAATGAGTCGGCCCCGAATCTATGGAAAACTGCCCCGAGCGGTAATTTAAAAGGGAGCGTCAAATTCTGTAAATGGAGCCAAGATGCACTAAATGATGTATATAACTAATGATATTTTGCGTTTATTTTCTCGAGAATTTTTTGTATGTGCGATACTTTGTAGTAATAAAGTCAGGGATATTTTATTTTTAATTCACAATATATTTCATAATAAAATATATCAATAACTTACTGAATGCGAAATCTGAGATAATAGATAGTAAATATTTTTTATACAATTGTATTGTATTTTGTTAAATAAAACAATTTAAAGTTATCATGTAATTTTATTATTAAAACAACATGTACAAAAATCAGATTACACAATACACTCACATTTATAGACGATCTTATCGTATTAGTATATATAAATCTAGGAAACTTGATTTGAAAACTATTTTTAAACATAAACTCTCGAGCAGAGTTCATTGAACTCATACCATCGACCCAAGGTTTGATCCGAATACAATACAATAACGAAAAATAGATACCTACATATTAACATCATACTACGTTTTTAATTTACATTATATAAATATCAAAAAGGAATTTTTATTTTCCACAATACTATAATAAATGCAATTTACAACTAAGTATTGCATTATCTTGGAATTATATTCCATTAGGTTTTCGTAGTATCAATAAATAAAACATTTAGATACACCGTTAAGATAATTGTCATTATAGTATATAGTTGGGCGCGGGGATAATTGTGGAAAGTAATAACTGCTGAAATCTGTGCCACCTAGGAAGACTGTGTTTAATTATTATATCGTGCGCAGTACCCTAGGTATTTTCAAGTTAAACCGTGAAGAATTTGAAACCGCCCGCCGCCTATAAATGGCGACAAATATAGTGTTGCATATAGCCACGTGACCTATGCTAGCATCAGTTAGCCGTCTTCGGCCTTGGTGAGTACATATTGTTTTATTATTTATTATTCGTCATAATTATTCATTATACAATAATCGCCCCCTTTAATCGCCCACTCGTGAACAGACTAAATTACCCGTTTGTGCACAACACACCATTTGCTGGTCCTTTTCTAACAGGATACTTTCCAGAAAAAATATTTTCATCCGCCCTGCTTCAAAATACTTGGCCCACTTGCTTCTTCCCCACTAGGACAACTATTTATACAATGAACCTACAAACATGTACAAATTGAAATAAATAAAGGGCATAGCCGGATAAGCAAGCAGAATCTGGCCCCACGGTTTTTTCTATCGACACTTAGGCGACAATTTGGTATATAAATGATTTACCAAATAAAAAAAAGTTAGCCAAAATTTCAGCTCTCAATGACAAGAAGATTTCAAGTTTAAAAAAAACCTATATTTGTTTTTTTTTTTTATGATCCTAAAATTAATAATTATCGGATGGCGGTTTTTCCTAAACACACGAGTAAAAGGCATGAAACATTTTTTTCCTGAATCTCAGATTAATAGCCCGTTTTATAAAAGAGTGTGTGCTTAAAACCGCACGGCAGAAGTGAAAACTTCATAAAGACAATTATTATATATGAATTGAATATACTAAACACAACAGCTGACTGTATCTTTCTCGCACCAATGTAACCGACATTCGGCGGTCAGGTTTTTTTTCAATTTTTTTGATTCCGTGAAACAGTGTGAATTTTTTTAATGATAAAATTGTATTTAACTGTACTAAATATTATTTTAATGGAAAATTATTTGAATTTAATTAATGCAAAAACCAATATTCAACTGCTACTAATCAAATTAAAAAGTGTGATAAACGAATAAAATCAAATTAATCTTCTTCATATTCTACATTTAATAAAGCTGATTGTACGGTATCAAGCGGGAGATGAGTTGACATTCCTGAGTATAAAAGAATATAAGAGGGAGTCTATCAAAATATGATGATTGCATGCTTTAAAATATGCGCAAAAAATATATTTTCGAAAAGATTTTCATGCCTGCTTCCCATAAATATTTGGGTATAAATCGCCATGTTAATAATTATTAATTTTACTAATGTAAAAAAAAAGTTAAACAAAAAACTCAAAACTGCTTGAGATTGAGTGCTGAAATTTTGCCTTTTTTATCACCTATGTGCCGATAGAAAAAAGGCCGTGGCGCAGATTCGGTTTCCTTATCCGGCTATGCCCTATAATATACATTTTACTTATGATGTAACACTAGCAACCACTCGCGACTTCGTACACGACAATTACAATATAAAAATTAATAACTACAAAACATTGATTTCAGACATTTCAAAGATTACCTCCGATAAACATACACAAACCTTAACTCTTTATATTAATAGTTTAGATGAATATAAATGAAATACCTACCTACGGGTATTTAAGTTATTCTTGGCAGTAGAAAATCATTAAAATCGGTTGAGAATAACATATTTTTTGTGATTTCTAAAAGTATTATTGATTTACAGCCTATCAATAGGCTACTTGACTAATATCAAATTTGGCTCATTAAATAAATATTTTCCGTAGTATTTGACTTAAGAAACCAATATTTATCGATTTCAGATATTAAAAGTGTAAGATGGCTACGTATTTTCATTACAAAAAATGTTTTTTTTTTTCATTTTTAATTTTGAACTCTGAAAACGCTGTCGGCCATATTGTGACGTCATATGAGTCTAAGCAAATTTCATGACGGATCTTATAAGTAAAGTGCACGACGAAAGCTCTGTCACCTGAGGGCGAGAAATCCGATTTTTTTTACGCAAACAATATTTGACATTGACTTCACCTTATAAAATAATCACATTAAACATAAACAATAAATAATTATGTATTATATTCTTGCATTTATTTTACGTAGATAGATAGCTAGCTAGCTATACGTATCTATATATTAAAAAAGTTACGAAAAAAAAACCAACAGATTGCGCCACGTTCAATATGTTGGCATTTTAATAAAAAGTATGGAGTTTTACACAATGATTACATAACGTTTGTAATAACAAATGTTTGTTTTCGAGCCGTATGACGTCACAGCAAAGATAATATGGCTGACAGCGTTTTCGCCTGTTTACGAAAAGTAAACTTTTAAAATAAAGTTTTGCGGTTTTGTTGGTCCTAAAGAAATATGGTAATAAATTTTGTTTCCTCTAGTGGGACAATAATTAATTATTTAAGACCTACCTTAAAAGAGAGTCAACTAGTCTATTAAAGGATGACATACACAATTTTACAAAAACAGTCAAACCTAATATCAGTGAAATCTAAACTGGTAAAAAAAAGTTACTCGTGATCTGTGGCCTTTATAAAACAATTCTATCACAAAAAATGGAAAATTACCTTATAGCTTCTCCTTCCTTTAATTATAGCTGTAGGAATGTACGTTTTTAAAACATTTAGAGAACATATTGTTTACTTTCTTTTACATGGGATTTCTAACTTGGCAAGTCCTAATTAAACATACAAAAATTCAAGTGCGTAGTTCGGAGTATGTAGGTGTGTTCCAGCAGCTCCACTTGAGAGCCAGTTCTCCTGTCAAACATTACATAGTACCATTTTAGACCAGGTGAGATTGTGGCCAAACGAAACAAACGATTGGTACTTCAAACTCCTCTTTCCAATCCTCAGAACAGGTCCATGACCGAAGCCGGGCCAGCGGACTCGCTGAGATCGGTCCTCTGCTTTAGAATCTGCAAGGCTTCTTTGTGGGATATGTGTCGTATGCCTTGCGTGAAGAGCGCGTCTTCGTTATCAGAGTCGTCAGGATCCTGGGGCTGTTCCGGGGGCTGGTTAATGATGGCTGTGCGGAGACGCCTCGCATCATCGTAGTCCATATTGAGTATCTTACAAGCTTCCAGAAGCCTACATATTTGTAAATATTAATTTAAAAAAAAAACTTCTTATACGACATACACAATCACACATTATGTTTGTCCTTTAATTTTATTAAATAATAGTGCATTAAAACATTTTTTAAATGTGTTTCAATTTAATCCTATGGTAATACTAATAAAAAAATCAGCCTGTAAGTGTCCCACTGCTGGGCAAAGGCCTCTTTCCAATGGAAGGCTCGGGCTTAATCACCACGTCAGCCTACAACGTATTAATGATTTCAAACATCAAGAAACCAACAGTTCTGGGTGTTCTCACATACAACGTTTACATTTCTCAAGCGTTCAGGTTTTCTCACGATGTTGTCCTTCACCGAAGCTGATAGGGTTACCGATTTGAATTGGTAAATGTACGCGAATTCCCAAATACTCGTTGGTACATGCCAGGTTTTGAACCTATGGACTTCGGATCGATATTCCACCTGTCTAAACCACTCGATTTAGACCAAAACTAGATCTAAACCACTTTGTAAATAATAAGTCACGAGAATTTTTATTTCAATTTGATCAATTCCATTACATCGAAGCCTACTGTGATATAACTGAAATAACTAGAACAAATTTTCAGTATTTTATTACCATTAGTAAAAACGAAATCATACTGTAATCAGTATTATAGTACTTATTACAATTTTATTAGCCGATTTTTCAAAATCAAAAATACTTTATTCATTTTTGGCCATAAGCATGCATTAATGAACGTCAATTCTATCGATTTACTTAACTTTATTAATTAAATATTATACATATTCGTATCTATTTATATAAGATTATATAACTAATCGCCGGTCGTTTCAACTACCATTATTACATCTAGACTGTCTATGAACAAAAAAGATATTTGTAATACATCTATATGACGTTTACTATTTAATGACGTCACGAAGGAATCATTATGGCGGCTACCGTTTCGCGTGTTTGTATAACAGACTAAGAATATTGAAGCTTTTAAATGAAATATAAAAATTATTAGGGAATTTTTATGTATTAACACTAAAATATTTTGATAGCTTGCGGCTATAAATAATTTATTTGTGCATTTTTAGACTTGGCCACACAGTAAAATAAACTATAATATGCAAATGTCAAAAAGGTTTGTAGTAATAAATATTATAGTTGTATTTTACACAATAATTCTAGACATCATTAAACATGAAATTTATTATATATTATTAAAAAAGTGTATACTCACTTTGGTAACTGATTAATTTCAGAGGCAACCTTATTCGGAGGCGCGAAAGCCGGTACTAGGTTTCGTTTGACATCAAAAGTGAATTGTATCGTACCGCCGGTATTGAACCAGCTCTGTAAAACTACTTCCTGAAAATCAAACAAAAATTGAACCTTCAATTAATATTAATTATTAATATTAATATAAACTGTTGTGATATGTTTTATTGTATCGTTCATCCTATTTAGTTGAAACTATATGCAGTTGTTCTTGGCATATATTTGAAGTTTATTTTCACATAGTACTATCAAAGTACGATACGGTGCCGCATGAGTAGTTTCAACAAATGAGTGTATTTCATACAGTTTTCGGTCTTTGAATGTAGGTTCCACAGCTAAACCCGTTGCAGGATCGAAGCTACATATCATTACGATTTCTTCTATAGGGGATAAGCAGACTTATGTATAAAAATCAACCAAGTGCGAGTCGGACTGGCGTTCCGAGGTTACGTTACACTATACAAAATTTTCGTTACATATTTACCAAAAAAAAAAATTGTTTTCTTTTTCATGTCAGGATATTTAGCACGATGTAAATTAGTAAGCACATTTTTATCAGGGGAGCGTTATAGAACTCCGTAACCGAAACCGAAATTATCGGTTATCGGAAACCGTAATCGTATCCCATATAAATATTTTATATAGATAGGGCCGATAGAGACATTGTCGTATATCAAAAATGACTTCAAGTAGAACCACGAATAAAGTTTATAATGTTCACCCACGAATGTTCAAATACTTTACTTGTAATTATGATTATTTAATATGTAATATCCATAACTGAAATTACCCGAAACAATCGGATTTATAAAATGATTTTATATCTGTATCCATAACCGAAATCTTATATATCCATAAAATCCCTAGTATCTATACACAATTAGCTGTATGAAGTGTAAGACTATATACAGATATATTATGAATGTAAATACAGTCAAATCTAGGTAAGTGAGAACTGGATAAGTGAGAAAACTCTGTATGTGAGAGTAATAGCCAGGACCCGTCATTTTAAGCTCCAAAAACCTCTATTAGCGAGAAACAGAAACCTTTGTAAGAGAGAGTCGTTTTACCCTCATGGACCTCTGTAAGTGAGACTGCTACTTATCTATACCTCTATAAGCGACAGTCCAGCTTTATTGATTTATATTATTTAGGAGGAACAAAAACGGCGGTTGTTGATCAAGCAAAATTCGAGATAATTTATGAGTTAGAGAAAAACATTCAAAATACAAAAACAGAAACCCAAACGAAATTGACGGATTTTTTTTAAATAAAATAAAATTACATAGTGCATGAAAATTTGTTGTTTTCGTAAGCATCTTGATACCTACCCTTATAAAGTTGCTGTGACTTTGCTGAGTACCTCTATAAGAGAGAAACGCTACTCATGTACCTGCATTAGCGAGAAACTCGGGTTAGTGAGAAACCTCTATAAGCGAGAATGAGATTGTGGTCCCTTGAACTGTCGCTTATCCAGGTTTGACTGTAATGGAACATGTAGCGGCGTACCTCGAATATGTAGTTGTCAACGATATCCGCGAGATGCGCTCGCAGCCGCGCCGAGAGGGGGGGGGCGAGCCGCGCGGCCGCCGCGCACACGCGCGCGCACAGCCCCGCCAGCGGCGCGCACAGCGCTGTCGACACGCTCAGCGCCACCGCCTCCGTCACGGGCAGACTGTGCCATCTGACGTAAACGTACAGCACTACATCTGATTGAACCCTTAGGTGCCGGTGTGAATAAACTCAAACTCGTATTTAATTGAAATATGTGCGCACACTACAAAATTCCGAGGCGAACAGTATGTATGGAACGCCGCGACCCATCACCACGTCGGACGCGGTGTTGCCAATACATCATTACATAGTATAAAACAAAGTCGCGTCGCTCTGTCCGTCCCTATGTATGCTTAAATCTTTAAAACTATGCAACGGATTTTGAAGCAGTTTTTTTAATAGATAGACTGACTCAAGAGGAAGGTTTATATGTATAATAGATGTATAATATTGTAGAGAAACACTGATAAATTTAGAGGTTTCTAATGTGATGTCGTAAATAAACACATTTTTTGCTCTTACATTGCAAACGCTGGCTGAACCCCACGAGATAAATCAAAATAACGTACTACAGTATTGTACACCTTAAAAAGGTCAACAAAAAAGTCCGCGATGGTATATGTCTATCTCTTAAGGATAACCCACAATAACCATTTTTTATCCTTTACATTTTACGGGAAAAAATGGTTTATTTACGAAGTGATTTTAAGCAATACAGCATTAATCCTTATCCAATTAAGTAAATAAATTGTCCATTTAATATAGATCAATATAGCCCTTTACAGCATGTAATTTAAATGAATATTCCCGAAAATATTACAGATTTAAAATGTAGGGAAGTGCGGCGGTACCGGTTCTATATACCATAGTCAATATGTCGTTATTTCAAGAGTAACGTCTAAACAAAACATGTTTGTATTGTCTAATGACAAATAAGCTGTAAATGTTGTTTATAAGGACATTCAGTGGTAGGTAGGTACATTTAGTATCAGCATTGCACCCGTGCGAAGCCGGGGCGGGTCGCTAGTTTACAAATAAAACACCTTATGTTGGTTTCCAACAACATCTGTCACCTCAATGATTAAAAAATCTTTAGTGAGAACATAGAACGAGCATTTTATACCAGTTATTGTCGTTTTAAAATTGTACATGTAATATTTTTTTATCGTTATAAGTTTAGCTTTGTGACTACGATCTCACCTGATCTTAAGTGCACGCTAGGCCTAGTGGAATACTGGCTCTGAGTGGCAGCTGCCGGAATACACTTATAATTACTTGGCGACAGATTTTCAATTTAGCGATAGCCGCCTGGCTAGCTTTAAAAAATACCCTACGACCATACTATGGTTTTAACACGATGTTTTCGAGACGATGTCCGTTCATGCTACCACTGAGCAGTCATTGCAGTCAAGCTATAGGTTACAAAATTATACGTTAATACCAATATTTTGAATATACCAATTTGAATAGTGGTAGAAGCTGTACAATGTTCAACAACCTTTTTCTATTAGTATTACAAGAAAAGAAAGCATTAAACTCACTTCTGTCGCTTGTAGTCCCGAAGGCCAGCTTTAAATTCGAGTAGGATGTGTTCCGCTAGCGCTGTGAGCCCCGCGTCGCGCAGCCGCGCGAGCAGAGCGGGCGCCTCGGCGAACACGCCAGCCTCCTCCGCTTCATCATCACCACACAGGGGCTCGGTCACGGCTAAATTCGCTATTGGTGTCGTCTGTAAAGTACGTGGACTTACAAGGTTTTGGGAATTCCAATTTTAAGACTGTACTAGTCATATTAAGTGTTCTTTAAAATGTTAATAATTTAAAGGCTCAGTTGCCGAAGTCCCTAAATATACTTGCGAGACTTTTTGACCGATAGCATTAACGTGTAACGCATGTCTGAATTATGTATTATATATACAATTTTTATTCAAACAAAAGAAGATTTTTTGTTCTACACACGGAAGTCTGGTTAGCAAAATTTCCAGTTCAATTTTTGTCTTCTTATAATTTACGTACAAACTTCAAAGTTTGGACTTGGAACTTCTGCACCGGGGTCCTCCAATCCGCGAGATGACAGTATGTTTAAAAAATAAAGTCGCTTAATTATCTTATTATATTTTTCTATTGATAAAAAGCCTAAAATGATACAAATATGGAAAAAGATGTTTATTTATATAATTTTTGCTTCCTAAAACTTTAATTATTCTAGTTGTGAGTCACGTGATAATAAATAAGAAAATGTGACGCCATCGTACAATGAATACACACTTGAGTGTTATCTTCTTATAAATGAGAATAGAATAATTTATTATTATTAAATGATGACGTGACCTTGCGTATTAAAGCATTTTATTTATTAAGTTTATAAAATACCTTGTATATTACTTTAAGGGCCAATTTTTCAATCAACAGATAACTATTAGAGGAATAATTTTTAAATTTTGACAGATTTTCCATACATTATCTGTCAAAACTACAAAATTATTCCTCGTAAAAAAATATCAAACGTCTATTGCTGCTGGCGGCCGGCAACAGACTAGCTTATTGGTCAGTCTTGTTTGATTTGTTGTTTGTGTGTCTTGGCCCGCGTCCCATACACCATTAGAAGGGTCGCGCTTACGGCGATCAAGCTATAGTACATTACAAGGAAACATATTTAAACTGTAGGTGATTAAAAAAGATAAGCAAATGATCAATCAATCAAATAAATAAATTACAATATGTGAGCATCAGCGGGTGAGCGTATTGATATTTAAACAAATAGCAATAGATTGTCCGATACGTCGGAGTTCAACACGACGCGCGTACGCAGAAGCCATGTTGCCTGCTTGCACCGATCTAATTTTTGTTTATAGCCCAGTCAAATTAGAATTTTAAATTAGATTAATTCTGCACAGCAATTTTTTTCATGCAATCGTTAGGGGGTCCCTCTGGTAGTTTAAATCTCGATTTTCGACCGCCTAGGTGGTGTGCGTTAGCCGCCATTTTGATTTTTCCAAAAAAGGCAGCAATTTTGCAGAATTAATGTAATTTCACGTCGGATTTCGGTCTAATTTGACTGGGCTATTAATAGACATTATAATCCTACGTCAACTACAAATATCGTCAGTTTTGCTGTTAATAAATTGTTGAAGACCTAATAATATCAACATCATTCCTTCCTTTATAAGTTCGTAGTAAAAACGCGTAGGTGATTTTTCATTTTATCCCTGTATTAGACAAAAGCAATGGAAACACTCACAATATCAAAATGCACTTGTCCATGTATCAGTGACTCTCTCCGTGAGATTTCATTAAGTGCGAGTTTTTTCGCATTGTCCTCTACTTGTTTTAAAGATATTGTTTCATCATTTTCACCATCTGCAAAGGAAAGTATTTATTATAACCGTCCGGCATAATTATCAATGTTTTTTTTTTTTTGAGGAAAATATAACTCTATTAACTACACTCCGTAATCTTTTCAAGTTATTTAGGAGCAAAAAATAATATTTTCAAAGTACACATAGCAAATTTTATATTTCTACCCATATCATCCTACCTATCTTAGGAGTTTTCTTCGTAACTTCCTCGTTATCGTTTTTCTCCTCAGCATTATCAAAGCTGGACGAACTGTCAGACTCTTCTTCATGATGCTGCTGCTGTGTGAAGTGGTGGAACTGACGGCGGTAGTAATGCAATTGAAGATAGTGCTGCAGAAAGATTTACAGTTTTTGTATTTCAAAGATTACATTTTTTCTATCATTATATACAGGTTTTGGCGTAGTGGCCACAATCTCACCTGTTGTTAAGTAAGTAATGCTATGGTTTCCTCACGATGTTTTCCTTCACCGAAATATCAGGCTCATTGCAGGGATTCGAACTCACATCAATCGACGTGAAGTCGATACCACTGGGCCATCATTGCTTCAATACTTTCACATTGAATTCGGAAACATTAAAAATAGTGTTTTGGATGGATGTTACGTTGAAACACACATTCGTTATTGACGTTTAGGTATTAAAAGCGATGGACGTGCCATACAATTTGACGTAGTCGTGATTTTTCACGTTTCTTGATTGTGTGAATAAGGCCATAAGAGGCTAATATGTACAACAGAAAAAATAAAAACATCACGATCCGGAACAAATAACGATTCGTCGATGTGTGATCCTAAAGTTCCTAAAGCCCGTTTTGTATTGGTTTTTATTCATAAACTTATGTTATTTGAGCCTATATTATACAATGTTGCTTGCATTTTACATAACATATCATAGCGGCACGCTATGATGGTCGTTTTAACGTTTATCCGTTCATGAAGTTTTGTATAAATTAATAACTAAATTGTTAACTAATTTGAAGAAGCAACTTACTGTTCTTTATTGTCAATAGTGACGCGCAGTTAGTCATAAAATTTATCGAATGTATAATTTTAAAACAAAAAATTAATTAATTACACTGAGGTCTAAACTATATATTATATTATTTTCTAACTATATAATATGGACCCGTGAACAAATATTTTTACATTTTTAATAAAAAAAACTGCGCCGTTTGACAGAATCCTTAATAAATTATAATTATTAGTGTACTTATTGATCATATAAGTCGACATGTATGTTTTTCAAAAATTCGAAATAAAAAACTAATACGACTATTACATATAGGATCGCTGGTCAGCACAACTACTACCTCCGGCAAACTCGGGTCAATACTCAATAACTTATAGATACAACTCGCACTTGATTATATTTTTTTCTAAAATCAACGTCACTATTTTAACGTGTCAAAACGGCCATCCTAGCGTGCCACTACTGTAGTTTGCTTCTTGTACATAAGTAGATTATAACTAATGCCATGGAACATGAATTTTGAGATGTCACAAATACTCCCTGAATAGTTTTAACAAGCGGGCCTAAAACTGAACTGAACTGAAAATAGCAGTAATAATCCTTGAAGAGAGGATTGGTATGTAAGGATTTGCAAAGGAAAGAAGGATATTAACAGTGGACCTCATTCATCATATAGTAGTCTCTTCATTCCTTAAAACATTAAGGTCGTTTTGAGCTTGAAGTCGATCTGGTTCAATTAGGGCTTGGCAAACTGGTCTCTTGCTTAGCCGATAACATATAAATGAGCAGAACATCACTGAACTCTGCTCTTTTGTTCGGGCGAAAAACGAAAAGCATCATTACACGCATAGCTCAGATATTCACTGTATTATATATAAATCATATCGATGTTACGACGGCCTGCTGCAATGTCTCTTCACGCCTCGATTGAAAGGCCCAATATCTTTAAAAAGAAGTTTATATCCGTCTAATTTTGTCTCCGTCTTTTGTTCGATTCTGAAATAGGTTTTACCGATTGCAATAGCAAGCCGGTATCGTTTTATCCCATTTTGAATGGCAGACTACAAAGTGGAACAACTTCCCTTCCTTATTTTTCGATATCAGGTTAAACTTTTTATGTACTTACATAAAGACAACATGCAATAATAAAACAATAAATCAATTCCAGGCGGAAAAAGCAAAGAAACATCAAATAAAATACTTCCGATATCAAAAGAGAAATACCATGATAAAGCCAACATATAAATGGTAATTGTAAATATATATAACTGATAAACTAAGTAATTAACATACCAGGGAATGCGCCCACTGTAGCAAAACTGTATAGGTGTAGTGAGCGGCGTTGATTACAGCTGTCAGGGGGTGCGACGCGGGCCCGGGCGAGAGGAACGTCTCGGCTGTCACTGAATCCAAAGCTGCGCTTAGAAGCTGGGTTAGACGCACGCGCCATTCCTCCATGAGCTCCAATTGAAGCTCGAGGAATTGTAACCTGAAGTGAGCGATGATTTTTGATGCTAAACATCTTGGTAACGCCATCTATCTATCACCCACCCCCTCCCCGTCGTGTACGATTTATAACCGCGCAGTTGTTTCGGCACTCACTCTCGCGGCGGTTGAGTTTTTATTATCCCTACGCACCCCGCGCTCCCGCTGAGTATCGCACGCACAAATTACGCGAACCACCATCGAAGGTTCTTTGGACGGCTGTACGAGAGCCTGGAGCACCAGCTATTCGCAGAAGAAAGGGAACCAGGTTAGTGCACGACTTACTAATTTTTCCTTATTACCGCATCCCCGCGCCATTGTGGCTTATACTTTGGGCACTTCGCGTGTCCACATCTAATGGCGCATTCGGACGAAAGTAAGTGTTCTGGTGAATCGTCTCTAAGGTGGTTATGCATGAGTATCAGTAAATTTAATATAGGATTTCATATATGTATGTAAATAATTTAATTTAGAAAAATCATTGATATTTTATTATATATATTTTTTTTCGTTTTTAATAATTATTCATATTTAAATTGAAAAATATAAATTAATTAATTAATTTAAAATGTAATTTAATTTATATGTTTCACATCTGCCAGGCGTCCCATAAGTTAGGACGGCCCATGGCGTCTCACATTTTTTTTTATCTATTGAATTAAAATATTATTAAATTATTTATTACCAGCTGTTGCTATGTCCTATTCCATGAAATATACGACTTGTCCAGCAGTTTCAGCGTGATTGATAGACAAACATTCAAACCAATATACCTTTGCACTAATAACAAAAAACATATTTTTACCAAATCGTTTATTTCAATGACTGTTCCAGATTTGTACGATCCGCGAGTTAAATTTAATTATTTATTCATATTGGTACGTGACGTTATCATGCAATATTTATATACTTACACAATTGAGTGTTGTTATTATTTATCATAAGCTTCAAGTGAAAGTCCAGTAATCTCAACTTTACACATAATACCTTTAAACTTAGTTTTGTTTATTGAATGATGACGTCACGCGCAGTCACGTGAACATAATACCGCGTTTACGCGACATATTTTTTGCTTAAGTTAAAAAATGTGTAATCTATACATATCATAAAATTGAAGTGTCTGTTTGTAATGTCAAAATTACACCTTTTTACTAAATGCATATGAAAGTATAATATACGGTACCTATAACAAACAAAAAAAAAACAATTTAAAAAAGTTGATGTGGAAACAACAATCTGTATAAAATAAGACATCTGCAATCAGAGGACCATACAGGTGATTCTGCAAGTAAATTCGAAGAGAAATCTGCAGTTTTTTTTTTTGTTTTTTTTTTGATTGCGAATAAATTGTTTACGTGAAATATAACACAGCATTTCACTACCCACGGATAATATTGTCATTGAAAATATAGTGGAACTCACCTATGTCCCGGTTGCGGTAAGACCGCATATCGGTCCTCAATCGTTTTCAGGAGTGATATGAACCAATCAGCTGCTCGTGGTACCCACACCATCGCACCAGTAGCGGCTTCCACTCCCGCGGCCACCGCCTCGCCCCACTGCTCGCTGCCCAGTGTCTCATCCATCTTGGAGAGTGCATCTGTATATACACGATATTGAAGTGAAACTTCTTATGCGACTTCCAAGCGTTAAACGTTAAATGTCAAACGTTTTACGCACATTATCGGTCACTCCTCTTTGTGTGAGCCAGAGCGAGAGAGCAATATATTATCGATTTCTCCTCTTTGTGTGAGCCAGAGCGAGAGAGTAAATGTCGGTGTGTATGTATATTGCACACTGTTTAAATAAAATAGAAAATGTCTTTTAAAATGAAGTTTCACTTCTATCGTGTGTGAATCGCACACACATCTTTTTTTTACTATATATACCATGCAATCTCTTGGCAAAAGTAAATAATTTTATGCTGAACTAACAGTATCCCCCGGCTCCGTACGCATTTATTACGCAATAATTATATTGGTTTCGGATATTTTTTTATCACTTATATTATTAATCAACTGAAGAATGACATATTATAACTTCCAGTCTAAAAAATGTCATCAAAATCGCTTGAGAACTCTTTTTTTACGATTTCTTAATGTATTATTGATTATTCTTATAACCTATCAATTATATTGAGCAATGACATATGCTTTCCGTGTACAAAATTTCATAAAAATCGGTCTAGCCAGTTTTGATTTACATTAAGATATACAAACACCCAGACAGACAAAAAATTGCATGTCATATTACTGATCAGTGTGTCCTTTATAATTAGATGTCTATCAGGACTACATAATTATGAATATAAATAAGATTTTATATATTTTTATTTCACAGAATGAAGTAAGAACTACGTAACTTACATTTCTTTTCAACAGCCAACCACCGTACAAACGTTTCTGCTTTAGTAAGTACAGAGAGCACACTGTTTACGTCTTGGCCCGTTATCGATATTAGTTCTCTATTAAACCCCAAAGTTTCATCGACAGCGTGAGCGAAAGCGGCGTCCATATCAACTATTTCACCTTTAGCCCCTTGTGTGTGATAGATGGCTAAGACTGTGTGAAGTCGTTCCGCTGCCAACGCTACAAGACCGGCAATGAATTCATCCTAAAATATAATTCCACATTTTAAGCCCGAATTTTACTAACACACGCAAAAAATTTCTACCTATGAAACCATACAAAATCAAATATTTTCATAATGATATTACGTGTGTCTCACATATTCACCCCTGTTAAATTTATTTGACCAACGCCGGGCCAAGCCTATGTTGGTTGTCACTTCCAGTACTTGCCTACAGCTTGCTAGATAGCTTGACATTATTATGGTTATCGATCCGCTCCTTAAGGTCGTAACGTGAAGTTATATTATATCCTATATAACCATCTTCAATAATCTATAATAAAGCTGAAAAGTTTTTTGTTTGTTTGTTTAAACGCGCTAATCTCTGAAACTACCTGATTACAAAAATCCTTTTTGTATATGCTAGCCCGATTCATGAGGAATAGTAAAGGCTATCTAGCATTAGGCTACACCTCTCAGCTAGCCTTAAATATTGATTTTTATTAAATAAGTCGGAAGAAACAACGCCCCCGAACTGCTTTATCTGCATGCGCTGGCGTAATGGTTATTGATACGTAAATATAATGTTCTACAAAAATAATACTCCTTAGTACATCTAAAAAAGTCTGCGATACCTATCTCTTATACATAAGCCACAATAAGGTATTTTGAGACAAAAATTTATTTAAAATTAAAAAGTGATTTACGAGCATTATTATTAGGCATGGCATATTAACCCTTACGAACGAAAGTTACTTCATCATACAGAAAATTTTAGAAGGATAAACTTTGCCCTTATTTGTTATAGTTTGGGAGATACTGTAAAATTAAAATAATTCAACAATCCACTCGGGTCTATGACTATAGCAGCAGTGGCGCTAGCAAGCCGTGTGAGTTGTAACGCATAACTCTGGCCACCCGATAAAAATATTATCTATACTGAAGCAGGTATATTATAAATCAACAATCAGTAATTTATTTTAATTTATATGCGAGTGAAACCGCAGGGCACGTCTAGTTAAGCTATAAAAACAAAAATAGTATTTCATAACTGACTAGTAGTTTCAAAGACTAGCACATCCAAACAAATAAACAATCTCTTTACATTTAAAATATTAGTATAGATAATCAAAGTCCATCGCTTAGGGACTGCAGATTGTTAGGTTGAGTTTAATTAATGTTTAGGTTTTCATATTAATGATTTAGTTAAAAGACTGAAATTGTTTGAAGTAAAAGATTAAAATGGTACTTACCACAGCTCTAACTTTCCTTAGTTCCAGTTTCTCAGCGACCGGTTGAATATGCAACCTTACAAAAGTCTGGTGGTCCTTTATCCATGTTAGGGTTTGTGTCAGGAACCATTCCGGGCGGTCGATGCGCGCGGTCTGCCGGGGCCCAGTGAAGTGGAATGTAAACCTTTTCTTCAACGGACGCAATAATATTCGAACAGGCAGGCAAGGGTTATGTTCTGTGAAATGATATGGTTTCACAAAGACATGATTACAGGCCAATGTTATGTTTCAGTGTGGTTTTCGAAGTAATTATAGCTCAGTGGTAGCGTGTACGGACGTCGCGTCGATGAACGTGAGATCGAATCGCTGCAATGAGCCCGAGCTTTCGGTGAAGGAAAACATCATGATGAAACCATAGCTGGTGGTAGGACTATTTCTAATGACCGCCTGGCTAGCTACCACCCTCAAGTTGAAAATCAGTCGCCAAGCACCAATAGGTGTGTTCCGGCAGCTGCTCTTGAGAGCCAATCTTTCACTAGGCTTAGTGTGTTATCATCTTGGGCCACAGCGTCACTTAAGAACAGGTGAGATAGTGGCCACAAAGCTAAGCTTATAACGATAAAAATAAATTATGAGAATATATATAATTATTTCATATATCGGAGATCTGGATTTTCACAATATTTAATAGGTCCTGGTTACGGATATTTAATTATTTCAATTTCCGATAGTTTCGATTAATTTCAGTTATGGATATCAAATTATTTAAATATATATTAAGAAGGATTATACGCATTATTTGTACACTTGTAGGTAAACAGTATTGACTTTATGTTAGACTAGCTGTGCCCGCGGATCCACATGCGTAGACAACAGTATAACGCGGCTTATAAAAATCGTAGTTTCTTAAAACTTTAATAACTTTTTTTTTATTGAAGTTATCAAGATATATTTTTTGTAAGGACAATCTATCTAAGGAATAAAACAAAAAAATCTATCGACTAGTTTTTGCGTGATGCGCGCATAACGGCTAACCTTTATTATTTTATTTAAATATAGAGAAGATAATTTATTACCGGACTTCAAAAAAGGAGGTTATCAATTCGACAGGTATTTATCTAATATTGTTGAAACTGCAATATATTCACAAATGATAATCTATTAGGTCTTCCAAACAAATATACAAATTTTATAGTAATATTGTATGTATGCATATTTGTACGCATTTCAACGAAGGTATTAATCAGATTGTGTAATTTTCTAATTTGCTTACATTTATTTTAACTTAGGGAACAGTGAAAGTTACATAAAAATCGGTTTAGTACTTTTCAAGATATGGACTAATACGTGTAAGTGTGACGACCTGGCTTATAGATACAAGTTACGGGTGTGGTATCAGAGGGAAAAGGAAATTCCGATTTCGACCGTTGGCGGGATTGGACGTGTCCGTTATCGCTTTCGGCCACTGTCGTGACTCATGGTGCGATCGTTATACGAGATACGTGTATCTCGGTACTCTTCATACGGCTATTGTTATCTCGCTCTCTCATTTTGCGTGTACTTATAAGTACGCTAAGCGAATAACAGCACTTTTCAGTGCTATTCACTTCTTATCGAACAATCCACGTTTAGTGGTCGTTTGTTGAATACCTTGCGGTGTTAACTAAGGCAAGTGGTGCGTGACCCTTCAGAGATGGCTATATTCATAATAATATATTGCATATAATCCACAAATGACTAAATATCACTTTGGTTTACAATATTACCTTGCCCATAGTCTGCTGTAATAGGGGTAGGTATCAAGACATCAGGTTCTTGAATAAGAAATAAATGTCTAGTTACATTGTTAAACTTGACCATAACTTCTTTGGGTGGAGGTGAATTCTCTGCACCGCTTGTAAATGGCCACTTAAGAATCTTTAAAAGGTCTTCATAATTCCTGAAAAAATTGTAACTAGATATTTCAAATCAAAACCAGACAATAGCAATTTTTACTGTATACCAGAAAGTCTAAAAAATATGTTCATTTTAATTTGTAGGTTGCAAATTAATGGTTCCTATGTGACGTAATTATACAGTAAATGTTATATATATATATATATATGAAAGCATGTCAAGTTTTTTTCTTCATAGAAAGTCTCCATGTAGCGATGGTATTTAAAATGAAAGTGTATAGTTACGACAAGGAGTTAGTTTTTTTTAATAAATAGATTCAAATATGTAGGATATGTAATAAATCCTCGATATAGGAGTTATAATAATTATAAGCTTTATGCTTTCCTATTATTTAAGTAATAATCATCATCATCATTTCAGCCGAAAGATGTCCACTGCTGGACATAGGCCTTCCCAAAAGATCGCCACAACAAACGTTTCTGTGCTGCCCGCATCCAGCGGCTTTCTGCAACCTTTACCAGGTCGTTGGACCACCTTGTGGCAGCTCTGTACACCGCTGGGTTTTAGTCAGTCGAGTCTGACATACCCCTCTTGCTCCCCCAAGCTGGAGGGGATCCATGATGGATTTCCCAGTGAAAAAAAAGGGTCTGCCCACACTGCGTCTTCCGATAATAATAAAGTGAAGAAATAAAATTTCATTAATAAACTAGTAAGTAGGTACTGATTACAGTATCACCCCTTTATACTACTGGTAACAAAATACTGAATACCGATCTTTGTCATTTCACTTGTCGTCGCCAATAGGCGTTGCTAATAACAAAACATTGTTTGAATACATTAGCTTGGTTGTTGACTATATAGTGACGTCACAAACCAAAGCAGCATGGTGCTTTTGTGAGGAAATTTAAGATACAAAATATGATTTTAAAATACTATTCTCATAAAATGGAAACAAACATTCTAGTGACTTATTATTTACAAAAGATTAAATTAAACCACATTTCAAATAAAAAGTGTAATAATACCCTTAAGTGTATTGATAGAACCTATACCTATGTATGTACTTTGGCATGTGTGTTTAAATATATGCTACCTACTTCGTTCTACTACAAAGAAAAATAGTGATTAAACAAATATAAATTTTTGTTTTGTATGATGCACTTAATTCATTTTACTGAAAAAAAAACCGTTATTATTTTTATTATTGTGAATAGTGTAATAGAAAAGTTTCATGAGATCTTACTTTGAAATCTTATCCTTGAGTACATTATGCCAGTAATGTGTATACTCCTTAATATAATTAGCTTGATGGCCCTTTTGATGCAGATTACACATTTCTTTAAGTTCTCCATACAGGAGCACTAACTGCTCATCATCATTAGTCTGTTTCATTTGGACACTGAAATATTTAAACATCCCATAGCTACTAAGAGTTGCATAAAAAGCATTATCATAAGGAACAATATTTTGGAATTGTTATTATAAATAATTCAGCATGTAATAATTTCTAACATGACTTGTTATCAATTGTAGAAGTAGATGAATTAACAGCTAACCCTGGGCAAACACATATGGTAAGGAAAAATAATACAAAAAGTAAAACATTTTTTTTACTGTAAATAAAAAATTCATGTGTAAATCATTAAGTGATTATAATAAGTTAAATAGGTTAGGAATATTTTTTATTTACTTATTTCATACAAAAACCATACAATATTAACAGTGACTTAGTCAAAGTATATTATATCTTATATACAAGTACTTATTTGCTCATTTCAATTGCAATTAAAAGTCAATAATATTTTTCATAATTTACAGGTTTAGCATTATGGGCACAATTTCACTTGATTGTAAGTGATGATGTGGCCCAAGATGGTAATACGCTAAGCCTAGTGGAAGACTGCTTATCAAGTGCAGCTGCCGGAACACACCTTATAGGTGATTGGTGACAGATTTTCAACTTGAGTGTGGTAGCCAGCCAGGCGTGCATTAGAAAAAGCCCAACCACCATGCTATGGTTTTATCTTAATGTTTTCTTTCACCGAAAGCTCAGGCATATTGCAGAGATTCGAACTCGCAACAATCGATGAGATATCCATACACACTACCACTAAGCCATCACTGCTTCAAAATATTTATTTTTCTGATATAACTATGATATAAAAGCTCACAGATCTAGTGAAAAAGTTTTTACTTGTTCCATAATACAATATTATTATACGCTTTTAATGAATTAATTGATAAAAAAATTTAAGAGCTAGTGGTTTAGTAGTACCTGTATTTAATAGCCCTATTCATTTAGCATCAACCATCTCACTATTAAACATCAGGCTTTATTGTATCAAATACTAATTCATAATAAAATTTAAATATATTACAAAATATGTAACAAACCTTAACTCATCAATTTTTTCAAACGATTTCAAGTACATAAGAACTTGTTCCAATTTATTTATAGCATAAAATCGTTTGCCCAGTTCTAACCGAAGCGGTTCAGTCCTTTTTAAAAGCTCTTCCACCCTTCCTCTCAGTTCATCTGATTTATCTTTGAGATCCTCTATTTGTTTTGAATTTAGCTCTGCTTTTTTTATTGTTGTAGATAGTTTTGTTGGCACTTGATTACTGGCTGTATTAAGCTGTAGAAAAAGTCATTCATTACGATTCAAATTAATTTATAAATATAATAATAGAGGTTAAATTTTGCTACTAAGTAAATAATGTATGCATATTCATAACTAAAATGAAAAAAAAAACAGAGATATTAGTAACTTTAACTTTACTATAACTATGAAGATAGGTAGGGGGTACATATTGGAAATTTCATACTTGGGGCAGTCTGACTGGTGGAATACCTCCACTCTACAGAACATTGCAGCCAAATAACCTTATTTTAGTTCCTGCAGTGAGTAGGGATTCTAGAGCTCCTTGAGGAAAGGGGGGTGGAAAGAGAGGTTGGGCACAGAGAAATTTCTTTCAAGGTTTCTCTCTACCTGGGGCAACCCAACTGGAGGAATAACCTCCACCCTACAGAAGATCCCAGCCAAATAATCTTGTGTTATATTCCTGCTGTGGGTAGAGTTTCCAGTACTCCTTGGGGTAGGGGGTTCTTGGTCCGTAACACGATAGTTTATACCTATGGTATTACAAGCGTTCATAGGCTACTGTAGTAGCCGCTTACCATCAGGCAGGCCATATGATTGTTTGCCACCTTCTCAGTTGTACAAATATTATATAGTTATCAAGGTATCTAAGAGTATTGTTATTTACGGAAAAACTCAGCAGAAGCATAGAGCAAAGTATAAAAGATATTTCCAAAAAACGTCTGTGAATTTATTAATTAAGAACAACCAGTTTTCTTGTACATTTAAATTATCATTTTGCAACATTACTGCTGGGTTTTGACTGTTAAAACTTACCGATTTTAGTAGGTCATTTCTTTTGTGCACCAAAAAACTTTCTCGGTCGTAGGCTCCATCCAAATCATCGATATCGCTTCCAATTTTCAAATTGAGACTGTTTATAATAACTTTTTTACTTTCTTCATCCATATTCAACGTTCTATAGAACTAGCAGTAGCCTGCAACTTCGTACACGTTAATTGCGATATAAAAAATATTATAAATAAAACGCAGCATATAACATCATCCGAAATCTAGCTTTTTATTAAAGAAATAATTTTTACAATTTATTGGATCATTAGTTTCAGATATTATTTCCTTCAGACATAAGTAAAAGCTTTACCGTCTTTATAATATAAGTATAGATAGATTCAGATATTTAGATATGAGTTACAAAGCGATAATAAGAAAAAAACTTTATTTGAATTGAATTGTAGATTCCACCACTGACCACGACTACGAATCAATCAATACCAATGATGTTTTGACTCTTTTGACAGTTAATGCGAATGGGATAGCATGTTGAAAAGCTAACTATAATCGTGAAAGAACAAAAGAGACACAAGATATTTTTACAAACTAGTAGATCAGCTGTGAATTGGCTTAGGGATGTTCAACTGGATTTACTAAATCGATTTAAGTCGAATTGCGCTTAGAATATGTTCACTCAAGTTGGATTGCTGCAGTAAATGAAGAACAGAGTACGCCATTGTCGCACTCAATCTGTCTCAATTCTTACTTTATGCTACGAAGATTTCATTTAAACCAATGTATTTTAATACATAACTAAATAAATGATATATACAATAAATTCATATTCATTTAAATTGTACTTACTTTCATTAATTAAAAATGTCTCAATATATATTTATTACGAATCTATTCGATTTTTTTTAATACTATCGCGAAACAGGTCATTCAATGAAAAAGAAAAAAACAAAACAAATTATTCATTCAATTTCATCCAGTTAACTCGAGTTACATAAATTTCAACTCGCGATTACTCGAGGCGTGTTTTACTCCAAATTGGCACATCTATAAGCAGGCTAGCATCTGTTTTTTTATTTTATTGTTAAAACCATAGGCCAAACTTCTTTTAAGTATATATACATTGAACTATTTTTATAATCCTCAAACATCACTCTCAGAAGATAGTGACTTCCTTGTTAGAACAGTACAGGAAGTTATTATGGCATTTCAAAATGCATATTTCTAACCAACATCTATAATCCTATTCTACACAGTATCCTAACTATATCACGCAAGCAATATACTGCCAAAATAATTGATTCATGCGTATAAGATATTATCAAAGAAATAAGTTACCATCATTATGTTACCATCGTTTTTGTGATAAATCGGTTGCGAGAAATTTACAATATTGGTGGGTATTACTCGCTTATTCCCAAGCTTTCCATAAATACAATTTATTTATTACTAGTTTTCGCTTCGCATTTATTCCAGAGGTAAAAATTACCTATCCTATGTGTTAATTCAGGACATGTTTTATCCAAGGTATGGAATTTCAGGACTATCAGTTCAGTAGTTTTTATGCATGAAAGAGTAACAAACATCCATCCATAGGAAAAGTTCACACAGTTCATATCATAGATAAATATAGTATACTGGAGAATTCATACTTCCACAGAGTACTTCATTTTTTTTTTGAACTGACTATACTGTTATCCATAAGAGCCCTGAAGCCTCAAACGGCTTCACCTGGTCTTGGACACTTCATATTCTACTACAATGCGCTTTTTATTCCCACGGAGTAAAGTGAAATATCATGTTTATTGTGTTTTTAACACTAGATTTACCAGACCAGTCATTTTGACTGGTTGTGTAACTTCAATTCAAAATTTCTACTACATTAAATATTTTCTTTCCAAAATGATGTTATGACTTTTGTAGCTATAAGTAGAGATTACATTTTATGAACTTAATTTTACTTTATATATGTTAATAACAAATATATTTTTTGTTATAACTATTTATACCAGTACCAGTCAAAATGACTGGTGCGTGTTTCTATGAAGAAATGTATGATTTCGGGAGAATCATGAGACCGTGGAAATACAAATAGTGTCCATGCGTATTTTGTTCATTACGTTATCGTTATCCAACCGATTTAGGTGATTACAGTATCTTTACGATTTTTTTACGAGTACTTAGTCCAAGCGATCTCCAAACGTAATCATTCATCTTTACCCATACAGTGACAAAGGTAAGAAACATTTATGTGTATTTGAAAATGAAAATGTCAAAACGAATAAAAGTTTCTACATAGTTGGAAAATGCAACCAGCATACCTCAGGATTGTTCAGACGTGGAAAGTGAATTATATGATAGCGACGGTGAATTATTAGATACACAAATTGATCCACAAGGCAATGATGAAAACAGTGCTATTATCTTGAGTAGTGTTGAGGAAGTTCCTGATGAAGACAATATAGATCGGTCAAGTGACAGTGATTTCGAAAATATTCCAAACAAACGTACGTGACGATGCATGCGATTCCCTTCCAGTTCTGAAGATGAAGGTGGAAGTAACGTATCAAATCAGCAAACTGAAATTGCTGCAGACGGAACTATTTGGACGAAAATTGAAGGAGTTATTGTTGGTAGATTACCAATGTATAATAGTGTTATCAAAGATGTACACGGGCCAACAGCACATGCTAAAAGAAACATTATGAACGGGAATCTAAGTCAACGTTTGCAAACAGACAAGTTCGCATTAGTCTCAGCAGTTCGGGATAAATTTATTGAAAAAAGTAAAAATTGCTTACCGTGGATGAGCAACTTTTTCCAACGAAGGCAGATGCAGATTTACTCAGTATATGCCAAACAAACCCCATAAATTTGGCATCAAATTTTGGTTGGCGTCTGATGTAGAAACAAAATATGTGGTAAATGGCTTTCCATATTTAGGAAACTCGAAATGCATCAATTCCCCTAAGCGAATTTGTCGTAATGAAACTTCTTGAACCGTATACCATGAAGGGTAGAACTGTACCTGATTTTTTTTTACAAGTATTCCTTTGGCGTTGAAATTACGATCTAAAAACACTTCGTTACTTGGAACAATACGCGCAAACAAGAGGGAACTGCCGAAAATTTGCAAACTGAAAAAAGACAGCATGGCACGTTTCTCAACGTTGTTGTACCAATCTAATGGATGCACACGTACTGTTTATAAGAGCAAACCAAATAAAAAAAGTACTTCTACTAAGTACAAAACACAAACACATCAAACTTGATAAAGCTGTTAAAAAATTACCTGAAACTGTATCGTTCAATAACAAAACTAAATTTGGCGTCGATATCACTGATCAAATGGCACGAAAATATACGGTGAAGTCTGGTGCCAAAAGGTGGCCACTTCAAGTGTTTTTCAATATTTTAGATTTAGCCGGAATAAATAGTTGGATATTATACAAAAACACAACAGGAGAAAATATCTCACGGAAAGACTTTCTGTTTCGATTAGCAGAAGAACTTTGCTCAGAATATCAGACTTCAAGGCAAAAATCACACGAAGCTGATATACCAACTACAGATGGCACGGTTCCTGTACGCAAATGGTGTCAAATAGGATACTGCAATAATAATAAGACTACAAATATTTGCAATAAATACGTCTATGCGGAAAGTGTACAAATAGCAAAATCTACATAATTATGTAGAAATTGTGAGCAGCAAACTGTAAAAAATTAAATGTTTTGTTATTTGACAATGTTCATAAATCCAGTTGTGTATAAAAATTAATGTTGTTGAACTCTTTTTACCATTTTTTAAGAGTGAATAAAGACTGGAAATCACGATGAGCATTTTTTCTTATACACCAGTCTTATTGACTGGTTATGGTAACAATAGGTATATTTAAATGGCTGGTAAATCTAGTGTTAAAATAGTGATGTCAGCAATTCGAACTAATCGTAAAACCGTACAAAATATTATTCGTACCTAGTGATAAGATTTGTTAAAAAAACATTGAAACCTCCAAAAGTGATGACTTAATAAGGCAGAAAAAATGGTGTCTCACGTGGGCCAACCACAGCAATATTTTTTTTTGTTATTTATTCGCCATATATACATTTTCTAGTTGTGCAATAATAATATTAAATTATCGGGTATGTTGAATAACAAACACATTTCACTAAATAAATAAATAATATATCAGTATTAAAAACTAAATTGAGGATAATCTCACGATTTAAATAATTGTATCGTAAACTATACGGTAGCTAAACACTAGAAAAACAAATTCGGCAACATTATTTTAAATTTTGACATTAGCGGTTGTCAATATCCTCGGGAATAAAAAACGGTACAAATAGAAGTGTAGTTACATGTAGGTGTAGGTAGTGTAATATTGTTTTATCTATAGTGTATTATCTATGGTTGTACTTATTTATTCTATGGTCATACTTATATCGTTTCAGGCTTGCCAACTTAGGGCTTTTAGCCCCAAATTTAGGGCGGAAATATGCAATTTGAGCTTTATTATGGCCTAAAAAAATTTAGGGCTATTTTTAGGGCCACAAATAGTATTTCATGCATAGAATTAAAATACTCAGAACGGCAGTACTTGAACGCAGAGTGAAACCATTTTAAGTTAGCCTTTAAAGGCTAACTACGTCTCTGTGCGACATTGCTAAAAATTAAGTCATAGTGCAAACACAGTGACGACGACATCACAATGAAATGTTACTAGTTGTCGGAAAATATTTCATCACACTTTTTAAAATGAAACTTCTTAGGTGGTGATTCGATAATTAGACGAGAATTGAAAGTTTTGTAGGACTCGTTAGATTTAGACACGTTTCATTACATGAGAGTGAAAAATAATATAACGTAGAGAGAAAGAAAACTAGCTATCTAGGACTAGCTTCTGGGAAGATAGCTAAACATTGTATATCTTAGATTGATATTGGTTTATGTATGTACTAGCAATAGTTATTAATAATAATTGCCATATCATACAGAGAGTGATAAACCATCACTGATTTTTTTGTCGCGTTACGGGATTAACTTGTGTATATGCAGTAATAAAGGGGGATTTAGTGATCGCGACCATCATGCACGTAGTAATACACGCAACACTGATTCCGTTTTAGTTTGACGCGTTATGGGTTCAGGCAGTGTATATGCAGTAATAAAGCGGGGTGGTAGTGATCGCGACCACCAGACACATAGTTATCACCATTGATTTTCTTCTGGTTTGTCAATATCAATAAATAACCATTCAAGTTATTGCCTTTATTATTTAATCTAAATGACGATAGGATGAATGAGACTCACGGAATATTTTAATTTTCCCCATTTTTTTTTCAATTCTTTGTTTATCATTCGTGCGTTTGTTTTTGTTTTGGCAAGTGTAATTACGTGCCACTTACGTACACATGTATTTAGTTTTGGCTTAAACTTTGAGCGGCACGTTGTATGAAACTATCACTCTTAGCATAATAACTCATTTCATGCACCAGTAAATTGAACAAAACGAGAAAAAAAGCAATAGTACTGTTAGTCTGTGAAGTTAGGAATAGCGAGTTTCCCTATTACCTTTATACCTACCTATTATCTTTATACTTTTATAGTTTTATTACCTTAATAAAACGGGAAATTCATTTAAACAATACTTTTGAGTAGATACACAATACAGGGCTTTTTTGGGGCTTTCGAATATTGCATTTAGGGTTATTTAGGGCTATTTTATTTTGATCTTAGGGCTATTTTTTTTAGGAGTTGGTAACCCTGTATCGTTTGAACTGTTTTTACTTTTTATGAATCCCTTTTTTCCTAATAATAAGATGCCAAAATAACAATATAAAACCTGTTTACAGACATTAAAAATTTTAACAATTTAGTTAATTTATCTAATTAGTTGATTTGGCACAAATTACACATCAGTACCTTTATCAACAACTTATTTATTATTATTTTTTGTCTAATAAGTATAACTGTTAAAATGTGTCTTCTGTGAATTAACATTTTACCGCTATCGGTGGTTTGTGGAGTTATTATATCTATTGAAGTTTATTGTATACAGATGACAGTGCGACAACAGTGAAAGAGTGCTGTTGTGTATTTTAACATTTGTAACAGAAATGTTTTCTTTTCTGGCAAAAAACAAAAATGACATTATATATTTATCTCTTTTACTATTTAGTGTAGCAGTTGGACCATACTATAGACGAATACAAGCAATTCATGTGAAAAAATGGGTTGGCTCTATTCTGGGGCTTCTTTTAATAATAATTGTGTCTGGATACAGTGCAGTACATCCAATTTTGTCTGCAATACTGGGTATAATTGCTATAAAAACGGCAACAGTAAGGTGAGATATATTGTGTATATTCCTGATATGCACATTTTTAGTATCAATTACTTGAGGTTATACAAGACTTGAATAAGTAGTCAGGGTTCATAATCTTCAAGAGGGTTGTTTTAAGACTTCCATTAATATACATGAGTAACATGCAGAGTGTGCATATTGAATTTTGAAAGTAAACTTTATAGTTTTGTAAACCTTGGGCATAAAAAGGCTGAAAAATTGATAAAAACAGTACTTGGAAGTATAAGGACAAGTATAAGGAAAATTATTTTAGATTCATTTACACTAACTCTAAATCAATTCCCATAAAACATTGTTTCTCTTGAATTGTAAAGACAAATTATTTAATTCATCTGGCTATTATTTTTACATAGTCAAGGGGTTTTACATGTACTAATATAATGTATTTAATAAATCATGTTATTAAATTTGTATTCTCACTGGTTAATATCTTTTTTTTTCTAGATATTGTCATGTAGTGACATTTTTCCTCATGTTTGGATATCTATTCTTTTTTCGCCTGGCTGACAAGTTTGGATTACCACTATCTTCTGGACAGACCAATCTCATAGAAATGATAATAGTACTTCGAGTGGTTGGAGTAGCTTTTGAGATTAATGGTTCCTGGTTGGCTATAGGCAAAGTAAAGAAGGAAGAGAAGATACAAGGGCAGAAAAATGTTGAAGATAGAGATGATGATTTCCTCGAGATTATCAATCCAAATATTGTGGACCTTTTCCATTATTCCTTTAATTATGTTGGTCTACTTACAGGTAATTATTTATGCTTTTATAATTCCTTCATCAGAGTAAAAGAAATATTTTACATTTATTGAGTAGCATTTGATTATATCCTTATCTAATGTTAGTGATAATGTAGCAGATTAATAACACATTAAGCTTTAAAAAATCTACTCTCAAATCAAACTCATAGGTATTTAACAAGGGATATTTTTATTGCAGCATTTACAAACAGCAAGTTGATATAAGAATTCATTTTATATAATCCTTGTTATATTAATATGATTATAAATTACAATATGAAGAACTGGTTTTTGGATAAGGAAAAACTTAACTGTTTTTTATTTTGTAGGTCCATATTATAGATATAGAACATTTGATGACTACTTCAACTTACCATTTAGCAAGCATGCTGATTGTTTTCTAGCCACAATAAATACATTGAAGATCGTACCCTTGTATATATCACTATACCTAGGATTTTCCAATATTTGGCCATTAGAAGTAAGTGTTATCATTACTTTAAAAAATAAAGATATTTTAAATACATATCACTAATTAATTACTGTATAAACTTTTATTTTCTATGATATATATGATAGGAATTATCATTGTATTAAGTTACTAATGACCAATATATAAGGGAAGAACACCAGTAGTTGACCACTAGTGTACTAATAACGTTGAACTAAGAGTTTTGGGGCCTTATTATAAATTTTCATATTAATTAGTTAGTAGGTCCTGTCGTGTAGCCATATATTTGTGTTAATTACTGATCTGCCACTGTACATGATGCAAGTGAAACTTAAAAAAAATACAAATTATTGAAGACATGTGACATACATTCTTATCACTTAATAACACACATTAACATATATAATGTTCCGAATTTACGATTATAATCCTTGACTGCATGGCATAAAATTCAATTTTATTTGCGACAATGTAATGTAATGCGACATGCGATAGATGAGCGAGAAAATTCTGGGCGATAGAATAAAAGTTTCACTTGAAAAATCTCTAAAAATAGCGATAGACCCATGAGAAGCAGTAATAGTTCATATAGTGACGCGAAAAAGCTCAACAATAAACGTAATTGTTATTCCAGAAGTACATTCCTTCACTTAGTCTATAATTATGACAAGCTTTGGTATTTTGTATTTCAAATAAATCACAGAATTGTTTGTAATTTGCCTGTTAACTACCGTAACCTTACCTTCAACTTAACGATGTAATCTTATTTAAACTTAACTGATTTTGATGTTCAAATATTGATGCAAAATATGATCAGCTACTAGATTATAATGTTTGTTACATGGTCAAATACTATTTCCAAATCTTGTAAGTGTTCAAATGTATTTTTCCTTTAATCAATGATTATTTACGTAATAAAAAGTATTCTTATTTAATTATCATAGATCAGCAAGTTTTACAAAATATTCAGCCAATTAATTCTCATAAAATCAAAGAGTAAGCATTAAAAAAGTAACTTACGTGCCCTTAAGTTGTCCACTACTGGTGCTTTTACCTTATATTACATTAAAACTTAATATGTTAAATAAGTTTGCAAACTATTAAATTATTACGAAAACAAAATAAATACTATGGATGTTAAGATATAAGAAATGGTAAATAATTTCAGAAATAAAATTATAAAGTGAAGAAGTTACTTAAGGATTTGATAAGTGGCTTTATATTGCAGTATGTATTCACCGAGGAGCATAACAGCAGAAATTTTGTCTACCGAATGCTGTATCCATGGGCATTATTTGCCGCATTTCGTCAGCGTATTTACGCCGGCATGACATTGGCTGAAAGTGTGTGCACGTCTTCAGGATTAGGAGCTTACCCAGTTCAAGGCAAAAACAAATCAGGTCACGGTCCTACAGTGGGATATTTAAAATTGAAGCAAATGTAAATAATTATTAACTTTATTTTTATCCGGATAATTAGTGTTTTTGAAGTTTTTGTTCAGCATATTTTGATTGTCATAGGTCAGAAGAAGAAGCTAAAAATGCGCAATACAATTTTAACACTGTAGAGTCAATGGATGTTTGGGGATGTGAAACTGTTGTCACTCTCCGTGATTCCATGAAGGTATGGAATAAAGCCGTCCAATATTGGGTGGCCATGGTTGTTTACAAGAGATTTCCAGTGAAGTCCTTGAAGTAAGTACTTAATGAGTAATATTTGTTCTTATATGATTTATTATTTTATTTCTACTTGACATACCTAATTAAATTGTTAAAAAACATAAAAGTGTTAATATAAGTTAACTTAAATTGGCATACAAATATTGTATTTAATTGCGTGAAACGTTTTTCATACAACATGCCGCTCAATATTGAAGCCAAAACCAAATAAATGTCTATGTAAGCGACACGTAATCACTTTTGCTCACATGAACACAAAGACACGAATAATATTACAAGTGATTAAATTTTTCCCAAAAAATGGGACAATTAAAGAGTGTTGGTCTTATTCATAACCTGGTCGTTCAGATAAAATAATAAAGGCAATAATATTTTTAACCTTAAAATTACACCATGAGTCGAGTTCACTTTATGGGGCACGGTCTGGCAACAAACCCGAATGTTGTCAGGCATTATTTTAAATAACCACATAACAGGCAAATAATAGTTAATACATTGATTTCATATTGTATTAATCAAGCAAAATCTAAAACAACACGTTTAGTTTTAGCTTAGCATGTGCTATCCCTAACTAAAAATAAAAGTACCTACCTATGTGAATTGGGATTAATAACTCTGGGAAAATAAGATGGGTAAAAAATTCTTCCGATAACTACAATATTTGATTGTAATGGCTTCTGTCAATTTGAGAAATATTTTACTGTTTTCGATTTAAGTTTGTCTTAAGAATATAAGCTGCCGTATAGTGCTTTCTCGTGAAATAGGATATTAAAATATTTCTGGTGATTATGTGTTAAGCTGTGACATTCATTCACTGTCAAAATTGCGGGAGTGGTTTGCACTGACTCACCGTGCTACGTACGTAGCCTTTAAAGGCTAACTTGAAATGGCTTCACTCTGCGTGCGACTGCTGCCGATGCCGTTCTGAATGTTTTAATTCTATGTAAATTAATCTATAATCATAAAAACTAATTTATTATTTTATGTTCTAGGATCCACGCAGCTCTCTTCGTATCGGTTATATGGCATGGCTTCCATGCGGGATATTTCTTCTGTATTTACTTTTGTCCATTTTATTTGATGGCAGAAGATATTTATTATAAATTATATTACAAGGATGCTACGGGCAGGGTAAGTTGAATTATATTTTACTAAAAAATGGAAAGGTTAATTATATATGGAATTTTAATTGTCACTTGTGGATGGTCTTACTTTATTTTTATTCCCCGGCATAAAACTAACCTTTGTCTGTATAATCAAGTCTTCCGTAGAAAACAAATTTAGGTGATCGAAATCAAGTAAATTCAATTTTTTTATTTGTTTGGACCAAACAATTTGCTTTAACCAAAAAGCCCGAAAATGTCTTTCCAAGTCCTTCCTTGAACACCTTAATTAATTAACCTTGAATTAATTTACTTGTCAAATGTTATTAACTTGTGCTTTAGACATTTGTTATGTATATACCTGAAGCAGTGTCTCCTGCGCGTGTTTTTTCCCTACACACTACACGAAACAAATTTTGTTTATTCTATACTAATATAATAAAGTTCAAGAGGTTTTTTGTTTGATTGTTAGTTTGTTTAAAACACGCTAATCTCTGAAATTCGAGAATTTCTTTTTGTATATGATAGCCAGATTCACGAGGAATAGTATAGGCTGTCTACCATTATAAGCTACACCTCTCAGCTAGCCTTATATATATATATATATATATATGTAATAAATATACAATATTGATTTTTGTCAAGCAAGTCGGAAGAAATAGGGCACACTAACTGCTTTGTCCGCGTGCACTGGCGTATTGGTTAGTGATACGTAAATACAATGTTCTACAAAAATATTGCTCCTTAGTACAACTAAAAAAGTCCGCGATACCATATGCCTATCTCTTGTACATAAGCCACAATAAGGTATAAAAATTGAAAAGTGATTTATGTGCATTATTATTAGGCATGGCATATTAATCCTTATGAACGAAAGTTACTTCATCATCAAGATAATTTTATATAGATAAACCTTGCCCTTAATAGCATGTTATTTGAACGAATAGTTTGGGAGATAATGTAAAATTCAAAAATTCAATACTCGGGGCGAACGTGCCGTGTGAGTTGTGACGCATAAGCCTGGCTGCCCAATAAAAATATTGTCTATTCTGAATAATATTATAAATCATCAATCAGCGATTTCTTTTAATTATACTCGGGTGAAACCGCGGGGCATATCTAGTATAGTGTCGTCTACTGCTTTATAAGCTTGGCAAGCGTGTAAAATATTTGCTGCTACTAATAACATAAAACATCATGTCAGAAATGGTTTAGATGTAGAAGACATCCTTTCAGTTATTGAAATTGTATATTTGGTTTACAAAACATAACGTAGATAGTGGATACAAAACATAGGTTTCGAAAAAGGTTCTTCATCCGCGCGGGAGAGAAATGTTTAGATGATTTCCGTCCGGCATGGGAAACAAAAACATAGTTGACATCAACAAAAAACAAAGCTTGAAGAACAAATTATATGTAGCGAAACGGTGTTTTGTGTAGTAGGTAAATACAAAACACTCGCACGAGACACGGTTTAAGTATATCTCAAGCAAATGTGTTATTTTTAGAAAAAGAAAATCCTGGGATTTGTTATGTGGTTCCTGCGATCGCATTCGGAATCATACCAAGCGGCAGCATTCCTCCTTCTCACGTTTGATCGCATTTGGGTCTACTATTCTTCTGTGTACCACTATTGGTATGGAGTTTGGTTTGGATTCCTAGTATTAGGTCTTATTTTAAAACAATTGCACGTGTCGAAGAAACCTGAACGAGTTAGAGAAGAGAATAATCAAAAGATAATTGGTGAAATCAAAAACGATGTAACCAAATAAGGTTATATTTATAGTGAATTCTTGTGAGATGTAATATAATATATGAATAATTAGGTTCTTGCAAATGTAATACTAGATTTATTGTCATTATTGGCTCAATTTGGAAATTATTACAATTCTATTCAATAGTAGATCAATTTAAGTAATTTATGTTTATTATGACATCTTGAGATTTTATTTAATGGTATTTCGTGTTATTGTAGAGATTATTTAATTAAGTGAACTGAAATTATAAATATATAGGCTATATGAGTCCAGATTATATTTACTTTTAAGTCTTTATATGTATATAATTCGAATACAATATGTGGCATTGTATTATAATACAATTTACCTCGTACTGCGTTATAATTTGACTCAGAGGTGTTATGGAATTCCATAACCGTAACAATAATAATAAATAACCTAAAACCTATAAACAACCTATAAATAAATAAACCGTAATATCCGAAACCGTATTCTATAATGTTTCAAATAATCTCGGATAGTGACAGTCTAATGAGACATTGTCGACTACTAAAAATGTCATAAAATTTAACGTATAATTATTACCTATACATATCTATTATAAAAATCATCGTCGCTTTGTCTGTCTACCCATTTATGTTCTTGTCACGCGAAAATCACTTATCTGAGTCACATGTTTTTTTTATTTTAATTCATAAATATGTTATCTGGCCAGGTTATAACGTGTATTTTGTAAGATAAAGTACCATACGAAATAAACAGTGACGATATTGGTGAATCAATTCGGAAAAAAGACAGCATTTGGGGTGCCTAAATGGCTTACGCTGAGTAAACCATACGAGATATATCAAATTAATATTCTAGACAATTGTAGATCTTAAAAAGATCTACAAAAAAATCGGCGATAGCATACATCTATTTTCTAAGGATCACCCACAATAAGCATTTTTGTCTTCCGTATCTTGGGCACGATTACTGCGTGCGCTCGATCGAGGGCATTCTGTAGTTCACCCGAGCGGTGCCGAGGGCACAGCTAGTCTATCTATATAAATAAAATGATTGATGATGTTGGTAAGAGAGAGAAAAGTAGTAAAGATAGTATTGCCAGATGTAAAATACAAATTACTGAACAAAATCAAGTTGCCAGCTTAATAACTTTAAAAACTAATGTTCATGTATTGAACAGCGCGCATTACGCAAAACTACTGCATGGTATCTGATCATTTACTGTTCAGTGGTCGTTATATCTTCATAAACAAAGCCAGTTTAAAATAAAGTTAATGTTGTTCACCTACAAATGTTCAATGATTACCTATTTTCCTTCTAAATACAATTACCGAAATTATCGATTACTTACCTGCAATCATTGCGTACTTGTATCCATAACCGAATCCTAAGTCAGATCACTGGATAACTGAATCGGAAATCTCATATCCATAACATCCCTGATTTGTCTATTAATAGGTAGCACATATTAACTTTATTTATGACTAGTTTTTACACATTTAATCTCCAACAACATTAGTCTGTTATCTCATTACATTATTGGTAAATAAATGACATACACGGGCCTTTGTTTATTATTTTCGTTTTTTAAATGTTTGAAATCGATTATATTTTCACGATATAAACCTTTTATTTAAACTACTGTAAGTGGCTACTTACGGCTGTTTTCAATATCATATCTGAAGTTATGGATAAATTCGCTATCCCCGATTCGTACGAACAGAATATCTTTTCATAGTTGCGTTTCAAGAATTAGAGTTACTTTCGTTTGAAACTAATATTGCAACGCAGGTAAGTTCGATATATATGATGGTAGATAGACAAGTTAGATAGGAAATGGTTTCCATCGATAAGTTATTGAAATGAAAGTAAGGGAAAAACGATAGATTTGTTCATCTTCAGTAACTGAAACAAAGGATAGATAGGTTATTGAAAACGGCCATTTTAAGGCACAGTACAATCCAAAAACAACCGAGCGATCGGCAATTCATCGACGTGCCGCTATCACGCCAGCCCGCAAGCCTCTCGGCAACTGAAAATGCACAGACTGATTCTGAAATGCGGCAAACCGAAAGAGTCACTGTGATGGGTTTATCACCATGTACACGGATTGCGCCCCAGTACAGATACCTTACCATACCATCCCGTTTGATTATGGACATCAGTTGTTTCCGGAACGTGACTCGCCTACGTGTGCCACTATAGCGGATACACCTTGTGTATGGTGGTCGTAACACAATTGTTTGTCAAAGCACCTAGTCTGGAACCTGGAGAAGGAGATAGTATAAAAACCAGCAGAAGTCTTGGTAAAAGCTATGTATACGATATAATACGACGATACTGACGAGATTTTTTGTTTGCGCTTATCTCTGGAACTACCAGTCGGATTCAAAGAATTGGGTATTTGAAAAAAAAAATAGTTATATAACTTATATATTATTTTTCCATTTATCCCAAAATTTTTTTTTTTCAAAAACTCAGTCCATTTTTATAAGATAGCGATTCACGAGGAATGGTATAGGCTATATAACATCACGCTATGACTTTTAAGGGGCGGAGCAGTAACTATGAACGTCAAGCAGATAGGGCTACACGGGCGCGTTGGCAGCGGCACCTTGAGGAGTTTGTCGAATAAATTTAACGCGGGTGAAACCCTAGGGCACAGCTAGTTATGGAATAAAAATACAAATATAAATGGCAATTTTTAATTTAAATTAACATTTAATAATATTAACATCTCGTTTACAGGTAACCATTTTAATATAATATGTTCATAACTTTATTACATAGGTACATACATGGTTTTTGTTATAATTTAACGTTTACCCATTACACTATGGATATATTCGTGTATCAGGTACGTCAAGAGCACTGACAAACTGAAACGAAAAATACATTATACGGCATTAAATATGGCAGGTTATCCTTCAGAGTATATACAATTAGCATTTTTAAAGTTAATTCAGCTGATGCATATTATCTATAAGGGTGATATGATTATTTCATTCGCGGTGTAATAATAGTATTAACTACAAGCCAAGAGATAGAAACGCATAATAAAATTATAAAAGTGCTAAAAAGCTATAAAATAAGGTAAATTATTAGCCAGTTATTTAGCTGACCAATGAGAAATTAAACAACATTAGAAAATTAAGATTAAAAAAGAGCATAGCGAAAAAAGCGAAATTTAGGTTTACTGGTAAAACTGGTAAGTGTGTTTGTGACTGAACTCCGCCTACACGGCTGGACCGATTTTGATGAAGTTTTTTGTGTGTTCAAGTAAATTCAAAAACGGTTTAGATTCACAATTGGACGCGGTAGGTGGCGTTGTGGTCGAGTTCTAGGTTTTTACTTTTAGGCAAGACACGTCTGTCGGGTCCGCTAGTATATATAATATAATTATTATTTTAACTTAAAGGTGTTTATAGTAAACAATTATACTAAAATTGATTTTATATTCTATGTTTCTACTTCAGTGATGTGAGTATTCTGTGCAGTCTTGATTTCGGCGAAACTTTCAAATTACTTTTAATGGATTCTTTTATAAAAGGTCTTATAATTAAGGTATACCTCAATACGTTAACAACGTACATACATGGTCCATAAATTTTAGCCTCGATAGATTAAAAATATATCATATACAAATTTATATAAAAATTGAGTGGTAATTTAATAAAATGTTAAAAAGTGATTAATTAAATCATCCTTTTAGGACATTTAAATATTACATTATATTTGAGATTCTGTACAATATTTTTATTTTCTTAATATTTTTAGTTGAATAGGTATGGTATGTTAATATTACCCATTTTAAAACGTAAATCCTATGACATATTATAAAGTATTTATTTTCACATTTGAGACTTTTTTACATGTTATATAATATAAAATATACAAACGAGTGTTTAACAATTAAGATATTGGTATAATTCAGTTAACTTTTCCCAAAATTAATTGGTTACATAATATGATTTCTGCAATCAATATTCTTTAGTATAAATCTTTTAGTATTATTAAGAAAAAAATATATAACTGTAAACCGGCTGGTTATTTATGTTAAAAAAGAAAGTTAGTGCGTGTTAGTTTTGAATGAGTATGCTTGTGCAAAAAAGATACCAAGCTATACCTCAGCATAATGAATTTCTTAAGTGGTTTACCTAACATTCCAGCCGTAGCTGACGGGCTTACGTGTAGTGGCCCTGTTGTGTTGCGCATTACTTTGCCCGTAGCTCCTGCTCTGGCTTGGAGGTTGGTATCCCGACGGATAGTTTTGAGGGTTTGAACTCCTCGAATTTGAACTGTACGACGAATAATTCGGATTCTCCATGATAGGTCTGGTGTTGGTAAAAATGTTACTCAAACCATTTTTAGATAAATTCCCGAGAAGATTTCCGAAAATGTTTCCGAGGCCGTTGGAGCCGCCGCCTGGGCTTCCTCCACCTCCAGCGTAGTTGCTTAAAGTATTGAAGATACTATCTAAGGGACTTTTACCCCCATTAGAACTCGGACTGTACGGGTTAGACCCGCCTCCGTATGGATTTTGGCCGCCTCTGTTAGAGCTATCATAAGGCGAATTACCACCATAAGGGGAGCTGCCACCATAAGGTGAGTTACCACCGTATGGGGAGCCACCTGGATTATTGCTTCCTCCGCCATATGGAGAGTTGTTCCCACCGTAAGGTGAGTTTCCACCCGATGAATGTCCACCGTAAGGTGAGTTTCCACCTGATGAATGTCCACCGTAAGGGGAATTGTTTCCGTAAGGCGAACTGCCACCGAAAGAAACACCATGTGATGGCGGTTCCGGTGGTTTATAGTTAGGGACAGAGTCGAAACTATGGGAAGGAGTTTGTGGTTTGGGTCGTGTTGGTCTGGGCGCTGCTGGCTCTGAGTGTGATCCTGAAAGAGCAATCAGTTGATTGTTTAAGATAGAGATTATTAAAAAAAAGTGTGTAGCAGTTCAAACGTTTTAGAAGTTCAAGTTCAAGACATATTTATATACATAATAAATAAGGTATTTATCAATGACGTTTATTATTTCGTTTTTCATCACGACCACCTATTTAATTAGCATTTGAAAATAGTTCCTTGTTGCGTTTCTTATTCTATCACCACAGATTTTTCAGAAAAGGGTAGATGATAGGCGCATCGGAACACGAGAAGGTCGTCAATAATTTTAATATTACTATTTGATTGTGTCACATTTGATAGGAAACATCATGCAATGTCAGCATCCCATGTGTAATAATATTATATAAAAATATACTGTCTTTTGTCAATTAGGTAAATACACAGTAAAAATTCTTATCAAAAACAAAAAAAGTAAGACGGAGTATCGTTTCTTGGGCGACTTAGCCTATTTTGATATTACATATTTGTTACTGATTACAAAACCTACAACAGTATTAATTACTAAGTTACAATGAAATAGTTTTCTGGCAATTACTGTAGTGTGGTAAAATCCTTTTATTTACAACCTAACTAAGGTAATATTTCTCACGTAATAGTTTATTATAGCAATTATCTGCAACCACTGAAAGAGATAGCGATATGGTTCCAAAGTAAAAATTATACAGGGTGTCCCAGAACTCAACGTCAAGCCGAAACGGGGTGACAGGATTGATTGTAACCATCATGAGAAAAATCAGAAAAAAATCTATCCCATGCAGTTTGGAAATTATGGGCATTTAAGTAAAACCTAGAAATTTGGTCAAACTGTAACCATTTTTCGATTATTGTGGTTAATTTTTATGATTTTTGTTCATTTAAACTTTGGAACCGTAACCCTAAATAACATTTCTAGAACCACAGGCAAATAAAATGACACAACTGCCCCAAGTTTTCTAGAATTAAGACTATTTGTTAAAGTATGAATTTAAAATTTTCAAAATTTGTCTACTTTGAAAGGCCCTCCTTTAAAAAAAATGTACTAAAGTGACTTGGCAAGTGACATTAAAAGTTCGCGCATTTAATCAAGATTGTAAAATGATACAATACTTGTTAGTTTCACACTAAAAAAAAACTAGTAAAAAAATAAAAACCTCGAGTAACCCGATTTTTGCTAACCCATTTTACTCAGTTCAAAGGTTTTTTATTTGCACAAGCTCTAGGTAGGTTCTTAATTTTACGGCAAAATGATGAGAGAGATGGATAGTGGACATGTTTGCCATGAGCGACCGAGACAGATAGTGACGCCACGCATGAGACGGAGATGCGTCTGACACCAGTTAGTACGTTTCGCTCATTCGTCTACTGCGCACCTTTCCGTATTCGCTTGTGTTGATTACATACCGGCAACTTTGGCTTCTCTCTTTTAAAAAACTATTAAAAAAATAAAAACCTCGAGTAACCCGATTTTTGCTAACCCATTTTACTCAGTTCAAATGTTTTTCATTGATGTCAGAGATGGATAGTGGACATGTTTGCCATGAGCGACCGAGACAGATAGTGGCGCCAACTTTACCAAAGTCAACAAAAGTAAGTAAAATTAATAAAATAATGAAATCCAAGTCTAAAAAGAGAAGCTAAAGTAGTCAGTACTAAATCAACACAAGCGAATACGGAAAGGTGCGCAGTAGACGAATGAGCGAAACATACTAACTGGTGTCAGACGCATCTCCGTCTCATGCGTGGCGTCACTATCTGTCTCGGTCGCTCATGGCAAACATGTCCACTATCCATCTCTCTCATCATTTTGCCGTAAAATTAAGAACCTACCTAGAGCTTGTGCAAATAAAAAACCTTTGAACTGAGTAAAATGGGTTAGCAAAAATCGGGTTACTCGAGGTTTTTATTTTTTTACTAGTTTTTTTTTAGTATGAAACTAACAAGTATTGTATCATTTTACAATCTTGATTAAATGCGCGAACTTTTAATGTCACTTGCCAAGGCACTTTAGTACATTTTTTTTAAAGGAGGGCTTTTCAAAGTTGACAAATTTTGAAAATTTTAAATTCATACTTTAACAAATAGTCTTAATTCTAGAAAACTTGGGGCATTTGTGTCATTATTTTTGCCTGTGGTTCTAGAAATGTTATTTAGGGTTACAGTTCCAAAGTTTAAATGAACAAAAATCATAAAAATTAACCACAATAACCGAAAAATGGTTACAGTTTGACCAAATTTCTAGGTTTTACTTAAATGCCCATAATTTCCAAACTGCATGGGATAGATTTTTTTTCTGATTTTTCTCATGATGGTTACAATCAATCCTGTCACCCCGTTTCGGCTTGACGTTGAGTTCTGGGACACCCTGTAGATCACACTGGACAATTTAGTGTCCCAGATCCAAGATGGCTGCCAAACATTTCAAACGCTTACGGCATCGGAACCATTGGGGATAGGTAATATTTGATGAATTAAAATTAATAGCAAATATTTGATTGATAATAAAAACAAAGTGGCAGATATACTAACTTAATTTTATTCAGTTGAAAATTGATATATAAAGGTCATCGGAATCCTTCATTTCAAATAGGAAACCACTTTTTTGATGACGGTTGATGGATCGACACTAATGTACTGGTATATATACTAATTAAAATAAAACTATGAAACTTATTTTAAGTACTCTGGTAAAATTATTCGCACACGGTCTCATGTATTTATACAATGTTGTTATCTGGTTGTCAAGGATACACAGCTAAACGTAGGCGTAGGTTGGACATTTGTTGTTCTGAAGGCTCCATCTGCCTTTTTCTTAAATCTGTGACTATAACATTTATTTATTTTTTTGTTTTTGGGACTTTTATTCTACCGAATATATCAGTCCCATTGTACCCCATCCTTTGACTATAACATTAAAACTAATTTTGTTATTACTAACTACTAAGCCCTCATTTACGTCACCTAAAAAACTTCATGATTATAAATTTAGTTTGTAATATAAAGTATTCTCACTGTTGTCGAAATATCTTTTTTCCGGCCCATTTTCTATAAATACGATTTTTGTATTGCCCTTAGCGGCAATGTAAAACTTACCTCCCACTTGAGATTTCTTTTTACATGTCGGATACGTGCCACAGTCTGAAGTGTGCCCAAATGAGCAGGGATCCTCGGCGAGTACGCACACCTCGCTGTTAAGACATCCTATATCTTTACACGTGCGTCCGTATTCTGAAAAAAGAAATATAAATGGTGTGTACAATTTATGTACGCGCGTAAAAGTTATACTTCTTCGGCATAACAAAACTAACAACAAAAAAATGACATGTAACGTAAGTGGGACATGATTAAGCCAACCAACAATAACGTACATACACTATACAGACTTTTTTTAATCGTGTAAAAAATAAACAACAACAACGTTAAATTAATGATTATTAAACAATGAAAACATTAAAGTCAGTAAATTGAATTCACATTAATATCATTAATGGTTAACCATATGACTGATATGGTGTACACGCCTTTCGCAACTTTTTCCTCTACTAAACGCGCCAATAGTATTACAAAAAAGGGGAGATACAATAACATTATATTGAACAGCCAATGTGCATATACGAATCAATTGCTTATCATATAGGATTAATATTCTTAAAGCTGATCATTTTTATGTATGCAAGACTAATAGGTACAGTATAGAAAACTACAAAATCTTTTGTAAAGTCACACAATCAATTTACCCGACTTATCTATTTTCAATAATAAAGGTAAAGTGTATGTTTCTAATGTCAAAATAACATGTCTTTACTAAATGCATATGAAAGTATACACAATACCTATAACAAAAACACATTTAAAAAAAATTTTTGTTTGTCTGTCTTTCTGTTTGTTTCGGGTAATCTCCGAAACGGTCGGACCGATTTTGACGAAACTTTCACTGGCAGATAGCTGGTGTTGTAAGGCATAACTTAGACTAATTTTATTGTAGAAATAAATTACTAACTAGAACTAGAAAAAACTAATTAAGGTTCCACAAAAATAAATATAAATGCATTTTTAGTACTCTACGCGAGCGGAGTCGAGGGCACAGCTATTTTTATAATAAATATGTTATTTAGTTTGTCCTTAATATGTTTGTAATGCATAAATAGGTACTTGTAGAATTTCCTCATGCTATTCTTGGTACAAAAGTTCAATAAACATTATCACAAAATGTATCGTTATTATTGTTATAATAATTCATATTTATAAACTAGCTGTGCCCGCGGCTCCGCTCGCGTGGATAATAAAAAGTTTATTTTTATTTTTTGTGCGAAATCCTAATATTTTAAAGTTATACATTATACCATCAACTATGTGCCAGTGAAAGTTCCGTCAAAATCAGCCTAACCGTTTCTAAGATTACCCGGAACAAACAGACAGACGACAACTTTAAAAATTGTTTTTTGTTATAACTACCGTGTATATGTACTTGTATATGCATTTAGTAACTAAAAAGCTGTTATTTTGACATTACAAACAGATACTTCAATTTTATTATATGTATAGATATTATAACCTGACAATCGTTTCAAGCCCGCCTCACAGTAATCGTGAAAATGTTTTACACATAAAAACGTGTTTGAAAATGTAAAAAAAAACCCACAAATATCATATGAATAAATTTTAGTCAGCCGTGTCTACTGGAATTTTGCCTTTTTATAACCCGAAAGGCGTGACCGGGAAGGAATTCGCTTGTAAAGGAATAGGGATCATTTGCATATACAAGATTATATACTTAGATTGGGTGCTCCGTCGTCTTCGAGAGTCAATATCACACGTAATAAAAGCCTACCGAGCCGAGAAAGTTTTTGCCGTTGAATTGTTTTCCACTACATAGAATTTTTGTGCTTATCTGCCATTGTATTTATTATTCATATATAAAAGTTGAGAAACTGTTGAAATAATGCTTGAACACTCTTATATCACTGTATATTATGTTACAAGTTTACTAATCTGACCCTCTCGATAGTTTCAGACCAATAGATTGTCTTTATTTTATTATATTCAAGTTACACTTAATCTCGAGGTTACTACGCCTGAGATAGTTAACGCTTTAAGTGTTAATATTTATTATTTAGGTAAAGAAGTGAGAACCATTGTAGCTGGGAAAATATAATCTACCTTTAAAGAATGTAGGTACCTCCAATTTGTTAAAAATTTAATAAAACAGTGGATACGTCATCTTATCTACGCGAATTAGAAGTTACATCTATACATATTATTAAACTCAACGTTTCTCTGTCTCTGTCCGTTTAGGTTCTTTTCACGTGAAACTCACTTATCCGATATACATTGTGTTTTTTTTAATTTAATTCATAGCTATCGTGTTTGACCAAGTTATAGGATATATTTTGTAAGATAAAGTAGCATACGAAATAAGCAGTGACAATACCCCAAGTCCGGTGAAGCTGTAAAAGCCGTTCGAGGCTCCTGAGCCCTTATGGCTAACAGTATAGTCAGATCGAAAAAAAAAAAAAAAGCAGTGACAATAATGATGAATCAATGCGGAAAAATAACGCATTTTGGGCGCTTAAATGGCTTACGCTGAATAAATCATACAAGATATAACAAATTAATGTTCTACATAATTGTACATCTTAAAAAGACCTAGAAAAAAGAATCTTCTAAGGATCACCCACAATAAGCTTTATTAAAATGTCTTTTGAGCGGAGGCAGACGATCCGCGTGTGCGCTTGACCTACGGCATTCTGTGGTCTACACGAGCGTAACCGTGTTTCACATAGTTTCTTTGAATTATCACACTGTTACGTGATGAATGTTATGAACTTCAAAATTAATTAAATAATAAACATTTTAATAATAATATCAAATATATTTTCATTTAAAAGTATGAAGAGCAGAGAATCCTTATAAAAATCACAATGTATGAAAGTAAGAAAATGGAGAAGTCTTCGTACGACCGAAGACACCTGAGTCGAACTGCCATGTTGGTTAGAAATTACAAATGATTTGAAAACATGTATACCTATTCATAAAGAATAGTTGTTTGACTTATTGGATTAAATCCCGTTTCTTATTGCTAAAATCCTATTATACGTATATTGCTTAGAAAAATAATATAAAAAATTAATTCCTATGACAAGTACTTATCCTCGTAATACGTACACCGATAAATAATTGAATGTAGGCAGCTATTTTCGATGACGTCAACATGACATTCAGTACTAAAGTTAAACTATTTTCGAAACAGCTCTGACCTTATATTATTTTTCATTGATGGTTATTGATTATTTTTATTACTAGCTGTGCCCGCGGCTCAAAAATGATCTAACCTTTTCGGAGATTACTCGTAACAAACAGACAGAAAAAATAATTAAAAATTATTTTTTGTTATAGGTACACCGTATGCATTTAGTTAAAACCTGTTATTTTAACATTATAAAAAGACACGTCAATTTAATTATATGTATAGATTATATATTTTCCAATATATTTAGCGTTCACAGTACTTTCTTCTAGAGATGGCTAAGGAAAATAGCGGAGCTGTCAAGCCGTCAGGGTTAAAAAAGTATTTTTACATCTGTATGTTCAATTACATATAAAAGTAAAAACACAAAATTACACTAAATTCAAATTAATTTAATGTAGTCTGTACTTTTCGCATAATTGTTAATTGCAGGAGAGAAATAAAGGCATCTTCATCTGGAAGTAAAGTAATGATGAATTTTAACAGTCGTTGTAAAACCACTGTTCCTCAATTTACGTCTTCATATTTCTGAGTGCAATTGTTATTACAACATTCACGAGTACCACTATGCCCCAGGGTAGCCTCTAAAACTACTTAGCATAAAACCCGTGTCTCGAAAAGGGTTCAAAGCTACTATGCTGATGTGTGTTCGTATTAACTTTTAGTAGAGATAAGATTTTATGATTTATATGTAAATAGTAATAAACTAATATGGTTATAATGGTAGACTTAATAATAGCTCTAACGTTGAAGTTGGTGTTTATGGTAGCTATTTGAAGCGAATATTATATTATATTGCCTTACTCATGACTAAGATAAGAATAAATTAATCCGACTTATTGAATTTCCTAGAGTTGAAAAACACACGTATGTCATCCTTCGCGCAAAACAATGCCAGTTCGAGTAATAGCTTAATAAATAATTAAATATAATGTGATTAATATTGTTAGACATTAAATAGTATGTTACATACAAGTGCTAAAATATTGCTATCTTAATAGATACAAAATGTCCTATCTAGTATTTGCCTTGAAGCGGAAAAGCACCAGAAGGCCCAATGATGCTGGCTTTTAACATTCTTATTGATATGTTTCAATAAACTATCTATCCATTGTTTCAGTTATTAAAGAGAGAAATCTATCCTTTTGCCCTTACTTTCATTTCAATAACTTATCGATAGATAACATTATCTATCGAACGTTTCTGTCATCAGGAGGATGGATAAGTAGCTTGCTAGAGATAGGAACGCTCATACAAATCTAACTTACCTGCGATTCATTACTAGTTTCAAACGAAATCAACTCTTATTCTTGAAACACAAACTTTGGATATATATTCTATTTGTACAAATCGGGAATAATAGTCTATACATAAACAAAGATATGTTATTGAAAACGGCAGTAAGTTAAAAAAGAAATCCTTAATAAGTTTGCTAATAAGCGTTAAGTTTGCAATGAGTTTCTATTGAAATAGGGTTAGTGTAGAAATGAGAAAACTCTTTGTTTAGAGCAATGTTACCTTTATAGGTCGATTTACATATAGAACAAGGTTTCACAATACTATTGGATTATATTTTAAATTAAATAATTTTATATTAGATTTGAGCTGCAGAGCCAAGACAACGCTGGGGTGACCTGTGTCCGTCATAAAACCCTATATCGTTTGTATTAAGTTTTATACTGTTTGGCTTCACAAGCTGATCACTTATATATTTAATATAGTTCATTGATTTTCATTTAATTTCCTAACGAATACATTTTTACACGTCAAGATTAGTGATGTATTTTATTGTTTAAAATAAATAATATTAACAATGAGAATACTTAGCCAAGACGTGTTACTTTTGTCGTAATTTAGTGTTCGTTACGAATTTCATCATTGCAATATATACCATATTAAAAGAAGAGAACCAGTAACATCTATAAATAATTTAAAGAATCCCAAAAATTACATCATTTAGGTAATAAAATATAATATACGCATACAGTATAAACGAAAATCAATCGAGGTACACTGAAAACGTTTTAAGCACATGGAATAAATATAGGTGCAAGTGAACCCGTCAACACAATTTTCGAGTCTGTATTGAGACTTTAAGAGGTAATAAAAACGAATAAAAAATAACACCGCAAGGATGGATCATAACTCATTGTTTTGCTACTTGTGTGGAGGTTTGGCTGGTTTATGTGAGCATTAGTTAATGGATTCAAGCCGTATCTTGCGGCAATCTGTGTAGGTAGGGTCGTTCACCCTACGATGTTGTGATACTTGACGGTAAGTGGAGCGCTGAAGACGGATGGTCTCAAATGGCACGTCAAGCCAGTTCGTCCAATTTATTGACGCACATCAAAATAACAGGAAGTAGCACTGTCATTGCAATACAGCAGCATACACACATTTCTATGTTTATTTTATTAGTTATCACATACAATAAATATATTCTGAAATATAAAAACCAATATTTGTAGGTGTATAATATTATATATTCGCACTTCAAGGCGTCAATATCAACATACTTTAAAAATATATATGAATTAGCACTAAAGCATGCAGACTACACGAGGCGTTTCAACTGTCTTTAGGAAAAGTGGCCTATTAATTTTTGGCTTCAGTTAGACTGGTATTTGTAAGCTTAACACCAGTCTCGAATTGCAAGTTGGTGTGCTACTTCTTACAATAAAAAAATCTTTTGTTAAGTGGATTCTGCAAATCATAGCTATTTATAACTGTCCTCAAAAAGGACCGCAGTCATTATTGATAACCCGCCACGACCGCCCTCCTCTGCGGCAACTCAAGCCTAGGTCCGATCCATCGGCATGGAGCCCTTGAGACAAGCAGCCGCTCGCGCGATACAAGTGACTCTACAATCACTAGCTTTCACAGCCATACATGACACTGCATTATACACACATGCACAACACACATAGGTACATAGGTTCTGTAAGGGACTTTTTTTTCTCTCTTTTTGCCTAGTTAGAGTAGACAAAAATTTTAGACCACTAAATACACATACACATGTTCCTTCCCTCCTCCCAGGGGGCAGAAACGTGTATATATGTATAGTTAGTGTAGATCGAATTACGGATAGGGAATTAGTCAGATCGCGACTTAATTGCATACGCGCAACAGTCCGAGCCGAGGTTCGGCCACTTTGGCACCCTCGGATGTTGTTGCTTAGCTTTCGTGGCTGAGTGCCCTAAGCGCTCGCCCCCAAGCCCGGTAAAGCTGTAAAACAGTGTAGTCAGTTCGAAAAAAAAAAAAAAACATTATTGATACATTTGAAGCCATTGTTATTGTAATTGATAAGGTCACTGGATACATTTCCTTTAAGCTAACTTCGTACTTACTATTTTTCTAATCTTTAAACATCGCTTAACATGATGGTGGCTCTCTTATTAGAAAGGGTCCAGCAAATTTTTGTGGCAACTCAAAAAGCATGTTACTAAATATTACTTATATTCCACTTCACTTGTACACAAATCGCATAAAAATTCAAATAATACATAATGCCACTAATATTACATAATATCCCGCTAAGAACTTCACTGAAGCCAGGCAAACATAGGTTACTATACTTGAGCGTTTAGTTCCTAACTTAGTTCTCAGCACTTCGTGTGTCGGTTTGTGTTGCCAACCAGAAGCTTCGGTCCGCTCTTGCTTACAACTTAATTTTGAGATGATTAAATGTTATTAATTAATTACACGAACGATATTTATATACTACGTACTAAATCGTTTATTACTTATCGTTCCATATAAATGTGGTTTCAGAATTATATTCTATTTACATTTTCTTCGGCGTTAATTAAGTGCAATATGGAATATTTTCAACAATTATTCGGAATAGGAATTACATATAACGAATGGACTTTGAATAATATTGTTTGATAACTAAGAACAGATGTTACTTTATTTAATATAATATTTAAATGTAATCTAATAACTATTAAATTTAACAAGTACGCGCTATCTACAACGTTATCTATCTCGTTTTTTCCCGTTGTCTACAAATGACACGAATTGGAAATACGCGACGTAAGATTCTAATAAAATTTCTCCTTAGCGCAAATTGTTGTTCTGATGTCCTATTCTATGCATTTATCTCGATGAATTAAGTGAATAAGTTGTTATTGCTATCTCAATTCTATAGGATTCTTCTTCCTAACCTGGCAACTAGTCCTCTTTATTGAAAACCATTACTGCCATTATCGAGTGAATATATTGTCCTGTTTTATGACAATTTCAGTATCCTAACAAGTTGGCGCGTGGCGACTACCTTGTTAGAACTTTATAGGGAGTTTTTGTAGCATCTCAGAATTCATGGTCCATGTTATTATTTCCAATCCACTTCACTTATGCACAATAACCAAGCTTTACTATACAAAATACCACCTGTGTTACACAATATAGGGTAAAACAACACAAATTTGAAACCACTACATGACAGTTTGAGATCCCGTCAAAAACTCTTCTACAGAATTGTTAATAGTTTTATCCTGATAGTAATGATAACAAGTAGGTATATGTTTAATCACAGGTTATATATACAACTCCAGATATATTCTCCTACAACGTTCTATTTAATTTAGCATTGTAAAACGACTTAGTTTTTTATAGACTTTTAGAATAGGGTCTGGATGTTTCTCCGGAGGCCTTTCAACAAATATGCTTTTAATTAAATTCAAGACAATTTAAGTACATCGGATTTCGTATTTGTCACGAGCTGTTTGCTCAGTTGGATTTGTAGAAGTTTTATTTAGTGTAGTTATTCAGTATATTGATAAAATTCTAGGGTTATTTATTACCTTTAGCTTTTCTTATATTTTTCTTTAAGGGTTTTCTAGCATTGGTCATTGTTTTTTTCTCACATCAAGACAATATGTCTATAATATAATTATTCATGTTTGGATATTTATGCGTATTAATTTTCGGTTTTATAATCAATGTTATAAGGATTATTAAAAAAGATGTACAAAAGGTGAAGGTAAAACTTAAAGGATTATTACGTATTTGAATAAGTAATTTAGTACAAAGAATGTGAAAGTTTAATAACTATCCAATTACCTTAAATGGGACGCTGATTCAAAGATTTGCGAGGTTGGACACAATACTCATTGGTTTAAATGATTTACGGTGTAAAAATAGTTACGAAAATTCCTTTATCAACTTCTTTAAATAACGATATATATTATAGATATTAAAACCATAATTTTATTTTTAATTACTACGAATTAAAAATATTTTGTAGCTGTAGGAAAGCGACGACGAGTAGAAATGAGAGATAGTTTTCCTAGCACTATCAAACATGTACCGAGAGCGTTATAATAACTAAAAAAATAGATATAACTTTTTTTCTCAAAGTAATAACTACGTAAATAAAACTTAATAGTCATTTCTGAAAAGTACATAGTATAATTGTTTCTGGGTATTCTGTACTTCTTTGTATCTCTATATATAAAAATATACTTACTTGAGAATCCGTCGACGTAGTAGACCAAAAGGAAAGTTATGATAGCTGTCTTCCAATCCATTATTTATCTGAAAAAGCATTTGTCTATTAATATTTATTGTTTTTTTTTTACTTTTTCGGTAATAAGTGTATATTTTATACTCACAAAAAAGATAAAATTTATTACTAAATATTAAAATCAAAAGCTTTTTAAGTATATTGCAATTGTACGCAAAATATCGTTGAAAGACAGAATTATGTTATGTTTGTAAGTTCTACAGATTAGTTTTTGAACAATTATAAGGATATTTTTAGGTGAAATACCTATTACATTTAATTATTGAAATTAATTTAGTTTACTATCATAATTTATTACTATTACAGCCCTACTATTGAACCGAGAGGTTGCAGGCTCGTTCCCCGCACATGACTGACCTTTGTGTGATGAACATTATTGTTAGGATTAGTTGTGTATTTAGGTGTTCAATATGTATATATGTATAGTATATACTATAATATAATATATGTTTAATAACAATAATACAAGTTTTACTTGGTTTGGATTTTAAATGACCGTATGTGTAATTGAATTCTCATATTAAAAAAATAAATGAATAAGGAATTTAGTAGCTTAAATACATTTTATTATTCACGATGAGCCGAGTCTTTTAAGCGTTAGTCCAGCTACGCAATGAACTCATAATAGGCACTAGTGTAACAAAGTTCTTACAAAGATGGAATAGCTCGTAGGTATTTCAACGCAGCACACGTCTGTCCAACAGCTTTGCTGAAACTTTATGACACCCCGCTACATTCCCCGAGCAATTTCGCCCGAAACTGTTTCGTATAACCTCGTTACCAACTACTGCGTTGCCAGTGTTGCCAGTTGCCACTATATAAGTAAACGTACTGCGGAAATTACGCGGAGTTGTTTCTCTTTATTGAAATAGAAGACGGTTACTTCTGTTTCTCGAACTTGCAAGTCCGGGTGTCGAACTTATAAGAACGCGTATACTTTTGCTCACGAATATTTGTGTTCTCCATATTTTATAATATTTTAAATAGTTACTTTCAAAATGGTTTATGAAAAAAGAACGAATAAAAAATGTATGTTATTATTAACATTACAAACTATGTACTTGTCGATACTATGTGTCCACGCAACCTATATCAGGCTTTCAAGAAAATTATTTTAAAGCGCTGTTTGTGTGTATTCCTTGAGTAATATATAGGGTTAATGCCCTGGTCATTTTCAAAGAGTTACTGAAATTTCTTCAATAAAGATATAATTTCCAAAAAAAGGGCATTGTTTTAAACCTAATGGTAAAACAGTACTTGGCTGATCAAACTAATCAAACTACATTCGCCGTCATGCGAAAAAATAAGGAATTATTTTTCAGAATTAACACATAATTATCTTAAACGATTCATTCACAAAATTCCTTTAAATTGAATCCATTAGTTACGACTGTACCGCGCACGGAGTTTATCTGCGTGATTGAATCAGAAATGAGGAGATCCGCAGAAGAATCAAAGCGATCGACATAGCTCTAAGAATAATAGCTTGACTTAAGTGGCAGTGGGCAGGGCACGTAGCTCGTAGAACGGATGGCCGATAGGACCAAAGAGTAGTCGCAGCAGTTGCGGAAGACGCAACGTATGCAGATCCGCCACAAGGTGGACCGACGACCTCGTAAAGGTTGGGAGAAGCCACTGGCCTATGTCCAGCAATGGCCGTCTTTCGGCAGAAATGATGATCATTCGCGTGGTGAAACGCCTTCGCCAAACGAATACCGATCTATCAAGACAAACGTGGATGAATAAAACATCTAAATACAAAATTTCATTCAAATCGTTACAATCATTTCCGAAATACTAATTACAAACATAAATATACAAAAATTGGACGGCCTTATAAAAATAAATTGGGAAACATAATTGCATCGGTTTATATAGTATTTACATCTTTAAATATTATAAATAGTAAGTAAGAACATATAATTGCTAGGTGCTAGGAAACGACTGTCCAACTGTATCGCGACCACCACACCAGGTGTAACACCTACCATAGTGGCACACTTAGGCGGATCACGTTCCGGGACCAGTTCAGTGTATATTCATTAATCAAGCGAGGTTGTAGGAAATTAGAAATATGTACCCAACAGGATCGCGACCACTATACTCATGATGATAAACCCGTCACAGTGACTCTCTTTATTAACTTTTATTTATTCATCTTACAAGATTTCCAACGAGGAATAGAAGCAACATTAAAGGGTTACTCATGACTTTTTACAAATGTATGTGCTCCCTCCATTACAGGAAATCACAGCAAGCGATAACAATAATGATTGATATACATATAAAACCCTTGTGCATCTGTGCATCCCCACACACAGACTTATTGGAAAAGTTTAAAAAGAATTTACTGATATTATAAGTTTTTATCGAAGTATAACATTGCATTGAGTCAATAAGTTTGTAAAGCGTACACAGCACAAGCTTATGGTCTTAAAACATATTCAGAGTTATTGGAATTGCTTTTATTTTTCGTTGCTTCTTGTAATTCGTTGGCGTGGCCGCACAAACATCGACAGTGGGCCGCGGTCTACAGATCTAAAATAATGATAATATTTAAGGTAAAGTTAAGTAAAATATATAGAAAACTTGTTAAATAAAAAAAAAATTTTAAATAAAGGAAACTATTAAATTGAAACTAATTATTAAGGAATTGGGTAGATAATTAATTTTTCATTTTATTAATATTTGTATTTTAAATGTATAATATGAGATATAAGTAATTTTTCTTTGTAAAGACAAGATTAAAAATAAATCTTCAAGACTTACTGAAATCACTTTCCAAGTAAAAGTTAACGTCCAAGTTAAGCAAATATTTTAAAGTTCATGCTGTATTTAAATATTAAAAAGAAATTGATAACATTTGTAAAAATGCGAGCAAAACACAAAAATAATCATACACAATAGTCGTTCAATTTGCGCTACGTAAAATCAAATCGACCAAAAACATCACACAATAGCTGAAATGTCGGGTAATCAAAATCAAATAGTTTGGTCGCGTTGGTCCAGGTACTCCAGAAATCCATTTTCGTTATTACTACAAAATTGCTATAATAAAAGTCTCTGCCAACATACCAGTTTCAATTTTTTTTAACTATTTGTAAAAATAGCAACACGATAGACTATAAAAATAAATTTAATTACTAAAATTCTAGTTCAAATGAACTGCTATGAAAAACTAGTTCAAATGAAGTTAAATCAGTGACTGAGGTGAAATGGTAAGTCGCGCCCCGATGTCGTAGGTCAATATGAAGGTTATCGAGTCAGGGGTAGGGCTAGTCACGCAAGTTTGCTTCACCGTGACAAACAACGATCTAATTTTTGTACTCGTCTGTAGAAATAGATATATAGGTCTTTTGGTCTAAGCTGTATCTTTTAGACGATTGAACAACTTCAAGGAAATATTGAGTAGGATAGGTAATGTTAGAAAAAAAGAATGGATACTTTATTGGCATATTTACTGTCATACACTGGCGAGCTTAATTCCACGAGGGATTTTTTCGTAGGATCTTTTGGAATATATAAGATTTTAAAAATATTATTTGATATATAATTTTCTGAAAAATAGTTCACTACTTAAACGCGTCATTATTCTTTTCGATACGCGTCAACGATAAAGTGAGAATTAATGTTCATGATTAAAAAGGATTAGGAACTGAAAGACTCCCCACGGGGATATTACATGCCATGAAGCAGAAATTGGATAGCGATACCAGAGATATATTACCCGACATAAAGCCGTGCTCAGTTACTTTCTACCCATTTCCGGCAGCCCACTCGTGGATCGTATTTCGGAATCCTTTTTATCTTTTTGCGGTTGGAATGCGGCGTCAGAACGTGAAGTGACAGCGGCACCAAGCCACTTCACAGTTCATATATCACTTGAGTCTGTAACGGTCGTTTTAACGGCCAGCCTGTCACCTCCGTGTTTCAAACGTCCACTACCATCTCTCATTTTCTATTCTCTATTTAAAGGCATTCTAATTCTACTCACATACATATTTAAAAAAAAATCAATTACACTTTACAGCTTTGATTATCTGATTATTACTCCTCAAATGGCAAATACAAAAAAGTAATATAAAGTACAATAAGAAGAAACAACAAATAAGAGCAGTTATTAAATTAGACCTATAGAAGCACAAGGAAGATGTAAAGTTTGGTTGTAAACGTTAGTCTTGTACAGGAGAGCAAATGTGGATTCGATATTATTGGTAGTACGTGGCACGTTCAAATTTCGAAGGCGAAAAACAGGACTTCTACAAATTCTTGATTCGCTCGGAGGAATCTGCGAGTGTATTAGTGTCGCATGCGGGGTTTTATATCGGCGGAAATCTCCGGTGTGTTCACACTTAATGCTCGTGGGACGGTGGATGATAAAAATACTCTCGATTTAGAATTGTGTGGGGATTCCGCTGATTTACTCTTCTGCTAGAGTAAATTCACATGTTCCATATGGACTGATTTAAAGTTATATAAAATCCGGTTGAATTGAGGTGCTTTGGTAATATATTATATCTGTCAAAAATTGGCTTTATGTTCAGTTGTTTCAGATATAAACAATATGCGTAAATTCCAAGCATAATTAACAGTGTTCAGATAATATATCAACTATGTAAAGTATTGATAATAAAACTAGCTATTGAGTGATACACAAGCCGCGGTTATTTGTCTGGTTCACAAGATGATAATAACGGGTAAATTAGTTAATGATATCATTCTTACGTATAGTAGGTACGTGTTAATAAGACGTCAGTGGCATAATATAAATATACATGATACGTAGTATAATTAAAATTTCCTCGCTTATATTTATTATAAAACAACACTGGAACAAATATATAACCCAATTAATAATACTTTTATTTTTAGTTTATGTAAAATAATTGAAAATGAAAATAAATTGAACTACAATTTACAAATTAACACATTTTTGTATAGCGAGTCTTTTGTAATTTTTATCATCCAAAGTTATAAATTTTTAGATTCTAATATAGTGGTACCTAAATCAATAACACTTCAATGGATTCAGTCTCATATTGGATTAGATGAAATGAACAAGCTGATTTATTGGCTAACCAAGCTGTATATGTCGGTATTGCGATACAGATCACCCCTGTTTATAGTGAGTACTTGTCTGGTGTGAAATCTTAATGTAAAAATTTGTTGAAGGTGTATTTTGATAAGAGATCTCAAGAAAAAGGAATCTAGTATAAGACTATTCAAGCACAACCTCATTTTATTTTTCCATAGTTCGATCAAACAATATTAAGTAGATCTGACTTAATAGTAGCTCTCCGACTCAGGCCACAAATCCAACAAATAAGTTTTTATATTTAATAAGAAAAAGAGCGTCACCTAAATGGACGGCATATGGCTTGGTGAAGGTTGTACATCATATTTTGGTGGAATGTGTGAATTACGAATATTGTAGGAATTTAATTAACATGACGCGATCAATAGAGGTTGGTTATTTGTAATTCGATGCTGTCAAATTGTGCAAAAGTATTATACAGAATCGCAAAATTAGCATATAAGAATCGAAAATTGTGTTACGATTTCAGTCAAAATTTATAATATATTTGTGATGTTATTACTATAAAACCCGTTTTCAAAGGAATACAAAAGAAATATCACCTAAAGTTGCTAATAAATTATATGTAAAATTGTTTAGTTAAATTATTACATGTAAACTCTAAATCATGTGTAAACAAACATTAGTGAGCCAATAAGCTAAAATTATTCGCACAAATTTTACTTTAAAAGTATATATTTGGTTTTATGTCGATCGACGTCTTACAAAATAACGATCATTTCTATTCAAAACAACTTCCCATTACATAAAATGAAATTAAGGAAGCAATAGCCATAGGTAAACATAAAAAAGGACATAAATAGTAAACAAAACGTATTAACAGAAATCTAATGTAGAAAAATTCCTTCGATACAGTAAAACTATTTGCATATTTAACGCGTTGGATTAGATCCAAGTAGTGGTATACATCAAAGGGTAAACATAAATTACCTAAACTCCTTTTAATAAAATGAAATGAATAATTTTACATTATTTTCGCAGTAATATTCCTGTTGTCATAATTAGAATAGCAGTGCCCTTTGGCCCCTGTTGTCTTAATTGTATTTCTGTTAATTATGTCCCGTCATACAAGATTTAGACTGTTTGTATTTTTATACTTCTTGGGTACTGTAAGGTTGGCTCTATTAAGCTTTATAAGCTCACAAATTACACAAGCTAATAGCTTATATCAAAAAGCGTAATGAAAAACAACATATTTGCCGACGAATCTAAAGTCTTTATATTATTATTTTCATGTTTCAGAGGAATGACAATAACATAAGATTTATCTATGGTTTACGTACATAGTAAATAATCAATATACCTTAATCTCATTAAATTCGTACCTTTCGTCGGAAAGATACCTTTCTTCAGTATTGTAACAATTACTGGCAGGTATTATTTTAACAATGAACAAAGTTATGAGAAAACCGGTTATAATGCTGGTAAGGGTTATATAAATAACCTTGAGATCGGTCGCTCTGGCAAATAAAACGAATGTATTCTAAGACATCAGACAGAGAGATAATGTAGAAAACTAGTTTGGTGTATGTTTACGAATGCCAAGTTTTAAATCAACCAGATCCAATAATAAAAATGTCCATATTCATGTCCTGTGGAACAGAATTTTATTTCGACTATTCGAAAAATCAGAGTCGTTAGGGTAAAATTCAATAATAACTGGTCTGCCGCTGTCCACAAAATAATTGTATTAAGCTGGATTTAAAATTGTATAAAGTATATTTGAAAATACTAAATAACACACAATAACAAACCAATTGGTCTCAATACGCTCAATAGCTTTTCGTGTCTGGAACGTCTTTGCTATAAATTATAAGAGAATTATCCCACAGATACCATATCCCGTAGCATTTTATAATATCGCTTTGGATTTTGAACATTTTGGTTTAAACGTGATTCATAGGCTAGTATATTCTGATATTAGGAAACTGATGTTGGCGTAAAGCCATAACAGTACCGCCGGGAATTGCGGCTCTAACATGCAAAGGAAACATTCATTCAAAAATGGACTTTTTATGGCCCCGAATATTTTGTGCGTAAAGCACATTTTTGAATGAATATAATTTTACCGAATGGGTCCAGAGAAATCTTATTCGTAAACAATTCTTTACATGTTATTTTGAACAAAATAATTAAGAATAGATAATATGGAAATATATCTACCTCAAATGAGATCTTAATGTTTCAAAACCAATATTTGAATAGGTTAGACGTTTGAAATAAAAATAAAGAAATTTATTTACCTATCTATACTAATATTATAAAACACATTTTTTTTATCTGTGTGCTAGTTTCAGATATAGTATATATTGAGGAAAACTTTAGCTAAATGAAAGTTATAACTTCACGCTACGACCCTAAGGAGCCGAGCAGTAACCATTAACGTCAACTACGGGAGGTGAGAAAAACGATAGGCTACATAAGTATGTTGGCACCGCAGTAGAAAGTGGGTCCAATAAATTTAACACGAGTGAAACCGTGGGCCATATCTAGTTTAATATACAAGTCCAAGCCAGATAATAAACCTATACATATATGTAATATATATTATTCCGAAGAGTTTTTCCGAGTGCCCGATTGCAAAATGTAATAACAGGAAACATCTATTTCAATTCTAAACATGAGTCTCATTGCAAGTACATCCTTTTTAACTACTCATTGATATGTATATCTTCAAGTGGCTCAATGCACTACTAGGTTAGAGGTTATCTTATGAACATTTTCATGGTTCTCTATAAGCTTACAAATGATGCGTATGTAACATAGCCCATATTATTAGCATAGAGACATAGCATTGAAGATCAATTATCGTTTCATATGTTAAATTTAGTTTGTGCATAACTTTTGCACCAAAGCTACATATGGGTTTTCACTCATAACAGATATATGCAATTTTAATATGAATGCTGTTTTAGATTTAAGAATCAACAATATTAAAGATATGTATTAATAATTTGCACAATGTAAATATTCTGTACCATAAAATTGACAGTTTGTACCATTTATGAATTAGAGTATTCCTTTCTAACATTTGATTCTCAAAAACTTTTTCAGTTCCAATAACTCATTAGTATTATAAGCAAAGATATACTATGTTTATTATTTTAAAGTAGGTATGGTGTTTTACGCATTGGATTTGATTCAAGTAGTGGTGAATATCAAAGGGCAAACATAGTATACAGTACTTTTAATAAAATAAAATTCAATAATTTGACATTATTTTCGTGGTAATATTCCTCTTGTCATAAATAGAATAGCAGTGCCCTTTGGCCTTATCTTGTTTGAGACAGACAACAAATATATTAACAACGACACATACATTCTTATAGTTAAAAAATTAAAAAAACGAATATATGTATCCAACAATATTTTTTTTAGTTAATAAGTTAAATCTGTAGTTTTATATGAATTGTAGGTACATATATACGTACATACTTACTAAAATCTTAAACTACAATTCATAAGAACACACATATATAACAATTATAGTCATAATTAATATAGTTAAATTATATTAGTATTTCTATTAATTTAATTGTGAACAATATTGTCATATATTAACTATATACTTTGATTTCTTGAATTAAATTTCTTTTTGTTTCTATTCAGTTTTAGTATTTTTTTTGTATGTTACAAGTGGAATTACATCAACTAGTTAAAGCGGTCTGTTTTATTTAGGTTTTAATTGGAAAAAATGATGAAAAAATTTCAAACTTTAATCTAAAACTGATGTGCAGAGCACAAACAATCCTAAGTTGTCACGTAAATAACTATTTTAGAAGTCAGTTTTATTATGCTATAGGAAGGTGATATTACTTTGTTTATTCTAGTTTACACGTATTAGTGCACATTAGAGAATATGCGTGCAATTTAAATATAGGTCAAATATTTTTATTTGGAATCTTTACTACTGTAGAATTACACCCATAACGCTTTTATTTATTTATTTACTTATGTTTATAGATATATTTTTTTTATCATTGTAGGTTTGGCGTAGTGGCCACAATCTCACCTGATGTTAAGTGACGATGTGGCCCAAGATGGTAACACGCTATACCTAGTGGAAGACTGGCTTTCAAGTGCAACTACCGGAACACACCTATTGGTGCTTGGCGGCAGATTTTCAACTTGAAGGTGGTAGCCAGCCAGGCGGGCATTAGAAAATGCCCTACCACCATGCTATGGTTTCTTCACGATGTTTTCCTTCACCGAAAGCTCAGGCTCATTGAGGGATTCGAACTCATGTCAATCAACACGAAGTCATACACGCTACCACTGCACAATCATCGCTTTAAACTTGAGATTTAAGATTTCGATTCTACCCTATCACCCTGCTTGATTACTGGATATACAAGGGGCTGATTCCGGAACTGGACACACAATAGTGTGCCAATATAGCGGATGTTACACCTGGTGTATGTTGTTCTCTGTACAGTCAGACTCAGTTTTTGGGACCGACCCATCAAAAAGCTTTCTACACTTAGTAAGCTTTAACAGGATACTTTTATACTAAATAGAAAACAAACCTGTTAAAATATTTTATTTTGCACATCTGAACCACTCTAAGAATCTTCTTTGTTATGTTCTATATTAGAACATCTATGAATTTTAGAACATTAAACTATTTTTTTTAGTCTTTTTCCAATAAACCATTATCTCTAAAGTCTAAATTGCATCTCACGGTTTATGAATATACACAGGTGCATTTGTTATCATAGATACAATACAGTACTTATAAAATGATTTTCCACTTCCATCTATATTGTAGTTCATTATAAAACATAAAAAATTTGAGATGAAACAAATAAAGCACAAGATATTTATTTACTTTGACACCGACGCTGATGTCACTGAAATAGACGCTGATGGCACCAAAATGGAGGTCTAAAAATCCAAAATAATTTCATAATAGGTTTAAAATGTTTATTTTGATGTTAAATTTTAATATTTCTATAAATGTTTTATTTTGTATAGTTATATACCAATGTAAATAACGGATTAAATATATATAAATAATTCATGTATATTCCCTTTTGTTGAAAAATATAGTAGTTAAAAACAATAATCGTATATTCATCATAAATACATTAAAATAAAAATTATTACAGATTGGAGGCTATGAAATTAAAATTGTTTACATTGTTTCAATATTAATTGTTCTTCAAACCCTTCAGGAGAACGTGATTTTTTCTGTTGTTAAAGTAACGTAATGTAATAAGATTTTTATGAATCATCTAAACGAGAGTTTAGTTTCCTTTAAAGCTTGGTAAACCAATTCTAAAGATAAATATGTGTAGAAAACGCAAGATGACTACGATGTGCGTCATAGTTTACTTCAAAAACCAGTGTTGAATCGTTTTTATCCATGATCACAAACAAAATTACTACGATTAATAGATACTATAATATCTACATACATGCATTGGGATAATCATTTTCTTGTATGGAAATTACCTTGTCATTTAACAAAATGCATACCTACATAAAATAACAAAATAGGTGAAATATAAATACCTTGTTTGACGAAGAATAATATGGTGAGCTGGGAAATTATAAATGGACTAAATCAGTTTTTTTTCTAACATAAATAAATTACACAAGGTCAATTTTGTTCCGTGAACGTCGACGAATTGAAGTTGAAAAATAAAAACTTTCAATGTTATTGTTGCGTTCCAATCTGTAGCATCTACAAAATCTGACACATTATTTTGACAACAGGATAGTTTGCTGCGTAGAACACAGTAACAAAAGAGACAACATTATACGGATGCGTTCTGAGATTGATTAATTGAAGTATAATTTTTTTAGACCAAATAAATCGATATTTTAATCGACTCAAAGTTTTGAATCGATTTAGTGAACCGATACTTCAATGTAGAAAATCAAGATTCAAATTTTCTGTTTTGATAACAACCATGAAATACATAAAACTACTGATTATAGACGACCTCGTTGAATGTATAAATAAATCTTATTGAAGTGAAACTTCTTATGCGACTTCTAACACGTTAAACGTTTAACGCACATTATCGGTCTCTCCTCTTTGTGTGAGCCAGAGCGAGAGAGCAAATATCGATGTGTATGTATATTGCACACTGTTTAATACTTGCTTGTATTTCAGCATTTAACGTGTGTTAGTATAAGTGAATAAAATATCTTTTAAAATGAAGTTTCACTTCTATCGTGTGTGGATCGCACACACACCTTTTTTCAATGAGTTTCTTTCCGGATTCTATTAAACTGGCAAAACTTAGTCCAATTTATAAATCTGGAGTAAAAACTGATCCTTACAATTATCGTCCTATATCAGTTCTACCAGTACTTTCAAAAAATGTACGAAAAAATAATTCATACAAGATTAGAAAATCATCTGAATAAGAATAACTTTCTTTACTAACTTCAGTTCCGTTTTCGACAAAAATCCAATACATTGGCTGCTGCTGTTAATCTTGTCACTTTTTTTTATACTACAATAGTGGCAAACAGGTTTACGGCCCGCCTGATGGTAAGCGGCTACCGTAGCCTATGAGCGCCTGCAATACCAATATATATATTGGTATATATATCTTTAATATATTAAAGATAATGTATAGGAAAAACAAATCGTCTTAGGAATATTTATTTATTTAAAAAAGCTTTCGATAGCGTAAGTTACAAACTATTACTATTTAAACTAAAGGTTATTGGAATTACAAATAGTGCTTAGGATATTTTATCGTCATATCTTAAAAATCGACAGCAATTAGTAAAAATAGATGATAACGTTAGTAGCTGTAAAATAAACAAATATGGCGTTCCGCAAGGTTTAATTTTGGGACCTTTACTTTTTAAATATATTTTAATGAAATTGACGAATTGGAACTATTGGGCCAATTAGCACTATACGCTGATGATACAAGCTTATTTTATGTTGGAACCTCAATACACACTTATTCAACAGGCACAAAATGATTTAGATAAGCTATATACACAGTTTAATTATAAACTTTTGATAATGAATACATCTAAAACGTCATATATCATGTTCTCCGCAAAAAAACATAACCACGCTCAATTAAAGATAAATGGAGAAATTTTAAAAATAAGTTAATGCGAGAAATACCTTGGTCTTAAATTGGATAACAGATTGACTTGGCAGAATCATATTGAACACCTGAAATATAAACTGAGCTCTCTTACTAGTTGTTTGCGTGGATATTGCAAACACGTTCCATACAAACCAGATATGCAATCTATAATGCTATTATAAAATCACATTTAGACTATTTAATTGAAGTATGGGGATGTCCTTCTAATTCTATACGAAAAAAAAACTACAAATCGCGCAAAATAAAGCAATAAAAACACTATTTAATTATGATAATTTATCCTCCACTAAAAAAAATTGTAGTGAGACAAATATTATAACTATAAAACAAATCTCCATCTATAAAACATGTATTGTAATAAAAACCATCTTAAATAAAAATCTACATTGACATATAAGCTTTGAATCAAAACATTGTTTAAGAAGCATAAATGAATTAATATTAACTAAACCAAGAACAACTAAGTATGGTATTCGAAACATTTCAGAGAGCTAAACTATTTAATAAATTGACCAAAGACCTAAGAGAAACTGAATCATTGAATATATTTAAAGCAAGTTTAAGAGAATATCTAAAGGATAAATATTTATTTTAAACTATATAGATTTATTTTTCTTTTTACATTTAGTCTTTTAAATACATATGAAACTATAACAAAAAACCTATTAAGTTTTTTTTTGTTTGTCTGTTTGTTCCTGGTATTCTGCGAAATGGTTGGACCGTTTTTGACGGGACTTTCACTGGCAGATAGCTGATGTTATAAGGATTAACATAGGCTACTTTTTAGGATACTTATGCTATATTTAGTCAAATAATTAGGGTTCCGCATAAAAAATAAAAAAGCTTTTTTAGTAGTCCACGATTTTCATGATATCGATTTTTTAGGCGTTATTTTTTTTTGGAAATCGATTTTTTTCTGAAAGAAACGCCATCCTTACTACAGTACTTTTATCATTAAACCAAAGCAAGTACTTCGTTAATATTGGAATGATTTTCACTTAAAAAGTCACAATCACAGTTTTTAGTGTTGACGAAGTTTAGAAAACATGTTGCAACAATTTGTTCACAACCCCATCTATTGGTAAACGAATAAAAATATCGCTATAGTCGATGCTTAAGGTTAGACCGCACTAGGCGGAACTGAACTGCAGCGTCGCGGCTCGAGTATATCTATCAAGTTTTGTATGTTAGTCGTTCGGTAACTTTCGATTCAATACCCTGGTCTTACGGATATTGTAGGTATTTCGAACTGTACATCAGTTTGCATACTGGATAGCAAGCAAGGCGCGTACGCGGGCGGCCCTTACGGATGACGAATACCTTTATGGTATGTATTATGGTATGTATCGGGTATTTCAATCCGCACACGGTCCGCTTCCTGGTAAGCTCACACCGGGTATTAAAACTGGGACCAGTATACGTATATATGCGTCTCATAGTTGGTTTCATGCCTACCTTCGAACAAGATGGAGGAATGTGAAACATATTTTAGCCATATACCACTACCATTACCAATACACTGTTAGCCATAAGGGCCCTGAAGCCTCAGACGGCTTTTACAGCTTCACAATCTAGTACGTAGTAGGTACATATATATCGATGATTAATATTATTTAATTTCCAAAATAAATGCAAATCTCATGCGATATTGAATATGGAATGTCAACCACTTTTATTCACTTTGGAGTAATTTGGAGGTATAATTATCTCAAAAGAATTGAATAAAATGTCTACTTTCGATATCATCTAACTATAGGTAGGTCAATATAATCTAGGTATATCTATAAAAATTGATGTTTGTATGTATGTTCCCTATGGAGTCCATAATGGCTGGAGCGATTTTGACGAAATTTTCAGACAATCTTCATATTAGCCCAGGGGGTGATCCCAGCAAGTTTGGTAGCGATCAGATTTAAAAAATCTGAGCCACGGCAACGCGTGTCCTGGTTTTCTGATAATTTATAAAACGTAAAGATTGTGTTTATTTATTCTATTCTACTTATATAGGCTCAGCGTTTGACCACAATCTCATGTGATGATAAGTGACGTAGTTAGACGTTAGTATGTATGTGAAGCGTGTAATAAAAAACGTATTTTTTTATTTAATGTATATTATCTATACTAATGTAATAAAGTTGAAGAATTTTTGTTTGTTTGTTTAAACACACTAATCTCTGGAACTACCGGTCGGATTCGAAAAAATTTTTTTGTTTAGGTATGATTGTCAGATTTGCGTGGATTAGTATAGGCTATCTAGAACTAGGCTACACCTCTCAGCTAGCCTGAAATATTGTTTTTTTTTAAGTAAGTCGGACGAAACCGCGCACCCGAAATGCTTTATCCGCGTGCACTAGCGTAATGGTTAGAGATACGTAAATACAATGTTCTACAAAAATATTGCTACTTAGTAAATCCGGATACTATATGCCTATCTCTTATACATAAGCCACAATAAGGTATTTTGTGATTTATGAATTATTGAAAATTTAAAAGTGATTAGGCATGGCATAGTAATCCTTACGAATGAAAGTTACTCATCATCAAGTCAATTTTATGTAGATAAACTTTGCCCTTTATAGCATGTTATTTGGACGAACAGTTTGGGAGATAATGTAATAATAAAATAAGTCGACACTCGGCTCGGGCCTAATAGATGTAGTGGTGCGAACGAGCTGTGTGAGTTGTGACGCATAACTCTGGCCGCCCGACAAAAATATTGTTTATACTGATATTATTTATTATTATACGCGGGTGAAACCGCGTGCACTACTAGCATGTCAAAATTGTTAAATTTAAAAATATTTTTTTCCAATGTGTCTTTGTTGATGTTAAATTACATAATCATTTATACATATGACGTAATAATTATATTTTTTTTGTCGTGTGTTTGATTAAATTCTAATATTACTAGATTCAATCTATGGCATGTTTTCTGAGTACCAGAATAAAATAACTTGGTACTACAACTTTGTTTTATTTCACAACGTCTATTTACTAATGATCATGGTATTACGTTACACAGATTTTTTTTTTATTGTTATAGATTTAAGCTTTGTTGCTACAATTTCACTTAATCTTAAGTGACGATTTGAATAAAGATGGTAACACGCTGCTAAGCCTAGTGGGAAGATTGGCTTTCAAGTGCAGCTGCCGGAGCACACTTAATGGAGCTTGGTGACAGATTTCCAACTTGAGGGTTGTAGCTAACCAGGCGGACATTAGAAAAAGCCCTATCACCATGCTATGGTTTCCTCACGACGTTTTCTTTCACCGAAAGCTCAGGCTCATTTCAGGGATTCGAACTCACGTCAAACGACGCTATTTCCGTACACGCTACCACAGCGCTATCATTGCTTCAAAGCCTCTATTAAGATGGGCTTATAGTAGGATTCACACAAAAGGGTTTCTAGCTTTAACAGATGGCAGAATGTATATAAGATAGCTTTATATATTGCATATATCATAACTATAGAAATTTTGTGATATCCACCTCTAATATTTTTAATCACAATATATCAAAGTAAATCATAGTTAATTTAGTAATTTGTAGGGCGGAGCTTGTAAAACTTCTGCTGTATTGTAGTAAAATAAAGGTATACCAGAACAACTTTAACTGTTATCCTTCTATCCTATAATAATAATACTACACGAATTCAATACTTTTTTTTAAATAAAATAATATAGTTAAGAAGACGTTATGTCGTTTATAATACACGAATAAAATAATACCTACACATTATTTCACAATGTAACAGCTGGAATGTGTTTTTAGTAAATAATAAAGTTATATGTTGATGAGTCTAGAAATCGGCAACAGAATAAGTGGATCAGAGTTGAGCGCGGAGTTTTATTCTCAGGAGAAATAATCTCCACAAGTTTGATTTCGTTCTAACATTGAATATAACTTCAAGTACGTTTATCAAAACATGTTAAAAATGTATGAAACAGACCAAATACGGCATATGGAGTGTCGGGTGCAGTCACATATTTAATCTGTCCTTTTTTAAACTTAAGTTTTTCTTTAATAAAGATATATCAGTTCCATTATAATTTATACATACTTACTAAACTTTTTTTTGTTCTACTCCTTAGACACTTGGTCCTTATAAAAAATATTATCACGATATTTTCATAAACAATAATTCTGTAGTCCACGCGGTAGAAGCCGCGGGCACAGCTAGTATTTTAATAAAATAAAATCAGTGGTGTTCTATTCGTCGATCGATAAACACTGAAATTGTATTCTAATAGGCTTATTATCGTCAGCGCCCACAACGCGACTCGCGTTGTAAATAATTTGAACGAAATAGCTAATCTTGATTTGAAGTTCAATACGTTTTGGGTTTCAATATTTTACCAGAAGAGAATTTCGACTAGGCGAAATTGTGGGTTCTTTCGTTTCATTAAATATATATTTTTTCCCAAAGTCTCATTACTTTGGACCGCGCGGACTTCTATGTATAAGCGGTCACCTCGGTCCGAGTTTACGACCAGCCTGCAATATTGTGCGTGGAAAGTTAATGAAAAGGAAAAATGCAGGGTATTACACATACGCCAGTATAAATCTGCAAAATGGAAAGTCCTACCATCCAATAGAAATTATATATAAATCAGACTGTATTTTATCTTATAATAGGTATTTTGTGTACTGTATGTGTATGTGTACTTATTATATATATACATACATTTTCTTCGCTGAAATAATTTAACAGTAAGAAATAAACTTGTTCTTTATCGAACAAAATCTAAGCCCTTTCGTAATCTACATATATAATAAAACTGTAAAGAAGATGTGTCTGTACATTTTTTTAGTAATGTTGTAGATAGTAATCGATATAGATGCCAAAACATCATTTTTAAACTTTTTGTCTGTCTGTCTGAATGTATGTTTGTACGTCGTACGTCTGTGCACGCATCATGCAAAAACGACTGGACAGATTTTGATGAAATTTGGTATGGTGAAAACGGATTACACGGGGAAACATATAGGATATTTCTTAATGGGGGAAAATGTTATATTCCTAAGTGAAAATAAGAAAACTTATTCGAGCAAAATCCAGGCGGAAAAATTAAATTATTATACATTTTAAGTTAATAACTAGCAGCTGCTTCTTGCATGGCTGATTGTGTGTAGCTCTTTCAAGCGTTCATGATGCCAACAATCTGTTTGTGTATGCACTAGGTAAAGTTATTAATAAAATTGTTTATAGGGAGGATTCTGTACACAATTAAACTTATAAATTGTATTTCTCTTTACTGTTTCGTTCATTTATTATCTATTTATATTTGATATTTTACGAGTAATTTTTAATTAAGATATTTATATTATAAATTCTCATCGATGATATACCGAGACGTCATGCGAACGACGTTGCGGCCACAGCTAGTGAAACAATATAAATTTATGTCTTGATGAATTGTGAATTTTTTGAATAAGAATAGATTACAGAGCTGATTAATAAATTTAAGGATGAGTATTAATGTCTATGTATTATTTAGTAAATTCCATATTAGACTGTATTTTATATATTTCTTCTATGTTGGTAAAATGTTATGTAACTGTATTTATCACACGTAAAAAAAGTTTCCTAATATCAATTTAACTAATCGAAAAATAGTTTAGCCTTACCTCAACGCAACTTATAACTTTATTTTGCTTTATATAAAAACCAAAGTACTCAAAAGACTACCGCTATAACTATTTCGTGTTATGAGATAGCAAAAGAAAAAAACGTAGAAAAGGTTTTATGATAAAGCAAACTGATATGTATTGAAGGCGATAGCGTTTTACAAAACAAATATGTCTAATAATTCAACACTTCGTCGATCTTCATAGGGCGTAATATATATAATGGAGAAAAATATATCTAATTTAGTTTTCTCTCGAAGAATTCTTTGTTCTACTTCCACTAGGCCGTTTTTTTATGGTGGAAATGGATATCATATATAGCACAATAGCCTTTTATGCTATTTATCGAAAAGGCACCAAAAATATTAACAAAGTCATGTTTTTAGTGCTTCAAATTACTTTTTTAATTAAAATAAATATAGAAAGATAAAGGAAATAAATTAATACAGGTTATTTATTTTAATTTGTATATTATATAAGTAGTCACAGTAACATTTACCACAAGTAAAACGCAAGTAACAATGAATGCCATATATTCCCGCTTATTTCAAGCATTAAATCTAAACCAAACCTCCGTTGAGACGGTCGCTTGAATACAAGACGAATTGAGTATATTATCCTCAGTCACATTGCAGGCTAGTTAGCTCCTTGTCGCTATAGAAACTTATCTACATCGCCTTCAGAGTGGCAAGAGAGTGTACAGAAGTGGATTTTCAGCTACTACAATGCTCCGCAAATTGTAGCTGAATGCTTTACTTGGAAGACTGATTGCATAACTCCTAGGCATTTGTGGTGTTTGCTAGCGCAAGCCAATTTAAATAAATATAAATCGCAACGAACTTCTTAAATGATAACTTCTAACAAAAATGGTAGAGACCATTTAAACACAAATTCTCTATTTGAAATAACAAACGAAATAACAAAATCGTTATCTAAAAGAAAATACCTGTTATTGTGGTCATTTAAAACAAAATAATTAACATAATTTTCTTTTAATTGTAGTTACGCAGGGTTACATACTAACATTTATTCCTTGCAACCTACAATATCGAAATTTGTAATAGATTAACAATTTTTTTTTTAATAATTAGGTGATGGATTTAATGATGCCACCTCGTCTACTAGTTTTTTGAAAATCCTTGTACACTTTTTCTTATCTTTTTAAATCGATGTCATGGTTCTTTAGATACATATTTACTTTTATTATAGTTTTAGAGTTTCCTGCACTGAGGGTCCTCAAATAACAAACATGTTCTCAAAATATTGATGAGGCTTCGAATAACGGCGATAGGACAGAATAGGAGCGTTTTACATACGAAACCTCATGTTTTAATTTCTGCGGTAATTAATCTCTAAAATATTTTTGAAGTGAAACTTCGAAACGTTAAATGTTAAACGTTTAACACACATTATCGGTCTCTCCGCTTTGTGTGAGCCAGAGCGAGAGAGCAATATATTATCAGTCTCACCTCTTTGTGTGAGCCAGAGCGAGAGTGCAAATGACGGTGTGTATGTATATTGCACACTGTTTAAATAAAATATAAAATATCTTTTAAAATGAAGTTTCACTTCTATCGTGTGTGAATCGCACACACACCTTTTTTGTTTTTACTATAATGAGCTGAGGTATGGTAGCTACGCACCAAGGTGATCAGGAAATGACATCACACGATGTAGGCCGAGGGAATTCGACCAATAGGATAAATCGATGTGAACGGATCGGAAGGACTGATATGCCTTACTCCAAGTTAACCGAGACCTTAACCTAAACTAACCTAACCTTAAGAAACGGTGGGGCAGCTAGTGCTTAAATAAATGTACTTAAATAACAACCTATTGATTTGTGAATTTTCCCAATCATTTTATTTTTAGGATTTTCAACTGTAATCCGGGGCAATGCACTTTAAGTTTCCTGTAACGACGTTTGACTTGTGTTCTTGACATTTGCCGTTTTCCACTGACAGTTTTCCGGCTACGGGTAACACAATTTTTTTTTTTTTTCAATAATCCTTTGTTCCAATTAGTAACAAGCTTTTTTAAATATTGAGAATCGACGTAGTAATAATGTAGATCTACTTATTGTTCATGTTTATATTATATATTTTTTCTTTATAATTATATTTATCTTATACAGTACTTAATTTAATCATAATATTGATGTATCTAACTCAGCAAAAGGAAATGCGATTTTAAATAGGTTATTCTAGTTAGTCTAGTTGGTAATGCCTATATTACTTTTATATAAATTATAAATCTTTAAAGTTTGTTGTATAAAGGTTTCAAGATGTATACTAAGCTGATGGTCTAATAGATGTTTACATAAATTAAAAAAAAAACATAAGTTTACTTTTATAAAACGTTAACATAATTACACACAGTTGGGATAAGTACCTACCTATATTATATTTCAAAGGAATATGATGTGATTTAGGCCCCTTTTCAGGTTACATTTGTGTGGGTCATGTCGCTTAGTGAGAAATTGTGTTATCCTCTAAGGAAAATGTAGTGTAATTTATTAGTTATAAGTAATATGTATCCATTGTTGGGTTTATAAAAGGTAATAAGTAGAGGATTTCCATTTAGCTTCTATTTACCAATTGTAATTAGCAAAACCACAATATACAAGTATACATTTAAAAATCTTTTTAGGATAATTCAAGTTACACCATGCCCGGCCGGGGGGCACGGACCCGGCCCGGTGTAGCATGAATTACCTACTACCTACTTCATACAATAGTTTACTATAAATGTTTGATCGTGTCCCGGCCAGGGATCGGCCCGAACCCGTCACGGTGTAACTTGAATCATCTTTTAAAATAGTCAAATTATGATTTATTTTATGATTTAAAAAAAGGCATGCAATTAGATAAATAACACATTATTTGACAGCCGGCGGCGGTCCGACTGACGGCTGTCCCGGGCAGACAGCTCCTGTCAACGTTTTACTTTTTTGTTTTCCTTTGTCAAACGTAAGTGTTGAAAAAATGTTTCACTGTGACCTGATTGATGTGCATGTTGTATCCAAAATATCAGATTGAATCACAGTGAAGCGTGGCAGGTTTAGCTAGTATACTTATAATAGCAAAAATACCAGCCTCTATATGCCCTCAATACAGGATAAAGGCCTCTTCCCGAGGGAAAACACAGTCTGAATCACCAAGCCAGCCCCGTGACCAGCTCACAACTATACGGTGATTTCAAACGTTGAGAAATCCACAGTTCTGTCATTTTTCCCCACTTCGGTGGTTACTAGATAATAATTACTCATTATATTAATATTATATGAATATCGACACTCGTTGTATAATTACACTGGTAAGTCTCTATCTAATTAGCATAGTCATACATCAACAAAATTATATTAATCTAAATTATACCTATTATAAACGTAAAGAACATATTATATACAAATCTTAAAAAAGGTAATCAAATACATAAATCATAATAATAAAAAAAAAAAAATACATAAAGTGGATGCTATCAAACTCGCCGCCAGATAGACACGTACCCAGAAGGCTGGCCACATTGCCACGTTGTATGGCAATGCTTGTACGCTGACCGAAATAATGGACAGCCCTCTGGTCGCAAGACGATTCGTCTAGTTGAATCGCGAGATCCTTAAAATACGCGCACTAGGAGCCCATAGTCTCAGAGAAGAATTAAATGATATTATATTTATATGTATTTTTATTTCGGCACATTGACTTTACTGTTCATGATGGTAAGCACAGTACAATCCAAACACAACGGCGACCACCGAGAGATCGAAATCCAACGCCGTCATGTGCGGTAAAAATTTTACTATTGAATTAATTTAATAAAGATAATTAAGTAACATAAGACAAAATTTACCCAGTTTTATTAAATACAACTCTCATAACGAAGCATGAGGCAGTAAAATAAATGTGCTACAAATTAAAGACAACGCGACGATAAAGGATAATACGACAATAAAAATTGGATATTTAAATTATTTAGCCAAAAGATCAAATGAACGATTCGAATGATTATAGTCCAATAGCTACTATTATACTGTTTGGCGTAACAATTATTAGAGACAACATTAACTTATTTTGTGACGTTATTGAATTAGGAAGAAGTTTGCGAGAGATTACATTAGGAACGGAAAGAACAACTTTGACTTAATGGTTTGCCTTCGGAGTATTACATAATTCACTTTAGTCGTGAATTGACGAAAAAAAAATACTGAGACCACTTTATTGAAACCACTGCTGACATTAGTTACATTTCCTATATTAAAAGAAACCTGTTTTTTTCTTTAATTATATACACGTCATATAAACAGAGGTTGTATTGTCTATTAGTTTGAATAACGTTATATTTTATAACATAAACCATGATATCTAGGTAAACTTCGTAAGTAAAACTTTCGTAAATACAAAATTTTATTCAAATCGTTAGAAACGTTTCAGATAAACCACTTAAATATATGTATATGTATAAAAGTATATACAAGAGTTTCTTCCTTAATAGAATTAGATTATGTATAATTTAAAATTGACATGTAGGAGGCGCCATCTGTTTAATTACCATGACGGCTGTTAATTTGTTAACATTCTATATATACATATAATTTTTACATTTAAAAGTGAAATACCTAATGTAACATAATAAATAAACCTTGTACTTATTATAAAAATGTAAGTCAATACCTTTTGTACTTATACCCTACCACTAAAGCTACTGTCATAAAGAGGTAAAATTTGTATGTTTGTATTAGGTAATTACCAACTAATCCGGTTTTGAAAATTCTTTCCTTAATAGGAAGCTAGATTGCTCCTTTCTGCTATAAGTTATTTTTATGCTTATTAAAATTTATATTGTAACTAAAATGAAAGAATTCACGAGCATTTGCTAATTTCTAGTAGAGATAAAACAAATTGACTATTGATAACATCGACGTAACACTGATGACGATCATATGTTTATTTTTACATACATTCGGGTTTTTACATGTCTGGTATTATAATAATTAGTATTTTATAGTACTAAAATATCACTAAATAACGATATAATTATCGCAAGCAAACAAAACCAAATGGATCAAAACATTATTATCTGGGGCCAACATTACACGAACTCTGGGCATCATAACCATAAACAGCAGTCGATGGAACGTTCAAAATAATGAATAAGCTTGTTAAGTACTTACTATATTAATGAAGATTTTATTATTAGAAAATATAAAATGAACATACGTTTTCTAGGTGTTTGAAAATGCTGAAGACGCTTTATATTCATTATGCCTGAAAGCTTCTACGATATTATCTTACATGTTCTAAGCCAAGGGCGTATCTTGGTAGTTGGCAAGTGCCCCCCCCGTGCCCCCCCTCGTCGTCTGTGTGCTCCCCACGAAACGAACAGTAAATAATTTTAATCAATGTTGCATTATATAATCATTAAAAAACATTATGCACTTCGTGCGTTTTACAATCGCTCGCTACACATGTGGGGCTATTGCGAGCGGCGGGCGGTATAGTGGGGATTGTTTTTACACTCAATGTTGAGGTGATGAGTGGTCTCTTTCTGAGTCAACTTTTGCTTGGGATATGATTTGGCCGGTTCTCCTGGGTTCAAGCACTGTGATGAGCATTTTCGATTCCAAAAGAATTCATTTTTCGTCACAAGTAACAATACGATTCAAAACTCCCTTGTTATTGTGATAGTTGAGTAATGTAACGCAGCACAATGCGTGTTTGTTGGTGTGCTTCAGTCAATTTATGCGGTACCTATTTCTCGAGCTTCTTCTCTTTTCGATTTGAATTAAAATTGTTTTATCACTCACACATAAGCTTGTCGCTAATTCTGACGTGGTTTGCGATGGATCCGCTTCCACGATCACTTTTAATTCTTGATTATCAACTAGGGTCTCTGGTCGTCCACGAGGTTTGTTTCGTAAGTTAAAATTTCCAGATCAAAAACGTTGGAACCAAGAACGTACCGTTTCTTCTCCGTTCTTTCTTTTACATTAACTTCCCCATACACATCATTAATCCTTCTGTTTCTGCAGCGCTGTTTGAGCGGTGGAACTCCTATTCCTCTAAATAACGCGATATTTTAAGTTTTCCATTTAGTGAAAAGAACGATGTCAAAGAAAAATAAAATGGTGCGAAAACAAATGAATCACTAAATTCGAAACACAAGCCTAAATTTGAATTTGGAATTCCTAACCAAACGCCAGACATTTAAGTGGCCAGTTTAACAAAACGTCAATTTCTTATGTAAGGAGGACCTGATATCCAAGGATATTATATGCAAATACTTAGACATATTTATATTATACTAGCAAACAAAGCAACGCGTTGCTGTGGCTTAGAAAAAAAATGTTACCCGATCGCTACTAAACTTTACAACAGGATTATCCGCTGGGCTAATATAATTATTGTCTGAAAATTTCACCGCTTCAGCCATTTTGGAGGCTATAGGCCGTAGGGAAAATATATATAGATAAAAAAAATATTTTCTCCTGCCTGCCCATCTGGCCAAAAACCTGACTCCCTTGTGGTTTGTATATAATACTAAGGTTTCATAAAAATCCAAGCATTAAGCGAAACATCTCAACATAAAAAAAAAACATATTACATTAATAACATATCCAACCAGAATTAAATTAAACTAGTCAAATAACGCTCCTATGCTTCTAAGGTACACAGATGATTATAATAGACGCATTGTATATTGAGATGCATATTATTTTTTATAAACTACATTCATATTTTTTACTTATAGTAGTTATTAGTTTTATTATTAAAACCAAAGAAATGCAACGATTCTAAACAGAAAAGTGTAAATTAGATTTTAAATCGTATTCGTTGTTATTTGACGTCACGAATAAATAGAAACTGATCTAGTTAGAAAACCAACCAATCTAGTATCTACTTCAGTATTCCCTATCGTGTGTGCGAAACAGCATGGTAGTGCATTTCATGAGATAGAATACGTGACTGAAAAAGATTTATTACACCCCACAGCGGCGTTAATTCAACCAGTCTTCGCACATTTCATAAAATTTATGTAGTCGAGCTATTACGAACGGAAACTTTATGATTTATATAATTAATCTTATATTTTAATAATTGCTGAGATAAAATAATTTCCTATTTATTATAATAGTTCACAGAAATTTTGCAAAATTAAATTCAGAATTGATCTAGTTTTGACAATTAAACTAAATATAAAATTGTATGTATAACAGATATCTACATCTGACCGTGGCCAATTTTCTTTTCTCCCTACTAGGACACCATAATTAATTAATAATAAACTATTGAACTCGATAACAAGATAGTGCAAGGCACCCGAATGCCGATAAAATTGTTAACAAATATTTTCCCGCATACTTAATTCGAGTTCATGTTTCAAATTGTGCTTCTCCGCTTTAATTGGTAACGCCTAATTGGTAGTCTCTACAGAAAAATTACTTTCATCAACGAGCGAAGAGTTTCATAATTACTGCAATTAAGACTATTGCGGCGTTTTGTTCAGGCGAGCCGAGTGGCGTCGAACCGCGCCGAACGAACGTGTCGCGTGTACAAATTTATCATTTCTGTGGCTATTCACGTTTGTTATGAATTAATTTCACTTTTGAAACAGATGTCACTTTTATACTTGCTTAAACAGTTGAATGGTATAGACCAAGGCTGCCCAGTTCGTTTTATAGGAGAGGTATAATTTCGATTCGATGTTAACCTTTGGGCCATCTAGTCATTAATACTTGCTTACAACTATGCTATATAAGATATAGCTTTAAGTTACATATAGTTTAATAATGTTATAAGATTTAAAAAGCATCAACTTAATCGGTTGATGTCAGCCGACCACAATTGGTGACTTGTAAATTCAAGGCCTAGGTTTGGACAGCCTTAGTATAGATACTTAGAAGGAATCTTACTAAGACTTATTTACATGCATTTGAACAAGATGTTATAATATTTATTAGAAAGTCCTCGTGCTCAGGGTACTAATCTGTCGAATTAACAATCATTGTGATTGTGTGTTCTATTCTATATAAACATTTATCTTTAATGAATATTAAATTTGGAATATTTATGGTCAATCTGAATTGTTTTTCTCAATTAAGAAACAAGCAAAGCTCCTGTATTAACTATAAATACAATATTTAGTCACAAACAATACCTTGTTCTGTAGAAGATCGCAGCAAAATAACCTAGTGTTGTGTTCTTGCGGTGAATTTTCGGTGAGGTGAGGGTTTCCATAGCTCTTTGGGGTAGGGGGGTTCAAGGTCGGCAACGCGCTATTACAAGCGTCCATAGGCTAAGGTAGCTGCTTAATATTAGGCGGACCGTATCGTTTTTTGCCACTATTGTTATATTAAAATAAGTATATGGTCAAAAGTTAGAACAAAAAGTACAATCTGACTCGTAAAATTTGAAAGTATATTTATATGTTAAACGTATTGATATTAAATTACCATTGAGTTGTATTAGACACATTTTAAAAACTTAAGAAATTTATGAAATAAGTACAATAATATGGTTAGCACACAGTAAGTATTTTATAGTTCATAGTATAGTGGTGTAAACGTAATGAAAAGTTATCTCTGTATATATATATATATGTATTGGTAGATTATGTTAAATGAAAAATTAAATATAGTTTTACAAAACACGCTTCAAAATTTAGTCCACATTTATGCATTGTTTATTATTTCTATTTAAAGTGCAAGTTAAAATAAGTGTACAAAATTAGGTTAATGTCATTTAAATTTATATAAATACTATGTTATAAGTATACATCATCTGGTTTATTTTTCGATGAGTTTAATCTTTGTACTCTATTTAAATATAGGCCTCTGCCCATTTTCTTTTGTTTTGGTTTGATACATCTAATGTTATTTGGAGTTATATAATTATTTATATATTTTAGCCGTGAATGTATTGATAATTAATTACAGTACATTATCCAGATTACTTAATTTTGGTTTCTGTTTCTATCGTAATATCGTCGTAATTGATTTTAATTATTTTATTAATGTTAATGGTCAAACCGGTGATTTGAAAATTGAATTCATAGGGACGGACTACCCGTCGGGGGGTTGGCGAAGGAAAACTTACACTGTACATTATTATTATTTTTTCGTTATAGGTTTAGCGTTGTGGCTACAATCTCACCTGATCTTAGGTGACGATGTGGCCCAAGATGGTACCACGCTAAACCTAGTGGAAGTCTGGCTCTCAAGTGTAGCTACCGGAACACAGCTATTAGTGCCTGGCAACAGATTTTCAACTTGAGGGTGGTAGCTAGCCAGGCGGGCATTAAAATACTATGCTTTTTTCACGATGTTTTCCTTTACCAAAAATTCAGGCACATTGTTGGCATTCGAACTCACGTCAAACGACGCGATGTCCGTACACGATACCACTAAGCCATCATTGCTTCAAAAATTAATTAATACTAATGACTTCTTATTGCAATATAATTTGTTAGATCAGCTCGTAAATTTTCTGTAAGAAGTCTTTCCCACGTCCATAGATTTCAATGATATACTAGTAGAAGTAGGTAGTTATTCTATTTATATGAGCTGCATGGCAATTGAGCGTTCAAGTCTAGCGCACGGCTGGATCGCGGCCACCAATCATATTGAAAACTGATGACTCTTATAACCGTCATGTTGTATGCATAAGCTGTAAAGCTGTCTAAAGCTTCCTAAATATTATTGTAATTCAGGCCGACAAGAAATGTCAGCGATAATCATTATAACAGCTACAGACTCGCATCTTATTCAATGCCGTTGTTATTTACCTAGCATAGAGTGTATTTAAGTTCTTTTATTGAATTATTACAAAGAACTAAAATTATTTGTAACGCAATGATGTGTCATCCAACCATTGAGAATGTGTTAAAAAGGCTAACTTGTATTATAAAAACAAAAAAATATTGTCCGGCATGTCTCAATCGTATGACAAATAAAACCTAGAGACGTGAAAGATAACATTACATTTGTTCGATGTCCGACATCGTGGGTGTTGACAGAGAGAATTCTTGTTAATCAAACTAAAATATTTTTCTTTCCTCCCATCGTGACTATAGGTCAAATCGTATAAATTAAGGGGAAAGTTAGTCCGTGCCACGACGTCGACGTTGCTCATTGAAGTAATCCCGAGCGAACTGGGAGGCGTTAAATAACTGTCATAAGAATCTTATCTTTTGATCAGTAGGCGTGTAGTGTGCCGGAGAGAGATTAATTTTAATCAGTGTTATTTTCCCACGAGCGCGACTGTTTATGTTCTGAAATAAATTGTCGTTTCAGAATCATTTTAGATATGGTTGATTGATTCTATTTTTAATTGATATATACTAAAACAGTTCCTTTAATTTTAACCATTTGACAAGATGATTTTAATACAAAATATAGTAATTTATCTTGCTATTGTAAAACTGTTGTTGGTTTAACAATTTTTTTATTTAATGTCATATTTGGAATCTTTTTTATTATTTTTATTTTACGGTTTGTTATAATAATTGAAAAACATTAGTACTGAATAAAATTTTATTTCAGAGCCGTTAGTTTTCATTTTAAAAATAAAACTGTGTGGGGAACTTGCTTGCGTAAACTATAAGCCACTTATTCACTAGTTCATTCGTCAAAATACGTCATCAATACTTAATGTTTTAAATACTTTTTTTTACACATACAACTTGTTGCGTTATTAGGAACATTATTAGCTTTGTCCAGAAGTGACAATCAAATTGATAACAAATAGTTTATTTGATAAAAATTGTTTTAAAATTCCCTAAAACACAGATAAATAGACCTGTAGATAATTCATTTTTTTTCTCGTATCGTTCACTCATTTTAAGTTAACCGTGAAGAATGCCAACATCACGAAATATGAAGAGGCGCAGTGAATAATAAATGCTTTATATATTGGATCCTGTAAACTGACATCATCTTGGTTGTGCCGTAAGTGGATCGCAGTTGGAGAATACAAAGGGCGGACAGCGCGATAATGAATTTTAGAATCTGTTTATCCTTCTCTTTTTTGTCGATCTATTAGAGAATGACTGGAGCAGTTTATTACATTCAAGTTTCTTCTTCCTTCTTGTATTTTGAAATTAAATATTACAATTCAGTCTTAGGTAAAAATGTCATTATAATAATATGCAATATTGTAAAATTACCTCGGATAATATTACAGACAAAAGTAGACAGTAATTAGGTAAAGTTTGATTATTAATTTCGGTATTTTTAATAAAAGAAAAAAAATATTTGAAGTTTTTTTTGTTTTTCATACCGTATAAAACGTGTAAGTGCATTTCCTGTAGTGCGGGATAAAAGGCAAATGGATTAGCGGCTTTTAAACGAACGCCGCGCCGGACCGTCGCGTCGGCCACAGCGGAAATATGGGAAATACGTTCCCAACGTTCTGGTAATCACGCTCCACTGCTTCTAATGTATTTTTTGTTTTACTTTTATAATTTGTAGGTACCTGTTATTGACTTATTTATTATTAACAATTGTATAAATAATAAGCACTATTAATGAAGTTATTCATAAAGTATTTTTTCTTTTGCCCGCGACGTCATTCCTGTTACGTTTGAACTGAAACGAATCGTGCGCCATCTACTGGAAACTGATTGTACTAATACATACACTTTGTGAGTGTGCGATTTTAAGTGTTGATGTGGCCTAAGTTGGTAGCACGTAAAACCTAGACGGAATGGCTCTCAAGTGTAGCTGCAGGAATACACCTATAAGAGCTTGGCAACAGATTTCGAACTTGGAAGTGCTATAGGGCCGACCTCTGTAAGAGTGATTCTGCTGATGGTTTCCGGGACGAGGGGCGTGCGTGCACGGATATATATGTATTGACATAATACCTTATATCTTAAGATTAATATATTATGCATCTTACCGAAACAGTGACAGATATGTAAAGGTAAATAAAAGAATTAATATATATTATATAGTAGTCTTTATTAAAATGGTAAACAAAAATTGTACGTGTAATCTTTACATGTGATTAAAATAAACTTAGATCAATTCGAAACCACATTGACGGACGCAGTGTCCAGACATTCTACTACTGTGTCATCATCGCTTACTATGGCAGCTATAATTTGCTAGGATATTAATTTATTATTCTAAAAATATTTATTATAGCCAACATCTAATATTATCATTGATATAAATATTTTTTGAATATTTAACAAGTGTGACGCGAAATAATTTCATTTATATGTACTTCTACTTAAATTACGGAAATAGTGTTTTTGTTGACACAATATATATACCTACCTTTTAAGACTAAACATTAATTTGTTAGTAAGTGTTAGGGGTAAAAGTATTAAATTGTCGATTTTTAATATTGACTAGTATAGTGTCAATATCGATTACTATCATTCTACTTAAAATCGCAAAGTCGTATTAAATATAGTTATGACATTATTTTTTTAATTATTTCTTCATTTGTTTTCTCGTCTTTCGATTTTCTTTAATATCGCTATTTCTGGAAACATACAAAAATTGTAATTCGCATTATTTAGGAATACGAGTTCCGTCGTGGCACCATTGCAGCACAGACGGAACACAATATTAAAGACGTATATGGGCTAGATATTGTAAGTGAACACACGATACGTTTTTGGATGGTCCCTCCCGTTTTAGAAATTTTTATCTCTATAATGAGTCCCGTGGTCAACCGGAAACGAAAGTCGATCATGATGAATTGAAAGACGTAGTGACAGCAGGTTCATATCAAACCAATTATGAATTAACAGTAGCCTTCAGGAAAATAGGTACCGTATGAACTTACTGAACAACAACAACAAAATCGTATCGAAGCTTGCTTTAACTTGTTGAATTGGCACACAAATGAAGGGATTCTGAATCGGATTGTTACTTTTTGTGGAAAGTGGATCCTGTATGATAATCGAAAACGTCCGTAGCATTGGTTGGACACAGGGGAGACAGCTAAATCATGTCCTAAATGCAAAATGAGTCAAACGTAGCTGCTTGTGTGTGTGCCGGCATTATTCATTGCAACATCTTGAGAACTGGCACAACAATTATTCAAGAGGTGTACTGTGAAGATTTGCAAATAATTATGGACATGCTCGCTGTCAAACAATTAATACTTGTTAATTGTTGTAGTCCACTCGTTCTTCACGACAACGATCGAACAGCGCCCTATCTCAAAACTAAAAGAGTTTTGACTGGAATCTCTCCGTCACCCATCATACTCACCAGTCCTTGCACCAATTGATTTCCATTTTTTCCGAATTTAGATTGTTTGTTACAGGGAAAAAAAAACTCTAGGCTTATTAAGCGATTAAGAGTGCCTTTAAAGAGTTTATCGATTCCTCTCTACAGGATTTCTATAGCAGAGGCATCTGTGAACTTCCATCAAAATGGCAAAAGTGCATGGGCAATAATTGCCAGCAATACAACTAATTAAATACAGTTTTCATTTTAAAAAATGTCTTATCTTTTCTATATAAAACGGAAATTACTTACTTTAACCCCTATTAATAATTACAGTAATGTAATTCTTCCTACAAGTTTAATGAACACTTAAAATGCCAACCAGAAACAGTATTTTAGATAGGTTGTCTTAGTTCCTACTTCCTAGCAGATGTTCTAAATGAAAAGGAAAACAACAAATACCTAAAGAATGCGAGTGAGTCTCGTAAAAAGAAATGAAAATGGTATTATACTATACGAGACGGTACAGTGGAAAAGATGAAAGCTGCCATACAACATCCCTTAATATTACGTAATGTTATTTATGACTTTGTATTTATTAAAAAAAATGTTCTACTAGCTGTGACCCTGTATTGTGGTCACCGTCGTCCACCGGTTATTTTAAAGATTAAAATGATTATTATTTTATTTGTGCGGAATCCCAATCCTCTTTCCAAAATAAAAGTTACTCCTTACAAAATCAGTTATCTGCCAATGAAACTCCTGTCAAAATCGGTTCATACGTTTCTAAGATTAACTGGAACAAGCAGATAGAAAGAGAAAATTAAAAAAATGCTTTTTTGTTATAAGTGCCGTATATACTTACATGTGTATTTATACGTTACATGTGTATTTAGTAAAGAGCTATCATTTTGATATTGCAAACAGACACTTCAATTTTATTAATGTGTTGTATAGATCTAAAAACTATTCAGAAGAGATTAATATTTCCAAATCAGTATTTTAATGGACTCTCTTTTGAACCCTTCAACCTCAGCCAATTTAGATAACCTCTAAAGTTATGAAACGTAAACTTGGTTCGTTAAAAGTTTGATTATTGATAATATTTATTCTGCTCTTCTCCCACTAAAAACATAGCTTGAACATTTTTAAACAGTATTGGTACTGAAATAACATACAGTTTTGAAAATGTTGTACGATAACATTAGCTTTATAAAACTAATTCATTGATACGAGTACATGATGGCTCAGTGGTAGCTTGTACGGATATCGCGTTGATTGAATCACACATCACACTTCGACCCAATGTCATAAGAACGAGAATATACACTGGCTGGGAGTCGGTTCCACAGTTTCATGGTACAGTAAAGATTGCATTAGTCATTGAGAAACTTGGGGACATTAGTCATTTAATTGGAGATTTAAGGGTATCACGGAGTTAATCAGGCCCCAATATTAACCTCAAATGCACACAACAAATATCAACCGATGAAAATCGGTTGCGTTATTTCTCTTAACTAGAGAATTGACGGAACTCCTGTGATTGAATATTAGCGATAACAGGATCGAGAAATCGATCGGTAAAAGCTTTAGAGTGCTAGGAGTAAATTCAATTCCGAGTAACTCAACTCCAAATGAAGCAGGATTACGTAAGAGCTGCCTGCAAATCCCTAGTAAATGATATTGTGTGATGATGGCTCAGTGATAGCGTGTTCGGTAAAGGAAAACATCGTGATGAAACTACAGCATGGTGGTAGGGCATTTTCTAATACTCTCCAGGCTAGTTACTACCCTCAAGTTGAAAGTCTGTCGCCATGCATCTATAGATGTATTTAGGCAGCTGGACTTGAGAGCCAGTAACTCTACTATGCATAACGTTTTATCTTCTTGGGCACATTGTCATTTAACGTCAGATGAGATTGTGGCCGAACGCTAAACCCTAAAAATATTATATAAAAAAATACTAGTGCGTGTCGGGCCACGCGTAGTGTAGGGTTCCGTATTTGCCCGTCACAATATGTAGACTTAAGGATGCTTATGTTGCACCGGGCAGGAGCCGGGCTAGACGCCGGCCGATACACGGTCAATTATTAATAGTATACTATTTTATATGAAGTAATTCATGCTACACCGGGCTGGATCCGTGCTACTTACCCTACGGGGGCACAGATCCGCCCCGGCCTCGGCCCGTGTAGTATGAATTACTTCATACAAAATAATACAATTATGTTTGACCGTGTCCCGGCCGGCACCCGGCTTTGTGTAACATGAATCATCCTTTAGAGATGGGCCTATAAGTTGTTTAAATGGAATTTGCACAAAATTACTTCTCTGAATACATTTTATAACTTGATTGACTATTACTTGTTAACTTGTAAAGCCTACTTACCTCTGATAGTTTTCCTTTTAATTACATTATAAATACTATTACCATTAATTTTTTCACATATCCAAAAACAACAATTTAGCTGGCATGGGATATTTGACTCTAACAAAAATTAGCACTTTAAAAAGTATAATATTTAGCAAACAGATTCTTGAATCGAAAAATGGTTTTGCACAGACCCACAATGTTTTTGAACCACTTATCCAAGGAAACCCCACGCGATGTAATAGACGAGAAAAAAAACATCCCCAATTTATGTGTAGGGGAGTTACTCTAAACAATTTATTTTTCGAGATTTTATTTTACCACTTTATCGGTGTGATTAATGTGTATACCCATACCAAATTACAGCTTCCTAGTACTAAGAATCTCTGAGCTAAACCACGAACAGACAGACGGACATACCGAAACAATAAAGGTTCCTTTTGACTTCGGAACCCTAAAAACATAGCACACATAGGTGCATTATACCTGATAAATATTTTGCTAAAATTTTTACACTTTATATAAGAAAAGTAATTCACTTCCCTTAATCCCATTTCCGAGAAGAGTTTTAAGCTTACTTGAACGGTTCAACACTTGGAAATCAGATATCTACTCGGTCACATAAATTTTATTCGTAAGCCAAACTCAGCAGAACCCATTTTTCTTAGAGTATTAGTAACGAATATTAAAGCTCCTAGTTTAAAAGACTCCTTGTGTGGTCTATTGACTTTGCCAGTTCATGTAGGTATTAATTCATTATTTCAACAAACAAATAATGTAGTATAGACAATAAAGCCAATAACGTAATCATGGCTAACTGTTGAAAAAGACCACAACTTAAACTTTACTTATAATTAATTTGGTACGAAAGGACGTGTATATAAGTACTAGTTGTGCCCGCAGCTCCGCTCGCGTGAACTACGAAATGACGTCGATCGAGCGCAGTCACGAATCGTGCGGCCCCGCTCAAAAAATGCTTATTGTGGGTGATCCTTAGAAGATACATATATGTTATTGCTGCTTTATTTGTAGGTATTTTTAAGATATACAATTATGTAGAACATTAATTTTAAGCGCCCAAAATGCGTCTTTTCCGAACTGATTCAGCGTCACTGCTTGTTTCGTATGTAATATACCCTATAACCTGGCCAGATAACATAGCTATAAATAAAAATAAAAATAAACATATAAATCGGATAAGAGGTTTCACGTGAAAAGAACATAAACGGTCAAACAGACAGAGAGACCATACAGACAAAAAAAGACCATAGTTAAAATCCCACGTATAATTATTTGGAACAAAAGGAAATAAATATATATAATGTACCCATATATTTAAATGAAAACAGTTAAAGTTGCACCTATTTCCAAAACAACAACTTCCATATACAGTAATTTAAGTCTTAGATTCATACAAAAGTTGCTGCACCCATATGCGCGTAGAAATTAAGAGGGATGCGACTTCGTATAGGTCATTAGGATACCGTGGGTGCAACTCTAATGCAAACTGAAACAAACTTTAGTACCGTAGTCGTCACGAACTAAACTTTCTTCCATTACAGTACCTACGTTTTACCGAGAGGTGATGACACTAAGACGAAAAATAGATAAACATGTACTTTGTATTGTTTCTTATCGTTGATATTATTAATATAGGCCCAAATAGGTTTCCCAGTTTTAAGTTTCTTTTTTGTCGAAAGTGTATTATTAGATCCTTACATATGAAATTGTCGTTTTTTAACTGGCCACCTTGATCTCAAATATCTGGCGTTTGGCGTTAGGTAAATTACTTTTTTGGAAATATTTGTAATTTCACTGACAATGTTTTCAATATGTTCGTTTAAAATGGCACAACTCTTATATTTTTACAAGCGTGTCATACATGACGCTGGAGATTTTATGCTGTGTGTGACTCGAGTCTAAAATAGATAGAATAGAATAAATGAATATGATAGTATATAATAAAAATAAAATAAAATGGAATAATAACAATTGCTTCTTTTATGTGCTAGTACATCCTCGAGATACGTTTTTCTAAACGTAATTCCGAATTGAATGAGTTATCCCTCATATATTTAGGAGGTTTATCTCGAATTAACACCATTTGTTGACTAGATTATACTTTCTGTATTATTTTACTCGCCGTATACCATTACTTTTATATTGAAGCCAATTGGTTCCTACATTACCATGAAATTGCCAAGGAAGGTAATACAAATATTTAATTCCCAGTTTGTAGTCTATTGTTAAAAATATATTCACTTATAAGAAAAAACTCAATTTCAGGTCATATATCCGTACAAATTTTGAATTCAAACGGATGAACGATGCGGGAGGGCAAAGAACACACAGACACACAGACATTCGATTTTTTTTAGCGTTTTGTCACTATCTCGCCGATGTGACCCAAGATGGTGACACTGTAAGCCTAGTGGGTGAACTGGCTCTTAAGTGCAACTGCAAGATAAACAAGATTGTATACCAGGCCACGTAGATACCTATTTATCTAAACTTTTAATAGGATATGAAGGCTTTACCAAATATATCTATCGTGTAAGTAAAAAATATTAGGTATGTTAAGTTTAATTAACGTGTAAAAAGTCGCAGGCAATTGCTAGTTTGAAATAAAATCGAATCATTAATCGAAATAAACTTGAGTGGTGTCAAGGGACACCCGGATGGAACGAATTTCCTTTCGATTAATTAGTGAAGGAATTGTAATAAAGTTTTAATTTTTTTAAGTTATAATAATATTTTTTTTATTATTAAGAAATATAATGTAATATAAACTTAATCAATAGATTCATTTTTTTTATTATTTATTATGTACAAAAAACCTATATACACTCAACAAAAATAATCGTCGCGACACCACACTGTACAATGCGAAATAGAAAGACGAAACGAAAATAACTCACTTGCTTTCTATGAGAGAGAGAGAGAGACAGATAGAGAAACACGCGCACGCCGCACGGCTTACAACTATAGCAAAAAGTGTCGTTACAACTTTTGGTCTTAATTTTTTTCGTCTAACCCCCTTTCGCAACGCGCCATAAGGAGCTTCGTTCCAATAAACAATTATACTGTAATGTACATATTCTGCGAGCCTTGATTGATAAGGTTATTATTAAACGTAAATAAAACAGTAGGACAATTAATTACTAATGAAGCATAGCTTCTACTATGGCAACTAAACCGCTAATCTAGCTATTAATAGAAATTATTATTCTCTGTGAAGGATAATAATTATTGACCCGAGTTTCCTTATGGTATTTTCCAGTAAGTTTTAGTTCAAGTATTTATTTAACATTAAAAATTAAGATGATTAGAATACATTAAATGTTGACTTACTATTTAGGTACTTATTTGCAATATTTTAAATGCAAACAATGACGTCACATTTCTTCTATACCTATACCATATAGTAAGTACAATGGGCAAGCAAACTGGTCGTTTTGAAAGTTATCTTCAGTTGAAATTGCGATCTATCGATAGATAGCATTTCCTTTTCCACTCCTAGTGTAAGTGGAGTACATCTTTCGTCGAGTAAACTGAATTAGGAACGTTTTTCTCCATTTTATATCTCTCACCCTCTGAAGAGCGACGAAGCGTTGAATTATTGGACTTACTTTATTTTATAAAACGATTTGGTCTCCGTGACGTTTTTGTTTACTTTGCTACAAAACGTTATGCGAGTTTCTGCTTCACTCTTTATTAACACAAAGTGATAGTAAGTTGACTTTCATTAGGTATTAGGTATATATCCGCCTTGAGTCTGCAGAATTCGCTATATAAAATTTTACTTTTGAGGATAAATTATTTAAATGACAGTAAAATTTAAAAGTAAGTCTGCTGTAAATGCGGTTTTAATATCCATTATTAAAATGTCTGTATTTTAAAATGTTTTTTTTTATAACCGTTTTTAAACTCTCCTGAAAAGTAAGGTTATTTACGTTTTAAAAACTCTGCGCAATCGCGCAGGTGTTTTATTTTATATATTTTGTTTTAAGCTTTCCTTTTTCTCATTAAATCAATCAATTTAACACTTTAATACATGAACAAACAAATATCAAGTCTCTCTTTCATTAACAACATATATGGCTAGTACGTTGGACGGTGGCGATTTATTATAAGGATGTCACAAATAATATAATGAAAAGACTAGATGTTTCAAATGTTATGCTTGAATTTTGGTTAGAGAATATTAAATGAGGCGTGAAGACGAAGACGCATCTCTGAATGCCGGTGTAACAGCTATGGCTGTCGATGGAATTTGTCATCTGTACTGAAGCTGTAAAAGCCGAAAAGGCTCCAGGGCCCCTAAGGCTAACAGTATAGTCAGTTCGAAAAAAAAACATCTGTACTTTCCATAAGATACTGTGTAGTAATTTTGCCGAGGTGCTATATTTTTTTTAATTTCAGTTGTCGGATTGTAGGAATATTGTACAGATTTTTATCTGCTTGTGTGACGTGCGTACCAGATACTGTTTCCTTTTCATTAAGTTTCCACGCACAATATTGCAGGCTGGTCGTAAACTTCGTCCGAGCGAGGTGGCCACTTATACATAGACTTCGTACTAACAAGTTCCTGTGCCGTCCGAAGTAATGAGACAGAAAAAAATAGCACGTTCCATGTAATTTCAACGTTATATAAAGGCTTTATTTAATAATTTGTAAGATATAGGTATTAACTATTTCGGTATTACTTAGAAAATTCGTAAACTTTCCATCATAATCTATCTACCATAAGGTTCGTCAAATGTTCTCAAAAATATTACCGAGAAATAAATACAACATTTTGTTATATCATGATCATATTTTAGAGTCTATCTATATTTTATATATCAAGTTAATATGTTCATCTTATTTAATCTTTGACAACTGTCACTATTTTAAGATACGGCAATTGGTTTTTGCGATTATTTTATTTTTTGTATTGACAAGAATTCTTCTCATACGTCTATAGTTTACTTGGTCATTTTGTATTTAAATTGACATTAAGAAATCTAAGCAATCGAATTTAAACGTACTTACAGCTGTTTATGAATAAAATTATATTGGATGTCAAAATCAAAATAGTCTCAACGATATTTCACAATAAAATATTGAGAAATACACTTTTTTTACAATAATATAAGTGCTAAATTTAAACTTCAAGATTAGACACAATTTAAGGAAATCAAAGTTAAACGCAATCGTGATGTTTTAACACGTTTTTATAACGATTTTAGTAGAAACACCGTACCTACCTCAGGTAACTCGGGAGGAGAGCGAATTAAAACTAATGGAACGCTTAATTTCTCGTGAGAATAAAGCTTCGCTGTCGACTCTAACTCACTGATTTTGTTACCTTCAGTTTGTGAGTCTCATTTGTGCATATTTAATAGTTTTTTATAATACCTACGTACACGAAGTAATACAGATGAGATAATAAACTAATTTTTATTTTTACATTGACTGTTATAAAATACTAGCTTTGCGTGTTAATTTAATTCGACCACTCTTCACCGCGCCGTCGTTAACGCACCACTTGTTCTCTCTTCCCGTACGTGTCTACAGCTTGCCAGATTGCTTGATGTTCGTGATCACTGCTCCGCTCCTTATGGTCGTAGCTTGCAGTTATATAGCTTACAACCTTTGTCAATACATAGGCTATAAAATACTAAGAGTAATTTTCATATTTGAATGGTAGTTTCAAAGATTAGCGCATTCAAACAAACAAACTCATCATTTTTATTTTACTTTATAGATTATAATAAACTAACTTCCATTAGGTCACTATGTTAGACAACGTTATCCTGTAATACAAATAGGTAATATATGAATCTATAATCTGATACATGTAGTATTGTAAAGATGAAGTTTATCAACGGGACATCAATGATTCACGGTCAGTGAGTATTTGAAACCGATACATTGAAATCCGGACATCTCCGCTGTGCCTATTCAAACATCTGGACAATGAATATTCATGAACCTGACTCAATAATCGTGTTTCGGATCGTTTTACTAAACAAACCACGCCGTACCATCTCTATGATATTGTTTTCAATGGCATCGATCGTTTCCCGGAGTTCGTGTAACGTTGGCTCCGGATTATCTTATTTTGATCCATTGAATGTTGTTTGTTCGTGAAGATTACGTAGTTTGTTCGTGTCCTTCACAATATTGCTCTTGTAAATAGGTCTTTTGTCGTGACGTAATCATATTATCTATTTTATCGGCCGGTGTAGACGTCTGAACGAAAAGCGTTCCAAAACAAATATCATTCGATATCGATTTGATAAGAAGATCTATTAAGCACATTCAGAAGTTTCATTCAAAAACACCTTGATTAATTATTTTTTCTAAATTTAGTATTTAGAATTTTCTACAACTATTCGAGGCAACTACTGTGTATGAAACAATTTTGTTCCATAGCAGACATTCATAAGTTCCGATTTTCCCAACTGCATAATCACGCTATTTATGATGACTTCTGATGAAAGCCCTCCTAAGCTTTATATATGTGTATATTACTTATATTATATTTATATATATTATTATATATATATATATATATATATATTACTACGCATTAAACAATGAATCTGAACTTTCTCTGATGGACTGAAGACATCATGACGGACATAGCATTTTTAGTGCAATAAAATGTTTAATTATTCCCTATCACTTTAAACATAGCATTTGGTGTAATATTGACGTTTAATTATAGTATCTTGAATTACTTAATAAAGACGATTCATTTCAGTGAGCGTTAAGTACTGACTAAGTGAGGGCGGGAGACACGTCCTCCGAGGGCAAGCCATTAAGTTAAAACGCTTGTCGTCACCGTCCTTTTTGTCTTTAATGTAATTTCGCGTAAAGTTCTCACTAATTCGATAATGGCCAAAAAATAAACAGCCGATCGTTCGGATAAGTGTTGTACAATATTTTTTAGAGATAAAAATTTACAGTAATTGGTTTCTTGACTCTTTGGTATTTGAATATTAACTTTTTACAGATCTCGTGGCAAAGTGGTGACTGGCCATATTAGTTTTTTTAAAGTAGCTCGGCTCTTTTACTGTATTATCACTGATGGTAAGCACAGTACAATCTAAATACAACGGCGACCACCGAGAGATTAAAATCCATCGGCGGTCGCCGCTGTCATGCCGGTTTGCATTTATGGAGATATTTATATTAAGAACCAACTTCTTATGTGATGAGCATGATTTTTAGGTATTCAATAGCTATTATAATAATATAATATAATAATGAATCAAAAATATTTTTTTCTAATCTGACCAATAATACTAAACAATAGCAAGTTCAAAAGAAAAAAAAATACAAGCTTCATCATATTGGTATAGATTATGTATATCAGCTGTAGTTACACAAGCGTTGTTTAGTTTGGAATATAAAGGATTTTCGTTAGAAACTTAAAACAAATATATTAAAAAATAAAATTTACGCAACATGTAATGTGTGTTCTATGTTTATTATCGGCCTTTTTTCTTTAAATACTTAGTGTAAGATATTCATATTTCGAAAGCTAACGAGACCGATGTTATCTCAGTGGTGTAATGAAATGCAAACGTAGGTAGGTACCAGGGCTTCCTTATTGCCTTTCATTAATCTTTGGTGGCTTCACTTTTTCAACGGTTCCCACAATTTATCCACTCATTTTTCATGGTTTCCACTTTCACTGTTGTTTGTCTGTCCGTGTCGTCTGTGAAGACGCTTTTATTGTAATTACTATTTATGTATATTATTTCGAAACACATATAAACTTAGGTATATTACTTTCAGAACATTACTGTTTTATTAATCGTAGATACGTTTTTAATAATATATACAGTACTAATGGGAATTAGAAAAAGCTATAAAATATGTAAATAAACGAACAGGTATATTCTGTTACCGAACTTTTATCCCAACTGGAAAAATAAATACAAATCATAAATATTAATGAAATTTGGAAAAAACCGACAATGAACTTTAATTGATTTCTTTCCAGTTTATATTCTTACGTATACATGTACTTATATATTAAACTTCAATAATTTCCAGGCTATGTCAAGAAGGTTTTACAGTTAAAAGGGTAATAAAGGGTGGACTATTACGATAATGATATTCATGTCTGGAAGTGACTCTCTCTTTCTGAACTCTGTACATTATTTATACAGTAAAAAAATATTTTTGATAAACCCCATAGTGTTTATTGCCCGTTCTTGATGACTGGGTTTTTTCCCGAACCGATGGTAGTGTATAAATTAAATAAAGTATCGAATAAAGATTTAATAAAGTATTTATGATTGTAATTGTACCTCCAAACTCCCAATAAAAAGTTCTCACTGACTATAAAGTATGGTTTCATTAAAATGTGCGAGGGCCCAGTCTTGAAAAGGGGCTTGTCGTGACCCAGACAAAGGTATTTTATTGTTTCGTGCTTACCGTTTTCATTAAATTAGACAAATAATGTCACGATAAGTTTACGAGTAATTTATATTTGTTATATCAAGTTATAATCTATGTATATATATAAGTTATATGTATTATTTCTTTCCATGCGGGGTTCATATGTAAAAACTAATTAACTAAAACGATAAGAGTTGTTTTTACAATTAAATCTTTTATGTACATGAGACGTTTACATAAAATTATCAAAATTGATATGTTAATCTTATTTTTATGATACCACGGCAAAGTGACTACACTGTACCTAATGGTGTACCAAGTGGAATCAAATAACATCAGCGATCGCCGTGTCCATCGCCAATTATGTCTTGTGGTATTCGGGCTAAAGGAGAATGCTCATGGATATATGGAATTCCGTCTCATATTGCATCTAAATCAATCTTTGTAATTTTCTAGAATTACTAATTACTACACACGCTAATGTTATTTTTTTTAAATCGCGTTCCAGAGATATTTTGTAAAATCTAACATAATCTAATAACTAGGGATGCGTCGATACACAGTTTTATCAATACGGTTATCGATTTAAAAATAAATGAATATTCAGTTTGATTGTGTAGGTTTAATAATTCGAAATGGTGTTTGTACATGGAAATGTGATTACCTAGTTCAAACCGTATTTTTGAGCATGTTAGGCTACGACTTTTTGGTCTTTGTTAAGACATATTATGTAAGGAATAATAATTAACAAGCGTGCACAAACAACATGGTGGTCAATTTAGTTATCTCTTTCAATAATTTCATTGCATCCTACGTTTATTACCTTTATTGAGTTCCTACAATTATGGTTATTTCCATAGTCATTGCCAGTCTATAGCAGCCTATAGCGCCAAATGTAACAAAAAAGTGGCTTTTAAAATAGTTTGACAACCATAAAATTATTGTATAACAATCCGATATTTCTTTGGTAGTATTTCGGACATACTCGTATCTAAGAAAATATCGATAAACCAAAACATCGACATCTTTCTCCCCTAGCCACTATTACCGCGAAGCTGTGCTGTCTGTGGAGTGTCACAAAATAACCATAGATAATAAATATATACTTATCTGAGAAAGGAATGGATCAAGCACAATTTATTTATTAAAATTATGTTTAATCATGTAGTTATCCGTAATTAAATATTGAGTTACCTAAATATTATTATTTTATATAATTTATGTGAAAAAGTATTATGATCTTGGTCAAATGTATAAAGTAACGTATTAATTATGTAATGGTCCGTTTAATGGATTGCAATGTCTACGGAAATGTCTATGGCACAGAAACAGTTACATTACTCTATAGTTTTTAAAAATATTAACACCTAGAAAACTAAATCCCTAAGACAAATATTAATAAAAAAATTACTATTATATCTTAATATAGAGGCATGAGAAAATTTGGCACCATGAATGGGCATTCTCCTTTAGTAGGTAAATTTAATTTATGCTTTTCTACTCAGCACTAACTTTAATATCATACATCATTCGTGTATGAGAACATAATATTCGGCCTATAATTAATATGAACAGTTCAAATGTATGTTCTTCTAAACAATTAGACTGAGCTTTTCGTGAAGGAAAACATCGTAATGAAACCACAGCATGATGGTAAGTAATTTTCTAATTCCTATCTGGCAAGCTTCCACCCTAAAACTGAAAACCTTTCGCCAAGCACATATAGGTTTATTTTAGCAGTTGAATTCGAGAGGCACTCTTTCTCTAGGCTTAGTTTGGTAAACTTAGACCCAACCGTCATTTAACATCAGGTGAGATCGTTATCAAAAGCTAATTAATACAGCCACTCATCTGTCAAAATTTAAACACGGAGACTTTCTCATTCATTTTGTTAAAAGAAAACAGAGCTAAATATAAACATTGCTTATACTTATAATATATCATACCTAAGGTAAGGCCGATAAAGTAAACAAAAAAAAATGATTGCCTTTAATAATATTATAAAAATCAATTTAAAATTTACATAGGTGTAAAGAATTATATAAAACCCTACAAAATAATAAAAAACAAGAAGATTTATCTTCATATAAGCTGTGACATAAAGTTAAATATGAAAGAGATTGTAGCAATAAGCAACAGCGTGTTAGAGAACAAAGGAATTGGGAAAGTTAAACGAGTGCTATTTAATCCGGCATCCCATGGTTATGAGGGCAACAAATTGAGTAATTACACCGGGCTATTGTAGTCTAGATGTGTCGATAATCGCAGCATTGCGTACGACCCGGCTCTGTTGTCGCACGGCGTTTCAGCAGAATGGTCTATAAGCTGAATCGAGCCGGGCGGCATCCGTTCACCCTTGAATTTAATTGAACGGACGCTATTTATCGAAAAACATGGTTAGCGCATTATTCCTAAGCTTATAATGATACTATTAAGAGTTGAGTATACCGATAAATAGTATGTACGTGTTGATTTTTATATAACTTCGAAATTGAAGTGTGTTCCCCGCAATTAGTAAAGGACTCTTTAATTATACTATATTTGTCTCTGACAGGGAAGTTTCTGGTATTATAAATGGATAGGTAAAGATGAATTAATTACAAATAATATTTAAAAATACTAGATTTAACCAATAATAATCATTTTAATAATGTAAATATATCTAAGGTATTTATACTAATATTATAAAGCTCAAGATATTGTTTGTTTCAGCGCGCTGATCTCTGAAACTAGCATTCAAGAATATCTATATAACTTCACCCTATGATTCTAAGGAGCGGACCAGTAACCATGAACGTCAAGAATTCCGAAAAGGTTGATCGAAATGAGAGAGAGAGGTAGGGCACAGAGCAATTTCTTTTGAGATTTCTCTCTACTTGGGACAGTTCGATTGGTAGTATATCTCCACCCTATAGAAGATCGCAGCCAAATAACCTTGTGTTGTGGTCCAGCAGTGAGTAGGGTTTTCATAGCTCCTAGGGGTAGAGGATTCATGGTCGGCAACGCGCTAGTTGATACCTATGGCATTATAAGCGTCCATAGGCTACGGTAGCCGGTTACAATCAAGCGAGTCCTATGCTTGTTTGCCACCTCAGTTGTATAAAAAAAGACGAGCGTTGTTCGTTCTAAAGGCATCAAGTTCGAGACCTAGCGGTGGAATCACCTTTGACAAATATATTTCCTGATATTTCCTGCTTTAGAATAAATTTACCATAAACTAGAAACCGATCTCGCAAAAAGCGCTATCGTAGATCACATCCGACCGGTGTCGAGCAACCGCGTGTCCCCGGGCTACATTCGTATGACATTTTCTACTTACGTGACGATTTCTACAAGTCAACTGCACAGTTTGCTGCCTTATGGCCTGCCCCCCACACCTGTAACACAGGATGCCCCTATCGGACGTGGAGTCGCACATTGGGCGAGTGTGGCCCAAGCCCATGCACTTAAAGCGGCGCATGGGGTTATCGTCCAGTGGCTGTATGCGGGCCACAATCCAGCCGATCAGCCGTCCTGCCTCCGCCAGCTACTTAGTTGCCTCCACTGGGAGCGATACGTGTACTAGTGCCCCCTCAGTCTTGCCTGATATAGCCAGCCTTAATCTGGCCTGGCCCATATCCGATCTTAGTGGTAATTATTGCCACTACCTCCCTCTACAAATCCACTTCTACCGCAAGCCAATTAAGAAACTACGTTCGAAAAATGTATTTTTGTTGAAAGGTAAAAAATATATTGAAATACTTACGTTGGTTATACAGATTTAAGTATTTACATTGTTAAATAATGTAAACTCACTGAATTCGTGAGTAGGTACTGTGTTCGAGGTTCGGAAAATTGAATGCTAATCCAAATGTCATAATCACATACATGTAAAAGTCACATGCAAATTGCAAAATTCGATATCATCATTTCGTTTTATTAATCTTGTTTGAATCTTTTGGCTTCTGGCAATTTTTCAAGAAAAATTATATAGTATAAACAAGGCAGCGTGTATTTGAAGCTGAATTATCATTTCCATCGGATTTTTTATTTATAAACTTTTAAGTAAAATTTCTATATGTGAAGCTAATAATTCGTATTAATTAACAAAGTTGTTAATTTTTTTTATTTTCCTTTAAAAAGTTATTAGACACAGCTGTTCTTAGTATTTCTTTCCTACTTATTTCTTTTATGCAATTCGCATATGTCAGACTTATCGTAACATAACCCTGATATCCTCTCCATAAATAATGTTTATTAGACATTTTAGTTGTCTCAGTTGTCGATCACCTAAAATTTTATTATAAGTGCCAAAGTCAATTCTGTTCAAACCAATTCTATTTCTTATTATTTCTTTTAATAGTTAAGTTGTATTAATTATGTATTTCCGAAACTGAAAATATATATTTCTAATTTAAATTATTTCAATAATTATTGTCTAAAATATATATAATCATTCTCAAACCTAAACATTAATCCAGGTTCGTTCTCAGTAATGCTATCGAAACTTGATCCCATGTTTAGTATTTACACGCGTTAATATTTCACCAAGCGTAGAAACCTTTGTCTATCCCTTTGTAGTATTCCCCACATAGTTTTATTTACCTGGTAAATAGGATAAGGTATATATCGTTAATCACTTACAAACCTAACAATCAACGGCCTCTACTCGCGTCGTAACAGCATGAATGCTAGTTTCTATAAAATAAGGTTGTCTTTACAGCTGCTTGTGAATATAAAAGTATGTTAACTAAATATTTGAAGGATGGTGTTTAGACGCTGCGACGTGCGATGTGGGTGATCCAATTCTATTTGAAAATCTATTCCAAACAACTTATCGATTTTTATAGTAACTGCACTTGAGAGTCAGTGCTTTTTTAGAATGTGTCATGTAAGATCGCTGGCAATACCAGCCAGATGTAGTTCCTAGTCGTATATATAGTTAGAAAATATCTAAGGTCCTAAAATGTAATAAATTATACTACATCATTATTATAACCATGATAAAAATTGGTAAAATAAATAAATAGAAAATTAAATGTTAGTTCAAAGGAAAAAGTATAGAAAGACCACTGGAAGTGTCTAGTACCTAATATAATGTTATTTCATATCGGGGCAAATTTATACTCATAAAACTTGCGTAATGTTCATAATTTTGTTCAATTTTTTATGGTTATAAGTTAGATAGTTATTAAAGTTGAAAAAAATTCAAGTTCCCTTTAATATTTTACTATGACATAACGTCAGCTAGAAAAATACTATGTTAGGTAATACATCTTTAATTTACGTTAAAATACGTTATTTGTCAGTTAAAAGCCAGTTTAATACTCGTAGAATTAGTTATTAATAAGTATCGCTCTTCTTTTTTCTAATTGATATTAACCGTTATATCTTTCCTTCGGTCATTACAAGAATGTGAACTTTTCAAAGGGAAAATAAAATGTGTGTACCTATGTATGCCCGTAAGTAGGTATACTTACTTTGGCGTAATAAAACAAAAATAATTGACAAAATGTTATGCCACGTACCAACAACATAATGAAGTTATCCATCAATAATATATTTTTGCATAAAAATAATATAATCGTAAGTCTGTAAAATGAATTCAAATTATCCATTACTGGTTCATCGTTACGAAGCTTGCATGTCACATGTCAAATGTTTAATTTAGAGATGTAGCATAATTTAAATTGGAAGTTAATATTACGATTATCAAATCTTTTTTAAGAGCTAAATATAATCAATAATACGATTATTGCGAATATACGATTAAGCTGTGTAAATTAAGTAACAATAATAAACTATAACTACAAAATTGAAATCGTAATCTGGCACACTTGAATTATTGAATGCCTGACTCTGAACGACAAGATAAATTCTTTCAGTCAATATTCTTGGTTGCGTGTTACTGCAGGAAAAATGTAGGAATTACGTAAATATATATTTTTATTAGAAATTAAAAAGTAACTATTAAATTAAACGTATAACGGCATTCGATTAATTCAATTCATTTCGATTCGTACGATTAGTTTTCGATTTGCGTGTTACTGCAGTAAAAATGTAGGAATTACGTAAATATACATTTTTATTTGAAATTAAAAAGAAACTATTAAATTAAACGTATAACGGCATTCGATTAATGCAATTAATTTCTATTCCTACGATTCATTTTCGATTTTCGTGTTACTGCAGAAAACTTTAGGAATTACGTAAATATATATTTTTACTTGAAAGTAAAAAGAAACTATTAAAGTAAATGTATAACGGCATTCAATTAATTTCGATTCATACGATTAATTTTCGATTCTACGGTTTTATTATTTTGGTCTAATCTAATTTTAAGAGTAACATAAAAAGTAACGCTGCACGCAGGAACAAAAAAAATGAAAAATTCACAAAAATCACTATATAGAGGAAGTTGTTTAGGAACTTGTCGTGTCGTTCTGTGGATATGTCATGCAAGCCTTCGAATGATGAACAAGATATATCTTCATCATGTCATGCACAAATGCTCATGATCTTTGATGATCACGATCAAACGTTTTACGCTATAACACATGAAATATTATACCTTAGTTTAAGGATTTTGATGCATAAGTTGTGCTACACGTGTAGAATTTTTGTAATATATCTCATACTGGCTGTGCCCGTGGCTCCGTACACTTGGACTACAGAATGCCGTCGGTCGAATAGACGCGCGAATTGTACTGCCCCAGTTCCCCCATCCACGGCGCGGCGGTCGCCCGCCGGTCTTTTTAAAACAAAAATGCTTATTGGGGATGATCCTTAAAATATAGAGATATGCTATTGCTGACTTTTTGTAGGTCTTTTTTAAGATCTACGATTATTTAGAACATTATGTTGATATATCTCTTATGGTCTACTCAGCGTAAGTCCCAAAAGCGTATTTTTTCCGAATTGATTCCCCGTTATCATCACTGCTTATTTCATATGTTACTTTATGCAACAAAATCGGATAAGTGGTTTTAACGTGAAAAGAACATAAACGGACGGAGAGACGTTGAGTTTTATAGATGAAGCTCTCACATCGTTCCTGCACCGTAAATTTAATTAGCTCAAAATATAAGTCTGTGAATTTTATCCTAATGCACGAAAGCGCGGTTTTTCCGAGCCGGTGTTGTTGCCAAATGTTTATTTAGGTTGGATGCTAATTTTAATCAGGTTATTTTAAATAAAACAGACTGCCTACCTAGTTGGTTTCTTTTTGTGGGAGGACGTATTAATTTGCGTAATTATGTTTAGGGAAACAAAAAATATTTGTGTCAATATTTTTTTCGCACTTTGTCGTTTTAATTTTTTATCCCTTTTATACATACAGCGGGATGTTATTACGCCAAAGTACAGAATGTGATCGGATTTCATTATACATAGTAATCTACTAATTTATATAATTACTTGCTTTGACTAATACATTAAGAGTTTTTGTAAATTTATTAATAGATTTTAATTTCATTTGTGTAGTTTAGGATTTTTTATTGCAATGTATAGATAATTTCGTGTTTAAGTTTAGAGGCGAAGGCCTGTCCTATATGGAAGCATACATATTTGCTTATATCAAATGTATGTTTTTTTTTCGAAGTAATTGAGGTGAGTATTTTGTCGTGTATAATATATAAGCCGTATATAATCATTATAAAATCTTATAATAGCATCACGCAGTGAGTGCCAGTATCCTGTAGTAATAATGTATTCGGGAGCATATTGAGAAAGGATTCGCATCGTCTATCATTTTATGTCATCCCACATCACGTGACAATCTTTCACTCTCGAACCAATAATAAAATTCGAAGTACATTTTTATATATGTATTCCTGATATCATGTTTTTATTTTTACTTTGATATTTATTTATATTTATGGCACGTAGAAATGAACGGTCTAATTTGTATGTATTTAACTCTATATAAATGTATTAATTTATTCTGATTGTATGATGCGTGTCTGTAATATCTTATCATCATAATTAGACTAAATTCCAGATCAAGATTCAATGACTGTATATACATATCACAAAGTGACTTTGAGCTTAGGCTCTCTAAGTAAAAAAAAATAGATTCATGGCGTAGTACTAGTAGTAAGCCCTACTATAGAGCCAAGAGATTACGATTCGATCCTCGCACATGACTGACTTTTGTGTGATTGATGAGCATAATTGTCATTTCTGTGGCCTTGTGCAGGATAGAATATTATATAAGTGCAAAATAGAATATTATTATAGAAATGTATAGAGGTGCAGGATAGAATATTGTATAGAGGCAAGAGATAGAATATTATTATAGATACACAGTATAGGAAGAGTAGTTATAGTTAATATAAAGATATGATATATAGAAATAGATAAATATTATTATATAGCTAGTGTGTAGAATAGGAAATACTGTTAGTCATAGTAATCGAATATTGCGTATAACACAAACCTTGTCTTCTATTGTCCATTTTATTGTCCATAATAGTACAATACGTTCTAACTGTCTGCAAATTTCCAGAATTATTGTTTGTGTAAAACTGTATAAGTTATAATGGGTCCGCAGGTAGAGAGGCCCGATGAACGGTTCTTTAGACGTTTTAAAAGCTATAGTAAAACAGCAGGTAGAGAGACCGGACGAACAGTACCTTAGGGATTTTAATTAGTTTTAGAAAGTTGCAGTAAATCCGCAGATAAAGCGACCCAACGAACGGTACCATAGCCTTTGCCTTAACACCGCTTCCCACGAACGCTGCCTCGCCGGGTTCCTTAAATACCCATGCACAGGAGTACCGAGGGTGCACTCGCCTCCTACAACTCGAAGAAGAAACAACAAGATCGCAACAATAGTATAAGTGCATTTTGTAAACGACATAGTGAAAATAAAAGTTGAAGTTAATATAGTCATCGAAGTATTTCTCTGCTCGCAATCCAGCATTCGTCAGTGCGGAATCTACGAATAACAGTCGTAGCCTAGTCGACACATTTTTTGGCACTTCGTGAGCCGGATCTGTGCCGCATAGTTACTGATCCTCCGAGAAGAGTGGATCTGTACCGCACATTTTCTGGTCCTTCGCAGCCGGATCTACGAGCAAGAAATCATCGAAATAGTGAAGAACTCAACATCGAAGCCGTTCTACAAAATGCCTGTAACACGTTCAACAGGAAGACGTGCCGAGTTACCGGCCTCAGCAACTACCACGGCTACAGGGACGACAGAAACAGCTACGGTATCGGCAACAGAATTCACTACGGGAACGTCTACAATTATGACGACCTCCTACGTGACCGCAACTACGTCGGCCGAACAAACTACCACTGCTTCCGATCAACAAACTGTCGCAGAAGCGACACCGCCTAGCCAACCACAAGTTGCAAAATCTACATACAGCCGCAGGAGTCGAATGCATCACACAGAAACAGAGAACAACAGACCTCCCAAGTCGCAGCGTTTAGCGAAAGCCAAGGCTAAAATATTGAAGTTGAAACTACAACTAGCGAACGCAGCGCTTGCGGAGATAGAAGCAGAGTCCAGTGAAGACGAAGACTATGACGACATATCGTCAATAGATGCGGGAGCCGATAAAAATCAACGCGTTCATATATGGTTGAACACAACAGGCGAAGTTACGGAAATAGTTAAGTCGTCAATAGAAAATACCCCAGTGATCACCGCCGTATCCTGGGGCAACGAGGCGACTACACCGGTGGGAGCCACTGCCGCGCCACCGCCACCAAATACTTCAGCACCGGAGCTCGATCTACAGAAACAACCGCCTTCACTGGGAACTCAAGCCCTGCAGAGTAACGAAAGGCCAGCGATCATAACAGGATCGTGGCCTACAATAGTAGCGCCGCCACCGGGTGTTAACAATAAACACCTGTGCGGCACCGCACCTCAGGCGGAACTTAACGCCACGCCGTGGCAACAATCTAGTACTACTCCGATGGCTACTACCGCAACACTGCAGCCACAGGGAGTTGTCACCGTCCAGCAACCGAGGACGGATATGCACGAGCTAGCGTCGAGCATCATGTGTGCAGTACAAGCCGCACAGAATCGCCAACTAAAGAATTCGGAACTACCGATATTCAACGGGTCACATGAAGAATGGCTAAACTTTAGAGCGGCCTACTACGAGTCCGCACCTCTACTCAGCGCTACTGATAACATGTCGCGGCTGAGAAGAAGCCTCCGAGGGACAGCCAAAGAAGCTGTGTTAGGTCCGCTTAACACTACTACAGACCCGATGAGAATAATGCAGACTCTAGAGATGCGTTTTGGACGTCCGGAATCAATAGCGACTGCAGAACTAGAACGCCTGCGGACACTACCTCGACTCACAGAATCGCCGCGGGAACTCTGTACATTTTCAACGAGAGTAGAAAACGCCGTAGCCACGCTACAAGCCCTCGACTGTGCTCACTACCTGTACAACCCGGAAGTGACCAAACAAATGATTGAAAAATTAACGCCGACTTTGAAAAGACAGTGGTACGAGTTCGCGGCGATGCAACCAAGAGGCGAGCCCGACCTTATGAAATTTAGTCGCTTCATAAGGCGAGAAGCCGATTTATGCAGCCCATTCGCACCTCCCGAGCTTGTTGCCGCCGATCGACCGACACCCGAAATCTACACACGTCGACAACAACGGGTACATACAGCACACGGGGAGCCAAACAATAAGTACTGTCACCTGTGCAAGCGACAGGGACACTATATCGCGAGCTGTAGTGATTTTAAAGACGCAGACATTAATTCTCGATGGGATATAGCTAAGAAACATCGTCTTTGTTTCCGTTGTCTGCGCTACAGTACGAAATCACATAGCTGTCGTCAGAGGCAATGCGACATAAACGGTTGCACAAACACTCACAATAAGCTGCTTCACTTTACCAAGCCAGCTAAGGAAATAGAAAAAACCGATGAAAAAGTGAACTCAGCGTGGTCGCCTCAAGTCGCTTTCCTAAAAATAATACCCGTACGCGTCTCCGGACCGGCGGGAGCGACGGACACACACGCCCTTCTGGACGACGGATCGACGGTCACTTTAATCGACGCGGCACTCGCCGAGCAAATCGGAGCCACCGGACCGGACGAACCGCTAGAAATCTTAACCTACGACGGCGGCTCCGGAACAGACATGAATTCAAGCAAAGTTAGTTTCACGGCACGCGGCACAAACAATAGTGAAGAAATAATTCGAGCACGCACAGTCAACAATCTACAGTTGGCAGCTCAAAGAATACCAAGGGAGGCCGTCACCAATCTCGAACACCTTCGTGACCTCACCGCACACATACAGTTTCAAGATGCCAGACCGAGAGTTTTAATAGGTCAGGATAACTGGCATCTCCTGATGGCATCCGAAGTACGTTCGGGTAAAAGAAACCAACCAGTGGCATCATTAACACCGCTGGGATGGGTCGTACACGGCAACACTACCCGGACGCTACGGCGTAAAATAAACTACGTAAACCATATTAAAACCGAAGATCATCTCGATGAAATGATGAATGATTTCATCGCCAAGGATAAGTTGTATATAGAACCGAAGAGGCCCAACAGCGATCCAGAGTCATGGCCAAGCAGTATCGAGATTACGCATATCACCACGAAAGAAGATAAATCACACGTAGTAACGTTCTCAAACGCCACCGGGTCCATCGAAGCCCTTCCAGACCTCGCCCGCTTCTTACGCTGGGAAAGAAAACTTATCTTACGACCGTCACAAGAAGAGTTATTAAAGAAAGAACTCAACGCACTCAGGAGAGGGAAGTCCGTGCCTAGGGACAGACGACTATTCCCGCTTAGTATAGACTTCGACCGCAATAAAATAAAGCTGAAGGGCAGAATCGGAGCCATCACCGAAGTACCCGACATAGTCAAGAGACCTCTAATAGTCGACGGAAGTCATCGCGCTATCAGCCTGTGGATCGACTATATTCACCGACGACTACACCACGCCGGAGTCGAACCCACGGTGAATGAGTGTCGTCAGCAGCACTGGGTACTCCGCTTGCGGCCAACAGTGAAAACCGTCATCAAGGGTTGCATATCGTGCCGTATCAGGTCATCCACTCCGCCCCAACCAGCCACCGGGGACTTACCGCCGTACAGACTGGCGCATCACCAGAGACCGTTCTCATACACCGGTCTGGACTACTTCGGACCTCTCATGATCACGGTTGGACGGAGTCGACAGAAAAGATACATAGCTATATTTACGTGTCGGACAACGCGCGCTATCCATCTCGAATTAGCGGCAACCTTAGCCGCAGATTCCGCAGTTATGGCGCTAAGGAGAATGATAGCACGCCGAGGCACCCCCGTACAACTATGGTCCGATAATGGAACTAAATTCCACGGAGCTGACAAGGAACTACGGTGCGCTATATTTCAAGCCACCGCAGAAGAAGCATCGAAAAACATGATCGACTGGCGGTTCATTCCGCCAGGCGCCCCATTCATGGGTGGCGCATGGGAACGCATGGTGCGTTCAGTGAAGACCGCTCTAGCTACCACGTTACGCGAGCGTTACCCCACAGAGGAGGTGCTACACACCCTCCTTCTGGAAGCCAATAACACGGTCAACAGCAGACCTCTAACCCACGTGGCTGTCACCGCAGAGGATCCAGAGGCACTAACTCCGAATCATTTCCTCTTAGGAGGATCAGGACGTACCGGAACACCGGGAGAATTTACAGACAGCGACCTCGACTTACAGCGAAGCTGGCGCTGCTCGCAGCGATTGGCGGACGTATTTTGGGCACGCTGGCTCAGAGAATACCTCCCCGAGCTACGCAACCGACGGGAACTGCACGGACGGGGGCCAAAATTGAAAAGAGACGACGTAGTACTCATCGGCGAAGGGAACCTGCCTCGGAACATATGGATCCGAGGCCGCATCTGTGCCACCTACCCCGGATTCGACGGAGCAGTTAAGACAGTGGACGTCGCGACCAAGAACGGGATCCTGCGACGCCCAGCTAAGAAAATCGTCGTGCTGGAAGCTGGAGAGCCTGCACCACGGGATTTTGCGTCACCGACCGCGGACGACGCACGGCGGGAGAAATGTGCAGGATAGAATATTATATAAGTGCAAAATAGAATATTATTATAGAAATGTATAGAGGTGCAGGATAGAATATTGTATAGAGGCAAGAGATAGAATATTATTATAGATACACAGTATAGGAAGAGTAGTTATAGTTAATATAAAGATATGATATATAGAAATAGATAAATATTATTATATAGCTAGTGTGTAGAATAGGAAATACTGTTAGTCATAGTAATCGAATATTGCGTATAACACAAACCTTGTCTTCTATTGTCCATTTTATTGTCCATAATAGTACAATACGTTCTAACTGTCTGCAAATTTCCAGAATTATTGTTTGTGTAAAACTGTATAAGTTATAATGGGTCCGCAGGTAGAGAGGCCCGATGAACGGTTCTTTAGACGTTTTAAAAGCTATAGTAAAACAGCAGGTAGAGAGACCGGACGAACAGTACCTTAGGGATTTTAATTAGTTTTAGAAAGTTGCAGTAAATCCGCAGATAAAGCGACCCAACGAACGGTACCATAGCCTTTGCCTTAACACCGCTTCCCACGAACGCTGCCTCGCCGGGTTCCTTAAATACCCATGCACAGGAGTACCGAGGGTGCACTCGCCTCCTACAACTCGAAGAAGAAACAACAAGATCGCAACAATAGTATAAGTGCATTTTGTAAACGACATAGTGAAAATAAAAGTTGAAGTTAATATAGTCATCGAAGTATTTCTCTGCTCGCAATCCAGCATTCGTCAGTGCGGAATCTACGAATAACAGTCGTAGCCTAGTCGACACATTTTTTGGCACTTCGTGAGCCGGATCTGTGCCGCATAGTTACTGATCCTCCGAGAAGAGTGGATCTGTACCGCACAGGCCTAGTGTGATTTACTTGTGATGACCTGTGATGTTATATCAGTTGCTTAGTTACTATAACACAAGCTTTGCTTAGTTTGGAATTAAATGGAAGAGAGTAAAATTGTACCCCCATAATAGCTTATATTATGCTTATAGCTTATAGCTTATATTATAATTATGTAAGTTTAGTAACAATGTCATTTCAAAAATGGTCTTATTGCATTCTGTCAGTTATCCTTTATTATCCTAATTATCCATTATAATAATTAAACCAGGCTGTAAATGTCCCACGTCGAGGCAAGGTCTCTTCCCGAGGGAAGTCACGGGCTTAATCGCCACGCTAGCACGGATAATTTCAACCGATAAATTCTACAAATCTATTTTATACATAATACTATTTCTATGTATTACAGAAGGTATCTATTGTCTTAGGATGTATTCCTTCATAACTAACTCATGTTACTAAATGTACGATTCCGAAAAAAATAAAATCGTTGGAACATCCGAGGCTCGAAACTGCCGACATCGAATCGATATTCTGCCAGCGCTAATATTAGTGATTCAACTGCCACGTTTTTTTTATTATCACTCTTATTATTCATTTCTTATTTCTTCGTACGTGTGAACAACAAAATTTAAATCTTAAACTTACATGGTTTTTATATCTAAAATATTTATTTCCTAAACAATGTCACCAAACTGGATGCTGCTACTTGTAAAGCACTTGTATGATATACTTAATTTTGATAATTTCATATGAATTAATGTTTTGCATATCGTGCTTACATATTTATAATTTGCTTTTTCACGTATAAGCGGTCATTGTGATTTAAATAATGTGGTGTAAATATTAAAAAATCTATTTGTATACTTCCGTTCTATTTAGGCATTTCCATTCTAACCATTAGTTCAATTAAATATCATCATCATCATCATTTCAGCCGAAAGACGTCCACTGCTGGACATAGGCCTCTCCCAAAGATCGCCACAACGACCGGTCTTGTGCTGCCCGCATCCAGCGGCTTCCCGCAACCTTTACCAGGTCGTCGGACCACCTTGTGGCGGGTCTGCCCACGCTGCGTCTTCCGGTACGTGGCCGCCTCTCGAGAACTCTTTGACCCCATCGGCCATCCGCTCTACGAGCTACGTGGCCCGCCCACTGCCACTTAAGTGTAGCTATTCTTCGGGCTATGTCGGTGACTTTGGTTCTCCTGCGGATCTCCTCATTTCTGATTCGATCACGCAGAGAAACTCCGAGCATAGCCCTCTCCATTGCCCTTTGAGTGACTTTGAGCTTTCTTATGAGGCCCATAGTTAGCGACCACGTCTCAGCACCATATAATATAATATAATATATATGGTATATTAAATATACTGGTTAAAATTTAATGATTTAGGTAAAGTATTTCAAGATAGTGGTAGTCATTTTTTGTTGACTTAATTTACTGTTAGCCTCATAACTTTGTTGCTTAAATTATCTAGTGTAACAAAACATGTACACTAAAGTCGGACCAGAGAATACATCTATCATTTAAAGAAAGATTTATATAAATCGGTTAAGTAGTTTCTGAACTATAAACACACTAACGGATAGACAAAACAGATAAACGTTAAATTTTATAATATGTAAGAAGAAAGGTTAAGGATTATATCCAATTATTTTACTAAAATAATATTATAAGCCCGTATTAATTAGTGTTTTGTAAAGATGTTTACTAGTGAATAAACAATAGAGAGAGAGATCAGGCGTGTCGTGATTCGAACCATTTGACAGATGAAGCCATTTGAAGCATGATATTTTAATTAGTAAAATCGGGTTACGATTTCAACGCCGGCGTATTTAATATGTTATCGGCTTCCATCGTCGAATATATATAATTGGTTTGTTATCGTCTAGCACATAATAATAACACACAACATATAGTATGTATAAATAGGTAATTTTATGTAACAAATGATTCTACAAAATATTTTCTAAAAGTCTTATATTCTCAGAATGTTTTGTGTTTTTATTCTATTTTTTTTACGTGATTTTATATGAAAATGTGTTTATTAAAAAATCAGTACAAACAAATAAATTAGCTCGTTTTATATTTTTTATATATTTGTATAGGTTTAGCGTTATGGTCACAATAGCTACTGATTTTCGCCAAGCAATAGCTGTGTTCCGGCAGCTGCACTTGAGAGCCAGTCTTCCACTAGGTTTAGCGTGTTATTATCTTGGGCCGCATCGTCACTAACATCAGGTGAGATTGTGGCCACTACGCAAAACCTATAACGAAAAAAGTAAAAAAAAGAAAAAAAAATCTACCAGTCGGACTTCCCCAAGTAGAATGAAATCTCCAAAGAAATTTCTCTGTGGCCTACTTCTCTTTAGACTCTTCCTTCACCAATGAGTTCTGGAACCCATACCCACAGCGAGAACACAACACAAGGTTACTTGGCTGCGTTCTTTAGTAGGGTATATGTATTCCACCAGTCGGACTCTACTTACCTTTCTTTCCTTTAATGAAAGCTCTGGCTCTTTGTAGGCATTCGAACTCACGTCAGTCGATGCGGTGTCTGTACACACTACAATGATCGTTTAAGGGTTTAGGAATTACTTACTGACTATCCGGAAAGATGGTCTTCCTACGTTATTATGTTAAGAACTTATGCCTCTACGCAAAGACAAAATAATAATAAAAAAACATACTTATCAAACTCTTCACAGGTATTTCTTAATTTTCATCAAACAGTTCTTTCTAGTAATCGTTTCCATGTCTAAACTTGAAGTGCCTGAGTTAATTCTGTGCCTCGCTTATAATATATTCATTTAAAAAACGGGATGGAAGTTTAGAGAATTTTATCTTGAAATTTGAGAATGCTTTGTTTGTTTACGATAGTTGAAACTATATATCATTTGGAAAAACGTTCGTGTTCAGGAAATCCATTTGCAATAGCGGATGTTTAATTTTTTTAGAAAGTCGTACAGTATTTATTGATTGAAGGGAATTTTAGATTTTTTTGCAGGATTCAAAGCTTTTGACATAGTATAATCATTTTATCATGGCTGGCGTTCCATTATCATAAAATGAAGATCTACAGTTGGCCAACGGACACGTCTAGACAAAGCAATTGTGTGGGATGTGTAGGGTGAAAGAGAGACGAGTGTGAGCACAAGCTGGCATATTACACTCGCTTGGGATATATCATTGTGGGTTGACAAATTTTATAGTTTTAAGTTTTTCGTTCGTTTTCAATTTACTTATATTCAGTTCAGAAGAGGCTTTCAAAAATCAGAAAATGTTAATTACAGATTAAATAAATACTATTCGATTTTGAAAATTAAAGCTGATTTCGTGTAGTTTTGATTACTAACTTTGGTTCTAATAACGCGATTCAGCAAAAATAAATATTTTTGTTAACTATATTCCCGGTACCCAGCACATACCTCCATACCTCCATACGTATTATCACTCTCATCAATAGAGAGGTATTATGAATAACCGAAGAAAAGCCCTTTAAGTAGCTAACGGCCAACCAACTAAGTAAATAAATATATAATACATACAATACTAATAAATAATACACCGTGCGGTAATACGTATGTCTAGACGGAAGGTGGGTTTCGCGAGATTTCAAATCGTAGAGTGAACTTCTAAAAGAGTTAGAGGTATTTCTTGCTTATTCTCTAGCCACGGAAACAGCGATATCCACAATATATGAAGAGTAAAAGAGAAACAGATATGGATTTTTATCCCTATCACTGTAACCGCTTTTTTTGGCGCTAAAAGCGCAACAGTTGGAAACACAGTCGAGGTTGAGAGTGTTTTTTTAAAACAAAAATAAAGTAATTTAACATTTATTATACATGAAATCTGAAAAATGTTTTAAGCGTGCGTATAATGGTAAATATAAAGATAACTAAATAAAATGATAGCACAAATATAAAATTTGCTATCTCACACACGTCTATATGATTTTCTGTCTAGTTCCTTATCTATCTATGCAATGTCACACTGTTATTATATACATTACATACTATGTAATCATCGCAAAAAATATGAGCATCTAAATTATACATTCTTCAATTTGCAGTAACTACGATGATAATTTTGTTTTACAATACTGATTGTTAGCAAGTGTTCAGGCGTTTTTATCATTCCCTATGTGGGTAGATCACGATTTCAGGGTTCGCGGCTATACCTACATGACATTTTTGAGACGCTTAGTCAGTTAAAAACTATAGCGGATGAAGAGCGGACAGCGCAGTTTTTTTTTGTGTAACATTTGTTGAAAACACTTGAAACGGCTTGATGACAATAGCCGGATAGGGTTAAAGCAGACCATCACAATATTTTAACAGATTCCTGGAAACATATAGAACAAGATGCCTTATGGCATTTTGCTCACCACTATACGAGTCAAAAAGAGTAATGAAGTATCCATTTAGAGTTATAAATATGCTTTACACAACCCTAACTCTATTAACTAATACTTAAATGGTAAAAAAACTTTAACCCAAAACTGAAGAGTCATCGCTGAAACATACTTAAGGCTGTTTCACAGTATGAACAACTCAAGCGAGATAATTTCTCATTCTTTGTTTAGTGACAGAATAATTCAGCTAAAAACATTCTAAAGACGGCCTTATCCGGATCAAGGGGGCAATACATTTTCATCAGTGTAATCCAGTTTGCAGAAGTCAGCTGCTCTTGAAGGTTCATTATGATGCTTACCGTGTATAATTTGATATTACTTACATAATTTATTACTCTATATACCAATCACTATGGAATCACCTAATTAATTTATATGAAGAATTATTTGCATTGTTTATTTAAACAAACTTATTAAAAAAACAGATAATCATTATTTAACTACTTGCAATTATTATGATAGCTACTTAAACCAAGTGTTACTAGTGTGTTTTGAGCTTTAAGTTAGATAAATGCTGCGACACTCGAGACTGGACACTCAGTCTATAGACCGCGGGCTGCCGTGTGATCACCGCATCGACATCAAGTTGTACATAAACTGTCGCTGTAACTCCATGCACTCTCACTGCCGTGGAAAAAACTACTTGTCGCTTAGACGCCGTCGTAACAAATGTCGACATATGTGTCAAGTGTCAGTGTCGTCATGTATTTTTCTACCTTTATTTGTTTTCTTTAGATAAGTCATTGCGTTTCGATTTTGCGAGAACCATTATTATAATTTTCTAGAGTAAAATCTTATCAATTCTTATTGAGATACTAGCGGTTTTCCCGCTGGCTTCGCTCACGTCAAAATTAAGTTATGCCCAATTTATTTTATTTTCTAACTTTCTTAGATCTATCTTCAAAAATAACGAATTTTCATGCAAACTTTCATCCCCTTTTTCACCATCTTAGGGGTTGAATTTCCGAAAATCCTTCCTTAATGTGTACCTACAGTGTAAATGGAACCCAATTTTGCACATCTGTGTAAATTTTCACGATCCTAGCCTCAGTAGTTTGGGCTGTGCGTTGGTCGATCAGTCAGTCAATGAGTCGGCCAGTCGGTTTCTTACTTTATATATATATATATATATATATATATGTAATATACATGTAATATTATCAAAGGTTGCTTTCTTTAAGTATCTTTATGAGAGGAATAATACATTTCCAATTAAGCTAGCCATATTAGTTTTTTGTTGCTTATAGGTACTATAATTATATTTTGTTTATGTATTATGTAAAATATAGCTAGTAAAGCTGTGCTAAATTTGAAGGATTAATAAAACTTTTTTAGTACAGCGTATATTAGCTACTAAATGTGTCTTCAAGGCTAACTTAAAAATATTATTAAAATAAACAAGCAAACATCAGACTATCTCGTACCGGATGATCTTATCATTACAATCGAAGCCCCAGGCTTCTTCAGAATATAAAGAGCTGATTGGTATTATCGGTAGAGGGTTACTCTGTAACTATGTTGTGTGTTGAGTAAATAATTTTCTTTACAACACATTACTTAATACATTTTCTTTCTTATCATTTCGTCGGTGTAATTCAATAAGAAAAATATTTTGAAGTTTTATTTCAACATAGACAATAAATATGTAGATAATTTTGATTTGACCTATACATAATTTACTTACAAATTATCTTAATGTTAGGTACTGATCAATCAATTTTTTATACTTTTAATTTATTAATATGGGAAATATTGTATATGTTTTTAGACCACCTTTTTATCAATAATAGATATGCTATTTATTTTGCATAGGAAATTGTCTCTATATTAAGTTATTTACTTGTGAAGGTATTAGTAATTTATGATATGAGTAGTTTGTCTTGGAGTTTAGGTGACTATCACTGTTAACTTAGTCGCTTAATATTCAAAACATAAACGGTTATTCGTAACTTAACACAAGCGATGTAAACCTCCCTGTGTTACAAGTATATATATATATATATATATATATATATATATATATATATATATATATATATATCTAAGATTATTATTATATTAAATAACTAGCTATGCCCCGGGGTTTCACCCGCGTATAATTTAAAAGAAATCGCTGCTTGATGATTTATTACTTCAGTATAGACAATATTTTTATCGGGCGGCCAGGGTTATGCGTCACAACTCACACAGCTCGTTCGCACCACTACATCTATTAGGCCCCAGCAGAGTGTCAAGTGTCAAGATGCTAAGCACAGTACAATCCAAACACAACGGGGACCACCGACGATCGGGAATCCATCGGCGGCCTGGACAAATAACTGGATATGCACAGGCTGATCCCGGAATGCGACACGCAACAGTGCGAGTCACTCCGACGGACTTTTCACCACGTGTATAGTGGGCGCGACCCAATAGAGCAAAACAATCCTACCATATCCTCGTTCGTTAATCAGCAGGGTGCAACACGTACAGGTGAGGATGGCTTGGGTGTCTCAGTTCTAAAGATGTAATGTAATGTAATTCGACATTCCTTAGTGTTTATTGTAGGCGACTTATTAGTTCAGGTTACCTGCTTGTAAGATGCGTGCTGTCACCGACCAAACTTGTTCCTATCTCGCCCAGCCAATCATCATCATCATTTCAGCTGAAAGACGTCCACAGCTGGACATAAGCTTTACCCAATGATCGCCATCGGTCCTATGCTGCCCGCATCCAGCGGCTTCCCGCAACTTTTGCCAGGTCGTCCGACCACCTTGTGGCGCGTCTGCCCAGGCTGCGTCTTCCGATACGTGGCCGCAACTCGAGAACTCTTTAGCCTCATCGGCCATCCGTTCTACGAGCTACGTGGCCCGCCCACTGCCACTTAGGTCTAGCTATTCTTCGGGCTATGTCGGTGACTTTGGTTTTCCTGCAGATCTCCTTATTTCTGATTCGACCACGCAGAGAAACTCCGAGCATAGCCCTCTCTATTGCCCTTTTGGTGACTTGGAGCTTGACTAGTGGAATACCTCTACCCTACAGAACATTGCTGCCAAATAACCTAGTGTTGTATTCCTGCGGTAAGTAGGGTTTCCAGAGCTCCTTGAGGAAGGGGGGTTCAAACAGAGGTAGGACACAGTTTTTTTTTGGAGCTCCCGTGTTCTCTGAGCTGATATACCAAGCTAAGTATTTATATTATTTTGTAATGTGTTTCTTGGTTCTTGGTTGAAATCTTGTATTGTTTTAACGTTAATTAATATTGTAAAGAGATTGGTGATTGACTATAATATACAGTAAAATTAAAAATCTAACAAGCGCGTTTTAAATGATTTCGGTGTCAAGAATTTCTCCATAACAATAACAAACTAATACGTAATTAGAAAAACCTATAATAATTTTCTACGTACCTATAAGGTGGATATTTATTTCGATTCGATCCTTGGTATTGACAGATCAACAGGTTTTTTGTTTCATTTATTAATATAGTTTTACAACTTTTTATTTAAATTAAAAACGTATTCCTCGCATTTTTTTGTTTTAATTTAAATGTAATGAAAATTATACTAGAAAATATTTATAAGGTCGTTTAAGAAAAATAGTAAGTACCTTTAAATTAACTTCATGACAATTATTGAGATTGTAAGCCTTAATTAAAAATTAGTCCATCTTATAAACAAAATAACTTACTATAAATAAAAACTTCCTTAACATAAATTTTCTGTTAAGCGACTTTTCTTTTGTTCTTTTAACTATACAAAATGTTTTTATCCCAGCCGTATTATATTTTTTGTATATAGTTATATTTGTAGAATTATATTCGATTACATCTGTTGAAACAAAGCCAACTGTGAACCCACTCAAGCTTTCAACAGAAAATGTTACCGTACCCTAGCAACCTATTCATTCAACTCGGCAAATTGAACGGTTACTTCGGCTAAAAGTATTTTCTTTTTTTGCTTAGAATTGTATAATCTTAATAATCTTATCTTAACAAATATATATTAATTAATCTGTAATTCTATCTGTAAATTTAATTTTTATTTTCAAATTTATTGATACCTATCATAAAGGACACTGATCACGAATATGACGTTATTTCTTTTTGTCTGTCGGTCTATCGGTTACCTTAAATGCCTAGGCATTCTAAAGAAATTCAAATGCTATTTAAGCAAAATATAAAATACATCTACGATTCGTTTTCAATATCGCTTGGGAGTTTTTGACGAGATTTGTTTTTCTTTTAATTCATAACGGTATGTTATCTGTAATTTTGGCGGCAATTTACTTACCATCAGGCGGACCGTATGCTTGTTTACCACGTTAGTAGTATAAAAAAAGCAATGTACTTTTATTTTTTTGCCAAAATGCCAAATGCTACTTAGACAAAGTATGAGAAAAGGTAAGGTTAGGTAAGGGAAACTCGCCGGACGCTGCGGCGCGGCGGCCGGCTCGCTAGTACTTGTTCGCAAATCCAACCTAACCTAACCGAGCATCGTTGGTATTTATTTATTTATATTTATAAATACCATGCATACCTCAAATATAAAAAATACATTCTGAAAAATAATAAGAGTTTTCAAATTATCATTTAGTCTTAAAAAAAAAGAATTATTTATCTTTGCTTTAAACATAGCTCTAATATGAGCTCTAACAAGATGAGGGATCCTTGTTAAAAATTACCAAGGAGTTTTTGTGACATCCCAAAATGCATGCTCCCAGTTTTTACCTATTTATAATTCTCTTCACTTGTGTACGATAAACAAACTATTGTGATATAGTTGACCGACAAAATTACATAATATGGAGTAACATAAGTTTATGAATTTAAAACAAAAACCATCACACGACACTTTGAGATCTCGCCAAAAACTCTCACGTTATATTCGAAACGAAACGTAGATGTACCTATTTCATACTTTGCCGGTTTCTCATTTGGCATCATATGAATCATTTCCAAATGCCTATAACATGTCCATTATTCTAATATTTATATTATGTATTTTATATTTAACATATGTATATTTATATGTAACATTTGAAACATATAAGAATATACTTTTCTCGGGAAATATACGGTAATGTAATATATGTACTAACCGTTACATAAATCGATTGCCAATTTATTTTTATTGAACCTTGAAGTGCGAGCTACGTTACAAGCGGTGATAAATATTTGATAGTACTTTTATCCCATAATTCTTCAAAAGCTTCTAGATTCTCTATTCAATAGAAAAGTTTATCGGTAGGTCTATTTTACTTTCATATCGAATTTTCTTTCACAATATAAAAAGTTTCCACATTCACATACGACTAGGTAAGTTACAAATCAATAAATTCTTTATTACGTAATATTTTCTAGACAGGCTTTCATTTAGCTGTTATTACATGTACGAATATTTTACTTAGAAAAAATAAAACGAATAAAGTTAAATTTGATTTGCCATTACAAATGAAATATGAATAGGTAATGTTTATAAGTAATTGAGTTAAATATATTTGGTTATATAAATATATTTGTTTACATTCAACGTTTTCATAGTGTAATTAACGAAACAATCATTGCAAAGTTTAACTTATGTATTTTAGGTTATGCATTGTCAAAGCTTTAATTTTCGGTAAAATAAACTACACTGCAAAAACACTATGAAAACATATTTATACCATCATCATTCCAGCCGAAAGATGTTCACTGCTGGACATAGGTCTCCCCGAAAGATCGCTACAACGACCGGTCCTGTGCTTCCCGTATCCAGCGGCTTACCGCAATCTTTACCAGATCTTCGGTCCACCTTGTGGTGAGTCTGCATCTTCCAGTACGCGGCCGCCATTCGAGAACTTTTTTGTTCCATCCGTTTTACGAGCTATGTGGTCTGCCCACTGACACTTAAGTCTAGCTATTCTTAGGGCTATGTCGCTGACTTTGGTTCTTATCGTTCTTATTCGTTATATGTATTACTCTGCTACCTGAGCGAAGCCGGGGCGGGTAGCTAGTAATGTATAAATATGTAAAATGTATAACAGAAATTAAACCAAATTAATAAACACTTTAAATTAAAATAATGTAATGTAAGTACTGGAGTTAGTTAATAGTCGCTTTTCACAGTCCGTTTTAAATATAACAATACATATTTTCCTTTTTATGTATACATACAAGTGTAATTATGAACTCATTGTGAAGAAACCAAAATATTATATTTTGAAATATATGCATTTTTGCACTCACTAAAACTCACACGTGCTTGAGAAATAGAACCATCTGCGTAGGTACCTATTTTCTAACAGATACTGTCCGTTTTCTATTATCCAAGTTGCTAGATTTAGCTTTCACGCCACTTTTTGCGTAATGGAAGCAGTTCAAGTAATCTCTGATATCGATATGCAATTCTGTGAAACAGTAAGTACTAACAAGTTGTGAATAGCATTTCTATAAATTAATGATATACTGATCTAGATATTTACTAATATTATAAAGCTATAGAGATTGCTTGTTCGATTGCGCTAATCCCCGTTTAATCATCAGATTAAACAAAGAAACCTTTTACAGCACAGAATTATATTTTTCTAAGTAACTTTAGCTTTATGTTTTGGAAGTTAATTCTATAATACAATATCCTCGTAATTGAAACGTCGTCTAAAGCTTCAATTAAACATTGTTAACGAGAAAAGATCGGTTCTTAAACATTATTAACGTGAATAGACCGTGTCTCTGAAACATCCGTAAACATTTTGCGTTAAACATTTGCATGGTAAGTGTGTTTCAGAACAAAATTATTTCTACATATATACTAACTATATGTACACTATTTAAGTTCTAATTTAAGAACATCCGATTTTTATTTATATATTAGAGAGATACATCATGATAGACTATCGGAGACATCAGGATTTTCTTCGTCATCGTCATTACATCACACATTTTGTGGGCGTCATCAGAGTAAAGTACAAGTACCGTAGAGATGTGCATGGTCCGGCAATCTAAGCGAGAATGATGTCTGTTTATTTGGGACCTACAACTTCATCTATATAACTACCCCAATCCTCGCATGTCTGATGTTATCGCTGCTCGTAGGCGATTTGGTAACTAATCTCGAACGTCCTCGCGGTCCGACAAGCTCCAGCCAGAATGATCTTCTATTCGGGTTTCGATGTAGTGGGTTGCCTCGAACAATGTTAGGATCTAATATTAACGAAAGTCTTTACGAAGCGTCGCGGCTCGAACGAAAATCATTTTTCAAGCCTGTCGTTGTCTGCTTACATGAGTGCGTGGATCACAGAGCATATCTCTTGCTATATTTTTTCCATTTATTTTATTTTCACCGTCTTTTGAGTACCTTTCAGAAACTATTACCTCATTGCTATGATGACATGATTTTATTTTAAATAATCACATCTCTGATAATAATAATGAGTTCTGCGTGTTGTTGGCATTGCCTGGGTACTGCAGTACATCTGGCGACTGGCATGCTCACTCGAGTGAATGTTAAAGATTTTTTTAACATACATCAACGATCAGTCTAAATTATTGCCGTTGTTCAAGGGGTTCCAATAGCGTATTTAACGTATTGGTTTGTAAAATAGTTAAAGCAGATGGAGCCTTTCTTCAATACTAGCTAAAGTTCAGTGAGTACGTGCATTTCATAAACTAAATTACTAAAATTTGTGCAAGACTTTTCTTACATCATTATGGATTTAAACCCGGATGGATTTATTCTAATTATTATTATGATCTTCATTAATAATGGCAGAGATGAAGAAGCTTTGTATTATAATGAATGATGTAATAATCAATTATACCCAGATTCATCAAATTACTTAAGTGACTATAATTCGTTTTCATTGAACGTCCAAACGTAAAATTTTCGTTTTCTGAGAAGAAATTGGTTAATTTTTTGTATTGTCATTTTTTACTATGACATAAATACAATATATCGTCTTATTCAATATCGAATATTTAAATAAAAAATATGTGAAATAGGCTTGTTCACATTATACCGCGTATGCGATCGCTCAAGTGTAGCGTTTGCATTATTTTTGATTCTTGCTACTGATGTCCTGCGATATAGTTTTATTTCCATTCATTGCATCTACTTTATATCAAACTTTATCCACGTACTACAGGTATTTGTACAGGTATTTCTACAGGTAGTATTTGTACATTATTATGTTCGTTTATTTTAGATAAGCATTTATTGTATTCTGATACATTGTTGGGATAAGCTGTCTTTTTGCTTTCATAGAGATACCCTCCGTCCTATATTTTACTATTGATGAAACCCATGACTTGAGTTAGTGGTATATCGTATGTGCTCGTAATTTAAAACTTGTATTTATATGTATATTATGTATTAAGGTGGTAGTTATAAATAAAGTATGTCTAGAGGAGAAGCGGTAAAGTTATAAGAAAAAGTTTTGTAGTTCATACATTTTAAATAGCCCACTAAGTAGGCTCCTGGACAAGCGAATGTGGCAAAAGTGAGTCCACTACGTGGCTCCCTGGTACTGAAAGAGTTAAATATAATAAATCCTAAATAGGATCACTACTACTAAAACACTGTTTTTCTCAATTTAAGTAAATTATGGTATTTGGCCATTTTCACCAATTTTAGATACAAATGTAGATAGTAAGTGTTTGAATAAAGTGGAATAAAGAAACTTTATTTGTGGCCTTTTTATGTCGTTTTTGTACAAAACTTCTGAGCTCAAACTACGCTTGTCTGACTCAGCCCAATTACACTTTTGTTTATCGTCCCCTAAACTTTTTCTTTGACCAGCCGAGTCTAAATCGGCCTTCAAACTTCAAGGGACTTCGCAGACTTTCACGTACTTTACCACTACTTTTAATTGATTACGAATATTATTTCGCATTAGAATTTTAACCTTGCGAATTTTCTCGAATTTCTTGTGAAGAAATTTCTTTTATGACTTTTGATGTTTTATGTTCATGTTTATTTATGATTCTTTTTACCTTGTATAATTTTTATAAACAATATATATCAAATTTTTTTTTTATTATAATATGTAATGTGCTCGTCTTGTTTTGTCCAATCCACCTTTTAATTACTCGACGGTAACTCGACACCTATATGTACCATTATGTATAAACGGTATTATTAGCATTAATTCTCTAAACTCAGTTCCTCGAGCAAGTTCATCAGCCTCCTGATGATTAGAATCCTTGTGGTATTAAAATATTTTAAATTCATGGACTTAGATTTTCAAAGGTAATTTACTTAGTTGTGATTCGTACATTTATATGACAATATTTAAAATATGAATCCAAGATAATACTTACATGTATATAAATTAATGAACTTCTGATGTTATATATTATATACATAGTTCATATATTATATATTATCAAAAATCACATATGATCGAAATACGACGCTATGGCCAGCGGAAGACCACGCTGATCGCTGTCAGAAATAGAAACTAAGATTTTTGCTGCAGAAAAATTGCCAACTGCACAAACAAATCAACAAGTTGATGATAATAATAACAAAGGTAGCAAGATTAGTGTAAAATTTATAATAGTAGATTCCGTAATTTGGAAAGCACAGTTTTGGTTTTGGACTTCCAGCGTATTACTTATAGCCAGACTAACTTTACAGTCAGAGCATTAGTGTAATGATTGTTGGCTGAATCGAGACGAGATATTCGAGGCAATTCTCGTTGCCTGTGGATTCCTGAATAAATAATCCTAACTGAATGCACCCGCTGTGAGCTTTGTCGAGTGCATTAAGCTTACTTCTATAATTACGTATTTCCTATAAAATGCACAAAGCTAGTAAAGCATGTCGGAGATGTGCTCGTATTTGCGACGTTTTGTAGGTAAGCTAAGGTTAAGAGAAAAGCAGGTTTTATATCATAACTAACGGTGCGTCGCGGCTCTGCACGCGTTTAATTATAATCCATAATTAATTTTTTACAATATAATTTTCGTGTAACATATCCAGTTCAGAATTAATGAATATTTTTTTTTTAACAATTATATATTACGATTTGAATAACACATGCAAAATGTTTATAGCCTTCATAACATTTATTTTGAAAGTATTATTTTTTTTAGGTTTTTTAAAGTTTTCTTGTCATTTCTTATAGCCTAATAATTGAACAGTTACGTTAGCTTCCCGTGTACGAAATTCCATAAATATCAGTCAAAACGCTTTTGACACAGACAGACAACATTTTTTATGTCATATTTGTTATCATTACCCTTTATAATAGATATCTAAGGAATTAAAAATTTATTAATAAATTAATATAGGTAGTGCTTGAATAGCGCATTCCCGTGTGGTCACAAATCAAAGCTCAAATCTCGTAAAACTTGTATTATGTTTATGCTTATGTATTATAAGCATCTGATTTTTATGTTTTAATGAATAAAAATAATTTAGGTAATGAAGCTAATGTTTTTGGTTATAGTTCAGCTCAGCCTTGAATGAAGTACAGATAAGATTGTTTAAGGTAGCTAGGGAGATGTGATATAGGTGGATTAAGCTAGTTCAATACCGCAACTTGTGTGTGAGGTAGGCTTATATGTAACGATGTCGCGATGGCTGAATCTGAACTAATTGAATTAATTAAAGTTATTTGCCATTTGAGTATAGATTCAGGTCAAATCTGTGAAGTGAACCTTCGGAAAATATATGTATATATTATATATTAATTTGTTATGTGTATTTCATTTTAAAAAGTCGATTTTGAGATGAAAGTTGTATTTAAAGAATTTTATATATAGATGAGTTTTATAATAAGGCTCTTGTATCATATATTTTGGGGAACATTACGCTTGAATAATGATATGTTCTATAGGTCGTAACACTCATTCACCCTAAAGGCGAGTATTAGACAATAGATTAAGAGTTATATTAGCTCTAAATATTTAAAGTATTTTAACGATACATTAATGTATGTAAAAAAGTAACATAAATAGACCCAGCATTAAGTAACATATTATGTTATGCATAATATGATTATAACAATTAGACAAGTATAAATCATTCTAGTATGTTGGAGACTGCAGATAAAACCTAATTTTTTACTTAAGGGTTGACTTGATAAAAGTTGCTGAGGGTCAGATGAAAATGATAGGTTTTTTTTTTACTTATTAATGAATAAAATTACAGAAGTCACTAATCAGAGGCGCAGGCAGTACATACTAAATTTATATAAACTTTTTTAAATTTCATTAAAAGCTTTAATGGAATGACGGTTTACCCAATAAATTTACATACATATGCCAAATTTCATCTCAATAAATTTTGAAGCAATTTGGGCTCGGTGGTGGCGTGTACGGACATCGCTTCGATCGACGTGAGTTCGAGTCTCTGCAATGATCCTGAGATTTGTGTAAAGGAAAATATAGTGATGAAACCATAGCATAGTGGTAGGGCTTTTTCTAATGCCAGCCTGGTTAGCTATCACCCTCAAGTTGAAAATCTGTCACCAAGCACCAATAGGCTACATCGTCATTTAAGATCAAGTGAGATTGGGGCCACAACGCTAAACCTATAAAGATAAAAAAACAATTGTATTCCAGGACGTGGTTGAAAAAAGGTTTTCAATTTTGATGTTAAATACGAACGTTGCATGTTAAATAAAAGCTTGTAAAATGCATTAGTGATGTTTTCAAGATACTAAACACTTAGGAATAAACTTTGAAATACACAACCTTGTAAGCACTGTCAATTTTAATTAACTGTAATTACTAAATTGTTAAATCGAAGCGTCGAGTACGACGCGGTGCGGTATTGAGGCACGAAACATTGATTTTATTTTAACTTTATTGCGAAGTTTAAATCAATAACAAATTCTTGTAACTGCTATCACGCCGCAGACTTGCCATAAAGAATTGAACTGTAATATAAATACAAACTTATAAAGTACTATGTAAATATATATCAATGATATTTATATTAATATATACGAGTATTTATAAAGTATTATATTTTACTATATTATGTTCGATTATTTGCATCCAATTTAAAGTTATTATTAGGTTAAAATATATAAGAGGACCACGAATTAATTAGACAACATTTTACATGGTAAAAAAAAATTCCAATTGCCTGTCGGACCACACGCAGTGCAGGATTCCGTAGTTGCCCGTCACAATATCCAAACTCATAGGGGGATTTTAAGTAATTCTCAAAAGAATTTGTACGAAATTACTTCTTCGTACATTACAGTACATTTTATAAGTTGATTTATTATTATTCTTTAAGTTTTTTATTTAACTTAAATTGCCAAACTCCAAGCCAAAATGTAGCTAATATCGTAATGATTACTAGGCAATCAAAAATAAATAAGCCCAATTCTATCAACGAAACAATTTTTCTGTAGTTCATCCTTAAGACCTTCACTACAAAATGCTATTACCCGTCCCTTCGCCCAACAGCACTTCACGTAGCCGACGACGTTTCAATCCAATTGAACGTGCCTCTCTCACGATATAGACCCGCTTTGAGACGAAGGTTCTACAAAAGATACATTTCTTTTTTAGATCTACGATCGAACCTTTAAACGTGTTTATGTGACGTCAATATAAGTACAAATTTTTCACTATCGAAAACTAATAGTTTAGCAATTGTTTCGTTTGTTTTCATATATCGATCTACTTTATGACACGCAGAAGCTTTTTCCATTTAAAACATGTATTAACTACAGATTATTTTTTTAATTCTGGTAAAGTTTATGATTATTCGTAGTAAACTTTGTAACTATTTATCCAATTCCAAAAAGTAGGAAGGTACATTATCCCTGAGTGACATAGTATTAAGTTTGAATCTTTATTGTCTTTACGAGGCACAAGTTTGGCCTTGTATGGAATACTGTTCGCACCCTTGAGATGGATCCGCAAAATACCTCCTCGAGGCTTTAGACAGGTTGCAGGGATAGGCTGTCCGCATTGTGATGATGCAGACGTTACCAAATTCACCGAGTCGATTCAGCTACACAGGGATATTGCATCGCTGAGCGTGTTTTATCGTCTGTATCACGGCGACTGTTCTGAAGAACTGTTCAACCTAATTCCCTCTTCTCCATTTCATAAGAAAATAACACGCGCTGGCTTCCGGAGTCAAAGCTTTACGGTAACCTCCATTTCGGCACGCACAAATAAATTTGCTACGTCTTATCTTTGCCGTAATATGAAGCTGTAGAACTGTCTCAGCCAGTGTGTTCCCTTTTTCCTAAAACATGGAGTTCTTCAAACATAACGAGACATTTGAGCAGGCCGGCATGACAGTGGACGATGGGTTGTAAATCCCACGGTAGTCGCCGATGTTATTGGATTGAAAGGTGCTCATCATCAGGTATATTGTTGTCATTTGCCGTGCCATGATATAAAAAACAATTGTAATTAAGGCAAACGAAGTGGTGGGGGTTTGCTAGTGTTACGTATAATCACTTGAAGAAATGAACAGAATATTTAATTTTCAAGTGAACATTTGACATACAGTGACAGTTTTCATAAAACGTTTAAACAATAGAACTTTTTTTTCGATCTTACTATACTGTTAGCCTTACGGCTTTTACAGCTGCTGGGCTTGGGGACGAGCGCTTAAGGCACTTAGCCACGAAAGCAAGACTACAAGTTCCAAGGGTGCCAAAGTGGCCGAACCTCGACTCGGACTGTTGCCGCGTATGCAATGAAGTCGCGATCTGACTAATTCCCTATCCGTAATTCGATCTAAACTAACTATATATACAAATGTTTCTTCCCTCTGGGAGGAGGGAAGTAATATGTGTGTATGTATTTAGTATCTCTCTATTTTGGTCAAACTAACTAGCCAAAAAAAGAAAAAAAAGGCCCCTTACAGAACCTATGAACATGAGTGGTGTGCATAACACTACAACAAAAAGAATTGTATAATAGTAGTTTATGAAACTGTTGCATAATGAGGGGTATAAAAACATGCGTGTGTATACAAACAGAGCCGTAGGCGAAGTTTTTAATAATAGGTCTTTACCTATGAAAGTGCCGTTCTGCAGTACTGGCCATTTCAAATCAAAATAATTTTTGTTTGGCTAAGAATTCTAATTTCAAATTAATTTTATTTTAAAAACATGGAATTCTTTTTCAAGAAGTAGTCATTTGTTTATTGATTAGTGTTACATTTTCATCGCATTTCAATCTTTTTTGTCATCATGGATACGTTAAAATTCGAGTAATTATGGAATATGAGTACCGTCGTGGCAGTAACGCGGCACAAGCGGCATGCAACATCAACGACGTTTACGGAGCTAACACTACAAACCAACGCACCAACTGTTATTGGTTTGCTCGCTTCCGTTCTGGGAATTTCGACCTGAAAAATGAACCTCGCGGTCGTCCGAAGACTTTGGTCGACAATGACGAATTAAAGGCGATTGTGGAAGCTGATGATACACAATCTACGGCTGAATTAGCAGCAGCTTTCGACGTTAGCGTCAAAACAATATTGGTCCATTTGCGTCAAATTGGCAAGGTAAAAAAGCTTGACAAATGGGTGCCCCACGAACTCAACGATCGCCAGCGCGAAGTACGCGTCGAGACGTGCCTTGCACTGCTCAACAGACACACAAATGAAAGAATTTTGAACCGCATTGTTACCTGCGATGAAAAATGAATTCTGTTTGATAACCGCAAGCGCTCAGCAAGTTGGTTGGATCATGGTTCAGCACCTAAACAATGCCCTAAACCAAAACTTACCCCTAGAAAAGTGATGGTCACTGTTTGGTGGTCTAGCGCCGGTGTGATTCATCACAGCTTCTTAACAAACGGGGTGAGCATTACTGCAGATGTATACTGTGAAGAACTGAACACAATGATGGAGAAGCTGGCACATCTCCAACCAGCATTGGTCAATTGATCGTCTCCGCTGCTCTTGCACGACAACGCGCGACCTCATACTGCACAACAGACGGTCTCCAAGGTGCAAGAACTGGGTTTGGAATTCTCCGTCATCCGCCCTACTCACCAGACCTTGCACCTACAGACTACTACTTTTTCCAGAATTTGGATAACTCCTTGGCGGGAAAAAAATTCAATACCCGAGAGGCAGTACAAAATGCCTTTGAAGAATTTGTTGCCTCCCGTTCAGCTGATTTCTTTAAGAAGGGCATCAATAAACTGCCACTGCGCTGGCAAAGATGCATTGATTGCATAGGTGATTACTTCGTTAATACAAATAAAAAATACATGAAAAAACTTCGTTTAAATTTTTTCATACAAAACGGCAATTTCATAGGTAAAGACCTAATATTATCACACGAGTGTTTTAATTATGTGCAGTTTCATACACTACTTTATCTACTCTCATAAATTAGGATTGGACCTACTAAATAGAAGATCAAAGTTAAAAGAGTAAGAAACAGTTTATTGCTTATAATAAGAATTTATTTAATTGTTCAGGTGAAAACGTTTTGGTTTTCATTAAATCCTTGAGATTTTTCCTTCAAATATCATTAATTTTGATTATTTGGACATATCGACTTTGTTATATATGCTTAATATTTAACTAACATCTTTAACATTGAGTATTTAGACCATAACGTGGAACACTTAAGCTTGTCAGACAATTCTTAAAAATAGGCCGTTTGCACGTTTTCCGAAAAAAAGTAGACTTTTTTTGCATATTCCATGCCAAAAAGTTGTGATAGCATTTATCAAATATTTTTTTTGACTTTGCTGGTAAAAAATTATGAGTTATTTCCCTCGACGCATCTAAAATATCTGGCGGAGTCAAATTTTCTTCACATTCGCAGCTATCAGGTATATTTAAACAAGAATAAAAAAAAACTCACGAAATCACGAAAAAAGTGAGGCGTGAGGCGAGTATATGTACCTTGATCAAAACCATCGCACGTCAAAAACATCAATGCAAATGCGCCCCAGCAGGTGATGCTACAGATAAGTAAAAATTGGAATCAAAACTTTTCGTAATCTGTAAAATGTATTATATTGGTAAAAAATTAGTATTATAACATTATTTTGTTAGAGAAAAAGTGTTATATAATGTAATCCTGTTTTTAAATTGTGTATTGTGTTTATAAAAAACTTGCTGTGCACGCGGCTCCGCTCGCGTGGACTACAGAAATCCGTCGGTTGAGCAGACGCGCGAATCGTGCTGCCCTCTCTACCATACACGGCAATCGCTCGCTAGTTATTTTAAAGGCAAAAATGCTTTTTTTTGGGTGATCATTACAAGATAGGCATATGCTATCACAGACTTTTTTGTAGGTCTGTTTAAGTTCTACAGATATGTAGTATATTATTTTGATATATCTCTCATGCTTTACTTAGTGTAAGTCCCAAAAGCTACTATTTTCCGAATTGATTAACCATTATCGTCACTGCTTATTTCGTATATTACTTTATCTTACAAAATATATCCTGTAACCTGGCCAGATAACATAGCTATGAATTAAAGGAAATCTATGAAAAATGGATTAGTGGTTTTGGCGTGAAAAGGCCATAAACGGACAGACAGACAGAGAGATGTTGAGTTTTATAATATGTATATAGAATAGATGTCAATATGATCTCGTTTTGAAGTTTATAATTCGAATTATTATATATTTACAAGCGTCCACAGTCTATTGTAACCGCTTACAATCAGGCAAGACTTTACCTGTAATATATTTAAAAAAAAAAATTGATTTAATTCAAAAACATCACAATAACACTCTTTACTGGGTAAATCGTTTTCCATTTGTGGCGCTCAGTATTGTACAGTTCTAGTATACGGAAAATAGCGAAATGTATAAAAACTATGTTAACCCCCATTGGGCCTGTTTTGAAACAAAGCTGAAGCCGCAGAAACTTGTATCTCTAGCGCGTAGCAATCCATTTTTTGCCCTACATTAGGCAAATCCTCACAAGCCCTATTTAGGAAATTGCCTCCTTTATCTCGACTGTGGCTAACAGAGTTCGGTGCGACCCCGATATTTGGGGTCCTATTTTATTTTTTCAGGCCCCTTATTCTTAGTAGTCGTTTACGAGCAAACGTCACTTAAAACTTTGACCTGTTATTTTCATTTTGTCTAACAAATTTAATATAATGAGATTTTTCGCTAAGTTGTTATAAGTAAGAAAGAATAGAAAAGTAAGTACCTGCGGCTTTTAAATTTGAATTAGTTTGTGAAAATCATAGACATTATGGAAGTATATGAAGATTGAGTTTTTAAAGTTTTTCAATATTTTACTAAATTAATTAGTAATATAAAACACTAAAATATAGTTTACGAGTTTAATCATTTAAAATGATCATTACGGACATGTTATCTGCAATAAGTACCTAAACAACATAATTCAATGACGGTGGTACTCAAAATAGATCTAATATATAATAGTTAATGAAAAAGCCAAATAGACTTGAATTTTTCTTATGCATAAATTGTACTTCGTTATATAATTTAAAATATAATACATTACATAATAATATGTATGTTAAATAATAATTGTATTGCGTTTTTTTATTTGCTATTACTTGATTCTTGCAATAAAAAATCTTAACGGCAATACAAAAGACTCAATATTAGAAATACTATGAACACTTATGAAGACTACGGATATAGTTTGAACTAAATTTTAAATGTCACAAGTATTAGGTACTAAAGAATAAAATAAAATGATAAAACTAAGAACAATATTTTACTGAATTTTTTGTGTAAATGAATTTTAAGTTTTTATATCGTTATAGGTTTGGCCACAATCTCACCTGTTGTTAAGTGACGATGTGGCCCAAGATGATAACACGCTAAACCTAGTGGAAGACTGGCTCTCAAGTGCAGCTGCTGGAACACACCTATTGGTGCTTGGCGACAGATTTTCAACTTGAAGGTGGTAGCTAGCCAGGCGGGCATTAGAAAATGCCCTATAGTTTCCTCACGATCTTTTCCTTAACCCAAAGCTCAGAACTAAAAAAGCATATTATTTGGATTATTACCACATCATATAAAACCAACCGTTATTTTTTGAGAAAGTTTGTTATTGCTATGTAACTTAACATAAAAACTTGGTTTTTATGTGTATATGGTGTTTTATGATCTTGAACGCTATAAACGTTTTTTATTGTTAACGAAGAGAAATTTGTTGTAGAGTCCTTGATCATATATTATATTAGCCTCACATGTTATATGAGACGAGGACGAACTAGCATTGTTCTTAGTAGTTATGGTTGCGTAGACGACCAGCCGTTATGGCTTACGTAGAGAAGAATACTTACTGAACGTTTACTGGAAACGATACTAAAAGGCATTGATTATTTTACTAAATTAAATAATATATTTAAGACAGTTATATTAAACACTGTTTGGATTCTACTATCCTACTATAATATATTGAAATTTGGCACACAGATAGCTCACAACCTGGATTAATACATAGGATACTTTTTATCTCGGTATATGACTTGGCTTAACGACTGTTATCAATTTATGTTATTTTCAGACATCCACGCGAACGAAGTCGCAGGTACAACTAGTTTAGTAATAAAATTATGGTATAGTATCTCTTGTTTACTATACCTCGGCCTGGCACCTTTCAAGTTGTTCGCGCTGACAAAGTTCCAAAGACCAACTGTCGTTTCCCCTATCATGAGATCTTCGACTTGCCCTTCAAACGTCGGGAAGATTTTACCCTGTAGCTTAGCGTCCGAAGGTCCCCACCCCACCCACATACTACTTGGATTTCTGCCGATAGAGATTGAATTTCGTATACTGGCATAGTGGTACCGCCTCTTTGGTGTGGACCTGATCTGAACCATCGTCCATGCTTTCGCGTATCGACAGGTTCACACAACGACCGATTCTAATAACAACAAATTAAAAAATCAAGATGTCTGGTAGGTTGAGGCATAAAAAAATTATCACTTTTTTGCTCTCGTCCAAAGGCACCATTAAATGTTTCATATAAAAAAACTTTGGGATATAATATCACAACGCATGACAAGGTTGCTTCATCAGTAAAATAAAATAAAAGTAGGTAGATTTAAGAGTTTATCTGTCGATTATAACTTGGTACCAGCGGTTGTCGGCTACGAAGGTATCGCTGCTTATCTGGACAGTTTCACGGCCTGACTCCGCCCTGTCTCCTATATCCATTACGTGGTAATCGGTTTGCACTGCGATTACCATGAAGTCATCCTGATAAAGCAAATGAGTGATTAATACCGGCCCGTTTATCTTTCTTTTTTGGTTAAAATGTTGCTGTAGAGTTGTTTATAAGTATTGTTTTTTGTACCTAAACACATATATAAATAAATCATTGGAAATTACGGAACCCCAAACATGAATTTAAACATAAGTCAGTTTCTTATTATATTTTATATTAAAATAAAAATCAACAACAGTTTTATAGGAGTATTCTATAACAGAAGTGAATTATCCTTAATTACTTCAGACAAGACTGTTCGTAATAGATAATAATTCACTGAAATAATAATTAGTATATGCAAACGATTGCTGCAGTAGGCGATAAATTTATGGCCGTTCGCAGCGCCGTACAGCGCCGCCGTCAGCGTATTTTGTTTTGTGATAATATATCGCTGACTTACTAAGGGGTTCCCGTTAATAACGTTATAATTTATATATAAAGTCAAATCTAAACTAGATTGAATATATAATATAAACATTTTATCCACAAATTTCTAAATAAATTGACGATTCAGGTTACATAACTAACTGTTAATTCAATACGCTTTATATCATGTAGGTCTTTTCTTTTTAGAAATGAATATTATATACAGTATTTTGAAACACGTGTTTATACAGATGTACACGAATATACACACTTCAATTAATTTTATAATAAATTCTGGCGTCATGTTATTATTATGGGCAATAATTTTCTATTTAATGTGTACATTGTTTGCCATCACTGAAGTTACTTCATTAAAAATAACTAAAAAATAAAACTCTCTTAAACTTCCCTAACTATATGCATGCAAAACCTTGTAAACATACATACAGGACTATTTTTCTTGTTATCGAAATATTATACATATTTTTTGCAAATTTGATTCTCTATACAGAAATAGACAAAGTATAATATCCGGCCTTTGAAGTCAAAGTATTTGACGTAGAATTAGTTTGAGTGCTCTGATAAATATTACTATACATTTATAATATTAATTATTTTCCTATTTCGTAATTGATTTACATTAAATAAAATGATAATAAGTATTCTGCTTGCATAATACACTCATACATTTTTATATTTACAAGAGAAAAACGTTGTATAAAATTACATGAAACGGTCTATCTCAATCAAAACGTGAGAAATGAGCTGACAAAGAATCTTTACGAAAGCGAGTGTCGAGTCGCAAGTTTGAAAAATAAAAATCGACGAACACCGACATCTTTCCACGATTTTATTTCGCGATCTTGCAAAAACGTTTGGAACTTTTGACAACTTAGCTCATGTTTTTCGACGTAGATTGATGTTAACTTTAGCATAAGAAATAAATATTAATCAGAAATAAAGCTTTTACTTACAACTTTTTTAATTCACGTCTCATATTTCACGTTTTTTAAAAAGTTCACTTTAATTTTTTTTCTTATTGTTTAATATAGTTTTACAAATGGTTTTTGATTGACTCAATTAATTTATTTTGAAAGTTATAGATTACCTACCTTTGATTAGAATTTAAATTAAATATACGACATGTATGGCTCAAGACGATAGCAAATCTTATATAGATACATAAATATTTATACATTGTTGGATATTGAATGAAAATATTCTGTTTATTTTTTATCTTTTTAAAGTGAAATTTTTATTCTATCGCCTCAAAAGTTTTCGTTCACCTATCGCATGTCACATTACATTGTCACAAATAAAATAGAATTTTATGCTGTACAGCCAAGGATTATAATCGTAAAATGTTTCGTTCATCTATCGCATGTCGCAATACATTACATTGTCGAAAATAAAATAGAATTTTATGCCGTGCAGTCAAGGATTATAATCGAAAATTCGGGACATTGTATATGTTAATGTGTGTTTTTAAAGAATGTATGTCACTTGTCTTCAATCATTTGTATTTTTTGCTTAGGAATAATACATTTTATAATCCTTGTATCATTTCTTTTATCTGTTAAGGAGAGGTGATGGAAACGGCCACTAATCCAGCCAAGCTATCTTGAGAGTTTTTGAGTAATTAAGTGAAAAACTGTAATTTCTTTAATTTTAAAAAGTTTCACTCGCATCGTGGTTTCATAAAACCACACAATAACTTTTATTTATATGTTATATCACAGCTTTACAAAGATTTATTTCTTTATTTATTTATAAAGATTTATAGAACAAATGAGTGAATTTTTACACATTGTAGCGAAAAGTCTATGTACACTATGACGTTGCTTACTAAATCTCTTGTTTTATTGTAGTGAATATAGTCACACTTGATCCTGTTTTTAACCGTCTACGGTGAAGTAAAAGGAGGGTTATGATTTCAGCTATTTATTTCACTATACATTCTTAAGTCTACTTAGTTGTGATATTTTTTCTTTTAGTTTCATTATATATACTACTGTTGTGGTTTTTTCACATATTCAAAAAATATCCATTTAGTGTCAGGGAGGCGGAAGGACACGACTCTAACAAAAATTAGAACATTAAGGCTTAATATTTCGCAAACGGATCCCTGAATTGAATAATGATTTTCACACACCTGCAATATTTTTGAACAACCTATCCGACACCTCATACGATGGGATAGACGAGGAAAAAATAATTTCCACTTACATAGAGAGGTATCCTAAAATTTTGTTTACAATATTATATTTTACCTCTTTGTCGGCGTGATTAATATGCATACAAAATTACATCTTTCTAGTACTAAGAATCTCTGAGCTAAGCCGCTCCTTCCTTCCGTTGTTCCTTGTTGACTTCGGAACACTAAAAATGAGATGTCGTTAGAAAAGTCTTGATTAACCTCTGTTTATAGGCTATGTGACGTCACGCTGAATTTACTATGGCTTCCTGTAGAGGACATAAAGTCCTGTATTAACAAATATATATTTAAAAAGCTGTATATGTGTCATATAGAAATAAACTAAATATGTTAACAATATCTTTTAAGTTTTTTGTCCATTTATTGATTAATTTTAATAAATTAATTTCGTGTAACTTAAAAATCGTTTTGATCACGTTAAATAAACTTGTAACGCGCGCATAAGTAAATGCAACCTTTTTATATCCTAAGTAATTCCCATTTGTTACAATTAATATCGTAAAAGCAATAAAAAGGCCAAGCCAACACATTCCCTTTATATATGGTCGGATATACATCACCACGTCACCTGGTATATCTACGTGATCCGTATGCAGGAGAAATATGCTGTCCAATTAATTAGGCACTTTGAATGGATTTCGCTGGACTGCTGTTATTGGGTGGAAAATTAAGGTTGGCGCGATTGATTGTAACGGTGTAGGTAAGCGATCATTTAGAACGGCCGTCGGCGATATCTGTTGGATAATTAACCTATTTCAATTTTTATTGATTTACTAGCTGTGCCCAAGGCTTTGCTTGCTTGGACTACAAAATTCTGTCGGTCGAGCGCACGCGCTTATTATGGCTGATCCTTAGAAGATAGACGTATGCTATCACTGACTTTTTGTATGCATTTTTAACATCTAAAATTATGTAGTACATTGATTTGTTATATCTCTTATTGTTTACTCAACGTAAGCCATTAAATCGCCCCAAAAGCGTCTTTTTCCGAATTGATCCACCATTATCATCAGTGCTTGTTTTGTATATTACTTTATGTAACAAAATATATCCTATAACCTGTCCAGATTATATATCTATAAATGAGAGGAGAAATCATGTAAATCGGATAAGTGGTTTTTGCGTGAACAGAACATAAGACAGACAGAGAGACGTTGAGTTCTATAATGTTTATAATATGTATAAACATAGAAGATACTAGCTTTTTGCCCACAGCTTTCCTGCTATAGATTATGAGAGTTATACTGTTTTTAATTTTAATTGTATTTATATGTTATTAAGACTATTGTTTATAATATAAATTCACAAATTGTGAAAACTGTATACCAAGTTAATAAGAATAAACCTGCCGAAAGATTGTTAGTATTCAGCAATACCACATACCACATTGTTGGCTGTCTGGTGCCCAAAATAACCAGGCTGCTTTTGGAAATAACTTTAATACAAATCACACAGAATAAATCGAACCAGTGAAATTTTATTTGCCATACATATTTTACCACCTACTTTCACAGCCTCAGTAATTCTGTCGAACAGTATTATTAATACCAAGATTCAGCGTGTAGAGGCATTTCATCAAGCCTGCATTACATCGACGACTGCTGTTGAAATTTGTGTCACCGACAGTCACCGTAGTTTGTGGCCTGTATCGTACTTACCATAAAGTGCTAAAAAGTCATTTTGTCGAGCAAGTAGAAAAAAAGACTACCCATCCCTTAAGAAATGAAAGTTATGAAAACCATGAAATGTGTTTCATTAATTGTATGGATGAGTATTAATACCAATATTATTTCCTTTACAAATTGTACCATATCCTTGTACCCCTTTGAAGTTTGAATTTCGAGATATTGCTTCTTAAACAATACTCACAAAATAGAGTTATAACACTCATTATATTTCTAAATTTGCATTTAGTAAACTGGCAATTTGGTCTAAGCCTACCTAGCTAAAAATGCAGTGTCGATAGCTAGTGAATGAAGTGTCACTGTATCGCTCAAGCGGCTGCTGGTTTAAGGACGCCATATGCCGGAGGAAAGGACCTAGGCCTGAGTTGCCACTGAAGAGGGTAGTCCTGGCAGGTTTCTAAATTTTATCTTTAGAAGATTGCGCTGGACGATGATGAGTCAGTCAGGACATTTTTTTTTACATAGAATGTGTATAAATTACGGGTAATAGAACTAGAATATAACTGTACTTTTTATAGAAATGTAATATACATATACAAACTTAAATATAAAACTTTCTGCTCTTATCATTTGGAGGGTTTTGTAATTAACTTATTGTTAATTGGAGTTTTTTTTTAATTACTGTAATTGGTCGCAACTCTATCCATCTTTAATATCATAATTTGCCCCTATAAAGGTAAGCAAGAGAATAAAGACTTACTCTTTCGCATTTTTCAGAATCATTTATATCAGGTCAGTCAAATGTTTTTTTTAATTGTTATAGGTTTTACGTAGTGGCCACAATCTCACCTGATGTTAAGTGACGATGCGGCCCAAGATGATAACACGCTAAACCTAGTGGAAGACTGGCTCTTAAGTGCAGCTGCTGGAACACACATATTGGTGCTTGGCGACAGATTTTCAACTTGAGGGTGGTAGCTAGCAAGGCGGGCATTGGAAAAGCCCTACCAACATGCTATTATTTCCTCACGATGTTTTCCTTCATCGAAAGCTCAGGCTCATTGCAGGGATTTGAACTCACGTCAATCGACACGAAGTCGTACACGCTACCACTTAGCCATCATTGCTTCAAATCACTCGGTTTTTACTTCTATACGCATTCTCAACGTATAGTATATTCTTATAATATCATTCTTTTATTACTTATCCGCACAAAAGTTCTGCTAGCAATACTTTATGTAATATCAGCCGTTTTTTGTATTTCGTTGCCTATCAGAGGTAATATAGTCGGTGAATGTAACTAACTCTGTATACCTAAGGAACGCAGAGATCCTATTTCTACTGCGTTTATTTTATTTCCATAATTCTGCGCGGCTATACTCGGTTTTTATTAAGTTTGTTGTATAAGGCTTTATCTAATTTTAGTTTGAAAATTTCGTAATGATTATACTTATATCAATGTATGTTTTGACGTTAAATCAATGTTGTTTTAATGTTAAAATCCTATTTAAATTCGAGAAAAGGTAATAAATACGCTTTATAATTAAAAAAATCATTGTATGTGTCGAAAGCTCTGGTTTATTTTAATATTTAAAAACAAATTTTAGAATCGTACAATAAATAATGAAAATGTAGTTAATATAGCGTTTAAAATCACGATAAAATATAATGTATTATAATAAATAATAAGTCGTCGTGATGATTAATTCCTAATGAAGAAACAACGTAAGAATTTAATTATCTATAACGGTGGACGTTTTTATATCAAGTTTCTCAATCTTTGTTAGGATCAGAATTTCTAAAAAGTCTAAGTCTAAGTGGATGCCTAAGTCACTCCTCTAATCCACAAAAATTTGAAGCTCTTAAACACAGCGCTGTGAGCCGTCTGCGTATTTTAAGCCCGGTAAAGCTGTAAAAGCCGTAAAGGCTCCAGGGCCAAGGCTAACAGTATAGTCAGTTCGAAAAAAAAAACCGTATTGTTGTAATGTATTAAAAATGTATTAAGTATGTATTAAGTATCACTTTAAATCTATACTAATATTAAATCTCAAGAAGCTCAAAAGATTGTTTGTATTTTGTTTGAACGTGTTAATCTCGAGAACTAACAGTCTGATTTTAAAAAATATTTTTGCAACTTATGGAATGTTTATTAAGCAAGGCTATATACTATATAACTTTACGCTACAACTTTTAGGAGCGGAGCAATAACCATGAACTTCAAGCAATCTGGAAAGATATAGGCAAGGACGAGAAGTGAGAACTACGATTGCTATATGGGTGTGTTGGTGAATAAACTGAAAACAGGTGAAACAGTGGGACATAGCTAGATATATTAAATAGAAATAAATAACTAGAGTCAGCTCGAACAGACTCCTTTTTCGTTACTCGACATTTTATTAATATAAATCTATTAACAAACGTAGATATACATAGGACAAGATAAATTCAGAGCTTTAGAGATATGTTACTGTACAATTTACTTGTGAATTGATTTGGCCCCGACAGCCTTTGTGTCAATGTTTCGAAAGGCAGAAACGCACGACGCAATGTACTCGTATGTGGGATGTAGATATACGGCCTTTGATATATTATTTGCTACGTTTAATCTTACGTCTGTATGCTACAATGGAATTGGGAGACTAATTCAAACGTTGTATATACCGCAAAACGTACTGGATTTACTAACATTATGTATTAGTGACTGTGAAAAATATTCCATCTACTTATTTGAGCCTAAAACATTCTAAGTAAATAAATATACTAGTAAATATAAATTGTTGTAAAGATTTACGTATACTTTGTAATTTTTATAGGTGTTATATATATTATTATTATTTATTTCACGAAGCTGTTTATATACTATATTTTATATGTATTATAATATTATATTATGTATATTCAGTAATGGTAAAACTTTAAAAATAAAATTGCTTTCATAATAAAATTGTAATCTACTCGATGTGAAATTAAAATGAGTTATATATGACAATTAAGAAAAAAGGACACTTAAAAACATTAATAATATTAGTATTCATTAAGTTGCAAATCTAGATATTAATCGTTTTAAATTGAGATTTTATAGAATATAGAGAACGATAGAAAATATCAAATTAACAACTAGGATGTTTTATAAAATTAATATAATAATAAAAATTAAAGCAAAATGATACAAAAAGCAACAATATTAAAATTCCATTATTTGGAACATATAGGGGAGAAACGGGTAATGGGGGTCAGCGGGCAATGGTAGTCAGTACAATAATAAGAAAACTAAAAGACGTTGGCAAGTGAATATCGAGCGAAATGATCGGACATACTACACCCGGTACCCAGATCTAATCACCGTTTTAATTGTAACGTGACGTTTGGACGAAAAAGGTATATTATTGTCCGCCGCGATTTCATTATAATTTTTCCTGTGTATAACATAAGAGATGAGATATTTATTTAAATATTTTTTTAATTATAAATTTTATTTTTATTTTAGTAAATTACTAAATAATCTTTTTGTGAGACATTTTTAATGAAATATTTAACGATTTATTTTCATTTAGATTTTTTTTATTTCATTTCTATTTTGGGGTAATGGGAGTCAGTCGACCCCCACGGAATAGAAAAAACCGCAGCAAAGCAAAAAACCTTTAGGCAAGGCAAAGGGACCTGTTCTTCAAGATAAACACTCCTCCTGAGAGTCAGATACAAGTTTCTGTAATATATGTGATGTCGATAAAAATGACGATCCAAAGTAGGTCCTTGATTTGTGATGAGTTTAGTTGCAAGAACGAGTTATGGTAACGCGCCTGTACACTTCGTGTGGTTTATGGGCACACGCTAACTGCTTCCGATGGATTCAGCAAAATGTTATGCGTACGACAAGTGCTGAAGATGTGTTGACTCTCATTGTCTAATATGATGACTACCATTACCCGCATGTCAGGGCAATGGTGATCAAAATCGTTATTTTTATAAAGTGTAATTATAAGTATATTACTATCCAAAAATTTAAAAAACTGCTTTAAATTGATAAATTATTAGTTATAGTAATAAAATATGTTTTTTTAATTAACCCGAAACAAATAACTTCAGATTTATATCGATTTTTGCTTAAGTGACTCCCATTACCCCATTTTCCCCTATACTTATGATTTACAAATAAAATGCTTGCCGTTATGCGTGCATCACCCAAAAACTACTAGATAGATTTTGATATTTTTTTTTGTTTCACTGAATAAAAAGTTATTTAAGAAAATACGATTTATGTTCTTCTGTCGACCACGCGAGCCCTGCCGCGGGCATAGCTAGTCTTTAATATACGTATTTCGACTATTTACTATTTTATTGTATACAAAATAAGCATAGAGATTCTTAACTGCTATATACATACGTTCTTAGTTATGTTAATCTACATTCGTTGATACACCATGACTATTCACTAGTCCACAATGTGTATTCAATAAAAAAAACATCCATAATACATTTCGTGACGTTAATAAATATTAATTATACCTTGTGGCCAGGCACTGCGGAGGGTGTCTTTATCGTGTCGGTAAATCGACTTCATACAACTCTATTTGACACCTAAATACTATAAGTCGCAATCCTCGGTCCGGGCCGAAAGTCAGTAAACGTTGAATAAATCCTATAGTAACACTGCGTAATGGCCCTGAGGGGCATAACGAAAAACTTCCTCGGAGCTATTAACTTTATTTAAGACGTTATAAAACGTTTTCAACGTTATCAGAATCCCTTGAGTCTAGTTCGGTGTGTCCTTCGATTATTGGCGGCTTGGGATATAGCTAATACACAAAAATAAAATCTCGTTAAGATTTTGCTTTTCAATCTATGATTTTCCTTTCAAGTTTTTATTAAAGCAATATATCGTCATAAGCATAGTGTACATGTGGGTAGTGAAAATGCCGTTATATTTTACGTGAATAATTTATTTGTACTCAGTGAAATAAAACTCACTACTATTCTATACAATATACTATACTATACATCACTATACTGTGGTCGTACTTACAGTATCTCTATCTATGGTCCTTTTGCAGATTTCTTCTTTTTTATTGTTTGTTTTCGGCTTCGTTGTCCAAAACAAAACTGTCCTAGCTATTGTTATTTTCGAACTGACTACTGACTACATTGTTAGCCGTAAGGGCCCTGAAGCCTCATAAGGCTTTTACAGTTTCACTGGCTTGGGGGCGATGGCTGAAGGTACTCAGCTGCGAAAGCGAAGCAACAAGCTCAAGGGCGCCAAAAAACTGAACATCGGCTTGGGGTGTTGTTGATCATGCAAAAAAGTCGCGATCTAACTAATTCCCTATGAGTAGAAAATTCGAAGTAACTAATTATATATATATATATATATATATATATGCGTATATAGATATGCATGTAGCAATCTGTCATTTGAGCAAATGATTTTCTAGACTATTACATAGCTTTAATAAAAAAAATACGGTTAACATCAGAAGGTATAAACAAGGCCTTTGACCTTTTTTATTACTATCTATCTAGTGATTTCTATTTCAGACAACGAACATCCATGAAGATCAATAGAAAAAGACGATCTTAATTCATTTTGTCCCAAATGGGTGGCCGGGCATGATAGGTACCCGGAAACGATGGAACGTAAAGGAAAATTTAATGCTCACAGGGCAAGGTGACAACAAATGGAAGGAAATGAGGGACTTCCTACTATTGACACTCTGCATTCAATTTGATTCGAATAACCTTCATTGCATTGTATGTCTGGGTGATAAAGTTAATAGGTATTTATATATATATATATTTCTATATAATAAAGTACATATAAGTCACGTCACGTTAAATACAGTAAATTAAGTCTATCCATTGATCAATCTCTGCCTATTTCTTAGTGAGCTTTTGACTAGATTTTTATTCATGTTGCAGACTTTGTTGTTGTTTTATTATAGGTGTTTATGACAAATATTAATATCAGAAATGTTAATATACCTTTGTAGTTTTCTCTCTACTTGGGGCAGTCAAACTGGTGAAATATCTTAACCCTATAGAAGATTGCAGCCAAATAACCTTGCATTGTTTTCCTGTGGTAAGTAGGGTTTCCAGAGTGCCTTGGGGAACAGGGATTTCAAGGTCGGTAATGTGCTCGTGTCACCTCTGGTGTAACAAGTGTCCATAGGATATCATCAGAGGGCCGTACGTCTGTTTCCTACCTTAGTTGTATAAAAATTTCTTAAGTACAATTTAGAGATACCTTACCCAATCTCACCAGTGATTTATTTAGTCAATACTGAACAATGCCTAAACGATGAAATGCCTAAAACGGGATAGTTAGATACTTGTTACATTACCGACTTGATTGTTACATTACCAAAGAGACGTCATTGTTATTCTTTTCCAGTCTTTTTTCTCTCTGACGCCTTTCGAGACCAAGTTTATAGGCCGATATGACATACATCGTAATCTCTTAATAGTAGACTCTGTTATTGCACTTACCATAGCATGAAGTGCAGTTTTGCCGATCTTAGGAATAATAAAAAATCTAATTTATCAATATTATTAATGTTGAAGACACAAATATTTTTATACTAATTAAAATTAGTAAAACAATAAGTGCATATTTACCTAAGTTTATCTGATTTACATAGATTTTATCAATTGTTACCTTTACTACATTCATTCAACAACTACTACATTTTATTTTAATTTTTATCAAGCATTTATTGCAGGATGCTGCAGTGAGAAAACTTCGGTGAAGCAAACATCATACAAAGTAGTTGCGAAAGCATACTTGTAACATTTGCAATTGCAAGTATCGTATTTATTATCACGCTTAAATAAAAAAGCTTGAAACATAATTTAAATAAAACCTCAAAAAATAATTTAAATAAAACCTTACGCTTATGTAAAAACAATTTGTGAGGTACATTGTATATGTAAGATAATCTCTTTATTTACTTCCATGTCATTTAAACTTCAGGGATGGGATTACTCATTAATTGGATTCATCGAAGTAAAACTAACGGGCCAGCTTAATTAAACCTGATGGTTACTATTACCTAAAATTAAAAGATTTGTTGTTCAGATTTTTTTCATATACAATTGACAGTAAAATTTTATTGTAAAAGTTCATAAATTGTGAATGATACATTTTTTCAATTCATTATAACGGCAACATAGCCAATATTCTGTTAGTATTATAATGCATTTTATAGATAAATTTTAATTCAACCTCTCAGTGTGAACGCAGAATTTTATCTACGGTATCCCAATAATGCTAAAGGTATAAACATTTTTCAGTAGTTCATAATAAAATAAAACTTTATGGAATACTTTACATACTGTCATACAAATTGCCAAGAGCGTGTCAGGCCATGCGCAGTGTAGGGTTCCGTAGTTGCCGGTTACAATATACATTTTATAAGTTGAGTGACTATTACTCGTTAATTTGTAAAGCCTACTTACCTCTGATAGTTTTCATTTTAACTTCATTATATATACTACTACCATGATTTTTTTCACATATCCCTAAACAGCCGTTTAGCTGGGGGGGGCTGGTAACACTTGACTTTAACAAAAATTAGCACTATAAACAGTTTTCGCAAACGGATATAAATTATTCCCAATTTACGTGTAGGCGAGGTATCCTAAATATTTTTTTTTGGATTTAATTTTACCACTTTGTCGGCTTGATTAATATGTTTACCCACACCAAATTAAAGCTTTCTAGTGTTAAAGATCTTTGAGATAAGCCGCGGACATAGCGAAACCTTAAGGGTTCCTTTTTGCCTTGGGATCCCTAAAAACAAGCGTTTATGTAAGATAATGCGATGAAATTGCTCTCAGCAAACAGAAATTCTATTTCTACTAAAGATTTTCTATTCAAATAGTTTACACAACAGTAATGATATTTATCTTTCATTCATAAAACGGTAACTGAGCTTGTAGAATCACAATTATTTAATTAATTCTCCACTGCTTGCCGCATTGTCTGAAGAAGGGTTGGAATCGTGGAATGATAGGTAATGTTTAGGAATATTAAACCAGGAAGCAGTGTAAGAATATGTTTAGTATTGTAACTTAAAGTTTATATGATATTTTCAAAATGTTAGTTTCCTAATATAATATATGTAGTACAAATAAGTTTCCGCCGTTTTATTGTAGATGGCGCGGCACGGAGTTTCGGTTAGCTTTCGCAGATGATAACCGGCTTAAAAAATAGTTTGGACATTCAAGAACAACATAACCTATTAATATCATTGATTTTATATTGGTAAAATATATTTTTTATACGTTGAAAATGTCAAAATTTGAGCCAAGTAAGCGTCATTTGCGGTAAATATTAGTTTACTTCTTTAATTTAAAGAAATCTGCTGCTGAGGCGCATCAATTGCTCGTAGAAGCATATGGTGAGGGTGCTTTGAGTGAGAGAACGTGTCGAAAGCGGTTTCAAAAGTTTAAAAACGGTGATTTCGACGTAGAAGACAAAGATCGCAGTGGAAGGCCAAAAATTTACGAGGATGCAGAATTGGAGGAATTATTGGAGGAAGATTCATCTCAAACACAAAAAGAACTTGCTCTAACATTAGAAGTCACTCAGCAAGCAGTCTCACATCGTTTAAAATCATTAGGAATGATTCATAAACAAGGAAATTGGGTTCCGTACGAATTAAAGCCGGGAGATATTGAACGCCGATTATGCTTAAGTGAAATGCTGCTAGCTAGACATAAAAAAAGGGTTTTTTACATTGTATCGTAACTGGTGATGAGAAGTGGATACATTATGACAATCCAAAAAGAAGAAAATCATGGGGATTACCTGGCCACGCGTCAACATCAACAGCAAAACCGAATATTCACGGAAAAAAACTTATGCTGTGTATTTGGTGGGATCAGCTAGGTGTAGTGTATTATAGTTGCTTAATCCGAGCGAAACAATTACTGGAGCCCTCTATCGAACACAATTGATGAGATTGAGCCGAGCTCTGAAGGGAAAACGCCCTCAATACTATTCTAGACACGAAAAATTATTCTTCTGCATGACAATGCTCGTCCACATGTTGCGGCTCCCGTGAAGAAGTACTTGGAAACACTTGATTGGGAAGTGTTACCCCACCCGCCGTATTCACCAGACATTGCACCGTCCGATTATCACCTGTTCCGGTCCATGGCACATGCTCTGACGGCGCAGCGGTTCATATCTTATGAGGATACCAAAAATTGGGTTGATTCGTGGATAGACAAGGAGTTCTTCAGACGTGGGATTCGAATGCTGCCTGAGAGATGGGAAAAAGTGGTTGCAAGTGATGGGCAATATTTTAAATAAATTTATATTACCGTTCTTCTATAATAAATATTTAATTTGTGTTAAAAAACGGCGGAAACTTATTTGTACTCCTGTATATATATTTTTTTTTTAATTTTTTTTTTCGAACTGACTATACTGTTAGCCTTAGGGGCCCTGGAGCCTTTACGGCTTTTACAGCTTTACCGAGCTTGGGGGCGAGCGCTTAGGGCACTCAGCCACGAAAGCTAAGCAACAACATTCGAGGGTGCCAAAGTGGCCGAACCTCGGCTCGGACTGTTGCGTATAATATTTATTATTCTTAGGTTGTACTGTATGAATGTATAAAAACATATATTTAAATAAAATTTTATATGATAGCGATAATATTACTATAAAAACACCATTGTATAATATAATATTATAATACGTTTTAACATAAATTGCTTTAGCTTAAAATTAATATATATTTTTTATATTAAATTTGTAATAACTATATTACGTAATTAGTATCCATGTTTGATACAATTGCTAATGCAATTTTGGTAGGTTCTTTGCGTGATCAAATCTGGGGAGATGAGATCCGCATAAGAACCAAGTCAATCTATATAGCTGTAAGAATGGCTAAAGTTAAGTGGCAGTAGACGGGGCTTATTGCTCGTAGAACGGATGGCTGATGGGGCCGAAGAGTTGTCGAGTGGCGGCCACGTACTGGAATACGCAGCATGGGCAGAGCATCCATAAGGTAAAGGTTGCACAAACAACGTGGGTCCGGTCATTGTGGCGATTACTGGGGAAGGCCTATGTCCACTATTGTACGTCTTTCGGCTGAGATGATGATAAACTAAGATTATCCAATCAAATTCTTCTCCTCCTCTTTCTTTTTATAATACTTTATTAACTTTAATAAATTGTTACAGCTATAAAATGAAACCAGAATACAGACTCTAGAATAACTTAAAGTAGTTTAATGTGCCTTGAAAATAGTTATAGTTGAAGCTTCTCTTAAGGACGGGATTCAGACAAATTGTTTAAAGTAAGATCCTAAATTTTCAACTCAACTAAGAAGGCTGAGAATATATTTGTTCCTAACTTTATGTTATATAATCTAGTTATCATTATTTAAAGAAGATTTCCTTACTTTACGGTCCTTGGGGAAATCTGTAACATAGCAGCACCAAACAGACTTTTCCTCTCTACAATTTTAAAGTGTTTTCGATGCGTGTACTATACTAGGCGTGCCCCATGGTTACACACGTGTTAAATTTAGTCTAATTCAATTCTACACCCTGCAGCCTTCAATGCACCCGTGTAGCCTATCGTTTTTACTGTACTTACCTACTTATGTACTTATTGTCAAATTGCTTGACGTTCAAGGTTACTGCTCAGTTCCTTCGAGTTGTAGCGTGAAGTTACATAGTTTATAAACCTACATAATGCAAAAATATTTTTTCAAATATGTATAGTAGTTCCAAACACAGTAGTACAAACAAACATACAATATCTTGAGTTTTATATCATAATATTACTATCGATAATATATTTTATTATTTGTTAACTTGCAGTAAAGGAACCTCTTTGAGCAACAATATTACGAGGTTACTTATAATTATGAAATAATTTGAATAGCTAAGTAATATTTCCGACCAATGACTCAATTCATGGATTTTTTAATGTATGGTTATAAAAGCGATAATGGCTCACCGCTAGTGTGTCGGAGTACCTTGAGCTTTCGGTGACGGAATACATTTGTGATAAAACCGTGGCATTACAGAAGGGCATTTACTAACACCCGTCTGGTTAGCTACCGATCTCAAGTTAAATCTGTCGCTAAACACCTATACGTACGGTCTTGTAGCGATAAACCTAAAGAGGTTAAAACAACAATATATCATTATAAATAATGATTTTAGAAATCGTACTGTTCATCTTTGTATTGTAGTTTGTAATATTCGGGTGGGTACACACATTACGTTGAGGAACTCATGACAAGCGCGGAGATATTTTGTCGGCGGCTGTTGATCTTTCGCACTCAATCTCTCGCGTTGCGAACTTGCCATATTACAACGCGAATCATTGTTTGTATTCAGAAAAGTTGTTTGTCATTCAATCTCTCATATAGAATTTAGATCTTATTGGAGAATAATTAGGATGATGTTATTGACTTACTATACGCCACGGATATTTTATTGGATCAAATCTTCGCTGCGTCGCCTTCAACGCACCCGTGTAGCCTTTCATTGGTTTCGCTTCCCACTTGCCTTTAATTTGCCAGATTGTTTGACATTCATCATTACTGCTTCGTTTCAGTAGTGTAGCGTGAGGTTCTACAGCCTATAATCTTCCATAGTAAATAGGCTATAAAATACTATAGTATACTTTCGAATGTAACTGGTTGTTACAGAGATTAGCGAGTTCAAACATACAAAAAAAAACAATCTCTTGAGCGTTTTAGTATAGATTTCTAACTTGGAACCACATAGCATACCAAATTAAGCGAATAGATTGTTAACAGTTGTGCCAAGCGGAGTAAAACGAATTAACGTGTGCAGGAACCACTTAATGAGTGCCTAATGAAAGTTCTCGGTGAAATATGAACGTTTTAGTGAATTATGGGGGTTGTCGCACTGTGACCCCGCGATTATCAATTAATTTATTCCGTGCGAAGCGCCGCCGATTATGTATCGCGTCTGAGTGATACTTTGTTGTTCACGGAACAAAGCTTAACAAGTAAGTACTTACTCATTTATACGAGGGTGCTTTACAAGAATTTTAATATTTATGACATTTATCCTCCGGTGTTTGTTAAGCCTAGCCATTTAATAAGTACATTTGCGGAATATTGTGTTCATTCTATTATTTTTTCTTGTTTAAGGAGACATGAAATGTTAATGTTAGTTGAAACAAATGAAAGTTTTCTTTTATAAAATAAGAGAAAAAAAAAAGCAATGGGTTTTACAGAAATTCGGTAATCTTAACGTCGTGAAAACATTTTTTTGTCTATTTCGAAGAATTTTTTTGTTTGTAGAGGAAGGTAGTTGATAAGTTTATTACCTAAAGGTATATAAATATAAAGGTAGGCTAAGCGAACCCCTTTTTAGTGTAGTGAAGCGAAAGCCGCGGTGGTAACACGTCGGTACAAGCCATTAGGCAGAATACGCTTTTGTGGCGGATCAACTTGCCCCAGGCTCAAAGGGCTACTCGCTTCATCGTATTTTCATCTTAACTCACACGTCATCACACAATTTAGCTACTCACTGTCCGGACGGACCATGATATGATAATAAATAATCCTAAGCTAAAGTGGTTCCCAAAAGTTTTCAGATAAGTAGTTATCCAAGTTGTCGGCTTTGAGTTTCCCCCGTAGTTTATATTGGATTGGAAATTTAACCGATAAACTTTACGATATTGTAAGCCGGATGTAAATTTTTGTGTTCATGCTTACAATAGACAGTATAAAATATTGTGTTATTTGTTTGATACACCCAACGGTTTTATACTTTAACTTACCTTTTCGTTAACTTTAATATTTTCTTTCCATGTAATAAAATATATAAAAATTGATTTACCTTTTATTACAAAAAAAAATTATGTAACGGCTGATAGAAGGCGGAAAATGTAAAGGAAAATGTTCTTATTTTTTTCGAATTTATCCTACGGCTGAGCTCAGAATTGTATTGACAATGTTATTTGGTAAATTAAGTAATGAAGTTAAAGAAGCTATTAAAATAAATGTGAAACTCAAATATACCGCTGAATGTTAAATTAATTCGACGAAAAGCAATGAGTGGGACCGAAAGAAATAGTCGATATCAAACCCAGGGGTTAGTACCGAAATTAGCAATTTAATTTCGATTCAACGAAAGTTTCCTTAGTGTTCAAGAGTGAATAAGTAATTTGCAACTCAGTAGAACCAACCGACGGGAGGGTGCACATTATATTAGTGAAAGTTTTGTCAGGCGAAGATTGATTAAAGGGTAATAATATAAATGTTAGTATATCCCTCTTAGACTGTAATTAAATATATATTTTTTAAGTATTGGCATTGTGTATGTTATAGGCAATGTATAGAATTTAAATAATACAGGTATTTTTTAAAGATTCCTAAATGTATTTTATTGACGTTTCTTTAGCACATGAATTATGGAATGACGTATGCAAAATTTAATCTGAATTTGCTTTGTTTTTAATAATAATGTAAAAATAAAAACGTAAATTGAAGCAATGATGGCTCAGTAGTGTGTACGACTTCGCGTTGATTGACGTGAGTTCGAATCTCTGCAATTAGCCTGAGATTTCGGTGAAGGAAAACATCGTGAAGAAACCATAGCATGGTGGTAGGGCTTGCTCACCTGGCTAGTTACCACCCTCAAGTTGAAAATCTGTCGCCAAGCACCAATAGGTGTGTTCCGGTAGCTGCACTTGAGAGCCAGTCTTCCACTAGGTTTAGAGTGTTATCATCTTGGGCCACATCGTCACTTAACATCAGATGAGATTGTGGCCACTACGCCAAAACCTAAAAACAAAACTGTTTATATGGGCATTTTCGTGTTAATTGTCTATTCTATAGGATGCCTAGCGGAAAATTTGAAAAAAAAAACATACAGACAGAACTACATATTCATTAATATAGAAAACGTGTTGGTAAAAGAAGCCAATCCTTATAACACAATGTATCTACTGCTAATATCAAATCTAACAAAGCTCATTCTGTAATCTATATCTCAAATATATTGGCAAAACAGGTCAAGTTACCTTCATTAGTTGATATAAATGGTCATTGCATTATTTATGATTATGCTACCTATATGAATTTCAAACTATGCAATAGAAATTGTTATTCATTGAATTGTAACTTATGTTCTATCGGGTGTTAATTAACCCAAGAAAAACGTAAATGTGAAAAAGAGGCAAGGTCGGTAGAAACGACGTCTGGAGTAAAATAACTGAGAACTATTGGGTACCAAATTTGTCTAGTACCTAATTCCTTTTATTATAACTGTAGGATTGTACGTTATTCAATTCATTTACAAAACAATTTGTTACTTTCTTCGATATAGGATTTGTAACTATCAACTGATCAATTGAATAATAATTTAATAATAATATTATTTTCTTTTATGTTGCTATTTATCGTATTTTATTTTTTTTAATTAATTACATCTGTACATATTATAAAACTCAACGTCTCTCTGTCTGTCTGTTCGTTTATGTTCTTTTCACGCTAAAACCACTAATCCGATTTACATGGTTTTTATTTCATTACATGGTTTTTATATCTATCGGGTGTTAATTAACCCAAGAAAAACGTAAATGTGAAAAAGAGGCAAGGTCGGTAGAAACGACGTCTGGAGTAAAATAACTGAGAACTATTGGGTACCAAATTTGTCTAGTACCTAATTCCTTTTATTATAACTGTAGGATTGTACGTTATTCAATTCATTTACAAAACAATTTGTTACTTTCTTCGATATAGGATTTGTAACTATCAACTGATCAATTGAATAATAATTTAATAATAATATTATTTTCTTTTATGTTGCTATTTATCGTATTTTATTTTTTTTAATTAATTACATCTGTACATATTATAAAACTCAACGTCTCTCTGTCTGTCTGTTCGTTTATGTTCTTTTCACGCTAAAACCACTAATCCGATTTACATGGTTTTTATTTTAATTCGTAGCTATGTTATCTGGCCAGGTTATAGGATATATTTTGTAAGATAAAGTAGCATACGAAATAAGCAGTGATAATAATGGTGAATCAATTCGGAAAAAGACGCTTTTGCGGCGCCTAAATGCCTTACGCTGAATAAACCATAAGAGATATATAAAATTAATATACTACATTACGTTTTGTATTTGTTTGTTTTGTCTTTTATTTTAGAATAAATTATACAGCAAGATATATATATAAAACCTTTTTTCATGTTATAATTACTTCTTATATTAACTAATTTATTATAACTATTGCTGGGTTGCTAATATCTTGTGTCTTTCCTGTTGCTTTAGAGTACCATGCCAAACAAGTGGGCTTGACAACTGAGTTGAGTAACAAGTGTGATTTCCTATCTACTCTTACTCCTCTATTAAACATTTATTACAATTCAATTATGAACCCTATCATATGTGTAACATAGAGTTTCTTTGAATGACATTATAGTGTTTTATCGGCTGCACTTAAGTGAATGTGCACTAGAACTGCACCAACTAATTCCATATCAGGACTATTAGACGCCGTATTGACCTTCATCCATACTTAGTCGATGTTTCTTTTATTCGCACGAAGCGCTTATGCTTTATTCTGAGAACCGCCAATGAATGGAGCAATCGGTTGTTTTTTCCAACTCGTATAATATAGTGGCCTTAAAAGAAGAGTGAATCAGGTTTTGCTGAGCGAACACGTACCATTTTCACGTACCTTACCTTCACTTTCCATCAGGTGTGACTGAGGCCAAATGTCGAGCAGTTTCTATAAAAAAATATTTTTTGACAACGTCTTGCTATTAATTTAAAATAAATATTATTTGACTATGTTATATAAATATTGCTATACTGTTATAGGATACTACAATGTAATGTCTCGTCGACCGTTTCTACCCTAACATTCACCCCTGGAGGGCTATTGTCCAGCTTTGCTGCATTGAACCCTTTCAACGTAACTATGGCTTTATACAACTTCACTAAACGATTTTTCTGATATATTTTCGCAAATGAACTACTTTCTGGTTTTATTACGGATTTTGTTTTTTTTTTTTATCGATCGATGTTCCGGAAATCATTATATTTAGCCTAAATAAATGAACAGTAATTTATAATTGTTTTCAAATTGTGTATAATGTGACAAATCCTAATATTTTTCTTTTAATTTATTTTTTACGCTGACTTCATAAAGGATATAGCATGATAGTATAATAGTACTATATTATAATAGAAAAATACATACATGATTTTATAACTAATAAAATAAACTCAACAATTTTGTTCCAAATACTATATATACATAGAATCTATACATACCGAACTCCGAACAGTTAGTCTTTGTTTCTAAAACCTTTTTTGAAATAATTTTTTTTCGCTATCACACGTTGGCAAAAACGCAGTAAGCTCATCCGTCTCGGGGTGAATTCAACCCTAACAATGTTATTATATCTAATAGTAATACCGTGACTCCGGCTTTTTGAATATGTTTTTAATTTTAGTTCTGATTCAATTTTTTATTTGAAGTTTGTCGATCTAGTTTGAAAAATGGAATTCTTTGTGATTTTATAATATTGTAATTTTGTCACTATAATTAAGTTTTCTGATACGATCATACGAGTATATTGTTTTTGTATTTATATATATTTTATTTTAAGCTAATCATAGCTTGAACTATAGTAACTGTGCACGACCAAAGAAAACGACCCCTGCAACGTTGTCATCAGAACGAGTTCATGGTGCGTGACTTAGTGAAAATCGGTTCCAAATGTTCGTTGTTTATTATGGACAATTTATTGTAAGTAGAAATGTAACGTGTTAAATATATAGTTACTGTAGGAACTTATTGATATACGAATAATAAAGTATTTTCTATCGTGTCTTTTATAGAAGCTCATATGTAGTAGGTAAAGCAACTTGTATATGTATAATTTTGCATTACCTTAGGAAAAATGTAAAAAGTAGGTAAGAATAAATACACATTGGCAAAATGGGGATGAGGCTAAAACTCCCACACAAACTTAACATAAAAGGCGAGCCGATTGGCGGCTCGTAGTCATTCCTTTTTGGGACCTGATCATTGTAACCACTAGTAACCACCAACGCCTGTGGAGTTCTGCCTCGCCTCCAGCTGCCCTCTGTACAGAAGACTGTTTATATTTTGAACCGGATTTGAATTAGCGGACTTGAAGCTCTGGAAGAGTTATCCTCAACAGTAACTAAATTGCTGATATATATACATATAGGATATTTCAACATCCAGAGCTAAAACTGATAAATAGGGACTTCATTAAAAAGTTTGCCCTGTGTGATGATCCAACTTACGATTTCTCAGTTTAATAATAGGGCTTACTACCACGATGCCTCTCCTAAAGCTGCTTACTATTATAGATTTTTACAATTAGAGTGGTAATAATTCAATACATTCAAAGTAAATGGCAGTAGGCGGGCCACATTATGTCGCAAGCATGATGGCAGATAGTCCATAGCGGTACAGGAGTGGAGACACAGAATGTTTGTAGAAGTGTTGGCAGGCTGACGATGAGATGAACTAATGTCTTAGACAGTTGGAAACAGTTTAAAATGCATGACCTATACTAAACATTGGGTAGAATCAGACTGAAGAAGAATAATGGTAGTAACCATTACTTTCCATTACAGAACCACGCGGTCTGGTCTATGGAGCTCAAGTTGCACGATAGCGCCCACCATGACACGAACAAAGGAGTTCGCTAACGCTTGCCTTTACTGTACCACGCAGATGTGGAATAGTCTTCCAGCGAATGTGTTCCCTCCTTTCTATGATATTGGGTCCTTCATGAGGTGTGAAGAGGCATTTCAGCAGGCCGGAATGGCATCGACGACTGCTGATGAAATTTGTATCACGGACGCTCGCCGTTGATTGTGGACTGTACCGTATTTATCGCCAGGTGCTGTACAATCATTTTGCCGAGCTAGTATACTATAAAAAAATAATAGGTTTAATACGACTACACCAAAAACGGAATACACTATCTAATGTGCGTATTATTTTAATGATTTTGTTTGTTATACGAGTTAAATCCGGGTGCAGTGCGTAACGCTAATTAAACACGCCTACTAAACATTAAATTACACTTAAAAACATATTTTTGTATAAGTAAGCGGGATTTGTTCTGATTACGATTTACATAGACCGATACAGGCCGATAGCACACACGAAAACAGTCTCGTATTTCTATCTCGTTCTAACACAAGCGTATAATATGCTCTGTTTCTTTTGGGGTTGCCAATCTATATATATTAAATCTATGGTAGCAACTATGAATGATGGTGAATCTGACGGATATGAAAATTTTTACCTAGCCGTTTTAATCATAGTTAGATTTCCTTTTAAATCTATTAGGAATCGTGCTATTGTTTACATGTTAAAGTAATTAACGTTAAGTGGATGAGAACCGAGTGCGACGAAACTACTACAAGCAGTTGTACCGCAAATAAGTTAAACTATAATTAAACAACAGTTGTATACGAACTCAGTTTAGATAAATTAGTGACCCTTTTCTAAAATGTCAGCGGCTCGCATTAAGCGAAGTCCTTGAAACGGGTAACGTTAACGGGTACGTTCTTTGATGCGAGGGTTGATAGCCTGTATATACAACCACACTATATATGGTAATAAAACATTAAGTACTAAACCAGCTCGTATCCTCTGCTTCGCCGTTCTGAAATTATTATATTAGGATTTTTACCTTATTTCAAACATCTCAGAACTGATTATGTATGACCTAACCTATATACTAAATCTCATACGAATCTCGAACCACTTTTATCTCCTTAAAACTGGATTCTCAAAAAATCCGTCCTTAGTACCCTACGTTAGAAAAGGAACAGACTGTTCAAATTTCACTTTTAAGGCGAAAGTACTTTCGACTTTGCGTTTAAATTTTAGCCCTTAGATGTTTTTTCTTTTTGTTTTAATTGGCTTATATGCAACTCATCCATGACTGCGAATTGATTCAACTTGAAAAAATATGATTAGACTTCAATATTTATTTATTAAATTTCTAACTGTTTCTTATGAATGTGACAAACATTGTCACGTTTTTGTGAAAACGGTGAGTAGTGATTTGAATGTTAGGTAAATGAAATTGAAGAATACTTAGTCAGTCGTTAATCATTTTCTCGCGTATGTACCTACTTCATTTTATAGTTTCCTGGTATTTCAGCCCGTATTAGTCATGTCTTGAGTAAATATTAAATTGATTTGTTAAGTGAACATTTGAAAACAAAATGACGTAGCTTGATGTAAGTTCATGACTTGATATTTAAAAGTTATTAAAATTGAACCTTATGTAAAATATAGACAATTTTGCTTGAACCCACAAAACATACTATAAGCATATAATGAGATAGAACAATACAGAGTGAAATTAAGTATAATTTGCCCAAGCATGTGAAACATATGTATAAGCTAACTAGCTACATTATTTCTAAATATAAATTAAAAGTTACTTCTTGTTGAGCTAATTAATTTATTACTTCCAAGAATAAAGTACAGCAGCGAGGAAATTAGATCGGCGACTAGTTGGTAGGTTTCCACAATAATCCTTCATCTAGGGTTAACATATAAGTATAATTAACGCCAGGTTGACCACCACAAAGTTAGTCCAAATATATATGATAAAAAAAATCCTATACTTCCTATTTAGTGAACTTAAAAGGTTTACAAATATTAATAAGGTGCAAAATAAAACCGTAAAAGGAGAATGCTTTTTCTGATATTTACTTATCATATAATTTATTAGCTTTGGTATAGGACTAAACTAAGAGAGTGCTTGAACGTTTCATATAAATAATAATAATTGACAAAAAATAATAATTGACAGCCCTAAAATACCTTCGGGTGTCTTGCACAACGTCATAAAACTTGGTCAACACTGAACTTTTAATTCAAAGGGTTTGATGCGGCGGTATTTTCTATATCTAGAGGATGATGACTAAACATAATTAAAGTTAATAGATTAAGAAATGGTTAGCTTTTCGTAATCTGTCATATTATATCAGGGCCACAAATATGTTAATATTAAGTTTTTAGAAATTATATACGGTTTAAAGCGATCAGGATATATTTTTAAAATACATATTCCATTAAAACACATTTCGATGGAAAAATATCATAAGAGAAAATGTTGTCATTATTCACTTTTGGTTGAGTAATATGCATCTTTTTTTAACGAGAAGTTTATATAATTATTTCCATTGTAATAAAACAAATGAACGTAATATTACATGTTCACTAAGAAAAACAATATTAAAAATCAAAATTAAAATAAAAAAAAATCAAAATTAAATACAAATTAATGAAGAACCTAGAAGATAAAACGATATGTAAATTGAATTTACATTTGAAATCATTATAATATGAATAGATATGTACATAATTAGAGATGAGCTGTAATGAGTGGTCTGTTCAAAATGAGAGATAAATTAGTAATATGAATTTAATATACTCGAATCATGTAAATGAACTGACCGCGCAATATTAAATAAATGTTTATTCAGTTTTGTAATGATTTCAATTGGAAATATTACTTTAGCATTTCTTCGTTGTAGGCACAAGCTTTACAATGCTGTCTTCTGATGCATAAATAAAATTACTATTGCTATCAATAGCCACACCGTAAATCGAATCATCTGTGACCGATAAAAGCGTTTCTACCTTCCTCAGCTGTTCATTTACAAAGTAAATTCCATTGGGGCTTGAGAAGTACAAATTTCCATCGACGTCTCTAGCGAAACCGTTCACATTGTAGTCTCCCACATTGAAGAATTTATTTGTATGCATAGAATATCCGAAAACTCCAGATGAATTGGCAAAGAAAATACCATGGTGTTTGCCAACAGCTATTAATCTAGTTTTGGTGTCAACTAATTCTGTTACTGGTTTAACTTGCCCATCTTTGTATATGAAAGATTTCTCGTCAGGTTTGTATGTCGCGAAGAAAAGTCCATGGACGGGACAGAAAAACATTTGCCATATACTAGAGCCTGTGACACCTAGGTTTTTAGCATTTTTGGTAGTGTAATCGTACGTGTAGATTCCATCGCTGCCTCCGAGGTATACCGTATGGCTGATACTGTCCACAGCGTTAGCCATGCCATCTTTGATTCCAGGAATTTCTCCATAGTCCTTTGTTTTTAAATTTAGGTAAGCGGATTTTAGAACAGTTTTGCCGTTCACTTCAGGAGCAAGACTGAAAAACAATGTGTTGGTCTGATAGTCGATTGCTAGTTGATAAGGGGCATGCACATCGCTCTTGAGAACTTGTTTTTCATAGTTATTATTCCGAACTACGACAACATCACATTTCTGATTATTTCCACCTTCCGCGAGTACAAATAACCAAAACAGGAAAATGTACTTCATCTGGAATAAAAAAAAAGACATAAATGATTTAAAACAAATAAAAATAAGATTTAAATTAATAAGTAGTAGTAGTTTCTTAGTTGAAAATCATATAGTATTTGAATCAGCCAATAACGAAATTGGTGAGTGTACAATACTACAAAAATGAATGAATAGAGTAAATGAAAAATAATTAAGTTTTAAATAGTTATACACAATATTTTAATCTCAAAAGACGGTTAGTTCATAGGGTTATCTACAGAATCCTCTTAAAACGATAATCATGATGTAACACTATATTACTTATAACTAACAAATGCAGACGCAATAGAAAAACCAACGTGAAAAGTAATTGTATTGTCGATATTATATATTTCTAAAGAAGACACGATTTTATGGAAGTTTCTCAATAGTTAGCTGGTAAGTACCTGGCTGGTAAATAAAGATTAAATGAGAGTGACATGTTCTATTTGGACCTAAGTACACATATTAAGTAAAGATTTAGCAAATATGTTTCAAAAATATCGGTATATATTTCTTGACACTTACCTTAAACAACAGGTTACCTACACGGACACAGTAGTACTGTATAGTTACTACCTACATTTCGTCGTTTTATGTCAAGAATGCGAATAAAAAGGTTATGAATGTTATCAACAAGTATGGTACCCTTTTGACTCATGATTGTTTTTATCTTTTTACAAGTAAAAATTAAAACAAGAGTCTCCAAGTGAGAGTGATAAGCGTTAATCGTAGTTTGTCGAGGACATTTTTTAGATAAGTGTGAGTTGTTGTTAAGGAATAAATTAATTCAAGTGAACGATCATACGTGATTAATGATACTAATGAGAATACTTATAGATTATTATAATAAAGCTGGGTAGTCAACTGTGTTTGACCAGATAGCGAACAACATACACCATGAGTAACACCCACCATAGTGTTACGCTTACGCATGCCATATTTCAGGGTCAGCCAGTGTATTATCTAGCTGTAGAGAGGCGTGCAGGCCGGCATGAAAGTGGTGACCCTCGATAGAATGCTGATCTCTTGGTGGTTGCCATCAGACAGTACTGTCACTTAGCTACAAACAAAATTAAAAAATAATTTAGTGGTAAAGTTATTTTTCAAACTAGCCTAAATAATTAAGCAGTATTCACGAAATTATTCATACATATAATAAAATTGACGTGTCTGTTTGTAATGTCAAAATAACAGCTTTTTACTGAATACATATGAAAGTATACTATACGATGCATATAACAGTTTATTTTTATTTTTTGTCTGTCTGTCTATCTGTTCCCGCTAATCTCCGAAATCTCCGATTTTGACGGGACTTTCACTGGCAGATAGTTGATATTATAAGGAGTAAATTAGGCTTATTTTATTTTAGATTCTGTAATTCACGCGAGCGAAGCCGCGGGCATTCCTATTTTTATAATAAAACTCTTTCATTTAAAACTAGTTATAAATAATGTGTCTAAAAACATGAAAGAAGAACAAGACTATTTTTTATCAACTTGTTTGGATATAATCTATATGGAATACGTTTATTTAGGAATCGGATTTCTTGAAACACTGAGCTGGTTAATAAGTTAAATTTATAAATCTAATTTTCTGTGTACGTATACGGTATGTAAATCATAAACATGTTGTATTCATGTTAAATATTGTGATAAGATGAATATTTTATTAAATTTTACGTGACTACCAAAAAATACGTGATATTCGTTGTTGGCCTGATAACATATAACCTTTAGGAGGTAAATAATAATGCCAGTATTTACATGTACTATTCCTGGGCATAAGTTACTCCCGGGAGAAGGTATAGCTTAATAATCACGCCACTTACGATAAATGTACGAATGATGTATGTTACGAATGATGTGATTAGCATAAAATTACCGTTCATTAAAAAAAAATACAATTATAAAATTACAATCCGTATATTTGCCAAATAACCTTGTGTTGTATTCTTGCTGCGAGTAGGGTATCCAGAGCTTCTTGGAGAAAAGAGGGTTCAAAGGCAGGTAGGGCACAGATAAATTTCTATGGAGATTTCTCTCTACTTGGGACAGCCAGACTGGTGGAATACCAACCTACAGATGATCGCAGCCAAATAATCTTGTGTTACGTTCCTGCGGTGTGCAGGGTTTACAGAGCTCATTGTGGTAGGGCGGTTCAAGTTCTCCAATGAGGTGTATACCCATAGGCTACGATAGCCGCTTAGCATCAGGCGGGCCGTATGCTTGTGTGCCACCTTAATAGCGTAAAAGAAAATTACAAACGTTCAGTTATCCTCACTTCCTCACTATGTTTTTGTTCACTGTTATTTTTAATTTACATTAGTAAATATATGTATGTATTGTATCTTATATTCATAAATATTTCATGTTTGTGTGTCTTTTCCTTGTGGACTCCAAAACGGCTGGAGCGATTTTGATTAAATTTTCAGACAATCTTCATATTAGCTCAGCAGATGATCCAGTGAAAAAGGATAACAATCAGATAAAAAAAAATCTGAGCCACAGCAACGCGCGACTGGATTTGATAGTATTTAATAAAGAGCGAACAATGTATTGAATAAAGATACATTTCGTTTGTTTAATTGATTTTTATAAATAAATAAATTATAATAAATAAATTATAATCATTAAATCACGAATTGAAGTATAATTTGACTGATTTCTTAGACGACTAATTACAGACTAACTTTCTTACACTCTATGGATTAAACTTAAGTTATGTACTCTTATCTCACATCATACGATGTCCGGTGCGTGGGTGAGCACGACATATCGTCAGCATAACAATCTTTTTTACAATGCTAGGAATACAGGGCGATAGGATGATGTTGCTGCCATACCTATATTGTTTATGCATAACATGGTAGATATAAAACAGTTATCCGAATACAAAATTTAATATGACTCACGAGAGAATTTAAAGTGCAAATTGTAGTGTAAGAGAGGTAGGCACATCTAAATAACCAAGCGTTGTAATCCTGTGGTGAGTAGGGTTTCCAGAACTCCATGAGGTGGGTTCAAGTGGTGTTACAATAGATCATATGCTTGTTTACCACCTTATTTGTATAATAAATTGTTAATCAGATTATTCCAGTATAAAAACCTCCCCTTTGGAGCAGATATACAGGGAGACCTGTAGTTTATGTTTTCCCGACGCAAATAACGCTCTATTTATCTTTTCCTTCCACTTGTTCTTTCTCGAGAATGAAAATTTATTGTTTGTGTAAGCGGACGTTTCACTTGACCACAACCAAATGTTTTATAGCTTTATCGCCAAAGCTAAGGGATGAGGGCCGCAGTGATACACTTTTTATGCCGCAAACTTAGTGACTACGGTGAGTAATATTTTATTGTTTCCTTTCATAATAAAAAATATGACGAAGCACCTAATGGCTGCGTCTTATATCGAGGTTCTTTGTGGGATTTACCTCAAATAAAGGCTTTTAAGCCCTGAAACGTAATAACCTTTTTATAGTAACAAAAGATATGGGTACAACGTTGTTTATAAATAAACGTATATAAGTAGATAAACGTTTTTTGAAGCAATGATGGCTCCATGGTAGAGTGTACAACTTCACGTCGATTAACTTGTCTTCGAATCCTTGCAATGAGCCTGAGCTTTCGGTGAAAGAAAACATTGTGAGGAAATCATAGCATACTGCATGCATATAATAAAATGTATTTAATGTGGCGAGTTATAAATTATACTATATTTTACAACTACATATATAAATACAAATTAAATGCTGTTCGTTGGTAAGCGCATCACTTGATAACGGATTGAACGAATTGGCTATTTTTTGTTTTAAAATTGCCCAAATTAGTTTATATGGAAAGAAAAATTGGAAAAGTTTCCGGGCAAATTTTAAAATTCGCGAAGAACAAAATTGATTATTGTAAAGGGTAGAACTAATATACCATGTCAAAATAAGGTATCTACTCTTTTAATAACTGGAAGTCTAATTTTAGTAAAGTAACAATTTAGTAAAATAACAAAGTGGATTATTGTATACTTAAGTCTCTATCAAAAACTGTCATGTTTATTTTATAAATTAATTTCGGTTTAATTTAAGTTTCAATTAAGCAGTGCTTATACTGTGAAATGCTCAAAGGTCCAAGATTTAACTAGGAAAATATGCTTTGAAAATGTTCGCAAATTCACTTAATGTTTATAGCTAAAGTAATTCGTCATCCTCTAACTTTATCAAGTTTTAACATCGGTAACGAGGGTCGGGTACCGGTTCTAAAAATCTAATTTTTGCTGAAATCGTTAAGCCTTCTGAATGTACCTACACACTTTTTTGATTTTACCAAAGAGGATTTTTTAAAGATATTACATAGACATATATATGTAGACATATATATGTCAAAACTAGATCATCATAGGTTTTAACTGTGTAAAATTATTATTTTGATAAAGTAAATTGCTGAGTCTATCTGTATATTTAGCAACCGAATCTTAGAAAATAATATTGGAATATTAAAATGAAAAAAAAAATCGAAAGAAAAAGTCAAAATATGAATCTATAAATATATGTATCTGTCATTTAAATTTATATGTAAGAGTTATGGATTGAAATTAAAATATGGAATAAATTAGTTCATTTGAACACATCTTAATTTCGTATTTTAATTATTTTAATATTAAGTTGTCAAAATTAAGTTGTCAAATAACCAATTAAAAATTCTATATACCCACAACATCTTATAAAGATTAGTGTTGCCGTAGCTATAATATCAGCTTTGCAATTCTGCGGGTATGTAAGTTCAGCTTCGAGCGTAGATTACCGGTATACTGTAAAGGATTAACTAAGAGTCTTCTCATGTTAGAAACTGATCTCACTTACCCGTACATTAAATATACTCCATGGAAATTTAACTTAGATGATCTCTACAGTTTTCTATAATCTATACAATTACTGAAATTCAATTTCTATAAATAATGTATATATTAATTATTATCCCAATTACATTGGTAATATTATATTAATTATGAAGTTTGATATTAATTGGTATGACTTAATAATAGTGAGGGTTTTATGAGGTGGTAGCCGTAGTTAAATTAGCCTTGCCAAAGATAGTATGTTTTATATTGACGACTGACTTTTAATTTATTCCATATTTTAATTTTAATCTAAAACTTTTACAAATAATTTAAACTTTACAAATTAAAATGACAGATAAAGGATTTCATATTTTGGGTTTCATTTTTTTTAATTTTATTCAGTATAAATATTCCAATTATATTTTAACTTTTGGATATTTATAATCGTATACATATATATATGTATATATATTATAAAATTAAAAAACCAAAAACACACATGTAAGAAATAATATTTGTTTGGCGTAACAAAAGTAAAATAACTCAAAAAATGTAACCCGCGTCAGTAGAATTACTAAAAGGTGAGTAAAATGAATTAACATTATTATCATTATCGGCTAACTTCATCATGCCGCACTTCTATTGCACGGTGTGACGCTGCTAAATGCGCCAATAGAATTATAGCTTCAAAAAGCAACATTTTGGTTACTAACATTACATTTAATCGTGATTTTGTACAATTTACTTTTTCATATAAAATTTACTTTTACACCTCACGTTATATAATAGATCGCACTGAGATTGCGTGCAATATTTTTTACGACATAAGTGACTGAGTTATAACACCGACAACAAACTTCATCACAAACCCTAGTACAACAGGTAAAAACTCCCGTAACGCCTTATAAATTCCAATAAATGTCACACCGCCCGACTTTTCGAAGTAAACAACAATTTTTAACCAAAATAGCGATACGATGCGCCTTAATCAGCCCGGTATATTTCAGTTCAGTCTCATAAATAATTCAAAGGCGTCACAATGCAATGGCGGGGTATCACTGCAGGTTCATATTTCACGAGAAAGCACCATGCGACGTAATTAATGTTCAGTCGAACAGCGCGTGTGAGATTTGTATTAATAACTAATACTTAAGCCGATCTCTGTTCCTCTCATAAATAATAATGTTCATATTATTTAGATATTTGTTACAATTTATCACTATGCGAGAAAACAATGCGAGTAAACTCTATCATCATAACTACTTTTTTTTAATTCTTATAGTGCGACTAATATTAAAGCACAAGACTAAAAAAATAGGCTCACTTAGTTTACTTACATTGTAGTACACTATATTGTATTTTCAAGCAATTTTAATCTGTTTCTGTAAAATCTTCAGGATAAAAAAGGTGCGGACCCAGAGTTTGCAGATTATGATATACTACAATAGAAAAAATGTATGATATTAAAGCTAAATAACTAGGCTCTCTGTGATAAACTTAATGGCGAAATAAGCAATAAACACGTTCTTGAGAATCCTATAATATTAAAATGAATAATTAATGTTGGCTTACCAACGATTAAAACGTTTCAGTAATATACGGCTGATTTTTTTTTAAATAATGAAATGGATATATTTTAATTAATTAATTTAGAATCCTATTTAATTATGTCTCGTATTTACTTTTGCACATTTCAAAGGAATTTTCCTTGAAAACATTCTTAATGACTAGCGGCGACATGACAGTAAAGGTCATGTTTCTCAATGAAAGTTTAATACGTAGACGACGACAAGCCATCGCAGTTAAAAGCTAAATCGGATCATTGGATAGTTTTAGGTAAGTCTCGGGTGACGCGTTTTTGTAGAGACGGGCTTTAATCATGTTCAAAGCCCTTCAGGGACCGGTTTACCTAAAATCAATAATATGTAGCTATAGATTGATGGATTTGACGGTCAGCCTATAGTATTACTATATATAGCTAAATAATAAAAAATAATTGTATATCGAAATAACACGTGAAATGTAGATTAAGTCATTAATCTAATATAATTTTATTTAAATAAAAATACTTTCTTTTTTATTTTATAAATTTAAGGGATAAATGAACTCTGTTAACTGAAGTTAACTTACTAATTTAACTATAATGTTAAATTAAGATATTTAATGTGAAATAAAAAATCCCTTTGTTTGGCCACACTGCAATATAAATAATGTTGAACGAATAATGAATGAACTCTTAACGAGTTTTTTTTTTTGAAAACACGTGATTTTGAAACAAAGATGAACAATTTTACAAGTACCTTTTTTACATGTTTTCAATCCTGAATCTTAAGGAATTATTAATATAACTGCTCGTATCAAGAAATCAGGGGTAATTATAAACAGTGTGACGTGTTCTCGTTTTATCTGGCTTCAAAAGAAAACGAATATTGCGATATTTGTATTCCAGCACGTCCGAGTCGTATTCGGAGTTTCCTTGTCCTAACTAATGTTCCACATTAGCCGCAGTTACAGTGATTAAGCGAGTAGCTGGTGTTAGGGGAACTAATAATATATTACATGAGATCTTACAATACATAATACACATACATTTTTTTGTAACAAATAACAAAATGCCATGTTTTCTTATAGTAGCTTTTTTATACTACTAAGGTGGGTTATAAGTATACGGCCCGCCAGATGGTAAGCGGCTACCGTAGCCTTTGGAAGCTTTTAATATCATACGTATCACCAGCGCGTTGCCGACCTTAACTCACCCTACCCCAAGTAGCTCTGGAAACCGTACTCACCGCAGAAATACAACACAAGGTTATTTGGCTGCGATTTTCTGCTATAATGGAAATACACCAAAGCGCCTAAAATTGCACACAACATACGAATTCGTGTAAGTCCGATTCACACAGCATTTATTATTGCAACATTCTTGCTTTATTGTACTCTATTGGGTCTATCATATCTATCTCTATAGTACTACGTTATGCCTGATCTTTACATACATCAAGTTATTATTTTTCCTGCCACCCATACTAAGTTTACCTAGTGAGTTTCTTAAATCTTTTATTTTATGTTATGAAGTGGAAAACAGTCATGCAGTCCACCTTTAAGCGTACATTGCAGCCCATATCTATATATAACCAATATTAAAAGAATCGCAGTACTGACGCCAGCAATAATAGTTTGCTATTCCTGAAGACTGAGTCAGAACGGCCCGTGTGCCAGTGCGTGCTGAATTCGATTCGGATCGAAATGGCTACTTTGCGGCAGACATTTTTATGGCAGCGGTTATGTCTCAATTAAACATTGCATAAGTTCTACCCCTCTCTAAATCTTCACTATCTTCATAAACCAACCACAAATCAAAATACCAAAAAATATGACAGATACGCTTTAGGCAGCTAACAAACTAGCGTTTGTTGAATGTGCGCGTTCGTCCGGTGTTTGAATAGCGCTGACGCTGCTCGCAATGCGGCGTTGACGTCGCGCTCTTTCTGATCGCAGTACTCGCGTCACGTCGTCGCGTTATATTTTAGGAAGGCACGCTACGCCTTATGCTACGCGAACGCTGCGTTATACAGGTTCAAGCCCGGTGAAACTGTAAAAGCCTTCTGAGGCTTCAAGGCCCTCAAGGCAAATAGTGTAGTAGTCAAATCGAAAAAAAAAGGATTATGCAGGGTCGCGACGCAATCGCCTCGTGCGCGCATCGTCAGCGCAGGTCAAACGTTGGGAGAACACACACGCTCGATAAACGCTAGTCTTATTATCTATATCTACTATTGAATGTCACTACACTTAAACTGATTTAATTTGTCTGGTTTCAAGACACACTAAACATAATATGTCAACAATTGCGAGATAATCACCATTTTAACCTCTAAATAATTTAAAAGTTACCAAAATATTTTATTTATGGATAGGTATACTAGATAAATTTATTTATAAACTTTTAACATAAGTTAATTGTGAAATTGTTTTCTTAAATCACTTATAAATATCATCAAAGAACCCGCGTTGAAAGTCAGGTAAATAACATTGTTTAATCATACTAGCGGTTGTTGCTTTGTATCCCAGACGCTTTGTACCTAACAGAGTACAGGTAGAAAGTAATATTTTAGATTAGTTATGATTAACATATCGACTCTTTCCGCTACAAGGGCGTAACCCCAAATTTACATACTTTTGGCAATGAGCAAAAAACAAAAAAAAAAAACTTTCTTCCATAACTCTCTTGTTTTTTTTTTACTCAAATTTATACAATGTATTGTGTATTATTTGTTTGCTCGAAGAAAAATTGTGTTTAGCTTTAAGATAATCTTTGGTAGTAATGACCAGTTTTTTGGGGACCATACCTAAAAAAAAACAAAAAAGGGAAAGGATCGGAACACTTATAGGATCACTTTGTTGTCCATCTATCTGGCTGGCTGACTCTCCGTGTGTCAAGAAACTTTTTCTTGAAAATAACTGTAGGTATAAAGATTAAATAAATATATTACACTAAGGACTATAGCTTCATGCTGCTGTAAAAAAATAAATTTTCTAGGTTAACAAATTAAACAGATACGGCACTTCATAGTTAAAATAACGCTCACGAACCGATTATCAAAATCTATAGAGTACTTCCCACAGATATACAGTCTTGAAATTTGGCTCTAAGGGAGCTCTTTTAACAAAAGTTAAGGAAAAAATCAGAAAACAAGTAATTCCTAATCCAGTGTAAAATTATAATGTAACAAAATTATATTAGGTTTTTTTTGTCTCAAAAAGGGCTTAATGTATGTATATGGTTGAAATTAATATTGAATACTAAAATGTATGTCCTCCAACTGCTGTAAATAAGAAGTTTTATAGGTTAATACAATAAAAACATAGCCTTTCATAATAAAAGTCACACTCAGTGATCAATTATTAAAACCTATAGGGTTCTTCGCACAGTCCTACGGTTTTCAAATTTGGCACGAACGGAGGTCTTGTTACAAAAGTTAATAATAAATACGAAAATAATGAATTTGTAATCCCGTGTGCTATTACATTTAATTTTTTCTTTCGACGATGATTTCACGTAGAAATTTGAAATTAACGTTAAATAATAGACCTATGATCATCTCACACTCCTGTAAAAAAAAGATTCTATGTTAACGTAATAAAGAGATGAATAAAAGTCGCACTCAGTGACCGATTATCAAACCTACAGGGTACTTCCAAGCTACATACAATTGTGCAAGCCCTCCTTACAAGTTATGCATAAATTGTAATCCATATAATAGGTCTTTATCTGTGAAATTGCCGTTCTGCAGTACTGGTCATTTCAAATCAAAATAATTTTTGTTTGGCTAAGAATTCTAATTTAAAATTAATTTTATTTTAAAAACATTGAATTCTTTTTCCAAAAGTACTTTTTTTTTATTAATTAGTGTTACATTTTCATCGCATTTCAATTTTTTTGTCATCATGGATACGTTAAAAATTCGAGTAATTATGGAATATGAGTACCGTCGTGGCAGTAACGCGGCACAAGCGGCACACAACATCAACGATGTTTACGGAGCTAACACTACAAACCAACGCACCACTTGTTATTGGTTTGCTCGCTTCCGTTCTGGGAATTTCGACCTGAAAAATGAACCTCGCGTTCGTTCAAAGACTTTGGTCGACAATGACGAATTAAAGGCGATTGTGGAAGCTGATGATACAAAATCTACGGCTGAATTAGCAGCAGCTTTCGACGTTAGCGTCAAAACAATATTGGTCCATTTGCGTCAGATTCGCAAGGTAAAAAAGCTTGACAAATGGGTGCCCCACGAACTCAATGATCGCCAGCGCGAAGTACGCGTCGAGACGTGCCTTGCACTGCTCAACAGACACACAAATGAAGGAATTTTGAAGCGCATTGCTACCTGCGATGAAAAATGTATTCTGTTTGATAACCGCAAGCGCTCAGCAAGTTGGTTGGATCCTGGTTCAGCACCTAAACAATGCCCTAAACGAAAACTTACCCCTAAAAAAGTGATGGTCACTGTTTGGTGGTCTAGCACCGGTGTGATTCATCACAGCTTCTTAACAAACGGGGTGAGCATTACTGCAGATGTGTACTGTGAAGAACTGAACACAATGATGGAGAAGCTGGCACATCTCCAACCAGCATTGGTCAATCGCTCGTCTCCGTTGCTCCTGCACGACAACGCGCGACCTTATACTGCAACACAGGCGGTCTCCAAGTTGAATTTGGATAACTCCTTGGCGGGAAAAAAATTCAATACCCGAGAGGCAGTACAAAATGCCTTTGAAGAATTTGTTGCCTCTCGTCCAGCTGATTTCTTTAAGAAGGGCATCAATAAACTGCCACTGCGCTGGCAAAGATGCATTGGTTGCATGGGTGATTACTTCGATTAATACAAATAAAAAATACATGAAAAAACATCGTTATTTTTTCATACAAAACAGCAATTTCATAGGTAAAGACTAATAGTAGTAACCAATGATCCAGGTCGCCTTTTTTACCAGTTGGATTCGAAAAATTGTTTTTGTATATTATTGCCAGATTCACGTAAAACGCTATCTAGAATTAGGCTAGACCTTTCAGCTAGCCTTAAATATTTTTGTTAAGTAAGTCAGACGAAACCACGCACTCTACATGCTTTATCCGCGTGCGCTGGCGTAATGGTTAGTGATACGTAAATACAATGTTCTACAAAAGTATTTCTCCTTAGTACATCTAAAAAAATCGTAATACCGTATGTCTATCTCTTATACATAAGCCACAATAAAGTATTTTTTTTTAATTGAAAGCATAAAATTAATTTATTGGTTTTTCATATATATTTTTAACATAACATATATGTATATCTTTGATGACTTCTGTAACATTAAATTATTTATCGTGGTTTAAATATTAAAGCTATATGTAGTGTATAAAGAAGGATCTTTCTAGTTTACACAGATGTCTAGTATGTTGTAGAAGAATATTTATTATATATTGTCCTATGCTTTATGGGATTTGGCAGCGTATTCCAAGAAAGCGTGCTGGTAGTGATTTAGTTTTTTTAGTTTAGTTTAGTTTAGTTTAGTTCTTTAGTTAAGCGCACTAATAGACAGACAGGTGGACAGATCGAGATACTTTAAAAATATAAGGATAATATAATTATATTACAATAATGTGCGGTAAGTAATGTAGGTAATCAGTTCGGAACCCTCAGGGCGCGGGTTCCATTCGCTACTTGTTCAATTTTTAAATTGTAGCGTTATTTTAAAAACACAGAACGAAAGAGCGCATCAAAAAGTTAATTTGCCCAAAAAGGTCTTTCCGCCCGTTATAGCAGAGAGTCGATATTCAACCGCATCTTCAAAACCCTTCTATGTGATGTTAAAATATTTTTTTCTTCAGCCTATTGAGAAACAAAAATATTTAAAAATAGAATTGAAAATAGTACACAAGCACATATTAAATCAAGAAGTGAAAAATTGTAGATTTTTATTTTTAATCCAATAACTGCTTTGTTTCAGAGTTCCTACAATAAAACATTTTTGAAGTGAAACTTATGCGACTTCCAAGTGTTAAACGTTTAACGCACAGTATCGGTCTCTCCTGTTTGTGTGAGCCAGAGCAAGTGAGTGAGCAATATATTATCGGTCTCTCCTCTTTGTGTGAGCCAGAGCGAGAGAGTAAATGTCGGTGTGTATGTATATTGCACACTGTTTAAAGAAAATAGAAAATGTCTTTTAAAATGAAGTTTCACTTCTATCGTGTGTGAATCGCACACACACCTTTTTTCAATCACATAATATACTGTAACAAATATTGCAAACGTTGATTTTTATAGCATCCGTAATATTTTTGGGTCCGTATAAATCAGTATATCTGTATGAGCTACTTATCGCGTAGAACCATGAGATGTGTTGTCCCTCGGGTGATATATACTCCATGGCCTGTGACTTGAACCTCGAGGGACGCTCCTTCCCTTACTTTCATAAAACCGGTATAAAAAATTATTACTTTATTTTAGACGGAAATACACAGACCGGTCGGTTAATTTATTACTTTATTTTTATTAAACAGTTGTATTTGTTTTTGTTTGCATAATATGTAAATGAATGTGTACTTGTGTATGTATTCTTGTAGCTGTATTATAAATAGAAGCGTTTTATTGTTCTAAAACTGGGTTCGTTTTATTTAGTCTAAAATTTATACTTTAAAGATAAAAATAAGGCACGCTAGATTGTTGATTTCCACTATCTTCAGTGGGACTTCACATGTGGAGAAAACCCATCCCAATTAGAGAAATGGAGAAAATTAAATCAGAAAAATATATATCTGATTTTAATAGGTTTATAATTGTGGTGCTTAATTGTAAATGTTTCTATTATTGGCCGACCAGATAATTGATACATCAGGGTGACTAATTTCCAACTAACAATGTGCCAGCTTAATTGGAAAATTATGTTTCCTATTTTCAATCAATAGAGCATAAATGCAGAGAGCTTACATAAATCAAAGCGCATGAGGTCCTTCTAGCCACATATATCCGGTATGCTTACTCCACATTCCATCGCTGAAGATTTATGTCAATACAAAAAGTAGTGCGAAATTTCTAATGATGTTAGGTATAATTTCTACATATGGAAAATAATAGTTTAAGAAGGATAGCATATTTGAAGTTTTCTAACTAGGTAAGTAGAATGAAATGGATAATTATATTTTTATTCAATTGTTATTCATGTTAAATTATAAAATTGGTTTTTGTCATTCGAAGTACACAGCTGTAGGTAAGAGATCGTTCATTGCTAAAGTGAGTTGACCTGTTAGCTCTCTGGTGAATAACATAGTCATGCATGTAATATACGAGAAACAAATCAAGTTCCAACTTGATAAAGGAGGATTGTAACAGCCCCGCTGCATATTTAAATTCTTTTTTATATCAATATAGCCCAAATATGTGCGCATTATGACAAAATAACTTATAGATAATTAATTATAAATGTGACACTAGAAATAACATACGAATATACTATATTACACATTTTAAGCAATTATGATAGATTTGGAAGCCTTGTTGCCTTTTGTGCATTCAAGTCCTACACGGTTTTATTATTCTTACTGTAAGGTTTGTCTTTTAATGAATGAAAATGTTGATATAAAATCGTAACATTTAAAGCTCACCTGGATAGTTACCGTCTTGAAATTGGAAATCTGTCGCCAAGGACCTCCCCTTGTATTCAAGTAGATGCACTTGAGACCCAGTTCCCTTTCTAGGCTTAACGTATTACAATATTTATGTTATGTAGTTTTAACATGCCGTATGCAAATTCTAACCCTGTTTTAACTTTAAACTTGTTGAAATTACAACCGACGTCTGCATGATGAGTATTTACTTTTTAGAAACGTTAATGATTCAACTAGCAGAAAGTAGTTCACAGTAAATCTATACAAATAAAATTCTCATTTATTATTTGTAAGTAAAACCCATATCTATGGTAATTTTTGTTGCCAGTACTCTGCCAGTTGAAATGTAAATGTGGAAAAAAGTAATTGTCCTTTGTCTCGGTGATGCTTTATGTTTATTGCCGATGGACGATCATAGGGTCCCAGTGACACGTTTTTTATTAGCTAGACACTATTCCTGGTTTAACATAGAAATGAAAACAATATAAACAATAATGTACGGAACGGCGTTTTTCGCGATCAGACACTGAGAATTTATATACCTAGAGGCTTTGAAGTTTATTATTTACTAGTAAGTTTCATGTTCGTCTTGTCTTCAATCAGTTTCAACAAAGTTATTTTATCGATCTAGCAAAAACCCACACGGTAACAAAAAAAATTTGTTATTTTTTATTTAAAAATGATGTTTATTTTAAAAATGACGGCACTGTAACTTTTAGCAAAAAATGTTTTTTTTATTCAAATATAAAAGTTAAATAATGCTGACAATGTTTGACATGATGATATTTTGTCACCTATAAATAAAAGAAAATTTCTAAAGAGCCTTGAGAAAAGCCTAGTAAGGTACTAGTAGTGGGTCTTGTAAAATTGGACATTCCACGTGTCAAACATGACTCACGAGTATCTCATGCGAGCAACAGCCTTTGTACCGTAAATTGAATCATGAGCCAGCTTTAATAAATTACACGTTAAGTAGACCTGACTACCTTTTAGAGCTCGCTTCACTTGCCTTTTGCGAGAATAATTTGATATTCCTATATTCACGGCTAATAACTCCAATTAGCAAACTGTATCGAATTAATCACTCAAGCTCCCTCTAACAGATATCCAGGTGTTTCCGATCGATCAACGTATCCCGAAAGAATTGAAGAAGTGAAACTTTATTAAATTATTGCATTCTCCCATCGACTGTTCGTTGAAAAGTAAATGTTTACGTTTGAGATAGAAGCGGGAGGTTTATTGAATAACTTTCGATCACTTTGCTGGTTTCATGTAATTACTTACATTAATTGCAATGATTTTAAAGTATTGAAAAAAATGGTTAAGGTTTCGTATGTTTATTTTGATATCCACTTACGTTTGCAAGAAAGTTGGATGTTTATTTGTCATAGTTATTTATAATCGATAGCGTCGAAGTTTGGAAATAGGTGTTCACAGAAACTGTACTTTCATCAAAATTTATTAATCCAGTAGTAAGAATTTCAATGTAGTTTGGCTTTTAAAGATTAAACTATAATACACCTATAAATTTATGTGAACGCAGTTCTGTTATTGTTATATATTGACAAGAAAAGCACACAACATACATACGATCACATGCTTCTTTCTCATTAAAAACGACGCTCGACAGTCGGAAGTATGTCTTTTCTCTACATCCGCGTGAAAAATATTGTAAACACACGCCTGTTTTAAACATAAAGTCATTTAAACGGATGAGTGCGTTACGTAGTGTAGTTTGACATTGAAGCTCTTGGGTTTCAGTGAGCTGGTCAATCTAATTCCCTCCTCTCCTTTCCACAACAGAACTACATGCGCTGGGCTTTGGAACCACAGTTTTACGGTAACCTCAATCTCGGCACGAACAAAAAAGTTCTCTATGTCTTTTCTTTGTCGTGCCGTGAAACTGTGGAACCATCTCCCGGCCAATGTGTTTCTTTCTTCTTATGACATCGGGTCCTTCAAGCGTAACATGAAGAATATTTATGCAGGCCGACATGACAGGGGCGACCTCCGATAGATTTTGATCTCTAGGTGGTCGACGTTGTATTTGGATTGTACTGTGCTTACCATTAGGGATGGTACAGTCAATGTGCCGAACTATTATAAAAAAAAGAAAGATTAAAAAAGTCAATAATGTATTCATATAAACCTCTGTGCCGCAGTACCACTGCAAAGGACGAACCCTGGATGCCACGGTTCTTAATGACCACACCGTTGATTCTTGCTTGTCTAAACCCTTAAGTTAAAAGAAAATCTGTCGCCAAGCACTTATTTATCAATGTTTCATTACCTATTTTTGAAAGCTACTCGACTCTTTAAACGATTTTTCAATCGTCTAATAAGGTTCTTTGGCGAATAATTTAGACGTTTTCATAGACTATGTATTGAAGACCTGTCAAACTTGAAAAATTGATTTTCAAATAGAGTTATCTGCTGATTGAAAAATCGGCCCTTAATGTTTTATCTGTTCAAATATACTAGATAATATAAATATTTAAATTAATTACTGTTACAGTACCTCAAGAGGCTTTAAAAGACCTCTGCTAACGAAATCTTGTTATTTACAGTTCAAGAAGATTAAATAGATTAACATCGACCTTCATAATTACTTTTCCAACTCGAAATCCGGACCCCTCCATCCATCTCAGTTAAAAAATGTTTTACGGTTTCTAAGTGTATTTTGAAGTTGAATTGTGTTCTTGAAGAGTTGAAATACAAAATACTTTAGCACTCAGAATGTTCACTTTTATAAATCGTAATTTTATGTCACTACTAAGGATGCTCGTTTAACGTATAACATCAAGTATTATAAATAATGCAATTCATAACAGAATGTGTGAGTCTACGGCGTATTTTGGTTTCGTAAATTATTTGGCGGATTTATTCTATAGTCTCACTTGCTATGTAAAAAGTGAGCTATATAATCACAGATTTAAGAAAAAGGCAGATAGAGCCTGACAGAACGAAAATGTGCCAAACAATAATTTTAGTATTAGTATTCAATTGTGTTACTTTTGAAAAGAAACTTCATGCAATGTCAGCATCTCGTACGTTTTAATATTATATAATATATGCCGTCTTATGTGTAAATACACTGTAAAAGTTCTTCCTGAAGACAAAAAATGAAGAGAGAACATCGTTTCATAGATAACATAGCTTATTTTAATATGATTTTCCGTTACAGATTACAAAACTGCAACAGTAGAATTTATAGTAAAATATATGTATGTAGCGTCGGAAGATCATTTAATTTACAACCTAATTATCATGAAACTAAAGGTTGGGTAATATTTGTCACATATTAATTTGTTTGTTTGAAAACGAACGTACAAACACTGAGAGAGATAGCGTTATGGTTCCAACAGGTTCCAAAGTAAAAATTATGGAGAACTCTGGATAATTTAGTGTACCAGTCAAAAAAGTAAAATCCAAGATGGTTGCCAATTATTTCAAATGCTTACGACATCGGAACAATTAGGCATAGGTATGGTAAGTTAAAACGATAGTAAATAAATAAATAAAACTAAAAATATTCATTGCTAAGAAAAACAAGATGACAGTTGAAAAAAAAGTTTAGTTGAAAATCGGTATGTGAAGGTCATTGGGGCCTTTTATTTCAAAAAACAGTAACGGTAAGAAAACAGCAATACTTATGTTAACTACTCTGGCAATATTATTCACAAGGTCGTGCGTGTTGTTATCTGGTTGCCAAGGACACACAGCTAAATTTATGTCCCAATTTGGATGTTCGTAAGGCTCCATCTGCCCTTTTCTCAAATCTGTGTACCTACATAATATTATTTAAGATATCATATTATGATATCCTACATTTATATTATGATCAATTAAGATGCCTTATTAATCTGGCTTTATCACCAGCAAGAAATCAAAATTTTTAAATTATTTAGTTATGTACTAGCTGTGTCCCACGCTTTCACCCGTGTTAAATTAATTCGACAACTCTTTACAGCTTCGCTGAAAACGTACGAGAACCTGTATAGCCTATTGTTGTTCTCGCTTCCCGTTCTTGGCTACAGCTTGCCAGATTGCTTGACCTTTATAGTTACTGCTACGCTCCTTAGGGCAGTAGCTTGAAGTTATATAACCTATACTATTCTTCAATAAATAGCAAATAAGATACAAAAAGATTTTTTTAAATCTGATTGGTAGGTCCAGAGATTAGCGCCTTCAAACAAATAAAGAATCTATTGAGATTTATAATATTAGTAGCTACAGAATCTAAAAATTCAATATCAAACGTACCTATGAACTATCAAGCATTATTTCGAAAGATACTTTTTTTATAGTTATAATTTTGACGTAGTGGCTACAAACTCACCTGATGTTAAGTGACGATGTGGCCCAAGACGATAACACGCTAAGCCTAGTGGAAGACTGGCTCTCAAATGCAGCTGCCGGAACACACCTATTGGAGCTTGGCGACAGATTTTCACCTTGAGGGTGATAGCTAGCCAGGCGGGCGTTAGAAAAAGCCCTACCACCATACTATGGTTTCCTCGCGATGTTTTCCTTCACCGAAAGCTCAGGCTCATTGCAGGGATTCGAACTCACGTCAATCGACGCGAAGTTGTACACGCTACCACTGAGCCATCATTGCTTCATTATACATTATTTAGTATGTTATTATACGAATTATGTTGTATTTTAGAATACGAACGCAAAGGAAGTCCTTGGTATTTGCAAAGCTCTTTCACTAGTATCTATTACAGTATGTTTTAAATATATTGACATTCTGTACCGTTCCTTGATTTTATGGTATAATTTTAAGTTTTTCAGTCGAAAGAAACAACACGAATGGAGGGGTAATAACATTTACAGGTTAAACTTTTACAACTATGAAAATTGTTGCCAGAATCGAGTTTACCTCTCATCGCTTACGTAAAACTGGTGTTACAGGATTTGGACAAGTTTATTTTTTATTTCTGTTTCAGAGTTTTTAATGTCCTTCGAGTTTCGTGACTCTATTTCGCAATAAAGTTGCCTATGTATAAAAATACTAATTTCATCGGCAGTCGTCGATGTCATGCCGGTCTATTGACACGTTTTTTCACGCCTCGTTTGAAGGACCAAATATTATAGAAGGATGGAACATGTTGGCTGGGAGACCATTCTACATCTGCACGGTAAGGTAAAGGTAAGAATTTGCAAATTTCTTTGTTCGTACAATGATAGATGCTACCCTATAGCTGTGGCACCGTAGACAAGTTCATGTGGTTTTGTAGTAGAAAGGAGATGATGGGATAAGGCCTAGTAATTCTTCAGATCATTCTCAAAGATACAGATGATAAAACACGTTTAGCGAGGCAATGTCTCTTCGCAGCTGAACCTTTTCTAAATACTTAGTGATATCTGTATCTTTCACAATGGGGACTGTCTATTGCTGGAACATGTCCAGGTCATCGAGATGTATACACGGCCGAATTTGAGCCTGATAAAGAAGGTACAGTTTGCCGGTTGGTTTATTATTAAAAAGCTATATGAAAAGTAGTTAGTTGATTTTTGAATAAAATAATTTAATTAGTAATGTTAGCAACTAATACCCGGTCAAGTATGGCCGCTGTGAAGTTCTCCCACTACGGTACCAAACTATTGTAAGTAAATTGTTCGCGAAAGAATATCGGTTTTGTCGTTTAAAACAAGTGAAGTTTGCTATACAACCTCCCTATTTATGCATTACAATGTAAGTTATAATACGAGTATATATACCTAACAAAGTCTATCCATCTTACCGGTCTATAGGGAAACGCCAACGTAGAATATAGAAAATCTTGTATAAAAATATTATTTAAGAGGTAGGGGAGACGGGGTATGCTTTCTCACGGGTTGGGTGTCACAGCGGCCATAAAAGAAAACTAAATAATCGAATCAGTTCGTTGATCGGCGTTGAAGGATCACAATAGCAACTTATTCTCCCTTACTTCTCTTTAGTCCACTCTGAAATGCCATGACGGAGATATATGCGTTTGTTTTTTGCATACAGTTGCGTCTTGTAAGTACAAATAGTTACAATTATGTATATTAATATACGTTTTTGTTGATTAATGATGCTAACTATTTGCTTCAAAATTCCAATAACTGTCGAAATGTTTTCTGTCCATGATACTGGACCCACCCGTATATTTTTTTCTTATTTATCTTTAATATACACAGATGTAATGTACAGACTCTTTACTGTTTTATTATACGTATAGACATAGAATAGTATATATAGTACCTATAAATACTGCTTCGGGTGTTTACCATAAATATTCATTATCCCGATATAAGTATTTTATGTTGATTCGGTAAGTCTGAATATTTCTGGCTAAGCATTATAATTTACCTTTTACTCTTTAATGAATAATTCATTACAGCGTTTGTTTGGATTAAACGTTGCCGGTTTGCGGCTGTTTGTTTGTTTTTACAATTCACAATAATTATACAAATCTAGTGACTCAGTCTAAATGAGGTCGTGTGGTAATAAATACTAATATGGGTAATTTTATTTACATAAAATTAATATGACATTATCATTATTCCACGAAGCTCGAAGCGAAGTTATCAAACAGAATCCATTTTTCATCGCAGGTAACAATGCGGTTCAAAATTCCTTCATTTGTGTGTCTGTTGAGCAGTGTAAGGCACGTCTCGACGCGTACTTCGCGCTGGCGATCATTGAGTTCGTGGGGCACCCATTTGTCAAGCTTTTTTACCTTGCCAATTTGACGCAAATGGGCCAATATTGTTTTGACGCTAACGTCGAAAGCTGCTCCTAATTCAGCCGTAGATTGTGTATCATCAGCTTCCACAATCGCCTTTAATTCGTCATTGTCGACCAAAGTCTTCGGACGACCGCGAGGTTCATTTTTCAGGTCGAAATTCCCAGAACGGAAGCGAGCAAACCAATAACAGGTGGTGCGTTGGTTTGTAGTGTTAGCTCCATAAAGGTCGTTGATGTTGCGTGCCGCTTGTGCCGCGTTACTGCCACGACGGTAGGTACTCATATTCCATAATTACTCGAATTTTTAACGTATCCATGATGACAAAAAAGATTTAAATGCGATGAAAATGTAACACTAATCAATAAATAAATGACTACTTTTGGAAAAAGAATTCCATGTTTTTAAAATAAAATTAATTTGAAATTAGAATTCTTAGCCAAACAAAAATTATTTTGATTTGAAATGGCCAGTTCTGCAGATCAGCAATTTATTCAGCAAGACATATTATATATATTGTTCTAAGTCATTGCGCATATTCTTTACAGCAATATTCTGCACTGGTCACAAACCTTATACCAGATATCACAATTTAAATACAATGATATAGGAACGCCCCTGGTAATTAAGGTTAGTTTTTTTAAGTGAAACTTTTATAACTTACAGCTAATAGAAACAATAGTAAAAATGATTATAATAGAAGGCAAATTACAAGACTTTAGGTCTGTGGGAAGTACCCTATAGGTTTTAATAATTGGTTACAGAGTGAACTTTTAGATTTTTGTAATACCTAGTGTGAGGTCATATATTTTACTATTCGATATTAATTTCAACCCTATAACTCCAGCCCTTACTGAAAAAAAAAAACTAAATGTAATCTATATAAATAAAATATTTGAGGTTTGTCGTTGTGCGCGCATCACACAAAAACTACTGGATAAATTTTGTGATGTTTTTAATACGTATTTTCATAAGTTATAATTTTATAATAAGTTCAGTTATAAACAGAAATAGATATATAAATAATAAAAACAGAAAAGAAAGAGAGTCAGCCATAAAGAGAAACACAAAAAATACTTATTGAATAAATTGCTATTGGATTACATAGTATCGTAATTATTTAATTATACAAATAAGGTACTTACTGATTTATATGAAGCGATCTAATCCGAGACTACCCCGTGGTTCGTACGGTATCATTAATCCAAATAATTTTATCTAACGGTTTGTTTGTATATTAAGTTGTCAAAATAGTCCCTGTACCCTGTACCCTGGAAAAGCAACGGCGACCGCCGGAGACGAAATCCATCAGCAGTCGTCACCGTCATGCCAGTCTACAAAAAGTCCCCATTCACGCCTCGCTTGAAGGACCCAATATCGTAGAAGAGAGTGATAACTATGTCGACGATTAAAACATTTTTATTTTTTAAGTTAAATACTATTTCAAAGTTGCAAAAAATAAACTCAACTTTACACATTATATATCTACGTTATGTTATCACTTCAAGTCCCTAATTCAATTGATTAATTTATAATCGTATATCGTGTAATTATTTATCAGAAGCTCTTTAATTATAATTTCGTGTACACTAACTACACTGTACATGTACAATTTTACATTCCAACAGAGTATTTAGATGGGAATGATTACATATAGGTACGTTATCATCAAATTTAACGGTTAAGTCATTTTATTCTGATAATTATTTTCTTACGATAAGTTCATTTTAGTTTGATAAAAACGAAAATAGACAGCTTTTATCTAAATTGTAGAGGAGTGAATTCTCCAATTTATATTAAGCATTATTCAAATACTATTTGAAACGTTGTTCATTTATCGATTTATTTATTCTATTATCTATCAGTACCTAACGACATTTTACAATGAGGACTAAAATTATTTTAAAAATGTCATTATTTTAAGAATGACAGACTTTGATAATGGTTCGTTATTTAATTTGGAACGCCTTAGATGTACTCGTATATCTATTGATGTTAATTTCACGTTCCATTCGTTCTCGGCCTCTTAATAATAATGGAGATATGCACAATATGCCTTAAACTATGAACCGTGTTTAATTATCGGCGTATCATTTAATTAGTGCGAAAGCCTCTTCGGTTTAATGAATTTGACAAGATTAAGATTTATTCATTTATATTTTATAATTATATTATCAATATTTTATTCGTCAAAATTAATTTTGTAATATTTTTGTAATTAAATTTTTACTGCATAAAAATATGAAAATGATTTGAAGTTACTTCTTTAAGCGATTTATGAAATATTGAAGAGTGTGAATTTTGTGATGCGCGCGCACATTGTACCAAAGTCTACACTATGAATTTCTTTCCTAAACCTTTTGTATTATTGTGGTGAAGATAGTCTCACTCGATATTATGCGCCAAATAAAGTCGTGTAATTATTCAAAGAAGTATAATTTCTATTACGCGTACATGACATTGAAAGTAGGTTTATTTTAGCGTTCTCTAAACTTTTGCAACTTTATATTAGGATCTCAGTGATGATTATTTATATTCAATTAATTTATTATTTACGAAAAGTCTGATATCTTTGGGAACAATATAAAAACTAAATAAAATACTACCGTAGCTCTATTTATGCACTGGAAACATGCAGTTTGGCTTTAACTTTTAAGTTTTAGCTTTGTTCGATTAAAATATAAATAACAGTGAATATTAATTTTATACCTAAATGTATATAACGGCATTCTAGTTTAAAGATAAAAATGTCTATTATTTGATAATTACATTAATCACATTTTTGTCTTTTACACTTAAACACAATAATTAACAAGACGTAGATCCAATGGAAAATGTACACAAATAACAATTTATTTTCCATTAATATCTTACATTTACTTCGTAAAGTTATAGAATCGGTAATTTTATTTGTTATCAGCGGCAAAACTGAAGCTTTTGTAAGTAAAAGTTTCACTAAAAAGTTAATAAATGAACTAGAAACCGACCACCACTTGGGGATGAAAGAGAAAATATAAAAAAAAGATAGCAAGTAAAAGATGAAAGGGTGTTAACTTGCAAATTTATTCTGAATGATCTGAAATTTAAATGTGAGCTCATCAAAGTTACCTCACAGCGAGTTGTAATATGAGCATGTGATTGCGTTACATCTTAAAAAGGGCCTCGAGACTACCTCGTGTCGTGAGCGGAAAATTTGCCTGATTGGTTATTACCTCTCTTAATAGCAACTTATTCCAACGGATCCAAATCAACGAAGCACAGAATTCCTTTGAATGAATAATTTAATATAAAACCAATGAAATAACGAAATACTAGAACAGCCATCAGAACAAATACAATGCGCTACACACGAATATAATCACGCCCTGTTTCTTTTTAACACGTGCAGTTAAGTCTCGTCCTAAAATTAAACAGATAACATTAGTCTTATTTATACCGTGTGAGGAATTATAATTAAGTGTTACAAAAAAGTGTACATATGTAAGAAATTAACATCTATGACGTAACAAACCAAAAAAAAAACTCCAAAAATGTTTCCCCCGCGTGCTAACACCATGATGAAGTTCATTGATCATAGCGTAAATTCATTTTACTGACTTATTTAATGTGTATAAATAATTTAACATTGGATAAATAAACATTATTTTAGTTCTCATTAAAATGTTTATTTATATACCTTTGAATTATACCTACACAATAAAAAAGTCAGTAATGTGAATTCACATTATTCTTTGATGGCTAACTTCATCATGCCGCACTTCTATTACATGACGCGCGCGCAGCAGTTAATTGTACTCTCTACTAAACGCGTCAAATGAAGTACGACTTCATTTCATTGACTCTTTTTCTTATGAAATTCAATAGTTTTTCTTATAATTATTTCCTTTAGATGTAGTTCATGATCTTCACTATAATGATTGTTCGTAAAGTTCAATCTAGTACTAAGTGCATTAATATAGTTGAGTTTGTTATAAGAAAATGTATTTATAAAGTATTTATTTTTGATAATTTACTAATAGTGAGTAGGTACTGTGTGAGTCTTTTGAAAGAAGGTAAATTCGGGTTTTAGACGACGCGTTATGATCGCGTGACGACGTGAGCGCTTCGTGTAATTCTATAAGAGCAACTCTATCGCGTGTTGCGATTTGTATCGCAGTTTCTAACATCTGAATGGAATTTCAGACCAGTCTGCTCATCTATAGATACTTCTATATCTAAACTGTTATTATAAAGAGGTAAAGTTTGTTTATTTGTAGGGTAATATCTGGAACTAACGATTCTATTATGCAAATTCTCTCACTGATAGAAAGCTATGTTCTCCTTGAGTGAAATAAGTTATATTTTATTGCTATTAAGTTTTATATTTTAACTACCGCATACGAAGTCGCGGGTGCTTGTTAATTGTTTATAAGAAGTAACCTTTATATACAGAATACAGCTCGTTTCATCCTCGCCAGTCAATAAAATCTTCGACAAATCCGACTGATTCTTTCTCGATAATAGTTCAGTCAAAATCAATTCCGTAGTTAAAAGGAGCCCTTATTGTTTCGCCATGTTCATCTGTTTGTCCGTCTGCGCCTTAACTAAGAGATTCTTAGTACTTGAAAGCTGTAATTTGGTATGAGTATAAATATTAAACACGCCAACATAGAGGTAAAATAAAACCTTGAAAAAAAAATGTTACCTGCCCTACACGTTCATTGGGGGTGTTTTTCCCCTCGTCTATTCCATCATGGGGTTAGGTCTCTGGATAGGTCGTTCAAAAATATTGCGAGTATATGAAAACCACTGATCGAGTCAGGGATCCGTTTGCGAAATATTAAGCTTACGCTACCACTGATCAACTGAACATGTCATTCAAGTTGACTATAAGTCTGTTTTAATTATCGTATTAATAAATAACTTCTCTCTAGGACTATATAAACTCACATTAATCATAGACATGGTATTAATATATGATAGACTTGTGCGATAAAAAATATTTATTGGTACCTAAAGAATATAATTATTGTGAAATGAGATTAACAGAAGCTTTATATTTGACGGAAAAGGGGGTGGATACTGATCCAGGATACCGGTTCATAGGCCGGTTCGATTATGGACAGCGTTCAGGGCGATGCCGTATTTATTATCCTTGGCTAGTTTTTGAAGAATATCTGTAGCGATATGAACGGTTCGACGATTCAAGCGAGAATGTCTTTTGCTTTTTTTTCGAACTGACTTCGACTGACTGTTAACTATAAGAGCCCTGAGCCTCGGATGGATTTTAAAGTTTCACCGGACTTGGGGCGAGCGCTGAAGGCACTCAGCCGCGAAAGCTAGGCAACAAGCTCCCAGGGGTGTCAAAATGGCCGAACCTCAGTTAGGGCTGTTGCCGATAATTCGAAAAAGTCACGATCTGACTAAATCCCTATCCATAGAAATTCGAGCTAACTAACTATACATATATACATGTTCCTGCCTTCTGGGAAGATTTATTTAGTGATTTGGTCCAAACTAACTAGCCAAAAAAAGAAAAAATGGTTCCTTGCAGAACCTATGTACCTGAGCGGTGTGCATATGTGTGTATGCAGTGTAATGAGCGTATGTTGGTAGCTAGTGAATTTAGAGTCACTGTATCGTGCGAGCCGCTGCTTGACTCAAGGGCTCCATGCCAATGGATCGAAATGTCCTTTATTTAGATATCGGTCGTATTTATATGGATTACTCCGATAGCAGTTTGATGTATCTGAATCACATTATACCAACATGTTTTGACTACAATAAAGTCATTTGATGAAAGTTGCGTTATTTTTACCGTAGATGAAGCCTTTGCGCCAACATATCAATTACTGAGAATTAAAATTGAGAATGACTACTGAAATAAATTTATAAATCGCTTCACGTAATATTCTTAACAACGTGATTTAATTTAAATATTTAACACTGTTTTACTGGTTCAATCCTTGGAGATATTAAATTTACTGTGATTCGGGAAAATTACATTAAAATAGAATACTATTGTGTATTAATTTGATTTCAATTTTCTCGTTTATTGTAACATTTCCTTTGTGTAATAATTCTTTAAGTCCTTTTTTATAATAATTTTTTTATAGATGGAAAGCAATATTGCTTGACAGTACAAAACAGATACCGATGAAGGTGAAAGAAATGATTTATATATATAGCTATCGTTTTAACATTTTTGTATACGTAATAGTAAATACATAGATATTATATTTTTATTGAATTTTGCATTATATATATGTGTCAAAATATATGCATTGACAAACTCCATATTTCCCATCCTTTTCCAACATGCAAACTTTCGTAACTCTCAGGTCACACGCTATTTACCGCGAAGTGCATCCGCATTATTACCCTGTTGGATACTTACACCAACGTCTTGTGTATAACAACGTTGTCAAAATGGTTTGCTGTAGCCGAACTATTTGCCGTAGAAACGTCTGAGGATCAGCCGTCCGTCCATAACTGCGTAACCTCAGACTTTGTACGCATTAATCCATATAGTCTATGTCTATCTAGCAGTTAATGTTCTTTTCATGCGTAATCTACTTATCGGATTTACATGTTTTTCTTTTATTTTAATTCATAGCTATGTTATCTGGCTAGGTTATAGGATTTAATTTGTAAGATAAAGTTACATATAAAATAAACCACTGATAATAATGATGAATCAATTCGGTAAAAAGACGCATTTGGGGTGCTTACGCTGAGTAAACCATACAAGATATAACAAATTAATGCTTACATTAATGTAGATCTTAAAAAGACGTACAAAAATGTCAGCAATAGCATATATCTATCTTCTAATGATCACCCACATTAAGCATTTTTGTCTTCCGTCTTTTGAGCAGGGGGAAGCACTTTTCACGCGTGCGCTCAACCGACAGCATTCTGCAGTCCACGCAAGTGGAGTCACGAGCACAGCTAAGTACAATATAAAACTTAATCAAAATAAAATAACATATAACAATGAGCCTAATTGTAGCTTTCTACCTGTGAAAGAACTTGGAAAATCAGTAGTTCAAGAGATTACCGCCTGCAAAGATATCTACAAAGTTCTTTATAATATTATATTAGTAGTTGCATATTGCAGCATCATTAGATAATAGAAGCTATTGCAAGTAATAACCTTTTAAATCGGGCACCTAAAATAGAATCATGTCGTGAGATTATAAGTCAGAATTAAAGTGAATACTCATATTGCAATGTGCACAAAATAAAATGTAAATGGTAAACTTCATATCTCACTAATTCTCTCCTCTTACTTTTTTATCAAAGTTTTCATTTTAACGGTTAAAATCGTCTCTTGTAAGGAACGCTGCTATCTGTCAGAATGAAATATTTAATAAAGGTTAGTTCTTAAATTAAGCAGTAACTGTGTGTTCAAACCGCAAGAATTTTGAAATTATACTACATAAAATGGAACTTTTAGAAAAAAATATGTCTTTAGACTTAAAAATTGACAGTAAAATAGAAATAGAATGCGGATATAAAGTCAACTAATTTCTTGAAACAAATCAAGTTATATATGAAAGTTATTGGGCTCAACAGTTAAGAATTTTTATGCATTTTGTAGATATCGGAAAAGACTGAGTTGAATTTAGACACGAGGAAAAGGAATAATCTCATGATAAATCGTCTAAAAATATCACAAGAAAATAGAAGTCTGGGAAATTAATAATAATTAAGTTTTCAGATTAAATATAATATAATGCTGTAAACATTGACAATATAATTAATCTATACTTCTATTTGTACATGTTCGTTGTTTTTTTTTTCAAATTTCTTAGTTATAAAGGACTCTGATCACGATATGACATTGTTTTGTATATCTGGCTGTCTGTTTGTATGTCTGGATTTAACTCAACCTAAAACGGATTAACAAGTTTTGATTATATTTGGTTTACGGCAAGCTTATATAATCTATTAATAGGCTATAAAAATTGACAAAAATACTTTTATAAATCGTAAAGAAAAAAAAGTATATTTACTTATTCACAACCGAGATTATCGATTTTTTTTAAATGAATTTTTTGGAATGCATTTTTATTGACAATTGGATTGTCAACAGTATCAATAAAAATAAAAGTACTACGTAATAAACCCGTGCGGGACCGCTAGATTATTTAATAAAAAGTTGATACATTGATACCGACTTCAGTATTTTGAAATTATTCCTTCGTCAATCATTAGTAAACCACCATCTGAATTCGTTACATTAAGAAAATTTACACTGAAAGCAATTCCCTGTGAAGCAACGTTAAAATTGACGGCTCAATAATAAACTCGATAAATAGGACTATTCAACTTTGAGTTGTTATTACGGCTTTGATGGGAGAAATTTTAGCAATTTTGGCTTCTGACAATAATGGATTTTTAGCGGAAATTAAACGAATTTCTTACGGTCCCATCTTTGCATATGTCAGGAGCACATGAATGTCAAGGAAATATTAAACTTAGATTTATATCTGTGGCTTTGTCTGCGTAAAATTACAATTCCTTCAGACAATTATATTCCTTTCATATAATAAAAATGGAATTAATTAGATGTTTGTTTTCTTTTAATTTTTACTTATTTTTGTAAATAAAACTTGTATTATAAAATAATAATTTATTGCGCAACAAATAATGTTTAATATTATGTATGTATTTATGTGTATTAAGTATAGGATAATATGTGAGTTGATCGATTACAGCGAATAGCCTAGATAACTAATTAAATTACACTTGTAAAACTAACAATTCTTAAATTTTGTAATTAAATATGTAGACATTAAGGATGTTTTGTTTTCCATTTTTTAAATCAAACTGAATATCTTTATGAAGATATATATGCAAGTTGCCCATAAGATATCTGTTACTGAGGTTAATTGGAATTGAACATTGAGTCTAATATAAATATTGCTAAAGATATTTTTTATAAAGAACAGGTAGCCGATGTTAAACGCCTCGAGTGGCGAAATTCATTTATAACTAAAATATTTATATTGCATTATTATCCAGTGTTGTAGGGGTGTGGCAGCCTAAACAAACTTTTCTAATACTAAGTAAACCAACAGAACGAACCCTTCGGGAATTACCTTTACCACGAAAGAAAACTTCGGCAACTATTATTGCCTTTTTCGTTAAGGAGTCGGTGGTAACAAAAAGGGAATATTTGTATGGATATAGTTTTCTCTTATAATATTATGATCCATTAGCAAGCATGTTACGGTCATCATAAGTTAGATGCTTATTAAAATAAAGATCTCAATACATTATGGTTACGAGTGACTAGATTGTTCTTCTTCTTCTTATTAATTATGGCTCGGCACCATTCGTGCCTTAGGCCAGTGTCAAGTATTTTACATTTTGTCAACAAAGCGAGGGAAATATTCTGTAATCTTTAAACATCGCTCCAACAAGATGGCGGCACCCTTGTTAAAACTTTCCAGGGAGCCTTTGTAGCAACCCAAAATGCACGTTCCTAGTTATTTCTTGTAATCCGCTTCACTTGTGCACAACAACCACACTACATCACGTAAAATGCCGCCAAAATTACATAATATAAGGCCAAATGACATAAGTTTATGAATTAAAACGAAAAACCACCACATGACACTTTAAGTTACCGCCAAAAAACTCCAAACTAGATTGTTTGTAACACAGTTCTGTTTATTTAGAGAGGACTATCTGTACCCTATGGTTTCACCCGTGCTCAATTTATTCGATCATTTCGCACCCGATTATCCTAACGTTATTCTTACTTCCCGTACTTGCCTACAGTTTGTCAGATTACTTGAACTTCGTGGTTACTGATCTGCTCTTTAGAATCATAGCGTAAAGTTATATAGATAAAAAAACTCACCGCTAGCTTCGCAGGACTCAACATCGATCTAAGGATGCCTTGTTGAGACGCGAAACACGTGTCATTGACTGTGGTTGTTTCACGTCTCATCTGCGACATAGTTCTTTTAAATATATATATTTTTTTAATGTTATTGTTTTTTTAGTTATTTTAATCTATCTATTTATAAAACAATGTATTTTTAAGAATTATTATTATGTTTTAAGTGATATTATTTAATTACTATTATTCTTGTTTTAATTTTCTTAATTGTTATTATTGTATTTTGTTTAAGACATTCATTTACGTTTTATGTTGTGTTGTGGTAATCTATTGCAGGTGGAAGTAGCTAAGAAAATTGAAAATTGCGGTGGATTTCCGCAAAGTAACGCCTTCGTCAATTAAATATGTACAATTATAATAGCCTTATAATCTTCGTCAATAAAAATTATATAAAATGCAACAAGAATTTTTCAAATCTGATTCATAGTTCCAGTGATTAGCAAGTTCAAACATGAAATAATAATCTCTTTAGCTTTATAATGTTAATAAGCAGTATAGATAAAAAACAGTGTTACCATGGTGGTTACCTGGCTAGCTACCACCCTCAAGTTGAAAATCTGCCGCCAAGCACCAATAGGTGTGTTCCGGCAGCTGCACTTGAGAGCCAGTCTTCCACTAGGTTTAGCGTGTTACCATCTTGAGCCACATCGTCACTTAACATCAGGTGAGATTGTGGCCACTACGCCAAACCTATAACGATAAAACCTATACTCGGCAGGATAGTTAACACAAACATGGTAAAAAATCCAATACAGTGATTTGCTTCGGCCTGTCACATTTTAGTATGTATCTTTGTACCCTCCTATACAACATCCGGCATTGCGGCAAGTGATTAGAAAGCTTGTGCCCTCGCGCCGAATTAGAAAATTAACCACTATCCGCAATAATGGGTCCTCAATAACATTGACTAATTCATACACGTCTTGATCTACAAATCCTCAGTATATATGATAAAATATCAAATTATCGGTTATGAAACGTTCCTAATTATTTTAAACAACTTTTCATTGCCCATCACTTATAGGATCAATTATCGGTCTTGTTTCAGTATTCCCAGTATCGGGAGTTCAATTTAAGTTTCATCTCATTTTTATAATTCATATCGATATGAAAGTATATTTTATTTAATAACTAACTGATCCGGCAGACATTGTTCTGCTTTTTCCTGTAGTTAAATGTTTATCTGGAAATATTTTCCAATACTATAACGAACAAAGCAAAAAGCGAATTACGCTCATCCATCGTTGGAATAGTGGGTTATGATCATTTATATTGAAGCATTTATATTGTTTCCAGAAATTTCCAAAATTTTCAGGGTAGCTTTTAATTTTTTTTCCTAAGAACCTTTTTTGGAATATCACTTATTAAAAAAAAAAGTTTTATTATACACATCGATTCAGCTGTTTTCAATTGATACACTTACAAACGAACAGATTTAGATTTTTATTTATATAGATTTATAAAGGAACTAATATGACTAATCAAAAATAATTTATGTGTAAGTCACTTAATGGAATGATGATTAAATAAATGTAAATATCCCAAAGATGACATATTATTCTCTTCTCATTTCTACATTTCATTAGCCACCGACGCGCGACGCAATTCTTGAAGGGCGTTGACAGGAGCAATATTGCTTGCTCCTAGCTGTCTTTATGGAACGCTGTAAATCACTTTTACCTACTTGACCCGACCGACCGATAGCACCCTAACATTAAAAGGGGTTTGATTTATACCAGAACTTGGAACATTGTCGCCATCTGTTCAGTACACGCTGTGAAGTAGTTTATTATAAAGGTGGGACTGGACTTTTGCGTTGTTTGATGTAGTGCTTTGGAATTTTGCTCATTTACCGGGTTCATTACTAACTTTGTTAAAATCGGGATCGCTTTCTGTACCTATACCTACTATTGTTTTATTGTAATTTTTGTACAGAACGTTACAAAATATCCGCTTTAGAAACATTAACTTCAACTATGTAATTATTTAACAATAACTCAAATTTTTAAATAGATAATAATTTTAGTATATAAACGTATTTTTTGTGGAATTCACCTTATTTATATTTTTAAATATCATTATTTATAATTATTTATTAGCCTTAGTTGAAACACAGACCCAACGTATTGGATTTTAAAACAAAAAGTAATGACTTATGTAAAAACTAATGTCGAAAGTTCTACTACTTATAAAATTTTTGTTTGGTATTTTGTATTATTAGAAATGTATTATATATAAATGTATTCTTTAAATTTGAATTTGATTATTGCACATTTTATTTACTTATGAGTTTTTTACCGTGCCCACTAAGATTCACTTCTACGTAACTTAAAATAATGTTTAACGTAACGAGTGACATTTTTCCTAGCTATGTCCAAAGAAGTTCGAATACAAAATCTTAAAATCTATTATTTTATTTCTGAAATCAGTCTATGTAAGAACAAGCCCGAAATGTCTTGAATAAAGTGAAGACGAAGTTTATAAACCGTCACGCGACACTGTCGGCATTGTTTCCATATTGGCTTTGGAACTCGAATATTCAAGACTACTCTCACCCTTGTGTGGCATTACTAAGACTTCGAGTGAATTGAGATCGGTGAAGTTCTAAATTAAAATAGGGAGTTGGGCTTCGTTGCGTTTGTAACTTTCACGAGTGTAGATACGAAGTACTAGCTAGGTATTGCTTGTAATGGAATTTATTTATTACTGCGGGTTAACGTACTGTTACTTTTAAAATGTACTTATTATATAAATAAGAAATATTCTAATTATAGTAAGTTGTAAATTTATTCTAAACTTATAATTTAATTAGATCATATTATTAAATTTGTGTGTATCGCCGATGGACTTTCGCTAATTTTTTTTTTATTTCGATTGAAAACGCGTTCTCGAATACTCAATAAAGGCTTAATGCACGCTCGAAGCATGATGGCTCAGTGGTAGCGTGTACCGACATCACGTTGATCGGCGTGAGTTCGAATCCCAGCATTGAGCCTGAATTTTCAGTGAAGGAATACATCTTGATCAACACCCTCAAGTAGAAAATCTGTCGCCAAGCAGTTGGTGTATTGTAGCAGCTGTATTAAGAGCCAGTCTCCCAATAGGCTTAACGTGTTACTATCTTGACTCAGATCGTCACTTAACATCAGGTGAGATTGTGGCCATACGCAAAACCCAAAAAAGAATTTAAAAAAAGAACTTACTGATAATACTGCTTTGCTGCTTGCTGCATACTACTCGGAGTTCCAAAGGAGATTTTCGATAGTTTCTTTATTATAAAATAAGCAGCCACTGCCCCGCCTGCTGTTCTATACGGACTGATGCCCCTTTAACACTTCTATCGTCCGGGAAAGTAGTAATCGCACGAAAGTTTTTTTTTTTTTTTTCGAACTGACTACACTGTTAGCCTGAGGGGCCCTGGAGCCTTTACGGCTTTTACAGCTTTACCGGGCTTGAAACGCACGAAAGTCATACATTGGTCGGCTGAAGAGCCCAACCGAGCTACGTTATTTAAAATAGAAGCTATATATATGATCATTGCACAAAAGGAATAGTAAAAAATCGTAATTAGTTATATTTCTTTTGGCCCGTTTAATAAAGGGTAATATTGAGAGTTAATTGTTCTCAAAAATTGCTGAACAATATTTAAATGTGCGTGTGTGAATTAAATACATATTGCGGTATTTTACACCCATATGTAAAAAACCTTTTTTTTAAAGACCTAACTAGGTTTAATTATTTTTATAGTAGTACGGCAAAGTGACGATACTGATCTTAATGGTAAACTCAGTACAATTCAAATACAAAGGTGACCACCAAGAGATCAGTAATCCATCGGCGTTCGTCGTTGTCATGCCGGCCTTAATCACATCACACTTGAAGGACCCAATGTCCTAAGAAGGAGACAATACATTGGCCGGGAGTCGTTTCCACAGTTTTATAGTACAGTAAAGATTACATTAAGCATTAAGAAACTTGGGGACATCAATAATTAATTGGGGATTTAAGGGTATCACGGAATTAATCAGGCTCCAAAATTAACCTCAAATACACGCAACAAATATCAACCGATGAGAAATCGGTTGCGTTGTTTCTCTTAACTAGAGAATTGACGGAGCTCCTCTGATTAAATATTAGCGATAACACGATCGAGAAATCGATCGGTAAAAGCTTTAGAGTGCTAGGAGTAAATTCAATTTCTAGTAACTCAACTCCAAATGAAGCAGGATTACGTAAGAGCTGCCAGCAAATCCCTAGTAAATGATATTGTGGCATGATGGCTAAGCGACAGTGTGTTCGGATACCTTATCAATTAAACGTAAGTACAAATCTTACAATTAGTCTGAGCTTTCGGTGAAGGTAAGCATTATAATGAGACCATAGCATGCTGGTATGGTATTTTCTAATGCCCGCCTGGCTAGCTACCACTCACAAGTTGAAAATCTTTGGGCAAGTATCAATAATTGTATTTCGGGCAGTTTCAGAGTCATGTCACAAATTAGGTCATATCGTCACTTAACAACAGGCGATGCTGTAGTCAAACGTTAAACTTATAAAGTATATAAAAACATCTTGGAACAGTTGTTTCTAATTTCGAAATGTCAATGTACACACGTTTCAATTACGCGGTTTTAGAAGTACTCGTATTTATGATAATGGTTACAATATTAATAACCGTCTTCTATATCTTCTTCATTTGTTCCGTTTGTTTCGTATAATCGGTTATCGTGGAAATCTAAAAAAATAAAACACCATAGTTATTTTTAACTAAAAAAACAGTGAATTAAATGCATCTAAATTAATTTTATCATCATATTGTAATGTCTTCATTTTAAATACTGTATAGTGAAGAGGCGGGTTTGGTAATTAACGTACGTTACGTATTGAAAAGGTACTGCGTTAAAAACAGGCGCAAGTGTATACTTTTACAGATTTATATATTTATTTTTATATATATGGTAATATCATGAAAAAACCAACCTATAAAGGAAATTGTGGATAGTAGTGTTGAAGTTATTGCGTATCGTCTAAAAAAATAGTCCGCTCGTAATAACAATTCTACGAAGTTATTTTTTTTATTTTTGGACGATAGTTTTGATTTTATACATTAATTTTTATCGGCTTTGTCTCTTGATATTTTCTTAGAGTACACTGTTTTTATATCTGTGATAATGAAAAACGGGCTGGCTATGTCAATGAACTGATTGAACAGGAAAGAAAGAGAGAAAACGTTTTTTAACAATATCCTAGGTGTATGACATGCATATCGTGGTGTTACATTGTGGATCTAATGAGAAAATAACTAGAAATATACAATTTTGCAATGAATAATATTAAGGCGGAGTCTTTTGACATAAAACATATTGCAGTATCACCGACGATAATAAACAATTGATTAAAAATATCTTTTTAAATATAATATAGTGTCAGAAATGTGTAACATTATGATGAACTTGTTAGAATTGATATTTTTTTTAATAGTAAGACGGCAAGATGACATAACTGTGTCTGATGCTAAACAAAGTAGTTGACAAAAACAACAGTGACACACATCAACATCAACAGTAAAACACAAACAAAACATTTCACCGTTTTTAACTAAAACAAAAACAGTTTTTCTTTAACCTTAGAAAACTATCAAAAATCGGCATAGGTCCATCACTTTTGTCATTTTAGTCATCATTAGGTGCCCGGTCGAGATTTTGTACACCTTGGTTATAGCACTGGATACATATACTATATTTATGTTCATTATATAACTGCTTATGGTGATTTTGTTTTATAAGTACGTAAATCCGATAATGGAGTATCTTCATCTGAACTGTCTGACGGCAGTGTCACGGTTGTAGTTTCTAAGGCTGCTGAGTTTGGTGCTATCTGGTCTTCTTCATCATTTTCTCTTTCCTACTTGAGTCATGTAACTCTTCTATATAGTGATCCTCTTCATCCTCATTACTAAGCAAGTCATCTATGCCTCCTTCTTCTTCCTGGTGAGACTCCTCAAGCCACACAAATATTTGACGATCTCTTCTATCCATCTTTATTTATGTTATTACCTAAAATTAACAGAACATAAATTTTATCACAACGACAAATAAATACTTACGATTTTATACAAAAATATATCGATAAATTGCAAAAAATAACTAAAACAACTAACCTCGGACGTACTTAGAAAAGCATTAGCAAGCCTCTCGATAATGCATAAGCTGAAATGCGATATACCAATAGAGATTCACTGAGTTTATCACCATGTACATTATGGTCGCGATCTAGTCAGGAACAATTGTCGTACTCCTAGCAGAAATGATTTGTTTGTATTTTTGTGGTAAATAGAGGCAAAACTTAATATTTATATACTCGTTATTTGGCTTCCATGTGTGTGTATAGTAGTAAATGCAGTTACACAGCTGCAGGCCCTATACGTGTGTATTTACGCTGCGGCAAAGGAGTTCCTTTAATTAAACCTCTAGTACAAGGACGCGGTTGTGACACAGATCAAGTTTAAACAGCGTTACAATTGATGCTAATTTAGTAACATTTGTAAGATATGTTCTAATAATTCTGAACGCTATGTTTTAAAGTCTAAAACTATATTAGATATACACAATAATTCAACTTCAACATTTCTTGGTATAAAAGCTTCGTTCAGAACGATGCTTCATTTCATTCTCTCACATTTGTTATCACGTGCGTTGTAGGTCATCTCGAAACTAGACGAAGTTTATTTAGAAAATGTTATCTACACCTGTAATTGGTTAGTATTTAAGATCTTTACATTATGCCTTTTTATTGTTCCTAATGTTATATTACCTGTTGGTGTTCCTTAAATAAAAAATAAAAAAGGTGTGTGTGCGATTCACACACGATAGAAGTAAAACTTCATTTTAAAAGTCATTTTCTATTTTATTTAAACAGTGTGCAATATACATACACACCGACATTTACTCTTTCGCTCTGGCTCACACAAAGAGGTGAGACCAATAAAGTGCGTTAAACGTTAAAAATTTAACTTTAACGTTTAACGCTTGGAAGTCGCATAAGAAGTTTCACTTCAATAATAGTTGTATCAGTTCAATAACCATTTTAGCGAATGTCTGTGCTTAGCATTCGTTGTTAATTTAACAAAAGACTTTAAATGAAAAGTTTAACGTGAAATAAGAGCCTCGATGATACAGCAGAGTAAAGATAATTAAAATCAGATGTCAGGATTGGCCTTTCTGTACCTATCTCTTTTATATTATTTACTAGCGACCCGCCCTAGCTTCGCAAGGGTGTTTTTACAAAGTGGTGTCATTTATGTTTAAAAAAGCACGTTCTATTGATTTAGATATTTATCGCTTGGGTGTTGATAGATTATAGTTATGAAAAGTCGCTATTCATAGTGCCATGGGGAGGTCGCGGCGTGAACGGTAGCAGCGACGGCGTGAAGTGCCGGCCAACCGTTTCGTTGCTAGTTTTTTGGTTGCGCGTATCTTTGAACTGTGATATCTTCTGCGGTATAGATTCAAATGATGTAAAGGACAATTTTAATCTACATTAAGTGCCCAAGGTAACTAAAATATTTATCTGCCTAATACTGCATTGGAGAAAATTTTGTTCGCAAATAACCTAATCATTCAAATTAATATTTTAAAGATAAAAATGGTTACTGTTTATACATGCCATCGCTTATTTTTTTCTAGGCATTTTGAAGAACTACAATTCTTTTTAGCTTATTATTTTGATGTATCTCTTAAAGTTAAACCAGTGTAATCCATTTAAGCACCCGAAATTGTTTTTTTTACGACTTGATTACAAAATATAATTAGAATTTAGATACAAGTATGTACAGTAAAAATAATTATTATAAACCTAGTAATTCATCATTCCATATAATATGTAAAGTATTATCCTGCATAATGGGAATACTCTAAGCCCTAAACGAGGCTTTATTATATTTGAAAAGGTCATGAGTCATTCATTCATTCATAATTAATCATCCATCATGGATACCACTCTAAAGGATGTGAGTTCACACTCTACAATTAGTATAAGCATTCTTGAAATGTAAAGTTAGTGACGATATAGCATGGACGATAGAAGTGGTCTTCCTTTTAGTTTCTTTTTATAGCGTGCAATCAGAGACTAGTAAAACAAGGTTCTACTAATACTTTAGATCGAACCGTTTATAAAATCACGATAAAGTACGAGTCTTGATATAAAAAATACAAATATTTAAAACAATTTATCATGCCATTGAGAACATTAATCAAGTGTGAAAGAAAGACGACTTAAAATAAACAATAATCAGCCACGATTTACGGAGTAGTTTTACTCGGTACCTAAATGTACTATGGGCTTCGTGCCTACTCATTTTGTCGACTGTACATCCATAATACTCATGTAACATTCATTATAAGCTCCTTTTCGGAGTTAAAGGCGTGTATAAATTTAAATATTACACAGGTGTAAAGTTGTTACACATGTATTTACATTTTAAACTTTTGTAAGGATTTATATGTATGAAAGTTTATAAAGTTTAACATTTCATCGGTTGACTTTAGTAATAGATCTCGTGCTTATTTTTTGTGACGGTACTGTGACTAATGTTTAGCACAGTACAATTGAGAAACAACGGCGACCACCGAATATAGGTAATTCATCGATGGTCGCTGTCATGAATATAGGTACACTGTTTGATCACGAAAGGCGATAAAGTAAAAGAAATTCATTGTGCATCGTCATAAATTGGCTCATCACGAAACGCGACACGCATCAGTGTGCCATTATGTTGGGTGTTACACCTAGTATATGCGCCGGGTACAGATGCGTACTAGCCTACGAAATTTCCCCGCGTAAAATTTGAAAAAAAAAAAGAAAAATAGTATTTAGTATTTTTTATTTACCTGACAGGCGAGTTTTTCAACAGATTTATTTTTCTACTAATCCGGTTTTTAAGTTTATTTTTTAAATTTGTACGGTGTAAAATCGGTTAACTACTTTTTCGTAACAAAATTCAACTGAATGAAGACTTCAATAGCCCTTAAAATGAGTAATAATTTAGGTAACATAATATGGTTTGATTGTATCATGGGTCCTCTAAGAGCATGAGCTAATTTGTGCTTTCGACATGTTTGATATTTATTTTCTCTTAAGGGGTAGGTATATGGTTACTATAATAAGCAGTTATGGCTCAGTTGTAGCGTGTATGGACATCGCGTCAATTGACGTGAGTTCGAATCCCTGCAATGAGTCTCAAGCATTCGGTGAAAGATGGTGGTAGGGCATTTTCTAATGTCCGCCTGGCTAGCGACCACTCTCAAATTGAAAATCTGTAGCCAAGCACTAATAGGTGTGTTCCGGCAGCTGCACTTGAGAGTCAGTCTGACCACTAGGTTTAGCGTGTTACCATCTGGGGCCACATCGACACATAATGGCCAAAACACTAAACCTATAACAAATAAAAAAACTGAATTCGAAATGAAAGAAAATAAACAATAAAAAAAGGATAACTGAAAAGGAAATATCATTCTTGTAGAAGATTTCAATATCGTTGAACGGAATTGGTCGACTCACATTCCTAAACAATGCGTTGAACATAATATTTTGGCATATTATATAGTTTAGACAAAATGCCGCACATTTTTATCCGCGAAACAATTTTCGTCATTCCAGACGGGTTCCTCAACATGGTTGGAATAACAATTTTACAATCTTCCGTTGTCACGTACTCGCCACTCTTTGGACCCCCAAAGGAGAAAAGTAATCATTTCTGGCAATCGGAAATATATAAATTTATATTCAGAGTACGTCAATTTGAATACTTAGCCTTAGAGGAATTATAATAATTGATAAGCCCTATATTAACATATTTTTAAGGAAGTACTTATCGTCGCTAAAACTTTTTCTTTTACTTTAAGAGTTGTAAAATTGTTTGTGCGGCGAGACTTGAACATTTTATTCCCATGTTAATAATTATTAATAATTTTCACCCGTGTTAAACTTATTTGACCAACTCTTCACCGCATTGTCACAAATACACCACCCGGACTTGCAGTTTTGCAAATTGCTTGACGATCACAGTTAAAGCTCTGCTCCTTAGAACTATCTCTGATAAATCTATATATTTATATATATAAAAAATCAGCTTTCGTATGTTTGTGTTATTAAAATTCGAAAAGTAGTCGATGGAATGACTTGAAATTTTTATAAAACGTTGCGTCTGTTTAGAGAGATATTATTTTTTTTTATACCGAAGTTCTCACGGGTACATGAAATTCCAAGCACTTTGCGAGGTTAAATAAAATTAAATATGTTTCATAAATGGCTATATTTATTATCTACATATCGACGGCGGAAAACTCATTTGCTGTAACCTTAAAAAAAGTGATATACGTTTTTTACATTTTAACCAGAAAAAAAAATATTTTTCGACTGGTCTAGGTCTCATATTTTTAAGACGAAAACAAAATCACTTACCGTGTCAGTATTTTAAACAAAACTCGTGTTAACCTTGCTGTAAAGCTACCAAAATCTGGTGCTTTTGATGTTTAAACAAAAGTAAGTTGGCTGTTTGTTTAACCTTGTGGCTTAAGTCATTCTTGCGGTCAGTAAAATTAAAAAGCATAAAGGTTAAGTTAGACTGATTTTGATTGTTGATTTTGTTATATTTTGAGTTTTTTTTGCATACAATCTTGGTTACTTCCGTTCTTCCAGTTTCTTCAGATAATTTTCTAGATATTTACGACATTATAATTGTAGGTATTTAGTAATTAGAACTCATTTAATGATTATTGAATGTAATGCATTTATGAAAGAATGAAAATGCAAAGTTGTGATTAATACAACATTATAATAAGGAACAATATCAATGTCCAAGACGGTATAATAATGTACGGTATGTAATATAAACAGTACGGAGCCCTTAGGGCGCGGGTTCTACTTGTTACTTGTCCATTTTTTTTTATTTACTAATTGGTTGTTTAAATGTTTAACTTTAATACTGGATTATATATCCAAAGTTTTAACTACATACTCATATTAATAAAAAAAATATGAAAAAGAAAATAAAGTTAGTCAATTACGAAATATTTCTGAATGTACCATATTTTGAAACTCGAGCTTTGTGGCGTTGGATTTCCATCAAGAAAATAAATTAGTCTACTAAAATTAATTAGGTATGAAATAAAATGCCTAAGAAAACTAAAAACCGTAATATAATAGGTCCTTACATATAAAATTAGCGTGTTATATGAAAAAACTATTATGAAATTATACATTTAATCAATAGAAGTATGTACCATTATTATCTATGCACTTTCGGCATTTTATAGGTAGCTCATTGTTGAAAAAATTTTGGGAGCGACCATTAATAAATTCTTTGAAGGCGGTTTGGACATATAAAATGATATATGAAATTATTAGGAATTGTATTTTTTTTCCTTACAAGAAATTGTCCAAATTCCGAAAAAAAATGGTAATCTGTTAAAGCAAGGTCCGAGGAGTATGGCGAGTGTTGGAGATATTTCAACCGCAGTTGTTCTAATTTAGTGACAGTCTGTCGTGAAGTATGGGGTCTAGCGTTATCCTGAAGCAGCAGAGAGCAAGAGAGATTGACCAGTCACGGTTGTTTAACGCCTAGCCATAATGGTTTGAAATTGTTGACAATACAGATCTGCCGTTATCGTCTGGCCAGATCTTAAGAAGCTGTAGTGTATGACACCAGCAATGGTCCACCAAATACTCACTAGTACCTTTTTCTGAGTCTTTCGCTGGGGACAGGATTTGGCCGGTTCTCCTGTGTTCAACCACTGTGATGATTATTTCCGATTGTCGTAAAGTATCCATTTTTAGTCACAAGTAATAATACGATTTCAAATTCCCTCGTTATTGTGAAGGTTGAGTAATGTAACGCAGCACTCAATGCGTGTTTGTTGGTGTAATTCAGTCAATTCATGCAGTACCCATTTCTCGAGCTTTTTCACTTTTCCAATTTGTTTCAAGTGAATTAAAATTGTTTTATCACTCTCACCGAAACCTGCCGCTAACTTTGACGTGGTTTGCGATGGATCCACTTCCATGTTCACCTTTAATTCTTTATTATCAACTAAGGTCTCCGGTCGTCCACGGGGTTTGTTTCGTAGGTCAAATTTCCAGAACGAAAACGTTGGAGCCAAAAACGTACCGGGCTTTCTTTTACAGTAGCTTCTTCATACACATCATTAATCCTTCAAGCTGTTTCTTCAGCGCTGATGCCACGACGGAACTCATGTTCGTAAATAACGCAATATTTTAAGTTTTCCATTTCGTGAAGAGAACAATGTCAAAGAAAAATCAAATGGTGCGAAAACAAATGAATCACTAAATTCTAAACACAAATAAATGTCTAAAATTAAAATAAATTTGAATTAGCAATTACTAACCAAACGCCAGATATTTGAGCTCAGAAGACCACTTCAACAAAACGCCAATTTCATATGACGTAAGGACTGATATTACTGATATTACTAGATCCAAAATACAAATAACAAACTCGTTAAATAAACACATTAAATAAAGAATAAGGAGTTTATGTTTATGTCATGTTTGTTATATATGACGGAGCAGGCACAATGATAGGGCGTATTTTGATTCCTAGTACCGCCATGCGGTCGTGAACACTAGTAGCTGATAAACTTGAAGAAGGCAATGACGGAACTTGGACCAGGGTGGCACATGAACTTGGGCGGCACATGGACTTGGGCGGCACATGTGCAAGGATGGCACCTGGACTGGGGCGGCTCCATATTAATTATTTTACTGAGCCTCGATAGAATGAGCTGGTTTTTTTCCAGCCTCGAGTAATCTCAGGATAACATTATAGCTGCTTCACTATCCGACCCGAGCTCGAGCGAGAATGTCTCTTTCCGCATTTTATTTTTATTTTTGAATTGACCATACTGTTAGTCTTAGGGGCCAAGGAGCTTTTACGGCTTTTACTGCTTCACCGGGCTTACGGCGAGCGCTTAAGGCACTCAGCCACGAAAGCTTTGCAACAACATCCGAGGGTGGCAAAATGGCTGAACCTCGGCTCGGACTGTTGAAGCGATTGCAAATAAGTCGCGATCTGGCTAATTCCCTATCATTCGATCTAAACTAACTATACATATATGTATGTTTCTTCCCCCTGGGAGGAGGGAAGGAGCATGTGTATGTGTATTTAGTAATTTGAAATTTTTTGTCTAACTAGGCAAAAAAGGAAAACAAAAGGTCCCTTACAGAACCTATGTACCTATGTGGCGTGCATGTATGTATGATGCAGTGTCATGTGTGTCTGTGATAGCTAGTGAATGTAGAGTCACAGGCACAGCAGTCGCGAGCGGCTGCTGGGCTCAAGGGCTCCATACCGATAGATCGGACCTAGGCTTGAGTTGCCGCAGAGGAGGGCGAAGATCTCTTTCCGCAAATGTTGGTTGCATTTATATGGATTTCTTCGATAGTAGTCGAGTGTATCCGAAACTAGCCGAACACGTTATTCAAACATGTTATGACTATTTGCTTCGATAGTAGTCGAGTTTATCCGAAACAAGGCGAACACGTTATTTAAACATGTTTTGACTATTTGCGCCGATATATACATACATCCGTATTTCCTCTTAACCTGCCATAAAAAGCAAGAACCATTCGGAAAAAATGCTTGTAATGAATTATACATTTCAATTTCGACGCAGTGAAATGTGCCCGATTGAACCGATACCCTTTGCTTTGAAGTTTTCAGCTATACAAAAGCGATTAATTAAAAAAAGAACATACTAAACGGATCGAATATCAGTCTTTCTTCATTCGCATTTTATCTTTGTATTCTCTGTGAAAATAAGCGATATACAAATCCTTTTTTGTTATGTATTCAAACCAATTCACATTCGAAGCCTAATGATATAATGTGGGCACATTATAATTTTATTACTAATACTCGTAAACGGGTACATTATTATTGGAGCTTAATGAATTGATGGGAATAAGAGAGAAAAAATTTACCTGTTTATTATAATCAAATTAAATAATAATATTTGAAATATACATTTTTCTTTTCTATATAATTCTGACGCTAAATGAGAGACAGAAGAAGAGTTCCACAAGACAGGAATTTGGGAAGCTTCGGGGACTAGTATTGGACTAAAATGATGTAATAATGATTATGGAAGTACTATCATAATATATGTGAAAGTTGTTTAGGTGCTGTTTAATTCTGAAATAGGTTTAGTGTTACGGCCACAATCTCAACTCATGTTAAGTGACGATGCGGCCCAGACGCTAAGCTTGGTGGCAGAACCGGCTCTCAAGTGAAGCTATTGGAACACACCTATGCTTAGCGACAGATTTTAAACTCGAGGGTGGTAGCTAGCATTCTGTGCTTTAGGAAATACCCTACCATAATGTTATCGTTTTATCGCGATGTTTTACTTCACCGAAATATCAAACTCATTTTAGAGATTCGAACTCATGTCAAACGACGCGGTTTCCTTACACGCGACAATTGAACCATCATTGCTTCAATAAAAAATAAATAAATATATAACAAAACTAAATAAACGATGTACCGTCAATTCGTGCGTGAGAGATTACAGACGTGATGGCGTAACATCGGACGCCAATACCAGCAATTTTAACTTGCTATTAAATCGCAAAACGCCGGGCCTCCGCGCAATAAAACTCTACTGAATTTCCTTCGACCGTATTTTCTAATGGCTCGAACTCTGTCGGAATGTTTGTTTTGAGATATTTACGTGCTTTTACGTTCACCTTGACTTACGTGACGGGTGGATTTTCTGTATGTTCTTTGAACGTATTGCGATTTTACGAATGAGTTTTGTATCCAATCGGAGTTCCATAACGTTAGTAAATATTTAAGTACGGTTATAAGGTAAATTTACGAAGAGTAACTGTTGGTTATTCCAAATACATTAAAAACATTAGACATTTAAAAAAAAAACAAGTGGCTTGGTGGTAAAATTTGAATCTTACTATATATAACTGGTCCTTTCTATTGATATTGGAAGTTTATGCTTTGATTTCAAGATTTATTTTATATTTCGAATGATAATGGCCATCACATTATGTTTTTATTTATTCTATAAGCTATTTGCATCCCCCTATGGCTAGACATAAACGTCACTGTATCTATACCATTTTATGGTAAAAGTTTACTAGTTGGTTAGGCTAGCTTAATAGGTCCTTACATATGAAATTAGCGTTTTAAATGGGAAAAGTAAAACGAGAAAAATATTATGAAATTATACATTTAATCAATCGTACCATTATTATCTATACAATTTCACCATTTTATATAAAGTTCATTGATTCCATTGCAAAAAAAATTGTGGGAGCTAGCTTTCGCTTGGGAAAGGATTTAGCCAGTTCTCTTGGGTTCAACCACTGTGATGAGCATTTCCGATTGTCGTAAAGGATCCATTTTTCGTCACAAGTAACAACAATACGAATCAAAATTCCTTCGTTATTGTGACGGTTAAATAATATAATGCAGCACTCAATGAGTGTTTGTTGGTGTGCTTCTGTCAATTAATGTATTACCCATTTCTCGAGTTTTTTCACTTTTCCAATTTGTTTCAAGTGTTTTAAAATTATTTTATCACTCACACCGAAGCCTGTTGCTAACTCTGACGTGATTTGCGATGGATCCGCTTCCACGATCACCTTTAATTTTTCATTATCAACTAGGGTCTCCGGTCGTCCACGGGGTTTGTTTCGTAGATCAAATTTCCAGAACGAAAACGTTGGAGCCAAAAACTTTATTTTACAGTAGCTTCTTCATACACATCATTAATCCTTCAAATTGTTTCTTCAGCGCTGATGCCACGATGGAACTCATGTTCGTAAATAACGCGATATTTTAAGTTTTCCATTTTGTGAAAACAAAAGATGTCAAAGAAAAATTAAACGGTGCGAATCACTAAATTCAAAAAACAAATCCACAAGCCTAAGTTTGAAATAAATTTGAATTTGGAATTACTAAAGAAACGCCAGATATTTGATATCAAGTTCGCCAGTTCAACAAAACGCTAATTTCATATCTAAGGACTTAAAGATGTTCTCAAATCTAAATGAATTATTATTTAATTAATTTTATCTACTATACTTACAATAAATTTGATAGAATTTATGAAAGAAAAGATTTTTTTACTTCGATTTACCACTTTTCTCGGGTTCATTAAATTAAACGTTCATATTTATCTAATCTTTTATTAATCACAAACTTTATAATTACATTACAATCGGACTTTTTTTCTAACACGTTATTGGGTTGCCAGTAATACAAAACACTTTTCCACAACATACTTAATTAAATCAGTGTTACAAGTATAAAATCAGTATTATTCAAACTAAATCTTTTTTTTTTCATAATTTATGAATTCACGAATTTGTTCACATATTATGTAATAACATCTACTTTCTGCTATATTTGTTGCGATAGTAACTGAAGGTTGTAATTTCGAAAATGGGGTTGTAAATTAGAAGAATTTGTTCTGAGATTAATACCACCAACATTAGCAACTAAACAGCAATACTTTGATTTGTTTCATTTTGTGATATTCACAAAATACATGACCTAATTTAGATTATAAATCGATTGCACTAGATATCGAATAATCCAATCTTATTGTGCCATATTACTAAACACGTTATTCAAATTACAAGCGAGCAACAAAGTTTATAGGGAGCCATGGGAATGATTTATATTGGTGAGCTAACCCTTGAGGCCGATAGTGTGGGATGTTAACTTATCTCAATGGATGTAAGGACGTATAGAAGTGACGCGTCTATTAAGTATAGATTTAGAACTAAATTGAAGATTGAACCATTGTTGTATTTGGATTAGTAATTTACGTTACTAACTGTGTTTATGAAATTAACTAACCTGTAAAATTTCTTTAAATATCGTCTGCCAGTAATAGATTGTTAAATAATATCGTTTATATTGGCTTGTGTGAGTTAATATTATAAAGCTCAAAGTAATGCTTTTTTTATTTGAACGCGCTAATGTCTGTTATTGCCACTCAGATGTGTAAAAATATTTTTGCACTTTACTAGCTGCGCCCGCAAGTACGAGAAGCGAGTAAAACGATAGGCAACTCACCCGGCTTTAGCGGTAGCACGATGGAGAGTTGTCCGAATAAATTTAACACGGGTGAAACCGTGGGACACAGTTAGTAATTTAATATTTTTATTCACAATTATATACTTAAGATTTTATTAAAATCTTTAAATTTTAAATAATTGGTAATCTAAAAATAAATCGTTTTGATATTCAAATTAATACAAGTTTAGGTTGTGAAAAGTAAACACGAAATATATGCTAATAAAATATTTGCTGATCCTAATGCGAAGACTCTGGGAACATTTGAAAGTTTCATTTTGTGCCTATTATGGATTTGTAACAAAGGCGAGAAGTTCTCAACATTTGTCGCCCAAGATGTCAATATTAACTAAACATACTTCTATAACCACGGTTTTGTTTAATATATCTTACATAAATTACTGCTTGTCACAATTTGTAATTTAATATCATATCATAAAAGACGACGAAGAATACACTACTATTCCGCTACGTCATTAAAATATATTAATAATTAAAAAAATAACTATTATGAAGTTTTGTTGATAAAATATTTGTAGAGCAATCCTGTACTAGAATACGGGAAAGTTTTAACTTGTGCCTATTATGGCGAGTAACAAAGCCGACCCTTAACGTTGGTCCAAATTTGAAGCGGTTGGTTACAAAGATCTTGTTAACAGTACACAAACTATTATGTATATTTTGTAAATAAAATAACCAGTACAACTATATAAACTTTTGTGTATATCTTTTTAGAGTTCCGAAGTTAACAGACTAGAAAGATGAAATTCGATGGAATAAAATCACCTAAAGTGAGGATATTTTTTTTCTCGTCTATCGCATGGTATGTGGTGTCGTTGGATAGGTCGTTCAAAAATATTGCGAGTGTGTGCAAACCATTTTTTGATTCAGGGATCGAAATATTAAGCTTTAAAGTAAGTGCTAATTTTTATTACAATCAAGTGCCCTCAGCCAGCTAAATGGTTGTTATTAGATATGTGAAAAAAATCATGGTAGTAGTATATATAATGAAGTTAAAAGGAAAACTATCAGAGGCAAGTACGCTTTACAAGGTAACGAGAAATAGTCGACCGACTTATAAAATGTACTTGTAGAAATAAATTCGTGCAAATTCCATTGAAAATTACGTTAAGCTCATTTCTAAGTGTGCATTTATTGTGACGGTCTACCATGGAACACGGAAAGGGTTCAGTGTAGCGACACTGCGTGTGGCCTGACATGCACTTAGCAATTTTTTTATAGTTAAGGTCACTGGATACACATTCTTTAAGCATAACATCGTACTATTTTTTTAAATCTTCAAATTTCGATCTAAGATCTGTTAGGACTGTCCAAGGAGGTTTTATCGTAACATAAAATGCATATTTCTAGTTACCTATAATTTTATCAATTCATTTGTGCACGCTAACTAAACTAAAATTTCTCCGATATAACGTAAAAAACCACGTGACAGGATTAAGTTCTCTTCAAACATTTTGTGTATAGTATATAGTATAGTAGTCTGACCTGGATTGGACGAAATAATTAGTATTTTCTTTTCTTTTTAACCATCCTACCCGATTCTGACACTTCTAAGTGAATCACGGTATTTTTAAATTTAAGTTTTCATTCAGATTAACAGAAATATATTTATCAAACAATTATAGGTTATTAACCCCGAGTGGTGCGCTTTCTGTTTATATTAATAACCTGCATTTCTAAGGGCTCATCTGGCCAGTTCACTTATTTGTACTCTTAATTAGTTTAACGGGTTTCCATCGAAACATATGTAACGAAGTAGTGTTTATGTATTTTCCTACATGTTAAATTTCTAATTTCATATTTTTATACGTACGGCTATATGATTCCAAGCTATGCATAGCTTATACCATAGTCATGAAATAGCTGATATAAATAGTAGATACAACCATATAATAGACTAGCGGTGATCCTAGGCTGCATCTAGACCTAGGTCTAGACCTGTTTGTTACATAGTAATTGTTTCAACACATCCAGTAAATTTATTGTTACTTATATTATTGACAATTCATAAAGCCTATCAACAAAAGAATAACATGTACTTACCGTGTACAAATTTCATCAAAATCTGTTTAATATTTTTTTTATTGTTTCTAAAATATTAGAAATTCTTATAGCATATCAATTGAGCAATGACATAAACCTCCTGTGTACAAAAATTCATAAAAATCGGATGAGGAGGTTATGTGTTAAATCTGTACATATAAACAGTCAAACAATTTCTTTTTTAATGTCATATTCGTAATCAGTGTCCTTTATATATAGGATACAGACAAAACTGCACAAAATTGATGTAAACCACACAAAAACCAGTCTTGTACAGGGACCGAACCCGCAGCAGCAATAATATCACTGCGCCTCGAGGCCTGTTAATATCATTACAAGTTTTAAATTAAAAAGTTGTTTACATCAATATCAACATTTACATTGTTTATTAATATTTCAAAATTACTTTCAGCAACAAAATTACATTTTTATGAGATGTTTAATTGCAATTAAAAATTACTTTTCAAATTTAATTTTCCTTTGTAAACGGTTTTAATTTGAACGTTCATTATACTAGACGAATTATTAAAAAAAAAAAAGGTAATTATGAGGACCTACAAATGAATGGTTCGAAACAAAAACTTTGTGTACCGTTTCCTTTTATTACGTTAAGTATTACTTTTTCGTTGCTGTTTATTTTATTTTGCAGTGTTACTTCGAACTATGAGTCAATAATACGATTATGTTAAAATTGTTATAGTTACGAAATTACAAATATGAATTACTCAACCTTTACACTTCAGTTCAGTTATGATGTCAGCCTATGGACTAACCACAGTTAGTAGACGTCACTAGGTAGGTGGGTATACACTATTTAATCTTCAAACATGTCGTACCACAACAAATTGTGATTCATATTGTTTTCATAGGAATGACGGAGTCATCCCCATGCTTATTATAGCCCTGATTCAAAGGGGCAAAAATGCCTTACAAACCCAATCTCCCCAATTATTTTAGCAACCTGTGGACATATAGATAATGTTGCTGTGTATGTGTGTGACTCAAGTTTTTAAAATAATATAAAAAAAAAGTTATAAGCTTACGTTAATTTCTTGTAGTATGTAATACCTGCCCTTCTGATCAGTACCCAAATATAATCTTCTCCTGTAATTTTATTCATTAAAAAATATAATTTCCTTTTTAATTCGATAATTTATAAATAAAAGCTGTACTCACACATTCAAAGCTTAACGCTCTGGTTGCATAATCCAACAAACAATAGTCTAAAAACAGAACATTTCCCCTTTTAAACGATGTCGTAAAGTTCAAAACTTTTCTAGTGATTTCCATCCTCTTTTTATTTTGATATATAAGTGAGCCGTGTTCCGGGCCAGGATAGTTCTGTTTGGACAACCAAGTGGAAACAACTAACGATAAAAGAAAGAAATCTCCAAGAGGACCATAGAGAGAGATACTGTAAGTACGACCACAATATAGTTGACATCAGTATAGTGAATTTGTTTGAATTTTGTTTCACTGAGTACTGAAAAATTATTTGTTTACGAAAATTATAACAGAATTTTTACTACCCTCAGATATAACAATATTTTGCCATTCAACAGAACTGCTCCCTTGCATTAGAATTAAATGTGGCTGTAGTGCTTTTATAGTAGCAGTTCCTTGTACCATTTATACTGAAACTACTGGACACGCGAAGAGTCCAAAGTATATGCCACAATGGTGCGGGGATGCGATAGTAAGGTAAAGGACGTCATCCACTGACCTGGTTGCCTTTCTTCTGCGAACAGCAAATCTCTTCTCCTGGGTGTCTCATACAGCTGTCTAAAGAACTTTCGATTATGGTTCGCGTAATTTCTGCGCGCGATACTCAGCGGGAGCGCGGGGTGCGTAGGAACAATAAAAACTCAACCGCAGCGAGAGTGCGTGACGAAACAAGTTCGCGGTTACAAATCGTACACGATGGACGGTAGGTGATAGATAGATGGCGTTAACAAATACCTTATTAAAGTTGCATATAAAATGAGATGTTTGCTTTAAGTCTCAGTGTTGATATAAACTACACTTTATTATATTATTAAAACTCTTAATAAAGTTAAACATGTAGACAGAAACCAGTTAAATAAGAATACCAAAATTAATTATCTAATTTTCTTCTTTCAAAACATATGAAACTAAACCATAGTAAACAATACTTTTGTATCTAATGTACATTATTACAGGGTAGATTATTAATGTAGATTTTGTATAGTGGTACGGACACAAAATAAAAGTAAAATCATGAGTTCTTTCAACGTAATTAAGAAAGTGTCGGATGTAACTTCGTAATTAGTCCTTTCCTCGACTAAGCATTATTATGGAGTTACACGCATACGATCGTAATTACAAGTAACGAGGTAGCAGGGGACTATAAAGCACAGGCGTGATTAACTTTCGATTGTACTTAACACGGTTTTAGTGCAAACGTACTTACTGTGATGTCACTCACTGAAGCTGATTAAACGAACAAGAAATGAAATCATTGACAACATTTTTACCATCGCGTCGCGTATTTATTTAGAAACGTTTTAATAGGTAATAATATTACTAGTTTTTATATTATATCTCATAAATCGGTAAAGGTATTTCCCGAGAATAAATATGGTCTAAACTAAACTTATACTTAATCTCTATGCCCATTATACAATCGGATAAAGATCTGTGTTTGCTACTTGAAACCTTTTGTCAAGGAATTAAATTTCATAATAATATGTATTTATTTATTTATAATTGATTCCATATAGGCTTCCTCCAAAGATCGCCACAGCGACTGGACCTGCGCTGTTTGTATCCAGCGGGTTCTCTAAACATTTACTAGGTCGTCGGTTCACGATGCGTCTTCGGATATGTGGCGGCAACTAGAGAACTCTACGAGCGATATGCCCCGCCCACTGTCATTTAAGTCTAGCAACTCTCAGAGCTATGTCGGTGACTTAGTTCTTTTGCGGCTCTTCTTTATTATACACTGTTAATTACAGATCTAGTTGAACATTTCTAATCATGTCATAAGTACAAGCGGTGGTCTTATTGCTGACACTTTTCCAGGCAACCTTTGCATGGATATGTACCAGAAAAAAGTCAGGAGTAGTATTTGTGGATACGATGTAATAAGAATAGAAATACTTGTATTTCTGTTATTCGGCTTCTAGTTAACGTAGGAATAAAAAGGAGTACACGTGTTTATTAAGTAGTAGCGTAGTATATAATTTTTTCATCTGATTTTAACAGTTTTGATCTCAAAAGTACTAGAAGTAAAGAACTTCAAATCGAACAAGGATATTCACAGCATGTAAAAATTATCAAACTCATAAATGTTCCAAAGTAAATACCAGGTGTCATTTTTAGTTTTGTTACAACAGAAATTCTGTCTCAAAACAAAATCTTGCATCTGCTCGCTAGTATAAAGCAGCCAATTTGTGTGAACAAATTCACCTAGGGTTATAAGTGTTTCGGATACATCAATAGGTCATTCACTATAAAAACTACGAAATCATATTTTAGTAGAAGATATACCTATTCGTACAAAGCAACATTCAATTTTAAGTACTGAGAACTTTGCGATAAAACAATAGTACGTAATATGGCGTTATTTAGTCCTCGTCAAGTTACCACCTTCAAGATAAAAATCTGTGTATTACGTTCGGTATATTCGAATTAAACCCTCGGAGAGAGACAAATAATGTTCATGAAAATTTCAAAAGTCATAGAATATTTATTTAAAAAATAAATAGGTACGTAACCTACAATTGCTGCATCTTCAATTTAGAAAAGTTAAAATTCCTAGAGCTCAAGTAACTCGACGCCTTCCGAGATAGACCCGAGTGAATACACTGAAGCGCTAAACTTTGTTTGTTCGAATTTATTTTGTTGTATATAAATTGAAACAGACATGTTTGGAGAATTGTTTCCGTGATACAATCATGTCGATCCTACTTATTCTATCTTACTTAATTCTATAAATGTGAAAGTTTTTATATTACTTATTTACTTAATTAACCTGGATTAACACGGAGGATACTTTTTATTCAGTTAAAAACCCTATTATGAAGTCCACGCAGACGCGGACAGAAGCTAGTAATGAATGAATTGTATATACATATATCGCATACTATCCTAAAATTATCTTCAGAAAGTGGAATAATTCCAAAGGTATTAAGTTTATGCTATGCAAACAGAATATTATGTTTCCCAGAACTACATTATCGAAAAACTAAGTGACGATCTGATTCGTTTCAACTGGTATAAGATCAAGGTTGTCGGTACAATGTGAGAGCATTAATTTTAATCGACACATACCCACATTTGTCGAGAGTCGTCGAGAGACGTGTCCTGCTGGATTGCGACCATCACACACCAGATATAATAACCGCGATATGGCACGCGTACGCTAGTCGCGTTATGGGATCAACTTTGTAAACAAGCAACGTGATTTGAACCCGATTGGGTCGCAACCACCACGCACGTGGTGACAATACCATCAACGTGATTCTCTTCTGGTTTGTCATGTTTCTAGATGAGCCAGTATATATCCAGTGGGGTTACCCAAATAAAACGATTTTATTTTACTTCTCACAAGAAAATATGTTAAATTAACAAGAATGACCCATAAAAATCAAACCGAATTTTTTTATTTTAACGGAACCTCATAATCACAAAATTGGTAAAGAAATAAAAAACTTTTTCGTCTTATAATTATGATCTAAGGTTACTTTACAAGTATCCTGCAATTTTTAAGTTGATATTTCAGTTTATAGAAGTCGCTCGCAATTTTTTATTATTATTAAATGTTAGAGTACTTTTGATGTTTTCGAGAGACCTGTAAATGTAAATATTACACATTTTTTTTACTTTTACTTATAGTTTACATCTTAAATAAAATTAATAAATCACGAGAAGTAAAGAAAAACATAGAAAACTTAATTTAATCAAGTTAATTTAATACCAACAAAAATAATGGTTTTTATTTTAAAAAAACTCATGCTTTATTTACTTAAGATATTGAAATAAAATAATCGTTTTTTTGAGCTCTTTAAATTTTTTAACTGCCTGTAAATGTACATATTACTTAACTTTCTTTCCTTTTACGTATAGTTCACATCTTATATAAAATAAATATATCTCGAGTCGTAACAAAAATAATAAAGAACTTAATTCAATTAAGTTAATTGAAGTCCAACACAAATAATGCTTATTTAAAATTGTCTCGTGCTTTATTTGCTGAAATTTTTTTTATTTCCTTAAGATGAAGAAATAAATAAAATAATAGTTTTTTTTGGGCCACCCTAAATTATCCAGTTGCCATCTTGCAAGTTGGCATGACAGAGGCATTATTTTTCAATTGTACTGTGTTTAGTGTCAGGCACTGTGACGACACTTTGCCGTGCACACTATATAATAAAAAAACATAAATTAATTTGTTCAGTATCTAAAAAACCTGTAAAATACATGGTTCGTTTTACATACAATAGAAATACCGTTTTAGGTAGCGAAAACACTTAAATTAAGCTAACAAACGACAAAACGATGAACGACGATGTTCACCAATGTTTCGGCAGTTCCACCGCGGAATGGGAAAGTTTTGAATTTATTTTTCGCGAAACATTCCCGCGTGTCTAGAATCATTAATCAGGCTTTACTTTGGCACTGACCCAACGTCCTTACTTCCCTCTCATTTGTATTTACTGAAAGAGTTGCTGATCATAAATCATGCCATATTGATAAATGGATTCATACTTTTTTTTTTCAAATCTGAGAGAGAAGGAGAACACGGTGAGCTTTAAAATAATTCAGCTATTAAATGCGTTGAGTTATTCAACCGACAATATTTCAGATAAGTTAACGACGTCGTTTATTTTCGTATTAAATTTATTACACCGAGTTCCGTTTGCAAATTTCAAGCTCTTACTTTAAGGTATCGGTGAGATACAGACCCGCTTAAAAGAAGTAGATAGGTAACTTAAATAAATTAAGTAATGCCAATAGTAAATTTATTTGGATGATTTTGTTGTCTTACTTATATTAAGTTATTTATAAATAAAAGGCGCACGATACTTATAATTTATTCAAATTATCATAAAAATAGGTTCTCAATTTAATTTGGCCTACCACCGGCGATTAAAAAGTTCTAGCGCCACAAAATCAAGTCGTTTAACAAAAACTTTTTAGAACTTAACTGCTACAATTATAATATACGACGTGACGTGGCATACGAGCTAAGAAAGCCATGATAAATAAACTAAAAACGGTAGGGATAAGAAATAAAATTAACGATGACCTCATAGTAGTGATTTAATCATAGTTTGAAATACGGGGAATTCTAAATCAATAATAGAACTGCCGAAATACAGGAAAACATGATTACCCCTTTTTTAATTTGTCAGCATTAATGTCCTCTAATTTTCTCTGAGCATTCTACCGTCTCTCTGGAAACTTCCAGTGCCCAAAAGGGGACGTTATCACCCACTTTAACTAAGATGCGCATAGAAGTTCGTGGAAGTTCTTTAAAATAACTACATAAATATGTACTAAACCAATAAACTCGCAATATATCTTGTAAAATGAGGTCTCCTGAACTTAGATTTATTTTTACAAACATTTGGGTATCAGACGAGAACCAAACATTGGACGAAATCTAGCGAAAGAGAAAATTGCACCAAACAATAAATTTACAAAAGCGACTAAAATTATATCGTTTGTAGAGGACACGTATTAACAATTAAAACGGACATCAGTCTGGCACGCAGATGTTTTATGGCTGTAATTAGACGTGGCGTATATTTGGTAGAGCTTTAATTGTTTTGTAAGTAACACTTTTTTTTTCGTTTTATGATTGTCAAGGACACAAAGAAATGCTTACAAAAATCTAGCGCACAGATGTTACACAGCTGCACTTGAATTCACCAGATTTTTACTATTTAATTTCTAAAAAAAAAAATCCTTTATATTTATTCATATTGAAATGACCAATCAGAAGGCAGATCAAGCAACAAATCAGTTTATATAGTTAAATTTAAAATTTAGTCTAACTGAAATTAAAGTAATGTTTCAATAATACCGTTTTAGAAAACTTATTCATTGCACCCTCTGTAGTAAGGGTCTATCAATATGTTTAAAAAGTATATTAAAAATTATGATGTTAATAATTTAACTAGAACTTATTAATCTTAATTTGATATATTTAATATAACTATCTAAATTAATGAACAATATTTTTTTAAATATGTACACAAAATAAGTTAACTAAATTTATAAATTTTAATATTTTAATGGCCTTAAAATAGGAAGAAAATTCAGAGATAATGAACATTTCATTTTAAGCCTGAAAATAAAATCATATCTCGCTATACTTCCGTTCTTTTCTCGTAGTAGTGAAATGAACGAGTTTGCACGGTATACGAGAGATACATGTGTGTCGATGGGGGGATGAATAGGCCATCTCCGGCGTCCAAGGATAGTGCCGGAAAAGTGCGGTCGCCGCTACCGCATAGCCTTTTAGCGAGTCATGTCTTTTTTAATCGACGTAGTGTCGACCAGAGTGGTTTTGAGATTTAAAAAAGTTTAGTTTGCAACGTAGTTTCAAAGTTTAATAATAATAATAAAATCTTTTATACGAATATTGATGTATTAGCATTGTATATAGCTAAATTACCTTTAATGGATGATAGAATACGTTTACGAACACGAAAAACGAATGGGACATGGAGGTAATGTACATTAAATATTGAGGATAGCAAATTTTGCTTTGTACTTTTCCTCCATGTCCTATTCGTTTTTTCCATCCTGTATATTTAGTGAAAATGAATTAATTCTAAACAGTTTATTTAACATTTGTTTGCTTCTTCCTCTGGGAATTAAATGGAAACTTTTATGTCTTTTTGCAAGAAACATAGCTTTTGTTATTAGTTGCTTGATTTGTAAATGGACCTTTTAAATAATTAGTTTCAAATTTAACTTTTTTAGGTTTAACCAAAAGTCGTGTAGATAACCTAGAAATTAATAAATGAATGTAGTACATAAAGCAAATAATACACATCTATTTTGTAAAACGATACATTATTTTAATCTGATTACCTACACTATTAAAAAAATAAAAATTAATTTACATTACATATTTTCTTTTACGTGAAAGAGGTATAATATATTAAGTGCCTGTGTATACACATTTTTCTTATATAAACAACAGTAATTAAAATATAATAGAATGTAATAACATCTAATAGATTTTGTTCGTGTGACCGTACACGTAATGTATTTCAGCGGCCATGTTTCAGTCACACAAAGTCTTAGCAGCGCGTCTGGGTTGCTCGTAAATGTCAAAATATAAGTTAACAAGCCTGCTTCTAGCCACGAACCGTAATTTTGGCCGACATTTAATCCCTTGTACTAAAACACCAACTTTGTACGTTGCTTTGATAAAAATTGGCTTATTAATGTGCCACTGTATTGTGTAGAAAAATATATTATTAGATCATTTATTAAAAACTGTTCATTAAGAATATAAAATATTATAATATTGTACTTCACACTTTGGTCTTTATAATTGTATATTGTATGTATATTATACTACTATATACCGCAAACAGAAATGCATTTCAAGTTATAACTCTTTTGTTTGGCTAACTTTGTGTAAACAAGTTCGACAGCCAATCCTTTGTGAGATACTTTGAGAACTCGGCATAAGAGACCGTGGCTTGTCGCCAGTGACAGAATGGCGTGGCGGTAGTGCGGCGAGCATAACGCCTTCTTCCTGAGTTATACAATGGCTGAGATGAACAATTTATTATTAGGTTATAAATCAAAGTTAATAACGGAAAGTTTTATAATTCGATGTACACAGAATTTCTGCTTCCGTAAATAATTCTAAACTAACCGATACCAAAATAATCAAGTACGTTTATTTACCTACTAAATGTATATTAATTATTGGCCATGCCCCACACATGTTTGTTACACAGAAACTATTTTTTTCTCGGAATTTTAAATTTAATCATATTATACACAATTTTTAACCTATGTTTTGAGGTATGAGACATATACTTTCCGTGTAAAAAAATTCATGAAAATCGATCAAGCCATTTTTGAGTTAAATCCAGAAATACAAGCAGATAGACGGACAAAAAATTGTTAAAGTGATATATGTGATCAGTGGCCGTTTTTTTTTTTTTTTTTTTTTTTCTTTTTTTTTCGAACTGACTACACTGTTAGCCTGAGGGGCCCTGGAGCCTTTACGTCTTTTACAGCTTTACCGGGCTTGGGGGCGAGCGCTTAGGGCACTCAGCCACGAAAGCTAAGCAACAACATCCGAGGGTGCCAAAGTGGCCGAACCTCGGCTCGGACTGTTGCGCGTATGCAATTAAGTCGCGATCTGACTAATTCCCTATCCGTAATTCGATCTAAACTAACTATACATATATACATGTTTCTGCCCCCTGGGAGGAGGGAAGGAACATGTGTATGTGTATTTAGTGGTCTGAAATTTTTGTCTACTCTAACTAGGCAAAAAAAGAAAAAAAAAGGTCCCTTACAGAACCTATGTACCTATGTGTGTTGTGCATGTGTGTATAATGCAGTGTCATGTATGGCTGTGAAAGCTAGTGATTGTACAGTCACTTGTATCGCGCGAGCGGCTGCTTGGCTCAAGGGCTCCATGCCGATGGATCGGACCTACGCTAGAGTTGCCGCAGAGGAAGGTGGTCGTGGCGGGTGTGCGGGCGCGAAGTTAACCGTTCGTCCCCTGCGGAGGGAACGGTGGTTTCGCGGGCGTGGGCGCGAGCACGCATATGTTGCGGGAGCGGATGCGTAGTAATTATTAGCTTTCTCGATGTCGTCGTCGGGATCGACAAAGAGATTTCGCGGACGGCGTTTATAACGTTTGGCAACGGGGATCGAGTTGTCTGGGACGTAGTTCACGGTGGATTTTACGAGCGGGTTGGGGTGATTCGAAGCGCTATCGAAGTATCTCCTGGTGAGATATTTCACATAGGCTTCTATCGAGGGAAGCCTCATGTACCTGTGGAGGTCCATGTTCCTAACGAAGGCTGGAGGGTCAAGCAGGCGACGGAGAAACCGATTTTGGACTCTTTGCATGCGGACAAAGTTATGTTTGGACATATGTGCGAACGCTGCGCAGCTATATGTCAAGATCGGACGGATGATCAGTGGCCGCTATAATAGATTACTATAAGAAAATAAAATACACAGACAGAATTACAGATTTTTATCTTTTAATTATACATATTTATTTTAACTTAGTTGTTTTCTCATTACTTTATTTATCGTGTTTTCGGTCGCTTTCCGAAGGCATCTTTATTTCTTTAGGTAATTTATTATTTAAATATTGTATGTCAAACTTCTTTTACGTTCATATTTATATAAATAAGAAGGTCGTATAACATGTTTGTATTTATTGGCTGTAAGAATCTATTAAATTTAAAATATAGAACAAGTCTTGAAAATAATGGAAATGACAGATGATTCATTCTGACTTACGGAGGGAGATGGATCTCTAAAGAAAACGTAGTCTTTAATTAGTTTTGTATAAGTTTATTTATAATTCCTATTCTATTTATTGTTTGGACTCACACTTACCTATCTGGAGTCTGTACAAAAGTAATTTGTTACTACAAGAGACCTCTCGAATTCTAACCGGTATTCGAAGGAGTTGAAACTTTTAATTCATAATTAACAAGAGCCAAGATTGTTTATAAATTAATGGAAGTCCTGGCGGACGCTTTCATTCATGCTGGCTTGGCGATGCAGCTATAGAAACGGAAGCGGATTGAATATCTAATGCTTGTTACCAAATTCATATATACACAAGCATCTCAAGACGGATTTTTATTAACAGCTCTGGTTCGGATAGAAGAATAAACGTGGATTAACTATATTAGTGAAGGTTTATTAATATTAATATACTATAAATAAGGTACTCTGTTTTTGTTTATATCTCTCTTATTGTCAAATGCCTTCGGAATACACTTATTCATCTATTTTGCATTTCATTACTTAACTTTTTAAATATTTATTTTCTGGTATTTATATCTATTTAATTGTCCACGCGACAAGATTTATTAATATAGATTATCTTTGGCACAGGTAGTCATAAAATAACCGGCGACGGTGAAATTATTATCGTAACTATCAAAAACGTATTAGCTGGCAAATTACGACATCTAAGCGTCAGTAGTATATTATATACTAACATAATAAATGTAATAATATTCATAGTATCATTACATGTTACTATGCAAGTGCTGAATTTAATTTTTAAGCAATTATTTACTAGAATTTTTTAGCTTATTTTAACCGACTTCAAAAAAGGAGGAGGTTCTTAATTCTAATGTATTTTTTATGGATGTTCAGCCATAATTTCTTTGTTTATGAACCAATTTAGATGTTTCTTTTTTCGTAGGAAAAGGTTACCTCAAGGTTAGTCCCATTTTATTTTCTTTGGCACTGTATTCGACTTTGAAGGTACACCAGGGATGTCCCCAAAATAATTGAGGTTGGTGTTCTTTTTTGTTAAAACTTGTCTTGTTATTTATTTATTTATACCTAGGCAAAATACCTGCATGACAGGAGGTTGTAATTACGGTACAGTCCAGAAACAAATCATCCGCCATCGGCAGTCGTTATGCCAGCTTGCTAAAATGCCTCTTCACGCCATCTTTGATGAAACCAATGTCATAGTCATAGGAAGGAAGAAATACGCTTGCCAGGAAACGATCTTCACACTGTAGGGCGAAGCTGAGAATTTGCGAATTTCTTTGTACGTACCTAGGTGGATAATATAGTATATCGATGGTTTCATAAATGAGCCCCCGTGGTTCACTGTGTTTGAAGGGAGATGATGATGTATGGTCAAACAACTCTTCAAAACATTCACCATGATACTGACGATAAAATAATCTCATCGAGGCAATGTATATTCTAAGTTGAAGCAGTTCTAAGTACATAATGACGTCTGCATCATTCCCAGTGCAGACAGTCCGGCGCTGCAACTTGTTGAAAGTATCAAAGAGTTATTATATGGAACCGTCCCAGAATTTGCGTACTATATTCCAAGCATGACAAAACTTGACCCTTATAAAGAGAATTCAGCTGGCTGCTGGCTATACAGATATGGTTATATTGTGAAGGTAATTGTTTAATAAAATATATGTTTTTTTGTTAATTCTAGTTCATAATTATTCTCTACAGTAGCGGCACGCTATGATGATCGTTTTGATATATTACAATAGTGACGAAAATGACAATTTATTTTGGAAAAAAATATAATCAAATGTGAATCGTTTCTATAAGTTTTTGGATTTATAATGAGTATTACAAGTAGTAGCTGATTTAAAAGTTTTAATTATAGCTTTCTAGTACTAAGAAACTGCGAGCTAAGCCGTGGATAGACAGACGGACATAGTGAAACTATGAGGATTCCTTTTGAACCCTAAAAACCATAGTTTATTTGTTAGTATAGTTTGCTTTCAAAATAATCGAAAGCTTTTGAAATGGCTGGCTTCGCGTACACAAACATATTAAATATTATAATTTAATTTATCGAGTAAGTTTAAACCAACATAATTAATAAAGAAGATTATTAATATTAATAAACGAAATATTCTTTGAATACAAATACAAAGATAGCGAGCGCGCCTTTGATCAAATTTTGTACATTTTTAGATTGTTATTATTTCTAAATAAGGAGGTACCAATTTTGATTTGAGTTTGTATTTTGTGTATTAAAATGTGGTAGTAGTAACCTATTTGTTTTACAATGCTTCTTGTATTCTGGTGTCGGAAGCCGTCAACATAAGAGTAGGATTCTCTCGACAGTCACTGTCACGCCGGAAAAGTCAGTGTATATGGTGATTCTGCGTACGCAATCAGAACGTAAGAGTGCGTACTATAAATTACTTTATTTGCACTATTATATTGTTAGACGAGCTGTTTTTGTTGTTAAAACATGCGACCTGTTTGCCAAGCAATGACTATATTTTGGCAATTACGTACTTATATACTCGTACGTATTTCTGGAGTCTGGGGAACTAACTAGCAGTGAATTTATTTATCAACTATGAAAACCGTATATTTGACACTATCTGTTATCCGGCCCCTTCGCGGAGAATAAATTACAGCTTATTAATCTATAGATGCTCATATTATAAAGCTTCAGAGATTGCTTTTTTTCTGTTTGTTTGTGCGCGTTAATCTTTTGAACTACTAATCAGTTTTAGGTTTTTTTTTCGCATTTCATAATATATTTATTGACGAAGGTATAAAAAGGTATAAGGCTATAAAAATTTACGCTAAAACCTTAAGGAGTGGAGCAGGAACCATGAAAATCAAGCAATTTGGTAAGCTGTACGCAAGTTAGATGTGTTGGCGGCAGCGCGTTCGAGTAATCGAATAAATTTAACACAAGTGAACCCGTGAGGCACAGTCAGTAATTGATAAAAAATATCCGATGTCCTATATATTTTACGATATAATCAACATAGACTTCTACGCCCGATTTCATTATAATCCTTCTGGTGATGAATCCTTGTGATTAAAGGACATATAGAAAAAAAACATACTTTGATGTTTATAATATACTAGCTGTTACCCAACCAGTTCGCTGGGTGTAAATAAATAAATCTTTGATAATAATTGATAAAATGTATCCTATGTCCTTGTCAACGATAAATAGCATTTTATGCCAAATTTAATTAGACTCCGTCTAGTCCTTCAAGCGCGTTTGAAAACAAACATACCGTCTCATTTATAGTATACTAGTTGTTACCCACGTTAATCGCTGTAAACCTTTTTATTAATTGATATAATGTGCCCTATGTTCTTGTCTACGATATAATAAACTTTTATGTCAAAGATTAGACTGCGTGTAATCGTTGAAGCACAGTTAAAAACAAAAATATTTTTACATTTATAATAATATTAACTATTAAATTATGTGAGTAGGTATTGTACTTAATTATATCCTTCGCATCTGTGAGATATTATGAGGAGATGTAGGAGATAACAGTACTTGGTAGACCATAACGAAGCAGTAACATTATATCAAATTAATTAAATCAATCCCATTTAACATCATTCTTTTACCAAAAGCAACGGAGCGTGAAGCCTCTTCGAATAAATAGTGAAGGAGCCAGTATTCACAAGCCTTATTTCTCGTAAGACGTTTCTCACTTATTCTTTTGGGGTTACACCGTCACAGACGCGGCCGTACCGAGCTCATCATTTGCATCCAAATAGCTCCTATAAATTCGCTACCCGAATTTTCACCATTCTCTTCGCTCCTTGGGAGCAATTAAATACTTTTTTCGACCGTAGTTTTCTCGTGTTTTTTTTCTTTGAATATACCCCCAGTCCGGCCAGATTGCAGGCACTGCCGGGAAGCTTCATTAAGTAAATTATTTTGACACGTTTTCTGTGTGAGACGAGATTGGCGTTAAGTACGTTTCGCGTTACCAGAAAAGCTCGGTTTAACATTTAAATGAATTTTTATTTTCCCGTCCATTCTTTCCGTACTTATTTATTAACAAAATTCACAGCTTGATTACCAATAATATACACTATATTTATAATAGATAATATAGCCATTTACGAACTTTTATTATTTAAATTTCATATATATATATTTAATTATTCATATGAAAAAAAAAAAAAAAAAAAAAGAAAAAGAAATAAGTTAAAGGGGTGTGTGTGTGTATACTATTTACTTACCAATTAGAGCTATTTTCATTAGATTTCTTAAATAACTTTTAGATATAATATTATTGAGATGTTTTTATTAAAAAGATTGAGATGTTTGAGATGTTTAGTATAAGGGAATATGGCGTTATAAGTGTCCGTTTTGTGTCATTGACGCAAGAAAAATTGTCAAAGGGTATAAACATGGTATGTTTTAACTTAACTTAAATTAGTACGTAAATTTAATGATGTGATGTAAGGTACTAATCGTTTTCATTAAATCAAAGTACATACTCGTATCATTTAACAGTAACTCGTTATAAGATAGAATGATGTGTTGGGACACGAAAATTGTGTCCGATTGGAACACGATCACTTAGCACCATCACCATGACCACTACACACCTACCATAGGGGCAGGTTTAGGCGTGTCATGTACCAATATCTACCATATATTTAGTAATCAAGATGACAGGAAGGGCATCTGTAGCCAAGTAGGTCGCGATCACATGCGACAATTATATTTACACACGGTTATAAATCCGTCAGAGTAACTATCTATTACTTTGTTGCGTTTCGGGATTAGCCAGTAGATATCCAGCTGCCGAAGGGCTGCAGGTCAGCATGACAGCGAAGCGTTGCGATGAATTGCTGATCTCTGATTGGTCGCCGTTATTTTGGATTGTATGTACTGTGCTTACCACCATACTTGGACCTGCTACTAAATATAATACAAGAATATGAACGGTAGCATAATATGTAATGATGTTCGTAATACAAATCGTAATATAATTCAACTTGGCGTATGTTACATAATTGTAGATGTTCAGATGAGATGCAATAATCTATACATATAATAAAATTGAAGTGTCTGTTTGTAATGTCAAAATAACAGATTTTTACTAAATGCATATAAAAGTACACACGAAACTTATAACCAAAACCCTATTTTTTAAATTATGTCTGTCTTTCTGTTTGTTCCGGGTAATTTTGACGGGACGATTTTAACGGGAATTTCACTGGCAGATAGCTGATGTTATAGGGCATAACTTAGGTTACTAACAGAGTTACGCACAAAAAAAAAAATAGTCCTCGCGAGTGGAGCCGCGGGCACAGCTAGTGTATTTATAAAATTATAAACAATCATCTGATGTATGTGGGGTTTTATTGACAATGTCTATTTTTTTTTTAATAATATAAACACATATATATATTATTTATACATTGACTGTTACTGTACCTGATGGTAAGCACACTACAATTCAAACACAACGGCGACCACCAAGAGATCGAAATCCTTCGGCGGTCGACGCTGTCATGCCGGCCTGCATAAATATCTCTTCACGTTATGCTTGAAGGACCCGATGTCATAAGAAGCTATTAGCTTATATTTAGCTAGACTTCAAGATTTCTTTTGATAGGGTAATAAAAAATAATGAAAAACTGTTCTACGCTCTTTTGGGTTCGTGTTCGTAGTTTCTATATGTTTCCAATCATATCACTAAGTGTTCGTGTTTTGTTATATAAGGTATATATCATACATTTATTTCAACTGGTGCAATGAAGATACTCTTGGCAATGTATCATATTATTTGCAACTAGTGATAAAAATGAATTTCTGCTTTGGTAGGTAATACGATTTTGCAAGGTAAGCGCGCAATCGTTCGGAAATGATAAGCGACTTTAAGAGTTGAAATTTCTTGCGCGGTGTTATTATTGATTTTACTGTGGGTCTTATACAACGACATCCTCTAAGGCCGAAAAATATCTATATTTATATAATTTATTTAGTCAATATTTATTTCCCATTATATTACAATCTGTCTCCCTTCTGGGACAATAAATAGTAGACTGGTATGCGTTATAAGTGACATGCTCGGTATGTGACCTGTGTTGCATGTCGCATCCTAATTTAATTTACTGGCATTTAAATATGTCTTGGGGCATTTTCTGTTTCAGACTGTGAATTATTTGATTTTCTTCCATCACGTCTCTTCTCAAGCCGTTTGAGTGGTTTGTTATCCTTTTCTTGTAGATTTTTGTCTATTGCAGGATTTCCTAATGAACTGTTTCCATTTGTACTTCATGATACAGCTGTTAATTTGTAACTAACCATAGGGCATTGGTTGTCCCTTAGTTTTTTTTGGATTCTTTGCACAATTTCAACATTAGAGTGAGTGGCTGTCCCCTATAATTGGATTACATAAATCCAGATATGTTTTAGTATTGCCTTTTAAACGAGGAGTTTACAGCTTACGTGGTCTGCTTGTTGGACTTCTACATTGTTAAGCTTTACTGATGGACAGATGTCTTTTCTTAAAGTAAAGGTGAGATTACTGATTTGGATTAGTTGGCATTGTCTCTTTTTTAACCAGGTTGAGGTTTCATTTAGTCCTTCTTTGTTTGGTCCATATGAGTTCACAGACCATTAGCGATTCGGGTAGTCCTGTATAAGGATAAAAGTTTAGTAAATTGTTGTGTGTACGTCCGTGAATTAGTACAATTAGTTTAAAAGAGATGGAGTGCAAGTAGTACAATTTTCAAGACAACGGAAAAGAAGTCGAAGGTAAAAACTAGCTTATAATAAATATTATACTATAAAATATGACTTGTATTTTTGTATGTTTTACAAAGGGTAATAACAGTAGGAAATTTTAATAATACGTCTGATGGCTTATTGGACATTAATTAATATGACATAAGGAATATGAAATATACTGTTCTGGTGTACAAACATTTTAAAACTTAGTTATTTTTTTACGCTTTCTTTAGATCTTAAGAGTGTTTGCAGTTTTGACAGTTAATCCAAACTATAACAAAACCTTAATTAATTTTACTTAAAAAATCTTACTACTTGTTTATGTAAATTCTGTCAGTCGTGTGAACCAAGTGTAACTAGTAAAATTACCTAAAGCATTTTTTTAAACATAAACTGTAACATCACTTATTTGAAGACTCTCATCTGACTCTATGGCATGTGATATCATACGTTCGCTCGCAGTACGCGCGGCGGTGCGGTGGCGATGCTCCTATAAAGCACAGAGAGCTGAGTGTTTCCCCGATGAAGCTGTAAAAGCCGTCAGAGGCTCCAGGGCCCCTAAGGCTAACAGTGTATTCAGTTCGAAAAAAAAAGTGTTTCGGCGCATTGTAGTACTGAATTTGAACAGGAACGTTACTGTCTTTTTTTTTTTTTGAACTGACTACACTGTTAGCCTGAGGGGCCCTGGAGCCTTTACGGCTTTTACAGCTTTACCGGGCTTGGGGGCGAGCGCTTAGGGCACTCAGCCACGAAAGCTAAGCAACAACATCCGAGGGTGCCAAAGTGGCCGAACCTCGGCTCGGACTGTTGCGCGTATGCAATTAAGTCGCGATCTGACTAATTCCCTATCTGTAATTCGATCTAAACTAACTATACATATATACATGTTTCTGCCCCCTGGGAGGAGGGAAGGAACATGTGTATGTGTATTTAGTGGTCTGAAAGTTTTGTCTACTCTAACTAAGCAAAAAAGAAAAAAAAAAAAGGTCCCTTACAGAACCTATGTACCTATGTGTGTTGTGCATGTGTGTATAATGCAGTGTCATGTATGGCTGTGAAAGCTAGTGATTGTAGAGTCACTTGTATCGCGCGAGCGGCTGCTTGTCTCAAGGGCTCCATGCCGATGGATCGGACCTAGGCTTGAGTTGCCGCAGAGATAGGGCGGTCGTGGCGGGTGTGCGGGAGCGAAGTTAACCGTACGTCCCCTGCGGAGGGAACGGTGGTTTCGCGGGGGTTTCGTGGGCGGGAGTGGACGCGTAGTAATTATTAGCTTTCTCGATGTCGTCGTCGGGATCGACAAAGAGATTTCGCGGACGGCGTTTATAACGTTTGGCAACGGGGATCGAGTTGTCTGGGACGTAGTTCACGGTGAATTTTAAGAGCGGGTTGAGGTGATTCGAAGCGCTATCGAAGTATCTCCTGGTGAGATATTTCACATAGGCTTCTATCGAGGGAAGCCTCATGTCCCTGTGCAGGTCCATGTTCCTAACGAAGGCTGGAGGGTCAAGCAGGCGACGGAGAAACCGATTTTGGACTCTTTGCATGCGGACAAAGTTATGTTTGGACATATGTGCGAACGCTGCGCAGCTATATGTCAAGATCGGACGGATGATCAGTGGCCGCTATAATAGATTACTATAAGAAAATAAAATACACAGACAGAATTACAGATTGTAATGATTGTTTATCAATCATTTTTATCTTTTAATTATACATATTTATTTTAACTTAGTTGTTTTCTCATTACTTTATTTATCGTGTTTTCGGTCGCTTTCCGAAGGCATCTTTAGTTCTTTAGGTAATTTATTATTTAAATATTGTATGTCAAACTTCTTTTACGTTCATATTTATATAAATAAGAAGGTCGTATAACATGTTTGTATTTATTGGCTGTAAGAATCTATTAAATTTAAAATATAGAACAAGTCTTGAAAATAATGGAAATGACAGATGATTCATTCTGACTTACGGAGGGAGATGGATCTCTAAAGAAAACGTAGTCTTTAATTAGTTTTGTATAAGTTTATTTATAATTCCTATTCTATTTATTGTTTGGACTCACACTTACCTATCTGGAGTCTGTACAAAAGTAATTTGTTACTACAAGAGACCTCTCGTCTCATGTCAAGATCGGACGGACGCACATCTTGTATAGTGTAAGCTTATGTCTTAAGGACATTTTGCTTACTGAACTGAGCAAGGGTCGCAAGCGGGAAAGGATCCAGACGGCCCTATTCCGGACTATAGTAACGTGTGCGTTGAAGTTAAGCTTCGAGTCGAGGGTGACACCCAGATATTTAGTCTTGGTGGCCCAAGGGATATTCCTACCGAATAATGAGAGGGGTCCTACCGTGCGTGGTAGTTTACATGTATGCGGTTCGAACATAATCGCGGCGCTCTTTACCGGATTAATAGCTATTCGCCACGTTCGAAACCACTCCCCGAGAGTGGTTACGGCACGTTGGACTGCGCAGGCGAGATTTTTTCTGTGTCTGTTTGACGCGTATATGACTGTGTCGTCAGCGTAGAGCCATACCTCGACCCCGGGGGGCTTCGGGAGGTCGCTGTCGTACAGATTGAAAAGGCAAGGCGCCAGAATGGAACCTTGCGGGACGCCTGAGCGTATAGGGTGGGCGGTAGATAGTACTCCTTCCACTCGGTAGTGGAAGGTGCGGTCGCGTAGAAAATCATGAACTAGGTGAACTAACCTATCCGGGATTTCTAGTTTATGTAGCTTGTGGACTAGTCCAGCATGCCAGACCTTATCGAAGGCCTTAGCTACGTCGAAAAAGACCGCAAGCGTACGGGCGGGGGCGATACTACTTTTGGCAAAGTTGCTCGTGATGTGCTCCGTGAGGCGGTGCACTTGATGTGTACACGAGTGTTGGGCGCGAAAACCGAACTCTTCGGGAGGGTATAGGTTTTTAATATCTATAACGGTTGAGACGGTTCAGAAGGAGCCGCTCGTAAAGTTTTCCTAGTGTGTTTAAAAGGCTGATCGGGCGATAGCTATCGGGAAGCGAAGCTTTTTTGCCGGGCTTGTGAATACCTATAACTATAGCTTTTTTCCAGACGGCTGGAAAATAGCAGTGGGCTATGGCTACATTGAAGATCCAGACCAAAAGAGCTATGAGGTGATCGGGAAGAAGTTTAAGTACTTCATTCCTGATACCGTCGGGGCCGGGGACTTTCTAGGCTTAAGGCCTTTAATAACAGAACAAATCTCGTCATGCGTGACCGGGGTTAACGTTTCCGCGGGGGGAATCGACGTTAGTTCCTGAACGGCGGTCTCGATAGTTTCGATGTGGGCAGTGTCTACGTTGTCGCAGTTTGGGGAGCACTGGCTCTCCAAGCTTGCGGCAAGGCATTCTGCCTTATCGTCGCTATCGAACGCGGGTGGGAGATCGGGGCCTCTTTCGAGGGGCGGCATCAGGGCGGTAGCTTCTAACTTCAGAGAGCGGGCGAGGTTCCAGTAAGCCAGGTGGGACGGCTTGAGACCCTCTAAGAGGTTATCCCACCGGTGACCTCTGTACTCGCCGATGCGAGTTCTAACCTTTCTCTGAAGTCGCCGTAACCTACGGTTGTTATCCCTCGTCGGATAAGAATCGTGTGCACGTGTCGCGGCGTTCTTTTCCGTGATTAACGCTCGTAAGCCGGGGGGGAGTATAAAACGGCGTTCGTTCGCCGCTTGCACCTCTCACGAGGCCTCCCTTACGCCGGTTTGGAGGTAGTCGACCAGGGAATCGATTGCTAAGTCGGCGTCTGCTGTTGACTCTAATACGTCGGGGATCCTAGCTAGGCTGGACGGGGTCGCGTTATCGGATAGGTAGCGATTTAAGATCGCGTAGTCAACTACTTTGACTTTTGGCGGACTGGGGTCGAACGGTTGCCCGAGTTGTAAGATAACCGGGCGGTGATCGGAGTCTAGTTCGTGTACGACTTCTATAAGTCGTAACCGAAGTGAGTTACTATGTCTGTGGAATCAATTATATGAAGTGGTCGTGAGCAATAAATTGTTTGTTCGATGTATAAATTTTTTCTCATTTCTCATCCAGCATAATTAACCAGTTTTTAGTGATAATCTTGGTCTTATAACAGTCAAATGAAATTTAAGTGTTGTCATAGCATCGTAATACGATTGCAAAATACGAAATAAATCAGACGTGTGAAAGTTGGTGAAAATTGAATGGAAAGATTCCATTATAACTAATAAATAACATTTTATTAAAAAAAACTTTTTTAAAAATAATCTTTTATTTATAAATTTTCCAACTAAAAAGGAATAATACAAATTACATGAGAACTTTAATCTTTAGTCATCGTTAAAACCACACACACATACCACAAGTTTTAAAAACGATAATATTTCTTTAAAAACTTGTGGTATAAAAAGTCATTACACGTTTAATTTCGTATAAACTGATAATCATTTTGATCACATCAAAGAATTATAACTTCAAACGTGCGTAATATACGCGCTCACTTTTTATTGAAATAAGCTTTTAATTTGAATTAAGCTTAATTCAAAAAGTACCCATGTAGTGTTTTTCAATTTACCTCGATTCCATGTTGCTCTTGAAAACATCTGAGACATTGTTTTAATACAAAAAATATTTTCTATTTATAACCTACGACTTGGTACTAACAGCTACAATGTAGTAATTCTACTGCATATTTACTAAACTATACAGTCCAGATGTCGTGTAAATCTCATTCTGCACGAGCAAATTACAGGATCGGCAACGTCAACCGTTGGCCTGTCGCCAAATACGAATAGGTCACTTCAACGACCGCTATTCAATACGGTTAATTTTTCTACACCGTCTTGATAGTATACATCACGTCCTGTTTATATGATTAAACCAGTTATTGGCCACCCGTTTTGTTGGACAATAAATACATGACACATACACAACATAATTGAGCTCTATGTAAAATTTTAATAGAGTCAATTCAACCGTTTCGGCGAGATTTATGCATGAATTTATTTGACTTTTTCATACATACACACATAATTTACATTTACAATAAATTAATTGTTGCCTGTGACAAGTTCTCGTTGTATTCTAGATGTAAACGACCCATGCGCCATCTATTGTAAAATGGTAACTCTAATTCAGAAACCTTCACGGACGTGTGCTCAAAAATTTCCACGTAAACACATTAGTGGTATAGAAACGCATATAAATATTATGAATCAGAGAAATATATGACTTTCTATTTTGTTTTCTATTATCTCATAAACGTTTAGAAATTTCATCATTTCGCCAATAGTTACGTAAAAATATAAATATTACAATAATGAAAATGTATATTAACATTATACAACGGTATGAAAGCTTCAGCTAGCAGCTCATACTAATACTTTTGTTTGATTACGCAATTATATTATATTTATGTGATCAAGCGTGATAGTTGGGTGATGATAGGGATCTATACTCGACTGGGTCACGACCACCATGCAAAAGGTGAGGTTTGCAGGTTTGCAGGGTGGCATAACAGCGACGACCAGCGTCGGATTTGCGATCTTTCGGTGGTCACCGTTATTTTTGGATTGTACTATGCTTATCATCAGACACAGTAATTCTACATTGCCGTGTTATGAGAAAAAAAAAACAAATGCGTGTTGGGCCATGCGCAGGGTAGGGTTCCGTAGTTGCCCGTCACAATATGCAGACTTAGAGAAGGGGGATTTAAGTAATTTTCAATGGAATTTGAACGAAATTACTTCTCCAAGAACATTTTATAAGTTGGCTGGCTAACTTTTGAAGTCTACTCACCTTTGATAGTTTTTTTTTTAACTTCATTATATACTGTACAACCATGATTTTTTTCAAATATTCTAAAACAGGCATTTAGCTGGCAGGGGGGAGAACGGATCCCTGGATCGAAAATTGATTTTCACACGCCCGCAATATTTTTGAACGAACCCCACACAGTGGGATAGACGAGAGAAAGAAATTCATTCCCACTTTATGTGCAGAGGAGATATACAAAAAATTTTTTTTTCAAGATTTTATTTGTCCTCTTTGTCGGCTTAATTAATATGTATACCCATAACAAATTACAGCTTTCTATTACTTAGAATCTTTGATCTAAGCCGCAGACAGGCAGATGGACGTAGCGAAACTATAAGGGTTCCTTGTTGATTTCAGAACTCTAAAAAACGTGCCTGAAAAGGTAGAAATCACTGCTTTGTTTCTTGTGAGAGGCAATTTATATTATAATTTATAATTGGTCAGCTGTTTCACACTGTTTTCATAATTAATGGCTTAATCCGAAATCCATATCTAACTTATTTGTTTCAAGTCGACACATAGAAAAGGTTGAATAAGGGGATTTTTAAGGGTTATTAGATCAGAACACGTTGCGGCAGCTTGTACATCGACCTTATGCCGCGTGCTAATAATGTTACTGTCGAAGTGCTTCACGGCTTTGATATGGGTCAAAAAGGGTTCAATAGTGCTTCGCGATCGGGTCCCGCGGTAATATTTCACCTGGCCGCGAGAAAACATACAGCCAATATGTTTTTTATGTCGACGGAAAAAGTGAAAACAGAGGAATTAGATTCACGAAATATATACCTTTAGCTTTGTCTTCATGCTATATTTTATCGGAACTATTTTTTAAACAAATAGTTTAAAAAGCTTTAAAAGGTTCTTTAGTTGTGTTATATGTGATAGTGTTTTTTGTATCGTTGTTTGTTTGGCGTAATGGCCACAATCTCACCTGATGTTAAGTGATGATGTGGCCCAAGATGATGACACACTAAATCTAGTTGAAGACTGGCTTTCAAGTGCAGCTGCCGGAACAGACCTATTGGTGCTTGGCGACAGATTTCCACCTTGAGGATGGTAGTTAGCTAGGCGCGCATTAGAAAAAACCCAACCACCATGCTATGGTTTCCTCATGATGTTTTTCTTCTCTGAAAGCACAAGCTCGTTGCAGGGATTCAAACTCACGTTAATCGACGTGAAGTCGTACACGCTACCACTGAGCCATCATTGCTTCATTTTTACATAAGATGGGTCGTGAAAAGTCGTGAGAATAGAACACTATTCTCTGAGTTTAAGCCGAATATGAATGATTGCTGGATGGTGGGATACGGCTAGATCGTGACCACCATGATAAATCAGTAGTAACATCCACTATAGTGGCAAGTTTAGGCGTGTCGCGTTCTGAAATCAGCCATTATATATACAGATGCCGTGAGCCTTGCTGGCCGAAATGACAGCGACGAACGTCGATTAATTGACATCTTTCGGTGGTCGTTTTTGTTTTTAGATTATACTGTGCTTACTTACAGGCACGATGCCGTGAAGAAAATAATATTTCAAGAAGTCAAGAGTTTACTATGTAATTACGAAAAAGATAATGATGATCCTTTATGAGTTCCCCAAGCATCTGTTTAATTTCTCAATCTGCTTACGTTCGACTTGTGCGTATTATATCGTAATAAGAAACTATTTCAATAAGAAATATAGTTTTTGTATAAATGTCATCATAAGTATAAATAAGATTGAAAAAAGATTTCAAAGATATTTAATATAGTTGGTATGCAGTAGATACCTTAAAAGGAATTTTTTCAATAATTTGAATTCAATTCGCAGCGTCTATAGCGGGCAATAAATACGGTGCAACTGCAAACGAGGTTCGCTGCCTGGAAATAATCCAATTCTCTTGTGTATTCTTTTTTTGTTTGCATCATTACATTGTAGTAAATGGTGTTTTTATCCAATATAATCTCGTAGTTACGTGGAAATACAAAAGGTTTGCTTATTAAGAAAAATGGCTTTAATATTATTTTTTACAAATACCCTTTTTGCTGATTTTGTTGTAACTGAAATATCATATCTTGGTAGACGTGTGGAGATTGTATACATTTACTAGCTGTGCGTCGTGGTTTCACCCGCGTATAATTTAAAATAAATCGCTGATTTATGTTTATCAGTATAGACAATATTTTTATCGGGCGGCCAGGGTTATGCGTCACAACTCACACGGTTCGTTTGCGCCACTATACCTACAGTCATAGACCCGAACCGAGTGTTGAATTATTTTAATTTTACATTACCTCCCAAACGATTGGTCCAAATAAAATGCTATAAAGGGCATTGCTTATCTACATAAAAATTTCTTGTTGATGAAGTAACTTTCGTTCGTAAGGATTAATATGCCATGCCTAATAACAATGCTCATAAATCACTTTTCAATTTTCAATAAAAATTTGTCACAAAATACCTTATTGTATAAGCTTTAGGCATGTGGTATCGCATTTTTTTTTAGATGTACTAAGGATCAATATTTTTGTAGTATTAACGATCACTAACCATTACGCCAGCGCACGCGGATAAAGCAGGGTGCTCTATTTATTCCGACTTACTTACCAACAAAACTCTTCCGCTTTATTATATTATTAGTACAGATTTATATTTTTATACATACTTAGATTGTATTAAGTCGAAAAAATGCATTATAGGAGTAGTATGAAGTATGTATATGTATGAATGTATATATATGTAGTAGGTATGAAGACCGAATGAGTTATGAATTGATTGTGTGCATAAAAATGTGAATAATATGTGTGAATAGTTGATAGAGACAATTGAAAAAGGAAAATATGTTGTGCCGAACCTAATTAGCTGGGATAATAGAAAGACAAAAACCAATAAACAGATAACCAAAAAAAAAAACAAATAAAATAGATAAGCATCATTACTGATATAATTAAACTGACAGAAAATTCAGATTTCATCTTTTCACGAATTGAAACATAAAAGTGTTTATAAGAATCTTTTTCAAACGAATTTTGCAAATTCATTCGAATGCTCAACCGAAATTTATTAGGACGCTATTGAGAGTTAATAGTGCAGAAATTATTTTGTACGATAGTTAAATTGCAAATAGAAATTTTATATATTATAAAACGTGAATACATTCCAAATTACACATTCAAACTGCGCATCAGTTGAATTGAAATATATCAACTATTATTACATACATAGTTTATCAACAATTCTTAAATTTTATTATACAGACTATTGCTAATACAAATATGTATTACTATTTTATTTTCTAATGCAGCACGGCGAAGTGATGATACTGTCTCTGATGGGAGGTTATAGTACAGCGACATCGACCGAGAGAGACAAAAATTCATAGGTCTTTTCACGTTACGTTTGAAGGACATGATGTCGTATAAAGGACGGTTACACACTGGAGACGATTCCACAGTTTCAATAGTACGACAGAGTTAGAGAACTTTTTAGTTCGTACCGAGAAAATGTAAGGGCATAACAATGGGCGTAGTAGTCGGGACTTGTTGGTCCAATTGTATTTCAAATAGCGAAACTAATGCAAATTAATTAGTGTTCCTGGATTGGATGAAATAGTGCAAATGAATTGAGATTCTATACAACTATTAATAATTAAATAGCAGCCGACATCGTAGCAGCGTTATAAGAATCTTATACATTGCCGGCTAGCTTGAGGCATTAGAATGCCGGCATTCTATACATTACCTATAGCCTATACATTTGGATAAATTTCGTTTATTGCGAAAAAGTGACACCCAGAGCTATATAGATGGGTACTATATGTACTTGTTTAGTTTTATATTTCTATAATAGAAATCTTATTAGAGCTTTTCACTTGACGACTGCTCTATTCTATTATACTGAATCGGAGAATATTTTGCATAATTCATTACTCTATTCTATTCTATATTATAGAAGTGATAAATCATGCTAACGTATAGCTATCACAGCTTATGTATTCGTTGTACTTATATTTGAAATATTATCGTATTTTCATAACATAAATTTTGTTGTCTCTTTCAACGAGCGTATCAGATTCATGAGCGCCAGACCATAAAATATAAATAAACGTTGAATCTTCTTTCCCGGAAAATGATTTGATGGTTGAAATCGATGATTTATTTACGTAAACATATTTCAACAAACCATACATAAGTCTATACTAACATTGTAAATCTCAAGAGATTGTCTTTTTTTCTGTTTATTTGTTTGAACGCGCTAATCATTAATCATTAATATGTATACCCATAACAAATTACAGCTTTCTATTACTTAGAATCTTTGATCTAAGCCGCAGACAGGCAGATGGACGTAGCGAAACTATAAGGGTTCCTTGTTGATTTCAGAACTCTAAAAAACGTGCCTGAAAAGGTAGAAATCACTGCTTTGTTTCTTGTGAGAGGCAATTTATATTATAATTTATAATTGGTCAGCTGTTTCACACTGTTTTCATAATTAATGGCTTAATCCGAAATCCATATCTAACTTATTTGTTTCAAGTCGACACATAGAAAAGGTTGAATAAGGGGATTTTTAAGGGTTATTAGATCAGAACACGTTGCGGCAGCTTGTACATCGACCTTATGCCGCGTGCTAATAATGTTACTGTCGAAGTGCTTCACGGCTTTGATATGGGTCAAAAAGGGTTCAATAGTGCTTCGCGATCGGGTCCCGCGGTAATATTTCACCTGGCCGCGAGAAAACATACAGCCAATATGTTTTTTATGTCGACGGAAAAAGTGAAAACAGAGGAATTAGATTCACGAAATATATACCTTTAGCTTTGTCTTCATGCTATATTTTATCGGAACTATTTTTTAAACAAATAGTTTAAAAAGCTTTAAAAGGTTCTTTAGTTGTGTTATATGTGATAGTGTTTTTTGTATCGTTGTTTGTTTGGCGTAATGGCCACAATCTCACCTGATGTTAAGTGATGATGTGGCCCAAGATGATGACACACTAAATCTAGTTGAAGACTGGCTTTCAAGTGCAGCTGCCGGAACAGACCTATTGGTGCTTGGCGACAGATTTCCACCTTGAGGATGGTAGTTAGCTAGGCGCGCATTAGAAAAAACCCAACCACCATGCTATGGTTTCCTCATGATGTTTTTCTTCTCTGAAAGCACAGGCTCGTTGCAGGGATTCAAACTCACGTCAATCGACGTGAAGTCGTACACGCTACCACTGAGCCATCATTGCTTCATTTTTACATAAGATGGGTCGTGAAAAGTCGTGAGAATAGAACACTATTCTCTGAGTTTAAGCCGAATATGAATGATTGCTGGATGGTGGGATACGGCTAGATCGTGACCACCATGATAAATCAGTAGTAACATCCACTATAGTGGCAAGTTTAGGCGTGTCGCGTTCTGAAATCAGCCATTATATATACAGATGCCGTGAGCCTTGCTGGCCGAAATGACAGCGACGAACGTCGATTAATTGACATCTTTCGGTGGTCGTTTTTGTTTTTAGATTATACTGTGCTTACTTACAGGCACGATGCCGTGAAGAAAATAATATTTCAAGAAGTCAAGAGTTTACTATGTAATTACGAAAAAGATAATGATGATCCTTTATGAGTTCCCCAAGCATCTGTTTAATTTCCCAATCTGCTTACGTTCGACTTGTGCGTATTATATCGTAATAAGAAACTATTTCAATAAGAAATATAGTTTTTGTATAAATGTCATCATAAGTATAAATAAGATTGAAAAAAGATTTCAAAGATATTTAATATAGTTGGTATGCAGTAGATACCTTAAAAGGAATTTTTTCAATAATTTGAATTCAATTCGCAGCGTCTATAGCGGGCAATAAATACGGTGCAACTGCAAACGAGGTTCGCTGCCTGGAAATAATCCAATTCTCTTGTGTATTCTTTTTTTGTTTGCATCATTACATTGTAGTAAATGGTGTTTTTATCCAATATAATCTCGTAGTTACGTGGAAATACAAAAGGTTTGCTTATTAAGAAAAATGGCTTTAATATTATTTTTTACAAATACCCTTTTTGCTGATTTTGTTGTAACTGAAATATCATATCTTGGTAGACGTGTGGAGATTGTATACATTTACTAGCTGTGCGTCGTGGTTTCACCCGCGTATAATTTAAAATAAATCGCTGATTTATGTTTATCAGTATAGACAATATTTTTATCGGGCGGCCAGGGTTATGCGTCACAACTCACACGGTTCGTTTGCGCCACTATACCTACAGTCATAGACCCGAACCGAGTGTTGAATTATTTTAATTTTACATTACCTCCCAAACGATTGGTCCAAATAAAATGCTATAAAGGGCATTGCTTATCTACATAAAAATTTCTTGTTGATGAAGTAACTTTCGTTCGTAAGGATTAATATGCCATGCCTAATAACAATGCTCATAAATCACTTTTCAATTTTCAATAAAAATTTGTCACAAAATACCTTATTGTATAAGCTTTAGGCATGTGGTATCGCATTTTTTTTTAGATGTACTAAGGATCAATATTTTTGTAGTATTAACGATCACTAACCATTACGCCAGCGCACGCGGATAAAGCAGGGTGCTCTATTTATTCCGACTTACTTACCAACAAAACTCTTCCGCTTTATTATATTATTAGTACAGATTTATATTTTTATACATACTTAGATTGTATTAAGTCGAAAAAATGCATTATAGGAGTAGTATGAAGTATGTATATGTATGAATGTATATATATGTAGTAGGTATGAAGACCGAATGAGTTATGAATTGATTGTGTGCATAAAAATGTGAATAATATGTGTGAATAGTTGATAGAGACAATTGAAAAAGGAAAATATGTTGTGCCGAACCTAATTAGCTGGGATAATAGAAAGACAAAAACCAATAAACAGATAACCAAAAAAAAAAACAAATAAAATAGATAAGCATCATTACTGATATAATTAAACTGACAGAAAATTCAGATTTCATCTTTTCACGAATTGAAACATAAAAGTGTTTATAAGAATCTTTTTCAAACGAATTTTGCAAATTCATTCGAATGCTCAACCGAAATTTATTAGGACGCTATTGAGAGTTAATAGTGCAGAAATTATTTTGTACGATAGTTAAATTGCAAATAGAAATTTTATATATTATAAAACGTGAATACATTCCAAATTACACATTCAAACTGCGCATCAGTTGAATTGAAATATATCAACTATTATTACATACATAGTTTATCAACAATTCTTAAATTTTATTATACAGACTATTGCTAATACAAATATGTATTACTATTTTATTTTCTAATGCAGCACGGCGAAGTGATGATACTGTCTCTGATGGGAGGTTATAGTACAGCGACATCGACCGAGAGAGACAAAAATTCATAGGTCTTTTCACGTTACGTTTGAAGGACATGATGTCGTATAAAGGACGGTTACACACTGGAGACGATTCCACAGTTTCAATAGTACGACAGAGTTAGAGAACTTTTTAGTTCGTACCGAGAAAATGTAAGGGCATAACAATGGGCGTAGTAGTCGGGACTTGTTGGTCCAATTGTATTTCAAATAGCGAAACTAATGCAAATTAATTAGTGTTCCTGGATTGGATGAAATAGTGCAAATGAATTGAGATTCTATACAACTATTAATAATTAAATAGCAGCCGACATCGTAGCAGCGTTATAAGAATCTTATACATTGCCGGCTAGCTTGAGGCATTAGAATGCCGGCATTCTATACATTACCTATAGCCTATACATTTGGATAAATTTCGTTTATTGCGAAAAAGTGACACCCAGAGCTATATAGATGGGTACTATATGTACTTGTTTAGTTTTATATTTCTATAATAGAAATCTTATTAGAGCTTTTCACTTGACGACTGCTCTATTCTATTATACTGAATCGGAGAATATTTTGCATAATTCATTACTCTATTCTATTCTATATTATAGAAGTGATAAATCATGCTAACGTATAGCTATCACAGCTTATGTATTCGTTGTACTTATATTTGAAATATTATCGTATTTTCATAACATAAATTTTGTTGTCTCTTTCAACGAGCGTATCAGATTCATGAGCGCCAGACCATAAAATATAAATAAACGTTGAATCTTCTTTCCCGGAAAATGATTTGATGGTTGAAATCGATGATTTATTTACGTAAACATATTTCAACAAACCATACATAAGTCTATACTAACATTGTAAATCTCAAGAGATTGTCTTTTTTTTCTGTTTATTTGTTTGAACGCGCTAATCATTAGAACTACCACTCAGATTAAGTACAAAAATATGTTAGCACTTTATATTATCAATAATTATTGAGGAAGATTATTGGCTATTATAACTTCAAGGAGCGGAGTAGTAACAATGAATGTCAAGTAATCTGGAAAACGATATCGTTATAGATAGATGATAGGTAGGATGCGTTGAAAGCGCGGTGTGAGAGTTGGACAAATAAACTTCATACGAGTAAAATCGTGGGGCAACGCTAGTAATAATATAAATGTCTAGCGGTTTTATACGTCTTCTAATGATTTTATTTTATTAAGCTAACAACAAAGCATACACTTCATTAAAATAAAATAAATCATGAGCCTTATTACAGTCGCGTATGATGTGTAATATCTGACATGTTACCCTAGTATGAAATTTAGATGAAATATGTGTGAAGTCAATTTATCCGTCACATATTATTTGTTGAATATATTCTAAGCATGGAAATATATGTAAATCTATATTCAGGCGCGCGCTTGCTCGCGCAAGTTTAATTCTAGTCGTGGTAAATACGCAATTGTAACTTAAATCCTGAAAAAAAGATCCGCACTAAAATATTTATTCGAATAATTCCATATTACTTACTCGCGTTTTTTTTAAGAATGATGAATTTTTTTTGAGACGCTTAATAGTAAAGATAATTATTAATATAGTTTACACATATAAATATAACCTCAGATTTTATACAAAACACTGTATAACAGCTGAAGCGTTCTCCTTCTCTATTTCTTCTCCTCTTTCTCGTCACACAGACGCATACACTATGTTGGTCGACAGTACGTCGTGGTAACAACTTCACGCGAAATGGGTTGGCACCATCTCACAGCCATATCACTCCGCCACCGCGAGTGCTCGTGGGTCAAATAAAATAACGCGTGCTTCTCCGGTTTCCTGCAACATATTTCCGTTCCTTTTCCAAAATCACTCCAACAAAAATAATCCAGCAATCGAGAGGAAAGATGTTAAATGCATCAAAAATGCATAACATGCTCCAATTAGAATCTAAGTGTTAAGTTTAAGTGAATCTTAATTAAAGGTTGCTCTGACATGCAAATATAAGTAGTGTAAACGAGATTACATAAACAATTTTCATACAATTAAACTGATTTTCTTGAATCATAGCTAAGAACACTCTTCATCAAATCACCTTTCAAACAATAAAAACAAAATCAAATTCGGTTCAGCCGTTTGAGAGCTACGATGCCACAGATATACACAGATACATGGATAAACAGACAGACTCGTTGAACTCATAACATGCCTCTGCTTGCATCGGAGGTTATAAAGCACTCCACGTCAATATTAAAATAATTCACAGTACAGATTCATAAATCACAAATGTTAGGACTTTCACAAATATTAACTCAATATATTGCAAAAAAAATGTGCATGCTATACCGTTTAATGAATGATTTATAACAACAAAATGAGAGACAAGTTTAATAGATGTATAATTAAATTTTGTAATAATATTACGTCCTTACATATGAAATTGGCATTTTGTTGAACTGGCCACCTTGATCTCAAATAAAAAATAGGATTGGATAGGAATTCCAAATTTAATTGTATTTCAAATTTAGTCTTGTGTATTTCGATGTCAGTGCATCATTTGTTGTCGCACCATTTGATGTTTCTTTGACATTGTTCTTTTCACAAAATTAAAAACTTCAAATATCGCGTTATTTACGAATATGAGTTCCACCGTGGCATCTGCGCTGTAGAAACAGCTCGAAGGATTAATGATGTGTATGGGGAAGCTACTTTAAAAGAAATCCCCATTTTTGTCCAACGTTTTTGTTCTGGAAATTTTGACATACGAAATAAACCCCGTGGACGGCCGGAAATCATAGTTGATAATGAAGAATAAAGGTGATCGTGGAAGTGGATCCATCGCAAACCACGCCAGAGTTAGCAACAGGCTTCGGTGTGACTAATAAAACAATTTTAATTCACTTCAAACAAATTGAAAAAGTAAAAAAGCTCGACAAATGGGTACCGCATGAATTGACTGAAGCACACCAACAAACATTCATTGAGTGCTGCTTTACATTACTCAACTGTCACAATAACGAAGGAATTTTGATCGTATTGTTACTTGTGACGAAAAATGGATCCTTTACGATAATCGGAAATGCATATCACAGGGGTTGAACCCAGGAGAACTGGCCAGACCCTGTCCCAAGCGAAAGTTGACTCAGAAAAAGGTACTGGTGAGTGTTTGATGGACCAGTGCTGGTCACATACACTACAGCTTCCTAAGATCTGACCAAAAGATGACGGCAGATCTGAATGGTCAACAATTGCAAACCATGATGGAAATGCTAGCCTTTAAACAACCGAGACTGGTCAATCTTTCTAGCCCACTGCTGCTTCAAGACAACGCTAGACTCCATACTTCACGACAGACAGTCGCTAAATTAGAGGAACTGCGGTTGGAATGTCTCTGATATGCACCATACTCCCCGGACCTTGCTCCAACAGATTATTACTTTTTTCGGAATTTGGACAATTACTTACAAGGAAATTTTTTTTATTACGATGAGGCTGTCCAAACCGCCTTCAAAGATTTTATTGATTCTCGCTCCTACAACTTTTTCATCAATGTAATCAATGAACTACCTATAAAATGGTGAAAGTGTTTATATAATAAATGGTACTTACTTCGATTGATTAAATGTATAATTTCATAATACTTTTTTTGTTTTACTTTTTCCATATAAATCGCTAATTTCACATGTAAGGATCTATTATTTAATATTATAGTATCTCGTATTGTGATACAAAAAAATCTTGATCAATATTAGTTGCATCTATGGGATGCTAAGCTTGTGTCAAGATTACCTTGACCAAAAGCGTGGAGTTATTGAAACATAAGTCCTTTAGCGTCATGTCTGAGCTAGTTGTCACATAGCCCCAGCATCGTCAAAATTTACGAAATATGTATCGATGTTAATATATTGTTAATTAAACGAACATAAATAGACATGTGTCGAGACGCAAGCGAGTGTGAAGCACGTAGTAGCCACCTCGTAACAGAACAGCTCGTTTGTTTCACGGCTGATTATCTCCCGGCTATCTCGACTCACTGCCTCGGATATAACACTTTAAAATACCTTGTTAGCGTTATCGCTAATTTTACTTAATTTACTACCCTTAGCGTATTATGAGTTCATATTATGGTCTCATTAGAGAAATTACTGGTTTCTGTGGTTTAAAAAATCTGTTATTATATATTTTGTTAATTACATTGTAGTAATCTTAGTAACTATAAGTTTCTACTCTGCCATCAAAAGAATAAAGGGCGCATCGTTAGAATTTTGCTAATTGGCATTTATTCGGAAGCATATTTGGTTGTTTTTTGAATTACCGATTTTGAATTACACTTCGTCTAAAACTGAAATAGAAGTATCTCCTTAAAGATATTTCGACATTTCTCTGATTTCTGTTTTAGTTAAATGCTCCTCTTTTCCTTGCGACGGTAGTACCTACAAAGCACCTACCATATTTTAAGCAATGTTTTATTTCTAAGTGTTCTAATACTAAAATGTTTTAATAATGGAAGTTATTGTATTTGTAAGATTACATTTTCATAGTTTATTAATGAATAATTTCTACAGCAATTTAATATATATGTATATATATATATATATATATATATATATATATATATATATATATATATATATATATATATATATATGTATATATTACAGTACATATATAGTTAGTACATATTTAATTATAAAAAAGAAAATGTTTTATAAAAAATAACGGGATCAATTGAATACAATTTTAAAGTGCTTAAAGTAAATCGTTTGAAAATGTGATATTCAGATAAATGGAAATTAAAGATCTCTTATTTTCCAGATTCAAATATTTGAAATACTTTATATTGACAGAATAATTTTTGCTCTCAATTCAATCAGCCTCTGGATGCGAAATCGTTTTAACACGTAAGTAAAAAAAGCATTGGATGGCTTGCTCAGAGTAAGGAAAGACAATCGAATAGTCAAAGCTGCACTGCTGAGAGCAAACACCAAATTGCTCGCTAACTTGTGATTACATGGCGTGTCGTTGCAAGTTGAATCCAGGGCTGGCATCTTTATTTAGTTTTTCGTAGTATATAAAAATGTCGACACTTAATATCAATAACACCGTAATTTTAATCATAATAAAACACAGCAAAGCAAAGGCAGAAGTGAGTTTTACAGCCTTGTCTTTGCGACTAATAAATCCATTTTTAAAATTCTAATATATTATTTATTTTTTTATAAAATAATAATATATTTTAAAATAATAAATTGACATATAATAATTATCATCATTAATTAATCAATTCATAATCATCATAGAAAGAAGTTCACTTCTGGACATAGGTCTCCTCCAAATATCGCCACAGCAACCGATCCTGTGCTGCCCGAATACAGCAGCTAATAAATCACTTAATTAGTTAGAATTAAAACATACTGACACGAAATAACTTTACGAATACGTATCATCTAATTTACATTTAATATCATGATGAAAAAAATGGCTATCTGAAAACCATGGCTAATTGAGATACGATATTAGTCTTGTTAGGTATCGATTTACTGCTGACACTTGCTAAATGTAATATATTTTATATGGAATGAAGAAAGTGCACGATTGTCAAAAAAATACTAACTTCGTACGTGCCGACTTAAGTAGATACACTCATTTTTTTTACTAATATTCAAAGTAATATGTAGAAAAATATTTAATATTATTATTTTCAAAAAAGTCACATGTTGGTAGCCCTAAGTGTATCTCACCTAGCGCGTACACCCAACCCCCATCTTACGGCCCCAATTCCATTCTCGTGTTACCAAAGTGTTGGAAAAACTAAGAAACTTGACCGGGCGCCCTCTTATAGGGATTGTCATCTTGATCTTAGTAGTTGGAGAACGCTGTTTCGATTTTCGATCAATGTATTGTCTGATGTTGTCTTGGTTACCTTTCTAAATGGAGTATCATGTATGGGATAGGTAATATTATATTATAAGTAATAGTTATGTACAGTTAATATACATATATATTTGACGACGGTATATTGAGGCTTGTTTAATTTTCCTCTATTTATTCTTTTTATTCTATATTTCTATTATCCTCATTAATTAACTCCTCAATGGCATACGCGCCACACACCACTACAACAACAAAAAATTTACCAACGAAATTACGCTTTCAACGATACCTGACTAGGGCATCTCGAAAGTACAATAAGCTTTTCTAGATATAGATATATTTCAGCATTTACGTAAGACAAAATTTAAAACGTTAATTAGTATAAAATTGGATGAATTGAATGTGTAAGACCGCAATAATAATAATAATATTAAATATGCTATAATATAAACCATAATATTATGCAATATAAGTCGGGGCAACCTGTAATTGGCTGTAATTTTTTAATATATATATATTTAACCATTGTAATGTAAATCTGCTGTTGGAAGCCCAAATAAAAAAAGACAACTCGAATTCAACTCAAACTAGAAATGTTTCTATGGTTCAAAACAGGATATTGATAGATACAGTGTGAACAAATTACAACTTTGCACTAGAAATGAATTATTAACGGAGGTACTTTGGAAGGTGAATAAAAGACTCGTAGTGGTTGTAGCAGTAAGAGGTTTTATTAAACTAAACAAACCCCTACATTCAATGTATATAACCAAACGATACCTAGCACAAAAGCGTGGCAGCGCCATCTAGTTTTGACAATACACATTATTATGGAATAAAACAAAATTACATTCAACATTCCGCCCACCAAGAACGTAAGTAATCACGCGTTCTTGACATCACCGCCCACCATGAGAACAGTTGGGCTGTTCGGCTCATATATACTAACACTTATTAAAAAACTTAACGAACTTACAACTTAAATATACTAATATGGGTATAGTATAACAAAATGACCTTTAGTCTGTTATGGGCAAAATGCACAGTTTTGAAGTAGGCCTTTTTATTATTGAATTTTTACATTTGAGAGTCACAACTCGGGTAACCTTGTCATGACCAGGGTGTTTAGCAATTACTCTACCCATAAGCCATCTAGCAGGAGGCAACCCATCCTCCTTTACTAAAACTACATCTCCAATATTAGGTTCTGGAACATGTTTGTTCCATTTATAACGCTGTACTAAATGTGACAGATACTCTTCAGACCAACGTCGCCAAAACTCTTGCACCATACGCTGTGTAAATTGCCATCGTCTCAAATTACTTACATTTGAGTCTTCATAGTTTCGATCAGGTACCGTCACAATAGGATCCCCAATCAAAAAATGGCCCGGAGTCAAAGGATTGAGATCTTCGGAAGTACCAGGCAACATTGACAACGGTCTTGAATTCAGGCAAGCCTCCACTTGTGTCAGAACCGTAGCTATTTCTTCGTAGGTAAGTGTTGAATCACCTATCACACGTTTCAGGTGATACTTGGTGGACTTTACTCCAGCCTCCCATAAACCTCCAAAGTTTGGAGCATGAGGTGGGATAAAGTGCCACGCAGTTCCATTATCACTTAACCACTCTCGTATGTCTGCAGCCACAGAAGATTTCGCAATCGCGACTAAATTGTGAAGTTCCTTTGAAGCACCCACGAAATTTGTACCATTATCGCTCCATATGTCACTAACTACTCCGCGTCGAGAAACAAATCTTTTAAATCCTGCGATAAATCCTTGAGAAGATAAATCACTGATTGCCTCCAAATGAACGGCCTTGGACGCCATACAAATAAAAATGCATATATATCCCTTATAGGAGTGATGACCTCGACCCTTAGATGTCCTGATGTTAACTGGACCGGCGAAATCTACACAACTATTCCGAAAAGGTCTAGCCGGTATAACTCTGCAAGCCGGTAATTGACCCATTAACTGAGTTTGCGTAACTGCAGAATACCGTCTGCATGTAACACATTTGCGTACATAAGCCCTAACCAAATTTTTGGCTGAAATTATCCAATACTTGGTACGCAAATGACTCAACATCAAAGTTGGGCCTCCATGTAGGGTTTTTTTTGTGAGCTTCACCAACTACTAAATTGGTGAAGTGACTATTATGTGGCAGAATAACTGGATGTTTCTTATCAATTTCCAAACTAGCCCTATCAACACGTCCACTGACGCGTAGAATCCCTTCATTATTAATAAATGGACATAATGCCTTTAGCTTGCTCCTCGCTTTTACATGACCTACTTTTCTTAGATCTTTGATTTCATCTCTAAATTCTTGATTTTGCACATGCCTTATACAAATTTTCATGGCTTCATCTAATTCTTCCCTTTCTAAATAACGTTCATATCTACGTTTTCTACCTTCTTGATTCTTCCATTTTAAAACTCTCCTGTAGTACGCTATAACTCTCACCAAATTTCGACAATGATGAGAATTTAGTCCATACTGCATCCTCTTGAGTGCTCTCAGTGACCATATACATTTTAATTGAGCGTTGTTCCATATTTGTGGCGATCGATGAGGGTTTTGAGTACTCGATCGTCTCATTCTTCAACCACAGTGGTCCCTGTACCCACAAGACATTGCGCGATAGTTCTTGTGGCGTCAGTCCTCGTGAAGCTATATCAGCTGGATTGTGAGAGGATTCAACATGCGCCCAATGAGTATTGTCGAAATAAGACAGAATAGTAGAAACTCTGTTTCCAACAAATGTGGTCCAGCGACTTGGATGGTTACTCAACCACGCCAAGACTACTGTAGAATCACTCCAGACACGAATGCCGGTTTTTGGAATCTTCATTACTTCAGCCACCTCGGATATCAATTCGGCCAACAATACTGCTCCCATCAATTCTAGCCGGGGAACAGATTGCTGTTTGACAGGTGCAACCTTCGTGCGAGACGTAATCAAGCTTATGTTTATCTTCTTCTTTATGTTTATAACTCGAAGATACACGACCGCAGCATAAGCTGACACTGACGCATCGCAGAAACCATGCAGCTCTACAGACATATCATCAGATCTCGTGTTAACCCATCTGGGAATGCTGAATCGTCTTGTTTCTATCAGATTATGGCGGTAAGTTTGCCATTCCGTCATCAATTCCGATGTTAGCTCCTCGTCCCAATCTAATCCAGAAAGCCAGAGCTTTTGAATAAATATTTACGATGTGACAACACAGGGTGCTGCCCACCTCAAGGGATCAAACAGGCGGGAGATGTCTGAAATCACTCTTCTCTTCGTAATCGGAGTTTGCTGTGGTGGCAAGTTTACCAAATATTTAAATTCATCGGTTTCACGATCCCATGAAATCCCTAAAATTTTCATTATTTCATCAATACTTATTTTCTTATTTCCATGATTCTCTTGCTTTTGATTTACTCTTTCCTTAGAAATTTCATCATTTAATAAGTTACAGCTACTGACCCATTTCTGCAAATAGAATCCACCCTTGGTGAGTAACTCTGATATTTCATTACATATTGTTATGCCTTCTGTAACTGTTTGACAACCTGTCATCAAATCATCCACATAAAAATCATTTTTTACTATTTCAGCTACTTCAGGACATCGTGAACCTTCATCAGCTGCTACCTGCTGAAGTGTCTTTACTGCGAGGTAAGGTGCTGATAACGTTCCAAATGTAACTCTTAATAATCTATATTCTTCTATTTCAGATGCTGGACTGTCACGCCATACTACTCTCTGAAAATCAATGTCTTCAGGAGCAACCTTTACTTGCCTGTACATTTTTATAATGTCAGCACAAATACTTATGGGGTGCATTCTCCACCTCATAATGATGTGACGTAATGGTGATTGTAATGTAGGACCTACCATAAGATCGTCATTAAGAGACCTTCCATTTAATCCTCTCATCGAAGCATCGAACACTATTCTAACTTTAGTGGTTGATTTATCGTCACGTACTACTGGGTGATGTGGTAAATAAACAGCAGAAGACAATTTTGGATCATCAGTTGGTAAGCGTTCCATATGTCCAAGATGTATATACTCATGAAACTCTTTGCTATACCGTTTGGCTAGATCTGGATTCTTTTTTAGCCTATTTTCAAGAAGAAAAAATCTCTTGATAGCTAGTTCTCTTGAATTACCATATTGGCATTGAGGATCTTCATTTCGAAATGGAAGCTTAACAATATAACTACCAGTTTCATCTCTGCGAGTCGTTCGCGAGTAAATATCTTCACACCGCAATTCATCTTCAGAAAGAATTCCTTTCTGAGTAACTGGTATAACAGATTCGATCTCCCAGAACCGTTTCAGAAGTTCATTGTCATCAGTTTGATCTAAAGGACTAATAGAGACGTGATGACAATTGATATCATCGCTAGTTGAGGGAACCTTTCCAAATAAAATCCAACCAAGGGCTGTGTTTTGGGCTACAGGTAGCTCTGGTGAACCTTGTATTAATCCCTCTCTTAAAACCTGGCCGTATGCTTCAGCACCAAGCAAAATATCAATTTTGTTTGGCATATAGAATTCTGGATCTGCTAAGCTTACAGTTTCCAGCTGAGGCCATTTATACTGTAAAATTCTACGTGATGGCAATAAGGTTGTTATGTTACCTAGTACATACGCATGAACTTGGAGACTAAACTTGTGGTCTAGATGTGAGTGAATAGTCACTGTGACTGTGTACTTAGAGCCTAAAGAGCTCTTCTCACCACCTATGCCTGAAATAACCGATTTGGCCGGTTTCTTTTTAAGTCCAAGTAATTGTACTGCCGATTCAGTTATGAATGATGCCTGGGATCCCTGATCCATTAACACTCTCAGCAGTTGTGTTGAACCATTCCTTGTCTGTGCCTCGACAAGTGCTGTGGCCAATAAAACTTGCGTAGATACGGACTCCTTGGAAAAATGTGATGCTACATTTGATGTTGATGATGCACTATTTGATAACGATGCCTGATCGCTAGACACCGCTGGTTTGACGTTAGCTGCTATATTTCTATTATACACGGGTGCGCTTGATAGTGAATTAGGATGCAACAACGAATGATGTCTTCGCTTGCATATACGACAAGATGTTGTTTGACGACAGTATTTAATTAAATGGTTGGAGCCTAAACAATTAAAACACAAGCCTTTGGTTTGCACAAAGGTTTGACGCGATTCGTGACTCTCTTTTGCAAACGATTTACAATTTGCCAGTTTGTGATTTTCCGTACAATATTCACAAATAGGTATCTTTGTAACATGAAGTGTTTTTATGGGAGTGTTCCTTTGAACTCTGTTTACATCTTTCTTATTATCTAGAAACTCTAATGACCTGAATCGCTGTTCTAAGAACTCCCTGAATTGTGAAAATACTGGTAAGTCTGTTGAGTCGCTTATTTTACATTCCCAAAGTTTTCTCGATTCATTATCTAGCTTAAGGCATAATAAATGTATAACAATGATATCCCACGAATCAATGTTTATTTTTAAATTTTTGAGTGCGTTTAAACATTCGTTACTCACATCTAATAATTCTTTTAAATGTTTTGAATTTTCAAAAATAACCTTTTTTTTGATTTAAAAACCTTTCCAGAATACAGTTTGCTAAATGTCGCTTATTACCAAACCTACACTCTAATTGCTGCCAACATGTTTGATAATTATCATCGGTTATAGATACATGTTTCAGCAATTGTTCTGCTTCTCCCGTTAAATGTGTTTTTAAATAATGTAATTTCTGAACATTATCAATAGTATCATTCGAGTGTATTAATGATATGAATAAGTCGCGGAAGCTACACCAATCTGTGTAATTACCCGAAAATATAGGCAAAGATATTTTAGGTAATTTAATGTTTGAACTGAACTTCTCTTGAGATACATTACTAGGCTTATTTACTATTAATTTATTTAAACTTTCCTTTAATTCTGCCTTATACTCAAAATACAATTCTTCTGTTGATTCATATAAATTTTGTTCACAATATTCCGATTTTTCGTATTCATTTGCCTTTGCTGTACCTACAATTTTTCTATGATTTTCATTAAACGCCCTCCATTGTGTCTCTAAATTATCTAGACGCGCTTCTACATAAGAAACAGTAACTCGGTCTTTAGGAGATTTTTTGAAATTAGATTTTGCTTTAGTTATGGACAACCTTGTATCGAACTGAACTTTACTTAACGATTCCATTTTTAAATTTAATAACTAACAAATACTAAGAACCGTTATAAATACACTATAGTCACACAAATAAATTATTGATAAAGTTTTAAATAAAAATTGTAAGTGAATTACAAATAAATATTGAAAAGTAATACAAGTCGGTAGTTGAACAAATCTTCCTAATAACTTATTGATAGGTTTTAATGAATAAATTAAATAAACTAAATCTTGTAACATAATACAAGTCGGTAGTTGAATAAATTTTTATCAGTGTTTGAACACGACCTTTAAAAATCGGGCATGGATTACCCGTCGCAACGTTTTTTCTACGATTATTCTACGTCTTTAAGAAACAATTAATTATTACTAAGTCCTTTTCACTTTTATTTTCAAAGTTACAATTTACTGTAGAATAAAGTCCAAACTTGCTTGATTTAATTATAAGTTAAATGTACTCACGTTTTTTTTATACACTTCACTTCACTTACTATGTGATACACTTTGCTGTTTCTCCTTTTTCTTAAGTAGTAGATAGCACCTGTGCTTTCTGCTGCTTGCCAGTGACCTTCACTGGCCACCACTTAGTCGTCTTCGGCGTCGCGTCTTCAATACGTCACGGTTGTGACGTCACTGCCTTCCGCTGACTGCTGTCAGTGAATCCTCCGTTGGGCACTGTCAGTGGCGATCCACCACTGCTTTCTAATGCGGTTATTGAAAACCAGAAATATCCGGACTCGATTGGACCATGAACAAATTACAACTTTGCACTAGAAATGAATTCTTAACGGAGGTACTTTGGAAGGTGAATAAAAGACTCGTAGTGGTTGTAGCAGTAAGAGGTTTTATTGACTAACTGGTCCTCGCACCCTCCTCCTAGGAGGCGGTGTGGAAACTGTGACAGGGTCTTTTACCCTTTTCAGTGGGTATCATCGCATCCCGCTAATACGGGACGGTTCTCTGGTGTCAGCCTAAGCTAGCGGATTTCCATTTTGCTTGCCACCGGTTGTAGCGACTGCTTTAGAGCTCTTCTTAGGGACGGCACCGCGTTGGGTTGCTTTGTTGGCTGGAGCCATCAGGTTGCCGTCTGCGGTTTCAAGTACCGTCGATTTTTCCGGGATTTGATCCCTGGGTTTCTGAGTGGTTACAGAGATGTCCTTGTGGCCCGTCCTTGCTACGGTGCCGGCGCGGCGGTTGCGCGCTTCCCGTCGAAACGTCGGACACAGCAGCTGGTTATTCGCCGGGTGCGGGCCCCCACAGTTTCCACAAGTGGGTGGTTGTTCTTTTGGGCGTTTGCATTGGTGGGCGAAATGCGCCCCTCCGCAGCGTACGCAAACTACGGGACGATGGCATTGGAGGGAGGAATGCCGGAACCCCTGGCAGCGGTGGCATTGTGCCGGTCCCTTCTTTCCTCGCCAGCCCTCAATTTTGACTCCCGCCATTAGGAGTAGTTCGTCCACCTCGTAAATGGCCGGGATTAGGTTTGGCGTTCTGGTGAGGAGGCAATGGTAGATACACCCGGGTCTGCCACGCCTCCCCATAATTGGTCTGACAAACTGGGGTTTAAATCCCATGTCGGTCAGGGCTTCCATGATGACGGATGGTGGGGTGTGAGCTGGGAGGCCGCGTATTGCGACCTTCAGGCCCCGTTCATCTGGTGGCGAGTAGGGGAACCAGCTTAATAAGCCTTCCTCCTTCTCCCTCGCCGTCAGGTACTCTCTGATTATGCAATCTTCTGCTTGGTCGGCTGGGGTAAACCGAACCCCCTGGCCGAAGGGGCGGGCGTTAGGCCTGTGCCCTAGTTTTGTTGTTATAGCTTCGAAGTGCTTGGTCCAGTTAGGTAGGCGGTCCACGACGATCGGCGGATATCTTCGCCTAACTGAAGTTCCGCTGGCCGGGATAGTAGGCTGCGAACTGGGTGGCACGGGATGCGGCGCGCCTGCATCCGTGTCAGTGGTTATCGTTTGGGGTGTAGCAGGCCGAGGAGTGGGCTTGGCCGCGACGGCGGCGTAGTCTGCCTTGATGGGTGTTTCCCTTGGCAGATTCCTGGGAGCTGGCATTGGTAGGGGTTCTACGGGTGGTTTCACAGGTACCGGCAGAGGACGTGGAGCAGTTGTCGTGCCGTCTCCTGCTTCCTCCGTGGGCTTCTGTTTCGGTTTCTTCTTGATGGCAGCAATGTGGGATCCGGCCTCATGGCTGGATTCGGAGTCGCCTCTCTTGCGCCTTTTAGCCTTCCCGACTGGGCTCAGGTTCTTCAATTGGAAGTGGATGTCCGGCGAGCACTCCGTGCGCAGCAAGCTCCAGGGCTGCAGAGTCATCCTTATTGGGCATCGTTCCATCCGATTCTGCCTCGCATAGCCGCAGGTACATCGCCATCCAGCGGAGCATGCCGTCAGAAAGGACCCCAGTGCTCAGAAGCTGGGCGAGCGTGTGTAAATCACGCTCGTGTAGTCCTTTCGAGGCGATGTCTCCGGTCGATGCCACGAAACCTGTTGCTTCGGGCGACGGAGGGGCCTGCACTGAGGCAGGGGGGGGGGGGGTACGTTCACCCTCATTGGTGCGTGGCTTTCCGTGGTCGGAGTGCGGGGTCCGGGATGCATGGCGGGGGTCTTCGTCTTCGGCTTAGCGGAGTCCGGTGGAATGCGTGAAGTCGTTGGTGGTTGGCCCTGAGAAGGGCCTTTGGTTGTTTTCCTAGCAGGCTTTGGAGGCCTGGTAGGAAACATGGCTTTCGAGTGGGTGCGCTACAGCGCAGACCCAACTGTACTGCTCGGTGAGTGCAAGCGAGGTGCACTGCGCGGCGAACTGGTACGGGGTCTCGAACGCTAGTGATCGCAGCGCAGACCGTCCTCGAGGTTTTATTGAACTAAACAAACCCCTACATTCAATGTATATAACCAAACGATACCTAGCACAAAAGCGTGGCAGCGCCATCTAGTTTTGACAATACACATTATTATGGAATAAAACAAAATTACATTCAACACAGTGTTTATTAGACTATAAGTAATATCATTAAGTGAAGATTTATTTAACATCGATAAAAAAAAAAAAAAAAAATGTTTTTGTTTGATACACTAATACTTGATCATTTTACTAATCTTGTTGTTGTTTTAAACGAGCCTTGCTAAAATGAATCTGTTAGGTACTTGTATTCATAAATATCTAAAGTAGATTTGTCTGCCTGGAATAACAGGTTAATCCTACCGATTTGATTTTTTACTTAATCCGAGTAAGAATAGTTTACGAAATATTAGAAATAATTATAACAACGAATTTCTATATTGTTACGTACTACTTTTTGAAAATTTACCTACATATATTTCCGTAACATAAACAATTTAAGTAACAGTTGTATGTCTTATTCAAATAAAAAATTAAAATGCTAATAATAAATACTTATGCAGAATGATAATCTATATAAAATTTCCTCAATTCTGAATTAAATTCAGTAAACTATGGCATGATAAAAACATAATCAGTTTACAATCAATACCCAGGTATATACTACGAATAGCGTGTTTCACCTTTCCTTATAGTGGCTAAGCAACAACCATTAAACGACAAACAATATTGTATATTAGCATTTGTAAAAGAAAGATTAGTAGATACATATGTACACATTCTATAATATTTAATTACACATGATCAGTTCAATCAAAACCAAGATGAAAACATGTAACTAGAAAATGTATTTTGTTTAAAGTTTACCAATATACCTGTTGGTAGTGAAGAAAGTACCTATAATCTAAAAACATCGACGCAGATCATCGCTGTCATGGCGGTTTGCAAGTATCTTGACAATGCATATACATTGGTTGATCTCAAAACGCGACAACATTTCACAGTGTAGGGCTTATCACCAGTCGGGTACCGATTCCTACCATCACATAAATATATAATAATTATTAAACTCGCTTAATACTCTTACCGAGCCGAAAACAAGCTCAAAATACAAGCGAATCTAATGGTAGAGTCTGGTTACAATTAATAATATCTGTTAGGAGAGGACATATATAGTTATTAGTAACAAGCTTTAATTCAGTTCAATGAATGGTTCATTTACCTGCATGAAGTATAAACTGTATGATTTATTTGATTTTTTTTATCAGTTATAAGTGTTATACTGGTCCCTTTAGTGTTGTTTTATTTGATTTTTAACTTTTTCTATGTAAGCGATTACGTATTTCCAGTTTGCGATATTAATTTTTCTGAGAATGTGTTTTTTCGAATCTTTCTCTGTTGATAAATTTGTATATTATTTTTATAGTTCGAGAGTTTTGAGACTTAGTTATATTTCAGTTTCTCCAACAAATAGTAGATTATAAATGCAGTGAACTCACATGTTTGATAATGTCAAAAACTCCGTATTCAGAATTATAAAATGGCTTAACTTATGTACTGAAAAAACAACTAATTGTCATCGAAAATAATTGTTATTACGTTTTATTAATACGAATAAGTTTCTGCCAAATAATAAAATATAAAAAGGGCTGACAATTTTCTTTTTAAAAACCTTCTATAAAATTTAGTTTATCGTTTAATATTACTTTTATTTCCTACTTACATGTAAAGTATAATAATGCCCACAACAACATGGTAAATAGATAAAATAATCTGTAATTATTTTTTCCACAATTAATGAATTAATACAAAAATTTGATATACAAATATACAGTATACGTCGAAATTATTACAGCCTGTACGTAAATATGGAATTTATAATGTTATTAATACCCTTTATGGGTGCTCCTATAAAGTTTTAAGTTACTGTCTTGGCACCGGCATTCCATGTTCCCGGTTCAGTGAATATTACGTTTTGTGTACAGGCTTTCTGAATTTTCATATTATGTTAATAAATATTACATAATCTAACTCTGGTTTTAAGAGGAGTTAATATAATATATTGTAATCTATATATCTATCATAATAATAAATTTCAAGATATTGTTTGTTTGTTTGAACGAGCCAATCCCTGAAACTAACAGTCTGATGTTACAGCCTATTTATTGAGGAAGGTCATAGTATATATAACTTCACGCTGCGACACTAAGGAGTGGAGTAGTCAACATGAACGTCAATAAATCTGGAAACTTGTTGACAATTATGGGAAGTGAGAATAACGTTTCGCTACACGAGTGCGTTGGCGGTGACGCCGATGAAGGGTTGTTTGAATAAATTTAACCAGGGTGAAATAGTGGGGCTTAGCTAATTATTTATATATTTTATGCTTTTTATTCTTGTAGATGGAGTCAAATAAGACGTAATTTTTTTTAGACAAATTTTGATAATTAGGTAGGTAAGAGAGTTAGGGAACAGAGAAATTTCTTTGGAGATTTGTTTCTACTTGGAGCAGCCTGACTGGTAGAATACCTCCATCCTACAGAAGATTGCAGCAAAAATGACCTATTATAGTGATCTTGTGGTGAGTAGGGTTTCCAGAGCTCCTCGAGGAAGGGTGGGTTCAAAGAGAGGTAGGGCACAGAGAAATTTCTTTGGTGATTGGTCTCTACTTGGTGCAGTCCGACTGATGGAATACCTCCACCTTAAAGAAGATTGCAGCCAAACGACCTAGTATTGTGGTCCTGTGGTGAGTAGGGTTTCCAGAGCTCCTTGAGGAAGGATGGATTCAAAGAGTCAGCAACGCGCTAGTGATATTTAAGGTATTACAAGCGTCCATAGGCTACGGTAGCCGGTTACCTTCAGGCGGGCCGTATACTTGTTTGCCACCTTCGTAGTTTAAAGAAAAACATAAAGATATGTTTGCTCTATCGTCTAATATAATTCAAATTTATTTATTAACAGAGACAACAGAACAAAGTATTGAATGAAAATAATTAAGGATTATTATGATCTTGTATCGATTGAGGAGCTTCGGCCGGGTATAGCAATGCCTTAAGGTTTTTATCGTTGGAAACGACCATCTTACAATTTCTATAAATAAACAAATCTTTTGGTTATGTTTCTATCGCATACGTCGTGTTTTAGCATAGACAAGACGTGATAGCTTCTAATAATTCGAACGTACTCATTAAATGATAATAACTATAGTCTATTCTAAGAGTTCTCTTTACAATTTTCCTAAATAATCAAATTAGTTAAACTACACTGAGAATATAAAATAGCTTTGCGTGTCGTCTATTTATTAAAGGATTCGAGTGAAGCAACGCTCAGCTCGGTTTTAAGTTTTTTAAGTAATTTAAATTCTATACACAAGAGACTAGCGTTTCGTCGGAAGATGGGACGCGCCAAATGAACTGAACTGCATTGTGTTACCTCGCCAGACTGCTACTTTAGAAAGGTCATTGAAATTCATTAAATTACATCGACTTTGACCCAGATACGTTACAGTTTATACCTGTTAAGCACGGATGTCTGAAATAAAACTAAGATTTTAATGATTATTATCAGTCTTTAACAGTCTAAAACAATGTTTAAAAATACAATTTGTTATGTTGTGTAGTTGGGCTCTATTTTTTTATCGTTATAGGTTTGGCCTAGTGGTCACAATCTCACCTGATGTTAATTGACGATGTGGCCCAAGATGATAACACGCTAAACCTAGTGGAAGACTGGCTCTCTAGTGCCTGCCGGAACACACCTATTAGTGCTTGGCGACAGATTCTCAACTTGAGGATGGTACCTAGCCAGGCTGGCATTAGAAAGCCCTACCACCATGCTATGATTCCTCAAGATGTTTTCCTTCACCGAAAGCTCAGGCTCATTGCAGGGATTCGAACTCACGTCAATCGATGCGAAGTCGTATACGCTTCCACTTTGGTAAAATTCTTTTTACCCAACTTACTTTGAACCCCTATTTATACACCCTTTAACGATAAATTTTGATAAATGCTGATATATGTATGTGCTTCATTTTTTTTCTAAAGATACCAAGTGGGTACAAAAGTTCGAGACAAAAGATAATGTATTTTAACTTTATAAGGTTTAAAATTGCCATCTAGACCCATATTGATTAAGATATTTTTGATTAATAAACTAATTATAATGAACAATTGTAGTATAAATTATTGTAGAAAGTATTGTAAATTATTTTGTTTTTAAATTTAATTATACATAAAGGCGGGGTTTTTATATTATAAGTCAAGACAATTTTAGTGATATTTATTTTTGAACCACGATATCATGTTTAGGATATGACAAAAATACAGTGGAATAGGTAGACTTATTACTAAATTATTTTCTTAATTATATTTCAGTAATATTTGCGAATTCCGTTGAAATTTTTACTAAAAGAATATATAATTAATTGCTCATATTTATTCAAGTAAGTTCTTTTAAATAATTTTAAAGTAGAAATACTTTAATAGAGAATGCTCAATGTGAATTTTTCAAGTAATTTGGATTCTATTCACAACAACTGGAAATTTAAAGCGTGCCAAGTATATTGGACGGCGCTGCATTATAGCAGTTGCAGGGTAGTTTTAATTAAATCAAATATTTGTTAATTTTAAAATTCATAAAATAATTGCCAAAGAATTTTGAACAATATAGCTCTACAGAAATAAATAATCTATACTAATATAATAAAGTAGAAGAGTTTTTTTGTTTGTTTCTTTAAACACGCTAATCTCTGAAACTACCAATCGGATACGAATTTCTTTTTGTATATTACAGCCAGATTCACGATAAATAGTATAGGCTATCCAGCATTAGACTACACCTCTTAGCTAGCCTTATTATTATATATATATATTGATTTTTGTAAAGTAAGTCGGAATAAATAGCGCAGCCTAACTGCTTTATCCGCGTGCGTTGGCGTAATGGTTAGTGAAACGTAAATATAATATTTAAAAAAAAATGCTCCTTAGTACACCTAAAAAGAAATCCGCGATACCCATATGTCTTGCTCCTAACCCTATATAGCATGTTACTTGGATGAATAGTTTGGGAGATAGTGTACAATTAAAATATTTCAACACTTGGTTCGGTTCTATAACGCATAACGCTGGCCGCCCGATAAAAATATTGTATATACTGAAATATAAAAAAATCATCTAACAACGATTTCTTTTAAATTATTCGCGGGTGAAACCGCGGGTCACAGCTAGTAAAGAATAATCAACGTCATATTGAAACAATATAGTCTTCTTAAGCCATAAGTCTTCTTAATTTTCTTCTCATCCTTATCCTATTTAAATTGGGTCGGTACAATATTTTTCTTCAAGGACATCCGTGGGTCACTTGTACTCCCCGCGACCTGTTGCCATTTCATATACCCTATATTTATCTATTGTTTATGTCTGAGTCAATATGACCGTTGTTCATATAACGCATATAAATTATTCATATAAACGTATATAGTTTATCACTTGAAATAATATGTACTTGCCTAGGCATTCTATAGAATGCCAAATGCTATTTAGGCAAATACTTTTGCAAATACTATTTAAGAAATACATCTCCGATTCGTTTCGAATATCACGTGCGAGTTTTTGGCGGGATGAGATTGAGATAAGTACATACAACTTTAGGATTTAGCCTGCGAGAGAATGAGATAGAATATACACAGTTAATGCAAGTCCTTATTTCCTTTCGACTGAGTGCCTTAAGCGCTCGCCCACAAGTCCGGTGAAACTGTCAAGGTCTCCTGGCCAACAGTATAGTCAGTTCGAAAAAAAATAGTTCTGATTTTCACGACTATATTCGTCATCAAATTAGCCTAGCGTTAGCGTAGCGTGAGGTATGCACGTCATTTATAACATTTCCTACTTATACTATTGCGACCGCAGCGGTCGCCTACTGCTGCCGTACTTGTTTGCAATTGTCACATAACCTAACCGAGCATCGTCGGTATTTGGTAACGTTCATTCTATAGAATGCTTAGAAAATGTTATAAATGACGTGTATTATAGTGACACGAGTGAATCCGTGGGCGCAAAGCAAGTGATATTACTCGTAGTAACATCGTAGTATCGTGCCCGTAGCGTGCCCGTGTGCGTCTGAACGTTTTCGAATTACGCAATAGAACACTGCTCGCGCAGTCACCGTAGCGGAACTGCGTCAGTGTAGATTTTTACAGATATTTACACCGTCGCGGTATCGTGTGAAAGCTGAATTCTTTAAATTATGTATTGTACCGTCAACCGTCTCTACGTAAAAAGGGCCAAACAAGGTTTCTATATCCAATAAAGAGTACACATTCTAAGTTTTACGCTCGGATTTAATTAATAATATTACACTAATCTTTTATTTTTTAAGTTTTAATATCTAGTGTTTATCATGAAATAAATATAACAATTATCTTCATTTTTCTATTACTATGTACTCACGATTATCAAAGTTCATAGTAACGTACTACCTAATAAAGCCTGACAAGTGCGGCTTACATATTTCTATTTGTGTTTGCCGCAAGGGTTGATTATCTGGAAATTGGCAACTACAAATAAATTAATTGAATTGGCCGTAATATGAAATGGAGCGATACAACATTTCGTAGGGGATTCTAATATATTTCTCATAAAAATGTTGGTAAAATCTTAACAAGTTTAATAATTACTTTTTAATACGTTATAAGTTTAGCATTTATTCACAATCGCATCTGATGTTAAGTGACGCTGTTTATATGCTACTATGCTGAGCCTAGAAGGTCTTATTCTCTCAAGTGCAATTGCTCGAACAAATCTACTGGCGCTTGGGCACAGATTTTCAACTTAGACTTATAGCTAGGAAGGCGGTCGGTAAAAAATGCCTTGCCACTATGAACACGATATTTTCGTTCATCGAAAGCTTAGGCTCATTATAGGATGCAAACCTACGAGGTATAATCGACGAGGTATCCCTAGAGGGTACCATTGTGCTATAATCACTTTAAAATTGTAAGTAATCTTGATGGCTAATGTAGGTATAAACTTTCTTATGTTGATGAAATTGGAATTTACTTATTCATGTCTTGTGACGTAACAGTACGCAAAGATTTTTATCGTAAAACCGTGCTATAAAACAGTCGACAGCAACGTTTATAAGTTCTAAACAACGTGAAAGCTTCGAATAATTGCTACGCGGGAATGGTAGAAATGTAAAAATTCTCTGGCACTGTTTCGGTTACATGTAGACCCATTTGTATGCAAATCACGTGGTAGTGTCGCACGCGCACGATAACGTCACGTTGCGGATTTTCGACGCTGCGGTACGGTACTGTTTCTGTTGCCAACGACGATTAAAGTATTTTGTTTATCTAAAAATGTTTTACGTGAGCACTGAGCTCGACCTTTTCAATATTGAATGCTGGAGATTTTGTCGCGATCTTTATCTGTCATGTTGTGATTTATATTTTATTCATAAACTTATGTTATTGGGCCTTATATTATGTAAATATTTGTGGAATTTTTCGTGATATAGTTTAGTTATTGTGTACAAGTGAAGAGAATTATAAATAATAACTACAAGCATGAATTTTACGTTGACAACAAAACAACAAAAACTCCAAACACAAAAACTCAAAAACTCCGTGGACAGTTTTAATACGAGAGCCACCATCTTGTCAAACCATTTTTAAGATTGGAAAATAGTACGAATGCTTAAAAACATTGACACTGGCAAGTACTTCTGTGACGCCAAAACAAGATGAAATAAGAAAAACAGAAACAAATAAATAACAAAACTTGCTTTGTTACCCACAGATTTGAGAAAAAGTTATAAAAAATGACAGTGCGTCTTTTTTTGTTTTTGTTGAGAATTTTTACAGTATTATGGAAGAAACATTGAAAGCGAAATTTACAATAATCTTAATCTGAAGCAAAGATGGCTCAGTGGCAGCGTGTATGGACTGCGTGTCGATCGACGTGAGTTCGAATCCCTGCATGAGAGCCTGAGCTTTCAGTGAAGGAAAACATCGTGACGAAACCATAGTATGGTCGTAGGGTATTTTGTAATGCCCGTCTGGGTAGCTACCACTCTCACGTTAAAAGTCTGTCGCTAACGACCTATAAAAAATACAAAAATATGTTATTCGTTTTAAATATGCTAAATCAGCCGGATTCGAACTATCGACCACTCGTGCGTACCGCGCATGAAGTCTAGTCGTATCAGGCCACTAGGTCAATCCGACGACGATCACAATTATGATAATCAGGACTTGCATTAACTTGAGTTTCAAATCACGATGGTGCTAAAGAAGTTTCACTTCAATAATAATAATATCAAATGTTTTATGTATAGTATAACATTTTGTTTTGATCAATTTTCCTAAAAGTTGGGTCCGAAAACATCATTTGGTAATAAAAGTTTGTGAAAGGCAATATAGGTAGAAAACATTAACTGAAATCCGAAGTAATAATTTGTATCGGTAAAAGAGCGCTTCGATTGCGAGTCCATCGATGGGCGTAAAAAGAAATACCTACACGGAATTTACTTGTCAAAGTAATATTTCTTTGTAGGAGAAACCCCGGATAATCGTTAATGCTCTGCCCCGGGCGAAATCCCTTGTATAGATTGCGGTATCACCATAAATAACTGAGTAACTGTTTTTATGGAGGAGAAAATTACTCTTTTCACTCACTGCCTTTTTATATACAAGAAATTTTTGTTTACGATTGGGGCCGATTATGCATTGACGTCTTCAATGAGCTCGTTGGCTTCATAAATATATAACTCGTTTATTAATATACTATATTATTACATAAAAATAATTTTTATGTGTTTTTTAAATGGTGCGTAAGGTAAAAGTCACTAAAGACAATAATAACAATTTTGTTTACATTACATCAAATCAAAAAGCTTTATTCATTTCAGGCCCTAAGACGGCACTTGTGAACGGTAAGACACTGCTACAGGTATTGAAAATATCCCAGACATCGAGAAGAACCACCAAGAAACGGGCATTACTCCTTTTTTTCAACTGTACAAATAATATTTACAGTTAATAATCATATTAATAATAATTTTGTGAATGCACCGAGAGGGAGTCACTTCCAGACATCACTATCATTCACATAATGATCCACTTTATAATACCCTTTTGACCTAAAACCTGCTTGTCATGGTCCTTGAACTTATTTGAAAAAACTTTTTTCAAAATTGAATAAATAATATAATAAACTTTTATGAACTTTCTGTGCGTGTACTTTCATTATACCTATACATATATAAGAATGTATTCATGAAGCAAATAAATGATAGGTCAATTATTTAAACTTTATGTCATCATTTGTGAAAACGGAGATTGGAAAAAAATTTGCTAGTCACCAATTTAAAAGTTTTTGGAAAATGTATCTATATTGTATATCAATTGATATTAAATCCTATTAAAAAAAAAATGTTTTCAGCGGCAGTGCTCCCAATGCCATAGTGGCAACGCGTAGTCCCATTTTCGGCGTTAAATAAAAATTATTAATAATGGAGATAGAGTTCCGGGAGTCAAGACATTTATATTAATAGTATAATAATTTTTGAGTTATTAATAAAGAAACTAAATGCAATAATTAATAACAATTACAAGTTATTATGTGCTAATACATCCTCGAGATACATTTCTCTAAATATAATTCCGAATCGAATGAGCTATCGCTTATATTTTTAGGAGCTTTATCTCGAATTAACACTATTTTGAACTTATTGACTAGACTAATATAGGAAGTTGAGCATTATACCTGAGTGATATAGCTTTCTCATTAAATTTAATGTTATAAGTGACGCGAACGAAGTCCCTGGCGGTTACGAGTATTTTTATAAAGTTATGATTACATTACAAACATTTATTTAGAGATAGAGATTTTCCCGTTAACCAACGAATATACTATTTTATGTTTATTATCAAGTTTATTTAAATTATACATAAATATAAACTTTTATTGTTTATGCATCAGAGATAAAAAAGGTAACTTTCAATTATTTAAAAAAATCATTCAATCGACTTCTACAAATACTGTATAATAGAAAAGACCTCAGACCGTAAATACTAAATAATAATATAGAATTTTAGTAAAGTTTGTTTAAAACTACGATACGATCAGTTATAATTAATCCCTGCCAATTTCATCAAATAATTATCATGAGAGCATCCATCATGAAGTACCCATAACACACGCAGCCGTGCAATCATAGAAACCGACCTAATGGTTATACAACGAACCAATGAAAATCAATATTCATTCGACGTTATGTGTGAATGCTGGTACGTAATTAACAATATCGAGGTAATATAGAGGCTAGTCGGAATTTTTGTAACCTCACCCCTATTTTTTGGTCTAATTTGAACGGACTACATTGAAAATAAACATATTATCATCTTAATTACTTATTATTATTTTAGTTTATTTAAGACATTCATTTACACATTTATTTATTTACAAACTTATTTAAATTCAAGTTTTTTATATAATAGGTAGATGAAACTACTATTCGTCTATTGCAGGCGGATGTAGCAAATAAATTTCCGATAAACTATTTATGATGGATTTCCGTAAAGTGACGCATTCGTCAATCAAATAATGATGACTAACTTCATTATATCGCACTTTCTCCAGATGATCTTCGGGCAACTCTCAAATTTACCCTTTACTAAACACACCAAAACAAGTATACCTTAAATAAAAATTTATCTATAAATTTAAATTATCGAATTCATTTTTATGTTTATTATTCAACTTATGAATCCTGATTTCTTTTTTTAGAATTTCACCACATACTCGTATTCACAAATGTATCTCTTTATTAATATGTATAGATTATATTTTACGAAACTAACATAAGGTAGTATTTTAAGCGTGCTTTTGAGGAGTATGTTACCCATGTACGAGGGTGAATCAAAAAGTTTTTAGAAGTGCATATATATAAAATCTTTTTGGGAGAAGTTCGATATTCAAATTAAAGAATGTCAATCACACAATATTTATGCCAACTGTCACTTGTTTTTGTCAGTTAGTTCGCACGTAATAAATTGTTTTATGCGACGAGTTGTTAAAAACACAAAATTATGGATAAAAGTGAGTTACGTGCGATGATAAAATATACCAGCTTGAAAAAAATGACTACGAAAGAAATTTTTTCGGACGTTCAGCAGACACTAAGGGATGATGCTGTACGGTCTACAGTTGCGTACTGGGTGGCTGAATTTAAAAGAGGTAGAGGTAGGTATCAAGCTGTAAAGATGAACCGCGTTCTGGGTGGCCTTCAACCTTCGTTACGGAATAAAATGTCAAAAAGTTTGAGAATCTGGTCTGAGACAGAAGAATATCTATAAAACATATAGCTGAGATCCTAAAGATCCTTTTGGTAGCATTCAATCGATAATTTTTGCCATCGCTTTGTAACCATAGATGAAACGCGGGTTCACCATTTTGATCCTAAAACTAAGAGACAAAGCATGTCTTGGAAATGACCGTCCTCCCCATCCATTAAGAAATTTCGAGTTGCTCCTACCGCTGGCAAAGTTATGGCCTCAGTGTTTTGGGATAGTGAAGGAATCCTTTTTATTGATTACATGCCAATAGGCCAGACGATTACTAGACCCTATTATGCAAATTTAATTCCGAAAGTGCGTGAAGCAATTAAAGAAAAACGTCGTGGAAAACTTGTCGATAACGCTCCCGATTATCGATCAGAAGTTGCGCTCAAATCAATCCGCTATGCTGGCTTCATTCTCCTTGACCACCCACCATATTTTCCGGACTTAGCCCCAACTGATTTTCACTTATTCCCAAAATTAAAAGAGGAAATTCGTGGAACTAAATTTCACGATAATGACGCGGTTATGGCTGCCGTAGAGGAGACTCGAGTTTTTTTTTTCGCAAGGATTAGGAAGTTAGAAATGCGTTATTCTAAATGCATTGCATTAATATCGGTTTCAAGAATTTTATGATTCACTCTCGTAGAAGTCACAGGTAAAGCAAGTAAATGTTAAAATCTATTGCAAATTCCTAAGTTATCTTGTTTTCTAAACAAACTGAACAGGAATTTAAAATGTGTAATTACTTATTGACAGCGCAAAAAAAACTTCACGTTATAATTGTATGTTTACTTTTAAGTAATTCATGCAATTTTATAATTATATTTTCAATAGCAATAAAAGATATCTAAATTTTTTAGAAGCATAACGTATGTAGTCTGTTTCGATTTACACGAGTTTGAACGACGTAGATCTCTCTCTGTGAGGCGACCGATAGCCTGATTGCTAATTCTCACACGAGACGTCGAGTGCATGCGTTAGTTAACAACTTGATGTCCCAGCCTGGGGCTTGTGTTGACACGTACATTTATTAGGTTAGAGACTAGACGACCGAAGAAAGGCTCCCTTACTGAGTGAAAATAACCTTACTGTTTTTACTTTGTTATCTAATAAGTTTGAACTCTCCTGTCTCACTAAAGATACAGATTACATTAACTTTAAAACTACTAACTTTACTAGATTAATTTTTTAATTACCTTTACTTTAGCTATAGTTCAATAGTTATCAATATTGTTGCTAGCTATATTTAAATTTATTTATAATAAATTACCGGAAATCTGTAGTTCTTTCTGTAAATGTTACTTTTTTTCCTAATTTCCTAATAGACATCCTATATAAAAGTGTTATTTTATCGTTATAGGTTTGGCGTAGTGGCCGCAATCTCACCTGATGTTAATTGATGATGTGCCCAAGATTATAACACGCTAAACCTAGTGGAAGACTGGCTCTCAAGTGCAGTAGCTAGCCAGGCGGGCATTAGATAAAGCTCTACCGCCATGTTATCGTTTCATCACGATGTTTTCCTTTACCGAAAGCTTAGGCTCATTGCAGGGATTCGAACTTACGTCAATCGACACGAAGTCGTATGCGGATCAGGATTTAACTCAAAAACGGCTTGACCGATCCTTATGACATGTTGTACACTGGCACCTTAAGTCATTAGTCAATGGATCGGTTGATAGACTGTAAGAGTTTTCAATAATAATTTTAGAAATCGTAATAAAAACATTTAATTTGTCATGTCCTTTCAACAAACATTCATCGAATGAACAACAATGTTAACAGTTTCAATTTGTGGTAACAGTAGGTAGGATAACATTAACCACGAACACGCGGTTTCCGAAGCCAAACTGCATTGTAATGGTCGATCGTTATGCGTTTAACCGATGCTTTTATGTCATTAAATTAATTTATATCTTTTTAGTTTCTGCGGTTTATGATATCAACTGGCGTTAATAAATGTATAGGGAAGAAAAATAATAGCTTCGTTCAATAGCTGGTATTATTTAATGCGACAGAACTCTCTGAACTTTTCTTAGTTTGTAATGTTTATTTTGTCAATATACCAAACACAACAATTGCATCCAAGATTGCTTTTGTTACTTATACTATGTAGTAATTATGCTCGTTATTTAAGAAACAATCCATCAAATAGCATAGCATGCTTTATAAATTAGATAGATGCATGTTAGCATTCCCACTACGTTATTACGAGGTAAATGTCCATGAACATGTCCATGTCTTATGAACTTTAGTCCAGAAGAAAGCCGGGTTCAAAATCAGTGACACAACATTGTCCGTCTAGCCCAACTTGTAAAAAAGGCGTCACTATCTGTCTCGCTCACATTTGGTAAAATAGCATAGTTATTCTTTTGTATCACTAGCACCTTAAATTTTCTAACTTAGAGAAACCCTAGCGAGCATAGTGGATGATTCATATTACACCGGGCCGAGGCTGGGACCCGATCAAATTATTTTGTATGAAGTAGGTAATTCATACTACACCGGGCCGGATCCATGCCACCGTGTCCGGATGGGGTCCGGTCCGGTGTAACGTGAATCAACCCTTAGAATTTCCATTAAGTGAAAATAATAAGATTAAAATCGGGTTTCTTAAAAAAATCTTTATTTAAGTAGTAATCTTGCAAGTGTTATACTTTATACTATTTTAGAATTCAGACTAAATACGCCATCTTTTACAGTCCCTTGCCAAAAGAGCGTAGTACATTTTTCTTTAGTACAGCCAGTTAAAGATAGGCGATGTAATAATCTTGGGTATTGGTAGGGAAACATAAGTGATAATCTTTAAAGCAGGTACTTTTGTTTTAATTTTAGACTTTAATTTACAGAGTAATTTTTCAGGGTTAAATTACAAAGAAAAATATTACGAATAGTAAAGATTTATAGTCATATATTTATAGTCACAGTACTCGAAAGATCATCACAGAGTGTAAAATTTGACGTTTTTTTATTACATTGACTATATTAAAAGTACATGTCTAAGTTTTTTTTTACTTTTCTGATTACTGTCACTACGTCTCTTATAATCTAATAAACGTACCTCTACATACTGACTCTATTGTCAGATTAGCTCCATGGTACCGCAATATTATATTAACATGAAACTTACATATATATGCCAAATTTCATCTCTATCGGATACTAGGAAGTGGTTGAAAAATAGTTTGCAAATTTTGAATAATACATACCTACATACGAACATTGCAGGGTATAAAACTTGTAAAACCAATATATTTATGATTTTCTGTTTAGTTTCTAAAAGCTGGGATTATTGTGAAAGAAGAAGAAGCACTGATGGCTCAGTTGTAGTGTGTACGACTTCGCGTCAATTGACGTGAGTTCGAATACCTGCAATGAGCCTGAGCTTTTGGTGAAGGTAAACATCGTGAGGAAACCATAGCTTGGTGGTAGGGTATTTTCTAATGCCTGCCTGGCTAGCTACCACCCTCAAGTTGAAAATCTGTCGCCAAGCACCAATAGGTGTGTTGCGGCAGCTGCACTTGAGAGCCAGTCTTCCAAATAGGGTTAGCGTGGTATCGTCTCGGGCCACATCGTCACTTAACATCAGGTGAGATTGTGGCCACTACGCCAAAACCTATAACAATAAAAAAAATATATCTTATAGGTCCGCACAAAAAGGTGTTAATATTAAACTTTCTATACATCGTAGTATCACAAATTAAAGAAAATTTTGGCTTCTATTCTTGAAAAAGAAATACGCGAACACACCACGCACACTTGCTATCTGCAAAAACCGTGTTTTACACTTGAATAAATTGTTTCATTCATCGCTTTCTTACGGTATAACCATTTCTCAGTTGTGTGTTAGAAACAGCGTAGCATTATGAATATTACAGTCCGTTTAACACAAATTAGTTTTTTTGTAAAGTGATGATATTCCATTCTTCACTTTTTCGTATATCAATTTTTTCCCATTTTTTTTTCTTTAATTCAGCCTGTATTAATATAATTTTGATCGGGCTTTTCATTCGGGATTCGGGTTGCATTAACAACAGTTCTTCGATAGAATTAAATAAAACTTTTTTATCTTTAAGAACGTATTTCATAAAATATTAGAAAATACTAGCTAACCCTTGTGAATATTTAGCATATTATAATCATAAAATATTAATAATGTAACAGCTTTCATGTTAGTTAAGCATATTTTTAATAACTTGACTACCATTGTCAATTTTACACGCATTTTGTGTGATGTTAAGAAGCGAAAGGTTAATATAGATGACATCCCATAAATGTTAGTTGATATATTTCCATTAAGACTACCTAATTTGAATGTTTTTTTTTTTTAATTATGAAATCATAGTCATCGATGAAATCATCAATAGTGGGGAATAATCAATAACTTTAAAATCTTGTTTCGATGAAGAATTAAGAGAGATGTGGCGTTGCAACAAAAACAACTTTGTGAAATAATATCTAGATATTATTGTTACTTAATTCAACTCAGTTATGAATATGATTTTATTTGAAACGCAGGCTTGATGTCTTTATGATTTAAGACCCTTGACGCCATTTAGTGTCATTCTAAGTAGCTAAATATCGATATCGAATGAAATAATTCATGCTTAAAACAATATGGACTTTGTCCTAAGCAAATATAGGGCACTAAGTGTACTAGTATTTACATATTTTGTAGGTAATAGAGGATGACAATTGCTTCTAACTGGATTGCGACCACCATAGACCAGTTCTAATAGCCGACATGCCAACGATTCCAACGAGCCAACGATGGATCACCGATCTCGATACCGATATCGTTTTTAGTATTGTAGTGTACTTACCACATAATGCCATCACTCTGCCGTGCTGCAGTGAAAGATAAATTGTCGATATAAAATTTAATATTTCCTGTAAGTTTGAGTTTCTTATTACCGTATTATTTAGGAATTTAGTTATCTTCAGAAATTGCAAGTATTTTAATACTCACCTGACTGAATAAACACTTTTCTTATACTACTAAGGGGGCAAACAAGCATCAAGCCCACCATCGTAGCCTATGGACACCTGTAACACTAGAGTTATTAATAGTGCGTTGCCGAACTTGAACCCATCCTTCCCCAAGAAGCTCTGGAAACCGTACTCACCGCAGAAACATAACACAAGGTTATTTTGGCTTACAGTGATCGCATATTATATACAGCTTATATTGAGAACGTAATACATTTCTAAAATAGTACAGTTAATGAGCCCGAATGCGCATCCAGGACACGTGAGGAGGTATCGGGTTAATGAGATGAAAAGTTATGGTCGCCGGACTGTGCTGACCTCTTTCGCACCCTTTGCTCTTACTTTGCTCATTCACATTAAATAAACTCATTGTGGACTTATCTTTAGCTATACCTACAAATTTCAACCGCATTTTATGGGCGTTTTAGTGCCAGAAAAAAATTAAAATGCAAATTTGCGGGCAACGTTTCAAGTGGGTGAATATCGCAAAAAACCTATTCATGTAAATTTTTCCTTGTTTATAATTTAGTTTTTCCCAAAATCTCACCTGATTTAAGTGACGATGTGTTAAGCATAACGTCAAGATATATTTATGCAAGCCGGCATGACAGCGACGACTGACAATGGATTTACATCTCTTGGTGGTCGTTCGTTGAAGATCGTTGTGTTTGGATTTTACTGTGATTACCATTAGGGACAGTATAGTCAATGTTTCAAGAAAACATACAAAAATAGTTCCAAAATAAAAACACATTAACGTCCGAAGAACATCCAACGTCACATTTAGAAAGGTTTCATCGTATTTATCTATTTTTAAAATACTTAATAGAGTTATAGTTTGACCTCAATCTCACCTGATTTTGGTAACGATGTAGCCTAAGATGACTTTGCATATGACATTTGTCTTTCTATGGTGTTTAAATTGTGGGTTGTTGTTGGTACCGACTACATAGAATAAATCTAACCCATTAAATATTATTTTCCATGTAAACTTCACCCCCTCCTTCCATCCCCTTAGAGATTGAATTTCAAGAAATCCCTTCTTACCGATGCCTACAATCTAAACTAAAATTTCCCAAGCCCGGTTTTTAATCCCAAGCCCGGTAAAGCTGTTAAAGCAGTAAAGGCTCCAGGGCCCCTAAGGCTAACAGTATAGTCAGTTCGAAAAAAGAAAACTAAACTAAAATCAACATCCTTACCAAATCTCACATTTCTGTCTCTAGTGGTTTGGACTGAGCGATGATTAGACAGATAGATATTTACCATTATTTACCAATATTATATTACGGTTATAGGTTTACCTATCAATAGATATTAATTTAGCGTCACACAACTACTTTAATAATATTCAAGCACTCCACTTGAAACTAACATGGTCCCTATTGACAGGATGAAAACTTTGTTAGTTCACTTGCTAAGATTGTTAGTGGCCCCTATATTATATAGCCCTATTTCATGTGCAATGCTACTGCATGAGAAATTCCCGTCATATGGACTCGTTTTGGTCCATCGTTTTTTTTTGTTTTGGTCAGTAATTCAAATGCCCTTGAGATACCAAGTGGCTTTCAACGAACTGGGTGGGCTAACTTGACAATAATTACTGTGGTTGGAGTACATCTTTCGGTGGTCGCCTTATTCCTGGAATATACTTATTGTTACAAGGACGAGCTTCCTATGCACACGTCATATTAAATAAGATACTAATTAATATAACGGAGAATCGTGTCAATATGATTATGGAATCCATACTAACGATTTAGTATTTGTACTATTGACCCGCACTATTGACTGTGCGCGATAGTAAAAGGTGTGCTCTGTGACCGCACATCTGTTAATAAGTTGCTAAGTGCAGTCTCGCTACACATCTTTCTACGTATTACATTATTGTTAGCCAAAGTCATTTTGCCAACCTATTTCAGAAATATCTGTATCTATAAGTTAGATAACAGCTACAATATTAATTAATACTTACGAATATGTATACATGCGCTTTGCAGTAGAGGAGCTTTTCAATACGCGCAAACTATCGTAACATATAAACTTAGTTCTGTCAATATTCGGAGTTCATTAATGTCTTCCGTATGTAAGTAAGTGTAGTATTCCCACTCATGTAACATCCTTTTATTATAATACTTTGTTTTGAATTACAATCATAATTTTTTTTTTTTGGTTTAAGATTAACCGTAGTAGAATCCGTGTGAGGTTCGACTGGGGAATAATTATTGCCACTTACGGTTCCGGTTTCACCTCCACCAACATGCTTCTATTGTCGTGCTTCGATCCGAAGTCTATCATTGGCATTGGTACAAGAGGCATTCCAACTTTCTCAAGAGTTGCAACCTATTACCGACTGGCCTCATTTGGGAATTCTGTCCTTTTTTGCTTATGAATTGCTATAGTTTGCAGTGATCATTTAACCATATATGCCTGTTTGTTACTATATATAATAAAAATTACTCAAATGACATTTATACTCGCCACCAGGACTCTCAGAGTCTTCTCAAACTTCATTATTTTATTTGTCCAAAATAGCCACAAGTTTTGGAATTAACAATTCTATTTTACAAGATGATACAAGACAAAAAATACAAGATTCACCTACAACTCTATAATAAATTTAATGTGAAAATTTTGCAGATTTTTTTATTCCACTCTAATTATATTTGAATTATGATGATTATTAGCAAAGAAAATATAAGTGTAAATGTATAATGTAAAAAAAGCATTATATGCTTTCCATAAAATTTTCATAAAAAGAAAATCCATTAATAATGTTATAATTCGAACTAACAGGACCAAATGAGCAGAGTCCATCGGCGATGCGCATCCTGACTTTGGTCTTACTCTGAGAGTAAAACTTCATCGTTGTTCGTAAACTATTGGAAAATTTGCTCACTAGTTTCATTCGATAAAGCACTAAGCAATTGATGTAAAGAGCTAGTCCTTACTCTGATGTCCTACATCTCGCTTAGATAGTTATTATGCTCACTTAAATTATTATATTTAATAATGTTATAGTTAAAAGAAAATTAAAAGATAAATGTCATATAACTAGAATAATGTTAAGCATGAAGGTGGACGAATATGGGAATAAAAGAAGACCGAAGAATGTATGAATAGATTGTGTGAATACTGAGATGATAGTTAATAGAAGAGAGTGGAATTGGAAAACATGTTGTGGCGACTCTACTTAGACGGGATAAGGGTAAGAAGGTGACGAACACATAATTAGTTGTCAAAGTTTAATAATAGAATAAAAATACTATATGCACTTATTAATAGCCACCTCGGAGTATATTAGTGGATGTGTATCACTGTAAGAAACAAAAGGCGGAGGTATTTTCTGCTACAACTAACTAAATTTTATAATTAATGACTGTTGCGCGTATAGAAATAAGTCGTGATCTGGCTAATTCCCTATCATTCGAACTCAACTAACTATATATATATACATGTTTCTTCCCCCTGGGAGGAGGGAAGGAACATGTGTTTGTGTTTTTAGAGATCTGAAAATTTTTGCCTAACTAGGCAAAAAAAGAAAAAAACAAGTAACCTAACCTAACCTATGTAATTATGTGGTGTGCATGTGTGTATGATGCAGTGCCATGCGTGTCTGTGAAAGCTAGTGAATGTAGAGTCACTGTATCGCGCGAGCGGCTGCTTGGCTCAAGGGCACCATACCGACGGATCGGACGTAGGCTTGAGTTGCCGCAGAGGAAGGCGGTCGTGGCGGGTGATGCCCCGCTCCTTGTGCGCTACGCCTTTTATATTCTTCCACTCGGCTCGCTTAGTAGGGTAGTTATGAATATCCACTTATGAAATATACTCCACTACTCACTTCACTTCCAAATAGTATGTTATTTGATATGACGTGTAGGTATAGAAAGCCAGTCCTTTTAATACTATATATATTAGTCATGAAAAAGCTTGAGAATTAAAAAAATGTGTGCTGTAGTTCACACGTGTCACAAGTGAAACATTAAAAAAAAATATGCTCTTTAAAAAATCTTTTTTAATTTGCTAAATCAGCGGAATTTAAACTATCGACCACTAGTGCGTACTGGGTATGAAGTCTGATCGTCTCTCACCACCAGGCTAATCCATCGACTCGATATGACCATCAAAGAGAAACTTTGACTCATGGACTACTCCGAGATCTCTAATCACACTGCTTTTATGAACTAGCTAACCTTTCAATGTGTAAGATGACGATATTAACAGTTATTTGCGGGTGAAATAACATCATTAGTTATATTTAAAAAAAATCCAGATTCAAAAATCCTACAGCACAGTGCAGTGTTTATGCTCCAATCCTGGACCCAATTTCCCGTCCGCTACACTCTGCGCCGTTATTTGCTGTATGACATTTTAATTCGTCCACAAAAACCTATAGGTACCAAGAGATTCAAGGAAAAAACTTTCAATAAATATAACATACGAGTACAAACAGGGTTTTTGCGTTCGGTCATTTGATAGGATGTTAAAACTTTTTTGTTTTGTTTGTGTTATTTGTTTGTTGTTGAAACTTTAAAGATGTCAATTTTGATACTTTCTGTAATGTGTTATATAGAACACTTTTTTAAAACTAATACATACTTGTTTTATCTGAATGTATTTACGAAGCTTCGGGAAGATAAATTTTGATCCCGACATAGACAAGCAATAACAGTTAGAATGGTGATCACTGAAAGATGAATATCCATTGACTACCGTCACCATCAATCCGATCTGAATACCACAGCAGAAGCATTCAAAACCTTTAGATAAATACGATAACTAGTTGACCGAAGTCACTGAATGTTCTACGTTCTTGACTTTGTACATAGCGTCCTTAAACAATTATTAATAAAAACATAAAAATGTAACACCATCACTAAAATCCAACGCAACAATTAAAAAAAAAACACTCCAAGCCAAGCACCAATAGGTGTGTTCCGGCAGGTGCATTTGAGAGCCAGTCTTCTACTAGACCTAGCGTGCTACCTTCTTGGGCAACATTGTCACTTAAAATCAGGTTAGATAGTGGCCAGAACGCAAACCTATAACGAAAAAAAAAACAAGTCTATTATCCAACTCGACTGGCGCTGCGCTACCGATTAGATGTCAGTGCTGTTGATAGCACTTAGTGCCACTTAGCGGCTGCTTAATAGCCACTCAAACAATCCCGAGGCGGCTGTATCGAGAGTTGATGGCATATACATTCGATTTATTATAAATGTATATACAACAAGAGGTCTCGAACAACGACACAATGTATTCTAACCGTACTTGAAATAACTATCGTTCACTATCTACTACTATATCGTACTACTTGAGGTGACTCTTGTCAGGAATTTCAAATTATCATGAATGAATAAAATACTATCTAGATGACTATAATACCAGCCTGAAAATATCGCATAACTTGGCAAAGGCAAACTTAACGAAAGCACTATCCCGAGCAGAGCGAATACATAAGGAATTCTATGTAGGTAGTAACACCAATTTTTTATTCTGTTAATTTTCGTCGATAGGTAGATATAGAATATTATGAGACAATCACTGACAAGAACTTAATTCAAATTCTTGAATTTAAGCGTACTCTGCGGTGGTTGAATCAAAAGGCTTTAAAAATAAATGAAAACTTTATTACTTAGTAATTCATTTACAAAGATACTTGGATCAAGTTGGGAAATGGAATGTGTCAGTTGTTCGGGATTGGATTAAATAGGACGTGGATCGTGGGGATGGTAAACAATATTTGGCAATAGCCAAATTATTTCCTCTACACTACTACCTATACTTTAAATTTAAGGGACTTTAGTTTTACGTAGCTATAACAAAAAAGTCGTTATAACCGAGGTCGATATACAGTGGTGGTCGTATACTTAGAAACACTACCAACGGTCCTTGACATTATGTAAGATTCTTCGCCGCAATCGTTTTTATTTTGAAATTAAACAATAAATAGGACAACAATATGTTCAACGATTTATCATTTAATTCATCAATCAATTCATTTAATTAATCATTAGAAAAACAATATAAATCCCATTACATAAGTGCAGTTTCAATATTACATTTAGGACAAACATTTAAATCAGTTTTAAGGTATGAATAATAATGGTCAACTAATTATAAACAAAAACAAAAAAGTATAAAAAATAATATATTTTAAATATTAGTAATTAGTATTGTTATTTACGAAATAGCTACTATCCACAGCCTACCAATAGTTATAATTAATATTTATTGACGTATCCCTTATTTTCAATAACAGAACTGCAACGACGTGGTATTGATTCAATCTATTTCATACATTTTTCTAGGGGGATTTAATTCCATGCTTCAACAAATGCTTCATATAGTTCATTTTGGCTAATATTACGTTTGTTTGAGACTTTCTTTTTAACAATATACCACATACTTTCTATCGGGTTTAAATCCGGACTATTTGCTGTCTAGTCTAACACGGATTTACGCTGTTCGCTAAGGAAAAATTTGACGCTATTGGCCGTGTGCTTAGGGTCATTGTCATGCTGAAAGATCCAGGTTACAGGCAAATGATCGTCCGAGTAGGGAATCATTGTGTGCTCTAAGATATTTTTGTATTGTATTTTTGTATATCAAACGGGTCCAACTCCACATCCGGAAAAACACCCCCAAACTTTAATGTTACCGCCACCGTGCATGACTATACTCCTTGTGTATTCATAATTAAAAGCATTGTCTACAGGACGTCTAACATAGCGCTTTCCATCGGAATTTACCATATTTATTTTTGTTTCATCTGAAAATAACACTTTTTTCCATTCTCGTACCATCCAATTAACATATTTTTAGCGAATAATAAACGCTTCTCTCGGTGTTGCTTGGTAGGAAGCGGTACCTTTTGAGAGATTCTTCCAAACAATTTAGCTTCCACTAATTTTCGGCGTTTCAGTCTTGATGAGATGTTTCTCGGGTCATCAGGCGAAAAAACGTCATTCTTAATCTGGTTGGAGCCTTTACTTGGGTCTTTTTTAGCAGCACGAACGATTAGCGTATCTTCTCTGGGCTTTTTCTTGGCCGAGCCTTTCTAAGAACATTTTCAACAGTTCCATGTGTTTTATAAAGATCAATTGCATTAAAAAGTTTCTTAACATAACAATTTAAATGCTCAGCTATTCTTCTGTACGCCCACTTATGATCTATATGTAAATTAACAATTATGTGCCTAGTTGACGCGTCACAAAATTTATTTTTGCCCATTTTGTACAAAATAAAATTCAGATTAAATTTTGAATTGCCACCAAAATAATAGAAAAAGCCAAGAAAGAAATGTTATTCTCCAATTTCAAAAAAATGACGAGCTATGGATGCTTTTTTAAAATGTTTCTATTTAGGCGTCCAAGCGGCCAGTAACAGAAAATAAACTCCTACATGGTTAAGACTCATTTTGTAATGAAAAGTAAGATATGTTTAATATTTTATGCATTTGACTAGTTTTTTATTTGATTGGCTATATTATTGCATGATTATTAATTATTGAATGTGTATATTTTTTACGAACATTTGTACGTTGAAATTATACTTGCTTTATTCATAAGAAGTGTTTCTAATTATATGACCACCGCTGTAAATTGAATCCACTGTATTACAATTAGGAAATTGTAAAAGAAATTTGTTGAATTTTAGGAAAAAGCTAAGTAGAGTGTATTTTGGTTATAACAACGATAAAGGGATAGTCGGCACAGAACTTAGATACTTCAATCGAATTTCGAAATGGAATGTGGCAGAGTTAGGTTAGGTTATAGGGATAGGGTTTAAATAGGATGTCGCTCGTGGGGATGGTAAAAAATACGAGTATATACGAGTATTATCTAAACGAGGATGTAAATAATATTATAATCTAATGATGTTTTGGGAGACGTAAAAAACATTTCAATACTTACGTATATATAAAATAATTGTGTTTATTTCTGGCTCATGACGAAGTCGGTTTGTTAAAAAACTTATAAACATTGTGTTTCCATTTTTTTTCTTATTTGAATTGTAAACTATTGATATTTAATAGTTTCTAATCAAATTTTGTGAGCCAACGTACTATATATATATATATATATATATTATATATACTCAGTTTATAGAAGAATATATTTATTTAATTTATATATTTAAGAAGTATGTAGCCATATTGCAATCCGACTATAGAGTTTATTGTTTAGACATGTTTTTGTTTTTGACGTTAAACAAACCATAAATAAGCAATGAAATATCTTCAATTTAAAAGGTATTAATAGCCTCTTGTTTTGAATCTTAGATAGTAATTAATTGCTCTTTGTTCTTACATTTAAATCAATTTTGAGGCCACAAACATTTATTTCTAATCATTATTTTAATGGAACAACGATAACGTTATTATTGTTACTTATAATAATATTGTTATTTAATTGGAAGAAGAGGGTATATATTTTTTTATTGTTATAGGTTTGGTGTAGTGACCACAATCTCAACTGATGTTAAGTGACGATGTGGCCCAAGATGATAACACGCTAAACCTAGTGGAAGACTGGCTCTCAAGTGCAGATGCCGGAACACACCTATTGATGCTTGGCGACAGATTTTCAACTTGAGGGTGGTAGCTAGCCAGGCAGGCATTAGAAAAAGCCCTACCACCATGTTATGGTTTCCTCACGATGTTTTCCTTCAACGAAAGCTCAGGCCCATTGCAGGTATTCGAACTCACGTCAGTCGACTCGAAGTCGTACACGCTACCACAGAGTCTTCATATATTGAGTTGCCAGTATGTCTAATATACCTAATATAAATATGAACGACTGAAATTTTGGTTGATTGATAAGCACTGGAAATGCTGGATTATCCAAACTCAGAAGACACCAAGTTGGCATCGAAAACCCTCGGTGTAATAAATAGTGCGACGCGGTACTTCATCCCGTGCCAACCAGTGCAGTTGTACAAATCGCAATTTCGACCCCTTATGGAGTATTACTGTCATATCTGGGCGGAAGCACCTGAATACCAGTTTGGGCTTTTAAGCTACTATACACTATGCTGGCAAGCTCGCCAGCAAGACTCTCGGATTTTATAATCGATTTCTGCGGCATACGCGCGCGGCTAAAACCCGCCGGCCCAGCTCCGCCACAGTGTGCCTTTACAATTGGCTCAAAAATGAACTGTGACAATCGTTGTGGATTTAAAACTTCACACCTTTAAGTGTAAGGAGAGACTTCGCTTCCTTGTGCGTGTTCGACCGTTGGTTGTGTTCCGACGAATTATTCGACATGATGCCAACGGCTACATTCCGCCATCGCATCGCTCGACATCAGCAGGGATTGCATTTCCTCCATACTTGGAATGTAAATGCTCGCGAACAGTTCGGCTTCAGAGGAGTTTCATTCTGCGAACACACCGGATGTGGTATGAATTCCCTGCTGTTTTCCCGGGGACTACAGTATGGGGTTCTTCAAAAGCAGTTCAAAATGTTTTTAAAGGTTTGGCAACGCGCATGCTACTAAGCTTTCATAGGCTGCCGTGACCAATTACTATCAGGAAGACGGCACGCTTATTTCCCATCGTGTATAAAGAAATAAAACGCCCAAATTATTGTTAAAAAATGAAAAGTACTTCTAATATTGGGATGCCAAAGTCGCTAAACATAACATTTCAGAATATAGGTAACATCGTTTGTTTACTCATGGCTTTTTATAAAGCTGTTCACAGCAGATAGGTACTCGTACAGTTTAATTTTATTTCAAATATATTATCTATAGATAAGATTATTGTTTGCCGGTAACATAAATTTATTGTGGAAATTTGGTTTAATTTTATAAGGAACGATGAATCGTGTTTACTCATTTGAGAATTGAGTGACTGATAAAATATCTATTAATTTGACAATCTGTTAATTTTACTTAGTATTAAAAAAATAATACAATGTTCCACATCTCTTACTTGAGTGTGTGCCCTTAATATTTATTCTGATAATAAATATTTTATACAGTTCAAGAATCTCAACATTAGAATTTTAATAAAACCAATGTGTAAACGTTTAATTTAAATTTATTTCCTCTCGGTCTGTAAGATATGCATTTGGCAAAAATTAAGAATTGCAAATGTTTCTTTAGTTAAGTGCAGATATTTTTTATAAATGTTTTAAAGTATTTTAACTTACATACAATAAATATTATGCTTATCTTTATACACACAAAAGTATTAAAATGTATTAAAAATGCAAGATAGCTTACGAATATTTCATAGACGCGTGCGGTTGTAATTCTATTTTAACATACACAATCTTTTCCAATAGAGTAATGAGTAAACAGTTGAAGAATACCATAAATTCAGATATGATATTACAAATGAATTTCATTGTATACAAGATACGCTACTACTTGTGCCTACTTACACGCTATATACATTTTATGGGTACATTTTGTGGAATAACAAAGCGTTCAACGTGGAAAAATATTTTTATTAAAATTGAGTATACAGCGCGGTAGTGGAAACAAAAATAACGCGGCAACCGGAGTGCGCCTCGCTTCGCCAATTTCAGCTTCGGCACATACTGCGTTATACGTGTGGACATATTCCAACTATTTGCTTGATACATATTAATTTTCGTTGACGGTTTCACTCTTTGTAACATAAGAGCTGGGACTTATTATATTAAAGTGATATTTCAGTGAAGTGCAAAATGTTTAACCATACTAGTAGTTCGTACAAATGTGGAACTCCGTCGTACAGTCAAAGCACACACTTGAAAACGTCAAAAGGTTAGTTAATATTAAATAAAATAAATTTAAATAAATAAACGTATCGACAAATAAAACTTAAACAATAATACAATGTTCATGTTTTATTTAAAACGAAATCAATTCTTCAATTTTCCGCAATTTGTCCATTAATTTTATTTCAATTGCTATTGTAGGATTTATAATGTTTAATATCCGTAAAATGAAATACAATACCAATGAAGACAAATTAAGAGATACCACTTATTTCATTACTTGTTCCTACAATATTGCGAATCATTGAATGTAACCAGGGTAACCACAATTCAACTGAGCGTTTGATTTCGAATAAATTGGTTTATAATTAATTTTTTGAATTGCACTGGGCTTTTCTTTACGTAGTAGGTACATGCTCATAGGACATTTGCAGAGAAAAAATATATATCGATGGTAGAAAAGGCTAATTGACTTGCGTGTAAAGTGGCAAATTATAGTTTACACTCACTCGTTTGCTCATGGGTGTAACCAGGTAAGGGCAGGAGGTGTTGGCAACCTCTAGCAAGGTGTTGGTAAGCGCTCGGTCAGAAACGGAATGTACTCGAAACGAAGAGTAAATAATTTAAATACCTCCCTTAAGGTCCCCTCCATTTAAGATCTCCCTGACAACCTGTATACGTGGAAATCTAACTTTTTGCATGTTCGTATAATATGTGTCCTCGTTGGTGGATACAGTTCGGAGCTCATGCTAGTTAATGCAGGAGTCCTACCAGGTGATATTTTCGTCTAACCTGTTTCTTAGATATATATAATATGTTATGCTCTGGTTCCATTCATTGCTATGCAAATGAGTGTTAAAGCAGTATGCCTACTTGTAATCGAATTGAAGCCAAGATACTGCGGGCAGGTGATTGTTACTGATATTAATCAGTTCTATTTAACCTCATATCTTCACGTGGAGCAAGTAACATGCTTGAGTTCAGGTTTTTGTATGTTCTCTTGTAAAAACTCTGCTTTTCTCTTTTTAGAATGACTTACTTGCAAAGTGTGACAGGCTCAATATCATATGAATGGATATCTATTATAACCTTAATCTCAGGGATTATATTGGAAGCGTTATCTCCGTAATATCCAGGAGACTTGGCATCATTATCAGAGTCCGATGGTTTTCCATGCCCAGATAGTTGTATTTTTTTATAAGACTCCAGTTGTCCGTGCATAAAATATTCTTCCCATTTCTGGGAAGGTTCCGTCCAATGCGTCCTTGATTTTTTGGACAGATTACAGTGATAGGTTATCTGCATTGTGAATTATACAGACATTCCTAAGTACCTTGAACCGCTTCAGATGCGAAGGCGCATTGCCTCGCAGAGCGTTTTAAAGTCTATATCGTGGTGTATGTTCTGAACTTCTGAAGAGCTGTTTGACCTTATGTCATCATTTTCCAAAGCCTCGTGGATTGGTTTACGGAGCCACTATATTCCATCATTCCTATAATATAGGGTTCTTCAAACGAAGCTTGAAGGGATAATTTCTGCTCGCCAGTATTAGAGCTACTACTGTCGATGGAATGTGTCACCGACGGTCACCATTGTTTTGGGATAGTACCGGACTTTTACCTTCAGTTGCCAATATATTTTCAAGTCGGTATACAAAATTGTTGCTTATGTATAGTCTAGTTTACAATTTGAAAAATGTAATGATGATTCTTGCTACTGCGACTTAAATACGTGTGACCTTATTGTATCGGTATTAATGTTTAGGAAACGTGTTAAAGTTTTAAACTCGCATATAAACAATTGCAAAAGTTATAAACAATTAGAGATTCATAAAAATATATTCTAGTTTTTTTGCATATTAAACGAAAAGGACCTCAATGAGGAGGAAATTAAAAAAGATTATCGGACTCCCGAAAGTAATCTCTATTTATAATGCCTTTCATTTAATGTTTAAGTACGGCATATAAAAATATATTTTGAATTATTATATATTAATATATTAAGGTTAAGCTTGCGCTATTTTTAATTATTATAATTTATTAATTATCAAACAGTCGCAAAAAAGCCGTTGAAATTCTTTTCTATTTTTGTTTATTGTTATCACTGTTTTAAGATATAAAAAAAATAATTATATAATATTTCATTTAAATTAAACCTACTTATTAAAATTCAATCAGTAGTCTACATAGTCTATAGTGGCATAATCTTCGCACTTATAACTTACTAGAAGTTACCCGAGACTTCGTCCCCGTTAACTATACTTATTTTTCTAAAATAAAAGTTACTCCCTAACATCAGTTATCTGCCAGTGAAAGTCTCGCCAAAATCGGTTTAACGGATTCGGAGATTAGCTGGAATAAACAGACAGACAGACAGAAAAAAATTCAAAGTTTAATGTGTGAGTAGTTTTTGTTGTACTAAGTACTGTATATACTTCCATATGTATTTAATAAAAAGCTATTTATTTGACATTACAAACAGACACTTCAATTTTGTATAGATTATTATTATGACTTGATTATGAATCGCGACTCCCGTTGTCTACGAAATGAAACGACTCGCGCGCCACCTAGTGTAAACTAGTTATACTAATATGGAACATTCGTGGGTGTGCATATATATATATATATAGACTAGCTGTGCTCGTGGCTCCGCTCGCGTGGACTCCGCTCCGAATAATCTCGGTTGAGCGCATACGCGAATTGTGCTGCCTCAAAAATGCTTATTGTGGGTGATCCTTAGAAGATAGATATATGCTATGTATTATTATGTAGAACATTGATTTAATATATCTCTTATGATTTACTCAGCGTAAGTCATTTAATCACTTCAAAAGCGTCTTATTTCCATAATCCAAGAATATAAACTATACGTTAATAATTTTGACTTAACTATGCTATCGTATTTTTTTGACTTTATTTTATAACCCGTTGTTATAAAATATGTTCTTCGTATTCCGTATTACGAAAATCGGTTGAATATTACTGTCACTTCATCTGAAAACGTCATTTACATCCGAGTGTGAACTTTCAAGTAAAAATAATTTAGTTTATTCAATTTACATAAGAGTGTCCTTCATGAAATATCATACACGTATACAATTATTGTAATAACAAACACGAACAAATCGATAACTATAAAGACCGATAGAGTGTAAGAAATAGCTACATATGGACCGTTTATTTTGAAAGTGGTGTAAGTCCATTTTCTTTTGTTTCGAGAAAATTAAAGGTTAACTATATTTGTTGATTTAAAAATACAGGCAAATCATATGAGGTCTGGCATTGTTTCTATTGTTTTATCAACATTTAATTTGTTTATATAAATTTGTTTTTGGCTAATTAGACTACGATAACACATATTTATGTGCTGTAAATGGACTTACACCACTTTCAAAATTAGACAATTGTAAAAATCGTTTAATTTCAATTTTGAAAAATCAAATATCCATTAAAATATACTTCATTTTAATATAATTTTGTTTACAGATACGCATAACAACACATAAAATTTTATTTTAGACGGCAATTACATTATCATTACAAGATACTGATTACAAGAATTTACTTATTCTCTGCATGTGGTAGTGTTTCAAAATATGCATGATGCACCGGACGTATATAGGGTAGTAGCTGCTTCATGTCTTTATATTTTTCGTACGTAATAGGTCTGGCATTTTCGTACAAAGGCTCCAGGGCGATTTTTTCAAATTTTAACGGTCTTCCAGGACGTAGAGGTAATAAATTGATAATTTTAAATTCTGCGTCCGTCATCTTTGTTTTATAAAAAATGGTATATGGTGCAATTTTGAGAAACCTCAACCAATATATTTGCAACCAATTGACCTGTTCCCCATTAGTATTTTTTTATCTGTTTTTTAATTGCATTTTGGAGATTTTTTGTTGAAATGAAATTCTCCCGTTTCATTTCATATAAAATGAATTTATCCTGTTTTCTACATTGTGCTATTTATTATAGTATAGTAATCTTGTGGTGTGTACACAAAATTCATTTTTCTCAATGCCATTTCTATGATGCGGGACACAGCTAGTATAAAATAAATGAAAAATAACAAAACACAGATCGGCATCCATCTGCTATGCCACCTACGTCTATCAATTGGACTTACACCACTTTCATAATCGATGATTATGCAATTTCATTTACCGACCGATTTTAAGTTGTACAAAACATGGGATTTTTTGAGAAATTAAACACGGACTAGTTATATATAAAAAAATTACATTAAATTAAGCATGAATTACGTGATAGCTCATTTTTCTCAAAAATGGACTTACACCACTTTCAAAATAAACGGTCCATATATTGACGCAAAACGATGCAATGAATACGTCAAACACGAATTACGACTGAACTAAATGGTTATAACTGGATCATTCCACGGTTATATTATTTGTCTGCAATAATAGAAGTATTGGGTGTCACGTTCTTTAGCAGTCATGGAGCATTCATATACACTCAATTCCGTTCAAATATAATACATTCGAGAATATTTTTTTAAATACGGTTTCACACCATCTTTGAAATTAATTTTATCATGTGACTTAATTCATTTACAATAATAATTCTCTAGAATATTATTCAATTTTTATGAAGTCGATGTGCCCTAGAAGGGCAATAAAATTTTGCATTTGTTTTGCGAGAAAATACTAGCCGCCGCCATGCCGCTTTATTAGTTCATGACGTCACTAGATAGTCAACAACTGTGCAACAAATGGCAACAGTATCGTCAGAATTTTGAAAAGAAAGAAATAAGAAGTTGACGTTTACTATATGATGACGTCACATAGGAATCCATTATGTTTTTGTAGGAACTAAAAAACATTGAATCTTTTAAACGAAATATAAAAATTGCTTTGTAATTTTACTAATTAAAATTGCTTACGGCGAGAAATACCATTTATGCACTTTTAAACTTATCGTATACATAGTAAAGTAGCTTGTTAACATTCATTTTATAATTTTAATATTTCAATAATTATTAGATATAAGGTAGGAACACCAGTAGTTGACCACTAACGTATTTAAGACAGGGTTTAAGGCATATTTATAAATTGATTCCATATTAATCAGACATTACTGTCAGTAATGGCATGTAGCCATTCTATTTGTATTTCTACGGATCTTCCACTTCCAATACAACAAGGATGTCAGTTGTTTGTAGAGTGACGCGCCGAAAACCGGTTGTATGTTTATTCCTTACCAATTTTCGTAAGGTTGACAATATATTTGTAATTGATTTTATTTTTAAAGTGAAACTTTTATTCTATCGCCCCAAAATTTTTAGTTCATAAATCGCATGACGCAATACAGCTGCCCGTAGAGCAGGGATCTGTGAAACTCAAGGCAAAGCGTAGAGTAGGGAACTGTGAGACACGAGGTGAATATGAAGTGAAGTTTCACTTGCATCGTGGTTTCACTAAACCACACCTTTTTTTTTAATTGTTAAGGACATGTCAATGCAAAGTGTTATTAAAAAACGTTTTTTTTTTCTTGTAGAGCCGACATGCGTGGCGGTTCACTAGTGACTTAAAATTGTCTTGATTTTTCAGTAATTGACCGGGAAAGTCAACTTTTCGTCAAATTATATATAGACTAAATTTGCTGTAAAAACTATGTCTAGATGGTTCCGTCAGTAGATTTTACCTAGTTTATTGACAGCCTATAGTGTTAGATATGAGCTATCATTAAAAGCTAATATATATTTACCTAGATGTGTGGGAATAGGTATTAACCTAAAATTGATCTGGACCATTAACAAGAATGTAATGTTGTGCTTCTGGAGAAAAACGCTCTAACACCAAATTTTTCGTATTTTAGGAAAATATATTTTAACCAGGAAAAGTACTAAAAGCGATATTGAAACGGCTAAAATCCCATCCATGAAAGTGAGTGGCTGATTGTAGAAATGGCTGGCATAATAATAGCAGAGATGTAAGAATATTTCACTGCAATATTAATTAAACATCATCTATCAACAAATGTCATTCTCATATTGCGAAGCCAAAAAGCTCAACGACGAACGTATTTGATGTTTCAGAGTAATATAAGGAATATTACTGTATATTACTGTATATTACTTAAGTATTAGTTTTTGACAATTTCTGGTATTTTATTATTCAAATAAAAATAAAATTGTTTGTAATTTACTTATTAACTTAACTACCATAACCTTAACCTTAACCAAAAAGATGTAATCCTAAACTTAACTAATCTGGGTGGTCAACTACTGAGGTAAAATATGGTCAACTACTGATGCAAAATATGGTAAATTACTATTTTTTCATATTTGTTAGACGAACAACTACTAAATCAAAATCTTGAAAGTGTTCAATATAATTTTTTCTTTTATTATTAAATCTATAAGTAATAAAAAGTATTCGTATTACATTATAATAGTTCAGCATGTTTAATAAAACTTTCAGCCATTTAATTCAAATAAAAATAAATAGTAAGAATTAGAAAAAAATGAAAATTACGCGCCTTTAGGTGGTTATTACTGGTGCTCTCACCTTAAACATGTTTGTTTTTAATAATATCTTGGCATTTTGACTATACTCTCCCTGATGGTAAGCACAGTACAACCCAAATACAACGGCGACCACCGAGAGATCGAAATCCATCGGCGGTCAACGATGTCATGCCGGCCTGCATAAATATTTCTTCACGTTACGCTTGAAGGACCCGGTGTCATAAGAAGGAGGGAACACATTGGTCAGGAGATGGTTCCACAGTTTCACGGTACGACAAAGATAAGACATAGAGAACTTTTAGTTCGTGCCGAGATGGAGGTTACCTTAAAACTGTGATTCCGAAGTCCAGCGCGTGTAGCTCTGTAGTGGAAAGGAGAGCAATATGAGGTGTAGTAGCTTATCTATAGCTATATGCATTTTTTATATAATTACAATAATATATTCGTGGAAGTCTCGAGACATAATCTGCAATAACGATATGGTGCGAAAGATAATATCGTTTTAAAGCAATGCGATCTACTTACACAGTTTACAATGGTAATAAAGTTTTATAATATGCAGGTGGTGTACGTACGAGTATAGCGTTTCATACATTTCTATTAGAGAAGACAGCGAGAGTTTAATTAAAATAGGATTACTAATTTTGTGCCTTTCACAATGATCTCATAAACGCTGAATAGACGTCCTATAATATTATAAGCTTTCTATGTTATCTTGCATTTAATAACATCTGAAAATTCGTATAGAAAATATAATTTACTAATATTTAAACAACTAAACTCTATTTGCGCATAATATATATCTTCTTTACATATAAATACATAGTTTCTTAATATTGTGCTTATATTATAAATTGAAAGTCAAACTCGTATAAGAAGAGGTAATAAAAAAGACTTACTTGGTAAAATTTCAAATTAATTTATTTTAGGAACAGTATTAACACCGTTATTATATAATATACGAATGAATATTTATAATTAAATAATATATGTTGTAACTTTCTTATTTAACGAAAATAAAGGGATTAGACTTCTTCTCTTAAACTATAAATATATCTCTAAACGACGTAATTAGATAATACTTTTTCAGACGATTACAAACAAACAAACGAAACTAACTTACGTGAGATAATCTTTCTTCTTCCATTGTAACATCAAAGTAAACAAGCTATTTTGAGATATATAAAACGAGATTTTATGTGATGCATGTTTTCAATGATACAGTATGCTATTATTATTTTATACCATAATTTTATGGGTTTAAATATATACATTCATTATAAATACATATACATACATATCAATATATACATACAATTTGTTTCAAATATTTATTTCTATAATAACATTGTAAATGTACCTATAACTATATTAAGTTCTCTTAACCAATTTTTTTACTCATAAATTCCCTACAATGCTTAACTTAATAAGCTATTCCAGTTAGATTTTTAAAGAATTAAAAATAAAGGTGTATACTTTCAATTTTTATTTACTTACTAACCATATTAAATGAGCGTGTCGAACACGCTTATTAACTGAATATCAGCCTACAAAATATTAGTTTAAAACAGTACCGTCAAATAATAAAATCTATATACATAAAATAATACATAAAATACAAATATACAATACAAGTATTAAAGAAGTAAATCAATAAAACTCAAAATTTATCCAGTAGCTTTTGCATGCACAATGGCAAACCTCAATTATTTTATTATATATATGTATGTATATCTAATATATAAAATTCTCGTGTCACGGTGTGCGTGATTGAACTCCTCCGAAACGGCTAGACCGATTTTCGTGAATCTTAGCGTGCATATCGGCCAGGGTGGAGAATCGGACAACATCTATTTTTCATCCCCCCAAATGTTAAGGGTGGTCCACCCCTAATTTTTTTATTTTAGACCACGCGAGCTGAGCCGCGGGCACAGCTAGTACACATATATAACACGATATCTTCATTCAAAAAAGTTGTTAAAATTTTAAGAAACAACGATTTTTATAAGCCCTAAGCGTTCATCCGTGGTGTTAATATAACGAAGTCGCTGGTATTATTAGCTAGTAATAAAATAAAGGTTATGCTAATTAAGGAGCTATCTTTCTTTATCTCAAGTAAACATTATATTTTTATGAAATACACATAATTTTATTTCTTTATTATCTATAAAATAAAAAAGAAAGCTTAAACAAACTTTTTTTAACCTTTATATCTCATTACTGTTCTTAAGCATTTTTCTTATGCTGGAAAAATAATGGGTAAATAATGACTCATGTTACAACGGGCTGGAGTCGGGCCGGTATCAACCTTTATATTCATCTGAAAATAGCAAGTATAATTGCTGAGTCTTAATCATACGTCACGATCCTTTGACGAATTCACCTTAAAATACATCACAATATTTTATAACTCTTTTAAAAACGTACTAATAAAAATGTAATATTAAACTTTATAATATGTATATGCAATGGTGCATAGATGGTTATATTTTAAGCAAACTTGGCTGGCAGACTACCGGACGTATAGATGTGCCAATAAATAACATCCGTATATTTTATTACCCGTGTTTGTTGAGTTGTAAAAAACTAAATATAGCCAGCAATAATGAGTTAATAAAAAATAAAACAACACAAGAAAGTCGCAAATAAAACACAAAATCGTGGTTCACGGCATCTGCATTTAAATATTATTGTACACTCAACTTCTCCTCGGATTTTCTTCGCGGGTGCCGGCGCCAGAAAATTATCACTCGAGCGAGAAATTAAAGTAACCGTGAAAGGCATAACATTAAGTAAGTCTCTTTCCGTCGTTCCCGATGTAAAGGTCTTAAAGGTGTTGAAGGATTTCCCCTCACGATTAACTTAATTAAATTCCGTTGTATGCATTCGTATATGCACAACCTATTAAATTAATTAATCGACTGAAAACTTAATTGCTAAATTTGACTGTGTCGGGGCTTAAAGAGAACGTGGAAGATTTCAGTTCAAAAATAGTTTTTATAATGTACATATAACATAAGCAAGAAAAAGTGTAATTTTTTTTTGAACTGCTTCATACATTAAATGTGTATAGCAGAATTTATGTCTAACAAATATGTTATAGACATATTAAATCCCTTTTACAACTAAATTAATTGCTACTAACATTTTTGCTTGAAGGATTTTTCAATTTATTTTCTAAAATGTTTAATGTTAAACGTCAACATACAAAATATTTCAAATATTATATTTCCCGATTAACTTTGTACAATATGTGTTTAAACGTTTAAAAAGTTTTATTCATTTTTAAAACAGAACATTTATAACATTCTTAATCAACTCAGTTTAACGGTTTTATCTTAATATTTTATATGTTTTCACTCTCCATAGGGATTGATTTGACCAAAAACCTATTTTGTTACTTAAGATAATAGTTTCACAAGGAAATATTTGAAATATTATACGTTGAAAACTAAAATTTTTGCTCCGTTTTGTTATCTGTAAAAATGGTTCTAAACGTTTTCATGTCAGGTGAGATCGGTGGGATCTGAACGTAGATTGCAGTGCTTACCTGTCTGGAACGAGACACGTGGCATCCATTACACAAGGCTACTAGAATGTTTTGATCATCTCTAGAGAATGCACTTTAGAATTATGTAATACATATATTAGGTCCTTACATATGAAATTGGCGTTTTGTACGGAAGGAATATAAAGTAATTTTTTTTGTAAAATATATTTCATTAATCAAAGTATGCATCGTTGTTATCTATGCACTTTTGCCATCTCATAGGTAGTTCATTGATCCCTTTACTAAAACAAAACCACTGGGCCGAGAATCAATAAACTCTTTGAAGGCGGTTTGGACTGCCGCATTGGAGTTGAATTTTTTTTCCTTGTAAGAAGTTGTCCAAATTCCGGAAAAAATGAAATGAATCTGTTGGAGCAAGGTCCGGGGAGTACGGTGGATGTTGGAGACATTCCAATTTTAGCTCATCTAACTTAGTGGTTGTTTGTTGTACAGTGTGTGGTCTTGCGTTGTCGTGAAGCAGCAGTGGCCTAGGGCGATTGACCAATCTCGGTTGTTTAGCAGCTAGTTCTTCCTTCATGGTTTGCAGTTGCTGACAATATATATCTGCCGTAATCGTTTGGCCAGATTTTAGAAAGCTGTAGTGAACGACACCGGCGCTAGTTCACCAAACCCTCACAAGTAACTTTTTCTGAGTCAATTTTCGTTTTGGGCATGATTTGACTGGGTCTCCAGGGTTCAGCCATTGCGACGAGCGCTTCCGATTATCGTACAGTATCCACTTTTCATCACAAGTAATGATTCGATTTAAAACCCCTTCATTATTGTGTCGGTTGAGCAAAGTAACACAGCAGTCGTCGCGTGCTTGCAAGTTCTATTCACTCAATTCATGAGGTACCCATCGTTCAAGTTTTTTTACTTTCCCGATTTGCTTCAAGTGAATTAATACAGTTTTATCACTTACTCCGAAGCCTGCAGCTATCTCTGAAGTGCATGGTAATGAATCCGCTTCCATAATAGCCTTTAAATTCTTCATTTTCCACTTTGGTCTCCGGCCATCCACGGGGTTGGTTCTGAAGGTCGAAATTTCCAGAACGAAAATATTGAAACCAAAAACGTACCGTGCTTTCTTTTGCGACACCAGCGCCATACACATCATTAATCCTTCGAGCTGTTTCTGCAGCACTGGTGCCACGGTAGAACTCAAACTCGTAAATATACCGATATTTCATGTTTTCCATTGTGCGGTAATAAGCGACGCCAAAGAAAAAAAAATGAGGAAAAACAAATGAATTACTGTTTTCAAAACTCAAATGTACCAGCCAAATGAATTCATAAATTATGAATTTGGAATTCTTAACCAAAGAGGACATATATCAGATCAAAGTGGTTAGTACGACAAAAAGCTAATTTCATTTGTAAAATAAACAAACTATATCACACAAAATATCACCAATATTACATAGGGTCAAATAATTTCCCGTTTGTAGTAGTATATCAAATACAGTGACTAAAACCGGAATAAACCAGTTTACGCTAGCTGCCTTGTGCCTCGCACTCTCCTTTATAAGTAGCGTTAAAAGTGTCATGCCATTTTTTTTCTATTCTTGCTATAGTTTTGTATAGTAGAACAAATTATTATTAACATAAGTTATGAATTATCAGATGAAAGTGAGGATGAGGATGACTACGATAGTCTGGAGTTGAAGAAATTCATAATTAAAAATTACGTTTAATATGTATATTATTAAGTTCCTACATGTAAAAATAAAAAGTATTTGTTTATTTATTTATCTGCCGACGGTACACTATTACAAACGCAAAAACATCTCTAACCTGATTTGGCTCTTTATGAATTCAAATAAAAACATCATATCATTAGATCAAGATCCCACAAAATACTTTTGGAAATTAAATGTTTTTGTAATGGTTACAATGGCATTTAATCAAATTGACGGTTTTTTAAATTACATGCAACATTGTGCTTATGGAAAAAAGTTTGAAATTCCTGAACTTTAGTCAACAATGTGCTTCACAAAACGGGTTCTCCGGTATACAGTCGATAACATCCGTATGTGGCTAGCTTTGGTAAGTATATTAAATTCTATGAGCACGTTACCATACCGGTGCTCGGTTATGTGATGCGTAGGTTCCGCGCTTTTGAATAACAAAATAACAAAAATTCTTCCTTGGAGACAATACGTTTTCTAACCTTTAAGTGGATAGTTTTATGTTACGAGAAGCTGAAGTACCTACTTGTGGTTTTCAGAGGAACTAGACAAAGAGATAATAAAATTACTACTGTTTTATTGTTCTGTATTATTTTAATACTAAAATTTTGTTGGCTGGCAGATTAGTCTCATTGTATGTTCTAAAAATTTAAATAATTTTAACAAGTTATCATAAATAGTGTCAATATTCTCAACAATTTTCTAAAATTATCACTAGACTTTCAACGGAAAACTTATCTGTCAAACAACACTTGAACGTCATAAAAGTCTACCATTCAAGACAACCTTCACGGTATCTGATAACGACTCAAGACAACTAGTTAACTGGCGTCTGATAGTCCACGATCATCCTTCAAGACAACCTTCACGGCATCTGATAAGTAACAACTCAAGACAACCATTTAACCAGCGTCTGATAGTCAAAAACGAGTTTAGCAACTACCGCGCACATCCCTTGTCGACACTACCAAATATCGAAAACAGCGCTGGTCGGCTTATCAAACTCTTCAGGCTCACAGTCATAATAAAATGAGAACTTCTCACCAAATTGTGTATCCCCTCGGTTTAATATGACCGTGGTGACAGGTAAGATCACTAGATCATCAGTGCACGGTTACCATCACCCCGACGGTCACCATCACCACGTCGACGGCCACCATTACCACGACGCACGTTTGTTATTTATCCCACTTCTCATGTCGTAACGCGAACTTACACCATCAGTACCAGACAGCAGCAGTATCCTCGATATAACGTCATGACCGACGAGAACAACAAGAATATCTCTTGCGATACGTACAGTCCGACGATCTAAGTAAGAAAGCCGATCACTTCTTTTTTCTAACGTACTACACTTAGGAGCTCTGAGCTTCAGACGGCTTTTACAATTTCACAAGGCTTAGGGGCGAGAGCTGAAGGCACTCAGCCGCGAAAGCTAGTCGACAAGGTCCAAGGATGCGAAAGTGGCCGAACCGCTTGGGCTGTTTGCGATCTGACTTTAATCCATATCCATAGAAATTCAACCTAAATAACCATACATACATACATGTTCCTGCCTTCTGGGAAGAAGGAAAGAACATGTGTTCATGTATATAGTATTTGGCAATTTTTGTCTAAACTAATTAGTCAAAAAAAAAGAAATATACTTAAACAGAAAGCTGCGAAAGCCTTACGATGTAGAAATGTTGTCTCCCAATTACGGCCAGCTGGAAACCGTTGACTATGTGTTTACGTTTCAAATGGGTGGATCTCCTAAAGAAAGCCTTATCTCGTGCCACCCTCTTCCTTCAATGCTCTTTATTGCGACGTAGTCGGAATACTTTGTGTAAGATCGAAATTGTCTTCAAACCTGGAGCATATCTCGTTTAAGTTTTAGGCGAATTATTTGTATGTACTTACATTAAGTATACAAAATAAATAATAACCAAATATATGAATGACGTGTTGATTGAGCAATTTTGGTGTTTTTTATGGCAACGCCTTATTTCCGTTAATTCTTCATCCAAATTAAAGATTCAAACATCATTTTAAAGCTTATGTTTTACGCTATAGATAAATATTTTCATTAAAAAATGATTAAAAAACTTTTAAAATTATTATTAAAATACCATCTGTTGATACTGATGAAAACATATTCCAGGCACCATCAAATACCAATTTGTTTAACTATCATGACGACTGTTAGATTGCTGGTTACACTCGATTGTTGATGTGCAAAATATTCGCACATGTCAACTAGTAATATTCATAATCATTTATATAACATGTATCGAGAATATTACATTCTAGAATGTGCTCAATATTAGTACGGGTCAGCTAGTAATATTCATAATAATATATAACATGTATCAAGAATACACTAGTCCGGAAAAACTCTTGATAAAAAACAACTTTACTGTGTTATAAGTTATCGTTGGACTATAATCAAAATTAAAAGATTTTAAATTAAGCCTAAAATCGGAAGATGAAGTTTTTATTTTATTTTGTAGCACGGTAAAGTGTCCCTACCTCTCTATTGGCAATCCACCGACGGTCGCCGCTATCATGTAACGGCCGTTTTAAATAACATATCTGAGCTTATGGATAGATGGCTATCCCCGATTAGTACAAATAGAATATCTATCTATAGTTTGCGTTAAAGAATAAGTCTGAAACTTATAAAATGGAATGCAGATAATTTAGATTTATATGAGCGTTCCTATATTCTAGCAGGCGACCAATCCATCCTCCCGATATGTCTAATAGAAAAGTTCGGTAAGAAATACTAACTACCGATAATTTATTGAAATCAATGTAAGGGCAAAAGGATAGATTTTTCTATCTTTAGTAACTGAAACAACGGATAGATAGGTTATTGAAAACGGCCGTAAACCCGCAAGCCTTTTGACAGCACACTTCCAAATCCCAAAAGAAAGTCACTGTAGGGGTTTATCACTATGTATATGGTGGTCGCGACACAGTTGGGTCTCTACCGTCCCGCTTGAACGGAATATTCACGGGCTGATCCATGAACACAGCATGCCTAAATATGCCCTATAGCATGTGTTCAACATCAACATCAATGTGTTTATAGTGATCAACAATGCCAGCGGACAAATTTTCGTGTCGTACCACCCAACAAACCAATATTTGATTATAAATTAGACAGAAAAGTTTTTGCCTAAATTAAAGGTATTTAATACTCTACGATATTTAAAATTAAGGTAACCATAAACGAGCTCGTGCACAGTGATTATTTGTCATACCGCTAGTGTTATTCGCGCCTTAGGTAGCTGCGAGGCGAGACGCGGGGGCGGGACGCCATACGAACATGAGATAGATTATCCAAAGATGGGTCGTTCTTTATTTCATGATGTCGTTTATAATGTGGCCGAATACTTTCGTAAAAGGAAAGCAGATAAAGACGTATTTGAAAACAAAACTGACGCAAATATCAGCAAAATCGTGGTCGCAACTAAGGCTGTTCTGAAAACTGTGAGAAATAAAAATAAAGTAAGGAAGGAAATTCATGTACTGAAAATTTAGATGGTTTATGCTGTATTTGAATATTTGATGCTGTATTTGAAAGTATATAGTATTATTATTATTTTAAAACATACAACTCCTATTACTTATACCACAAGTTAGAGAATTATCACTGGCATGCTAAGGTGTGCTTGTTATTACAGTTTGTTTGATACGACTGCAGTCGTTAGTTAGGGGCGCGCGTATTCTTCAAAGCTTCGGTTTATCTGTGTTGATTGTGGACCTTTTTCACAACTTTCAAATTAAGCGGTAACAAGAATGGGTTTTATCTGCATTCTTTGTGAGACAAAAGACTACGGAGCGGTGTAATTAAAGGTATAGTCACAATTTCTTTGTTGAATGATAAGGTATGCTTGTGTAAATTTTAGTAAGAGAAAAAATAATGTCGAGAAAGAGTTGAATTATCGAATTCAACTCGGCTGGGCGGCGTTTGAGAAGCTACACAAAATCTTCTCGTTCAAGAAACCGTACTATTGCAAGAAAAAAAAATTTGACCAGTGTGTGTTGCCAGTGATTACATATGGTGCTGAGATGTGGTCATTAACTGTGGATCTCATAATAAAACTTGAGGTTAATTTAAGGATCAATCGAGAATCTATGCTCGGTTTTTTCTGTGTGACTGAATCAGAGATGAGGAGATCCGTACAAGAACCAAAGTCCCCGACATAGCATTACGAATAGACTGACGTGACAGTGGGCGGTCTGTACACGGGAAACACGTGGTCCGTAAGTAGAACGGATGGTCGATGGGGCCGTAGTTCTCGAGTGGAGACCACGTACCGGAGGACGCAGCGTAAGCAAATTCCCACAAGGTAGACCGACGACCTTGTGAAGGTTGATACGAGCAACATAGGACCGGTTATTGTGGCGATCTTTGGAGGAGGGTTACGTCCAGCAGTGGAAGATTTTCGGCTGAAATAATCATAAGTGAAAAAAGCTTTCTGACGTTGTTAAATAAAGCTATAGCAATATTTGAATACAGCATTCAATAAGCTTCTCCCCGTATTTACTAACAAACAATTAATTGAAATCATTTTGCAAATAGTAAATTGCCGTTTGTTTTATCGATCTTTGTAATATGACAATATAAAGTCTCAGAAATAGAGAAGAATACTCGAAGAGATACGAATGCCAGCATATTATTTACATAGAATGCGTATAGGAATGGGAAAAATCTCACAAAGTGTTTCTATACAGCTTCTGTAATATAACTAGCCTGCATACAGTACAATAAGGAAATAACAGATATCGACGAAAGTGTAATATCCATCGACGACGCCGTTACAATGCTGCCCTGAAAATATCAAACCATGGAAAAAGGTTTAGCGTTGCTTTTGATCAAATAGCGAGAATTTTATTAAGCTGTCTTGCTCTTTTTTAGCAATGAACTATATAAAATAGAAAAAAAAACGAAGAAACATTCCGCTCCTGTCCTTTTTTTGATCGTTGTTTATTTCATTGTAACATTATTATTAAATAATATAGTATTTTGAATAAAATACATTGTAATAATTAATCTTTGTCATAATTAATTTTAAATAACGTAACGAATTTAGAATCTTTGTTTATCACACGTATTTTGTTTATCTACACAATTTAAATATCATTTAATATTCTTTCGGTTTTTGATTCATTTAATATAATTTTCATATATTAAATTTTAACACATTTTTTCCTCGAATAGACTCAGATTTCTTTGTATCCGTAAAACCTCCACCGTACTCTTATTACGTTGTAACTGACCTATTCAAAAACACGGTTAATTAGAGATGTTTTATGAATAATAATATTATGACGTTCACAAATACCGTTTTCCATTCAAGAAATAATTAAAATGCTTTTTGTAGAATTATTTCTTAATTGCGAATTCCTTTTCTTTACTAATGACGGTTATTTGAAATCTTCAATGAATGCAAAGTCATTTAGTTCAAGGATTTCGTCTCTTTAAGGTAAAAACCTTTTATCCGTATTTTTATAATGTTTTCTTGATTTGTTTGATAAAATTCAATTTAACACACATTTTTACACATCTATCTAAATGAATAATTTTAGTATTAGCTGATTAACATAACATAACATTGTGAAATGTAAGTATTATTTGCACAGTTAACAAAATATTGATAAACCAGATGGAGTATTTTACTGATACTTTTCGATGACAAAATTGTTTTTAGAATCAGTGGTAGTGTTTTAACGTTCATAAGTGCCTTGTCACAATGAAAATTTAGAAAAGTATTTATGATATATAATAGTATTTTTTTCCTACCTAGAATAGTTGTATTACTCTAGTTTTGCCCGTGAGTTAACTACTGATATTTTGAAAACAGTGGTCTTTTTAATTATTAGACTGATATTTAATAATTTAGTTTCATATGTTATGTAGCGCAATTTAAAATAAAGTTGAAGTCATATTCACGTTTCGCTTGAACCATCAAAATGTCGTTTGGCAACAAATCAAGATTTTTATGTATTAAAAGATCTATCTGGACGATCAATACACATATGAAGACGACATAAAATAAAATTGGTTGTAATAAAACGGGTAATACCAGGTGATGTGACCGCGGCATATCATATTCCCAGCCATGAAGTTAGAGCCATAAAAACGGAAAATAAGTTATCGTTAACGTTTGAAGACTAGAAAATATTTAATATAAACCATATGTTGCAGTCGTCTTTGTATTATAACAGCAAGTTAATATATCTATTTATTATGTTAATACTACATGTACATGATTTTTATGAATTGTTTAATTGCCTTTTATTCGTTTTCTAGGCCTATTACCGTAGAATTACGTCGGCGTAGTTATTTTCACGCATTTAAAACGCAAAGTAATTAGCAATCAACTTGTATATCGACAAGGCGTCAGTGCAAGGTTTTAACAAATTAAGTATGTAGTTAATGAAATTAGATTGTTAGAATCAACGGCTGTTATTGTTTGCAGCGGTGGTGAATCTATGGGCACACATTTGGCAAATTTTCGGGTACGTTATCGATTTTTAATTTATATCCTCATTTTACAATAAAAATGCAAATTTAAAAAAATGATAATATTTTAAGCAAATTTTACAGTTTAATTTTATAGTCGATTGGAAAAAAAAAACAATATTAAGTAATAGGTCCATTAAAATGATAGTTCTAGATCAACGACTCACTATAGACTTTTATATGTACATATTACAATTTTATAAGAATTTAATTTTTGCTGTTCAATTCCTATTTAGAACTTACTAGCACATCAGAGATTGTACAAAAAAAGTAATTATAATATTTTGCACGCGGATATAAAAAGGTCGTCACAACTTTTATAGTGGACATTGTGCTGGGATATTACTAGTGACAATGAGCAGACGAGGGTAGCCACTAGAAACTACCCTCGCTAGCTATGATGCCGCAACACATCATTAGGCTCGTGACCACGGTCTATGTAACTATGTCGAAACATCGAGCAATCAAAATTTAATAGTAGACGCGTTCTAGACCCGCTTTAATACAATAAATATTATTAATAAATTAGACTGAGCAGAGAAATGTAGTAGAAATATTCGAGTCTGGTGCGAAATTTATGATATGTCGCCATATATAAGGAGAACATTATTTGAACTTGAACTTTATTGAATTATGTTATTTTTTTATAGACTTTACGTTAATTTCTCGAGGTTGTTTAAATTCTCATCGGATAACAAGCATCTTCCTTTTTGAAAAACCATACAAATATTCTGATTAATTTATATACCTATAACCTATATTTAGACACTTATATACCTATTAACCTATATATAGACAGTCTGAGAGAGGACCTCTATTCATTCAACTCTGCACACGTTTCCCTATTATTTTCTACACGCTATTCATGTCTTACTCGGTGACTAGACTACATAATATGAAATAAACAAAACAACTACTGTAAAAGTGTCTACGAGCGTATTGCAATATGTTATATATATTACTTCTTTAACTTTTATTTTTTTGTACAAGCCTTCAGTCTTTCCAATAACTGGTATTTTATGGCGTATATATAGCGTATATTAGGGATACCTTATACTAAGATATTTGATTGACGAAGGCGTTACTTTGCGGAAATTCATCTTAAATAATTATCGGAAATTTCTTTGCTACTTCCGCTAGCAATAGATGAATAGTAGCGTCAGCTACCTACAACACAAAATGTTTGAATTTCAGCTCCCTCCTGCCAGTTAAATGATTATTTTTGGATATGTGAAAAAAATCATGGTCATAGGTATATAATGAAGTTAAAAGAAAACCTATCAGAGGTATATAGGCTTTACTAGTTAAAAAGTAATAGTCAATCAACTTATAAAATGTACTAGGAGAAGTAATTTCATACAAATTCCATTGAAAATTACTTATAGCCCTAAGTCTGTATATTGTGACGGGCAACTACGGAACCCTACACTGCACGAGGCCTGACACGCACTTGGCTATTTTTTTTAATTGATAGTAAGATAACTATACAAATAGTAAGTATATTACATATGTATTATTAATATTTGACCTGTAATATTTTCAGAAAGGAACCCAATTTAAGAAACTTACTGTAAAAGCTTGTTTATTTTACAGATTTATTTCTTGAAAGGTAACTAACTGTAACAGATTACGGTAGCTAGATAACACACCAAAAACGATGATAAATGAATAAACACAAGGATACATCGAATATCGATTATGGAATCAAGATATAGGGAGGACAAAACACGATAGGCTAAAGACTTACTGTATTATCTTACTGTACAAAGCTGATAGAGTTATTAGATTATTCTCAGTCAGTGTTCCGGTTGTGTATTTACTTACGAAATTGCTTGTTTCGTGGCCTGACTTCAACCGTTATATGTATACAAACGATGCCGACTATATCGACGGTGCCAGTTTCCAGGTTTATGTCGTTAGAAGCGCATTTGAGCATTATGTCAATATAAGAAATCCGGATGAATCGTTTTCTTATGTTGATATGCCTTTTTTTATTTTTCAATGATACGTCATGTATCATCTTCATGTATTGAACATATTTAAAATACATCAGTACATCAGAGAAACAAAAAATAAAGTTATTTTATGTGTCAATTCTTACAATTCAAATTTATTTTATAGTACATTTAATTGTGATTTTGTTTGTAGTTTCAAAATAAATTGCATTTTAAACTCATCTAAAAATAATTTAAAATGACTTATCACCAGATATAGTAAAATATAGCCTCAAAAAAGCACTTCATACTGCCAAAAATAGTAAATGATCATCAAAATGAAAAACCCATTTTAATGTGAAATTATTACCAAAAATTTTACACTGTGCTATCATATTAAATTAAATAACTTTAAATTAAAAATGGTACATGAAACAAAATTGTTTGTATCATATCATACTTTTTCAGAATTGTTAGTATTTGGCGCCCGCCGGCCGTACTTTAACCCAGCCACATCTTAATAAGGCATTAATTGACTCGCTATGTTTCGGTGATAATTTACTATATTTGAAGATCATTTACTATATTTGGTATATGAATACAATTTAAAGTGCAGTCATTACTATAACAGTTAGAAACTCTTTCGACCTCAATGTAAACTGGACCGCAAAAAAAGGGTCGGTTAAAAAATCTTCAACATCTTCAAAAGTAAAGCTAGGTCAGTTACTTATGAAGATATTGAATTTTTTCTAACCGACCCTTTTTTTGCAATCGAGTGTATTATTTAGTGGGTAATAAAGTTTAATCCCTTTTAAAATTTCAAATGTAGGCGTAACAGCCGACGAAGCTGTTTTCGAACGCAGCTACCGAAACAGATCAATAGGCACTTGATATCAAAGTTTTAACAAAAGGGTGGCAGATGACAAGGTTATCAAATGTATCCCTGTACACAATTAAAGCTAATCTTTGAGAGTTATAACAGCGAGTTTTTTTTTATTAACCAGCTTCGTTAAAAGTCCTCATGTAACACGACTTTTGTATCTATAGGTCTTTAATATAAGAATGTAATCTTAATACTTCTTAAAAAATCACGTACATACGAGTACAAATACACTAAGGAAACTGTTCGCCTTTAAGTTGAAAATCTGCCACCAAGTTTTGGTTCGAAAGCTCTACTTGAAAGCCAATTCCCCTCTATGTTCGGGTGAAATTGTGGTCATACGTTATACCTATAAAGTATAAAACCACTTTGTTCTTTTTTTTCAAGCCAGTATCTATTTTTTCTTTCTGTAATAAAAAAAAATATATGTATAAGTAGATTTCCTTTATATGTATGTAGGCAGAATAATTATAATTCCACCACAAAACTTCGGTATTCGAAAGATGAACAGTTAAACGCGGTACAAAACCATTATCCGCTTGACCATCGCTGTGCCCATTAGAGGACGTTAACTAATGAACACAAACGAGCTGAATTTGTCGTTCATTTGTGAACATTAAGGCTGGATTATTTTATATCTTGCGAAATAAAATCTTTATTATAGATGTAATATATAATATTAAAAGGCCACTGGATATAGGCCGAAATCTTTATTACGATATTATTGAAATTTCTATGCAACAATAATTGTCACGGATTCCCGAGCCTCAGAAATGAGTTTCAAATATTTATACTTTTATATGTTTCAAGTTATATTAGGTCCTTACATATGAAAATGGCGTTTTGTTGAACTGACCACCTTGATCTCAAATATCTGGCATTTAATTAGAAATTCCAAATTCAAATTTAGGCTTGTGTATTTGTGTATTTAGTGATTCATTTGTTTTCGCACCATGTGACTTTTCTTTTATATCGTTCTTTTCATAAAATGGAAAAATTAGAATATCGTGTTATTTACGAATTTTAATCTCTCTAGCCCACTGCTGCTTCAGGACAACGCTAGACCTCATACTTCACGACAGACGGTCGCTATGTTAGAGGAACTGGGGTTGAAATGTCTCCGACGCCCACAATATTTCCCGGACCTTATTCCCACAGATTACAACTTTATTCGGCATTTGGACAATTTCTTGTTAGGGAAAAAAATTAAATTCAAATATTTTATTGATTACAACTACTTATAAAATGGCGAAATTGCATAGATAATAATGGTACATACTTCGATTGATTAAATGTAAAATATTATAATATTTTTTTCGTTTTACTTTTCCCATATAAAACGCTGGTTTCATATGTAAGGGACCTATTATTTTTTAATTTCTGTTGTATTACACAATCGAAGCATAAAGCTTTGAATGTGCGAGTGAACTATTGTTTTTTAGTAACTACGAATAGATCTCCATGTTTCGAGTACAGAATGAAACGAATTCATTCCTATTTCATTCATTCATTCTGTTTCAACAGACGTTCCACATAATTCGAGAATTTTTCTATTATTTAATATAGTAACAATATCTATAAAAATTGACATTTTTTTAAAATATTTTCACTTAATAAAATAATTTTACGTCATGTGAAGCTCTTGTAAAGACACAAAAATTCTTGACGGCTGACTGCTATCATACATACCGATATTTTTTTAAACAGTGCGTATTCCATTATTGTAGTGCGTCAAGTGTTGGGTTATACGTGTTGGACAAACAGCACTATTAAACAAGAAATGTATACGCAGATCGTCTCTAATAAAAAGAATCTGCTAATTTAAGCTGTACGCTGTATTTAATGCCTCATAAATTTTCTCATTCATGATAAAAGCGTGGACTAATAATGAGAAGGGTATCAGTATAGTTTTACGATGTTATTTTTCTAGGCAGAATGTACTCGTATTGATTTTGTTATTATATAAATGTGACCAGCCTATTTATAAAAAAGCTAAAAGACGTAGAACAAAATAAATTGTAGAAAATCGTATTTTGAAAATGTTATATCATTTGTATTCTTTAGGTCTTAGACAACTTCAAGTCTAGCCTGTAACGTCTAAAGCACGAACAAAGAAATTTGCTACATCTTGTCTTTGCCGTACTGTGAAGCTGTGGAACTGTCTCACGGCCTGTGTTTTCCCTCCTTCCTACAACATGGAGTCCTTCAAACATAACGTGAAGAGATATTTGAGCAGGCCGGCATGACAGCGGCGACTATCGATGGATAATAAATCCCACGGTAGTGTGATTACGAAAGTCTATCTATTCTATACATATTATAAAACTCAACGTCTCTCTGTCTGCCTGTCTGATTATGTTCTTTTCACGCAAAAACCACTAATCTGATTTACATGATTTTCCCTTTAATTTATAGATATGTTATCTGACCAGGTTATAGGATATATTTTGTTGCATGAAGTAATAAATGAAATAATTAGTGACGATAATGGTAAATCAATTTAAAAAAAAAAAACGCTTTTGGAGCGATTAAGCGATTAAGTTTACGCTGAGTAAACCATAAGAGATATTATATCAAAATAATGTTCTATATAATTGTAGATTTAAAAAAGGACTACAAAGAAGTTAGTGATAGCATATGTCCATCTTCTAAGGATCACCCACAATACGCATTTTTGAGACAGACTATAATACGCGGTTGACAGCATTCTGAGTACACAAGAACGGAGCCGCGGGCACAGCTAGTAAAGAAATGACTTCAAAAATGTTATTCCGTGTGCTAACAATATGATGAAATGTTGATTGATTAAAATAATGTTTTATATGCACCAATGAATTATTATTATACGATTAGAAAATGGCCAGTAAAATTAATTCCCATCATTATTATTAACGGCTAACTACATCATGTCCCATTTCCATCACACATGATGCGCGCGCAGCTCTCAGTTGTACCCTCTATTAAACGCACCAAAAAACGTATAAATTAAAAAATAAATTGTTTTTTCGACAAAATAATTGATGTTTAATTAACAACGCTACCTTGTGAAAACAGAAACGGGGCCAAAGTAATCAAAGTTTCAGATAAATTACCAGATTAAATTACTAATAGTGTAACTTTCTTAAACAATTAAGGAAGCTCGGAGTCATGAATCTTTGAAAGTTTACTTTGTATCGAATTATTTATTTATCGGTTAAACTATAAATTCCAATGAGATGTATATATAGATATGATAAGCTAACTTGACATAATTTAAAGCTATGATGGTTCAGTGGTAGCGCGTCGATAAATGTGAGTTCGAATTCCTACAATGAGCCTGAGCTTTCAGTGAAGAAAAACACCATGATAAAACTATAGAATGGTGGTAGAGCTTTTTCTAATTTCCGCCTGGCTAGCTACCACCCTGAAGTTGAAAATTTGTTGTCAAGTACCAATAGGTGTATTTCGGCAGCAGTCTTCCACTAAGTCTTAGCGTACTACCATTTTGGGCCAAATCGTCACTTAGGATCGGGTGAGATTGCGGCCACAATGCTAACCCTATAACCGATAAAGAAAAACTTTACTATTTTTACAAATTAATAATAGCTATCTTTTTTTCTCTAGTCAAAATCACCCTTCAATCCATATCGTACGTGCTTGGCAAACAGCATGCGAAATAAACGTAACTTAACGTAGGGACGCAACACAGATAACGATGTACTGTAATCGTGAAAGATGTTACCGTATGTAGCCCTAGAATTATTTACTTTTAACAATAAGGCCGACCTTTCTACTAATTACAAAATTTAAAATGTACAACTGTATAGGTTGATATACATATAGCAACCACCCATGAGTTCGTTCGCGTTAATAACAATATAAAATTACTATCAGTGAAATAATTTTAAGAATCAGATCTGTAGTTTCCTAGATTTCCTCCTACAAGCTCACAAACTGTATCTATTTATCTAATAATAGTAATTAGATTAATTATCTAATAGTAGTAATAGTAATTAAATTGAATTCTCTGTTTGTAATGTCCAAATAACAACTTTTTACTAAATGCATATGAAAGTAAACACAATACCTACAACAAAAAACAATTTTTAAAATGTATGTCTTGTTGTCTGACTATCTGTTTGTTCTGGGAAATCTCCGAAACGGTTGGTCCGATTTTGACGGGACTCTCACTGACAGATAGGTGATGTTATAAGGAACAAATTAGGCTCCTTTTATTTTAGCAAAATAATTGTGTTCCGCTCAAAAAAAGCCATACCATGCGAGCGGAGCCGCGGGCACAGCAATTTAAGTAAATATATTAGCGTACAAAATATTATATTTTTTATACCTATTACTAGCGGTGTCCGCGGCTGCGCTCTTGTGGACTACAGAATGCCGTTCATCGGGCATAAGCCCGAATTGTGCTATTTCCGCTCTCGGTTATTTTAAAGACAAAAATGCTTGTTGTGGTTGATCTTTAGAGGATATACATATGCTCATACTTACTTTATTGTAGGTATTTTTAAGATCTACAATTATGTACTAAGTTAATTTGATATATGTCTTATGATTTAAACAGCGTAATCCATTTATGCGCCCAAAATTCGTCGTTTGCCGAATAATTTTAATTTGCGCGGAACCTTAATTCTTTTTCTAAAAAAAAATGGTACTCCTTATAATTATTAGCTATCTGCCAGTGAAAGTCCTGTCAAAATCGGTACAACCGTTTCGGAAATTACCCGGAACAAACAGACAGACAAAAATATTAAAAATAGGTTTTTTGTTATAAGTACCGTAAATAATTTCACATGCATTTATAAAAAAAACTTTTATTTTGACATTACAAACAGACACTTCATTTTTTTACTTGAATATAAATTATTTAGAAGATTTATAGCGTACTAGCTGTGTCTGCTGCTTCGCTCGCGTGGACAACTAAAAATGTTTTTTAATTTTTATGCGGAACCCTAATTATTTTTCTCAAATAAAAGCAGCCAAAGCTATTCTTTAGAACATCAGCTATCTGCTAGTGAAAATCCCGTCAAAATCAGTCTAACGGTTTCAGAGATTACCTGGAGCAAACATACAGACAAAAATTTTGAAAATGGGTTTTCTTTATAGGTAAATAAGGTTAATAATAAGGTTCTTTATAGTAAAAAGCTGTTATTTTGACATTCAAATATATTAAATGTATTACAAAGAGACAATTTTATCATATGTATAGATGCTCAGTAAAGTTTTTATTCTCCATTTGAATTTATTATTCTTTTGGAAAATAACAAGCCTTCAATACTGATCAGCAATGACTACTCATAAGGTACTTTAAGGGTTAGCTTTTCATATTGTTATAGGTTTAACGTTGTGGCCATCTTCAAACATCTGATCTTAAGTGACGATTTGGCCCAAGATAAGACACGCTAAGCCTTACTGGAAGACTGGCTCTCAAGTGTAGCTGCCGGAACACACCTATTGGTGCTTGCTTCATATTGATTGTCAATGGTTTGTCTTTTCGAATAGGTCAGCTGAACTACATAAGTAGTGGTCTAATGATAAATGACCGCTAAAATCCACGATAAAAAAATATTGAGGTATTGCTTTTATATTTATTGAAAGAAAGATAGAGTTAATGATACTGTGACAAGCTTGAAAAATATAGAATAATGAGAGACATTGAATAATCAAACTATCTATTAAATTCATTCGGTATATAAAGCTCTATATTTCCGTCTTATAGTGTCAAATTCTTCCGAAGGGGCTTACTTAATATACCTAACATTCGTGGAATTTCTCAAAGCATCTAAATAGTGAGATTGTCTGAAGGACGTTTGGCTTAATAACGTACCCGTCTTCGAAGCTTTATAATAATAATAAATTCAATATCCACCAACAAGGTATTACATACTAACAAAATTCATTGTTTATTATAATTATTATATAGGTAACATTATACGGAATTACAGTATCGGAGTATCATTATTATAGGAGCGGTAATAATGCTATCTCCTTTACGGAAATTGATACAAGTTAACGACGCACCGATGATGCGGAAAATTTGTGGAAATATTTACTTTGTCGATTGACTTCCTTGGTTCATAATTATTATTATTACGTACAGTCGTCAAGAGAAAGGGTTCAACTATTCTGTGACTGTATTTTTTTAAAGATTTTATAAGAATTTGATGCTTATTTTATAGTAGTTCGGCAAATTAAAGGTACCGTACTTAATGGTAAGCGCAGTACAATCCAAACACAACGGCGACCACCGAGAGATCAGGAATCCATGGGAGGTGGCCATTGTTATGCCGGCCAGCACAAATAACTGGATATGCACAGGTTGACACCAAAACGCGATATGCAAAAACGAGTCACAATGACGGACTTTTCACCACGTGTATGGTGGTCACGAAACAAATCGGGCAAAACAACCCTACCAACTTGCAGACCGTAATTCAGTAAATAATAATTATATCGGCTTGTGAATGTCCCACTGCTGGGCAAAGGCGTCTTCCTAATGGAAGGCTTGGACTTAATCACCACGCCAGCCGACGATGTATTGGCGATTTGCAACACCCAGAAATCAACAGTTCTATGTCTTCCCCACTACAGTGGTACTTCAAAAACGTTTCTTAAGTGTTCAAGTTTCCTCATGATGCCTCGGCCAATTAATTTTAATTAGTAATTTTATAGTAAATATTAGTTGGTAGGTACATGCCTCGTAGGTAAATAACTCGATCACCATGACGAATAAATTATACAGATTCAATTAAAATGAAATCTCAATCTCAGTAATTATATTAATGCCTTTTTTTCTATAAAAATTTTATGAAGAAAATCATAATCTCGATATTAAGAATTTCATTACGTTGTCAGTTTTTATGATATTTATTTTGTCCTTAACTTTTATTTAACAAAATAGAAGTCCAATTGATATGATTGTATGGCGATATTAATATCATTATTTAGTTTTGTAATTATATACTTACGCTTGTTTTGTGCACGCTGTGTTCACATATATAATAAGAGTTTAATTGTAACAAATTTATAATTGTGCAAGCATGTAGATTCTGAAAAAGGGTGACTTATATAAACTTGTTTTGTTAATAGATGTGTTTTACACATTTTATTAATTAAGAAGTTATAACATGATTTAATTCGTGATAGTTATGGTCACTCCTATTAATAGTATAATTTAATAATGTATAAAATGATATAAACAAAAAAAGAACACAATCCGAAGTTTGTTACGCATATAACTTATCATTTAATTAAAAATAAAATAAAATAGAATTTTCATGTTTCAGTCGCAGAAAAAATGTCTTTTCTCCATGAATACACAATAGCAGTGACGACTATAGCAAAAATGTAATCCCTAAAGCCATACTTAAAACAAAGAGTTCTCTGGAACTACTCGTTCCCTACATTTCATTTAATATCAATCACGTCTTACAAAGACTCGGCTACGATCGGCCATACTCGTGAAACTTCGGAAGTTTAGTTCGCGGCGACTATACTCCAGTGTAGAGGCTGAGTTACGTAGGACGCACGTATTTGTAGCACGGTATCGTAGCTGACGTAGCGTAGGTAACGTCTACGAAAGCAATACTCGAGAAGTGTAAAGCAACTTTAGTGTAAACGCTTGAAGTGAGACAAGACTTTCGTGTAAATACGGTGATCTTGTTTAAAGGATAAACGCTCGTATAAGTTTCTAAAATTGTTATATGGTGAGTGTCTTTATATTTAAAAAAATAATATGATAGCTAACCTTTTTTCTATGTAGAGTATTTGGAAGATATTTTTTCAAGAAACACTTATTTGTTGGTGACGTGTGAAGATTGTTAGGTTCGGGTTGACATTTGACAGGGCGTTTATTTTCTCGAGTTTGTATTTTACCGTCCCTCTTTTCCATTTCTGCGAATTTCGTACGGCCTTCATATGTTTGTTTCTTTGGTAACAGGTTTTATATAATCAGCGAGGAAGCACATGTTTTATATAATACTGATTTCTATAAAATAAATTTTTAACTTTTATTAAATAAATTAAAATATTAACTACTGAAGTTTCAATTTTGTTTTCGTTTCCCTTATTACTAATGCAGTTAACACGAAACAGGACGATAGAAATAATTCGAAAATATTCCCAAACTTATCTATATATTAATATAATACGTTCTCTATGCGTTGTCCTTGTTTTTTATCTATATCAATAAATCTTTAGTTCCGTCTGTATATGTATTTTATTATATACTTGACCGATTCTTATGAAATGGTGTCCATGGGAAGCTTTTGTCATTGGTTTTTAATAGGCTATAGGAATATTGATGGCTACTTTAGAAATCTAAAAAAAGACTTTCCAAATATATTTTTGAATTCTCAACCAATTTTGATGAAATTTTGTACTCTGGACGTATAATGTCATTTCATAATTGATAAGCTTTAAGAATCGTAGAAAATAATAATAATTTTCAACAGATTTTGATGAAAATTCCACACGGGCAATACATATCCCATACGACACGCTGATGCGTTATATGAATTGTCAATAATATGAGTAAAAATAATATTACGGGATGTAAGCAACTACTACGTAGTAACAAATGCGTGCGGAGCCGTAAAACACTACTAGTTTTATTATAATTTTATTTATTATTATTATATCATAAGATTAATGTTTGACGATAATTTCACCTGATATCAAGTGACGATACGGTTTTACGGTATCACGCTATGCATAGAGAGACTAAAGTTTATAAAATATCTTTATACTTGAAATAGAATATTACTACGTTTAGTACTAAAGTTCTCAATACTTTATTATATTTTGTAGAATTTATGACTATTGTTTTGTTATATTGAAGATTCTACCTTATTTATCGTTGAATCGCTTTTTTGTATCTTTGCCAATACGTATTGCAGATAAATTTTAACTTAAATTAAATGTAATAATTAATAGTCTCAGTATTTATTTAATTAATTCCGTTACATACAGGTACAATCAGGTAATATATTATTATTGTTATATATTAGCTGCGCTCCGCGTTTTCACCAGGTTTATATTTCTGTTCCACTCGTTAGGGTCATAGCGTGAAGTTACCTAGACCCTTTATTAATAAGGGAGCTATTTAACATAAAAGAGTATTTCATATCAGACAGGTAGTTGTTGGGGTTAGAGAATTTATTTTATGTTTATGTCTAGGGCAGGACATATAAACAGTAATTAGTCTCTGACCAGTAACAGCCTCGAAGAATTAATTCAATCAAATTTTATTAACTTTAAATGCAAATTTTACAGTTGCGAAAGGTCAGATTATAACTGGAATAAGGACTAATATCTCGCAGTTACAGCCTACTCAGAAAGTGAGGCAACGTTTGATCCGAGAATCCATCCGGGTTTAATATTCAAAGCGTAGCGATATAAAAAAATTAAAAGGTGTAAAATCTCAGAATATTCCAAGGGATTCCAATGTATTGACTCGACAGAAATACATTTAGTCAAAAAAGTATCGGGAATGGATGATTTGTTTATGATTCTAAATTCAGTTCTTTTTTTTTGTTAGATTTGTACAACTGTGTTTTATTTTGGCTCGGAGTTTGCTGTTTGCCAGTGCTGTTTTTATTTTGATCATATTTAGTGTGTATTGCGAATTTCATAAGGGACAAAAACATAGAACAAAGAGTTTGTCTTAAATTTTGAATCACCAATGGAATTTCGTGTTCGGAGACACTGAAAATGTTACAGAAGGCTTACGGTGAATCGACTTTATCAAAAACACGTGATTATGAATGGTACAAAGCGTTCCGACTATCTTGCACCCTATATGATTTTCTTCCTAGTAATATTCCTCGTCCTACTAATGCCGTCTAATTGTCAACCGATCTAACAATAATTTGTAGGCAAAGTAGTCATCATATGTATGAAAAATTTAGGGCAGTGTAGGGTTCCGTAATTGCCCGTCACAATATGCAGACTTTAGGAGTATTAAATTATTTTCAATGGAATTTGCACAAAATTACTTCTCTAAGTACATTTTATTAGTTGTTGAATATTACTCGTTAACTTGTAACACCCACTTACATCTGATAGTTTTCCTTTTAACTTCATTATGTATACTATTTCCATGAGTTTTTTCACATATCCAAAAACAAACATTTAGCTGGCAGTGGGGGGTGGGGGGTGACTCTAACATAAATTAGCCCTTTTAAGCTTAATATATTGCAAACGGATCTCTGAATCGAAAAATGGTTGTCACACACCCGCAATATTTTTGGACGACCTATCCAACGTCACCCCAAATGATGAGGTAAACGAGAAAAAGATAATTAATTTCCAGTTTACGTTTAGGGGAGTTCCCATAAAAAAAACTTTTCAAGATATTATTGTTCCTAATAGACATTATCGAAAAAAAAAGTCTAAGACTAATACGTCATGGGTTTAACGGGTATTTTCTAGCATAATCAAAATTTATCCAGCAGTATATGAACATATTCAAATTATTAAACTGAAATAAATATAGGGCGTTTTATATTCTCCGTTTGTTATGACCAGGCGGTTAAATTTCAATTAAAAAGTTTACAGAACATTTTTCCCGCATCTAACTCTCAGAACAATAAGTATAGTAATCATAACTTGTCGTACTTTATGTCATGATAAATAAAACAAGGTTCGCCTTCTTAATTTTTGTTTAAATGGAAAATTTTGTTTTTAACTGCCATAAAGTGTTGAAGAACTTTTATCCAAGTAATTAAAATTAGACGCTTTAGATATTTATGTCAATATTCTGATAATTATGTCTAAGATATGTTAAAAATGAAGTTTTTGAAACTATCTAATATAAAAAAAACTTTATAATATGTGTCGGGGAGACACCAGGGATTCCTCGATATTATTATTAACAATGATCACACATCTCGACCTTAAATGAAAGTACAAAGTAAAATATTATCTCACATTCACGGAATATCTCTAGGATGTCCAGTAAATGATTTCGAACGTTTTCACGGTCCGACAGCTTGAATGACAGTGATCCTTTTTTCAGGCACGGACATAGTACGTAACTTCGAGCAATCACAGGTCTCAGGTTAACTGAGGTCTTCACTATCCAATAGCTCGATGAGACTGATCCTTCAAGCCGATAGTTGCCTGCTTAATAGGGTGTGCGGGCACAGTGCACACCTGTTGCTAGTCAGTAGTACGGACATTAGGTCATTAGTACGGTTTCGATAATCACACCGAAACTATTATCTGTGTGTATTAATTGTGAGTGATCGTAGCTACAGTGCAATCTAAATAAAATGGTGACCACCGAGAGATCGGATATCAATCGCCGGTTGCCTCTGTGATATACCCTGACTGCTCCTGAAACGCGACAAACCAAATAGAAGTCATTGTGATTGGTTTCTCATCATATACACCGATTGATCCCGATACGCGACACGCATAAGCGTGCGACAATGACAGGTGTAACACCTGGTGTATAGTGTTTGTGATTCAGTCGGACACAATTTGTCGTGTATATTATCTTATATTATATTTTACAATTTATATTAGTATAATAAAGCGGAAAAGTTTTTTGTTTGTTGGTTTGTTTATTTGTTTAAACACGCTTATCTCTGAAACTACACGTCGGAATCGAAAAATTCTTTGTGTATATGATAGCCAGATTCACGTGAAATAGTATAGGCTACATCTATCTATTATTAAGCTACACCTCTCAGCTAGCCTTAAATATTGATTTTTGTTAAGTAAGTCGAAAGACATACAACACCCTAACTGCTTTATCCGCGTGCGCTGGCTTAATGGTTAGTGATATTTAAATGCAATGTGATACAAAAATATCGCTCATTAGGACATCTAAAAAAAGTCGCGATACCGTATGTCTATCTCTTATACCTAAGCTACAATAAGGTATTTTGTGACAAAGTTTTATTGCAAATTTAAAAGTGATTTATGGGCATTATTATTAGGCATGGAATATTAATCGTTACGAACGAAAGTTACTTCATCATCAAGACTTTTTTATAGAATGTTATTGGATGGGTAGTTTAGGAAATAATGTAAAATTAAAATAATTCAACACTCGGCTTGGGCCTATGAATATAGGTGTAGTGCCGCGAACGAGCGGTGTGAGTTGTGACGCATAACCCTTGCCGCCACTCTATGTGGCCGCCTGATAAAATATTGTTTATAATAAAGTATTATCAATCAGCGATTTCTTTTAAATTACAAGCGGGTGAAACCGCGGGGCATAGTTAGTATTATATATATATACATAATTATAGATAATTTTTATTTTAATAAACCCTTTTGCGTTGTTACTCTTATTACCCTTAAGCTGAAAGGTCGTGTTTGCGAAACTCATACACTGAGCACTTTTGTGTTTCAAACATTATTGATTCTTTGTCTTGTTTATTAAAGTATGTTTAAAGGCTAGTGTATGAAATTGAAAAAATGGGAAAGGAATTTGCTCGTAAGACTTTTCTATGAAGTTACGTCCCAACCTTTTTAATTCAAAAGTTGAGTTTTCAAACAATAGATGTTCTGATGCGATACCCTTTGTGTCTCCGTTGGGTGTCTCTTTACTGTTCATGGGTATTCTAGACGTGTATCATTCGATACTTTCCTAGAAACTACTCAGTCGGTGTTCCATTAAAGTACCATTTAACATTTTAACATAACTACTAACTAACATTTTTTATGTTACAGTTAACTAGTAAAATTAGAAATGGATTCCAAAAAGTTCCGATTCATTGATAGGTCACATTTACTTACCAGTTTGATGAGGGTAAGGATCTTGGATACTTGGATTTTTTTATTCAAATTCTTTTGCAGTACTTTTGTGTAACAGGATATTCTTGCCAGCGACCGAGTAATTTAAAAAAGAATAGGCAGAGTTAAATAACGTAGTTCTAGTAGACTACAAACGCCCAGTTTAACGTGAAGTCGAAATGAGACCACGCGTGCGAATTGCTGTTGCAGCTACTGCGTTTTTACTGATTTATCGACTTATAAAGAAAAAAAAAACAGAAATCTGGACAGTTATGTGTTAAAAATTATATGCACTTGATTACAATATGGGAATTCAAGCATCGTCCCTTAATTGTTAGTGGTAGTAAATGGTTAGTAAACTCCGAACATTAAGTCACAAAGCAGTCTATGATTACCATATAAATGGATGAGTGTCAAATACAGCTCTTTGTTCATTGTACGCGAGCGAGGCACAACGTCCTGAGAGCGGTAAAAAACTGAGGCGTCTTTGATCATCCACAAAAACCGAACAATACACGGCTCAGGCCGCGGCAGAGTCAGGCGAGGCAGCGCGCACTTACCTCGGGCGAGGCACGTACTGACCGACCAAGTGTTTGCCTCACGAGGCTGCCTAGCTCAGTGAGTACGTGGCTAGTATCGGCAATCCACTTATCAAACTGGCCTATTTTGAGTTGAAAATATATTTCCGAGCACTTTTTGGAGTGTTTCTAAAACTGTACTTATGAACCAGCCCCTTATATAAGTTTAAAAAATATTATATATGCTTATCCAGATTATAAACTTTCTGTGTGACAAATTTCATCTAAAACCGTTCAGCCGTTTTTGCGTCATTGAGTAACAAATATACAAACATACAAACTTTCATATGTATTATATAAAATTAGGATTATTTTGATGTAAAATTAAATGCCCTTGCATAAAAAATATGCTTGTAATCTTTATACGTGTTTGAAGTAAACTTCTTTGACCCTGTAGCAGATATTATAAAATTATTATATTAAAAATTAAATAACTTATGTTATGTTGTTTTTTTATTCATTACAAACATTTTATTTGTTAATAAAATTAATAATTATTAATAAAACGATTATTATCTGATAAATGAAATATAAAAAATAAAAGAAATCAAATTTAACTACAGATTTTGATAATTGAAATAAGATCTATTTCACTCAAAAATCACACGTAAATTTGTTTTTCATCAAATAATCTAAACTAATATTATAAAGAGGAAAGATTTGATTGTTTGTTTGCATTGAATAGGCTCTGAAACTACTGGACCGATTTGAAAAATTCTTTTACCATTAGAAACCTACATTATCCCTGGTGAACATAGGCGATAGAATAAAAAGTTAGGGATCCGTATGAAAATTTATAATTTTTGAATTTTTTGTTAAATACCCGTGCGAAGCCGGGGCTGTCCGCTAGTCCTTATATAAAATAAGCAGAACGTACGTAAATCTAGAACCACAGCAGTACAGCAATAAATTAAATTTCTACTAGCCAGACATCGAATTAAAGCATTAATTAGAAAAAACCTTTGATCAAAGTGACTTGAAATTGGTAATCTTGATATGGGAATTGCTTGTTTCAGATAATTACGTAATAAAATATTTCAGAGGCTTATTACATAACTCGTACTTTTTGCACGAATAACGAGAAAGCGGATTAACTATACCAACCTCTTAGATGTTCAAATAAAGACTTATTACTTTTGTACATTACATTTACTCGCGTGTCGAATGTCAATTAATATGTGGAACACATGTGTGTGTATAAGAAAATGAGGAAAGATTCAAAGGTAAATTTTTAACCAATATTGGTAAAGTTATGTACGTAAAATACAATTTTAACCTATAAATACGAGTATTCTTTACATAAAGAGTAATTCTTAATTGCTGAAAATGTTGAAGTATACATTTTGGGGAGCGTTATGGAAAAAATATGAGAGCGGTTTTTACAAATACATAGTAACAAAAAGGTTACACGATAAAGTTACTTTCTAAGCATCTTGTATTATTTTAAACTAGATGTGCCCGCGGCTGCGCTCGTATGGACTACAGAATGCCATCGATTAGGCACAAGCGAGAATCGTGCTCGTTTTTCCGAATTATTTTTGTGTGCGCGTAACCCTAATTATTATATTTCTAAAATGAAAGTAATCTAAGTTATTCCTTATAATATCAGCTATCTTCCAGTGGAAGCTTCGTATAAATCGGTCTAGCTGTTTCGGAGTTTTTTTTTTGTTATAATTGCCATATATCATTTCACATGCATTTAGTAAAAAAGTGTTATTTTCAAATTAGAAACAGACACTTCAATTTATATATAGGTTAGATGTAATATAAATAAAGTTAAGATTATTTGATCAAGTTTTTGGAGTTATAATTCTTTAGGCGCGTTATGAAAAAATAATGAGAGCGGAACTTCACCCAAACCTTTTATTTTATTGTGGTGAATACTAGTCACACTCAATACTATGCGTCACATAACAAAAATTCACTTTTTTAATTGTAATATAAAACTACTACAATACAATACGATATTTATTTTTCCAGAAATAATATGATTTTAAATTGTTAATTTTTAATTTATCCATTTCATAAACTGTTACTTTTACGTTAATAATCTGAGAAACTTTATAAATGTTCAAAAAACTTATGTAATACGGTACAAGAAGCTTTTTTACAGTTACTTGAGGATAATCTCAGGTGATTAAGCACGAAGCAAATTTAATCTATACAGTCGCATTTTCTTATTCTACATCTTATTCAGAATTCAGAATCTTTCAAATTATATATTTTTAAATCAGTTTAAATTAAAGTATTTTAAAAACATAATAAAGTATATTTTATTTTAAAATTATAGCAACTTGACTATATTTTTTATTATTATTTTCCTATGAGGTTTTATATTTAAGTAGTTAATTAAACTAGTACGTATTTTCTAGTATTAAATGGTTCAATTATTATTTTTCAAGGGAACACTAATTTGGTTGAATATAAGCTCGTATGTTACAAACAAGAAAGACAATAGCATTTAATATTCACTTTGTGCATCAAAGGCTAATCCGTCGAACTATTATAACAATGGATTTTATTAAAGCCTGTTTCTAGGAAATAAATATGAAAATGCTGTACATGAGATAAATCTTTTAGTATTTGTACCCCATTCATGTACAGTAGCCGCAAACAAAGGATCTCTCCTATTACAATGATACGAAATGTTAACTTTGAAATAAATACATAATACTTTTTGCAAATAAAAAAAATAACAAAAAATTTATGTTACCACAGACCTGTTCATATAAAATTCAAACTGAGGGCGTTGGTATCTGTGATACATTTTTTTACTGTTGACTCTTAGTCTGCGCACTTTACTAAATTATTAATATATTATACATTTAAAATACAACACAATTTATTAATTTTAAACAGTGAGTTACCAACAGGTGTTTGATTGTATTAGGCCGCAACTTCAGCTGAGGAGTGCCATGGTTGTTTTTTTGCTTTAATTTTTTAATTGCTTCTACAAATACCAGGTCACGGTTTTGTAATAGCGATCCTGATATTGTAATTTAGGATGGCTAGTTCAGTCGCTCTCGTTGTCCGTAACTGGTACAGACGCTAACGATACAATTGATAATTTCATAGCACTTAGTTCCTAATATTTAATATTGACTAAACTAATCAGCTTTTCTCTGCCGATAATAATATGTATTATATTTTGAAATGAGTACATATTACATTTGTGTACACTTGCAATGGTCAAAAATTTATGGGCATGATTTTAATTATCGCCAAATAAATGCACTTTCGATGACCTATTAAAAAGGTGTGTCCCTAAAATAAGATGTGACACCAGAATCGGAATTACCAGACAATATCAAAATGCTTACCTAAAATATCTCCAGTTTTATTAGTATCTGGCACTCGCAGGACGCTGCCGCGCCCATCTCCCGCTGATTCTTATCAAAAGTCAAACCTAACCTATCCACATCTTCCGTGAATTAATAATTAGGGAATTGATCAAAATTTCGGTTTTCATCATCTACCTTTGGATACCGTTTTTATTAATATGATGACTAAAATATTTGTTGGGAATAGATATTATAATTAGAGAATACATAATGGTGACAGAAAATACTGTTTCATGACAAAAAATATTGTTGCCATAATTTATTTATGATCGATAGATACGAAATTATTATTAATAATTTAGCATTGCTATCAAATTTTATTTTTGAGTTATGAAATAGTAAACACATATCAAGCCCATCTGCAGTTAAATGTTCACTGCAGTTTTTAGCTATTAATTAGCTATTAATTATGACCAATCTCAGAACTAACTGAAGTAATAACTGAAGGCAGCCACAGGTGCTACTCCTCAGATTAGGTTTAATGCCTTAAGAAGCTAGTCTGTGTGACCAAAGACGTCTTTGTAACTGAAATACAGCATAAATAGTCGTGGCGGTTTTGCTTCCACGGTTGAACCTTGCACTATCTCTCTTTCAATTATTATTTTTTATAGTGCATATTGGAATACGTAGCGGCCTTTGGTAACTCGCAACTGCCCATCGCAAACGAGACAGTACTTAGGAACAGTGCTTACTCTGGTCGACTTATTAACCGAGATCTACACTAATCAATAACTTAGGTGCGAATGACTTCATGCCAGTCGTTATCTGCTTATAAGGTACATGCGGTCACAGATCAGTAAATAGTATGAATACTCAAAGCATCTTATTAATTATTAAGTGTTGGTAGGGGTACCATTTCTGATAACAATATTGTTGAGCTTCTGTATTTAAATCTATTACTTATATAGTTCTAATAATTTTTAATTTTTTACCTAAACTTGTACGGCCTTACTTGTAAACATTGTTTAAATATAAGCGATGCTTTCCGCCCTCAACGTCACACAAAATACGCGTGAAATTGGCACTAATGCCATCCATGGCAGTCAAGTTAATAAGCTCTATTTTCTTATGTATGTATAGTTATGGTTTTGACAAAGAGAGAAATGCTTTAATTGGTGTTAATATTTTGACAGATTTTAATAAATAAAGAAACAATATTTCGCGTAAAATCGGCATTAATGCCATCCATTATAGACAAGTTATTAAGCTCTTCATATATATATTTATCTTTATAGGTGTGGCGTAGTGGTCGCAATCTCACCATATGTTAAGTGACAATGTGGCCCAAGATGATAACACGCTAAACCTAGTGGAAGACTGGCTCTCAAGTGCAACTGCCGGAACACACCTATTAGTGCTTGGCGGCAGATTTTCAACTTGAGGGTGGTAGCTAGCCAGGAGGGCATTATAAAATGCCCTGCCACCATGCTATGGTTTCCTGACGATGTTTTCCTTCACCGAAAGCTCAGGCTCATTGCAGGGATTTGAACTCACGACAATCGACGCGAAGTCGTACACGCTACCACTGAGCCATCATTACTTATTGCTATATTATATGCTCTTCTTATTATATTATACAGCTTTTCTTATTATATAATATGTATAGTTAGGGTTTAGATAAAGCACTTGCTTAAATTTTTTTACCAATTTCTCTAAGTAAAACAATATTTTAATTGATAGCTTTAAAGATTATTATTTATAAAAAAAGAGATATATTTAGATCAGGAAACTATACAAACCACAATGCTATAAGTATTATGGTATTTGTTGGTTAGACAAAACAACACTATACTATCGTATTAGCGTTGAATGTATGTATTGTATTTCCCGAAACTTGTATGCAAAATCCCTGTAGTTATGTAATTTCATTACCTCCGTTCCTGGAAATCTCATATTATTTATTGTAACCGAACTTGAAAACTGGAAGTCGTAAATGAAAACAATATAAAGGAGCTAAAACACAGTTGCTATGTAAGTACTTTTTCAAAGACAATAAAACCCCGACTCGGTAAAGGTTGCCGGATACCAATTTTATAAAGTATTAGGTACCTACGTATTTTATTGACCTTTCAGTATAATTTTTATTATCAATACTTTTATATCAGTATTCTTTGTACCCCACTATTTGCGATAAGCATTCTTCGAGAAAATTTCGAAATTAATTTCGTTGGTAATGTACATACCTATTTTGGGTACTAAATTACTGGTGGGATTCGAATCACACCTTGTTGAGTCAACAACAAGTTTAACGGTAAGTTAAGAAGCGATTGACAAGTATTTTCATTATCTGTGGTTGCCGGGTGACTAGCGTTTTATTGCAAATAATAGTTGTTAGCAACTATGCCCCACGGTTTCACTCGTGTTTATTTTTTACTGTTCTGGTCGGTCAGCCTCCTTTACCACGCACCGCAACACAGCAAAAAATGAACATTTAGTATACGTGTAAGATCTTTCAAATTAGTGAATAGGGTTACACGTCAAACTATTGAAAATATCACTATTTTCTTACAACTTATAACGTAAATAAAAATAGTAAATATTATGAGAAAAATACTTATGGGTTGAATGATCTTAAACGGCGTAGTAAATAATTGTATTGTTGATCAGTATTATACAACAAATAACAATGAAATGGGCTTAAAACGAACTTGAAAACTTTAACGAGGATTTTAATGAGGAATGTAAACAAATAATACTCTGTAAAATTTATAGAATACTTTCCCGACTCTAATTTTGTTCTTGTTCCCATTTCCTAAAACACCTGCTTCTGATGTTAAACTTTTTGAATTTTTATTTATGTCTTAATTTATCGAATCATTAAGTTACATTCCCTTTATAGAGTTTACAATTGCAATTGATTCAAGGTACAGTATATTCCGGGAACTGAATTAAATGTCAATTATTATTTGGAAAATATTGTAATTATATTTACAGTTGTTGTACATTGAGATTTTTTTAATTTCCTTTACTTAAACCATGAATCACTTATATAGTCAAGATGGTGACTAGCTTTCGTATTCATATTAAAGTTTGGAGAATTCCATGACAGTAAGATATTATAACAATTCGTTAGCAGTCACTGAAGCATGCATGAGTATTAGCGTGTACGGACACCGCGTTAATCGAATTGGGTTTGAATCCCTACAATAAGTCTGAGCTTTCGGTGAAGGAATACATAGTGATAAAACCATAGCATGGTGGTAGGCTATATGGGCACAATATGGCTAGCTACCATACTCAAGTTAAACATCTGTCGCAAAACACCTATAGGTGTGTTCCGGCACTTGAAAACCAATCCGTGTTAATATCATAGGCTACATTGTCACATAACATCAGGTGATATAGTGGCTAAATGTTAACCCTAAAAAAACAAAACTTAGATGTCAGCCAATTAAATATCTGTAAGAAAAAGTTAGAACAAAAGCTAGGATATATATTCTTTCCTACAAATTTTCAATCTTTTAGAATGCTATTAGCAATATTGTAGTTATAACTCGCTTCTTGGTTAAAGTCAAAGGGACCACTCAATAACTCTTATTTTCTTCGTTGCGACAAAGAAATAAAAATACTAATTATATAGTGTTATTGAAGTCCTCTTATTGGGAAACGTTAGCAGAAAACTGCACTGAGTGGAGAAGTTTGGTAAAGAGTAACGTTAATGATTTTGAAAATAGTTGAAAATGAGCACTTGAAACGAGACTGGAAAATAGACAACATGCAAACCTAATTTATAATTATGTAAACGGTATCTCAACGTGCATGTATTTTAACGCTCACAGGGATATGAAATAGGATGAATTAGCCACATTAAAGCTAAACACAAAAGCTTCTAATTCATTATTGTGTAATAGAATAAATTGCTGTAGTCGAAATCGACAAGGATGATTATGAGTTACTTAAGGATCCGAATAACCCTATTATCCAGATCACTTACTCTAGGTGTAGAAATTTCACGAATGATATATTACATAAACTGAAACATGAATATGATAACAGAAAATTATATGTTTTTTTTTATCGTTATTTGTGACAATGTGGCCCATGATATAACATGCTAAACCTAGTGGAAGACTGGCTCTCAAGTGCAGCTGCCGGATCACACTTATTGGTGCTTGGCGACAGATTTTCAACTTGAGGGTAGTAGCTAGCCAGACGGGCATTAGAAAAAACCCTACCACCATGCTTTCGTTTCCTCACGATGTTTTCCTTCACCGAAATCTCTGGCTCATTGTAGGGATTCGAACTCGGGTCAATCGACGCGACACGCTACCACTGAGCCATCATTACTTCAAAACAATAAAAGTCTCTGTATAAATTGTAATGCAAACCTGAAATGCAAAATAATAAAATTATCAATTTAATATGTTTTTGAATGATATCTAGTAGACACATAAAATATTGTCAAAAATTAAGATACGCACGCCATATTTATACCATTTTACATTTGAACCGTTATAATTACGAGACTGGTGAAATTGACCATTTTATCTTTCAAATGTTCGGCCCACCCTTTTATGACCATCGATATTTATATATCAGTACTTTTACTTACATGTTTCATGTTTTTTTCCACATTTCGTATTAGATAGCTATTTTTTAGGCCACTAATCTCGAATTTGATATTTAAAAATATTATTTGTCTGTCCGTCGACTTGCATGTCTGGATTTAACTCAAAAACGGCCTGACTGATTTTAATGAAATATTGTACACGGGAAGTACACGTTATTCCTCAATTAATATACTATAAAAGTAATCAATAATACTTTTGAAAAAAAAAGGTGTGTGTGCGATTCACACACGATAGAAGTGAAACTTCATTTTAAAAGATATTTTATATTTTATTTAAACAGTGTGAAATATACATACACACCGGCATTTGCTCTCTCGTTCTGGCTCACACAAAGAGGAGAGACCGATAATATATTGCTCTCTCGCTCTGGCTTACACAAAGAGGAGAGACCGATAATGTGCATTAAACGTTTAACGCGTTGGAAGTCGCATAAAAAGTTTCACTTCAATAATAATAAAGTAATTACTTAATATTATTTAATATAAACCGATTTTAATGTTATTTTGTATACAGGTAGTATATTATGTTATTCCGAAATATGGCTATAGGCTATAGGCTAGATAGGCTATAAAAGGTGTCAATGTAACCTTGAAAAGATTAAAATATGAGTAAAAAATAACTTTGAAACATAAATAATTAATTACTGCCCAATAAAAGTGTGCGAAGCTGCCGGAAACCACTAGGCGTCAATATTAGATTATGCAGCTGCTAATAGTTATTATAAATTGATTCTATGAAAAGCGATACTAAAGGACTGCGAAATTGATAATTGCAAAGGGTTTTATTTCTATTAGTTATAATACAGTTGTAATAAGACGATTGCTATCTAAAAATATGTAATATAGAATGCTATTGACGTATTTCTGAAGTATCAAAATGTTATGATATATTATAAATGAAGTATAAAAATTAATAAACATGAAAATAATTTATAAACATTTTGTCAAACGAATACAAAATTGTAATCTTCATGACAATACATCGTTATTACATACGAACTTAATGCTTTAGCTGGAGAGTTTCACGGTTTATTCATCTCATTCGTAGTCATGAGTTGCTATTCCATATTCTGTACATAGTTCACAGTTTGTAAACACTTTCGATGGTCTTTTATATTTGCTTCGAAACTTGCGATGGAATGTTAAAAGGATGTTTATTGTTTTGTGTTTATTGAATAGTTATTCATACGCTTGAGTATATTCGTTGTTTGGATAAAACGATATTTTATGTAATTCACCGAAATTATCCTTTTAATGCTTTGAATAATAATATACATTTTATTGTGTACGTAATTGTGAGGCTTTGTGAAATTTCTCTATCATTAATCCGCGTTCTTATCTCTCGTGACGTGACTGTCTTAATTTAAATTTAATTTACGGTAGAAAGAGGTAAAGTTTGTGAATATATTTTTATGAACTACTGATCCGATTGTAAATAATCTTTTACTAATAGAAAGCTACGTTCGTGATAATGGCGTACGAAGTTGCTTGCGAATACTGGTACGTTTTTATAACTGGTAGTTTATAATCAATATAGTGAGATTGTTAACTGTCGGTGCTTCATGAGCAGACATTAAAATTTGCTATCTAACGGCGACATTTTACACGTTCATAAACTAACTGGATTCGTTAGGTTAGGGTTGAGAATTAGCCGTTGGATATATTTCAACTCCCATTATCACGATTTTGAACATTTAATAGATATAAACACAAAAAAATAATAATAATAATAGTAAGTATATCAGCTTACATTTTGACTAGTTTGTTTATGACTTAACGGCTCGTACAATTGTCCGGTGACATATATAAACGATAAAGTATTAAATATATTCATTTTTTTTATGTGTGCTACAACATTGTAAATATATCAATTAATAAGTTTTAATTAGTACTTTCAATTTTAAAAAGTAATAATACCTAACTAATTAAAAAGTATCGTCGCTATTGATGTTCTAGATAGGGCAGTGATCAAAGTACAAACTAAAATAAAACATAATTTCCAATTTTTCAGATACAAGTTTCAAATAAAATAAAATAAACATCAACCTAAATCTAACCTGAAGCAGACTTTGTAATATCTATCCTTAAATAGTATAAAAGAAAGTCGCTATCCGTGTCTGTCGGTCTGTTTCTCCGCTTAGTTCTTCTAAATCACACAAAGGATTTTTATACGGTTTTCACTGTCATTTCCAGAGTTTTTTTACGGAAAATTCAATGTTTTGTAATAAAGTCGACATAAAAAAATATTTTAGGGCCCTTTATATGGCTTACGCTGGCTACACCTTATGAGGTACATCAAAGTAATTTCAAAAAGCATTTTAGTTTTTCAAAAAGCCTAGAGAAAAGCCCACTATTGCATATATCTATCTCCTAAGGTCGACTCACAGTAACATTTTTTTTTAATATTGATTAAATATATTAGGTTATTTACGAATCTAGTTTCTCATATTTAGCATTAATCCTTATCCACATAAATAAATCAGGTACCTTGGGTATTTAATGTAGATTACAATTTTCTTATACATAATATCATTCAAATACCGTAGAAGATATCAAGGATTCATTACGCGCAACCACAATATCACTAGCAACGAAACGAAACGAAATGAAACGAACGAAACGAAAAAAAAACGAACGAAACGAAACGATTGAGCGGCAATCCGCGACGTGAATCTGCCGCCACGGCCACTTTTCGTAACTATCAATACCAAAGCGATAAACGCTACATCAATCGAACATGATTTTTTTAAATCAAAAATGACGCCACATTCGTAAATTACACCCGTGCGAAGCCGAAGCGGGTCACTAGTATATTATATTACATGGTTATACAGAATGTAAAATATATACCTATTCATTGTGATTTCATGTGAGACGGGTTGCTTCTCCATGCTCGGGATTCTTTAATAAAAACAAAATTAAAATATGTACATTGTAACATCGGGGGTATCTTTTAGAAACTTGTTGATCATTCTTGCTTGGCATGTGTTGAAACATATCATGACTTTAGATATCGTGGAATCAGCGCACGGTAGTATTTCCCTGCCCTGTCTACAATCTATTAGACTGTTGCATTCTAAATATTTAATTCGACCCGTATAAAATCGTGATTTAGATAATATTAAATTTGTTTTGCTATTTAAGACTTTTAATATTATTATATGTATAACGCCCTTTGCACATGACGCTACTCTAGATGGCGATGATTCTATACGCGATGGTACTGAAATCTCCATAGGTCCGTCGCCATTAAAACTTAAAGTGTGTCAACATGTCTGACTCAAGTACCAGAGTACCAAAACAATATAAATCCCCATATAAGGAGATATTGGGTTCATCCCTATTTATAAAGAAATATAAACTTCAAACTGTTTGTTGTGCAGCCAAAGAAATGAATAAAATACATAAATATAAACAAACAGGGATGTTTCTCTAACTCCTGAACGGATTTAACGTTTATTAATTGCTCCGACATGATTCAAATCGCCGCAACCCACTTCGCGCGAGACTGGCGTTACCAACATGTTGGCAGCTCTTTGCATGTGTGCGGAGCTGTATAGAATTACTCTGCAATTTTCGCCACGATATTTTAGTCGTCGAGTATCGGATACATGCGTAGCGTCATGTGCGAACTGCCTAAAAAGCGAGTTCTCATCTTACAAATTTGGAGGAAATACCGTTTATTGAAGGTAAAGTTTTAAGTTCTGTAAAATGCATTATTAATAATGTTGTGTTATATAGTTGAGTGCTGTATTGCAACTCATCATCATCTCAGTCGAAAGATGTCCACTGCTGGACATAAGCCTCCCCCAAAAAACGCCACAACGACCGGTCCTGTGCTGCCCGCATCCAGCGGCTTCCCGCAACCTTTACCAGGTCGTCGGACTAGCTTGTGGCGGGTCTGCCCACGCTGCGTCTTCCGGTACGTGGCCGCCACTCGAGAACTCTTCGACCCCATCGGCCATCTGTACTACGAGTTACGTGGCCCGCCCACTGCCACTTAAGTCTATCTATTCTTCAGGCTATGTCGGTGACATTGGTTCTTCTGCGGATCTACTCATTTCTTATTTGATCACGCAGAGAAACTCCGAGCATAGTCCTCTTCATTGCCCTTTAAGTGACTTTGAGCTTTTTTGTGAAGCCCATAGTTAGCGACCACATTTGTATAGAATATAAATTATAGAAATAATACTATTCCATAGTTCCTAAGCGCAGATATTGCGTAGCTCTGAGGTTGATGATACCAATTAACCATAATTATAGTTACAAAATAATTTACACGAACGTACAAAATGTGTAGTTTAATTAATAAGGGAAAATAGATGCTATAACATTACATAATTTACGTGCATGTTAAATATTTTGATTACATCTGTTAAATTCCCTAAATTTAAATGAAATAGGATATGTACAATTATTAAACAGGAAACAGATGATTATATTGTAAAATCGCATAACATTTAACACTATGTTTAGTTGATTCTAATAGTTTCTAACCAAATATTTATTTTAACGTTCATAATACCCACTGAATACAGCTTAACGTGGGCGTATTATGTTGCGGTCAAAGATTTAACAAACACTATATGCAAATGTGCCGTGAAGATAACATGATTCGAATAACATCGTACTATATTGTAAGGTGTACTATTATCCTCTAATATACGTTTTACTAACATATATGATTTAGGTCAGATGTACTTAATATATAACATTTTTAATACTAGAAATAGACACATTACTCATTTCGCGGTTAGGACTAAGTAAGGCTAATAAAAGTTTCTTGTCGGCGTTTCACGATGACTGGTATGTTTTCCGAACCGGTGGTTGTGTTTTGACGTTCATAAAGGCTTTCATAGGGTCTAAATTGTATAAAGTATTTTTGATTTTGAATATTATGTATGTCAAATTTTTTTTATGAGATTTAAATAACAAACAGATCCGCTGTTTTAGTTGTTTTTGCATAGATTGTTATAAAAGAGGACTAAGAGACGCTCAGTGTGACCCGCCACGACCGCCCTCTCCTACGGCAACTCAAACCTAGGTCCTATCCATCGGCATGGAGCTTTTGAGCCAAGCAGCCGCTCGCGCGATACAGTGACTCTGCATTCACGAGCTATCACAGACACACATTACACTGCACCATACACACATGCACGCCACACAGGTACATAGGTTCAGTAAAGGACATTTTTTTCTTTTTTGCCTAGTTAGATTAGACAAAAAATTCAGAGTACTAGATACCCATACACATGTTCCTTCCCTCCTCCCAGGGGGAAGAAACATGTATATATGTATAGTTAGTTTAGATCGAATGATAGGGATTTAGACAGATCGCGACTTTCTTTGCATACGCGGCATCAGTCCGAGCCGAGGTCCGGCCACTTTGGCACCCTCGGAACTTGTGGCCTTACTGTCGCGGCTGAGTGCCTTAAGCGCTCGCCTCCAAGCCTGGTAAAGCTGTAAGAGCAGCAAAGGCTCCAGGGCCCATAAAGCTAACAGTATAGTCAGTACGCAAAAAAAAAACGCTTAGTGTACCAGTGCGTATTACTAACCATCGAACACGAAAAATAAGGCTTTGAAAGTAGTAAAAATCTCAAAAAAGTATTCAAATTTTTAGATTTCGACACCATATTCATATTACAAAAGCGGGCATTTTAAGCAATATACAACATGAGACCTCGCGAGTCACTAACGAACAGGTTCCAGGAGTTTGATATCTTGACTTTGCCCTCCCAATATGTTCTTGATAGTTTACTGTAAATTCGTAAAAACTTTGACAAGCTTGATTTTTTCAAATACCAGCACAATTTTAATACTAGAAATAGACATAAATTAGTCGTACCGTACTTTACACTTAGTAGGACAAATATAATTTTTAAGGTAATAGTGTTAGGTTCTATAATAAGATCCCGACGCACATTACAGATTTGCCGGACAATGAATTCAAGGACCATGTCAAGCAGGTTTTACTGTCAAAAGATTATTATAGAGTGGATCATTATGTGAATGATAGTGATAACTGGAATGACGCCCTCTCTGCGCATCCACTAAATTATAAATATGATAATATGATTAATGACTGTAAATATTATTTACACAGTTGGAAAAAAAAATACTAATAAAAAGATAAGCCCCATCGAGTTTCTTGCCGGTTCTTCTCGATGACTGGGATGTTTTCCGAACCGATATTAGTGTTTGACGTTCATAAGTTCCTTCTTAGGGTCTAAATTGAATAAAGTATTTATAAAGTATTCATCCGTTATTGGAATGAGCTTGCAACCGTTGATAAACGGTCCGATATATAATTATTGGGAAAATATGTCATAATTACACACTTCCACAATGTTATTATTCCGGTTACCTACGTACAGGTTTTCGGCGCGGTATATATTATAAGAATGATACACATTGCAACATAAAGTCTACATCATGAATTCACATTCTAAACCTCTTGTTTTATTTATTGTGGTGAAGATAATCACACTCGATGTTATGTTTCAAAAAGCTGTATCAGTGTCGTCTAGAAAAAAATATAATATAGGTGGCTCCGTAGAAAGTCATCAATTGCTTTCTAATAAACAATCAATGAATCAATAGACAATTGATTGTTTTCGGCCAGCCCTGAGAACTTGGCGAACAAAAAAATAATAATTGCCAAGTGCGCATCGGACCACGCACGATGTAGAGTTCAATATGCAGACTTTAAGTAATTTTCAATGGAATTTGTACGAAATTATGTCTCCAAAACATTTTATATTAACTCTTACTCGTTAACTTGTGAAATCTACTTACCTCCGATAGTTTCCTTTTTGACTTCATTTTATATACCTACTACTACCGTGATTTTTTACGACATATACAAAAAGCAACCTGGCAGGAAGGTGGATACTAGACTCTAACAAAAATGAGCACTTTAAAGCCTAATAATTTCGCAAACGGATCCCTGAATCTAAAAATAGTTATCACACACCCGCAATGTTTTTAAACGACCTAACAATAACACCCCACGCGATGGGAGAGACGAGAAAAACAAACATTCCCACTTTACTTGTAGGGGAGGTACCTAAACGATTATTTTAATATTTTATTTTACCACTATGTCGGCGTGATTAATATGTATACCCATACCAAATTAGAGCTTTCTAGTACTAAGAATCTCCGAGCTAAGCCGCGGACAGACAGACGAACATACCGAAACTATAAGGGTTCCTTTTTGATTTTGGTATCGCAAGAAAAAAGATCATCGCGTGTGTTCAAAGGTTGCGTATGTATGTAGTACTTGGTGAGCTAAAAAAAAACCTTGCAATCACAAAAATATTCCGTTTATGATTTAGATATCTACAATCAATTGTTCGATAGTCCCAAAAACTGTCGATGAATCTATTGTTAATCGACGTTTTACCAACACTATTGTTCTGCCCTTTCTTATAATGCCCAAAAACTCGACCACAGCGTCCACCCATCTCATTCAGGGATAACAAAAAACCATTTTGAAGTGAAACTTCCTTTGCGACTTCCAAGCGTTAAACGTTTAACGGACATCGGTCTCTCCTCTTTGTGTGAGCCAGAGCGAGAGAGTAAATGTAGATGTGTATGTATATTGCACAATGTTTAAATAAAATAGAAAATGTCTTTTAAAATGAAGTTTCACTTCTATCGTGTGTGACACGATCGCACACACACCTTTTTTTTTTTTTTTTTAATGTAACGTATTCAGTCATTCGTATTATCATCAAACTATCACACTGTTGATACGGTGGGTTCTAAATAAGTCTTCGTGAGGGTTAGTTCTCATTTTTAATTAATGCTTCGATCCGATCGAATTTATTAAAACGCATGTAATTTATTGTAACTATATGTTTAAAAATAACATCTTTAATAAATGTTTGAGATGATTTATACATAAAATTTTATAATTGTTAATATATATCAGTGAAAACAATGTGCGTTAAATTCTTTATTTATTCACTTGATTTTATGAAATTTTGTTGAAAAATTAAAATATTTAGACATCGTCCTAAGAAAATACGTTGAAAATAATTCCTAAAGGAATTCCTTCACAGTATGTTGAAAAGGAGAAAAGCCTATTTTAATATAATATCAACATAATTAGATAGAAATCCTTCTAAAGTAAACTAAATTTTTTTATATGAAAAATAATATTAATAAAATATTATTTAGTATTTCTAATAAAAATATACAATATGTTATACATATTAAAGAAAAATAATAACTAATATAATTAAGAAATAAAAATATGACCATACATACAAACGTTAAAGATTCAAGTATTAAGAATTCTATAAAAAGATAAAATCTTTTATACTATTTTGTACAAAACCTTTTCATTTTTATAAGGAGTAAAGGTATAGGTAAAGAACATCACGCTAGTATACTCTGAAAACTTAAAGCATCGTAATAAACACACATTTATGTTAATGCACTGTAGATAGATGCATCACAAACTTAGAACGTAGAATCCTTTTCACACATCTCTTGAAAACTCTACGACACATTTGCACAGAAAACTGAAGTAACCTCGTACTATTTACATGGGTTGTTTATGGTAAGCTCTCTTCACTTAGTTATCCCACGTTGAATATCTATATATACAAGATTAAATTATAATATGTGCATCTATGTTTCAATTTAATTCTGTTTATAGATAAATGTTCTTGAGAACACAAATATAAATATTAACTTAATCAGAATTGTTGACTAATTTTAAGTTTTTTTTTTCAGGATAATACTCATGGACTAGACTAGACAATTAGACTAACTAGAAATTTATAGCATTATATATATGAACTGTAGTAATTACAGGCCTGGTCTAATTAACCTTTTTATCTTTCACATGTTCAGACCATCGTTTTATGACTGTTTGTGTCGGACTGCAATTCTGCCGGTACATGTAGCTTTTTCAAAATTTTGTGCTGTTGTTTTTAAAGCTTGTCTGTGCATTTGCATGCTTGGATTTAACTTAAAAACTAATTGACTGTCACATAATGAAATGTCATACATGGGAATATGCCATTCCATAATTAATAGGTTATAAAAATTATAACTATTACTTTTATAAATCATAAAAATTCTGTAGACTTTAAGAAACAGGTAAAAATAAATAGTTTTTAACGTAAAACATATTTTTAAATAAATACGATTTTCAATATTCCAAAATAATTTGTAATATTAAATAACAATTACATTCCAAACATGGTCTATTGACGAAAAATTGCCTCAATGCATTTAGAAAGACGTGGGGGCTATGTGGATTTTTTCACACACCATAAACATGAAGAAAGAATACACGAAAAAATAAATTGAATCGATAAAACAGGGGAGAAACAGAGGTCGTGGAAATCGCATTATGTTCCTTATGTCCCGTATTTTCGCTTCGCTGGAATAATTCACATATTATTTGGCATCTGATTGAATTGTTATGTATGTTAGTAATAAAAGCTGTTTGCTTGATAATAAATAAGATAAAAAATTATAACTCTAACTTTACCGATGTTGTAAAACGAACTGCAAAGCTGAATTGGAAGTGGGCCGTACACGTAGCTCATAAACAAAATTCCTTTTGTGACAGACTACTTAAATAAAGAGGGAAACATACCACAAATGCCTTGGCGCGAAGGCATTGTAGCACTAAAACACTGTAACAGCGGCGGGATCGAAGTGGATACAGTGGTAGTACAGAATGGAAAAAAATGACGTTAAATCATCATTATAATTATTTCAGCTGAAAGACAAGATACAAAAAAAAAGATACAAGACAAAAGACCTACACTACATAGGCCTCTCCCAAATTTCGTGATAAAGACCGGTCCTGCGATACTTGCATCCAGCACTGCAACCTCTACCAGTTCGGTCAATTTTGTGGCGGGTTTATTCACGCTGCGTCTTCCGGTGCGTGGTGGGCACTCGAGAACTCTTTAGCCCCATCGGCCAACCGTTTTACAAGCCACGTTTCTCGCCAACTGCAACTTAAGTTGACCTATTCTGAGGCATAAATCAGTGAATTTGGTTTTTCTGCATATTCAATTTTGATTCGATCACGCAGAGAGACCACGAGTATAGCCCTTGCAAAGGAGGCTTACTCCAAAATGATAGTAACAGAGTAAAATAAACAAGAAGAAACAGACAAAAAGTTTAGTAATTCAAGCATCTAAATCGATTAACGACTTTAGTCTGCCCTTTAATGATGAATTTAAACGTTTGAAACGTGAGAATAACGAAATAAGATTAAAAGCTGCTATGTAATCCTTTATCCTATATCACAGTTAAATCGTTATCAGTCATCCAACTTAAATTGAACTAAAAATCTTGTTACATTATCAAGTATATATAAGTTAAATTAGATTTTTGATAAAACTTCTAACCGTATTATTAAGAAGATATTTATTAGTTTATTGAATTAATCTTTGTCATTTTATTACGATAGTTCTTCGTAGTTAAATTGGTTACGGTGTTCGATATAAACTACAGAACTCTAGGTTTAGATTTTATTAGGAGCCAATAACTGTTTTGATAACTGATTATAGTTTCCCAGAATAACGTTGTGGTGATCGAGTTGATTCTATGTCTACAGGTTCGAAGTCCCGGCATATACTAATAAATTCTATTAGATTCCACGTATACATTTAGTAATAATTTCAGTTTCGTAAAATTGTCGACTGACTGTGAAGAAAACTGCACACTTAAGTAATGTTTTTGTAGTACAATCGTATGTGTGTAAATATAGAAATGTGAATATCTCGACGTTTGAATTCGCCAATTCATCGTGGGCTGACGTAGCGATTAAGCCCGTGCCTTCCCTCGCGAAGAGGCCTCTTTGCATAGCAGTGTGACAGATACAGGCTGATATTATTATTATATCAGTATATTACACAAAATCTAGATCATCCATACTGATATACATACGCATAGCTGTGGCATCACATTGTAAGGTTGTTGTTAGTCGAAGCATTCCAGCTCATAAACTTGCGTTGATCCTTGGAAATTCTGAACTTTAATCAGCTAAATAACCAATTATTTATAAAATATATGATTCTTATTTTTAATATTATTTATATAATTTGGTATTGTAAGTAATATTCTTTAATTACTACTTTTCTTAATTATTATTATTTTCATTTGTTTAAGACATATTTATTTACTATTCAAATGTTTTATGTAGTAAGTAGACCAAACTACTAGAATCAGTTGCAGGCGGAAGTAGCTATGAAATTTCTGATAAATTATTTTAAATTATATAAAATAAATCCCTAGGACAAAATAAATTGGTTGTAGAGTTTAATCGAATTTGCATGTCTGTATTAACAAAATACATATATTAATAATGTAATATACCGTTACTTATTCGAGTACGTTATTAAAGCCAAGTAGATAGCTAAGTAAGTAGGTAGTAGTGAGCTTGTTTTGTTTACTTATTTTCTGCTGATAGTGAAGTATGGTTGGGTACTTTGCGTTGCGTCGTCTCAATTGCCACTTGTGAATGAAAAGTCGGGCGCTAAATTCTACTATAACAAAATGAGTACGAGTGTTATAAATCTATTTAAAATTACACCAAACATATCATATTTGTGCTTTAAAATATTTATTGAAATGCTTTTTCTTTTAATTATAGGTACCCGAATTTTTATTGGCTTTATGAAATGTTAGTAATAATTTCTATCATTATAAAGTAGATAGTTTTTATTTAAATATTATGCTTAAGTATATGAGAAATCAAATAAATAAAGAAACAAATTTTAGATATAGTAGATTAATATAAATGTTTAAAATACAATGTTTACAGTAATTTAATTTTAAACCAATTTTAAAATGAATTAAAAATTTAAATATGGTCTTTTTTAAATAACAATAGGAAAACAAATTACCAAATAAAATAAAAAAATCTAAATTTTGACAAAAAAAAAAACCAGCCTTGGCGTGCTTAGTCAAAAACATAAGTACTCAAATAATGTACTTAATCAATTATTTACCGTATGGTCCTAGACGATGACAAATTAATGAATACTATTTTGTTTGTAATTGTACACAATCACATGGACCACATCAAACATAACAGCATCACATAAAACGTTTACGTAACGTGACCTTAATAAAATATCAATTTTATTGGTGGCAGACAGATGTAGATTGTCTACATCCTTGACCTTTGTGTTTATATTGTAGGTAATAATTCGTAAACCGTGGTATGGATTTAAAAGCAGATAATTATATAGTATTAATTCTAAATTCATTCGGTGTTAGCAGACATATTGCTACCTATAATTCCTATTGCCATAAGAAATGAAACGTTGAATTTCATATCCGAGTCAGGCGTCAGAATATTAATGAGTCAAGAATAAGTATTTACTTTCTAGTGCAATAAGTTAATTTGTATATATGAATATTTTCATATTAGGTACGAACGAAAATAATATGGTAGTGTTATAGGTTTTAGTAGCAATGGTACACGAGGCTGTCGAACTTAATCCTCAAAAGTGTCAATTTATTATAAGTTGTCTCAGAACTGCGGTTCTTTTGAGATTGGTTATACATAGCTATAGATTGCATTAAAAAAAATACAAGAGATTTAATAGAAATAGAGGATATTGATATGAATCTAAACAAATTAGAAGTCTATATAATATTTCCACTGCATATCAAGAGATATTGCAAAGTAGGTACCTATTCCTCGTTGTAACTAAAACAACGCATGGAAATGTTATGGAGAGGTATCGTATTTTTTCAACCGGTATGTATGTTTCAGAGTGCTCTCCATACTTCATTTCGTATTCGGTTCCCCGTTTCTTATTCGATGCTTTTTGTGGAAGAAAACAATGGCATCCATTTGGAGCGTTTCACATTAAGAGGAATCAGACAGTAGTGCCTGCGAATCGAGTTAGGGCGTCGTATTGTTTCATCGTACGCCCTTTGAATGGAAGATGTTGGTTTTTTTCGTATATAAAAGACATAAATCTTTTTAGGTTTGAATGGCAAATTACATTTTCGTGTGTTCTTTTTAACATTTTCTTTTTCTTTATATAAATAATTGTTTATCTCTTTTCGAAATTTTATCGGATAGTTGAGTTACGTTTCAAAGTGTTTTAGGCGAAAATCCAGCTACAATATTACCTGGCGATTGATTTTCAGAAAATCATATAAACTATCTATCGAAATTGTTAACAGATCATTAATTTAATCATAGTAGCTACAAGTTCTTACAAAGGAATAACAGTTTTTGTATATATCCTAATTTTGTTTAGTCTTCGTCAATTTTGTTTTTTTCTGTGGTTTCTTGTTGTTTTTTTTTATTTAAAATTTTGGTATTTTTTATATCATTTTAGAATACTGTTACAATATCATTTCCTCAGTTTCGTTTTAGATATTTTCACACGTTACCTAACAGCTTCTTATTCAATCTCGTCATGCTATTACACCAGTAGGGGACTCACTTTTCTGCATCTTCTTATAGGGCTAAAAAGTTAGCTTGTTTATAAAATATCGCAAGTTCAATTAACGTGAAGCTTAAATTTATGAACGGACAATAGCTATATCCTTTAAAAAAAATTATATGCATTTAGTACAAATAATTTTTATTGGTGACTTCATTGTTTTGATTTATTATCAATCGTGCAATCTGCATCACTAAATGATCAAATAGGTAAGCAATGAGAATGGATTAATTGAAATTATAATAATTAATGAAATCCAAAACCCTTACTAATTAGGAAAGTTAAAAAGATGGAAGACAATCCGTCAGGCACAATGGTAACTCTAAGAATAAGAGACGAGGTTATTGCCAAGTCACCTTGTGTTCAAAATTCACCGGGAATAGTCCATATTTCATTTCCATCCGCCACTTGAATACACAATGAGTTCGGCATCATGAATACTAACTAGACCACAGTTTATTTTGTTAATCGCGTAAACAAGAACTTTCGCTTGTATCGCTTAATCGGATAAATAGTTGTAAGCGGAAATACACAAGATAAAGACATTTTCGTTGAATAATAATGTAATTTTAATTTGCTTGTATTTAATTTAAAATTGTAAAATGTTTGATGAAGTGAAGTTTAATTTTTATTTAAAAAAAATCAGTTGTATTTCTTCTTTAATTGACTAAGATATATTATGTGAATAAGATCTATAATACTTTGAGAATAATGTAAATATTAATTCATTTATATAAAGTGAACATTCAATATGATAAATAAACATGTTTTTTTGTTTTTAACTTGTCACTTTTAAAAATAAGTGAAAATTAGGTATATATCTGAAAATTGTTCAGTTATAAATAAACTGTTCTAATATTAAACAAGAAAACCAAGTGGTGAAATATATTATACATTTTGCTACTTTTAATAAAAACTCAAGGCGTTGAGCCCAAATCCCACGCCTAATTATGAGAGGAAAATGGCGTCTGTACAATATATTTCTATAAAAGGAAGCTACACTGTAGGAATATTAAAAGCATCAAAAAAAACTTGTTCATAAATAACAAAAAAAAAAAGCACTAATGCAACATTGCAAATATTATAAGTGTGAAAGTTTGTATGTTTAAATGTTTGTTACTCTGAACGGTTGAACGAATTTGGAAGACATTTAGCACACATATAGATTATATGATTATATAATACATATAGATTATAGCCTGGATTAACATATAGGATAATTTTTATATAGGTTTAATATAGGTTTAGTTTTGTATATACATCTACACCCAATATGAGTACCACCGTAATATTAATTACAATTGTGAGTGTTAGCAATTTTGCAAATATTATAAATGCGAGTTTCTATGTTTTGATATTTATTACTTAGTCACGTATAAAGGGCTGAACTGATTTGGATGAAATTTCGCACCCAAATGGTATATATTTTTTATCCCGGTAAATTACTTGATTTAACGTCTGCTATCAATTTATTTTGTTTTCGATATCCACGCGAACGTAGTCGCGGGTATACAGCTATCATGATAATAAATAAGAATATTTATAAGGAGTTCAGTTTCAGAGTTCATATTTAAATATCACTAAAAGTCTTGAAGTTTGGTTTCTATTCTATACGTATACATTATTAGCTGTGCCCCGCGTTTTCACCCACGATTATTTAAAAGAAATCGCTGATTGATGATTTATAATACTTCAGTATAGAAAATACTTTTATCAGGCGGCCAGGGTTATGCGTCACAACTCACACGTCTCGTTCGCGCCACTGCACCTATAGTCATATACTCGCGTGTAGTGTTGAATTATTTTAATTATACATTATTTCTACATTGTAGTTTTAGCGTTATGGCCACAATCTCACCTGATCTTAAGTAACGATGTGACCCAAGATGATACTTTTAACCTAAGGGTGGTAGCTAGCCAGGCGGGCATTAGAAAAAGCCCTACTACCATGCTATGGTTTCCTCACGATGTTTTCCTTCACAAAAAGCTGAGGCTCATTGTAGGGATTCGAACTCACGTCTATCGACACGATGCCCGTACACTCTACCACTGAGCCGTCATTGCTTCACGGTTATCATAAGTGGATGGAGTAATTTATGAGGAAGGTTTAGGTGTATAATTCATGAAGGTTTTTGATTTGTTTTTTTTTTTATTTTTTCATGATTTTTGTGAAAAATGTTGGAAAAAATTATGCCGACTGGGAGCTTTACGGGTGTGTTAATCGAGTTATATGTAATACTCTGCTACCCGAACCAAGCCGGGGCAGATTGCTAGTAATAATATAATCGATGAAATAAAAAGGGAACCTGCTAACTCAACTAGTAAATACTTGACATAGTAAATATTGGTAACCGATTTTCCAGTATACTGCACTTACTGAGCACGTTATAAAATAAGGTTGCCGTAAAATTTTACTACGTCATGTCCGTAAAAAACTTAATAAGCTTGTTACTAAAATACAAGAGTTACCCGGTATTACGGAATCATAAAATATAATTTGCAGTGCACAGCAAAATGTAAAACTTTGTTCAAGATAAGTACGGTATTCGATTTATATATGGTCATTATTCACAAATTTTTCTTTCAGAATGTTTGCATGAATTTTAATTGCATTTTATACTAATTGCATTTTTTTTTAATTGTTAATCTATTCAATTTCATCATATACATTTAAATAGTTAGACGTAATCTATAAGTAAAATATAAAGATGTTTATATTCATCTCTGAACAACAAAAAGGAAGTTAACATAATTATTATTTTATATATTTATTCATTATTTACACAGTATAACGCACACATGTATAACCATGTAAAACTAAAATTTTAACATAAGAAACTACAAATATTAGATATTGAAATATTTAGTTATTATGAATTACTCGTACTCTCCTTCACAAAATAATTTCAAGATAGCACATAAATCTTTCCATTCGTCAGTCGATAGTTCGATAAGTATATTATTTAATTTAATTTATTATGTTTACACTGTTCCTGAAATTTAATATCATACAAAAAATTTAATCAAAGTAAATTGATTAGTAGCTGAACAAAAATCCTCACCTCACCCCAGTCTCACCTGACGATATTTTACCAGGGCGGGTTTGACAATACCTAAGTAAAATAATTTAAAAATTTTAAGCAATATTATCCAAGAGACATAATGGCTGCGTAGTTCAATACAAAAATTTAAAGTTTTGTAATCCTTTAGGAAAAGCGAAGTTTATTTAATAACTTTATTTTTATTAATATATATGTTTAGTGTAATTTAATAAAAATTATAATAGCGCAAATAATATCAAAAAAACTGACATCGAATAAATTTTAATCGTAATAGACTGAACTGTAAAATTAATAAATAGCAGAGATATACTTAATTATTTTACAAAAACAAAATATTAATTTTTATTAATTATTAATACACGTGCTTACAGAAAATATACTTGTGTGACGATAAATATCAAGCCAACTTCGTGATATATTTTAGTGCGGGATAAACCTAACATAAAATTATTTCGTAATTGTTTATATATTCGTAGTAACAGTATCAACTTTATTTCTTATATTAATTTTATACATTTAAAACAAATAAACCAAGCCGTATAGCGCCATCTATGAATACTCATGGAAAGTCGCATGTTTTCATGTATGATTTTTATTGAAAATTACGTTAAGATAAAATAATTTGGATTAATTTCGTATCATTTCATTTTATTTTACTAAATTGATTACAGAATTATATGTACATACATTCCTTTTTATATGTACATAACTTAAACGCAATTTATAGATCATACAAATATCTATACCTACGTGTAAAATGCATCCTATAGCCTATAATTACCTCCAGACTATAAACTACAATGATACCAAATTCCATCAAATTAGATGCAGTAGTTCTTGCGTGACTGGCGTAGAAACTGACAGACAGGTTAAATGTTTTCTCTATCCATGATTCTAAATTCCTCCCTCATTCGTGTGTCGTATTTCGAAGCGAGAGCACGTAATCATTTAACCTGTCATTGTAAAGAAGAAAAAAAATATATTTTTATATCTACCTACCTATGATAAAATCGTATAAAAATGGAAGATAGTAACTTGGAAGATAATTCTGATAGTGTAAGTGATTCGGAAGTTATTAAGGAGTGTGAAAGGGAGTTAGAAGACTTAATACAACAAGAAAAGTTACCTTTGACATCAAATATGGATTGCGAAATTACTAAGGTCACCGAAAAAAGAACTCGTGAAAAAAGTGATGAAAGTAGTGAAGACGGGTACACATTAGTTACAAAAAAACGATCAAAACGTTTTCTAAGAAGTGTTTCGACAGAGGGCAAGGAGTTACCTGATAATGAAAGTAGCTTAGAAGATAAATTTGAAGTAAGTATTACATCCTTAGAGAGGCTCCCTAAACAAATGGCACTCGCTAAATTACTGAAAACTGAAAATGTATCTAATATTACAAGAATAAAATTTAGGAATCCTTACAAAGTTATAGTACAGTTAATTAATGAGGAATCTGCAGAAATGTTAATCAACTGTCAAAAATCAAAAGATTTGGGCTATAGAACTCAATTTACAGACAAAATTAATATTTCTTATGGATTAATTAGAGGAATAGATCTGGGATTGGAAATTAAGGAAATTTTAGACATTTTGGAATCCCCGGAAGAGATTGTGTCAGTCATAAGATTAAAACGTAGAGACACAGAGGGTAAATGGATAGATAGTGAATCAGTTCGTGTAGGATTTAAAAGTGATAAAATTCCATTGTATATTCACGCGTACGGCTGTAGATTTCCAGTTGAATCTTTTTCGTTTCCCGTAACTCAGTGTTCCAAGTGTTGGAAATTTGGACATATTAAAAATCATTGTACTCAAAGCCAACCATTATGCCCCAAGTGTGGAGAAGAACATCCCAATTGTGAAAGTGAGGAATATAAATGTTTAAATTGTAAAGGTCATCACTGGGCTTTAGATAAAACTTGTCCGACTTATTTAAAAGAAAAAAGAATACAATTCATACTGTCCAAGGAAAATATGGCTTATAAAAAAGCTTTGGAGGTTGTTTTAAAAGAAAACCGTGAAAAAAAGAATACTATAGAGAACAACAGTCATATATATGAAAAGAATCCTGCTAGACCGAGTAATCATAATATATTGTATAGTGAAGTAGTAGCTCAAGGAAGTAATGTCAGTAGAACGTCTACGAGCTTTCAGAAAGAAGGAACGCTTGATAAAATAATAGATCATCCAGCTGATGAAAAAATAAGTAAAGCAAAAAAATCCACAAAAAATAATAAAGAGTGGAACAGTACTCATCATCCGGACACTGCTTGGATAAAAGATTTTACACCAGTTTCAGAAGAAGTTATGCCTGAAAGAAGAGAAAAAAAGGGGAAAATAAATTTGAATTTAAGAAAATATTTACGAGAATTGGACAAATATTTGCTAAGAAAGATAATTTTGAAACAAAAACAATTTTAAGTTTAAAGGTAGTGGTTGAAGAAGTAAAAGAGTTTTTGATAAATCTGCTAACAGGAGGGGAACTATTGGAAAAATTATTTAAACTCTTTAATGGATAACAAAATTATTATAATTCAGTGGAACTCACAAAGTCTACAGCCGAAATTAGTAAGTTTTCAGGAGTTTTTAAATCAGGAAAAGATTCATATAGGAATTTTAAGTGAAACATGGTTAAGTTCAACTTGTTCAGTTAAGTTAAAAGGATATCATATGTACAGACAAGATAGAAATGATTCCTATGGAGGTGTAGCAATAATAATTCACAATTCTATACAGGCCCACCCAAGTATTATAAACTGTAATAATCCTGGTGTAGAAATAGTTAAAGTAAATTTATTAAATTGTAAAAATTTAAAATCAGTCATATCCGTTTATTGTCCATCATCTGTACGTACATGTTCGTCAGACTGGGATCAAATATTTTCACAAGTCCCGAGAAACTCACTGATTGCTGGGGATTTTAATGGTCATCACACAAACTGGTCATACAAATGTGATATTCGAGGCATGCAATTATTAGACTCTTCATTGGAAAACGGATATACTTCTCTTAACAATGGTGATGCCACACGAGTCAAATTATGTAATCGTATTATACAGAAAACATCTCCAGATATCACATTTGCATCATCAGATATAGCTATCAGATTTAATTGGAGAGTATTTAATGAAAATTTAGGGAGCGATCATCTTATTTTAAAAATTGTTTTGAATTATAATGAATCTTTTTATACTGTAAAGAAACGTAATTTCAAAAAAGCAGAGTGGTCTGCATACCGCCTTGCGTTCGAAGATACTTTCGGTAGTAATAGTGAACTGAATATTAACAGCAAGGAAGACGTCCAATTTTACTACGATTATTTTGTTAATCAAATTAATAATACAGCTGACAAATATATTCCTGTAATCAATATAAACACTACACCAGAAAAGGCTTTTAAACCAAAAAGTTATTGGAGTCCAAGTTTATCGAGAGTAGTTGCTGAACGTAGACTAGCACTTAGTAAATTTCGTAGAAATCCAACTCCTAATAACTTGTTAAATTTAAATAAAAAAGTTGAAGAGGCTCAATCTATGATTAAACAAGCTAAAACAAGTAGTTGGCATAGTTTTTGTAATAATATAGATATGTCAACTTCGGTTACGGATATGTGGCGAAAAATGCGATGGATTAAAGGTATGAAAACAAATAATAATCATATTCCAGTAGAAACGAAGAAAAAACTTTTGTGGTCATTAACTCCTGCCTCGGTTGTTACCTTTCCAGCTATTTTTACATCAACTAACCATATCCTTGAGAAAGAATTTACATTAGAAGAACTTAATAAAAGTATTAAAAAATCTGATACTGCCCCTGGATATGATGGGATCTCATATTCTATGATTGCGAACCTCCCTGATAACTGTAAGTTTCATTTACTATACTTATACAATCTTATTTTTAATTATGGTTATGTCCCACGACAGTGGAGGGATATATTAGTTCTTCCTATTCCTAAATCTGAAATCAATCCAACGGCGGAATGAAAACTTAGACCAATTTCCCTTATTTCATGCATGTGCAAGATTCTACATAATATGTTAAATAAGCGGTTAGAATGGTATAGTGAAAAAAACAAAATTTTATCATTTCAAACCACAGGATTTAGAAAAGCTCATTCGTGCTTGGACTCTCTTGCTAGACTTATATACAAATTGGTTTTTCTCAAAATACTCCTACATTAGGTCTCTTTTTAGACATAGAAAATGCTTATAATAACGTTTCAGTATCTACAGTAATTAAAACTTTTGATGATTTTAAATTTGGTCAAAAGATATGTAATTATTTCTGGTCATTTTTGCATGAAAGACATCTTATGATGAAAACTGGCATAGAAGGAGAAATTATAACGAGATGGACAAATCAGGGATTGGCTCAGGGTGATCCTATCTCTCCTTTGATGTTTAATCTTGTAACTTATGAGATTTGTCATAATATTAAAAATGTTTATGTTAGTCAATATGCAGATGATTTTGTTTTTTATATAGGACATAAAGATTTAACAATTAGTCAATATAATATGCAGGTCGCTTTAAATACTATGATAGTTTTATGTGCAAAATTAGGTTTAGAATTGTCATCCACTAAATCTAAGTATTGCCTCTTTAGCAGAGGCCATAGACGGCAACAAATAAAACTTGACATAAATTCTTCTTCAATAGAATTAGCAGAAAGTGTGAAGTATTTGGGCATGTGGTTAGACAGATCACTTTTATGGAGAACTCATATTAATGAAATTGTAACAAAGGTTTCAAAATTTTTAAATGTTTTAAAAGTTTTGTCAGGACGTACTTGGGGTATACATCCTAAGCATTTAAGGAAAATCTATATGTCATTATTACGGAGTAGACTAGATTATGGTTGTATATTATATGACAATAGTGCAAAGACACACGTTTCAAAATTAGACAAGATACAGAATCAAGCTTTAAGAATAATTGGTGGATTTATTAAAAGTACACCAATCCATGTAATGGAGAGCGAATTGTGTATGCCACCCCTTTATGTGAGAAGATGTTATCTTGCTCAAAAATTTTGTTTAAAGGCACTTTCGTGGACAAATAATCAGACTATTTTGCTTTTAAAGAATCTGAACACTTTATGTAACAATTCGTACTGGCTTAGAAAAAAGAAACCTTCACTAATAATTGCTTATAATGAAATACAGAAATAAAATATTCACATTCATTCAAGTTATCCCCTTCAAATGTTCTCTTTAGGTATTTGGCCTACCTATATAAATATAAATAACATAATTAAACTAAATTTAGCAAGTGTTATTGGGCCAAAAAAACATCTTAACTTAAATACTCTTAAATATGATATAACAAAAGAACTTACTGAAAAATATGGTGGATGGATACAGCTATTTACAGATGGTGCTAAAACTTTTAACGGTCAGGGTGCAGCATTTTATGAACCATGTACAGATAGCGCTGGCTTATATAATATAACAACAAATGTATCTATAATGACACTGGAACTATTTGCAATTTTGGAAGCTATTAAGCATGGTATTAGATCTGTGCATCAAAATATTGTTATTTTAACTGATAGCAAGAGTGCTCTCCAGCATTTGCTTCGATGTGCCTCTGGATACAGAGGAGTTTCGATAGCCTATGCAATTTTTAAAGAGATATTTAATCTCCATAGTTCTAATATGCGTATAGAGTTGCAATGGATTCCGTCTCATATAGGTTTAGAAGGAAATGATAAAGTTGATAGTTTAGCCAAACGGGCTTTAATTGAGGGGTCATCGGTAAGTATTCCACCTTATTATTCGGAAGTTTTAGGTAAATTTAAAAAGAAATGTCGTGACATGTGGAAAGAATATTTTGATCTAGTTTCAAAAGAGAAAGGAATTTGGTACCGAACAATTCAATGTCAGCCGCCTCCTGTACCTTGGTTCTTAGAAACCGATATGGATAGGAATTCTGTTGTTATGGCTTTTAGATTAAGGTCTGGACACATTCCATCGAGAAAATATGGATATCTCATGAAAAAAGTTGACTCACCATTTTACAACCAGTGTGGTAAGATTGACGATGTCCATCATTTTTTGATGGAGTGTTCCAGAAATTATAATTATAGGATATCTTTAAATAATAAGTATAAAATTAATGTTTGGGATGTGGGTGTATATCACAGCATTCTGGCAGAACCGACATCGGATGCTTCCAGAATGTTGTGTAGTTCATTTAATTTTTTTTTAAATTAAGTTTTTTTCCTGAGGAACTGATATAATCTTATGTGTATGTTTATTTTAGTTTATAGCTTGTGTTGGTATAAGTAGTAGGTTTAGGTTATGATGGGACTGACATATCCTTGGTGATAAAAGTCTCTAAATAAAATTAATATAAAAAAAAAAAAATTCCCCCTCTCCCGTAGTACTTTTTCTTCAATAACGTTAATGCATAGACTTCGACTCTTTATTGTTTTATTATATGTAGAGATTAATATTAGAAAGAATCAGAGATTTAGTATCTTAGCATAGATTCGCAATAGCTGGAAAAATACGAGACCAAAAACTGAATACACTAGTGTGCGTATTTTTTTGTCGATTTTCGTTATTATACGAGTTATATCCAAGTACAGTAGACGTAATCACAATTACAAACGTCTATTTAACGTTAAATTATACTTTAAAATCATAGTTTTTTTTAAAATAAGCGGGATTTATTGTAGTAACTATTTAATCAGATCGATATAGGCTGGTAAAACATATGAAAATGGTCTTGTATCCCTATCTCAATCTAACACGAGCATATACTATGCTCTTTCTCTCTAAACTCTCTTTGCCGCTTTATATAGGTATATTAAACGTTGGTTAGAATTTTTTGAAAAAACCCCTAAGTTATTTCGGTGTTACGAATCATATTGGAAGATCTTCTTGATGATTAGTCATTGTTAAAATATTGATATCTGAATACATTAGCATTCTACAAGCATTGGAAAAAGTGTTTGCAATTTATTTCCATTAGGAAAATGTAATAAATATTGGATAGTCCTAAAATCATATCTCAACTCAGGATATATGAAAATTTCATGTCGAAGTCATGCATAATGCAGAAGTAGAACAAACTGTTGGTAATGCGCCTAACGATTTCGTGGCTTTCTTTTTGTTTCACGTCTAACTTTTTATCGCACTCGCATCCAAATACTCCCATTGGGAGTATTTTACGGACGTAAAATTATGCACAAACAAACTTAAGACGCGTTTACATGACTTGAGTACACGGAAATTGCCTAAAACCTAGATGGATAATTTATTTTATTCAGAAACTTAATTGCAATTCCTTGGCCTGATCAGAGTAACTGTAACCTTTTTTGATCGAACATGCAGCTTCTACATGTCAGTCACATAATTGCTAGACAAAGAAACCAGTACAATTTTTTAATAAAATCAATCTCATTCATTCATCTAATCATCAGTTCATGAAATTTGAGTAAGTTATGGTTGATGAGTATAGACTGATACAAAAATTCTATAGATCTATATTATTATTACAAAGCTGGACAGTTTCTATATTTGCATGCGTTAATCCAAGTAACTGCCAGTCAAATTTGAAAAAAAAAGGCGTTAGATAGCTCGCTTATTGAGAAGGGTTCTAGGTTGTATAACTTTACGTTCTCTTTCCGTCTTATCGCTTTGTATTTTAATAGATCGTTAAAATATATTTATTTTGTATGTAATTTCATAAAATCAAATAAAAAAACTGATATCTTATTATTATTATTAACAATAATAAAATTAATGTAAATAAAACTATTATTTAAAAAAACATTAGCAAAACTTTGATATTTCAACTGACCAGGCGTCCTATGACGGTTTATACATTTTTTATTATAAGTATTAAATACATTTCCATAATTATTTAATTAAGATTTAGAGTACAATAAAATTATTAACTTAAGTTAACAAGTTCGAAAACTCAAAATACTGAATAAATTTTCTTTCTAATAATATATTCTCGTGGGATATTGTGATAACACTCTAACATCGGAGCTTTAGGGGTGACAGGCTTACGCAAACCTTTCCTACGTTGCTTGTTTTTCGTTCGCGGTCAAAGTGCTTAAAACACCAACCTTTTTTATTTTTAGTGTCAATCCGAAAATAAACGTGAAATTTGCACGTACCATTTTTAAATTGACAATTTATTCTCAATGTTTTTAATTGTGTACTGTAAGATAAAAACAATAAAATACATTACATACTAATAAACATATGAAAAATGAAATTCTGTTCGTTGGTAAGAGCATCACTTGAGAAAGGGTGGGCCGATTTGGTTTTATATTTTGATATGTTTGTAAGGATCGAATAAGGTTATTAGGGAAAGAGAAAAATTGAAAAGGCGCCCGAAATATTAGAAAATTCTGGAAAACCTGAAATTGTTTTTTTTTTAAGTATTCTAGATTCATAACTCAAGACAATAACTTACGACTCGAATGATGGATATGTGTTTTTTTAATGGTTCGTTATGGTTCTAGAGAAGTATTCAGGAAAGCAAACGGGATAGGTGGCGATGTGGTCATGTTCATGAATACTGGGAAGAGCAGAATAATGTCAGTCGATAAAATATAATTATTTTTCATTTTATTGAAATTTTTCATAGTATATTATCGAATAATTTTCCTTAAAACTATATGATTTTGTTGATCCAAAAATAATTTTAAATTAATTATATTATTATAATATAATTAAATAAAATTTCCAGTTATATGAAATTATTTTTTTACAACTTCTCCCAAATGAGTAGGCGTCGCGTGATAATACTCTAAGAAACATTTCTAAGCCGTGGAGCTTTAATAATGTAGATCTATTATCTTTAATTGTCACAAAAGCCTATTTTTATTAAGGTCAACATTTTATTACACCATCTGCAAATAATCGCTTAATTTGGAAATGGAACACACTTTATTCCACCTTATTTTAGTAAAAATAGTAATGATTTTATTCGAACAAAGAAATATGTGCTTCTTTTTGTCTTTAATTTTTTTACGTAAATTATATTACCACAGTAGAGTTTTTTTTTAACTCGGTGATGTAAAAGCATTGGCCAAAATTTTATAATTTGTATAATATTTGAATTCAAGTTTTTTTTATAGTAGCATATTACAATCCAAATACAGCGGCGGCCACCGGGACATTATGGTTGATTAGCCCGTTTATGGTTGGCATTTACCATAAATTATCTGTGCAATATGTATATAGGTCTTCTTGCAATGGTTATCAATTCATGTTAAATAACTACAATTGCAGATTTTGGTTTTTCATTAAACTTTTTCTAAATGCTTGAAACACTGTGCTGGGGATACGACTATTGAGCCAGACGTCACGACGTTGAATATCCGTCATAGTTCAGTGATCAGCCGGTCACAGATCGTCACGATGACTCTTTTTTGGTTTATCGCGTTTTGGTATCAGCCAATGTATATCTACGTCCAAAAAGGCTTCAAAGTCGGCATGATAGCGATGACTGGCGATGGACTGCCAATCCCTCAATGTTCGCTGTTGTATTTCAATTGTAAATACTATGCTTACCATAATGGTAGAGTGCTTTCTCTTTGCCACGCTATTATAAACAAAGCACTTTGACAGCTCTTTCAGTAAGTAATTATTCGATACTAGCTGTGGACGGACCCATGGCTCCGGTCGCGTGGACTACTAAAAATATTTTTTGAATTTTTGTGCAAAAGTCGAATATTTTTCTTAAGTAAAATTAGCCTATGTTATGCCTTATAACATCATCTCAATGAAATCGTACCTATGTTATGTTCTGTTAAACAAACGAAAAAAAACGCGTCGTCATACGCAAGTGACTGTTTATTATTAATTATGCCTTATTTATTTCGTTTATAAACTATCTGTTCAAAATAATTTCGAGATTTGACATCTACCAGGCGTCCTGCGCTGGCTCCTTTTTATTTTTCTAGTCGTGTACTGTTCTTATGCAAAAAAAATACGAATCTGTTGTATTGTAAACATATGAACTATGATATGTGTTGTAAGAAAGTAATTACTTAGTTAATTAAAATAACAAAACGAAACGAGTGAAACAAAATGAATTCTTTGTAAGGTACTCTATAGTATTCATTCCTTTGTAATAATGTAAAGGAATATGAATAATAATATTTGGTACGTGAGGATTATTGGGCCGCATCGCTTACACATTAAATCTACATTTATAACATCTTAAGTGCGTACATTTTGCAAATTTCTTTACGGGAACGCTCGTCATTGTTATTGTCGAAGTTTCAGCGCTTGATTGATGGAACATTTCGCGATGGCTGGGGTGCCGCAATCTATGGGTGACATAAAAATCGCTGTAATCCGCAACCAATTGCTTGATTATGGTTGTTAATATCTCACCAAGATGGCAGCTAAGCGTTCAGGCTTTTTTTATCGCCCTTGTTTTATTTCTTTCACCAAAACTGTAGACATTCGTGACTACTTAACGAAATTGAAACGCGATAGTAAAGTCCTGTAATACGTCTTCGCATTTTCTTATAGTCTGTTTTAATGACCCATTGTACAAAATTGTTTCTTTTTTTACCTATTTGCTCTGTAGTACCTACACAACTTGTATAGTGACGCCCGCGGCTTCGCACGCGTTTATTACGCAGTAATTATTATCAACCAATAATTTTATTTTTACTTAGGTATGTTATTGATAATTTATATAGCTTATCTATTGAGGAATGATATGTGTTCCCGTGTGTAGGAACGATATGTATCATGAAATCCGGTTGAGGTTTATAGAAAATTAGCATTATTTACGATTTCTAAGAGTATTATTGAAACTAGCTTATCAATCATGGAACGACTAATACTTTCGCGTACAGTTTATGACAAAATAGTATATATATTATATGTAAAAGAGGGTCTCGCTTGTTTAGGATAGATGATATAACATCCATCAAAGTTAATATTTAATCGTCTTACTGATATCCTTATGAGATACCAAGTTGCTAACTTGGCTGTTACCCGCTGTCCCAAAAGGGTCAACCTCAATGCGTCGAGCATGTAATGCAATGTGGCAACATTGTAATTATTTCTGTTTTCTTAATTATAACGATACATGTCGTTAGTTTTTTCTAATGCATATAAAAATTACCAAGCCAAGTGTGTAATACATGTAATTATTTATACCAATATAATAAAACTGAAGAGTGTTTTTTTCTTTCTTATTTATCGTTTTAGGTTTTGGCGTAATGGCCACAATTGCACCTGATGTTAAGTGACGATGTGATCCAAGATGATTACACGCTAAACCTAGTGGACGACTGCTTCGAATACCTGCAATGAGCCTGAGCTTTCGGTGAAGGAAAATATCGTGAGCAAACCATTGCATAGTAGGGCTTTTTCTAATGCCCGTCTGGCTAGCTACCACCTTCAAGTTGGAAATCTGTTGGCAAACACCAATAGGTGTGTTCCGGCAGCTGCACTTGTGAGCCATTCTTCCTCTAGGCTTAGCGTGTTAACTTCTTGAGCCACATCGTCACCTAAGATCAGATGAGATTGTGGCTACAACGCCAAACCTACAGCGATAAAAAATATTTAAATTTCTAAATCGGATAAATGCGCTGGTAGAAAAAGCCTAATAATCTTTTTAACTCTGTGACTACCAAAAAATTTAAATAAGCAATTTACCACCAATATATAACGAATAAGAAATAAGCATACATCACTAGAAATGTGAATTCTCTTTCAGAATCTCTATTTGGTTTCCATTTAAAACTGGAAAAATACGAACATTTAATTCTTGCCAATGTTATTTCGTTGTCAATTTGTATGCTTTGCGGAGGTTCGACCTTCAGCTGTTTTTTTTTTAACTTTTCAGAATAAGACGTAATCTAATTTGCCTACCACGTCTGTTCTCAAAGTAATGTCATTTTATGAACCATAAATACGTTTCAGTATTTTACATAGTATGAATATTAAGTAAATTTTTAAATTTATTTATATTATAAATAAGCCAGTTAAACATTATTAGTTGTCATACCATGTCATGTCATGCAAGCCTCCTTGCAGCTGGATGTACACTGGCTGATCACGAAACGGGACAAACTAAAAGAGAGTTACTGTGACGGATTTATCACCATGTGTATGGTGGTCGCGACCCTATATAGCGGTACAGATCTCTACCGTTTGATGAATTTAATATTGCTTGTAAGCTTTTAATCCTTATTATAAAAATATGATCACCTCAATACAAACTTTTTAATTATATATCAATACTAATATAATAAAGCGGAAGAGTTTTTTTTGTTTGTTTAAACATGTTAATCTCTGTGAGTACCGGTCGGATACGAATAATTTTTATTGTATATGATAGCCGAAGCCTATCAGCTAGCCTTAAATATTAATTTTTGTTAAGTAAGTCGGAAGAACAACACACCCGAACTGCTTTATCCGCGTGCGCTGGATAGTGATATGGTTAGTGATACGTAAATATAATGCTCTACAATAATATTGTTCCTTAATATATCTAAAAATAAGTCTCAGATACCATATGCCTATCTCTTACACACATAATCTTATATATGTATAACTTATATACATAAGCCACAATAAGGTAACAAAGTGTTATTTAAAAGTGATTTATGAGCATTATTATTAGGTTATAATAACTTACTAGCTGTTACCCGCAGCTTTATTCGCGTGATTTCAATCTAATACGAATATACATCTGCCAAATATGTCTAATTTAAAATATAAAATACATAATTTTATACAAATGACTTTTTACGAAATCGTAATTTCTTGACAATATTATATATTTTCTTAATAAACAAATTTATTTTTATTACCAACTGTATTGTGTTATGTATGTGTTATTCCACACTTTAGGCTGCGGAATTCTCCAATGTTTACTAGTTGACAGAATCCACAATAATATCGGTTCTTAATAGCCGAGTTTGAATGAGTTTGTTTTAAAATTATTTAATGTAGTACCTAATCAGACACTAGTCTAAATTAACATAAAATGAACTATAATCATTTGCATATTACAAACTTTATAATTATCAATAAAATAATTTATACCGTTATGTACCGAAACAGTAAACTTTTCACTTTAAGTTTGTAAAGATAAATTTTATGAAATTGTATTTATTATTACGAAGCAAAAACTCCAACTTTGTAAATTGAAATATCAATCAATTAGCGTTGGTGAAAATCTCGACAATTCTTACCTCAGAAGTTATGGAATAATTTAATATAAAGAGGCCAAGTTTATCTACTGGAAAAGTTATCGAGAAGTTAATCTTTCATGTTATTACTGCAGCGGGTGGTTTTGTACTTTGACTTTAATATAAATCGGCCTTCAGACAGTTTTCACGATATCTATACTTATAATATAATAAAACGGAAAAGTTTTTTGTTTGTGTGTTTGTTTAAGCACGCTAATCTCTGAAACTACCAGTCGGATTCGAAAAATTCTTTTTGTATATGATAGCCAGATTCACGAGAAATAGTATAGGATATCTAGCGTTAGGCTAAACCTCTCAGCTAGCCTTAAATAATGATTTTTGTTAAGTAAGTCGGAATTAATAGCGCACCCTGACTGCTTTACAAGCGTGCGCTGGCGTAAGGGTTAGTGATACGTAAATACAATGTTTTACAAAAATTTTACTCCTTAGTACATCTAAAAAAAATTACGATACTATATGCCGATCTCTTATAAATAAGCTAAAATAAGGTATTTTATATCGAAGTTTTATAAAAATTAAAATAGTGATTGAGCATTATTATTAGGCATGGCATATTAATCCTTACAAACGAAAGTTACTTCATCATCAAGACAATTTTATGTTGATAAACTTTGCCCTTTCCAACATGTTATTTGGACGAATAATTTGGGAGATAATGTAAAATAAATATAATGCAACACTCGGTTCGGGACTATAGGTGTAGTAACGCGAACGAGCCCTGTGAGTTGAGATGCATAACCCTTGCCACCCGATAAAAATATTGTCTAAACTGAAGTAGTGTCATCATCAATCAGCAATTTCTTTTAAATTACACGCGGGTGAAAGCGCGGGTCACAGCTAGTTTATTAATAAGGAGCGAGTGGTTTTTATTACATTGAATATTTGAAATTATATAATTTTATATTTTAGATTGTAATATCGAAGTTGTTTTTGTGTTTTAACCGTTTTATCTATATTTATCGTGATAATATGTACTCACTAAAAAACTTCGTACTGCCATTAAATACCTTAACCGTTTATACCTTAACGTTTATTATTTTTATTATTTGCAAAACTATTAACGATTATTGATACATAGCTTTTCGTTCCAATTGCAAAATCTTAAATGTCTGCATTTGTGTGATTTATAAAATTGTAATATATGATTGTGTGATCAAACCTCTCCTTTTTAGGGTTCCGAAGTCTTGGAAATCCTTATAGTTTTGATCCGCTGTCCACGGCTTAGGTCAGAGATTCATAGTACTAGAAAGCTGTAATTTGGTATGGGTATATATATATATTAATCACGCCCCCAAAGTGGTATAAACTTGAAAAAAAAAAGTTTAGGGTACCTTCCCTACACGTCAAGTGGGAATGTTTTTTTGTTTCTCTAGTATCCCATCGGGATACATCGGATCGGGAAAAATTATGAGTCTGTGAAAACCATTTTTAGATTCAAGGACCTTTATGCACAATATTAAGCATTAAAGTGCTATTTTTTGTTAGATCAAGTTTCCCCCTACCAGCTAAACGGTTGTTTTTAGATATGTGAAAAAAGTCATGGCAGTAGTATATATAATGAAGTTAAAAGAAAAAATAACAGAGGTACGAGTAAGAAGGTTATAACGAGTAATAATAGTCAATTAACTTATAAAATGTATTTGGAGAAGTAATTCCGTACAAATTTCATTGAAAACAAATTAAAGACCCCTCTCTAAAGGATGATCCATGTTACATCAAGCCTGGTGCCGGCCGGGACACGGTCAAACCTCTATAGTATACTTTTGTATGAAGTAATCCATGCTACACTGTGCCGGGGCCAGGACGAGCGCCGGTCGGGACACGGTCAAATATCAATATACGGTAAAGGATAATTGCTGAACAGATTAATTATTTAAAACAAATAACAATAGTAATCAGTTAATAAAATTCTAAAAGTTTTCTATACCTTGCCATAATGATTTTACCATTATTAAATATTGATTTGACTTGTACTTACTTAATCAGATAAAATACAAATGATCAAATTATAGGTACATAAATTATCTTTTCTATTGTAGTCAAAGTGAAATTGATAGTGCGAGAAACCATTGCGTAACTTTCTGAAAGCACACGTGTGTACACTAATGCGATTAACTTACAAATGACTCAACGAAACGAAATAATAGCTACATAGGTCGTTAATGATAAATCTAAGGAACACATTCGAGCACATGGATCGGAAGTGGAGGCGCTTTCTCCTGATTGATTGCTTGACGCTTCAACGCGATTCCATCCATTATTTTGTAAGGAAATTATATTGCTATGTTTGGATACATATTATTTATCTCTATCATATTATTTTAACCTAAAAGTATTTACTGTATATCCACAAATAGTAGCTTAAATGTAAATGTCAAAAATGTAATGCGTTAGTTGTTAAGCGTATCTCTTGAGAACGGCTGCACGATTTGTATAATTATTTTTGTCGATTTTAGTAATAGTTAGGATAAGATTTTAACGACAGAAAAATTTGAATAGTTAACCGATAAATTGAAAAAAATGAGGAAAACTGTAATTTCTTTATTTATTGGATTTCTTTAAGAACTCACTACCATAACTTACAATTCGAAGGATGGATATGCGTAATTCTTATTTTGTTTTGTTCGTTATAGTCCTGGAAAAGTTTTCAGGAAATGAAATTCGCGATAGATGGCGTTGTTTTCGGGTTATTGACTATTGGATATGGCGGAACAACGTCTGTTAGGCCAGCTAGTAAATAAAAAGGGACAAAGTAAAAATAAAAATATGATTACCATAATTCACACATACACACTACTCAGGTACATAGGTTCTGTAATCTCCTTTTTCTTTTCTTGACTAGTTAGTTTAAATAAAAATTGTCAGATCACTAAATAGTTAGCTATAATTAAGGTAAAACCACCAGTAATTGACACTGCACCAATAGTTGACACTCTGACGAAGAAAATTAAATATTAAGAAAAAAAAGGAAGCCGAAGATCGAGATGGCCAAAATCACTGATTACTGATATGTTTTTAATGTTATAAATACATATAGGTACAGTCAGTTATAAAAGTCGGTTAACAAACTCAAGACTTCAAATCAATTTAGTATCAAATATTTAATTTTCTTCGTCAGAGTGTCAACTATTGGTGCAGTGTCAATTACTGGTGGTTTTACCTTAGTTAGCTCAAGTTTTCTAGGGTTGTGGAATTGGTTAGGTCACGACTTTTTCGCATGATCGGCAATAACCCAAACCGAAGTTCGGCCACTTTGACACCTCTGAAGCCCGGTGAAACTGTAAAAGCCGTCTCAGACTTCAGGCTCATTATGGTTAACAGTGTAGTCAAATAAAAAAAAAAACATAATACATACACACTCAACTTAATCCAATTAAGTAAATTTAAATTAACATTAATAATCGTTTTTGTGTTTTTTAATGTCTCATGGTTTATTAGTCCCTTAAGATGTCCACTATACCTATATATTTGTATATTTACAAATTATATTGTACATGTGTAATATTTACTTTTACAGGTCTCTTAAAAACAAGTAAAGTACGTTACTTTAATAACAAAAAAACGTGATCGAACTCCATAAAATAAAATATCTACACCAAAAACTTCAGAATACTTATCAACTGTAGAGCATAATGAGGATCATCCGCAAGTTAGAATTATTAATATTTCAATATAACATCACATAGGCATTATATTTATAAGTAAGACATAATGAGTTTATTGAAGTTTTTATATCGACTACATCGAAACAGCGGGCCGCCCAGCTTTCTACAGTGACGTCACGAGTCGCCACCGCGTGATCTCTTTGTATTGGACGAATCGAATTTTACGAATTGCTCGACTTGCGATCGCTCGTGTCTTGTGTCATAAATGTGATGTTATATTGTTTTTTTTTTACACAAATATTTTAATATTACGTCGTAGATATTAAATGCCCAGCATTTAGCAGAAAAAGGTACAATTATACATATAATGTTTCTTCTAACAAATACAAAGCACTAAGACAGCTGTAAAATACAGTTTTGTACGAGTCGTTTCATTTCAAAGAACGCATATAGGTCAATTTAACAAAGAAAATAAATTAACCTCTACATATGATATAGAAGATTAATAAAACTTAATGATTAAAGGTAAAGATTTTGCGTATTATAAAATTTTACTACAATTGCTAAGTTTTTTTTTTCAGGAGTCTTGATAAATTTGTTCCGTTTGAGTGCATCATCGTACCTCGGCCCTTCAGTTTATAATCTGTAGTCAAACACTTAGGTGTTTCAGGGAGACAATCCCTTTTTTGAGCTTAACATAAAACCATCTTGGGCCGCATCGTCACAACAATGGGTGAGGTTGTGGTCTAATATATAAAAAAAGTAAGTAAGTAATCCTACTAGGATTCGAAGGACCTCTGTTGTTGTTTTAGTTAAAAGTAACACTTTATCTCCTAGTTTTAACAGTTAAGTTGCAACGTTATACTGTTTATAATAACAGTAGGTATTATATGTGTATTTGATTATTCACCGAATCTAAGTCTATATTATTAATAAGACAGTAAAAAAGTCTGGAAACGAGAAGAATATAAAATAATAAATACCAAATAGGTAGGTAATCCGACTCTAATTATTTAAAAATATTGAATGGTTTTCAAAATACTTTTTATTGTAAAACAGAAGAAATTTTCATAAAAAGGTTAAATAAATATTGTACCAAATAAAAAATAAACAAATATTTGTTACTATGTTAGTTACATGACTAGTTCGATTTAGTTAACAGAAATCGTTTTAATCTCAATCCCTCAGACTAAAACTGTCTAGTTAGTGTAGCTACCTACTTAAATTCGAGCGAGAACATCATCGATCAAAGTCTATAACATGCCCTATATGCGATTTGGGATCGGGCGATATTCCCTTCCTACTTCTAATATTTAAGCCGGGCTTATGTCGGATTTTGTGATAATAGGCATGGAATGATTGAGCGCTACGCATCCTCTCTCCGTCTCATATGCTGAAATTACGAAAATTCGTTTTCCATCTTTTCTATATAGGAACAATTTCAAATCGTTTTTATCCTTTCATAAAACATTTTTCAAGTATACACTCTTTAAGTAATGTACTTTTGTTTTGTTAAAGTTAAAAATTCATTTTTAATAAAAATATTATTGGCTTGCAAATATCTACTGCTAGACTTTTATCATTACATAGGACTGTAGGGAAGGTGAGCTCTGAGCTGAAATGAGTGAAATGAGCTCTGCATTTTATGTTAGCCTACACAGTAAGCCAGTCAGTATTTCTATATTAGTCAACCATTGCTGGGTGGTTGTAGGACATGATAGTTGTTCCGACTGGATCACGAACACTCTACACCAAGTAAACATCCATCTTAATAATTACATCGGATCAGACGATGTATATCGAGTATTCAAGTGGAATGGAATTTATTAAGCCGTCATACATATAATACGGACTATAATTATTTATTGCAAAGTATTTGCCAACGTCCATACCACGTTGAAAACACCGGTTCTCCTCCGATCACCAAAGTTAAGCAAAGTCGGGCGCGGTCAGTACTTGGATGGGTGACCGCGTGGAAACACCGCGTGACTTTGGCTTTATGGATTGTTATTTATTGTTATTATATTTATTAAGCCGTCATACATATCATGCAGACTATACTTTATTGCAGGTTATTTGCCAACGTCCATACCACGTTGAAAGCACCGGTTCTTTTTCGACCAACACGCACATGGTAATAAACTCGTCACAGTGACTCTCCTTTTGTTTGTCCTATCGGGATCATTTAGTGTATCTCCAACTGCCGAAAGGCTTTGGCGATCCCACGAACTTTCCCATTTCTTGAACCTTACCGTGCTACAATAAAAAAAAAACTAAGCTTTGTAGTACAATAACAATCATCTTCAATCGCAATGTATTTATAAAATTCGCCTTCTCAAATTCAGTTTTATTTGCTATCAAGGTTTTACCACAAAGATATTGTGATACAATTGGTCATATCTAATTTAAAACGATATAAGTACAAATTTCAATTATTCTCATTTTAGTTTCATATTATTCTTATTACACTTAAAATATCGAAACAAACTGAACTTGACATAAGAGCGACATATTTGCCACATTTTATTTCTGGATCTAGCAGAGCATTCAACTATGCTGAGGCAACTCTAATGACATTGTTTACTTTGTAGAGCTAAATTACAAAATTCATGTTATACTAGCCGGAATAATTCTGCACGAATTTACTAAGGTCTGAGTAACTTGATCCTAAGCATTTTTGTTCATTCTAAATACAGCTATGGTTCTATTCTTTGTAAATTATGGTGTGCTAAAATTAAGTGCTGTAATTCGCCCTGAAAATATGTTCCGTATAATGGCAAGCCGATATTATGATAACGGTTATGAATGACTTCGATTAGCTTTATATGTTACATCGGATATATAAATGCGTATCTCTAACTTATATAATGTTTCTAATCTTCCAAAAGATTTCGAATATATCTTGTTATTAGGTACTTTCTAAAATGACAGTGAAATAAACATCAAAGCCATTTCAATTCCACATTATAAACAATTATTAAAAACATTTTTTAGTTTATTGTCAACTGGGATTACTATTAATTAACTAGTTAGTATGTAGTTTACAAGATAATTAATTGTTTTTTTTTAATTCTGACTGGTTAAGCGTTTGTCCACAATCTCACCTGATGATAAGTGACGATCTGGCCAAGGATGCTAACATTTAAAGCCTAGTCTTGGGACTGGCTCTAAAGTGGAGCTACCGGATTACACTTATAGGTTGTTTAACGACAGATTTTCAACTCGACGATGGTAACTAGGTAGGCGGGCGTTAGTAGCGGGCGATATTGTTTTGCAGCGAAAGCTCAAGGTCATTGCTGGGATTCGAACTCACGTCGATCGACGCGGTGTCCGTACACTCTATCACTGAGCTATCTGCGTATTTTATATACCTGCTACATTCTCTTTTTACTAAAATTTTATTGTACCGTGTAGTCACCTACTGTGTTATCAACGGGGATTGTACTTTTTAAGTATAATAGAACCTTAGCAAGGTTTGACTGTGAAAGCACCACTGTCACACCTATTTCTCCCAGAAAGCAGCAGGGCTCACACTCTTGTTTTCTGGTCTGAAGAGTGTGATTTGGAACACGCATTGACTTTCCAATTCAGTTCATATACGTAGTCGATTTTTGACTTGCCTCATTTGAGACTGCAGTCCTTTTTGACATTAAAAATAACTGTAGACTGTAGTTTTTGGCGGGATCTTGAGCTGCCATGTTGCGGTTTTGATTAAATGTATAATTTCATAATATTTTTGTCTTTTTACTTTTTCCATATGTAAGGTTGTTACTGTTTTCATATGTAAGGACCAAGCCCGGTGAAGCTGTAAAAGCCGTAAGGCTCAAGGAACCCTAAAGCAACAGCATAGTCAGATCGAAAAAAATAATAATGTAAGGATCTATTATATCAGTTTAATTGACTTTTTTTGTCCTTATGTATGAGAGAAAAAAGTTCTTGTGTTGAGTTTGACCTTAATATAAATTCTAGTGTACATAATCACGTGACACTAAGTGACTTGTTTGTTCAAAGAAGGAAGTCCGGGTAAAGTTATGGTAAATTTTCTTTTATTATCGAACTTAATAACTTAATGATATTTCTAAAACCTTATTTGTAATAAAACTTATAAGCACCTATAATAATGAATAATTATAGATCAATCTATATAACATTTACTACAAATTATTTAATATTAGACAAATAACATATTATATGTGTTTATTTATAATATTTTTTGTTTGATAATGAATTGTCACAGAAACTCATTGCCAATGTTAGTGAGTAAAATTAAGGAAAAGCTTATAACATTTTGTTTGTCTGCGTTATATTGACTTCGTTCGTAATAATGTATTTTAAATTAATATAACTATAAATGACGGTTTAAATAGATTATATATATAATTTGAATCGTTTTTAAAAATCTATATAGAAACGGTAAAAAGAAATATACTGATGAAATTTTGTAAGTTTAGGTACCTAATAAGCAAATAACTTGCTCTGTAGTTTCAGCTGAAAAGCACTTCGGCATTTATGCTGAGCTGGACGCCTTTTCTTAATAACTGGACACGCTGCTGGACTATTTATACGTAGTATTCTTCTTAATGTATTTGTTTGTTTTTTTTTATGTTTGTAGATATTTTTTTTCTGCACAGTTTCTTGTTTATCTTACGTTTATCTGTATGTATTGTGTATTGCCGTGTCTTGACATTGTGAATAAATGTTTTCTTTCTTTCTTTTTCTTTCAAATATGTTTTGAACACGTTGGATAATATCAGAATGAAAGCAACACAGCTAAAATATAAGTACGTTTTTAGTTTTGCAAAGGATCGATATAACGGTTTGAAGGGCAGCAGGTCCGTAAAAAAATTTGATGCCTCATAAAAATATTTACACAAATTTCAAGTTCATTAATCATTGTATAGATTAATGGAAGAGTTGCTCTTTATATTCGGATTTAAGATGACGGGATTAATCTGTTCCTCTTATAGTTTTTTTGTATCATTAATAATTAAATATAATGTTATTATTTGCTTAGTGATACTCGATTCACCTGCTACGCAGATAGAGTGTACGATTGAATTCTTTGAAAGTTTTACCACCGCTGGGCATGAAATATTAAGTGAATAGAATAAACATTTGCTAATTAGGTATAATGTTACAACACGATTAAAAAAAAACGATACTCGAAATATCTGGAAATGCCCAGAATATTCTCGAAACATCGAGTATGAAATGGTAGGTGCGAAAAGTGATCACAGTTCACAGACATACAAATCTTATCGGTCACATTACGTTATGTCTAAAAACAGCATACTTCCCTGTCTTTTTAAAATGATGACGCATGTTATAAAGCTTTGGTCGCTATATTTGAGTATATAAGCGAACCGTGTACCGAGCCCGTTCTGTTTTGGAAACAACAAGCGATAAAGGGAAGAAATCTGCAAGATGATTATAGAGAGAGATACTGTAAGACCAACCACAGTATAGTGAAGATAGTTCACTAATACATACATAGTCCAGTAGTAGATAGTAAGTTTGTTTGAATTTTGTTTCACTGAGTACGATACGGCATTTTACATAATTTTTGTACGTATATTTATTTCATAATTACATTATGAAGATGGCGTAAACAAACGTGAGTGAACAAATATATTGTTAGAAATGAAAGATTAGCAGAGATATTAATATTTTAAACTGGCTTTACAAAATATTTTAACATCGAAACGCGTACAGTAATGGACAGGGCTTCCGCACGATACAAATTTCTAAAAGATAATAAAGAACCAACTTTTTTTTTTCGAAACTCTACTGTTAGCTTTAGGGGCCTGGAGCCTTTGCGGCTTTTACAGCTTCACCGGGGCACGATATCACGCCACTACTGGCTTATATATTATGCTTGAACGGCGAGGCGCCACCTTGTCGCGGCAGAACGAAACTAATTTGGCGGTAATTTTAAAATTCGTTTTCTTGCTACTAACAATATGTTTTTTTTTAATGAATTAGTGGTAAATAAACTAGATTTGGAAATAAAATAATAATTGGTTGATTCCACGCGAATATGAGACCAACCGGCCATGCGAAAGGAATAGCGAATTACGACGATGCAAGAATATCCAGCGAAAGTGCAATCTTTAAAATGTCATATGCCATCTCACCGGTTCTGCGTTCTGTAATGCTTGCTGGTCGGCGCCGACAAGGTCTTGATATGTGTATATACAAAGTTCCTGCACCTTCAAACACCCACTGCACTCACACTGGCTTCATAGTACTCGATTCTAGAGCACGAGGCTGATGAGGAATGTCCGAGATGAGCGAGACCTTTATCGCACGGACGCGACTGATCCAGCGAAGGTTTCGACGAGCGACTCACTGCAAGACTAGAGAGGTAAGCTAAGTGCAAACGCGATGATGGTTCTAAGAAAATTCCCATGGGAGACCCTGATACGAGTGAGTTTCGAACCGTGTGGACGTGACGGGATTCGACGAGACTACCTGACGCGAGTGCTAGTGGTAGCAACGACAAATCGAAAAACTAACCACTCTAGATAACATGATTATTAGAAAAATAGTTAATGTCAACTACCTACTTTAATTTAAGACAGTTTTAAATTAGGTACGTGGCTGCAATAAATGTAGTCATGTAGACATAAGAGTCAGGCTGATAGAAGAATGAAAAACAAAATGCGCCCAACCCTAGTGATGTGGATACAATTTTCTGCATTTAGAAGTATATAAATCAATATTAACACTAAATATAGCTTGTATTTACATTTTCCCGATAACAGTTTATACGTATATACTAAATTAATTGCTACATATTATCTACAAACTCAATATAGCAATGTAGATATAATATACAAATTGGCTATTTTCTATTTGTACCTACTTATCAAATACTGATCCCATATAAAACGCGATATCGATAAATAACAATAAATTGGACAAAATATCTATAACTCATTCAGTTCAATTTTATTTACTTTTTATTTTGTTTAATACGGGTATAACCATTTGTTAACAAAAATATGTTATTTATTGTGCCTGTAAATGTCAATAAAATTTTCAAGTTTTATTTTAACTCTTTTTCCTATATTAATTAGGCGATTGTTTTATAAGATCCTTTTAAGCAGATGTGGTATAAGGCACTCATGCCTTTTAACTAAATAAAAAAAACATTCGTTGAAGTTATGTAATATCAAATACTGTTTTTGTTTTCATTTATTGTAATTCATTTTGTATTTCTAATTTATCGTCAGTTTTTGTTACTTACTTTTTTCTATATTGAGCTGTATTTATTTATGTATTTAGCTATATATCGTAACTTAATTAAAGACAATGAACGTAGTAGGAAGTGTTAAAGGTGGATAAATAATATATTATGATAAAATAATTTAATAAAATAATATAAACTTAAATGCAATAATATTGAAAACGTATTTTACAGTCAGGCCGTGGTTTACATTTTCATTGTTCAGCGATTTACGACACGTGGTTCCTCAGTAGCACGTCGTAAAAATATACGTTTATTGACTGCGACAAACTGGAATAAAAGTCTTCATGTTAAATAAACGTTCCGCGAGAACTGTAAAGCACCGTCACTTAATAAAAGATCTCCTCGGGGAAGTGAAGCAAACGGCTCAATAAGATGAGGCGGTATCATCATCTCTGGGTAAAAAAAAGCCGTAAAACGTAGGCGGGGCCGCATTAAATAAATTGCAGGCGCCTACCGCCTGCCGCGACATCTGCGTCAACTCGCTAACTTCAAAGGTTCAAGAGGCAGGAGTTAAATTATTTACATTATACTCAAAACAAAATAAACGAAACTTTTTTTTTCAACCGTTTTTTTTTTACAAGAAGATAAGGTCATATAAGTACACTACATATGAATATACGTAATAATTGATTGATATAAATGAATATGCAATTTCGAAAAGGGCACATGTCGCATATTTTGTCAAATACGTTTTTTCATATACATGTAGTTTTGAGGCTTACCTACACCAATTGTGTTCGAAAAAAGCACATCTCGGGTATTAATTCTACTGTAGACATCATTATGAGTTTGTTTTTGATCCCAGAAAACCTGGTGAAGTAAACGCAAAAAAATACATACATAATGATATTTCTCAAGAAATTTACGTTCTTTCGAAAGTAAAAGGTATTTGCAGTAACTTAGTTAGCAAAGCTAATCCAGCCTATAGTGGTAAAGTACCTATTAATCACCTAAAATTGCAGACATTTCAAAGGTGAAACAATACATACCGGCAGAATTTACAGATTTTTATGGAGAAATTCTACAATGGCCAACTACTACCGAACGAGAGCCTCCAGAGGAAGATTTTAAAAGAAAGTCTGTTACTTATGTTTATCTATGTGCTATGTCTAATTTTAGATACTTAAAATAAAAGTTTCGCTAATTTAAAATAGTTTTTCTGCTTCTTGTTTTTGTATTCAATACCATAAATTTCGAAAAGGGCACATCTCGCAAATATAAAATATCTCATAAAATATATATACTGATGTTTAAGATAATAATTCCAGTAATTTTCAATTGCTAATTAACACTAAAATGTATCTCAAAAGTAAATATTTTAAATTTTACACTGCTTTAGAAAATAATCAGTTTTTTTCATTTCCTGAACATTTTACATTTTCAGAGATATGCCCTTTTCGAAATTGCATATTCAAATATATCTTTGCTAACTTGTAATATGTGCATTTTTCTTTACTTATAGTCGTCTCATTCTCTTAATGCCTAAACAATAAACTAGAAGAGTATAATTGTTTATACTTTTTTTTATTTGTTCTGCGTCATTATATATAATTTTTCTATTTTTGTTTATGTTGAAAATAGGATTTATAGCAAAACAACCCGGGCCTCTAGTATTTCCGGACGTCGTGAAATACGTCTCCCGCCTCGTTACTGCGAATACGCGATGTAGGTTGTATATAGCTAATAATTGAATCGGGTAGTATACGCGTGTGTTGATGTTCTTTTCTTGATTTTGACAGAGACAATAGGAAGAGCTCTAGCTGGCGCGTCGTTTGTACTATTTTATAAAATGTCTGTCGTTGTTTTACAATTATTTTACAACTAATCGTAACTTTTGCAATGTGTAACACAGTGTTCTTTTTCAATAAACCTATATCTTTATTTGTCGGGTATATTATTTATCTGACTGAGCTAGCTTGACGAAAGATTTTATTTTATACTATTCATGTGCCACTGGGGTTTCTCATCGGGTATCACAGGAATCATGTTATTTTTACTTTTTATTTAACCATCTTAGAGGATGAAATTGCTGAAGTCTTTAGATTCTATAACATAAAAGCGGACAAAGTAGGTTAGACCGATAATTTGGTAATAAAAAATACATATGATAATAGTAACATCAGCTTGTAAACATTGACATACATATTAGTTTAAAACTCTATTACAGATTTAATTTATGTATACACATATTTATATAAAATCGTTACATATATATTATTATAAATCAAAATATATTCTTGTAACGTAAATATATTTAACATCAGCTCTCGAACTATGACATTTTTTTACATCTGGGAAGAAATCTCGCTCTTCCATATGAATTTTAAACAAGATGTCTTATTAAGGACATGAAGTATCGTAAGCTTTTATTTAACTTTTTATTATTCCGGTTATGATATTACTTTTGAAGTATCTATAATTATGGGACTTCAAAATTTGAATACATGAGAGAAACCTTTTTAATATTAGTATCTATCAAGTTATTGTTTTATTTTGGTAAGGTACAGTAATTACTTATTTATCTTTTATAATCTGGATGGTAAGACAAAATAATTGTGTACGACTTGATAGCTACCATCATAAACTGTGTTTAAAACCTACCATAGTGGTAAGCTCAGGAGTTTTTTTTTTTTGCGATCTGACTATACTGTTAGCCTTAGGGGCCCTGGAGCCTTTACGGCTTTTACAGCTTTACCGGGCTTGGGGGCGAGCGCTTAGGGCACTCAGCCACGAAAGCTAAGCAACAACATCCGAGGGTGCCAAAGTGGCCGAACCTCGGCTCGGACTTTTGCGCATATGCAATTAAGTCGCGATCTGACTAATTCCCTATCCGCAATTCGATCTAAACTAACTATACATATATACATGTTTCTGCCCCCTGGTAGGAGGGAAGGGAAGTGGTCTGAAATTTTTGTTTAATCTAACTAGGCAAAAAATGAAAAAAAAGGTCCCTTACAGAACCTATGTACCTGTGTGTTGTGCATGTGTGTATAATGCAGTGTCATGTATGGCTGTGAAAGCTAGTGATTGTACAGTCACTTGTATCGCGCGAGCGGCTGCTTGGCTCAAGGGCTCCATGCCGATGGATCGGACCTAGGCTTGAGTTGCCGCAGAGGAGGGTGGTCGTGGCGGGTAACAGCTCAGGCGTGTCACGTGCCTCAATGAGCCGGTGTGTATCCAGTAACCCAGCGATGTATCGGATTGAATTACGACCAATTCGTCAAACTGATTATCTTTTTTGTTTATCGTGTTTTTTTATCGTTATATGTTTGGCTTAGTGGCCACAATCACACCTGATGTTGATTAGTGACGATGTGGCCCAGTATGGTAACACGCTAAACCTAGTGAAAGGCTGGATCTCAAGTGGAACACACCTATTGGTGCTTGGCGACAGATTTTCAACTTGAGGATGGTAGCTAGCCAGGCGGGTATTAGCCTACCACTAGCCTAGCCCTACCACCATGCTATGGTTTCCTCACGATGTTTTCCTTCACCGAAAGCTCAGGCTCATCGCAGGGATTCGAACTCACGTCAATCGACGCGAACTCGTACACGCTACCACTGATCCATCATTGCTTCACGTTTTGGAATCATCCTGCGCACATCCAGCGGCCTATGGATTATATATCTCTCGGTGGTCGCCGTTTTTTTCTATATATACTGTAGTTTTCATTAAACACAAAATCGTCACTCTGACGGCATTTTAGTAACGCTGTTCAAATTAAATATTGGAAAATATTTTATTCATTCGAACTTTGTTCAATGTGTTCGCTTTGTTTAGTTTTATGTGACCCTATTTCCAGATTGTACATTTCACACCATACATACTTTAGTACATTTCATAAATTCATTTTTAAGGTTATTTCACTGCAGACTTATTAAACCAAACGAACTTGAAAACTATAAATTGAAGACCCCTGTCTGTTTCTACTTCAGGCAGATTTGGACGCGATCGGTATTTAATACAGATTTGCCTGTATACGGAGCGTGTGAAAATAATCACATCGTTTCGGGAGGAACCTAAACGAGTTTTATAACTTTTATAAGTTGTCTCCGAGATTACTTTTACTCGTCTTTAGTGAGAGCGCCTGTAATTATGTTTGATGGCACCGTTTATCGCCGTCATTACTATTAGAAACTTTGTATTCTTCTGTCATTTGTCGAACATTTTATGAAAACGGCTTGCAGTCAGTTTGCGTGGAATTACTTATATATCTAGATATATATTATTAGCTGTTACCCGGCCGGTTCGGTAGGTTTAAATTAAACTTTAGTAATAACTGGTTAAATTTATCCATGTCTTATTCCATGATGTAATCGACTTCTTTGACATTTTTCTGTATAATTCGTCCTAGGCCTTAATCTGAAATTAAATTTGCAATGGTCATAATACATATTAGCGTATGATTGTTACAAGGACCGGCTTCCTGTATCTACATGCCATATAAAATATCATACGTACTCTTTAATATATTGGGATATTGTGATAAGGACCCACTTCCTGTAACAGCGCGTCATCAAATAAGGCATTATAAGTAATTATTTAATAGTTTGATGTAGGTATACATTATGTACAGTTTCATATTGCATAAATTATTTAATGTTTTAAAATACTAGTGTGTGATTTTTTCTAATAAGTTATTTGATCATGTTGGGACTATGAGAAACTTCCTCTACCAAAACATTATTCAAAATAAGAATATCTACTATTGATTACTGACTATGATATTTTATAAAATTAAGGTATGTTTTTATTATGTGATCATGTGATTATTAACTATTTTTTCTAATAATACGTAATTTTAATAAGATATCTACTATTTATAATATTTTTGAAGATAATAGTTATATGCATTATTTATAAATTCATATTTACATAATATTTCATTGATATATCTTAAAATTAGGATATGTTTTGTTTTATGTTGTCATGTGATCATGTTGGTTCTAGGGCTAATTGTAGAAGGGTAATGATTTAACGCAGAGATAGATTTATTTTTGTATTGAGTTTACAATAACAATTATCGTTTTGAAGAGCCTACAAGTTATCGTTGGACAACATCATCTCGCCGAATATCTGCTCATTTCATATTGTCTTCGGTGTTTGCATATACAGAACTAAATCTAAAGACAGTAAAACTAAAAAATAAAATAAACTCTAAAGTGAAAAATTCTTAAAATTCTTGTTCTACATTTTATAGTTTGTAACTTATGAATATGAAAGATGTGACCATCATACACTGACACCTGCCATTGTATCACACTTAGGCATATCGCGTTCCGCGATAAGTCAGTGTATATCCATGAATCAATTAGTATGATAGGGGTTTGTTTCCGACTGTGTCGCAGCCACAATACACATGGTGATAATCCGTGCATATCCAGCTGCTGAGAGGCTTGTAGGTCGGCATCGCGGCGGATATATACCTAATTGTAAAATTATGTAATTATGAAACCACGATGCAAGTGAAGCTTTAAAAATAAAATAATAAAACTAAGAGCAATATTTACTTAAACCATTGAATCGTTGTCAACTTTAATTATTCTATCAATAACTTCATCTTCGCCTCGAGTCTCACATTTCCTTACTCTACGGCCAGCTTTAATGCGACATGCTATAAATGAACGAAAAATTTTGGGGCGATAGAATAAAAGTTTCATTTTAAAACCGGGTTTGCCCTTCTATACCTTAAAAGACTGAACTGGCTAAGCTACACTATACTGTTCTCAGTAGCATACTATATGTATAATAGCGTAAACAATTATCTTCTCATTTATCCGCTGACGCGATCTAAGTGTAAGATTATAACAAAGAAATATTTACTAAATCTTACGTATCAAGAAACTGAAGATTTATTTAAAATTGTAACTTAACCTATTACAATAAATATATTTCACAAAAATATACTTGTAGGCATACACAATTATACACACACATTCAAAAACTAAATACATATATCACGTGTACACACAAGCATACAACTATTTATAATTGTTGTAATGTTATTTACAGTCTAATATTCATTTAATTTTGAGAAGAACCAAATGCCAATATACAGTTTACTCTAGTTTGGCAGTTGTGAACTCTTGCTTTGTATCTTTTTTTCTTTGCTAAATAAACTTTTCTGATTATGGTATAACATTATTTTTCTTTTAGCATTAAATATACTACATATGAACTCATAAATGCAATTTTATATCTTTATTAACTTCGTGTTAAGAGTTATAAACAGTAAAGATGAAAATAGACTCCCGTTTAGCAATACAGCGAAACAAAATTGTAATAAAGACGCATAAAAATGTGCCCAAATCATGCGAAATGTTTCAACGTTAGAATAAATATATATAAACCAGTAGCTTTAGAGTTAAGCGTGGTGTTAACATATGCAAATATTATAGAGATGTTCCCAGTAACATTAGCTTTATCTTTTACAAGGAAAAAAGCGGATCTTTTGTATACATTTTATTAAATACTAATTTGTTTACGTATTATTATCATTATGTTATGTCTACGAGTAAGTATACTATAATTATGAAGCTCAAGAGATTGTTTGTTGGTTGGAACGCGCTAATATCTGGAACTATCTCGCATACTTGAAAAAATAAAAAATAAATATATTTTCTTGAGAAGAGATCACAGGCTATAAAACTTCACGCTACGGTCCTAAGGAGCGGAGCAGTAACCATGAACTTCAAGCAATCTAGCAAGCTGTAGACAAGTACGGCAATTGAGATTAACGATAGGCGGGTGCGTTGGCCGCGGTGGCGTGGTGAAGAGTTGTTCGAATTAATTGACGGGTGAAACCGTGGGTTACACACCTAATAATTTATATACTAAAACCTTCCTATAAGTATAGATTACCCCAGTAAAACAATTAAAAATTCAACCGTGTAGTTCTTAAAAAAATCGCAGTAATTCAAACGTACGAGACAAACGGAAACATTTATTTCAGAAGTCGGTTGAATAGTGCCTTTAGGGTGAAATCTATAGAACTCAGTCTTATGTCAACCTTAGCTTAGCTCAAATTTCGCTGACCTTCTAAATCCTAGAATTCGAATTTATAGTCCAGTTACGTTCAGCTAATGTTTAGCTAACTTTAATTGCGGAAGCTTCTGGTAAACTGTCAACGTAATTGAATCTGTAAAATTTCGAATATTTGAAGTGATGACAATCGAGATGGCGACAATCGCTATGACGACAGTCAAGATGGCGACAGTCGAAATGACGACAGTAGAGATAGCAACAGTTGAGATGGTGACAGTCGAGAGAGCGACAGTCCAGATGGCTACAGTCGATATGGCGACAATCAAAATAGCGATTGTCGAGATGGTGACAATCGAAATGTCGACAGTCAATATAACAACAGTCGATAAGGCGACAGTCAAGATTGCGACAGTCGAAATGGCGATAATCGAGATGGCGACAGACGTTGCTTGCTAAACCTTTTGGCTTATTGTAGTGAAGATAGATAATATGCATTGTCATCTAGAATTAAATCAGGAATGTTGAAATATTTTTAATAGTTTTATTTCAATAAACTAATTTCGTGTAAATTAAAAATAATTTTGATCATTTCAAAGAAGTATAACCTTCTAACGCGCGTATGTATAACACCCAAGTTTTCCGTAAGTAGTCAAATTCGATGACTTGAACTTTGCTCAGGTAATGCTAAGCTTGCGACTATAAATTTGGATGCTGGACTTAACGCTGAGATGAGTCTGAGTACGTTCTATAGATTTCACCCTTATTAGAGTCGTTAGAAAGATTGACAGAAATTTATACAGATATATTCAATTGAAACAGATTAATTTATCACTCATAACATCTTGTGAGATGTTCAGTTGTATAAAAGGAATACAATAGATACATATCGACGTATCAATAAGTCACGGAACGATTAATTATTATATGTCATAGATGATACGACGTTGACAAATTACTTGCTTTTCTTGATTCAACCTTATGGTTATATTAATTTATTATTTATTATTATAATATTTATTTCATCTATAAATATTAACGTTAATTTCTAATTAAAGGAGTCAAATTTTGTGGTCGTAAAATTTATTCACAATGAAGACTTGCCAAGTTATAAATCCCATATCAAAAAACTAACAAATTGCTTTGTACATGAATTGAAGAATGTACATTCCTAAAGCTATAATTAACATACTACCGTATGTCTAGATACATATAGATATTTAGCTACTTGGTTTAAACAAAATTTATATTGTTTTTGAAAAATGGCCAATAGATTTATGTACATAATGAAAACTCTTCTGTTACATAATAAATGTAAAAGCTACCAGAAACAATAAATATTATAATAAAATAAATGACAATTATCTTACTACTCCATTTAAATGTGTTTATCATCACAACACAAGGTTAATATAAATTAACACCTTACCCTTATTTTATTGATACATGATAGAGAGCATTGACTGGGGATTGGTCTACGTTCAGCAGTGAAACGATATGAGTCAATTATGACGATTGTATTGGCCATTACTTAGATTTATATTATATTTTGTAAAACTTTTAATGGTAATATTAAGCGATTAAAAACTTATTATTACTGTTAAATATTAATCAAGCCAAAGATTATTGTTCCAAGTAAATTTTTTGTTTTATAACGTACAAAGTCGAAAATATTCATTTAGCATATTAATTATAAATTAATATAAATAATTATATACTAATTTAATCTATTTATCTTAAATATTACTTTCAAAATTATAATATCACGTTACACGGTTAGGTATAAAAAGTTAATAAGATGTTTTATGAACATTTTATGCGTAGCGTTTTATATCAAGATCGTCTTAGTTTCGCTTAGAATATAGGAAATTTGTATTTTATCTTCAATTATAACGTAGACAATTTGCTTTTATTTGCTCCTTCAGCTATTTATTTAGACGGTAGACAACCTAGTGAGCTGCTAAAATAACTTAATGAGGCTTTTATTTACAGCCCTTTATTTCTATATCGTAAATATAATCATATGTAGGTATGTTTTATAATTATAATATTAATCGAATGTCGTAACAGTAAAGTTTAACAAAAAAAAATAAGCTACCGAATCGTAACAAAAACTCGGACAGCAGCGGAAAATAATTGAATTTTATTATAGATGTCTTTAACAATATTACATTGCGGATTCGGGTAGTGAAATGGTGAGTGTAAGAAATTGAACTAAAGTTGGTCCAAAAAATTCTCTGCTTGACGTGGGTTACGAAGGCGGAATAACAATACAAGAAGATACGTCTGGAATTCTGTTATGGTTTAGCAACAAAAAGTACAGGATTTATACCCTCATGCCGATAATTCCGGTAGATTATGTTTTTTTTTTAATTTGTACGGCCTTTCTGAACATTATTGTACTGTGGTAACTTATAACAAAAAATTCGTAAACTATAAAGAAAAAATAAAACCTATTCAAACATTCCATTAACTTTAAACTTTTTGTTCTAAGATTTCGATAACTGCCCCTCCTCATTCATATCAGGTATTACCGAAAACAGCATAGCGATCACAAATAAACGATTGTCAATAATAAAAGAAAATAAATGATATCAATAAAATGTAAAATATCAATATAGCTCAAGTATTAATAAAAAAAATATTGCAATAATTCACATATAGACATATCATAATTTTAACCGACTTCAAAGAGTAAGTTCTCTTTTTCCCTAGTATTTTTGTGTGTGCATGATTTTTTCAGAAGCTACAGGACATTTATTCATGATTCTTTTATTAGGGTAATAGTCATATATGATGCTTCTTATATATAACACATTTAACTATTTAGTTAGGTTATCTCCGAGGCAAGTTGACTGTGGACCAACTATAGAATATTGATGTAATTGAGGGATAAAATAAGCGTATGTTTTAACTGTTGGAATAACAATTTTAAAACGTAGTACAATTTTGATAGTACATTGTGTACTCGTCAGGAAAAAATAAAAAAGAAATACACAAAGTAAAAAAGTACTTATATTTTTATTAATGATCGGCATTAAAACTGGACTTAAAATAATAACGCCAAAGATACAATAACATCGTGTAAATAACCGTTCGAAAACATAAAATCAGAAGCGAATCCTACAGTAAAATGAGCAACAGTTTTCGATGACTACACAAGTGCCTGTCTGGTTTAATTACACAATAAACAAGAATTGTACACAGTCTGTAAATGCCGGGCGTTGCGTTCGGTTTTATTCATTTTGTTTGGGTTCAATCGTCATTTTTCTTTGTGTACGACGTTATATCATTAACACTGTTATTGTAAATTATATTAGTTATATGATTTTCAAACATTGTCATATGATATACCACCTACTCTGGTTAACTTCTAAAAATTTCAGTATTATATGTAATCTAAGTATCTAATAACAATAATTAATATTAATATTAATTAATATAACAATGTATCTATTACTGAGAAATGTCTTTATCTGTAATAAATTTTAACATAATGATGTTAAAATGTTTTTATATAATATTTACTAGCTGTGCCCCACGGTTTCACCTTAGTATAATTTAAAAGAAATTACTGATTGATGATTTATAATACTTCAGGACAATATTTTTATCGGGCGGTCAGGTCATGGCTCGTACGCGCCACTGCTGCTATAGACATAGAAGCGAGTCGAGTGTTGAATTATTTTAATTATCGTTGTTGAATTATTTTAATTATCGTTATCTCCCCAACTACGCGTCCAAATAATTTGCTATAAAGGGCTTAGATTCATAAAATTTATTTGATGATGAAGTAATTTTCTTTCTTAAGGATAAATATGCCATGACTAATAATAATGCTCATAAATTACTTTTTAATTTTCAATAAACTTTGATCTCTCGATGGTCATCACTGTTTTGGATGGGTACTATGCTTACCTGTAGGCATAGTTCCGACACTATGCGCTGTTAGTATCAAACAAAACATCTGTAATGTTAACTTTACATTGGTTTATATTGTAGAGAAAAAATTGTGCAGGTATTGTTTCATTAAAAAAAAATTGATAGTTGTGTGGAACCATTATCATTATTTAACTGTTCGGGTCCTGCTTTCATCTGTTTATAGACTACACCAGATTTTGTATGTATCCATTGTTTCAGCCGGTTGTTATATACCACGTTTGGATTTTTTTGAAATTTTCCCATAGGTGGTAATATTATAAAGGCTTTATTGTTTTAAATTTACTAAATTAATATAAACTTATTCATGGATAAAAATAATATCACAAAATTAATACTATACGTAGATTTACTTACTGAAGAAGTGATCACCAAATAAAAGACAGTTGCCTTAATATCATGTCACTTACATACTGTGCAAACTATATTATCTGTAACTACGCTATGCAAAAACAATACCAGAGTCATAATTAGGAAAATACTGCTGATTTGATTTTAGTATAATGTAATTATCGATGTAATAGAATAATTTATTACCACGTTCTACTACCGAACTCTTCGAAATTTATGATTGAGATTTTGTTCCAAATCTGGTAGTATACATATTACGATAATTACAATCGTGAATAATACTATAAAAAGTAAAGCAAAGAAAAAAACCCATTCATTTGACTACTAAGAGTCACATCGTTTATCTTGTTCTCACATAGAAATGAGACGGGACACTCCAATTTCCGTACCTACATGACAAACGTTTTAAAATTATACCTGTAATAATTCTGGCAACAATGAACGTCTAGATGGAAAGACTTTTGATTAATGAATGCTACCTACCTCGAATCTGATTTAAGACGCTTTAACAATTCATATGCGATGTCCAGTTTAGAGAGAATATATTGTAGAGGACTTGAAATATGTTTAAATAGCAATGATTTATTTATTTCATTGGCATAACATTAAGAAATTTTTCGACAAGACTGTTACAAGATATTAGGGCCACGTCTCTTTTCTTCGCCATATTACGTTGGTGGTGTAGGGACCAATGAAATAAATAAATCATTAATATTTAAACACATTTCAAATTACCTATATGTTATATTTATTAATGCTATGTAGTTTAGCAAATACTGCAAATATGACATCCTGTTTCCAAGTATTTATTTGCCATTACAGCATATTCACCCATATTGTGGTATTTTGGCATAAAAGTAAACTGAACTATACAGGGTGTATTATGAACAAGCGCTTTTATTAACAATCATATTACGATATCATTATACTTAATATCACATTAGATGTATTCTTAATTCTTATAACACAAATACATAATTTGATTTATTATTGAGGGCATTTAACTTTCATACTCAGATTGTGAGTGAAATATTTTCAGTCAAGTCTATTTTCACCAGCGATAATTATTTTATGTTGATGGGTTTATAAAGTAATACTAAAAATGAAATGAATCAGTAATTTAAATATATAATAAAATTATTTTAAAGTTCAAGAGATTGTATTTTTTAAGTCGACCACGTATATTAGAAGTAAACTATATATTTTTAAAATTAATCATAATATATTATAGTACGTTCTTCGTACGTTCTAGTAAACGCATGAAAACTGCTAATTTATGTAGGTCAGTAGGGGCTATGAGGGAAACTAAGCAAAACCTTGATTACATTATGTCTCCCGTCCCTATAATTTAATTGATCTATCGAGTTTTAGTGTATCATATGTGAAATTTATATGTTCGAATTTGGTACGTTATCGCCTTAATTGAGTTAAAGGATATTCGGTTATTTGATGAGATATTTGATATTAGATAAAATATTACATGAACGTAAATTGTGAGGGTGTCTGTACTATTAATTAAATGTCACTGTACAATATATTATGTAAACCGTATAATATAATAATACACTGTAATCAAAGAGTATTGTTTATGTTTATATTAAAATCTATATTAATTCCACTTGTCACTTATGATACTTTACATATTTTTTTTTGATAGACGGGTTTAAGAGTATTACAATATCTTTTTTTTTGCATGTACAAGTGTACAAGAAAAATCGTAGTGCCTACACTAAACATCCTATGTTCAATCATAAATCTACTTTCCTAATATGATTAACAGAATAAAACATTAGGCACTTGATTGGTATATAAGATAACTGATATACTATTTCTCTACTTTTTATAATTAAATGGTCCCAATTTTAGTATTATATATTGTACTCTAATGATTATGAGTGATGCTATCACTCGAATAAAGAGCTATAGCGTTACAATATATTTACTACTAGCTATGCCAACGGCTCAGCTCGCGTGAAATACTAAAATATTACTAATTAAAAACTTTTTTAAACATTAGGTACATACATGGTTTATTTTAAATCGAAATATTTATTGCAAGACCCCTTTATACACAATACCTTATCAAACGCTGTTAAGGGCCATTATATAAGTATGATAATGAAATTATTTTATTTGGTTTCACGTCGTGTTAATAATTTTTAATTTTCTCATGTGCTTCAAATATTAAACTAAGATTTATGGTACTGCCAACTTTTTAAGTTATTTTATTGTAAACTATAGTCCACTGCGTTATACTGGTTAGTAATATTAAATGGTTTAGGTAAAGTATTGCAAGAAAACGTAATGGGTTTAATAAAAAAAGTCTTAATATACTATTATCAACATAACTGGTTTTATGTATAAGTTGATGTAGCAATACATAATTATACAAAAATTTGGCCAGAGAATACTCCTCTGATTTAAAAAAAGAATCACGTTAATCGCTTCCGCTGTACTCGAGCTACAGGCTTACTAATAATATTCCTTTTATAATGTATTAACTGGCCCGGCAGAAGTTGTTTTGTCATTTCCAATACTCAATAACTTGTTTTTGACACAGCACCAACTAGCTTGTTTTTTTCTGGACCGTTACGAACGAAACAAAACAAAAATTATGCATATTTATCGTCATAATTGTGAGTTATGATCTTGAGTAAAAAAAAACTGTAATATAAAATCAATTTCAGTTTTACCAGAATTCCGGTTAACTTTCCAATTTATTCTTTCTCTAAAAACCTTATTTGAACTATTACTAACATTTAAAAAAAGAATGACCGAAATCGGTCCAGCGTTCTCGGGTGATGCGTTAACCAACGAACAGCATTTCATTTTTATTTATATAATTGTAAAAATAAGGATAACATATTATTTCAGTGAAACCAAAAGGAGTAATGTGGGGCGGGGGTGCGCAGTGCGTGCACGCCTCGTTGCCGCGGGGTGCCCGCGCTCAGCCCGCTCCCACACTCAGTGGTGCCATCGCAAGCCGCCGCCCGCCCAGGTATTCCTATATTTATACATCATATAATATACTAACAGTTCTTCTTTTCACTCTTTTTTTAAATAAATCTTATTTTGGTGCGTTTAATAAAAGGTGAAATTGAGAGCTGCACGCACATTATGTGACGTAATTACGACATGACGATCGTACGAACCATCAACGATAATAATGTAAATTCATTTTGCTGACTTTTATTAATTTAATTGCTTTTCTATTAAACTAGCTGTGCCTCGTGGTTTCACCAGCATTTAATTTAAAATAAAACGCTGATTGATGATCTATCATTATAATATTTTCAGTGTAGACCAAACGTTAAGAATTTATTTCAGCAAGTTTTAAGATAAGTCCTATTAATATATCATCTAAAACAGCCTATTTACTGTATGTTCTTCTTAAATATTAGTAACTCATCTTTTCATTATAAACTACATGACCCTCGCGAACATTACACAGTGCATATATTATTTTTTTATATGGCTTTAGCCTATGTAGATAATTGTGCACAGTATAGGGAACGTGCACGAATTATAGGTGGCACAACAAATCGGTACGAGACGACCTGAATGTGGCTAAAAAAAGAAACTTTTCAGACCTATCATTGTATTGCCGTTAATGTTTACATTATATTTAAATCGCTTTTATTATGATTAAAATTATAAAATGTGGGTTCCGGTCGATTAATAATTATCATCAGCGTGGCCAGTTTATTTTATTTTTTTATCGTTATAGCTTTTTGGCGTAATGGCCACAATCTCACCTTATGGTAAGTTACAATGTGGTCCAAGATGATAACACGCTAAACCTAGTGGAAGACAGGCTCTCAAGTGCAGCTGCCGGAACACACGTATTGGTGCTTGGCGACAGATTTTCAACTTGAGGGTGGTAGTTAGCCAGGCGGGCATTAAAAAATGACCTACCACCATGCTATGATTTTATCACGATATTTTCCTTCACCGAAAGGTCAGGCTCATTGCAGGGATTCGAACTCACGTCAATCGACGCGAAATCGTACACACTAACACTGAGCCATCATTGCTTCAAAATATGTCAAAAAGTCAAGAACTCTTCGAGTCTGGGCTTATCTTAGAAGTAGAAGAAACAAGAATCATTAAACTGCAGTAATAGCTGGCAAAATTGTTGCTCAAACGAAGATTTGTAACGTTTATGATGTCAAAATAACTGTCAACTATATTCTGAACTCTATTTTCCCGTAAATATTTAGCCTATATTATTATTTATGTCCATGTCGCCTTCTTTTCAGCTTGATTGCAATAACAAAATTATTTTAGGTTAATTGTATTTACAGATTTGTTTGTATTGAATAGTACTACTAGTTACATAAAAAACGTTATTAGTAATTATTAAAGGTTTATGAAACTCATACTTACATATGTTATTTTACTGCATTTATCCATTTTATCGTTTATCACATAAAAATGGAAAAAGAGTAAGTACTAATCGTGATAAAGTAATAGAATTTGAAACCATTTGACTTATTTTTATTTTTCTTTGAAGTTTTCGAGCATCAAGAAGTGCTACAATACATTTTCACTTAGTTAAATGTTATTTTTCATTCCTTTAATGTATTTTTTTTAACTTTAAGTATCACTGTCAAGTGTTGTTTGCGTAAAAGGTTCGGTTTTGCGCCACCAGGTGGCAGAGCCTTCGTCGTGCACGTTCCCTATAGAGTGTAAACAATGTAATAGCTGTCATGTCAGTTTAAAAGACTGTTAATAGATGACACCTCTTGTGTGTTAGTTTAATACCAAATGTTTTTTTAATGATGTTTTAAATATTAATGTTGATGAAGAATTAAAAAAGATATGGCTTTGCTACAAAAAACAATTTTTGATAAATAATATATGTAGGCATACAGATACCAGAGATTTCACGAATTAAAACAAGTTTATAAATTTAACATAGACAATATACACATCACGTGTTTTTTAGGTTTAAATACGAGTATATTATAGTTAACTTCCGGATTAAATCGCTTGTAAAATTTTATAATTTGCAATATGTTGTTCGAATATTCTGCAGTATTATTTGGCTGCAGGTCTTCCAAAAGGTCTAAAATGTTACACCGTAACATGGGTTCGAATAAATACGACATGAAAACTGGTTATGTTGTATATTTACGAGCTTTGCTCATAAATCACGGAGGTTTAGTTACGGCTTTTTGAGGGAGTTGGAAGTTTTGTACATTATTATAAGAGTACGCTGTAAGTGCGATTTGATGATGATGCTAGAATATTTTTGATTACGTTACCGATGATGAATCTGTTATACATATTTCAGGCCCACTCCCCCATCACCGACGTTGGTGGCTCAGAAAGACTCCTCGGTCGCCTGTCTGTGGCTTCTAACTCCATTATCAGCGGGTACAGCGGTTGTAGCCGTTTTAGTCGCCGTATCGACTAACAACTGGCTGCACACAGAAGAAAATATACTAAGTCCTTATTTCAACGGAACTGGGAAGCACAACTTAGTTGCTAAGCAAACCGTTTCTGGTCTTTGGAGAATATGTCACACTGATCGTAAGTTTATTTTAAAAATTTACTTAATAACAATATTTGGCGACAGTTCTACAAAAGAAATTTACTTCAGTGACTACAATGCTGATATATTTACATATGCATATTACAAACTTCTCATGCTTATAACATACTAGCTGTGCCTCATGGTTTTACCCGTGTTAAGTTTATTCGGCCAACTGTTATCAAGGCACCCGTTGTTCCCACTTCCCGTACTTGCCTACAACTTGCCAGAATCTTGACATTCATGGTTACTGCTCCTCTCCTTAGGGTCGTAGCGTGATGTTATACAGCCTATAACCTTCCTCGATAAATCGACTACAAAATGCATAAATTATTTTTCAAATTTGACTGGTATCCAGAGATTAGTGCGTTGAAACAAACAAACAATATCTTTAGCTTTATAATATTCGTTTGGTGTAGTAGATACACGCTAATATTTTACGAAGGACAATAAATTATGTATGTTACAAGCACTACAACGAAAAAAATTACTTATAACATTACATAGTAGGAACCGGCGCCGCGACCCACACAATAGATAGAAACTTCTGTGTGTACCGCTCGGTTACAATGCGTCCGTGTTTCGCTCTCTGCGGGCGCGGGAAACGCATTGTGCTCACGGTCCCCGCTCGGCCCACTTCCATTCCATTTACCGAGTCCGGCGTCCGCCCGCCCTGTCCGTCCGTTTATGACTAGTCCATTTCCTTCATTAAATAGCACCGCTTTTGTACAATGACTGTTGTTTTCTTGTAGAACATAAACTCATGTTTTAATTAATTCAAAGCGAGTTGTATTCTAGTTTTTCGTTTGCTTTTTCCATCATAATAAGCGTTCTGTTGCGATACAATGTTTGTATTAACAGCTTTTTAAATTTATATAAAAACTAGTGATGCCCTACGGCTCCGTAGGCGTTTATTACGCAGTAAATGTTTTCGTCCCGGGATTTTATTTTAACTCATAATAAAGAATGAAATATACTTCCCGTGTACAATATTTCAACGGCTGAGAATTAAAATTGTATTTTTTTTTATTTCTAAAAGTAATATTGATAATTCTTATAACCTATGAATTGAACAATGACATATGCTTCAGGTGTACAAATTTTCATACAATTCGATTTAGCCGGTTATGAGTTAAATCCGGATATATTAACCGACAAACATTTTTTTTGTCAATGTCATATTCGTAATCTGTGTTCTTTATAATACACGTAAAATACATTTATAGATAGAAATATATTTTTATTATTACGGATTTAACTAAAATGGGTAATGTAAAGAAAGTACCGCTGATCTGGTTACTGTACTTTTTTTGTATAGTTGCAAGACAAAGCGAAGCAAGCCCTAATGGTTACTACAGTATACAAAAACAACGTTGACGACTGAGATACTGGTATTTATAGCCGGTCGTCGTTTTATGCTGGCCTGCAAATCTTTCGTCAGTTGGACATAAACTGGCTGATTCCTAAACGAGAGATGCCCAAAGAGAGTCACTGTTATGAATTTACATCCATATTCTTTTTTTAAAATAGCTGGGCACATTCACTGTACTATAATACCTGATCGTAAGCACAGTATCCAAATACAACGGCTACCACCGAGAGATCGAAGTACAGAGTTGAGTACAGATACCATACCACCCCGCTTGATTCCTGAATATAAAATCGGCTGATTCCGAAACGCGATACGCCTAGTCATAAACCAATACGGTGTTACAATTGTTAAAATTATGTTAATCACGAACCAGTCTGAGATAATTTTCATGTCTTCTCTTTCCCAAAAATTATGTATATCTTAAGATGGTTAAAACTAACGTCTAAATAATAACCATAATTATTATTCGATTTATTTATAATGTGATTTTATGTAATGTTTCAGCCGGCAGCACGGTGTTCCGATGTCTCGATATTCCATACTTTCCACTCGCAAAATACACGCCGGATCCAAGTGACTCAACGAATGCTATACCGTGTAAGTTCTTTTTTATTATTACGCAATATTTTATAACAATTAGGTCAGGAAGATAAAGCATAATTGTGGGTGATAATTTTCTGCATTTAGTTTTCTGTCGTTGGGACGATAACAACAATGTTATAAAAATTCTGGAGACTTCTTTCTCAATGTTATATGTCACAGAATTTATATATTCTTCTCTCCAACTTACACATTGTGATCTGCAAGCTTAAGATATTACATTCTAGTTGTATTTTGTGAAGCAAAGAGAATTCTCAAGAGAGGTATAGGCGTTCTCTTAAGTTTACTGAATAGAAACGTGGTTTAATGTCTTGTAAAAATTAAAAACGATTGAAATGGACTGATAGTACTTAATATTTTATAAAATCTAAATGGTTATGTTTGCTACATTTCAGATGTTGTAACCCGTTCGGCAGCTCCATTACTACTTGCGGTATTCACACAAGCTGTTGGCGCACTTTGTTGTGTCCTCGGGCATTGTGTTAAAGGACGAAGGCTGTGCACTTTCATTGCAGGGGTCATGTTCATAATTTCTGGTAAGCTTTTACCGTTTTTTTTTTTATTATCGTATTAAATTTCATTTATTATTCTAATTATATATACAAAATATATTTAAATAAATAATAAAGCATGTATAATTTTAAATGTATTTTTTTCGGTTCATCCTTCATTGTATATTATGTTCTAGGTCTGATCATGTTAACTGGAATAGTAATGTACATATCTGTATTTAAATCTCAGTTGGGTCACAAGTTGCGCTACATGACCATATTTGATACACCAAGAATGTCGTACAGTTATGGCTATTCATTCGGACTGTACATCGGTGGTTTCGTAGCGGCAGAACTGGCTGGTACTTCAGCCATATTTCTATTTCTCCAATGGTATCAAAAAGACTGGATAACAGAGCTCACGGAGAAAGCGAAAGCTGATTGTCGCGCGTGGGACCGTGAGTACGCGTTCTCCGAGTTCAGAGAACGTGATTCCACTATATTAGAAAGACGGATGATGAAAAGGGACACATATCCTCCTACGGGTTCCTCAGCGGCGACACCTCACGAACGGCGACGCTTCATCTTTGATGGTGACGAAGTACCGCATTGTTCTATACATAAGAATAGGAGAATAAATTTAAGTTCAGCATCGTTGAAAGATTTATCATCTTCGACACTGTACGGGTTCCCGGCGGCACCGCGACCGACAGCCTGTGACAATTATTTCGACGAGTTTAAAGAGGTGCCTCAAAGCGCAAACACGTTGAGCGGTTTGAGGAGCGCTTCGATATTTCAGTCGCAGGCCTCAGTGGCGAGTGGTCGGTTTTTGGATACATCAGCTGTTGAACCTCCGCCGTCACGTGAAGAGGAATTGGTAACTTTCGGTGCTGGTGCTAGAGGAGGGAACGGTGAACAACATCCACAACGTCACGACCGCGCTGTCGGAACCGATCCTTACCGCAGAACAACACCCGTCTGATCTAGGACTATGGGTTACCCAACCCCCACAATAAAGCATATCGAGGAGTGAAAAGTAAATACTCTGTTTTGCGTGCTATACCCAATTTTATGTATCGGATTTATGTAGCGATACGAGTAACGGTTATGGAGGTGTCTTTCGAATTTATGAACGTAATACGTGAATTGTGTAAATGATTTTTAATTGTTATGAATCCTTTAAAATAAACACTGCCATTTGTCTATTTCGTTTATTTTTTTAATGACACAATTGAAAACTATATTTAATTCACTTCTAGTCTTCAAGACATACTATTGAAGCATACTATTGAAGAAAACCATGAGTTGTCTTTATAAAACAAAAGCAAATCAAAATATAGTTTGACATTATTGCTACTTTAAATTTGGGGGTAGTAAGTTAAATTTTAAGCTTCGTAGAATTACACCTTTTTAAAGTTGTAAAGGTTTTTTTTAATAGAAAAAATCCGTGGCCACCTGGAATTAAATTAATGTAGTTAGTTGTAAATTTAAAGAGAAATAGGTATTAAAGGTGTCAGTATTGAGAAAATACAAGATAATACTTTGATTTATTAGATTATTTTGTTAAGAAATGGAAGAAGATAGTCCTAGTAAAATAAGTCTAAAAGAAATAAATAGTGAAGAGAAACCTACAGGAACTTCGTAAGTTATATTTTATAATTAAAATAACAGATTAGTAAGAACTCTTATTGGTTTTATTTATTTAATTATCCTATAATATGTAGAAAACTTAAAATATTACATAATAAGCTACAATAAAATTTATTTAAATTGCAAAGTTTTTTGTTACTTAATAAAAGAACTCTTATCAGTGATGAAGGTCAACCAGTTTATTATAAAGAGAAGATTAAACTATTTCTTGGAGCACATTGGCGTGGCATTTTTGTCATTATCGCTCCGCTGTTCCTTATTCCGATGCTTGTTCCTTTCCCACCTCAGGTAAATCTAAGTTTTATATATCATGATTGTATGTCAATTTGATCATGAACATTATATTTAAGTATCACTAACCAGCCAGCGTACGACGATAAAGCAGTTTGGGAACATTGTTTCTTCCAACTTAGCAACAATCTATATCTAAAGCTAGCTGAGAGCATAACTATTCCTCATGAATCTGGCTATCATACACAAGAAGTTTTTTTGAATGCGACTGGTAGTTCCAGAAATTAGCGAGTTTAAAAAAGTATTGTAAAAAAACTCTTTCCCTTTATTATATTAGTATAGATTAATACATATACCTTTCCTACGTTGAATATTTAATGTATTTTCAGAGATATCAATGGTGTGCCTACACTTTAGTTTTAATGGCTGCTTATTGGGTGACTGAGTGTATACCGTTACCTGTAACCTCGTTCTTGCCACTTGTCATATTTCCTATGACCGGAATTATGAACACAACCAAAACATGCAAATGTTACATGAACGTAAGTAATTATAATTAATGTCATTATAAGAATTTAATACACATACAATTTAATTCACCAACCCAATACTCCAGCTACAGACCTTGATTATAAGATACTAACGTTTTGCTCGCGGCTTCGCTCGCGTCATAATGTCTAATTTTATGTCCCTTTTTTTGGAATGCCACAAAAACCAAACGTTAGACGTTCATCGACTTTCGTTAAAGCATTCGTTGGTACTGCCTTTGGCTAGTAGATGTCTTTGCTATTATTATATAATCTTTAATTCAATTTTTTACACCCTTAGGTATTTAATTTAAAAAAGCTATGAAACACTTCTTTTTTACTTTTTAATTCAATTGTTAAATACCAAATTTCATAAATCTATCTTAAAAAACATCAGAATTCTATACAAATTGTCATCCCTTTCTTCACCACCTTAGGGGTTGAATTTCCAAAAATCCTTCCTTTGTGCTCACTTACAGTTTAAATGGAACCAGTATGCAAATTTTCACGGGCCTAGCCCCAATGCATTGGTTTGTGTGTCAGCCAGTTATCCTTTAATCTACTTTTTTTTGTGTTCTCTATAATAGATTTTTTATTGAAATTCCTCGATCGGTCGATATAATTAATGACGGAAATTATTTTAGGATACAATCGTTATGTTCATTGGAAGTATGGCACTCGCATACGCTGTTGAACAATCTGGTCTTCATAAGCGTTTAGCTCTTTGTGCAATCCGTGCCATTGGATACTCTCATTACAGGTATAAACCTTATGAGCTTATATATTATTTCTTAAAGCGGTTGTTTTCCTGCCAACGCCAAATTTTCGTTAATCATTCATCAAAATTAATGATTGAAACATCATTATAAAACTTATGTTAGTATTTTGTTAAATAATTACAAAAAAATATTATTATTTTTTAGGAATGCCATCTGTTGATTCTAATGAAACAATATTCAAGGCGCCATCTAGTATCAGTCTGTTTAACTAAACAGCAGTCAGTTAAATGGTTAACATTCTATAATGTGCGAATTATTCGCACGGGTCAGCTACTAATGAATTAAAATTAAATCTTAATTTTTTTACACACCCATCTGTGCTTGCCATGAAAATGCGACTTTGGAAATATGCCGTGATAATGTGACTTGTAAGATTTACTTCTTGGAGGTCTTCTTATATATTATATACTTAACAGGATCATGCGATGAAATTTTATTACATTGCTTATTATTAACACAAAATGAAATATCCAAGGAATGAATCCAAAAAGTTAATATTTAACTAATGTATTTATTGATATATCTATTTCTATAACGTAGCAAAAACTATCCAGCGTTACTTAATGCCATTTTTAGATGCGAAAACAGCAATAACAAAACAGTTTTAAAAAAGTAAATATTTAAGAACAGTTTGTGATTTTTCATATTATGTTAATAAAAGCAGTATAATAAACTTTTATCGTGTGATCTTGTTAAGTATATATGTAAAAAGAGCTCCAAGAAGCAAAAAAAATATTTTATGACGATTATTTACACTTTTGTGTCATCATTTGTGTAAACGGAAATGGGAAAAAAAATTTAGTGAACTATTGTTTATCGAAAAATTTATATAAAAAATGTTCTCCAACGTGGTTTCATTCCTTCAAGTGTTCAGATCATAGCATATTTTTTTCAAATTTTTAAATTGATATTTAATACTATAAAAATATATTTTATGAGTTGAAACTGTTTTCAGCGGCAGTGCGCCCAATGCCGTAATGGCACGCGTAGACCCATTTTCGGCGGTAAATAAAAATTATGAGTACTTGAGATTGAGTTCCAGAAATCAGGACTTTTTTATGTGAAATATCCTCCTCTTTTTTATGGGAAATTTCTTAAATATTAATAGTTTTTGAGTTATTAATGAAAAACGAATTTCCGTTTTTTTTCTTATTTTGTTATAATAATGATTGCTATTTTTTATGTGCTAATAAATGCTCGAGATACTTTTTTCTAGACGTCATTCCGAATCGAATGAGCTATCGCACATATTTGTAGAGCCGGGAACAAGAATTAACACGTTTTTAAGTTGTTGACTAGACTATAGATCATTTTTCAATTTATATGCATTTTTATATGCTATGCCAATTTTCTCGTTCACTAGATTATCGTATCCATACGTGAAGAAATGTTATACTATCTTTTATATATACGAATATCAATGCTTGTACACCAGGTGTAGAAGTTATAGTTCACATGGTTTTTTTTTCATATCACCGTATATTTTAACTGTTGCAAAAATCACGGGACGTATAAACTAATGGAATTATATAATCTATTTTGAGTTAGATTATCTTATATTTTGATAAAAGTTTATGTTCTTTCAATTACCTATTACTTGCACTAGCATAAAATTTACAGGTTATTATTTGCAATGTCATTCACAACCATGTTCATATCAATGTGGATAACAAACACGGCGGCGACAACGATGATGGTACCCATAAATTTTGCTATTCTGAAAGTTTTTGAAGATGTAAGTATAAACCCACGTACACACTAAGCGACTAGCCGCGTTATGGACAGACGTCAGGCTGACCAATAGGATGCGGTTGCAATTGCAGCTAGCCTTAACCGCAACTGTAACGTGCGGTTAGAAACCGTGGTGGTTTGCGGTTTGATCGACCCATTTCCAAGATGGACGCGTCTGTCGTCGTAGTCTGACATGTGCACCGTCAAAGAAGGGCAACCGTAAACGCCTCTCCGGCTGGCCGTCACTCGGGTCACCGCGTTCCGAGTGACCGGAGCGGTTGGCTGACAGCAGCATGACTGTGCGAATAAAAACTTATTGTTTTTCATACATATTTTTGGTTGCGGTCAACCGGACGGCTGATCGCGTTCCGACTGACAGCATAGTACGTAGATACCCTAATATCCATACTAATACGTTAAACTCTGTCACTACTAGTCAGTTTAGAAAAAAAAAAATACATTTTAGAGCCCATTTATTGAGGAAATTATAGCCTATATAACTTCACGCTATGACTGTAAGGAAAAGAGAAAAAACCATAAATTTCAAGAAATCTGGCAAGCTGTAGGCAAGTAAAAACAACGATGGTACACGGGTGTGTAACGTTAACGGCGCGTTGGCGTGACGGAGAGGTTGTCGTATAAATTTTAACACGGATGATTGCTAATTGAAAATATACTGAACTATTGCATGCCTTGGTATAGTCATATTTTCAATTTTGTTAAATTAATTACAGCAAAAGTTGCTCTCGATCTATGAATTGAATGCTGGAGGGGAAAGAATCGCTTCGGATATAACGACGTGCTATTTTTGTTCTGCAACTTTTTCAGCAACTATAGGTAGGTAATAATATTACTCAAGTATAGCGATTTTAAAAAGTGCTGTTTCACAGTGGAAAAGCATATTAAATAATTTGCGTGTATTATGTAGTACAAAATTATATGTCAAAATTTGATACATGTTAATTCAAAGTTTAAAATTTGTTTACATTTTATTTTTGTAATAATGAAATAGAAAATTGTGTTCTTTCAGTAAGTTTAGTAGTAAAAACTTTATGGCCACACATTTATGCAAAGTATTTCTCAAAAATTGTGCAGTAAATTCCGTAATCTACCAATAAAATATACAATTAATTGATGTTTTTTTGTTTATAGGCGGTATTGGAACTTTAGTGGGAACAGCAACTAATTTAGTTTTAAAAGGGTTATTCCAGAAGTAAGTTTAATTTGATAATTCAAAAATGAAAGAAGTATTAAAAATTGTTTAAATAATTAACGTAAATCTAATTATTGCAGGGCGTATCCTGAAGCTCCAGAGTATTTATCGTTTCCCAATTTCTCTGCTTTTTCCATTCCCTTAATGCTTATGTTGGAAATAGGAACGTATTTAAATTTGCTTATAGTTTATTTCGGTTTTTTAAGGTTTGTTTTGTTATATTTATTCCTATATGTACATAAGTTTAACCTATGAGGGACCTACTTATAACACATATGTAAATATTTTTTATGATACGTTAAGATATTTTATTCGCTTCTTGGTATATTCATACATAAAGAAAATATCAAAGCATTTATGCAAGTAGTATGATATAATCCCACCACTATTTCGCTATCTAAATATTATATAAAAATGAACGTTAATATATACAGCGGTGGATAAACTTCAAAACCGTTTGACCAATCATCATAAGTGATTAGTTGACCTAAGTGTTTTTTCATGGAAAAGGTTTTTATGCTATTCCTGAGCGCGATAGGTGGCGCTTAACGAGTTTTTGAGTACTGAATAGGGCAGGACAACATCTGTTTGGCCAGCTAATTAAATGTAAAGTATTAAAAAGTGTCATAGTATAGATAAAGTCAAATAATAAAATTCACGTCTGCTGACAATATTGTCTTAAAAATTCACAGATACATTTTTATCTACATTTCTTTAACAGACCGAAAAGTAAAGCTGCGCATCAATCAAATATATCACCGGAAGGAATGAGGGCGGCCAAGGATAGTGTTGATGAACAATGGATACAATTAGGGAAAATTACTTTTTGGGAGATTGTAATATTTATATTCTTTCATAATTTAAATAAGAGCGTTTGTTAGTTAATCTATACTAATATTATTAACTCCAAAGATTATTTGTTTGAACGCACTCCTCTCTAAAACTACTAGTCAGATTTCAAGAATTATCTATTCATTTTTAGCCTATTTTTTTAGGAACGTATATAATTCACGTTACGAGTATAATAAGCCTCAAAGTTGTATGGTAAGTACGGGAAGTACTAACAGCGATAGTTTATATACACGGGTACGTTGGCGTAGTCGCGGCGGAGAGTTAGTCGAATATTAAACATAGGTGAATCTGTGAGGCACATGTAGTAATACATAAGACTCATTCGGTAAAGATGTACAATCCAGTAGTTGATATTTAAAAGTTTTACCAAAATATTTCCTATAGTAATATCATTCTTATTGGCGGGGAGATTAAGCTCTTTTTCATTCACCAGTTAAAAGATGCTAGCATATTCTTGGTTAGTCTACTTCACTTACTTCCAGAGTTTAATGTCTTACGGTATCTAAACTAAAATTATAAAGAGGAAAGATTTGATTGTTTGTTTGCATTGAATAGGCTATGAAACTACTGGACCGATTTGAAAAATTCTTTCACCATTAGAATCCTACATTACCCCTGGTGAATATAGGCGATAGAATAAAAAGTTAGGGATCCGTATGAAAATTTATAATTTTATATTTTTTTGTTAATTACCCGTGCAAAGCCGGGGCGGTCCGCTAGTTTATAATACAAAAATAAACAGTACAAACCAGTTTCAGGAATTTAGTCTCTTTTTATTCCAATACATTAAGTTTGAACAACACAATTTTCATAGAAGAACTAAATAAAAAAATGTTATCTCATCTTAGTAAAACAAAATTTTTTAAGTAACTGTGTAAGATTCTGCAATAAACTTCTTAAGCACATTACCAACTTGACTGAAAACAAAATCAAATACATATAAAAGCAAGTTTTATTTTTGAAATGGTATCTCTGTACACACATTAAAATATGTAATTAACTGTAAATAATACCGCTAAAAAAAACAATTAAAAAAATTAGTTACTCTTACAAGTTTCTTGCCGGTTTTCCTCGATGACTAGAATGTTTTCAGAACCAGTGCTAGTGGTTTGATATTAGTAAGTGATTTTTTAGGCCATTCATACACGCTCTGGTCCACCTGTACAGGTGTACCTGCGCAGGTCAACCACACGTCTTAGCGTTTATGAACAATATTTACACGCACAGGTTCACTGTAACAGTGTTACTCAGTATAATTGATTTACGATTTTGCACCGGTCATCTGCGCAGGTTTAAAAACTGCATAGGTTTATTCCAATACACGCTTCGATCTACCTGCGCAACCACATCCTAGGTTCGTGTCCGTTACTCTGGCATGGAGCTCTTGAGCCAGCAGCTGCTCGCTCGATACAGTGACACTGCACTTCACACATTTTCACACTTTTTTGTATTTTGGTTAGTTAGAGTTAGACCAAAATTGCCATAGATACTAAACGCAAGTACGCATGTTTCTTCCTTCCTACCAGAAGGCAGAAACATGTATTGTATGTATAGTTAAATCTAATTTTACAGATAAGGAATTAGTCAAATTGCGTCTTATTTGCATGTACAAGTGCAAATAAGCTTGTTACCTTGCTTTCGCGGCTGAGTGCCTTCAGCGCTCGCCCCCAAGTCCGGTGAATCTTTCAAAGCCTCTAATGGTTCCAGGACCCTTAAGGCCAACAGAGTAGTCAGTTCAAAAAAAAGTTAGGTCTTATATTGAATAAATAATTTTTGATTTTGATTATTTTTTTGCCATAAATATAATAAATTATTTAAGTATATTATAAGTAACGAAAGTTCTAAAAACCTTGTAATCTTTTCTTTTTAGATGGTAATAATTCTCTTTGGAAGTGCTATCCTCCTATTTTTCTCTCGTTCACCGCAAATCTTTATTGGCTGGGGAGACATCATAGCGGAACATTTTGAAATAACGAACAAAAAATTGTATGTCATATTTTACGTTGAAATTTTATGCCGATTGTTATTCCAATTCAATTTCAATATTCAACATACCGAGGATTTTGTTCAATATATTTGTTTTAAGAAAGGTAGGGCACAGAGAAATTTCTTTGCAGTTTTTCCTTTACTTGAGGCAGTCCGACTGGTGCAATACCTGCACCTTACAGAACTTTGCAACCAAATAACCTTGGGTTATGTTCCTACGGTGAGAAGGATTTCCAGAGCTACTTGGGAAGGGCTCAAAGGGATTAGAGAGAAGTAGAGCACAGAGAAATTTCTTTGGAGATTTCTCTCTACTTGGGGCAGTCCGACTGGTGGAATACCTCCACCCTACAGAAGATCGCATATAAATAACCTCGTATTGTGATCCTGCGGTGAGTAGGGTTTCCAGAGCTCCTTGGAAAATGAGAGTTCCAAGAGAAATAAGGCACAAATATATTTCTTTGTAGATTTCTCTTTACTTGAGGCCGTGCGACTGGTGGAATACCTCCACCCTACAGAAGTTCGCAGCTTACTAATCTTGTGTTATGTTCCTGCGGTAAGTAAGGTTTCCAGAGCTCCTAGGGTTCAAAGGGTTGGCAACGCGCTAGTGATATGGATAAGCGTCCATAGGCTATGGTAGCCGTTTCTCATCAGGCGGGCGGGGTACTTGTCTGCCTCCTTAGGTGTATAAAAAAAGTTATGTATTTACCATAAACTATTGTTTTCTTTCATTCAGTTCAGGATCCTTAGCACGAGTCCGACTTACATTTGTTATTTAACTTTTGAGTTTGCAATATAATCACACCCACTTTAACGGTTAGGTACAGGGTTACGATATAGATACAAAAAAAAAAAAACTAAAAAAAAACACATTTGTTGTAAGGAGACTCCGCTTAATATTTCATTTTTTTTATTAATATTTGTTAAGATATTCGCCATAATAAGACATACTCATAAATTTTGGAGGTAGGCCATAACTTCCAATCCATTTTCGCTGGCGGACCACCTAGTGGATAAGACTTGTTTACGGCCATTATAAATTCAGATATAGGTAAATTGATATTTAAAATGGACAAAGTTTTCGGTTAAGTAGGTATATTTTAATAATATTAAAAAAAAAATAAGACACCAAACGCGTGTTGGCAGCCGACCGCTGCCGTTGGCGGGTAAAGTTAAATACGTAGGTAAAGTTAAATATTAGGACTTATGACCTACGTTCCTCAGCTTGGGTAGTCTGCCATTTTAATCCAGATATTAAGTACGGATAAAATGTACATCCTTCTAAAGGTAGGACAAAAAGCCGTAGGCTTAGCAATACGGATGATAATAATAATGGTAACAGTTCATTTATTTGTTACGTCATCATTCGGCATTTATGAAATTTATTTAAATATATGTCTCCTTATAAGCTAAAACTACTTAAGTTACGTTTGATTTTAGTGTTCAAGATTCGGTAGCCGCAATGCTAATTGTGTTTCTGATGTTTCTACTTCCATCTAATATGAATATATTTAAAAATTTTACAGCAAACTGTAAGTAACTTTGTTAAATTTACCATAAACTGTACCATTTAGTAATAATTGTTACTTGTAAAACAGTTATATGAAAATGCTTTTTTGTTTATTTTTTTAGTTCATGGAGATTTAACTGACAAGAAGATCCGTTCTGTTCTTAGTTGGAGAGAAATGAATGAGATTATGCCGTTCAGTTTTATGTTCCTTTTGGGTAAGTGTGTTAAAAGTCATTTCATCTTGGACTTTGGATCTTGGACTTGTAAGACAAAAAAAATTGTTAAGCTAATTGTGTTAGTTTATAAAATAAACATCCTAAACACATTACCGATTTGCCGGATAATAAAATTCAGGAATGATGTTAAGCAAGTTTTATTGTCGAAAGGGTATTTATTTACAGGACCACTCTTACGACCCTTATCACCTTAATTCATTACGTGAATAACGGTGATGTTCGGAAGTGATTCTCTATCCATCCCCTGAAAATGATAGTAACTGTAGACAATATAAACACTATAAAAAAAAAAAAAAACAATTAAAAAATATATTGATAAACTTGATCGAGTTCCTTACCGGTTCTTCTCGATGATTGGAATGTTTTCAATATTCAGCAGAATTATGGAAAACGTTTCTTTTGCAAATAAATAATATTTTATTTTACATATTTATAATATAAGGGAGGTTCAATTTCGCTGTAAATTTTGTAAAATAATATGATTATCTTGGACTGTTGAGACTAAAAATGTTAACAAAATATAAAAAAAATATGTACCTATCTATATGTGTCAACTATTTTTTTTGCAGTAATAACATCATTGGTCATGTATACACACATTTTTATAATTTTTTTATGGTTATAGGTTTGGCGTAGTGTCCACAATTTCACGTGATGTTAAGTGACGATGAGGCCCAAGATGATGATAACACGTTAAATCTAGTCGAAGTGCACACCGGAACACACCTGTTGGTGCTTCTCGACAGATTTTCAACTTGAGGGTGGTAGCTAGACAAGCGGGCATTAGAAAAAACCCTACCACCATGCTATGCTATGGTTACCTCACGAAGTTTTCCTTCACCGAAAGCTCAGGCTCATTGCAGGGATTCGAACTCGCGTCAATCGACGCGAAGTCGTACACACTACCACTGAGCCATCATTGCTTCATTGCTTTAATGCATTTAACAATTTTATTTTATGTCCACGATAATGAATTATTATGATAATGGTTTCTTGTATTCGTACAATATTTTGATTACCTACAGGTGGGGGGTTTGCGCTTTCCGAAGCAGCGAAAAAAGAATATTCAGATTTAAATGGGAGAATAGGAGACATTTTGAAAGAATTGCGATACCTTCCCAATATTTTAATTATATTTCTCATTATTGTGTTCACAATTTTTATTACAAATTTTGCCGCGAATGTAGCTGTGTGTAACGTTGTCGCACCAATAGTGATGCAATTGGTAAGCATAGCAATTCCCATATATCAAATACTATTGTACAAACATAAACCAATTACTATAAAAATCTTGTGTGCGTCTGTTAGTGATCGTGTAACTTCTGAACGACTTTAAACTATATAGTCATATAGTTATGACTATATGACATATAAACTGATATAATTTAGTGATAATATTTGCAATATAACTATGCCTAGTCTTCAAATATTTACTTCTTTTTTATCGAAGCACGGCAAAGTGACAACATTGTACCTGATGGTGAGCACAGTGCAATCCAATAGATTCGGCGACTACCGTGGGATTTACAATCCATCGTCAATCGTCGCTGTTAAATGTCTCGGCAGGCTCAAATGTCTCTTCACGGTATGTTTGAAGATCTCCATGTTGTAGGAAGGAGGGAACACACTAACCGGGAGCCAGTTCCACAGTCTCACAGTACGGAAAAGAAACAAATTTACGTAAAAACATAACAAACGTACGCATGTACGTACGTGAATAAATAGTATTCGATAAAAACAAATAAACTAAACTCCAAATTATAACCTTAAAAAGTTATAAGTAGCATTGAAAAGATCCTATGAATAATTTAAAACGATTAAACAATAAATTTGTATACCTTTATCGAATGGTTTCGGTATAATTTAGGATTTTTATGCTTCAGTTGAACCGCCTATAGCCTTATAACCATTACTCTCACGAGATACTCTAAAAGTAAATTAATTTTATTTAAAATATTGTTTTGTTACAAACTTACTTTGATTCTTTAGCACCTCGAACTTTAGCTGAATTAAATCGAATATATTTTTTTAGACAATCTGTTATCATAAATATATCCACACCAGGTATATTATTGGAATTAGCCTTTATAAAGCCTTTATCACACATGACAAAATAAAATTAGTTTTTATAAAAAAAAAATAGCATCATTTAACATTAAGACGTCACAAGCCTGGCGACCAATCGTGGAGCGGTCGTAGTCATGTGATACTTTTTACAACTTTATCTATTTTCAATTGTTTATAATTAATAAAATAATATGTGTTAAAAGTTTTCCAATTGACTATTAATATAATATATGATAAAACTTTATAATACATTTAAAAAAAATCAATTTTATATTTTTCAAAAACCCAATTTGAGTGTTTCTGATTGCGATTTCAATTTTTGTTATACTTTATTTTTGTTATTTCATTTACACAGCTTGCACACCCTTCATCTCATTTAATCCGTCCGAGATAATGACGCAATAAAAAATTAATTGTGCCTCCAAATTCGGTATATAGGCCGAATGAGATCCCGGAAGGTTTAAAGCATAATCATATTATCGATTATATTTAGCTTTAAAAAAGGATCGTTAAATGAACATACAATTTAAATTATGCTACATCCCTAAAATAAACATTTGAGATGTATCGTGCAAGTCTTCTTGCGATGAATCAATAATAGATAATGTGTTACTTTCCCAAGTTTAACCATAAAGTATTTTCCCGAAAGTCAGGGTGCTCAGTTTTTAAAGTGAAACTTTTATTCTATTGCCCTAAAAATTTCGTTCATCTATCGCATGACGCATTATATTACATTATCGCAAATAAAATTAAATTTTATGCTGTGCAGTCAAGGATTATAATCGTAAATTCAGAACATTGTATATGTTAATGTGTGTTAGTTTTTTTCTTAAGTTTTACTTGCATCGTGGTTTCATAAAACCACACAATTTTTTTTTTATAAGAGGTGGAAAATGAAGGATATTAAGTATTTATATGAATTTACCGAAATTTATACTAAAACTAATTACTTGTTCAATATAGGCAAAGGAAGTAAACATTAATCCTTTATGGTACAACATAGCAGCAGGATTTACTGCCTCCTTCTGTTTTTGTTTACCTGTCGGGACACCTGGTAATCTGGTAGTGCAAAGTGCAGCTAGTATTCCTACTGGAAAATTTGTAAGTATACTATCTCTAGTAAAGTAGCGTTACCTAATAATATGGATTCAATAAAGATGGACTATTTTGAAAATATTGAAATGTTCATTGTTTCAGATAAAAGCTGGTGCTGGTCCCACCCTGTTGACAATTATTATATCCTGGATTTTTATATGCTTTTGGGCACCTGTAATATGGCCTGGTTTATATACGTTTCCAGTTTGGATATTCCTATGAAATTAACAACAAAAAAGAAAAAAAATACAGTATAGATAATTAAAATAAGTCCCTTGTATTTTATTTAAATCTGATAATAAAATAAATAATAAACACAAAAATACATGAATCAGTATTAAGATAAATGGCTGGTTTGAAAGAAAGTGTCACCAATGTAATGTTTAGTGTATCCTTAGATGCAATTAAGTGGTGAAAGAATAACAAATAATATACAATACTAATACGTGAGAATAGAAGGCGGGGTCGATTAATCCTGTGAATTCAGAGAGTATTCAAAGTAATGAGGCCGACAGATCTGGTGAAAAAGAATTCGTCGTAGGGAACGTAAGAAGCACTTAGAAGCGGAGTAGATCCATTAACACGTTCATTGCGGTTGAGGTCGAAAATGTCTCAAATTAGAACTTACGCTATGCGGCGCTCCGTAAAAACTTGGGTTTTTCTCTTTGGTACGGTGCGGCAGTGCGGGTTGCGGCCCATTTAGAACTCAATCAACTCAAAGCTGCACTTAGGGCTGCACACGCTGCTACACGCGGGCGACGCACTAGTTGGCCTGTCTCAACTTTAATGTCGATACTATTATCGATGCAAGAGTGTATTTTAAGCATGATAAAATACCCACGAAGTATGAATGCGGTCATATTATATTGTTTGTTGTTTAATTTCAAAATATAATAGCGATCTTAAAACCACCTTAATAATGGATGTTTGAAGCAATGATGGCTCAGTGGTAGCGTGTACGACTTCGCCTCGGTTGACGTGAGTTCAAATCCCTGCAATGAGTCTGAAATCTCAGTGAAGAAAAACATTGTGAGGAAACCATCCATAGCATGGTGGTAGGGCTTTTTCCAATGCCAGCCTGGATAGCTACCACCCTCGAGTTCAAAATCTGTCGCCAAGCACCAATAGGTGTGTTCCGATAGCTCCCCTTGAGAGCCACTACTAGGTTTAGCGTGTTATCATCTAGGGCCACATCGTCACTTAAGACCAGGTGAGATTGTGGCCACTACGCTAAATCTAGAACGGTACAAAAAAAGAATTCTTAAGGTATTCGAAAGTTTTTGTTAAGATACTAAATATGTTACAATTTTTAATTGTAATATATATGTAGTAGTAATTTCTACCAAATGTTAATGTCTCCGACTTCTGATGCCATTCTGATCTCAGGTAGGTACATTCAATTATTTATATGCTCGTCTGAATTCGGAGTCAAATAAAATGCGTTTATTTTCAAAATTTACACAGTCTTACTGTGGTATTAATATGTTGCAAATTCGGACAGAACTACTACTAAATGATCATATTTCATTTCTCATTCTATCATTTGAAATTTACGCTCTTATAGATTGTGTAGCCACACTAAAAGTATTGTATTTTCTTGATTTTCAGCAGTACTGTACCGAGATTTGTAGCAGGTACTATACACAATTACTACTAAATGATAAAATATTTTCAAAAATATTCATTGTTTACTTTCCGAGTTAGAGGTGGCTCCTCAGTATAGATTTTTAGATTGAGGAGCCACTTCTTTTACATTCATATAATTTTTGATACATTTTACTACAAATTCCAGAATATGTCCTACAAAATCATCTATTTTGCTACTAAACAAGGGTAAGAGTTTCCTTTTAAAATTATGTCCGTATGGATTGAGGAGCCAATCCAGATTACAAGAAAAGAAGCGAGAAAGAAAATTTAAAATATCGTCCTTCTAGCCTTAGAATGTATTATATAAAGTTTGAAATTAGACATTAATTTAATTATTTTCACCTTTATTTAAATAACAACACAATATACAGATACCCTTAATAAAGAATCTGCTTACATGCTGAGACCGTAAATTAAAATATATTATCCTAAATAAAATAAGTACCTAATTATAACTTAAATAGACATTCATAAGCCTGAATCGCAAACAAAATAAAGCACTATAGAACCGAGATAATACAACAGCTTGGCTTTAATAGCTTCCTGAACCCTTATATATCTATTATATTGTATTATCAGTGACCTATATAAATACTGCTATATGTACTAAAACTCTATAATTCGAAAAGCATACTTCGTAAGGTCGCGGTGGAACTTGAGAACATCAAAAATGCACTTTTGATGGCACTACTCGCACTAACGTCATTCAACTAAACAGTGAGCGAGCTAGAAAAATCTATGGTCTTAATTAATGTATTAATAATTATATTGTATATTGATGTATAAATAATTATAATTAATGTAAATTCTATATAGTATTTAAACGATGCTTAAATTCTACAAAAAACAACACGTAAAAATTTGATTCAGTGTCTTTTATAACGATTGATCCTCTTTTTCTGTCAACATAAATGAACACACAAATAATCTAAATTATATTCTTTCTTGAGCTAAGTTAAAAAATATATCAAGTGCTTATTAAATTATGTAAATTTAGTACTCTCTAAACATGAGAAATTAGCATTACAAAATTTAAACATTTAGTTTTTCTTTTTTTCAAGATTTAGGTATTACTATAGTTTCCACCTACTTATTTTTTAAATTGAGCTATTTAATAGAGCTTCAGGATAACCAGTGTTTCCGACCACTTTGAATGTGCACCTCGACACTGGATATTTTATATCGCAAGTCCAATCTAACCAAACCTAACGCGTCGATGCAACACTGGAATACAGGGTATTAAACAAGAATCAACCGTTAAAACAAAGAATGAAAAAGAGGAACATTTAAAAAAAAAACCTAATGTTAATTGAATACGCTTAAACAAAATAAGAGTGTACCGTCATAGCGTAGAATAATCCGTAGATAAACGAATATAGGCATAGTAATCAATATGACGATTGAATATTTTAAAGAAGCTCGTTTGTTTAACGTAGGTACCAACTTAATATAGATCAAACAGATCTGTTAGAATCCAATAATATTATCCCAATCCCTAATTAAGACTAAATTGATAATCCATATCAGATTAAACAAGCACTACTCCATTTTGTTAACTGTGCCTTAATAAGTTTTCTGTCGCGTACCTACCAATGACCATTTTGAAGATAAAGTAATTTGTCTCTTATTTAATTTAACTAAATTTTCAGTACAGTTGTTTACGTATAGCAAAATAGATATAAGTCACTGTTGTTATGATTTGAAATTATATTCTTTAGGTGGGTTATGAACAAAATATGAAGAGTAAAATGTATACACCATTTAGTTGCTTCTGTTACTTCTTGTATTATTGTAATGAAGATAGGCACGCTCGATGAGATTTTTTTAAATATATCAACTGTCACCTAGAAATAAATTTAATTATATTTGAAATTAATTATATTTTCTTTTCAATCCTTTCAGGTATTACATTATTACATTAAATTAATTTGGTTTAAATAAAAAAAAAAAACATTTTGATCATGTCTAAAAAATATAACTTCTTACGCGCGTACATATACACGCACACATTTTTTAAATATTCGAACTCGGCAAGTGTGTCAGCAGCATAATCAAAAAACAGCAGAGATAGCCTAGTGACCAGGATTAAACAGTTGTGGTTGTAAAACCGCTATGCAAATTTAAACATACTGCAGTGGAAGCAGATTATCACTGATTTATTATTAGAATTATCTTAAAACGTATTAATACGATGAGCTTTTTTCACATGTTTAAATAAAACAAATATTAATTTATAAGTAAAAATATACAGTACACTGTACTATCCTCGATAATATAAGTATCGACAGAATATAATGAAGACGTAAGAAATTTCATAAAACTGAATGTTGACGTCGAAGCTATGTTGTATAGTAAATAAAAGATATGAAAATAAACAGGACACAACCAAAAAGTTTATAATATTTTCCTCAATATATTTTCCTATTTGGATGTTTTCCTACCTTAAAAATTTAGCATCCGCTCACATGCCAGCGCGTTAAATGTATTTAGACTTAACCGATTTAACGAGCGTTAACGCGCTGTTACGTGATCATGCGGCAAAAATGATAATTGTTGAATACAATTTTTTTGACTTTTTAATAAATCTATAAATCGTTTGAAGAAGTACATACAACTATAGGCCGACCGCTGTAAGCACGACCGTCCTGATAAATTCTGGGACGCAGGGCGCCGGGTGTGCACGGATGTACACGGTATTGAGATAATACCCTATATCTTAAGATTAATATATTATTCATGTTATTGCAACTGTGACAGATATCTCTTGATACCTAAATAAAATAATTAATAAACATTATATTGCTGTCTTTATTAAAATGGTAAACAAAAACTACTGTATCGAAGAAAAATTGTGTGTGTAATATTTAAACGCGATAAAAATAAAACTTCTTTGAATTTATTGGTATATATTGACAATATAAGTTACTCATATTGCGTTAAATCATTAATGTTGATTGACTGTATTGTTTTTTTAAAACTCCGCGTCAGTAATTAATTACTGGTAAAATAATATCAATTGTAGCAGTCACAAAAATAAAACCGCGAAAGCCCCCATGTCAAACATCTATTACTGCAGACGGCCGGAAATAGACTAACTTATTGGTCGGCCTTGTTCTCTTCCTGCGTCCCGCAGACCATAAAGAGAGTCGTGCTTATGGTGGTCAGCATATAGGGTAAATAAGTAATCAAATCTCCAATGAATGAATATTGGTTTAAAAGTCATAAAACTTATCACTTTGTAACGTGGTTTCAAAACAAGTTTTATCTAATCTCTTAAGACTTAATCGTCTGTTAACACTTATTATTTAGACTATACTGCGTTTTTTATTCACAGGTAGTAAATTGACAATTGAAATAGACAATCACTGATGACACATTTATTTTTGTAGTGTATATTTACAGAGCTAGAGTATAGCTAGAGTAGAGCTACTGTATATTTTACGGCACAATTATTTCAATCGTAAGATTTTAAATACTGAATCGAGGATTTTCATTTATTTATTGATAAATTTTATGCTATTCAGCATAACCGATATTTTACCATTATCATTAAATAATTCAGGAAACTATAAAATGTATATATAGCCAACAACTTATTAAAAAAAATGAACGACGAGAGACGCCATTTTGTCTGCCTCATTTGGCGTTCACCTTTAGAAGGTTCAATGTTTTTTTAGAAAAACTTATCAATACGAATAATATTTAGTATAGTTTTACGATTAGTTCGGATTGGTGACAACACCATTTTAAAAACACAATAAACTAGCAACCACATGACGTGTCATTTTACTCTGTGGGAATAAAAAACGCACTGCATGTATAAGTAAGCAGTCCACGCATATACCTAATTTTCTTAATTATGTCGTTGCTTTGGTTGTGGTCGCGTTTTGACCTGCTATTCCTGCGCCTCCTCCACCTCCTCCACCTCCTCCACCTCCTCCTGCAGCTCCGCCTCCCACTTGCGTTGGTGCAGTTACGGGTAAAATACCCTTATCAGAGGGGTCCCATAAAAATGGAGCCCAAAATACCAGTGATAACCACAATATAATCAGGCAAATGATCGCACTGCCGATGGAGTATTTTGCCTACGATAAAAAAGCTGTATAAGTAATTATAATACAAAATAGATATAATTAACGATGAAAACAAGAAGTAATCTAGTTGTAACAATATTAATAGAATCAACTATTAATTAATCTATCAATATTAATAATTCTGTACTCCTACCTATACATGCAATTATATTTTTTTCAAGGACACTGATCACGAATATGCCATATAAAAATTGTCTGTCTGTTTGTTTTTAAGTCTGCATTTAACTCAAAAACGGTTTGACCGATTCTTATGGTTTTTTTACACGGGAAGCTCATGTCCTTAGTCAAATTATAAGCTATAAGAAAATCTACACAATGAAATTGATGTATCTGTTTGTAATGTTAAAATAATAGATTTTTACTAAATGCATATCCAAAGTATTCAAGATACCTAAAACAAAAAAAAACATTTTTTTAATTTTTGTCTGGTGTCTGTCTGTTTGTTCCGGGTAATCTTTGAAATTCGATTTTGTCGGATCTTTAACTGGCAGATAGATGATGTTATAAAAAATAACTTAGGATACTTTTATTTTAGAAAAATTAAGAAGGGCTCCGCCCAAAAAATAAAAGCTTTTTTAGTAGCCCACGCGAGCGGAGTCGCGGGCACAGCTAATTTTCAATAAAGTACGTCACACACGTTGAAGATATTATAATATTTCTATTATATTACAATATTGTAACATAAGATATTATAGCAACTTAGGGTCGATTTTTTGATTCGTAGTCAACTCGACTAATGATCACATTTTGTACCAAATGGTTAAAATGAGATGATGCGTTTTTGATAAATAGTTAAGCCAACCAATTGTTAAAAAAAATTATCCAGTCTGCATGGACTGGTTAACAACATGGCGGAAGGTTGACTGTAAGCCAGCAGCTGTTTCATTCGATTTTTGTGGCATTTAAAGCAGACATTTTGACCAATTATAATGTTGTATTGTGAATACTGCGAATCCAATTTTTTTTTACAATTTCTAAAATTTTAATTCTTAACGGATTGCCGTTTTCGATTTAAATCCAGACAATAGAAATAGAGAGACAATTTTTTTTTTATGGTTTATTTGTCATCAGTGCCCTAGGTATATAGTGTCTATCGGGAAGTTTGAAAAAATATATGTACAGTCAGAACTACAGATTTATTAATTAACTAAAGATTTATACTTCTACGGCGAAATACTTCTAGTGTGCGTTTTGCATAGTAAAATATTAAATTGAATTTATCTGTGTACTTGCCATTCTTCTTATCGGTACTTTTCCTGTGTGTTTGCAGAAATATGCAGGAGTATACATAAATGGAAACATAAAGCCAAAAGAACTTCCCATTCCAACACCCAGAGCTCCTAAATAAACTTTTGTGGGCCAAACGCTACTTCTGAATAAAAACTTTGGAGCAGCAGGAGCTGGTAATGACTGAAACACAAACATAATTCGGTCAAATGTAGAAGTCACCAACTAAATCGTAAAAGTTTAATGGTATTTATTTAACATAGATATACATTTATATCATGACCTTTGAAAATTTTGCATTTATAATAGCAGTTAAAGTATTAAACTGTCGTTTTGTATAAGAAAAGGTGAAACATTATTTTAATGAAATCCAATCCAATTTTGGAAAAAAATGAAATCAGTTGTAGCAAGGACTGGTATGGTCAATATGAATATAAGTAACTGAGTATGGTGCGGGATGGAGAGCTTCCATTACATAACTCCTATTTTTGAACTGGTCCGTTGTGTGAGTGTTGTCATGAAGGAAGAGTGGACTAGAACAATTAACAAGTATGGGTTTTGGACAGCGAGCTTGTTCATCATCATTTCAAATTCTTCACCTCTTCAATAATTGTTGTGCCAGGTCACAAGATGTTGTAATGAACAATACCGGCACTGGTTCATTATATACTAACAAGTAGCCTTTTTTATTCAATTTGCGTTTAGATAAAAGTGCACTCAGCCTCACGGTGTCGAGGTGTGCAAAGGCCTAGCGATACGGAGCAAAACATCTCCCTTTTTAGGACCTATAAAAATCCGGGAATCTGATTCTTCTTCTAGATCGCGTGACGTAGTTGGGAGTCAGAATCTCCGTTAGTAGTGTGCATAGTTTGCAGAATTGGAGAAGTAAGCAGGCTTAACTTTGTCGATAGAAACTGTAACAATTTTACTGGTGACATCTATCTTAAAAGTTTTATCACTTCGATCAATAACTTTGAAAGGTTCAGTGTGTGGAGGCGACAAGGCTTTCTTGGTACTGTCGGTTCCAAGAAAAATATGTGACGACTTTTGTAAACTTGAGTTGTTTTGTACACTTGTAGGTATTAAGTTACACATATAGTGGCGTAAACGTGACTTCAAATCTGTGTGATCGGTGATTTCTGCCGTAATGTAACGTTTGGAAATAGTCGTTTGCACACCTCGAAGTCGTGAAGCGGCGCGCACTATCATCTCCCAGTTTCATCCTACGTTCATCTCTACAAATAGTTGGTGACCTTCGACGCAAAAGGGTAAGGTGTAACAGTATAATATTATTCTCTCATTGCATTAACATCCTGTTAACTAATGGCTGAAAGAAATACAACAAAAGTTAAAACCACAACGTCAGTAGACTGCAACGTGTATCACGTGGGCGTTAGAGCATTTTAGCCAGATGAACCAACCTTGCGATTTGCTCACCTGGAGGGACGATTCCAGTTGGTAAATATAACAGCGGATGCCACAAAGTTCAATCACTTCAGGTTCATTAAATATTTGTAGGGACGAACGTACGTTGACAATGGTAGGTAAAACTGCGCGGGGCCTTACGGCGTCAAGATGTTCAAACGCCTGGCGATGCGGAAAAAAACGAGCGCTGCCAAATACTGCCTCGGTGAGGCAGTCGTTGATGCTCGTCCATTATCGGACCGAGTCGCCAGAAAGGCATGATTTGACTGCCTCCTCTCCAGTGTGACGGACGTTTTCGATTATCTTAAAGGATCCACTTTTCATAAAAAAGTGACAATCTGATTTAGAATCCCTTCATTTTATTCCCGCGTTGTTTCTCGCGATTTTGTTGTTTTCAGTGAGTTAATATGGTATCCATTTTCTTGGCTTTTTTATCTTTCCAATTTGACGTAAACGAAGCAGTATCGTTTTATCACTTACGTTGAAGGCTGCTACTAATTTCGACGTGCTTTAAGATGAATCTGTTTCCACTACGGATTTCAATTAAACGTTATCAACGGTCGATTCCGGTTGATTACGAGACTCATTGTTGATATCAAAATTTACAAAACGGAACCAATTAAACCAAAAAGGTATCATCCGTTCACTTGCGGTACCTAGTCCATATACGTCGTTGTTATTGCGTGGCGTCTGTGCTGCGTTGGTGTCATGACGGAACTCGTATTCGAAAATAATACTAACTTCGATATTCCCATGGTCACAGAAACAGCAATATCAAAGAAAAATCGAAATATGGGAAAATAAACGAACAACTGATTTACAAAAAGAAATATCATAGCTGTATTATATAATTAATATAACTTTGTCATTTTATGTAGAATTAAAAAAGATCTCGATATTCACTCTAATCCATATAAAAAATCGGCAATTTCATACTTTAACCCATAACAAGTAGTATTTCCAAGTTAAGTTCTACGCCACGGAGTATATGTTACAAAGTAAATTGGATATTACTTTATGCTCTGATTAGATTGATTCTGGAATCTTTTTTTTCTATTGCTATAAATCAACCTAGAGACAAAGTTGCAAAGTCGGAATAAAACCTGTCTCATCATGTTATACAATACAATGATATCTGCCAAATGAAAGTAAATCAAAATTAATTATTCAAATATCATTTTATATGCTGTGTCTTTAAAAAATATTCAAATATTTAAATAACACGAGGGAGACAATCATCTATGAAAAATCTGATTAACTACTTGACAGATATTAGATTGTTTTAATTTTATAATGTGCATAAATATAAAGTTGTTAGATTATTTTATTAAATCTCACCATATTAATGACAAACGGCAAAAATACAACACAAGCAGCCACTCCAGTCATTGCGTTGGCCAAAATGATTGAGATTAAACATACAATAAATAAAGATGAATTCCATGAATGTTCAGTAAAGTGCTTGCCAAAGTTTCCTGATAAAACTTTATCCAGCCCACTTGTCTGTATAGCTTTCTGTAAAGCAACACCGGTACCTAAAAATAATGAAACACTTACATTAAATGTATTACCTACAAGTTTATAATTTAGAAACTAATATCCTCGATTTACAAATTGAACAAATTAATACTATATCGGGATTTGAATACTTGCCTAATAATGCATTATAAAATTGTCAAACTGCAAAATTAGCTTTCTTCAATTCAACACCATACTCAAAATAAAAGTAGATTTAACTCGAGACAATGAAACCCGATATAAAATTTAATAAAGAAAAAAACGTACCCAATAAAAACATATACCCGTAATTCATGTTCTTATCAACAAAACGCCACCATAAAATTGCCGATTCCGGTTTGTTTGGGGGCAATTCACTTTTTTCTGAAAGTATTTTAACATATTAAAAACAAAACTATTACCTAACTACCAAAAAATAAACAAACCTTACGAACTTAAAATAAAAACATAAAACAAATTTTGGAACATTCAAAGTCTATACTGATTTAATTTTAAAAAGCTTATTTATTTTAAAATAGTGTAATTCTTTCCAAAGTTTGATTTATATTACGGTTCCTATAGTTATGTAAAAAAAATTGTCTTTGAAAAGTATAAATAGATTTTACTTTCAGCGGAGAGATATTTCATAAATCCAAATCCCTTAGGTAGTATATGCAAAGCAATTACAAATAGCGCAGCTGTCGTAGCATCTTTAACACTGTAACAATTAATTTCTTTTTTTTTAATATGTGTTACTGGATTGAACGAAACGTTAGTTTTTAGAACCCTTACTTTATAATCAATTGATTGTAAACTGTTGATAGATTGTAAACCGAACCTAATCATTTTGTAATTTTGAGGACTTGAAAAAGGCGAATTTACAATGGCTATTTGTTTCTGGCTTTGTGGATTTGCGGTATGACTGCACTATCGGCCTAACCTAATCTGGTTAGTTTATAAGCCTAAGAAAATGTAAGCTTTAGATTGACAATTATAGCTTACGTTCATAATCTATCGGCTTTTTACAATCTCACTAGATTGATTATAAAATAACGGTTCGTACAATTATCCGGTGATATATACTTTCGAAACATCCTCAATGGGATTCTAAGCTAGTGGTGAATAAAATGGTTCCTACATTTAATGAATATGTGAAATCTACAGGAGAATATTTGGTGTTGCTTACTCTAGACGGCAATGATAGCTACACAAGGTTAATATTGAATTAATAGATCTTGCCAGAGTAAACCATGTTCATTGGATATCAATTCACCCACGTACCAGTCACAACTTTATTCCTGGTCAACTCATTTATGGGGTAAAAAGTATTTTTCTGATAAAATAACGTGTTAAGTCAGAAAGAATAGACAGCCCCTAATGCAGTATGCTATAACGAAAGTTTTTTGACACGTTTTTACGAGTTGAAGTGGAAAGATCACTGTTGGTGATTTTTGTACCACGGTGGCGCTATCTCGTTGAAAGGAGTGTATTTAAAGAACACAATTTTATGGACATAAATAATAATAAAAAAAACTAGTTCAGTAATCAAGAAAATCCTCAAACCAGAAACTTACATCTTTCAGAACTATAACATTAAATTAATCCACTGGTCTTAACTACCTCCATAAACGAACCTGTTATAAGTCATGCGGCACCTTGTGAAGGAATCCCTGTGTTAAGAGACCAAACTAATACTCCTCCTACAAGTTCTGAGCAAAATATAATAGCAAAAAAAATAGCAAGTTACCTATTGATAATTGCCAAAAACAGAAAAGCAAAGTTCAAAAATATAAATTCATAACCAAGGACTGTACAAAATACCTAACTCGGATGAAGAAAACAACACACCTCTGACGAAAGTACAAATAGACGCAATGTTGTAGATGCAAAGTGCTTGTATTGTGGTATCTCTATTTTATGGACACGAGGCAAATCATTGATTCAATGCCTATGTTGTTGCTTATGAAGAATGCCTATGAGTCGAAACTGATATTTTGCTTTTGTAATATTTGTCCTAGTGAATAATCTGGTTCACGGTTTTACAGCCAATATCGCTGTGCCAAATAGATAACAATTTTTAAATTTTAATGTTTGCTTAATTCTAGGAGAAAATGTAATTTTGGTTATTTTTAGAATTCCTATTGCCATAAGCTGCTTTTTATTGATTACTGATAAGTTTTACTACTAAGATAACTAATAAAGGTTGACTGATATCGCATAATTTCAGTTTAAAATAGCTTGTGTACTCTGTGGTATACGGTGAGCTGGTAATAATGATCTACTTACCCTGGTATTTGAGGAGATGTTTTTTCTTTACGAAAATCTCCCCAGCCCATATTTAGAAACTTACTCCAGCGAAAGAAAAACATAAGAAGAGAGAATAATGTGAAAAATACTGTAAGCTGAAAACAAAATAAAAATATGCAAGGGCTCTGCATTATTAATAAAATAAAATAGTTTCATACATAGTTTCTATGATTTTACAATATATCATTTCATGTATTAATATCGTCTGTACCTGTGTCTTATGCAATGGTTTATCTAAACTAATATAACAATGAGTAAAAATTTTTTGAATATGCTTGTAGGAAGATGTCAGGAACCACTAATCCCATTCTAAAAATTCTTTCATTGCTACAAACCTACTACACTCGAGCTGATATTTTTATATTCTATTTATTGTGTTCGATGTAGTGGACTTGATCCCGGCTCTATTTCTGATTTAAGGATTGACTACAGATTATTTCGGGATCCCGGGATAGATCCGGGATTGAAGACAGGTAATAAAAAGTCAGAGTACTGTATAAAAAGCAGCTTTTTAATTATCTTTTTATTCACAAAATAATCAAACGACCATAAAAAGAGTAAAAAGTAAAATTTCAACAAAATTCAACTTAAGTCTCTTAATATAAATAAACTAGTTCCGTCTGTGACACTTTAGTATAACACACAAGACAAAAATAAATCAACTCAATTAGACTTAACATTCCGTAATAACATACGTTATTTTTCTACACAGATCAATATTAATCATTAAATTAAAATGGCCAGTAGTTACATTTTAAGTCTTGTCAGAAAAAGTAAGTTAAACAAAATTCCACTTCAAACTTCCCTTAAAATAAACGAACTACAACCGTCTTATAAAATAAACTAACACGTTAAACTTCCAAATCAAAATTACTTAGTGAGACTTAAGCTCTTGTAACAAACACGTTGTTTAGTGTTAACACAGAGACAAATATTCACTTTATGAAATTAAAATTACAAGATATGGTATAATAATGCATCCAATGTTTCGTCTCCAAGCCATAAAACATAATATAACCCTCCGAGTCAGAGTTGGCGCAAACACAAAGTAATCAACATCAGGTGGAAAAATGGATCGCTGACATAATGTTAAGTGAAATGAGTGCGTTTCGTGTTATGCAATATTTTTACAACAATTATTAATATTTCTATTTATCCCGTAAATCCCGAGATCTGACAAATTTAATTGCAAACATTTCGTGAGTAAACTACAACCGGGATCCCGGGATCAAATCCTCTAGTACGATGTCACGGGCAGTTGTAATTATATTATACTTTCTTCTTTATCAAGTTGAACGGCATATTAATTAATTAAGCAGTGACACAACCAAGAGGATGTTGGTTTAAAAAATATATATTTTGAAAATACCTTTTCGTGAGGAGACACTTTAGACGGCAGCGCACTTTTATGTTTCATCAAAGCATTTCGAAGCTCTGTCATACTGCTGGCACTCATAGGTTTGCGTATAACTCTGTTCGTATTTTAAAATTATATTATTATAATATGAATCACAAATATGGAAAATAAATTGCGATTGTAATAGAGCAGAATTTAGTTCTTAAAATATTATTTTTTGTGATAATTGGAAAGATCATACATAAGTTTTATAACAAACTTTTTTTTTGCAATATTTCAAAAGTTACTTCATAATTTTTGAATTCATTAACGAAATTGCTCCCAAATAAATCCGAGTGCTTGTGACGTCACAATGTTAATTTCTACTCATTGTAGCCACACAGCTGATACACTGCTTTGACTCTTAATCGATGAAATTCCTTTAACATTATGACGTCACAAAACCTGGCGATCAATCGTGGCACGTTCGTAGTCATGTGATTCTTTTTAAAATATTACAATTTTCAATTATTTTTATTAATAAAATAAAATGTTTTGAAGAATTTTTCCAATTGACTATTATCATAATTATGATAAAGCTTTAAAATACATAAAAAACGATATGCTTTTTTTTTCTAATACCCAATTAAGATTACTAAATCACCAACCATATAACTAAAATAAAAACATTATGATTAACCTGTTAATAAGAATCATGTGGTATAAAAAATTCAAAATAAGCATCAGTAAAGCCACAGGGAATGCGAATGCCGAGTATTGTAAATAATTAAATATATCTGGAAACTCAAATCCCGGTGGAGCACTCCTGAAAAGGAACAATAAGTAAAGTACTTATGCATAAATTTAAATTTTATTACACATAGAAAATAGTTGACCCTTTTATTATGATACATATTTTTTTAAATTTACAGTTTGTTTGAAAATTAATAACGAGGATCTGTTTCGTACCACAAAATAGCGTGACAGTCTTTTCAGATGTTTGAAAATAAGTATTGTATACAGTAATGAGTAACAAATAATTAAGAAATGTTTTGGCATAACTCGCAGTACGAAAAGATATGAAAATTGGAATTGTGTTAAAAACTGGTGACAGTTATAGGTATATACTTACTCGCACCATATAGAACGAAATGTGAGCGTCGCGTATGCTGAGTGCATTATAGCTGTACTGCCTAAAAATAAATTCATATTACATTTTATCCCTTCTTGTGAATTCTTTAAGTTTTTTTTTGAGACATTTTACACCTTTAATTCTGTGGATATTCTCCAGTAGTCAAATATATTAAATTGTATTGAAGTGCATTCGTTTAAGAGGTTATTTTCAGGGACCACTGCTTTGCTGCTTAATAGGTATAATCGTTTTATAATTTCAAGACAAATTGTTCAGGTAATAAGTTTATTGTTTAGGAAAGAAAATTAGACCAAAGTAATGCCAGAACAATAGCCAGACGTCATACTTAAGAAGGATACATTGTATCTATTATTTAAATAATACTTAATAGAATTAGCGTTTACCCACAATCTCACCTGATGTAAAGAGACGCTGTGGCCGAAGATCCGAAGATGATGATAACACGCTATGTAGGACTGGCTCTCAATTGTAACTGCCAAAACATACCTATAGGTACTTGGCGATGGATTTACAAAGTGTAGGTTGTATCTAGCCAGATGGCCATTAAAAATCTTGTATCAACATCCTATATTTTCATCACGATGTTTTCCTTCACCGAAAGCTCAGATTAAATGTAGGATTTGAACATTGATCGACGCGGAGTCCGAATACTCTACCAACGAACTTTCACCGCTTGAAAACAACAAGTATCGTATATTTATTTTTATCAATAAAATACAACCGTTTACCCTAAAGGTTTAAATGGCGGTATTTTCTTACCAATCGCAGAAGCTGTTTGGATTGCATTGTTGACAATATAGCGCATTTCATTATAATCAGGTTCCGTGGCTCTGGATTTCGATGTGTACGACTGCATTATTAAATATATTATTAGATAATTGCAAAAGATTACAATTCAAAAATTTTACCTATATAATGAAACTTGAAAAAATATAATAATAATTTATTTCAATTATAATATTCATAATTTTATATTATTTTTACACAGTAAATTAAACTAAACATTAAAGTTTACATTTCTTAATAATATAATTGACGATGGTGTCTGTACTAGTCATGAAACTGTATCACAGATACCCGCGCCACCGTTTACCGTTTATAAAACAATTGAATAAAGTTGAGACATTGAGAGGGGGTTAACTATTAGTAAACAAGTGTGTTGGTGTTGGGAGTGTGATAGTCTATATATTAATATGGTAAATAAAAGCACAAATTAAGTCATTTTCATCTAAAAAGTCTGATGATCAGTAATGATGTGATGAAAGTTGGTAACACAATGAACCTAGAACGTGGGCTGGCTATCGAGTGCAGCTTACAAAATACAAAGATAGGTCCTTGGCTCCAGATTTTCAACTTAGCTAATCATCGCAAACAAGGGTTAAAAAATGCTCTAACATGTAATATTTTATTTTACAGATATAACATGTTGATACTAGAGAACGCAATTTTCTTCATATCAAGTATCACATACCTGCAAGCTGATTAAAGGTGGTGTTACATATTGCATAATTGTAGAAACAGTTATTAATCTGTTGCTGAACATGGATAAGAAAAATGCAGCCAAACTACATTTAAATATCAATCTGAAAACAAATAAGGTATATTTTTACCTGTTTGACAATATATCCGCACTTTGACAGATGGTAATTAAAATAAAGTTCAGTTCAGATAGCCAAGACAACTATGAGGAGAAGATTTATAGGCTGCCGGTGGTATCATGCCACGCTGCCACGGCGAAAGACACTTTATTACTAGATATGCACAGATTAATCTCGAAGTGCAAGGTAACGATATGCCAGTCGATTTAGATAGATGGGTTTATAACAAAGCATACGAGTAAGTATATAAAGGTCCCAATCCAAACAGGTAAAAGTTTTGGACCACTCCGCCTTTGCTATTTACTCCCTTGGTGTTCAGTACGATTTAACACGTGCAGAATATTATTTCGTTTTATGTAATTACACAGATTGTTACTTAAGGTATTTGAAGTTACTGTTAAATGAGGTTTCAGCTAGCTTTCAAACCGCAAGTTGAGAATATGTTTAAAAATTAAAGTGAATTAACGAATAATATTGGTCTATTGATAAAAGTCTAAAACAATACAAATAAGGAAAAAAATTGTTTTTTTTCTGTCAGTCACGTGATTAGAAATAACAATTAGAAAACGTGACATCATCGTTTAATGAATATTGAGTGTTATTATTACTTTGTGATAAGTGACTCTAAAATTATTACTAAGTGTAGGAATAGGGCCTTATAAAATTATGTAGGTGTGGAATTTGAAAGATGTCTTCACACACTGTCATGAATCATACATAATAGAGATTTTTGTGGCATGTTATTATTGAAAGCAAAAAAAAATTGTAACTTTTTAAAGGTTTAATAATGAATAAATATTAATTCACGGGTACTATATTCAATATACAAAGTAAAAAAATAAAAATTTATTGTCTTTCCCGGATTCGATGAGGACGACAAAACTAGCAATAAATATGATTAATTTATTTCAAAGAACTTTAATCACTCTACTATATAGTAACCTTCTTTTTTTTTCAATATATAAATGAACATTCATAGAGCTAAGTTATTGTTCAAATGATTATAATAAACCCTTTCATTAATTTTAGTTAAAGACGGCAAATGCTAACTATTGTTATAGTAATGTTAATTAAAATTTCAAATCACTTTCAGAAAAGTAAGATTAACAGATAAAAGTACTTGCCTTTTTGCAGAAAACTGACAAGCATCTCCTGAGCAAATAAACCACAAAGCAATACGACGATCCACCCCGGAATTATTTAATAATAAAAGAAGCATATTCGCCAAAATGAACAATGCTATGTTTTCCTGAAAAGTTATTAGCCTAATTAGGTAAACAACGTTACGATTTTGGTTAACGGGAAATCAATTTAAATTAAGTCAAATCAACATTGCCAAATTTTTCTCTACCGCAAATCTGTTGTGTTTTCCCTGCGCATGCAATCTGGAGGACGTAATTGATCGTAGCTCACATTTTTGAGTAGCAACCTACCAATACCTACTTTGAATAGAACTGAAGTAATATTTGATGTTAGATATAGAGGGTCATAAGCTCCATTGACCGCTTACCATCAATGATTGTTCTACGTGCCAAATAGTTCCATTAAGCCAATGCTCAGATGTAACGCGCGATAGAATTTGGAAGGTGTTCAGATGACGAGCGCTAAGGCACTATGGAAATGCTTGAATGAGCATTGCTGCGTTCACGTGAACGGTTTGTATTAATATATAGAAAGTCTAAACGTCCGTTGTAAATACGCGCGTTCATCTGAAAAGGGCCTTAATAAACAAAATATTGTTAATATTTCACAAACTCTCACAAATAATATACATACATACATACATAAATTACGCCTCTTTCCCAACGGGGTAGGTAGAGGCCAGGTCCTTCCACTTGCTACGATCCTGACATACATCTTTCGCTTCCTCAACATTCATCAATCTTTTCATGCATGCTCGTCAGTTTAGAGTACTCTTGACCTGACCTTTCTTCAAAACGTCCCCGATTTGATCGTGGAACGTTCGTCTAGACCTTCCTCTTCCAACGTTCCCAATTACACTCATCTTATAAATCTGTCTAGTCAATCTTCTTTCATTTATCCTCTCTACATGCCCAAACTATCTAAGCATCCCTTTCTCAATCCGTGTCACTATATCTTCTTTCACACCACAACGTTCTCTTATTACACTATTTCTTATCCTGTTACCCAATTTCACTACTATCATACTTCTTAGCGCTCTCATTTCTACTGCATTTCTTCTACTTTCATGTTTTTTTTCCACACCCAGCTTTCCCTTCCGTACATGAGTGTTGGAACTAACACTGCTACATGTACAGCCAGACGAGCTTTTCTAGAGATTTTCTGGCTGTTCATAAAGGCGTGCAACGCCCCATTCATCCTATTATCAAATGATATATTACCAATATTTTCTTGAATTCAATACTTACATTCATGTAACACTCACAAGTGGCCGGAGTAGAAAGCACGCCCGTCATGGGTAGTAAGAATATCGGTATTAATCCAGACACTGGTATATTTACAGGTTGAAATAGAAAGAACCAGAAAATCCACATCCACATACACTGCACCGTAATATGGGGCTAGAATTCAAAGTAACAATAATAGTGTTCGTTAAAACATAATTCTTGTTATTAAGTTCTATATTAAGTACTTTAACAAAATTGCATCACTAAATTTTAAACAAATCTATCACATCTAATTGAGTGTTTAAATTGTTATTTAACAATGTCTAAATTTGAATATGCTAATTTAACTGAGGTAGGCTAAACGAAAAGGTAGAGCACAGATAAATTTCTTTTGGGATTGTTCTCTACTTGGGACTCCGCCGCGTGAAATAGCTCCATCCCACAAAAGATTACAGCCGAATAATCTTGTGTTGTGTTCCTGCGGTGAGAAGGGTTTTCAGAGCTCCTTGGGGAAAGGGGAGTTAAAGGTTTGCAACGCACTAATTATACCTATGGTTTTAAAAGCATCCATAGACTACGAAAGATTTATAAGAGACTTAGTGTGCAGTAATGCACAATTAAATTATATTTAATACTTCAGCATTAGGCCAAACATCCGGGTTTAGACCGCAGCCTATAAAATTTAAATAGTCGCAGTCAAACATAAAAATTCAATAAACTCACCCTGGATTTGTCACCCTGCCAACTCAATGCACATATCGGAATTATCATGCCGATTAATCCGCGGTAATGCATCGTTACAGTATTTTTAATCCTTGGCATTATACCCTTTACCGGAGTTCTCGGTTCTTTACTACGGCTAGAATATAAATTTAAATTATATGGATACTTTAGTTTTTGTTGTATATCTAAGTCGCATTGGACTCTCTAAGCATGTCAGAGAGACAGGTGTAAATTTTTAAAACTATACCTTAATTTGTGCTTTCAATAATCATGCTTATAGTAACAGTTTCACCTATGTAATAAAAGTACAAAATATTCACGATAAACGATAAGGTACAAAAACGATATTTTATCGCCCGCCATACACGCTACGGTTTACCAGAGAGGTGCGTATTGGCAGGCTTAAAACTCGAAATTATGTTTTTTATCGATTTTACTTATTCCCTATAATTTAAATTTTATTGAATACCGTGCTACATTTCGTAGGGTAATATTTACGTGATACGCGTATATTTTCTACCCAAAATATAAGCCAGCCCGCTGTATTACATACAGTCCATCGATTTAGCTTAGAAAACGTGACCGCTCATGCATCATATTATTAAATTTTTCTTGTTCCTCTTGATGAACTTAAGATTACTAATTGCTTTTCAATATAGTTCTATATAGAATCCTCTATATAGCCTAATTGATAACCTAGTCCCAATTGGTATTTGATTTTATTGAAAACACCAACACTTTAACATTTTGCTACTACGGATAATCTATTTGCACGGAGAAGTATCATAATTTAATTACAGATGGTCTTAGGTCATTTTATCCTCTGCTTTGTTCTTAGTCTCTCAATGCACAGATTTTTAAAGATTATCCAATTTATTTTGTAATATATTTAAATTAAATAAGTTTTGTAAGTACTTACAAATAAGACATTATCCTGAAACAATAAAATGAAAATGACTTTATTAAACAGTAGTTACACGTTAAAAAGTACATAAAATCCTACGAGCACAAACACTTAACAATACTAGCAACTGGTCTGTTTAATAATAATCTTCATTTAAACTAGATACATACGTATAGTTCCATATAAAAATAAACAACTATAGAGACGGATAGGGATCGTTCAGTTCCAGTTATTTTAATAGTGGTCATTTTTAATGCTAAACCGCATATTGAGAGCACAGTAAGCAATATGGTAATTACTGATAATAATATGTTATAAGTAGTCCTGACAAAAATATATTTTTTGGATGTTATATAGGTTTAATACATACCTGTAATACTTCTAAAATAAGATGCGGTTACATTATTAAACTACACTTGTTATGGATAGGTTAACAGTTTTATAAACATTACTTACGTTGCTATGATTCCGCCGCCTTCCTGACCTGGCTTTTTCTTTTTTGCGCCTTTTTTCGCCAGTTGCGGTGATTTTGGAGGCATATTGTATGGACTTTCAAAGAAATTGCTACTTAAAATAAACGTTTACAGGATACTGTGAATGTCAATATTCAGCACGCGATAGTCATTGTTCGATTATTTTGAATTTAGAAACTTCTATTAAATTCTACCATACAAAAGAGTTTGCAATTAGATTAAAAATAATTGTAAGGTTATGAACTATTTCATATTTAATTCTTGTTATTACTATAGCCGTTGCCAGCCAGTTTCCAGCCAGCCAAATTTCATTAGAATCCGTCCGGATGTTTAAAGGTGATTGATAGACAAACGTTCAAACAAAAGTAGTTTCGCGATTACTATAATCGGCAAGGTAATTAATAAAATATGTTCTGTTTATTTGATATAAACTTTAAATTAGGTAACTACTTAATTTACTTATTATCTACTTATCGTTCAAGAAAAAAATAAGGGATACTGTATGGATCCCCTAATAAGGTGCATCCAAAAACAATTTTTATATCACCTAGCACTTTCTGACAATCAGTCCTCCTGTGTAGCATGCATTGTCAAGATATATTGACATTTGAACGTTAGTGCTTTGCATCAAGCGCGTCACAAATTGCGAAGTAGCTATAATATTTTATCATAAGATAACACATCCCTCGCGATAAAAACCAATAAACTATCATCACACAAGGCGAAGAAAATATATATTTTCATGTTATAGCATATTAAGTAACATAGTGATTATTTCATCTTAAGATGTTGTGACGTGTTCTCGGTGTGGGGCGAGGGGTGTCGATGATGCCACAGGTGATGCGATTCTGAAGAGTGTCGTGTATTGCTATGCTTAGTGTTGTTAAAACTTCGATTATATGCAAATCCGAATATTATCATTTACCAGTTATTTATTGGAATAGATATCCTTATGCTTGATAGAATATTCCTGGATTTCACACGTTTACGCTTTTAAGTCAATAAACTAACAGATATAACACCATTCACTCCTTATAAAAACCTCAATCTGTTTTACAACTCGGTTAAAAGATATACAAACGATGGCATCCTCTTCTATTAGTGAATTTGGACCACGTGACTGGGTATAAATTCCCTCTATTGGCTCAAAATACATTACTTATCGATGCGGCGACGTCAGTTATCAATTTCAATACTTTTTAATTAGTACTATGAAGATAATTTTGTTATCAGTTCAGTATCTTCAGTAATGTTTATATTATATTTTCTCATCATTTTATTTTAAATGAAGAAGAAAAACTTCTTAGCAGATTACATACCGATACAATTTACTTTACGGTCACAATAATATGGCGCTTTGTTTACATCTGGATGATAAGACGGAAAGTATTTTTGCGACGTATGTACGTCTACTATTATATGTGTTTACATAATAATGATTATCTACAGCTAACTAATATATTTATAGCCAGAAATAATATTTTTCATTTTATTATACTAATGATAAATTGTAAGGCACATGGGTAATACAACTTTCATACAAAACAGCGCCCACAAGCGGATATTACAATTAAATCTAAATTTTACGGCGGGAAAACAAAACCAATATTTTAACGACTATAATAAAATAATTAATAATACACTTTTTGTAATCCAAACAATCTATGTATATTAGAAATAAACTATCAATAAGTTTATCCCAACTATCGATTACTAATGACTATTAATTAATCGTTGTTTTACAAACACTAACCTGCGTCTTCATTTTTCTGCTTATGCAATAGGCATATAAAATTCAAAATTAGAATCATAGTCTGATGAGCCGTTTAATAAATCGAATACTAAAGCCGTGTTATTTATATTTAATCATCTTGTGAATAGAATTCGGACAACAAAATGTGTGCTATACCTAAGCAGACTGTCATGAGACTTAAATAATTTCATATATTATAGTATCTTACCCGTCTGTGATACCTTATACTATAATATTTTGTATTAATATATCATGTCATAAAATAGTATCTTCATCGTATAAGGCGCGCATCAAATTGTATTGTACGTTGGTAAGTTTTTGTCAAGTCGTACTGACATTGGGACGTTGTTGCTTTGCATCAAGTCATCCATTGCGTTGGCAAGCTTGGCAAGTCTTTATCAAGTCGCACTAGTGTTGTCTATTAATCTGTGTCGCCACGAGGGTAGTAATCTACCGGTGCCAGCCTTGAGCAGAGATTGTCCGGCTTCGGCAACTTTCCGTGGGAATCGCTTACTATCATGGAGTACTTTAGTAACCAGCTGTCCGAAAGCTGTTAGGGATTCGTATGGCTAAGTATTGAGTAAGGTGCGAGAACGCAAATCTGACTTATATTTTAAATATATCATCATCGATATGAATATTGCGTATCTATCATTGTCGTGTCAATTAACTGTTACAATATTTTAAATGAAAAAAATATTTTTTCTGATAATTTAGAGAAAACACGTTGAAAAAAAAACATTTACTAGCCTTTTCTATGTTTAGCACTCTGATACATTATACTGAGAGTATCTAAAATATCAATTACAAACAAAAAATGTTTTAATGCATTTATTAACATAGTATTGAATAGTCTACAGAAAATCATCTTGACTTATATGAATATTAATAAGCGAAAATACAAGTAGTATTTTTCGTTGTAAAATTTTAAGTTATAGAAACAAAAATAAGACTTTTTTCACATAATCTCTTAAACGTAATACCACAAGCTTGCTTTAAAAATAACTTAAAGAAACGAAAGAATTAATATGGAAATAGAATAATTATAAAATATGAGAGTTAGTTTCCATATTTGAAACTAATTTCAACAATTTCACATTGTTTTTTGTTATGATATATGCATGCAACTACATCAGTATTTAAAAAAATCAAATTATTAGTATTAGTTACATATGCTAAAAAGGGCTTACACCCCTAATATAAGTCTTAAATAGATAGTTAATTTTAATAAGAATATAGTTATAAAGCTAGATCGTTTAAAGGGACCCAGTTTTAGTCCAAGCCGGCATTGTATGCAGATCTGGCCATACAACAGGCGCCCAAAAGTATATAGCCAACCAAGTTATTATAATCGTGGACAGTGTTGGTCCAGCACCAGCTACAATCTGCGAGGCAAAAAAAAACATAAATCTTAAATATGTTCAAATGACTTTTAACAAAGAAACTAATCATATATTTTTATAATATTTCAAAAGGTCTAACTGAAGGATTTATGGCTGGATCTTAGTCAGTAGAGGTGTTTGTTTTTTATTCATGTTTTTTGACTCTGTGTAAAATATATTTACAATTATGGTCTTTAATATAGAGGGCTATTTGTCAAGTTAGGAAAAGGAAGAAGAAGTAAGCTGACCAAGTCAACATATGATGTATCATCGATATTAAACAAGCTAGATTATGGCTAAAAGAACATTGCACAACAATACAGGTATAAAACATTGAAAAAAACAAACATTACCAACCATTTTCTTTGTGGGCATATTAACTGCACTCTGAACTATAAGATTTCCAGGCGTCCCTACAGGAATCATGAAGCAATAAGACGCTGTAAAACCAGAAGCAATATTATACCACAATGGATTCTGGTTGATCTCCTTTGCCTGAAATATATAATTATAATTGTATACTCACAATTTCAACTTAAAAATCAATACCAATTAAATTCTAATTCAAAGACATATGGCATTGGAATCGGGTGTATTTATTTATAACAAATAAAGATATGCTTAAATACGATACAAACAATATTGTTAATGCATAAATAAGCACGAATAAAGCACTTTCGTTACAATTAGCTTATCAACAGTGAAATAAAATAGAATATCCTTATTACTAAAGTCGTGACAAACCTAAATTTTAATTGATTCTAATCAAAATGCATGATTATAAACGAAATTGTGGTATTGGATAAAATAATCTTACCAACTGCATTGAAATAGGAGCAAATACGTTGCAGACGGCTACATTGGATGCAAAGTTTGTGACGAAGCAAACAAATATAATGACAAATAGAAGGACCAAAATATTTGGCAGTTTTTTCAGTACTTGTAAATATTCACCAATTTTCGCATTCAAACCAGATGTTTTAGCAGCTGATGACAGGGCAAAGCCGCCGCCTGTAATTTATTTATCGTTTACATCAAAATTTATAGTATGATGCTAAATACTATAGTAAAACAATATATATATTTCAATGTTCATCTAATAGAAGTGTTTAGAATTTTATTATAATTGCTTTATAATTTTCGTTTAAATATGTAAAGTTTTTTTTTTCAATTACATATAAGACCTGACCATTTCCTTAAGATCATTTCAACACAGATTTTCTTTACCTTTACGGTTAAGTATAAATTAAATAAATATAAATTTTCATACAAACCCAATAAAAACATAAAACTAAATGGCATATTATTATTAAGTTTCTTCCAATCGAGAACAGATAATACGGAGGACTTTGGTAAGTCTTCATAAACTGGAATAAATGTTGGTTAATGTTAAATATGTTTTTTTTTAATTATTTTAGGTAAATTAGAGGTTAAATTATGAAATTGCCGATCTTTAATATTGACTAATGTGAATATCGATATCTTTCATTCTACTTAAAATTGCAAAGTTATGTTAATTTTATAATACAGCTATGACATTTCTTTATAAAAATCAGTTATTCATTTGTGTTCCCGCCTTTTGATTTTTATTTAATATCGCTGTTTCTGTGAACATGGCAAAATCGACGTTAGCATTATTTTAGAATACAAATTCCGTCGTTGTACCAACGCAGTACAGATGACACTCGATATCAATGACGTGTATGGACTAGGTACCGCCAGCGAACGCACGATACGTTTGTCGTATAATCGTTCCGTTTTAGAACTTCCTTTAAAATTGCAAATGTCTATAGACAATAATTACCAGTACTACAACTATTTAAATATATACTTTATATTTAAAAAATATTTTATCTATTCTAAATAAAACGGCAATTTCCTACATTAAACCCTATTGTTAACAGAATAAATGAAATACTTACATTTCGCTTTACAATTGTCAAAAATAACTAACGACGATGGCAACAGAAACATAACGAAAGACACTAACATAGCAAGTGCAGAATCTCGAACGCTATAATAAAATAAGGAAATTAGATATAAAGAAAAAATTGTAGAATAATAGGTATTTAAAACAGTAATTTGCAGATATCGTAACTTTACTCAACTACTGTTACAAAAGATAGGACTGAGTCATGGACTTCGTATTCTTAGTAGATTCATGACCGTCAAATAGTGAATGCATTGCGCACAGCACGCGTTTATTGATTATTATGAAATAAACTATTACGAACAATTTGTGATCTAAACCGAAATGAGCCGTAATTTTGTCACCCCATCCATCAAACATTTGTGGAGAACGACAAAAGAAGCACAACATCGCTCCACCGAACAGCAATATTACCATCTGTAAAAATTGAAACATTTTTTAATACTAATTATTTCATAAAGATAATAATTTAATAACAGGGATAATATAAAGCTTACAGTTTCCCAATACGTAAGTTTTCCCATTTTTTTCCAATCATCGTCAATTGTTTTTTTTGCGGCCATTTTCGCTTTTTCGGTAATAAACGAAGACTTAGCAGCTGCGCTCCCAGGCCTAAGACAATTATGATAAGTTAATTCAATATTAGCACCTAATCACTTCGTACCTATGTATGAGTTCCACAATGTACATACCTCAAAAATCCAAAATAAACTACAATAAGATACAGATAGCAGAATCCTTCTAATAATATCATGTAAGGTACAGAAAATGCCGAAAACTTTGGAAATGATAAGTACTCTGGTGCGTCAGGGTATGCACTGTAAAATAAAATAGAAGTGAAATTAAAAAAAAAGAAACAACAGTACACAAAAAAAGCGTTATAAAAGCAATATAAATCGTCACCTACATGTTTTGTAGTTGCTACCTACAGCGGGAGTACAAAAACATTTCATAATAAAAAACTAATTCCTAAGCTTGACGAGGTTCACTTGATTAATGTTTATTTTTACTTTACTTTCAACCAATATACCATTTCTTGCATCAATTTCATCATAAATAATTACCTCATGAACAGTCCTTTGAATACCAAATTAGTTGCCGTCCCTACAATGGTCCCAATTCCACCTGTGAAGTAAGTGAATCTATTTTAATGGAGGACTCTTTAGAATTCTTGCCTTATGCACAAGGTAGAGAAGCAATGATAACTCAGTGGTAACGGTAGTGGTAGTGGACATCGCGTCTATCGACGTAAGTTCGAATCCCTGCAATGAGCCTGAGCTTTCGGTGAAGGAAAACATCGTGATGAAACCCTAGAATAATGGTAGAGCTTTTTTTAAAGCCCGCCTGTCCAGCTACCACCCTCAAGTTGAGAATCTGTCGCCAAGCACTAATAGGTTGTGTTTCAGCAGCTGCACTTGAGAGCCAGTCTTCTACTAGGCTTATGAGATTGTGGCCACAACGCTAAACCTATCACGATTAAAAAAAAGGTAAACAAAATTCTAAACTTGTTTACGTATTTTATAACCTAAAATCCCCTATACTGAGGATAATAAATTATTTCCTCAATGTTTTTTTTTTCATTAGTGTTTAGAACTTGATGATTATTATTTATTTATTGATACTTATGATATAAAATTAACTTTTTTACCAATCGTTGCTGAGAAGGTAGCGGCACAAAAGTAACAGCTTGTGATATCACTTGCAACTTGTTCGCCATCAGGACCCTTGTCGTACATTTTAAGAATATTTTGCTGAAAATAATATTCAATAACCTGATAAAACATTTAAGTAACGATTAAGAATACACCTACAATTATTTTAGTACCATCAGAGGATAATAGATCGAAGGAAAAGGAATTTGGTACCGAATTCCGCAAAGTGAGCCTCCTCGTATACCGTGGTCCTTTATCGTGAAAATGTCCAGGAAACAAACTGTTATCTAGATGGGCTTGAATAAATTCTTTTATCTGATCAAAAAACGTACTTCGCCAAATTGTGAACATTGCGATAAAGTTCAAGATATGTATCACGTTTTGATGGAATGTGTCCGGAACAAAACAGAGAGAGAAAGTCTGGTAGGGCTCCTTGGTCTCAATATGTGGGATCAGGGTGCCTATCATGCTATATTGTCTAAACATGGTAGTACTGATGCCTTTTGGGTATTTTAATTAAAACTAGTTGATTCAACTAGGCCGACATAAGCAAAAGGGTTAATGTACAAAAAAAAAAGAAAAAAACCTCAGAGCATTAAGATTACACATGAGAAAAAAAGTAAATAAATTGCTAATTAAATATCTTGCATATGTGAAACCAGCTTGCTCGCGGCTCTGCTAGCGTGGATTAAAGAAAGTACAAGGTAGCCTAAATTACTCCTTTCAGCATCAGCTATTTACCAGTGAAAGTACCGTCAAAATCGGTTAAATCGTTTCCTTGATTAGTCGGCATTAAAAACACAGACAGACAAACAAAAATTGAAAAAAAAAGTTATTTTATATTTTCATTATAAGTATCATATATATATATATATATTCGTAATACGCATTCAGTAAAAAGCTATTATTTTGACATTAAAAACAGACACTTAATTTAATTATTTGTATAGATGTAGATTTATCAATGCGAAAGGAATATTTTAGAGTTCCTTCTTTTTATAAAAAACGGTAATACAGATATTTCTATATTCCTTTCACAACTATACAATCCTTCCTCAGTATTTTTACTTGTTTAAATTCTGATTTTCAATAAATACTTTCTTATGTCTCTATGTTATAATATTAAATTACTCTCTCTATAAATTTCATATTTCTACGTTTGACTTTGGCTTTTTGGTTTATCTCTGGTTGGGTGCTCAGTGCTTGTTCTTATATAGATGAATATTTTATAGTACTTTACCTCCTCGAAAACTTTCAGCACTGCAAAGTTTATTGGAACCATCATAGTTGTTGCAGCTGTGTTAGTGATCCACATAGACACGAATGTCGTAACAGCGCACATGGCAAATAGCAATCTGGAAGTTGTATTTATTTTTACTTTACACCGGTAAAGTAAATGTATACAGAGTGGTTGTGTACTATGTTAATAAATTTATCTTGTCATTTACAAGAGATATTAATTTCCGTTAGGTAGGGTACAGAGAAATCTTTTTGGAAATTTCTCTCTACTTGAGCCAGCTCGACTGGTAAAATTCCTCCACCCTACAGAAGACCGCAGCTTAAAAATCTAGTGTTGTTTTCTTGCGGTGATTAGGATTTCCAGAGCTCCTTGAGAAAGGGGGTTCAATGTCGGAAAAGCTCTAGTGATACCTCTGTTGTCTGTGCAGGCGTGCCGCACATACTATTTATCAGTTTAGTTTTATAAAAAACGGCTATTATAATGGTACTTTTTCGAAATATTATCATAATTATGTAACTATGTGCTTATTTGAGGTACATAAAAGGTGTGGACTCAATAGCAATGTGTACTGAAATTTTTCTTGGACCAAATTTAACCTCAAGTGTTTTGTTTAAATTTGATTATTTACTGTTTTTACAATTGCAAATTTAGAAATATATCAAAGGTAAAATTAACATATTGCTATCAAATAATATAATTAAGGTATTATAATGGCTAGCTTTAAAAAATAATACTTGTATATATAAAAATATCATGTGCGTCTGTCAGTGATCGTGTAGCTTCTGAACGACTTTACCGATTGTTCTTATATTCACGTAATATATCTGTTTTATAGAGACTATGGTTAATAGTTATGCTAGAAATCAATAAGTGTATCTGTTGTCGTGCCATTAACTACCGCAAAAAACAGAACAACGACTACCGTCCCAGATAGTAATTAAAAAAAAAGTTACATGAAGATAAAGGTATTAAAGTGTTTGTAGGTTGTAAATTCAACACAATTAAATGGCTAGTGACTTACTTATAATGTGAATAACCAATGGTACGAATAGCGCAATAAGCTAAACGTTTATGCAAACCAGATTGCTCCACAGCGTACGCCAGCATTATGCTTCCCAGAAACATCATAACTGAATCCTGTCCGAAGAAAAATAATAATATTAATTTAATATAGTATAACAAAAATATTGTAAAGATTTGAACTGATTGGCTCCCTACAAATTTAGCCTCAAATCACTAGATAAAAACTGTTTTATGTGGCCATAACAATAATAAACTATCTGTAAACATTTTTACAAAATGTTTAAAAAATTGTAACCCGACTACCGAAAAAAAAAATGAAACAAGTGGGGTAAGTAGTTAGTATGTTCTTTTGACATGATTGATTTACTGAACTGACGATAGATAGCGCTAGTAGTATTCATAAGCGCTGAAATACATTTTAGTATAAAATTGTTTTTCTGACGCTTGGTACATTTTATTGATATTTAAGACTAGTTGTGCCCGCGGAACCGGATTACAGAAATTAAAATAAAACTAGCTTAAGTTACTTCTTATAACATCATCTATCTGCCAGTGAAAGTACCGTCAAAATCGATCCAACCGTATGGGAAATTAGCCGGAACAGACAGACAAAAATTTTAAATATTGGTTTTCATTATATGCACCTTATATACTATAATATGCATTTAGTAAAAGTCTGTTATTTTTACATTACAAACATATACTTCAATTTTATTATTTGTAGAGATTTTACTATATTTGTGATTCAGAATTTTCTCGTCTTTAATTTGACATCCCACATATCTATATAAATGTTATATGTATATATATATATTATACATAGAGACGACGCCTCAACCATAGCAACCACAAACATTTGCGCTAAAGATGTGAACCGGTTCGAATTATGCTAGTTATGTTTACATTATTGTTAGAACCCTTAATCCTAGTAAAATATGGTCATAAATGACACAAACTACCTCATCCTATAGAATCACTTCAATCTTGCGATAAACTAATAACTCTGCACCTAATCCCCTTACACAAAATCGCACTTAATTTTGTTTCATTCTTAAATAATAAGAAAATCAAACCGAAATAAATGTTTCAAGTAATCGATTCACATCACTAATTTGTGCTCTCCCTGCGCGTGTTTCGATGTGAAGTGATGCATAATTTTTGTTTGTAATAGCTGTTCTAGTACATATTAACTCAATGAGCAAAACAAATTCCAGAGACCACACTTTTTTGGATGTAACAGCCGTCAATAATTTAGTTCGTATAAAAAGCCAATATCACTCGGACTATAATAACCAATCGAATGATATCTCATTTTATAAGACTGAATGAGTACTTTAGGCGCTACGATGGAACATACATAAATACAACGTACTTAAACTGCTAAAAATATAACCCTTCCCATAAAATATATAGCCCAAAAGGCATTGTCGTAAGTCGGGTAAAAAAGAAGTTACATATATCAACAATATATTAACTATTTATTTCCAATAATGCATTCATGCAATAATCGACAAGCCATAATACACGTTTTATCTTAAAATAACACCTCTACACTTACATTAACATAAGCCTTGCATGTTGTTCCAGTATTCGTAACTCCAGCCAATGGGAATATTAACACGGGCAAAAACGCAGTAACAGGTAGGGGTATACATTCAGATACCCAAAAGATAGCCATGAGTAGCAAGGTGTAGGCACACCACTGGAATTGCTGTAAGGAATAAAATTGGGACAAATAATTATTAGTACATAATATCTAATATATAAGCGAAATACCACTCACTCGTTACAAGATATACGAAATAATTCGGACCTATGTCCGGTTGACTTGTTAAGCATAGTTACTCCTGTGTGTGTAGACGCTCACTAAGATCAACTTTTACGCAAATCCTATCCAAAATTTTAACACGGGCTAAATTTTGGGGCATAGCTAGTTTAGTATATTCTTAGTCTTATGTATTTATATTAAAAATATCAAGAAAGAACACTCTCATTTATATATTTAATTCATCTCGTTTCTTTTATTTATCACAATGGAGTTCAAAAAGACTGGGTTCTGTCATGTGTCTCTATACTGCGTTTCGCAAGAAACAAAAGAAATACCAACAGGGTACTTTCTTTACTAACAAGGGTCGCTATTTTTAGAAGACTTTATTTCTAAATTAAAACGTCTCATAACAAGCCTTCAACGAGAAAGTTTTAAATTAGAATTTCTTATCGTTTATGTACACTAAGTTGGTCATACACGTTGCATAGATGATGATATTTACGGTAATATTTAGATGCTATTTCCGTACAAAGCGTGAATACGTTGGACAAGTCGAATATGCATACTTTGAGATGGGCCATTTTAAAATTTACATTTGTTTGATAAAAACTAATTTAAAAAAAATATCAAAAATAAATAAGCTCATCAACTTACTCATTTATTCGCCACATAAATTATACAAACCATATGCCAATTTTGAATAATTTTGAAATTCGATGCAAGTCGTCTTGTCAACGTATTCACAATAGATACAGACTTATTCGATAATTCGAAATGTTATTTTCTAAGAAAATTAAAAAATACTTACGTGGCCAGGGAAAGGAATTAAAATAAGTATCAATATGATCGGTGTGACTACACATATAACACCTCGCCAATGAACTTTCAAAAATAATGACGCTTTCTCTTTCATAGTCAGAGAAGGTTCCTCCTTTTTCCTGTAGTAACAATTTCAAATGAGGTGAATTTCTAAGTATCAGACACTGAGAATTTCTTGCATCCATTAGAACGGGAGAAATTATTTTAGATGTATGTAACTTAGGTATTTTCTTGTCTTGCTATGTTTTTAGTTTTCAAAAGATATTTCGTTTGCAATCATTCAAATTTAACAAGATAAAAAAAAATTCCTCTATATTGCAAAGTTTTTCTCTCACTCCGTGTTTCTTTTATAATTTAGCATGTGACAATTCCTTATGTAGGTATGTTGACGATTTGAAGCTACGCTAATCAAAAAGTATAGTAAGGGACCAAAGACTTCCTAAACTATAATTTCCAGATATTATGTTTGATGGGAATGATATAGTTATGTTATTGTCTATCCTTTATAGATTTTTAAAACCTTTAATCTTTGGAGGATGAGAATAATGAATTATGTTTGCGGAAAACATTTGGTTAGCGTCTTTTATGGCTGTTGCTAGTGTCCGTTAATGGAATGATTAAGAAATAAATATTTGTCAGATAATCGGACTATAGATATAACTGTTCGTACAGTAATTTATTTTGTATGGAAAATTTATTTCTGCCACTCGCCGGCTGCTACCGTGGTCCGCTTGCTTCGCTGTTACAATCGCATATCGTGTTGAAATCGCAGTTTTAACCTAATCTAAACAATTGTATCGGAACGCTGCTACAACGGAAACATGAAAATATCTCAGAGACGTAAACCGCAAAACGGCACAAAATTAGGAATTAGTTTGAAGAAGACCTTATGACTTTCAAATGAACTAAATTAAGCAACGATATAAAGGTGAAGCTAAATCGAAAAAAAGTCGCCCGGTAGTCGGACAGCTAGCCAACAATTAAGGAACGTCGATTATCGGACCAATAATTATATCTTTAACATCCGATTAACGGACGACCAGATAACGATTTTTTATCGTAGCTAGTGCACCGATGTTATAATAAAAAACGAACTTCTTTAACCACTCCTCTGGGACTTTACCTCACAGAGACGTCTACAGTAAACATATTGTTCACCTAGTATACTTACCTGTCAGTAGTGTGAATCTGTCTGCAACACGTGTACCTTATTATACGCCTCCTCACCGATTCCCCTCTCGCCCACCTTATAGTGAGCACGTGTTGTAAATCATTATATTATTTATAATAATAAATATACTTACATCATTTTCAGCTATTTTTTTCTTGTATTACAATATAAATTGAATACAATTATAGAACCAGAAAAGTTATTCTTGTTCTATTCCGACATGTATTTGACTGAGTCAAGTTCTGAGAGAATATATATGAAATTCTAATTTTGATATTTAAAAGATGTTAACAGCCAGACACATTTGCTTGATTTTTATTTCAGGTTGTGTTTTTCAACACAATACTTACCTACTTTTGGTTTTGAAAGTTTTTTTTATTTTACACAAATATGTAAATATGTGTGAAATATGCATGAAATATGTAAATCAAGTATACCTTATTGACTCGAAATAATCATAGTGTTTTGGGCTCTATTGTGTAACAGCAATATAGTTATATTAATTGTAAATTTTAGTATAAATTTAAAATATATATTTTGTTTCACATTTTTTACTTGTAATATTTTTTCGTGATCTTGATATTAAATTTTACGAAAGTAGTTATATTTCAAAAAGAATAACTAGTAACAACACTTCATATTTATGTACCTGTTGTACATTATTTTGGTATATTTTAAAATAACTAAAAAAAAATCTACAAAAGTCACGAATCCATCGACAGCGAAGTTCATTCAGCGCGTAACAAAACTTTCGCTAGAGATAAAAACGTACTAGTGACGGTAGCCACGGCGTGCCATTATTGGACGATAGAGCATGTAGCCCGGCAACAGGCGGGCCGCGCAGGCTTGCCTAGTCGCCGGAACGCCGGCCGCGTGCTAAGACTTTTCAGTTTTCAGTTCAGTTCCCGCCTGACACTTGGGCGGTACGTTGTTAATAGCACGTGAGGAGCGCGCCGCGAACGATACACCGCATAAAATACCTTTCGAATTGTGTTCTTGTGATAATACCGCGGGAAGAAAAATGTTAACTTATGTCGCTTGTGTTGTCTCGTGAAATTGTTGTATTAGTCGGTGTGAAAGATGCTAGGTGTCATTAAATATTCATGATAGCATCTCGACAGTGCCCGGGATCTGGCAGCGATACTAGATTCAATCAACAGGTCATATTTTATTTTATCACTTACATGGTACGCGTTATTTAGTTTGAATACGATTCCCGGATTTATTTGCGAATCACGTGTTTTAATTGATTAATTAACATATAATTAAAGTTATATTTTATAGATTGTAGGTTGTGTACTATATATATTAAATAGGCATCCTGTAAGAGTCTTCACCGATTTCAATGTATTCAATATCAATAAATAATAATGAAAAAACGTAAATAAAAATCTGAATTTAATTTAAAATTACTGTAATATTTCGTCATAACATAAGTAGACTAATTATAAATAAGATTTCAATTTATTTATTGTTATTTTGAAATGTTGATTACATGTATATACAGGTTTGTACAAGTCGCCAAATATTTTAAGCTTTATTCGGATTACTGAGAGATATTCTTAATTAAATTTCAATAACCGATTCGTCAACCATTTATGAAATATTAAAACTAACTAAACACAAAAAAATACAACACTATGTATAATGTGGGAAAATTAATGAAATTATATATATATATATAAAATTAGACAAGTGCTAGTCGGACTCGCTCACCGAGGATTTTCTTCCACCGCCAATATATTTATTTCTATTAACTATCGAACAAAAAAGTATTTTCATTCATTCAGTTCGAAATCCTTATCGTGAGATGATCCACACTCAGCTGATTTTCAATATTTATTGTTTTAATTTTGAATTTCCATTATAATCACACCAAGTTCGACACATATACCTACGTATCCATAGAATAAATCAGTGTAACTTGTCTGAACCCCTTACTAGTCACTTTTTTAAATTATTTTATATTAAGGTCTTCCAAATTAATAACATACAGGCACTCTATGAAAATTTCAACCGGCTACTTACTCGTATTAAGATCAAAAAATCATAACAGTTTAAAGGTAGGCCGGACAACGTAGGCCTAGCAATAGGTTTTTTGTTTGGTAGCTCGCCACATTGACTGCGCTGTCCCTGATGGTAAGCACAGTACAATACAAATATAACGGCGACCACAGAGAGATCGCAATCCATCGGCGACGGTCGCCGCTCCAATGCAGGCCTGAATGGAATAAAAAAAATATTTATCACAACTTGAACCAAATATTTACTTTTAATGTCACTCGCGTCTTTCGTAGAAGCGAAAGGTTTGATCTAACCTAGATGCTATTAATTCTTAAGTTTATCTAAAAATGTGCCAGTTGGTATGGCAGGAGAAATGTGTAACAGTTGTAACGTCCGCAAAATACACACCAAATATTATATCTTTTGTCTGTCATATTTAAACCACGTCAAAAGCAATTACCTTATTTCTTACTTTGCTTTACCGATAACAGCAGGGAACATAAATACTGACGGCCACATCATTGTAAGGCGTTACCATCGCTGTTAATATAATAACTCTTTTATTACGTTATTTACTTGCAAAGAGTTTATAACTTCGTCTTTGTAAATATCATAACTCTTGGGGGAAATTGTTGTGTTTGCACGTTAATATGAATTGAAAATGAGACTTTATTTTACACATTTCCCGATGTATTACTAAATTGGTTTTATAATAGTATTTTTTTAGTATTTTATTAATATATAACTTATTAATTGAACCGTTCGAATATTCCGCATTTTATAGAATTTAAACACTCTAACAGCTGTCATGTTAAATCTACAGATTGTTAAATAAATGGCACTACCTACATGTTAGTTAAATACATTTTCGTTAAGAATACGAACTGTTGATGATTGATGAAGCAATGATAGCCCAGTGGTAGCGTGTACGACTTCGCTTCGATTGACGTGAGTTCGAATCCCTGCAATGAGCCTGAGCTTTCGGTGAAGATAAACATCGTGAGGAAACCATAGCATGGTGGTAAGGCTTTTTAATGCCCGCCTGGCTAGCTACCACCCTCAAGTTGAAAATCTGTCGCCAAGCACCAATAGGTATATTCCGGCAGCTGCACTTGAGAGCCAGTCTTTCACTACGTTTAGCGTGTTATCATCTTGGGCCCACATCATCACATAACATCAGTTGATATTGTGGCCACTACACCATACCTATAACGATAACATTTTTTTTAAAATGATAACATTGATTTTAATCTATTTGTCTATTTATAGTGAATAGCGAAAATATAAGCTTTAAAAATGATGTTTACATCATTAATTTTAGTGAAGAATTAAGAGAGATATAGAGTTGATATAAAAAACACTCTTGAGAAATAATATATGGAGATTAAGAACCTTGATTTAAAAGTATGATGAAATTGACACAGACGTTCGTGAGTCGAGTACCCGTTTAAACTATGTTTGTTTAGGACTCTCTGTGTTTGCTGAAAGAGCAAAAGAGCAACTGATCTCTTTGAACGCAATCCTCGTAGTGAGCAGACTGAATAGCGGACAATTATTAATTTGATGAGGTAAAATCGTATGACAATTACAATTTTAAAAGTTCTTTAGACATAGAATGTACTTTTGTCTTCTATGAATGTGTCATTTTTATTGATAAAAATGTTATAAAAAACTATAAAATTAAAAAGACTAAAAAAATAAGAAGTTTAAAAAGTTTTATAACTTTTAGTGTGTAATTAAAACGTGTTTTTAGTTTTTTAAACTATTTAATCTTATTAGATATATCAAAGAGTGAGACATTAAAAGAGACTGCATCGGATACACCAGGATTTTCCTGGACATCGTCGTTACGGAATTACAGATCATGTGGGCGTAATCAGGGTTAAATGCAAACATTGTATCGATGTATACGGTCCGACAATCCAAATGAGAATGTCTGTTTATTTGAGGTAGCCCCCAGTGGCCTCAACCTCCCCTATATAACCATCCCAATCCTCGCAAATGTGATGTTATCGCTGCCCGTAGGTGAACCTGTAATTATTATATTGAACGTCCTCACGATCCGAAAAGCTCCAGCCAGAATGATCTTCTCTTCGGGTTTCGACTTAGTAGGTAGCCTTGAACAATCTTAAGATCCATATTAATGGAGGTCTTCACGATGCGAGGGCTCGAGTTAGAACCATCCTTCAAGCACGTCGTTGTCTGCGTGTATGGGTGCGTGGATCACAGAGCACACCTGTAGCTAGCGCGTGGCGTCTGTACTTTCTTTCCATTTATACACATAGACACAATTCTCTGACAGATATAGACCGGTTGATCCCGGAACGGGACAAGCTTAAACCTTCTACTATGGTTGGTGTTACACCCAGTGTATGGATGTAACGATCCAATCACACTCAGTTGTTGTGACCCAGTAGATATATTTATTTATTATAGCACAGCCTATTCTGGATGTTTTTGATGTTCGAACAAGTATCAAAATATATTTGTACATATAAAGCGATTTAGGAATAAATGATTATTTCATTTATTTTTCTTCATCGTTATTTTTATTATGCCGTAAAAATGACAGGAGCATTAAAACAATTGGTTGAACTATATAGATTATTTTTATCTAGAACCCTGACATCGAAGCTTAATAGCTTTGCATAATGAGAGGTGAAATAAAACATTTGTTTTCTAAAAATCATCTTATACAAGCCATTAACCTACTTTAATATTTAAAAAGACGAGTACGTTTTAAAAGCTTTACAATGTTCTCATGAAGTTTATTCATGTCCGCATAAAAGCGAGTGTTATGTTAAAAGGTTCTCATACAATCGTAGCATATCTAATGTTGGAGAGTGGCTCATTGATACCACGATAGCGGGCAGAAGGACGCTATCGAACGTGTGATTCTATTAACAGATTTTACGATATCACTTGACATATTGCCACGTATGTTTTACCATCTATCATATTTCATCACTAAACTCTTAATAATTGTAAGCTATCGTCACAGCCCTAATACGAAAATTTAAAAGTCGATATTAGATAATGCTTATGGGTTAAAAAATATATCTATGTAAATATTGAATGTACTACTACTATGTGTATGTACCAAAGTTCACTAATCTGGTACCAGTCAGTTTTTCAACTCAAAGTCTTTTCGCCTTTTTTATCCTATTTATTGAGGCCGGCTATAGGCTGTATAACTTCACGCTAAGAATATTTAAACTGTACGATTGTGAATAAATCTTTTTAAGATACCTAATATCACTATATTATGGATACGTGCCAATAATAATAATGATATAACTTGTAAGATAATTCTCGCAAGGAATTAAGAAATAAGTAATCATAATTTTACATTACTCACAAAATATCTACATAATTGAATTGGATTCATAATTGGCACTGATATATCACTACTAGCGGTGCCTCGCGGCTCCACTCGCGTTTGTTAAGTAGTAATTATTTTCATCCCGTAATCATATTTTTACTCATATTATTGCCAATTCATATAGTCTATCAATTAAGAAATGACAAATTATACTTCCCTTGTACAAAATTTTATCTAAAACTTTTGAGAACTAATTTTTCTTACGATTCCTAAATGTATTATTGACGATATCTATAGCCTATCCATTATGAAATTAGGTATGCTTTCCGTCTACAAAGTTTGATTGCAATCTGTTGAAAATTAATAAAATATATTATTTATTTATTATAAATAATATTTCTAATATTCTTATAGACTATCAATTGACCAATAACATAAGATTCCCGTGTACACAATTTCATGAAAATCGGTGAAGCCGTTTATGACTTAATCCCGAATTACAAACAGGCAGACTGACAAAAACAAGGGCATATTCATGATCATTATCCTATACTAGGATGTCTAGCAGATGTGTTATTCATCAAATTGTAACTCATGTTGTATCGGGTATTATTTAAAACAATGGCAATGGTTACCATGGCAACGATTAACATACTGATTATTGTAAATTGAGGCAGTAAGTTGGAACAGTAAAATGGGAAGCAAGTATATGTGATAGCAGATAAAAAAATCATTTTTGATGGGATTTGCGTAAAATCCTTTCAGAGTTACTCAAAAAATCAAGGTTTCTAAGATCACCTATACAATCATAGAATAAAAATTTCATACCTTAATTTAATTTAGATGAAGAAATTAACAATATGGATTTTATAATTGCAGAATATGTGAAGTTGATAATTATCAACAATTAATAAGCAAAAAAAATTCACTATTAAAGGTTTCAACCCTTGTTTTACACCCTTAAGTAATTAATTAATAATCAAGTATAAATTAAAGAGTATTCGTGCTAAATTTGAGGTCAATAGACATATTATATTATAATTATAAGACAAATATTTTTACCAAACAAATTTTCAGCCCCATATTTATACACCCTTTACTGATAAATTTCGATAAATTCTGAAACACGCATTTGTGTTTTTTTTATTAAAGAGTTTAAGAACAAAATTTGATTTTTAACCCACCTTATATAAAATTTCAACCCCTATTTTAGAGGTTGAATTTCCCAAAATCTGTACTTAATGAGCGTCTACATCGTAAAGGGAGTAATTATGCTAAATTTCTAGTCAATCGTACCTATTGTGTCAGAGATCTCGTGATTAGCGGTATTTCGCAGGCAAGATATCTATACTAATATAATAAAGCTGAAGAGTTTTTTGTTTGTTTGTTTAAACGCCCTAATATCTAGAACTATCAGTCTGATTTCAAACACCACACAAGATATATCAAATTAATGTAGGATATAATTGTAGATCTTAAAAAGACCTACAAAAAGTAGCATATGTCTATCTTCTAAGGATAACCCACAATAAGCATTTTTGAGGCAGAACAATTCGCACGTGCGCTCGACCGACAGCATTATATAGTCCACGCCAGCGAAGCCACGGGCATAGCTAGTGTGTAATATATACATATACGAGTGTACACTATATATATATATATATATATATATATATACACTTGTTGATTACTAGTTAAAATGTCATGGCAGTAAACGTTGTGAATAATGAGCTGTTACGATATCACACATTTCAGTTCCTCCGTTTATTTGGCTAGCTTCCATAATGACTTCAAGATGAAGAGTCTAATGAACTCCTTTATAGTTGAATTGTAATAATAGTATTTACTCGATAGCTTCATTATTAACTCCCATTTACGCCAATTGGCTTCATCAAACCATTATTTCGATTTATTTAAAACATGTAAACACGTATAAAAGGTACATTATAAATATATATGTATATAAATATATACATACATAAATTTATACATGTTTACGTGTTTTAGTAGGGAATATTGTAAATCGGCTTATTAAACTTACGAATATATTAGCAATCAAAATAGTCACAATGCATAGCAACGTACAAAATTCACAAATCTAACTTTTATAACAAGAGTTACACTAAAACGTCAAAATAATATGTAATAATGAAACATACTCTGTGTTTGAATGTTAATTAATACCTTGACGACAAAGTTTCAATCGATGTTTTGCAAAAAAAAAGTCTATCTAATTTGTAGATAAACTTGGAAAGTAACACATTATCTGAATACAAACTTTAATCCAAATCGTTACAACCAATTCCGAGAAACGAATTATCTGTATATACTAACGGTGCCCGGCAGCTTCGTGCGCGTTTTTTACGTAATCATTAATTCCCCCTCCCCTAATTTTATTTTTACTCAAATTATTGACAATGTATATAACGTATAAATAATTGAGCTGAGAACATATACTTCTCGTTTAATAAATGTCATCAAAATCGGTTAATAAAGTACTATTTTTTTACGATTTCTCAAATTATTATTATTGATTTTTATAGACTGTCAATTTATGGAATGACATATGCTTCCCGTCTATAAAATTTCATTAAAATTGGTTGAGAATAAGAAAAACTTAATTTCTTTTTTTATAAGTTTTAAATGTAAGTAATATTGATAATAATACCTATAGTCTATCAATTAAGCAATAGCATAAGTTTCCTACGTACAAAGTATTATAATTATCGGTCAAGACGTGTTTGAGTTGGAAACCCTGGAATCCATTCCTTCTGTGAAGGAAACATCGCGATGAAATCATAGCATAGTGATAGGTCTGTTTCTAATGCTCGCCTGGCTAGCTACCGTGCTCAAGTTGAATATATGTCACCAAGCACCTATACGTGTGTTCAGGCAGCTGCACTTGAGAGCTAGTCCTTTCACTAGGCTTAGCGTATTACAATCTTGGGTCAAATCGTCACTTAATATCAGGTGAGATTGTGCCCAAATGCTAAACCAATGCTAAATAATTAAAAAAAAAAACACAATATACCTTGCTATTAGTGTAAGAAGTTTCAGAATCGGTCAGTAGTTCCAGAGATTTCGTCCAACAAACACACATCTTTAAATAATAGTAGGTAGGTACTACATATAGGTACAGATTACTTACATTGTGTACGTGGTAGAACAGTGTAGATGACACAAAATTTTGTCATCTCGTGCCAATAGACATGTCGCACTAATTGCGTGTCAAAATAAACCAGCGAAATGCCTACATACCAGCGTCATTAAATAAAATTATACTCAATCTTTGTGTCACTGATCAGAGGCGAAGGCAGTACATTTTAAGGCATAAACCGACATTCCATTTTACTGGAGCCTCAAGCTTTTAAAGAAATTGTATTTTATACCTTTTAATATAAGAATTCATTCAATAATCTAGATATGTTGCATATGATAAAAACTAAGATTAGTTCAAATCCCTAAGCTAGATGATTAATTCACGGAAGATGTTAAAAACTATCTGTGTGCCAAATTTCATCAGCTGTTTTTACGTGATTGAGCAACATACATCTAAACATACAAACATTCACATTTATATAACATTAGAAGGAAGTAGGATTGATAATTTATGTAAAACAATTCTTAAAGTGATGAAAAGTTCAAATAGTTATTAACTATTATATGAGAAGCTTTTAAATAAGCTAATAAATTAATAAGTACTTACTTACTAAATATTTTTATAAGTAATACAAATAAATTTCTTCGCCTTATAATCCTGTCTCATATTAAGTCAATTTTTAATGATAATATCTCCGGTATTTAGTTGCGTCGCCGACATTGTCTGGAGGGTGGCGAGGCGTCAGGACGCCTGGCGACGCGTTCATTATAAAGACACCGTACAATGTAAACAGTCAGCTCTTATCGTTATCACTGGGCTATCGTATGATTAAATGTACCCTTAATTTAACGAGCCATATATAATACTCGACAGATTGACTGTCGTGATTTTTATAACCTATATCTATACTAATATTATAAAGAGATTATTCGTTTGAACGCGCTAACCTACTCGTATGATACTGCCAAGCAGATTTAAAAGATTATTCTTGCATTATATGTCAAGCAATCTGGCAAGCTGTAGGCAAATACGGTAAGGAAGAACAACGATAGGTCACGTCTGCGTTAGCAGCAGCGCGGTGAAGACGTTGTTGGAATAAATTTTACTTGCGTGAAACCATGAATCACAGCTAGTAATAATATATAATTATACGTACCGATGCTATTTTCAACTATGAATTGTATAAACAGTTTGTTTTTATCTAAATCGTCTTCAAATGAAGCGATTAAAGGATGGTATTGAACTTCGTGGTACTTTAGATTTTATGATTTCGATACTTCGCACTACGTTTTACGACCGAATCAATATATCGTTTAAGATTATTGGAATCTCTTTAAGTTACGATTAAGGTCATTATTTATTATATCTTTTCAGTTTGTCGTTAAATTTCGGGTATATAATAATGTATATAATAAGTATAAGTGTAGTAATAATGTATCTGTGCATTAATATGATTACTTGTCCTGACTCTGACTGACTGACAGGTTTATTAACGCACAGCTTAAACTACTGTTGCTAGGACTTTGACAATTTGCATGCGGGTTCCTTTTACACTGTAGGCTAAAGATTTTTGGAAATTTAATCCCTAAGGTGGTGAAAAAGGGAGATGAAAGTTTGAATGAAAATTAGTAATTATTTTAAGATTGATTATTTAAAATTGGTATTTAGCAATTCAGTTAGAAAGTAAAAAAGACGTGTATCATAGTTTTTTCAAATACAATGCCTAGTTATCTATATAATCTAGTTTTTGTATATAAGCGAAATACTACTACTCCCTTACTCATCACGAGATCTCTGCAACTATAGTTCCGATTGACTTGATTTAGCATAATTCTCCTTTTGCGATGTAGACACTCACTAAGAATGGATTTTACACAAATCCTATAAAAAAATTAAATCAGGAAAAGCATGGGTAAGTTAATTGGGTAAAGTATATAATAATATCAGCCTGTACGTGTCCCACTACTGGGCAAAGGACTTCCCAAGGGAATGCACGGACTTAAACACCACGCAGGCCACGACGTATTGGCAATTTCAAACGTCGAGAAATCCACAACTCTTTTTTTCTCTCATACGATAGCACTACAAAAATATTTCTGATCCTTCAGCGTCAGCCAATAGTGTTACCGAATTCAAAATAATAAAAATACAAGAATTAAAAAAAAAACGTTATGTCATGACATGCAGAGGCTCGAACCTGCGGACATCGAAACGATATTACGCCGATCTAAAGCACTCAAATACCACGACTTAAACATAAGGTGTGAGAAACGAAAAACCTGGAACGTGGGCTGAGTGCCTTCTGCGCTACTTTAGGCCAACACTATAGTCAGTTCGAAAAAAAATATATCTGTGCAGCACTTCACAGGTGGTACAAAACAATCTATCAGAAAAAAAAATGTTCTTAAAAAAATATTTTCAAACATTCGAAATCAACGGCATTCGAATTATCTACCACTCGTCCGTACTGCATATGAAATCTGGTCGTCTCACACCACTAAGCCGATCAGAAGACAACAAAAAAATAAAATTAAAAAAAAACGAGAGAAAAATTTGCAAAATTGTTTGATGTGCTGCGAACGTCACGTTTCCTTAGACTCCCCTAAACTCCTTGTCACAATAAGCGACACCTCCTCCCCCTCATAAGTGCGAACGTGTTTTATGAACGGCCCCACAGCGTTAAATTAAAATATTCAAATTATATGTAAATTAACGAACAGAAAAGCTATTCACAATAATTATCACGAACGACACAAATGCACTTTGAGTAATGGAAAGTACTAAAATTGTAAGTGTATACGATTATGCGAGTAATTTAAGAGATGCCATTAAAATTGTGCGACAAACCATTAGCGCAAGACAGTAAACACTATGACGTCACCAGACAGCGATGCGACTGACAAAATCTTCTTTTTTCAAAAATAAGTCCAGATGGCATGTTTCTTCCAAGTTACCTACTTTTAACGCTGCAATAATATATTTTATTCACCTACCTAACTTATGAGAGGAGGATAGAAGAAATAGAGTAGGAACGTGTTGGATATGAAAACCGCACGATACATTTTTATTTTTATTTTAGATTTATTTATATTATAGAGTTTTTTGTGTACTAGGATTAGCAAACCAATATACGTTATTAGGTACCTAATGTTAAAAGGAAATGCGGGCGGTAATTCTTTCATACAAACGTATTCCTCTGCTTTATCCCTTGATAAATAGCACTACAAGAAATATTTGTCCACCACTACTATGTTTCTATGTTTTTTTTTATTAATTAATTTGATTAATGAAAAGAATACCTTAAAAAGACTACAAAACGTCAACTATAGCATATATATATCTTCTAAGGATCACCTACAATAAGCATTTTTGTCTTCAGTCTTTTGAGTAGGGGCAGCACGATTCGCGCATGCGCTCGACCGACAGCATACTACAGTCAACACGAGTGTATCCGCAAGTACAACTAGTTTATTCATACAATTTAAGTTACGCCAAACGAAGCGGGTGAGTGACAAGCAGTTACAATTGAAAAATTATACTATAATTTGTTAAAAGACAATCTATTTTTATGCCAAATATTATTAGAATCTGTCCTGTCATTAGAACGTAATTGATGTACAACGTTAGGTACATAATAAATTAATATATGATATATAAAATATTTAATATACAGTAAACATAACATTGATTCATTGCAGTACATTGCGATAATTTATAATAAATAATTAGAAACGTTGACTCTCTTGTCTACTATGAAAGATCGGATTATAAAGAAAATCAATAATAATGTCACATTCTTACTCGAATGCATACTCATGGTAGAATGTTTCAGTAGTGCCCGTGACATTGAAAAATATCTAAATATAAATGTAACACTTTAGACATAAATCTTTTGCGAACATCGAAACGCGTTTTAAAGACAATAAATAATGATCATGCAGTCCTTCGGTCGTATATTCAGATTTATTATTTAATCAGAACAGTTTCAAATTTTATACTTTCGGAATGTTCGTGATAATTTTGAGTATTGTTATTTAATATTTATGAACTTCTTTTATTTCGATAATATTTTAGGCGTGTCTTAACTGATAGAGTTATACTAAAATACTAAAGATAACAATGTTGGTAATAGGTTCATTTTTAGTGGTAGCACGTACTAAGAAATGTTACGAAAAACAAATTTTAACTTGATAATTCCATCACTGACTTTTCCCAAAGGAAGGCACGGGTTAATAACCTCATCAGTTCATGGTATATTATTGATTACAAACCCAGAGAAGTCTATAGCCCTATATTTTCCCAAGTATGTTGTTTTACTACAAAAACATTTCTCAAGACGTTTCGGTATCCTCACGATGTTTTTCCGCAGATTCCTACTTATGCGCTAAATATGAAATGTTCTTCGTTGGTAAGCGCATCACTTGAGAACGGCTGGACAGATTTGGCTTTTTTATTTAGTAATAGTCCGAATAATATTTGTAAGGCAAGAAATAATTTAAATAATTTACTAAAAATAATTACCTGGAAATTTGAAACCGAAAATATTTATTTGCATTGAATTTTATTACGAAGTCAAGACCATACCTCATCATTTGAGCGATGAACGTGCATAATTCTTATTTTGTTTTGTTCGTTATGGTCCGGCAAAAGTATTCAGGAAAATAAATTCAGGATAGGTTCAGGATAGGAGGTAGGTACTCACTGTTGGAAAAGGCAAAACAATACCTGCCGGGACAGCTATAGTATACCATAATTATTATTAGAACAATTTATTTTCTGAATTATAAAAAATAAAAATAGTAAAAAATAAAAACAAAATGAAAATAGTAATGAGAGCGTAAATCTTGGTTTACAACAATTAATGTTGTTAATTACTTGAGTATTTGATATATTTTGGTGTAAACTGTTGGGTATCTTCATTCTACTTTTTATAGTTAACTCAGTATACAGTGATATTAGTAAGAAGATATTATATAGGTATAGAAAAGCCGATAAGACACGTTCAGTTGAAATTAAAAAAAAACATATTTTCTTAATTTTTTTTTTCATCGATGTTCTCTACTTTTATTTGGTAATTTTATATATAAATAATTTCAAAATTTCTTGAAATACACGATAATACTATTATTAAGTATAAGTTTAAATGAAGTACTTAAAAACGAAGTTCCGTATTATAAAATATTAATTTTAAGTTCTATTCGAGGTATAAAGAAAATAATTATTCGTGTATACATTTTTATAATGTTTTTATCGATAAAAATAAAAATTACAAAGTTATATTAACACATTTATTTAATTTACAATGGTTTATAAAAATATATAATAATAATATACAAATAAACAGCTATTTACATGAATAATAATAATTAAGCCTAATTATGTTTTAGACTATACAGTAGACACTGTATAGCCATCATACATAGACTATACATAAAAATATTACGCTTTTTTTAACGTTACGGATGTTTTTTGCCGGCTAGGGTACCCCTCCGCAACGCCCCGCCCCATAAGGAACTTCGTTCCAAAAAAACAAACATTAATAAAAAGCAAGTAATTTTGAATAACAATCAAATCAAAAAGGTTTTCTGTTTCCTAAAAAGTTTTATAATCTGAAAAATAAATAGGTAATTTGTATTATTTGTTTTTTATAATCCCTTATTGTGTTATGGGCTGAAGTTCGAACACAATCACATCTGGTATTAAGTCTATATGAGGCTAAATGTAGTACAATTTTTAGCCACGTGAACTGGTCTATGGAGCCACAGTTACACGGAAGCGCCCATCACAGCACGAAGAAAGATGTTCGCAAATACTTTTACCTATGCAGTACCGTGCGGATGTGGATTGCTCTTCCATCCAATGCGTTCCCTCCTTCCTATGTTATTAGGACATTTTTAGCAGGTCGGCATGAAAACGTTTGAGCGTTTGTTACAACTTGGCACATTTCCATTGTCCATGGTCATAATATACAATGTATATATATATATATATATATATATATATATATATATATATATATATACATATATATTAATTAATTAATGTTCTGTGACAGAGTAAATTACAATAAATAACACTGAAAATCATATAAAAGTTGTATTCTTTAAAATTAATATTGGATTTAGAAATTACAAATGTTTAACATTAAGTAGTCAAAACAATAATAATAAATTGTAACTAAAATTATTATGTTTTTGAGACTATGAATTAATTAACCAGAACTTAGCATTATAGTAACAGTCTAAAAATTGTATATTTTTATCGCACAACAAATTAAACTACAATTCCGTTGATACTATATGAACAAAATATTCATAATAAATATATATGTAACTGTAAATTCATCTGTTATTTATGTGATATCAAAATAGATGTAATTTGTAAACTGAATTTCAAAAGAATCAATGAATAAGTTATCTCTATTTCAGATCCTGATAAATTAACAGGTGTTCTGGCTCCCTCGAAGATTTTGTAATAAATTGAATGTTTTATTTCATCGTTCAAGCTTCATGAGAAAGTTATACAAACAAATATTTCGTCTGAGGAATCCCATTTGAGGAACTATTATTTATTGAATATTTATAGGTAAAAAATATTAATTTTAGTGTAGATTATTATTGTTAGTTAAATTTAATTTGTTTTTGGTAATTCGCCAGTGTCTCATTTGACTTCGTTCGTATCCTAAATTATTTGAAACTTTTATTTCAGATACAGTTACAGTTTCGATTTTGTTTATTTATGATATCCGATAATTTTGGTTATGGTTACGGAGTTCCATAATCTATTAAAATATAACTACTATAATACAGAAAATAATACTTTTTACCCCCAAACCCAATAAAGCTGTAAAAGCCGCAAAGGATCCAGGGCCCCCTAAGGCTAACAGAATAGTGAGTTCGAAAAAAAAAATAAACGTATTTACCCTGGTCGTCTAAGATACTGTATATCGCCTTATAAGTATACTACAGTCCAATGATAATGGTCGAAATCCGTGTTCGTCATATTGGAAAGTACGGTGAAACAGCTTAATTATTACACTAGCGTTTGGATATTATACTGCCTGATATTATTGCCAAAGTTAGCCACAGTAGGGAATTTTTAACTATGCCATAAACATGTACATATATGGTCCAGTCGTGTAAGAGAACCTTGTCATTTGTCTAATCTGGAAAAGCACTAATAATTTGTTCATATAAATATATATTAATACGTAAAGAGATAGCTTTGTACCCCTTTTATGCATACTGCGTGTACGGAGGAGTGCGAGATTTGGCATATATATAGCTTATTATATTGAGAAAGAATGCAGAAACCTAAAATTTATGCATAATACGTGTTACAAATACATTTATAATAAATCTGTGGTTAAACAGTCGCAAAGAGTAGAAATAGTAGGCAAATTATTTTAAAATTTTGCTAACATGTTAATTGTGTTAAAATGTGTAACTTTAAAATGTCACTGATAATTTAACTGAATGAGTTTTGAACTGTGAATTTTGTGTAATTTCATTATTGGTATTACTTTTGAAAAAAGAACCTCAATAACGTTCAGACTTAAATATAATAAATTACGGTCGAATTACGACAATCGATCGACCAATATCATAAATAAATTTAAGTAAAGAAAGAAAAATAATAATATAAACCGTTTTATTTTTAGATTTCGAGCATGGAGACAGACAAAATGTCTACTGCGTCATCGGTGGGAGCAGAGCGCAGACCTCTACTCCAGGCTCTTGTTATCGAGAGGCGGATTTTATTCGCGTGCACAGTCCTTATAGGGCTTTGCACTTTTATTTGGATTGCTGCCGTTTGTACTGAAAAGTGGGTGTATATAGATGGAGGAAATGGTAAGCATTTTTTTATAGTAGCTCGGCATATTGAACTGTCCCGATGGTAAGCACAGTACAATCCAAATACAACGGCTGGTGGCCGAGAGATTGAAACCCATCGACGGTCGCCGCTGTTATGTCAGTGACAAAAAGAATGGAAAACTGGAAAGCAGCTGGTGTTGATAAGGTATAAAACTTTTGGTTTAAGATTTTTTCTATTCTTCATGGTGTTTTGGCAAGAAGTATTACAGACCTCATTAGAGGAGAGCAGGAATTAACTAAATTCATTACAAAAGGCATTACTTACATGCTACCTAAAAGTAGTGAAAGCGTAACTCCCTCCCAATATCGGCCTATCACATGTCTCCCTACAATATACAAGCTTATTACATCATGCATTACAAGTAACATCAATAAACATTTACAAGCCAATAATGTATTGTTTGAAGAGCAAAAAGGATGTAGGCAGAACCATAAAGGGTGCAAGGAACAGCTCATAATTGATTCCACAGTGCTGAAACATGCTAATATACATAAGAGAAACTTATACATATCTTATATCGATTATATGAAAGCCTTCTATAGTGTCCCAGATTCCTGGTTAATTCGAGTTCTCTACATATATAAAATTAACTCAGATATAATAAACTTCATGCGAAATGTCATGTCGAACTGGAGAACTACACTTTATCTTTCTAACGGCACTGATACCATTAGAACGGATGACATTCGCATCGAGAATGGCATTTTCCAGGGTGATTCTTTTAGCCCTTTGTGGTTCTGTCTCGCCCTTTATCCACTCTCTTACCTTCTGAACAAAACCACTAACGGATATAAAATAAACACAAATACCTCAATTACGCATCTGTTGTATATGGATGATATTAAACTCTTTGCAAAAACTAAAAAAGATTTTAAAAACTTAATAGACATCATCACAAAGTATAGCAAGGATATAAACATGAACTTTGGACTGGGTAAATGTAGAAATCTTTACATACACAGTGGTAAAATAGAAAATAACAATATTATAAACATCATACAAAATGAACCAACTACATTTGCTGAGATGGAACCAGCTGAATCATACAAATATCCTGGAATCCAACAATCAGATAGAATCAACCACACTCAAATTAAGAAAGATCTCTCTGCAGAATACTCGAAACGGTTGAATCTAATCTGCAAAAAACAGCTATATTCTAAAAACTTATTCAAAGCTATCAACACATATGCAATATATGTTTTGACGTATTCTTTCGGGATAATCAAATGGACACGAACAGATATTAACCGTATAGAGATTAAAACTAGAACCATATTAACCAAATATCATTATTTACACCCTAAATCTTCAATAGAGCGAATTTCAATCAAAAGACAACAAGGAGGTAGAGGATTAATAGACTTAAAAATATTATGGGAAGGGCAGGTGCGTAGTTTAAGAGATTTTTTCTTTTCAAAAGCAACAACCAGTAACATACATTCAGCGATCGTAGAACTAGATAATAATTACACTCCACTAAACCTTACTAATCGAGACATTCAGTACATATCACCACATATACATAATCAAGAAAAATTAAATAGGTGGCGTGTAACCTGACGGACGTCACCTGAATGACTTAGAACAAGCTCATGTAGACGCAGAGGCTTCAAACAAATGGTTGAAATTAGGTTCTTTGTTCCCAGAAACAGAAGGTTTTATGATGGCGATACAAGATCAGATGATAAATACAAAAAACTACAAAAAATATATAATTAAAGACCACAACATCCAAAACGACAAGTGTAGGAAATGTCACCGCGCATCTGTGACCATCCAACATATCACTAGTGCCTGCCCATCCCTAGCTCAAACTGATTACACTCATAGACATAACCAAATAGCCCACATAATTCACCAAAAGTTAGCCTTAAAACATAATCTTATACATTCGGGAGCAGTTCCATACTACAAATATAACCCAAAACCGGTACTGGAGAACCAGAGCCACAAGATTTACTTCGACAGAGCAATTCTAACAGACAAAACAGTACATAACAATAGACCTGACATAACTGTAATAGATAAACTGAATAAACTGACCTACTTAATTGATATAGCTGTCCCTAACACAAATAATTTACAAAAAACTATTACTGAAAAAATTCACAAATACACAGAACTGAAGGAAGAAATTGGTAGATTATGGAACATGAGCAAAGTATATATTGTGCCTCTGGTACTTTCTAGCACAGGAGTCATACCAAGCCACCTTCACCATTACCTACAGCAGATTGACTTACACAGCAATACATACATGACCATGCAAAAAGCTGCAATTTTAAATACGTGCCGGAGTGTTCGGAAGTTCTTGCAGGATGAATCTATAACAGAAAATGTACTCCACTTGACCTAGGTCCGTGGATTCCATAATTACCGAAACTCTTATAGTTTCGAGAAAAAGAATAAAAAAAATATAGAAATAACAATATTTGTGTTTGTGATAAATTAAACATGTTACGTATGTTGTTCATAACTGATTTCGCATCAATGGACACATCCAATCATCCAAGCTGAGTGGGAAAACAAACAAAGCCCATTATAGTATGTGACTTCGCCTTTGTGAACTTTGCAAGTTTATTCTAGCGGAGAACGAATAATGTAATGAGTTTTTGTTACAATGCTCAGTTAGAAGCTCATTGGAAAATACTAAATATGATTTTTTTATAATATGGTAATATTTTGCTTATGGTGGTTTTATTAGGAAACCTATTTCATCGCTGCTTGGTTACATTACCAGACAATTTCTAGAGTGACTAGGTATTCTTTCATAATGCTACTAATTGAAATTGTATGGCCCAGTTGCAGAAGTCCTCTAAAAACTTTAAAGTTTTTAGGAAAATTAATAGAAGACAAAAATTGTACTGGATATATTCCTTTCAGGCATACAGAAAAAAATGAAATTTCGGTGTTTAGAACAACAAAATCTTCTTGTATATTTAAAAATTAAATAAAAATTATACATACATAATTCAGACATGATTTTCACGTTAATTTTTAAGTTGGCTCAGGGACTTCTGCAATTTGGCCCTTCAATTATTAAGTGTACCTAAAACCGCGAGTATATATTTTGTTATAGTTATATTCAACTTAAATCTTATTAAAACAACGTTTAACACAACTTATTACACTTACAACTTATTAACTCTAATTAAAACAACGTACGTGTTTAACTAGCACCATCGCGATTTTTTTAGAACTGTATAAACAATTTCTGCTGTATTAATAACACCGAATATAACTATTTAAAGCCGGAAAGACATTCATAATTATTAATTACGTCACACATTTAGTTATAAATTGAACTGGTACCAATATTATTTACGGATAGGCCTAGTGACACAGTGACATAGTCCTACAATTGAGCCGAAAGGTCGCGTGTTCGATCCCCGCTCATGACTAAATTTTATGTTATGAGGATAATTATTATCAATTGTGCGTCTGGTTGTTATGTTTATAGTATCAGCTATAAAGTATCATAATGCAATATTTCCTTAATTTGGATTAAATGACAGTATATGACATTATTCCCAATATTTATTAATTAATTACTATAAACAACTCTCATATAACGTAAAATCAAAAAAATAAACAATTCTAATATTCTAGCTGTATCGATTAATATTTATTGGCATGTCAAACGCATGTCATAACAAGTGATGGTATCGCAGTAACATATGGTGTCTTGTTTATTTTAAGAGATAACCGAGTGATTTATGATCATTGACGAAATGTTACAGCCAGGGGGTTATATGTAATACTTTATTAATAGATTATCATACTAGATCGTTCTTTAACCGTATATTATACTTTTAATTTTTTATATTTGATATTGAAATGCGAACTGTGTATTTTAATACAGCAGAATTTGGAAAATAAATAGTTAATATTAGGTATCTATGTACGTATTATGTAATATTCTCTAGGAAGAAAACTTACATCTACGAAGTTTCATGGTGATACGTTGAAGTTTAAATCTACTTAAACTCTAAACTGATAAAGTCGCATTTCATACCAGTAATACAAGTTTTCTTCTTCAAAACCTATTTTTTTAAATAACTATTATTTTTAAATAATGCTATTATGAGTATACATGAAGGAAACGTGGCTCCCTGATTACAAGTTTATTAATTACGAACATTCGGTAATGGGGTCGGTGGCCGTTGATCTATTTCAGTACTCTAACGTAAGTAGAACGCGTAAACGTATATCGCCGTACACATAGATACGATGCAATCCGATGCATTGTTTTTAACCTTTGAAATAATGCCAAAATGGGATTAGAATATTTTTTAATTTCAAACTATTTCTCCCAAGACGTTTTTAATATAAGTTTAGATATCGACTGCAGCAATTAACATTGTCAGAACTATATTTTGATGATTTTTACTTTAATGTGAACTTCAGTTATGTGTTTTTAAGCTTTACAAGGTCGAAGTTAATGATATTTTAATAATTCTAGTACATTAAAATACAAAATCGATAAAATTTTTGTTCCGACAATGTGAATTGCTGCAATCGAAATGTAATTTACGACAGGATGTTCAGTATTTTACGTTTTAAATAATTGTGTATCAAATTAAATTCAAATGTAGTGCGTGTGCACTGAATAACTTCAGTCTGACTAAATTTCATGAACCAATTTTACAATGTAATATGCACTTTGGACAAATGTACACATAATAAATTATATTATTTATCAAACCAGTATGGGTATTTTGAAGCTAATAGTAATTTCAAACTTTATTTATTGATTCAAATAGCATCGACGAAGATTCAGATATTAAAATTCATCAATATTTCTTCTATTAGGAAATATGAAAAATCCATAGGAATATATATTTTTTTATGAAGTGTCCCTACAATTTACAAGTCCAAACAAGAATAGAATTATTTTATGCTGAGGATTCAACGGCACGTTTATATTTTCTATTTTGCATAAACTTGCGATTAAACATTTATTAAAATTATTTATTTCCGTGAACTATTCTATAAAACGATTTTTTTATTTAATAACAAGGTGCTCCATATTTCCTTGAACTTTAACACAACCGTCTGAAAACATATTAACGACATCATAAAATATTTGCTGGTATAATTAACTACTAATACAATGTATGTAATAACAAATATTCGTCATAAACACATAATGTCAGTAAATTTTAAATAAAGTTCTTATTTATAAATAATAATTAAGTAATACTTTTTTTTTTAAACGTGAAGAAACTCTGGATAGGTATACACTCGCTCAGGGGAACCAGTGGTTATGTGAGACTCACTAAAACTGCACGGTGTACCATTCACCGCCGTAATAGTGCGACACGGGATCGCGCAAGCATTTCACCGTGTCGTTTCGGCGGTCGGCCTAGCTGAATGCTTGGCTCTGGCGCTAAAAGGAGACAGTTTGGTACAACTCTGTCTCCCAGGCAGCCGAACCTATGCAATGGTAAGACGGGCCCCCTGACTCACCTTCTCTAGTTCGGCTAGGTCGGAGGAAGGAGACGAGCGAATCGCCCACTCCTACAACCTAAAAGCATCCTCTTTGCGAGCTCTGTCTTTGGTCTCTTGCGACATTATGTCCTCGCAGAAGGAAAATATTACGGCCCATGACCCCTCATTATCGAGCATGGTGCTAACCGCACTCGGCAGTAAGAGATCCCCTCCTACCACCGTGTTCAGAGCACGGCGCTGCTTCTCCCACGTAGCACACTCTGAGACAGTATGCTGTGCATTGTCTTCGTATCCGAAGCAACCATACCTGAACAGCACCTGCACCTGTCGGAACATCAGAGAGCTCTAGTCCCTCTTGAACCACCTTCTGAGAATCGAGCGAATGGCGCGTATCATGTAACGAACAGCTTATTGTTTAGAAATTATATTTCTTGCTTATTTGGGATATTAATAATAGCCCGTAAAAAAATCTAAATTAAACGTCACTCTTAAGTACCTCAATTGCATGTTTTCAGTCCGAACTGTATTGTGTTAGATACTTGAAAATAAACCGGCACGAAGCCAGCAGACTGTTATTAACACTGTGAATTGTTTCAGGTATTTACCTGCCTGTCAAAGGTCGGTACCTAATGTGGAGTGACTCGGGAATTTGGGAGATCTGCAGGCATGTGTTCGAGCCGAACGTGAGTACGGCGAAGCATAACGCTTCAGTGGCCACTACACCCAGGCCATATGACATAACCGGCTTGACGGGAAAGTATTATACGAGTAAGTTTAATGCAAAATTGTTACTATAATATATTCAATATCAACTTTTTTTTAAATAGCGTCTCGTAAATACGAAATCTGCCAGTGTCATGTCAGTCATAGGAAAATTACTTTTAATACACATTTGACATTATATCTACAGATATCCAATTATTAACACGTAATATCATCACGAGGTTAGATAAGGTTACAGATTTGTAACTTTAAAAATTTATCGATCGGTTTAAATTAAAATAATCAATGAAGTAACACAAAAACAAAATAAAAAACTATAGAATACAAGGAATGATTTAAATTTGCCAATGTGTTTATCACTATCCTTAAGATCTAATCATTATTAGTAAATAGAATAATTATTAAAAAATAATTAAACTACCTTGATCAATTTCAAAGTAATTTATATCAAAATTTCCAAGGAACACGTTGTTTCCACGAATGTTAGACACGTGATATTCCACAGTTCACAAATACATCGATAGTTGATTGAGTTTACGTAAGTAATTTAATAATTCTTAACGTTACTCAAACAAATAACCTTAAATACGTCTTAATGCTTGCGTCTTTATGTTCTAAGTAAATAATTAGGGAACATAATTCACACTAATTGATCTGTACAGTTATATCGTATGTAGTTTTGTGAATTTAAATGTTTTATTACTATGGTAGGGATAATTAATTGCTTTATATAAATTAAGGCCAACAAAACATAAAATTGTCAGCATTGAGACATTTATGAGACCTCCTCCACATGTGGAATCTGACGTAGTTTTAAATTTATTCGACAAACTATCCACGAACGCGCCCGTGTAGCCCTGTCGTTGGTTTACTTGCCGTACTTGCTTGCAGCTTTTAAATTGCTTAACGTTCATGGCTACTGCTCTGCTCCTTAGGGTCATAGCGTAAAGTAATAAATAGGCTAAAAAAATACGAAAATGGTTTTCGAACTTTTTTATAGACTGCGCGATGAGACTAGCGCCTTCAAAAAATGGAAACAACCAAAAAAAGAAATCTCTTGATCTTTGTAATTTACAATAAATAAAAAGATACAAAACTTTGGTTAAAAAAGATTTTTTTATATCCTACGACAAATGCTGATATACAATAAATACCACATGAATTAAAAGTATATGTTCTATTCAATTTTTTTATCAACACTATGACATAAAAATTATATTATCAGAAATAGCAAACAAACTTACAATTTAAAGACGATTTCAAAGTGAAATCTTAACCACTATACATTATTAGTCTCCTCTGAATCTTCTAATGGATCGTAACCTAGTTGTTTTGTTGCGGTGTTGTTTAAGATACTTCAACAGTTTCAACACGTACACACTGTGTACTAAAGTTAATCTCTCTTGCACGTGTAAAATGTGTTTTTTATTACTCGGCAACTGAAAGATGAAGTTAATTTGTAAATAACAGAACAATGCTTTCCGGACGATCCCAAAGTGTTAAAATTTGAAACAAAATACACACACGTATATTATCTAGGAAGATTAACCGTATATACCTTGACAGGCGCAAAGATGTAAACATAAAGATCTTAAAATGTTTGGGAAATTCGCGTGAATTCTCACACGGTACTGAAGCGTTGCCAGTTTATTTTGTTCTATGCCACCTTCTGGTTTACCTCAATCGGTTCGTCCATTAACTCTGGCCGGTTTACTTTACTAACGGACTGTTTTCTTTTTCCATCAAAAACCGCTAAACATTTAAACTGCGATTAATACTTGAGATTCAGTTGCTGTGTAAAGATAGACTGAGATGGAAATAGAATAATTTAAAATAAATAAATCTCTCTCTAATTATCACGATCGTGTTTCGCGATTGCCAATTTGATGAGAACATAATGAAGATCGATTTATTAATAAGCTAAAAATATGTTTGTATGTCACTATTTCAATAATGTGGATAAAAATGTAATGACACTATTTGAGTAGACCCTAAGTGGCATAAGTATTGCTCTGTTATAAATTGACGTAATTAATATTTGTATAAACATAATAATTACAGTAATACCCCGGACTTACGCGGTAGGTGGGTCTGAGCGATTGCCGTGTAAATCGAATTTGCGTAAGCCGGGGTTCAACTTTGCATACAAATACATATACATATAAACAGTTTAATCAGGACCAGAGTTTAAAGAAAACAATAATTTAGAAGAAAAATGTTTAATAAAGTGTAAGTTGTATGCCAATTACGACTCTTAAATCGGCTGAACTAGCCGTTACTAGCTTTAAACACTTCATTTTTAGCCGCCTACCCAGCTTCTTCTTTTAGTTTTTCAAAAATCTGCTTTGATGAAAGCACACTGTATTTTGATTAACAGGATAATTTTTCACTCTTACTTGATTATCACACCATGACTGTAGCAATGTTTCCATCTGTGCAATAATACCGTGACGCTTACGGATGATACTTGAATTAAAAGATTGAGAGTCTTTCACAGCGTTCATATTTTTTTCTTTACCTTTTAAAACCGTTCGAACTGTTGATTCCAGTAGGTCAAATTTCTTTGCCAATTCACAAATTTTAATTTTTGCATCAAAGTCTTTAATTATATTCAGTTTACACTCCAAAGACAGTGTTTTTCTTTTCCTGTTAGGCTCAATGACTCATTTTTTGTTCTTTTAGATGGCATAATTAGAGATTATAAGTAAAACGCACTGTGCACGTAAAACAATTCCACGCGGAACACGTTTAAACCTGTCGCAAAGTGAACACTGTGAGGGCGGAGCGAGAGAGCCGATGCGCGCGGCAATCAAAATGAAAAACCGCATTTCTCCGAATTCGCGTAAAACGGGGTAGCGTAAGTCGGGGTATTACTGTATTAATATGTAATACTACCTGTGCCAGCGACTTTGTCTGTGTGGTATTTTGTATATGAAAAACCAGTAATAAAAAAAAGATATGGAGGTCACCGAATTTCAACAGCAGCGATTTAATCGCATGAATTTGTGTGTGTTTGAATATCTATGATTCCCAAGACACAACATGACACTCACGGTTAGTAGTTAGCCGTTACTCACGTCCTTCACTACTTTCGATCGATCTATATTTTGCCATACGTCATCAAGGTGAATTTAACTTAATTTTTCAAAGCAATGGAATACTGAGAAAATCCCGTCCATTCTCTATCAATCATTTTAATTTAATTTAAATCCAAATCGTATCATAATAAACCAAAATTCCTTTGAGAATACCCAAGTAAAATCATTTTAGATTATTTAGTTCAATATAAATAAATAAGATTTTGCGATCCTTTAGATAAAGCTGTTTTTAATAATTTTGTGTTTATTAACCTTTAGTATCCATTTAGTATAATTTAATAAAAAGTTGATAGCGCATAAAATCCAAACAACGTCATCTATCGTAGAATTTTAGAACGAAATAGAAAAATTAAATTAAATTTATGATAATTTTAATTAGGGACACACCTGAAATAGACATTATTACGTTATAATGTAGTAATTATTATTATCAATATCTTCCTTGTAATGTCTCAGAACATTAAAAATTATTAAACGTCATCTCTAAATATTCGTGAAAAATACATACGTTTATGTTTAATTCTATTGAAAATTAAGTGATAATTTGGAATAATTTTGTATAATTTCACTTCATTTCACTCTAAAATAAATTATATGTACATACATTTCTTTTGTACATATACATAACTTAAGTGCAATTTATAGACAATACAAACGTCTATATGTGTAAAAATTTACCTATATACTATTTATTATAATTGTACCAAATTTCAACAAAATTGGTCAAGTAGTTTCTGCATGATTGACGTACAAACTAACAGACAGACAAGCAGACAGGCAGACAGACATTTCTTTTTAAAACTGTCGAAATATTTTTTTTTCTTTATTCTACCCTTCATAGTACTTTGTTTCTCAAATTTCTTTAATGTACAAATCGTGTCTTTACTGTTTTATTATAAGTATAGATAGATTATTAGTAACTATTTACTTACTGCACCCTATTTTATACTAAATTATTTATCTTTAAATATAGAGTTAAAAAAAATACTTTGAAAAATATTAAGGTGAACGCTTCTTAAGTTTCTGTAATGCAACTCTGGGAACATTAAAAACTAAATTTATTTTAAGACAGTTTTATAACGCTTGTATATCTCACAAACTGTCTTCAAACGTCGCGTCGTTGGTTCCACGAGAATGTGAACCAAATTAGAAACGACGAGGAAAGGAATTTGACTAGGAAATTGGATGAAACAAATTGACTCATTAAAGAGGTGATTATCTTTAAATGAATGAATGAGCATGTGTTTCAAGTTGTATTTTTAATCAAAATGTATTTTGAAAGATAAAAGTGTAAGAAAATAGATTATTGTTCCGTATAGTGGAAATGATACTTCCTGATTATCTACGCAACATATTTGGTCCGAAATACCGCAGTGTCCCAAAACGAAAGTCTTTGACCAGTATGTGTTGCCAGCGATTACATATGGTGCTGTGACGTGATCGCTAACTATAGGCCTCATAAGAAATCTCAAAGTCACTCAAAGGGTAATGGAGTTGGCTATTCTCGGATTTTCTCTACGTGATCGGAGCAGAAAAGTGAAGAAAAAGTGGTTGTCATTGGAACAACGCATTCTAAATATACGAACCTATTCATTGGCTTAGTCCCATATATCGAAGTAGGCGATAACGCTACCTTGTGGGTGCTGAAGGTTTTCAGAGCGGCCCGGTATCAGAGGGGTCAGAGAAAAATAGAGGACATTAAAGCGGTCTAGATGAACGCTGGCAGATTAGAAGATGGCGATAGGTCATGTTTTTCTGACGCGTATTTACAACTATAGTTAAATAATTACTATAATTCCATAATTAGTTTAATTCCTTATTAATACCCTGTTTGTGTTTTATTTATCATTGCTTTCTTAGCTCGTGTGCTACGTCACGATAAATCAACTTCAAACAAGTTGTATTAAAGAACTCGTTTTTTGGAAAGGCTATAAAAAATATTCGCAGTGCCGCGGTGAACCAAATGATTATTGATTCATCGTAAGAAGACTTGCACGACACACGTCAAATATTTATTTTAGAGATGTAGCATAATTTAAATAATTGTAAGTTGATTTTACGATTATTTTAAGTATAATCGATAATACGATTATGATTTAAATCAATTGAAGGGTGTGTAAGCTGTCTAAAAATGAAATGACAAAAATAAAATATAACATCAATTGAAATCGCAATTGAGAACACTTGAATTATTGAATGCCTGACTCCAAACAACAACATTAATTCTTCCAGTCAATATTCTTCCTTGCTTGTTGCTGCAGTAAAAATGTATGAATTACGTAAATATATATATTTTATACGAAATTAAAAAGAAACTAATAAATTAAATGTAAAGGGCGTTCGATCTATACGATTAATTATCTATTCCTTGGTTTTATTATTTTGGCCCACTCTAGTTTTAAGTAACATAGAAAGTAACGATACACGTAGTTACAAAAAAAAATCATATCAATCATTGTATACAGGAAATTATTTCGAATTTTAACGTGCAATTTTTTTTTAAATGATATTTTATAGTTACATGCGTGATTTTAGGTTACGTCATAATTTGCACTACGTAACAATTTACGTGCTGTGTATGTGTCATGCAAGTCTTCGTATGATGAATAAGGTATAGTTTGAGAACCTATGGCTTAGTCCAAGTTACAAAATTTATACCTTTAATGTTATTATGATTTTGATTACTGGGTAAAAGGATTTGCAATCATTATAACTAATGTAATGATATGAATATTATAAGATAAACTAAATACTTTTAGTGACCAATATTTTGTATCAGTCGGATTTTTAAACAAAAAGGCTTGCGGATAGATAGTGTGTAATAAATGAATAATAACGTAAATATTACGTATTACTCATTCCTAAAATATTTGTATTACACAAAAATTGAACGTAACACTATCCAGAAACGAAATCCATTTATAATAGGTACGGTCTACATTTAACAGTCAAAAAGAAAATAAATATATTGGGCGGCTGTTTCACGGGAACATTATATGGTGCAAATCATATATTTTACTAAAATGACGTGTGTGGGTATAGCGCTTCCATCGTAAATTTACCTCTGGCGCAAACCGGGAGCAGTTAATCCTTCATAATGTGTTTACCTATTATTAACACTAACAGTAACAAGTCTGTCGCTACAAACGTACGCTTTCAATCTACGCCGAGAGTAACATCACGAGAGGCGGACGTAGATAAAATACCTCTCATTACTTCACCGATGGAACAAACGTGCAATAAATAATACTATTTAATCGCGTAGTTTCAGTTTCCTCCAATATAACATTTGGAAGTTTAAAACATGTGAATATTTAGGAAAATATCACGTACTATACTTCTAAAAATAAGCAGTAAATTAATAATTTTATTTATCTTATTTACAATGGATATTAAAAGTATACAGCTTTTTTGTATTGTACAAAACTTGAACGTAACATAATATTCGGAAAAAATATTTAAATAAATGCCAGTTAAATGTTAAAAGTTATACTGTATTTTTTTAATCTTATTAATTTTATAATTGTAAAGCTGAATTGTACGTATTAGATACTTACCTATTAAAAAAAATGTGTACTGTAGTTCATAAGTGTCAGAAGTGAAACCTTCAGAAAATAAATATTTTTTAAACAATACATTCAAATATCCTAAATTAGCGGGATTTGAACTATCGACCACTCGTAAACGTACTGCGTATAAAGTCTGGTTGTCTCACCACTAGACCAATCCGACGACGATCACAATTATGAAAATCAGGACTTGCATTAACTGTACATAATGTAAATGTATTCTATCTCATTCTCTCATAGGCTAAGTTCTATAAATGTATATGGTTGTCTTTTTTTATTGTCCCTATTTCGTTTCATCGAGTTACAAATCACAACGGTGCTAAAGAAGTTTTCACTTCAATTGTCATAATATTTATAGAATCCATTATAATGAAATGTTCCCAGTTGTCGGAAAACTAATTTACCCCCATTTTTACCTTTCTTAGAAGTTATTCATCCAAATTCACATAGGTAGTGGCTTTTTTTTGTGAAATTTTATTAAGTCAGTGTTACCACATGCTACGGAAAAATCAAATTTGTTAATTTTATTTTTCTTTTGGTTAATATAATACAATATAATATTAATATTTTAACTATTATTTGCTTAGTATATGGTTATTTAAAATAACGCCTGAGAACACCGTGCAAGTTTATTGCCAGACCATGACCCATAAAGTGAATAGGAGGCAATGAATATTATGAACCTCCAATTCACATTGTAATGTTATACCCGTGGGTAGTGAAATGCCGTTATATTTCACGTAAACAATATATTCGTACTCCAAAATACAATTTAAATAAACTTACAGATGGCTCTTCGAATGTACTTGCAATTTCTCCTTCTATGATCCTCTTGAAGACATCTACTTTTACATCAATTGTTTTCACTACGCTTTCGAAAATAGAACTATCGTGGCTCGGGATACGGCTCGCTTATATACTCAAATAAGACGACCACAAAATCTTACTAAAGGTACTGAAGGTACTTGTAAATTACTTATTTCATCGTTTTTAAAAGAAGGGGAACTTTAAATTTTTTGACCATTATTTGTTGACGCAATCCGCGTGGTAAGGCTTTGTATATGTGAATAAATACTCGATGTTTCGAGCACATTCTAGAAGATTCTTTTTTTACTCTGGCCAAGATAGTAATTTTAAGGTCATCAATGCCGTATATACCCAAATACCCAACCCTAATAATAAATGTGAGAAACTTCCCAAGCAATATCCAGGAATAACACGAGGCGCCTCCTTGCGAGTGACGATTTATGTACGCATGCTAGGCGCCTTATTGAATTAGTTAACCCAGACACGTCTCCACACGTTATCATTATTCTCATAAGTACTTTAACCAGTGTCTCATGGCTTTATTAAAAATATTTTTGCCGTGACAAATCTCATTTCATATGCACAGTTCATGTGAGATGAAAGTTTAAATTGGATTTTTGTTTATAATACCGTATATTTATAATAATGAATTTTGGGTTCTTTTAGAATACCATTTGACTTTATCGGTTATTAGTACTGATAAACTAACAGTCCTAGCAATCAACGTGCGGGTAAAAGATAGGACTATGTCTGCACTTGTTTACATTTTAGAAATCTTCTATAATAACGTTTGTTACTAGTTCAGAAGTTATAGAATCACTAACAGGTTTTTATATTTACTTTCCATTCAGTTCATTCTATTCAGTTTGCCCTTAAGAATCGATTTGCATATTTTCATATATATCCAGCATTATGTAAATTAGATGGGGAGCAAAATCGAGTATTAACAAAAAGTGAAGTCGTTATGTTGCCCCTCCGCGTAACATATTCATGCATCTTATACAGAACGCGTGTATACGCATATATTCAAGTTATGTGTATAAAGAAGTTCAATATGAAATTCAAAAAGAATCTTTACCTACTGCATATATTCCAGGACAAGCGTTCTTAAAGAGTAAACTCCAGTCGTGCGTCGGATCAGATAGACACCATTTATTTAAAATTGAATTTATATATTTATATGCATATTTTCGTTAAATAAATCGACGTTAAATAAATTGACGTGAGTTCGAATCCTTGCAATGAGCCTGAGCTCTCGGTGAAGGAAAACATCATTAGGAAACCATTGCTTGGTGGTAGGCAGGTTTTTAATGAAAGCTTGGCTAGCTACCACCCGCAAGTTGAAAATCTGTCGCCAAGCACCAATAGGTTTGTTCCGGCAGCTGCACTTGAGAGCCAGTCTTCCACTAGGTTTAGCGTTTTATCATTTTGGGCCACATCGTCACTTAACATCAGGTGAGATTGTGGCCACTACGCCAAAAATATAACGATAAAAAAATATGGATACTAGTATTGCCGCACGATTTCACCCGTGTCAAATTAATTCGATAAACTGTCCACGGCGACGCCGCCAACACGCATGTGTTGCCCTAGCGTTATTCCTCTTCCCGTACTTGCCTACAGTTTGCCAGATTGCTTGACATTCATTGTTACTGCTCCGCTCCTTAGGGTCGTAGCGTGAAGTTATGGTATATATTATTCCTCATAAACAACTCGCAAATAATTTTAAGAATCCGACTGGTATTTCCAGAGAATAGCTCGTTAAATAAACAATCAAACAAAAAAAAACAGCCATATTATATTATAGTATAGAGTAAAAAGTTATTTATATAGCATTAGACTGCTATTACTGAAACCGAAACTTACTTCATAGATGTAACTCGAATTCGGTTGGTTTCGGAGATTTTTTGATCTAACAATACCTACGGTTAGTCTTAAGGGCTTTGAAGCCTCAGAACGCTTTTACAGCTTCACCTGGCTTGGTTTCAGAGATTTTTTCATATTAGTCTATCTTTATGAACATAATGCTCGTCTTCTATCATTCCTCTATGATATAAGTTAATTACCAATTACTAGAAGTAATAGATTATATCACAGATCACCACTATCACAACTATTTTTGCCGCAAAACAGTAGTGCTTGCGAGATGGTGTGTATCTGTTTCCAGGGCGTGGCTAGGCTAGCAAATGAGCAATACACACTAACACATGAAGCGTTAGTCATGAACTCAGGTGTCGCAACTTGACTAGCTAGTATGATCCTATTTGGGGATGATTATGAATGATATAGACTGACCGCTGTAAACGCGTCTCTCCTGATGGTTTGCGAGACGCGGGACGGCGGGTGTGCACGGATATACACGGTATTGAAACCTATATCTTATCGTAAATTGTTTGTGCACGTTATTGCAACTGTGGCGAAGATCTCTAATGATCAAAAAAATATTTAATATACATCATATAATATAAATGGTAAATCTTTAATAAAATGATAAATGCCTATATTGAACAAAAACTGCACGTGTTATCTTTGCACGCGGTTAATGTAAAACTTTTTTTAATTTAATAGTGTATATTGAGAATATAATTTACTCAGAAAACGTCAAAGCATTACTTTTCATTGCCTGTATAGATTTTTAAACCGCAACATGGGTAATTTCATCTACGTAAAATATTCTCATCTGTAGCAGTTACAAAAATAAAACTGGGAAGGCCCATACGTCAAACGTCTATTAAGTGTATAGTGACGTCGCGGCGGCCGGTAATAGACTAGCTTATTGGTCAGTCTTATTCCTCTCCCGCGTCCTGAAGACCATAACGAGAGTCGCATTTGTGGCGATCAGGCTGTTGCCTGTCTGTTTGTATGTCTTTATTTAACACAACAATATTGACCGACTTTTATGATGTTTTTATACACACAAAGGATATGTTATTCTGCAATTAATAGGATATAAGAATTGTCAATAATAGTTTTAGAAAACGTAAAAAAAACTTCACTGTTTTTTATACAATTTTGTACATGGGAAATTTATGCCTTTGTCATGTAAAGTAAAAATAAAATTCTGAGACAGACAATTGCTACCAGATTTAGTATAATATGGCTTTTTTAATATAAATCAGTAGATAATAACGCTTGTAGCTCGGTAATAACGCCACAGCATGGCCGCAGCGTGTGTCCACTCCCCGTTGAGACGTACATAACATGTAGGTATAGTGTATACGTCCTAAAGACATGCAATCGTTAATGGATTAATATCTAGCGATGATGGTTCAGTGGTAGCGTGTACGCGTCGCGTGATGTGAGTTCGAACCCCTGCAATGAGTCTGAGCTTACGGTGAAGGAAAACATCGTGAGGAAACGTTTTGCTGAAAATTCCTTTATTTGCTCATCACATTGCAAGTCCTTTGTTAAATCACAATGTGTGTAAAAAACTGATAAATAGATAAACATTTGTTTTCTATATACAACATCCTGGAGAAAGAGCGCTCCGCTTCACAGCTAGTGATAGGCAATATTAAAAAAATCTTTAAGATAGTATAGCAATTTAGGAAAACATCGACACGGTTTTTTTAGTCTTAAAATAATTATTTAGTAATATCTACTGGCCACAAGCCCACGTCAACATATTTCTTAAACTCAAACCCGATATTATCTAAATTTATTTTAGCCTCGAAATTACTGTTCTCTTGCTTAACAACAATATTGTTATTAGACTATCAAAAGGTTGTTGGTAGTAAAGATCTTGCACATTTTCCAAACTGGTATTTTTCTCTTGATTGAAACTATATGAATGAAAACTATGAATAAAAACAAAATATGATTTTCTATTTTGACATACGATTTTTCTTGATCGTTCCTAATAATGAGGACCAGAACCAGGAAGCCATTTTTTTCCTATACTTACTAAAAGTATGCCAAGAAAGAGTTTTCTTAAACCTGAGTAGGTTCGTGCGTTTTCTGCTAAAAAAATCCTCGGTTTCTTCCCTCTCTACTCTTCAGAAGGTCACGCTAGTAATGCGTGACAGTTTCAATATCCTAGGTGTGCGTATTCGCGACCTTAACTCTAAGGTACATCGGGAGAGTCATCTATACTATATTTTGGAGACTTAGAATCCTGAACAGGGTACGACGATTTTTACGCCCAGTCAACAGTATTTTCTTTACAAGCTCTTGCAGCTTATGCAGCCGTGTATGGAATACTGTTTCCATCTCTGGGATGAACCCGCAATATACCTCCTCGATGCTCTGGATAGGCGTTCCTCATTGTTAATTTTGCAGAAGTTACCAAATACATTGAGCCTCTTCAGCTTCTTAGGAACATTGTCTCGCTGAGTTTGCTCTACCGTATGTATCATGTCCAGTGTATCTGAATTGCTGTTCAATCTAAATCGCTCCTCTACCTTACACAACAGAACTACACGCCCTAGGCTTCGGAGTCACAGTTTTACGGTAACCTCCATCTCGGCATGAACTAAAAAGTTATCTATGTCTTAGCTCTGTCGTGCCGTGAAGCTGTGGAACCATCTTCCGGCCAGTGTCTTTCCTCCTTCTTACGATATTTGGTTCTTCAAGCGTAACGTTAAAAGATATTTCTGCAGGCCAGCATAACAGCGGCGACTGCCGATGGATTGCCTATCTCTCGGTGGTAGCAGTTGTATTTTGATTGTACAGTGCTTACCATCAGGGACATACCGTCAATTTACCAAGCTACTATAAACATTCGGTAGACACGTACACACACACGGATTTTTATTTATTTCTTGGCACTGGACTGCTAACCTTAAAATTGAAATTAAAAAAAAAAAACTATATTTTTTTTGCAATATTTTCCATTGTCTTCAGTAAAGGCCTTTATATCCTTTTATAGGCTTTTATATCCACGGGGTCCTAGGCTGCAGCCCAAAAAGCCCATATATAGATTCGCTCCTGGAAAGGACAGATCAATGTCTGCGGGGCAAGCTAGTTTTATTATAAATTACAAAAAATAACCAATTTCTTAAATTATTAAGCTTTATTTAAATATTTTTTTCGAGTTAAATTTGAAATTTACGTAATTCAAATTGAAAGTCGTAAATTTATAATTATTTACATTGTTATAAGTAAGAGAGTAAGATTTCCAGACGTACATCGTATCTGTTTTACGTATATCATCAATTTAAAACGTTATTACAAATAAATTTGATGGATTTACAGTACACGTAACTCATTTATAAAATAGTGTACGGCTTAATGTTAGGAAAACAGCACATGCCGCGTTCTACCTTTAAATCATAACCAGGTGTACGATAGAAAATTTACAAAGAAACATAACTGGAACGTAGGTATATATACGGGAACCAGTTAAATTTTCACAAAGAATAAACACCGCTCTCTGGTCTGCCCACACAATAAGATTTATATTCAACGATAAAAATACCACATTGGTTCTTTCAAGTCGCCAACTGACCGAATCCGCTGGATATCTTTTTACACTGCGTAACTCGTCGTGTAAATAAATATACAATGAACTGTAAACTGAACTAAACATCAACTCGTGACAGGAATAGCAATCGTTTGTTACTCCTCTAACGATTCAGGCATCGCACCATTATATACCGAAATGGTATTCGGCGAAAACTTGTAACTCTCCGTATTTAATTTATAGATCGAACGGTTCGTTAAGAATATTTTGTTTAAAGACGTTTACGGGAACCTATACGTTTATAACTCAGTACTGAATAGTAGTAGTATTGAAATATACTGGTGTATTTTTCGAAATCGTACTACTTAGATTCGTAATTATCTATAAGATATTGATTGCTTGTTTAAACGTGGTTATTTTTGGAACTACCAGTCAGATTTGTACATGAGCTATATAAGTCTTTGCTACGATGTTAAGGGAACCGAGCAATAATCACAAACGTCAAGCTGTAGGCGAGTACGGTAAGGGAGAACAATGATAAGAGTACCCTGCGTTGGGTACAGCGAATTGTCGAATAAATTTAACAAGGGTAAAACTATGGGGCACAGCTAATATTGTATAACCATTATACCCCATTTACACTCTCGCGCGAGCAGAGAGACAAGCCGCGAGGCGAACCATGAGACGCCTATGTAATCGGTGTGCTCGTGGCTCGCCTCGCAGCTCGTCTCGCCATTCGCAGCGCTTGCGACTGAGCGGTTTTTTGTACACGAGTCAAAGGGGCTCATAGTTGATAGTTCGAAAACAACTGAACGCGTCGCGAGAGTGTGAACATAAATTGATTAACTTGACGAGCGAACGAGCTGCGACAAGACACAAGACATGTATCTACATTTCCTGCGTTATTAATTTCTCCACTCGAGACTAAAGTCGACTACATTAATTTAAATCGCTTTTATTAAAATTAAAACATTTTTATTCAACAATGTTAACGACTTTGCTACTGGCTTTTAAAAACTCGTAGTCGAATTATAGTAATTGAATTAAAATAATTACCCTTCCTATTTATTATTACTTTAAAATTTATTACATATCGAATGTTACTCTGAAATTATTTATGATGAATTTTAGATATTGTTATCAATATATAATATATTTTCTATCCTTGAAATGTAATACAGTTAAGACTTCAGAAATATAATATCTAAATAAAAAATAGAAAAGTCAGTAAAATCCTTATTCTTTCTTTATTGCTGAAAAATGAATAAAACGATAATAGATGCGAACAAAACTAGTTCCAAAATCAAAGTTTCCGAGTAAATGTCTATTGAATAGTTAATATATAACACATAATATAACATCTCTATAAGCTTTCGCATATAATGTGCCGCTTGCGAAATGTTATTCAAACAAACATAGAAATAACAAATGACTGAAACAAACAAATAATTAATTGTCATGTTTATCTTCCTTATTATTAGGGACTAATTTCACAGTGAAATACGTTCACATTTTCTGATTTATATTAACCTTTTGTAAGCAACGGTGACAAGGCGAAGCATCAAGGTTTTTTCCGTGTTCCATCGTGTATTATGTAAACAATCTTTATTCTATATTAATAAGTCTATAGGATCTTTCTTTACATATATGTAAATTTATTTTCTAATTTTATGATTTTGCCTGCCATTATTTTATGGACCATAGATCACGAATTTGAATGTGTTTTAAATTGTCGGTCAGTAAAAACAGCTAGGTAGGCTTTAAAAATTATTGTGTAATAATCGACTAACTCGCATATAATGTACTTGAATAAGTCTCGATCTGAGACGCATTAGTTCTGATATGGAATTTCATAGGTTTAAAAGGGGAGCAAAAAGAAAATTCTTGATAAAATCGCGTCAAAATTATTGTTAATAGTCTATTAGACTAACAAAAATTGTATAAAATGTAAGATACGTATTGTACCTTTGTATCAGCATAATAATAAAACTAGTCATAGTATATAATCATATTTTATTAATCAAATAATATTTTTTGGTGACCTCCAGCCTTATGCTTGTACAGAGTTATGAAAAGAAGAATACTTTTAATTCTATATACTTATCCAATTTTTATGTCTGCAGTTTAAATCATCAAAAAACATCTCGAAACTTCCAAGCCGGCGTCCCTTTTATATGTACATACATAACTGAACAAAAAAACGAGGAAATGGACTGAGTAGTGTGGCTCGGTTTTAGTGCTCAACTGGATCTATTTATTACTTAAATTATTGCTAACGGATACATTAATACGTAAGTTAACAATCGTTGAATATTAAACGTAAGAAGACAAGATGTCATCGTAGTCATTCTTCGAAATGTAAGATAAATATTTATAATAACAATGCAAGTATACATTGATTTTCATATGAAATATTAACATTTATAAGAGTTATTTTTTCTAAGCATTACTTGGATATAAAGTTACCTCGTTAGTTTAATTTTAACATATTCTGAGAGAGAACCATTACCTTATGCCTATACGGTAATTAAAAAGGTAAAGGTAATAAGGTATTTTGTGACCAAAGTTTTATTGAAAATTGAAAAGTGATTTATGAGCATTATTATCAGGCATGGCATATTAATCCATACCAACGAAAGTTATTTCATCATCAAGACACTTTTATGTTGATAAACTTATCCCTTTCTAACATGTTATTTGGGAGATAATATAAAATTAAAAACATTCAACGCTGGGCTTGGGTCTGTGACTATATGTGTAGTGGAGCGAACGAACCGTGTGAGTTGTGACGCATAACCCTGGCCGTCCGATAAAAATATTATCTATACTGAAGTATTATAGAACAACAATCAGTCTTCTACAATCATTTCTTTTAAATTTTACGCGGGGAAACCACTGGGTCAACTTATAAAATGAATTTGGAGAAGTAATTTCGTATAAATTCCATTAAAAACAACGTAAATACCCCTCTCTTCATTCATGTTACACCAAGTTAAGCGCCGGCCGAGGCACGGTCAAACATCTATAGTATATTTTTATATGATGTAATTCATGCTATACCGGGCCGGGCACAGGCAGGGACATGGTTAAATATCTATTGTATACTTTTGTATGAAGTAATTCGTGTTATACCGCGCCGGGCGCAGGCCGGGACACGGTCAAACAACTGTTGTATACTTTTGTATGAAGTAATTCATGCTATACAGGGCCGGGCGCAGGCCGGGACACGGTCAAACAACTGTTGTATACTTTTGTATGAAGTAATTCATGCTACACTGGGCCGGGATCGGGCCGATGTAAAAAAGCATCCTTAAGTCTGTATATTGTAACGAGCAACTACGGAACCCTACGCTGCGCGTGGCCCGACAAATCTTAAGTGTGAAAGTAGAGTAGACAAGAAAAAGGGTAAGAAGAAGTTATTGTGTTTTCAAGTTATTTATGAATTATATATTTTAAATCGAATATTCTCATAATAGAAAACTGTTAGATTTATTAAAAAAGTTATATAACTTTATCAAAACCTCGAGCCTATTCATCAACGCAGCTTGTGCAATCAAGCCGAAATGTCAAGTCAATATAAATTTTAGTTAAAACGCATTTTAAATGCTAGTAGTGTATGTTGTTATTCTAACTAAAAGCGTGTTAAACTTCATGCGTGTTAAATCTATTAAATCAACTGTTCACAGCGATACCGCCAGCGCACATTTGTAGCGTATCGTTGTACTCACTTCCCGTACTACTTGCCTACAGCTTGCCAGATTGCTTGACGTTTATGGTTACTGCTCCGCTCGTTAAAGCCGTAGCGTGAAGTTATATAGACTATAAACTTCTTCAATAACCTTCCTGAAGAAATAGTCTACAACATGCATAAAAATCTGACTGGTAGTTTCAGAAATTAGCGCGTTCAAACTAACAAAAAAAAAGCAACCTCGAGCTCTATAATACTAGTACAGATGTACCGTTGATTTTATATATTTTGTCGAGGATTTCGATGGACGTGTGTTTTCGTTTAAACTTCTAACAAAAAGTTCATCCGTCCATTATGTAAGTGAAGCTTTGTTTTAGACGGACATTTTGGACCGTGTAGTATCTGGCTTTGGCATATCAATTAAGTTACACTTCGAGGAGAATTTCCGTGAAACAAACCTTGCGATGTCAGGAACGAAAATTATTATTTTTTAGTCAATAAATAAATTCAGCAAAGTATTATTCATTTACGCTAGTATTCCTAAATATATTTACATTTGAAACAAAACTTTTATTTGTAAGTAAAAAAATTTCGATAATAATTTGCTTTGCGGGGTTGGTAGGACTCTGTACTCGACTGTATTGTGACGAAGCACATAGTGATAAACCCATCAAACTGATTTTCTAAGGATTTGTCGCGTTTCTGGATCTGCCAGTATATGTAGAGTGTACCTAGATGCTTGAAGACTGTCGTTCTCCAGGTGGTCACCGATGTTTATCATTTGTACTGTATCTACTTAACTTTTACTATTAGGCACAATGCCTGTCGGCATTTACTATGCTACTATAAAAAAAAAACATAACCTAAACATGAAACCAAATACGTGTCCTAGAACTAGATTGCGTCAGTGAAAAACAGACTGCCGTTTTCCTAAATACACATTGCAATATTTGTTTAATGAAGTTAGTTAAGTTAAATTTATAATTTTTGGCTAGGCCAACACAGGAATATTACGTTAGAGGAAAATTAATACATGTCCAGGAAAACCACAAAGACTTGTAGCTTTATGAAAAAATAAGTGTATACTTTGTTAACGTACCGTCTAGCCGTGTTGCTTTACCACATCCTCACGGTAAACACGTCGCAGGAAACGTTAATGTCCGTATCTAGTAGTTAACGACCGCTCAAGCGCATAAAAGTGCCTCAGAATTTAATTATAGAACAGAGAAGCGTTTATAACAATTCATTGAGTTTTGTACTAAACTGTTTCGTTTATTATTATTAATTTGGAACTGCTTTCAATTACTTAATTATTTGCGTAGTAATTCCCTTATTCATTTATGTCAACCAAATAAAAAAAATTGATCCAAAGCGTTTTCAAAATTTTATTATTAGTGCGTACCTTTTATTTTACGTGGAGAAACCCGCAATGGGTAAGCACTCGGTACGTCGATCGATGCGATGTCGTACACGCTACCACCGCCATCATTACTTTGATAGCTTTATCCATAGGGAATTTATAACGTCGTTACTTGCCGCACGGAAGTGGATTTGCGATCGCATAGCTAGACATTTTGCTAACGCTACCTCCTTAAATAGTTTTTGACATTGTTAGCCCAACTATTCTGTCATAGTTATAATAGTAATACCGCTATACGTTCAACTGTTAAAACTAGGGATGTTACGGATATGTGTTTACCTATATGGATATGGAAACGAATATCTTAAGAGCATTTAATCGGTTTTAATTACGGATACGGCTATGAAATTGTTTCAGATATCCGATTGTTTCGGATGATTTCGGTTATGTATATTACATTTATCAAAGAATTTTATTATATGTAAAAAATCTATCCGATACGTAAAGGTGTTATTAGGTATCGACATTCAGTTATATATATGTAATCATTCTGAGATTATCAGTTAAAAATGGACCCCGAAAAAAAAATACAAAAAGTAAAAGTTCCGCTTATCGTTAAAATAGTTTGCTTACAGTCGTTCGAAACTATGGTTGTTCATATGTGTTGCTTTTTGACAATGTCTCGTTCTTGTCTTCGTCTTTGCCTTATAAGAAATTATTCGAAATATTTACGATTACGGTTATGGATATTAAAGTGAAACTTTTATTGTGGTGCCCAAAAAATTTCGCTCATCTATCGCATGTCGCATTACAGCTGGCCGTAGAGTAGAGAGCTGTGAGACTCGGGGCGAAGATGAAGTTATTGATAGAATAATTGAAGTTGACAATGATTCAATGATTTAGATAAATATTGCTCTTAGTTTTAAAGTTTTATTTTATTATTATTTTTTAAGTTTCACTTGCATCTTGGTTTCATAAAACCACACATTTTTTTTTATTTTACTTCGGATATCCGATAGTTTCGTATAGGGATACGGATATCCATAACATCCCTAGTTAAAACTCCATTTGTTATACAACAGAATACTACATTGCAAGCAGATGAGGTTGACAGTTAGTATAACTAGGTAAGGGCACGCTTCCTTGAAAATAATTTGTATATAAGCGTTTGAATCCTTGCAATGAGCCTGAGGTTTCGATGAAGGAAAACATCGCGATAAAATCACAGCATGGTGGTACGGCATTTGCTATCTCACTGCTTTTATGGTACAAACCTGGCTAGCTACCTTTCTCAAGTTAAAAATTTGTCACCAAGCACTCCTACAGAGCTGTCTGTGTCTTGTCTGACTTGAGAGACAGTCTCCCAGTAAGCTTAGCGTGGCCATATCATCACTTAACATCGGGTGAGATTGTGGCAAAACGGCAAAACGGCAAAATTAAACAGATTAAAAAAATATTCTTACAAAAAGACTATTACACACTACAACCAAGAATATCATATACAAATATAGTAAATATTTAGTCACCGTCGCCGTATATCCCGTGGCTATATCCTATAGATAACTGGGCGTATTAGGAAATATAAAACCAGCTCCTGACTTGTAAGTAAAAAAAAAACTAAAAAAAGTGTCATTTTTAATTTTTATTACTGTGTTTCATTATAGAAGACATGAGAGAATTAAGGTCGAATTTGAAATGACCTGACTAATTTATTCGAGTGTTTGAGTGACATAAATCATTATATGAATCACACATACATAATACCTTCGATTCCTAAAGTTTTATAATTTAATTTCCATTAAAACAAAGATTATATAATGGTAAAAACAACTGATAAGTAATAATATAATATATACATGTATAAAACTCAAACACACAACTGACAAATTATGCTCATCACTCGAAAGTCAGTCGTGACCGGGGACCGAACCGTCGGCCTCTCGGATCAATAGTAGGGCTTGCTACCCCAGCACTACCTCTTATTTTTGTGATAATAAATGGTAAACAATTATGAAAGATTAGAAAGTATTTTTCCATAAAAACTGTAACTTCCTTTAGTTTACATAACTAAATATTCTAAAACATTTAACGGCAAATTAACTACTGCAAATTATTGTTTTGTATCACAACACGTTCGTTCACTTGTTTTGAAATCTATCGGTATTATGTATATTATTAAAAGCCCAGTTATCTCAAAACCTTTTGTCCAGCATGATAACTACAAATGTCAATTCATCGTTACTGTTGTACTGCTGTACTGCAAATTAACTACTGCAAACTATTGTTTTGTATCACAACACGTTCGTTCACTTGTTTTGAAATCTATCGGTATTATGTATATTATTAAAAGCCCAGTTATCTCAAAACCTTTTGTCCAGCATGATAACTGCAAATGTCAATTCATCGTTACTGTAAATTTCTATATACGTACAGTTCACTCACTGCCTAAACATTATATAAATTATACAAGTATCGTAAATCTGATATATATAAAACAAATTGTGATTATTTATTACATCTACTCTGCATATTGTAATAATGATATATCTATAGATCACACTAGTCAATCAATCATTATTGCTGATATAGTAAGTATTTGGCAACAAAATATCATAAAATTAAGAAATATGTTGATAAATCATTTATAGTAATTTCAGGCGCATTGTAAGTGCTTATTGCGGAATCGCGATTGATGTTCGCAACAAATAAATCATGCAACCGTATATTGTTCTAATAATATCGATAATAAAATAATGAGTTTTACATTGTTATCATTATTACATAATACACAATAAATTGTAAAGTGCTCTACAAAAATGGCAGAGTGCATTGTAGAACAGAGTAATAAGGTTTTATTCCATCACAGGTTTTTTTAGAAGCTCACTACACTACACAACTTCACGTACGACTAATAAAGGACGCCTATGTATATAGTGTGTAAAATAATAGATCATAGTTATGAAATTATTATTTTGTTATGTATAAGTTTTCAGACGTTTGGAAATGGGTGATAATTGAATTAAAATATTCCATTACATTCATACATCGTTTGATACATACATGTGAAGTTAATAAAAGCGTATTAATAAACTATATCTTTGATTTCTCTATGTTCATATTAATATAAGGAAGAATTACTCAGTTGTTTGTAAATCACAGTTGAAAAACGTAGGCAAAAAATATAATAAATTCCATTTTAAAACTGAATAACTAATGTCGGGTGGACAATTAAATAAATTATAATTTCAAAAAAATAAGAGGGGATGAAATGAAATCAGAACTATTTTCTTTTACGAAGGCATTATTTTTATAATTGGAGTTTCAATTTAACTAAATACCTGTATAAATTTAGGCTAATATTTAATCTTGATTACAAAGAAGAGTCCATTTCTGTCAAACTTGACATCCAATCAGATATCGTCAGGCAGGCTATCGCTCAGCATGAAAAGTCGTGATAGTCCGTAGAAGTCGGTAGTAGTTGCTTAGGATGGGGAGACGAAGAAGACCGGTGAAGCCAATAGGTTGATGCTCAGCAAGCAATATAGAAACAAGAATACTTATAAATAAAATGTGTCCTTCGTCAGTTAGAGCACCTGGATGTTAACCTTCGTGTATAATAAAATGATGCACAGGTCTCTTAAATACTCGTATTATGTAAAATATGCTGTAGATACTTTTCTTCAACTTTAAAATGTATACTCGTATATCTTGTATTGGTTGATATTGTTATGACCCTTTCAACTCTGATCCCGACCAATAATGAATAGAAAATTCCTATTGTTTCCGGTTCCCCCAATAAGGTGCTAAATTCATAAATTTCAAAATTCTTCCAGCCATTCTAAACAATCTGTTTATACACCCTTCGCATTTTAAAGAAACCTCTTTATACAGCCTCGAACGCGCATGCGTTAAATTAACCTATGTTATTCTATCACATCTAATCAATAATACTTCACAACAATAACATTCTAAAATTCTAAATATTAATATTATGTAAGCGATTAATACGCTTCACAATAAAAGTGTCAAAATATAAAAATTAATAACAGCGTTTCATTATATATTGAAACACAAAAGATGAACAACGTAAAAATAAATATGTCATGCAAATTTATAAATATTAAACAGCCTAACAGATGCCTTCGGAAACCCACCAGACAACATATATAATAAATGAAAAAACGAGATAAATAAGTAAAGATAATATTAATATATAATAAGTAAAGAAAATGATTGAGAATCAATCATTACACTAGCTAATGTTAAACTATTGCATTGCGAGCGAACCTTTGTTTTTTTTCTTTAAATAAAATACATTATCTGAAATATTACGCATACAAATCAAAGGGGCAGGTAGAGGCAATGAATGCTCTTTCGGTACTTATTCGATTTATTTCATATTTCTAACATAAGTTTATTATATTGACTTATCTAACAATATACATCATAAATACATGTAAACAAAGGAAAATATATAGAAATAGTTAAAAAATACATTGTTTATTTTTGCCTTCAGAGACATCAAGTGATTCAGTTATATTGAAAAATAAGATTGAGATGCCTATTAACAGCCCTCGGGTTGTTCTTTTTAAGCCTCGAAAACATTTAATTTCATACTAAATTGCTTTCGCTTTCGTAATCAAATGTTTGCATGAAAGAATTTTCGACTCGAAGCAAATGAATTTAGAGAGCTCTGTTTATGAAATCATTTTTTTCCCATTTTTTTTTTCTGTGAAATTTCAAACGAACGTCAACGTCCATTATGTTTTCCTGCTTTTCAACAGCTCCGATTGAAGTTATGTATGTGTTTACCTGTTTCTGGGACGTGGTTTTAGTTGATCACGTCCGTTTGTGAATTTTTAAATGACCTCAGTGAATGTGTTTCATCTAATCAGATTTAAATTAAAAAAAAAACAAATTTTTACTTACAGTACACAAGATCAGCGATTTTTAGTATAAAAAAATACCGAATTTAAATTGTAATCATACTACTTTGACATTGCCGTTAATAGCGATAAATGATAATATATATAAATAAAGTCGAATTAAGTATAACATTTACATTTAATATAAATCTGAAGTTATTTGTTTCAGGTTCAATAAAAAAACCAGTTTTATTACTATAACTAATCATTTATCAATATGAAGCAGTTTTTTTTTAATTCTGGGATGATAATTTAGTTATAATTACAATTAAAAAAAAAAAACTTTGACCACCATTGCCCTGACATGCGGATAATGGAAGTCATCATATTAGACAATGAGAGTCTACATATTTTCAACACTTCTCGCACATATAACATTCTGCTGAATCCATCGGAAGCGGTTAGTGTGTGCCCACAATCCACACGAAGTGTACCAGCGCCGTACCATAACTTAATTTGCAACCAAACTCATCGCAAATCAAGGACCTACTTTTGCGTCGTCATTTTCATCTTCATCACATATATTACAGAAACTTGTATGTGACTCTCAGGAGGAGGGTTTCTCTTGAAGAACACATTCCATGGCCTTGCCTACAGATTTTTTTGCTTAGCTGCTTTTTTCTATTCAGTGTGACTCAACCGAGTACCATTACACCAAAATTGACAATAAACTTAAAAAAATCAAAATAAATAAATCGTTAAATATTTCATAAAAAATATCTCACAACTTTGTATAGTAATTTACTAAAATAAAAATTATATTTTTATAAATATTGAAATAAATGTTTCACTTCTTATGTCGTACACAGGAAAAATTATAATGAAATCGTGACGGACGATTTTTGTCCAAATGAAAAAACCGGTCCAAACGTCACGTCCTAATTAAACCGGTGATCAGGTGGGAGCCAGGTGTAGTGTGGCCGATCATTTCGCTCGATATTCATTTGTCAACGTCTTTTAGTTTTCTTATTATTGTACTAACTACCATTACCCTCTGACCCCCATTACCCATTTCTCCCCTACACAGTTTAAGCTATCCTCGTCCCTCTTCTCTTCTTATACGATGCTGTATGCGCATTTTTATATTTTCTGCGTATTGCCATTACGACTAATAAAGCCTTTCAGAGCCTATTGCAATTTGCTTGCAATTAATATGAAAGTTATGTTTGCTATCATAAAAATGACATTCCGACAAATCCTTCATACAACGGTTATATAACCTTATTCTAAAAATCACTCAGGTCTTTGTCATATATTATATAATAGAACTATCTATTCATATCACTTGATACTTATCACTTATCACATGATAAGCTTATAAAATAAAAAATGGAATTGTTAGAAAACCTATTGTGACGACAAATTAGAGCATCGTTATTTGAATAAACTCTATGTGAATGACCAGCTTAAGGTAATGAAATATACTGCATTTACCTTTTTGTTACGTTTAGTGTTATGTATTTTATTTGCATAATGTTATAAAAAAGATAAATATAAATACTACGTACATAAAATTATACCTAATTTTAACTAATCGATGTACAGTTTCTCTAAATCACAATTTCGCCTAAAACGAATATTAATGTTATGATGAGAAAATTACAAACTTTATTATAAAACATAATTTATTTAACATTAATTATATAAAGGTGGTTTTTTTAATACTTTATAAGTTTAGAGTTTGAACACAATCTCACCTGGTGTTAAGTGACTATGTGGCCTAAGATCTTAATACGCTAAACCTAGACGTAGCTTGCTCTCAAGTGCAGATACTGGAAAACACTTGTCGGTGATAGGTACTTGAAGAAATGAACTTGAACCATGCCACGGCTTATGTTTTCCTTCATTCAAAGCTCAGGCTCATTGTAAAATCTACACCGACGTTTATCGACGATGTGACTGAATACGCTACAACTAGCCATCATCGCTACTTATTAATATATATTTTTTTTGTTACAGAATGCACAAATTATTTAGCACAGCCTATTATGGAGAATGGCAAGCCTGCCGATCCAGCTTATGATGTAAATATAGCAAGTAAGTCATATACCATAATTATGTGCTAACAACTTGCCGCTGATATTGTTAGGACAAGCCTAATTACAACATTAGACTATTAATAGAAAATTAAGTTATAAAATAGATTATAAGTATTGTTACGATCTAAGTAAAAATGAAAAAAATATATCATTATTCTCGAAATATCTAGAAACGTCTAGAATATACTTTGAACATCGAGAATATAATTGTAGGTACGAAAAGACATTGCAGATTACTCACACATTCAAAGCTCATCGGTTCGATTGAGTAATATAAACAGCTGTTTTCCGAGACAGTACAATCTCACCCACTTCGACGATAAATTAGCGGAAGCTAAGGCTTCACACCCGTCTGTTCCTAATAAGCAAGAGTGCTTGCGTCCATGCCCGCGAAACCAACGTTCTCTCCTCCGGTATGGAGACAGACACTCACTCCAGCAGAGTGTACTACGTGGGAGGAGTAGCGCCGCATTGTGACTACAGTGGTAAGAGTTAACTGTCTCTACTGAGCGTGATGAGAGCCATGCTGGGCAGTGAGAGAGTATGAGGCAAAAGGAGACCGCGAAGAAGGCTTGCGAGGAGGATTCTCCAAGCGAACCTCTCTAGCATAGACGGACGGATAGTAGCCGGAAGCGTTTTGCTCGCCTCCTTCCTCCACCGTAGCCGAACCAGGGGATATGGGTCGGGGGCCCATCTTCTAATACACAGTTTCGTCTGGAAGATAGTTGGGTTGTACCAGGCCTTTGTAGCATCGGAGCGATGCGGCTGTATGCTTGCACGACCCCGTTTCCCCCCTTTTTCTGTGGTCGATGATACATCGTGGAATTTTAGTGAGTAGGGGTCTCACATAATCACTCGCTCAGAAGCGAGTGAGTACCCATGACGGGTTTCTCTATAAAAAAGGCCCTATGTATTAGTGGCCTTGGACTAGTTGCCCCTTTTTCGCGGCTCAGTACCTACCGCAGTCACCCCTAAGCCCGGTGAAACTGTCAAAGCCTTCTAAGGCTCCAGGCCCTAAAAGTGTAGTGAGTTCGAAAGAAAAAAAGAGCCAGTACAGTTCTGTTTACGAGAATCAAGTGGAAACAACAAGCGATAAAAGGAAGAAATCAGAAAGAGGATCATTGAGCAGTGTACGCAAGAAATAGCTCCTGTTAGTACGAAGACACTGTAGTGAACATCTGAATAGTGAGTTTGTTTGGATATAGTTTCAGTCAGTATGAATTTATTATTTACGTAAAAAGAGGAAAAAAAGAGTGGTCGAAATTTTAAGAGTAACCTTGACGTTTAAAGAAAGGGGAGGTATGATATTTTTAGAAATTGTTTGTTTGCTTATGTAATCAGGCCAATAAGTTTTCAATGTGTGCATGTTCCGGGTGACAGTGACGCCTTCACTACGAATTTATACTCGACGTTTGTAGTAAATTCTAGACTTTTTTAATACAAATTCTAACAATAATATTATACTTTAGTAAAACATAGCAAACACACCTACTGGTAAATGTACGATATAATACTTACATTGTAATAGGTTATTCTTAAATAAAAAATATATATAAAGATTTCATTTGATTAAAAAAAGACATAATTATGTCTAAGATGAATAATTAAGTCTTTGTACAGTCTATATTTGTATCGTTTATGAATAATTAGAATATTGTTAACAGATTACGTACGCACGATGATCTCTTTCGGTATAATCAGTTTGTTTGTAATGGCCATGGGATGCGGGTTCTCTACCTACACTTTCCGCAACCCACGCTATATGTTCAAGCGCTTAGCAGCAGGCATACACTTCATTAGCAGTGAGTATTACTCTGTTAATAAACTAACATGCTACGTTCACTACAAATATGTTTCAGTTAATTACTACTCAAAAGTTTTAATACTGTGAAGTAGAGTAATGTTTTCTAGTAAAAAATAATAGCCTCGCTCTTTCAACATTTATTGACTTCACGTCTACCTTTACCATAAAAGTGTACGTAATAAATTGGTTACCTTTTTATATGTGCAAAATCATACCAGGCTTAACAATGGAATGTTGAATTACAAACTTAATCTTTGCGTCATAAAATAATTGCATAGTAGAAAAGATTATAGATATAGATTTGAGAAAAAGGGTGTAGAATACAAAGATGTTGAAACATACTTATCATACTTACAGCTATTCTAATAGACTGAAAGGCGTACAGATACTTTCCAGAAAGTTTATTTTCTTAATATTTTAAGTCCGTGCAATCATTTGTGCAATGCAAATTATATAACACCGATGCCAGATTTTATCAGTTTGAGCATAAAAACTTATGGCAAGTCTAATTAAGATTGATTCAAGTTTCATAGAAAAAATCTACATAATAATTAAAATATTACTGCTATGTAATTACTAGCAAACGAATATTTTTATTGTACTGCGATAAATTATTTCATTGCAAAATATAGTATAGAAGCAAATTAATTATTATTATTCTAGCTTCATGCACATTTGTGGTTGTGCAAGTGATGATGTCTTCAGTAGATCACATGAAGAAGAGTTTGAAGTTTGTATATCCAGATCGTGCCTGCCATTAGTAAGTTGTTTTCACAGTTACTTTTATGTCCAATTTTTTACATTTACTAAAATATATGTTGTTGGCATTCAGGAACTTGTAAACATGTACAATTTTGGATAGAGCATAGATCAGTAAGTGGAAGATATTCTTGTGTCAAAAACGGGCTAACGATAGATTGTAAATCTTTCGATGGTCGCCATTGTTTTTGAATTGCATTGTGATGCGTGCCATCAGTCACATACCGTCACATTTTCGAGCTAAAAAAAATTATCAATAACATATTATCGATGGCAGTTAGGTAGATCCCATTTCTAGAAAGAGGTTATTTGTCGAATCTAACTCGGCTGGATAGCGTTTGGGAAGCTAAGTAACATGTCGTCCGAGATACTGCAGTGTCTCAAGACGAAAGTCTTTGTCCAGTGTGTGTTGCCAATGATATGTTGCTGAGACGTGGTCGCTAACTATGGGCCTCATAAGAAAGCTCAAGGTCATTGGAGAGGGCTATACTCGGAGTTTCTCAACATGATCGAATCAGGAATGAGGAGATCCCCAAGAGGACCAAAGTCACCGACATAGTCCGAAGAATAGCTAGACTTAAATGGCAGTGAGCGGTCCACGTAACTCGTAGAACGGATGGCCCATGGGGCCAAAGAGTTCTCGAGTGGCGGTCACGTACCGGAAGATGCAGCGTAGGCAGACCCGCCACAAGATGGACCGACGACCTGGTCAAGGTTACGGGAAGCCGTTGGATGTGGGCTTTACAGGACCGGTCGTTGTAGCGATTTTTGGGGGAGGCCTATGTCCAGCAGTGGACGTCTTTCAACTGAAATTATGATGATGATGTTTATGGGTAAAAACAATGATGATAAACACTGAAAAACAAATAAAATCAAACAAAATGACCATTCATAAAAACAAATTACTTTAAAGATTGAAAACTATGATATATTATTAGATGTCTGTGATAAATTATTATAGATTCATATATAACAGAGCAACTTGATTGTATAATTAATTATCTAACAATAACCTTAGTTTAGATAAGATGTCAATATAATTTTTATTTTTCCTACAGCTATCACATTAGTTTCTACATGGCCTGGTTTGTGGTGCTCGTCAATCTTTTTGCCGCGGCTTCTTTCTTGTGGTATTCACGAAAAAGGAAAGGCGACAAAGCAGCTACTGATGAACTTGCAATGGCCGATGAACCCACAATAATAGGACGATGACGCTATAAACTGCCAAATTTAAAGCAACAAATGCAGTTGCTAGAAAACTTCTTAAAGCCTTTACTGAACAGTGCTCAAACGACCAATAACTGTAACAATATTCAAGTCTTCCATATATTGTACGCGATGAAAAGAGACACGGCTCAGTATAAACTTCCCAGACATTCTTAACTGATTCTATTATCTAAAAGCTACAGAATTCAAAACATATATTCGTACGCCTTATTAATCTTATAAGCAATGGAAAAAAGATATGATTTTTATTACCAGCTTGCAATATTTTTTTATGTATGAACCTATTTAAAAATCATGTATTTGCTATAACTGACTTATGGGATTAATGAAGATTGTTAATGAACGATGGTGTTATAAGAAAATTGTTCTTATTGTTGAATCTTCGGAATATTGTCATTAGTACCTATATACCCAAAATATACACTATTGCTATTATGCCATGACATTATAAGTGCAATTTGATTCTAGTCATGCGTTGTATTTAATGGATTGATAGGGATAACTTCCGTAATTTACTAGTTAATGATACGAACAAATGTAATGGAGCACACAACAAAGATTATATAAAACAATAAGATTACATAATTTTACAAAATGTTAGTTTTTGTTAAAAAGCATTACATTGAGTCCCTGCATAATTTTAAAACCTCTGATCTAAAAATACAAATGTTGTAAAATTAGGTTTTTAAAAGTATTCTCATAATTATAACTACACATATTCATTAAAGTATAATGGCCTATATTATACAAGTAAACTACACACATCAAAAAAGTCTAAACAACGTATACTTTTTTTAATTTTTAGTTGTTCGGTTAAGTTACCTTTGCGTTCTCGTGATACCGTCGAGAGATGGGAAATCATACTCCTATTGACGTCTAAATACCGAGAAACTGAGGTCTAAAGTTGCCCCACTTCGAGTATTTCTAACCGCTCTCTGCATCTCTTCCATCGTATGGTGACGTCATTCTATGGTTGTTATATTCACGTGGCTAAATTAGACTATTCATCGTAAATAATTAGAAAAGTCACCATATAGAAACATTTACGAAATTTAATAAGTAGTTTCCTTCCAGTGGTCTGTTTAATATAAAAGTATTTTATATTATTACTTTTTTAACACAATTACGAAAACTTGCAACAGTCACTTGTTGAGCATAAAAGTTTTAAATTTAACCTCTAAAAACTACCAAAAATTATTTGTAAAAATATAGACTTGCTTAGATTTTTTGTTGTGTATGGTACTTCATCTAAAAAGCGCACTGGCAAAGAGCTAGCTGACTTTTACTTGCGCCCGTTTGGCTTTATAGATGAATAAAGTTGTATGCTTTTCATACATAAAATTTTAATATACGCATTTTTGTTGTCAATCATGTTTGATAAAACGTTTCGCGCCTCTCGCGAATTTATTCGTAGTTTAAATCGAATCTTCGAATTTCAAATCACAAAAAGACATGCCAGAGAAATGACGAGACGAAGATAATGCGACAAATGTGAATGCACGTACTGTCACAAAAATAAAAAAGAAATTAAACGGAACTGCGCTGCTTTTAATAATTTTTATAACAGAGTAATATTTGCCATCAATGCATTAGAAAGGGACCAAAATAATGTTGAAAAGCATCTATAAATATTAACAAATTGTCATGTAGATTATTTGAAACATTTTAACATTGTTTTTAATTATTAACATCTAAATATAAACCCAAGATTAAATGTTTACACACTGATACCAATTTTTTTTTAAAGTAGTCCAACTATTGTTGTCTCTTTTATTATTATCATTATTTAAAAAATTCAAAATTGTATTTCGTAATTCCGAAATTGGTTGTACTTAAAAAAAATAATTTTTTTTTCTAAATTTAACTGTACCTAATTTTTTTATTAGAATTTGATCCTTATAAATATGTTTTATCATTGTAAAATATTTGAATCCATCCGTAAACGTGTAAACCCGCTTTAATATCAAAGCTTATTAAAGTACATTAAATAGACAAATAAAATCGTACCTTAATAGTAATAGTTGAAAGCAGAAATTACGGAATGTACCAATCCTTATGAGTATGAACTGTTTATTCCATTATATTTGCATTGCGTGTATTGGTGTTACGTATGTACGTACTTCCTATTTATCTTTTTTATTCAATAAACTCGTGAAAGTATATCGTTACTGTTTTATTTCACCGTGTAACTTATTACAAACTAGCTTTTTCCCCATGTTGTCTACATATATTTCATACTATGTCCTTTCTCCGTCCCAGGATTGATTGCAATCGATTCAGAGGCTTAGTTTCGCATTTGTGTATATTAACTGTTTGTGAGATAGTGCTGTGTGGATTCACTTTTAGTTTTTACTAAAGTAGGTAATAAGTGATTACGACTAATCGTTACAACTATATTTCAACCATTTTCTAAAATATAGGTATCACGGAGATTACTAGTTTAAATATATATAGATAGATACATAGACTCATCAATGTTACTAAAAAACTTATCTAAATCTAAAATATCTTTTAGATAAGTACTGTAAGAGTCAGCACCATAATAAAGAATGCGGGTTAATTGTTTTGTTTGTGGATAGTTTTTTGAGATTCATTAGACCAAGTTTTGTAGTTTTTATTAATCCAGCCTAACTTGAAATTTGGTTTACATAAACAGAAATTGACGCTGGCAAACTCAATTATTTTTATAACTCTAGTATAACAGTGGTCGTTACATCAGTGAAGCGAACTTTTATATAAATAACTAGTTGGTCCAGTAGATGTTGTTCTTTCGTTTTCGATAGTTTTGGCTCGACAACAGCTCCTTCTTTCGGATTCTAACATAGCTATGTCAACTCTTTAACACAAATATATATTTTGTTAATATGAGCTCAACCGGTTAAGTTGCACAAACACTAACTGATGTACACAAGATATAATATTAATTCAAATAATAATATAAACCCTAAATATTTATATCCTATAGCGACACTACCTAATAAGATGAAGTTTTTAGGCGGATCTTAGACTTACATATAATTGTTTTTGTTTTTTATTCATAAATTTCTGTTGTTTGACCCTGTAACAAATCTGTGGCCTGTATGTGTATGACAGGTGGCATGTTGCATAATAAGGCTTGATTATTGTGCACAAGTGAAGTGGATTGAAAATAATAACATGGACCATGAATTCTGAGATGCCACAAAAACTCCCTGGAAAGTTCTAACAAGGAACCCACAATTTTGTTAGAATACTGAAATCATCACAGAACACTATATTCACTCGATAATGGCAGTAAGAGTCTTCAATAAAGAGGACTAGTTGCCAGGTCAGGAAAGAAAGAAGAAAAATAAAAATAAAATGTGTGGTTTTATGAAACCACGATGCAAGTGAAACTTTTTTTTTCGGTTTGTAGGCAATAAACAAAAAAATTTGGAAAATTATTTCATTTAGTGTATTAAAATAGCGTTTATAATCTTAACTTAATTATGGAAAATTGGAATGATAATGGGATATCAATAGTAGACAAAATATTCAATTGTAAAACTTAATTTCAATTTGTGTATTAGAGTACGGAATACATAATTAATACAATCATTTAGATAACAGACCCCAAATAACTTCATCTTCGCCTCGAGTCTCACAGTTCCCTACTCCACGGCCAGCTGTAATGCGATAGATGAACGAAAATTTTTGGTGCGATAGAATAAAATTTTCACTTTATTTAAAAGTATCTTGTCATTCCATTTAATAAAAATATTATACATTTTCAAAGAGTGATATCACCTTTACAAATCAGCGGTGTAAAATAAGGAGTTAATTAGAAGCACGCTTACATAAACAACATAAATGTAATTTATACATTGATGTATAAATAATAAATAAATTTTTCGACAGAGTTGACAAAATGGAATGACAGTAAAATTTAAACAGATTGTACGGAATATTTTCTGTGAAGTGAACCGCCGGAACTAACGTACCATGGACGCGGTCTTTAACATTTTACAACAGAAAAAAAAAATTGAACAAGCTTTTCGCCATCGGTTATTTTGAGATACGTATTGTCGAAAATTTGGCAACGACCCAGAGTCGAGCTGTGACACTGCCAACGTCAACAGAGGTTAGTGTCCTAAAAAAACTGTCGAGGGAGGCTATTCGTACTAATGACCGAGAGAACAATTCGGAAGGGCTTTGCTGATTTTCTGCCTCATATAACTCTTCCTGTTTACTATTCCTGGTATGTTGGTAACAAGAATTCATGTGATTACATTTTATGATTGTTTTTATAATGCTGTTACACCGTAACAAGTTTATCAATAAAACATCCCTTTGTTCAGGATTAGTAACTGAACTTACGTATTATTTTTTAACAGAAAATAAAATATTATTGTTATTATTAATATTATTGTTTTGGTATGCTACAATTGTATTAAGCTTAAATAAATAATCTTAAATATAAAAATCTGGTGTGCGTATGTTAGTGATTCTGTAACTTCTGAGCGACTTGACCGATTGAGCTCATATTTACACAATATATATTTTTTTATAGAGACGGTGGTTAACAGATTTATTAGGATCGGATAGTTAGCGCTGTGGTCGAGCCATTACATACCTGAAAGGGCAGAATAACGTTTGTAAGCCCAGCTAGTCTTATATCTATAATACTATTATAAAGAGATAGTTTGATTGTGAGATTGTCTGTAAGGGGTAATTTCTGAAAATACTTATCCTATTCTAAAAATTCTTCCACTAATAGAAAGCTACGTTCTCTGATGGTTATAAGCTATGCTTTATTTTGATTAAGTTTTATTGTAATTCATATTAGGGTTCATTTGTAAACCAAGTCGGAAAACTATCCCGTTTCGCTGCTTTATCGGCGTGCGCCGACCAAACTGTTTGAAATAGATAAAAATAATGTAACAAAATTTTATTGTATGCTAAAAGTTCTACAAAAAGGTCCGCGAGAGTATATGTGTGAATTGTACAGATATACATTAAAAAAAACATTTGTAATAATTAGTATGTCTTTAGGCCACTTTATCAGCATCCGCTAATCAAACGGTTTGCAATAGGTGAAATCAATGTACCACAATATTATTAATCACTAAAAGATCTACAAACAATATGCAATAGTATACATGTAGCTTTTATAGAAAACATAATAAACAATATTATAGTAATTAATACGTTGTTTGGGCGTTTTATCGGTATTCACTTATCATAATAGCTTGCAACAGGAAAGAGTAATGTAGTAGGTACAATATTTTTCAACCTTAAAGATCTGGAAAACAATCTAGGATAGTATATGTGTCAATACAGAGACTCCGATAAAAATAATTCCAAAAATAAAATGTCGCTTGGCTACTTTGTCGGCCTGTGCTGACCAAACGATTCGAAATAGTTCAAATTATTGTGCTACAATGTTCTACGATAAAAGATCTACAAGACGATGTTAAACAATGTACCTACAGGTAGCATTTTTGAGAAAGGATTTTACTATTATGAAAGTACGAGAAACTTAGAAAAGTGGAATAAGAAGTCATGAGCTCGATTTATGGGAAAACAAAAATTGCATATTTACTTTTTTAGGGTTCCGATGTCAAAAGGAACTCTTCTAGTTCTTTTTTTATCGTTATAGGTTTAGCGTAGTGGCCACAATCTCACCTGATGTTAAGTGACGATGTGGCCCAAGATGGTAACACGCTAAACCTAGTGGAAGACTGGCTCTCAGGTGCAGCTGCCGGAACACACCAATTGGTGCTTGGCGCCAGATTTTCAACTTGAGGGTGGTAGCTAGCCAGGCGGGCATTAGAAAATGCCTTACCACCATGCTATGGTTTCCTCACGATGTTTTCCTTCACCGAAAGCTCAGGCTCATTGTAGGGATTCGACCTCACGTCAATCGACGCGAAGTCGTACACGCTACCACTGCGCCATCATCGCTTCAATAGTTTTGGTATGTCCGTCTGTCTGTCCGCGGCTTAGCTCAGAGATTCTTAGTACTAGAAAGCTGTAATTTGGTATGCTTATACATGTTAATCACGCCAACAAAGTGGTACAATAAAAATTAAAGGTACCTCTCCTACACGTAAAGTGGGAATGATTTTTATTTTGTCTATATCACATCGTGTGGGGTTTCGTTGAATAGGTCGTTCAACAATATTGTGAGTCTGTGAAAACCATTTTTAGATTCAAGGATCCGTTTGCGAAATATTTTGTAAAGTTTCCACGTACATTTTATCAAATTCGATTCAGGCGTTTAGCCGTGAAAATGTCACAGACAATTACTTTTGCATTTATACTACGAGTAATAAATGTTAAAAAGGTTAAATTTATATCAAAGTAAAAGCTACTTTATGTTTAAACGAAGAACTAGTTAAGAAATTAGCAGTCAAGAATCAAATATGAATTGGTAGATAAATATACACTGACGAAGACATAAACTGCATCAAAGTACGAGACATACAAATAAATATTTTAACCGAGTTTGCAAACTTTTCATATAAATTTAAATTTATATTGGTTCATTAGCTTTAAAACAGCGTAGTATCATATCCTTAAGTTTAAGTTTGTTTACTTGTAAAGACCATCCAATTTTTTTTTAACAAAAACGATTTATGGAACGAAAATTGGTTTAATTGAAAAGTTGGTTTTAAGAATTGAAAAAAGTTTAAGCGCAAGTTTTTTCTTTTAATAGGGTGTGTTACTTCCACGTGCCCTTATTACTGACTCTAATCGGTTCCAAATAGATCTGATTAGGGTCATTTAACGGTTTTGCGGAATATTGTCCCATTCTTGTTCAATAGCTATTCTTAGTGCTGTCACTGTTGCGGGCACATGATTTTTCGTATATACAGCTCTTTTTAAATTGTCTAAAACGTGCTTAATGGAATTAAGATCTGGGCTGCGTGCTGGCCAATTCATGTAACGCATACCAACCTAATAGAGCAAGAGCCCACGACGGCCAGACCTTCATTATTTTATAAAAGTTGAAATTTTCTCTGTACATGTCTCCTATACAGGTAAGACCGACCAGCGACTATAGAGTTTGGGTTGTGGTTACCTGGGCAGGTAACAGGTAGTAAAGGTGTATAAAATAGTACTTAAAATTTGTTAGAGCATAAAGCTCAATTTTTTTATATTTTCTTCGGGATAACTATAGAAATCTCGTCATCCATTGCCGGACACTTATGACAGTTGCTACCCCTTGCCAGACACCCCTAAACTTTGATAAATTACAATTATACTTTCGTTATAGTATAAAAGCTAAATTTTATATATGTTACTTGGGGACCTATAAAAAGATGTTACCTCAATAGCCGGACAGTTTTTGTGGTTTTTACATCTTGCCAGACACATTGAAAGTCCACTGTAGATGCGAGCGCGAGGTAACAACTGTTCAAGCGGGTGCGAGTGAGATAGAGCACTTAGTCGAGTCTGTTCTTTTACTGCGCACCATCTGTTATTTAGTGATGTATTGAATTGTTATGTGTAGATACAACCAACGTTTTATAATTGATATTTGTGCAGTTTTTTTGTGAAATAAAAGCATAATTTTAGTAAAAAGTGTTATCATGGGAGATACATTAATTTGTTTCGTTTGTAATAAAAGTGAAGGTAAAATAATATTGTTCTCGGAAGAAACATTAAAAAAATGTCAAACTGTTTTGAAAATCAGAAAAAAAATAACCTTAAATATAAAGACATTATTTTGCTTGATGAGTATACAGAAAATGGATATCATCGGGAATGTTTTAAAGCATTTACAGGACTTATGAAAAAATACTTAGTTTCTGAACCTGAAAAACCGACAAAAAAAAGTGAAAAACAAAAATCAGCCAGTGCACCTACAAACAGTAGCTCAACAACCTCGTCATTGATACCTAAGTTGACCACAGAACCATCTCATTTACAGTCTTCCTCTACAGAATCTTCAATAACATTGCAATCAAGTTTAATTTCTGAATCAATAGGACCTCAAGCTACAACTTCTCAAGAAAATATTGAAATTTGTAAACCAGATGTTAGTGAAAATAATGATTCAACTCAGGATGCAAATATTTTAACTGAAAAGGAAGCTAATAATATCAACTATGAAAATGTTTGTGTATTTTGTGACAGGAAAAATAAAAAAAAACTCAAAAATCTTCCACTCCACAAAACCGATACTAACCAATTTAAATCTAGTGTACTACCCAACATCGAAGGTCAAGAGGAGTTTACAGAATTATTAAATAAATTAACAAAAATTTCTGGTCCAAAAATATCATACCATACAGAATGTAGAGTCAGTTTCAATAATAAATTATCCTCTTCTAAAAAACCATCCAGTAAAAGTGATTGGCATTTTCATCGAGAATATCACCAATTAGCTTTTAATGAAATAAGTGGCATCATAGAGACGATTAAAAGAAATCCTGAACTTTTTACTGGTGTAGCATATGATAATTTCGATCGTTTTGTGGAAACTACAAGCGGAAAAGATACTCTACATGACACCGTTGGAATTATATACCAGAACATCGAAGCCAATACAACCGAGGAATCTGAGATGCCTAAAGTACTTGACGAGTCTGAAGCACCGATTACAAATAATGAAAATAATTTACCACATACAACGGCAAAAAAAAAAGAAGAAGAACTTTTGAAGCCATATCTACAGAAGAGATTCCGTATGCTAAGAAACCGAAAATGACAAGTGAACTGCAATCAACAATTGATGATACAGAAGTTATACACTCTACAAACTCGCAGCTATACACCGAAATCGGCAATATATGGATGATCAGTCATGTTTTGCAATTACCTGACGTTCCTATGTGGGTTGGTTTCAATAGCCGGATTTGTAACAATGCTACCTCACAACAACGTATTTCTTATTTAACCCCTATCAATGCATCACCAACTAGTACATCTATAGTGCTAGAAACTATGGAACAGAGTAAAAAAATTGCTGAAGATTTACATCAAAATTACATCCAGGTAACCTATGATCTTGCTATAGCAAAAATAGCATTGCAAATACAATCTACGGAAAAACCCAAATTTGATAATTTATTTATACATCTCGGACCGTTTCACATTATGATGGCTTATTTTAAAGCAATCGGTAAATTTATAAGTGATTGTGGGTTAACAAATGTTATGGTTGAGAGTAGTTTGCTGGCAAACGGTTCTGTAAATGGATTTCTTGATGGAAAGCATTTCAACCGCTGCAAAAGATTGCATCCTCTGGTAGCATTGGGATTGGAAGTTCTAAATTTTAAATTATTTTTACAACATGACAACATAACATTAACAGATGATATGATAGAGGAAGTGAAAAGACTACAAAACTGTGAAATATCGTCATTTAACATTGAAAATAATGAACTGACAGAATTGATGAATAATTACAATATTTTCAAGCAACAATGTCTCAATGGTGAGCATGGTAAAACTTCACAATTTTACTTAATATACATCAATCTCATACATCATTACTTGAACTTGTCACGGAGCATTCGTACGGGGGATTTTGAGCTTTTTATATCAACATTGCCTAAAATTACAAATTTATTTTTTATATGCAACCAACAAAATTATGCACGATGGACCGTAAAATATTATGATAATTTGTTGAAAGCTGCAGAAACTCATCCTGACTTATACGAAGGATTTAAACAAGGTTGCTTTGGCATTAAACGGACCACCAAACCATTTTCTAGACAACCGATTGACCTGGTATTAGAGCAAACTATAAATGCAGACGCTGCTAGAAGGCTCACAGGTGTTATACACTTTACCAATTCAATTTCGGCACGTCAACGATGGGCTCGTAATCATGATGTCGTAATCATGTCAACAATAATAAGTCAAGTTTATCAAGAACTAGGACTTCAGTCTCATCAAGATGTTTCAACAGACTTAAATCTTCATAATATCCGGAAAAATACCAAACAATTGAGACAATTTATCGATACCTTTGATCGATTTATTAATCCCTTCAGTTCAGAAGTGCCAAAAGACCAACTAATAAATATTTCATCTGGAAAATCTGCATCGCCATCGGTAGAGACATTCCTTTTAAACATTGAAAAAAATGGAGATGATCTTCGTAAAACATTTGTTTCCGAATGTTTATCAGATATAACCAGATTTGAAAAAGCTATAAAAAAAAATTCAATTGACAATTTTTCTATGGATTATAAGAAGAAGAAGAAAGTTCAAGTAGGTGGTAAAATTCAGGAAATTAAAATTCAAAGAGATCTATTTGGACGCATGCTGGGTATCTCAATGGATTTTAATGTAGACATTTCAAAGATTTTGTCTTACCCGATTACCTCAGTGCCATTGTCCATGTGCCATTTGGATGGCGCTATTTGTAAGACAGATAAATCTGCTCTGATGAAATGTCTAGAGAAAGAGGTCCAGCATGAGCAACCACATCATATAGATGTTATAATAATTGACGGTTTCTTCCTACTGCATACAATGAAAAGTGTTCCAAAAACATTAGGAAATATTTCAAAAAAATTGTTGCAAATGGCTACTCAATTTCAAGCTTCGAGAATTGATGTGATCTTTGATCAATACTTTACTCCATCGATCAAAGATTATGAGCATTCCCAACGGTTAGAATCCGCGCAATTGGAATACTCTATAACTGGGCCCGAACAAATTCGACCAAGTGATTTCGCGAAAGAGTTGAAAAATTTAAATTTCAAAGAAGCTTTAGTTAATTTTTTTATTTCACATTGGGCTACTGATGAAGTGGTGCCATTTATTGGCAACAAAACAATATACATCAATTTCAGAAAATGTCATTCTTTCACTGTTGATAATTCCAATAAAGTTGTCTCAAGGATTGATGAAGAGTTGTCATGCCCAGCACACGAGGAAGCAGATACAAAGATAGTATATCATGCATGTAACATCAACTTTCCAGCAGAAATAGTAATAAGAAGTGCTGATACCGATATTGCGGCTATAATGCTTGGTAACATGCATCACCTTAAAAGTGATACGGTTGTTTGGATGCTTACAGGCACTGGCAATAATTTAAGGTATGTAGACCTAACCAAAATACATGCAGAGTTGGGACTGTTAATTTGTCAGAGCTTACCTGGATTTCATGCCATCACAGGTTGTGATTTTAATCCTGCGCTCTTCAGAAAAGGAAAATTAAGACCATACAAGATATTAAAAAAAGATCCAGAGTACCAGGAAGCTTTCAAGAACTTCGGCAACAACGAATTAATTGAAAATTTAAATCATCAACAAAACATCTTTAATATTATTCAGAGATTTATATGCAATGTTTACAATGTCCCTAATGTAATTGATGTTGATGCCGCTAGACTTCAAATATTCATCGACTCGTACACAGTCTCCGATGTAAACGAAGCTTTTGACCGAAAGAAGTTGCGAAATTTTGACGCTAGCAACCTACCGCCTTGCAAAAGCGAGCTATTGCAGCAATTTCTGCGAGCAAACTATATATGTACCATTTGGAATAATGCTCATTTAAAAAATCCAACCACATGTCAACCAGACAATAACGGCTGGGTATTAAAAGATGACAAATACCAGTTCAAATGGTTTGAAGGGGATCAACTACCGAGTTATGTTAGTGATTCGCTCAAAACTCAATCAGGTATATAATTATTATGACAAATTATGATACATAATTTTTTAATTATTCATAATTGTATAAACTTGCTTATTTTTCTTTCAGAAACTGACGAAGAAGGTGATGTTGAGGACGATGATGCCATCGACTGGAGTAGTAGTGATGAAGAAAATGAAAACATCGACGACAGTGCTTAAATTAATAAACAAGTTTAAATATTTTTTTTACCTGTAATCATACTTTTTATTATATTTTTATGATATTAAACTAATATTTTTTACTTTATACAATATGGCTATGAACGTAATAAAATTATTTTTTATTAGATATCTTAAAAAATAGTAATCGACTAAGTATTCGCGCTCGCACCTACAGTGGACTTTCAATGTGTCTGGCAAGATGTAAAAACCACAAAAACTGTCCGGCTATTGAGGTAACATCTTTTTATAGGTCCCCAAGTAACATATATAAAATTTAGCTTTTATACTATAACGAAAGTATAATTGTAATTTATCAAAGTTTAGGGGTGTCTGGCAAGGGGTAGCAACTGTCATAAGTGTCCGGCAATGGATGACGAGATTTCTATAGTTATCCCGAAGAAAATATAAAAAAATTGAGCTTTATGCTCTAACAAATTTTAAGTACTATTTTATACACCTTTACTACCTGTTACCTGCCCAGGTAACCACAACCCAAACTCTATAGTCGCTGGTCGTTCTTACCTGTATAGGAGACATGTACAGAGAAAATTTCAACTTTTATAAAATAATGAAGGTCTGGCCGTCGTGGGCTCTTGGGCTATAATAGCAAAATTGTCGAACTTGTTCAGCGATGTGCGGTCAGGCGTTATTTTGCTTTAAAATAAAATTTTCGCTTATGAATCCCACGTAAGGTACCACACGTGAGCTTCTAAAATCTATGTTATATAGCGATGTGCCGTTAAACCCCCGCTATTATCGTTTTGACGTTCCGTTTGACAAGTTCCGTTAGCCCCTTCATCGATATGCCACCCCAGGCCATACACGAACAGCCCCTAAAAGGAACACGCTCTTCAATGCAACTTTGAGCATATCTCTTTCCACGTCGACGATAAACTCTTTTGCGGCCATCTGCACCATATTAACATGTCCTACACTCACCGGTGAATAATACGGAGGCCCATTGCTCTTCAAACTAATTTAGGTGTTCACGCGCAAATCTTAAGCGAGTTTTTCTGTTAGCTGCAGACAACTTTGGACCATTTGCTGGCTTAAAAGGGGTAATAGCCTCTTAATTTAGCCTCTTTCTTATTGTTCGCGCACTCACGTTTACTCCACACACTTCATTTAGCTCTGTTTTGATGTTAATTGATGTGAGTTAAAGATTTTGCAAGGAAGTAGTTGACACAATAAATCGATCATCACGACGGGTGGTTACTCGAGTTCTGCCGATTCAACGTCTCCTTTTTTAAGAACCTATCTCTAGAAACCTTGTGGACAGTCTAAAAACCGTAGACTGGTTTAAATTTAAATTTCTAGCAATCGTTTCTTGATCCAAGCCTTGCCGCACCAATGCCACAATTTGTGCGGCTTGTTCGGACAAAGTATCCATATTATTGTACAGAAACTCTTGTTGAGTTAAAAAGACTACCTAACAATTATATTAGTATTAATAATTCAATTAGCAAATGAAAAAAAAAAATCAATAAAAATAAATTTAAAACTTTACCCTAATAACACGCAAATATGAGTCAACGCGCAAAATTTTCTTTTCCCGGCTATAATTATTTGTTATGCTACAGTTTCTTTTATTTTATGTTGAAAGGCCAGTCTTCACTTTTCCATTTAAGTAAATCTAAAAAGTTTTCGTACATATTAAAAATATTCATTTGAAAGTAACCTTGATGCAGTTTATGTTAGTCAGTATATATTAAACTTTTTCTATGAACTGTTGTACTGTCTATTTTTTTTTTGCAAAATAACATATTTTGTTATTGTCTAAGTAATAGCAGCGTGCTGAATAAATTATTTACCTTCGTACACAAGTTGTGTGTACTTTATTGTTTCATCTTCTAGACCTTCTGTACAAATTATAAAACTAAACGTCTTTCTGTCTGTCTATCCGTTTATGTTCTTTTCACGCAAAAATTATTTATCCGATTTACATGGTCTTTTTTTAAATCATAGCTATATTATCTAGCCAGGTTATAAGATATATTTTGTTAGGTACATAAAGTTTTCCCTTTTATTTTTTATATTCATCAAATTCTTTTGCTGGATGTCTGATAACAGTGGTATTACTGGGTAAATTTAGGAGGCTCTTATGGAGAAAATCAAAAGGTAGGAAAATTACAGCTGTAGATATAAATTGTATGGCACGAAAATATTTACTGTAATGCCATTATCCGGGGTTTAAATAGAAGACCATGTTGTACCCATGTTTTCTCTTATCATCACGTGGACAGCATGAATTTCTGCTATTCCATACAAAAAAGTGTCTATTAATCTATAAAATTTACAGGATTATTTAGAATGAGTCCTTTTGTGGTAAGTTTTAAAACTTAATGAAATTTCACTAGTCTGTTGTTTAATATTTTACAAAATAAGTAAAAACTCTTTAAACGATAGAAACTTCATGTTTACGAGTAAACAACTGATTGTAAAAGCTCCAGTTCATAGACAAAAGCCGCTCGATACAATTTTACCGTAGCCATAGAAACCCATTCGCAAATTATGCATGTTGGACCAGAGACATAATGGAATAAAATAACTTCGGTTGGAACAGATCAATAAAAACAGGGTAATTCAAGCTGATCACGCGATATGGCAGAATCTAAGGTACGCTTTTTGTCCTTTTATCTATTAAATTAATGTTACTTACACAACATGCAATTGTATCGTGTCGTAAATGCACGAATATCCTTGGGGCATAGCGTTTACTAAATTGTCTGGGGATTTAAATAGATGAGTGAATACACCTTTGCGTTAGCTTTCGTGAGGTCGTTTACATATATAATACATATAAAAATGCCAGTACCATCACGAAAATAAAGTTGTAGCTCAACATATTTATGATAGCCAGGATAATTTTAGTTTATTATTTTAAGAGAGACTTCAAAACCGTTCGTATTGTTATATAACAACTCGTTTTGTAAGAATTTGTAAAAACAAGTGTACAAAAGTTTATATCCAAAATATACATTATATACAGTTTTAAAAAAAGGCTGATGGAACCAGACTGAACATGAAAAGGACCCTAACAATTTTAGTATTAGTATTCGATTGTGTCAATTTTGAAAATAAACGTCAAGCAATGTCAGGACTCTGAATTTTTAATATTATATAAAAAATACACGGTATTGTGTGTAATTACAAAGTAAAAGTTCTTTCTGAAGACATTACAAAAGAAGAGGAAAAATTGTTTCATATGTAACAAACTTATTTTGATATTATTTTCCGTGTTATTTTTTTCTGATTACAAAACTGCCACAGTGTTGCTAGTTTACAATGAAATATTTTCCTGGAATTTATAGTAAAATATATGTATGTAGCTTTGGAAGATCATTTTATTTATAATCTAACTATCATGATACTAAAGGTAAGGTAATATTTATCACGTTATTTTTTGTTTGTTTGATAACGACCTACAAACAATGAAAGAGATAGCGTTATGGTTCCAAAGTAAAAATTATAGAGTACACTGCACAATTTAGTGTGCCAGTCAAATATCTAAAATCCAACATGGTTGCTAAAAAATTCAAATGCTTACTACATCGGAACCATTGGGCATAGGTATGGTAAGTTACAACAAAAGTAAATAAATAAAGAGAAACGAGACATAAACATTTATAAGAAAAAAAAATCAAGATGGCAGATATAAGTTTAGTTGAAAATTGGTATGTAAATGTCCTTCATTTCAAATACAAAGTTAGTGTTTTGATGACGGATGATGCATTAACGACTACACTACTAAAGTGGTAAAAAAAAAGTAAAACGTATGTTAACTACCCGGCAACATTATTCACACGGTCTTAAGTGTTGTTATCTGGTTGCCAAGGACACACAGCTAAATGCATGTCCCACTTTTATTGTTCTTAAGACTCCATTTGTCTTTTTCTTAAATCTGTGTTCAAAAACATGTCGTTAAATGATTCATAGTCCATACTATGTTTTAAACCCGCATCCCTTTTTGTTGGCTTACTGGCTCCCTCTTGACTATCTAAGCTTACTTCAGTCTATTCTTTGTTATTTTAGACACCAGCTTAGTCAATTAGTAGGTACATTGAAGTTCTTTATTCTATAGAGAGCACTATTCGTAAGCAAAGTTTCTACAAATAAAACGTTACGTTAATTTAAATGCCTTAATTTAATGTCCTTTAGGTTATTTTTGACATTCGAAATTGCATTTATGAACTTAACCAATGATATTAAATAATTAATTATATCATTTATACACAGACAAAGTAAAGTGAACGTTATTTTAATTTATTAAAACAAAGTTGATATACGAGTATATATTTTAAATTTTATAGATTTAGTGTTGAAGCTACAATCTCACCTGATTTTAAATGCCGATGTGGCCCAAGATGGCAACACGCTAAGCCTAGTGGCAGACTGGCTCTCAAGTGCAGCTGCCGGAATACACCTATTGGTTCATGGCGACAGACTTTCAACTTGTGGGTGGTAGCTAGCCAGGCGGGTTAGTAGAAAAAGCCCTACCACCATGCTATGGTTTCCTCAGGATGTTCTCCTTCACCGAAACCTCAGGTTCATTGCAAGGATCCGAACTCACGTCGATCGACGCGATGTCCGTATACGTTACCACTGAGCTACCATTGCTACATTACTTGCATATTTAAATAAAAGATATCATGAAAAAGACAAATTCTTCAAGAAACATTATACTCGGTCTTCCCGTGCGCCCACCTACTGAATAATGCTACACTTTAAAAATAAACTCAAGGTTAATGTAGTCGGTAAAAACATATTAACTAAATACATTCAATAAACTATTTACGATAACTGCAACTTTTTTTTACTATGTAACAGCAAAACACAAAAAACGTAAACAAAACTAAGATAGTAATGTGTTTATTCTAATTTAATTCTACATTATTTTTGATATATGAATAATTAAAATTTTTGATAATAACTTTATTAAATACCTATTACTATATGTAAGACTCGTTTAAGATGATTTTATAATACTTAATATTTTTAGAGTGAAATTCAATGCTTTTTAAATGTCATATTTTGTTTGATATCAGTTTTATTTTCCCTTGTCCCAGTTAATGTCTGTGTCCAAATAAAGAGACAATTTTGTTACAAATGCATTATATTATTTTTATTATTAACTATCGGTGCCCCGCGACTCCGCACGGAATTATTACGAAGTAGTATAGTAGTAGTTTTAGTGTCGTAATTATTATTGATAATTATTATAGCTTCTCATATGAGGAATGTCATATACTTCTCGTGTACAAAATCTCATCAAAATTAGTAGATTTTTTTATGATTTTAAAAGTAATGATGACAATTCTTATAGCGTTGATTGATTATTATTAGTTTTTTGGTCATTATTTGAGCAATGATACAACGGACGGATGTTGATGACAACGGATTTATTAATAGAGAACAAAAAAAAATATGTGAAAAGGACCAAGTTCAGTCGCCGATAAAAAAGCTGAGATTTAACGGTACCCGTTCCATAGCTATTCCTTTAATTATAGCTGTAGAAGTGTACGTTCCTCAGTTCGTTTAAAAAACAATTCCTTACTTTCTTTGATATGAGATTTCTAACTTGGCAAGTTTAAGACTTGCCTACAATAAATAACTATCAAAATATTTGGATCCTTTAACTAGAAATTAACGTACTTTATTGACGTAATAAATTTAATAACTTAATTAATTATATATTAACGTAAATATTTATAATACTGGTCGGTGTGTCGCCCTTTTTTTCGAACTAGGCTGACACACTGCCGTGTGTCTAGATGATTATAATATACTATGTTTTGTCGGTCAATTTCTTTTATATATATATATATACTAATAATACCAGTCTGTAAGTGTCCTACTGGTGGGCATAGGCTTCTTCGCAAGGGAAGTCGCTGCCTTAGTTCACCATGGCAGCTCATGATGCCAATTTCAAACGTCGAGTTATCAACAGTTCTATATTTTTCCCTCTTAGCACTATACTGTTCAGTAAATATGAAAGTATAATAATATGTATGTTATATTGATTTCTAATTCAGAAAAAAGCAAAGATCACGAATAAACCTAAAAACAAAGGAAACGCTGAAAAAGAGAGTTCTAGTGAATCAAGTGGTGAGTAAAATATTTCTATAAATCTGTTTCACATTTTAAATTACTGTAATGTTTTCCTAGTTGACAAACCGTGGAGAGATAAAGTAATACTCTTCAAAATGTAGGATAACTATATTTTTAATAAGCACGTTAAATTCAATTGCAAAAGGTTGTTATTGTTTAATTAGTATTTTTTATGTTCTTTTTTAGTAAGCGATGCAGAAGACCAAAACGAAGAATATGGTCAAATAGGCAAGGGGGTAGCTACAGCTGTTATAACAATTGACCGAGATGAATACTTGCAAGCTCATAGAGATCTCACTTTTGAACGTAATCAACTACAAATAAAGAATAATATTCTTCATCGAAGAATGACAGAGTATTACAAGTATGAACAATCCATATAAGTTCTATAGCAATATTTACAGGTTTCTAAAGATATAAAAAATAAATCATGTATTGAATCATCATGATAGTAGAACATTACAATTATGCCATGTATTAATCACGACTGTCATATATCATGTATGACGCATTCAGGGATCAACCGGTGTATACCCAGTAATCAAGCTGGGTGGTTTGAATCTATACAATTTTTTTTAAAAGGGTGCAGTCAGCAAGAAATAGGGCAGTTTACACAAAAACTTTTTGTCATGCCAATCAATCTTGTCTTTTATAAGGATCAATATACTCTAATAGATCAACTGCGGTTGTAGTGCTAACATTGCCAGAAATTGCAAAAATGTTTTCCCATATGTTTCGTAGGAAATCATTGTGGCTTCGATAACATGTTGCAACGTAAGTACTACCACCACCCCATATCATTGATTTCAATGTCCTTGTGACATTAAGCTCGCCAATGTAAGACATAAAGTGTAATATAGTATTAATTAATTAATTAATACTTCGTAGTTTTTTCTTTAAAGCACCTCGAGGCTTCCAAAATTTTAACTCTATAAATAGGGAATCGTAATATCACATTACTTACAGAAAAAAAACTCCGATATAAATAAAGGTATTACAACTCTTCAGATTGTAAACCGTGATAAGTTTTTCCACTAACACCTTATGTTGAAAGTAGGTAACACAAAATAAAACAAGATGTACAAAATGGATTCCTAATATCAGCCGGTATCATTGCGCACACTTGAATATAATGTAAATAATACATTTTCATTTGAACCGAGTTTATGTTAGTTGATTTTTATTTTTATTGTATTGTCAAGGAAAAAATTCGTTTGAAATATAAAACTAATGTTGTATTTATTTTCTTAGACCTCGTCGCATGTTTGGCGCAAACACCAACGTTGCTCATTTGTGTTGAAAGAAAACAGTGCGTTGTGAAATCGTATTATAACTATAAATACAGAATGTATGTAATGTTTTGGCAATAACTACGTTGTTTTGCACTGTGATATTTATTTAATTTCTTTGGCAATTTTTTCGAAACTAAAAAGAGGTTATAATTCAGTCATTTGTTAGATAAATGTCGGTGTGAATAGTGAAACCGTACTAATGACCCGCACTATTGACGGGGCGCAATGGAAATAGGTATGCTCCGTGACTGTACTAATTATATAAGCCGGCAACAACACGCCTATAATTGGTAGTACGTAGTATGGTATACGTAGTAGACAGTATTACGTTGACACGTTTCTTTTAAATTCGGATTACTACTACTGGCTAAATTTACTTCTGTCAAAATTTCTGTATATAACATCAAAATTAGACTTTACTTGGAAATTTTTGGAGTTATACATATTTATGTGCGTTATGAAAAAAGTATGATAGTGATTTTTTTATGATACGCGTGCACATTCTAACGAAAAGTCTAGGCTATTATGAAGTTAATTCTTTCAGGTCCTTCAAGCGTAAGGTAAAGAGATATTTGTGTAGGCCGGCAGGACAGCGGGGACCGCCGATGGATTTCGATCTCTCGGTAGTCGCCGTTGTATTTGGATATTGTACTGTGCTTACCATCAGGGCCAGTGCCGACAATTTGGCGAGCTAGTATAAAAAAAACTTACTATATACATACACACATAAATCGCGCCTTATTCCCAATGGGATAGGCAGAGACCACGTCTTTCCACTTGCTACGATCCTGACATACATCTTTCGCTTCTTCAACATTCATCAATCTTTTCATACATGGTCATCGGATTAGATTACTCTTGACCTGACCTTTTCATAATTCAAATAAGTATGACTTCTAACACGCTTTCTTAATTCAGCACACGCATGCACTGTTTTTTAATACTTTGTTATTTTCATGTTGGAACATGATTTAGTGTTCCAATTATAATAAAATTCACAATTAAAAAAATGGTGAATTTTTTTATGTTTGCTGGAATCGAAGACGTTTTGCGATCGGTTCGTAAAAAATAACGTGATATAGTTAAATTACAATTAGAGTGATACTATAGAATATATAATCTAGAATAATCTATACGTCTATGTTTATGATACTATTACAAAGAGGTAAAGGTTGTTTTCTTATGTTTGAAGGTGATATCTGAAACTACTGTTCCGATTCTAAAAATTATTTCACTATAATGTAAACTACAGTATCCCTGATTGATATATAGGTATTGTTCTATTCCTATTGAATTTTATATTAAAACTATTAAATTTAATTTGCTATTGCATTTGAAAATCCAGGGTTTGAAAAGTTTTTCTATGTTAACCATTCCAGTAATTAGATACGTAGTTCAACTCTAAGATATAATTTTAGGAAACGTAAACTTGAGCACGTTCTGAAACCACTTGAAGGTTCAATGGATTTAGAAGAAAAATACCAACAGAAATTATTTTCCTACGAAGAACTAAAAGAAAAAGAGGAGAGGGAAATAGCTGACGTAAGAACTTTTTTTTAAAGCGCTCAATCTTGTTATTCTATAGTTTTAGTGTAAAATATTGGCCGGCCACATGCAGTAAGGTCTACCGGAGTGATCTACATGTGCAGGTGTGTGCGTTTAGCTTTTAAGGAGGTTTCTCTCAGGTAAACGTCTCCGTTAGACGGTAGCTTGTAAGGCGGGCGTAATAAAATACATTTAATAATATAATTCAAATTATCTTCAGATAAAATCTAAATTACAAGCTGTGGAATTACAATATGCTGACAAATTAAAGAACGCCGAGGAAAAATTCGACGAACTACAAAACCACGAGAAGACTACCGGGACAGGCTTGATTTACTCCAAAAAAGGGAAACCTATTGCAGATAAAGTAAGTTTCTTAGATGATTTTGATGAAGAACTGAATTATGATCAGTATAACTAAATATTGTGTCTACTTCTCTACAATATATTATATGAATACATCGTCATTTTTAACACGCTTATATATTAGCTTGATTTGTAACTAACTGAGAAAGTAATACAATTTTATAGGTCAATTTTAACCTACTTCTAATTGTCGTATCGAAATGAAACTTTGTATGTATATGTAGTTCGAATGACAACACTATAATTTGGTATCTTGGAGCTGATCTGATGATGGAGCCAGGAGATGGATAGTGGAATACATCAGTGGCCACTAGGAAACTCCTCGAGTTTAGGCTCATATGATTTGTTTTAACAAGTCCAATAGATTGGGCTTGGTAACGAGTATCTGGTGATGGAGCAAGGAGGTGGATAATGGAACTCTTCAGTGCTTACTAGCAAACCCCTCAAGTTTAGGCTCATATGAATCGTTTGACAAGTCAAATAGATTGGGCTTGGTAAAGAGATTTTACTATAAAACTAAAAAGTTTTAAAATTTTTAGGGCGTAGTTAAAGCATGTTCTTAATTTTTTAGACTATTTTTAAACTTTTTACCGTAAATGGGAATAAGTTATGAGAAATTAAAGGTTAAAAAGATCCTTCCTTGTTCTTGTTAAAAAAATCCTTGGCGACAGATTTTCAGTTTAAGAGAGGTAGCTGGCCAGGCGGCTATTAGACCCTACCACCATGCAATCACCATGCATCACGATGTTTTCCTTAATTGAAAGCTCGGGTTTATTTTAGGGATTAGAAATCACGTTGATCGATGCGGTGTCCATCCACGCCTACACTGTTATAACGCTAATAGGCCTGTTTCTTACAGACGGTACAGCGATTCATTTTACTACAGAGACAAAAATGTGAACAATCTTCAGCTCTTTGTCTTCGATTTATCAGAGCGAGGAATGCTGTAACCGAGCTGGATGCTATCGTGAGAAAGCTTGAAATGCTAGCACCTGGTCTTTACGTGGCACACTATGAACAACTTCATATAGATAATCAGAATTATGTAACTAAAATTGAAGGTAATTGTATAGTTAGAGCTAAGTATAGATAATAAAATTAACTTAGGTACATATACTGTGTAAGTATGAAGTAATGCAATAAAATATTAAATTACGGAACTAAATATTCAACAGTTTTTTTTAACAACTTCTCACTTATATCTCAAAGGTGTTTTTTATAGCAACGCCATATCGTCATTCAAATGAATGATTCAAACATAAATTTAAAGCGTAATTTCCTCGTTGTTGACGGAAAATAGAGAAATAATTTAAATTAATTAATATTTTCGTTAAAAAGAAATCGATTAAGTAACTTTTTTAAATATATTAAACTACCATTAGAAGGCGTCATCTATTAACAATCTTTTTAACTCACATAACAGCTGTTAGATTATAACAGATATAAATGTGATATATTTGCACGGATCAGCTAGGTAGTTTTATTTTAGAGAGATTGTATAAAATAGTGGATTTTATCACGGAGGAGCAAATAATATTTTTTACGGCGAGGGCGTATTTTTGAAGCCAGATCGTAACGAAGGATTCTAGAGGGGAATCCCGAGCGTATCGAGGGATTCAATATATGTCGCCGGAGGAAAAATATTGTAGTTTTCTGATACACTCTACTTTTGATCCTTCACTATAAGGACAAAAATAAAAATCGCTTTTACGTACATACATCATATCTATCAAATCTATACAAATAAAATGATTTTAGGTTTGCCGTTGTGCGCGAGTTACTCATAAACTACTGGATAGATTTTGATTTTTTTTTTTTGTTTTACAACTAAGATAAATAGTCCTCGTGAAAAAAAACTCGATATCTTCATTCAATAAAAAGTTATTAAAGTTTTAAACTACTACGATTTTTATAAGCACCACGCGTTCGCTGTTGTTTTCTTGCCGTGGTGTTAATATCCGCAGACGTAGTTTGTATCAGCTAGTATATTATTTATAATATAGTATTAAAATGTTATTATCGAACGAAGTAAAAGTAAAGTACTTAACTACTAAATATTTAGATTTAAGAGGTTGTTGTAGTCTTGTTTAAAGTTTGTAGGTTTTCTTTTGTTTTTCGTATAGAAAGCTTGAGCGCGTACCCTAACCCAGCCAGCCGGTAACTTTTTTTTTTATCTATGTAACTTTAGCATTTGACAACAATCTCACTTTATTGTAAGTGATGTTGACTAAAGTGACTTGGCTCTCAAGTATTTCTTAGGAAAAACTTATAGATACTTGACGATACATTTTCAGCTTGAGCTAGCTACCTAGCCAGGCGGCATTAGATAATACCACTACCACCTTCACTGCAATTAGTTTTACACAAAAAGGTGGCAAACAAGCATACGGCTCGCCTGATGGTAGGCGGCGTGTAAATACCATAGGTATCACTAGCGCGTTGCCGATCTTTAACCTCCCTGCCCCAAAGAACTCTGGAAACTCTACTCACCGGAGGACCACATCACTAGGTTATTAAGGCTGCGAACTTCTGTAGTGTAGTCTTTCACAAGTCTGACTACTCCACGTAGAGAGAAATCTTTAAAAAAATATATATATCTGTGCCCTCCTCTCTTTGGACCCACCTCTTACCCAAGGAGTTCTGGAAACCCTACTCACCGCAGAAGCACAACATAAGGTTATTTGACTGCGATCTTCTATAGGTAGTATTCCACCAGTCGGGCTGCCCCAAGTAGAGAGAAATCTCCAAAGAAATTTCTCTGTTCCTTACCTCTCTTTGTAGGATTCAAACCTACAATAATCGGCGCGATGTCTGAATATGATACCACAAAGCTATGATTGCTTCATACAGTTACGATCTAACTAAGAATAGGAAAAAAATCACTATTCTTGAAATATCTGGAAAAGTCTAGAATCTACTCGAAACATCGAGTATTTATTCATAGATTCGAAAAGCATTGGATTATGCAATCACAATACTCACATAGAGTAACATTCAAAGCACTTATCGCTCCGATTGCGTAATTCGACAATGGTCTAAAAATAGAACACTAGTCCTTTTAAACGATGTCGTAAAGTTCAAAACCCTTTTAGTGCTTTCGATCCTCCTTTTATTTTAGTATATAAGCGAGCGTATTTCGAACAAGGACACCAAGCCTGGTGAAAATGTCAAAGCCTTCTGAGGCGTCAGGGCCCTAATAGTAATAATAATAATGTTTATTTAAACAATTAATTAAAATATTATTTTCATGTGGCAGTTACGGAGCCGCTCGTGCGAGGGTCGTCTTCAATGCTCTCCCTGCCTCTCTTAAATTCACTTGACCACTTTTGAATTGTAACATTCGTTTAACATTATCGCATCAGTCATTACGCTGTCTTTCACTGAGAATTATTAGAGAACTAATATGATCATAATAATGTGAAATTTTCTATTTATATCTTCTGTTATTGGTATTGCATTCCCATTATTCAAATGTGTATAGTGATTATGTGATGAGATGTGACATTCTTTCATTACGCAATAAGTCATATCTTGTGAAAATTGCAGGAGCTGTTTACACTATAACTTCATTTTTAACACTGACGCGCCGAGTTACGTAGTACGTACGTACCCTTTAAAGTATAACTTGAAATGGCTTCACTGTGCGTGCGACGACTGCCGTTCTGGGTGCTTTATCTCTATGTTCATTTCATTACTTAATTATCCCGATACCGAGGATACATTGAATGCCAACCGTATTTTGTTTTTCAAAAAGCGCTAAATTAATTTCGATAATATGTATATGAGACCACCTCTAAAGTATGACCTACCAAACAAAAAAAGAATCATTAAAATCAATTCATAGCTGGCGAAGTAATCGTGTAACATCATACAAAAAAAAACATGCCGTCGAACAAACCTTATTTTTCCTCCTCCTAAGTCGGTTAAAACTAGGTGTGAAATTGTTTTGAATGCTATCCAAATTAGTTCAAATTAAATAGGATATTCAATATATTTGAATTTATCTAAAATAATGTATTTTAACTTTCAACTTGAAATAAATCTAGTGCGAGATAATTAATATCAGACGTCACAAATGTATGTGAGTGAACTTAAGTTTGTTGCACTTTCCCATGAGGTTAGATTTAATTTAGTACTGTTTTTTTTTTAATTATGTGTTTGCTTACTTGATGTAGGAATTAGAAAGTTTTCTTTTTTAAAAACGTTACGACTTTTTTACTCATATTTTCAATGTGAAGTGTGTAATTTAAATTTATATCATAATATTATTTTTCACCCGTCCTCCAGTATTTCTTAAATAAAAGATACGATTTGCATTAAATTGTGGTTAATTTTATGATGTCTCTATTATTTTCTTTGTTAGTAAAATTTATTAAGTAAGTTTTAATGTATTTATGTTTGAATAACGAGTATATTAAACAGTTATTGACGTCATGATGGCATAAAAAGTGACGTTTTTTTGGTGGTTGGCAATATTATTTACCTATTTTCATATAAATACAGATTTTTGTAAATACGAAAAGTAATTATTAAATCTTTGTACGCCTGAAAGCAATAATTTTATTAAATACAATATTTAAAAGTAATACTAATGATTTGATGTTTTTTTAAAAACTATAAGAGCCCTTTGTTAAGAGTTTACATTGATTTATATTTCACTATAATTATACGATTTTTAGAGCGTGAAGATGAGCTCATAAAGAATCGTGGGAAATGTACCGAACATAACCAAATATTGGCACATATCAGAGAGAAGATGCATCATACCGATGAAGTGATCGACTTGGCCGAATGCGATCTCGGTGAAGCTGAAATTGAATTTTTACGTGCTAGAGAAGATCTCGGCCAAGTTAAGGTATGCCTGTTTCATTAACAATATTGCTCATAAATACTGTAACATAAAACAAAATTAAACATTTATAATCTATATAATAGACCAACCGCTGTAAGCGCACGAAATAAATAAGCAGTGACGATAATGATGAATCAATTCGGATAAAAACGCTTTTAGGGCACTCAAATGCCTTACGCTAAGTAAACTATAAGACACATATCAAGTTAATGTACGACATAACTATAGATCTTAAAAAGACCTATAAAAAGTCACCGATAGCATATGTCTATCTTTTAAGGATTACCCACAATAAGCATTATCGAGGCAGCACAATTCGCGCGTGCGCTCGACCGACAAAATTCTGTAGTCCACGCGAGCGGTTAGCGGGCACAGCTAGTTGTAATTTCCCCAATCTCTGATGTACACAGGTCATACTTTTTACATCATTTCAGGGTTATCGTGATAAACTAAGATGGTGTCTCCAGGCTGAAAGACTCAAAGCAGGCTTACTTACCAGAAAAGATTTACTGCGTGACTTTCAAAATGCAAATGACAAAGTAAGGTTTTATAGGAATTTACTAACTGTAGATTTTCATCAAGAATTATAGTTCATTCCAGTAATCATATTTGTAATATTAGCTGGAATTCTCTACACTACACTACTAAATGAGCCGATGACTCCAAAAAGCCGAACGGATAGTTGCTATGCACTTGAAACACTAACACCATTTAACGTTTTGCTTGAAGGATTTCATATTACTCAAAGGAACGGATACGCTGGTCGGTAGAAGATTCCATTGCTTTAAAGTACCTACACTAAAAGCATGGAAGTTTGTGTAGTGTTTTGCTAGCGCCGAGACAAAGCATTTATGAGTTCTTCGTGTAATAACCAAATAGTGTTAATAGAATGTACGTTTTAGAGCTTTAAAATATTTATCAGTGATCTTCTCGAGAAAACTAGAACATAGTCCACATTAAAAGCCAATTGAACAATATTTTACCAATTATTTTATCCCTTTGTAACAAAAACTATCTTTATATTTGGGACCAGTTTTATATGCTGTGAATAAAACCTTTGTTTTGTTTTAGGTACTAGAGTTGAGAATAATAAAAGAAGACCTCGAAGTGCAAATAGCCAAAACTATCAAAGATGTAAGAGAAGCCCGTAAGCGTATGCAAATTCAACACGCGCCAAATAATGACAGTGCGAAATAAATTTACATATGAATTTAGTTTTATTGTTTTAAATTGTATTATAAAATAATTAGAAAATTCGGTTCTAGTTTTGTAATGTTATAACATTTTTACAATAAATATTTTTTTAGCTGAGGCATACGTTTTATTTCAAGCTAAAATTAGACTACTAGAAGAAGTAGTATGTTATTTTCTTCTTCTTTTTCCTATCTTGGCAACCGGTCCTCCTTATTGAAGACCATTACTGCCATTATCGAGTGTATATAGTTTCCAGTATTATGACGATTTGTATATCCTAACAAGATGGTGGCTCCCTTGTTAGAACTTTTTAGTTTTTGTGGCATCTCAGAATTCATGATCCATGTTATTATTTCCAATTCACTTCACTTATGCCCAATAACCAAACTTTATTATGCATAACGCCACCTGTACTGCACAATATAGGACTAGATTTTACAGTGACACCATATGAACAATATATTTATACTATGAAGGTGGCAAATAAGCATACAGCCCACCTGATGGTAAGCGGCTACCATAGCATATGGACCCTTGTAATACCATAGATATCACTAGCGCGTCTTCTGTAGGGTGAAGGTATTCCACCAGTCGGGCTGCCCCAAGTATAGAGAAATCTCCAAAGAAATTTCTCTGTGCCCTACCTCTCTTAAATTAATATTTAACTATAATCCAGTCCCAGTTTTAATATTTGCTGAAAACAGTGATATTTTCTTTAATTTTGATTCCCAGTGATCAATCAGAGTGGTAGGGCTTCTGTACCTGCCTAGGTCGTTACCACCATGGTCATATTGATAAACTTTACGAAAACTAAGATATTTTATATTTTTGAGTCATTGTTTTGTGATAGAGAATAAAAAATTGTAAAAGTTATCATCAACTATTTGAGGTTGGACTTTAACCTCGAATAACTTTTAAACGAGTCAACTTAGCGAAAAATCATTTCAGACCTTTTTTGTAGATCGTCAAATTTCCTACAAGAATATCTACTTATTTTTACTAGACATTCATTCGTTCGAGTGCATCAAAAATCCAAACAAAAAAAATATCTTATGTTATTTAAATGGGAAATCAAAAATCACAAGCCACCTCTTAATATTAATATTAAGGGCTGAAACTTTACCACAATTTTTTTTTCCTCATCTTGATCGATATTTTCGTAGTGGCTAAGAAAAAAAATTAAAAGTTTTTTTTTGGCCCACCCTAATGTATTATACATATAAAACCTTCCTCTTGAATCAATCTATCTATTAAAAAAACCGTTCCAAAATCCGTTGCGTAGTTTTAAAGATTTAAGCATACATAGGGACGGATAGAGCGACGCGACTTTGTTTTATACTATGTAATGATTACCAGATTTGATGGTACTTTTGCTATAACATGTTAAAATAAACATGTCTAAAGCATGATGCACATAGAGTCAAAGACGCAACAGGTAAAGATATGTCCATTTAGTTAGTACCAGTGAGTGAACCCGACTGTGAATATTGTGTGTGTGGAGTTCACGGCGTGAATTCTCGCTGTGACTACACGGAGCGAGTTGGAGCTGGAGTAAACAAACTACCAGCAATGGAAATTCTAAGAGTTGCTTTAATATACTAATATAATCTTTAATATAATCCATTATACTAGTTCTTGTGATTTAAGGAGAATAATAATTATCTAAATTATATTTAGTTTTGAAAGAAATACTACTATGTGCTATTGTTCCCACTTAGTAAGTTTTCAGGAAATGTTACAAAGCCATAATTGCCGTTACTATGTAGCTTTCTAATTTGAATTCTCATGAAAATTAATTTTACGGTTTCCATAAATATACTCGCTCCTACATTATTGTAAATCTTTTGGTCACTGTATATATTATAAATTATGTTAATCCTTCACCGATATTGAATAGTTAGTTAGTTATTCATGTCAAAATAATACCGAAAACAACTTTGAATTTATATAAGCGGTTTTTTTTCTATTTATTTTATTAGAGTTTGCTCAACCAGTGACCATGTCACCCCAGTTAATGTCACAAAAAAAATGTTGATAATACAATAAACAAACTCTCTAAAACTAAGTATTAACTCCAAATTTAACGTTTTCTGAAGCCCGTAATAACCAGTTTGTATAGTATCCTTGCTTCCTCAGGATGCTATTACATAACCCAGTACATCGCAATGAATTATTAATTTTCTTTTCCAGTACTAATCTATTGGGTTGGTTTTGTATACATCTATCATTATATGATATACATCTTCTATACTATTATTGCACAATTCACAATTTGGAGACGACTTAATTTTTATTAAACACAAAAAACTATTCAATGGAATATGTCCTGGACGGATTCGAAAGGCAGTAACAAATTCGGGTCGGTTAATTTTGAATTTATCAAACCAAGTAAAGCGTAAAAAAGTTTGGCTGTATACTTTTGTACCATATGCCTTTATTAATTGATCGTTCATTAAAATATTCCTTCCACATTTCACGACATTGTTTATTAATAAGATAAAGAAGATCAGTATAGTATGGTTTACATCTGTATTATATATGGCATACCTTATGCCATGAATAAGAGTAGCTTCTGCCAATCGATCCACTTTTTCGTTTTCTGTTAAACCTACATATTACCACTATACCATTATACAACTATATAATGATGTTCTTATTTCTACAATTTAACTTCTGTAACAATCGCAAAATCTTGTATGCTATCGGCGTTCCTAGAACTCGCGAGGTACACCGATCTAAGTGTTGAAGTGCTCTCTTTGAGTCCGTCAAAACAACATTACAACCATCTTTTAAGGAATCATCAATATATTATAGTGTCTCAGCAATTGCAACTAATTCTGCACACATAACTGATATAAAAGCTTCGATACTAAATTTAATATGAATGTCTGATTGTGCATCAAACCAAGCCACTCTAAAATTTTCGTTTTCTTTAGAGCTATCTGTAAAAATGTTGTATTATTTTCCATAATTAGGAAATATAAATTCTTCACATAACTCTTTTAATATGGCAATGTTATATCTATATTTTGCGTTATCGACACATAATATATCAACTGTAATTACATGAGATAAATCCACATTGCTTACTCAAGTGTACAATGAAAATATTTCTACCTGTTGGCTACAATGTACGGCTATTGTTTTAACATTGAATATGTTAACGTTAAAAGCGGTTTGGTTTTCCATCTCCAGTAATAATTTTGACACGGCCAATGTAACTCTTCTAAAAGATTAATTATGTAACTATTATTTTGTAAAGGTTTTAATTTAAACATAAATTTTGCTTGCAAGATAGTATCTACGAATGTGCAACGGTTCTATAAGTAATTCTGATTCCATCACATATATTGGTGTACTTCTTACGAATCAACCTATTAGTCGCATACATTGATTTTGAATCCTCGAAATTTTTTTTCGATGAGTTTGATAACTGTTCCCTTAAAAAAAGCTGGCATAATTTATTCGACTACGAATAACCAGCAAAATAAAGTCGTTTGAAAGGCTGATTATTTTTTATTACTAACTATTAAAATCAATCATAATCTCATCATAGTGTAAAGCACATTGTATAAGTCGATTTCTCTACCATGGATACCTTATATGTCCAAAATTCAATTAAGGTAGCAGACATTAACATAAAAAAAAATACATTTATAAATTCCATATAAAGAAAATAAAAAATACTTTATTTATATCAAGCAAGATTTCTCTCGACTCCCACAAAAGTTGTATAATATTATCGAGAATCTTATCGTTGTCATATATCCGGAACATTCATTTCCACTTCTCGATAAAATCGTGACGTAATCGTCGGGCAACAGACGAGTTTTGATACTCGCAAAATAAACTTTCGACCCGGCTTAATCCATTCCGAACTGATCAAACGGAATTATCCCAGCAAAGTTCTGACAACCGAACATCAATTAGTAGACTAACTTCACGTAAATCGGGTATCAGTGAATGCAAATCTGTACATGTTATTTTGCGTAACCCTCTTCATTATTCAGTTCACGCATATGTAGTCCTTTTCTAATTAAAACATATATTTATTATTTGAAAGAACAACTACGTATTCTCGTTTTTATTATTGACTAATACTAATATTTATTTCTATTTCTATATTTCTTGTTCTATATTTCTTACCTATTTAATTATGTAAATGATATTGAATAACACCACAATCATTGTCAACAATTATCATTAGACAATAATTAAGTCAATTAAGATATTTTGTCAATGGCAATGAAAATTGTCATAGAAATATCCTGAGAATGAACATAGTACGAAAACGTGCAGAAAAGTGCAGAAGTCGCGGCAAAATAATATAATAATCAGGCAAATATTATCAGTATGTAGTCATTTCCCGACATCACTATCATTCCAATAATGTCCGTCAAATCGTTCATGTTCTTAGAAAATTTATTGTAGAGCCTAACACAATTATTACCTAAAAATAGTTTAATAGTAACATTAAACTAATAGTATTTTCTTTACCAAATACGCAGTCTCATCTTATGCTTTATATCCAAATAATTCGAGTTATGTCTAAGCAGCTTGCACTGATACGTCACCGGTTGAACAGAACAATTATTAAATCAGAGTAAAAACTAAACAACATTTTTTTAGTTTAAACAAACATTTTAATTCCTTGAGAATTTTACACAACTCTAAAATATAACTAAGAGATTTGTTTCAGACATACTGAACAATCCAAATGTACATACGTATACTTAAAGTATAACTATATAACAAATCCAACACATGCACAATATACCAATGTCAAAAGACAAATAAGGCACTTTTCAATACTTGTATTTCAATAATATTATGTGGTCCCATTCATTGACTAGTTGCACTGGTATAAGTTAAACTAAAGTACTAAACATTTATAAATCATCCAGTTTTACCATCGGAAAGTCTAATTGATTCAGGTAATTCAGGAGTTTCATGGATGAGCGGCCCGTGTTTCCAGTCGGGCGGATAGCCGTATTGACGCACGTCGTCCCACCATTGTTGCTTACCGTCAGCCCAAATGCAGTACACCACATTAGTGCCGACTAAAACTGCAAAGCACACCCAGAACGCCACGCGCCACTGTACTAATGTTGACTGAAATTAACATAAAATTATATTAATTACTGAATTAAAGGACATAAGATTGTCACGAGCTAAATTATCTTACACTGATGAAATATAGATAGATACCTTTTTGGTTTTACCCTTAGACTAATTATTATTATAAGTATTTTGTTTCATAGTTTACATATAGACCTGGATTCGTAATCTTTCATAAAAACTGTACTATAATAGCTAGTTTTTGGAGTTAAGAGATATTACATATTGCAGTTGGGGAGGTAAATACTCATCTGGATCTCTAGATTTTGTCACTAAAGTATTGACAAATATTTTTATTACATGCAACTTCCCTTGAACGGAAAAGTAACGTAAATAAAAAACTCATTTCATTTATTTCATAAAATCCCTTAAAGTACTTTGAAAACGGTGAACAATAATTGCCCTATGAGTTACGATAGGCACAACCTAATCCGTAATCGTTACGTTTTATTATAATAAATATTTTTTATTAAATACCAACTTCAAATATGATAAAATTAAGTTATTAATAATCTATTAACTAGATCATGTTTCAAAAACACATTCAAATCAGATACAAAAAATGGCAGCAGATATAAAGTTAATCATAACGGTCTAATTGATATAACACGAAGTCCTTATGAAGGAATATCAGAAATTGAATTATAAACTTATCAGTCAACGCTGCACCGAGCTGGGCTCGTAATTCAATATCGTGATATTAATAGTGCCCTGTCTGTAGCAACGATCCTTGAGGTTACTATGATCTCAATTAAAACGTTATTACTTTTGAAATATAATATTGTATTTATCGGACTCACAGCCGTATTATACTGATAATATTGAATTCGATTTATCTCTCTTGTGTTTTATACGATTACTGCGAGGACTCTAGTGCTAAATTCAAAATAGAAAATTCAAATAAAATTAAATTCTAAATAGTTTTTTTTTATTCTTCTTTTTATTACCGACCTGTACTTGAATATTATTAGAACTCCGATACCCGAACTAGTCAAAGACCAAGAGCCACCGGAACAATCGAGTTTGGTATAAATATGGGTTCCGTGTAAGGCGAGTGCATGTAAATTTGATATGTGTGTGTATATTTTATGTGTATCAAAAGTGTAAATTAATTACGCTCTGTTAAGTACTAAATCGGAACATTTTTTCGATCTGACAGAGTCACTGTTGGCCGAGAGGCTTTTACAGCTTCACCGGACTTTGCAGCGAGTGCAGATGGCTTTCCGCCGAAATGTCAATAATTGCAATTCATCTAACTATCAATTCGATCGAACTATACATTTACAATAAATATTTTAAATCGGTATTTTGTTCTTAAATAGATCAAATTATCATCTGGTTATATTGAGAAACGAAAATTGTTTCTGATTTAAATTATAATAAGAATATATTGATACAAAATTTATTTGTATTTACATTAATTACTTTGGATGTTTATCCTGAAAGAAGCATACAAAGTAGGAAACGTAACTTGCCTTTCATTGTAGCTTCATCTATGTTAAAATATCGTTAGATAAGTTCACTGTTTACATTAACCTATCATTAATTTGTGATTACATAACCCTTGATATATATAGAAGTATTCCACTGTGGAATAAGTAGAGGAAAATAGACAATCGTGAACAGGGGCATTGAGTATTCAAATGGCCATTCACCGTAACATGCGTTTTATGAATTTTAATCGAATAATGTTTACATAATTCACGTGATTATTTCGTATTGATAGTATAGGATGCAATACCACAATGTTTTTAATGAAAAGGATTTCGTATTAGTTAATTTTCTTGTCTAGTTTGGGGATCAAGGTAGATTCTTCATAAAATAGGAATGCGCTGTTGTAGAATTATATTTATTATGTGCAGTTATGTCGTTGGATTCTTTTTTGGATCGTTTAATTCAATGGTTATGAGTGCTTAAATACATATAGTATCTACATCACAATACATATAGTATTTAAAATTAAATGTACAAAGAACTTACATCAGGTGTTAACAATCCAATGAGGTAGGGCGTAATGATTCCAGCAAAAGTTGATGTTGTGTTGACGAGAGATGTCAAGGAACCCGCGTAGTTTGGTGATAAGTCTAATGCATTCACCTAATTAATAAAAAATAGGTATTATTATTATAATTAAGAGATATTTTCTCGTTTAATTATCTCTACTTGCTTTGTAGAAAGTAAAGGGTAGCTATCAAAGTGTTTATTATCTAATAATGTTCAAGTATATAGTATCATGCAACAGTGCTTACTAAGAGATATACTATACATATATAGATATTTAGCATCCAGACACACAACTGACAATTATGCTCATCACACAAAAGTCAGTCCTGTGCGGTCAATATAAGGTGTACACAATACACACCCGGTCTGTCTAAATCAAGAAATGGTATAAATTAGAATAGGTATTGAAAGTTACAATGATTTACCTTCATACCACTGTAGAAACCACCCATCAAAGCCATAGATAGAATAAAATAAACCATAGCAGCTGTCCGGTCGCACCCAGAATATGAAGCCAAGATGATGCAAATAGCAGGACCAGTTGCAGCTAGAACCATTGAAGCAATTAAACTCATTGATTCATTAAAATACATATACGTTCTTTTCATTATCGTGCGTCGTATTGCGTATTTCAATAATGTTGGTGATATCAAGTGTGAAATCAATTTATCATACTAATCGGAACCTTTTCTATCACCATATATTTGACACATACATACACCTTTAATCTGCTAGATCGCCATTTGGCTCCACTTTATAATTTCCTCACAAACTGTATAGGTCCCTTGTTATCCCAAGTTAATAATATTGAAAAAATATTCTAGGAATATGTAATGATTGTTTATCAATCATTTTTATCTTTTCATTACATATATTTGAGTTAGCTAGGAACTTATATCTATTTAATTGTCGACGTGACAAATATTCATATATTATAATTTATTTTTTTAAACAAAAATTACATATCATCAATTTGTTGTTGACTATTTTGTCGGCAGAGAATATTATCGAATGAATATTTAAATTACAATAGAGTAATTGACATGGAAGTAGATTTAATAATATAAATTGAAATTTTGTTTCCATAAACCAAAGATAAAGAACTAATCCAAATCATAGTTTTCGTAAGAAGCTATATTACTGAGCAAAGAAAATAAGTGAAATTGCATTGCACAAAAGTTTCTCCAATTTTCTATAATGTGTCAACATTATTTAAAAATTATTACTCTTACCTATGGTGGTATGAATAATTCTTCCAGTTTTAATAGTATGCCAATTTTTCTTGATACATATATCACAGACCAGTCCAAATAAAAATGAGCTGATCCACATAGCGATATACGGCATAGCGGTGAGGGTGCCCGTTGTTGCAATATTGAACTTAAGGACATCATGAGAATACTTAGGCAGGTCCGTCACCATTGTGTAGTATCCCCAATCGTGTCCAACCTGGGAATTATACAAGTGAATTTCCAAGTGGTGAAGGTATTCTACCAATTACAGTCAAAAACAAAGACAATTAGGTTGGAAAATTCTTAGTGTTTCTTATATTTCATTATTTAGCTATTCAGTCACCAGAAGTTGTTCTGCTCTTTCTATTGGGCGATCATTCGTCGATCATAGTTCTAGCTTTCGAGTACAGTGATACTACAAAAAAATATAGGAAAAACACTCAGATGTACCAGTTTTCATGGTGACCGGTCAAACGTCAAACTGCATAAATTATTATAGGAGCCATATTAAACTCATTATAAGGTTCTACACTGATAGAATACAAATGTATTGACAATTATACAGCAGTATTGTTGCGGTTTACACCAGACTATAGATTGTGGTTTACCAAACATTGTTAATATTCATACGTGTACTTTGCATTGCTTACTATACAATTCGCGGGATAATACATCCCGCGATGTAAGTTTATCTCGAAAGTTAGGCCAAAGTTAAAATCTGAGTTTACATAATACAGATTTGGTAGACATTTTTATAAGAGAATAAGTAAACTGTACTGTAAGTTTACAGTTTACATATAAAAGAAAAGGCTGTAAAACAATGTAATCTACATCTTGTGGAATGTAATAAACAAATAGAAATGTATGCACGAGTATTTTGGAGTATTAAAGATCAATTCTAGTTTTTATTAATTGATAATTATTGCAGAAGTGCCGAGTTCTTGATTATTATGTAACAATACATAAAATTATCTACATAATATATTACTGGCCAGTAAACGTAACAAGAAGTCGTATCAAAATATGAACCATTTTTACGAAAACTAACGAAGTCTATCATAGTCATCGTTCTGTTTTCTTGCAATATCTACACTTCCATCATAGATTACATTTTATCAGAGCATAGAACCAAAGTCACAAGATATTTATCATGTTTATCCTATAATAAAACTATCAATGATTGATTGCTTTAAAATCTTTTGTTAAAACATTTTACATAGATGTAATAGTGAAATAAAGAAAAATACGGTTTAGCAGTACAAAACATTATAGAAGTCCTTTAGAAAACCGTTTTCAGCATTACTAGTTTTATGGGTTATTATTTGCCGCAGTAGTCACTTTTTAGAACTCAATAAACTTGTGTCGTGTCACAATTGCCGTGTACACACGATAGTGTGTGTTGTTATATGTTTCTTTTTTCTTATCGGATATTGTAAAGTTAAACGTTCTCGAAGTTTTATCTATTGTATGACAAATTATTTTACAAAGGCAAAACAAGTATATATCAATATACAGACATATAACTCACAAGTACTTGAATAGTACAAGCCTTTCTTCATTTATACATACATATTATAAAACTCAACGTAGCTCTGTCTGTCTGTCCGTTTACGTTCTTTTTACGCGAAAACCCCTTATGCGATTGATATGTTTATTTTTGGAACGAAGTTGCGGAGGGGTGCCCTGGCCGGCAAAAAACGTCCAAAACGTTAAAAAAAACGTAAGATTTTTATGTATAGGCTACGTGATGACTGTTATTATTATTGCAGTTTGCCATTATTATTATCTATATTATTCGATAATTATATATTTTTATAAAACGTTATAAATAAAATATAGGTGTTAAGATAATTTTGCAAAGTAGTTCTTTTATTTTGATCGATGAAAAATCATAATAATAAAGGTATACACGTATAGTTATTTTATTTATACCTCGAAAAGAACTTCAAACTAATATTTTATAACTTATTATTCCTTAGAACTTCGTTCCTATCTGGTGTCCCACGACACCACACGGTTTTTGTTTTAATTTACAGATAGGGGAGAGGCGTACAAAATGACATATTAGTTATAAAATCTGTCATCAAATCTTTATTTATTAATAATATTGAATACTTTAAGTGACTATGTATTCTTTGGTTCATTACCTACTTAGAATTATAGAGATCAATCAATTCAATACAAAAACAATAGAATTACTAAACATTTATAAGAACTTGAACAAAAACCGTTTTATCCGCCCTAGGCGGGTAAAATGACACACACGGTGTGGACAAAATGGCATACCAAATTTGTAACGAAAATCAATCAATTACATGCAGAGTTCACACGTAAAACACTTTGTCTTTTTCGGAACATCTGCACATGACGCATGAGTCCTTCTTTTACAGCTCAAGCACTTTAGCCAGACCTCTTTAGGCTTGGACCTGGAGTAGAGGTCATTCCAATAAATGCAAGGACAATCTCCATCGTCATCCCCGGCTTCAGTGTAAACTTGTAAGGAAGATAAATGATCTTCACTATCGGAACTAAAGTCCAAAGCTTTTTTAACCTTTCTTGTGTGTTTCTTTAGAACAGGTAAAGGAGAGGATTTTGCTTCTGCTTCTTCTATATTTGGCGTTGAAGTTAACAACAATATTGTTGCTTTTTTACGTGGTCCTTTTCCATGGAAGTTTTATCCCAACCCTGTCGGTCTGTTATTCTAGAATAGTTGCGAGGTATGATGTTCGAAAATCTGAAAAAAGAAGGTGGGTCAAATGAAATAGTATGCTATTTTACCCGAACAACATGTATGCCATTTTGTCCACTTCATAACCTTCAACATTAGAAAACAATAACTAAAATTGTAACTACAATTTTGTGATTTCAAAACATTCTCGAAGTTATTTAGTAAATTTACAATAAATTAATGCTAAATACAAACAAATGAACGTAAAAAATACTTACTTTTACGAGAAACAAAATCAACCTGAGTAAAACTTGTGACTGCAAAAATCAAACAAATATGTGTCCTCACCAGACGGCCAAACGGACACGACTGGATCCGCCACAGGTTACGATCTGTTACTAAGCGGTCCTTTACAGGCCATTGTGATAAATAGTATGTCTGTGGTTTCGGAAAAAATCAGATGTGCCATTTTACCCGCCTATGCCATTTTGTACGCCTCTCCCCTATGTTATCTGGCCAGGTTAGGTTATATTTTATAAGATAAAGTAACATATTAAATAAGCAGGGACGATCATTATGAATCAATTCGGCAAAAAGCTACGATAACGACGAAGCAACGATAGCATATGTCTATCTTCTAAGGATCACCCACAATAATCATTTTTGTCTTGCGTCTTTTGAGCTGGGGCAGTACAACTTGCGCGTGATTTCGACATTCAGTAATCCACGCGAGGGGTGCCGCGGGCACAGCTAATCTTCAAATAAAAAAGTATTCGTAACTCCATACATTCCAAGATCTGTTTACATACACAGAACTTTAAAAATATTATTTAATAAATAATTATACAAAGTATATGGTCGAGTATTTTAACTGGAAGTGTGGGCGCAGTTTGTAGTGTATTATTTCTTGTTATGTAACATCGTCAAGGTTAAAACATATAATTGCTTAAACTGCGTAAGTGTAATATATGTATATTATATCGTCGTTACGCCTACAAAATCAGCTATGCAAATATGTTGTTATTCCATGAAAAATGTATTTTTACCAAAAAAAAAAAAAAGGTAACTACATTCTATATATAAAATCTTTTCAGTTTTATATACCACGAGGAGTTAACGTAATTATTACATACCTAGTTACTTAAAAAAACAACATATTTTTAACTATCGTGAAAAGTAAGATTTTTAATATTTACTTTTAAACAAAATCTAAACTGTTCATATATTTATTCATAAAAATGGTAATCGCAACACAAAAACGCCCATAGCTACAGACTACATTTTTTAAAGTAAAATATTAAAATCACATTTATGTGCCAAGAATACTCTCTATCAGGAGAGTCTATTTTTTATGCATAGAACATAAATTCAAAAACATACTTAGGTAAACATACTTTAAGATATTCATTATTTACTAATAAAAAATGGTGTGTGTGCTAATAAGTTCGATAATACTATTTTTAGTCAAGTAAGAGGCTTAGAGAATAGAGCAGATGAAGATAAAATCTGACAATTATATGAAATATTACTCGTATATATAACAGTAATATATAAACAGGTTAAACAACCAAACGGTTTTAAAATTCACATAATAATAAATTAAATTAATTTCATATGAATGACAGAGGATCTACTTCCACATATGGTATTATTATCTCAATGAGTCACGTGTTTATTTTAAAATAAACGGTCGTCAGTTCAGTGATATCGCTAACAATGAACAAACTAATGAAACTAGGTTATTATGCGTATAGAAAAGGTTAAATTCTAAAACTTACAGCAGCACAGACTAAAGCCCAAACCGGCGCAGATCGAAGAATTCCTTTCCATGGTACCGGGTCTTTAATATTCGAAATTTCAGCTGTTGTGACACTATTATTCAAGTAAGTAAGTTCTTTCTTCGAAATGTAAGGATGGCTGTTTGGAGTACTGTAGCATAGTAAACTCTAAAACAGTACGTTATTAAGTATATATTATTCTACAACTTTTAAAATTATATTAATGAATTGTTATCAATAATTATTAGATGTTCGTCACATTAATAAACTGGTAGTAACACGTCCGCTACACTGGAGGTAAATGGCTTTTTAGCAATAGTAATTTAAAAAAAAAATTTACAGCATAACAGCACGATATAATCTACTTCTATGCTAAGCTTCATTGGAATCGAAAACTTCATCCTACTGTTTAAACGTAACTAAATATCCAAATAAATTTCTTCTTACTCTAATCCCACTTAAGTAGGATCAGCACAACATGCTGTCACCTATCAACTGTCATCTAATTTTCACACCTTTTATAATCATATAAATCTCCCACAATCCATTCATACCTTCTTTGATCTTTTCTTAAATAAACATACTGAGAAAAAAAAACAAAAACCGAAATTATTTTAAAAGTTACATCAGAAATCTGTCGTAAATAAGACAAGAAACGAATTAGGCTACTAAATATTGAAAGAAATTACTATTTCTTACCCATAACACAAACCATAGTATACCAAATCCACCAAAGAAGTAGAACACGTACGACCAATCTCTTCCATCAGCTAATAATATACCAGACATAAAAGAACCAAAAATATTGCCAATCTGAGCACCACCGAAGACTAAAGCACCTTGAAATGATCGTTCGTGGGGTGGTACCCATCTTGCTAACATGATCATAAGGGCTGGCATCGTTGGACCCTGAAAATATAATGCAGTTTAACATTTAATCTTAGAATTAAAATAACTTGTAAAAGGCATTTGGTAACACCAAGCTTTTGTAAGTTATTTAGATAAATTCGTTGTAATATATGTTTGTAATATTTCGATTTGATAGGCTTACCTACTCGTATGTACCCACGGTATTGTTTTTTTTAGATTCCTTGAAGATATATTGTAAGTGTACTGCTTAGTTGTCAATATTTAAATTTTAAAGTACAAACAAGTACTTCACTTATCGACCTGCCCACATCATACGCAACTTTATTGCGTAGGTACCAGTACCTACTGTGTCTATTTATCACCATGACGCCACGACGGCATTTGTCTATACATGTGCCCACGTAGTGACTGTCATAATTTTACATGCATTTTAACTTCGCATAGCCGACTTATGTGAAGAAAATATAAACTGATTGTTTTTTTTTTAAATAATGTGTAATTCAAAATTCCTAAGACTATTGTTTAATCTATTAAACAGGTCACTGCTGAACATTGTGGGAAAAAAAGTGCGTAAATATGAGTCCAATTTGAAGATGAACTAGTAAAAGAAAATCCTAAATAACGTACCGTGTTGGAATTGTTATTTCATGTTATAAATTAAATTTCAATGTAAACATCAACATTATTGACATTTTTTAATTTATTAACTGCACGTATTAATAAATTACATTAATATTTACCTCACCCATTCCTTGGAGTACACGAAGAATGAACAAAGAAGTACCACCACCAATTCTAATGACGATTGGTGTAAGAAATGTGAACAGTGCCGTGCTTAACAAACCAAGCCCAAGAGTCCATTTACCGCCAAATTTCTCAGCTAAATATCCTCCAGGCACTTGAGTGGCAGCGTAACCGTAATAGAAGCCGCTCAAAATCAGACCTTGCGTTTTTTCATCCCAGTCGAAGATAGCGTGCTAAAAATAAATTTATTTGTATGTATACGTATTTCTTGGATATGACCCGGATCTATAATATATATATATATATTGTTCACATTTTTTTAATACAAAATTATAGGTTCTTACATATGAAATTAGCGCTTTATATGGAAAAAATATTATTAAACTGTACATTTAATCAATCGAAGTATGTGCCATTATTATCCATGCACTTTCACCATTTTATATGCAGTTCATTGATTCCATTGCTGAAAAAATTGTGGGAGCGACAATCAATAAATAAAGTAAGGCGGTTTGGATAGCCTCATCGGAATTGAATTTTTACCTTTTACTTGCAAGAAATTCCGTAATAAAAAGTGGTAATCTGTCGGAGCAAGGTCCGAGGACTTTGGTGGGTATCGAAAACATTCCAACCACAGTTTCTCCAATTTAGCGATCGTCATAACGTCATAACGCGGTATTTTAAGTTGTCCATTTTGTGAATAGAACGATGTCAAAGAAAAATCAAATGGTGCGAAAACAAATGAATCACTGAATTCGAGACACAAATACACAAGTCTAAATTTGAAATAAACTTGAATTTATAATTACTAACCAAACGCCAGATATTTGAGATCAAGGTGGCCACTTCAACAAAACGCCAATTTCAAATTTAAGTACCTAATATATTCTAGTTTAAAATTAATGATCAATTCTGAAAAGTATGTAATGAAATCTAAAAACTGTAATAACTTATTAATTAAGAAATAACTGCTAATAATTTGAAGTATTCCTAAATATGCAAGATTATTCCGAACTGACGCGTTTATTTATCACTTTAGTTATTTATAAGACATTGGATACAAAGGGCACATTACATTAACAATTAGCATGGAATCGAGAAGATGTTGACAAAATTGTCGAAGTTTATTATTACGTATATCATTGTGATTATGATAACAAACCGTTTTTATTAAGTAATTATATAGGAATTTATTATTAGTTCAAATAGTTTCCAAAATTGTATAATACTGAATTTTATTGAAATAAAACAAAGTTAAAAATAAATGTTGCGTTAACAATAATTAAAGATGTTTTTTTTTAATTTTTATAGATCTTATAATTGCCTATTAAATGGGAAAATGCAAGTTTTTAAAAGGATGCTAGGATATTATTAAATATATTCATACACCACTTAATACATTAAAGCTATTTAATGATGTCATCTAATTGCAAGATACGGGCTTGTCGCATTGTACTGTTTGCGTAAAGTGATAAAATAATTGGACAGTTGCCAATTTTAATGTCGTTACGATTTACAAATGCAAAAAATACAAAACATTTTTTTTAAATAGCACTATATTTATATTCGTGTTGGTTCTATTACCTAGATATGTATCAATTATAGCTTAATGTAATAATAAAGTATAAAAAACATGAAGGAAATATATATACATATTAGTTATATTATCGTCATGTTATTAGAAGTTTTAAAGATAAGAAATTAAATACACCCACGATAAAAGCTTTATAACTCTTAAAAATTAACTCTTCATACCTTTTAATATTTTAAATCTCGAGATATTGTTTGCTTGTTTGAATGCGCTAATATCTAGAACTAGCAGTCAGATTTGATAAATTCTATCTGAATTAGTTATTCCATTTATTGAAGAAGGTTATAAAATATGTAACCTTCAAGCTGCGACCTTAAGTAGTTTAGCAGTAACTATGAACCTCAAGCAATCAGTTGCAACTACAGGCTAACAACACAAAATTTAACACGGATGAAACCACATGGTTTCTCTATGGCTCCATGGCACCGGTAGTTATAATATATATTTGTTACAAATTGTTTTGAGACTAAATATATAATTGAAGTGAAACTTCTTAAGCGACTTCCAAGCGTTAAACGTTAAATGTTACACGTTAAATGTTAAACGTTAAACGTTTAACGCACATTATCGGTCTCTCCTCTTTGTGTGAGCCAGAGCGAGAGAGTAAATGTCGGTGTGTATGTATATTGCACACTGCTTAAATAAAACAGAAAATGTCTTTTAAAATGAAGTTTCACTTCTATGGTATGTGAATCGCACACATACCTTTTTGAAGTGAAACTTCTTATGCGACTTCCAACACGTTAAATGTTTAACGCACATTATCGGTCTCTCCTCTTTGTGTGAGCCAAAGCGAGAGAGCAATATATTATCGGTCTCTCTTCTTTGTGTGAGCCAGAGCGAGAGAGCAAATGTCGGTGTGTATGTATATTGCACACTGTTTAAATAAAATATAAAATATCTTTTAAAATGAAGTTTCACTTCTATTGTGTTTGAATCGCACACACACCTTTTTTTATAAGGGATTCTAATATGAACTGTGGTGATATAATACTGAATTAAAACCTAACAATTACAAAATTACATTTCCTTAATTTATTACGTTTGTTTATTTCGGTTGAAATTTTCGCTTATTTTGTAAACAATTAAAAAGTATTTTCCTATAAACACATACAAATAGGTACCTATATAAATTTACCTTTAACCAAATTACTTTTAATTAAAGTATAATAAATTTATCTATTTGTCTATTATGCAAGTTGAACTAATGAGCAGCGCATAGCATACGAAGGAACATAAATATTTAGATCTAAGTCTTTAAGTAAAGTTTGGAGCAATTAAAAATACAACGAACTTTAAACTATGACATACTTATGGGCCCAGCTAGTTTAATTCTTCTCACGTACTCTTAATTAAATTGTAACTTTTAGGCCATGGCCGTTCTAAGCGATCTTGAGAATATACAAATTACCACGGAAGCATGGTATATAATTGCATATTAAATCATTAAGATGTCTAATGAATTTAATAACACATATTATGTTATAAAGTATGCCGGTATAAATGTAGGTAACCAGTTAGTTGGTTTGTATTATGCCAAGGAAATATGATCTGCCTAGCGTCGGCAATCATATTACCGCAACGCATGTGATTCCAATTACATTGTTATTCACTGTAATACATTATCCATTCACAGGTATTTCCATGAATTAATTTGCATAATATACTTACATAATTAAATATTTTAAATAAAAAATACAATTAAAGTAATATAATAAATAATTAAGACAACGCCTTGTGAATAATGTTTTTAAAAATAACTTTTTGGCTTTTATTTTTAATTTTATCACACGTATTCCAGATAGTAAAAGAAAATATCCTGAGAAAACATAGATACCTTATTCAAAAAGGTTAAGGTTCCCATAACAACAACTTATATTCACGCTGCGTTATGTAGGTATAATCTATATGAATTAAAAGATATGCTGTTCTTTGGTCCAAGCCCGGGTGAAGCTTTAAAAGCTGTCTGAGGCTCCAGGGCCCTTATGGCTAACAGTATAGTCAGTTCGAACTCACTTGAGAACGTCTCGACAGAACCCTTTTTTTTATTTGTTTTAAAATGGTCGTAATAGTCCGAATTAGTTTTTTATGGCAAGAAAAAATTAAAAAGTTTTCAGGAAAATTTACAAATTCAAGAAAAAAGGAACATATTTTTCTATCGGATTTTTGTATAAACAACTCAAGATTCAGAGGATGGAAATGCGTAATTACTTTTTGGTTACGTTTATAGTTATGGAAAAATTAAGTTAAGGAAAAGCTAATATATATTATTTTATTAGTAATCGCTCGGCACGTTGAGTGTACTGTCCCTGATGGTAAGCATAGTACACATCCAAATACAACGGCGACCTCCGAGAGATTGAAATGCCAAAAGCCAGTCTCTGCAACCTGTCCAGAGCATCGAGGAGGTACTTTGCGGATCCATCCCAGAGGTGCAAACAGTATTCCATACACGGCCGAACTTGTGCCTTGTAGTGAAGATACAGTTGCTGGGTGTGAAAAACCGTCGCACCATGTTCAGGATTTCGAGTCTCCAAGATGTAGTAGAGATGACTCTCCCGATGTAACCCCTGGAGTTGAGATCGATGCGAATATCTACACCTAGTATATTTAGGCTGTCATGCATTGTTAGTGAGACGGTTTTGAGAGTGTGGAAGAGAGAAACCGGATATTTTTTGAGGAAAACGCGCACACCTATGGTTTCTTAGACTCAACCAAGTTTCTTGCTCACCATATAGATACGTGGTGTAAGTATTGGTTAAGTTCCATGACAATTTCCTCCCATTTCTTGTCTGTTTCTCCCCGACCACTTGAAGTGTTGCTATAATAGCACCCATGAATGGTGCTCTCATATGCATAGCAATTAGTAGGTATGGCCTAAAGGTAACATATCATTTATATGCAGAAGGAACTGAGTGGATGAAAGCACAGAGCCTTGAGAAACTGTAGCGTTTATCGACATGAACTGCGAATCACATTCTTCTACAAGGACATGAATTCTGCGTTCATATAGAAAGCTGGAGATCCGGTTGCAGAGGTTGTCGGGAAGTCCGTATGCCGAAAGTTTGGAGAGAAGGCCACGGTGCCAGACCTTATCAAAAGTCTTCTCTGTTAACGCCCGATGGCCAGTACGACGCGTCTTAGTCATCGTGAAAAGGAATGAATTTTCAAAGAATAATATAATTAATAAAAAAAAATTTTTGTGTCACATTATCATTTTCTCCTCGAGCAAGTAAGACATTCTTATAATTTCAAATGTCTTTGCAATTAAACAATATATTATAACAGTCACGTCTTTTAATATAATTCAGTCATAGTGCTCCAAGGTATATTATATTCATCTAATCGCATTGGAATCACCATTACATTCACTAACACCTTCGCTATGTCTAGACCGATCGCCAGAGCCTCGCCTTGCATGCTTATCAATTGCCTCCCCCCAGCGGTGCAGTACATACGCCAGAATATCACCCGTTGATCGATTCTGGCGAAAGCCTCCATAATATATACATATACATAATCTTGAGCTACTATATATTAGTTATAGCACGGTCGAATGCCAGATCTAAGGACGTGGGTTTGAACCAGACGGTGGTTGTAAGTTATTGGTAAAAAAAATAAAAAAATCTGATGAAACCATAGCAAGGGTCAGTTCTTTATCTAATACTGGCTTGATATATATATATATATAGTTAAATATTTAGGCTCTGCTATTTAGCATATTCGGCCTCATCGTTTCTTAAAATCTTCTAGGTCTTGTCCTACGCTAAACAGGATCGTTACAACATACAATCCATACATATATTAGTCTGTCTTCCTCTACCCCTGTATCCGTTCTCTTTCTGAATAGAACATAATTAAAATATACTTACAGGCCTAAAAATATTTTCTGTGTCATTACCGACGATTGGGTCACTCGGACACGCATCAGGGTCAACGAAATGCTCTCCGCCGTTTTTCGTCCTATTAACCATTTGAGTTATAGCCAAATTGAGACAGACTCTCATCGTGTAAGCATTGCACACGCCGAGTAATCCCATGACACCGAAAATATAACGCTGAGGAATGAAACAATCTGAAAGAGTAAAAATATTGGTTTAATTGTGAAATACTATAAATAATATCTATATAGGTATTATATAGATAAAGAGACTCATTTAATATTTGTATCATTTTAATTTTGGCCTATAAAAACTGTAACCTTATACGGCCATCTGGAGTGTTAGTGTTAAAATGTTTTTATTATATCGAATCTTGGCTTCCAAAATACTAGTTCTGCCTGAATCTTGAATTATTTGATTAATATTAAACCTAATCGTATTTTTTTTACAATTTATTAAATTGATATTGTTTTACTGTTAATTCTAAGAGAAATAAAAAAAAAATCAACTGGCCTGTTTTGTAATTAATTACCATGCCTTTTCTTTGCAATTGCTAAATATATTTTTCGTATATTTCGCGTGAATAGCGTTATAATATTTCAAATTTACGTCACTTATCTCCAACGACATACATAGACGTTTTTATGGCTAAAGGAAATAAAACCACAATAATATTTAGGTATATCACCGCATACATAAGTGATAACAGTGAGCCAATCGATTCTCGTTGCCCTGCTAACACCATTAAATGTCACATCATATTACCATCATAATGACATTCGAGTTGATAAATACGGCGTTATGTGATAAGATGTAGAGTGGAAGGTGTAACAATGTGTGAGAAAGTTTGTGTGGGAAGCAAGCTAGCGTGTCGTGTATCTAACTGAACTGCGTCTAGTAAATTAATTATTGTACTTTGAACTATTTGCAGTTATTCATTTAGACACTATATTTCCTTTATTTATTAATATGAACTTTATGAACTCATTGGAATTTTATTTTTAGTAAATATTGTTTTTATTTATTAAATTAATAATATATAACAATTTTATCTTATATTATTATTTATCTAAACTATACACAACATCAATACATTTGCAGTGCAAGGTTTTTTCCTCATCTTATAATATTATTTATGTTTTTATCCGCATGTTTACATTTTATAAAAGGCAACGTCTGCATATATTATTATGGTATTGTGTTTGTCCATTCTTTGGTGTGCTTATAATTCAAGAACCACTTAACCGACTTGCATGTTTTTTTTTAACTGATACTCTGGCCATGTTTTATAATGGTAGTATCGTATTATTTATTCCATTAGGAAATAAGTTATGAGGGTAATAGTAAATTAAGTTGACAAAAAATCACTACCAGCAACTGCAACTTCTCGTACATTACCAAAATTAAATTGTGACATATTAATCAAAATAATGCAGTAGAAAATTGTATAGAATAGAAATAAAGACAATAGCAATTCCAGACACCTAACTATTATATTTAAACTTTCCAATATCCTTACTTAATATTATAAATGCGAAAGTGAGTTTATTTTCTTGTTACTCAACACCCAAAAACATGTGATTATTTTTAAAATATTACAACTTTCAATTGTTTATTATTAATTTAAATTTATTTTAAGAGTTTTCCAATTGACTAAATACATAAAAATACATAAAAAAACGTTTTTTTTTTTCAAATATCCAATTATATGACTTTAATTTCTACTCGTGACATGCCCATACCACGTTAACCTCTAACCCTTCAAATTCTCTTTCGCTGGTGCTATTTTCATACTTTATCTGATAGAGTCATTCCTGCTCTTATCAAATCTAGATACACCACACGTCCATCTTAAACTTAACATCTCTGCCACATCCGCCTCTTTGGTTACCCAGCACTCCGATCCATACATCACGACAGGTTTTTTTAATGGTCTTTATATTGTCCTTTAAGTTTCAGTTTATGTGTACTAATAAAGTAATCGTTTATACCGCTCGTTTTATCTATACATATTACAAAACTCAATGTCTCTCTGTCTTTCTGTCCGTTTAACATAAACGCTTTTCACGCCTAAATAACTTATTCGATTTACATGATTTTTATTTTTATTCATAGCTATGTTATCTGGCCAGGTTATAGGATATATTTTGTAAAATAATGAAATGAAATGAAACATACGAAATAAGCAGTGACGATAATGGTAAATTAATTCGGAAAAAAAGATACATTTGAGGTGTTTAAATGGCTTACGCTAATAAACCATACGAGATATAACAAATTATTGTTCTACATAATTGTAGATCTTAATAAAACCTACAAAAAAGTCAGTGATGGTATCTATCTATCTACTAAGTATTACCCACAATAAGTATTTTCTTTTCAGTCTTTTGATCGGGGTGCAGCACGATTCGTGCATGCGCACAATCGACGGCATTCTGCTGTAGTCCACGTGAGCCGAGCCGCGGGCATAGTTATTACCGATATAAATCGTGTTATCACTCTCTTTATTTGTTTCGACTTTATATGCCAAAAGTTTTCATATTTGTATTATAAGGCATCATTATTAATTCCAATATAAACAATACGTAACCAAGCGATTTCGTTGGACGGGTTAAAGGGTATGTAAAATAAATTTAAAAAATATGTTATTAAATTTACGCACTGAGAAGGTACTTGTGTACTTCAAATAATGTTCTTATGTCTATCCCATATAATATGACCCTTAATTATGTGAAACTATTTTTGCTAAGAAAATAAGATGTTTTAATTTATTCACTTTAATGAACTCTATTTAAGACTCCTTATTAAAACAATTAATCTTGCGTATCAATTATAATATCTTAATAAAAAAGATTAATGTAGAATGTACCTAATATATAAAAGTATACCATACATGTTCCCTTATATTCTTCAATATTTAAATTAGAATATTAATTGTCATATTACTAATTGGACCTTCATTGTTTAATTTTTCTCATCAACGGACACATGGCCTATTTTATATTACACAAGTGTTCTATTTAAGGAGTACATTATTTAAGTGTAGTATATATTTTATTTATAAACCTTTTTTTTCAAACTGCTTTTACTGTTAGCCTTAAGGTCTTTGGATCCATTAGAGGCTTTGACAGCCTCACAGGGTTTTGGGAAGAGCGCGGAAGGCAAACAGCCGCGAAAACGAGGCAACAAGCTCAAGGGTGCCAAAGTGGCCAAACCTCGGCTTGGGCTGTTGCCGTACATGCAAATAAGTTGCGTTCTGACTAATTCACAATCCGTAAAATTCGATCTAAATTACTATACATGTTTCTGCCTTCTAGAAGGAAGGAAGAAACATGCGTAGATATATGCAATTAGTAATCTGGCAATATGGTCTAACTCTAACTAGCAAAAGAAAGAAAAAGATCAACCTGATGATTAACTTATTACTGATAATACATGCTAGATTTTTTTTTTTTTTCAAACTGACTATACTGTTAGCCTTAGGGGCCCTGGAGCCTTTACGGCTTTTACAGCTTTACCGGGCTTGGGGGCGAGCGCTTAGGGCATTCAGCCACGAAAGCTAAGCAACAACATCCGAGGGTGCCAAAGTGGCCGAACCTCGGCTCGGACTGTTGCGCGTATGCAATTATGTCGCGATCTGACTAAATCCCTATCATTCTATCTAAACTAACTATACATATATACATGTTTCTGCCCCCTGGGAGGAGGGAAGGAACATGTGTATGTGTATTTAGTGGTCTGAAATTTTTTGTCTAATCTAACTAGGCAAAAAAAGAAAAAAAAAAATCCCTTACAGAACCTATGTACCTGTGTGTTGTGCATGTGTGTATAATGCAGTGTCATGTATGGCTGTGAAAGCTAGTGAATGTAGAGTCACTGTATCGCGCGAACGGCTGCTTGACTCAAGGGCTCCATGCCGATGGATCGGACCTAGGCTTGAGTTGCCGCAGAGGCGGTCGTGGCGGGTGACATGCTAGAGTTTACGCCTTCTTATATAGAGAAACGTGATTGTACGTCTACTACAGATTTGAGCATATATATCGAGTAACATCGGTAATAACGGTTCTTTTCAAAAGAGCTGTTTTCAAAAAAAAAAATCTTCTGCTTTAATTTTTAATTTTGCATCCAGATTCAAAAGTAAATTTTATAATAGCTATTTTTATAGTTCGCTTGACTTCATAGTTGTGAACCGGAATTAATTGAAATACCTTTTTTCAAATTTTATTGAATTATTTTATTTTATTTAAATTTGTATTTTATTGTAATTAAAGTTACGATGTTTTTCATATTAGGTGTCGATATATACTTTCATTGAAACTTAAAGAAACCTCCATACATTTTAGAGAAAGAGTGAACATTAGTTATTGTTATACTCACATGATCGTAGTGCCCTTGTAAGTGCATTGTCTTTTCTTCTAGGATCTTGTATCTTTTGTCCTAGAAGCTTGTGCGCCTGTGCTTGATCTGCAGTGTCATCCATATTCGCGAATATATAATTTTATCTGTAATATAACCTTTTATATGTATATTTATTATACACAATATTGTGTCTTATAATAACTTTATAATACACAATTCTATAAAGATCAAGATATTGTTTGTTTGAATGCGCTAATTTCCAGAAATGTTCTAATTTTTATTTTGCATTTTATAGCTTATTTATTCGGGAAGATTATAAGCTTCACGTTATGCCCTAAGGAGCGGAGCAATTGCCATGAACGTCAAGTAATATTGACAAACTGTAGGCAAATACGGGCAGTGAGAACAAAGATAGATTACATGGATGTGTTGACAGAGGCCCGACGCGGTTGAGAATAACTTTCGCGGCTGAAACCGTAGTGCACAGCAAGTTAATAGATATAGACGTTTTTCTCATATCACTACAAGTACTGGCTTACTGTTATTTTATCATTGCGTAGTTGTTATATATAATATCATGATATAGATATAGAATATCACGATGCTACCTTGATACCAGATTGTGCTGAGCACGATTTCCAAAGTTTATTAATTAACGAAATTTGCAAACACGAAATCTTATTTATTTACATTTTTTTTATTAATTAAACTTCTTATAAATATAGACAATAATATACTATAGTTTTTTTTTATAAAATTAAGGTTCATTGTTTTATTAACTATCTGCTGAAAACTGACTAGACTTTGAAATCCAAATGTAATTATAAAAAAACGTGGGAATTTTAAATCACCTATAGACTTTGTTTCATTTCATTAAATTAAATGATAAGAGATGTTATTTATCATATAGTTTATAGGTTTTGAGTTGCTACCATTATGGATTTCTATGCCAGAGGCATAGACCTTATTTACAGTAGAACAAATGATGCTCTTTGGTAGGCCTGCAAATATGACTGACCATCTAGCTGGTGCTTATTCTTAGTTAGCTGAACTATACACCAACCAATTCCAATAAACTCCTCCATCATTTCCTCCTTAGGTATGCCGGCTCTCTTTACGGCACCATTAACAGTAATTGCACTCAATTCTGTAGCCGACAAACTTGCCAAAATCTTCTTGAAAGAACCCATTGGAGTCCTGACAGCAGAAGCAATAACCACCTCATTCGGGGAAATTTTCCTTGAATACCACGCCATCGCTTTAAGAAGCTTATTTTCGGCTGTATTTCGATGTTAATTCCTTTAGTAATCATAATTTATTCTTTACAAAAGTATTATAGCCTGCACTGATAAAAGGAGAACTGGTTTGTAAAGATTACATCGTTTTGAATTTATTAAAACGCAAATAATATCGTTATTTTAAATTGGTTTACTATACTTATTAATGGCAATATAAATATTTAAAAGTTGTTTTTTAAAGTGAATCTACATAAATAAAAATGAAATATTATTCCTTGATAAGCGCATAACTTAAGAACGCCTAGACCAATTTGTATAATTATTTTCTTAAATGTTAACAAATGTTCGAATAGGGTTTTTGAGGAAAGAAATAAGTGTTTACCTGAAAAAACGTTTTTTTTTAAACCCTTTTTTTTCTAGAGGATTGTTTTATGAACTTAAGATTTGAACGATGGATATACGTAATTCTTTTTGTTTCATTCGTCGCGGCCTTGGTAAAGTTTTCATGAAATAAAATTTGGGATGTATCTTATATCAAAATCCATATATTATTAACTTGATAGTAGGAGTGCCTCAACTAGCGGAATTACGTAGTGGGATAACTGGGTGCAGTGATCTAGTTTGCGGAAGCCACCGACTACGCATTTTTAATTGTATATTAGTATAATTTAGTCTCATGCATCTATAATTTATTGTAAGCGTTGATGTTATTTGTAACGGTTAGCGGGTTCATTGCACTTGAAATTAGGTTCTGGTATGGATATATAGACTTCCTAAATAATGGGGTTTTAAATACTATGTAGAAGGGTTTAAGAACTAATTTATAGCGATATAGAATATATTTCATACAACCCTGATGACCATGCGTTATTTTCATAAATCTTCTAAATATATAGAATTGCATTTTTGATACTAGTTTTGTTTTCCTGATAGTTAATGGCTCGACCACAGCGGCACATATCGGATTTCAACATAGCTATGAACTATCGTCTCGATAAAAAGTTGTTCAGAATTTAGAAGATCACTAACAAACACACACGAGATTATTATATACAAGATATAATTCTAATCACTAATTTCTGTCAAAATAATTCAACCTAGACCTCTGGTTCAAGAACTGCGGATAGTGAGGTCACCATGCTATCAGTCCCAACGAATTTGTGAATTTAAATTAAGCACCTAACCGTCTTCTGTTAGTAACAGTTTTACTCGTATTGCTTGATTAAATAATTGAAGTTAAGAATAGTAATTAGAAGCTATAAATATTATTATAAGTATTAAAGCGATAATTTTGATTATTAAATATTGTATAAAACTTGCAATTTAATTAATTTTATTAGGTTACTACATAAACATTATAGTTAATATTATTATAAATCAAATGATGTTAATGATATTGTTACAAAAAAACCAATATGAACGAAAATTTCATGCAATCAATTTAAACATTTTAAAACCGTAATAAAATTTTCGTATAATGAATAAACTATCGCATCTTTAGAGGTGAATTGCAGAATAAAATATTACCTTTAGAATAAACTCAAATTAACTAATAACACAGACACATAACTTAGATATATGGAATGTGGGCACAAATCATTCAGTGCGAACACTATACAACTAGTGCGAATACAGTGGCACGCGCATTTAAATATTGTATTTATCGAAATATTGAAAGCCGACGGAAACGGCTACAACGCGCGAACACTTGGCGAATATTGTCACATGGCGTCAGGCAATCGCCAGTCTCTGTCACACTAAGCACACGAGGTGGTCGACCTTGAATGTAACCATGCATGGACTGGTAATACCAGTTGGTAGGATAACCTTTGTATTGTTAAGCTATGAATATAGCTTTCTTGTTAGCAAAAACTTTTCTCAAAACTTAAACTAATGAAAAACACATGCATATACATGACATATTAATAGGTTTATTGTCATTAAAAACAATTATAAATTAGTTATAATCTCTTGATAAGATTTGATGAGAGCAGTCTTTTTTCAATGACCATCGATTTATCATTTTATGGTTAGAAAATCATAATACATTTAATAATTCTTGAATATTACTTTCTTTAAGATCTTTTGTCATATTTCGACCAACCGTTGATATATGCAAAATAAAGTTATTAAGCATACGTTAAGTTAAACAAAAACAACAGTTAAGTTATAAAACACAGATAGACAAGTATTTATGAATTTATTTATACAGTAATTAATAAAGGTAACGAAAAATATTACAACGGGCATTTAAACAATTTTAATGAAACGTAATCCTATATAGTGTTTTGAGTAAATTATGTTGTTAATATATAGTATTATTTATTTATTATATACAAACTTCACAGCACATTTTAAAATTATTAGGATACAATTTTAAAGTACCAATTAAAAAGTAGTAATACATATTACATTTCGTATAACGTGTGTATGAATGTATTTAGAATGATGTTTTCATAAATAATGTTGTGTGTGTGCGTGTGTGAGAGAGTAAGAGAGAGAATGAGAGTGAATGAAATTCAAAAAAGTTTTACTTCTACCATTTGTAAACATTACACGAACAATTTATTTTTAATAAGGTAGTTTTTGATTAGCATTTTAATAAACACAACAATTTTATATATATTAAATATTTTATTTACCACTAGCTGTGCCCGCGGGTCCACTCGAGTAAACTACAAAATTATAGTTTATGGCCTATGTACTAAGAAACTCTGAGTCAAGCCGCGGACAGACAGACACGTAAAAGGCGAAAATATAAACTCTTATTAAATTTAAGGAACTCTCCTTATTGACTGCTGAATTACTGTCCGTTGGTAAGCGCATCACTTTAGCAACGGTTGGACCGATTTGGCTATTTTTTTGTTTTAAAATGTTCGTAATAATCCGAATTAGATTATTATGGCAAGAAAAATCGTAAAAGCTTTTTGGAAAAAAATTAAAATCTGGGAATAATATGCGTTGTTTTTTCTATAGGATTTTTGTATGAACTCAAGACCATGACTCACGATATAAAGGATGCGCGTAATTGTTTATTTCTTTCGTTTATGGCCATGGAAAAGTTATTAATAAAAAAAAAGTGGGGTAAGTAGCGCTGTGCCAATGTCTGCCGGGCCAACTAGTATATAAGAAAAATAGTTACATCTCTGTGCATCTGATCTCTTTTTGCATCCATAAAATTATTAAATGTAGTAAATATTGTTTGTAAAGTTGAAAATATAAAAAAAAGATAAGCGCGATCGAGTTTCTTACCGGTTCTTCTCGATGACCGGGATGTTTTCCGAACCGGTGTGTTTAGCGTTCGTAAGTACCTTCTTAGGTCCTAAATTAAATAAAGTATTTTTTTATTTTTGACGTTGGCTTATATTATAATCAAAATCAAACCGCTTTAATCTTGGAACTACCAGTCGGATTCGAAAAATATATATGATAGCCAGATTCATGAGAAATAGTATAGGCTATATAACTTTACGCAACGACTCTAAGAGGCGGAGCAGTAAGCATGAATGTCAAACAATCTCGCCGTCAAGCAATAGACGGCACCGTTGGGAGTTTGTTGAATAAATTACCTTAATCTTTTTTGCAATTACATAAAACTCGGTAGTCGTATTGTTATTTTGTTTCGTCTTAGATGTTCATAACTAAAGGAAATTGTGCAAAAAATTGTAACAAACATGTATTACGCAATTTTTACATACCATCACCATGATGAGTCAATTCATTAATTTAAGCGTATCCCTGCGTCAATGGAATATCCGCCTAGGTAGCAATTAATCTCTATGATCCCCCTATTGAGTCAGGAATGTGGTGAAAACAGGCAACTGCCTTGAATCAAGTGTTTCCTTCCGTTTGGACATCATAATTTGTTAGTTTAAGGTTATTAAACGTAAATGTTAAAACTGAAAACTTTGTATTTAATTCTCTTACATATTGCAATTTACTCAAAAGTTCAAATAAATATTGTGTATTTAAAAGCTCCTTATTTTATTACATTATAATCAAACCTTGAGAATGAGGGACTGACTCTTCCTACGTCATCTTACTTTGCTCGAGATTTAGTATTAACTAGCTTTGCCCCACGGTTTAATCTGTGTAAATTTATTAGATCAACTCTCCACCGCACTTTTGCTAGCGTAGCGTGAAATTTTATATAGCCTATATAATATAATAGCCTTCATTAATAAATAGGCATACAAAAATATTTTTCTATAATTATATCTGGCAGTCTAACTGGTAGATTAGCGTATTTAAACAAAAGAAAATATCTTGAGCTTTAAGAGAAATAAGATTGACTCTCTATTTACCTCACATATTTTACATAAATATTTTTCCTTGGACTACCATAGAGAGTGACAGTATTATTTTTATAATATATTTCAGTGATTTTAATATTAATAAATCGTATAAACTATATTAACTATTCAAGGTTCTGCTTACTCTGATGTATAAATGTCGACTTCATCATAAAAATAAATTAACATTGGCATTTTTTTCAGTTTTATTTATTTATGTTTCAATAACAAAATATTATTAAATTTGGTGGTTTACATCTTGCCAGGCGTCCCATAATGAAAATATATTCAAGGTATCATCTATTTAACTATCATGACAACCGTTACTAAGACATTTTACATTATAAAATGTGTGTAATTCACGCACGGATCAACTAGTACTAAAATATAATATTAGATATATGTATCGACGCATAGTTTTATATTTCATTTAAAAAAATGCATGAATGGTGAACAGCAGTAACGTTTATAATGAGCTTAGTGAAGGTTTAGACACCATGACGATCCAACCTGTTATCTTATTTAACGGATTTAATTACGAAATATGTAATTTTAAATTTCTCTCTTTTTAACATTTTCTAACAATATATTTATTATTCATGTATTGAAAGTGATTTGTGTATTGTTTATACAAATAATTTTATAAGAAAACCTGATATTATACTGTGACAGTTATTATCAGCATTCAATGAAGTTATTATTCTCGGAATAGGAATAATTGTTGTTCAATCAAACCATATTGTGCATCGTTTCGTTAGTTGAATAACAAGATGTGCCTTTTTATAGATTTTCCCTTATAGTTACCTAACCTAGTCCAACAGTCATTACGACTTTGATTTCTAAATTCAAAAGTAAGTAATGTAATAAAATGTTTAGAATTATCAGAAATACAGAAACAGCTCTGCCACACCTATTTCTGCCAAAAAGCAGCTGTGCCCATATGTGCCAACCAAATATGCCCACTCTGCTGTATTCCGGTCAGAAATGTGTGGAACTTAGTCATCAAATGTAGCAACCTATTACGACGATCTCAGGACTACGATTCTTTTGAGGTTGACTATACTCAATTATTGACTACAGTGACCACGTCCTAACATTAGGTGGTCTGCATTCAAATTTGCTACTTCATACCGTAAACAAAAAAAGGGCACTTTCTTAAATTACAAATTCTTCCCACATTTTCTTCAAGTTCTAAAATGATTTAACCATAGAATTAAAATTCTGGAATTATAGTATAATATTTCTCAAATGGTGTTTTTTTTTTCTGGAAGCGCCATATCTCCGGTAATTGTTCATCAAAATTAATGATTCAAACATCATTCCAAAGCGTATGTTTCCCGCTATAGTGTTTACAATACTTTTTATTTAAGAATGCCGTATGTTGATGCTATTATAAGTATATTCAAGGCGTCATCTATTAACAATCTGTTTAACTAACATGACAGCTGTTATAAAGAAAGAAAGATTAATTTATAATATTTGTACCAACGACATTTGACAACCATAAGCAACCTAAAAACACCTTTACATCTATTTACTAAGAACTAAAAATCAAATGATAGATTGAAAGTTTTTAGATTTATTACTTTCTATAAAGTACGAAATATTCGCACGGATCAGCTAGTCCTTAATAAAAAACATCTTTAGAAATTTTTAATCTGTGCAGTTACCTATACTTCTGTATTCTATACTTTGTTTACTCATTTATACATATCATTTAGCACCGGGTTTGTTTTATAATTCTAATCAACTTGCATAAAACGACATTAATGTAATTATGAAATTATGCCACTCGCCCACGCTCTTTTCGCTCACGCAACTATACCACTGGTATTGTTATCAACATTATTTATATCAAGTAATTATATATTACAAGCTGGACTGGTTCATGCATACGCAGCGTTAGGCTTATTGTTGAGGCTGCAAGCTTTGCATAAGAGAAACTTTTGTGTGATGGACATGATTGTTAAATTTCTGTCTAAGTTGTATTATAGCTTATAGGTTCAAGACATTGATTATTACAAGCTTTTATTTGACTTGCCTTGTTACTATGGGACAAATCATGCATCTGAAGTTTAAAATAGTTATCCCAAACCGATTGAGCTGAAATTTTGAATACACGTTTAGCATGGATGTCAATGCATGGTTATGATTAAGGCCCTAAGGTATAAGAAATAATAAACGACAATAATTTATTTTTAATTAAAAAACAACAGAGACCGATACCTATAAAGAAAAAAATATCTTAACGTTACAACCCTTAATTAAATTCGGTTGGCTTATTACGTGTTGAAAAGGAATAAAATACTACAATATCACAGTCCGTGAGGAATCAATGGTAAGCGACGGTGTTCGAAGCAAAAATTCACTGTTCGAGATATACAGATTAAATTGTTAAAATTAAGTAGTACGACTCGGTGTGTAGCTCGAAGAGTAAGTGGTGTAGGTGTCAGGCTTAGCTGTAGTCTGAAGCAGTGGCCAGTCGCGACATCAGGTCAGTAGTGAAGAGGCACAGAACCTTCTCCACGGTGGTCCTCAGAAAGCTTTGGAGTAGCAGTATGGAACGGAAATCGTATAACTAAGAACCCCGTTTATCTGAAATGTTTCAACGAACGCCTATTATAGTATATAGTAAAATAGATTCTTTATTAAAATCAAAAACTATGAAGTAAACGAAAAGTAGTCTGAAGGCTACTCTTAAAAAAATATATAATTAATAAATTTGCTACATATATTTTAAAATAAGGAACCATAGATAAATGTGGTGGGTCTAAAATAATAGCTAGGATCGGAGTCCACGTATGAACGTGGCGGTTTCGATTATGACAGATCGCAATAACTCCGACAAAAAGTGAGGTTAGCTCTACAATAATCGTGATAAATGCTTACCAGGGTTCTATTCAGCGGCAGCGTTAATAAAATGGAAAACGGTCCACGGTTCTACGGATTGACAGATCACACGATCGCCACGTCAGGACGACTAAAATCCACGACGGAAAAACTACGAGACTGAAAAGTTTTAATACGTCTATTTTACACTCTACGTTTAAGGAATTTGAAACTGCCGAAGCTTGAAAAAGAACTTTGAATATACTCACATTTTACTAAAGACAATGATAGGTGGATGACCAAATTTTCCGAGATGCGTCGCAGGCCGGTCGTAGGATGAACAAAAAAATTATCGAAGGAAAATAAAAAAGCAGCCGGTACGATCCTTATATACCACTCTCGACGATGGGAATTTATGAAATGTACTGGCCAAAATATAATTAAAACGATCTTAATTTGTACGACACCAACAATTATATTCGATTGACAATCAGCTGTTGCGTCGCGAATAATTTCTTTCACACTCGCCAAAAAAGAGACGAAAATATTACCCCTCGTACAGCCAAGTGAGGAATATAATACCAAATTGGATAACTTGGGCTGTCCTATATGATGAATGTTGTATTTATTAATTATAAGAGGTTGAATTGTTATTTTTTTATAGTAATAAAATTAATAATTAATCACACGAGTTTTACGTGACAGCATGATAGGCTGAGTGACGTCATCCTTAAACCAATGTGGTGGACCAGTTATTTTTTATGCAATCACATGATAAAGGTGTCAAATAAATGTTTTTTGGTGAGAAGAAAGATAAAATAAAATGACGCCACACTAAATTCAATAAATGCTTTTTTTAAATCTTTTTTAATTATTCATTCTTTGTTTGTTTATACGTGCTAACATGAAGGTCCTACTACTAAAATTTAAAAACCATGAACGTCAAGCAATCTGGCTAGCTGTTATGGGCAAGTGCGAAAAGTGAGAAGAACGATAGGTTCCATAGGTACTTTGATGGCGGCATGGTGGAGAGCTGGTCAAAACAATTTAACAATTTTGTATTTTTATTTTTATTATAAAACTCAACGTCTCTCTGTGTGACTGTTCGTTTATGCTCTTTTCGCGCGAAAACCACTTATCGGATATATATGTTTTTTTATTTTAATTCATAACTATGTTATCTGGCCAGGTTATAGGGTATATTTTATTACATTAATTAACATACGAAATAAGTAGTGACAATAACGATGAATATATTCGGAAAGAAGGGTGCTCAAATGACTTACACTGAGTAAACCAAACCAAACTGATTAAACCATACGAGATATATGAAATTAATATTATTTAGATCTTAAAAGACCTACAAAAAAGTTAAGGATAGCATATTTCTATTTTTCAAGTACCACCTATAATAAGCATTTTTGGGGCAGCACAACTCGCGCGTAAGCTTAACCGACGTCATTCTGAAGTCCACGCGAGCGGAGCCGGGGCCACAGCTAGTACTATTCATAATATAACACAAATTGTTCTTGTTTGGAATCATATAGGTATTGGTGAAATTGTCTCGTCTCGAATATTATTAATAATGTTCTAACCTAACTAAACATCACGTAGAATGTAATCAAGGCACTGAGATTAATTTCTAGGACATTATTAGAAACACTTATAGAGCATCATCCACTAGTTTACACATCCTACGAAGCTAAATTAAATCTAATTGTAGTTACTTTATGTTTCTAAGAAATATATGTAATAATACCAAATATTATATAATTATCAAAAATCATATAAGACCCTAAAATTAACTACTAATATAATCCTTAAATAGTAAAGGACTCTGTGGTTGTTGATCTTTTAAGTATATGCTTGTATTTTATTTGATAAGTTTTGTCTGATTCATATTTATATAGGTTAAGGTTTTCATTTAACTTTAAAAAAAGAATACGTCATTGAAATATCTTCACTGACTTCACCGTATGAATGTTAAACTTTAGATGTCGATACCAATCACTATGTGGGTTAATAAACACACACATTAACCCAGTTTACTTCATTTTATCGAAATCAAACCTTGTTCGGTATCAATGAATCAAACCGCAGGTAATACACCTATCTTTTCTGTTCTTTTATCTTGAAAGTAAATTTGACTCATTAAGCTAAGTCAATTAATGAATAATGATTACGTATGCAAGGTAAAACCACCAGTAATTGACACTACACCAGTAGTTGACACTTTGACGAAGAAAATTGAATATTTGATACTAAATTGATTTGAAGTCTTGAGTTTGTTAACCGACTTTTATAACTGACTGTACCTATGTGTATTTATAACATTAAAAATATATCAGTAATCAGTGATTTTGGCCATCTCGATCTTTGGCTTCCTTTTTTTTCTTAATATTTAATTTTCTTCGTCAGAGTGTCAATTATTGGTGCAGTGTCAATTACTGGTGGTTTTACCTTATTCATAGTAATTAAACTTCACGTTTTCGTATGCATTTAAATTTTCAATGACAAACACGCCTTGCGAAAAGTTCGATTAACTTTTAATACTCAATATTATGCCTGCGTGAAGTCGTATCTTTAAAATATTTGTGAGATTATTCTTGAGGTTAGGATAATGCGATGAAATTAAATACTAAGGATATCCAGTCAGTCTAATTTAACCAGTAACTACAAAATACTCCCAAAAGATCAAAAGATCTCCTATTTATGTTTTGCGCTGCGTAATATTGATCTAGTTTTATAGGTGATACATATGTCATATCTCGGTATATAAAAGAACGATAGATGATTTAGAATGCTTTATGGAAAAATCAAATCAGATATTGTACGGTATAAAAATATCTTGTCTAGTTCCATTATCCAGGGATAAATCAGAGGAATTACGTTTACGTTTGTATGTACTTAACAAATAGTCGCGCCGCCCACATTTCTTCTTAAAAACCACAGATTTGAGAAAAAAGCTGATGTAGCAAGACAACACAAAAATGTCCCTAACAATTTTAAAATTAGTGTTCAATTGTGTCAATTGTATGGAAACAATGGATGTAATTAAAGAAAACGTCATGCAATATCAGAATCCTGTATTATTTTACATAAAAAATATGCAGTCTTGTGTGTAATGTCTTGTATATGTTATTGTATATCACTTTTAGTTTGTACTTATGTAAAGTCAATAGGGTAAGCTTAAGTTATCGCCTCCAAGGTTTTGACATGAATATGTCTTTAAAGCTTCTATGGTAGGATGCAATTTTAAAATAGGTAAGACTGCGCAACGCGGCGTAATTGCGCCAACTCAGTTCACTACATCAGATATGTCAACTCTTCTATTACAAATATATGGCACATATATTCCATATATATATTAACCATTTTTCGATTTAGGTATGTGTTTGCTAAATATTAAGCTTTAATTATTGTTAGAGTACAGTATCCCCCCTAGATTTTTCTAAAGCCCACCTGGCTTTAGAAACCAAACACCAATAGGTGTGTTCTAGCAGAGTGCACTTGAGTTAGCCTTCCACTAGGCTTAGCGTGTTATCATCTTGGGCCACATCGTCACTAAGATCAGGTGAGATTGTGTCTACAACGCTAAACCTATAACAAAAAAAACAGAGGAAAGCTATCACAGCTAAGTAGGCTTTACAAGTTAACTAGTAATAGGCGACCAACTTTTAAAATGTACTTGGAAAAATAAAGGAAAATTTCGTATAAATTCCATTGAAAACTACTTAAAGCCCCCATGTCTGTATTTTGTGACGAGCAACTAAGGAACCCTACACTGCTCGTGGGCCGACACGCACGTGGCCGATTTTAAAAGAATGTAGTATAGTCATTCCTATTATCACAGTAGATAGTTGAAAAAATAACTGTTCTAAATAGTGATTACACAGTGTGACTAAGATATATTTTTATTTGTAGTGGCGCGGAATAGTGACGTCACCGAGCCTGATTGTAAGCACAGTACCAATGCAAAAACAACAGCGACCACAGAGAGATCGGCAATCCACCCCGGTTTTCAGCTCGGCGGCAAATTAAACGAGAGTCAATCGCATACAGTTCTCTACCACCCTGCTCGATTACTGGATATACACCGGCCAATCTCGGAACGCGACACACCCAAGCGTGCCACTATGGCAGATGTTACACTTCGTGTATGGTAGTCGAGATCCAGCGGGACAGAACTGTCATGCCCTACCAGCCAGCCGAAACGCTATTAAGTTTTAGCGAAATATTATTGAAAAAAAAGTGTGCAGTAGTTCACACGTGTAAGTAGTGACATATTCAGAAAAAAAATGTTATTTAAAAAATATCCTAAATCAGCGGGATTTGAACTATCGATCACTCGTGTGTACTGCGTGTGATGTCTGGTCGTCTCGCACCACCAGGCCAATCCGACGACGATCACGATCATGAAAACCAGAACTTGCATTAACCGTGCATAATGTAAATGCATTCTATCTCATTCTCTCGTAGGCTAATTCCCATAGATGTATATGGTTGTCTCTTTTTAATGTCGCTTTTTCGTTTCATCGAATTTAAAATCACAACGATGCTAAAGAAGTTTTCACTTCAAAAATCTTAAATGTCAGTCTTAGTCATGAAAGTTTGTCGCAGACGGAAGCCGCGATTGAAATATATGTGCACATAACGCACTTCAAGCGTAGATTTCAAAACATTATTATGTGAAAATCTTTCCTTGCAAAAATCTTTAAATTTAATTTATATTTCTACTTCTTTTATCTATTCCCTTAACATTACATAACCTATTATAATATACAAATATTAGTATTAGATAACTGTAATCCTTTATAAATTTTACTGGCAATTACGTTTCGTCTTCGTGTGTAGTAACGCAAACGCACCGTGTCAGTCGGCTGACTCGTTCATTTTCTCACTCGCTGATCTTACGCTGAGGCAAAATGCGCTGCCTTCCCTAAAAGACAGCAAGCGTATTGTGTGGATTGCGTACTTTTGGCGATTTACTCAGGGCGTACCTTTTTGCTACGCCATGGCGGCCATTTCTCTGACACAGTCACACCCCGATGTTTTCCATATTATTTTATAGTTACGTGAAATATTATATATAGGTATTATATATTATTTACCTGCATTACCATAAAATATGAAAGTTTGTAAATGGCGCTTGTTTTTCTATTGTTTCAAATTTTAGACCTTTAATCCGAATAACAACGAACACATCACGGATATAGAATTTGTGGTTTCATGAGATGTATTTTACTTACTAAAGTTATCATACGGACCTATAGTTTATTGAAGGATGATCAACTTGTTACCGTGAACGCTGGAGATCAATTTTATACAACTTAACTATACCAGACCAACAATCTTCATTTTCCCTTTTGACTCACCCATAACTTATAACTTCACATGTTTAGAATTTAGTCTAAGAGCCCAACCGCTATACTATGAAGGTATCTGATGACTTAAAAAGTCATCTGTTTATGTGTTTTTCCCGTAATTTTCCTATGTTAGTTTTATTACATTGATAATTACGGTTTTCTATTGCCACAATATCCAAGCCGTCCTAAATGACACTTCTGTTACAATTACAATCAAATCATCATTTATCTATTAATTCATAGTCAACGTGTCATACCTAAATTTGCATAGTTTATGTACAAACAACAAGGATAAGTGATTGATTACTATTCCGCGCACGTTAGACAGTGTTAAGTATAAATAGAATAACGTCGTAAACATTTTAAATGAATGATTAGATAATTCTGTAAAGCTTACTCGATATTCAAAACGCGCAGTGTCGTTAAGTGATTGATGATGGAATCAGCAAAGGGAATTGAATTTTTATTAGTGACCGGACGCGCAGTCGATTGCCTTTATGGTTCCGTGTTTGGCCGATATCATAAAAAAACCTACTTCAATTGGTACAGTAATTTTTAATATTTTGATGAAGGCAAATAATTGTGTGGTCTACCCGATGGTAAGACAATACGGACTTCCAAGAGCTGAAGCATCACAAGCACGTTGCCGACCTTTTAAAAATCTACAATCTCCCCTTTGGAAAATCTCACATTAAAGTCTATTGGGAGAACCCAAGCGGAAAGCTCATTTCGCATCCGAATCGTTCGCGGAAGGAATCTTCTCTGAAACTGAACTGTCCGCGACCTACATACTCCAAGGTGTGAGTGAGGATGAACTCCCTGTCGATGACGAGCGTTGCGGTTGTGGAAAGTACCCGCTGGCATCATACCGAACAATACCTCGGATCACAACCCATTGTAAAAACGATAAAACACGAACAAGGAGGCGAAGTCTCTCCTTAGACGTAAAGTATAGAATATTACATTATTATTTAGAATAGTTATAATTCCAAAACTAATTAAAATATTGGCATTAAAAACAGGTTATTATATTACGTTGCTTTTTCAATAATAACTAAGTTAATTTGAAAAATATTAATTATCTTAATAACATAAAATTACCTGCACTATTTGAAGTGATAATAAGTTGTAATAACACGATAAATCCAGGTTCAGGATTAAAACTGTATATTTATTCATCCTTCAGAGTGGTAGAATCTGTAAATTTCGTCTGTGGAAGCATCTCCGCCACACCTATTTTGACCTCAAAGCAGTAGGGCTCACGCTGCGCGCTGGTATCTAACTATTCTAACGATGTGATTGGAAATACTCACACAAGGTGTTTTGACTTAGTCCTCAGGAGTAGCAAGATATTATGATGCTGGCCTCACTACATGCATGTTTGGTACTTTATACGAGTAGTTCTTAAAAGGCAGAACTTTCTCTGAAGAAAATCATCGTGATGCAAACATAGACTGATAAAAGAGCATTTTTAATACACTTCTTTCTAGTATCATATTTATCAACGAAAACGACAAAATCGCATACACTTTATTTAAAAAAAAATGTTTTACGCAACGAATTCTTAGGCAATTAAGATTATACAGAAAAACCTCGCAGTCACTAATATATAAAGTTTTAAACTCTTATCTTTCCTTTTCGTACAATTTTATTGTAATATTAACTCAATACGTATGTTTTTTATTTTATTAATTTTTCATTTTTGTATCTGTCAATTTTCTACTGAACCGCATCACGCATTTACCAAAAAAATTACTTAAGTATTTTTCACAATAAAATATATTTCCTCTCATATTTCTAATTCATTTTATACTTTCTCATTTATTGATATCTTGGTATTCATGGCTATGAGGCACTCTGAGAGTTACAGGGTTTTTACATAGGTTTTGTTTTCCATTGTTTTCCCTGCATCCTATGACATCGAGTCCTTCAAGCGTAACGTGAAAAGATAAATATACAGGTTGACAAGGCAGTCGCGACCGCCAATGAATTTCTATCTCTCGATGGTCGCCGTTGTATTTGAATTATAATTTGCGTACCATCAGGGACAGTACAGTCAATGTACCAGCTAGTATAAAAAACGGTATATTGGTTCGGAAATAAAATAAAAAATAATGTTACTACACATTTTTTTTTTCAAATATTTTATTGTATTCGTCGTATTCTAACGTTTCTATCTTAAACAAATAATACTTAAGTATACAAAAACTATATCACAATCACTGCTTAAATTTAGTTAAAATAAATATTCCGCTTCGGTCATACTTTCTTGTTAAATTAATACTTACATGAAAAACAACCCTGTAATAATTAATATAATTTATTTTATCTCAAGTTTTATATTTTTGCACCCTGCTGAGTACCGAACGAGAAAACCGCTATAGCGGCGTGTTAGGGTAGAACACTATATTCCGACACAAACAGTACAGCCCAAGTAGATCGCGACTACCAACTATAAGGTGAAAAGCCTGTCATATTGATTCGTTTATGCGCCTCGTGTTTTGTGATTAGATGGAGCATATCCAGTTTCTATTTACTAAGGCTGGGATAACAGCGGCGACTAGCGTTAGATTGTTCATATTTCAATGATCACCACTATTTTTGGATTGGTACTGTACTTACTATCAGACATAGTTTTGACACTAACGTATATTATAAAAAAAATGAAAAATTGTAAAAAGTAATATGTGAAAGAAAGCACCTAGATACGTATTTTACGAGTAAGTCAATGGTTTCGTGAAATAAGAAATATGTTTCATGTCACTTACCATCTTATAGTATGACATTATAATAATCGATACATATAATAAAATTGAAGTATCTGTTTGTAATGCAGCTTTTTACTAAAGGCATATGATAGAATATACGGTCCTTATAAAAATAAATATATCTCTCTGTCTGTCTGTTTGTTCCGGGTAATCTCCGAAACGGTTAGATCGATTTTGAGGGAGCTTTCACTGGCAGATAGTTTTATAAGGATTACTTAAACTCCTTTTATTTTAGAAAAATAATTATGGTTTCTCACAAAAAATAAAACAGTTATTTAATAGTCCACGTGAGCGGAGACGTCGGGTCAGTATCGAATATAAATCAAAATGGCTCTACCATCGTCAATAGTACTACAGCTTAGAAACACTGCAGTATATAAACATGATAAAGATTGAAGATAAAATATTTTATAATCACACTTCCTATCCAGAATATACATTAAAATAAAGTGTATTATTTTTTTATGTTTTTTGTAAAAATTACAACTCGGTACTTCTATTTTCAACAAGTGGCTAAAAATACCTTTACTTCTAATTACTGGGTCTATGTTCAATTTCAAAACACTTTCGGTCTATATATATAATATTATCAGTTTCTGACAAATATCTTACTTGACTAACATTTAGTCTTAAAAATAATTTATATTTTCCTAATTAGTTACAATTATATAAATAATCTTCTAAAGTAATGGTGGACAAATGGCTACACCAGTAGAATGCCTAAAGATACTGGACTAAAAATTGAAGGCGTTAATTTCAGTGTCAGTAACCGATTTGAAATAAACTTGTAAAGACATTGGCCAACGATAAAGGGAAAACATTATGAAGAAACCTAGAAGTTCAGTTAGTGTTTTTATAGTATTGCCACCTAGCTGTTAAATAGAATTTACTCAGTGCTTATAATCACTTCTCTTAGAAAGAGAATGATGGGAAATATATATTAATAATTGCTAATACGTACACATATTGAATGGCAGTATATGTAAGGTTTGTGACTGACTGTTTAAATCTTCCACGGAGACGACATTCAGTGGTACTTATATTTCATAACGGCCGAACCGTCAAATGGGAGTTTTTAGCGGGATCTCAAACTGTCATGTAATGGTTTTTATTTTTTATACATAAATTTGTGTTATTTGATCCTATATTGTGTAATACAGGTGGCGTTTTGCATAATAAAGCTTGGTTATTGTGCACAAGTGAAGTGGATTTGAAATAATAACATGGATCATGACGAGATGTCAGAGAAACTCCATAGAAAGCTCTAACAAGGGAAACTATATACACTCAATAATGGTCTTTAATAAAGAAGACCGGTTGCCAAGCTAGGAAAAAGAAGAAGAAGAACCGTCAAATGGTCATCAGTATATTGTTTAAGCCTGGCAGGGTTCATCCGCCACGAGCAAAAATAAAAGTTATCTTCACGCCGTGCTTGATAAATCAACTTTCAAAGTGCTTGGAATACACTGAACACTAATATTTGGGATATAATCAACAAACTCGGTAATAAAAAAAAAAAAAACAAATCATCAACAGTTTTGGTCATTCGCACCGGTTTAAAAAAAAAATCGTTTTGTAATGTTGATATGTAAAACGATATGAACTAATAAAAACAAAACCGCGTTTTGTGGACGGTCCGATATTTACGATCAATTAGTTCGTAGTATCAAGAGTATTTTTCTAGCCTAATGTAAGCATCCGAAAACATTATTAACAAATATACATTCAAATTATCCGACCCATTTTATTATCAATGATCGTTCATGGATGTATTATTGGTTAACGACATAGTTTCGGATATCATAAATATAAGCCAAAGGTTATCAATTGGATGTTATCTGTATTAATTATAGGAGTACTTATTGCTAATGTAATTAATACCTTTTTCGCTTATTAAGTAAAAGTCATAAACGGTCGTTTACATTAATGAAGAACTATAACGATGGCACGATCAAAGTGTTAGAACTCCCTTGGAATCCCCTAACAGATAATTTTATATTTACTGTAAATTCAACTTAGCTTTTATTAAAATTAGCTTCTATGTCTGTTCCTGGGTGTTTTATTAACCACACACTTCTATTAAAAACAAAGACTTAAAGAAACCAGGCATAGGCTGGAATTAGCTATTGTCGGTATAAATCGATATTCAATAGGTAAACTATAGTAGTTGAAACCCTAGACGCCTTTATAGGGCGCCTAGCCACAAACATGTTCCGGAGGGCGGACGCAACGAGCCACCCCCTCGTAAGAGGGATTGCACCGCTGCATGCCCGTCCCCCCGATGACAAGTATAAGCCATCTCCACGCAACCTGATCGTCGCTCAGGACGACGAAGAAAATTAGAGAGCCACCTGCCTCGTGCTAACACCAAAGAACCGCCCCGTATTAACGGGACGCGATGATGCCCGCTGAAGAGGGTAATGGACCCTGAAACAGCTACCACACCACCTCAGAAAGAGGAGGGTGCGAAGACCAGTTAGTCAAACTATAGTAGAACTTTTACCGTTAGCCGAAATATCTATTATATCCATATCAATATCCGAGTAATAAAAAAAAATTGAAGGTTCGTTTAATTACCGCCAAAACTAATATCATAATTGTTAACCCTACAACAATTCCACGTCGTCAGTTGAGGAGGGGTCCAATTACGATAAATAAACTTTTAAAGTTTGTTCGTAATAATTTAACTGGCATAAATATCTCTCATATGTGAATTCAGACTGAAAATTATAAACTGGAAACTTATTTATAGTAACCGTGTTATACAAATTGTTGAAATTGTACTCCGCACTATTGGCCTCTTGTCAACAGCGACAATAACTTAGCTGTCATTTTGTTCACGTAGCGTGTCTCCGCTTATTTATTCTGCAATAGTAAACATTGGCTACCTAGTGCCAATGTTTAGATTAAATTTGTTTTTAATGAAACAAAGTCCGAATAGTCTGGAATTAAATATTTGTTTTAACCTATTCACCGGAAAAAAAGAACATAGAAAGGAGTTTTGCGAATGCACATTTAGCAAATTATCTTCCTTTTCTAAACTATAAAGATACTAGTTAAACTAAGATGGCGACGCGTAGTAGAATATTGTTTCGTACATAATTTATCTTATCGATCGTTGAATGAAATAATGCTCAGAACAAACTGATCCTATTAGTATTAAGAGTTTATTTTAATTCAGAAATACATCATTGCCTAAAGCAGCTAAATTTATTCTGTCTCTAAAAATATTTTTTTCTTGAAGAATTAGACATTCTCAGAGTACAGGGTTGTATTTTCCACTCTGAGTTTCCGTATAATACGAAGCATTCGAGTCCTTCAGTCAAAGTCGTAATTACATTGTCAAAAGAATCACAAATCAACAACAGCAATATTAACTGGATAAAATTATTAAACTATATACAAATAGCTATTAAAAACTATACTAGAAAAGTACAATATGGTAAAATGGTATTTCTCACTCTGCACGTACAACCTTTTGTTTTTACATTTAAAGTTAATTATAATTTTGCAGTTACTTCAATCTGCTTATTTTTTTCTTTATCACCATCGGACATGCGCAGCGGTCCATGCTTCCAGTCGGGTGGGTAGCCGTATTGTCGCACGTCATCCCACCATTGCTGCTTTCCGTCAGCCCATATGCAGTAAACTACATTGGTGCCAACGAGAACTGCAAAGCACACCCAGAACGCCACACGCCATTGCGCTAACGTTGACTGAAATCAAATGAAAATTATATTAATTAATTATTGCACTTATAATGGGCCAATTATTGCTTTGATGCTGATTAATTTTGGGGTCGTAAGCCAGTACTTGGGGATAAGCTTACAAGAGGCGGTCCTGCAGAAACGCAGATTGGTCCTTGGTATTCCAAAAGGCCTAGTTGGACTGACCTTGAGGAACCATTATAACCACAGAGGCTATAAAGTTCTGATTTAATTTCATACGAAAAAAATCATATCAAAGAGCGTATCGTATCATTTAACCAGCATAGAGCTAGAAGGCTCCAATGCTTAGTAGGAATCAGTTACGGGTTTTAGTGAAAGCACTCACTGTACACTATTGTTTGAATATTAATATGCACAACATTGGTGTCTAGACTACAAGGGATTACAGATTCTGTGAAAGTACGGACGAAACGCTAAAGCACCTCTTGTGTGAATGTGATCCACAAAACTATGTGTGCAACTGAATTTTGGGCAAGCACATGCTGCTCCCGGATGGAGTTAAAAAAGTCCTGCAGTATTTAAGACTATGAGACCAGATTGTGAGCTTTAGTAGTGTGAGACGATCTCAATAGATTTTATAAAATACAAATACATATTCATCCGTGGATTTTAATTTATTTCCATTGAGTTATTTATAGCGTCTTGTAATAATTTTATAAGTAAGACAGGAACAAACTTCAAAGACGCTAATTTCGTCAACCGCTTCCAAGTTGACAATATCTCGACATTTCCTTGACACTGATATAAAAGCGGCTTATCGATAACAGCATGTTGTTGAGTGACAACTGTACAAAAGATATTACGAAGTGACTTTAACCATAATATTACTCCATTAAATTTGTTATTAATACTATTTCAAAAAGTTATAAAACAAGTAATTTCTGAATATCGAAAAAAAATATATAAGCTGTATTATAAACTAGGTGGTTCTTCATATTCACGTGAATATGATGTTTTATGAAACTACGTGTGTTACTGGGATTAAAAGTGTGCCGTTGTTTACATTGTAATTATGTCATAACGGCTTAGTTCCTACAGAGAAACGTAATTATATGTAGCCTAGTTTATACTTTAAAAACTTATATATCAGGCACCAAAAGTTCCGTCAAAATCGTTTCAGCCGATTTGAAAATTAACATGGCCAAACAAACAAAAACATAAATTTGAAAAAACAAAAACGCTTGTTTGGATTTTGGCACCTTGAAAATAACCATATGAGGTTAAGAAAAAAAAGCCTTTATTTTAGAATTACAGATAGACATTCAATTTATATTTATGTTTGTTCTAGAACTAAGAGAATGCTTAATGTTCCTTAGTTTAGAAAAGTAAACCTTATGAATGACTAGCAGGCGCCCGCGGCTCCGGAACGCGTTTGTTACGCAGTAGTTATTTTTATACCGTAATTTTATTTTTCCTCATATTATTGACAAATCATATAACCTATCAATTGAGAAATAACATACACTTCCCGTGTACAAAAGTTAGTCAAAATCGGTTAAGAAATAATTAAAAACATTTTTACAATTCCACAAAGTATTATTGAAAATTCTCATAGCCTATATATATATCGACCAATAATATAAGCTTCCCGTCTACAAAATTTCATAAGAATCGGCCAAGCCCTTTTTTGTGTTAAATCCAGACATAAAAACTATGTACACAGGATGAAAAAGACTGACTTTAGTATATTATTATTAAAATAGCAACGGTTACCATGGCAACGCTTACTATAGTTTTTTTTTTTTTTTTTTTTTTCGAACTGACTACACTGTTAGCCTGAGGGGCCCTGGAGCTTTTACAGCTTTACCGGGCTTGGCTTACTATAGCAAAGGGTTAACCTTTATAAGGGATAACAACAGTTATCAAATATGTACATAAAATAAAAATAATTTATATACATTAAAAAAAATAGTAAAAAACAATCAAGGTTTCTTAGACTACCTATACAATCATACAACACAAATTTAATCGCTTAATTTATTTTAAGTGAAAAACTTAAAAAAGCTAGATCTTTCAATTGGAGAGTATATGTGGTTCATGTTTGGTTAACCATTATCATGAAATTTATAGACAAAAATTCTCCATACAAAGTTTTAACCCTTATTTTACACCCTTAAATGATAAATTTTTATAAATTATGATAAAGAGTATCTGTGCTAAATTTCAGGTCAATAGACATATATGATGTGTGTATAATTATAAGAAAATAGTTTTACATACAATTATTTTTACCAGATAAATTTTTAACCCTTATGTATTCACCCTTTTTGATGCTGACACACGTTCATTCTTTTTATTAAAAGGTTAAGTACACGAAATTCAAAATAAAAGACAAAGTTTGCACCGCATACAAACTTTCTACCCCATTTTTTCATCCTTAGAGGTGGAAAGGAGGACCTATGCTAAATTTCAAGTAATCGGACCTATAGTTTTGGAGGTCACGTGACGTGATTTCGCTTTATATATATATATATATATAGATTTAGAATTTATGAAATGAATTAGATGCCGGAGCCAACCGAGACTAATGTAGACGGATCAAACAGAAAAGTATTGATCGTAGGTAAGAAACATCTGGAGCCGGCACAGATGCATTCAGAGATTTATGAACCCGAGAATGCGAAAGAGGTTTGCAAATATAGAGAAAAGTGGTGTTACATCCTTTCTGTCTACCTTAGATGAGATATGGCGTGATGATACAAAGATAGAAGGATAATAGTAAAATATTTCAGTTAAAAATAGCTTTATCGCATATAACAACAGTTTAGTGAAGGATAGAAGCGAATTAAGCCAATGAGGCGCGTTTATAGTAAATGTTTCTAGGTGACTCTGTTATGTTAACATTTTTACAAACTAAACATTTTCAGCTTAATGCGTGAAACCCTCAGAAACGTGGGGCCCGTAATATTTGCTACTTTGGTTATACGGCCAATCCGGCCATGGTAAAGGAGACATTTTTTTAAGGAAGTAACAAAACAGCATGCCAAGAAGTAAATCTCCTTAAATTCTTCACCAATTTCTTTGAAATTTTGACAAAACATTGCTTTCGCACGCGCTTTTCATGCGTTTTTTAAAGTGAAACTTTTATTCTATCGCCCCAAAATTTTCGTTCATCTATCGCAGGTCGCATTACAGCTAGCCGTAGAGTAGGGAACTGTGAGACTCGAGGTGAAGATGAATTTCTTGATAGAATAATTTAAGTTGACAACGATTCAATGCTTTAATTATTATTTTAGTTTATTATTATTATTATTTTTAAGTTTCACTTGCATCGTGGTTTCATAAAACCACACAATATTTTTTAAACGTGCGTACATAAAATTAACTCTTCGAGAGGGTTATTTCAAAATATTAAAGTATAATTATTTTTGACAAAACCAGACTAAGCCACAGCAACATGTGGCCGGGTAGTGCAGCTAGTAAAAATATATGTCGTAATGCGCTTACAACATTAGCAGTCTCCTTGATATATCGTCATTAGTGACGATCACACGTCTTGTGGACGTCGTCAGGATAGAATGGAAGCACAAAACAAACGTATACTCTCACAATCACGTAATTTCTGTAGAGTTGTAATGCTCTACCGATCCGATTGAGAATATTTTATTTGGAGTTATCCCCAGTAGTATCTAAGTTCCCTATAGCCACTCCGAGTCTCGCTGGACTGAACCTCCAGGTACAGCGACCAATTCCCAGATTTGCAAGGCGGCTTGGTAACCATAGTAACCGCACTATCACTCGAATGCTTTGACGTTCTAATCCTCATAAGACAAGGTACAACAAGAATATCCCTTGAGAAACGTACATTCCGAAGATCTAAGTGAGAATGCTCGTTTTTTATTTTTCGATCTGACTGCATTGTTAGCTGAAAAGGCCCTGAAGCCTCACACAGATTTTACAGCTTCACCGGGCTTGGGGGCGAGCGCTTATGGCACTTAGCTTCGACGCCCCTGTTTCATATTTTTTTTCGAACTGACTATACGTCAGCCTTATGGGCCCTGGAGCCTTTGCGGCTTTTATAGCTTCACCGAACTTGGGGCCCTTGCCCCATGTGTGCTACGCCTTACATACCCTTCCACTCAGTCCGAACAGTAGAATAGTTACGAATATCCAATCATTAATATAACCCACTCATCATAAATGAATTTTAAATAAGTTTAAAAAATAAATATATGCTCATTTTTTTAAACATTCCGTAATCTTCAAGATTTATTGGTATAAATATGATCTATATTACGAGTTAAAATATGAAATTATAGCTCTCATTACATATGAGAAAACCAGTGTAGTAGGTACATTATAAGTAAAACCACGAATCTGTGGTATTGAATATTAATATTTGTCCACCGTGTTACACTGCTGCCTGCGTCAATTAGTAATATTTAAAAGCCGATGCAAATTGAAGTACCGTCAATTTACAAGCATAATAAAAATACTAACATCTGGTGTTAAGAGTCCTATTAAATATGGCGTGATGATTCCCGAGATCGTTGATGTTCCGTTGATCATCGCGGTCAAGGAACCGGCATAGTTTGGTGCCAAATCTAAAGCATTTACCTGTAAAAAAATTTAGTAATAAGCATAATGATCATTGAGCATATGTAAACAGATAAAGTTTTAAGCCATTATTAGGGCTTGCGTTTGGTATCTCGTCTTTTACTACCTAGTTCTTCTTTTCTTGGCTTATTTTTTTTTATCGTTATAGGTTTAGCGTAGTGGTAACATTCTCACCTGATGTTAAGTGACGATGTGGCCCAAGATGGTAATACGCTAAACCTAGTGGAAGACTGGCTCTCAAGTGCAGCTGCCGGAACACATCTATTGGTGCTTGGCGACAGATTTTTAACTTGAGGGTGGTAGCTAGCCAGGCGGGCATCTGAAAAAACCCTACCACCATGCTATGGTTTCCTCACGTTGTTTACCTTCACCGAAAACTCAGGTTCATTGCAGGGATTCGAACTCACGTCGATCAACGCGAAGTCGTACACGCTACCACTGAGCCATAATTGCGTATTACAGTGTGTGTTTACTATACTACATAAAAGCAAGGAAAAAATATTTGAAGGTGAATTTGCAAAGAATGAGTTTATTTTGAATTATTTAGAAAAGGTTTCATTACAATTTCGTAGTCGGGGCTTTCACTATTTTGTTGTGGAATAGTGTTGTGACTTTGGCTATGAACAATTTACGAACGCACAGGATTTGGCTATATTGAAAAAGGAGCTCTGTTGGAAAGGCTAATTAAACATTATTATTATTAAACATTATTAACTTAAAGCTATTTCCATTGTAATCATTATACTAATTTCCCTCAGACTAAGATACAGATCACAACTAATTCTCCAAAGGCACCATAAATTGACTTGATAAGATTCTTGTCTCTTGCTTCGTAGTTGTTTTATTTGAAATTAGTTCTAATTGGATTAGTTTTAAATTGCGTTAAACTTTGACTTTTGTATGGCTTTCAAAAGATATGTTTTCGTCCAAGATCACCCCTGGGTATTTTATTGGACTCAATAAAGAATTTAGTAAAAGTGACAAAAACAAAATTAAAGTGTTTATTGAAATCAAAAACTCCGTAATAATAAAAAATAAGTTCAGAAAGTATTCATTAATATACCGGTATTCCCACAGAAATTTCACTGAATTTATTCATCAATATCGAACTGTTTACGTATTGAACTATAATTGTATTTGTAAGTCACGTTATATTACCTTCATGCCGCTATAAAACCCTCCCATGAGCGCCATAGACGCGATGAAATAACCAACCGCAGCGAAACGGTCACAGCCCGCATATGAAGCCAATATAATACATATTGCAGGCCCTGTCGCAGCTGTGAGCAATAAAATATAACATTGAACTTATGAAATGTATGTGACCTTATACAATGCGGTGTAGCTGCAATATATATATATATATATATTATACACAGAACAAACTAGAACATGTTAACTACTGGATACTGCTTGGATGATTCGTATTGTATCAGATAGCTCTTCTATTGCGACATTATGTTTTGTTTATGTTTGCATTTTTGTTTTTATAATTTCATAATTCATGTTTGTATCCTGATAATTCAAAGCATATTACGACGTGAAGTTTTGGTTAGGAATCGCTAGAAGACTGATTTATGAATTGAAAATGAACCTTGCAAATATTTTTTTTTACTATTAGCGTCGGTCGAGCGCATACCCGAATAGTGCTGCCCTCACTCTCACCCATGTCAAGTCGCCCGCTTGTTATTTTCAAGACGAAAATGCTTATTGTGGATGATCCTTAGAAGATAGGCATATGCTGTCGCTGACTTTTTTGTAGTTTATCAAAGATCTACAATCATGTAGTACACTAGTCTGATATATATCTTATGGTTTACTCAGCGTAAGCCATTTAAGCAACCCAAAAGCGTCTTTTACTGAATTTATTCACCATTATCGTCACTGATTATCTCGCATGTTACTTTATCTAACAAGATATATCTTATAATCTGGCTAGATAATAAAGATATTAATTAAAATAAAAAACATGTATATCGGATAAATGGTATTCACGTGAAAAGAACATAAACGAGACAGAGCGACGTTGAGTTTTATAATATGTATAGATAATAATAATTTTAACATTTAAAAAACTCCCAACACAAATGACCACCTACTCATTGAGACCATTACGGTATACTGTATACTATGAGGAGTTGGGTAGGTTCCAGATGATACTGCAGCATCTGATCAAGGATACTTACTATATTCTTCAAATATCATTTAAGTAACAGAATACTAAAGTTCGACTCCATGAGACCTGTTGAAGATGCCTACATCCATTCATCAATTAGAATATAGTTGACAATATTTAAACGGCTGAATAGATTTACTTGAATCATAGCTAAGAACAATCTCGATCAAGTCACCTTTCAAACAAAAAACTAAATCAAATTCGGTTCAGCCGTTAGGGAGTTACGATACCACAGACAGACACACAGTTACACATGTTTGCGTCGAGGGTTAAAAATAGTAGTGTTCAGTCGTATCTGATTTATTTGAACTTACCAGAAAAAAAAACTTCTACTGTAAAATTATTCTTCTTCTTCTCAATTATGGCTTCGCACTATTCGTGCATTGGGCCAGTGTCAAGTATATTATATTTGTAACCAAAGCGAGGGAAATTTTCCAGTCTTATGTCGAATTCAGGGCCCTAACAAGATGGCGGCTCCCTTGTTAGAACCATTCAGGGAGTTTTTGTGGCATATCAGAATTCATGTTCTATGTTATTATTTTCAATTCACTTCACTTGTGTACAATAACCAAGCTTTATTATGCAAAATGCCACCTGTTTTACACAATATAGGGTCTAAAAACACAAATTTATGAATTAAAAACAAAAACCACTACATGACAGTCTGAGATCCCGCCAGAAACTCCACTGTAATTATTAGTTGGTACCTATGAAAACTTATACGGGTATTACTCGTGGTAGTTTTGTTAGTAATAGCAGATCTGATGACGAGAATACTGTTCTAAATGCTTATTACGGTTCTTCATTCAATCGATGACCTACTTCTTGTTTCTGATTATAATAAAAAAAGAAAAATAAATTATGTAATCGAATTCAAATATTCACCAATAGTAGTATGTATAATTCGTCCAGTTTTAATAGAATGCCATTTCTTTGTAACACAAACGTCGCAAACCCAACCAAATATAAAAGAGCTAATCCACATAGCGAGATAGGGGATAGCGGTAAGTGTTCCAGTAGTCGCAATGTTAAACTTGAGGACATCAGTCATGTATTTTGGCAGATCTGTGACCATTGTATAGTAGCCCCAATCGTGGCCAACCTGAAACAAAAAATACATAATTTTTATTACATCTTGCATCACATTAAACTATGACAAATGGCAATTGATATTATTCTTACAAACAAAAATAATAATTAATTTAACTACGTCAGTCAGTACGTATATTTACCTCCTATTAATTTAGACTGGTAATATTCAAGTATAATTTAAGGATGAAGATTTTCAAATTAATACGGTAAAAATGTACAGTATTTTTTAAATCTATTATTAAAACAGTTTAAAGTTTACACGCGAAAATTGCAATTAAGTATATTTTTTAAAATCAGAAATTTCAATTTATAAAAAGCTAGCGTTGTACCACAGTTTCACCCGAGTTAAATATATCCGAAAAACTCTCCACGGTGTCGCCGCCAACGCGCTCGCTATCGTTGGTCTACTTCCCGTACTTGCCTACAACTAGCCAGATTGCTTGACGTTCATAGTTACTGCTCCGCTCCTTAGAATCTTAGCGTGAAGTTACCTATAATATTCCTCATGAATCTGGCTATCATATACAAAAAAATTTTTTCGAATCCGAATGGTAGTTTCAGAGATTAGCGCGGTTAAACAAACAAACAAATAACTCTTTAGCTTTGTTATATTAATATAGATGTATAAATATATTAACTTAAAATATTATTATTTTTTAAATATATATGTATCCTAATTTATAAATTATTAAGAATAATTATCTATTACGATATTACGTTCATAACACACTTGTGTCTATTTATAACTGATACTTTATTAAACCTTACGTAAACTGTATTTTCCTTATTATTATTGTGTAGTCCGTAATTTTTACCATCAATATCATATCTTTATCTAAATCCTGAAATCTATGTATAATGACGTCAGTTCATTGTGTAAGAATGGAAACAAAACCCTAGAAATGTTTAATTGCTATTATCTAGTAAATGAATAGCAGTAATTATGATTAACATGAGGACTATACGACTCCTTTCTCGTAATGGAGATAACAATTAACTTACTTATGTAAGATTCGTACGAGATCATTTAATAAGAGTTACCGAGAAAAAATACGGTAATCTGTGTAATAAGAGATTACGAATACAGACCATTTACGTTTGAGTAAAGGTAAAAAACTGATTCATCGTTGTGATGTAAGGGAACGAGTAATGTCTTAACCTATAAATGTTTACATTTATTGACATGATAGTTGAATGATATAACATTAATAAAAAAAGTGTGTGTGCGATTCACACACGATAGAAGTGAAACTTCATTTTAAAAAATATTTTATATTTAATATATTAATACGTGAAGCAAAAACTTTGTACCCCTTTTTACGAAAATTACGCGGACAGAGGAGAATGAAATTTCGCACACTTATAGTTTATATAGAGAAGGTGTGCTGAATGCTAATATATTTTTTTAATTGTTCATAAAAAATACATAAAATCTATAAATAAAACATTACACACACTACTATGTATTTGACACACACGCATATATACCCTTTTATTTATAGTTAAAGTGTCAAATTGAGAAAGTGTCAAAGTGTCAAATTGAGAACAGATTAATATTATATGTCTATAGTCTTTTTTCTCTATGTTGCTATTTAAAAAAGAAATCATGTTTCATAGCAACGAGATAACAGATCATGACAAGAATTCAAAATACGCCGTATATAAAATAAATGGAAAGAAAGTAGAGATGCCTCGCGCTAGAAACAAGTGTGCTCTGTGTACCCATATAAACAGACAACAACGGGCTTGAAGGATGGTTCTAGCTCGAGCCCTCGCATTGTGAAGATCTCCAAATGTGAATACTAAGTTTGTTCAAGGCTACCTACTAAGTCGGAACCCGAAGAGAAGCTCGTTCTGGCTGGAGCTTGTCGGATCGTGAGGATGTTCAAGATCAATTACTAGGTCGCCTACGGGCAGCGATAACATCATACATGCGAGGCATGGGGTGACTATATAGAGGAGGTTGGAGGCTACTACTACTAGGGGCAACCCCAAATAAACCGATATCATGCTTACTTGGATTGTCAGACCCTGTACATCTCTACAATACCTGCACCTAACCCAGATTACTCCCACAAGATCTATGATTCCATGATTAAGATATCAAGGAAAATCCTGGTGTCTGTCTGTATCTATTCTGATCTCTCTCTCTCTCTCTTTGACATATATATATATATATATATAGTTTAGTTTAGTGAAATACTGCTTGCTCAATATACAAATATAAATCTAATATAAAACCTCAATATAAAAAGAAAGTTTTGAAGCAATATCAAATAGGTAAAAAATATATATATTTGTTATTGCTGGTTCAAAGATCTTTTTGTATTTCTCTTCTCGATTTGAGTAATTTCATGAAAGTTTTTTCTACTTTTATTATGCCTTGATATAGAACATTAACGGGTCGGATTGAGAGACAAAGAAGAATAAATCTATATTCGTGGACACATAATAATAGTAATGAAAATTCAAATAGTGTCAATATTACACAGAATGAAGAAGTGAATTTGAGAGATACATTTAAATGTGCACGAAATGAAAAGTTTTTTATAGTTATGATTGTGGATTAACGGATATAGAATGCAGGTATTGCAATGTGAAACATTTTGAATCTGAAGTCACTTTAGGTGACAGAACTGCATTCACTTCATGATGTCATAAGGGTAAAGCAATATTACCGTATCCACGTATAAATTTAACATAATCCAGAACTATTTTACCATTTATCCTTCAAGGAACTCGATTTCCTATAATACTTGCATATGCGATGAAAATAAATAAGGCTCAAGGACAAACATTCTAAAAAATTGGAATTATATTGAATCGGCCAGTTTTTACACATGGGCAATTGTATGTCGCAGGAAGTAGAGTTCGATCATTCGACGGTTTGAAATTTTCTATTTCCGAATATAACGGTCAAGGACATTTAGCAAACGATGAAAGAGTTTTTACAATAAAACATCGTTTACAGAGAAGTTCAATGGACAGCATTTTCTTTATCGAATGTTTTTTGTGTCAATAAAAAATATAATTATAAAAGGTATGTATTCTATAATTTAATCATTTTTATATTCATATCATATTTCTTGTAATTTGTTTAAAAAAAATAGGCAAATTAACAGTGTAACCTTGGTGAAACCTGTGATTATAAAAGTACATAGTCTTTGACAATATAACCTTAATAATGTTCAAACTTATAATTTAAATTAATTATGATCGAATTTCGACCATTGGGCGACCACTAGTTTAATTTAAACAGTGTGCAATATACATACACACCGACATTTGCTCTCTCGCTTTGGCTCACAGAAAGAGGAGAGACCGATAATGTGCGTTAAACGTTAACGTTTAACGCGTTGGAAGTCGCATAAGAAGTTTCACTTCAATAATGTTTTATTCTTTATCTAAATTAATAAATCGTTAGTTCTGTCTGCCCGTGCAATTTTTTTCCAAATTATGTGAAAGGAAACTGATCTCCAAGTTGACACTTAAAAAATTTTGTTTGTCTGTCTGAATTTTAATCAAAAACTGCTTGACTGACTTTAGTGAAATTTTTTATACGGGAACTATATGTCACTCCTCAATTGAATTAATTCTGCATTCATAACAGGACTGTCATATATTTTCTACGTACATCGTTCGTTATGAACTTAATAACCATAACATCATTTTAGTGTTTACTAAAAATAAATGGTGTTTAGTAACGATATATTAACTGGCAATACTGATAGACAATGCCAGTTTAAAATTGTAAAAGAAAAATCCCACATTTATCAAATGTTATAACAAAAACAATTCGTCTTAATAGCCAAAATTTAAATTTATTACAACTACTTAATATCATAGATTTCTTTTAATTATGCAATATTTGTTTATTGGTTAAGTGTATAATAATTATTATACTTTATTTGAAATACTTCATACCACGCTCTTACAAAACAATCCGGTAACAATACCTATCAAATAAAACGTGGTATTCGAAGATTTTCTCAAAAGAAGACTTCTTGAACCTTCTTCGGTATCCGATTATGATGTCATTCTTACTACAAGAAGAAATCAAATTTCTCGTACGGAATACAACAAAAACTGAGAAGAAAAATAAGATAACTTACAGCAGCAAATAATAATGCCCAAACAGGAACTGATCGGACAATCGCTTTCCATGGCACTGGATCCCTAACGCTTTTCATATCAGCACTGGTTACCGTTTCGTTCAAGTATTTTAACTCTTCATCGGATATGTAAGGATGTGTGTTTGGAGTACTATAGCATAACAGGCTCTGTAACAGAATAAATATATTTTTAATCTTTACAACTTCGATGGAAACGATGAAAAAGATACGTTTCCTAATTTACTTAAGAGAAAAAAGGTTATCAACATCACACCAGCTAACAAAGTACTGGCGATTTCAAATAATATTTCTTTAGTTAGTAATCATACCTACATACCTCTAATATTCATACCTAGATGTTAGTACCTACTGTGATAATATTTGAGTTTAAAGGTTTTCTTTAGTTACTGCCCATCACTTAAGATGATATTCCGGAATCTTTAAAATTCAATTCTTTTCATCAGTTCAGGACATTTATTTGAAATTAACAAAAACGAATGTTAAAGTTCAAAGCGCTAGTAGTGTACCTGTTCGCTAAGTAAAAATTTAATTTTTATTTTTTTAATAACGTAAAAGCAGATAAATCTTTAGTACGGAGTGTGGCCTCTTGCTACAATCACAGCTGGCATTCGTCTGGGCATGCTAGCGAGTATATTGCTTATGACTTCTTGCGGAATATGTTCCCACTCCGCGGTAATCACATTCTTTAGCTGTCTGAGGTCTGTGGAGCTGGATGGACTGATCTCACTCGTCGCTTCAGAACGTCCCAAACCTGCTCTATGGGATTGAGGCTGGGACTTCCAGCTGGCCAATCCAAACGACGAATTCCTACCTCTAGCATATACGCTTGCTCATCATCAGATCGGTGGGCGTGAGCGGTGTCGTCTATAAAAACTGAGTTTTCGCCAATAGCGGTCAATGCAGGTTGTGCATGAGGAATTAGAATTTTCGTTATGTATCGAGTCTAGTCAGTGTGCTGTTTTCAATGAAGACTAACTCCGTACAACCCAACAAATTTGAACGACTCACATTTCGCCCCTGAGCCACGAAGAATTGGCTACACCCTCAAAAAAATTATCCTGGTTTTTATCACTTTATCTACCATTTTCAAGCCCGCTAAACAGCAAAAATATTATTTAAAAATGCTAAGAAAATGCGCTAAAGAAATAATTGTCTAAAGTTATTTAGAGTCGATAAAAACTTTCGGGAATTCGCGCCACAAACGGTAGTTTTCTTTAAAAACCAGCCTGAATCCAAAATTTAAATTTGCAACGTCCTTTTCTAAGCTCCACGGCATTTTTATAACCAACCGATGATAGTATGTTCAAATGATTAAAACCTTTTTCATATTGTATTTTTTCAGGCAAGAAAAAAAAACAAAAACACCCATTTTTTGTTTTGCAAATGAGTGTACATATAAGTATATACATACTTGTAATACAAATTATGATACCGAAATGAAAGCTTTTCATATTACTTTTCCTGCAGTAATACGTTTTTTTTACATCACAGATCGATTATAATATGTATATAATTTATTTATTTCTTTTAATATGTCATAATTATTTGCAGAACTCTAAAGCTCTTCCATAGGTCTTTAAAGAACTAATTGGTTCAATTGCCTCGATTAAGCATAGTGCAGCCAATTACCCATATCAACTTCATATTTGTTATAAAATATACTAAATGGCTTCCTACAGTTTGAATTTTATAATGATAAAAGGTTTCTATAGTTAAAAAAGAAGTGAGCAACGTTACAGTAAAATATTACCTATTATGAAAACATTCAGTGCTTATAAAAGAAGATTTTTTTAATAAATTGCGTTATTATAAATCAGAGGTTGCTAAATATCGCTAAATATCGCTAAATGTTTTCCCTATAAAAGGTGAATTAGTTTTCGTAACCAAATAACTTTTCTAAATTCTCTTGCCCAAAGAAAAAAGTCACTAAAATCCCAGACACACAGACCCAATTGTGGGGAGTGTGTGTCCAAATGATGCTATAAGCATATGACAATAAGTGTAGGTGAAGGCAAAGTTTGCATGCTTGCGGTACATCCGGTAGACGGTTAGCATAATATAAAAACTTGCTATAATGTGAAGTAATGATTGAAGCAATGATGGCTTAGTGGTAGCGTGTATGACTTCGCGTCGATTGCCGTGAGTTCGAATCCCTGCAATGAACCAGAGCTTTCGGTGAAGGAAAATATCGTGAGGAAACCACAGCATGGTGGTAGGGCTTCTTCTAATGCCCGCCTGGCTAGCTACCACTCAAGTTAAAAATCTGTCGCCAAGTACCAATAGGTGTGTTCCGGCAGCTGCACTTGAGAGCCAGTTTTCGACTAGGTTTAGCGTGTTATCATCTTGGGCCACATCGTCACTTAATATCAGATGAGATTGTGACACTTACGCCAAATATATAACGATAAAAAAAATCGAATGTTATTTTCCTCTCCAATTTTACTTACCTACTGCAATTTGGTGTTTTTTATCCTTCCAAATTTATTACTTACGTAGTTAATTATTTGACGGGTCACGCAGTTAGACATAGTTTCCTTATTCCTCAAAAAGTGATGTGTATTTTAGCTAGGGTTTTTCCTTACTTTTCCTTGTATTTTTTTTTGTTTTTTAAAGAATAACTTATCTCAACCACAATATTTTTTGTGATCATATAAGGTTAAATCATAAATTAAATTGTTTTACAGATTAAGTTTACCAACTTTTATTATATTGCAATATTTGATATAACTTACCCAAGCCAAAAACCATAATATACCGAAGCAGCCAAAGAAGTAGAACACATTTGCCCAATCACCGTTTCCCGCCATAAGAAATCCGGACATGAAGGATCCAAATATATTTCCGATCTGTGCCCCACCGAACACTAATGCGCCTTGCCGTGACCGTTCGTGAGGTGGCACCCATCGAGCCAACACAATCATTAGAGCCGGCATTGTTGGGCCCTAAAAACAATTATAATTGACCTTACATCAACTTTATTATTAACGTACGAGTAAGTTAAACCATACACAGAATTCTAAATCGTATAAAATATCATGAAATAAAAGTAACTATGACCTTTCATGAACCAATAAAATAATTAAAAAATTTTTATAAAGTTTCAGTTCTACTTTTATTTTTTAATAAAAAACTTTATTGGATCTATTTATACACACATTTTGTTAATGAGGGCTAGGTTGCTATAATTTGCGCAATGCAAAAAAGGATCAAAAGTATTATCATATTGATTAAACATTGTTTGTCTGCATAATAAAAATATACCGTCAAATATATAGATATAACATTGATTATTAGTAATGTCATTATTATATTATACATCTTAATAATTCACATCTAAGTGGCATACAGGCTTTAAAGCTTAACGTAAAATTATTATTTCAATTGCTTGTTGGGTCTCATGGTTGTATCGTATAAGGAACAAAATGAAATCGTAAAGCAAGTAGGCAGAACCTTGAACATTTGTGAGAGGGAAGAGGTTGTATAAACACGGCAAAAGCTAAGGCTATCTGAATTCTTTCGATTTGACGGTCGAGTAGTTCTTCATCGTTTTAATAATATTCCGCTTATCGTTTACGAAATTTATATTAACGTTATATTATTTCATATCATATTGTTATGTTGAGTAAGCAAAAAGACAATCTGGTCATTTTAAGGTATTATACGGATGTAATACTTAGTATATGTCTTTTTTAATTATCTTTGTATTTCTAATTATTTTTGACCCCAAAGTGACATACTTATTAATTTGATAAATATCTGAAGTCCTACTTATTTTTTATTCAAAGTTGTAACATTTACGTTTTGTTACGCCATTCCTACAAATTGGAGAATAATAATAGACCGCAAATTTTTTTATAGATAAAATTAAATAATTCTTTTTTGACTTTATCCTTGTTCGGAGTTGTTCGAATGACGGATTCACTAGAGGAAAATGTTAACGAACAAACAGACTAAATAACCATAATTGCTATAGTAATTTCATTATCCCACGTTTTTTACATTATATGTACATACATATGGAATGCGAGCAAAAACCTCTGTTACATACATTTTAAAACTCTAATGAATAAAACTTATTCATGACTAAACCCAATGATACATATGACGTACAAAATATGAAAGATTTAAATTCTTATTCAACTATTTCCCTATAATTAAGTAGAATAAGAGATTTCTGATAATTATTTATCACAACGCTATATGATATACTGAATGTAAGTCGATGGTCTTTTATTTATTTGCCATGCATTTTACTAGCGTACAAGCTTCACTACCTAAATTATTTAACTTAAAATTAATTAATTAATTATTAATAAAAGTACAAAAAAACATCCAGCCTTAAACTACTGTGGACATCAAAAGCAAACGACTCAAAGATATATTTAAATATTTTTAAGAAACGTACTCTATCTGATTTATTCTGTCACGCGATAACGAAAATTTAAGAAATAATTTGTGTATGGTATTCAAATCCACCTCAATATCATATAGGACAAAGGTAAACGGCCGGAGTCGAATAAGGTACATAAAGATAACATAAATACCTCGCCCATTCCTTGTAATACTCGTAATATAAAGAGCCATGTCGCACCGCCGGCTTTCACAACAACAGGAGTCATGAGAGTGAAAATTGCTGTACTCAAGAGTCCGATACCCAAAGTCCATTTACCTCCATAACGTTCGGCTAGGTACCCTCCAGGGACATGTGTTATGGCGTATCCATAGTAAAAACCGCTAAGGATCAATCCTTGCGTTGATTCCGACCAATCGAATATTGCGTACTGAAATAACGATACCAGGATTTTAATTTTTCCCTCACATTAATCTATTTATTGAAAAACTAGCTATAGCCCACAGTTATACCCGTGTTAAATTTATTCGACCACCTCTCCACTGTGCCGCCTATATCATTATTATCACTTTCCATACTGGTCATATTGCTTGCTATTCATGGTTAACCATATCCGCGCCGCTCTTTATGGTCATACTGTGAAGAAATATAGCTTATACTTTTTCCTTAATAAATCAGACTGGTAGTTCTAGAGTTAGCACATTCAAACAAACAAAGAACCAATCTCTTGAACTTCATAATATTGTAGCATAGATACGTTACGTATTATTTATACCATTTAAAGTACAAAGTGAAATATATATGTAGTAATTGTGATTCTGATAAGCGTGTATAATTTTGCGAAAAACATATTTAGTCATACTTTATGATATAACCAATATGCTTACAATATGAACAAAAAAATATTTACGTATATTATCGCGGTCTAATGGACAAGATGCATGAATTAACCATAGAAATCGCAAGGTGAATTATCGCTAGCGCTGACTAAAATTTAGAATTGTTTTGGTATCTTTTAGGATTTGGCGAAGTGATCCTTCATGACCTATATAAACAAGCTCACTACCAATATGATACATGTATAGGTGATGTGATATACTTCTATAATATTGCATGAAAGCTGATAAGAAAAAAAACGAACGGTAAAATCGGCTCCGCACTATTTTTTTTTTTTTTGAACTGACTATACTGTTAGCCATAAGGGCCCTGAAGCCTCGAACGGCTTTTACAGCTTCACCTGGGCTTGGGGGCGAGCGCTTAAGGCGCTCAGCCACGAAAGTAATGCAACTAGTTCCAAGGGTGCCAAAGTGGCCGAACCTCGGCTCGGACTGTTGAAGCGATTGCAATTAAGTCGCGATCTGGCTAATTCCCTATCATTTGATCTAACTAACTGTACATATATACCTGTCTCTATCCTCTGGGAGGAGGGGAAGAGACAAGTGTATATGTATTTAGTAATCGGTCAATTTTGATCTACACTAACTAGCATCAAAAAAGAAAAAAACTCGCGTGGAGTGCTAAAAAGCTTTTTTATTGCGCGGAACGCTAATAATTTTCTAAAATTAAAATAGTCTAAGTAACTCCTTAGAACATCAGCAGTCAGCCAGTGAAAGTCCCGCTAAAATCGTTACAATCGTTTCGGAGATTAATCGGAACAAACAGCCAGACAGACAAAAAAAAAGTGTTATTTTGACATTACAAACAGACACTTCAATTTTATTTATTTGTATAGATAATTTTACTGTAAAACTAATGAAATATCGGAGAATTGTTTTAAATTATTATTATTTATAATTCCCCCCTACTCCCTCTTTCCGATTTCGGCACCGGTGACTGTTCTTGCTATTTACTCATTTCTGTGGCTTCGTTGAAGCACACGCATATGGCTATGGTACCCAATTTTCACGATAAACGTGCGCTCACAGATTCTAACTGAGAATGGTGTACCAAGAGGAAATCGACTTTAATAACTATGTATCGAAGCGTGTTTCATACGTTAGTGTGTTTTATTAAAGTGGAACTTTTATTCTATCGCCCAAGATTTAAGTAAGATATAAGTGAATAAGCAAATACATATTATGATGACGAAAATGATTCAAGATTTTTACTCACCGGCTTTAAATTAATTGTTCCGTTAGCAATGATTTCACTCTCATCTGGACAAGCGTTGGGATCGTAGTGTGATTCTTCGTTTTTTGTATTGTTAACCATCTGTGTAACAGCCAGGTTGAGGCACACACGCATCGTATAAGCGTTGCACACAGCCAACAAGCCCATGATACCCAATACGTACCGCTGGGGAATTATGAACACTGGAGAAAACATCCCGTGTAGTAAATAAGTCATTAAACAAATATAAACGAATTAAGTAATGTATCGATGAAATTATAAATAATATTCAATTTTAATGATCCCTAAATAATGGTTTTCTTGTATTATTTTTTACCATCATTGTTAACTATTATATAGTTTATTTAAATAGAAAATGATTTTTCAACCACAGTATTCAATAGCTTTCATTGTGATCATGAAGGTCAATGATATGCATTGTTCTGTAGATTATGTTATATGTCAAGGATTTAATTACTTATTGTTATTACTGTGTTCCTTGAGAACTGAAGAATTTATTAACCACTTAAGATTCCATATTAATTTGATAAAATTAATATTGTTGTATTTTATTTAGTTTTCTTTTATAAGATAATATTAATTAATCTTCATTAGTAGATTTAAACATTATCACACTAAAATAAAATTTTAACTGGATGTACAGATATTACAATTTGACTTTAGTGCTATCTACCGCCCGCGACTTGTATCGTTTTAATTACTAAATAAACTTACAAAAAAAATAGCCTTCATTACTTATAGACAATGTCGCTTACTATAGAGGAAATAATTTTTAGAATCGTATCAGTTAAGCCGGAGATTATCTCCTACAAAACTGCAAACTGTATAAAGCAAAGTAAGAATGCAAAGTATAAAATTCTATGAATGAATTGATCTACACATAAATCAAACAATCTTATAAAAAAACGATACCAAATTATTAATCTAATCACATTTTCAAAACAATCATAAATTATCTTCAGTATATAGATATGAAAACTTAAGTTGAACTAACGATAAGTTAAACAAATTGTTATTTATTCCTCAGGCCATTGATGCGTATTTGTTTTATTGACACATTCGTATCAATAAAGATACAATGTACATGCAACTACAATAGCTGAATGTAATGTAATAAAAATACTGAATTTAAATGTAGTGGATTTGGCTCCGAGTATGAGTATAAAATAAATCAAAAGTGTACAAGAAAATGAGATGGTGGTTTATTGATAGAATACATAGTCGACACGTTATAGGACGTCATAGCAAATTGTTCAATCCATAGTATAACAGTGAGACATTTCAAATATTAAAATAAATTGAAAATTTGTCGCTAAATCCGCCTGCACTCGTGCTTGCTTTTGGGATTAACGAAAAAAAAAACTTTGATTCTGTCGTCACCGTAAACCAACTATAATTTTAGTTAAATACTAACTTCTATCTTAATTAATAAAATATTGTTATGCAAATACTCACGTCTGGCTATTGTCCCTCTCCATTGTGGTAACATCGCGGCGCAGGTTGTCTCTCGACTGTTGTTTTACCTTATTAACTGTAAGCGAAGACGTTAGTATTCAGTATTATTGAGATAAAAAGATATTATTGTTATCTTGAGAGTAAGACAAATATCAATTGATAAAAAGATTATTGATGGTCACTTATCAAGGCATGAAATAACTAAATAAGTCTTAAGGGTTTCTGATTAAGAAAGAAATTTATAACGACAACAATTTATTTTTCTTCTACGCAAAGCAAATGCACATATTTCATTGAAACAACATCCTGGTCAGCGGAACGAAGTTTTCGTTGAAGTTAAATTACATTTGGTATTGTCAGATGCTGCATGTGCATCTTTTGATTGTAATTTTTTTGATTACTAAACACGCCAGGTTAAGAATGTAATTACAACAAAAATATGAGCGTAGAGAAAGTTTTTTTTAATAAGAAAAATAAACTATTCACATTTGGCCACTATCACTATAAATGATGGAGCTAAAACTATAAAATCTAGCATTAGAATTAGACTTTTAAAAACGACTGATCGTCTTTGCAGTGAATGACTTAATGAACCACACCAGTGCTGCAGGTTTTGATTAAGGAAAACATAAAAAGAAACACTAAATATATGTGAAATATCTTCAACTGTAACATTTAATAGAATCACAAAACTATAAGGACACAATAAAATACCTAAAATTAATCAATCGAAGACAGGTCTTTGTGTAATAACTTTTTAACTTATACACTTTTAATGATCGGAAAACAGAATTATACCAAACAGTTTTGACTGCACAAATGTTTGCTGAAATAATACCATACACTAATGTATTTTACAAATTGTTTATATTACAGTATAGTAAACAAAAGATAAATTTAATATAATTAACATCACACTTTAAATATGGCTCTATGGGTCCAAGGCCCTTAAGGCTAACAGTACAGTCAGATCGAAAAAAAAAAAAAATACTTTACACGAATTGTGGTGTAGTTTATTGCCACTACGTCCTCGTCGATGTCACTAACAGTGCTTATTTAAATAACGATGGAATTTTAATACTACTTTGTTATGATATAATATAGCTATTTCAATATTACTCGTACTTGTATAAAGGAGAGGATGTTGAAAATCGAACAAATTTTCGTTTTTATTTTTAAATGTTTGAAATACGATTTTTATATATGTTATAAATTTCTTTGGTATGATACACTTAAAAGATCGGGTGTCTTTCCTATTTTCCCAAAAATATTCCTAATCTATACATATAATAAAATTGAAGTGTCTGTTTTTAATGTCGAAATAACAGGTTTTTACTCAATATATATAAAAGTACATACGGTAACTATAACGAAAAAAAGAAAAGATTTTTTTCTGTTTCTTCCGGGTAATCTCCGAAACTTTCACTGGCAGATAGCTGATGTTATAAGGAATATCTTAGGTTACTTTTATTTTAGAAAAATAATTAGTTTTCCTTACAAAAAATTAAAAGTCTTTTTTAGAAGTCGACGCGAGCGGACACGCGGGCATAGCTAGTCTTCTCTAAAACTAAGCTATTCGCAATATTTTATATTTGTTAGAAACTTTTACTATTTAATAGAAAAAATAGAGGCTTATAGCTGGACCGTTGTAAGCGTGATCATAATGATTGCGGGACGCGGGAGGGGAAAAACCGACTAATAAGTTAGTACATTGTCGATCGTCAGCAGCAATAGACGTTTGACGTGAGGGCGTGTGCGATTGTGTCTTTGTGACTAACTACACTTGAGATAATTTTTCCAAGATGGAATTACCGAAGCTGGGTTGTATAAAGTTAAATAGTCAATCAAAAGTAATGCATCTTCATATCATATTTATATATTATATTTACTTTCCATAATAAAGGGCAATGTGCCGGATGTAACTCTCTTGAGAATATATATAGCTCTTGTTGAATCTGTAATTTCGTATTGTCTAACCAGCTATGGACGCACATTTAAAACCTACCTCGATAAGATAAATAATCTGCAAGTACGTATTTTAAAACTAATAGTACCAAACAATATACAAAACAAATACAGTAACAACCATTTAGGTTTATTCAAATATTCATTACCAAATGTTCATGACCGGTCTGAGTAGATACTTGTTACTAATAGAACAATACCAATTTACAAGTATCAGTAAAATATGAAGTCAATACACTACAGGCATTAACCAAATACTTAATACTTCGTTCTAAAAAGTTTTAATTATGTTGTTGTTTATAATGTTGTAGATAAAGATTTTACTGCCAAAAAGGCTATTGTAGAGGCTTAAAGCTTAACAATGGAGACGGAATCAGATTATTCCTCAAGTTCAGCATCTGCAAGTGATTCAAATTGAAAGTGCTTTTTTATTATTATTGCTTGTTCGGTTCTGTACCTCATAAAGAAAAAAAAAATAGAATCCTCACAGTATCGCTTTGTCGTCCATCTGCCTTTCTATATATCTAATACTAAGATTTATGAACTCATACGGCTGTATTAGAATCAAATTGCTGGGTTAACGCTTTAAAGAGATATGGCACTGCATATGAAAATCTAAAAGTAATATATTAAGGATAATATATAAACTATATTTATGTAAAAGACGGTACAATAATGTAAGTATAAAATGTAATGGGTTCGGAACCCTCTGAGTGCGAGTTATACTTGCTACTAATATGTTTTTTTTTTTTATCAAAATTGGATTATTTTGCTTACCATTTAAAAAAGACAACAAAATAATTTACTATAATTAATGTTATCCATCACACTTGCGATAAAATACGTAAAATTATCTAAAGTCGCGTTTATAGCTGTCGAACTATAAAGTCTTTACGATGGACGCAACATATTTACATCGTGTAAACATTATACATATAATACGAGTATTTAGAGAGGTAGGGAATTGGTAATTTATCTCTACTTGGGACAGCCCAACTGGTAAAATACCTCCATCCAACAGGAGGTCAGCCAAATAACCTTGCGTTGTGTTCCTTTGGTGAGTAGGGTTTCAGAGCTCCGTGGCACAGGGGGTTTCAAGGTCGGCTCTGATACTAAAAGCATCCATAGGCTATGGTAAACCCTTACTACCAGACGGGCCGTACGCTTGTTTGCCACCTTAGTTGTATAAAGAACACTATTTAAAATCATCTCACATTTTACGTTACATGCAGTATGATATTTTAGAATTTCAAACTAGCTTGATGCTACAGGTATCATTTTGATATTAATTAACGTTTATTTTAGATTTAGCTTTATTAAATACGTATGTTTAATCTATAAATTTAATTTTGACAATAGAAAAAGGAAGATTTCGAACGTATTTATGTCAATTATTTATTGCCTTCATGAAATTACCGGCGTAATACAGTTTTTGGATCCAAAATATGGTCAAAACATTACAATCAAATGAAGTTATTATTGTGAATATTTTATGGCATAATAAATAAAATGTATTGGGTACGTCTAAAGTCCTTCGTGATTCGTGATCTCGCTTCATCGCGTATTCTGAATAGGTGTTGCGTAAATACGCCGAACGAGTCTAATCTACCTGCAGCTGTCAAAGTGAGGTCGACTACTTTCTTACTTACCATTATTCCCTTTTTAACTCTATTAAACACAGAATCAAACATATTAAATATTTGGCAAATCAAAATATATTTTGAACTGTTTACAGTATAACAAGTACCTACATATATTTTTTGAAATTACGTTTTAATAAACACTTATAAATGTTTATATTATAGTCATAGCTTCTGCAAGGTGGCGTAATGGCATTCTAAACTTGTTTTAAACTTTGTAAGATTATTTATAATAGAATCAACAAGTAAATTGCAATTCTGAGGCAGACGAGTATATTTTAATCATATTAACTATCATCCGGTAGGAATTCGTAACATTAATTGCTAGGTGTATCTCTAAACAAGCAGGCAGATTATCATCTTCTGTTTAATTGTATTTATCTGTAAGTATTTTCTTGACAAAAAAGAATGGATATATTGATTCACATAAATTTTAATTTTTCGTCACTTACCAAAGATGTATTTTATTATAGCACAGTTGGTCGCATTCATTATAATTATTTTTTAATCTTGAAAACAATTTGAGACGCTTTCGATTACACTGTATGTGGCAATTAGTTCCAGCAGCTGAAGCGAATGTATCGCTAGGAATTATCTTAACATTACAAGACATTTATATTATTTTATCATGACCATACTGCAAAAAAATGAATTATTTCGAAATCTCTAAATTGTTTTAATCTCATATAAAAATAAAATTTGAGTAGAAAAGTAAAAGTTGAAAAAGTATGATAAAGGAATAAATTAATATAATATACGTGATTACGTTATCTACAGATCAGCGCGGCAACGATCTATGCTAATATATAAAGCTCAATTGTTTCGTTTGTGCTAATTTCTGGAAATTTCAGTCAGATTTTATAGCATATTTTTAAAGAAAGTTAAGTATAAGCTATAGTATATACATGCACGCTACGACTCTAAGGAATGGAGCAGTAACCATGAACTTAAGTAATATGGCAAGCTGTAGGCAAATGGGAGAAGTGAGAGCAACTATAAGTTACACGAGATATGAGATATCGGAATATCGATACAACACAATAGGATATATCGTTCAAGCCCGGTAAAGCTGTAAAAGCTGTAAAGGCTCCAGGGCCCTTAAGGCTAACACCATAGCCAGTTCGATTAAAAAAAAGGATATATCGATATTTAATACGGTATTTTTCAATACGATAAGCATCGATATATCGTATTCCTACAAAAAGATCGCATTAACGTATCGTATCAAAATATGACAATGTTTTGTTTTTTGTAATTATAAAATTATTCTTATTACATCATAAAAAAATTATGATTAACAGTGCCATTTGACATATTTTTATTTGAAATAAGAGATACCGTTGACAAAATTGTTTACAGAACAAGACCGGCCGGCTTTTGTTTAGACTTGTACGTGTAGGTAGATTGAGGTTGATGAAAAATTTTACTGAATAAAACTATTTCAAATACATATAAGAATATTTTCTTATAAAAATTAAAGGTTATAAGTAAAAACATTAAAAAGATATCACTTCGCCTCGATATAAACTCATTATATCGCATATCAATTGAAAGGTATGCGATACGGTTATGATACGATATATCGATTCAAAGGGACACAATAATATCGCGTATTGATACAAACGGATTCGATACAGTTACGATCCGATATATCGATACAATACACTTTTTTGGGCATGACTAGTTCGTTGGAGGCACGTTGGCCTAGTTGGAGAGTTGGTTAAATAAATTAAACTCCGGTGAAACCGAAACCATGGGGCACAGCTAGTTGTATGATATAAAAGCCTTATTGTGATTACATTAGACGAGTAAAAAATAAAATATCTGATTATTGCAGTTTATATCACCTTAATTAACCCATTAATCCTTTCTTAAGACTTGATAAGCAAAATAAGTAACACCTTTTTTTTTAAGTGAGAGGACATCTTAACTACTCTGTAAGCGATAAAGATTTGTGCAGAATACTCGTAATTTACTTGTTAAGATTTGACTGTTTACGACCGTTTAATGCACACATCACAATACCATTTATTCTCTGTGAAGAATCAAATTAGTGTTCCTGTTTATACTAACAATGCCTGCGGCTCCGCTCGCATGAACTACAAACTTATTATTAAAATTATTTTTTATGAAGCTAAATATCGTATTATATTTTGTATATAATATGCAATATATATTGCAAGACCTTTTTTATATTTTTACATAATATTTATTTTCTAAGCAATGAGATTAAATTGGATTAATATAATTATGATGCTGAAATTATTTAATTTGATGACAAATGGATAACAATTAATATTTTAAATGAATATGGTGAACAAGTCTGATGAAAGCTGAAAGTCACTATTTGTCGAATACCGAAAAAAAGTGGTAATCTGTTGGAGCAAGGTCCGAGGAGAATGGTGGGTGTCGGAGACATTCCAACCGCAGTTTCTCTAATTTAGCTACCGTCTAGCGTCTAGCGTTCTCCTGAAGCAGCAGTGGACTAGAGAGATTGACCAGTCTCAGTTGTTTAATGGCTAGCTTTTCCATCATGGTTTGCGTCCATCTGAGTCAACTTTCGCTTGAGACAGGATTTCGCCGGTTCTCTTAAGTTTGTCCACTGTGTTGAGCGTTTCCGATTGTCGTAAAGGATCCATTTCTCGTCACAAGTAACAATACGATTCAAAATTCTCTCTTTATTGTGACGGTTGAGTAATGTAACGCAGCATTCAATACGTGTTTGTTGGTGTGCTTCAGTCAATTATCCATTTCTCGAACTTTTTTACTTTACCAATTTGTTTCAAGTGAATTAAGTTTTGCATTTTGAAAAGAACGATGTCAAAGAAAAATCAAATTGTGCGAAAACAAATGAATCCCTAAATTCGAGACACAAATACACAAGCCTAAATTTGTAATAAATTTGAATTTGGAATTCCTAATCAAACGCCAGATATTTGAAATCAAGGTGGCCAGTTCAACAAAACGCCAATTTCATTTGTAAGGATCTAATACTAGTTTGCTCGGCACAAGTTCTTCTCGATAGTTAATGACTTCAGATCTATCAGATCCTAACATAGCTATGAACCATCTTCTCGATAAAAAAAAATTATTATATGATTATAAGCTAAATCAGTTGAGTCTTTCAGAAGTTATAGCATCACTAACAGACTTACACAAGTTGTTTTATATAAGAAAATCTAGGAGTAGGATGGGCATGCCCAGGTTCATCCCAAATATTCTTTCGTCATTCACATTCATAAAGTTTGTTATTTTGTTTATTAAGTAATAATTATTTGAGAATATATTTTTAAAGCTTTGTGAGATCCTGTTATGTTAATAGATACCTATATAAGAACGAGTTACGTTAAATGATTGGCCTCGAATTTACAATGTTGTTGAATTAGCAAAAACTAGTTATATTCGTCTGTCTGTCGTACTGTCATATAAGACCTTTCCATTTCACGGCACGTGCCACTAAATGCTGAACCAATTATTTTCAAAAGCATGCACGTAATTAACGATTTTTTAACATTTCTGCATTTCTGCTAAAAGAATTTATGAATACAACTTATGAGAGCCTGTAGATATTGAATATTTATTATTCCAATTGAAGGTACCTTAAGTAAGTTTATACTGAACAACGCTCGCATACTTATTTCGTGCAAAATTCTGTTATTGGAAATTTTCGTGATATTTATTTACACGTAAAAGGATTTTGCATTAGTCTCCGGGAAATACCGTGTATTCTGTTTGTACCAGATATCGTGAAATCTTTTCCTCAATACTTACCTTGTTTTTAATCGATATGTAGCTAAATAGATATATAGTTTTGCTATAATATAACCAAGTAATAATATCAACAACTAAAAAAGATTTTAAATTATAAAAATTATTTCACTTTAGACATATAAATAAAATTAATAATTGAAATTCAAATCACCAGCCACCATTTATTTTGCAATTAATTTCTTTATATTACTTAAATCTTAAAGTGTTTATTAATTTGGTTTAATTTGTGTTATTCATATTATACATTATACTCATACAGTACTAGTGGTCCGCTCGCGGCTTCGCACGCGTTTATTACGCAATAAGCATTTTGTAATTTATTTTTACTTAAATTGAAAATTCTTATTGTCTATTAATTGAGAAATGACATAATTATACTTCTCGAGTACAAAATTTCAGTAAAATCGGTTGTAAAGTTTATTTTTATGGAGTTATTTCAATTAATGTATTACATACGTATTAAACGTATATAGAATTTCATCAAAATCGGTCAAGCCCTTTTTGAGTTAAATCTGGACATATAAATGGACAGACAGAATTACAGATTCATTAATATAGATAACATTTCATACTATAGAAACATTCTGACAAAGTTTAATAATAACTAATAACTTAAATAAAATATTTACATAAAAATCCTGATAATTGTTTTCCTCTTGCAATATTACAATTACATTATTTTATTTAATAATTATAATTTGATTTTGTTTTATTTTTCTTTACTCAGATCAGACTGTCGCTAATAATCGGCCACAGTGAATAGTAAACAATTAAAACAGTCTGAATTTCATTGTAACATTTAATATCTAAATAATTAAATATTGTATTTGAAAATAACACAGTAGCAACAGATGGAAAATTAAAGAATTAACAAAAATAGGAGTTCGTTTAAAATTAATATTCAACATACACATTATGCGTAACCCATTTTTAATATTGAGAAACATAATTCATTCAAGTGGACAAGCTTTACATTTTATCTTATAAACCATTATCGTAAATAAGTAATCGTTATCATGAAAAAGGAAATTTTCCGTCGGGGGACTAACTGATATTTTCCTCATATTATGATGTTGAAAGTAGTATTTTCATATACCTACTGCTTTAAGATATCCTGTAGTTAAACAATTGAATGATAATATGTACAGTGAAGCAGCAAATACCTTACATATAAATTTAAAAAATAAAGTCAGTTTAAGAAAAATGATGATATTTATGTTTCTCTTCTTCGAACGATAAGATTTCATTTTAATATGAACATATTTCGAATAACATGGTGTTCGAGAAGATATGCTATTGAGTTACGGATATTTCGAACGTACATACATTTAAGTATGTATATATATGCTTTGTCTTATTTTATATTAAGAAAATTTGTAATTTGATATCATAATACTCCGTCTTTGAAAATGAAAAGTGGATAGTACATGCGTAATACCCACGGGTCATATTTCAAATCTTATTTGAATAACATCTACTAATATTATAAATGCGAAACTAACTCTGTAGCCTAGGACCTAGAGAAATACGGTAAAATAATACGCTGACAAAGTCACGGGAAAAGTTAGTGTAAGACGCTTTGAACCAAATTAGCGAATATTCATTGTTTATTAAATAGCATGGTCTGTAATTAATATAACATTATTATTGTTATTATTGCCTAAAATTTTTAAACAATAATTGCAGATACACTTCACAAACTAGACGGGCTGGTACTCGAATGAATCAGCTATAAAGTAACATCCATCTGGCCAAGAACAAAGTTTTTTGCCAATTCTTAGTATGCCGTACTGTGAAGATTTTGAATCGCTTAACGGCCAGCATGTTCCCTCCCTTCTCTGACATCGGGTCTTTCAAACAAGGTGTTATGATGCGACGGCTGTCGATGGAATTTGACACCGACAGTCCCGTTGTTTCTGAACTATCCATCAGATACTTTGCTGTAATTTTGCTGAGCTACTATAAACAAAATCTAGCAGATCTTTAAATTTACCAACAGACTGCGTTACCTTTAATTATCATAACTAAAATGCTATTATATATATTATATTAGCGCTGATCTAGCCACAGTTTCGCACGCATTTGTTAAACAGTAATTATTTTTATCCCATAATTTTATATTTACTCATATTACTAACAATTCTCTATCAACTGAGAAATGGCATATACTTACTGTGTACAAAATTTCAATAAAATTGGTTAACAATTTTTTTTTACGATTCCTAAAAGGAATATTGACTATTGTCATTTCCCATCAATTATGAAATGACTTATACATCCTGTGTTTGGATTATTTTATGTTTTTTAAAGGGTTATTCAAAATTCATACAACCTATCATTTCATCAATGACATCACAAGCTTTCCGTGTACAAAATTTCACCAGAATCAGTCAAGCCTTTTATGAGTTTAATTCGGACATACAAACAGACAGACCAACAAAATTTTTTGAAGCGTAATCGTGATCAGTATTCTTCAATGTAAGATGTTTATCGGGAAATTTGTATAAAATACATGTACAAAAAAAACTTCAGATTTATTAATATAGATTTAGCAGCAAAGTACACAAGTATTTTTTTAATATGAAGCTCAATGCCGACTCAGGTGTATTAGAGGTCGATTGCTTAAGAATAACATTCACCGTTCAATTAAAAAGTTAACTATAAAATATTTCAATCAATGATAAATCAGTCCAACAAGGTCTTACAAAAATACTTCAAATTCTATGAATTTATGAATACCATAAAGTTATCTCTAATATCGGTTTATTTAATAAAGAGTTAACTAGTGTGTTATATATAACGATTCAATAATCAATTTGAAAATTAATGCAAGTTGTTTAATAATCAAAGGCTTGTTTGCCATCGTCATAGTACCTACATAAAAAAACCATACCCTTCACTCTCGCACTGCATGCACTATGACTGTATATTTTATCCGTGGATAATGCCAAAGCGAATATTTTTATACAATACAATCAATAACCACTGCTAATTAGTAGTAGCTATGTTTTGATTTTCTCCGTAGTACAAAAAGAAGAAACCAGTTATACCGCTATTATCAGATATCAAGCAAAAAAAAATGACAAATATAGGTAAGTCATAAAAAAAGCATATAAAGACAACAGTTCCTCCCATATTATTCTTGAAAAAAAAAATTAAAATTGGTCCAGTTTTAGAGGAGGAAACAGGAGAATACAAAATTATGATTTCGTCTATTTCACATAGGTGTAATCAGTCCGATCTAAAAATGTCTCTGTCGTTCAGATATAGCGAGCGAGACAGCAATCGATTTTTGTTAAAACCGATTCTTCGAATGTGTTGCCGATTTTGTTTCCTCTCAACACAGAATTGATGTTTAAGTTGAATAGCATTGTTTAGCTAAGTAACTAAGCATAACTAATCACCTAAATAGAGGTACCCACAACCTATATGTATGTCCTACCCCACAACCTATATGAAAATATGTCGGGCTTATGGGTGCATTTAAGGTGTGATCTCAATGGAACATTTTCTAGAGTTTAAAAAATAAGTAAAGGGACAATAATGCTAAAATAAATTGAAAGTGGTTTTGCGGTGAAGCATAAACGTAATAGTGTGAAGCAATTAATTTTTTCCACTCATGAATGTTCCGGTTCTTGGAAATTACGATATGAATGCATTGAAATGGTTTCTTTCAGATAAATAAGATTTCATATTAAAAAATTGTTTGTAACAATGATTGATTACATAAGGATGAATTGTATCCAATCAAAATGATTAACATAACATATTCGACTTTAGAGAAATGACCATTACGGTCTATTAATACTTTATTACCGAACAGTATCAAGGAAATATATATGAGGCCTATTTTCATTGTTAGGACAAAATTAAATAAAATATGAATCACGTGACCATCTATCTATCTAAACATTTTACAAAACTCAATGTCTCTTATGTCTGTCCGTCCGTTTATATTATTTTTACGCGAATATATGTTTTACCTTAATTCATAGCTGTATATGATATGATATATCTCGTATAGTGTACTAAGCGTAAACCATTATCGTCACTGCTTATTTCGTATTACTTTATCTTACAAATATATCCTATAATCTGGCCAGCTAACATAGCTATGAACTAAAATAAAAAATGTAAATCAGATGAGTGGTTTTCGCGTGAAAAGAACATAAACCGACAAATAGACAGAGAGACGTTGAGTTTTATAATATGTATAGATTATGAACTTTAAATTTATTTACATTGTTACATTTACATTATTTAACTAAACATTCACGAAAACCTTGACCTCTTTCTCACACCACATAAACAGTAAATACAAACTTCCATTGCTTTCAAATTATATATTAAGATTATGTGTGAATCAGATATGATTAAATTAGATAATTATAATTTATAGTTTGATATGTAATTAATATTATAAAGCTTAAAATATTGTTTGTTTTTTATTTTGTTTTAATACGCTAATCACTGGAACTACCGGTCAGTTTTAAAAATTGGTGCGTGTCAGCTCCGAAGCGCGATTAAAATTTACTCTTTAAGAACGAATTTGTTGGAATATATGCAATAGGCCAAGTGAAATTATTAATTTATTGCATATATTATTATTTCCGTATACAAGTAAGTTGAGTATATTTGTATGGACATACATGCGTTCAGTATAAGATGCGCGAATATTGTGTTGCGCTGAGGGACAACATAACGACTTCACATTTTGTTAACACTCGATTTTACTCCCCGTCTAATTAACGTTCCCGCGGGCTATATATGAAAATCGATTCTTATATATTAAGGTCTGAATTATTAAAAAAAAATGCATTTTATAGTGGAGCAGCAACCACAAATGTTAAGTACGTATAGTGAGAACAAAGATAGGTTACACGGGTGCTTTGGTGTTGAATAAATTTAACACGTGGGAGAAACCGTGTGGTACAACTAGTTATACATATATTAAGTTCTTGTATAAAGAATTAATGTAATTTAATCAAATGTCTCACTAAAAAGACGATAGTTGTAATAAGCAAACGTACTTAAATATTCTGTCATATCACTGGAAATTCCGTAAAAGGATTGATTCAACAATTTATTTGTAAAGCCCTCAAGTTTGTTTTTATAAGCGGACACAAGAGATTGGCATTACCAACGTATCATTAAAGCTTGGGAATATGACATTATAAAATCGTGCAATAACCTTGTAAATATTCAGAAACCTTTCAACTCGGCTGACGAGTGTTGAAAGAAAAATACTTAAATAAAGTAAAAATATTGTTAAGAATATATGAAAGTAATAAAAACATTTTCCCGATTATATCATAATTATCACCTACATATTTTAATGATATTCTATTAGTATACTATATTTTAATTCAAGTAAAATTGATTGTTATTGATTTTTAATTGAGGTAGCTATGTTGTATAAATTATTTGTATCAGTGCCTTCATCCACGTGAAATAATTATTTTTAAAGGTTAATTTTATATAAATATACGGTAAAATACTAACACCAATGTCTTCCTTTATTACGGCCTTAATACTCATACTCAATATTTCGTAATTTTAAAAGTGACAGACTACATATTCGTACAAATTGGCATCGCCTTTCTTACTCATTAAAAGTTAATTTAAAAGGTATTCTCTTAAGAAGAGAATCCTTCCTTTTCCAGCAATAGGACTTTTACTGACTGACGTGTTCTACAGTCTGTATCATGGCGAGTGTTCTAAAGAGCTGTATAACCTTATTCCCTCTTCTCCCTTTCACAACAGAACCACGCGCGCTGGTCTCCGGAGCCACGGCTTTACAGTTACCTCCATCTCGGCTCGAACAAAGAAATTCGCTACGTCGTTTCTTTGCCGTACTGTCTTCCGGCCAGTGTTTTCCCTCCTTCCTATAACATGGAGTCCTTCAAACATAACGTGAAGAGATATTTAAGCAGGCCGGCATGAGAGCGACGACTATCGATGGATTGTTATTGGATTGCACTGTGCTCACCATCAGGTACAGTGTAGTCTCTATGCCGTGCTAGGATAAAAAAAAATATTGTCTAACTTTCATAATTATAGTTTCAGAAGTCTTTTGATATAACGACAAAGTTTTTTTTATAGGTTAGGTACTGTTATATGTACGTTATATTTACCTACATACAAATTCAAGTACATCTTATTTATAGAACACTTGACTTTATTGTATATATAAGTATATATATGAAATAGACGTTTGCAGCAGTTGAAAAGTTTTTGTTGTTTATGTGGACAACAGAATTATTGTTTAATATTAGTTTTTACGTATTGCTTCATTTTACTTAATCATTTTAATTATGTGATCAATAAGAATGAGAAAATATTTTTTATTCAAATATTCATGCTTTTATTCTATATTTAGGTATTTGGTGGACTTTTTGCTTTTGCCTTGAAAACATAAATTATATTTATATACCAATGACTCTATGTATACAACAATCATCGTTTATTTATTGGGCGCAAGTATATACAAATACAACTGACACGAGAACCGTAAAATGTCAATCAGTAATAAAAAATACTTTCACTACATTTTCTTTAAAGAATCAGGCAATATAAAACAAAAAATTCTTAACACCAGTGATTCAAATGAACAAATGAAAATTTTGATGACTTTTGTAAAATATTGCTACGACACCGCCTTCCCATTGGTTAAATTGTATAAACATTGTAAACGAAAGACATGGGTTACAAAAGGTATTAGAATATCAAGAATAAATCTAGAAAAACTACAAATGTTACAGGATTTTGTACCTTGCGAAATCAGAAAAAAGAAAATTAAACAATATAAAAATGTATTAAGTAGAGTTTTGAAAGCAGCTAAAAGACTTAACTTTGCAAACCGAATACATAAATCGCAAAACAAAATAAAAGAAACATGGAAAATAATAAAAGAACAAACTGATACAACTAAGTTAGAGCGAGGAATATATAAACTTAGAGATACTAACGGTAAATTAATAACGGATGCTTTTGAAATAGCAAATACTATTAACATATTTTTCAAAAATGTAGCTTTAGAATTGACACACAATCTGAATATAAGTGTTGACAAGTGTAATGATTATTTAAGTAAATTAACCAAATCTGACAAGACTATTTGCTTCCGTGAAATATCTAGTAAAAATCTTAGGCTAGTTATAATTAAACTAAATAGTAAAAAATCTACGGATGTATATGATATGGACAGCAAAACAATAAAAGAAATTATGTTAAAGAATGAAGATCTTTTCCAGTTAGTTCGACTAGTCCTCAATAATTGTATTCAAGCTGGAATATTTCCAGATACACTAAAAACAGGAAAGATTATACCAATTTTTAAGAAAGGAGAATCTACTAATATCGGAAATTATAGGCCGATATGCATACTCCCAGTGTTGTCAAAGATTTTAGAAAGTGTAATTAAAGATAGAATAGTAGAACATTTTGAGTCACATAATTTTTTCACAAATGTTCAATATGGTTTTCGCAAGGGTAGATCTACGGAAATGGCTATTCGTAAAGTTATATATTATGCATTGGATGCTCTTGATGGGAACAATGAATGCTTTAGTATTTTTTGTGATCTATCGAAAGCATTTGACTGTTTAAGGCATGATATTTTGATACATAAATTGAAATATTATGGATTTGAGGGTAAAGAACTAAATTTAATGACTACTTACTTAAATAACAGAAATCAAATAGTTAATATAAACGGAGTAAATTCGGAAAAGGTAGTTTCGAGGGTAGGTATCCCTCAAGGATCCATTTTGGGACCGTTATTGTTTTTAATTTATATTAATGATTTACCAAGTTGTTTGCCGGATTGGGCATTGATAACGTTGTTTGCTGACGATACTCATATTGGAATTAAAGATAAAAATAAAGAAATAGCAGAAATAAAAGTTAGAGATATTATCATAAAGCTAAAAATATGGTTTGAAGCTAATGGTATACTGTTGAACAACGACAAAAGCGTTATTCTAAATTATAAAACAAAAACAAACCAAGCTTCCAATAGTACAAAAAAAGACGTAACGTTTCTAGGATATGATCTAGAACACACAATAAGTCATCATAAACATATAGATAAAGTTTGCAATAAACTAGCAAGTGCAAATTATGCTTTAATTAATTTAAAACCTCTCGTCGATAAAAAAACACTATTGTCAGTTTACTACGCATACTGCCACTCTACCATAAACTATGCATTAACGGTATGGGGTAACGCATCTGAAATAAATAGAGTTTTGATTTGTCAAAAACGTGCAATAAGAATTATATACGGCGTTCACCGACGACAATCTGTTAAAGAACATTTTAAGAGAAACAAAATTATGACTGTCATTTCCCTTTATATCTATAACTCGCTGCTGGAAATACATAAAGAAAAAGATAGCTTACTTAATTTAAAAGATATCCACAATTATAATACGCGACAGAAAGAAAACAAAATTTCAACTAGAACAAGATTGGCAAAGACGTACAAACAAGGAATAAATTTAAAAATAGATATGTATAATAAAATACAAGAAGACATCATTAAACTGCCGTATAATGAATTTAAATTACATTTAAAAAAATACTTTGAAAATAGTCCATATTATAATATTAAAGAGTATATGGCATCAAAAATAATATTTGTCGAATGAGTAATATATAAGTAGGGTATTAATATTTATTTATTTTGCGATTTTATTATTATATTATAGTTTTGACAAAATTTTGTATTGTGTTATCGATTTCACTGTGTATTGTAATATTGACATATCATGTAACATTACCGTTATAATATGATAAATAAATAATTATGAATTATGAATTATTATGAACATGCAACGTATAACTGTTCATATGAAAAGCATGGATGCCGGGGGTCAATACCAGCAATTTTCAGGGTTTGGCCTTGAGACTTATTTATTGCTGCTTCCATCCGCCGCCCACGGATTTTATTGTTATATAAAAAGTACTAGCTATTTAAAAAATTGATGTAGGTTTGATCGGAGACGCGCGAGTGCGTCTAATGACGCGCAGACCTTAATTAACTTGCCCACAATGTTAATACCGATGAATAGGTGCCAGACTAATTTTATAATATTTATCAATGCTACTAATATTTTTTTATAATTTTAAAATATCGCTATTCTGATTTATGACCGGTTTGAAGTACTTATAATAGTATAAAAAGGATGAAAATAAAGTATCAGCTTTTATAAAATAACTTCAACATCGTTGTTTACCTTACAAGATGCAAAGCCACGGCCAGAATCGTCATTTCGTTTTCAGCACCATTTAAACTAACGAATAAATACTATTTCAGGTTTAATAAAACTTCCCAAAAATGCATATGATCTCCATAGCTATTATTGTTTAACGGTGACAAAACATTTGGATGTGTCGGAAGTCTAACAATGTTTAAATTTTATAATTTTCGCAATTAATTAAAACCTACAAAATATTTTAATAATTAAAAAACCAATTTTCCATAGATATTTTTAAATAACATTTTTTTATAATTATTATTGTTGATTCATCAAACCTTACTAGCTTAACAATATGCAAAAAAAAAAAAAATATTGTATTAATATTATAAAAAGTTACGTAACGCACAGTTTGTAAATTGAACTCAAAGTGAATGAAGAGTTGAAAATTCTTAGGATAAGATAATTTAATTGTATGTAATTGAGGAGAAACTTACCCGTAAGAAATAGCAGTATGATTATATCACTTATATCTATCGTTTATATACCCGTTTATAAATTGTACCATTTTCCTTACGTCCCTATTCAGTATAAACAAAGGCCAGCGTCGTCATAAACATGCTTCCTCTTTTATCGTTTGAATTCAAATAAGGTTGTTTACAGGTAAAATTTATCTTAAAATACTTTTGTAGTGTAGTCAGGTAAAGGATATACTCGTATACCATTATGTTAAGAATTCAAAGACATGTGACGTACAATAATAAATCTAGAATAAGGTTGGTTTTTCATTGTAGACCAGCGTTTTCCCAATACCTCTACTTATAAGTTACTAATTGTACGTCACGGTGAAGCTGTAAAAGCCGCAAAGGCTGCAGGGCTCCTAAGGCTAACAGTATAGTCAGTTCGAAAAAAAAAATGTACGTCACGATTTTACCTGTGTTAAATATATTCGACCGACTCTCCACCGTATCGCTGTCTATCCTATCATAGTTCTTACTTAACGTACTTGCTATATGCTTTGCAGATTGCTTGACGTTTATGCCTACTGCTCCACTTCTTGGAGGTTTGGCGTGAAGTTATATAGGTTATAATCTTCCCCAATAAGTAAGCTATAAAATACAAAGAGTTTTTTTTATTATGACTGGTAGTTCTAGAGAATATCCTCCACATACACACAAGCTCTCGTACTCTTTCTTTAAAACACATGTGTGAAGTTGAAAAAATGTAGTCAATGACGGTAATACGTTAAATATACACTAGACTCATTGTAGTCGTTCTACAGAAGATCGTAGCCTGATAATCTTATGTTGTGTAGTGTTTCCAGAGCTCCTTGGGGAGAGGGGTTCAAGGTCGGCAACGCGCTAGTGATATCTATGGTATTTATTACAAGCGTCTATAGGCTACGGTAGCCGTTTACAATCAGGCGTGCCGTATGCTTGTTTGTGATCTTAGTTGTGTAAAAAAACTATATGTATATACCGTACCAATACGAGTGTTATTTGTAATTTTAGGAAGAAACATTGTTGATGAATAATAAACTCGCGTAACACAACAAAAATATTTAAATTAGATATAAAATTTGTTAACAAAATATTTTACCTTGAGACTGTTGACGTTGTTGAATTTCTAACCCGTTAATAATATGTATATTATAATTACCATATAACGGAATTGTTGTTCTTAAAGAAAGTATGATAAATGTAAATTTTAATTTACAATATTAACAACTGATTTTGTAGTTTATTTGATCTATAGGTATTTAAAACGTTATTTATCAAATATCGGTCAGTTCTGCACATCGACAGTTTTAATAATGCATGTAATTATATTTCTTGAACAATAACGAAATAAATTTGCAGTTATGTATTTTCATTGCACAAAATTGCTTATTCGTTAGTTATGAAAGTAAAAAGAAAAGTTTATCTTATATAGTAATACAAAGAGTTTTGGCAATTCTTAGAATGTCAACTACCTTAGAAATCTAGTCTTTACAAGAGTCGGTTAGTAAGTGTGATTTTTGTTTTGAATGGATCGTCCTAAAATAAAAGCAAAATATGATTATAGATAAAACTTAATATTTTCTTGTATTGTATTATAAGTGCATTGATATCCAATTACAGATAACATACTGATACCACAAGTCTGTAAATAAATTGCAACAGACGAAGATGAAGAAGACGAGATATACTGAAGAACTCTTACAGTAAAAATTGTCTTAAAAAGCCAGATATCGGAGAGGAGAGGAGAGATGTGAAAAGGAGATAAAATTTTGCCTACTGATGAGATACTAAATTCATAGAAATACGACTTAATAAATAACATTAACGTAAAATCACTTTTGAATGATGCATTAATTTATACTAAATCATGCTTACAAAAGTAAAAAAGGTATTTAATATAGAATTAAAAGATAAATAATATACATATATATATATAAATAACAAAAAAGTTGGTCCAACATTTTGGCCAGAGTTGTTGTAGAAGAAGTAAATGGCTATGTATTTGTGACATTACGAAATGCATTCACATTGGTGACGAGATTCATTTATGAATGTATTATAACGTAACCGCTCGCGATAGATGACGTAGATGATAGTAAAAATAAAAGAAATATGATGCTACAACAATATGTAGTGCAAAGTATGTGGAGTTTTTGGCGGTAACTTAAAGTGTAATGTGGTGGTTTTTGTTTTAATTCATAAACTTATGTCATTTGGCCCTATATTATGTAATTTTGGCGGCATTTTACGTGACGTAGTGTGGTTGTTGTGCACAAGTGAAGTTACAATAAATAACTAGGAACATGCATTTTAAGTTGCTACAAAGGCTCCCTGGAAAGTTTTAACAAGGGTGTCGCCATCTTGTTGGAGCGATGTTTAAAGATTACAGATTTCTCTCGCGTTGTTGACAAAATGTAAAATACTTGACACTGGCCTAATGCACGAATGGTGCCGAGTCATAATTAATAAGAAGAAGAACATTTATGTGTCAAAACAAAATACTTTGTCGATCACCTGCGTCTGGATGCCAAGATGTTACAACTGATAATAAACAAACTAATTTAAACGAAAAATTGTCTCACGTACTATGGCTAGACCAATTTGCAAAACAAGTTGTTCAACTTGATCTAATGCAAGATTATAATGATTTGCATAATACATTAATACGATACATAAATAGCTATTATTAATTTAAAGTTCGCAATTCCTTACGCAATTTAATATAAATTGATTGAATCTATTCAAATAAATAAAATTGAAATGTCATAATAACAGCTTTTTATTAAATGCATATGAAGGTATATACGGAATAAATAAATAAAAAAAAAAACATTTTTTTACCTGTACGTTGTTTGTTCTAGCTTATCTCGGAAACGGTTGGATCGCTTATGATGGGACTTTCACTTGCAGATGGATAGTAACTTATGCTACTTTTATTTTAGAAAAATACTTTTTATATTCAAAATAACCGGTGAGTGACGGTCACCACAATACCCTTGGAATTATATAGTCCACGCGAATGGAGCCGCGGGTACAGCTAGTTATAAATAAATAAAGTAGCTCTACTAACCCTTAAGAAATAAGTATCTCAAAAGCTTGAACAATTTTTTTACTTGATTTAATTATAACGATACATAAATAGAGATTTTTGATTTAAATTTCTTAGCTACTTACGCAAATGCATAAAAAGCCGTTAATTGCTTCAATTATGAAGTAGCTGAGGTAACTATATTAAGTGCTTAAAAAACTAAGTATTGTTATGATTTCTTGAGTATTATTAAAGCATAACAATATAATGGTATGTTAACGTATATAATTTAATGTCTTGAAATGATTAATTACCTACTGAATTTTACGATCCGTTCGAATTAAAACACTCGACAAGTTTATTTTGCAATTTGTAATAAATAAAATAAAATAAAAATAAAAAAGCCTTTTATTTCCTGTAAATTTTCATTACTTGTAACTTATGCATGTGTTAGTTTGGTTTATTCTATGTTATTATATTTAACTATTTCTTACTTAATATAAATTTGTTTGTATCTTAACTATTTGTAATAACGCTGTAAAATAAACACATATTGTTCGGAATAAGACTCCCATTAGGCCCGCGAGGGAGCGAGCTAAGGTTGCCTCGCATCGCGCTGTCGTATGCGCTTGAGATCTTACTTCCGATCAGACGTCGTGGCATACATGTAAGCTACCACGCACGGTAAGTCCTCTCTCATTATTCTGAAGGAATATCCCTTGGGCCACCAAGACTAAATATCTGGGTGTCACCATATGTTAATGGATGTTAACATATGACATGTTATCCTACTATGAAATTGAGATGAAATATATGTGAACTCAATTTATCCGTCATATTATTGGTCGAATATATTAGAGAAAAACAAAATTACCCGTGTAATTAATTAGTTAGTTATATTTAATCAAGGAAACTTTTTTAATCATAATGAAATATTGTATTGACTGCGACAAGAATTAACCTAAAAGTATGAAAAAGATCCGCACTAAAATATTTATTCGAATAATTCCAGCGCGCGTTTATTGGTCAAATCAAATAGCGCGCGCTTCCCCTGTTTCCTGTAACACATTTCCGTCCCCTTTCCAAAATCACTCCAACAAAAAATATCCAGCAACCGAGAGGAAAGATGTTTCACGTCAATAAAAAATGTTTAGTTCATCACACTATCACCTACCGAGTTACATAATAGAAATAAACGAAGAAACATCTTGAATATGTCTTTTCATTCTTTTACGTAGCACACAATTTAATATACAAATAAAATTCCACTGAATAAACAATGAATACGTTAAATTTTCACGTACACTGTGAAGATTTTATTTTCTTGTTGTCATAACGCTGAAAAGGATTTTGATATGGCATTTACCCCAAGGATTTGAAAGACTTTGCTTATCATTATATAATCAAAACTTAGAAAATACTTCTTATTATGATGAATTTTATGTGATGAAATTACTAATTAAATTATCTATGCTCACCATTTTAAGTGTTTTTTTCCTTTAGTAATGTATACAGTAACTTTGAATATAAAGATTTGTAATGTAGGTAAATTGACATCAAGTATGCTCAACGAATAATAAGTAATCTTTCGCAATAATCGAGATGTACAATGTCAATAAATTTGTCAAAAACAAATAATTCATTGAGCTTTATAAAATTATGTACTAGTATCAATATGTAGTGGACGATATGACACACGGCTAGTTGATTCCAAACTAAGCAGAGCTTGTGTTGTAATAACTAACAACTAACACAAAATTGTCAAACATGTTCACGCACACCAAAGTCAGTTTTGTGCCAGATTCGAACCTGTGACTTTTCGACTTAATAGTTAGTCTATATACTACTACACCACGAGGCCTGAAGGCCAGGTACTCTTATCATATGCAGAAAGAAATGACAAAACAACGATAAAAAAAAGAAAACACAAGGCGATAGCTGTAAATTATTTTAATACTTGATGAATCCAAACAGGTAAATTTATGTTTTTTTTCAAGAGATACACAACCCAAGGCAAATACTCCTTAACAAGCAATAAAAGATTTAATATAACTTAGGTTTATAAAAAAAACATGTATAATAGCAACAACTATATGGAAGTGGTGACCTTAAAATACGACCACAAAAGATCAATTGTTTGATTGTATTTTGTTCTTTGTTATATTTAGAGCAAGACTAATTGATTTAAAATATTTGAATGCCCCACAATTTATCAAGTCGTGACTTGAGATTATAATAGATTGTTTTGGTTATTCTTCTAACAAGCTGAATACTCATTTCAGCATTCGTGATAACAAAAAATATAATATGATAGTACCTACAGGTATTAAATTCAAGCTAATTAGCGTCCGTATGTTTTATGGAAAGAAATAAAAACATCTGTTTTGGAGTTCACTAAACGTCATTTACGGAATAACTTTTACATACCACTATAGTGAACGGTGATTTTTCTGAAAATTTTTGCTTACTTTTATTGCGTATAGATAATATGGAAGGTTTTTTTAAAATAAATATAACAACTTCTACATGGGGATAAACGGAGTAACGCGTATGCCATTATAAATTCCAATTGCATTTGAGAATAATGTTCATGTTTTATTTGTACATGTTATTTTTTCATTACGCGACGTGTCGTATAAAAACGGTATTCTTAATAAAAATCCTTTATGTTGGACGCATCTTGAGTAAATTAAGTATTACTAATTCTACAAGGGAAAAAGATAGTGTACTCGTAATTATAAATTGCATTTGAGGATGCTAATGCTAATGTTTTATTTCTACTTATCATTATTTAATTTCACTACATGTCGTATTCTCTAACAGTTTACAATCAGTTAAGATTCATATCTTAACTGTATTTGTAAACATAATTTGATGTTAATAAAGCTCTAGATAAATTTACAACTAAGTGAAGCCAGTAATTAAGAGCAGCTAAATTAATAGGTATATATATATATATATATACACCTAAATAAACATATTTTTATGCTCAAAAAATATATGATTAAAATTTATGCGTAAAATACACATATAAAAAATATATGTAAATAAAATAATACTTAAAATGTAGAAAAAATAGCAGTGTATAGATAAAGAAGTGTTTTTATAAAATAAATAACAATTAACTCGTTAGAATGCGACGTCTTTTCATTTCTATTCCAGATTCATTTGTTACCTTGAAATTTTTATGAACCATGGACACGCTTTTATTTGCGAACAAATGCGATACAAGCATTATCTTTCTTAAGATCTGCTTGAATACATAATGCTCCAAACAGATGACTTCTAATAATGTATTAAGGTACATAATAATTACATTTAAGTAAATATAAAAAATCAATGTTCACAAATTTTTAAGTAAACAGAAATTAAACTTATATCGTTAATTTAGTAATTTTTTATGACACATTCCAATATGAAACAACACAAAAACTACATTAAAAGTTTATAAGCTTAATAATACACATCATAATCAAGGTTTGTTTATGCAGTAGATTTATAAAAAACACTTACAGTTTGTCGTAGAAGTTTTCTTGGTTTTTTTCACGATTTTTTGTTTTCCATTTCCCATTCAACCGATGTTTTTGCAGTGCACTTATATAAACACGATGCGGAATGAGACGCGGTCGTTTGCCGAGAGGTGGCGACTCGACTATCACGTGAAAAGATCGGCGCGGGCGCACCACGCTTTTCAACTACACAGATCATTTAACATCACAGTTGCGACGCATACTAACATCAATTAAATATATACATTCAATGCCTACCCCGCATACTGTGTTACGTTCATATATTATTTTTTTAATTATTCTTAACATCGTTAGTATTTTTATGAAATATAATTGAAGTATCAAACGTAGTTAATATAAATTTATCCACAGAAAAGGTATATATTATATTATACATTAATTTATTTAACTGTTTTATTATTACTATTGATTTCTTAAGCAATGATGGTTCATTAGCAGCACCATGCAGACATCGTGTCGATTGACATCAGTTCGAATCCATACAATGAACCTTAGCTTTCAGTGAAGACAAATATCATGGTAAAACCTTATGTATGGGCATTTTAGGTCGAAAATCTAAGCACATCTGAAGCAAATCTGAAATTGAAAATCACCTATAATTGTTTCGGCAGCTGAACTTGAGAAGCCTTATCATAAGGCTTTACGCGTCACAATCTTGGACCACATCGTCACTTAACATCAGGTGAGAAACGTGCTATAACGCTAAAACATGTAAAAAATAATCTTTGTTTCTAAGAGTATCTTTTTGTTTTCGCTGTGACGTCGTTTTTGATAGAGGCTGTTATATTGCACTCACCGTCACTCACGGACTAAAAACAAAAAACATCCTCCTCTATTTTTCCGACCTGACTATACTCTTAGCTTTAAGGGTCCTGAAGCCTCGAGAAGGCTTTTACAACTTCACCGGGCTTGAGGGACATTCTCCTCTCACCGGACGCGGGGGCAATACTACTTTAGTATTTACCTGATATTATTGTAAAAATAGTCTTCACTCAAGGAATCTTATATACTATTGGCTAATGAAATAAAATGACTAATTACGTAATTTATAATATAAAATAAAGCAAAGTAAAGCTTATATGATTATATCAACGTTACCAAAATCCAAACACACGTTTCCTTAATCTTTTCTCAGTCTGTCTTAGTAATTTAGAGAAAAGTAATATCCGGTTTTTCGAGGATTTTTTAAAAGTTTTTTTTAAGTAGATATTTTTTCAATAGTAGATTCTGTACTATTCCTTCTTCTTCTTTTTCCTAACTTTGCAACTGGTCCTCTTTATTAAAGACCATTGCCATTATCGAGTGAATATAGTTTCCAGACTTATGACGGTTTCAGATTTCTAACAAGATGGTGGCTCCCTTGTTAGAACTTTCTAAGGAGTTTTTGTGGCATCTCAGAATTCATGATAGTCATTAATAATCGTGTACAATGTCTATCCAATAAAAAAACCGTGCATTAGTGAAATCTGATGTGGCAATAAGTTTCTGTGCATTATTAAATTACCTCATGCTATGGAAATATGATAAAGACTTAACTTCTATCGAACCTAAATAAGTATATATTATTTGTATAGAAATAAAACACTAGGCTATCTTCAAATGACTTAATAAGTTTTCTCTAATCCAAGCTAAAGGTAAAAAAGGTTACAGGCACAATTTTTTATTTCCATAATATTTAATTACTAGACGTTTGTATAAATTATTTTCAATATCAATATAATATTTCAGATATAATATTTATTTATTTCAACTTTTTGACTATTACAGTTGCTATGTATACAAGAATTCATCTAAACAAGTTAATTTTAAAATCATACACTGGCAGTTTGTAACAATGCCGACGCGACATATCGTAATGTATCATGCATGCCATAACAACTCCACGAGGACCATTTGACAGCTAGCCTGCCATTGTTTTCTGATGAGTTTTTCCATCATACTGATAATATACTCATTATAAAGTTTAATCCATCCAAACTGTATAAGATTACTTTAACTACATACAGTCTGACATGAAAGAGTTATTGGGTTGTATGTTATATTATAACAGTCGACAACTTATCTATTGTCAGGCCTCGTCTATATTCTATATTTATTTTATTATTATTAGTATGTATTAGCTATATAATTGCGAAACACCACTCATCACGAAATCTCCGAAAGTATACGTCGGATTGATTTGAAATTTAGCATAGTTATTCCTTTTGCGATATAGAGGCTCACTAAGAACGGATTTCGGGAAATACAACCTCTAAGGGTGTAAAACAGGGGTTGAAATTTTATATTGGGTGGGTTAAGAAACAAATTTTGTACTCAGACTCTTTAATAAAAATAGCAAAACACCTGTATCGGCATTTATCAAAAATTATCAGTAAAAGGTATATGAATGGGGTTTGAATATTTGTTTGGTGAAAATATTTTTTGTTTAAGTAACTATTGTCTTATATTATGCACACATAATTTGTCTATTGACCTGAAATTTAGCAAGCATACTCTTCAAGACTGTCTGTTTGTTTGTATGTCCGGACTTAACTCAAAAACGGCTCGCCCTACTCTGATGAAATTTTGTATTCGGGAAGTATATGTTACTCCTCAATTGATAGGTTAATAATTACTGTGTAATAAATGCATGCGAAGCCGCGGGGTACCGCTAGTTACTTTATATACATAAGAATTATAATTAAGTATCTATGTAGATATCTTAATAATGAATCTTTCCTTTGTCTTTATAATATTGTTATGATACTTTTCAAAGAAATTATCATAATAACAATCTAATTTATCGTCATAATTATACGTCAACTGTTTCTGCGTTCATAAAGTATAATAATATCAATCTCTTTATTGTTAGCTTAGAATGAAGGTGTTTATGTTTTTTTTGTTATGTTACATTCACTTATAAATATATTTTGTGATAATGTACTTTTATTATTTGCATATTACTATGTGCATTAAGTTGCATGTTAAGTTTCGATCCTCATTGCATTTGATCAGGGAATCAATCATCCTTATACAAACGATTTTGCTATATTATGCAGTTTTTTTTTACTAAAGTTCCACTTTTCATATAAAATAATTAATTATCATATTTATGAAACGTAACATATAACCCTGCGCGTATTTTCACCCCCATTGATATTTCTACGTTTCCATAATGTTATCTATATTTTTTCCTGTTCACACGCAAGCCAAAGTGACTGTATCAATTTTATAAACGAATGTCACTTTTGTTAAATGTAGTTCGAAATAGTGAAAACCTGCAACTGAAACCTTTTCGAGTGCATATCTAATACTACTTAAACAAATATTGCTTATTATACTCATAAGAACATCGTCAATAAAAATGTATATAATACATACATAACATATTATACATACATAATATTACATATATAATATACAATATACACGTTGGAAAAAGATAATGGGACATGGAAGAAAAGTATATTAAATATTGAACATAGCCAATTTTACTTCAAGGAAACATTATTTTATTTTTGTAAATAAGAATAACCACATTCGCAGTTTTTTTTAAACCATCGAAAACCATATCGAATAACCATAAGAATCGAACCAACTAAAAATGCAAAAAAAAAACGACATTTACTATGTTATTATGCGAATCGATAGGGTCTATGATAAGGATGAAATCTCTCGAATAAACATTGTATCTCACAATTCAAGAAGACCATGAAATTCAGTGACATATCTTTCTGCAGTTAAGGTTTAATTTTCTATCACCACTAGCTCAGTGCGGCTTTCGGAATATATCCCAGCCCACACGTAAACAGAGCCACCACCGTATAGTACTTTTTCTTCTATACAGGCTTCGTTATAGCGCTCTCCCGGTCTTCTGTACACTCTTTTCCTCCCGTCGTGCTTGTATAAACAGAATCTACACACATCTGAAAACATAACTCTTGACCAGTCATTCAGAGTCCAATTCTCGTGTTCTCTACCATAACTCAACCTTGAGTTTCTGTAGTGTTTTTCTAGTTTTGAGCCATTTGCAGGTTTTCATGGCTTTAAATTTGCTTCAGCCAGACGCCGCCTTACTGTATCCGTACACAGATTGTTTCCTCCAGCTCCTAAATAATGATTCTTGACTTCAACAGCCATAAGAAAGCGATTTCTAAAAATTTTTGACACCATATAGCCATCCCTTCGCGCCGTCGTGCACCTTGTTCGATCTGTTTTTGGTCTTCGAAGATTGGATCCAGTTTCATGGAAACACAGGAGTACTCGCTGAACTATAGAAAGAGTCACACCAACAGTTCTCGCTGTATGTCGCTGACTGTGCCCATCTTCAAGCATTGTCAGGATCCTGGTACATTCTTCAGGGGTTAACGACATGATAACTTCACAATAATAAAATTTATAAGGCAGAGACACCATATTTATAAGTTTTTTATTGCAAAACCAAAACAATTGATTTGAATTTTTTGGTACTAAATTCAAAAACGACCATGATTTTACATTTTCAGTGTTTTATACAATTATCAAAAATAAATAAAAAGGATTCATTTTTTTTTTATGTGGCATTAAAATATTCTTTAATTTAGTCTTTATTTCATAAAGCTAAGTCAGGGTACTTATGAATATATTGAATTCAAAGAGATATTGGATTTGTAAACTATTTCAAGTTATTAATTTGAGGGCTTGGGACTCCTAGAACTTGGTGACTTGGGACAAGGTAACCTAAACTTAGAATACATTCAAAACTACGACTTATTAGTTATAACAAACTTCAATAAAATCTTGGTTTCCAAACTTGCAAGTGCAGACAATACTGTATTTATTATATAATTATATCTTGAAGCATTGGATTAAATTTAAACTGCTTTATTATGCTATTTTTTTAAATTTTACTATGACCGAATTCCACCTGCAAGCACTGTAATCCTTCAATAATTGTATGCAACTCGCAAATTGCTGAATCTTCTCTCTTATGCCAATCTTTCACTTTTGCTCGTATATGCTATGTATGAAATTTCGATTAGATAAAAGTACTTTCACGTATCTAGATTTTTTATTAGAGTTTATTTTAACTTGGATTATATCTTAAGCATTTATATTCCATTAAATTATATAGATTTATTTCGATATATAGAAAACAAAACACAATCTACATTTTCAGTACACGCTGAGAGACGTAAGTTCCAATACTTAAATGAAACTCTATTGTTAAATTGACTTGAATTAAGCATACGTACTTATTATTCGCTAGCTGTACCCGCGACTGCGCTCGCGTGAACTACTAAAAACGGTTTTTTATTTTTGGAGCGGAACCCTAATTTATTTTTTCTAAAATATAAGTAGCCTAAATTATGCCTTATAGCATCAGCTATCTGCCAGTGAAAGTCCCGTAATAATTGGTCCAACTGATTCGGAGATTACCCGGAACAAACAGACAGACAGACAAATATATAAAAAATGGGTTTTTTGTTATAGGTGTCGTGTATGCACTAAGTAAATACTTGTTATTTTGACATTACTAACAGACACTTCAATTTTATTATATGTATAGATTTTATGTCTTCATTTATACCTCTTAGTCTCCATCTGACCATCCATTCACCTGTCATTGACCTATCTACTACCTACCTACCTACGACCTATCTACCTACCTGTCATTCATTGTCATGACCCTGACTCTAAATTTAAACACAATTTTCTCTACTATATTAGCTTTACCGTATTCTAAAAGCATTATCATACTCTCATTTATTTTATGTTATTATCTCAATATAATGATTTACATAAACTTCATTCAGTTAAGAAGACTATCTAATATCTTTTAGAAGTAATAACAAAAATTGGTTAAAATCGTGCAATTTTCGGGAAATCGGTTTCTAGTCGATCCAAGTTGTATATTATTATGACAGAATGCAAAAGTTCAAAACTTATGAATACAAACATCACGGTATAGTATTAATAATATTAAATAGTTGATGCCTTTGATGAAATTCTAACTTAAACATAGGTTGTTTATTAATATTAATGTTTTCAATAGTCAACATTATTCTCATATTTCCTTGAAGTGATATTATCGTTATTTCCGTATTTATCATGGATTATTACAATTTTATTAATTGAAATCATTATCATAGTATCATTAATAGTTAAATAGTTATTCGCGATCTAAAACAAATTTCTTTAAGTAATGCTATGAAATCGTTTTAGTGGGTGTTAATTGTTAGTGTTAATGTGCATAGGAGATAGATGTTTATAAAATATGCTTTATCTACATACATATCGTAAAATTCGAATTATAAACTTCAAAACGAGTTTATATTGACATACTTTATAAACACAATACCGATATTTAAAAATAGAATCATATTATAATCTTCCACTAGGTTTAGCGTTTACCATCCTGGGCCATATCGTCACTTAAGATCAGGTGAGATTGTGGCCACTAAGCCAAACCTATAACGATAAAAAAAAAAAAAAAAAAAACACTTCTTATGTAACAAAATAATGTTATTATACATTTTTTTATCAATACGATACAGGTCAAATTTATGTACCATTACCAAAAAGTTTGTATTCCAATTCTTGTTTACCTGTGGCAGCGCCTATTTTAGCGCATGCGCGGTGATGTGTTAGGTTTTGGCGCCATTCATACGTTTTGTTGTACTGAATATCGTGTTTTTTTTTATTCTTGCTTAAAAATATCTGATAGTAGTGAATGTGAAGAAAATTTGACTCCGCCCGCTATGTGGCGACAATGACTAGTAAAGTCGCGAATATTATATGATAAAGGCTATCACGCTTGTCATGGAAATAAAAAAAGCTACTTACTTCGTCTTCGGAAAACGTGCAAATGGCCTATTGTCTGAAATCGTCAGGCAAGGTTAACTGTTCCTCATTATGGTCCGAATACTCAATGTTAAAGGGTACATTAAGCATATATAACGAAGTTGTTATGTCCTAATATTCAAAACAATCTCATGGATTTTTTCAAGGAACAAAATCTTAGTTTCAAATTCCATTATAATAACATAGAAAACGAAAAGAACTAAATTACTATTAATTTGCCAATAGCAAAGACAGCAAATACGGCCATCTCTAATGCCAACGCCTGTCCAGCAATACTTATACAATTTTATAACATACAAAACTTGAATAATTATTATATAACCAATAAACTATATCTTACTTTTTTAACTTTAAGTTTTTATTTTAGGTAGGTTCAATCCCAATGTATGAGAGTAGATAAAGTAGTGTATGAAACTGTACATAACTAACGATTAAATACTCGTGTGATATTTTGAAGCAACGATGGCTCAGAAGTAGCGTGTACGACTTCGCGTCGATTGACGTGAGTGCGAATCCCTGCAATGAGCCTAAGCCTTCGGTGAAGGAAAATATCGTGAGGAAACCATAGCATGGTGGTAGGGCTTTTTCTACTGCCCGCCTGTCTAGCTACCATCCTCAAGTTGGAAATCTGTCGCAAAGCACCAATAGGTGTATTCCGGCAGCTGCACTTGAGAGCCAGTCTTGAGCCAGTCTTTCTCTAGGTTTAGCATATTGATAATCTTGGGCCACATCGTCACTATCATCTGGTGAGATTTTGGCCACAACGATAAAAAAAAAACTTGCCACTTGTGTTTTAATACCTCTCATATGTAACGGTTTCATAAACTACTATTATATTTTGTATGAAAACATTTAATCTCAGTCGTATCAACTATGACTGCCCTATATATATATATGTAAATGCCAATGTCTAACGTGTTGACAGTTATGCCAAGATAGAAGAGTACTCTATTCAATCTTTTTATTATTTTCTTTCAAAAAACAGGTTATTTAAAGCAAACCATTCAAATATTAAATAAATAAAAGTAGTATGAACTCTGTTAAAAGTAGTAATAATACCTCTGAATCCTTTTTTTTCACTTGAAATATAAGCGTTGTCTGTAAAAAGAAGCATGGTAGTACAGTTCATAATCATTAACGGTAGATCATTTATAAATACTAGATATAAGATAAGGTTCCAAAATGGAGCCCTGTGGGACGCCGATTCTAGATAATGATCCAAGAGAATTTGCCCCATTTACATCTACTTTTACACAGCGATATTTTGAATATTATACTAGAAAATTAAGAGCAGTTCCACAAACACGATTGTTTAAATACAAATGTACTGTGATCAACGCAGTCGAAGGCTTTTGATAGTGTACAGAATACACCGATTGCAACAGCGTCAAGGATAAAATTCTATTTCATGAAACCAAACTGCCGATCAACCTTTATTTTGAACGTATGTTGTATTTACGATACGCCATTCTAAGATAGTTGAAACTGAAGTTACTTCTTATTCTTTCTTATTGCTTATTATTTCATCTAATTTTAGGAAATATCTCAAAACTTTACTCTAATATTGAAAAATTCCACAGAGTTTTCTGAAATGATGTGATAATGACGTATTAAATAATAATATTTGACATATTTTACCATATTTAACATATTTTCGTCTGTTTACATTCAGGCCCAAGACTGTAAGAAAATTTTTCCGTTTTCTTTGGAACAGAAATCGATTATATGGCAAAACAGGAAATTGTAGTTTAGCAGCAAGGGGGCGGGCAACATATAGTAAAACTACAAGTTATATAAACCCTATTGGTTATGTAATAATTTGAAATTTATTTTAATAAATAAAAATATTTTATAATCTAAAAACAAGAAAAGTTTAATTTTTACTTTATTATTTATTATTAATGAGTTGATACAGGTGAATCTTCGTACTTTGGATAAACAATTTTCTTCTCGTTATTCACAGCTCTTTTCTTCAAAAGCCCGTGTTTCCAACCGTCTGGATATCCATATTTGTCCACATCATCCCACCATTGCTGCTTACCAGAACCCCATATAACATAAATAATATTGGTTCCGATCAAAACAACAAATACTGTCCAAAAAGCAATACGCCATTGCCCAATCGTTTGCTGAAATAAATAACCTAATTTTTCATGTAATCAACAAATATTTTTTATCTTAGTTTTTATCTTATCTCATAAACCATCAATATCATTGACCACTGTAATAAAATTTTGTTGATGTGAAAAATAGGAACAGAAACGATAGGATATAACTTCATGAAAATCTTTAAAACTAGTGTGACGCTTTTGACTTCTTTCACGTTAATTGGAATAGAAAATTTAATAAAAATAGTTTATTATCACTTAAAGATAAAGTAACTTTCTATCAGTGACAGATTTTTTTAACATTAGGTGGGTAGTTCCAGATATTGCTTCCTAAAAACATACAAACTTTACCTGCTTATAATAGTAATATATTATAATATCTACAAAACAAATTGGACGTCAAGCGTGAAAGTGTCAATGCTAATGAAGCTTAAGAGAAGAATTAATATATATAAATAATTATATCACGCGCAATGTTAAAACAGTTTTAACATTGCTTACAATTTCATGTTCATTAGTTACCTATATATCTATGAAGTATATTTAAAAAGTCAACTTAGTAATTTTAAATAATATAAGTATATATATGTTATACCGTATAAAAATATTTATGAAAATGCTAACATGCTTGCAAACGGAATATCAAAAATCATGTGATTATAGTAGCAAATCGTAAAACCGCATTTTTTTTAGACAAAGAAATAATTTGAAATTAATTGTCTGCTGCTAAGTCTAGCCTCAGTAACCTGATTAAATAAGCAATTAATAAAATGGTACATAAATCAGAGGTTTAATAGAAAAAAATATGTTAGATTGTATGTAGAGCTATCATTGACTATTGTTTAGTTAGATTTTAAATGCTTACTACATCCTATTTAAAAAATGCACCAATTCTTATATAAAAACGTAAAACTCAATGTCTTGGATCACTCCATTCACAAGCATTTTGACAAAACTAAACTGATGAACCGTTAAAATCCTTCCCCAACTTTCTTTATTACCTTGTCTCATGATAAAAAGTGTTGTAAAAATCGATAAAACGTTTTCTACAATATTAATTTAATTTCAAAAACAATGAATATTAATTAATATTACAAACATTCATTTTATGAGAACTATTTTTTTAATGTCAAAACCATAAAAGCATAAGCAAGTTTGCAAGGTATTTCATTATCATCTTAGCTACTAAATCAATTAAGTACACAGCTCTTTATTACTCAAGGTATATGTTAGTAGGTATATTATTTCCATATTTCAATTAATGTAATACTTAGTAAAAGTTTAATATATATATAGATCTATAAACTAAAGAATTTCTGTATGAATGATATCGAAACGTTGTGAAAGTAATGAAATTTATATTATACTTGCCGTGCCCGTGACTCCAATCGCGTGAACTACAGAATACTGAATATGTGAATTGTGCTACCGAAAACATTGCTTATTATTGATGATTTTTAGAAGCTAGATATTATTGCTGAATTTTTTATACGTCATTTTAAGATCCACAATTATGTAAAATATTAATTTTAGATATCTAGTATGGTTTACTAAGCGTAAGCCATTTACTCGCCCCAGAAGCGTCTTTTTCCGAATTGATTCATCATTATCGTCACTGCTTATTTCATATATTACTTTATGAACAAAATATACCATATAAGTTGGCCAGATAACATATATATGAACCAAAGAAATATAAATTTAAATCGGATTAGTGGTTTTTTGCGTGGAAAGAACATAAACGAACAGATGGACGAGAGAGACGTTGAGTTTTATAATATGTATAGATTTTGAACTCTAAATACTTTTAATACAATATTGCTGAACACAGTATAAATTTTATACATAAGAGTTTGACTAAGCTATAAATTACTTATAGAATCGAAGTTACTGTAGTGTTTAATTGTTTATACATGAAGTAACGATATGATAATATTATTAATTTTATTGCACCGTTTTTTTTATATATGAGTAAGCGCTACTTGTTTTTTAATAAATAGGTAGTCATAAGTTTAAAATTTATACAATAGTTTTTAATACTATACTGCACTTTGTTTGGCATCACAAATTTATATTGTTTAATCACAAAGTGTTTAAAATGGAAATAGCGTGATGTAGTTCACTCAAGAATATTCCAATTCTCATAAGTAACAATGTTTTTTCAATCGTACGATTTTAATTAGAACCTAACTCAGGGTCCTAGACACAGAAAGTAAAATACTTCATTCCAGTTAGTTAAACATAATGATAAAATAAAAATTCAATACTCACATCCGGTGTCAATAATCCAACCAAATATGGTGTAATGATTCCGGATATTGCGGCTGTACCGTTCACTAAAGCAGAACATGTACCGGCGTAATTCGGGGCTATGTCCATGGCATTGATTTTAGCACTACTATAGGAAGCTCCCATGAAAGCCATTGACGCTATGAAGAGACCAACAGCCGCCACACGGTTGCAGCCCGAATAAGAGGCCAAAATAATAAAAACGGCCGGTATGGAAGACGCTTAAAGCAAAAAATATCCGTAACAATGACTAAATCATGATCGAATTGAGTAAAATCTATTACATCTAGTTCAAGGCAACACGGTAAAGAGTAATCACTGACATAGAAAAACATACATAATTAATTATTAAAAAGTATGTTCGTTGATTGGGAGTAATAAAGGACTCTTTCTTTAAAATCTAATTGGTGTGAAAATAAGCTAGCAAGATTGCTTAGGAGTTTTGAAAACATTAAAGTTAGAGGCTTAATAAATCGTAAAAGAGAAATAAACTAGATATTTTAAGTCTCATAAAAAGGACTTTCAATTAAATTGGAGTTTGATTACCTTATCGAGCAATGAATAACACTACTGCTATTGTTAATATTAGGTAACGATTAGGTGAAACATATATACTAAAAAGTATAGGTGGAATACCTCCACCCTACACAAGATTGCAGCCAAATGTAGTGTTGTGTTCCTGCAGTGAGTAGGCGTTCCAGAGCTCCTTGAAGAAGGAGAGGTAGGGCACAGAGAAATTTCTTTGAAGATTTCTCTCTACTTGAGGCAGCCCGACTGGTGCAATAACTCCATCCTAAAGAAGATCGCAACCAAGTACTCTAGTGATGTATTCCTGCGGTGTAGTATTTCCAGAGCTCCTTGGGGTAAGGGTTCAAGGTCGGTAACGCGATAGTGATACCTATACTATTACAAGCGTCCATAGGCTACGGTAGCCGCTTACCAGCAGGCGGGCCCTATGTTTGTTTGCCATCTTTGTAGTATAAAAAAGTAGGTATTGTACTTTATATTAATGTTCATACTACAACTTCATTTTCCCGAAACTATTATATCGTAATATTATTATATATTATAAAACTGTTTGTGTCTGCTTCTAGAAGGTAAGGTGCTTCTAAGTTTTTTTTATTGTTAAGTATAGTTACTGCTGTATATAACAGTTTACAACCAATGTCAGAAAGACCATAGTCCTAATCGAGACCAGTCATAGTTTGAGTAGTTCTGAGGACTAGTTCGCACGGCTCCTGTACCAGTACGTATTGCAAACCACACCCTTCGGAGCGGAACACATCAGTGAATCACTACATGGCTTTGCGTCAGATATAACATCTACCACTCTTACTTGGAAACCTACATAATATATTTATAGAATTTCAAAAGAACTGATTCTTAAAGGCAATTAATTATAATTTTGCTTACAGATTGTTATGTAAATTTTTCTACCGGTTCCAATGCTGTGCCACTTTTTTCTTATACACAAATCGCATAACGAAGCAAAAACGAAAGAGAACATGTACATAGCAACGTAAGGTAACGCTGACATAAGTCCGGTCTGTTTAATATTAAATTTCAGTACATCTGAGAAGTATTTCGGAAGATCAGTCATCATTGTTAAGTAGCCCCAATCGTGACCAATCTGAAATTAATTGTTTTTAAGCAATTGAATTATTCTACTTTTAGAAAAAAAGAAATAGTTATAGGCATATAGTTAGGTGTAAGGATAGCCCACTGGTTGTGTTAGTGAAATTGAAGGAATACATCGTGATTAAAATAGTATAGAATGGGTAAGATATTTTTGGCTTGGCCAGCTACCATCTTTAAATTTAAAATCTGTTGCCAACCTAAGAGCATTTACCGTATCATCATTTGATAAGAGTAATGTATAACTCATTAAACAACATATAGACACTTAAATTGTTATGAATTACAGTGAAAATTCTATTAATAAGACGAGATTACAGTGGTAAAAACAAATATATCAGAATCAAGTAATTCTGCATTAGAAAGTAATTTAAATTCAAATCTTTAACAATAGTAAACACATTATACATTTTAAAAAAATCGTAAACTAGAACATCGTTAATTAAAAAAACTAAATCAAGTATATAGTTAAAATATGTAAATAAAGTTGAGTAAATTATTTATAAACAAAAATAATAAATAATAGCAAGTTTTTTTAATACGGTAAAATTGGTTTACCCTTTTCAGTTTTTCTTATTAATTAATATTCAACTATTCCATAATAAGACAAGGATAACAAAACTACAATAAAACATTTTTTTACTTATATTATCAATACCTAGAAATAAAGCTATAAACTTACTAACCGATGCCAGGATTAGAACCCAAAGAGGACCAGACCTGAGTATTGCTTTAAAAGGCACCGGATCTAATTTTCTGTGTAGGCCTGATGCTACAATATTTCCATTTAAATATTCGCGTTCTTCATCGGAAATAAATGGATGTGAGTTTGGTGTGCTATAGCACAGGAATGTCTGTAAAACAGTACATAAGGATTGAATAAATAATACATATAAATAAAAAAAGCTTCCTGAAGTTTTATATTGTTTAACTTACCATGATGAGTATTAATATAAATACTTATGGTTTACGCAAAGCTGTTGCTATTGACCTATTGGATAATTTTTAGTATATTTTAATCAATTAAATAATGTCCAATATTTGTATTCGAATCATTCCTTCAACCGTATCCCTAACAGCTGCGAATCCTTCATTGCACAAAGCAGTTTTCAATTAACCATCAGTATCAGCAAACAATCAATATTACTCCTCATGTGCTATTAACGCTTACCCAAAATATAAACCATGCGATGCCAAGTCCACCGAAGAAGTAGAAAACATTCGCCCAATCACCATTATTAGCTAATAGTAGTCCAGAGATATACGAGCCGAAGATATTGCCAACTTGTGCGCCTCCAAATATGAAAGCACCGAAACGAGATCTTTCTGAGGGTGGCACCCATCTAGCTAAAAGCAAAATTAACGCAGGTGTCACTGGCCCCTGAAATATTGTGCAACATTTTAGATGAGATAATTATACCTGCCATTTACATATCTGTTCAAAATAACATCTCCAAGTTAAAGCAATTACAACTTGATAATATATATATATATATTTTAATTGAGCTTCTTTTTATCTGGAATAAAATGCTTATCTTTGAATTACATAATTAACTTGAGCTACGAAACTCGATCCCTTATTTTTATTATACTTTAATGGTATTTATATATAGTAAATATACATCATGTCAGTCTTGGATTGGAAGTTTAATTTCTGTAGTCTGAGCGCAGAGTAATAAAAATTTCATACTTCGCCAAATCCTTCAATAACTCTAATAATGAAGAGTCCAACTGCGCCTCCAAAATCAATTGCCAAAGGTGTCAAAGCAGTGGCTATTGACGTCAGTAAAAGGCCCACTCCGACAGTCCACTTTCCACCAAATTTTTCAGCCAAAAGGCCACCAGGCAAATGTGTTAATACGTAGCCATAATAAAAGGCGCTCAGCAGAAATCCTTGAGTGGCTTCATCCCAGTCGTAGCGATCACGGCCCTTCATAAATTAAATAAAGATTGATTTTTAATATATTTACAATTTGAATAAAATCTTTGTAAATTATAAATATGAGTAACTACTATAAACATTAAATGAAATACATATAATATATAGGTATTACTTCGTAATTTGCATTTTAAAATTATATTTCTTGATGTGAAGTTCGTATGTATAACATAAATAAATAAATAAAAAACATTAGTAATAGTCAATTTAAAGAGACAAAAGTCATAACGATAATTTATTTCTATGCGCATATAAAGACAGTATTGCTTGCTTGTTTCTTGATATTTTTTTTAATAATAATAAACAAATTTAATCAATGAATATTTTATAGTATTTTGGTATCTTAAAATAGTAATAACATCTAAACTTGAGGAAAGAAATTTTGAACCTTTTTTTATTTTTTAAATTTTTTGTTGCCTATTAAATTCATAACTAAGAGATTATAACAATTTAAAATACCGCATATCGATAAAATCATTATTTATAGTTTTGAAAAGGTGCGAAATCATTTTAGAAGCTTTTGTTTAAGATTTATCCAACTAGAAATGTGAAAGAGAACTCCAAAAAAATGGTTAATTAACAGTAGGTTAATTTTATGAAAAATCAAGTTTTCTATTCAGCGTAATATTTTCCTTCAACATTCTTTTTTTTTCAATAATTGTTTAATCACATAATATCTAATATATAAAATTCTCATGTCGCGGTGTGCGTCATTGAACTCCTCCGAAACGGCTCGATCGCTCGTCGATTTTCGTGGATCTTAGCGTGCATATCGGCCAGGGTGGAGAATCGGACAACGTCTATTTTTCATCCCCCTAAATGTTAAGGGTCCACCCTTAATTTTTTATTTATTTTTTAAACGCTTCGACCGACGTCATTCTGTAGTCTACGTGAGCGGAGCCGTGGGCACAGCTAATATGTTTTTTATAAAAAGCGGTCGGTTTCAAGACAGCGTTACAGTACAGCGCTCACCGCATGGAGTCCTATTTTAAACATTAAATGAAAGTAATAATAATTGAGATAAAGTACCGAGATTTAAAATGTTTGTTTGGAAATCTTCTCCTCTTTAAGATACCATTTATTAAATTTCTTTCGCACCTTTTTGTTTCCGAATAAATTATAAAATATAGACCCGTTTTTTAAAAAATATTCTTTCTTTACAACTCTTGTAATTATTTATGTGCGGGTTTGATATTTTCGCACATTTTTCTAGACCTCATAACATATCCAACGAGGTATCGTACATATTTTAATTTGCAGTAACAAGAATTAACAATTTTTTACTTGTTGGCTAAAGTAACAATCTGAGATTAGATATTTAAATTCAAGCTGAGAAAACCTATGCACTTGCGTAATGCCCAACTTATAATTATATGGTAAGTGAAAAAAAAAGTGTTTTAAATGATATTATATCGAATTAGTTGCATTATGCAACATAGTAACTATTTTTGAATGTAAACATTTATGTATCATAGACTTAAGTAAATGACATATTGCGGTTGTATCTTTTGCGGAGCAATTAAAATATAATCCATGTAATACCTGTAATAGTAGTAAGGAAGGTAAATACAATAACTTCATGAATAAAATTCAAAAAGAAAAAATCAGGATGTGGTTGTATCAAGGACACAGCCGTGTATTTTACTTCAATACTTGTCCGCTCGGATGCTTTTTTACGTTCTTTACTATAGAGTGAAGGTATATGATGTTTACTGGGTATCACTGAATTGTTATTGAGAAGCTCTTAGAGAGCGTATACGATGTCTATATTTGGATTTGTTTTTGTGACGAGTATAAGCTAACATTGTATTAAGTTTTCTTAATTTTTTACTTTCACACCATAATGTATTCACAGTAACTATTCCATTATAATGTTTTGTATACGCAATGGATAAATATTAACGAGAAGTGTCGATTGAGACTAAAACGAGCATCGTTGCTAATCTGAGTCATAATTTATACAAAATAGAAAATATATGATGAGTCGAAACGACCTCAAAATGGCGGGGCATCACGTCCCTTGTGCGTGATGTGTCACTGTCTTCACTCTACTTGCCGAATTATTTGATCGTTTAACATGGAGTGGTATAATACATTTTGGGAGTAAATGATAGTTATGTAGCTTCATTGCCAAGCTATATCCCCCGATTTTATGAACAACATAGTTATCGTCAGTATTTTAAATAGCTTCGTACTATAGAAGTAAATTTAAAGACGTATTCTCGTCAGAATTTTACTATAAAATAACAATGATTGGAACAATAAATAGTGTTCGTTGAAAAATATTACGTAGGTATACAGGAAATATTCCAAAGTATATTATAGCGATATTTTTATATGGTGCTTTAGAAGATGATCATTTCTTTCTTATAAAAGCAGTGCTCAAAAGAATGCACTATTCATGATACTGATACTAATAATGACCTTGATACTTGACTTTGAACTTGATAAGATCTCGAGCTGAACCAAACAAAGTTTATAATAGTCAAAACGATAGAAGAATAAGATGCAACCAGTATAATTGATCATTGAACTATGAAATATTACTCACTTCATTGACTATAGTTTCATTGCTGGTTGTATTTGTTGTAGCTGTGGTAGTAGACACATCGGGACATGTTTCACCGATTATATGTTCCGTGGACTGCGCGTGGAGAACCATCTGTGTAATGGTCATGCTGAAGCACACTCGCATGGTGAACTTGTTCATCATTGCAAATAATCCCATAATACCGAGGACATAACGTTGCGGTATGGGGATAACTGAAATCAAACACATAACATATTTGAATTAATTACATTGATAAATACCTAGACATCAATAAGTAGTCGGTAGATGTTACCAGCAGAACTGCTTAAAGTCGTATTTGAAATAAGTAAATCTTCGTTTTTTACTTGAATGAGAAATAATAAATGAATCTACTTTGAAGCAGAAAAACCAATAATGGACGAAAGTTTTACAAGATTCATAAGTTCTGAAGTTAGGAAATGTCAATAGGGATTGTCCTATGGAGATTCAATAAGATAACATATTCAAATGCTTTTCGTTACTCGTATGTTATTTTATTATAATTTTAGGAATATATTTATTAAATACAAATTTTTCGCTCATAATGTAGGTCCGCATAAAAACTAAGTTTTATTATTTATATTGCCGTTATTAATGTATTTATGTTATCTTTGAAAGCCTCTTGTGATAAATAAATTATAAAAAAAGTAACAACACTTAATCGTGTGCTCACGTATTTGATCTATTATGCAGTAATTTCGGTTGACTTGTTTTCGTCTCAGAATTTTTTTATCATAGTGATAACCTATTGAAGCTTGTTTATGGTATTATTTACTGTTAGTGTCGCGAAATCAACGATAATGGTATGAATCGCGTAAGAAAAACACAAGTTGCCGGAATTCCTTTTTTTATTCGTATTACATATACCTGTATATAATAAACACAATGTTGATATATTTGTTAGGCAATTTTATTGTGCTCGCAGTTTATACATGTTATTGCAAATGGTAAAGATATCTAATGATAAATGATATATTTTAATACATATAGTATCGTTGTATTTCTTAAAATACTAATAAAAAAACTATTTTGAAAAAAAAAGCTTTTGCATGAAATCTTTACAGGCAGTCGAAATGAAACTTAATTAATTGTATATTATTCAATATAATTGAATAAAAATACGCTAAAGCATTACTTTTGAATTATTGTATATTTTGTTAATGCAGCGTCCGTAATTCCATCTTGGTAAAATAATCTCATGTGGAGCAGTCACAAAAATAAAACCACGTAAGCCCATACGTCAAACGTCTGTTGCTGCCGGCGATCAACAGACTAACTTATTGGTCGCTCTTGTTCCCCTCCCGCGTTTCGCAGACCATTACGAGGGTCGCGCTTACAGCGGTCAAGCTACAGCAATACAGATTTTAAAAATATTTAAAATAAACACTATAAGTTTGTAATGATTTGTTCTCAGAGAGATTCGAATACGTATTTAATAAAAAAATATGGTTATCTGCCATATAATGAAACCCTTGTTACAGTTTTACTTTAAGATTTTTTATGAAAATAATGTTTAATTATGTTGAAACATTTCTTTTGAATATATCATGTTCTAATCAAATCACAAGTAAGCGTGGCTTCATCAAATGTATTTCCAATTTAGTTTACTAATATTATATTTGTAAATGTTAGGAAGTTTGTTTCTTAATAACTCTCAAGCGGTTAGAATGTAATTTAGCGTAAAGGTTCAATATATCAAGGAAATAAAAATAAGATCATTTTTAAACCGATAGAAAAAAAATAAGCGAACAAGGCCAGCAGTAGCTAATCTAATATAAGTCTTTTTTTTAAATATATGGCTATATTAAAATTCTTATTGTAAATGATTATAAAAATAACCTTATTAGCTTTTTAGAGTTAATTTAAATGTTAATATGGTCTTAAGAAAGTAAACAGAACGAAGCTACAAGTCAGTGAAAAGAACTAAAAACTTCAATTATAAAATAATTAATTACCTCTGTTCAAAATACGCCTCCATCCTGTTCTGTTCATATTTGGACACTATTTGATAATTCAAATATTATTTATTTTCTTTATAATGAACACAAAGGTGACTGGTGAAGTAGTCATGTAACAACTTACAATACACGTCAAGCGACAGATGTAATCATATTGCATCTGATAAGGTGCACTTTAACACTTACTTTAGTAACTTTAAAATTTACGTATAATAAATAAAATTATAAAAAAACTGTTCAAACACTTAACAGAATAAAAGAAAAACCAGCTGGTCTAATTTATAGATGTAATGTTTTTGTCTGATACCTAGGGGAGAAAAGGGTAATGGTGGTCAGCGGGTAATTGTAGTAAGTACAATAACAAGAAAATTAAAAGACGTTGACAAGTGAATATAGAGCGAAATGTTCGGCCATACTACACACTACTTCCACCTTATCACCGGTTTAATTAATACGTGACGTTTGGACGAAAAGAGTGTATTGTTATTTGCCGCGATTTCATTATAATTTTAAAATCTTTTTAAAAATAACACTTTTATTTTTATTTAAGTAATTTACTAAACAATCTTGTTGTGTGACATTTTTAGTGAAATATTTAACGTTTTTTTTTTTTTGAGATTATTGTCAATGTTGGGCTAATGTGATTTAGATGAGCCCTATTCAATAGCAAAAGAGTAGCAAAGCAAGAATCTATATGCAAGGACAAGGGACGTGTTCTTCAAGACTAACAGTCCTCCTCAGAGCCGGATACAAGTTTCTGTAATATATGTGATGACGATAAAAATGACGATGCAAAAGATGCTGAAAATAGGTCTTTGATTTGCGAAGTGTTTGGTCACAACAATGAGTTATGGTACCGCGACGGTGCACTGCGTGTGGATTGTCGGCACACGCTGACCGCTTCTGATGGATTTAGCAAACGGTTATGTGTGCGACAAGTGCTGAAGATGTGTTGACTCACATTGTCTAATATGATGACTACCATTACCCGCATGTCTGGGCAATGGGGGTCAAAATTTTTTTAAAGTGAAACTTGTATTCTATCGCCCCAATTTTTTCCATTTATCTATCGCATGTCGCATTACAGCATTACAGCTCGCCGTGGAGTACGGAACTGTGAGACTAGAGGCGAAGATGCAGTTATTGATAGAATAATTGAAGTTGACAATGATTCAATGATTGAAATAAATATTGGTCTTAGTTTTAAAGCTTTATTTTATTATTATTATTATATTTTTTTAAGTTTCACTTGCATTGTGGTTTCATAAAACCACACAATTTTTTTAAAGTGTTATTATAACTAAAGTATGAGTTCAAAATTTAAAAAAACTGCTTCAGTTTGATAAACTAGAAATTATATTAATAAAACTGTTTTTTAATTAACCTGAAATAAATAACTTCATATTTTTATTGATTCTTGCTTAAGTGACTCCCATTACCTCCTTTCCCTCTACTTACACAACTAATAAAATATATTATTATATAATTTAAATATAACGTAAAGTTTATAAGTTATTGTAGATGACCTGCAATTATAAAATTATAATATATATTTATTGATATATGTTTACAAAATTCAAAATTTAGTTGGTGCAACGTTTTTCAATGTGGAAGAATATCCAACAAAGAAGACAACAAAGAATATCAAACATCCAAAATATCCGACCCTCGATCGGGACGTCATGCATCAGCATTTACCGAAGCAACGGTTATAATTAATGTGATGTAATGATACGTTTTAGATAGGTGTATGCATAACATTTTAAATGAACGCTTGGAAATAAAAAAAGTATCCACATGTTTGGTACCTAGCTAGAAACTCAGTACATACGAGTAAGTCTCAGTATGACAAGTAATCGCTGGCAACACACCGTTGTCAGAAAATTTGGTCTTTAGAGACTGCAGTGTCTTGGATGAGAAGATGTTATGAAGCTTCTCGAACGCTCACCCGAGTTAAATTCAACGACTGAATTCTTTCTCGAAGTGGACCTACCTAACTGGACAGTATGTCTTAGGTATACATATCCATCAATAAATTCAAGTGCAGCGTCTCCTAATCTTCATTCTTTACGGAAGTTGGTGCTACATGGACGCTCTACTTGACCTTTGTCTTGTCCATGTTTATTTTAAGACTAATTTGTTCGGAGACTATGAAGTCATCAGCATTGCACTGAGGTCCTAAATGGTCTCAGCTGTAATAGCCAAAGGGGCCCAAGAGTTGAATTGAGTTGAGCGGCAACCACGCAAAGGAAAACACAGTGTGGGCAGATCCTTCAAAGGGTGAACCAAGCACCTGATAAAGGTTGCAGGAATTCGCTAGGTGCGAGCACTGGAGGACTATCCGTTGTGACGATCTTTGGAGGAAGCCTATGTTGCGCAGTACACGTATTTCGACTGTATGGATGGATGGACTAAGCGAGCAACCGCAAATTGTAAGTTGGTCAGTTAAAAACTTTTACACGTGTTGACTTTTCGACACCATTATATATGTGCTGTCGCTCTGCGATGATATTGGAGAATGTAATTAAAATATTTCTTGGTATAAAAAATAACAATAACAAATCACGAAAAATTAACATTATAAACACTTGATAACAGAACGTAACACGTTCTACTAAATAAACTGTTTACTAGGAAACAATTCCAATAGTCTGCAATATAAATATTAGTGATTAAATCAGATAAACAAAGTAGAGGAGTTGTAGGAAGTGAAATAATTATTCATGGATAGGAAGAAATGGTGCTTCGTTTTTAAATCTAACATAACAGTGACACTTTAGTAATGAAAAACGATAAGTAAATCACCCTCCTAAAAAGGAAATTAAAGCTGTCCATATGGATAACTGTTATCGAGTTAGTGAATTGTTATTTTATTTATCTCAAGGAGTTCTCAAGGGGAAACTGCGAAAAGATAAAGAAGCGTTCTCAACGATCTCCCTTGAAAATATAACTATGTATCAATTTTAAATTTAGATTTATGGCAAATTATTCAATCAAGAAATAAAAATTATTAAAATAATATTCCTACTTATTTACAATAATTAAAACGAAAAAACTTATAAATATATCGTACATTTAGCTAATATGTTTGTAAGCAGATGTTTCTAAATAACATATTACCATTTCTGTAGTCGTTTCAGAAGCAACAAAATTGTTACATTTCGACTTAATAATACATAATCCAATAAAATTATTACTGATCAAATATATAGTATATAATTGAGAATAACATTAAAAATTTCAATACGTAGTTATAGTTATAATAAGTACGTTGAAAACGGAACAACGCTTTTCATTCCAGTTGAATTATTATGACAATGGAAGTTTTTCGAGAATTACAAATAGGGTCAAAAGCATCGATTTCTAGCAGCTCCTTCAGTGAAAACACTGAAAAACCGTAATTGAATGTTTAAAAAGCAAAATTTATGATCGTATTACATTTTACAACTTTTAAGAGTTATGCTAGATTTGCAGAAAATTGAAGGTATTTATGGTATTAAATATATTCAAACTAATATTTTAGGGTTCTATAAATCAAATATAAAAAATAATCCCTTATAGGATCAGTTTGTTGTTTGTCTGTCCGTGTGTTATCACACTTTTTTCTCGAAAACGACTGTAGGTATATAATTAAATTAATACCGAATACTAAGATCTATGACCTTAACTTCCCGCAAGATTACTACAGTCTTGAAATTTGGCACGAAGGCAGGTATTGTAACAAAATTTAAGGAATAAATCCGAAAATAATAAATGTGTAATTCCGTGTGATATTTATTATATGCATTTATTATATGCAACAAAAAGTTTATTTTTTTCTCTTGATAATGGTTTCAGGTGTTAAGTTGAAATTAATATTAAGTATCAAGACCTATAATCTTACACTGCTGTAAAAAAGTCAAGATTCTAGGTTAACTTAATAAAGAGATATAGCAACAAAATCTTTCATTCAGTTGTTCATTAAATTATAATAATTTGCGTTCCATATCATACGTAATACGAAATAAAGTTACTTACTTAAAACGTAATTAAACTTATCATGCTTTACAAAATGTTTTTTTTTTATAATTCAGTATAAAGCGTGGCCTCCTCTTTTCTTTAAAACTTGCCGGCAACGATTCTTCATTGACTTTATGAGATTGTTTATCTGATCCTGCGGCAATCACTCCCAATGGAATTTTAACAAGTCTTTCACTTGTTAGGTTGTCGAAACTCCATCAAGGTTTTCTAGAACACGTATTTAGAGGATATCCCATGCATGTTCGATAGGATTGAGGTCCAGTGTTTGTGCAGGCCACGGCAAAACCAGAATGTTTCCCATTGCCAAGTACTCTTTAGTTCTCCGAGCTGTGTATGAATGCGCATTACTATCCATCAGCGTGAAATCTGAGCCAAGACTTTGTGCAAATAGTTCGACATAAGGCTTGAGGATATCTTCAACGTAACTTTCAGTGTTCATTTAAAGAAGTCTTAATTTTGTAAAATGTTTTTTTAAAACAAGCATTTATCGCGAAATCAGTTTATCACAACTGGGTATTTGAAAAAAAAAAAATAGATTTTTTATGTATTTTAAAGCTTCATCATAATTATGATAATAGTCGATTGGAAAAACTCTTAAAACTTTTTTTTATTAATAATGAACAATTGAAAATTGTAAGATTTTAAAAAGAATCACATGACTACGAACGCGCTACGATTTATCGTAAGGTTTGTGACGTCATAATGTTATAGGAATTTCATCGATTGAGTGTCAAAGCACTGTAATAGCTGTGCTACAATGAGTAGAAATTAACACTGTGACGTCACACGCGCTCGGATTTATTCGGGAACGATCGGTGCGTTTTCGGTACTGAATTCAAACATTAATTTTTATTTTGAAATATCTTTTGAAATATTGCAAAAAAAATAGTTCGTTACAAAACTTCTATATGATCTTTCCATTTACTACAAAAAAAAAACAAATACCAAATTAAACACATTCAAAATTTCGTGTCTGAGCTGATGACTGTTGAGGAGTTCTTTCATCGAAAACCATGGTTGCAACAGCCAGGCTATGGTGTGATTTATAACGGGCAATTAAAATTAAAATTGTATATAAAATTTCGTGTCTAAGCTGTTGACCGTTAAAGAGTTCTTTCGTCTGGAGCCAATCCTGAATGTCGAATGAGGTCACGCTTACCATATAAATTCATTGTCATCGGAATTGAATCAACGTCTAAAACGTAGGATGAGGAAGTGGGTCAAATTTAACTTGCAAGATTTGATTACAGACAGACACTGGGACAGGTGACACTAAATAAAAGCTTGTAATAAAACGATACTTGTTTAATAGTGTACTTATGGCAGCATGATGATTATGGAATGTTAGCTTGGATCACTTCTAGCACAATATGAACGAAATTGTATATTTGAAATAAACAATTGTATTTAGTTATTTAAAAATGTCCATTATTAGGTACTTTTAGCTAAAGTCCTCTATATTTAGAACACCATTGTACGGCTATTCTAATTTACACATTTATGAAATTGTGAAACTACGTGCTTTATAAAAGAATCAATCAAAATTGTAAATATTCCATATGAAACCTATACTTACATCATTGTTTAAATATTTATTTCCATATATAAATTCGAAAATAACTAGAAACAAGAAAAACAAATACTTTATTTTTATTAATTAATCAATTGATACAGGTGAATGGTCGTGCTTCGGATAAACAATCTTTTTCTCCTTATCCACAGCCCTTTTCTTCAAAGGCCCGTGTTTCCAACCGTCTGGATATCCATATTTGTCTACGTCATCCCACCATTGCTGCTTACCAGAACCCCATATAAGATATACAATATTGGTTCCGACCAAAACTATAAACACCATCCAAAAAGCAATGCGCCATTGCCCAATTGTTTGCTGAAATGAAACATCAATAAGTCATGGATGCCACAGATAAAAAAAAACGAATTTGTATGTATCTGATCTTGGAAACAGTGAACAAAGTAATTTCATGCAAATATTTAAAATATCCTAAACAAATTGGACGTTAAGCGTGAAAGTGTCAATGCTAATGAAGCTTCAAACTTTGCAAGAAGTATTAAAATACATAAATAATTATGTCACGTGCTAAAAAGATTTATACCGAGCAAAGAATTACATTTAAAGAGCCATTTTTGAATTTTTCAAAAACATTCTATTTATGAAAGTGCTTACAATAATGATGCTTGAAATGGTATCAAAAACCTAATAAATAAACAATATACTATTATATTGTAAAATGCATATAATAGTTCTTAAAGAGAATAAAAAGATTTGAAATTCATCGCCTACTGCTGTCAGCTGGCCTCGATAATCTGGAAGCTGAATGATCAAATATTATTAGGCTAATTGATATTAGATCAAATAATAATACTGGAAATGTTAAATTATTCACATGTTGATGATTATTCTATTATCAACAATTGAAAAACCGTGACCAATTTCCCTTTGTCCAATTTCACAAGCCGTGAATAAATAATGCTAAAAACCGCCTGTAAGTACTTAGGTATACATTTTAAGATAAATATTTTTTATGAAACAGCTTAACTAAGGCAGAAGTAATTTTACACGGTAATCTATTTTTGTCTACGCTAATAAACCAATTATTTACACGGGTCTTTTGTAGGTTTATATCGACATATTATATTTCCAACGTTATAACGAGTGATCATTTTATATCAGAGGTACTCAAAGAGTCGATCAGAAAAGCTTTCCACGCCGATATATTTTATCCATATGCCGATAAACTGAAAAATATGCAAATGCAGAATCAGCAACAGACATATGCTTAGGTACTACTATGGAAATAATTAAAATTATATGATCGATCCTGCATAATTTTAACACCCGAATATATTTCACAATGCAATAGATACTTTTGAACATATAAATAAGAGGTAATTAAGCTATAGTTTAAGTTAGTACCGAAATTAAAGCATAATTGTAAGAATGATTTTATTTTTGTAATTTTTTATTTTCTTATTTTTTAAGTACGGCAAGCCTGCAAAATGTAATTATCAATTTTGCCTAGCAGAATTTTAATATTTAGTTAGGCGCTGCTTGTTTTCAAATAAGTGGTATTATACAAAATATCTACACTTTTGATACCATCACAAATATAGAAGTACTTGAAATTTGAAACGGTGAATGAACGGTGAAACGTGAATTACCGTGATTTTGTCCCATTTTCAAAACAAATGATAAGAACGACATTCTGATATAACTTTTAACAATTTAGAGGAAAATCTTGTCAATGTATTATGATTTCTTGAATACATATTTTGAATATCATTTAATCAATTTGTAGAAATTCGTATTCTTGTAGAAAATAAACATTTTATAAATTTCTTACATAGAACAATTTATAAAAAATTGAAGCTTTCTAATAATTTCCTGCACATTTATTATAAATTAATACACTTTAAATATTTTTTGGGAAAAGGTACTATGTTATGAATAGGTAAAATCCGTTGATATAAAGTATAACAATAATACTATAATTATCCGAGATATCTAAGGTATCGAAACTCAGAAAACTGAACTTATCGTTCTTTATATAATAGCTTAAAAACTAAACAAGGATCCATTACATGAAATGCAAAATACTTCCTCTAGTTACTAAATACTTTGACAAAATAAAATAAAAAAATGTTTTAAATCTCACATCAGGTGTCAACAATCCAACCAAATAAGGTGTAATGATTCCAGATATAGCGGCTATGCCGTTCACGAAAGCCGAACATGTACCGGCATAATTTGGGGCTATGTCCATGGCATTGATCTTAACGCTGCTATAGAAGCCTCCCATGAAAGCCATTGACGCTATGAAGAGACCAACAGCCGCGGCACGGTTACAGCCCGAATACGAGGCCAAGATAATAAAAACGGCCGGCACGGAAGACGCTGAAAGCAAAAAAAAAAAATCCGTAACCGTGACTAAATCATGATCGAGTTAGAAGCAAAAACGGCAAGGGTTATTTTATGAATAATTGTAAGATTTTCATTTATAAAATATTACTGTTATTAACTAATACATGTTATGAACAGAAATTTTAAACGTACCTATGTTCCTTTACGTTTGGTAAGAAAAGAATTTTCTATTCATTTCTTACTAATGTGAAAATGAGGATGTGAGATAACTTAGCAGTATCGAAATTATAAAAGTTAGAGAATAAAAATCGCATAAGAGAAGAATTTTGCGTTTTTAATACGATATTTAGCAATGAATAATTCTAATGCTATAGTTTACATTTTAATGAATAAGTACAAAATACAAACCAACAAAAATACTGTATTTTATATTAATATACATGCCTAAGCCTCCCCTGAAACATAATTTAACGTAATTGTGTTATAAATCTGTTTGTATCTGTCACAAGAAAGATACAAACTATTTTATCTTTAAAAGGAAAAATTGCAAAAAAAAATCTTATCACTGTACTCAGTTGTTAAAAGTATATAAATTTATCAAAAACTATAATATAATTTTACTTACAGACCGTTGTGTAAATTTTTCTGCCGGTCCCAATGCTGTGCCATTTTTTTCGTATACACAAATCGCATAGCGAAGCAAAAATGAAAGAACATATGTACATAGCGATGTAAGGTAATGCTGACATCAGTCCGGTCTCTTTTATATTAAATTTCAGTACATCTGAGAAGTATTTCGGAAGATCAGTAATCATTGTAAAGTAGCCCCAATCGTGACCAATCTGAAATAAAAAAAATGTTAAACAATTTAATTATGCTAGTTTTAGAGATAAATGTTATTGTGCTCACAATATACATAAATTTTAAAACAAGGAAGGCTTAGGTATAGAACTTTAATGCCATCGATTCATATGAGTTTGTATGGTACTATGAGCTGCGGCTTTCGTTGAAGTAAAATATCATGATTAAATTATAGCATAATATGGAATGGGTATAAGAAATGCTTTCTATCTTCCACATATTAAAAATCTTTTGCCCGGTATCCATTGTAAGTTAAAAACGTTATCATCTTTTGCCGCATCATCATTATAATCGGTTATGATTTTGAATATGCTCTGGACTGTTACTCGTTTAAAGATATAGTTGGTAAAATTGCTAAGAAATACAATTAATCGTATTCTATTACGAGGACGAGAATATACTGTAAAAAATACACCAGAAACAAGTTATTAGTACATCCACAATGAGATACGAAAGTAATTTAAATTCAAATACTTGATTAAATTATTCATTAGATCTTATAACGTAGACACTAAAGAGATAAACTAGAAAATAATATCGATTTTTAAAAACAAAACCATTTTCACAATTAAAATATTTGAATAAATTAAGTCAATCATTTATTAAAAAACAATAAAGTCAAACAATCTTTCAAATTGCTTTGTTCATAAAATACAAAGACATAAGAAAAACAAATCTATAAAAAACAGAATAATAAAATTAAATATTTTAATATAACCATAAATTTACTTACCGCTGCCATGATTAGAACCCAAAGAGGACCAGACCTGAGTATGGCTTTAAAAGGCACCGGATCTAACTTTCTATGTAGGCCTGATGCTACGATGTTTCCATTTAAATATTCGCGTTCTTCATCGGAAATAAATGGATGTGAGTTCGGTGTGCTATAGCACAGGAATGTCTGTAATATAACAATCAAGATACATAGGTATCTGCAAAATGTTCAATAGTCTACAAATCAGAAAACAATCAATATTACCCAAAATATAAACCATATTATTCCAAGTCCACCGAAGAAGTAGAAAACATTTGCCCAATCACCATTATCAGCTAAAAATAAACCAGAGATATACGGGCCAAAGATATTGCCAATTTGCGCGCCTCCAAATATCATAGCTCCGAAACGAGATCTTTCTGAGGGCGGTACCCATCTAGCCAGGAGCAGAACGAAAGCTGGTGTTACTGGACCCTGAAATATTGTACAACAAATTTAAATGAGATAATCATACACAAATAGTGAACCGCTTCCTTTTGTTTAAAATAATATGTAACATGTTTTATTAAAAATTGATTTAACCAAAAACCAAAGAAAAATTATAATTTAATTTATTTTATAACTCAAACATTATAATTGGGTTGGGTTATAAACAAAAGTTCTTTGCTCTGAGCACAGAAATAGGTAATAAAAAAGTGCTCACTTCGCCAAATCCTTCAATAACTCTTATAATGAAGAGTCCAGCTGCACCTCCGTAATCAACTGCCAAAGGCGTCAAAGTAGTGGCGACCGAAGTTAGTAGAAGGCCTAGTCCGAGTGTCCATTTCCCTCCAAATTTTTCAGCCAAAAGACCTCCGGGCAAATGCGTTAACACGTAGCCATAGTAAAAGGCGCTCAGCAGAAATCCTTGAGTGGCTTCATCCCAGTCGTACCGATCACGGCCCTTGATAAGTTATTTAGTTTCTTAACATAAAAAATATGAACAATTCTGTAAATAATATCTTAGAAATGCATTTTTGGGACGCGCTCTCATTTTTGCGCGCTTCAATTTCAGGTATAGTTTCTTACTAATCTTACTACTACACGTGCACAGTTCACGCATGTTTTATATTGGCGGTAAATTACTAAAATTACTAATATGTACAATTATATTACAATGTAATTAATAAATCTGTAGTATATAAGTAAATGTATAAAGTTTTTATGCGCTAGTTTCATAATATGACAGCTCTTTACCTGATGCTAAGGTAAAATCACTAGGATATCTTTATATATACTGACCGACACATAAACGGCATCAAAGTTCAGGATTACTTTCAAATGAATATTTTTAATAAGTATGCAAACTTTTTAGATTTACATAAATGGAAAAGTGGCCATTAAACATTAAAAAAAAATTAAAATGGAACTGCAGCAAAACAATTGATTATAGTCGGGAAAAGAAAATTTACGCGTTGACTCAGATTTATGGGTTATTAGGGTAGAGTTATAAAATAGTAGATTTTTCACCACGTGTGTACTATTCGTGATCCACTCAGCAAGGTGGATCATGTACAAGTACTTAACGTAACTTACTAACTGGCTTATGTGTGTCGATATTTTTTTCCATACTCATTACACACCTCGATACAGCTTACATCGAAAATTATAAATTCGCTTTTATTATCCACTCATTTGAATTGCACGTAGATGCATAATGCACATGCATTTAATTGTTCTTATACTTCGAGATTAGATATTTAAATTTAGACTAAGAAAACCTACATACCTGCATAATGCGAAATTTACTAGTATGGTGCGATAGTGCAATTATTTTGAAATTCAAATATTTTTACATGATAAACTTATGTTTGCATATAAAAGCGCTACAGTCAATGACTTATATTTTCATTCTATTGTATGCTTAGTAATTAAATAAAATACTTGAGTGACAGTGCTAAGGATAATTATTATAATGACTATAACTAAATTATATATTTTTTCATAAGGTATAAGGGACCGTAACATTTTAATAATTATTGAACCTGTAACATGCTATAATATAGTATACCTTGAAAAATATTACACATATACCTATTTATACACATAACGTGATTTGTATACCAGGTAGCAATGTATTTTAAAAGATGATATTGTATTTCTTGTAGAATTATTTCTGAAATGAAGTTTTTACCCGAGACACTAACAATATTAGCTAATTTAGAAATACATAGTAACGGATACCAATACTCTGGACTTGATAAACTAAACCAAACTAAGTTCATAATAGTCAGAACGATAGAAGAATAAGATGCAACCAGTATAATTGATCATTGATATATGAAATATTACTTACTTCATTGACTATCGTTTCATTGCTAGATGTATTTGTCGTAGCTGTATTAGCAGACACATCGGGACATGTTTCACCGATTATATGTTCTGTTGACGGGGCGTGGAGAACCATCTGTGTAATGGTCATGCTGAGGCACACTCGCATCGTAAACGAGTTCGCCAGCGCAAACAATCCCATGATACCGAGGACATAACGTTGCGGTATAAAAATAACTGAAATTAAAAAGAAAATATCGTGATGACACCAATGCATTATGGTAGGGTATTTTTAATGCACCACTGGCTATCTACCTTCAGTTGAAAATCTGTTGCCAAACACATTTTTTGAGTTTCGGCAGTTGTATTTGAGAGCTGGTTCTTCCAGGCTTAGTATGTTAACATCTTATTGTCATAGCGTCACTTAACATCAGGTGAGTTTGTGATCAAGCGCAAAGTTTTAAACATTAAATAAGATAATAAATTTTATTGTGAATATTGGAATACATTTGTCAAAATCTGTTTTTCCTTCTTATATTTAAATTGCCTATTATTAAAAAATAATAATAATAAAATAAATTCTTACCTCGGTTTAAAATACGCCTCCATCCCGTTAGCGTCATGTTTGCTCACTATTTTTTATCAAACTTATTTATCTACTGATAAATCAATAATATTAGTTACCTTCCTTACGTTATTTACAATGAACATAATCGTGACTGGTGAAGTGATGATGAAAGAACTTACAGTACACGCCAACCAACAGATAAATTTAATCATACCGCATCTGATAAGATTTACTCTCACAGAGTCTTTAGATAAATTGATATGTAAGAATGTGATGGTAATATTGTGAAAGTCACATAAGAGTCATAACTGCATGCAGCATGAATTCTGAAAACACTGTTATATAAATTATATAATATGGAATAATTATAATAATTTATCATTCAATATTACTATCGGTTGTAGTCACAGATTTGACTCATTTTTTAAACTTATTTTTTTGAGTGGACTGTGAATTTTTATTTCAGCGCTAATCATTTGCAAATAAAAGTAACACAGAGCAAGCAGAGTCATGCATTTCTCTTGGTATTAGAACATTTTTTAGTACCTCTTTGATTAGTTATCACTTTAAAGTTGAAAATCTGCCTTATATTTTTAATCGAATTTTGTACGATTTTCAACTGCTCAGTCGCTTATACACTATCATTTGATATTGTGATCAAACACCAATCAAAAGCTGAATAGTAAAAATGTAATTCCTTAATATATTTACTTAGTATCGAGTATACTTAAATAAACCAAATACTAACAACAGAACACTTAAAAAGAGAAGTTGTAGTAATCACTGCGTATTCTTACTAAATTGTATTACCCGCGATACTTCTAATCGTCTACAATAATCAAATGTAAAAGATTATAGTTTTATTAGAAGAAAGCGGAATACTTATTCAAGGATAAGGAGTATAGAGTATAGGAATATATGCTCCGATTTTTCTAAACCTCCCTAATAGAGGCACGATAGAAATGAAATACTATAGGTAAATCTCCCTCCTAGGAAGTTAAAGTTGTTGACATAAATAACTTTTGTCGAGTTAGTGTGACCGCGGAATCAATTTTTATTATATTTATCTTTGCAGTGAAGGAGTTGTCAAGTGAAAAGTGCGCAAAGATAAACAAGTGTTGTAATATCGCTAGTCAGTCGTTCATATTAGATTTATTGCAATATTTTCAACAACAAAATAAAAAATATTAAATAGTATTTATATGTATAAGAATTGCAAAGAAAAGTATGTAAAATATTATATGGATAACGTATATTTGAATAATATTCTTCAAAATAAGCCTCCTTCCTATTAGGGTTATATTTGCACACAAAGTATTTGATCAAACATGTAGCTATTGATAATATGTCGTTTACAAAGGTTACTAGTGAAACTGATGATGAATGAAAACTTACACTTGCATGAAGTATTAAAATACGTAATTGATTATGTCACGAGGCTGATGCCAGTTCTAGCAGTTGCTAACAGTGATTATTTTAATAAAATGCATCCTGAACTATGAAATACATTGAAAGAGTTAATTTTAACATATTAAATAATATTTTTAACAGTTTAAAATTAAGGTATGTGAGAATGCTAATATTTATTCTTGATAAAAACCATCTCAATATATTTCACTGTATAAATATATCGTAAAAGGGTCTTTTTTTTGTTTATAACAATGAATTATTAGGAATTTATTTCCTGCTGCTATTTCTTGACTACAGAAACCAGTTAGATGATCAATTAATAGGAAACCCATTAGAAGTTTAGCAACAATTTAAATGTTAAATTATTCTCATATAGATCGACAATGGTTTATTTTTTGTTACAGTTTAAGTGCTTACATCCAATTAAAAAAAACACAAATTCCTATACAAAAACTTACAACTCAACGACTTGGATCACTCAATTCATTAGCATATTGGCCTTAACGAAATCATTGAACCGTTAAAATCCTTCCCCAACATTGTCCATTAACTTGTTACAAAATAAATGAAAAAGTTGTAAAAAGTGTTTGAAACACTTTTTGCAATAATCAATATACTATCATATTCAAATTTTTGAAGCGAAGATGGGTTAGTGGTATCTTGTACGACTTCGTGTCGATAGACGTAAGTTCGAATCCTTGCAAAGAGCCTGAGCTTTCTGTGAAGGAAAACGTCGTGAGGAAACCATAGCATGGTGGTAGGGTTTTTTCTGATGCCCACCTGGCTAGCTACCACATTCAAGTTGAAAATCTATCGCCAAGCACCAATAGGTGTGTTCCGGCAGCTGCACTCGAGTATCAGTCTGCCACTAAGTTTAGCGTGTTACCATCTGGAGTCACATCGTTACTTAATATCAGGTGAAATTTTGCCCCCTACACTAAATCTAAAACTGTAAAAAAATTATTCATAAATACTTTGTGAGTAGGAGGTGCACTTATTTATTTCATTAGAACATTTTTTTAATGAAACAGCATAACTAATGGACAAGTAATTTTGCACGGTAATCTATGAAACTTATTTTATACCTATGTTACTAAACCTATTATGTACACAGTTCTTTATGACAATCCTGCGAAATGTAATTATCAAATTTGCCTCGGAAAAATTCCAATATTTAGGTAGACGCTACTTTTTTTCAAATAAATAGGCTTAAGTTTGGAATATATGTAATAATTTTTAATACTGCTTGATTCTGTACTTCTGATACCATAACGTATATGGTAAATTCAAATTAAGACAATTTGAATTCGAAATTTTGTCGTACTTAATAAATCAGTGTAAATTATCGTGTTCCTGTCCCATTTATAATACAGAGATAAGAACAGGGACAACGTAAAACTTCAGATATATGTTTTAACAATTCAGAGGGATATCTTGTTAGTGTATCCACTAAATTAAGAGGTAATATGATTATTAACTATAAATATTATTGTACAGTTGAAAAAAAAAGGAAAAAGATAAACCCGATCGAGTTTCTTGCCAGATCTTTTCTATGACTGGGATGTTTTCCGAACCAGTAGTAGACAGGTTCAGTCATTCATAAGTGCCTTCTTAGGGCATAAATTGAATTTTCTGTACAACTATCACAAAATGTTCTTTAAGTAAATTTAAAAACATTTTTAGGAATATACTCCTAAAATAACTTTTATAAATATTTAAATTTTCTGGATATCTAAATATAACAATTTTGTGCTACAGGTATACGACACATATAAGGAATATCCAAGTCCTCTAAACTCAAGTTTTCCATAGTTACATTTTATCTTAGACACTAACCTAAAGTCCTCGACACAGAAAACTAAATACTTCCTTCCAGTAACATGAAGGGGTTGACAAAATACCAAAAACAAAAAAAGTACATTTAATACTCACATCCGGTGTCAACAATCCAGCCAAATAATTATTCTAGCCACTAAACTAAAACAGCAGCTGCAGCTAAACCGTTCACGAAAGCTGAACATGTGCCGACGTAATTCGGGGCTATGTCCATGGCATTGATCTTAACGCTGCTATAGAAGCCTCCCATAAAAGCCATTGACACTATGAAGTGGCTAACAGCAGCCACACGGTTACAGTTCGAATACGAGGCCAAAATAATAAAAATGGCCAGCGTGGTAGAAGCTTAAAGCAAAAAAATTTCCGCAAACGTGACTAAATCGTGATCGAGTTAAATAAAGTCTATTATAATTGTCCATGAAGCAAACATGGCAAGGGTTATTCATTGAATAAAAATTTATCGGATTTTTAATTATAAATTATTACTGTTATACACGTTATGAACAGACATTATATGAAGTCTCAGGTTCTCCGTGAAATCTATATAATGTAAAAGTCTATATATTCGAAATTTGACGACAAAAGTTCCTTGACGTTTGGTAACAAAGGACATTTTGATGTATATTGATGTGAAAATAGGGACGCGAGATAGCTTAGAAGGTCCAAAGTCTTTAAAGTAAATACTTTAATGGTCTCATATATAAAGGACTAGCAATTTAATTGGTTCTGCTTGTCCCGAAACTAATATATTATCATAATAAAATTGTATGTTTTGTTATTATGATACTATTTGTTTCTTTCTCTAGATGACTAAAAATTAATTTTATAATACCAGGGGTGTCATTAATGCGTTGCCGACCTTTAACCCTCCTTCCTCAAGAAGCTCTAGAAACTCTTCTCACAGCAGGTATAAAACACAAAGGTCATTTGCCAGTCGGTCTACCATAAGCATAGAGAAACCTCCAAAGAGATTTCTCTTAAAGTGCTTAAACAATTGTGTAAAAGGTGTGAGAATTGTTAATATTTTCATAAATCAGTACTCATTACTTGAAAACAAATTAAAAACTACAATACACATTGTATTGTACTTATTGTACTTACAGAACGTTGTGTAAATTTTTCTGCCCATTCCAATGCTGTGCCTCTTTTTTCTTATACACCAATCACATAACAAAGTAAAAATGAAGGAACATATGTGTACATATGTAAATCATTTATTTACAAACATAAAATCTAATAATCGTTAAAATTGATTTAACCTTTTCAGTCTTCCTCGTTAGCTATGAACAGGTAACTATTCCATAATATACAAAGACATAAGGAAAACGAAGTTATAATAAACAGAACAATAAAATTAAATAATTTACTTATATTACCAATTCACGTAAAGCCATAAATTTACTTACCGCTGCAATGATTAGGACCCAAAGTGGACAAGACCTGAGTAATGCCTTAAAGGGCACCGGATCTAAATTCCTGTGTAAGCCTGATGCTGTAGCGTTTTGATTTAAATAATCGCGTTCTTCATCGAAAATAAATGTATGTGGGTTTGGAGTGTTATAGCACAGGAATGTATGTAATATAAAAATCGCGTTCTTCATCGAAAATAAATGTATGTGGGTTTGGAGTGTTATAGCACAGGAATGTATGTAATATAAAAATCAAGATACATGGGTATCTGCAAAATATTCAATAGTCAATGATACTATCTATAAATACATAATTAGATCTTAACGTTACATTATTTGTTACGTTGCGTGTAATAATTTGTTAAAAGACTCAAACTTTTTATAGAAACTTAAGATTTATTTTATTTTAGTTTAAAAACAATGATAAAAGTTATTTTCTACCAGTTTCCAAACAGATGTTAAATATTGATTTTGTATCGCAAAGAAGGAAGTATTCAATTAACAGGTATCATCAAAAATCGATCGATATTACTGTTCTTATATTACTAACGCTTACCCAAAATATAAACCATATGATGCCAAGTCGGTCAATCACCATTATCGGTTAAAAAAAGGCCAGAGATATACGGGCCAACGACATTGCCAATTTGTGCGCCTCCCAATATCATAGCTCCGAAACGAAATCTTTCTGAGGGCAGTACCCATCTAGCCAGAAGCAGAACGAAAGTTGTTACTAGACCCTGAAATAATGTACAACAAAATTAAAATAATGTACAACAAAATTAATTAAGATAATATCAATTTTGTTTAAAATATATCAAACACATTATTTAGCTTTTTTGGAACGAAGTTCCTTACGGCAGGCTTGGAGGAGATAGGGATTTTGCTACGCGACCGAACTGAAAAAAATGTGATACCGTAAGAACAAGTAACCGTAAGAAAAAGTCCGTGGAATAAAACCGTTAAATGAGACGTACGCATGCGTGACAGTCGTATACACAAGCGAGTAGTGTACTTGTTTATGTTGCGCTATCTCGTGTAACAAACATCGAAGGTTTGTTTATTGTAACACCCGATAACGATCTAACTAACTTCAGATTCCACCATAATCGAGTGCAAGCATCATCAACGAAAAGTTTTCTGCAAGAATTTCAGAGATTGTCGTTAAATCCTTTACACACTAAAGCCCAAACGATCTTGGATTTTCTTCAAACTAAAAATGGCATTTCCATAACCACATTAAATTGTCAAAGCCTACAAAACCATAGATTGGATTTGTCGGATTCTGTAATTCAAAAAACTAATTTCTTACTTTTTTCCGAAACGTGGATGTGCAATGAACAGTTTGATATTCCTAATTTCAACTGCAATGCCCATTTCGAGCGAGATTACGTACGTATAGGTGGAGTTGCTATCTATCAAAATAGAAATGACACTACTAATATTTTAACACCAAATATGGACATAATCTTAAAAAATTCTGGCGATGTGAATGTTAGACGTACAGGAGTTGGAGACATTTGTTCAGCTATATGTAAAACGAACAACGGAGTTGAAACTGTCATGGTAATAGTCTACATTTTACCAAATACAAATATTGAAGATGTGAAACATTTCATCCATCGAGTGCTGATAGAATATACTTATGAGGTTTCCGTAATACTTGGTGGAAACTTCCATCAGCTTCCGATGGTTTTATCTGGAGACTAACAATCCAAAAGAATCGACAATGAGATACGGTACTACTATTGATGCTGTTTTCTCGAGGTATTTGCATAAAATAGAATCACAAACATGTGTATCATATTTTAGTTACCACAAGCCAATAGTTTCAGCAATAGAATTTAATGACGAGACTGATTAATAAGAATTACTTATAATAATAATAATAATAAACTTTTTTGTATTTGTAATTATTTCTATTTCTATGTAATTTTATGTTGTCAAACAAAAATAAAGAGACATATTTTGTTATATAGGTTGATAACTTGAATTACGATTTTTTTTTTACGTAATTTATTATTTCTTGAAATACTGAATTTCCTAAATACTTTCCTGTACTGAAATAAAAACTAATCAGCAAAATTTAAGAGAAAAATCAAGAAAACCTACATAAAATTGTGCACGATTTTTTTTTTTGCAAATTGTATCGATTCTACATTAGCCGAAGGAACTTTGTTCCTACCTGGTGTCCCACGACAACACATCTTTTTTTATATTTTAAATATAATGCTAATCGTTGAATTAATTTTCATTTCGTATACATTTACATAATTTAGTAGACCTACGATACTCGATCTCTTATTCTTATTATACTTTAATGGTACTTATCTTTATGTAATACTAACGTCTGCCCGCGAATTCGTCTACGTGTAATTTAGAATTGGGTCTTTACTGAGATAAAAATTATCCTATGTGTTAATCCAGGTTATAAACTATCCGTGTACCAAATTTCTTTCGAAACCGTTCAGCCGTTTTTGCGTGATAGAGTAACAAACAAACTTACTTTCACATTAATAATATTAGTCAGGATAAGAATATGGTAATTTCTATATATATAAACATAAACATTTGTATCTTTGCACCCTATGCGTTCCTAAATCATTCATCTGATTGCATTGAAATTTAGATTAGTTGGTATGCACACACCCGTGTGTATGTATTAGTACAACCAGTTAACAACAGATGGCGTAGAAGTCTTTACATTTTTAAAGCAACAGGAACGACGCCGCGAGCAATAGTTAGTTGTATTATAATTATGTATATTATCAAAAAAACTTCTACATAGCTTAACTTTCAAATAAATTGAAGTCAAAAAACAACGCTTTTTAGTTGTAGCACGGTTCTACATTAAATAGATATATATTATAATAATAAATACAAACATAATGTAAAGAGACATTTAAGAAAACCGGCATGACAGTGAAAACTGACGATGGATTATAGATTTGTAGATCTGTCGGTGGTCGCCGATACTGTTGGATTGCACTGTGCTCACCATCACGTATGGCCCCATCACTTTGCCGTGCTATGATAAAAAAATCTTATATTTCGTAATAAGACTAACATATTTTTTAACGACCATAACGTAAATTAAAAATAGATGTCGCTACTAATACACTTCAGATTTATTTATTCGAATTATGGTATTACTTAATCCCACGAACGAACACAGGGAATGAAAGGAACTAAATTATTTTAAGCATTATAGAATTTTGAACGCGTTATCGAGTTTTACCGTGACACGATTATGGGGCTGTTTCTATTGTGTTGTTACTTTAAAGTTGTGTAATGCAATCAATAACGGCTTTATGATAGTCCTAATTATTAAGTAATTATTTAACTGAATTTTCTAAAACCTAAATTATTTTTACATCTATAGATATTATAAAACTCAAAGTCCCTCTGTCTATCTAACCGTTTATGTTCTTTTCATGCGAAAACCACTTATCCAATTTACATGTATTTTATTTTAATTAATAGTTATATTATCTTGCCTTGTAATATGATATATTTTGTAACATACGAAATAAGCAGTGACGATAATGGTGAACCAATTCGGAAAAAGACTCATTTGGAGCACTTAAATGGCTTTCGCTGAGTAAACCATACGAGACAATTATATGAAATTAATAGTCTATATAATTTTAGATCTTAAAATATGCAATAGCATATATCTATCTTCTAAGGATCACCCACAATAAGCATTTTTATCTTCCGGCTTTTGAGTGGGAGCAGCACGATTCGCGCATTCGTTTGGCCGACGGCGTTCTGTAGTCCACGCAAACAGAGCCACGGGCACAGCTAGTCATAAATAAACACCGATTAATGATTTTATTTGTTTTAATGAATTATAAATAATTATATTAATAAATATATAGTACAATCTGTAATTTTTTTTCCCGCTAGGCATCCTATATAAAGGGCACTGATCACGAATATGCCCTTAATAATTTTTTCTCTTCAAATGATATGCTATAACAATTTTTTAAAACAATTTTAGACCCTAAAAAGAAAACGAAAAAAGAAATTTTTATCAATTCTCAGTCGATTCCGATCAAATTTTGTAGTCAGGAAGCATCATACCTCATGCAATAATTGTCATTATTATATATAGGAATAGTAAAAAAATATTGATATGCTATATGAATTATCAATCATATAAGTAAAAGTAAATTTATAGGATGAAAATAATTACTGCATAATAGACACGTAAAAAGTGTATAAGCCTTGGGTTATAAACAACATTTCTTCGCTGGGAGCATGTAAATAACAAAATATGCTCACTTCGCTAAATCCTTCAATAACTCTAATAGTGAAGAGTCCAATTGCACCTCCGTATTCAACTGCAAAAAGTGTGCAAAGCAGTGGCGACTGACGTCAATAGAAGGCCCAGTCTGAGAGTCCATTTCCCACCAAATTTCTCAGCCAAAAGACCTTCTGGCAAATGAGTTAAAAGGTAACCATAATAAAAGGCGCTCAGCAGAAGTCCTTGAGTGGCTTCGTCCCAGTTATACAGCTCAAGGCCCTTGATTAATTAAGTAATTTTTTAACATATAGAAATATGATTTAATCGCACACGGAAAAACCTCACATGTATAAATATATAAGATAAAACCACCAGTAATTGACACTGCACCAATAGTTGACACTCTGACGAAGAAAATTAAATATTAAGAAAAAAAAGGAAGCCAAAGATCGAGATGGCCAAAATCACTGATTACTGATATATTTTTAATGTTATAAATACATATAGGTACAGTCAGTTATAAAAGTCGGTTAACAAACTCAAGACTTCAAATCAATTTAGTATCAAATATTTAATTTTCTTCGTCAGAGTGTCAACTATTGGTGCAGTGTCAATTACTGGTGGTTTTACCTTACATTGAAAAAATAATAATTAGATAAACAAATATATAACTATTTTTTGGGTCTACTTCCATAATATGAATGCCCTTCACCAGATGGTAAGTAAAATAAAGTGGTGAAAAGCATTACTGCTAGAATACCACTAGGATATCTTGGTATACATTAGTTGATCCTGAAACGCGATGCACTAAAGTGACTTAAAACAATAGATTTTTCATCTCATGTATAGTGCGAGCTAATCATCTGGGTGGACCCCGCACATGAAAGCTTACTGGCTTTGGTGTATCAAGATGTTTTATGACACTCATTAAACTCCTCAAGACAGCTTCCAGCAAAAATCAATTAATTCGTTTTTATTACTCAATTCAACGTAGATGCACACTGCACATGTATCTAATGTTGCTTATACTTCAGATTAGGATTTATAGTTTTAACCTGAGAATACCTACGTACCTACGTCAAATTTACTAGTATATAGCTATTAAAAAAATACATTCGTGTTTAATTATGTCATTTCGGATCAGTTGAATGATGCAATATCATAATTATTTTTAAAATTAAATATTTATGTTTGATAAGCTTATATTTGCATATCAAACCGTTACAGTGACAATGACTTATACTGTGGTTGTATCGTGCACTGAGTAATTAAATATAATAGGTTCTTACATATGAAATTAGCGTTTTATATGGAAAACTTAAAAGGAAAAAAATATTATGAAATTATACGTTTAATCAATCGAAATATATACTATTATTACCTATACACTTTCACCATTTTACAGGTAGTTAATTGATTCCAATGCTGAAAAAATTGTGGGAGCGAGAATCAATAAAATCTTTGAAGGCGGTTTGAACAGCCTCATCGGAATTGAATATTTTTCCTTGTAAGAAAAACTGTACAAATTCCAAAAAGAGTTTATGTTGAATATTGGACCGAGGAGTATGGTGGGTGTCGGAGACAATCCAACCGTAGTTCCTCTAATTGAGCGACCGTACCTTTTTCTGAGTCAACTTTCGACACATAAACGAGTTTTTGAAAGGTAAAAATTAATGGGCCATCCTGCATACAATACTGACCTGACACCATGCGACTTCTTCCTGTTTTCAAAAATTAATTATTACTTACGTTGTCGATTTGTAACACCAAAGAGGCTGATGAAGAATATAAAAAACATGTTTCCGAGGTTACCACGGAAGAGTCTATAAATGTTTTCAAAATTGGTTTATTTGTGAGAAAAAGTGCATTGAAGCTAAAGGAGAATATTTCGACAAACAACAAATTGATTTTTACCAGCTATAGTATTTTTTCTTATTAATTCCAGAAGTTTTTAGTGCGGCTCACGTATTTACTTTACATGGTTAAAAACCAATTCGGCTTCTTACTTGGACCTTGGCAGGAGCACATTGACAGCTACTAATAACAGGAACTAGTGTTGGTTTTACGATATTATAAAAATTATTTATATTAAATTTGGATGCTATCATCGTAAACGCGATTCTTCAAAAGTCTCCCTGTTCAAAAGTGCCTCCTTCTTCCTTACATATTTTTCATGTAATGTATAATGTGTATGCCAGTCAGTAATGTATTATATATGTCACTTTAGATGATTATATTGTTTTTCTTACAAAACTATATCTCAAATGAAGTGTTTTCGAAAAACACTATTAATGTCAAATTATTGAAAAAATACATCGTATCGGCTACTGCATTATGGAAATGATAAGATCCTAAACTGAATAATTGAAACATAGAATATTACTTACTCTTTTGTACCTTGTTCTATTGCTACTAGTTCATGATGCATCTGTATAAGACTCATCGGGACATGTTTCACCGATTATATTTATCGATAACGAGACGTGAATAACCATTTGTGTAATGGTCATGCTAAGACACACACGCATCGTAAACGCATTCGCCAGCGCAAATAATCCCATAACCCCAAGGGCATAACGTTGCGGTATGAAAATAGCTGAAATTAAATATAGCTACAGACAGATATTATATCTGAATAAATTAAAATTCTAATGCTTGCCTAGCCTACCATAACCATCAAGTTGATAATCTGTCGCCAAGCACCTATAAAGCGAATTTATAAGGGGTAAGCTTCGAGATAGCGCCCATTACTGGAAAACTTTCCGAATCTAGGCTAAGATGGTACGAACATATAATGAGAAAACCCATTGACCTCGTAGAGAGAAAGTGCCTTACCATAGCTACAGGAAAGAGAGGACGAGACACGCCGCAGACCAATTTTCCTCAATGATATGAAGATTTTTCTCTACTTGGGGTAGTCCGACTAGTGCAATACCCTACAGAGGATCGCACCCAAATAACCTTGTGTTGTGTTTCTGCGGTGAATACGGTTCCCAGAACTCCTTGGGGTGGGGGGTTGAAGGTTTGTAACGCACTAGTGACAACTATGGTAATAAAAGAATGACAAGAGTAAAACAGCCGTGTAACGGGATGTTGCAAGGACAAAGAAAAGGTAGCACCTATAGAGGTGTTCCGAAATTTGCAGAAGAGATTGTGTAAAAATATTGTATTAAAACAAATCATAGTTATATGTAATCACCGATCTTTAATATATATCATACTAGCTGTGACGGCGGCTCCACCCGCGTGGACTACAGAATGCCGTCGGTCGAGTGAATACGCTAATCGCGTTGCCCCTACTCAAAAGACGGAAGACAAAAATGCTTATTGTAGGTGAACCTTAGAGGATAGACATATGCTATCACTTTTCATTTTTTGTAAGACTTTTTAAGATCTACAATTATATAGAAAATTTATTTCATGTATCTCGTATGGTGTACTCAGCGTAAGGCATTTAAGCGCCGCAAATGTGTATTTTTCCGAATTGATTCACCATTATAGTCACTGCTTATTTCATATGTTCTTTATCTTAAAAAAAAATCCTATAAACTGTAAAATAGCTATGAATTAAAATATAAAAACATATATATCGGATAAGTGGATATTGCGTGAAAAGAGCACATATACGGACCGATAGACAAAGAGATGTTGAGTATTATCATATGTATAGATTACAAGCAAATTAAAGCTTGCATTAAATATGTTATATTATGGTATAAAGTTGCAAATATGTATGCAGTCCACTTGATTTTATTTGATCACATCAATCTATGGCTATTTAGTGCCAAATTCAAATAGGAAAGCAATCCTTAACGAAGTCAGTCATTAATAGGTTCGTCATTACTGGGACTGAGTGTAACGCTTCGTTTGCCAATGAGTGCTGCCAACCACATCCTTCCTATCGGAACACAATAATGCTAGTATCCTTTGTGGCAAACTTTACAATGGAACTATCATTCTTGTATATTTCAAATTTAATACACTGGTAGTTATCAAATAACTATAACACATATTATATAGGTATTTTCATAATTATTATTACATACGTCTTCAAAATTATTATTTACCTACTAGCCGGAAAAGTTTGATAGGTTAGGATTGAACCAACTAAATAAAATAAACACACCAACTATTATAAAACAAAATTCTTACCTCTGTTCACAACATGACTCCATCCTGCGTCCTAATTGCACATTATTTTTATGAAACATATCTATTGATGAATCTATAATATTAGTTAACTTCTTTATGTTATTTACAATGCATATAAACGTGACTAGTGAAATGATGATGAAAGAATCGCATAGCACAAATTCTGAAAGACACTGTTTTGTCTATTATTTAGTATGGGATTACTATAACAATTTATCAGTTAATATCATTATCGCTTGTAGTCACACTTTTGGTTCATAAAATGAACCCTGATCTTAGTGACAGTGACTTTGACTTATATTTCAGAGGTAATCCTTGACAAAAAAAAACTAGCACATAGTAACAGTATTGCAGAAAAAGTTTTTTATTCTTTTATTAAGTCATTCATTTCTGATAGTGTTAAAATATTTTGTAGAACCTCTTTAACTAGTTTTTACCATAAAGTTTTTACCATTTTCAACCTTTTTTTTTACAACTAAAGTGGCAAAAAATTTACGGTCCACCTGACGGTAAACGGTTATAAATGGATGCTTGTAAAACCAGAGGTATCACTAGCGCGTTGCCGACTTTGAAACACTGTTCCTTGAGGAACTCTGGAAACGATATTCACCGTAGAATCACAACATAAGATTATTTGGCTGTAATCTTCTATTGGGTATTTTAACACTCGGGCTGCCAAAAGTAAATAGAAATATACATACCTACCTCTCTTATACATATAGATATTATGTTGAAACGCCAACCAACAACTTCAAAACAATCAACAAAATCAAAATATAATTCTGTGACGGCTGAACGTAACAAAATAGTTTTTACTTCAGCTACGATCTATTTGGTATGTGATAAACTGGCTGAGTAGGTTGGTCTTTGTAAAAATATTACTACGTCTGTCACTCAATTCAAAACATCAAATGGAGGATTTTTTTAAGTGATAACTTCTTATGGGAGGGTAATCCGCTTCGTAACGTAACGTGTTACGGCACCAGTCTGTCTGGCTTCTCTTTCTCTCACGCATACGGCAGCAGGAGGCAGGCTCTTCCATTCTCACACTAATCCACAGCGCTAGTCGTATTTCGGACAGACGCTTTCCCCTCTCTCTACTCAGTGTTTAGTGTGCGATAGCCATATACTGTTGACAGTGAGATAACCCAAAACTATTATTATTGTTTCAAAAGTGATTTAAGATGAAAATGTAATCATATAATATAATACGATTATTTTATAAATAATATATACGAGTATTCAAAACAGTATTAAATCATTAAATTTACTTTCAAAACAAAAACACGCAACGGCTCTATAGACGCGCGTATAATTATATATGTAGTGCTTATGATTATTATCAAAAACTAACAAGCAAGCACCTTTCTCTTTCTCTCCCTCGTTAAATTTAAACGTTAAATATTTATTTACAAATCTTTATTTTAGCGCTATTCAAATGGAAGTCATTGCAGATGTTAATCAGCATCAGCAACAGACGCAACAACAGTCGCATCGAAATATACAATCAACACAAACACGGCCATGTTTAATTACCATATACACATAAATCTATTTTATAATCAACCTTTCCTTACATTATTATATTAATAAAAGTAAAATTTAAGTAATAACCTAAGCTTTTCTCAAGTTAAACAATTTCAATATTAAATAGTTCAACTTAGATTAGTTTAAGTTATCACTTCTGTCGGGCATCCCGAGACGCACACATTTGTTTTGCTAAAGGATCAGATCAGTATTTGAAGTTAAAGAAAAGTTATAACGAATCCCCTTCAATAAATATCATGAACATATTATCAGTGCGTGTAAATATGAAACTAAATATTATTATTAAAATGACAACGTTTTCAGAGTTCAAAATGAAAAATGAAATTGGAAATATGTTGCCCTCTTACACTTCTAATATCTGAAATCGATAAATATTGGTTTCTTAAGTCAAATACTACAGAAAATATGTTTATTTAATTCTAGGATTTAGAATATAATATAATAGAATAGAAGACATAGAATTATATTACAATTAAATATCCTATAATTTTTTACAAATTTATACAAAAGGTTATACATAATACCTTAATGTTCGAAGATCGTAATTTTTTCGATACATGTTCTTGTTCCTTTTTATCGATTATATTTTGATTTACGTTAAATACAGTAGGTTGTAGCAATACAACCGTTCGTACAAGTCTGGCCATCACACCGCTAGGCCAATTCGAGGACAAATATATTCGTGAAAATCAGAACTTGCATTAACCGTGGATATTATATCTCATTCTCTCGCAGGCTAAATCCTATACTAATAAAAACTTTTAATAAACAAAAAACGAAAAAACTTCACACCATACCCAGACCGCCGATATGACGTCACGAGGTCAGGTGCACAGATATTGTGACCGCGTCGTAGATGTGTCTTTGTCTCATACACATGACACTTGTGAGATCCCGAAAAAAACTCCCACGAGATATTCGAAACGAATCGGAGATGTATTTCATACTTTGCCTAAAGAGCATTTGGCTTTATATAAATAGCCTACGTATTATATACAAAACCTAGGCAAAGTATGTAATAATTTTCTTTATTTCATACATTGCCGGGTACTCTTAGGCATTCTATAAAATGTCTAGGCATTATATAGAATACCCGCATTTCATACATTGCCTATAACATATATTCAGCTCTAACAGTTTGGGTGGGATTTCTATTTAGCTAATGTTGTACATTTCAAGCTTACCTAGACAGGTGTTAATTTTTTTGCAAAATACCGTGCAAAAATGTACCTTGAGATTCCTAAGAAAATAAACAAAGTAACTGATAACATTTGATGGTTTCATTGTCAATATAGTTAAAAGGCGTACTATTTATAATGAACTCTTAGAATGCCTTGATAAAGGATATCTCTATGAACACATTAGTGCTGACAACAATGAAAGTGAGTTTTATAAATGTAGTATTAAAGAAATGAACTAATGTGAGCTAATGAATCTACTTCATGGTTCCAATTACGGTCAAACATATCTATCGATTTCTTTTATAAATCTACCAGAAGTGCCTCTAGCGCTTATAAAGTAAACGTATTATTATTTTCTTGTTCAGTTTATTAATTATGTCCATAAAAATAATTAAATAGCTTTGTTGGGTGACTCATTGTCTCCCTTTCGGTTTGTTACGTTTCGAGAGCAGCTAGTATATATCCAGTTGCCAAGAAGGTTACGGACCGCCATCACAGCCTCTACCGTCGGTTGATTAGTGATCTCTCCGTAGTCGCCGTTTTGTTTTGGATCGTACTGTGATTACAATCGTGTATAGTACCGTCACATTGCTGTGCTACAATAATAATGAATTTAAGTGTATTATTTGTTTTTGCACTAGCGGTTACCTTAACTTCATCGCGTGACATTTCACAGGGAAAAAATGAAATTATTAGAAATTAGAGCTCAATTTTTCCTTCTCCGTTCATTAAGTTACTTTTCTGTAAATTTTATTACTCCGATTTATCAATCCGATATTCGAAGTCGAAATATTTATTAATTGTAAAGTTGTTTTCTCTGGATTTGCCTTCATATTTAAATTTGTATTCCTAACAAATATAACACTACACTCAACAAATAGGCAAAACAGAGCCAATTACTCACTTCCAGTTAAGTATGGAGTTAGATTGTGAATTATTATATGTATAATAAATATTATTTATGTTTTTCTTTCCACATAAAAATAATATAAAATGTCTCATATTGGTTGGGTCTAAATAAAGTCCTTAAATATTAAATTGGCGTTTTGTTGAACTGTCCAACTTGATCTCAAATATCTGGTGTTTGGTTAGGAATCCCAAATTTATTTCAAATTTAGGCCTGTGTATTTGTATTTCGAATTTAGTGATTCATTTGTTTTCGCACCATTTGATTTTTCTTTAAAATCGTTCTTTTCACTTAAAAACTTAAAATATCGCGTTATTTACGAATATGATTTCCACCGTGGCATCAGCGCTGTAGAAACAGCTCGAAAGATTAATTATGTGTATGGGGAAGCTACTATAAAAGAAAGCACGGTACGTTTTTGGTTCCAACGTTTTCGTTCTGATAATTTTGACTTACGAAACAAAACCCGTGGACGGCCGGAAACCTTAGTTGATAATGAAGAATTAAAGGTGATTGTGGAAGCGGATCCATCGCAAACCACGTCAGAGTTAGCGGCAGGCTTCGGTGTGAGTGATAAAACAATTTTAATTCACTTGAAACAAATTGGAAAAGTGCAAGAGCTCGAGAAATGGGAACCGCATGAATTGATTAAAGCACGCCAACAAACACGCAATGAGTGCTGCGTTACATTACTCAACCGTGACAACAATCGGAAACGCTCATCACAGTGGTTGTGACCTAGGAGATGAGTGACCTAGGAGAACCGGCCAAATCCCAAGCGAAAGTTGACTCAGAAAGAGGTACTGGTGAGTGTTTGGTGGACCAGTGCTGGTGTCATACACTATAGCTTGCTAAGATCTGGCCAGACGATAACGGCAGATCTGTGTTGTCAACAATTGAAAACCATGACAGAAAAGCTAGCCGTTAAACAACCGAGACTGGTCAATCTCTCTAGCTCTGCTTCAGGACAACGCTAGAACCCATAATTCGCGGCAGACGGTCGCTAAATTAGAGAAACTGCGGTTAGAATGTCTTCGACACCCACCATACTCTCCGAACTTTTTTCGGAATTTGGATAATTTCTTGCAAGGAAAAAAATTCAATTCCGATGAAGTTGTCCAAACCACCTTCAAAGATTTTATTGGTTCTCAATCCAAAAATTTCAAAAACAATGAACTACCTATGAAATGGTGAAAGTGCATAGATAATAATGATATATACTTCGATTGATTAAATGTATAGTTTCATAATAATTTTTCGTTGTACTTGTTCTATTGTTGATGAAACTATTCGCGGCAGTTTCATTGCGTTTAAATTTTGATTTACTGATAGAAAACTCTAGAAGAAGAACTTTAAGAAGTTTACTTCTTTGTTGCCGTTCAAGAAACGAATAATGTTATTCATCTTTTCTTTCACAAATAATGAGTTTTATCTTTGTGTTAAAAAATAAAAACAACACTTGTAACACTTGAAACTGATGCTTGACCTTTACAAAAAAAAAACGATATATTATCTTTACCAATATTATTCAGTTCAAGAGATTGTCTGTTTATTTGGTTGAACGCACTAATCTCTGTAACTATGTTACATTTAACAATTATTTTAACATTTCAATGTTCATTCTAGCTATACTTTTGATGGCAGTAATGAATTTCAAAGTAGTATTTTATTAAAAACAAAAAAAAAGCAAATGACTAATAAATGTTTATTATTAAAATACATAAATAATGTCTCATCTTAAAATATTTACAACACAGCCGTACATTATTTGTAATCACTTTTTATCTTTCTTATCGTCATTGTTATTACTTTTTTGTTCTTCCGAGTCAACCGCCTTTGTGGGTAATGGCCCGTGTTTCCAGTCATCAGGATAGCCATGTTTTCTGACATCGTCCCACCATTGTTGTTCACCTTGTGCAAATATTATGTATATTATATTTGTCACTACGAGCACGCCAAGGCATACCCAGAACGCAACTCTCCACTGTTTAAGTGTCGACTGAAAATAAAAAGATTATTTAAAAAATATACGATGATTTTATTAAAGGTTTTTAGAAATAACGAGAGGAAATAATTGATTTTAAATATTACTGTTTTAGTTTGGTACATTAATGTGGTTTATGGAACGAATTAAAAAAATCGTATTTTTTTATTATAGGCTTCTGTTCAAACAGTTGCACTTAGGGTCAATTTTTTAATCAACAGATAACTTTTTTAAATATTTTTTTTTTAATTTTGATTGATTTTCTATACACTATCTGTGAAAACGTCAAAATTCCCACAAATCAAAAATCTGCCTTAAGAGTTCCAATATAGAATTATAAATTAAAGTCTATGAGATAGTAGCTATAATTTAGAATTTTAATTTTACTCACATCTGGTGTCAGAAAACCAATGAGGTATGGTGATATAATTCCACTAATCGCAGCAATACCATTCACCATAGCTGTAGTAGTACCGGCATAATTTGGTGTAATGTCGAGAGGATTGATTTTCATACCACTGTAGTAAGCACCCATAAGAGTCATGGCGAATATGAACCAAAAAACTGCGAGAGTTGTATCACAGCCGGAGTAAGAAGCCATGATTATACATATACCTGGACCAGTGGCAGCTGAAATAGAATGTAACCATGTAAATAATAATAAAAGTAATGGAGATAATATCATAATGAAAATCTTTCGTATATTATTATTTAATAAGGAATTAGGTGATACACCAAAATAAATAATTAATTAGCATTTTCAATGGAATTCTACAGGTTTTCGTCAAAAACTGTAATGGTCAGATTTAAATTAATGAGTGAAATAGATAATGAACTCTATATTGTACTTTTCATTCGCACACTAGCGAGGTTAATGTCACAAAGTATTTTTTCCAGCTAACCAGCGGTAATGTGGAAAACAAACAATATACTTAATTGTAGGTACTGCAAACAGTGCAAATATAAAATGAGTAACAAAGTATTGTGCACAGTAATGAAATATAGAAACATGCATAGTGTACTAAATTAAGAAAACAAACTAAATATATAATAACTTGACTTAATTGTGTTTATCACTTCAATTCACAGTTTTCATTATTATTTAATTGGGTAATTGAAAAAAAAAGATTATTTAATGTATTTGAAAGCTTCATCATAATTAAAATAATAGTCAATTGGAAAAACTCTTAAAACATTGTTTTGTTTTGTTTTACAATTTGTTAATAACAAACAATTGAACATTGTAATATTTAAAAAAGAATCACATGACTACGAACGCGCCACGATTGATCGCCAGGTTTGTGACGTCATAATGTTAAAGGAATTTCATCGATTAAGACTCAAAACACTGTATCAGCCGTTTGCTACAATGAGTAGAAAATGACATTATGACGTCACACGGTTTGTTCGGGAGCTGTCGGCGTATCTTCGGTACTGAATTCAAAAATTAATTTTTATTTTGATATAACTATTGAAATATTGCGAAAAAAATAGTTTTTTTTTAACTTATAAGGTAAAACCACCAGTAATTAACACTGCACCAATAGTTGACACTCTGACGAAGAAAATTAAATATTAAGAAAAAAAAGGAAGCCAAAGATCGAGATGGCCAAAATCACTGATTACTGATATATTTTTAATGTTATAAATACATACAGGCACAGTCAGTTATAAAAGTCGGTTAACAAACTTCAAATCAATTTAGTATCAAATATTTAATTTTCTTCGTCAGAGTGTCAACTATTGGTGCAGTGTCAATTACTGGTGGTTTTACCTTATATGATGTTTTCACTTATCACATTATTATTTTTTTCAAAAACCCAATTGTGTCGATTACGAAAGCAAATGCTTGACTTGAAATTGATAAATACAATTTTGGTACATACCAATAGTAGTATAGATCTTTCGGGCGTTCTTTATACTGTGATATCCCCTTTTAACGCAAAAATCACATAAAAGACCGAACAAGAAAGACGCAAACCACATGGCAACATAAGGCAATGATGAGAGCATGCCAGTAGATTTGATGTTAAATTTAAGGACATCCGTCATGTATTTCGGCAAATCTGTAACCATTGTGAAGTAACCCCAATCGTGTCCTATCTGTTGATAAAAATCATATTAGCGATTTCTTTCGTATCAATGGTTTCCACCTGACCCACATTATGAACTTGTTTAAGATAATTTTAAGATTTGAAGTGCCTACTTCAGATTTACTTTGATTTACCGCTTCAAATAGATTCAGTAAAAATAATATGTTAAAGACTTCTGTTTTTAGGGTTCCAAAGTCACCAAAGAACAGTCTGTCTGCCTGTCCGCGACTTAGCTCAGAGATTCATAATACTAGAAAGCTGTAATATTAAAGGTGTACATATAAATCACCCGCAAAATGGTAATATAAAAAATCTTGAAAAAAAAAATTGTTAGGGTACCTCCCCTACACGTAAAGTCGATTTTTTTTCTCGTCTATCTTATCATGTGGGGGGGTTATCGTAGGATTGCTACTTCAAAAATATTGTGTAAGACAGTTTTCAATTCAGTGATCCGTTTGCGAAATATGAAGCTTTGAAGTGCTAATTTTAGTTAGAGTCAAGTGTCTCTTTCTTTCGTATGAAAATTAATACAATTTTTAATTCAAATAAAAATTTTCTTCAAGTATTAACAAACATAAAAAAATAAAATCCAGGTGATAAACTAAGCGACAAAATAAAGGTAGTACTTACTGCAGCAATAATAAGTGCCCAGAGAGGAACTGATCGTAATACTGCTTTCCAAGGTGTTGGATCCAAGGCTTGCTTTTCACTGTTTATGAGCGCATCAACATTTTGATTCAAGAACTTCTTTTCACTGTCTGATATATAAGGATGGCTGTTCGGTGTACTGTAGCACAGTAGTGACTAAAAATAGAAACATACGTTTATAGCAATAAACCTTTCTAATTCTTTTTATTTGATGGTAACGTGTACTTCAAATATCACGCAAATAAATCAAAATTTAAAAAAATATTAATCCAATATCGGCCCTATGAACGTCAAAACACTACTAGTGGTTCGAAAAACATCCTAGTCATCGAGAGAAGCCGGAAAGAAACTAGGTCTTTTTTTCCAATTTTACGATAATATTAATATAATACAATAATAATAACCTTTTGACATTAAAACTCGCTTGACATGGTTCTTGAACTTGTCTATTTCTAGTATTAAAACTGTGCTGATCTTTGACTAAATCTATCTTGTCAATGATGCATTGGGAGGGCAAAGTTAAGATACTAAATTCCTGGAACTTGATCTTTAGTGATTGGCAAAGTCTCATGTTGTATATTTCTCGAATTGCCCGCTTTTGTAATATAAATATGGTATCAACCTCAGCTACTGAGCCGAACAGCAAAATTTTGTATTTATATTTGATTGACAAAGGCTAAAATATTTTAATTATTTTAATATTGTTAATTGTTATGATTATATATTGTTTAAGACATTTATGTACTCATTTATTTATTAACAAATTTATTTTATTCAAACGTTTTATGTTGTAGGAAGACTAATCTTCCTGGTAATCGAATGCAAACGAAAGTAGCTGAAAAATTTCGGATAAACTATCAAAATACCGTAAGACATTTAGCTATGGAAATAAGCGAATAGACTAACCTAGCAGTAGCAATATCTGTTCACTAGCGAATCTTACGTACTGCGAATGCAAAGTGCGCACCTCATTGTAATTTTGAATCAAGTGTAATATCTAAGAAGACAGTGTTATCAACTAAGAATGCTGTCTTGATATTACTATCAACACACTAAACATTAGGCAAGGCAAAACTCATACATTTGGTTTTGTTTGCATTTAACAGTAAATTATTTAGAGCAAACCATTCAGTATATTTTTCATGTAATTTTCAAATATAGCTCTAACAAGATGGTGGCTCCACTGTTAAAACTGATTAACTGACTAAGGCAACTTAAAATGCACGTTCCTAGATATTATTTATAATTCACTTCACTTGTGCAAAATAACCAAAGAAATAAAATGCCGCCAAATTACATAATATAGGCCCAAATAACAAAAGTAAATGAATAAAAAATTACAACGTGACAAAACAAGATCTCTCCAAAATCTCAACAATAAAACCAACAAAAAACTTTGAAATATAAGTATTATTATAGAAAAGCAAACCCAAGATGGATTCCCTTTATATTGTAAACTTTTATTACTAAATTATAAGATATAATTTTTGCAAAATACTTTTTTTCTGTATAAAGCGTTGTTAACTCACCCATAAAATGAACCATACGATTCCAATGCCCCCAAACATGTAAAAGACATTCTCCCAACTTCCCTCGTGCATGATCAATCCAGAGAAATAAGAACCAGCGATATTTCCAATTTGTGCACCACCAAATACGATGGCTCCCATCCGTCCACGCTCGGCTTTTGGAGCCCATTTTGATAACATCGCCATCAAACCTGGCATCGTTGGGCCCTAAGTGAATATATTTAAGCAACTTTATTAATATGTATTAACCGATCGCGTATATATATATATATATACATAAATATATATATAAATATATATATATATACATAGTATCGATTGATACAATGAAGAACTTCATAGAATAAATACTGTTACCTACTTTAATGTATTTTATAAACCAATAAAACAACGAGGTCAATTTTACACTATTTAAAAGAAACTTACCTCTCCAAGACCTTCTATTACTCTAAGGATGAACAAAGCAGTAGCTCCGCCCATTTTGACAGTAATAGGTGTGATAAATGTACAAATAGCAGTTGATAATAGTCCTAATCCAAGAACCCATTTACCACCAAAACGTTCTGCTAACATGCCCCCAGGTATATGGGTTACGACATATCCGTAATAAAATGATCCAAGGATCAAACCTTGAGTAACTTCGCTCCATTCGAATAACACGGTCTGTGGAATAATCAAATTAAAGATTTTTCAAGAAGATTAAATACAACATAATTTAAATTGTAATGGTTTTAATTTCCACATTACGTTACCATTTTAAGTTATTGTTTTTTTATTTTATTTCATTAAGACTAACAGGGCTACTCAACGAATAACGTTGATATTTGGGTAATTGAGTAACCTTATCTAAGTAAACTTGAAAACTAAAACAATAACTAAATATTAAATAGCATTTAAATCATTAGAGATTTTCAAAGCCACTGGTACATTATGGCATCCATTTGAGCAAGGATAAGGAAATAGGCAAATTCTTGTGTTTTCCTATATTAGGTAATTCAGACAAGGCGTGAAAAGGTATTTCTGCAGGCCTCCGTGACGTATTTATCACCAGTTATCACCGTCGTTTCTGGACGATGGACGATCAAGCTATTATAAAAAAATTGGATCCTAACTAAAAAGAAATCAGCTCAAAACTCAAATTACTGAAGATACTAATGTGGAATTTGAACAGCAGTGATTTTTGTAATGTGATTAGTTAATAATAAAGTGTTTTTTTAATAAGGTATTAAGAGGGTTTAAATTAAAAAGAAACTGCATAGAAATCCTGAATGTTTTGAAGTTATGGAGATATGTAAAATCGTATAAGTTTATGAAATATGAATCCTTCGGTGAAATTGAATTAAATAATAATCTAAATAGCAATTTAACTTTAGCAGAAATTACTGATATGAGTAATGAGTTATAAACTTACATCATCGTCATTTCTTCCTAACAAACTAGCTGTAATATCGCTAGTAAGGTTGCTAACAACATTCATTTCAGGACAAGCATCCGGATCGAAGTGTTCATCTCCTTCAACAGCCGTCTTCTTTTTAACCATCTGTGTGATTGCTAAGTTGAGGCATACTCGCATTGTATACGCGTTGGCGATCGCGAACAGACTCATGATTGCCAATACATACCTTTGTGGTATTATGAATACTGGAAATAGCAATAATATTAATAAATAGTTTATTTGTAACATCAATTTAACATTTACTTTCCACACTTCATCGGATTATTACTTTTCCGATATGATGATAGTTCCAAATATTTCAAAGTTTTTAATGTGTTATACGCCTGATGGTAAGCACAGTACAATCCAAAGACAATAGCAACTACCGAAAGATAACCAATCTATCGCCAGTTGTATGTACAACAAATGGGGTTCTTTAAAAAGGAAATAAATAGGTTTTCAAAGGGTAGACAACACGCATGTGATGCTTCTGGTGTTGCAAGCGTGCATAGGCTGCGTTGACTGCTTACTATCGGGCGGACCGCACGCATGCTTGCCACCTACGTGTTATATTTAAAAAAAAGTTGTCTCTTTCATGACGGCCGATAAGTATCTCGGCTGATCTTGAAACGCGAACCATCTAAGCATGCCACTAAGCCGGGATAACTCCCGTATACCTGTATACCGTATAACCTGGTATATGGTGATCGCGATCCAGACGGACACAATTATCATATCCTACCACGTAGGTTTTGCTTCAATTTTATAGTGGAATGGTTACCACGTTAACACTCACAGTACCAAGCTCGGTAAAGCTGTAAAAGCCGTAAAGGCTCCAGGGCCCCTAAGGCTAACAGTATAGTCAGTTCGAAAAAAAACACTCACAGTCAATTGTTTTCTTCCACGACACATAAATAATTTCAATATTCTAATTTTGTAATAATTCATTTTTAATTTATATGAAATATATGAAAATAACATCTAAACATTTATTTTTATGAAATTAAAATTATTGATTTAATCAGTCGAATGAATAAAGAAAATTAAGGCAGAAATGTTTCTACCAAAAGTTTAATACAAAACAAGTTGGATGTTTTATAATAATTTGAATATCGATTAAATAAATGTTGTTACAAATACTTAATCGTTATTTATGTCACATACTAATTTAGTTTGAGAAAACGACGAAAAACTCATCATTATAACTACTCACTTTGGCGACCTAGTGTATATAGCCAGTTACGTAATCGCTTTTTCCGTGATAATTGTACGTCGGCATAACGAACTCCGAAGCCAACTGTCAGTTGATGTTTATCTTTTGCAGATAACTATTGTTCCTTAACTGTATTTATCAGATGTACTGAAGTTGATTTTCTCGCAAACGTCGAGGAAATCGTATTTTTCCTTTTAGATTGTGATATCACGAATGTTTATATTACGGAAATAATATTTATATATACAAAGAGGCTTAAAATATTGGATCGGAATTATATGAACAGTTTTATGTAAATTATCAATTTTGTTTTTTATCGTTTTTTCACTATTAAAATTAAAATGTACACTACTTTTATAAAACCCTACATTAAATTAATTGAGTCCAAATAATCATTTGATAAATGAACAACTGATACTTTGCAACTTTTTAAATAATAATTTCAATGTTTAAAGTAAATTAGTATGCTATATTTAAACGTTTGTTTGTGTGATAATAAAAATTAATTAAATAAGCTACTCACGTTTCGATAGAGCCAGTCTCCATCCCGTCAACATTTTGGCAGGTTTTCTAAAAAAAAAAAATATTTTTATTTTATATTATTTAATAAATAGCGGAGATTAGACGTCGTCAGATGGACACCACCGCACCAGTATTTGGCTCAAACGCTAATCAGGAAAAGTGCTGCAATATCTGTGCAGGTACGTTTTTTTCAATGAAACGTTACTTCCGGATTACAAGCCCGAGGCCATCAGTAAGCGATGTCTCCATAAAACATAAATAGTAATCTTAATACACCATCTTTACAAACTATTTAGTAAGAAACATTTCACAAAATTGACTAAGCAGGCTGATATGATAATCTAAAAACAAAGAACCGTGGAGCACTTCAATATCCACTCGATATAACGTATTGAAGTATGATTTTCATAGATAAAATAATTCTAATTGATTAATGTAATAAACTCGAATATAATATTATTTTGATGTCAATTGTAATTTAAGTTTTATGATTTTGTAATAAATACTATTATTATTTATTATCGACTACATTCATCCATTTTTGTTTTCAATTAAAAATATTAATCGTTAGGTGATCTCAAGTTATTTAAGAATAATATTTTACAATTGCAAACCGATTATGTATTATATATAATAGATAATAATTATATAATATAATATAATACTATATAGTTGATGACTGATTAATTTATTTTCTACTATATTAATAGCGAGCATTTAGGTTTTGACAATTTAAGAATAATATAAATATGTAACTAGATTTTATTAGTATATCAGTATTTAAATTTATTAATTTAAAAATGGTACGGAAAGATTTTTGTAATATAACTTCTGTAACTAACTTCTGCCCGCAATTTCGTCTACGTGGACTTCAAAATTAGATCTTTACCGGGATAAAAAGCATCCTATGTGTTAATTTTTTAAATTACTAAGATGGCAAGCAAGCATACAGCCCGCCTGATAGTAAACGGCTACCGTAGCTTATGGACCCTTATAATATCATAGATATCAGCTAGCGCGTTGCCGAACTTGAAGCCCCTACCCAAGGAGTTTCGTGAAACACTACTCACCGCAGGAACACAACACAAGGTTATTTGGCTGCGATCTTCTGTAGGATGGAGGTATTCTACTAGTCGGGCTACTCCAAGTAGAGAGAAATCTACAAAAATCTATGTGCCAAATTTCATCTAAATCCATTCAGCCGTAATTGCGTGATTAAGTAACAGTCATGCAAACATACAAACTTTTATATCACATTTATAATATTAAAGTAGGATATACGAGTAGATTATCGTTTTATACAAGAAGTACTACGAACGAATAGTATAAGGAATTGGGTTATCATTAAAACAGGCAATTAACACTTACTTAACAAAATTAGATCGTATAAGTATGTAGATAATAAAAAATAACTTGTCATAAATTAATATCCCATACTTCTATGTTGTATATAAAATGATTTGTTTCGATTTGTTTGTAAAATGAATAAATTAAATGTTACTAAACATGTTTTGATCGTTGATGTGATAAGTTTCCTCGAATAATTTTCCCTGATATGTACAGAACAGGTTCGTTTCGATTTACGATCGTTGTATGTTAATATTATTTACTACCGAAGTAATCGTATTATTAAGTTTTAAATTAAAAATATATATTGTAGTAAAATAATTTATCACGTCGTTAACTAATATTTATTTTATAATGATGTACCTATTTAAATCTTGAAGACTGGTAAAACCTGTGCAAACAAGAGCGGGGAAGTGCCATAGCTCCGTGTAAATCTAAGTGTTAATGGCAATTAAAAACATGCCTTGGCAAACGAACTTGGCGAACTCAGTCGTCAGGAGTAGTCTATTATTATGAATTGCCTCACAACCGCAGTTTTTTTTGAGATCTGTATGTAACCTTGCCTAACTTGTCTTGCCAATGGTTGCTAAACATGAACGTTGATGAACGACGAATGATCGGAATTAAAGCTTTATAAGATAAATTAACTAACGAAAATTTAAGAAAAATAAAAACAAGAGCAACAGGTCTAAGAAAAGAAAAAGACTGTTAAAATGAAATTGGGCGGGATATATATATTTACAGACTACATGATGAACGATGGACAAAAAAAGTGACAATATGGACACCATGGTGAGATAAAAGTTCATCGAGCCGCTTCAGCTGCTCAGGGACATTGCCTCGCTGAGCGTGTTCTACCGTCTGTATCATGGCGAGTATTCTGAAGAGCTGTTCAACCTTATCCCCTCTTCTGCCTTTCATAACAGAACCACACGCGCTTGGCTCCGAAGCCACAGTTTTACGGTAACCTCCATCTCGGCACGAACAAAGGAATTTGCTAAGTCTTATCTTTGTCGTACTCTGAGACTGTGGAACTGTCTCGCGGCCAGTGTGTCCCCTCCATCCTACAACATGGAGTCCTTCAAACATAACGTGAAGAAACATTTGAATAGGCCAGCATGACCGCGACGACTGTCTATGGATTGTAAATCCCATGGTAAAAAAAGGAAAAAAGAAAGTCCAACGAAGAGATGGTGCGATATTTATAAAGAATGTTCTAGTTAGGAATAAAAGTAGAACAGCAAAAAGCAAGTGCTAAAAATGAAATATTATGTTAATTAGAAAATACATTATTTATTAAACAGTAGTAACATGTAATAGCAATATTAGGTTATTAATAGATAATGGTTATTGCAATAAATAAAATGTTTTTTTATTTTATTTATAAACAATAGCTATATGTTCAGGTTACCACTCAACATCAGGTGGAATACAGGCCTATTCACTGCTTCGTATAATATAATAAACAATCTACGCTATGCTTTAACACATACGAAATCTGCAGGTCAGAAAATTAAAATTCTCTAATATTGTATTGATTATTGATTTGTATAGCATGGATAAATAACAAAAACAAAATGGGTCTACTTTTTTAACACACTCAGAACTCCGCTCTCTGCTGAACGTTTTTCATAACACGAAATATGTACGAGTATGTCACTTATGAAACTTTCTTTCAAATAAATAATAAATACATTTTAACATGTTGACACACACATCACTGAGAAATCGCGAACGTAGACTGTGAAGTTTCGAACAATGAAGTATAAACCGTATGCTTTAATCAACGAAATGGTCTATACTAAAATTAATATTTTATAAGCCGATATATTATAATATTACCTTTGACAGGTTTATAAGTATATTGATTCTACGCATTGCAACTAACTCTGATTCTTGGACTACTGAATTAGTGAACGATCGAAGTATTTGTTAACGTGTAACTCGATCCCTTTTTGCGTATTTTTTATTAGTTCAATTAACTACAATCTTTTCTATCATCAGGAATTTTGTACAGTCATAATATATGGAATGATATAAGTTATAAAAAATAATAAACGACTCTTTATTGCCTTTACTACTTAAAATAAATTGAAACACGATTATATTGACTTATTCAGTTAAATTATTTTATTTCGTCTGAAAAATCTACAGATGCTATTTACTTATAAATATAACACTGTCTTCTATACTATAATATACCGCGCTAGTCAGATTTAAACAGTTCTTTTTGCATATTATATTATAGCCTATATATTGAGGATATTTATAGGCTAAATAACTTTACGCTACGACACTAAGGAGCAAAGCAGTAACCATAAATGTCAAGAAGTCTGGCAAGCTGTACGCAAGTACGGGAAGTGAGAACAAAAAAAGACAGGTGAAACCGTGTGGCACAGCTAGTCCCATTATATGTCTTTACGGTCCAATTAAGGTAACTTTTGATATAAAATCATTTTTTTTATTATTATTGATTGTGGTAGTTTATAAATACCGTTGACTCGGTTACGGTTAACGTCGGTCTAATAACCAAACAACAAGCGACCGCAGCAAGTATGAAAAAATAATTACGTTTAACATTGAAAAAATTTATAAAAAAAATACACATCATAAAACACATATTTGAAAATCTTCAAAATACTTACTGTATTTTAATTTTATTGTCCTTATTAAACCGATTTGAAATACAGTTTTGTTTTATATAGGAATCATCGAAGCCTGTAATATAACAGGTAGTTAAACTATGTCACTGTATCCCTCAATGTATCTCAGAATGGACCTTTGCGTTTGTTTAGTTAATGCGAGTAGGTGGATGTTTATTTAGCACCAAGTACTCGCGTAGTAGTTTATTGCCCGGCTGATGCCGATTTAAACCGAAACACAGCAGACAGATGTGGACAGACCGTTTGCGAACGAAAAACTATTGATAGATCACGAATAAATTTTCATATTTAAGAACACCATTTGTAAATGTCTATACACGTTTTTGCGAGTATAAAAGTAAATCGCCATGATTTTTAAATACTGGTTTTAACAACTATTTTGTATAATTAAATATCCTATGACTTTTGTTGACAACTGACTCTCGTATGAAAGTAACGGTGCACGTATTAACAAAAAAAAATCATGTTTGTATAGAGGAAGTTATTTAAGATTTAATCATGCAAAATGTTTTTATAACGTTTACCTGTATCAAACATTTTTAAATGATAATTGATAGTGATTATGTTGGATCAAATAGCAGCCGAGAGGTCAACACGGTTCATTCGCTTTGTTTTACGTGAATAAAAATAATACAAACTTAATGTGTATGTTTATAGTGATAATAGAAATTAATTATTGTTATAGGTATATGGTAGTCTAACAAGTCTTACTTGATCTATACATAAAAAGGTATAGATACAATATAGGTATATGTAGGATTGATAAATTCCAACACCGTTTGGTCAACTACAATGAAAGTTAGTAAATCTAAGTGTTTTTTTTTATGGAGTAAGTTTTAATGCTATCCTTAAATGGGTAATGGCCAACAGTATCCCTATCGCTCTCTGGTCGAGTTATTAACTACTAGCAAGGGTAGAAAGTCTGCGAATAAGCTATTAATATACTACTTGATACGCGTGTAACTTATGAATGACTCGACTGTTTGAGAGCATGAATTAACATAATGTAGTTGTTTTATGGAAACAATGGTTTATATCTATATTAGGGTCCTATAGGTGGCATTGTATTCAAGCCATTATAATACCGGAAAGAGCAGAACAAATTATGCGAACAAGCAATATACTACTTGGTACTATAATGTCTATCATAATCGAAAATTTTCCGGAATTGAACGCGCATCACTTAAAAACTAATTAGTCAATTTGAATGTCGTATTTAGATTAATAGCGGACTCGACACGAGGATTTTGGCTGTATTATATCATTACGCTTTTCCATAGGTGCTAAGCAGTAGGTTTTGAAAGTGACAGATTTTCAACTTGAGTGGGTAGGGTTGTAAGCACTTATTTCTTTTTTATTCTTATACTAGATGGCCTGGCAAATGTTCTGTCAATAATTAATAACTCGACCACAGCACTATCTATCCCGAATTTCTTCCCCGAAAACATTTCGAGAACCATACAAAACGTAACAAAACAAAATAAGAATTACGTACAACCATCGTTCGAGAGGTATAGTACAAGTAAACAAGTATATTCAGTTTTAACCAATTTTCCAATTTTTGTTTCCCTAAAAACCCCATTCGGACTTCTACTAACATAAAAAATTATCTAAATCGGTCTAACCGTTCTAAAGCTATACACTTATCAACGAAAAGCATTTCACTTTTATTTATATAGACTTTAGGGTCCTTTTTGCAATTCGACGATAATAAAATAAAATTGTTCTGCACAGATTAGCCGCCTTGCCTGATTTTATTATACACTTGCTGTGCCCGCGGCTCCGCTCACGTGGTCTACTAAAAAGGTTTTTTATTGTTTGTGCGGAACACTATAATTATTATTTTTTAAATAATAGTTGCCTAAGTTATACTTTATAACATCAGTTATCTGCCAGTGAAAGACTCGTCAAAATCGGTCCAACCATTTCGGAGATTACCCGGAACAAACAGACAGACAACAATTTTAAAAATGTGTTGTTATTACAGGTACCTTGTATACTTTCATATGCATTTAGTAAAAAGCTATTATTTTAACATTACAAACAGACACTTCAATTTTATTGTATGTATAGATTTCAAGGTCAAATCTGTTCAAGCATAAGACAACTAGTAAATCCTGTCTGATTGACTCGAACCAGGCACACTCCATCTGAACATAATAAACGTTATCCACTGCAGTATAGAGTTGAAAATGCTCTTTTTATACGTTTAGTTTTTTGACCACAATTTCTCTTATGTTAAGTGAAGATACGCGCTAAGACTCTTGGACTGGCTCTCAAATATAGATGCCAGAACACATTTATAGGTACTTGGCGACAGATTTTCAACTTGAGGGTTGTAGGTGGTAGCTAGCCAAGCGAGAATTTTAGGCTCATTCTCGGAATCTAACCTACGTCTATGTACATGGTGTCTGAACGCGTATCTGCCGCTGTGCTCTGCATCTATTCCACATTGAAAATAAAATTCGAAAGCGATGAGTCATATAATGTGGTAATAATCGCTAATACATTTCCACAGACGTTATTTTAAGTCAAAATTGAAATAAAATTGATGAGATGTAACTGTATCGCATTTCAGGAATTTTATTTATTTCTCAAAATTTAATACTATAACACTAATCACAGTTTATACCTGCAGCTATGTTGTATTTAACTTATTTTCTTACATAAGTTTTAAATGAAGAAGATACATACGAACACAACTGCTGACGGTTACACAATCAACATTTACTTTATCTACAGCTGTAATTGTAGAGTTTTTTGACAAGATTATATTTTTTGGTGCACAATTGACATATCTAAATTGTATATATTATATTGTATAATCTACCTAATAATATTTAGAAAAAGCAAACAAATCAACTCCAGTTATAACGAGATTATGTTTTATGATATGGTACGGTATATTATATATTAATAAGTGTGTAGTTTATGTATCTGTACGTATAATTGTATTTTTTTTTCAATATTCCATGATAGGCTTCTATTATAAGGGACACTATCACTAATATTACACTGAAAAAAATATGTGTCTGTCTATTTGTATTTAATGATTTAACTCGAGAACAAGCTGACCTATAGTTTTCCAAGCTAACCGATAGTTTTCATTTTATTGTTATTGGTCATATAAACAGTAGTCTAAATTAGCTCTCAACATAAATGTTCTTATGAATTTTAACAGTAATTAATCAAGATGCCTTCTTGCAAATCTAAAGCGTACTTGCAAGACTGTATATAAATTTTATTTATCGTTACTTCTATTTAATAATAGCAAAGAAATCACAGTTTTAAAAGACCAACAAACCAACCCAAGTCAGCAAGTCTAATCAATATTTAATAAGTTACAATTATTGTTAATATTTTTCATGACGATTTTTCCAAGTATTTATGAAACAAGATAATACCCATTTTCCGGCGCACCTCTTATACAAATAAAATAATCAATGTACATATAGATGAATGTAAAAAAAAAAAAATTTTTTACCATTTACATATACTAGGAGTGTCACATACGATTATCGTTTTCGTGATTAAATTCCAGTACTAGCTTGAACAACATTAAAATAATGTTTAAAATCTGATCAGTAGTTATAGTGATTACCTCCTACAAGCATACAAACTTTATCTCTTTATAATCTATATATATATATAAACGGATAAATGAGTGACATATCAACGCACAGACCAGATTACTGGGGCTGGGCTATTTGCACGCAGGTTCCTTTTACACCGCAGGTGAACACTAAGTATTTTTGAAAATTCAACCCCTAAGGTGGTAAAAAAGGGAAGAAAGTTTGTATGAAAATCCGTCATTTTTAAAGAAAACATGAAAATGAAATGAAATTGTTTTTCTTTTAATGCCACGGAACCAAAACTTAAACGTTCATCAACTTTCATCAAAGACGTAAGACGTTGACGTCGTGACATGGTGTCAAAAAAATGGGACATAAAACATATAATGAGACATAACTCAACTATGACGCCACCGAAGTTGAGGGCAAAGCGCTAGTCTTATTTTTTAAAATCTTGTGTGTGCCTGTTAGTGATTTTACAACTTCATGAGCTCATATTCACATAATATATTGCTTTGCTCGAGACGATGGTTCATAAATATGTTAGGATCGCTGTGGTCGAACCATTTATTACCGGAAAAGGGAAACGACATCTGCCGACTCAGCTAGTATAGATATAAGTATAATAGTATAGATTTGAAATATGTTTATGATATGAAAAAAAATGTACCGACCATTTGTAAAATACAATGTTAAAATATGCTGCAAGTGCTAAATTTCTTAACATAAATAAAATATCTATACTGATAATATAATAAAATGGAAAAGCTTTTTATTACAATGTTTGTTTGTTCATATACAATAATCTATGAAACTACCATTCGGATTTGAAAAATTGTTTTTGCATATGATAGCCAGATTCACGAAGAATAGTATAGACTACTAGTATTAGGCTATACCTATCAGCTAGCCTTACATAATGATTTTTGTTAAGTAAGTCTGAAGAAATAGCTCACCCCAACTGCTTTATCCGCGTGCGCTGTTGTAGTGGTTAGTAAGACGTTGACACAATAATCTATAAAAATATTGCTCCCTAGTACATCTAAAAAAAGTCTGTAATACCATATGCCTATCTCCTAAGCCACAATAAGGCATTGTATGATAAAGTTTTATTTAAAATTGAAAAGTGATTTATGAGCATTATTACTAGGCATAGCATATTAATCCTTACGAATGAAAGTTACTTCATTATCAAGACAATTTTATGTATATAAACTTTACCCATTATATTATGTTAATTGGACGAATAGTTAGAGAGATAATGTTAAATTAAATATAATTCAACACTGGGCTCGGTGTCGGCAGTCGTGCGAGTTGTGACGCATAATCCTGGCCGCCCGATAAAAATATTTTCTATACTAAAGTATTATACATCATCGTTCAGGGATTACTTTTAAATTTAAATCCTCAATCAGTCCTCAATCCTCAATCCTTTTAAATTATAGGTACGTGGGTGAAACCGAGGGGCACAGTTAGTTAGTGATAAACCGATAGCTGTGTATAATGTATTAACATAGGAATAAGACTATTAGGAATAGTAAACCAGAAATGAATAAATACGTTTTTATTCATTTAAGGAACATTTAACGTAAAAGTTTTCAAATTGTTGTAAAGCTTTACATCGTAAATAGAATGTAGTAAACGTATTTTGTTTCCATATTATTGTAACAACGAAATATTAATTACGTAATGCAAAAAAAATACAACTATTGTACATCTTAGTACATATAAAATTTATTAAACATTATAAGGCATTATAATTCGCTTTTACGTAAGTAAATAATAACCGTAGTAAATACCTAAACCAATATTGTTAATTGAATATTAATCAAGTCTCTTAACAACATAAATAAATATATATTTGCGAATTGTATGAATATTTAATTTCATCAGAAACATAAATTATGACAAATAAATTTTAAATAATTAAAAACTATGAACAAATTGTACTCACATTTTATTATTTTTAATGTGTATATAACTGTTTTAAATATGAACAGAAACTGACGTTCGCAGAAAATACAAAGGATGATAATACCTCTTGCCTTGGTTTTGGCGTAAACCACTATCGGGTGGTTGATTGACGTTATCTTTTCCGATGGGTTCAACTTACTACAGGTTGAACTTTTTAAATATTTATTACTGAATTCTGATTTTCATGAAGAATATTTCTAAAACAATTTTATATTTTTTATTAAATTAGTTGATTAACTCTTTCTTGGGCATCATGGATTACTTATATAAATATATTAACACGACATAAATAATTGTATATCTTACAAATATTTAAAAAGTCGCGGTGGTCGAATAGTTTGGTCCAGCGAAATATCGACTCAATATCCGCCCAGCCATGTACCAACGAATTTTTCAAAATTCGCGTACAAATACTATTTTCATTTGTAACACTAAAGTCTGAAGCTGAAAGAAAACATCGTGAAGAAGCCTGAACGCTTAAGAAATGTTCTTGTAGTCCCACTGTACGTGGGAAAAATTAAAGGTAGTATATTTCTCGACGTTTGAAGTTGCCGATACGTCGTGAGCTGGCGTGATGGTTAAGCCTTCCCTCCCTTGCCTTTTCTCGCTAAGAGACCTTTGCTCAGCCGTGTCATATTTACAGGCTGGTGGTCTTAATTATTTAGTATTTATTTCAAACACCATTGTATTACCTATGACAAACAATTAATTACTAAAATAATGAAACTAATGTAGTTTTTTAACTGCTATTAGAAAAATGAATACACTTTAGATCAAATAATAAGTAAATCATAGTACAAAACAGTGACTACTGTTGAAAAATGAATAATGATCGCCATTACGGCATGTAAATAAAACACTTACCTCTAGGTAAGGTATATATGTTGGCTGATCCTGAAAAGCGGTCGGTAAGTCAGTATGTCAAGGTTTTCATCATTGATAGAGAGTAGCACAGAGTAGGAGTAGTTAACTGACTGATGGTAACGATTCATACTAACATAAGCATCCTACTACCCCCGCTATCGCCATTTGTTCAACTGGTAAGCAGGATAGACGATGAGGCTGACTTCAATGTCTGTGGTCTGATATTCGGAGCGTCTTCAAAAATATAACTAAATTTTACAGTTTTATTTTTCAATTGTTGTTCCTATTAATAATTTTAGCAAAGAGTTTAATTATATGCAAATTGTAATACCGCACGAGTTAAACTATCTTCCGCAATGAAAGGAATGCGGTCAACAATCTACCATGCGGGCTTATGCATAGTTGTTAGTCTCTATTATAGGTTTTGTCTCACATACAGGGGACCAATTAATTTTACAAGCCCTTTCATGCTCAATAATTTATATATGTGGTATTATATTAAATGCATAGTTTGTATCACAGCGGGGTCGTCTGCAAGAAATGATCATTTATGTTATCATATATCCCCCTTTACACATCTATATCAGTGGGATAAACCCACCGATACTAATAGTAGTATTATTCGTAATCGAGCCCATACATACGAATATATATGTGTCGCTTAAAAGAAGATTAACAATAAATCATTTTTAGTATATTTGTGTAGTCCGTGCCTGCATCTCAATAGGAAAATACCAACCAAATTTGATACTTTGTGATAAATTTGGTTGTGGTTTAATAGCAGATTAATATACGTTAGCGTATAAAACACTGTAGAACCAAGACTTTTGAGTCTGTTTTGAGTCTAAAACATATTTTGCTATATATTAAATTTTATAATGTTTCTTTACTTAAGATTGATCAATATAGCCTTTCAAAGCTCCGAAGTACAGTGAGAGTTATATTTTTTTATCCTCTTCATAGTTTAAATATTAAAGTGCATACGTTTTAAATAAATAGCCTTTTAATTGAATCGTGTTGAGACTATTCTATTTGAACGTAATAACTAAGTAGACAATAAAAAAGTACTGTTACAAGGACTGGCTACCTGTACCTACACGTCATATCAAATAATATAATATTTAATATAATATGTCGGAGAATTTTCGGTGAAATTATGGAAACAGTAGTAATGACTTAGTATACGTACTATTGACTTTATCACTATTGGCTGAGCGCCATAACAACAGGTGTGCTCTGTGACCGCACGCGCTTTATAAGCAATCTACGACCGAGTTAAGGGCATTCTAACATTCTAGTTCGAGGTGTCGGATAGTAAAGACAAATACAAATAAACATAGCTCTGAGTGACGTCACGCTACCCGTATCGGCTACGTTATACCTATATCGTTACAGTACCTATATCTATGTAGAATACTTCAGTTGTTCAAGATGCTGTCAGATAAAGGCTTGAAGCACGTGCGCACTAATATTTTTATCATTACGTTATAGAAACGTTATCGCTATTTAAAACTGTGCAAATTTCAACCAAAATTTAGGAGTATGAAGTTTTTATATATATTTATTACCTAGCTATGCCCGCGGCTCAGCTTGCGTGAATTTACGAAGTATTATCGATTATATTTAGCTCTAAAAAAGTATTGATAATAATAAAATTAACTTCCAATTGAAATTATGCTATGAAATGTGTCATGCAAGCCTTCTTACGATGAATCAATAAAATATGTCATATTTTTATTCATATGTTTCGCTAAAGTTTCTTATTTAGACTTGCTTTGGCCTCTAAAATCTCTTTAGGGTACAGTAACCCTACCATCCCGGTTAATTACTGGTTACCCATCAGATGATCCCGGATCGCGCCACGCCTAGCCATGCCGCTATGGCAGGATTTACACCTGCTTTATGGTGGACACGATCCAGTTACACACAATTAAGTGTTCTACCTTAAAGGAAATATACTTAAATACAGAAATGGGAAATAAAAAACACAGAATAGAACATCAGCGTGTGCCCAAATGAGAGGAATTTAAATTTAACTGAGATAAGAAATTGTAATAGATTTAGTATATAAGATACTCATAGATTAAAAAGGAGATGCTTTCGTGGGTATTGTTAAAAATGCAATAGAATAAGAATTGTTAGAATGATAGATAAATAGTTAATAAATTAGGGAAATAGCTTTGGAAGACGGAAGCACAAAATAATAATAGCTAGAAAATATGAGAGGAAAAACGGAGGAACTAGGAAAACCAAAAATCATAATGTGTTAGGGGTAAAAAGGGAATACAAAAAAAAGCAAGCAAGTAGTCCATCTGATGGTCAGCAACTACCGTAACCCATGGGCACTTATAATGCCATAGGTAGTACTAGCGCGTTGCCAATCTTGAACCTCCTTACTCCAAGGAAATCTGAAAACCCTCCTCATCGCAGGAACACAGCAAAAAATTAGTTGGCTGCGATCTTCTGTAGGATGGAGGTGGTGTAAGGTGGAGGACGATGGTCAACAATCGGACTGCCACAAGTAGAAAGAAATTTCTGTGTGCCCTACCTCCCTTTAAATTATAAATAAAATATTATTGATAAGATTTTGTTTTTCAATAATATGAATTAGTGTTTTAAATATACTACTACTAAATGGTTTTAAATAAGTAATTGTAAAATTTATGTATATTGTCAAATGTCAATTATTTATTGCCATTAGATGTTTCCATAAATATGTGTTCAAACAATAAATTATTATTATTATATAATGCGCTCCAAACGCACCCGAAACTATTCATTAATCTAAGATATTGTAATTTGATTCTATTGAAAATCTTTTTACAATCTTTACGTTTAAAAGTTCTCAAATTTATTTCGCGTATAACTATTAGAGAAACAATTGTATGTGGTAACAATGGTTAAGACTATATACGTCACAATACTTAAATTGTAAATAAAGATTCATTATAAATATAGTTTCGAGCGGATGAAAAGTCCTTACAAGTTCATACATCAATGGAGAACAATGTAACATGTACTATCTACATAATAGATGCGACCTTAATACCATAATCTTATTATCTCTATAAAACACACAGGGGAGCACTCTCCTAAGCGAAAATTTTCTATCCCCCTGTCAGGGATTACCTACAAGTGAATCTTTTATTACGAAGATGACACTAGAAGTAAATCCTTTGAGATATCATATCTGTACATGAAAGACTCATGGAAACGAGATATCTTTGTATATATAATGCATATATTTGAATTGTAATCTAAGCACTTGAAAAGGGTTTATATACAGAATACGTGACCGTGTAAGAAAGCTAAATTCTATAGTCGAAGTAGTTTATGGAATTATAAAATCCTAATTACCTTTTTAATGAATTTTAGTAACATTCTTGTTTTTTTTTTCTAATAACAACTCTGTTTATCATTTTTGTAGAATCTTAAAATGCATGTTCCTAGTTAGTATTTATAATCCACTTCACTTTCGCACAATAACGAAACTACATCACGTAAGATGCCGCCAAAATAACACAATATAAAAAACCGGACTTTACAAATCAATATCCCGTCAAAAACTCCTAAATAGCTTTTACATTTGATTTAAATTGATATTGTACTTGTTATAAAAATTAATGTCATCAATTTTATAACCCATTAAAGGATGCGTTTATTATTACTTTAAAAAAGTAAGGATCAAAATCGAATAACCCGTACTAATAACTTCAACTTACAGAAATAATAAAATTTAAGAAGTGTAAAAGCCAATTACAGAAATGGTTATATATTTAAAATTCCTATTCTAATTATACATTTCGTTCCACATGTTTATGGTAATGAGGCAGACTGTGCTGATTTATGTTAAAATATTCTAAAGTATTATAGATAAGCAGCATCACAATGATATGCTTAAACAGTTCCACGTGAGTTTTGACACGTGACTAGTAAATAAAAAATAACCATATATAATAACTAGTGGTACCCCTCGGTATTACTAGTATTAAGTTAATTTGACCAACTCTTCACTGTACCGCCACTAACATACACGTCTAGCCTGCTATATTTGATTTCACTGCCCATACTTGCCTACAGCTTTCCAGATTGCTTGACAATGTTACTGCTCCGCTCCTTAGAATCTTAGTGTAAAGACATATAGCCTATATAATCTTCCTCAATAAATAGGGTATAATTTTTTTTTTTTAATCTAACATATACTTACAGAGATTAGCGCCTTCAAACAATCTCTTGAGCTATTTAATAGTAATGTTATAAGGATATTAGATTTAAAACTAAAAGGTTATAATTATCTTATATTGCACAAGGATTTTAACTACTTATAGCCTTATCACGCCATAAATGCTTGTTTGGATAATTAAAATCTGTGCTACAGACCTGTAAAAGGAGTCCAAAGAGGTAAGAGCAGTATCTAAATAAAGAAGGTGGAATTCTTCATTTGCCATATTGCAAGGCATTAGAACACTGCAAGGACCATACGTTTGTGTTTTAAGCTTTGCATTTTTCCACTTGCCAATGTTCCATCAGCTCGACGATTGACAGAGTCCAATATGACAAACTGTCATTTGATTCCATTCCAAATGTGTTAGCAGAACTTTAAACGCAGCCTTTATTATGCTTGATACATACTAAGAAACTGTGACGATATAAAGCACTAATTGACCCTGAAACAAGACTAACAGTATAGTCAGTTCAAAAAAAAAAAACCTTCAAATCGATCCCCAGTTTTAACTTTCCAAGATCTTCTAGATTAATACCATCATGATATTTTTGACTGAACAAAATATTTAAGTTATGTTAATCTATATTAATAAATGTGAAGTTCTGTAATCTCTGAATGTATTTTTTTTCTAAATTTCCCTATATACATCCTACATAAAGGACACTGATCAAGAATATGACATAAAATATATATTTTTGTTCTTCTGTCTGTTTGGATCGCCAAATTTAACTCAAAAGCGGCTTGACCGATACTTATGAAATTTTGTACACGGGATGCTATGTCGTTTTACAATTGTCAATTAGAAATCTTAGACAAATTATTTTGTTCAATAATTAGCTGCTATGTTACGGACTAGGTAATCGTACAATTTGAAATCAATATACTAGTTTTGTTATGATCATTCCTAAGACGCACAAACGATAATAAAAATCATCATCAACCTATAATAGTCCACTGCTGGACATAGGCCTCCCCTAATGAGCGCCATAGCGCCCTGTCTTCAGCTTGCCTCGTACAGCACCTGCTTGCAGTCTTTCGCAGATTTTCATCCCATCTAGCCGGAGGGCGTCCTACACTACGTTAACCGAGTCGCGGTCTCCACTCAAGAACCCATTTACGCCAGCGGTTGTCGGTTCTTCGCGAGATATGGCAGGCCCACTGCCACTTCAGCTTGAGCTATGTCGATAACTTTGGTTCTCTGTCGGATGTGTTCGTTACGTATCCTGTCCTTCAGAGAAACTCCGAGCATAGCTCTTTCCATAGTACGCTGAGCGACTTTGAACTGGTGGACCAGCTCTACCGTGAGTGTCGACGTCTCAGCCCCGTAGGTCATTACCGTAATAAAAATATTTGAGATAAATTCAGAACTTTGTTGCCATATTTAAGTTTTAAGAAAGCCCACAGGCCTAACTATTATTTAAACTAAGTTATGAATAATTTTAATGTGTGTAAAGTTAGTGGATCGCAGCAGAGACTGATAATTAATCAAAGATTAATTAAATGAGAAGAAAAACATTTTTATGGTTCCGTACCTCATATTGAAAAACACGGAACCTTTATAAGCTCACTTTGTTGTCCATCTGACTGTCTGTCCGTGTATCAATAAGCCCTTGATATGGCTTTATCCGTATTATTGCAGACCTTGAATTTGTAGATTTCCAATTGGCAAGTGACAAGTGTTTATGCGATTCAAAACTAGTTTCAAGACGCTTCGCTTCTTCTGACGTATTATAACCAGAGACTCTTATCTCATACCAAATCTAGTCACATGTTGCGTCTTCAATTCAATAAGAAAAAACAAGATTATTTGTTTGATAACACTAGTAAATATAACAATAACAGTTGGTAAATATTGGTTTTGGAAATAAAACATTTAATATTTCTAAATCATTTATTTTCCTTAAAAGATTATTAGGTATTTCTTAAATCGAACATGATTCAATATTATTAATATCAGGAGTTCGCCAGATGCTGCCGCAGTCGTCTCTAGCTGTATCTTGTCACAAGTCAAACCTTTTTTTTAAACGTGGAGGAACCCTTCATGGGTACACACCCGCCCGGGAGGACGAGTGGTTATGTGAGACTCCTACTCACTAAACCTCCACGGTGTACCATCCGCCGCCTTAACGGGGCGACGCGGGCCTCGCACTTGGCATTCAGTTTGCCGCGTCGCCCCAGCGGCAGGCCCAGCAACTTGCTGAGCCCCTGGCATTAATGGGAGACAGTTCGGTACACCCTAACTGTCTCCCCCCATCCGCCGGACCTGTGCAATGGGAAGACGGGCCCCACGACCCGTCCCCCCTGGTCCGGCTATGGTGGCGGCAGGAGGCGCGCAAAGCGCCTCCTCCGGCCGCCCGTTCTTCTTTGGTGGAGAGGGCCGCTCAGAGGATCTACCTCGCGAGCCCTCTCCGCCGTCTCCTTCTGCGAGATGACCTCCTCGCAGAAGGAGACTACCGCTGACCATGACCCCTCGCTGTCGAGCATGTGATTTACCACACTCGGCAGCGAGAGGTCCCCTCCAACCACCGCGGCCAGAGCGCGGCGCTGCTCCACCCACGCAGCACACTCAGAGAGAGTGTGCTGCGCTGTATCTTCTGCAGCGCCGCACTCGTGGCACGCAGTGGTGGGCTCCCTCCGTGCTATCTTGTGCAGGTACCATCCGAAGCAACCAGGTCCGGACAGCACCTGCACAAGCCTAAACGGAGCCCTGCTCCCTAACGCACCATCGTCTGAGGACCGGGCGGACGGCGTCTATGGTATAACGTCCATAGCGCGCATCCGCCAGGTCCTCTTTCCATCTCTCAAACATGCGATTCTGGGCCTGCCTCCGCAGGCCCTCAACCTCTGTGGGAGCCGGAGGCTCCCCTAACTCCTTCCTCGCCGCCGTGAATCTATACACGGCGGCGAGCACCTCCGCCTCCAGCTCCCACGGCGGGGAGCCGGCGAGCACAAAGGCCGCCCCCGCGGACTCCGACCGGTATCACAAGTCAAACCTAACCTAACCCAGCCACCTAAACTAGGTAGAGGTAGGTCACAGATAATTTTTTTTGAAGATTTCTCTCTACGTGTCTTCGACTGATGGAACACCTCTACCCAACACAATATCGCAGCCAGATAACCTTCTCTTGTGTTCCTGCGATGAGTTGTGTTTCCAGAGCTCCTAAGGGAGCGGGGTTCAAGGTCGGCAACGCGCTAGTGATACCTATGGCATTACAAGCGTCCATAGGCTACGGTAGCCGCTTATCATCAGGCGGACTGTACACTTGTTTGCCACCATTGTGGTATAATAAAAGTAGATAATCAATTTACGGAAGATTTGGCTGGGTTAAGTTACTCCGAGTGAGGGTGTACCAAAGTAAGTCGTATCTATACATAGGATACTCCATGTAAAAAAAAAAGTTTTACTTGTTATAATACACAGCAGGACACCGACGGGTATCCGCGGATCACCCATAGCGCCACAACAAGTTGCGCTACACGCAGCACACGCTTATTGTGGGCGCTAAGGGCGTCCACCCAGATCGATGTCCAGTAAACGGCCATGCACCACGCAACATATAACCCCCACATATAAACGGCGGCAAGTCGCAAGAGTCCAAGATTCCAGGTTCCACCGGAGCTGTTCCAACACCGATCTATTATATCATGAATATAAACAAGTATTATTCTATCCAACAGAATACTAATACTCTTAGCGAGGTTGCCCGCCAGGTGACAAAGAAACGAAATTATAGTCCACCTCAAAAAGGAATCGGGTATTCTTCCCATAAAAATTTTATACAAATGTTTTGCCACAAAGTTGTGCCCGCGGCTCCGCTCGCGTAGACTACAGAATGCTATCGGTCGAACACACCTGCGAATTGTGATGTCTCAAAAATTTTTATTGTGGGCGATCCTTAGAAGATAGACATATGCTATCGCTGATTTTTTGTATATCTTTTTACGATCTACATTAATGTATCACATTAATTTGATTTTCCTCTTATGGTTTACTCAGCGTAAACCATTAAAGCGCCCTAAAGGCATCTTTTTCCGAATAGTTTCACCATTATCGATACTACTTATTTGGTAAATTTACTTTATGTAAGAAAAAATAACCTATAACCTGGCCAGATAAAATACTAGGGGGGATCAAAAAGTAGTGAGAACGACCTATTCCATGGTAATAAAAATAAAATACTGGCAGGCATAGCTCAGATACATATTTGTAATATTAATAAAGAAAAAAATCTTCGATTCTCTGTTGTTTTTTTCTGAACGTATTCATTTGTTTGCTTCGTGTCGAAACGTGTTCTCGAAAATGGAGAAAAAGGAAGTGCGAGCCGTTATTAAGTACCTCTGTTTAAAAAAGTTAACGACGCAAGAGATACATTGCGATTTGGAGGCAATATTAGGAGAGTCTGCTCCACCATATTCCACTGTCGCAAGATGGGCTTCTCAATTTCGAGTAGGGAGAACGAGCATGGAAGACCAACATCGACGTCAGTCACCCAAGAAAATTTTGCGAAAGTCTAGAAAATTGTATTGAGCGATCTAAGAGTTACCATCCGATACTTAATTCAAGAAACGGGCATTTCATATGGAAGTATTCAATCCATATTGAAACAATCTTTGAATATGAGAAAAGTCTCTGCAAGATGGGTGCCGAGAATGTTAATCGACAGTGAGAAACAAAATCGACTTGACATTTCGAAGATATTGTTGGACAAGTTTCATGAAGATTCTGAAAACTTTTTGTCTCGTTTCGTAAGAATGGACGAAACATGGGTCCATAATTTTAATCCCGAGATAAAACAGCAATCTTCGCAATGGAAACGGCCATAATTACCGTACCCCGAAGAAATTTCGTGTCGTGGCATCGGCTGGCAAGGTTATGGCCTCAATATTTTGGGACTCGGAAGAGATATTGTTGATTGATTACCTGCAGCGTGGAACCACTATTACAGGCCAATATTACGCAGCTTTAATTCCCAAGTTGAGAAATGCCTTCAAAGAGAAAAGGAGAGGAACACTTCGAAGGGGCGTGCTATTTCATCACGACAACGTACCCGCGCCTAGGTCGGCAGTTGTGATGGCCGCCATTCAGCAAGCTGGCTTCGAATTGTTTGACCATCCCCCTTATTCACCAGATCTGGCGGCTAGCGATTTTTATGTATTTCCCAAATTGAAAAAATACTTAATGAGAAACAGGTACGAAGACGATAACGAGGTGATGGATGCCGTGGAGAGCTTTTTGTTGGACCAAGACAAAACTTTTTTTGTGAAAGGGATTGAAGCCTTGGAAAAGCGCTGGACTCGGTGTGTAGAGAGACTCGGAAACTATGTAGAGAAATAAATTATGAAGTTATCAATAGTCATTATATTCTATCTCATTCTCACTACTTTTTGATCCCTCCTCGTAGCTATTAATTAAAAAAGAACCATGTAAATCAGTGGTGTATGCGTGAATAGAACATAAACGGACAGTAATATGTAGATTTGTTTAAGTCGAATAAATTATTGATTGCCTATGTTATCTCACATAACAACATGATAATTTATCAGCGCCTCTACCCAAATCAAAGAAAAAGTAAAAAGTATTTACACAATTTGATTACATAATTCACCCATGAATGTTTGTGTAGACGGCGTCGCGGCGCGGCAAATGCGCGGTGGTGGCGCGTTCGCTGTATGCCTGCGGTGCCGTCTACCGAAGCCCTTATACTATTTTATTTCTCCGATATTATATATACTAGCAACAGTCCGCGACTTTGGACGTGTTAATTACAGCATTAAATTTAATAGCAATAAAACATAGCCTACAAAAATCGGACCAGTAGTTTCAGATATTACCTGGTACAAAAAACTCCCGAACTTTCCCAAACAAATATTATCTAAATGATTATATTATAACCATTTAGCCCATTTGCAGTGTGTTAAAACACGATAATTATGTCCTACTAGATCGAGACTACCATACACCAAGTGTAACACCAGCTATAGTGGTACGTTGAAGCGTGTTGCGTTCCGTACATAGTAATCATATACATGTACATAGTAATCAAGTTGATACATAGTAATCAAGCAGGTTCATCAAGATCTGTACTTGAATGGGTCGCGGACACCATGTCCGTTACAGTGACTCTCTTTTGACTTGTTAAGTTTCAAGATCACGCAGTGTATATCTAGCTACAGCTTGCAGCTTAGTTGACAGCAAACTGACGATGGATTTTGGATCTCTTGACGGTCGCCGTTATTTATTGATTGTATTTAGCTTATCATTTGGCATAATACCGTCAGTTTCTCGTGCCACTATAAAAAAGTCGAAAGTACTCGTACATCATTATTATTTAGGAAAACAAGTGTGAATGTGAGTTTGGGACGCAAATATAGACTAATAAACAGCACACATACTGTTTTTTATTGATAAAAAAACACGTGTACAGTTCACACGCGGGAGAAGTGAAACCATCAGAAACCATAAAAATATCTTCTTTAAAATCTCTTTTAAAAAATTCTATATCAGCGCAATTCGCATTTTGGACCACTCATAACTGTACAATGTACATACAATATTGCGTACAAGTGTGGTCGTCACACCGCTAGGCCAATGTTATTGGTTATGTACCTATATGTTATTGCCAGTTATGAAAATCAGGACGGATTAATCGTGTATCATGTATTCTATCTCATTCTTTCGCAGCCTAAATCCTATAGATGTGTTTATTTCTTTTTAGTGTTGCTTTTTTGTTTCATCCTTTTTCAAATGACAACAGTGCTAAACAAGTTTTCACTCCGAAATGAAAATAATATATTAACTTAAATGGCTTAGGTACTTTAAAGAAAAAATAAATAGAAACAAAATAATTGTTGCTAACCAATTTATTTATAAGAAAAAAATAACACTTGAAAAGAGTCACGGCCCCTAGGGAGAAGATTGAACTTCATTTTTATCGCCTTCTTGCAAATTTTTAAGATCAATAACACCCTCAGCCGGAAAAAGCCCATGTTTCCACTCAACTGGGTAACCGAATTTCCTTACGTCATCCCACCAAAGCTGTTTTACAATTATGAACTTTACACTGACAATAGTGGCGATACAGATTACAATAATGCATACCCAAAAAAAGATTCTCCATTGTGCTAGGGTCCCCTGAAAAAAAAAGGTTTAATTTTTTTTTTTTAATATTATTACTTGACGATGTGGTTCAACATTGTGACAAGCTTTTACGCGCTTTTAAGCGGTAGCTAGTCAAGCGGGTATTAGAAAATACCCTACCACTATGCTATAGTTTCATGACGATGTTTTTCTTCACCGAATGCTTAGGCTCATTTTAAGGATTTGAACTCACGTCGATTGACACTAGGATTTCTGGTCGAGACTTCTCGACGCGGAATTCCCGGGAAATTTGGCCTTACTCGAGACGAAAAAAAGTATCGAGAATTCGAGAAATCTCGACTTCACTACTTCTTAACTACTCACATAACAAGAAGGTTAGTAGAAAAGTCAGCTGTTTGAGTAAACTGTTAAAAGCGCTAATCCTTTTAAATGGATATCCAACTTTAATAAATTTAAAGTCAGTCTTGCAGACAATAAAATTTTAACGGTATTCCTTATATTGAAACTTTGTAGTTCTCTAGCCTATATGATAAGAAACGGATTTTCAAATGATGCTATTAATGCGCTTGTATTTTCAAAAACACATTTCATTAAAAATACAAACGTTGACGATTTAAAATTTATATCTCGATTTACTAATCTTATCCTATGTTTTTAAGACTAATATGCTAGTCAACTTTGAAGACTGTCACAGTATTTATATATATATAATTAAAAGAATGATAATCAAAATAGGTAGATTATTTGGTTGATTATGAAGATAGCGTGGTGTGGTGGTAGGGCTTTTTCTAATGCCCGCCTGGCTAGATACCGCCCTCAAGTCGAAAATCTGTCGCCAAGCACCAATAGGTGTGTTCCGGCAGCTTCACTTAAGAGGCAGTCTTCCACTAGGTTTAGCGTGTTATCATCTTAGGTCACATCATCACTTAACCTCAGGTGACATTGTGGCCACTACGCCAAACCTATAACGATAAAAAAGTTAGTTCCTGTACTTTTTGTTGAATGTACTATTTTTATTTTTTATATAATTAAAGAACTAATTGTATTTTTAGTTATCTTAGAAAGTAAAGTAATATAATATGTATAAAGTACTTTGTTTTCAATAAAAAGAAAAATTTAAAGTTTTTTAGAAAGATATTAAAACTTTTATGCAATCAGTTTTATTACAAAAATGTGTAAGTTGTAAAAAACTAAGACTATAATATTATTATTTGTCTATTGATCTTAATGATTATTAATAAGAGGATGTTTATTTTGCATTAAATTGACAATTTTAAGAATTGAATTCAAATTAAAATTTGAAAATTTTCAGCAATGTTTCGAAAATTCGTGAATTCTCGGGAATTAGTAGTCGAGAATTCTCGAGTCTCGAGAAAAAAACGAAATGAGAAATAAGAAACTCTAATCAACACGATGACCGTAGGCGCTACCACTGAGCATCATACGTGTTTTCTCATTGTTGTTCAGGTAATTGAGCGCCTGCGTGAATTAATTAGCTCCTACCAATAAATTAAATGTAAAGTTTTAATACGTAGTTTTTTCAGTGTTCAACGTCAGTTTTATATAATTATTAAAATTATTTCCTATTAATTATTAGGGCCAAGCTGGCAACCGGGCCACAATCTGCTAGGGGCGGCATAATAAAAAGTCAGGGATCGGGCCATATGAATAAATAGTAGAAAATGCTATTACTAAAGTTATGTCTTTGTATATATATTCTCTAGCATTGAAATTGCCTGTCTATATAAAAAAAATAAGTAAGAACTAAAAAAATTAATTGGATTTTTATTTATATTACTCACTTAGGTAAACCCTGACTTTTATCAGATAACTTATATAGCAAGTATTGCATTGTTTTAAAAGGAGCAAGCAGTAATGTATGAAGGCAATACAAAATTTTACAATTATAAATCTTTGGATATATATAGACTGGCAAATTACATGTTGTACGCTGGCGGCAGATACCCTCGTCTCGGTTAAGTAAGTGAAATCTTTCACTTATCATCAAAAATTAATATTAGCTTAAAAAAAGTGAGAGAACACTTACATCAATAACATTCTTCACAAACAATGGTAGTAGTAGATGAATCAGATTATTGCCCATAGAGTCAACTATAGCAAATACGACTCCACAATAATTTGGAGCTATATCTATCGGTGCTACCATCATGCCGCTATAGTACGCACCTAAGGCGACCATAGATATATTGATGCAGAAGATAGCAATGATTGCTTTGTTACCAGAGTAAGTTGCTATGAGAATGCAAATTACTGGAACGAGTGCGGCTGAAATGTAAAATACAATTAATATATTTTTTACTAGGTTTTGTAATAGCGCCGATCTGTGTTTGATGCTGGATTTAAATCTTAAGATTAAACAAAGTTGTCAATAAAAGAAATCATGACAGGCATCTTGTAGTGCTTACATAGCTAACTACCATACCCTAGTTGAAAATCTACCGTATTGCGTTAGTTGTTGTATTAATTAACCTTGTCAATAATTACTAACGACTCGTGTATTGTTTAATCTTGTGATTATTTTTTAATTACTTTTTAATATTATTATTTCCTATGACATTTTTTATTTGTGATCGCTTTAAGAGGCCTATGTATTTTCTATATTGATGATTGTTCCGACCGATTTCGGCCATGGCGACCACTTTAGACCCTTAGTCTGAGAGATGGCGCTGGTGCGCCCGAAGATGGCTAATGTAGCCGATCTTCGCGGTGAAACTCCGTGCATACTGAGGGCACGTGAGTACGCCGTTCACAAAATTATTTGTTATGACAGCAGGTGGGCGAGCCTTTAACTGGTCGCGTTTGGTATTAAGGTCAGCTTTACGCTGAGTCTCGAACTCACGTACATGGCTGTTCACCAGCCTGCGCCAGTCTGACCGCTGTGCTGCCAAACGTTCCCAATGAGAGGGCTCTATGTTGCAACTCTTCATGTGGCGCTTTAGGACATCCTTGTATCGCAGGAGAGGAGCGCCAATGTTATTTTATTATTTTTTTATTCTTTTTCTCGAAACTATAAGAGTTTCGATAAGTATGCAATCCACGGACCTAGGTCAAGTGGAGTACATTTTTTGTTATAGATTCATCCTGCAAGAACTTCCGAACACTCCGGCACGTATTTAAAATTGCAGCTTTTTGCATGGTCATTTATGTATTGCTGTGTAAGTCAATCTGCTGTAGGTAATGGTGAAGGTGGCTTGGTATGACCACTGTGCTAGAAAGTACCAGAGGCACAATATATACTTTGCTCATGTTCCATAATCTACTAATTTCTTCCTTCAGTTCTGTGTATTTGTGATTTTTTTCAGTAATAGTTTTTTGTAAATTATTTGTGTTAGGGACAGCTATATCAATTAAGTAAGTCAGTTTATTCAGTTTATCTATTACAGTTATGTCAGGTCTATTGTTATGTACTTTTTTGTCTGTTAGAATTGCTCTGTCGAAGTACATCTTGTGGCTCTGGTTCTCCAGTACCGGTTTTGGGTTATATTTATAGTATGGAACTGCTCCCGAATGTATAAGATTATGTTTTAAGGCTAACTTTTGGTGAATTATGTGTGCTATTTGGTTATGTCTATGAGTGTAATCAGTTTGAGCTAGGGATGGGCAGGCACTAGTAATATGTTGGATGGTCTCAGATGCGCGGTGACATTTCCTACACTTGTCGTTTTGGATGTTGTGGTCTTTAATTATATATTTTTTGTAGTCATTTTATTATTATTATTATTAGATTATTTTCTATATTATTATTATTATAAATTAAGTATTATTTTTATAATTCCTCTAAGTTTTTTTGACAACAAACCAAGCTTTGTAATTAATCAACCGGAGAAATATTGAAAGCTGTGTCAAGCACTGTTACTTTATAATTATAATTGTTTAACAGTTGAGCTACTCTAAATAAAATAGATACTTAACAAATACATCAATTAACAAAATAAGAATACTTTCATACAAGGTAAGCAATTTCGCTTAGCTTAACCTATTGAAACATAAATACTTTCTGAAGAACAGTATATTGCTCTAATAATTTTGACAGGAAAAAAATTGACACAGTATGAGAGATTTCATTTACATTAACATTCACACATTATTCTCTCGTTAGCCAGAAACAGTTCTGATTGTTATATCCTGAAAATTATTGCTATCATCTGTGTAAACATCATGTCTTTTTTTGTCATACTATGAAATCAATTTGTGAATATTTTGATGTTAATAAACATCTCAACACAGTCAAAACCCTAATATTATGCATAAAAATACATACCAATAATTGTATACATTTTTCTCGCCTTTGAGATACTGTGGACATTCAATTTGATTCCAAAATCGCATAGAAATCCAAAGAAAACAGTGGAAATTGATATTAAAAATAAAGGAACGAGTGGAATTATGCTACTAGTGTTAACATCATAATTTTGCACATCTTCCATGAATGCTGGAACTTGTATGATCACTGTTCGGTAAGCCAATTTATTGCCAAGCTGAAATATAATATTAGTTTCTTCAAGCCTTTAATTAGTCCAGTGATGCCTTTTTACACAAACTGAACAAAACGAGTTTAATGAAATTGGTTATGAATCAATAACAACTTAAAGGAAAGGCGACCTCCGATGATGAATTTTCGCCAACAGTTTTCATTGTAATGCCTGCAAAAATCCTGTATTATGGTGGATAAAATAATTATTCTTAACAACCATACATCAAGTGTATGTAACATAAGTCATAATGGCATGCTTATGTCGTGTTTCGCGTTCCGGGACAAGCCGATAGATTCAGTAATCAAGCAAAGTGGTAAAGTATCTGTACTCGACTGGGTACCATCAATAACATGGTAGCAAACCCATTACATTGGCTCCCTTTTGGTTTGTCGGCATTCAGGGTCAGCCAGCCAACGGCTGAGAGGCTTACTAGCTGGAGTAACAGCGACGACCGATGATGAATTTCCGATCGCTCGGTATTCACCGTTCTTTTTGAATTGTACTGCGCTTACCATCATTTACGGTATGTTGATAACATTATCATCAAATTAATTAGGTCTCAAGTATGGAACGTGAAAAATGAATTAAATAATAATTATTTACTTACAGCACCAGCACAGATAGCCCAAAAAGGAACTGAACGCAGTAAAGCTGACCAAGGAAGTGGTTCCATTTTGTACTTCGCGCTTCGAATAAGAACGGTTATATTATCATTCAAAAATGTTTTTTCTTTTTCGGAAATAAAAGGATGGGTGTTTGGTGTACTATAGCATAATAGGTACTGAAATACAAAATACGTATTAAAGATGTTAGCATCCTGTATGCATGAATGAATACAGTCAATAGATCTAGATATGGATATAGCAACTTTACAAGCTAACCTGCGTTTGTTTTAAATCTATGTGAAGCTTACAAAGGACAAAAAGAGTCTTATATTAGAGCTCAAAATTCATTATGAATTAAGAAAACGCTAAGTCGCCTTTTATGTTAAACAATTATGGCTCAATGGTAGCGTGTACGGATACTACGTCGATCGACGTGAATTCAAATTCGTGTAATGAACCTGAGCTTTCGGTGAAAGAAAACATCGTGATGAAACCATAGCATGGTAATAGTGCATTTTCTAATGCCCGTCTGAGCTAGCTACCATCCTCAAGTTAAAAACCTGTCGCTAAGCACCTATAGCTCTGTTCCGGCTGCACTTGAGAGCCAGTTCTCCCCTAGGCTTAGCGTAAGAGTTAAAAATAACCATCAAATACAATAACACGTTGGTTTAAGGTATGTCACTAGAGTGTATTACATCTTACATCGCATTATTTGTAGCTTTTCCGCCTCGTAGACCAAAGGAAGGAAAGGCCGTAACTAAAGATTATTTTCATTTTTGTTTTAAAACCATAAACAAAAAATACTTACCCAAACGGCAACCTGAATCAATCCAATGACACCAAAGACGTAATATACGATGTCCCAACTCGTATAAGTAAATATTAATTTACTTAGAGATATGCCAGCGATAAAGCCTATATGTCTTCCACTGTAAATGATAGCGCCTAAGCGTGCTCTTTCGGCTGCCGGTGACCAATACGCCAGCATAACCATAAGTGCTGGTAATGTAGGGCCCTGGTAATTACGTAATTTTATTAAGATTTAAAACATTGAAGCAATGATGGCTCAGTAGTAGTGTATACGACTTCGCATCAATTGACGTGAGTTGGAATCCCTGCAATCCTAAGCTTTCAGTGAAGGAAAACATCGTGAGAAAACCATAGCATGGTGGTAGGGTATTTTCAAATGCCCGCCAATTCCAATGCCTAGCTACCACCCTCAAGTTGAAAACCTGTCGCCAAGCACTAATAGGTGTATTCCGGCAGCTGCACTTGAGAGTCAGTCTTCTACTAGGTTTAGCGTGTTATCATCTTGGGCCGCATCGTCACTTAATTGTAATTACACTAACTAACTATCACCTTAAATTTAAAAGCATCTATGTGTTTCGGCTTAGTAATATAAGTCGCATTTTTCTATAAATTAGTTTTTAGAAAAAGAACTACTTAGCCTAAGTTGTCCGTCCTACCTTCAATGGAATGTGTCTTTTAAACCGTAATATATGGCTGGTTAAAACTTTCACATAATTGTTTTGTTACAGCAGATATCTTAACAAATAATAAAAAACCAAAATATACAAAATTAAGAGGTCCATTTTTGTTCTGTTTTTATTATTGTCAAAACGGTAATACATATTTACTACGACAACACTACTGAAGTGGTAAAAAAACAGTAAAACTTATGTTAACTACCCTGGCAACATTATTCACACGGTCGTATGTGTTGTTATCTGGTTGCCAAGGACACACAGCTATTGCATGTTCCACTTTTGCTGTTTATAAGGCTCCATCTGTCTTTTTCTCAAATCTGTGGGATATGTATAGAAAAGCTGTCGGAATTGAAAGATAAAATAAAGAAGATTGAAAAATCGGTCCTTAAAACATTAAATGGAATTTTTAAACAGTGATGGTTATCATCGAAATATTATCAGTGCCGGCTAATAAAGACATATTTTATTATTTGAGTTACCAATGCAATTTACGTAAATTAAAGCGAATCGAATAATTATCAAATTACCTGTCCAAGCCCCGTCGCTGTTTGCGCAAATCGCATTCCACTTGGTCCCATTACTTTCGCCAATGTTGGCCCAAGGATCGTGGCTAATGATGATATGAGGAATGCAAAGCCCAATACACCTTTACCACCACGCATCACCGCTGTCATTCCTCCAAAGAATTGACCAATAAGGTAACCAAAGTAAAATCCTCCGTTAACGCTCAATAATTCTTCCTCGTCCCAGTCAAACGGATATATCTTGGAAATAAAAAAATAAAGTTGTTTTAGACAATTTTCTATCAACTGAAGATTCTTAAATGCTTTGAAAAGAATCATTTTTAATTCTAGGTGCGTTCAAGTATCAGGTAGGTACACGTAACCAGGTTAAACGGGGGAGACAATGTTTTTATTGATTTTTCTGCCAAAGGAAGCGGGGGAATGTTACAAATCTTGTGTAAGATAAAAAAAAATGAATATATTTCAAAACAACATTTATTATGGTATACCGAATTACTTTTCATATTTATTTCTAGAAACAAATGGGTGTTTCCAAAAAAGACTCAACGTGCCTAATAAATATAGAATTTTCTTAAATGTACCGATGTTTCATTCGGCGAATTCCCGACGTCCTAGGGTGGCTTGAAGCAAATAAATATATTTAAATAAATATTTAAATAATACATAGTCTACCATTGTTGATTGATTGTTGATGTTGGAACTACTTCATTGATTAATTAAACTTATATATGTTCAAACAGCTTTTTAGCGTTGTAAATTGAAAAATAATAACTTTTAACTTTCTATAAAATCAATGAACATGACATGTAAAGTCCTTTAAACATCTTTTTGTCTTCTTTCGTACTGTTCTAAAAGTAACAATATATACATAAAGGAGAATTCGCGGCAAGAACTAAACTTAATTTCGGAAAAACCGTTCAAAAAATGTTTTGATGATTGGATTATTCGTTGGCGTAAATATATCATTTCTGAAGGAGCATACTTTGAAGGCGATAAAATAAATTTGGATGAATAATTAACATTTTTTGTAATATCGATCTTTTCCGGTACTTTTTGACAGAGTAGTATAATCAAATATGAGTCGTATCTAAAAGTTTTTTTGATTTATAACTAGTATTGCAAGTAGTAACTGATAAAAAAACTTTAATAAAACAAATTTAACATATTGTAATAGTTTGTTTTTTTTCGAAGCAACGTCAAGTCGAAACGTTTTTTTTTTGCATTGAGTATTGACGCAAGTTTGCCGGAGGTAGTAGTTATGCTGAACAGCGATATTATATGTGACGATCATATAAAATTTCTTTTTTTTTTATTTCGAATTTTGAAAAACAAATGCCGTTGTATTTTTTTTTATATATATATAATAACTCGGCCGATTGACTTTACTATCCCTGAGGGTAAGCAAAGTATAATCCAAATACAACGGCGACCAGCGAGAGATCGGAATTCATCGGCGGTTGCCGCTGTCATGCCGGCCTGCCATACCTCTATGGTAAATATGTACACTAATAATTATAATCTATTAAAGATTCTGTTAAATGGCGTAGTTTTTTTTTAGTAAAAACATTAAAAGATAGCCTAAAATGTATCTAAAATTATACATTCGATAACTTTTATGACTAAAAGTTACTATTTACAAAAGAAAACATCAATTTGCTTCTTATAAAACTTATAAGAAACTTCATGAGCGGACAAACGTCAAAACCGCCATTATAGCGTGCCGCTTATATAAATAAAATATATATGTATAATTTTTTAGTTAAATAAGCAATTAGATACATAAAGTTATGTATTATATAATAATCATAAATGAAGGGAATTATGATCTATTGTTTTCTTATAAAATCAAATCGTAATAATTATAAGCCAAACCAGGCAACACAAAAATGTAACACTAGAAATTGAATTATTGAAATTATTATTTAAAAATTAACATTATTTAAAAATCTTTACATATCCCCAATTGTTAAGTCAACACGTGTACCTACTTTCAGAGTACATACAGTACATAGTAGTAAAAGAAAACCAATTTCAATTATTTTGTGGAGTTCCCTGGTGTATCTTCGAATTCGAAGATATAATGAAATTTAATGGGACCACCCTTTAGGTATCATCTTTCCAACAAAAACATAATCATCTAAATCGGTTCAAAAACAAAGAATTTATGGCTGAAGATCCATATAAACTAATTTACATTCGAATTGAGAACCATTTCCTTTTTAAATTCGGTTAAAAAGTAAAATTAAATTCAAAACAGTTATAATATTTTGCTTCAATATTCTAAAATCGATTCTGTCGTTCATAATATAGGTAATATGTGATTTTAGAAATATAATGAACTATTTATTTAAACATGTAGTGATACCTAGGCTGTTTTACAAAAAGGTAAAACCCTCTTTATTAGTGCAAAGGAATTGAAAAATTGTATATTTATACGTTAATATTTTTTACTGTGGCGACCTCTCTCTCTCTCAAACACACACAATTAATTATAACGGCTGTACGCACATAAGTTCAAGAAAAATGTGTTTAACTATTTGTCTCTCTGTTGCAGTTTCTGACAACGTTCCTGCCTGCTACGTAAATTGAATACATACATGGTGTTTATATAACAAATTTAGATTATTACGTACAGATGTAGCTTTGGTGAGGGCCCATGATGACGACATATTATATAAAAATGAGAATAAAATATTTACCTCAGCATCTGAACTGGAGTCTAATTCGCTATAGTTGTCAGGTGAATAAGGTACTGGGCATTCCTCAGGATGATTGCAGGTAACGTTGTTTGACAAATTGACCATACGAGAAAGAGTTAAATTTAGAGATAACTGCATCATACCACCTACTAGTGTCATTAAAAATCCTACAAGGGCGAACAAGTAACGCTGCGGTATTACGGACACTGAAATAATACATGATATATTAGTAAAATTGTTTAATATAAATGAAGAATTCCAAATTATAAATTCATTTTCCAATAAATACAATATAATTAATTGTATCAAAAATTATTATTTTTTACTATGGATTTCTGCGTTAATAAGCGTTAATATGAACAAATTAGAATGATGTCTGCCACGATATAAACAATATTCTTTAATTCATATTTCAACAATATCTTATTATACATTATGTAACAAGAACTATAAATAACAAAAGAAATACTACAAAATGGAATTTCTTAAAAGTGAGGATTAATAATAAGTAGAAAATTGTAATAAATAATAATAAATAGGTAAGGCTTTTATTAGTAATTTTTTAACTATATAGGTTTAGCGTTATGGCCACAATCTCACCTGATCTTAAGTGACAATATGACTCAAGATAGTAATACGCTAAACTTAGTTGAAAACTGGCTCTCAAGTGCAGCTGCCGGAACACACCTATTGGTGATTAGCGACAGATTTTTTTAACTTGAGGGTGGCAGTTAGCCCGTTGGACATTAGAAAAGGCCTTACACCTTTTCCTTGACCGAAAACTCAGGCTCATTGCTGGGATTCAAACTCACATCGACCGATGCGGATCGAACAAGCTACCACTGAACCATCATTGCTTTTTGGAATTCGTGTACATTTACTAATTTAACTTGGTAACACTATTCGCTGACGGTGAATGAAAACAACGTAAAGAAACCTGAATACTTGAGAAATGTCCTTGTAGTAGATACCACAGTACGTGAGAAAACATATAACTGTGGATTAATCGGCGTTTGAAATCGCAAAGACGTCGTAGTCTGACGTAGTGATTTAGCTCTAGCCTTCCCTCGAGAAGAGGTCTCTTTGCCCAGCAGTGGAACACTAACAGATTAATAGTATTATTATTATTATACTTACAACATGACAACAACTGAGCCCTGTCGATCTTCATATTTACAAATATAACTATTAATATTTTATACCATTTATTTTTTTTATTTTTTATATTGTTGTTATTATATACTATTTAACATTTATACCGTATACGCTGTAAGTATATAAGATTGCTTTATAAAAAAAATATATAAATAATGATGATTTACACGTTTATATTAATTATTGTCTAGTCTTTGAGTCTCTTCTGTGTAAAAAGAAAAACTGACATGAATGAGAACAAAAGTTAGCATTTTATCTTTATAGTTTATCTTGGGTGTGATATCTTTTATCTATATTAATATATCTGTACTTTTATCTGTACATTTATTTTATTTTTTTCCAAATTTCCTGATAGGGATCTATCAGTAATGTAAGGGAAATGTAATTTTTTTACAAGTTGTCTGTGCGTCTGTTTATATGTCCGCTTTAATAAAAAACTAATTTTTATAATTTTTATACTATAAGAATTGTCAATAATAATTAAAGAAATATTACAAAAAAATATTTTTTTAATAATTACCAACAGATTTTAATGAATTTTACAGACTATTATCATGTTTATTTTATTATATGTCATTCCATTATTGATAGCCTATAAGAATTGCAAATAATACTTTTAGAAACCCTAAATAAATTCACGCAGTGAAGTTGTAAATAATTCTCGTGTGATTTTGTTGAAATTTTGTACAAGGAAAGTATATGTTATTCCTCAACTGAGATAGGCTACAAAGATTGTCAATGCTATAAGTAAAAATAATGTACTTATTACTGTGTAACTAACGAGCGCAGAGCCGCGGAGCATCGCTAGTATATTATAGATCTTCACGGATGATGTTAAGATTTTCCTGTCTATTACAAAATATAACTGATTGTGGTATCTATAGTACTTCAGAGTACTATAGATAGAGTAACCGAATAGAAAAATCAAATATGTTTTTTCCTTGAAAGGCCATATCTCCCAATAACACGATGAAGTTCACCATCAACGATAATAATATAAAATATTTTTTTTTGGAATAAAAACCTATTTAAATTCAAATTCACTTGTTTATTTCGGAACTTTAATAGGCATGATAGCTATAACAAAGAATTACTGAAATATTAGTTTTAAATAATGATATAAGTTAAAAAGACCCAAAAATGTATTTATATTTATATTGAAAGCGAAATGAACAAACATATGATAAAATAAAAACATAAATTATTAGCAATCCGCCATGTTTTGTGAAACACCAATCCGAGCGAATGACGTCACTACACAGTTTGTTGATTATTTTATGGTTTCAAACTATTAAATTGCCTAGTTTTATGTTATCACAACCAAAAACCCTAGCTGTTTTATTAATAAAAATGGTCTAATCTGACCACCTTACACCTAGATTAGTTACTCCGAGTATAACGAAGAATTAACTTCAATTTTAAAATGCTATTAATAAAATGGAGTAACGTCGGATTAGCAATACTTTCCTTATAACTGGACCAAGGTCTAACTAAACTAAAACGAATGAAACATTGACACTGACAGAATTTAATACATACAGTTCTGTTTTTTTTTTTTTAATTTAACTGCAATCGTCGCGAGGTTATATTATTGATTAATTTTCTAAATATGAAGCAAAAACGCAATCGCTCAGTTAATTGTTATGAGTAAGAAAAAGTAAGTGGTTTTAAGTGTATAATTATTATGATTCCGTTGTATTATTGATAGTAATTAATTTCGTTTATTACCTCGGCAACTATTTCGTATGGTCTTTAAATACTATGCCCATTTAATTGAAAACAAAGAACTAAATACAAATTTAAACAAGGTACATAATAAAAAAATAAAACAAGGGGAAATCATCGAAAACAAAAAAAATGCTTATATTTTTATTATTTATTTTATTTTATATGCAAAATTATACTCTCTTTTGTAATAATTATAGGTTTAATAGGTTAAAATTTTCGCCAAGGGATATTGAATCTATTAAAGCGCTAAAAGCTAAAAGCTTCCAGAAGATATCAAAAAGAGATTTTAAGAACAGGCTGAGGACCAAAACCAGTTTGTCCTGATTTCCTGTGCTACCTTGGAAAGAGATATTTTAGAATTAAGGAAAATACGGGAAGAAAAAAAGTAACTCTTAATAACATCTATATTATATAATACATATTACTTGAGTTTCATTTGATGTTTCATTATATTTGTTATTATTAGATTTTAATCAATACTTTAATAAAAATAATCGAACTAAACACCACACAGTCAGCAGCTAACAAACAACGAAACGAAAGTTCAGAGTCGTCAAAACTTCAAATGTCATAATAGGATTACGGACGGGCGGCCATAATTAAACCGTCACTAAGCTGCGTGTACCAGGAAAGTGTAAATTTCATTGCGAGAGTAGAATCGGATTAGCTTACTCATACCTTACTTTGTAATACAAAAAATGGTTAGTACTGACTTAATACTGAGAGTAAAGTTAATCCTGCTCTAGTCTACCGTTATTAATAAAGCAGAAGAATATTAGAAACTGAATAAGAATTTATTAAGGCTAATTAATAGCTTTAATTTGTCTAAAATTGATTTTCTGACATTGGAAATGATTCTTCGAGTCAAAAAAAAAAGACTTTTGTTCAGCAGAATTTATATTTATCTAAACTGCCATGTAAGTACCTACATGAATTATCTATATTAAAAAAATACAATTTACAACTCAAAACCTCATAAAAACGGAACTATTTATTTATTACTTTAAGGTTATATTAACAGAATGTTATGTCGTAAACACGACCTACAAGCTTACTAATTGATTCTATGTAATGTAATTTAGGTACATATTAAAACGCGATAAAAAAAATGTGCATAGTTAAATATAAAATTGAACCTAGATATAAGGTAGGTTATATAAGACATAATATAAAGGTTAGGTACTAAATATAAAGTAGTATATAGATATTAATGCCTAGTACGAATAAATGTAGGAGAAGAACCAGTTATTTCCATAACATGTCCTATGTGGCTTCTCAAGGTTATTATTAAATTAGGTAAAAATATTAAGAACAGTACTCTAATGTTATCAAATAACTACCCTGTCGTACTAGAATCACCAGATGGGATCTGTCAAGGTGGCTTTATTGAAATCAAGTGACCTACAAATTATGTTAAGGAAGGTAAACTTATATTTGTATATATAATTGTAACTATAGAATAATTAAAAATGTTGAAAATTTATTGTCATTATGGAAATCTAAATTTGTATGTTTTTCATACAACTAAGGTAGTTAACTAGTTTACGGCCTACCTGATGGTAAGCGGCATTTGTAGCATATAAACGCTTTCAAGGCCATAGGTTAATATCACTAGTGTGTAGCCGACCATGAACCTCCCTTCCCCAAGGAGCTCTCTAAGCCCTACTCACCGCAGGAACACAAAATAAGGTCATTTAGCTGCGATCTTCTGTAAGGTGGAGGTATTTCAGCAGTCTGACTGGCATCACTAGAGAGAAAACTCCAAAGAAATTTCTCTGTGCCCTACTTCTCTTATTATTGTACCAAACCGTATGTATTCATAATTGTATATTAAACGCATAAGCTAATTTTGTAGTTTCCTTTTTTTTATACTACACAGATGGCAAATAAGCATACGGCCTATATTCTTTATTGTACATAAATTATATATTGAAACATAAATAACTTTTTTGGGTGTTTTTGTTGTATTTTTGGAGGACCGCACACTACTTATACACATTAGAATTCATTTTTAAAATACAAAATAATTACATTATTGTTTGAACACTGCATGTTGACTATATAAGGCAAGTATATATTCCTTGTTGTTAACTATTGTTCAAACGGCGCGGCGCTTACCGTCCTGTGACGTCACGCAGACTCCATGCCACTATCGAACGTTTTGGCGTCAATTTATAACTTATAAGATAGGAAACTTATAAGAAACTAGATATATTGCTGTCAATTCTGACTTATCAGATGAGTCAATGTTGAATAGACTTTGGATTACGATAGTAATAAGCACATGATCTTTAGTCACGTTTATCATCTACGAGTAACATATTAGTTACATTCATGTGATATCAGTGGATTTTATTTTTAAAAGAAATAGGACTTAGTATTATTCCTTTAAAACTGTCACAGACGATAGGTAAAAAAGAGAAATGCCAGAAAGAAGCCCTAATAGCAGCAGAAACTGTTTAAAGCCGGTCTTTTCGGCCGAATATGAAATATGCAGAAGTGGCATATTAGGTACATTTACGATATTGTCGTGTACAACTTCTTAATATTAATTTAAGTGGATTAAATCATATATTTACTACTATTAATTCTTACTGCTAGTTTTTTTCTTTATTTAATACTAATTCACACTTTTAACTTAGCCTCTCCAGGGGTAATACCAAAATCCTTCTTCTTTTAAAAATGAAAGCTAGACGAAAACTACTTCTCGCATGTCTTCTGTTTGGGGTAATTAAATTTGGAACACCACCGTACCTATATAATACAATTAAATGGGTAGGTAGTTATAGAACATGTGAGCGTAGAATTAAGTCTATACAGTAACCTAGCCCCACGTCACTGTACAGCATCATTTAGAGACACTTTTCGGTACAACGCCAGTAAATGCTGGAACAATATACCACCACCAATAAGATCAGGGTCTAGTTTGTCATCTTTTAAAAACAAATTATATAAACTTGAATCTCAGGTGTGTTTCGAAAACTGTAATCTGGACGTTTCGGCTAGCCCGGTGAAGCTGTAAAAGCCGCAAAGGCTCCAGGACCCCAAAGGCTAACACTATAGTCAGTTTGAAAAAAAATAACGTTTCGGCTATTTAACTCGTTTCTCTTTCGTTTGCATTAATCCTGTTTATCTATTTAATACGTATTTATTATATACTAGCTATACCCACGGCTCCGCTCGCGTGCTTATTGTGGTTGATCCTTAGACGTCAGATATATGATATCACTGATTTTTTAGGTATTTTTAGAACATTCGTTTGCTATATTTCGTATGGTTTACTCAGCGTAAGCCAGTTAAGCGCCCAAATGCGTCTTTTTCCGAATTGATTCACCAGTATCGTCACTGCCTTATTTCGTATGTTACCTTATGTAGCAAAATATATCCTATAACCTGGTCAGATAACATAGCTATGAATTCAATTTAAAAACATGTAAATTGGATAAGTGGTTTTCGCGTGCTAAGAACATAAACGGACGACAGACAGAGAGACGTTGAGTTTTATAATATTTATAGATTAAAATATATGCACTTAAAACTACATACAACTAATATTTTATAATTATGTCAACATTTTGCACAATACACAATACTTTTAATGTTTTACTTCTTCTATAAACCCATTTGGCTGTGGATTAGACTGTGGAACCAGCTTATTCTGAGTTGTGCATCTTTTGCGGCACATAGGGTTATATGATAACATTTTTTAAATCTTTATTTGTTAGTGCTTAAATTTAAAACTGTTTGTCCGCATGTTCTCTGTAATAAATGTATTCTCTGTATTTATTTATTTATATCTTTTTTTATAGTTATAGGCTTCACGTCATGGCCACAATGTCACCTGATCTTAAGTGACGATGTGGTCCAAGATGGTAACACGCTAAGCCTAGTGGAAGACTGGCTCTCAAATGCAGCTGCCATAACACACCTATTGATGTTTGGAGACAGATTTTAAATTTAATGGTGGCAGCTAGCCAGGCGGGTATTTGAAAAAGTCCTGCCACCATGCTATGATTCTCCTGCGGCCACTCAAGCCTAGGTCCGATCCTCCGGCATGGAGCCCTTGAGTCTAGCCACCGCTTGCACGATACAGTGACACCGCATTCACTAGCTACCAATATACAATTATTACACTGCATTACACACAGGCACTACATTCAGGTACATAGGTTTTGTAAGGGACCATTTTTTTTGAGGCTAGTTAGTGAAGACAAAATTGACAAATTACTAAATACACATACACTTGTCTCTTCCCCTCCTCCCAGAGGGTAGAGACAGGTATATATGTATAGTTAGTTTAGATCGAATGATAGGGAATAAGCCAGATCGCGACTTAATTGCAATCGCTGCAACAGTCCGAGCCGAGGTTCGGCCACTTTGGCACCGGAACTAGTTGTATGCTTTCGTGGCTGTAAAAGCCGTTTGAGGCTTCAGGGCCCTTATGGCTAACAGAATAGACAGTTCGGAAAAAAAATCCATGCTATGATTTCATCACGATGTTGTCCTTCATCGAAAGCTCAGGCTCATTGCAGTGATTCGAACATGAATCAGTATGAATGATGTCAATGATGGTATGGCGTGATGAATTGACGTGATGTCCGTACACGCTACCATTGAGCCATCATTCCTTACTATCATACTACTATCAAAATGCCGAAGATTGGGTAGGTTTTGTTTGCATTTAGCAGTAAGTTATATAGAGCAAGAATTGAATTAAAGTATATTTAATTAAATAACCTCTGCATCTATACTTTTCACTTTAAATATAAGTTAAGTGTCATTTGCAAAAAGAACTATATCAGTAATGTTCTTAACCTGTAGCAGTAAATCATTTATATGCACAAGAAACAAATACAGTCCCAGAATTGAGGCATGAGGAACATAGACTCTAACTAATGTTCTCGAGGATTTTGTCCCATTTATTTAGCAGGTCGAAAGAAGTTCCACAAACACCATAGTGTTTCAGCTTAAGTACAAGCGTACTGTGGTTAACGCAGTTAAAGACCTTTGAGACTTCACAGAACACAGATTGCGTCTTGCAACTTCTCTTAGGCCCTAAATATATGATTTAGTTACACCAGCGTCAGTGATTTTGATTTCTTGAAACCATACTCCCGACCATCAAAAATTTCTTGTGCTTTGAAATATTCTACTAGCTGCTTGAACAATTATTTTTTAGAAAATCTTACTAATCGACTGAAGTACAGAAATTATTCTACAATTTTGAATATTATTTCTTCCACCTGAATTAAAGAGAGGAAATACTTTGCATATTTTCATTGGAATAGGGAAAGTTCCTGTTTCTATGCACTGATTAAATATATTAGCCAGATATGGTGAAATATTGACAATTAAGGACTGGACTACTAAAACAGAAATTTCCCAAATGTCTTCAGTGAGTTTAATTGCTTAAAATTCCTTATTATTTAACCTACACTAACGGATGTAAAATAAAATTTAAAATTTATAGGTGTAATCCGATTTCCCAAAAGTGATACGGCACCATGGAGTGATGATATTATATTTCTTATTGGATGATATTGTATTCGTGTTACTTCTAAAGGTATATTTGTGAAATAATCTTGGAATAGAGTTGCTACCTCTGAACTGTTTGAAATATGTACTCCCTCGAAGTTTAGATTAAGCGAATTATCATTTTTCAATTTTTTCCTGTTCTTTTATTTATTATATGCCAAACAGTTTAGGTTTTATTACTAGATTTACGAACTTTTGTGAAGCAATACAGCATTTTAAGCTACATAAACACGTTTTTTTTTTAATAATCTCTAACACAAGTAAGAATTGTATCACTAGTTGGCAATGATTTCCTATATTGTAAATAATATAGTCGGTCTCTACTCTTTATAATTCCTTTGGTTGCCCATTCCCTACAAACTTTTTTTTTCTTACACTAATAACCTTTGTTGGGGACCATTTACTAAATTCAGTGCTTATGATATTAAACAAGCTGCCATAGTTGGTATAGAGATCTATATTATTTAAAACCTCTGTAGGTAATTGTTGTTTAATTTTTTCATTTAAACGATCTAATCTAGTTTCTGAAATAAATTTACCAGTTCTCTTACAGTCACTGCTAAGTTTGTCACAGCTTATTTCAACGAGTTGAGCTTTATGGTCAGACCGTATCCCAGTTAGCTAACAATTGTAAAGTTACTAAAATATTGTCTAAACAAGACGCACTCAGGGACGTGGTTCTAGTTGGCTAAGTAAAAAGTGGATCTAACTTAAATGACTTAAATAGCGATGTGAATTAAGTTACCTCTGGTAACGAACTTAAAATATCTTTATTAAAGTCACCACAGACCAGAACTGGCTTATTGTTATTATGTATTCTTATCAAAATTTCATCCATTGTATGTAAGAAATGAAAAATATTTGAAGCTACAGGTCTGTAAACATATAGTATAACTAATCTATTCATCTCTGCACAAGCCACTGCACAGTCAATATTATCACCTTTATCATATCTAATAATATTCAGTAAGCATAATATTTATATAGGTATACAAGATTTGCTTAAGGTGATAATATAGTCTGAGAAGTGGCTTGTGCAGAGATGAAAAGATTACATACGTAAGATATATTATATATATATATACATATGTCTATGTAATGGGTTTCTCTGAAACGGCTCTGATAATTCGGATAACATTTTGTATTTAGGTATTGTTTTACTTTCCAAGGTAGGTGTTATTTTGCAAGATACCGATCTGAGGTAAGATTTTCCTACTTTTTTCACTAATAAGAAAATGTTTTAACCTTTAATCGGTTATAATATGATTATATAATATGGTTAATTATATAATGTATATGATGTGGTTGACAATATGATTATATAACAAAATGATAACAACATATAAGGCACTTCGGTAAAATTCAAATAAATGCATTCGATAATAATATAATATAAATTTTAATGATATTTTTGTTTTAAATCCTCTCTAACCTCAGAGATTTTTTTTATTTAAATATTACACATTATTATTATGCATAGCTGCTATCGCATTAATTTTAACGCCAATGTGTAATATCGCCAGATTTATGAAATTCTAAACTATGTATATTCTGTGTTTAATTAAATAAAGCCCATAATTGTAAATCTGACACGGGGTAGTTTTAATTGTCAATAAATAATAGGTAATATTTAATATCTAAGGGAATTAGCGTTTTATATCGAAAATTATACACTTTTTACCATGTATTATGAAGTATGTACGATTATTATTTATGCACTTTCATCATTTTATAGATAGTTTATTGATACCATTGCTGAAAAAAATTATGGGATCGAGGATCAATAAAATCTTTAAAGGCAGTTTGCACAGCCTCATTGGAATTGAAGATTTTTCATTGCAACAAATTGCCCAAATTGGGCAAAAGTGGTTATCTATTAGAGCAAGGTCCGGGGAGTATGGTGGGTGTAGCAGACATTCCAACAGTTTTCCTCTAATTTAGCGGCTGTCTGTCGTGAAGTACAGGGTCTAGCGTTGCCCTGAAGCAGTAGAGGGCTAGAGAGATTGACCAGTCTCACTTGTTTAACGGCTAGCTTTTTCATCATGGTTTGCAATTGTTAACAATTTTGATCTGCCGTCATAGTCTGGCCAGATCTTAAGAAGCTGTAGTGTATGTCACCAGCACTGGTCCACCAAACACTCACAAGTACCTTTTTCTGAGTCAATTTTCGCTTGGGACAGGATTTGGACGATTCTCCAGGGTTCAAGACTGTGATGAGCGTTTCCGATAGTCGTAAAGGATCAATTTTTCGTCACAAGTAACAATACGATTCAAAATGCCCTCGTTATTGTGAATGTTGAGTAATGTAACGCAGCACTCAATACCGGTTTTTGGTGTGCTTCAGTCAATTCATGCGGTACTCATTTCTCGAGCTTTGTCACTTTTCCAATTTGTTTGAAATGAATTAAAATTGTTTATCACTCCGACGAACCCTGCCGCTAACTCTGACGTGGTTTGCGATGGATCCGCTTCCACGACCACCTTTAATTCTTAATTATCACCTAGGTCCGGTCCATCGGTATGGAGCTCTTGAGACAAGCAGCCGCTTGCGCGATACAGTGACTCTACATTCACTAACTTTCACACACACACATGACACTGCATCATACTCACATGCACACCACATAGGTTATGTAAGGGACCTTTTTTCTTTTTTTGCCTAGTTAGACAAAAAAAACATCACTAAATATACATACATATTTCCTTCCCTTCTCCCAGGGGGAATATATATATATATATATATATACCAGGGAGTATGGTTAGTTTAGCTCGAATGATAGGGAATTAGCCAGATCGCGACTTATTTGCGTACGCGCAACAGTCCGAGCCGAGATTCGGCCACTTTGGCACCCTCGGATGTTGTTGCAAAGCTTTCGTGGCTGAGTGCCTTAAGCGCTCGCCCGCAAGCCCGGTAAAGCTATAAAAGCCTTAAAAACTCCAGGGCCCTTAAGGCTAACAGTATAGTCAGTTCGAAAAAAAAAAACATTATCAACTAGGGTCTCCGGCCGTCCACGGGGTTTGTTTCATAGGTCAAAATTTCCAGGAAAAAAAACGTTGGAATCAAAAACGTACCGTGCTTTCTTGTATAGTAGCTTCCCCATACACATCATTAATCTTTCTAGCTATTTATGCAGCTTTGATGCCACGGTGGAACTCGTATTCGTAAATAACGCGATATTTTAAGTTCTCCATTTTGTGAAAAGAACGATGTCAAAGAAAAATCAAATGGTGCGAAAACAAATGAATCACTAAATTCGAAACACAAATACACAAGCCTAAATTTGAAATAAGTTTTAATTTGGAATTTCTAACCAAACGCCAGATATTTGAGATCAAGTTAGCTAGTTCAACAAAATTTCTATTAAATATGTAGTAAGGATGTAATATTTACGTTAATTTCTAATTAAAAGAGTTTTTTTTTTATTTATTGTCAATTTACACTTGCCAAGTTAGTAATCTTATATGAAAATAGTAATAAATTGCTTTGTAAACGAATTGAAGAACCTACATTCCTATAGCTATAATAACTTCCGGAACTGCAATGAAACTTGGCAACCTTTAGGTCTCAACTCTTTTATCGGCTATTAACTTATGTTTTTGTGGGGATAAACTATCATTAGCGAAATTGCATATTATCGGCATGTGACGATGCACAGCATATGTGAGAGAGGGCATTGTATATTTCCGCTTGTTTTCCACAAATCACAGCGCTTTAAACTGATGACCTAGATTCTCTGCAGCGCCATCTACTGAGTTTAAGTCACAAGAGGCTGGTTGGTGCATTTAATACGTCATAGCGTCGTTACTTCTCGAACGAGCAACAACTCTCGTCGAAGTTTAAAAACCCCTCGGGTTTTTTGTGTGAAATTTAGTTATATTTTTTGTTGTTCGTTTAAAAAAAAAGAACAATATTGACAGTGTTAGTACAAGTAATAAGAGTGTTAGTGCATGCGAAGAGTAGTAACACCGCTATAGCACTATCGTGCCCAGGCAACGGTTAGGGCGCTTCTAGGTGATCGAAACTCGTCGTCGTTATTTTCGAAAAAAATTCGGATAGTGAGGTAACATGGAAAAGATGCGATGAGTCTAGTTTCAATCACTAGTTTATTTATCCTCACTACGGGGCGAGTATATTTTATTATAAAACTGTGTAATAGTTTATGCGCTTTAAAATCGGAGGTTCTTCAATACGCGTGCCAGCTGGCACCAGGTTAAAAGCAGCTTCCTGCAGTTACTATTGAAACCTTTCCTTTTAATTTCACCATTTAAAACCACATCTTTTAATTCGTGAGTACATATTTTAAGTCTTGAGTACCTCTTTTCGATCCTGAACGCTAAAAGCGTTTGGAATGATTGAATATCGAGTGTGTTTTGGATAGACGTTCAGTATCCGATACTGAAAATAATACTCGGTTTCGTAGACCTGAAGTTATTTATAATCCATATTTATTTTATTTGGTAATGAAATCATGCTCACATATGTATTTGTATCAAACATTTAGTAACCATAGTATAAGCTTTGCTTAGTTTGGAATTGAATGGTCATGTGTGAATATGAGGACAAACTACATATATCTGATATTTAGTAATTAAATCATGCACATGATATGTAACATACTGACATAACACCTTGAAAAGCGCAAGGAGCATATCCTGAGCAATTTGTGTGAAGATTTGCGTAAAATCCGCGCAAGTTTAATTTTTTTCTTCGACAAGAACCAGCTATCGCTTTGCTGCTCTAAATTCTGATCTGAAGTTCTCACGTCGCGGAACCAGAATATTATAATGACATTTTGTTAACTGACTGGATATTCGAGGCTCACTCCACTCCGTGTCACGGGTCTACCCGGAATGGCAGTGCCATCGAGATCGGGCCACAATGAAATAAAATGTTTGTTTGAAGGGTTAATTGTAAGCTTACACTCTCGATACTGGTGGAGTAGATAGTTGGTTCCAGTGGTTTGAATCTGAAAAATTAATTCACACACCAAGCTTTCTAAGCTTTCTAAACTACCTGATCAATCAAAGTGGGGGAAGCTTATAAATAAGACTTTATACTAATTAGTATTAGTAGGCTTGCATTCTGCTCTTGGCGTCAGGCCAACGACAGGCGACGCCGACGGCCGACGTCAGGCGCTTCTGGCCATTCTGATTCCAATATCTGTCTAAAGTTGATGTAGCCTATATAGGCTATCGAGTTTGAATGTCTTCGAATAAATTAATACAAATATTGTTCAGAATCCGGCTGGTGGAAAATGGTATAGTGGCCACACATACGTGGCCGAGTGTAATAGTTAGTCTGCTTTGTGAACTGTTGTTGGTAACTAAACAAAAACTGGGTTGAGATTGAGTTAACTTAGTTCTTTGGAATCGGCTGTATTTCTAAAAATGGTATCGGAATTTCATATTCTTAGCCATAGTTGTTGGTGTAACAAAAATAGAACTCTTAAGAAAAATTCAACAATTCAAAAAGTACTTAGTTATTTTTATCTCGTATAACTTTTTATTACGATGATAAATTTGAGTATTGGATCTATTACCAATTATATTTACTATAATAAATAATATACTTACTGTGTGACGATGAATTCTGAATTATCGAAATTAGTTTAGAATTATTTTTACTAGTGTCGTTGTCTGACTAGTTTAAATTTAAAGTTTTAAAAATACATTTTTTCTTTGTGATTACTGCTTACTAATACTTATTACATCCACTTCACACAGCGTCGTTATCGCGTCACCAGGAGTTATAGACACGTCTCTCACAGATGCTATGCATCGTCACATGCTGATAATGGTATCCATTTCAAAGCTCTTGGTGAGAGACTATGACTGATTAAATGTTTCCACCGGTCTCCTGTGACTTAAAGTCAGTAAATGGTGCTGCAGAGCAACAAGGGCATCAGTTCAAAGCGCTGTGATTGGTGGAAAACAAGCGGAAGTATACAATGCCCTATCACAGATGCTGTGCATCGTCAATGCTCAATAATACAAAATTTATTTTTATGTAAAACTTGCACCATTATTATTTTAAAAGTTGTAAATTCCTAGGTAACTTCCAGTTCTCCGTTGTTTATAAATCAACTTACACGAACAAAATAGGTTAGTTGTTTAATAAAACAGCTTAATATTATGATAATAAGGTTTCTTGTTTGATTAATACTAGATTACAATAAGATTACTTTATAATGTCCTTAATAATATCATAATAATTAATTGTATGTTCACAATGTACAATTTGTGTAAGTATTCTCTTAGATTTGATTCAGAATACAGTCCGCCGCGCCGTGCCGCCGACCGCAAGGTCACTTTGAGATAACGCAAATTTAGGCAATTCTTAGAAAAAGTATTTGAGAAATATTTTGATATTAGTCATTTTTATTAAACCACAATCAATCACTTTAGAGGTGCAAAAGATAACATGTATTTTGTAGTGATGACAACGGCATAAGGTTTCCGGTAGTTAATGGTTTGACCACAGCGTCATCTATCGGATTCAGATTTAGTTATTTTCTTTTATGGCACTAAGCTAATATCTATTCTGAATATAAGTAATGTTGGTCCAAAAATATAGAATTTGTTTATAGCAACTAAAGCGCCACCTATACTAACATATAGATCTATAAACAATAACGTCGTCTCGATAAATTAAACATATTATGTGAATATAAGCTCAATCGGTCAAGTCGTTCAGAAGTTATAGAATCACTAACATAATCACACAAGATTTTTATATATAAAACTAGCTGGCCCGGTAGACATTGTTCTGCTATTTCCGATAATTAATCGTTCGACCACAGCACTGTCCATCAGATCGTAACAGAGGTCTCGATAAGACAAATATGTGGATAGAGCTCAATCGGTTAAGAACACGAAGAACAGTTTGTTCAGAAGAACAAAATCTAAATATCTTCCATATCAAAGAATTTTAGCTGTACTCAATCCTAAATACGCAAAATAATAATGTAGGTACTACTAAGGTAGACCAGACCTACTCACAACAATTAATCACAATAATATGTTATGTAGTCTGGTCAACAAGTTCAAAATTGTCTTAATTCGTGATAAAGCTATTAAAAATATGAGCGGGATTCGATTCAGAATTACATTTAGAAAAACATATGTCGAGGACGTATTAAGCACATAAAAAAATGCATTTGTCATTAACAAATAATATGAAAAAAACGGCATGTAGTTTTTTGATAATGACTCAAAAACTATTAATATTTAATAAGGAGGAAATTTCCAATAAAAAAGTCCTGACTCCAGGAACTCTGTCTCCATTATATATATTCTTTTATTTAACGCCAAAAATGGTGCTACGCGCGGCCATTACGGTATTGGGCGGCGCACTACCGCTGAAAACAGTATAACACATAAAATATTTTTTTTTCGTATTAAATATCCATTTGAACATTTGAAAAAAAATGCTATTATCTCATCACTTGAAAGAATGGAAAAAAATAATCAATTTTTATACAGATGTAACTAACAAATTTTTTTCCAAACCTTTTTTCCCCAAATATATATATATATGTGTGTATATATACTTAACAAGATCACTCGATGAAAGTTTATCATATTGCACATTTATTTTTTAAAGTTAACACAAAATGACATTCCGAATTGAATGACCTATCGCTCATATTTTTAAGAGCTTTATCTTGAATTAAGACTTGTTAACTAGACTAATATAAGATAACGATACAAACAAGGTACCTAAACACAAAAGAAATATTTTTACTTAATTCCTATACAACAAGGGCAATTTTAATATGAGTTTACAACGAGCATTAAACCATTGTAGGAATTTCGCTATGTAAACCTACGAAAATGTTTTTAAACTTCTTACTAGTTAACAATAGGAAAATGTATATGTTGAACAGTATTTTACATCTCCATTTTCAAAATAACCGCGGTTAGAGACTTACTTAGCAACACTACTTTTTTTTAAATAATAATTCTATCTTATTGAGACGTCTTGAAAACGATCTTAAAGGATGTAAGAGCCCATACGCACATACGTTTATAAATAAGGTTTACAGAATATATGTAAAGAGCTTTCGTTATCAAATAGTAGCTACCCCGAGAAACCATGCAGATAAAGAAAGCTATGTATTTCATTTGAGATGACTATGTTAGGACCTTAAGAGTTGGAATTTAATTATTTATAACGTACCAATATTTTTTGAAATTTCAGAATATCAATATAAGTTTATTAATTTCATTTATTGTTTTTTATTTCAACAAAATATATTATTAGTCTATGAAGCTTGGCCGTGACTAAGAACGTGAAGATAATAACACACGACCATAAAGATACAAAGGAATTTACAGTACAAGCAATCTAGGAACGATTCGAACTAGTTTAAATAAATAATCGTTTTATAAATGTTGTCTATTTTAATGCTTAATTAGGTAATATTACAGGGAATTATAGGCACACGTTTTGTATCTTATCTTACGATAATACCAACACCGCTTTGTAAAGACCCTGTTTCGATAAACAATAATGACACTCAGATTTAGATGCTAAAGCGACATTAATATCCTATTAAATAATAATTATTATTAATAAACGAAAGGATGTCAAGGGAGGCTTTTGTCTGAACGGAACGATATTTTCAGAAGAGCCAATGACTATCAACAAATTGATATGCATTATCCATTGCTCGATTGCCGTAAGCTCCGAATGGTGTGCAGAAGGGGAAAAAGACAGACCAATAAGACAGTCTGTTGCCGGCCGCCGGCAACAATAGACGTTTGAGATATGGGCCTAAGCAGTTTTATTTTTCCGACTCTTACACATGAGATTTAACAAGATGGAATTACGGAAGCTACGTATTATTATATGGTCTATATACTATTTAATTCATAGAAGTTTCACTTTAACTGCGTGCAAGGGTTACACGTACAATTTTTTCGATTATTAGAGAAATAACTCCCGTCTAGCTTGCACAAGTCAAATATACAAAACAACTTTTAACAAAAAAGAAAACCACCTTAAATTATTGTAAGGAGTTCGAAGATACACCATCTTCGAAGTCGAAGGTCCAATGTCAAGGAAATTAAAATGCTATAGTTCTTGTGATACCCTCTATCGAAAGAAAAAAGAATCATCTAAATCGATTCATAAACAAAAAAGTTATTACTGAACATCCATAAAAAAAAATTGAATAATTTGAACTTCCTCCTTTTTTTGAAGTTTGGTAAAAACGGAGAAAATCTTAGTAATGTGGCACATTTCGCTATCCCGTTTTGTAAACACATTCGCGGTATAGTTCTAAATGGCAACGTAACAGTGATTGTCGACCGAATCTCTTAACTTGACGATAAACGCTATTCTCGTACCGTATTTAAAAACACATGTAGTACCCACATTTTTCCATTTTAGTATTTAAAGATAGCAAAAAACATTTAATAATACAGTCATCATGAAAAATATATGTTCATCCTTTGCAACTTTCACATTTTGATGAATACTTAAACTCATACGATTTTTTATATTAAATAAATAAAACTGACAACAAAATCCGTTTCTTATGAAAATCTATACAAATTTCTAACAACACATCGAAATTAATTAATTAATACCAATTCGATTACATTTCTTTAAACCAATAATTTGTAAATACATATTCGACTTTTGGCGACAGTCATATAAAACTGTTTACGTTACTAGAAGTACAGGCGACACTTATAAAATAAAAAAACAATCAACGAAAGTAAATCACGTTATTTTATGAAATAACAAATGAACAGGAATATATGAAATAAAAAAAACTTCCATCCATTGTATGTTTTATACCAAAAAATATACATTTAAGAAAATAAATTAAAAAATACATTACCATAAATAATTCGAAACAATAAATTAACACTTTAAATCTTCCATTTACTGTTTTATTAGTAATATTCTTGGAAACAATACTTGTTTATTTGTGCTCACAAAACTTCATAAGCATACCGATCAATCACAAATTAAATGTCGATTAATCTAATTTTTACTCGTAATCTGTCAATGCATCTAAATACGTACTCTGATTAATTATTAATAATTTTAAATGAGTCATGTATTTGTTTGCACTTCCATATATTTTTAGATACACGACCACATCCATTTAACCCATACAAAAAAATAATTGTGCGAGTAATAATTATCAAATAAAATTCGAAATACTATGATAAATTCGTTTGTGCTATTCTGCCTTGTTTCTTTCAGTAGGTAATGAATTAAAGTTGATATAAAGTGTTGTTACATCTATAATTACAAAAATAACTATGCTATAAATTTATGTTTCGTTAAGGATTTATTTATTACAGGTTTTTGAACAGTTCCTCGATCACTATTCCGAAGCGAGTTTCAACTAATATTCACACAGTTAAATAAATATATAAATTAAAAGTAAATAATACTAGTAACAAAATATTCAGCCTACCTAGATATATACAATTAAATATATTTAAATAAAGTTGCCATTGCATAGTACTAACTTGTATCTGTAATAAAACTGATATTCCTAAGTGTTAATGGTCTAATTAAAAATAATATTTAACCTACGCAGACTTCACAGTAATAGCTATACAAACTGACAAAATTAAATGCATTAGTGATACTTAGTCATTCGACTAAATCCGTTTAAATACCGTGAACATAATATAGATGAAGATAATATCGAATTTATAATATAACATGCTATGTACATTATTTAGTAATATACTAAATTATGTATAGTTTTCACTCACGGGAATGTGTCAAGACATTGTTTTAATCAAATGTATGATTTAAAGGTATATACAGATTTCCAAAAATATTTTTCAAAACTTGTTTATTGTGATTTTAACCTATCTGTTGCCGTATAAAATTTTGACTGGGAAAGTGGAGTTTGGAAGAAATAGTTTATATTATGTACTTCTATTTTTTTGTTACTTTTCTCTTCGTTGAAAATAAATTACATGAGCTCATTCACTAAAGGGTAAATGTGGAATAGTTGGCCAACATTTGGAAATAATTATATATTAATGCATGATCTGATCGTAGAGCTCAGCAGTAAGAAAATAGGATGTCGTATTGATGACGTCAATGTCAACAACATTATTAACACTGACGACATTGTGCTTCTGAGCCCAACGGTTAGGGCGCTTAGAGAGTTGCTTACATGTTGTGAGTGCTATGCTCAGGGAATGGCTTATTGTATAACGTGAAGAAAAGCGAGTTCTTTGTCGCTAGGGCCGACGGTGATAAATCCCCCAAAACCGTGCACGTGATATAATTCAATGGTAATGAACGACTACGGGTCTATCAGTTCTAGTATCTGAACTATTATGTAACCGACGACCTTTAATGACCAAGTGGATATTGATAGGGAACATGGAGCGCTGGAAGTCCGTTATAACATGTTGGTACGTAGGTTTGCACGTTGTAGCTGCTCGCTTAACAGTAACGCTTTTTAAAGCTTATTGCCAAGTATTGTATACGTGCAGCCTGTGGACCAATTATACTCAGCGGGCTGTCGGCGCCCTGCGGGTCCAATATAACAACGGATTCAAGATGTCGATGGATTGCCCCGTTTATGCAGTGCATCTGGTATATTCACACAGGCACACGTCGATGGCTTTCATGCTATCATCAGACAAAAATCTGCTCTGCAAAGTGCGAGCTATCTCCAACTACATCATGAAAACCATAGCAGGGAGGTACGACTTATATATTATTAATGATCTAGTTAAAAGATGTATCACAAGAATCAAACTTGTTAGCAAATATTAGCGTCTACTAAGATAGGTATAAGATTTTTCTTTTGTTTTTACTAATAAACTATAGATATTACTTATCTGAATTAAAGTTTTTTGTTATAGGTATTAGCTATGATCCTACTATGTTTACAAGTCTCAGTATAAATAACGGGGCATCTATCCTCCTAGGGCAACTATTCCACATTTACCCTATGTATGCAATGAAATTAACACTAAATGAATAATTATTAGATTCATTTTCTTCTAAAATATTTGTGTAAGTTTGTGGATAATTTAAAAATTAATATCTTAGAAAACATATTAAAAAAAAAAACGACCACAGAACAATATCAGTTGAAAAATAATTAGTACATATTAATAAATAAACCGAAACCAATTTCATTAAATCAAATTCAAAAGCTTTTTTTTTAATATATGTACTCTTTCACGTCTTAACAAATTTCCCGTAATGTGTCACGTAACAAAGATAATCACGCAAATATAAAATATCATCTAAGTGTCTTATGTAAGTATGTATTTATTTACTTTACACCATATTTACATTTTTATAATTATATAAACTACTCGCTTCCTCAATATATGTTAATTACCCGTGGATTTAGCACATTTTCAATTTATATAAAATATCAAGACGAATTTATTTTACAAAATATTACAATTTACAAATTGACCATTTTTCAAATTAATTAAAAATATTCGCTTCATAAAAGTAATAACGTGCATCAAATTTACTTTTAATTTAAAATATAACATACTGTAAACTTAAAATTAAACAATTAACAACTCATTCATACGGTATTACTATATATTGTAAAATAAATTCGGGCCATATACACACTACACACACTCAATTAGAGCAAAATGATATAATTGTACCATAAAAAATAACATAGCAACAAACCTTATCACGCAACTTTTAATTTTATATCAATAATAAATTAATCGATGAATTATTTGCATACACTTTTAAAGTCTAGTTCAACGATTATAAAACCTTAAACGAGTGTTTAGGTAGAAAAAACTATAACGCGCACTCTTGTATCCATGTGTATTAAGGCAAAGAGACGAGGTCATTTGAGATCTAGGCTTCTATAAGACATTATACATGTAGGAGACATTGAAACTGGACTTTTTTAAATAATATTGAAATCAATTACGTAATATACATTGGAAACACTGATTTATTCTTCTTAATTTGTTCTAACTGAAAAATTTTTCAATTTCTATAAAGACAAGTAACACACAGAAAAATTAAATACGTCAAATGATTTTTTTTTCATCAAGGTTATTATTTCCACTATATGAGCATGCAGAAGTATTCAGTTCACATAATCTTCCTTCATTCTGAATACATTTTGAAAATGCTAGTACAGAAATAATAAACCTAGTGAATAAAAGTAACGTAATGCTATTCTTTTAATCTAACATATAATTTAAAAATTCTTTGCGGTTGTCCTCAAGTTTATTATTCGCTTATTGAAGGAACTATATGTTTTGTTATTTTGTATCTTATTGTCCCCGACATCTATAATTCAGAAGCCTTTATGATGAAGTACTAGAGTTAGGAGTACCGAATTAAGCAGTCGCGACGTGTCGGGCGGGACTTAAGTAGGTCGGGCATTGTGATAACAAGTTGCAACGCTGTGGGCAGTACGCTGGGCGGGGCGGAGGGGGCGACGGCGGCGAGGGCGCCCGGGCCGCGCGCCGTCATACCCCGTCCAGCTGCCGCACACGGACGTCTTGTGACGCGCACATGTCCGGCGTGAACGGTAAACACGTGAAGTACGCACACACGGCGCACTCGTACGCCGGCGCTGCGTAGAACAACGCCACAAGAGCACACATCATCCCCCCGGCCGACACCAAACAAACCCACACTAAAACTACCTTTCTCCGCCTTTCATACGGCCCGAATGTTATGAACGGTAATAGTGCATACGACAAAAGAAACCCGAATACGAAACCGAAGACATGGGCGAAATTATCAATCCAGGGCAGAAGGCCCAGTATGAACAGCGCAATTGCGATGCCAATTAGCCTCAAGAGCGCTCGACGAGGATGCCTCAGGATTGGCCACGCACCGATCACTTCCACTATTAGACATGCTAAAAGACCGAAGTGCGATCCGGCAGGTCCCACCTAGAACGTAAAAATTAAATTCACAACTCTTTATATTACACTGATTAGTTTTTATAGTCTTTATAATGTGGAGAATAAAATTGTACCTGTCAAAATATATGAAGTTTACTGAAACAATAAATTTGTGTGACAATCAGAATGGAGCTTTACTCGCAGATGCCTAAGAATTCTTATAGAATAATAGGACAATTGCGGTGTTTACGCTAATAGTATGAATAGACAATTCAAAATATATACCTCTGCTCTGTACGGCTCAAAGATAGCCGACGCCATGTTCCCAGTCACACCGCTACCCAAGTATATGACAGCTATTCTTACAGGGCCGGCCATTTTCTCCAAGTCCCTCATAAAAAGCCACTGCAACGCCAGCGTCGCAGCTAAGTGGAGTAAACCAGCGTGCACGAACAGCGATGTCCATGCTCGGTAAAGTTGATCTGGTCGACGTCTTCGCATGAATGGTAACATACCGCATACGTCATCCAAACAAGATACCTTTAAAGAAAACTGATGGTGTACTTTTATGACTTAACAAGCTGTGCCCCATGGTTTCACCCGTGTTAAATTTATTCGAAGAACACTCCACCGCTTTGCCGCCAATTTATCCGTGTAGCCTATCCCGTACTTGACTACAGCTTGCCAGATTGCTTGACATTCATGATTACTGCTACGCTTCTTGCGGCCTTATACAGCCTATATATAAGCTTCTTTAATAAGTACACTAAAAACTGCAAGAATATTTTGTTGGAGTGCAAACTTCTTTAGTACCGTTGTGATTTGAAACTTGATGAAACGAAAAAGCGACAGTAAAAAAAGAGAACCGTACACATCTATGGGATGTAGCCTACGAGAGAATGAGATACAATAAATGCACGTGCATTATGCACGGTTAACTCAAGTCCTGATTTTAATTATTGTGAACGTCGTCGGATTGGCCTAGTGGTGTGAGACGACCAGACTTCACACGCAGCACACACAAATGGTCGATAGTTCAAATCCCGTTATTTAGGATATTTACAAATATTTTTTAGAAGCCATGTTTTATTGTTAATGTTAACCATGTTAATATTAGTATAAACTATTGTATTAGATTGGAGTAAATATTAGAATATAGACTTTTTCTTCTGTAATGGTCATGAAAAAATAATTAGTATATACTAAGTCATTGAGCCATAAGACACTACTAATACTTTTCTCAAATAGCACAATGAGGAACATCTTAAATACCTGTGAACACAGCGACGCTTCTTCATGAAAATATCCTTTAACAAAATCGCAGTGTTCCCGGGTAGTGATGACGCACTGTCCGTGCACACCGATACAACACGGATGTCCGATCACCTCGCAGGCCATGTGCTCGGCCGCGTGTCCAGCACGACCAGCCGCCGCTGACCCGTCTAATACAGATTTCCGGCATATGGGCCACTTTGTTATATCGTCTGGCCATTCATGTGGTGCTATCGAACGAGGTGCTTCGCAAAATCTGAAAATTAATGACGTTTTAAGATGGCTTTAATGGTGTGTATACAAAAGAGAGGTGCCCCACGATTAAGCAGATGTGAATCATCTTTTAAACGTATTTTATGTTGAAATATGAACAAATAAAAACGAAAAAAAAACATATATAAAATAAAATGTCTTAGAAATATATTTTAATAAGTATATATCAGAAGTTTAAATTCATAGTATTTTTAAAAATTTACTTAAAATCACTTAGCCAAAACCACGCTTTTACACTTAGAGCAGCTGGAAGGGCCGATCAGACACAACGCTGGCCGAATGGCACGTAGCGACGTACCATCAGAACGGTTTTAATCCCGTCAAAACGCGCCATTAGATGATAGATGTTATATATAAAAAAAAAACACTAAGAATTTGCGATCATCATTCTTTATCATTATAGGACATCATTTTGGTTATTAATAACTCATTAACAATATCATTTTACATAAAAACTATCTATCTATGCATAACTAACTATCTATGCATAGATTATTAAATTATACTTAAGCAATTAAATAGTACTTTAGTTAAACCTTCTGTTTGCTATTAATAATTTACTGCTAAATGCAAAGAAAGCCAACTGTATTAGATTTGTTTTACTCAGTGTTTGGCGTAATCATAGTAGTATCAAGATAGAAGGGAAAGTAGGCTTAGTTAATAATACTGTTGTCTCGCTTGATTCAAAATTACAGTGGGGTCCGCACATTAAAGATTTTGCAGGAACACTAAGCTCGGCTGCATACGCAGTGCGTAAGATTCTCAGTTAACAGACATTATTACTGCTAGGTTAGTCTACTTTGCTTACTTCCATAGCTTAATGTCTTATAGTATTTTGATGTGGGGTTTAACAGCTGAGATAGATACCATATTTATATTACAAATTCGGGCAATTCGAGCAATAAAAAACATGAAATCTCGCGAATCACTAAAGAACAAGTTCCAGGAATTTAATATCTTAACTTGGGCAGTCCGACTGGTGGAATAACTCTACTCTATGGAAGATCGTAGTCAAATAACTTTGTATTGAGTTTCTGCGGTGAGTATATAGTGTTTCCAGAGCTCCTTGGGGTATGGTGGTTGAAGGTCGACCACGCGCTAGTGATATCTATGGTATTACAAGCGTCCATAGTATACGGTAGCCGCTTACCATCAGGCGAGCCGTATGCTTGTTTGCTACCTTAGTTGTATAAAAAAGGGATATATCTAAGTTAATGAGTACTCACTTTGGGTCCAACCCGCAAACTGACCCTGATATTCGACCACCGGGTCCGGAATCACCAGATGACCACTTCTTCCATGTCGATATGGTGTTCTGAAATGATAAAAATAATAAAAAATCCTTGTAAAAGTGTGGCGTTCTAAAAACCATGTTAAACAATTCGTATTTAGCACATTAACGTGTCATTATTAATTGTTTTATTTGTAAACTGCGAATTCGTCAGCGTGGTATATTTCGTGTATGAAAAGCAGCAAATAACAAAAATATCACACTTCACCGCAGTCTCATCTGACGGTATTTAACCAGTAGACCTTTAAGAATAACGAAGTAAAATAATATTAAACATTAACCGATATTATCCAAAAGGTATAAAGGCTGAGTAGTTCGATACAAAAAAAAAATGTTTTGCAATACTTTACAAAAAGTTATGTTTATTTTGTAACTTTTTTTATTATCCGTTAATATCCAGTAAATAATAACGCATTATAGTCTGTTTTGCATAATTTATTAAAAATCTCGATAGCGGAAAAAACACCAAACAACGACATCTATCGTAGAAATTTAGACTATATAGAACAAACTATAAAATGAATAAATAGCAGAGATATTTTTAATAACTTTACAATTTTTAAATACAATATTAAAATCTACAAAATGAATAAACCCATCCTTAAATTATTAATACACTTGCTTACAGAAAATATACTTAAGTGCGTCAATAAATATCAAACCAATTTCGTGATAATTTTAATGCGGGATAAATCTAACATAAAAATTATTTCGTAATTGTATAGTGTTATTTATATCACTTTCTTCCTTGTAATGTCTTAGAGCATTTAAAACTAATAAACCAAGCAGTATAACATCATCTATGGATACTCCTGGAAAATACATACGTTTTCTTTTATTGTTTTTATTGAGAATTAGGTGCAGATAAAATAATTCGGATTCATTATCCATATCATTATTCGTATCATTTCACTAAATGTTTTAAATATGTTACAGAAATACATATATACTCGTACATTCCCACATAACTTGAACGCAATTTATATACCATACAAAAGTCCATACCTGTCAAAATGTACCCTATATGAACCTACAGACTATAAACTACAATCATACCAAATTTAATTAAATTCCAGTAGTTTCTATGTGATTGGTGTACAAACTAAAAGACAGACAGAGAAAAAGTTCAAAAACCGTCCAAATTTTTTCTGCCCTTGATTCTAAACCCGACCCATAGATATGTACCACACAACACTATCAAAGGAAAACGGAGAGTGAATTGATGCTTGCATTGCAACCCGCCGGCATAGTGTGTAGGAAGTAGCCTTAAAATAATTAATTTTAATCCAGCTTACCTTCGGTATTAATCCTCTTATCTTTTCGTAGGCATAAACAAAATAATATAATAAATACATAAACTGTTATTATACCATTTAAGTGGTATTAATATTATAAATAGAAATTTTATGTACCTGTAGTATGATAATTAAAATAATTCGCAACAGCGGACGAATAAAGCGGTAGGTAATGGCAAAAAGTAAATTGTTAAAAACAAACAAACTCAAAAACTCTTACATCCATTCTATATGAGTAATATTGTATGTATATTTTAGTATCAAAAGTTACAGAAATAATAATTCATCTCATGATGTGTCTTTTAATACGACATTCTTATTATTAACTTAAATACTTCGCAAAAACCTTCTTTTTTCTATATTTTGTATGCTTTCATATGTTCACTATTTTTTGCACCTTTATTCGTCAAAAAATTATAATTTACTTATCGGTAAGTTATGACCATTTTTAAATATTTCTTATATTGGAACTGAAATATTTTTTATTGCTGAAATTATGGTGCTATTCTTTATATTATTGAAAAGTTTTGATAAAAAATATTTTATTAACCAGCTGATCTAATTTTGTGTCCAGTACAAAAAAAAACAATAAAGGTATCTACCAAACAGCAAAGATCCAAAACGAAGAAGAATCGTCCACATCTTTATATGTGTAATAAGAAAAACTTTGCCTAATTAGAAAGATGTACCTTAGACGTAAGATGAAGCTTATAATTAGTACATAGTATTGAGTATTACAATAATAAATAATCACCGAACAATCAGCCTTAGATGACTGGACACAGCCAGAATCGTCGTTTCGTATGCAGCATGCAGTATCTCTTTCTCTTCTCGCTGAGGCTGCTATAGCACGCGCTATTCTAGCGTCTCGTCTCATGCAAGGTGCGAATTTTGCTCCCAAATGTATAAGGTCTGCTGCGCGTGGCCCCAACCAAAATGATGCAGGCTCTTCCCACTCCACCTAAAACGTGAAATAATTTAATTAAGAGTTTCTGTCCTGATAATATGTTATTAGCATTTTTTTCTGGTTAGTTTAGCGTTATGGCTAGAATTTCACTTGACTTTAAGTGGTAATGTAGCTTCCAGGACGCTAAGCCTAGTAGAGAGACTGACTCTGATAGTGCAGCTGCCGGAACACAACTATAGATTCTTGGCGACAGATTTTCAACTTGCCTGTTTTCATCGCATACATCTTCTATTTTTAGGTTCACAATTATTATAATAATACCCATTACGTGATCCGAGTTATAATAATTATCTCATAAGGAACCCCAAAAGAATGATATTAGTATTGTAATTATTAATTATCAGAACCTACAAATTGTGAAAAACCAGCAATGACAATTACAATAGATATTTATTTTAAATAAATAAAAAATACAAACATTTGAAGACTATTATAAGATCATCAGTATTTAAAAGACAGCATCACGTAAGTACGCGCTAAAAGCAGACAATGGCTCGGCCTCACAAAGCCGCTGCGACCTACATGGGAAGTTTCCTCGGTAATACCCCCACTTTTGTGTCGCGTCACGGTCCACCGCACGAGCAGTTTGTTAATAATTTTTCATGAATATTTGCAAATAATTCTCTTTCAATTTGTATTACATACTGCTTATATAATTATTATTTACGTAAAAAATTATAAATGATATTCATGGTATGGATACTATGGATACTACTATCACAAAGAGGTAAAGTTTGTATTATATTTGTAGGAGGTAATATCAGCAACAACTGATCCGATTCTAAAAATTATTTCACTTATATACAGCTAAGTACTCACTGAGTGATATTGTTAAATTTTATATTGCAATAAACGCGAACGAAATCGCGGGCGATATTAACACCTTAATTTACATAACACAGGGCCTATATAACACATACCTTAATTAACGCAGGGTGATTTTACCCAACTTAAATGCAATATACATGTACAGCATTCAAATGACCATACGTGTAAAAATGCATCCTAAATGTTACTACAGACATAAAATACAATTACAACAAATTTCATCAAATTCGGTCTAGCAGCTTCTGCGTGATTTTCGTACAAACAAACAGACAGACAGACAAATAGAAGACTGAAAATGAGTTCAAAAACGGTCGTTGTTTTCTGCCTATTATTTTGAACACTCCTCTTGTATTTTTGACTCGTTAATGTTTTATTATAAGTATAGAAAAAAATCACGTGTTTTCCCGTTATGGATACATAATGATATTATTATAATGAAGGTCTCTTAAGAAATATTATTAATACGAACAGATTTATCCAAAAGTAAAAATTGTGTCTACAGAAGATGGTCAAAAATATGGTCTTTCTCATACTATACGAGAATGCAATGTAATTATTCAAAAAGTGTTCCATAATTTAATTTAAAGTTGATACGTAACTACACGAAATTTAGTACATTGCATTCTTGTGGTGTTTTAAAAAGATTTTATTAAATTTGACCAACTTCTGCTGGTAAGATTTATTTATTTCTATACAATGAAATAACCCTTGCATGAAATTAAGTCGATCAACATTAAAAAAAGTCACTTTTGATCATTATTATGGAGAACTCACACTTGACCAAAAAAATTGACTACACCATAATTGCTTAATCAGTTTTCCTGTATCCTATGGTTTCGGATTTCCCCATACTGTCCCAGTTAAAAAAACACTTTGAAAGGATATACAGAATCCTTTCAAAGTACTGAGAATCGGTACATCCAGGCAAAATCATTCCCGCTTAAAACTTAACTAACTGTCTAATCTTTCACCACGGATTGAGCTAGTTTTATTTAAAATACGCCGGCACGAGAGAAGACTACAAATCTAAAATATTATTATACATAAGCAAACTTAGCGAAGTAATAAATCCTTGGAGTAATATACAATGTGTCTTAACTGCTTTCTCATACATTAAATCTGGGGAAACGTGTTTTGTCTAAAAGCTTTGGCTCATTTAACCTTGTTAAGTCATTTACTAAGAAACGAAATTTCTGAGTAAACAAGTGCTACAGATAAAAGTATATAGTTTAACAGTATGTTTTCGATCTTGCTAAAAGAACATTTTTAAAGAGCGTTTATTACGTAGTGGTTATATTTTCGTCTCGTAGTATTAATTTTTACTTATATTATTGTCAATTTAATAAGCATATCATATGAGAAATGACATTTATATACCCATATATAAAGTATTATCGAAATCAGTTGAAAATGTATAGTAAATTATATTATTTTTACTATTTTTAAAAGTGTTATTGAGAATTCTTATACACTATAAATTTAGGAATAACATATATTTCCCATCTACAAATTTCATGAAAATTATTTTTTTACGGTTTAAAAAGTTTTGTAAATTCATTTAAGCCGTTTTTGAGTTAAATCCAGACATACAAGATGAAAAAAAGAATAAAGTCATATTCGTGGTCTGTGTTCTTTAACTAAGTCGTCCATTAAAAAAATTGAACACTACAGATTTATTAATATAGATTATGATTTTCGAAGTTACAAAACTGTAATTTGTTTTATGGAATAGAAGATTTAAATAATATATAATAAGTGATGATTGAGAAGACATACTTGGTAATGATCTTTCCAAGACATTTACGTTACACAACAGAATACTGAAGGAAAGAACTTATATTGAATCTCGGATCACTGAATTGGAAGAGAAATGTGCATTACCAACCGTCAATGTTTCGGAAACTTAACATTTTGTTATACAACCATATTTTCACAGGAACTACAAGTATTATATCTACCAATATATATTTTAAAATAACATAATATATATTTTATATATGTATTACTCGAAGTATACACAGTTATTTACATATTATGAGTGTAAATTCAACGCGAGTTAACTGGATCTAATTAATCGACACAAAAGTGAACGGTGTTGTTGAACATTTTAACGAATTTTAAAATGGTTTTTTTTACCTAAATCTAATTTTTCATATCATATTTAAAAAAAGTAGACAAACAGCAATATCACATAAAAACTGAACCGCTAAAGGTAATCGTGAAGTCACTGTTTTTTATTTACTATTTCGAGTAAATTTTTCAACCACAAAATTATTTATTTGATTCCTTTCTTTTCGATTACTGCTGATCCAAGAAATTAAGAGGCTTCAGTTAGGACCGCGGTCCTATTTGAGCTTAGAGCTTATAGGCTAAAATGTTCATTTATATCAAGTGCTGTATTGCTATTGATTAGTTAATTTTAATAAATTAAATTAAAAAAATATATTTATGTTTAGCATTTGGCCACAATCTCACCTGATGTGAAGTAATGAGGTGTCTAGCCTAGTGAGGAGACTGACTCTCGAATGCAGATACGGGAACACACCTATAGATTTTCAACTTAAGAGTGGTAGCTAGCCAGGTGGGCATTAGAAAATGACCTAAAACAATACTATCATTTCATCACGATGTTTTCTTCACCGAATGCTCAAGCTCATTGTAGTGATTCTAATTCACGTCAGTCAACATGGTTCACTGAATCATCATTGCTTTATACATTAGTAATAAAGAAACTTACCTGCTGTAGACTCAAACTCTTCACTAACACTTGTCCAGAGTGTGTGTGCCTCCCGAACCCAACAGGTCCAAACCCGTAGCATAGAAGCGATAGCAGAAGCACGAGCGTCTGCACTGTGCTCACCCACCATGTGAAATAAGGTCGGTAGTCAGTCAACTCATCTAACTGACGGACAACATCTTCTTGATGTGTCACTGATTTGCGAAGCGATCGTCTGTGGAAGTAATAATAATATACGTTATTAAGAAATTAAGATTTTTTTCATAGCGCCTTGTCTTGATTTGTTGCCTACTTGCACATCATTAGATATTCTCACACTTACGCACTCACACACGCTTACACACCTTTCGTAAACACAGACTCACTCACACTAACAACATAGTCTACACAATCACTTAACCCTCTCAGTTTTTTACTACATCTATGAACCCGAATCGGAGAACGCTGGAGTCTGTAATAAAGTATCACGACTTAGTAACTGTACGCCAACAGTGAATTATTTAAAAAAACTGAACTAACTGCAGTAAAAAGAATACACCTAAATTACAAAATTTATTACCCAATACACATTATGTGGCAACTACAGAAAATATTTATTGGTTGTTACAGGTCGAAAGGTGTTTCAGCTTGAGCAATGTAGGGAATACGCATTGGCGCGTTTAGAATTCCAACTACATTCCACAGAATTAGCAAGTTATTATTGGTTGACCAGGGGAGTGCATCGGCAGTATGGTTTCACGAAATTAATTCAACCACTGACGCTGGTGCAACGTTGCTAGGTCATATATTTAGGGCCTGGGAGAAGTCACAGGATGCAATCGGTGTATTCTGTGATTACTCAAAGATCTTCGACTGCGTTGACCGCAGTACTTTTATATTTAAGCAAAAACACACCATGTGTGTGGAACTTTTCTCGACCTGCAAGTCTCGTGTTTAAAAGACCGTTGTCAGAAATATATTTATGTGATAAAATATTTATTATTCTCAAATACAACCTTCACTGTAACGCAAGTGTTTCTAGAGAATCAGTAAATAGCGCGTTACGTCGTAAATAATATCTCACGTCACATCCACAAGGCATTAATTCAAAAACCCATTACGGCAAGTTTTAAATGGAAGTTCTCATAAACAAACTGATTTATAAGGGCGCAGGTGAAATATAGGCCGAATCACGAGTTTCTCTATTACTCTATTATTTTTAATTTAGCCTAGAGTACAATAATTCCCTTATATTATAAATATTTTGATTTGAAAATGTATATTTTTGAAATGATTACATAACATTTTTATCTAAAATATGACATTTACTGCCCCCTTTTTGTAGGCAATTTAATTTCGTAAGTGTTTCTATTTGAAAATGTATATTTTATAAGTATTATAAATATGTTCTTAAATGGTACAGAACTATAAAAATTTTCAGTCCTCTTATTTTGTTATTTAATTTCGTACCTAAGCATTTCGATTTGAAAATGTACATTTAATAACTATTATAAATCATATCATTCCATTACTCAAAACTATAAAATTTTCTATCTTCTCATTTTATTATTAAATTTGAAAATGTATAAATTTGGAACTGTTAACTATATAATACATGTAAGTTATCCAAAATATAATTATTACCTTTATCTTTGATCCTATATTTTTATCCAAAAGCCTTCTTAATTAAATGACTTTTAATAAAATACATTCTTAAATTCTATCTTAAAAAATTAATTGACTTTGAAAATATAAGAAAACAAGAATTACATTTAAATATTATTTCGAGCACAGTCCGAATATTTACATTACAAATGACAATTACAATTACCTGTTTTATCATGTTCAATATATTTAATAAATGTTATACACATTGCTTGATATTAAACAGTATCTTAAGTTAGAATATATCCATTTTTTTTCATTGGTTTATTTTAGTCTCATAAAATGTACATTAAATTTTCTGTTTAATTACAGTATAAGACTCTTTGTTACTTATAACTACAATTATAATCATTTAAATGTAAAATAAATAAAAAAATATATAAAAAGTGCCGTCATATATAGGTACGAACTACATATTTTCGCCCTAAGGATATTTTACTAAATTGAGTCAATTGCTCAGTGACCTAATAGGTTTGCAAGTTCCGGAAGAAAGCATCCGTTGTTCGCATACAACGCTACCATAAAAACAATATGAGAGGGGGAGGTTATAAAATAAAAACACGTAGGGTAGCACCAGCGAGGACGAGTGCAAACCCTCTTTGTGGGGGGTTGTTTAATAATTATGCGACGGGTCGATACCGCGGTGCTTTCGAGTCGACGACCGCTGCCCATCGGTGGAAATTATTCACATTCAACACCTGTTACAGTCCTCGTTTACTTTGTTTAAATAATTTCAACATTAGTCTTATTAAAGTTAAAGTATTTTAAGAGAAACCTTGATTAGTTACATATTTTCAGATTTATTTGTGCATTTTAAACTGCTTAAATGTATAATGATATGCAATGCTTTATGCTTCTTGAATTGTACACAACTCCTTTTAAATAACACGTAAGTCAAATTACCTACAATGAATTGAAGCAATGATGGCTCAGTGGCAGTGTACGACTTCGCGTCGATTGGCGTGAGTTCGAATCCCTGCAATGAGCCTGAGCTTTTGGTGAAGGAAAACATCGTGAGGAAACCACAGCATGGTGGTAGGACTTTTGCTAATGCCCGCCTGGCTAACTACCACCCTCAAGTAGAAAATCTGTTGCCAAGCACCTATAGCTGTGTTGCGGCAGCTGCAATTGAGAGCCAGTCTTCCACTAGGTTTAGCGTGTTATCGTCTTGGGCCACATCGTCATTTTAACATCAGATGAGATTGTGGCCACTACACCAAACCTATAAAGATAAAATAAAATATAGGCGATTTTAAACAATAAGAAATATATACTTCTGCTAATTGCGCTGGCAGACGTTGTTCTGCCCGTTCCGATAGTTAATGGCTGGACCATCGTGTCGATTAAACAAATATATTATATGAACATTACCTCAATCGTTCAAGGTCATCAGAAGTTAGTATTGTCATATAAATAAAACACAATCAACATCCGTAAGGAGAGTTTGTATAATACTAATTTAAGGAGACTCATATTCCACTGTGTATTTTGCTGTGTATTCGCAGAATTTATGTTATTGTTCACAATAACAGTATTCATATTTTTTTTGGACATATAATTTTATACGGTACCCAATTACGCGTATAATCGAGCGCAAGACCAATAAGTCACTCAGCTATTAATTAGCTTTCAAATATTCTACGGTTTCTGAATGCAAACTTAATACGTAACCATTGAAAGTCGTAACTTACGCTTTTGATCGCGAAATGTCAATTAAGATTAATTACCTAAATAAATGTAGTACAACCAGTACAATTTTATAGAGTAATTTAAAGCTAAATGTTATGGCTTTGATTGTTGGACAAGGAATGAGACGGATGTCGAAAAAAAAATGTGGCAGGGATGCGAATCTTAAGTTGGATGTGTAGTATAACCCGAGTAGCTTAGATGAAAATGGCTTTCTCCATTTAAAATAGTTTTGAAATAACACCGGTGACAGAGAAGTTGAGGAGTAATAGATTCGCGTTGTAGGATATGCCATAAGGAAGGATGAAAGACATATTACCAGAAGAGTGTTAAGTAAGAAGGTGGTCGGATATAGGAGTAGAGGAAGACCGAAAAAGGTATGGATTGATTCTGTAAGGAATGATATGTGTATAAAAGGTGATAGAAGAGGAAAACCAAGTTCATCCGACCATACTTAGATGGAAATAGAGTAAAAATAAAATGCTGTTTTTATTAGATAACATAAACTAATTATCCTGCAACAAAGTAACTGAAAGTCTCGTGTAGTATGTGCCTAACCCTTCGTGCTCAACCCTGAGTATCTGAGATTAACTTAATACCCTTCCTCATATCGGGCATAAAGCCAGTGTGTAAAGCTATAACCGAATTCCGAATTGTAATAATCAATTCTGATCCTTGCAAATGCGTTCGAAAAGCGCGCTTTTATATCGGTAGTTCGACGTAATAAATGACCTATATAACCAGAAGTTCATAGAGGTAAAAATCATTCTGTCTTTGTTTTATACTCTGTTTTAATACTTAGAAGTTCTAGGGACGATTCTCTGATTTTTGATACTTGACATGCTATATTTAGCATGCTTTATGGTCCATGAACCACAATCAAACGCAGAAAAATGTTTATTTCAAGCCTGGTTAGTCAAAGTAAGAGATCTAAAACATTTCTCTCTTCCACCTCTCACGCGTTATCTTTTCCAGGGATATTAAGGATATGAGATTTCGGGTCTGGATATGTTTTTTAATGGTTTATGGGTATAGCTTAGCTTTACAGCCATAATCTCATTTGATTTTAAGTGACGATGTGGACCAAGCTACTACGCTAAGCCTAGTGTGGAAACTGGCTCTCAAGTACAGCTGTGCCTCAACACACCTATAGTTGCTTGGCGACAGATTTTCAATTTGCAGGTGGTAGCTAGCCAGGCGGGCATTAGAAAATACCCTATCACCATGCTATGGTTTCCTCATGATGTTTTCCTTTACTGAGAGTTCAAGCTTAATATTGCAGGGATCCGAAATCCGATTATTAACATTTTTCAAACATTTATATTTTAAAGGAATGTAGTAATTATTTAAACATTTATAAGTAAACAATATTTACTTTATTTTAGATGATTATCAGTTAATTTTTTAATCATTTCATATATTCAAAAGTTTCTCATTTGACTTTTCAAATTGGGGCACAGTTACGGTTTCCGATGATAAAATTTATTTCAGATATCCAATTGTTTGAATTATGCTTACAGACACCCCTGATCTACACTGTAATTTTGTACTATAATAGCTGTTCAAAAATATCCAAATATTAAAAGTAAATTACAATTAATTAAATAAATAAAATACATATCCTAAGTTAAAACATAGTTAGGTATCTATCTTTGATGTTAAAATTTCGTTAAATCACACGTACTTTTAGGGCAGTATTTTTAAAATTCGACTTTTTAGGTATGTATGCAAAATCTATTTCAAATAAAATAATAAAGCTTCTTCTATTAAAATACGTCTTTTTTTCTAGATGTCAAATACACATAATATAAACAAACATTTTGAACGTCGCAAAATGAGAAAGACATTTTATTTCGATATATACCAATATTTGCATATCAGACAAAAAGATATTAAGTAGTCCTTTTATTGTGTGGATGTTTGAACTTCTGCTAAAATGGAAGTACATTTAAAATACAAAGTAGTTGTTAATAGATATGCATCGTGGTACAGTGGTATTAAGCCCTACTACTGATCAGAGAGGTCTCGGGTTCTATTCCTGCAAATGACTGATGTATGGTATATGCGCAGTTCAGTTATCATAACTCAAGCTTAGCTTAGTTTCGAATTAGAGGGCTGTGTGTGAATTGTGACCCCGTATTTATTATTAAGCTAGATCTAACATTTTTACTTCGTAGTTTTAAAATGAAAAGTAAATAGATATAAAATAATCTATGACTTTGACTAATTTATGGGGTTGTGCGAATAATTTGAGCATACGAATTATCCTTACCGAATCGAATATTAAATTCGAAATTTCGAATATTAGAATTTTTACTTCGAAAATTTAAACTATTTGTAAGTTCACTGAATAATTATAAAATTTCGATTATTTTTGTAATTCTTTCGAAAACTATAATTTGTCAACTAGTCGATTCAAACTTTTAATAATTCATAAGTATTTCTATTAAATTTTCTTATATGGGAAATTAGAGTCGATTATTCGGAATAAGAATCGAAACACACCCCTAGTAATTTATTATTTATTTTATTTGTACAAAATGAACTTACCGAAAGAATCTTCCAACAACGCCCATCCCGAATTGCCTCCTATTAGAATTATCAGCTAAAGGTTCCAACATTGGAGTGTGAATCCTGGCCCCTCCCGCGCCCCAGGACACACTCCTCTCTGGTCTTCGATATTCGACACCACTCGAACCGATCGGAGATCGAGCTCTGTAAAAATAAACATATTGAAATATTTAATTATGAATTTGAAGTTATCTCTATAAACTTTGTTCAGTTAGTTTTAATGAAATGTAAACATTTACGGCGTAAAAGTAGATTTCTACGTATTGTATTCGAAATCTACAGACTTAAGTTTAAGTGGTTCATATGATATAAAAGTTTTTTATAAAATATATACAACTAGCAAAACCAGCCGCGCGTTGCTATGGCTGAGATTTTTTTTATCCTACTGCTATCAAATTTTACAGGATTAACCGCTGGGCTAATATGAAGATTATCTGAAAATTTCGCTTTAGCCAAATCGCTCCAGCCGCTTTAGAGTCCATACATAAAAACATTCACTTTTATATATATAGACTTAGCAGTAAAATATGTGAAAAGTTTTTTATTATTATTCTCTGTTCGACTCTGTAAAGCCGTTGCTTGAGCGACGTAGACATATTTTGTTAACAAAGGAGTTTTGTAAATTCAACTTCTAAGAGTATGTTAAGAAATCTGAAGACTCTGAAGTTAGACGTCAAAATCCTTATTTACATTTTTTATTACAAGTAAATAAAAGTACGTGTTCATATTTTGCAAAAGCCAATCCTTGAGAACGTGTAATATGGAATGGAAATTTGTGCAGAGATTGTTAATGCCATTTTTAATGATACAGGTATTCATTGAAAAGTATCAAATTTTCAACACCTGGGAAAATAACTACTACATAAAGTCCAAATTGTATAGATTAGATTGCAGTTAGATATATGGACACCACGATAAACAATATATCACTAAGTCCAAAGATTTAATCTGCGATTTCAGGAACCCGTGTCACAAAGATTTGGGTAAAATGATATCTCTGTCAGATAAGACACCTACTTAACAGACATATGTTGCTTTTTATTTATAACTTTTTGTATATAAATAATGTATGTATATGCCTATATTATCTATACAATGTTCCCACATCTACCTACAGATAACTAATATCTCATTTTTAAAGTGAAACTTTTATTCTATCGCCCTAAAATGTTTCGTTCTTCTATCGCATGTCGCATTACAGCTGGCCGTAGAGTAGGGAATTGTGAGACTCGAGGCGTAGATGAAGATTTTATTATTATTATATTTTTTTAAGTTTCACTTACATTGTGGTTTCATAAAACTACAAAATAATTTTTCTTAGGGTACTTTTGGTAATATATATAATAGTTAATAGCGTCAATGAAAACATAAATTAAAAATACCTTATTCAATTTAAGAACTAAAAAGGCACGTACGAACGATAAAACTTTACTATTGTAACGAAAAATATATCAGTTTATGTTGTTTTTTTTTTTATAGGTTTCGTATATACTTTCATATGCATTTAATAAAAATCTATTATTATGAAGTTACAAACAGACACTTCAATTTTATTATATGTATAGATTATTTTTTCCATCTTCTCAAAAGGAGTTATTTATAATTTATTAATTTTTTTTAATTCGATTAAATCTTGACAATGTAATACGTACTAGAGAATTTAATATTCCATATTAATTACGTCGAAAACTTGTTGTAGGAGTAACTTTCTAGACGAGTTTCGCGTTTTGTTGTCGGTGACCTCTAGTGTAATATTAATAAATCTTATCCGTCTTTAAACCTAATTCTGATACTTATCATTAACATTATATTATATATCAAATCCCGATGTATATAATTTAATTTATTTTCCAATATCTTTTCAAATATTGCCTCGATATATATTTTTCCAATAATTGCCTATAAATACAAACAATTACATAAGTTGTAAGATTGTACCTACATACAAAACAAAGTATCAATATAGCTACTTTTTTTAGTGGATATTCCTCTGTATACAAGCATGTTTTTGATTTTTTGTAGGTTAATGAAATATTTCTAATTCAAAAATTATTTATTTAATATCTTAGAATTTTTTTATTGTACAAGAGGGTAAGTGATTGACATGAACTGTGCCTGCTACGACCGATAATGGTAGCAATTTTGTCCAGATTAACTCTCAAGAACAGTGTGCGGCTACCAGAATACATAGATAACTGGTTCTTGACAAATTTTATTATTAGAGAGTAGTCTAGCAATTATAAGAGAGTAGTCGGTAAATTAAAAAAATATGTACTAGTTGATAGGGGCTGAGTGGCAGGATTCGACACTTGTATCAAACTGGCTCGCGACTACCATACACCAGGTGTGACACCCGCTATACTACCATGCTTAGGCGTAACGAGTTCTGAGATCAGACGGTGTGTAATAGCCGAAAGAGTTTCTTCTATTACACCTCGTCATCCTATGGTAATGCAAATGAATATCGCCTTGCTCTATGAAACACAAAGCACCTCCACCTCCAGAATACGTTGTTGCAGCTGAAAAACTACCTCCTGGTAACGAACTGCCCTGGTCAGTTTGGAAGAGTCTCAAAAGACTGCGGGCCCAAGTCGACCGCTGTCAGAATAACCTTAGCCGGTGGGGCATAATCGCTGAGAGTGACATGCAGTGCTAATGTGGTGCCCAACAATTATGCCTTGCTAGCTCACATATCCACAATGCCCTTCAACGTGCACAATGATTGATCTGATGACCAGCTCGAACAACGACGTGGAAGCCACCTACTAGTCAAAGTGGCTTTAAATCAGAGGTTTAACAACGATACGAAAGAAGACGGTGTATATGCAGTAATCAAGCACGGTGAGTGACACTCTTTCGATTATTCGCCTTTCGGAATTACCTAGCGTATTATTGGTATTATGCTGGCTTGCAGGCTGGCATGACAGTGGTGACCGTCGATGGATTGTTGATCTCTCGATGATCGTCGTAGTTTTTGGATTAAAATGTGGTTATGCCGTGCTACTATAAAAAGTGTATCTGACAGTTCCGACGAGTAACTGGGGTTTACTCGTTACGTTTTGGAACTTAGAATATATATAATTGGCAAGAAGAGTAAATAAAGGCATCTCTTAGGATATAGAATGAATGTAAAAATTTAATTTGCCTCCACGCGACGTTCCCGCTCATTTCAACAGTCGATTTGCGTCTGGCGACTATCGCAGCTAACGAAAAAGAGTTGAATAAATCTCAACCTTAATACAACTAAGGTTGAAAATTGTTTGCGTGATATTGCGTTATGTTGCACTTTCAATTTCACTCCTGATATTTTTTTACACCGTGCGCTTTACATCGTTTCTTAACGAGAAAACTTCAAAAACAATGTTTTAACACGATTTTGAAAAAACTTCCACCAAAAACAGTTGGTTCACGCCTTATTAATCGATAAGCCTTTTTATTCGCAGCTACCATTTATACGCAATTACCTACCCTTTATTGGAATCATTTGTGATGTCTGCCTCTTCGTGGTGCTGTTGATTGAACGTCATCGTCGACGTCGGTGGCAAGAAGAACACGTCGTCGACTTCCGCGTCTTCCTGAGGTGTGACCGCACTCGCGCGGAACGAGCGCGACCATTGCGCGGAAGTCGACTGTCTTGATTTTCTGGTCACCGCCTGTCAAATATAAATAATATTATTATGATTATCGTATCCGTGGTCACTAGGCAAATAAATGTAAACAATTAAGTAAATAATAAGAAAAAAAATTTTTTTTTTCGATCTGTCTATACTGTTAGCCATAAGGGTCCTGAAAGTTCAGACGGCTTTTACAGTTTCACCGGGCTTGGAGGCGAGCGCTTATGGTACTCAGCCGCGAAAGCTAAGCAACAAGCTCCAAGGGTGCCATAGTGACCGAACCTTTGCTTGGGCTGTTGCCGATCATGCGAAAAAGTCATAAGACTAATTAATAAATATTATTTTTGCCATCACCAATTATACTCTCTATTGCCGTATTCTCTGCACTAAGTCTAGAACACGACTTTCCGTTCAAACATTATTAATTTGATTATTTTTTACATGTGTGTGTCTGTGTGCGTATGATTTTTTTCTTTCGAACAAAATCACTGTTAGCGCGTAGGGCCTTAACAGCTTCACCGGGCTTAGGAGCGAGCGCGGAAGGCACCCAGGCAAGAAAAAAAATGGTAACTACAGCAGGGGTGTGTTTGTGTTTATAATGTTATAGTCAGATCCAACTAGGATGGAATAATTGCTCTGTTAATTGGTAATTCTTTACAAGTAGCCTTCTAACAGTTTTCCAACGAAAAAGGCTTAATTGATAGAATCTATGTTGTTGTATTGTAGTATCAGAAAAAGCAAGAGAATAGTAAATTTACAACATCAGTTTCTAAACATTTCAAAAAATGTAAAGTTTATTAGAGCCAGTTATATATTTCATAAGACTAACCTTATATATGTTCAATTACAAATAGAAGTGTAAAAAAATATTTAAGTTTAAAAAAACAATAAACAGTATCCTTTGTCCTATTTAAAGATACAGTCGACCTTTAAGTCAAATTTCATTAGAATCTGTCTAGCTGTTAAAGCATGATTGATGGAAAACATACTTTTGTATTTATAATACAAAATAGATATAAAAGTATTATTCAGAATCTTTTATTAAAGATATTAAATTACCAAAGGCAATTAGATTGAAAGCCTGATAGATGGTCAAATTTGTAAGTTCTAGGAAAAAACTTCATTATTCTTTTCGTAGCTTAGAAGCGTGCCTAAATAAAATAAATAGCAAAGCCGTGTCATAATTATGTTTATTTTATTTTTCCTTATCAGCGAAAGTTCGTAGAGTTGTTTTATAAATATATAAATCAATTTATGGAAATCTTTTTTAACGTTTATAGGTTTTTAGCGTTATGGCAATTGTTGTTAAGTGACGATGTGGCCCAAGATAGTAACACGCTAAACCTAGTGGAAGACTGGCTTTCAAGTGCAGCTGCCGGAATACACCTATTGGTGCTTGGCGACAGATTTTCAACTTGAGGGTGATAAGCCAGGGGGGCATTAGAACAAGCCCTGCCAGCAAGCTATGGTTTTTCATCCTGATGAATTTCCTTCACCGAAAGATAAAGCACATTGCAGGAATTCGAACTCATGTAGGTTGACGCTGTGTCCGTACACGCTACCACTGAGCCATCATTGCATAAATGGCTTATTATAATTGATACACACTTAAATAGGTTTTTTTTAAAGTTCCTACCGACATAATTAGGGACCTTGGTTCTTCTAAAAATAAAATACGAGCCCATCCTTCAGTGAGGAGTTCGAATGACCCCATTCTATATTGTTTACATCTTAGTTCTAAAATAAATCTAACAATGCTCCTCCTTCTCTTTTCTTTTCTTTACTAAAATCTACTCAACCTTCTCTTCTCTTTTCTTCCTTTTATATGTTTACTTATTTTAAATCACAATTCTTAACAATATCTTATCTTCATAAAACTAGCTATGATTTCAGGATCATTACACAACACGTCAGTTTTATAGAAAGTTTAACGTTATATAAATTAAAAATAAAATTGAAATTTAACTAGTGGGTATCGAATAAAGTTAATATATGACTAACTTTAAGATACTTTAATTAATTTGATTAGAATCTTTGATCACAGTAAAAATAAAGATAATTTAAAACAGAATAAAAACTGAGTAAAAAATAAAAACAAAATGGAATAAAAATAAAATAAAATATATTAGTAGCGAGTTTTATCGTTTATATATTTATCTTTGTCTATTTGCCTCATTTGTTCCTCAACCCAGCTCTTTTGCAACATCCTCTATAAAGTCTAGGAAGTTGCTACGATGCTGCACTTCTTGCATAAGACTGGGTAAGGTATCAAGACTGATTTTAACTCCTGTCTTACACTCGAGGTCGTACCTGGAAGAGTCGAACCTAGGGCAGTCTATTAAGATGTGAAAGACTGTTTCGGCGATATCCGAGTTCGCAAACACACGCGGGCAAACACAAGCTATCTTTGATTTTGAATCTATGCAGGTACGCTGCGAAGCCTCTGTGTCCAGTTAAAACTTGCACGTGGCGAGGTAACAAGCGAGTCTTCCTTATAATGGCGTGGGCCTCATCGACCCGCGGAAAGAAAGCTCGTGTCACCTCCCCAGTGACGGAGGCCTCGTAGCGCGCCTGCCAAATCCTTATATATCCTATATATCCAAATAGTTTCCCCGCGCATGCCCTTTTTTGTGTATGATACCGGATACCGATCGTAGTCGGCGGCCGTCTTCTTGTGAGCGGCGCGTTTCGCCAGTTCGTCGGCACGCTCGTTAGCGATTGTGCCGACGTGAGACCGCACCCAGTGCAAGCGAACGGATCTTCCTTCCGCACAGATCGCCCTGATGGTCATTTGCGCTTCAAGGGCCAGACGGTGAGGCGGTGATGGGTTTGCCAGCATCTCCAACGATGATTTAGAGTCGCTGTAGATGCTGAGATCTCCATCCTTTGCCTTTTTGACCGCCTGTATCGCCTAATGAAGCGCAAATAACTCAGCCTGAAACACCGTACAGAAGGATTCCAGGCGGAACGTAGAGAAACTGGCCTCCTAACCGTCCTTCCACCAAGTCATCGCAGCTCCCACTCCACCGTCAATCTTACTGCCGTCGGTGAATATAACGGAGCCGCTAGACTCTGGAAGGACTTCCAAGCTCTTATACGTCTCTCCTACGCATTGCATTGGGTGTGGAAACTCGACGAATTTTACTGGCCGCTCTAGTTCGCGGTCGACCACGATCTCGTCCAGGTGCTCGTCTTTTTTTGTACGATACAGCTTGTGCACCTTTTGGGCCCGAAGGTCTAGCGGGATCAAGTCTCCCAAGACGATCGCTACAGTCAGAGAGACCGTGCGGTATGCTCAATACATTTTTTAGCTTATTTCTAAGCGAAATCTTCGCTGCAGACGGGCCCCATTCATTTGCGGCATACAACACGATTGACTCAATGACCGCTACGTATATTGTCTTAATGATATCCGGGTTCAAGCCCTAACTCATCTTCGCGGCACATACCAACTGCTTATAGATGTCAGCTGCCTTTTTACAGGCTGCAGTGACATGTGGCTTAAAGGTGAGTTTGCTATCGATGGTCAGACCCAGCAGACGGAACTCTGTTTCTGGTGGCAATCGGACTCGGCCCATGACTATGACTGGATCGTCAAATTTAAGCCTCCTTGTCAGCACCATGGCCTTTGTTTTTTGTGGCGCAAAGGTCAGCTTATTTTTGACGCTCCAGTCCATCACGGTCTGCAAAGTCCGGTTAGCAGTTTCCTGCCGACCTCCTTCACGGAGAAAACTAAGACAACACTGTCAGCGAAAGCCTGACAGTACACTCCCCCGGACTCGAGCTTCACCAACAGGGAATCGAGTATAAGGTACCAAAAAAAAAATATGTCAGCCTATCATATAAATAATACTTTGTTAAAATATTATATTCTATAATATATAATATTATAACCTAGACTATTATGATAAAGTTCAAGATTATTTTTTGTTTGTTTATTTGAATGCGATAATTTCTGAAACTAGCATTAGGATTTAAAAAAAACTGAGTATCCTATTTATAGAGGATGGTTATAGCCGTACAATGCACTAATGACAAATTTACGCTCATTTTGTCTGACGTTGACAGCGAAACGGTTAATTATAAATTTTAAAAGAACACGTCATGCAAAGTCAGCAACCCTGTGTGTTTCATATTATATAAAAAGTATATGCCGTCTTGTTTGTAATAATTTCTATATATATATATTTATTCAAAAAAACAGTGAAACTTATTTTAACTACCCTGGCAACAATCCTCACACACGGTCGTACATATACGTACAGTGTTGTTATCTGGTTGTCAAAGAGACAGCTAAATGCAGGTTCCACATTTGTTGTTCTGAAGGTTTCATCTGCATTTTTCTAAATTCATAATTCATGATAAATCATCATTTTCAAATCTAAATTAAAAGTTTTGTTAACGCCTACAGAAAATAAGTTCAAATTAAATCTTTTTTTTTTTTTAATTAATCTCGCCTGATACTATAAATTTTGCTATGTAAAAAGTATTAGAGACGAAACCGTGTCTTTGACATTTATAACAAACATTATTTCCGTTCCGAATATACCTAATGCATTTGAGGGGTATTTATGGCCGGTGAAACGCCGCTTGCCTTTCACACACCGTCTGTACCAAGTTTTTGTTTATTATACCTATTCTACTCGTAATCGTATTAGATATTATACTCCAATGCTTCAAAGATAGTCTGCAATTTTTTTATAGACAATAACTTGGTGGCTATTGGTAGTATAGTATCTCAACGAAAACTCTGTTCAAATACATATATTTTCACGTCGTGCAAACAGTCTGTATTTTATGAACTGTACGCGGATTTAAGTGATCCAGATACAATCGAAATTTATAATATATTTAAATAACCCGAAAAAAAAAATGTTTCATGCAACGGAAGCCGTTCTATTTCGTCGTCGCAGACGAGTTTCCTTCCGGGGATATTGCTGGCTGAACACGAAGCGCCTTTGCCCATTATTTATGACGCTATAACGGTCGACTCGATCCCGAAAGACATCGCTTATATAATTTATAACAAGGAAATACCCTAGCTTAATTTATCCGTTTTATATTATAACAAATTCTTTGTTCGAAAAATTATAAAAATAACAATATAATATATAGAAAAAACTTATTGCCGCTTAAACTATGAAGATTTACCTTTTGTACTTAATTTTTTTTAAACTGATTAGATCTAACTATGGTTTCTAATATTACATAAAATACTAAATATTTCTAATAAACATGAAATATTAACTTATTATGGCAGTAAAACCTTGCCTATCTCTGAGTACATTATACACACTATGAGGCTATAGTGAGTGCAGATAAAGCAGACACTGCCTTTTACAAAGTCAACCGTTTCTTTATAACCCTGTGCATTAGAATGAAGTATACCGCAGCAATAACTAAGTAGTGTACATCGGAACGTCAATAACAACAACGATGCAGCAAATGCTTTCGTAATATACAATGTTGTTACTTTTTCTAAATTTAAACACAAATCGTTGATAGATTTAGCGTTATGGCCACAATCTCATCTGATGTTAAGTGACGACGTGGACCAAGTTGGAAACACGCTAGGCCTAGTGTAAGACTGGATCTTAAGTGCAGTTGCTTGGAACAAACCTATTGGTGCTTGGCGACAGATTATCAACTTGAGGGTGGTCGGTAGCCAGCCGGGCATTAGAAAAACTCCTACCACCAAGCTATGGTTTCATCACGATGTTTTCCTTCACCGTAAGCTCAGGCTCATTGCAGGGAATCGAACTCACGTCCATCGACGCGATCACTAAGCCATCACTGATTTATAAAATGAAAAATAAAAATTAGTAGGGTACCTAGATAATATTAGAAATAATTAAAGGTATATAAGCACGCTACGAAGAAAGAGTAGATTATATATGTATGATCTTTCAGGACTTCAGTTGGTATAAACTAAACATCAATACCGCAACATACGTCTCATGTTAACGGCTTTTACATATCCCTTGAATATTTTAACACAGAACACGTATCGAAGTTGTTTACATTGAGTTTACACAATGCTTTAATCTTATTACTTATGAACTAACTTCCGCGATGTACCACCTAGCTTCGAATCCATAATCTTGACTTAGCGGCGCGTGATGCTATTACGGCAACTAGGGCACAACTTTGGTAGTTACTAAGAAATATATTTTCCTTAAGTATTTCGCGGTATACCAGTATACCTACATCAAAAATTATTACATGTGTTGAGAATAAGTAACGCATTTTAATTAATACAACGTCCTGTAATGTATATTATCTTCATTTCTATAAAAAGTCTAGAAGTTCTATTAAAATTAAAAGCAAAGAACTCGAAGAATCGTCAAGTAAAAACATCGTATCAAAATCAGCTATATTTACCGGATACGCTAGACACTGATCTTCTTATTTAATGGTAAAGTGAGCTTATACACAATTATGCCAGTGTCACGTAGACAGAATATAGTCTAAACTTCAGAGCTTAAAAACGCTTGAATAAGATTGTGGCTCTCGCGTTACGACTGTCCAGGGAGCTTTTGTTGTAACTTAAAATTCATACTTCTAGTTATTATTTATAATTCACGTCGCTTGCACGCAATATATCTTTATCACGTAAAATGCCACTAATGTAACATTACATTACGCTATAACTTAACATAATAAAACAATAAAACGCTTTGAATACGCACAAAAAATTATAAAACTTTTTAGTCTTATAATAACATCTCGTTACAAAGCCAAATCTAATCGACTTGTCAAAACGAATCATATGAGCCTAAACTCGACAGGTTTTGCTAGTAGCCACTGAAGAGTTCCACTATCCACCTCATGGCTCCATCACCAAACCCTCGTTACCAAGCCCAATCTATTGGACTTGTCAAAGCAAATCATATGAGCCCAAGCTCGAGGGGCTTACTAGTAACCACTGATGTGTTCCACTACACACCTCCTGCCTCCATTATCAGATCAGCTCCAAGATACCAAATTATAGTGTAGTCATCCGAACTACATATACATACAAAGTTTCATTTCGATACGACAATTAGAAGTAGGTTAAAATTGACTTCTAAGTTTTGATTACATTGCTTGTTAATTAGTTAGTTAGTTACAAGGAAGCTAATATAAGCATGCTAATAAAGCCAAATAACGTAATTAATTCATTAAAAAAAAAACCGAAACATAACAGGTCAATATCCCGCCAAAAACTCCCCACGCCGATCTATATAAATCTTATTTTTCTTGATTTCATTAAATCTAAAGAGACTAGTAATTCATCACGCATTTGTATTATTTATTACCTAATTAATAACTATTATTTATATTAATAAATCTGTAGTTATATGTGTTCATGAAGCCAAAATGTCCCGATGGACATACTATATAACACACACGTATATGCCCTTAAAAATATTTTTCCGTTTGCCTGTCTGTTCGTATGTCTGAATTTATCTCAAAAAAGGCTTGACCGATTCTTATGAAATTATAAGTATAAGTTATTCTATAATTCATGGGATACAACAATTTTCATTATCACTTTTAGATATAACATAAACAAAAAGAATTAAAATAAATATTTTTCACCAATTCTCAACCGATTCTCGTCTAATTTTGTAGTCGGAAAACATACGTCATTCTATAATTGATAGGATATAAGAATAGTCAAGAATACTTTAAAGCATTATTAAAAAAGAATGTGTGATTTTATGAAACCACAAGTGAAACTTAAAAAAAAATACAAATTATTGAGGACATGTGACATACATTATTTAATAACACACATAAACATATACAATGTTCCGAATTTACGATTATAACCCTTGACTGCATGGCATAAAATTCAATTTTATTTGCGACAATGTAATGTAATGTGACATGCTATGTTCCGAACGATTATAATCCTTGACTTCACGGCATAAAATTCAATTTTATTTGCAACAATGTAATGTAATGCGAGATGGGCTAGATGCGATGATTTGAAGCGATGATGGCGCAGTGGTAGCGTGTACGACTTCGCGTCGATTGACGTGAGTTCGAATCCCTACAATGAGCCTGAGCTTTCGGTGAAGGAAAACATCGTGAGGAAACCATAGCATGGTGGTAGGGCTAATGCTAATGCTGGCTAGCTACCACCCTCAAGTTGTAAATCTGCCGCCAAGCACCAATAGGTGTGTTCCGGCAGCTGCACTTGAGAGCCAGTCTTCCACTAGGTTCAGCGTGTTACCATCTTGGGCCACATCGTCACTTAACATCAGGTGAGATTGAGGCCACTACGCCAAAACCTATAACATCAAAAAAATTAACGAAAAAATTCTGGGGCGATAGAATAAAAGGTTCACTTTAAAAAAACTGTAGTAAAAGGTTGTGATAAAATTTTCTACATGGAAAGTATTAATATGTCATTTCTCAATTGATAGACTAGATGAATTGTCAATAATATGAGTAAAATTAAAATTACGGAATGAAAACTAATAAACGCGTGCGGAGCCGCGGGCCACCGCTAGTTAGGTATATTATTACCTAATAAATAACTGATACCTAAGCCGGTCTAATATGTTTTATAGACATGAACAAATGATATAAACGTGTAAATAATTTACGAATCTAAATTATGATTCAGTAACAACATTCGAATTTCAAACACAAAACAACTCGCAACTCATTACTCAACAGAAGGTACCTACGGCATCCCACAAAACTGTATTTATAATAAGTCTCTAAGCGCACATAGGTTGGCCCATTAAAGCACTGTTGGATGGTTTAGGATTTCACGCGGCCGGCAAATGCTTTTAGCATAGTTAAAACAACCTAAGCAACTCCGACAACGATATTTACTTAACTTTTAAATACATAACAGGTGAAACTAGGTTACGAGCTAACTATGGACACGTGTGACCAAGATATCGGTCGTAAATGATCGCCATATCAGAACTACATTTCAATGGTAGGAAGTTAACAAAAATGTGTTTTATGAATTAAAAGTAAAGCATTGTAATTTATTGAACCAATAATGGTTTAGTGGTAGCGTGTACGGATACGGCATCGATGGACGTGATTTCGAACCCCTGTAATGAACCTGAGCTTTCGGTGATGGAAAACATCGTCATGAACCCATAACGTGGCGGTAGGGCATTTTCTAAAGCCTGCCCACAAGTTGAAAATCTCTCGCCAATTACCTATAGGTGTGTTCCGGCAGCTGCATTTTAAAGTTAATATCCCAATAGGCTTAGCGTGTTACCATCTTGGGACACATCGTCACTTAACAATTAACAGCATGAAAAGTGGTAAAGCTAAACCACACAAATTAAAAAAAATGGCAGTCATAGAAACTGCCGATAGAAGTGAAAACTTATAACTTAGAATTATTTTCAAACGCCAATATAAATACGAATATTTAAAATAATTAAAAACTTGTTACTTATTTTTCAACTTAAAATATTAGTACAATTATTTAGACTGACTATTTTACTGCACAGTGATTCTACAATTAAGATAATAAACTGCAATTACGCATGTCGGTGACGCGAACTCACAAGATTTCACCCATCCAAAAAGCGTCTAACGTGCACAGCACATGGCCAGGTATATACGATGTGTGTTATACGTGTATACGTATATATATATATATGTATTCGTGTACACAGGAAACTGCGCATGCAGCAGTCTGATATCAGAGCAGTAAGTGCTATAGATATATATATATACAATTAACATTAGCATGTCGCTGACACGTACCAATAAGATTTTTACCTACCAAAAAGTTCTCAACGCGGCTAAAGAAGTTTCTACTTCAAGAACCTCAACTATACGAATATTATAAAACTCGGGAGGTTTTTTTTAATACTGATTATCTTTGCAACTACCAGTCAAATTTAAAAACATCTTATCCAGTAGGTGCCTAGGTTATAAAACGAACTATACAAACTTCATATTTATGAATTCGATAATTTCGACGCTGTGTTGATATCTTACCAATCAGGCTTATGATACTTGAATAAAATTGGAATCTCGGTTATTAATAAATATATATTTATGTTTGTTGCACCGGAATCTGACTGATAGTTCCAAAGATTAGCCCGTATATAAACAAATAAACTATGTCTTGAGCCAATCAATGTGATTATGGAATCCGCATTTCAAACTAACTATTCAGTGGATTCCTTAACTGACGGCCGACAGCTTAAACTTTCTCACTTGGATCATCGGATCGTTCGCGTCTCTATAGATATTTTGTAAGAGAATACTTTGCTTTGTGCTAGCATTTAACCATGATGACGCTCACTAGACCTGTGACCGCTAAAGACGATGTCGAGCAAAATAATATTACCATGACAACATAAGAGAGTCCAGTGAGCGTAAGCCGCGCCACGCTGTCCTTGCCGGGGCCGGGTAATACTGTTGGGGCGGGATCCTCGAGCGACGCCGGCGCGGGTAGCACGTCGGGCCGCTCGCGACCGCACCCCCGCGCCTCCCTTGGCGCTGCACCCGACGCTCCGTACATACTGTAACAATTAGACTTACATGAAATTTCACACCTTACTCCTTACTCCTTAAGATTAAATTTTCATATAAAGCATGACAATGATGACTGGCGATGGACTGTAGATATCTCGATGGTCGCCGATGTTGTTGGACTACACTGTGCTTACCATCAGGTATAATGTCGACCCACTGCCGTGTTATGATGAAAACAATTTCCGCGGTACATAAATTCGATGGAGAGCAACACGTGATAGCGACGTGTAGTTATTTTATTATCATCATTACTTTTTTATTATTTTATATTTATTCCAAGACAATGGTTTTTAACCAGTAAACTCCAGTCACGCGTCGGAGCTGAAAAGCACCATTTTTTTTTTGTTTCATGGTATTCTTTATTTGGCGCGTTTAGTAGAAAATTAAGGAGATGCGCGCGTATCATGTTAAGGAAGTGAAAGATGAAATTAGCTATGAATAATAATGTGAACTAATTTTAATAGATTTATTTAAATTATTTAAAAATAACTTAACTGTTTATAAATAAACGTGATTTTAATCTTGATTAAACAATACAGTAGGTTACATATGGATGTAACCTACTACAAAAAAAAACTCATAAATAACATTTCATATTCATATACAAACTATACAAAATTTAAAATAATCTTTCATGTTTAATGATGACGTAAATGTATAATAAATAGCAATGAAGACTAGTTAAATTACGTTAGTACATATTACACTTGAAATGTATAAGTATAGATCATCTATATCTATACATATTATGAAACTCAACGTGTCTCTATCTGTCTGTCCGTTTATGTTATTTTCACGCAAAAACCACTAATTCGATTTACATGGTTTTCCTTTAATGTATAGATAAGTAACTATAATGGTGAAAAGTTTCGGAAAAAGACGCTTTTGGGGCTATTTAATGGCTTACGTCGAGTAAACCTTACGAGACATATTAAATTAATGTACACATTATTGTAAATCATGAAAAGACCTACAAAGGAGACTCAGCAATATCATATATCTATCTTCTAAGGATCATCCACAATTATCATTTTCGAGACAGCACAATTCGTGCATGTGCTCTACCGACAGCATTTTGTAGACTTTTCGACCAGAGCCGCGGGCACACTTGGTACTTATTATATGCATTGGAATATTTAAGATAGTCATAAATACTAGAATGGAGATCTTAGTAAGCAAGAAATGTTGTAGTGAAAAATATTTAATTTAAATACATTGTTACTTCGTGAAACTTTTTCAACCCCGTTGTGAATCATATTTGTTTTAGATTTTTAATAATGCTGGTGAATATATGTGACAAAGATTTCATAATACGTATGTTCAAAGTAGGCAACGCGCTAGCAGTTTCGAGCCCCATAGGCTACGGTAGCCGCAAGCAGGCCATATGTTTACTTGGCAACTTAGTTGTATAAAAAAGTGAATACCTTTACGAATACTTTTTACATATATAACAAGATTAAGTATTACAAATATGTTTATACAGTTTCGAAGACATTTTACATATTGTTATGAAAAATGATTTGTAAAAACAAGCTTTTATCGTTAAAACGGGCTATCATAATTAAATGCACATTCAAATTTCGTGTCTGTACTGCTAACCGTTGAGGACTTACTTCGTCAAAAGCCAACCCTAGGTGCAGCAGCCAGGTTATGATGCATTTTAAAGCGGGCAATCAACATTAAATGTGCATACAAAATTATGTGTCCAAGCTGTTAACTGCCACGGAGTTACTTCGTCTGGAGCCAATCCCGCGTGGGAAATCAGGCCACGCTTAACATTGTCATCGGAACTGAATCAACGTGTAGAAATTCAACTCCGTAGGATAAGAGGCAGTGGATCAAATTTAAGTTGAGAGATTTGATTACAGACAAACACCGGGACAGGTAAAACTAAATTAAAGGTTCTAATAAAATTAAAATTTGGTTGATTAAAGCTCTTTATGAAAATTTTGTATTATCACTATGTAAGTATTTTTGTGAAAGTCGCTGTTGAGTAATTATATTAGATATTCAATAGTTGGAATAAAATTTATTTGGCATAAAAATAGTTTCAAGTACTGCAGTAGAAACAGCATAAAGACGTAAGTTATAACTATATGACGTCAAATAAATATCGAAAGCAGAAAATATTCTGAGCAAACAATGTTAGTTTTATGGCTGACTGTATGTTCAGTATTTTGTTGTGTAACAGTCTCTATTTTGTTTATTGAAAAATATTTTACGATATACGTTTATTTTTACGTTGTAAAATTTTCAAACAAAATTGTTTCATGAATTTTTTCCTCCATTTTTACTAGTTGACGGTTCCGATGCAAATATCTCTTTACACTGTAACACTGCAAACAGTGAAAATATTTTCCGCTAGAGATAAATTCAGAAATTCTAGAGAGTAACAATAGATTTATAAATATTTATTTATTGCAGTGATACTTACTTTACAGTATGATTGGATAGACGTTTTTTAAACAGTACGTATGTACAACAGTAGTATGTGTTAAAATGAAGTTCAGTACCAAATAAGAATTCTTGAAAAACAAGTAACAATAGATTTATAAATATTTATTTATTGCAGTGATACTTACTTTACAGTATGATTGGATAGACGTTTTTTAAACAGTACGTATGTACAACAGTAGTATGTGTTAAAATGAAGTTCAGTACCAAATAAGAATTCTTGAAAAACAAGTAACAATAGATTTATAAATATTTATTTATTGCAGTGATACTAACTTTACAGTATGATTGGATAGACGTTTTTTAAACAGTACGTATGTACAACAGTAGTATGTGTTAAAATGAAGTTCAGTACCAAATAAGAATTCTTGAAAAACAAGTAACAATAGATTTATAAATATTTATTTATTGCAGTGATACTTACTTTACAGTATGATTGGATAGACGTTTTTTAAACAGTACGTATGTACAACAGTAGTATGTGTTAAAATGAAGTTCAGTACCAAATAAGAATTCTTGAAAAACAAGTAACAATAGATTTATAAATATTTATTTATTGCAGTGATACTTACTTTACAGTATGATTGGATAGACGTTTTTTAAACAGTACGTATGTACAACAGTAGTATGTGTTAAAATGAAGTTCAGTACCAAATAAGAATTCTTGAAAAACAAGTAACAATAGATTTATAAATATTTATTTATTGCAGTGATACTTACTTTACAGTATGATTGGATAGACGTTTTTTAAACAGTACGTATGTACAACAGTAGTATGTGTTAAAATGAAGTTCAGTACCAAATAAGAATTCTTGAAAAACAAGTAACAATAGATTTATAAATATTTATTTATTGCAGTGATACTTACTTTACAGTATGATTGGATAGACGTTTTTTAAACAGTACGTATGTACAACAGTAGTATGTGTTAAAATGAAGTTCAGTACCAAATAAGAATTCTTGAAAAACAAGTAACAATAGATTTATAAATATTTATTTATTGCAGTGATACTAACTTTACAGTATGATTGGATAGACGTTTTTTAAACAGTACGTATGTACAACAGTAGTATGTGTTAAAATGAAGTTCAGTACCAAATAAGAATTCTTGAAAAACAAGTAACAATAGATTTATAAATATTTATTTATTGCAGTGATACTAACTTTACAGTATGATTGGATAGACGTTTTTTAAACAGTACGTATGTACAACAGTAGTATGTGTTAAAATGAAGTTCAGTACCAAATAAGAATTCTTGTTAAATCAATATTTAATATGCAAGCGCATTACATTGTAATACCATATCCCTGTTTCGATTAGATTAGATTGATGTGAAATAAAGACTGTATTACCACAGCATAATAAAAATTCGTTAAACAATTTAATATTTTTTTAAACCGAAAAAAAATTTAAGCATTTGAGAAAATAAAAACTCTTTAACCAGCAAACACAGGAATTCGACAACCGAAAATTATTTTCAAACAGCAAAACATCGTTGTCAGTACAATTCTGCAGTAACAGTTCCTTTTTTAAATATTGAGATAGAATAATAGGAAAGTTTTAAACTACTAAACTTTAGGCAACACGCATTCACCACGTTAGTAAAGTTTGCGAATTCAGGGCTTTATTGCCTAGAATTTTTGAAAGAAGATAGCAGCCTAATAATTCTTGAGGTTGTTTTGAATTAATTTATTATTGTTCTATAACAATATGTTTATCAAAAGAAGTTGTAAACAAAACAGACTATTTTAAATTATTTGGTTATAGCATTTTCTTGACAGCATGACATAATTTCGGATTTATGTTTAATATACCTTTAAATACATAAACTGAAATCTCAAGAAATATATTTTTTATAACTCCTTATAATTATATAATAAACTTATACACACCTTGAGAAAAAATACTTACTTTGTTTTATAAAAATTAAGTATAGTGCCAATTGCTCCCAAAAAAATGCCATATCATAATATTATTAGCAATTGTTGCTTGAACTGTATGGATAATCAGTAAAATACGTAGATGTTAATGCCTAACCTAAATAATCTAAAATAAATCTAATAGATACATAATAAAAAGACAAAGTTGTTAAATTTTCATAAAAATTACATACAATGTACTAAGTATAATTATAGGTATTCGTGTTTACGCGAACAATATTCGTGAATCTTACTAAATTCATCTGTAAACGTACATAAAATTTAGTGCTTATCACAACGTGTCTTTTAATATTTGGAATGTAAAAAAGTTCGCGTGCTATAGAATTAAGCAGAATGTTAATAAAGTATCCAGCACATCCCTCGGATATCCTGGCGGGTAAACAACTCAAAGCTATCCTATTTGCTTCCTCTCCTTACTCTTCTCTCTTTTATTTCTAATACCAACTATACATTAATTTTAAAACATTTTCCAACTACATCTTAAGTTCATTAAAGAATGGGGGGAATATTTCGCACACTATAGAAAGTAAACAAGCTGACGTATTAGTTAAACATGCCAGTATTAGTTAACAGATGCCATTCCTAATGAGAAATATTTTTAATCTGTTTTTTATTTCAATCAAATCTATTTTTCTGTTTGTCGTTAAAAGCAGGGATCATAAGCTTTAAAATGATGTTTGAATCATTAATTGATATGACTTTGCCACTAAAACACCTTTGAGAAGTAATATGTAGAGATAATTGTCGTGATATAGCAAATACGTATGTAGTTCAATTAATTTTACCAAATGAATGTAGTCCTCTTCGAAATCAGATAAATTGTTTGCTAAAGTGTAATGCCTTGTTTTTTGTTAGTCCATGTTATAAAACCACACTCTTCAAACTGGAACAGCAACTCGAATATAATATTATTGCTTTAGGATAAAACTAAGTTTGGCGGTAATGTTTTCGCAATCGAATCAGCAGAAGTCCTATCACGCATAGTACCTATTATCGTATCATTAAAATTATTTTTAATTTTACACTGAAAATGTTAATAAGTGGGTGATTTAAAAATGACGATATTATTCTTGTTTAGATAACAAAATACTCGACTCAAAGACAATATTACAATTGAAAACTGCGATAAAATTCGTAAAATTATTTAATTTAATACAGAATTCTATTAACTCGTTCTCACCTGAACGATTCAGAACATTGTTTCATAAACAAATACCGACGGGCATAAACAATAGTCGCCTATTTCCAAGCTATCGAACCCACAAAAGTGAATATTATGTATTTGTATTCCAGTACACCTAGATAAATAAGGGTTGCTCAAACTTTTGAGGTAACTAAGTTACACATAAGAATACAAAATACCTATCAACGTTCTACGTTGGCAGGGGTAGATCGTAGCTTTTAATTTTATTATGCCATCGAGACAAACTCTCTGCCCTATTGGCAACCATACCAGTCTGTACAAAAGTTATTCCATTTCCGAATTTATTTAGAAAAAACAAGACATTGGCTTCTTCTTGTTTATTTAACATGAATTATGTCATTACACAGTAACGAAATTATACTTTGAATAGTACCTTGTTAAATTTTAAAACATAATGGGCTTTCCATTCAAACCATGCAAACTAGTAAAACGTTTACCTGGAATAGAGGAAATTGAATTCAGAGACCACTTCATTCAATTTCATGTTTATGTATGTACGCATATTTGAAAAGCTGTTTGTTGATATATCGCGTAACCTATTTTATCTGAATTTCCATTATAGTAGCGGCACACTATGATGACCGTTTTGACGTTTGTTCGCTCATGAAATTTCGTATAAATTAATAACTACGTTTGAAAGAGCAAATTGCTTTTCTTCAATTTCAATAATGACGTACAGTATAAAATTTATGGAATGTATAACTTTAGGACACAAAATTAATTTCAAAATTATATATATTATGGTCTAACTATATAATATGGTCCGCGAACAAATCTTTTCACGTTTTTACTCACAAAAAGAGCGCCTTTTGACAGAATTATTAATTAATTGTAATTGCTAATGTCATTATTTATGACAAAACTCGGCAATTGTTTTTTCAAACTGCCAAATTAAAAATAAAATGAAATCTAACACAATCGTCACATATAGGATTGCTGACCAGCAGAACTCTGGCAAACTCGTGTTAATGTTCAATTCCAATATTCAGTTCATTCAAATATATTAAGGAAAAATGTACATTTTCGTTTATTAAAACTTTTTAACCAGCTATACTTGCAATACTATTTATACATCCAAATACTTATAAATACGACTCGCACTTGATTATATCTTTTCGAAAATAAATTGAAATTCCATATCACTATAGTAATGTGTCAAAACAGACATACACGTGCCGCTACTGTATATAGATGTCAGGAAAAAAGGACGTATCTTTTCCAAAAACTAAATTCATACACCAAACATGTTTCTAAGTATGTATTACTCAAATTATTCGATACTATCGGACCACCCCGGCTTCGCACGGACTTTTAAGATAAAATTCGAAAATTATAAATTTTCATACGGATTCCTAACTTTTTATTCTATCGCCTATGTTCACCAGGGGTAATGTAGGATTCTAATGGTGAAATAATTTTTCAAATCGGTCCATTAGTTTCAGAGCCTATTCAATGCAAGCAAACAATCAAATCTTTCCTCTTTTTAATATTAGTTAAAATAATAAAATGTTGTTACGCTACCTTTATTCCATAGTTTTTCTCAATGGAACATGAAAGATGATATAATTTATTATTAACTCGGACAAAGCTAACGTATAAAGTGTTTTTATAGAAATGATAGACGTAAATAAAGTAAAAACCTTTGTAAGATATTACCAAAATTACTGTTCAAAAGTTTATTAGAGATTAATGTAGCATAATGGAAGATTGAACATTTATTTATTTTTAATATTAGCTAATGCCTGCTTTGCTGGACGTCATTTTTTAATCATTATGCAACCACCCTGTCCTTTTCTACGACATAATCGAATTCCACGCCATATTTCATTACAATCTATCCAACCGTTCAAGCGTGATTGATGGACAAATATCTGAATATTTTTGTTTGAACAAACCTGACTTTACATTTACAATGTAAGTAGCTGCTCGACCGCTTCGATAAAAAAGAGTATCCCATTCCGCGAAAAGTTTATGAGTTTTATGCCAGATTTGATTAGAATCCGACCAGCGCGGCGGTTTGAGTTTGATTGATGGATAAACATTTAAATAAACGTAAACATTTATAATACATAAATGTTAAATAATATAAGTAAATTATATAATACTTTCTATGTCGTTAGTAAAATTTATTAACCCTAAATTAACAGATATGATTTCGAATAAAGTTTAAAAAGTTAGACTCAAAAATTACTTTGTTAGTAAACTGTCATTACTTTTACATATATAAAATGTTTATTATTTAGTATTAGTAGTTATTTTTATTAACAGTTGAACAATCATTTTACAAATAAAGTTTGGCAATAAATATCCTATGATATTTCAATTATCTAACTCATTTATGGCATCAAACAACAAAATTCTATGAACAATTTAAGATTTAAGAAAGAATAAATGGAAATATTAAATATATATTTTTGGTTATCAGTTTAGAAAGCATTTTAGGAAGCATAACTAGTTCCTCCGTATTTATTTGACTTTATAATGGTTGAACGAAAAAAAACTAAGTCAAATATAATTTCAAAACGAATCTAACCTTGTTATTACAAAAAATGAGAAACTTCGCTAGAATATGTTTATAAATTTTCCCTTAATATAAAAAAGGCAGCGTGAAAATTCCTTGAAAATGTTTATGTAAAGTACCTTAATGAAATTCAATACACGTGAAACCACGAAGCCTACGCTACGCGTAACAATGCCTACATTTATATTACATATATTGGGACTGATAGGAAGGAATATTATTATTGATATTTATATTAATCTATCTCACATTAGATATTTGTTACAATATATACTGATCGCAATTTTTTTTACATGTAATGCTTTCAGATTCATTTTGTAAGCCGAAATAAAAGTTTATATATCATTCTGGAAGTTAACATATCTGTAAAAAGTATGTAAGTTATCATAACCTATGTCAGTAGATGGCAATATTGGGGTCACATCTAGAGGTTGTTTTTTTCCGAGTAATATTTTAATCCTATAATAGGTACCTATAGGATAAAATATTAATTTTGATAAGTGCGTGCGCGAGTGTGTGGCAGTTTAGCGGTGCACCGCAAGCAGAAGTTACACGACCAAGGTGAGTGGTTTGTTTCATAAGGTTTAATGAAAGAACTGGATTGGGGTTAAATAAGGGTATCCCGTTTTTTTTAAGATTCGCGGAAAACCTAACAACATTAGTTAATGTTAGTAATACACTTTATTCTTAGTATTTAGCTATTGGTAGGAGCGAATGTTGCTTTTAAATTAAAATGAAACTTTAATCTTAAAATGAAACGGTCTGAACTTTTACTATTATGTTCAATTATTAAACTTTTTTTATCGTTATAGGTTTGGCCTAGTGGCCACAATCTCACAGTGACTATGTGGCCCAACATGATAACACGCTAAACCTAGTGGAAGACTGATTCTCAAGTGCAGCTGCCGGAACACTCCTATTGGTGCATGAAGACAGATTTTCATTAGAAAATGCCCTACCAGCGTGCTATGGTTTCCTCACGATGTTTTCCTTCACCGAAAGCTCAGGCTCATTGCAGGGATTCGAACTCACATCAATCGACGTGAAGTCCTACACGCTACCACTGAGCCATCATTGCTTAAACTGATACTGATATAACAATAAAATATTAATTTTCATGAAAAGTTGGCAGCTTACCTAATATCATCGTCATCTGGATGATGGTTTGGCGGTAGGTCAAGCCGTAGGTCACCAAGCGCCCGCGCCGCGTGACGCTTCCGCCTTTCATACCACAGCCTCCTTTGTTCCCTTTCATTATCTCTCTGTACACCAAAGAACGTCTGCGTTTCCCTCTTAAGGTAATCTCTGACCGCTACAGTATGGACACGACGCAATCTAACTCCATCTTCTTGTGCGGGTTGGGGTACTGAGTCGGGAGGTGGTTGTGCGAGGGGGGCGGGCGGCGCGGATACGATGCGGGGAGGTGACGCTGGAGTGGGGTGGGAAGGACCTGACGATGCGTTAGCCGCTGATGAGGGTTGGCACGCCAACTGCGGTGCCAGTAGTCCCGCACTTGATCGCCTGTAACAATAGAAATTGAGAACTTATGACACATGTACAATATTAAATGCCAGATATTAGTAAACTCGAATGTGCAACACTTGAAAATATTATGTTCTGTCTTATTATTTACTAGCTGAGCCCGCGGCTCCGCTTTCGTGAACGACAGAAGAACGCGTAGAGATTATAAAAATCATAGTTCTGATAACTTTTTAATGAAAGAAGATATCGTGTTTTATTTTTTTAGATAAGCACCAAATATCTATATATATCTATATATAAACACAAACAAAATGATCAAAATCTATCCAGTTGTTTTTGCGTGATGTGCACAGAGAAGAGAACCTCAATCATTTTATTTATATAGAAGATAAATTATTTATTATGAAATTTATAAAACCATGATCACATTGTTTATTAATATATAATAGATATTTTCTAGATTTTATTATATCTTATATTTAAATCTTGTGTATGTTAGTAGTCGTGTAACTTCTGAACCAATTAACAGACTGAGCTGATATTAACATAATATATTTATTTTATCGAGACGATGGGTCATAGTTATGTTAGGGTCCGATAGGTGGCGCTGTGGTTGAGCCATTAACTATCAGAAAGACCAGAATAATGTCTTCCAGAACAGCTACTATAATATATTATATGTTTATAGAATATAGTAAAAATTGAATGTCTAAATCTTCAAGGTTATAGAAGAAACTAATTGAATAGGTAAACGAAGCCACCTTATAAATGAGAAGCAATGGAATTTAATATTCCGGACAGCCATCATGGGCAAATTAACCGGATTGAATCGGTATTTCCCGTTGCAATTCCAATGCAAATCAATTTGTAACCACTCAGTTGAGTATTGAAAACATCCCGATTATATTCCTAAGGCTTACGCCACGACGAAAAACACAATAATTAATCTTGATAGTACATTTTCTAGTATTTCTTTAATGTTGTTAAATATAATCTATATATCTATACCTATCATAAAACTCAACGTTTCTCCATCATTCTATCCGTTTATGTTCTTTTCACGTGAAAACCACTTATTTGATTTAAATGTTTTTTATTTTAGTTCATAGCTATGTCATGTGGGCAGGTGATAGGATATATTTTGTATGATAAACTAACATACAAAATTAACAGTGACGATAATGGTGAATCAATTCGGAAAAAGACGTATTTGGAGCGCTTAAATGGCTTACGCTGAGTAAAGCATACGAGATATATTAAATTAATGTAACACATAATTGTAGATCTTAAAAAGAGCTACAAAAAAGTCAACAATAGCACATGTCTGTCTTCTGAGGATCACCCACAATAAGCATTTATGGGGCAGCACAATTTTCGCGCGGGCGCTCTACAGACGGCATTCTGTAGACCACGCGAGCGAAGCCGAGGGCGCACAGCTTGTATTATATAAAAGCGAAATACCACTCATCACGACATCTCCGAAACTACAGGTCCGATTGACTTGAAATATAGCATAGTTATTCCTTTCGCGATTAGGATGTTAGGGAAATACAAAATCTAAGTATATAAAATAGGGTTTGAAAATTTGTATGGGGTGGGTGACAAAAACATTGTCTAACTATTGTACTCACGAAGTATATGTCTTATTGGTGAGTTATAAGTATACCTCAATTGATTAGTTAATAATTACTGCGTAATCAACGCATATAGAGCCGCGGAGCACCGCTAGTTTACAATGAAATTCCATTTTTGTCAAAACTAATAATAAAGCTTGTAAGATTGTTTTTTGTTTGTGTGATTGAATGCGCTTATCACTGAAACTACCAGTCAGATTTGAAAAATTGTTGTTGTATTTTACATGCTACTTAACATCACGCTACGACCCTTAGGAGCTGAGCAGTGTCCATAAACATCAACCAATCTGACAATCTTTAGGCAAGTTATAGTTATCATGTTTATGAAACAGGTATGTGCAATCCAAATTTAACGCAGGTGATTTCGCAGGGCACATCTAGTGTTTAATCAAATTTAAATATAATTTGCAGGGAATCAGTGACATTCAAAGTAGAAGTCTACAATGTATTTTAATAATAAATTTTATGCGTATATTTGAATTTTGAATAAATCAACGGAACGCGCGCGCGACCTTCTTCAATTTGAAAGTGCCTTTGATTTCACATTTATTACTTATAACTGATACGTTATGATTCGTATTTAATCGAGAATCTCTGAAAATCTCTACGACATCGTTAGCTGACACTTGATAATAATTATATTGAAATCAAGTAAAGCCTTATTCTTGTAATTATATGGTTTTAACCTTTTTCTTATAATTAATTCGTTTTACTTTCATAAAACTCTAGACCAAACTAAAGTATACAATATAATAAATGGTTTGAACTAAATGTTGTATTATTAGTCTATGTTTATCATTATCTATATCTATCTATCTATCTAAATTGAATGTACATAATAAATATATAATTTTCTTATATTGTTATTGTAATAATAAATAAGAAAATATTTTCTTGAACCATCGACCACTCGTACACCACACCACAGTGCAGGGGAATCATCTAGTCATAACACAAACCAATTCCATGACTGTCATAGTTTTGAATATCTTTATACCTTTTTTAAATGTCAGTCGGTCCTGTCACTTTTCTCAGTTTAGCTATCACCCCATCATAAGTAACTCCGTTACAGTTAAATACTTTAAACTAAGATAATATATATTTTACCATAATTATTTGAATTAATACAATACGTGATATGAGTGAATTACTTAGAAATAAATAAAAAACTAAATATCGATATTGTTTTAGAGCATATTTGTAGAATTCCAAGTAACGATCAGTGGTACCTATTCTTATTCATACTCGCCATCGTACAGATTGGATACATTTGTAAATCAATTATTTATCACACCGACTCCTTCCTATAACTTCCTTGCTATATCTGACGTATAATACAACGAATAAAAAAATAAATAAAAGAAAAGCAAGCCTTAGTAATGTTAAAAGTAATTTAGAAACGGATACAAGACGACGTAATCAAAACATAAAATACATGTAATATTATATCAATGAGCACAGATCGATATCAATTACTAGCGGTTCCCCGCGGCTCAGCACACGTTTGTTGTACAGTAATTTTTTTAGTGTCGTAATTTTATTTTTACTCATATTAATGACAACTTATATATAGCCTATCATTTGTGGAATGACATATAATTTCCGTGTATAAAATTTAATCAAATTGGTTGAGCTTTAATAACTTTTACGTTTTCTAAAATTATTGACAGTTCTCACAGTTCAGCCTATCAATTGAGGAATAACATAAGATTCTTGTGTACAATATTTTATCAAAATCAGTGGAGAATTATTAAAAACGTAACATTGCCAATTTCTTTCACGAAAGTAGAACCCAAGTTAAGCAATTATAATTGACCTAAGAATCTTAATAATGTAAGTACTTCACACGTTACAAAGTTGTTAACGGTATCTATCGCTATCACGGGTTATTAAAGTACTTTATTTTATTTTATTTATTTAAGTAACAGTCATATAAAAAAGTCACAATTATGTACACTAACAGACCTAAAGTATCTTAAAATATTGCAAACATAATATACATACATTTACATACATAAATGACAAAGCGGTAGTTGCTTATAACCACAGAAACATACATAAATGCATACACCATAGAAATTTACATAGAATCAAAAAGTATCCAATGAAAGACGCAATTTTCTTTATGTACAGTATGTATAATAATTTGTTCAATAGTAATTCACGTAATTAATACGACTTAGATATAACCTGGCATATCCACACTGCATGGTTTCAAAGTAGCAGGTGTGCTTACTAACGCACGATAATTACACGCACAGGTTATAGCCGTAAATCAAGATGTAGTACTTGGCAGCTAAGCAATGTCTTTCACAAATATTGTTTATTGTGTCGCATACCCGTCTTAGGTAATAAGGATTTATGTACATACGACTGTAAAATATACTTTCACATCCATTATGTAAAAACATAAAGACATTTAATCCTTGTGTCGTAATACGAATTTACTTGATATTTTAAAACGTTTTAACCATAATCGAAGCTTAATTTCTTTACAATTTAGTGGTTATTTTAAAGGTCTTGGCACATTACACCTACTCGACGCCGATTAAACTATGTCGAGACATTTATTCGTCAAGCTCTCCACACCGCGACACCGTCATCGCACGCATGAATATGCTATAAAATATAACTAGAGTTTTTCAAATGTGACTGATATTTCAAGACATTAGCGAGTTCAAACAAACAAACAATGTCTTGAACTGTATAATATTAGTATATATATACAAATCGCTAGATGTATATATCTATACTACTCTTATATAAAAGTAAATTTTATATAGTTATTTGTATTATTTGTAGTTATTAGTAATCTCTGGAACTACCGACCCGATTCTGAAAGTTCTTTGCATTAGTAAACTACATTATCCCTCATGCTAAACTATATGGTTTATTGTTATCAAGTATTACATTATAATTAAAAGGTAAACAAGGTTGGTATTTTTGCTATGCTTCTTCTAATAGCAACTGATTTGAAGCTTCTACCTCCACCAGCAACCAGGAGCGTGATTCCCCCAAGAGGGTCATGACCCGAGACGGTAAGCTGAGAGAAGCGGCAAATTTCGCTTTTTTGAGGAAAACCTTTTTTGGGTCCACGACCTCAAAACTTAACATACGTCGTTGGCAGCAAATATTAGAATTTAATTTAACAAATATTAACCAATGATTTTCTTCTCAGACCTACAAAATTACAGTACTGATCGGTATATACACACCCAGTTTGCTCTTTCAGATTAATTGAATTTTCCTATTCTTATTGTAACCGGCGATTCGTCAAGTACGAACAGTTATTGATCATCCTAACCCGATTGGAAGTTTCATCACGTCATCTCACCAATAATGCAGATACCCAGTTTCCATCGGTACTACTGATTGCTATTCTTACCGCTTGTTCAATATCGGGTAACCGATATGGCACGAGTAAATTTATTAGGAAATGGATCTTAAAATACTATTCTGAGAGACTATACATACAGTTCGTTGAAATTGCAATATTGTGATCTTATACTTAACCCGCCCGCGATCTTATTCGGCATATATGCCGAATTTGTAGACAAAAAAAAATATATTATAAAGAAAGAACGTTTGTTTGTGAGTGTGTCTGTAAGAGATTCAAAAAATTATTTAGCTAGTAGAAACTTACTTCATACTAGTGATTATAGGTAATATTTTATAGTTATTAAGTTTTATTGTAATGAATATTAGAGTTCATTTGTAAACCAAGACGGCAAAAATCAGCGTACGCTGACCGAACTGTTTGCATTCGTTTAAAATAATGTACTAAAATATTGATCCTCCAAAAAAAATCTACAATCAGTTTATGACATGAAAATTATACAAAAATCGAAGTAAACATTATTTATTAATTTATATATCGCATGCAGCATGACCTGATCAATCGGGTTGAAATAGTTAAAACAACACTAGATCTAAAAAAGATCTGAAGCAGTATATAAGTATTATATATTTTATGTAAATTCCGATAAAACCAATTTTAGTAATAATGAATGAGACTATTGCATCGTACTAGGGAATTATCGAATGCTTGCCTAACTAGCTACCACGCAAGCACTTATAAGTATGTTACGGCAGCTGCACTTAAGAGCCAATTCCCTCACTAGTCTAAGCGTGTTATCTTGGACTACATCATCACTTATCATCAGGTGATAAATTTAAATATTAAAAAAAAAAACAGTTTTTTGGCAAATATTTTGCATACGCACTAAGTAGGTTTTTATTCTTAGATATGGTACACGCGGAGATTGGGCGAAGCGTTACGCTATTTGTATGTAGTTCCCTAAAAGATCTTAAGTTTTTTTGGTCCTATGTCCCGTAAACTTACTATCTAGAATACACCTTTTCTGATTTACGTGTCATGTAATACTTTAATCGTCGGTACTATGCTAGAAACCTTTACGCGCGGGCCAACAACAACCTTATAAAGTTACAAATCAATCGGGCAAACTAAACATGAACACACAATCATATTTTTATATATAAGATTGCTTAGCCCCTATAGAATGTGTGTGAATGTGAAGTATGATATGTAGTTTAGATCTTTCTTTGGGTTCAGTCCTGAAAACTTACATTGAAAATACAATTCAAACGGATTAACAATTCGCGAATGAATATAACACGGACACACAGACATTTTGACCAAAAATAATCGATTATTAATATCGATTTTTTTAACTGATATGGTATAATTTTATATGTAATGAAATATGTCTATTATCTTAAGTATTTAATTTCGAATATATTTCTCCATAACACTATACAATTTAAATTATTAACTTAGGAGCTATCACAAAATAAAAACTCTTGTGACCAAATAATTATGGCAGAAGACTGCGTTGGCGGGTGGTCGAGTACTGCCACTGAGCAGGTACGCTGAGGCACGAAAAAAATTATATTTGGTAACATCTAACTGAGACAATTTTTTTCTCAGGCGAAGCCGGGGCGGGGCTGTCGCCAGCATTAGATAAAATGCAAGATAATAGCCAGTTAAGATTTTATTACAAAACTTAATAACTATTTCTTATTCGATACTAACATAAAATATTTTATAGATTTGGCTCGTCGCTCAAGCTGCCTTTTTTCCAACATTTTACTTGAAGATTTTTCTCATCATCATAAAACATTGTAAAAAGCTATAATTTTTTTCAAGAGAACTACTCAAGATTAGGAATTTCTTTAAAATTATATTGGAGAGTTCCGAATGAGGGTTCGATGAGAAGAACTGAGTAACTCATTTTTGCTCCCTCTTTTATAAGATTAGTTAGTTGATTGATAGAAAAAAATCTATGTTTTGTCAACCATAAAACGAAAGAAGTCAGGCTTGAATAACTAGATTAAATTTACGGGACCAGCCTAATGTAATCAGCAAACAACCGAGCAACTGGCAACTACAAGTTTTTGAATGTTTTAAATCGCCAATATATCTTAAGACTGGCGTGGTAATTAAGTCGGAGCTTTGCCTCGGAAAGGCTTTAGTCGGCGGTAAAGGCATTACTGGCTGAGATTATTATTGAGGGTATTTGTACTAGCATGTAATTCTACTAGCTATTGAAAAAAATAATAGAAAAACCATTGATTTTTCTCCATGTTAAACAAACCCAAACTAGTATAATATTATCTACTAGCTGTGCCCGTGGCTCCGTTCGCGTGGATTACAGAATCTACGATAAAAAGTAGCCTAAGTTATTTCCTATAACTTCAGCTATCTGCTAGTGAAAGTCCCGTCAAAATCGGTCCATCGTTTGAAAGACTAGCTGGAACAAACACAGTAATGACAAAATAACACCTTTTTAATAAATGCATATGAAATTATATATGGAACCAAAACAACAAAAAAAACCTTTTTTAAATTTTTGTCTGTCTGTCTGTTTGTTCCGGCTAATCTCCGAAACTGTTGTAGCGATTTTAACGGGACTTTCAGTGGCAGATAGCTGATGTTGTAAGATTAACTTAGACTACTTTAATTTAAGAAAAATAATTAGGGTGCTGCGCTAAAACAAATAAGCTTTTTAGTTATTTAGTTAGAATAATAGTAGAATATTGTGTATTCTAGTTGCAGCAATTTGGTATCATTGTGTATAGTTTTCTATTATGTTTTTTTTATATTTACAATAGCTTTAAGTAAATCATTACATTCTGATCTCATATTTCATGTTCAACGACATCATCAACTGTGCTTCATCATCAATCATTTACAGTACGGGATACAGTAGCAGATGGTAATCGCAAACATCTTCGCGATTGTACCTTCTCAATTGCTTATATGCCTGTCATTACTTCATATCATTTTAACTACAACATCTTGTAAATAAATAACAGACAAATGTGAAAAAACGCATTAACTTTAAAAAAAAACTAGTAATAGGACACAAATAAAACTAGTTTTATTATTTAAAGGAATAATCGTGAAACTGAAGTTCTTTATTTCAATGGAAACTTTATTTATTTCGACAAGATTAATTATAAAAAAAACATTGTTAAACAAGTCGTGGATTCAAGAACTTTGCCGCCGCAGATAATTTTCAAAGTACCCTTTTCCACGTGTGAAGTTGATATTGGTTATAGAAGTTATTAAATATACCGTTAATTAAAAAAATCATTTTTAATAATAAATATGCATATGAAGACCATGAACCTATCTTAAATAGTAAACAGTACGGAATATCTTGGCAGCCTTTAACTTTGTATAAGAAAAATAAATAAATAACGAGATTTTTTTTAAAGGAAATTTCCACTATTTATCTCTTTTAGTTTATTATTGGCTAGTATGACATACTATCGTTTTTTTTTTATCGAGTATGCATTTTTTTTTAGTAGCACGGCAAAATAACGGCATTATTCCTGATGATAAGCAGAGTAAAATCCTAAAACAACTGCGACCACTGAGATACGCAGCCTAACCATGTAACTGTAAACCACTTAGCAATCGGTAATAATTCTAAAATAGTTACTGTCATTGTCAAATTCGTACCACGTATCGAGTTGCCGACTGTGCTGCCCCAAGCGAGTAATTGAAATACTAAGAATCAGAGCAATCTCTACGAAAGCTTCAAATTTCGTACTACGTAAGCGCAGCGACCGCGACTGGACTGCCACTGTTATGGAATTTGAACTGTCAAACAGAAACCAGACAAATTTCAGTTACTAAGGTAGGTAATATTCAGTTACTTCGAGGAAATTATTATAAATATTATTTTAAAACCATTATTTAATAAATATCTGCTGCTCGAAGATACAAAGATCTGTTTATTGATATTGTTCCATCCTAAAAAGAGCAAAACAAATACAATTGAGTCTTCACAATATTTCATATTTTTAACCATCGTGACCATACACGTTATTACATCATATTTACCTAATTTTTTCACAAAACACAACAACAAATTTATTCTATAAATCACCACGACTACACAACCACAGAACAATATACTCTCTGTCACCAACTGACTTTAACTTTCGGTTTCTGCAGTCGGTAACCATGGCGCTAGTTTCTATGAAAATTTCGTTGTGAGCGATAAATTAGAAACTGAGCATAAACTGAACTGCGACCGCGTACATAATAACAAATCTGCGATTCGGTCACGCGACGATTTCGTAACGGTTTAGGGACTGGTTACTAGTCACTCATTTTACGTGGTCGGTCAGCCGTAGTTTATCGCGAGTCATCGCTATTATGCTGTCATCACATTGCATCGTGTAGCGCTATCATGTGATGTTGTCATGCTGTCGGGAAACCGTATAACCATATAAGAGTTTCTTTTTATTTTATTTATCGTAGCTCGGCACATCAACTGTACTGTACTGTAAGCAAAGTATAATCCAAATACAACAGCGACCACTGAGAGATAGAAATCCATCGGCAGTCGCCGCTGTCACGCCAGCCTGCATAAATATCTCTTCACGTTACGCTTGGAGGACCGGATGTCATAAGAAGCAGGGGCACATTGGCCGCGAGATGGTTCCATAGTTTCACCGTACGACAAAGCTGCCATTTTCATGATCGTTGCGTCCCAGTCAAGTACATATCCCTTCCTTGATTACTGGATATACAACGGCTGATTCCGGAATGCGAGACGTCTAAACATAAAATGGAGATTCAGGCCGAACAAAATATTTCAGCCATTCCGGTATTATAAAATTATCTCTTAAAACAATTGTAGTATTAAACTTTTAACCTACTCTCATCAAATAAAATGAAAAGGCTTGGTAAAGGTTTTATTACCTACAGCTAACCAAAACGTTTACAAAACGTACTTTTAAACTTTTTTTGCTGGTTTTATAAATGTAGCTCTAACGGAGTTATGTCTACGGCGCTACGTGCCTACGAAGCCGTAGCAGCATTTGTAATGCATGACACGAACCCAATAACTCAAGTCACACCCGAGCCTGGTTGGAAGCTACCCGGGGATATATTAAAAGAACTCCGGATAATTAACATAGCAATTTACTATAATCTACGGAGCACGAACACATACTTTGTAGTTCACAAAAAATGGTGGGATTTACTCTTAAGTACTTTGAGGACAGTTAAGTAATGTGAAAGTTAGGCAAACTGTTTACAAATTAAACACAAATAACACAATACAAATGTTTGCAAATTACCAAAAAAGAAAAGTATATTTGTACTCGTCATTTATTAGCCAATTTTGCCTAATTATTAGCATAGGCTATATATAGCCATATTTATTATCATTCACAGATTTTTCAGTAAATTAACAGAAATTGCATACATGCTCAAATAAAGTAAAAAAAAACTAGAAAAACATTTACTTATTAAGGTAGCTACGTTCGCACATACAAAAGAGAGTAATACAATCAGGGAAACCTCCTTACCAACTTTTTTTTGTTCACATAGTTTCAAAGCCAACAGAGTCATTTAGTTAAACTTTTATAAAAATATACATCTTATCAGTAAACAATATCTCAAATGTAAGAGATAACAGGTAACTTAAGTTATTTTTCTACATTATTATTATTACAGTTGTCATCGTCAAATTCATTTTCTTTTTTTTGTCATTATTTTCAGATCGCTATCAAATTAAATAGTATAGTGACTAGCATTTTCCTTTTCATTCTGTTCTTCATCTGGTTTAAAGACCTCTTTTATCTTAAAATGCTGACCCTTTTACCATTTTTCAAAAAGATTACTACACTACTGATTAAGTCATCTTTGCGTTTTGAGAAGGCTTTTTACAACTAAGTAAAAGCCAATCTTCTAAATCGTATCTTCCTTTCCGACGAAATAGTGAGAGGAAGTAGACGTGACTAATGTTCAGGATTCTTGATTATAAATTTCAGATTAACCCACGGTACTTGATAAGTCTTTGCTGTCAATTTTTTTGCTCATTCCTTCTATCACAGCTGGCTGGGCCTTGTCTAAGTTTTCTGTATATTTTGCAGTTTTTTTGCTTTTTCTGGTTTCATGTTCAAAATGTTTTAGAGAATTAAAATGATATCATTAGAATTATTAATACATTTATGTCCAATTATTGGCCCTTGTGTCAATAGTTGGTAAGATTAAGGTACCCGGCCAGGATTTGGAAACATTACGTTTTTAGATTTAATTTGTCGAATATACATATTTTAGCATTTCAGTAAATAAAAATGCACAAAATAAACCTCAAGAAAAATCACTCTCAAAAAACATTTTTGACATTATTATATTTATATATATATGGACATTTTTCGATACCAAATGTTAGCTCCGAAATGAAATTATAAAATCAATCCAATTCTTGAAAATAAACTCGAATAGCATTTATTGAATTAACTTTAAACTAAATATAAAGAAAAAATACTTAAATAACTAAAATTCGATAATATTAAAAAAGCTCTTACTTCAGCAAAAAAAATAGCTTTTACTGGTGAAGTCGAGACACGTTCAGCTATTGTCATCGTATCGACGCTATTGTGATTACTTGTTTTTAAGATTTTACCGATATAATAGCTCAGGGTTATATTACTCAATTTATATAAGTTGCAATACCGTGAAAACAGGTATTTTTCTTTTATAGAGGTTAAATCACAGGAGTGCCAATAATTGGTGAGGTGCCAAAATACGGTTACTGTATTTCGTTTAACAAAATGTCCTTGTAATTATGGACCAAAATTATGGTTCCTTTGTTTCAACTTTCAAGGTAGTTTTTATGACACCTCAGAATGCATATTCCAAGTTATTATCTCCAATTCAATTTACTATATTTAATATTACGCAAAATGCCATCACACAAAATATTACACTACATGGTACACTAATATACCGTCAATAAACTCGAAAACTGAGTTGGAAAGCCTCGTATACCGATGTGTGTTGCCAACCATAACAAATCAAAATAATGGTTATCAAATTTCAAATGGAAACATCGCAAAAACTATCTTGTATACCTATGTACATGTTCCTGATTTCAAATGAAATATATACAACTTTTTTTTACAAATCATCTCAGGAGTTTCGTCTTTCGTCATAAGAACTTTACATACCTACTCAACCTTACATTTATAGTATCATCGATACCAAGTAGTTACTCGAAAAGGAACTACACACTTTATGTAGTATGTCGTAGTAATAATTTTGTTATCAGACTCGAAATGGAACTACGTACTTTATGTAGTATGTAGTAGCTATAATTTTGTTTTCAGGACTTTTGTTTATGGGAGGTATATGTTAGTGTATTTCTGGTAATATATAAATTTTTATGTTTTTATTAACGAACTAATTTAAAAAATTCTAATTTTACTTAAAAAAATATTTATATTCTTCTCGAGACTGCAAAAAGCTATATAAGTATATTGTAATATATCACTTTAACCAAAAAGTACCACAGGTATTAGTGATATACTTAACTAAATAATAAATTAAGTCGTAAGTAGATCAAAGCATCTACCTAGTCACAGAAAATTAAATGTGGATGAATGTAGATATACGCAGTAATTAAAACGAAAGTTCATTCACCTCTCAATTTGTTGCGAACGTAAAGTCAGCACCGGTAAATATAAATTATTCACACATGACGCGAGCAGAACGGCGAATTTGTGTTATATGACGAGCCTATTCATTAGTTAGCTATATGCAAAGTAAGATTACATCATTTAATTAACAAGTATTGTTACACAGGTGTTTAATTTAATATACCAATTATATCGTTTTTGGAAAGCTTTGTCACGATGTGTGCCTAATACGCCCAATGAGTTGGCTCAAAAGTCTGTAGAACACGAACGTTATTTTTGCTGTTATAAAACATAATAATATTATAGCCTAATAACATTTTGTATAAATTTAAAGTCTATAAATATACAAAAAAGTATTAATTGCTTAAAGTTCGACAGTTAATAACTGAAAATTCTGTAAGAAAAGCGTCTAATTAAGAAGTGGTAGCGTGTATGCACATCGCGTGGATTGGCGTGGCTTCGAATCCCTACGATGAGCCTGGGTTTTCTGTGAAAGAAAACTTCCTGATGAAACCATAGCATGGTGGTAGGGTATTTTATAATGCCCGCCTGGCTAGCTACCACCACCTAACTGCACCTACCTATAGGCAATTCAGGCAGCTGCAATTGAGAGCCAGTTCCACCACTAGACTTAGCGTGCCTTGCTCTTGGGTCTCATCGTCACCTAATATCAGGTAAGATTGTGGTCATAACGCTATACCTATAAAGCATTATAAAATATATATTTATATTCATTGTTTTATATTTTTGTTGGAACTAGGCACTACAAACTACCTCACAAATTCTGTCTTCGGTTGTTAAGACTTTTTTATACTACAAAGGTGGCAAACAGGTATACAGCTCGCCAGATGGTAAGCGGCTAGCGTAGCCTATGGATGCTTGTAATACCAAAGGTATCACTAGTGGATTGCCGACATTGAACCCCCCTACCCCATGGAGCTCTGGAAACCCTACTCACCGCAGGAATACAACAAAAGGTTACTTGGCTTCAATATTCTGTAGGGTGGAGTTATTCAACCAGACGGATTACCCCAAGTAGAGCACTGTGTGAATGTAGATCGTAATATATTTTCCAATGCTTAAGCTGCTTACGCTACTGCTTATGATGTTATACTATGGTGTGTGAAGAACTTCTCTAGACATGCTAGTCTCTTATTTAAAATACCACTGTCAGAAAATAGTTACGAATGGTGCTCTCTTGGAACCTACCCTTCCCCAAGGACTCCGGAGACGCTACTCACCGCAGAAACACAAAACTAGATCATTTGACTGCGATCTACTGTAAGGTGGAGGTAGATACTGGCTCCAGATTGGCTATAATGCATTGAGCCAATTGACAAACGAGACTAGCTAGAGAGGCACTACAAGAGGGTTACACTTGCCCAACGTTGAACTACCACTACCTCACTCGTAGCGAAGAGTGTATAATAGTGTTTCACTTCTGCGTCGTACATTACCAGATCAGATCATCAACCGATATCTAAACACTTTCGGACTACGGATATTCATTTATTAGCAGCTGTATTGTATTTCGTACCATCTATTTATGAAATTAGATTAAACTGTTATTTATCATTAACGTCGAATTAAAAGGAAATACCTCTCAACTGTATGTTATAAATAATTATATGCAATAAGTTTAACACCTATTTGGATACTAAAATTATAACAAAGAATACTGAAGATCAACGTAACAATAAATGAGGAATGCTTCAGCTCTTATCTATATAAATAAAATGATTGTGGTTTGCCGTTTGTGCAAGCATCACGCAAAACTACTGGATAAATTTTGATAAATTTGGTTTTGTTTTACTTCTTTGATAAGGACCAAGTCCTTATCGAAAAGATTAATTATCACGATATCTTCATTCAGTAAAAAGTTATTAAAGTTTTAAGAAACTACGCGTTCAATGATGTGCAAAAAAAATTGTTAATATAATAAATATCTCAGACAAAGTCGCGATTATTAGATAGTATTAACTAAATCAAATAAGACATATTCATTTTCCTTATTTCTTTTAAATATACCTATGGATCGTAATGAGTGATAAAAGTAATAGAAGGTTGTGTCGTATTTAGTTTTTGTGCATTAACCCAACGCCCATCTTAATTTAGCACAGTAATACAAAAAGGTAATTTAATGATAACCTTGACGTGTGACGTAACGATGTAATAACGTATAAAGTAAAACTTTGAGTATTTCACTACGTGAAGAAAAAGCTGTATCTATCAATAATATTAAATTTAAACAGCTATGTTATTTTACCATAAATTTGTGGAGTGCCGGTAAATCAAACTATTTGCCATTTCCCGGTATTTATTATATCCCGGTTATTCCCGGTAGAAATATGTCCAACCTCCTTGCCGCAGTCGACAATATCAAACACTAAATTTGTTTTTTATTAAGTATGTTGAGACAATTTACTAGGTTTACATTTCCGTGAAGTAAGAAATACTAAAGAATATTCCATATATTATAAATATGACATAAATAAATGAAATATCACTTATAATCGTTAAAATAAATAACAAAGCTGTTATATTAAGTGTTGAATTAAAATTATTTTCTTTCGGTTTATTTTATACCAGCAATTCGCCCCGGCTTCGCATGTATGCCTGCATTTTTTTGGTCGTTGTGTCGTATAAGCCTGTTGCGTCGAGCATGCGAGTAAGATTTAAAATATAATTGAAGTTCATCCTACTTGAAGTATCTTTTTTCGAATTCTGCAAATATTCGAAAATGTAAAGAATTTTGAAATAATCAAATAATTTATTTTATCAACTTGCTCATTAGCAGGAGCTATATGCTGTATGCTCTTTCTTGAAACCAATTTAGTGACTTAGTGGTTATGTTACTAAAATCGGGATATACCTTATTAATGAGTTCCTCCACATTTTATACCAAAATACATAGATTATTAAGATTGATCTTGACATTTCCGGCTTGAAATTTACCATTACCTATTTGGAGTAAGTCATCAGAAAATTTCCAGTTATCTTCGCTGGCAGTTTTAAATTCACATTTTGTTATATGTGGCCAAAGATACGATCTTTTGAGAGATTAATTGACCTCATCTGCTCTGGTTTTCCTTGCTATAACCGGTAAAAGTTGACGGAAGTCTCAAGAGAATAAAAGGGTGCAGCCATCCATTGGGCAGTTTCTGTTGCGCAAGCAAATCTCGCATTGTCCTGCCTAATGCCTCAACAGAGGCTTTATGAGACATAGGAGCCTCGTCTTAAATAATCAAACTGAAATCTTGCATTAATTTTCCGGCGTTACTTTGTTTTGAATTATTACAAATGCTACTGTCACTACAAATTTGCAGTGGAAGTTTGAATAAGGAATAGGAGGTTCGTGTTCGATATAAAGACTGTTTTAATCTAGTTAAAATGCAGAAAACGATGGTCTAATTTAATTTAATAAGGATATGTAAGTAATTACAATAATATATCAATTAATTAAAAAATATTTTTAAAAGTAATTTCTAGCATTTTTTTTTATTGTTAATTAATCTCAGAAGATAGACATATAGTATTAATATAGTTTAATATATAATTTTAGGAGGAATAATTCCGTAAAACATGTAAATGATATGTCTATTGGTTTACGCGGCGCACGCCAGTGAAGCTCCCAGTCGCCACGATTTCTTCCTACATCTTAAATAATCATAGCTTTATTTCAACCAATTTACACAAAACCTTAATGAGTTATACACCTAAACGTTCCTCATGAATCACTCCATTTATTGGTGAAAGCTGTATGAAAAGCTGTTCGGTAGTTTTCGAGTTTATTACTTTCAGACAGAAACACAGACAGATGCGGCGATAGACTTTATTTTATAATACGAGTATGTTTAGATATTTCGTTATCACGAATACAACTTATATTATTGTATAGGCACATATATATTATAAATTTATATCTATAAGTATGAAACGTTATATAAAGGTCAATTCTTGTGTTAAGAGTAAAGAATACAATAACTGCTAAAAGTAATCCTTACACTGGATAATAATAATGTTACAAACTTATCATACAGGAATAGTTTCTTTGAAAATTTTTAAATACTCACATTTTGTTCAAAATAATGTTGAATAACAAACTTTTTGAATGGAAATTATTAAAATACTTACCTTAAAGGCAATTAAAAGTTTCTTCATCAATCACAAACAAATATTCTTTTTATTTATGGAAATGCGGACTTAATGTTTCAAGTACTGAAAACTGTTCAAAGCATGGTTGGCTGAAATATAACTCAAAAAGATACGAAGTGGCGTGACTGGAAGTAATATAAAAGGCCTTTTTCGAAGGTATTTCTTTGTGGAAAGCTAGATGACGTATGTTTACCAACAAAAACTTTGAACTCATAAACCATATGTCAAATGTGAATACTTGCAAATGTTAACATAAAAATTTTTTTGGAACGTACGTAATTAAATATAAAAAATGTTCCAAGTGTGTGTTGGGTTACGCGCAGTGTAGGGTTCTGTAGTTGCCCGTCACAATATGCAGATATAAAGAGGGGGCTATAAAGTAATTTACAATGGAATTTGTACAAAACTACTTCTCCGAGTATATTTTATAAGTTGATTAACTAATACTCGTCAACTTTTAAAGCCTACATACCTCTGATAATTTTCCTTTTAACTACTACTATGAATATTTTCACATATCCAAAAACAACCATTTAGCTGGCCAGTGGAAAGAGACACTTGACTCTAACAAAAATTACCACCTTAAAGCTTAATATTTCGCAAACGGATCCCTGAATCGAAGAATGGTTTTCACAAACCTGTAATATTTTTGAACGATCTATCCCACACGATGGAATAGACATGAAAAAAATAATTCATTCCTACTCCTTATTCCAGGTATTTTCGAATTTTCTTTCACTATTGTACTAAATCGTTTCCAAATAAATAAATAAAAATTCTCGCTAAGTTATAGCTCTTAATATTAATATTAACCCGGCCCCCATGATAGTCAAAGTTTTAAATAGAAATAACATGAAGAAAATTCTTAGTTTTTTTCTTTGGAATTTTATAGGGCGTTGGCAAATAATACGATTATAATAAACTACGCATATTACCCTACAAAAAAGATCTCTAATCATTTTTCGCTAACTCTACTGGTAAAAAAGTTACTCGAATTCGAATGTACCCCGTACATACACACTTTTTATCCCAAAACGTAAATAAACCTGCACTAAAATTTAAATAATGTTGATACAAATTGAACTAGAAATAAAAATGCTTTTAAATCGACACTTACAAACTTGCAACACGATGTTTAACATCTACGGGAGTAGGTAGCCGTGTTTTGCATCGCAACACTGCTTACACAGTTTCGCGCGCTACGTGCCGATGTCGCCAAGTATCATGTCTCCTGTGGGAGTGCATTAATAATTCAGCAGGTGAGCCGACTCGAGGCGCTACGAGTAAGATCTACTCTTCGTACCGCTGTTGAGAATCATTTTCAGTTTTTTTTTTAAGCACTTATATGGTATAACACAAATTGTACAACCAATTTACTGTTTTCGGTTACGGCAAAAGTAAAACCGTGATGGTAAATAGATCTTGTTGGAGTTTTACATATTTTGGTCCGTTTAATAGAGGGTACAATTGAGAGTTCCTATAAATGATAATAATGTGAATTCATTATAGTGACTTTTATTTTTTTCAATGTATAAAATTTATTTTACGCTGAGACACGCCATTTAAAACATAATGTTGCATTTTCGTTATTTTTCACTACTAACCGATAAAAGATGACTGAATAATTCAAAACATTGTTAATATACACCTGCTATAAAGTTATACTCGTATGGCTTTTTTGAATAGTCAGTTCTAAATATTCAGTTTATTAATTAATTTTTTCTCATCGTAATTTACAGAATATTTTCCCATAGGAAAATGTTATTGTAGCTAAATTATTTATATTACTACCTGATATGACACGTGTAAAAGGAGCTTTATGTAAATAGCTCACTTCAAACTGCCTCCTCTTCGATAAAAGGCAGTAAATTTTCTTCGATCGAAAAATGCTGCCGTTAAACTTCTCCAATAGACTATCTAACGTACATACTGTAAGTTATATAATGTATTTTAAATTATACACCTGCGTGTGCTTTCAGACGACTTATACTTTTTTAGTGAAAGTCATATCTATATGGCGTTATTTATTTCAGTGTTCAACTGCCTGTCCTATACGGTTTCTATCCGTACTAAGTTATTTTAATTTAACATAACTTAACAGACGTATCTATATGTCTATTCGACTAACTGTGATTTAAACATTGTAACTTAAGAAATAATAAATATACACTAGTAAGACAAGCGTTTAAGTTTAAGTTTAGCGTACTACCATTTTGGGCCACATTGTCATTTAAGATCAGGTGAGACAGTGGCCACAAAGTTAAATCTATAACAAAAAGAAAAAAAAAACAAGAAATCTGGCTTTGGTTGTATTTCCTGTATTTATATATGTATAATGTATTTCTCGTGGTGAAGATCGATTAAATTGCATATCTATCGTGAAAATTTGAAAAATTAATATGTCGAATAAAATATACCACGATTTATTTGTATCTATTTGGAAACGCGTTTTGCAAGAACTTCCGAACGAAATCCTTAATGACAATGGATGGCGCTGGTAAAATATACATAAAAAAATAGATATAGTATTATGAGCTGTTATATACTCTCGACACGCTCTTTATCATTGCCAATATTCAAAGTATAATGCAGTCATCGACTTGAAACAAGCATCAAATATTATTATTACTACTACGCAGTTTGTATATGTACTAATTATTTATTAAATTAATTATTTAAAAAATCACTACTACAAGATTACATTAAGTTCCAATGGTCACGATTTCATAAAATTTAAATAACAGTGCGTAACCAAAGAGGTAAAATTTGTATCTTTGTCGGAGGCAAATTCTGGAATTACTGATCCCATTCTAACAGTTCTTTTTATTATCACTGATTATATAGGCTATTCCATATTCTTATTAAATAATAAAATGTAATTAACTCTAACGAAGTTGCGAGCGGTTGCTAGTATATTATAAAATGTTACAAACTCGTATATCGAGCTCAATCCCGATACTATCTAATTACAGTTGTAACCGCAGCTACGCTACACTAATAACCGCAGCCATTCGTTAATAATAGCTACATAATATAGACGGCCAGTAAACAACCACAGGGATTTTTTTTTTCTTTTTTAAGTGATAGCACTATTACTGTTGGTATGCACAATACAATCAAAATACAACAACTACCGAGAGATAAGCAATCTCTCGCTGGTCGTAGATGTCCTTCCGGCTTGTGAGCCTCTCTGACTGAACCTGAAATGCGACAAGCCTAAAGGGATTCAATGTGACGGGTTTATCGTATATACGTATGCTGGTCACGTTCCAGTCGGGTACAGATGCCTATCACCCGCTTAATTACTGGGTATACACCGGGAACGCGATACGCGATAAACCCTAGTGTAAGGTGATCGCTATCCATTCGGACATAATTGTTGTGACCTAACCTTTCAATGAACCTGCAACCTACGAATAATTGTAAATTTTGTATTTTTCAAGTGAAAGCTTCTTTAGGGCCGTTAAGATTTGAAACTCGATGAAACGAAAAAGGGACAGTAAAAAGAGACAACCATATACATCTATAGGATTGACCCTACGAGAGAATGAGATAGAATACATTTACATTATAAACGGTTAATCCGTCCTGATTTTCATGATTGTGATCGTCGTCAGACTAGCCTAGTGGGGTGAGACGACCAAACTTCATAGGCAGTACGCACGAGTGGTCGATAGTTCGAATCTCGCTGATTTAGGATATTTATAAAGAATTTTTAAAGAACATATTTATTTTTCTAAACGTATCACTTCTGACACGTGTGAATTGCTGCACACTTTTTTTTTTGTAGTCCAGAAATATTTTCAATTGTTTGTTGTATTCATTAATTAAACTCGTAACTATGTACCGGCTCATCGCAAAACGTAAAAGAATGCAACTATGTCATTTTGGCCGCAATCCAATCGGATTCGAATTGCCGATCACTCCGCATTAGTTGGTAGAATCTATACTAAATATATAATAAAGCAGAAGAACTTTTTATTTGTTGTTTTGTTTATTTGTTTAAACGCGCTAAACTCTGAAACTACGAATCGTATTCGAAAAACGATTTTTGTGTATCATAGCCACATTCAGCCTTAAATAGTGATATTTGTTAAATAAGTCGGAAGAATAAGTACTCCGAAGCTGATTTATCCACGTGCGCTGACGTAATGGGTAGTGATACGTAAATATCATGTCCTACAAAAGTATTTTTCCTTTGTACATCTATAAAAAGTCATGCTTATCTCTTATAAATAGGCCACAATAAGGTATAATGTAACAAAAAGTTATTGAAAAGTTACTTATGAGCATTATTATAAGCATAAGTATGCTTAAGCATTGTATATTAATTTTTTACGAACGAAAGTTACTTCATCATCAATACAATTTTATAAAACTAAACTTTTCCCTTTATAGCATGTTATTTGGACGAATAGTTTGGGAGATAATGTAAAATTCAAATAATTCAACACTCGGCTCGGGTCACCTATGAATATAGGTGTAGTGGCGCGAACGAGCCGAGTGAGTTGTGAACGCATAACCCTGGCCGCCTGATAAAAATATTATCTATACTGAAGTATCATAACTAATCAATCACCGATTTCTTTTAAATTATACGCGGAAGAAATCGCGGGGCACAGCTAGTTAAATTTATAACCGCAATCTGGGATGTGGGTGTGTATCACAGTATTCTGGCAGAATAGATATCGAATGCTTCCAGAATGTTGTGTAGTTATTTTAAGTTATCTTTTATATTAATTAAGTCTTCTCGGGAACTTGATATTATACTCTTAACAATATATTTATTTATATCATATCTTTGCCTTACTGCTGCTTTGGAACTGCCTCCCGGCCAGTGTGTTCCCTCCTTGCTAAAAAATGGAATCCTTCAAACATAATGTGAAGAGACATTTGAGCAAGCTGGCATGACAGCGATGACTGGAGAGGGATGGTAGATTCCTTGGTGGTCACCGCTATTCTTGGATTTCACTGCACTTACCATCAGTTAAAATTCCGTCTCTTGTAGGTGCTACAATAAAAAAGGTTTATTTTAGCATACACTTCTTATCAAGTAGTAGGTCTAACTAATGATGAGACTGGCATATTATTGTATTATTCTTGATGATAAAAGTCCCTAAGTAAAATAAAGATGAAGAGAAACCGTAGCAGCGAAACGAAAAAGTTCTCAGACATAAGTGAATAAAACTGATGATGTCGGTCATGTGAAAATGTAAATAGGCCAAATTCTATAATTAAGTTCTTTAACATATATAATCGGTTTAACGGTAAATCAAATTAATAAACAGTAAACATTAAAAGACATCATTATAACATATACATGAATCGAACGAATTATCATATGAACTTAGATTAATAATTAGTCTCCGCTGCGCTCTAACCAGATACCGCTGACGTACTGTAAAAATACGGAATCCAAAACTACGCCGCAAATCGCCGAATCGTTAACAAGCCACCTGTTTTATTCAATAATCCAAAGCAAATTTCAGTATGCGTAATGAAAACATGTAAAAACAATACTACACTAAATAATAAATACATTGGGAGCACATACCATCAGTAAGCATTGTATAGTGTCTCAGTTTCAACGTAAAATAAGATGAACCACAAAATAACGCAGCGGTGATCAATCATTAATCTAACCATATATCCATCATACATGAATTATGTTAATCTTCAATCTCTTAATTAATGTGTGGAGTCATAAATTTATGGTAAGTTTGTTCATGAATCCGGTGATTCAATATGCAAATGTGTCCGGTACTTAGCTCAGCTCTACCGTCGATTGGTAAAGCTGTTGCCCGTCTGACAGCTTATAGTGCCGTCCGATATCATGGCCCACGGTCAGCATAAATTATTTCTTGATGCAATTCTAGACAGCGTCGGCTCTCAAATTATACGGCTTGTGCGGAATTACTGTTTTAGGTTTTAAGTAAAACATTTATATATTCTATTATTTCCTTTGGGACCAAATAGATTTATTAAAGTTTATCAATTTTAAGCGACCGAAAAATAGTTATAAACAATATTCACACAAAATAATATTTTTATATAAAATTTCAAATCTTTCATAATTCATAATATTGCATGTCAAATTAAAACTAGTACAGTCGCCAACGACACAAATGATATTTTCTTAACACTTGGCTTAACACAAGACTGATAGCTTTTCTCTGTCGTTAATATGTGTTAGATTTTGAGATGAGTAAATAGAACATGTACAATCATTAATTACGAGTATTTATCGTTGATAAACGTTTACGTTACGTCGCGTTTACGTTTAGTAGATTATGTGTTGAATCAAGAAAAATAATAATTATTAGTATTGTAACTCAAAATAGTTGAGTTATCAACAAAAATAGCTTTATTTAATTTTTAGTTAATATTATATTATGCATTAAAAAAATTCAAAACAAGTCAACCTTATTTTTCTTGTATGTACTTATACCTAACTAAATATTATTGAAAACGACAAACTCATACCTCTAATTCATAAAGATTATAAACTTAATAAGTATATGTATACATAGTAATGAAATCTTACAAAAATGTGATAGGTACCTGTAAAGGAAATATAAAATGAAATAATCATTAATATAACCCCTAATCATACTTGGTAAGTGGAGGGAATGATTTATTTGCCAATGTGGAGCTCGTTGAATGTTAGATCCACCCATAAGTAAGATATTATGGATACTTGTGAGACATAACCTGAAGGGATTTATGACCAAGTATTTTTTATGTGGACTCTTATTATTACGAGTGTTAGGTAATCCAGAGAAATTATCACATTGATGATGCGGTCATACATTTATTCTTAGGTAGTTTGTGTTAGTTTTCAAAATATAATTTAAAACACAAAAATTATGTTACCATCAAAACTAATTCCGTACAAGGAGTAAAAGGTTGACAAGTTAAGTTAAATACATTTCACCGTACTTTCTTTTTTTATAAGAATTACCAAATAAATGTAAACTTTAAAATAGCTACCCTGAAAAGTATGTAGTTACGCTTTGTACAAACTTATAAATTATTAAATACAATAGTTCATCAAGTATTATATATCAATTGAATTTCAATGACCCTTGAAAGCTTTCATTTAGCTTTAATTTTATGAGTAAGTTAGAATATATTCTCAACAATGATTATAAACTATTTAAAATACAACGGTAATGAAAAGAATAACTGGAAAAAATTGTTACCTTATTTTACCTTACCTTACGTTTTATTTTTTGATAAAACTTAGTGTAAAATCACAAATTTGTCTATGCATTAACTAAATAATATCTACTCGGAAAATTCATAATCGGCTATTAAATGTAAATTAACGACATCGGCCTAATTGTTATGAAAACCGTCCAGCTGGGATGGAACGCCCAAGTACGTACCTACTGGCTGCCGCGCCCATTAGCTTGAGTATCGCCCCAAATAACATCAGTGACATGCTGTTAGCTTGCTAATGACAGTTCCGGCATGTTGCGGCATAGAAATACTTATTACTCAACTGTGAAAAAACTTTTACGGGTACATCATATAATATGTTATAATTATAAAATATAATATGTGTATTAAATAGTAAATCGTTTCTATTTACCATAGACTATAATTTAAAGCTTAAATGTTCGCTTTCGTAAGAACTCCTTATCTACACTAATCTAATGATAATAACCTTTTCTTGGCCCAAAGTTCAAGTACTTCTTTTTTTAAATTAAAAAGCGTAATAAGTTTTTTATTAAGAAGTTTTTCCAGAGATATTACCTATACAAATTAAAAAAATATTTAAATGTTATTTAAAAAAATATCATATAATTTTAATTAAGCGGTGATGACACGGGTAGCGTATTCGGACAACACGTCGATCGATGTATTCGTAGTTTGGAATTTCGGAACAGAAAAAATTGTCAGTATAAATAGTCCGTTTAATTTACAATTAAATATGATAAAAACTCCTATTAAATAACAATTTTTTGGTGCTGAAATATTGTAATTACGCATTTTACAGCCATTATGCACCAGATGAATGTGAATGTCAAAACTATAAATTAATATTATTTCATATTGATAACCAACTTATTTTGAGAAAAATTGTAAAAATCTATATAATTAAATCTTTTGTTCTATCTGTACTCTTACAATGAACCTGAGCTTCCGGTGAACAAAAGCTGTCGCTAAGTTCCTCTATACGCGTCTCACTTTACTCCAGTTAAGATTGTAGCCAAACGGTACTAACCTATAAAGGTTAAACAGGTTATATACATAAAAAGGGCAATACTGCAGTAACTTAAGTCCTGATAAATTAACGTCATGTGTTTAATCCGCTGTCTGCCCTTGTCTTTAATTCGAATATCATATTAGTAAGAACAGTTCAGCTACAGTTTTGTGTGTAAATACTACATCACACTATGAACCAATATTGGCTCCAGGTCAGATGCGAAAAGCTTGTAAAGAACCAGCTATCACCTTCTGGGCATGTGAAGGAATAATAAATGTTGAACTTCGACTTGAATTCAAAAACGAAATAACAAGAATCACATAATATACGCTAGTTTATGTAGTTGTACAACTTACCAATATGTATTTCATTTATTTAGCGAAAACATTCAGTAAATAAACAGCCGAATGTTTATTTACTAACTGAGATAAATTATCAATTTGCAATTAACTTTTTGATTTTGGGTACTGAATATGATATATGATTTGATTGTGGCGTGATTGTAACAGTACATACTAAATAATATTACCGCTATATCTGGTAAATTGGCTTTGATGACTTAGATAATATTAGGATCATAATGCGGAGATTGTGTAAAATATTTCAGTTATAGAGGAAAATCAACTGATGACGTCAAAACGCAAAAATTAATTTAGTCTATTTATTACTGTTATCAATAGAGCCCTGTTTATTACACTGACATATAAACAATTATAGTAAAAAAAATTAGTTAAAATAGTTATTTTAATGCGTGAATGTGATAGACTCGTTTTCTCAAATCGAGCAAAGAAATATACTAAGAAGAATATACATGGCAATTTGTATTTAAAGAATAAATAGAAAAGAACCATCTCTTTCATTGAATTAGTCTTAAATAATTTTTATAAAAATCAATTATATTTGATGAATAAAGTGCAAATAAATAAAATGACACCTTACAAAAATATAAGGATTTCATAATTAAATAGAAAATGTAACAACATTAGACAAAATTAGGTTCATTAAAATATTGAAATATTATAACAATTAACTATGTTCAAGTACATATACATATTCGATATCCTTGGACCTGCGCTGTCCCCTTGGATTCACAAATACGTGTATCGAAAAATAGCCAATTTAGATTTCCATTTGATGTCATCATTTCCGTAATGCTTTCAATCTCAATTCTGATCAAAGCCATTAACTGATCACACGTGCTTTCAACATTCGCATTTATGCCATCACAAAAACAATTCGATTAATGGACTTCTCTGAATTGTTTTATTGATATCAATGATTCAACAATATCTGTACTGAAAAACATAAGTTTATTTTACGCTTATTCCATGTTTGTGTTTCGTGTAACAACAAAATATTTAATTTCTAATAAAATATCACTGTAGATAAATACATTACAAAAAGCTTCATATTAATAAATACCTAATCATGAATTCAATACTACGAAATCTATTTTATTATAAGCAGGACTTCTCAAAGCGACAGTTTTAGTTATATTTTGCGAATGTTGAAAATATTTAAAGTAAAATTGTTTATAATTTGTTTGTGATTCTTAGAAGATAGATATATTCTATCGCTGACTTTTTTGTAGGATCCTGTATTTTTTTTAATGATTAGAATTAAGTAGTACACTAATTTAATATATCTCTTATGGTTTACTCAGCGTAAGCCATTTAATCGCTCCAAAAGCGTCTTTTTCCGAATTGAATCGTCACTGACGTTGAGTTTTATAATATGTATAGATATATATTATTCTAATATTTCACTATAATAGCACAGGGCCATGGCCACAAATACGAGTTAACAGTCTGTCGTGTGAAAATCGATCGAGATATTGAGCTAAAATTGTATTTACTGACACTGACTTTTACGCCTAATTTAAGTTTTACATTGTATTCAATACAAGTTGGTTTCAAATTAGTGTTTTCCAAGATCTAAATGGAAATGAAATTAAAATCAAAAACGATGATGAAGATGTTCATAATAAATTTAAAACGATGTATAATATCTTCCTATTAAAAACTTTGGCATGGGAATGGAGAGTGCGCTTGCAAATCTGAAATTAATTAACAATAAAAGCTTTTAGGCAAGACTTAAACAAAGTGTATATTGCAAGAATGCGGTAGCTACAATTGTACGGGCTCTTTGCCAACAAAGTCTAGACAGACGACCATTTGAATAATTATGACTTATGTTATTACTGTTGGAGTAAATACACCGAATTGTCTACTTTTGCAAATGAATGCAAGCTTCTTTGTACAAACAATGTACAATTAACATTTTTTAAATGTGTACTCTTTGTTTTCTCTTCGTCTAAATAGCTCAACACTTATAACAGAACACTTTCATTTGTTAATTTTTTGTAAATTAATCTTTTCACAAAGAGCACCGGTTACTTTCATTTAAATTTTATACGAGTAATACAGTTAATTCCAGAATACTCGGAATACAACTGCTTAAATCCTTAAATCCTACTTTATACATGTAAGTTTCATGTATTTTATGGTAAATGACTAATCTATTATTCAAGAATCAAAATCTTTGCATGGTGATAGAGTATTTTCCTAGGTATCTTTATTTTACCTACACCCTATTCATTATAACGTGAGATTTTATGTAAAGAAACCATAACCATTTTACGTATTATTTATTATTTTATGTATCTTTTACGTGGAAACTTTTAAGTACCATAGATACTTGTCTATTTGCAAACGTAAGTGTTCGTATTAAGTAAAAAAAGGTGTGTGTGCGATTCACACACGATAGAAGTGAAACATCATTTTAAAAGGCATTTTCTATTTTATTTAAACAGTGTGCAATATACATACACACCGATATTTACTCTCTCGCTCTGGCTCACACAAAGAGGAGAGACCGATAATGTGCGTTAAACGTTTAACATTTAACGTTTAACGGTTGGAAGTCGCATAAGAAGTTTCACTTCAAAAAAAAATGCCGATTACATATTTGATGTATAATAAATAGCTTATTACATATTTTTTTTCATTGAGAAACACACTCAAACACTTTTACTTTTTTATTAATAAATATGAAAGACCTGAACTGTAAACAATACTAAAACTGTCAAACTTTTATTATTATACTTTTATAATATAAATTTGAAGCGATGATGGCGCAGTGGTAGCGTGTACGTCTTCGCGTCGAATGGCGTGAGTTCGAATCCCTACAATGAGCCTGAGCTTTCAGTGAAGGAAAACATCGTGAGGAAACCATAGCATGGTGGTAGGGCTTTTTCTGATGCCCGCTAGCTGCTGATGCTAGCTACCACCCTCAAGTTGAAAATCTGTCGCCAAGCATCAATAGGTGTGTTCCGGCAGCTGCACTTGAGAGCCAGTCTTCCACTAGGTTTAGCGTTTACCATCCTGGGCCATATCCAAACTTAACATCAGGTGAGATTGTAGCCACTAAGCCAAACCTATAACGATAAAAAAAAAAAAAAAAAATGATACTTAAAAAAAGAAGTACTGTATTCTGAACACGTAATGCTAAACGTCGTGGTTTATAAATTCTGTTGGGTTGTATTCGTCATTAATCGCAAACGAGTTGTGTTGTGTTGAATCTTTCCAAATAACATCGTTCTCACCTTTTTAGTTAGTTCTCGTGTTTTGTTGTTATTGTCATTTCATAAAAAATGATTTTAATTAGAATTAGAAATGTATAATAATTTAAATTATTGACAATTTGTAATCTGTGAAGTCATATGAGATTACTATTGGCAGGTATCTTAAGTTTGATAAACACTCGTTTTTTGTTTACATAAAATCTCACGTTGTAGTGAATAGGGTACAGGTGGTATTTATCGCTAGTTTGCAGATGAGCCTCCTTTTAAGCTTAGCATTTGACAAGCTTCTTCCGCTTTTAATTGTGCTCCAATAGTAACTAATAACACGGAAAGGTGTTGCATAATAAGTAACATTAATAATTAGAGATAAATAAAGTATCATAATATAGTGTTATTCTTTGTTTATTGCATTGTAAGAAACGTCAATGATATCATAGCAAAATAAAAATAATTTTGATGACAAAAATAATGCCAAACGAATAACATATAACTCCCTCGTACAAGTCTACGTAAATGGATATAGGATGTCCAGTTTATTTGGATTTTACCGTAAGAGATAAAAAAACTGTCCTCAAAATGGTAGCGCTATTCATCATACTTTTTATTCGGGAGACACTTGGCAGTATATAAAAGATTTTATTATATTTCGCAGTGATATAAATTGTGTCCTTGACGACATTTTGTGCCAGAATATCTACGAAGTTTTTTCCATTTTCGCCCTTTGACATAATCAAGACTGGAAATTTCTAGAAACTTCTTAAGTTAAGGTGTATTAACGTAATAGTAGCGTTGTATAATTACAATAACTAAAACCTTATCATGCTATTTTTTCACTCTTTTTTCTAAAACAATATTTTAGATTTTTATATTGTTTTTATTATAACTTATATCTCTATATAAGCGATGACAGCTTGAACTTTTGTTCACTGCGCCAAACGACGTGGGTTTAGAATTTACAATATACCTGAACTTTAAGCTAAACTTTTAGTAAATAGGTACTTAAGTGGAAAATCTGTCTTCTATCACACACCGCTGCGTTATACGCACTTGAGATAAATTTCGTCTCGTCTTAGCTTGTTACCAATTTTTGCTGTTGTGTTTAAATTATAGCCTATTAAAGGATATAAATATTCTATTTAAATGACAATCTTAGTTGCTACATTTTTTTAAGTAACTAAATTTTCAGCCGAAGGACGAATTTCTCTCTACTTGTGGCAAGCCCGACTGGTAAAATACCTCCACCCTACAAAAGATCGCAGCCAAATAACCATGTGTTGTGTTCCTACGATGAGTAGGGTGTCTAGAGCTCCTTGGGGAAGGGGCTTCAGGATCGGCAACGCGCTAGCGTACCCCTGGTGTTACAAACGTCCATCAAAGGAGCAGTATGACTGTTTGCCACCTTAGTTATATTAAAAAAATAATCCAATGACAATCGCTACAAACTGGCCTACAAACACCACTATAGAAGCCACTTAAGCCTTCTATAAGGAATACCGACTGGTGGAATATCTCCACCATACAGAAGATCGCAGCCAATAACATTGTGTTATGTTCCTGCGGTGAGTAAGGTTTTCAGAGCTCCTTGGGGTAGGGGGTTCAAAGTTGGCAATGCGCTAGTTACCTATGGTATTATAAGCGTTCATAGGCTACGGTAGCCCCGCATACAATCAGGCGGGCCGTATGCTTGTTTGCCACCTTAGCATATAAAAAAATTTAGATATCAGGCTGATCTCAAATTACAGCACTGAAAATTGTTACTGTTACTGATTTTTACAATCATATAACCAGTCGGGTACGAGTTTGCATCATACCATTCCACGATTGAGGCGTCCTCAGTTGGGTTTCAGCAGAATGCACCAAGTATAGTTGAAACTGGCTGGGAGTTTATTCACTCCACATTTGATTCCAATTAACTAAGCACATAAATGAAGAAAGAAAAAGAAAGATAATTTATTCGACGATAAATCATGAATAGAATTTCATAAAATAAAGTATCACAGATGAAAGTTTAGTTATAATCATAATATGAATATTGCCAAATAAATGCCGCAGTCAAAATCGAAAAGGATACCAGCTTAGCATATACTATGGCTAATTACCATAGCGCTGATCATTGCCCACATTAATTTATGGCCTTATATATATAAATAGCCGAGCCCGCGGTTTCACCCGCGTATAATTTAAAAGAATTTGCTAATTGATGATTTATAATACTTCAGTATAGACAATATTTTTTCGGGCAGCCAGGGTTATGCGTCACAACTCACACGGGTCGTTCGCACCACTACATCAATATAGCCATAGCCCGAGCCGAGTGTCGACTTATTTTAATTTTACATTATCTCCCAAACTAAGATTATCAATAAAACAATTATGTAGTAGATTAATTTGATATATCTATGACAACTTACTCAGCATAAGCTATTTAAACGGCCCGAAAGAGTCTTTTTTCCCGAATTGATTCACCATTATCGTCACTGCTTATTTTGTATATTACTTTATCTTACAAAATATATCCTATAGCCTGGGCAGATAATATAGCTATGAATTAAAAAAGAACCATGTCAAACGTATAAGTAGTTTTCTCGTGAAAAGAACAGAAACGGGTAGACAGACAGACAAACGTAGAGTTTTATAATACCTATGTATAGAAACGTATGTACGTATGTATATAAAATAAGGACATAGGATGCGAATGATAGACCAAGAAAATTAGGAACATCATGCAAGTTATTGCAGAAACTTTATATTATTTCAGAAGTATTAGACACGCAGTAAAGGCAAATAAAGTATTATTTAAAAACCATAAAAAAAACATTTAAATCGAGAATTGAACTCACAAACTATGAGTTTAGCAGTAAGGTAACTGCGCTACAATTCTTATCCATTATATGAGCATTGCACCTAATTGCTTGGTAAAGTTAAATACTACATAAAACCACGAATTAATAAAAACATCACCTGAAAACCCTATTTCTTTGTAGCTACAGTACTGTGTTCATGAAGATAAGATGACCGGTCTAATTGCAATTAATTAACTCGGAAATCCTTTGTATCCTCAGTCCTCTTTGATGAAAATAAAGTCCATAGGCTTTAGGGATAGTGAGTGAAGAATAGTACATATAAATAATTCTTTTACACGTAATCTGTTAATGTAATATGAGTTATACGTCTATTACTCAGTAATCTATACAAATTATAAAATCTTATATGTATGTTCTTTTCGTGCGAAAACCATTTATCCGATATCCATGGTTTTTCTTTTTAATTCAACATACAAGATAAGTAGTTACGATAAATGTCAATCAATTCGGTAAAAATTCGTTTTTGAAGCGTTTAAAAGGCTTACACTGAGTAATCCATAAGAGATATATTAAGTTAATGTAGTATATAATTGTAGATCTTAAAAATACCTACAAAAACATATATCTATTTTTTAAGGTTAACGCACAATAATCATTTTTATCTTCCGTCTTTTGAGCGGGAGCATCACGACTCGCGCGTGCGCTCCACCGACGGCAATCTGTAATCCACGCGAGCGGAGCCGCGGGCACAGCTAGTCGTTATATAGAAATACAGTTACTTTTATTAAATAAAGTGGGTGCGTGTAATTAGGTACGTGCGTTAGAAGTTATGCTTCTTTAAATAGTCATTCTTGATTATATGTCAGGCATAATATCGAATGTAACAATATCTTTATCGCAATAAAACAAACCGTTTAGCAGGCAACTTCGTAGTGTAGACATTTTGAAATAATAACGAGTCTAAACAAATTAAATTTCAAATATTATAAAGGCTTCGCCAAACAGAAAGCGTAGTTAGCGCAGCGTCAAGACGTGAAGGGTTCGCGTACGGACATCGCGTATTTCTGTTTTTGATGTAAGTTTAATGATACGCTCTGCAAGGTGCTGTCTCAGGCGCTAGATAAAATTTTGTAATAAATTACAACGCAGCGGCCAACCATATGTCCAAACATCGCGTTAGAGCGTCGCGTACTTCTAGTACGTGTGTTCTATTTATCAGCTATCATTATATCAACTTGAATAGTACATATAGCACAACGCAGCGGTACGCGGTGTATTTACGTCTTGATGCGCGCTAGGTACGCGTTCTGTTTGACGCAATGTGGCAATTTTATTTAAAGTTTTACAGTTATGAACTACATGTTCGTCCAAAGAGCATTAATCATAATTGTTCAACTTCAACATTTGTGATTTCTTTATAAATGGCACTGATACAGCAATAAAAAAAATATCGCGTGTGACTTATCTTCACAAACTAAAACAAGAGTTTTAGCAAGCAACTTTAGGGCGTAGTCCTTTTTACTACAATATGCGAGCGCTTTGTAAAAAATCACTCTCATTATTTTATAATATCGTGCTTAAAAAAGGAATAAATAATAATAAAAAATATGTTATATAATTAGTCAACGAAAGGACGCGCTCTCATTTTTACGCGTTTCAATTTCAGGTATAGAATCTTACTATTTATTACACGTGCTTACAACTCACGCATACAGCGACATTTGATATTAATTACCGATAATTTATAATGCTAGTGAAACAACTTCATACTTTACTGCTTTTACGTTCCACGTTTCTCTTTGACTAGCTATGCCCGTGGATCCCTTTGCTTTAAGATAGGTTTTTTAAAAATTTATAAATAGCTCCCAACTTCTAACAACGGCTGTCGCCCGCCAGCTATATAAGACAAAAATGCTTATTGTGGAGTAATCCTCACAAGATAGAAAACATGTGCTATCACAGATTTTTTTTAGATCTTTTTAAGATCTACAATTATGTAGCACATACATTTTATATATCTCATATGGTTTACTCAGCGTAAGCCATTTAGTGCCCCAAATGCAACTTTTTTTCCATATTGATTTACCATTATCATCACTGCTTATTCCGTACATTTTTTAAGTAAAAAAATTTGTCCTATAATCTGGTCAGATAACATAGCTATGCCATGAATGAAATAAAAATTGCCAAGTGCGTGTCAGACCACGCGCAGTGTAGGGTTCCCGTATTTGCAGACTTAGAAAGAGGGCTTTAAGTAATTTTTAATTGAATTTGTACGAAATTACTTTCCCAAGTACATTTTATAAGTTGATTGATTATTATTCGTTAACTTGCTAAGCCTAGTTAGCTCTGATAATGTTTCTTTTTTTTCACTATGTAAAGTTCTACTATGAATTTTGTCACATATCTAAAAACAACAATTTAGCTGACAGGGGAAAGGGATACTTGACTCTAAGAAAAATTAGTGCTTTTATACTTAATATTCCGTAAACGGATCCCTGAAACGAAAAATGGTTTTCACACACCAGACATATTTTTAACGACCTTTCCAACGACACTTAACGCGATGGGACCGACGAGAAAAAAATCATTCCCACTTTACGTGTAGGGGAGGTAAATATTTTTTTCAATATTTCACATCTTTCACTTTGTCGGTGTGATTTATATATGTATATACGCATACGAAATTACAGCTATCTAGTATTAAAAATATCTGAGCTAAGCCGCGGACATAAAGACGGTCCTAGCTGCTAAACTGACTTACCTGACTTCCTGGTTCCTTATTGAGTTCGGAACCCTAAAATCATTTAAAGCGGATGTGTAGATCTCAACTGAATTTTGGTTTGACGGGTTTCTTTGGTATCACCCTTCAGCGAAAACATCTGATACTCTAATCATGACAGGAATACAACACAATGTTATTTAGCTGCGATCTTCTGTAGACGTGGTCTTTCACCAGTCGGGCTGTCCTAAGTAGAGGAAAATCTCCAAAGAGATGTGTGCCCTACTTCTCTTATTTACTAGTGTTTCAACTTAAAAATAATACAGAGTCCGCACAAATATTATTTCATAAATTATGCAAAACATAATAATTGATCCTGTAAAATATATGTATTAAAATTTGCTAACGTTTTACCAGCTCCATCAAAGATATTTAAACACTTCCACGCGACCCGGTAATAAACTTAATGAACAAATTAAAACGAAGGACTCACTCTAGAGTCGCGCTAGTTCTTGACTTAGCTGACTATAATTTAATCATATTATAACTATAGCGAAACCTGTGCTTAATATCAGGCTTGACACAGAGTTATGGTTTATACAATATGCATATAGGTAGACACATTACTTAGTATGGTAATGTGTACTGGTAATTTTTTTTTAAATACTGAGGTGTCGAGGTAATTTTCGGTGGATATAAATGAAAACGTACGGGAGTTAGGTATATTAACCCTGTAATATAGGTGTTCGGTAGCTGATTTGTTGTTTTTATATAATAATTTGGTAAATAACAAACTCGACTCATCGTGTTTGTTAGAACGAATTGGTCTGAGCACTTCAATAAAACATACCTGTAAGATCCGGATCTTCCTCGAATGCACAACCAAGACCAATTATGCAACACACTCACACAATAATATAAAGGCAAAAAATTTTGACATATTTTTACAGTAATGCAGCGTTTAAAAGAAAAGTGATTGATATTATTCAGTCTTCGTAAAATATACTTGTTGAATTAATTAAGTTTAATTATATGTATATGTTATCTTAATTTAAGTAATGTAGATTTCTTTCAATAAATAATTTGAAATAATATTAGTCAGTTCTTTTTTTTAAAGGAGAGTAAGTTGATATAATGTTCTTGGTATTTTAAGTACATACTGTTTAACTTACAGGACAATATTTAACAAAAGATAAAACCAATTTAATTATTTTGAGGAGTTCCTTGTTGTATCTTGGAAGTCGAAGATCCAATGCCAATGATATTAAAATAGGAACACTATTGATAAATTCCCTTTTCAACGAAAAAAGAATCATCTAGATGAGTTCATTAACAAAGAAGCTAAGCATCCATAAAAAAACATTCGAATTGAGAACCTCCTTTTTTGAAGACGATTAATAATAACAACCTGTAAATGTTGCTGCAAAAGCCTCTTCCCGAGGGATTTACAGGTTTCACTGTGGCAACCCACGACGTATTGTCGATTTCAAACGCCGAGAATTCCACAGTTCTATATTTTTGCACATATAGCGTTACTACAAGAACAATTAACAAGCGTTCAAGGTTCCTCATGATGTTTTCCATTCAATCAGTCGATGGTGTTACCAATTGAAATTAGTAAATGTACACTAATTCCGATCTTTTTTTTATACATGCAAGGTCTCGAACCTGCAGCGAATTCTGTCGGTATTAACCACTAGACCACAATCTTGTTCGACTTGATTGGTGTAAAAAAGAATAACATTTGTTAATGATTACTATGAAGAATAGATTATAAACATCAAATAATATTACCACAATTCATAGAAGTAATATGGTAAATAATTTACAATTAGACGGTTTAGTTAAAGAACGTAATAATTTTACGATTTTCTTTGAATAAATGATATAAACAATGTATATTCAACAATAAGTTTTGATTGAAACTATACAGAACGAACAACACTCTCATTTGCTATTAAAACGAAACTGTAGTCAAATGCTGGTATAATTGCATAGTTTTCGTATGCAACAAAGTTATTTAACTTAAACTGTAATAATTAAGTATTGTTTATAAGCAAAACTTTTATATGTCCTTACTCAATAAGTTACAATGGTTTATTACGTCACCCTTTTTATTATTATGAAATTCTTTGTGTAATTATTGTGTCACACTATTTATTATTATGTAATTCTTTGCTTAAAATTGCTGTGTTACATTTTTTATTATTATGTAATTCTTTGTATAATTATTGTGTCACACTTTTGTAATTTTTACTATAAAGCAAATGTAATTATATATATAATATTACTTCATATATATTTCCTGTTCAATTATTAGTGAAATTGATAGATAAATTATTAAAAAACAGAATGATACAGAAACATTTGCAAACATATATAAAATAAAAACATGGAAAATACATAGGCTACATAGTAGGATCCAATGTTTTAATTTATTACGTAGCATTCATAAGTTTATTCATTAACTGCCTCTTTCTATTACATATCCTACCTACATATATATATACTTTATATATATTACATTTATACTTTTTTAGCGCGTTTAGTAGACGTAAAAATTGAGAGCTGCGTGACGGAAGGGCGACATGTCTTTTTAAATTGTAAAATGAAATATAATTATTGGCATTGATGACGTAACTTCATCGTATTGTTGGCACAAGGGATAAAGAATTTGGAGTGATTTTTATTTTGTTACGCTAACGAAGACGATGTTAGATGTTATTTATGTAGTTTTAATAACATCCGGCATCCTCTACCAACACGCCATATTAAATAAGATACTGTTTAAGATAAGTTGGAGAATCGCTGTGATTATTGAATCCGCACTAATGACTTACTATTCGTACTATTGACTTTACTATTGACTGGGTGCGATACCAACAGGTGTGATCTGTGACAGCACGTACCTCACGAGCAGGCAACAATCGGCTTGTAGGCATTCTCGCTCAAGCTATACTCTGCGAAAATTTGAATTTAGTCTATTTATTTATTATTTCTAATTATTAGAAATGACAATAAATTAAATGACAAGAATACAAACATCAACAAATAACCGAATCAAATATCAAAATAGTATAGATAGTTATATGAAAAAATTAACATCGTTCATAAAACTAATTTCTATTCATATTTACATAATTGTATTGTTATATAATATTCTACTAAATATTTCTTTCATAAATATAATCTGGTCCATCGCAATAATGTCTCATCTTTATAAAAATTGAGTACTTAAAGAAAAAAAACGGAACTGCTAACTTTCCGCCTTATCTGTGAATCTACTCTTTTATATCTTGCTTTTATATGATGCTTCTATTAAAAAAGTTCATTATAATACTCACAGCACAAAAAGATTGAAAATAAAATTCTGACCTGATATTTTCATTATGATTAATTTTCCACAAGGTTAGGTACCGTACCTTAATACTATGTTAAATCTATTAGCGCTTGGGCGCCATTTTAAAATATCATGAGGTCATGGCCAACCTGATTACCCTTTTTAAATCAATTTCAAATATGAAAAGCAATGTATACATATAAGTTATAATCATTAGTCTACGGATCGCTCAGACTAGATACAATAGACGTGCCTACCGTATTAAATAAGATACTGTTTGATATTGGCGGAGAATCGTGTCGATGTGTTTATGGAATCCATACTAATGAGTCACTATCCGTACTATTGACCCGCATTATTATTGGCTGGGCGCGATAGCAACAGCTCTGTGACGAACATTCTTGCTCGAGCTATGGGATCCTAAAGACCTCAGTTAATAAGTCGAGTATAATGAACACTGTTTCTGAGTTTCTTTTCTCCAGGCACATCCCGGTTGCGCACACAATATTATATTGATACATTTTCCATTCATTTATTGTTCGTCATTTATGTATTTTTAAGCTACATTTAATATAATATTTATAATAATTATAATATAATATTTATTTGATTATTGGTTTCTATAAAATATTTTTTCCCATTAAATTGGGTAAAGTTTAAAAGTTCACAAGCCTATTTTGTCACGCACACAAGCAACATTTCTAAAGTCACATACAAAAGACACTACGATATTAAGCTGCCGTATTCTAAGAGCTGTTGTTTGTAATCCAATCATAAATTCATTTTAGGCACATTAAAAACTGGGAAGTTAAGAAATATAAACATGGAAGAAAAACATAATACAATTGACTTTTCAGTATTTAATAAAATTAAAGAATAAAGTAAGCATACGTAAACAATATCTAATTATATTTTAAGCTAATATGTAAGGCGCTATACTTGCAAGGTTAACTCAAATGTACGTATAATGTATATGTATATAACTAACACGTAGGATTATCTATGTTAGATGTAGGTAATATAAGAAGTGAGTAGATAAGAGTAAAGTCGAGTAGATGACCGCGACTCGAGGCCGAGGCCCTGGCATGGCGGTTTGCTGCCACACGAACACATTTCATTACACTCATATTTCGTACGTCCATTTTTGTCGTGGGTTAACTTGCCTCGCTTTTTCCATTTCGGTAAATTGTAACACTTCAAATTTTACCGTCGTATCTGCTCGTGTTAAAACAAGAAATTTATTTTAGCAGGATTTTTTATATTAGTAAAATATATAATATTATAGTAAAACGGTTAAATATAATGTAACTTGTTAAGCTGATTAAAATATATAGATCTCATTATGAGGTACACATGTTTTAAGAGTAAGTTTTTTATCTTTACCTGGTGAAAAGTCCGAGCGTCGAGTAGTTTCTTTGTAATTATGCTAATTTCATTATTCTTCACGTTTCGCCTAAAAAGCCTGTACCTATATTAAGAATACGCTAGGTTAAAAATTAAGTAATTAAGATATGTCTATATACATACAAACTAATGTTTCTTTGTTTGTTTATCTCCTATGTATTCCTAAATCAATCATTAATTTAATAGCGATGAAACTTTGGTGAGTTGTTGTGCCGAAGATTTACAGAACCAGTTTACAAAAGATGGCGATAAAGTCGTTTCTATTAAATAAAACAAGAATGATATCGCGAGCAAACTAAACTCTAATAATGTTTTTCTTAGCACTTACTATATGCTATTGTTTTGTGATATTGCACAAAAATACTAAGTAAAATACTATATAGTAGGTATGTATATAATATATGTATGTATATTGTATTTATATAGAAATAATAAACAATAGAAAAAGTTTTGTATAATGTAATAACTAATCCTGCCGCTACAAACGCATGGCTACAAAATTAATGATAATTTACAAGCGTTGAATTTTATTAACTTTAATACTTATTAAAAATATATATTTATTTTTTTACATTTAGATTCCCTCCATTCCTCTGGCACAACTTCCCTCAAAGCCCGTGATCACAAAATGAAATAGTGTTCTTACAAATACAGGGTGTTTCCTAAAATATACAACCAAATTGGAAAATCTAAAGATCAAAATTTACTCAAATAGGATATGAGAGGATAGAGTTATAAACACACTAATGGATAGACGATACGTTTTAGGTCATTTAATTATGTAACCAAATTAAATTTCATTTTTGTAAATGCGAGAACGATTACTGAAGTATGCCATTATATTAGTGGACAGAAATACTTAATGTTAAACTGAAGGAAATTCAAAAATAATTTATAAATGAAAGTATTTTCACTCCTCGATTTTGTGTTATCTGTCCAAATACCAAACCCATCTTTGATTACATTTTTTATATTTAAGTGTGATCAATAAATTATAATTATGTTATATCCCAAAATAAAAGTTTTAATCTGCATATATGAACAGTATTTTAAATATGCCATGCACCAATGCAATAAACTAGAAAGAGTTATTAAGATGAATTTAGCGCTTTAAATTCGATTTAGATATCGGTCCGCCATAAAATCATGATCTATTTTCATAGACGAAATAATAGCTTTTACTGGTCTATAATAAAGTAAGTACCTCGCTGTTATATTTTATCGTTTATAGTTTATATTACTATTGTTTTGGCAACGTAATATATATCACAAAAGAATAATGATCGAAGAAAAAGTTTTGCTAAAACATCGATTTGTTGACGCACAAACCGGCAGACGCGGTGTCGGTAGATGGTAGCGATTAGGAACGAGACGTGAGGAAATGAAAGGAATGATATCTCGTTGGTAGAAGGACGATGCGATGCTACGAGCGACGGAAGTGGATGGCTATCGACTTGGTGAAGTGGCAATATTACTCGCGTCGCGGATTCTGTGTTTCCTTCGAAATAAGTTAACTACGATCATTTTTTATGACATATTATGTGTCAGAATTATTTTATCAGCAACAGATTGGAAAGAAATAAAAAAAAAGTGCGAGAGTGGAACGAAAAATCATTACGAACACCATCCAGCTATCTGTGTTTAGAGATACCTCAAGTTCTGTGTCCATCAGGTTTTCTCGACAGAAGTAATTTAGTATCCTGGTGGTCTCTTTCATCCTTAATACATGTCTAATTTTAGGGGTTTAACGACATTAGGTTCCCTTTAATAACTCGTACCAAAATGCATCTGAGTATTTAGCATTCCAATTTTAGTAAGTTTGATGTTTCTTGATAGAACTTTAGACTGAAAAAATCTTAGTAGAACAAAATAGCATGTTTATAAAAAATTGGTTTTAGCTACAATCTCACCTGATGTTGTGATGGTGAGGCACAAGATGGTGACAAGCTAAGTATAATGAAGGAACTGGCTCTCAAGTGCAGCTGACGGAACACACCTATAGGTGCTTGACGACATATTTTCAACTTGAAGTTGGTACCTAGCCATGCGGGCATTAGAAAATATCCCTATTATGGTTTCATCACGATTGTTTTCTTCACCGAAAGCTCAGGCTAATTGTAGAATCGATCCACTTACACACGAACTAGAACCTGAATAGATCCTCAGATTAAGATGATGAGAATTATTTTATTTACATACTACCTGTGACTGTTTCACTCTTGTTAAATTTATGCAACGCCGCCAAAGTATCCTCGCAGGCTATCATTGTTATCACTTACCGTACTTGCCTAGAGCTTTCCAAATTGCTTGATATTCATGGTTACTGTTCCACTATTTAGAGTCGTAGCGCGTTTATAAAAAATACTGTCATCGTAGCGGTACACAACTGACGCGTCCACTTTACGAGGCGTAATCTAGTCTTGTTATAATTTCGCGGACAGAACTGGGTCACCACAATTCTGCCTCAGCCGCAGCTTGGTACGGTTGAATTTATTTAACAAATTAATTTACTTAATTAAAAGATTGTTTGTTTAAACGCTTATAATTTCAACAACTATCAGTCAGATTAAAAAATATATATATTATTAATTATTATTATTATAGCCAATCTATTGTGAAAAGTTAAAAGCTTAAACGTCAAGCAATCTTGCAAGTTATAGGTAAGTATGGGAGATAAGAACAACGATAAACTATACATACGTTTGGTACGTTGGTGATAATTCGGTGAAGTGTTGGTCGAATCAATTTATAAATTAATTTAAATTTATAATAGTGAATATATGCCGTGTTTTTTTCTAATTCTTAGCATTTTTCTGACAGATTCCTTTTACTAACTGTATTTAAGACAATAATCATATAAATACTATGGAACAAATTCCCATGAAAAAAAACCCATGAAGAAAAAATATAGATGGAAAACTGGGATGGTAGGGTATCTGTACACGAATGAGTAGCACATTCTATTTATTAAAGACTAGCTTCTACCCGCGACTTCGTGTGCGTGTACTTCAGAATTGGGTTATTACAGAGAAATTATGAAATTGAAATTTTTTAAGCAATGATGGCTCAGTGGTATCCTGTACGACTTCGTGTCGATTGACGTGAGTTCGAATCCCTGCAATGAACCTCAGCTTTCAGTGAAGGAAAACAACTTGAGGAAACCATAGCATGGTGGTAGGGCATTTTCTAATGCCCGCCTGGCTAGCTACCACCCTCAAGTTGTAAATCTGTCGCCAAGCACCAATACGTGTGTTCCGGCAGCTACACTAGCGAGTAGTCTTACACTAGGTTTAGCGTGTTATCATCTTGGCCCACATCGTTACTTAACACCAGGTGAGATTGTGGCCACTACGCCAAATCTAAACGATAAAAAAAGATAAAAATCCAGGTTATAAACCATCTGCTTACCAAATTTCATTTAAATCCGTTCAGCCGTTTTGTGTGATTGAGTAATATAGGCATTCATGATGTGTAATATCACAAATCTTATCAGTGTTAAACGTTAAATATTTTATTGTAGAGATTTTTTTGTATTTATATCAAGTTCTGTTTATTTTTTGTAATTAAATCTTACAATCTGAACAAATACATAAAATAAAACTAAGACTTACCTATTTTTAGATATTAATGATATAGTTAACTAAGTTTCCTTTTATCGCTGAGCATATAGTCCATAGTTAATTTAAAAAACTTTACGTTTATGGCATTATTTCATCCTAAATACTTACAGTGCATTAATATTAGACGAGAAGAGCTATATAAATACTAAAATAAACTTCAGAGAATATGATATAACTTACTTATTCACGCAATAGACAACTTCTTTTGTTAAAAGGAAAAGAGAAAATATATTCAGGAATAAAACGGACAGATACAGTCTCCGTAAACAAGGATTTCATAAAAACAAGTAACCAATCTTTATTAAAAGCGACCCGAGAGGCGTGAGTTTACCTACCTCGGAACGGTTTGCTTCTCAAAAACCATATTTTTCTTCTTTATCCACTTCCTTACTCGTTTTATTGGCGTATTCTTCATTTATGCGAGATATAAAGGATTCGTGTTCTAAATGCTTAATTTTGTTTTGCCTCATGCTTTCTTAATGAATTTAGTTATAGTTAAATCATGTGTATACAAACAAACATGTACTGAGACGAATATGCATGAAATACTGGTAACTGCTTACTATAAAAATATATCTTACAATAATTTTATACTATAGTCTTAATACAGCTCTAAGCATTCAAATCAGGACAAATAAGTTTTTTTTTAGGAAAGATAATAGTTAGTTTAGACTTCGCAAACTTATTACGTTCAAGAAGTATGTCGTCGCATATAATTAGTCTTTTTTATTTTAACATTCTTACACTATATTATTACCATAAACGATGCGATTATGAAATAATGTATTAAGAGATATAGATAGTCAATAAATTTTATTAAAACTTACTAGTTGTACAACAGTTTTATACCTGTTTTATAGAGCTGTTCAACCTAATTCCCTCATTTCCATTTCATAACATAATTACACGAGCTGAGCTCAGGAGCCACAGATTTACGGTAACCTCAATCTCGGCACGAACAAAGAAATTTACTACGTAATTATCTTTGCCACACAGTGAAGCTATGAAGTATCTCCTGGCCCGTGTTTCCCTCCTTCCTACAACATTGAATCCTTCAAACATAACGTGAAGAGACATTTAACAACGACCACTGAAGATGAATTGTAGATCTCTCGATGGTCGCCGATGTTGTTGGATCAAAAAAGGAACCTACAAAATTAATAACTACATCTTATACACCTACTAGCTGACCCGGTAGATGTTATTCTGCCCTTTGCAGTAGATAAGGGCTGAACCACAACACCACCTAGAGTATCTTAACATAGCTATAAACCATCGCCTCAATAACACATATATTATTACAAAACTCAACGTCTCTCTGTCTGTCCTTCCGTTTCTGTTCTCTTCACGGGAAAACTATTAATCCGATTTACGTGATTTTTCCTTTAGTTCAGAAATATTATTTGGCCAGGTTATAGGATATATTTTGCTACATGTAATACGAAATAAGCAGTGACGATAATGGTGAATCAGTTTGCAAGAAACACGCATCTGGGGCGATTAAATGGCTTACGCTGAGTATATCATAAGAGATATATCAAATTAATAAACTACATAATTAGCATTTTTGAGGCAGAACAATTTGCGTTTGCGCTCGACTGATAGAATTCTGTAGTGCACGCGAGCGGAGCCGCGGGCACAGCTACTATATAAGAAAAAATTAAATTAAATAACATAATGCTTAATAGAAATTCAATAGATTTATTAAAATAAGAACTCGATGAACAATATATTGAGTTCAATCAATGTCACGACCACCGATGTCAGATGGGTCAGATGTAATTAAAACTGTCTCAGAACTTCGCTTTCTTAATCCATCCGAAATGATCAAGCCAATTATTTTAAATTGTCTTTTTGATAAATGTTACTAAACCGTGTTAAGCTGTCTATTAAATGTGTATTAATTGAATTATTTGTACGTCATTTACATAATACGTTAAATTAAATTTTACGTTTCTAAAGTATATTATAATTTATTTGTTCTTTTAAAAAATATGGATAAATCACAAATTTTAGAAACAGGCAAATGGATCACGCTGAATAATAAGTGTGGAATTTACTGTTCTAATTGTATACCTACTCTACTACTAGGGATGTGTACATTTAGCTATGTGCTTGACAACCTGATGACTACACTGTTGAAATAATACGGTAGAAACTTATGTCGTCACTTCACGTTACGTTTACGTCGTGACGTAGTGTCACTTTTTTATTTGTTAATGTCACTGAATACACGTTCTTTAAGAACGGCTGCTTATTTTTTTGAAAAAAAATTAATTAATGTATCAAACTCTTTCTACAGGAAAAAAGTATTTTGAAGAAAAAAGGATATTTCCAGTTTAAAGTTTTTATGTGCTTTTAGCAAACGCTAAAATTTTTTTGTGATATTTGAAAGTTAGTATTTAGATCACAATTAAAATAAATAAATAGGTAACTCGTTTTTTATAGACGATCTGTTTCTCTCTTCTCGACACTTCAGATTCAGTCGAAAACAACTTTCTCGGTGAAAACTGAAGTGGCAGGAAAGGTAAATAAGATTTATTTTATTCTTGGTATGCTATCAGTATCATTTTTAAGTATATATTAATAAGTATTTTAATAAAAAGTTCTACTTTTTTATTGAATAGGTATACCACTCCAACAGAGTAAAATTGATGATCCTTCCTCCACCCAAAGCTGATTTTGAATTTGAAATGAAGGACGCAATATATAAGTGGAAACATACGAATTTTTGACCGGATGAATCCAACTAAACTTATAGCAGCTATTTTATCCCACTAAGTTGAGATTATTTAATTATTATTATATTAACCTTACGTTTATCTCACTATGACTTTTGTTTATGCAAGCCATACTTATTCCATAAATTCCGAAGTCGTAAGCGTTATTGTCAAATTTTATTCTTCATAGCGTTTTTGGGGAAAATATACAGAGTATAAATACACCAGGCGTCATAATATATATCTACATCTATACATAATATAAAACTCAACGTCTCTCTTTCTGTCTGTCCGTTTTTGTTATCACGTGAAAACCAAAAATCCCATTTACATTGTTATACCATTCATTCATATATATGTTATCTGGCCAGGTTATAGGATATATTATGTAAAATAAAGTAACATACGTTATATACAGTGACGATAACGGTGAATTAATTCGGAGAAAAGACGCATTTAGGGTGCTTAAATGGCTTACGCTGAGTAAACCATACAAGATATATCTCATTAATATTCTACATAATTGTAGCACTTAAAAAAACCTACAAAAAAGTCAGCAATAGCGTATGTCTATCTTCTAAGGATCACTCACAATAAGCATTTTTGTCATAAAAATAACTGGCGGGTGAACGTGATGTGTGGTAGTAGGAGCAGCATGATTCGCGTGGGTGTCAACTAATGGCATTCTCTAGTCCACAAGAGCGGAGCCGCGAGCACAGATAGTTAAAAATAAGAGTTAAAAACACAAAGTAGCTATATATAGCATGACGTGACGTTTGTTTTATCAGAAATTACACATATTTGTACTTCTTTCTTCTTCTTTTTTCCACGCCGCAGAAGCACTTGCCAGTATCAATGGTTTAAGCCTTCGTAGTATTTTCTAATCTTTACAGTGGGGTCTAGCAAGATTATAGCTCTCTTGTTGGACTATCTAGAGGGTTTTTGTGGCAACACAAAATGCATGTTCCTAGTTATTATTTATAATCCACTTCACTTTCGCATAATAACCCAACTATATCAAGCAAACTGCCAACAATATTACATAATATAGGTTCAGAGAACCTAAGTTCATGGATTAAAATAAAAATTACACAGCTCAAGATCCCGCCATAAGCTTCCCATTTTTATACTCACTTTTGAATTTGTATTTGTTTTGCTGGCAACACTCTCTTGTGCCGTGCTGTTCTACTATTTTCTAAACATGTGACATGTTCACATATTTTTGAAATCCAAAGCACTAAAAATAAAGCTAATCAATAGAATTAATCCATGTGTATAAATAAAATGATAGAGTTTTGCCGTTGTGCGTGCATCACGAAAAACTACTGGAGAGATTTTGATCATTTATATATATATTATGAATATATAATATATTATTTATAGATATTTCTTGGAATTATCAGGTTTTAAGCAAAACACTAGTAGTAATAAATAGATATATTATGTTAAATTGTTAATATAAATGAGTATAAACCTTTAAGTTATCAATAAAAAAATACAAAAAGAAGATACAATTTTCAAACTTTAAAAATAATGTCACTTATAACAGATATTTCCCAGTTACTCAAAACGAGAATATAGTGAAAGTCAAACTAATTTTCCGATAAGGTTCAGAGAGGATCACTTACGTTCTTGGGAAGAGTCGATTTCTGATATTTAAAACAGAACAAAGTCAAGAAACGTCGATCTAAATCACAAAGGAGAAGTTTGTCATTCCAAAAGTTTGAGTGTACGAGCCGTCGACCTAGAAACAACAATACTTAAGCAGACAAGTTTTTCAATAAGAGCTTTTGAACATGAGTTGATGACAAAGTTCATGTTACTTATACACTTGGTTACTCGTCACTGTCGCGTCAAAGATTAACAACTATGTAAACGACATAAATAATAATAAAAACGAGCTGCCTTCTTGGAAGTGACATTATTTGATACGTTACGAAATTCACCGAATATTAACTAAGATAATATAACTACGTTTTACATAATTGGCTATAATACCATTTCATAGAAATAAAGAGAACAATTGCTAAGACTAAGCTTCACTTAACACTAAATGCAAAGTCCTTAATATACGTACTTATGGTTTACTCAACGTAAGTCCCAAAAGCATCTTTTTTCCGAATTGATTCACCATTAACGTCACTGCTTATTTCGTATGTTACTTTATCTTACAAAATATATCTTATAACCTGGCAAAATAACATAGCTATCAATTAAAAATAAAGAATATGTAAATCGGATCAGTGGTTTTTGCGTGAAAAGAACATAAACGGACAAACAGACAGACAGACGTTGAGTTTCATAATATGTATAGGTATAGATGTATTAATGATTCACTATACAGTCAAAGACACATCGTAGTATTATAAACATGTAGTATATAGTTAATAATTATTGCAATCCTTTTAGGACATTTTTTTTATGAAATTAGCTATCACCAGACAAACGAATTTTATAAAGGAAAAGCACTTCAGCGTGAACATACAAAAGTAGAATAATAAAATATAAAGGGTAAAAATACTTTTCATACAATTCAATTTTCACCGAAAGCGGTGATAAATTATTAAGAAAGTTGTCATCTAGACAAAGAAATTTAATTATAAACAAGGAAATAAGTAAAGAATAGAATTAACATCGGTAACTTTTGCGAGAATACTTTGTGTGTATATGAAAACGGGGTTGACATTTATATTGTGAAATCTGCGAGTGGATGACACCTACTGGCTTAACTTAAAGATAACATAAGCTCACATTCCCTGGAATTTATTAAAGCACAATTGTTCATACATGTTACCTAAGTACCAGGTAACCCTATTGCTTGTGTCTCTACGAGATGGAAAATTTAACAAACTCTAAGCTTTGTCTGGACTCTGTCACTATGTAGCTTAATCTTTCACAAAGAACAAAGACTAAGATGTCAAAAAAAAAAACCTATCTTGTCGAAATATTCATGCATACGTAACATATCCATTCAGGCAAAGGTTTCTAAGTTTACAGATCTCTTTTTCAACAAAGACTTTTTTTTTCAAATACTAGATTGCTTAAAACGTAATATATCTGTCAGAGTTTTTGTGCGCAGTCAACCATGAACTTTCGACAGTTCGAATGAATTAGCCTTGCCATTCAAAGGGGTAGGGCGCCCTTCTGGCCACCCCGTACCCAGGTAGCGACCTAAATTCAACATTTTACTGGCAACCCCTACAATCAAGTATAATAAAACTATTCATATAAGTGACAAAAACCAGTAACTTGACTACCTAAGGCTGGGTTTACGTATGGAATTCAGTTAATCTAATCTGACTCGTCGAAATGTATAGGTTACAGTAATGAACAAATTGATTGAAATGTATCTCCAGTATCTGGGAAATGGGGTTAAGACGGAATGTCATTTTTTTAATAGTAAAACAGTTCTTGTAATCCTATATATAAAATAGCACGATTATGGCGTTAAAGCGTTTAATGTGTGGCCCTGCACATCTATAGGTGCTTGGCAACAAATTTTCAACTTGAGAGTGAGTAGTTGGGATATTACCTCACACAAAATTATTCACAAACTTTACTTATTTATAATATTACTGTAGAACTTATAGGGTATAGATTATATTCTTCACTTTTTTAATTCCATAGAAATATTTAAACGGTCGTGTAGTACTAAGGCGTTTATTGAACACAGACAGTTACTTCTTTTTACAAGGTTTTATTTAACTTGATTTATTAGTATGGGTAAAATCTTGCAAGGGGATTTTAAAACAGCTATCCCCAACGTATTAAGCTGAAATTGTTCATACACGTTTAGTTTGGATGACATTAGATGGTTAGCTGTTAAATGACGTCATTCTAAATCCGATATGGCGGACTCCTAAAGATTGCTGACCAGTTATTTTTTGATGCACCCCTTATGATATGGATATCAAATAAATGGGTTCACTGCAAAGAATGCGAAAATAAAAGTAGTATAACAGAGATGTAGTAGTAGAAAATCAGATAGATTTACGGAGGTCAAAAAACTGTTAAAACTGTTAAAAGTAATAGAAACAATAGTTACAAAATAGTAACCAAAAAATAGTTAGTTTGTTATGCATCTAAATGAAATTTTGCTATAATTTATATAAATTAAGTATTTACCTTGCTATATATTTTTTTCTAAATTACGACATAAAATTTATCACTTTTAGACATATGTATGTGTAATATACTAAGTACCTACTAGCATGTATCAATTACAATATGTGACAATATGCAGACTTAAAGGGGGGCTTTAAGTAATTTTCAACGGAATATGTACGAAATTACTTCTCCAAATATATTTTATAAGTTGTTCGACTATTACTCTTTAAAGCTAAGCTGTGATAGTTTTCCTTTTAACTTAGTTATATTATATACTACTTTCGTGATTTTATAGCTTGACAATTGAGTAACAAAAATGAATGAAAAGAAAAATGGCTTTTACGCACCGAAAATATTTTTGAACGACCTATCCGATGTCATTCCACACCATGGGATAGACTTGAAAAAAAAACATCCCCACTTCAAGTGTAGTTCAGGGTACCCCTAAAAAAAATTATTGTACTGTTTTGTCGTCGTGATTAATATGAAAACCAAATTACAGCTTTCTAGTACTAAGTATTTCTTAGCTAAGCCGCGGATAGAAAGACGGGCATGGCGAAACTATAAGGGTTCTTTGTTTCCTTCGGAAACCTCAAAAAGTCAATGCTAACTTTTGTAAAAAAAAATTACAAGATTTACCATTGATAATTTAACTCTTATAAAAGCAATGATAACATTAATATTATTAAATAATTAATGTATCCACTGATTTCTCTCAACAGTGTTTTATGGGACTTTTCACTGATCAAAGTTTTATTAATAAAATGTCACCGGAATAAATATTTCTTGTTTGATATTCCTGCATATAATGGACAATGACGTTTTGGTTTTTATACCCCTCAATTACAACTTCAGTAGATTAGGCTGTACGTAAAACGGCTTATCTTTCAATACTTGTTTCTTGCGTGTCTATGCAAATTTATAAAAGAAAAAGTAAATGGTTTATTATAGGAATCGTAAAAAAAACCTAATTACACATACGAGAATGTAATATTCAAGTATAATTATATATAATCGCGTGGCTGACTGTATGTTCCATTCTTATCCGAAATAAAGATCGACGTCCTAATTAGAAGAGTAAAGCTTACATAGCTCTCTTATCGGAAACTCTGTAATTGGAGTGACGTGATTCGGAACATGCCATAATAATGATTACATTGAAGTAACTCCTATTTGTTTCCGGTAAAGTAAATTTATTACAAATCATTAAGATAAGTTAAGTTTTTTTACTTAAATTTCGAATTTATTTAATGGTTGTATGACGTGGACGAAGATGTATTGTTGTAATTACGCGTTCGTTTGAATATGAGGAGAAGATTTGTGCTCGAAAACAAAATGCTAAAATGTCCAAGAGAAAAGTTAAACATTATTTTCCAAGTGAAAATAACAGAGATTTTTTTTTCATAAAAGAAACGTAAAAAGTTTATGTCGTCTGACACAAACAGACTTCTTTATCCTTAAAGGCGAAATTTGTGAACTTGTAAAACTAATTGGTATAGCATGCAAATAGAGAGGCTCTCGAAAACGTTGATCCACGGACACAGTACATAAACTGTTCTCAATGTAAATGAGATTCCACAGCTGCCACGAATTTATCTTCTTGTTAAAAGCCTGTATAACGAAGACTTTTATAAATATTCCTATTGATTTTTTTTAAGTGGAAACTTCTTTTGCACCGTTGTGATTTGAAACTCAATGAAACGAAAAAGCGACAGTAAAAAGAGACAACCATATATATCTATAGGATTTAACCTACGACAGAATAAGATAGAATACATTTACATTATGCACGGTTAATGCAAGTCCTGATTTTCATGATTGTTTGCCTAGCGGTGTGCGATGACAAGACTTTATACGCAGTACGAGTGGTCGATAGTTCGAATCCCACTGATTTAGGATATATAAAAATAATCTGTAAAGAACATTTTTTTATGTTTTTTCTAAAGTTTACTTCTGATACGGGTGAACTGCTGCACACATTTTTTTGTATAAATGTATTTCATACTGAGCACGGCTTTTTAGTAAAACTTATATTAATGGAAACATCTATTATATAAATGTTTATAACTTCAGTATATAAAATTGAAAATTTATAATTATTCCCAAAGGTATTACATATAAAGTCAGATTTTAGCCGTTTTTATTAAAACCATATTTCTTCATATTAATTATTTAAATAGGTTAAGTAATTTTTACTGCAAAGATAAATAGTGTGATAATATTGAAATTTTAATATACAAATACCAATCAGATTTTACTTTTATTAATTAATTAATTAAAGCAATCATCAGCTCTAAACTTAGTTAACATATTTTTAGCAGCGATCAGGGAATTTGAATGTTTCGGTCTCTGTATGACGGCGACACAAATGGTATGTAGGATAGACAGCAAACCACCGGTAACTCTTGGGCTTACACCATTGGATCCTCTCTCACCGATACCAAGGAAATAAACTGTTTCACTCATCTGGTGTTGGTCTAAGGTTCCAGACAAAGAAACTCGAGCTATGAAATCCATCGCAGCGTCATCCAGAACACACATAGAAATCTATCGGCCGTTAAAATTACTTTAGCACGTCACAAACACAATAAGTTCATAAACATGAGCTACGCAACGAACAACGATTTACTTAATGTTTTGTATAATTTGTTAAGGTTTTTTAGGAAACTTCCATAAATCAGAACGTCCGTCTTCCACGCGAAGTAACGAACCAACTCGTACTACATATATACCGACAACCGGTAGATGTTTCACGAGGCAATTTGTTGAGGCATTAATTGTATTTATGTTGGCTGCTGCACATTAACTTTGTTTGCGCGCACTTATTGGTAGTGGGATCTCTTACCCCCGTAATTGGCGATAAAGGATCCAACAGTAATATCGGCCCATAAAATATTATATAAAAAGCCTATTCAAATATTTTTATAATATACATAGTTCAGAAATTCACATTACAATAATTGTTATATAGTTGAAACAAAGCAATGAAATACTACATAGGTAATTTGCTTAACTAAATACAGATATAGTTATAAAGGCTTTGAATATGTAAGTATTTGAATTATCAAGCAACTTAAAAACGTGATGTATTTTAATGAAATCCGCTCTGCCAGTAACAACTTTAGCTCGTAAAGCAATAGTTAAGCAAGAAAAGAGTTTTGAAATTTATTTGTCTAGTCAGATTTAACTGTTTGCAGATACAATGACGGAACAGTTTTGTGGAATTAGATAATTTTGCAAATGGCGATCATAGCACAGTGGTTAAGACACTTATTGTTGCTTGTTAAGCGCACAACTACGAATAACGTGTCCCACAGTATTACCTACATGTAAACGTAAATTATTATATGCGCACAAATAAATTTTCCAGTCCTTAAAGTAACACCGACTAAAATTCATCCGAAAATCAAATAGTTCTAAACAGTTATATTAAGCTTTGAAGAATGTTTATATCCGTTGGAATTTTCTATTTTCATAAAAATACATCACATATCTCGCTATAAGTAATTCATGGAAATGTATTATATTACAAAGAGCAAGCTACGGAACATTACATATTTATAATCCTGACATAAAAAGATATTATCACTTCTGAATATCCTAATGTCGAGACAACTTAGCTACGGTATGTACATACATGTGTATTAAAAACATAAAAAAAATGTAATATATATATGTAATATTTCTTCATATAACTCTGTTATAAGGCTATGGTAATAGAACTATTTACCGTTAACTTTATTGTTTTAAAAGGATCAAGAATTTTCATTTTAAGCAAATTCTTCGTTTGGTACTAGTTTCGGTCAATGAGTTAGAATTATCAGTAGCAGTTATTCCTAAATAGGTTTTAATTTAATGGTAGTTTAAACATATTTTGCAATTACTAAGATGTAAGATTAATAATTTCATATTATCTATATATAATACCTATATTAAAATAGCAGATAAATTATTCATACATATTTGGAAGGGAAAACTTTGTGGGTTATAACAATATGTGGATATATTAACGCACAATGTACAACTATTAACTCGTATATCTATATATATAGAATTCGTGTACCTATTCAAAATGTTGTTGGTTTTATTTCAAACACAAATTTGCATTAAAATATGAAATCATTTTACGTTCAAAGACATCAAAATCCATTTTGTTATTTATATAAAAATGAAATTCTAACTCACAAGATCCTATCAGAAACAGATAAAAAGTAACTAACACTCAATGTAAATAAGTACAGTAAGACAACAGTATTCTGTAATTTTTTTAAAAGGAAACAAAACTGTGGTTCAAAGATACTTTGCATACTGTTTGCATTTGGTCGTAGTGTGGGATGCTTGCAGCCTTTTACTCTAATTGTATTGGACCCGGGGAAACATGAAGGGGTGATATATGGAAGTCGGGTACAGATGTAATATTACAAGAAAGGGTTTTACCCTTAGTTAGTTATTCTTGAATAGATAATACCATAGGTATATAAATGGCATGCATCTACCAACTTTAATCAGTATAAAATGCACAAATGGAACTCGTGAAGTGAAACTATTTATTCTTCCTCTTCTGTCGTGTAGATGATTGTATTAGATTGATTCTAACTGCAATTCGGCCACCTTTAGAGAGTTTAGAAATGCTACTGATTGGTCAAGTTTATGCAAAAATGAGGAAACAGAGAGCGTAAGAAAATAACTCTATTCAATTTTGGCCCTAAGAAGGAATTTATGAACGGCAAATACTACTAAACATGGCAGTCATGGAGAAGAACCAACAAGAAACTCGATCGGGGTTATCTTATTTGATATTTTTTTTACAAATGTATAAATAATATTTACAGTCAGTATTAATATTAACATATTAATAATTTAGTGGGTGTACAGAGAGGGAGTCATTTCCAGACATAACTACCATTCACATAATGATCCACCATAGGGACAGTATTTTAACAGTAAAACCTGCTTGAAATGTTCCTTGAACTCATTGTCCAAGAAGACAAGAAGAGATGTAGCCTGGTTTGGGTGTCACCACAGTCGTGTAGCACTTTAATTTGTTGTCTAAATATATTAGTCCGGCACATTGATGGTACTTTCCCTGATGATAAGTACAGTACAATCCATCAGCGGTCACCGCTGTCATGCCGGGGTTATTTAACTACATACTTAACCGGACAACTTGAGTTTGAAATTTGTTAAATGACTGCCAAAAAGTCTCCTTCGTGCCAATATATAAATTATTGACGGATCGCGTACATCAAGGTATCTAACTAATAATGTGTCAGTCATTACAGTCATCGTTATATCCAGGTATACTCGTATTTATAATCGGACAGATCCTGATGAAGCCATTTTTGTTTCTCTAATGTCTGCTAGAAGTAAAATTCCAAAAGAGATCTCTCATCAGAGTACTCATCTATTTATGAAAAAATAATAATGAACATATGTACGTTGTACGCGCGTTAGAATCGTATACTCAAAAATTATTATAGTGACATCTAGCGTTACAATTATGGACTACATAGACAACCAAAGAGCAGGTCATAGTTTATTTCAACATTTGTAATATATTTCTAGATAGCACTGTACGTACATTTGTAAAATACTTTCTACAATAATTTTACATTTTGTACAAATTTTAAATTTGTACAATAATAAAACAAGAGACTTTGCTAGTAACTTCATAGTGTAAACTTTTTGTTACAATCTGCGCGCGCATCGTATAAATCCACTATCATTCATAATACGCCTAAAGAAGAATGGCTTCAAAAAATATTTCATTTTGTTTAGTATAATTATCTACGTCAAAATCTACTTTACAGATATAATAATATACTAAAATGTTATAACATTATTATTTCTTAATAACACGCATCATATAATACTTTACAAAAAAAAAATGTCGAACAACTTTACTGAAGTCCTTTTCTTTGAGAAATTTAATGTCTGACCTTTTCTACAGAATATAAAACAGGTTTTTCGTTCGTCCTTTGGCGTCGAGGTGAAACTTTGTCGTGAGATTTCAGAGCTTATCGCTAAGCGGTTACATAGGGACTAATATTGGAAAGTTTTCAACTTTCTTTTTCTTTCAATGGAATGGAACCTTTATTTAAACGGCTTATCTATATAGAACAAAATAGTACCATGGATCAATGTCAAAAACTGTTATTGAAAATAATATATTTCTCATACCAAGAGACTTATCGTTATTAATGAAACAATTGTGGAAATTAATCAAAGTATAAGAATTAACTTGCAAAGGACTTCAAAGTGACTTGAACTATAATAATAGTACAATTAAATCCCAATAAATAAAACTGGTCTGAAATATTATCGTGATAAACTTGATCATTGAATATATATTATTATAGTAACCTCTTGTATCTTATGTATAGCAAACGAACATCAATTATACTCTTCCTGGAAGAGTATCAATGTCTTATATAATAAAAACTGTGTATGTTTAATACCAATAAAAAAATACATTATATGACATATTCCAATTCTCAAGAGACCTAATATGATCATTGATCAAGGACCGACTGACCGACCCACTGTTTTAAATAAGGTTTTCCACATTCCCGTTCTTCAAAACGTCTCGCTAGCAAAGTGTGACAGCCTCGATATCCTAGATATATATAGGTGTATAATATAGATATTCGCAGCCACTTTAAGTCCAAGATTTACAAGGGAGTATCATCTCCGTCTCATCTAGAAGACTCGGAATCCTGAATAGGTTGCGACGGTTTTTAACGCTGGAACAGCTGTATTTGTTTTGCACGGCACATGTTCAGCCTTGTATATAATAGTGTTCACACCTTTGGAACAGATCCGCAGAATACCTCCTCAAAACGCTGGACAGGACAGGACAGGACAGCGACCACTATCGATGGAATGTAAATCCCACAGTAGTGGCCGATGTTATTGGATTGCACTGTGCTCACCGTCAGATACAATGTCGTCACATTGTCGTGCTTCGATAAAAAAAAACACTTATCAGTATGCGGATATATGTATTAAACTAATATATTTAATCAAACCAAAATATATTACGTATAGGAAAAATAGTAGAGAATTGTATGCTAATAATGATAAATCAATTATAGTACCTTAATATTTAATTTGTATTTCCTGAAGCAGCTTGATAGAAGCTGAACAAAGTCATAGAAAAACGTCCACGAATCATTCATATTTCCGCTATGAATTTTCGAAAGAGAAATACGTACTTGCGACACGACGTAATACGATAATTGTGTCTAACTGGATCGCGACCACCAATAACCAGGTTTAACAACCGCTATAGTGGCATGTTTAGGCGTGTAGCGTTCCGGGATCAGCTTGTGTATATCCAGTAGTCACGCTGGCTGGTAGGGATCTGCGACTGGCTTGCGACTACCACGTACATGGTGATAAACCCATCACAATGACTCTATGTTGGTGTGTCGGGTTTCAAATTCAACCAGTCTATGCCAACTGCCGTGAAACTTGACCGATATCTCGGTAGTCGCCTTTGTTTTCAGATGGTACACTGAAGCCACTATATCGCGCTATAATAAAAAAAAACTTAAATTTTATTATGGTGTACTAAGGTTTTCGCCATGACGAGGAAAGTTGCCGCCCGATTATCAACAAAACTCTTCTAGTTAAAAGTTAGAAACGCTGCACTCGAAGACCGTTCTAAACTTTGATTGTCTATTACGAAGGGTTTGAGTTATTTTTAACGAGCCCGGTAACGTTGATATCGATGGTCAGAAGTGACCTTGCGTTATACATTGCAATGATCACTTAATATCAGGCCAACTATCCAAAAAATTTGGTGTTTTTATTACCCGACTACGCTGAATCCAAAAGGAAGGTTATAATAGGCAAGTTGACTCTTTTTGAAAGTAGATTTTAAATTATTAATTATAGTCCGATTAGAGGAAAAAATATTATCATATCTTTTAAGACCAAGAACATCGCAACACTTTATTTTATAACTTTACTTTTCATAAACAGGCGAAAACGCTGCCAGCCATATTAGTCTATATATTATCTTTGCTGTGATGTCATACGGGCTGTAAACAAACATTTGACATTTAGCCAACGTTAATCATTGCAAAAAGCTCGATCCTTTTTATTAAAATGACAACGTTTTCTAAATGTCAAATGTTTGTCAAAAGCTTGTCAAATGTCAAAAGTTCAAAATAGAAAATAAACTATTTTTAAATTGAAAATATATAGCCATCTAACACTTTTAATACCTGAAATCGATAAATATTGATTTCTTAAGTCAAATACTACAGAAAATATTTATTTATTGCGCCTAATTTGATATGAGGCAAGTTGCCTATTTCAGAAGTCTTTTTATATTAATTTCATCACATAAATCATCATATGTTTATCTGTTTCCACATATCTCCTAAACTACCAATCATAATTTGACAAATGAGGTATCGTTAGAAGCGTCTTGATCGTCCTCTGGTTACATCACAACAAATCAATATGGCGCCCTTTAGAAGACATAAAGTTCTATAATAAAAAAAAACGTTTTTGTAATGTGCCATGAAGGATATCAAACGAAGCCTTAATTAGCACATTTCTAAAAACATAGACATAACTTTTCAGGGCGCGATGTTTTCAGTAGTCAGATTTTTAGTTTTAAGCTTATCTAGTTACATAAATAAACTCATTCATAATTCGTTTAACATCTAAACAATCAATGTTTTGTTCCAAGAAATTGCCTTTTAATTTGAAACTTCCATCGCGGTCTTAAGCTAAGCCTCCCTTTTCGATTTTTTGGTTGGTTGGAATAAAGAATTTTTTAATTAAATACCCTGTTAAGAGGACATAACAGTCGAATTTAATTGAATTTCAGTGAACAAAGGAATCGGAGGGGAAATATGAAAATAATCCGGACAGATAAGAAAACGTAACTTTTACAACGTAATGATGCGTACTGGTAAGTTTTCGAGGGTCTCGATTATATATTTATGATAAAGCTGGATCCGACTTAAGCATAACTTCTGTATCAATTTTCGTACATACAATATTCAAAGGTAACGAAGTTTATTCGAGAGTTTTGTGTATTTGATAAAAAAAATATGAGAATACTAAAAAATGTACGAAATACGCTACGCAAAGAGTTTTCTTAACAACTCAAACTTTTTTACTTTATAAAATGGTTCACAGAAAGGAAGCCAATTGTTAAGTAGGAAGGACGGATATAGTGTTACAAGGTGATAATGATACACTATTTAATATAAGTCGGAGAATATTGTCGATGTGATTATGGAATCCGTACTAATGACTTAGTATTCTTACTATTGACTGGGCACAATACCAACCGGTATGATCTGAGACCGCACGCACCTTATAAGCAGGTGACGGCCGGCTTGAAGGCATAATTGGTCGAGCTGTTGATAGTGAAGATCTCAAGTCAACTACAATAAACACTGTTTCTATGTGCCGTTTCACTGCCCATCTCGCTACGTATTACAATAGGACTAGAGGAAAACAAAGAAGGTAATTATATACGACCTGTGTGAGGAATCATATATGCATAGAAGTTGTGAATACAAAACAGTAGATGATAGAGATACTACTTCCTACTTAGGTTAGATAAAGATAAGAAGGATGTGAATATTTTCGGCCAGTATATTTTAAAATCAGAAATGCTTAACAAGCATTTAAAAGTTTAATACATCGCGGAAATATTCCAAACATGTTTACCAAATTTTAAATAGCGTTTTTAGGATTAATTATTGTTTCTTGGTTGACACGACATATCTAATGGACTCGCAGTCCATCTGATTTTAAGTAAACACTGAATTCTTTAATCACTTATAATAACTGAAAATCACTTATAATTTATTTATTAACGAGCTCAAGACAGACACAGAAGTTCAACGATCACGTTCATGTAAAAATGTAGTTTCTATTCATTCATAAAAAAAAGCTAGAAAAGTAATTTTATTGGGAACCATCCGACCTCATACAAAGCAAATTAATGAATTTAAGCTAACATATTTCTCAGATTTTTAAAGGTAATTTAAAAATATTTACCTCATTTTATTTCAAAATTTTTCATAAAATAAAATTATAGGTTTTTTCACCTTCAAAAGTTCGTGAGGGCAGACACAAATGTAAGTGTAATGGGAACATGGCGTAAAGTTTTCTGATGTACGATCCAAAGCGACATATTTTATTGAACGCAGTTTTATTTATAGGTATAATTATACACATAACGCCATGTTGAATCCTACCTGAGTAAACCAGACAGGACAGGACCAGGAGAAATCGATTCAAAATTTAGATTGTTCGCTTTTTTCGTAAGGTCAGAACTCGTTAAACTTAAGATAATATTAGGTCTTTACCTATGAAATTGCCGTTTTGTATGAAAAAATTTAAACGATGTTTTTTTCATGCATTTTTTATTTGTATTAATTGAAGTAATCACCCATGCAATCAATGCATCTTTGCCAGCGCAGTGGCAGTTTATTGATGCCCTTCTTAAAGAAATCAGCTGGACGGGAGGCAACAAATTCTTCAAAGGCATTTTGTACTGCCTCTCGGGTATTGAATTTTTTTCCCGCCAAGGAGTTATCCAAATTCTGGAAAAAGTAGTAGTCTGTAGGCGCAAGGTCTGGTGAGTAGGGCGGATGACGGAGAACTTCCAACCCCAGTTCTTGCAACGTGGAGACCGTCTGTTGTGCAGTATGAGGTCGCGCGTTGTCGTGCAGGAGCAGCGGATACGAGCGATTGACCAATGCTGGTTGGAGATGTGCCAGCTTCTCCATCATTGTGTTCAGTTCTTCACAGTACACATCTGCAGTAATGCTCACCCCGTTTGTTAAGAAGCTGTGATGAATCACACCGGCGCTAGACCACCAAACAGTAACCATCACTTTTCTAGGGGTAAGTTTTCGTTTAGGGCATTGTTTAGGTGCTGAACCAGGATCCAACCAACTTGCTGAGCGCTTGCGGTTATCAAACAGAATCCATTTTTCATCGCAGGTAACAATGCGGTTCAAAATTCCTTCATTTGTGTGTCTGTTGAGCAGTGCAAAGCACGTCTCGACGCGTACTTCGCGCTGGCGATCATTGAGTTCGTGGGGCACCTATTTGTCAAGCTTTTTGACTTGCCAATTTGACGCAAATGGACCAATATTGTTTTGACGCTAACGTCGAAAGCTGCTGCTAATTCTGCCGTAGATTGTGTATCATCAGCTTCCACAATCGCCTTTAATACGTCATTGTCGACCAAAGTCTTCGGACGACTGCGAGGTTCATTTTTCAGGTCGAAATTCCCAGAACGGAAGCGAGCAAACCAATAACAGGTGGTGCGTTGGTTTGTAGTGTTAGCTCCGTAAACGTCGTTGATGTTGCGTGCCGCTTGTGCCGCGTTACTGCCACGACGGTACTCATATTCCATAATTATTCGAATTTTTAACGTATCCATGATGACAAAAAAGATTGATATGCGATGAAAATGTAACAATAATCAATAAACAAATGACTACTTTTGGAAAAAGAATTCCATGTTTTTAAAATAAAATTAATTTGAAATTAGAATTCTTAGCCAAACTAAAATTATTTTGATTTGAAATGGCCAGTACTGCAGAACGGCAATTTCATAGGTAAAGACCTATTATTTGATGTTAGAGTAATGTATGTAATTCAACAACTTTTGAAATTAGTAGTAAAATAGGTCCTATATTATTAAATATACTGAAACTAGAAGATAATAAACTAAAAATTTTTACAATACAGAAAACCTACTTCAATTATTTTGATGAGTTCCCTGTTTTACCTTCGAAGTCCAAGGTCCAATACCATTGTGACCACTTTTGATATTTTTCCCTTTCCAACGATAAAAGAATCATCTAAATCGGTTCATACACAAATTAGTTATGGCTGAATATGCATAGAAAATATCTACATTCGAAATGAGAACCTCCTCCTTTTTTGAATTCGGTTAAAAATTTATAGACATATCATATCACACGTTCAATATATTAATCAATCTTCGAACGCCGCGGACGTTGATTCATGTTTATTTTTACTTTGTAGCTTAAGAGTGGTTGAAGGAACCAGTTCAACTATGAGACTGCGGAAGCAACACCTCCCCACACCTATTTCTGCTGTAAAGCATAATTGCTAAAGCTGCTATGCTCCGGTCCAAAAGACATTGTTTGTCACACACACGCACTATATAAATATAGAGAACTAAAAATGTTGGTGGTATATATATACCTTTGGTGTGCTCAATGAAAATAAACATCAATAAGGGCCAGATCGTTTACTTGGTAAAATTAGTATTGTTTTTTGATTCGTGTCGAAACAATAAGTGACACTTTGATGTATATCATCTCTTTAGTTATCTAGCGTACCAAAGAGGCCTTTCATAGAGGATCGCTACATACCTTTTACTAATGCTAATACATTTTTTATGACTTTTGTACATAATTGAAAAATATTTACGCTCACTATAGGTATCTCTAAATGTTTCATATATAAATAATGTGATAAGTTTCTTTCACATTGAAATGATCTTCACAACGTGTTCGAACTCTGCCCTCGCGAATAGAACAAAAATGTATATAGACTGACCTCATCCTTTTCTTTTTGAGGTTGCTTATAATTAATAGTCATAGGAAGCACTGACCATTTAATGTCAGGAGAAACCATGCATTTGGGAGAAACACCTATTTGCTACTTCATACTATAAAAATACGAAATTTGGCATATAGTCTGTACTGAATATTTCATTTAAATTCGATCACAGAATTCAACGTGAAAAAAGTTTCAAATAGAATAACGACACATGTTAAATAATGCAAACGAAATTGTACAGCAAAACATAAAAGTAAAACATTTTAATTGGATTTCGTTGTGATTCAAAAACATCATTCAATTTCAATTCTTTCTAAAGAAATACATTTTCTTTACAATTTATTCAAATATCTAAAGACTCTAAGAATCACTGCAAGCTACTTAATAGTATTTTATTTGCAAAAATAGAAATCTACTTATAATTAAACTTCGGCATTAAAATCTGATACAAATTTAATTTACAAAAATAAAAATAAAATAGATTTTAGACAAATTTTATTTGAATTACGTTTTATGGGGTAACTTTTATCTTCGACTACCTGTGCCCCGTGGTTTTACATTTCTCCGTTTTCGTTGAGCGTCCAGCCTGGCCTCAGCCACCGATAGTCCGTGAAAACCTCACGGCCCGCCCACGCCCACGCCTATATTGTCACTTCGTTCCCGCTTACTCTCCCATCTCCCACTCTCTGACCTACACTTTGTATGGTAATTGCTCCGCTCCTAAGAGTCGTAGCACAATGTTAGATAGCAAGTAATCGTCCTCCATAAATAGGCTAATAAATTTAAGATGTTTATAATTCATGATATTAAGTATGGCTAGAGGGTCATGGTATCGTCATTTACAAAAAACAATTTGTTATTATTGTACAAATAATCATCATAATTATCATGCCGTAGATACACTGAATTTCATAAATTTCTAAACAGTTCATAAATATTATAACTTACTTAATTTCTTTACTTTTTTCTAAGTGTATTATTATAATTGTTTCACCAATAGTTTTATGTATTAACTTCTTACATGTGTAATAAGTAAAACGTAATGGATATTCGCAGATAAATTAGAAAACAAATAGCTTAAACAGATGACTTTTCTAATGTAAATATATTTGACTAATATGTAGGAGGCGCTATCTATTAACCAATGGTTATTATAACACATTATAGCAATAGAAAGATGACTTCTATTTTTATTTCATATATAATAAACAGAAAAAAAAATCAAAACAATCATACAAAATTATTTTTTTATACTAAATGCGTTATGCGGCAGTACTCCAACATATTTATTATTTAGATTAAAAATTACAATTACACCCATATCATTAACGTTCCTACTGTGATTCATAAATCTTAAAATAGAATTAGTGTCTGGAAAACGATTTATTACGAGTATAAATTCGGAGAAATATATCATCAATATTCCATATTATTAGAAATAAAATCATAGATACGGCATTGTATGTAACTTCGTTCTTAAAATAACTTTGATTTATATTTTTTAAGTTTCTTCGGCTCATTTACCTACTGTGAATAAAATCAAAAATGAATCCATAGAAAATTTTCTAATGTGCAAAATTTAAAATAGAAATAGAAAAAAGATATTTTTAATGTAACGTGAATTTTTTCCAATGTTTTAGACACTAGATATCTGCATCTGTTATTCTGTTATAGACAAAACTAGCAAAGTATTGAAGACCAAACGACTGTATGTAATATATTTCCGCAAAGTATCACTTTCCTCTTCCAAATAACTATTATAAATCAAAACATACCAGCATACTCGTACGAGTATTTCGGGCATTATGTAAAGTAAATGTTAAGCTTTCATAATAGTTGAATATCTGTATGAATAAACTATTTGATCTATTTAATTAACTAAACATTCATTTTAAACTATTTGTCTATCAATTGTCAACAGAGGAGAATATAAGGTGCAAAACGATGAAGAATTAAGGTAGATGTGACGGGCGCTACCATAAAAAAAAAATGCATTTGAGAAATAATAATAATATATACAGATAATAAATATAAAGAAACGTCTTAGTAAAATCATAGTACCGTGATAAGACTTTCCCAACCACACTATAGTTCTCCTATCGGTATCTTCCCAGTAACAGCATTGAGCCAATCCTCTTTTTAACTTAAAGCTTACCATCTTCGAATGAACAGTAAATTAAAAACATTTGCTATTGTTGCCATTTTCTAAACGCTTATCTAAAAAAGGCACTCTTATCTGGCAATTCTCAACAGAACTTTGACAAAACGTACCCTTCGCACAAGCGGCCAAGCACGTGTTAAGGTCCGTCACACGTGCCACCCTCACTGTTTACAACTTAGAAAATTCTCTCGGAAAAATTCGGTATCGAATTTTGCAGACTCACGTCTTGTGTAAGGAATGTTATTTTCATACACTTGATTAATGATCGACTCTTAGTAGGTTTACGTATCTCCAGATAAGTATAATGATGATAGAAGGCAGCACATTATCTTTTTTACATTAGTTAAAAATATAATACAATATTATTTTATTACACTCATATGTGATATGTGACGCCCATACGTAGAAGTATTTCATAATTATTTGTGGAGAGGTGAGGTACAAATTTTGCTGTGACAATTATGCCCGACTGGATTGCGACCACCATACAGCAAGTTAATACCGGCCATTATGGCACGCTTGACGTGACGCTTTCCGGAATCAGTCGGTATATATCCAACAATCAAGGAAGGTGGTAAAGTATCTGTACCCGTTTGATTCACGACTACCATGCACATGGTGATAAGCCCTTCACATGACTCTATCCTGGTTTGTTGCATTTAGGGATCAACCAGTGTATATCCAGCTGCCAATTGGCTCACTGTTCGAAATTAGAGAGATTACCGAGCTCTTGAATTGAATTGTACTTTGCTTACATATAACCCTAAACGCCGCTTTACAATTTTATTACCCCATAAATAAACATTTTATTTTGTTTGTATTCACATTTGACTACAATATAATTTTGATTTTAAGCAATTAATGTAGCTGAAGATCTCAGTTTCTCGCTTAAGTTGTAATCAAAATATCTATCTTTGTATTAGTCCCTAACAAGGCACTTGTGAAGATCAAATTCTACCACTACTACCATTAACTAATAAAATAACTCACTTAAATATATAAGAGACAAGAAGTTAATAAGTAATTACGTTCGAGAGACATCAATCAAGAATCACTCCAAAGTATTAAAGCTACTTCGTCATTATAACTATTAGTTCGGATGGAAGTTAGTTCCGAAACTCCTTAAGATTATTCGTAGAATATGTTTCAGAACACTTTGCTTCTTGCAACGGGTTATGGCTCAATTATAACAAGTACTTCCCAGATATGAATGAAATAAAAACAAATTCAGTTTAAGCACAAATTTATACTAATGCAAACACAAGAGTTTTGTTTGTTGGTTTTGTTTGAACGCGCTTATCTCGGGAACTACAAAACAGATTTAAAAAACTCACTTTAGACTACTAGCGTTGCATCCGCGGCTCCGTACGCATTTATTGCGCAGTAATTATTTTCATCCCGAAATTTTATTTTTACTGATTTTACTGACAATTCATATCTATACTAATATAATAAAGTGAAGAGATTTTTTGTTTGTTCGTTTGTTTAAACACGTTAATCTCTGAAACTTCCAATCGGATTCCAAAAACTATTTTTTTATAAGATAGGCAGATTCACGAGGAAAAGTATAGGCTATGTATTACTCAGTTAGCATTAAATTTTGATTTTTATTAAATAAGTCGGAAGAAATAGTCCACACTGACTGCTTTATCCACGTGCACTGGCGTAATAGTTCGTGATACGTAAAAAAATCAGCAATACTATATGCCAATGTCGTATACATAAGCCACAATAAGATATTTTGTGATAGTTTTATTGAAAATTGAAAAGTGATATATGAGCATTATTATTAGGCATGACATATCAATCGTTACGCACAAAATTTACTTCATCATCAAGACAATTTTATGTAGATAAACTTTGCCCTTTATAGTATGTTGTTAGGACAAATAGTTTGGGAAATAATGTAAAATTAAAATAATTGAACACTCGGCTTGGGTCTGACTACAGGTGTAGTGCCGCGAACAAGCCGTGTGAGTTGTGACGCATAACCCTGGCCGTCCGGAAATAAATATTGTACATACTAAAGTGCTATAAATCATCAAGCAGCGATTTCTTTTAAATTTAACACTAGTGAAACAGCTAGTTTTAAATTAAATAACACCCTCCATTTATATAACTCATGATAAAACTGAAACACATATTTACTTAAGTGAAATTGTGGCACTTAAAACGGAACTGGGTTAATATATTCATTCTCTGTGACCAACATTAACCCTTTTAAGCATTATTTTTTAGAAGAAAACAAAACGAAATACTTACATGAACTAGGCAATGTAGGTTACCTACTTTCACGACCAGGGAGCGCTGATATTTATTCACCCGCTTAATCAATTAAATTTATCTTTTTATATATCTCGTATTTACCATCGAAAATGCAATCCAATCATGATATTCGTCGGTATCGATAAAATTCAATCCAGGTTTTTCATTTCCTGTCGTCAGTTGTTACGTTTGTGATGAATGAAATATCAAAATACATCCTATGAAATTGGTTTTCATTTTGTCCTCGAATATACTTGTTAGCGACGCAGAACAATGATATCACATGAAATAATAATAGTATATATAGTTAGTTTAAAACTAGTCAGAATACGTATAAGTGTAGGTTAGTCAACTTATTAAAAGCAATAATAACTCGTATAATGGTAATTGTTCACATGCTATGTTTGTATTTGTTACGTAAATAAGCTATGATTGAATTTGTAAAATATGTTTTCATAATATCGTAATACTGATTACGTGTAGGTTAAACATTTCAGGATTTGACTTTACAATTATTTTAATGTATAATTTGATTTATAATTGTTACGTAATGTAAGAAATATTAATGTTTGATAATATTATGTTATAAAATTATTAAGATTGAGTCGCCATATTTATAGTAAACTCACAAATAGTAGTTGAAAAATGTTTGACAACCAACGCAAGGTGACCAATCACGATAAACAGAGCGAACGCTTGTTATGTAAAATTGTTAGACAAAGACAGATAGATAAATAAGGCTTCCTTATCTAACAATCTATAAAATTGTAAAATTTAGAGTATTTCAAGATAGTTTATACCTAAATAATGTAAAATAAGTTAAGTCACAAGTTTCAACACATGTTTAAATAAGAAAATATTAATACTTGTTAGAATCTTATAAGATTATTGTAAAAATAGTAAAACAGTTTGTATATAAGAATTTCCAGGAGCCGCGATAGTACATAGAATTAGATAGAAAGAAAAATAGAGTTAGATAGCGGTATCACTTTCTTTAGAAATCATATAAATATAGCGACGGGTTCCACACTCGTCAGATCGCTCTCAGATCGCTCAGATCGCTATACACAGAAGTCAATCCACCTCAAGACTCCTCAAGATTACCTCAAGACTGAAGAAACCCTGCGTGAAGACACTCTAGTGTTTAAGGGAAAATATTGTACATATTGGCCTGTATCATCAAGAATACAAGTGAACGTGAATTTGGCATCGTGTTTTTGTTACCCGCCAGCGCCCAGTTCACCATAAGTGACGCCGAGGACAATTCAATCGCGTCTCTTCCGTGCATCCCGTTTTGGTTTCCCCTTCTTTACGCCCGGTAGGTTTGGGTGTAAGCAGGGACGGTGGTGTGCGGGACGAGAGCTCATTTGGCTTACCGAGTGAGTTACAGGGTCACTGTTTGTTCGTCAATCGTTCGGTGACTCTGCGATAGTGGGTTGTTCTCGCGTCTTGTTTAGTGATCTGCCGGAGCCGTATAGAGCTCCCACGCAGGTCGTTAGGTTGATAGTTTTTACGGTTTTTAATACTGTATATAACAAAGCATTTTCGAGAGCCCATCTGCCTGAGTGCCAGTTAAAAATCTGCCACCAAGATTATATCAATATTCCAGCACTTCACTACAGAGTCCATCTTCTTCGTACATCGTCAATTAATATCAGATGAGACTATGATTAAATGCATATTTATATATCCATCGATAAAAAAGAACAGTTAAAAACATAGACCTAGCATTTGACTGATTATAAAATAAACTAAATATGATCTAATATGTCTTAACAATAATTGTAACATACGTATCTACTATGTGTGTCTTTGTGTACCATACACATTACTCATATTAATAAAATAAGTGGACCGTAAGTGTTTGGTACATTAGTAAAACTGTGTTGCTATCTCTACCACGTTTGGAAAAATATTTGGAGATTTCTCTGTACTTGGGCCAGTCCGACTGTTGCAATATCTTCACCCTAGATAAGATCGCAGCTAAATAACGTTGTGTTGTATTCCTGCTGTTTCCAGAGCTCCTTGGGGACGGGGAGTTCAAGGTCGGCAACGCGATAGTGATACCTATGGCATGACACCTATGACAACAAGCGTCGATAGACTACGGTAGCCGCTTACCATCAAGCGGGCTGTATGCTTGTTTGCCACCTTAGCTGTATAAAAAACCGTTACCTATCAAAAGAGTCTGCATTCCACGAAAAAAAAACAACAACAATAAGTAGTAAAAAGTTTGTGTCAAACATTTTCAATGCAATTTAGGGTGGATTCGACCAAACAAGAGTAAATCTCAATCTTAGAATAAATCGTCAGTTAATCGAGAGTAAATCAATTTTACGTTTTACCATCTACAATTCTAAGAATAGTGGGCCTATTCGGGAATTGTTACTATACCACCGTTTCGCACGGAATAACGGAGCTATTCCTAGAATAATTTAATGGCGTCAGTCAGTCCAGTCATCTGATTTCTGTCATTTCACAAATATTTATTCTGTGTTTTAATTTCAAGTCAACGCAACGCACTAAATTAAAAGTCTGGCATTGTATAATGCACTGTATATTCATTGTATACTCGTAATGCACTATTGTACTGGTCTGCAATAATTTGCCACTGAGCTAATTTTGATTTTATAGTCACTCCATCAGTTTTTTTTTATTTTCTATAATATTAAAATAAAATTCAACTAGGCTCAACAGAAGTTCCTCTTCAGACGACAGCCAATTAAGACTGCGTTTACGTTTATCCTCACTCATTTTCACTTGCTAACGATAAAAGCACACGACAAAACTTGATAATTCCCTTAAACAAACAACAAATAAAATTAACACGTTTGACAGCCAGCTAGCTTATACTACAGCTACTTTTTCACACTATAATACGGCAAAATCGAGTTGGCATGATGTATGGCTCTTACACTATCCTGTTCTAGAACAACATTTATTTGCCGGGTTTTATTTTCGTTCACCATTCACTCTGCTATTCGCGTATTGTTATTCCTAGCGTAAGTATACTATCGATTACGTGGAGAAACGACTATAGATTTACTCGAGATTAAAATCATGGAATAGGTTATTCCTGGTATAGTTACTCGTGTATAAATTTAAGTTTGGTAGAATCCACCCTTAATAGTAAATACTAAAACAGTGCGCGTGCGCATATATTGTATTTATGTGAGTTTTTAAGTTAAAAACTTATTTTGGCGCATTTAGTAGAGGGTAAAATTGAGAACTGCGCGCGCATCATATGTAGGAGATGTGATAGAGATTAAAAAATAATAAAAAAGAAAATATATATTTAAGACATGAAATATCTTCATAACTTTATTAATGATATAATACTGCCTAACCTAATATTGAATTCTCGGCTTGATGAAATCTAACCTTAAAAATCTTCCGAGAGACGTAAATCAATACCCGGTCTGCTAAAGAAAAATGTTTTCAAAAGGAAACTTCAATAGCCAGCCCTACGATTCATTTTAGGCATACAAAATGTACCTTTGAAATGAATCAACCGTGACAATATAGCTGATAACAACCTACTTCACTGTTTAAATTTTGGATTATGACTTTAAGCTTGGTGAAAAAAAAACTTCAAACAATTTATTTGAATGAAACTTTTTTAATATCTTTCCTTTCTTTAATTAATATGAAGGCGAACAGATATCCAAGAGTTTTAAAGATAAATATTTATTTACGCGCTCTTTGCAATTGAAAATCATGGGATTCATAATAAGGAATCCTTTATCCTGATTATTTGTTATTAGGCAGTATCCTAGGCAACGATTTATTATTTATTAACATTGTTTAACCTTGCATCATGCGGGGTAAATGTAGGCCAACTGTTTTAGCTCAAGTCTGTCGTCTGACGTCACCAGATCGTACAGTAAAAATAGGGTATGTAAGTTAAATGTATGTAATACAATAAATTTCTTCTGTCTGTATGACCGGAAAAACGGTATGACCAATTTTTATTAAATTTTGTACAGGGTATGCTTAAGTTATTTACTTCAATTGATATGCTATAAGAATTGATAAATTCAGAATACATTAAAAAAAACTTTTTATTAATTCCTAACCGAATTTAATGAAGTTTTGTACACGGGAAGTATATTTTATTACAACATTTATAGGCTGTAATAAAATTAACTTTTAATTAATTCACAACCGATTTTAAATGAAATTGTATACACGTGAAGTCTATGTCCTCAATTAAGACATAAAAATTGACAATAATATGAGTAAAAGTAAAATTGCGACTACGTAGTAAACGAGTGCGGAGCCGCAGGGCACAGGTACCACTAAATACAAATAATAAAGAATTATCGTTTCAGACCTAATGTAATGCGTACATTACGCGCAATTTTGATAACTATTGGCAAGAGTTCTGATGATAACATACATTGGTCTGATCACTACATTCGCTATCTAGTCATAAGTCACGAACAATAGTCGAAGCGCGGTAATAACGAAACAACGCGTTCAATTTACGATCCTAATGCAATTCGTAGCCTTATTAATTTTACGATGAATTTGTAAGCAACATTTACAAAGTTAGCAGTACAAGTTATAATGATTAAGTTTAAGTTATTGATTAAGTGTGTATTTAGTGCTTGTATATGATGAAGAATATTGAAAATGTTGATAATAAAGTTTAATAAGTAGGTAAATATGACAATATCAATATTGTTACGGTCTGGGTAAGAGAAAAAAGGAAAAAGAATCACCATTCTCGAAATTTCAAGAATCGTCCGGAATGTACCTGAAATAATGTGTATTTATCATAGTGTAGTCGTGTGTCGTGTAGTCGTGTAGTCGTAGGTTCAACGACACACACACAGAAAGCCCTATCTCTATAAATCAAACGTTCTCCTCGTTTTAAAAGCGTTGACTTAAGTTGTTTACAACATGTTAAGAGTTCAGGGACTTTCTAGAGATTTCGGGATCGAGTCATTTGTATATATAAGAGAGCCGTGTCACGAGTCACGGCAGTTCTAATTTAGAAAGCGAAGTGAAAACAGTAAGCGAAATAAAAGAAGAACTATAAGAGGAACATACAGGCTTTTTCTGTAAGTCCATACAGGGTTATTCTGTAAGTAAAATCGGTGAGCAATTTGTGAATTTATTTTATTTTGTTTTAATTTGTATTTCTCTGAGTACGAATAAATTATTTTCCCATTGTTATGCCCACGGGCGTAACAATAATATTTATATTAATAGAAACTGTAGTTTTATTTGTACATGTGATTTTTATTAAAACTTTCCGATAGACATACTATACATACTATATGAAGATATATATATACATACATACACTGATCACAAATGTTCCATTAATTCCAATTGGCATTTTAGTCTGACTGTCTGTTTGTATATACGTATTTAACGCAAAAACGGCTTGTTATAAAATTTTATACACGATTAGTTTATGTCATTGGTCAAATGATAGGCTCTAAGAATTATCAGTAAACCTCTTACAAATTGTATAAAAAACTTTTTTTTTCTTTTCGATTTTAGTGAAAAATTTGTACACGGGAAGTATAAGTTATTACATAATTGATGGGTTATAAGAATTTTCAATATTAATATTAGAAATCTAAAAAAAAGACAAATACATTTTCATCAGTTATCAACCGATTCTGATCAAATTTTGTAGACGGGAAGCCAATGTAATAATTGTTTATCAATCATTTTTATCTTTTAATTATATGTCTTGTTCTATATTTTAAATTTAAAATGTTCTTCTAGCCAATAAATACAATCATTGTATACGGCCTTCTTATTTATATAAATATGGACGTGAGAGAAGTTTGTATTACAATAATAAATGACCTAAAGATAAGATGCCTTCGGAAAGCTACCGAAAACACAATAAATGAAGTAATGAGAAAACATATAAGGTGAAATAAATATATATAATTAAAAGATAAAAATGATTGATAAACAATCATTACACCAACCAAAGTGGCGAGTGTGCGGTCTGCCACTAAGCGGACGATTGCTACTTTTTTTAAGAAAACTGGATCCATGGCTACTGTCGCTTTGAAGGATCGTCATACAGTGAATAGCGATTACTACACGATTATTTGTTTGGCCGAAGTTATTGACGAACTCCGTAAAAAACAACCAAAAACGCCGTATAATGTTGTCGTTTCTAACACATCATAAAGTTTACAGATCGTTTCGTGACCGTCATCACATTCCATGACAAACGGCTATCGAACTGATGACCCAAAGAAAGTTGAATCTTAATCCCTGATATGGAAGCTTCATAAATATTCAGTGTCGTTATTTCACCTCGGCGAATGTCGATCCTAAGGAGACACAGGATTCTGCAAAGGGACCGTGTTTATGTTTACAGGGGCATGGGAGGAGGGGACGCCCAGCTGAGATGTCTCCCCCTCCCCCCCATCGCGCACCCGTACAGACTGCGGAAAATCGATAGCGCTCTAAGCGCCGCGCCGCAGACCTCTGTGCCTTACTGAGTGACGTTACTCTCGAAGAATAACATCCCAGTAAAACACCCTCGTTACATAGCTCGCGCTACAATGTTTTACATCAGCCGCTAAACTCTGAACTGTATTTTAACATGAAACCGTTTGATCATGGCACATAATAATTAACTAATTAAAACTAGCGTTGCTCCGCGGCTCCAAACGTGTTTGCTACGCACTAATTAATTACGTCTCGTAATTTTTTTTGTACTCATATTAATAAAATATATTTTATTATAAAGACGTGTGTACAGGATGGAAAAAACGAATAGGACGTAGAGGAAAAATATATTAAAGATAGTAATAAAAAAATTGCATTCACACTTTTTTTAAAAAGCTTACCTATGCCGTGAATGCAACCAACTAATAAAGAAAAAAAAACCGACATCACAATGTTATTATGCCAATCAATAGATGATAAGGATAAAATCTCTTGAAGAAACATTGTATCCCACAATTCAAGAAAACCATGAAATTTAACAAATGGTACATATCGAACTAACATGTAGGATACCTAGATACATTTCCATTGAATATGCAAGTTATTACTGAAAGAAAATATTAATTAAAATTATTATTTTCATTCAACATTTTAATAAATTAACTGATAAATTGTTCGAACCTGCAATTGCTGTAACCCTCTGTAATGTGTTGGAATGAATGTTCATAATAACATCTTAACTTCAATCCTTAACTCTTCTGCTGTCTCATAGAACTTTTTATAAGTTATTTTTTTACTTGACCCCATAGAAAAAGTCCAGCGGTGTAAGATCTAGAGATCTTTCAGGCCATTGAATTGTTACGATAGTATATACCTCGACATTAAAATTGTTAGAAAAAACAAGAGCTTATCAAGATGTTTGAAATTGAAATGTACTACGTATTTATAAAAATTCTGTCAGAATATATCGTCTAATAAAGATACGTGCAAAGGAATAATAATGTAAAAACAATTTAACTGATTATTTTACTTCTTACATTATGTTTTCTTTTATTTAAGTACTCTCATCTTGAACAAGGAAATAAATATATACAATAATAGGTCTTTACCTATGAAATTGCCGTTCTGCAGTACTGGCCATTTCAAATCAAAATATTTTTTGTTTGGCTAAGAATTCTAATTTCAAATTAATTTAATTTTAAAAACATGGAATTCTTTTTCCAAAGGTAGTCATTTGTTTATTGATTAGTGTTACATTTTCATCGCATTTCAATCTTTTTTGTCATCATGGATACGTTAAAAATTCGAGTAGTTATGGAATATGAGTACCGTCGTGGCAGTAACGCGGCACAAGCGGCACGCAACATCAACGACGTTTACGGAGCTAACACTACAAACCAACGCACCACCTGTTATTGGTTTGCTCGCTTCCGTTCTGGGCATTTCGAAAAATGAACCTCGCGGTCGTCCGAAGACTTTGGTCGACAATGACGAATTAAAGGCGATTGTGGAAGCTGATGATACAAAATCTACGGTTGAATTAGCAGCAGCTTTCGACGTTAGCGTCAAAACAATATTGGTCCATTTCCGTCAAATTGGCAAGGTAAAAAAGCTTGACAAAGGGGTGCCCCACGAACTCAATGATCGCCAGCGCGAAGTACGCGTCGAGACGTGCCTTGCACTGCTCAACAGACACACAAATGAAGGAATTTTGAACCGCATTGTTACCCGCGATGAAAAATGGATTCTGTTTGATAACCGCAAGCGCTCAGCAAGTTGGTTAGATCCTGGTTACGCACCTAAACAATGCCCTAAACGAAAACTTACCCCTAGAAAAGTGATGGTCACTGTTTGGTGGTCTAGCGCCGGTGTGATTCATCATAGCTTCTTAACAAACGGGGTGAGCAATGATGGAGAAGCTGGCACATCTCCAACCAGCATTGGTCAATCGCTCGTCTCCGCTGCTCCTGCACGACAACGCGCGACCTCATACTGCACAACAGACGGTCTCCAAGTTGCAAGAACTGGGGTTGGAAGTTCTCCGTCATCCGCCCTACTCACCAGACCTTGCGCCTACAGACTACTACTTTTTCCAGACTTTGGATAACTCCTTGGCAGGAAAAAAATTCAATACCCGAGAGGCAGTACAAAATGCCTTTGAAGAATTTGTTGCCTCCGTCCAGCTGATTTCTTTAAGAAGAGCATCAATAAACTGCCACTGCGCTGGCAAAGATGCATTGATTGCATGGGTGATTACTTCGATTAATACAAATAAAAAATACATGAAAAAGCATCGTTTAATTTTTTTCATACAAAACGGCAATTTCATAGGTAAAGACCTAATACTTATCATAGACCCTATCGATTTGGCACAATAACATAGTGAATGTCGGTTTTTTGCATTTTTAGTTGGTTCGATTCCCGGCATAGGTAAGGTTAAAAAACTGTGAATGCAATTATTCCTATTTTTAAAATTAAAAGAATGTTTTCTTTAAGTAAAATTACCTATCTTCAATGTTTAATGTACTTTTCCTCGATGTCCAATTCGTTTTTTTCACCTTCTTTAATCAAAGTGATATAATTCTTATAAGCCTAACAATTTTGAAACTATGTATTTATATTTCTCGTTTACAAAATTTCATAAAAATCGGTTGGGAAAATATAAAAACGTTATTTATTTAATTTTTTAAAGGATTATTAAAATTCAACTGAACAATGAACTTCCTGTGTACAAAATTTCATACGAATTGGTTAAGTCGTTATGATATTTGAATGACGTAAGCGTTACTTTGCGGAAATGCATCGTAAATAATTTATCCGAAATTTCTTAGCTACTTCCCCCTACAATAGATTAATAGTAGTTTCGTCTTCCTACGACATAAAACGTAAACTAAATGGTTTTAAGATATTATTATTATTATTTTTCATATATGTAAATTTGGTATTTTTAAATTAATTAATTTTTAAAGTATTTTAGTTATTTTAAAATATTTTTATTATATTTTCAACATTTATACAATTTGGTAGTTTTAAGTGTTATTATTATTTTTAAGTATTATTTTCTTATAATTAAAAATACCAAATATTTTAAAGTAAACATTAAAAAAAAAGCTTGTAATTACAATTTTAATAATATAACAATTTAGTTGAAAAATTATAAAACTTTTACTATAAAACGTAAATACCATAGCCCTGGCTAAATAGATGTTATAATTATAATCATTGCCTACACTTTTATGACCCAAACGAACGGATTACAACAAAAAGGTAAAAGGATTAATTAGTAAAGCCCCAAAAACAATACAAACAATTACCATTAAGTTTTCCTAGCACTGTATGAATAACGTGAAATTAATTATAATCGGTAGTAACTATTCATGTTAAAATTATGTTCGTATGTGAAGGCACCCTGTAAACACGTTAGTAAAATGTTTTTTTTAACACGTAAATTATCGTTGAAACTTTTAGTTTTCATAATGAAATTCATTTCGCCTTTCGACAGCCGTCGGTTAATTTTAATACATTATAAGTTATTGTTTTTTTTTCATCTCAATTATTCATTATAAGCCTGACTTTACAAAGACTTTTTAAATGTTATAATTATTAATGAAGAATCGCGATTAACTTAAAATTACAATACCGTAAACCACAAAATATTCTTACTCCACAAAAGCTATAGATTTTTTTATCCAACATGTAACGTCGCATTGAAATTCGTTATGTTTATTTAAATACATGTATATAAATATGTATTTATAAATTAATTAGTATTTATTCGAAATACAAACAGAAATTATATTCAAGTAATTTTCTTAATAAATTCGTTAATAAAACATTAACATTTCATAAAATAGATGAAATGAAAGCAACTGGTGCGACGGCCCTGAAATAGGTCCGGAGAATTTAATATTTATCTCATCTTTCATGTGAGGCGAACCTTATCTCTGAGCATACCTTCCAATTAACATAATTTTCATATTTAATTGTCAAAATGAGATATTGTTTCACTGGAAAAAACTTGCTTATATACGATAGTTCACTTCTAATTTTTCATATGAATTATTATGATATACATATAAAATGGTGCAAGTTTTACATAAAAATAAAACTTGTATTATTGAGCATTGACGATGCACAGCATCTGTGAGAGGGCGTTGTATACTTCCGCTTGTTTTCCACCAATCACAGCGCTTTAAACTGATGACCTTGTGCTCTGCAGCGCCATCTACTGAGTTTAAGTCACAGGAGGCCGGTGGGGGCATTTAATCAGTCATAGCAGTCTCTCATCAGGAGCTTTGAAATGGATGCTGTGCATCGTCAATGCTCAATAATACAAGTTTTATTTTTATGTAAAACTTGCACCATTATCGGCATGTGACGATGCACAGCATCTGTGAGAGACGTGTTTATAACTCCTGGTGACGCGATAACGACGCTATGTGAAGTGGATGAAATTAGTATTATTAAGCTGTAATCACACAGAAAGAATTAAAACTAGTCACACGATGACACTAGTAAAATAATTCTATTATAGTAAATATTATTGGTAATAAATCCAATACTTAAATCTATCATCGTAATAGTAAGTTATACGAGATAAAAATAACCAAGTACTTTTTAAATTATTGAATTTTTCTTAAGAGTTGTATTTTTGTTACACCAGCAACTATGGCTAAGAATATGAAATCCCGCTACCATTTTAAAAAAGACAATCGATTCCAAAGTACTGAGTTAACTCAATCTCAACTCAGTTTTTATCCAGATACCAACAAGAGTTCACTAAGCAGCTAGTGTCTTAGCTTTCATAGTAGTAAAAGACTAACTATTACACTCGGCCAAGTTTGTGTGGCCATGATACCAATTTCCACTGGCAGGATTCCGGAGAATATGCATATTATTTATTCTAAGATATTGAAACTCCATAGCCTCTGTCTAAGCCTGCGTCAGCTTTACATAGAGATGGGAATCAAAATGACAAGCATCGTTGTAGAGGTTTTAGAACGCCTCCAATAAAACTAGGCAGTCTAGTCGTCGGCCTGACGCCAAGAGCAGAATGCAAGCCTACATGACGCCTTATGTCCTTCGCGGTGGATTATCCTATAACAACCTCTGACAACCATGGCACTTGGACACCAAATTGACAATTTCTCTGCTCTAAATTACGAAAGGAAATTGCTTTTACACTTGTTTAACTAAGAAAAAATTGAATTAAAGCTTTTGCTATTACGACTCTCCCGCGAGTACATAATGTTTTAAGCAATAAAATAGATTGGTAAGATAATGTATCTTCTAGGAATTATAATGTTAAGAATCTAAAATTCGATTCCACAGCTTGACCTAACCCATCAATCCCATGAGGCTTTGTATGTTTTCCATGAGGCTTTGTATGTTTTTAATATTCTATAACTTAAGTTTAAACGTTATTTGCTGGCTGATCGGTTTGTAATGCTTTCACTCCGAGTAATAAGCCGACATCCTGGATGAGCTGTGTGACGTCGACTATCCTTCTAACGTAATTTCTTCATAACTATTTGTATAACGTAATTTCTTCATAACTATTTGTATGGAAGCGAACGAATGTTTTCCGAGAATCCAAATAAAGAAATTTTGTCCTCAGCGCTGGCTACTCAGCTGCTTGCCTCCCTCGTGAGAATCTATCCGTGATGAGATAGTAGATATCAAAGAGATAATGTCAAGTTGCTTGGGATTAGTGACAATGTCCGCCTTCTTTGCGAATATATAATACCGATTATTCCATTGACTGCCTAGAAAATCTGCCTCTGTCAACCGAATACTTTTCAGGCACAATTATCTGCTGACCTGGATTCAATACTGACTTCACGTGAATGACAGTACATCTCAATATATAATTCACTCACTCCTTTACTTTGCATCTGGGCTTGAAATAACGAACATCACCAGTTAGATGAAAGTCGTCCTGAACTCATGTACTCCACACCTGGGCTTGAAGTAACGAGTGTGACCAGATAGACGAAAATTGTCCAGAACAGTAGCACTACCTCAAAGTTCTTTGGAGTACAAAGCCAACTACGGGCCAGTCACCTTAGTAACAAAAGGTGCGTTGAAATTATGTATGAAATAAATTGAGCTAAACGATCCACTCTGTCCTCCGAGGGAATTGAGGGATCTGAAAGTGCCCGATTAGTGTTGTATATCTTTGACCTGGTTCAGCAGGGTCTTAAAAGAGCCAATGTTTTAGTTAAAAACATGTCATAAAGAAACTGTGCTTCGAGTTTCTGTCAGTCAGTAACCTCAAGAACATCATGTACTTAGAGTGTTCAGCAGGGTCGTAAAGAGCCAATCAGTCAGTAACCTCAAGAACATAATGTACTTAGTGTTCAGCAGGGTCGTAAAGAGCCAATCAGTCAGTAACCTCAAGAACATCATGTACTTAAGAGTGTTCAGCAGGGTCGTAAAGAGCCAATGCTCTTGACAAAAATATGCTCGTAAAATGACTGGGCTCCGAGTTGCTGCCAGTCGTCAACATCAGACTGGGCTCCGAGTTGCTGCCCGTCGTCGACATCATCGTTCACACCATCGTTCTTGGATTCTTATCTTTTGTGACATATCAGAGTCTGAGCAGTCTGCCGCTTTCCCCAATACGCTTTCGGAATGACTGTCGTAAAATTTGAAGCTATTGACGATTATTAATTGGATGATGTTTCATTAAGCTGACACTAGGTTGAACTTTGAGGGTGAATGGCAGACGCATTCCCAAGATAATCTTGAGAAGGGCCTACGGAGCCTACAGCGTCTGCCACTGTCCAGGATACGCTCGGGGACAGCCCTCGTAAGTTTTGTACTGACGCCACTGCTTAATTCAATTGTCTCTGTTACTTAAGATTGAGTATAGAGGGTAAATAAACGCATTCTCGTAATAAACTCGAGAAAGGCCTATGGAGCCTACAGCGTCTGCCACTGTCCAGGATACGCTCGGGGACAGCCCTCGTGAAAATTTGCAACCGCTGATGGTAATTTATTAGACTGTTTCACAAGGCCAAACTTGAGGGCGAAGGAATGTGTCCGACATTCCCGTGAAAATTAGAAGGGCTTATGAGGCCTGCAGCTCTGCCACTGTTCCCGATACTGCTCGCCCTCCCTTCTCTTCGCCAAGAAGAAAATACTGACTAATAAGCTTTGTTTGAGAATACATTTTTCAGTCTCAAACCACTGGATCCAGCTCTCTACTCCACCAGTATCAAGAGTGTAAGCTTCATACAAAAGAGTGTAAGCTTCATACAATTTTCCCTTCGAACAAACATTTTATTTCATTGTGGCCCGATCCCGGTGGCACTGCCCTGCCGGGACGACCCGTGACATAAAGTGCAGTAAACCCCGAACATCTAGTCAGTTTACAAAAATGTTAGTATAATATTCTGGTGCCGCGACACAAGAAATTCAGATCAGAATCTAGAGCAGTAAAGCAATACTGTAAAGTAAAAGTAAAGCAATAGCGGCTCTTTGTCGAAGATAAAATTAAAACTTGCGCGGATTTTACGCAAATCCTCACACAAATCAATCAGGATACGCTCCTTGCGGTTTTCAAGGTGTTGTGACCGTATGTTACATATCGTGTTCATAATTCCGTACATAAATTTTACGCAAATCCTCACACAAATCAATCAGGATACGCTCCTTGCGGTTTTAAAGGTGTTGTGACCGTATGTTACATATCGTGTTCATAATTCCGTACATAAATTTTACGCAAATCCTCACACAAATCAATCAGGATACGCTCCTTGCGGTTTTAAAGGTGTTGTGACCGTATGTTACATATCGTGAGCATAATTCCGTACATAAAATAAATATGGGGTTTTTCTTCATATGCACACGCGACCATTTCATTCCAGTTAAGCATAACTTGTACGACGTTTAAAAACTAATATACACATATGCACATATGGGTGGAAGATTTCAGTACTAAATAAAATAAATATGGGTTAAATCCCCATATTTACACGACCACTTAATTCCAAACTAAACAGCGCTTGTACTATGGTTACTTGTATGTAAGTATGGTTGCTTTTACTGTGGTTAGTACTATGGTAATAACGGCCGATATACACATATGAGTGCAAGATTTCATTACTAAATAAAGTGTATGGCATTTATAAACGACCATTTTAATTCTAAACTAAGTAAAGCTTTGGATGTACACATATATATTATATGGTATTTAACACCCAGACAACTAATAATTATGTTTAAACGTAAAGGTCATATGCGGGGAACGAACCCGCGACCTCTCGGCTCAATAGTAAAGCTTACTAACACTGCGCCATGAGAGGTCTGTGACTACTACGTGAAATTTCGAATAAGGTGAGAAATCTCAAATATACTCTTACCATAATAATACTGTTTTGGCGATAACATCGTACCAGAAGAAACATTACAGGTTAAAAGTTATTAAAAAAATTTACTCCAGGTCTACGAAACCGAGTATTATTTTCAGTATCGGATACTGAATGTATATCCAAGATGGACCCGATATGCAATCATTCCAAACGCTTTGAGCGTTCAGGATCAAACCGAGGTACTCTAATGGCTTTTAATGTACTCATGAATTAAAAGACGCGATTGTAAAGGAAAGGTCTCAATAGTAACTGCAGTAAGCCGCTTTTAACCCGGTGCCAGATGGCACGCGTATTGGAGACCCTCCGATTTTAAAGCGCATAAATTATTACACATTGTTTTTGTAATAAAATATCCTCGCCCAGTAATGAGGGTAAGTAAACTAGTAAATGAAACTAGACTCACCGCGTCTTCTCCATGTGTAAGTAAACTAGTGATTGAAACTAGACTCACCGCATCTTCTCCATGTTACCTCGCTATCCGAAAAATTTAGGAACAACGATGACGAGCCCCGGCCGTGGCCTGTCGGGCGCGACAGTGCTAAACCGGTGTTAAAACGCTGCGTGCGCAGTAACATTCATATCACTTGTACTAAACACTCGTCACTTGCACTATTTTTTCTATTTTATTTAACTTTTTTAAACGAACAAAAAAAAAAAAAAAAAATATAACTCAAATTCACACAAAAACCCTAAGAGGTTTTTTTAAACTTCAGCGAATATAGGAACCACGTAGGTCTGTAGACGTGTAGCTCGTTCGGGAAGTAACGACGCTATGACTGATTAAATGCCCCCACCGGCCTCCTGTGACTTAAACTCAGTAGATGGCGCTGCAGAGCACAAGGTCATCAGTTTAAAGCGCTGTGATTGGTGGAAAACAAGCGGAAGTATACAACGCCCTCTCACAGATGCTGTGCATCGTCACATGCCGATAATGAATCAATATTTTCATTTTATTTAGTAGATATTTACGTAACTTATGAGTATAATAATGTACTAGTTAATGAGTTAATGTTATTGTGTTAATGTTAATGAGTTTAATGAGTTTTAACACAAAATACTGTTTTCTAAATACTTCTACATGTTCATATGTTGATGTTTTTTTTTCTGCAAATGCTGCCGGATTCGACAACTGGGTACGACTGGATCGCGATAGCTGTAACACCGTCTATGGTGGCACGCTTATGCATGTGCGTTCCTGGATCAGCAGACACAGTGTGTATCCAGTAATGAATCGGGATTGTAAGGATTGTACCCTACTGGGTCGCAAATTACATTGCTTCTTCTTCTTCTCTGTCGTTTAGCTCTTGGCAGAGCGGTCGTGGTCACATCGAGGCGTCCACGTCGGTGGTAGAGGCGGACACAGCTCGCCACAATTACAATGCACATGATGATGAACGCGTCACAGTGACTCTCTTGTTGAAGTGAAACTTCTTATGCGACTTCCAAGCGTTAAACGTTAAATGTTAAACGTTAAACGTTTATCGCACATTATCGGTCTCTCCTCTTTGTGTGAGGCAGAGCGAGAGAGCAATATATTATCAGTCTCTCCTCCTTGTGTGAGCCAGAGCGAGAGAGTAAATGTCGGTGTGTATGTATATTGCACAATGTTTAAATAAAATAGAAAATGTCTTTTAAAATGAAGTTTCACTTCTATCGTGTGTGAATCGCACACACACCTTTTTTAATTTATAATAATATACATGTAAATTATTACACACTCGGTTACAGTCGGCACAAAAGGTTTAGCGTTATGGTCACAATTTCACCCACACACACAATGTGACGATGTGGCCCAAGATGGTAATACACTAAGCCTAGTGGGAGGATTGCCTTTCAAATGCAGATGCCGGAACACACCTATTGGTGCTTGGGCGACAGATTTTTAACTTGAGGATAGTAGCTAGCCAGGCGGTAACAATTTAAACATTATGCTGTATTTCTTACTCTATTTAAATCATCCTCACATTTATATAAATTTATCATGTAAGTACTCATTGACACCTCTTGACATACATTCGTAACTTCAACAGAATATTTTAAAATTTAAAATTATGACCGAGAATATTAATAAAACTGGCATAGTTAGCATATTGGAGAGTCATTCGGCGATTCATTGAGCATCGGTTTAAAATTTCATCCAGTGAAAACCGTATTGCGCTCACGTAAATATTGCAACGTATCCCTTAAAATATATCGGGACATTTAAATCGTACACCGACCATAAACTCGAGATTTCGCTCGATATAAATCTTTCAAGTGGAGATGAATTCTCGAGACTGCGAAATGATACATTAAATATTCAGTCGTATAGAAAATTCGAATGGATTTCTTTAAGTAAGATTTTTCACTGAACTTATCTTAAAATATATTTAAATATATATATTTTTTGTATTTCAATTTTATAAATAGATTATTAATGTTCTACACAGGCTTGAATTATTCTCTAAATTATATCTTACCAAATTACTGTTATTAAATCCAGCAAATACGTACCTGCAAAAAAAGGAAAAAAAATACATTAAAATTATAACCATTACAAGCATTCCCAGTAATTTTACAATAAATTCAATTACTGAAGCGTGAAACTCAATCGCTTTACGATTTGATCTTTGCGGCATCTGACAAACTTGGTATGAAAAGGAAAATGAATTTCGTGATTATGAAATCGCGAAATTCACGGTTTTGACCTTTCGCTACGTTAAATTTAATAATATGAAATTAATAGATATAATTTAATGTGATATGTTACAACACTTTAGCAAAACGTTATTTAATCTCCGCGACTTCATTATCTATGGATACTGGGTACATGCAAAGGTTTTTACAAGAAAATATAGCATTAATACGGATTAATGGACTACAAAGTAACATACAATTGTAAATCACTATGTGCTATTATTACTCTTGCCAACTATCATACTCAACAATAAGCTTATTAATATAGAATTAGACAGATCGCGACTTCATTGCATACGCGACAACAGTCCGAGCCGAGGTCCGGCCACTTTGGCACCCTCTGAACTTGTTGCCTTGCTTTCGCAGCTGAGTGTCTTAAGCACTCGCCTCCAAGCCCGGTGAAGCTGTCAGTCAGTCGAAAAACTATTTCACTAATTCCACTAAGCTTCATCCAATTTAGATGAAGAATGGTTGTGTTAGGTTCAGTATACCGTTCTCATATTCTGGCGTCTCTACCCAATATATCGTTTTACCAAAAGAGTGGGGAGAAACCGCTTTATGACTTAAGTTTCTACCGGCAACTCCGAAACTATGCGTTACTTTAGACGAAGCCCTTGGTTTAAACGTTTGCTAACTCTCAAAGACCTGTTTCGGTTTACGCACTAGATATCCGAGAATGGCCTGCTTAGTGTTCACTCTTCCGTAAGTCTTAGAAATAGTCACAACTATATTCAACATAACAAGTATGTATGACTTGACTGATTATTAAATTAGATATAGACTTACTAAATACAACGCTCTCTTTCATATTTTTTTCTTGAATGATTGGTTTTTAGGGTTTCGAATTGAAAATAAACCCTTATAGTTTCGGTCCATCTGTCTGTCCGCGGCTTAGCTCAGAGATTTTAAGTACTAAAAAGCTCTTATTTGGTATGCGTATACATATTAATCACGCCGACAAAGTGGTAAAATAAAATCTTGAAAAAAAATATGTTAAGGGTACCTCCGCTACATGTAAAGTGGGAAAGATTTTTTTCCTCGTCTATCCCATTGTCTAGGTTGTCGTTAGATCGTTCAAAGACATTGTGATTCAGGGAAAACCATTTTATGATTCAGGGATCCGTTTGAGAAATATTAAGCTTTAAAATCCTAACTTAACAAGTTAACGAGTAACAGTCAATCAACTTATAAAATGTATTTGGAGAAGTAATTTTGTACAAAATCCATTGAAAATTACTTAAAGTCCTCTCTCTAAAGAATGTTTCATATTACACCGGGCCGGCCGCCGGCCAGGACACGTTGTAGCATGAATCATGCTTTACTTCATACAAAAGTATACTATAAATGACTGGCCGTGTCCCGGCCGGCGCCCAGACCGACTCCGGCCCGGTGTAACATGAATGATCCTTAAGTCTGCATATTGTGACGCTCAACTATGGAACCCTACGCTGCTGAAGGCCTGACACGCATTTGGAAAAAAATATTTTTCTTCATTTGGCTTTAATAAGAAACCTTAAAGCTACTAGAAATCATAGTAAATAGAAAGCCAATTACAAAGTTTCACAAATAGAAGTAGATAAAAATAAAAATAAAAGAAAGAGATTGAGCTACGAAGAGAAAAACAAAAACTAATTGCTGAAAAAGTCTGTGTACAGAGTCTTAGAGAAGACACACTTGTACTAAATAAGTCAACACTATCACCTAGAGAATTAAATTGTTTGCACGCCCGGATTCTGTCTATACCTATGCTATCTTTACAATTGGGGCATATAAAAGTTAAAGTTCTCTTAATGCATTTGTAGGCACATACAGCTGAATCCTCAATAAGAGTTCTGGACACTACAATTTCATCGGCTATATTATACTCAAATAAGTTAGATCGGCTATTTTAAATCATTCAAAAAGTGTTAGAAAGTGAAAAGAAAATTATGTTTTCTCATATCTTTCTTTCAAGTTAAGCAAAAATCCGAATTTCTTATATCAATCCCAGTTTTACTCCCACACACAATAAACTACGCAAAAGCTTTATCTGTTGAGTTCTCAGGATGTTGTACATTTATTTGAAGTTGACGCTTTGGTCGATAGTTACTAAGTATAAGTTTAAGTCAATAGTATAAGTTTTGATACTTGTTAGACTTTGTCACTCCGTTTAGCAACGTAAATTGAATAAATTATGCTAAGGCAAAGGAACAAATGAATGCTAATAGCCAATCAAAATCATATCAAAAAGAATTCTGGGATTTACAATTCGCAGTACACTATACTTACTTAAGACTACAGTAGCTTTTCTTATAACAAAGTAATGATGGCTCAGTGGTAGCGTGTACGGACATCGCATCGATGGATGTGAGTTCGAATCCCTGCAATGAGCATGAGCTTTCGGTGGAGGAAACCATCGTTATGAACCATAGCGCGATGCTAGGGATTTTTCTAATGCCCGCCTGGCTAGCTAACACCGTAGCACCGTACCACGTAGGGTCAAGTTGAAAATCTGTCGCCAAGCACGGGTGCCAATGGTGTGTTCCGGCAGCTGCACTTGAGAGCCAGTCCTCCCACTAGGCTTAGCGTGTTACCATCTTGGACCACATCGTCACTTAAGATCAGTTGAGAGCGTGGCCATAACGCTAAACCAATAACGTTAAAAAAATGCAATCGGATGAATGTTTAGCAACGCATAAAGGACAAGCAAACAAGGAATCTAGTTTACGCCCGTTTTAGTTGAGGTTTATAATATGTATCGATAAGGATGTAAAATAATTATTAGTAGTATTCCAAAAGGTAAAGAATAATAAAGGGCACACATATTTCTTTTTAACATGTTAAATATAAACATCTTGCATTATAATGAATTCGTACGTCATGTAACTGCATATGCTTAGATTAATAATCATCGGTTTCCGTAGCGCACTGGAGCGCAGCAGACTAATCAATAATCTAAGTACATATGTATAAATCTACATGTTTTTTAAAACAAAGATAATATTTTGTATATACCAATAATACTATTTATTAAGTATATATGTAAAAACAACAAATTGCCAGGTACCACACTACTATACTATACTACACCTCTTCATATTGTTAATTAAATCAATAAAATTGGCAGTAAATGACTATTGGGGTAATCCTTTATCAATTCTACCCAACTGGAATGTTATCGGAAAAACTTTTAGCAAGCAATTACTTCGGCCTCTGTCGCGAATAAGATGGATCGCTTGAATAATACAGACGCAGAGCTGTATCGACATGGTTTCGGACGATTCGCTTTCGATTTTAATTATGTTTATTAATGTGTATATTAATGTGTATTATTTTTTGTTCTTATTGGCTAATTACCAGTAACATATTTTATAGTAACTAGTGTCACAAAGAGTGGCTTCCTGTACCTACACGTCATATCAAATAACATACTATTTAATATAATATGTCGCAGAATCATCGATGAAATTATGCAAACAGTACTAATGACTTAGTATCTATATTATTGACTTTATCAATATTGGCTGAGCGCGATAGCAGCAGGTGTGCTCTGTGACCGCAAGGACTTTATAAGCAAGCTACGACCTACTTAAGGGCATTCTTACTTCACCCGTGGAATAGTAACATTCTAGTACGAGTTGTGGATAGTGAAGACCTGCAGTTATTAAGTCAATTATAAATAAACACAGTTCCTGAGTGACGTCACGCTGCCCGTCTCTACTACGTTATACCTATATCGTTTCAGTAATGACGTAATCGAAAATGGTACCTCACTAAGCCTATAAGAGTTATAAGAATAAAATAGAACCTACCTACTTAATTTGAAGAAAGCAATTATCCACACTAATCAGCAATGACGGCTCAGTGCTAGCGCGTACGGTCACTGCGTCGAACCTGATTTCAAATCCCTAAAATAAGCATGAGCTTTCGGTGAAGGAAAACATCGTGATGAAACGATTATCGTAATAGAGTATTTTCTAATACCCATCTGACTAGCTATCATCCTCAAGTTGAAAATTTGTCGTTAAGCACTTATAAAAGCCAGTTCCCACCAGGCTTAGCGTGTCACATTACGTGAGATTCTAGCTTTAAAGGTAAGTCATAAAAAAAAATGTACTAAAAATACCCTAATAATACTCATTATTAATTCGAGTCCACCTCAATCGATACAACGAGTTTGAACTGTGTTATATACCTAAAGAATCAGAATGAAAATAAACACCGAATCTCAATAACCTTCAAACTTTAATACCCGAAGTTATTGCCTCAGATCACGACGTAAACCTTACCAGTGACATGAAAGGTTACTTCCGACAATTCCGACAGCATCCACGTTCTCTCGCACAACTTTGGTAAGAAAAGCTATAAACGTCACCTACGAACTGTTATATTCATATTACATAACAGCATATCAGTTACAACTTTTTATTATAAAAGCTTGGCAAATTACAATGCACTTAGTAGAATGTACATTGTAAACACAATACAACAACGACGTCAACCATGAATAGTGTAAATACGAAGACTTAGCGCCCGTTCACGTGACATGTTTTCTAAGCGCAGCGTTAACACGCGTCATGTGAACGGTTTGATATTAATATATAGAAAGTATAAGTGCGCGTTGTCAAAACGCGCGTCACATCTGAACAGGGCGTAAATGCGTAAAATACTCGTATAATGTTTTTGCGACGGTTTCAACATAACCTATTTCAAATTCTCACACAGACTACTAAAGTAAATTTTATGCAAAATAGGGAGGCCTAGGCGTAGAATAATTTGCATAGAAATGTTATATCTATAATTAGAATTCGCAGAAAAAAATAATTAATATCTTCCAAATCTTATAATGTGGCAAAAATTAGATACTTAGTGTGAGTTTTTGGCGGTATCTTGATTTGTCATGTGGTAGTTTTATTTTAATTTATAAAGTATATTATTTGGTGCTATATTATGTAACTTTAGCGGCATTTTACCTTACATTTTTTTCAAGTGACGATGACAGAAATATGGATGACCACAGTTGTGATTAAACAAAAAGAAAAAGAAGAAGAGTAAGAAAATACCATAAATTCACACTCAATATTCCCCAACAATTCACCGTCTTGTATTTGAATATTTTATAAGTAGGTACCTATCTTGTGATGTAGATTTATAACAGAACCACATCATGTCATCATGCAAATGTATCATTGCTTTTCGTTTTATCTCGAGATGTTTAGCAGATTCTCACTTCGCTACGTAAATCACTGTCACGCTGTGTGCGATCACTCCGCTCTCTTTGTGTCTCTTTGAAGGATAACACAAGTGTTATGACGTTTCAGAATCCATTCAAAAGTTTTTTTACGCGACATTATAAATAGATCTCCACACATCCTTGTGAGTCTTCTTAAATTGGGAATAAAAAATGGAAAATATTTATTGATTAAATTTTCATCTTTTTAGAGATTTATTCTAAACAATATATTATTCCTTTTGTACCCTACTATTTGTAGGATCAAATCAAGAGATTTGCTGATGAATTTAAAAAGCATATTTTCAATTACTAAGTTGTATGAAAAGTAAGAATACTATTCTTTGCGCTCTAGCGATTAATTTAAATTTTAGTTATTAATATACCTTATAATAAGGAATAATATAAAACCTTCTATTAGATACATATTTCTTCTTATAATCTCTTAAGCCGTTGTTATTTATCACTGGTATTTCGAAATTACACTTTTGTAGATGAAGAATAATAAAATGTTTATCTATGGAAAATTTTATGACAATATCTACAGGATGTGGGAAAGTAACCGTCAGTAAAGTAATTTAGGTGGTTAGATTACATCATAAATATACGTTGATACAAATCACAAAAAACAACAAGACAAATAAAATATAGCAGAAAGAATATATTCCATGTCTCGTATCAAAAATATTAGTGAAATTCTTCGTTAACGAGTTACAATTATTGAAAGAACCATACCGATAAAATCTTGGGTCGGATAAAAATATCATAATAAACCTAGGTATTAGAGCTTTTAAGCCTTAAATAAAAGCTTTTATACAAAGCCTAATTGGATGGCGGTTTAGAAAACTGCTTATGACGAAAATAATAAAATGTATTTGCGCAGTAATTTAGACACAAGATAAATGCTTTTAGTTTTTAGAATTATACCTTGGAGCCTTTGTTGTGGTACTTGTGATCCGGCGTACGATTGCTATCGACAGACATTCATCCATACACTAATTATCTGATATTTATATATACTTTATAATTTATATGATACTAGCTTTCGGCTTCGCTCGCGTACACGATAAGATTTGTACTATTTTTATTTTATTTTATTGTTACTATGTCTATTTTTCATATATAAATTAACTAATTGTTCAAATAATATACCCAATTTATGTGAACAAAGCTGCCGACAGAAAATTATAATTCAATATACCACATTGCTTTGTATATCGGACTGTTGATTATGGTGTTTGGTACTAACATTACTGGGCTGCTGTTGGAACTGACTATGGTCTAAGTCACACAGAATAAATCTGACACAAAAATAATATTTCTCATACAAAATATTTTTACCCCCTTTTTCTACCCTTGAGTTGAATTTTGAAAACACCGATACACAGGTTTTAATAATTGTATCTAAGAGTAATAATATCAAGTTTCAAATAAATCCAAGCCGTAAAACATTATTTTCCAAACGAACTTCTCAACCACTTTCACATCCCTAGTCATGAGTTTAAATTCCTTATTAAAGAATACGCTCCACCAACCGCACATTTCTACCCTTTGTAATTTCTGGTAGGCGATGATGAGTCAGTTGCGATGAAGCCTTATATATAGCAATGTCGTTAACTCTGATTTTTTAAGTATTAATCATCGTTTTAATTTTTTTAACGTTATAGGTTTTGGCGTAGTGTTCACAATCTCACCTGATGTTAAGTGACGATGTGGCCCAAGATGATAACACGCTAAACCTAGTTGAAGACCTCTCAAGTGCAGCTGCCGGAACACACCTATTGGTGCTTGGCGACAGATTTTCAACTAGAGGGTGGTAGCTAGCCAGGCGGGCATTAGAAAAAGCCTTACCACAATGCTATGGTTTCCTCACGATGTTTTCCTTCACCGAAAGCTCGGGCTCATTGCAGGGATCCGAACTCACGTCAATCGACGCGAAGTCGTACACGCTACCACTGAGCCATCATTGCTTCAAATAATTAATAATATTTCTATAATCTTATAAAAGAGCAACGAAATGTTTTATTATTTCAATATAAAAGATTTAATAAACAAACTATCTGTATTTATAAAAATGCATGTTTCTATATAATGTTTCCTATGTATTCCAAAACGGCTGAAGAGATTTTGATAAAGTTTTCAGACAATCTTCATATTAGCCCAGCGGGTGTTCCAGTAAAGTTTGGTAGCGAACAGATAAAAATCAAATTTGCCATAGGATTTAATTTAATTTAATTTAATATAATTCCACATTGAATTATGGGATAGCTTATTACAAGTTTATTTTTAACTAGCAATCGCCCGTGACTTCATTCACGTTAATTACAATATAAAATTGAACAAGAACAAAAAATAGCCTACATGACACACAATAATTTTTAGAAACACATCAATAATTCCAGAGATTGCTTTGCTACAAACATACAAAATCTATCATTTTTAATTATCTCATGACTAGTTTCTTAAACTTCGAGGTTTATTTACATGAGGATTTACGCAACAAACTCTTCAGACAATACCTTATATCACAGTTAAGCAGGCTTCAGGAATGTCGCTGTGGTGTCTGTGCCACATTATACGAAAGCCGCAACGCAATATTCTCGGAGACGCCTTACTACACCGTAATCATTTATTTGATACTGTTATGTTTCACTTACAATGAAATAGAAACGCACGGTGTACCATCTAGTTATCTTCCATCAATACCTTAAGGTTAATAACATAAGACGTATATCCATACTTTACGTCGCATTCCCAATATACACAGATAACTATCATAATATATTAGATATTGTTAATACTGTAATAGTATTTTTACGATTTATTTATACTTATATAAGAAAGCATAATTTATAGGCTTGGAAAGAAAGCATAATTGTTTAGCCTTAGAAGCCCTGGAGCCTTTACGACTTTTACAGCTTCACCGGGCTTGGGGGCGAGCGCTTAAAGCACTCGGAACGGCTTCGAATCATTCAACAATGCCTTATATTGCAATTCCTGCTTATCAAAATTATGCTCAGACGGCGTGTCGTAACAACTTCTGCTTTATATTATAATTCAGACTGTATATACTGACTGATAAAGGAAGTCGCTAGTACTTTTGTACGAAAATAAATTATTACTATAATTTTGATTACTCTATTATAAATTCAATATATAAAATAAGAGTCATAATTAATGTATTCATAAAACAGTTGTTAAAAATTGTATTAACCACTGAATTATAAAGTATCAAAATTCCCAGCCTTGAATACCTTCAATTTTATCTAAATATAGTAGTAAAAAACCAAGTAGGCAAATATACAACCTCAATAAGTTGATAGCTATTCATAAAAAGAATATTTTTGAAAATACCTCAACGGTATATTTATGTAGATCGTAGTATGAAACATAATTGTTTTTCACACACACACATACATTACAGCGAATATTTCCCCTAAATTAAACAAAAGACAGTGTAACTAAGAATAACTTATTAACTACAAGCAAACAATGTCCCAATATATGTTTGGATTGAGCAGTTACTTAGGTAATTACGGGCTCATCTCGTCTCGAAGTCATTTGAAGTAGCAAAACTTGTATTGCTTCAGTATTCTTGTTTACCAACTGTTTGCTGAGAAAATGAATATGTCTCTACAAAGCAAAATATACTTTATAATACTGTATAAAATATTACTATATAGGGTTAACATGTAATCTGTAACATCGTACAAACATATATTTTATTAATTTTGTTTCTGCAGTTATTTCTTTATATATTTGTCATCAAAATCCATTCACACATGTTACCTTTATTGAAAAACCACTTAAAATTAAAAAGGCTTTGTATGTAGTATGTCTAAAATAAAAGGTGTGTGTGCGATTCACACACGATAGAAGTGAAACATAATTTTAAAAGATATTTTATATTTTATTTAAACAATGTGCAATATACATACACACCGACATTAATTGCTTTCTCGCTCTGGCTCACACAAAGAAGAGAAACCGACAATGTATGTTAAACGTTTAACGTTCAACATTTAACGTTTAACGCGTTGGAAGTCGCATAAGAAGTTTCACTTCAATAAAAACAAAATCGTGCTGATCAAATTTGAATAATCTGCGAGTTAACCGTATGCTTAAAAATTAAATTAAATTATTTTATAATATTATTCAATTCATAAAAAGCTTAAAACAATACAAATCTGGAAATAATAATACTTTATTTATTGAAGTGAAACTTCTTATGCGACTTCCAACGCGTTAAACGTTTAACGCACATTATCGGTATGCACTTCTATCGTGTGTGAATCGCACACACACACCTTTTTTAATTTTTGCTTTCCTAAAATTATTATTTTTGTCTGTAAATCACGTGATTTGAAAGTACATACAAAAAATATGACGTCGTCGATACAATTAATAAACCCAGTTGAGTGTTATCTTATGATAAATTACTCTAAAATTATTACTAAGCGTTGAAATAGTGCCTTTAAAATTATATATGCTGAAAAAATTTCATAACTGAAATGTCTACTTTGCACATATACCTTTAAGCTTAGTTTTATTTGTTGAATAATGACTGCACGCCGCTTTTTTGCAGCGTGTGGTTTATTTAAATTAAAAAATATCTTGATATTACTTTTAATAGTGTAATAATAATTAATAAATATTTATTCACGGGTATTGTTTTCAACATATAAATTGTTCGAAACAACTTTCCAAATGTTGTCTACTCCCGGAGTATATAATACATTTCATTCTATAAAATTGGCGGTGCGGGTGTGTGACCAGAATCATAAATCGTATAATAATTTAGGGTATCGACGATTTAATTTTGAAGTGAAACTTCTTATGCGACTTCCAACGCGTTAAACGTTTAACGCACATTATCGGTGTGCACTTCTGTCGTGTGTGAATCGCACACACACACCTTTTTTAATTTTTGCTTTCCTAAAATTATTATTTTTGTCTGTAAATCACGTGATTTGAAAGTACATACAAAAAATATGACGTCGTCGATACAATTAATAAACCCAGTTGAGTGTTATCTTATGATAAATTACTCTAAAATTATTACTAAGCGTTGAAATAGTGTCTTTAAAATTATATATGCTGAAAAAATTTCATAACTGAAATGTCAACTTTGCACATATACCTTTAAGCTTAGTTTTATTTGTTGAATAATGACTGCACGCCGCTTTTTTGCAGCGTGTGGTTTATTTAAATTAAAAAATATCTTGATATTACTTTTAATAGTGTAATAATAATGAATAAATATTTATTCACGGGTATTGTTTTCAACATATAAAGTGTTCGAAACAACTTTCCAAATGTCCCTCTCCCGGAGTATATAATACATTTCATTCTATAAAATTGGCGGGTGTGTGACCAGAATCATAAATCGTATAATAATGTACGGTATCGACGATTTAATTTTGAAGTGAAACTTTTTATGCGACTTCAAAGCGTTAAATGTTAAACGTTAAACGTTTAACGCACATTATCGGTCTGTCCTCTTTTTGTGAGCCAGAGCGAGAGAGTAAATGTGGGTGTGTATGTATATTGCACACTGTTTAAATAAAATAGAAAATGCCTTTTAAAATGAAGTTTCACTTCTATCGTGTGTGAATCGCACACACACCTTTTTTACTTTGTTTGGTTTGGTTAGGTGGTTAGAATATGTATCTCTAACATACGTAAGAGAACGTATACAGTGTACTAGAGTGGATATTTTTAGAAGTGAGATTGTGGAACCCAAAAAATGAACTGAGAAAAAAAATGGGCTATAACTATAATCATGAAATGGTAATCGAAAATCATTTCATAGTTACAAATTAGTGGACATATTATGTATTTCACTATATTCGTAATTTGAAACAAAAACTCTGTTACAAATTCTAAAGGCTTGGTTGTAACGACATAATTTAAGGGTTATAATGGCACTAATTGTATTAATATATAATTTATTATAACAGATTACACGAAAACAATAGTCTTTTATTAATTACGGTATTGAGATTTTGCTAAGTACTATTGACTATTTTAACTTAAGACAAATATTGGTTAGTTGGCGACCATTTTTATAGTATGGAACTACGCCTCTAATACAAAACATAAAAGTTTCTGGTATAATCACATAACAAATCTATGTATGTCTAACAAACGACGATGATGTTCAATAGACACACCAAGTTATGCAATTTGCCTTTTTGTATATTCGAGATATCTCAGATGTCTTGGGTTGGATGGATTGAGCTTCATAGCTTACATGTAAGAGCACCAACACAAATTATTTTACCTACCTGGCTATGATCAATATTTTAAACCGCATTACATTCGAACAATAAAGAAATATCTAGAATAATCTAGAATTTTCTACAATCAACGATAAGGCGCTCACCGTCGCGTCGCTCATCGTTTCGCGGAGCGCTCACATTTTTCCAAGAAGTAAACTAATTAACAAACAACTCTCAAACTTCAAGAAATATATCACGAAACTTCCATCCTCATTTTAAACGCGTATATTAACCACAGATGGGCCGTGGACAGTTCTAGTTTGGACATCGAAGAAAATATTAAATGCGAAAACAGGAAGACATCTATAACTGTGACTAACGAGGACCTGTGAAATGTCTGATAAAGGTTTTTTGTTTTCGCGTTTGTGTGTTCAAGTTCTTTATTTTCTTACCCGGAAGCGTAGCAATACAACAGTAAGATACACTATACAGGCAATATCAACATTTTATCAGTATGCCGGTGAAATTATAAATCTTAAACCTTCCTATTAAAAATTAAAATCGTATGTTTTCGTATATAATCGTACATCCTTCTCCAAATAATGCACTGATGCAAAGAGATGCTAATCTTAATCAGATTTCATGCTCAGTACGTATGTATTATGGATAATACTAGGTATTGACAAATGCGTATTTGAACGTACCTGATGGATAACAGAACATCACGTTTCAATGTTTTGTTATTGCTAACAATAGCGCTTTATAACTAAAAGCTTTTTGTTTCAAATTTTCACTGCTCAAACAAATAGCTTTGTCAATAACGAAACTTTTTTATTGTAAATTCCTGAAAACAGTACATATTTTTAAACGAGTAGGTAATAATTTTGTTTGATTGTATATTTGCTTGCTGATATCTATCGTGTATATCGATCCAAGCATATAAATTTTCTTTGTTTCTCCAACTTGTAAATGACGGGCACAATTTTAATACAAGAAGTAAATATAAAATAGTCAATCCATGTTTTAGACTTAGTAAGACTAATAAATGTTTTTTAGGTAATTATGTTAGGTTCTACAATAAGCTTCCTAAGAACATTCCTGATTTTCCTGATTTGAATTCCTGATTTGTGTGTGAATCAATTCGAAAAAAGACGCTTTTGAGGTGCTCAATGGCTTACGCTGAGTAACTCATACGAGATATATATCAAATTACTGTTCTACACAATTGCTGACCTTGAAAAGGTCTAAAACTTGTCAGCGATGTCATATATCTATCTTCTAAGGATCACCCACATTAACCATTTTTGTCTTCCGTATTTTGAGCGGGAGCAGAACGATTCGCGCGTGTGTTTAACCGACGACATGCTGTAGTCCACGCGAGTGGAGCCGCTGGCATAGCTAGTTTAATATACTTACATACATACACAAATCACGCCTCTTTCCCAACGTCGTAGGCAGAGACCACGCCCTTCCCTATGCTATGATCCTGGCAAACAACTTTCGCTTTCTCAGCATATAATGTAGAATATACATATAGTATATATATATTTGGTATATTCCATTTTACAAATGGAAATTAAGAAATACTCAATGTACCTGTATCTGTACTATACTGCTTCGTGAAATTTAATTTTAAACTTAACAAGTACGTATTCAAAGGAATTACAAAGCCGAATACGAATCGTATTCAGATTTTTGCGTAGTCTAGACAGCCTAAGAGCTTTTAATTATTGTTTTACTCAATAAATACTGAAACTGTAAGCACGTATATGTAACGTTATTCGCTCCCTATCTCTTCAGAAGGTGACTTTAAGACATGGTAAGGGATGATAAATGCTAAAATAAATAAAGGGAATTATCAGGCTTCAATCAGGAGTTTTGTCTCGGGAATCTGACTTGTGCTTGTGTTGACTGAAGTTTTTTTTTATAAATTAAGAATATTTTATGGATCATTATTTAATTATGATGACATTTTACGTGATGTAGTTGGTTACTGTCCATCAGCGAAGTGAATTAGAAATAGTAGCACACCACGTACATTTCAAATTGGCTCAAATCTCTTAAACGAACGATTTAGTAGCAATGGCTTTGACCTTCCATACGATAAAAACTATATTGAATGGGATGAATATATATAGTACTAGATTGCCCTGCGGCTTCACTCGCGTTTAATTTTTTCGATTACCGTCAAGTGGCCGACCTTGACACACCCTCGGCCCGCGATAACCTGCGCTGCGCCGTACGCCCCGTCCCTTCACTCTCGCTAAGCATTCTTTTTAGCCTACAATACGTATTGTCTTAGCTCTTAAGGTTCGTAACCTAATGTTAGAGAGCGTATAACTGTCCTTAATAAAGGCTGTATAAAATGCTATTTTTTTTAATCTGCCTGGTAGGTTCATTAAGTAGCGCGTTCAAAAAAAAAGTCTCTTAGGGTTATATTAGTATAGATAGATGTGTGAGTAGGTATGTATGTAAAAATATTTTAAACTTTTAATTGGTTATTAAAAATTCTTCAGTCAGATAATAGATTTATAATACTACGTCATAGTATATAAACAAAGTATCACTGGGGATTTAGAACAATTTACTAACTTTTGATTCACGTTCGTAACCTAATGAAAGTCAATCAGGTTAATGGATTAATTTCGTAACAATGTGTTGGGTAACTCTGTCTGACCATAATGGTCGTATTTTAGGATTCTGATTAAATCGAATGAGCTAAGGGACGAGGTCAGATGAACCGAGAATGCCTTACAGGTTGAGAGAACATAATTTCCATCACAAAAAAGGTAAAGTTTGTTTGAATAACGAGCTAAAGTTAAGCTATTGTTTAACGATGCCTACGTTTAGGTCCATTTATTTAGCAACGAGGACATGAAAGCTAAAGGTATAAAGCCACTGAGCACGCTAAAGGCTGAGTGATCTGGAAAAGATTGTTTACAATAACGTAGAAATAACAGAAAGGTGTATTTAACCATAAACGATTATCAACCGATATCATCAATAAGAATTAGCCAATTTTCACGACTATAATATCCGAATGTAGATTTATTTGTATCCCATCCACACTATCTCATTTTTTATACTAGCTGGTACCCGCGACTTTGTCTGCGTACATTAAAGATTTTGAGTAGCCTATTTCTTTCTTCAAGATTTCATCTATCTCTATACAATACCAATTTTCAACAAAATCTGTTCTTCAGCGGTGTAGGCATGAAAAGGTATATTAAAATTTAAATAAAATAGTTCAACGAATGAGATGTATGTACGCGATATCTTATTTTAACACATTTTTACAAAGTACCATTTTTGGCTTTTCCATTCTTAGTTAAAACATGAAGATTTTGGTGGCTTGATACTCGTGAGCACGCTACGTACAGTTGCCATGGGAAAAACAGTATTTTTCTAAATGGGTACCTACTACATTAAGTGTTTGTCCTTGAGCTTTGTTTATCGACATCGCCAGTGGCGAGGCAAGACCTAAATTTGATGTGGGCAAGGTCAGTCGCGAGGTCTTCTGGTGGCGCTAGAAGACTGATTTTATAATGTAAAAAATAGTTACAACAGCCAATTTTGATTTATAACAAAAGCAAACCATATTCTATGACTAACATTAAAAAAATGAAAAGAATTAAAGAATCAGAAATTTCCTGCTTTTAGCCTTACTTAGCTCCTTAATAAATCCTACTTCTACTGGTATTATTGACAGAATTCGAAAGACAATGTAAAGATTTGGGTTTTTATCTTTCAACTTATTTTCTGTTATGTATTAGAGCTGCCGAGTTGGATTTGACGACTGACCTCTTTCTCGAAATTGGATCTACTTAACTGGATAGTTTGACCCAGGTAAACATAATCATCAACAATTCCAAGCGTATAATCTCTAATCTTTACGGGGGTTGGCTTATTATGGAAGTTCGACATAATTTTCGTATTGTCCATGTTCATTCTAAGACCAACTCGTTTTCGAGGCTTTATTAAGGTCATTGAGCATTACACGGAGGTCCTCCATGGTCTCAGCCAAAACTACTATGTCGTCAGCTATCCGAAGATGGGTGATGTACTCGCAGCTTATATTGATGCCTATTCCTTCACAGTCTATAACTTTGAAAACTTCTGCCAGTGCAGCGATGATCACTTAGGAGTCATAACATATATTTGTCTATACCGGAAGATGCAACGTGGCAGACCCGCCTCATGGTGGTTCGAAGACCTGGTAGAGGTTGCGGGAATCCGCTAGATGCGGGCAGCACAGGACCGGTCGTTGTGGCGATTTTTCGAGGAGGCCTATGTCTAGCAGTGGACGTCTTTCGACTGACATGATGATAATGATAATGCTTGGAGCAGCTGTTTCACATCTTTAATGAAATTGGGTAAATTTGTGCTCATTGTTCGTAATTCTTCATATAATTCATAAGGTTAGAATTCGCTGCTCTCACCCACTGACTGAATCACAGGACTGTGTATAAATTTTGACAATTTAAAAAATATTTGCTTTTATACAATATTTTAACTTTTTTAAATCAGAGAGTAAAGCCAAATTCTCAAAACTTTGATATAGAGACATAAATCTCTACTTCAAATTTGCTATTATGGAATCAAACATGGTGTTAAAAAATCTGTTTCATACCAGCTTTTTGGAGATTGTATAAGTTGATAAGCTGCCTTCATAATCGAACATCCTGATCTTGGCTTATTTTAACAAGCTTATGCTTATGCTAATTTTTAAAGTCTTTTGGAAAATCATAACATTTTTTCTCAATAAATTGACGTGCGCCAGACAAGCTTTTTTCGAATCCAATTTGTAGATATTCTTTGATCCAATCACATAATATAAGTAAATGTTCAAGAGCAATGCGTAAGTGGACTTGTACAGATTGCTATAATTTGCTTATGATATTAACTCGCGATAATATCTCATACCATAAAATATGTAATGAATTCCAAACTGAGCATTTCGTTTAAAACAGAATCACAATCACTTAGTATCTCTGATTGTTCCGTTTGATTTTTGAAGCTTTTGGAGTATTCAACATCATCAAATTGCAATAATACGGCATTAACTGCAATGATTCTGCTTTTCTAACTTGTGTCTGATATAGGATTTACAGTAAGCTTTAATTTATCTTTGATTAAATCCCAGCGTTTGAATTTGAATAAAAATAAAAAAATGTTTTTGGTGCCATAGAAGAATTAGCTACGTGCAGGAATTGGAGATTCCAGCTGTAACAACCGCAAGATGTAAAAAAAAGTTCTAGGTTGACGGGTTTAAGTAGATGTCAAATTAGTACTACACTCTCACACTCACACAGAGAAACTTAGAGCTTGTCCTTTAGTGACTTTGAGGTTTCTCATGAAGCCGATAGTTAGTGGCCACGTTTCAACAACATATATCATCACTGGCAACACATACTTAAACAAAAATGTCTGCTTTCGTCTAATTAAACACGACATAATTTATTTCTCCTTTTCAGTTAAGACACATAGTTCTTGTACGTGCAAATTATTGTAATGATAGAAAATAAGCAATTTTCAAAACAAGTAGCTAAACAGAAGCTAAAGTCAACTCTATTTGTAAAGGATTAAAATAATACGTATTAGAAAATTAAATCACTTTTATTCAAACAGATTCGATGTGGTATTATCTAAAAACCACTAATGAATCATGAATTTTCAAATCACACATTTAATGTATTCACCTTATAGAATATTCAGTTAAGCTGATGTTTATTTGAAATAATTTTAAGCCTCGCGATGTGTGTGTAATAAAGTACAAAGAAAGGTGACCTAGGTCACGGTTAATCCTTAAACATAAAGTGTTGCAAGACCCATTTACACGGCATTTACTGTGAGATACAACTTCAAATGGTAATCACTTAATAACTCGACTGCCGTGGATGGCATTAATGCCAATTTGACGCACATTTTTTGTGATGCTGAGAGCCGAAAGGTTAACTAGGTATTATAGAAAATTCCACATAATCTGCGATTCCTTTGAACTGATGATGGTTCAGTGGTGTTTGGACACCGCGTCGACGGACGTAGGTTCGAATTTTACATTAAGCCTTTTATTTATTATAAATTAAATATTTAATAATGCTCGCCTAGCCAGCTGCCATCCTTAGCTTGAAAATTTGTTCATATTCCGGTAGCTGCACTTGACATCTAGTTCCTTTAGGGTTAGCGTGTAGCCATGTTAGGCCACATCAAGAGAGAACGAGGTCAATGACTAAACCCAATAAAAAAATCTACTGTCTCGAAGGTATGAAAAAGAAAAAGCTTATACTTAGTATATAAACTTTACCCATGATTTCTTTTGTACCTACATATCGCTTTTCTAATCTGTATTTTACGATATTATTCCTTAATAATAATAAAATATTACACATATACAAGTTAAAAACTTTAAGAACTTAAAGTAAAATAAACATTTTACTTTAACAAACTATTTATATATATTATGAAGCGCATTTATACAAGAACAATGAAGTGATCACGAAGTGAATAACAACGAACTGCATAAACATTCATAAAAATAAATTCCTCTGTAACAAAGGAATACTCTTACATTTTTACATTACATATCACGATACTCGGAGAAAATACTCTCGCATTCGACGGTTGCATCTCTCTGTCGACATAGGTCGGTGCACTGCACCCTACAACATCTAGCGTTGTATCCGAATGGGAAAAACAACTAGAGAAACGTTGGCACATGTTTTCTTTAGATATGGATGTGCATAATACTTGCACCTCTTTCCATGCTAATCTACTTACGAGCTTTAATAAGGTTATCTCGATAATATTTTTAACTAAATTAAAATATGCTGCCTTAGTCACCATAGCCAGACTGCTATAAGTTTTTTAGGTAATTGTATTAGGTTTTACAATAAACTTCTTAAGCACATTACCGATTTGCCGGATAATACGTTCAAGAATCATGTTAAGCTTGTTTTATTAATAAAAGGATTTTATAGAATGGGTCATTACGTAAATGACTGTGATGTCTGGAAGTGATTATCTCTATGTTATATTATCTCTATCTTATTAAGTGTATATTCATGTACACCCGCCGCCCCGCATCCTGCCAACATAAGTAAGGGTCGCGCTTACAGCGGTCCAGCTATAGTTGAAAATAAATACATAATAAGAAAATAAATAATAACCACCGGATTGGAAAACATCCCATTCATCAGGAAGAACCGACAAGAAAATCGATTGGGTTTATCACCATTCTTTTTAAATTATTTTTGCAGTATTTAATTTTTTTACAGTTATTAGCATTTTCATTTGATGTACAGAGAGATAATAGACATTACAGTAATTCACGTAATGACCCACTCTATAAAATCCTTACGTCAATAAAACATCATTAACATGATTCTTGAACGTATTATCTGGCAAATCGGTAATGTGCTTAGGAATTTTATTGTAAAACCTACCAACAATTACCTAAAAATCTTTTATTTGACTTACAAAGTCTAAAAAATCCAATTACTATTTTATATTTATTTCTAATATTTAAATTGTGCCATTCAATTACAGTAGTTTCAAACGTTAACTACGCTTATTAAGTCATATTATATATTTTGTGAAAAGTTTTACAATTGGTCATAACATTAGAAAACTGAGTATTTTATTATTATAGCAACTGATAATTTTTTAATACTGTATTATACAATCAATGCTAAAATCAAAACTTCAGTAATTACATAAGTATTACATAATATGATATATGTTATCAATAAAATACATCTCTGTGAATACAAAGAAGAAGTCGGATGATAACTTGCGTTCAAATTATGTAATTATTTGTTCACAGATAATTATTAAGCCTTGATAACATCCTTAATCACATTTACTAAAAGTACATAAAAAAAAGTCTTTTTTTAAATGGAATTTAGACAAAATATGTACACAAAATTTAATTTACTTATAACCTCTTAGCTCGAAGATACAATATTAAATATAAAATTTGTTACGTCCCCTACATTACAATTACTCTCGACCTTATTTAGAAAACATCTTCATTCAATTATATAATATTTTTAGAACACGTAATGCCCCTAGCTCCGTCCCAATTCCTTGAAACGGTCGCGCCACTCCGGTCTCGGTGCGGCGTTTACTTAACATTATATTTTTTTGTGCATTGTTCATTGAATTTGTATTTTTGCTATAAGGAAAAACGACTAAAGGTTTCCTTTGAAGAAAACAATTGATACATGAACTGAAGTATTATTTAAAAGACGAAATAATTCCCTTTATTCCATCAAACGTACCTATTTTACATACTACATATACAATGTTTTTATTCAATAAATACTTTACATTGTAATTTCGTTTATTTATTTTAAAGACTGTTTTTTTCTCATTTCACTTTATAAAACTGTTATATTTTTACCTATTATGTAAAAATAATTAATCTGGCATGTTCTATAATAATCTCAACTATGTTTGGTGAATTTATTAACTCTGAGGAAAGGTGTGTTGTGTCCAGAAATTTTAATGATATATCACTCTTCCGGCCACCACTTTCGGGATGAAATTAGATTAATGTATCTCGTATAAGTTTCTTTGTAAGGTATATAGTCTCTATCGAATGTAAAGCATTTACTATTATAGTATATATGTAATTAAATGAAATAATTTATTATTGATCAAGTAAATTATAAGATAACAAACAAGTGTACACGAAATTTGGCAATTGGTTTATATAGTCCTTTTATTTAGTTAATAGTTTAGTATCATCTTTTACCAGTTGCAAAACTCCCAAGAATAAAGAGAAAAAAGTTCACAAAAATAAATAATTTTAGAATATATTCCGTTCTGTTCTGAAAAGGCATAAAATAGAAGATGAAAATTGATATAATAAAGCAACAACTTTGAAATAAAAGTACATTTAAATAATAGTATTTAATCTTTCTAATACAAAATATATTTAATAATAAAAAAGTATGTTTCGGAATCCCTTTGTTTCTTCCAGACTTGAAAACAGGTATTTAGGCTACATTCTAGCTGCTACAAGCTTGTTACAAATACACATAACACATCATGTGTTGAAAATGTAGAGCGATTACTCCAGAATATTCTTTTTTTTTATAACTAGTAGAGAATTTTTTACCATCATGAAATATCATAATAAGTAAAATTATATCTGAAAAATTTTTATCCTTAGCCATTGTCACCTACTACATTTTTAGTAAACGTTATCATACTAAGTACATTATTGCAATAATCATAGATAACATATTCCAAGAAAAAAAACTCATCTTATTTGAACTAAAGACATCTGACCTATATTAGAGGGGCACAGAACAATGACTTAGCAACACACATTTCTCTACAGGCAGCCGTCGGAAAGCTAAATTAATTAAGGTCGCCAAAACATCATAAATTAAGGTCTCCAATGATAAAAAAAAGTCGTCGAAACGAGCAATTTCGAAAACTGGGAGTGCGAAATGGAAATAATTACATGTCAAATGAGTTGAACGACGCCTATTTAAAATGGGAGGGCGTTGGGTGTATTACGTGACGATTTATGCCTCTCGTCAAACCACAAAAAGGAGGTGGGGAATATTTTAAAATGTATATGAACATATGACTATGTTTGTTTTGGAATTTAATAATTTTCTAATTTAATGTACTTCTGTTTTCCTAGCAAAACATATAATTCTGGCGTTTTGTAGGGTATCCAGTCATTCAAAAGACTATAGATCGTATTTAAAAAAATGTGTGTGTCAGCTACGACGCGCGACTGGTGACTGAAGTTTACTCCTCTTATGATATAGAATGAATGAAAAAAAAACATAAGCAACATAACTTAACCGATAAACGCATCCACGTGTTCTTGTGATTTATTATTATCATCACTTTCATAAGTATGTATATGTATATATATGTATAGAATATTATCAATAACAATATTTATAATCACCACCATCCAATAATATTTGAACACTGCACACACGCTTTTATATAAATGTATTTGTATACCAAGCTGCGTTATGTTGCACTTTCATTTTTTTCATACCATGCGCGTTATATCGTTTCTTAAGGAGCAAACTCCGATAATTATTGTAGATCTGCAAAGTGATAGCACAATACAATTAACAAACAACGGTGACCACCGAGAAATCAGTAGTCCATCGACGGTGCATAGTAGTTGCGATCCAATCGGAAGCAATTGTTATTTCCTACTACCCATTTAATATATCGGTAATTATTATATAACTTAAAAATACATTTTTATTGAAACTAACTCTATTTAGCTGAAGTAGAAGAAAAGGAATCTATTTATTTCTAATTTCTCTTCGTGAGACGGCGAACCTACCAATTGGAGAAGTATAGGTTAAGATTGGATTATTGTTATTGATATATTTTGGTTTTAATTTTAATTCATTAACTTAGGTTTTTTGACCCTATATTACATAATATTGGTAGCGTTTTGCGTGATATAGTTTGGCATACATCACGTCATTACTTCTAAGTTTACTATAATCACAAACAAATACATTTACTAAGCAAAAATATTATTTTTTAAACAGATAATGGCTCACAGTGTAAAATTAATTAAGTAGTAACGTTCGAAGAAGAAATTATATTATTAAAAAAAATTAAAGCTAACTTAAATGTCTGGGACGAACTTGAGGCACTCGGCTGCGCTTATGCCTGCCATTAATTCTAGCTTATGACCTAACCGAAACAACCTCCTCGATGGTCTAGACGGCCGTTGGTGCCACATAAACAAATTCGTGGAAGCGAGGGTTACGCTGGTAAAATTATAGACCAACTTGTTGGGACATATAATGTATGCAGGTATAATACAGTTTAGGCTAGGCCTGTACAAAGTCTAACAACATATTTTCCGATGAAATATGTCCACAGTCCTTCTAAAGAGTACTGCAGACAAAATTTACACAAACCCTAAAGAGGCTTTGTTTAAAACTAAATTATCTAACAAAATTATTATTTTTGTTCAACTTATCCCATATTATAGTATATACTAGCTTGCCCAGTAGACATTGTTCTGCTTTTCACGGTAGTTAATGGCTCAACCACAACGCCATCTATCGGATTGAGATATTGTAATTTTATTTTATGGTTCTAATCCAGTATATGTTATGTAAAATACTATATTTATATAAATATGGTATTTTAATATCGATTATTGGATCCTGGTATAAATATGAACCATCGTCTCTATAAAACATATATTATATTACCTGATTATGATCTCAAGTCATTCAGAAGTTACACGTTCACTAATAGACGGACACAAGATTTATATACATATAAGATTTTGAATAAAATTTATATACACTTATAAGCATCGTCTGACGATGCGTATAATGAATGATTACAGAACATTGCGACGTGGAAAATTGTTTGAATGTTAATATGCACTGGGCTTTCTTTGAACTTCACGCGATCGAAATAAAGATAATAACAAAGAAACAAACCTATTTATCATAGTTAATTTGCTTGCAATAAACTAAAAATGAGTAACAAGTAATATACAAGCCGTCTTAACTTATGTAGAAAACAAATGTAGGCACACACAGTGAGTAACCTTAAAAATGTGTTTAAAAAATTTACATATAAAGATAAAAATCTTATTATACGAAAAACGTATAATAATTTTATTCATCGAATTGAAAAACAATTTGATCTCAATAAATACAGTCTCATATAGTTAGCTTTATTACTTAAAATTATTAACTTAACAATTCAGTCGGAAACTATAATCGAATTATTTGCCTCTTATGAAATAAGGTACAACGAATAAGAAGCGATCGAACGGAACGCAATAAAATTAAGCTATATCCCGTATCTAGTGAAAGCGACGGGGAGGAGGGTGTCGCCCGACCTACTTTCTACAGAGGTCTCTCACCCGCAACCGTACCGCAAACGAGCTTTGTAGAGACACCCTCAGTATCGGCGTTTCTATGTGACATACCGACAGACGAGAATAAATTGTAATTGAAGAAACAGTCAAGTCAATAAAGGTGAAGATACTGTTATACTTGTACGGCAAAGATCACAACCACAGGTACATAGGTTCTGTAAGACACAGGTACATAGGTTCTGTAAGGGACCTTTTTTTTTCTTTTTTTGCCTAGTTAGATTAGACAAAAAATTTCAGACCACTAAATACACATACACATGTTCCTTCCCTCCTCCCAGGGGGCAGAAACATGTATATATGTATAGTTAGTTTAGATCGAATGATAGGGATTTAGTCAGATCGCGACTTAATTGCATACGCGCAACAGTCCGAGCCGAGGTTCGGCCACTTTGGCACCCTCGGATGTTGTTGCTTAGCTTTCGTGGCTGAGTGCCCTAAGCGCTCGCCCCCAAGCCCGGTAAAGCTGTAAAAGCCGTAAAGGCTCCAGGGCCCCTAAGGCTAACAGTATAGTCAGTTCGAAAAAAAAAAAAAAAGATCACAATTATGGGAACGTAGTGCCAAAAATAGAGTATTGTGGCGAATACCCACCATTCCAAATCTAGGGAGTAATTATAAAAAGCTTTCAAAAATTAATAAAAATCCTTAGATGTTCTGATTGTAATTAGATAAAGGGTTTTTTGTCAGTAATAAATCAAGTTTTAATATTATCGTGAATAAAGAAATTAATAGCGTAATATTCAACACCTAAAAGAATTATTAAAAAATCATTAAAATCAAAAAGTGTAATCAACAAGCAAACTCAAAAAATATAATACCTATTGAAAAAACAATAAATCTATTTTCATATTATATTTTCGACTTACTTTTGCATTAAAGTACATTTATATGCAAGTTTTGCTACTTATAAACATCCACATAAATTTCCAAGAATTGGTGTTGTTTTCTGTATCTTCAGTATTTGCAATATTTACATTAAATTACAAAGGAAAACAATATTCACGAAATCTTTATAAGGACAATAATTACTACTTAGTAAACGGAATCAGGAAAATTGAGCGTTAATGTAATAATAGGTATTACGATGATTTATGAATAGGGTTACTGATTTCTCGACTTATTATTTTTCTCGAGACTCGACAATTTTCGACTAATAACTCCTGGGAATTCTCGAATATTAGAGATATTTCTAAAATATTAAAACTTCTTTAAATTTATAATTAAATGTAAGTTACAATTCCGTTTAATAATAATAAAATCAATATCAATAAACAAAATATTATATTTTAAAGTCTTATTTATTTATAACTTACACATTTTTGTAATAAAACTGACTACATTAAGTACATCTCAACAAAACATTTAACATTTTTTTATTAGAAAATAAATATTTTGTACATATTATAATACTGTCCTTGCTAAAGAGATCGAATGGTAAATCGTTGACCTATTCGTTTATATTTTTAATTAGATATGTTTTTGAAAATACAAGGCCATTAATAGTATCATCTGATAATCAGTTTCTTATCCTAGATAGACCTACAAAGTTTCAAAATAAGGAAAAACCGTTCAAAATTTTATTGTCTACGAGGCTAGCTTTACTGTTATTAAAGTTTTATATCAATTTACAAGGATTAATTAGCGATATTCCCTGTTAACTCAAACAGCTGACTTTTCTATTCCTTTACTATTAAGCTTCTTCTTATGTCCGTCTTATGTATGTTATTATCCCTGTAATAGACCTGAGCTTTCGGTGATGAAACCATAGCATTTTTGTAATGCTCGCCTGGCTAGCCACTACCCTCAAGTTGAAAATCTGTCGCCAAGCAATTATAAGGTGTGTTCCGGCAGCCGCACTTGAGAGCCAGTCTTCCACTGGGCTTAGCGTGTTACCAACTTGGGCCTCATCGTCACTTAACATCAAGTGAGATTGAGGTCATAACGCTAAACCTACAAACGTTAAAAAAATGTGAGTACAGCAATACTCGAACGAGAATTCTCAACTTCTTGATTTTCTCGACCAGAAACCTTATTTATGAACAGTCTTGTCTTCGTTGAAATTAATGTTACAAAAAATGAGGACAATAACAACAGAGGGTACATTGATCTCTTGGAATAGACAACCACGTCCAGTTTTAATAGAGATTTGTATATAAATATTTTTAGGGGTTTTTTTGTTATAAACTACACATCTTCTGTAATGTTAAATGACAATATACCCAAAGATAGTGCTACGTCTGGGTGGAGATTACTTTCTAGTGTTTTTCTCCACATTTCCATTTGTGTTAGGTAAATAAGCGAACAAAAGAAAATCAACTTCTGAGTATGCAAAAATCTTAGTGTGATATATATACCCAAAACCCACTTATTAAAAAAACAATTTTGATTGAAATGAATATTTATCTATAGTATACAAGCCACCGCCCGCGAACTCGTTCGCTTTAATTACAAATTTAAAATTACATAGCAATAAAAAGAACCTTATATCACTCAGGAATAATGTAGCTTTATGTTAGCGAAAGAATTCCTTTTTTATATACAACTAAGCTAGCAAATAAGCGTAGGGTCCACGTAATGATAAACAGTTACCGTAACCTAAAGTTAATAGCACGTTGCCAACCTAGAATCCCCTACCTCAAGGAGCTCTGGAAACTCTACTTACCGCAGGAAAACAACACAAGGTTATTTGTCTACGATCTTTTGTAGAAGATATTTCACCAGTCGGACTGCCCCAAATAGAGAGAAATATGAAAGACATTTCTCTGTGCCCTACCTCTCTCAATTCATCTACAGACAAATAAACTTTACCTATTTATAATAGTAGCATAAATTTTCTGAAATGAAAAGATTTATAAATATTGCAACTGTATCTTTTTATGTATAAATAGGTCATAGAAATCGAAGATCGTAAATAATTCAGCGACATCGATTCGCAATGCGCTCAAATTCATAATTCACGATACCACAGTGTATATGGCACACTTCCTTGTTTAAGTTGATGCATATTGTTCATTATTATATACTAAATAGTAGATTGATAAACTGTTTATTATGATCATTATAAAATTTACATGATTTCTAGTAGAAAAATATTTTCATTGATATATAAATCGTCATAAGAATAATATTCATTTAAACTCTATTAAATTAAGTGTATAATTCGTCTTTATTTTAAACTTGAAGGATAATTGTTACAGCTATATAAACATCTACAGCTTAAGATTAGACTAGCTAAATCCGGCCACGCTTCGCTGTGGCTCGTCTAATAATTGCTAGATACCAATTTTCATAGGTCTATCTTCAAAAATGACGGATTTTCATACAAAATTTCATTCTTTTCTTGCACCATCTTAGGGCTTGAATTCCCAAAAATCCGTAGTGCTGCCTTAGTGCAAATGGAAACCGCATGCAATTTTTCACGGTCCTAGCCCCAGTAGTTTTGGCTGTGCGTTGATATGTCAGTCGGTTAGTCAATTGTTCTTTTATCTACAATTTATGATTAGATCAGGGGGTTCATATTTTAGTAGAGAGTCGAAAGTCCAATAAATCACGATCACAGTTAACTAGATACCATTGTATTTATTTATATTTAGTTCAGTACATGTAATTTTTTGCAAATTTTTTGAGAGATAGCCATCCTATAAAAATGTTTTTATGACTGTATTTTATATTTGATTGACGAAGGCGTTACTTTGCGGAAATCCATCGTAAATAATTTGCCCCCGCGCCTACTAGCTTCGGAGGAGTCAACGTCGATCTGAGGATGCCTCGTTGAGAGACGAAACACTTGTCAACGATTGTAGTCGTTTCACGTCTCATCTGCAAATTTAGTTTTTTACTATTATATTATTTTTTGTACTAAAATATTTTTATAATTTTTAGTATTCATTAATGTTTATTATTGTAAATAGATTGGTTAAAACAACAACCTTAGAGATTCTTGCCAATTCTTCTCTAAAGAACAGTGCCTTCCGAATCGGCCGTAGACTCATTAAAAATATTAAATATAAACATATTATCATCTTTATTATTATTATTATTTTAGTTTATTTATAAATTTACTTATTTTCAAACTTATTTAAATTCAAACATTTTATGTTGTAGGTAGATGAAACTACTGTTCATCTATTGCAGTCGGAAGTAGCAAAGAAATTTCGGACAAATTAGTCAAAAATATATCACAAAATAGTTTTATAAAGTTTCGTACACAGGTTATCAATCAAAGGTCAATATTAATAATTTTATAAATTTGAAAAATATTTTAATAAGTATTTTTTATTTTTTCTCAACCGATTTTGATGAAATGTTCTACACAAAAAGTATGTTCTATTCCACAATAGACACCCTATAACAATTACCAATAATACATTAGTGAATAGTAAAAACAAAAAAAATACAACCGATTTTAATGATATTTTTTTACACGGAGTACAAGTAATTGTGTAGTTAATATGCTATAAAATTCTCAATAATACTTTTAGAATTCATATAATATGAAAGAAATTACATGACGAAAATAATTAGTGCGTAGTAAACGCGAGAGAAATCGCGTGCACAAGTAGTCATTAATATATTCATTTATATTAAGAGGCTTAAGAACTAGTAATATTACAACTAACCTTGGAATTATCGGAAAAGTTATGTTTAGTTAGTTACATTATTATATACATAAATTGTAAGTAATAATAAACACAAAATATTCTCGAAAGTGCTTTGCTGGGATGGATATTTGTTTAGTACCTGTGATGATATTCACAACAAAATATACAATAATCCGTGGGCAAGCTTTAATTATTTTTTTTTATTAAATAATGCATAAATTATTATCAGCTGCATAGACTAAGTATTATTAATATGTTTTTACAAGTACTTATTTGCTTTTGAATTAAAAGTAGCCATTAATATTTCTGTTGATTCACTGAGCTTCGTCAGAACACCACTGAAAATGTCATTCTCACGAGACAGAAGATTCACTATGCAATATGCCCCTAGTAATTTGGGTGTTAGCCAATAAATTATTACACATAAATCAACTTGGAGACGTGTTTGCGTTTGTAGTAGTGTACGGTCGGCAGATAAATAAATAGACAAATTCTTTTATATATTTTTATATGTAAGTACTTAATCTTATAAATATTAAAAATAAATTTTAGTCATATTTTTTTTAATTCCAGACATTATTTTGTTTTTTTACTCGCACCGGTTCCGAGACTTTATTGTAAAGAATATCTGGCTGATGTATCAAGATACAGGCAAGCCTCGCAATATCTTAATAACATACATAGCTATGAGGATCTTCCTTACCTCCATCCGATAGTAACTGAGTTACCGTTAATTACATTATTCATAAAAACTATCTTTAATCACTCAATTTAGATATATATAAATAGCTTTGTCCTGACTGAGTTATCATCAACCAGCCCTAAGAATAGAATATAATTTTGAAATTCAGAGAAAACATTGATTTTATGTTTTACGCATCGTTTAAAAAGGGATTTCTCGATATTAAACCCCTAAGGGGATGAAAGGGGATTGCAAAGTTTGTATGGAAAATAACATTTTTCTGGGTTAAATTTATGTAAAACTTAGTGTTTACACTCGTTTATAGAATTAACGAAACACGTATTTCAGCATTTCTGAAACTTTAATCGCTAAGCGGATGAAAGTGCGTGATCAAGTTTTTATGGTATATAATATTTCTCAGTTCAAATTTCTAAATAAATAACATAATGTAAATTCAATTACAATAAAAAAATTACAAAATTTGTAATGCACGCGAGCGAAACCGTGGCCGGAAAGCCAGTTCAGATATGTGTGTAAGTAGAACTAACAATTAGGAATTCACAAACAAAACATACTTTACTGGGTTGGATTGATGTGTAAAGCTTAATATATGAAAATTAACTCTTAACTGAATTATAAATTAAAATTAGTATGTAACAAAGGAGTGTTCACAGCGTGCCGTCGCCGCCGGCTACGTTAACTCGCCCTTCGGTGTAGCTTAATCAAAACTCAATTTACCCGTCTTTAGTCCGACCGTTGGAAACAAGCTCGTTCGGGTGTAGAAAACTTTATATCTCCATGATTAATTATATCAGTTTGGGATTAAGAACGGAAATCGATTTCTTAAGTTACGATCCTTGAACCGATTGATAAACAAAACACAGAAACTGAGTAAGAAATTATATAAGTATATAAACGTTTTCAAATTAAAATAAAGAATTTTATTCTGTAATTTAGTATTCATTAAACATGGATAGTCGGGTTGTACGTGGTATCCTTCCAGTAGTGTTTGGACGGCCTTAAAGTCAATGATAATACAAATTTGCTATATTTTGAAAGAAAGGTTCTAAATACGTGGCTGTATTTTGAAACTGGAATATAGATTTCCGCGAATGACAAATTTTTTTGATTACCAATTTTATTAAAAACATCATCAAACACCAGGGGTCTTGTTTAGTGATCCAATCGAACGATTTTTTTTAACAACAATCGTCGCGGCGCCTGGCTTTTCACCACTGTCATCGCTCACCCTCTTGGATACATCATCTGAATCAGGTTAACACCTCTACACGATCGCCAGTATTTGTCAAATAGACCCGAACAAGAACGTACAGAGGCCGCTTTAGATACAGTAGATACTAAGAAGCAATCTATAGTTAATCGATTAATCAATTATTTTTTTACAAAACATATGATAGTATTCGATTTTTAATCAACACTACTGTCATTGTTAAACATATTATACTCCAAGATGTTGCTCAATACAATCACAAATGAAATTTTGTTATAGGTTTCTTAGATGTTTGTAGTTTAACAGAGAATAAAATTATTTTTTATATTCAACTGGAAGTTCGCCAACACAAGCAATATTCTTTACTTTGTTCAGTAAAGTTTAACTTACTTTAGAATTAAATTTTATAACATACTATGTCAAAAACATAGAAATGTTTTTTGGTTTATCTTTAAGAATTTGCTTGTAAAATAAAGTATAATTTGATACCCAATATGAATAACATCACAACTCATTTAGCTATCAAGTCGATATATGATATTTTATTGCAAAATTATTTAAAGTGTAAATTAGATACGTATTTTAAAAGTTCTTTCGTCTCAGTATTTGTAACTTGTAACTAATTAATTAAAGACGACATTATACATAAAATCTTTTTAACCCCCAACGCAAAAAGAGGGGTGTTATAAGTTTAACGTGTGTATCTGTCTGTGGCATCGTAACTTCCAAACGACTGAACCGATTTTTTATCTCTTTTTTTGTTTTTTTTTTTTTTTTTGAAGTGAAACTTCTTATGCGACTTCCAAGCGTTAAACGTTTAACGCACATTATCGGTCTCTCCTCTTTGTGTGAGCCAGAGCGAGAGAGTAAATGTCGGTATGTATGTATATTGCACACTGTTTAAATAAAATAGAAAATGTCTTTTAAAATGAAGTTTCACTTCTATCGTGTGTGACGTATCGCGCACACACACACATTTTTTTTCTTTATAATACCTTTACTGTTTGCACATTGCCTTTACTGTCCCACATGGTAAGCACAGTACAATCCAAATACAACGGCGACCACCGAGAGATCGAAATCGGCGATCGACGCTTTCATACCGGCCTGCATAAAAGGCTGCATTAAACGTTTGAAAGGTGACTTGATCTAGAGTGTTCTTAGCTATGATTAAAAAAATCTGTTTAGTGATTTGAAGATTATCAGCTCTTTTCTAGTTGATAAATGGATGTGAGCATATTTCACAGGTCTGATCGAATCTAAATTTGGTGTTCTGTTACTTCATTTTTATTAGAAGAAAATGACAACATTGTGCTAATGCTGCAGCATCATCTGGAAACTGCAGGATACCTAACTGCTCACCAACTTACGGCAGAGATATCGCGTTTGGGCTCAATGAATTGGTCTCAATGGATTAGTTGCTAGAGACGAGGGTTTCGAAATTTTTAATTTACAATTTCGATGATAATTTTATTGTAGTCAAGTAAAAATGTATCTAAGATTGTAAAATTTCTATATATAGATAACTATTATTTTATTTATTAAGTGTATAGTTGTATTTATTGTAATTATAGTTACGATGTTTTTCATATTTGATGTCGATTTGACTTTAATATTTTAACACAGTCATGCTTTTATTTTTAATGTAAGAATTAAATTTTATTTAAATTTCAAACAGTTATTGCTTTTAATAAAAAGATTTTTAAATAAACATTAAACATTTTTGACGAAACAAATACTTTGCTAAACTTTTCTCATATACATCAAATATAATTTTTGTTTGACTTTCTATAAACGACACAAGTGAGAAGTTAATACGCAGGCACTCCGGTTTCAGTGTAACAATATAACTTTTGAAAGCTATTTTTGTACTACAATCGACGCTGACATACTTGGCCGTTTTGTGATATTCAAGTATACATAAATATTGTTCAGATAATTCCAAAGAAATTAACGAAAATTATTTTATTTATATTATGATTAAAATGTATTTTTAAACCTTTTGAATTTATACTTGTTTTGGCGCGTTTAGTGATGACATGATGAACTCATACGTTAAATTCCTCGCAAGATCCTATTTCGACACAGTGTCGAATCACCCGAACCCGAAAGTGGTAGCCGCCGCAAATTACACCCCAGTGCCAAACGCCCCGACGGCAAAACGCCGACCGCGAAATACCTTTAACGACCTCGATGACGAGATCGAGAAAGCCAACGCGTACTACACATCCGTCCTTGCAAGTGTGCTCAAGCCCAAGCCCGCGAAACCATCGTTCCCTCCGCAGGTGACGGGCGGTTAACTTCGCTCCCGCACACCCGCAACATCCATCCTCTCCTGGTGCAACTCAAGTCTAGATCCGTTCCTTCGGGAAGGAGCCCTTGAGCCAAGCAGCCGCTGGCGCGATACAGTGACACTGCATTCACTAGCTACCAACATACAATCATTACACTGCATCTCTACACACATGCACACCACTCAGGTACATAGGTTCTGTAAGGGATCTTTTTTTATTTTTTTGGCTAGATAGTTTAGACCAAAACAGACAGATTACTAAAAACATACACACATGTGTCTTCTCTCATCCCAGGGGGAAGAAACATGTATATATTTATAGTTAATTTAGATCGAATTACGGGTAGGGAGTTAGTCAGATCGCGACTTCATTGCATACGCGGCAACAGTCCAAGCCGAGCTTCGCCCACTTTGGCACTCTTGGAACTTTGTAGCCTTACTTTCGCGGCTGAGTGCCTTAAGCGCTCGCCCCCAAGCCCGGTGAAGCTGTAAAAGCAGTAAGGCGTCAGGGCCCTTAAGGCTAAAATATAGTCAGATCGAAAAAAAAGACATGATGAAGTTACCATTTTTTTTTAAATAATTTAACTGTGTATCCATCCATACTACCAATAGACTGCTCCCTCAAAGATCGCCACAACGACCGGTACTGTGCTGCTCGCATCCAACGGGTTCCTGCACTCTTCACTAGGTTGTCAGTCCACCTTGTGGCGGGTTTGCCTACGCTGCGTCTTCCGGTATGTGGCCGCCACTCGAGAACTCTTTGGCCCCATCGGTCATCCGTTCTGCGAGCGATGTTTACCACCCACTGCCACTTAAGTCTAACAATTGGGATTTACAAAAAAAACGATTGTTTTGTGTTTGTGCTTGTGAAGCTTTATCATAATTATATTAATAGTCAATTAGAAATTTTTTTTTATACAATTGAAAATTGATAATATTTTAAAATGAATCACATGACTACGAACGCGCCACGATTGATCGCCAGGTTTGTGACGTCATAATGTTAAAGGAATTTCATCGATTAAGAATAAAAACACTGTATCAGCTGTGTGATAAAATGAGTGGAAATTAACATTGTGACGTCACACGCGCTCGGGTTTGTTCGGTATCGATCGGCGCGTTTTAGGTACTGGATTGAAAAAAATATTTATAATTTGATATAACTTTTTTAATTCTAGCGAAAAAAAAAACTAAAAATTGTTTTGTTATAAAAGTTATATTTATTTTTCAGTATAAAAAAAAACATATATTTTTTTTCAAAAACCCTATTATCAGTGTATAAACAATAAACATTATTTTAAACAAATTGAAATAATGTGCATTCCTACAACATTCAATTGTTTTTAAACAATTAAGATCAGTAAAAGTCAGTAATATGGAATTCACATTACTATTTTTTGACGGCTAACTTCATCAGGTTGTTGGCACGCGGGATATTTTTTCCAGTTATATTTATTTTGTTTCGTCAGCAAGAAAATTTTAACAAAAAAGAAAACCAACTTCAATTATTTTCAGGAGGTCCCTGGTGTATCTTCGAAGTCGAAGGTCCAATGCCAATGAAATTAAAATGGGACCAACCTTGAGGAATCCCTTTTCACACGACAACAGAATCTCCAAGTCGGTTCATAAACAAAGAAGTTATGGCTGAACATCCATAAAACAAATAATGTGAAATTTTATATTTATATCTTCAGTGTTAAATTATTCACTTCATTACTTAATTATCCCAATACCGAGAATACACTGAACGCTTCTCGTATATAAATATCTTCTTTTTTGAAGTGAAAACTTCTTTAGGCGCGTTGACCACTTTTGGTTGAGGAAAATCTTTTGGGGGTCGCGTCACCGACATGCTAATAGTTATTGTATATGGAAACTTATTTAGTATCGTTGAGCACTTTTTGGTAGGGGAAAATTTTATAGGTTCGCGTCACTAATGTTAATTGGATATCTATATCTATTAGTATATATATCTATAGCGCGTACTGCTCTGATATCAGACTGGCGCATGCGCAGCGGCCTGTGTACACGACTAAGTATATATATATACGTATACACGTATAACACATCGTATATACCAGACCGTGTGCTGTGCGCGTTAGACGCTTTTTGGATGGGTGAAATCTTGTGAGTTCACGTCACCGACATGCGTATTAGCAGTATATCTGTAGCTATAAAGGTGACGTATTGTGCAACATTAGTACTGTGCATATCTTTACAAGTAAAATTGAATGGATTTAGTGAAGACTTTCATGTGTATGTATATACTGTACATTGTTCAAATAGTGTTTGAGTTTGATTAGTATCTTAATTGTTAATTGTAGAATCACTGTGCAGTACAATAGTGCAACCACCCTTATTCACCATATATGGCTCCAGCCAACTTCTTTCTCTTTCCTAAACTCAAATTACCACTCGTGGCACCCGTTTTCATTCGGTAGAAGATATAAAGGAGAATTCGCGACAAGAACTAAACTCAATTCCGGAAAAAGCGTTAACAAAATATTTTCATGATTGGATTATTCGTGGGCGTAGGTGTATCGTTTCTGAAGGAGCATACTTTGAACTAAATTTGGATGAATAACTAACATTTTGTGTATTATTGATCTTTTCCCGGTACTTTTTTGACAAAGTAGTATATTTGTTATAACGTGACGATGGTTTATAGATATGGTAAGATCATGGTGGCGTTGTTTTCAGGCTATTGACTACCGGAAAGGGTAGAACACGGTTTACTGGCCCAGCCAGTTAAATATAAAAACAATAAAGATAAATGACTTTAAAAATATTAAATGTAATAGGATCTATGAACTCTCCGTACAATGACAAAACTATTTCAACTTTCCTAACTATTTATAGATCCAGTCTGCAAAGTCGCATTTGGTTGCAGCGTCCCCTGAGCGTGTGCCAATGAATGTGATATCACTAAACGACTTTTGTCATGACTTTTCCTTTATTCAACTTCAATGCTTCAGTGATGTTTTGATAAGTTTTCGCTTCAATAGTTAAGATACAAAATACATTATAAGTTTTACTTTATTCAAAAATGAAAACTATTTAAGCTTATAAATCTAGTAAAAAAAAAAATTCCTGCCGTTTAGATTTGTGTTTAATAATTAACTAAGAATGTAGCCGCCAATATGCCATTGCTCAGTGTAAATTAATTGTCTTAATTCCTTGCGTTTTGCTATTTAAATGAGTCGTTTTTTTGAGTCAGTTAATTTCGCAGACCTGTATGGTACCTACTTGTAATATATATAACCTATAAAGGATAACCAAAATTATCCTACTAATATTATGTGAAAATGTGAAAGTTTGTTTGTTTGAATGTTAGTTAGCTGAATGGATGTGGATGAAATTTTATAACCTGGATTAACATATAGGATACTTTTTATTCCGGTAAATGACTTGTCTTAAAGATTGTAATCAATTTACTTTGTTTTCTGATATGCGCTCGAACGAAGTCGCAGATATAGCTAGTTAACAATAAAATACAATAGACTATGACATATACAAGGCAATATTATTATAGCAATTGCTGTTTCCACAAACAAAGCTATCGCTTATTGCTTTAAAATTTTGCCAAAACTATATCTAGTGTATCTTAAAAGCGGTATTTGGCTGTCAACCCCCTGGGAACTTGCCAAGCTACCGAGACTTCGTTAAACGCGCCCTATCATGATTTTCGTACAGATACTGCACCGTGCAACCTGAGTACAACTGCCAACCGTACGATACGCCAACCAATGCTTTTAAATTTACGTGAACAATAGTTTTAGTGGCTTGTGCAGATTGCTTTGTAATGGATTTATATAAAATGAATATGTTCCACCAGTATGTATCTACATGTATTCAAGGTAAATTTTGAATTTATCTTATTCTCATAACGTATACAAGTTTTTTTTTTTATATTAAGAAAATAATAACCTTCATATTGATTTTTTTTCTGGCGACGTCATATGTACGTTAACTCATCAACAAAATTAATGATTCAAAATAATTTTAAAACTTGCGATACCCCGCTATTGGCGAAAAATAAATAGTATAAAATTAAAGTTTTCGTTAAAAAATTAATGGCGTCATCTATTAACAATACATTTAACTAACATGGTAGCTATTACTGTTAGATTGTATACATTTTTTGTAGCGATGATAGCTCAATGGTAGCATGTACGACTTGTCGTCGATTGACGTGAGTTCGAATCCCTGCAATGAGCCTGAGCTTTCGGTGAAGGAAAACATCGGGAGGAATCCATGGCATGGTGGTAGGGCATTTTCTAATGCCCGCCTGGCTAGTTACCACTCTCAAGTTGAAAATCTGTCGCCAAGCTTGCCAACCAATAGGTGTGTTCCGAGAGCTGAACTTGAGAGCCAGTCAGTCTTCCACTAGGTTTAGCGTAATATCATCTTGGGCTACAACGTCACTTAACATCAGGTGAGATTGTGGCCATTACGCCAAACGTATAACGATGAAAAAAAAACTATAATGTGCGAATTTTTTTCAAGTGTTAACTAATAATGGCGTTATTTTAAATAAACAAAGTCGGTAACGTGAAATAAATGTGTAATTTGGAAAAATAAATCAGATGCTCCTCACCTATCAACTTGAATAATATATACAAAGATACGTATGTAGAAAATAAGGTAAGTGGGTCACCGAACACAAGCATGTATGCAATTTTTATTAACAGCACAGAAATGCAACATGAGCCTAGAATTGACTCCAACACACACATGCGACCGCTTCCAATTATATTCACACATTGTTAAGTGGATTGCCATGTGATTTTATGCTTTATCTCGAAGGAATAGGTATCTTATAAATCAAGAGTGGTAAATACACAAAATGCTGTAACAGCATATCGACGTCGGCTGCAACTGGGTCGGTCAGCACTCGACCCAAAACTGGGTGCGGTGTTCAAACGAATTTAGTACAGGAATATTTTAAATTTGGATCTTTCAGTTTAGTGGTAAATCAATGTGAAGATTGTTGAAATATCATACATATTTACATGGTAAAGTATAAGCAAATACCGTTTGCCTTGTTTAAAATAAAACCCTTTAAAAATAAAAGTCAGAAAAATGAATTCACATTATTATCATTGACTTCATCATATTGTTGACACGCGGGATAAAATTTATGGAGTTATTTTCGTTTTGTTACGCCAAAGAAATATAATTTTGTGCGTACATTAGCACAAACATTTTTATATTATTTTAATTTCTTTGTGTTATAAAACTGAATAATTACATTTTATTAACTTATTCATTTATTTATCATTTTGAATATAATATTATTCTTCATTTAATCTTACAGCGTGATTATCCCGAATTCAAATCTATTTTGCCAGACTTGTGATAAACAGATATGGTTACGGATTTATGTAGCCAAAAGGTAGTAGGTACTCGACTTGTTAAAACTTCCAACCCCAGTCTGAATGAATTATCTCTTTGGTAACAAAACATTGATTAGATGTAGGTCGCAGACGGAGAAGTTTCCAATGTATACAATGTTTCACTAATACAGTACTCAACAGTTTCCTATCGAATCTTATTATTAGAGCCCAAAGTTAGTCTACTAACTTCCATTACTCGTTTGAGTGTTCAGCGTGTGTTTATATATAACATCTTATTTTAGATATTAAGGTTGACTAAATAGGTTTTTAACATAACAATCGATCATATTAATTAAGCTATAAAGTTTTTAGTATTCCGTTACTAAAAAAGGTATACATACACTGTCCGTCCTACATTTAAAGTGCTGTAAACTTATATACCGTTATAAGAAGTCTGATGAAATATTCCCAGAGAATGTGCGGACATACATTCTTATAACGGATATATAGTGATGTCTTAACAAATAAAGAAAAAGTAAAATATACAACCCATACAAGAAAGTTTGTATTTCTTTTTCTAGATTTTCTATTTTGCTTTAAAAACAGTAATAATATGTCCTTACATATGAAATTAACGTTTTATATGGAAAAAGTAAAACAAAAAAATATATTATGAAATCATACATTTAATCAGTCGAAGTATGTAGGTATTATCATTACCTATCATTACCATTAACCTAAGTAGTTCATTGATTCCATTGCTGAAAAATTATAGGAGCGAGAATCGATCAAATCTTTGAAGGCAGTTTGGACAGCCCAATCGGAATTGAATTTTGGTGGTTGTCGGAGACATTCCGACCGCAGTTCCTCTAATTAAACGTCTGTCGTGAAGTATTTTAGCGTTGTTCTGAAGCAGCAGTGGGCTAGAGAAATTGACCAGTCTCGGTTGTTTAACGGCTAGGTTTTCCATCATGGTTTGCAATTGGTAACAATACAGATCTGCTGTTATCATCTGGCCAGATCTTAGGAAGCTGTAGTGTATGACACCAGCACTGGAGCACCAAACACTCACCAGTACCTTTTTCTGTGTCAACTTTCACTTGGGACAGGATTTGGCCGATTCAGTAATGTTCACTGTGATGAGCATGTCCAATTATGGTGAAAGGTCACAAGTAACAATACGATTGAAAATTCCCTCGTTATTGTGACGGTTGAGTAATGTAACGCTTCAGTCAATTCATGCGGTACCCATTTGTCGAGCTTTTACACTTTTCCAATTTGTTTCAAGTGAATTTAAATTGTTTTATCACTCACACCGAAGCCTGCTACTAACTCTGACGTGGTTTGCGATGAATCCGCTTCCACGATCACCTTTAATTCTTCATTACCGACTAGTCTCCGGCCATCCACGGGGTTTGTTTCGTAGGTCAAAAACGTACCGTGCTTTATTTTACAGTAGCTTCCCTATACACATCATTAATCCTTCGAGCTCTTTCTACAGCGCTGATGCCACGGTGGAACTCATATTCTTAAATAACGCGATATTTTAAGTTTTTCATTTTTTTTCAAAGAACGATTTCATTGAAAAATCAAATTGTTCGAAAGCAAATGAATCATTGAATTCGAAACATAAATACACAAGCCTAAATTTGAATTTGGAATTCTTAATCAAACGCCAGATATTTGATATCAAGGTGACCAGTTCAATAAAACGCCAATTTCATATGTAAGGACCTGATACATATAAGCGTCAAACTGAGTATAATTAGTACAAACTGTAAAGTAAAACAAGAAATACTATAGAAATAAAGTAAGGATCACAAACCTCGGTGCGTCAATCTGACTCGCAATTAGCCGTTTTTTTTTATATTTGTATAGGAAAGAAATTTACAAATTACTTTTAGAACAGATAAGGAGCATTCTGAAGAATTGTTAAAGTGTTAAGTAGTTAATTACTATAATTCTTCGTAGACTTCAGAATTAGGTCTTTACCGGTATAAAAAGTATATAATGTGTTAATCCGAATTATAAACCATCTGTGTGGCCAGTTTTATCCAAATCCGTTCAGCCGTTTTTGCGTGTTGATTAATAAACATCTAAACATATAAAATTTCGCATTTATAATATTAGTAAGGATTAAAATCAAAATTAGATACTACAATTCCACCTATGTTACAACCCAACAGTATTAAATTTAACAGCCACACTCTAAACCGGCAAGCTTACTATAAACTAATCCTATGCAATGGCTATTTTATGTAGATTTTGAGCTAACTTCCTGTACTTTAGTACGAAGACTTAATTAGCTTTGTAGTTTAAATTTAATTAAAGTATTTTAAATAAATAAATATACTGGTATTTCCTCATAAAAATACACATACATGACTTTTACCATATATCTTTAATTAATATACTAGTACCCAGCCGCATTACTAAGCGTTTTTAACATTGTTATGAACACTATACGCTATATTTCATATGACGACTTTAATCGACATAGGGCCAAATTTCATTAGAAGCTATCCAGCGGTTTGAACTTGGCCGATTCCTATGAAGTTTCGTACACGGAAAACTAAAGTTGTTGGTAACATAACATAAGATAAAAACAAAGCGTAAGAATTCTCGATAGTACTTAAAAATACATTTTATTAGTCCTCAAGCTATTTGTATGAAATTTTGTATTTTGTTGATTGATAACATTTTGTACACGGGAAGTATGTGTCATTTCTCAATTGACCTACAATGGGTGCACCGATAGTACTGTTGTATATAATATTAAATTATGACGAACAGTAGACTTATACGATATAAAAACATGAAAATAAACAGGAAAATAATACATAATTATGCTATATAATCGTTTACAAGATTGGCTTTATTTTTTATATCACAATGGGACAAACATACCACCTGATAGTAAGCCGTCACCGCAGCCTATGAAAGCCATGGCAACCCCAGAAACATCAGATGTGCATTGCCGACCATTTAAAACCATCTTCAGTCCCTTCTTGAAGAACCCCATACTGCAGAAAACCCTAGAGAGCTCATTGTAAGCTCACTGGGAGTGTAAATAAATGTAAGTAAATAAAATAAATAAAATATGTAAAAAAACATAAATAATTATATATATATATATATACTTAAAAACGAAACTTGAATATTGGTTATATTGGTTTCTGAGGTACTTTTAACTTTAGTTTAGTTGTTCGGTTCAATAACTCATATTTAATAAAAAATATGATAGTAATCTCTTTTTGCCTGTCTGACTGTCTTTAGAATATAAGTGTTATGAATAATATAAGTAAAAATAATAGATACGAACCTAATTACTGTGTAATAAACGCGTACAGCAGCCCTGTACCGAGGCACCGCTAGTAAAATTTATGTCTTTTAAGGTTAAGGATTCAGTAGTGAATCTTATTAGTTAAATTTTAATTAAACAATAATCGTGCAACACTTGGCTAAGTGGACGTCATCATTAAGGAGCTGTTAGACGGCTGCCAAGGATGCAAGACGATTTGGGTACAAGCCAACATCTTGAATGTGGTTTCGCGGAGCTTGCCATAGTATTGTAATAAGTGAAGAGAAATGTTTACATGTTTCTAGAGATTTTTTAACCTTTTATATATAGGCAAAATTTTAGCTCTCTACCTAATGGTAAGAAGAGTTTAATCAAGAAACAACGGTGACCACCGAAAGATCGGCAAATAATCGCCGATTGTCTCAGTCATGCCGGACTGCAAGCCTTTTGGCAGCTGGATATACACAAAACGCGACAATTCAATAGAGAATCACTAAGATGTGACACCACACAGATCAGATCCCAGAGCCACACCGCTTGATTACTGGGTATTCACCAGCTGATCCGGGAAACACAACACGTTTAAGCGTGTCATTTTAGCGGGTGTTATACCTAGTATATAGCGGTCGCATCCAATAGAATAAAGTTATCATGTCCTACCACCCAGCCAACGTGTCATCACTAAGCTTTTTACTGCTATCTCACTTGTTGTTACGTTTATACGGTAATTCATCCGCCTATAATTTAAAAGAAATCGCTGATTGATGATTTATAATACTTCAGTATAGACAATATTATAATCGGGCGGCCAGGGTTATGCGTCACAAATCAGACGATTCGTTCGCGCCACTACACCTGTATTCATAGACCGAGCCGAGTGTTGAATTATTTTAATTTTACATTATCTAGGGGCCTAACTATTCGTCCATTATCTACATAAAATTATCTTGATGATGAAGTAACTTTCGTTTGTAGGGATTATGTCTAATAATAACGGTCATAAATCATTTTTCAATTTTTAATAAAATTTTGTCACAAAATATCTTATTGTGGCTTATGTATAAGATATACGCATATGGTAATGTGGACTTTTTTTTAGATGTACTAGGGAGATTTTTTTTTGTAGAACATTGTATTTACGTATCACTAACCATTATGCAAGCGCACGCGGATAAAGCAGTTAGGGTGCCCCATTTCTTCCGACTTACTTGCCAATCAATCAATATTTAAGGCTAGCTGAGAGGTATAGCCTAATGCTAGATATGCTATATTATTCCTCGTGAATCTGGCTATCATATACAAAGAATTTTTCGAATTCGACAGGTAGTTTCAGAGATTAACGTATTTAAAAAAAAATACTCTTCCGCATCTTTATCTAAATATATACTAATATAATAAAGCGGAATTAGTATGGATTAGGTATCATCACAGATAAGAACACAATTAACATAAATAATATATTGTAGTATATATATAACCAATAATAACGGTAATAAGCACCTCGTTCGATAAGTCAGATTGTCTAGTAGTAAATATTGTAGTTACATGGAATAATATCTCCACACAAAGCCGCTTTTGAGTTGAGAACGTTGTAGATGTAAAACAAACCTCCTATGTTTTTGTCAATGTATTTATAAAAAACGTCGAAATAGTAGCGCTACACCCACAATGATGTCTTAAGTAAGCAAGGCTAATGGAGAGCTCTCGAAAAAGCTTAAATTACAAATATAAAAGTACATTCAACATAGCGACATAGTAACTCAAAACAACATCTGTAAAATTTCTATTGCTTTTGTATTTAGAAAACTATATATTTGCAGTTTACTTTATAAATAATAGTTTATTTTATATAAAAACATCGTTTTATATAAAATATCGCACATCGCCTACACAAAATTGATAGGTAGATACTGAAAGACGGCTCTGGCACACTTGAATTTAGTTATCCTACGCTCGACTGTAGCACTAGGGCTGGTATCTACAGTATTCCAACTCCAATCAAAACTTTTATTATAAATGATTTATTAAAGAAAGGTAGGGCTCAGAAATATCTATGGAGATTTCTTACTACTTGGGGAAGCCCGTCTTGTAAAATACCTCCATCCTACAAAAGAGCGTCGCTAAATAACCTTGTGTTGTGTTCCTACAGTTAGTGGGGTTTCCAGAGCTCCTTGGGGTAGGGGGGTTCAAGGTTGATAACGTGCTGAAGATACCTTAGCGTAAGCGTAATCGCTTACCATGATGTGAACCGTAAGCTTGTGTACAAATTTTTAGAAAAATTAATTGTTTTCAAATAATTAAAAGTTTATAAATTGGTAACTGAAAACGTTGGCTAAAAACGTAAATTCATTTCGGTTTAATGAAGTATACAAGATATACAAGCAAATATAACATTTCGATAAGATCGTTTATTCACTGTAAATTCAGAACCGACTGTCACACACAGAACAACAGCCTACGTATGTCGATAAAGCGCGGACACTCGCGACTCGCGACTGGCTTTCGACCGACTTGATCCGAGATATTTGTACGTACGCGTTTATGTGTGCGTGCGAAGTTTTCACTCTTTCACTCTTTTTACGGAGCTGGCTTTCTGTAGGTACCTATTTAGTTTGTGTAATATTACTATACAGTATGCCGCCTAAAAATAACGGAACATGCCGAGAGAATGAGGCAAAATCCTCTAATACAATTATGTATAATGATTAGGTACTCATTTATTAAGCATTTGTGTAAACCCTACAAAAACGATATGACGTCCCTTAAAGTTTAATAAAACCACTTAGATAAAATAACAAAATTGAAATATGAAGCCACTCTTCAATATTAAAAACTTCTCTTATATAAATTTCTATTCAGACAGTTTCAATTTAAAAAAACACCTTCGTCCAGACATTGTGATTCACTGTCACGCTAGCATTGAAAAATAGATTTATATTTTTGTAAATATAAAAATAGTTCTTAATATATTTAAGAAGGTATAATTTTATGGTACGTTATAATTTATCGCTATGAAATCAAGATAATCCAAGTATGTATCCAAAGGTAAAACTATATACTACAATATACAAAAGTATATACTACTAAATCATTTGCCATTATATAAAATCTTATCGAACGAACTCAGTGAAACAAACGTTTCTTTGATTGTTTGTGGAGTCTTGCTTTTATCATCAAAGCACTATGTTTAGGCACTATAGGGTTGTCGCGTATCTAAGTAAACATAAATATGCCTCGTACTATCTGATTTTATAAAACACTTAAAAGATATTTTACTAAAACGCAACCGAAATATAATACAATTTACATTGATTTGCAACAAAACAAAACTACGACATAGCAATCAATTAAGCCAATGTAATAAAGGATACCTGTTATACATCCGGGAGATTCAAAACAAATCATGGAAGCAGATAAATTTCTAAAAGGATTAAAATAATTCCATTACTATCGGTTAACTTTTTGTTTCTTAGGATCACATTGAATTATTCTGTTGATTAGACTACAAGAGACAGAATATGATTCGTATGTAATTCAAATGTCAATCTTGTTATGGATTTTCAGGAATATATTTAATACAAAAAAGAAAATATTTTTTTAAGATATTCTAATATACACTGATCGGTCTAAATAATATTGAGACAGAATTCGCAGAAATGGAAAAATGTTAACGCTATATTAAAATTAAGATTTTTTTAAGAAAGTACAAATAAAATATACTATATTTACTTAAGGTTATTTTTTTTTTTAAATATATAATGGTTAGGAATCTTGAATCTAGTGCTTTTTAAACCAGTGATAAAAGTGAATACTTTCCAAAATCATTTCAGCCGAAAGACTTCCTCTGATAGACAGCCATCCCCCAAAGATCGCCACAACGACCGGTCCTATACTGCACGCGTCCATCGGTCTCCCGCAACCTTCACCAGGTCTCCGGTCCACCTTGTAGTGGGTCTACCCACGCTGGGTTTTACGGTATGAGTTCGCTACTCGAGAACTCTTCGACGCCATCACTTCTACCATTCGTTTTACGACCTACGTGCCCCGCCCATTGCCACGTAAGTTTAGTAATTCTTAGAGCTATTTCAGTAACTTTGATTTTTCTCCGGATCTCCTCATTTCTGATTCGATTACGCAGAGAAACTCCGAGCATAGTCCTCTCCGTTGCCATTTAAGCGGCTTTCTTATGAGACGCATAATAAGCGACCACGTCTCATCGCCATATGTCATCACTGGCATTCCGTATTCAATCACCACTAATTATAAACTATATAATCATAATAAGCTGTATGTGGTAAAATTAAAATTTCCCAAGTAAAAACAATAACATCAAATTTATATCAAAATTACAATGAAAGAATTTTGGAAATAAAAAGGCTTGAATCTCTCATCATGATTGGATCCTATACTATGTTGAGCATAAGTAAATTATTTGTTGTTCAATTATGCACTATTTATATACGGGCAGAACGATAGTGAAGAGGAAAACCTTTTACGAAAATAGTCATTGAATGACAACCTGGAAGGGTCGCGACGACCTTCCATGGAATGAATGGGCATAGTAAATTGCGAAGACACCTTTTTAGTAATACTAACTTATCCGTCGAGCTACGACCGGAATACTAATAAGTATAAATAACTAGTAAAATGTTAATACTAGTCACCTGCATCAGCTATCGAATATTTATATAATTATATCTATATATATATATATATTTTTTATTAGTGTGTATAATCTATACTTATAATAAAACAGTAGAACGTCGAAGTACATTAAAGATATTTGAGAAAAATTACTACGGGGGTGTTTAGAATCATAGACAAAAAAAACTCGACAGTTTTTTTTAATTTTGCCTGTCTGTCTGTTAGTTTGTATGCCAATCACGCAGAAGCTACTGAACTGAATTTAATGAAATTTTGTATTGTTAAAGTTTATAGTCTGGAAGTACTTATAGGATGCATTTTTAAGTGTGTATATATATGAGATTGATAAACTCCAACAACATTTGACCGATCACCGTGAAAGTTGGTAAATTTAAGTGTATTTTTTTTCACGAAGAAGATTTTTATGCAGTTGGCAATCTGTGCTTGAGTTATTGACTACTGAACAACGTCTGCGGGCCAATTAATATATATATAAAAAGATAAATGCCCATAAACGATTACTGTATATAATATGAAATTTTTAAATTTTTGGCTGTAATTTAGACAAGATAATTACACAAAGAATAATGATAAAATTATAATTTGAAATGTTCAAAAAACAGCCATGATGTAACTAGCTTTAACTAATTCAAATGCTTGTGAACTATATATAGCTTTATAAGAATTGAAAAGCAAATAAGTCGAAATAGTTACAGAAATTTAAAATTTAATAACCGAAATTTTCCATTTCTATACGAATATAGCGTGATTAGACTAAATTTTATTGTGGGAAAAACTATTAGAAGTAGCAACAAATTTAATAAAGCAGACACTTGGAATATATTAAAGATTTATCTTGATCGCAGACATATTTCTCGGAATAAATCCGAACCTATCAGACAAGTATTTTAATTTGTTTTAATTATTTTTATAATCAAGAAATAATGAGTTTTATTTTTTTACGATCATTGATTTCGAACAAGCATGATCATGATTATACGTAAGATGACCTGTTACAGGTAATTTAGAATATATTTTTTAGTACTTACTTGTTTTCCGTAATTAATGTAATTATTATTATGGTGTAATGTCAAATATTACCTGGAACTGGGTATTTTAAAAAAGAAAATATCGATTTTTTTATGTATTTTAAAGCTTCATCATAATTATTATAATAGTCAATTGGTAAAACTCTTAAAACATTTTTTTACTAATAATAAACAATTGAAAATTGTATTTTTTTTTATCGTTGTAGGTTTGGCGTAGTGGCCACAGTCTCACCTGATGTTAAGTGACGATGCGGCCCATGATGGTAACACGCTAAACCTAGTGGAAGACTGGCTCTCAGGTGCAGATTTTTTTAAATTTTAATAAGAATATTTTAAAAAGCATCACGTGATTAAGAAACGCGCAACGATTGATCGTCAGGTTTGTGACGTCATAATGTTATAGTCAAAGCACTGTAACAGCTGTGTGCTACAATGAGTAGAAATTAACATTTTGACGTCACACGCGCTCGGATTTATTCGGGAATGATCGGTGCGTTTTCGGTACTGAAGTCAAACATTAATTTTTATTTGAAATAACTTTTGAAATATTGCGAAAATAAAAATTGTTTGTTATAAACTTATATATGATCTTTGCAAATATCACAAAAATAAACATTCAAATACCCAATTACGTAAGAAACTATAGTCGAAAAATAACAAAAACTGGAGTAATTTTTTTCTAATTTATTTTATATAATTAATTTTTTGGTCAATTTCAATAGGAGAACACATATTATAAATAAGCGCAACAATAAAATACTTATATTTTAGACTTTTACATAAGACATAAATAACTGAACAGTCCCTTTAGACTACATTGTAGTAATAAAAAGCATTTAATAGAGTCGCTTTGTTATGCGAGAAGAAAATTGATTATAAAAAGCTATAATTATTTGGCGTGAAAATTTCGTCATAGTGACTCGCTTATACATGGTACAGGTGAGGTTGGCTTACATGACTCAAGGTTTAAGATGTTATTTGATCCCCTTATACCCCAATCTGATTAGTATGTAAAATGTAAATCTTTCATCCATATTTTGAAAGCCTTAAAGAATAAATTCCTTTACCCATAGGAGTTGAAAAAACTAGTAAATAAATATGTCAAAATAATCTATAAAGGTAATCACTGGAAAATCTTTACTCATTGAAAAATAAACACAATACTCAAAAGCATACAATTTAAAATCACAACATTTAATATCAGTAACCTGCCAGGAGACGGTAATAAACATTTATATACATATAGCTAAGAAATAAAGATCAATTTGTTAATAGCCAGGGGTTGCTTCATCGGTAATTTGTCAATGTCTGACTGCAATTTGCTTCACATCATTATTACTTATGATGTTAATGATAAAAGCCTTTCAATAGCGACCAAAATAAATTAATCAAAAATCGATATGAAGCCTTAATGTTTATAAAGAGTATATCTAGTGATAGTTAATTGACGTCAGACAATAATTGGATAAACTTTAAAGACAAATCATAATATCAAGCCAATATAATGTTGTGGCAGTAGGCTTTTAAGCTTACAAAATAAAAGAGGTGATAAATTTAAGTCATACCCCTGTTTTGAAGAACAATTTATATTGAGTGGATATTATTTCTTTACCTTCTTTAATTTTCATTTTCATTAGAACACGATGATTACATTGAGGCGCGAATTTGGTTTTTATTAGATTTTTTTTTAAATACAATATATGTGAATCCGCCACTGATAACGTATCGTTGAATCTACTGAATTATTAAATGTTTTTTTTTTTGTTCGACAGTAAAAACGACAATGGACAAAGAAAATTTGAACAAATGTCTTCGTTTTGAATAACTTTACTGTATAGTAAATATGTATATGTACGAAAATTACTCAAACTTTTATCGAATTTTATCGAAGGAATAATATATTATATCTGAATGACAGTACCGTATAGTCATAAGAAATTTTCTAGTAATTCACCTAATTGGTTGGCCACAATTTGTAAACCTATCGTCAAGCCCCGGTAGCAACCAGATGTATATTTTATATAAATACTAGCTGTGCCCGCGGCGTCGCATGGACGACAGAAGAAATTGTTTTTTTTTTTTAACTTTAGTTTCATTTTATTGAATGAAGATAGCGTGATATTTTTTTTCGACAAGTATGTAAGTAGTAAAATAAAAAAAAAAAAACAAAATCTGTTCAATAGTTTTTGCGTGACGCGCGCACAACAGCAAACTTCAATCATTGTATTTATATAGATTGTAATGTTTTGTACTGTACATGTTTGTAACGACGCTAAGCGGTTCTAGCGCAGGTAGTCGAAGTCCTGTAAAAGTTCTATTATCCATCAGAGAGTTGATCGGGAAGCCTTTTTTTTCGTGCTGTTACATGCCGCACGTTCACAAGGCTAGACGTCGTCCTCACTCCGCTCATTCACTAATATTTTTATATCGTGTTGTTTTCTGTAATAAAAGTCAGTGTCCAAAAAGGGTGTTATTAACCCCCATACCTACCAAAACACTACACCCCTATCAATGCATTCCGACATATATCCTTCGGACCCTTTCTAAATGTTTCAGTCGCATCGTCATTTATCAGGTATATGACTAAAAACTAACCTAGTATAGGTACGCAAAACAAAACAACACATTATTGTAGGCATTTGTGAAAACTATAAATTTTGATTTTTATTCAAAATTTAATAATATATATAAGTCACTGCAAGCGAGTTCGTGCGCGTTACTCTACACTAATAATATTATTGTTGCCATGAAACAAAAAAGTAACTTCTCTATCTATGATTTTAAAGCTTATTCATTGAGAAAGGTTATAGGTTATATAACTTCACGCTACGACCTTAAAGAGCGGAGCAGTAACCATGAACGTTAAGCAATCTGGCAAGCTGTAGGCAAGGACGGTAAGTGAAAACAATGATATGCTGCACGGGTGCATTGGCGTTGGCACGGTGGAGATTTGATCGAATAAATTTCACACAGGTGACACCTTGGGGCATAGCTAGTTACGATATAAAATTAAATAAGTATGAAAATTATCATATAATACTCAGAGATAATGTAATTTCTTACTATGCAATGAATTTTTAGAATCGGATGAGTACTTTCAGAAACTATCTCCTGCAAACATATCTACTAACTTTACCTCTTTATAACAGTACATAATAATGTGTCACTTTTCTTAAACCTAAATTACACATTCTCGATTAACTTTTACATTTTGCGGAGCTTAAGGGTTAAAGCCACACTACACTAAACCCGAATGAGAAATCGATATATTTTGCATTACATAACAGAAGAACAGGCTAAATAGATTACAGCACCCTTACAGCTGGGTAAGCGACATCTATCAATTACAGCAGAGAACGATGAATTTAATAAATCTATATCGTAGCCACATAAATAAGCAGATCTGTGTCGGTGTTCGCGATCAGTTGAAGATTAATTGCTATTATAAAAGCTTTTAATTCTAAAATCAAGACTAACCAGTATATTATTAAATAATATAAGTGTACGAATATTAAATACATAATAAACAATGTACATGTTCCAACGCAGTATTTGTTATGCGAAGTATTTCAAAGTTACAATTTATACAAATGAATAACATTTAAGCATCTGTTTTTAATATTAAAATAATACAGTGTAGCTTTTTACTAGATGCATATGAAAGTATATACGGTACTTATAACGAAAAAAACTTATAACTTTTTTGTCTGTCTGTCTGTTTGTTTCGAGTAATCTCCGAAACGGTTGGCCCGATTTTGACGGCACTTTCTGTTGTATTACTGGCTTCTATGCCTTTAGTCTAACCTCGTTTCACTAACATTATTTATTTAAGTTTGTATTTAATTTAATTCATTATGTCACTCTATGAATATACGTCTATGCGGAAGTACGACTTTAATTAATTTTCAGTTCATAAAACCTGTTATTTTTCAAATTCACAACGCTCATTGGCAGATGTGAATCTGTAGCCAATTCTGTAGTCCATGTGAGCGCGACCGCGAGCACGGCTAGTCTTCTATATAAATAAAATTATAGATATATTATATATATTTTGCCGTTGTGCGCGTATTACTCAAAACCTTCTGAATAGACTTTTATCATTTTTTTTTGTTTTACTACTTAGATACTACTGAGTCCTTATCAAAAAAATAATATCTTCATGCCATAAAAAGCTATTAAAGATTTAGAAAATACTATTTTATAAGTAATACGCGTACTTCTGTCGTCCACACGAGCGCAGCTGCGGGCACGGCTAGTTTGTGAAATATAACAATAGTCCTACTTTCTAAACAATATACGTTTCTGCAAGGTTTACTGAAAAAAAATGATGTATAGCAAAGATTGAGAGCCAGTCTTCCACTAGGTTTAGCGTGTCATCTATCATCTTGGGCCACATCGTCTTTTAACATCAGGTGAGATTGTGGCCCTACGCGAAACCTATAACGATAAAAAAGGCATAATAAAATGAAAAAATAACACTTTATTGTGTAAATACATTCTAAAACTCAAACGGAATTTTCTTTTAGGTATCTAATAACAATTTAACTTTTAAATAATATACAGTACGTCACAATATTTCTCTTTGTATTACAAAGGGAAAATAAGTAAATATGAATAAGTTAAATTGCTTTATCTATACTACTATTATAAGTAGTTTGTAGAAAGTAATCTGTGGAATTACTGATTCCGATTATAAAGAAAGTTTCACTAATAAGAAGCAACATTATACTTGAGTGCTATAATTTTTTTCCTTACGAAATATTGCATTGTAATTAACACAACGAAGCAATGATGGCTCAGTGGTAGCGTGTACGACTTCGCACCGATTGACGGAGTTCCAATCCCTGTAATGAGCCAGAGCTTTCGGTGAAGGAAAACATCGTGAGGAAATCGTGCCTGTCTCGCTTGCTACCACCTTCAAGTTGAAAATCTGTCGCCAAACACCAATAGGAGTGTTCCGGCAGCTGCACTTGAGAGCCAGTATTCCACTAGGTTTAGCGTGTTATCATCCTGGGCCACATCATCACTCAACGTCAGGTGAGATTGTGGCCACTTCGCCAACCTATAACGATAAAAAAAACACGAACGAAGTCGTGGACTGTTGTTAGCTTATTAATAAAATGTTCACCATTAAGATTATTTATCATAAAAACCTACCGACTGAAATGACAATTCAATTATACCATTCATCAGCACTTCGCTGTCACAAAAACGATATGAGATTACGTCGTGTGAATGACATCAATAGACTCCGGTCCTTTACCGAATTACCTGCATATCGATTACAACTAAGTCAATCACAGGCAACTAACACAGTATAGTTCTATACACTATTGTATAAGTGACATGTAGTCAATAATTTCTTTATTTTATAAAAGTGATAGCACTGTGCCTGATATTAACACACAGTACAATGTATATGAATTTATATATGTATGTACAATGTATATGATCACAGTACAAACCAAAAACATCGGTAATCACAGAAAGACCGGCAATCCATCGACAGTAGTCGCTATGAACAATTAAGCAAGCCTCTCGACCTAGAAACCCAAAGAAAAACTGTACCGGGTTTTTATCTACATATGCATGGTAGTCACGATCTACTTAAGTAAAGATCTCTACTACCCCGCTTGATTACTAGATATATACTAGCTGATTCTCGAAGGCGACACGCCTAAGCGTCCCACTATGTGGGGTGTTACGCTGTATCACGATCCAGCCGGACAGAATCGTTAAGTCTTATCTGGCAGCTCCCAGTACTCAACATGCTCAGACAACAATCAAAGTAAAAAAAATGATGATATACATTTAACATAATAAAAACTAAGCATAAAGATTTAACATAAATAATAATAAAAGAAACTGATCATAATAATAATAGAATACAAACTAAAACAGAGTATTATATAACTTGTACTCCGAGGATAGAGGACTAATATTCCAATGTAAGTCTTTTGAATTTCATTATTTATGAAATAATAGGTATATCCCAAGTAGAAAATGTTATATAGATGACTTAGAAACTTTGTTCACAGGAGAGTAAAAATCTTAAATTGGTAAAGGAGTGAGGGATATATTGATTAGACCTGAAAGAGCCTAACATGAATATTAAATTTTAATTTACTCGTGATTGATCAAATTATATAAAAACACAAGTACCAAAAACTTTCTACGATTATTAAGTTAAAAAGTTTGTGATATGTCTTCTTCTTAATACTGCTTTCTTTATTTTTTAGAAATGTTTAATCTTTATCGTCATTGACACAAACTGCGTGAAGTGGGTACAGTATTTATTACAAAAACACACACACACATTCACGCACACACACACGCATGCATTCTCGCACACACGCCAACGCGCATACACGCATTTATTACACATAATTCTAAATACATTCATGCCCACTGTATATCGTTATATGAAATATAATATTTCTTACTCTACGTAGTTGGCACTTTAAAACAACATTACAATAATTTAATAATTCTAAAAAATGTGCTGTGAAGTTCATAGCACACATGTTTTAGATTGTTTTTCATCGTTATAGGTTTGGCGCAGTGACCACAATCTCAGCTGATGTTAAGTAACGATGTGACCCAAGATGATAACACGCTAAATCTAGTTGAAGACTGGCTCTCAAGGGTAGCTGCCGGAACACACCTATTGGTGCTTGGCAGCAGATTTTCAACATGAGGGTGGTAGCTAGCCAGGCGGGCATTAGAAAATGCGCTATCACCACACGCCATGGTTTCTTCACGATGTTTTCCTTCACCGAAAGCTCAGGCTCATTGCAGGGATTCGAACTCACGTCAATCGACGCGAAGTCGTACATGCTACTACTAACCATCATTGCTTCAAAAATTTCTGTCTTTATTAATGTTAACTACATAACATGGACAGTCCTAATAAATAAATAATAGAACCACATTATGTTGTAATGTATTAAGCCACACAATTATTGAAAAATTACAGAACTTTCGATGGGAGATGAATGTATGTAGTTCAAACTACAATCCTAATTAATTATTGGTTCAAAAACGAACTTTATTATACTAACGTACGTACGTACCAATTCAATCTCATTTGATCAATCTTAGTCACTGTAACTTCTCATAATATTTCAATTTTGAGTGTTAGTATATTACGGGTGTTAGGTTTAACATCCGTCATAGTGACTGATAGTGGTACGCTTAAGCGTGTCACGTTCCGGGATCGGCCGGTGTATATCCAATAATCAAACAGGGTATCTGTATCCAACTGCACCCAGCCAGTACATATCCAGCTGCTGAGAGGCGAGTAGGTGGGCATTACAGCGACGATTGGTGATGCATTGCTGATCTCATGATGATACCATTAGGTACAAAAACGACACTTTGTTTTACTACGACAATTAAAAATTATTGGCGCTTGTTTCAGTTTACATAGTGTATTCAATTTAATTAATTAAGCATAATATATCTCAATATAAGACACTTATAGTACGAGATAAAACAACAAATCCACATTTTCTCCCTAAATCACAAGCGAACACTGGTAGGCACGACCTTTGACCTAACCTATTTATGTGCCCGCATACAAGGGCCGTCCTTTTCACAAGAGACGTAATCTTATTAAGCTGGTGAGGTATGTATTGTACCCGGTTAGGTGTAAAATATGTCCTATTTTCTTATTATCGATCCTTTACGGCTATCGACCAATATGAAATAATTGAACTAATCACTGGACTAAGTTATTGTGAGACAAAGACCGTGTATTAATTAAATATTTGTTTTATTTTGAAATAAGATTCGACCAAGTACATTAGAATTATTAGCAAATTTCGTGCGATAAACATCTATTTTGTGTGACAAGTATCATTAATTTTAAGAGTCATTTATCACAAGAATGCATGACAGTGAATGATCCCGGAAGACTACGAGCATAAGAGAATTATATATAATACATATTATGAACCACATTTTATATGATTATATTGAATTTAGAAAATTATTTAACTTGTCTTTTTGTACGTGTAAAGATATTGTAATAAACTTATGTGACAATCATGGACGCATTTTTGAAGTGAACACAAGTCGAAAAAAATTATTTTATGACAAGCATAGACTCATTTTTGACACAAGTCGAAACAAATTACTTTGTGACAAGCATAGACTCATTTTTGAAATGAAAACAAATGGAAACAAATTCTTCTGTGATAAGCATAGACTCATTTTTGAAGTGAACACAAGTAAACAAATGCTTATGCTTTATAATACATCACATACCACCGCGTCCAAATGAAAAAGTTCCATATTTTCTACAACAAACTGCAATATCCTTAAAAAATGCCGTATAGTAAAATATCAAGTAAAACTCCAAAGAACCAAAGCTAAATAATTTTAGATTATTTCAAAACACTATAATTTGTCACGTCATTCAAAATCAATATTCAGATTGGAGATTTTACACAAGCAATATTTCTCGAGAAAATAAGCTTAGAGAAAATTCTGCCGCATTGCAAAAAAAGTAACAAAAAAAAAACAGAAAACTTTTTAGTACCAAGTAACAGCGTTTTATGTAACAACTAAAAAGCTCTCAGTTAACTTTCAACACAAATGGGTCTGTTCAAAATGAAAGTAATTCATTTATCTTCCCTATTTGCTTGTTTTGCTTCAACGTTACATTTTCTCTGAGATTATCTATAAATCACGCACCTTGTTTCCTTACTCACGTTTTTTGTACGTCTGCCTACTTACTACCTACATATTTTGTCCAAAAGCCATTTGTATATTTTTTACATAGCCGCATTAGATATTTACAATTCACGGGAATATTATTCTTAACATTTCATGACCTACATTACTAATGTTCTCTGTAGACGTAGCGACGCTGAGAGCCTTTTCAATTTTGATATCATCTTAATCGAACCTCACAATTTCTTTATTATTAAAGAAGAGTTCTCATTATGGAATCTCATCCACTTCTAGAAATCAGATAATAAAAACATAGACCTAATTAATTGTATGTTACCCTTTTATAGGAATGGACGAATAAGATATTAGATATTACGAGGAATGATGGTTCAGTGGTAGCGTGTACGGACATCGCGTCGATGTAAGTAAATTCGAATCCCTGCAATGAGCCTGAGCTTTCAGCGAACAAAACCATACCATGGTGGTAGGGCTTTTTCTAATGCCCGCCTGCCTAGCTACCACCCTCAAGTTGAAAATCTGTCGCCAAGCACCAATAGATGTATTCCGGCAGCTGCACTTGAAAGCCAGTCTTCCACTAGGCTTAGCGTATCATCATCTTGGACCACATCGTCACTTAACATCAGATGGCCACAACGTTAAACCTATAACGATAAAAAATACTATTATTAATTTCAACTTATTACCTGAAGCCTTATGACTTATATCGCAATAGCAGCGCGTTACCAGAAATTACTAAATGATTGCTTCTAAATGGCAAAAATCAGGTGTTTGGTAAGTTACAGCTGTGTACGAGTATTACATAATACGAATTTGCCATTTCGAAAAAAAATTTTACTCATTATTGCTATCGCTTTACTATTGAAATAAGGTAATTAGAAGGCGGATCACCATTTTGAGCATACAATACATATATTGTTATTTTACATACCTAAACATAAAATAATTAATTTTGATTTCTTTTTAACATTAAATTAGTTACTGTGGTTTAAATATCAACTATGTAATATGTAATGAAATTAGTACAGAACCCTGAGAGCACGAGTACTACTCGCTACTTATCCGATTTTTTTTATGCCTAATACACATATGTTTTAAGTATTTGATGCATTTCTATTTTTATCAAGGCTATATGCTATTTATATTATCTTATTTACACGTATTAACTATGGCTACATCTAAAACTCAATATTCTATATAAATAACGGGCCAATAACAAATATTTAAAAACAATAATGTACTACCTACTCCCACTTCTTTTGCCGAAAAGATATGTAAAAAAACCTATCTGAGAACCCCTAAACTTCTACCGAAATATCACACAAATGAACACATATATACGACGCGTCCTAACGACCAAAGCATTTTAGTGACATAAAGTTTCTACTATTGCTGTTGCCCGGCAAAACACACCTTACTACAGTACGTACGTAGGTTTCACATAGTACAGTGAGATAAGAAAATGGTTCGGTAGTTTTATTTCACCATTTTGTAACTATGTAGGTAGACTTTTATTCAGAAAATTCTATCAATTTAGGAAAGATACAAACTTCCCGAGTACAAAATGTCATTAACATTTATCATGCTGTTTTTGAGTTAAATTCAGATATTCAAGCAGATCGACAGACTGACTTTTTTTAAAGCTATATTCGTGAATTGTGGTTTTTATAATTAATGTATTATCACGTATTGAAAATAGCATGTACAGAGACAATTACATGTTTATTAATAATATCCAGGCGACCGAGCATTGCTCGGTGTCCTGCAAAAAACCTATCTAGATAACCTGAAAAGTATAAGATTATCTAAATAAAGAATTTCATGCAAACCATTATAGCAGTTTCCGAGAAATCATATTATGTATACAAGAATTGCTCACTTAACAGTATTTATTACATAACATTTATTTTCTAGATTATATTAGTATAAGCTATTTACCTTTTTGTACTAATGTAATCTAATAATTGGCATCTAACAAAAGTTAATGGTGACCTTATGGAATTACGGTCTTAAAAAATTTACGTTAAAAAAATATGGACATAATATATATTTTTTTAAGATAACAAGAAAATATATGCGACATTTATTAGTAAGTTCCATAACTATACCAAATTATAAATGAACAGAAAACTCGTGAAGTTAGTATAAAAATAGTATTATTACTCGCCAATAGATGTCGGGAAGAGTCATATTTTTCTGGTTATTGTTTAAGTTAATTATTGAAAACACGAATTCATTTTCATTTTCTAAAAATGAATCCTAGCTAGATCGATTTATCGTCCTCAAAACCCGAGATTCAGTTTATATATATATATATATATACAAGAATTGCTGGTTTAAAGCTATAAGATATCGAGATTATGTCCAAAAGAAAAAGGCTACTACAGTAAAATATATATACAGTACAAAGTTAACTAATTATATAAGTCGCTGATAAATCGGTAAATAAAATTAAACTTCTTCTATATAATAAAATTGAAGTGTCTGTTTGTAATGTCAAAATAACACAGTTTTACTAAATGCATATGAAGTATACACGTAAACCATACCAAAAAACAAATTTTAAAAATTTTGTCCACATGTCTGTCCGTCCTTCTGTCTGTCTGTCTATCTGAATGTCGGTTTGTTCCGGCTAATCTCCGAAACTGTTGGGCCGATTTGAAAGGACTTTCACTGGTAGATAGCTGATGTTATAAGGAATACCTTAGGCTACTTTTATTTTAGAAAAATAATTAGGGTTCCGTACAAAAAAGAAGATTTTATAGTCCACACGAGCGAAGCTGCGGGCACAGCTAGTGTAAAATATTTAAAAAAAAAAATTCTCAAAAGTCAAATTCGTGATATTGTGTTGGCAAGCTCATAAGAAATTCATACTGCAATGGTGATCATAAATCAAAATTACCAGAATTATGAATAAATCGAGGAACAACCTAACAGACATAAAATTTAAATGCATTATTTTTAGCTTATCTGAGGAAAACAAGTAAACGTTTTATACAAATTGTTTTCCCTAATCATCGGGTGTTAACACGCAACAACATTTTCAGCTACCTCAGATAGCGCATAGCCAGCATATTTTGACTAGGTCAAGGCGTCTATTACCAAATAACCTAGTTATTATCCACACAATACTTACTGTTTATGCATCGTAAACAATTTTTAACACTTCTTTAACAATCCAGGTCAGAGAAACATAAGTATTTACATCACTAAATATAACACTCACTAAAATACATATTATAGAAACATTTGAAATAATGGCGCACTTATCTATCACATATTTAAAACTCCTGAGAAACGAAACAGACAATACAATAATGGAAGTTAGCGATCAGGACCTTGTAAATGGACTTAGAAACGCACCCAACTCTTTATCACGTTACGATTACTGATGACTAAAATGTACAAGATAAGAAGAGCGTATAACGTTTGTGATATACGTACTTGTGTATTATAAGTGTTATCTAACTTCTAAGAAGGTCAATGGACGTTTCTTTCTCCTTTTTCTTAGTCAAATACTTCATCAGCAAACCAATTAGTTTTTACCAAAAAAAATCGAAATAAAATTTACTATATTTTCAGATATATACACTTTACTATATTATACACTAGTTGTGTCCTACAGTTTCACCCGTGTTCAATTTATTCGTCAAACTCTCCAAACCGCAACGCTGTCATCAACGCGCCCTTGTAACCTTATGGTTGTTCCACTTCCCGTATTTGCTTACAGCTTTCCAGATTGTTTGACGTTCATAGTTACTACTAAGCTCCTTGGAGTCGTGGCGTGAAGTTATATAGCCTATACTATATCTCATGAATCTGGGTATCTTAAAAAAAATTCAAAGCCGACTAATTCCATAGGTTAACGCGTTTAAACAAACAAGCAAAAAAACTCTTCTGCTGTATTTTATTAGTATAGATGGCATCATAAGTGCTCTTTTCATATTGAATCAGTGCTAACTGATACATGAACCCCTTTTTGTCCTACACGTCAAAAAGCAATATCCGAATTCTAATCAGTTGCCTAAACTACAAATTCGGCTAGTACCACTTACATTATTATTTTTGTACACTAAAATCTCACCTGGTGTTAACTGACGTGGCCTTTGATGATAACACGCTACACCTAGAAGGTACTTTAGATGATTTGTGATAGATTTTCAAATTGAGGATAGTTGCTAACCAGACATTAAAAACGTTATACCATCATGCTATGAATGGTCAGATTGATTGTAGTACTCAAACCTGCGTCGATCAACGCGGTATCCGAACACTCTACCGACGAACTCTCATGACTGTTAAATAATTTGTGCACCAGGTGCGGCCCGTTAAAAGTTCAACTAGGAACATCTTAAAGCAACTACAATACAACCTTCATGAAATTGTATAGGTGTATAAATCTTTTTAGACTTAAATAGAAATCATTATCTACTTCATAATGTGTTCATAAATCATTGTTTCCTGGCGATTATTTTATAGCCTAAATTTATCGGTTTAATCCTACATTCTTCATTATTGGCAATAACTGGGCGACGGAGCTTTGTAAAGTGTCTTGAAAAAAAAAACTTATCTAGGTAAACTTGCAAAGTGAAACGTTGTTTAAACACAAAATTTCATCCCTGACATTAGAAACGTTTCCGAGAAACCAATGAAATATATGTTTATATACAAGAATCGCTCATTTAATAGTATTCGATTTCTTTGTACTCACATTTAAAGACTAGCTAGAATTATCCGGTTTGATTATACCTATATACAAAGACATAAAAGCCCTAACTAATTACGCATATTATATTTGTTTCTACTGGGTTTTACGAACTCAAATATCTGTTTCTGATGAATCAGTAAAACCATACAGTTATATTTTTACACAGATTTGAGAAAAAGGCAGACGGGTTCTGTCATAACACGAAAATGTCCCTAACAATTTTAGTATTAGTATTCAATTATATCAATTTTGAAACAAAACCTCATACAGTTTCAGCATTCCGTGTGTTTTAATATTAGATAAAAATATGCCGTCTTGTGTCTAATTAATCAGTAAAAATTCTTCTCTTCAAAAAAGGAAGACAAAGTATCGTTTCATAGGTTTCAAAGCATATTTTGATGTTGTTTTCCGTGTTATTTGTTACTGTTTACAAATCAACAACAGTGTTGCTAGGTTACAATGAAATATTTTCCTAAAAGTTGTACTAAAATATATGTATGTAGCGATTGAAGATCATTGTATTTACAACCTATCATGAAACTAAACTTTAGTTACGTAAAGTTTGTTTGTTCGACAACGATCTACAAACAATGAAAGAGATAGCGTCATGATTCCAAAGTAAAAATTATAGAGAACCCCTGACAATTAAGCGTCCCTGTCAAAATTTTTAAATGCTTACGACATCGGAACCATTAAGGATAAGTATAGTAAATTAAAATAAAAAATAAATAAAGAAAACAAAGAAATATTCCTTGATAATTAAAAAACATGATCACAGCTATAAGTTTAGTTTTTTTTTTTTTCGAACTAACTATACTGTTAGCCTTTGGGCCCTGGAGCCTTTACGGCTTTTACAGCTTTATCGGGCTTGGAGGTAAGTTTAGTTGAAAATTGGTATGTAAAGGTCCTTGGGGCCATTCATCTCAAGTACAAAATCAGTTTTTGATGATGGATTAACGACTACGCTGCTGGAGTTGTAGAAAACAGTAAAACTTATGTTAACTACCCCAGCAACATTGTTCACACGTGTTGTTGTTATCTGGTTGTCAAGAACATACAGCTAAATGCAAGTCCCCCCCACATTTGTTGTTCTGAAGGCTTCATCTACCTCTTTCTCAAATCTGTGCTTTTTACCATATGTTACAATTTTTTGGCAGTGCTATAGCTTCAACCCCTCTTGATATTCATAATGAATGCCGAATATATAGTAACTAATACTAATCATAAATCACCCTCAACATATTAAAAGGAAAAGTATTCAGTTATTAATATTCAGCAAACATTCACTTTTATATAAATTTATAACCTCACATACGTTAAACAACACAACAAAACTCTTTTATATTTTAAAATTGCATTTAGAATTTTGCATATCCACTTCAAAGAGTTTCCAAATACGTAGTATACTTTTTTGGCTAACAGCAAAATTTTTCTATACACAAAATTATTATTGTTATATATATTATATTAAACACGAACTTTATCAAAGTCAAACTTTGTTTTGTCAACTTCTTTACAAAACAGAATAAATAGTTACTGTTAATACCACAAATTCAATACTACAACTTTTAAATACCAACAAAATTTAGTTAATGTAATTCTAGAACAGGTAAAATCACATAATGCTTTATTTTATAGTTACTATACGTCATTTATTAACGCAGATTTCACTTTTTTATATATTTTATCGTTATTTATCATAAATATAGTTGAAAACGTAAAATAAGTCCTGTAATTACTTTTATACTTGATTTTTTTTCGATATCTCTTTATCTCTATAATTTCATAGTTACCACCTTATTTTTTTTTAACATTTACAAACAAAATCAACAGATGTTATTCCAATATACAAGTCAATCAGTTGCCAAAACAATCACATTAACAAAAGTTAACATCTCGAATAGTTACGATAAGACAACCATAAGTATTTATGTATCTAAAACTAGAGTTATTTCAGCAAAGTAATATTCCGTTAGTACAACAATCCCTAATATTGTACTTTTCTATATAGCTATATCGATTTTAAACTACTTGGTATTACTTGGTTACAACGAGTAAAAAGGAACATCTAGAACGGACGACGACGCCTTCGCCCACGGAATCGATCAGTAAATAAATTCCTAAATCGGCGTTAAAAGACTTATTTCTATTTCTAGAAATGTCAATGTCGGTATGCCCTCTGTTAATTCCTAAAATCGCGTATGGGTCGCTTGATATGCGTAAAATGTTCCATCCCTCTTTAATAATAAAATGCCACGAAAAACTCCATTTTTAGTCTTAAGTCCATTTGTGTCAATATGTATATGCAACCGTCAGTCTTAAATCTGGTTTAAATATGATTGAAGCTATCCTTAGCGTATAAGAGAGAGACTTCTAAATTCAGTTTAATTTGGAATTATTCATTTTATCGCTTCGATAAAATGAAGCGACATAAAAGATTTATACTGTGAATTATGAAGATAATGTACACGATTGCAATCATCGTGAACCTGCTGTAAATAAACTCTATACATATATATACGTGGAATAGAGCATTTGTCCTTAAACGTCATTTTAATCATCCTTGGATGTAATAGTATTCTATTGACTCTATGATTATAAATACATGTTTAATTGAAGGCATAATATTCCAAGGTTTGCATAAATATCGCTCCATAAATGTAAAGAACGACAGGCAAGTTTTACATGGTAATAGAGCATATTTTCTAATGTCTCGGGGCACGTCGACACTTAACATTAGGTGAGAATGAGCCCATAACGCATAAACCTATATAAAAAACAACAACAATTCTCTCCAATAAATAAAGCATTAAGAAAGGTTGAAGTAAAATGTTATATTCACAAATATAAATCTTTTCAAGTGTAAAGCTAAGGTATTTGCTTATTAAATCTGCAAAGATGTTCACTTATACATACGTTATATTCAAGAACAAAGGCTTTATACGAATTGTACGAAGTTCCCTTTAATTACGAGTTGTCTCTAACAGTACAAAGGATTTATTAAGAAAGAACTTTGTTCAATGTATTATTTATATTAACGAATGTATATTTTGTGTTAAAAATAAACTTTATATCTTTTTGTTTTGTTTTGTTTTTAGGGTTCCGAAGTCATAAGGAACCCTTATAATTTCACTCTGTCCGTCTGTCTGTCCACAGCTTAGCTCAGAGATTCTTAGTACTAGAAAGCTGTAATTTCGTATGCGTATACATATTCATGACGCCGACAAAGTTGTACATTAATCTTGAAAAAAAATTGCTTTGTTTACCTCCCCTACACGTAAAGTGGGAATGTTTTTTTTTTCTCGTCTATCCCATCGTATGGGGTGTCATATGGATAGGTCGTTCATAAATATTGTGGGTTAATGAAAAAGATTTTCAGATTCACAAATCCTTTTGCAAAATTTTAAGCTTTAAAAGACTAATTTTTCTAAGAGTCAAGTTGCCCCCCCTGCCAGCTAAATGGTCGCTAAATTCTTGGTACATGTATATATAATGAAGTTAAAAGGAAAACTATCACAGTAAAGTAGTCTTTACAAGTTAACGAGTAATAGTCACTCTATCCTAACATAATAAAGCGAAAGAGATTTTTGTTTGTTTGTTTGTTTAAATACGACAATCTCTGAAACTACCAGCCGAATTGGTATATGTATTCTTTATATGATAGCCAGATTCAAGAGGAATAGGATAGGCTATCTAGCATTAGGCTACACCTCTCAGCTAGCCTTAAATATTGTTTTTTGTTAAGTAAGTCGGAATAAATAGAGCACCCGCTTCATTCGAGATGCTTTATCCGCATGCGCCGGCATAATGGTTAGTGATAAGTAAATAAGTTCTACAAAAATATGGGTACTTAGTACATCTAAAAAAAAGCCCGCGATACCATATACCTATCTCTTATACACAAGCCACAATAAGGTATTTTGTGACAAAGTTTTATTGAAAATTGATGTTATTAATGGACTTTATTATTATGCATGGCATATTAATCCTTACGAACGAAAGTTACTTCATTATTAAGACAATTTTATTTAGATAAACTTTGCCCTTTATGGCATGTTATTTGGACATATAGTTTGGGAGATAATGTAAAATTAAAAATAATTCAACACTCGTCTCCGGTCTGTAAGTGCAGTGGCGTGTATAAAAATATTGTCTAAAATTGAAGTATTATAAATCATCAATCAGCGATTTCTTTTAAACTATACGTGGGTGTAACCGCGGTGCACAGCTAGTCAACTTATAAAATGTACTCGTATTCTCAGCACTAATTTCGTACAAATTCCTTTGAAAATTACTTAAAGCCCCTCTTTAAGTCTGTATATTTTAACAGGCAACTACAGCACCCTACACTTCGCGTAGCCCGACACACACTTGTCAATTTTTTAAAGAATAAATATTAGTTTTCCATGAAAATAGTTAGTAAATGAATCTTCATGTCATTAATTATAAAAAGTTCTGAAAATTCGTGAAATCTAATTATAACAATTTGTAGAAAAATAAATACCTCGTTAAAAAAGCGTTTGTACTTTTTAAATATAACGAGCTGAATAACGAAGACTGTCAATCTTGAAAAAAGCTTCTATTTTATACCTCACCACAAATTTTACAATCGTATGAAATATTGATAAATGAGCGCTACTCGGAAATTAATAGAAAGAACGAGGGGTGACATGAAACTCCTTAACCGTATCTGATACAAATGTTTCGAATACGGACGGAGTCGAAAGAGACATTGTCGAGTACGAAAAATAATTTAAAATGTAAGTAATAATTATCTCAAATAAAGTTCATATTGTTTAAATACATAAATCACGTCTCTTTCCCAACGGGGTAGGCAGAGACCACGTCCTTCCACTTGCTATGATCCTGACATACAACTTTCGCTTCCTCAAAATTCATCAATCATTTCATGCATGCTCGTCGGTTTAGAGTACTCTTGACCTGACCTTTCTTCAAATGTTGCTTACCTACAAATAATGTCTATTTTTACTTTTATATATATTTAAATGTAACTGAAACTATCGGAAATCCGAAATAATTTTTAATCCGTATCCATAACTGAACCCAAATAAATACTATTAAGATATATAATGTGATCTGGATATGGCCAGATCAAAAATGTCATGTCCAAAACTTCCCTAAAAAGAACTATTGAAAATGTCTAAATAAAAATGCTAAATTTACGATTTTGTAAGCAGTGAGAAGTAACTGAATTGGAAAAAGATTCATTTAATAGAGTAGTTCATATATTTTTACAATTAAACTCTGTTATTGGCAACGCTATTTCAATAAAGAATAGGTAAGTATATGCATTTCTGATATTTTATAAATATAGATTTGAGTGATATTTAATCAATCATACATCGAATAAAAAAAAAAATTATTCAGTTGGGATCCTAAGAAGTATAGGTCAAAACTCTACCAGCGGTTCGGAAAACATCCCAGACATCGAAAAGGACCAACAAGGAACTCGATTTAAGAAATCGTTAGTACTGTCCAAAACTTTCTAAAATGTCGTTTAGTTTTCAAGACACGTTATAGTTAGCAAAATAAAAACTGACGCTTTCAAATCTAATCGTTCACGTTCTACTAGTAATTTTGTTGTCAAATACATTTTATCCTATGAATTATTGTTAAACATGAGACACTGTTCAATGTATTTATCAGAGTACACAGTTTTAAACGTCAATAAAAATCCACAATTAAACCAGACTTAATTACATTTACACAAAAATATTGTGACCTGTGCACAATGTTATTATAACTATTATTAAAGAATGTAATTACAAAATATTGATAGACATTATTTTTATGTAAAGATGTTAAATGGTAACCCTAATAAAAGATCGATAATAGGTAGGTAGATAGATTTGACATACAAAGGGTACTACTATGACATTAGCAATACTGGACTTAATAATACCTTTGTGTACAACGATTACTTGATTTAGGATAACGCAAAAAAACTAAATCTTATAAACTTCTTGTACCTACGTATCCAAATTCAGACTACAGTCGAAAAGCTAATCAGTGCGTTCTTGTTAACCGTTTCGCGATCGTTAGCGAAACCGTCATCAATCACACGTTATCAATTTCATCCACGAAATAACCTTTAACCAATTATAACGCGTCAGCCTTTATCCGTCATCGTGAATTATTAAAATCCCTTTTGGATTTGCCAAAAATGGATAGCCGCGTGTTTTGGTAATTATGCACCATTGTGTGATACCACCGAGTAACCACATAGTATTTATAAAAATAAATTTAACATAAATAAATATATACATGGGTAGTATAGATAGCTTATGTTCCATGATTAAAAAAATATATCGTTGTTAATGATGATATTATTGCAGTGATAGAAAAAAATTGGACGTCACTTACCAATCATGTGGGGGCTGAGAGCGCCTGCGAGCTTGAACACAGCAAGGAGGTTCTTGTGGCTCGCAAGGGAGCTGAAGTGCTGGAGGTGGTGGTGGCGGTGGCGTACAGGCTAGACGTCGCGCTGCCGCTGCGCCCACATATTCTACGTATCGCGATGGTGGCGGCGAACTGGCAATGTCTTCGCGACACGCGGGTCCACAACATTTCCGAGGAGCCGGCGGTGGCGGCCGGCATGCCAGCCCACAGTAGACGGGCGGAGGCGGACGCAGTGGCGCCGGCGGTCGAGGCACGTACCTCTCGACGGGCACGTGCGCCGCCGGGGGCACATACCGTGGTCGTCGCGCTCGCTCGACCTCTGCACACCGACGCACACGCCGCGGCGATGCCGAAAACCGATCCGGCAACGGCGCAGGAGGCGGCGGGCTCAGCCTCTCCGGCGGCGCCACACTGAACGCGCCCGCCGTCGGGAATCGCTCGCACGGGGAGCGCGCGTACTCCTCGGCCATGGCCCGCGATCAACCGGCGCCGCCCGCGCGCCCGCCCAGCCGCGCCGAAACTCTGTCTCACATGCCGTGCGACCACTTTAGCACTATCACTGCCCTCACGATTGCGGCGATCGCAGCGTAGTCCCGATGTCCGCATTCACTTCGCAAGACCCATCACGCCACTAGATCGATAGCGGCGCGGTGCTGCCTCGGAGGGCACCCGCCGCGGGACCTCAATTACAGCGCATCCTTCCTCCACCCGGTTATCTCAATTTTAAGATGTATCGGATCAGGCTTCGAAGCTAGGGCGAGGCGAAAGTGCGTCCTCTACCAAGATGGCCGCTATCGTCATATCCGCGTGCTGCGCGCCTGCGCTATCTCACAGGCAATGTGTTTGTTTTTGCAAGGTTTTCCTTCTGAATAGGTCTCTTTTCACTGCAGTTCTGGTATAAATCCTTAAAATACACAATAAACAGACACTGTTTAGGCACGATGTCACGTCTCGATGGCGACAACAATGCGGTTCGCGTATGATATGAAAGGTGAGGTACGTCGTGACAGTGATCTGTCGTGGGGCAGAAATGGTGTAGAGTGCGCCACGCCGCGCCGGTCCGCGACGACGTCAGGCCGGTGCGCGTATCGACGTCGCGTAGACGCGCGCCGCCCTACCGCCCGCCCGCCCACTCAGCCTGCGGCTCTCTTCACGGCACAAACACACAAACACTGCGAAACGATCATCACAATATATGCTTCACTTTTATTCCTCGTATACTATTCACACGAAATCTTAATTCGATCCTGTTTTATTGACACGCTCTCGTTTTCCAATTTCACAGGAAGCAAAAACCTCATAAAAATAACACTCGTTTAGGGCTGCTCAATATTATTTGTATCACCCCAAGCGTTTTAATCTGAAGGACACATTTCAGGCCCAGGCAGGTATAACAACAACATTGGATAAATGTCATCTATTAATTTAGTAATTACATATGATTCACAATGTTTATGTAAACACATATTATATAAAAAATAATGAACAAATTCAAATGGAATTGCACAGTTTACATATAGAACCTGGGACAAAATTAAATGTAGTAAAGTAAGTAATTACGCTTTTATTTATAGGATTAAGCAATAACGTATCAGCCCAAAAAATATTTTTATAGAGCATTAAGTATCAACACATCGTTATTGTGTATTACCTATCTGGCATTATAATTAATTGTTGTGCGAAAATTGAAATTTTCGGAATTGTCAAAAGAGGAAATCAAACATTTCATTTCTTAAAAGAAGAATGTTTTTATTATTTCAGACGTTTTCATTCGTTCTTTGTTCTTCTAAATACACACATTCAGTGGCTCAACAGTGCGTGAGAAAAAGAGGGTGATTGACGAATTGTTGTAATTAACTTGAAGACACTCTTAATAATATTTTTACAGTGTCAACTACTATTGAAAATTAACCCCAAGCAATTGTTTACGTAGTATCTATTACACATCAAATTATTATAGTATGACGTCTTGGTCAATACTTGTTGTAATTTATCTGCAACATGCTTTATATTGTGAAATGGGTATCATCCTTTTGAAAGCCGAAGAACCACTATTGAAATAAGTTAATGACCTATTTCGCAGTATTACAATTTTTAGAATACACTTTCCGTGTTCCCTTTTCTGTTATCCGTGAATTTACCTAACTCTGCTTCAACGTTTAGGCAGTAAATGTAAGCCCATCGAATTTTCATGGAATAAGATAATGTTTTATGTGTTATTCTATATTAAAACTTTTAGTATTTTATGTATGTTATAGGCAATGTATACATCTATGAGATTTAGCCTGCGAGAGAATGAGATAGAATATACATGGTTAATGCAAGTCCTGATTTTCACGATTATATTCGTCGTCGAATTGGCCTAGCGGTATGACGACCAGACTTGTACGAACTGTTGTATGCATGTCATTTATAATATTTCATACGCATTCTATTGAGACCGTGGCGCTCGCTGACCGCGGCCGCGGACGGTTCGCTAGTACTTGTTCGCAAGTCCAACCTAACCTCTCGCAGGCTAGACCTTATAGATGTGTATATATATGGCATGATGACGTATATATATGGTATACATATGGCACTTTGAGGTCCCGCTAAAAACTTTCACGTGATATTCTAAACTAATCGGAGACGTATTTCATAATTTGCCGGTTTCTCATTTGGCATTCTATGGAATGCCTAGGCAATGTATGAAATATGAATCATTTTATACATTGCCTGCTTGCTTCAGGCATTCTATAGAATACGGGGAGTCTATACATCGCATATAATATGTACATACATATATTGAGTACTATCATTAAGTATTAATTTAATTATACCCAGAAAATAACCAATATTTTCTTAATTTTAACTTTCTTATATCTTTGAAGTAATTACTTCTGCTTCAAAACTGGAAAGCAATTCCGGAAATATTAGTTAATTATTAATTTTATGAAGTAGATTTCTGTGTATAATAACGAAATGATATGACAGTCTATTACTCTTACCACATAGAATAGTAGTAATAATATTTTAGTCTATAATATGATTTAATAAAAACATATTTCATCTCAGTTGGATAGCAGTACATTTCTGTTATCGTCAGCTCGTGTTAAACTATTTATGACCAGTTTGCATAGCAAGTTGAAACGGACTCTCTATTACAGACAAAGCATGTCACGTCCTTATTCGTATTATTTATATAAGAAATTCATATAGAAAATATGTACAATAACCCATATTAAATAATTATATACATCCAAATAGACGTGTAAAATAATTATTTTTCTCTTATTGTCTAATTTTAGTAAAGTAAATAACAAAACTGTTATTTTTACTGCATTACAAATTTTTATTTGCTATTATTATGAACACCGACATCCGACGATCAAGTGCTACGTAGATAGCGGATACATATAATCAAATCATTTAACAATTCAAATTATTTAAAGCTGCTTAAGTATGAGAAGTAGCTATCCGTTTGAGATTAATTTTAGACTATTTTATGCGATCCGTATTTTCCAAACGTTCACTATTATAACATTATTTTATACTAATCCTAGTACTAATTATTATTGTTAACATTATTCAATTAAATATTCAATATCGACCTTTAACGAACTCTTTACTTATTGTGATGAATATTTTTAAAGAAACTGTAATTATCCATTTAATCATACTTATAATAAAATAGTAAAGAGTCGAAATCTGTTTAAAATCATTAACAGAAAACATTTCGTAAAATTTTTGTATGTTTGTCTATTAGCTTGTTCGCTACTAAACCGAATTTGATGAAATTAAGTATGATTGTAGTAGGTATATAGTCTGTAGGTACATTTAAGATGCATTTTTACACGTATGGTCTCATTTGTAAAGTCTATAAATTGCGATTATTATCTACATATTAAAAAGAATGTATGTATATGTACTGATCCACTGGGACTGATCCACAAAATAACTTCTCAATTCCCTGGACAGGTTGTAAATACGGGTAATCTTCATTGTTAATGATGTAAACGTTACTAAATACATCGAGCCGCTTTAGTTGCGAAGGAACATTGGCTCACTAAGCGTGTTCTACCGTCTTTCTCATGGCGAGTGTTCTAAAGAGCTATTCAATATAATTCCCTCCTCTCCTTAGCACAACAGAATGACACAAGGTAATATAAAAAAATAACTCGGACAAGTACCGAAAAGAAGTCGCCCTCTGAGCGTTCTCCCATTATTACTTAAACATAAAAGTTTTAACGATATTGAAGTTTGAATTTTATTCTATAACGGTGAATATGTGTAATTATTGGTGGGGAACATTTTAAATTTCTTTTTAAAATTAAATATATTTGTAATATATATTATTCATAAATTTTAGCTTTCTGTACTCTTTCTAAATAAATTTTAACAATTCCAAATCTCGCACTCCACCGTGCGCGCAATATGCTTAAAAGGAGGTATAAAATCTTCTCATTACGTATTAATATACAGATTCACACGCACAAATATACAAAAAAGAAAAAAAAAACAGTTCTAACTTACAATTAATGATAAGCGCAACGGAGACCAATCAATCTAAGAGTTCTAATTATATAGTTTTATGTTCTATATGTACAACTGTTTATCTCGCTCGTTTACGACACAGTTGTTGTACAACATAATTTGCTTGTCCAATCATACGTAAAAAAGCGTCTAAGAGTATTTGATTTACTTTAGTCAGTAATGGAATAAACATTATAACAGTATATTAATAGTTCAGTAGGTATGAAAGTTAAGTCTGCTCACCTAACAAATTAGGTAGATACCTAAAGCAAATAATATCAACACTGACGAAGTCTTTATACAGACGATACACGAATAAAAATATATTGTCTGGAACAGATGACTTTGACGAGACGTTTATACAGAACATTGAAGGTGAAAGAAGATTTTGTCCCGAGTTGTTTTACATAAATTGTATTTTAAGGAATGAGACAGGATAACAAAGGTGGATGAATGTAAAAGCATCGGAGACCTTTCTGTGGGCGTAAAACTTTCTTTCTAAGAACCACATTAACACTACTTACCTAGAGAAAACATGTAGGTTAGTTTCAAAATTATTGTCGCTCCGTATTCTATGGGATAAAGTTTTGAAAAAAAAAACAATGTGCATATTACTGGGAGTCGTGGTGATCGATTGATTTAAATCAGCGTAATATCAATTCGATAATTCGACCAATGATGCCTCAGTGGTAGCGTGTACGGATATCGCGTCAATTGACTTGAGTTCGAATCCTTAAAATGAGTCAGAGTTTTCGGTGAAGGAAAACATCGTGATGAAACCATAGCATAGTGGTAGGGCTATATTTTCTAATTAGTTTCATTGCAAAAGGCTGCACTTGACAGCCAGTCCTCCACTAGGCTTAGAATTGATTGACACTTGATTGAGGCCAAACGCTTTACCTATAGAGAATTAAAGAAAAACAAGAATTCGAATGTAGGCATGAACTCAGGATTTTTTCGGATTTCTTGTACAAATACTAATAATAATTTATAACACTGTCGGTTGATGGGGAAAGAAAAAAGAGTGAGGAATCCTGAACGCTTCAGAAATATTCTTATGTACCACTGTATGTGGGATAAATGTAGAACTGTGGATTTCTTAGCATTTGAAATCATCGTGGGCTGGCATGGTGATCAGGCCCATGGCTTACCTCAAGAAGAGGCCTTTGCCGAGCGAAGAGACATTTACTGGTAGATAATATTTTTATTAAATGACTGGGATAGCTAACTATATTATGTAGCTGTAACAAGAAATACAATCTAACCCTGACCCGGTAACACAAAATATCTTAACGAAATTTCGTAAATCAATAACCATTTCATTTTCGAAATCTATTTTCACACCGTCCGACGAATTGGTGCGTAATAATCGCAATTGGTTCTCATGCTTTCACTTCGTACTTAAACATCAAACCACTGGGTAACCGTTGCTTATATTTATGTAGGCCATTTAGTGGCCCTTGGAAAAAGAGGAAATCTATGATATTATATTAACTTGAGAATCTTTTACCTCTCACGACTCATGATTTCATGTTGGTTCATTTCACGAGTTTCATAAAAAAGTAGTAACAATCGAGCAATAAGGTTTCGTTTTTTACACGAAACATATCATTCTTTATGGATATAATAATTATTCATTTATTTAAAGGATTTTCAACAAATAATACACAATAGCATTAAAGAATAATGGGTCTACTAGTGGTGCGCCTACAGTGACAATTCAGTTTATTGACGATTATGGAATTACTAATGCTTATTTGACATACATTTGACAACATATGACAATATTTCATCAAAATTGGTTGAGAAGTAATAACATTTTTATTATTTATTTATTATTTACGGCTTTTAAAAATAATATTGATAATTCTCATAATCTATCAATTGAGAATTGACATAAGCTTCCCATGTATAACATTTCATAAGAATCGGTTAAGCTATTTTTGAGTTAAATCCGGACATACAAACAGACAGACCATATTTTTTTAAAGGCCGTATTCGTGTTCAATGTCTTTTATATAATATACTCATCGGAAAATTTGGAAAAAATATTACTTGTACCTACAGACTTAAGTACAGATTTATTAATATAGATAGGTAGAGGACGTCCATCAAGAAATTTGAATAGAAATATTAATTGTGCCGACAAAACTATAAATTAGTGTGCTCCTTGAATAAGGATATCACAATGTGCAATCATAATACAAGTAATGACTACAAAGAACAAATATAATTACTTCTTAATCATCATGTTCATTATCTTTATTAATTATAATGTATTCATTAATTCGTTTATTAATGAATTAGTAATTGTGATTGCTCTATAAATAATATTATCTACTCTATTTTTATGATGATCTATCGAAGACCATAGAAAATTATAGTAGTGGCAAATTAAATAAAACGACAGTGTCTAACGAACAGTGAGAAGTGACGGTGGACAATTAGATTTAATACTAATGAGTGCTCTCGCATCCACTGGTACAGTAATGAACTGACACGTGTAATACGATTATTCCTCCAAGATTACTTATACAATTAAAATCTTCATTCGCTTTGTTAGGTTAATATAATCAATGACCCTTGTTGTCGTAACCTGAGAATATTCAAACCTTTTTTTTAATGTTTTTTACAAAGCCTGTGTTTTTTCTATTTGAACAGATTAAATAACAAATTAATGTAATGCATTAAGCTTTATTATATCGAATAGCTTTAGTAAAAAATATAACAAATGTTTCTATACGTTTAGAAAATAACATAGTTGATGTTACAGTTGATTATGTAAATAGTTTGAATTAACTATGTTTTTAAATGCATAATAAAAAAAAATATTAAAAACGGTACAAAATTACTTCTACATACATACATAGATCATTTCTCTTTCCCAACGGCTGACCACGTCCTGCCACTTGCTACGATCCTGAAATACATCTTTCGCTTCTTCAACATTCATCAATCTTTTGATGCATGCTCGTCGGTTTAGAGTACGCTTGACTATATTGACTTCATAATGGTCCCCAATGCCCCGAAGCCAAAATGCCGTGGTGAAATATCTTTACCGACTCCGATGACGATATCGAAAAAGCCAACGAGTACTACGGGCCGTCCCTGTAAACCAATCGTGCTTGCGCCCAAGCCCGGGAACCCACCGTTCCCTCCGCAGGGGACAGGCGGTTAATTTTGCTCCCGCACACCTACCACGTCTACTCTCTCCTGCGGCAACTCAATTCTAGGTCCGCTCCTCCGGCATGGAGTCCTTAAGTCAAGCAGCCGCTCGAGTCATTTAGTGATATTGCATTTACTAGCTTTCCACATACAAAAATTACACTGCATTGTACACACATGCACATCACTCAGGTGCATAGGTTCTGTAAAGGACCTTTTTTATCTTTTTTTGGGCTAGTTAGCGTAGACAAAAAATTATAGATTACTAAATAAATATACACATGTTTCTTCCCTCCTCCCAGAGAATTTTAAAGTTAGTTTAGATCGAATTACGGATAGCCATGCTCTCACGGATGTGTGCCTTAAGTGCTCGCCTCCAAGCCCGGGTGAAGCTGTAAAAGCCGTCTGAGGCTTCAGGGCCCTTAGGGCTAACAGTATATTCATATCGAAAAAAAAGACTTCTATAAGGACCTAAAATCGTCAATAAGACGGCGTGCACTCTACTAGAAAAATAATATACAATGAAAATGAAAGAATAAGTCATGATATAAAAAAATCTATATATATAAAAGCGAAAAACCACTCATCACAAGGTCTTCGAAACTATAGGTCCGATTGACTTAAAATGTAGCACAGTTACTCTTTTCGCGATAAACATAGATAGACCCGACAGACATACCTACTATATTTTGGACACTGATCGCGAATATGACATTAACAATTTTTTTATGTTTGTCTGTTTTATGTTCGGGTTTAACTCAAAAACGAATTGACCGATTATTATGAAATTTTGTACACGGGAAACTTATGACTTTGGAGCAATTCTAATAATACTTTTTAAAATTGTGAAAAATAATCTATATAAATTTATAACCGATTTTGATGAGTTTTGTACACTGCAATTATAAATCATTCCATAGTGGATAGGCTATAAGAATCTACAATAATAGTACACAATACAATACTACAATTTAAACGATATATGTATAACTCACTAGATTAATTTTGAAACCGTTAAAATAATATTATAGAAATTAGAAAATTTATAACACTAAAATTGTTAAGTTAAACATTCTACTACTGGAACAAAGTTCATGAAATAGAGAGCAGGTTTTTTTTTCGATGAAAAACTTAATAAATATTTACAAACACAGACATATTTTATTATCTTTTTCAGTTAATAATATACTTACATAATAAATCAGCTAAGTTTGAGTCGAGCTCGCGCACTGAGTGTTCCACCACTCAATATATTGGTGTTTCTTGTTTGTTTCTCTAAAGTAAGACAAAAGAAAAACCGGCTAAGTGTGGGTCACATAAAATTTTGAACTAAAAAAATGTATAGGTTACTCAAATTTATAAATATTCAGTATTATGCCAAACGAATACGTGTAGTGATCATCTCTATGTTATTCCGCTCAAAGCCGATTTTTCAATCGTCAGATATATTTATACAAAGAATAATTTTGACCTTTTGACAGATAATGTATGGGATACCTGCCAAAATTTAAAAATTATTTCTTAAATAAAATGTATGTTGATTGAAAAATCGGCCCTTAGAATCAATGCATATAGACATATTTAGTTTTATACTAAGAATATTTTATTATTTGAAAATTAATCATAAAGAAATGAAGCAACGATGGCTCAGTTGTAGCACTTAATCAGAAGCCGCTCAAGGTCGTAAATTCGAGTTCTAAAGAGTTCGAAAACACCGTGAAGAAATTACAGCGTAGAAATAGGGTATTTTTAGTACTCAGCTAAATAGCCGCCCTCTTATAGTTGAAATTCTATCACCTTGCATCTATTTGTGTATCTCAGCAAACGCTCTTGAAAGCCTGTCCTGTTTTTGAGCCTAATGACGGTTTACTTGATGTGAATAATATTCAACACCTTACAAAACAATAAAAAAAGAAATAATCGGTTTTATATATTTTTAATCAACACAAATCTGTACAAAATATCAATTCAGTCTTACAACAAGAACTATGTCGACTAAATTAAGCTAACCTTAACAATGATCAATTAAATTTACAACATAAACTGGGTTAATGCGCAAAAAATATTTCTATCTTTAAGAATTATAATCAGGAGTTGGTTTGGAAGAATCCGGATGTATTTTTTCAGGGCATTCCTCCCACAACCACCAAACAGTTATCAGTACTTCCAGATTAATCAATAATAAAGATACAACGGGAATTGCTAATTTAGCTATCAATGCTTTGATCCCACCTTTTACTACGAAAAGCGGTTTAAGTATACCGTTTATGAGAAGATCTTTAAAACCTTTGAGTTCTAAACCTCCTGGAACTGCCCCTGTTAGTAAAGAAAGTACCAATCCAACTAATCCGTTCATTTTACTTGTTACTTTCGTTGTCACGGGTTTCATTAAATCAAAAAGATCAGGCTTCAGGAATGGAATTTTAGCTGAAGCCGGACTTACTGGCGGTATATAAGTTGCAGGCTTGTGATAAGATGTTGCTATGTCGGGCCCGTAGTTAGATCCACTTGGATATCCATAAGAAGCAGGATGAGAATATGGGTCCGTTGATTCATCTCGTACAGCGGCGCGGAATTGGTCATCATCTTCTTTTTGCTGAGAGGCTTCGATAAAAGCTTCCATAAATTCATTGAAAGTGAAGTTTTCAGGATCACGTTGCTTCTCCGTCATCGCTATTCCAGGTGACTGATTACTTCTATGAATAAGCGTTTGCTGTGGTGATTGTTGTGGCACAAAGTTTCTGTTACTTGGAAATTGTGCCATTACTGGAATAGTATTCGCGCTTCGTAATTCAAACGGTTGTAGAAACATAGGATCTCCATGAAAACATAGACATATTTGAATTACTGATAAAAATAACACTGTTGTATAAGTCACTTCCATTGCGAATTTGTAAAGCAACTGAATTAATAATCATTCGTATTTATAAAATAAACATATTAACTGCAAGTTTGCATTAAATGTAGGTTGTCTACATATACTGTCCCACATATTAAAATTAACGTCAGCTTATATCGATTCCGGTACTACAGTCCAACGCCATACACTGTGCCACTTTGTCACCGGACAAAATCGTCAGCATACTTTTAGCAAAGACGCTATCATCATCCAAGTCATCTATCAGATAGAATGTTAACGCCGCTCCAATATTACTGCTCCAACTTCTTATAGATCTCTGTATAACACATGCCAATCTTTGCGAACAATCTGTTATCATTCTTGAATTCTGACGTTTATTCTTTTTCTTTTTAAAATATTTCATCATTTTCGATATCATTGGCCATAGAAGAAATCCTTTCAATCCCAACTTAACGAATAAAACAAACATTAAAGGTAGCAGTAAAAGCTTTCCAGCTAATAACTTCAAGGTAACGATGGTTGCAGCTGACAACATTATTTTAGCGGCACTGCCTAGAATATTTGCGAATGATGAAAACGTGTCAGTCTTTGGACATGAAACATAATAACTCGAATCGCTATAAGCTTTTCGGACAGGTTCAGGATATAAGTTGGACGCACCAGTAAATAAGTCCAGAAAAGGTAGACGTGGAGTCTGTGTGGATACTGCAGTATTCGATATTTGCTCTTGTGTACATATCAAAGGCAGTATTGCAGCAAAAAGAACAGTTATTATCACGAACATAATTACTAAGAGACTGCTTAACATCGGATGTTTTGTTTTATTTAAAACCTCGGCCATGAAATTTAAATTAAAAGATTTTATACGCAGAGACAAATAATTATCTCTGGTGTAATTTAAAGCAACGGTACAAGGGTCAGGTCATTCCATTTTTAGAACACGATCGTAATGAAAGTACTTTTTGTACGATTGTAACATTTTTACGACAGATTAAAACAAGATGGAAAGTATTGCGTCTTAGATTTAGTATTATCAAGATAAATACTTTTTGCGTGACTTTACTACTATATAATGTATTTTAAATATACATAAAGATTAACTAAATAAAGCTTTTTTTTAGTTTAAGATTTTATAATCATCCGCCTTTGCCTAAGACTCGCTAAAAAGTATTTATGTACCAATATAAAAATGGCGCTAAATCTGTAGTTTTTCTGCACCTATATGTTTATTTTTATTACATGTGCATAAGTACATTTGTATAAGTTTGATATATTTTTAAAATGGTAATTTCAAGAGATTATTGTAAAAATTACCATGAAAGCTTTAGTAGCAGTGATGTATCTTATAAAAATGTCGTTCCACCTTGGTGCTCTTCAAGTAAGTGTTCACAATTTATTACGTACAACAGGCAATAAATACTTTATTTAGTTTTTCAACCGATTCGGAGACAACATCTCTTTACTTAGTATAGTAAGAACCGAATCAGAACCTAAAAGAATTTAAAATTGGGAAACTTTTAAAATGAGGTTGTGAAGATAAATAACCAGGACGTGAACTTCATGATTCGCAAACGTCAATCTTCATGAATTTTACGCTTCGCTCAAGCATGAACTATAACCTAAAAAACTAACTTATATCTAGATATATCAATAACTATTAATATTAAGTTTTTTGGCGGGATCTTGAGTTGCCATATTGTGGTTATTATTTTAATTCATTAGCTTAAGTTCTTTGACTCCATATTACGTAATATTGACAGCATTTTGAGTGATATAGTTTGGTTGTTGTGCAAATAAACGTACATACATGTATAAGAGTTGCATATTAATTAATTACCTATATGTATAGACTACAATTGAATCAATTTGAATACATATTTACCCAAGTGGCTTCGAATATATGATATTAATTTGACTTCTCTCCCTTATTCATGACACACACGACCCTTGTACTCGTCTGTACTGATTTATAATTCACACATCATACATATCTAGTCTATTGTCTGAACTAGGCCGTAGTTTGTACAAACCCTTTTTGCATTATTTATTTAATTAAATTGGTACTGTGCTAAATGCTCTGAAATCCAACAATAAAACTTGCAATCTATCACATTATAATACCAAATAATGCCATCGTAAAGGCTAAACTGATTCATTTAATAATATTTAACTATATTAAATTAGAGCTAGTAATAAATATGTCCAACATAGCTGTTAAATTCCAACACACGTAATCTACACAAAGTCACTCTAAATAATAATAAAAAAGGTGTGTGTGCGATTCACACACGATAGAAGTGAAACTTCATTTTAAAAGATATTTTATATTTTATTTAAACAGTGTGCAATATACATACACACCGACATTTGCTCTCTCGCTCTGGCTCACACAAAGAGGAGAGACCTATAATGTGCGTTAAACGTTTAACGTTTAACGCGTTGGAAGTCGCATAAGAAGTTTCACTTCAATAACAATAACACAGTCTTCTTGTTGTTGTTTTGGCGCAGTAGAAGCCCTTGTCAGTGTCAAGGTTTTTAAAGGCTTTGTAGTATTTTCTAATCTTCAAAGTGGGGTTTAACAACATGGTGGTTCCCTTCTTAACAACTATCTAGGGATTTTCGGGTTAAAACTAGGGAGTGGCAATCAAAATGCATGTTTCTTGTTTCCAGTTTATATTTATAATCCACTTCACGTATAGACAATAACCAAACTATATCACGCGTAATGCCACCAATATTACATAATATAGGGTCAAAAAACCTAAATTTATGAATTAAAATAAAAACCCCCAAACGACAGCTCAAGAACCCGCCAAAAACTTTAAAAAGTTAGTTACGAAAAAATAACCTACAAAAGTAAAAGCTTGGGAAGTAAATGGCCAGTATTTTATTGTTATAGTACTTTTACGAGAAGACAAAGGCAAGATGTTTATATTTCTTAAAAGTAACGTTAATGTTATGACATCGTAGAGAAAATATTAATTGTTAGAAAATTTCTCATTTTTTAATTTATTATTATTATACGTGAGGACTTTTTTATATATCTATATGCACTGATTCGGTAAATGGTACAGTGTTAGATAACACCTGCTAATTAATAATTAAATAGTTTCCAAACCTCTTTCGAAAGCATCTTGGTAATAAAAAATACACTAGCTAATTTCTAAACGCCTTGAATTAAAATGAGTTCGTTCAATGCGTGTACTACATACGTGATATTGCCATATGTTATTCCGTAGGATTTGAAGTTAAAGGCAAGAACAGTTTGAGTACCTTAAAGTATTATTAGAAACCACTTAACCTAAAACATTGAATGTATCTTTTTTAATAACTAAGTTCATATGACGTTTTTGTCGAAATTAACTTAAACTAAATATTTTTTTAAATAGTACACGTAGATTTTTAATTATTAAGTTTACACTATTAAATATTATTTGTACGTCATATTTAGGAGATGTGTTCCCTCTTTCTTACGACACTCGCTCAAGCGTAATGTGTAGAGATATTTATGAAGGCAGGCGTGACAGAGACGACTGCCAATGGATTGCATGACCTCGTGATCGCCGCTATGTATGGATTGTACTGTGCTTACGATCAGGGACAGCATTATACATAAATACATGTCATCGGATAATTATACGAACCGTTAGTGTATAATCTAGCGAGATTGTAAACTTTACGTAGATTATATACGGACACTAAAATTTACACTAACGCTTACATTTTCTGAGGTATATAAACTAACCAGTTACGTTGAACCATCAGGAACAACTTGCCAAGGATCAATTTGCCAAGCTACTACAAAAACATATTACATATACTCGTATACCTATACATTATTTTCTTACCTTTAACAATATTTGCTCTATCATTTTTTCTACCGTTGCCGCGTAAAATAAAATTACCAAAGTGCAAAAATCACGCACGTATTAAGTAAATTACACTTATCAAAGGTAACACTAAACCTACATTTCCTTACAGGAAAAGTTTGCGAAAGGAGGAAGCCGAAGCGTAATATGTCGAAGCAGGAAATACTTTCGACTTATCCCCCACGTAAAAACATCTGGGAATATCTGTACGAGTGTAACAATGAAAACTTTAACCACAGTGAGGGGAAAGCCAAAGTAACAGAGATTAAGAAACATAAAAGTAGAAATATATCAATAATATTATTGATACTGTTTATTATAAGCGCTGGAGTAGGTAATGCGATCAAAACAACTGTTAGATATATATATTTTTATATACTATAAAGGTGGCAAAAAAGCATACGGCCTGCCTGATTGTAAGGGGCTGCCGTAGACTACAGACACTTGTAGTACAATAGGCAATGATGGCTCAGTGGTAGCGTGTACGACTTCGCGTCGATTGACGTGAGTTTCGAATCCTTGCAATGAACCTGAGCTTTGGTGAAGGAAAACATCGTGAGGAAACCATAGCATAGTGGTAGGGCATTTTCTAATGTCCGCCTGGCTAGCTACCACCCTCAAGTTGAAAATCTGTCGCCAAGCACCAATAGGTGTGTTCCGGCAGCTGCACTTGAGAGCCAGTCTTCCACTGGTTTTAGCGTGTTATCATCTTGGGCCACATCGTCACATAAAATCAGGTGAGATTGTAGACACTACGCCAAACTTATAACGTTAAAAAAAAGTATTACCTGCGCGTTGCCGACATTGAACCCCCCGACCCCAAAGAACTCTGGAAGCAACACAAGGTTATTTGGCTGCGATCTTCTATATGGTGAAGGTATTCCACCAGTCTGGCAGGCCCAAGTAGCGAGAAATCTCCAAAAAAATTATCTGTGCCCTACTTGTTGTCTTAGGTATGAGCCTCACACTGCGAGTTCACGAAGTGCATTATGTCACGAGAATAACTTTAGTAGTTGTTTTTGGGTACCTACATAAAAGAAACTGTTTGTGTTGACACTTAAGAAATGACTTGTGTTCTGAATGACGCCTAGCTAAACAATCCGATGAGTTTTCTTGATACGCCCCTTTTTTAAATTATAAATATTAATTTAACACCTAAAATTGCACAAAATAATTATTTATTTATTTATTACTAGATATGCCCGTGGCTCCGCTCGCATGGACGACAAAAGAACGCGTAGTACCTACTTATAAATTCGTTGTGTTCTAAAACTTTAATAACTTATTATTGAATGAATACTTAATTTTATATATAGAAAACCAATAACAAAGTTTTATATATTATCCCGTCCATTATCTCTATATATTTTATCTCAAAGGTGTTTTTTCTGTGGCAACAGTGTATCTTCCTTAATTCTTCAGCAAAATTAATGATTTAAATATGATTTTAGAGCTTATGTTTTTCCCACTATTGACGTAAAACAGATAGATGGTAACGTAGAAGCTAACGTTTTCTATGAAAATTTATAAAAATACTTATGTTATGTCATTTAGTAACAATTTTTTAACTAAAATGACAGCTGTTTGATTGATGGTATCCATTTTATAATATGCAAAATATTCGCATGGATCAGCTAGTTTTTATGTATTTCGGTACTATTGTATTGTAACATTATTATGAAATAAAATCTTATAGAGACTTGTAAGACCCACTCCAACAGAAGGACCTATTATGAATTTCAACACCATAGTAAGTCATAACATTCGTGGGTAATGTAATAAACGATAGCAATTTCACTTATAATTACTTGTGAAGCTTTAATTGACTTGGTTTCAGTTGCTCTCTTGATGTATAACGAGATACCAAGAGCGGACTTAATTACTAAGGTTATTTCAACAGACAAGTTCATGACATTACGTGAGTGACACCCGCCTACATAAATATTATGAATAAACCTTTATTTAATTCTACATGTTTAAACCCAATTATTATATCATGTTGTATTAGAATTAATTATTAAAACAAATATTAGGAATTAATAAGATATAGCTATGTTAAAAATAATAATTGCATAATAATTAATTTAGTTGCAGGAAAGGAATCGACAGTAGATGAATGTTGTCAAAGAATTCTATACCTAACATCAAAACTGTCAAGAATTGAAAATGCTCTTAGGTTATTTATTCAATAATACTTATATCCACACTATAATAATTATAAATACGAAAGTGACTGTCTGTTCGTCTGTTTGTTTGTCTGTTTAACGACTAAACCTCTTAACCGATCGCAATGAAATTTGGCATAGGTGATAGGAGGCTTATGAGACTAAAAGAAAGGCATAGTAAACACGCATTCATCTTTTTTTTGTAATTATTATAGCTCTTGGATACACGTCTTTTAAGCCAAACTTCGTACTATTCTGTAATCTTCCAACATTGCTCTAACAAGGGGGCCCTTGTTAAAGCTGTCCAGGGAGCCTTTGTAGCAACTTAAAATGCATATTCCTAGTTATTTATTGTTATCCACTTCACTTGTGTACAACAACCAACCTACATCACGTAAAATGCCGCTAAAATTACATGATATAGAGCCAAATGACAAAATTTTATGAATTCAAACAAAAACCACCACATGACACTTCAAGTTACCGCCAAAAACTGCCACGCATTTATCTGTAAACTGTAGATAAGCTTGCAGGTAAGCTGAAAAATATATTAAATTATATCTACTTGTGCAGCTGAAAGCCAATTTCATAGAAACAGGTATCACTTCCTACTCGTACTTTTTTGGTATATATTCGTTAACTTTTCTTTAGTTCTTTTCACCGACTACGCCGAGTAAGGTGTTGATATTATTATATAACTGTAAAAAATGCTACATTTTCTTGAACACATAATATTTAAGTTATAAATGACTTCTTGCTCTTGACAATTAGTTTAATAAATTTTTAAGTAGGTACCTAATCTTATGTACTCTGTGTAATTTAAGAAGCCGTTGTGTTACAAATATATGTGGACTATTCTATTTCATCTCCACCTCACATAAGTATAAAAATATATTACTTAGTAGAATAGATTCTACAATTTTTCTAAGGTAAGATGAGTAAAATTTTAAGAAAAGTATATTATTATTTTCAGATATAAAATTCGACAAGGAATACCAGTAGCAACATTACCGAACACATTTTCGGGTGAGTATGCAAACAGGAACGTCATATCGCTTATTGAACACATCATATTTATTGATTGAATGTGTAATTGATAGATGACTTTAACGAAGGCTCCCTTAAAAACTTTAAATTGTGGCAAATTGATTGTTTTCATGATTATATGAAGCAATAATAGCTCAGTTATAGCGTGTACAGATACCGCGTTGATTGAAGTGAGTTCGAATCCCTGCAATGAATTTGAGCTCTCGGTGAAGCAAAACATCGTGATGAAGCCATAGAGCATAGTGGTTAGGCATATTCTAAGGCCCGCCTGGCCAGCTACCACTCTCACGTTAAAAATCTGTTGCCAAGCACCTATAGGTGTGTTTCAGCAGCTATATTTAAGAGCCAGTTAACTAGCCAACCAGTTAGCTCCCATTAAGGTTAGTGTTTTTTGGCCAACATTGATACTTAACATCAATCAAGAGAGCACAGAGATATTTCTTTGTAGACTTCTACTACTTGGGACTGCCACACTGGTAGAATACCTTCACTACATAGAAGATCGCAGCCAAATAACCTTGTGTTGTGTTCCTGCAGTGACTAAAGTTTCCAGAGCTCCTTGGGGAAGGGGGCGATCAAAGAGAGCTAGGGCACAGAGAAACATGTATGAAGATTTCTCTTTACTTGGGGCATCCCGACTGTTCGAATACCTCCATCCTACAAAAGGTCGCAACCAAATAGTGTTGTATTCCTGCGGTGCTTCGCCAAAGCTCCTTGGGGAAGAGGAGTTCAAGGTCGGAAATATGCTAGTGATACCTATGGTATTAAAAGCGTCCATATGCTACGGTAGCCGCTTGCCATTAGGCGGGCCGTATGAATGTTTGCCACCTTTGAAGTATAAAAATAATTAAGATTGTGGTAAATGCTAAACCTGAAAAAAAAGAAATAAGTAGTTAAATATTCTTAGGTATTCCAATATTTTATTTTATTGGAGTTCCTTATGTAGTTCTCTAAGAAAACCGGTAAGTACCTAACCAATAAACTATTTTTGCAAACAGACATCAATAGTATTAATATCAAAGACCGATACATCGAAGGTGCAACGGCTATAAAAAGTAGAGAGACGAAAGAATGGGGCGGGCGCGTTGCACTTTGGGGCATCGTGCCACTTTGGAGAGCTGCTCCACCAATAAGCACCATATTTGCCTTACGAAGAACAACACCATCCGATTGCTGGCCATTCAGGTACAACCCGTACAACGAACTACACGACTCTAAGAAAGTCGCAAGCAGTTGTTACAATACCAGTTCAAAAAATTTTTGTAATAAAGTCGTATATATCGAAAACAAAGTCACTTCTTGATAAAATTCTAAGACTGATAACTGACGGACAACGCACTGTTTAAACTAGTCAAGAAACATGAATTTTTACACAGGATTTATTTACACGACGTAGATGAAGAGTAAGGACTTTTAAGAATTCATTTTCTATGGGTTTAAAAATAGGATGATTTATGTGATATTGCCGATAGGAAATCACATAGGAATAGTGTTAGAATCGATTCGAATAAGATTCGAATAATGTTAATCGACTTGTTTTAATTATTTAAATAGCCGGAATTATTTGATTGGATTCGTTGACGAATATTTGTGTATATTTGTAAATTCAAATATTCGCATAACCCTAATATTTCTTAGAGATACAGCTTTTTGTGATTCTACGATATTATAGGATAACGAAGTACTTGTAAAATTCCCCAACTTGATTATTCTATAAAATCTAAAACAAATAATTAAAACCATCATCAATTTTTTTTTTTTTTTTTATCGTTATAGGCTTTGGCGTAGTGGCCACAACTCACCTGATATTAAGTGACGATGTCGCCCAAGATGATAACATGCTAAACCTAGTGGAAGACTGGCTCTCAAGTGCAGCTGCCGGAACACACCTATTGGTATTTGGCGACAGATTTTCAACTTGAGGGTGGTAGCTAGCCAGGCGGGCATTAGAACAAGCCCTACCACCATGCTATGGTTTCCTCACGATGTTTTCCTTCACCGAAAAGCTCAGGCTCATTGTAGGGATTCGAACTCACGTCACTCGACGCGAAGTCGTACACGCTACCACTGAGCCATCATCGCTTTTAAATATTAAGAGTTTGGTATTATCGATTCAATATAATCGATACTAATACAATGAATACGTTTGTAATATATTGCTTCAAAACATGTATTCGTCTGCTACAAAATATCAAAACTTCGACGAAGACAGAAGGGAATTTTTAGGAATAAACATACCTCGAAATGTTTCAGAAATTTCAAAATCTTGAAATTTAATATAGTGTTAATAAAAAAATCCTAGCTACATTCTTGGATACCTATGTAATAACAAATAGATAAGAAAATAGTCACTTTTTCACAAACCTATTGCATATCCAACGCATCTGAAAAAAATAATTATCCACAGCGGAAGCCGAGGGGAAGTAATAATTCAATTGCCACACATACAGTCAATTTCTTATGTCAGTTTGGAACATATCCGACCAGACACAGCTAAGAGCGCACCGAAGAATTTCGAAATTTATGTTCGTATAGTTAATAAACCTAATATTATATAACTGTATTTTTTTAATGATGAAGATGTTTATTATAATTTTATAATAATAACAGCCTGTACATGTCCCACTGCTGGGTAAATATCTCTTCCTGAGATAAGGCACGGATTTTAATCACAAAGACGATTGGCGATATTAAACGCAGAGAATTCCACAGTTCTACATTTATGCCACATACAATTATACTAAAAAACATTCTCAAGCGTTCTGGTTTCCTCGTGATGTTTTCTTTCACCGTCAGCCGGTAGTGTAACAAATTGTAGTGAAAACTTCTTTAGCACCGTTGTGATTTGAAACTCGATGAAACGGAAAAGCGACAATAAAAAGAGACCACCTTATACATCTATAGGATTTAGCCTACGAGAGAATGAGATAGAATACATTTACATTATGAAAGTCCTGATTGTAATCGTCGTCGGATCGGATTGGCCTAGTGGTCTTAGAAAGAGCCTTATCAATCTTGTCATGTTGGAACTTAATATTGTTATTAGCATTATACTTATGTTTTATTAATTTACTACTACAACCTAAATATATAGTATTACTAGCTGTTCCGCCAGACGTTCTGCCTTTATCGGTAATTAATGGCTCGACTACAGCGCCACCTATCGAATCCTGTCATAGCTATGAACCATCAATAAATAATATTAGTAAATATGAGCTCAATTGGTCAAGTCATTCAGAAGTCAGAATTTCTAACAGACGCAGACAATAACTAAATACTTACACAATCAAGCTTAGGTATTGCTTTTGACATTATATTAGACCACTTATTTCTTTTCAGGGAATACTAGTTAACGATACGTCGGTCAAATTAATGCACAACCAATATGAAACTCAAGGTCCGGCAAAACAATTTTACCCGATAAAGATAAAAATTGTATACAAGAGTATCGTGTTTCGTATCCTGACGAACCAAGGAAATCAACAGTATACCTGTCTGTATAGGTTCCACATGTATGGGCATGTGCCTGCGAATTCTATAGAACCAAAGCTTTGAAAACTTTTAATTGTACCGTTTTTGTAATAAATTCCTTATTGCTTAGATATAAAGAATATTATTATAGATACTTCAACAAACCAGTTTTTGGCGGGATCTTGATACGTCATTTTTTTTATAAACCTACTTTTTTCCTATATTATGTAATATTGGTGGCATTTAGCGTAATATGGTTTGGATGTTGTGCCCTAGTAAAGTAAATTTAAAAAATGACTAGATGAATTAATATTAAGTAGCCACAATAACTCCCTACAGGTAGGTATTTTAAGTAGAGAGCCACCATAGTGTTAAAGGATTGCTTGAACTTTAAAGATTAGAATATTCTGTTCAAATATTATAATTGTGTATAAACACATGTTACCAGTAAATAACTAAGGCAAAAAGCAAACCAACCTTCATGTTTAAAAAAACAGTGTTAATCAAACTCGATCATACTAAGGTGGCATAGTTTGATAAACTGTGACATATAAACAGCAATAGGTTTCCCTTTGTCTCATAAAGAATAAAATAAAACGAATGCATTAATTTTCATGTTATATTAACCAAGAATAATAACATTTATGCAGCGTTCCAGTCTTGTGCAGAACCTCCCCATGATGGAGTGGCTGTAGCAGCTGGTGGTGCAGCTGTTGAACTCCATTCATCTTGAACCTATAAATAAAAATCAAGATGAATTGAATTGCTTAAAATTACTAATAATTAGATAGAGTATTTTGCATACACATTCTTTTTAATATCAATAGTACAATGTACAGTTTCCGCCAGACGAGTCTTTTTTTTTCGATTTTATTATACTGTTAGCCATAAGGGCCCTGAAGGTTCAGACGGCTTTTACAATTTCACCCGGGCTCAGAGACGAGAGTGATAATGACAGAGCATTAGTGATAGAACTAATTCACACATTTATGATATACTAGTTGTGCCCTACAGTTCCAATCATGTTACATTTTTTTGACAAATTCCAATGCAACCTTTTAGCGCTATCGTTGTTCCATTTCTCAAACTTGCCTACCACTTGCCAGATTGTTTGACTTTCATAGTTACTCCTTAGGGTCTAAAAGTGATGTTATATAGCCTACACTATTCCCCGTGAATCTGGCTATCATACATTCAGTCAAAAAGTATTGGGAATGGATGATTTGTTTATGGTTCCTAATTCAACTTTCTTTTTTTTTTGTTAGATTGTCACAACTGTTTTTCATTTTGGCGCGGTGTTGGAGTTGCATCTGTCATTTAGATTAAATAGTTTTGTTTTTAGTTAGATCATATCTAGTGTGTATTGCGAATTTCATAAGGGACAAAAACATCAAACAAAGAGTTAATTTTGCATCGCCAATAGAATTTCGTGTTCGGAGACACTAAAAATGTTACAGAAGGCATATGGTGAATTGACTTTATCAAAAACAAGTGCTTATGAGTGGTACAAAGCGTTCAAAAGCGGTCGAGATATGCTGGAAGATTTGCCTCGCCCTGGTAGGTCATCAACGACTTCAACTTAATTTAACATCGCAAAAGTGAGATTGAAAAGAAGATTGAAAATCCTCATTCAAGTTTGAGTGAGATAGCCGCTGAACTTTCTGTGTCTCACGAGTCAAAACGTATCATTTTTGACCAAAAATTCAACAAATATAATCGAGCAACCATTTTATTCACCAGATATCCAGCTTTTATCCAGCAGACTTCTTTCTTTTTCCTAAACTCAAATCACGACTTCGTGGGCACATTCGGTAGAAGACATATAGAAGAATTCGCGCCGAGACTCAATTCCGGAAAAAGCATTTAAAAATGTTTTGATGATTGGATTATTTGTTAATCATAAGTAAGTATCATATCATATCATAAGTATATCGGTTCTAAAGGAGCATGCTTTGAAGACGATAATATAAATTTGGATGAATAACTAACATTTTGTGTATTATTGATCTTTTCCCGGTACTTTTTTGTTAGAGTAGTATATTGATAGTTTCGATGATTACAGAGTTCTTTAAAACCCTTTGTAATTTACCCAACAAAAAATATACTCGAATTTGTTACAGAGATTATCGCAAAAAAACTCTTCAGCTCTATTAGTATATATAGATGTGTCATAATAATATACAGAGATATAATCAATATATTTTTTTATAAAAGTAAGGTCTCAAGCTCAATGCCTGGATATAGGAATTCCAGTAATATGTTGAGAATGATGCTTTATCCAAATGCAGTTAGTGCAGTTTTTATATAAAAGTACCCAAACAAACTCAAACATATTTTTATAGATTCATGGTGGTTAACATTGTGCTAGTTTTGACTAAGGCAGTACACAGTACAGTACAAAGCAGAGCTGTTCTGGTTGAGTGGGTAGGGATGTGCTTAACAACTTGTACTTGATATTGAGGTATTCCAGCTCCAGTCGTCAGGAGTGGCAACCAATGATTAGGTGCCATTGAAGGTATGGTATAGATACTTGTATGCTGCATTAACTAATTAAAAATAAGGTGAACTCACTGTGTTTGTTACTTATCTTCTATAGGAAATTACATATATCATTACAACATTCAATCAATTGTATTCACTTATTTTATATTGCTGATGAATTGAATATAGATATACTAATAAAATAAAGCAGACGAGTTCTTTTTCGCTTGTTTGTTTGTTTAAACATGCTAATCTTTGAAACTACTAGTCAGATTCCAAAAACTTTGTATATGATAACCAGATTCATGAGAAATATTTTAGGCTAACTAGCATTAGGCTACACCTCTCAGCTAGCCTTAAATAGAAGTCCGTGATACCATTTGCCTATCTCTTATACATAAGCCACAATAAGTTGTTCTGTGAAAAACTTTTTTTAAAAATTGACAAATGATTTATGAGCATTATTGCTTCATCATCAAGACAATTTTATGAAGATGAACTTTGCCCTTTATAGCATGTTATTTGAAGGAATAGTTTACGAGATGAGAGTTTACGAGATAGTCTATGACTATAGGTGTAGTGGCGCGAACGAACCGTGTGAGTTGTGACGCATAACCCTGGCCGCCCGATAAAAATATTTTCTATACAGAAGTACTGTAAATCCTCGATCAGCAATTTTTTTTAATTATACGCAGGAGAAACCGCGGGTCACAGCTAGTTATAAAAATGCAAGCTTTCATCTTACATTTTTCCATTAATCATTATAATTTTTTACCTGACTGGCCCAGTCTTCTTGTGCTGGGGGTGCACCGAAAGTAGCGGGAGCAGCGGCTACCGGTGCTGCATCTTCAGCCCATGATGCAACAGGTTCAACATTTTCAGTCCATTCCTCATGTACTGGTGGTGGAGGAACGTCTACTTTGGGGGCAACAACAGCCTGTGTATAAAATAAAGTGTATTATTAATAATTGAAATATTCATAGACACAAAACAAAAATATTAAAGTTTAATTTTAAAATTATTTAGATAAATAATAATAATTATCTGCATCTATATAACAGATAATAAAATTTTCATTACAACAAAACATTCATACAATTCATATACATTGCAAAACTAACCTGTTCTTTAGCCTGTTGCTCTTCCTTCTCACTCTCTTCTGGGTCACGGTAGAAGAACAGGTCAACAACAACATCCCAACGTTGTTCACGACTGAGGACACCACGCAGCCTCAACACTTCACGTGCTAACAACCACCACATAAGACCGATGGAGTGTGAAGACTGAAAATGAAGAAAACAACTTCAGATATATTTTTTTAATTATAATATTACTATAAAACATTGAAAATTTGTATGTATAAAATTATTAAATGGACTAGTATAAATTGTTGTCTTGATAGATATTAAAATGCCCACTTCAAATTAAGACTACATGGGAAATACAAGGGTAATTTCTATACAAATTGAATAAACCAACTGTTACTTTCCAATTGTATTAGTAAACTTTAACAACAATTTAACTGACTAAATATAAAAACGAATGAAAATGACTGATGTGGTCTGGATGTAATTGTCACTGAGATAAATGATTTACTATAGTGATAGTAAATAAATATAGATTATTCTTCTTACTGGCTTCTTATGCATGTGGCAAACTTACAAATATTTTTTGAATGAAACAAACATTTTTTAAGTTTAGTAAATCATGGTACTTGCCCTAGTTATTGCCAGAGAATTCAAATAAAATATAAAATAACTCTTGAAGTAAATAAGAAAATATTGTCATTGTAATAACAACCTCCAAATTATGTTCAAATATAAAAATATATAATATACCTATACAAAGACTAGTTGTCTTTGCACTGTAATAAGGCAGATAAAAATATTATATTCAACATGACAACAAAAACACAAAGGACATTTTTAATTCACTTTTTCATTTCAATAGGATAGATTCTCCACTAAAATTTGAGATATTCAGTTTTTTTGTATAATTCTAGCTGATTTTATCACAGTTTTTGACACTCAAAATCACGATTGTCAAGCAATCCTCCTGCTCTTAACAAAGGTAAGAATACCTTAGACTCAAGTTGCTTTTAAAGCACTTAAATAACCCCAAGATTCCATATGAAATATATATTTAAAAAATATGACAATCTAAGCGTACCTTTGTATTGCATGGAATAGCAATGTCAACAAATCTAAGAGGTGAGTCAGTGTTGCATAAAGCAATGACAGGAATGTTGACATAGGAAGCCTCAGTAATTGGCTGATGATCCTGGGCAGGGTCCAAGACAATCAGGAGCCGTGGTTCACGGAATGCAGCTTGGATCTATTTATGAAATAAAAAGCACTTTTTACTCACACATAAATAAAATTAATGATCAGTTAAAATACAATATAACAAATCAGAATGACGTGTAATCAAGAATTGCATTTTATACATTCAGTGGTTCCTTAGCTGTTTGTCATCATAATAGTTTTCTCATTTATCTTATATGTATATAAACATTTTGGAGCTGTTAGTGATTGTGAAACTAAGACTTGACTGGTTGAGCTCATATTCACAAAACATTTTTATTTTATTGAAACTGTGGTTCAAAGCTATGTTAGGATCTGGCAAGTGACGCTCTGCTCGAGCCATTAGCTACCAAAAAGGGCAGAATAATATCTACCAGGCCAGTTATTTACAAAAAGCTTTCTTCTTATATTGCAAACACGGAAGTTATACTGAATCATTCATAATATCTACAAAACTGTGAAATAAAACTGTCTATATGCACATACTTATCTCTATAACATTATATTGAGTTAAAACACCTAATTATAATCATAATATATAGTGGTAAATTATACAATACACTGTTGAATTATTAATTTTTACAAAGGGCATGTTTTATATTTATTGTAGTAATCCCACTAATTCTAAGAATAAAAATAAAAATAAAACTGCTTTAAAAGGTAACAACTCAAAATACTTAGCATTATAATATATAGAAATAAGTAACAAAATCATTAAAAAAAATATATGACCACACTTACATTTTAACAAATAAAACAAATTACCTGGTTAGTAAAGGCACCAGGAGTAAAACGTCCAGCAATAGGTGTGGCTCCAGTGTGAGCAGCAAATTTAAGCACAGCACGCTGGCCAAATGGACGTGATGAGATAACAAACACGTCAGCAGGATCCTCCACGGCGACTACGGCACGAGCAGCAAGTACAAGCTTTTCCCATGTACGACGAAGATTGATTACATGTGTCCCATCAGCGCGGCGCTTATAAACGTATGTTTCCATCTGCAAACAATATTTACTATATAATATCTTATAAGAGGCAGGCTACACGTACACTTAAATGATAAAAGAATCAGTTGGGAGAATTGATCGTCATTATTATCAGATTTAGTATGGAACGGTTTCTCTTATCATCATGCTTGTTTTAAATTAAAGGTTATGTTCGTGGTGTTGTAATTACCTGGAAATTGACATTCTCCGATCCCAAATGGGTGGTCGCTGCAAGCATCTTGGTAACATCTTCCTCGCTGAGAGCAAGCAAGTCTAATCCTCCCGACATCGTTGCGTATGTATGAGTTACGACTAAACCTATAAATCAACACATACGAAATTAGTCAATGTGACCAAATCTTGAATGGTAAATATAATATTTAACAAAGGAAACAAGAAACATACTGCATATTTTTACTTTTTAGTAACAGATAAAGTAAACGATTCGTAAAAAAACATTAGATTTCAAAATTACTTACGCGTATAATGCCACTGGGAGGCGAACGGACTTGAAAGAACCAAAAATGGAATGTCAAACTCAAACGTCAATTTCAAAATTGCCAAAACCAACGTCGACTTACCCCGAAATTAACCCAGTATTTTTTATTATTTAACTCTAAAATCCATCTGGCGTTTCTTACATTTACTCGTGTGAGATTATTTTTAATATATAAGTTAGTCTAGTAGTTATACAGTATAAAAGAATAATCTTTATCATAGAAAAATAAAGTAAACTATAAATGAATACTTTATAGCACTTTATGTCATCCACTGGTTAGATTAATGCCACAAAACATTTCCTTCCAGCTAACCAGATGCCCAGCTGCGTTAGCTTCTTTAGGAAAACTTGTATTTTCATTTCTACCATAAATAACACAACCCAGTCCAGAATAGTCCAGAATCCCTAAATAATCCTGAATACCCAATTTCATGTTTTCACCCAGTAAATCATCATGTACATTAGATTGCCTCCCCACGCTTTTCCCTTGAGGACCTTTAAAACCTCTAAATTTGGGGGTGTAGCGGCTGAACTTAGCAAAATATTTTTTACTTCAACTACCTACGTTCAGCCGCGGCTGAAATGTAAATAACATATCCACGTGAATGATGGGAATGATACATGATAAATGATACATGATGGGGATGATATATATTTAAGAAAAGAAGATTTAGAAAATAATATTTTGCCAACTAGAAAAGCGTGATAACTTAAATTATTATCGGTTTACTGGTTCTCATAGTGGATTCCTATCATACTATCAAACATTATTTAATGAAGAAAAAATGTTAGGAAATAAAATAATACGTTTTTCTGGTTTCTATGAACGTTTTTCGATTTTGTAAATATTTCAAAAAGTATTGTAGATAAATCCGGAAAAGTCTTCATAGTAGTTATGTTTGAACCTACCTACCTAGGTACGGTACTACATGTATAGAACGTATAAAACGAGGATAACTGCAAACAAGTTCAAATAACACACTGTGAACCGCCACAGGAGGAAACGTTTAATTTGGCAACAGTGTTCGTCATAATTCCAAAACCATGTTGCCAGATCTACTAATAAAACAATAGTTTCATCTGATTTTTAAAAAAAAATCTGCTATACCTATACTTGCAAAATACAGTGGGTTTTACAGATGACGCATTTTATTAAATATTTTTAAATACACATATTTATTAAAAATCTTTATTTTTTAGCCACAGATTTGAATTTTAGAAAATCGACATAGTGACACTGTCTACTAATAAAGTTTAAAATTACATTACGTTACATTTTTATAATTTGGCAGAACACATTTATAACTTTTCATTATTCATTTAATTAAAAAAAAGATTGAAAACATAAATGTTGAAAAGCACAAGTTGAATATTATATTTTTTATTTATGTATGACAGATGTAAGAACGTGTTAAAGTCAGAGATTAATATTAATTATTGAAAATAGATACATATTTATAGATGAAGTTTTTGGCGGGATCACAAACTGTCATGTAGTAGATTTTTTTTTTTATTCATAAATTTGTGTTGTTTGACTCTATATTGTGTAATACATGTGGCATTTTGCATAATAAAGCTTGATTATTGTGCACAGATAAGGTGGATTGGAAATAATAACATGGACCATGTGCCACAAAAACTCACCAGAAACTTCTAACAAGAGAGACACCATCTTGTTAGGATACTGAAATCATAACTCAAAACATAATAAGGCAAAACAGAACACTCTGAATTTTCTCAATAATGGCAGTAAAGGCATTCATTCAATAAAGAGGACTAGTTGCCAGGTAAGAAAGAAGAAGAATTCATATTTTATAGAAATGGTGAAATGTCATCTTTTGCAAATATATTGCCATTAAAAAAAAACATAATTTATATTATTGACAACACTTGTTTTACTTTTTTGTGACTGGTGGTGAGAGTGATGTGTAGTGGAGACTGAATAATTTTCCTATGAAATTGAATTGAGGCACAGATTTTATAAATTATTTTGTGAAACAATACATACAGTATGATTATCACACGTGTCTGACCTGTACCGGTCCTTATAGTTTATATACTTTGCGAGTTATTTTAGTATTCGGTGACATTTCAGTGAAGTGTATAATTTGATCATGGAGGCTATAGCAAAACATGATTTTACCGCAACTGCTGATGATGAGCTTAGTTTTAGGAAAAACCAAGTTCTTAAGGTAAATTTTCTTCTTTGTTTTTTATTTAAAATAAGTACAATTTTACATGGGGACAGGTTTTTTCTAGAATTTTTGATACCTATTGCAGATACTAAACATGGAGGACGATATGAATTGGTATAGAGCCGAGTTAGACGGAAAAGAAGGACTTATACCTAGTAACTATATTCAAATGAAAAGTCACAGGTGAGTACTACTTTTCTATGGAGGTTATAACATCATCACACCTCTTTTTCAGTGTCTAAATACGTTTATAGTTATCTAGAATATATATACAACTAGGTCTAAACGAGAAGAACCAGTTGCACTATCATATAAATCTTAATTGCTTGAACATGTTTAAAATCCATGGTTTAAGGTAACTTCTAAACAAATGGCATATTACTTTATTACAGTGGTTAATGTAAAGTTGTAATTATAAAACAATAAAAATAATCTCAATAAATATTTCACAATTTATTTTGAATAGCTAAATAAATCAATGAAATTGTTAATCTACTCTTTAAACTATTTTTATTGATAAGAGAATGTCTAGAAGTTTTAGTGTCAAGTTAAAATTAGATAAGTGCAAACTGCACACACATATTTCAATATTTAGTTTTATAATGAATATTGTATTTATGAAGTATTGTGATGAGAAGTATCAGCTTTGTCTCTTAACATTTTTGTGGTATTTGTAAATTTGACCTTAACAAGCATAGATATATTTACTAATATGCATGTGTATTCTATTAATTTTCAAGTAAACTTTACTTGGTAATTGAAATAAGGAAATAAATATACAAAACTCAATTTTGATGCACAGTATAATTAGGTATTATTTAGAATTATAAGTGTTTGATAGGTTATGAAGATGATAATAAAAGGAAATAAACAATTCATCATTTTGTATAATTTGATCTTTTACATGATACATCAATATATAATATTTAAATCACTTGTAATCACTGTAATTCCCATTTTAAATTATTTAAAATAGTGATAATGAATATCAGTGGTATATAATGATACATCATTAGAGTAAATCATATTACAAAGTAAATTTACTAATGATGTGGGTCTATTTCTATATATACATTACTTATGTGTTAGCAAACTATAAATCAATATCATATTTGAATAATACATTTATAAATATGAATGTTTTAAATTTGTTTTAAGGCTTATTTTTATAATGTCATTAAAGTGTAATGGCGGCATTATTTTTACTGTGTACTGTATAGTAATATTTATTCGTATTGCTAAGAGAATGAAAAATTTTAAATAAAAATAGTACAAACTTGAAATTGATGATACATGAAATCGAACAATATGTAAAGCGGTTTATGAAATTCTTTTATATTTGAAACTCTTTGCACTAAATCAACCATCCAGGTTGGGAAACAGTTTTGAACTTTATATAATTTTTGCCAATTCTATAAATAAAGATTTAAATAAACCCATCAATATTGGTGGGTATTTTCAAAAAATCTGTTGCCAATCACTTATCAGTGTACTCCACCAGCTGCTGCACTTGAGAGCCAGTTTTCCCACTAGGCTTAGAGTGTCACCATCTTGGGCCACATTGTCACTTAACATGAGGTGAGATTGTGGCCATAACAATAAAAGATTTAAAAAATTGCTTACTGTAAATTAACATTTTTAATTAATTTTAATGATAAGAAAGGCTTTAATACAATTTTATAAATATTAAAATATAAAGTTAGATATATTTTATAGTTTGACTAACATTCAGAACACTTCTATCTGTAAATAAAAACTTTTATATTGATAGAAATTTGTGAATGTGTTTTATTTTATTTATTGATATAATTGATTATTTACAGAACAATCATGAATATTAATTAATGTTATATTTATGCTAAATGGTCAATGTCATTTGTTATCAGTAAAATGAACTGAAATTATGTCTTTCACCAAAGGCTTGAGAAATGATAATGTTATATGCTTTCAGTTGGTATTATGGAAGGATCACACGAGCTGATGCAGAGAAACTTTTAGCTAATAAACCTGAAGGAGGCTTCTTGATCAGGATCAGTGAATCAAGTCCTGGTGACTTCTCCTTATCTGTAAAGTGAGTGCTTATATTTCTTTTACATACAATCTGCTTATTTTCAAATTTGTCCCATGGGATCTATTGATTAGTCTGTTAACTTTTATATTAAGTTTTAAGATAATATCATAATTATTTTATGTTATGAAAATATTGATATGGTCAACAATGGTAACATGTAAAACCTAGAAAAGAAACTAGCTGAAAGAGTTGTAAGAGGACATTGACTAGTGCTATTGATAGAAGTTTAACTTAGGGTGAGCTTTAGAAAACTCTTTAGTATCATGTCATGATTTTATAACACAGAGCTTAATGGTTTTATATGATATGATTGATTATTTAGATTCTTTATCTGTATGATACCTTTCTTCTGTATAATTGTCACATACATTTGGTTTAAATTCTTATATAAAATAAACCTATGCTTTAACTTAGTGTTATATCTAAAGTTGTGTTATATTATAACTTTGGTTACAAACTAGATCACAATAGCTGTATAATATACATATATATAATGATATTCAAGATAAGATATTGTTAAATATAAATATGTTATTGATTATGTTGTCCTAAGTTTCTTCTGATATTTTTATATCGACTTAGTTGAAATACATACATACCATGGATACAAATGATGTGAAAATATAATTTTATAGAGAAATAGACAGATTTGTAGGAAATTTTTGTAAAACTATTTTTTTAAGTACCTTGTCATATCATTTTTAATACCCTCAATGGAATTTTAGTATTGTATGTATTATGTCACACAACTATACTTCTAATTCAGACGTTCTCAAATTTATTCTGTCTACCACCCACTTTGAGATTATTTTATTTTTAATGCTCTCATTAAATTTTTAACTTTACCACATCTTAAACATCACAATGGCAATAATTACTTTAATTAAATTATATCATACCATATCCTGTTTCTGTATTCAGACTTAAATTTTAAACGAGACTTTCTAACTAGTGATAGCAATTAAAAAGCAACTTTATAATATTTAGATAAACTTATATTCAAATTAAAACAAATGTATCAATTTAAATTTTAAAACGAATCTAATGTTGAAGGATGAATCTGATGATTTTAAGGTGTTTGATAATATTACATAATTTTTAATGCCTTCAATGGAATTTTTGTGTTGACTGTTTTGTCACGCTACTATACCTACTTCTATTGACGTTCAAGTTATTTAGATTAATAAGCTGTATATGGATATATTACTGGCATACTTATTTTATATGAAACACCTACGCTCAACGCATTAAATGTCTACAAAAATCTTAACACATATCCGTAGATGGTTCAGTGACATGTTACTATCAGTCGCAAACTTTGAAGTTGCAGTGGTTTCCGAAAGCGTTTATTTCAAACGACACATTATTATGAGGTATAATTAGTTAGATTTAATTTGAGGCAATTTCGTAAGTATCAGCATTACTTGTGTTCAAGTTATGCTGTAACTTACCCAGACGTCAAACGATCACGAATTTAGATTTTTGGATGGACGGAAGACTAATTACACGAAAGTTTTGGGTTAATTTCGCTCTAGACCTAATAAAATTTCTGGTTGGTCTGTTTACGGTTTGGTAAATTGATAGTAGTAATATAGATCGTTAACTAAACCGATGATGACTCAATAGTACCTCAAAATAGACAGTTACAGAAAGAAGGCTCTGGCTTGAATCTAGTTACCTGCGCCCGACTGTAGCGCTAGCGCTAAGGGCTGGCATCTACAACATTCTATGGAAAAATCGATATGAGTATTTCAAACAAACCATTTGATATAAAATATATAATCGCAATCATTTCTAATAACTAAAAATTTATAAATTAGTTACTGAAAAACGTTTTATAAAATTGTAATTGTATTTTGGCTTAATGTAGTATTTACTCCAACAAAAACAAAAATGTGAAAAAGGGGCCAAGTTAGGTAGAAACGACGTTCGAGGTAGTCGTTATCACCGATAAAAGAGCTGATCAGACGGGTGCCAAGTTTCTTAATTAAGCTGATCCTTTAATTATAGCTCTAGGAATGTACGTTCTTCAATTAATTTACAAAACAATTTGTTACTTTCTTTAATATTGGGTTTCTAACTTGGCAAGTCATAATTGACATACCTTTTTTTATGGAGGGGTCGAAAGTAGTTCAAAATGGTTTGTGTAAATATACACACTGAACGGTGTCTCGCCCGCCCTTTTCTTTTCCGAACTTGGCTGACATAATATAGTCACACACATAAAATAATAATAAATTACGAATATCAACAAGGTGCGGACACTCTCAAGTGGTGTTCAACCAACTTGAGCCGATATCCTCGTAGGTTAGCTTTTTCTTGTGTGTGCGCCAATATTGGTAGATTTTTTTTATACTACAAAGGTAGCAAATCGCCTGATATTAAGCGGCTTCCGTAGCCAATGGACGATTGTAATACCATAGGTATGACTAGCTTGTTGCCGACCTTCAACCCCCCTACCCCAAGGATCTCTGGAAACCCTACTCACCGCTGGAATACAAAACTAGGTTATTTGGCTGCGATTTTCTGTAGGTTGGAGGTATTTCACCAGTCGTGACTGTCTCAAGTAAAGATAAATTTCTCTGTGTCCTATTTCTCTTTGAACTCTTCTCTGGATGATTTTCTCTGGAAATCCTACTCGCCACAGGAACTGAACACTAGATCATTTGGCTGCGATCTTCTGTAGGGTGACGGTATTCGCGGGCGCGTATTAGCGGGCGGTTCCTAGTTCAGAATATATCTATACTATATTACTATAATATAATATAGCGGAAGAGTTTATTTGTTTGTTTGTTTGTTTAAACATGCTAATCTCTGAAATTACTAGTCGGATTCAAAAAAATATTTTTATATATGATAGCCAGATTCACGAGGGATAGTGTTGGCATTAGCATTAGGCCACAGCTCTCAGCTAGTTTTAAATATTGTTTTTTGTTAAGTAAGTCGGCAGAAATAACGTATCCTAATTGCTTTATCCGCGTGCGCTGGCGTAATGGTTAGTGATACATAAATACAATGTTCTACAAAAATATTGCTCCTTAGTACATTTAAAAAAAGTCCGCGATATCATATGCCTATCTCTTATACATAAGCCACAATAAGGTGGTATTTTGTTACAAAGTTTTATTGAAAAGTGATTTATGAGCATTATTATTAGGTATGGCATATTAATCCTTACGAACGAAAGTTACTTCATCACCAAGATAATTTTATGTAGATACTATATTTATGTAGATATTAATAGAACTTTACCCTTTATGGCAGATAATGTAAAATTAAAATAATTCAACACTCGGCCGTGAAGCCGTGGGGCACAACTAGTTCAGGATAAAATGTTTCGTTATTTCTATAACTGTTTTGCTCGAACATTTAACACAAAATTAACCATCTTTAGAAGCCAGTGACGCCTAATAAGTGGCCATATAATTACGTATTCCATAAAAGCCCAACCCGTACTCGATAGACTCTTTATATATTTTTTATTGCAATTTTATGGCCATTTGGAGGCGAGATAAATGTTACAAATGGTTTTCAATTTATACGTACACATTTAAAGTTAAGTTTAAGCAAACAATAATTAAGATAATATATCCTTCGAGTATAACCTACGTTTTTATTTTTATAATAATTAGTAGTGCGGAAAAGTCTCGTCAGTCGCCGCTGTCACGTTGGGCTGTAAAATTTACATTGGCTGATCTCGAAAAGCCACTATTCGCGGGTGTAACACCTGTTGTATGTATGGTGGTCGCGATTCAGTCGGACCGCGATTTACAATTTTTACGTCTTACCACTCAGCAAATTGAATAGCTATTTAAAAAAGTAGTACAGATGGCGAACGACGCGGGTTTTCTTCTGTACTAGAGCCTGACCGTTACAAGCGCGACATTCCCTAATGTTGGCAGGACACGGGACGGCGGGTGTGCATCGATATACGCGGTATTAGATTAAGCCCATATCTTCAGATAATTTTACGTATGTGATTGCAAGTGTGAATAAATAAAACATTTTAATATACATTATATTGTTGTCTTGTTTAAATGGTAAGCAAAATACTACTACGTCTATCTTGGTAATGCGTTTTCTCTTTTTCCATGGCGATTTTATGACATCTATGATATCATCCGAACCACTTTGACACAATAACTTTTTGATTATTCTTAACGACACTGCTGCAATAGCCTTTTTTACATTAAAATCTTCATTTACAATATAATTTAATCTTTTTTGGAACGACGTTCCTTATCGCGGATGTTATACGGGAAAATATCTGATTGAACACTTTAAAAAGACAAACATCTATAGGATTTAGCCTGCGAGAGAATGAGATAGAATATACGTGGTTAAAGCAAGTCCTTATTTTCTTGACTGTGATTGTTGTTGACTTGGCCTAGCGGTGTGACGGCGGCCGACTCACTGTTGTATTTACAGTATGAGTGGTTCGTTCGAGTTCTGCTGATTGAGGATCTTTTGTATTATAAACTTACTATTTATATACCTTTTTACTAAATGCATATTAAAGTATTACGGTACTTATAATAAAATAACAATTTTTCAAATTCGTGTCTGTGTGTTTGTTCCGGCTAATCTGCGAAACGGTTGGAGGAATTTTGGTGGGATTTTCACTGGAAGATAGCTGATGTTATAAGAAGTAACTTAGGCTACCTTTATTTAAAAAAAAAGGGTTAAATTCCATGCAGACGAAATCGCGGGTCGACGAAACAGCTAGTTCTTTATATTCTGACAAATAATAAACTTAGATTAGGTTAAAGGAAAATAAACAGTTCTGTGAATTTTGTAATCTATATTTTTACAATATAACTAAAGCTTATGGAGTATTATTAAATAATGAATCACTTGACTATTGATGCTTATTATGTAAAAGATATTTGTCATGTATGTTTTGGTGACTGTACCATATATATAAAAACATATATCAAGATATGAAAATAATCCCTTATTAATACGATTATATTAATTATGCTGTAGAATAGCGAATTGTCTTATTTATGGTATAGTCGCAGGGTGTTATATTAAAAACGAAAAGGTTATCCCTTACCCCCCAAACAAAACAAAAAACCATTCACAAACCCTGAATGTGGTCTACATCAGGGGTGCTCAAACAGTCGATCGAGCTTTCTAAGTCGATCGTTGAAATCCTCTAAAAGTATAAAATACATTGAATATACTCGTATACAAGCCACCTGTCCAAAATGAGGTATTGCATATAATTTCCGATATACCAACGTCTACATAGTACAGTTATCTGATCCTCACTTTTATTCTTTTACTAGCTGTGCCAGTGGCTCCGCTCGCGTGGACAACGGAATGTCGTCGGTATTGTGATGATCATCTCCCGCCTGCTATTTTAAAGATAAATCGCTTATTATTTTATTTGTGCGGAACCCTAATTCTTTTTTTAAAATAAAAGTAGCCTAAGTTACTCCTTATAACATCAGCTATCTGCCAGTAAAAATCCCGTCGAAATTCGTCCAACCATTTCGGAGATTAGCCGCAACCAACACACGGTTATTTTGACATTAATATGAACATGTATGACAAATATGAACAGAAATATCCGCGTTTGAGGTAAATATCTCATAAGTTAACTTGATTGTTCGAATCTATTTATGCGTTTGGGTCGACATTTTCATAAATGAAAATAATGAAATTTATATATCGGATTTGTTTAACGATCACCTGTCATACTTGCGGTTGGCACTCTGTAATTACATGTTGTCCTATGAAAATTACGCGAATAATATGCAGTGCAACATCCAGAGAAATTTTTACGTTCGTACTTTCATTTTGTACCCATGTTATTTTAAATTGTAGTAAAGTTACCGTCCAATTGCCGTTACCTCAGTGTTGTGCAAGATCATGGAGCGGATCATCAACACCCGTCAATATGGCTTTCGCCAGATCTCGGTGATCTTCTGGTTTATGTACTGCACCGCTGGGGGGAGGCAATTGACAAGCATGGTCTTCATCATCAGTCATGACATTGCGAAGGCTTGTGATAAGGTCTGGCACCGTGAACTTCTTTCTAAACTTCCGGCGTACGGACTTCCCAACAACCTCTGTAACTGGATCTCTGCCTTTCTACATGAACGCAGAATTCGTGTCCTTGTAGAAGGAAGTGATTCGCAGTTCATGTCGATAAACGTTGGAGTTTCTCAAGGAACTGTGCTTGCGCCTATTTTGTTTCTTCTGCATATCAATGATATGTTACCTTTAGGTCATACTCATTGCTATGCAGATGACAGCACCATTCATGGATGCTATTATTGAAAGCCTTCATGTCGGGGAGAAACAAAAAAGTGATGGATGGAACCTGTCATTGAACTTAGCCAATACTTGCACCGCGTATCTATATCTATATGGGGAGTAAGTAACTTGGTTGAGTTCAATGCCAAGAAAACTCAGGTGTGCGCGTTTTCCTCAAAGAGGTCTCCGTTTTCTCCCCTCCCCACTCTTCAGAATGTCTCACTAGCAATGTGTGACAGCCTCAATATCCTAGGTGTGGATATTCGCAGCAACCTCAACTCCAGGGTTTACATCTGGTGTGTAATCTCTACTACATATCGGATACTCTGAATCCTGAACAGGGTGCGACGGTTTTTTACTCCCGGTCATCTGTACCTTCTTTACAAGGCACAAGTTACGCCGCTTATGGAATACTGTTCGCACCTCTGGGATGGATCCGCAAAGTACCTCCTCGATGCCCTGGACATTATGCAGAGACGGACTGTTCGCATTGTTAATGATGCAGACGTTACCCAATGCATCAAGCCGCTTCAGCTTCGCAGGAACATCGCCTCGCTAAGTGTGGTCTACCGTCTGTATCTTCGGTATCACAGTTTTACGGTAACCTCCATCTCGACACGAACTACACATCACATTTATAAATGAATAATTACATTCACCTAATGATCGACTATATAATACCCTTTCAACAGTAAAACTTAACATGATTCTTGAACTTATTATGTAGCAAATCTGTACTGATAAAGTGTAAATAGTAATATGAGCACCCTTGGTCTACTACATCACGCGTAAGTTTGTTTACGGAGTCCCAAAATTTTTGATATGAACAGAATTTCGTGAGATTGGTTAAAAAGATTGTGACCCAAAAAGTATTAAAATTCATAAACTGTTATTGGTTATAAAACAGAATGTACAATATGTACCACCATACACGTGATACTGCTAATAACTTTAAATTAGTCTCAAACTTTTACGTCTCTATTCGTTTTTATAATAGAGTTAAATAAAATTATTTAACCGCTTAGGAAGTACTTATTGTGTATATAAATATGTTTAGTTTGTAACGTGTATCTAAAATATTTTCCGTGTTAACGTTTGATTATATTTGTACATTGTACACGAACGTCTTGATTACAATAGACGTAACTATGTAGCGTTTCCCGTCTGTTATGAATCCAAAGAATTTTTAGAAAATAATTTACATCGTTCTTTGTTTATTGGTTGGAGTAATTTTTATGTCGGTGCGTTCAGGTGTTTATGAGCCTTGATTTCTAACAAGATATTTACCGAAACATCTGGCTACAACTATATACCTACATAATGTTACTGTGACGTAGAACTACTTAAAAACAAAACCAAACAATCACCACATCCTATTTACTCTTTTATTTACACTTTTTTCTGTATAATATTTTTGTGGATATTTTTTATTATATCTCAGGAAATTCATTACGTAGCACTTTTACAGAGCGGCAAAAGTAAGATTTGTTAGCTTTTACCCCCCTGCTTACTTCAAAATTGGTTTTCTGCGTGTTCCTGTTATAGAAAGATGAGGATGAAATAAAGTTAAAAAGTAATCAGTTTATTTATTTTAAAAATAGTTCAGCGAATCATGGTCTCGGCATGGTTCACTGTTCTTACTGCTTTCAAAGTTGTTAGGGGCATCATTTTTAGTCACAATGCTGACAGTCCACCGCTGTAGTCTGTTTAGTGCGTGAAGAATCTGTTGAGCAAAATGGAATAAAAGATGCGACCATGCTTAGTCGGATTTAAAACTTACGGTACAAATGCTTAAATTCAAAATCGATTATACTTTATTCGGAATTCAGTATTCAGATTGGTGCAGATAAGCCCTTATAAGTAAGTAAACGTTTAGGTTTCGTGAGGTTACAGAGTACGTTAATCAAAATATTTTGAACAATTATCGAGTGAAAAGTTCAGAAGATTGAGCACATGAACAAGTAGAAATCCTTTTTACTAACATTTCTGCTGATTGAGAGTAACCAACTGTAACTGTGGGGTCGATTGCAATAATAACGCTTATTAGACGACCGTACAAATATATATACATAGTAATGGATGTCCCTAGAAAGCGTAGCATCTGAAAATATAATTTATTCCAGTATTCAAATCGAAAAATTCGAATATAACATATTCATTCAAAAAAATCATGAAACTTTCGTATGATGGTGACATTTTAAGTGGTCGCTAGTCTTAACTTAACCTGTCCTCAAATTGAAAAACTCTCCGAACAATTATATTATGTCAAGGCAGCTGATCAAGTTAATCCCCTTTCTAGACTTAGTATTTACTACTGCTGTCCGCGCCGTCACTAAATTCAGATGTAATTTGTTAAATACTAGTCTCTAATAGTCTAATACAATAAAAAAACTTTCTTTTGTACAAACTCTGCGGTTCGTCATTACCGTTTTTAGCTACGAGTCTTAAACATATGAATCATAATATTTTTTATTTTATTTCAAAGTATGTATGAGTTGGACTACTTTCCAGTTTCTAGTATCTTATAAGAAACAACTTGCCGCGTCGATCGATACATTTTTTATAAAGTGTTCGACCAGCATAAAATAGTTCATTGTTGTAGATGGGCATTTTCACAAAAATGGTACAACTCTAGTTTTAGCCTGTCCCTCAACTTCATATTTTTTTACTGAGTTTATTTTACATTATAGTAGTAAATTTGGATGAGAATTAAATATAGTGGGTTTTTATCTACAATTCTTAAAATTTGTAATGATGAAATGAATGAAACTAATTTACAAAAGAATTAAATTATGGAACACTACCCATAATTTTGGGCTGTCCCCAGGTAATATTCGGCAATTTATGTAAACTTTTCGCTATTAATCCGTATGGCCCTCCCGTCACAATGAGTTTTTATTTAAAATACAAAAGCTATTTTACAGCTTAGTCAATTTATATTGCAATTATTACCTTTTAACGATTTTTAAATTGAATTAAGATGTTGTCCCCTATTTTCGTAATTTCCGGACATGTCCAGTTTGTTACAGAATTTTTTAACATAATATTTTTCAATTTGCCTTTTATGTTTCTCAAAATGGCAATATTAAGTGTATATCAAGACGCAATCTTAAAAATATTTTTCCATTTTAGTTAGAAAGCGATTTGCGAGCAAACGTGTGATCGGGCTAGACTTGAATAAAAATTAATGGTCAGCTATGTTACTAAAAATTTTATACATAAGCTTTAAATTACATTGTTCGATAACCTTTAATGCCTGTTATGGCTTTGTAAGAATAGATTGGTGCAAAATTAACATTAAACCATGCAATTGAATTGCTGTTAAAATTAGTTTAATCCAAGACGGAAGCGCTGCGTTACCTCGGTTTTGTTACTGTTGAGATGGTAACATATAGATTGACTGCAAAAGTAACAAAATGGACAACATAAAGCTGGGCATACATTATTTTTAAATTTATTTGAAGCTTTTTTATTATTATTTGGATAATAACTTATGAAATTTAATGTACATCGAATTAAATGCGTGTTTGCATATTATGCAAATTCATGTAACTATATTTAAAATGTTATTACCTAATTTAGTACTTTCTCAGTGGTCGTGTATAGTTACTAAATTATACTAAACGGTTTAGTGTATTTTTTCAATTTCCCTTGTATGATATCTGCTCATTAACTGAGACTATCATTACTTTTAAAGTTCAAACCAAATGCAATTAACCGCTAAAGAAAAAATGAGAAGGTAACGCAAAAGGTTAAAACAAGAACGTCCTTAAGAATATGATGCACAGCGGAAAAGAAATATAGAGCGTATTAAGTAAAAATAAAAATACCGAAATGACACCAGCTGAGGCAGAAGCTAATAATTAAAAGTATAATGTGCCTAAGCTGATCGTTAAATAAATTAAAGCATTTATTTTTATTATATTACAAATATACTCAATTTAAACAAAGTGGAGCATTTGCCTGAACAAGCCCTGTGGTGTCTTGGAGTTTTACGAATATACAGTTTACCGACACAAAGTTCACCCACACTCAGCATGTTATATGAAGAGGTGAGGGTCCACCTTAACCACTACGAGACAAGAAACAAATTATTTGTATCATACATTTACTCCCCTACTTACATAACTTTTATTACGTAATGTACACTCTGCTTTACAATTTTGTTACCGTCAATTTTGTTACTGTCCCTAAATCTTTGAGACGGTTTTAAGTATTTTCTTAGTAATTACTAAATGTAGTTACAATTATGCAGTTTGAATTTATAAAAAAAGAATTGTACTTAAGTGTTTGCATAGCTGGAAATACTTTACTAGTAACTTTCCTTTGCTAGAATGAAAAACTATCTTTTCTCGTAACGAATAATAACAAACCTGATAAAAAAACGACCAATTTTATAATATGTGCAAACGTGTAGTATTATTTTGTTATTAAAACCTTAAAAAGATGTTATTATCTACTCAAAATGCATTGTACTTTGACATAATGATGTTATAAATTCATAAAGTTTCACTTTAACTTTGGTAACAAAACGGAAAAGATTTCAAGACATGGTTGCTTATTTTCCTCTTTTTCTTTAAAAATAGCATTCGGACTAATAAACTACATTAGTTTTAATAAATAAAAGAGTAGTAAGAATAAAATCTTAAACAAACGTAATTAAAATTATCAAGTTTAAATTTTAAGTCATATTTTGACCTGTTGTACCATTTTTGTGAAAGTGCCCAGATTATTACAATCTATATAATTTTATCATCATCTATAAATAATATGTGAGTGCACTACTTACCAGCTCATAACAATGGTATCATACACTTAAATGAGAATAAAACTATCTTTAAAACTTCAAAGGCCTCCATTAATTAAAATAAAGGACGAGTTAAATAATAATAATATGTACAAGAAAATAATAAAATGCTTATAATAAAATCTATTATAAAAACATTAAGGAAAAAATACTTTATAATTATTCTTAATTCATCTTTATGTCATTCGTCTGTAAAACTAGGATGTTTTGAATTTTTTAAGACTCGTTAAGAAATTTATTCGTATCCGGTGTTTACCTTTGATTAAATTTTGAAGTGATTAGATTTATTTTTTCTCTGCTACTACTATTCACCCGTCGCCCTGACAGTATAGTGAAAATATCAATAAATCTATGTACGGCAATGAGTGTTACACTGATGCACCAAACAATTCCATTAAAGTTAAATTGGTAGATAATAAAAAATGAATATGTCCCGGCGCGGCGAGGTAAGAGCGTGGTGACTCACGTAAAGTAATTTGTATCTTTCATTTTGTCATAAGGCAGTCTTGGCGTCCAGTATTAGTCATTTTAATATCGGCTCAGTGCTGTATTACAGGATATAATTACATTAGGAATGTTATAAGAATTTCTTACGGCATTTAAGGGGAGTGTGTTCACCGATCTTTTATTTACGTCGGTACCGAGGTATAATATTGCTTTACGGTTTCTATTTTTGCTTATTTTATACGTTTAGCGTTAGACCAAAACTATACCGACGACGATATGGCCTAATTGTTACACGCTAAGCCTAATTAGGTATGTAAGTATCCCACTGCTGGACAATGAGGCCGGTTTCCGAGAGAAGGCACGGGCCTAATCACCACACCAGTATTCAATATTAACTTCAAACGCCGAGAAACCCACATTTCTTTATTTTACCCATATCAAATCAAATATATTTAATTCAATTTAGGCCACAAGGAGGCACAACTTAATGTCAATACACTGTTTTTTTTTTGATCTGACTATACTGTTAGCCTTAGGGGCCCTGGAGCCTTTACGGCTTTTACAGCTTTACCGGGCTTGGGGGCGAGCGCTTAGGGCACTCAGCCACGAAAGCTAAGCAACAACATCCGAGGGTGCCAAAGTGGCCGAACCTCGGACTGTTGCGCGTATGCAATTAAGTCGCGATCTGACTAATTCCCTATCCGTAATTCAACTAAGCTAACCCTGGGAGGAGGGAAGGAACATGTGTATGTGTATTTAGTGATCTGAAATTTTTGTCTACTCTAACTAGGAAAAAAAAGAAAAAAAAAAAAGGTCCCTTACAGAACCTATGTACCTGTGCGCAATACACTGCTACACACAAACTATTATATACCATGTTACGCTATGAACATTTCTCTTCAATAATTTAAGATTAATTCCCTATCCTCAGCCTTTCTTTGGACCTACTGATATGACACGACTTCCACTTTATCCTTCACTTGTTAGAAAAATCTTCGTTCTGGTTAGGTATAGTTTTTTATGAATACTTATAATTAAGTTATAAATTTTGCCTATGAATAAATCAATAATGTTATCTTAGTAGCGAATACCTACGAACTCGTTTGTATCTATAATCTGTAAATTGTAGCTGATGTACCAGTCAAACAAAAAATATTCAAGTTGAAATTCCTTTCTGTGTTATATATATATATTATTTGTATTAGTTAAAAAGTTCGAGACTGTTTATTTTAACACCTGGTTAGAATCTGACGGCATACATACCGATAGTATTGTTATCAAAAAATTCGTTTACACGTGTACGGACATGAATTTAAATTAAATAGATAAATACGATCGGACGGCGGTAAAGAGAACATTCTTAAAAAATTTACAACATTTGGAATTTGGATTATTTTTGTCGTTGTTATTATGCTATTGGAAGTTTTTAAGCCATATAAAGCAAAAATTTAAATTATGGACTCCTTTTTCTCGCAGTATAAAGCCATTTTATGTTTTTGAGCCATATAAAGGGTAAATTCAGAAATTCTCCTGGGCGTAACGTTTATAGTCAATTTGTGGGCTTGTGTGGTGAGCTCTTACCTTTCTTCGTCAAGCGGAAACTTTTGTCTAGTGGTAAAACATATATGAGCTAACGTCATTATAATATCTCCATTATTTGTACGGAAATAATGCGGGCAAATGACAATAATTATTGCTATTACAGAATAAATCATCGAACTAAATTCCAAAATTTGCAACTTATCTACATGACCTTCGTTTTGGTTCTTTTTCATTAGTGTTATGATAGAATTGATTAAGTTTTAATTCTTTAGGCGAGTTATGAAAATAATATGAGAATGAATTTATACGATGCGTGCGTCGTTGTAAAAAATAGTATGCATTGTGAAGTTGCTTGCTAAATAAACCTCTTGTTTTATTGTGGCGAAGACAGCCACGCTCGATGTTATGTCTCACATAACATGTTATAATTCTGTACTGGTTAGATAAGAAACACATACTTTTCTGCTCGGCATTACACCGTTCTAACAAATGCAATGATGGCAATGTTCCTGGTTCCTAGGCGATTTCTTCCATAGAATCTATTTGGAACTTCTATGTCCGTGTAATCATATCACCGTGTAGGTATCTGTCCGAGTTCATTTCATCTCCGTCTCGGACTGCCGCCGCCACAATATGACCGCACTTATCGGTCGTGCGAATTCCAATCGGTCGTCAAGTTGTTCTTGGTTAATATTTTACAGACCGCAATTAACATAAGGTCATAAACACACGTGAGCTTAATATGACAAATACTTTATAATTTTATATAGTATTTTTAATTTTTAATGTATAAAATACTTCCGATAAATAAGAGATCATACTGCAAAAGTTTATTGCCTTTCGTTAAAGTGTTCCTTTTTTACCGTCTCAAACCTGTGTCGAAGCATGAATCAGACCGTAGAAGATGTATAGACCGGTTTAATGCTATATATTTCAACAGGGCCTCAATTATGTTGAAGCATTTGACAAGTTTTTGCATAACACGATTATTACTCTATTAACATCGGCCTTCGATTACAACCATACACTACGGGGAATGTAATTTTTTCTTCGGGCCAATATATCCGAGAATAGAAATAGCAGATATATTTTTAGTTTTATTTCTACATAGCACGCTATGTATGTATTATGAACATGAATGTAAGTAAATTGATGATCCTATAGTCTCAGAACTTTTCAGTTTACTAATGTATATTATGTCACCAAATTGTACATACAGTTAGTTTATAATCTGTAAACTGTCGATAGAATATGATTTTGTGAACGAACATTAATAGTTATGATTTTTTGAGATTATTTCTATTAAATATGCAAAATCTTGATACTAGAACTTGCGAAATATAAATTTCTAACGGTTTGTTTCTGACGCTCGCTCGACTCGTGCGCTATAATCGCAGTTTCAACCTAACCTAACTGGTTAGTTTGTAATCCTGCGAAAATGTATGCATTAGATTGCAAATTTTAGTGTCCGTTCACAATCTATCAACAGCTTACAATCTCACTATATTTTTATAAACTAACAGTTCTCACAATTATTCGGTAACATTCTCTCTATAAATCAAAGGAATATACCAGTCGCCAAATCTAAATGTTTTCTTACATATGGAAATTCAATCCCATAGAAATGTATATAAAACACCCTGTTAAAAGCTACCTAAATACATATAGGTATGGATTTCGCCTCGATATTTTCTCTCAATAGTGACTCGATTGGAATCTGCTTTCCACGAGTTCTCGCTACCATAGATCAACGAATAAAGCGCGACCACTATTACATATGACGAGAAAACCTGTCATAATAAGTGATGTGTCACGTTTCGGCATCGGCTAATTAAATAAAGTTAATTTTATTTATAACGACCTCGGCTGTAACAACTTTTTGGGTATAGCGAAGTGGCATTCAAGTCCCTTGCATTTAAAGCATACTTTTAGAGCAAAATAATTAGGCTATAGCGATTTCGGATTTAATGCCGATTTCGGGGGTATAGCGACTATTTTTAAAGAACCATTTGTAACAAGTTCCCTTGACCAACACACAAATGTTCATTCTTCAGTCATAAAGCTTTCTTATCTTAGCTTATTATTTGCAACAATTCGCTTTTGTTTATAAATGTTCAGATAGGTAATGTCAAATCTAAGAATTTAGGCGATATATACGCATTGCTCGGCTGTTTTGTCTGGCAATAATTAATATTGTTTTGTTTTTCTTGTTTTTGTTTCTTTCTTTCCTAACCTATGTATACTAACGACTTCCGGTATAGCGACGTAATTATTAGCGACTGTATATTCAGTTATCGTGGTATTTGTGGTTATGACAATAGTTTCTCAAAGTATGACAACAATAACTAGCGACAGACATTAACTTATCGGCTGTCGCCGTTGTTATTATGTGATAAATAAATATGCCTATACAAAATCTATATTTACAATTGTAATTATGTCATTTTGAAATAAATCGCTCCTGCATAGTGAATAACTTACAATTTTTTTCTTATAAAATTGTGTAGTAACATTATTATCGAAGTCAATGTTTTATACGCAGATGTCCGGACGGCGTACAACATTTCAAAGTTCTTAGAGACGCTTCAAGCAAATTCTTCTTATGGGTGGTGAAATTTAATTCGTTGAACGAACTCGTCGAGTACCATCGCACGGCGTCGGTCAGCCGCCTGCAAGATGTCAAGTTGAGAGACGTCGTACCCGAGGAAGTAAGTCAAGAAGATTTTTAAAATTAAAACAAACTAAGTATATTTTATATACCAATATGAATCAAGTATGCTTTATAAAATTGGCTATATTTTTTTATTATAAAATGTAAAATATCAAAAGAATTCTTAATCTACAAAATGAGAAAATAAATAGTAAGTTATGGATTACGTGAAGGTTATCTACCGATAATAGATTGATGTAAATTAATTCCAACAATAAAAAATATGAACATCGCTAATTAACAAGTAATTGGATGAATTAAAAGTTTATTAATCCAATACAATTAACAGATTAGAACTCGAAAAAAATAAGATATATTTATGTATATTACATAATAAAATTAAGTCTTTAAATCGATTTATGCTAACAAATCAACTCGATAGTTTTTATATTCTCATCGGAACTGTATTTTTAGTCTGTAATGACATCTGATAGTTCCGGATTCCTATACCTACTGCTGTGTCCTAGTCCATCACTCGTTTTGTAGTGCTATTTTTAAATATCGAATCTTTATCGATGATTCGTAAGTTTCTTAAAATCCTGTCTACATGTGTAATACACATAACCTCATTGTTACGAAATATCTTGAAACCCTGCTCTCAGACTGGTAAAAACCGCAGATATTTCTTCTGTCATTGTTTAATGTATCAGCTATCACCACCATCTTCATCGTTTTGCATCCTGGTCCAAAATGTATAATAGTGTATCGGTCTACTTTGGGTATTTTACTCAGAGATAATTCCGATGTATAGAGTGAATTTCAGTAATGCAATAATTTAACTAGTCAGGGGTATTTCAGAGCTGTTATGTACATGTAATATGTTTTTTACATGTCGTCTACATAGGGAGACGTTGAACTAAGCAAAATGTGAAACAGCAATACGTCCAATAACTAAATCGTCCCATTATTTCCTTATAAAAGTGACGATAATACTTATTTGATATTTTACATTGTTGTATTGTTACTTTATTATTATCCTTGATATTATGATGGGGCACTATGTCAATAATGTTTCAACTACGGAACAATGAGAAACAGTTTGCAAACAAAATTACCTCTAATTTGAACAGTAATGACCTGATAATTGTAATGACGGCTTTTAGAAACGCCCAGTATTTATTATATGAGACCTTACGACCCTAGCCTGCCGGGGTAGGTACTGCGAGTTAGAAGATAAGATTGATATTGTAGTCATAAGCAGAACAGCTTAGTGTTGTTCTGAACAATAATCAATGCATTTTGACAGTACTAAGTAAATATGTAACTCATTTCGTACATTGAGTCGTATACAAAGTAGTGACAAACTATAATAATATGTTCACTAATCTATAATATTATAAAGTTCAAGAGGTTATTCGCTCGTTAATCTCTGGAGCTCATAATTAAAAAAAAAATTTTTATTGTTAACCCTAAGGCTATCCGTATGTCCATCATGCTATGCCCCTAAAGAGCGGAGCAGTAATCCTGAACGTCAAGCAATCTGGCAAGTTGTAGGCAAGCACAGGGTGTGTAAACACGGGTGAACCGCGGACCACAGCTAGTATTAATATGTAATTTAATTCGCATATTTGAGACCTTTTTCTAGGTAACGCAATACCATTGTGTAGCTAAAATTTGTATCTAATTGAAATTATTATTATTCAATTGAATACATACTAAATTAATTAATATTAAACAGGATAAAGTTCGTACGTTACAGGAAAAATGTACAAATAATGGGTAACATTCCAGTACACGAAATTGTAAACGATCAATGCATATACACATAGCTCAACCGCACCAATACCGCACTATGTAAATAGTTCGTTCGTTCTGTGACCCTGATAGAGTAACAAAAATAACCCGGTCAGTGTTGTATTCCTATAATCTTTAGTAGTTACAGAGCAAATAATGCCTTCGCTTTTTTCCTTCTTATTAGATTGTCTACATCTTTATGTAAAACATTGACCGTCATATACGGTGAATAAATGAATAAGAAATAATGGGAGGTATGGTTTTGTAGACTTCAGTGGTAATAGATATAATATCGAGAAGCTTAAGAACTATATGTTTTTCGTATTTTTCGAGATTACTCTTTAGGTTTAGATTTTTTATAGCCCGCGGTACGTAAATTATAGATGGGAGGCAAAATCAAGTGTGTTGACTTCATAAAATGTGTATCGTACAAGGAATAATAATGTAAAGATGTTACGTTGTTTCACTGATACCAAGCCTGCGACATTCTCTTGCTAATAAGCCTTAACAAAACCGAAGTCGTTATGTGATTCTCACAAAAAAGAAATAGCCGCACAGAAAATAGCGCAATGTTGCATGATGAACCCACAATAAATATACGCACGTGGAAAATTGCGTATATGAATATAATCGCACACGGGAAAACCGCACATGTATATGCCGTACAAATAAAAAAAAACGACATTTTAGATTTTAAATTTATTTTAAACGAAAACATATGTAACCAATTAAACCGACCCTATAATTTTATTTATTCAGAACCTTTTTATACATATGAGCTATATAACTTTAATAAATGAAGGAGTACCGCTAGGAGTGTTCTTGTTGATCTTATTGGATCGTTTTATTGACTGAGTGTATATGCATATACTCAACTTGTATACGGAAGTACAGACAGTTCAACTCATTTGTGCGCGCGGCCCTATTTGTGCGTAAAGCATGTATAGATAAGTGTCTACGTATTGCGTGTCAAGAGGTACAGTCCAGTAGACAAGATAATTCTACTAATTGTTTTACTTATATTATGGCGAAAATGTTTATTTTTAGGTATTTGTAAAACAATTACAGCTCAATTAGGTAAATAAATGCATATTTATTGAACATATTATTCCGTATGCTATCAATATAAATATCAAATCATGAACTTTCTATTAACTTCATTATTTCTGTCACGTTCTATTCAATGTTATGGAAGCAACATATTGTTTTTAAATTGTCCAAATGTTTTCTATAAGGTTTAGGATGATATGGTAGCAAACGAATAATTTTTATACCATATTGCTGAGGATATATTCTGTTATCCTTTTTATATTATATTTATGTTATATTTTCATCATTGTAGTACGACGCATTATTAAGCACAACTACTGGTTAGATGAAACATTTTCTTCCTGATGAACCAGCATTTTATTACCGATTGTATCCGTAGAACAAAGCTGGGAAGACGACGGCCATGTCACTGTCATACAAATAAACTCTGCATTTTTTCAAAGCTAACTTCAACTACATGCCTTCATCCCAGAAGGCAAGAGACATGCATATATGTATTACAGTTAGTTAGATCGAATTCAGATAGGGATATTGGTCGCGATGGTTGCATATGCCTACGGCAACAGCCCATGCCGAGGTCGGCCACTTAGGCACCCTTGCGCTTGTTGCCCTTTTTCCTCGGCTGAGTGTCCTCAGCGCTCGCCCACAGGCCCGGTGAAGCTGTAAAGGCCTCATGGCCAACAACAGTATAAAGTCAGATCGAAAAAAAAAAATAGCTCACGCAGACAGGGCCGCGCGCAAAGATGATCTGAATTTCTATTATAATGTATGAAATATAAAAACTTAACTTTGCCTATTGTATATTACATTTCAAGACAATCGTTCTTAAAGAGTAAAATCCAGTCGCGCATCACATTTGAAACACACCAGTATTTTTTTTGTAATTATTTTACTACTTGTAAACATATCAACAAAGCAAATTCAAAATATGAAGATGTTGTCTGAAATATATATCGATCTAAAATAATAATATATATGCTTGTGTAGTAAAAGATCGTATTATTGTATATCGAATATTTAAAGACACATTTTTATTTTGGCCTTCGTAAATACAATATTTCAAATGATATATATATAGAATTAAAATTGCCTTATGTCGTTTCGATTATTTTTTATATGAACAAAATACGAAAATTACTCATACAAATTATTCATAATCATTGTTAAGGGAAATACGTATGTAAGAGACATACGTAAGTTTCAATTAATATTACAATTCACATTAATTAAATATACGGTGAGATATTTTTATTACACATTGGAAATCGGTTACAAATACAAAATAAACTTGAGTGAATGAAAAAAGTCCAGTTTATTTAATCATTGATAAGTCGTATGCAATAGGTACACAGATGAATATGTCACCGTTATACATACATAAATAATATAAACAACTCTGCCGAATATAATTCGATTTCGATTCGCAATTCAACACTAGCGCAAGATCGTATCGTGGCTCGAATCGGAACTAACTTCGATCGATTTTCCCAATCTAGCATTTTTATGCAAAAATGTTATAATTAAAAGAAACCAAGCAAAGATTTGAAATACTTTACGGTGATTTGTGTATGTAGGTACTGTGACCGGATACACATCACGACTTTAATATGATTCGATTATAACTCAATCTTAATTTTTGATTCGATTTGGTTCAAGAGTACATTTGTAGGATCGAGTTCGAATCAAAAGTGAAATCGAAACAGAAACAAAATCAAATTCGACTCAGTTTCAAGAGTAACCCCCCTGTTTATCTCTTAAAATACTACTATTTGAATAATATTGTGAACATCTGTCTCGGATATTATCTCGCAATACAGTTAACAAAATAAAGGGTCTGCTCTATTGGTACGTTTCCAATTGGTCGATATTGAAAATTTCTAAATATAAGGGTCCGGCACGATCATATTATTGTGTAAACTTCATTTTTTTAAATCTAAAATTACTATCTTCGTTTCGACACACATAAGGGTCCGAAGGGCACGATCAGAGTATTGTATAAACCTTATTTGTAAATGTCTAAAATTACTATGTCCGATGCGACAAACGTTATTATTTTCTAGATTAGGTTATTGACACATTACCTAGTTTATGATTATAACCCAATTTGTGTCAGAGATGAACTTCGAGTTTGGGAATTACTTCATCCCTTTTATGTGTGTCTGGCGTAGTAAATTCCAGAAACCCTACTAATATTATAAATGTAAAATTTTGTATGTTTGTTACTCAATCACGCAGAAACGGCTAAACGGATTTGGATGAAAATTGGCACACAATTTATAACCTGCTAAATTTCGCTCTGGACCCAATTCTGAACTCTCCGCAAACGAAGTCGCGGGCAGAAGCTATTATTTAATAATTACTTTTGAATCAAATATGTATTCTGAATACTAAATACTATTACATACCTTTACATAGACAATTTTATGTATATTCTAGGTGCTGGTACAAGCTCTGTATGACTTCACACCACAAGAGGCCGGCGAGTTAGAGTTCAAGCGCGGAGATGTCATCACCGTCACTGATCGCACTGACCAGCATTGGTGGCAGGTATGTTATGTTACAAATGTTTTTGTTTTTTTTTTTCAAATAACGTTCGACTTGTTTTTTTTTCAATGTTCAAAAAAAAAACTTCAGATAACTTGAAACTGCTTAAATATTTTTACTTTTGATATTGTAAATAGTTACGTCGTGCAAAATGTGACATCATTTAAAACATGCATTTCGAATATCTATTATAATTAAAAAAAATTGGTGCTGATAAACGTAATAAAAACTTTTTGCACGACAAAATCCTAATTAACTTGTTTGTTATTTACGTGCATGGTTACTTTCTATGTTACTTAAAACTAGAGTAGACCAAAGTAATAAAACCAAGGACTCGAAAAATAATCGTACGAATCGAAAATTAATTGAATTGATCGAACGCCGTTGTACATTTAATTTATAGTTTCTTTTTTAATTCGATAAAAGTATATGTTTACGTAATTCCTAAATTTTTACTGTAGCAACGAGCAACGAAGAATTAATCTTGTTGTTTGGAGCCAGGCATTCAAGAACTGAAGTGTTCCAGATTGCGATATCAATTATTGTTATAGTTTATTTTTGTTATTTAATTTACACAACAGCTTACATATTCTCAATTGATTTAAAGCATAATCGTATTAGCTCTACAAAAGAATCGATAACCTTAAAATCAACTACCAAATTAAATTATGCTACTTTTGACTTGTGTCATGCAAGCATTTTTACGATGAATCAATAACAGTGTTCTAAATTAGTATTTTAATTATACATTTTAAATATCTACGCGAATATTTTAGCCGCTTTACTGTTTTGGGTTTTAGTGTCATTATATAGTTAACAATCAGGCTCTTCTTATAAAGTTTTTTATTGTTATTTAGCGACGTCTAGTGGAGATTATTGAAATATCTAAGACCGGTTTTTAATATTTTATGACCAGTAGTAAAAAATCAAAAATAACTTTATTCAATTTAGGCCCTAAGAAGCCCAAACACTACCGTTCGGAAAACATCCCAAGGCATCAAGAAGAACCGGCAAGATAGTCGATCGGGCTTATCTTTTTTTAATTTTTTTAGGTATCACAGTAAAATACCCTATTTGTTAGAAGTATAGAATATAAACATTAGAAGTATAAACTTTTCGATAAAGTGCCCTCATCACCGTTCCAAATTCGCACCTGCACCGATGGCTGGCTGCTCATCCTCACACTCTAAAACCTAGCCGAAACGCGACAACAGTAAGGTTCTCTAGAACCTTCCTGGCACGTACGCTAAGGTTGTGGAATGGGTTGCCCAGCTCGGTTTTCCCCCAGGGCTATGACATGGGGCTCTTCAAAAAGGGTTTGAAATACAGTATGTCTCCGAGGTCAGCAACATTGCTGTAATGCCCTTGGTGTTGCAGTTGTCCATAGGCGACGGTAACCATTTACAATCAGGTAGGCCGCCTGCCAGTTGGCGTCCATTGGCAATAAAAAAAAGTAACCTATTCTAGTTCTGCGCTTGAAACTTTGCTTCACTCAGAGCTAGATATAATGCTTTAAAATTCGTTGGTCACTATCAAGTTTTGAAGAGGTAGGTACTTATGATTGGTAGTTATGACAAAGAAATGGTACAGTTTTTTTACTCTTGATTTTAGGGGTAAAAGGGTTTTAACGAAGTAATTTGCAAGTTATATTGAATTCATCTCACGACGATAACACATAATAATGAAATATAATAGTATGTATAAACGTTTATAATTTAAATCTAGATGAATAGACATGAAATGGTTTTCGTTAGTAAGCGCATCATTAAAGAACGGCTCAACAGATTTGGTTATATTTTTGTTTTAAAATGTTGGTAATTAGGTGTTTATTTCAAGAAAAATTGGAAAAATATCCCGAAAAATTTCACTTTCGGAAAAATATATATAATCTTTATAAACATATATGAATGAATATCTACAAGTATGTTTTATCGAGCCATTAAATATTAAACAAAAGTCTGAGCGTTTTCATCAAATAACTTTAATATTTTAATTGTCATTGAGAATTCAATAAAAAATGTAAAATAATCTAATTCGGCAACTATTAACGATTTTTTTTAACGGTCGTCAAACAGAAACTTAGTCGACTGTTAGAAACAACGATACACATGGCATTGCAGTTTCTTAATAAAACAATTTGATTCGTCACACTGACCATTGCTTTAAACTACACCAATTAACCTTTACTTATTAACCTGAATTCCCACTGACTATTCGTATTCTCTATAGCTACAGAACGCCTTAACACTTTTTCAGAAGTTTAATTAAAGGTAATTAAGCTATTTGCCCACGGATTTACTCGCGTAGACTGTGAGATTTGTACTGAAAATTTTATCTTGTCGAGGATGCCTCGTTGAGAGGCGAAACACGTGTCATTGATTGTGGTCGTTTAATGTGTTATCTACAACATAATCCATTTTTTTTAAATATTGTTTATAAATATATTACTTATTTTAAAATATTTTGATGTACTTAATTTAAAATATATTGATATACTTAATTTAAAATATATTGATAATTTTTATATCCGTTAATGTAAATTATTATTGTAAAGAGATAGGTTTCAAAACAGCAACACCTTAGAGTTTCTTGTCGATTCTTGTCTAAAGGACAGTGCCTTCCGAATCGGCTGTAGAGTCATTGAAAATATTATATATTAACATATTATCATCATCTTAGTTATTATTATTTTAATTTAATTATGACATAAATTTACAAATTTATTTAAATTCAATCATTTTATGTTGTAGGTAGATGAAACTACTATTAATCTAGTGCAAGCGGAAGTAGCAAAGAAATTTCGGATAATTATTTATATGTTGTTTCTATTGTTTATATATAAACCAATAAATTGTGCAAGCAGTGTAGTTACCTACCTAATTTATGTAAATAAAGCAACAGACATAAACTTAGATTTAAAAATTCACACTTATTTGTATACTATATTGGGTGCAAAGGAACTCATTTGCTTGTTTTTTGTAATTTTAGGGTGAGATAGCGCATCGTCGTGGTCTGTTCCCGGCTTCATATGTGACGTCATACCATTCACCATAGTGCCAGATTCCAGCGAGTCCTTGCCTCTCAGCTGCCGCCGACCCGTGTAGTAGTGCGCTGCCGCTGTTCAATAAACCCGGACAAGACCTTGATAACATCGCGAATGTAACAAAATAGCTCGCTCATCACGACATCGATTCTCTAGTGAAAAAATTTATTAAGGTTAAGAAGACATCGTTTCCCTCGGTTCCCGTGTAAATTTAGAAACGTTTTTATAAAATATTAGCGTTATTATAAATATATAGGGCTTCACTTGACATTGGCGAAATTGTCAACTAAGACAGAAGCAAAAAAAAAAATATAAGCTTTGAAACTGCATCGAAGAACGTGATCAATGTCTCGGTCGGGGCGCGTTCGATATTTTAACGTAAAGTTTTAAATGTGTATGGTGCTTCGTGTTCTACAGCTATTTTATTAATTACGAGTAAGTTAATAAATACAAGATTTGGTACAATAATTATCTAAAAGCCTTATTTTACTCGGAAGATAAATGTTTATTATTGCTTTGTATTTGCAATATATTGGTAGTACAAAATAAAAAGAAATGAATTTTGTGTCGTGTCCCGTTATATCGTGCGTTTTTAATGTAAACGAATTTATTGTCATCTCATTTAATGATTGCGTTAGTTTGCGGAATGGGAGAGTGATATATCGTCCTCGATAACGTGCCAGAATGTTATTTATAGATTTTTTTTATGTTTGATGTTAGCTTATAAACGTAAAACCATAATTGAATTTTCTACGCAATTTAAATATATATCAATAGAGTTTTTTTACATATACATATATATGTCATTGTGATTATTAAAGTATGACCATAATTTATCCCTATATTAGTTTGTAATGCTCATTTTGTAATATTTACCATTTATACAATTATATTAAATACTTTAGTTAAGGGACCTATATTATTAAGTTCGTTTTACGTCGTATAAATATATATATTATACAATCAATTTTCAAAGTCCTAAAATAATCTGGTGTCGTGGGTCGCATGTTGAAGAGAAAAAAAAAAACATTTTTTTCTAGCTTTAAGCTTTGTACGAAAAATTTGTGTTACGCACAAAATCTCTGATATTTGTTTTTTTTTTTTATATTATTGAATAGTTGACACGATGTTTGATATATTAATGTAAGGAATTTGAAGTGAGATAATAAGTAATAATTACGCGTAAAATGTATAACACCAAGCTTTGACTCGCTTTTTATATTTTGACACAAATTCAATTACCTCTTCTACATTTAACTATTAATTATTATGAAACTTTTTCTAATATTATATAAACGATTTATAGATCAAATCGGTTGATGAGACACGTGTAATGGCACGTGTACAGAAAGGCACGGAGCAATGTTCTAGTACATTCGGAAGTGTTCTAACATCGCATTCGGCACGCGGGAGTGTCCATTGTACTTAGTTAGCATTTAAACATTAGTCAAGATTTGAAAATTAATGAAGAAAACCTCGGTGAGTGCTCGTTGATCCGATGTGTAGATATTTATTTTTGTTATTGTGTATTTTACCCGAAATTACTATATTTATGGATTAATGCATACTATTGGTAGAATTTTAATGGACGAGTTTCATAAAGGTTATCGATATTTAGATGAATCATTAGTGTTAAGCGTGACATATTAATAAACTATGGGATTTATTTTAACCTGCATGCTCGTAATGTGTTGTTTTAGTATGTTTCTCTTACAACAGTTAGTTTAAGTATGATATACCCTGTCTCTATGTTAAGCAATAGTGTTGTGAGTGGATCGACCTACGACGGGCGTCATTACGTAATACCGGGAATATTGTTCATAATTGTGCTTCTCGCTCTAGTGCAAAATTGGAAACTTTATAAGATATTCGAATTACTTTATAATTATCAAAAAATATTTAAATGAATTTAAGTTATCGGATTCTCCAATATTGTGGAAGATGTATAATATTTTTTACTAATAAATTTAATATTGTAATTTGTCGTTTTATTTGTTATATGCAATACGAAAGCGTTCTAAATATATTGCTGTAAATTTCAAATGAGAAGATAATCGCTATATAAAAGATAAACTTCACTCATTACTTGTTGAAATTGTACTTGCCAGCACTAAAAACATATAGTACATATATTTATTAGAAATAAAAAAATAATAATGTAGCTACAGTTTATAATTTTGTTGTATTTTACACTACAATTTTATTCTCACGGAGTAAAATGACATTTCACGTTTCATGTTACTAGTTTATTGTGTTTTTAAAATAGTGATGTCACCAATCCGAACTAATCGTAAAACTGAACTAAATATTATTAGTATTGATAACTTTTTCTAAAAAAACATTGAACCCTTCAAAGGTGTTGGTCAAATAAGGCAGACAAAATCGTGTATCAAGTGGGCATTATTTTTTTCTTTTATAAGTTCGCCATATATACATTTTATAGTTTTCTGAGTTACGTAATGATAATACTAAATTATCGGGTATGTTGAATAACATAAATATATTTCAATAAATAAATAAAAACCATCAATTCAGTATTTAAAATCGTACTATTCAAATAATTGTGCCGTAAAATACACGGTAACTCAACACTACAAAAATAAATATGGCAACATTATTTTCAGGTTTGACATTAGTGATTGTCAGTTTATTCCGTGGGAATAAAAACACACTGTAAGTACATACCTACAAACAAGGAAAAATTTCAAGTTAATACAAAAAATCTTGTAAATCTAGGCAGGTAAATTAAAAGTTCTAATCCCCTTTTTATGTTAATGTGTGTTTGACAAAATAGAACTTTATTTTTAACTAGCTTAGCTCGCGTGGACGACAGAAGAAATCGTAATTTCTTAAAACATTTTATTATTATTATTATTATTTTTAGAACTGACTATACTGTTAGCCTTAGGGGCCCTGGAGCCTTTGCGGCTTTTACAGTTTCACCGGGCTTGGGGGCGAGCGCGGAAGGCACTCAGCCGCGAAAGCTAGGCAACAAGCTCCAAGGGTGCCAAAGTGGCCGAACCTCGGCTTGGGCTGTTGCCGATCATGCGAAAAAGTCGCGATCTGACTAAATCCCTATCCATAGAAATTCGAGCTAACTAACTGTACAAATATACATGTTCCTGCCTTCTAGGAGGAAGGAAGTATATATGCATATGTATTTAGTGATTTGGTAATTTTTGTCTAAACTAACTAGCCAAAAAAGAGAAAAAAAGGTCCCTAACAGAACCTATGTACCTGAGTGGTGTACATGTGTGAAGTGCAGTGTTGTGTGTGTGTCGATAGCTACTGAATGCAGTGTCACTGTATCGCGTGAGCGGCTGCTGGCTCAAGGGCTCCATGCCGAAGGAACGGACCTAGGCTTGAGTTGCCGCTGGAGAGGGTGGTCGTGGCGGGTATTTTATTAATGAAATAATAAATCATGCAAGTAACAATTTATTTGACAAATATGTTTTTTATATATCCATGACAACCATCTCTCCGAGGTATATTGCCCATTCACTCGAATTACAGCGCCCTCTCCTCACCTGTCCTAGCCCACGCACCTCACCTCTTCTCAACGCTCATTGCTTCTTTCCCACTCTCACCTCTGTCCGTCTCGCTCTACACACCAAACCTCATCGCCCGTCATTTAAAATACTGCGATACAATATAATTACTTTTTTTTGAATCAAGATATCGTGATAAGGACCTGTCTAAGGAGTGAGGCGCGCACAACGGTAAACCTCTATCATTTTATTTATATAGATTAAGTTTACAAATATAAGCTATTTATAAATTTATAACTGACATACAACATATCCATGTTATTGTTATTCGATGTACAAATTTTTTACTGAATTTACATGCGAAATGCGGAGTAAGATGGCGGTTTCACAGATCTTTTTCTATGAAACGCAGAGTACTAAAGAGTAAAGTTTGTATGCTTGTATTCGTAGACCCCGTATTAGGTGAGTATATATGTATTAGGTGATAGAAAACAAAATGATTTATATGTAGAAACTATCAGGACTCTTAAAAAAACCTTTAGTAGAAAGATAAAAATGATAACTTCAATAAAACAATTACAATGGTTTATTCAATATCATAATTCTCAACAATAACCCGATAACAACAACCTAACGTTCAATAACACTGTTCAACTTTAAGTCGTTTCTTAAAAACAATTCGAAATCACAGTTGATGAAGTTATACATCTTTTGGCGCGTTTAGTAGAGCGAAAGTAGAGAACTGCGCGCGCATGACGTAACGTTACGGAAGTACACGAGGAAGCTAGCCATCAATAATATCAATGTGAATTGATTTTTTTTTCTTTTTTTGATTGTTTAAAAATATTTTAACGTTATATAAATAAATATACATTTTTATCATTGATGATTTTAACTTCATCATGTTGTTGCACGCGGGATAAAATTTTTAGGAGTTATTTTTGTTTTAATACGCCTAAGATGTATAACTTCTTACGTGTGTACACACATGTATACTTATAAGTATAAACTATATTCTGCCCTAACGTCTAATAAAAAAGCGTGAATTATATAATTTTGTCAAAATTAATTTCACACATCTTTACGCATTAAACACACTATTCTTTGACAAATTAGCTTTAACAATCTCATTTTCGTTAAGCGAGGAAGAATGAAAAATTTCATGTACACCCATCAGCCAGAACACTTCGATAGATATTCGTTTCGAGTCTGTGAGTGCTGGCTTACTGAAAGGACACTAGAGAAATAACACATATTTGCCTTTATTGAAAGCTCAGGTCCCATAGTTTTCAGAAAACAATAACGTACCCTTAAACCGACGCTCCAAAAGTTATCTGTTACTTATATGTTGATTGGAAAAGTGCACGAAAAGAGAATTTATGCAACAGAAACAGCGTTGAAGATAGTACCGAGTCTTGCGGGACGCCAGCATTTATGTCCATGCTATCGGAGCAGCTACGGCTCTTATGCGTCTGCCGGAAAGAAAGCTAGCAACCCAACTGCATAAACCCTCGAGCAGTCCATATAATAGTAAATTTGATAGAAGACCCCGATCGAACGCCTTCGTTATATCTAAGCTGAATGCCAATGCCTCACCTTAACTCTTAATGACTAAAGCCCATTGGTGAGTGAGATGCACTAGATCATCAGTCGAGCGACCGTGGCTAAAGCCATACTGACGGTCGCTGATCAAATCGTGTTCTTCTAGGTATCTTAGGAGATTTATTTTGATCACAAGCTCCATCGCCTTAGCAAGAAGGGAGGTTATAACAACAGGCCTATAATTCGATGGATCTGATCTATCGCCCTTGCAATATAGTATCACATTTGCTAGTACCCTATAAAAAACTGGCTATTTTCAAAGTTGTAAATAAATTGCACCACTATTTACAGACATCCACAATGCGTATGAAAGAAAAATTCAAAGTTTTATTTATTAACACCATATAAGTGATATACCTAAAGGTACAAAAATAAATTAAATAACCTATTAAATATTACATTCTGTAGTGTAACTAGATAAGTCATTATAATATTTATTAATAATTTCTTTGTGTTCACGAAGTAGACATCTATTTTTCTGGGCCTAAAAGGACTGTGAATAAAACATATAATATTTAATGAAAAAAAAAACACTGTAAGCGTTAGTATTTAAATAATTCGTCTTATCACATACTGAGATTAATCAATTATGTAACTATTTAACCTTCTATTTTAGCGTTACTTTGTCTCCGACAGAACTCTTACAGACAAGAAACTACAGGGGTCATCCTAATCATATTATCAAACGATTAATCGAAGGGTTTGAATGATTGTTAGTATCAGACAGGTCCGAGTGTACCAGATGGTATACTCCAAACTTTTCAGCAAAAAAGCTTGTCGTAAGTACATTAAAGGATTCAAATGTGGGTTGGAGGTTTTTTAAGTACTCTTCTAAAAAATACTGTTTAACAGTACAATTATTGTGATTTGCACTATTTGTACTTAATATGAATAAAAGTTTAACTTTTACATATAAGTAATTTACTAATGCTGCAATGCCTCAAAAACTGTAAATATTGTGCTAAGACATCTGTATATATAAAATAAACAATTACTGTTTCTAAACGAACTATAACTGACAAACATCAACCTGTTAAAAGTTCATTTTTTTTCCAGTCAATGTTTTATAACAAAAAATATACAAATGTGAGCTAGTCCATTTTCTGCGCATTTTCAATATTTAAGAATCGAAGCTATTGTTCGTAGGTAGATATATAGATAATATTTCATTGATATTATCTGAAGCGTAAAAATGTACCTAGAGGCATCTACTTTGTAAAAATATAATGAATGTTTCTAAAATGTCTTTCCACCTATAGCTAACATTATGTTCTCGAAAGCTATCCAGTTGATGAGCGCCCATGGTCCCAACCGCATCCACAACGGCAAAAATCCTTTGTACAAAGACAACACTCCTTCGTTCTTCACGGATTGTTGTAAGCAATCGATCATACCACGGTATAATTTGCCTCTGAAATAATACAAAATAAGATTAAAGTTTACATCATATTATTACCAATTACTACAAGTTAAAATTTGTGGGTAAAATTGTATACTATAATTTTGATTAACTTTGGAGTAACTTGGATTAACTTAACCCCCACTAGGCTTAGCGTGTCACCATCTTGTGCCACATCGTCACCTATAACACCAGATGAGATTGTGGTCAAACTCTAAAATATCTCTAATTAAATTACTTTTATATATATATATATTATTTATTTACGTTGGTACGCATCCCCTATATTCCCATACAAATTACCGTTCCGCATTCACGGTTTCTGTATTCGCGGCATAATCATTATGGAACGTGTCCTTCTCGAATAAGAAGCTTTGACTGTATTGAAACCGTGAGATGAGGAAAACAAAAATTAGAACAACTTCAAAATTTTTGAATTATCCTTAAAACTATTCAATCAATCTAAAATTTTAAGAGAGCTCCTTCATCCCATAACTAACATACTATGTTCATATAAAACTGAAAAAAATGCGTCACCCTAATTGACACTCTTAAATATTCTACAGTGATGCCAAAGGTCAAAGCAGCGTGTACCTTTCAAATGTGTAAATATTTTGTATTTTTAGTTTAGTACGTTTTTATTAACTAATGTTTTTTTGAAGTATGCTCTTGCTATGCATAAAAAAAATGTGTGCAGCAATTCACATGTGTCAGAAGTTAACCTTAAGAAAAAAAAATGTTCTTTAAAAATTCTTTTTAAATATCGTAAATCAGCGGGATTCGAACTATCGACCACTCGTGCGTATTGCGTATGAAGTCTGGTCGTCTCACACCACTAGGCCAATCCGACGACGATCATAATCATGAGCATAATGTAAATGTATTTTATCTCATCCTCTCCTAGGCTAAATCCTATAGATGTATATGGTTGTCTCTTTTTATTGTCGCTTTTTCGTTTCATCGAGATTCAAATCACTAAAGAAGTTTTCACTTCAATAAATATCACTTAAGACATAAGACCCGTCTCTGTAGGTGCAAAAAGTCGAAGACGAAAAGAGCGGCAACGTCGCCTCGCGTAAAACGAAGCACAAGCTGATAGCACCGCATTTATTAAATATTTTAGCATAATTTCAAATTGCGCCATCTAACTTTTTATTAACTTAACTTTTTATAGTACCATAAAAATAAGTGACGTCATTATAGACAAGTTTATAATCGATTTGAAACACAGCGACATCTCACGTCCTAGAAAGTAATGAATTGTAGTGTTACATTTTTGGCAGTCTTCATGTTTTACTAGTCTCTGTCTATACTAAATTATTAATCAGCAATTTCTTTTAAATTATGCGCAGGTGCAACCGCGGGGCACACCTAGGATCAGCCATATGCGGAGTCGAACCCGCGACCTCTCGGCTCAATAGTAGGACTTACACTACCACTGCACAACGAGGCCTGTAGAATTTTTTTAACATGATAAAAATTAGCGTGATAGTTATTAAATTATAGAACATCAATAAGACTTAATATACGTATACCTATTGTACATTATCATCATCATTTCAGCCGAAAGACAAGACCAAATTTCGTTTAATCTACCTAAACTAATAAAACTGTAGTTCTCTCTGTGCATGTATTTTTTTTACATACTTACTTACTATATAAAGGACACTGATCACGAATATGCCATTAAAAAATCTGTCTGCCTGTCTATCTCTGTATGTCCGGATGTAACTCATAAACGACAAGTCGATGGTCAAGACCATTCTTATGAAATTTTGTACATGGGAACCTTATGTCATTTCATAATTGTTAAGCTACAAGAAATGTCTATGATACTTTTGAAATCGTACATAAAAAGTTACAATTTTATTAATACTCAACCGATTTTTATGAAATGTACACGAAAAGCATTCGTCATTTCATAACTGATAGGCTATAAGAACTATCAAATAATACGTTAAGAAATCGTAAAAACAGTTATACTTTTTAATTCTCAACCGGTTTGTATGAATTTGTATACACGGGAAGTATATGTCTTTTCTCAATTGATAAATTTTATAAATTGTCGATAAAACGAATAAAAATACATTACGAGGTAAAAAAAATCTGCGTAATAAACGCGTGGGTAGCCACTGGCATATCGCTAGTATAGGTATTATATATCTATATATTAGCTAATGGAATATATTTCCGTGGTTTCTTTCCGATGGTTTCTTTGATTAAACAAAATATATAGGTCAGTTAGTATTGTTACTCGTTAATAAGTAAGTACTGACGCGGTCGCCATTCTGAGCAAATTTTGACATTGACCAGTTTCTGACCTTGACCGCGATTATAGAAATAACAGGTTATTTGTAAAATGCCCGTATCAATGATCTTAAAATACACTGCTTCTGTTTTTAAAATTAGATTTGCTTCGATGCTGTGTATGTAAGATTCGTAACTCGTGACTGTAGTAGTAGCATTTGTTTAATAATAGTCATACGCTGATTGTTGTGGAGTTCGTTTATATACGTTAATCAGAAGGTTATTTGTCGACAATAGAACACAATAGAATCGCTTATAAGAATTTTTAGATTAAAAATTTGCTCAGTCGTAAGAAGTCGATGCACATCCTTGGAAAGAGCATCTAAGACATCATTTTAGTATCACGAAAAGACTTGATTAAGTATTTGCTATGACTTAATAATACTATTACTAATAATACACTTACTACAATATTTTTAATTCTTCGATATACAAAAAATATATTTATTAAACTTGGATACTTTAGATAGAATATAGATATAATGGATAGAAGATTTTTTAGATATTTTATTATATTATTTATATTTATAAATTATAGATATCTATAATATTATAATTTAGATAGAATGGATAGAACAAAAAAACAAATAAACGTATACGATACGATAAGTAGAAGTAATAAAACTCTTTCATCTCAATTGTCGTCTGTCTGTAAATTAATAGTGAAGGAAGCCATTGAGCGTAAATTGAAATTACTATTAGTTACGTTTCTTTCGAATCGAATGAAACCTTTCAAACTGGCTATGAAGACTTTTATAGGTACCTAATTTATTTATATAATACTAGCCGCCTATTTTTTATATCTATCTATAACAGTAAGTCTGGGAAATAGATATACATACAAATCCATACGAAGAATTTTATACAATTCTACTAGCGGTGCGCCCGCGGCTCCGCAAGCGTTTGTTACTACGCAGCAGGGATGTTATGGATATCCGTATCCGTAACCGAAACAATCGGATATACGAAATAAAAAAATATCCGTAACCGTATCCGATATATATGTTTCAAATAATTTCGGATAAGGGCCGAGTCTAAATGAGACACGTTATGACATGTTTTGTATTTTGCCCGGGCGAACTGACACATGAGTCTCGCGCGTACCTCTGTGCATTGTTTATATCTATTGCTTAGACATAGCCAGTCAGTCATTTACTCTTGTGGGATTTACTTACATAACAAGTGTTGTGTGAATTAATTTTATTAGGACAAAATGCGTCCTAACTCTAGTTTAATTTGGACACTCTTTGATCACGTGAATACAGATTTCGCAAAATGTAAACACTGTTCTTTGTTTATTTAATAAACTTTATTATGATTTTGCTTTTTCACTCGATAGGTAACGCTTTAAAATGAGTAGCCATAATAATTACTTATATGGCTGATTGGAATACCAAATGGCAACTTAAATTAAAGCCCAATAATTATCTATTTGTATTTTACTTTTACAATTTCTTCAAAATCTAATATCCATAACCGAAACTATCCGAAACTAACGGATAATCAGAAATAATTTCATATCCGTAACCGTATCTGAAACCGATATAATATCATTTATATATCCGTATCCATATCCAGATCCGAAATTTCATATCCATAACATCCCTGCTACGCAGTAGTGTTTTACTCCAGTAATTTTATTTTTTCTCGTATTATTGACAATTCATATTGTCTATCAATTGAGAAATGACATATACCTACTTCTCGTGTACAAAATTTCATCAATACCGGTTGAATTTTTTGCGATGCTTAACTGAATTATTGACAATAGCTCTTATAGTCTATACGTATATATATATATATATATATATATATTGTGGAATGACTTATATTTCCTGTGTACAAAATTTTAACGGTTAAGATTTAATAAATATATATATTTACGTTTATCTTAAGTATTATTTACAATTCTTGAAAAAAAATATCCAATGAAATACGCTTCCCATGTAAAATATTTCATAAAAATAGCTCAAATCGTATTTGAATTAAAGCCAGACATACAAACAGATAGGTAAAAAAATTTTTAGGGCATTTTAGTGTTCTTTATATAGTATATCCAACAGGAAAATTGGAAAAAATATTACATGTACCGACATAACTACAGATTTATCAATATAGATTAATTTAAATGTAGATTAGATAATTAATACACATCTTTTAAAAATATTGCAAAATTCTCTTAAAACTCTGATTAGGTTACCTAGACCTGTTAATTAAATCGCGTCAAATCTTCTAATGATGTTAAATACCTATATAATAATGTTATGCAATAAATTATTATTTGAAAGTATTTTACCTTCCATCCGGTCCAACTGGTTGGTTCATTAGCCGAGTCTTGAGCACATCTGCCGGCGTGCCCAGGACTGCGGCGACGAAACCAGCTGTGAATGCCGCTATAGCATGAACTAATGCGTTGTCTTTCATATCGAATTCACGAATTAGAAATTGTTTCGTATAATCATAGGCTGCTAGATCACCCATATTGACTAAAGCTGCTCGTTGTACGTTAGGAACAGCTCCTGAAAGTAAGCAAACGTATATGTTTTTGTACTGATTCTGCTAAGTGTCTACATTGTATTAGTTACTAGGTATATACATAACTGTCCTAGATCAACAATGACCACCAAGAAACAAATTTCCATCTCGACATTCATCACGAAGACTAGCTAATACCACGGCAGATGTTTATACGTAACTAAGTATACAGAGACTGATCCTAAAATCAAGCTACCGGGTTAACCTTTTGGCATATACTTACACCTATGGATTCTAATCTACCGATTAGGTACCTAATTTTTAATATTTTTAAAGTTAAATAACGTATCAAAATTAATTTGTTGTGTAAGTTGAATCGTTTGACTTACCTCTCCAGAAGCCCTTGATCCCACTTTCAGCGTACAACATAGCGTACACCTGTCTACAATTATTAAACCTAGGCGCCTTGCCCTGCAGTATGAGCCTTCCCTCTGCCTGCATTTGCACTTTTACCAGATCCGTGGGAGATGCGATCAGCTGTGCCAAGGAACCAGCCGCGAGACCTCCTGTCGAACTTCGAAACAATTATTTTGCTGCATATGCAAGTATATTCATTAGGTACGTTATTGAAATTAACGCTATTTCAAATAAAAGAGGTTTAGTACGTACGTTCATAAAGTTATGTTAAATACTAAATGATTCATTACTTTATTTTAAACAACTGTACATAGACTAAGGACGTGCACAGTTCCAACAAAGACAGCGGATACCAACTTCCACATTTCTTTTGAACGACTCGAGTTCATATGAATGATCGTATTCTAGCAGTAAGACAGTTCTAAAAGTTTGCGACACGGCAAAGATTTAATTTTACAAACTATTCATTCACGTCGTATGCAAACTAGCTTCGTAGACCGGCTGCTTGCGTGCTTCAGTTATGAGAGGACAATATTTATTCATTTACGTATATAAATGAATGGAAATAAACAATGGAGCTGATCGAATATCATTTCGATTTTTTTTAGAACATAACCATGATAAACCTTGGTATAATGGAATTATTCCAGATGCAAGTTTGTTGAAAGAAGAATAACATAGGTACTTTATTATAAAAAAATAATTATTTGCAAACGTATTCTTATAGGTACGTATTATATTTATAGATTGTCTTAGTACTAAGATTCATGACTTTATAAATTTAGCATATCAAAAACTATTTAACTTTTGCCGGCTACGAATGAAGCCTACCAGTATAACTAAATACAAAAAAACCTTATAGAAAAAAATTACTATACGCCTAGCAATTCGTTTCATCAAAGTATCATATATTTTTCGATGCCATTGTTGTACCGTTTTTTTTTTAAACTCGCCTTGTGGGCGAGCGCTTAAGGCACTCAACCGAGTAAAAAGGGCAACAAGCGCAAGGGTGCCAAAGTGGCCAACCTCGGCTTGGGCTGTAGCCGTATATGCAAACATTGCAATCTAGCTAATTCCTATCCGAATTCGATCTAACTAACTATACATGTATGCATGTCTCTTGCCTTCTGGGATGAAGAAAGAAACACGCGTACATGTATTTAGTAATCTGTCAATTGGTCTAAAACTAACTAACAAAAAAAAATATAAAAAATGTCCCTTACAGAACCTATGTACCTGAATGTAGTATGAACACCTGAATGTGTGTATAATGCAGTGTAATTACTGTATGTAGGTAACTTGTGAACCGTTTTTTTCTTTAACCCTACCCTTACATACTTTACTACTCGTTTTGTGTAAGAACATGTTATTTTTACCTTAATATTTAATGCTAATCCAAGGAGCATTTAAAACAAAGGACTGATTATAAAACGAAGAGACAAAGCAAAATGCTATGCCAAAAATTATTTATAATACATTTGAAAAAATTACTCAAATTAATAGCTACTGTGGCTAGTCATGCTAGCCCATACTTAATTAATACTTGTTTTTATTATCCTGGATCATATCCAACACAGCAAACGACTGGTTGAGTCCTTATCTGATATAGACTAGTACAAAGTGATCTGTCCTTTCCTTTAAAGAAAGCATTGAGTTTTCGCCTATAATAATATTTATGAATAAATTTATTTAGTTTTAGATTAGTATGTTTTGAGAGTATTTTGTAATGTCCACCTGGCCAGTTACCACTTACCACCCTCATGTACAAAATCTGTCACCAAGTACCTATAGGTTCCGGCAGCCACACTCGAGCGCCACCAGTGTGTGTTATCATCTTCGGGCATATCATCAGTAGGTATATAACTTTTAATGTTTATTTGTTTTTTCCTTTATGCGTTTTTAAACCGATTGCGATGAAACTTTGGATATTATTGTTTACACACCCGCGAACACTTTGTATTAGTACAACCAGTTTACAAAAGGTGGCGCCCGAGTAGTTTCATTTCGAAGACAGCGGAAGAATAACAAGAAGACAACTAACAATTGTATTGTAGTATTATTTTTGTTGTTATATTTTTTTGGTTTTGTATATTTGCTAGTCATACCTTTTACTTGATCAGCTTATTATTTAAAACATTACATCGCTTATACGAGATACACTAATGAACATTAATTTTTTCTCACCCAAAGAAGCAGCTCCGAGTGAAACTTTTCCCTTATCGTCTTTCAGTAAATTACGAAAATGTTCGTAAAATATGATACGACAGCCTGAGTAAATAGCATGACGTTGAAACATTGGCATTAGTCCGCTCCACAGTTTGAGAACACCCTCTTGTTTGGCAATCCCGACAGCCGTTTTAATCATGCCATGATTTTCTAACTGGAAATAACTAAATACGTTAACATTTGCTCGAATTCAGGCTTATTAGTAATTTTAAACCAATATAAAAAACCTATATAATTAAAAGGAAATCAGATGCAAAGTACCGACAAAGCAATGATAGTATTTGTCCAGTTAAATAGATCACGTTCACCTCGCCTTGTAATTCCTGTACCTACCTAACAGTTATAACAACTAATTTGCAAAATAATATACAAGTCAGACGGAAAACTATATTTATTGAAATAAGTACTAACGAGACTATAAATGCGCATAACTACCTAAATTACAAAAAGTTCTAAATGAACGCTCACGTAGAAATGTATTTTTTTACTAACATCACAAAGCCATAAACTTTATGATGCCTTCAGCAGACGCTTACCGAAGCTATAAAGTTGTATGTAACCATCATACGATATAATATTATGTAGTTTCCTGTTTATTGTCACATACCAGAACGGAATGATTTTATGGAAATATCTATAGATATTTTATTATATTATATTTTATTATAGAATAATAACTACATATTTGAAACTTCAACATGCAGAGTTATAGACCAAAAGTAATCCGAAATTAAAGGTGTTTTCTTTAGTTGCCTTTCACAGAGCTCGTACACGGCAAAATGACTGCACTGTGCCTGATGTTCAGCCCAGTACGATTCAAAAACAACGGTGACCACCGAGAAATCAGTAATCAATCGACTGTCGCTGCAGTCATATAAGCCTATAACCATATACCAATGACTGATCACGAAATGCGACATACCAAAGGAGAGTTATATTAAATTATAGATTAGCTGTAGTTTATTTATTCAAAATTTTAATTCCAGGACGTTACGTGGCGAGGAACTCGGAATTGCAGCACAAAAAATTGTTTGTTTTAAAAACTTTTATACGCACTTAGTGATGATAGGTTTAGGCATGTTAGCGTAAGATCTAAAAAAGAGAAGGGAAGCTTCGGTAGAGAAAGAACATCAAAAGAGAAGGGAAGCATTTGCTATACATAAGGATAGATTGGTTATTAAGAAGAGAAATAAAGCTTTGTAGTATTTAAGAAAATTTAGAATAAATATATCTTAAAATTGTAAATTAATATAGAATGGACACATTTTATAATTATTTTTAGATGACACAAGATCCCTGATTTGCGTTAAGGGTGTAGTAAGGAACATTAAAAAAATAATCTAAAAGAGAGTCTCTGTAACGGGTTAATCACAATAACATAATCTCTACCACCTTCAAATACTGTTACACCGATAATCACAAATTGTTTTACTTCTGCCCAAGTGATTCATATTATTTGTACTTTATAAATAACTTCAAGAACACAAAACCAGACCAGGAAATTTCATTAAATACTAAAAGGCCTTATAAAACATATATGGAAGTAATATTGAGGTTCATAATAAAATGGAACAGATAGATAGTACAATTTATTACATAGTATAACTTAGTATTGCTATGGATAGAAATCGATAGGCCGACCTTAGTTTGGTCATTTATTACCTTGTATCCATGTTTAGCGGCCGCCACCTCCGATTGTATTTGTAACCTTGTCTTCGTCAAGTCGAATGGATAGGTCGCTGGAAATAATGTCAATAATTGTTGAGGTTACAATTGGTTTATAATAAATGGGTTTAGTTAAGTTAAAATTGTTTTCTTTAATTATCCTCTATACATATTATAAAATTAAGTCCCCCGCCGCGTCTCTCTGCCTGTCTGTCTCAACGTGATACACTCAAAAACTAGTGAACGGATTTTCATGCGGTTTTCATCAATGGACGGTGTGATTCATGGATATAATTCATTACGATTTTGTGTAAATTAGCTGTAATATGTAACTACTTGAAAATGTCTGAAAAAATCATGCCGACTGGAAGCTTAACAGGCGTGCGCTGCGTAAACCAATAGAGTTATATGTACTACTCTGCTACCCGTACGAAGCCGGGGCGGGTTCCTAGTTACAAATATTTTGCAGGCAATAACAAAAAGTAATTAAATGTGAATAGAGTACTTGAAAAAAAAATCTAATTAGTTTTTTTTTTCGTATGAAAATTTGAAAACGTCATAATTACCTATATCATCTTTTATCTGTTTTTGAATAACTGAAATAATTATAAAAAACATTTGATAATTTTATCATTGTTCTGCTTAGAAAAAAACATGAAAGTAATTTATGATTAAATTCTAAGTTTGAGAACATTAAAGCAGATTAATTTTATAAGTATTTACAAATGTTTTTTATTATTATTTGTATGAGAATAATAGATTGAATAGGTATTCAATTCATCTGATATTAAATGATCACTGTAACCTATTGATATCTATGAACAATCTCAAACAAGGCCGCAATTAGAATTAAGGTCAGTCACAGATAGGAATCTGTTTAGGACTAAGTTGGATATTGTAAATGAGTGCTTCTAACAACACCCTTCACACAAACAAATCTATACATACAATAAAATTGAAGTGTCTGTTTCTAATGTCAAAATAACAGATTTTTACTATATTCATATAAAAGTATACAGGATACATATAACAAAAAACTCAATTGTGAAATTTTTGTCTGTCCGTCTGGGTGTTCCGAGTAATCTCCGAAACGGTTGGACCGATTTTGACGGGACTTTCACTAGCAGATAGCTGATGTTATAGGGCATAACTTAGGCTAGTTAGATTTTCGAAAAATAATTAGGGTTCCGCACAAATAATAGAAAACTATTTTTAGTAGGCTACGCGAGGTTTGCCGATGTGCGCGCATCACGCCAAAACTACTGGATAGGTTTGGTAATTTTTTTGTTTTACTACTTAGATAATGGATCCTTATAGAAAAAAAAATATCTCGATATCTTTATAAATTATAATTCTGTAGTCCACGCAAGCAGAACCGCGGGCATTGCTAGTTAATAATGAAAAGTGAAAGATGTCAAGGTGTTATACTTATTTGTATGAAATATTTTAAGTATATGAATAACGGAAATAAAAAAAAAACAGTAAACACTAAGATTTTATTAATTTAATGAAAAGATTTGAATAAATAAAAAAATAGAGAGGCTTGTGATTATGAATAAGTTTATTGACTTGTTTGTTTGTCTGTACAAATATGTCTAAATTATCTACTACATATTCCATTTAACTCATTATAAATTCTGCACATTCTCACGACACTAGTGTATTGGCATTCATAAGTGCCTTCTTAGGACCTAAATCGAATAAAACAGTTCTGAGGCGAGTTAAGTCTGAGATTGTTTTTACAGAGAAAGTAAATTTTACTTAATATCTTTCTTGAGTTGTTAGGTATTATAATACTACTCACCAGTTTCCGCTGCCCAGGATCCGAGAACTGCGACGGAATACCGCACTGCTATGGAATCAGTGGCTTTAGATGCGGGGTGATCAGCGTTGCGTAGAACCGGCATTGTGTCGAACGTTGTCACCTATATGCGGTCACCATACATCCCATAATAGGTGCCTGCGGAAATCATACAAATATGCATAAATAAAAATTTCTTAAAAAAATAATTATAACACTACAGTAGGTACCTTCCGCACGCACTATTACTTCGTTCCAGCTAATTTAGTATAACCAAAATTTTGTATACTAATTGGTACGCTTCAAATAATCGTAGAATATGTTAGTCTATAACCTTCCTCAATAAAAAAACTATACAATAATAAAATAAATTTTCAAGTATCATTGGTAGGTCCAGAGATTAGCGCATTCAAACAAAGATAATGTCGCTAAAAAGACAGAAGACAAAAATGCTTATTGTGGATGATCCTTTGAAGATAGATATATCCTATCTCGGACTTATTTGTAGGTTTTTTAAAGATCTAAAATTATGTTGAACATTAATTTGATAAATCTCGTATGGTTTACACAACGTAAGCCCTTTAAGTGCACCAAATGCGTTTTTTTATTCTCGAATTGTTTCATCATTATCGTCACTGCTTATTTTTTAGGTTACTTTATGTTACAAAATATATCTTATAACCTGGTCAGATAACATAGATATTAATTAATATTTGCGTGAAAAGAACATAAACGGACAGACGGACGTTGAGTTTTATTATATGTATAGATAGATATAGAAGATAAGACTGCTATCCGTGCTGCCAACGCTGTTTATAATAAACCCATTTATGTCTAAAGGGTGCTTGTAAGGTACGGATATATTATACTAACAACAAACGAACATTTCATGCACATCTTAAAACAATAGATTTATCAAGACGATTTCTTTTTGAAAATTGAGTCACCGATATTGTAAATTCTATGTTAGAGTTATCCATGAAATTTGTCTATTTTTTTTTCTCTAGTTCTTTCTCATGTTATTCTGGTTCTAATCAAGGCACGCTGATTTAGTTAATCTATCTAGATATATTACTATAATGTATTATAAATGTAAATATAACAAATTATTAAACAGTAGTTCTTTCTGTATGATTAAATTATATAAACGGCTCCCAAGTATAATGAGTCAACTACAAACCCCCAAGCCCGGTGAAGCTGAGCTAATGACCTAATGGCTTCAGAACCCTTAAGGCTAACAGTATAGTCAGTTTTTTTAAACTACAAACCGCAAATATTTCATGAGAGCATGTTGAACGTAAAATGAAGATAACTTATTCCTTTGCTTATTACAATAACGACTATTTTCTTCAGATTAACTTTGTACCTTATCTCAAGGCCGTTTTCAAGATCGTGCGAGTATAGATTCTCGTAGAAATACCTCAGTAGGTAAATATACTAGTCTTAAATGTAAAAAAATTTTGTTTGTAATTTTTTGTAGGGAAAGTGACGGCACTGTCTTATGTTAGACAAACTAAAAGAATGGTGACCGCCAAGGGATCTGTAATCTAACGCCAGTCCTCGCTGTCATGCCGCCCAGACGTGTCACTATGCCGAGTTTTAAAACTTGGTATATGGTGGTCGCAATCCAGTACTACAGAACTGACCTACTGTTGCTAAGTACTTATACTATATTTTTAATTTATGTCTTATGATTTTTAATTTTTATTTTACTGTTGCATAAATACTTTATTTTTACTTTCGATACTAGAAGAAACCAAAAATACTTAAAATTGTTAGATAAAACAATACTTATAGGAGCCATCTATAATATATATCTCATAGTCAGTCATCCTTAAGATAGTATAATATGATATAATATCTTCCAATACAAGATGTGACCTCGTGAATCACTAAAGAACAAGTTCCAGGAATTTAATATCTTAACTTTGCCCTCCGAATACAGACTTGATAATGAACACATGTGTGCAAAAAAAACTGAACAAGCTAAATTTTGTTACAGACCGTTTTAGTGCTGGAAATAGACTTAAATGAGTCATACTATATTTTAGACTTGGTAAAAGCATGTTTTTTGGGTAATAGTGTTAGGTTCTATGATAAAATCCAGATAAGTTCAAGGACCATGACCACTAAATTATTTAAAGTAAATATTATTTGTAGAGTTGTTCGTAAGTGTCTTCTTAGGGCCTAAATTGAATATAGATATTGTATATACGTAAAAGCTATATTACAAAAGACAAATATTAAATCATCATTAGCGATAATTAAAGTTATTGACGGAAATTATAATCGATGCACTTTTATCACATTCAGATAACAAATATACCTCTCGATAGGCTGTTCAAAGAATAAATCTGTATTACACACGAAGCTGATAGCTCAGGATCAAGGTGACTTGCATATCTACATAAACAATTTATTAATAACATTATGTAATTACTGTAAAAACAATTTAACTGTCTATTAATTATACATGAACACTTAATAGCAAATAAGAATTTACGATGGTTATGTAATGTTACCATAGAATTATTAATTATATTAATTTGACTTATATATTTTTTCATAAAGAATTATGCCTTATAGTTTTTATCCTATTAACAACTTTCAAGCAACAATTCTTCCCTAAAAATCAATAAAACTTCGGCAGTTGTAAGTGAAGGTCACCTTTTAACCAATGGCTACATCGACGTCTAGTCGATTTTCACATATGTATCTATCTACTACAAGTATGTAAATAGACAATTTTGAAACAGTGTCACTGAAATCGCTTTAACTGAAGGTTTTGTGTTGATAGAGTTTTGTTTATTTGTTTGTATTAAGTCAAACCTAAATTTATAAATTTGTTACCGTATCGAACGAGTATATAATATGACTAACATCTATAAGTGCTTTTCATGATTTAAACTCTAAAATTTTACGATAGACTTAAAAAATCTTATAATGCACGTATTCCTAAATAGAAAGGAATATCTTCATAGTTTATTAATACAGTTAAAATGTAATTTTTGTTAATTCTTATAAACTGGCAACATGTAGAAGTAAATTAAATTATCAGTAAAAGAAAACTTATAACACACGTGAAAAACATGAGTTCTTTGTTATTATGAATGTTAAAAGTTGTTAGCGGATATGTCACGGCTTCCGCTTTGGCAAATCTAGTAGAGTCTAAAGTCGAAAACATTGTCACGCGGCTTGAAAACATCTATGTACTTATTTATATCCACTAACAATAAATCTATAAACCCAATAATTACTATGCACAATGCAATCTCTTGTATGATAGACAGTACACGGCAAAATGAATATAATTACAAAATGCTTTTAATCTATACTAATATAATAAAGCGGAAGAGTTTTTTTGGTTGTTTGTGTGTTTAAACACGCTACCCTCTGGAACTACCAGTCGGGTTCAAAAAAATCTTTGCCAAAAATTTAAAAATTCCCAGCGTAATTTGATCAGAATCCCATTCGATTTTTATTTAACATATTAATTAAGACGCAAATTGCAAAGGTTCAATATAGTATGTTATAATTTTTATATAATAAAAAATTATATAAAATCAATTTGAATAAAATCTTTTGTTTATATAAAATTCTTGTAGAAGCAAATCGTGTTGTGAGACGTTGCAATTGTTCTTAAGGAGAACATGATTGTTTTGTGTATAAACTGTATGTCAAATTTCGTGTTCAATTTAAAACGCCCTCAGAACAATAATGGATCCAACCCAAAGAACAACTCGAACAACAGAGGTCGAGTTTGGCACACTCTCCGCACATAATGACATTGTCGTAGTATTTGGAAAACTTCCAAATCTGTTTGTATATTCCAGCAGATTCCATAAGATCGTCTCTAGATCCTTGCCAATATATCAGCATTAATCAGTGCAAGGAAAATGTCGGGCTATCACTTCTAAGCCTTGTAACAACGGTATTATTTATTTATTTGAAACTACTAATAGAAAGTCTTTATCCGCACTGCAACGTGTTATGACTTTCTTAACTCAAAGTCGTTACAGTTTATTCAAAATTTAATCGACAGTAAGTACTAACTTTGGATCGTTAAAATATATTAATGCCAGTTAAAATAAATCGTTCGAATACGTCGCGCTCGATCTGAACCAAGGGCGAGCATAAAATGCAGCTACGAATTTTTCCATACAAAATATTAACGATTTTATGTTAATATTGTCAAGTCTAAACATTTCTTATTTTCATTTAGGAGTATATTTATAGTGTATATATAATAGAAAAAGCTTGTAGGGCATTAGGGATTATGTATTAAATGTCTTTGAAAACCGTGCCTTGCATAGTTATTATGTAACGAGCATTCTGTGCCCGCGGTTTCGCCCTCGTATAACTTAAAAGAAATTGCTGATTGATAAGTTATAATACTTCAGTATAGACAGTATTTTTATCGGGCGGCCAGGGTTCATGGCTCTTTCGTACCACCACATCTATAGTCATAGGTTCGAGACGAGTAGTGACTTTTTTTAAATTTTACATTATCTCCCAAACTATTCGTCCAAACAACATGCTATAAAGGGCAAGTTTATTATCTACATAAAATTGTCTTGATGATGAATTAACTTTCGTTTGTAAGGATTAATATGCCATGCCTAATAATAATAAGGCTTATAAATCACTTTTCAAATTTCAATTTAAAAAAATCACATAATATTTTATTGTGGCTTATGTATAGTATAGTGGACTATTTTTTATGTACTAAGGAGCAATATTTCTGTAGAACTTTGTATTTATTCATCACTAACCATTACGCCAGCGCACGCGGACTAACCAGTTCGGGTGCGCGGTTTCGTCCAACTTACTTAACAAAAAACAATATTTAAAGCTAGCTGAGAGGTGTGGCCTATTTCTAGATAACCTATACTATTCCTCGTGAATCTGGCTATCATATACAAAAATATTTTTCGCATCGCTGTTTCAGAGATCAGCGTGTTTTGTGCAAACAAAAAAATCTTCTGTTTTATTATACTAGTATAGATATAGATTAGTGGAAATTGTGGGAACCCGTTGGATGCGAGCTGCATAGGAGCGGCGGTCATTGGTGGAGGCCTATGTCCAGCAGTCGACGTTTTTAGGCAGAATGGATGGATGGATGGACGGATGAGTTACACTGACACAAATTACAGTAAATAAAAAAATTGGCTAACTGTCGGTGTAGCGTTGTTGTATAATCAGGCTATTTACATAATAAATAAGCCCTCAATATAACTGTGACGCACTTCCTAATTAACCGACTATGAATACGCACAAATCGAGAGATATTTATTATTATATTCTGTACCGACTGAAACGGTCTCGTTCAGTCATGCAATGACGTCGTTGAAGGTCAATAATATCGCAATTAATATTACTTAAAACGGTATAAAACTTTACCTTTTACAAATATAATATGATTGTTTTGTAATATGAATAAAGAAGAAATATGAAGGAAGAAGGTAAAAGCTGTTAAGCTTAGTTATCATTATTAGTGTCCACTTTAAAAGGTGGATACAATAAAAATAGAGATAAGAAGGATGGAGAAATACAAGAGAGTACATAAATACGAATTATTAAATGTACTCCGTTATTACTATTAGCAGAGTGTTAAATGTAACATTTAAATTATAGTATAATGAAAATAATAGCATTAAACACAATTTATGCAAATAATTTAAACTTACAAGATTTAATTGCTTTGGTTAATTTTTAATTATCTACATCCTTTATAGTAAAAAAGAACATGAAAAAGTAGTTACATGTCTTAAAAAGCAAGCAATACTAGTGTAAGTTTCTTTAATCTATACATATAATAAAATTGAAGTGTCTGTTTGTAATGTCAAAATAACAGGTTTTTTGTAAATGCATACACTTTTTTTTTTACTACCACTTTTTTATTTTTGTCTGTCTGTCTGTTTGTTCTGGGTAATCTAAGAAATGGTTGGAACGATTTTGGCGGGACTTACACTGGCAGATAGCTTATGTGTTAAGGCATAACTTAGGCTACTTTAATTTTAGAAAAATAATTAGTGTTCCGTACAAAAACTAAAAAATGTTTTCCTGTAGTCCACGCGAGAGGAGCCGCGAGTACAGCTAGTCTACACATATAATAAAAATGAAGTGTCTGTTTGTAATGTCAAAATAACACATTTTTACTAAATGCATATGTTTTTTTTTTTTTTTTTTCGAACTGACTATACTGTTAGCCTTAGGGGCCCTGGAGCCTTTACGGCTTTTACAGCTTTACCGGGCTTGAAAATGCATATGATAGTATACACGCTACATATAACAAAAAAACATTTTGTAAATGTTTTGCCTGTCCGTCTGTCTGTCTGTTTGCTCCGAAACGGTTGGACCGATTTTGAAGGATCTTTCAGTGCCAGATAGCTGATGTTACAAGGAATAAATTAGGCATCTTTTATTTATGAAAAATAATTAGGGTTCCGCAAAAAAAAAAAAACAGTAGTGCACGCGAGCGGAGCTGCGGGCACAGCTAATAAATTTATAAAGAAAAATAAACTATAAATTCAATCATTATTAAGTGAATAAGGAATATAATTCACTTTAAACGGTAAAATGAATTGCCCGTACTAAAGGTCAAAGTCTTTAGCCACGCAAGTTCAAGATTTAAATAAACCGGTAAGTGGATATTTTTTTAATATAGCAGAAGTAGAAAACGCGACATTCAGTCCACGTGACGTATGTAGTCTGATAGTGACTAAATTTTAATAGCTTGTAGACCAGAGCAGAGTGTGTTTGCAGCCTAACCCTTCGAACTGGAACTCATCAGCGTGAGAACTGCTGCTTTGCTATTAAAAGTTTCTTGGCGGTGCAGATGGTGCTTTCACTTTCAACCCCGCACATGTACTACTTACGACCACATTACTACCTTCAATAGACCCAACTGTCCAATCTTTAAGCACCACTATTTACCCCAATATCGTGAAATAAACAAATAACATGTAAGTACATAAATTATATTGATAAAATACATAAATTATAAGTTTCAAGTACTACTCATCCAAGTTATTAAAGTAAAATATAATATTTTACAACCAGTATACTAACTAGTTTACGTACGTTTTCGTAGCCAACTGGCTACGAAGTCCTTAGTCCTTTCAGCCAGATATAATAAAAAATAACTTTCAAATGAGTAACCAAAACAACGTTGAATTCAAATATTGCATAATCTGTAAAATAGTGTTCTATTTTCGTCAATATTGTTGCTTGTAATGCTTGTAATGATTTTTCTTAAATTATTTTAACTACTTTTTTTATTTATCGAATAAGTGCAGTTTAAACACTATTTGTAATTATTGTAATAAGAAGTACAGATATAATTTTTAATTTATAGGAACAAAAAAATTGACACCCTTCATTATGGTAAGATCTTTTCTACAGTTCTACTTAAAGAATTTTATCAATACTGTTATGGAACTCCGTAACCATAACCGACTCTATCGGATATCGGAAGAAAAAAATCCGAAACCATATTCGTATCCCATATAAACGTTTCGGATAGGGACGGAGTTGAATGAGACATTACTAAATGAGTACCAAAAATGGCAATATTTAAATAAAAATAATCTAAAATAAAGTCAATATTGTTAAATTACTAATGATAAAATAATATCCTAATCTGTAATCATAACCGAAATCGATTAAATAATGACATGCATATTCAGATCCGATATATTTTATCTGTAGCACGCCTGAATTTTACTAAACCAGACAATTTTGAAAAATATCCATACCTTGTTTTTCCGTAATTTTATTAAGTCCACACGTTGTCCGTGTCAGGTGGAGATTCAAATACAACTGATAACGTACGTATGTTACGTTTATAACAAGTAATACATACGAAATATACATACGTGTATTGTAGATTTATAGTTGTAGGCAATAGGTACCTACAATAGTTACACTTAGGACTTTGAACCGCCTGCACTGTGTTAGAGTAGTTCTATCCAATGACGTAGGTCGTAGTGTCTCTGTTTCTTAGTTCTACTACACTACAAAAAACCTAACATAGGATAACCTTTATCAATTAGATAAACAAATGTATATTAAATTTTCATTATTAATACTTTTATCGTGAAAGTCTCAATAAGTAAAGGTCATAGATTTAAAAATCTATGGTAAATATAGATTTGCCATTGACATATATTCTAGTGTGTATCGACGTTTAAATCGATAAGATTTGCTATTATGTATTTATATTGGCTAATAGATAATGTTACGATCAATACCAATCAAATATGAACTGGACAAAACTTAGGCCCAGTAGTAAATTGATTTAGATAATTAAAATTATTATTTTAATCATTTCAATTTTTAAACATAATGTGTAAAAGTTAATGTATAGTAAGTTTTACTGGCATATTGTTTTTTCTTTATACAATCAAAAATATTTATGTCTAGACAATCTTATAATCTATACATATTATAAAACTCAACGTCTCTCTGTCTGTCTGTCCGTTTATGTTCTTTTCACACGAAAACCGAAACCGAAACTTATCTGATTCACATGGTTTTTCCTTTAATTGATAAATATGTTATCTGGCCAGGTTATAGGATATATTTTGTTACATAAAGTAACGTATGAAAAAAGCAGTGACGATAATGATGAACCAATTCGGAAAAAAGATGCTTTTGGGGCGTTTAAATGGCTTACGCTGAAAAAACCATAAGAGATAAATCAAATGAATGTAGTACACAATTGTAGATCTTAAAGAGACCTAAAAAAGTCAGTGATAGCATGTATCTATCTTCTAAGAATCATCCGGAATAAGCATTTTTGGGGCAGCATAATTCGCGCGTGCGCTCGAACGACAGCATTCTGTAGTCCACGCATGCGGAGCCATTATTCAGACATTATTCATCATTTAGCTTAACGTAAATTGAACAAAACATAAGGTTACATAATGTTCTTGTCTGTTATAACAGACAACATATATGTTAGACAATTGAAGGGCTTTTTAGACTACTTTATTTTATTTATTTAGATGTAAAAGTTGACCTTATTAACAATGTAATACATAAATAAGGACATAACATAAAGAAGCACATTTCTACGTTATATTACGCTAAATATAAACTGTGAGTTTTTAGTACAATTAATTTTGGTAGCATTTTGAATAGTTTATAATTTTCCTGTACAGACATCGCGTCGGTGGACGTGAGTTCGAATCCCTGCAATGAACAGGAGCTTACGTTGAAAGAAACATCATGATGAAACCGTACCTTTTTCTAATTACCAGACAGATTACAGAACAAATTCTTTTAGTCTGAGGTAACACACTCAGCCTTTATGTCTTTATAATAATATCGGTTAATATTTATATTTACTTGGGTATTCTCAAAGCCGTACTGGTCAAATACCGTCAGGTGAGACTGAGGTAAGGTGAGGTTTTATTGTAAGTTGCTGTTTTTCGTACACGAAATACACCGCGCGGACGAAGTCGCAGGCACAGCTAGTCTTTATTATGTCTTAACAATATTGCAAAAATCATCCGCGATGAGTTCCGAATATTATATAAATCAAAATAATTAATATAAAATTAACATTAAATAAAAATGTCTGCGTATTTACTCCGTATGTAGTTCATGAATATTACGACTCGAATTTCATTTACTTGCTTCTATGTATATGTAATCTTATTTACTCTTATGAATAAAGTTTACCTTTTGTATTTAATTAAAGTCATTCTTTCATGTAAATATATTATTTAACCAACTGTTTTGTCTTATATAATATATTACGATGGCAGATGGCCCAGTGACCGAATTTTTGCTATTTCAGTGTGTTTATTAAAAAGTTCTTGCATGTAAAACGTGATCTCACAAGTCATGCAAAGTGTATTTGAAAGGTCAAGCTGTACTAAATCCATATATGACGTTGTTTCGGTTTTCACAAAAAAAAATTTAACGTAATATTTTTTTCCAGCTCTCACAGCTGTGAATGTCGCATGAGTTTTCTCCTGAAACTTAAAGTAAATTTAAAGTTAAGTACTTAGTTCGTGGTCTAATACATGACTTTTTTCAATCTGACTATAATATTAGCCATAAGATTGTACCCGTTCTTTATAATATAGTGCCTTATTTCAGGGGAAAACATAGGGAAAAACAAGAATACAATACATACAAGAATAAAAACACATAAAATATTAAAAACATAAAAAATAAACTACATGACAATAAGATTTGGCATCAGATTTTGTCGTTAGTGACGAAGACGACGGTGTTTTTCAGCCAAACCTAAGGATTCAGCCGGAAGTCATTTGACTAATCACAAAATTTCACACACAATTACAATTATCCTACGTCATGGTTAATTAGCAAAAAAACAAAAAAGTAATGTATGTCTACTACATCTACTGTCATACTACATATGCCTGGAAAATATGAACTGCCAAGAATTAAATTAAATTATAAATGCGACCGGTAAATTAATGATGAATAGTTTTAGTACCTAAATTAATTCCTTTCTAAGGCTATTATTTTTAAATGTCTCTTAATTGCGAAATTGCCTTTAAAACAAAATAGGGGAGGAACATCATTTTTTACGTCGCATATTTTAAATCACCTTTGGTGGCTTTGGAACCAATAGGATTCTTTATATGTAAATCATTATAAGACCAAAAAGAAAAGCATAATTTAAGACAATACGTACTACTTTCACTTGAGTTTCCACTAATATTATACGATATATCTACCTTATTTGATACAATGTTCTTTTTTTTCTAATTTTAACAACCAACATTTTATTTACTCAAACAAAAGGTGGCAACCCTAATCTATTCTGATTATTCTAATGAATCCTAAATTTATTAGGATCAAGGTATCTGAGTGAAACTTAAGTTAACCTAAGTTTAAATTAAAAATCGTTGATTAACTATTACTTAATTACACCTGGAAAAGTACATGATAGTACATTTTTTATTTTTTTTTACAATAAGTAGGTACCTACCTATGTTCTAAACGAGTGAAGAGTTAGCACACTTAAGTGATGACCCCTTATCAGTACAGTTGCTTGTAATTTATTTTTATTCATCACCTAATAGCAATCACAGTGTAAACATTGAAACTTGGTTAACGCTCGAATATTATCACGAGTGAAACGAACGATCGTGGAAAGGAGATGGCTATGTGTAATAGGAGTGAGTTAGACAAGGAGGTATTTGTGCTTGGCCTAAATTCGCGATAATGCAAAAGGCCGCGGCGCGAAAGAGCGCGAGGCGAATAGAAAACGGGGGATTAGCGTCCGTCTCACATCGCTACCGAATTGTAACTATGTACTTGTGACTGCTCTACTGAGGAGTTTGTACTCTATAGGGCTATTCTTATAAAAAATATTAAAGACATTAAAATTATCCGATGTTTTCGAATCGAAAATATCGTGATTTAAGTACCTATATTAGTAAAGACAATGTATTTAAGGTACTTTATTGGATAAGGATTAATGCTGTATTGCTTAAAATCACTTCGTAAAATGTAAAGGATAAAAAATGGTTATTGAGGGTTATCCTTAAGAGATAGACATATACCATCGCGGACATTTTTTGTTGACCTTTTTAAGGTGTACAATACTGTAGTACATTATTTTGATTTATCTCGTGGGGTTCAACCAGCTTTTGCAATGTAAGCGCAAAAAATGTGTTTATTTACGATATCACATTAGAAACATCTAAATTTATCAGTGTTTCTCTACAAATGATGCATGTATATACATATAAACCTTCCTCTTGAATCACTCTATCTATTAAAAAAAACCATTCAAAATCCGTTGCGCAGTTTTAAAGATTTAAGCATACATAGGGACGGACAGAGCGACGCGACTTTGTTTTATACTATGTAATGATTAGAGGCGCTCCGTACGTGCCCACACTGCATAAATGTTGAAGCCACTAAAGTAAGGTGTACGGATTGCAGTACAGTTCATTCGAACAGTATTTGGATCGCTCAGTCTAGTTTACTTAGTAAATTTCTCGATGTATTTTACCGAGAAACAATGCGGTGCAGTGCCCTACGGCATAAGTTTATTACGCAGCAACTGACAATTTTTATAGCCTATCAATTTAGGAATGACATAAGTTTACAGTGTACAAAATTTCATGGAATGGGTTGAGCCGTTTTTAAGCAGCATACAAACAGAAAGACAATATTTTTTTAAGTCATATTCGTAATTAGTTTCTTTATAATATATACATACCTATGAAGAAATAGGAAAAACTGACATGTACACACAGATTTACATATTTATTAAAATAGACAAATGACCTCTTTACATTTCCCACTAAAACGAAATTCAATAATTGAAATTGATTTGAATCTCCCAACACGACCGTGGTGACGTAAAAGAAAGAACTCAATAATCTGTATAACCAACAGCTGTGTATAGTAAATATAGTATACTACGTCGTGACGTCACTTCATTGAATAAAACCGGTGTATGGAAAGCTTCAATGAACTGCATGTGTTCAACATTTGCGTTTGACTTGAATCTACCTATATTATAAATGTGAAAGTACGTTTGAATGTGCGTTCTTCAGTCACGCTCGAACGAGAGAACGGATTCTAATATAATTTTACTTAGAAATCGATTACATCGTGAAATAGGACAAGGGATACTTTTGCCCTTATTCATTGCATGGCGAAGCGAGCGGGTAATAGCTAGTAGTATTGTAATAAATAATGACTTAATTCAACGCAAAATTTTATACCACTCCTTTCGGTCTTTTTCCCTTTTCAATGCCCGAACGTACATAAGGTCTTGTAGTAATCTCCAGGTTAACAAAGTGATTACAATTAACTCGTCAATTTAATTGTGATGGTGAACAACCAGCACTTTCACTCATTTGATACAATCAATACACAGAGGCCCCCAACATGGTATGTGCAGACCAATTTCGGTAAAATTAATAGACGGGACAGGACAATATTATGACGTCATAATCTGGTTCGAACTTTGGTCAAAAGAAAAAAAGAAGACACCTAGATTTCACTACTCAATACTTTTTCTTATTTTGACGTCGCAGGAGTACTTGCCAGTGTCAATGGTATTAAGCCTAATTTCGTAGTCTTTTGTAAAAGCGGAGTCAGACAAGATGTTGGCTCCTTTGTTAAAACTGTCTAGGGAGTTTTTGTGGCAAAATGTATGTTTCTATTTATCTATACATATTACGAAACTCAAAGTCTCTCTGTCTGTCTGTTACTGTTCTTGTCATGTTAATGTTCATGTCAGCACAATTCGCGCGTGCGCTCGACCGACGGCAGTCTGTAGTCCACACGAGGGGAGCCGCGGGCACAACTCGTTATTTATAATCCACTTCACGCATGCACAATAAACAAACTACCTAATGCAAAATACTACCAATATTATATAATATAGGCAGAACCCAAACTGTCAACGTCGTCATTTACACTGCATTCACTGAGTTTAATTCAATCCTGAAAAGAGGAGATAAAAGTGCCCCAAATTTTGTGTGCCCAAGATCTAAGACAGCCTCGAGAAATTTTACCTTTTCACCGCTCTTTCCACCGTCACCAAATGAAGATAATTCTAATTCTTAAACACCTGTTGGTCTGCTCTAGCAGTTCTACTTAAATAGTTAATCCCGTTTCTTGTCTTACCATCTTCGACCACAACAATACTTAAAACTTTATGTTAAATTATTGTAAAACAAAAAAAGAGCATTTGAACCATGCTTACCCGAAACGTAATCCTTGGCTTGGAGCATACGCAGAATTTAGATGGTCATGCAAATTCGTTTTACGTGACATGTTTTTTTAACAGAAACCATTATGCTATTAAATCTAGGAAATGTCGGTTTGACGGTAGCACATCACTCTAAAAGTAACATTCGTGATAATAATAAAGCTACAAATTGTACATATATATACGTACGAACTACGGTAACTATGTTGTATTATTAATATATTCAAAGTAATAAAAATAAATCACCCGCTTAAATATGAACCAATACAAAATAGTACATTTAAAAACAGAGATTTAGTAATACAATACGATAAAATAAAAAAAATAAATTCCTGGATTTCACCTGGAAAATGAATTCTATAAGAGAGTCATTTTTAAATTAATATTACATTTTGTAGACTTCAGTGACGTTAAAAAAGCAAGCATACAAAAAAAACTCGAAACCAAGTAAACTATACTGCAGGTACTAAGTAGCATTCTCCAGTTACTATATTTATCGATGTGTATATACAAACAAAAGGTAAAAAAATAAACGAAAAACTTACAAAAACTTTTTATTGTTAGCGAGAACAATAACTTTAGTTCAGTCTATAAGCTCTACGGTATACAAGTTACACATGATGTATATCTAATAAAATTATATTAAAGAATAATGAAGATTAAGTAAATCTTCTTGGTTTTTTCTACTTAAAGCATGCGAAAGACTATGTTTTGTATAAAATATTAACAACACCATTTTTTTCTGGGTAGGTACTAACATAATTTGAAACATATTATATGTTAATTATCTAAGCCCTAGAATCAAATAAGAAACTGTTATTTTTCACTGTTTATACCCAGTGTTCGTGATTTTTGCGTATTGTTCAGCTTAGTTCTTGACTTGTGTGTCTATCTTTCTACACCAATTTCTTCCGACGGTATTCTGTAGTCCATGTGAGCGGAGCTGCGGGCACAAGTAGTACTTATATATATCCTCCACCCAGTTACAAAATATTTTTACAGTATAAAGTCTGGTTAACAGCTCGTTTAACAAGCTTATAAAATTGTGCAAAAATGTAAATAAACATATAAATTTATCATAAAAAAATGCGATAAAATTATCTAACAAAATTAGGTAAGCAATCTGATTAATTGAAATTTTTTATACTTTTCGTCACACTAACTACGCACTATTTGAGGGAAAAAATAATTGAAAAAATGAAATATAGGTTCCGTAAATTCAAGTATCAAAAATTAAAATACATTTTCTTCCAAACAATGCACTTAAATCGTATATTATAGAATTTCCTGTATTTATTATTTTACAGACATATGTGTTCGATAAGATAATATAACTAGTATCTATGTAATTCTGATCATTTGATACAACACCTCAATCCAAGATATAATATTAGAAATATTTCATCATGATATCGCAACTTCAAAGAACTAATGGTAACGAACTAAACGAAAATAGTAATTAGAAAATAATATAATATTTAGTTTAAAAATATAATGATATTATAATTGGCATACGAATTTAAAAGTTTATTTAGTTCAACTGCATGATAATAGATGTCGCTGGTGACAAAAAAGTAGAACATGTTTGCTGTTACAAAAATATCTTGTTTCCTCGTATCGCGGTCGACACGACTTAAATCGACGGAGAGCGCGAGCACGTTATGATTACAACTGACCTTGGAGCAAAAAGGGGAACGATTTTAATTCCAACTCGAGCGTGTTTTTTACTTAGCGAACACTACCAGTCAATACCTTAGATATTTCAGTGTTCCAAACCTACTTTAGAATTAGACAAAAGTTTTAAATGAAATAGGGAATATTTCAATATTTTTACAACAAGCATAATACGTACTTCCGTAAATAAATTTATTTTATTGTTCATTTTAGATTATATTAGTTAATTGTTACCATGAAACATTAATGTTTCCTATATTATATATAAAATGAATAAACAAAAAATCAATAAAAATAAATTGGTGATGGGTCACTGATAGATAGCGCGCTCGTTGGCCTTATTGAAAGGTATGGGTTCAAATCCTAGTAAATCAGAGATTTCGATGAAAGAATATCTACATATACGTACGTACTCATAGCCTTTAATAATTTCTTTATAACTATTACCTACTCCACGAAAACATAGGTGTTGTTTGATATTGAAGATAGATAATTAATTGATACATGCATTTTTAGGAGGGCGCACTAACGATCAAAGCCTTTTTGAAATATCTAAGTATTATAGCTTCAATATATCCATATCAAATTATTAAGATGGTTTCGTAACACGATATATTGTACGATATTATTATCCATTTAAGAACATTTTTTTTTCGATTTGACTATACTGTTAGCCTTAAGGGCCCTGAAGCCTCAGAAGGCTTACAGCTTCACCGGGTTTAGGGGCGAGCACTGAAGGCACTCAGCCGCGCTATTGCATTAGATGCAATTAAGTCGCGAACTGAGGAACACTTAGGGTTGCCAACCCTACTATATAATATAGTATCCTACTATATTAGTCGTCTAACTACTATATTTCTAAACAAACGAAGTAAACGAAACTGTTGGCGAAACTGTTATATTTTTTTTGCGTAAATAAATTAGGCAAAATTATTTCTTCCAACGACATAGACACGATTCTCTGACAAATATTTATACGTTAATTTATTATTGTTATGAAGTTTGATTTATTGGATGTTATAGATTAATTTCACACATGCGCTTTCCGAGGCTGTATAATGAGTTTTCTATAAAATACGAAGGCTGTATACACAGATTGTTTTAAATGGCTGGAAGAATTTATAAAACTTTTTAATATTTTCAGAACTTTATTTGAAGAGACTGAAAACAACAGAAATTTTCTAGAAAGAAGATTGATCTGAGATGAAAGATCGATCACAACATTAATAAAGAAATTATATATATACTATCAAGCTTACGAATAATAACTACAACATATAATGCAGAATAATAGTCAAATCTGAAATATAAATCTATGAGATTTAATTTAGACCTGCGCATTTATATAATATATATATATATAAATAACGAGGACACATATATTGGATGTTTGTAATGATCATGTACTCAATTTAAATAAAGGTACATACTCATAATAAATTGTTCTCCATTCTATATTTCCTCTGAGACACAGGCTACATCGGAGTTCTTCGGAATTGTCCAAATTCCGAAAACAGTGGAACTTCATATATAACAAACGTGGAATTTCATATATAAGGACCTAATATTACATCACTTCGTCAAGTCCGGTGAAGCTGTAAAAGCCGTTCGAGGCTCCTGGGCCCTTATGGCTAACAGTATAGTCAGATCGAAAAAAAAAAAAAAAAAAAAAAAAAACATCACTTCGTGACGTCATATTTCACTTTAAGAACATACATTACAATAATAAATTTGCCAACGTCCATACCACGTTGAAAACACCGGTTCTCGTCCGATCACCGAAGTTAAGCAACGTCGGGCGCGGTCAGTACTTGGATGGGTGACCGCCTGGGAACACCGCGTGACGTTGGCTTTTTTGCTACTTGTACATATATTAATTATACAGTGACATCATAAACACAAATATTTTAACTTTAATGACTCTATATACATTTTAAGCACTTACACAGTGACAGTGTGCAATAATACTAAATCAGATTAATTAAATATCGATTATTTTAAAATGAACATGAGACAGAATTTCGTATCTGTTAAATATTTATTTGTCGTCTTCTGAAACGGAATGTCAAATCCGTAAAATCTGGCCTCCGAAAAGACCAGTCACCTGACATTCACTTACTTCCAAGAATCTTTGTCAACGCCGTCACTCGGTGACTCAACACATTTCCAGAAATGCAAAAGAACATAAAATTCTGTGGTTGATTGTATTTGATTCGATAAACAATACACTATTGTTAAAATGAGGAATGTTCTTTATCGCGATCTTCGTAATATTAAATAACATATTGACAAAACCAGGTAACCGTCATCAAAATCGTCACAGAACATCTAGAAATCTCGATCAAGGTCAAGCCTCGATCGGCCAGTTAAAAAAGCGAGATTCTTCGTCTATATTATTAAGCGACCTTTTGATCATCCGATTTAATACTTCTGGGTAATGAAAACTAGCTTCTACCAGCGACATCGCTCAAGTCACATTAATGCCAAACTTTTATTAAAATAAAATACTGCTTGACGCTTGGCCTCAGTCACAGCTGATGCGAAGTGAAGACGAGGCCGAGGATGGTAAGGGTTCGCTCAGTAAAATAATATACACTAGCTTAGCCAGATACATAGGAGTAAATCTCTACTGATTATTTATCTATATAAGAGTAAATCTCTACTGATTATTTATCTATATAAATAAATGTTACTGTTTGTCCCCTATACGTTCCATGCGTATCAGATTGCGATGAAACTTTGGTGATGTTGTATCTACGCATGCCTTTTTTTATATTATAAAGGTGGCAAATAAGCATGCGGCCCGCCTGATGGTAAACGGCTATCGTAGTCTATGGACGCTTTTAATGCCATAGGTATCACCACAGAGTACATTTGTATATAGAGCGCGTTGCGGACCTTGAACCCCCCTACCTCAAGGAGCTCTGGAAACCCTACTAACCGCAGAAACACATTACAGGGTTATTTGGATGGTTTTTGTTATATGAATTAAAATAAAAAACATGTGAAACGGATAAGTAGTTTTCGCATGAAAAGAACATAAACGGACGGACAGACAGAGAGACGTTCAGACGTTTTATAATATGTATAGATATATATTTTAGATGCATTTATGCAGTTCCAATGATATTATATATAATATCATTGTGCAGTTCGAATATGTGAGCCCCATCGTAGCATAAACCTATTATCTAACCTATTAAAGAAAATAATGCTCAATGTGGGATCACCCACATCACTTTAGAAGAAAGATATATGCCATCACAGATATATTTGTGATTTACAAATATGTAGTTTATTAATTAAATATATATATCTAATGATTTACTCAGCAAAACCATTTAAACGCCTCAAAAGCGTCGTTCTTCTGAATTGATTCACTATTATCTCTACTTATTTTGTACGTTACTTTATGTAATAAAATATATAACATAGATATGAATTAGAATAAAAAACATGTAAATCGGATAAGTCGTTTATGCATGAAAAGAACATAGACGAACAGACAGACAGAGAAACTTTGACTTTTATAATATGTATAGAAGATGCAGTTAATTTGAACAGACTAGCCGTCTCATCAGTGGACGTATCACCTAATATTTTATTATACACTTCAAAGTGCAACTTCTAATCTGTTCGTTAAAAAAATGGTTTATTTCCTAACATAAAATAAATTCAATCTCCAGCCCAGCAATATTCACTCAGCCAGACAACCAACAGCCTGTCCGTCCGCTTATCGGATGTACGAGGACCGACATACAAACATAAAAAATTCAACTCGAACCCTCGCTGCGTTTGTTCCCTTCGTTTTTATACGCCCATCCCAATTCCTAAACCCTCGGGCCTCAAGCGGGCTTTTTAGAACCGGAGCCCTGCATTCAACTGACACCCTATTATAATATTTCGTTTCAAATACGTACCCCGTCGTAAAGGCCAACCGTCAAGCGATACTGTTATCGCTTGCACGCCGCACAGAATAAATAACTACGGACTGTTATTATCTAGTTTGAATGTCGAACAAAACGTTATTGTTTCGTCAGTCGTAAATGATGAATTGTGTTTCATTGCTTTTAGTTTTTTTTAGAAATCCTTTTAAATTGCAAATATATCCATCTTTGTTAGTAAAATAATTGGCAACAAAACTTATACAGTTTTAAATACATGATTATTTTAAATATTTATTTATTTGTATTTTTGGCAACGTAAATAATTTATATTTATTTATTAACATTTACTCATTACATTGTAATTAATTATCATACCAGTAACATCACTGGTTATAAGAAAAAAATTTGTCAATGGTTTGTTTTTCAAAAATAAAATTGGGATGACTTTAATATTAAGTATTGGTGACCCGCTCCGGCTTCGCACGGGTGCAATTTACTAAAATTATGTCATTTATGTTTAAAAAATCATGTTCGATCGATTTACAGTTCATCGTTTTAGTATGGATAGTTCATTGTTATGAAAAGTGCACTTAGCTCGCGACTCGCTATTGATAGGTATGACGCAGGAAGGGTGACGACAGAGCATACCGCCTACCGTTTAGCTGCGAGTGATTTTTTTTGGTTGCGCATTATTTTGAATCTGTGATATGTTCTACGGTATTAATTTAAATGATATTATGTTTAGAGCAATTTTAATCTACATTAACAGCCCAAGGTAACTGATATATTTATAAGGATTAATAATGAATTTGGACAAAATACACTATTCTATTACTACTATACAAAAACTTAATTAGAATGTATTATATATAGAAATACTAACCGTCCAATATTATCTAAATTACAGTGAAAACCGTATCAAAATCCGTTGCGTGGTTTAGACGAAGTAAGCGGACTGCGGAGAAACAAACAGACAGACGCGGATAGCGACTTACTTTTTATACTATTAAAAGATATACCTGTATACCGTATGTATACCAAAGAATAAAATTTCACAATAAGATACCTAGCCGCGCGCCGCGTCTCTCTGTAGGCGTTTTTCGTGATTACGTGCTAATCCCAGAAGCCACTAAAAGGTTTCCATTTTTGTTTTCACAAACGGAACAATGGCTCGCGTGTACGGACATCGCGTCAATCGACGAGAATTAGAATCCCTGCAATGACACTGAGCTTTCGGTGAAGGAAACACTGTGATTAAATCATAGCATGGTGGTAGGGGTTTTTATAATGCCTTCCTGGCTAGCTACCACCCTTAGGTTGCAAATCTATCGCCAAGCACCAATAGGTTTATTCCGGCAGCTGAACCATATTATCACATAAGATCACGTGAGCTGTGGTCATAACGCTAAACCTATAACGATAAAAATATTGCTATTTACTAATGTTACCCGCGATACTTTTCAAAGAGTTTAAAAACCCAACATCTTGTGAAGTTAATAACCAATTTCGATGAAAGTTGGACGAGGTCGAAGGACGAGTTAAAGTACGGTAACATAATATGGTACTTTTCACACGTTATCGCGTTACGAATATTTTTATGTATCCCCTGACATCTATCTATATAGGTATATTAGTGAGTTTCCTGCAAGTATCATATTTCTTGCCACTGTCAATAACGGGCAGTTTCATGGTTTCTCATATCACATGGCTTTTAGTTAGGGATGGGCCGAAGTTCGGTAAACATTCGGTTTAACCGAAGTTAGGCAGTTTTACCAAAGTTAGGCCAAAGCCGAAGTTTGGTAACTATCTATTTAGCGCTGACGTTAAAATAATATAGAAGAATTGGTTGTACAATTAATCTCGGGATTAAATAAAACAATATTTTACTCAAATATCCAATCAAGTGACGATGATATGGAGAAAAGTCTTCAATAACTCAATAAACAGTGAAACTCAAGTATACAACAATTGTTTATATAGGTCATCATTCACATGTCAATCGTCATAGATTTCATTTTGACCTTTGAAAGCCATTGTCGAATCATAGTTTCTAATTTTTCGAATATCTGAGGTATAAATAACTACATGATTCATAAATTTGTATGTAGTTACTTGATATTGGCCTTGCACTAGAGAAATTAATCAAAACTAATTACATAGTCTTCCAAAACTGAAAGCGGTTGATTAACCAACGTTATAATATCTGGTAAGGCTTCATGAATTTGCGTAGAATATGGGTCACTTGCAGTAAAACAGTGAACGGTGGTAATAATAGTGCTAACAAGACGCCGGTATAGATATACAATATCGCTCGAAGTCGAGTGTAGATAAATATCACGACTTGACTCCATCGTGTGAATTGGAAATTGTAGCTGCTTGAACTCTTTTTATGTTTACTTATGAGATGGTTCGATAATATAGTAGTAGATCTAGTACGACCGTTACCACATCGAAGAATCATTAACTCGAGTGTGTCCGGGTTCAGGAGGAAGTAAGGGACCGAGGGGAGAAGTGAGCGAGATAAATGGAACCGAACATTTGGCCGAAATTCAGCTTCGGTATAAACCACATTCGGCCCAACTATATTTTAACCTATGTCAACGACATGCGCATATATATAAGGGGATATATATTATACTAGCTGTGCCCGCGACTCCGCTTGCGTGAACTACTAAAAAAGCTTCTTTATTTTTTTGCGGAACCCTAATTATTTATCTAAAATATTCTAAGTTATTCCTTATATCATCAGCTATCTGCCAGTGAAAGTCCCGTCAAAATCGGTCCAACTGTTTCGGAGGTTACCCGGGAAAATCACATAGACAGACAAAAATTAAAAAATAAGTGTGTTTTGTTATAGGTATGCGTTTAGTAAAAACCTGTTATTTTGACATTACAAACAGACACATTTTATGATATGTATAGATGTCGATAAGAAGGGGATATGAGGCTGGGATCCCCACCAAATATCGACACTGAAACAACAATATTATTACTAAGTTTAAATTTATAAAATGCCAAAAATAAGTATTAATTTTCAACTGCTTGATTTTCTTAGCGTTCAGAACTAGGTATTTTTATGATGTTGCAAAAAGTACATAGTTTACCTTTGTGCATTTTAGGACTCCTCCCAGTATCTGAAAACTATAGCTATGCTCATGGTCAACGATGTCCACTAATAATGGCTACTATAAAAAACCCAAGCCCGGTAAAGCTATCAAAGCCTCTAATGCCTCCAGGTTAACAGTATAGGCAGCTCAAAAAAAGTTCAAACGAACTAACAATCTCTACAGATTTTATAATATTAGTATAGATTTATATATCGTAGAGTTGTAGCCGACTTCGTAGTCTGGTTTCAGCAATGTTGTATGGCTTAACATTACACTCTTCGCAACATGTTAATTTTTGTTTATTTCTATTTGATAATTGAACTCTGAAAACGCTGTCAGCCATATTAGTCCATATATTTTATCTTTGATGTGACGTCATACGGGTTGTAAACAAACATTTGAGATTTAGCAAACGTCATTTTAATAAAAAGTATCGAGCTTTTCACAATTATGACGTTTGCTAAATCTCAAATGTTTGTTTTCGACCCGTATGACGTCACATAAAAGATTATATCGACTAATATGGCTGACGGCGTTTTCGCCTGTTTACGAAAAGTAAACTTTTAAAATAAAGTTTGGCAGTTTACTAGGTCCGAAAAAATATTAGGGCTACTTTAAAAAATAGTCAACTAGCATATTGCATTAACTTTTTCACTTGACTAGAGATGTGGTTGACTTCGGTGTCTGGTTTCCGCAATGTTATATGGCTTAGCAATGCACTCTTCGCAACATGTATAAAAATATATATGCTAATTTCTATTCATTATAAAATTCAAGAGATTGTTTTTTTTTTATTATTTGAACGCGCTAATCTCTGGAACTACCAGTCAGATTTCATAAATTATTTTAGAATTATATAGCCTATCTTTTTGAGGAAGGCTATATATATAACTTCACGCTCCGATCCTAAGGAGTGGAGCAATAACGGAAAGTGAGTACAAAGATAGGCTACACGAATACGTTGGCGGCTGCGCGATGAAGATGGATGAAACCGAGCTAGTTAAAAAATAAACTTAAATTTTTATCACAATTCGAGTTTAACATACTAGGACATCCGAAAAACCCTTATCATGACCACATGCTTTTAAAACTGCATCGTTGAAATCTAACATTAAATCACGTAAAACTCTTTGGTTGTGTAAAAAAAGACTACAAAACTTTGAATATCACATATAAAACACACTGGAAATAGGACACCTATAGAAGAAATAGGGTACGAAACTACAATGAGCTTCAGCTTTCGGTGGAAGTATAAACATCCTACTGAAAATATAGCATGTGGTGAGTGGCAGAGCGTTAACTATTGCTCACCTTGCTTGCTTGGTAGCTATGATAAAGGTTGATTTCTTAATCTCTCTTTTCTCTTAGTCCGTTGCCAAGCACCTTTCTGCGATGAAGAGTTTTTCCAGGCTTACCGTAACCTTCTTCGTCGTTCGTATGATCATTGTACATGGTGTTCTGATTATAGCCAAATGCAAATTTAACAATAATCTATACCTACTTAATATTATAAAGCTTAAGACTACCACTCAGATTTAGCATATATAGCCTATTTATTTAGGAAGGTTATGGGTTGTATAACTTCACGCTATGACCCTAAGGAGCGGAGCAGTAACCATGAAGGACAAGCAATCTGGAAAGCTGTAGGCAAGTGTGGGAAGTAAGAACGATAAGCTACATGGGTGCGTAGGCAGAGAGGTGCAGTGGCGAGTTGGTCGAATATAAGGAATTTAACACGTGTGAAAACGTGGAACACAGAGAGTAATACAATAACAGTCAAGTTTGAAATGAATGGTAAAGCGTGATCATGCCAGTCTGTTAAAATATTAGTAAATGCATATAATTAATTATACATATGACAGGCCTCGTGACGCAGTGGTAGTAAGACCTACTATTGAGCCGAGAGGTCGCAGGTTCAATCCATGCACATGAGTGACGTTTGTGTGATGAGCATAATTATTATTATAAGCTGTGTGTCTGAATGTTAAATATCTACATATGTACTTATACTACATATCAGCTGTTTAGTTATCATAATATAAGCTTTACTAAGCTTGGAATTAAATGGCCGTTTATGTTCCTATATTTATTAAATAGCTGTGCCCCACGGTTTCACCCGTGTAGCAGCCCTATCATTGTTCGACTTTCTGTACTTGCTTACAGCTTACCAGATTGCTTGACGTTCATAGTTACTGTTCCACACCTTAGTGTCGTAGCGTGAATTTATATAGCCTATACTATTCCTCATGAATCAGGCTATCATATACAAAAAGGATTTTCGCATCCGACTGTTAGTTCCAGAGATTAGCGCGTTGAAACAAACAAACAAAAAACTTAAGTTTTATTATTTTATTAATTAGTATAGATATTATTTTTATTATATTCAAAAACTTAATATTACAGTGAAGTGAAGTGTTCACAGTGATCTTTGGGTAAACGATTATTAAAAATAAAAGCGAGAAAACAAACGTACCTGCTTGTAAGCTGAGATCTGACGTAGTACGTGGATTTAGTTTCCAACAACACAGGTCCACATGCACGAGTTTCAGTTTACATATTGAAATATACACGGGCTATTTAGAGGAATTCTAAAGCTGAAGCAATGATGGTTCGGTGGTCGCGTGTACGGACACCGCATCGATCGACGTGAGTTCGAATCCCTGCAATGAGTCTCGAGTTTTCGGTGAAGGAAACATTATGATGAAATTATAGCTTAATTCCCATCTGGCTAGCTACCACCCTCATATTGTCCATGTTTAATATCAGGTGAAACGCGGAACCTATACAGAATTTAAAGAAAATCATACTATAGAACACAAAAACTCCAGAGAAGCAGTTGTTTAAAAGTCAAATTAGCATAAGCATTATTCCTAGAATACAATAGAGTAGTAAGTAGAAGATAAAATTTGCAGAAATTAGAAATAAGATACCCAGTAACCCAGTCACGGATATGCAATGTCCGTATGTTATCTGGATGTAACAATAAGTTACTATGAAAAGTTTACGTATTTCAAATTGTAAGAAAACTCATTCTCAGTAAATAGCTTGAGATGATTAAGAACCCCACTTGTCTCTATGTTATATCTCTCTTAAATTCAAGTGTTAATTTAAATAGTCATTAGTAAAATTTATATTAATACTTAAGTCTAATTTAAACTACTTCAACAGTTGTTGTTTGAAAATAAAATTGGAAATATAGACATATTCAAAAAGAATATATGAAATTTCTTTTGAAGGTCAAATATAAACCCCTTATAGTAAAAAAATATACGAAGAAAGTGTCCGAAATCAACTCATTACGGATTCAAAGCTGACTAATGAATGAAAATAAAAAGCAGCTAAATCTAGCCAGTACACAAAAGTACACCTAAATTATAGAGGGATAAGAGCACAAGGCGATCTATCTATCAAAACAACAAAGCCGATTGGTGTGACGTTCCACCCCGGTGATATGTACGTCCTACTACCTAAATGCCTTATGTACACCGCTAGTTACTACTTCATGACTACTCCGAGCTCAGTGTGTACTGCAATGCAACGGAAAATATGCGTGTTTACCAAAGTCGTTTCGGTAGAACGGTGCCGTGTGTTGCGTCACGTTTAAGGAAATTGATAGTGCGCCGAGGTCGACGTGACTAACATTATCGCGTATTGTGCTTATTTTGTGATAATTTTCACTTTTCTTTAATTGTTGTTTGAGTGCAGTGTCGTGATTCAATTTCATTATGGAGTTAATTTTTTCTCATCCCGTTTCTCCCGGTGGGTGGAGGCTAGACAAATGTCGGACGTTCGCCACGCCACGCGACCGATATAACCTTGTACTGTTGAGTGAGTATATTTTTTGTTTTATAGGTTGATTTGAAACTCAAATATACTACAGTATTCAAAGAAAACTCTTAAATAACTTCAATAAATAGTTAAATCATACGATATAAGCAAGAATGCACTAATAAATTCTCTAGATACAAGCATATTTCGAATAATAATATTAAACGTCATAACGAGGTTCGCTCGACAAGATGGCGTCGAGTGGGGAGAGGGCGCCCAGTTGGCCAGGTGCTGCCGCCGCGTTGAGTTCGGCGCTATAGCTAAACTAAATACGCAGTGTTGTACATTTAGAACGTTCACAATGGCTACCGCGAAAGACACGTCTACTTTCTTTCTGGAGGCAAATGCGAAGGAATTTGATAGTGTTTTAAAGTTATACCCTCAGGCGATTAAACTGAAAGCTGAACAGAAAACAAAGAAACCTGAGGAGCTCATAAAATTGGATAATTGGTAAGTACGAATGCCTTTCAAAGGAGAAAATGCGGCCGTGGCGTGTCAATGAACTTGTATTGTGTGTGTATCCGTGCAAACTGATTTGATAGCTACCTCCCTCGCGGACTGCATCTCTAGTCCGCGGACGGCTCATTAAAACCACTGCGTCACGTGGGATCGATGTCAAATTGACATGATCGTTTTTCCTGAAGTCAGTGTGGGGGAAAATATCGCCGCGCTTAGGCGTTATAAAATGGTGGCAGTCCTTTACGTATCACGACTCGTTTTATTGCATTTACGTTCATGTTTAACAGTCTTTGACTAGTAGTAGTCTAGAACTTTGTAATAAGCTAAATATCGTTAGTAATAGGCTGTTTTCTTTCTAAATACTTTTAGTAGGTAGGAAGATAAACTATAATGCTTTGTTTAGTACAACATACATCCGTTCAAAATGGTGACTTGCCTTTTAAGTTGTATCTTATGGTAAATGTACAGCCGTTTTGTATACAAATCTACTTTTTACACAATACTGTATATTCTACAATATAATACCATGTTAATTTTAATATTCAATAATTTGTAGAGAATATAAATAGGTTATATTAAGTACAATGAGTCATCCTGTTAGTGACTTTAACTTTTGAAAATATGAAACTTTTTCTTTACTTACCTCTACTAAACTTTTATTAGAGTTTTCTTTATAAGCATATTTTAGGTTATAAAATAACATACATACATATTATATTTGTATACACACATTTAACTTCCTGGCACCATTTGCAGGTAATTATTAATTAATGTAATGATATAATCCCAATTTCTTTAGAAAAAGCACAATAGAAATGTTTTATTTTTTACAAATAAATAAATCGATATTGTACACATAACACATACATGTGATACATAACATTTTAAATTTTTTCCCGATTATTCTGATTATTTAAACTGAATAATATTTTCATAATCCACTTATAGCAGATACTAGTAATTTTATATGAATAATTGCGTTCATGTATTATTAATTAGTTCATGTGTTATGTATCCCAATTGTATTATTACATGTAACCGTTACATTACTCTTATAAATAGTAAATAGGTGACTATGTAGGGTTTATTTTAAATTCTTCTAAGACGTTATTAAATGCTTCTAGTTATAAAAAAAAAACTAAACACAATGTCAATATAAGGTTACCCTTATATTATGTGTTTTGGGATAAATAATTTCTTATGAATACAAACCGTAATCTTGGTTTTATTTGTCATGAGAAAAAACTTATATATCTATAGTCACTTTGTTGTCGTGACAATAAATAACACGAAAACCATTAAGACTACAATAAAATAGCAATATTTTCATTAAAAATAGCTAATTTATTGTCAAATAATTATTGTTTATACTTGGTTGGGTCTAGCCTTATAATATTTTATTGTACTATAATTACGGTCTTATAAGGAATTACAAAGTGAAACTTAGAATAAAAACCTATATCACTCAGTAATAGAATTTTAGATTTATACCAGTAATTACAGATTTCCTCTTTATAATTATAATATGTAGGTACCTATATTATCATAGAATTATTGGTTCATCGCTTACCTATTTAATAAATAAAATAAAGAGTCAAATTTATTTTAAAAAAGAGTTAAAACTGCATGGTTGTTTGTGACCAATCATTGTAGAAATTAAATTAAAAAATCTGGTAAAAATCCGTTAGTATATTCACAATATACATTTAGGTTGGCTACAATAATTTCATTTAGCAGTCACTTAAATAAAATAAATCGGCAATAACTTTAATTAATTACAATTAACATTTATTTTTACCTATCGTCTCTGTCATATAAGGAAGCAAATATATTTTTTTGTCTAAGAACAACTAAGTCTATATGTATGTTAAATTTGATTATATATTAGGTAATAACCGTCCATAAGTTAATCATACGCGTTAATTACAATATAAAGTTAATAGCAATAAAGGGACCTATACCCATCACCCTCGATGTAGCATTCAATCAGTAAAATAATTTTTAGAATCTCGATCAGAGTACTAGTTCCAAATATTAACTGGTACACACATATTTAAAAACTTTGCCTCTTTATTATATTAAATTAGTTTACTTAATTAGTTGATTTTACATCAAGCGTAAATATTTACATAGATAGTATGCGCGAGTGCATATCCCACGCGGGTAGTAAGAATGCCCTATATTTTTGTCAACAATCACCGAATACATAGTTCTTAGTCCAGTTTAAAACATTACCTATTGTAACCTTAGTAAGATGAATATGAGGTTTTTTTAGGTAATCGTGTTCCGTTCTATAAGACCCCTAACCACATTACCGATTTGCCCGATAATAAGACCATGTCAAGGCGGTTTTACTGTCAAAATGTTATATATATATATAAGGTGGATCATTACTATTGTGCCACCATCAGACACGGCTTCGTCACTTTGCCGTGCTAAAATAAAAAAAGTTCGTCCCGTGCTGAATCGAACCTGTTACTATTTGCTCAACTACTAGGCACCATTTCGCTCCGCAGCTTGCTTGGAATACTTAATGAATTGTGGTTGAGTACAACAAATACAAAACAATAGACTATTCATCAATAAGACGCAACGGCCTACATTCTTCTCAGTATGAGGAGTTTTCGAATTTGTTAGACTTAACAAGGATGCTTGCTTATCCACCAGGATTTTAGTGATAAATATTTATGACAGGTTTTAATCATTTTTGATAATAATTACATCCTTCTTCCTTAGGTTCCATAAGTTCCATTAGGTATTTAGTTCTAACTTAGTTAGTTACGATACTATAATTATTAGGATCATAAATATGTCGCTTAACAAACCTTCCTCAATAACCTTGTTATCTAAAGCAAAAATATTTTTTCAGATCTGACTGTTTATTGCTGAGATTAGCTCGTTCAAACCAAAGACGTTTTCAAATATTTCTCTTCAAATATACGAACTCACCTACTTTATTATATTAGTATAGATAGAGAGACATGAAATATATGATAAAACATGTTGTTTATCTTATAAATAAGCTCTGTAGCAGATGTTTCATAATAATTATAAACACATGTGTTACAGTGATCATTTAGCGTGAACAGAAAAATTATGTGAATAACATTTTTATATATGCATATATAACTATACGGTATTAGGTATAATTTATTTCTAAATAGATATTTTAGAGTCATCTGGAAATTAATGTGAACGCTTGCTTCTTTAACATGTTTTTTGAAACGTGTTAAATAGAATGAAAAGAAATCTGATGTAAGCCATTCATAATATACTATAATTATTATGTACTCAAGAGCAAAGAATATAAATCATTATTATGATGTTCCGATAAACGTATCTAAGTATAATAGAGAATAAAATTTTATTATGATAATAACTAGCTTCGTCAAGAAGATTAAATAGTACTATATTGTTTTTATTTAATTATAAATCATTTTATTAAATTTCAAAATCATCTTACCTTTTACAGGTATCAGAATGAATTGCCAAAGAAGATCAAATCGAGAGGGAAAGATGCACACTTGATACACGAAGAGTTAGTCCAGCTCATGAAATGGAAACAAGCTGTAAGTTTTTTTTAATACATAATTATTTACCTTATCCGAGCTAATGTAACACATCTCTCTATATAAATAAAAATCAAATGATGTACGTTGGTAAGCGCATCAATTGAAAACGGCTAGACAGATTTGGCTATTTTTAGTTTAAAAATGTTAATAATAGTACTAATTAGGTTTTTATGTCAAGAAAAGTTCTGAAAAACTGATCGTCATTTTTTCTATCGGATTTTTGTATGAACGCATGACCATAACTCACGATTCAAAGGATTTAAATGCATAATCCTTTTTTGTTTTCTTTATGATAATAGAAAAGTTATTAGAAAAAAATCGGGATAGGTCAAGTTATTGGCTTTTCAGAAGCCCAGAATAACGTCTGCCAGGCTAGCTAGTCTATATCTATATTACATATTATAAAACTCAACGTCTCTCTGTCTGCCCGCTAATGTTCTTTTTACGTAAAAACCACTTATCCGATTAACAGGTTTTTTATTTTAATTCATAGCTATGTTATCTATATTTTATTAAATAAAATAATATACGAAATAAGAATCAATTCGGAAAATAGACGCAGTTATCTAATCTTTTAAGGGTCACCCACAATAAACATTTTTGGCTTGTCTTTTGAGCGAGGGCAAAGCATGATAGGCGCGTGCGCTCGACCGACGGCATTCTGTAGTCCACGCGAGCGGAGCTGCGGGCACAGCTTGTTGGTGATAAAGAACATATTATTATGCCTACACCTGACTGATCGCAGTGAAACGGTGATGTAAAGCTCCATATGGCGTAAGCTCCAAGTGTCGCAGTGGTAGGAAGCCCAACTACTATTGAGTCGAAAGGTCGCATGCGGTTCAATCCCCGCCCAAGACGGAATTTTGTGTGATGAGCATATTATTGTCGATGTTGTTAAATATCTAAATGGATGTTAAATATCTAAATATGTACAGTATAACGGTTGATAAGTTACCATGACATTTGCTTACTTTGGAATTAAACGGCCGTGTGTGACATTACCCCATTTTTTTTTTTTTTATTAATAATATCCATCCGTATTATGACTAGAAGATTCACGGGAAATATTTCCATCGGCTAATATACTACAGAAAAATTTACAAAGTAGTTTCAGGGAATTTTTATTTATAACTGCGACCATCATATACTATGGATTAAACAAGTTTCAGTAACTTGCCTCGGTAGGGGATCAGCATCAGCCACTGTATATCAAATTTATAGAAACTTTTGCCGTATGTAACATATGTAAATGCCATAATGACAGCAAGTATCGTCGAATATACTTTTTCAGCATTGGGCTTTGTTTTTAGAATGTAAATATTACATGGAGCTAGTACAATAGAACAATTTAGTTTATTACCCTTGTCGCGTACAGTGGCGTTGTGACTGCCAGTACGGCGCTTTACATGATATTGTTATGTCTCCTCTTAAAATCAAGTTCATGACAATGTTTATTTAAATATGTTACCAGTTAACGGTCTCCTGCTTTTAGATTTCACAGACATTCTATGAGAATTTGTAAAACAGTTTGTATCCGAGGATAACGTAGATATTATACAATTAATTTTCTTTATTAGTGAATTATTGATGAATCTTATAATTATTATATAAGTACATATCATTTTTTTAATACTTTACGAGTTTAGCGTTTGTCCGTAATCTCACTTTACGTTTAAAATTGGCTTTGAAGTGCAGCTGCTGCTTGACTGATGACAGATTTTCAACTTGCAGCTAGCTAGTTAGGCGGTCTTTAGAGACTTTACCACCGTGCAATATTACACCTATACTATATGGGCCGGCAGACGTTTTTCTGCCCTTTCCGATAGGTAATTGCTCGACCATAGCGCCACCTATCGGATCTTAAAATGGCTATGAACAATAGTCTCGATAAAAGAAATACATTGTGTCAATATAAGCTTATCGGTCAAGTCGTTCAGAAGTTACCCGATCACTAACAGACGTATAGTAGATTTTGATTTTTATTGATATAAATAGGTAATGTTTGTGAGTTTGGATGTAGGAGGTAATCTCCAGAACTACTCATTCGGGTCTAAAAATCATTTTAGTAATAGGAAGCTAAATAATCCCTGAGTGCTATAGGGGTATAGGCTGTATAATTATAATTAACGCATACAAGTTGCCAGTAATAAATACAATCCTATTATTAATATTTTTAGATTTTTGTTACTAAATCACGCAAAAACAAATTGAACGCATTTGAATGAAATTTAACTCACATAGTAAGTATATAACCTGGATTTTTATCCCAGTAAAGACCCAATTCTGAAGTCCACGCAAACGAAGTCGCGAGCAGAAGCTAGTAAATAATAAAACTGTAAAGGTGTCGTTCTAGCAAATGAAATGTAAATAAAATTTGCCAAGTGCGTATCGGGCCACGCGCAGTCTTAGGTTCCGTAGGTGCCCGTCACAATATGCAGACTTAATTTTCAATGTAATATGTCCAAAATTACTTTTCAAGGTACATTTTATAAGTTGATTGACTGTTACTTGTTAACTTGTAAAGCCTACCTTACCTTTGATAGTTCTTCTTTTAACTTCTTCATATATCTAACTAGCGGTTATGTAACCAATTAAACAAAAATTCATAAGATCTTTGGCGGTGAAAAATGTATATGGTACTACATCGAATGAATGAACTGCATAAATAATAATCACTAATTTATTCACTAGAATTCGATCTTATCATTTCCTTGTATATTGTATACTCTACTTAGCGCAAAAGACTCCTTATCAAAGCTTGTTCCTAGTATAATAGTACGCTTTTTCTTTAAGAGACCGCCTCAGTAACGTTCCTTCAACTAATCCGCCACATCCCATTCATTAAAAAAAAACCGAACAATCTACGTATTATGTAAATGATCAATTTACATATAAATTAACATAAAGATATAACAGCGGTGTTTAGGAATACACATGGTCATTGCTTAAACCCTTAACATTGTTGTTGGTTTATGAAGAGAGCTCAAATTTTTATCAACAAGTGACATGATCAAGACACACTTCGAGGAATCATTATTTTTTCTGGATCGTGATTTGATACGAATGGTTTTTTTTTATGTTCAGTAGTACATAGCCTCTTATATGCAAATCGTGAAAAATCACATTAATGTTTAAACAGGCCGTTAGGGTTGCTACTTTTTAGTTAAACAAATTCATAGCCGGGATAAAATTACTTAAAAGATTTTACAACAAGATTAAGAAACAACAAACAAGTTATATATAACGCAGTTTGATGGCCGGATGTGGTGAGGCACACATGAACTTCTTATATGTTGTGTAATCATAGACTTAGTGAAGCATTTTGGCATCAAAAATGTATACTCAGTTACTATATTCCTCCAAGCAAGCCTCCAAGTAATGACGATGAGTGTTATTTCACCGTATCTTCTCATTCCCGTTCTACTTTATTTCATAGAACCAAGTGACAACCCTATAGAAAAATTGTTTTGAAAGTATTAAATTTAACTATAGTCTATTAACTGCCAACTTTTTCGTGCTCAACATTCGACAAATAACGCACGCTTTTATAGCATTTCATAATAAAAAACAAAACATTATGATGAACATAATTTAATTACACGCCCAAGTAATAAAAACAACAATAAGAAAGATAAGATTATTTTTGTTTTATTCAAATTCCGCGTGTTCATAAATAAATGCTAAACAGATTTATTATTTTCATTATTTACGTGTGCACGTCGTAAATTTTACTAGAACTGACGGAATTTTTACTTTTACTAAAATTAACGCCCGCTAGCATGAACATTAAAAAGAATAACTGATAAATCGTAATATTAGCAGAAATAGTACAAACTGTATTGTTATTAGAGATACGAAGCGAACGTTTATTATTTACTAGCTATGCCCTATGGTTTCACCCGTGATAAATTTATTTGATCAAATGTCCGAGCCGCGCCTTCCACGCACCCGTGTAGCAAGCATATATATCGTTTTTCTACCTTCCCGTACTTACCTACAAATTGCCAGATTGCTTGATGTTCATGCTACTACTCCGACCCTTTAAGGTCATATCGTGAAGTTATATAGCCTCAATATCATATATTTCTCAATAAAGAGACTACAAAATGAATTAACAATTATTTCAAAGCTCACTGGTACTTCCAGAGATTAGCGCGGACAAAGGTTAAATACACAAACATCAGAAAAACAATCTCTTGTGCTTGTTAAATTAGCGGCTCCGCTCGCGTGGACTAGTAAAAGGCTTATTTTTTTGCGCAGAACCCTAATTATTTTTCTAAAATAAAAGTAGCTAAAGTTATTCTTTATAATATCAGCTATCTGCCAGTGAAAGCTCCGTAAAAATCGGTCCAACCGTTTCGGAGATTACCCGGAACAAACAAACAGACAGACAGACAAAAATTAAAAAAATGCATTACTTGCTATAGTTACCGTGTATACTTTCATATGCATTTAGTAAAAACCTGTTATTTTGATATTACAAGCAAACACGAATTTTATTATAAGTATATGTATAGACTAAACAAACGGTTTTCTATTATATGTATTATGTTTGTAATATAATTAAGAATTGCCAACATATGCTACTAATATAGAATTTGAACAAACGAAACGTAATCGGTTATTTCCGTCTTTACAGAGAGGAAGATTTTATCCACAATTGTCATATCTTATAAAAGTGAACACGCCAAGAGCTGTAATGCAAGAGACAAAGAAAGCTTTTCGCAAACTGCCAAACATAGAATCAGCAATGACAGCGCTGAGTAACCTGAAGGGCGTTGGTACAGCAACAGCGTCAGCATTACTCGCAGCGGCAAATCCAGACACAGCACCATTCATGGCCGACGAATGTTTGCAAGCTATCCCAGAGATGGAGGGAAGTGACTACACTGCCAAGGAATACCTCAATTTTGTAAACCATATAAGAAGCGTCTGTGATAGGTTAAATAAGGTAAGCAGTAAATCAATTTAATCTTCAAATGCATGATTTTTTATTTACATAAATGATAATGAAATGGACGGTTAAAAATTACATAAAACTTATTTATGTAGAAATATATCACCATGCATTTAAGGGTTTATTTATTATTATTTTATACTATAATCACGTTCCAGTAAATGTTAATAATATTTCTAGGCTTAAAACTTAGCGTTTTTTTCTATCAACAAATTTATATTTTTATATATTAAATATTGTAATATTAAGCTTTTGCTGTTATTTTTATTGGATGTGCTCCGTTGCTCGAAGTATTAATTGCTGCTTTTTTTAATTTTACAAATATATAAGTATTCATTAAAATTTCAAATATCTCTTGTGTTTATCGCTATAACTACGCTATTCAAAATTATAAATTGAATGTAATTTGGCAAAAACATTGCCACTTAAAATTATTTTTCTAATACAAACTGGGTGGTATGCGTGTCACGTTCTGGGATCAGTCTAGTTATACCCAGTATTCAAGCGGGGTCGTAGGTATCAGGCGGTTGTTCTTGAAACTGATTCGTATTTGATTTTGTTTCTGATTCGATTTCACTTTTGATTCGAACTTGATCCTACAAGTGTACTATTGAACCAAACCAAATCGAAAATCAAGACTGAGTTATAATCGAATCATATCAACGTCGTTATCTGTATCCGGTCACAGTACACACACAAGTCACCGTAAAATATTATAAATCTTTGCTTGGATTATTTTAGTTCTAACATTTTTACATAAAATTGCTAGATTGTAAATCGATCGAAGTTAGTTCCGATTCGAGCCAGAGCACGATCGTGCGCTAGTGTTGATTTCAAGAGTACCAAATCTCACCAAATCGAATTTTATTCGATTTGATTCAGAACTCGAACGCGTCAAGAGTAAGGCGGCTGTACCCGAGTGGGTCGCGACCATCATACATATGGTAATAAATCTGTCACACTGACTTTTGGTTTATCGCGTTTCGGGATCAGCCAATGTATGTATCTCTCGGTGGTCACTGTTTGGATTGTACTTTGCTAACATCATCAGGCACATTACCGTTATAAAGACTAGCAGCTTTTGTATTGAAACATTTTTCCTAAAGTACGTTTAATTTTTTTATAGGAACAAAACGGCTGTGGCAAGAAATGGTCACCGCACATGGTGGAGTTGGCGCTATGGACGCACAACATCGTGTCAGATCTACAACCAGAATTGCTCGGCAAGGAACCCAGTACACGGCCACCCACGAACGGTGGTTCACCACTTCCCAGTGATGAAAGCAACCTCGAACCGCCCTCTACAAATGGTAATGGTAAGAGAATATCATCTTCTTATTTAATTGCAACATGTGTTTATTACACAATTATGCCAATGTCACGTGGATAGAATATTTGTCTAATCTTCACAGTTCAAACAACGTATTAACAAAATGATGGCTCTATTGTTCTTCAAAACTTTCCAGACAGTTTTTTGTCAATTTAAAATTCATGCTATTATTAATAATTCACTTCTTGAGCACAATAATCGAACTATATCACGCAAAATGACACCAATATTACATATTGCAATATGACAGATCAAGAAAACGCTAATAACTCCAAGAAACTATCCACAGCTAGCTTCTGGTAATATTTACTACCTTTAAGTAAGTGCCCTAGACAGGATTTTTGACAGATTTCGAAGGATTATTGATTTGATTTTAATTTTGTACATCATTGTCTCTGTACACTCAATAAAATAATTTATAATAATAATTTCGATTATCTAGCCGGCTCTTCTAAATGACTGGAATATTATCCGAACCGGTGTTAGTGTATTCTCAGGACCTAAATTGAACAGAGAATCTTAAATGTTGATTGCCCAAACTAGATTGCCCTTTAAGTTCCTTTAAAGGGTCGCTTTTCTGTATTATCCACAGCTCCACCCCGAGTGTTACGCCTGTAGACGCTATCATTTAGTAAAGTTTTTTATAGAATTTGTAGATAGGCTAGTTTTAGATCACTTTTATATAGTTTCAGGTAAATACACTATTCCGGCCTTATTTTATTAATAGTAAAATTATTCAAATAATAAATCATCATTTGTACTTTGTTAATAATGTTAAGACTAAATAAAACTAGTCACACAAACTCATGGAAAGATTAATTTACGTATATTACGTATTTACGTTATAAACGGTTGCAAATAGCAAAATGAGGAAACTAGTTACAAAATTATGTCAAACTCCGGTTTGGTTTTACTCTAATACAAATATTTAATTCTTGAAACATGCGTATCTTATTTTGGGATAAAGAACAATTATCTACCACAAACTTAATTGACTGAATTCACAGGATTTTGAATAATTTGTCAAATTAAAAAATATGCGAAATATTCGAAAATTACAACTGATCTAGTGAACAGTCAATATTGTTAAAATAAAATATCTTCGTACAAGTAATAAACGGCTAAATAAAACAATAATTAAAGAAATAGTTAACTTATTTCAAATAATTATGTATACTGTGTATACTTACACGATAGTACGGGAGTCTATATTCATAGTAGTAGAGTATTAGGAATAGGTTATTAGGTCCCATACACGTGGGTTTAATTTCATCAATCTATGTAACGTGGGTAGTAAATGATTATTTTACTCATTCAAAAGAAATGTAGACCACAAAACAGCTTTTCCTTAAATGCTATGAATGATTGACCAATTTATAAACATATCACTCAACGTGATTATGCCCAGAAGTTTATTTAACGTTTATTTCAATACAAGGTAACATGATTATCACACATAGATATATGTTAACAGTTTTTACTTGTAGCTAATTCTTTACTTCAGTCGAGGTTGGCCGTTATTTAGATGCCGAGAGAAACACGGCAAATGATCAACGAATCAAATATTGAAATATATAAATATTTCTAAAAGCAAACCTAAATAAGAATAAATGTTATTTTAAAACGTTCAGTAGAATTTGATTTAATATAATATATATTGATGTTACGTCATATAAAGGAGCTATTCTAAAAATACATTTTTACCCTTCTCCCGTGAAAAAGTTGATTCATCGATAACAGTGAATAAAAATCTAATTAAAGGTGATTCATTAATGTTACACCGGCTCGACCCCGGCCCCGTGTAACATGAATCATCTGTAAGACACTGAGTGAATTAAAATCTTTTGAATTTGGAACAAACACGAATTATGTACAAAAAATAAATACGCTGAAAGTACCTACTAGCTGGCTGAAGGCAAAAATAGGATATTGGGAGTTTTTGGCGAGATCTGGAGCTGCAATGTTGTAGTTTTTATTTTTAAATCACTAACTTCTTTGACCCTTTATTATTTATAAATGAATATTAACTGGTAACATGCATACAGAGATGTCACAAAAACTCACTAGAAAGTTCTAACAAGAGAGCCACCATCTTGTTGTATCAACTTTGTGTATGAAAAATACTACGAAGACAAACACATTGACACTGGCAAGTGCTATTTGCGGCGCCAAAACGAGAAGAAAAATAAGAAGAATATTCCATTGAGATATCCAATTTAAATTAAGAAAAAATATCCATCCCGCCAATTGTAGTTTACAGTTTCGCCAGTTAGCCAATTTCTCGCAGTCGATGGTAAAAAGTACATAACTTTAGCTCTGTTCCTCACTCGCCAAGCCACCACAAGCCTCGTGGCGTAGTCTAAAAAGCCCTACTGAGCCAAGAGGTCGTGGGATCGATCACCGCTCATGACTGACTTTTGTTTGATTAGCATAATCGTCAGTGACGGTGATTAGTTACCATAAAGGATGATTCGTGTTACACCGGGCAGGGGATTGCCCGGCCTGGTGTAACATTAATCATGCTTAATACAAGTTTTGCTTTATTTAGAATTGAGTGGCTGTGTGAAATTGTGTCTCCGTATTTACTCTTTATTACTAACAGTATTCACTAGACAAAAAGAAAAATACTTAATCTTATTTTTGACTTATTTTTATTGCTAAGATGGAAAAAATCCACTGATAAGAAACTATTACTATGTCGTTGCAGGTAAACTAGGCGCAGACTCAGTAAATGAGGACACGACGACGTCATGTACGGAGGATTCTATGGACGCCAAAGGCACCTCGCCAAACACACCCGCCTCACCCTCAGATAATTCAGATTCCGCATTTAGCACGCCGCGCGCCAAAAGGTAACCATTCAATTAAACTTTTTAAAATGGCGTCTCGTAAATACGAATTGTGCCAGTGTCAAGTTAGTCAACTCTCACATGAGTCCGCTAAAAATTTGTAAATTGACAATCACTAATATCATACTTGAAAATAATATTGTCACTTTAATTTTCTAGTGTTGTCGTATTATAGTACCTTATTTTACGTTCCGATTATTTGAATCGTTAATTTTAAATATTGAATTAAGGGTTTTTATTTGGTATTATTCAACATACGCGATAATTATATAGACACTATTGTTATATAGTTTAGAAAACTAATAAATATTATGTACCAACCTACCTACGAAAAAAAAGAACGCTTTGGTTGGCCCATGGCAATCGGGATTTTGTTATTTAATTCGACCTTTATCTTAGGAGTATTTGATGACTTTTCAGAAAAAAATTGTATTAAGAATAATATCTCGTACAGTTTTACAGTTAGTTCCGATTGGTGGACATCACTATATTTAAAATCCAATTAATTATCAGCACACGAAATGTCATTTTACACTACCAAATTTAAAAAAGAAACGGGCTATAAGAAATGTAATAAAATTGCCATTAAGTTGAATATATTTTACTTGAATATGACCATTTAAGAAATATTATTACCGAAATTAAGTATGTATGGGTGTATTTATTTCAAAATACTACGTATAATTTAGTAATAAGTTAATTTGTATATAAATATAATGTATTATTAGTGTAACAAATGAACGTGTGTTTCACACAGACAACTAGAGGAAGCCAGTTCAGCGGAAGAAAACTCATTGGGCGATTCATCGGACGCGGCCACTATATCAGCCGTCGCAAAGAAACTTCGGAAATCTACACACTGACATCAGCGCCTCTCCCACCAAACCCTCGTGCGCCTATAAATAGCTTTCTAGACTTAAAACATTGTACCTAGGTAATTTATTTTCAATTCCGTTTAATTTTAACTTAACGTTAAGTTATAAGAGAGTACCGGTTTTGTAAGTTTTATAGGGTATTAATTGATAAATGAATTAAAATAGTTCGGATGCGTTACGATGACTCGTCGGGCGCCGTCTTCGAGAGTATGAGATTGTACAATAAAAGTGAGTGTATTTTCGGAGTGGCTCGCGACAGAGCCCATACTTAAGTTTTGTTTGTAATAATTTACATGTTTCGAGTTAAAAAATTGTATCCCGCGTGACATTCCAGTAATTGTAAAATATGTTTGTCGGTGGCGAGGGTAGGTACTTAGGGAAGGCCGCCGGGCCTTCCTCCGGACCCAAGGCCTTTTCTTGGACGCTTTTCACACTTTATCATCATCGACAATAATCATATACCATGCATTTCAAACAAGAAGATAAATATCAGGCCGCCATTTTGAACTCGTATCCTTGTACGACATTTTATGGAACATTACAAGTTAAATAAAATTTGTACTTGGATAATTTTTGGTGAGAAGTAGATATGTTTTGTTGTGGTTTTTATTGTAATTCATAAACTTATGTTATACGACCCTATATTATATAACACTGATGGCGTTTTGCATGGTATAATTTGGTTGTTGTTTACAAGTTAAATGAATTATAAATACCTATTCTATCCATGTGACATTGGCACAATAGTGTATAACAAACATGTTGCCATTGAATACGAAGAAGAAATAAATTCATTACATATTGAATACATATTTTTACCTCCTGTAATATTTATTATTGTAGCGTAAGAAGAAATTGTTTTCTCATCTGAAACGTTTAATACACTGAATAAAAAGACAGTTGATTCGTTAAAGTGTTGTTAGACTGAAGAGCGTCTCAGTATCAGGCCACAGTCGCGTTGACGAGGCCGCCGAGGCCATCACACTCACACCATTGCCTTATGGACAGTCTGCCCGCAGAGTTTATATGCAACAAGATAATAAATAAATACAAAGGACGTGTTACCCGGGCGCCGGGCACACGGGCCCAAAATGTAGTTTTTACTGAACAAATATAAGATATTAATTTTATAATGTTGGACTTTTATTTACTATCACCTGTAATATTATAACGAAATTGATACCTGTTCTCACATCTGAGCAAAGGCGTCTTCCTGAGGAAAGGCAAGGGCTCAATCACCATACCAGCTCACACATATTGTCGATTTGAAACGACATTTAATTCCAACGAAATTTAGTTCCATTTTTTTTCTCCCACACAGTGGTACTACAATTACATTTCTGAAGCGTTCTAATTTTTCCTGCTTGCATACATCTATATAATCTATATCTATACTAATATCATAAAGCAAAAGGATTGTTTGATTAATCGCGCTAATTTTGTATAATTAATAAAACAAATATTTTTACATGGTACTAGATGATCCGACAGACTTCCTAACCGAACGTTGGCTGGTCTAAAAATTAAAAAAAAAAGTAGTCGACCACAGCGCCATCTACCGGGTCCAATTGTGATTCTAAACCATCCAGAAACTCACGCAAACACAAAAAATCATCAAAATCAGTCCAGCCGTTTAGGAGTAGTTCAGTCACATACACACACAAGAATTATATAATTATGTAAAGATAGCCTATTTATTGAGAAAGGTTATAAGCTATATAACTTCATACTACGATTCTAAGGAGCGGAGCAGTAATCATGAACGTCAAGCCGTCTGGCTAGGGAGTAAGAACAACAGGCTACAATGTTACCAGTGCTAAATCTCGAATTGCCGTGTTTGTACTAAATATAGAACTCTCAATTTACGTAGCATTGAAATAAAAAATTAATTGGTCAAGTGCGTGTTGAACTCCCGCTCTGAAGTTTCCATAGGTACAAACCAGAATGTACAGAAAGTCTTGGTGACGACTATGGTGACCGTAACTTTAGCGCCGATAACAATTAAAAAACTTGTTGCCTTTACCCGTTTCTTTCTGATAAACTGACGGACAAACAAACGAATAACAAAACGATACTATAACGGGATCGTTAAAAAAAACTATACCAAACAGGCTACTAGCAAAATAGGTTTACCCCTTTTTGACCGCAGCCATTTTAAATTGGTAATTTAATCCTATATCATCGGTGATATTGCAATACGTTCTATGTCAAAAAAGTCTACCTCAATATTATTCATAGCAAAATTTTATATTTCTCGTTATTTTCACATAAGGTCCACATTAAGGATTGTTTTGCATAACATTGAATAGACTTTACTAACGATAGAACACCACGATATGCATGTCAGACATCTAGCAAATCGTTAAAAAAGTTTTCTCTTTCTTCTTTAAAATCAGTTCGCAGTGTCATAGCCCGTTTTACAATATTACTGACGATATGAAATTTTCCGTATATTATGCTACGGCAATGAAGATGCTGCCGTAGACCGTAGATATTAAGTAATATTTGCTCAATTGCCGTAGAACACGGCAATGGCCACAACAATGACAACGTTGGTAAGCTTCACGGGTGCATTGACGGTCACCCGGTGAAGTTAGTCGAATAAATCCAACACGAGTGAAACCGTGGGCCACATCTAGTTTCAGTAATAATTCTCGTCACGCGCAGCCGTGACCTACGCGGTAATCAAATAATAGTTTTGTTTGGTCGTATATATCGTGGCGGTGAACAAGCTGTTTATCCATTACCGTAATACTATTGGTTCATGTCAATGCCGACTTCGCCAATTGGTTATTCACACGCATAGCTACAAGTACGACTCGGACAACTGCAATTACTAATTTAATTGATTTTGTTTATTTTTCACTAGCAACCGGCCGCGACTTCGTTGGCGTTAATTACTATATAAAATTTAATAAGAATGATAAAATATTATTATTATCGGCATGTGACGATGCACAGCATCTGTGAGAGGGCGTTGTATACTTCCGCTTGTTTTCCACCAATCACAGCGCTTTAAACTGATGACCTTGTGCTCTGCAGCGCCATCTACCGAGTTTAAGTCACAGGAAGCCGGTGGGGGCATTTAATCAGTCATAGCGTCGTTACTTCCCGAACGAGCAACACGTCTACAGACCTACGCGGTCCTATATTCGCCGAAGTTTAAAAACCACTTGGGTTTTTTTTGTGTGAATTTGAGTTATATTTTTTGTTGTTCGTTTAAAAAAGTTAAATAAAATAGTGCAAGTGACGAGTGTTTAGTACAAGCGATATGAATGTTAGTGCGCACGCAGCGTTTTAACACCGGTTTAGCAATGTCGCGCCCGACAGGCGACGGCCGGGGCTCGTCAAGTACATCTTAACTCGGTCATCGTTGTTCCTAAATTTTTCGGATAGCGAGGTAACATGGAGAAGATGCGGTGAGTCTAGTTTCAATCACTAGTTTACTTACACATGGAGAAGACGCGGTGAGTCTAGTTTCATTTACTAGTTTACTTACCCTCATTACGGGGCGAGGATATTTTATTACAAAAACAATGTGTAATAATTTATGCGCTTTAAAATCGGAGGGTCTCCAATACGCGTGCCATCTGGCACCGGGTTAAAAGCGGCTTACTGCAGTTACTATTGAGACCTTTCCTTTACAATCGCGTCTTTTAATTCATGAGTACATGCCATTAGAATATCTCTGTTTGATCCTGAACGCTCAAAGCGTTTGGAATTATTGCATATCGGGTCCATCTTGGATATACATTCAGTATCCGATACTGAAAATAATACTCGGTTTCGTAGACCTGGAGTAAATTTTTAATAACTTTTAACCTGTAATGTTTCTTCTGGTACGATGTTATCGCCAAAACAGTATTATTATGGTAAGAGTATATTTGAGATTTCTCACCTTATTCGAAATTTCACGTAGTAGTCACAGACCTCTCATGGCGCAGTGTTAGTAAGCTTTACTATTGAGCCGAGAGGTCGCGGGTTCGATCCCCGCATATGACCTTTACATTTGAACATAATTATTAGTTGTCTGGGTGTTAAATACCATATAATATATATGTGTACATCCAAAGCTTTACTTAGTTTAGAATTAAAGTGGTCGTTTATAAATGTGGGGACACGCGCCCATACTTTTAGTAATGAAATCATGCACTCATATGTGTATATCAGCCGTTATTACCATAGTACTAACCACAGTACAAACAACCATACTTACATACAAGTAACCATAGTACAAGCGCTGTTTAGTTTGGAATTAAGTGGTCGTGTAAATATGGGGAATTAACCCATATTTATTTTATTTAGTACTGAAATCTTTCATCCATATTTGCATATGTGTATATTAGTTTTTAAACGTCGTACAAGTTATGCTTAACTGGAATGAAATGGTCGCGTGTGCATATGAAGAAAAACCCCATATTTATTTTATGTACGGAATTATGCACACGATATGTAACATATGGTCACAACACCTTCAAAACCCCAAGGAGCGTATCCTGATCGATTTGTGTGAAGATTTGCGTAAAATTTTTGTACGGAATTATGAACGCATATATGTAACATACGGTCACAACACCTTTAAAACCGCAAGGAGCGTATCCTGATTGATTTGTGTGAGGATTTGCGTAAAATCCGCGCAAGTTTTAATTTTATCTTCGACAAAAAGCCGCTATTGCTTTACTTTTACTTTACAGTATTGCTTTACTGCTCTAGATTCCGATCTGAAGTTCTTGTGTCGCGGCATCAGAATATTATACTAACATTTTTGCAAACTGACTAGATGTTCGGGGCTTACTCCACTTCATGTCACGGGTCGTCCCGGCATGACAGTGCCACCGGGATCGGGCCACAATGAAATAAAATGTTTGTTCGAAGGGAAAATTGTATGAAGCTTTCACTCTTTTGTATGAAGCTTACACTCTTGTTACTGGTGGAATAGATAGTTGGATCCAGTGGTTTGAAACTGAAAAATGTATTCTCAAACAAAGTTTATAAGCCAGTATTTTCTTCTTGGCGAAGAGAAGGGAGGGCGAGCAGTATTGGTGACAGTGGCAGACCCTGCAGGCTTTCTCGTATCACGCGAATGCGCCTGCCATTCACCCCCTAAGCCCAAGCTTCTCGTCTCATTCTAAAACACAGTCTAATTAAAATGGGTCTTTATCAGCAGCTTCAACCCGAATTTTACGAGGACTGTACCCGAGCGTATCGGGAACAGTGGCAGAGCTGCAGGCCTCATAAGCCCTTCTAATTTTCACGGGAATGTGTCTGCATTCGCCCTCAAGTTTGGCCTTGTGAAACAGTCTGATCAATTACCATCAGCGGTTTCAAATTTTCACGAGGGCTGTCCCCGAGAGTATCCTGGACAGTGGCAGACGCTGTAGGCTCCATAGGCCTTTCTCGAGATTATTACGAGAATGCGTTTATTTACCCTCTATAGTCAACCTTAAGTAACAGAGACAATTGAATTAAGCAATGGCTTCAGTACAAAACTTACGAGGGCTGTCCCCGAGCGTATCCTGGACAGTGGCAGACGCTGTAGGCTCCGTAGGCCCTTCTCAAGATTATCTTGGGAATGTGTCTGCCATTCACCCTCCAAGTTCAACCAAGTGTCAGCTTAATGAAACATCATCCAATTAATAATCGTCAATAGCTTCAACTTTTACGACAGTCATTCCGAAAGCGTATTGGGGAAAGCGGCAGACTGCTCAGACTCTGATATGTCACAAAAGATAAGAATCCAATAACGATGGTGTGAACGATGATGTCGACGACGGGCAGCAACTCGGAGCCCAGTCTGATGTTGACGACTGGCAGCAACTCGGAGCCCAGTCATTTTACGAGCATATTTTTGTCAAGAGCATTGGCTTTTTAAGACCCTGCTGAACACTCTAAGTACATGATGTTCTTGAGGTTACTGACTGACAGAAACTCGAAGCACAGTTTCTTTATGACATGTTTTTGACTAAAACATTGGCTCTTTAAGACCCTGCTGAACCAGGTCAAAGATATACAACACTAATCGGGCACTTTCAGATCCCTCAATTCCCTCGGAGGACAGAGTGGATCGTTTAGCTCAATTTATTTCATACATACTTTCAACACACCTTGTGTTACTAAGGTGACTGGCCCGTCGTTGGCTTTGTACTCCAAAGAACTTTGAGCTAGTGCTACTGTTCTGGACGATTTTCGTCTATCTGGTCACACTCGTTACTTCAAGCTCAGGTGTGAAGTACATGAGTTCAGGACGACTTTCATCTAACTGGTGATGTTCGTTATTTCAAGCCTAGATACAAAGTAAAGGAGTGAGTGAATGTATATATTGGTATATATTGAGATGTACTGTCATTCACGTGAAGTCAGTATTGAATCCAGGTCAGCAGATAATTAGGTCAGCAGATAATTGGGCCTGAAAAGTCTACCGTTGACAGACAGATTTTCTAGGCAGTCAATGGAATAATCCGTATTATATATTCGCAAAGAAGGCGGACATCGTCACTTGACAGAGACAGATTTTCTAGGCAGTCAATGGAATAATCTGTATTATATATTCGCAAAGAAGGCAGACATCGTCACTAATCCCAAATGGAATAATCCGTATTATATATTCGCAAAGAAGGCGGACATTGTCACTAATCCCAAGCATCTTGACATGATCTCTTTGATATCTACTATCTCATCACGGATAGATTCTCACGAGGAAAGCAAGCAGCTGAGTAGCCAGCGCCGAGGACAAAATTTCTTTATTTGGATTCTCGGAAAACATTCGTTCGCTTCCATACAAATAGTTATGAAGAAATTACGTTAGGATAGTCGACGTCACACAGCCCATCCAGGATGTCGGCTTATTACTCGGAGTGAAGGCATTACAAACCGATCAAACCCGCAAATAACGTTTAAACCTTAAGTTATAGAATATTAAAAACATACAAAGCCTCATGGGATTGATGGGTTAGGTCAAGCTGTGGAATCGAATTTTAGATTCTTAACATTATAATTCCTAGAAGATACACTATCTTACCAATCTATTTTTATTGCTTAAAACATTATATACTCGCGGGAGAGTCGTAATGGCAAAAGCTTTAATTCAAATTTTTTGCTTAACATTATGTACTCGCGGGAGAGTCGTAATAGCAAAAGCTTTAATTCAAATATTTCTTAGTTAAACAAGTGTAAAAGCAATTTCACTTCGTAATTTAGAGCAGAGAAATTGTCAATTTGGTGTCCAAGTGCCATGGTTGTCTGAGGTTGTTTTAGGATAATCCACCGCGAAGGACATAAGGCGTCATGTAGGCTTGCATTCTGCTCTTGGCGTCAGGCCGACGACTACACTGCCTAGTTTTATTGGAGGCGTTCTAAAACCTCTACAACGATGCTTGTCATTTTGATTCCCATCTCTATGTAAAGCTGACGCAGGCTTAGACAGAGGCTATGGAGTTTAAATATCTTAGAATAAATAATATTCATATTCTCCGGAATCCTGCCAGTGGAAACTGGTATCATGGCCACACAAACTTGGCCGAGTTAGTCTTTTATTACTATGAATTTATTACTATGAAAGCTAAGACACAAGCTACTTAGTGAACTCTTGTTGGTATCTGGATAAAAACTGGGTTGAGATTGAGTTAACTGAGTACTTTGGAATCGGTTGTCTTTTTTAAAATGGTATCGGGATTTCATATTCTTAGCCATAGTTGCTGGTGTAACAAAAATACAACTCTTAAGAAAAATTCAATAATTTAAAAAGTAGTTGGTTATTTTTATCTCGTATAACTTATTATTACGATGATAAATTTAAGTATTGGATTTATTACCAATAATATTTACTATAATAGAATTATTTTACTAGTGTCATCGTGTGACTAGTTTAAATTATTTCTGTGTGATTACAGCTTAATAATACTAATTACATCCACTTCACATAGCGTCGTTATCGCGTCACCAGGAGTTATAAACACGTCTCTCACAGATGCTGTGCATCGTCACATGCCGATAATAGTGCAAGTTTTACATAAAAATAAAACTTGTATTATTGAGCATTGACGATGCACAGCATCCATTTCAAAGCTCCTGATGAGAGACTGCTATGACTGATTAAATGCCCCCACCGGCTTCCTGTGACTTAAACTCGGTAGATGGCGCTGCAGAGCACAAGGTCATCAGTTTAAAGCGCTGTGATTGGTGGAAAACAAGCGGAAGTATACAACGCCCTCTCACAGATGCTGTGCATCGTCAATGCTCAATAATACAAGTTTTATTTTTATGTAAAACTTGCACTATTATTATGACTCAGGGCTAATGTGGCCCCTTCATCATAAATTGTCCCTTTCTTTTATGTTGGCATTAGTGTGTGATATGTCCAGCAATATTATTATTAATGTTTATGTTTGAGTTTCGTTTCAGTATTCGACCTTCAGACTTTTAACTATAGTATATCCTTTATACTGCAATTCACTTAACACGTGTAATCCCAGTCACATACAATTGAATATTTAGTGTCTCTCAGGGCTACCCAATTCCTGAACGAAAGGACGAAAGGACAGACTGTAGTTAGTTTTTAGTTAAAGACTTTTCAGAATCGGATCAGTAGTTCCAGAAGTTACCTCCTACAAACAGACAAACTTTACCTTTATATAATTAGTAGTATGGACTATAGAGACAAACTCGTTTTTTTTACGGGATCTTAATCTCGCATGTAGGTTTTTATTTTTTATTTTGCGTAATATTATATCTTGGTTATTGTGCACAAGTGAAGTGAATTAGAAATAATAACATGGACCATGAACTGAAAAGCAACAAAGACGCCATGGAATGTTGCGAACAAAACGCCAACAAGGAGACCACAATTTTGTTAGAACTCTGATATCATCACAAGACTTTTTGTAAAACGAAATAATTACCCGCCTTATAATTCGTCTCGCTTCGTCTCGAGCTTACATTCGTCTACTCGTTTGTAAAAACCAACTTACCGTACTAGTGTCATAAATACTCTGTGTTCCTTAGTTTTTGAAGTTTTACTTTTGGCATGTTCAGTACAGGGTGAAATTGAGAACTTTGCGAGCATCATGTGACGGAAACACGACATGATCAAGTTAGCCATAAATGATAATAACATGAATTCATTTTCATGACGTTTAATTTTTAATTACGAAAATTAATTTAACGGTATATAAATTAACTAGCTGTGCCCCGGGATTTCACCCGCGTATAATTTAGGTAAAAGAAATCATTCATTGATGATTTAAAATACTATAGACCCGAGCCGAGTGTTAAATTATTTTAATTTTACATTATCTCCCAAACTATTCGTCCAAATAACATGCTACAAAGGATAAAGTTTATCTACATAAAATTGTCTTGTTGATGAAGTAACTTTCGTTCGTAAGGATTAATATGCCATGCCTAATAATACCGCTCTTATATCATTTTTCAATTTTCAATTTAAAAAAAATACAAAATACCTTATTGTGGCTTATGTATAAGAGATAAGCATACGGTATCGCGGACTTTTTTAGATGTATTAAGAAGCAATATTTTTGTAGAACATTATATTCACGTATAACTAACCAGTACGCCAGCGCACGCGGATATAGCAGTTAGTGTGCGCTATTTATTCCGACTTAGCAAAAATCAATATTTAAGACTAGCTGAGAGGTCTGGCGTAATGCTAAATAGCCTATACTATTCCTCGTGAATCTGGCTGTCATATACAAAAATATTTTTTCGAATCAGACTGGTAGTTTCAGAGGTTAGCGTGTTTAAACAAACAAACAAACAAAAGTCAACGCTAACTTCATCATGTTAATGGCACGCGGTATACAAAATCTAGAGTAATTTTTGTTTGTTACTACAAAGAAGTACGTACACTTATTACGTGAGTACATACGTACACATATTTTTTTTAAAGTATGTAATTAAGTTTCTGTAAAATGTTAAAATTCATTGGAATTGTTATGACAAGTGAAAGAGAAGTTAACCCGACAATTATTTATATTTCTTATGCAAATTATATAGTAAATTGTGATTTTATAATAATTCTTGCCAAATTACTATTCTACGCTTAACTATTCGATGATTCATAAAAGATTTTTTTTGTATTTATTAAAGAATTATATAATACTTTTAAGAACGTCATAATAATGCGGGTCGAACTGCTCTTCTTCTTATCACTTTAAATTAAATCAATATTAATCAGTTCATTGAATTCATTTATTATTCAACAATAATATTCTATAATCAACAATTAACGATTATACATACATACACAGCTTTATTTCAATCACAATACATGGTCATCATAAATTCATTAGTCACAAACAAGCAATTTATAGCAACTTGACATAAATTAACATGTTGACATGATACCATCAGCGAGCTGGAGACGAAATTACAAATTACGTTACAAACTACTGGATAGATTCGAGCATCGTCTCAAAACATTCAAACTTATTAGTATTACTATATAGACTATACTATACTACTATAACTTAGTAGTATTGTTTCTATTGTTTTATAACCGTATTATTACCTTTTTATTCACTTGAACAACAAATAATTTTATTTACTCGGTAACTGTTCTGGTATTTACATCCAGGTTCAGGCTTTGATTTGAATTATCGTATTATTAGTCCCGCATAGCTACACTTAAGTAAGGTGTACGGATTGCAGTACAGTTCAGTGTTCGGATCGAATTTAGTACGTAGTACATATTATATATATCGATACTAATTGGCCTTTACGTAGAGTTGGCGTAATTGTTTGGGAACTGATACGGACGCTTTATCATAGAGAATAAGCTAACTACGGCTATATGTATATACTAAGCGGAAAGTAATGGCTTTTTATCATTAAATAAACAATAAAAAAATCATAACAAAGACAATTTCAATCAAATACAGTTATATTTTGATATAGATTTTACTTTATTAAGGATACCAGTTTAGGGTCACGATAAAAAACGAGACAAAAATGGACAATACGATATTGAATTACGGTGACAGTCCCATAGATACAAATCGTATGGTAACACTATCTATAATACATGTGTATATTATAATACCTGATTAATCAGTGAGGCGCATCAACGTCTTGCTGCAAATGTGAATACAAGGTCGCCGGTCGGTTACCGGCGGCCATCCGGCCGGCGAAGTCGGGGCGTCGCGGCGGCCGCGGCGCGCCGACCAACATGTCTAGAACATTCCTAGGCGCGAACACGTCACTGCTGTTCGAACTGGAGGCGCCGTTGCCCGAACCCACCGGCGACAGCGGGGAGTCTGTCGTCGCTCTTATAACTGTTGCGCGGGACTCACCTGAAATGTTACACCAATACTCAGATCATATCAGTTGGGTGTAACTAATCCGCGAGTTGACAATATGATTAACAATTCAAGTTAATTATTCAATAATATTGTTTTATACTGATAAAAACCTAAAACAATACCAAACTTGAAAAAATATAATATATTTAATTTGAGCTTCCGGAAATAAAAAAAATTTGGCTGCGAGTCACGTGACTGAAAACGCCATAGCCCATACAGAACATGTGACGTCACCGTACAATGAATATGACAGTTAAGTGTTATCTTATGATAAACGACTCTACAATTATTACTAAGCGTTGAAATAGTGGCTTTAAATTATATATGTCGAAAAAACTTAATAAATGAAATTCAAGTAAAGACAACTTTGCATATAATAAATACCTTTAACCTTACTTTTATTTGTTGAATGATGACATCACACATCATGTTTTTTAAAGGTCTAATACTTAATGAATATTAATTCACGGGTATTGTCCAAAATTTGTCCACTCCCGGTTTTCCCTTAATTACAAGGGTAACCTCTCCAAAGCCGGCTAAATAACAGTAATACCCCTGGTATTCCAGTTGTCCATAGGCGAAGGTAACCATTTACCATCAGGTAGAGCGCCTACCTTTTTGCTACACTTTTTCCATAAATAATACTTAAAGCTAATTATATCCTATGTTATGTTATGTTGATGGATGGATTTATGTTAGGCTTATACGTAAAAATGTACATGTACTATATTACATTATAGCAGTTTAAAGAAGATATATTGGACCAAAGGACGCTTCTAGATGGAGGAATCGTAAGGCATGTGCGTTTATTTTTCGATCTGACTATGCTGTTAGCCTTAACGGTCCTGAATTTTTATAAGGCTTTTACAACTTCACCGGGCTTGGAAGCGAGTGCTGAAGGCACTCAGCCGAGAAAACATGTCAACAAACGCAACGGGGCCAAAGTGGCCGAACCTCGACTTGGACTGTTGCCTGTCATGTGCGATATGAGAAAAAAGCACTTGCTAGCCCAAGCCGCCATACACTCGCCTGGGACACGCCATTGAGGATTGACGTATTTTATTACTTTAAGTATTTCGATTACCGAGAGAATATTAATCGAATTGATCGAACGCCGTTGTACGTTTAATTCATTCGTTTATTTTCTAATTTCGAATAAAAATATCTATTTAAGCAATTCCTATATACATTTTTACAGCAGCAACACGCAACTAAGAATATTGACTGAAAGAATTAACCCTGTTGGCGTCAGGCATTCAATAATTCAAGTGTACCGGATTACGATTTCAACTGTTGTTATAGTTTATTTTTGTTATATCCTTTCCACAGCTTATACACCCGTCAATTTATTTAAATCATAATCGTATTATCGATCATGTTTAGCTCTAAAAAGAACGGATAGTCCTAAAATAAACTTCTAATTTAATGTATGCTACATCTCTAAAATAAACACCTGACATGTGTCGTGCAAGCCTTCTTATGATGAACCAAGTATATTGGGCAAACATTTGCCTTGGCTGATACGTTGACCAACTTCGCTTATTTGCAAATGGTAAGAGAAACCGAAGAAATCAATCTGTCAACTCGATTACGTATACGAACCAGAAACCATCACTAATAGTGAGTTGTATTTAATAAAAAAACGTGAAGCTTTCGACCAATAATTACATATTTCCTGTGCTAAACAACTGACTAAGCTGAAGACAATAAGAAGACTTAGAGTAACGAGAAATAATTAAGTAATGAAGGTTATCGAATGCTAAAATATAGAAGAAATCAAGTTACCATCGGCAGCATGGTTGTTATGTGCTCGGCATTCAAGTAAGACCCGCAGTACGGTGCGATGCGCAGGCGAATTCGAATGCGCACGCACAAGCGCTTCGAGTTCCCCCCAAACCTGGCGCCATTGTTCTTCACGACGGCCGCTCGATTTACCCCTAATAAATAAATAATTAATAATTCAAAGAAGACAGGTTCCAATAAGATTTCATTTCATTAAAATACATCCTGAGATATGAACACATTTAAAATTAAGATTCATAATTACTCATTCTTCATATCGACAAAAACACTATATTTCAGTATTACATCTTTGTCTCTAAGACTAATAAATCAATTTTTATTGACAAAAATTATCATTGCAATTTAAAAAGAAAAAAATTATAAAATCATTACGATTACGATAAAACTTTACAAATATATATCATCCAATTTTAAGGCAACTATTAATCGAAAAAAAAAATTAACAAAATTAGCGGCTCTTCTGAAAACCGTAGCTAAATAAATTAGAATATTATTGATGTTAAGTATCGATATATTTTCAGTTCTCACAATTAGAATTTTTGAATTATATAGTACTAACCAAGCTAAACAAATTACAATATTACATTCTCTATTAATATTTTATAAGTACTCTTACAATAAAAGTTTTAAATTAGACTGTTAATATGATGTTTGTAATAGTTCATATTTGAATAGAGCAATGAAATTTCTACAAAGTAATCATTTGAAAACGTAAGCAACAACACAATAACTACATTTAGATGGTAATATATTAATTATTCAAATTAATAATACCTAATATTGCTAGGTAATTGTGATGAAGGGAACTCGTGTCTGGTCTCCATGCCGAGTAACGATAGCAATACAGTTCTGCATTGATCAACTTCTTCGTCAGTCAGCGACTCTTGTACAACTAGCCTTGTTAATGGCTCCATGACCTGCGAACCCAAACGACGTATACTCATCAAATGAATCGAAACAATTTGTTAAATTCATTAAATTTTAACTATCTACGATTTTGTATCATACACGCATGATGTGTATGGTTCGCAAAAAAAAGTATTATTCTTGTTGACTTCGAAACTTACCCATTGACGTATATTAGAGGCACTGCCAACCCTAGGATAGCCACTAAATCTAAATTTGGCTTCGGCTCTTTAAGCCAACACTATTTTAGGGGCCAAGCCCAGTGACAGTCTAATCCACCGCGGGATGCTGTAGTATTAATCTGAGCAAATCTGAATAACACAGTACCACAAATATTTTACTTTTCTATTAGGTATGGGACCCGTAGTAATTGTTGCTTCTGCTATATAACTAACTAGCTTCTGTCCGCCGACTCCGTCTGAGTGGACTTCAGAACTGGGTCTTTAACGGGATAAAAAGTATCCTATGTGTTAACCCAAGTTATAAACTTTTTATGCGCCAAATTTCATAATTATATTCATTCATAATTTAATAATAGGATCCGGCCTTGAGCAGACCCAAACTGGTATATCCCTAGATACCCTATATATGTACTGCTCCTAGCCGTTTTCGGATTAAATAACATTTTGAAGATCTTGCTCATGAGAGTTTTTGACGGGATCTTAATATGTCGTATGATGGTTTTAATTTAATAAATTGTTTCCCATGTACGACATTAATGTCAATCTTACGTGCACTTTGTGTGAAATTGACAGCCAATGGTTTTAATGGACTTTTGTTATTTGACAAAATGAAATTTTAGCGACACTTTACGTGCTGTAGTTTGGTTATTCCGCACAAGTGAAATGGATTAAAGGAGCATTCGTTTTAAATTGGCACACAAACTCCCTGGAAAGTTTTAATAACGGAGCTACCATCTTGTTAAAGCTATATCACAAAATTACAAGAATAATTAGAATACTATTCTATTCACGTGACGTTGCCAGAATTGTGGATGAACACAGTTGCCGTTAAATAATAAAAATCTTGCTGTTCTGCCCCTTCATTTTCTCGTAAATGGCTGATATGTGCGACCTTAGTCGAGAACCTATAGCACATTTGGGGTAAGTCAAGATACCATCAAAAGTATAGATCGACCGCCGTAAGTGCGACCCTACTAATGGTTTGCGGGACGCGGGAGGGGAACAATAATGGCCAATAGGCTAGTCTGTTGCCGGTCGACGGCAGCAATAGATGTTTGACGTATGGGCCTATGCGATTTTATTTTTGTGACTGCTATACATGAGATTATTTTACCAAGATGGAATTACAGACGCTACTAAAAAAATTATACAGCCAATCAAAAGTAAAGCTTTAACGTGTTTTTATTCATTTATATATTTAAATTCATAGAAGTTTCACTTCAACTGCATGTAATGGTTACACACAACATTTTCTTTCAATATTATAGTTTTTTGATAATTATTTTAATAAAAACAACACTATTATATTTATTAAATGTATTATTTATCATATCTGTCCCAGTTGCAATAACATACATAAACTATTGATCTTAAGATAAAGGGTATCTTCTAAATATCGTGTATATGCGTGCATACCTGCCGCTACGCATCCCGCAAACCATCAGGAGGATCGCGCTTATGCCGGTCGGACTATAATTGTAAGAAATAGCCATAGGTGATCTGGCTTTAAACTTATCGCGCATTAAGATTGTCTAAATGAACTTACCGATCCTAAGTTAAATATAAGAGTCGATGATATCGTCAGAGGCCAGTACGTAGTGTGCCTCTGAATACGCGCACGTGCACGTGTGTTTGCTCCCGTGCCACGTAACGGATGTAACCTATTCTGTTGCATAAGAGCTCCAAACTCTTTTATTCTGTAAAAATAAAATTACCAATGATAATTCCATGTACCATTATGGTCGCTATTGTAGAAACCACAAATTTTAACACAGTATTAATTAATTGATTCAGAGCACATCAAGTTCGTGATTAGGGCCCGTAGTGGGAACTGAAGTTACCTGTAGTCAACGACCCGTCCGCCGGCTCCCTCCGAGAGCGCGGGAGGGTCGTCGTAAGGCGTGCGCCCTCCGAGCGCGCCGATCCACAGCTCCCCGCCCTGCGCGGCCAGGACGTGTGAAGCTGACCGACCGCCGCCTTTCCTGAATAACATAAAGTTCACGTGAAATATATCTAAATAAAAAAAAAACTTTATTCCATCTAATCTCTTAATCGGTCCGTACTGATGACGCAATAAAAACGCATATATGCCGAATAAGACCACGGACGAGTTAAAAAGGCACTTATGAATATTAAAACACTATACAAACGGTTCGGAAAATATCCGAATCATCAAAAAGAGCCAGAAGAACCAGATCTTTTTAATTATTTTTCTAATATATCAATAGGTAAATAAATACATCTTCACATATTATAAAACTCAACGTCTCTCTGTCTATTTGTCCGTTTTTGTTTTTATTTCCACGCGAAACCCACTAACTCGATTAACATGTTTTTTCTTTAATTGATAGATATGTTATCTGGCCAGGTTATAGGATATATTTTGTTACATAAAGTAAGATATGAAATAAGCAGTGACGATAATGGTGAATCAATTCGGAAAAACAAAGCTTTTGGGGCGATTAAGTGGCTTTCGCTGAGTAAAATATACGAGATATATCAAATTAATGTACTATATATTTGTAGATATTACCACCCACCACCCACACCACCCACAATAAGAAATTTTGGGGCAAATCAATTCGCGCGTGCGCTGGATCAACAGTCTGTAGTCCACGCGGGCAGAGCCGCGGGCACAGCTACTATAATATATAATAAAAAATTCCATCATAATTAGTTTCAATTTGTTTACGTCTCCTAATTTTATTTTGACTCATATTTTAGGATTTTTGAGGTTAAATTGATAATTTATATATCAATTACGAAATTTCATTAAAATCTTTAAGCCGCTTTTAATTTAATCTAGACATACAATCAGAATGACCGACGATATATTTTTTAATGTCAAACTCGACATCAGTTGCGTATAGTATATCACCAAATTTTAAGAAAAGAAAAATAATACAATCGTCCAGACTGTACTATATTTTTATTAATAAGTTTAACTGAAGCCATAGTAGGTACCCAACATCTATCGACTGTGTAATACTAATTACCTGGGGACTTCTAGAGTGACGGATCGTCCGTTGAGAAGGAAGTTGACGAGACAAGCAGAGGGTCGCGAGGCGACGTCAGCCGGAGTCACTCTCCAGAGCGGTCCGCTGCAGCTGCTCGCACCTCCCTCCGCGCCACGAGGTGTCCACCAACGAAGTACAACCTACGAAATCATTATAAAAATAATAAAATAAATATGGGGACACAATTTCACACACGGCCATTTATTTCCATACTAAGCATAGCTTGTATTATGGTAATTAAACAGCTGATATACTGTATACATATATATATTTAACACCCAGACACAAATGACAATTATGCTCATCACACAAAAGTCAGTCATGGGCGGGGATCGAACCCGCGATCTCTCGGCTCAATAGTAGAGCTTACTACAACTGCGCCACGAGGCCTGTCTTTATAATATATATTCAACTAGCTGTGCCCGCGACTCCGCTCGCGTGGATTACAGAATGCTGTCCGTCGAGCATAAGTACGAATTATGCTGCCCCAAATTGCTTATTGTGGGTGGTCTTTTTGAAAGGTACAATTATTTAGTACGTTAATCTGATATATCTCTGATGGTTTACTCAGCGTAAGCCGTTTAAGTGCCCCAAATGCGTCTTTTTTCCGAATTGATTCATAATTATCGTCACTGCTTATTTCGTATGTTACTTCATGTAACAAAATATATCCTATAACCTGGCCATATAACATAGCTATGAATTAAAATAAAAGACATGTACATAGGATAAGTGGTTTTCGCATGAAAAGAACATAAACGGATAGATAGACAGAGAGACGTTGAGTTTTATAATATGTACAGATATAAATGTACTTTAGGTTTAGAACATTCAGCTAAATACTTACTAATTAATGTCATGTTATACGATATGTTTTGTTAAATAAAATAACATACTAAATAAGGAATGACGATAATGATGGATCTAATCGAAACAAAAACGCTTTTTGGACGTTTAAATGGCTTATGTTGAGTAAACCTTACAAGATATATCAAATTATTAAATCTTAATAAGACCTACAAAAAAGTATGCTATACCATATCTATCTATCTTTTAAGGATCACCCACAATAAGATTTTTTATGACAGCGCAATTCGCCCGTGCGCTCGAACCAATAGCATTCTGTAGTCCACGTTATTAGTTCTATACTTTAAATAATATATGATTATTTTTCATTAATAGTAATTAGTAGTAGAAGTAATAGTAGATAGTTGAAGTAGTACTAGTATGTAGTAGAAATTACTAAGTGATATAATATTTATTTATAGTATTTAAATATTATCACTAACTGATTCTGCAGCTTCTGCAGGAGTCTGTCCTGCTCTTAAGCCCGCGTGCGCCTCCGCTGAATGTATTATTTCCACATCGTAGTTGGCACTCGAGCTCGCATTTTGTTCTTCCTAACGTTAAAGAATCTTGTTTAGTAATAATGTTTTAGACATCCATATTTACAATAAAGAAACAATAAATAAAATTAACTAATTAATTCTAAGAGGGCATTATTCATTAAACTATATCTTACAAATACTAATTCATAATATCACAAATACTGAAAAATCTTACCTTCATAGGAATTCCGGTAACAGTAGTAATGGCCATACCGTAATGTGGCAATACCAGCTGTCCTAATAGATGAGCTAACGCACTGGCGCGAGACACTATGACTTCAACGCCCATTAAACCGCCTCCCATCTGTTACATGACACAGACTGAAACTAAGTACTGTTAGAACAGTTTAGAAAACATCTCATGTATATAATGTTTTTTTTTGTTTAAACTATATTTCAAAATATAAGAGATACCAGCACCCGTCTGCGACTTCGTGTGAGTTAACTTTATAACTATAGAAAACGTAACCTATATCACAGTGATAATTGAGCTTCCAATTAGTAAAAGAATTTTATTATTAAGAATCAAAGATATTTATTATATTACTTACAAATATATTCTCACAAAATTTTCCTCTTTATAGAATTAGTTTAATATACATATGTATATCTAATTATGTACTCATGTTTATGAAACATTCAGATTATTTATTTATAGGAAACAAAAAGTTTATCAACAGCTAAGGTAAAACCACCAGTAATTGACACTGCGCCAATAGTTGACACTCTGACGAAGAAAATTAAATATTAAGAAGAAAAAGGAAGCCAAAGATCGAGATGGCCAAAATCACTGATTAATGATATATTTTTAATGTTATAAATACATATAGGTACAGTCAGTTATAAAAGTCGGTTAACAAACTCAAGACTTCAAATCAATTTAGTATCAAATATTTAATTTTCTTCGTCAGAGTGTCAACTATTGGTGCAGTGTCAATTACTGGTGGTTTTACCTTAATATGAACGAAAAAAAAAAACAATCAAATGTCCTTTAAATCTAACCAATATTATTAACTAAATCAAATAAGAAAATATTTTATTTAATTTAGGTCCTAAGAAGGCACTCATGAATGTTAAGTAACAATAACAAACCAATAAACCTCGTTTTGAAACAAAATAATTTACGTTATTACACTGTAAAATATTTCAATTGGTAAGAAATTTATAATTCAAACGTTAAATATTTTCTTTTAGATGTCTTCTTCTTCTTTTAATTTATGGCACCAATGTCAGTAGGTACGAATGTGCATTCTCTATGATAGGTAATCTTTACATATAATAAAATTGAAGTTTCTTTTTGTGCTGTCCAAATAACACATGTTTACTAAATGCATATGAACAATTAAAAAAAAACAATTTTTATCATTTTTCTCTGTCTGTTCCAGATAATCTCCGAAACGGTTGGACTGATTTTGACGGAACTTTCACTGGCAGATAGCTGATGTTATAAGGAGTAACTTAGGCTACTTGTATTTTAGAAAAATAATAAGGGTTCCGCACAAATAAAATAGTAAGCCTTTTTGGTAGTTCACGCGAGCGGAGCCACGGGCACAGCTAGTATACAATTTATTAATTGACACTTACTCTCCAGTACTATTTTATTTATAATTACCTCGGTCAATGGTTGATTATTCACTCTTGTTTCAGCCTTTTCAGGGGTCACATTGATTATGACCAAGTGACAATAATTAACCATCAATAATCTGAAATTATTTCACACATTTTATTTTACTGACGTATTTGCAAACTCAGCAACATTGGAAGAGTATACATTTTCAAGGTTGATCCGAAAACAATATTAGTAACCAGCTCATACAGCAAATGGGTAGTAATTTAAGTTTTTTTTTCTATCTCTATCGATTTTGGTTGTTATGAGCTTTCGCCACTGCCTCGTAGATATAACAGATTTTTTTTTAATTTAACTGTGCAAAATTGTATAGCTGCAATATAATTTACGTGCACCCTATCACCATTCTGAATTTATTATATACTATAGAGTAAAAGCTCCTAATTTACGGTTCTGTTTTTCGCGATTTCGGTATACACAGATAAAAAAAATGCGACCATATCCTTTTCGTGGTCGGAAATTTCTTTATTCGCGGATACACGTGCTATTAACTTCTATGATATATGCCGCTATGAAAAGAAAAGTAACAATATTCCATGTATGCCGGCATCGCTATGATCGTGCTCGTTTTATTATTTCAACGTGTATTTGTATTGTCGCCAAATAAAATCATAGAAAAGTAAGTTTTAATCAGAGAAAAAAGTTTGTGTTGGTGGTTAAATAAAAATACCTGATTTTTTAAGAGGCGAATTTGGAATTAAATGACCTTTTAAAAGTTGCAAAACAAAATTTATATATAATTGAAAACTTTCCTTAATCTAGAAAGTAATAATCAATAATACTATGTATCTCCCATCAAATTGCTTTTATTTATATATATTTTTATCTTCTTAACTTGGAACATTTCCTCTATATTCCCATATAAATTAAGGTTCTGTATTCGAAACATAATTATGAAACGTATAAGGAGCTTTGACTATTTACCCAAAGTCTGTTACTGGCATCTTGGCTTAATAAATGGTTTAAAAAGCCCTTTTAACATTATATTCTCCATGATTCTATCCAAGTTTCCAAATAGTTTCAAATATTACTTACTGTGTGTTATTATCTTCTGTACTTGTAGCTGGCTGGGCTAGTGAAGCCTTCTTATTTTGTTGAATCAAAGTATTGAGAGCTATTTCCGCTAAACTCCTAATAGAATCATCATCTCGTGCACTTGTTATGCAGATTATTCGGCCACTGAAATTTATATTGACATATACTTATACACCCTATGATTAATATATGAGTCAAAGAAGCAAAGGAAGCAATATTTCATTTTTTCACTATGGATTTTAATTATTTAAATTACTCCCATTATTACGAATTTCAGGGATTTAATCAGGAATTCTGCTCTACAGTATGTGACAATAACGTTATTGGCCATTAACATTTGTAATTTATTATAAATAATTAGCAACCCGGCTTCGCACGGGTAGCAGAGAAATACACATAACTCTATTGGTTTACGCGGCGCCCGCCTGTGAAGCTCCCAGTCGCCATGATTTTTTCAGACATTTTCCACAAAACCTTAATGAATTAAACTACTTTTGAATTATTCTTCATTGATGGAAACCGTACAAATATCCTTCCGATAGTTTTTGAGTTCAGACAGACAGATAGACGCGTTATAATACCTAATGATAAATTGTTGCATGCATTGTCAATAAAAATAATGTTTCCATTTGTTTCAATGAAAGTAGACATTGCTACTTATGCTTCTATATGTCTAATTAAGCATCTACAATTACATTAAACACTAGCAACTTAATAATACTTGATTACTGAGAACTGATTGTGATATGAAATAATAATTCATCACATTTTAATAATTTTTGGCAATTCAAATTACGATAGCAGGGCAATATTACCATTGGCTTTAAAATAACAGCTCATGATGTATTTTTTTTTCAATCACATGTTGTGCATTTATTTCTTTATTTCAGAAAAAACATGTTCACTAGTTTAAAAATTTCTCAAGGAGTTGCTTAGCTTAATTTTTTTTACATAAAAACGAACATGTACTGTTAGATAATTAATTGTACCGATTCTGAAAAAGCCTTTCAGATGCTGGTCCTGTTGCTTGTATGGGTGAAGGTTCTCCCAGAGACTCTATAGCGGCACACAGCCCTACAACATCACCACCGGCGCCGCGCCTTACTGGCCCCACCAAACACAATCCATTCAGTATCTGGAAATTATAATATTTTAAAATGATTTTCTAAAGAGTTCACAATCTATTTCAAACATTTTTTTTAGAAGCATGGCAATGTGATCCATCTATGTTAGATGGTAAGTACAATAACAACAACAAGCCAAAAAACAGAGGAGATCATCAAGAGATCAATAATCCATTTCTAGTCACCACTGTCATGACACCTAGTTTAAATAGAAACTGGATTTGCGATGGCAGATAGTATTAAGTTGTTAATTAAAATTAGTACCATAATTTTTTACTCATTACATTATATATTATAGGTGCAATATTTCTAAGAGTCTAAATTAAACAATTTCAGCTCCTGGAACACACCTATTGGTGCTTGGCGACAGATTTTCAACTTGAGGGTGTTAGCTAGCCAGGCGGGTATTAGAAATCGGCAGTAAGTAATTTCAGTTATGACGGTTTTTGCAGCAAATGTGTAGTACTCATAGTGAAACTTTAAGAATAATTATTGCATTTAAAATACAGTATTAGAAAAATTGATTAATTTAGACATGTTTTATTATAACTGAAACATAAAAAAATATTTACTTTATCTTCTTATAAAACAATAAAATTACAATTTAAAACTATGTTTATTTCAGTATTCTAAACGATTATATTTATTATATTATATTATTATAAAACGATCAATTTAATGCAAATGTGGTACTCACATGTGTCAAATTTTGTTGTGAAGAAGCCCATGTATTGAGAATGTGAGCAGCAGAATCACTTACCACAAATCTAACCTGAAATTTAGGAAGCATTTCAATCAGTATGTTTTAAAAAACACAATGAATGGTTACATTTTATTCATAATCTAATAGAAACTTCATATACACATTACATATAACATTTTATGCCCCAAAATAAATAGTTTTGGAAAATATCTCTTTAAAATCACATTTATTCATACGTTTCAGAAGATTCTGAACATTTGCTTTGACTTAATTCTGAATCAAGTTAGTCCTTAAAAATTCACATTTTGCATCATTTTGCTTATTTAACTTCAAAAATTCTAAATTCAATCCACTATTTCTCAAAAACTATTCAAAAAACTAACTGCTGCCATACATATTTATTCACAGAAGATTATCCTCCACCCCATTCCCCCACCCTCTTATACAATCATAATCAGCAGTATGTAATCTAAAGTGCAACTTAATGAACATGTGCCACTTTTGACAATGTTCCTAAGCAAAGCCTAGAAACAAGATGGTATTCATGCCTGTACAGTATTGTAGTTTAGTAAACATATGAAACATAATTATAGAGTATCTTGTCTTCATTTCATATTGGGAATCTCTTAAAATTAAGAATAGTTTGGCATGCATAGGGGTACAATCGAGCTCGGGAAGGGGCGAGAGGGCTGCCTCCAACCTCTTGAGACTACTCCAATTTCAAGGTAATTCACCTAGCCTGAGTTATGGTGGACAGTTTCAAGGGTAATTTTATTTTTTCATTTAGTTGTTGTTTTGTATGCTAAGCGGCAGGAGAAGGTACAAGGAGGGTGGAGGAAGCAGTTCCCTATCTTCTTGTATCATATCAATAAAAAAGTAACGCATCTAGCTGCAGTTATAAAGGTTTCAAAGTCAAATTTAAAATTTTGGGAATTGAACTTATACAATAACAATAATAAGTGATGAAATTTGGAGTAGGCTTTTACTCATAGCAACAAACCTAATGCGCTACTTGTTCTCTTTTGTCGTTCCTCGCTATCTATTTGCTTTTGCATGGCTAAACTTTTGGTAAAACTATAGTATACCTTTTATTTAAAAAATATTAATGTCAATATTTTATTTTTATAAGAGATATTTAATGTAAAATTATTTATTCACTATTTTATGTTTATTAAAACCATCAATGTATTTACAAAAACAATACATGAGATTAGCTATATTAGTACAACAACACAATAATAAAACAATAACTTTTGAAAAATTGCTTAATTATAAGTTTGTTTACTACTTTGTTAAGCTCTTTGTTAACTTACAAATTCAGTTCAGTCTAAGTAGGAGTTTATGTTTTGTCATTAGAATGGTTTTTATTATTTTCTTAATAGACAGCTCAATAACTTGTAATGTGAGTGGTACTGTTATAATCAGGGATCTAATCACTATCAATTTCAACATTTTCAACACCCGATTCTTACCAAATGATTCTAATAAATCGAACCCGGGGAACAATTTTCGCTTTCATAATGTTTTAATGCCAATATAATGACTGTCATAATTGATGGATACTTGTGGATGTGATTTGATGGATGTTAAAGATTATCATGCATTGTACTTCAGGTACAAACTGGTTACCATTAAACTCCAAATTTCAGAAAGTTCGTTTTGCAAAAAAACACTTTATAATGTATTACAATATTATAAAGTCCTTACCAGTTTACCTTCTGGAAATAAGTCCCACACAATTCGGCAATATTCAACTGCGGCCTCGACACTACAAGTCCAAAGAGATTTGCAAATAGGTGGCAAAGGCACGTAACCAGGACCTCGGCTTTTAGTTACATCAAAATCTATTGGATTATCTGAAGAAATACCAAAGTATGGAGTATGATCGAGCACAAATATGGTTTTATGGTTAACAGGAAACATTTTCGACATTTCATAAGGAAAAATTAGTTCTATTTTAGTAATATTCTATTTCACAAAATTACATGTTTACAAACACAGATTTGAGAAAAAGGTTACAATATAGGGATGACGATCTGAAATCAATTAATTAAAGAATCGATGTTTTGGGCAAAAAAAATATTTTTTAATCAATATATAATACTGAATAGATCCAGTGTATCGATATTTAAACATAAAGAATAGAGATTAGTTTTTTTTTTTTTTTTGTTTAAAAAAAATGATATAATTATTTACAAAGTTAAATGTACCTAAAAACATGTATAGAAATTACAGTTTTTCACTTAATTGATCAAAAACTCGTGAGATGGATATAATGGCTGTGCTCTGTTTCCTTCAACTCTCCTTAATGGATAAATAAACTTTAAAAAAAGTTACGTTTCTAATTAGAGGTGGTCATTATTACAACAACAAATAATGTAATGCATTGATCCTATGCAATAAATTATTGAAGACATAATTCATTATTTTGCGGTTCTTGATCCGATGTTTGATATTATTTTTGACAATCACAATTGTCGGCCATTGTTATCAAAACGAGTAAATAAGTACTATGCACCCATCAAAAGTTAAGGGCCCATGTTGGGCCAAGGGCCAAGGGCCTTCACGTTGCCCACATTTCAAGTTACGGTACGAATAATAAATGTTCTGAATTTACGATTATAAATTATAATCCTTGAGTGCACGGCATAAAATTCACATGTATTTTTTATATTATCATAATTCATTTAATTATCTTGTCATTCATTATAATGAACTTAAATTTTTTATTATATTACGATATATAACAACCGTTTAGCCAACAGCAGAATAACTACAACAGTTTATTATCTATACCTGAAATAAAATCAATTCTTTATAAATTTCTGTTTTTTTTTTCTATTCCTGATACTTTAGTATGGTTAGAAAAACAACTTTGATGATTTAATAATGACAAAAGATTGATTATTATGGAGTCCTTTTTGTTTTCTATAATAAGAAAAAAACAAATTGCAAAATATCAATTTTTGAGAAATCGATCTTTTAGAAATCAATTTATTTGGGAAGCGATTCATCAAGTTTCGATACGAATCGATTCAAAAATTTATCATATTTGGAAAGAATCCCTATTACAAAATATAATTTGACGTAAACCACAGTGTAAATACATTTTATATACTGAAATAGAGTTATGACTTTTAAACAGCGCCCCTAGTAAAATTTTTGAACTATTACCAAAGGGATGTATAATGTATACTGCGCAGACTGTATTTATGTATAGAAAGTTTTTAATAATTTTAAAATTAATGTAAATGTGCTTATTCTATTCTAAAATTAACACATTTACATCAAAATTTACAGGAATATAAAATATAAATACAATTATATTATGTACCTTAATTCTTTTTATTTATAAATCTCCATTTTTAATTTTTTAATCGTGTCATTTACAATTTATTATGTTATGTTATTTTATTTACATCTGCCACCAATTACAAAAATTTTAATACGAATTCTGTAATTAGCAACAAAATTTCAAAATTCGGCCTAATATTAAGACAATAGGTATTTATGATTATGCACCAGTTCGTTTAATTTAGCACAGGTTGACATTTGGCTTTAAACTACAATTTTTTGCAAGTGTTTATTGAACACATTCATATAGATGACACAAAATTTGAAAGTTTCGAAATATGCCTGATATATATTGTAGACATTGCATCTTCTCAAATATCGAGATTCGAAAAAATCGATGCGCATGTTAAATAAATTCAGAAAATATATGAATCGTTTCAATAAATATATAGTTATAAATCAGTTTTACTAAAATTAGTACACTGTATTTTTCCTGGTGCAATTACTGTCATTTCTTAGAATCTACCGTTTTTTTATGGAACCACCATTATTTTTGATATAGCATCACTGTTTTCGGCCAAATAAAAGCATCCAGTGTGCCAGATTTTCATCGAACGTCCAAATGCTCAAGGACGGCCCAAGGTTACGTCCGCGACTTACGTCCTGTAGTTTGCACAGTTCAGTATACATTCATTGTCCAGATATCCATTTTTTTTTTTTCGTACTGACTATACTGTTAGCCTTAGGGGCCCTGGAGCCTTTACGGCTTTTACAGCTTTACCGGGCTTGGGGGCGAGCGCTTAGGGCTGAGTGCTAAGCAGCGAAAGCTAAGCAACAACATCCGAGGGTGCCAAAGTGGCCGAACCTCGGCTCGGACTGTTGCGCGTATGCAATTAAGTCGCGATCTGACTAAATCCCTATCATTCGATCTAAACTAACTATACATATATATATGCTTCTGCCCCCTGGGAGGAGGGAAGGAACATATGTATATGTATTTAGTGGTCTGAATTTTTTTGTCTAATCTAACTAGGCAAAAAATGAAAAAAAAAGGTCCCTTACAGAACCTATGTACCTGTGTGTTGTGCATGTGTGTATAATGCAGTGTCATGTATGGCTGTGAAAGCTAGTGAATGTAGAGTCACTGTATCGCGCGAACGGCTGCTTGACTCAAGGGCTCCATGCCGATGGATCGGACCTAGGCTTGAGTTGCCGCAGAGGAGGGCGGTCGTGGCGGGGCCAGATATCTATAAGATGTGATTGTCAGCCGCGTGCTATAGTTTGTTTCCAGCTTTATGCGGCGAATATAAACACAGACGTAATAAAATGTATAATATAAAGTACCTACCCTGTGATACTCATGTTTAGGGATTCATAAGAGTAAATACAACCACATACTTGATACTTTTCTTTAATACCAAGTATTTTTGGTATAGATTCTTTGTGACCGAATACCGAGTAGGTTTCGGTGAAAAGTAATCGAATCAGTACTTGCTCGTACCAGATCACAATTTCACAATTTTTTTTGTATAATATTTGATTCTTAAACGATCCTTTGTCTATTATGCAGTGGCACCTTTGCACTTATTATACGTTGGACATACACACGTGATTTGAGGTTTTAACAATATCTCTGGTTATTGGAAATAATTTATCTATCAAACTTTACATTAATTTGTACATTATAATGATTTCAACTTATTGAGAGAAGGGAAAGAAACAGGCGCAAACCTTTTCTATATCGCTAACACCTTTATCCTGTATAAGAAATTGTTTACAAATGCTAGCGCAGCGGTTATTGCTTCAGGAAACAATTTACCGTAAAAATATCTGTAAGGTAATTAGTTTTGAAGAGCACTTCTAAAACAATACAACACATACGAAGCTCTGGGAACTTTATCACCGTTTTAAAATGCATATGGACGGTCAATGTGGAAATCAAAAAAGCTTTTAAAGGAAGGAACATCTACTTCTACCACCAGTGGAACAGAAAAAGTTAGCTCGATAAGCACGGTTCCTAGAAAACATTTAACAGGAAAGTAAGTTATTGTTTTTTGGAGGCACGGATAAATCAAAACTTTGTCTTAAATTGTATATAAAAATAAAGTTAATGAAAGTATTATTAGATTTACTTCAAGTATTTAATTCTTAGAATAATTAAACTATACGGGTAAATATCGATATTTTTTAATTGACACCAATCGGTTATCTAAATTTTTTTATCAATTCAGTAACGAGTAAAAGTATCTATACCTGACTGTGATCCCTACCCATGTTTTGAAAACTGACAAATTTTTGTCTCTGCTATCAACCAGTTAACTGTGAACGGCTTGGAGTAAGTGTTATATGAAGTTGGCTTACTAATAATAATACCAAGAGCGAACGAGCTAAGCTTATACAAAAGACCTGAGAGTAAAAGAGATAGTATTCGTTTTTTATCTTTGTCTACGTATACGGTTTTAGTTTTTGGCCACAAATTATTTGAAATATTTATATTTTCCCGACATTAATCGGATAAATTTGGTAGTTTCTTTATTGCAACATATGCTTATATACGCATATGGTTTTTACAAGGAATTTGACGATAAGGCAGCCAGTTCATATTGTTTATTTTATTTGTCGGGTTATGGTCTATTGCCGTCGGTAGTAGCTGTCCAGTAGGACAGGCGAAGGAATACATCCATACTGCCAATTCTGAAGTTTAATTTACGGTAGTGCCTACCATAGTACATAATACCTACGCTGTTGTCTAATCTTTATCATCTTTAATCCGATTTGCACAGGTACAAGGCATTAATACCACAAATATATTCTAGCGGTGCAACTGTATACCAGAGTCAAATAAACCGCGTACATATGTTTCAGTATAATATAAACTTAAAATATAAAGTTCTCTGTGGTTTAATGTTTGACTGATTAGTTTTTGTATATAACATACGGTGCCTTCTCTACCCTATTCTCCCTCTACGGTAATAACCAATGACATACATTGTTGTGTGTTCAAAGTTCCTATAATTTATTGAATTAAAACACCAATTATTATATATACTCAATTCGGTTTTTCTAACCGCGCTTTTCGATCTTTTTACTCGATTTTCACTCTTTTCACGTAGTCATAGATCTCAGACAAGTGATCAAAGATCCAGCTCTACGATCCTAGAGTACGAATCGATTAATCATATAGATCATAGATTGTATGTTGTACAATCGATGATAAATCAATGTTCGCAACTATTTGTACATAGATGTAACTAATTTTTATTTGTCTCTGGATGTTACTTTTATACGTCATATGAATAAAATATCATACGAATCTACTGAATAATTTTGTATTAATTTATAGTTTATATAATTATAGATATTAAGTCATAATAACCAACACTAACTTTAGAGAGTCAAATAAAAATAAAAAATATGAGCTCGGCTTGTTATAAAATAGGGATGGCCATCTGAGATTGATTTATCGAAGAATCGTTTTTTTGGATAAAAAAACTATTTTCCATGTGATGGGAAACATTTAATATGGCAGGTTAGACCGAATGTTGGAGTGGCGATGTGTCGCCACACTTGATAATAGTATGAAACATCTAATACGGTGTGGTGACGCGTCGCCATGCACAAGTTACTGTTTATTTTTGAATATGCCATATTTATTTCCTTTTATAAACTATCCTTTTATGTATGTTATCTGTACAAAATCATTTCGTTTCACGATGTCTTTTTCAAAATCGATGCTTAGTACTGAATCGTTCCAGTTATTCGATATTTCAACCTAGAAAATTGAAATTAGATTTTTTTGTGTTTTGACAAGAACCACAAAATTATTTACAATTTTTTAAATGTACTCAAATATATATAAAAATGACAGCTTTTTACTTAATTACTCGCGAGATCGCTGTATTAGCTGTGTGCTCAGTTTTCTTCGCCTCTCCTTAATGGAGAAAAAGCATAATAACAAAAAAATACGCATCTACTCAGAGGTGATCGTTATTACAACTAGGAATAATGTATTGCATTAGTTCTACGCCACAAATAAATTATTGAAGACAATTATTCTGCTGTCGATTCTCAGTTTTTCGTTATTGCAGTTGACAATGACAATGGTTGGCCAGTAATATCGCAACGTGTCAACAAAAAATAATGCACTCTACAGTGCACAATATATTTATTTTATTGCGTACGCTGATGTCACTGAAAGCGCGCCAAAATGGAGGCGTTTAAATAGCCCTAATCTGAAAGCAGTTTTGAAATTTTTATTTAGATGTTAAATTTTCACATTTTTATCTGTTTTTTATTTTTTACGGCTATGCACCAACGTAAATAATTATATTAAAATATAATAATAATTCATGCATATTCCCTATTGGAATAATGTAACCAATAAAATTTATATCACTACATAGTATAAAACAAAGTCGCTGTCGTCTGTCCGTCCCTATGTATGCTTACATCTTTAAAACTACGAAACGGATATTGAAGCGGTTTTTTTAATAAATAGAGTGATTCAAGAGGAAGGTTTATATGTATAATACATGCATAATATTGTAGAGAAACACTGATAAATTTAGAGGTTTCTAATGTGATGTCGTAAATAAACACATTTTTTTGCGCTTACATTGCAAACTCTGGCTGGACCCCACGAGACAAATCAAAATAATGTACACCTTAAAAAGGTCAACAAAATGTTCGCGTTGATATATGTCTATCTCTTAAGGATAACCCACAATAACCATTTTTTAACCTTTACATTTTGCGAGAAAAATGGCTTATTTACGAAGTGATTTTAAGCAATACAGCATTAATCCTTATCCGATTAAGTACCTTAAATACATTGTCCATTTCATATAGATCAATATGGCGCTTTACAGCATGTAATTTAAATGAATATTTCCGAAGATATTACATATTTAAAATGCAGGGACGTAGCGGTGCGGTGGTACTGGCCCTATATACCATGGGCAGTTATATGTCGCTCTTTCAAGAGTAACCTCTAAACAAAACATGTTTTTATTGTCTAATGACAAAAAGCTGTAAACGTTGTTTATAAGGACATTTGGTAGAAGGTAGGTATATTTAGTATCAGCATAGCACCCGTGCGAAGCCAGCGGGTCACTAGTACTTTATAAAATAAATAAAGAAGCCTAACATAATTAGGCTGCGAATGTAATAGATTAAAATTGAAAGATATACTGAGAAGTAATATGAGACGAAGAACCTTTCTGATAGAGTAAGAAATTAAACAAGTGAAGGAGAAACTTTTTACTATATAATAACTGTAATGATGTATGAAAATAAATATATTGCTTAGAGAATGAGAATAAGAAGTAAAGGCATTAGACAGATAGCTTAAAAAGACGGAGATTCAAAATAAAATTAAATAACTAAAATAAAAGCTCGAATTTGCGTTAGAAGCGATAAGGAACTTAAAAATGTCGATATGGTAGTTTCTGGCGGGATCTTGATTTACTTGTGGTTTTTATATTGAGTCATAAACTTATGTTCAGGGCAGCTTTGTGTAGTATATTTGTGTGATATAATTTAGTTAACGTGTACAAGTGAATTATAATTAGAAGCCTGAATTTTAAATTTCCAAAACAACTCCTAGGATAGTTTTAAGATGATGGGTAGAATATTCTATTAACGTGATATTAGCATAGTTATTTACCTTTAAACACTCGTTGTTCACACTTATGGGTCGTGGTAGGTGTTGTGGCGTTATCACCACAACCTTACAGGATATTTAGTTCGTATGAATATAAATAAAATACAATTTGATTCATATACGAGTATGTATTACTCTCTATATTGTAACTCCACGTTCTTTTATTTTATACATTCTCATTGTTGACGGCTGATGTATCTTTTACCAAAGACAAATAACCAGCCAGTCTATTACATTACATTACAGTACATATAAAGATAAACTATTTGCTGCGGTTAGCCGCCACATCACCCCCCCAAGGAGAAAGGTAAAGCGATCAAGGAAAAAATAATAATTATAATATACAAACTTACAAATCTAACCTATATCTAAATCGTACTCTCCTACCAGCTCTAGTGGTAATAGGGGTCGGAGAAGGAACGGGAAACGGTATAGGAGGGTCCGGAGCCGGGGTAAGTGTTGCAGATGTTGCAGAAGGTGCAGGCGGCTCAGGAGCTCGGCGAGGGGCCGTCACGTCCAAATGGGCCGGTTTCACCCTGTCAACACTGACAACAACGTTTCTACCCTTAATGTCTAAGGTAAGATTTTTACCTTGTCTTGCTTTGATTAGGTATGGACCGGTGTATGGCGGTTGAAGCGCTCGGCGAACTGTGTCGTCTCGCAGGAACACGTGCGTAGCTACAGCCAGGTCCTTGAACACAAATGAGGTGGGTTGAGAATGCTGAGATGCAGGAACAGCTCTCAAGCCCTTTATATGACGTCTCAGCTGTGTGACAAAATCGTTTGTCACCTCAACATTAGCAGGGTCCTCAGGAGCGACGACAAGCTCGCCGGGCAGACGAAGGGGCTCGCCGTAAAGGAGCTCAGCTGATGAAGTCTTAAGGTCCTCTTTTAATGCAGTTCTCATACCTAGTAAAACTAGAGGCAGTGCCGTGGACCATGAATCTCCATGGCACATGAGAGCCGCCTTTAACTGGCGGTGCATGCGTTCAACCATCCCGTTCGCTTGGGGATGGTACCCAGTGGTGCGGACGCGCTTTGAGCCGCAAACGTCCATGAGTCGATGAAACAGCGTAGACTCAAACTGACGTCCTTGGTCAGTAGTCACTAAAGAGGGAACCCCATAGCGAGATATCCACTCCCTAGTGAACGTCTCTGCAACTTCTTCCGCTGTGATGCCAGACATAGGCCATGCCTCAGGCCACCTAGTAAATCTGTCGACTGCTGTCAGACAGTACTGGAATCCTTTGCTGTGAGGCATAGGACCTATTATGTCTAGATGTACATCGCGGAAACGACGAGATGTACCTGCAAATTTTCCCAATGGTGCAGTCACATGTCTGCTAACTTTGCTTCGCTGGCAGGCGAGGCAGTTGCGTGCCCATTTTAGGCAATCTCTTTTTATGTTAGGCCAGACAAAGCGGTCAGTCATCAAGCGTACAGAAGCTCGCCCGCCTGGATGACTGAGACCGTGTACCTTCTCAAAATGCCTCTTCCGGAAATCCTCTGTCAGGTACGGTCGTGGTTTCCCAGTAGACACGTCACAAAATATTGAAACTTCAGTTCCCGGTAAAAGAACTTTTTCAAGTTTCAAAGAAGTATCTGAGCTTTGTATCCTACGAAGTTCCATATCTGTAGTTTGTGACTCAGCCAATGCCGCGTAGTCATCCTCCAGCCGAATCGCCTCAACTCGGGACATGGTGTCTGCAACGACATTATGTTTTCCCTTGATGTGGACATTATCCGTGGTAAACTGAGAAATAAAAGACAAATGATTGAGCTGTACAGGGGGCAATTTTTCACGGCGATGGATAAATGCATACGTCAAAGGCTTATGGTCCGTGTATATGGTGGCGTGCTGTGCTTCCAAAACATGCCGGAAATGCTGCACGGCCTCATAAACTGCCAAGAGCTCACGGTAATAAGCTGGCCAAGTGGAGTGTCGCGGCGACAACTTCTTACTAAAAAATGCCAGCGGCTGCCACTGGCCGTTGACTTCCTGCTGTAAGCAGGCTCCTACATGGGTCACAGATCCGTCAGTGAAGAGCCCCAATGGAGCATCAGAGATGGGATGAGCCAGGAGTGTAGCAGTGGCTAGGTGCTCTTTGCATTTGTTGAACGCGAGCTCTAGCTCAGGCGTCCAAGGCACAGGTTTTGGTCCTGTTAGTTGAGTCGATGCCAAAACATCAATGAGCGGCGCTTGAAGTTTGGCTGCATTCGGGAGGAATCGGCGGTAAAAGTTTACCATACCTAAAAACCTGCGAAGGCCTTCAACCGTTTTAGGCAAAGGAAAACTTCGCAAGGCTTCAATTCTCTCTGGAGGTGGACATGATCCATTCTTGTTGATTTTATACCCCAAGAATGTTACCTCGTCAGCAGCAAGCACGCACTTAGATGTATTCACGACGACTCCATACTCCGACAACCTCTGGAATAGTGCACGCAAGTGTTCAGCATGCTCCTCCAGGGTGCTGGAAAATACCAGGATATCGTCAATATATGGATAGCAGTAGTCGAGTCCCCTCACGACTTCATCCATAAAGCGCTGGAAGGTTTGACCAGCGTTACGGAGGCCAAAAGTCATGAAAGGAAACTCAAATAAGCCAAAGGGAGTAGTAATGGCTGTTTTACTAATGTCAGCTTCATGAACAGGAATCTGCTGGTATGCTTTGGCAAGGTCAATTGTACTGAACACCGTAGAACCAGCTAGATTATGTGCAATGTCACCTATGTGACGCACCGGGTAGCGGTCAGGAACAGTCCTAGCGTTCAACGCTTGGTAGTCCCCACATGGACGCCACCCGTGTTCTCCTTTTCGCGCCATGTGCAGAGGCGAAGCCCAAGGACTGCTAGAGGGACGTGCGGTTCCACAACTCACCATTTCCTCAAATTCTTTCTTTGCTGCCTGTAGTTTCTGCGGTGCAAGTCTTCGTGGGCGACACGAAATAGGTGGACCATCAGTTGTTATGATGTGGTGCACGGTAGAATGCTTAACTTTCCGTGGCAGCCCTGGTGGTCGCAGAATCTCTGGAAACTCCAGTTACTCTAAACGGGAGTTACAAGAGAGACAGCAATACATACTCGTATATGAATCAAGTTGTATTTTATTTATATTCATACGAACTAAATATCCTGTAAGGTTGTGGTGATAACGCCACAACACCTACCACGACCCAAAGTCCAAAGGTCCATCCGACTTCACCACGATGCGGGTCTTTTTTCCTGTAGAAACCATCGGGAACAGATCAAATGCGCCAGGATCTTGCGCTTGATGGTCCCCGTAGACAATTTCAGGCGATGACTAGCAGCCGTTTAGGTAGAAAAAGGCTCCAATCCAACGGAGTTCGGGGTCACCATTATGGGTCGTGGTAGGTGTTGTGGCGTTATCACCACAACCTTACAGGATATTTAGTTCGTATGAATATAAATAAAATACAACTTGATTCATATACGAGTATGTATTACTCTCTATATTGTAACTCCACGTTCTTTTATTTTATACATTCTCATTGTTGACGGCTGATGTATCTTTTACCAAAGACAAATAACCAGCCAGTCTATTACATTACATTACAGTACATATAAAGATAAACTATTTGCTGCGGTTAGCCGCCACACACTAGAAGAAGAACATCGATATATATTTTGTATTGATTAAACCGTAAAAGTTGACATTGTGTATCACAACACTAGGGTGAATGTGAGCAAATGTGAGAGAATGATAAAATGGTGTATTCGTCGATTAAACCGGGCCACACATCTTAGTCCGAAATAAAAATTATCATCCACCATTTTGTTTATTTTTGCGAAAATAACTTATTACCTAGATATAGTGATTATACGTCTTCTTTCCACAAACGACAAAGTGACACGGCAATTCTGGCAATGATTATAAGATTAGGAATGTGCTATTAGCGTACCTGGCGACTGTCGGTCCCTTGTGTTGAAAATTGCAGACATCGGCTGCACCGCCAGTAAACACCCTTCAAAAATTAATTCCCTATTGTTAAAGAAGAACAAAATCCCTAACACGCAGGGTAATCGAGTCGATGAGAAAGGTTCGCTGAAATTCGTTCAACGGATTTTCGGCAAGTGCAAAGGGAGCAAGCCCCTGGCGTTAAAGGTACGTGAGTTGTGAAGTGGAGTTTTCGAAGGTCGAGGCCGAGGTTACATCGTTTAAGCCTGAAAGAGTTTGTTGCTAAAGTGCGCCGTTTGTTTAGGAAATATCGAAGAGTTGTGGGCGAGAGTCCCCCGTGGCGCGCCCGGCTAACATGAATCACACGCCTGCCCCGGACAGGCAGCAGCACGACTCCAATGTGGACCAAGTTGAGGAGATGGAAACACAAGATGGTGAGTGACATCATTGATTATCCTATCTCTGTACCAACATATGTGTCCAATATTTGTTGTATTTGTTAAAAGTTTATTGTTAATCTGTGTAGTTAAGTGATATCAAGTGTTATTGTATCAATTAGTAGGTCTTGAATGTATGAAATGTTAGTTAACCTCAAAAATAGTGTTATCCATATTTAGCACATAGGTGATTTTATTTATATTATTCTATATAGTATAAACTTAGTTAATACCTAGAATTATTAATATTATTTGATAACATTTATGTCATTGATTAAACCCAATCAGTCACAGACTTTCTTTGTTCTAAAAGTGCAAGTTGTAATGTAGGTTTCTAATTATAGAAAACTTTATTGTAAATGTGTGTGAATTTAATGATGTCAGTACAATATTATATATTAATGCAATTTTCATGTCAAACTATGCAGTAATTTTTATTTCATCATAAATGTATTTTTATTGAAAGTTTTGTGTACTAAGCAGAATCTGTTTTTTAATTGAACCGTATAGGTATTAGGTACCATTTAATTAAAGTAATCAGTTTTATTTCAATTGTGTTGTTTTTGGTTATTGTTTATATAATTACAAAATAAGCTATTTTTGAATGTATATTGAATACCATTATCTCTAAAATTGTTTTGCTTAAGTATTAACATTGTAATGTCTAGGTTATTTGAATGATTAAAGTGTTATTAAAGCTTAAAAATAAGACTTGCAAATTATTGTCTATGATAATTAATTATGAATTTGTTTAACTATTATAAATAATTTAGTTTAATGATATAATTTTTTTCAATTCAGTGGTAAATAAAGTTATTTATGCATTAATGTTTATATCTATAGAGGACAGAAAAATAAAAAAATAATTATTGGATTCATTAGGTGAAGGCTGGGTTTACATTAATCCCCTAAGTTTAAATGTTCAAATGACATTTCACCTTGAAATTGAAAAATATTTTTTGTAACAAATCATAAGAATAAAGAAACTAGTAGTGAGATATAATAAAGAGTAATTAAATACATGAAAAGATTATCAGAAGTCTGCGAAGTTTAGAAATAAAAAATATATCATATAATTTTAACAATTCCAAATATGGTAATGAGGCTCGCATATGCAAGTTGTATAAAAGCCTCTATAAAATTTAAATATAAAAAAGCAGTAAGATCAGACTTTTTATCAGCAAATATCTACTTCATGTTCTTTTTAACTGCTGGGCATAGGCTTATTTACAATTTTTTTATAGCAAAATTGCATGTTTAATTGGTGAGCTAAACATGTTTTACTATTCAACTAAACAGAATAAAAATTGAAATCTTTACTCATTCTGTTCCATGCTAACAGACATAATGAAAAAAAAAAGTGTTGGAAGATTTCATTGCAACAACAGGAAGTAGAAGAGATGGAGAGGAGGTGGCGTTGTTCCCATATTGCTCAGGAAAGGGAACAAGGAATGATGAAAAACTTGCACAACTGTCATATGGAAACAATTTGAAGTACTCAACAATCTATACAAAAACCATGATCACAACAGATAAGCATTGATATCTTCTAATTGATAAAAGTAATGATTTCGAAGATTCTAAGAGTTGTAAATTTTACCTTAATTTTAACAGTAACCAGAGAATGGTCAAAGGTATAATACAACTGAATGTTCTTGAGAAACAGACCTTTTAACGTAAAGCAAACTAACAATACGGTACTTGAAAAGCCTGAAAGGAAAATTTGAAGATTTTATTAAAAACATAAATGACAAAATACTCAAAACTTAAATAGGAAATAGTAAATCAATAAATGAAAAACACATTATAAAATTAAATTTTATAACTTAATTAAAGAAATAATATCTATGCATGAGAAATGAAAAGTATGAAAAGGAATATAACTGAGATAAATTAGAAAATTAGATTAAACATGAGAATGGCCGCCAAAGACACAGGCTAGCTAAGTTTCAGAGCGAGATAATATATGACCAGTGCTCAACATCAACCATAACACCACTGCACAAGAAAGATGCCAATAATAGCAGAAATAACTGCACACCTAATGTTTATATTTATGAAGTTTTCATGAAGATGATTCTTAACATAATCAAGACACTTGATGAGAATTAACTAAGAGAGCAAGCTGGATTCAGGAGTGGACACTCAACTTTAGTCCACATATATATTTTGAAGCAACTAGTGATAAGGGTAAGAATTTAATATAGCATTTTACTACTGTTTTGTAAATTACAGTAAGGCTTTGATTCCCTGGAATATGTCTGGCAAGAGCCTTAAACTACGGTGTTGAAAATAATTATAACAAATTACTAAAAAAACTTTTATAAAAATATCAAAGCTAGAATCAAAATATAAAAGGAAAATAAGGAAATAAAAATAGAAAGGATTTATGTCAGGGAGAAACCCTGGGTTACCCAAACTTTTTTTAGCTGTCCTTGAGGAAGATGTCTGCCACTTGTATTGGGAGGAATGTAGAGTGTTAATCAACGGTGGAACACTGACGTGCTTGAGATTTGTCAATGGCTTGATAATTGTCTCACTGTTGAGGAAAAGAAGCAAAAAACCAAAGTCATGACAAATGGGCAAAAAGAACTCAACAACAACATAATGGACTATGTAAATGAATATATTTAAGACCAAAAGACCCAATTTTAAAGAAATTGATATATAAGAAATCCATGAAAACAATATTGAAGTTTGATAGAGCAACAGGAAATTGAATTGTTTAAAGGCCATTATTTTAATTTGGAATCAGTTACTTATTGATAGTATTTTTTTAGTTATTTACTTCAACCGCTTTTTACTTTAATATGCATTTTTTAATTTTGTAAGCATATGGTGTGTAGGAAATGCAATATTTCAAAATTTTAATAACTATCAATAAGACTATTTTGTAAAACTTGAATTATTGTAAAAAAATTACATAAAATAAATAACAAAATATAAAGTGACCTTTATTAAATTGTATATTTATAATTATATTTTTTCAACTTATACTATAATCTACAGCTATACAAGCATTTTCTAAAACGCATTGTTGCATTTGGTCTTTAATATTGTGCATTTAGTTACTCCAAATCATTCAATTGGTACACCTTCTATTGTTTAATTCAAAAGCTCAGCCCTTGTCTTTGGAGCAGTTGCCACTGTTTCATATTCTCTACCTTTCTTTTAACCTCCTGATATGAGATAACCCCCACTTTGTCCTTTACTTATTGGAAAAAAGCTTAAATTAGGTTGTCTTCACTTTCCTTTAATTTTTCCTTCCAAAATGGTTTTAAAGTGCTTGTCGTGTCATATCAAGTGTCAAATCATCTTACCTCTTCTATTTTCTATGTTTCTCAACAACTATCTTTCCTTGTCAACCGTTCTTAAAACTTTCTCATTTGTAATCCTATCTGTCCAATTCATGGTTTGGTACATCTAAGTGTGCTTTTTTTAAATAAATATTCCAAGTTTTTAATTCTTTAATAAAAAATATATTATAATACTTATGTGTAAATAACATTAGTTATGTCATAATATGTTACTATCACGTTCCAGCAATTAATTTATTACATAGTGCATTAATAAAACTTCTGGAATCATTAAAATGAAACTTAGTAGTATGAAACAAAAAAAAATATATTACAAATGCACTTCTAAGTAATGGGTTACACTTAGTTACAGAAATTTACTTTCTACATTTATTACAGTAATTTACATATTAATATTATGTTGATTACGATAAATTAAAACTTTAAGTAAGATAAAATAATTTCAAATGAATTTTTAAAGGAGTATGTACTATATTCTAACTGGCTTGTAAAAAATATTATGAATATTTTGCAATTTTTCAAGATTAGACAATCATTGACAAGTATTGTCAAGTTTAATTGTAGGAATAATTTTAAAATAAAAATAGGAATATCATTTTTATTTTAATAAACAGCTTAAATATAAGAATTCTTTAATTTGTTGATGCAGTAGGTACCTATATATGCATTTTTAATAATAATGAAAAGTAACAAAATTATTTTACTTGTGAACTGATTTTTGTGATTTTTTGTGCAATTAATTGAAGAAGTATAAGTAAGAAAGTAACCTTTGAAGAAATTGAAATAAAATGCACAAAATTAAAAAAGGTACACATAAAAAAAATTGTAATTGGCAATAATCATTGTTTCCCTTATTTTCAGTGGAAACTGTGTACACCGTTACAGACAAGACATGGGATGAGGATCTAATGAAGGGATCAAATGGTGAAGTTGTCATGGGTGAAGTTATGAAGACTCAAGAGACCACATCTTCAGAAATGCCCGTAATGTTTTGTTTTTACTATCAATATCAAGTCAACTCTATCAGTATAGATATAGAAATGCTATTTGTTCAAAAATATTCCTACAGCCAAAGAGAACAAGCTGATAATTTACAAATTATACTAACTGGCCCCGCAGAGGTTATTCTGCTCTTTTCAGTAGTCAATAACTCTACCACAGCACCAACCAACTTCGGATTGGTCAAACGGTGTTGGAGTTTATCAACCTTATATGCATTTAAACCCATATAAATTTTTATATATCAAATAGATAGATATTATTACATACACCATAGGTGCACATATTTATGTTTAACTATTGTTTAATGAACAATAGGTGTAATTTATTATTATAGTGCATTCACATTTCAGCTAAAGTAAAAAAAGTATTTAATGTTATTTGCATGTAACTCTTTTATGATGTTCGCATCATTCATAATTCGAAGAGCACGTCGCTGCAAGCTATTAAAGGCATCAATAACGTATTGCTTGAAAAAGTCCCAGAAATGCGTTACCATGCATGGCCTTACTATAGAGGCTTATACAGCTGATTGAGCGTGACGAATCGTCATAATATTTTTAGATTCAGAATCTCCCTATTGTTTCCTATATACATGTTGCTAGTAAGATCTTCTGAAGAGTGGCGAAGGTTTTTAAATTGAACTGAAAAATGAGAAAACCTTGTGGGATTAAATATCATGCTATTAAGATTAACTTTTACGTTTTATGATAGCTATCAAGACATATCTACAACACATTTACTACACTTTACGAAAGAGAACATAAATACACAATCTTATATGGTTATTCTACTTCAGATGCGTGATATCAATCACTGATAAAAATAATGGTGTTGACAAATTTTATTTGCATATTTTTTTTCTTGTCTCGCAAGTATTTATTAGTGATGATAAATATTTCGATAAATGCCGAAGACACCCCTGTCTTGTTGAATTTTTTTGGTCCAAAAAAAGGTTGCGCGTGCTTGTGTGAATTGTGTCAGAATAAATAAATCTTGTATAGTTATATTATATCACGTACAGTGGGAACAGTTCTTGTAGGGTATGAAATTAATAGAATATGCGGATTTATTATGAAATTTGTGAAACATAATATTTTAAATTTGAATATTGGAAAATATTTTCTATATAAGTGCTCTGCAAATAAATAAAAAAGGAGACGTTTGTGTTATTACTGTAGGCGAATACGTGAATTACATTTTTAAGGGCGTCCATAAATTACGTGAGCTCAAAATGAGGTGTCCTGCTATATCTCACGAAATCGATTTTAAAGAAGGGGGTTCATTAAATCTCACAAAGATTTTTTAATTTAAATATTATTAGCAACCCGTCGTGGCTTCGCACGGGTAGCACAGTAATACATGTAACTGATTCTAAAGGTTTACGCGGCGCCCGCCAGTAATGCACCCCAGTCGGCATCTTCCGTCGGTTTTTCCGACATCTTCAAAAATCATTGTCATACTTTAGCCAAAATATACAAACACTTAATGAAATATACACCTAAGCCTTCCTCATGTATCACTCCGTCCATTGATATAAGCCGTATGAAAATCCGTTCGGTAGTTTTATGAGCTTATCGCGATCAGACAGATAAAAAGATGCGTCGGGGGACTTTGCTTTATAATTTAGATACAAATACCATTTTGTATTATCAGATAATGATTTATTTCTCGATAAATATTTAATTATTATTAAATATCTAGCTATTAGATATTAGCTATCTTTTCTTAATTCTATTTTTATAATTACTGTTTCTCTGAAACCTACGCTCACAATTGTTCAGTAGTATTCAAGTAATGAGTGTTTAAACACAGAAAATTTAGGACTTTATTCAATACGACCGCTAGTAACTTCGTACAATATAAAACGTAATAACATTAAAACATGACATAATATAGCACTCGGGGATAATGTAGATTCCAGCATAATAATATCAGCAGTTCCCAAATCACCTCCTACATTACTTACAAATTTTACTTATTATTATTATATATATATTAGTAACTATTAAAAAAATACTATGTTAATAATATGAAAAGTTACATGAAGTGTCCTTAGAACGAAAATAATACATATGAAATTAGCGTTTTATAACATTTAATTTTTTTACTACGTGCAGTGTTACTTTCCGTTACTTAAAATTAGAGTAGACCAAAATAATTAATCGTAAGAATCGAAAATTAATCAAACACTAGATATTTTTTTTTATTTTGAATAAAAATATATATTCACCTAATTCCTAAATTTTCAATACGCAACAAAGAATATTGACTAGAAGAAATAATCTTGTTGTTTGGCGTCAGGCATTTATTAATAAAAATGTTCCGGATTGGGGTTTTAATTGTTGTTTTAGTTCATTTTTATTATTTTATTTACACAATCCTCAAATGATTTAAAGCATAATCGTATTATCGATTATATTTAGCTCTAAAAAATAGACAATAATCGTATAGCATTTTCTTATGATGAACAAAGTATAATTTGTATGAACGAGAATGAACTTTGTAGAGTGAATTGCTTAAACTATAAGTGTTATAGGTAGTAAGTTAAAAAATAAATTTACGAGTCAATGTGATCAACGTCATACGTGTACATCTCGTTAATACCTTTAGCGAAATCGTTCAACTAGTAATATCTATAACGGCACTTATATAAGGTAAACATTCAAAGATACGTATGGGATGGATCGGATCATACGGATTTTCAGACTCCAGAACTGAGATTACAAAAATACAAAACTTATTCTCCTTTGTGAATTTTTTTTTCTATAACAATGTGTCCTATAGGCCGACCGCGGTAAGCGCGATCCTTGTGATGGTTTGCGGGACGCAGGGCGGTGGGTGCGCACGGGGATATACACGGTTTTGAGACGATACCCTATATGTTAAGATCAATAGTTTATGCATGTTGCACTGGTACAGAATCGAATGATAAATAATATATTTAATACACATAATATTGTTCTTTATTAAAATGCTAATAAAAAATCTACTATATTGAAAAAAAAAATGTGCGTGTAACATTTACACGCATTTGAAGTGAAACTTCTTTGAATTTAATAGTATATATTGACAATATAATTGAATAAAAACGCGCTAAAGCATTACTTTAGATTGATTTTATAGTTTTTTTTAACGCAGCGTCCGTAATTCCATCTTGATAAAATTATATCATGTGGAGCAGTCCCAAATCCTGTCGCTGCCGGCGGCCGACAACAGACTAGCTTATTGGTCAGTCTTGTTCCCCTCCCGCATCCCGTAGACCATTAGGAGGGTCGGGCCTACGGCGGTCTGCCTATAGCACCTGAATTTAGCTGATCTCAAGCGCTAGTCTCTTACCGTGATATATCGATACCCAAAATGAATAACATCGTATCTCGTTTATCAGTGGAAAAAAGGCCGTATCAATTTCATGTTTTTTATTCATATTTTGATGATACCTATTTTTAAAGTTCTTTCCACTTAATATTTGCGAATTGTAACTGATTATTTAATGATGATAATTAAATTACACATGAAATATATTTTTTATTTATTTACATTAATAATTTTAGTCAAGTAAAAATGTATTTATTATTCATAGAGAAGGCTGTAAAACTAAAATATAGAGTTTTTTTTACTGTATTTGATAAGCATGTAGTTGTATATCATATCGAGTGTCAATATTACATTGTGAACTTGGTACGACTTATTAACAACATCATAAATTATCAGTTCTGAAAGTAAGGCATATTATGTAATAAGTGTCTAAAAGTGTTTAGTAAGTGATTGATAATTCCAATGTCATTAGTTAGTGAGTTTTCTTTGGAAATGCTTATCATCGTTGCGTGTCTTACGTCCAGCTCTCTCGTATGACTATCCACCAGCGATAATCAGTGAACACAATTACCTATATAACTCATTTTAAGATTAACAATACACTTAACTATTACATCTTTATTTATATTTTAAATGGTTGACTTCTTGCCGACTCTTCGGGTTATGACGATCACAAGCCCTCCGTCATAAGTGTTGCGATCAAACATTATTTTCACTAGCTGTGCTCCATGTAGCCTTTCATCATTATCACTTCCCTTACTTGCCAGATTGCTTGACATTCATGGTTACTGCTCTGCTCGTTAGGATTGTGGCATGAAGTTATAAGCATTATGATCTTCCTCAATAAATAAGCTATATATGCAAAAAACAGTTTTTCTTACTGGTGGTTCCAGATATTAGCACATTTAAACAAAGAAATAATGCATCTCTTTAGTTTTATAATATTAAGTATAGATAGAGATATTATGTATAGAATATGAAGCTTACTTACTGTATTTTTTCTTTGCAGCTTGCCTGTCTCGATACAGAAATGGAAGATGATGAGGCACGTTCAGAGGCGACGTTCCGTTTCACGGTTCATAACTTCAGGAGCATGAAGGACTCTGTACTCTCGCCACCATGCTACGTTCGCAATTTACCCTGGAAGATTATGGCAATGCCCCGTCAAGCACCATCTCCTGACAGGCAACAGCAGAAATCTTTGGGTTTTTTCCTTCAGTGTAATGGAGAAAGTGAATCATCTAGTTGGTCTTGTTATGCCATGGCCGAGTTAAGGCTTATCCCTCAGAAGCCTGATGTGGAACCATTTTTCAGGAAGATTCAGCATTTGTTCTACAGGTACATTTGTTCTTACTTAAGTGGTTTCCTATAAATATTTGATGATGGTCCAATATAAAAACATCAATATAGATTTTAGATACAGAAAAGTCAGGCAATTTACATAATTTAATATAGAGAGATTCTTAATATAAATATATGTTTCTTTAATATATCACTGAATGTCTTGGTGAGTGCCTCATTAGGATGTTATGTTGAACCGTGATTGCATGTTACTATACTACATTATAAACAAGGGTCTATTTTAATTCGTTGGATAATAACGTCACCAGAGCGTCTGCAGACTATGTGTCATATCACAGATAAAAACGTATGCTTATTCTAGGTACCCAGTTAGTAATAAATAATAATTAAAAACAAAACATTATGGTCCTATGGAATGGATTCTATAAAACTAAGTAGAAGTAACTTTGTTATCGCATTTTCTATTCTGATATAGGTCAAATATATCACAGGTGCCCATAGTATAGATTTTTTTAATTTAATTAAATGTATATATTGATATGTTGTAGATAAGAATATATTTTCTAGGAAGCTCGTTGAGGTGGTTATATAGTTCACTTACAGCTAATAAATAAAATGGTCTAATATAATTTGTACAATTTTTCCAGCAAGGAGAACGATTGGGGTTTCTCCCACTTTATGGCGTGGAACGACGTCTTGGACCCTGAGAAAGGTTTCATAAAAGACGACTCGATTATTCTTGAGGTGCATGTTACAGCTGAGGCACCGCACGGCGTGTCTTGGGATTCTAAAAAACACACTGGATATGTCGGTAAGTCCTAAATGATTATTTTTTTATTATAGGAGATTCTAAGTCTGACTACGTTTTCTATCTCTACATATTATTTCTGAAAGATGTTTTCTGAAATGTTCTGGGACAACGGTATGTCTCTTAATTTTTCATTAAAATGAATGATTCAAACATCATTTCAAAGCATATGTTCTCCGTTATTAACGAGAAATATGACATATAGTTTAAAATTAATGTTTACGTTAAAAGATTGTTTAAAAAATATATTCAAATAATATGTAGGAGGTGCCGCCTATTTACAGTGTATTTAACTAACATGACAGTTAGAGTTCATTAAGCATCTATCATTTTGTAAAAAAACTCAGTTAATCAATTGACTATCGATTGATTCTTAGTACCATATTGAACATCAAGATGGCTGAATGACCATGGTGAAAAAAGGTCATTTGCGTGATCTCTTGGGTTTTGTTGCAGTCATACACATTGTGTACATTCCTTTTACAATTAATACCTTAAGCCCGACTATCGATTAATCGATTGACAATCGGTTTAGTTAACACTAATGGCAGCGGTTACGTTACATTGTTCACATTCTATAATGTGTGAAATATATTCGCAAATTCAACTAGTAAAATTAAATTTTTGGAAGGTTCTCTTTATACAAATAAAAATATTAGTTTAATATATGGATTATGCCATATAATATATTGTATCTCTCTCTCTATTGAAGTTATTATTTTTTAATTCTTTCTACCTCTTTAAATTTGTTTGGAAATTAATATGGTAATTGCATCTTCCTTTTTTAGGTCTGAAGAATCAAGGTGCTACTTGTTACATGAACTCTTTGTTACAAACGCTTTATTTCACAAATCAATTACGCAAGGCGGTATACAAGATGCCCACGGAATCGGACGATAGCACAAGGTACAACATAAAAAAAAGTTTTATATACACTACTTACCTTTAAACTTCTTGGATTTAAGTAATAATGAGTTTTCCTTCAGATCTGTAGCACTGGCACTACAAAGAGTATTCTATGAACTTCAGTTTTCCGATAAACCTGTTGGCACTAAGAAGCTTACTAAAAGTTTCGGCTGGGAGACACTCGATTCTTTTATGCAGCATGATGTTCAAGAATTCCTAAGGGTAAGATAAAGGTTCAAATGTTTTATTGGTATTGTAATGGATAACAGATATTTAGAATGCATCCTATGACCAATGTGATCAATGTTATGATTGTATATTTCAAACAGCTGGTGACAGTGAAAAATCATTATAATCATTATTTAAATTATCTCAGCTCATTTGTGTAATGGCTGCGAACAAATATAGTATAGACTACTATAACTAGGTCTAGTTGTTTAGACAGGCGGACTATCGGTTCGATGTCCGCACGTTCGAACCCCGGCATGTACTTAGTAATTCCAATTAGTAACACTGTCGGCTGAAAATTGTTCTTGTAGTACCACTGCATGTGGGAACATTATAGAACTATTGATTTAAAGGTGTTTGAAATCACCAATACGTCATGGGCTGGCAGGGTGATTAAAGCCCATACCTTCCCTTGGGAAAAGGCCTGTGTTCTGCAGTGGGATACTTACAGGCTTACTGATATTATTACTATTATATTTACCATGATTTAAATTTTAGGTGCTCCTTGATAAATTGGAGAGTAAAATGAAAGGAACTTGCGTGGAGGGTACAGTGCCAAGGCTGTTTGAAGGGAAAATGACGTCATACATTAAGTGTAAGAATGTTAATGTATCCAGCACACGTGTGGAGACATTTTACGACATTCAGCTAAATATAAAGGGAAAGAAAAACAGTGAGTATGATAGTTCATTTTAGGAATGTAATTTAGGAAACTATAAAATATACTTGTGTGGCAAACTACTTACAAATAAGTTTATATAGTTAAAAAAACTAAAAACACGCTTTAACTATGCACTAAAAATTATAAAACTTTTTGGTCTTATAATATCTCGTTACCAAGCCCAGTCTATTTGACTTGTGAAAACAATATGAGCCCAAACTCGAGAGGTTTACTAGTAGCCACTGATGTGTTCCACTATCCACCTCCTGGCTCCAGCATCAGATTAGCTCCAAGATACCAAATTATAGTATTGTCATTGGAACTACACATACATAAAAATGCGATACGATGCGACAATTAGACGTAGGTTAACATTTACTTCTATTAGTTAGTTAGTTACAAGTGAAGCTAATATAAGCGTGTTAAAAAAATAAAAAAAATACTTCAGTTGCCTCTTTGATAGTCGCGATTTTGTCAACCTTATTCGGTGTTCGCTGTTTTTGTTTAGAAAATTTTATATTAAAAATTATAAAGTTATATAGAAATAATATTTCGTACGGTTATACGATTACTTTGGATTCGTGGATATCACTATTTTTAAAATCCAATTAACTAGAAACACAATATCATTTTACTCTACGGAATTGAAGCTTTAGCTTTTGCCTTCGACTGCTCCCTTGTTGTAATCGATACTAAATGACTTGTGTAGTGTAAAATGATTGCACTAATTCAAAAACCTTTATGAGCGTTGCAATAACTTACCAAAGTTTCATCAAAATCGGATATAGGAGACAAACAAAAAAAAATTTACAATTTATACAAATCTGTATCTATAAAAACAAAATGCTATTCGAACGACTGGACCGATTTGGCAATTTTTTCTATTTCCAAATGAGGTTTTTATGGAGTCTTGTAGGTTTCTCGTAAAATTAGCAAATTCGGGAATCAGATTTATATATTAACTCAGTAACTCACGATTCAAAGGATGGATATGCGTAATTCTTTTTTGTTTTGTGTATGATAATGGAAATGTTATCAGGAGAAAAAAAAACCTGATAGTTGTCACTGTGGTCAACTTATTGCTAGCTAGCGATATTTATTATTATAGTATTATAGCTAGCTAGCTAACCAGCTGGTTATATATATATATATATATATATATATACTTTAAGTTATGGTCAGTCAATGACAGGTCTAGTAAAATATAACTCTTCAAGGATAGATGTAAAATATTAGTATCATGATATGACGCTCATTAGTAATTTCCATTACAGTCGATGAATCCTTTAAAGACTACATAAGCACAGAAACACTGGACGGAGAGAATAAGTACGACGCAGGCGAGCACGGCCTTCAAGAAGCCGAGAAGGGAGTGATTTTCGCGTCGTTCCCTCCCGTTTTACATCTGCACCTAATGAGGTTTCAGTATGACCCAATCACAGATAGCTCGGTGAAATTCAATGACAGGTGAGGCGATAGTTTGTAAAAGATTATGTGATATTAAGATTAGGTGATATTTGACAGTCCTAGAGAGAGTTTATTATTTTCTTTTTTTTTCATACCCTGGTCAGAGTCTTAATTAGCATCCGGATAAGTTCAACCGTTTTTTTAATACTTTAAAGGTTTAGTGTTTATTATGAATCTTGCCTAATTATATGAGCTAAAATGGTAAGATCCTAAATCCTTGCTTGCCTTCAAGTGCTTAAGTATTGCTCAAGTTATCTTCAGATATAAAAGTGGAATCTAGGAGAATGGACGCTTATTTTCTTTTTTCAATAATGTTCACATCAAGTTACCTTTTTTGTTGTGATAAAGATTCTTATAATGTCCACTTGATATTGGAGTATGAGGCGAGCTAGTTTTTAATATTCCCGTTTAACGTATGTCATGATTGTGCTTTGCAGGCCGGCATGACAGCGGCGACCGCCGATGGATTGTCGATGGTCGCCGTTGTGTTTGGATTGTACTGTGCTTACCATCAGGGACAGTACAGTCACGGTGCCGGGCTAATAAAAAAAATACATTTCCTTGTGTATTTTCCAGGTTTGAATTCTATGAGCATATCAACTTGGACGCGTATCTTCAGGAGAAGCCCGAGACGCCGGCCGACTACACGCTGCACGCGGTGCTCGTGCACTCTGGCGACAACCACGGAGGGCATTATGTTGTTTTCATTAACCCTAGAGGCGATGGGAAGGTAACGTGCCGCTATCTACTTCATTATATGTACCTTCATATTATAGTAAATGTCTCGCGTGTACTATGCGTTTCAAACGAGAAGATAATCGCGGCCAGCAACGAAAACATAAAATATAAATATTTTTAATTCTATTAGAAATACATAAATCATAATTTACTGATAATAGTTTTTTTATCTTGTATTCTACATTTTATATGTACATAAATGTATACGAGAAAAGAAAATGCAATACAAGCAATTCTTGTAAGTAAATATAAGTAGGAAGTAAAATTCTAACCTCCTTAGCATAAAAGTTTCGCTTTTATCAGTTTTTCGTTTCTATTGTTAGTTAATTTAATAAAATTATAAGCCTTTGAATTTTATTCATTTATAACCGGTCACGTGACATACAGCGTAAATTGCACACGAAGTTGTTTTTCTGATCGTACATTTTTTACTAAAGTTGCATGCGAAATGCGAAGCAAGATGGCGGTTTGACAGTTAGCTTCTTATTTAAACAGCATACTGTCAATGAACTTTTCGATATTTACATACATTTACTTAAACCTGTACAAGGTTCCACTACGGAAGCAGTACAGCCATACATATTTCTGTTGTGTTCCGGTACAAAGAGTGCAGGTTGGAAACATGCATTGGCACATGTGGCATTTCAAGTCAGTCCTTTGGAGTAGCAACCTATTATGAATGGCCTGAGGACTGCGGTCCTTTTTTGATTGGCTGTGTATAGATATGGCTAAACATTTAACCATCAGATGGACTGCTTATTTGTTTCTTCATACAATAAATTAAAAATTAATTATTTAAGAAGCCCCGACACAATCTATTTATTGAGACCATTCCTTTGAGCCCAAACACAAGATCTCTGCTGTAAGGGTAAAGTGTTATGTATCCTGCAGATTCCAGATGATGCTGCAGCATCAGCTCAATGTTGACATGTTCTAATATCATTTAAGTAACAGAATACAAAATCTGTATACAATCAGAACTGTGAAAGATGCTCACATCCGTTTATTAATTAAAAAAGAGCTGATAAAGATCAAACGATTTTGATCCCATTTTGATAAAAAATGTCTAAGACCACCGCTAGAAAACCTGCTTTCAAATAAAAAAACTGCATCTAAATCGGTTCACCCGTTTAAGAGCTATGATGCCACAGACAGACACCCACACGTGGGTGCGCACACATGCATGAATCCTGAATACTTGATAAATGTTTTCATAGTGCTCTACAATGCAGTGGAAGAGTATAATAAACTGCTTATTGAAATCTTTATCATATAGTGGGCTTGACGAACATTACAACTATAGACGAACATTCCACAATCAAATCGGGGACGTTTTGAAGAAAGGTCAGGTCCAGAGTACTCTAAACCGACGAGCATGCATGAAAAGATTGATGAATGTTGAGGAAGCGATAGTTGTATGTCAGAATCGTAGCAAGTGGAAGGACGTGGTCTCTGCCTACCCCGTTGGGAAAGAGGCGTGATTTATGTATGTATAGTGGGCTTGTTGCATAGAGTTGTCAGTATTCAGAAAGAGGAAGCTGCAGTAATGGAGCTTGTCTGTTGGTTGATTCTTTATAAGACAATTTTGTCTGGGTTTTATCTGTCATCATTTTAACTTTACTTGGATAATTTCTTTTCCTTTTGTGTCTTTTGTTAAGGTTGTGACCGTTCAGCTGTGTTACTAGTTTATTTGAGCGTTTTCTATTCCGTTCCGGTACTTAAGAGAGGTATCTCGGATTTACTCCTTCACCATGTTCATACATGTACCATGGTACATTAGCTATTTTACGCAAGATAAGTTTTGCATTCTTTTTAACATAGAAATTTTGGACTTAGAGGCGTTTCCCCAGAGTACTGTACGAGTATACAGGCTTCCAGCCAACCAGTACAGATGTCTGTATCTCAAGTTTTATATTAGTTACAAAATATTAACCTATTGATATTATAAAAAAAACAGTGGTGCAAGTTCGACGACGACGTAGTGTCCCGATGCACGAAGCAGGAGGCCATCGAGTACAACTACGGTGGTCACGACGAGGACATGGCGTTGACCGTGCGCCATTGCACCAACGCTTACATGCTTGTTTATATTAGGTAATATTGTTTTTATTATTTCTCTTTACCCTTTTATCCGAGCTCAATATAATACACTTCAATTGAGAGTAAAGTATACTTTGAAAACAAGGTGGCCACTGCTGAGAGGCACCTATAGTTGAAAAGCTGGTTAATAAAATGTGATGCACCATTTTCACCATATTCATCTCATTTTCACCATATTAACAACAGAGTTTGTCATCCATAGGGCCGATGTGCGGTCCGCTATATACCTATTTAAATCATAAAAAAAGTGATAAGAAAGTTTGCGAATGGTCCTGTTTGTGTTTATAATAGGTCTTTACCTATGAAATTACCGTTTTATATAGAAAATTAAAACAAATAAAAGTATATATTTCATTAGTCTTAGTATTGACCATTATTGTCTATGCATTTTTGCCATTTTAATGAATGGTCACTGATGCCTCGGCTTTAGAATTCCTGGAGACTGGAATAGATTAACTTTTTAAAGGCGTTTTTAACCGCCATATTGATTTGAAATTTTATGTGTACTAGAAGAGATTCCTATAAAATAATGTAACATAGAAATACCCAAACCTTAATTAAATATTAATGTTGATGCATTATTTATAGGGATTCACAGTTGAAGACTGTCCTACAAGAAGTCACGCAGGCGGACATACCATCTGAATTAAGTGAGCGATTGGCTGAAGAAAAGAGAATTGAAACTGTATGTACATTTCTATTTTAGAATTTCACTGTCCGATTATGTATCGATATCATTCCGTGATTCTTTCTTTTAAATTTTTTTTATTAATTTTAGTGAAAGTGTTTTTTATTGCTTATATGACTCAATTATTGTCTACTTTTAATGTTATTAGAAGTCAAGGAAGTAATAATATTTTTTTCATTCGTATTCGAAGCGATGATGGCTCAATGGTAACGTGGACGGACACGGCGACGATCAACGTGAGCTCGAATCCCTACAATGAGCCTTCTTAGGTTTCGGTGAAGGAAACATTGTGACGAAACCATAGCCTGGTGGGAGGGCTGTGTCTGATGCCCGCCTGGCTAGCTACCACCACCCTTAAGTTGAAAATCTATCGCCGAGCACATATAGGTGTGTTCCGTTAGCTGCACTGCTAGCAGTAGACTTATTTTGCGACCATCTTGAGCCACATCGTCACTTAACATCAAGTGAGATTGTGGTCAAATATTAAAATCTATAAAAAATAATAATAAATATAAAAATGCAATTTTTGTTTTTAGATTCGTCGCAAGGAGCGTAACGAGGCCCACCTGTACATGAACGTGAACGTGGTGTTAGAGGAAGCGTTCGACGGACACCAGGGCAACGACCTGTACGACCCGGAACGTGCGCACTTCCGCGTGTTCCGCGTCCGCAAGCAGGCCACGGTGGCCGAGCTCATGGAAATGCTCGCTGAGAACTTTAAGTATCCACTGAAACAGTTACGACCTTGGCCTTTCAGCGCCCGCTCAAATCAGGTTAGTTTATTGTTTTTACAGACACATATTCACTGTTTATTTTGAACCGATTTTAATAAATAATTTCTAATAAAATACGTACTTATTAACTTATAAGTAAAACTGTTTGTCTCAAAAAGTACATTTTTAATAAAACAACATTTTTGTAGTGGAGTAATAATGTAAAAAAAAAAAACATTTAAGAGGATTAGTTTAAAGATGTAATCTACTTAAAAGTATATCATGAAAACAAGTCATAGATAAAATACACTATCCAGTACACAATATTTACATTGCAACCGGTTTATTTCTAGACAATCTGCAGGTCTGCTTATATATCGATTTAAAAAAGTCTAGAAAGTTCGAGAATAGTTTTATGATCCTTTTTGTTGTATTTCACTTAATGGTTTTAAGCTTACCTTTTATTTTATGGTATTATTACCGTGAACAACTGTAACAAAAAAAGTGTTTACAGTGCTTTTTTAACAAGACAGCGAAATCTCGAATGTTCCATTCAGGTCCTAACAATGCTTATTCTATGTATCTGCTTGTGCTACAGACTTGCAGACCAACTTGTTTGGACATCATCAACGATCAACACAAAACTGTAGCAGATATATCGGAGAACACAAACCCTTGGAATATTTTCCTGGAGATGCTGCCGCCGGACTCGGGTCTCAGTGCGCTGCCGACCTTCGACAAGGAGAACGATGTCGTACTGTTCTTCAAATACTATGATCCGAAACAGAAGCGTATACATTACTGCGGTCACCACTACTTGCCGATAGCGAGCAAGCCGGCTGACATCATACCCATACTCAATAAACGTGCTGGTAAATATTTCTTTATATATCTATATTATGCTGCCAAACTGGCAAAATTTATCTACATAAAATTGTCTTAACGAAGTAACTTTCGTTCGTAAGGATTACTATGCCATGCCTAATAATAATGCCCACAAATAATATCATAAATGCTAAAAAAAAAAACACGAAATACCTTATTGTGGCTTATTATATAGGAGATAGGCATATAGTACCGGGACTTGTTTTTGAAACTACTAAGGAGCAATATTTTTGTAGAACATTATATTCACGTATCACTAACCAGTACGCCAGCGCACGCGGATAAAGCAGCAGTTAAGGTGGGCTATTTATTCCGACTTAACAAAAATCAATATTTAAGGCTAGCTGAGAGGTGTAGCCTAATGTTAGATAGCCTATTCTATTCCTCGTGAATCTTGCTATAATATACTAAAATAATTTTTATAATCCGTCTGGTAGTTTCAGAGATTAGCGTGTTTAAACAAACAAACAAAAAATCTCTTTCACTTTATTATATTAGTATAAATGTCTAGGTTGTATGGTTTAGGTATAAATAAAAAATATGCAAGGAACCTTGTGTACTAATAATTTATTTTAGTTGTGATCATGTGTATAAGCCATTATGTATAAAATTCTAGGCTTTCCACCGGATACTCCACTCATCTTATATGAAGAAATAAAACCAGATTTTGTGGAGAAAATCAACAATTACAATGAGCCCCTTGAAAAGGTATTATTTATCAGTTTTATGCTATAGCATCATTCCTTAGAATTAAGCTTTGTTTATCTGCCATTCATAGTGACGTATTCTGTATACGTAAGTACAAAGTTCTGTATTATTGATATACTTATGTATTTAATAAGATGTAGCAACTTTACATGTAGTCATTTTACTAAATCTCCCAAATATTCTGAAATATGTGTGAATTCACTAAAAAGGGCTACAAGAGTCACAATATACAGAATATTCTAAAAAATAATTTATTTTAATTGGTAATAAAAGATTAGTTTATAATAAATTTGGTTTTGTTATATATTAGATAATAATCTTATACTAAATGCCTGAAAGAAGTCCGGGGGCATTCACATATTACGTAAGCAGGCTCAGGGGATGTGGGTTCAATCTTTCTTACGTTTGCTAATGAAGGGAGCGGGTAATATTATTTATATCTTATGTAACATAAAAATATAAAATAATAAAAGTATTTCCTAATATTATTTATAATATTTTAACAGTACTATTTTTGTTATGGTATACCGAAGTTTTTCCCTATTTTTTACAAGAAATAAATGAGCGTTCCGAGAATTGACTGAACACTACTAATTTTTTCAGTGTGCATATGTTCAGTTCTTTTTTATATATATTTTTACTACTAAGCTGGGGAACAAGCATATGGCCCGCCTGATGGTAAATGGCTACTGTAATCTATGGCCACTTATAATACCATAGATATCAACTAGTGCGTTGCCGACCTTGAATCTCCCTATTGTAAGAAGATCTGGAAACCCTACTCACCACAGAAACAACACAAGGTTATTTGGTTGCGGTTTTCTGTAGGGTGAGGTATTCCACCAGTTGGGCTGTTCCAAGTAGAGAGAAATCTCCAAAGAAATTTCTCTGTGCCCGCCTCTTTAAACCCCCATTCCCCAAGGACCTCTGGAAACCCTACTCATCTCACAAAGACAATACAAGGTTAATTGGCTGCGGTCTTCGTTATGGTGGAGGTATTCCATCTGTCGAGCTGCCCCAAGTAGAGAGAAATCTGTAAAGAAATTTCTCTGTGCCTCTACCTCTTCCCGACGAATTCCCGACGTTACTAGGACTGGCTTGAAGCAAATTAATATAATTGATATTTTAATTTTAAAAATAAATTAGCCTTAAATTTAATTATTTCCTCTTATCATTTGTGAAAAGGGGGAGATTAGTTTTTTTTTAGGATTTAAATTAATTGAAAGTTTGCTTACTTGGTACCTGAATACTCCCTTAGTTTTATTTGATTATGTATCCTAAGAGAGTTGTAGTAAGGTAAAGCTTTCTATATTAACTTTTTCGCTAAGAAAATAATATTCTTGCTTAATTATTGAATGGCCCCATTTATATTATTGCACATTTTATTAACCATAGATGTGATTTCTGCTATATGCTTAACATGACTGTATTATTTGTGTATTATATATGGATAATAGTTCCATAATATCGCATTTATCTTTTGTATTTTATTATTTTTTCATTTATAACTATAAATATAAGTTACTCTAGAACATTCTTCTGCAAAGACAAACCATTCCCCATTGTTCTTTTCGCCACATAACTTTCAACCCTACGCATAACATGTCTATATCAGCTTAATCACTCTTTAATTTTCAAAGATAATCAATTTCAATATCAAATTGTATTTGCTGGTGTGTGTAATTTATATTTTTATATTTAAAATCTACACTTTGCTTTAGATTAATGCATTTTTTGTATTTAGTACTTTTACCGTTGTGTTTGTTTAGCAAAAATAGTATAGTGCAGTATATGTTAATGCTGTGAAAAGTGTTACAACATTTTGTCTTTTGTAAATCGTTGCCTCGGTTCATAGCAATAAAATAATAATTATTGGTCCTTAAGATTCATAATATTTTTATATACCTTTTACTTGTAACGTGTTTCATAATTACATTCCATATAGAAATATGTTCTAAACGACAATGTCGTCGATTTTAAAGATAACAAAGACTGCATTCATAGATTTTCAGAAAAACTTTTACACTAGTAGAGAATCGACTTAATAATTTAAAAAAAACATTACGATAATTTATAGTGTAGGTTGTAAGGAATAAATGTTGCTAGTAAATATCGTGTCTAAAATGAAAAGAAAATGATGAATTTAATTATTTTATTTATAAATGTTTAAAATGAATGAATGCCATTATTATAATACTCAACTCTTACGTAACGATCTTGTTACTGCTTATCGTATTATCAAGTGGTGAATTTCTTTAAAATGATACGTGGTACTTTTTGATACAAGTGATTAGGATTATTAGTAAGAGTAAAAATAGTGACTTTATGTAGGTACTGAAGAAATCTCATAAAAGTTTCAACTGAAATTCTAGTAAACTTATATAACAATAATACCTTTAACCTTAGTTTTATTTATTGAGAAAGTTATCAGTGAAATTCAATTATATCCTGAATTAATATTTAATTAAGCATCCAAATTTGAAGAATACCTAGTTCATACAAGTAACCAAATATTTCAAGATTAATTCTAAAATATGCGTTAAAACAGACCTCATACTAGTTTTTCTTCAAGCTTTTTTCGCTCTTGAAGAACTTGATGAATGAGACCAGTCCGAATAAAACGACATGTTTCAATGAAATAAGCATCGAAATGGAGAAATTTTGACTGTGTGAAAATGTACCGCCAACATTTCGCCTTTTCGCTATTATGGTTCGTGGCGTCGGTGTGCTAAAGGCCTATATGAAAATTTTTGTAACAAAGATGTAATCTATATAAATAAAAATGAAATGCTGTCCGTTGGTTAGCGCATCACTTGAGAACGGCCGGACGGTTTGGCTATTTTTTTTTGTTTTATAATGTTTGTTATAGTTCCAATTAGGTTAATTGTTATGGCAATAAATATTGAAAAGTTTCCCGGAATATTTTCAGATTGGGAAAGAACTGTACATCCTGATTTCTATCGGGTTTTTGTATGAACTCAAGACCATAACTCGCCATTCAAAGGATGGATATGCGTAATTCTTTTTTTCTTTTGTCGTTAGGTCCTGGAAATGTTTTAATGAATAAATATTAATTCACGGGTATTATTTTCAACATGTTAACTGTTTTAAACAACTTTTCTGATTGTCTGTCTGATTTCTGAGTTAAACAAAAAAAAAAGGTATCATATAATATTCGAGGAATTGAAAATGTTGTAACAAGTGGTAGTTTAGTGCGCTTAAACACCGCTGTCGTCGTTTGTAAGTGTTTGTGTAAACCTGTCTACCCTTGGATTGAGTCGTGTGCACGCGTCCAGGTATTGGACGAGCTGATGGATGGCGATATCATCGTGTTCGAGCGTGCTGACCACCGGCACGACGACCTGGAGCTGCCCACCTGCCAGGACTACTTCAAGTACATATTCTACAAAGTCGAGGTCCAGTTCGTCGATAAAACCGTCCCCAATGACCCCGGGTGAGTGTTGCAACATTTCTCATTCAAGTATTGAGGCAGATGCTTTCACATAGAACGTATTGCAATATCAACGACGATAAATATAATTTATTCAGCCTAGAAGGGTACTGGTACAACTGTAGGTGCTTGGTGACAAATGTTTAAGCATGCTATGGTTTCTCGATGGTGTTTTCTTTCACCGAAGAAGGCCCAGGGTCGCTGTATGTTTCAAACCTGAGTCCATCGACGCGGTAGTCGAAAACGATATCAATGAACAATGTAATGTTTCAAAAGTTTTAGTAGGTGGGCATTCGATAGCTTCTTATTAAACCAGTAAATAGGTTATGAGTTAGCATTATCCTCGTGTCCGTCAAATTGCTCTTGTTCCTGTTTCTTATTAATATTCATCATTTGTAATCTGTGCAAAATGATAGATTACTATCAGTGCCCGCGGCTCCGCTCGCGTGTACTACAGAATGCTGTCGGTCGAGCGCACGCGCGAATTGTGCTGCCCCAAAAACGTTTATCCTTCGACGATAAACATATGCATCGCTGACTTTTTTGTAGGTCTTTTTAAGACCTACAATTATATAGAACATTAATTTGACATATCTCTTATGGTTTACTCAGCGTAAACCGTGGCTGAGTGCCTTAAGCGCTCGCCCCCAAGCCCGGTAAAGCTGTAAAAGCTCCAGGGCCCCTAAGGCTAACAGTATAGTCAGTTAAAAAAAAAACTGCGTAAATCATTTAATCGTCCCAAAAGAGTCTTTTTTTCGGAATGATTTAAAATTATTGTCACTGCTTATTTCCTATGTTACTTTATCGTACAAAATATATCCTATAACTTGGCCAGATAACATAGCTATGAATAGAACCATGTAAATCGGATTAGTGGTTTCCGCGGAAAAAGAGCATAAACGGACAGACAGACACGTCTGTTGAGTTGACGTTGAGTTTTATGTATAGATGATAATATGTATAGACGAATCAATGATAGGAATGCCCAGTAGTTGCACGCAATATCTGAGGAAAAGATAATAAGCTTTATTTTATTACTTGGTTTTCATAGGTTATATTTTCATTGAGCGTTCTTCTTAGAGCAGAATATATTATAAAATTCAGTTTAAAAAGTATGAGAAATATTTTAATAATGCTTCTGCGCTGAAAACTCGACAAGTATTTGATCAGTATAGTCCATGTTTCTGTTACAATAAGGTTCACAATGGAGCTGTCGATGCAAATGCGTTACGATCAAATGGCGCGAGCGGTCGGACACAGGCTCAACGTCGACCCTTACTTAATACAGTTCTTCAAGTGTCAAAAGTAAGTATACTCATGTTGTAAAATTTGAAATTACATTTTGAAAATTGCATGAGTTACAAGTTAACGTTCTTCTATAATAATCATCTTTGCATAACAGTATATTTATGATGATGTTCTATACTGCGTTTTTTATGTTAAACTTGAAAATAATGTTGCCACATTTTCCACGGTTGACTCACAGCACGCGATTTTGTCTACCTTATTCGGCATTCACATTTGCGATGTTTTCATGTTTTTTCGGAAAAACTTATCGATAGAAATAATATCTTGTACAATTTTACGATTATTTCGGATTGGTGGCAACACTATTTTAAAAACACAATAAAGTAACAACACATGAAATATCATTATACTCCGTGGGAACAAAAAACGCACTTTAGAAATTATAACAGTACAGTTTATTTGTATATTTATCTATCTTTATAGTTTAGTGATTGTGCAACTTTAGAACGACGAGACCGATTTAGCACATATTTACTCAATAATACTAGTTTTGTTAAGACGATAGTTCTAAACTATGTTAAGATCCAATAAGTGGCGCTGGAGTCGTTAGTAACAAAACTAATAACAAGACAGTCCATTTTTATAGCATACTACCTGTTCCTGCGGCTCCGTTTAATATTCAGTAAAAATACTGTTTATGAAGACGTCGTGACAATTTTTTTTTTTTTTTGATAATGATCATAACGCGTATAACAAAAAAAAAGATCAAAATCAGTCCAGTAGTTTTTGCGTGATGCGCGCACAACGGCAAACCTCAATGATTTTATTTATATATATATATATATATATATGATGTACTTATTTGCCGGAGATCATGGAAACTTCACGTGAACGAAGTCGCGGGTACTAGCTAGTGTTATATTTAGTATATTAGTAATGTTACAGTTTTCCAATAAACTTACTATACTTATAAGTATTATGTTAAAAATTGTTGCAGTTACAAGGACACCCCGGGGCTCCCCCTGAGGTACTCCTACGACGGAATACTTAAGGATTTGTTAGTCTACTGCAAGCCAAAATGCCCTAAGAAATTGTTTTACCAGATATTATCTATTAAAGTTAACGAATTGGATAACAAGAAACAGTTTAAATGTTTATGGGTGAGGTCTCTTTTTAATCTGATTTTCTAATTGTAATTATTAGCAGGGTATATGCTAATATTGCAGAAGTAGCAATTGTTACGGGCCCCGCGTTTTTAAGGGCCCCACGCCTTGAGCACAACGTCAATGCATGTATCCTATTAATATAGATATTCATAATAGTATGACTTTTTAAATTATAAGTAGTTTTTAAAATTATTTTTTGATTCGATGTGTAAATGTTTTTCAGGTGGGTCCAAACTACAAAGAAGATAAGGAATTAATTTTATACCCAAATAAAGGTGGTAAAGTTGCTGACATATTGGAAGAGGCAGCTAAGGTTGTGGAGCTGTCTCCTGAGGGATCCGGCAGGTTCGTCTCTTGCGTTATATTTTAGTTTTTTTTTTAATTGTTATATCAATAGAATTATATATTATAAATAATTTCGTATGACTTGTGTTTGCGCTTTATAATAATGTTCAACAAAAAAGATTCTTTTGTTGTTTGGATTATGTTTCAATTTCAAAATAAAAACCATTAAAACGACCCTATGCAGCATAAATCTATACTAATATAATAAGGCATAAGAGGATTTTTTGTTTGCTTAAACACGCTAATCTGTGATACTACCAGTCGGAATAGTATAGGCTATCTAGCATTAGGCTACACCTTTAAATATTGATTTTTGTTAGGTAACTCGGAAGAAATAGCGCATCTTAATTGCTTTATCCGCGTGCGCTGGCGTTATGGTTAGTGATACGTAAATACAATGTTCTACAAAAATATTGCTCCTAAGTACATCTAAAAAAAAGTCCGTGCTACCATATGCCTATCTCTTATACAGAAGCCACAATAAGGTATTTTATGTTTTTTTTTTAATTGAAAAGTGGTTTATGTGCACTATTATTAGGCATGGCATATTCATCCTTACGAACGAAAGTTACTTTATCATAAAGACAATTTTATATAGATAAACTTTGCCCTTTATAGCATGTTATTTGGACGAATACTTTGGGTGATAATATAAAATTAAAATAATTCAACGCTGGGCTTCGGTATGTGACTATATGTGTAGTGGCGCGAACGAGCCGTGTGAGTTGTGACGCATAACTGTGGCCGCCCGATAAAAATATTCAATCAGTGATTTCTTTTAAATTATACGTGGATGAAACCGCGGTGCACAACTAGTAATCTATAAAAGATTAAATTCCATACAACTGCTATGGATTTTTTTTATTGATAATACTTCATAGAATTATTTTTACATGTTTCTAGAAACAATTTTAAACAATCGCAGCAAAGGTTATAAAATTATCCTCAAATAGTTTATATCGTTAACCAGGTTAAGGATCGTGGAGGTTTCGTGTCACAAATTATTACCGGGACCAGATCCGGAACTGACGCTCGACCAGGTGACCATATCTCCTCCGAAACTCTACAGAATAGAGGAGATCCCCAGAGATGAACTACACTTACAAGTTAGTACACTACGTTATTGTTCAGTTGTGATGAAAGTAAAATTTCTGACGCATAAGGACCGAAAATAGACACTTGACATAAACAAAAAAAAAATTGCAGCGTCATGGGACGTCTGACAGATAGATGTAAATCATCTAAATTTAATAAACAACTTTGTATTGTAATATACTTACTTTAATAAAAAACTGGAAAAGCTAAAGTTCAAATAGTGATTTAACTAATTATTGTATTTTTATGAAATTATTTACAAAAGAAATATATTTTAATGATGCATTTCAAGTTTAAATTTACTGATATTCACGAATAACCTATAGGTTAGCATAAGAAACCACACTGATACACTTACACACGTAATGTGGTGAGCGTGTGTAATAGAGAGAGAAGAGTTCAGTATAAATGTTGAGAGGATAGGGCTGAGTCGAAAAGAGCCGACCAGACGCTAAAATTATACTGATAAACGCGTTGTTAAAACATTTTGCACTACAAAATCTTAATATGTACCTCTATACAATGCAATACAATCCTCTATACAATTATTTTTGTGAATCTTCGTAGCTTTTTTTTGCTACGCGCAGCGTTACTTTCTATGTTACTAAAAAGTACAATAGACCAAAATATGAAAACCAAGTAATCGAAAATTAATCGTACGAATCTAAAATGAATCAATTTATCGGACGCCTTTGTACATGTATCTTATTAGTTTCTTTTTTTATTTCAAATTAAAAAATATTTTTGCGTAATTCCTACATTTTTACTGCATCAACACGCAACGAAGTATATTGTTGTTTGGAATCAGGCGTTCAATAATTCAAGTGTTATTATTTCATTTACACAGCTTACACACCCCTCTATTTATTTAAAGCATAATCGTATTATCGATTATATTTAGCTCTAAAAAAGAAGCGGTAATCTTAAAATCAACTACCAATTTCAATTATGCTACATCCCTAAAATTAACACTTGACATGTTGTGTCATGCAAGCCTCCTTATGATGAACCAAGCATAAACAGTTATTATTACAGTGAGTAATATGTTGATCCCCAAGTTTCATTTCTGTCACGTGATACACGTGCTTCAAAATGTTTATACTTTACTCATATTACGATGAAAAATTAGGTTATATTTCGTTCAGTTTTTTTTATCTATATCCTTTCTTTTTTGTTACAATATATGAACTTGCTGTTTTGTGCAGACTACACATGAAAATTCCCCGGAATTCATCAGAAATTTCTAATACATTACTGCGAGTGTACAGTTTCCAGACACATCGAGAACAAATTGATTGTTTTTAAATTATAATGAGTGAACTACAAATCGCAAAATTTTCAAGATAGCATACCGAACCTTCGATGAAACTTTTTTCTTTTAATTACCACAATATAAATTTCTTGTGATTAACTTTGTAGCTTGAGCGTTTTGAGTTGAATACCTAAAGATCGAAACTATCTATTTTATCAAATGTTTGTTATATTTGTTAATTTTTTTTTGTAACGAAGTTCCTTAGCGGATTTTGAAGTAAGAGATGACTTGTAGTGTCGTCACGTGTCAGTAACTTATATTATAAAATGTTCAACTATATAATCCTTAATTCCATAAAATTTGTATATTCCGAGTGATGATTAAGAAAATGCTGTCTCCGTGATACATACATACATAAATCACGCCTCTTTCCCAACGGGGTAGGCAGAGACCACGTCCTTCCACTTGCTACGATCCTGACATACAACTTTCGCTTCCTCAACATTCATCAATCTTTTCATGCATGCTCGTCGGTTTAGAGTTTTCTGGACCTGACCTTTCTTCAAAACGTCCCCGATTTGATCATGGAACGTTCGTCTAGGCCTTCCTCTTCCAACGTTCCCAATTACACTCATCTTATAAATCTGTCTAGTCAATCTTCTTTCATTCATCCTCTCTACATGTCCAAACCATCTAAGCATCCCTTTCTCAATCCGTGTCACTACATCTTCTTTCACACCACAACGTTCTCTTATTACACTATTTCTTATCCTGTCACTCAATTTCACTCCTATCATACTTCTTAGCGCTCTCATTTCTACTGCATTTATTCTACTTTCATGTTTTTTCTGCCATACCCAGCTGTGATAATACCTTTATTATCCGTTGCAGGAGGACGAAATGTTAGTACCGTGCGCACATTTCCAAAAGCAAGTGTATGCGACATTCGGTATTCCGTTTTACGTGCGCATCAAACACAACGAGCCCTTCCAGGCGGTAAAGGACAGGCTACAAAAGAAACTAGACATACCGGACAAGGAGTGGGAAAAGGTATTTCTTATTGATGTATATACATATTATACAGGCATATTACTACTACATAGATTTATGAGAATAAAAAATATTATTATATTCATTCAAAATTCAATTTACCTCTCCAGTTTCAAATGATTCATTAAATTAACAAACGTTTTGTGTCATTTTTGTAAATAAGGTTGTGAGTTGAGGGCAAAATAATGCGGAGCATGTTTTACAATGCAGTACCTGTTTTCCAACTTCGTCAGAACATCTTGACATCTGTCAGTACATCATTTAATGCCATTAGTGGAGGCGCGGATACAGGATTTCTGTTAAGGGGAGGGGGAAGAGGAGGATTTTTTGAGTGATTTTACTTATCTTCTAGTTAAGTTCAAAAAAATTTTTATTGTGTGGTTCTGTAAAGTTGCAATTGCATCCATTGCAACCCTCCCCTTGTATCGGCATCTGCGTCGTTGTTAATATTTAAATGCTTGTTCTATAGTAATTTATTATATAAAACTTACGGAAAGGAAGGATTATTATAATCTGAAAATGTGTATACAAAATTTAACTTTTGTACTAGTGTCGTAATATCAGCGATTCGCGATGTCGATTGAATAAAGTAGACTGTTTAAACTTCTCGATTGTTCTCATTTTCCTCGCGCAAGTGTGACGAATGTAGAGTCTAATAAAATCGCGTGTTTGCAATTATTAGTACCTGACTCGAGTCAGGTTAATAGCTAGATTTATTATCCATTACATAAATAATTAAAGCGAGTTAGTTTTTTTATTGAACTTTGAAATAACAGTCACGCGAGCTAATTCTACTGACTCTAATCTAAAAAACCGAAAAAGTCTAGTCCGAAAGCGAGGCCAACGTAAACTCGAATGTAAATTTTGATAAATAGCAACCGATATCACAAGTGTATGCTACATTTATATTCTGTATAATTCTATAGTTACGATAGAAATATAATTATATTACCTCTTATAATTAATTGTATGATTAAATTATTCACCATTGTTTCAGTACAATTTTGCTATTGTTACAAATAGCAGACCTAATTACATAAGTGAAGGAGCGACAGTAAATATTATCGACTTCAGGCCAAATAGTACCGCGAGTAAGTATCAATTCCGTCTTGTAATTAATAATACAAAATACATTCAAATTATCCTGACCTCTTCGAATCCGTATAAGCAGTGCACAATTTTAATAAATAAAAAATTATAGGATCAGTATTAAAAAATAAATTAATAATAAAAGTAAATTGATAATAATCAGTAATGTCAGACTTGAAAATATGTTGCCATATTAATTTTTATAGCGTTGTGCTAAGATTTGTTTTACGTTACAATTATTTGAATCGTAAGATTTTTCAATACTGAATAGAGGGTTTTTATTTATTAGTTGAAATATTTTGTATTTTTCAATATACTCGATAATTTAATATTAACGTTTGTTGATTTAGGAAACTATAAAATGTATATATACGAGCTACTTACTACAAAAAATAAATAAAGTTACTGTTGGCCTGTGACAGACGTGATTTTGTCATTTTTATTCGGCCTTCAACATTGCTGTGTTCATTTTTTTTTTTGAGAAAACTTTACAATATGAATACTATCTCGTATGTTTTTACGATTAGTTCGAATTGGTGGACATAACTATTTTTAAAATCCAATTAACTAGCAACACATGAAATGACATTTTACCCGGCGGTATTAAAAAACGGACTTTAGTATAATTTATTATAAAATTGTGTGAATCGACTCGGCTGTACTGAATTGAAAATTAATTCTTCGACATGATATATTTAACAGACAGTTAAAACAGTCGGACGAAGAATACGTGCTAAAATTTAATAAAGATATGTCCCTTCCAGACGCGACGGGCAGGCCGTGGCTCGGTCTAGAGCACATCAACAAGACGCCGAAACGCACGCGCGTCAACTACCTAGAGAAAGCGATCAAAATATACAACTGAGCCATAACCTACGCGCCCTGGTCCGCTTCACGATAGCACACAGACGGCTGGCGCGACGGGAGACATACTTAAACACACACACAACACACAAACACACACACACAGAGTCCGTGCGATAGTAACACATTATTAAACAGCCTGTGATCAGTTGGGAGCGTGTTTTCATTGGCTATATAAACTTGTGCGTGCGTGAAATGTATGGAAAGCTTTCCTCTATTTTATATCAATCAGCAATACTATGTTATGTATTAGGATTAGTAAATCGGTCAGTGAAAACACCCTTTTAATATTAATTGGCAAACATTGATTTTGAGATATTATTTTGCCTTTCGTTATAGTATTTATTGGTATTTAAATACTTACGCTGGAACAATGTTATTTATGTGTTAAAAATGTGTTAGAAATGTTGTTACTATCGTTAGAACATTTAATGATAGCCTTATATATCTATGTATATATACATTAAAACACCAATATTTGATCTATTTAATATACAATAACATAGTTTATTGAAACCGGCTCAGTAAGCGCTCTGTAGACAGACAGCCATTAGTCCTGCTAGAAATTTCTTTGTTAAAACCCTTAAACGTACGAACGCTTTTATCCTATTCGACTATATTTATATAAACTATAGAGATAATTTTCAAGACTTTTTTGTTTGTGTAGTGTTCGTTAGTCTTGGATTTATTAGGTTCGTCCGTCGACAGTAACGATGTTTGGAGCGTTCGTACGCGTACGGGTCAAATAGGTTCCTCGGTATGCCTTTTAGCCTATTTAGAAATATCAATAAAAATGAAGCGGCCGATATATCGTGACAATGTTGAGTATTAACTATCGTTTGTAATTTTATCGTAATGTTTTTTTAATTCTGCGGCACTTGTAATATTTTGTTATTTTATGTAGAATCGATTTTCATCATTTTTGGTGTCACTAATGCTGTGTAACGTGGCCCCTCCATTAGCAATATTACGATTACAGACATGTGGGAGAGTAGTGATGCGTGTTCTTTCGGTTTCGGGCTTGTGCCGATTCTGTCAGTAAGCTGGTTTCAAACGATCGGTCTGAACTTTTGGTGATTCGGCAAAATTAAATATAGAAAGAGAGTACGCAATAAGTTAAATGTTGTCTAAAGAAATTTTAAAGAGTTTTGTATAGTCAAACGTGCCTGTGTAAACAAACGCTTGCTTATTCATGTGGCCTATACTACATATATACACATCATATATGTTAAACACTCCCTTTTAAAAAATATAAGCAATAGGTAAATTAACTGAACGACAGGTACTTCAGACTTTATTTAGGCCTTTAGCAAACCTCCGTCGCGAAATGAATAAAGCGAAACCGCATCGTGTTCCGCTTAGCGAATCATCACTACTGCGTCGCGAATCGAGTAGCGGCACATCACGGAAGCGCAATTTTATATTAGTAGTTGAAAAAAAACATCGTTATTACGCATGTTTTAGAATGAACTGGCAAAGAATTGCTATGTTCCTGTAATCTTGGATGTTTTCTATTGAAATTAACATCCATTTTAACGAATTATTACTAGTTTCGCTAATAACAACTGTCAACCGTGACAGATGTTTTGCAAAACAGACGTGAACCCATAACAAGATGACGGACCGAACACGGATATTTAACCGGCTTCATACCGACATCATCGAATGTGCACGGAAAAGAGATTCATAGTTGAATCTCTACCTTCTAAACAAGCAGTTTCGCTTCTGTTTCGTGAGTTATGGTGTAACCGCAGCGGTTTCGCTACTATTGTTTCGCGGTAGAGGTATGCTAATGGCCTTGATTAATTACAAAAAGTATAAGATGTCGCTTTTGTGTAAAGATAGTAAATATAGAATAGAATAAACATTCTGTTTTAACTTATAAAATGAAGATTAGTAAGGGGATTTTTTCGGAGAGCGTAATTTTTCTATTCTATGACGTGTTAAAGTGTGAGCATTGTCGATGTCGAGTGTCGATAGTTTCCAAACCTCGATAACTATCTACAAAATAGTTCATCGTTTCTCAACCTTTTTAATATCGCGACCCGCTAAACAGAAGAAAAACTTAGTTAAAATATGTTGCGACTTAATAGAATACTAGCTTAATACAATATCTTAATTTGCCAATTTAGATTTTTATCAAATTTTCTACGTCGACGATTCGTCCTTTTTTCTGTCCAAATAGGTTTTTATTTTTGAACGGCTTCCTACGAGCGTGTTACGAATCTTGAAAAAGAATCAACAATCTGGCTTCGGTTTTTGCTTTATTTATGTTGTTATTATCCGGTAATATTTAATTTTCTAACACTTATTTTTAAATGAAAAATAATGAAATAAAACAATGTTTCGTATACGGATCTTATTTTTTTTAACACATTCAACCTTCCCCCCCTTATTCCTGAATGCGACGACTAGGTTGAGAAACAATGAAATGCGTAGTATGAGACGTATATATATATTGTTATTGTACATGCCTTTATGGATATTAACAAAGTTCAAATTTGAAAACTATTCGTTTAAATTGGGTTGTAGTACATAATATTTAATAATATTATTTAATATTTTTCGTTTCGAGTAAATGTACAACGTCTGTATTATTTTAATTAAATGAATCTAATTAACTTATACTTATAATCTATATAATCGTACACAAAAATTATGACGAAATTTGTAAAATCAGGTATTACGTAGTAACAGATTGATTTGATTTTTTTATTATACTATATATCGTCGATATATTTTTGTACCATGCCTATTGATCGAGTTTAATGAACGGTTTAAAAATATTTCAATTGGTATTGTGATAGTAAAATTAAATACACCGAGGTTTGTACATAATTGGACTTATAAGAGACGAAAATGTAGAATTGGGTTTTCTTTGTAAAGTTTAATTATCGAAAATTATTAAAAGTTTGTTCAAATTGACAAAATATTATTAGGATATTTATACAGTATTATATAGAAAGGTTGAATAATTGTCGAATTACCAAAACATTTAAAATCTAACCGGTAGGTATGAGGCATGAATTGTTTACAGAGTTTGAGTTGTGTCGTACAAATATTTAGATGCATTGTGCGGTTCGCTGCCTCAAAAGTGTACATTAAATTAACTGCACGTGATATAATAATATTATTTTTAGCAAAAACATTGTATTGTTAGTTCTGGCTCAAAGCCCTTTTGCATCGCTCGCACTTGTAATATTTAATTCTCTTGTTTCTTTCGCATGACCTGCCAGAGAGACATGTAACGTTTTTAAATGAATAATATTGTCGAAATTATGTATATATATGATGTAATAAATTAAGAAGAAAATACATTAAGTTTTCGTGATGATGCCTTAGACGTTACTAAACATACAAATCGGGTTTTGGGGGGATAATAGCGGAAGGGGAGGGGAGCGGGGGATAATAGCGGAAGGGGGCGGGGGGGGTGCTTTACACGTATACGTTGATGTTACTACTGCTGATGGTCACTAGGTATATATGTATTTATTAAGAAGGAAGTGGGCGCGTATAGCTTACCAAAATTTTGTTCGACTCGTTTTTATATTTATAAATTAACCTTGTGTGTCCGTTGAAACGATCTTCATTAACACGGTTTGTGGTAATTTGAAACGAAGTTAGAAACATAGTTAGTTGGCTTAGGAATATATGAGAAAAATAATGTGACAAATGGGATTATATAGTCTATTAGTTGATTTACCTATTGAAACATCTTATTAGGCTTGAGATCCCTGTTGAGATCGTTCTGTACACAGCTTGTACAAACATGGAATGTGGGTTCCATTGTTTGTTATATTGGATTTGAATGTTTCACTGAATATAATCCTATATTTGTTATTATGGTTTGTTTTGAAAGTGCATTACCCTATCGAGATGAATGAATCAAAAATCAAAATTAAATAGAGAAATCTTCTCTTAGTAGCTGCTGATTAGATTACTGAAAAAGAAAAATGTTTTGCCAAATAACCTTTCTATACCAATATCTCGTTTACTTTTCACCTAGAGGAACTAATACATATAGCCTTAAAGACGTAAGGTTGAAAGTTTAAGATGAAAAAAAAAGTATTAAATGTTGATTTTTCATTATAAAAATTTCCACAAAAAATGTCAGCCAAACAGCTTTAATTAAAAAAAAATAGTATCCTTTTGGTTATGCGGTAGTTGTGTTATAAATGCAGTGTCCCATACATGTTTTACTTCAAAGAAAATATTTCATTGGTAAGTGTAAGCGCGATCCTCCTGATGGTTGGCGGGACGTGGGGCGCCGGGTTTGCATTTATACACTGTATTGAGCTGATACTATTACTTAAGATAAATAGTTTATGAATGTTATTGTTACTGGGGCAGATATCTTATGATAAATAATACATAATATTATTGTCTTTATAACAGCTCTTTGTAATCACTTACCATCAGGCGATACGTACGCTTTTTTGCCCCTGTGGTATAAAATAAACATTGTCCATGGAGTTTCAAATATTTCTAGAGAAATCTGCAGCGAGGCATGCGAAGGTATGTATGTTTATTAGTTTGGCTGCCTTCTGAAGAGAATCATTCGGTAGCGCTAAAGCGACTGTACATTGGTCGCAGTTTTGTTCTTAGTTTTTTTTTATCGTTATAGGTTTAGCGTAGCCAAAATCTCACCTGATTTTATGTGACGATGTGGCCCAAGGTGTATTACGCTAAGACTTAGTGGAAGACTGGCTCTCCAGTGCAGCTTTCGGAACACGTATTAGTGCTTAGCAACAGATTTTTAACTTGAGGATGATAGCTAGCCAGGCGGTTATTAGAAGATTCTTGCTGCAGCACGAAACGATGGGGCTTAGGTTATAACTTGAACAATTTTAACACTTGTTACAAATTTGAGAAAAGGCAGATGGAGCCTGGCAGAACACGAAAATGTCTCTAACAATTTTAGCATTAGTATTAAATTGTCAATTTTGAAAGGAAACTTCTTGCAATGTCACCACCCCGAATGTTTTAATATTATATTAAAAAAAAAAATGCCAACTACACAGTGAACGTTCCAGAAGACAAAAAAAGAAGAAGGAAATCGTTTCATAGGTAACAAGCTTATTTTGATATGATTTTCTGTGTTATTTGTTACTGATTACATAACTGCAACAGTGTTGCTAGGTTACAATGAAATATTTTCCTGGAAGTTATAGTAAAATATATGCATGTATCGATGAAAGATCATTTTATTTACAACCTATTATGAAACTATTATGGGCTATATTTGTCACGTAATAGTTTTGTTTGTTTCACAACGACCTACAAACATTGAACTTAGTGTACCAGGCAAAACTCGAAAATCCAAGATGGTTGCTAAAAATTTCAAACGCTTACGACATTGGATCAATTAGGCATATGTATGGAAAATAAAACAAAAGTAAATAAATAAAGAGAACCAAGAAAACAATTCATTGAAAAGGATAAAAATCAAGATGGCAAATATAACTTTAGTTGAAAATTGTATGTAAAGGTCTTTAGTGCCCTTCATTTCAAGTACAAAATCAGTTTTTTGACGACGAATTATGGATTAAGGGCTAGACTACTGAAGAAGTAAAAAACAGTAAAACTTATGTTCTAGGCAACGTTATTCATATGGTCGTACGTGTTGTTATCTGGTTGCCAAGGACACGAAGCTAAATGCCTGTCCCACTTTTGTTGTTCGTTAGGCTCCATCTGCCTTTTTTATAATCTGTGACTGTTATCTTTTTTTTTTGTAAATGGATCTCCCGATATATCGTTTTAATTTTGTATTATCCGATATAAAGCGCTCGGTGCTCCAATTATAATTTATTTTGGTTATGGATCACTACGTCTCCGCGTACTAGGCGCCCCCGTCAAGCTAGGCAGTTCATCTCTCAGAGTGTACAACTTGACCCAGCTGTCCGTCCTCAGCCTCTCTTAACACCAGAGGCCTTCCCTAGTCTCCCAAGCGCATCTCGAGCTCCGATGGCTACCGCTACCGCGTCCCGCGCACCTATTCAGCCCGTGCGAACCCCTCTGGCTCCATGGGCCTCCCTAACCAAACCACAGCCCCATAAGGCTCAGGAACCTTCAGTATCCGGTAATGACTTCGGCATAGACTGGATGGCTAAGCTTCTTCTTGTACACGACATACAAGAAATCATCGCTTTCGACAACTGTAGACTGGAGTTCGGCCCCTTTCAATCGATTAAAAGCTTTCCAAATGTCGCAGCAACGTTACAACGTCTGGCCCGCGCCCCTGTAAATAAATAATTAAAAATGGATAGAATTAAACCTAAGAGTCTGAATCTTTCCTTTTTTAACGCTCGAAATCTCACTCCTCAGCGTGATCTCATAGCCACCTTCTTACAAGAACGACAGATAGACGTGTTTCTTGTACAAGAAACACTGTTGAAACCGAGTAAGCGCAATCCCTCGATTGCGAACTACCAAATTGTTAGAAATGACCGTGCTCGCGCCAGAGGTGGCGGCACCCTCATTTACTATAAGCGTTCCCTCTACTGCATGCCAGTAGATCCTCCCGAACTTATCAATATGGAAGTTTCAATCTGCAGACTAGGCATGACTGGCCATCCGTCAATCACGCTTGTGTCTGCGTACCTGTCGCCGAATAAAGCACTCCTCCTGTCTGATCTGGAGGCTGTCTTTTCCCTCGGCGAGTCGTTTATCGTAGCAGGCGACCTTAATTGTGGACATAATATATTCAATAGTTCATTTAATACCCCTAACGGGGGGAAACTCGGTCAATTAGTGAAAGTCCTAAACTTTGTCTTAGCTCCTCTTGAACCCACCCACTATCAAGATAACTGTCGTCCGACAAAGGTGTCTCTCTCCAAATACGACTTATTCAAGTCGTACACGAGTTAGACTCCGATCATCGCCCGGTCTTACTACAACTCGGTCAACCATTTGACCCTAGGCCTCCCACCGTCACAGTGGTTGACTACGCGAAACTAATACGGTATCTTAAATATAACCCCTCCTCGCCTAGTTTAGATAGGATTCCAGCGGATTTAAATTCTGATTAGATTAGATTCGATAGCGGATGCTGATTTGGCGATCGATTCCTTGGTCGAACACCTCCAAACCGCCGTCAGGGAAGCTTCGAGAGAGGTCCAAGCGGCGAACGAACGCCGCTTTGTACTCCCTGACGACGTGCGAGCGCCGATCACAAAAAAGAATGCTGCGACACGCGCACACGACTCATACCCGTCTAGGGATAATTGCGCACGGTTACGCTCACTTCAGAGAGCTGTTGGAACCCGTATAACTCTATTTCAAAACAATCGCTATACCTCGGTATAATCGGTAGACAATCGATTCGACCCAACAAGGAAAACAAGAACACAACGCAATGCCGCAATAGAACACTTCGAACGGTACCCTATCTTTGGTTTGCGAACCCTAATGTGGAAATGAAATCTATCTTCGCGTTTGAAATTGAATCGGCGATAGTAATAGATGTGAGTCAGTTGAAGGTGGCTTTATAATTAACGTTTAGCTTTTCGACAAGAGTGTGCTCGTGTGTCAGCGATTTGGCTGCCGATTTTTTCTTCGAAAGTAGTTTCAAAATGTTTGTGATACTCTAAATTTCAGCTCGTAATGTAATGTAATAAAAAAGCGTATTTTATCGTTTCAAAGTTTTATATCTTGGCTTCCATGTAAGTAGCCTAACTTAAAAATTCTAATTCAAACGGCATTTTTCTCTGCGAACTCTGTTTCTAAGTTAGTGGGTAGCCTCGAACAATCTTAGGATTCAATATTAACGAAGGTTCTTACGATACGAGGGCTCGACTGAGAATCGTCTTTCAAGTGTGTCAGCTTATTCAAATACAGAAAATATGTAATAAATTTTAGGTATATTTTCGTAGCTAGTTTTGCCGCATGCTTTGACCTGATTTCGAAAAAAAATAGTAAACAAGTTACTGTATTTGCGTTGAACGTGTTCGCTTTGAACAATCAATTAATTAATAGGCGACAGTGGAATTCGCTTGTAACTCGAAGCTTCCGTCGACCGACTTCGCGTCGGTTTGACAGAAAGAAAAAACGCGGATAATTAATCCAGCTTGGAATTCTACGTTAAATGTTTTTCGCTTCCATTTTTTCTTTACTCATAAAGTTCTCAATAAAATCATGTCTTTGCTGTACAGACAAATGGAGATGATAATAGGGATCTGACTTACATGTGAATAAAATGCTTGTGTAATCTTGTAATAAAATAAATGTTTTTTAATCACACATCAACGAGTTATGAGCAGATTATTACAACTATAAGTTTATATTCTAATTCATATAAGTTATTTGTGTATTTATAAGTTAATAATTATATTTAATAAAACTTTTTAAGGAAACATAAAAAAACCCGATGTCTAGCATGTTAATAAATCGATGAACTTATACATTTTTCAAGTTAATCGTATTGGAAAATGGATTTGTTTTTATAATGTACCTACTGTTCGACACTTGGCCTAAGTGTCAGGTGTCATGGCCACAACTGGTGGAAAGTGAAGACGAAGCCGAGTATGGTACGCGTTAGCTCAGTATGATTAGATAAACTATTGTTAGTATTGTTTGGTCGAAGTGATATATCTATACATATACTAAAATTAACTGTTTGTAATCTCAAAATAACACAATTTAACTAAATCCATATGAAAGCATACACGCTACATAACAAGAAACCATGTTTTTTTGTGTGTTTATCTGTCTGTTTGTTCCGGCTAATCTCCGAAACGGTTGGACCGATTTTGACGGGACTTTCACTGGCGGATAGCTGGTGTTATAAGGAATAACTTAATTTAATAACTTATAATAAAACATTTTATTATAGAAATGTGCACAGCTAGTAAGATAATAAATGTGACGGACTTTTCATAATGGCTTATAACGTGTTCGGGATTTTATATTATTATTATTCTTTATAGGAATACTGGACACAATCTCGCCGGATGTTAAGTGACGATGTAGCCTAAATTTTCTCACGTATTGTCGCTTGCCTAAATTATCTATCTATCTAAGGGACACGTTTATAGGAACATAATATTCCGACTGAGGGGGATGTATAGAATGGTGCGTCGTTAGCGTTAATCCGATCCGGGCATTGGAGCATTCGAGTATCCTACTGTTGGAGCTTACGGCATTCACCCGGTCAACGTTCGTGCGATCCCGCTGTGCAAGCTACAGAATTTGAATTCAAATTGAAAATACCATTAGATCGGCAAACATTTCGCCTCTCGATCAAACGTTGCATTGTGCTCGGATAACTGAGAATTAATTAACGATTCTATCCGTTTGCTGTTTAATTATACTTTTGATCACGAAAATTGTGTCATTGAATTTATCGTCTTTAAACATTCTTCATAACATTATTTCAAAGGTGAAATTCCTTATAACACGTGAGCCGCAGACATATTATAGTGTTCATATTAGATTTTCATATTATTTTATCGTTTTCGCTGATAATGTTGTTGCTTGTTTAGGACTTACAGGAAATATTTGTTTCAAAATGGAAAGATGTGGATATTATTTATAAATATTGTTTTGGTTTTGTTGTACGCAAGAAGTGACACAGAGGTTACTTTAACAACTGCGACAGTACGACAGAGTACATCCGCCAAACCAACCACATTGTACAGGCGAATCAATGTGGAGCGAAGTTTTCAAGAAAGGTCAGGCACTCCACTGGATTTGTTAAGATTAAGGAATCATGCAGTGAAAATAAGTCTGTATCATACAATAAATTTACATGGCATCTGGAAATATAGCATTAGAAATTACGAATTAATCTTGTTGTAGAGACATGACTTTTCAACTTTTATATTTTATTAAAAAAAATGGATTATTAGTAGTCTGTGGCACACATTCAGTTCCATAAAACATGATTTTCGAATAATTATTATATGCTGTCTATAATATGTACATTATGCACTACTAAAATAACTTATAGACGAATTAACATAGTGATTTCTAAAGCCTTTAAAGTTACAGACCGTCCATCAAATATCCTATTATGTGGAACTGTAAATTAAATGATATGATGACATTAGAATTAAATATTATGATGCTCTTTACAAAAATAATATTTATAATAGCGAAAAATTAATTAACAGTTAAATTAATTCAATGATTCTTCAATGACAAATTTAACTGATTCGCGGAACCTTGAAATCACTAACGAATCATAATTAAGTATTTATGTACTTAATTATGTTGTATACAATCTGCTATATATATGTATGTATACAATCAGCTTTTAGGTCAATCTAATATTTGGAACTGGGATTTCTGGTGTCAACTTCAGCCAAGAAGGGGTAAATGTACTCAGAATTTAATAAAGTAGGTATAGAACATAGATGCACGTTTTTAAGAAGAGCCACAGGAGTACATTTTTTTGGAACTTTTCAGATTCTACTAGGACATTCAGTTAGATCAATGTTTGTCGTTTACATATTCTGGGTGTAATGGGAATAAGAATAATTTTGACACGCTAATTGAATGTGAAAGACATTGTAAGGGTAAGGTTTTAAACGCTGAATAAACATATAGTCGGTTTTACATATAAATAAGTCTGTTGAAAAGTGATTCAAGAGTGACGGCCGTAGTATTTAGGTTGATCGGAATTATTTAATAAAATTTACAAGTATGTACTTTTAGCTCTTTTTATATTTTACTAGCTTTTGCCCGGGACTTCTTTCCCGTTATCTTTAAAACGAGACGACTTGCACGCCATCTGTTGTAAAAATACATAAACCGTCACGGCCATGCGCACAACAATTTACCAAAGTGTTACCGCAATGGGATGAATAGTTTAGGAACGCATAGGGTACAAACAAACATTCATTTTTATATAATACTAGCTGGGTCTGCAACTTTGTCTGCGTGGACTTCAGAATAGTGTCTTTACCGGGTTAATAAGGATCCTATGTCTTAATCCGGGTTATAAACTATCTGTGTGCCAAATTTCATCCAAATCCATAAAGCTGTTTTTGTGTGATTGAGTAACAAACAAACTCACTTTCGCATTTACAATATTAGTAATGCTATATTGTATACATTATATGACTATATGTTCAATTTTAATCTCAGAGGCAGCATACATGACCGTGAAAGATCCTGACGAGTCACTAATTTGTTCTTTGCAACCGCACGCTGGTATGTGCTTGTCATTACTCACACGGTAAGACACTTATTAATATAAAATTTTGTTCAAATAAATATACAATGCAGAGTGAAAGTATTGTTAAATTATTTAACATAACTATATTTTTATGATTTTAGACAATTTTTTATTATCTTAAAATTTTTGTTATAATGTAAAATCAAGAATCTGGCAATTTTCAATTTAACATCAGAAGCAATGATGGACGATGAAGCGTCGATGGACTTGAGTTCGAATCCCTGCAATGAGCCTGAGCTTTCGGTTAAGCAAAACATTGTGATGAAACCATAGTAGGCTTTTTCTATTGCCCGCCTGGCTAGCTACACCCTCAAGTTGAAAATCTGTCACTACGCAGAAATAGGTGCGTTCCGGCAGCTGCACTTGAGAGCCAGTCCTCCCATTAGTTAGGTTTAAGCGTGTTAACATCTTGGGCCACATCGTCACTTAAGATCAGGTGAGATTGTGACCACAACGCTAAGCCTACAACAATAAAAAAAAGGTTTTTTTACGTGTCTTTTATCATGATAGCTGTTTGTTTATTGATTTAACATTTCATTCATTTTAACTTTCAAGGATCTTTCTATAATTTATGTTTTATGATCGTATTTTGTCGATTTTAAATTATACATTTTTTATATTTTTTCTTTAAGCTATTATTACGATGTAAACGATCACAAATGTCACACATTCGTCTACGGTGGATGTGGAGGTAACCGAAATCGATTTGGAACTAAAAACAAATGTATGCGGCTGTGTAGCGACACAGAACAATTACTCTGATTAAAACGTTGGCTTAAATCTTGTTGTGTAATTTTATTTGAGTACTTTCCAAAGAGATCTACCGGGATTACTGATGCTTAAAGATTGAAAGTATTTAAAAGCTGGTAGGATATTTCCAATCACTGTTACTGACGCAAACGCTAGTCCCTTAAGATCCTTGATTAAGAACCTACTGACGGATAGACGTTGTTGATTACCTCCCCGTTTGTATTCAAAACCTGTTCCTTTGATGTAAAAATTGAGAGTAAGACCGAGTGTACTTATTAGGAAATGATGTACAAATAACCCTTATTATCACTTAACACGTTTGCCTGTGATTATTAAAGAACTTTTAGAAATTATTGAGGAATTTGAAACATTTTTGGTTTTGCTATAAAAATTGAAATTTATTGACATCCACAATTATACTTATCGATGCAATCGAAAACAAGCGTACTTGTACTCAATATTATCTTTATGATTATTTGTCAATAAAAACAAACTGCTTTCAAAAAATTACAATAGAACTAGAAATACTACGTATTCTTATTTTACAAAACGAACAGAGTTTTTAATACTGAAAATGTAAATATTCTCTTGGTTAGCAAGATAGCAATTACTGACTTCTCGACGGCCTTAATTCTCGTCGTGACAATGAAAAACTCTGCTAATTAATAGTGCACCGTCCGGATTAATTAGTGAAGATCTGACGTTCAGGATAGTCAATCTCTTTTTTATTTGATTCTACAGGTTTTATTAATTTATACTACCTATTAAAAATTGTTCACCGTAGTTGATACTAGATACAAATACAAAGTATTTTTATTACCAAAATATTATTATGACAAGGTACCAAAACTAGGCCATGCCTGTAATATGGAGGCCTAAGATACAATACAATTGAAATAAAAAATAATGATTGTTTGAACATGTTGATTTAAAAATAATACAAATAAAAGAATAGAAGAATAAAATTAAAAATATGTTATTAAATCAACAATGATATTTAAAAAGGAATAGTGTAGTGCTGAACCAAAATATTTTATGTTTTTCAGTTTGTGGTTCAGTTCCTCGGTGATAATGTAAAACAAAAAATCGTTTTAGGATATTTTTATATTTTGTAGATATTATTAATAGTTTTTCACGCGGCTTCGGTATTGTATAAATTACAAATATTCATTACAACAGGCGCCAGTTTAGGTTTTAGCCAGATTAGAATTAGGCTTTAAAAAGTTGTTAATTGGAGTATTTATTTTATCTATTACCATACATACAGTTACCATATAGTTTGAGGCCGTCTGAGGCTCCAGGGCCCTTATGGCTAACAGTATAGTCAGTTCGAATTTCGCGATCCGAACATTCACTCTGAATGAATTGCACATCAAGCCATGCATCTTACTTTCGTGGGGCTCCGATATTTATGCAGTAATGTCACGTGAATTGGAAATAATAACATGGATCATGCAATGTGAAATGCCACGAAAACTCACCAGAAATAGAACAAGGGAGCCACCATCTTAGGATCCTGAAATCTTCATAACACTGGAAACTAAATTCACTCGTTAATGGCAGTAATGGTCTTCAATAAAGAGGACCGGTGGCCAAGTTAGAAAAAAGAAGAGGAAGAATGTGTACACACATAGATTCTTGTGCTAACTTGGTACATTTATTGTAACTGTAACTTTAAGTGCATATGGAACACCGTTCATAATTTTTGCTATACTTAGATAAATGTTCATACCTTAAGCTTAAGCAGTAACATTATTTTACCGATGGTACATAGATGGAGATGTCATGTCCTCCGTCCCTCCATGTCACAGTGTAGTGTGGCAAAGCGGAGGCTCCAAATGTTATGTCTACAGATTGGTTTGGTTGTCGAACAAAACCATTATCAATGTTAGTTTATGCAAAAATCTTCGGATACAAATGTTTTTTTTTTATAACTGGGTTAGGATTGTAAAGATTTTCTTGTTTCTAAGATTTATTGGAACATTTCCAATAACACATGTAACTACAATGGAGTAGGCAGGAATATTGGCTTTAAACTGTTATTATTTGAGGAATGATTGGTTATTCAAGAAAGTGTTGACGAGTCCAGGCTTGTCAAAGTAAATACACTTTAATAATAATAAACATTTTAAATTTGTTAAAATTTCTCAAATATTTTACATCCTTATCAAATATAAATTGGAATACTCCCATATTAAAAAATCGTATTTAGTTTACTATTGAGATATAATATTTGTTTAATTTTAAATGAATAAAGATTTAACAATTGTAAACACGCCTTTTCACTTCCAGCGCTCGAACCCCATAGAGATTCGATTATTATAGATTGTCATATATTTAATTCAATAATTTAACCGCATTTTAATTCGACGCCTGATCATTTCCAATATATATATAGTCAGACGGTCATTATATAAAATTATCATGTCTCTAATAATTTATTAGTAGCTTGTATATTAGTAGATTTGATGATAATTATTCATCACACATGAACCATACATACTCTTATTAGTTGTTTGCATGGATATTGCTAACACGTTCCCATAAAAACCCGATATGCAATCTACAATGCTATTATAAAATCACGTTTATAATATTTTATTGAAGTATGGGGATGTGTTTCTAAATCTATACTAAAAGAACTACTAATCGCGCAAAATAAAGCAATAAAACACTATTTAATTATTATATTTTAACGTCAAGTAAAAAATATATAGTGAGACGAATTTTATGACTGTAAAGCAAATCTACACATCTATAAAACATGAATTTTAATAAAAAAAACATTTTAAATAATAATTTCCTTATTTCGTAATTTCGTTTTTTTTTAATGTACCCGCTAGATATCCTATATAAAAGACACAGACACTGAGACGAATATACCCTTAAATTTAGTTTGTCTTTCTGTCTGTTTGTATGTCCGGATTTAACTCAAAAAACGGCTTGATCGATTCCTATGAAATTTCGTAAACGGGAAGCTTATGTCATTGTTCAAATGATAAGCTATAAGAATTTTCGATAATACTTTTATTTAATTATTTATTTTAATAATTATATAATTTAATTTATTTATTAATTTCTCTACATATTTCGATTAAATTTTGTATATGGAAAGCATACGTCATTCCACAAATAGGATTCTTATATCGGAGCCGCGGGCACACCGCTTGTATAATAAATGTTTTATAGATGAAATAAATAAAAAAAAAAATGTTGAAAACCAGTCAAGTTCTTTATGACGAAAGGAATGTATTTCCGAACAAGTAATTTCATGTTCATGAGTGCCTTAGCTGAATGAAGTTATATACATTGATCGTCCGTATATACTTTCGTCTTTAAAAATAGAGTTCAAGTTCTGAGTGTCTGTGTCTATTAGTCCTCGTTGTTTCTGGTACCCATAATATAGAAAATGTATTTGTATGTAGCTTAATATCGGCAACCGATATGAACAAAATCATAACTTAAATTACAATAACAAACGAAAATAAGTGTAAAATAACAAACAAAAAATGAGTTTACAGTTTTATCTCTACCACTGATAGAGCCATTTTACTCGAACTAAATTATCATTGCAAATTACGAAAAAGAAAATGTTGCTTGTATAATATCATCGTAAATTAAAGTTATAATTCACAAATAATGAGTCTAGAAGTGTAGACAGCTTTAAAAATAGGTCTCAACAAATTTATATTTGCATCATAAAGCAAAAACATGTTTTTATTTTCTGAAAACGGCTGTTATGAAAACCTTGGCTAAATGAGTTACGATGGTTTTCATATTGGGTATCGATATGTTTAATTATTATAATTTACCAACAGTATAGCTTTAATTAATTTAAGTATAAACATAAAATATTAAAATAAACTTTTAATTATGACTATTTCTTTACGCTTTTCGCTCGCAGAAAAACAGAAAGGAACGCTTCAAAGTTAATTATTTTCGGGCTTTTCATCTGCCCACCGCAAGCAGTTCGATTAAGTTGATTGGTGCCCCTGAGAACGCTTCATTAGCGCAACACCACCGATTGCGAAATATTGCCCCTCTAACATTTTCTATTATTTTTCACTGGTCATGAAAGGGGACCATTATATTTATGTGTAACTTATTAATTTTCCAATTTGTTTGATTTAGTACTTCTAACCTCGAGGAAAGATTGACCGCTATTATTTTCACTTTTAGCTATTAATTATATTTTGGCGTGTCTTGTTTTCCGGTTTGTTTTGTACATATTGGTTAATAAATTGTAAGATTTTTTATTAAGTATATAAAATAAGAAATTAACTTTAGTAAGAAAAATTAATTGATAATTAATCGATATAAGTAGTATTTTATAAGAATATCAGAGGAAATATCAATATAAGCACTAGTCATAGAGAAGTTGGGTGGTAATAGGTTAACTTGGTATGATAAAGTCATGAGGAGGGATGAAAGTCTAACTAGAAGAATTTTAAAAATGAACGTTTATATGTGTGATGATATGGACGAGTAGATATAGATAATATCCTCCGACATCAGATAAAAGAAGACGACAAAGTTAAGAAGATTGAACAAGAATATATGTGGTGTATATTCAAAAAAAAATAATTAAAAGCGTGTAACCGTCACGTTTAAAGTAAAACTAAAATGTTCACCAACATACCGACGGTTATCAACATTCCGATGTTTACCACCACCCCGACGGTCACCACCATCCGTGATAAGATATAATACGTTAATAATAGTCGCGCCCGAAGAAGTAATACTTCAACAAAATATTCATGCTCTGTATTTGGTCAGTAAACAGCAATGAATAGCGTGCTCACACGAGATTTATGACCTGAGGATAAAGTGAAGGGACATTTTTTAACACAAATAATTGCCAGCTTTAGCAGTTACCACTGGGAACGGGTATAAATCACACTCATTTACATGGATTAAAAGCTACACTGTAATATAAGGGAAAAATAAACGAGTTTGTTTACCTATGCATAAAGCATTTAATAATAAAATTGAGTTGTAATGTAAAATAATAACGTCTAATTTTTGAACTTGGCACATGAAATTTAATGCAGAAGCAGATTAGGTGCGGGATTCCCGGCCCGTGGCATTTGCTACTTCTGCTGTATGTCCAAATACAGCACTGTTTAAATGTTGCATGCGGTATGCTTTTATTGTTTAGATAATAATGTGAATAAATTATTATTATAAATTATTTGAGGTGGTATAAGGGGGTGATAAATAACATGTCAGATTCAAGCTAGTCTCAGATTAATGTGAAGGATAGTAAGCACGTCGTAGCGACCTACAACTATACACGTGGTACAAATCTCTATAGAGGATTACTTTGGTATATCAGCTTCATTTAGAATCAGCTTAATATCATGGTAATCTAATAGTTTTCGCCGTGGTACACTTATAAGCCAATGTAACATCAGCAATTGCCCGTAGATCTATCGGTCCGTGCAGTTTGCCTTATCTAGAATTATTTGAAACTCTAATGTTTCAAATTGTTCGTTAAAAATAGAAACATGCCTTTTGAATTACTGGTGATTAAACAATCAGTTTAATTTGTAATAAAGTATATGTCAGAGTAGAAGAACCGACAGTCGATGGAGTAGAAGAGTTCTTGAGTGAAGACCACGTTTTGGTAAACGTAGCGTAGGACACCTTCAAACCAGATTGAAGGTGAACCAATTTCTCTCTACTTTAGGCAATCCGACTGATGGAATATCTACAGAAGATGGCAGACAAATTACTTAGTATTTTGTATTTGCGGTGAGTAGGGTTTCAAGAGGTCCTGGAGGTTTGGGGATTCAAAGAGATGTAGAAAACAGATTTATTTTTGAAGATTCCTCTCTACTTTGTGCAGCCCGACTGGTGAAAAATACCTTCACCTTACATAAGATCGCAGCAAAATAAACTTCTGTTGTGTTCCTGCGGTGAGTAAGGTTTCCAGAGCTCCTTGGGGTAAGAGGGTTTACGGTCGGCAACGCGTTAGTAACACCTTCGGCATTACTAGCGGCTATAGGCTACGGTAGCCGTTTACCATCAGGCGGGACGGCTGCTTGTTTGCCACTTTTGTGATAAAAAAAACGCGGAAAACCAGTGATCGGATCCGATGGCGAACCTTGGTAGAAGCCTACGTCCAGCAGTAGGCTGCTAAGGACTAATGATGATGAAGCAATCAGTATTTTTTCTAAAGTATGTTTGTATTTCCGTTGTTTGTAGCTTGGTAAATTGAAAGTAGCGTTTCCGATGGTACGTACGCTCAGTAAGATCCAAACAACGGCGACCACTGAGAGATCAACAATCCATAGGTAAATATCTCTTAACGTTACACTTGAATGACCCGATGTCGTAAGAAGGAGGAAACACACTACCCGGGAGGTGGTCCCACAGTGTCATAGTACGGTAAAGATAATACACATTGATACATTTTCAGTTCGTTGGAAATCACCGTAAAACTGTGACTCTTAAACACAGCGCGTATGGTTTCATTATATAAATATAGGTATTATATTGTATATAAACGAATATCCATTAAATGAGATTAAAAAAATATGTAACACATATAATTAATTAATTTTCTTTCCGGCTACAAAATAAAGTAATATCCTTCCAAAGTTGTATGTTCCTAGACTATTTTTATTTCAATTCTCAGTTCTCCTTACAGACCTAGGAGTCGGACTGATTGCTGAATAAATTGCATTAATAAATAACTCCGAGTAGGTACCTACTTTCTTTCAAGTATTCAGTGAAACTTGTTGATGCTTTAATAGTTCAGTTTTTAGAAGTATGCGCGGGGGTATTTTTCAGTCGACTTTGTAATATGGAAATGATATCTCTCTTACGTAGATAGAAATACATTTTTAAATGGATATTAATTACATAGTTCTGTATTAAAATCAGGATATAATTTATCAATTTAAGAACGTACATTCTTACAGCTATAGAAAAGGTTATGGAATTTAGGACATGTTAGATCTGAGCTCTTTTATCGGTAATAATGACCAAAACGTCGTCGTTTCATCCGAACTTGGCCCCTTTTTAGGTTTCCGAAGTCAACAAGAAAACCTTATAGTTTCGGTATATCCGCAGCTTAGCTCAGAGATTCTTAGTGCTAGAAACCTGTAATTTGTTATGGGTATACATATTAATCACGCCAACAAAGTAAAATAAAAACTTGAAATAAAATAATTAGGGTATCTCCTCTACATGTAAAATGAGAATGATATTTTTTTCGCGTCTATCCCATTGTGTGGGATGTCGTTGGATAGGTAGTTCAAAAATATTGCGGGTGTATGAAAACCATTTTTCGATTCAGATATCCGTTTGCGAAATATTCAGCTTTAAATTGCTAATTTTTGTTAAGAGTCAAGTGTCGTCGTCCACCCCCCGTCCCTCGTCAGCGAAACGGTTGTTTTTGGATATGTGAACAAATTCATGATAGTAGTATATATAATGAAATTAAGAGCAAAAATATAAGAGGTAAGTAGGCTTTACAAGTAAACGAGTAATAGTCAATCAACTTATAAAATGTACTTGGATAAGTAATTTCTATCTATATATTGTAATTGGCACCACGTAACCCTAGAATGTGCGTGGTATGACACGCACTTGGCAATTATTCCACATTTATGTTTTTGTTGGGATATAATTACTTTTTGAAAAGCTACACAAGGCCAGCTATTGGTGCACGGGTGGAAACGATGTTGTAGTTGATGCCCATTATTTCGTTTAAAACCAATATTTATAGTTTGTATAAATATACACATTGACGGGTTGTTTCTGTTATTTCTTCTCTAGATAAGAAAAAAAATAAAAAATTATAATTGCCAAGTGCGTGTTGGACCATGCGCATTGTAGGGTTCCGTAGTTGCTCGTCAGAATGTACAGAATTAAAGAGAGGTAGAGAGAGGGGGGCTTTAAATAATTTTCAATGGAATTTGTACGAAATTACTTCTGCAAATATATTTTATAAGTTGATTGACTATTACTCGTTCACTTGCAACGCCTACTAACGCCTAACTACCTCTGATAGTGTTCTTCTTAATTTCATTGTATATACTACTACCATGAATTTTTTCACATATCCAAGAACAATCACTTAGCTGGTGATGGGGGACACCACACTTGACTTTAAATATTGAATCCCTTTTTTGACAGACAGACGGCCATAGCGAAACTATTAGGGTTCCTTTGACTTCGGAACCCTCAAAAAGGATAAAACTAAGTTTGTTTTTATCGTCTTTATCGTAAAATTGTTGTTTTAAGCGTATTGTATGTTCTATTCGTAAAACTTCTCATTTCTGTGATACAAAACATTTTTTTGACTGTTCGCTTTACTAGATGATGGAAATAATGAATATGTGGCACGTTGTTGAAGTGTTAACATCAAGAGTGGCTGGTCGCTAATGTATATTAATTTTCTATTATTGTCACTTTAGCGGAGCGTCGTGTCGATGGTAGTGGGTTGCTCATCTTGAAGAGCGACTTTTGAAAACGAGAGCCGTCAAGCACACCACGTTTGTGAAGAAGCGCTATCTATTGCCTTAGTCATAGTATTTTCAAACCAAATTAATTTTGATAATATGATTAATAACTGAGATTTATGTGTTACAAGTAGTAACAATTTTGCTCCGAAGAAGACATTGAGTTCCGATTACCCGACTGCGTATCCACGCCACATGAGGAATTCTCATGAAAGCCCTCCTGTGCTTTTATATATAAATTTATTCAACTGTAAGAATGTTTTGTGTATTCGATAATAAACTATCATAACTTACGTTTCTAAATCCAAACAGTTAAAATAATAATGTACAAATTTAATATCAAATAACTATTATCGATAGGGAAATTCGTAAATACAAACCAATATAATTTCGCAAGAAATTTTATTAATAAAGTTGTACATAAATAATTACAATAAAATACACAAAGAAAATATAATTCAATTTGTATAAAAAATCTTAATTAACCTACCTGAACAATTTACTTTGTTTAAGCTAACACATCGGCGATAGTAAAGGCGATAAAATTTTCACGAATATTCAATAGATTTTTATAGTTTAATTTTATTTGCTATTTGAGCTTCGAATGGGTTTTGACATTATCTTCCTTTATATTTAGAGCCGGCTAGGGCCTGCAAAGTGAAGAATTGTTTTAATGCGCTGAATATCTTCACATAATACTTGGATGATGTTATAGACGTGTCAGATTTATATTTTCTGCATCTTATTTTTCGGCCGCCTGAAACGCGCAACATTCCTTTGCTTATATAAAAAAATAAAAAAATATTGAAAATAAAGTGCTATCGCATGCGTGAGATCGATATTTACATGTCCTTACCATCTCGTATCGCATCTCTTCGTTGATTCGCTCATATAGGTCAGTCGGGATATCACCTTCGGTCGTATTTTGAAGGACATAACTCAGTTGCGACGTTCTACAACAATGTACGATTTTATTACGATACGATAATCTTAAACCATTTTCCAAATCAACCGTAACAAATAAAAAAAATGTACAAGCCCGTAAATGTCCCACCGATGGGCAAAAGCCTGTTCGTGAGGAAAGGCACCGGTTTAATCACTACGCTAGCCCACGACATATTAGCTATTTCAAACGTTGAAAAATCAATAGTTCTATATTTTCCCACATACAGTGGTGCTAGTACAAGAACATAGTACACTTTCAGTCCGTAATGATACTAATTAAAATTAGTAAATGTAGGCGAATTCCAAAAAAATCAATGGTAAATGCTGGGACTGGAATTTGCGGACATTGTATCAATATTCTACAGATCTAAACCACTCGGAACACAATGACTTTTGAATTAGCGTATTTTATACAATTCATTACTATGTATATGTATTTTCTCATTGGACTTATTTACTTAATGCATTATATATTCATTCTGAAAATTAATGATATTCACGTCAAGCTTTATTTCCTTTGAATTTTTATTTATTATAAGTAACTACATTTAAATATACCTTTGGAGCATTTAAAAAACGGGCGCATAGACAGTTTTGCATAAAACCTCTCTTCTAGTAATGATGATTGAAGTTAATAAAGACTAAATGGAAGGTTCCGGAAATCAAATCACAATTCAGTTACACTATGAGGACAAAATTATATGATTTTTTTATTGTCTCGATGTGTCAATGAGTTGTAAGGCCGATTATATCGAAACCAAAGCGAATTTGACAATAATTTCATTTATAGGAGCACAATTCTCACGTTGTCCGTACCTACTGTGGAGATGTAAAATCGCCTCCCAGACAGTGTTCCTTTACTCCTAAGATATCGGGTCCATAAAACGAGACATGAAGAGTCATCATTTCTGCAAGCCGGCATGACGGCGACAACTGTTGATGGGATTTGACACCGTCGGTTGCCATTGTTTTTGAACTGCATCGTACTTTCCATCAGGTACCTACTGTGCAGTAATATTGCCGAGTTACTATAAACAATTCTAGAACTGACTGTATGTAAATAAGCATGTAAGCGCTTGTCGCTCGCCGTGCGAGGTAGGGCGCGTCCTCCTTGCCTCCGTAGTTGTACTCGATCGCTTCTTGTTTGCTGCACCGAGACACTACGTCGTCGTCGAACTTGCACCACTTGTAATAAAGTAATTTATAAATCAGAATTCATTTATTTATACAAGGATTATAAATCTCAAGAGATTGTTTTATTCATGTTTGGACGCGCTAATCTGTAGAACTACCATATAGATTTAAAAGATTATTTAATAAATTTTATAGCCTACTTTGTTGAGGAAGGTATATATAATTGGTCCTTACTTATGAAATTAGCGTTATATAAACGAAAAAAATATGAATTTTTACATTTAAACAATTGAAGTATGGTTCATTATTATCTATGCCCTTTCGCCATTGTATAGGTAGGTCATTGATTTAGTTGCTGAAAAATTGTGGGAGTGAGAATCAATAAAATCTTTGAAGGCGGTTTGGACAGCCTCATCGGGAGCCTTGCAAGAAATTGTCCAAATTGCAAAAAAAGTGGTAATCTGTTGGAGCAAGGTTCAGCGTGTACCACAGTTCCTCTAATTTAGCGACCGTCTGTCGTGAAGTATGGGATCTAGCGTTGTCCTGAAGCAGCAGGGGGTTAGAGAGATTGATCAGTCTCGGTTGTTTAACGGCTAGCTTTTCCATCATGGTTTGCAATTGTTGATAATACAGTTATCAGTATATATACAGTTAGATAATCTGCCATTATCGTTTGGCCAGATCTTAGGAAGCTGTAGTCTATGACACCAGCACTGTCCCACCAAACACTCACCAGTACCTTCTCCTGTATCAACTTTCTCTTGGGGCAGGATTTGGCCGATTCTCCTCGGTTTAACAACTACGATGAGCGTTTCCGATTGTCGTAAAGGATCCATTTTTCGTCACAAGTAACAATACGATTTAAAATTCCCTCGTTATTATTACGGTAGAGTAATGTAACGCAGCACTCACTTAATACGTGTTTGTTGGTGTACTTCAGTGTAATCCTTTGAGCTGTTTCAGCAGCGCTGATACCACGTTGGAACTCATATTCGTAAATAACGCGATATTTTAAGATTTCCATTTTGTGAAAAGAACGATGTCTAAGAAAAATCAAATGGTGCGAAAACAAATGAATCTCTAAATTCGAAACACAAATAAATACAAAAGCCTACATTTGAAATAAATTTGAATTTGGAATTTCTAACCAAACACCAGATATTTGAGATCAAGGTGGCCACTTCAACAAAACGCCAATTTGATATGTAAGGACCTAATATATATAGCTATATAACTTTACGTCACGACCTAAAGAAGTGGAGCATTAATCATACGCGTGCATTGGCGGTGGCAAGGTGGTAAGTTGGTCGAATCAATTTAACACGGATGAAACAGGGGGCACAGCTAGTATTATCTATATTAGTTAAAAATCTGTCGCTAAGCACCTCTGTGTTTTCCAAATTACTGCACATTGAGAGCCCTATTCCATGTTTTTTTAGCTTCAGACGCATCGTTGCTTTACAACTGGTACATACAACATAGCCTACTCAAGATAAAAATATAAGATCAGTAAGATATTGAAGTATCCCTTCCTGGGTGATAAGATACGACTAGGTGTAACACCCATAATATTGACACGCTTTAGGCGTAATTTGTACCTGACTGGATTGTGATCACTATCCAAATGGTGTTAGCCTATCACAATGACTCTCTTTTGATTTTTCACGTTTCACGATCAATCAGTGTATGTTGACCAATCAATGGATTGGATGGAGATTACTCGGTGGTCACAGTTGTTTGATCAGCGTCAGATTGATCAAAATTAATGTCTTACTTTTCCATCACCTTTCGGGTTTATGAAGACCACGTAATGTCCACCGTGATTGTCCCCAGAGTGGACCAGCACTGCGTGAAGAGTGTAGCGTGCAGGGGAAGAAGGTATTTCTTGCAAGTACGGATCTAAATTTATCTCTTCGTAGAAATCAAATCTAAACAGGTATGTAGTTGTTTATTGAAATGGTTAGGTAATTGTTTTAAAAAGGTTATGTTTTAATATCTCACTTATTATTTTTAGGTATTTCTCATATATTGTGTTCAATAGGGAATTAAGGATCGTCTTTGTGACACACATCTACGTTTACTTGTTTAAATGATGTGTCTAAATTTAGGCCCCAAGAAGGCATTTATAAACACAGAGTACATTTGTATATAGGAGAATTTATGAAAGTTAAAACAATACCACTGGTTCAAGAAACCTCCCCGTCATCAAGAAGAACTGGCAAGAAACTCTATCGGATTTATTTATATTTTTACTTTGTAACAAATTTTTACATTTATTTAATAATTACATGTTTATTAGAGCATGTACAGAAAGGGAGCTACTTGCAGCCATCACTATCATTCATAAATGATCCACTCTATATTAATCCTTTTGTCAATAAAATCAGCTAGACATGGTCCTTGAACTTAGTTTAGTTTAGGGATGTTATAATATAATCTAATACTATTACTTAAAAAAATATCGGTTTTACTAAGTCTAAAACACGCATATTGTCCTGGATTATCACAAATTCACCCTGAACACTCCTCAAATCTTTACAATATTGGATCGAGATAAAGAACAACAGAAATCAGAAACCACAACAAAATAAATAAATTCTTTTGTACAGATTAACGCAAAAATTCACCACCTGTCATTAAATTTGACTGATGCATCCCGCTGCGGATCATATTGGAATCTTAAGAGATGTAAGTGAAGGACTGGAGGGAATTCATCGAATCTGACTCCTTTTTCTGCTTCTTGTAGGCCATGCTCACCAGCGTCATACTTATTTTCGCCTTCCAACGTCTCAGTACTTATGTAGTCTTTAAAGGACTCGTAAACTGTACAAAACACAGTTTAAAAATAAACGTTATATTCTTTCGGGAAGAGTCGAATTTTACAAATAAATTATATAGGTATAGAACTGAAGAGAAATTTTTATATTGATACAACGACAATGCAGTCTATTTCTATCTTGTATATGAAAAGATTAGTTCCTTTACCTACTAATACCACGGAGCCTAGAAATAAGAAGAACAATCGGCATAGAGGAAGAGACCGTAATAAATAATCAAAGATGAATCTTAGACAGAACTTCACTATTTACCGTCTTACAAATGATAGTAACGTTTATTTGAATAATTCTCAAAATATGTGAAAATTAGCAAATTTTGTGTTTTTTTTTATAGTTCAGTTTTAACAATTTGCGAAATTATAGCGCTGTAGGATCTGTTCTCAATTTTCAGACATTTTTAATATATTACGATCCTTTTTATATCCATTCTCCGTGGCTAACACAAAGATTCTCAACTTAATTAAAATAAGTTAGAATTAAGTGACAGGTATTCACCGACTTACTATTATTCATTCCTTTAACTCTAAGTTGGATGTCGTAAAAAGTTTCGACTCGAGTGCTGCTGCAATTAACATTCTTGCACTTGATAAAAGAGGTCATTTTTCCTTCAAACAACTTAGGCACAGTACCTTCCACGACCGTTCCTTTCATTTTATTTTCTAATTTGTCTAGAAGTACCTGAAAATTTCAATAAAGTAATGCCTGAGTATTAAAATTGGTTATAACGTAATTTATTATCAAAGAAGTCCTGATCAAATTTCTAATAGTTTACAATTACATGGTTGCGCACTTGGTCACCGATTTTAATCTTAAAAAATATTAAAATAGGCATATAAAGCTTCAGAGTTTAATATGACAAATATATTTTATATATTCCTTTTATGTTATTCTTTTGTACATAGAGACATTAAACTACCCATTGAATAGGTAAATGAATGAAAGTTCGTTGAATGGTTGTACACATGGAATGCAGTTCTCATGTTCCACGAAAAACAAGCGTTAAGGCAGGTACAAACAAATTGTTAAAATTTTGGCCGACTCTGATGAAAACATCGTGAAATGTTCTCGTAATAAAGCTGTTTAGTAAGAAATAACTATAAATTCTAAAGCTTTTAAAACTGACAAGTAAGTCATAATGACCTATTAATTACAACCATGTTCTCCATCGGTAGGAGGGTTCAGGAAGGATATGCAATAGTCAATTAAGTGTCTAATTACGTATATATCTATACTTACTCGAAGAAATTCTTGAACATCATGTTGCATAAACGAATCCAGTGTTTCCCATCCGAAGCTTTTTGTTAATTTCTTAGTAGCAACAGGTTTTTCCGAAAATTGAAGATCATAGAACACACGTTGCAGTGCAAACGCAACCGACCGGGAACTATCGTCTCCAACTGTTGGTATCCTGTACACCGCTTTACGTAACACATTCGTAAAAAACAACGTTTGTAGGAGTGAGTTCATGTAGCAAGTCGCACCTTGGTTTTTCAGCCCTAAATGTAATACATAGTTACAATGAGTACCTATGTCTTCTTCTTATTGAGACATATGGCAGTGTGTCAGCCAAGTTCGGAAAAGAAAAGGGCGGCACACCAGCCAGTATGTATATTTATTTACACGATCCATTTTCCATTTTCCTCCAAAGACCTTTTAATGAAAGTTCAGGCTCGTTACAGATAAGCAATATTACAAAAGCAACGCCTTAGTCGGCTACCACTGAGCTCAAGCGTCTCAAGCATCAATATTGTTTTATAAAGTGAATTAAAACGTATTTTTATTGCGTTTATTTTCACCATTATATATATATATATATATTGCACTGTTGCGTTTATGAACTGCATTACAAAAAATAATAAAAATATGGATCCTACAGCTTACCCACGTATCCCGTGTGCTTTTTTGAATCCCAGGAAACGCCATGAGGCGCTTCGGCGACAACGTGCGCTTCGATTGTTATGGAATCATCTTTTACAAAACCGTTAGCATCATTCATAAGGTCATCCCATGAGATAAAATGAGCAAAGCCCCAGTCATCTTCTTTACTATTGAATAAACACATCAGAATAATTCGCTTGAAAGATTCTTGATTTGAAATAATTGAAGACTTAAAAGTGTCTATAGATAGTTGTTACGTTGTAAAAGCTTTCTTTATTTAAAGATATATTAATACCAGCTGTGCCCGCGGTTTCACCTGCGTATAATTTAAAAGAAATCGCTGATCGATGATCTGAAAACTTCAGTATAGGTAATATTTTTATAGGGTGGTCAGAGTTATGCGTCACAACTTACACGATTCGTTTGCGCCACTACACCTATAGTCATAGAACCGAGCCGAGTGTTGAATTATTTTAATTTTACATTATCTCACAAACTATTCGTCCAAATAACATGCTATAAAGGGCAAAGTTTATCTACTCATCTTGATGATGAAGTAACTTTCGTTCGTAAGGATTAATACGCCTTGCCTAATAATAACGCTCATAAATCAATTTTCAATAAAACTTTGTCACAAAATAGCTTATTGTGGATTATGTATAGGAGATAGGGATATGGTATCGTGGACTTTTTTACATGTACTAAGAAACAATATTTTTGTATTTACGTATAACTAACCATTACGCCAGCGCACGCGCATAAAGCAGTTAGTGTGCGCTATTTATCCCGACATACTTAACAAAAATCAATGTTTAAGGCTAGCTATATACTATTCCTCGTGAAACTGGCTATCTTATAAAAAAATATTTTTCCAATCTGACTGGTAGTTTCAGAGATTAGCGCGTTTAAACAAACAAAAAAACAAACAAAGAACTCTTCAGCTTTATTATATTAGTACAGATTAAATATTTTTTATTTATTTAAATTAACTTACCAGTGGTACATATGATGGAGTTTCCTACACAAGTGTTCGCAATCTGACTTATGCGATAAAAGTTTTAGTTCTCCCAAGCCATAACACGACCAGCCGGGTGAGCTTCCTTCTCCATTACACTGTAGAAATACACCAAGTGCTTTCTGTTGTTGACGTTCGGGTGTGGTAGTGTTCCGGATTAACACTAGTATTTTCCAAGGAAGGCATCTTACATAGCAAGGAGGTGACAATACTTGCTCTTTTAGTTGACTAATGTTATTTACAATAAATCGGAAGTTCGCTTCAGACCTTGCAATGTCTTCATCTTCGTATGAAAGTTCCTAAAAACCATGAAATTATTACTGAAACAAATCAAAGCCACCGTGACTCCGATAAAAGTTTTCTCTTGATAATATTAAACAACAAAATATATTATACATGTATAAAGGATATAGGGTATTGTAACCATGTAACTAACAGTGTTCGCTGGTATAGGTGATGGATTTTCCCCGCTGCTAGTCTCAATCATTACAGCAGCAATTATGCAATTATGCAATAATAAACACAATAATATATTTTTAAATCAAAACCATGTAAATTTTTCATATATTGGACAATTTATTAACCTTAGGTTAAAATATTACACATAACGGATGTTATAAAAAATACACAAAAAAAAATGTTTTTTGTAATTTTTTACGTCGATGATAACATGTCACAGAGATTTTAATTGTCATTTATGATTATTCGAAATTTGAAGAGAATTTGTTGATGGATAAGTTTGTACAAAGTAGTTCGTTATTACATGTAATTTCTATAGTGAAATGTTAATAAACAAAATATTCCAATAAATGGTGATAATTATTTTCTTTTTTTTTAAACACAGTGGATGAGCATTCCGATAGGATCTTTCATTATACCTATTTATTATGAATAATATAAATTTTATGTTACACATAAAATACAAAAAGTTTAAATATAATCTTTCTTTTTAAATGTCGTAGGCAAAGGCTAATAATAGTTTTCATTTGTTTAATTAATTAAATATAGTTATTCTCAGTCTGTTTGGTTATTCCGACGTTGTTTCTCAGTCATTAATTATTGGTAGTAGTTAGAGTAATAAATTCTTGGGTTGTGTTTTTAAGCGTTTAATATCATGGCCATTTCAAGCGTTTAATATAATGATTTTTTCGTGGTGATGGTCTTTTTTTAACCATTCTGATATACCAATAATATCAAAATATATATGTATGAAATCGTCAAAGTATTAGAATATACTTGTTATATTTAAAATAAGCTTATGCTTTGATTGGTAAAAGCGGTTTTTCGCGTTCACAGCAATAAAACTCGCCGGCCGGTCACGTTTTCTAGAGTGTGCGTGTCTGTTTCAAGTTAAGCTTATTTGACAAGGTGATAAATGATATTGAGTTTATCTATTTTTTTTAAGACATAAAATATATTTTTTCATTGTATTTTTTTGTGGTTTGGCTTAATTTTTAGATTTTGTACTGTTTCTAATTTTTAAGTTGTAATTAATACTCATTTCGATCATTTCACAAATATTTTAGAAATATGTAAACTGATTAGTTATTTTATCTTATTGAATATATAAGATTTCTTTTCTTCATTGATAGGTCTACTAGTTATCAGCATTTCGAATAAAGAACACCAGAATTTCTGAAATAATTTCTTATTATAAAGAGATTAAACTTGTAAATTTGTTTGCAGGAGGTAATGTCTGGAAGTACCAATATGATTCTAAAATTCTTTCACTAATAAGAAGCTAAATTATCCCCTAGTAATATAGGCTATTTATTTTAAATATAATTTATATTGTAATTTATGCGAACAAAGTCGCGGACGGTTGCAAGAATTTAATATTTGAATAAGAGTGAGAGTCGTGATTAAACTGATATTTTCACAATAGAAGCTTTTGTGACACTTACAATATACTTTTGAAGGCAATTAGGACACCCAATATGAATAACATCGTACCTTTCATTACAATAATATACAACTGTACGCTAAGTAAATACAGCAAAAAACACTCTAATTTAACTTTTAAAACCTTATCTCTACGACTCCACAATCCATTTTTCTTTCACCAAAATTATAATTGTAAATTTTAAAAAATATATTGAAATTTCATGTATTTCATTATCGGAAATGAATTAATTATTTGGTTACAATTCACAAATATTGAGTCGAAAGAGCTTTGAAAATAGGTATCATCCAGAAAAGTAATTAACAGGTTGATTTTTTTTTAAAGGTTTGCCCAAAAACTATGACTAAATAAGTTAAGAATTTATTGATATAACAATAAAGAGAAAGCGATGACATGATTTTTTTGTAAAGTAATATTTTGTCTAACGTTCTCCAATATTATGTTAGCAAAATTGTGCTAGAGGAATTCCTCTAAACATACGTTTGCAGCTTGATTAATATAATGACTAACGATTCCTATGAGTCACTTGAATGAACGTTGATTTAATTTTGCCAGGGAGAGGAACGTCGCGTCGCTGAGCCTTGATATAATGCTCAACTAAATAACGCGGACATCTACACCCACCACCCTGTCCTCCCGACGTCGCTCGCATCCCCTGACACTCTGAGATTAATCTTCTACATGCCTCAATGTCGCAACGTTGCAAATGACATAGAATATAATGATAAGCATGAGAGTAACTAATGCAAAAATGTTCAGTTTAAAAATCTTGCGGGGTGGTACGGTTAGGGTTCTGAACCCGACATGGACACAACCACCAAGTACATCATGATAAACCCGTCACAGTGACTTTTTTGTCTCGTTTCGGTATCAACCAGTGTACCGAGAGGCCTGCAAGCTGGCATTAATGTGGCGACCGTCGATGGAATGCCCATCTCTCGGTGGTCGGATTGTACTCTACTTACCATTAGGCAGTGTCGTCATTTTGTCCGTACACATAAATATTATCATAAAAAAACTCAATAAATTATTATTCTAATTTCGGTGTAATCAATCTTATTTTAACATTACGGTAAAATGTTTAAGACATATTAAATATACATAATTAGGTTATTGAAAAAAAAAAGTTTTGTTTAAGTATTTTAAAGCTTTATCATATTTATATTAATAATTAATTGGAAAAACTCTTAAAATATATTTTTTAAATTATAAACAATTTAAAAAGTGATAATATTTTACATGACTACGAACGCGCCATGATTGGTAGCCAGGTTTGTGACTTCATAATGTTAAAGGAATTTCATCGATTAAGAGTCATAACATTGTATCAGCTGTGTGATACAACGAGTAGAAACTTATATACGATCTTTTCAATTATTACAAAAACCTACAAAGGTTTAATGTTTGGTCACGGTCCCAATCTCACATGATGTTCGGTGACAATATGGCCCACAACGGTAACACGCTAAACCTAAAGGAGGGAGGAGAACTGGCTCGCAAGAACAACAGGCGGATATCACCTAATAGGTGCCTTATGACAGTTTTCATTTTAAGAGTGGTAGCTTGTCATGCGGGCTTTAGAAAATGATCTAGCTCCATACTACGGCTTGTACGATGTATCTACGATGTTTTCTTTAGCGAAAGCTCGGACCCGTTGCAGGATATAAACTGACCGAACTGACTGATCGAAGCCACTTAAACCACTAAACCACTTAACAATCGTGCACTCAAATGCATATAAACATAGATTTACAACTTGAAAGAGAAAGATTATATTATATACGCTTGTGTTAGAACGAGATAAGGATACGAGACCATTACTAATGCCTGTATCGGCCTACGTAAATCGTGATCAAAACAAATCGCGTCTATTTTTGCTAAATGTAAGGGTTTTAAAGTGTAAATTAGTGTTCAGTAGGGATTATATGTACAGTATCTAGATGTAACTGAATGTAACAAAGAAAATCAAGAAAATGATACGCACGCTAATGTATTTCGTTTTTTGTCTCGTCTTATTAAACCTATTTACGATTTATACTATACTAAATCTACATAAATAATATACTACTATAGGAATTGTCTGCCAGTTAGTGTTACCGAGCCACAATATTCTACCAACCACATGTTCTATAAACATATTGCCCCTTAGTAGATCTAAAAAAAGTCCGCGATACCATATGCCTATCACTTATACATAAGCCACAATAAGGAACTTTGTGACGAAGTTTTATTGAAAATTGAAAAGTGATTTATGAGCATTATTATTAGGCATGCCATATTAATCCTTACGAACGAAAGTTACTTCATCACCAAAAGACAATTTTATGAAGATAAATTTTGCCCTTTATAGTATGTTATTTGGACGAATAGTTTGGGAGATAATTTAAAATTAATATAATTGAACACTCTGCTCGGATCTATGGCTATAGGTGTAGTGGCGCGAACGAGCCGTGTGAGTTATGACGCATAACCCTGGCCGCCCGTTAAAAATATTGTCTATACTGAAGTATTATAAATCGTCAATCAGCGATTTCTTTTAAATTATACGCGGTTGAAACCGCGGGGTAAAGGTAGTGTTGTAATAAAACTAAATCTATAATATAATTGTAACATTTTTATGTTATAAGCTAGTATTTAAACAATTCTATGTGATGTGAAACTACAATGCGGCCGGAGTTGGTAACATGCTATACCTACAAATATAAAGCAGAGCTGCTGAAACAGACTGACAGGTGACAAAGTATCAAGTTAATTAGGTAGGCTAATATGATAATAAAATGCTTAAGAAAACTTCAATATATTCATTCATCGAAATACTATGCTCATTATAGGACTAAAATACGCAATATCGGAAGGCGGTATTAATCAAGTTATCGTTATTACGTGGTTTTATTTTAAATATTTAACTGTACCAATTTACATTTCTAGAATTTACATTTTTATATCACATTTTAATACAACTAATGTGGCAAACGAGTATAGGGCCCGCCTAATGGTAGGCGAGTACCGGAGCCTATAGACTTCTGTATTACCGTAGATATTACTAGCGCCTTGTCGACCTTGAACCTCCCACCCCAAGGAACTCTGGAATTTCTTCTCACCGCAGAAACACAACACAAGATTATTTAGCTGCGATCTTCAGTAGGGTGTAAATCTACAAAGAAATTTCTCTGTGCCCTACCTCACTCCTCGTTATTTTTTAAAATACACTATAGGTTACGTTAACGGAATACTTATATGGATACTACGAAGAATACGTATACGGAAACTTAAAATAACTTACAAAGAAAGTAAAACTTACGACTTAATTGACGGACAATTTAATGTCAAAATCAATTGCAACAATCTATACAAACAATAAAATTGAAGTGTCTGTTTGTGGCTTTTTACACAGCTTTTAATAAATGCATCTTTCTGTTTCTCCGAAACGGTTGGACCAATTTTGATGTGACTTTCACTGGTAGATAAATGGTGTTATAAGGAGCAGCTTCGGCTACTTTTATTTACGATACTGTATTCTACGCGAGCGGAGCCGTGGGCACAGCTAGTTATAAATATTTGCTGAAATAATAGAATCCTTGTAATAATTTTATACAGACCGCGATATTCTTATTTGAAATTTTTATTAATTTCGAATTATGTATGTATTCAGCACAGCCAAAAAGAGAAAGTTCAGGTTTAAAAGTAGTTTTGTAACTATAAAAGTGTTTCGATTTAACTCGGCTCAACATTTGCAGCGATTTGAATCGACGCCAAACCGATATTCAACGGAGCGACAAATCGGCACTTCGATATTGCCTCCATTAGGAGATCCACCTCAATATATGGAAAATCTGATTTTTTATTGCGCGCTCGGAATTCGCGGCGTCTATCGTTTAAAAGTCTATGTAGGTGTAAACACCTCAATAACATCTATCCGTCTCAAGAAACATTTTATGCACAGTTGTATATGATAGGTGTATTTTATATATTGAGTTCAATTATATTTTTATTCTTCATAACGAATGTTTCGAATTATGATTTAGAGACACGTTGACAATAAGTAATTGTCAACAAGTTAAGAAACGTGTTAATTCTTCTCATTTTATCGTAGGTTTTTGACAAAACTTGTCAAGTTAAAAACCCATTTCAAAGAAAGTAACAAATTGTTTTGTAAATGAATTGAAGAACGTACATTCCTACAGCTATAATGAAAGGAACAGCTATGAAACTTGACACCCGTTAGATCGGTGACAACGACTACCTCGAACGTCGTTTCTACATAAACTGTCCCCTTTGGCATATTAATATTTTTGTTGAGATTAATGTAAGACTACAATTCTGTTGAATAGATGAATACAGTTTCCATTATAGTAACTAACAAGAAATAAATATCTCATTGTTAAGCTGCTGAAGGTGTAATTTACATATATACTTTACGACGTTACCCTTTGGAGCTAAAGCCAAGTAGGTGCGTAACACCCGCCTTTGACTTGTCACGAAGCGGAGGTTAGCAGGGTTTAAATTAATATAATGTATTTATTTTGGAACCGTCTACTTAGAACGTCGGTGTTGATTTTATTACCTTAGTGTACGATAAACATAGAGATAATTAAAACATACTTGAAATATTTGAAGTTCCTGACTTTGAGCTTGTGTAATAAATCATTATTTATTTTTGTGTTGTACAAAAATTCTTTTGCCCTTGTGAGTGAATATTGTGAATTCTTAGGCTGTAATTTCATTAAAAGCTCAATGCAGGTGTCTTGTGGTTAAAGCAATATCATGATTTTTTGTGTTGTTTTGTGATAAGTAATTTTAAATATTTTGTGTATTATTCCACTTATAAAATATGTTATATTTTACTTATTACATTCGTGTTTAGTATATTTTTTTATCTTCACCTATAATATATAATAAATATAATATAATAATATATAATAAATATATTTATATTTAACAGCAAATTTGAGAAGTTTTAAAATAAATGGATATTTACAGAACTGCTTATTTCGAGTTACCCAGATGGGGTAGTAACACAATGATGACGATTTAACCATTTAGTAACCGAGTGATATAATTCGAAAATAGTTTGCCAGGTGTAGAAATACATTACTATGCATTTAACGGTAAAGGGTTTATTTAAATATAAAATAATTTATGAAAATTTCATTAAAGTTTCAATCAAAGGTGCAATAGTGCAGAGAAGATATCAAGGACTGTAATGTAAATTGGATTGAAGGGTTTTAATAATATCGAGTTTGTATGTTATGATTTTTATTCTCAAATATCTGAATGCCATAATTTCTCACCAGCCATTTTGTAAACAGCCAGTTCAGTCATCTCCTCAATATCAAGTGACTATAAACTTACAAATAAGAATGTAGTCCACCAAGACCGCTGTCCCTAACTGGGCCCATGCAATAATAGTTTGGTACTATGAGGAATATGTTGAAACGTCTGGTATGCTAGTCCGTACGTTGGTGATTACACCATAGTATAAGTACTTTTTATATCGTAGCTCAATCCAAATACAACGGTGAACACTGCAAACCTCCAGGCACCTGGATATATATTGGCCAATTCTGAAACTCGACAAACCGAGTCATTATAATGGGTTTACTATAACGTGTACGGTGGTTGCGACACAGATCACCACCGTACCACCACCACCATCAGATCAGTACCACCCTCTAGATTACTGGATATACAACGGCTGATCCTGGAACAAGACTCTTCTAAGTATGACACTATCGCTGGTTTTACATTTGATGTATGGTGGTGCCATGATCCATTCGGAAATAATTAAAGTATGGTAGCATCTTCCAAACCAAATAGAAATCGCATATTCCTTTTATATCGTCCGCAGTATTCCGTAATCAATTCATTTCCATTCGCAAATTCGGAGCAGGACCGTCGGAATTGTCATTAAGCGGCTTAAAGTGACTCCAATCTAGAATTAAGTGCTGTATGTCCTGTAGTACCATCATTCAAACCATCCAAATGCAATTGAAAAAATAAAAACAAGATTGTCATTTTTAAACAAAAGAGTTTGGTTTAAATAAAACAAATAGAAAGAAGGAAAAGCAACTTCCTTTTATAGCGTCAACAGTATTCCCTATTAAATTCATTTCCATTCGCTCGAATCTCATGATTTCGGAGCAGCACCGTCGGAATTGTCATAAGCAGCTTAAAGTGACTCTAATCTAGAATTAAGTGCTGGAGATATAGCAGCGTGTGCAGTGTTGATACCACTTTTATAAAGACTTTTTTGTTACTATTATTTTTCATATTATTAGTAACCACCGACGTAGATATTAAAATGGCAAGTTTTTTCCGGCTTGATTGTTATTTCGATGATATAATATGTTTCTTTTTGTCGTTTGTTGTGACTTTAAATTAGTGATGACAACTTAGGAGTTTCTTCCTAATAAATTTAAGTAGAAAAAATGTAAACAGGAAGTTTTAAGAGGATTATTTCTTTGGGAATAATTTTATAAAATTACATTATTTGTCAATTTTTTTTAATATTTTGTAATGAAATTATTAATTTTATTAATTAATTTATTTTATTATATTAAAACACATGAAATCTTAATTCATAGTGTTGTTTTGAATTTAGTGGGTTTTGAAATTGCCTTGGGAGGATTGTTTTTGAACTACTTTAAATATCTTTAAAAGGATGAATTGAAATCTTTAACGATTCCATTTACAAAATCGTGATGGGTTAATTGATATCTATAGTTAATCGTTTATTGGTTTAGCGTTATGGCCACAATCTCACTTGATGTTCAGTGACGATGTGGCCCAATATGATGACACGCTAAGCCTCCTAGTGGGGAAACTGGCTTTCAAGTGCAGCTGCCGGAATACACCTATAGATGCTTGGCGACAGATTTTCAACTTGAGGGTGGTAGCTAGCCAAGCGGGAATTAGAAAAAGCCCTACCACCAATTATAGTTTCCCCGTATTTACTCTATTTGATATGATAGTCTTACCACGTTTACTAACTTTTAAATATTTATTATCCATACCATCTGGTAATTATAAAAATAATTTATCATATTTGTTACAAATCAATAATTATTTAATTATTGTTATAATTAAAATTACCAAATAAAAAGTAAAAAAACTGGGGGTGGTGATAATTATGTTCAACTAGATCGCGACCACCATATAAACTAAAAATAATACCAACCTATGAAGCACATTTAGGCCTGTCGCGTTCTATGGTCAGCTGGTCAGCTGGGTCAGCTATATTCATTAAGCAAGCGAGTTGTTAGGGGTCATGAGGTGGTCACGAGTAACATGCACATGTCAAAAAACCCATCACAGTGACTCTCTTTTGTTTTGTTGCGTTTTGGTATCAAGCAAACTACCGTAAGGCTTGCAGGTCTGCAGGCATATAACGACAACCGTCGATGGATTGCCGATTTATCAGCGATCGCTGTTGTTGTTAGATTGTATTGTGCTTACCATCAATCATGAGCGCAACCACAGCGAAAAAAATATGATTTGTGCACCAGTTCACACGTGTAAGAAGTGAAAACTTCAGAAAAAAAAAAATTATAATTTATTTTTAAATATCCTAAATCAGCGGGATTCGAACTATCCACAACTCGTACGTACTGCATATGAATTCTGGTCGTCTCACTTCACTAGGCCATCAGGACTTTAGGCATTTACCGCGCATAATGTAAATGTATTCTATCTTATTCTCTCGTAGGCTAAATCCTATAGGTGTATATGGTTGTCTCTTTTTATTGTCGATTTTTCGTTTCATCGAGCTTAAATCACGACGGTACTAAATAGGTTTTCACTTCAAAAGATTAATGTTCTATTTACTAATATCTGTATTTATATAGGACGTTTCATGATATTGTGGCAATACGGATATATACGACTGAAAATTATCGACCACAATTAATTTTATAACAAGCGCTTTAGTTATCATCGCTCTATTATTAATTGATAGTGATTTAATTAATCGTTTCAATTCATTAAGTGAGGTCTGTATATGCGTAACAACATATAATGAAATTTAGTCATAAGAATATAATTAATAATTTTTTAAATCATTAAACAATACTCAAATTTGTGCAAACAATATCTCAGTCCGCTCTATAATTTTTCTGTTCGCTTCTGGAAAGTATGTTAGGATGTTAATCCAGGAATCCAAGTTGAGAGACAAAACGCTTACCTGGAATGAATAGTTAAGAGAATTACCTCGTTAAGAGATTGTTGTTCAATCCGTTAGGATTAATCCATTATTTTAATTGAAGTACTAACTAGTATTTTGTTTCCAAATGAATTTTAGGAAAATAAAGAATGTATTGCTTTACTAGCTTTGGCCGCGGCTCCGCTCGCGTGGACTACTAAAGTTAAAATAAAAGTTAAAGTCTAAAGTAAGTTATGGCTTATAAAATCAGCTATCTGCAAGTGAAAGTCCCGTGAAAATAGGTTCAACCGTTTCGGAGATTACCTGGAACAAACAGACAGACTGTCAATAAAAAAAAATGAGGTTTTTTGTTATATGTACCGTGTATACTTTCATATGCATTTAGTAAAAACCTGTTATTTTGACATTACAAATAGACACTTCAATTTTATTATATGTATATATTATATGCGGATGAAACCGCGGGGCAAAGCTAGTTATAAATAATAGTGTAGAAAGCGAAATAGGTTTGATGTTCTTGTTTGTCCTTGTAAGAATACAATAACTTAATATAAACTTGGTTCTAATGATATAGGCTCCTATTATGTAGACTAAGTAAGTAATATTTGACATCGTGAGTATCATTTCGATTTCATTAAGTATACTCGTGAGTAAGTATTTTATATACAGACAGACAGGGTAAAACATTAAAGTTAAAATCACACACAATTAATTTAGTTACAAAGATAAAAATCTATTATTGGCTCTAAGATTAGTTATCATAAATTATCAGCTCATAAGAGAGGTGTAGATTTTTTTTTTCAAATTAATAAATACAGATTTCACCTTTGTTTCAGCTCTATAAGAGAACGTGTGCGATACACCTCTATTAATTCCTTGGAGTATTCCAAATACATCTCCTGGTCCGAGTAGTTCATGCGTAATTTCCGTCAAGTCAGTTTGTACTGACACGACAGACACCGTTCCAGTGTTCACCCAGTACATACGTGCTTCACAGTCTCCAGCGACCACAATGTAGTTACCTGTAAGCATTCATATCATAAGAGAAGTAATCAATAATTAAGAGAATCGAAAGAATATCCGATTTAAACAAAAATACTTAAACAAATTTTAAAAATAAGCAAGTTCTGTCTCTTTAAAGTAAAATAAATAATTGATTTGTCAAATAACTAAGCACAAAATGAAAATAATATTTTCGTATTGTATACAAACTTACTGAAAGAAATTTTGCGCAATTAATTTCTTGCTAAAATGTACCTGTGAAGAATACAGTGTATTCCATACAAGCAGCCAGCTGGCGAAGGAAGGCTTCTCCAGTATCAGCGAAGAGGAAACAATTCCTCAGATGTTGTCCAAACATGGCCGTCATTAGATCGCATCGCCGTACGTAAGGCGTTTGTTCCAATAACGCTGGTAACTAAATTTTATTAATATTAATTAATTAATAAATATTATATTTTAAAGTGAAACTTTTATTCTATCGTCCCAAAACTTTTCGTTCATCTATCGCATGTCGCATTACAGCTGGTCGTGTAGTAGGGAACTGTGAGACTCGAGACGAAGATGAAGTTATTCATAGAATAATTGAAGTTGACAACGATTGAATGATCTAATTATTATTATATTATTATTTTTAAAGTTTCACTTGCATTGTGGTTTCATAAAACCACACAATATTTTTTTCATTATAATATTTAACAGATCAATAGTGTTGCGACATCCCTTTTTTCCTTCCAATTACTCCTATTCCTTGGGGGCATAATTGGATTTAAAATACGCGCGCAAATCTGCCGTGTAATTGTACGTCAAAACGAAAACGTAATGGCCGCCGCGGAATTGCAGCGATACACGCGCTGTGAATAATTTCGTGGTAAATTGCATAAAAGTATCGGAAACCTAGTGAAATACATCTTTCTAGTGCTCTAGAAGTGTTAAGACTGTTCAAGACTTGTAAGGAAGTTCAGAGTGCACCCTCAGAACGTGGCAGATACAACCAGGATACGTGGTGAGTCCCACTACTGCTCCATTCTATGTGTCTTTCCAGTCTTCGCATCGTCTTGGTTGTGATAAACTTGTATTTTAGCATCCTACGAATAGATGTGTGAAATAGCTAGCTTGCTCTGATATACGGTCAGTACCGTCCAAATAGTAATATTTTATTTGCAATTGCAGTTAGTATAGTAAATTAATTGCACAGTAAATTCTAGGACACGTAAGTTCTAATAAATTTGATATCTGAAACCGTAGATAGTCAGGATTTGAATAAATGAATTAATATCAACTATGGTACTTAAGCCATCACCAGCATATATAAATATATAGTAATAGCTGGTAGTAAGGATACGATATCCGTACACGATAATTTACGTATATTATGCTATGGATAGAAAAAGAAAGTTGTGTGCAACAGTTTACACGTGTCAGAAGTGAAACCTTCAGAAAAAAACTAAAAAAATATGTGCCTTAAAAATATTTTTAAATATCCTAAATCCACGGGTTTCGAACTATCGACATCTCGTGCGTGTTGCTTATGAAGTCTTGTCGTCTCACACCACTAGGCTAATCCGGCGACAATCACAATCATGAAAATCAGAACTTACATTAACCGTATATAATGTAAATGTATTCTATCTCATTCTCTCGTAGGCTAAATCTTATAGATGTATATGGTTGTAGCATTTTCGTTTCATTGAGTTTCAAATCACAACGGTGCTAAAGAAGTTTTCACTTCAATAAAACATGTATTATCCACGAAATTAGACAATATGTATATTAATAAGCAATACCTGTCGACCGCGCTCCGTAACCCAAAGTTGTTGCACATAGATCCAAAACTTCTGCATCTGGTAACCTGTTTAATAGTGAACATTATTACACAAAAAGAATAAATTGTTAAAACCTTCTTTCATGTGGCTTTTGGGTAACGTTGGTAGTTTAATTCCTAATTTAAATCTCTATCTATATAAATAAAATGATTGAGTTTTGTCGTTATGCGCGTATCACGCCAAACTACTGGATTAGATTTTTAACTCCTTATATACTTGGTCCTTATAAACAATATAATATAATAAATAATAATGATCCACCCTATGATAACCTTTTGACAGTAAAACCTGCTTGACATGGTCATTGAATTCATTGTCCGGCAAATCACTTAACTAATGAAATTAGTTAATTAGTTAGTTAATTAAACTTAACCTAATGAAATCCAGTGAAACTATATCCAAGAAATTAAGCAAATAGTTCCTTTATTATCTGCGTATATTAATAATTTGGCAAAATGCACAGCATCTGATTGTAAATACGCTGCAGTATAAATACAAAATATAAGTTCGTATAAATTGGTAGCCTGACGTTGCCGATGTGTCTGTAGCTACAGCCAGATATCTAGACCGCTAAACCACGGTGTCAGTAAATGCTCAGGTATTATATATAGTATGAGCTGTAGCAAATACGAATCGGGATAGAATAATACACTGATGGACACATAAACTGCATCAAAGTACAAGACGACTTTAAAATAAATATTTTAACCAAGTATGCAAACTTTTCATATAAATTTCAATGAATATTAGTTCGTTAAATTTAAAACAGCGTAGTATCATATCCTTAAGTTTAAGTTTGTTCATTTTTTTAAGTGAAACTTCTTATGCGACTTCCAAGCGTTAAACGTTAAACGTTTAACGCACATTATTGGTCTCTCCTCTTTGTGTGAACCAGAGCGAGAAAGTAAATGTCGGTGTGTATGTATATTGCACACTGTTTAAATAATAATAAAAAATAGAAAATGTCTTTTAAAATGAAGTTTCACTTCTATCGTGTGTGCATCGCACACACGCCTTTTTTATATTTTTAAACAAAAAACGATAAATGGAACGGAAATTGGTTTAACTGAAAAGTTGGTTTTAAGATTTGAAAAAAAGTTTAAGTGCAGGTTATTTTATTTTAATGAGGTGTATTACCTCCACATGCCCTTATTACTGATTCTAATTGGTTCCGAATAAATCTGATTAGTTTAATAAATGGTCTTGCGGGATATTGTCCTATTTTTGTGAAATTGCTATTCTTAGTGCTGCCACTGTTGTGGGTACATGATTTCTTGCTAATACAGTCTCTTTTTAAATTGTCCCAAGCGTGCTCAATGGAATTTAAGGTCCGGGCTATGTGCTGGTCAATTTATTGTACCTATCCCAACTTCTTCGCAATATTGTCGAACTTGTGCAGCGGCGTGCGGTCGGGCGTAACCTTGCATTAGAGTAAAATTTTCGATTATGAATACCATGTAAGGTACCACGTGAGCATCTAAAATCTCTGTTATCTGTATCTCTTGGATGCCTGAAATGTTATTTGACACTCTTTACAAGCCAATATGTATCCCACTAAGTGTTTGTGTTAATAACAGAGTGTCTGGGTAAAGGATAAATGAATTTTATATTCTTTTGAACCCCCGACGCAAACAGAGGGATATTATAAGTTTAACTTGTGTATATGTCTGTGACATTGTAGTTCCCAAACGGATGAACCAATTTTTTTTAAAGGTTTCTTGATCGAGTGTTCTTAGTTATAATTCAAAAAATTCTGTTCATTCGTTTACTGATCATCAACTCTTTTCTAATTGAAGAGAGGATGCAAACAATTGATTGATTCGAAATTTGATATCCTGTTCCGTCAGTGATATTCAAGAACATGGTAAAATTGACCTGGTACTGCAGCATCATCTAGAATCTGCAGAATACTCAACTCCTCACCAACTTACAGCAAAGATATCGTGTTTGGACTCATTGGAATGGCCTCAATTAATAGATTATTTGTTTTAGGAGTTTTTTTTAAATTTATAATTTATTTGTTATAAATTATAACTATTTTAGTATAGTATAGAACAATTACACTTTTGATACTTACTTGACAGTCCCTGGTTTTTCAATATATCTATGAGTTCACCGGTCTCCTTTTCATATTTGTTTAAGGCATATTTTGTTGAATATGCAACTTGAATCGCTGTGGCTAAAACTATAGCTGCCAGCATCTTCCCGCACACAAGTATTATAGCCAGTATTAGCATTGGTATTATTTCATCGATAACGAATTCATCCCCACCAGTAGTTGTGAGTATAGATACGACGACATAAAAAGAGGTCGTGTAGTCCCATCGGCGTTGTGGTGTTTCTCTTTAAAGTTATTGAAATTTATTGTTATACATATTATGGGTTATATAAAAAGAACCTTCGTGGTTGATTATATCCTAGTACCTACGTTAAGCGCAACCTGGCTATTCAGTTCCGATTCCAACTTTACTTACTGGCTTGCCAACTTTTTCACCACGGCTCGTGCAATTTTTATTTAAAATAAGACACGTGTCGATACGCTGAACATTATTTTTACTAAAATTATAAAGCTAGAGATTGTATCTTTTTTGAAAGCGCTAATATCTGGAACTAGCCGTCAAATTTGATAAATTATTTTTGCATACATATTACCTATTGCCTATTTATTGTGGAAGGTCAATAATTTCAGGCCCTAAGGAGATAAGCAGTAACCATGAAAGTCAAGCAATCTGACAAGTTGTAGTCAAGTATGGCAAGTTCTAACAAAATAGACTACACGATAGAGAGTTGGACAAATAAATTTAACACGTGTAAAATCGCGGGGAACCGCTAGTACATGATTTTTCTATATATAACTACTTTACTGCATTATGTAGAAACAACTTAAAAGTAATTTAAACAAAAAAAAATGTTTGTGAATTTACGTGCTTGAATAAACTGGTATGACTGAAGCAATAAGAGAAAGATTAAATGGCAGCACAAAATTTAAAATCACGTAACGTCACTAAATGTATCAAATGTAATAAAGCACATGTAATGTAAATGTAATTTAAATTATATACGCTACACTAGATAATATATATGTTTAGCAAAAACTAACGTTTAACTTAAGTAACTTACTCATCGATTAGGTGCAACTTCAATGTGCGAATAATGCTGATGGGCGACGTGGCTATCAAAGTTAACAGCCAAATACAAGTAAACGTGTGGATCAATAAGATCACCACTACCATTGTCATTATCGACTGCAAATAATAATTTTAAACCCTACTTGAACCATATACAGGTAGTACTCGAATTACGTTGTTTCGACTTACGTCAAAGAACATTTAGACACCATTCTTTAAACAAACCTCACTTTTTAACACCCGATGCAAAACGAGCCGTGTTATAAGTTTAACGTGTATATCAGTGTGTCTGTCTGTGGCATCGTAGCTCTCAAACGGGTGAACCGATTTTAATCTAGTTTTTGTTTTGTTTGAAAGATGATTTGATCGAGAGTGTTCTTAGCTGTGATTTAAGACAATCTGTTCAGCCATTTGAATATTATCAGCTCATTTCTAGTTGATAAATCGATTGAGCATCTGGTCATCAGGCTTCAGGTCTGATCGAGTAAAAATTTGGTGTAAGAATTAAAGAATGGTGGAAGAACATGGCAACACTGAGCATCGTCTGCAATCTGCAGGATATCTAACTCTCCAACAACTCACAGTAGAGATATCGTATTTGGGCTCATTGAAATGGTATCAATGAAAAAGTTACTTGTGTTGGGGGTTTCATAAATTTTTAATTTGCCTTGTATCGATTTACGTCATATGCCAATTTATTAAACTCACGATCGACCGATCTACCGAACTTGAATTGATACGTTCTTGAAGCCTAAAGTTATTTTATTTTTCTGCTCTCATTTTTATGTCCAGTGTGGTAAAATCAAAAATAGTAAAGCAATAAGTAGGTACTAAAAATATTTGCTAATTCGATAAATAGGTCTTTTAAGAACTTGCTTTGTATAATAAAGCATATTATGTAACTATTATTATCCTTTTAGGACCTAACCTTCGGTTTTATACAAAAAAGTGTGAAAGAAAGATTACAATTAGGTCGATTCGATTTAAGTCTTATATTTCAAAAACCTAACATGCCGTAAGTACGAAGACTGCCTGCGTAAAATAGTATCTATGACCCGATACTTACGATCTGGTAATTAACTTATTATGTTTTTAAATGTGTGATATAAAATTGCAAACTCAAATAATCGGAAGTGAAATAGTTACCTTTTAAGTTAAAAATATATTAAAGAATTATTTGGGATAATATTTATAAAGTTTGATTTTAGTATACAATTATTTATTTATTTCATAAAATAAGAACTGAATTGTCGTGCTATAGACCAAAAATCTTTTAAAAATAGATACAGTGACATCGCATTCACTAGCTATCGGCATAAAGACATGACACTGCTCTTCACACATGCACACCAAACATGTACATAGGTTCTGTATGGGATTACTAAATGCATATACGCATGTTTCTTCCTTCATCTCAGAAGGCAGTTAGAACGAATTTTACGGATAGGAAATTGGCATCAGCCCAAGCCAAGGTTCGGACACTTTGGCACCCTTGAGCTTGTTGCCTAGCTTTTACGGCTGAATGCCTTTCGTGTTCGCCCCAAGCCCGGTGAAGCTGTCAAAGCCTCTAATGACTCCAGGGCCATTAAGAATAAAAAAATAGTCAGTTTGAAAAAATAAAAATATAAAATACTGTTATTCACTGTGATATATTGAATAGTTTACAAGTTGTCACTGACCTGCAAAACCGTCAGGTTGTTGGTAAGCTCAGCAGATGTTTGTCTGTAAAACTCTATTAGATATTTCAAACGGAACAATTTGTTAGCGCGTAGATAGTGCATGTATCTTACAGGTTGCCTAGAACAAAAGTATATTTAGGTAAATACTAGCTGTACCCGTGGCTCTGCTCGCGTGGACTATAGAATGCCGTCTCTCGAGCGCACGCGCAAATCGTGCTCAAAAGACGGAAGAAAAAAATGCCTATTATGGGTGATCCTTAGCAGATATATATATATTGTCATTGACTTTTTTGTAGGTCTTTTTAAGGTCTACAATTATGTACAACATTAATTTGATATACCTCGCATGGTTACTATAAATATATCCTAGTTATATTATATATAATATTTCCTTCATTTTGCGCCAATTATTTATTATTTTTTAATAATTTGTAATATATGAAATTGCACCGTTTTAAGGTATCCGATTTCAGATCTAGCCTGAAAGTTGTACTATGAGTCTAAACAGCTATTTCATCATAAAATGAAGTTGGGGATAACCGATTCGGCAATTTAATTAATGATAGCTTGCTATTGCTTTCCATTATTAATTTCTATAGTATATTCCTATTAATATCTGAGGTAGGATTATAAATATAAAACCAATGCTTGATATCTACAGTTTTGTTAGTAGCCTAAAGCTACATATCCACCAGAGGTTTTACGAGGTAGCTAGGCAGTGCGGGGATGTATAGCGGCGCAGTGAAACGGTGTGATGGTTTCCAGTAAATCTGTGCGAGGTACTTTCGTTCATTGGTATTATAGTAGGTCCAGCTCTCAACACCGTTTTGCACACATCTCTCATACACATTCCTCGCTCTATTTCCTTGCACGCATTTCTGGTTTTTTTGTATGCTCCGCTAGCCGTTTTCCACCAGGGTTACTAAGCGACGTTGGGAAAACGAACTAATCCAGGACTTTTTTCTCGCGCACCGCCTACCTATCTCGCACATCTATGGTGGAAACGCAGCCTAACAGAAATCCTTTACTGTCATCATCGTACATCCCGTCTAGGTAGAGTTGACTATATGGTTGAATAATACGAGATGGTTATCGCCAGCGACCTTTTTTCCTTTGTTATGTATACAAGAATTGCTCACCTAACAGTATTATATTAAAAAAAAAACTACATTATATTAGTATAAGCTATTACATACCTTATTGTACTAATGTAATCTAATAATTGGCATCTAACAAAAGTTAACTGTGACCTTATCGATTTACGGTCTTAAAAAGTTTACAGAATACAAAATACGGACATATATATATTTTTAAGATACCAAAATAATATATGCGACATTTATTAGTAAGTTCCATAACTATACCAAATAATAAATGAATAGAAAACTCGTGAGGTTAGTATAAAAAATAGTATTATTATTCGCCAATAGATATCGGGAAGAGTCATATTTTTCTGGTTATTGTTTAAGTTGATTATTGAAAACACGAATTCATTTTCATTTTCTGAAAATGAATCCTAGCTAGATCGATTTATCGTCCCCAAAACCCCCTGTATAATAAATTTCGTGAAAACCGTTGGAGCCGTTTCCGAGATTCAGATTATGTATATACAAGAATTGCTCGTTTAAAGATATAAGATTATGGTGAATTTCTATTTCTTTTTAAACTGCCAAATAGAATTCATAGTACATAAGTGGAGAACGAGTTTATTCCATCATTAACGATTTATCTTTAAATTATAAAACTTAACCTACAGTATAAAATAATTTTAGAATTCGATTCGATTAGAAATTACTTAAGCTATTAAAAAGAATGAATAGGTACGCACGGAAAACAAAAGCTAAATAACTCCAAAGGTATATTGACTAATATATCTGTCCAAACCCAGTCCTTGTGTTTGAAATATCTTCGACGACATTTGTTTGGAGTAGTGATGAGTTCTCCGTGTTTATTGATATAACCCTATGGACATTTTTAAAAACTGTTTAAATACATTTGGATAACCAGTATTAGACTAAGTGTTCATTTTTTCTTAACAATACAATAAATCACTAGATAGACCGTAACAGATAGATCTATCTACACGGTGTATCTACACCGCGTTCTTTAACGAATATAAAAATATTTTTAGAAAACAATTCATCAAGTTGATTTAATGCTTGATTTGGCACATGTTGTGCGATGGATTATATTTAGGTAAAAGTAACAGCTAAGTACACAGTGGTCATAACGAAAACATGACTGAAAGCTTAAAATTAACCGTCATGTTCTTATCGGTGAGGTTCCGCAGCTGCAATTGAGTGCCTATCCTCAAGTCATCCAAGAATAAAATATAAAAAATACTCAATAAAACATCGCATCATCCACTGGTTTACTGGTAAAATTAATCCGTTAATGGCTTTGTGGTCTCTATTATATTTCCCTATATATGATTATATCTCAAAGGTATTATTTTCTAGGTAACACTATATCTTCCTTCATTCTTCATCAAAATTATGTAATGCCATAAACATCATATTAAAGTTTTTGATCCCTGCTATTGGCTTGAAATAGATAAATAATTTAAAATTTATAATTTCATTAAAAATCTGTTGATGGCGTTTCCAACGAAAATATATATAACTAATATGTAGGTGGCGCCATCTCTTAATAATATATTTAACTAACATGACAGCTGTTAGATTGCTTACATTCAGGGATGTTATGGATATCCCTATCGGATATTTAAAATAATTTTATATCCGTTTCCGTAACCGAAACCGATGAAATACTCTTAAGATATCCGTATCCATATCCATATCCGAAACCTCATATCCGTAACATCCCTACTTACATTCTATAATGTGCGAAATATTCATCACGGTTTTAGTAATACAATATACAGTAAACATATAATATAGATGCAAAATTCGAAATTGGATGTTTTTCTTACCTGATGAATAGTTAAAAATGTTTTAATATAAAAGTATATGTCAAATGCAGCTTGGAGCCAAAACACGAGATAGCAGTTATTAAGGGTGGTCATCTCATACAAGCACACCGCGTAGTTAGCTGTCGCCACAATACATGTCATGTAACCATAACCCTGTAATGTTTGTGAAATTAAAATATATAAGTTAGCTGAAAGGCGCGGGCGTAAGCGCGCGTATCGAATCGAGTGCTTTTTGACGTTGTGTATGTTGCTATCAGATTAATTTAGATATGTGGTTACCTTGTTATACCATCGGCTATATTTAGGAGGACAGTTGGGATTTCAGCAGGGATCCTACAAGAGATGAGCCTTAAATACTCGTATTGAAAAATATATATAAAAAAAACACATTCCTCAAACACTTTTTTAAAAGATATCCATAATTCATTTCCTCATTCATTCAATTTTTTATTGATCCAGGGCCTTTTGATCTTTAAATCCAGCCCTGGTTGTACAACATAGTTGTATGTAATTCCAAAATTTACCTTAAAACATATAATTATTATATTAATAAAATACCTCATTATCAAAGAGCATATTATTATGACATATAAAAATTGTAATAACAATGTCAGCCTGTTAGTGTCCCATTTCTGGGCAAAGGTCTCTTCCCAAGGGAAGGTATGGGCTTAATCACTACGCCAGCCCACGACGTATTGGCGATTTCAAACACCGAGAAATCAACAGTTCTATATTTTTCAACATACTGTGGTAGTACAAGAACATTTCTCAAGCGTTTAGGTTTCCTCACGATGTTTTCCTTCACCGTCAGCCGGTAATGTTACCAATTTAAATTAGTAAATGTACGCGATTTCCGAAAAATCGAATCGTTATTCCGCCTGTCTAAGCCACTAGACCACCACGATTACCATATACTAAATATGATATTATATCATTGATGAGAAATTACACATAATATAACAAACAGTATCCGAACGCTAATTACTGGGGGCTATCAAAAAAGATTTTCTAAGAATTAGTAAACTAATTTAACAATATTTAAGGGCAAGATGCATGAGAGAAATTAGTAAACATGCAATAATTTATATAAAGTACAGTCCGGAGCCTCGTGGATTAAGTGATCAATGAAATATTTTTTATTATTTTATCAATCTTCCACCAATGAATTCATCTAAAATATTATTTATGTAAGGATGATATATTATCTACATACTTACCTATTTGACATAAGTGTCTTTTTGTACTAACAAGTGTTGTTCTTGTTAATTTTTTTTCCTATTTACAACGTCAATAAACTAGAAAATCACTTAGACTATTAGTGAAACTAAAATTTTAAACAATATAAGATCAAAAGTGAATTTTCTTTACCTGAAACAAGATAGTTCCAGGCTTGAGTAAATTAGAAGGATGTGTGTAGCTCTGGTATGTCAATACACTCGCTGAAGATTTTCCTTGGCTCATTATCGACGTCGAACTACGAACGGATATCTGACCTACTCGATTAATGGAACGAAAATCAATTAGCAATATGATAGTTTGATCACACGACTGTCTTAGTGAATGTTTGCTCGGGTTAATCTGAACCATTCCAGGATTAACTAGATATTCCATGTTAGAATAATAAATACCTATTTAAACTAAAACTAATATAGGTAATTAAATAAAGTAATAAACATTTCATTTAAATAAATAAAATAAACCCTTCAATAAAAAACGGGGTTTTTCAATCAAATATATAATTAAAAAAGAAACATCCTGTTAGCATAAAAATAATTTCTATAAGCAGGTTTTAATAATTGAATAATATTTTTTATTTACTATCTCATCATAAACTGCCGGCAAAAGAAACAATGATGTGATTCATAACTTTTAACTGTGACAATAATATATTTTAAATATGATGACAACTAATTCAAAATAGAAAGAAAATAATACCGGATACTTCAAAACGGCTGGAACCGCTTCTAGAATCCACAGCCGATTCCCAGGATAGTAAATCGACATCGGACTCCTCTATAAATATTTAATAGTAACTAATTTGGACATTATATGTGTATAAATCGTGTGATATGCTTAGGAAACGGATCAATTTGGTATTAGTAGTAGCAGACTTTGCCCGTTGGCCAGCGAAAATAACCCTCCACACTTTTGACTGTTCCTAGGCCACCTTTTTAGTGGCTGTCCCCTACACGCTCTTTATTCTACCACTGAGTTTGGAATGTTAATCAAACCATTTAAGAAAAACTGATAGACCAAAACTAATTCATAATACATACCGCTGTTCAGATTATAATGCGTTATAATATAATGCTACACACAGAACCCGCCAACCCACCGACATAGTCCGGCGACTATTGTTAGATCACTATAATTGTTCATGTTTAAATATTGAACACAAGTTGAAAATCTGTCCTCAAGCATCAAATGATGTGTTTCGGCAGCTGCACTTGAGAACCACTCTTCCACTAGACTTAGCGTGTTACCATATTGGGACACATCCTCACTTAAATTCAGGTGACATTGTGGCCATAACGTTAAAACCAATAAACGATAAAAAAATACTGAATGATTCAAAAGACACAACGTATCTCCACACTCGATGGAGACAAAGTTGCTCATATTGTGTCACCGACATGTCGCCGACAAAGATTTCCGACTTGCTACGATGTGAAGCCGCTAATTAACCCGCCAACAATTAACCTGCTAACAACGAACCCGTCGACATGTGTCTGCGGGTCGGCAGGCTTGGTGTGTAGAGCGCTTAAGGATACCAATTAAAATATGACTGCTGGAAATATTATGAAAACGAGCTTAAAATAAACTATGCATAGGAAGACTGATACTTTTTAATATGCACATTCAAATCTTAACTTAAGCTTTCGGTGTTGACGAGGAGGCCATAATAGAATAGCCATACGAAATCTTAACTAAAAATATTCCATTATGATGTCAAAATATTCGAAGAATTAGCAAATATCACATATTCATCAAGTTAATAATATTTAATAAGAAACTGTGTCAATTATTCTGACCAAAAACAAACATCCACGTTGAAAAACGATGCTTTTCTAGGGAATTTTATTCATTAAGATCAATTTGCTAATTAGTTAAATTTGAATAATATCATATACCGGAGGATTCATCATTGATTATATCCATCGTAATTGGTAATATATAGTCTCGGGATACTTCGAAAGCTTTATTTAATGGTTCCTGAATCTTAGGATAATACTTGACTAGGTTGAAGAAAGTTTGACTTGGCAGCATAAGTAAATCCAAACTTCTACTCGCGTATATCGTCACTTCAGAACATGATATTGGTTGCTGGAAAATTAACATAATTAATTCAATTTAAAACTATACTTTACTATGCTTTCTTTGATCAAAATACAAACTTATCAAGTGACAATTAGTTCAATTCAAAATCCGTTTGCCTCATAACCATTTATTAACTTTTTGCTTGTCCCAATTTTGTACGAGGCGACGTAAGAAAAACTGGCACAAGAAGTGAACCCAATTTGATTACTTTGAGAGAGAAATCGTTAATGTCCAAGGAAGTATCTTTTTTATACTTCCAAAAAAATATTCTAATATTTAAATACTAATATTGATAATACGATATGTATGATATTACATGATGTCATATTTACTATGTCTTTCTATGGGTTGAACTGTGTTGATGCTTTATCTAGCTATCTACCTACCTATCTATCTATCTATCTATCTATCTAGCTATCTATCTAGCTACCTATTGTGGTAGATCAAACAAATAAAATGCTACTTCATGCTTTCCATGCAAACAAGCTCTCTTGCTTAAGAATGATATTACAGTTAAATAGATAAACTTATAATAATTTACCCCTGTAAAATTGCCAAACATTCCTCCAGGCCCCATACATGTAATCATTTCGTTGTATGAAGTTAGAACGTCCACCTGAGAAAATACTATTATATTAAAAAAAAATGTACCTACATACGTTACGTTTATTGTTTTTCCACAATCTGACTTAATGTCAAGTGACTAATGTGGCCATAGACGGTAACAAGGACTGGCTCTCAAACACATAACACACCTGTGGACCGATTTTCAATTTGACGGTAAAAGTATCCAGGCGAAAATTAAAAAATAGCTTACCACCATGCAATTCATTATTGATATTAGGGCAGCCAATCTTTTATTCTGGATTTACTAAGAAGTTTAGTCTCCTGGAAAGCATACGAATAAACTCCGTTATATTTATACCTTTCCTCGATAAATGATGTATATGTTAGGCTGTATATCTTTGCATTGTATAACAGTATCTCCCTTAACAAAGTACATCTCGTGAAGGTGCTGAGTGATGACCCTGATGAACGATCTTTCCACTTTCCCGAACAATGGTACTTCACGCAAAGCGCGCTCGTACATGAACACTAACGTGTCCTCCATCAGTGCAGAGTTCAGACCTCGACATATTTGCTGTAACATTATAAATCTTATTATATACTTATGTATTGCCATTTCATTTTGTACTTCCCGAGTCTAAACTTCAAGAAATGTAGATGTATTAGTCGACGCTATTACGAAATCACACTAGGGTCTTCTATGGTTTTTGTAAAACAACCTCATTGCTGGAAGCCTTTAGTATTGTTCTGCTTTCTGTTCTTCCTTAATATGTAACATAAATATTTAATATATTCTAATATATTGTTTCTCAAATATGTTTTAGTTGCAACGCCATATCTCCCTTAAATCTTCAACAAAATTAATGATTCAAAAATAATTTTAAATCATATGTTTCCTTTTAAAAATAGACAAATAGTTTAAATAGCCTGTAATAGTTAATAACCTGTTAGGTAAGCCGTATCCATTATCGGCATCATCTTTACTTACCATCAGGAAAGATCGAAGCCAAGCGCATAACTATATCCCACAAAAAATGTTTTCGTAAAAAAAAAAAATGATTATAAAAACAATTCGTTAATGGCATTCCCTCATTAGTATTATTAACTTTATTATTATTTATTATTAGCTGCAAATTAAATAAATAAAGTATTTTGTTCCCTACAGCTAAATTTAATCAAAATTTGTTCAGAAATATTCAGTAGAGAGGGAGTAGTAACATAGTGTTTTCATTATGAACTAACCTGGGGGTTGCTACCGTTTGTCCTTGTCCATACATATTCGAAATATTTCAAAGTTCTCGCCGTCAACACTGCGTCCACGTTTTCCTGGTATAAAAAGTTGGCCAGATCTCGAGTTTTTTCCTAACAAGCACGCGGGAAATGAACTCGTTAAAACTAATATAATTATTGTACAACAAAGTCGTTATATTTTTAATGACGAAAGTTTGGTGATTACACATGTTTTATAATGTAGTATAGTGTTATGGATATTAAGCAGAAATATAAACAGACAAGTGCGTAACTAGGTACGGACAAGGGGGGTAGCTGTCCCCCCTTGCAGGGTGTGAGCGAGGGCTCTATTACACATCGGATGTTATACGTAATACGATTAGTTTTTTCTTATTTTAAGTGACACTTTTGAACCTCTTATTACCGTAAAAAATGATGAATACGTCCAAATGTATTGTAATTCCATCGCTTCCAATAACAAATCGTCAATGACGGGTGTATAGGTTAGGTTGAAACCGTGATTATAACTAATGCCAGAAACAAATTAGCCGTTGCAAATTCATATTTTTCAAGTCCTAGTATCATGATTTTGTTAATTTAATAGACATATCTTCAAAAAATTAAAAATTTTTGTGTCCGTCCATAATATATCAAGTTTACAATGTCACTAGATTGTTTATAAACTAACGGTTTGTACAGTTACCACATATACATATATACAAAAGAAATATTAACTATAAGATCAAAGAAAACTGATAGAAGTATGGATTGGTATAAGTTATACCTAGTAGAATACAGAAATTCAATTTCATACTGTAATACAGTAATTCTGTTTTTATTATCTACGCCTTTATTGCTTTATGAGCTTCAACAGACTTAATATCCGGTTACAGAAATACGTTACTCGCATATGTTGCTGAAGACAATCTTATATTACCAATATTTCCTTAGGTAATATTGATTTCAAATGAATCAGATAATGTTTAGTATATTCTGTAAAGCTTATATAAAACTTTGAATTAATCTTTACTGACATTTAAAAATAAGAATATAATAATAGAAAAACTTTGAAAAAGTTTTCGTAAAGGCAAATTCATCTATCCAAATGATTGAGATCAGAACTCAAATGTACAACTGGAAAATTTAGAAAAAATCACTGTTTTTTGCAATCTGCAAAGTTGTTAAGAAATAGGCAGAAATTTTAAGTATTTATGTTAACACAATAGATAAACTGTCCTTAATAAGCAAAAAACTGTGTCCAATATTTTAAATAATTAATTTTTCCATACAAAAAGTAATACATTTAACTCACAGAGTGCTCCAGTAAGGCATTAGCAGCAGCGGATCTTGTCGATGCAACGTAGCCGAACATGAACGCAAAATAAAGAAATCCAGCGATCTGAAGTCCCATAATTAACCAAACATTTACGCTGTTCATCACAGCTACTGGCGTGCAACCCAAACCTGGCGAAAAATTGAGTTTATTCTTGTGCATAAATTAAAGGAAGAGTTGACACTAGTCTGACTTGCTATTATATGATTATAATGTAACGTTGTGGTTTTTTTTTCTGACTGTACTGTTAGTCTTAGGTGCCCTGGAGCCTTTACGGCTTTTACAGCTTTACCGGGCTTGAACGTTGTGGTGTGAAAGAAGATATAGTGACACGAATTGAGAAAGTGATGCTTAGATGGTTTGGGCATGCAGAGAGGATGATTAAAAGATTAATGATTAAGTACATTTATAAGATGAGTTGAATGGAAACGTTGGAAGAGGAAAGCCTAGACGAACGTTCCACGATAAAAATAATCTAAACTGGCGAGCTTGCATGAAATGATTGATTAATGTTGAAGAAGCGAATGATGTATGTCAGGATCGTAGCAAGTGGAAGGACGTGGTCTCTGCCTACCCCGTTCAGAAAGAGGCGTGATTTATGTATGTATATAGGAAAAAATGGTAACAAGTATTGAAGGTGGACTGGTTCTTCAAATGCAGCTGCTGAACAACATCGATTGCGACAAGGTCGTATGCCATATACAAATGCATTTATACAAACTATTATTTGTAACGCTAAGAGCCTGTAGTAAATTGTTTCCTAATTGCATTCCTGAGCCATGACACTTGAAAGTTGCAAATTTCTGGCTTCGCAACGAATCAACTTTTGACGGCATTTTGGCGTCTGTCTGTATACGTATACTTTAACGTCGACATCTCTCGGCAGTGCGTTTTTTATTCTCACGGAGTAAAATGTTATTTCATGTGTCGCTAGTTTATTATATTTTAAAAATAGTTATATCACCAATCCTAATTAATCGTAAAACATGTACTAAATATTATTGGTATTGATAAGTTTTTCTAAAGAACATTGAATCCTCCAAAGGTGAACGCCAAATAAGGCAGACAAAATCGTGTATATTGTGGGACATCCACAGCATTTTTTTTTTCTTTTGAAATTTGTTAGTCATATATACATTTTATAGTTTCCTAAATTATGTAATGATAATAGTAAATGGGTATTTTGAATAACACAAAATATTCCGATAAATAAATAAAAACCCTTTATTCAGCATTTAAAATCTTACGATTCAAATAATGGTACCGTAAAATATACGGTAGCTCAACACTACAATAATAAATGTGGCTAAATTATTTTCAAAAGATTCAGATAAGTGATTGTCAATTTACTCTATAGGAATTAAAAAAAGCAGTATAGAATACATCGATAGTAGAACTTTTGTTAACTAATGTACATAATATTAGACCCGAAATGTATTGTGTCGCATCGCATCCATGCCATGGCAACATCTTTTATTTTCTTTCAATTAGTAATATATATTCTAGTTACATGAAGTATTCAATTTCTAATATAGCCCATAAGTTAATTACCTTTCGCTTTAAAAAGGTTTATACCATATAATCATTGAAAAGTAAATTCCGAGAACTTGGAATGTAAAAACCTTTTACACGGGAAGATAAACACTTTTTAAGTAGGTACAAGCGAAAGTCGTGGAACAAAACTCATTAATAGTAACAAGTGAAGGAGAAAATGTTCTAACAACCATTCATAATAAATCGTAATGGTTTCTGAGCGGTTCAGTATATGTTTATATATTGAAGCTCAGTTGTTTATTCCGAACGCTTTAATATGTTTTCTTATAAAGTTACTTGGAGTAGTTATAATATTTGTGATTTCTATATTTTAAAGGTACAATAAAAATATATATTATAAGCAAATTATATTATTCATAAATACTGTATATATTATCATAATACAGATGTACAAATCGATGATTATTTTTATTATCTTGAAATTTTCAATAAATTCTTACCAACAAATATTTCGTAGACCCAATAGAAAGTGTATGCATATTCTGTCGCTGCATCTAGAACCAAAATATAGTTTTAACAATTTTACTCATTGAATCACTTTGGATTTTAGCTTACAGTATTTTATTTGTATTTTACAAACCGGTCATAATTGTATTTTACAAGCCGGTGATTTTAAAGTAACAGATAAAGTTTAAAGTAACGATGGTTCAGCGGTAGCGTGTATGGACACCACGTCGATCGACGTGAGTTTAAATCCCTACAATGAAACAATGAGTTTTTGGTAAAGGAAAACATCGAACTCCCTCTCTCCTTTCAATTTGAAAATCTGCATTCAAGAGCCAGTTCCTATAGGCTTAGCGTGCTACTATCATAGGCCACATCGTCACTTACATCAAATACGATTGTGAATAAACGATAACTATTATAACGACAAAGTATCTCTGTGTTTTGTTTAAACAAAGTAATATGTACTTACATTTGACGTCATACTTAGCGCTGGATACAACAATAACTCTCGTGCAATTCACTAGAATGAAGTTGGAGTTTGCAGGTACGTAAGGTGTACAAGACGCGGTAAATATAAACGCTGCAGACAAGTTGACAAGCGTCACGGCTATTGGCAGATATTTCAGAAGGACAACAGCCGGATTTACTTGCATTATGTCGCTCTCCCAGAATGAAAATGCACTTGTTATTCTTGTCACCTGAACAAACCGAACTATACTAGGACATTTCTAGTTAACGTTTAGCCGGCATTGTAGCGGCGACTCTCGATGGATTGTTTTAGGATTGTACTGTGCATACTATCATTCACATTTCCGTCACTTCGCTTTGGTACTATACAAATAAATTGCTTTATAATCATTGCTTTTGTGATTCATATAGAGATTAATACTGGTTTTTTAAAATATAATTTTCTATTACTTAGGGTTATAATTTTTTTCTGTTGCTTAATATGTAATGTGACAATAAGTTTAACTTAATTGTAATTTAATCTACTTTTTTAAAACTCATCCTACTTGTAAATATTATACCTTAATTCCATATAATATTAATTATAAATTAACTTTACAGCGTTAATCTCTTTCTCAAATGGCTAACAATCAACAAACTAAGGTGAATGTGTTTTACATTATAATAAAAAGTATTACATATTTGAAAACTTACCAAAAGTACTCGATTTATTCTGTAAAAGTCTAATTCAGTATTATCGTTCACAATTCTTACCTGTAATAAAAAAGTGGATGACTACATATATATTTTCTTTTAATCTTAATTTTATTTAGAGGCCCTTTTCGCTAAGGATATGCCAGTTCCATCATAACTTATACCTACTACTTATACCAACAAAAGCTATACACTAAAATAAACATATAAATAAGATTATATCAGTTTATCTGAAAGAAGACTTAATTTAAAAAAAATATTAAAAGAACTACACAACATTCTGGGAGAATCTGATTCGATATCGGTTCTGCCAGAATGCTGTGATTATACGCCCATATCCCAAACATTAATTTTATACTTATTATTTAAAGATAACCTATAATTCATCAAAATGGATATCGTCAATCTTACCACACTGGTAGCAAAATAATAAACTATCAAAGCTCCAATAGTAGAATCATGTTTTCTAGTATATGTTAAAATAAGAAAAATTATATTCACCAATTGTTCAAACGGAAATACGCTGATTAAATCCAAGAAAAAGGCATTTTTTAAATAGCGTGTCAAAGTGAATAAAGGATGAGTGATAAGAAGGGATCGATGATCATAGTACGCAACGTAGGACATTAATATTATATCGATATACAATATTATGTCTGTCCAGTTATAGCCCCGACTGAACTTGTGCTGTCTTGTCTGTAATGATCAAATGATTATTTAATCAGTATAAACATCAGTTAAATCTTATTTAAAATATAGTCTTATATGTGGCTAGTTGTGCTCCGCGGTTTCATACCGCGATACACCGCGCCGCGCCACACGGACCGTACGTACTTCGTTCTTGCTTACCGTTCTATCCAACATTTTGTATGGCAATTGCCCCGTCAGCCTAGAACCTTTTTCAGTAAGTTCCAGATATTAGCGCGTTCAAACAGACAAACGATCTCTTGAGCTTTATAATATTAATAAAGATAATACATTCTTTTCAAGAATTTACAAGTACAGTATATCACCTGTGTTGATTGGTTCTTTCATTCTAATACACTTTCGTAAACTATTAGAGAATCAAAAACTCATAATGGATACGAATAATTTACCTTCCCATGTAATGTAAGAGACAAGAAAAAAGAATATTCTGAGCTGCTATTGTTTTCCTTGGTTGATTGTTTTATTAAGATATCCAAAAACGGTACTTAATATGTTTTATATGTATACATATTATAAAGCTCAACGTCTCTGTCTGTTTGGTCCGTTTATGTTCTTTTCACGCGAACACCGCTAATCCGATTTACTTGGTTTTTCCTTTAATTCATAGATATATTATCTGGCCAGATTACAGGATATGTAAACGTCAGCTATAGCATAAAATGTCTATCTTTTAAGGATCACTCACAATAAGTATTTTTGTGGCAGCAAAATTTGCGCGTGCGCTCAACCGACAGTATTCTGTAGCTCACGCGAGCGGAGCCGCGGTCACAGCTAGTAAAGAATAAAACTTACTTAACTTAAAAAAAGGAGTCAATATTACAGTAGCGGAAGTACCTAAACAATTTTAAAACGACAAATAAATAATAATAATGATTTAATGTCAAAAAAGCTTCCAAATTACAATATACATTTTAAGCCTACAAGCTACATATACAATGTGGCAATGGGATACACTCAGCTGATGCTATATGGCGTGGTATCAACACACCACACAGCACTGGTTTTCAGTCTGCCCCATATTTTCATAAATAATCAACGTTACGCGCGATCAGCATCAGCTCTGCTCGTCACATGATATTACAATTAATTAAAAATGTCAATGTAAGATAGTTAAACATAATGTTAGTATTTCAATTTATGCCCATTATATTATTTTAAATTAATTATTAGTCAAAAGAATAATATAGGTAATGATTATAATAACATCATAATAAAAAAATAAGTAGATAGTTATCCATTGCGCTGCATATATTGTTGGGGTTGCCAATTCTTGTATTATAGTATTCTATTTGTTTTTCTAAAACAGCTCTATGCATATACTTTTTAATTGTTTGATGAAACATTAAAATTGTATAAAAAGTACTTACAGCAATATCATACGGTACGGTAATTATATAAAAAGCGGCTAAACAGAACCGCACGGTGCACCAAAACTTTAGAAATAAGCCGTGTGGCGTAATGCACACCGGTAGAAATATGTAGCGTAGTTGCCTGCAACGCGAGCAACATTCGTACATTACAATTTATATCCAACGCCCGAGGCACATGAACAAAAAATACTGGACTAACGCTACTGGAAAGAGAATTATAAATCCCGTGTTAAAAATGGTTATAAGGATTTAAAAACAGGGAAAAGTTACCTTAATTAATGTTAGTGTTTTATACGATGCATTTTATATATTTATTTCTTTATTTTCTATTATATCGTGTATATCATGATCATCATTTTGCCAATTAATGGATATAGGATAGAATAGTGATTAAAATACTGTAGGAGACTTCAAGATAAAAAAAGCCTCGTGGTTCACGCATCCTGACATCCATCCCATCCACGCAACTGACTGACTTTTGACATCTATATATGTATAGAACGTATAGTATGTATATCAGCTGTATAGTTACCACAATACAAGCTGTGCTTAGTTGATGTTAAATGGCCGTGTGTTGAATTGTGTCGTCATATTTATTTATTAATCTATATTAATTCATTTCTTGTCCATATTTTCCTTCAGATATCCTATATGAAGGACACCGATCACAAATATGTCTTTTTGTCTGTCTGCCCGGATTTAACTCAATAACGGTTGCTCATTTGCATTGATTGATTTGACATTGATCAACTTATAGGCTATAAGAATTGCCAATAATACTTATAGACATCATAAAAAAATATCAATTCTCAATCTACCTTAACGAATTTACGAAATTATTATTATAAGTCATTCCATAATTGATAGACTATAAGAATCGAGATTCGAAAAAAAAGTAATGTTTATTAATTTACAACCCATTCTGATGAAAATTGTAAATGGGAAGAACATGTTATTCCTCAGTCTATAAACCTATATTAATTGTTAATAATATAAGTAAAAATAAAATTACAAGATGCAAGTAATTACTGTGTAATAAATGCGTGCGGAGCCGCGTGGCACCGCTAGTAAGGATATAAACATGTGATGCCCACATATGCGCAAACAACTGAAGTTATAAAACTTGTAAAAGATAACATCTGCCAAGACTTGCGAGTACATACTTATCATGGTTTCATCCATGAGAAGTCAAGTATTTCTTTTTTATGTAACTATCAATAGACATTTCACAGAAAATACATGTATTTTAAGTATTTAAGAAAGTAATATAATTAATGTAACTTAATTTAAATTCTTCTGATTGAAGTTACAAAGTAATTGAAGTTTCTAAGTAATAGAAGTTTTATGGCTAATAAACACTGCGAGTATAGATACTGTTAAAGCCAATTAACCACCTGAACAAATTCTATTATATAAGTTGGAATGTTTCAATGGCTCACCTCATAACCCCTAACTTTTCGAATGCCTTTACGTACTGCGCCCTCTCCTCCCGTCCATTCAATACGACGAAACTTTCCTTTATCTCTTGCTACAACAAAACATTAAGTTTGGAACAAGCTACTCGACTCCACTAAGTATTAATTCAATAAGCTCCATTTACCGCTATCCTATTTGTTTTGTTTTCTATTCTTCCAGTCATGGGTTTTGCATCTTCGTAGTATTTAGCATTTGCACACAGTTCCTGGTCTTTTAATACCTAGTTACATAGATACGAGATTATTATTTTTACTTAATAGTAAAATTATTTAATGTTCTTAATAATCTACATATGTATAAAAGGCTTTGTCCCAATTAACTCAACCCAGCCCTAACTACTAAGAGATATGTGTAATTTGAGGAAATTGTAGATTTTATATTATAAGCATTGTTTAAGAAGGGATTTCTCGAAATTCTTTTATAATGAAAATTCACAAGTTAATGTGATCTTCGGAGAGGAATATTTTTTATGGAACAAATATTTCGAATACTGAGTTACCATGAAATTTTATAGAAAAAAAAAAGATTTTTGATAACGTAATCACGTTTCCCGTTGCGCCTTAGATACAATTATGATATTAGTATTATGTATGACTATTATCAATTTGTACATATTAATAAAAATAAGTCAAAGCCAAGAAATTGTGGGTTAAAATAGTTAATTGACCCTTAAGGCACTTCGTTTTGCGTTTCACACGCCTTAATATTATCCTTTATATAAAAATGTTCAACATATGATCACATGAATGTACAAATTGCGCTCCAGTTAAATCATTAATTGCCCATTGTAGTGCATAGAGTAATATTAAATGCATATGAATCACCGTGATAATAGGATGACTAATGTCTGGGAATGTGCCCCAACATTGCACCAGAGCTCTGTAGTCCACGTGTAGTAATATACAGTTTGTCGTCGTCAGGACAGTGTATACCTGTTAAATTACGTTTTCACGTATTTAGTTTATGTTTGAATTTTATATACACCGTTTTAAAACAAGTAACTATTCGTTAGTATTCCGAGGTACTAGTCGTGTTATTGCAAAGCTTGATGCAAAATAATTTTTGAAATTTTAAAAATATTTTGTCGTATAGATATATAAGTTTTGATGTTACCTTAAGTTCTATATAACTTTAACAAAAATTTACAAATTAAAAACCATGCTATAATATAAATATTTTTTAAATAAATGTTAACAATTTACTCTTACCTCAAAAAAAAAAAATACAGAAAATTAACTATATATGATTTCGAACTAGACATTGGTAGAACAATTTAATGTACACTACCTAACAATAATTATTGAGTTCATAAGGGACAATATAGGAAGAAGAACGATTTGACCATAAATATTATATATATACATAAGTAAATGAATTTTATATTTACCTTAGGTAATCCAAATAACATTTCAATAACTCCAAAATAACTGCCGGGTCCAATGAACATTGATACTTTTCCCGTACAGTGCAACAAGTCGCAATGACCCTGAAATTAGGAGCAATATAAGCACCAGCATGAAATTTTAAAACACAATTAAATAGCAAATAGTGTCCTTTTAGGAAATTAACGTAATAAATGGTGGTTTCAATTAACTAAATATTTACATCAAATATTAATTCGGTATGTAGTATTTTATGATTTGATTGCAACATTAGTAGTGTCACATACACACTGCCGACCACACCAAAACTCAGTGGTAAAAAATTAGTTCTAACCAGATCTTTGCATAGTAAAGTTTTAGCACCCTGCGGTTTGTATCTATTCATTCATATTTTTTACAACAAGCGTTTTGTTTGAAATACCTTCTGCAATATATACATGTCTCGTCCGATGTCGGCTGCGTGTTGTACAATCTCATTGTCAGGCAAAACTATTGTGCGGGTGTTCGCAGCGACAGTTTGAAGAAAATCACGGCTGCATTCCTACCATTAAAATAAAAAACATTTTTTAAATGCACCGACTTAATCTTGATATTATTTTTCAGAATAATATATTTTTTTTGCGTGAATATGGTCGCAGGAAAAGTCGTGACAATATGGATACCATCGAAATGTGAATTGAAATGTATTCTGTGCTTGCAATGTGGTAAGTTCAAATTTGAATAAAGCATTATGAAACAGTTATTTACGATCTGCCACGAAAGGATCTTAGTCTCAAAGACAAGGCCTAATTGAGTTTTAATACTTAGTAAAATCGTTAGGAACTAGTGCTTCTTTATGTTAGCATCATAAAGGGGTTCTTTGGATGAAGCTTACACCGGACAGTGCTTTATGTGTATACAATATTAATATAAAAATATTTGTATGAATTTGTATGTATGTTTGAACGGATTTAACTTAAAATGTATTCGACGAATTTTAATGAAAACTTTTTTTTGGTTCCTTATGATTTCAAAAATACTATAGGCAATATTTCTGTAGGCTATAGATTCTCAATTAAAAAAAAAAAAGTCAAGTGAACACAAAGTTGGTAAATCTACATCATAAAGAAAGTTTTTAGGTTATTCCTGAATACGATATGTGGCGACCACAAGTTGAGTTAAGTGGATAGGTTGAACAATATTGGCGTTACCAGCTAGAAATGTTAACTAAATTTGAGTATATCAATTATTACTTAAAAGATTACGTCCATTTACTAAATTTATATCAGTATTTATAACAGTTCCCATATTGTTATCGTATCAAATATAATTACGTCTTACAATATAATAATCTTGATGACAAATTTTAATACACAAATATGTAGCTATAGCAATATTTATGTTTTATTTATTTATATTTATAAAAATTCATCGAAATTAACTTTCATAGACGTATAGGTTTCAACAAAATCAGTATTCATATGTAAATTGAACAACATATATTACTACGGTATTTATGGAAAATGCTGCTATTATATATGGATTTTTGATATACTATTGGGAATATGTTTTTAGGTATACTAATTTAGCTTCTGTAAGATCTACTAGTTTTTACAGCGCTCCGAATGTATGGCGCTTAAATTTTAGTTTTTTATCGTAGCACGTCAAAGTTACAGCAGTTTAGTTGTTGGTAAGCACAGTGCAGTCCAACAACGGTGACCACGAGGGATCTACAATCCATCGGTAGTCATCGCTATCATGCCAACCTCCCCAAATATCTCTTTACGTTATGTTTGAAGGACTCCATGTTGTAGGAAGGAGGGAACACATTGGCCTGTAGACAGTTCCATAGTTTCAATGTACGGCAAACATATATATATTTATTTACCACAAAAAGACCTCTAAAATTGTTTTCGCTAGCATTCATACGGAATTTTTGCAGTTTTAATTGATATTTACCTGAAATAATGGACAGCAGAGTAATGTCTCAACCGTTTCTATGGACAAAATCTCCTGTTGGATGTTAGCCGACATATCCTTGAAAATTTCATCAGTGGACACGGCGTTGTTATAATACCTGGTTATGATAATAAAGTTATTCCTATAACAGGAGCACGAATAAACTTACTCATGAATGTAATTCAAAATATATATACACGAACACTACCGCCTAAATGTATTAGATATAGTTACATATAGATTAGGCAAAAATGTTCTAATTCCAATAACTAGTGGAACCATAGTTTGTGTATTAAATATAAGGTATTTTGACATAAATTTGTTTTTAGGGTAGTCTCGTAGTATTTTTTTATACAACTAAGATGACAAACAAGTGTACGACCCGCCTGATGGTAAGCGGTTACCGTAGCAATTGGACACTTTTAATATCCGAAGTATTACTAGCGCGTTGTCGACCTTGAACCCTCTTCTCCATGGAGCTCTGGAACAATACTCACCGCAGGAACATAACAAGCTTATTTAGCTGCGATCTTATGTAGGGTGGACGGTATTTCATCAGTCAGGCTGCCCCAAATACATAGAAATTGCCAAAGAAATTTCTCTGGGCCCTAACTCGCTTAGATATTATATGTAAACAGGTAGCGTAGATAATATCGGCTCTGCCAATTATGAATGTGAGTCGAGGAGCAGCATAAATACGATTTTTTAAAGTAAGTTAATTTTTTTCCCTTGAAATTAAAATAATAAATTTTACCATTTCGATCGTTATTTTTTTTCCTTTTTATAAGATTTGTGTCTTTATTACCATATAACAAATAAGTACATATAGCCACACGTATAGTTACACATATAGGTGCAAATTTAAAAACTGTTATATGTTACCATTGGACGCAAAAGAACTTTTTCACACGTGCTTTAATTTTTCCACTGACGTGATTTACTGTTAAAAAATAGAACAGCTCTCGCATTGTTTCCTGTTAGACGACATACAGTAATGGATTATAAATATGTTAAATTAATAAACGTAACTCTTTTCAAAGGAGCGACAAATAACATTTCACAACAAATTTGTTTTTAGAATATGTCTCTTTTTATAATAATTTGAAGACCCAAAAATGAAATTTGAATATAGTGAAATATTAGATTTTTTTTACAGTTACGGGTTTTGGCGTAGTGGCCACAATCTCACCTAATCTTAAGTGACGATATTGCCCAAAGTGATGACACGCTAAACTTAGTGGAAGACTGGCTCTAAAGTGCAGCTGCCAGAATATACCTATTGGAGGAGTTTGGCGACAGTTTTTCAACTTGAGGGTGGTAGTTAGCCGGGGGCATTAGAATAAGCCCTACCACCATGCTATGTATGGTTTCCTCACGATGTTTTCCTTCACCGAAAGCTCAGGCTCATTGCAGGGATACGCAGTGACGCTTCTCAGCTCATTATTTAATAAAACATTTCAAATTTAATGGTATTAAAGAACAGCTTTACGATGTCAATATTGTAATTCAAACTAGATTTTTATCCGTGTCTTGAGTCTTATCTTATCTTATATTATGCTTTAGTGTACTGTTATTTATTGTCATCATATGTTTGCATTTAGTAGTATATATTTTGCCACGATTAGTAGCCACCCCTAATATCTGTAATATCTGGCCGTCCTATGCCTGGGCCTAATTGGCCTTAAGGGAAATCCGCCACTGGGGATACGAACTCACGTCAATCGACGCGAAGTCTTACACATTACCACTGAGCCATTATTGCTTTTAATTATTATAATAAAAAGAAAGTAGACACTACACATATTTTAAACGTTTAAAAATCTGAGTTAGTTTACCCGGTTCGACTATGAGAGTATATATTATTACATTTAACTTATTAATAGAAGTTAGGCAATTATGTTACATATGCCATAAATTAAATTAAAAGTAAACAAAAATAAAACAATGACAAAGCAATTATAATTAATAAGAACGACATGCCTTGAATTTCAATTTCCTTTGTGTCGAAAGCAAATACAGACTGCAAATTTTCGCCGAGTAAAAGCAACTTAAGTACATTCCCAGAGTAATCAGTAACACTACCTGTAATAGGACGTTATCGTTTTTTCACACAAAAGACAATGTTGATAATACAATTCATATTGTTGATTAACTTTAATCTATTTAAACTATTGATGTATCAAATTGAAATTAGTACGAAAATGTATTGGGATCAATTGTACGACAAAGACAGACGGACTCCGTGTATTCGTTAGAACTGCAACATGACTGCAGGCGGACTGCGCAATCGGTTGACAGTTTCGATGCAGTTGTGTCAACTGCACCAAAACCGCATCAAAACTGGCAATTATGCAGCTAGCTTTCAGATCATCTGTAAAGACCCTATGACGTCATCCTTGTTTGGTCTTGTTATCCGCTTATACTTCAATAATGATCTGTATCGTAGATATACGAATACTTACCAGATTCTGAACTCGAATACGAGTCTACGACTTGGAACTCTTTTTGACTTGAATAGTTTTTTAATTACTAAATACATAAGCATACAAATATTACAGTCACTAAAGTTTAATTACTATTATTTAATAAATTAACATTTACCACAATAACATCATTACTTCCCGGGGCTATGTCGGAATCGCCAGTATTGGTAAAAATAGAAGTGCCAAAAGTAAATGACGTCATCATCGGTCTCTCGTGCTGAGCTTCATTCGTCATGAATACTTTCGTCTCCCAATATATCAGAAGAGACATCCAGGAGTTCTAAACAATTTTGTTAATATAACATGATTTATCAAATAAATGTGAAATTAAAACAAAATAAATAGTGTGGTACATACTTCGCGGCATAATTTCCTTGGACATGAGAACATGTATAGAAAACAACCCGACCAATAGCAAAATATAGAAATTAGCATCGAGAACTTCAACAGGCAAAGTAACTGAAATATTTTATATATATATATATATATATATTTAAAAAATAACGCGTAATCCCAAATGTTGATGTAGGTACTATGCGTGTCAAATGAGAAGATAATCGCGACCGAGCCAACTTTCTCTCTTACATGTCAAAACTGTACTGAAAGTAATGAAAACATAAAAATGTTTTTATTTAAATTACAAAAATAAAATTTACTTACAGTTTATATTTTTGTTATTTAAGTAACATAAAAAATACAAACAATTTTTGTATGTAAATCTAAGTAGGAATATTAAAAATTCTGACGCTTCTTACAGTATGTAGTTATATAACATTTATTTCTCTTTTATCAATTTTTCGTCTCTATTATTAATTAATTTTAATAAAAATATTACATAGCCTTTGTATTTTATAAATTTATAGCCGGTCACGTGACATATATCACATGCTATTATTTTTCGATCCTACAAATTTTTGTGAAGTTGCATGCAGCGGATGATGGCGGTTTCACAGATCATATAAATTATTTCTCAAAAGTGGTGTTTCCTGGCAACACCATATCTTCGTTAATTATTCATCAAAATTAATGATTTAATCATTATTTTAAAGTTAATGTTCACCGCTATTGACGAAACGATATGAAAATGAAAACGTATAACTCCTAATTAAACTATATTCAACTAACGCGTAGGAGGCAACATCTATTACGAATCTGTTTATCTAATATGAGAGCAGTTAGATTGCTTACATTGAACGTGCGAAATATTCTTATTATCTTGTCTTCTTATTTGAAACGCATAGTAATGTCAAAGTTAGATATTAAACACACCTTCGGATAACTGTTAAAATTATTTTCCCATTTTCCAATGTAGTCCCAAAGATGCCAAACTTGAACTATAGGGAAAAGTTTCGCTACATGACCTGCGACTGTCTCTCCATTGGGGTCTAAAGTGTCCGTAAAAATATATACAGGGAACACTGATATAATGTCTAAATAAAATCCAAACGATGACATTTTTTCTTCGGCTATTTCTTTAATAGTCTCTTTTCTTATATTCTGGGTATTTTAGTTAAGAAAAATATAATTATTTAATTACTATGTCTCATCGATACTAATTTTAGAAAAAAAATTGACCATACCTTCTCAACTATAGCCGTAGTCAGCTGAATGTAAATATTCATTAGCAAACCAGCTACGATAATTATGCTAAACAACTTCTCTACATCTGATTGAAAGTTATCAATTGCCGAACGAGGAGACATCACACAGACGTAAAGTACCAACGCGAAATGTACTATATCCCACATGTATGTCTGAAAAGTAAAAGTATTAGAATACTTCATATTTTGTTTTGTGTTATCTGTATATGTTTTTTATTCTTTTCGTGCCCAGCTTTTGAGCTGCCCAATATATGTAATGAGTTTTCGTATTTATTCCACTGGAAGCTTCGGTTCAATCAGCAGTTTTAGTTTTCAAATCATATTTACAGGGTACTAATGTATGTAAATTAGTTGTTATATTTACACCCAGGTCTAACCGAGAGTTTTGGGCGACCGGATTTGAAAGATAAATTTGTGCGGTTGCATGTTCATTCTGTTCTGTGACTGCAGGTATTTTTGTATCAATCCACAGTCTGACCACAGTCAAGTAAGACTGGGGCTAAAGAATTGGAAATTTGATGTTGGTCGAGACACCTAAACAAACGCTATTACTACGAGTAGCTTGGAGGTAGTTCATCCTAGCTACTTTTAAGCCAGCTGGCAGGAATTAGGTAGTATGGATTTTAAACATAGGTGCCGTTTTATTAGGAAATGACGTTACATGATGAAGGCCGAGGGGATTCGTCCAATAGTATAAATCGACGTGAACGGAAAACTGGAAGGACTGAGGAATGCTATCTCAAAATGTTTGTGAGGCTTCGAATAAGGCTCCGGATAAAATATGCGTTTTATTGGTAGGTAAAACCCTCCTATTATATATAGAAGGATAAGAATTGCTCACTTAATAGTATCAGATATATTATAATTCAAAAGGTTTTTGATTATTTAAATGTTTTTCCTTGAATCACGTTTAAACAGCATAACAGATTCAAGATTCAATTTTGCATTGAAATAGGTTTTTTTATCATCCAGTGAAACGAGCTGCTTCGGCTAGTTATACAAAAGCATACGTGAATTCATTGGTGTCAGTTACTTACGAAACCAGTGTAGGGCTCGAGAATCCATGGAAAATTTGATTTCAAACAAATATGAGGATAATCAATGGTTGTAACATTGGTGGCCATTTCGTAAAGCTCCAAATAATCTTTCGTAAATTTTGGTTGCCGAATGTTGTTCTCATCTAAATTATTTAAATGGTTACGATTAATAAGAGCTTTTCCCTACAATATGTTAAATTTATTTCTACTGATATCTATTCATGATTAAAGTTATAACATGAATATAATATTATCTCAACTAAATTATTTTCAAAGGATGAATAAAATGAATCCAAATTATTAAAAAAAAGCATACAACAATTATGTTTTTAGAAAATAGGACTTTATTACCTTTGTAATACATATGAGAATCGTCTACAAAAGTGGGGTCCTCGTCTTCAACCCCGGCTAAATTATCTTTGAGTACTTTCATGGGTCGGTAGCGAGTACGAATCAGTCTAAAATCACCTTCATCGTATTTCATTATTGCTAGCTAAAAATAAAGCATATAGCAGAAAATAAAGTATGATTTAGTAAGGACTGTTTTGAAATTGATAGAATTTAATTAATATAAAGTGCTGCCTTTAAAATATTATAGTATGTGTACGTGATTGGAGTTTTTGTTATTACAATTTTTTTTCGTTGTAGGTACTTTTATTCCTTTGAATATATTGTTATGAGTATTTATATCATAAGTTTTTTCACCTTTCCACGTGAAGTTTCACTTTTTGTCTTTCATTGTGCATTATAAATTCGATATCCAATATGAGTAATATTGTATTTTTAATTACAATAAAATACCTAAGCAAATACAGAAAACTAAACTCAGTATTTGAGATCTCTACGATCCATTTTTACATAACCAAAATTATTATAAAAATAATAAAAAACATCATCTTTAATTAGTTAGTTACAATTCAAACATATTGAGTTGAAAGATATTTAAAAAAGGTATAACCAAATTACATTTGAACCATAAAGCAAAAAAATCACGTAGAGTATTTTTTTTAAAAGGTCTCTCCTATTATATATCGTTAAATGAGTTACGATGTTATTCATATTGGGTCTCGATATATCGAATGTATCATATTATGAATTGTATTAATTTATGCTTACATTTTGTTTTATGTAAACTTGTTTTATTTCGTTCAAAATATTTCAATTTGAAGGAATACATTTACCTGTTTACGCTGTGAATCTAGAACTCTGCTTTTAATTTTGGTTCGTATGTGTTCAAGCACGTTTGGATACTCTGCTATCACCCGCATTAACTCGGTTCTACGTAATACCTGAACGTAAACGTTTTTAGTACTTTTAACCTCTCGAATGTTAGTGTCAAATTAAGCAATATTATAGCGGGCCTTAATTCTTGGAACATGTAAAATAAGTACACAATAAAATGAACCGTTTTCCTACTTAAACAAACATGGTAATATTGATTCTATGTCTAATCTTTTCATTATCTATGTTCGGTATAAGAGTTATCCTTAATACTCGTCCCAAACCTTCCTACATAGTCGTACATACGAGCACAACAGAACTGTGGACAACTTTAACGAGCTACATGTGATCGGACTTTGAAGACCAAATTCGGTTTCGCAAATCACATTTGTTCACACTCAAGAAATGTGGAGGTCAAAAATTTACAAGGGTGTCGCCGTCGACGGATATGTCTGGGAGGATATTATTATCATACGTGTAATACTTCACCATGTATTTATTATACTATGCAGCAATAAATAGTGATCTAGTCAGCTGATTTTAATGTGAAACACTATTGACGCATTTGAATCGGATTAAAAGAAAAATATACATATTATAATGATTTACATGCTATGTTTAGTTGGCAGCTGATAAGATGAAGGAGAATGCCTTGTGATGTTAAGCTCGTAAGTGTACGAACCTTAAAATTTGCTATTCAGTATTATTCATCCACGCATTATTAAAGTACATAATTGGTTATTTAATCAGAATTCATAATATAAACAATGTAATTACTTGAAGTTCTACATACGTCGCCGCTTGCACGGTCACTTTTGACGGTATTGAATAAAACAAGCTCAATTCACCGAGTATCTGAAAATGTGCAGTTAATTTAATTCGTAATAGAAATATGGAATACTAGCGTTACTCCGCAGCTCAGCACAAATTTATTACGTAGAAATGATTTTTAAACTTCTTTATATGTATAACATTTGGTCACAATCTCACCTGTGACGATGTGGCCCAAGATGGTAGCACGCTAAGCATTGTGGGAGAACTGGCTTTCCAGTGTAGCTGTCGGAAAACACCGATAGGTGCTTGGCAATCAATTTTCATGTTGCATACGGTAGATAGCCAGGCGGGCATTAAAAAAAGCTCTACCACCGAAAGCGCAGAGGCTTATTGCAAGGATTCGAATTCACGTCGATAGATGTTCGTACACGCTATTATTATTCACAATGTTTAGAGGCTATCAACTATAGAATGATATATACTCCCCGTGTAAAAATGTCATCAAAAGCGGTTGAGAATAAAGTTTTTTTTTATTATTTATTTAAGTTGGTTATAACTGTCGTACTGTAAGAATCGTCTACAATGATTTTAGAAATCGTAAAAAAACATTCGGAAAACATTTTTTTAGTTAATTCTCAACAGACTTTTTGACATTTTGTACACGGATAGCATTCAATTCCTCATTCCTCAAAAATGACAGGCTAAAAAATTCTCAATAAAATGAATAAACATAAAATTACGAGACGAAAATAATTAATGCGTGACACTGCTAGTAAGTATATAAATTGGCAAAAATATTTCCCCAAGAGTACTTACAGTGCCTTCCTTAAATGATATCATAGGACTCTCATCATCCTCATCAGATAACATTTCGATAACACCTTGTTTTATACAAATCATCCCATTTTTTACTACTCCTTGGCTCCATACGTGCTGTCCGGCGAGAAATATCTCGTGCCTCATCAGCAGTGATATTTGACGCATAAAAGCCTCACCTTAATAGAATTAAAATCATATTGCTGTGAGAAATGAATAAAAAACCTCGACACAAATAACCTATTTATTGAGACCATTCCAATGAGCACAAACACGATAACCTACCTAGTGAGAAGTTAAGCAGATTCCAGATGATGCTGTGGCATCAGCTCAAGGTTGTCGTGTTCTTCTAATATCATTGAAGTAACTGAATACCAAATTTTGACTCAATCGAACCTGTGGAAGATGCTCACATCCATTCATCAACTAGAAAAGAGCTAATGATTTTCGAACGGCTGAACAGATTTTCTTGAATCATACATACACTTTCGATCAAGTTTGAAGCAATGATGGCTCAGTGGTAGCGTGTACGACTTCGCGTCGATTGATGTGAGTTCGAATCCCTCCAATGAGCTTGAGCTTTGGTGAAGGAAAACGTCATGAGGAAACCATAGCATGGTGGTAGGGCTTTTTCTAATGCCCGCCTGGCTAGCTAACCACCCTCATTTTGATAATCTATCGCCAAGCACCAATAGGTGTGTTCCGGCATCTGCACTTAAGAGCCAGTATTCCATTACGTTTAGTGTGTTATCATCTTGGGCCAAATCGTCACTTAATATCAGGTCAGATTGTGGCCACTACGCCAAACCTACAACGATAAAATAAAAAGTCAAGTTTCAAACAACAAAAAAACTAGATCAACAACTCCTTTGTTTACGTCGGGTGTTAAAAATAAGTCGAATTCCTGCGCTGAATTTAGTTTTTCGATAAATATAAAAAATTATAACCTTTATTTCTATTCTGAAATTTATTATAAATTATTTTCATTGATGAGACCTTGTATTAAAATTAATTCAGTTTGTTAAGTCATGAATTTCTGTTATTGATTATTGAGTAATAAATAACTATTGCCAATTAAAAAATCTATTACATAACTGATATATAAGTCTGTCTTTCTTTTTATTGATAAGTTTTGTCTGGTAAATTATGCTAGGTTTATTACATTACATAACGTCTTACAAATTTGAAAGAGATATAAAGTGAAGTTTTTTTTTTTAATAAAACATTATTTAAACAATGAATCACTGTGGTTTCACATTTGATACCTTTATTATATGTATATAATACATAGCTGTGTATTATATTATACTAGCTGTGCCCGTGGCTCCGCTCGCGTGAGCTACAGAATACCGTCAGTCGAGCGCAAGCGCGAATCGGGCTTAGGCTCGCAGGTTATTTTAAAGACAAAAATGCTTATTGTAAATGATCCTTAGAAGATAGACATATGCTATTGCAGACTTTTTGTAGGTATTTTTATGATCTATAATTATGTAGAATATTAATATTATATATCTCTTATGGTTTACTCAGCGTAAGGCATTTTAGCACCCCAAATGCGTATTTTCTCCGAATTGATTCACCATTATCGTCACTGACTATTTCGTTCGTTACTTTTCTTACAAAATATAACCTATAACCTGGCCAGATAACATAGCTATAAATTAAAATAAAAAACATGTAAATCGGATAAGTGGTTTTCGCGTGAAAAGAACATAAACGGACAGACATACAGAGAGACGTTGAGTTTTATAATATGTATATAAGATACATAAAAATATGCGCGTAGTCGAATTCAACATCGTGTTAAAATTTCAAATGAATCGGTGAAGAACTTTCAGAGATTTAAGATTTTCAACAAACGAATTTTGATATTTCTTGAGTAACACTTAGTGCATGTGCTTACAATGTAGTGTACAGTGTAAGATATTCCTTTTTAACGTTTTCAATATTCATAAAATATTGAATAAAGTTGTAACACTCACTGGTATCTCGAAAGAGCATGGAACTATGAAAATGTCCCACATTAATATCAAAGATGAGTTCCATTTGTAACGGATGCGGTAATTCCTTCAGTTGTCTCGAGGTCAGCACGCCGTGTTTCATTTCCCAGAGATGTTCTTTGTATTTCTTAGCTTGCTCTGTTAAGTTATGATTTGCTCCACAACTTTTTAAATATCTTATCATATGTTGATACTGAAAATATTAGTTTTTTTTAACTGACTTACACACTAACACTTACTTACACAAACAAAATCACGTAAAATTCAACCAAAGTTACATAATATATGGGAAAATATTATAATTTTACGAATTAAAATGAAAACCACCAAGATCAAGACCTCGCCAAGAACTTCACATGGCGGTTAGTGGTATAATGTACTATAAGTTTGAGAAGAAGACGCAAAGAAAAAATACGACGATAAAAAAAATCGTTAACGTACGCAATCAATAAACTTCGCTTTCCGGCTGTTTTCCAAAACAATTTCCCAAGTAAGAGATCCTATGAATCTATATCGCATGAAGACATAACCAAAGAGCATGAGTCCTGAAGTCAACCACTTCTGGCGTTCTGTCTGAAATACATAATAACTGTTTATTTTGTGAACGCCAAAATAAACAACATAAAAGTAAACTGTTGTAACTTACTAATGGGAAAGCGTCTCCAAAAATAATATTAAATAAACGACATGTGCAGTAATACCCGCAGGACACGTAACTGTAAAATAACATACACATATTATAGCTCTGACTAAACAATTGTGTCCGACAGGGTTGCGACCACCATACACCAGGTATAAAACCCACTAGTGGCACTCTTAACCGTGTCGTATTCTGGGATCAGATGGTGTATATCCAGTAATCAACCGGGGTAGACTATGTGTACACTCCTGGATCGCGACTACCATGCGCATAGTGATAAACCTGTCATAGTGACTCTCTTTTGGTTAGTCGCGTTTCACACCAGGTGTAACAACCGCCACAGTGGCACTCTTAACCGTGTCGTATTCTGGGATCAGACGGTGTATATCCAGTAATCAACCGGGGTAGACTATGTGTACACTACTGGATCGCGACTACCATGCGCATAGTGATAAACCTGTCATAGTGACTCTCTTTTGGTTTGTCGCGTTTCACACCAGGTATAACACCCGCCACAGTAGCACTCTTAGCCGTGTCGTATTCCTGGATCAGACGGTGTATATCCAGTAATCAACCGGGGTAGACTATCTGTACCCAACTGACTTTCTTTTGGTTTGTCGCGTTTCGAGATCAGCCAGTGTATATGACAGCGGCGACCCTCGGACTCTCGATCTCTGTGTGGTCTCCGTTGTTATTGGACTGTACTGTGCTTAGTATCAGGCACAGTTCCTGATACCTGACAGTGGCAGAGCGCTTAGATACGGAATTTTAAGTGAAGAATATTTACCTGGTGGGTTGGTGGTTTTCTAGCCTAAGCCTGGAGTGAAAGAAAACACCGTATGGAAACTATAGTATAGTATGGTCGTAAAGCAAATTCTAGGGCTCACCAGACCGACCTCCTTAAAGCTGAAATTCTTTAATCACTTTATTGTTAAACCGTTCGACAGTATTGTCATAAATTGAAAGTTTTCGTCATTTCTAGGCTTCTTAAGTGCTAATTTTAGTGTTACTAATCACTTTAGTGTTAAATCCTTCTTCAGTGTTACATAATATAAACGATAAAAAAAAAACTTGAAATTACCAGACTGATATTTATAGTTCTTTTGCTGGGGCAATCTGTACATTTTTGGGAAAGGTTTAGTATATAACAATCTAAGATACTATTCCAATGTACACACATATGCATATAAATAAAAATGAAATGCTGTTCGTTGCTAAGCGCATCACTTGAGAAAGGCTCGATCGATTTGGCTACTTTTTTCAAAGAAAATAAATGTTTTACCTTTTAAATTCCGATTTTCGTAAATTGACTTTTACTGGAAAACCCATGAGTGAGTTTTGTGTAGAGTTAAATGATCTAAGTAGCCCGTGCCATAAGCAAGTGCTGCCGTGTAGTAAAAGCAATACAGTCACAAAGTGTTCTAACAAGTATAACAATTTCCGAGAAGTGCGTATCTGGAATGGTTCAAAATTGATGAAAGAAATCTTAAATGTTTAATTTTATCCAGCTGTAATTGGCTTTTGCACCTAATTATACAGTACAGTATAAAATAACTCACTTGTTCGTTTATCAATTGAAAAAAAGCGAAGAGTCTGTAAATACGACCAATCTTCAACCATCTACCGAACAGTAGCCAATTTTCATGACCACCTTTATAACGAACTGAAATTAAACATAGTTTAAGAATAGCGGTGACTAGAATGATCAGGATCTAGCGATTGATTATGTATAATCTATACTAATATAATAATGCGGAAGAGTTTTTTGTTTGTTTGTTTGTTTAAACATGCTAATCTCTGGAAGTACGAAACGGATTCGAAAAATTATTTTTCTATATGATTGCCAGATTCACGTGGAGTAATATAGGCTATCTAGAATTGGGCTAGACCTCTCAGCTAGCCATACATATTAATTTTTGTTACACAAGTCGGACGAACCGCGCAGCCGATCTGCTTTATCCGCGTGCGCTGGTGTAATGGTTAGTGATATGTAAATACAATGTTCTACAAAAATATTGCTCCTTACAAAGCCACAATAAAGTTTTTTTTTTTTAATTATAAATTGATAAGTGATTTATGAGCATTATTACTAGGCATGGCATATTAATATTTACGAACGTAAGTTACTTCATCATCAAGACAATTTTATGTAGATAAACTTTTCCCTTCATAGCATGTTATTTGGACGCACAGTTTGGGAGATTATAGAAAATAAAACGAAATTCAACACTGACTCGGATCTATGACTATAGGTGTAGTAACCCGAACAAACCGTGTGAGCATAACCCTGGCCACCCGATAAAAATATTGTCTACACTGAAGTATAAATCATCAATCAGCGATTTCTTTTAAATTATACGTGGGTGAAACCGCGGGGCACAGCTAGTAGTAGATAAACCGGTTGATTCTCGAACGTGACACGCCCAGCGTACTACCATGGCGAATGTGCCATTGTGACGGACATGCCACTATGTCCGGCGAGCCACCATGGTGGAGGTATGACCATTACAGTTGTATCACCCTAATCATCGTGCTCCAATCGGGCACAAAGTTTAGTGCATCAAACATAAATCATAATATGAACCGTGGAAAAGCCATTTCACTAACGTGCATTTGACAAACTATACAAGTTAGTTAATTAGCCTATCCACCGTAAATATATATTACAAAATAAGTTAGTAAAATTCTTACGTATGATTGTTAACGGTATCAAAGTTGCAACATCGTAGAAAAGTTGATAACAACTTCTCCTGCAAACTCTTATGTGCAATCGAAGTAGAGGCCAGTAAGCGTGCAGCAAGAGAACAAACACATCAAGAAAAAATATCACCTCTCCAAAGATTATGATAATATCCAGGGATAGAGAGGATCCGTTCAAGTAGTACGCGAGTAACCAATGCAGCACGTACTCGTACACTATTGTTATCAAAACTATCGCCTGAAAATACAAGCGTTATATTCTATCTAAACTAATATTATTAAAGAGGAAAGATTTGATTGTTTGTTTGCATTGAATATTGTCTGAAACTACTGCACCGATTTGAAAAATTCTTTCACCATTAGAATCCCACATTATACCTGCTGAACATAGGCAATAGAATATTTAAAAAAATATTTCATATGTCTAACTATTATCTACAGTTATGTCACTACTTTTTATGTTAAAAATAAAATATTCAATAGTAATTCCGGTTCAAACTATGCCTAAAAATAAAATAAATAAACATATATATTAATATAATATAATAACAATAAAAAAATCATTAAAAATATTTCACTATAATGTACTCGTCCTTAGTAACCCCCCACGCAAAAAGAAGGGTGTGTGTGCGTGTGTTATAATTTATAATTATTGAAAATTTTCTTAAATAACCGTGCGTAGCCGGGGCAGGCCGCTAGTTACAAATAACTAACTAGGACTTGTGTAAGGTTTGACTGACTCAAGCGCCACATCCATTTCTTCCGTAAAGCATTATTATTCCCGCATGTGGTTGGCAGTAAGCACCGACACATGAGGTATTCGGACTCAGTCTTCAGTCTTTAGAACTAGACCGACTACGGTAACCACTTAATATGAGGTTGACTGCATGCTTGTTTACTACCTCAAAACATTGTGCAAATAAAGCCAAATAACCTTGTGTTGTGTACCTGAGTTCACGTTATAGTTCCTGAGATACGTTTACGTAAGATTTGGTTGTTTCGCTTGGACTCAAATTTAGTTCATTTTAAGTTATAATTCTTTTGGCGCGCGTTTACTAAAACTTGGAGTTAGGCACGCATCATGTGACGAAAGTGAGTCGTGATGAAGTTAGTTATCAATGTTAATAATGCAAAGTCAATTTACTGACTTTAATTTTTTTATTGATTAACAATAATTTTACGTTGTTTTAACAAATGAAAATACTGTTTATTTACATAACATTAAAGAATATGTTTAGTTAATGTGCGAACGTCCTCGAAAGTTTGTGAATTAGTACAACAACCATTTTACAATAGATAGGTAGTACTCTCAAGTAGAATTAACTAAATCATTTTAAAGACAATTATATTCCTTCAATATTATTTAGTTAACTAGTTTTGTTATTTCGTATATTTAACTAGAAGAAAAGTACCTATAGTTCTACATATATTAAAAAAACATGATTACCTGAAACCATATATTCCAGGGTGCCTTTACTACAATCTGTGTAATTGTACCTAATCGTCCCTCCAAGAAGCATTTACCTCTCAGATTATTATTATCTATGGCTTGGGAGAAAATATGACGACTCGTATATTTTGTCGCGTTTGTTCCAATTGTACTAGAAAATAAATAGTTGAAAATAATGTTATACGTGGTTTTTTAGAACTTTCTGATGGTATTACATTAGTTCGGTCCTTCTCGATAAGAGTTCAAACTACAATCAGAGTGGAAACATATTGTGGTAGTGTATTTTTATAATAAATTATAAGTAAATATAATAATACATTTAGAAAAAAAAGGAAAAAAAACTTACGGTTTATTTGTTTACATTTTATTTTTACATAATTTTTTCCTGTTTTTTTTTTTAAATATATTTTTAGCAAACAAGTTAATTGATATTTTTTTATGTTTTCATTTATTTAATATCAGTCATTAAAATATGTATTAAAAATATAGTATATATTTTCAACAATAAAATTAGAAGCATAACATTCGAGTTAATTATAAACAGGACCGCAAAGAAAACCGGTTGGTTAAAAAATCTTCAATATCTTTAAAAGTACCTGACCTAGCATTATAAAAGTAGCGGAGCCCAAGAGGGGATTTCGGGATTTACTAAAGCGCAGCAGATTAATATACAGGAGGATACCTTGTATCCGGTTAAGTACCTCCACCAAATATGAGCCCCATATATAACCATATATAAGGCCGCCCGTCAAGGATAAAGGATCAGAGTAATAAAAAAAAATTGATCATCAGAAATTTTCGAGCGCGTCAGATTAAGGTAGGGAGAGTTAATTACATGCTAAAAAGTGTATATTCCACTTATCTGTCAATTTGAGAGTGACGTAGAGAATCGGGTGGTCTACAAAGTTATAAAAAAAAACGTCATCTCGACATTCTCGAGCGTGGCTATTTTTTTTTTATTTTGAAGGAAATAATTCAAGGATAACGAAAACGAATAATCTGACGATTTCCACAAGCCAAAGTAACAAATACAAGTATTCTACTTAAAAGACATTTTTATTTGCATGCTATGTCCTGAGCTTTTCAATTAATTAAGTTCAAAGATTTTTTTTTTGTCAGATTAGGCTAATCCCTCTAGATAATCGTCAGATTATGATACAGCACGTCTAGGACATAAAGATAAACCATATATATCTTAATCTGACGCGCTTGGGTATTTCAAAATGGCGAAATTTTTTTGTACATTATATTAATGCCCGCGAGTTTGCGACATATCAAAATCGTCAGATTATTGAATGAGAGCTTTTTTAGGTTCACTTAACATCCCCTTAGAAAACCTGACGCGCTCGATAAAATTTTTTTTACATTTTCAACCCTTACGTACGACCATTATGCAAACGTTCAGATTAACATACGTACATTATTAAAAATACGTAGGACACTGATCTATCAATATCTGACGCGCTCGAGTATGTCCATGCAACAGTATTTTTTACATATTTGAAAATCTATAGTCGTTCCCCCCACCGATGAAAGGTATACACTTGGGTAAACATTATATCACATTTTTTTCTTCTTATCATCTAAGCTTTGCAACCCAATAGGTTTCTATGACGCTCGAGTAAATCCCCATTTAGCATCGTAGGCTTCCATACTTTAAATTTAAAAATGGTTTTATAATTTTCATATACGTGCACAAAATTTAATATATAATTTCTAAGTAGAGATCAGAAATCTTACCTATTGCCAACAGTCCCTAAAGATGGTTCACTGATGCTTCTGAACATTTTTATATTAATATGTTCATAAAGAAATCAATATAACGTTACATAATATTTGATTATATTTCTGTTTGCCTTCGAAGTCATAACCTACTAGTTTTCAATATTATTTCATTACGTAAATAATTAAAATTTATTGCTTGTCATGTCGACGAAGGCGTTTGATTCATTGTATTTCGAACAGTTTGTGTCCTTGTAATTTTAATAATGTTAATTAATTTTGTGCGTTTTAGTTTAAGTAAAATATGATGGTACGTGTAAGATAAAATAATGTGTTTTAGTTCTTACATTTTTTGTGTAGTTTTCCTTAATATACATATATTATCCGTTTATCTCAAAAGGGATGACTCATGGCAATAAGTCATTAAGATTAAATATAGAATTAGAAGTCACTTGAGATTATATATAATTTATTATAAAATTATAATGTATTGGCATATACTATATAACTTTTACACGATGTTTATGATGGAAACATATCAAATTAAACTATTTTTTTTAAACCCATATTCAGAATTTCTGCAAGTAGGTAATCAAAATGAAATGTCATCCATATATTCGCGGATATTGAAATTTTACTGCGAACCGCCACCCGCTTAGAGGTCGTAAAGTGGCTAAACAGGGCACAGACGGGATGACGATAAACTGGTAACTCAGCGAAAGTAAGAAAGTGTTCATCGCTAGGCTCTATATAATATAATGTAGGTACTGAGAACGTTTTATTCGAAAGTAACTACGTTATAGCCTCTTCAGTGTCAACGTGATTGATTTCTTATTTATCTTACTAGCTGTGCTTGCGGTTCCGCTCGCTTAGACTACAGAATGCTGTCGGTCGAGCGAATCGTTCTGCCTCCGCTCAAAAGACGGAAGAGAAAAATGCTTATTGTGGGTGATCCTTAGAAGATAGATGTATGCTAGTTGTAGGTCTTTTTAAGATCTACAATTATATAGTACATTAATTTTATATATCTCTTATGGTTTACTCAATGTAAGTCATTTAATCGCCTCAAAAAGCGTATTTTTTCCGATTTGATTCACCATTATCGTCACTGCTTATTTCGTATGTCTTATATAATATATCCTATAACCTGGCCAGAAAACGTTGCTATGAATTAAAATATAATAAATGTAAATCGCGTAAGTGGTTTTCGCATGAAAAAAACATAAACAGACAGACAGGCAGAGAGACGTTTAGTTTTATAATATGTATATAGAAGACTAGTTTTTGCCTGCAACTCCCCAACAACATCCTCGTTGTCTTCGAAATGAAGCGATTCGCGCGCCACCTATTAAAAATGTTTTACAACAAGCGCATGAATGATTTAAGAACGTATAGGGGACAAAAACATGAAATATTCATTTTTATTTATTTTCATTTTAATTTTACAAGTTAGTCAATTAGCTTTTCCACCGTCGATATATAAACTAATTAGCTGGGTTCTTGAAGTTCTGCACTGGGGATAGCACAGTGAAAAATCTCCTTATTAATAAATATTTTTTAGAATCTTTACCTTTAAACGGTCTCAAAAAGGTAAAAAGATATTTTAAATAGTTCATACCTCTGTACTTATAAAAAAATACTATTTTTATTAGAATTCGATCAATATTATAATATCATATTTCATGTTATTCCAAAATATAATGAAAGTTTTACGAAAGGAATAGCTAGAACGAAAATGAGGACTTTAAATAGTAAAGAAAACTAAAAAAGATATGAATATGTATTATACAAGTTATTATGGTATCGTTCAGGTTAAACTTTGGATTATGCAAAAAAAAAGACATTATACGTATAGCGGTACGCGCTCGTATAAAATGCAAATATGTGTCCGAGCTGTAGCAAAGAAAGAATAATTGTATTCATATTTACGAGCGAGGGTTGGTCCGGCCGCTTTTCATCTTGCATAGTTATTTTGATGGTATCCCCTTTCCCCCTCTACACATCACTCTCCTATGTAATTAAGAGGTTACATGATACGAGTAAAACGACGGCAAGCAATAATTTTTATGAAGAAATATTTTTAAACAGTTTTTGAAATAATTATGCTAACTCTCAAAACCCTATTTTATATATATATATATATATATATATATTTATATATACATATATATTTATCATTATTTTATCTAAAATCATGTCTTACTAAGTTTTTCTTTATTTTTAAGTGAGATGGGGCATAGAATTTTTTTTGGAGATTTCTCTCTACTTAAGGCAGTCCGACTAGTGAAGTACATACACTATAAAAGAACGCATCCCAATCTTGTATTGTGTTCCTGTGGTGAGTAGGGTTTCCAGAGGTCCTTTTTTATCGTTATACGTTTGGCGTAGTGGCCACAATCTCACCTGATGTTAAGTGACGATGTGGCCCAAGATGATAACATGCTAAACTGGAAAACTGGTTCTCATGAAGTGCAGCTGCCGTAACACACCTATTGGTGCTTGGCGACAGATTTTCAACTTGAGGGTGGTAGCTAGGCGGGTATTAGAAAAATTTCTACCACCATGCTATGGTTTCCTCACGATGTTGTCCTTCACCGGAAGCTCAGGCTCGTTGCAGGGATTCGAACTAATTTCAATCGACGCGAAGTCGTACACATTACCACTTAGCCATCATTGCTTGGGGAGAAGTCGGCAAAGCACTAGTCATACCTATGGTGTTACAGGCGTCCATAGGAGCTTACAATCAGGCGGCCCGTACGCTTATTTCCCACCTTAGTTGTATAATTTTTTTTTAATTATATTGTTTAACAAGTAAAGGGTTCTATGAGGCTGATATATACATTGTATAAAAGCCTCCAAATAAATTAAAAAAATAAATATCATCATTATTTTACCAACAATCACGTCAAGTTATGTCTAGACATGTATTTTAAATCTTTTATTTGATTTTTACAAACGGTTTTTAATCAAAACCTGTTGTTAAATGGTATTTGTGGGCTTCATTATAATTATATGTATATTAATGCTATGATTTTATTTATAAAGTACAACTCAAGCAGAATATAATCTCAAGAGATGACTAGAGACCATTTGCATGGCACATAGATATCCATTGGACTGCAAACTAGAAATAAATATCCAACATGTAATAAATTTGAGGGAACAGTCAAAAAGCCAGATTTGCAAATTCTGTGTTCTGTTTTTCTTATTTAATTTTAAATGTATATTATTAATATAAATACTTATATCTAACTCTTATATACGATTACAAATAAAATATGAATTCCATCACCAACTATAATCAGCATTCAATATGTTAGGAGTTGTCAAGATTATAATTTTCTATGTCGATTATTAATGGATGTCAATTCAGTTAACTTCCAAGTAGCAGCTATTTTATTAATTGTTTGTGCAATTATCATTTAATTTATTATATTAACATAATATAGTATACTTATTATTTATACTTTGAATATAGTACTATAGAGAATAATTATTTATTTCAGGATAATATCTAACTTCGTTTGAAATTATTCTGTGAAATGTAAAATGTATTTACCATTAAACCTACAACAGAAAAGAATAATTAACAGTAGAATGTTTATCTTTTAAATAAAATACTTCCTCAATATGTTTCGTGGCTTCCAGCAAAGCTTACTTTTTTTACATAAAAAATGCAGCCTTCGTGTTCCTTGCTCTAAAAATACACCTTTTGTATAAAACTTTTAATTGTTTTTTGTTCTTTCATATAAACTGCCATATTACAAAGGGACATTGCCTTTCTGATCGTGTTTTATCGTCTATTATGGCGAGTTTTCTGAAGAATTATTTGACTTCCCATCATCTTCTTTCCACTACAGAACTAAAGGAAATCGGACTGTGGTATATAATGTCACACATCCATCTCGGCAAGAACAAAAATTCACAAATTCTTGTTTGCCGTATTGTGAGGTTGTGAATTCGACTCTCAGCCAGCGTGTGCCGTCCCTCCTATCACAATATCAGTTCCTTCAAACGAGGTGTAGAGGTGTAGGCTGGCATGATAGCGACGATTGCCGATGGAGTTTGTCACTGACTGTCGCCTTTATGAACGCCTTATTTATGGACTGCAGAACCCTACTATCCTTCAAACATTGTGCGATCATATTGCCGAGCTATTACCTATACAAAAAAAAGAATACGTATTAGGTTTCAGAATAAAAACTACCAATTTACTGTATTATGATTAAGTGAACCATATGAAAGTAATCAAGGCATGTCACTTCAAAAGGGCTGTATATCAATCAAAGGAACACTGATTGTTTTCATCACAAAGCAGGCGACGCGACGTGGCGCGCTCCTGAGTGGGGAACGGTTCAAAGCTCTTCGAACGAGGAACATTGCTAATTAGAAGTGCGACAAATGTAGAACAGTCACTCCCAACTTTCATACTGCTACATTTTGTTCGGTAACATTTTTACGCTGCCACTGCGGTATCGTAACGCCAAACTCAGTTTTTAGGTTTTTTATATCTTTCTTTATAGTGGCGTATGTGACATACGGACACATGTAAATGTTAGTAAAGACAAAAATGTCTTAATTCACATCACCGCAAGTCACATTGTTCTAATAATTTCAGAAATAATGTATCCACTAAAAATCTATGATAGCACATACATTAAAAAATATATATTTCTTTTCCTATTATGCGCAATTTCGTCATATTCTACGGCATGAACTTAATAAATCTACATGAAACATCTATAATTCCACATAGTCTATACATATTATAAAACTCAACGTATCTCTGTCTGTCTGTCCATTTATGTTCTTTTTACGTGAAAACCACTTATCTGATTTAAATGCGTTTTCCTTTAATTCATAGATATTTAATCAGGCCAGGTTATAGGATATATTTTGTTACATCAAGTAACATACGAAATAAGCAGTGACGATAATGATGAATCAATTCAGAAAAGAAAAAATATTTTAGGGCGATTTAATGGCTTACGCTGAGTAAACTATAAGAGATATTTCAAATTAATGTACCAGATAATTATAGTTCTTAAAAATCTCTATAAAAAAGTCAGTAATAGTGTATGTCTATCTTCTAAGGATCACCCACAAGAAGCATTTTTTAGGCAGCATAATTTGCGCTTGCGCTCGACCGACAGCATTCTGTAGTCTCGGCGAGCGGAACCGAGGGAACAGCTAGTTAATTATAATTGTCATTTGTTGGTAAATATGAGCTCAGTATGGTTATGATTTTAATAATAGTAACTTGATGATATTTTCAAGCGTAACGTGCAGCGAAATTTTCATGTGTAACGTGCAGAGATATTTATGTAAGTCGGTACGACAGTGGTGACCGTCGATGGATTGCCAATCCCTCCGTGATCACTATTGTGTTTTGATTATACTGTGCTTACCATCAGTGATATTACCATCAATTTGCCGAGCTACTATAAAAATAGATACCAATAATTATAATTATTGAATGTATGTAAGTATAACAAAGGTATATAATTATAAAATTCAAGTGTAAAAACAAAACAATAAAAAAAAGTTTGTGGAACTATATGACAATGTGTAGTAAAATTTGCAACTAAAAGTCTGGTCTACTGTTACAAAGGCAGCTGAAGCTTTTACACTCTGATATTGGAGTTTATTCCCATCAATAAAGTTTTTCTTTCTGATATGCTGACTAGGCTACTTTTTGCTACATAGGTTTTTGTACAATATAAAATAAAATAAAATAGGCTTAGCTTCAACCACATGAAATTATAGTTAACATAACAATAAAAATATCCTCGTTTTATAGGAAAGTTTTCAAAAACAAAATGCAAAAATTTACAATAAAATCCTTATTAAGATATCATATCTTGTTTTGGAATTAACGTTCACTCAAATATTTGTTGACAGAAGATAGCTGTTGTGTCTAGTCGATAGGCATTAAGGGAAGGCTGTTGAGGCGACCATTCTGTATATGTCTAGTAAGCCTGTCGCAAATGGCTCGTCTGTGGCGGCGGTATTGTGTGACACAGACGACAGGGGACGTCCATTTCCACGACGCGTCGAGTTCAGACGTTAACTCAATCATCGTTGACAGTATTTATCTCCCTGCTCGTACGTTAAGAAAAATATACCTCAGTGGCGTTGATGAGGGTTCTGTTTTACTTATAAGTTGCTAAGTGAAATACTATAGCTAGTTTTTCGAAACTTGAGACACCTTTAATGGAAGAAATATGTAATACTAGCTGTGCCCCATGGTTTCACCCGTGTTAAATATATTCGACTAACTCTCCACGGCACGGTGCGGCGCCGCCGCCAAAGCAACCATACTTGCCTACAGCTTGCCAGATTGCTTAACTTTCATAGTTACTGCTACATTCCTTAGGGTCGTAGCGTAAAGTTATATAGCCTATACTATTCCTCGTGAATCTGGCTATCATATAAAAAAAGCTTTTTTAAATCCGACTGATAGTTCCAGAGGTTTAAACAAACAAACAATAAAACAACTTCGTCAGCTTTATTATATTTATTAGTATAGGTTCATCAATACTGATTGTATATGTATATTTTATATCATTTTTTTATATAATGACAAACAAAAAATAAGTGTCCTATCCATCGATGAATTATCTTGACTTAAAAAGAAAAATACCAAATATAATCAATTATATTAAAGTTATATGTAGCAACCGCCATCTGTTTTAACTCACATGGTAGCTATTAAATTCTTTATATTCTACATGCAAGTGTAATCCATAATGTGCCTAAAATTAGCACGGGTCAGAAAATACTTATGTAAAACTGAAAAGTAAAATGTATCTCATCTTTAAAATTGTGCAATTTAAGATACAGGAGAATAAGACCGATAGTTAGTGAAAATGTTTTAACTATGTGCATACGGATACACTTAACTTGCTTGAACTTGTCTAGTTGGATTGTTACCCAGTAAACTAGGTCACAGTTCTATCGGCTCATATTTACTGAATATCACCTCCCGATCCATTTTTCAATTTATAATGGATGTCCATGTAAATGTGAAGTAATGTTACTATGAACTTATTTTGTAGAAAATGCATATTGAAAATTAATTATACTAATAACTTAATACGTTCTGATATTGTAATATCATAAACCTATGTTACAAGGTTACTAATAAAAGTGTATAAAGCGCTTGTATTGTTGATAACGAGAATTTTTAGTGTAACTATTTAAATAAATGTGACTATGTCTGACATTATTTTTAAGTATCACACTTATCTATGTACCAAATAAAAACTTATGCTGAAATACTCAAAGCAAAAGACTGGTTACATCGGCTTTGATCGCTAAATGAATATTATACCGATTATTAATATGATATACGCTAAATTTACGAAATGAATAAACGTTTCTTTTAAAAATGTGTTTATTTTAGTATTGTCTTTATTCCTGAAGGTATAACCCCAAGTTATTATGTTATCGAGTTCTTCAAACAAATGCACTGAAGAATTCCGGAATGATAACAATGACTGCTTGGAATTGTTCGTACCACGACGTCATTTTTGTACTGTACCTAGTTTGTTTCCAGCACTCAGTGCAATAATTCAGTGCTGGTGATAGAAAAAGTATTTCAGCTTCTTTACGACTGTTTCCATAGGCTTAGATTACTTACACAAAAGCTACCATTAGAACTGCTGTTAAATGAATTTAGTAACAAATTGTTCGCCGCTAATGATTCGTAACTGGGGAGTATCGGTTAGTTCCATTAACTTTAATGGAGTTGATCGCCGTAACTATAATAGCTGATTGGATCCCCACTGGCTCGTGGATTATACAACTACAGAAGTTTTACTCACTACGAAATATTATTTTGACCAGAAGTTAACCGTTAATAATGTTTATCGTTGAAGCCGAAATATTGGAAAAGTTAATACTGATCGTTATTCGAAGACTGAATCTTTTATTAGAATATAACCTATTATTTAAAAAATATTTATAAAAAATTCGTATAACTTTATGTATATGCCATTCAGTTGTCTATGAATATTAAAATAACTAGCAAACGCCCGTGACCTCGTTCGCGTTAATAATAGTCCCAACAAAAACATATATGTGAAAAACTTGCCAAGTTCGGTAGAAACGACGTTCGGGGTATTCGTTGTCACCGATAAAAGAGCTGAGATCTACCAGGTGCCATGTTCCATAGTTGTCCCTTTAATTATAGCTGTAGGAATTTACATTCTTCAATTAATTTACAAAACAATTTCTTATTTTCTTTGATATTAGATTTCTAATTTGGATTTCTAAAGCTATTGAGGAGACTGACGTTCAAATGCAGTTGTCGGAACACACCCATAAGTGCTTGACAACAGATTTTCAAATTGATTGTGGGCTAATCAGGCGGGCGTTAAAAAAATTCCTACCACCATGCTATGGACTCATTTTTTTTATACCACGTCGGTAGCAAACACGCGTACGGTCCGCCTGATGGTAAGCAGTCACCGCAGACTATGGACGCCTGCAATACCAGAAGCATCACATGGGGGTTGCCAACCCTTTTTCTTTTTTCTTACTAAAAGTCCAGGCTTATAGTACTTACAACGATCGACGCTGTGTCCGTACATGCTGCCAGTGTACCTGTGGACATACTTGAATGTTATTTTAAAGTAAGTTTTGGTATATAATATACTGCGTTTGTATGTAAATTTTATCCCCAAAACACGGTCTGATGGAAAACGGTCCCTCAGAGTTATTAAAGCAAGCGGACCAAGACCACTCCAACTTTTGGGTCGACTTGGTAACACATCCCTAAATACAAGCATCCACTTTGTCGATGATGTATTGTAGGAATTTAGTTATTTCATCTAAAAATTTATTTTGACCTTAATAGAAATGTTATATTATTTACAATTTGCATGTTTTGCAAAGGATTAAGCTTAGAGACAATCACGTTAAGTGGACGTTATCGTCGCTCGTTTACGCAAATTGCCCGATACAGGGACCCGGATAAAATATAATCACTAAAAGATTATCTTTTCATCAAATTGAAACATTCAGCGGTTATATCTTCACTGTTTTTAATAATCTAAATGGTTCGGATCCTTGGAATGTTGGATCAGACAAAACTTTATCGCGATTATATTAAGATTTCAGTTTCGAGTATGACAGAAAAGATAATTATTTTTTGGAAGCGATTGAAAATAATGCTTATTAATCACGATTTCGTTCATTTTGTCTTACTTTCTTGTAAGGCGTCCTGATTGTCAGATTTTTGAAGTGAAACTCCTTATGCGACTTCCAACGCGTTAAACGTTACGTTTAACACACATTATCGGTCTCTCCTCTTTGTGTGAGCCAGAGCGAGAGAGCAATATATTATCGGTCTCTCCTCTTTGTGTGAGCCAGAGCAAAAGAGCAATATATTATCGGTCTCTCCTCTTTGTGTGAGCCAGAGCAAGAGAGCAATATATTATCGGTCTCTCAGCTTTGTGTGAGCCAGAGCGAGAGAGCAAATGTCGGTGTGTATGTATATTGCACACTGTTTAAATAAATTATAAAATATCTTTTAAAATTAAGTTTCACTTCTATCGTGTGTGAATACCTAACAATATGACCTAACTATAACCTTTTTTAATAAAATTAATAAATCATCTATTCTCACATCTTGTTTTTTAATGTTTTTTATTCATTATCTTGCTTTTAACTGCAATTTCACCCGATATTAAGTAACAATTCGGTTGAAAGTAGTAACGCGCATTGTCTACATTTACGACTGGCTATCAAGTGCAGCTATCGAAACACGTGCTTGGTGACAGATATATTTAATAAAACTACAAAATAATTATTTAACATGCTTAAATATTGTATAAAAGGTTAAAGAATTCGTTTTGGTAAAGGTCATTATGACGTAGCGGTAGTTATATAAGGTAATTTGGTCACTGTAGATGTCTATCAAGGGATTAGACACGGACAGTAATTACTGAAGAGGATAGCGTGGCTTCGTTTATCATCAAAAATAATATTTTGTGTTTAATCACATGTAGAAATGAAGAAACCACATAAAAACTAACATTTTCAGTGTGTAGGTAGTCATTTTCTAATGTGAGGATAAAACAAATATATATTATATCTAAACTATGTAGTTGTCCCGTGCAAATTTTTCACACATTATTGGATGTAAACAATCTAACTAACAGCTCATATATTAGTTAAAGAGATTGATAATTAATGGCGCCTTGAATATATTTTCATCAGCATTAGCAGATGACATTCCTAATGAAAAAGCTCTTTAAACGTTTATTTATTTAATTTTAAACAATGCTTCGCCAATAGCGGGGTACATAAGCTTTAAAATTATGTTTCAATCATTAATTTCGATGAAGAATTAAAGGAGATATGATGTTATATCTATATATGATTAGGTGTGTAGTTGATCAACTTTTAACACCATACGACTACTTATTATTAAAAAATATACAACATGAAGAATCAGAAAAGATTAATTTTAGTTAAATCTCTTCTTTCAATTTAAAATGCAGATCCAAATTATTTGTAAATATTTATTCAATATAAGAAAATATAAAAGAACTGCAAATAAGCTTTGCATGATTAATGATACGACTACAAAAGAGTTACGGTAAGAAGTTAATTTCGATTCTAATCTAGTTGTGTTGCAAAATAAACTTTAAGTAAGGCAATGAAATTATGTAGTCATCATTCTTGATCAGTTTCTAAAGTTTCAGGCTTGAATTGTAATTAAATAGAACTTCTTAGAATAATATTTTTTATACATTAACTTTTGTAATGATCTATTATTTGAAAGATCATGATATTTCATAATAATTTATGAACTTATAATTGTGGGCCTAGTAGTTAAAATATAACTAAAGTTTTTTTTGCATCTTGGTGCGGAAATTTCAATAGAAGAAAACATTTTCAACGATAAAATTTCAAAAGGAACAGACCTGTGCGGGCTTTCAAAAATTTTATGAAAATGAAATGAAATTTCTTTGAGCTACTTTCACGAACGTTATTCCAAAGGTCGACTGTTGGTCCACATTAGAGTTTCATTTTTAATATGCATATTGCGGCTATGAAAAGCGCTATTCAATGTTCACAATTTTGGTTTACCCCTTATCACTCACTATTATGTTGGTTTTAATTTAACCTTCAGGCCATTATCTGAAATACAAGCAATATTTAGCGTTAAATAGGCATAGCGTTAAATGCTTATTTATATTCAGAATTATTGAAGTAATTTATTTGCCACACGCTCGACATGAAAAAAACAGCAAGACAAAGCTAATTCCGTCATGCCCTCGTGTAGTAAGTACTCTGAGAATGACTATAAACAAAATACAAGATTTAAATTGATTGGCGACTACTATTGTACCCCTTGTACCTTGTTAATAATACGTAACAATAAAAAATATAGCAAAAGTTTACCGAGATTATCATCATTTGAACATATCATCACAGAGTTGAAGAATAGTAAAACTCAATTGTATCTCAGGCGATTTCTCGCCTGTCACTGTCTCCGAGATGAGTCTGTAATTAGATCCGGCGCAGTCCGCCGCTGCCGACGCGCTCTCAATCAATTTGCTATCAATTTGTAGCTTTTATACCTTTTTATTTTCCTTATGTTTTTTTAAATATTGTTGTAGTGGACACTTATAAATAAAAAGTGGATCGTACTGAAGCCACACACAAACAACTTACGTAGATGTGTATGCTACAATTATAAACTACGAGAATCGGTTACTTTAAGGTCTCGGCCACTAATATTCACACAAGACTCATCGTGCACGTGCCCATCAGCGGCAGCCGACAAAGTCCTACCGACAAACCGTCCGCACAACACGGTGCATTGTTAAGCACAGATTACAAAATGTATCAAATAGCAAATGTCATCACGGTCGAACATCACAGCTAACTTACATTTATATCGTTCTATATGCTTATGAGAACCTTTATGCTAAATAAAGTGAATAACCTTATGAAATAAAAAAAAACTATTGTATGAAGTAAAGCATAATTTATGTTACACCGGGCCGGCGTCGGGCTGGGTCCAGGCTGGGCGCCGCCCGGGACCCGGTCAAACATTTATAGTATAATTTTGTATGAAGTAATTCACGCTACACTGGGCTGGATCCCTGCCACCGTGTCCTGGCCTTCGCCTGGTGTAACATGAGTCATCCTTTAAAGAGGGGAGAGCAAAATTAATCATGCTTTAGTCGGCCATTTTGAGGCAAGTCGTCATGAGGGAAAAAATGTCTGTAAACTAAAGTGGTTGTTCTGTTAACCTTATCATTGAGTTATATGTGAAGTATTCTAAATTAATATTATCTTATTAATTTAAGTCAGATACTTGAAATATTATACACATTAAAATAAATAAACGCATATTATAAAATCAATAGATATTGAAATATAGTACATAATTAATAAAATCAAGTTTGATTCGTTGCAAACCTTTTATGGAATAGTCTAGGAAGACAAATTAATTAAATTTAATGTTGTACATTGTTCTAAACGTAATTCATTACAATCGGGATTGTTACAGTTCTCCCTAGAGCTTTGAGAAAAATTGTCGCTAACGAGCTTGCTCACCCAACCTCCCTACTTTTAATCCACACCCACCCCTCCTTTATCCGTAGCACTTTAAAACCCTTTTGCGATTTTCTGCAGGAAGGATTATCATGAAAAATTGAAAGGACCGTTTTATTTATTGTCAGCCATTATCAAACATCGTTAATTAAAAAAAATGTTTGCTTGAAAAGTATTGAATGAGACTAAAATTAAAACGAATTTGTAATACGGAAATTTTTCTTCACATAGAAAAAAAGGACTGTTTTATTTATTGTCGGTCATAAACAAGTATCGTTAATTTGAATAAAAAAATGTTCCCCTGAAAATATTGAATGACACTAAAATGAAAACGAATTTGTAATACGGAAATTTATCTTCACCAAGAATACAATTTATACACATTTAAAAAAAACATATTTAAAAAATAGCTATATATGGTACATTATTACGATCCGCTCCTTTATTACGTATTTCGCAATAGCAAAACGATAGTAGAAATCGTTAAATATTTGCTATGAAATTACATAATCCAGATTGTGTTTGGTACATTATAGGTGTTACATAATACAAATTTGCGTTTTCGAAGCATATATTTAGCGATTATTACTATCGCTTTCCTCTTGTGAATGACATAATCAGGAGGCCGTTTCATTTGAGTTTATATAAATATTGACCCTATTATTGTTGAATTCTTGTATATATGTTATTATAGGCAATGTATAGAATGCCAGCACAAAAACTACTTGGAAAGTTTTAACAAGGGGCCGCCATCTTGGAGAGCTATGTTGGAAGCAGAGACAGACAAAAATTGTTTGAAGATATTACAAGATAATTAGAAAACTCTTATTATTTTTTCCGAATATTTTTGATATTCCATAGAATGCCAAATGAGAAACCAGCATACTATGGGACCGTGGTGCTTGCCGGCGGCTACTGCTATCGGTTTGGTAGTAGTACTTGTTCGCAAGTCCAACCTAACCTAACCGAGCATCATCGGTATTTTGTAACGTACATTCTATATAATGCGTAGGAAATGTTATAAATGACGTGCAAGTCTTCAACAATACAAAAGGTAATTTGAAAAAAATGATAAGAGTGACATTATTATATCATACCGAGGATAAATTAATATTACTACACTTAAAATATATATATATATAGGTCTATATTGATAATGTTAAGTGACGATGTGGTCCAAGATGGTTACACGCTAAGCCTAGTGAAAGAACTGGCTCTCAAGTGGAGCTACTGGAACACACCTTTAGGTGCTTGGAGACAGGTTTTCAACTTGAGGGCTGTACTTAGCCAGACGGCAATTAGAAAATGCCCTGCTACCATGCTATAGTTTCATCACGTCGTATTACAAGGATCCGCTATAATTTATAACTCATACAACTCATATTCATTTAACATACTATTTAATATGGGTAATATGTCGGAGAATCGTCCACGTGATTATAGAATCCGTACTAATGAGTTGGTATTTGTACTATTGACTTTACTATTGGCTGGCCGCGATAGTAACAGGTGTTGTAATCGCACGCACTTTATAAGCAGGCAACGACCGGTTTGAAGATGTTCTCGCTCGAGCTGTTGGATAGTAAAGACCTCGGTTAATAAGTCGACTACAGTAAACACTGTTTCGAAGTGTTGTCTCACTGCACATGTACCTACAGTCGATCTACACTGTGCCCCATACCATTGCTACCATTGAGTCATCATTGTTTCGACTTTATTTATAACTAATTGTGCTCGAGGCTTCGCTCGTGTGGACGACAAAAATCGTAGTTTCTTAAAACTTTCATAACATTTTATTGAATGAAGATATCGGGATATTGTTTCTTTTGATAAGGACCTAGTATCAAAAAAGTAAAACAAATTTTTTTAATCAGAATTTATCTAGTAGTTTTTGTGTGATGCGCGCACAACGGCAATCCTCAATCATTTTATTTATATACGCTAAAAATTTATTCCGGATTATATCCATATAGCATGTTATTTTTTGTTCGTAATATTTTATTAACCCAGAATTATTTATAATTATAGTAGTAAATATTATATTAAATAATTAAGTGTGAGCCTTGAGATACACGTAGCACAGCCCAATGAATAAAAAAAGTCATCTTTTACGTTCAGAATGCTATTAGGATCACTTCTTAACTCCCTTATCATCGAGACAGATCGATGACGCATTATGGCGTAAATATCATCAACGCGACGCCTAGCTTCAGCGAGCATACTTAACGTACTGTAGAAACAAGGTAATCCCAACAACATCTCGAACGCCATCTTTTCGATAAACTTTATAATGCGAATACAGTAACATTTAAAAAGGTACAATGGTCAGATTTCCAATCTTATCATATTATATTTAAATATAACTTATCCTTTAATATTGGATAGCTAAAAAGAAAATTTTCACTTGTATTGTTAAATCGAAGTATTTGAATGAATACGAAATAAGCAAATTTGTACGCTGAGTGTGTCGTCTTTCAAGAGCATTCAGCATCATTAACGATTTTCTATTTGACTGATTCGGTAAAAGACGAGAAAAGACGTCGGGAATATCTTATCCTTATTGTTAACTAGGTTTTGCTCGTTGGTTTGTTTGCATGATATTACTGTTTAAAACTTTACTACAAAGTTTTCAATAGAAATCGAGATAGGTATTGAGAGACACGCTCGCAATATAAGCAGACCAGTTTAATAGTTGTATAATAAAATGCCAACAAATATCGATTTCAATGTATATACCAAGAAAAAGTAAATTTACTAGTCCAGGTAACCTGCTTATGTGCAAAATAACTTTATCATTTTATTTTTTTACTTGTAGATAGATACATTTAATAAAGGAAATTAGTTAACATTTTTGAAAGATATTTTATCCATTTTTATAATGAGTCTAAGTTTTATACGAGATATTTAAAACGACTTAAAGAACTTTTGTGTCAAACTTTTGAAGCATTCGTATTAAAATATGTCACGTAAACTTTTACCTCGAACTGAGAATAATAAAAGTTCAACTTTCCACTCAGTAGGTCGTAATTGTAATCGACCACTTTCCCTCCATTACAGGGGATGCTCGGCTAATGGCGGCTACTTTGCTCCGATGCGGCCGCACTTTGTTCAAGTCACGGCTTGACGTGGTCCCGAATAGCCTCTGTCAATATTGTACTAATGTTAAGGGTTAGACTTCATGTCCCCTCACCATCGCGGATTACTATTACTGTCAATTACAACATTTGTCTAGTTTTTTAAACAACACATATATGTATACCTTGGTATTATTTTTAAGTATTACAGATAGTTGCGCCGCTGTAAACAGTAAAGGAGACTTACATTTCTGGACCTGATCAAAAATAAGATAAATAATAAGTACGCTACGGAGTGGGTACATAAAAACTGTCTTTAATCGATTGATTTAAATGAGTTAAACAATAAAAATAGAATAATGATAGAATGATGGATCAGGGGTAGCGTGTATGGACATCGCTTCAATGGACTTGAGTTCGAATCCCTGAATGAGCCTGAGCTTTCGGTGAAAGAAAACATAGTGATGAAATCATAACATGGTGGAAGTGATTTTCCTAATGCCCACCTGACTAGCTATCACCCTCAAGTTGAAAATCTGGTGCCAATAGGTGTATTCCGGCAGCTGCACTTGAGAGCCAGTCCTCCCACTAGGCTTAGAGTGTTATCATCTTGAGCCACATCGTCACTCTTAAGATCAGGTGAAAGTGTGGTCATAACGCTAAACCTATACCGATAAAAAAAATGATTTAATTTATAAACCGATTATCTTTTTCATCGTAACTGTATTTTTAGTCCGTGCTGACATCTGACAAATTCGGACTTAAATACTCCTGTGCCCTTGTGGATCACTCATTTAGTAGTGTTATTTTAAAATATGATTACCTTTGATTTGAGGATTTCTTAAAATCCTCCCACTCTATTAATATAATAAACATAACTATATATCAAAAAATATCAATCATATTTCAAAAATCGTTTCTCTACGTATAGCTTCTTATCATTTACGAAATACCGAAAAACTCTGCTCTCCCATTGACAAAAGTCTCACAATTTTTTGTTGTGGTTCAACAACTAGCTATAATAAATTGTTTTTTTTTTATCTTTGTACATCTAGGCCTTAAATTGTTTGAAGAAGTATCCATCTTCTTTAAATTCTAAAGCTTGAAGGGAAATTGATGTTTTTCAGAAATTCTGCAACGTTGTTTTTTTATCCACATATCTATAACAAAGGAATTAAATTATATTCTAAGATAAGCGGTGTGCAGTTCACGGAAGCTTTATCTCACTATGAACATGACGGCTTAGTGTTACATACATAGAAAATGTCGTTATAGAAACCGCATCTCTACGGTCGACGCCGGTCGTTATGCGCACCCCAGTGTGTAATTACGTTGGCACCATGATGTACATTCCTATATATATGGTGATTCCTTTTAATTATTCGCCAGGTTTTACTAAAATATACTGAATTATTATCGATACTACACACAGCATTTTTTTAGTTTCATCGCAGGTATATAGTGACGCATTCGTCATGTGATTCGCTTATGCGCGTCGTATTTTGGAATCAGCCGATGCACATCCACTTTCTATAGAGACTAGACGGACCGATATGACAGCGGCATTGAAGATTGACTGTTAATCTCCCGGTGGTTACCACTGTTTTTAGATTTTACCGTGCTTAGCATCAGGTACCGTTCCGTAACTCTACCATGCTACTTAAAAAAATAATTTAACAATTTTAATCGTAGGAAAATAATATAGTCGATTATAGTATACTCTGATAGAGTATACTCTGATTTATAATTCTACGACGTTCGAGAATCCTAAAGGAATATCGATTTGTAGGCCACAGGTTTGAAGGTCGGATTGTGTCAAGTATGTATGTATGTCTTGAAGAGAGGTAGGGCAGAAAGAAATTTCTTTGCAGATTTTTCTATACTTTGGGCAGCCAGACTGGTGGAATACCTCCACTATACAGAAGATTGCAGAAAAATAACCTAGTTTTCTGTTCATAAGGTGAGTAAGGTTTTCAGACCTCATTGGAAAAGCCGTTTAAGGTCAACAACGCGCTTATGAAATCTGTGGTATTACAAGCGTCCATAGTCTACGGTTACGGTAGCCACTTACCATCAGGCGGGCCGTACGCTTGTTTGCCAAATGCGTAGTGTAAAAAAAAGTAAAATCGTTGACGGTGAAGGAAAACATCACGAGGAAACCTGAAGATCCTGAGTAATGGTTTTGTAGAACCGCAATACAATTGGAAAAATACTAAACTGTAGATTTCTAGGCATATATAACCAATACGTCGCCAACTCACCCGTGTTAAGCCTAGTTAAGCCAAAAGCCAAAGCCACGTTAAAAACACTCATTTAACTTTCGCCGATGGCGACGTCACTTCTAGCTTGTCGTATCACCATTCGTATAATATTAGGTCCTTACATATGAAAAAAATGTGATAAATTTTTTCATTTTTTTTAAATACTGGAAATGTTGAGTGTCTTTAATACTGTTAGGTAACTTATTATATATTTTAGCGCCTTCGTAAACAATATTCCATATAAAACGCTAATTTCATTATTATGTCGGGGATAATACTTTCAAATAGGCCAAAAGCCCATTTGGATGTTATTCTTACCATAGCCTTGTGAAGCTGTTAAAGCCTCTAATGACTCGAGGGCCTTTAAGGGCCCGAAACAATATAGATATTCTTAATCTGTCAGTCTGATCTTTCAAGTACTACTAAGCAATAACTGGTTCCTCTTAAAGGTGTATAATTACAAGTGTTTTATTTTAAGGTTGTTTCAATATACAACGAATCAAATAAGACGAACAAGTGCAATTATTTTCAATAAAAAAAGGCAAATAATTACAGAAACGGATTACCGAATCAAAATTAATAAAAGTTGTCAAAAATTAAATTAAATGAGCATATTAACTTGATAAATAAAATATAAAGATACATTTATATTTTTTAGCAATTCGTAAATGAAACGAGCGACGTTATATTTATCACTCGTCTACTTGATTTGGTTACGTAATAGTAAAAATTCGTTGTGTAATTTCTGTATTATTGTTCGTTCAGGTGAAACGATTAAAATGATATTTCACAAGCACGCACTTCACATCGGTTATAAAAACTAGTCGTGTTCAACACTTCAATATCCATTACCGCATGATAGCAGGCTGTGCGCCGCAGTGCTATGAAAACACCGATGTGGCGCGCGCGGGCGACAGTGCAACGTCAGCGACTTACGGGTTGCTCTACGTCACAAGCTTTTTTCAGAATAATATTATGTATTCAAAGACGGCTAGAGTAGGTACATCTGATTTGGTGCATATAAAGTACGAATATTATAATATATTACATAGTAAGTCTACGTTCCTAATAGATATACTTAAACATAATACAATAATATATTTGGAATTATTGTAATAAAATAATGTAATTTTTAAATAATTGAATTAAATAAATTAATAAAAGATCTGTTCGAAGTAACTATTAAAAAAAATAAAGCAATTTGTAAGGAAAAAAGGATATAGTTAAGAAAGTATTCCAGACGTCGCGTTCGTCGAGAGATTTAAATCAAAGTTAGTGTAATTGGTTCACAATCAGTTTACGACAGTAAAAACATTATTCAGCGCATTGCGTTATATTTTATAAGAACATAATTATACTTAATATAATAATATATTTATACTTGCGGCTCTCGCCGGTATTCTTGAATTGTACATATTCTTACTAATAATAATTTCGATATGAATTCGTTTTAACTAATATAAGTATCATCTGATAATTATAAAATCATAAAAAATAGACAAAGTTTTAGAATAGAGCTCGTGGGCCATATGACCGTTTGCTGGTATTTATGAGTTCGACGTTTTGACGCTTTTCTTTTTCTTTCTTATTTTTCGGCCTATAACACTTAATAGTTGTCTTCACGCATTTTATTCAAAGTACCTAACCAGCAATCGAGTTGTACTATCAGGTTTTGATAACATAGCATAGGAAAGCACCTGCTCGATATAAAACTTGTGGGATTGATATATAAAAGACTAGAGAATAAAAGGCCAAACAAATTTTCATAGAAATCTATAATCATTGTAAAAGATAAATCTCAGGCCGCACAAATAAGAATTTTGTACCACAACAACAAACATAATGAGCTCTCCAACCCAGTTATGTTAAAATAATTAACAATTCTCTTATTACTGTGGTTTTTATTATTTTTAATTATTCAACGGAACACTCATTTTGTATTATGATAACTTGTATTTTTCTAAGTACAAAGGAAACGTCAAATAACTTTGTAAAAGTCATTATAATGATTAAGTTTTTTTGACATCAATTTACAAAATTACTTTGGGTAAATGTAATGAAATAATTTTTATTTCATAGCAATATAAGCGGAGTATCAAGTCGGACGTAAAAATAATAATAATGAACTTAAAATTCTTAAACCATATTATATTAATTGAAAATGTATTGTGTGTGTATAGAAAATATTCAAGTTACAGTAAAGTCACCCGTGTGCTGATAAGTATTAGAATGGTTTTAGTTTGTTTGTTGGCGACATGCCATATCCTCATCCGGCTGACACTCACAGAAAATAATAATAAAGGCGAAGAACTTTATCGTTACTTAATTTTAAGTGATTCTTTCATCTCCATTTTATTAGCACGTTTTAATTCGAAGAAATTCCAAATTTTTCGAAGCCGCATTAACGCACATTATAATTATTTTGATGAAACCACGAGAGGTTTAAAAGATACTTCATTTATAATATTAATTGCACTGTTGACCATCAGTACCGCAAAAGTCTGCCTTTATATTTATATAAGTGTATGGTTCACCCCTATAAATAATCAGGGTAAAAATTTACTCCTGGCTTATTTCGTACAGTTCAATTTCTTTATTTGTGAATTACGTTATATTGTTGAAATTATTGTCATTTATTCCATACTTTGTATACTATCTAATCAGTTAGATGATATCACAAAAAATATAGTTACAGAAGTAGATAAAGAAATAACTAAAAGCCAAGATGAAATACAACTTCCGATGGATTACAAAGAACGAATTAAAATGTTTGGTAAATGGTCTGCAGCCTATACAAATATCGAAGAGAGTTCTTCATTATTTAATTCAATTTTTGGGATTCAGGTATTTTTCAAATTTAATTTTGTATTGTAATTGTATTTTAAAACGCTAACTAGTTATATTATTTTAAAATTTATATTTATTAAATATATTTACAGTTAACATTCATGTTAATCACGACTAATCTGTTCTACATCATCATTCTATATCATATGACGGTGTTTAGTGTTGTGGTAAGTTTTACAGTTTACTCGTGAAATTAATAAAATTGAGTACTTTTTAATTTTCGGGATTCGTTTGTGAAATATTAAGCATTAAAGTGCTAATTTTCTTTAGAGTCGTTTCTCCCCCCCCCTAACGGCTAAAGGGTTGTTTTTAGATATGAGAAAAAATGCATGGTAATAGTATACATAATGAAGTTAAAAGAAACACTATCAGAAGTACGTAGGCTTTACAAGTTAACGAGTAATAGTCTATCAACTTATAAAATGTACTTGGAGAAGTAATAACGTACAAATTCCATTGAAAATTACTTAAAACCGCTTCCCTATGTGTACATATTGTGAAGATGTTGTCCACCAGGATCCCCTAGCCCGATCAACAAGGGGATGCTCGTGAACTCGTTAGTTCATCAGGATCCCCTTTATATAAAAGTAAGTAAATATAATATTATACTAGTTATTTGCAACGGATTATTATTTGTTTCCGGCCTCACTTTGCTCGCTCGGCTAGTGCATTATGATCACAGTTTAAACTTAACCTAACCAATTTTATCGCCGCATTGTAATAATTAAAATGTCTCCCTAAACACTCAAAACGACACAAAATGTTGAAGTGGGTCGTATTTAACGTAAACCAAAATATAATCGTTCAAAAAGTAACAAAAAATGTATTGCACTAGCCAGTTCGAATAAGGTTCCTTTTATAGATTAAAATATACGTGTTTTGATTAAGTATAAATCGGACTCAGTGTGCTAGCATCTTTTTATACTAATTTTTTTATAAGAGGATCGTTATGAACTTATGAGTTTACGAGAATCCCCTGGGGGATCGGGCTAGGGTATCCTGGTGGACTTCACTATTGTAAAGGGAAACTACGGAACACTATACTGCGTGTTGCCCGACACGCATATGGCATTTTTTTATATATCATTGCATTTAACTTATTTTTATATTTGTAGGGTGAGTTTACGCCCATAAGGCAAGGCATATACATAATTACGTTCTTAATGTGCGTAACGGGGTTGTGTATGATATCCCAAGCGGCCCAAAGTCTGCAGAATAATACACAAGTAGTGAAACGCAATCTGTGTAAACTTCTTCTTTATTCCGTAAACAGTAAGTTGTAACAATAATACGTTATATGTATATCTATTCTTATTTGTTAAATAAAACTGAGAATACTTAAACTTAGATTCAAAACATAGTTAAATAATATCAATGACAACCGAGTAATGACAATTTATCCAAAGTCGTTATACTGATCAACAAATCTCATAGCCAAATCCTCTACATAGTTCGATTAATAAAATAACTGATCCCGGAACGTGAAGTATCAAAGTGAATTTTATACCCTGTATACTTTTATTATTTGAAAATAATCTCGACATAGTTGTTGGCGATGTTTTTCGACATTCCTTTACAGACTATCTACGAGTATATTACACCGATGTTTTAAATAACTAATGTGACATAATATATATTTAAAGCGAGTCTAGAACGTGTGTTGTTATTTGATTTGACACTGATTTTTTTTGTATTTTTTTCTGAACCGCCTAAAATTCTGCTATGAGCCATTTCAAGATTATCAAATCATTACCGTGCATTCTGTAAATTCTTAGTAAAGTAGACGGTAAAGATCGAACTTCACCCATCTGATAACCAGATGAGACATATTTTTTTTATTAAATTTTATTGATTTATAAACACGCCTGTGATAGCTTGCCTGTCGAAAAATGTTCATGACTATTTTTAATTAAATTAATTTATATCGTATGTTGTGCTTGTTCTATCACTCGAACTTCGGACGCTCTACTTTCTCCTTCGCACATATTTAATTGCTCCGATTTTAAAACTTCAGAGCATGCCAATAATATACCATGAACGACTTTTAGCAGGTAAGCCTTATACTATTATTATAGCCAATACTAAAATTTTCTTTCTTTCGATACCAATTTTTCTTGGTTAACAGATGGGTGTAGTTATCTATATTGACTCACCTGTTCATATCTGCTTGCTAGGTAACCATGAACTTAAATAAGTAGGCAAGCCTACCTAGGCATATTCTTCATATTAAAAACTATCAGTTAAAACTGTATTTGTACGGTTATCAAAAAGTTGAAGGTTATGAAAAAAAATTGATGGAAATTAAATTACTTAAAATAGCCATGAACACTTTTCGATAGGCAAGTTATCATAGGATTGTTTATAAATAAATAAAATTTGATAATAAAAAATTTTATCGGATGGGCGAAAGTCGATCTTCACCGTTTCTTAGACCATCTAATATGTACAAAAAACGTGAACAGATGTGTCTAAGTTGTTGTTCTACATTCCTTTACACACTATCTATATTGCACTGAAGTTTTTGATTAACAAAGGTGTCTATAACCCTATAGTCTCTCCCACAATATCTTCATTACACTGATTAATATTTAATAGTTTATGATAATTATTTTCTAGGTCCAGAGTGCTACAAAGCTACGAAGGATCTCCTCAGGCTTGTGGAGATGCGACCAATATGTACACGCGGTTTCGGATCTATAAACATTGACATGACCTTACTACCAAGTTGTGCAGCTTTCTGTGCTTCATATACTATTATAGCACTGCAATTTAATAATGTATTTTGAAATGATTAATACAAATATATTTAATGTAGTTTAAGCATCGTTCATTGCTTCTCTAAGGAAATGTATTTAATCTAATTCACGATTTATGTAGAGTAGGTATGTGAGTTATTATAATGGTATCTGAAAATGTGAATAAAGTGAAAAAATTATAAAGTGAAATCTCTTTATAATCGTTTATTGTCACTCAGATACGCAATGTATATACGAGTTAAAAATATTTTTTTAACTGAAATATATTACACATACATCAAATTTAGTTCTTTACATTTACAGGTATATTTTGACTATTTTGTTTTAATTATCAAAAAAGTAAATTTTGCCATTTTCACCTGTCAGCGCAAATTAGATTTCCTGGCGATGTCCCATATGAACGAGTTATGCAAATCGAGTCATCCGTTTTCCAACGTCCAGTTGATTCAGCTCTTTCTCTGTTACTCGTAACGTGGTTGCACAATATTTATACTATTATGCAGTTTAGCGCTTTATTTATCCTAGGCAAATAAAATTTTATTTAAACTTTAGAAATTTCTATCAATGCAGAAAATGTTTTCACACAGTAATTTTTCCGAGTATAAATTATATAAATTAAAGTAGGTAAATGTATTTTTTTAATGAAAAATATACAGGACACTTTGGTCACTGATCAGAGGGGCAGACAGTACACACTAAAAAAAATTACATAAACTTAGAACTTTGCAATTATTTAATAGCTTGAGTAAGGCTTCGGTTTAAATGGAATGACGATAACGCTACAAGATTTTATTTTATTGCTTAAATTTTAGTATGAAAGTTCATGCAATAGTTTATATGCCGCAAGGAGATGACATAAACAGAGATTTGATCAAATCCCTTAACTATTTTAGTGAAAAGGTGAAAACACAATTACTATTATTCTTATTTATTTTTTAATAATAAAATTACATTTTGTTTATTCTACTTTGAATTATATTACATATTTGTATTATACTTCTTCAATATTATTAATATTTGACGCTTGCCGGCATGTGTTATATACATGTGCCAAATTTGATATCAATCGGACATCAGGAAGTGGTTGGAAAAAGGTTTGCAAATTTTGATGTTACAAACAAATAGAAATGTTGTAAGTTAATTAAAAGCTTGTAATACAAACAATTTCTTTTATAAACCTTATTTTTTAGAATTTTAGAACGAGCAGGCTAGATTGCCTCATAAAGCGGACTTAACTTAGCATAACTTAACTTAGCGGACTTAAAACCTCGCAAGGTGGCAATGCTATTATATCCGTAGATGCTATCAAAACATAAAATACCATAAAATATCGAGACCCAAAAATTATCATGCATTTTCAATACGACGAATACGGTTTCGTTATTGCTTCCGTAAAAAAGGTATCGCGATTTAATGAATCGGGTTAGAAATTAATAATACTATAACCATAAGATATTTTAGTCATCGTCCAACTATCCATTCAGTCGAAAGATATCTACTGCTATACATAGCCCTCGTCCAAAGATCACTCCTGCGCTATTCACATCTAGCGGCTTTCTGCAACCTTCATCAAGTCGTCGATCTACCTTGTGGCTCACACCACGTCGCAAAAGGAAGAAGAAGGTGAGGAATCGCTCAGCTCAGTTGCCAGCTGCGGTGGCAGATCGCACTTCCCAGAAGGGTGTGCCTAGACAAAAGCCCAAGCCAAAGCTCCCGTCGCCCCACGCTCGGCTGCAGTGTGCTGAGGCAGTGGCTCGGGGGGTGAGCTATAAGAAGGCTCTCCTGAGAGCTAGGCTGTCAGTCGACTCGCCCAAACTGGTCATTGAGGATTTTTCGGTCCGTGAGACAGCTACTGGAGCCAGGGTCATCGAGACCCTGGCCCCCAATGCCAAGAGCAGGCCGACAAGCTGGCACAGTGCCTCCAGACGGCATTAGTGGGCGTCGCCATTATAGGCAGATCTATAAAACTGGCGAACGTCCGCATTGTCAGCCTGAGTTACTCCGTGAGCCCAAATTAGGGTAGGAGATACGCACCATAGGGAGGAGCCTGGGTAAGGTGCACATGTCCCTCCCTGTCACCGCGGCACAGTTATATGTGGAAAGGGGACGTATTCTTGTGGGATGGAGTGCAGCCCGAGTCTATCTCCTAGTGCAAAATCCTATGAGGTGCTTCAAGTGCTTGGGCTTGGGTCTTTCGCGGCCAGTGTGCCCATCGACGGTCGACAGGGGAAGGCTGTACTTCCGTTGCGGAGAGCCAGGCCACAAGGCGCTGGGTTGTACGACTGAGGCGCTGCATTGTGGCTCCTGTACCAATGCCGCAAGGCCTACAGTTAATTATATGGAGGACGCTAGTTGCCAATCGCCTCCCGTAAAAGGCAGGGTACCACCAGCGCCCAGTACTCTCCGGGACATAAGTTAGACGATGACTAATAGGTAGGTAGCTTTCGCACCTCTTTCCTCTACCCTTGCTGAACCAAGGGAAGATAGGTCAGGGGGCCCGTCTTTCCATTGAACTAGTTCAGCCGTTGTTGGGGTTTTACCAGACTGTCTTTCTTTAGCGCCAGTGGCCCGAATGGAGCCGGCTGTCGGGACAACGCAGTGAATGCAACCGCGATCCCGTTTCGCCCAACTATAGGCGACTGTTTGTACACCGCTGAGTTTTAGTCATTAAGAGTCTGACATACTCTTGTCGCCCAAGGAAGAGGCTGGACACATAAAGGATTCCCACTGTTAAAAAAAGGGTCTGCTCACGCTGGGGGTCGTTCGGAGTATGGTCGTCTACGAGACACCGATAAAGCCCATGACGCCCATAACAAACGTGTGCGCACCGACCACGGTGTCCGTGGGGGCAGCCTTCGGGCTTGCCGGCTCCCGACCGTAGGAGTTGGAGGCGGTGCTACTCGCCACTGTTTATCAGTTTACGGCTTCTCTCTCCCACAAAGGTCTGCAAGATAAGGCAGCAGACTCAGGTTGTAGTAATGCGGCGATGGGTGGAGGACATGGCGGATGCGTGCTATGGGCGTTACACCACAGATGCCATCCACCCAGTCTTTGATCAGTGGTGTCGAAAGAAGAGGGGTTCCCTTACGTTTCATTAGGTGTAAGTGTAATCCGGCCACGGATGTTATGGCTGGTAGCTGCACCGGATTACTCGCTAGCCTGCCTGGCTAGCTAGCTTCCACTCTCAAGTTGAAAACAGACCCTAGTTGACAATGAAGAATTAAAGGTGATCCAGTAGAAGCGTTATCCATCGCAAACCACGTCGGAGTTAGCGGCAGGCTTCGGTGTGAGTAATAAAACAATTTTAATTCACTTGACAAACATGCTGCGTTGTATTACTCAAACGTAATAATAACGAGGGAATTCTGAATTTTATTGTTACTTGTGACGAATAATGGATCCTTTACGACAATTGGAAACGCTCATCATAGAGGTTGAACCCAGTAGACCCGGAAAAATCCTGTCCCAAGCGAAAGTTGACTAAGAAAAAGGTACTGGTGAGTGTTTGGTGGACCAGCGCTGGTGTTATACACTACAGCTTCCTAAGATCTGACCAGACGATAACGGCAGATCATTATTGACAACAATTGCAAGCCACGATGAAAAAGATAGCCGTTAAGCAACCGAGACTGGTCAATCTCTCTAGCCCACTGCTGCTTCAGGAAAACGCTAAACCCTTATACTTCACGACAGACGGTCGCTAAATAAGAGGAATTGCGGTTGGAATGTCTCCGACACCACTATACTCCCCTGACCTTGCTTCAAGACATTACGTTTTTCCGGAATTTGAAAAATTTCTTGCCAGAAAAAAAATCTTTTCAAACTAGTTTAGTATAGTCATGTAGGATTTGCAACATAGTTCAAGTAACATAAGTAAATAAAGAAAGTGGACACGTGGATTACAACCACGGAGAACGTGGACAACCTCTGTGCTGAAAGATGGTGCCAGTACCACAAGAAATGCGGCGGTATGGTTCTTCGCTGATGTAATACGTTCGTGCGGTGAACGTGACATCTATTCTTCGGGTGCTTCGAGGCGTGGTGACGTGGCGCCATCCGAGTCGGCGGTGGACATTCGATCTGTATCCAGAGCTACGTCGTGAATAAGTGGTCTAACACCTGGAAGAGCTGTCGCCGCGGATCGAAGAAACAGGAGAGTAGCTCATAACACTTGAATTTTATTTTTTTGTAAACTTAGAATCATATTTAATTTGTGACAGAGATCCACGTGTATTGTTTTAGTAATTGTACCACCACGAGTACAAATGGCGGCACCATATGTGTAATGTGTTAGTAATTCAATACCACGTGTGCAACCATTGAAATCTTATATTTAAGCATCCCAAAGATACTTTTAAGTGCATATTCATGAATTAATTTAAATACGGTTATAAATTTGTCTAGGTTAAATGATATTCCTAGGCTGGCGCCCTTCGATAAAGTAAAAAACTTAGTTGCGCACTTGGTAGGGTACTGCCAGACTCACGCCCGAACAGTTACCATCTTCTAACCTTGCTCTACCGGTTGAACGAAGGCGGTGAGTAGCTCAACATTATGTAAAGGCGACAGCTATATATAGGTGATGCTAGATAAATGGCTACAATTGGTTACAAGTTGTTCCTTATATAACCTTAATTTCATATCTAAAGACCTATTATTATATCGGGGATAAGACTTTCAAAAGCCAAAAGACGGTTTGGATGTTATTCTTACAAAGCCCGGTGAAACTGTCAAAACCTCTAATGACTCGAAGGCCCTTAAGAAGCCGAAAAAATATATATTCTTAATCTGTCAGTCTGATCTTTCAAGTACTACTAAGCAATAAACTGGTTTGTTTCTCTTAAATGTGTATAATTTCAAGTGTTTTATTTTAAGAGTATAATTTACAACGTATCCATCCAACCAGACGAACAAAGGGAATTATTTTCAATACAAAAAGAACAATAATTACAGGAACCGATTACCGAATCTTATATTAATAATAGTAGTCAAAAATTAAATTAGATGAGCATATTAACTTAATCAATAAAATATATAAAAACATTTATATTTTTTTTAATCCGTAAATGAAACGAGAGACGTCACATTTATCAGTCCTCTATTTGGCTTGGTTACGTAATAGAAAAAATTTGTTGTGTAATTCCTGTACTTATTGTTCGTTCAAGTGATACGATTAAAATGATATTTCACAAGCACGCACTTTGCATCGGTTATAAAAACTAGCCGTGTTCAACACTTCAATATCCATTACCGCATGATAGCAGGCTGTGTGCGGCAGTGCTGTGCAAACACCGATGTGACGCGCGCGGGCGACAGTTCAACGTCAACAACTTACGGTTGTTCGACGTCACAAGCTTTTTCAGAATAATATTATGTAATTAAAGACGGCTAGAGTAGGTACATCTGATTTAGTACACATAAAGCATGAATATTATAAAATATTACATAATAAGTCTACGTTCCTTATATATATACTTAAACATAATACAATGATATGCGTGGAATTATTGTAATAAAATAATGTAATTTTTAAATAATTGAATTAAATAAATCAATAAAAGATGTCGAAGAGTTCGAAGTGACTATAAGAAAAATTAAAGCAAATTTGTAAGGAAAAAATTATATAGTTAAGAAACTATTCCAGAGGTCGCGTTCGTCGAGAGATTTAAATGAAAGTTAGTGTAATTGGTCTACAATCAGTTTACGACATGAAAAATATTATTCAGCGCATTGCGTTATATTCTATAAGAACATAATATATTTATACTTGCGGCTCTCGCCGGTATTCTTGAATTGTACATATTCTTACTAATAATAATTTCGATATGAATTCGTTTTAATTAATATAAGTATCTTCTGATAATTAGAACATCATAAAAAATATACAAACTTCTAGAATATAGAGCTCGTGGGCCATGTGACCGTTTGCTAGTATTTATGAGTTAGAAGTTTTGACTCTTTTCTTTTTCTTTCTTATCTTTCGGCCTTTAACACTTAAGTTTACGTGGCCTAGTTGTCTTCATGCATTTTATTCCAAGTACCTAACTAGTATTCGAGTTGTACTATCAGGTTTTGACAACACACAGGATAGCATCTGTGCGGTATAAAACTTGTGAGATTGATACAAAAAAGACTAGAGAATAAAAGGCCTAACAAATTTTCATACAAATCTATAATCATTGTGTAAGATAAATTGCAGACCGCATAAAAATAGAATTTTGTACCACAACAACAAACATGATGAGCTCTCCAACCGAGTTATGCTAAAATAATTAACAATTCTCTTATTACTGTGTTTTTTTTTAATTATTCAATGGAGCACTCATTTTGTATTTATCATAATTTGTATTTTTTAAGTACAAAGGAAACGTCAAATAACGTTGTAAAAGTCATTAAAATGATTAAATTTATTTAGACATCAATTTACAAAATTACTTTGGGTAAATGTAATGAAATATTTTTTATTTCAAAGCAATATAAGCTCAGTATCAAATCGGACGTAAAAATAATAATAATGAACTTAACATTCTTAAACCATATTATTTTAATTGAAAATGTATTTTGTGTGTATAGAAAATATTCAAGTTACAGTAGAGTCACCCGTGTGCTGATAAGTATTAGAATGGTTTTAGTTTGTTTGTTGGCGATATGCCATATCCTCATCCGGCTGACACTCACAGAAAATAATAAAGGCGAAGAACTGTATCGCTACTTCATTTTATGTGCTTCTATCATCTCCATTTTATTAGCACGTTTTAATTCGAGGAAATTCCAAATACTACGAAGCCGCATTAACGCACATTATAATTATTTTGATGAAACCACAAGAGGTTTAAAAGATACTTCATTTATAATAATAATTGCTCTGGTGACGATCAGTACCACAAAAGTCTGCTTTTATATTTATATAAGTGTATGGTTCACCCCTATAAATTATCAGGGTATAAATTTACTCCTGGCTTATTTGTTTGAGTTCAATTTAGTAATTTGTGAATTACGTTATATTGTTGAAATTATTGTCATTTATTCCATACTTTGTATACTATCTAATCAATTAGATGATATCACAAAAAATATAGTCACAGAAGTAGATAAAGTAATAACTATAAGCCAAGATGAAATACAACTTCCGTCGGATAACAAAGAACGAATTAAAATGTTTGATAAATGGTCTGCAGCATATAAAAATATCCAAGAGAGTTCTTCATTATTTAATGCAATTTTTGGATTTCAGGTAATTTTAATATTTATTTATATTTAAGTACATGATTCTTAAAACGTTATATAAATTCTTTTAAAATTTAATCTTATTAAATTTATTTACAGTTAACTTTCATGTTAATCACGACTAATCTGTTCTACATCATCATTCTATATCATATGACGGCTTTTAGTGTTGTGGTAAGTTTAAATTAAAAGAATATAATTATTTATTTTATTTATTTATTATTTATAAATTTTCGGGATTCGTTTGCGAAATATTTAGAATTAAAGTGCTAACTTTTATTAGAGTCGTGTCCCTCTACCAGCTAAATGTTTGTTTTTGGATATGAGAAAAAATGCATGGTAATAGTATACATAATGAAGTTAAAAGGAACACTATCAGAAATAAGTAGTAGACTTTACAAGTTAACGAGAAATAGTCTATCAACTTATAAAATGGACTTGGAGAAGTAATTTCGTACAAATTCTATTGAAAAATACTTAAAACCGCCTCTCTATGTGTACATATTGTGAAGATGTTGTCCAACTGGATCCCCTAGCCCGATCCCCCAGGGGATCCTCGTGAACTCTTTAGTCGATCAGGATCCCCTTTACATAAAAGTAAGTAAAGATAATATTACACTACATATTCGCAAGGATTATTATTTGTTTCCGGCCTCACTTTGCTCGCTCGGCTAGTGCATTATTATCACAGTTTAAACCTTTTTTTTTTTTTTTTAACGTGGAGGAACCCTTCATGGGTACACACCCGTCCGGGGGGACGAGTGGTTATGTGAGACTCCTACTCACTAAACCTCCACGGTGTACCATCCACCGCCTTAACGGGGTGACGCGGGCTTCGCACTTGGCATTCAGTTTGCCGCGTCGCCCCAGCGGCAGGCCCAGCAACTTGCTGAGCCCCCGGCATTAATGGGAGACAGTTCGGTACACCCTAACTGTCTCCCCCCATCCGCCGTACCTGTGCAATGGGAAGACGGGCCCCCCGACCCGTCCCCCCTGGTCCGGCTATGGTGGCGGCAGGAGGCGCGCAAAGCGGTGCCCCGTAGACGGCCATGCTCCGCACGACCCCCGCGTACAATCGGCGGCAGCTCGCGCCCGCGAAATGGGACTCGAACCGCCACCTTCCATCCAGGATGAGGCCCAGATATTTCATCTGGGCCCCAACCCGGACCCTCACTCCCTCAACCATTATGTGAGCCCCAGGGGGCGGTCCACACCGAGGCCCATGAAATAGTAGGGCCTCGGTTTTTTCGACCGCCACCTTGAGGCCCAACAACTCAATGCGCCTGACCACAAGGGCTGTACCCTCTGTGGCCAGGCGCCTCACGTCCTCCCAGCCCCCTCCCCCGGGCTACGACCAGGGTGTCGTCCGCGTAGCATATTACCCGCACCCCTTCGGGGAGTGCTACGCGGAGCACCCAATCGTAGCCCATGTTCCACAGGAGTGGGCCCAACACCGACCCCTGTGGAACACCGCACCCTACATGGCGCCGGACCAGTGCACCTCGGCCGTCCACGAAGGCGACCTCTCTGTCTTGGAGGTAGTCCTCCAACAGCCGCCGCAAATACGAGGGCACTCCAAAGTATTGGAGCGCCTCTCGTATCACGTTATGCGGCAGGCTGTTGAAGGCGTTGGCGATGTCAAGTGACACCGCCAACAACCTACCTCTCCTCTCGGTCGCCTCCGCGGACCAAGCCTTCAGGGTGGAGAGGGCGTCCATTGTTGAACGCCCTCTCCGGAAGCCGAACTGCCACGCCGACATTTCCGGCCCCTCTTCCTCCAAGTGTCGAATGACACGGGAAGCAACTATCCTCTCCAGCATCTTTCCCGTGTCATCCAACAACACCAGGGGCCGGTACGAGGACGGGCAGTCCGGAGGGCGGCCCTCCTTCGCAAGAAGGCAGAGCCGCCCCAGCTTCCAGAGCTTCGGGAACCGTCCAACCGACAAACAACGGTCAAACAGCTCCCGAAGCCCTCCCCCAAGGTGGCCCAGCGCCACTCCGAGGACTTGGCCCGGAACTCCATCCGGGCCAGGCGCCCTCTGCTTGTTGCGGAGGCGCTCTGTCACCAGCCGCATCTCCGTATCTGTTATGAGATGGGGCAGGACCAGCTCCTCCACAACAAGGCCCCCATTTGACATGGGAGGTGGGAGGAGCTCTGGAGGGTTGGGGAGCAATGTGGCCACGACCCTCCCCAGGAACCCTGGATCGAGGGATTCCGTTAAAGGGGGCGCCTGCCCCAGAAACTTCTTCCGGACCATTCGGTACGGGCGCCCCCATGGATCCCTATCCAGGGTCCCAAGGAGCTCCTCCCATCCTTCCTCCTTAGCCCGGCCGATGACAACTTGCAGGGACTTTTTGCAGTCCCTGTATGCACCATGCAGCCGGGCCTCCTCACCGGGTTGGCGAGTCCTCCGCCGGTGGCAGCGCTGTAACTGCCGGCGCGCCGCGGAGCAGGCCGCCCGGAGACCAGCAATCTCCGGGGACCACCAATGTACCGCCCGCTTTTTATGCGGGCGGTTGTTGCTCCGCGGCATCGACGCGTCGCAGACCGCCGTGAGGGCCCCACGGAAACGGGCCGCAGACGCGTCGATATCCTCATCTACCGGAGCAGGCGCCCGCCAGCTCTGCACTATGGCCGCCTCTTCCGCCAGCTCTCGGTCAAGGCGGCTCATGACCCATCGGGGAAACGCCGTTCCCCGATGGGGGCGGAGCGCCAGCTCCTCTGGGGAAGTGGAGACCGCAAACCGAATATATCGGTGATCCGAAAAGGTCTCCACTTCCTCCAGGACTCTCCAATTTTGCACACGGCGTGCGACAGACGGCGTGGCAAACGATACGTCCACCACGGACCCTCCGTTCTGTGGCACGCACGTGTGGACGGATCCTCTGTTGAGGAGGGACAGTCCAATCTCGACTGTCCACTCCTCAACTGCGGCCCCCCGCGGGTCCGTGACCGCCGCCCCCCATGCCCGTGACTTGGCATTGAGATCACCAAGCAGGACAATGGGGAGCGGTGACAGCCGCCTAACCGCCTGCCCCAGGGAGTCGAGAAAAGCCTCGAACTCCACCAGGGCCCGGTTTGGGGAGAAGTACACCCCAACAATGGCGTACCCTCCCCAGACAGCCGCCACGAATCCCGCTCCTCTCTCCTTAATTGAGAGGGGCGAACCCGTGCTGTGGATCGCTACGGAGCCACCCGAGTCTCCTGCCCAGTAAGGCTGGACAGGGACGTAATACGGCTCCGCAGCGACCGCTACGCCGATGTTCCACTCCACCACTGACTGCACAAATAGGTCTTGTGCAGTGGCGGAGTGGTTCAGGTTCGCCTGGATGCAGCTGGTATGGGTGTGCTGCATTATTCAGTCATACCAGCTGCCTCCGACCTAGGTCCCTCCATCCGTCTCCCAAACGGCCTCCTCTTTACGGAGGGGGGCTTACAGCTCGCCCCCCCCATATAGTGCTCTGCAGGTATTCCTGCGTCGGCACATACCGCGCAGTGCAGCTTGACAGCTGCACAGCTCGCCGCCGTATGGCCTGGGCCGCCGCACCTATAACACAGGGTGCTCCTGTCGGCTGCCGACTCACACATTGAGCGAGTGTGGCCCAAGCCCATGCACTTGAAGCAGCGCATGGGCTTCTCTTCCAATGTTCGTATTCGGGCCACACTCCAGCCGACCAGGAGACGCCCCGCCTCTGCCAGCTTTCTGGCTTCCGCCACGGGGAGTGATACAAACGCCACTCCCCCTCCCCAATCCTGCCGGATGGGGCCGACCCTAACCACGTCCGGCCCGCATCCGGTCTTGAGGCCAATTGCGGACCTGAGCTCGGCCTGAGACACCGACTCGTCGAGCCCGACTATCCTTAGCTCCGCACGTTTGACCGGCCTGGTGATCACCGCCACTTCAGCAAGTGCCACCTTCAGCTGGTCAGCCAGGCCGGCCGCCTTCTTCTCACCCTCGGAGCCAGGAAGCTCGATAAGCCTGGCTCCGGTTGCGGTAGTGCGGAGCTTGATGTCCTCGATGCCAAGGCCCGCGAGCCCCACCGTTTCCCGCGCCTTAAGCACCGCCGCCGTGTAGGACACCCCCTTCGCCACGGCCTCAGGCTGCAGTGTAATTAACACTGCAGCCGAGCGCGGCGCTGAAGGCACCTTGGGCTGGGCCCTCTTCTTCGGCGCGGAAGTTACTGGCGCAACTGGGGCCGCCTTCGCCTTTTTTGGACGACGGACAACCGTCGTCCACATCTCATTCTCGCCGGCCTCAGCTGTAACACAGGCGGGAGCCGTGGCCGGAAGTGCAGCCCACTCCATCCCCAGCGGCTGCTGAGTTGGAGCGGGCGCACTTGCCCTATCCGGTCTTGCCCGGGAGACAGACTGGACCCTGTCCGATTTTGCCCGGGAGCCAGACCGGGGCCTTTTGCCTTCGCTGGCTAAGCTAGCGGGCCTGGGACCAGCCACAGCCCTGTTATTCGCAGGCCCCTTATCACCCGCCAGCGGTGGGCGGAGAACCTTCTTCGGGAGGAGTCGGCCATCCACCTCCAAGCTGTCAAAGCGGGCATCCAAAATTTTTATTGACCGCTCCATCCTTCCGAAGCCCTCCGCCAACATCTGCTCCCAATCCCGGGATGGAGCCTCCGCTTGCACTGTCGGTGGGACCTCCGCCTGCACTGGCGGCGGAGGAGGTGGAGGAGGCATAACCTGCCTCGCACTAGCCTCTCGCCGCCATGCGAGGACCTCCTTCTTGAGGTCCTCCACCTGCTGGCGGAGGACCCTTGTTTCCCGTCCCAGGCGAGCTGTTTCCGCGGTCGCAGTCCGCTCAAGGAGCGCCTCCACAACCTCCCTCAGGGAATTAGCTGCCTTCTTCAGGGTCTTAATGTAGGTGCCCTTTAGATTCCCTGAGGTGCGGCACACCTCTAAGATCTCTTGTACCCCATCGTTGGTGATGGTCCTCAGGGTGTCCGTGTCGAGGTTCTCCACCTCTATACGCCCTCCATCACCAGACACAGTCTGGGGGACCACCTCCACATCAACATCGACGACAACAGTGTCGCCCGCAGCCTTTAAAAACGGCTGAACAGAGCCTTTGCTCCCTTCAGCCAGCCGTCCCGAGCTCTTGGAACGCCCCATTCCACGAGCGGTTCCTCTTATCGCTCGGTTGGTCTTGGGGACCTTCGCAGAGTCCCAATCCACTTCCAGAGCGTCGTACCGGGACCCGAAGGTCCTCTTGGCCTCAGCCCCAGAAGGCCCTGAACGCGCATCCGACGCCATGGAAGGCTTAGTCGAACTCCGCAAAATCATGTTGTCTCGGTGTGACGACTTTTTCAACTCCTGCCCATCATTGGGCGATAAATCTGCCATTCAAGGCCTGCAATAGACTAGGGGGAGTTAAGCTCCACCGTACTAACCAAGAAAAAAAAAAAAAAAAAAAAAAATAATAATAATAATAATAATAATAATAATAATAATTCTTAAACACTAAAACCAGTCCAAATTAAAAATCGAAAACCATAAAATGAAAAAGTCAAAAGTCCAAAAAAAAAGTAAAAACGACAACAAAATCCGGGGGAACAGCCAAGTCTTATAAATTAAAGCGTAACAACAATAACAATTAACCACTACTATAACGCATCAGAACAACAACACCACTAATGAGGGTCAGTCGTCCATAAAGTTTCACAAATACAACCGATTTATTTTACGTGTACCTCCACTCTTGTTTTTTTTTTTTTTATGATATCTCACAAAACATTCACAATAAAAATAATCCAATTGCTGATCCAAGTGCAGTCAATGAACCACTACAAATCAGCAATTAAAAACACCTACGTCACCGATCTATTTTTTCGCACCGCACGTGAACAAATGTTCTAAAATCCACATTTTCCACAAAAAAAAAATCCGTCAATTTTCACATTTAGTAAAAAACAAAAACACCACCGCATAGAGGGCACCGAGACGCATCTTTTCATATACGGCACGGGCATATACGGAAACATTTTACCATCTCCCAGATTTTTCGACTGCGGAGTGACTTGAAAACGATCCGTTCACTACCGCGACCAAGACCAAGTCCCATCACAGTTTAAACCTAACCTAACCAATTTTATCGCCGCATCGTAAAAATTAAAATGTCTCACTAATCACTCAAAACGGCACAAAATGTTGAAGTAGGACGTATTTAACGTAAACCAAAATATAATCATTCAAAAAGTAAGACAAATATATAGAATGTTGCACTAGCCAGTTCGAATATGGTTCCTTTTATATATTAAAATGTACGATGAACATATGAGTTCACGAGAATACCCCGGGGGATCGGGCTAGGGTATCCTGGTGGACTTCACTATTGTGAAGGGCAACTACGGAACTTTACACTGCGTGTGGCCCGACATGCATATGGATTTTTTATATATCATTGCATTTAACTTATTTTTATATTTGTAGGGTGAGTTTACGCCCATAAGGCAAGGCATATACATAATTACGTTCTTAATGTGCGTAATGGGGTTGTGTATTTTATCGCAAGCGGCCCAAAGTCTGCAGAATAATACACAAGTAGTGAAACGCAATCTGTGTAAAGTTCTTCTTTACTCCGTACACAGTAAGTTGTAATATCTATTCTTATTTGTTAAATAAAACTAAGAGTACTTAAACTTAGATTCAAGACATAGTTAGATAATAGCAACGACAACCGAGTAATGACAATTTATCCAAAGTCGTTATACTGATCAACAAATCTCATAGCCAAATCCTCTACCTATCATAGTTAGATTAATATAATAACTGATCCCAGAACGTAAAGTATCGAAGTGGATTTCTTACCCGGTGAACTTTTATTATTTGAAAATTATCTCTACATGGTTGTTGGCGATGTTTTTCGACATTATTTTACAGACTATCTACGAGTATAATACACCGATGTTTTTAAATAAGTAATGTGACATAATATAGATTTAAAGCGAGTCTAGAACGTGTCTTGTTATTTGATTTGACACTGATTTTGTTTTGTATTTTTTTCTGAACCGCCAAAACTTCTGCTATAAGCCATTTCAAGATTATCCATTTATTACCGGGCATCCTGTATATTCTTAGTAAAGTAGACGGTAAAGAGCAAACTTCAACCATCTGATAACCAGATGAGATATATTTTTTATCAAATTTATTGATTTATAAACACGCCTGTGATAGCTTGCCTGACGAAAAATTTTTATGACTATTTTCTTATTTTCATGACTTGTTCTATCACTCGAACTTCGGACGCTCTACTTTCTTCCTCGGACATATTTAATTGCTCCGATTTTAAAACTTCAAAGCATGCCAATAATATTCCTTGAACGTATACCTAACGTAACGTATCCTGCAAAACATGCAGGTAAGCGTATACTATTATTATAGCCAATACTAAAATTATCTTTCTTTCGATACCAATTTTTATTTGTTAACAGATGGGTGTAGTTATCTATCTATATACTCACCTGTTCATAGCTGCTTGCTAGGTAACCATGAACAAAAATAAGTAGGCAAGCCTACCAAGGCATATTCTCCATATTAAAAACTATCAGTTTGAGCCATGAACACTTTTCGATAGGCAAGCTATCATAGACGTGTTTATAAATAAATCAATTTTGATAATAAAAAATGTTATCAAATGTTATCAGATGGGTGAAGATCGTTCTTCACCGTTTCTTAGACCATCTAATGTGTACAAAAAACTTGAACAGATGTGTCTAAGTTGCTATTCTACATTCCTTTACACACTATCTACATTGCACTGAAGTTTTTGATTAACAAACGTATCTATAACCCTATAGTCTGTCACGTGGACAATTAAATAAGTATAATATACCAGAAAATAAATATATTAAAAGGAGTTATGGAAATGAAAATGGAAAATAGATTAATAAGTGTAATTCGAAAGCATTTACATTAACTGAGATATAAAAACAGAGTACCTTATTAAAGTCTATTTATGATAATAAAACCTTCACTAGTAAGAAATGTCCAAGTTTTTAATATATCCGGAAAAGATCTGTTAATGAAATTCCGTCGTGAGACGCTTGTGTTTCATTAAAACTCCATTCTGTTCCATTATTATATCTGCTTCCTCAAGCCAGCATGATTGAATGTATCCGCCAGGTTTTTAATTCGTTTTATAATAATTGTTGAGTAAAAAGTTCGAACTCCTTCGAATACCAGTTATAATTCGAAAGGTCTCTTGTTATAACAAAACAAGTTTTATCGACTCCAGACAAATATGTTTGAGTCAAGACAATAAATATAATAGAAGATATAAATAAACTTATACAATTCTCATTTAAGATTGTACAATTCCTTTAGCGATCCGTGTCTCTCCGTCAGTCCGAATCGATCCGTCATCTTTCAATTATTTTATCGTCTTGTTCATATTTTAAATTTAAAAAGTTCTTCAGCCATAATACAATATATACGACCTACTTATTCAATATATAAATCGTAAAATAAGTTTGTAATACAATATTTAAAATAATAAATTACCTATAGATGAGATGCCTTCGGAAAGGAACATAAACACAATAAATGAATAAATGAGAAATCAAATAAAGTGAAATAAATATATATAATTAAGAGATAAAAATGATTGATAAAACAATCATTACAAGTCTCTCCCACAATATCTTCATTACACTGATTAATATTTAATAGTAAATGATAATGATGTTCTAGGTCCAGAGTGCTACAAAGCTACGAAGGATCTCCTCAGGCTTGTGGAGATGCGACCAATATATACACGCGGTTTCGGATCTATAAACATTGACATGACCTTACTACCAAGTTGTGCAGCTTTCTGTGCTTCATATACTATTATAGCACTACAGTTTAATAACGTAGTTTGAAAAGATTAATACAAATATATTTAATGTAGTTTAAGCATCGTTCATTACTTCTTTAAAGAAATGTATATATCCTAATTCACGATTTCTGTAGATTAGGTATGTGTGTTATAATAATTACAATAATGGTATCTGAAAATGTATTTTACTTTATAATCGTTTATTGTCATTTAAATGCGCAATGTATAACGAGTTAAAAAATCTCTTTTATTAACGGAAATCATACATCAAATTTAGTTCTTTACATTTACAGGTATATTTTTACTATCTTGTTTTAATTATCAAGAGAGTACAGTTTGACATTTTCACCTGTCAGCGTTGCCCCATATGAACGAGTTATGCAAATCCAGTTATCCGTTATCCAACGTCCAGTTGATTCAGCTCTTTCTCTTTTACTCACAACGTGGTTGCACGAAAATTGTACTACTATGCACTTTAGCGCTTTATTTATCCTAGGCCAATAAAATTTTATGTAAACTTTATTAATTTCTATTATTGCAGAAAAAGTTTCCACACTGTAAATTTTTCGGAGTATAAATTATCGAACTAAAAAGTAGGCAAATGTATTTTTAATGTAAAAAGATACAGGACGCTTTGGTCACTGATCAGAGGCGCAGACAGTACACACTAAAAGAAATTTACATAAACTTAGAACTTTATATTTATTTAAAAGCTTGATTCAGGCTTCGGTTTAAATGGAATGACGATTTACGTACAAGATTTTATTTTATTGTTTAAATTTTCGTATCAAAATTCATTCAATAGTTTATATGTCACAAGAGATGACATAAACAGAGATTTGATCAAAATCCCTTAACTGTTTTAGTGAAAACACCATACTATTATTTTTATTTATTTTTTAATATTAAAATGATATTTTATGTATTGTACTTTGTATTATATTATATATTTGTATGATAATTCTTCAATATTATTAGTATTTGGCGCTTGCCGGCATGTGCCAAATTTAATTTCAATCGGACACTAGGAAGTTGATGGAAAAAGGTTTGCAAATTTTGATGTTACATACAAAATAGGAATGTTGTTAGTTAAATAAAAGTTTGTTATACAAACAATTTCTTTTATAAACCTCATTATTTAGAATTTTTAAACGAGCAGGCTAGATTGCCTCGTAAAACGGACCTCGTAAAACCTCGCAAGCTGACAATGCTATTATATCCGTATATTCATCATAACATAAAATTACATAAAATACCAAAAAGAAACCTTTAAAATATCGAGACCTAAAATGATTTATCATGCATGTTCATCTTAAAACGATGAATAAGGTTTCGTTATTGCCTCCGTAAAAAAGGTATCCCAATTTAATGTAACTGGTTAGAAATTAATAATACTACAACCATAATATATTTTAGTCATCATCCATTTAGTCGAAAGATATTTACTGCTATACATAGCCTTCCTCCAAAGATCACTCCCCCGAATCATAACATTTTCTTTTGTTTTAGTTTTTCTTTATAAAACGCTAATTTCATATGTAAAGACCTATTTATGATATTTATGAGTTAGATTTCTATTATTATGTCGGGGATAAGACTTTAAATAGACTAAAAGCCCACTTGGATATTATTTTTACCAAGCCCGGTGAAACTCTCAAAACCTATAATGACTCGAGGGCCGTTAAGGACCCGAAAAAATATATATTCTTAATCTGTCAGTCTGACCTTTCAAGTACTACTAAGCAAGAGATTCCGAACACGACCGCCGGCGGGAACGGACGTGTTTGCGACCGCTCTCTGCCGCCTTCGTGACCTTCACACTCGACCGGTTTTGCTGCGCGCCAGAATTGCCGTGCTCGTCGCACACTATCGCCGTCTCGCTCTCACCTTTCGTGTCACGTACTTTTCAGTACGTTACACGAACGCCAACTGCACTTTTAAGTGCAACCGTTTCTATTCAACGAAATCCACACTTTAGTGGTCGCTTGTCGGAGGAAACCTCTCGGTGCTAACGAAGGCAAGCGGAGCGTGCCTCGAGCGCCCGCCGGTTACCTCCTTCAGAAGTAAACGGTAAACTCGGACGGGCTTGGGAATCTTGGCCCCAAGTGTGTCCTTACCACTCTACCTATCCTGCTACACATCCATCCCCGAGTGTCTGTTTGGGCGCAGCTAGGTATTTATACCGGCTGCGTTCTCTGCCTTGGGATTGATAGGGACCTCCTTTTCGGGCAGTTCTTTTCCTGCGAGTCATTCCACCCTGACCAGCAGGTCCCTTTGCACGGCTCGGGATAGCCGTTTAAATTCACTCGGCGCACCCCCTGCCTCTCCGGCAGGGAGGTTTGACTTCAGCCCCGCCCACCCGCTACCGCCGGAAAGGCAAACAACGTAGATTTAGAACGTTTCCTAGCGTTCGCAACTAATCGTGACCCGTCGCTTTTGACGGAGTACAATAGGGCCATCGCGGCCACGCAACCCGCCGTTGTTTTCGTACAGGCCGCCAAAGCCCCCCGCGACCCCGCCGCACCCTACGCGACGTATAAAAAGAAGACCGTCTCGCGATCCAGCTCGACGGCACCCCGCGTTCACCGACAGACGCCGTACAAACAGCCGTCATCGCGTTCGCGTTCCCCATCCAATCAAGCCGCGACTCCAGCACCCTCTGCGCTACAAACGACGAATTCCTTCGCGTCGTTAGTTCCCGAAGCGGACACGCCGACGCCGACGCTAGATCGACGCTAGATAGCATCGACGCGTCGCAGACCGCCGTGAGGGCCCCACGGAAACGGGCCGCAGACGCGTCGATATCCTCATCTACCGGAGCAGGCGCCCGCCAGCTCTGCACTATGGCCGCCTCTTCCGCCAGCTCTCGGTCAAGGCGGCTCATGACCCATCGGGGAAACGCCGTTCCCCGATGGGGGCGGAGCGCCAGCTCCTCTGGGGAAGTGGAGACCGCAAACCGAATATATCGGTGATCCGAAAAGGTCTCCACTTCCTCCAGGACTCTCCAATTTTGCACACGGCGTGCGACAGACGGCGTGGCAAACGATACGTCCACCACGGACCCTCCGTTCTGTGGCACGCACGTGTGGACGGATCCTCTGTTGAGGAGGGACAGTCCAATCTCGACTGTCCACTCCTCAACTGCGGCCCCCCGCGGGTCCGTGACCGCCGCCCCCCATGCCCGTGACTTGGCATTGAGATCACCAAGCAGGACAATGGGGAGCGGTGACAGCCGCCTAACCGCCTGCCCCAGGGAGTCGAGAAAAGCCTCGAACTCCACCAGGGCCCGGTTTGGGGAGAAGTACACCCCAACAATGGCGTACCCTCCCCAGACAGCCGCCACGAATCCCGCTCCTCTCTCCTTAATTGAGAGGGGCGAACCCGTGCTGTGGATCGCTACGGAGCCACCCGAGTCTCCTGCCCAGTAAGGCTGGACAGGGACGTAATACGGCTCCGCAGCGACCGCTACGCCGATGTTCCACTCCACCACTGACTGCACAAATAGGTCTTGTGCAGTGGCGGAGTGGTTCAGGTTCGCCTGGATGCAGCTGGTATGGGTGTGCTGCATTATTCAGTCATACCAGCTGCCTCCGACCTAGGTCCCTCCATCCGTCTCCCAAACGGCCTCCTCTTTACGGAGGGGGGCTTACAGCTCGCCCCCCCCATATAGTGCTCTGCAGGTATTCCTGCGTCGGCACATACCGCGCAGTGCAGCTTGACAGCTGCACAGCTCGCCGCCGTATGGCCTGGGCCGCCGCACCTATAACACAGGGTGCTCCTGTCGGCTGCCGACTCACACATTGAGCGAGTGTGGCCCAAGCCCATGCACTTGAAGCAGCGCATGGGCTTCTCTTCCAATGTTCGTATTCGGGCCACACTCCAGCCGACCAGGAGACGCCCCGCCTCTGCCAGCTTTCTGGCTTCCGCCACGGGGAGTGATACAAACGCCACTCCCCCTCCCCAATCCTGCCGGATGGGGCCGACCCTAACCACGTCCGGCCCGCATCCGGTCTTGAGGCCAATTGCGGACCTGAGCTCGGCCTGAGACACCGACTCGTCGAGCCCGACTATCCTTAGCTCCGCACGTTTGACCGGCCTGGTGATCACCGCCACTTCAGCAAGTGCCACCTTCAGCTGGTCAGCCAGGCCGGCCGCCTTCTTCTCACCCTCGGAGCCAGGAAGCTCGATAAGCCTGGCTCCGGTTGCGGTAGTGCGGAGCTTGATGTCCTCGATGCCAAGGCCCGCGAGCCCCACCGTTTCCCGCGCCTTAAGCACCGCCGCCGTGTAGGACACCCCCTTCGCCACGGCCTCAGGCTGCAGTGTAATTAACACTGCAGCCGAGCGCGGCGCTGAAGGCACCTTGGGCTGGGCCCTCTTCTTCGGCGCGGAAGTTACTGGCGCAACTGGGGCCGCCTTCGCCTTTTTTGGACGACGGACAACCGTCGTCCACATCTCATTCTCGCCGGCCTCAGCTGTAACACAGGCGGGAGCCGTGGCCGGAAGTGCAGCCCACTCCATCCCCAGCGGCTGCTGAGTTGGAGCGGGCGCACTTGCCCTATCCGGTCTTGCCCGGGAGACAGACTGGACCCTGTCCGATTTTGCCCGGGAGCCAGACCGGGGCCTTTTGCCTTCGCTGGCTAAGCTAGCGGGCCTGGGACCAGCCACAGCCCTGTTATTCGCAGGCCCCTTATCACCCGCCAGCGGTGGGCGGAGAACCTTCTTCGGGAGGAGTCGGCCATCCACCTCCAAGCTGTCAAAGCGGGCATCCAAAATTTTTATTGACCGCTCCATCCTTCCGAAGCCCTCCGCCAACATCTGCTCCCAATCCCGGGATGGAGCCTCCGCTTGCACTGTCGGTGGGACCTCCGCCTGCACTGGCGGCGGAGGAGGTGGAGGAGGCATAACCTGCCTCGCACTAGCCTCTCGCCGCCATGCGAGGACCTCCTTCTTGAGGTCCTCCACCTGCTGGCGGAGGACCCTTGTTTCCCGTCCCAGGCGAGCTGTTTCCGCGGTCGCAGTCCGCTCAAGGAGCGCCTCCACAACCTCCCTCAGGGAATTAGCTGCCTTCTTCAGGGTCTTAATGTAGGTGCCCTTTAGATTCCCTGAGGTGCGGCACACCTCTAAGATCTCTTGTACCCCATCGTTGGTGATGGTCCTCAGGGTGTCCGTGTCGAGGTTCTCCACCTCTATACGCCCTCCATCACCAGACACAGTCTGGGGGACCACCTCCACATCAACATCGACGACAACAGTGTCGCCCGCAGCCTTTAAAAACGGCTGAACAGAGCCTTTGCTCCCTTCAGCCAGCCGTCCCGAGCTCTTGGAACGCCCCATTCCACGAGCGGTTCCTCTTATCGCTCGGTTGGTCTTGGGGACCTTCGCAGAGTCCCAATCCACTTCCAGAGCGTCGTACCGGGACCCGAAGGTCCTCTTGGCCTCAGCCCCAGAAGGCCCTGAACGCGCATCCGACGCCATGGAAGGCTTAGTCGAACTCCGCAAAATCATGTTGTCTCGGTGTGACGACTTTTTCAACTCCTGCCCATCATTGGGCGATAAATCTGCCATTCAAGGCCTGCAATAGACTAGGGGGAGTTAAGCTCCACCGTACTAACCAAGAAAAAAAAAAAAAAAAAAAAAAATAATAATAATAATAATAATAATAATAATAATAATTCTTAAACACTAAAACCAGTCCAAATTAAAAATCGAAAACCATAAAATGAAAAAGTCAAAAGTCCAAAAAAAAAGTAAAAACGACAACAAAATCCGGGGGAACAGCCAAGTCTTATAAATTAAAGCGTAACAACAATAACAATTAACCACTACTATAACGCATCAGAACAACAACACCACTAATGAGGGTCAGTCGTCCATAAAGTTTCACAAATACAACCGATTTATTTTACGTGTACCTCCACTCTTGTTTTTTTTTTTTTTATGATATCTCACAAAACATTCACAATAAAAATAATCCAATTGCTGATCCAAGTGCAGTCAATGAACCACTACAAATCAGCAATTAAAAACACCTACGTCACCGATCTATTTTTTCGCACCGCACGTGAACAAATGTTCTAAAATCCACATTTTCCACAAAAAAAAAATCCGTCAATTTTCACATTTAGTAAAAAACAAAAACACCACCGCATAGAGGGCACCGAGACGCATCTTTTCATATACGGCACGGGCATATACGGAAACATTTTACCATCTCCCAGATTTTTCGACTGCGGAGTGACTTGAAAACGATCCGTTCACTACCGCGACCAAGACCAAGTCCCATCACAGTTTAAACCTAACCTAACCAATTTTATCGCCGCATCGTAAAAATTAAAATGTCTCACTAATCACTCAAAACGGCACAAAATGTTGAAGTAGGACGTATTTAACGTAAACCAAAATATAATCATTCAAAAAGTAAGACAAATATATAGAATGTTGCACTAGCCAGTTCGAATATGGTTCCTTTTATATATTAAAATGTACGATGAACATATGAGTTCACGAGAATACCCCGGGGGATCGGGCTAGGGTATCCTGGTGGACTTCACTATTGTGAAGGGCAACTACGGAACTTTACACTGCGTGTGGCCCGACATGCATATGGATTTTTTATATATCATTGCATTTAACTTATTTTTATATTTGTAGGGTGAGTTTACGCCCATAAGGCAAGGCATATACATAATTACGTTCTTAATGTGCGTAATGGGGTTGTGTATTTTATCGCAAGCGGCCCAAAGTCTGCAGAATAATACACAAGTAGTGAAACGCAATCTGTGTAAAGTTCTTCTTTACTCCGTACACAGTAAGTTGTAATATCTATTCTTATTTGTTAAATAAAACTAAGAGTACTTAAACTTAGATTCAAGACATAGTTAGATAATAGCAACGACAACCGAGTAATGACAATTTATCCAAAGTCGTTATACTGATCAACAAATCTCATAGCCAAATCCTCTACCTATCATAGTTAGATTAATATAATAACTGATCCCAGAACGTAAAGTATCGAAGTGGATTTCTTACCCGGTGAACTTTTATTATTTGAAAATTATCTCTACATGGTTGTTGGCGATGTTTTTCGACATTATTTTACAGACTATCTACGAGTATAATACACCGATGTTTTTAAATAAGTAATGTGACATAATATAGATTTAAAGCGAGTCTAGAACGTGTCTTGTTATTTGATTTGACACTGATTTTGTTTTGTATTTTTTTCTGAACCGCCAAAACTTCTGCTATAAGCCATTTCAAGATTATCCATTTATTACCGGGCATCCTGTATATTCTTAGTAAAGTAGACGGTAAAGAGCAAACTTCAACCATCTGATAACCAGATGAGATATATTTTTTATCAAATTTATTGATTTATAAACACGCCTGTGATAGCTTGCCTGACGAAAAATTTTTATGACTATTTTCTTATTTTCATGACTTGTTCTATCACTCGAACTTCGGACGCTCTACTTTCTTCCTCGGACATATTTAATTGCTCCGATTTTAAAACTTCAAAGCATGCCAATAATATTCCTTGAACGTATACCTAACGTAACGTATCCTGCAAAACATGCAGGTAAGCGTATACTATTATTATAGCCAATACTAAAATTATCTTTCTTTCGATACCAATTTTTATTTGTTAACAGATGGGTGTAGTTATCTATCTATATACTCACCTGTTCATAGCTGCTTGCTAGGTAACCATGAACAAAAATAAGTAGGCAAGCCTACCAAGGCATATTCTCCATATTAAAAACTATCAGTTTGAGCCATGAACACTTTTCGATAGGCAAGCTATCATAGACGTGTTTATAAATAAATCAATTTTGATAATAAAAAATGTTATCAAATGTTATCAGATGGGTGAAGATCGTTCTTCACCGTTTCTTAGACCATCTAATGTGTACAAAAAACTTGAACAGATGTGTCTAAGTTGCTATTCTACATTCCTTTACACACTATCTACATTGCACTGAAGTTTTTGATTAACAAACGTATCTATAACCCTATAGTCTGTCACGTGGACAATTAAATAAGTATAATATACCAGAAAATAAATATATTAAAAGGAGTTATGGAAATGAAAATGGAAAATAGATTAATAAGTGTAATTCGAAAGCATTTACATTAACTGAGATATAAAAACAGAGTACCTTATTAAAGTCTATTTATGATAATAAAACCTTCACTAGTAAGAAATGTCCAAGTTTTTAATATATCCGGAAAAGATCTGTTAATGAAATTCCGTCGTGAGACGCTTGTGTTTCATTAAAACTCCATTCTGTTCCATTATTATATCTGCTTCCTCAAGCCAGCATGATTGAATGTATCCGCCAGGTTTTTAATTCGTTTTATAATAATTGTTGAGTAAAAAGTTCGAACTCCTTCGAATACCAGTTATAATTCGAAAGGTCTCTTGTTATAACAAAACAAGTTTTATCGACTCCAGACAAATATGTTTGAGTCAAGACAATAAATATAATAGAAGATATAAATAAACTTATACAATTCTCATTTAAGATTGTACAATTCCTTTAGCGATCCGTGTCTCTCCGTCAGTCCGAATCGATCCGTCATCTTTCAATTATTTTATCGTCTTGTTCATATTTTAAATTTAAAAAGTTCTTCAGCCATAATACAATATATACGACCTACTTATTCAATATATAAATCGTAAAATAAGTTTGTAATACAATATTTAAAATAATAAATTACCTATAGATGAGATGCCTTCGGAAAGGAACATAAACACAATAAATGAATAAATGAGAAATCAAATAAAGTGAAATAAATATATATAATTAAGAGATAAAAATGATTGATAAAACAATCATTACAAGTCTCTCCCACAATATCTTCATTACACTGATTAATATTTAATAGTAAATGATAATGATGTTCTAGGTCCAGAGTGCTACAAAGCTACGAAGGATCTCCTCAGGCTTGTGGAGATGCGACCAATATATACACGCGGTTTCGGATCTATAAACATTGACATGACCTTACTACCAAGTTGTGCAGCTTTCTGTGCTTCATATACTATTATAGCACTACAGTTTAATAACGTAGTTTGAAAAGATTAATACAAATATATTTAATGTAGTTTAAGCATCGTTCATTACTTCTTTAAAGAAATGTATATATCCTAATTCACGATTTCTGTAGATTAGGTATGTGTGTTATAATAATTACAATAATGGTATCTGAAAATGTATTTTACTTTATAATCGTTTATTGTCATTTAAATGCGCAATGTATAACGAGTTAAAAAATCTCTTTTATTAACGGAAATCATACATCAAATTTAGTTCTTTACATTTACAGGTATATTTTTACTATCTTGTTTTAATTATCAAGAGAGTACAGTTTGACATTTTCACCTGTCAGCGTTGCCCCATATGAACGAGTTATGCAAATCCAGTTATCCGTTATCCAACGTCCAGTTGATTCAGCTCTTTCTCTTTTACTCACAACGTGGTTGCACGAAAATTGTACTACTATGCACTTTAGCGCTTTATTTATCCTAGGCCAATAAAATTTTATGTAAACTTTATTAATTTCTATTATTGCAGAAAAAGTTTCCACACTGTAAATTTTTCGGAGTATAAATTATCGAACTAAAAAGTAGGCAAATGTATTTTTAATGTAAAAAGATACAGGACGCTTTGGTCACTGATCAGAGGCGCAGACAGTACACACTAAAAGAAATTTACATAAACTTAGAACTTTATATTTATTTAAAAGCTTGATTCAGGCTTCGGTTTAAATGGAATGACGATTTACGTACAAGATTTTATTTTATTGTTTAAATTTTCGTATCAAAATTCATTCAATAGTTTATATGTCACAAGAGATGACATAAACAGAGATTTGATCAAAATCCCTTAACTGTTTTAGTGAAAACACCATACTATTATTTTTATTTATTTTTTAATATTAAAATGATATTTTATGTATTGTACTTTGTATTATATTATATATTTGTATGATAATTCTTCAATATTATTAGTATTTGGCGCTTGCCGGCATGTGCCAAATTTAATTTCAATCGGACACTAGGAAGTTGATGGAAAAAGGTTTGCAAATTTTGATGTTACATACAAAATAGGAATGTTGTTAGTTAAATAAAAGTTTGTTATACAAACAATTTCTTTTATAAACCTCATTATTTAGAATTTTTAAACGAGCAGGCTAGATTGCCTCGTAAAACGGACCTCGTAAAACCTCGCAAGCTGACAATGCTATTATATCCGTATATTCATCATAACATAAAATTACATAAAATACCAAAAAGAAACCTTTAAAATATCGAGACCTAAAATGATTTATCATGCATGTTCATCTTAAAACGATGAATAAGGTTTCGTTATTGCCTCCGTAAAAAAGGTATCCCAATTTAATGTAACTGGTTAGAAATTAATAATACTACAACCATAATATATTTTAGTCATCATCCATTTAGTCGAAAGATATTTACTGCTATACATAGCCTTCCTCCAAAGATCACTCCCCCGAATCATAACATTTTCTTTTGTTTTAGTTTTTCTTTATAAAACGCTAATTTCATATGTAAAGACCTATTTATGATATTTATGAGTTAGATTTCTATTATTATGTCGGGGATAAGACTTTAAATAGACTAAAAGCCCACTTGGATATTATTTTTACCAAGCCCGGTGAAACTCTCAAAACCTATAATGACTCGAGGGCCGTTAAGGACCCGAAAAAATATATATTCTTAATCTGTCAGTCTGACCTTTCAAGTACTACTAAGCAAGAGATTCCGAACACGACCGCCGGCGGGAACGGACGTGTTTGCGACCGCTCTCTGCCGCCTTCGTGACCTTCACACTCGACCGGTTTTGCTGCGCGCCAGAATTGCCGTGCTCGTCGCACACTATCGCCGTCTCGCTCTCACCTTTCGTGTCACGTACTTTTCAGTACGTTACACGAACGCCAACTGCACTTTTAAGTGCAACCGTTTCTATTCAACGAAATCCACACTTTAGTGGTCGCTTGTCGGAGGAAACCTCTCGGTGCTAACGAAGGCAAGCGGAGCGTGCCTCGAGCGCCCGCCGGTTACCTCCTTCAGAAGTAAACGGTAAACTCGGACGGGCTTGGGAATCTTGGCCCCAAGTGTGTCCTTACCACTCTACCTATCCTGCTACACATCCATCCCCGAGTGTCTGTTTGGGCGCAGCTAGGTATTTATACCGGCTGCGTTCTCTGCCTTGGGATTGATAGGGACCTCCTTTTCGGGCAGTTCTTTTCCTGCGAGTCATTCCACCCTGACCAGCAGGTCCCTTTGCACGGCTCGGGATAGCCGTTTAAATTCACTCGGCGCACCCCCTGCCTCTCCGGCAGGGAGGTTTGACTTCAGCCCCGCCCACCCGCTACCGCCGGAAAGGCAAACAACGTAGATTTAGAACGTTTCCTAGCGTTCGCAACTAATCGTGACCCGTCGCTTTTGACGGAGTACAATAGGGCCATCGCGGCCACGCAACCCGCCGTTGTTTTCGTACAGGCCGCCAAAGCCCCCCGCGACCCCGCCGCACCCTACGCGACGTATAAAAAGAAGACCGTCTCGCGATCCAGCTCGACGGCACCCCGCGTTCACCGACAGACGCCGTACAAACAGCCGTCATCGCGTTCGCGTTCCCCATCCAATCAAGCCGCGACTCCAGCACCCTCTGCGCTACAAACGACGAATTCCTTCGCGTCGTTAGTTCCCGAAGCGGACACGCCGACGCTAGAAGGTACGAATAATAGCTACTCACCCGCTAGTCCGGATCCCGAACTCGGCTCCGATGAAATGGACGCCGAGAACACCACTACCGATAACGAGGGCTTCACCCTCGTTAAAAAGAACAAGCCCGCCAAAAGGGCCTCGCGATCACGACCCGAGTCTCCGGAGACTCCGTCCCACTCGCAAAAAACATAGAAAACCGGGCTATTAGTCACGCCCCCCGCTTCGCAGGGCCCTCAGCGCCTGCCGGTACCTTTGCCGGCAGAAAGGCGCGTCGTCCACCTCCGGTAATAGTCCAAGACAAGTCGGTCTGGACTAAGCTCTCTGACAAGCTCAGAGACCTTAAAATCAACTACACCTCGGCCAGTAACACGGCCAACGGTATCCGCGTCCAAGTGACAACCTCTGACGAATACCGTCAGTTCACAAAGTTGCTCCGGGAAAGCAATCTGCATTACTACTCATACACCTTAAGAGGATGAGCGTCACCTTCGGGTGTTAACCCGCCAAATCCCGATGTAAATCACACCCGAGGAGGTCAAAACTGACCTCTTAGCAAAAGCCCTCCCTGTCCGCGAAGTGCATAGAATGCACGGCGGACATTCCAAAAACCGACCACTCGATATGGTCGTAGTTATCCTGGATCTGACCCCCGAGGGCAGAGCCATTTACAATGTTAGGAAAGTGTGCGAGCTCACCGGAGTAGCCGTAGAGCCCCCACACAAGAATCGCAGTCCTCCGCAGTGTCACAACTGCCAGTTGTACGGGCATTCGGCCCGCAACTCCCATCTCCGCCCGAGGTGCGTTAAGTGCCTCGAGGACCACGCGACGAGCGAGTGCACGTGCACTCGCGAGTCCCCTACCCCTCCGAGCTGCGTGCTATGCGGCAGCGTGGGCCACCCCGCGAACTATCGCGGCTTTCCCCGTGCCCCGCGCCCTACGCGCCCTATGCGCCCAAGGCCTGATGACAGCGATGCTACTGCGTCTGTCCCGTGCTAGGAATTAGATACCAGTTAGAAATGGCTCGCGTTAAACTCAGGCGTCTAAACATCTCTTTTTTTAACGCGCGAAACCTCTTTCCTCAACGTGACCTAGTAGCCACCTTTCTTAGGAAACGGGAGATAGACGTGTTTCTAGTCTTCAACCCTAAGAAAGCGAATTATAACATAGTTAGAAATGACCGTGCCACCCGAGGAGGCGGCACGCTCATCTACTACAAGCGTTCCCTCTATTGCATCCCAATAGACCCTCCCGCACTTACCAATATGGAAGTGTCCGTCTGTAGAATAGGCATGACTGGCCATTTTTTTTTTTTTTTTTTTTTTTTTTACGTGGTGGAACCCTTCATGGGTACACACCCGCCCGGGGGGACGAGTGGTTATGTGAGACTCCTACTCACTAAACCTCCACGGTGTACCATCAGCCGCCACAATGGGGCGAAACGGGATCGCAGTAGCACTAACCGCGTCGCCCCGGCGGCCGGCCCCAATCGGGCCTCCGGCGCTAAAGAGAGACAGTCTGGTACAACCCGAACTGTCTCCCAGACGGCTGAACCAGTGCAATGGGAAGACGGGCCCCCCGACCCAATCTCCCCTTGGTTCAGCAAGGTAGAGGAGAAGGCAGATGGAACGCCCTCCTATCTCTACCTATTCGTCTGCGCCTGACCTCTCCCAGGTCCAGGTGCGGATGGTAGTGCTCGCGTCTTGGCTGAGGTGGGCGGCCTGCAGGCAGCGCCCCCCATGTAGTGCTCCTTCGGCCTTCCGGCGTCGGCACACAAGGCGCAGTGGAGCTTTGCAGCTAAACACTCCAACGCCTTGTGTCCGGTTTGCCCGCATCTGAAGCACAGCTGACTTCTGTCTACAGTAGACGGGCAGAGCGGGCGAGTATGGCCCACACCCATGCACTTGTAACAGCGCATGGGCCCACTCTCAACAAGGCGCACATGCACCGCACTCCACCCAACCAATAGACGTCCCGCCTCAATCAGCACTCTGGCAGCGGCTACTGGGACCGAAAGGAGGACAGCTCCCATTCCTCTTCCATACGTGCGTATGGAACCAGCCCTGATAAGGGCTGGCTCGCAGCCACCTTTTCTTGCTGCGGCCGTCACCACCTCCTCGACTGATATCGAGTCGTCCAGGCCGACAACACGCAGTTTCACCATCTTGGTGGGTCTTGCCACAGTGGCTACACCCACCAATGCCGCCTGCAGCTGTTCGGCCAGCTGATCCGCCTGTTCGGAGCCACGGGATCCTCGGACCTACACGATCCTAGATCCCGTAGCTGTGGGTCGAGTTGAGATATCCTCGATCCCAAGGTCCGCCACCGTGATATGATCCCGCGCCTTCAAGAGAGCCGCACTATAGCTCAGCCCCCCCGCCAAGGCCTCTGGCTGCAGTGTAATAAGCACTGCAGCTGAGCGCGGTGTCGAGGGGAGCTTCACTTTGGGCCTAGACCCAGGCGCTCTTCCCTTAGAAACAGGAGCCACTACCGCGGGAGCCCTCGGTGTTGTTGAGGGCTTTTTCTTTTTCCTGCGGCGACGCGACACCGTTGTCCAGCCCTCGACGTTCGGCTCTGCAGAGGCTGAAGCAGAAACATCAGCTCCAATCACGTCGCACTCCATCTCTTGAGTCTGCCTGTGACGGCTGACAAACGTCGCACCCTCCGCACGAGATGCAAGGGCTGGCGCGGTAGCCTTAGGCACTGCGGTCTTGCGGACTGAAGCCTTGGGACCGACAGGCCCGGAAGCAGCGGTGCCTGAAACAATTTTCTTGTCGGCAGCCAGTGGGGGGCGAACCACCTTGGCAGGAAGGAGACGGTCATCCAAGGCCTCAATGCGGGCGGTGATAACCTCCCCCAATGAGACCCGGAGGGTCCGCTCCATCCTGTCCATGTGGACCCCCAACGCGTCCACCAACGCCTGCGGAAGGGAATCCGGCCCCTGGCTTGGACAATCCGGCAGCTCTTGCGGCAACGGTAGCGCAGGTAGAACCTCACCTCGACTACGCAACGAGGCGAGCTCCGCCTTGAGGTCTTCGACCTCCTGACGGAGCTTTCTCGTTTCGCGTCGGAGGATGAGGGTCTCACTGGCCACCGTGCGCGTGAGAGCGGTGGCTGTCACTTCTTGGAGTGTCCAAGCCGCCTCCTTCAACGTCTTAACAAACGTACCCTTGAGATTGCCAGATTTCTTGGCAACCTCAAGGATCTCGTCCGTCTTTGTTTTGGCGAGGGCTCTCAGACTCGCGGGGTCGAGAAACTCGATACCCTCGAGTACCCCCGGATCCGCAACAACAGGCACCTCGTCAGGGCTGGTCGGCTTGACAACAGGACGGTCCTTGGACCCCCCTGCTTCTCCGACTGCTGCCGCACGTGTCAATCCACTTGTTGAGCCTGGTTCACGGGCTTTGCCCCTCCTGGCAGTGGTAACCTTGCTAGGAGTGGCCTCCACCCCCTCCGCACCAGCGATCTCTACAGCATGCGACCGTTTAACGGCCACAGCAGCAGGCCCTAATATATTAGTCCCATCATTCCAATGTTTGACTGCAAAGCGGTCCAACGAGGGGACCCTATCCAGTCTCACAATGGGCACAGCATTAGTCCGTATGGAAACTGAAGTCGTCGTTGTATGCATATTCGAAGTCCGTTCACAAGAAGCCTGAGTCGTCGTATTTATATCATCGCGCAAAATTTTGCCCCCCCCAGAAGACGCGGGGCAGCCCGAGCTAAGCTCGGGGAGGGATTCTCCCTTGCGGGTACCCTCCTGGGGTAATACCATTTTTAATTTTGCTCTGTCCATTTCGTCGTTTTTTTTTATCCGTCCGTTAGCGGTACGCCTGCCGGGACCGGTATGAAACAACCGATCCCGCCAGCCGCTGTCCGGAACTGGGCCCTTGGGGCTCGAACTGAGCCCTCATCGGCCTCAGCCCGGTACTGGGTGCGCCGCGCACATGCCACACCCAGGAGTTTTAAGGCTCTCCAGCCGGCACTCCTCCATAGTTCCCTCTGATAAGCAGAGGGATACATGGAGGAGCGCGTCAGGTATCAGCCGCCGACCAGAGTGGTCGACGTTGCCCGGGGTGCACCACGAGGAGGTTCCTGACATCGCACCCCATGACTGGCCATCCGTCAATCACGCTTGTCTCTGCATATCTCTCCCCGAGTAGAAGACTCCTTCAGTCCGACCTGGAGGCGCTCCTTTCACTCGGACAATCTGTCATAATAGCAGGCGACCTCAATAGCGGTCACACTCACTTCAACAACTCGCGTAACACCCGTAACGGGGTTATACTCGATCTGCTATGCGATGTGCTCGGCTTTGACGTCATAGCCCCACTAGAACCCACGCACTTTCAAGATAACTGTCACACGACCGTACTTGACATAGCCCTCCTCAAAGGTGTCTCGCTTCGGTTACGACTTATAGAAGTCGTACACGAACTAGACTCCGATCACCACCCAGTTATCTTACAACTCGGGCAACCGTTCGACCCCAGTCCGCCAAAAGTCAAAGTAGTTGACTACGCGATCTTAAATCGCTACCTAACGGATAACGCGACCCCATCCAGCTTAGCTAGGATCCCCGACGTATTAGAGTCAACAGCAGACGCCGACTTAGCGATCGATTCCCTGGTCGACTACCTCCAAACCGGTGTAAGGGAGGCCTCGAGAGAGGTGCAAGCGGCGATCGAACGCCGCTTTATACTCCCCCCCGGCTTACGAGCGTTAATCACGGAAAAGAACACCGCGACACGTGCACACGATTCTTATCCGACGAGGAATAACACCCGTAAGTTACGACGACTTCAGAGAGAGGTCAGAACTCGCATCGGCGAGTTCAGAGGTCACCGGTGGGATAACCTCTTAGAGGGTCTCAAGCCATCCCATCTGGCTTACTGGAACCTCGCCCGCTCTCTGAAGTTAGAAGCTACCGCCCTGATGCCACCCCTCGAAAGGGGCCCCTATCTCCCACCCGCGTTCGATAGCGACGATAAGGCAGAATGCCTTGCTGCAAGCTTGGAAAGCCAGTGCTCCCCAAACTGCGACGACGTAGACACTGCCCACATTGAAACTATTGAGACCGCCGTTCAGGAACTAACGTTGATTCCCCCCGCGAAAACGTTAACCCCGGTCACGCATGACGAGATTTGTTCTGTTATTAAAGGCCTTAAGCCTAGAAAGTTCCCCGGCCCCAACGGTATCAGGAATGAAGTACTTAAATTTCTTCCCAATCACCTCATAGCTCTTTTGGTCTGCATCTTCAATGTAGCCATAGCTCACTGCTATTTTCCAGCCGTCTGGAAAAAAGCTATAGTTGTAGGTATTCACAAGCCTGGCAAAAAAAGCTTCGCTTCCCGATAGCTATCGTCCGATCAGCCTTTTAAACACGCTAGGGAAACTTTACGAGCGGCTCCTTCTGAACCGTCTCATAACCGTTATAGATGTTAAAAATCTATAATACCCTTCCGAACAGTTCGGTTTTCGCGCCCGACACTCGTGTACACATCAAGTGCACCGCCTCACGGAGCACATAACCATCAACTTTGCTAAAAGTAGTATCGCCCCCGCCCGTACGCTTGCGGTCTTTTTCGACGTAGCTAAGGCCTTCGATAAGGTCTGGCATGCCGGACTAGTCCACAACCTACATCAATTAGAAGTCCCGGATAGGTTAGTTCACCTAGTTCACGATTTTCTACGCGACCGCACCTTCCACTACCGAGTGGAAGGAGTACTATCTACCGCCCACCCTATACGCTCAGGCGTCCCGGAACGTTCCATTCTGGCGCCTTGCCTTTTCAATCTGTACGTCAGCGACCTCCCGAAGCCCCCCGGGGTCGGTAGGGCTCTACGCTGACGACGCAGTCATATACGCGATAAACAGACACAGAAAAAATCTCGCCTGCGCTGTCCAACGTATCGTAACCACTCTCGGGGAGTGGTTTCGAACGTGGCGAATAGCTATTAATCCGGTAAAGAACGCCGCGATTATGTTCGAACCGCATACATGTAAACTACCACGCACGGTAGGACCCCTCTCATTATTCGGTAGCAATATCCCTTGGGCCATCAAGACTAAATATCTGGGTGTCACCCTCGACTCGAAGCTTAACTTCAACGCACACGTTACTATAGTCCGGAATAGGGTCGTCTGGATTCTTTCCCGCTTGCGACCTTTGCTCAGTTCGGTAAGCAAAATGTCCTTAAGACTATATAAGCTAAGCTATATAAGATAAGCTTACACTGTACAAGATGTGTATAACTTTCCGTTGCGGAGTTGGTGATTTTTAATTTAAAATACATTTAATTCGACAATAATATAATTTTGCATGTTTTTTCACAAAGATGAAGTTGACAACTCATAATATTTTTACTCATAATTTTCTTTTTTTAACTAACCTGTTTTATTTGTATAATGAGGTGATACTTAAACATTATTCGTTACATATGAAAGATACACTACAAAATTGAACATTCTCACCCACCAAGGACAAGGTTTTCCTTGTCCTTAACATTGACAAATTATTATTATTCCATACACATTTTAGTTAGATATTAAACACAATTTAGAAACTGGCCTTTTAATTATGCCACTCTTACATTTTAAACTAACCACACGCGTTATCCCATCGGATCCAGTATGTTTTTCCGTTATTCGACCAAATAACCATCTAGCCGGCGGAAGATTTTCTTCCATTATAAGAACAACGTCGCCTATAGAAGGTTCTGGACTTATTTTGGACCATTTGTACCGATGATGAAACTGCACTAAATATTCTCGAGCCCATCGTTTCCAAAATTCTTGCAACATTCTCTGCAGTAATTGCCATCGACGTAGCGAACTAAGAGAGGAATTCTGATAGTTACGATCTGGTATAGACACAAGTGGTTCGCCCACCAAAAAATGTCCCGGTGTCAGCGGGACAGCATCATCAGTACTAATACTGACTTTAGACATGGGGCGCGAATTTAAACAAGCTTCTATTTGCGATAGAAGTGTAGTCATTTCTTCAAATGTTAATGTAGAATTACCAATTACTCTTCGCAAATGATACTTTGCTGATTTTATACCCGCCTCCCATAAACCACCGAAGTTTGGTGAATAAGGTGGAATAAAATGCCAGCTTGTTGAATTATTTGCTAAGTTCTCAGCGATAGTCTTTACTAATTGTGATCTCTCACTAGCAAATAAGTCTTTCAAAAGTCTTGCAGCACCAATAAAATTACTACCATTATCACTCCATATTTCCGCGCAATGTCCTCTGCGAGCAACAAATCTTCTAAAAGCTGCTAAGAAAGCCTCAGAAGTTAAATCACTAACAGCTTCCAAATGTACGGCTCTTGTAGCCATGCATATAAACAAACACACGTAACCCTTGTATGAACGTTGGCCTCGTCCTTTTGATATTCTAATATTTATGGGCCCTGCAAAATCAACACCACTGTGATAAAATGGCCTTAAAGTAGATCCTCTTGAAGCTGGAAGTTGTCCCATCAATTGTTGACGTGTCTTAGCACTTTGGCGTATACATACTACACATTGATGTACATAAGATTTTACCAAATGTTTAGCACCTATAATCCAGTATTTAGATCTCAAATAATTTAACATTAGTTGAGGACCACCATGAAAAGTTTTTTCATGAGCATCAGAAATAATTAAATTAGTAAGATGATTTTTCTTCGCTAATATTATAGGGTGTTTTGAGTTTTCACTTATTTGTGCATTTTGCAATCTGCCGCCGACTCTCAAAATACCTTCACCATCAACAAACGGATTTAATGAGATCAAAACATTACCCTTCCTTAATTGCTTTTCTTCTTTCAAATCTTCTATCTCAGATAAAAAGCTTTGGGTTTGACTTATTCTTATACATATTTTTAAACTGTTTTGAATTTCGCTACTGGTTATCCATTTCTCTTTATTACAGTGCTTAAATCTTTTACAGTAACTGACTACTCGGACAAGTCTTCGTAAAGAAGAGAATCTGATAAGTATATCATCATCATCATTGTTTTCTGTACTTAATAAACAAACCTTATTGGCCTTTTCTTCTAAACTTGTTTCTCTTAATTCCCTTTTGTATATTATTTCTTTATTTTTTAACCATTTAGGACCTTCTTTCCATAGTAACTCTTTCTCTAAGTTTTTACTTCCTCGAGACGCACAATCTGCCGAGTTATCTTTTGAAGATACATGAGACCACTGATGGGGTTCCAACGAAGTAAGTATTTCTGATACACGATTAGCGACGTACGTTTGCCATTTATTGGGTTGACTGTTAAGCCAAGCCAGTACTGTTTTAGAGTCCGTCCAAGCGTGAATATTTTCCTTAGGAACACCCATTACTTCTGACACTTCAACTAATAACCTAGTGACTAAAACTGCTGCACACAATTCCAATATTGGTATTGACACTTGTTTTATAGGAGCAACCTTAGTTTTTGATGTAATCAAAGACACGTAAATATCGCCTTGTATATTAATTATTCGGCTGTATACCACGGCAGCGTATGCATCTCCTGATGCATCTCCAAATCCGTGAAGTTCAATATGATCGTCATATCTTGTTTCTTTAATCCATCTTGGCAGTGAAAATTTGGAAAGTTGACTTAATTCTTTTCTATAATTTAACCAATCCTTAAGCAAATGTGAAGGGATTTCGTCATCCCAACCAATTCCTGTTAGCCACAATTTCTGAATGAAAATTTTAGCTCTTATTATAACTGGTCCAAGCCACCCCAATGGATCAAACAACCGTGCAATATCCGATATTATACTTCTTTTAGTTACAAATTGTCTTCTTTCTGGGAGCTGAATAGAATATTCGAACTCATCTGATTTTTGATTCCAGGTAAGTCCTAGAATTTTTATTAGCGTATCTACTTTCAAAATTTTTCTTCCGTTACTTATTATATTATTATTTTCTTTTTTTATTTCATTTTTAGCTTCAGTTTCTTTAAATATTTTTCTCAGGTCTTCGTTATTACTATTCCATTTTTGCAGTGTAAAACCTCCTTTTAACAGTAAAGTTTTCATCTCCGTGTGTATCTGTTTTCCTTCTTCAATAGAATGACATCCTGTTAATAAATCATCCATGTAAAACTCTTTTAAAATCCTGTCAGATGCATTGACAAATTCCATACCTTCATCATATGCAAGTTGCTGTAAACTTTTGACAGCTAGATATGGAGCTGAAGCTGTTCCGAATGTCACACGAAGCAATCTCAAGTGTTGAATTTCTTCTGTTGGGTTATCCCGCCACACTATACGTTGAAAATCAACATGTTTATCAGCTACCTTCACCTGTCGATACATCTTCACAATATCTGCTACAATACAAATTGGATATCTACGCCAATTCATTATAAGATGGCGTAAATCTGGTTGTAACTTAGGGCCCACAAGTAAATCGTCATTAAGACATACACCATTTGTTCCCAGCTGCGAAGCATTGAATACTACCCGAACTTTGGTAGTCACTTTGTCTTCACGTAAAACTGCATGATGTGGCAAGTACACCGAATTTATGTTGTTCTGATCTTCAAAGGGAATTATTTCCATATGACCCAGTGCTAGATATTCACTTATTACCTCTTTATAATCTTCCTTAAGAGAAGGATTTTTCATCAACTTCTGCTCAAGTCTTTCGAAACATTTTATTGCAATAGCCTTTGAGTTGCCCTTCACAATTTCAGGATCTTTTTTAAATGGTAGATTAACTATATACCTACCATCCTCGTCTCTAGTCGTAGTTTCTTTGTAAATTAATTCACACATCAATTCAGATGCTGTATATTTTTGTTTATGATTTGTTTGCTTCAAGTCTGTTTCCTGCTCCCAAAATTGTTTCAAATTGAAAAGTTCATCTTCTATACTGCAGTGCATCACTACAATCTTTGATGATTCTTGATCATAGCCCAATGCGCCCGATATTATCCACCCGAATGTAGTACATTGTGCAACTAACGTGTTACTCTTATTTCTTAAAACACCATTCTCGATAACTTTCCCATAAATTTCCGCCCCTAACAATATATCTACACGACTAGGTAAATGATAATCAGGGTCAGCCAACTGAACCTTCGATAAATCAAGCCAATCTAAAGTACTTACTCTTCTACTCGGAAGAAGGCCAGTTATAGTTTTTAGTACATATGCATGTACTAAAACTGTGAAATTTGGGTTAATCCTTGAATATAACTTTAATTTTACCATGTAGTTACAGGACATTATTCTATTTCCGTTTAATCCTGAAATCCGTCCTTGTACTGGAATCTTTCGCAATCTTAAATATTGAACAATACCCTCAGTGATAAACGATGCTTGAGAACCTTGATCGAGCAAAACTCTAACATTATGCATTTCGCCTATATAATTTTCCGCGTTAACTAATGCCGTTGCTAACAATACTTGATTCTGAACCGGAGTCGCAGAAAAGCATGACATTACTGCCGGAGTTTCATCAATATCTGATTCAGTCATCTTATTTCCTTGATATCCGTTATTTGCCGTTTCTTTATTTTGGTGAATATATTTCCCCGAGACCTGGTGAAGCGTAGCGTGATGTTTACGTTTACAAATTCGACAAAACGAAGAGCTCCTACAAAATCTGACACCATGCCCAGAATTTAAACATCGGTAACATAAACGATTCTGGTCTACGAAATTACGACGTTCTAAATAAGTTTTTAGACTAAATTCCTTACAATTTTGTATATGGTGATTTTGCTTACAATACACACAGTTTGTTTGTGTCAAATGAAAGGATTGCTTATCATATAACTTAACATTATTTTGAACTTTAGATCTATTGCTTGGTTTAGAATCTAGAAATTCAAGGGCTCTATATCTTGAAGTTAAAAATTCATTAAATTGCTTTAAATCGGGCAACTCTTCCGATGATACATCACTCGACACTTTAAATTCCCACTGTTTTCTAGATTCTTGATCCAGCTTTAAAGTTAACAAATGTATTATAATCAAATCCCAATTACTAGTATCAACACCAATATTTTTTAGAGAGTTCAAGCATTCCGTTGTAGTATTCAGTAAATCTTTCATTTGTTGTGCAGATTCAGATGTAAAATTTCTTTGACTAAGCAATCTTTTTAAAATTTGATTAGCTATATACTTTTTATTATTATACCGACCTTTTAACGTTTCCCAACAAATAGAATAATTAGCATCCTCAATTGAAATATGTCTAATTAACTGTTCCGCTTCCCCAGTTAAATAACTTTTTAAATAATGTAATTTTTGTACATTTCCCAATTTAATTCTATTATGAATAAGTGACATAAACAGATCTCTGAACGTAGGCCACTCTTCATATTTTCCAGAAAATTTAGGTATTATTATTTTAGGTAAATCAATAGTTTCACTATCCTTATTAATGTTTCTTATATCAGTATTTATAATTGCCCCGAATGAATCGATATAACATTGAAACTCTCCTTTTACTTCTAAATACAATTCTTCAGCCTTATCAAACAAATCATTTTTATAATAATCCGTTGCATTTAATTTTACAGAATCTAATTCTATAATTATACCGTTATGATTTGTTAAAAACTCAGACCACAATCTTTCTAAGTTTTCAAGCCTAGCCTTAGAATAAATCAAAGTCTTTTTATCTTTACTACACTTCCTAAAATTAATGACTGCCTTCCTAATACGTTCATATATGTCATTTTGTACTTTTATTAATTCTGCCATGACAACAAGAAATCACAACACATGCAGATAAGAAAATAATAAAATTAACAATTAAATTCAATTTGGTATGAGTTATTACAAAATGAATTTAAAACCCTAATAGAATTACGCATAGGTTCCTCGCAGTAACCTATATTAATAAAACTATTCCGAGTCTTGAAACTAACTAAATAATACTAACAAAATGTCATAAAATATACAGTCATTTGTAACTCCGTTTTCTTTTGTTCTTCAATTCACCCAATGTACGAGTATCCACCGCTCGTGTCTTGTCTTGACGTCACCGCCGAGTACACCTCGTACACGGTTTCGTCTGCCCGTCCGATTGTCACCAACCTCACCTTGCTCCAATAGCTCCGTCTCTGACCGTGACGTCACCGCCGAGTACACCTCGTACACAGTTTCGTCTGCCTGGTCAATGGTCACCAACCTCGCCTGCTCCTATACTCCGTTTTTCACAGTGACGTTACCGCCGAGTAACCTCGCACACGGTTCCGTCTGCCCATCCAATGATCACCAACTTCGCCTGCTTCGATAATCCGTCTTTCACAGTGACGTTACCGCCGAGTAACCTCGAACACGGTTTCGTCTGTCCATCCAATGTTCACCAACCTCGCCTTGCTCCAATAGCTCCGTCTCTGACCATGACGTTACCGCCGAGTAACCTCGCACACGGTTCCTTCCGTCTGCCCATCCAATGATCCCCAACTCCGCCTTGCTTCAATAGCTCTGTATTTTACCGTGACGTCACCGCCGAGTACCCTCGCACACGGTTTCGTCAGATACTTATGGCTGTTTTCTGTGGTATAATCCGGCTCGAAGGACCAAATGTATAACTTTCCGTTGCGGAGTTGGTGATTTTTAATTTAAAATACATTTAATTCGACAATAATATAATTTTGCATGTTTTTTCACAAAGATGAAGTTGACAACTCATAATATTTTTACTCATAATTTTCTTTTTTTAACCAACCTGTTTTATTTGTATAATGAGGTGATACTTAAACATTATTCGTTACATATGAAAGATACACTACAAAATTGAACAAGATGTGCGTCCGTCCGATCTTGACATATAGCTGCGCCGCGTTCGCACATATGTCCAAACATAACTTTTCCCGCATGCAAAGAGTCCAAAATCGGTTTCTCCGTCGCCTGCTCGACCCTCCAGCCTTCGTTAGGAACATGGACCTCCACAGGGACATGAGGCTTCCCTCGATAGAAGCCTATGTGAAATATCTCACCAGGAGATACTTCGATAGTACTTCGAATCATCCCAACCCGCTCGTAAAATCCACCGTGAACTACGTCCCAGACAACTCGATCCCCGTTGCCAAACGTTATTAACGCCGTCCGCGAAATCTCTTTGTCGACCCCGATGACGACATCGAGAAAGATAACAAGTTTTACGCGTCCGCTCCCGCAACATATGCCTGCTCGCGCCCACCCCCGCGAAACCACCGTTCTCTCCGCAGGGGACGTACGGTTATCTTCGCTCCCACACACCCGCCACGACCGCCCTCCTCTGCGGCAACTCAAGCCTAGGTCCGATCCATCGGTATGGAGCCCTTGAGCCAAGCAGCCGCTCGCGCGTACAGTGACTCTACATTCACTAGCTTTCACAGCCACACATGACACTGCATTGTACACACATGCATAACACACAGGTACATATTTCATACCAACAGGTTCGGCCACTTTGGCACCCTCGGATGTTGTTGCAACGCTTTCGCGGCTGAGTGCCTTAAGCGCTCGCCCCCAATCCCAGTAAAGCTATAAAAGCCGTAAAGGCTCCAGGGCCCGTAAGGCTAACAGTATAGTCAGTTAGAAAAAATAAACTACTAAGCAATAAACTGGTTTGTTTCTCTTAAAGGTGTATAATTTCAAGTGTTTTATTTTAAGTGTTTAATATACAACGTATCCGACCAGACGAACAACGGGAATTATTTTCAATACAAAAAGAAAAATAATTACAGAAACCGATTAGCGAATCTTAAATTAATAGTAGTTTAAAATTAAATTAGATGAGCATATTAACTTGATAAATAAAATATAAAGATGCATTTATATTTTTTAGCAATCCGTAAATGAAACGAGCGACGTCACATTTATCAGTCGTCTACTTGGCTTGGTTACATAACAGTAAAAATTTGTTGTGTAATTTCTGTACTTATTGTTCATTCACGTGATACGATTAAAAGGATATTTCACAAGCACGCACTTTGCATCGGTTATAAAAACTAGTCGTGTTCAATCCATTACCGCATGATAGCAGGCTGTGCGCTGCAGTGCTGTACAAACACCTATGTGGCGCGCGCGGGCGACAGTGCAACGTCAGCGACTTACGGTTGCTCTACGTCACAAGCTTTTTTCAGAATAATATTATGTAATTAAAGACGGCTAGAGTAGGTACATCTGATTTAGTGCATATAAAGTACGAATATTATTATATATTACATAGTAAGTCTACGTTCCTTAAACATAATACAATAATATACTTGGAATTATTGTAATAAAAGAATGAAATTTTTAAATAATTGAATTAAATACATTAATAAAAGATCTGTTCGAAGTGACTATTAAAAAAATTAAAGCAATTTGTAAGGAAAGAACCATATAGTTAAGAAAGAATTTTTTAGACGTCGCGTTCGTCGAGAGATTTAAATCAAAGTTAGTGTAATTGGTCTACAATCAGTTTACGACATTAAAAACATTATTCAGCGTATTACGTTATATTTTATAAGAACATAATATATTCTTACTTGTGGATCCGTCGGTATTTTTGAATTGTACATATTCTTACTAATAATAATTTCGATATGAATTCGTTTTAATTAACATAAGTATCTTCTGATAATTAGAACATCATAAAACATATACAAACTTCTAGAATATAGAGCTCGTGCGCCATGTGACCGTTTGCTAGTATTTATGAGTTAGAAGTTTTGATTCTTTTCTTTTTCTTTCTTATCTTTCGGCCTTTAACACTTAAGATTACGTTGGCCTAGTTGTCTTCACGCATTTTATTCAAAGTACCTAACCATCAATCATTAGCAAGTTTTGATAACATAGCATAGGAAAGCACCTGCTAGATATAAAACTTCTGAGAGTGATACAAAAAAGACTAGAGAATGAAATTTCATACAAATGGCAATTTTCATACAAATCTTTTTATTTTTAATCTTAATTTTATTTAGAGACTTTTATCACAAAGGATATGTCAGTCCCATCATAACTTATTCCTACTACTTAAACCAACACAATACATACAAATATATAATCATTATGAAAGATAAATCGCAGACCGCACAAATTACAATTTTGTACCACAACAACAAACATGATGAGCTCTCCAACCAATTACGAAGGTCAGAGTCGGAGGATCCGAAAAAACCAAAATTACTTTACACTTAATTTATTTTAAATTACAAATATAAAAACACAAACTTATATATAGTAAGGAAGGATTCGGGTTGCCCAACGTTTCTTCTACCGAAATTGCTGACTCGATCTCAGGTGCGCCGTGGGACTGTGAACGGAACTCGGTTCAATGTTTACTCTCGGTCAGCAATTGTGATTCGTTGCGATGGTGTAACATCTCCCCCTTCAGTTGCCGGAGTTCTCGGTTAGGTTGCGGGTTTCTCAGCATCTTCGTTCAGCGGATCTTCAGTCTTGGTCGTCTGATTTCTCTTATAATCTTTATAAAAACGGCGTATGAATATTGCAGTGCTTATTATAACTGCAGCAGTAAGTACAACGTAGACTGGTATTGTGGTGTGATTAACAATATTAGATGAAGTATGGTCCAGGTGTATTGACGGTTGCAGCATTAACTTGTCTTGATATTCATGAAGGTCTCTGAGATTAATAGAATTCAGTTTTACCTGCGGTAGTGGTGAAGTATCTCTTTCATTGATATTTTCATGATTTTCAGAGGTTGTCCTTCGATTCTATCGTGGCTATTACTGATAGTGATTTCTTCTGTATTCAGGGAACAGCTGACTGGAAGAGTGACAAGGAAGCTTCCTTGCACTGTGTCGTAGCTCTTGTGTCCGCAGACAGTATTAATTTTCTTCGGGTGAGGAAATGAAATTGAGTAGTGTCTTTCGTCAAGGCGGTCCACAGCTTCTTTTGACAGCCTGATAGAAGTCATCTCGTAGGATGTATCCAAGGATTGGTTGTTAATGAGGTGCTGGATACAATCTGGTTGCGCTTCGACTTGATGCTTCATGTCTTCTTCGCAAAGGAATTGGTTGTTGTAGTTCGGGCATTCTGCCTTTATGTACATGAACGCCTGCTTGTTACTTGCTATTAAAGGATATGGAGGTATGATAGACAGGTTATTTCTATTAGGCATGATAGCTAATCTATATAAATAGTAACTTTTGGGTGATACTATGGGAAACTTTAAAGTTATAACTATACGCTTGCCTGAAAAATAGTAGCCAGGTTTGATAATACTATAATAGTTTCTTAAGTCTATTCCTAAATAATATATAATAACCTTAATATGAAATTATAATTAATTTACCCCCAATTTTGGCTAATATATCTACACTAACTATAGAATGGTGTGTGCTTGATGCACGCACAAAACTTAATATATTCTCTGACCTAGAAAGTTCTGTCAAATTATCATCTGCATTTGAGATGATTATTAATAACTGAGCAAATTTAGCATATTTAATAAGACTTGTTTCTCTATGTGCCTTGCTGTTTAAAAGAAGCGCTAAAGTCTAATTAATCATTTCTTGATTTTTAACTATCTGCGTTATAACTTTACTGTGGTGTGCCATCCAATCCTTACTTAAACTAATATGATTATTAAGCTCAGGAGTAATCTTCGCGTGATTATTTTCCAAATATTTTATGGCATCGTCGAATTTAATCGCGTCTGAGTAATCGAGGTTACCAGTTATGCTCTTAATAACGGAACCTAGACCATCTATAAGACCTCTTTTATACGATGGGGCTTTAAGCTACTCAAGTGACTTAATATTTTCTGTAATTACTATCTAGATATTCAATTTGCAATTCATATAAAGTAAAGGTGTCATTCTCAAGTTTAGTCTTAAAGTCGGAAAGCTGAGTTTGCAAGATGTCAATTTGATCATCAATATTATCCAATTCTACATATTGTAAGAAAGTATGATAACGCGTTATTAATGTGGCAGGTCCTAATTTGAAAGGTAAAAGTCCAGATCAATCGTGTAGAGATTCAAATTTTATCTCTTGAGCTTCCAGCATCGTCATTTTGGTCAGGGTCAAAAGGAGTCTGCAAAAATATTGCTGAGTTAGGAACTCTTTTAAGGCGTGACTTAGCTACTGGGCCGCGCTTTCTGGAGATATATATGTGTATAGGTAGATCAGTTAAAACGGTGTCTTGAGTATAGCGTGGGGCATGTTTTTGTGGACTAGCCAAAGGGTTATTAATAAAAACTTGTTGTTTAAAATGTAAAATTCTTTACACTTAATTTATTTTGAATTACAAAAACACTCTAAAAATAATAATAAGTGACTGCTACCGATGTTACGCTCACAATGACGTTTAATAATTAATACAAACTTAAATATAGTAAGGAAGCAGTCGGGTAGCCCAACGTTTCTTCTACCGAAATTGCTGACTCGATCTCAGGTGCGCCGTGGGACTGTGAACGGAACTCGGTTCCATGTTTACTCTCGGTCAGCAATTGTTATTCGTTGCGATGACAAATCTAGTTTTGCTAAAATAATTAACAATTCTCTTATTACTATGGTTCTTATTCTTTTTAATTATCCAACGGAACACTCATTTTGTATTATTATAATTTGTCTTTTTCTAAGTACAAACAAAGGAAACGTCAAATTACTTTGTAAATTCATTATAATGATTAATTTTTTTCATGACATCAATTTACATAATTACTTTGGGTAAATGTAATGAAATAATTTTTATTTCAAATCAATATAAGCTGAGTATCAAGTTGGACGTAAAAATAATAATAATGAACTTAAAATTCTTAACGCATATTATATTAATTGAAAATGTATTTTGCGTGTATAGAAAATATTCAAGTTACAGTAAAGTGACCCGTGTGCTGATAAGTATTGGAATGGTTTTTGTTTGTTTGTTGGCGATATGCCATATCCTCACCCGGTTGACACTCACAGAAAATAATAATAAAAGCGAAGAAATCTATCGCTACTTAATTTTATGTGCTTCTATCATCTCCATTTTATTAGCATGTTTTAATTCGAAGAAATTCCAAATACTTCGAAGCCGCATTAATGCACATTATAATTATTTTGATGAAACCACGAGAGGTTTAAAAGATACTTCATTTATAATATTAATTGCAATGTTGACAATCAGTACCGCAAAAGTCTGCCTTTTTATTTATTTATGTGTATGGTACTACACCCATATACATTATCCGAGTATAAATATACTCCTGGCTTATTTGTTTGAGTTCAATTTCTTTATTTGTGAATTACGTTACATTTTTGAAATTATTGTCATTTATTCCATACTTTGTATACTATATAATCAATTAGATGATATAACAAAAAATATAGTTACAGAAGTAGATAAAGTAATAACTAAAAGCCAAGATGAAATACAACTTCCGATGGATTACAAAGAACGAATTAAAATGTTTGATAAATGGTCCGCAGCATATAAAAATATCGTAGAGAGTTCTTCATTATTTAATTCAATTTTTGGATTTCAGGTATTTTTCAAATTCATTTATAGATTCATGATTCTTAAAACGCTAACTATATAATTTAAAAATATATTTTTTCAGTTAACATTCATATTGACCACGACTAATCTGTTCTACATCATCATTCTATATCATGTGACGATTTTTAGTGTCGTGGTAAGTTTTACAGTTATCTCGTGAAAGTAACAAAAAATAGTATTTTTTAATTTACGGCATTCGTTTGTGAAATATTAAGCATTAAAGTGCTAATTTTTGTTAGAGTCGTGTCCCCCTACCGGCCTTTTTTTGGATATGTGAAAAAATGCATAGTAGTAGTATACATAATGAAGTTAAAAGAAACACTACCAGAAGTACGTAGGCTTTACAAGTTAACGAGTAATAGTCTATCAACTTATAAAATGTACTACTTATAATTTCGTACAAATTCCATTGAAAATTACTTAAAGCCGCCTCTTTATGTCTACATTTTGTGAAGGTGTTGTCCACCATGATCCCCCAGGGGATCCTCGTGAACTCGTTAGTTCATCAGGATCCCCTTTAAATAAAAGTAAGTAAAGATAATATTACACTAGGTATTTGAAACGGATTATTATTTGTTTCCGGCATTCGCCGCGCGACCGCTATCGCGGCACGCTCACTCGGCTAGAACCAATTTTATCGCCGGATCGTAAAAATTAAAATGTCTAAACACTCAAAAAGAGACAAAATATTGAAGTAGGTCGTATTTAACGTAAACCAAAATATAATCGTTCAAAGAGTAACAAAAAATGTAAAGAATAATTCACTAGCCAGTTCGAATAAGGTTCCTTTTATAGATCAAAATGTTTGTGTTTTTAATAAGTACAATCGGACTCAATGTGCTAGCATCTTTTTATACTAATTTTTTTATAAGCTGATTTAGATGAACTTATGAGTTCACGAGTATCCCCTGGGGGATCGGGCTAGGGTATCCTGGTGGACTTCACTATTGTAAAGGGCAACTACGGAACTCTACATTGCGTGTGGCTCGACGCACATTTGGTATATTTTTATATATTATTGTATTTAACTTATTTTTATATTTGTAGGGTGAGTTTACGCCCATAAGGCAAGCCATATACATAATTACGTTCTTAATGTGCGTCATGGGGTTGTATATGTTATGCCAAGCGGCTCAACGTCTGCAGAATAATACACAAGTAGTGAAACGCAATCTGTGTAAACTTCTTCTTTATTCCGTAAACAGTAAGTTGCAATAATAATACGTTAAATGTATATCTATTCTCATTTTTTGAATAAAACTGACAATACTTAAACTTAGTTTCAAAACATAGTTAAATAATAGCAACGACAACTGAGTAATGACAATTTATCCAAAGTCGTTATACTGATCAACAAATCTTTTAGCCAAATCCTCTACCTATCATAGTTAGATTAATATGATAACTGATCCCGGAACGTGAAGTATCGAAGTGAATTTTACCCTGTGTATTTTTAATATTTGAAAATAGTCTCGACTTGGATGTCGACATTCCTTTACACACTAGCTATTTTACACGATGTTTTTAAATAACTAATGTGGCATTATATATATTTAAAGCGGGACTAAAACGTATCTTACTTTTTAATTTCTTGACGTCTCGGTTTATTTACATAGACCGACGTTACGAGCCGACTAATATATTGACTAATCTTCGCTATGGAATCCGGTGATAGGAAAAACTTAAATATGCGATTGACGGAAGTCACAGTGAATACAGTTAGTGTAGTGTACCGGAACATCTCTATTGACAATGAGCAAAAGAGGGGTATAGACACTAGAAACTGGCCTTGCTAACGATGACACCGCAACATATCAGTCTGCTCGTGACCACGGCATCTGTAGCGAGGTTGAAACGTCAAGCAAAAAAATAAGTGTTTTTAAATAATACAAAATTCAAGATTATCCATTCATTACCGGACATTCTGTATATTCTTAGTAAAGTAGACGGTGAACATCGAACTTCACCCATCTGATACCCAGAAGAGACATATTTTTTATCAAATTCAATTGATTTATAAATACGCCTATGATAGCTTGCCTGTTGAAATGTGTTAATGACTATTTTTAATTAAATTAATTTTAATCGTATGTTGTGTCTTCTTCTATCACTCAAACTTCGGTCGCTCTACTTTTTCTCTCGCACATATTTAATTACTCCGATTTTAAAACTTCAAAGCACAGCAATAATGTACTATGAACGATATTTTGCAGGTAAGCCTATAATATTATTATAGCCTATACTATAATTGTCCTTCTTTCGATACCAATTTTTATTGGTTAACAGATAGGTGTAGTTATCTATATTGACTCACCTGTTCATATCTGCTTGTCAGGTAACCATGAACAGAAATAAGTAGACAAGTCTACCAAGGCATATACTCCATATTAAAAACTATCAGCTGAAACTATTTATATATTTGTTCGGTTATCAAAAAGTGAAGGTTATGAAAAAAATAATGATTGAAATTAAATTACATAAAATAGCCATGAGCACTTTTCGATAGGCAAGCTATCATAGGCGTGTTTATAAATAAATAAAATTTGGTAATAAAAAATGTTATCGGATGGGTGAACGTCGATCTTCACCGTCTCTTAGACCAACTAATGTGTACAAAAACTTGAACAGATGTGTCTAAGTTGCTATTCTACATTCCTTTACACACTATCTATATTACACTGAAGTTTTTGATTAACAAAGGTATCTATAACCCTATAGTCTCTCCCACAATATCTTCATTATACTGATTAATATTTAATAGTAAATGATTTTTCTAGGTCCAGAGTGCTACAAAGCTACGAAGGATCTCCTCAGGCTTGTGGAGATGCGACCAATATATACACGCGGTTTCGGATCTATAAACATTGACATGACCTTACTACCAAGTTGTGCAGCTTTCTGTGCTTCATATACTATTATAGCACTACAATTTAATAATGTAGTTTGAAAAGATTAATACAAATATATTTAATGTAGTTTAAGCATCGTTCATTGCTTCTTAAAGAAATGTATCTATCCTAATTCACGATTTCTGTAGACTAGGTATGATGTGTGTTATAATAATTATAATAATGGTATCTGAAAATGTTTTTACTTTACAGTCGTTTATGGTCAGTTAAATGCGCAATGTATATATGAGTTAAAAAATCTCTTTTATTAACGGAAATATATTACACATACATCAAATTTAGTTATTTATATTTACAGGTATTTTTTTACTACTTTGTTTTAATTATCAAGAAAGTACACCTTGCCATTTTCACCTGTCAGCGCAAATTAGATTTTCTGGCGATGCCCCATATGAACGAGTTATGCAAATCGAGTTATCCGTTTTCCAACGTCCAGTTGACTTAGCCCTTTCTCTTTACTCACAACGTGGTTACACAAAGAACACAAATTGCACTATAATGCACTTTAACGCTTTATTTATCCTAGGCAAATAAAACTTTATTTAAACTTTATAAATTTCTATCAATGTAGAAAAAGTTTTAACACGGTAAATTTTTCGGAGTATAAATTATCGAACTAAAAAGTAGGTAAATGTATTTTTTTATGAAAAAGATACAGGACGCTTTGGTCACTGATCAGAGGCGCAGACAGTACATATAAAAAATATTTATATATACTTAAATCTTTATATTTATGTAAAAGCTTGATTAAGGCTCCGGTTTAAATTGAATGACGATTTATATGATTTAGAGACTATTATATTTTATTTTTTTAATTTTAGTATCAAAATTCATTCAATAGTTTATATGTCGCAAGGAGATGATATAAACAGAGATTTGATCAAATCCCTTAACTGTTTTAGTGAAAACACAAATTGTATTATTTTTAATTATTTTTTTAATAATAAAATGATATTTTGTTTATTCTATTTTGTATTATCTATATATATATATATATATATATATATATATAAATGAATTGCTGTTCGTATGTCTCGCTAAAACTCGAGAACGGCTGGACCGATTTGGCTAATTTTGGTCTCGAATTATTTATGGAAGTCCAGAGGTTTAAAAGGTGAATAAATATGAAAATGATCGGAATTAAATAAAAACAACAATTATTTTGCTTTTCCTTTGACGAGTCTCACCCATCGTTCAGAAATCAAATTGAAATAATAGTTTAAAATGAAAACTAATTACAATTTTTATATATTTCTAACTTTCTCAGGAGGTAAATAATAAACTTTATTTTAGGTAACTACAGTTGGTAGATTAACTACAGTTGTTATTATTTTTATGTAGATTGATAAATCTCAAGTTTGTCACAAATTAAATTTCTGAACGCAACCATAATATTTGACATTTGACAACCAACTAATATGTCAATCGATCCTCTTTGTCGATCGATATCTCAGACAAAGAGTGCATCCTTTTTTCTTTTTATTATCTTTATTACTTACAATTAACTATGCCGAGGAGAAGACGACCTGACTTAGGTCGTCGCAGTCAATCAAATGTGCGAAGAGCTACGTCACGACCTAACCGCACTGATGACCAGAAAGAGACAGATCAAGAAAATAGTCGTATTGCTATGTCAGCATTGCGTTCTTTAGTGAGTGACAATGAAGTAGATAGGCTTAGAATGCAACGAGTTTGTGCACATCAAACACAACAACAGCGAGCACGACATAATGAAATTGAGCGATTCCGCAGACGCAGTGCGCCTGTGATTCTGGAACGAGCTGCATTCCACTATGTTCCAGCAATAGATTATTGTGCCGACAAATCGGTAACAATTGGGGAAATGACAATAATTTGTAAATATTGTAAGACGATATAATACAGTGATGAATCTACTGGATTATGTTGTGCTGGGGCAAAGTAAAATTGCCACAATTGGTCCCACCACCAGATCCTTTAATCTCTTTAGTTTCTGGGATTGGAAATGATTCTAAGCACTTCTTGGCCAATATTCAGAAACAGCTGTTATAGCTGTTTCCAAATGACATCGTTTGGCGCTAAACATATTATTTATACAGGACAATTTCATGCCCACTTTCAAGTTATTATACCATAATATTTTTTTATAATGTTCAAGTTTGTATTAAAATATATATCGGAAATAATTATTGGACAAATCTTTAAAAATTACAGATACAAAGACAAATTTATCACTTACTGGGGGCGCTGTTACCACTACCAGATACAGATCATCAATTTTTACAAATTTATTTTAAGGGCAATTCAGATGCGGGTGTTGATAAGCGTTGTGCTCACAACCCAACAGTGAAGAGAACTATTGTTCAAGAATTACAAATGTTTTTTCATCAGAACAACAATTTAGTAAACATGTTCAAAATAGCATTGGATCAGATGCCATCTGACAGCCATAATATTGTCATTCGATCTCACAAAACACCTGCCGGTGAACACACAAGGAGGTTTAGTTCACCCACCATTGACGAAGTGCCTGTGTTGTCATTGTGGGAGAAAATTTACAATCTAGAGATATTGAGATTATGATTTAAAACGTGTATCTGAAACACACAGGATTTATGATGCGTTACAATATCCTTTGATCTTCTGGCAGGGGGAAGATGGATACCGTTTTAATATCAAAATGGTAAATCAAGTAACAGGTAACTAGATTGAACAAGATTAAATAATATTTTTAAATTAAATTCATCTAAGTAACAAATTAAAAATGTATCATTTTTGATTGCAGATGCTGAAACCAACAAAAAAGTTATTGCTATGAATTTCCATTCATTCAGACTCATGATCGGTGAAGGTGAAGTAAATCATGTTTTGATGTGTCGACGACTTTTTCATAAGTTTGCAGTTGATATGTATGTCAAAACTGAGACTGAACGATTGACATACATCCGTTTGAACCAACGACAGCTGAGGAATACATTCATCTCCGCGATGCTATAAATGCCGATGGCAATGTGAATAATGTGGGAAGAATGACAATTTTGCCAGCCACTTACATAGGAAGCCCGCGCCACATGCACGAATATGCTCAGGATGCTATGTCATATGTTAGGCATTATGGCCACCCAGACTTATTTGTTACATTCACCTGTTACCCACAATGGTCCGAAATCAAGAGGAAATTGCTAAACGTACTGCTAAACATACAAAAGTAGTATATATGTTTCAGTTGATATTCCTGATGAAACAGTTGACGCAAAATTGCATGCAGTAGTTACCAAACACATGATACATGGACCTTGCGGAGTTTTTAACTACAATTCACCCTGTATGGTCGATGGCAAGTATTCCAAGCGATACCCAAGAGACCAGTTTGCTGAAACCATAACGGGAAATGATGGGTACCCATTGTATCGTCGGCGATCAGTTGCAGACAATGGGCGATCAGTAGTTGTGAAGATAATAGGACAAAATGTTGATGTTGCACAATCGTTGGATCGTGCCATACTCGCCAATATTATTCAAAGCTTTTGAGACTCACATCAATGTGGAATATAGTAACTCTGTGAAGTCGATAAAGTACATATGTAAATATGTTTACAAAGGTAGCATATGGCCGTCTTCGCTGTAACCAATGCAAATGACGAAGTATGTGATACTTCACACAGACCGGACAGTACCAGATGGGTCGCTATATAAGTACTAACGAAGCAATTTGGCGTATCTTTTCATTTGCGATCCATGAAAGACACCCTACAGTAGTCCATTTGGCAGTCCATTTAGAAAATGGTCAACGAGTTTATTTTAATGAATCGAACACGGCAGACAGCGGCACGTCCACCGTCGACAACATTAACAAGTTTCTTCACAGTCTGTCAAACTGATGATTTTGCTCGCACTTTGCTGTATGCTGACATGCCAGTTGATATTTATGGAATGCATCATCGAAATCGTTTCAGCGTCGAAAACAAGGAAAACCAGTTGAAGGACATCCAAATGTATATGCTTCAGATGCTCTGGGTCGCATCTACACAGTACATCCAAATAACGATGAAAGTTATTATTTGCGGTTGTTGTTGGTGAATGTTCGTGGTCCGACATCGTTTAAACAACTGAGGACAGTTAATGGTCATCTATGTGCGACTTACCGTGAGGCATGTCAACTATTACATTTACTCGAGAACGATTCGCACTGGGATGATACGCTTAAGGATTCCGTAATATCTTAATCGCCGCATCGAATTCGTACATTGTTTGCGATTATCATATTGACATGTTTCCCCTCGAATCCAAAAGATTTGTGGGTTAAGTATAGAGATGACATGTCTGATGATGTTTTGCATCGTGTGCGCCGTCAAAATTTGAATCCTACACTACAAATGACTGCAGAAATTTACAATGAGACATTGATCATGATTGAAGATATATGTTTTTATTGATGGCAAATAAAGTATTGTCGTGTTTGGGAATGACAGCATCGTCTTATGCACGATGCATTAAACCACGAGTTGCAAAGAGAACAACAGTACTACACTGAAGCATTGGCCGAAACAGTAAACAAAAAATTGCGTACGACACTTTGATAGAAGCTGTGAACAGTGGATCTGGTGGAATTTATTTCCTGGATACTCCAGGAGGAACCGGAAAAACGTTCTTAATTTCATTGCTTTTGGCGAGTAAAAAAAAACTCTAGCCCACTGCTGCTTCAGAAAAACGCTAAACCCTATACTTCACGACAGCAGGTCGCTAAATAAGAGGAACTGCGGTTGGAATGTATCCGACACCCACTATACTCCAACACCTACACCTTGCTTCTACAGATTACCAGTTTTTCCGGAATTTGGAAAATTTCTTGCCAGAAAAAAAAATCTGTTCTTATGAAGCTGTCCAAACCGCCTTCAAATTTTATTGATTTTATTGATGAAAAACCGCCTTTTATTAATTCTCGCTCCCACATTTTTTTTAGCAATGGAATCAATGAACTACCTATAAAGTGCATATGTAATTTGCATAGGTAATAATGGTACATACTTCGATTGATGAAATGTATAATTTTATAAAATTTCTTTATTTTTAGTTTTTCCTTATAAAACACTAATTTCATTTGTAAAGACATATTATTATGTCGGGGATAAGACTTTAAATAGGCCGAAAGCACATTTGTATGTTATTCATACCAAGCCCGGTGAAACTGTCAAAACCTCTAATGACTCGAGAGCCTAAAAAATATATATTCTTAATCTGTCAGTCTGATCTTTCAAGTACTACTAAGCAATACACTGGTTTGTTTCTCTTAAAGGTGTATAATTTCAAGTGTTTTATTTTAAGGGTTTAATTTACAACGTATCCAACCAGATGAACAAAGGAAATTATTTTCAATAAAAAAAGAAAAATAATTACAGGTTCCGATTACCGAATCTTATATTAACAATAGTAGTCAAAAATTAAATTAGATGAGCATATTAACTTAATAAATAAAATATAAAGATACATTTATACTTTTTTTGCAATCCGTATATGAAACGAGAGACGTCACATTTATCATTCGTCTACTTGGCTTGGTTACGTAATAGTAAACATTTGTTGTGTAATTTCTGTACTTAGTGTTTGTTCATGTAAAACGATTAAAATGATATTTCACAAGCGTGCACTTCGCATCCGTTATAGAAACTAGTCGTAATTCAACACTTCAATATCCAATACCGCGTGATAGCAGGCTGTGTGCCGCAGTGCTGTACAAACACCTATGTGGCGCGCGCGGGCGACAGTGCAACGTCAACAACTTCCTCCACGCCACACGCTTTTTTCATAATAATATCATGTAATTAAAGACGGCTAGAGAGGTACATCTGATTTAGTGCACATAAAGTACGAATATTATAATATATTAAATAGTAAGTCTACGTTCCTTATATATATACTTAAACATAATACAATAATATGCTTGGAATTATTGTAATAAAAAAATGTAATTTTTAAATAATTGAATTAAATAAATCAATAAAAGATCTGTTCAAAGTGACTATTAGAAAAATTAAAGCAAATTTGTAAGGAAAAAATTATATAGTTAAGAAACTATTCCAGAGGTCGCGTTCGTCGATAGATTTAAATCAAAGTTAGTGTAATTGGTCTACAATCAGTTTACGACGGTAAAAACATTATTCAGCGCATTACGTTATATTTTATAAGTACATAATATATTTATATTATGGCTCTCGCCGGTATTCTTGAATTGTACATATTCTTACTAATAATAATTTCGATATGAATTCGTTTTAATTAATATAAGTATCTTTTGATAATTATAACATCATAAAAATTAGACAAACTTCTAGAATAGAGCTCATGGGCCATATGACCGTTTGCTAGTATTTATGAGTTAGAAGTGTTGACTTTTTTCTTTTTCTTTCTGATCTTTCGGCCTTTAACACTTAAGTTTACGTGGCCTAGTTGTCTTCATGCATTTTATTCCAAGTACCTAACTAGTATTCGAGTTGTACTATCAGGTTTTGACAACACACAGGATAGCATCTGTGCGGTATAAAACTTGTGAGATTGATACAAAAAAGTCTACAGAATAAAAGGCCTAACAAATTTTCATACAAATCAATAATCATTGTGAAAGATAAATTGAAGGCCGCACAAAAATAGAATTTTGTACCACAACAACAAACATGATGAGCTCTCCAACCGAGTTATGCTAAAATAATTAACAATTCTCTTATTACTGTGTTTTTTTTTTATTATTCAATGGAGCACTCATTTTGTATTTTTTTAAGTACAAAGGAAACGTCAAATAACGTTGTAAAAGTCATTATATTGATTAAATTTATTTAGACATCAATTTACAAAATTACTTTGGGTAAATGTAATGAAATAATTTTTATTTCAAAGCAATGTAAGCTGAGTATCAAATCGGACGTAAAAATAATAATAATGAACTTAAAATTCTTAAACCATATTATTTTAATTGAAAATGTATTTTGTGTGTATAGAAAATATTCAAGTTACAGTAGAGTCACCCGTGTGCTGATAAGTATTAGAATGGTTTTAGTTTGTTTGTTGGTGATATGCCATATCCTCATCCGGCTGTCACTCACAGAAAATAATAATAAAGGCGAAGAACTCTATCGCTACTTAATTTTAATCGATTCTATCATCTCCATTTTATTAGCACGTTTTAATTCGAGGAAATTCCAAATACTACGAAGCCGCATTAACGCACATTATAATTATTTTGATGAAACCACAAGAGGTTTAAAAGATACTTCATTTATAATAATAATTGCTCTGGTGACGATCAGTACCGCAAAAGTCTGCTTTTATATTTATATAAGTGTATGGTTCACCCCTATAAATTATCAGGGTATAAATTTACTCCTGGCTTATTTGTTTGAGTTCAATTTAGTAATTTGTGAATTACGTTATATTGTTGAAATTATGGTTATTTATTCCATACTTTGTATACTATATAATCTGTTAGATGATATCACAAAAAATATAGTTACAGAAGTAGATAAAGAAATAACTAAAAGCCAAGATGAAATACAACTTCCGTCGGATAACAAAGAACGAATTACAATGTTTGATAAATGGTCTGCAGCATATAAAAATATCCAAGAGAGTTCTTCATTATTTAATTCAATTTTTGGATTTCAGGTAATTTTCATATTTATTTATATTTAAGTATAGATACTTAAAACGTTAAATATTTTTTTTTAAATTTAATTTCATTAAATTTATTTTCAGTTAACATTCATGTTAATCACGACTAATCTGTTCTACATCATCATTCTATATCATATGACTGCTTTTAGTGTTGTGGTAAGTTTTAGAGTTTTCTCGTGAAATTAAAAAAATATTACTGTTTATAAATTTTCGGGATTCGTTTGCGAAAGATTAAGCATTAAAATGCTAACTTTCCCCTACCGGCTAAATGGTTGCTTTTGGATATGTCAAGTAATGCATGGTAATAGTATACATAATGAAGTTAAAAGGAGCACTATCAGAAATAAGTACACTTTACAAGTCAACGAGTAATAGTCTATCAACTTATAAAATGTACTTGGGGAAGTCATTTCGTACAAATTCCATTGAAAATTACTTAAAACCGCCTCTCTATGTGTACATATTTGTGAAGATGTTGTCCACCAGGATACCCTAGCCCGATCCCCCAAGGGATCCTCGTGAACTCGTTAGTTCATCAGGATCCCCTTTACATAAAAGTAAGTAAAGATAATATTACACTAGGTATTCGCAGCGGATTATTATTTGTTTCCGGCCTCACTTTGCTCGCTCGGCTAGTGCATTATGATCACAGTTTAAACCTAACCTAACCAATTTTATCACCGCATCGTAAAAATTTAAATGTCTCACTAATCACTCAAAACGGCACAAAATGTTGAAGTAGGACGTATTTAACGTAAACCAAAATATAATCATTCAAAAAGTAAGATAAATATATAGAATGTTGCACTACCCAGTTCGAATATGGTTCCTTTTATATATCAAAATGTACGATGAACATATGAGTTCACGAGAATACCCTGATGGATCGGGCTAGGGTATCTTGGTGGACTTCACTATTGTGAAGAGCAACTACGGAACTTTACACTGCGTGTGGCCCGACACGCATATGGATTTTTTTGAAGTGAAACTTCTTATGCGACTTCCAAGCGTTAAACGTTAAGCGTTCAATGTTAAACGTTTAACGCACTTTATCGGTCTCTTCTCTTTGTGCGAGCCAGAGCGAGAGAGTAAATGCCGGTGTGTATCTATATTGCACACTGTTTAAATAAATTAGAAAATCTCTTTTAAAGTGAAGTTTCACTTCTTTCGTGTGCACACCTTTTTTTATAAATCATTGCATTTAACTTATTTTTATATTTGTAGGGTGAGTTTACGCCCATAAGGCAAGGCATATACATAATTACGTTCTTAATGTGCGTCATGGGGTTGTATATATTATGCCAAGCGGCTCAACGTCTGCAGAATAATACACAAGTAGTGAAACGCAATCTGTGTAAACTTCTTCTTTATTCCATAAACAGTAAGTTGTTACAATAATACGTTATATGTATATCTATTCTTATTTGTTAAATAAAACTGAGAATACTTAAACTTAGATTCAAAACATAGTTAAATAATAGCAACGACAACCGAGTAATGACAATTTATCCAAATTTGTTATACTGATCAACAAATCTCATAGCCAAATCCTCTAGATATCATAGTTAGATTAATATAATAACTGATCCCAGAACGTGAAGTATCGAATTAATGTGACATAATATAGATTTAAAGCGAGTCTAGAACGTGTCTTGTTATTTGATTTGACACTGATTTTGTTTTGTATTTTTTTCTGTACCGCCAAAACTTCTGCTATAAGCCATTTCAAGATTATCCATTTATTACCGGGCATCCTGTATATTCTTAGTAAAGTAGACGGTAAAGAGCAAACTTCAACCATCTGATAACCAGATGACATATATTTTTTATCAAATTTATTGATTTATAAACACGCCTGTGATAGCTTGCCTGAGGAAAATGTTTTATGACTATTTTCTTATTTTCATGACTTGTTATATCACTCGAACTTCGGACGATCTACTTTCTCCCTCGCACATATTTAATTGCTCCGATTTTAAAACTTCAAAGCATGCCAATAATATTCCTTGAACGATTTTTTGCAGGTAAGCCTATACTATTATTATAACCAATACTAAAATCATCTTTCTTTCGATACCAATTTTTATTGGTTAACAGATGGGTATAGTTATCTATCTATATACTCACCTGTTCATACCTGCTTGCTAGGTAACCATGAACAGAAATAAGTAGGCAAGCCTACCAAGGCATATTCTCCATATAAAAACTATCAGTTGAAACTAAATTTGTTCGGTTATCAAAAAGTGAAGGTTAGAAAAAAAAAATGATTGAAATTAAATTACTTAAAAATAGCCATGAACACTTTACGATAGGCAAGCTATCATAGGCGTGTTTATAAATTAATAAAATTTGATAATAAAAAATGTTATCAGATGAGTGAAGATCGTTCTTTACCGTTTCTTAGACCATCTAATGTGTACAAAAAACGTGAACAGATGTGTCTACGTTGCTGTTCTACATTCCTTTACACATTATGTATATTGCACTGAAGTGTTTGATTAACAAAAGTGTCTATAACCCTATATCTTCCACAATACCTTAATTAAACTGATTAATATTTAATAGTAAATGATAATGATTTTCTAGGTCCAGAGTGCTACAAAGCTACGAAGGATCTCCTCAGGCTTGTGGAGATGCGACCAATATATACACGCGGTTTCGGATCTATAAACATTGACATGACCTTACTACCAAGTTGTGCAGCTTTCTGTTCTTCATATACTATTATAGCACTACAATTTAATAATGTAGTTTGAAAAGATTAATACAAATATATTTAATGTAATTTAAGCATCGTTTATTACTTCTTTAAGGAAATGTATGTATTCTAATTCACGATTTCTGTAGAGTATGTATGTGTGTTATAATAATTATAATAATGGTATCTGAAAATGTTTTTTACTATATAGTCGTTTATGGCCAGCAGTTAAATTCGCATTGTATATAGGAGTTAAAATCTCTTTTATTAACGGAAATATATTACACATACTTAATTTCTATCAATGCAGAAAAATTTTTCCACATGGTAATTTTTTCGGAGTATAAATTATCGAACTAAAAGTAGTTAAATGTATTTTTTAATGTAAAAAGATACAGGACGCTTTGGTCACTGATCAGAGGAGCAGACAGTATACACTAAAAGAAATTGACATAAACTTAGAACTTTTTAATTATTTAAAAGCTTGATTAAGGCTTCGGTTTAAATGGAATGACGATTTACGCTACAAGATTTTATTTTATTGTTTAAATTTTAGTATCAAAATTCATTCAATAGTTTATATGCCGCAAGGAGATGATATAAACAGAGATTTGATCAAATCCCTTAACTGTTTTAGTGAAAACACAATACTACTATATTTATTTATTTTTTAATAATAAAATTATATTTTATCTATTCTACTTTGTATTATATTATATATTTGTATGATATTTCTTCAATATTATTAGTATTTGGCGCTTGCCGGCATGTGCCAAATATGACTTCAATTGGACACCAGGAAGTGGATGAAAAAAGGTTTGCAAGTTTTGATGTTACATACAAAATAGGAATGTTGTAAGTTAAATAAAAGCTTGTAATGTATTTTTTTTTTTACAAACCTTATTATTTAGAATTTTTAAACGAGCATGCTAGATTGCCTCATAAAGCGGACCTCGTAAAGCCTTGCAAGCTGACAATGCTATTATATCCGTAAATGCTATCATAACATAAAAGACCAAAAAGAAACCTTTAAAATATCGAGACCCAAAATGATTTATGCATGTTATGCATGCATTTTAATCTTAATATGACGAATACGGTTTCGTTATTGCCTTTAATTTTGATTCTTTTCTTTTTCTTTCTTATATTTCGGCCTTTAACACTTAAGTTTACGTGGCCTAGTTGTCTTCGTGCATTTTATTCCAAGTACCTAACTAGTATTCGAGTTGTACTATCAGGTTTTGACAACACACAGGATAGCATCTGTTCGGTATAAAACTTCTGAGATTGATACAAAAAAGACTAGAGAATGAAAAGGGCTAACAAATTTTCATACAAATCTATAATCATTGTGAAAAATAAATCGCAGACCGCACAAAAATAGAATTTTGTACCACAACAACAAACATGATGAGCTCTCCAACCGAGTTATGCTAAAATAATTAACAATTCTCTTATTACTGTGGTTTTTATTCTTTTTAATTATTCAACGGAACACTCATTTTGTATTATGATAATTTGTATTTTTCTAAGTACAAAGGAAACGTCAAACAACTTTGTAAAAGTCATTATATTGATTAAGTTTTTTTGACATCAATTTACAAATTATTTTGGGTAAATGTAATGAAATAATTTTATTTCAAAGCAATATAAGCTGAGTATCAAGTCGGACGTAAAATAATAATGATGAACTTAAAATTCTTAAGCCATATAATATTAATTGAAAATGTATTTTGTGTGTATAGAAAATATTCAAGTTACAGTAAAGTCACCCGTGTGCTGATAAGTATTAGAATGGTTTTAGTTTGTTTGTTGGTGATATGCCATATCCTCATCCGGCTGTCACTCACAGAAAATAATATGAAAGGCGAAGAACTGTATCGCTACTTCATTTTATGTGCTTCTATCATCTCCATTTTATTAGCACGTTTTAATTCGAGGAAATTCCAAATACTACGAAGTCGCATTAACGCACATTATAATTGTTTTGATCAAACCACGAGAGGTTTAAAAGATACTTCATTTATAATATTAATTGCACTGTTGACGATCGGTACCGCAAAAGTCTGCCTTTTTTGTTGTTTATGTGTATGGTACACCCATATACATTATCAGGGTACAAATTTACTCCTGGCTTATTTCTTAGAGTTCAATTTCTTTATTTCTGAATTACGTTATATTGTTGAAATTATTGTCATTTATTCCATACTTTGTATACTACATAATCAGTTAGATGATATCACAAAAAATATTGGTACAGAAGTAGATAAAGAAATAACTAAAAGCCAAGATGAAATACAACTTCCGTCGGATAACAAAGAACGAATTAAGATGTTTGATAAATGGTCTGCAGCATATAAAAATATCGAAGAGAGTTCTTCATTATTTAATTCAATTTTTGGATTTCAGGTATTTTTCATATTTATTTATATATATATGAATCTTAAAACGCTAAATATATTATATTAAATTTAATTATATTAAATTTATTTACAGTTAACATTCATGTTAATCACGATTAATATGTTCTACATCATCATTCTATATCATGTGACGGTTTTTAGTGTTGTGGTAAGTTTTGCAGTTTTCTCGTGAAATAAAAATAAAATATTAATATTTATAAATTTTCGGGATTCGTTTGCGTAATATTAAGCATTAAAGTGCTAACTTTTCCCTACCAGCTAAATGCTTGTTTTTGGATATTTGAAAAAATGCATGGTAATAGTATACATAATGAAGTTAAAAGAAACACTATCAGAAATAAGTAGACTTTACAAATTAACGAGTAATAGTCTATCAATTTATAAAATGTACTTGGAGAAGTAATTTCGTACAAATTCCATTGAAAATTACTTAAAACCGCCTCTCTATGTGTACATATTTGTGAAGATGTTGTCCACCAGGATCCCCTAGCCCGATCCCCCAGAGGATCCTCGTGAACTCGTTAGTTCATCAGGATCCCCTTTTAAATAAAAGTAAGTAAAGATAATATTACACTAGGTATTTGCAACGGATTATTATTTGTTTCCGGTCTCACTTTGCTCGCTCGGCTAGTGCATTATGATCACAGGTTAAACCTAACCTAACCAATTTTATCGCCGCATCGTAAAAGTTAAAGTATCTAACTAAACACTCAAACGTATTTAACGTAAACCAAAATATAATCGTTCAAAAAGTAATAAAAAATGTATAGAATGTTGCACTAGCCAGTTTGAATAAGGTTCCTTTTACAGACCAAAATGTACGTGTTTTTAATTAGTATGAATCGGACTCATTGTGCTAGCATCTATTTATACTAATTGTTTTATAAGAGGATCTTGATGAACATATGAGTTCATGAGAATCCCCTGGGGGATCGGGCTAGGGTATCCTGGTTGACTTCACTATTGTGAAGGGCAACTACGGAACTCTACACTGCGTGTAACCCGACATGCATATGGCTTTTTTTAATATATTATTATATATTTATAAAATATACATTATTTATATATCAACTTATTTTTATATTTGTAGGGTGAGTTTACACCTATAAGGCAAGGCATATACATAATTTCGTTCTTAATGTGCGTCATGGGGTTGTATATGTTATGCCAAGCGGCACAACGTCTGCAGAATAATACACAAGTAGTGAAACGCAATCTGTGTAAACTTCTTCTTTATTCCGTAAACAGTAAGTTGTTACAATAATACGTAATATGTATATCTATTCTTATTTGTTAAATAAAACTGAGAATACTTAAACTTAGATTCAAAACATAGTTAAATAATAGCAACGACAACCGAGTAATGACAATTTATCCAAAGTCGTTATACTGATCAACAAATCTCATAGCCAAATCCTCTACATAGTTCGATTAATATAATAACTGATCCAGGAACGTGCAGTATCGAAGTGAATTTTTAAACTTTTATTATTTGAAAATAATGTCGTTGTTGGCGATGTTTTTCGACATTCTTTTAGAGACTAGCTACGAGTATATTACACCGATGTTTTTAAATAACTAATGTGACATAATATAGATTTAAAGCGAGTCTAGAACGTGTCATGTTATTTGATTTGACACTGATTTTGTTTTGTATTTTGTTCTGAACCGCCAAAAGCTCTGCTATATACCATTTCAAGATTATCCATTCATTACCGGACACCTGTATATTCTTAGTAAAGTAGACGGGAAAGAGCGAACTACAGCCATCTGATAACCAGATGAGATATATTTTTTATCACATTTTATTGATTTATAAACACGCCTGTGATAGCTTGCCTGACGAAAAATGTTCATGACTGTTTTCTTGACTATTTTCTTATTTTCATGACTTGTTCTATCACTCGAACTTCGGACGCTTTACTTTCTCCCTCGCACATATTTAATTGCTCCGATTTTAAAACTTCAAAGCATGCCAATAATATTCCATGAACTATTTTTTACAGGTAAGCTTATACTATTATTATAGTCAATACTAAAATTGTCTTTCTTTCGATACCAATTTTTATTGGTTAAATGTTTTGGTTAATTGGTGTAGTTATCTATATTGAGTCACCTGTTCATACCTGCTTGCCAGGTAACCATGAACAGAAATAAGTAGGCAAGCCTACCAAGGCATATTCTCCATATAAAAACTATCAGTTGAAACTAAATTTGTTCGGTTATCAAAAAGTGAAGGTTATAAAAAAAAATTGATTGAAATTAAATTACTTGAAAATAGCCATGAACACTTTCCCATAGGCAAGCTATCATAGAATAAAATTTGATAATAAAAAATGTTATCAGATGGGTGAAGGTCGTTCTTCACCGTTTCTTAGAACATCTAAGATGTACAAAAAACGTCTACGTTGCTGTTCTACATTCCTTTACACATTATGAAGTTTTTGATTAACAAAGGTGTCTATAACCCTATATCTTCCACAATATCTTAATTAAACTGATTAATATTTAATAGTAAATGATAATGATTTTCTAGGTCCAGAGTGCTACAAAGCTACGAAGGATCTCCTCAGGCTTGTGGAGATGCGACCAATATATACACGCGGTTTCGGATCTATAAACATTGACATGACCTTACTACCAAGTTGTGCAGCTTTCTGTGCTTCATATACTATTATAGCACTACAATTTAATAATGTACTTTGAAAAGATTAATACAAATATATTTAATGTAGTTTAAGCATCGTTTATTACTTCTTTAAGGAAATGTATCTATCCTAATGCACGATTTCTGTAGAGTAGGTATGTGTGTTATAATAATTATAATAATGGTATCTGAAAATGTTTTTTACTATATTGTCGTTTATGGCCAGTTAAATGCGCATTGTATATACGAGTTAAAAAATCTTTTTTAACGGAAATATATTACAAATACATCAAATTTAGTTCTTTACATTTGCAGGTATATTTTTACTATTTTGTTTTAATTATCAAAAAAGTACATTTTGCCATTTTCACCTGTCAGCGCAAATTAGATTTCCTCGCGATGTCCCATATGAACGAGTTATGCAAATCGAGTCATCCGTTTTCCAACGTCCAGTTGATTCAGCTCTTTCTCTGTTACTCGTAACGTGGTTGCACAAAATTTGTACTATTATGCACTTTAACGCTTTATTTATCCTAGGGAAATAAAATTTTATTTAAACTTTATAAATTTCTACCAATGCAGGAAAAGTTTCCACATTGTAAATTATTCATAGTATAAATTATCGAACTAAAAAGTAGATAGGTAAAGGTATTTTTTATGAAAAAGATACATGACACTTTCTGATCAGAGGCGCAGACAGTAGACACTAAATGAAATTTACATAAACTTAGAACTTTTTGTTTATTTAAAAGCTTGATTAAGGCTTCGGTTTAAATGGAATGACGATTTATGTACGCTACAAGAATTTATTTCATTTTTTACTTTTCAGTATCAGAATTCATTCAATAGTTTATATGTCGCACGGAGATGATATAAACAGAAATTTGATTAAATCCCTAAACTAGATGATCAATTCACGGAAGATGTAAAAAAAAACTAATCTGATGGTGATTTCCCTAAATAAAGTAAGTGATTTAACCCTTAACTGTTTTAGTGAAAAGATGAAAACACAATTACTAACTAATTATTTTCTACTTCCTAAATATTATTAGTATCTGGCGCTTCCGGCCGCTGCCGTGATAGTTCTTATCACAAGTCAAACCTAACCTAACTCAGTCACATCTTCCGTGAATTGATCATCTAGCTTAGGGTTTTAATCAAATCTCCGTTGTTATCATCTTCATTCGACATATATAGTAACTTATACGTATTTTTCCATTAAATATCTCTATATATTATTTTGTGAAGGTGTTTTATGTGGTTTTTTTTGTGACAACGCAATATCGTCTTTAATTCTTCAACAAAAATAGTGATTTAGACATCATTTTAAAGCGTATGTTCCACGCTATTGACAAAATATAGATAAATCGTTTAAAACTAAAATGTAGGTGCACGTCTTTTAACAAACTGTTTAACTATCGTGATAGGCGGTAGATTGTTTACATTATATAATGAGCAAAATATTCGCGTGGCTATTTATTTCCATTTGAGTAATATTTATCTTTTTTTTTCATTTCCTCTAGAGCATCGTTCTTGCATGTCTTTTCCCTGAAATTTTAGAGCAATCACTCCCTTGGTCCAGAGTGAAATATATATAGTTCTTAACATTTCAAAACAAAACATTTGTACAGCGACGAACTAAAATAAAGAATAATCGCGAAGTACGTAAAAGTAAGATTGAATGAAACATTTGAAAAAAGACGATATTGACAGAAAAGCGATAGCAGAAGTCTGGATTTGCTGTTTCCGGTCACCACACATCGGTAGACCTTGGTCACCATCTAGAGATGTAGTTATTTCCAAGACAATTTCAACGAGTCCTAACTCGAAGGGTCTATCTTGTTTGGCTTGGCTCCCAAAAGATGTTGAATTGGAACCCTTACATCCCAATGCAATCAAAATGAAATACAAGCCAGGCCTGTAGACAGCAGTTCAATTGAGGAAAAAAGAGATTAAGGTTATTTGCCTTCAAGAAGTTCTACTGTCGATCGCCCAGCTTCATCTTCATACCCTTATCACCATGTGTAATGGAACGTAGTCATGAGAACAAAATACACTAGCCCGAATTCGACTGTCCTATAATTTGCCATCATGGAGTTCGAGTGACGATCGTCTGGCTCCATCTTCAGACCCTTGTCAATAAGTGAAATGAAAGGTACTCCAGAAAACAAAACAAACGAGCCCAAACTCGATAATCTTTGCAGTTTTCTTCAGGGAACTTCAGTGGCAATGTTCCGGCTCCATCCTCAGACCCTCGTCATCACATGTAGTAGGAAGTATTCATGACAACAAAACAATCTAGTTCAAATTCGACTGTCATCGATGAGTTCCTTAGTACCATTATATTGCATTGTCATGGAATTACCCGCCACGACCGCCCTCCTCTGCGGCAACTCAAGCCTAGGTCCGATCCATCGGCATGGAGCCCTTGAGACAAGCAGCCGCTCGCGCGATACAAATGACTCTACAATCACTAGCTTTCACAGCCATACATGACACTGCATTATACACACATGCACAACACACATAGGTACATAGGTTCTGTAAGGGACCTTTTTTTTCTTTTTTTTTTGCCTAGTTAGAGTAGACAAAAATTTCAGACCACTAAATACACATACACATGTTCCTTCCCTCCTCCCAGGGGGCAGAAACATGTATATATGTATAGTTAGTTTAGATCGAATTACGGATAGGGAATTAGTCAGATCGCGACTTAATTGCATACGCGCAACAGTCCGAGCCGAGGTTCGGCCACTTTGGCACCCTCGGATGTTGTTGCTTAACTTTCGTGGCTGAGTGCCCTCAGCGCTCGCCCCCAAGCCCGGTAAAGCTGTAAAAGCCGTAAAGGCTCCAGGGCCCCTCAGGCTAAAAGTGTAGTCAGTTCGAAAAAAAAAAAAAAAAAGTCGGAATTTACATACATGTACCAAATTTGATCAAAATTTAGATCGGATACCAGGAAGTGGTTGAAAAAAGGTTTGCAAATTTTGATATTACTTACGTTTGTTGTAAGTTAAATAAAAGCTTGTGATAAAAACAATTTCTTTTATAAACTTTATTATTTAGAATTTTGGAACTAGCAGACTAGATCGCCTCATAAAGCGGACCTCGTAAAACCTCGCAAGCTGGCAATGCCATTATATCCGTATATGCTATCATAACATAAAAGACAGAAAGGAAACCTTTAAAATATCGACACCCAAAATGATTTATAATGCACGTTCATCTTAATACGACGAATACGGTTTCGTTATTGCCTCCGTAAAAAAGGTATCCCGATTCAATATATCTGGTTAGGAATTAATAGCTACATATTTCTACACATAAATAATCTTTAATTATATATGGAGGTATATATTTATTTACAGCCATAATATATTTCAGTCATCCATCCATTCAGTCGAAAGACATCCTACTTCTATACATAGCCCTCCTTCAAAGATCACCACATCGACATCTTGCACATCTAGTGTCTTTTCGCAACCTTCACTAACTTCGCCGATCCACCTTGAGGCCACACTGCAACTTTCAGAAAACTTTTTAATAATGTATTTACAATAAATAACCAAAATTAATCTTAAATTATTATAAAAGAACACATATTCATGCATTTTTAATTAATTACTATAAACTGTTTTTTTAACTGTTTTTTTCTGATTTTGAAAATACAAATTGTATTAGTAAAATAATATCGATTCCCGAATTACGCTAAGAGCCTGCGACTCGGGTACCGGAACAGTCGGAGTTATGTTTATGTATGGGTCCTGTTGTTCAGTAATCATAAAATTTATAATATTTGGTTATTTACAAGTTCAGTATTGCACCAATATTAAGTAACTTGAGCCACGGCATGTCAATAAAAAAGTATTCGTTAAAAATGTCTACGTTAAGGTTCTTGTATTACCGTATACACAGTGAAACTACGAAGCTATTATTGACTGATTTTTTTATTATTGGCTGATTGATTTAATATCGCCAATAAATCGTGGGCTGGTATCAAACTGTTAATAACTAAGTATAACTATAAACATAACCCAAAAAACTATGAAAAAATAATACTCATTTACTTTTAATGTAATACACCAATTAAAAAAAAATTGTGAGAGTGATTATGTCATTAAAGGGCTAAGTAGGACAGTGAAGGTTTTACTGTGTTGTGCTTTACAAAATAATAATATAATATAATAAAAAAGTAAAAACTATGTCAAATATTGACTATAATATGTACAATATAAATAAAATGAATTGTAATTGACATACTTTAAATGTACAAAAATAATATACATTAACATAAAATATATTCGTAAGAATAGTTTTGGTATTGAGTGTATTCGGACTAAGTTTAAGTAACGTAAAGTGAAGTTTTTACTGTGTTGTGCCTTTCTAAAATATTAATTTTAACGAATAAAATTAAAACATATAATTTGATATATAACAAATACAGATTACTAGCTGGCCCAGCGGCAGATGTTTTTCTACTCTTTCCGATAGTTAATGGCCCGACCACAACGCCACCTATCGGATCCTAACATAGTTATAAACCATCGTCTTGATAAAACAAATATCTGAATATGAACTCAATCAGTCAAGTTGTTCAGAGGTTACACGACCGTATTTATTTTAATTCCCATCAACTCTTACACATTCCTACACATCGGACTAACTATGGGGCTAATAACTTAAGTTATTAAATTACAGCGTACTTATAATAAAAAATCAGTCTATATAATAAACCTTTTTAACAAAAAAACATCACAATAATATTATATCAAAAAAATATTTAGGAAACTAAATGAAAGTAGCTCTAATTGGTAAGTAAATAATAGCATATACACACGATACGTAACATACATAAACACACACACCCCTTTAATTGATTTCTGTATTTAATATATTAGATATGAATAATTAAGTATAAATGTAATGTAAATAAAAATTCGTTAATGGCTAAATTATCTACTATCTACTATATTATTGGTATTAAAGCTGTAAATTTTATAAATAAATAAATAAATCACTAACGATTTTTATAATAATATATGAATCTGTAGTAGAATAGCTAAATGTGATTACTTTGTGAGTTTACGTAAATGAGAATTGTATTTATGAATTACAAACCAATGATATTAATATTAAAACATAAATATTTTAACCTATTATAAACCTATTAAATCATAAATCTATTAAATATTTTCAATATTACAAGACATACTTACCCTAAAAACATACATGGGTCAAATCCATTAAGTTAATAAGCGATTTTATCATGCTAGTGTTAATTCCACTAAGTGGAATTCCAATATAAGCTCCACTGAGTCAATACTTACTGAGAAATCCGGCCATAGTATTTAATGTACAATTAATAAATGATATTTATTAATTTTTGATTAAAAAAATATTTAAATAATGTAAGATAAATGTAGTGATAGCAGTTGGATTCAATAATTAATCTATAAAGGAGAATAAATGTTTTAGTTTTTATTGTAACATTCATCTCTTATTTACTATAAAAATACTGTATTGTCTTTATTTATTATAAAGATAACATCTTCAAAATAGTAATATTAATTTTTTAAACAAAAATTATGTTATAAATTTGTTGGTTTTTATAATTTTGATTTTGAACTTACATAATGGACTAAACAATCATTGTTGTCATAATTTCGAGATTATTAAGTTTCATAAGTCTAGTAACTTCATAATTGGACTTGCGTCGGTATTGCCTCGCCGCGCCGGTAAGCACTGGATACCGGATATTAATTAAATCCTCAAGTCATCTTGCAAAGACATTATTCTCTGTTGGTTCCAAGATTGACAGTGGGTGTGGGTTTTAATTAAAGTTGGTAAATAACAGTTCTATAGGAAGTTATTTAATAATCTTATATGTCTATATTATAATATCTGAAATTGAAGCAATCATGGCTCAGTGATAGCGTGTACGGACATCGCGTCGACAGATGCGAGTTCGAATTTCTGCAATGGGCCTGAGCTTTCTAGCTAGGCTAGCTACCCTTGAGTTGAAAATCTGTCGACAAAGCTGATGCTGCAGTATCATTTGGAATCTGCAGGATGCCCAATTCTTCACCAACTTATTCGACTTATTGGACTCATTGGAATGGCCTCAGTGAATAGGTTTCTTGTCGGGGGTTTCATAAATTTTCAAGTTACCTTGTTCATGATTTTCCTTAGTACAATTTATTTATTAATCCCTTTCTACACGTAGGGGGTTGATTTTTGAAAAATGCTGATATACTCATACGTGATTCATTTTGTCGAAAAGTATTAATCAATACCAAGTTTCAAATAAATTCGAATCGGAAATATTACTAGTTCCCTATACAAAGTTTACTATATTTTTCACTTTCTTACGGGTCAAATTTCGATATATCTCTTCTTAAACGATGCTTACAATATAAAATCAAGACATTCCTCATATTTAATACATCTATCCTTAGTAGTTTAGGGCTGGACGATGATAAGTCAGTCAGGATATATTTAGATTAATGTTTGTGTATTCAAATTCTATGCACTCGCGCATCCATTATCTGATTGACTGAGTTTAAACTTTGTAATTATAGTCTTTTTTTTCTTTTTTTATTCTTATAGTTATTGTTGGCCCTTGTATGAAAGTTTCTGTCACAGTACCATCAACGCAGTTTAAAAGGTGACACGTGTGTCTTTTCAACAAATGACCGTATTATGTATTACGTGTATTACGTGTATTACATGTATTACGTGTATTACACTAAGTATTTCTTTAAGGGCTAAGCAGTAATAAATAAATAACAACAAATAAAACACCGCCCAGACATGACATGTAGTTCCCGTGGAACATCAAAAGCATATTTACGCGAATGAAATTTTGGTCGCCATCTAGTTGTAAATAAAAACTTTCTCTTTCGTCACAATCAAAGTATGACATATGTAAACTAATATTATAAAGCTCGAGAGTTTGTTTGTTTGTTTAAAGGTGCTATTCTCTGACTGGCTACCAGTTAGATTTGAAAAATAATGTTAATTTTTAATAGCTTATTTAAAGCTATGTTAAACTAAAACTTCACGTTATGACCTTAAGGAGCGGAGCAATAACCATGGACGTTAAGCAATCTGGCAGCTGTAGCCTGTAGGCAACTAGGGGATCAGAACAACGATAGTGCTACACGGGTGAGTAGGCGGCGAGGCGGAGAGTTGGTTGAAACAATTGTGGGGCATTGCTAGTGTATAAATAAAATTGGAAATATATGACGAACTTGTCTTTAAAATTACATGATTCTATACAGCTATGATAATGCTATACTAATTGTACTGAGTGTATATGATATTAATTATATCGTCAATTTTGGCAATCCAATTAGCCATTTCAGTGGTGATTGCTGTTGCGCGATCAACCCTATTAAAGGAAATGGGACTAACCGACACTACGCAGTTACGCATCATTAGGGAAGAACAATCTTCTATAATCATCTTTTTACAACATATAAAAGCTTTAAGGAATACACAACCGTAATTGCTTGTATCAAAAGACAAAAGCTGATTAACCCATCTAAAGGCTGATGATGAATGTTCATTGTAGAGGCTAATATCAACATTGAGAACATTATAAGTGTTCCAAGCTTAAGGAACATCTTCCTCTGCTTTTTTAAATCCCAAATCAACATAAATCACAACTTGTTGGAAACGGTACAATATAGATCATTTCGTAAACTTTACGTTTGTTACTAGAATGGTTTAATAAATCGAAATCAAATTAACATTTTCTCTGGTTCCAGCATCAGATTATTAAACTTACTAGGATTCTCCCTTACGTAGTCAATATTTCAACTATTGACACGGTGGAAGACAGTAGCTAAATCACGTTTTTTTTTCATTAGAGGTATGTACCTTTAACCTTAGTCTATGATTGCTTTAGTATCCGTACTTTATACCTATTAGCAATTTATGTATACATAGCTGTACCTGCGGCTCCGCTTGCGTGGATACAGAATGCCGTCGGTCGAGCGCACGCGCGAATCGTGCTGCCCCCGCTCAAAAGACGGAAGACAAAAATACTTATTGTGGGTGATCCTTAGAAGATAGATATATGCTGTAGGTCTTTTTAAGATCTACAATTATATAGTACATTAATTTTATATATTTCTTATGGTTTACTCAACGTAATATATAAACTTTTTGTCTTCCCCAAAAATACTTATTGTAGGTGATCGTTATATGTTATCGCTGATATTTATGTAGGTCTTTTTCTGATCTACAATTGTGTAGAACATTAATTTGATATATCTCGTACTTGCGAAAGCCATTTAAGTGCCCCAAGTGCGACTTTTTCCGAATTCACTCGCCACTAACGTCTCTGCTTATTCCGTATATTACTTTATCTTACAAAATATATCGTATAACCTAGCCTGCTACGAATTAAAATAAAATAAAAAACATGTAAATCGAATATGTGGTTTTCGAGTTTAAAGGCAACTGTGTTCATCCACAGTTCTATCACCGTCACGTCAATAGAATAATTTTCTAATTATTCTTGTAATCATCAAAACGTAGCTCTAACAAAATGGTTTCTCTTTTGTTAAAACTGTTGATAGAGTTATTGTGGCAGTTTAAAATGCATGTTCCTAGTTATTATTTATAACCCACTTCACTTATGCACAATAACCAAACTACATCAAGTAAAATGCCGCGAAAATAATATTTCATCACCATCATCATTTGAAGATCGTCACAACGCCTAGTTCTGTGCTGCCTGCATCCAGCGGCTTCCCCCAACCTTTACCAGGTCACTGGACCACCTTGTGGCTTGATAACCAAACTCACCGACATAGCCCAAAGAATAGCTAGACTTAAGTAGCAGTGGGCGGGCTACGTAGCTCTTTGAACGGATGGCCGATGGGGTCAAAGAGTTCTCGAGTGACGGCCACGTACCGGAAGATGCGGCGTGGGTAGACTCGCCAAAATAATATTTATATTTGGCCAAACAAAATTAGGTAAAAAGGAGCCAATACAATTTTTGACTTACAGGCTCGCCCTGATTCAGGCGCTAGGATTAGATATAGAAAAAATAATTTTATGTCAACATAAAAAAAAATCATATTTTTATGAAATGAAATAAAAACCATACATGACCGACTAAAATCCCGTCAAAAGGTTTAAGACTGTATTAGGTATATGTATTATTTATGTATTAGTGCATAAACCAGTCGACGGGACCTTTTGAGAGTCAAAACATATTTTTATGAAATGAAATAAAAACCACACATGACCGATTAAAATCCCGTCAAAAGGTTTAAGACTGTATTAGGTATATGTATTATTTGTGTATTAGTGCATAAACCAGTCGACGGGACCTTTTGGGAGTCTTTTTACTGCAAGAAGCGTAAAGCGACGCGATGGCTAGCTAATAAATAAATTGTTTAAGCATCTTGATGTTTTCGATTGTTACCCAAAGTAGTCAAGGTCAGTCCGATGAAATCCAGATCGTGAATTTGTCAATTGCTTAATACTTTTAATTACTCATATCATATATTTAGTACTGTACTGTATTTTAAGTCCACGTAGTGTTGAATAAATAGGTATGCTTGTAATTCAGTTAAATGGATGCACTGATTTATGGGATAACTTTATTGTAGACAAAATATTGTTAAAAGATGCAATAAGTACAAAAAAATCGTTTTAATAAAAATAAATAGGTTTTCTTCAATAAAAAAATATTATGTTTTTTGAAGTTATGTTACGTTTTGTGGCGGGTCAAGCTGAGAGCGACGCGCGTCGACGGAAGTACGACATGCGACGGATGTAGATGATTAATCAAATTAAAATAGTATTTATTTATACAACGTTATATAATATAAAAAATATTAAAATGAATTCACATTATTCTCATTGCTGGCTAACCTCATCATGTTGTTGGCACACGGGTTAAAATCTTTGGACTTATTTTTGTTTTGTTACGCTAAAAAACTATTCTTCTTACGTGCGTACGTATTTACAGTACACACATTTTTTATGGTTTATTTTGAAAAACACTGTAATCAGTTGAAAAATGTTAGCAACCCTATTTAGACCCGACTTCTTCGTTCAGCACGTCATATTACGTCAGTTGATGTAAAATCAATAAAAATATTTCAATTGTTACGTCAAAGGTTTAACCATTTTTAATCTGAGTGTTATTATTCCAAACATTATTACTATATTTTTAATAGTAATCATAAAACCCAGCCAGTTTTTATACCAATTGAAAAGAAATGTTATTAACTACCTCAGCCATTCCTAATAAATGAGCGACTCTGATTAGTATCCTATGGATTGGATTTTTTCACCCGCGAGAGTAGACACCGGTCTCGAAACGCTGAGATGCGAACGAGGCAATTTCCTGCTCTCCGTACCATTTATCACTAATCATTGTTAGTTTTATTCCACGTTTTATAAATTCATTACTTTTTAATATAAAAATGTTTATTTAGTATTGGAGAAATAAGAAATAGTGCTAGCTGGCCCCTGCGAATATTTCTCACATTATAAAATTTAAATAAGAATATATCTGTCGATGAATTCATAATAAAAAAGTTTCTAAATATACTTTTTAACGAAAACCTTAAGTTTAACTATTTGTGTATCTATCGTCAGTGGTAGGGAACATACGCTTTAAAATGAAGAATCATTAATTTTTATAAAAAATGAGGGGAGATATGCCACAACCACTATGTAATTCACAAATTTGCTATTTTAATTAAACCTTTTACAAAAATTTGTGTACGCGTAGAGAAAAAAGGTATAACGTAAGTGCACCTATTACCGCCATTTTAAGCTAAGTTCAGATTGATGTGCAAGAATTAAGTACTTGTTCTGTTACTAGCGGCATTATTTTATTTTATTCTAGTTTTTGAGATAATCTTCTTTTAATTCGAATATAAACAGCAAGTACCATTGATCAATAAAAAAACATGAACAACAGAAAATTGACTATACTCCTTTCACCGACCCATCGATTGGTTTGTTCCTATTACCGTTTTTACGGCACCAATTACCGACCACTAAATTTTGTTCTTTGCTTACCATGAAGGACAGTACCGTCAATTTGCCGTGCTTCTATAGAAAAAAAATAATAATAACAAGATAATTCTAGATAAATAATATTGACTTTTTTATTTTGAAAATTTATTTATAGACCGTCTGTCTATAAAAAGAGAAAAATTTTAAAAATTGTTTTTTCTCACATACATTCATATAAATTTAATAAAAATTCGTTATTTTGACATTACAAACAGACACTTCAATTTTATATTATTTGTATAGATGTTTCTTGGCAGATATTTTGGCCTGTTCGTAAGAAAAGCGATGGTACAGAAACAAGATTTCCATTTGCACCAACTTCAAAGGATATTGTATCCAAGCCTGTTACATCGCCAATATTGTTGCCTAACTTTGAATCACCAAATTCCAAATCACAGTCTTTATCGTCATCATTGCATTCAATATTCCTCCGAAATTCAAACAGTTTCTTGTAACTTATATCTCCTGCTCATGTTATTCCAGATTCTTGGAACATTTTGAGAACCGACGGTGACAAACGATCTTTCAAAAGCTGTCTGAACGTCTTAGGTTGTTCAGCAATGTGGCGTCTGCTTTGAGTTTGATCGGTGCTGGTTAGTTTGTTGTTACTGCCTTCTGTAGTATTAATGGTATCAGTGGCGTCACTGATCAAACCTTTGATTTCAGTTAGAAGCTTGGTATAATTGACATCATTAGGCTCAAAAGGATATATTCCACAAGACCAGAAGCCATACTCCTACACAGTCCCTGTACACAATGCCATTACATAACTAATAATACAGAAAAATAATTTATAGATAGGTAATAGGTTCTAGCAAAGAGAATCATATTTTCAATTAACGACCCACAATAAAGTGTACATATTGAGATAATATGTCTTTTATCGAAATTTCGAATGATTATGCCAGTGTCAATAGCTATAATTGATTAAATATTAAAGATATTTCAACTACAAAAAAATAATATTTGAGATTACATTAATATAAAATGAAGCTTAACTAGTAAGCTGATTTTCACAATGCTTGGTACTCCGAAGTATATGACGTTAATGGCTCAAATTAAAGTTGTTATACTAATCAATCAAATTTGATTAATAGACTACTGAATACATTAAAGTATTAGAGTAAAATAAATGAAATTTAAAATATCCGTGTAACACCTAACACCGTCATGGGTCGGTAATAGGAACAAAAATGCGAATACTGTGCCTATTACCGCCACAATTTAATATTTAATTTTAACTAAATTAAAGATGAAACTGGTGAAAATAAGTTGCTAAGAAAAAGCGAGTGTTCTTAAGACATTGGGAGCGGAATACTATGAAACGTGCACTTTTTGCCGAATCCTCCGATTAACTGTTTAATTAATCTTTATGTTCTTGATTTACGCACACAAGCATGTGATAGATACTTACAATATTAATATATCCGCATTGTTATAAAGTAAGCACATTTCTAAATCCATCACAATACTCTAAACATATAATTTAAAAAATGTGGCGGTAATAGGTGCAGAATTTGAGGAGTCGTTAATAGGTGCCTTTACGTTATACAAATTCCAAGAGATAAAAAGTTATCTACAGTTATGTTATGTTGTTATCAATGCACAGTCTTTATAATTAAGTACTCACACTTTTTATCTATACTGTTAAACTGTGTGTTTTTGTATAATTTGTGTATATTTTCAACTAACAGCATTGATTTCCATGAGCAATGAAATGGTATTGTCCAACCTACAATTTGCCAGCTAATTAGACATTTTGAGCGGTAAACCACGGAGGTGCATAACATTTTTGTTTCAAAACTATTAACTCCAATAAACAAAGTCCCTTTAGAGAGTTAGTGAAGTTTTCTCTAATGTCTTATTGCCTTAGTGATACGGAAGTTTGGCTTTTAACGTTTAATGGTCCGTGGGTGGATCCCTGGATGTAGATGGGAATTTCGCAAATAGTGGTTAAATGTCAGTAGTATTAGTTTAGTTAAACTCCCAAATATACATTAACTAATCCCCTAATGTGATTAGTTAATGTATATTGCGATTATATCCCAGAAATAGTATCTTTCTCAATCTCACCTTATGCGGTGATCTCACCTAAGTGTGCCTAAGATGGTAACCCGCTAAACCTGCAAATAAGTTGACTCTCAAGTCCAACTGCTGGCACACTCCTAAAAGTGCTCATATTTAACTAATAACATATTTATTACTTTAATATACTATTAAATACAGTTAACATAACTAAGCTTGATAAAATGAGTACTTTCACCTGTTGCCGAGCAAAGTATTGTTCAAAAACTTTGGCCTTAGCCGAGCAATGAGGGTCTTTCCACAGTAGATGTCGACATTCCGTTGTAACGTACCACGACAAAAGCCACTAAGCAGATACACGGATCGATTATTTGCTGCATATTATATGCGTAAGTAATGTATTATGAATATTGATGATTGAGTGATTGATTATCGATTTTCGTTCTGACTTCGAATAGAAGGAATATGTTATATCGGCCTGACTTTTAATTCTATGCCTAGATAAATACTCAATAAATACTGTAAATGTAAAGTAAAATGGTTCATTTAGATGTTAACTAATATTAGTTTATAATTATGTATATAATTTATGCCGACGGCTTGGTCCTTATTACAAAGTCGGAGAACAGCATACAAACTCTTGTCATATACATAAAAGATAATTGTTAAAGTAAAGGTCCTCGTAGGAATGCATATAGAGTTAGAATTTTTAAAATTCGTAGAATGTTCTATCTGGACGATAGTATTACTAATAAAACGTTTAAAGGTTGCTTCGTTACTTTTGTCAAGTATGAACTGAATTAAAAAATATATACAATAATAACGTGTGAGAAATTAGTAGTCGAGGTGATTGAAACTGATTTAAGACGATTAAATAGGATACGCATTGACCGTATAGAAAGCATTCGGAATCAGCAAGGATGCAGGAAGTATTGGTAGTCTTGTGGTTTAGGCCAATGGAATATTGATTCGATGTCTGAGGTTTCAAACAATACATGTACCAACAAATTTTTCGGAATACCTGTATTTATCTAGCCCAGCTAATAGTACAGAGGTCTATAGTATAGTCATTATACGAATACTAAGTACGGCCGGATGTAACAAACACCAGCTTTCTCTACTAACACGTCATAATAAATAAGATACATGTATCATGTTGGAGAATCGTATCGATATGACTATGGGATCCGTATGTTAGTATGGCGTAACTTAGTATTCGTATAATGACTATACTATTGACCTTCGCAGTATTGGCTAGGCGAGATAGCAACAGGTGTGTTATGATGGCATGTATTTTATAAACAGGCACCGATCATCTTGAAGTGATTCTCTCTCGAGCTATCGGATCGTGAAGACCTCAGTTAATAAGCCGTCTACAATAAACTTGAAACGTGCCCTTTCGCTGCCCATCTCGTTATGTATTACACTACACATTGACATATTTGAATTTGTAACTCTGTCGGCTGACGGTGAAGGAAATCTTAGTGAGAAGATCTGAACTCTTGAGAAATTTTTAATATAACAAGGGCACGGAGTAATTTACTTGGAGATTTATCTCTATTTACAGCAGCCATTTAGAAATACCTCTACCCTACAGAAAATCGCAACCAAATGACCTAATGTTGTGTTTCTGCGGCGATTAGGGTTTCCAGAGCTCCTTGGGGTAGGGAGGTTCAAGGTCGACAACGTGCTAGTCATACTTATGGTATTACAAACGTCCATAGAATAGGTAACCGCTTACCATCAGGCGGGCCGTATGATTGCTTGCCACCTTTGTAGTATAATTCCTAATTACACTTATTCCAGATTCTAAAATAAAAGAAGTCTACAATCTCCTTATTACATTAGCTATCTGCTATTAGACGAAACAATCAGACAAAAATATTAAAAAAATGATATTTTTTTTGTCACAGATACCATAATATACACTTTCATATGCATTTAGTAAAAAGCTGTTATTTTGACATTACAAACAGCCACTTCAATTTCTTTTGTATAAGTACCAATATGGTAATTTTGTTTTAAATAAAAAACTGATAAATCTTCATAAATACTGTGTTGCTAAGCTTGTTCGGTTTGTATACAACACATTATATACATCTATACTAATATAATAAAGCGGAAGAGTTTTTTGTTTGATAGTTTGTTTAAACACGCTATTCTGAAACGATCATTTGAATTCCAAAAATCCTTTTTTTTATATGATAGCCAGATTCACGAGGAATACTATAAGGATATGTAGCATTACGCTACACCTCTTAGATAGTCTTAAATATTGATTTTTGCTAATAATCTGTCTAATAATAATAAGTCTAAGGCTAATAATAAGTCTGATAAAATAGCACACCCTAACTGCTTTATCCGAGTGCGCTAGCGTAATGGTTAGTGATACGTAAATACAATGTTCTACAATAATATTGCTCCTCGGTACATCTAAAAAAGTCCGCGATATATATGCTTCTCTCTTATAAATAGGCCAGAATAAGGTATTTTGGGAAAAAAAATATTGAAAATTAAAAAGTGATTTATGAGCATTATTACTAGGCATGGCATACTAATATTTACGAACGAAAGTCATCTTCATCATCAAGACAATTTTATGTGGTAAAAATTTACCCTTTATAGCATGTTATTTGGACGAATAGTTTGGGAGATAATGTAAAATTAACATAATTAATCACTCGGTTCGGGTCTATGACTATAGTTATAGTGGCACGAACGAGCCGTGTCAGTTGTAACTCATAACCCTGGCCGCCCGATAAAAATATTGCCTATACTGAACTATTATAAATCATCAATCAGCGATTTATTTATATTATACCCAGGTGAAACCGCGGGTTACAGCTAGTAGCAAATAATACGGATGCAGAAATTAAGAAATTTTATAATCTGAAGGAAAAGAAAAGAGATTTACAAGAAAAGAGATAATTTAATCTATATTTTATACCTATGGCAGGGGATTAGCAGGATAATAGATATATAACCAGTTATGTAGCTATGTAGGTATACCTTAGTTTCCAACTCAGTGAAGTTGTCAGAGGGCATTGGAAAAGGCGATAATATAATTTGGAGCCGATGTCTCTTTGTCGTTCACACAATTATGTCAAATTGCAAGCGAGGAATTGAATCAGTTGAGTTGAATTGTATGCAAAGTCTGTTCATCCTCTCCTCTCATATGGTATTGTAGGCAATAGTATATTAAGTTTTATGTATTAAGGTTAATTTATTTTTAATAAGTTTTACAAATTAAAATAATGATGTTGAATTCACACTTGCATCGATCTGCAGCTTTGTCCATTTTAATACATTCGTTCTATTTTAATACCGACAAAAAGACATGCGGCCTTTCGTTTCGGAGGTTACCTATAACTCGCTTTGGGTCTTTGAGCCAACGGGTAAGTATCTATGTATTCTATGTTTTCTTTAGTTTATAAATAATTGCATTTTAAATATTTTGATAATATTATTGAATACCTATGTTACAAAATTAAATTAAAATTTACATATGGTTTTTAATTAATTAAATTTGCATATGGTGTTTGTTGACCTGGAGTGGTTTGTTGACTGGATGTGTGGTGTAACTAGAACGGATAAAATTAGGAATGAGTATATTAGAGGAAGTTTTAAAATAGATCCAGTCACAGAGAAGTTGAGGGGTTATACATTAGCGTGGTATGTACATGTCATGAGTAGGGATGAATGTCATGGAAGAATGTTAATATATGGAATAATTAAATTATGTTAATTATGAATGTTAATGTGGATGGATATATGAGTAGAGGAAGACCGAAGAAGGTATGGATGGACTGTGTGAAGAATGATATGCGTATAAAAGGGGTGAATACTGAGATTATAGTTAATAGAGTAGAGTGAAAGAGAAAAACCTGTTGTGCCGACCCTATTTAAGTGGGATAAGGATAAGAAGTAGAAGAAGACAAAGTAAATTAATTAAATCGAGTTTAATTATTTATCACTACTTGTTTCATCAATCATTTCTTGTTTAATTTGGCAAAGCGTTTTTATTAAATTGTTTTTTTTTTAAGTTTTTCCAATATATTCTAAATATATTAAATCCAAAAAGATTACCCGAATAAATTGCACGTAATAGTATCTGAAGCAAATAGCTCGTCCTTAACCGTACGGCGGTGTTGTGTGACACAGGCGACAGGGGAGGGATAAGAGGACGTCCATTCCTTCGACGAGCCAAGCTCAGTCACTAACTCAATCAATATTGACAGGATTTTTCCCTTCACTAAATTCTATTGGAATAGGACGAAACGTGATATAAAGACATTAATGAATGTCTTGGTTGTAAACACTTCTAAGTCAGAGATCGAAAACGTAACCGTACATTTAAGTTTCGATATATTTGTTTATCTGTCTATGTTATTTAAATAAAGGATGTATAATAGTTCTATATTTAAAATGTCGAATTGATATTATGTGGGGAAAAAAGGATTTTTTTTTAAGTTGCGCTCATTTTTGTAAGAATTGTAATTATTATTAAATTTCACGTTTAAATTCGGAAAAGTTAATTCTAAATGTAATTATTGTTTCGGTATTATAATGATTAAGTACTTTTATAATTGTATAGGACTGTACTTGATGGTGTGCACAGTGCAATCAAAAAACAACGGTGAGCACCGAGAAAGCTACAATTCATCGCCAGACGTCGATGTAATGCCGGCCTGTTCAAATGTCCCTTCACGTTAGGAGCCGATATTGTAGAAAGGTGGGACCACGCTGACCGGAAGACGGTTCCACGGCTTTACAATGATATTAAAGTTCCATATTTATATCTATCTTATTCATATTTATATAAAAAGTAAGAAACTGACTGGCTGACTAACTGACCGCTGATCGATCAACGCACAGCCCAAACTACTGGCGTTAGGACCGTGAAAATTTGCATGTGGTTTCCATTTGCACTGTAGGTAAGCACGAAGGAAGAATATTTGGAAATTCAACCCCCTAAAGTGGTGAAAAATGGGATGGAAATTTGTATGAAAGTCCGCCTTTAAATTTTTTTTCTAACCGTGCAAAGCCGGTACGGGCCGCTAGTCTTTACATAAAGTTATCCGTGTTAAAGTTATAACAAGGTATATAATGCTGAAATTTTTTCTATATAAATATAATAAACCAAAATCATATTATAGATATTTTCTGTTGTTGAAGTAATTTATCGTTTACGTGCTAGTTACAACACCGGAAAATTTCTACATAATATCCGCATATATCCTATAAGATTTCTAAGTTATAAAATTTAAAGTTATTTCAAGCCGGCATGACAGCGGCGACCGCCGATGGATTTCGATCTCTCGGTGGTCGCCGTTGTATTTGGATTCTACTGTGCTTACCATCAGGGACAGTACAGTCAATGCGCCGAGCATTATATATATTATAGCATTATACATATTATAGTTTATATAAAAATTCAATTAACGATTTTACTGAATTCCGTTCAGTTATATAGTCCATTCTCTTCATTTGTAAACAGAACAAATAACAGCCTTCCTATATTCCTGTCCTTTCCTATATTATAACCTCACATCATATAAATAAAGTTATTACAAATATATTGTATATATTTTAATCTTTCCGAAATACGCTCGTACCTTCATCAACAAAATTGAGTACAGTAGTCACTACAAAGCGCATCAAAGGGTAGCCCTTTTTAACTTCATTTTGTGCATGTTCAGAAATTGCTACAGCCGAAATCGGATGACACACACTTCTATACATAATATTATAAAACTCAAGAGATTGTTTGTATGTTTTAACACGCTAATCTCTGGAACTACCAGACAGATTAGAAAAAATATTTTCATGTTATATAACTTCACGCTAAGGTGCGGAACAGTAACAATCAACGTCAGGCAGCACGGCAAGATGCAGGCAAGTACGAGAAGTAAAAAAAAAACGATAGGCTCATGAATGCGTCGGCGGCGGTTTTTTTTTTTTTTTTTTTTCGAACTGACTCCACTGTTAGCCTGAGGGGCCCTGGAGCCTTTACGGCTTTTACAGCTTTACCGGGCTTGGGGGCGAGCGCTTCGGGCACTCAGCCACGAAAGCTAAGCAACAACATCCGAGGGTGCCAAAGTGGCCGGCTCGGACTGTTGCGCGTATGCAATTAAGTCGCGATCTGACTAATTCCCTATCCGTAATTCGATCTAAACTAACTATACATATATACATGTTTCTGCCCCCTGGGAGGAGGGAAGGAACATGTGTATGTGTATTTAGTGGTCTGAAATTTTTGTCTACTCTAACTAGGCAAAAAAAGAAAAAAAAGGTCCCTTACAGAACCTATGTACCTATGTGTGTTGTGCATGTGTGTATAATGCAGTGTCATGTATGGCTGTGAAAGCTAGTGATTGTAGAGTCACTTGTATCGCGCGAGCGGCTGCTTGTCTCAAGGGCTCCATGCCGATGGATCGGACCTCGTCGGCGGCGGTGCGGTAAAGTATTAGTCGAAGGAATTCAACAAGGATGAAACCGTGGAACACAGTTTGTGATATGTAAAACCAAATTTAAAAAGAAACAAAGTCAAATAGTCGAAGTTCTGCCACAGTGTTCTCAAAGAGAACTGCTGAAATCTATCCGAACGAGGAACGTTGTTAATTAGAAATGTGGTGAATGTACTCTTAGTAATTAGCGTTGCTACCAGAATTTACTACTATCTTTTAAACTGAAACCGTACTTAGTTCAGAAATATTTGTATGATACTTGGTAGCTCGAAAGACACATACGTTTATTATACACGTCTGCATATACATTTTGGACATGAATATATCTAATAGTGGAGTAATAATCGTGTAAAGGCACAGAAATTTCTTTGGAGATTTCTCTCTACTTGGGGCAGTCCGACTGGTCTAATATATCCCCATCCTGCAGAAGATCGCAGCCAAATAACCTAGTGTTGTGTTTCTGCGGTGAGTAGGGCTTCCAGAGCTCCTTGGGGTAGGTGGGTTCAAGGTCGGCAACGCGCTAGTGATACCAATGGTGTTACAATCGTCCATAGGCTACGGTAACCGCTTAAAAAGTTGTCGACCACACTAAAAATGTCAAGAAAGAGACTCCTCAAGACCTGAAGACTCAAGAAGACACTCTCCTCAAATAACCCCTCCGAAGAAGCAGTGGATCATCATAGTGTTAAGGATTTAGTATAAGCAAGTTATTGTGAAGATTAGTACGAACTTTGTGACGACTGTTACATGACTACTTATTTTTAAATATAAATACTTACTTTATGGTGCGAAGGTTTGATTTAAACCAAAAATGCCCAAATAAATAAATGACATATATATCGTCTCAAATAGTCGAAACATGTTTGAGTAACGTATTTGGCTAGTTTCGGAAACACTCGGAATATTATCGAAGTAAAACGACCGACATTTGCGACAAGAAACATTCTTGCTCAAGGTGTCTGATGGTGAAGACTTCAGTTATTATAGTATCCTGAAATTGCTCAAGACTGGAATCATAAACAGCTCTATCCCAATTATTGAATGATATATTGTACTTCCTGAGTACAAAATTTCATCAAACGATTGATAATTTTATTTAAAATTTCTAAATTGATTATTGATAATTCTTACAGACTGTTAATTAAGGAATGACATAAGCTATCCGTTTACATACTTTTATTAAAATAGGTTTTTTAGTTAAGTCCAGTAATACAAACAGACAGATAAACATACATTTTTTATAATATTCGTAATCGGTGTGGTTTATAATAGACGTCTACCAGGAAAGGAAAAAACTTCATGCACAGACAAAATTACAGGTTTATTATTATAGAATAGCAGACTCGACGAATATTCACACATTATAGAATAAAAACAATCTAAATATATTAATTTAAAAAAAATGATATTAGTTTTAACAATATCGGGTGAAATAAGCTTTAAAATCTATCTTTGAATCATTAATTTTGATGAAATATTAAGGAAATATGTCGTTGCCAGGAAATAAACATTTTAGAAATAATATATAAATGATAAGAGTAAACTAGCTTTATTCTAAATATCACTTCGATACGATCAAGGAGTATACAAAGCTAACAATAACAAGTCGCAATACTATATATATATATATATGTTTTAATACTTTCAGTAGAATGTGTTCGTCGATATACAAAAAACCCTTTCCGCGTTTCATATAAACATAGTTACATTAAAACGCTTTTTATGACCGCTCTTGTAAAGGAGCAAATAAAAGTTGAACCATAAAATGAGCTTGTGAATAAAATAAGGTACTAAAGAGTATGAGTTTTCTGAAAACGCGTATAGTTATTGCATATTCCGATGAAAAATGGTTCCTCATAAAAAAATCTGTGCGCGTCCCCCTAACCCCTTCCTCGTGCTGATCTTTTAATCTTTTAATTACATCAGAGCAGGATGCGAGGGTATCTCGCCAAAATAACCATGCAAAATGAATGGCGACTGCATCCACCCGCGCCTCGTGAATATAAATTATTCTTTCGTAGGTACAGCTGGGACGCGTATTTGTATGACCTCTTAGTATTCTCATCGTTACTCATAAACTTCTGATTTTCAACCCAAGGAAAGTTCTGAATATTTTCTAAATTACTTAATATTTTAACCAAATATTACCTTTTTATAATCTATATACCATCAGTTATTATAGTCTATTTTTTTTCATAAAGAGGTTATTTTTAAGGGGTTATCTTTGGAACTACTGAACCAATTCAGGAAGTTCTTTCATTGATACAAAGTCATAACTTTTTTAATTTTAATATTATTGTCTATGATATGAAAATATAGCCTATGTCATTTAAGGTGAACATATTCACCTTAAATGACATAGGCTATATTTTCATATCATAGAGAATAATATTAAAATATGAGAGATAATTAAGGCCCCCTGGTGTAAACTTATTAGAATAACTAGTTATTTACTTATCTCGGCTTCGCAGACCTCGTGAAAGTGTTATAACCGAAGCTGGACGTGTATCGAGCAGTAAAAAGTATGGTTATTAAAAAGGTATTTTCTTATGTGATAATAAGATTAATTTGAAAATAAAATTATAATACTTGATTTTTTTAACATAATTATTATAGACTCGTAATTACGATTAAAAGTTAGATCTAAAATATAGAATTACGTACATGATTGTATTGATGTTAAGCGAGGTATTCAATTTCTCTCCACCTTATTACCGACATTCGAAATTTTCGACCATCAAAAGCTACCGTCGTAAGGCATCAATTTAATCACGACAAGGGTATATCATCCATGGTTATATTTACGCTCTCTAGTCCCCAACGAAATCCATTCGGGCTGAAATTAAATAAAACGAAGATTGAAAATAACCTGGCCGATACGGGTTAGGAAAATAAGCTATTATTTTGTATGTTCAAGACTTTTTTGCTTTTAAGGAATTTACTGATTTGAATGCAACATCGTATCTATATACAGTATACCTGAATGAATACATTACTATGAAAATACACATTAATTACGTTTATTATGTATCACCTCATTCACTGACGCAACTGATGATAAACAGAAGATTTTATAAAATAGTTCTGTGACAATTATTTAATGGAAATAATCTAGTTAGCACACATTTTTTCCTACAAAAGAATGATAATTATTTTTACAATATTTTAAATGTAAAATAAATAATAGCTACGTAAAACAATGTCTTAAACGGAAACTTTTAGATGAAAAAGTAACCAATATTTTTATAAACACAATAAAAGGAAATTATGTTTATCGGTAATGTGTAGTTTAACATAAAAAAAATAGTTATAATTTTACAACTTAAAAAATGGAACCAACTAGGTACTTTAATATTCACAATGAAATGAAGGTGTCGAGTAAGCAAAACATTGAAGCAAACCCTTGCGAAAATTATTTTAAGTGTTTTAAAGATGCTTAAATATTAAAATAATATTCAAATATATTTCACAAATGGCTAATCTACTAAAGCTCCCAAAGTGAAATTACCAGATATAAGCATTTAGTCGTTTATGTTAATGTCACTGCAGTAGTTTCACAATCATATATTATTCAAGAGTTCAGGCGGCAGTTCGCGCGTCTCCCGACGCCGCTCCACCGCACGCTGTGCTGCACGGAACTGAAAACATTTTACTGCTAATTTAATTTTATAGCTTTACATTAGCTGACTGAATAATATAAACAGCCACGACTCTAAGTACGGTTTTTGTATTTAAAATAGAGCTTCCGTAATAACCTGCATTTCTCCTGCAGTTTCATTTACCTTGGAAGGAAATTTTATAATATTAACTTATTACTGTGAACATAAATGCTTCAAATTTGTCCAATATACTCAAAACACAACTCTGAAGGGAATATATCAATCATCATCATTTCAGACGAAAGACGTCCACTGCTGGAATCTCGAAATAACTCACGAAAACAGCTTATAAATTTGTCTCAAAGTGACATAAGCCTATAATTCTTCAATAGTGTATTGTCTCTCTTTTTGAAGTAGAATACCACCACATTTTTATTCCATGTCTGCAGCGTTTCACCTTAGTGGACGACGGAATTAAATAAGCTCTGAAGGGCCTTAACTACTGATTTGCCAACCGTCTTCAATAGTTCGACTGTAATTCATTCAAGCTTCATTTTGCCTCGTAATATACGATGATCGCTTCCGGTGATTATTTTGACCGCACTGATCACAAGGAATTTATACACTAAAATAAATTCAGAGCGTTAGTTATATATAGTAATACCGGTCTAAATGTATAAAAAGTTCTCGAGAAATCCAAGTCGGTTTTTAAAGCATCCCGCGAAAGCCAAGCTTAGTAGAGCTTAAGTTTCACTCAGGATAATTAGCAGTTTCGAGGCTTAATGGAAATTCAGTCATAAATTATCTACGTTTGCAGGAATCGTCATATTTTATTGGCAAATTAAAGATGTATTCTCTATTCGACTGGGCAATATTTAAGCATTACCGTTATTACTGCGAAATCGTTTTACTGCCGTCGTCGTTAAATGAATTGTCGCATACTTAAATTTTATTATGGAGTAAATAGTACTGTGGATTATTTTTACTATTATCATAATTGTTTTCTTGTTTGTCAGAAAATCTTGTACTATTCTTTAGTATAATATTTAATTTACAATGATCATTTACAATATGGTGCCCATATATTTTAAAGCAATGATGGTTCAGTGGTAGCGTGTACTAACATTGCGTCTATCAACGTGAGTTTGAAATCTTTGAATCCCTACAATAATCTTCTGATATCTATGATGGAAAAATATTGTGACGAAACCATAGCATGGTCGTAAGATTTTTTTTTATGTCCACCTAGCTAGCTAGCACCCGCAAATTTAAAATCAGTTTCCAATAATTTATAGGTGTGTTCCAGCAGATGTATTTCAGAGCCAGTCTTCCTTTTACACTGTAGATGAGAGCTAAGGAAAGATTTTTGGAAAATCAACCACTTAAGTTGTTAAAAAAGGGGTGAAAATTTGTATGAAATTCCGTCATTCTTGAAGATAGATCTATGAAAATTGGTATTGAGCTATTCAGTTAGAAATTAAAAAAGTTGTATTTCATGTGTTGTTCAAATTCAATACCTAAGGGTGTAGTAGATGGGGTGGTGAAAGTTTGTATAATACAAGTAACGACATCTATAAATCAAAGTATATCTAATCTATAGTCTATCTAAACAAATTCATCTAGCCAATATTGAAATAAATAAAATCATCTATTAATTTCATAATAAATAAATTAAGCATTCAACATTCAATTATTTCATCGCAATCTGTCAAACTGTCATACTCTGCTCCCCATGCGAAGCCGGGGCGGCTTGCTAGTATTGATCACTCAGGAACAGTATTTATTGTAGTCGACTTATTAACAAGGTTGTCACGATCCGATAGCTCGAGCATGAATGTCTTCAAGCCGGTTGTTGTCTGCTTGTAAGGTGCGTACGGTCATAGAGCACACCTGTTGCTATCGAACTCAGCCAATAGTGTGGGTCAATGGTAAAGTCATTAGTATTGATTCCATAATCATATCGACATGATTTTCCGACATAATATAATTTTTAATATGACCTGTTGGTAGAGGAAGCCGGTCCTTGTAACAATATAGTAGTTGATTATTAATTAATTAATCTGTTATATTATCTTTTTTATCTTAAATGTGGTGCTATTTATTCAAGTAAGCAAAACTTTGAAACTGTTCTACATTTTCATTACGATTGTAGCCTTCATCAAAACCTTAGGATCATCATTGTAGGATTTCAGCTCACAGCATTGGTGTATAATTTTGACGCGCTATCATTGAATTGTCATCATTTCTACCTGGTACTGTAATTAGGTATATAAATACTTTGTTTTTATAGGTACGCATTTGACCTCCGTCTCACTTGATGTTAAGTGAAGATGAGGTCTTTCAGATAGCTACTCACACTTCGCTTGAAAACTGGTAAGTTATAAGTGGGCGGGAAAATAGACGCCGAGAGTGAATTCCACTCCTTAGCTGTTCGCATAATAAATGAGGAAGTGAATCGCTTCATCCGAATCAGGAAACATCCACCACATGAAGGTGGAAACCCTCACGACATCTAGTTGCCCTGTGGTGAAGCGGGGAGGACAGAATTAGATCGTGCAATTCCTGTGCAAACATTGAGAAGCAAGCTGCCTTACCTCGATGCTCTAGATTAAGCATTCTTATATATTAATAAAATTTAAAATATTTCTAAAATTGAAAATATTACACGATGTTCGAATGACGTAAAAAGGATAATTTCTGATTTATGGAACCGCGCATGAAATGAAACACGTCGTCCTCGATATTTTATAGGTTTTAATTTCGGCGTTTTATGTTGTGATAACATCTGCGAGCATAATGGCCCTGACAGCTTGCGAGGGCTTTACGAGGTCCGCTTTATGCGATGCGATGCGCGATGTAACGTCCTCGTTTACACTCATAACGCCATTCAATTCATGAATTAAAAATTATGCTTTTAAGAAATAACATAAATCTATGTAGATGATTTTATATTCATCCCAAAAGAATGGTTAATGGTGAGATTACTGAGATATATTACATTTTTAATTGTATATATCATTCAGTTATTTAATGTTAATAGTAAAAAATACCAAGTGCGTGTCGGGCCACGCGCAGTGTAGCCCGTTGCAATATGCAGACAAAGAAGGGAGGTTAAGTAATTTTCAATGGAATTTGTACGAAATTACTTCAATAAGAATATTTCATAACTTGGTCGATTATTACTCGTAAACTTATAAAGCGTACTTAACTGTGATAGTTTTCCTTTTAACTTCATCATATATACTACTGCCATGAATTTTTTCACATATCTAAAAACTCCTATTTAGCTGGCAAGTGGGGGGAGGACGCTTGACTTTAGCAAAAATTTGCACTTTAAAGCTTGATATTTCGCAAACGGATCCCTGAATCGAATAATTGCTTTCAAACACTCTCAATATTTTTAACGACTTGTACAACGAACCCTGCTCTATGTGATAGACGAGACAATTTATCTGTACTCTACGTATAGGAAAGGTTCCTTACAAAAATGTTTTTCCCAAGATTACGTCTTTGTTGGTGTGATTAATATGTATACCCATACCAAATTACATCTTTCTAGTATTAAGAATCTCTGAGCTAAGCCGCGGACAGACAAGCAGACTGGCCGAAACTATAAGGATTCCTTGTTGACTTCAGAACCCTAAAAAAGGTTGTTTGTATAAACCAGTGAGATGTGTAAAAGTGTTCATTCCTTGACATTTAATTTGTCAGTACGTGGACTGTCGTTGTCAATAAGTCCGGGGATACCTCAGGAAGACTCTCTACCAAAACAACCACTGCCATTGAACACTTTTACTAACGCTACATTTTAATTCAACTTACAATGAGTACCTCTTATTGGTAATGAAAGTTTTACAGGTTATTTACAAATTTAATAATTTTATTTATGTCATATATGTATGTATGTATATAAGGAATGAATATGAAATAATTCAAGTTTTGAAACTCTATATTCCGAATAAAAATTTTAACTAAACATAGGGAATTCCAAGCCTTTTTTTGCGATAATCTGACACGTGGCCCTTTGATTGCAAACTGAGTATAGTTTGTACTATGATAACCGAACAGCTGATAAACATACATAAATACACATTTGAGATCCAGCTACAGAACTGACAATCAAGCTCATTACGCAAAAGTTAGTACTGTAAAGTTGAACCTGTGACGTCTCTTCAATATAAGGCCTGTCAACTAATCTGAGTAGTTTGACAGACTGGCCATTCAAGTAAAGCCACGTGCATAGGTGGTTGTAACTGAGTAGATCTCTATACAGTTAAATGTTGTGGGTTCAAATCTTCATCTCTAATTATTTTAAGTAACTGATAACTGGTACTAATCAAGATTATCGGTCACACTAACACTGATGACAGATATAAAAGTGATTATTAAGTGACTAGTTTGTTTCTGCTTAATCCGAAAAATAACACAGCTTTATAATATGAAAACAAGAACGCTTTAATAATACTATCCTGAGAGATTATTCATATTATTTTCCCAGTTCTCTTCCAGTCCCTTGACAAACAAAATGAGATAGAGTTGACGACTTATGTAGATCTAGTTATCTGTATTACAACGTCCAGCTAATTCAATGCTTTATTGCTCTATTTGGTAGTGCAAATAGAAATAGTTCAATTCTCAACATATAATGTACGGCTGTAGAAAATATACTCATTAAAATGGGATTTTTTTTTATATATAATAATTACAAGACTCTAATTAGAAAATGCTAAAAGTTCACATTTGTTTATTTATTTTTAATTTATAATGTTAGTAGAACAAGTACCAACTTTGAGTAATACAAAGTACTGGAAAAATACATCCACACTAGTGACACCTACAATCAGTAACAATCTTGCTTTGGTCTTGGTTTTGCATCATAATTTTTTTTATATCAACTATCCTGCTCTAGTTGTGCTTTCATTTGGAGATCACTAAAACATTATATCAACGATGTAATCAAGTCAATTAGCCGACTAACGTGAATTTAACAAACTTTACACTAACATTACATTAACACACTTTACAGTTAGTCCTTCCACCATCGATATCATATACCAAGACATAATAATACGTATCCGTGTTTAATGTAACCTATATTTTTATTATATAAAAGCGAAATACCACTAATCTCGAGATCTCCGAAACTATAGGTCCGATTGACTTGAAATTTAGAATTTTCGAGATGTAGACGCTCGCTAGTTTTTGGAAATTCGACCTCTAAGGGCTTAAAATAAGAGTTGAATGTTTGTATGGGGTGAGTGAAAAAACATTGTCCAACGATTTTTCTGTCATGACCTACAATCAGAACTTCTGGACGATCAGGACATGCCTGTCTATCTGTCTGTTGTTTGTATATCCGGATTTAACTCAAGAAAGGCTTAACGATTTTGATGAAACTTTGTAGTATATACATTCCTCAATTAATAGATTTATTACTGTGTAATCAACGCGTGCGGAGCCACGGGGCACCGCTAGTAGTTTATATCGGTGTATATTCTTTCATTATGTTTTGATGTTTCTAGTCTAGCTTTAGTTAACGTTACAGTCGATACATATTTGAAAGCATAACACAAAAATACGTAAATCCATCAGAATCTGGCTTCGAGGCATCTTGTCTATTTACATCAGAAAAGATTTACATGACAGTTATTATTCTGAGCTTCGACTGTATATTTGTATATACCTTCATTTTTATTTTATGATATTTTAGCTGTAGATGAATTAAAAAACCCCTTATGTTTTGATACTCTCATATTTATTATCGAGTAGATTGTTGTTAAAAATCTATATAAATAAAATGATAGACGTTTGCCGTTGTGCACGCATCACGCAAAAACTAATTGATATATTTTGGTTATTTTTTTTGTTAGAACTCCTTAGTTACTTAGTCCTTACAAAAAAATCACGATACCTTCATAAACAATAATTATGTAGTTAACTCGTGCGGAGCCGCGGGCACAGCTAGTATGAAATTTATTTATTTATTAATTAATATGGATGACTAACAGCTTAATAACAAAATAAAAACAGCAAAGGAGCCTGTTCGTCACTAACAAGTCATCACGTACAAAAACCTGATAATTTAGAATTGATATAAATTGTTAAACAAATATATCGAGATCACCGTAGCGTCCTCAGTGTCACTGAGCGATCGCTTTCCATAACTCGATACGTACAACTGAAGTTTTTCGTTGTAATCCATTTATTAATTACTCTGAATATGTATTTTATATTTCAATTATTCCCACAGTACAATATCACGTATAAATCCAAGCATACATCCAGTTTCAAAACGTAAGGTAAGCTACTTAAAACGGCTGATCATTAATTACATTCTAGGTAACGTATAAGAACTTTATAACTAACAACATATTTGTAAAATACATTTTTACTAAATTCAACATATTGAGTATTATTTTTATGTAGTTAACAGAAGTTCATGCTATAGAGATTACACAAATGAACAGCTTATATTTTTTCTAAATAAATACCAATTTACAAGTCTGAAATAAAATAACAAATAAATACGTTATTAATATTATTATCCGAGTAAATAAAAAGATTTACTTATTTCGATTTGTACCGTCCCTATTTTCATTCAAACTGAAAGAACGAGTAGTTACCGTTAAAAGGTCCGACGTTTGCCCCCGGAGAGCTCTTTCATCAAGACAGCCAGTGTATGTGCGTGTGACAAGAATTACGAAATAAAGAAAATATGGTATATTTTAATTTACGTGTAAACTACTTCAACATATAAGAAGAAAGTAGCGTATTTGTAAGTTGCCTTTATATGATGAGTATTTTGAATAACTAAAAGTTAATATCCTTTCATTGTATTATTAATTTTAGAACACAAAATTGGCATATCTGATATGGGCAAGGATAATTATACTACAAAGAGAGATAAAGAGATAAAGCTTGAGAGTAAGTTTATAGGAAGTACAGCTCGATTGGGTCACTTATCACGATGCATATGGTGAAAAGCCTCTAGTGATTCGCTTACGTACTTCGCGTTTCAAAATCAGCAGATGCATATTCCAGTTTCTGTTTTTTTTTTTATAACACAACAGTGACAATAAAGCATACGGTCGATCTGATGGTAAGCGGTCACCGCATCCTGTGGACGCTTGCAATACCTGAAGCACAACATGCGCGTTGCCGACTCGTAACAACCTGTTTACATCCCTCTTAAAGAATCCCATACTGCAGTCTCCAGGGAGTTCTTTCCACATCCGGAGTTTTCGGCAGAAGGAAACTCCTCTGAAACCGGTCTATCCGTAACCATTTATGCTCAAATGTATTTTTGTGCTTTCTGGCATTGTTACCTTTTTGTATAAACAAGATATTCGGAAAGAGAGGCGGCCGCGATTTGATACGAGCCACTTCTCGTTACGTAAATGCGTCGCATGATAGTTATTGTATTATATAAAGATGAGTCTATATATTATATAAAGAAAGTCTATTGAACGACTTAAGATTTACCACAGTGTGCCTTACAAGATTACGACTTGATGGCTGACTCCTTGTTTATAATTTTAAAAGATCGAATGGAGAAACCTGAAGGATTTCGCAAAACATCAAACGAACATCAAACTCTCTTCGAATCAAATCTGTGGCAGTACTAAAGCAGATGTTCAAAAGTTTGCACAGATATATGCTCCAAGGTTTGAAGATGACCTACCCACCGATGGCGAGCGGTGCGAGGTACATTAATTTTATATACTTATTTATTTATTATATATAAACTTCACAGCACATTTTTTAAATATTAGAATATATTTTAAGTGCCAATTAAGAAGTAGTAGTATTACATTTCGTATACCGTATGTATTTAGAATGATGTTTGCCAAAATAATGTTGTAAGAGTGTATGTGTGAGGGAGTGAAAATGAGTGTTGTGATTATTATTTGAGTGTGTTAGGTTCCTTTATAATTTACTCAGAGTAAGCCATTTAAGCGCCCCAAATGCATCTTTTTTCTGCATTAATTCACCATTATCTTCACTGCTTATTTCGTATGTTACTTTAACAAAATAAGCGGACAGACGACATAGAGACTTTGAGATTTATAATATGTATAGAGTACCTTTTTTTAACGTGGGAATATTCTGCTTTGGATTCACATCCCGAGCTTGGCAGCTTTAGGGAGGGTATTTCGGACTCTAACCGACTTAAACCTACCTAGACCGGCAAACGTTGTTTTACCTTTTACCATTATTCAATAACTCAACCACAGCATCACTTATCGCGTTCAAGGATAGCTTAAAGACCTTCTCCATGAAAAAAACACACTTCATAGTGATCGGTTAAACAAAATAAATACCTATCAAAAATACTTCATTCAATTTAGGCCCTAAGAAGGCAATTATGAACGTTAGCTCATTAATTGTGTAAATAACATTATTGGAAAACGGTTTTGGAGTTTATCAATCTCATATATTTATAAATCAACGTACATATATTAACGCGTTCGTAAACGCCGGCCGTTGCAAGTGGTTAGTAGTGACATATAAAATTCATAAATTCGTCAGAGGTTTTTTTTATAAAAAAATCTTGGTACATTATAATACGAGAAAAAAACCGCCATGTCTTATAGTTTTCGGGCATCATGTTACGTTGTCATTACACTCACATTTCCCTGTGTGAGTGAGGACACGACACCTGACTAAACATGTCTCAGATCCGCTTTCTGTACACACATCCATTCAATGAGAACACACCAGATAACATACACGTAGACCTGAACAAGAACCTGGATTCCTTCACATTAAATTGCAGTTTCATATCCGTGCGAGGGATCTTTAACATTTTATTATTCTTAGGTCTTTTATTTAACATTATTGTTACTTACTTTTCTGGTTATTAGATATGATTTTGAAGTTATTAGTTTCGAATCATATGGCTGTCGTTAAGGTTAGTATCTTAAACTTTGCTTTACATAATATAGTTTTTTTTAATATTTTTAAAAACTATTACGCTATTCGCATATGCTAGCCTCATCGAAGCTTATCCCTAGTATTTACAATTGATGAAAATGATATTTACAATTGATTGAAAAGTTACAATTAATTTGAACAGACTAGACACCTCATCCGTCGACGTATCCTCTAATATTTTATTCAAGTTAGAGATGCATCAATTCATTTTTTAATGAAGATCTGTAATTAACTACATACCTCATTTTATTCATTTCTATTATGATTTTTCTTGTCAATTCAATATAAAAATTTACTTTTATTTTATCATCAAACGTAGATCTCACTCAGGATAACGAGAAATGAATCATCTAATTAGACCTCGAATACATTTCTGAAAATCCTTTGTATTTCAGGATTTTATGCGTTCTTTGTTACGGCAGCTTTTTTATAACATCTATTGTCGATGCAAATTAAACTGTAACGTTATAAGGGTATAAGGTCTTTTTATCATTAGGCAATGGCAAATATTGAGCTTGTGACAATCGTTGGAGAGCGCAGCTAGAAGACTGCTCGCTAACGAGGCCCCCGCCTCCTCATTTTCATTTTATCGTCACACCGACCTCTCGGCTACTATTTAAAGTTCTTCTTTTGCAACACCATCACGAGGTAAGTGTCTCATTTTGTAATATTCTAATGAGAAAAGTACAAAATATTTCTGTAAATTTTAGAAGATGTTTGTTTATGCTCTGCATTGATTATTGTTATATAAGTGAAAATGTGTTGTTGTATTATCCTCTCGCGTTGATACTATAGTATGTATCGAACTAATAGGTTTCACGGTGGTAGGTTCATAGACAGGCATGTGACGGTCACCCTCGCTAATTTCTCAATTTTGGGAAATTGTTGCTATTCTTCTCTATAAAGACACGCTGTATATTACAGATTAATATACAGAAGAACTAAATTTCGTTGTAAATATAGCCTTCAGTGAAGGCTAGGGTACTTCAAGCTATACTTCAAGCTCAAGTCATTGACGGTGTCCAAGAGCGCTATTGGTCGTCCATCAACGCTTCGAAACTTTTCTTTATCGAATCATTGTCAATACAGACTAATAAGAAACGTAGATTTAGTAGAATTTACTGCTTTAAAAGTTTATATAGTGAGTTTTTGCAATTAAATAGGTGCTAAAATTCGTTTTTATGATGCGTAAAGTACCATCTTCAATGACAACACATCGACACATCGACGACATGCACCACATTCCTTTGGAATTACACTTAATTCTTCTGTTTCGTTCCACACTGGTATATAATTCCATGTTCGCAGACGCTATGTCGTCTTCTGCAAGTGAACTGTTTAAAATTAAGTTGTTGATAGTTCTTAAGTTTACAATTTTTAACGAAAAAGGAAACCAACTTCAATTATTTTGAGGAAGTTGACTAGTATTTATTCCAAGTTGGATGTCCAATGCCAATAGAATTAAAATAGACCATCCTTGAAGTATCCCCTTTCCAACGAAAAAATAATCATCTAAATCAGTTCATAAACAAAGAAGTTTTCACAGAATAAAAAAATATTCCATTAAAAAAAACATTCGAATCGAAACCCTCCTTTTTTTGAAGTCGGTTCAAAATAATCATAAACTTCAAAAGATAAAGTTAACTCTCACTCATTTCTCTAACTGTAATGCAATGTAAACGCAGAATTAAATGCGTATAAATTCAATTCGTGTACCATTAAGCGTATATTATATAAAAGGAAATAAGAAATCAATTAAGGAACGGTACTGCGGCGAAGACTTGCAATTTAATCTGTAAGAGTGATTGTATTAAAAGGCAATTTATTTTAGTTCGGCCGGAAAGCGCGCGCCACGCGGCTGTTAATTACAAAACTAATTAAAACTGTCGATTCTGTAATTAATCTTTCGTGCTTCGAATGTACGAAAAATTCTGTAACATTGAATATTTTGTTTACGAAATTTTTTACTTGTTTTATAAAAAACATAATTATTATTTTTCTGAAATCTTTGTACACGAATTGATATTGATTATTATTAGTAGGTATATAATTAGGCAATTATGAATATTGGTTATATATTGGATATTTTCTCTTTGATAATAATCGACTACCTAGTTAAGTGTCGTGGTCGGCGTCGAGGGTTTTTAAAAATTACTTCCAAGTGATTCTTAAGAGACTTTATTACAGAATGAATACATGGTTTTACAATGGTCCTAAATATAATGTCTTAAGCTGTGAACACCAGGTGTTGTTTATAAGTGAATGACAAAAACATGTCGCAATACGTCTAGCCAAAATATCAGGTGATTATCTTAAATTCATCAACATCCTGGGCGAATAAACAATTATCAGCATTTTTACTTGTGTACCAATTTAATAAGTCGTAATAACAGAGGGTGCAGTATGCATAACTACCTACTATTCACAAAATTCTTACATCTAATCTATCATTTATACATATATAATAAAATTAAAGTATATGTTTGTAATGTCAAAATAACAGCTTTTTACTGAATGCATATGAAAGTACACACGGTACCTATAATAAAAAAATCATATTTTTTTGTCTGTCTGTCTGTTTGTTCCTGGTAATCTCCTAAACGGTTAGACTGATTTTGTCGGGACTTTCACTAGCAGATAGCTGAAGTTATAAGGAATAACTTAGGCTAATTTCTTTTAGAAAAATAATTAGGATTCCGCGTAAATAAAATAATAAGCATTTTAGTTGAGCACGCGAGCGATGTTTTTTGTTTGAAAAACATTCCTCCGATTGCGGTGAATATTTCGTGAGTTTTTATAAGCATGCTATTGAAGGTTTCTGAACTAATTAAAACATTAGACAATAGATGACATGAGAGTCGTTTAATTTTGTACAATGGGTACGGAGTCGGGGTTAATAGCTAGTATGTAATATAAACAACTATTAAATATTGTTCCTAAGAATCGATTTGAAATAAACTGTTAATAAACTAATATCCAACGTATTGCACATACAGTAGAAACGGCCGGCATTATCTTATTTATAAGAAAAAAACAAGATCAAAAATCAACTATTCTCTAGCAATTTAGCTTCATAATAAAATAAATTCCAAGTGAAATGTCCGAGAAAAATGTATAAAAGCTACAAATTGATAGCAAATTGATTGAGAGCGCGACGGCAGCGGCGGACTGCGCCGGATCTAATTACAGACTCATCTCGGAGACAGAGCTGTCAAAGACCAGAGAACGAAAAACGTCGCAATATTACGCGAACTCTTTAATAATATTGCCATTTTATTGTTTAGAGATTTCCTAATAATTGTATCGGATTGGCTTGCGAGCAATTGTTCCTCTGGTTTAACACACGCCGCAGCGGTACGCTTATATGTGTCGTATTCTGTGATAAATCCCTGTAATCAAGATATCTGTACCCATCACGACCACCATGTACATAGTAATAAACCCGACACAGTGACTCTTTTTTGGTTTATTCCGTTATAGGATCAGCCAGTGTATATCCAGCTTCTGAAAGGCGTGCAGGGCGGTACGACGGCGACGATCGGATGGCCAATCTCGGTGATCGTCTTTGTTTTAGGATTGTACTTTACTTACCACCTGGCATAGTTCCGTTACTTTGCCATTTTTTAACACGCTTTTATAGCTTCACTTGTAACTAAATAACAAACATTGTAATAAAATCTTAGAAGTCAATGTTAACCTACTTCTAATTGTCGTATCGAAACGAAAGTTTATATGTTTATGTAGTACGGATGACAACGCTATAATTTGGTATGTTGGAGCTGATCTGATGATGTAGCGAGGAGGTGAATAGTGCAACACATCAGTGGCTACTACAAACCCCTCGAGTTTGGGTACATATGATTTGTTTTGACAAGTCCAATAGTTTGGGCTTGTTAACTAGGGTCTGGTAATGGATAGTGGAACTCTTCAATGGTCACTAGCAAATCCCTCGAGTTTAGGCTCATATGATTCGTTTTGAGGAGTTCAAAAGATTGGGCTTAGTAACGAGATGTTATTATTATAAGACTAAAAAGTTTTATAACATTTAGTGCTTAGTTAAAGCTTGTTTTTAGTTTTTTAAACTATTTAAACTTATTATTCTATCAGAGTTATAAAAGTAGGTCAGAGTTAGTAATGCTAAGTTTCAATTTAGTTAGAAAATTGTTTTTTTTTATCGCTGTAAGTTTTTTTTTTTTTATCGTTATAGGTTTGGCTTAGTGGCCACAATCTCACCTGATGTTAAGTGACGATATGGCCCAGGATAACGCTAAACCTAGTGGAAGACTGGCTCTCAAGTGCAGCTGCCGGAACACACCTATTGGTGCTTGGCGACAGATTTTCAACTTGAGGGTGGTAGCTAGCCAGGCGGGCATCAGAAAAAGCCCTACCACCATGCTATGGTTTCCTCACGATGTTTTCCTTCACCGAAAGCTCAGGCTCATTGTAGGGATTCGAACTCACGCGACGCGAAGTCGTACACGCTACCACTGCGCCATCATCGCTTCAAAACATTATTAAATACAGTAGATGTAGTACAGTATTAAGGGTAATACCTTATATACCTTCGTCTTTCATGGAATAAAATATTTGAAAGTACCATCAACAAAATACTCGTTCTTATAACATTGTTGCGATCACAATAAAGTTTACGAATATGTAGGTATCTAATTGTTCAATTAGATACGTAATTATTTTTAACGATAATTGTTTTTAACGTTCGTTAAAAAGTAAGGAAAAAAACTAAATTGTTTTCATACAAGCCTATTACAATCAAAATCGTATTTACAATAACGAATGAATGAATAAATGAATACTTTATTACATTTTATGTCGTAAACTGACGAGCTTAAAGCCAGAAGACATTTTCTTCCAGCTGACCAGCGGTATTGAAGGACATGGTATTAATTTATAAACTTTTACAGTAAATAATACTAAAGGATAAAGATTACGATAATGTAATAATGTGAAGCAGCAAAAATAAAACAATCATCTAATGAAAGGGCTTACTGCGAAATATCCTTATTTTGTATTTACTTACTCATTTAAACTAATTATATTAAGCAAAATAAGATTGATTGCATTTGATGTTTTAATTATTTTAGGGTTTGTATATTAAATTCTGCTTGATTCAAACACGGCGTTGGATTATAATTATGATTATGTCTTCAAAAGAAGTCTTCAATATATATATTCCTTTTTATATTAATTATTTTTTGTAGATACATAACTTGTTTAACGTATTGTACATTAATGTAAATGTAACGTAACCCTTACAAAATATATTGTTTTATTCTAATCCTAAAATTGCTTTTTGGGTACCTAATAAGAATTCAAACCACATTTAAAGTTACTTTTATGTATGTATTTAACAATTAAATGTAATCAATAACCAACTTAATAATCTAAATTTTATAAAACTTCAAAGTATCAGGTGATATCAATAATTGTTATGTATAAAATAATAAATCATTAGATTCTTTCTTTAACACGCGTTTCTTTTCTGAGAAAATGCTGAAAATAAATAAGCAACATAAATATGCAACAAGTTTTCATAAAAAATGTTTAGTTAATCATATGCAAAACACTTCCAACTCAAGCTGAAATATTGCAATAGAGATTGAAGCAATCATACAATTCAAGTGGTAGTACACGTTTCATTTTTTTTTTAAATCAACTTGCATATTGATGATATAAAGAGAAGGAGCCCTTGCTCCCTTGTTCAATTTAAAAATATTTTGGATGTAAATTTATAAAAAATATTCACCTATTTACCTATTCCATTATATTGGCGAATTGCAGATAAGAGAGCCTTTATAAATGATTGGAGCTACTGAGATTGCCAATTATAGTATAGTGAAATACCAAATACAACTTAAAATAAAATTCTTTTTATTATTAAAGTAATTGAATGATCTCAAAAAAGTGAGTTAACTCTATCTACAACATGTACTGAAACCTAACCACGGAAAATACTATCCTAAACCCACTCCTATAGATAAATAATCAATCCACACTAACTTATAGGTTTATATATATTATTATTATTTATATATATAGGGTTATTTCTTAACCTACACATGAACTTTGTCTAATACTAACTGTGCTCCGCGATTTTACTCGCGGAATATTTCCAGTCTGTTTCTTAGAATCGTTGCGTGAAGATATGATATAGTGTTACATTCGTCAATTAAAGTAAAAATACTTTTTCAAATCGGACATGTATGTAATTTTTGAGATTAGTGCGTTCAAACATTCAAACTCACCATCTTTATAATACCTATTAGTAAGTGTAAACACCCAAGATTAATTCCTATTTTGTTAATTCATAAACATTCTACACAATTAGTATTAATAAAATGTCACGAGTCTTCGCTAAGACTAATATAATGACAGCAACGTGCACTTAAATGTATGTTCAGGCCTTTTGGAACAAACTTTTCTTCTTTCTCTCGTACTTCTTTCTCTTACTTTCGTTTTTTCAAAAATCGTCTGTCCAATTTTAGTGTTTAAATATATTTTACATTGGCATTACTTTTCAAGAAATTATTTTTAGATGCATTTAGAAAATAAGTTTTCATTGTTATGTTGTTCCACTACTCGGCAGATAGAGTCTTAACCTTTATTTATTTCGTCCATTCCTTGACGTGCAATTGTCCGTGATAGGTTTTATGTCGCCACTTTTATCTCGGTGAATAGATATAAAGTTAATTTACTAAACAGGTATATCACCCGCCACACTGATAACAGTTTTGGTTTGTTACGTTTCGGGATCGGCCAGTGTATCTATATCCAGCTGCTGACAAGCGTGCAAGCCGTCGATGGAACACTAATCTTTTCGTGATCGCCGTTGTTTATGAAATGTACTGTGCTTATCATCAGGCATAATGACGTCATTTTACCGTACAGCTTTAAAAAAAGTTTCATTAATCACATATACGACAGTCACAGTATGAATATAGTTTTTTTTGTAAATTGTTCGATATTCTTAAGGATGAAAATGTTCTTTTATAAGCTTCATAGCCAGTAAACAAAAGCCCACAGAAGACAAGATTTATAACTGATGTCTGTTTTAAGTAAGGATAACGTATTCGATAATATTTAAAACCACACCGATTATTCAAAACTGAAATATGAATCTTAAATGATGAAACCTCGACAAAGTTTTTTTTATCTTAATATTTCAAAAGCTTCGGACTATTTACTTAATTAAAAACAGTGAAAATAAAACTGGTAAATATTTCAGTTTAATGTAAATATAAACTTTTGTGCGCACAAAATGCCGGAGTTCTTGTTTCGAGCAATTTTAGTAAACGACCGAGGATAATAACAACTTGACGTGATTGTTGCTAACCTTGATATTTTATAAAACATGCAAATTATAAATAAAATATTATAAAATGTTGGCATTTGCGTAAAAATATATATCTAATTGAAATAACATCGTTTATATGATAAAGGTAATGTACAAAATGGGTGCTTGTATTTAGGGATGCGTTATCAAGTCGACCCAAAAGTTCGAGTGAGATTGGCCCGGTTGCCTCGATAATACTCTCTGCGAGGGACCGTTTTCCATCAGGTCGGATTTTGGGAATAAAATTTGCATACAAACGCCGCATATACGATAATATAGCGAAGCTCGCTTTGAAACTACATTTAAACAAATAGAGTTTGTGGGCGGAAAAATAAAATAATTTTATTATGAATAACAATATTAAATATATAACTTATAAACTCTTCTTTCACTTCTACATTACTTAGTCATATCTGTTTTGGGCCTTAATTTTCTTTTAATTTAATTTTCTTTTTATCAAAATTTACATTTTGTCAGTTGAGGGAAATTAAGTACATAAAAATAATTAAAAATCAGTTGAAGTACAATAATTCACTTTTAAAGCGAAGATGAATCAGTGATAGTGCAAACGAACGTTGTTTCGAATACTAAAATACTTTCCATTACCGAACAGAATGTGACAAACTGGTATAGTTGTAGAGAGTTTTTATTGCTTAGCTATATCAAGATTCAACTGTTGATTCAAGCAACGGTGTGTTTAGGTAGTAGCACTTAAGAACCTTTCAACCACCATTTTATCTTCGAGCACATCGCTAGAAAAGTCACACAGATAAAAAATATTATAAAATTACAATAATACAATTTTTTAGGTAATTGTTTTAGGCTCTACAATAATCTTCGTAATCACATTACCGATTTGCCGGATAAAACTTCAAAAAATTGTTAAGCAAAATTTATTGTTGAAAGTTGATAATTACGTGATTGACGGTGATGTCTGAAAGTGACTCACTCTCTGTACATAAAATAATAACTTTGTACAAAAAATATAGTGTTTAAAATAAAACAAAAAAAAATGTTGATAAACCCGATCGATTTTTCGCCGGCTCTTCACGATGACTGCAATATTTTCCGAACCGGTAGTAGTGTGTTGACATTCATACGTCCCTTTTTAGGACCTAAAAAATAATTAAGCTAATAAAGTAACGCCATATTTTCTAATAAGAAATATGTAAGTACAGTACCTTCAGTTATTATAATAAAACTAGGGCCAGAAGTAATGTCCTCACGTAAATATTCTCCCAGGCTGGCTCTGTGGGCAATTCACTCACATTTTTGTTATCCGGCCATATGTTGCCAGTGAATATTGCTCCGTCGGTTGCTCTTAATTGTTACGACGGAAACCCTTTTGCGGATTGTGGGCTAGGGACTGCGGTGAAATAATTTAGCTTGAAACTTCTCTGTATGATGTAACTTTTGTAGTATTATATTATCTATGTACTCAATGGTGCGGCTTACGCAATGTTACGAATTTAAATAAGCAAAACATATATAATTTATATACTCACATTGAGGCGGTGAAGCATTTAAGTATTCACACCCAAATGTATCCTAATTAGAGATGCGCCGGATATCTGTATCTGTATCAGTATTTGCAGATATTCGAGGAGGGAAAAAGCCCGTATTCATTCATATCCGTTATTATTATTTTTGCGAATCTTAAACGGATCTTTATATTCGTTCCTTATAAAAAATTTGCAAATTAGCAATAATAAACATTGAACTGTTTAAATTGTTTTTAGTTGTTGGTAACTTAGGATAGGTACGAGTATATAATCCAAAGGAGAACACAATCATATTAAACCCCGCCTTATCATCATCATCATTTCAGCCGAAAGTCCACTGCTGGACATAGGTCTCCCCAAAAGATCGCCACAACGACTGGATCCTGTGCTGCCCGCATCCAGCAGCTACCCGCAACCTTTACAAGGTAGACAAACAAATAACAAAGAAATACAAGAGAATATACAAAGAAATAAATTAGAAATCATACTTACTACGTAATTAAGATAAATTTCACTAAAAAAACTCCCACACATTGCAAGTTTGTCTCATAATTTTCATGTTTCATAATTTCACTTATGTGTACATATCCGTGGATTTAGATTTTTAAGAATCCCGTACATCACTGGTCGTAGCCACCAAAACTTAAATCTGGCATAGGGTATCGCTACAAACCACAACGATTCTAATGACCTGTGCACTTTGAGTTATCTTAATACTTTTGTCGTAATATTTGACGACGGATTTTTCCGGTACATATTAAAATATATCTTTTAACATTTAACGGTTTTATTCTTGCTAGATTTAGCGTTTGGCTACAATTTTACCTGATTTTGACGATATGGCCCAAATGGTGACGCGCTATATCTAGTGGGGGGAGCTCACAGTACTAGTGACAGATTTTCGGCGGTCATTAGAAAAAGCCCTACTATCATGTTATGATTTAATCACTATGCCTTCTTCACCAAAAGCTTAGGCTCATTACAGAAATTCGAACTCACGTCGATCGACGCGGTGTTCGAACTAGCTATCACTGAGCCATCATTGCCTGAAAATTGTGCGGTTGATTGTAATGTTCTTAATACCGACTGCTGTGAATTAATTTTGCCAAAATTATACGTCAACTGTGACTCTATCAGTTATTCCATTTATAACAATTGAATTTTCAGTAACAAGGTAAGTTGATACTTATATCTTTAATCAATTTAAATTTCATCAAAGTTCAAAGTAGCATTGGAGTAACGAAAGCCTAAAATTAAATCCCCTTGTTCTACAACAAGCTCGACAGAGTCAGTAAATAGGCAATGTATTAGTTTTAGTTCGATCGCGTATAATCGGATTACAGACTAATTGAGTTGCTTCTAAGCGGACAAGAAAAGGCAATAATAATCTGCAATCAATTATTATTTTCATTCAAGTATTCTCTCTTATTTATATTTGATCGAGCATATTATTTGTTAATTAAATTGCTTTTGCCTATATTTTTCGATTAGAATTCAAATATTGATTAAATAATAATTTATATACATTCAGTCCAAAAAGTATCGGGAATGTATGATTTCTTTATGGTTCCAATTTTTTTTTTGTTATTGTCACGACTGTTTTTCATTTTGCCGCGTTGTTTAAGTTGCATATGTCATTTAGATAAATACAGTGTTGTTTTTAGTTAGATCATATCTAGTGTCTTCAACTGAAGTTAACATCGCAAAAGTGAAGGAAATTGTGACTGAAAATCCTCATTTATCTTTGAGAGAGATAGCCACTGAACTTTCAGTGTCTCACGAGTCGATCCGTATCATTTTAAATAATCACTTGGCTATAACACATGTTGTCGCTCGGCTAGTCCCAAAATACCTAAATTTTCTCCAAAAACTCAATCATATAAGAGTCGTTGAGGACATGCTAGAACGAGTCAATTCCGACCCAACATTCATAAAACGCATTGTTACTGGTGACGAGATGTGGATTTACGAGTTTGACATGCAAAGTAGTCAACAAGCTTCGGAGTAGCGCCTTCTAACTGAACCGAAACCAAAAAAACAACGCCAAAGTCGATGAAAGTCAAAGTCATGTTGATTGTTTTCTGTGACTATGACATAAGTACTCGGAATTCTTATTGGAAGGTCAAACAGTAAATAAAGGTATTTAAGCGTTACGCGGCGTTTAAGAGAGTAAATTCGACGAAAGAGGCCAGATTTGTGGAGAGAAAATTCTAGAATTTTGAACCACAATAATGCACCTTCACCCAAGGCCATCATTGTGAACGATTTTTTTACAGAAAACTCACCAAATACCATCAAGCAACCACCTTATTCACCAGATATGACTCCAGCCGACTTATTTCTTTTTCCTAAACTCAAACTACCACTTCGTGGCACCCGTTTTCATTCGGTAGAAGACATAAAGGAGAATTCGCGACGAGAACTAAACTCAATTCCGAAAAAGCGTTTAAAAAATGTTTTGATGATTAGATTATTCGTTCGCGTAAGTATATTGTTTCTGAAGGAGCATACTTTGAAGACGATAAAATAAATTTGGATGAATAACTAACATTTTGTGTATTATTTATCTTTTCCCGGTACTTTTTTGACAGAGTAGTATGTTAATGAGTATCTGAATATTAATAGGCTGATTTTTATTTCCATTCGACGTATATTAAAAATACACTTTACTTGGAAAGGGATTCGAAAATGGATAGAAAAACACAAACATACAAATAAACAATTTTATTGTATAAATTTTTGTATACATTTTAATATGTATAACCGAATTAACGAATTACAATGACTAGATAGATAATTTTTACTAAACGCCGTCTTAGTTATTTTTCTCAACTTCCAGAATCTTGTGAACAGCCTGCGAACAAGAAATGCCTATTTAATTATATTCAAATAAACTTTACTTAGAATACAAATCTTATATCGATATAAATACTAGTTAGCCCGGCAGATGTTGTTTTGATTTTCCCAATAGTGTTCTTCACAAGACCACAGTGAAAAACGTTTTTTTTTTTCGAAAACTGTTCCACGAAGATAAAAAAAACGCATATTCATCCTTTGAATAGTGAGTTACGGTCAGAGTTCTTAAAATAACCCGATAGAAAAAGGACGTTCAGTTTTTCTCAAATTTTAACATTTCCAGGGTAACTTTAACAAATTTTATTATTATGAAACCTACTTCAGACTATTACGAACACTTTAAAATAAAAAATATCCAAATCAGTTCGGGCGTTCTCAAGTGATACACTTATCAACGAACAGAATTTAGTTTTTATTTATAATACATAGATTAATATTAAAAAACTCAAGAGATTATTTTTTTGTTAGTTTGTTTAAACGTGCTACTGAAACTATCAGTCAGATTTGTCCGCTACGGCCCTTAGGAGCGGAGCATTGACCATACACGTCAACCAATCTGACAATCTGTAGGCAAGTATGTATGAATCAGGTTTGTACAATCCAAATTTAACGCGGTTGGATCCGCAGAGAACATTTAGTTTGAAATAGTTATGGAGAAATTATGAGTAAAATTATGGTGAACAAAGTCACTTGTCTTACCGTGATCTGGGCAGTAATGACGTCGTCGTCTTCGTCGCCGCTGACCGTCGCAAGAATCCACGCAAGTTTCCTCTGTTAATAATAATCACAATAAAGTTTTGAGGTTATAATTGTTTTGGCGCGTTTAGTCTGGTATAATTAAGCGTTGCGCGCGGTTCATGTGACGGGAGTGCGCATGATATTAGCCATCAATGATAATAATTTAAATCCATTATACTGACTGTTTAATGAAAATTAAAATCATGTTTATTTATACACTGTTAAATTATTAATGATAATATCAACCTGTAAGTGTCTTTACAGATGGCTGCCATGACCACTTACTATAAAGTGATATGCAGTTTCCTACTCATACAAAAATATAAAAGAAACTGAAGTCTCAAGGTTTTTTATAGAGCCATATGATTAAAGATTAATTATTTCTTATTATAAGGTAATATTATAAAGTTTAAAGTTATTAGTATTTTTTTATAAAAATTTATAGCTTTTTATAAGCTGTAAGTAAACGATATGTGAAAAGATTAACGAAATTTAGAACAAAGTACAATTATTTATTAAATTTGATATGATAACTTAATTTTATGTAAAGATAAATTATTTTAAAATGAGTATACAACAGAAAAGTATTTTAACCGGTTTCAAAAAAGAATAGTTCTCAGTTTCCTTGCTATGTTTTTATGTGTGCGACTTTCTCAGAAACTATACTACCGATTTTTATGATCCCCTTACTGGGTTAATGCATATACCAGATACCTACTCATGGAAATGTTTTAGTATAAAATTTTATGGAACCATTCTTATGTACAGACTTATAGGTATACTAATCGTGTCTGTTCCCTACAGATCCCATGACACAAAATTATTACTAAATTAGTAACTGTTGTTTTGTTTCATCATGTATTTTGCTTGTAGGTAATTCTACAATACACCTTACTATCAGCAACTACACTCTAAAGCGTGTATTTGTCACATTTTCTATTGGCAAAATTGACTACATAGGCCAAGAAAAAGTGCCATTGCTTCGTGAATACCATTCCATCAGGTTAGTAAGTAAATATAAGTAATAAGTACCATCACAGCAAGAAGGATGCGTCGGAGGCGCAGCATCGTCGTCGTGCCGAGCGAGTGCTCGCAGCTGCAGGGTATAAGCTCGTGACCCGCTACCCACGCCCGCCCCCGTACCCGTACCCGCCCCTACTCCTCCGGCAAACGTCGCGTATGGGCTTATCTCGTAAACATCTACAATAACATGAAATTACGAAAATCATTCGATGATCATGTCGTCGATCCATCTCACTTTTGAGTCTAAATAGATTATAAAGTCATAATCCAGTATTTTAGAGTAAGACCAATAGACGTTTTTTGGGTAATTATATTAGGCTCTTTAATAAGATCCCTAAGCATATTACCGATTTGCCGGTCAATATGCTCACTGTCGGTTATTGTATGACTTTTTTCTCTTTCTCTCTATACATCTATTTAATATAATTATTATTTGTAAAATAAAATTACAATAGTTAGTTCCTTGCCTATAGTAATTTGCCTGTTTTTTTCGATGACTGGGATGTTTTCCCAACGAATGGTTAGTGTTTAGACGTTCATAAATGCCTTCTTAGGACCTAAACTGAGTTAATAATTATTTTAATTTGGAAAATAACATCTTAAAACTCGAGACACCCAAGCTAACTTCACCTGCACTTGAGTCACCCTGCTAATTAACGACCGACGAAATTTCGGGTTGCAAGACTGTACATCCCGACTGGGTTCCGACCACCATATTATATATGGCGAAAGGGCTATAATTTTGATTCGCAAATGCGCTACGCATTTTGGAATCCGCTGTTATATCCATTTTCTATTTACGCAGGAATGCCTGACGGCAAATACTGGTGATATCTGCTTATCATCAGGCTCAGTTACGTTACTTTTGAAAAACCCTGTCAGATTTGGAAAAAATAATTCGAACGACTTTGAGACAATAACTTTTTGATTATTATTGACGATAAACTAGTAGCCGCTACAATAGCCTTATTTACATTAAAATCTCCATATACAATGTCATAAATAACAATATAATTAAAACTTTTTTGAAAAGAAGTTCCTTATCTCGGGATGGGAGCTATACGGGAAAAGTATCCGACCGAGACTAAAATGAGACTCATATATCTATAGGATTTAGCCTGCAAAAGAATGAGATAGACTATACACGGTTACAGCAAGTCCTGTTTTTTATTACTGTTATTGTCGTTGATTTGGCCTAGCGGTGTGACGGCCAGACTTGTACATACTGCAGTATACACTGTACGAGTGGTTCGCTCAAGTCTTGCTGATTGAGGACATGTATGGGAAGTGAGAACAATTTGGCTACACGGGTGCGTTAGCGGCAGCGCGTTGGATAGTTCGTCGAATAAATTTAACATGAGTAAAACTGTGAGGCACGGCTGGTAAAGTGTATGCTTGATCTATTATTACGAAGATATAAGTAATTGTAAAGCCAATATAATCTGTTAGACATACCCAGATAACAAATAACCGTAAATACCTGGTGGATCTGGCGGCAGTTTTGGTGTTTGGTGTGGAGGTGCTCTGTATGTTCCACATGTAGGCTTTTCAGCGCTCGTTGATACTCGTGCTACGGCTCCGTCACTTCTGTTTGACGAGCGATGATTATAGATTTCATATGATGTGATAGCAAATGTAACAGTCTTTACATATAATAAAATTGAAGTGTCTGTTTGTCATGTCAAAATAACAAATTTTTTACTAAATTCATATGAAAGAATACACGATACCAATAACAAAATTTACAAAATTTTTGTCTCTCTCTTTTCCGGGTAATCTACGAAACGGTTGGACCGATTTTGACGGGACTTTCACTGGCAGATAGCTGATGTTATAAGGCATATCTTAGGCTACTTATATTTTATAAAATTAATTAGGGTTCCGCAGAAAAAGTAAAAAAAAAACTTTTTTAGTAGTCCATGCGAGCGGAGCTGCGGGCATAGCTAGTTACAAATATATTCCATACCATGTTAGTAACCTACAAGATCTTTTTTAATGTACGTTTATACTTTTTATTTATAGTTATGATTGTATGGATGAATATCGAATATAGAATGAAGTGGTTTCAAATATTATACTGAAATTGAGCTTTTAAGAAACGTAAACATCTTGACAAAACACTAGCGTAACCAATGGTCATGATGGTCGAATAGTTAAGACGGGCGGAATGTCGATTAGGACATCGGCATCTCCCAATGAATTTCATGGAATTTGCGTATATTTACTAATTTGAATTGGTAGTAATGTACTTGGTAGTATAATAATAATATGGTAGTAAGGAAACGTAAACGTTTGAGATATGTTCTTATTGTAGCACTAATTATCTGGAAAATTACGGAACTGTAGACTTGCCATGGGTTGGTGTGGTAACCAAAGTTCGTGCCTTAAAAGTTAACTCAAGGAAAGAAAGGTGATTAAAGGTAGAGAGAGGCCTTTACCCAGAAGTATGGTATTTATAGACTAACATTATTATTTTTATGATGAAAGACTATTTTGAAGTCATTTATTCGTGTGCTACCAAGCTAAGGTTAACAATCTGCCGCTAATCAAGTCCGCTAGCTGCTATTCATAGCGTGTTTCATTTCTTAGTTGAATATGCTATCTTCAATCGTAGCATTGTGAACAAGTAATTCGATATAAAAGAGTTGTCAAATAAAGAATAAAGCAATACTATTTCATATTACAATTTTCACATAATTTTATTTTAAAGGAATATCAACAGAAAGCGAGTGTAAAAGCGATTTAAGCTTTATGGTACATTTGCATCATAAAGCTTTTACATAGAAAAATGAATGTGAAAAATATTTTACTTTGTGCATAGGTTTATCATGTTTTATATCGATACTTTGATGTTTTTCGCATTTGTATCGTACTTCAATCGTAATGCAAAATATATCTAAATAAAATGTTTAACAAAGAAAATAAGATTTTGTTTATTTTTTACAAAATAAAAAAGAACTTCGTGTTTCAACACAAAATAGATGTAGGTATGTGTTTTTACAGCAATGTCTAATTGTAATATTGTGTTTTGTTTTTAAATGTCGACTGTCGCTCCTATAAAAAAGTAACAAGACAGTTAGATTTGTTTTTAAATATAAATATTTTTATATAACAAAAAAGGTCCACGACTAAAGTTTCTTTTATTAAATAGCAAAAGATAAATAACTAAACTGAATAAGGTTGGACCTTTATCAAGTTACAATACTTACAGGTACGTTGACAGCGAGTTGAGTGAGTATCGAATAACAGTCGTGGTGGATGAGGTCTATACTTGCAAGGACCAATTCAAGTTTTACTTGCTTCTTTCCGAACTATAAACTATATACCTAACTAGCCGAACCGGTTCATGAAATCAGTAACGTTTTCAACATTGCGCAAGATAAAGAATCATGGTACTGGTTACCATAAGAGACAAGAAAGGAAAAAAAATGTAATATATACAGAAATTTCGATGGTAATATATTTCTATTCGTCAATTATTATTTAAAGTTTATAGCGCCTAGTCTTCATTGAATTTATATTCAGTTTGAATTATCATTTATGAATATATTCATAGAACAAAGTAACCGTTTTAACTACAAGTCGATCCTAAAACTCATTTACAGCCATTCCAGTTGAGTCATTAAACTGATTTTCTATTATTTTACGATGAACCTTAGGACAATTCGTTAGTATCTACTGTTATGTGACATTGTTACTAAAAGAATAGGTTTACGCGAGTTTATGGCTTGTTGGCTTAGTCTAAAAGTTCAAAATAGTTTAATTCGAGATAAAGCTCCTAAAAATATGAGTAATAGCTCATACGATTCGGAATTACAGTTGGAAAAATGTATCTCGAGGATATATTAGCACATAAAAAATTGCATTTGTTATTAACAAAATAAGATCAAAAAGAAACGTTTTTTTAGATTTTCGTTAATAACTCAAAAACTATTAATATTTAATAAATTTCCCTCTCTTCCTTTCCACCCTCACGGAACTCTATCTCCATTATTTATAATTTTTATTTAGATTAATATAAATAGATAAAAAAAATTAAATTATGTTTGTTTGAATGTTTGGCCATCAGTCACGCTCAAACCGCTGAACGGATTCTAATGAAATTTGATGTTATTGAGTATGACATAAGACACTTTTTATACCGATAGAACGAATAAAAAAAAAAGCCGAGCGAAGCAAGCGGGTACCAGCTAATTTTTATATATATTGCAAGCGTATTAGTGGTCGCTACAATTTTTTTCTCTATCGTATCTCTATGGTCTGACGTAAGATGATTGCATCAAAAACATGAACAAAAAAATATGATGTTTTTAAATGGGGATTAAGTTTTAACTTAAGGATGATTTATGTTACACCGGGCCGGATGCGGACCGGGCTCCGGCCGGGACACGGTCAAACTATTTTGTATGAAGTAGGGGTAAATCATCCTTTATTGTCTTTGTTATGTAGAATACGTAAGCGAAAAAATTGCAGGAAACCAAATGGTGGAAATGCAATTGTATTTTCGGTAAAAGTGTTTTTAATTTCGTACTCTTTCTTTACGCAAGATCGTTGCCTTATACTAGCAAAATTATATACTGTTAATAATTATAAGGAACATTAAATATAAGTTATTTAATATCAGTTACGAAACAATGTTAAGAATAATAATGATTGAAAATCCATATGTTCATTGTTAAAACAGAACCTTATATATGGAGTCGTCAAAATTCCGGATGACGACCAAAAAGGGTAGACGGGTTCGTTAAATTGTCGCCGTGGAGGGCTTGTGTCAGCACCTTGTCACCTACAGATTACAAGTGCTAACGATCTCCTTTTATTTCAGTTGCTTTTTTCACTATTATTTTATTTTAGCAGACGAATATATAACCGCCATTTTATTTATTTCTAGTAACGACTAAATCATGCAAAGGGCTTTCTCATTTTACGAATTGCATTAAACTATTCTTGATATATGTTTTACTGTCTCATTTCTACATATTTTTTACTAATTACTTATTTAGTACTATGATATATTTAGTAAAATATTCAAAAAACTTTTTTGTTCACCTTTTTCGCCTTAGCAGAATGGCCAGGATAGTAAGCGCTGCAAGCGATAATGCTGCACAGAGAGCCAAAAGTAAAGCTAATTCTCCAGCAGTAGCAGGAAATGGAGCATCAACTTCTTCAGCAAAACCTCCTTCGGATGGAGCCGTAGTAAATTCATACACTTCACGTGTCCAGCCTGCTTCGTTTGACGCTCGAGAAGCAACACGATATCTGGAGCCTGGAGATAGTCCTGTAAATACAATATAACTAAAGTCTCGGAATAATGGATACCTACTATATTTCTTTACACACATTATTCCACAATTATCACATATTATTTAAAATAATATTTTCCTTTAATTGCTAGTGACCCGCGAAAGTAGTCGCGTACGACTTACATTAAGAAATCACAATTCAAAATCTTGTCTTAATTACTCACCACCCAAAATAACTTCTCCGCCAACAGGAACATCTCTTGCACCAGCTACCCCAGAACCAGCCCATTCCAGCTTTAATGCTACTGGTCCACATTCTCCATCGCCCCAGGTACTTGTATCAAAGCTTGCGTGAGTGGCATTTGTTCTAATCCACCGCGTATCTGGTGGAGCCACAGGCGGGCCACCTGAGGTTTTAACAGTAAGTTCGGAACCAGGAGCTCCACCAGCTGATCCATAAGCTCTATACACAGATCCACAGCGGAGACCAGTTAGAGTTACAGGACCCGGAGCAGCAGATTGGATACGCCATTCACCCTAAAATAATTGGCAAACATTGTGGTTTTTTGTAAAGGACAGATTTGTGATTACTTTTTAAACGGTTTTAATAATCTTACGCTCATAGCGATAAAAAGTTAGCTTTATAGTAATTTTAATTACTGAAATGTTTCACCTTGTATATGTACTTTCTTTAATATACCTACTTTCACTTACACTCTATAAGGAGAATATTAATGTTACCTCTGGTGAAGCAAGTCTCCAATGCAGAGTATAAGCTTTTGGTACAGCATGGCCTGGAGCTCGTAATGTTGGTTGAAGTTCCAGTTCCAATTCTCTTGAGCGTGCTTCTACTAACGTTAACCCAGGAGGTGGAGGTGGTCGGAGAACAATCACTTTCCACGTAGCGGAATCAGATCCATGAGTATTCTCAGAAACACACGTGTAATTGTCAGCATGAGGCAACTCCAAGCCTAAATACATTTCAAACAATTAAACTGAGTACCTAGAGTTGAAAATAGTTTACTCATGGACTATCTAATAACTTACTCCTTATTAGCAGAGCGTCGTTATCTTGGTGGAATGGTGGTCTTAAATGTAAAGGGTTTCCACCTCGTAACCATCGTTTAGATGGTGGCGGTGTACCTCCAACAACACATCTTAAGGTTAAAGAACTTCCTGCAGCTCCAACAGCGATACCGCCGAATGAAGATATACGAGCCGGAGCTAACATAATTAGAAACTAAATTAATCAAAAACATTTATATGAACCTTGTCTTTATATTTTAAAAGTAGGCTCATATTCATTACAATTGAGAAGATAATCAATAGAGATATGATATAAAAGAAAAATATAAATATCATATAATATGTTTTAAAAGGATAGATATCTAGGTTGGTTTTATTTGTTGCTAAGCGCAAACTTACAGATAACAATACCCTGGAAAATCATTTCGTAGGCTTAAAAATAAAATAGAAAAATTACACAACTCAACAATTCTTTTTTTTTTTCATTAAACAAATGTACACGTTAAGATAATTGTACGTTCACGTCGAAAAATGACACTTATAGCTAATTAAAACTTACTCTCACTACGTGGCACAAGATTCACTTTTCTGTATAAACGAATGCTAAAGTTTATTATACCTTAGAACGATGATTGATTTCCGCTACGTTTCAACAGCAGAGACTAATTATTAATCTAAAGTGTATATATATTTTATGCAGTAATTAATATAAAGGTTATTAGAGTTATGTAACTCATTAAAGAAATAGAATAAATTCTTTAAAGGTAAAATTTCCTTTCACTTCAAATTTAAAAGAAAGATTAAGTTGTCCCTTATCTATTTAAAGCTTGTTAAAAAAGGATTACATACCTAATGCGCTTGTTTGACAAGCAACAGTAGTAGAAGGCGGTCCATCACCCGAGGCTGTAGCAGCCCGGACCCATGCTTCATACGTTCTACCAGTGCGTAAACTGCGCAATGATCTCATGCACTCTACTAAATTTCCATCGCCATCCGTACAAGCGTTAACTCTTGTTACATTTGCCTCTGAAGACCTACAAATTTGAGAAATATCGTACAGCCCCGTTCTATGCTTTCACTTAATATTATATAATATAATATGCGTAATATAAACCTAATATAATATGCTAGCAAAAATAATTATTTATGAAATTAAATTTATTCATGTAGTATCTACGCCATTACACCTGCAAAATGTATTACGTGTAAATCTTACTTTTCATCAGAGAGGCAAAAGTTTGATTTATGAATTGATAATAAAATTGAAAAACCTATATTACCATAATACTAGATGATTTCACTGGATAGCAAGTTTTCTAATTCCCTTCATAAAATAGAATACATAAATTTCATTAATAATGCTGCTAATAAAATAAAGTTTAAAGTATAATAATGATTAAAACTTACCCAGACAAATCTTTTACATAAAGTGTATAATGTGTGAGCTTGCCATTTGGTTCCGGTGGCGGCAGCCAAGATGCTCTTAGCGTACGTTCTCCTAAAGCAATAAGTTTGATACCTCCCGGAGCGCTTGGCACTAAGTATAAAAAGCATAATTGTAATCATAACTTTTTTTTTATCGACCTAAATACTATCTTTTACAAACACTTTTATTCATATTATATTCAGCTTTGATCTGATGTATTAACTGTTGATAATTCGCTTTCTCGATGACAGGTATTTTTAAATTACATTAATACGAATTAAAAATTAACTTTTTTTATCAGAAGTCTTAATATTTATAACCTTACAGGCTATATTCCACCAGGCTATAAAATCAATAGAGCGATTAGCATGTTTAGAATAATAAAGGTATTAGGTACCGTCTTCATCAGTTCTGCAAATTTGAGACGCAGACAGAGGACCATCACCAGCTGCATTGTGAGCTCGAACTCTTACTTCGTATTCCGCGTAAGACGTCAAACGTGACACAGTCGCTTCTTCACCCTTTCAGTAGTAACAACAAAAAATTATAAAAAGCAAATAAACGACTTTTAATAAATTTGTATGTTTTTTTGTATTAATTGTATAGAAACAGAAATCGTAGGAAAAAAACATATTGTGATGCTGAAACTCTGCCTAAGATTGTGTTTTTAATATTTTGTATAGGATCTAATTCGTAATTTTTATTTTAGTGGTTTCAATAATTTTTTAATAATTGATGTAACATTTTTATATTATGCTTTATTATATACTAGCTTTTCTCCTCGGCTTTGTAGCCATTTTTTTCGACTGTCACCATCTCGACTATAGCGATCACGATTGTCATCATCACAAATGATCATTATTTTATAGATTCGATGACGTTGATGATGAAATTTTATATTATTTTTAAGAAACGTACTAGCAATCGTACTAGAAAAGCTGTTGTTGTTCAATAGCTACTCAATATTCAAAACACCATAGAATTATTTTTGAGAAAGCTGTCAAATATTTAACAGAATACCATTTTACCTACTTTTGAGTTGCTATCGAAATACCATTGAGATGCGATTGTAGAGCAGAATACCAAATGAGTCCTTGGTTTTCTAATAGAATGGTAAAGGAGAATACCAAATGGCGACCAAATGTCTATTGAGATACTATCGACATACTATTAAAGCACTATTTTGTTAGCAGACTTGGGCCCTGTTCTTTCGACAGAAAAATTCGGCTTTACAAAACAGTTAACGGTTAGACTTTAAGTAGGTACAAATTAACAAGTTCAGAACACTTTTAACAAACCTGAACCCGAAGAAACGCAGCCTGAGAGAGCTGCAATGGATCTGTATCACGTTTTGTATATTGTAGTGTGTAATGTGTTATGAGACCACCGCGAGTGTTGGCTGCGGGAGGTCGCCATGACACTCGGAGCGATGTTGAACCGCTTGACGCACACGTCACGCTACTAGGTCCACCAGTCGGAGCTAAACAATGTAATTAAATAGCTAAAAATCTCTAAGAAATCTTAGAAATTGATATTATTATGATGTTAAAGTAAGCCAAGATTCACATTAATTTTAACAGTTACTTTGACCCCAATAAACAATTAATTTATCAATGTTTAACGTCCTGTAAAACTCCATGTTATTTACATACATATATTTACATTACAATAGTTAAATTGCTAAAGAGGCACGGGTCAATATTGAGATAGAGACTTAGAGGAAAAACATTGATACAATAGCCTCATTTAAATTACATAAATACAAAGTTCTTATAATTATGCCCATTTAGGATTATAGTCTATTGAAAGAGAAAAAATAAAACATTTTTTTAATACAAAAGAGCCATCAAATTGAACTGAACCATTTGACCTAGATCGAGAAGGCCACAGTCCAATTATTCCATTTTGCATTTTGATAGGACAATTTACGATAGTCGCTTCACGCCGATGGTCGTACGGATTTATCTCTGAATCACTGTGACAAGCTTACGGCTGTACTTTTTGTGTACTATATATTCTATTTAACCAATATCTCAACTTTAAAAATAAAACGCGAAATGAATAAGTACAGTCCAACATGCGCTGTATTCAGAGCAAGTCAAGCGAGTTAGATGAACGTCCGTCTCTTTTTTATTGTATCTTATAAAACAATAATCATTTTTGACAATTTTATTATGAAAATGGTTCTTTTAGTAATTGAGTCATAATTAAACCTAAATAGAATTAAACGTAAATTTATCAAAAGCTTTTAATTTTTTATTAATAATGAAATGAAGTCTCAGATTCGCATATTTTAAAATCTTTGTAAACTATGATTATAATATACGCTTAAAAACTGTAACAACGGTGTTGAGTTGTGAACGATTTTAAACCTTATTATTTTTAAAGGTATAAATAATTCGAATTATTTTTAAATATCATTGGAATAGGTATTTATTATTATATTGGCAATACTTTACATTGATTTACATTTCTGTAGCGTGCCACATTTCTTAATTATCAAACAACTTGCAAACTTGCAATATTTTAAACACGTTTTTCAGACAATAATGTTTTTTGTGGTTAATTAGTTTAATATTTAAAGTGCGATTTAATATTAAAATATCTCTCTAGCATCGTACTGTTTGAAGTATTTGACAACAATTCTTTGAATAAAATCTCTGCATATATTAAAAACTAACACTTACGTGATTCTAAAGTATGTCTGTAGTGAGCCGGCGACACAGGGCCAGATCCTGCTGCATTGTATGCCCTTACTGTAACACCGTATCTTGTGGCAGCTTTCAGTCCTCGTAATGTTGTGCTTGTAGCGTCCGCACTAGCTCCGCTTTCCGATCCAGGGCTATCAGTCAACGTTCCGGTACTTTCCTCAGAAACTTCCCACCATCGTATTGTATATCCAAGTAATGTACCATGCCAGGATTCTCGTGGTGGTGGCTATAAATAATGTACTAAATATTAACTAGTATTAACTAAATCTGATACTAAATATCATTATCAAAACAATTTGATGCATGTACTTAATACAAATCGTGAACGTAAGAATATATAAATTGGTTTACTAACTTACTAGAATTATTTTAGGTAATTCTTTGAGTATTGAAATCAAAAGTTAGAATTATGTTAAATGAAAGAGAGAATGGTTTAAATATACACAAACAAATATTATTTGTAAAGCTTACCTGCCAAGTTACTTGTAGCTCACGAGCTCTTAAAGCACGGAGGGTTATGTCACGGGGCGCCCCGCCTGGAGCTATACGAGTAGTTAAACGACATTCAGTTGGATAAAACACAAGGTATTAAACATCATTACACAACTAGATAATCTATGGTCAGTACTATAAAAATAATTCACTGAATCCTTGATTTCTTAAATAGGTAGAATTACAGATAAATTAAATTAAGATATATATCGTAATAAATATTTATTAATATTTATGTGCTAGAATATTGTAATAAAAAAGAGTTATTTTAACATTTGTACCTATCATGAGAGTATTTATTTATACCACAAAATAGCAAGTACAGAAAGCCAGTTCCATGTAATATGCGATAACGGCGCACGCACATATGTCCGCGCCTTGCCGATATACGTTATTATTATTTTGTGTGTAACAATAGGTTCTGAATTGAAAATGAGTAGATGATCTTGTTGTATTTACTTGTATAAACGAAATGAATTCACGTTTTTAACCAACGTATTAAAATTTTTAAGTATCCTATTTATAATATGCTGAAACAATTTATAATAAATATTTTTTTTTTATTTCCAAATGAAAAGTTACATAGAATATTCTAGATGCCAGCCCCAGCGCTACAGTCGGAAATACGTAGCTAGATTCAAGTTCGACCGGAGCCGTCTTTCTGTTCCTATATATTTTGTGGCTATACACATGGTATTGGTTCAAGACTATAAAAACTTTTGTCGGAGAACAACCAACTATTTATGTAGCCCTAATGAAATAACACCATGCGCTTCGTCGTCATTATGGCATATCGAATAAGTAATCTCTACGTCGTTAATAAAGTCCTTTGATATCTAGATGAACTGTAGCCTTTTCCTGCAGCTCAATAATATTATAATTATATTAAGATTATCTTATTTATTGTTATCAAATTGAAAGTGCACCTTCTTCTCTAGTGGTGAAATGTAATGGGGTGGTATAAGAGGATGCTCCGACGTCGTTGTAGGCCGCTATTCTAAGAGCGTATCTCATGTCGGGCAATAATTCAGACACCATCGTCCCAGCACGGCCGGCTCCCTCAGAACTGGATAAGACGATTTATAAAAATTCGCAAAGTCATTAAAACATTTATAAAATGAAATATTATCATCATCAGCATTAAACTTGTTTCAACGTGATAATGGGTAGTTGTCTCATTTAAGAAAGGATAATTTTAATCTTAGCTACCATTATAAAGAGGCAAAGTTTACATTTTTGTAAGAGGTCATCTCTGGAACTACAGAGCCGATTTAAAAAAAAAACCTTTACGTTAGAAAACTACACATATATTATTACTAAGTGATATAAACTATTCCTATATAATTTTATATTGTAATTAACGTGAGCGAAGCCGCAGAAGGTCCGTTTTTTTTTTTTTAATTCTATAAAGGTTTCAAACAAGCATACGGCCCGCCTGATGGTAAGCGGCTACCGTAGCCTATGGATGCTTATAATAATACCATAGGTATCACTAGCGCATTGCTGACTTTGAACCCCCTAGCCCAAGGAGATCTGGAAACCCTAATCACCGCAGGAATACAACAAAAATTTATTTGGCTGCGATCTTCTGTTGTGTGGAGGTATTCCACCAGTAGGACTGCCCCAAACAAAGAAAAATCTCCAAAGAAATTAATCAGTTCCCTACCTCTCTTTGGACCCGAAAGTAGTAATCCAGTATAAGTAATAATTTTAAAACAGATAGCCTTATTAATTATGATTTTTTATCTTAACAAGTAACGGTTTGGGTAATATTAATTTTAACTTTAATTATTTTGAGGAGTTCCCTGGTGCGATTCGAAGTCGAAGGTCCAATGCCAATGAAATTAAAATGGGAACGAAAAAAGAATAATCTAAACCAGTTCATAAACAAATAAGTTATGAATAACATCCATAAAAAAATATTGGCAGTCATAGGGACTGCCGAAAGAAGTGAAAACTTCTAACTTAGAATAACCAACAATCCAATACGAACCTAAACATACGTTTGCAATGATACAATAGTAATAAGTATGTAGATCTAATATAAACTGAAGGCCCCAAGGCATTATCACATTCACAAGTCAATGTAAAGTTATGCGGCATGAAGCTAATTCGAATTATTTGACTGTAGATAGAGTTATTGGGAGTCTTCCGAAGTCGATGGACTCAGGAAACAATGAAATCAGCAGAAGTAACTAGCGGTGCTCGCGGCTCCACACGCGTTTTATTACGCTTTCGTTTTTTAACATATCTAATAGCCCATCAATAATTGAATGGCTTAAGCTACCCGTGTACAAAATTTCATAAAAAATCGGTTTAGCGATTTTTTATTTATATCCGGACTAGATGGACGGAATAGATTGGGAGATAATGTAAAATTAAAATAATTCAACATTCGGCTCGGGTCTATATCTATAGGTGTAGTGGTGCGAACGAGCCGTGTGAGGCGTGACTCATAACCCTGGCAACCCGATCAAAATCTTGTCTATACTGAAGTATTATAAATCATCAATCACGATGTCTTTTTATAATTCTTGAAAGAAAGAAAGCATATTTATTAAATATTTTCAAAAGGACTTAACTACAATAGTACATTAAATACAATATAAAGTATTATTATTTATAATTGAAACTGTTTGTACAATATCTATGCACGACATCAAAATAGCAAAAATTAGTAAAACTTACGCAACATGGAGTAAATCCGAATTAGTTAAAGTTACGTTGAGAACTTCATTAGTGTCCCAAGTGTCGAACAGGGCAGGCAGTGGAGCGTCTAAAGTGGTAGTCGGTAGGTCCCGAGTCAAGGGACGATATTGAAGAAAGTAGTGTGATACTAGAGCACCTCGAGCTAATCTCCATGTGATACGAGCTTTACGGGACCATACTTCTGAGACTCTCACTTCTTCTGGTGTGTTTGGACGTTCTGTTTGATAATAACAAAATAGCGTAAACAACTACAGAATGGATTTCTGAGATGGGATTGTATGACCAAAACTGAAACTAAGAGAAATAGAGAAAAATAAATGGTTGATTTCCTCCTCCAACAAGAAGTTACAAACGAATTATGAATTGAACCATACAATATCATCTCAAAAATCCACCTGTATAAACAAACATTAAGAATCATAAATATATTTCGCTAGTAAATAACAGGTCTAAGTCTAATGTTAAATACTACATAGTGATCATTAAAAGAAAAGTTAAGTATACAAATTGTGTAATTCAATTATCGAACACGTATAAAAATGTATTGTTATATTTTTATACAAAAATGGATTTCCTACTTAAAAACTAAGGTTCTTATAACAGCATTTATAATATACAAAGGTTATAATATATTGTTGTTTGATAAATAAAACGGTTTTAATACTAAAGTGTATAGGTGTCCATTTTACCTTTCACAAACAGTCGATATATTAGTTCGTCGCTTCCGTATAAGTTTCTAGCCAAACATCGATATTCTCCGGCGTGCTCTGGTCCCGTGTGGGCTATCATTACTTCAGAAGATAAAACTCCATTGCTTGTATCTCTAGTTTCAACTCCACCAGCGGCACTAATGAAGTAATAATTAACAATAGTTCCTTTTATATAATTATCACCGTAAAACTGAATTACAGTGATCTTAGGCTTATATTTTCGTGAAAGTTTATAATAATATAATATAAAAAACATCAAAAATATTTGCTACCTGGGTCATTGAATTTACATGTTAAATATTAAATATACGAATATCCTAAAACAGGTAAAGAAAAACTAGCAGAACTTATGTTTAGAAAGTAAGATATTTGAATTAAAAGAGTTTTAGTAAAATCAGCCATAACTCACTGTAAGGCTAAAGGCCTCGAATCGTGTGTCCAGTGCACATGTATCTCCGGTTCTCCCTTGACTGTGCAACTTAATCGTGCGGTAGACCCTCTTACTACCCAAACCGTTTTACCAACACCCCCGCTTCTGGTCACTTTTGGAGGTTCTTAAACATATAAAATAAGACTTTATCAAAAAGTGAAACAAGAAAACTTTAATAATTTATCCGAAATTTCTTAGCTACTTGCGCCTGCAATAGATTAATAGTAGTTTCGTCTTCCTACAAAATAAAATGTCTGCATAGGAAATAAATTTGTTATTCAATAAATGTGTAATGAAGGTCTTAAAAAATATGATAATAATAATTATGAAAAATAAAACAATAATAAGACTTAAAAATATTTAAATAAATACCAAACTACTTATAAACTTATAAATACCAAATTTTATAAATAATGATAATAATATTTTAAAATAGTTAAAAACCCCGAATAATATTTAAAAAAATAATTAATTTAAAAGAACTATGTTGCAGATGAAACGTTAAACGACTGCAATCGATGACACTTGTTTCATTTCTCAAGGAGGCAGGCATCCTCAGATTGATGTTAACTCCTCCGAAGCTAAGAAAATTCGAATAATTATTTACGATGGATTTCCGGAAAATAACGCCCTCGTCAATCAAATTAACAATAACATTTTCTCATATCTGTTTTTCAAGTTTATTGTAACGTTGAAAGTGTTAAATTGGAAATAGCAAATACAATTTATAATAAATTCTGATTAACTTAAAAGTAAAAAGTTTACTTCCTTGCATTAAGTTAAACACATCAATAACATTAACTCACCTCGCACGTCAAGATAGAACGAATGGTGTAGAAACGCGTGTTGGGCTCTGGCAGTACATCGGTACCATCCTTCATGCTCAGGTGTAGTGGTTTTAAGCCATACAGTACCATCGGAGAGAATCGATCCACCACTTGTATCAGCAGACTCTAATTGACTCCACAGAATATGCCGCCAATTGTCTCCATCTAGATTAAAGACCACAAAATTTAATTCAATTTACAGCTTAGCTACAACGAATTTAGATCTAGTTACTAAAAATGTATATGACATACCAGCAGAATATTCCCAAGATATTCTAGGTGAAGGTTGTCCTTTTGCTGAACAAGGCAAAAGCAGTGCCGCTCCAGCTGATACCGAAGTGTTTTGAGCTCGCCAAACCCATGTCGGAGATTCTACGTAAAGAAACTATTTTATATGTTATGCTATTCAGTTTTAATGCATGCAAATTTAAACTTTATTTAATTAATGTACAATAGAATTATAAATACCTTTGACCATTAAAGATGCACTATGAGTAACTGTTCCAAAGTCATTAGTAGCTTTGCAAGTATATGATCCAGTATGTGCTGAAGTAAGTTCTTGGATTATCAATATTGTAAAGAAGTCCATGTTTTTTTGTTCAACCTTTGATAAATAAAAAATGTGTTAATAAATATCCTAAGATGTCCTTCATAAATCAAATTTTTAAAATATCTACTTACCTTTAGTAGAGAAGGTATAGGCAAATTATCCTTTTGCCATGTAAATTGTATTGGCTTATCTCCAGATATCAAACTACACGTTGCCTGAGTACTACCTCCTACTTCTAATTCTTCAGGAAAATGGAAATCTGCTATCTTTGGTGGTTCTGGTAGCAAAGGCCTAATAATATTAATACTCTTAAAGATAAATTCTATTTATAATATAAATAATAAAACCACTTACTATGTACTTCTAGACGAACAGTTCTTCGAGCTAATTCGCCACTTTCAGCACGAACTTCACAAGTATAACTTCCAGTTGCAACACTCCTTACAGAATTTAGTCTAACTAACCCTCGATCATCTCCAGGTTCCATTGAAATGTCTACCAATGAGCCATCTTCTCGACGCCAAGCGACTTCTCTATAAATAAATTAAATAACATGATCGAGCCATAACTCTAAAACTTTAATTAAGCACATTTATTTTAAAGACGTCTACATAACTTACTTTATGGGATATCCTGAATAAGGACAGTATAATTTTATGTCTGTACCACTCTTCACATGAATAGGTAATAAATATTTTATGTTCGGCGGACCTGTATTCAAAAAATGCATTCAAATCCACCTAATTTATTACATTTTCGTCATTTTCATAAAAATTATATAAAGCTATACCATAAACGTTAAGTCGAGCTTGGTGTGCATGAGATCCTCGAGTATTAGTTGCATTACAACCGTATCTACCACCTTCATCTGTGCTTCGAATAGTTACACTTAAGGTTGATACTATAGTCCCTTCTTCTGCACCAGGTAAAGTTTCAGCTCTTGTATTAACGCTATATCTGTTTATAAATAAACATTAATTAAATATAATATACGAATTCTTCAACTTGGAAAGTCTGTAACTTGATACTCTAGAAGTTGAAAATATTCTACCTACAATATTTTATTCTCAGGATCAGCGCTCTTTAAAAATAGTTTTGATTATAGTATCCTCTTAAATATTATGAGGATATTTCATGATTTTAGAATTTTAGACGCAGAAAAATGTCATTAATAAAAGATTACAAAGAAAATCAAAAGACATTATACCGCAATGATTTTGAAAATAAATTTTACGTCATCTTACAAAGGTAAAATTTTTGCTATTATATATACACTAGTTGGGCACCGTGGTTTCACTGCGTATAATTTAAAAGAAATCGCTGATTGATTATTTATAATACTTCAGTATAGACATCATTTTTATCAGGAGGTCAGGGTTATACATCAAAACTCGCATGCCTCGTTCGCGCAACTACACACATAGTCATAATAGATCCGAGCCGAGTGTTGAATTATTTTAATTTTACATTATATCCCAAATAATATATCCAAATAACATGCTATACAAGGTAAAATTTATCTTCATAAAATTGTATTGATATGAAGTAACTTTCGTTGGTAAGTATTAATATGCCATGAACAAAAAATGCTCATATATATTTTCTTTATTTTCAATATTTTTTTTGTCACAAAATACCTTATCGTGGCTTATATAACTATAAGAGATAGGTAAATGGTATCGGAGACTTTTTTAGATAAATTAAGGAATAATATTTTTGTAGAGCATTATATTTACGTACCACTAACCATTACGTCAGCGCACACGGATGAAGCAGTTCGGGTGCGTTGTTTCTTTCGACTTAGTTAACAAAAATAAATATTTAAGGGTAGCTGATAGGTGTATCCTAATGCTAGGTAACCATTATAGAAACCAATCCTCATAAATTTGGATAATTATTCGAATCTGACTGATGGTTCCAGAGATTAACGTGTTTAAACAAACAAAAAACTCTTCCGCTTTATTATATTAGTATTGATTATATGTGAAAAAAATTCGCACTTATCTGGAGCAGCAGGAAGTGGTCTATCATCTAAAGTCCAAAATATTCGAGGAGAGGGCACTCCAGAAGCTGCGCATTTTAAAATAATACTTTGTCCTATCCTGGCAACTGCTTCACTAAATGTTGAAACCAATCGAGGCGGTCTATCTAAAACCCAGTTAAATAGTTGTCAATTTATATAAATTGCAACAATATCAGTACTATATAAGATATATTACGCCAAAGAATTGGTTGAAAACTATAAAAAATAAAAAATAATCTGATTTTAATATAAAGAAAAACAGCTCCGAGAAAATAAATATTACCAGCTATAACAAGTTCAGCTCTTCCAACTGCAGAATCAGTGTGATCGTGGGCAGTACACTGATAAAGACCAGCATGATGAGAGTGAACTGGACCGAGAGTTAGTCTAGCCTGTGGTGCGTGGAGTGGTCGCCCTTCATGTTGCCAACTTAGTGTGATCCCTCCGCTGCGGCCACCATGAACGGAACAGTTAAAATAACCTGATCCACCTGTGGCTATCATCTAAAATAATAAAAGGTGTTTCAAAAACACAAATTTTATGTAAACTTTTCTTTATAATTTTATTAATTAAGCAATCGATTAGCTACTGTTTTTATATAAATATTCCTACACTTGAAATAATTAATTTATTGACTAAATAGGTCTTTACAAGTTCATTTAGGGCCGATTTTTCAATCGTCCGATAATTGTCAGATAACTTTATTTTGACCTTTTGACGGATTATGCATGGAACAACTATCAAAATTCAAAAACTATTTGATTGAATAAAGTTATCTGACGATTGGCAAATCGGGCCTTACTAGAATAAAACTAGTATTAACCAGTTTTAACTTTTCATTGCATACTAAAACACACATAAATCAGCTTGGAGATGTTTTTGCGTTTGTAGTAGTAATACACACAGTGACAATAAGCAAAATAAACCAGTTAGGCTAGCTACCACGTGCTTTGTACTCTCGCATCAGTCGCTTATAAGTATCATTAGAAGTGGCATGCCATTTTGTTTGTAAATACTTTTCTTACTAATTAATTCACTGATTTTATTTATTATTCAGTATTATTTGTTGTTATTTGATATTGAATAGCTCTGTCGTTAAACCATGATCGAGGTGAGTACGGTTATACTGTGCTCCGTTTACCGCCATATCACCCTGTTTGTAACCCTAAAGAAAATATATGGAGGCTAGTGAAAACTCACGTCGCAAAAAAATGACACAATAAATATGAATGCTATATTGCCATTAGTTAAGGAAAAATTTTATGTCATAACTGGAGAAATATTTGTTTATAAGCTAATTAAGAGGAAAATAAATATCAAGGTAGAGACGAGGCTTTAGATACAATATCAGAACGAATTATCATTAACATTAATGATTTATCGGATGAAAGTGAGGGTGAAGATGACTACGAAAAGTCTGAAGTTGAAGAAGATTATGATTGAAAAATACCTTTAATATGTATAATATTAAGTACCTTTCTATACAAAAAAGTATTCATTTATTTGCCGACCATACACTACTACTTATGCAAAAACATTTACAAGCTGATTTGGCTGTGAAATGAGAATGAATAAATTTAGACATTTTACGACAGTATTATTACCAATGGATTGGGAGATACAGTTACAATCAAAGGTTCGTAGACCATCAACCGTACTATAATACGTGATAATGACTCCGGATCTGATGAACAAGCGTATTTTCCTGCATGATGCAATCGCACTGTTGTTAAAATTAGAGCACCACCGCGCACTGCTCCCTCGCCTACCGCGGAGACCCAGGCACCACTTGCTTCTTGTCGCTGCCAGCTAAAGTATTCATAAGTTATTTATTACAAACGGTAAAGAATAGTGTAAATTGTAGTAAAATTTAAAGTGATAGTACAATAAAGTTTTAGCAAAATTAATTCAATCTGTATGAAGATTATAGAAAAAATAAGCATTAAATATAACACTGAAACTTTACACAATTTGCAATTAAAACTGTTTTTGTATTGATTTTTTTTAAATACTACGATTTGTGTCACAATTTATATATATATATAGATTCTACATATTTAATTGTAAATATGATTATTATCATTATGATCAAGTACGGCATGCGTACGCCTGCCTGTCCTTCACGACCAAAAATATTTTACAAAATTATTCCAATATAAAAACAGTTTTAATTGCAATTTGTGTAAAGTTTATTTTTGTTATCTGATTTTAGTAAATGTTTTGATGGCACTGAAGCACACGTTATTAATAAGAAAACAAACAAAATGCGAGCAAGTACTTACGTTATTGTGCGCCCGTTGATATGTCTCAAAATACACGGAAGCACCACAGTATCACCCGTTCTGGCTTCCACTGAATTCAGTTCAATATTTTCCAACCAACTGCTGTCTAAATAATGAAATCGTCTATATTTTAACATGTCACTGTTTGTGTACATTTTGCACATCAATATGTGAGCATTTTGGCTTTTATTATTGCTAGTTAATTTTTTGGTACTCGCTTACATTTTTTTTTAAGCTTACTGGATATGCATTATCATTGGAGCCGAAATTAAAGCCGAATGAATCGTCGTAACCTGTGTGAATCTTGATAACTCATTCTCTAATAAAAATATATATGCGAGTTTATATATTGTGTTGTGTATAAGTAATAGTTATACATCCATGCCTTGCGTGATGACTATTTCCCAAGTCCGGTGAAGCTGTAAAAGCCGTAAAGGCTCCAGGGCCCACCTAAGGCTAACAGTATAGTCAGTAAGAAAAAAAAATTAAAAATTTGCAAATTTCAGCATATTTTAACATAAAAGATGACTTCTTTTTATGCTATGAGGATTTGATGCCTCGGAAATTGAATTCCATAAAAGGGATAATCTACGAGAAAATCTATTTTGTTAATTCATGTTTATATCAATATTTTCACGAAAGGCATGTGGATATAATAAAGTGCTTATCATAAATGGTTAATACGAATATGAAGGGTGGCAACGATAAGTGATAGAAACGATATTTTCCCTGTTGATATCACATGATATAGTCAACAAAATGACAGAAATAAAACTAGTACATAGAGTATAAAAAAATGAATCACGGTAAATATATATATACAGATATATATACATACGTTATTACACTCATTTTTACTTATAAAATATATTCTAATAAGTAACATTTTACATCATATTAAAAATACAAATTGTAAGCAATAACAATCTATTCGCATTTAATGTGAAGGAAAAATAAATATTAAACATGAATTTAATCATAATGGAATATTGTTACAAGATTCTTTAAATTAAATGCTTATTAATGAATTATTAGAGTTTTGTACTGTCCATCAATGGACATGTGCCGATATTGATAGGCTAGGTGTAAACTCGGATACATATACTTATCTGAGTGATGCCCATGGCAGTGTTAGATGGCTGGATCACTGTTTGGTAACAGAGATTGCTAAACATTCCGTTTGCGAAATAAATATAATTAATGAGGTATCATGGTCGGACCACTTTCCACTAGAAATAATTTGTAATTTTGATGTGTTAGTACCTAAGTACAGTCATGAGAATTTAAGATATAATAATAATAAAATAAGATGGGGTATAAGAAATTCCGAACAAACAGTGACCTATACAGAATTATGTAATAAAGCTTTACGTGATATCGACTTTCCTAGTGAATTAAGTGAGTATTGCGGTAAGATATGTAAAAATATTAATCACAAATTAATAATTGATAATATGTATAAGAAGATTACATGTATATTACAGGAGGCGGCTGTTTCTAGTCATAGAAATACTACTTTTAAGAGAAAAACAGGTCGTATTATGGGTTGGAACAAACATGTAAAAGATTATCATAGTGCGGCAAGGTCTGGTTTTAAAATGTGGTTGTGGTATGGTAAACCTCAGTCGGGTCCTATCTATGATAACATGAAACTGACAAGAGAAAACTTTAAAAACAAGCTTAAATGGTGTCAAGAGAATGAAGATCAAATTAAAATGGACATTATTGCTTTCTATCATAAAGAAAAACAGTTCGGTGTGTTCTGGAAACAAACAAATTCCTTAAACACTAAGCCGCACTTGCCGGCTAGCGTAGATGGTTTAACACATAATAGTGAGATCGCCAATATGTTCAAGGATACATTTAAAGTTGAACCACCGTTTATAAGTAGGTTACCAGGGGAGGCTTTGTGCTTGTGTGAGGGTGGTCCACACGTCACTTTTTCATCAAAAGATGTTAAATATGTTATAAAAACAATGAAGCGCGGTAAGTCCCCGGGGCATGACAGTTTGAGTGTTGAGCACTTAAGGTTTGCAGGTGTGCATTTACATAGAGTGCTCAGCATGCTATTTAATTTCTGTATAGGTCACTCATACTTGCCGGAGGACCTCATGACCACGGTAGTTGTACCGATAATTAAAAATAAGACGGGAGATCCTTCTGATAAGGATAATTACAGGCCAATCTCGCTTGCGACAGTGATCGGTAGGGTACTGGATAGTCTGCTTGGAAGGCAGCTTGAAAGTCATATTAAGTTACAAGATGCACAATTTGGGTTTAGAGCTGGTTTGTCTACTGAGAGCGCAATTCTATGCTTAAAGCAAACTGTCCATTACTACACCAGTAGGCAAACACCTGTGTATGCTTGTTTTCTTGACTTGTCTAAGGCATTCGATCTAGTCTCTTACGATGTTCTGTGGCAAAAATTGTCGAAAGAGACTGAAGTACCTGTAGAGATTGTGAACATATTTAAATACTGGTATTCTAACCAACTGAATTATGTTAGGTGGGCAGAAGCGAGATCAGTGTCATATGGGTTAAACTGTGGTGTTAGGCAAGGGGGCCTTACCTCACCTAGTTTATTCAACTTATATGTGAACAAGCTGATTGGTGAGCTGAGCAGCACTCAGGTTGGTTGTTCTGTTGATGGTAAAATGATCAATAACTTAAGTTACGCTGATGACATGGTTCTGCTCAGTCCGTCAATCGGCGGTCTAAGGAAGCTATTAAACATCTGTGAGCGGTATGCTAATTCTCACGGCTTGAGGTACAATGCTACAAAGAGTAAATTAATGTTGTTTAAGGTCAGGGATAAAACACCTCTATTTATTCCTAACGTAATATTACAGGGTACTGCGTTACGCATTGTGACTCAGTTCAAGTATCTCGGACACGTGATTACGGATCGGCTTATGGATGACCAAGACATAGACAGGGAGCGCAGAGCGTTGGCGGCCCGATGCAACATGCTTGCCCGTAGATTTGCGCGGTGCACGACGCCAGTAAAACTAACACTGTTTAGAGCATACTGCCAAACGTTTTACACGTGCAGTTTGTGGTTTAGGTATACGCAGAAGGCCTACAACGCTCTCCGCGTACAGTATAATAATACACTCAGGATGTTTTTGGGATTGCCACGTTTCTGTAGCGCGTCGGCTATGTTCGCTGAAACCAGAGTTGATGACTTTTACGCCATCATGCGTCAGCGATCTGCTTCGATGCTGAAGCGGATCTGGGGTAGTCCTAACAGCATTATGGGTGTACTAGCTAGCAGGTTGGATAGTCCTTTTCGTATCCATTGGGCTATATTACATGTACGACAAGGCGTGTATGTTATTAATTAATAATAAAATTAAGTTGTTAATTAATAATAAAATTAAGTTACTAATAACACTAACACTAGATTAAGAATTTGTATACTAACACTAATACTAACACTAATATGGTTGTAAAAACTGAAATAAAATTTATTATTATTATTATTATTATTATCGTTTCCACCCTAATTTTTATGAGGTTATTCTTATTATTTGAGCTTACCATCAGTTGTAAGTTTAAGGGAAGGACTTGACGTATCCAGTGCTGAGCACGCATATTCTGCCTGGATATCAGCTTGTGTCAAATCTGATCCAAAAAGAAGATAGCCAGCCCCAGAGACCCACCTGTTTTCTAAAAAAAAGAAAAAACAAATACAAGAAAGTTACGAAAATATACATTTCTTACTAGTATTCAAACTTGAAAAAAGGAATATTATGCTCATTATAACTTTATCAATAAACAAGTAACATTGCTGAATATAAAATTATTTACGAGTTTAGAACAAAAAACTACTACATATGATTCTTGTAAGTTTCGTTTTTAATATATTTTCATTAACCATTAGAAAGCCGATGCAAGTAGTCAAAATTCTTGTTTTTTTTTTATAATTTTTCAATCCTACGTTGCGTTAGATTCTGAAAAAGTTGTCAACATTTATACATAATCTTTACTTCACAACACAGTAAAGTACCCTGATGAGTACAGAAGGTACGGTAGTACCTATTAAAGTGTTAATTAATAACTTATCTAATACTCTTTAATAACTTAATGAGCGATACCGTCTTAAACGATAACTCCTTTCCTTTTTAAATTTGCTTTGACAAAGTTTACAAACTAACCAGTTACTTTCATGATCAAATTAATTTTATTAAAGGTTTTTTGTGTTTTGTAAAATATGATTATTTTATTATTTTAACTCTCACATAACGGGTTTTGCCGCGTATTGGAGAAATTTGGAGAATGGAAAATTTTAATTATTAGTATTGTTATAATATTTTTACCTCCACTTAAATATCCTGAGGAAAGTGGTAGACCGTCTTGAAGCCATGTTATGTCGACAAAACTAACTTGAGGCGATATTTCACACCGTAAAACCACGGAACCGCTCACTTTAGCTGGAGTCAGCTGATGAGCGGTGTGAGTAAGAACGTTGTCTTCAACTAAAGAAAAAAAGTAGCTTATAATTTTGTCTGGTGGTGCTTATTAGAATAAAAGACATCTATGATCAAAGGTGTTGCACCGATACTCAAGGCTTTTCATGTCTACTCTGCTTATAAGTTTTTTTTTTCATTTCTTAAGGTTATTCACGTTGTTTTAATTATTTGACATAAAGGTTCTTATAAGTACATGGAGCGATGTAAATTTAAGTTAATTCAAATATATCACCGGGTACAGCGTTACATTAAATTAGTTCGCCAATAGACTTACTATATAATTTTTTTCTTCTGTAAATAGAAATGTAATACATCCAAATATGTATAAATATCTAATATTTTATATTCATAACATATCTTTCCATAGGATGAGGCCTCTGCCCAGCAATGGGACACTTACAAGTTATGTTATTATTATGACATATCGGTTTCAGTAGCGTTTAATTTTTTCGATTCTCTTCGGGCAGCAACCTGCCTTCGGTCTCCAATATTCCGCGCTGCGCCAAATGATTTTAACGCATTATTACTTCCTTTTCCCTTAGTGTACTTACTGACCTACTGAGCGTAACGTAGCCGTAGCATGATTTTAGGTAGCATATTCCTCAATCCTTTCTTCAACAATTAGTTTGCCAACAAATAGGCGTACTTAGAGAATTGGGATCGCTCGATGTTCGGACGTCCAATGGTCCGCCGGTATCCCAGCGGTTGTAATTAAAAATGTGCAGCTTCAAGCGTAACTTGAAGAGATATTTATGCAGGCCGGCAAGACAGCGGCGACCGCCGATGGATGTCGATGTCTCGGTGGTCGTCGTTGTATTTGGATTGCTTACCATCAGGGATGGTATGGGGATAGATGTCCATCAGGGATAGATGTAGTAATGTGCCAAGCTCTATAGAAAAAATGCGAAAAAATAAGCATTGGTATTTCCAAAGATAAGCAACTTTAAACAAACAAAAATAAAACTCTTGAGCTTTATAGGTAATATTGGTAGATAAAAAGGCAAAAAACAAAAAAGTTCCCCTTTATTTAATTCTTGTTTGGTAGAACAGTTCTTAAAGTACAAGAACAGTACTAATCCATCATCATTTTAATAATGCTTACATCTTGAGCAGAGTTCTTTCATAACTTGTTAAAAGAAATAAGAAGAAAAACGAAAATAAAATAATAAAAGAAATAATTGCGTCCGAAATAGCTTTGTTTGAGAAGCCATCTTATTACTGACGTCAAATTTATGGAATGTTTATTTTTTCCTTTGTCTATTTCATACGAATTATTATCTGAATCCAAATTTAGATTTTTAACAATGTATACATACATTATTTGATTCGCATATTGTTCGTAAATTTTACATTACAACGTATACAATAATATTGCTTCATTCGGGTGTGAGCTGCTGTGCGCTAATATTACTCTTCTAAACGAGGTGTGGTAAGGCTGTACAATCCGACTGGTTCACGATCACCATGAATATGGTAAAATCACATCGTAGTGATTAGCTTATGTCCTTGCGTACCAAATTCGCCGGTGTATCCAGTTTCTACTTACGCAGGCCGGTATGACAGCGGCAAGAGACGATGAATTGTTGATATCTCCATTGTTATATGTTATATTGGTCACTTTGCCTTGCTATAATTAAAAAAAAACAATCGTATGGGCACCTTCTCTATGTAAAATATGACTGACTTTTCAAAAAAATTTCACCAAAATATACGGTGTAAAGATCGTATACAGAATGTTACGGGACACTCCAATTCGACGATATAATCGAATTCTGCACCTTTAATAAGAATCCGTCCAGCCGTTCAAGAGTGGTTAAAATACAAACATTTAATCAAACATACTTTTTCATTTATAATATAAGCGACGTCTGCTATTCTATGTAAACGGAACCCTATAAATTATATTAAAACTTCCCAAGAAAGAGAAATTATGTTCGCGAATTTGCCATTATGTTAATTTAAGGGATCTCAAATAGTGCAATTTTTCAAGAAATCCGTCTATTGTTAAAAAAAGAGCTTTATAACTGGAACAATCTAAATAAATATTAAACATCAAAGTGTCGAATACTTCCTTCGAAACTCATTTGAATGAGAATAAGCTCTTATAGCGGCCCCCCATTTGTTGCCCTTCAATTTTCTCTTTGTAGTCGGCTTCATTGTAGAAGAAAATATTAAAATATGGTAAGTAAAATCTGTAACTTCTGAACTAGGTAGTAACAAAGTTTTGAAAGGGAATATTTTACACGGTTTCGATTCAAGTGTGAAACTCGTAACTGATATTATGTCGGTGTGAACTTGAGCGGGTTCACGTTGAGAGGATAATGTAACTTTAGGTTATGGAGTTAAGGAGCCTCATTGTAATATTTATTTACGTCTTAGCTGGCAGGTACAATGGATTAATATGGTTGAATATTACCAGGAACAAAGTAAATGTGAACATATGAAGATAGATTTTGATTACTTACGCTTTGTAAAGTATATCTAGTATCTCCAGAAAACAACCTACGAAAAACCAATATGAATGCGAACCAAAATGAATATGCGTTGAAAGTTTTTTGATTTATTTATTTAAATGATATATATATATATATATATATATTAGATTACTTCAATTAGTATGTGTTTTGATACATTAACGAATTGCTTAAGCTATTTCTGATGTCAACAACATACATCAACATTTACAAAAGGATTAAAAAGATACATTTGAAATAATATATAAAAAAAATACGAGTAATAAATTTCGAACAGTTTTCTCTTTTGATAAAATAAAAAAGGTAAAACTGATGTTGTTGAAAACATTTAAATATATATCTATACATATAATAAAATTGAAGTGTCTGTTTGTAATGCAAAATAACAGATTTTTACTAAATGTATATAAAAGTATATTTTGGTCTCCACTGGCTGATAGCTGATGTTATAGGGCATAACAGAGTTTACTTTGATTTTAGAAAAATAAACACACAGGAGCCGGGGGCACAGCTAGTACATAATAAAAATATTTAAAAAATATATGGTATATAATTATTTTATATTAAACCATACAATCTCAATACTGTAGTCAAAAATTCTAGCATAAGTAATTATCTTAATTTCATTCAGATTTTATTCAGGTGTAGTACTTTGTTTACATGACCTAAAGAGATGAGAACTAAGCAGGTTTTCACAAGCCCTAATAAAGAATAAAGCTTATCCCTGTGTTTAGCTATTAACCTAATCGCAATTTCGCCCGAGATTACACTTTTTTAGAATATTTAGCTAACAAAAGGAAAGTTACCTGGTAACGAACTCGCTCTAATGTCATTTTTAATCCCTTAATTAAAAGTTTTCCATACAAAAAAAAACTCGTGCAGCCGTGGGCTGTTTTTCATTTTATTTCATATTTTCCCCGCCGTGTAACGGAAAGTTAATTGGTCCAACTCGACTCGAAGTTGTAATTTGTTTCACCCTCTTCTTCGTACATCTGTTTATTACGCGGACTTGTTGTTTACAAGTTTTTTATAATTTCCATTATACCCTAGACGTAATGGAGATGGAAGGCAGTATGCCCAAAAATGTTTTTTATACAAATAATTTGGCAAACAAACGTACGGCCAGATATATCTCTATCGCGTTACCGAACTTGAACCCCCTTCCCCGAGAATTTCTGAAACCCTACTCACCGCAAGAACACAACACAAGATTATTTGGCTGCGATCTTCTGTAAGGTGGAGATTTCATCAGTCGGGCTGCCTCAATTTGAGAGAAATTTCCAAAGTAATTTCTTTGTGCCTCTAATATTCTTATTGTATTTTTATTATACTAACTATATTCTACTACGTAGTTGAATAATTATTGTTTATAGGGGTTCAATCAGTTGTATTATGTCACAATGTATGGCGTGGCAACAACAATCGGTTTCAAAGCACACACCTGGTGAAAGTAATAATAGGGTTCGTGTATTAATTATTGGTAAACTGCCTCGGCATGTAATGGAAAATTATACTAATATATAGTTAACTCTATCAATTCACTAAATATATGCCTTTTAAATAAACAAGCCCAATAAATACTAAACAATTAATATTGAGGTAAAATTTCTAACTGAAATATTTTTATGAATTGAACTTTTAATTTTTAAGGCTCGGTTAAATTACGTAATCTTGTAAAAAAAATATGTAATCTAATAGTACAAAGCTCATGTTATCGTTTGTTTATTTGAACGTGGTAACCTATGGAACTACCAATCAGATGTAAAAAATATTTTGACATCTTTTAGCCGATTAATTGCAGAAGGTTATAAGGCTAAATAACTTTACGCTACGACCCTAAGGAGCGGAACAGTAACCATAAATCTGGCAATCTAGCAAGCTATAGGAGGCAAGTACGAGAAGTGACAACAATGACAGGATACACGGGTGCGTTAACGGTGACGCGGTGCACAGTTGGTCAATACGTTTCCATAATTATACATTGGTGTCATAAAAAAACTTCAATCACCTGGTTGCAGCAGCACTGGCCTGGATAGTACTGTTCCACCGCGATTCGTGGCTTTGCAACGAAGAATTGCTAAGCCGCTACCACTTCCAGCATCAATGAGAGATCGCCGGGCGCCTAGCACCAGCTTTCCTTCGGGTAAGACGTGCCTGGTAGAAAAAAGATGATTAGGATTTACGGCCTTTACATTTTTTGTGAAACTTATTGTAAGTTCATAAAATCAAGCCACGAAAGAGTATAATAAAGAACCGCAATTTTCTTCTTCTTACCCTTATCCCACTTAAGTAGAGTCGGCGGTTTTCCTCTTCCATTCTTCTCTATCAACTGCCATCTCAGTGTTCATGTCTTTTACACGCATATCATTCGCTACAAAATCCATCCACACCTTCTCCAGTCTTCCTCTACTACTATATCTGACCACCTTTATATTTAAAATTCTTCTACGTACATGACCTTCATCTCTTCTCATGACATGACCATTGGATTTGCAATTTACGTCAAGTTTGGAAAGAATAAGCCACAACTAAGTTTGCGCCTTTAAATAAAATTAAACTAACGCGTATATATATCTCAGTTTAAATACGCTGTTTTTATAGCATAACAGCAAATATTGATTAAATAATTCAATCTGTTACTAAGTGTAACGGTCAGTCGTAAAAACCTTATTTGTTCCAGAACATGTCGGTTGCGTAAAAAAGATTTATTACAATATTCTAGTAACTATTTATTACGGGAGAACAATAAAATGTTTATTTGTGAAGGTTTTTAATAAGAGCGTACAGAAGACATTTGTGTTTTATAATCTGCTTACACTTACAAATGTGTGTGTATATGTCATTGTATAATTGTACGAACCGTTAGTTTATATCCAATCAAATAATATTGAAACTGTCGGTAGATTGTAAACAGACTCAAAAATTTTGAATTTTTGAGTTTAGGTAATTCTACTGAGGCAAAAGCAATGATAATAGCACTAGAAAAATGTGAATTTTCAACGGCTAATTTATTTCTGGTACTCGCCGGTCGCTGCCATGACTCGCACGCTTATCAAGTTCGGCTCGTGCGTTATGACCACAGTTTCAACCTAAGCTAAATAATCCAATTAGTTTATAAACCTACGAGAATGTAACCGTTAGATTGAAAATTCCCCGTTCACAAACTACAAACAGTTTCCGATCTCACTAGATTGCTTATTTTAAATAATTATTCCATTTAACCTATTATCATTACATAGTATAGAACAAAGAGCGACGCGACTTTGCCGTCCCTATGTATGCTTAAATCTTTAAAACTACGCAACGCATTTTGAAGCGGTTTTTTTTAATAGATAGAGTAATTCAAGAGGAAGGTTTACATGCATAAATTGCAATACATGCATAATATTGAAGAGAAACACTGATAAATTTAGAGGTTCTAATGTGATGTCGTAAATGAACACATTTTTTGCGCTTACATTGCAAACGCTGGCTGAACCCCACGAGATAAATCAAAATAATGTACAACAGTATTGTACAACTTAAAAAGGCCAACAAAAAAGTCCACGATGGTATATGTCTATCTCTTAAGGATAACCCACCATAACCATTATTTATCTTTTACATTTTACTGAGAAAATGGCTTATTTACGAAGGGATTTTAAGCAATACAGCATTAATCTTCTCCAATTAAGTACCTTAAATACATTGTCCATTTAACATAGATCAATATAGCCCTTTACAGCATGTAATTTAAATGAATATTTCCGAAGATATTACAGATTTAAAATGTAGGGAAGTGCGGCGGTAGCGGCCCTATATACCATGGTCAATTATAATTATGTCGCTCTTTCAAGAGTACAGTCATCTCCTATAACTTCGCCTAATTTTGTCTTAAATCTGCCTACTTTTAAAATTTTCCGCCAAATATAAATAGTCCGACATATCTGACTCATTACAACCTGACATCATACAGGGCATTTTCTAGTGTGTGTGTCTCAGAGCTCTATATTAAAAAGTAAGCTTTAAATCTTCATTAAAAAAAAAGGCGAAGTTTTGGCACATATCCTATCTTCGCCTACCTTACGTAGCTACTTTATATTAAACTTATGGTCAAAACCTAAGCATATAATGATAGATTTGAAAACTTAAACAATACTTTATTTAAAATAAAAACTTTAGACTGATGTTTTTATTTTGAGGTAGGCGAAGTTAGGCTTACTTTTTTCGAAAGTTAGAACAAACAATAGGGTTGTCACTGGTAATTTTTCTAACTATGTGTAGGTACTTACTTAAGGAAATGAACAAAATAAACTGTTTTACAGTTTTTATGGCACTCATGTAATAATTTCACTAATAATCCTCTAGTACAATGCTTGACGGTTTTTCAATCTCTGGTGTACCTGCCCGGTTCTGAGATGTACCATTATCAAGAATAATGTCAGACATTATAATAACATTTTCATTATTTTGAGCACTTTTGAGATTCTGATTAAAGTCACGTTTATTGCTCTTTTTTGCAGTTAACTTAAAATCAAGATTTACACTAAATGAGAAATCACCTGACGAAAGAGATTTCCCTGGTTAATTTGTAACTTCTTGTTTAATATATACATGAAGTAGTTTGTTGTGCAAATTTCGTTCAACGCGTTGTACCAATATCGGAGTGGTCTGTAGGTATCAACTTACGGGCGGTACTTTACAATATTCGATCATTGCCAATTTCCCGCTGACGTACACATATATCGAAGTGTCTGTTAATATATTGATATGGAAATTTAATTTTCTGCTCCGGTGTTTTTACCAAATAACATTAAACGTTAGTACTCGTAGATATTATTGTATAATATAGTATATCATGTAGATACATTTCTCAAAGTACATCACATCTCATCACAAGTACAGTACTGTCATTATATTAATTTTACTGGTATCACTTAAATCGCTCTGTCATCTAAATAAATCATTTGTCACCCAATAAATAGCTTTGTTTCTTATTGTTTATATTGTAGCTTATCTTGGTTGCGCACTGGATTAGTTAGGTTAGTTTGTAACTGCGATCATTCCGCACGAGCCGAGCGAGCGAAGCGAGCGGGCCACGGCAGCGGCTGGAGAGTGCCAGAAACAAATCAGCCGTCGAAAATCGTTTTGGTATTGTTTGATGACACATCTATTATTTTAAAGACAAATCTTGTTAATTATGTCACTGAACTCAAATTTATTTGGTAATATTTAAAAGCATACCCAATTTATAAGTTCTGTATACGTTCTGTTACTACAACTATTATCACGATTAATTTTCGATAGTTTCAAATAAATCAAACGAAAAAATTACTTCATAACCGTTTTATAAGTTTCTACAAAATATACGTATAAAGTTACATCTCAGTGGGTTTGAGAAGTTTGCAAGTGAGATGTCCAAACTTGCTGCCGAGTTGACTTGCGTAAACAAAATCGTGTTAGCGCTGACGCGAGTGGAACGTGATATGTAACCAACCTGAACCATGTTTACTCTACAGATAAAATTGCCAGGAAAGATCCTTATTTCTGTGTAGTAGAGTATATATAAGTCAGCGGATACTCCCAGCCGTTCCGACTTACCTCCAGCGTATGTATTTCGCTCAGAAAACTTTCTATCACTGAGTGCGTAACAAAAGAAAGTAATTTTCTATTTGAAATTGGTTATGATATCGGTTATTTGAAGTGATTCACGTATGTCGATAATGTTTGTTAGACAAAGAAAGAGAACATTGGATTTTATTATTGATTTCTTTTCTATTGTATTTACAGAAAATATGTTACCCCCTGTAATGATAATGTAAGTTTAATATCAAAAATATCGTCCAGAGCAGTTTTTGAATTGACTGTCGAGTTGGCTCCTTACAGAATGGTAATATAATATTTATTATATTTGCATGCAATTTAACATATCTCAGGCCAGCGCTCAAGTTTAAACCAGAAAAGACCCACTATAAATTTGATTGAGGTTGATGATTATAAAACTCGCAAGCTCTATGGTTTTTAGAAAATCAAATACCACTAGAGAGTCATATCTAAATTTGTATAATTAAATAATAATATTTTTTGAGGTGTAATTTTGTTAATAATTTTGAAACAGTCTTCGCTGTGGAGTGGTAGTGTACCATATTATTGAGCCGATAAGTCACGGCTTCGACACATGACTGATTTTTGGGTGATAAGCATAACTGTTAGTTGTGTGTCTGTGTGTTAAATATCTATATATGGTCTAGCTGAGCCGGCAATCGTTATTCTGCCTTTTACACATATTTGCAAACTATCTCCTCGATAAAAAAAATGTTAATATGAACTTAATCGGCCAAGTCGTTCAAAGTTATGAAATCACTAACAGACGCACACAAGATTTTATATAGTACCTACTAGATAACCCGGTGAACTTCGTACCACCTAAAACTAATTAGATTATAACTTTTATAAGCGATTTTCAATCCGAATCAACCTTCCAACTCCAATTCAATGAGATGAATAATATTTGCCGCATCGTGTACAGTTTGAGTTTGTTGATGTATTAAATGGAACTCGTTTGTAATTATAAATTCAATGTCTTAACTACAGTTAATATTCAATGCAAAGCTTTCTAGTATAGAATGTTTTTTGTTTTATTTTCCGGCGCGTAAATATACAAAGATGGTGGCTTTCCAACACGCGGACACGCGACATACAGTTATGTAACATACATATATACGCGAAACACGGAGTCTCCAAGTCAATGCCGCAAACTTCCAAAGATTGGCCTTGAGATTTGTTAATGGTCACCGTGAAGGCCAGATGCACTGGGAATTGCAGCCGTTTAAAATCGAATAGCAAGTCCGTTAGAAACATCTGGATATGCGGAATCGAAATATCCTCTTCTTTGTACTTTCCCTTAATAAACGTCGCCACGATGACTTTGTTCATAAGCATTTTTACAGCCAGCCTCGTTCCATTGCATAGTCACTCGCTTCTCATTGGTGCGGTTTGCATGTGAAGTAGTTTACAACACATTTGATTGACTTCAACGCCCTATGTTAGCTCGTCCTCGCCTTGGCATTATAATAAACACTGTAAAACGACACGGAATTGTTTTCGCAGTTGTTCAAATCTGTCGAAATTACCTTGAGATAAAGTTCTCAAGGTAAGTTATAACAAGCCCTCGAGTCTAGCATTTAACTGAATTTAGGTTATGTCTAAGCCTGCAAAGTTAATATATTTTAACAGAATGGCTGATCAAAATTAATGATCGCAAAATATAATTAGGTAGATTCGCTTTAACCAAATCTATTATCAAAATACACTGCCGCAGAAAGAATTCGAATATACTCTAAGCTTATATACCTATAAGAATGTTCTGCAAGACATTACATACAAAAAAAAACTCAATCATTACAATTTAAGAGTGCTCTAAATAATTAATATAAAGAAGTTCTTTCAGAAAAAATTTAGTCATATTTTACCGCTCCAAATATTAAGTCATTATTTTGTTCAAATAAAATAGAATATTCGAGCAATCGTTGAGGGATGGAATATAACCACATATATAACGGACCGTTAAACCACATTCAATGAGAAACAACTCATCCTATCTGCACTATCACCTCACTAACAATAGATTCCATTAACGTTCCGACAATTGGATCCTTACCCAATAATAATAGCCATTTTATACCAGAACTCACATTGAACTATTAACACGCGATGTCGTTTGTAAGAAGTATCAATTTACTTAATGTGGTTCTGTCAAAATTAAATAAATAATCTTTATTCAAATTACACCCTACAATAAATAAAGCACTCACAGAAACCACTAATTTTATGAACCATTAACTTAGTGAGAAAACCTGGCAAGAAATTCGTTTGAACTATGATTTTATTTTAAGATTACATAAATGCTTTCTGCTTCCTCTGGTGACATTTTATTTCTAATCTAGGAACAAACTAAGGAGTGTAAAGGGTTTCGAAATAATAGTAATATTACATTTGTAATCTAAAAAATAACTGAAAAATATAAGGCGCATCGAAATAAATATTTCCTTCTTTTTCTGGAAATATTGCAGGTCTAATTTATAAGTGAACTGTGGTGTGTAGGGCATATTAAAAAACATTTGAAACTAGCTCGGCTCGCAGGCGTTCTTTCTATTAGTCAATAACTTAACCATAGCGCCCGCCATCTAACCCCTTTTTTCCTGCAAACTCTTCCAGGACCATAACAAACTAAACAAAATAAGAATTACGCATATACGTCTTTCGAATCGTGAGTTATAGTAACGATTTCTTAAAAAAATCCACACAAAAATACGATTTCCTTTGAATCTTTTCTTTTCCTAAAAAACTTATTCGGACTATTAGTTACATTCTAAAAAAAGAATTAGTCAAATTGTTCCAAGTTTTCTCAAGTGATACGCTTACCAACGAACAGCATTTCATTTATATTTATAGAGACATGTATTGCCTTACCGGCAAGTTGTACACCACATAAAAAAGCAAACGAAGAAATAGCGATATCGAAATTATATAGCACTAGCTATGCCGCGGTTTCACCCACGTACAATATAAAGAAATCGCTGACTGATGATTTAAAATAACTTCAGTATAGACATATTTTTCTCAGGCGGCCAGGGTTATGCGTCACAACTCACACAGCTCGTTTGCACCACTACATCTATAGTCATAGGCCCGAACTGAGTGTCGACTTATTTAAATTTTACATTATCTCCCAAACTATTCGTCCAAATAACATGCTATAAAGGGAAAAGTTTATCTACATAATATTTTCTGGATGATGAAGTAACTTTCGTTCGTAAGGATTAATATGCCATGCCTAATAATAATGCTCATAGAACACTTTTCAATTCTCAATTAAAAGAAACACAAAATACCTTATTGTGACTTATGTACAAGAGATAGGCATGTGGTATCGCAGATTTTTTTTAAATGTACTAATGAGCAATATTTTTGTAGCAATATTACGTATCACTAACCATTACGCCAGCGCACGCGGATAAAGCAGTTCGGTTGCGCGGTTCCGTGCGACTTACTTAACAAAAATACACACACACACACACACACTTCAATTTTATTATATATATTTAAATTTTAAGTTACTTATGGTATTTCAGTGTCTCATTCAACTCCATCCACATCCGAAATCATTCGAAACATTTATATCAGATACGGTTACTGTTTCGGATTTTTTTATTACGTATATTTGATAGTTTAAGTTACGATTACGCAGTTCTTTAACACCCTTTGTAAATACCCAACAAAAAACGGATAATTCAACAGTATTTCAATTAACTTGAAAATTAATCACGTTTAGCGGCGGCTTTCAATGTATAGCTATTTTCCCACTTTATGTCAACTGTCACTAGAGGGTAATTTGTTCTAGAATAATTCGCTGGCATTGCTAATGATACAGTTATTAATTTAATCCGGGAAGGATAACTGTTTGACCATTCAGGTCTACTCATCAATAATATAAAACATTAGTTAGTTAATGATTTTCACCATAATTTTATTTAATAGAGGTAGGTCAAGAGCGTGCATATTGCATAATGCTTGTTTTATAATTATTTATATTAAATATAATTTAGTTATGGTATTGTAATTTAGAAACAACATAGCAGCGAAAATTAATAATAATTATAAAAGAAGTCAAGACGTTAATTTTGTATGCAGTGTTTATAGCTAATGAATGCATAATTATGTAATACATACGAGTATAATGGAAATGTAACCAAATTAATAAACACTATTTTTACTAGTATTTATTAGCCATTCCTTGATATTTTATTGAATTCAATATTAGTATATTTAAAAGGTACCTACTGAGCTTTTGAAATCATCGATAAGTGCAAGTTTGAAAACGATGTGATTTTAAACTTGAACAACCCATTTTCAAGACGGCGCGGTTGCGGCAGTTTCATTCAATATTATAATACTTTCGCTGAGTTGTGAGAAGGGTGGAACTTTCTCCGAGCAACAACTTTCAAAAAACCGTCCCAACTAAGCTCGACACTTATTACTCTCCACGTTCACTTACGCTCAAATAACAAACCAAAATTTAGAAAAAATTATATAAAAACTGTTTTGGTTTTTATCAGAATGTCAACTATTAAAAGATTTTATTCAAGAAAGTTTTAAAAAGTGTCTTAGGAAAAACCATTGATTTAAAATTCAATTGTGAATTTCATTAATCAATATCATGACAAGATAAATTATTTAGGAAATAACTTTACTCACGTGATTCAGTATTGTAAGACAGCTATTATATTCTTTATACTGAATTAATGGTTACAAACCTCATAGAAATCGCATAATAGGCCGAAAGAGCTTTGCGAGCGGAACAAATTTACGTTCTAGATGCTCTCGCAATGAAGGCACAAAGGAATCTGTGGCAGGAGAAACTGTCACTTCTACCAGAATATGTAGAGTCCGAATAGAAGTTATTATCTGGATATATACTGCCATGGTCCATTTGAAAATCACTAAACCGACTTCGAACTCAAGTTTCCACTGCAGGTAAAACAGAGTTAAATGGGGCTTCAGACAACAAAACGAAACCTTACGTAATGCTGTGACACCCAAACCATGCTTACACTTACTCTTGTGATCTCTATACTCTCATTCCTGCATAGAACTTTTCAGAAGGTAGCCGAATACTAGTCGGAATCCATTTAATACAATCATCTATACAGTAGAAAAAAACCTTGAATAATGTATTATTAAGAACTTAATACATATTTGTACGTAGGTACTGCGTAATTATTTTTAATGTATTACTATAATTACAAAAATCTTTACAAGATATGTACTAAATGTAACCGTAAGCTGAAATTGTGTTATTAAAACAACTGTAGAAGCTAGTTCAGTAATTGCTCCCCGAAACTATATCGAAGATCGAGAAAGTTCGCAAATCGACACATAGGTAGCTCACATCAGAGCGTCGCGTCTTCACTTTTGAACTTCACACTAACTGACTCGTATCGGAAACTCTGCCAATTTATTAGTAACCCGCCGGGAATTAGAATTAGTTATCTATAGTATTATACTGGTGTTTAGTTTACATGTAAATCTAAGGTATGTTTAACGAGTGTTCCTGATATCAGGTAATCAGGAAGATAAGTTAGGTACTTGCACTGATTTAAAACTATGGTATCTTGTGAAGAAATACAAATGAATCATTGAAAAAATTGTGAATTGAGATTCTTATGTCTAGAATTAATTGAAATGAGCTATTATTATAAACGCAAGATTATGTCACAAAACAAAAAAATACTAAATACGTATTCTATGGCCATAATGTATTAAAACTTTGAGGAAAAAAATACTTTGTAAACCTGTCCCTAACAAACTTTAGTCATTGAAAGTTATCAATGCAGCCTTATTAAAAATACAACACAAATGTACCGTTGCTCCTTAAGCTCTCGAAGTAAAAAGTTTTTGTCCTTCAATAAACCTCCCACTTGAACATTTTTTTTTTCAAATGTAAACTTTATATAAATATTAATTAATAGCTTAATTTTTAATGAAAAGAACCGTTTCAATGAGAGTTCCTTATTTTCCTCAATAGAATTTATTTCATCTTTCTGGATGAATTAATGGGTGTGATAAATTAAAGGACATTTTATGTGAAAAAAGGATTTCTCACATTAAAACAATCGTGGGCTCAGTATTCATAAAGATATAACAGTTAGAATAAAATAGGGGTTTATAAAAAAATAATTACCTATGAAAAAAAATCCTTATCATTATCAACCAATATTAGTCCACAGCTGGACATAGGCCTCCCCTAATGAGCGCCATAGTGCCTTGTCTTCAGCTGTCCGCATCCAGCATTTGCCTGCAGTCTTTCGTAGATCGTCATCCCATCTGGCCGGAGGGCGTCCTACACTACGTTTGCCGAGTCGTGGTCTCCACTCAAGAACCCGTTTGCCTCAGCGGTTGTCGGTTCTTCGCGAGATATGGCCGGCCCACTGCCACTTCAGCTTGCTAATTCTTTGAGCTATGTCGATAATTTTGGTTCTCTGTCTGGATGTATTCGTTACGACTCCTATCCTTCAGAGAAACTCCGAGCATACAACTCTTTCCATAGGACGCTGAGCGACTTTGAACTGGTGGACCAGCCCTACCGTGAGTTTTTAAATTTCGTTTTCAAACATTGCGGTATGGCTGACGAGAAGACTCTACGTAGTTTCCTAAACGCTGCTCAGCCCAACTGGATCCTTCTCTTGGCCTCCTTCTCAAAATTGTTTTTACCTAACTGCACAATCTGCCCGAGGTAAGTGTACTCAGAAACAATTTCAAGAAGGTGGCCGTCCACGACGACCGGTGATGTGGTGTGATCAAAAATTTTGTGTGTTTAAAATTTAAAGTTACATAATAATATGTATCAAGAGATATTTATTGTATGACATTTATTAGTTATAATTAGTTTCACTGAAAAATCATGCTTTTAATAACTAAAAGTTAATCGAATGATCTGCAATTTATACATTATAACTCTAATTCAGTTTCTTACCCATTATCCTTAGCGAAGCGATTTCATGCAATAATAAAAGAACAAAAGACAAACGTCCTTTGAGGTAAATCGGATAAGATAACTTTTCAATTTAGTTCTTCATATTACCATTTTATTTTATTACAATCTTAAAAATATATACTTGTAAATTAAAATACAACGAATATTTTTGTTTACAATTTGTTAAGTAAAACAAAAGAAATAATAAGCAAAGTTACAAATAATTCGTAATTAAGAGAAGAAATTCGCCCGAAGTGTTGGCCATAAATACTAACTTCGTCTATCGCTTGCTTGTAAATAATAGGTTTAAGTTACGGTAGTTTATTTAATGGAGCCGTCGACGACTTCTGCAGTATATTGCCAACACTCTATTCTAAAGTAATCTTAACACCGATCCTGTCGAAATGTACCGACTTCGAATCATATGGCTTTTGTTTCGAGAAATTAATAATGTTACGGATACGCTGAGAAAACATTGGCACGACTGTTTTTTATTTCATTTAACATTTTGTATTAATACATTGTGTTGTATTAGGTGAATACATTGTGTAAAAAATGATACGAAAATAGTGCGTAGTCAACACTCGATTTAGTCATTCAAATATATAGAATATTTCATATCATCATCATCATTTCGACCGAAAGACGTCTACAATGAACGGTCCAGTGCTGCCCGCACCAGTATTTGCAGCGATATAGTATATATATAAAAAAAATATTAAAATAAAATTCTTCTGTTAATTTCATACATTAAAAAACAGTAATTCACTCTGTACAGGAGATTATTTATTATCTCTTTTTTTAATTCTTTATAGGTTTAACGTAATGGAGACAATCTCACCTGTTAGGTGATACTGTGGCCCAAGATGTTAACACACTAAGCCTAGTGAGAGAACTGGCTATAGATGGGTGCTTGGCGACAAATTTTCAATATGAATATGTCTACCAGGTGGCGTTACAAAATACCCTACCACCATGCTATGGTTTCATCACGATGTTTTCCTTCGACGAAAGCTCAGGCTCATTGTAGGGATTCGAAATCTCGCCAATCGATGCTGTGTCCTTGCAAGTCATCATTTTTTTAAACCAAGCATTGCCCTTAAATGAATCTGACCCAGGCAAAAGTTCCACCAGTGCACTATATCCTGGCATTTTGTAATTAAACACATCTAAAAGTTAACAAAAGGTTTACCTTAGGCCAGGTATAGTAGTAAGAAGTTGTCCTTCAGCTGTGACCCAATGGACATCAGGCGGCGGATGTCCAGTGGCACGGCAGCTAGCATAGGCACCCTTCGTGGACGGCCAAAGCAGTCGAGCTGGTGGCTCTACCGCAAAATGCGGTCTTTTGTCTCCCACACTCGCATCTCCTATCACCAAAACGTGAAGAATCCACAGCAGTGTATGTTCTAAAATAACGATATCAATAAGATTTATACCAATTTTATAAATAATGTAACTAAAAATATATTTATAAATAATAAATATACACTCAATATTTAGAGGAACGCAATAAAAATATAGAATAACAGAATCAAAATTCTAATCTAAATAAGAATGATGACGCTTCGGAAAAGTAATCTTTACTGTGATTCTGTCTTAAGTCAGATGATAGAAGGGTCAAAGTATAGAGACGACCCGGAGAAAGAAACGCTGAGTGCACAGATAACAGAAAGAGGCAGATGGAGTCTGACAGAACACAAAAATGTCCCTAATACAAATGTACTTCGTGAATGTCCCTAACAATTTTAATATTAGTATTCAATTGTGTCAATTTTGAAAGGAAACGTCATGCAATGTCAGCACTCCGTATGTTTTAATATTATACCTTTTCCCAAATCTGTGGCTGAGAGTAACATTATTGGAAGAGTGCCTTAAGGTGGAGGGTCAGTATTAGTATGGAGTGGTATTTGCTTAGGAGCACGCACGGAGCCACACATCGTAGAAAACGGGTCTGTGACTGCGGCAAAATACGTAACAGACAATTTAGAGTAGATTGTGATGCCTTTTGCCCCATTCATAGAGGATCATTTTCTTTTAATGCACGATAATGCTTGTCCTTACCCTGTGGCGGTAGTATCGGAGTACTTTACTGAGGTCGGAATCTAAGTTTTGGTGTGGCCAGCACGCTCACCAGCTAGACCTAAATCCTGTAGAATATGTTTGCGATAAAGTAGGAAAAAAATTAAACAAAGAAATCCAGCACCGGCTAACCTAAGGGACCTCAAAACTGCATTGGTTGAAGAATGTAACTTAATGCCACAAAGGTGCATTGACAATTTTATAAAAAGTATGCCCAGACGGATGCAGGCAGTTTTGACAGCGAGAGGAGGCAAAACTTAATACTGATTGTGCCACCCATTATGGAACAATATTCAATTCAATACATCAATCAACATATTCACAAACAAATATTAGGTCAAAATTCCTTACAATTAAAATACTGAACTTACTGCCTCTAATTAGCTTTTTTCCTTTAGTTAAATTTTTTTTGTTCATAAATTTTTATTTCATTTATTCATTCTATTCAACGAATTTTAAAAGCTTATACAGTGCAAATAAATCTGTTTTCACTTTAATTTGTGCCTTTTTTATTGCGTTCTTCTATGTCTATGAGTGTATATATTATTATAGATTTTAATTTATAATATTTATGCACTAATAAATATATATATCCGTCATTTATGAAAATACAAAATTAATTCCATATTATAAAATAATCAAGTTAATTCGGTTTCACTAACTTGGGACACAGTAATAATATTTCAACTATACATGGTTATAAAATTTCTTATTATTATTTTTTAGTAGGGACTTAATTAAATAGAGAACTAATCTTCTAGCAAGATACTTAGCAACCTCCTTCTAGAATGTGCTCATTATTTTAATAGTTATTTCAGTGTTTGCTATGTGTCAGGTAAACTTAAGTAGATTATGATAAATGAGGATTTCTATAGATACGTTCATACTTATCATCTGCAGTGATGCAAAAGACTTAATCTCACCACCGAAAATAACATTTTAAAATTTTTTTAAACCTTCTTTTGAAACTGGTGTAAATTCTTTACATTGAGGGAGACTCTATTTTTTAAATTTAATGCAATATCATGTATACAGAGCTATAACATAAATCAGGGTGAGAGGACGTTTATCGTGAAAGCTCACTCGTTATTTACTGCTTTTGCCGGTCGCGAGTGTGAATGCAGTGCAGGGTTGCTAAATAATTAAAAATTATATATTTTGTATACGTTTAAGGTTTATCGTTTGACGACAACATCAGTTGATATTAAAGGATGGTGTAGCACGCTAAGATTAGCAGGAAGGCTTTCAAGTGCAGTTGTATGAAGAAACATAAAGGAGCTTGATGAAAGTATAGCTAGAAAGGCGGGCATTAGAAAAAGCCCTACCACCATGTCATTGTTTCATCACGATGATTTTCTTCACCGAAAGCTCAGGCTCAATACAGGGATTTGAACTCACGTCGTTCAACGCGATTTTCGTACACACTACCACTTATCCATCATTGCTTCAAACATATCAACAGAATAATAAAATTACATAGGAGTAAAACTACATATTATCATTCTGATATAGAATGTCAATGTAATCGAATGTAAATAATAACTTAATACTACATATAAAATTAATTCTCCTTTTCGCCACATGACTTTCATCCCAACGCATAACATGTCCACACCATCATAATCTTCCACTCTTTAATTTTTCAATCACTGGTGCTACTAAAATCATTGAACTAAATCATGTAGAAATTTTAATGAACCATAAGCAATTATTTCAATTCATATTTTCGAATGAAATTATAGTTATTAAGATTAAGCAAGCAGTTCTTGTATGAACTAAATGCGTGAGAAATGAATGAATTTAAGAAATATTGCAAATCTATGACATAGAAGATTTTTCCTTTGATGAAAAATTTGAAAAAGTGTGCTTTGTACAAATATTATATTATAAGTTTTTTTTGCAATACAGTATAAAATAAATTAATTGAAATAGATATTACTTTAGTTATATCTGTGAATACGTACTATAAAATGTAAGAGAATGTGTTTATACTCTGCCACAAACTAAGATAGGAAAGGCTAATTTTATTATGTTTTCTGCGTCCAGAAAATTAAAACTAAACATTTCGTATCATATAAAATGTTTAATGATTGTGAAGATATTAGTTTATAATATAAAACAAATTAAAAAATATTTTGTCTCGGACCTCGAGTGATATGTAAATAATAAAAAATAAATAATGACATGGTGAAAAACCCCGTATTACAAATTTATCAGGTTTTGTCTCAACACATAACCTATGTGTTTCCAAATAAATAAAAAACGACGACAGGAGAAGTAGCTAGAGACTAACACAAAAGTTTTAAATCCTTTGTGATTCCTACACACAACTCACTAAGGGTCAAAATTGTTGTATTCAAACTTATTATGTACTTAATCTATTTATTTGAAAGTATAAATAGGAATTAATATTCACCGGAATTAGAATTTTATAAGTATTATCGCCAGTATGAAGATGGTAATATTATAATATAATATTTCTATGTGAATCTTTTATGTTTCAAATCGGATTAAAAAGGAGAACTTATATTTTGTGCATATTTAGATAAGTAAAATGAAAAGTATAAAGTTATATGCAAATTTTATGTAAATACGAAGACTTCAAAAATGTAGTTTTAAATTTTGGTTTTATTACTTACTATTATTTTACGTTTTGATATTCTCAAGATATACTTTAAGTATTTATTTATACTATATATATTTTTATAAATAAATTATTAATAACAAAAATATTTTAGTATTTTAATATGATTAAATAAATATATTTAAACATCATCTGAACAATAAAGATTTTCCAACAAACCTTTCATTTTTCCTCCACAATAAAATATAAATTTCACATTTTATACATAATCACCGCAGTCCATTTAATTTATATATAATTTTTAAATCAGCATTATTGTTCGTTCAAACTTTTCCCTCCGAATATAGTGGGAAAATTACACGTGTTGAACGATCGGAGTTCGCACGCGGACTGAGATGCCGGGTATTTCATTCTCTCATCTCGAAACGGTCCAGCTGATAAGTCCCTGTCCGCTTAACTTAGTAGTGACTTAAATTTGATTTTATATGAGACTCGGGACCTCCCTGTGCGGCGGTCAATTACGAGTGTCCAATAAGCTACGTCTTCAGAATAATTAAGCAATCTAGATCGAATTGGAATTCTTACAAGTGGTCTACGGTTAACGAAGCGAAGGATTTAATGGCAACTTTGTGTCTAAATACAAATCGAGCTGTGAACTTGGTGAGAAAAATAATTACCTCGGTATACCGTGTAACAAAATTAAGTTTATTTCGCTTAAGTGTGGAGGAAAAGAGTCCAGCAATATAGTTTATTTGTTTAAACGCACTAATCTCTGGAACAACCTGTCAAATATAAAAAAAAAATGTTTTATGGCCTATTTATTGAGCAAGGTTATAAATAGGCTATATAACGAGTCTAAAGGACGGAGTAATAACCGTGAACGTCAAGTAACCTGGCAAACTGTAGGCTACACGGGTACGTTAACAGCCGTGGCAGCGCCGTAGAGAGTTCGCCGTATAAATTTAAAACGTGAAAACGCGGTGGATATGGATAATTATATATGTATATATCTATTATATTAGATATTAACATTTTAGCTTTATTATAACATATTTAGATGGCATTATTCAATGCATTTCATTTATATAGATAATAATAACGTGAAAGTAAAAAATTGGATTTATTTATTATCTCAATTCATATAAATTTGGATGCGTGTACTTATATACCTACATGCATTAGAAGTCTTTGACTACTCACACTTAATGTTATGTGGTGTATAACATCGAGTGTAACTATCTTCACCACGATAAAACAAAGAGGTTTAGCAAACAAAAATATAGTGCAGACTCTATTTTAGGGTTCTGAAGTCAACAAGGAACCCTCATAGTTTCGCTATGTCCGTCTGTCTGTCCGCGGCTTAATCCAGAAATTCTTACTACTAGAAAGGTGTAATATGGTATGAGTATACATATTAATCACGTCGACAAAATGGTAAATAAAAGATCTTGGAATAAAACATGGGTTTGGGTACTTCCCCTAAACGTAAAGTGGGAATGATTTTTTTCTCTTCTATCCCATCATGTGTGGTGTCGTTGGATTGGTCGTTCAAAAATATTGTGGTTGTGTGAAGACCATTTTTTATTCAGGGATCCGTTTGCGAAACATTAAGCTTTAAAATGCTAATTTTTGTTATAGTCGTGACCCTCCCCCCCCCCCCACCCCTACCAGTTAAATGGTTCTTTTTGGATATGTGAATTTTTTGGTAGTAGTATATATAATGAAGATACAAGGAAAACTATCAGAGGTAAGTAGGCTTTACAATTTAACGAGTAGAAGTCAATAAACTTATAAAATATACTTGGAAGAAATTTCGCACAAATTCCATTGAAAATTACTTAAAGCCCCCTCTCTAAGTCTGTATATTGTGACGAGCAACTACGGAACCCTACGCACGTACTTGGCAGTTTTTGTACAGAGGTGCGCGCATCGTAAAAATTCACTTAACTTCAAAAATAATGATAATTTTACATAGAAGTTAAAAAAATCTTCAAAGAGTTGCTGTAGAATGATAATACTTTATTATTGTTATACAAAATTCAGTTTCATTTTGTGGTAACATGACCGTATTTAACTCAAAACCTTCAACAGTAAGTGCTTTGAAACAAAGAGCTGACGATTTGTCTCATTTCAAAGCTCCATTGAAATGGAAACATTTAATTGCACACGAACGGCGAGTGCGGTTGCATTCAAATCGCCTCATACCAGTTATTACCGGACTGAACCGCTTTCTGGATTCAGCGATACCAGCACGAACGAATGATTATGTGCAGACACTCGTCATTAAAATGGTAGTGTGGATTTTGGAAATACTGAGATACTGTCATTAAGTTTAATGGTCATATTTAATTTACAGTAATAAAGTTGTATATTATAGTTATTCTATTATATATTATAGTATATATTTACTCTAAATTTTACCCTCTACAAAACGTGCCAAAATCTAAACTCTGTTTATTATATATTATATATATATTTTCCTGTCTACTAAAAACGCCAAAAGATGTATAACCTTAAAAAAATCTTTAAATTTATGTAAAAAATTAATAAATAATTGAGCTACTAAATTTAGATTAATCGACAATTTGTATCGCATCTTTTTCATTGAGACGTTTTTGTTATTAGTGTCTATATTATTATTTATTACTGGCTATAATCGGCCACGCGTTGCTGTGGCTTAGACTTGTTATTCCAAGAATTGCATAAAATATGCGCGTATTCGCATGCAACGTTATGTGAAAATTTCAAAATAGAACAAACGAATATTATCATTATTATGACATGCTTTAATTTATATTGCTATGTTAGTATGAATAGGTCAAACCTTGTAACAATTTTTTCTCTACTTCCATTTATCCGTTTGTGTTGAAATTTGGAATACTTATGGAACTTCGATGACAGTGCAATAATATGATACCAATTATTGAGCTGATGTGATGATGGACCCGGACGCTGGCCATAGAAATGCCTTAACAAAAGAAAATATCCTTGTCGTGTTTAGATTTGTTGGAGTCGTCACGATAAGTACTATAATTGTAAAGTAAGTAAGTAAGTATAATTGTAAAGTAATCAGGGCATATAAAAGTTTTTTAATTAATATAATATAGATTATTATTTATACAGATGTCTAAATGGTACGCGATCTACTTGGACTACAAGAGCATTTAAAATTATATTATTAGACTGAACGTTTAAAAAGTAAACACAATGATCTTGTAATCTAGAGGACCGTTGTAGATTAGCAAGCAAGCCTTAGTTTCTGTCACCGCATTAATTTTCTGGAACTCGTGATAATGGTTAGCAAACGATAATTTTATAAGTATTATCAATAGAGAAAATTATTTTATATTAGCGCAGTTTTGTGATAAAATGTTATTCAAAACTAGCTGTTATCCGCAAATTTGTTCGCGTGATTCTGAATTTAATGAACTTAAGTTATTTAAGTGCTACTGCTGTATAGTATATTGTTACACCCGTGGACAGTTACTTAAAATGCCTTTAGATTTTACGTAAATAATTTATTCTCACTCAGTGTACAGTATGTTTCCTTATAGTCATCTTGCAGATTTTTTTACCGCTTGTTGTTTTTACTTTATTGTCCAAAACAAAACTATCCAGGCTCTGAATATGGCTCGCTTATATACCAAAACAAAAGGAGGGTCGAAATCAATAGATTACCCATAAACTTTACGTCATCGTTTAAAAGTGTTCTATTTTTAGACCATTATTTGTTGCCTTACGCAATCGGAACGGTAAGCTTTTGAATGTGTGAATAAATGAAATGCTTTTTCAAACCTACGACTACATACTCGGTGTTTCGAGTAAATTCTAGACGTTTCCAGTTATTTCGAGTGTATATTTGTTTACCGTGCTTTCTTTTACAGTAGCTTCCCCATATACATCATTAATCCTTTAAGCTGTTTCAGCGCTGATGCCACGGTGGAACTCATATTGGTAAATAACACGATATTTTAAGTTTTTCATTTTATGAAAAGAACGATATCAAAGAAAAATCATATGGTGCGAAAAGAAATTAATCACTGAGTTCGAAACACAAATACACAAGCCTAAATTTTAAATAAATTTGAATTTGGGATTCCTAATTAAACGCCATATATTTGAGATCAAATTGGCCAGTTCAACAAAACGCCAATTTCATATTTAAGGACCTAATATTAATTGAGAATAATAAAATTCAACATTACTTTAATTTCCATTTCTCTTAAATTTAAATTGATGTCGTTCCTGAACATTGTCGAGTCTCGCTCGATCAATACACAGAAGAGTTTGAGTTTTGTAAGCCGAGGTATACACAGTTGAAAGGCGAAACATTAATTCCACTAATGCGCTATCCGAATTCACAATGATAACGTTTCACCTGTAATAACAGAAGCTTTTCGGAGCGCGAAATTTTATGGACATATTTCTTTTCGCTTTTAATGGAAAAGCTTTTTTACGTTTCGCATTATCACGTATATTTACCCAAAAATTCAGCTGGAGTTACTGTATTTATAACTAGCTGTGACCGTGGCTGCGTTCGCGTGAACTATAGAATCGTGCTAAGCTCCCGGTTATTTTAAAGAAAAAACGCTTATTGTGCTTGACCTTTAGAAGATAGACATAAGCTCTGGCCAATTTTTTTTTTGATATATTTCTTATGATTTAATCAGCGTACGCCATTTAAGCGCTCCAAAATCGTCGTATTTTCGTATTCTTTTTACTTGCGTAGAACACTAATTCTTTTTCTAAAAAGTAACCTAAGTTACTCCTTATAACATCACATGCCAGTGAAAGTTCCATCAAAATCGTTTCAACCGTTTCGGAGATTACCTGGGACAAACAGACAGACAGACAAGAATTTAAAAAAATGTTTTGTTTTTGTTATAAGTACCGTATATACTTTCATATGCATTTAGTAAAAAGCTGTTATTTTGACATTACAGACACTTCAATTTTATTCATTTGCACATAGATAAACTATTTAATCTTTGTTTACCTCATAATTTTCAGTGTTATTTAACATTTAACATTTTCTAAATGTTTTGAAGTTAAATTTCTGCAGACGCGTTGTGAAAGAAATATGAGAGTGAATGTTTACACAATATGACAAAAGTCTACATCATGAAGTTATTTGCTAAACCTCTTGTTTTGTTGTGAAGAAGATAGTCACACTTGATGCTATTTTATAAAATACTGTGTCAATACCATCTAGAAATAAATTACATATGTTGAAATGCTAAACCTCTTGTTTTGTTGTGAAGAAGATAGTCACACTAGATGCTATTTTATAAAATACTGTGTCAGTACCATCTAGAAATAAATTACACATGTTGATATAATTTTTTTAGTTTTTTTTTATCCTTTTATTATTTTATATCAATAAAATAAATTAAAAATCATTTTGATCACGTTAAAGTAAAAGTAATACTTTTAACGCGCACCCATTCGTAGGGTTTCGAAGTGAAAAGAAACCCTTATAGTTTCCTGTCTGTCCCCGTCTGTTTGTCCGCGACTTAGCTCCGATATTGATAGTACTAGAAAGCTATAATTTGGTATGGGTATGTTTTGGGTACATACACGTAAAGGGGGAATGTTTTTTTTATATTCAATCCCATCGTGTGTCGTTGGATGTGAGGTACTTCAAAAATATTGCAGGTCTGTGAAAACTATTTTTAGATTTAGGAATCCGTTTGCAAAATATTAAGCATTAAAATGATAATTTCTATTAGGGTCAAGCGTCATCCCCTGCCAACTAAATGTTTGTTATGGAATATGTTAAAAAATTCACGCAGTAGTATATATAACAAAGTTAAAAGGAAAACTATCACAACTAAGTAAGCTTTACAAGTTAACGAGTAATAATTGGCAAACTTATAAAATGTACAAGAAGAAGTAAATAAAAAGGAAAATTTCGTACAAATTGCAATGAAAATCACTTAACTACGGTACTGCGGAACTACGGAACACAACACTGCGTGTGGCCCGACACGCACTTGACAATTTTATTTTTTTATAATATCATTTTTAGGTATCGTAGTGGCTTTTTATTAAAAGTAACACAATTATTTTATATTTAATAAACTGTTATGCTATAAAATGATTACGATTAATCTTAGTTTGACAATAATAAATATATGAAGTAAATTAAATTCAGAATTATAGTAACAACACAAATCTGTAAATACATGAAAAAAGAAGAAAATATTTTCAGATTATTTCAGGATATAATATATCTATTTATTTTATAATGTTATAAGAATGTGGGTGAAGATTAATTAAATTAATTTAATTACACAATATACATAATGGAACTCGTTTTAAATTTAAGTACGGTCATCAGTTTACTTCACAATACAAAATACAGAGCAAATTTTGCGGTAATCACATGTCTCATTATGAGCACGACATCAGCGCCAGTTAAAGCTTGACGTACACTACATGCTATATAATACTGGAAGCAATAGATATTATTTAATAAATATATATTAATAAAACTATCCACTACAAAATTTCTAGGCTATCATCGGTGACAGAACATCGGAGATCGCAGCTTCAATCAATTCCCGGTAGGGCTAAATAATTTTCTAATGTATTTAGTCTGGTCCGAACAAAAGTGTACAATCTATCTATAAGCCTCGGCCTCATAAAAGAGAACTCGTATTCAAAATATGTTGAAGTGACAAAAGGGGTTTTATATTACGTGATTAATAATAGTTCTTTCTTTCAACATTTAATAAGACTGCAAATAACGAGTGAAATTACTAGAATGAAATTGTCTTAATTTTACAATAACTATGCATTTTTAAGTTCTGTCATAAAGATTCTAAAAAGTTATTTTTATCGTTATAGGTTTGGAGTAGTGGCCACAATCTCACCTGATGTTAAGTGACGATGTGACCCAAAATGATAACACGCTAAACCTATTGGTAGATTGGCTCTCAAGTGCAGCTGCCGGAACACACCTATTGGTACTTGGCGACAGATTTTCAATTTGAGGGTGGTAGCTAGGAAGGAGGGCATTAGAAAAAGCCCTACCAACATGCTACGGTTTCCTTACGATGATTTCTTTCACCGAAAGCTCGGGCTTATTGCAGGGATTCGAACTCACGTAAATCGACGCAAAGGCGTACATGCTAGCACTAAGCAATCATTGCTTCAAAATTTGTTATTTAAATAACTTTTAAGTTTTGCAATTAGCATGTGACTAAATAGCTTTTTAAAAATATATTTTTGTTACTGATTAATTCGTCTTGATATTCGACTGTAGGAAATATTCTGATGTAAAACTTGTATTGTTTTTTTATATACTGTACTTTTTTTAAGCCATGTAATAGCTTGTATAGTATAGCTAAGTAAATATATTACAAGTTTTAATATTACCACATCACCTCGACTAAGTAAGCGACCGCAACTGTACTGTTTCAGATCCACAGAGCCCGGTATTAGAAGCCTTTTGTGCTTATGACTATAATAATATTATACGTATAAGTTGACACAAAATTCATATATCTTTCACTAGCACCCGCCCAAGCTTCGCACGGTTAGCAGAGCATATATGCCTGCTTTTTTTTGCGTAGTCTCATATCAGCCTGTTGCGTCGAGCATGTGGGTTAGACTAAAAAGTAACAGCTGTTCACTCTACTTGGAGTATTTTAATAAATCTTTTATAAGAGGAATAATTCCATATTACACATAACTCTATTGGTTCACGCGACGCACGTCAGTAAAATACCCGGGCATGATTTTTCCGACATTTTAAACAATCATCGTCAGGCAATTTACGATTCAAACCGTAAGGAATTTTATATGCCTAAACTTCCTCATGAATAACTCCGCCCATTGATGAAAACCGTATGACGTATGACGACTTTATTTTAAAAATGTAATGATTATAAGTATTAATTTATTGTTTTTAACTATTAAAAAGAAATAAGAATTAATTTTATTATGTCCTGTATGACATGTACTCCGTGTAGCCTATCGCTGTTGTCACTTCCTGTAAATGGCTATAATTTTTCAGATTGCTTAACGTTTATGGTTATGTATTAGTAGTGATTGAGAGAAGTAGGATACAGATAAATTTCTTCGGAAATCTCTACTTTGACCAGTCCGACTGATGAAATACCTCTACCCTACATAAGATCGCAGCTAAATAACCTTGTGTTGTGATCGTGCGGTGAGTAGGGTTTCCAGAGCTCCTCGGGGAAGAGATAGTTCAAATAGAGATAGGACACAGAACAATTTCTTTGGAGATTTCTCTCTACTTAGGCAGTCGACTGTTGGAATACTTCCACCCTACAGAAGACCGCAGCCAAATTATCTAATGTTGTACTCCTGCGATGAGTAGCGTATACAGAGGGATACCTATGGTGAATTTGTCGAATAAATTTAACACGTGTAAATCCGTGGGGCACAGCTAGTGTAAAATATGAAGCTTCGAGACCCACCGGCTTAGCTATTGTCGCGTTGTCTTAGCGTTGTCTGTCAGTCAATGTCAGTTTTACTATTTTAAATTATTATTGTTCGTAATAAAATACAATAGCATCTGCTGTTGTCATATTCATGAACAAAAGTATTATAAATCCTGATAAAGTTTTAATATTTAACAGTCAGTTGGCTCCATAGTTGAGCGCAAAACTAAAGTAACTTCATAAGCAACAACGACTGGCAACTTGGTAATTCAGCGAAATAAATTCCCGACATCGGACGGTAAAACAATATTCGTAAGAAAATTGTGTAACAAAATATCGTGTTTTATCCAAATCTGTACTCTGAGGCTGTGGAGCTGTCTCCCGACTAGTATGTTTCTAACTTTCTACAACATAAAAAAGACATACTACATATAGTGGCAACTAATCAAACCACTTTGCATAACTAAGTATTTTGTGCAATATATTATATTAATATATTAATCAGTAGCGACCAATTTCAGATACTGAACATATGTTTATTAATATAGGTACTTTGAGCATGCGTCATGAACGCAAATAGTTTTTTAAGAGTTTAAATTTACGGATTAATATTAATACGGAATACAATGATCTTTCATATCATAAAATTTAGCAAAAAAGGATTTACACAAATGCTCGTAGCTAAATTCGGCTTTGGTCAATCTATCTCTGTTCTTCTGTTCATCGGTTCTTCTCGATGACTGGGATGTTTTCCAAACCGGTAGTAATATTTGACGTTTATAAGTTCCTTCTTTGGGTCTAAATTAAATAAAGGATATTTTAATTATGAATACTTCTTACTTTCCCTATGGTCAGTACATATTCTGATTGATTTCCACAACTAAGTCTCAATCGTCCTCGGTTTACTTTGCGCACGTTTTCATATTGTATCTCTTTTTATCATCCTTTCATTATTCATACGTCACAGCGTAAAAAACAACGAAATTGAAATCTAATGTTGGTGATAATACATTCTACACCAGCCGCTCTTTAAATATTTTCATTCCAAATTATATTCTAACAAATTTATAAAAAAAGATAAAACATTAAAAATAAGTATACAACGATGCGTTAAACTAAACTTAATAATGTTGTTAATGGTCTTGAAGTATAATTAAGTTCATGTTATTAAATAGTCTGGTTGACTTTAGTAATACATTTTAGTTTAATTTTATACAACAGTTGCTTACTTAACCTCTAGTATCTTTATTTTTACTTTATAAGTAACTTCAAGTAGCTACTTAAACTTCGACGACGCCACACTCACACTGCTGTTCTACATCTAAATAAAAATGTCTTAAAAGAAAAATTACTTACTTAATGTTGAAGAGAACAAACAACACCCTACATTCTACTCTCTCTCTCTCTACTCTACATTTTACAAATAGATTTTTTTTACGCAAACAATACTTGACAATACTTGACACATTTTAAAGAATTGAAAGTGTAGAGCATTTCTGGATGCTCGAACACTTCAAAGAAAAATAAAAATAATCCAAATGGTGTAAAATTATATTATTTTCCCACGAATAGTACTCACTTTCCATGGTTATGTGATAAGCGACAAAAGTGGATAAATGCAGTAAAAAAAACATATGTAAGTGTGAGTTTCAAAAACATTATAGTTAATACTTTATAGTTGTATAACAGTATAGTTGGTGTTTTATAGTTGGATCAATCGAATTTCATGTGAAAGTTAATTACAATGGGGATAATGAAGTGCAACAGTATGTCAAGATGTATGATATGATAACATCATCATTACATAGTATAAAACAAAGTCACGTCGCTCTGTCCGTCCCTATGTATGCTTAAATCTTTAAAACTACGCAACGGATTTTGAAGCTGTTTTTTTTAATAGATAGAGTGATTCAAGAGGAAGGTTTATATGTATAATACATGCATAATATTGTAGAGAAACACTGATAAATTTAGAGGTTTCTAATGTGATGTCGTAAATAAACACATTTTTGCGCTTACATTGCAAACGCTGGCTGAACCCCACGAGATAAATCAAAATAATGTACTACAGTATTGTACACCTTAAAACGGTCAACAAAAAAATCCGCGATAGTATATGTCTATCTCTTAAGGATAACCCACAATAACCATTTTTTATCCTTTACATTTTACGGGAAAAAATGGCTTATTTACGAAGTGATTTTAAGCAATACAGCATTAATCCTTATCCAATTAAGTACCTTAAATACATTGTCCATTTAATATAGATCAATATAGCCCTTTACAGCATGTAATTTAAATGAATATTCCGAAGATATTACAGATTTAAAATGTAGGGAAGTGCGGCGGTACCGGCCCTATATACCATGGTCAATTATATGTCGCTCTTTCAAGAGTAACCTCTAAACAAAACATGTTTGTATTGTCTAATGACAAAAAAGCTGTAAATGTTGTTTATAAGGACATTCTGTGGTAGGTAGGTACATTTAGTATCAGCATTGCACCCGTGCGAAGCCGGGGCGGGTCGCTAGTACCATAATAAAAATAAATAATTTTGTGCGTTTTACTATATTCTTTACATTTATATTCCTTATTTTAAGTACGTATAAAAGTTTCGGAACAAGATTATCAGATTGCGTCATGTTCATAACGTTGTCATTTTAATACAAAGTATCAATCTTTTTACAATGATGAACGTTTGTTAAATGTCAAATGTTTGCTTTCGTGGTAAAAAATATGGTAATATTATTTTTCCTCTAATCGGAAAATGATTAATAATTTAAGACCTACTTTAAAAAAGAGGCAACTAGCCTATCGTAATAGGCACTATAAAAAATTTATTTTCACAATATACTCAGAATAAACAAAAATAGCTATAAATCTGATCGTTTTTATGACCGCTGTAAATGGAGATCAAGGCGTTTAATCTCTGTTTAAACTCGACGTATACACTTCTTGATATCAATAAAACATCTCTTTCCATGTATTTTAAATAAAGAAGTAAATATATGTACGTATACTTACTTGTACTGTTTTAATATTCCAAAAGTTTAGATGTTTCATGTTGAACGAACTTACAAAAGTTCCATACAAAAAGCCCTAGTATCATTATTTTTAACTTTATAAATACCTAAAAGCTGCTACTTAAGACTTCAGCGACGTTATTTTCCACTCGGCGACTGCAAAACACTTTTGCATGGAAAATAACTTTCAAGGAAGTAAGCTGTGAAGTTTATTTTGAATAATGATTTATGATGTTTATTTACGTATATAATGTTCAGTCATTATTATTTTATGTAATAAGATATTATGCTATTAAAGCTTCAGCAACCAAGTTATAAAAAGTTATGAAAATCAAATATATAATTTCACACATTATAGAATTAAAAAATTCAAGAGTTGTCATGTTAATTAAAAAGACTTTTAACAGATGGTGACTTCTACTTTTAACTTTATCTAAATTTTTACTATTAGGTCTTTACCTATGAAATTGCCGTTTTGTATGAAAAAATTTAAACGATGTTTTTTCATGTATTTTTTATTTGTATTTATCGAAGTAATCACCCGGGCAATCAATGCATCTTTGCCAGCGCAGTGGCAGTTTATTGATGCACTTCTTAAAGAAATCAGCTGGACGGGAGGCAACAAATTCTTCAAAGGCATTTTGTACTGCCTCTCGGGTTTTGAATTTTTTTCCCGCCAAGGAGTTATCCAAATTCTGGGAAAAGTAGTAGTCTGTATGCGCAAGGTCTGGTGAGTAGGGCGGATGACGGAGAACTTACAACCCCAGTTCTTGCAACTTGGAGATCGTCTGTTGTGCAGTATGAGGTCGCGCATTGTCGTGCAGGAGCAGCGGGGCCGAGCGATTGACCAATGCTGGTTGGAGATGTGCCAGCTTCTCCATCATTGTGTTCAGTTCTTCACAGTACACATCTGCAGCAATGCTCACCCCGTTTGTTAAGAAGCTGTGATGAATCACACCGGCGCTAGATCACCAAACAGTGACCATCACTTTTCTAGGGGTAAGTTTTCGTTTAGGGCATTGTTTAGGTGCTGAACCAGGATCCAACCAACTTGCTGAGCGCTTGCGTTTATCAAACAGAATCCATTTTTCATCGCAGGTAACAATGCGGTTCAAAATTCCTACATTTGTGTGTCTGTTGAGCAGTGCAAGGCACGTCTTGACGCGTACTTCGCGCTGGCGATCATTGAGTTCGTGGGCAACCATTTGTCAAGCTTTTTTACCTTGCCAATTTGACGCAAATGGACCAATATTGTTTTGATGCTAACGTCAAAAGCTGCTGCTAATTCAGCCGTAGATTGTGTATAATCGGCTTCCACAATCGCCTTTAATTCGTCATTGTCGACCAAAGTCTTCGGACGACCGCGAGGTTCATTTTTCAGGTCGAAATTCCCAGAACGAAAGCGAGCAAACCAATAACAGGTGGTGTGTTGGTTTGTAGTGTTAGCTCCGTAAACGTCGTTGATGTTGCGTGCCGCTTGTGCCGCGTTACTGCCACGACGGTACTCATATTCCATAATTACTCGAATTTTTAACGTATGGTGACAAAAAGATTGAAATGCGATGAAAATGTAACACTAATCAATAAACAAATGACTACTTTTGTAAAAAGAATTCCATGTTTTTAAAATAAAATTAATTTGAAATTAGAATTCTTAGCCAAACAAAAATTATTTTGATTTGAAATGGCCAGTACTGCAGAACGGCAATTTCATAGGTAAAAACCTATTATTATTTTTACATTATTAGATTATTTATACGTTTTATTAAGCTCGAATATGTAATTTAAAAAAATAGTTTTACTATCTATCTGTCGTATGATCGTATTTAACACAAAAACGGCTTAAACATTTTTGTTTAATTTACTTTCGCAAATTAAAAGCCTTTTGAAATCGTAAAAAAAATATTTAAAAAAATGATATTTTTATTAAATCTTATCCGATTTTGATAAAAATTTTTGATGAATAAAATTTGGAGACATATATGTCAATCCTCTAATGATAGACTATTAGAATCTATACATATAATAAAATTGAGGTGTCTGTTTGTAATGTTAAAATAACAGGTTTTTACTAAATGCATAATATAATAATATGCATATGCATACTAAATGCATAAGAAGGCCTAGACGAACGTTCCACGATCAAATCGAGGACGTTTTGAAGATAGTCAGAAGAAAGTCAAATGTCAGTACTCTAAACCGACGAGCATGCATGAAAAGATTAATGAATGTTGAGGAAGCGTAAGTTGTATGTCAGGATCCGTAGCAAGTGGAAGGACGTGGTCTCTGCCTACCCCGTTGGGAAAGAGGCGTGATTTAGGCGTGAAGCCGCGGGCACAGCTAGTTGTCAATAAGATTAGAAAAATAATACTGTGTAATAAACGCGTGCGAAGCTGCGGAGTACTGCTGGTACCTAATAAATAACAATAATGTTCTATTTAAGTTTAATATTAATCATGAACAACCGACTGGCGCGTCATTGCTACTAAGTTAAAGTTTTCTCGAATGTGAGAGCAGTTTATTAACTACCTACAATCATGTTCCAAGTTTTATGATGTTCTACTTTCGTTAAACTTTATTATAGCCCAGTTTTAACGTCTGCAATATTATAAATCAACTTGACATTTACTTTAAATAAAAATGAAATGCTATAGTAACGAAAGATCATTAAAACGGCATCAGGCGGGCCGTTTGTTTGCCACCTTTGTAGTATAAAAAAAAACTTCCAAATGATACACATATCCACTGTTTAGGCCCTACAGGTATAGGGTGAAAGAATGGACTGTATTTTGGTATAGGTTTTTACTGGTACGAATAAATAATTAACAACAAGCGTCGCCTCACGCGTCGCTCAGCTGAGTGGGCGGCGCAACCGCCGCATGCCGCGGCCGGGAGATGGCCCGGACCGACACCCGCAGTCCCCGGTGTCGCCCTCAGAGGCGAAAGGTGCGCCGACATCCACTAATCACAATTATTCTTATATTATAGAAGTATAGACTGACCGCCGCGCCGTAAGCGCGTCTCTCGTTATGATGTGCGAGACGCGGGAGAGGATCAAGACCGTCTAATAAGCTAGGCTATTACCAGCCGACGGCAGCAATAGATGTTTGATGTGTAAAGGCTTTTTTTTGTGACTGCTACACATGAGATTATTTTACCAAGATGAAATTAACGACATTGCATTTTAAAAAACGACACACTCAATCTAAAGTAAAACTTTAACGCGTTGTGAGTAAATTATATTGTCACTCTATGCTATTAAATTCAAAGAAGTTATATTTCAACCGCGTGTAAAGATTACACCTTCTGAATATATTTTCATTAGGAATGCCATCAACAGATGTTTTGTTGTTTTAATCTAATATTCTGATATAATCTGATTTTGATCTAATATTTTGAAGAAAACCTTAATCTTAAACTATCGGTATAAGCTTTAAAATTATGTTTGAATCATTAATTTTGATGAAGAATAAAGATAAATATAGCATTGCCACAAATAAAACCCTTTTAAGAAATAAGATAAAGAGATTTGAGATTTTATCCGTTGCAGGTTTCAAATTTTTATGTCGTCGCATATTGTTTTGCAATCAACTACTACCAGTGCCCATTTATAAAAAAATACTAATTATATAGAATAGTTCTATAATATCATTTCATTTTTTATTCAAATTTCCCCCATCGTGTTCTTCATCTGTTCATGTCATCCCGTACCTCGATGAAACCTGTCCAAGTTATTTCAACACTCAAGCAAACTTACTGCCCGAGGCAAAGGTCTATTCCAAGAACTGCGGTACTGTTACGGTATTAAGTTATAAATTCGATTATATATATAGCTATGAGAATATTTTAAATAATTATTCAAATTTTAGAGTTATTGTTTTTTAGCGTGTTTGATAGAGAATAAAATTAGAGCTGCGCGCGAATCATGTGCGACATCATGAACTTATATAAATTATTTAACGTTCTATAAATAAATATTATTTTCAACTTAGTATAAACTAGCTGTGCCCGCGTTTCCACTCACGTGTTCATCTAATTCTTTTTTTTTTTTGCGCGTAACCCTTTATTTTTTGTCTAAAATAAAAGCAGCCTAAGTTACTCCTTATAAAATTAGCTATATGCCAGTGAAAGTTCCGTCAAATGCGGTCCAACTGTTTCGGAGCTTACCCGGAACAAACAGACAGACAAAAATTAGAACAACTGTTGTTTTGCTATACGTACTGTTTATACTTTCATATGCATTTAGTAAAAAGTTATTATTTTGACATTACAAGAGACGCTTCAATTTTATTATATGTATAGACTAGTAACCCGTCCCGGCTTCGCACGGGTAGCAGAATAATACATATGACTCTATTGGTTTACGCGGCGCACGCCTGTAAAGCTCCTAGTCAGCATGATTTTCTCCGACATTTTCAACAATGCAAGGATTTCCACAGCGTAGCCTATAACCATATGAAATAACGTTATTTTATGGCAAAAAAACGTATGATGGTACTATATATAGTATATAGTACGATGCAGTAGCTTTTGGGCCTACATATAAAAATAACTTATACTTACTCTTAATGTCAATTATTATTCATTAATGTTAAGAAGACTTCTTCTTCTTCTCAATTATGGCTTCGCACTATTCGTGCATTGGGCTAGTGTCAAGTATTTTATATTAGTAACCAAAGCGATTGAAATTTGCCAGTCTTATGTCGAATTCATAGCCCTAACAAGATGGCGGCTCCCTTGTTAGAACCTTCCAGGCAGTTTTTGTGGCATATCAGAATTCATGTTCTATGTTATTATTTTCAATTCACTTCACTTGTGCACAATAACCAAGCTTTATTATGCAAAATGCCACCTGTTTTACACAATATAGGGTCTAAAAACACAAATTTATGAATTAAAAACAAAAACCACTACATGACAGTCTGAGATCCCGCCAAAAACTCGTTAAGAAGACTTGCACGATACATGTCAAATATTTATTTTAGAGATGTAGCATAATTTAAATTGTTATTTTATTTTACGATAATCGATTCATATTTAGAACTAAATATAATATATAATATGATTATGCTTTAAATAAGACGAAGGATGTGTAAGCTGTGTAAATTAAATAACAAAAATAAAATATAACTACAATTGAAATCGCAATCTAAAACACTTACATTATTAAATGCCTGACTCCAAACAACAAGATTAATTCTTTCAGTCTATATTCTTCGTTGCTTGTTGTTGCAGTAAAATGTAGGAATTATGTAAATATATTAATTTATTCGAAATTAAACAAGAAACTAATAAATAAATATACAACGGCATTAGATCAATTCGATTAATTTTTGATTCATACGATTAATACGATAATTTTTTTGATTCCTTGGTTTTATTATTTTACTCTACTCTAATTTCAAGTCATATAGAAAGTCGTAGCGATGCACGTAGTAACAAAAAAATATACAAAAATTCACAAAAATCATTCTATAGAGGATGTTATTTAAGTTTTTATCGTGCAAAATGTTTTTATAACAATAATTATCAGTATCAAAATTTTCTATAAATGATAATTGATAGTCGAAATACATGTTTTAGGTCATATCATAATATTTGCACTACGTAACAATTTAAGTTCTGTTGATGTGTCATGCAAGTCTTCTTACGATGAATAACTTATAATTTAGTATTAATTTATTGCAACCCAATTTCTGTATTCCGTCCATCCTCTGTTCACACCACCTGCAAGTTCTGTGAAGTTCTTCAAGTTTCTAGGACACTAAACTGACTTGTCAACAGTTGCAACCGAATGCCTGTATCAGAATATTGTACCGACATACATTAAAGTTGTAGCTTTCGACCTCAATATACTTTACTGGAACTGTTAATAGACTGTCCGGTACCAAATCGAAGATCAGTATTCGACATTTATGTTTCGCATCACACCATTTATATTTTTACGACAAACGGTTAAGAGTAAATTACACAAAAAAAAAGGTAATGAAATTAATGTAATTTAACCTACCTACATTAATTGTTAAAATTACATTAAAACGATTATTACAGTAACTTATAAATTTGCGAGAAATTCAGTTCCGATTTATTAATAAATAATTATATTTTTCATATGGAATCATTGTATAAATATCAATATACAAGAGAGAAAGGGTACAGTAACCTAGTGTTGTATTCCTGCGGTGAGTAAGGTTTCCAAAATGTACAAATAACGCAATCTGTATATTTTTTTATTATTGGTAATTACTAGAATCCACTCGGTGATATTAATTAATTTGACTAACCAATCCATTTTACACGTTGTTAAAAAACAACTTTAATATCGAAAGGTTCTTGTGGCATAATAAATCTTGTTATATTTACTATTAAATTCAACCTTTTACAAATAGGAAATGTGTATTAACACATAATAAATATAGTTACATAACTAATTATATGTAACACTTCCAAGGCTGAAGCATTTATTAAAAGACTACAGTATAAAATTATGGACAACAAAAATGTCTTGGTAAATATTTTTCAAACATTTATTTTACACTATCTACTATAATCGTAGTCATGTAATTGGAGGCACGTTGTTGGCGTTTCTGACAATTCCATTAAAATATTTTTGCTCGTAAGATATAGATTATATAGGTACCTTGTAAAACCAAGTATCGGGGTCCAGATAATAAACGCTAACAAACTTTAGCAAAGATGTCATTAGAAACTGAATATTATTTCAAGTTTATTTTACGTTAACTCTTAATTTGAACATAATTTATAACACTTATTATTTTCTTTTTTATTTAAATGCTAACTTGTAACTGACTGGCCAATCTTTTCACCACGGCAATAGCCATTTTTATTAAATATATGACTTGTACCGACACGAAGATAAAGAAAACTAACTTGTTTATTCTACTAATACACTCGTATATCTATAATAGGGCGAACTAAAAAAATCCAGAACTGGCCACTTACATTAAGAATATTTTAAAACTAATTAGGATATTTGAAAATGGAACTCTTTGTCTTTAAAATGTAGTTTGTTTCATCTATTTGTCAGTTGTTTTTACATTTAGGCGCCATTTTAAATATTTCTTGTCTACGTTACCATGGATTTAACTCGTGAAAGTTTTCTTAGTATTATTTACCACGATTTTACTGTAGTTTGACGCCTCAGTAGAGTGTTGCTCGCCTTCAAACTGCTTTTGGCAATGAAGCACCATGCAAGTTAAGTGCTTATAGTTGGTTTGCAGAATTCCAATGCCAAAATGCTAATCTCAGTGACGAATTTCGTGATAGTTGTCCGTTTACCGCTGTGAACAACAAAAACATCGATGTTGTGTGCCATGTGATCAAAACAGAGGGGAATATGACCTATCATGAGATTCAGGGATCTTTAGGCATAGGCATGAGACAGATTAAATCATTCATACAAAAAAAAAATAGTGTGAAAAAACTGTATTCCCGATGATGATGGTTCCATCACAATTTAACTGACGCTCAAAAACAGACCGCGTCACTAGGTACGATAGTATAAAGAAAACTTTAATACTATTTGTCGGTAAGCGTATAGGGCAGACCAAATTGGCTAATTATTTTCATAAATGTAAAAAAATAGGTAAATTTTGGAGTAAGTGCTATTCATGTTTTGTATTGGATTTTTTATGAAATCAAGACAGTCAAGATCATAACTCACGATTCGAACGATAGATATGAGTAACGTAATTTTTATTTCTTCCTTTATCATGGTCCTAGAAAAGATTTCAGAAAAAAACTAGTCAACTAGTTACAAATAAAAAAATGTACTAAACAATTGTTCGCCGATATTGCAACCGAATTGGACGCAGGGATTATTTAATGTGAAGATTGGAAAGTAGGCATTGAAAGAAGTTTTAGCACTTCGTTCAATCTGCCTTTATATTTTAATTCTGATAAACAAAATACTCATAAACATGATTATGTTTTTACAATGTTTCCACGGCTAAAAATATAATATTTAAGTACAGTAAATCTCGGGCAGGATACATGAGCCCATAACGTAACCTAAGCTTCCTCAATACGCGGCTTTCATCCGGCACCGATAAGCCGTCCTTGTATCCGTTTCAGAGCGGTTCTCCTAACGCCCTGCGATTATATACTCATCGAAGTCTTTGTGGGGGCGTTTAAACTTATTTACATTTCTATAGAGGCACAATATTGGTGCCGCTGGGAACTATTTCGATTTAACAGAGACGTTGTATCGTAGCCAGTATGAATATTTATTCGATTGCATGTGATACATTGTACAATGTTTAACACAACTATAAAAACAACACTGCTCTTCTTTGTTTCATACGACAATAATACAAATGTGATTACATCTATGACTTTACAATTTCGTAACAAAATATGGTATAACCTCTATAACTTACTTTGTCTATTGTTTTATTTACATAACCACAAATGAAAGAAGCATAAATACAACTACATATATTTAACCAGCTTACCCGTACGAATGTATCCAAGCAAAGCCGAAAATATTACAAAACGTGTTTTGACGACTATAATAGAATGTTTAGACTGTAGTTACGTTATTTTTTTGACCGTAGACGAAACCATCGCGCTGTTATTTACGATAAAATGTAATACGCTGCGTGATGCCACTTAGGAACAGTATTTATTGTAGTCGACTTATTAACGGAGGTCTTTACTATCCAACAGTTCAAGCGAGAATGCCTTTAAGCTTGTTGTTGTCTGCTTATAAAGTGCATGCGGTCACAGAGCACACTTGTTGCGGCCCCCGCACCCACTGAAGGGAAAAAACCCCGCCGCCCGCCTCCAATCACTATCCAAGACAAAGCGTCTTGGACGAAAATCTCGGACAAGTGCAAGGAGCTCAAGCTCCACTATACCGGGGCCCGGAACACCCCTTCAGGGATCCAGGTCCAGGTGTCCACCTCCGATGACCACAGGAGGCTCACTTCCCTCCTGCGGTCGAACAGACTAGGTTACTTCACCTATGCCCTCGAGGAGGAGCGCCTCCTGCGAGTGGTTATCCGTCAGATCCCGGTCGAGATCACTCCCGACCAAATCTCAGTCTCCCTTAAGGAGCAGAACTTCCCAATTCGTGAGGTACACAGGATGTACAAACACACCACCAGGGCACCATACAATATGGTGCTTGTCTTTCTAGACAAGTCCCAGGAGGGCAAGTCGATTTTTAACCTCTCCGAGGTATGCGGTCTCACCGGAATAACCGTTGAGCCGCCACACAAAAATAGAATCCCGTCGCAGTGTCACAACTGCCAGCTCTACGGACACTCTTCCCGTAACTGCTGTTTCCGCGCTAGGTGCGTCAAGTGCCTAGACGACCGCGCCACGAAGGAGTGCCCTCGCACTCCTGGCACTCCCACCCCGCCCAGCTGCGTTCTCTGCCAGCAAACGGGACATACCGCAAATTATCGCGGTTGTCCCCGCGCCCCGCGCACGAAACGCCCCCAGCCAGTCAGACAGGCCACCTTTCCCAAGGTACCTGTCGCTCGGCCTCATATCCAGCCTCTAATGTCTCTAGAGGCTTTCCCCTGCCTTCCAGGCACCTTACGAGCCCCAGTGGCACCAGCTCCCGCGCCTTTCGCACCCCTCCCACCCGTACTGGCCCCTCCGGCCTCATTAATCAAACCCAAGCCAGTCAAGGCCGTCCCGGCCCCGGCAGCCCCCGCCACCTCAGCCCTCGGTTTCTCGTTGGCTGGCAAGGAGTGGTTCACCCAGCTTCTTCTTGTGCATGAAGTGCAAGAAATCATCGCATTCAACGCGGTGATTAACTCCAATAAGGACTTAGGATTGCTCAACGCAATAACCCAATTCCCGGGCATAGCCGCTACTATTCAACGGCTTGTCCGCGCCTCACATAGTCAAAATTAAAATGGATCGGATCAATCCTAAGAGTTTGTGCTTTTCCTTTTTTAATGCGCGATCAATTAGACCTCAGCGTGATCTAGTTGCCGCCTTCCTCCGAGAGCACCAAATAGACGTGTTTTTAGTCCAAGAAACATTCCTAAAACCCAGCGCTCACAATCCCCGAATCGCGAACTACAACATTATTAGGAACGACCGGGTCCACGCTAACGGCGGAGGCACCCTCATATACTATAAACGCTCTCTATACTGCATAGCAATAGAACCTCCCGAACTCTCCAGTATAGAGGTATCTGTTTGCAGACTCGGTATGACTGGCCACTCGTCAATCATAATCGTCTCTGCCTATCACACCCCGAACAAAAGGCTTCTCAGGTCAGATCTGGAGGCTCTTTTTGCACTAGGTAATTCAGTTATTATAGCGGGTGACCTCAATTGCGGGAATGTCATCTGGAACAACCCGACTACCTCCCCGAACGGGAGGATTCTGGAGGATCTATCTGCCATTCTCGACTTTGATGTCATCGCTCCTTCAGAGCCCACTCACTTTCAGGTCGATTGTCGTCCATCTGTTTTAGATATAGCACTTTTAAAAAATGTCTCTCTCAATATAAGACTCGTACAAGTCGTACATGAGTTAGACTCCGACCACCGACCCGTAGTTCTCCACCTAGGCCTTTTGACCAGCATCCCTCCTCCGTCAAGGTGGTGGACTATGCGGAGCTAAACAGATACCTCTTGCACAATCCCTCATCCTCCAGTTTGGATAGGGTCCCAGACGAGTTGAAATCGACAGCCGATGCCGATGTGGCGATCGATTCCCTGGTCAGCCATCTCCAAAACGCCGTCAATAAGGCCTCGAAAGAGGTGCAAGCGGCGAACGAACGCCGCTTTATACTTCCTGCCGACGTGAGAGCGCTGATCACGGAAAAGAACGCCGCGACTCGAGCACACGATTCATACCCGACTGCGGACAATCGTAGGCGGTTAAACTCACTTCCGAAAACGGTAAAAAGCCGCATTTCCGAAATCCGTAATGCCAGATGGGGGGCCCTACTCGAGGGTATCCAACCATCCCATCTGGCTTTCTGGAAATTAGCACGCACATTTAAATGTGACGATACAGTCCCCATGCCCCCCTTAGATCAAGGCCCCGGCAAACCTCCCGCTTTCGATAGCGCTGAAAAAGCAGAATGCCTTGCCGAGAGCCTTGAAAATCAATGCTCTCCGAACTGCGTTAACATCGATTCCGAGTTCGTAAGCTCGATAGAATCGGCGGTAACAAATTCTCTCGCGGTCCCCCCGACAGATGATTTGGACTCGGTCACGCCTGAGGAAGTTATGTCAACCATTAAAGGCCTTAAGCCTAGAAAATCACCTGGTCCCGACGGTATCAGGAACGAAGTACTCAAACTTCTTCCTGATCACCTCATAGCTCTTTTGGTCTGCATCTTCAATGTAGCCATAGCCCACTGCCATTTTCCAGCCGTCTGGAAAAAGGCCATAGTAATAGGTATTCACAAGCCCGGCAAAAAAGCGTCGCTTCCCGACAGCTATCGCCCTATCAGTCTCCTTAACACGTTAGGAAAAGTCTATGAGCGGCTCCTTCTGAACCGGCTCCAGTCAATAGTCACAGATAAAAATCTTTTACCACCTGAGCAGTTTGGTTTTCGTGCCAAACACTCTTATACCCACCAAGTGCACCGCCTCACGGAGCACATTCTTCAAAACTTCAACCGCGACCCAAAACCTCGCCTACACTTGCGGTCTTCTTCGACGTCGCCAAGGCCTTCGATAAGGTCTGGCACGCCGGTTTAGTCCACAAGCTTTTGGAACTTCAAATCCCGGATAGATTAGTTAAAATCATACACGCGTACCTCTCTGACCGGACCTTCTGCTACCGAGTAGAGGGTGCTCTCTCTGAGCCTCATCCCATACGCTCAGGTGTTCCCCAGGGTTCCATTCTGGCGCCCTCTCTATTCAACTTATATATCAGTGACCTCCCTCGCCTCCCCGAGGTAGAGGTAGGTTCCTACGCTGATGACACAGTCCTGTTTAGTTCCTCGTGGAACAGACAAACCCTCAGGCTACGAGTCCAAAAAGCCGTAGATAAGCTAGGCGAATGGTTCCGTAGATGGCACATAGGAATTAACCCCGATAAGAGTAGCGCTATCCTCTTTCATCCCACTCAAAGATTAGTTAAAATTCCCGCTATCAAACTATTTAATGTGGCTATCCCGTGGGCCAACCAGATCAAATATCTGGGTGTCACACTGGATAAACACCTAAATTTCAAGACACATATCGATAGAGTGCGAAGGAAAGCCGGTATGGTCTCAAGCCGCCTGCACCCTCTCGTGTACTCGAAGAGCAAAATGTCCCTCAGACATAAGCTCACGCTCTACAAGACTTGTATCAGACCGATCCTAACTTATAGTTTCCCAGTCTTTGCTCACATAAGTAAATTCACCCCCAATAAGTTACAAATAGTTCAGAACCGCTTTTTGAGAAGGGCGGTCGGTGCCCCTTGGTTCGCTCGGAACGTAGATCTCCATAAAGATATGGAAATACCTTCGATCGAATCATTTATAAAGTCCCTATCAAATAATTATTTTGAAAAAGCGTCGAACCATTCGAACCAGCTAGTAGTGGCAGCCGCATCTCAGAACCCGAATCCAGCCATCCGAATGTCTAACAAATATAGACGCCCGCGCGACATTTTATCTGACCCCGATGATAAAATCACGGAAGCGAACGCGATTTTCCCGCCCGTATCTAATAACCAAGCGTGTTTGCGCCTACGCCCGCGTAATCACCGCTCGCTCCGCAGGGGGCGGGCGGCAAACTTCGCTCCCGCACACATATCTCGACCGCCTTCTCCTGCAGCGACTTGAGCCTAGGTCCGTTCCCCCGCTAGGGAGCCCTCAAGCCAGCTGCTCGCGCGATACAGTGACACTGCAATCACTAGCTACCGACATACATTCATTACACTGTATGAACACACATGCACTACACTCAGGTACATAGGTCTTGTAAGGGACCTTTTTTCTTTTTTCTTTTTTGTGGTTAGTTAGCCTTAGAAAATTTTTCAGATCACTAAATACATGTACGCGTGTCTCTGCCTCCCTCCCAGGAGGCAAGAGACATGCATACATGTATAGTTAGTTAGCTCGAATTCGCGTAGGAATTTAGCTAGGTCGCGTATGTTGCAAATACGGCAACAGCTCAAGCCGAGGTTCGGCCACTTTGGCACCCTTGCGCATGTTGCCCAAAATTTCTCGGCTGAGTGCCTTAAGCGCTCGCCAACAAGCCCGGTGAAACTGTTAAGGCCCCCGGGCCAACAGCATAGTCAGTTGGAAAAAAAAAAAAAAGAGCACACTTGTTTCTGTCGCACCCAGTCAATAGTGTGCATAAATAGTAAATTCAATAGTACTAATACTAAGCCATTAGTATGGATTCCAAAATCACATTGACACAATTCTCCGACATATATTAAATAGTATCATATTTAACATGTGCTTGTGGAGGAAATTGGTCCTTGTGCAAAAATTATTTATTATTGAAGTGAAACTTCTTATGCGACTTCCAAGCGTTAAACGTTAAACGTTTAACACACATTATCGGTCTCTCCTCTTTGTGTGAGCCAGAGCGAGTGAATATCGGTGTGTATGTATATTGCACACTGTTTAAATAAAATAGAAAATGCCTTTTAAAATGAAGTTTCACTTCTATCGTGTGTGAATCGCACACACACCTTTTTTTTATTAATAGGTACTTACATATGAAATTAGCGTTTTTATGGAAAAAGTTAAACGAAAAAAATATTAAATCAATCATTTAATCAATCGAAGTAGTACATACTACATTATTATCCACGCACTTTCGCCTTTTATAGGTAGTTAATTGATTCCAATGCTGAAAAAAATGTGGGAGCGAGAATCAATAAAATCTTTGAAGGCGGTTTGGACAGCCTCATCCAAATTTATTGTTTTTCCTTGCAAGAAATTGAAATTTAGAAAAAAAATAAGTGGTAAAGCAAGGTCCGAGGAGTATGATGGGTATCAGGGATATGCCAACCGCAGTTCCTCGAATTTAGCGAACGTCTAACGTGAAGTATGGGGTCTAGCGTTGTCCTGAAGCAGCAGTGGGCTACAGATTGACCAGTCTCGGTTGTTTAACGGCTAGCTTTTCCATCATAGTTTGCAATTGTTGACAATACAGATCTGCCGTTATCGTTTAGTCATATCTTAGAAAGCTGTAGTGTATGACACCAGCACTAGTCCACCAAACACCCACCAGTACCTGTTACTGAGTTAACTTTCGTTTGGGACAGGACTTGGTCGGGTTTCTTGGGTTCAACCACTGTGATGAGCATTTCCGATTACTGTAAAGAATCCATTTTTTGTCACAAGTAACAATACGATTCAAAATTCATTCTTTATTATTATAGTTGAGTAATGTAACGCAGCAATCAATGCGTGTTTGTTGGTGTGCTTCAGTCAATCCATGCGGTACCCATTTCTCGAGCTTTTTATTTGTCCAATTTGTTTCAAGTGACTTAAAATTATTTTATCACACACCGAAGCCTGCCGCTAACTCTCACTTAGTTTGAGATGGATCCGCTTCCACGATCACCTTTAATTCTTTATTGTCAACTAGGGTCTCCAACCGTCCACGGGGTTTGTTTCATAGGTCAAAATTTTCAGAACGAAAACGTTGGAACCAAAAACGTACCGTGCTTTCTTTTACAGTAGCTTCTCCATACATATAATTAATCCTTCGAGCTGTTTTTGCAGCGCTGATGCCACGGTGGAACTCATATTCCTAAATAGCGCGATATTTTAAGTTTTCCATCTTGTGAAAAGAATGATGTCAAAGAAAAATCAAATGATGGGAAAACAAATGAATCACTAAATTCGAAACACAAATACACAATACTAAATTTGAAAAAATAATTCCTAAACAATCGACAGATATTTGAGATCAAAGTGACCAGTTCACCAAAACGCCAATTTCATATCTAAGGACTCAATATAATTAAGAGCAAAACGCGACCAAGCAATAAATAATTAAATCACACGTAGCTATTTTGTGATTAAGCCAACTTTTTGTTTTATAGTGACGGTGTTTTCATCAACTTAGTAAAAACGATCCGTCAGAGTACATTCTTTAATGAGTGTACACGTAAGCGTTGAAGCGATCCGAGAGAACGCAAAGGCATGAATACAAAAGTAAAGTTCACAATGAAAGCGAGATATGTAAGCGCATCGCAGATGGCAGAACGTCGACATAATAGTGTACTCTGTTTTACATCTGCTCGCGTGTCCGGAGTAAGGACCGAACGGAAACGGTCCCACCCTACTGACAACCTTCATTTCCTTCAAGTGCCTTTGCCTACATCAAATTCGACTACGTGTTTAATATTTTTAATGTCAATTGTTGTACGAATTTGTGTAAACGAATGAATATAATTTTATTTGCTAGAGTTTCGAAATATAAGTAAGCTTTGTAATATTCGTAAATATAGCGTATTGACAATGAAACAAAAGCGTAATGATAAATAAAGCATTTGCAAATGAGAATTCCGGGTATTAAGTAACCCCATGGCAATTACATTAAAATACCTAACTTCTGCATGACGTATTTTATAAAAACGTTTTTATGTTCATCTGAGCAGTTTCTTTATAAAAAAACTCATACAGAATTATAATTATAGTATAATAGTAGTAATTATAGTATGGACTGTGCCCCCAGTTCCTCCTGCGTGGATTTCAGAATCGAAAATAAAAGTTGCCTTGAAGTTACTCCTTATAAAATCATCTATCAGCCAGTGAAAGTCCCGTCAAAATCGGTCCAACCGTTTCGAAGATTAGCCGGAACAAACAGACAGACTGACAGCTAAAAAAAATATATTGTTTATATTTATTTATTTTAGGTCGCTTTTTAACATCTCAGTTCATTAACTGCCACGATTAACAATAGACATACATTATAATAATACAGTAGATTATACTAGGTTATAAACTTTAATCATGTTCAAAAAAATAAGATTTGAGTACATCCATCTTGATTTAAACAGTCCCTTAAGTTATTAGGTACTTTACACAACCGTTTTTCACTGTCAAATGCTGTACATTCTACTAATAGATGTAGGACAGTCAGGGTCTTTTCCACACTTGCAGGAATAAGTACCGTATATACTTTCATATGCATTTAGTAAAAAGTTGTTATTTTGACATCACAAACAGACACTTTAATTATATTATAAGTGTAGATTACTCTTTAAGAAGGATATTATTACACAACTAACTAAAGAGAGTTACACTGTTTTGTTAATTTCTTATTTCTTCGTAATCTTATTTTTTGGCTTTAAGATGAAAAGTGGGTAATCATATAAAATGTACGTACGTCCACACTACCAGAAGAACTATGCTAACATCAAACAAGCATTAGGTACGTTGAAAATGAAACTATCACTCGCAGACGATTCTGCTCACTTCACATAAACCGGAGACGGGCGCGACAAAAGAAGCGCACAAAAGGACATTTCACAATGGCAGCGCCCCATGGCGGCACAAATACCACTACATGTTAATAGCACCCGTTGCTCAGTGTCCGGAAATGGCACCACCCTACAAACAACCTTCATTTCCTGCAGGGCCTTTTGCCAACATCAAAACCTCTGAATGTTAATCTTTATAATATACACTTGCTATATTTCGTTTTTATTATACATTATTCGAACTAGCTAAGTCAAACCTTCGGCTTCGATATATTCGATATAATATACATATTCGATATATTATTAAGTTATAAGAAGAAATGATGTTTTATGTTGTTATAAATGAATATCAGCACTGACCATTGAAGTGGCAGCCATTTAGATCTCACATCTTTTGTCGTTGAAGTCAACAACCAAGGCATATATCATAATACTGAACTTGGCTCTCATTTCACATTTATGTTTTTGATGGGATAATAATGCTCTTAAATCACTTTTAAATTTTCAATATAACTTGGTCACATAATACCTTGTGGCTTATTTATAAGAGATAGGCATATGGTATAACGGACTTTTTTAAATGTACTAAGAAGCAATATTTTTGTAGAATATTGTATTTACGTATCACTAACCATTACACCAGCGCACGCGGATAAAGCAGTTAGGATGCGGTATTTATTTCGATTTATTTTCCAAAAATAAATATTTAAGACTATCTGAGATGCGTAGCCTAATTCTAGATAGGTCTCTTTTAAATTACACATTTCTTAATTAAATTTTACTAAATTAGTGTGGTAGACTAGTTAGATTAATTCCCAGGCCTTTAATGACAGTAAATTTGGCTGGAAAGTAGAGTACCTAGTAAAATCTAAATGTGTACAAAAATGGTAAAGTGTAACTCCATTAAAATTACGATTCCCGAGAGAACTGCTAAAAGGAAGCTCATGTTATATTAAAGTAACTGTAAAATTTTAAGTTTTAGTGTTTCTCCTTTTAACTTACCCATAAATTATATTAGTGTTTAGCGTCAAAGGGAAAACATTTACCAGCCTCTCTCTCAATGTAAACATTTCCTCACTCCCCTTTCATAAATAACTATTAGCTACTTACCTTTTATATAAAAATCTATTTAATCCAAATTAGTGTAATGATTATTTATCAATCATTTTTATCTATTAATTATATATATTTACTATAACTTAATTGTTTTCTCATTATTTATCGTGTTTTCGGTCGCTTTCCGAAGGCATCTTTAGTTCTTTAGGTAGTTTATTATTTAAATATTGTATGACAAACTTCTTTTACGTCCATATTTATATAAATAAGAAGGCCGTATACAATGATTGTATTTATTGACTAAGAACCTTTTAATATAAAATATAGAACAAGACTTGAAAATAATTTTTAAATTAAAATGACGGATTATTCATTCTGACTTACGGAGGAGACATGGATCTCGAAAGAAAATGTACAATCTTAAATTAGATTTGTATAAGTTTATTTATAATTCCTATTCTATTTATTGTTTGGACTTACACTTACCTATCTGTAGACTGTACAAAAGTTATTTTGTTACTACAAGAGACCTCTCGAACTGTAATCGGTATTCGAAGGAGTTGAAACTTGTTATTTCATAATTGACAAGAGCCATGATTGTTTATAAATTATAATGGAAGTCCTAGCGGACGCTTACATTCATGCTAGCTTGGCGATGCAGCTATAGAAATGGGAGCGGAATGAATATTTAATGCTTGCTTACTAAATTCATATAAACACAAGTTTCTCAAGACGGATTTTTACTAGTAGCTTTGGTTCAAATGATACATAAACGTGGACTAACTATACTAGTGAAGGTTTATTAATATTAATAAACTATAAATAAGGTACTCTGTTTTTACATCTTACTTTAATGTTAATGCCTTCAGAATACACATTTAAATCAATATTATTTTTCATTTCATATTCCTTTTCATATATTAATTTCGGAAATTATATCTATTAATTGTCCACGCGACATTAGTTATTAATAAATGTGTTAAGAGATGCTTGGTTTTTGTAACATCTGGCCAGAGACAGACGCTTATCAAGGAACAAACGAAATATCTTCCTATCTGCTAAATTATATTAAAAAAGTTGATAGCAGAAAAGTGAAAACTTTGCTTTTTTATGCAAATCCGTGCTTTAGTCAAAAATAAAACTGTACAGAACATGCTACAATACGCATTGAAAAAATTCATAAGTTTTGAAGTAATACACAAAAATTTTATTCTTTATGTTTCGAGGCAAAAACTACAGTAAGAGCTCCATCACATAGGCCAACAGTCATAGAAATGGCAAGAAAAATCAATTTTCATAAAAAGTTACCGTACTTGAAGGGAATAAATTCATAGAGATTGAAGATATTAAAAAAAAACTTTAAAAAAATATGATGTCTCACATACTTATTACAACGTTTAAAAAAGTAAGCCAGATTTATACTCGTATAGCACTCCATGGCACCTGATGGGCATTATATTGAAATTGAACTTGCCGACATTAGTGATACAGAACCAAAACTTAATTTATACTCTGCTAAGTTGCCAATTAAATAAATAACTTGATTGTAAAAAAGTGATACTTAGCCGTTGTGATAGAAGATCGCAGTCAAATGACCTAGTTTTGTAATCCTGAGTTAAGTAGGGTTTCCAGAACTCCTTGGAGTTTGAGGGGTTCAAGGTTGGTATCGCGCTAGTGATACCTTCGGTATTACAAGCGTCCATAGACTACGGTAGACGCTTACCATCAGGCGAGCCGTATGCTTGTTTGCCACCTTTATAGTATAAAACAAAAATATATAGTATCTGATTTGCCGAAGGTCTTTCATTTCGAAATCTTCAGATGTAGCTTGTATCTATAAGTCATATATTTTTCTTCCTGCAGTCAGCTGCAGTTTGAGGTTAGCAATAAATAAAATTTAGTTTGAAATGTATTTTAATACCTTTAAAACTTAGAGCAACTGGTGTATTAGTATTATAGCATAAAAGTAAGGCCAAAAATTTTATATCAATTACTGTACAACTAAATACATAATTACTATTATAATACATATTATAATAGTATACCTAAATACGTATGTATTTAGGTGTATTTAAAGTGTAATGTGTTAAAAGCATACATATAGAATACTTAGAACACGTTCCCAGGTGGGCAGAAACGCTAAAAGCCGAACCGTGTATAGTAAACCGTGGCTCCACGTGTTCCTAACATTTATCACGGAGTTCGCCGAGCATACATTAAGGTTAACTAAATAGCTTAGTTCCACCACATGAAAAAATGTAACACGACCGTGTTTGTAATTTGTTTAAACTGATGGCAGATATTTTTAAAAGGCCGCATGTTGACGAGAAATCAATGCAAGATACGTATAAAATGGTATCGTGGTCATATGAAGGATTTTAATGAAAAAAAATTATTTAATTTTTTGCAGTATTTACTTACTCAATAAAAAATATTTTCATGCAACAACTTCGTATGTATCTATTATTTCTCAAAGGTGTTTTTTCTTGGTAACGCCATATCTCAATTAAATCTTTATACAAATTAATGTTTTCTTTAAAAAAATTATTAAATATCATTATCATTAGGAATACAATCTGTCAATGCTAATGAAAATATATTCAAGGCGCCATCTGTTAACAATCTGCTATATATCTGTTATTATTGACAGTTGTTATTTAGATTGTTTCCATTCTATAATTTAAAGAGAGGTAAAGCAAAGAGAAATTTCCTTGGAAATTTCTCTCCACTTGGGGCAGCCCGTAATACCTATGGTATTACAAACGTCTATAGGCTCAGTAGATGCTTACCATCAGGCGGCCTATATACTTATTTCGTACCACTAACAGGTAGCTCGTTTTAAATAATTCCAAGGAGAACAACAACCTTTCGAGGAATCCTTTAGGGAAATAAGTTACTACGAACCCTAACGTCGATCTCTTACGTCTATATCGGCTACTAGTTAATACCACCACAATCCTTGGAATATCAGCAAAGTACGCTTTTCAAAGGTGTCTACGCACCTTGATTTATAAAAGGTTTCATATTTATAATCTGATTATGTTTTTGAGTAGTTAATTACATGGAAACAGAGATTTAGTATAGTAAAGATTGGCAATAGGTTGAATAAGAGGAGACCAAACACGGAATACACTAGTTTGTCTATTATTTTGTTATACGAATTGCATCCAGATACAGTGTACGTAACCCTAACTAAATACGTCTATAAAATAAAATTCAAAACATTACATTTTCCAAAAATAATCGGAATTTGTTTTAGTCACGATTCACGCAGGCCGAAAGCACATAAGAAAAAGTTCTCGTATCCCTATCACGTTCTAACACAAGCATATACTATGTTCTTTCTCTTTCGTATTTCCGATCTATATATCATATAATATTATTTTTTAGGTGTATTACTATAAATTGCCAAAATGTATAATGAAAATTAATTAATAGTTTTTTGTAACTATAAGATTGATAACAAATGTAGTATTTTAGTATTTGTGCCTGCGAATTCTTCAGCGTGGAATTTCGTGTACGAAAAACAGTGATAAAAAAGATAATTAGGCGTACTGAAATTCTACATCGGCGATTTAACCGTATATTCGTAATTTGTGACTACCTCGGATTCCTGAGACGCAACATGGTACTCACGGTTGGCAATCAGCCTTGCCTCACATTCACTACTTTCGATCGATCGATATTCTGACATACGTCTATGCTGTGAATTTAACCTAATAAATCGTTTCCTACAGGTTTCTGGGGCGCGTAAACTTTTTTTAGTATCTCGCTAAGTAGCAAGTCTTACTTGGCGGTATTCACCAGTTTCCTATGAACGAACAGTTGTCACTCTTCTTTAGAGCAATGGAATACTGAGAGCCCGTTTTTCATCCACTCTCTATCAGGTATTATAATTTAATTTATTCCAAATCGTAACGCAATGAATTAAAAGCTCTTTGAGAATCCTCAAGTATAATCATTTTAGATATGAATTCATATTATACAGAATACACAAGTAATTTTGCTAAGTAGTTTTTAATACTTTAGGAAAAGCTGTTTATGTAATAGTTTTATATTTATTAATCGTTAATATCCAATGAATAATCTGTTTTAGTATAATAATTTAACAAAAATGTTAATATCGCAAAAAACACCAAACAACGGCATCTATCGTAAAATATCAGAATAAAATAGAAAAACCAATAAAGTTTATTTCTATTGAAAATTACGTGAACATAAGACAAGTTAAATGAATTTCGTATAATTTCACTCTATAAATTAAAATACGATACTTTTATAAATAAACAAATACTAAATACAAACATTTTTTTAGTTAGAACTCACAAATAGAAATTAAAATATAACTAAAATTTAACGAATGGGAATGTTTGACATAGAAAATCGAAAGTAAACTCAACTTACACATTTTGATTTTGTCCGCAAGAACCCATATGTGTGTTCCAACAGCTGCACTTGGGAGTCATACCTCCCTAGTGGGAGCGTGTTACCATCTTGGGCCACATCGTCACTTAACATCAGCTAAGATTGTCGCCAAACGCTAAACCTATAAAGAGTTAAAACAAACTGACCATACATGTATGATAGAATATGGTCGAATACATTAAACGAACATACATTATGATAATCCTTCGATTTCTATCACACATATATCATTATTCACACTACATAGAAACACTAAATCCGACAGAGTGCAATCTTGAATTGAAAGAGTTATAACCTAGCTCTATACACGCTGACACAAAGAAGCTTTTATCGCAGAGTCGACCGCGGGAAAGTGGCTCCCGCTGGCGGCCGCAAACAAAATCCGACACACGATGAATACCTCTAAGTAGGTTAGATATGCGATATAATCTCGGGACTGTGTTGATTTTAGGAAAAGCGAAAAATATTCTGTATCATTTTTTGCTTATTTATAAATACACGATAAATTATGTGTACACATTATATGTTTATAAACTATAGACAATGTTTGCGTTTCTCGATCACATAGATGAATACATGATATCTTATGTTTGGTTAATGTTTTTATAAATAAATTAATTTAACTGCAAGTTAGGGAAATGAAACAAGTCACTTATTAATGAAATAAGTTATGTATATTTTACTAGTAACTTCATATTAATTACACTACAAAATTTCATAACAATAAAAAAATGCTTATATCACTCAGGGATTTTATATCGTAGCAACGAAAAGTGACGGGCTTTGTTAATTTACCTGATGGTAAGCACAGTGCAATCCAAAAACAATGGAGACCACTGAGGAACCAACAATTATTCACCAGTCATGACTGTCATACCGGCAAATAATGTCACTTACTGTTAGTAAAAGATTTTTTATAATCCATTCAGTTGTTTCAGAGATTACCGCCTACAAACATACTTTGCAACTTTTTTTTTCAAGCACCGAGCCCAGAATGTGAACCTAAAGTTTTGGCTTCATCATTCCAATACCGATATACCGCGCTGAATTGTGTGACTGGGAAGGATATACACCTGCGGTTACTGGTTGCTAATTAGTTGAGCGCAAGTATCTTACATTCCATTATCTCCATTTAATCATTTGATGTCTAACTCAGTTTAGATTAAAATAGATGTCTCAAATGATTGTGGTACTCTCGGAAACCCTTCAAATAAAGATGTGAATTGATCTGAGCTTTTTTCAGATCTATACGAAAATGCTTTTATTAAAATATCAAAATCACTGACTATTCTAATATTTATTCTCAAAAAAATAAAAATAAAACTGTGTTATTTTTTTGTAACGCGATTTCCAGTCCATTAACCAAAATGGAAAAGCAAAAGAAAAACATTTCGCTGATGATTGGGTAATCTATTAGTACTTCAAGAACTTTCTTCTCGAAAGTTGGACAATAGTCATAAATGGACCGTAATCGGTATCTTTAAAACAAAAATTAAAATTATGGCAAATTCAGCTTAAATATATTAGTGAGACAGTTTCAAAATGATTCTCATTAGCTTATCTGAGTAACGCAACTTTGAATTTTCTCTTATCTAAACGAGAGGGGTAAACAGGCGACGCGGTGCGGGTGACTACGTCGTAGATATCAGCTACGGCGTAGCTATTCTACTACGAGAGGAGGTTAAAACGCTACGTGCTCCTGTTGTTGAACATGTTTTACATTGATAGCGTTTGTTGCTACGAATTTTTCGGTGGTATTATTAGATTACCCAAATTTGCATACAAATTTATTTCACATATATTTATATTTTTAAGCAAATATTTTTCGATATCAATATTATTATTTATACATTTAATATCACTTATATTAATTATATGTTTCATCTATACATACATTGTATTGTTTTTCTCTAAAATCTGTATGTACTTAGTTTGATCTGATTAGTATTTGGAAAATAAGAAAAATATGATAATTGAAAATCATATCCCTTTATAACATATAGGCTTAGGATGTTTTGAAAATTAAAAAAGAGATAAATGTTATTACTGAGTTCCGGTTAGTTTTGAATTGTGTCATAATCTATGTTTTAGGTTTTTTGGAAATCCATCCTTGTATTAGTTAAAATAATAATATAAACAATAATTTCACAAGGGAAAAGCTGCTGATATAAAGTAGTCATTTCATATAATAGCTAGGTATAATTCTTTTCCATTCATGTTCATTCACATATTTTCTATAACTAAAGCGAGATTTTATCTTTTGAGTGTCGACACTCACGGTACGTCGCACACCGATATAAAGCTCTTTTCACGTTCAACTGCCGTTTGATCGCCTCTAAGCTAGAATTGTATGAACGAATTTATCCTCTTATTTCATTCTCGGTTTGTACTTACAACTGTTAGAGTTTATTTCGAACCACTTATTAAATATAATGTAACATAAATGTTAAATATAAAAGTGATATTTAAAATTGTTTTTTTTTTAAATACACACCATGTTTAATATTGTACTGGTTAATATGTAACATAATTAATATTCTGGCTTTTTTATTATAACAATATAGTAGATAATAAAACTGATTATTACAAGAAATTTTATACTTAAGTATATTCTATCTTTTAAATAATCTTGAAGACGTTAATTTAAAGGTCACGTAACGTTTTATTTTTTACTTTATTTTGGGTATCAAACTTATTTCTTATTATTTACTTTAAAAAAGTAATACTTTACTTCCTACTACTACTACATGACAAATTACAATGATGCTAAATTAAATAGGGCAATAAAAGTGATTAAAAGTAATTCTGCCTACTTAGACACTAGAACGAAAATTTCATTAATATATTTCGTAATAAGCAGAAAAAATGGTGAGCTGCCCAAATATTTCCCGTGCAATTCTTTCGTTGGAAGAACAGTAAATCCCCATAATCCGCAAGAAGAGGCGTCAACATTTCTCAGCAAATACACAAAGCCAACATTGTTTATTTTGTCTAAATTTTTCTCACTGAATCCTTCGTTTCGAGAATAAAACAGAGATTTATTATTTTCTTTCATCCTCTTGTAATTAAATGTTGAATAGGAGTGCTTATAAAGCGTTTCTTTTATTTGCCAAAATTAGTTGATCCTCCTACGTAAGTTTATTTTATTAGTAACTTTGATGAAAATACATAAGTGTCGATATCCATAGTAATATTAAACTCAACAAAATACTGTAGATATTTTATGTGAACGATTTAAATGTCTGTGTCAGTTCATGTCGTTGATTATTTGCCTACCACTTTACTATATATAAATAATCTATAAATTAAAAAATGCCAAGGGCGTGTCGGACCTCGCGCAGTGTAGGGTTCCGTAGTTGCCTGTCATAATATGAAACCTTTAAAAGGGCTTTAAGTAATCTTCAATGAATAATGTATTCGTGCAGTTTATTCGTCCAAGTACATTTTATAAGTTGGTCGAGTATTACTCGTTAACTTGGAAAGCTTACTTGGCTATGATAGTTTTCCTTTTAACTTCATTATATATACTAAGTACTGACGTGATCTTTTCCCATTACCATTTAGCTAGCGGGAAGAAGGGTAGAGGAACTTGACTTTAACAAAAATTTTCACTTAAAAGCTTAATATTTCGCAAATGGATCCCTAAATCGAAAAATAGTCTACACATACCCGCAATATTTTTGAACGATCTATCCAAAGACACTCCACACCATGGAATAGACGAAAAAAAATCATTCCCACTTTAAATGTAGGTCTTATTTTACCACGTTATCTGCGTGATTAATATGTCATATGCCATACTTACAGCTTTCCTATACTCAGAATCTATAAGAGCGAAACTATAAGAGTTCCTTATTTACTTTTATAGACTCTTATCGCGACCTAGGACTATATTACTTATCGAGACGAATCCAACAAACCTAAACATGACGACTATATCTTGTTTTTTGAGGCGTTGCTATGGCCAGCATTCAGGTCCATCATCAGATCAGCTCAATAATATCATATTAATGCATTGTCATCGAAGTTACATACATACTAAATTTCAATTTTTGTCACGTACATACAACATAGCGAGTTAAATAAAAGCTTGTAAAAAGAATTCATATTAATTATACACTGATAAACTGCACTTCACAAACAAAACGCGTGGCCATAAATTTGAATTTCCTCAATATAAATACCCTTCCAACCATTGTACGCAAAATATTGCACAGGCTGGCGTCGTGCGCAAAAACTGTATAAGTACCGTTGATATTAAAAATGCGATACGTCGAACAATCGTTTCATAATTAATTACACCTTTTTTATAACAATATCTAAATCGTACTCTTCGTTCAAAATATGAAATCAAATTAAATATGATCAATATTTCGCGAAAAGGACTTGTTCATTGTGCTTACGGTATGAAGCTAAAATCACTTTCACTGGGAATTTTTATTGTTTATGTGTGCTCCTGCAAACCGTTATGGCACTTTGACTGGTGAATTATTTGGCAACTTGCTAGCTCGCCTCCCATTACCCGATTTATGTACTGAACCAGCGATATATACAGAACAACAATGCCGATAAAAGCCCGTGCTCGGCATGTTTATATCGAATTTTGAATGTAACTTTTTGATATATGCCTACGTGTTCGTTTTTTATTGGACATTGGTTATTCAAACAACGGACTCTACATAGATGGGCTGTTCTGTAATTCAACTTTATTTATGTCGGTAAAATGTACGCTTAAATTTTTATACGTGTTTCATCTTATAATATTTTTCTTTTATTCGACCAAATCGATTTATTGTTCTTGTTTGCAGTAACTATGAGCATAATGAATAATAACGCATATTATAATAGACCGAGCTACCACAGAAAATGTAAGCCTTGTATTAGATTTCATTTAATCTATACAAGTAATAAAATAGAAGTGTCTGTTTGTAATGTCAAAAGAACAGTTTTTTAATAAATGCATATGAAAGTATAGGTATTATATATGGTACTTATGACAAAAAAAATCCTACAAATATTTGTCTGTCTGTCAGTTTGTTCCGGCTAATCTCTGAAATGGTTGGACTGATTTTACCGGGAATTTCATTGGCAGATAACTGGCAGACTTCCACGTGAGTAGAGCCGCGGTCACAGCTATTTATTGATAAAATTAAGTTAAACGTTAATTATTAACTAAATATTCAATTAAATCAATTAGTATTACTATATAATAACTTATTAATGTTATGCACCTACATTATAATTCATTTGTAAAATATCTCTAAATCTCATATTTTTCTGCAACGGCCACAATTTGTTTTAATTATGCCGTAAAAGGTCTAGCGAGACCTTCGTAAACTCTTTTACATTTAAATACCTTTGTCAGAAATACGTTATTGTGTTAAGTACCTTTTATTTTAAGTTGAGATATGTTACTGAGATATATTATTAACAATTATTAATAAATAAACTATTATTGTGTCTATTTAATTAAATAAAGCAATAGGTCAAAATGGTTAAATTTTGTTTTGAATGCTTTAACTTTTATAAACATATACGCACATAAAAACACTATGAAATATAACATTTAGTACGATCTAATGCGAATTAATTATTGCTATACTATCGATATTACTATTGTGATTGGATATTGCCCGGGGTGATGCGATAACCTCGCACTATTCTCGTGTGACCCATTATGTACGCAAGTTATAAATCATGTGTAATTACCCTAGTAATTTACAATATAGAATTAAAAACAATTTAAATTGACCTTACTTAGATTTATGAAAACAATTATTAGAATATTTAGTATTTACCCATATTTATGCAGCGTTGCCTTTTGTTAGGTAACTGATTACTGTTTAGCTTAAACATCCTTACAAAGGCAGATAGCAATGAAAGTTTGGACTATTGGAAAAAGTAAACCAAATATTTTTTTATCTAGTTTATTTAACAGCATTTTTAAATAGAAACCTTGTACTATATTCACGAACTCTTTAAATTAATGTACATTAACTAAGAAAACCTTAAAATGATTATTTTTTGTAAAAATTGCCTCTTTTATTTTGTATCTAAAATGGCTGCCCTTACCTTTTAATAGTTTGAACAATGTCACAACACTGGTTCGCGACTGCGTACATAACAAAGGGAGCACTTCGAAGTTTTAAAAGGTGTAAAACCGTTTGCTAAAAGGTAAAAATCGAAAAGTTCCCTGGTGTACATTCTCAAAATATGTATAAAATTATAAACGTACATTGGAATAGCAACATTTATTTAGAATAATCTTAACAATTTCTGAACAATCATTAAATAATAAACAGGAAATCGCTACTTCTTCTCGTGATAAATTATTCAATTGAGTTTGTAGAATACGCCTAAGCTACTCATATTGCAGTCAGTCGTTTAATTCATAATACTATATATACGTTTTTATGAAACATAAACTTACAATATTTAAACCATTTACAATTTTTGTAAAATATCAACAATTTTCATCAATTTGTATTCTAAAGAAAATATACTATTTTATTTGAATCTTATTTACTCTATACTAATAATGTGTTTACGCATTTTCCTATATAAAAAGGTTAAAAGATGAAATTTAAAAGTGCATTTTTATTGTAAAATCGACTTCATAATTTCGAGTTAAAAAAGACTATTAAATTTTAACAAACTCATGCGTATATTTATGTTTTATGCTCGTTTATTTTGATCATATATACTACTTTATGATAAACAACCGTTTAATCAGATAAAAATGGGAAATTGTTGTGCATACACCCTCGAAGGTTCTTTATTAGTACAACCAATTTAAAATAGAAGGCACGCAAGTCCTTTTATTTCCAAGACATCTGAAACAAAATCACGGGCAAAAAATAAATTCGAATGTATTCGTTTGAATGTTTATCCATAATTATAAATCAAGCTCAAACCGCTGAATGGGTTTTAATGAAATTCGACATAGAAGTCGATTTTTCGTGGAATGTGACGTATATATTTTGTGGCTTAGCTAAGCGGGCGAACGACAGCATATAAATATAGATTGTTACCAGTTTATAACTGCAAATTTCATTTACCTAAATCATATTGACAGCTATCCCAAAGAAATTTTAATTTACCACAAGGCTTAACAATAGTCTAGCTTTAGTTACTGTTCGATCTATAATCCGTTTTCCATTATCGTTGTAGGCGCGTGACCCGCGCACAAATCCGATCCCTGATGGATGCCCGGTCGCTGTGAATATGTAGCCTTTACGGTGAGCCCCAAATAAGTTATTAACTTGCAAAGCAGTTTCATTACTAACGCGTTTATGTTCAAGGTACTTGTTAATTAACGTTCCCGTCCGTGATTCTAATTACTTACCTACAACAAATATAAAAATAATTATTGTTATAACATTTTTAAAACATAAAAAAACGATCATAAAAACATTTTGTAAATAGTATTTTTATCATTAATATTATATTATTAATTTATATTTTTTATGTCAATGTTTTCTATAAAACTAACTATGATCATCTGTAGAGATACTCGTAACAGGGACTGTACATTCTGTAATAGTAAAATCTATACCAATATTATAAAGCTCAAGATTTTTTATTTGTTCTCTGGAATTAAGTCATATTTGAAAAATCATTTTTGTCTATATAGCATTTTATTGAGGAAGATCATAAGCTATCTAACATCAGGTTACGATGTATGTAAAGATTTGGGTTTCATTTTTGTATTCATTACCAACATATAAACATACTTTTACAACATACTTTTTCAAAGCACTATGAGTTGTTCACATACACACACACACATATACACACACAAACACTTCTCCTTTTACATGTTGTTCTATGTAACTATTTTTATACCTATTTGATAATAATATATGATTTTTATATATAACCAGAGGAAGGGCACAGGAATCCGGGACACAAAATTATATTTAACCGGATCCTACGAACTCTCATAGATGTTCCTACTGTAATATTTAATAATAAAATAAAATTAAATAAAAAAAATAAAAGATTAAACCTATTTTTACAACACATACGAGTAAACAACATATAATTTTTTTTTTTTATACAGTTTGATAGCAAATCATTTGTTTTTCGAAAACAGTTTGATAGATTACATGTATGCAATAAATACATTGTCAGCGTGTAACAGAATTATATACGAGCAGTTGTTGATGAAAGCAAACAGTTGAAAGCGGCATTCTGTATAATCCGATTTCCAATTACAACGTAATTATATTATACAAACGACCTGTCCGAGAACGAAATATTCGCCAACGAGCTGAATATAATTTTTACGCATTCAAGGAAAAAATAATTTTAATAATTTTGCGTATTTATTTATAAAACCATATACAAAACGTAACGGGATTAGTAGAAATATAGGTTAGTGATAATTATGTAGTAACAACATTAGTTTAAAAACTAAGCTATGTGTTTGAAACGCTGTTAAATTCGAATAGTGCTTCATGATATTAATCGTTTCAAATCCGCATTTTTATTTATGACGACGTGTGGATATTGGAACGATGGAACTCAATGGAAGGGAAATCAGTCCGGTATCCGCTGATCGATTTGATACAGCCAATGGACCGGAACACAGTATTGTTCTATTAACACATAGACAGTTCTGAGCACGCGATACGTTGTTCCGTATCATTCATTAATTTGCATTGAATTTTGGCCAATCTTTGTACATACGTAACTTAACTGCGACGGTAAATAGTTTCGTAACACGGAACACTAAATATATTACCAATGGAGTATTTTTTTTTTTCGATCTGACAATATTGTTAGCCGCAGGGTCCCTGAAGTCTCAGACGGCTTTTGCAGCGTCACCGGGCTTGCGATTCTACGCAAATTCATGAAATCTTAGCAGAAATTATAGCGTTGGATAACCAACCATTTTCAATTTAGGAAAATCATTCTGGATTAATGGATATATCTGTGTGAATTTTTAAATGGCCTTCATATTTATAATATTTCTTTATAATTGTGTTATTTTGTTAGATGTAAGTTCACCATGTATCCCTAAATAAAAAAAAGGTGTGTGTGCGATTCACACACGATAGAAGTGAAAGTTCATTTTAAAAGACATTTTCTATTGTATTTAAACAGTGTGCAATATACATACACACCGACATTTACTCTCTCGCTCTGGCTCACACAAAGAGGAGAGACCGATAATGTGCTTTAAACGTTTAACGTTTAACGCTTGGAAGTCGCATAAGAAGTTTCACTTCAATAAATAAATAAATCTATTTATGTGTCTGGAAAAACTCTAAACCGTGTACTTAATTACAAAAAAAAAATTAACAGTTAAGTAGTTACAACTCAACGTTTCGAAAAAATAGACGTTTCATTTGACAAGGTCAAAATTTAAGGTAAAAAAAATGTCTATGACGATTGACATACGGATGATGTGGACCTACTTATATATAAATTGTTGTGTTCTTGAGTTTTAGTGTTCATTAGGTTCGTGAAAAAAGTGAAACTTCTTATGCGACTTCCAAACGTTAAACGTAGAACGTTAACTGTTAAACGTCAAATGTTACACGTTAAACGTTTAACGCACATTATCGGTCTTTCCTCTTTGTGTGAGCCAGAGCAAGAGAGTAAATGTCGGTGTGTATATTGTATGTATTTATAATAATAGGTCTTTACCTATGAAATTGCCGTTCTGCAGTACTGGCCATTTCAAATCAAAATATTTTTTGTTTGGCTAATAATTCTAATTTCAAATTAATTTTATTTTAAAAACATTAAATTCTTTTTCCAAAAGTAGTCATTTGTTTATTAATTAGTGTTACATTTTCATTGCATTTAAATCTTTTTTGTCATCATGGATACGTTAACAATTCGAGTAATTATGGAATATGAGTACCGTCGTGGCAGTAACGCGGCACAAGCGGCACGCAACATCAACGACGTTTACGGAGCTAACACTACAAACCAACGCACCACCTTGGTTTGCTCGCTTCCGATCTGGGAATTTCGACCTGAAATGAACCTCGCTGTCGTTCGAAGACTTTGGTCGACAATGACGAATCATAGGCGATTGTGGAAGCTGATCATATACAATCTACGGCTGAATTAGCAGCAGCTTTCGACGTTAGCGTCAAAACAATATTGGTCCATTTGCGTCAAATTGGAAAGGTAAAAAGGCTTGACAAATGGGTGCCCCACGAAATCAATGATCGCCAGCGCGAAGTACGCCTCGAGACGTGCCTTGCACTGCTCAAAGGACACACAAATGAAGGAATTTTGAACCGCATTGTTACCTGCGATGAAAAATGGATTCTGTTTAATAACCGCAAGCGCTCAGCATGTTGGTTGGAACCTGGTTCAGCACCTAAACAATGCCCTAAACGAAAACTTACCCCTAGAAAAGTGATGGTCACTGTTTGGTGGTCTAGCGCCGGTGTGATTCATCACAGCTTCTTAACAAACGGGGTGAGCATTACTGCAGATGTGTACTGTGAAGAACTGAACACAATGATGGAGAAGCTGGCACATCTCCAACCAGCATTGGTCAATCGCTCGTCTCCGCTGCTCCTGCACGACAACGCGTGACCTCATACTGCACAACAGACGGTCTCCAAGTTGCAAGAACTGGGGTTGGAAGTTCTCCGTCATCTGCCCTACTCATCAGACCTTGCGCCTACAGACTACTACTTTTTCCAGAATTTGGATAACTCCTTGGCGGGAAAAAAATTCAACACCTGAGAGGCAGTACAAAATGCCTTTAAAGAATTTGTTGCCTCCGTCCAGCTGATTTCTTTAAGAAGGGCATCAATAAACTGCCACTGCGCTGGCAAAGATGCATTGATTGCATGGGTGATTACTTCGATTAATACAAATAAAAAATACATGAAAAAACATCGTTTAAATTTTTTCATACAAAACGGCAATTTAATAGGTAAAGACCTAATATATATAATAATATTTATAACTATATGTATATTGCACACTGTTTAAATAAAATAGAAAATGTCTTTTAAAATGAAGTTTCACTTCTATCGTGTGTGAATCGCACACACACCTTTTTTATTTTTTTTCTCTATATCATCGTCATTTGATTGGGCATTGGAGTAAAATATTGTATTATTTAATCCCGAGATTTGTTCTACTAATTTATCACTTACATATTTTACAAACTATTGTACCATTTTGATTTTGACGTCTTTCACTAACTAGATACCGAAGTTAATCAGAACTTCGGTTCATTTAACCAAAAAATGAACCGAACTTCGGTTAAACCGATTTTTACCGAACTTGGGCCCATCCCTAGCCGCGGTCCGATGCACGAGCGCCTCTGCAAAGTTATATAGCACACCCGAACGCTGCGTATGATTCATCTTTGCCGAATATTGATACAATTGAAAAATAAAATTAGTTTAATAATGTTAGCAAGTTTATTGTATTTGATATTTTTGTCTTATTGGTGATATGAAATATTTAGTTTTTTTATAGTGCTTTTTGTCGTAGTTCGGGCAATTCTTCACGACAAAATGTTTGTCAACTACATTTTTGTTGTTTAAACGACCACTCCCATCTAGGCACCTACAGTCGACACACGACTAGTTTACTTGGCTCCAAGTAGAACCAAAATTACTAGGCAACAAAGTGCGTTCTGCCCGGTCCTTAGGATATAGTTAATTTTATGAATTTAAAACAAATAACATGACACTTGAGATCCCGCAAGTGATATTCGAAACGAATCTTTATGTATTCCCTACTTTGCCTGTTTCTCATTTGGCATTCTATAGAATGCCAAGGCAATGAATGAAATAAGAATAATTTCATACATTGCCGGGTAGCTTCAGGCATTTCATACCTTGGCTATAACATATACATGTGTATAATACTAGAAATATATCACGAAAATTTCAAAGACGCGCAGGAAGCAAACCAGGGTTGCGTCTTTATTGGTTTGTTCGAAATAATCAATTATAATTAGAAAATATTACCGTTAATTAGTTCTAAATTAACTGTTTATTTATAACCGTATATTTTAATAGTTATTAGTTTAATAGTTTAGTACTATAATCTGTAACAACTAGGTATGGAAATTATAGTTTCTTTCGACACAACTAGAGTGTCGTGAAGTTATTTTTTAGTCGCTGTTATATGACGGGAAATTATTCACGACCAATTATATTTTACAAGCGGCAAATAATAATATCACTGACTTTTATACTGCAAGTGAAATGATTTTCACACTTAAAGAAAGCCTTAAACTTAAACAACGTTAAGAATTAGATTGCATTTCACTCAAACAGATTGTATCTTTTAGCAGCCGACACGTGTCGCTGCAATGTTTTTTACCTTACTCCCAAACGTAGCTTTTTACCATCAGACGATTGAACTTTGCAAAGTGTAATATACCTTGGCCCACATGAATATAAATTACTCACGCAACATGTAAAGGGTATTTTCGATATATTTAACTAGCATCGCAGGTGATTTAACTTATCACTTGTTATATAACTAATAGCAACTGATAGCAAAAGCACTTATATTTTGTCATAATAATATATATTTTGTCTTATATATATATAAATATATATTTTGTCATAACACCATCGGCGGACAATAAAGGAAAACATCGCGACGAAACCTGAACGCTTGAGAAATGTTCTTGTACTACCACTGTATGTGGGGAAAAAATATAGAACTATTGATTTATCAGCATATGAAATCGCCAATACGTCGCCGGCTGAAATAGTTATTAAGCCCGTACCTTCCTATCGGGAAGAGATCTCATTGCCCAGCAGTGAAACTCCTACAGGCTGGTATTATTATAATAAAATTATATTTGTATAAGTGGTGTCCAATGGTGGCTTGGGCATCTCCAGATGTCATTAGAAATGTCTTTATACCCTGAATTAAACACAAGAAATTTTTACAACAATGTACCATTGACAATGAAGTTTGTTATATATATAAATAATAAATAAATATAGATAAATATATAATACATTTTTGAGACATAATTTTTTCCACAATGAACGTAATTACAATTACGATTCTATAGATGAAAACAATGAAGGATGAAATTTAAATTTCTCATTCATTATAGTAATTATTAGAAAGAGCAACTGATACAAATCTATCATGGATTATGGAGGTAGAAACATCAAACAGCTTTTACTCTTCATCGCGCTTGGCTCGATTGTCAGAAAATATATCTTTCATAACACTTTCTTCACATAAATCTTCAAATAAATCTTTCACATAAAACTATCGCGTTCTAGACCTTCTGATCTTGATCCGTACTATTGACTAGCATCAAGTGCGATAGCAACAGGTGTGCTACAGACGGAAGTCGCACGTGTGCTCCGCGACCACACGCACCTTATAAGCAAGCGGCGACTGACTTGGAGGACAAACCGCCAAGATTTCCTTCTCCTGCGGCAACTCAAGCCTAGGTCCAATCCATCGGCATGGAGCCCTTGAGCCAAGCAGCCGCTCGCGCGATTCAGTGTTAGTTTCAGCGATTCAGCGATATGTATAGTTAGTTAGCTCGAATTTATATGGATAGGGATTTAGTCAGATCGCGACTTTTTGCGAACAGCCCAAGCGGTTCGGCCACTTTAGCACCCTTAGAGCTTGTTGACTAGCTTTCGCGGCTGAATGCCTTCAGCGCTCGCCGCCAAGCCCGGTGAAACTGTAAAAGCCATCTGAGGCACAGGGTTCTTATACCTAACAGTGTAGTCAGTTCGAAAAAAAATAATCTTGGAGGACATTCTCACTGGAGTCATCTTACGGTGAGCAACTTTGTCAATCGGAACACGAAGAGAGAAGATCATTCCCGTTCGAGCTGTCTGGCGGTGACTTGTTCGTTGTACTGTAGCTACCGTGTTGCTGTGATTATCTGGTTACTATGGATGCTGTGCCTATACGCGGGCAGCGGTGAGATGACCAGATGGTAAGAGTGTACTTTTGAAATATACTTGAATTCGATCCTGACGACGCCCACAAGACGTGTGATCATCGCTTATGATGATACATCGAGGAGATTACTGCTGCCTAATACTGATGTTGTATGACGTTTTACGACATATATTATAAATATTTCATAACACCTATGAGTGTAGTTTTATTTCACTATGCCTCAACATTATTGTTTTCTTAATCACATTGCATACGTTCAAGTTTAGTTGATGTAAATAATATGATCAAAGCCAACAGACACCATATACTACGAAAAATATGAAATGTTAAGTTGTTGGACAATAACAATGGTTATGAACATTCTAAATGGAATTACTACAGTCTATAGGCCCAAAAAAAAATATAATCAGTGCACCCCTGCGGCGTCATTATTCACATCAAAGAGTGAGTGAGAAATGAGCGCTCCACCCTGCAAACACCACAAACGCGACAACCAACAAAGCTCCATCGTTATCCAACAATAATTATCTAAATGCTACTCTCTGGGCGTCATCAAAGAATAGCTAGCGCTGAGATATGTCAGTTATCTGCTTATGTTTTTTTAATACTAGTTTATATGTGTCTACGCTAATATTATTTAAGTAAAGAGTTTACTTTCTGTTTGTTTTAACACGCTAATCTGTAGAACTACCAGTCAGATTTGTCTTTTTTTAATTAACATTTTGTAGCCTATTTATTGAGTAAGATATATAGGTTAATGGAGCGAACTTAAGGAGCGGAATAATTAATTACCATACAAAATATAGTTCAGAAACTACGCTAAGAAAGAACGAAGTAATAGTGTAATAGTGCAGGCGGCTCGAGATGAATGGCGCAGGGATTATCGGGGTGTGAGGGCGGGTTGGCCGTGTGACGGGAACCAGGAATTATCGAGAAGGGCGAAACTGTACACGCCTTAACTAAACATTGTTTAAAATAAATTACTGTATTTTTCTATCAGTAAATCGAAATTTCAAAAATTGAACGCGACTGATAGTGAGTTACACAGCTAGTAATTTAATATACTTTAGATAGAATAGTATAAATTTATAACTTTAAGGTAAAATTTGCAGATATCTCTCTGTGAAGCCTTTACTGGCCGAATGCCGATAGTCGAAATGAACTCGAGGGAGTTTTGCAAGTATAACTATTCCAGTATTTCACTGGCTAACTACGAACTCGAAGAGTTAAGAAACTCTGCGACGAAAACTACTGACTATTAATGAATAAACAAGACTATAAAACGGATTTTTAAAATTAAATATTTATGTTCTAGGTGATATATAGATTTAAAAAATATTTATTTACGTAATGAAAATATTTATATTAAAAAATGTACTTACCTGTATAATAGCATTTTTATAGATATATGAACACATATTAAATAAATAAATAAAAAACCATACAAAAAACAAACTACCTACTGAAACAGGTCCTAACTACATAATCACTAATCTCGTATTTCTGTCGAGAACGGTATGAAACCCTCGCGCCCTTTAAACATGCTTTTAGACACCTCCAGCAATGCGACATCGTTTCAGCAAATTGTAATAAAGTAATGGCCGCCATAAAAGGTATTAAAATTTACAACATTCTTTATCAATTCACTTTTATGAAAATGAATGGTAAAATGTAAGTCTCTTATTTTAATATTTTATTTTATTTTTGTTTGTAATGGGCAATTCTTATGTATTGGGAAATTTTGGTAGCAACCAATGTTCTATACGTAGTTCTCACAAAGTGTAATAAGTCTGCTGATGTGTATTATGTTTATGAGGAAATACAATTATTTTTATTACACAGAAAAAGATCAACGATTCAAATGATGTCATTATATTTAAAAATAAAACACGAAAGATAATGTTCTGATAAAGAAGTATTAAACAAAGGAATACACTTACATATTGTCCGAACTGTATAATAGGGGAGAGTGGGGTAATCGCGGACGCAGGGTAATCCCGGACACCACGATTTCAGTACCTTAGGAAAAAAAAAATAGTTTTTTTTACTTGGAATTGTAGGTTAATGTATACGTAGTGTCAGGAAATAAGTCAGCTGCTCAGGTTCTGCATTTTATTCAAGGTAAATATTATTTAATATTTTCATCCTTATGCATGTAATTTTTGTCATGTATATATTCGTTAAATTCTCGCTACACATAAATGATATAATTATAATTTATTTACGATGTGTTAAGTAGAATTTAAGAAAAAATTTCTGACACAAATACTTATTTTTATTTATTTCTAACCTCAAAAAAATATTAAGTTTTTATTTTTTAACGTTGTGGGGCAATGGCGGACGAATTGAGTGGGGTAATCTCGGACGTTCGCAATTGCCCCACATCGAAAATTATACTGTACAATTTTTAATTTTAATTTTGCTTTTTTCCAGATGGCTCGAAAATATAAAAAGAAAATAGAAAAAAAATATGATTTAAACAATTTGGAACGTGCAATAACAGATGTAAGAAGTAAACAATTAACTATAGGAAAAGCAGCTAAAAATTATTCTATACCAAAGTCAACTATATATGATCATTTAAAAAAATAAGTTTTAGTTCAGCCCAAAAGTGGAAGAAAATCTGTATTTTCTGAAGCATAAGAAAAAGAATTAGCAGAGCATATTATCAAATGCAGTAAACTATTCTATGGATTGACTGTTGGAGCTGTACGGAAAACTGCTTATAAGTTTGCAGAAAAAATTTAATTAAATCACAAATTTCATAAGAATTCTCAAAAAGACACGAAACCAAAAAAATACGAAAAAACAAAAAAACAAAACAAAGAAAATAAACAAACTCAAAATGAGTATTATTGTATTTTTTCTGCGGGAAAATATGAAGAACCACCCACTGAAGAATGGATAATGTGCTATGGATGCAATTTATGGGCACATGAAGAATGCAGTGATGGTGAAAGCACAAGCAAAGGGTTCCTCTGTAATTTATGTAGAGATTAATTCAAATTAATTCTTTATTCATTATTTATTTTTAACTTATCTATTAACAAATGACTTATATACGTACTGTTCAAGATGATTTTATTTAAAAAATTTAATTTCTTATGTTGAAAATAAGTTGAAACTATTTATTTATCTTAAATTATTCTACTCGTTACTACTTAATATGTACTGTCCGTAATTACCCCACGGATTTTAGAGGATCACGAAAATAACACTTTTCTTTTTTGGACAAAAAAATTACTTAGTTTTCAAATTTAATTAAATATTATGATTAAAAGTAATAAATAAAACCTTTATATTTGTTATTACTCAAAAAATTAACAGAGTTTTTATTTAGTATTTTTAATATTTACTTTTTTCCTTAGGTGTCCGCGATTACCCCACTCTCCCGATACTTATAGTATTTTTTGGTGAATTTTATTTGCTTTACAGAAATATACAGTAAAACCCGTAACTAAAATTCATCTGCACGATTCGGTCACTAATTGTCCTAACGTTAGGCCGAGAAAGTCAGTCAGGTTTACAAGAGTGATATCTGAAACACATCGACAGGCGTTTCGTGACAGATTTTTGAATCAAGGTAACCAGGCCAGCATTTAAAAATAACCTTACAATGGCTATTTTTGCCTTCAGGATCCCACTAAATTTCGTGGCTGAGTGCCTTAAGCGCTCGCCCCCAATCCCGAGTGAAGTTGTAAAATCCGTTTGAGGCTTCAAGGACTTTATGGCTAACAGTATAGTCCCGCACACCACAGCAACACACAGCCACTCCTCCGCATGCCATTGACTGAGTTGCCTGACTGCCATCAGTCTGGTGAGTACGTAAATCAATAATATTCATTTATAACAGTTAATGTGAATAACCCAGCCCGTCCACCTTTGTGTACTCATCATCTCGCAGTTTTTATTTGTATTGATTGAAAACAACGGCATCCACAAAAAAATGCGCAATCCATCACCACTCGTCGCTGTTATGCCGCCCTGCGAAGCCGCTCGGCAGCTGGATATACATTGGCTGATCTTGAAACGCGACAAAACAAAAGAGAGACACTGTGACGGGTATTTAAGAGAGGTTTTTTATGGATTATAGGAATGCGCTTGACCTCGATCTCACCTGATGGTAAGTACGAATGAAGCCGACGATGGATCGCGCATACCTATCATCAAATGCCTGATCACTCTTCGCTTGAAGACTACCAAGTTAAAGGTCGGCGAAAAGACCAACGTCCAACGTCGTGAATTCCACTTCTTAATCGTTCGCATAATGAAAGACGAAGCGAAACGCTTCGTGCGAATTGGGGGAATGTCCACCACATAAGGGTGAAAACTCTCGCAGAGTCTAGTTGCCCTGCGGTGAAACGGATTGGGTGGAATTAGGTCGTGCAATTCCTGTACACACTCTCCCAAGCGTAATCTATAAAACACTGAGAGGCAACCTTACGATGATGCCCAAGACTGAGCATTCTTGCCGTCATCAATACTTCATCGCCAATAAATAAGCTAAGAAGCTGGTCCGGTGTGAAATACCGCCTAACCTTGAAGAGGATCCCAAATTTCCTGGCAGCTTCGTTTCGCTTTCGCTTTTTACTCATTCGAGCGCCTAAAGTTGAGATAAGATGTTAGTTTGATCCCAATAAGCTCGAGGTTGTCTGCTACATGAAGGGAAACACAACAAAAAGTAGGAGTTAAGTTAAAACGGACTCCGTTTAGCAGAGAATAGACACGCCTGTGTTTTTCCGGCATTAAACCTGATCAGGTTCATATTACCCCAGTCGGATACGAACCCAAGGTTTATATTCAAACGCTCGACCATGGCCTCTCTCATCATGGAGTTCCTGTAAGCTAGCCTGCGGATTGGATAAGTACCTCTCAAGTAGGAGAAAAATTTCTTTGGAGAATTATCTCTACTTAGGACAGTCCGACTGGTGGAATACCACCACCCTACAGAAGATCGCACCTAAATAACTTTGTACTGTGTTCCTGCTAAGTCGGCAAGGCGCTAGTGGCACCTATAGTAAGTATTACAAGTGTCCATAGGATACGGAAGCCGCTTACCATCAGGCTGGTCATATGCTTGTTTGCATCCATTGTTGTGTAAAAAAAAAGTATGTGCATGGTGGTGACCCTACTTTACTTGATTACTGTAAATATACGGGCTGATCCCGGAACGCGATACTCTTAAGTGTGCATTTCGCATTAAAAGCTTTCGTAAATTCTGAATAAATTATAATCTAAATTCAATATTTCATATGTATAAATATGAAGAATTTATAATTGTTGTTGGCAAACACGAGTTTCGGACGGATCGTAGCGGATTATGCGAGAGTTTGGTGGATTAAACGTTCATTACTGTTGTTAGGTAACTGTCAGGAATAACGAGCGAGCTCAAAACAAGATTTATGTCGGTTACGTATAAATACCGTAAACCTGTATTATTTTCTATGTTTCACTTCTTCGTCACAAAAGGCAATTGATAACCTAAAGGCATATTTATTGAAGACTTTATAATATTTCATATGAAATATTCATTATACTGCTGCAAGTTACGTTTTTTTTTTGTATGAAGTAACAATTAGGCATGCTGTCTACCTGATATTGAGTGGTCACTACTATTACAAGGACCGGCTTCCACTACACTGTTTTTTTTTTGTAAAATTACAATAGTTTTTAAATGAAATTATGAGTAAACTACAAAACAATGTATGCTAATCAAAAATTATAATACTATTTGAGTACTTTTCCTAGACACGTGAAGAAACAAAAGTGAATATTTTTGTATAAACCCTACAGAAATTTTGGCTAAATGTTTTTTTTTGGCTAATGTTTTCCAATACATTTTTAACAGTGTACCGCGTGTAACACGTCATATTAAATACGGTACTATTAATACAGGTCGGAAAATCGTGTCGGTGATTATGGATTCCGTACTAATTACTTAGTAGTCGTACTATTGACTTAACACTATTTACCCGCACTATTGACTGGGCGCGATAGCAACAGGTGTGATCTGTGACCGCACGTACCATATAAGCAGGCAACGGCTGGCTTGAAGCCATTCTTGCTCGAGCTGTTGGATAGTGAAGATCTAAGTTAATAAGTACTATTTCACTGCCCATCTTGCTGCATATTACACTAGAACCTATAGCTATGTACAGCCAACCCCAAAAGAATCACGGTTCCGATGTGTCATAATAGGTAATACTCCTGAGACCTGAGTTAGAACGCCTTGTGTTGTTGAAATTTTCACACACAAACTCTTCTTTTTGCGTAGGGGGTTACTAAGAAAGAGTACATTATAGAGAAAGTTTTATATATTTTTAATGTTATTGCTTATTATTTTTATTTATTTGTATTTTTTTTACATATATATATTGCTTGTATTGCATAATATATATATACACATATATTTACGACGACATAGTAGTCTTGGCGGAGACCATGGAGGACCTTTGTGCGATGCTCGATGACCTGAGTAAAGCCTCTGAACGAGTTGGTCTTAGAATGAACATGAACAAGACGAAGATTATGTCGAACGTCTATGTAGCGCCAACTCCCGTGAAGATCAGTAACTATACGCTTGAATTAGTTGAAGATTCTGTTTACCTGGGACACACTACCCAGTTAGGTAGATCTAATTTCGAGAAAGAGGTCAATTGTCGAATCCAACTCGGCTGGGCAGCGTTTGAGAAGCAACGTAACATACTCTCGTCCAAGATACCGCAGTGTCTCAAGACGAAAGTCTTTGACCAGTGTGTGTTGCCAGTGATTACATATGGTGCTTATAAGAAAGCTCAAAGTCTCTCAAAGGGCAATGGAGAGGGCTATGCTCGGAGTTTCTCTGCGTGATCGAATCAGAAATGAGGAGATCCGCAGGAGAACCAAATTCACCGACATAGCCCGAAGAATAGCTAGACTTAAGTGGCAGTGGGCGGGCCACGTAGCTCGTAGAACGGATGGCCGATGGAGTCAAAGAGTTCTCGAGTGGCGGCCACGTACCGAAAGACGCAGCGTGGGCAGACCCGCCACATGGTGGTCCGACGACCTGCGACGGGAAGCCGCTGGATGCGGGCAGCACAGGACCGGTCGTTGTGGCGATCTTTGGGAGAGGCCTATGTACAGCAGTGGACGTCTTTCGGTTGAAAAGATATTTATAGTTTAGATTAGTATAGATTATTAGATAAGTATTTATAGATTAGTAGTTTCAGAACCTATTCAATGCAAACAAACAATCAAATCTTTCCTCTTTATAATATTAATTATAATATTAGTTTAGATATTGCTTGTTAATATTATATTATATAATGCTTGTTATCAAAGTATAGTCTCAGATGGATCATAGCGGATTATGCAGGAATTTCGTAAATTAAACGTTCATTACTGTTGTGAGATAACAGCCAGGAATGTCGGCCGGGCTCAAAGTGAGATTTATACTAGCTTCATCTGGATACCGGGAACAAAACATTCGAATACCCGCATTACTTGCTGAACATGGCTACTTTAAGCGTAAATTAAGCAATATTTTAATTATCAACAAAACGTATATGAAGATACTCACAAATATAAAAGTCCCAAGATCAAATATTCTCGAAATCATAGAATTTCTACAGAGATCTTTATAAACAGGTAGGTATCTATATGTATATATACAATATATATATATATATGATATTAATTCCTTTTGCGTAACATACATAATCACACTAACTCTAATTTTCAGAACTTGAGCTTCCTCTTCTTGTTCTTGAAATTTGTGCGTGTTCTGGTCCTTAATTTAGTGTAGATTCATAAGTATGTTCTTTTTCATTTTTATTATTAATATTGTAAAATGTGGAAGAACTTAGACGGGGTGACAGATAAGATTGCCAATCGTCTCGAGAGCTAGAACCCAACATCCTCGAGCAGTCAAAGACATCCACTGCTGCATTCCTTGTACATAGGTAACCCCAAAGATCACTACATCGACTGGTCCTATGCTGCTCGGATACAGCGGGTTCACGTAGTTTTTTTTTTTCGAATTTTATTGATATACACATTCTATACTAGACACTGGTCACTAATATGACATTTTTTTTTTTTTGTTTCTTTCTATATATATATGAATTCAAAAATGACTAGACAGGTTTTAATTTTTGTACACTAGTTATTATTTAAAGGATAGCGTATAAGAATTTTGCAATAATATTTTTAAAAATTGTAAAAACAATCATTGTCAAAAAAAAGGTGTGTGTGCGATTCACACTCGATAGAAGTGAAATTTCATTTTAAAAAAATATTTTATATTTTATTTAAACAGTGTGCAATATACATACACACCTACATTTGCTCTCTCGTTCTGGCTCACACAAAGAGGAGAGACCGATAAAGTGTGTTAAACGTTTAACGCTTGGAAGTCGCATAAGAAGTTTAACTTCAAAAAAAGGTGTGTGTGCGATTCACACACGATAGAAGTGAAACTTCAATTTAAAAGATATTTTATATTTTATTTAAACAATGTGCAATATACATACACACCGACATTTGCTCTCTCGCTCTGGCTCACACAAAGAGGAGAGACCGATAATGTGTGTTAAACGTTTAACGCTTGGAAGTCGCATAAGAAGTTTAACTTCAAAAAAAGGTGTGTGTGCGATTCACACACGATAGAAGTGATAGTTCATTTAAAAAAAATATTTTATATTTTATTTAAACAGTGTGCAATATACATACACACCGACATTTGCTCTCTCGTTCTGGCTCACACAAAGAGGAGAGACCGATAATGTGCGTTTAACGTTAACGTTTAACTTTTAACGCTTGGAAGTCGCATAAGAAGTTTCACTTCAATAAATTTTTATTAGATAATTCATACATAATTTCATGATTGATAGATGATATCAAAGGATTAAAAATAAAATTATTATGAGATGTAAATAACTAGTGCATAATAAATGCGCGCGGAGCCGCAGTTCACCGCTAGTTCTTTATATAAACCATCACTGAAGTAGTTAGTGAATGGATGAACAAGCTATTAACACTTGAGTATTACAAACGTGGCTCATCACATATTCATGACTACTTGGCAAGCCGCTGTAAAGTTAAGTGTTGAATATTTTCGACATATCATAAAAGATGCCATTATATTAAAATGTATAGATTTCGTTTATACTTTTATTATACCATATACAATTAAAGAAATACTACTTTTTAAAAGATCCTATAATTATGTAACGTATATGCCTCCACTATATATAACATGAAATTATAAAATTCATTTGAGTAATTTTTAATAATCCTAATTTTTATTTTCTTTACTATAGGAACTACGAAGGAAACTTCATCGATTTTTCGAATTCACTAAAATGTGTTGTTCTATTACTTTGCTGACATTTATCATAATAACACATATTATATATACAAAACAACACAATTACTAACGTAGCATCTGTGAGCGCACCTTTAGTGCAAACTTGGATATCATATCCATATGCGTGCACACCACCGAAGCCGCAGAAATGAGTTCTTAATTGCAGGAGCAGTCGCTGATGCCGAAATTGGCATGAAATTAATGTGAATGTTACTGTAAAAGCCCGAACGACGGGAAATCATAAGATTTTTCTGTAAAACCAAGATTTTGCAACTCTGAATGGTAAAAGTGCGAAATGTTATGTAATCGTCTTTCATTTCGAACTTTTACCACCAGTCACTCGGTAAATCTTAGGTTTTACTCCAGAGACACGGTAAATGTTAAATACATTTTATATAATACCTACTATAATAATATACCAAACAGAGTCCGTCCGTTCGTCGTCTGGCTGGATTCGGTTAAGTTTGACGTATAATAGGGTTGTACCGAACTGTCTCCTATAAGCACCGTGGCCCGGCAAAATGTCGGGCCGGCCGCCGTGCCGTGACGTTGCGGTAGAATGCTACTAGCAGTCCCGTGTGGTCTCATTACGGCGGCGGATAGTACACCGTGGATTTTTGTGAGTAGGAGTCTCACATATCCACTCGCTCCCCCGAGCAAGTGTGAACCCATGATGGGTTTCTCCACATAAAAAAAGAAGGATTCACTTGTGATAAGAAATAGCGAGATAAAAAGCGGCCCAGATACTAATAATATTCACGTAAAACTTCTTATGGAAAAGCTATAAAACTTATTTATTGCTTAAAAATCTTACATTTCAATTTACATTACAATTACAATTCTCATGTTGGTAAATCCTCAGACTAGTTAAAACTTAGATTTACCAATATGCGGGCTTTTATAGAATCATATGATATACTAACGCTTTAAAGCAAAAGGAAATAATAAAGATTGTCTTAGTAAATCAATGCCTCAGTTCTTTTCCACAATCCCCTAATTTTGCTTCTAACTCAGAGTTTCATTTTATTAAACTTCAGTAAGTACTTAGACGTAGAGGTCTTAACAGTAGAAGGCGAGAATAAAGAACTGAAGTTGCTAATTACTGAACTAAAAAACCATTGTCGAAATGTACCTTTTGCACCGCTTTTATACAACTTCATAGTAATTTACCGTGCCACAAAGAAGCATGACAAAAGGTATTTTCCATAATAGAGTAATTATGCACTTCAGTTATCGCAAGAGAAAAAGTGAAGGAAGTCATTTTCATAAAATACCAGCCTTTGCGCACGATTTCGTGCCCGTTGTCTTTTGAATGAAACGCCTACCGCGCCACCTGTTGTAGAGTGGTTATACTAAAGTTTCATCGCATTCGGATAAATGGTATTGTACAGCATACGTCGAATAAAATAAACATTCACTCCTATCTTCTATAGGCTTATAATATAAAGGCTGAGTGACTGATAACTAAAGATAGAAATGTGCAATTTGGGGAAAGTGTTGATTTTATACCATATCAAAATTTAAATCCTAATGGGTGATAGGATGTAACAAAGTGTGCATGGGATAAAATATTTTTCTGCTCTGCTCCAAAGCCAGTTCTAACAATAACCAATGTTGCCAATGCAACCAATGTGGTATATAAAGCATTCCGCTTTATTGTTTTTTTTCTGTCCACTGTTTTGTTCACATAAACTAGGTACACCGCGTGTATTATTTGTTGATTTATATATGAAGAATAGATATAACAACATAAAAATTTAATGTACCATATGTAATTTATGTATGTATAATGTATTTAATGTACAACATAAATATTTAACGGTTGGCGGTAAATATATTTACATATAATTATGTATAAAGATATCAGATACAAGAAAACAATGAAGCATCCAAAATATTTGTTTCGCGTATTGAAGTAAAATGTACTGACATACGGTAACAAGTAATTCAAATAAAACATATGTAATTTCTTTATAGATATATTTACGTGAGTACCAATTGGGCTATCGAACTTAATGAAATGGCTATAAATAATCTTATTTAATTTATTTTGTACGACACAATGAAATTCCCCGTATCATTGAGGCGGCGCATTACATTGTAGTATATATACTTTAGCCAGGGCAGATGTTTCTGTCCTTTCCGGTAGTTAATAGTTCGACCACAGCGCCGCCTATCGGATCCTAACATACATTCAGTCAAAAAATAATCAGGAATGGATGATTTGTTTATGGTTCCAAATTCAATTTTTTTTTTGTTGTTATTTTGGCACAACTGTTATTCATTTTGGCGCCGAGTTTGAGCTGCATCATTTAGATTAAATACAGTGCTGTTTTTAGTTAGATCATATCTAGTGTGTATTGCGAATTTCATAATGGACAAAAACATCGAGCAAAGACTTTATCTAAATTTTGAATCGCAAATGGAATTTCGTGTTCGGTGACACTGAAAATGTTACAGAAGGCCTACGTAGAATCGACTTTGTCAAAAACACGTGTTTATGAGTGGTACAAAGCGTTCCAAAGCGGTCGAGCTATGCTGGAAGATTTGCGTTGCCCTGGTAGACCAACGTCTTCAACTGAAGTTAATATCGCAAAAGTGGAGAAAATAGTTACTTAAAGTTCTCATTCAAGTTTGAGAGATATAGTTGCTGAACTTTCTGTGTCTCACGAGTCGCTGTTTTCTTTGACTATCGCGGTGTTGTACACTCCGAATTCTTAACGGAAGGTCAAACGGTAAATAAAGTATATTATTTGAGCGTTAAGCGGCGTTTAAGAGAGCAAATTCGACGAAAAACGCCAATTTTGGAAAGAAAATTTTTCGATTTTGCACCACGATAATGGCCTTCGAACAAGGCCGTGATTGTGAACGAATTTTTTGAGCAAAAATTCAACAAATACCATCGTATTACCATTCACCTTATTCACCAGATATGGCTCCAGCCGACTTCTTTCTTTTTCCTAAACTCAAATTACCACTTCATGGCACACGTTCACATTCGGTAGAAGGCATAAAGGAGAATTCGCGACGAGAACTAAACTAAATTCCGGAAAAAGCGTTTAAAAAATGTTTTGATGATCGGATTATTCGTTGGCGTAAGTGTATCGTTTCTGAAAGAGCATACTTTGAAGGCGATAAAATAAATTTGGATAAATAACTAACATTTTGTGTATTTTTGATCTTTTCCCGGTATTTTTTTGACAGAGTAGTATTAATAAACGATCGTCTCGATAAAGCAATTATGTAAGTAAATATGAGCTCAATCGGTCAATTCGTTCGGAAGTTATAGAATCATTAAAAAACGATTTTTATATGTAAGATATATTAAACCAAATAATAAAAAAACAACTTTACTTGTAATTTAGACAAATATATAGTAATTTAATTTATTCAGACTACTAAGTGATAACACATGTTTACATGTTAGTAAATTAAATCCCTCCAATTATTTAATTCAAATTAAATGTAATTAAAATAGAATCTAGTGAAACAGCTACATATCACGCTAGCCCACCCTAAGCTATACACTTTTACTCGGTTAAATGTTTAAGTAAATTTGTGGCATAGTAATATAAAAATGTGTAGAGAATCCTACCGGCCTGGTTTTTGTCGATATGTCGGTGAGTCGCGCTTTCAAGCAAGAGGATTTCGCCGTTGTATTCCGAGATAGCGAAGTTGTTAGGCGATTGTCAACTTGCTCTAGTGTCTCGGTGGTCGCTGTAGTTTTTGAAACGTACTTTTGCCATAATCAGTATATTTTTTATAATTTTGTTAGAATGTATTTAAAATAAATATAACTATAATTATAAATATTTGTATGAATTAACTAAGAACAAATAATACAGACATCAAAACAAAATTCGTACAATTTTAATCCCGGAATACTTGGTCTTAACTACAAAACTGTCGAAATGTATAGACTGAATTGTCGTAAAACAATAGCGCATGAAAATTTATCGTTCACTTGTAGTGAACAAAGCGTTACGATGATATTTATTGTATTGTATACGAGAGCTACTATGTTACAATATGCAGACAAGTTCTCATACCACGGGACTCGTAACATGAAGTGGCAATTAGCGATCCGGACGCCTGTTGTTTGGTATTGTAATTATCGCATTGTAGCAAAAAATAAACGTGATAAACATTTGTTTTTGTTAGGTTTAAATGTATATATTTCCCACATACATGCACATAACACTTAATAGATCTTATATATGACTGAAAAAAGAGTTTTACTAATCCAGGACACCGCCTCACATGACGGCTACATTATGGATAGCGTCACATAGAGTGACGCCATCTTCATTATCCTTGTCAAGTTTTTGAACAATATCTGTAGCGATGGGACCATCCCATGATCCAAGCGAGAATATTGCTGGCCTTTTTTTTTGATTTGACTACACTGTTAGCCATAAAGGGCGCTGGAGCCTCAGACAGCTTTTACAGTTTCACCGGGCTTGGGGCGAGCGCTTATGACACTCAGCCGCGATGTTGCTTGCCTCAGCAGACATCAGTATTTACATAGAGTTGTACAATAGTAGTCGATGTTCAAACCTAGCTGAGTACATAATACAAACACGTTTTGACTACGATAATATCATTTTGGCGGTAGTTGGGTTTCTTTGACCATAAACGAAAAATTGGCGCCGACACATATATAAGACAAATTATTCATTATTTTTGTATTACATAATAGTTAGATAGAGCATTGCAGGGACGGGTAGAAGACGATAATTCTGTCCAACCTTACAACACCCTTGGAACACCCACCATAATGGCACGCTTAGGAGTGTCGTGTTCTGGAAACAACCGGAATATACTCCAGTAGCCAAACGGGGAGTAGGGATATATACCCGAATGGATTGCGACATTTGTGTCCGGCATGATAGGGACAACCGTCAATTATTCAACTCTCGGTGGTTGTCATTGTTCTTGGATTTTACTGTAGGTACTTACTTATCAACTTTACTTCTTCTATATGTATCTATCTATAAATAAATAGAACTCAACGTCTCTCTATCTGTCTGTCCGTTTATGTTCTTCTCACACGAAAATCACTTATCCGATTTACATGTTTTATTTCATTTTTATTCATAGCTATGTTATCTGGTCAGGTTATAGGACATATTTTGTTAGATAAAGTAATATAAGAAATAAGCAGTGACGATAATGGTGAAACAAATCGGAAAAAGACGCGTTTGGGGCGGTTAAATGGCTTACAGTCATTAAACAATACGAAATATATCAAATTAATGTTCTACATAATTGTAGATCTTAAAAAGACCTACAAAAAGTTAGCAATAGCATATATCTATCTTCTAAGGATCAACCACAATAACCATTTTTGTCTTCCGTCTTTTGACTGGGGGCAGCACGATTCGCGCGTGCGCTCGGTATTCTGTATTTCACGCGAGCGGAGGCGTGCACACATCATCATTTCAGCCGAAAGACGTCCACTGCTGGACATAGGCCTCTCCCAATGATCGCCACAACGACCGGTCTTGTGCTGCCCGCATCCAGCGGCTTCCCGCAACCTTTATCAGGTCGTCGGACCACCTTGTGGCGGGTCTGCCCACGCTGCGTCTTCCGGTACGTGGCCGCCACTCGAGAACTCTTTGACCCCATCGGCCATCCGCTCTACGAGCTACGTGGCCAGCCCACTGCCACTTAAGTGTAGCTATTCTTCGGGCTATGTCGGTGACTTTGGTTCTCCTGCGGATCTCCTCATTTCTGATTCGATCACGCAGAGAAACTCTGAGCATAGCCCTCTCCATTGCCCTTTGAGTGACTTTGAGCTTTCTTATGAGGCCCATAGTTAGCGACCCATGCACACAGCTAGCAGGTAATTTAATAAAACAAACAGACAGGGATATAATTCATCAATATCTATTACTTTGCTATAGAAATCACGAAGGTTAGAATGGATCAATTAATTGATAGGTATATGATTTCTAAATCAAAATTCACTTCTATTTTTACCGAACATTGTTGTAGTGTTTGTCATACAACACGATCCGTGATAAGTATCAAATATTCACGGGCAGCGGAGGGGCTACAAGTCTATTGTGTCACAAGTCACAACGTGACTGCAGTGGGTGAGACAAAGCACTTGAGTCGAGAGCCCTTGACGCGTCAGCGGACGAGAGTGCTTCAACGGTCTTACTAATCGCTTCATGGGAAATACTCGATTATATACAATTCATTCGTTGTTTCTTATACTGTTATACATTACATTCACACTCAATATGATTAACATTGTAACTCAATTAATCATAATTTTCAGAAGAGCCGCTTAATTTTCTTCATGATTTCTGTGTTTTTAACCTCCTTCTTTCAACATGGAGTCCTTCATACATAACGTGAAGAGATATTTGAGCAGGCCGGCATGACAGCGACGACTATCGATGGATAGTAAATCCTGCGGAAGTCGCCGATGTTATTGGAATGCACTGTGCTCACCATCAGGTAAAGCGTAGTAACTATGCTTTGCTTCGATAAAAAAAAACTATTTCTAAAGATCTTTCGTCTCAACATTTGTAAATTTTAACTAATTAATTGACGATGATATTATACATGAAATAAATTTTATTTTATTTATAATCATAATTTAAGTCAAATAAAAATTTATCTATAAGTAGTATAAATAACGTTGTATAACTTAGAGTTTTATTTTTTTTAATTTACTTAGCGAATAGTTGTTGATGTACTGTGGACTACGTGTAAATGTATGTCCACGGGTCAAGATAAACAAGTGGGCCAATCATTAGAATTATGAATACAAAAATGCGAGCGGACCGGCTGCGGAAGAAAAATAATAAATTATAACCAATAATGAAACAATGTGTACTCACTAAGGCTCTGTCTCTATGGATCTCTCTATCGCTACACGAACAAAGAAGTTAGTAAGCTCTTATCTTTGCTGCACCGTTAAGATGCAGAATCGTCTCTCGGCCAGCGTGCTACTTCTTTCCTGCGATATAGTGTCCTTTAAGCAAGGCGTGAAGAGGCATTTTATCGGGCCGGCATGACGGCGAAAAAAAAATGTTCATAGAATCTGTCACTCGGTAGTAGTCGCCTTTATTTATAGACTCTACCATCAGGCGCCATATATCTTTTTTACCGATCTAGATAAAAAAAATGATTAAAGAGAAATATTTTTATTTGAAAAATTGTCCGTTGTTTGTACATAAGTACTTGATTTATACAATCTTTATTTATACAAAAAATAATACATTCTCCTTAAATACTCGTAAACATAATAACTCTTGGCAACAAATTTTCTTTTCCAATCTGAATAAATGTGGAATAAATAAATGATTTAGATATTAAAAAAAAAAGTTCTTGAGTACGTAATTTCAGAAACCTGCATTTCAGACTAACTGCACTTTCCGGGTGTAAAGGTTATATTAAAGAGTCAGTAACGATAGAACTTTATAATACGGTGCCGCGCGCCCGTTCACTAAACGTATCCTTTAAGATATATATATTTATATAGTTTTTAAGTGATATTTCTTTAAGCGCGTTATGAAAAATGTATGAGTGAATTAGAAGTTGTTTGCTAATTCTTGTTTTAGTGCAGTAAAGATAGTCACACTCGCTGTTATGCGACGCAATTGTAACTTCCAACGAGCTTATACATACCCACTTATTTATTTCTTAAAATCAATGTTAAAATCTAACAAAATTTTGAAAACATTCAATAAAATACGTATAAGAGATAAAGTTATTAAACACCTATACATTGTTATATTTTTTAATTGTTATATTCAAGTTAGTAGAAACCATATAATCATCATCAGAACTTAATCAACACAGTAACCCTTTCCGGTAGCGGAAACGGATGAGAGTTGAACTGTGCATCAACCAGCGGAATCGGAGGCGTTCCGGTCCGTTATCCGTGTTCGTGCACTTCCGGTCAGCGTGGACATCATTTTATCTACCCTATTATTTATTATGTATATACATTTCTATTTGAGTATTTTACTTACTTTCCTATGAGAATATAAACAAAAAACAAAAGAAATTTGGAAAGAGGCAGATGGAGCCTGACAGAACACGAAAATGTTCCTAACAATTTGAGTATTAGTTTTCAACTGTGTTAATTTTGAAAGGAAACGTCACACAATGTCAGCAGCCCGTGTTTTAATATTTTATAATAATATGTCGTCTTGTGTGTTCTTCCAGAAGACAAAAAAGGAAGGTAGAAAATCGTTTCATATGTAAGAAAGCTTATTTTGATATTATTTTCCGTGTTACTGATTACAAAACTGCAACAGTGTTGCTAGGTTACAACGAAATATTTTCCTGGAAGTTTTAGTAAAATATATGTATGTAGCGTTGGAAGATCATTTTATTTACAACCTAACTATCATGAAACTAAAGGTAGGGTAATATTTGTTACGTAATAGATTGTTTGTTTGACAACGAGACACTGCGTTATGGTTCCAAAGTAAAAATTATAGAGAACCCTGGACAGTAGTTGTTGTTCAGTAGAGAAGTCAAAAATTCAAAATTCCAGATGGAAAATTAAAATGGTTTCGACATCGGAGCCATTAATAATAGCTATGGTAACTTAAAATAAATGTAAATAAATAAAGAGAACCAAGATAATTCATTGATAAGGAAAAAAATCATGATGGCAGATATGTTTAGTTAAAAATTGGTATGTAAAGGTCCTTGGGACTCTTCATTTCAAGTACAAAATCAGTTTTTTCATGACCGATGATGGATTAGTGTAGTCGACACTACCGAAGTGGTAAAAAAAAACAATAAAATTTATTTTAATTACCCTGGTAATATTATTCGCACGGTCGTACCTGTTATCTGGTTGCCCAGGACACGTAGCTAAATGCATGTCCCACTTTTGTTGTTCGTAAGGCTCTGTCTGCCATTTTCTCAAATCTATGGTCAAATGGTACCAAATCCGAGTTACTATTTATTTACAACTGTCAACACGTATATAGGTCTATAGCACAGTTCCCCCGCGAAATAAATAAAGCGAAACCGCTGTAGTGACGCCATGACTTGTCCGTTGTACGGCATACGAAACAGAAGCTAAACTGACTGTTCTAACGCAGAAATCTAACTATGAATCTATCTCTTTCCCTTGCAAATTCGGTGTTGTCGGTGTTTCGCCTGTGACATCTCCGCGTTCGGTCGTCATGTAGTGTAGGGTTGTTTTGCTAAGAGGAATATGTAGCGGATTCGCCTTATTTATTTCGCGATTGAGGTATGCGAAAAACAATAATTAATCCATTTGGCACTTTATTGGATCATTGCAAATAGAATATGAATGTGACGTTCACAATTGATGATTGATGACGGATTTAAGTAGTTGTATTTTTCAAGTAAGTATAAATTATTTAGTGGTGTCTAAAGGCTAACTAAATGCATTGGATTACCCCAGAGTGACCGAAGCGTATAAGCTTTGATTCGTTTACGCAGCTTCCGTATTGACACACTTCAGAAATGTTTATAATTAAATAATCAAATCTACTAGTTGCAATGTGTTATCAGTATTAGGTTTTATAAGTTTTTGACATAATTTAATAAAGAGATATACTTTCATGGCGGTGCCTAAAGAAAGGTTGTGTGGGAAACCGATGCGTATTTTTTTTATCTTTATAGGTTTGGCGTAGTGACCTCAATCTCATCTGATGTTAAGTGATGATGTGACCCAAGATGATAACACGCTAAACCTTGGCGAATAGTTGTTGATCGTTCAGATTTTTATAGTGTCCAGAATTATTATTACTATTTCAAAACTATATAATACGTTTACTTCTAGTTAATCTGGGGATACACGACCTACTTCTTTTTTTAGTTTACCGCCAATTTTAATTCTCAGCTTTCATTAGACACTCTATACGCATGAGTTCCTTTCGAACTCTTGTCGTGCTAGAAAGTTTTACTACGAAATCATTCAAACTAAAAACGTGGTATAATAACACTACCGAAAAATATTTCCACTTGTTTTGAACAAAACAAAACCTTTGTTTCTTTTATCTTTTATAAACACGTTTCTGTTTATTTTCATACAAATATGTCTATACAAAACAAACAGTACTAGAATGTACAATGAAAGTTGATGTGAGATCCGCCCTGTGGTCATATAAATATTTAACGGCATGCTTGCCGGAATATGAAGCGGTTAATTTAAATTCTAACTCATCAGTGTGTTGCGGTCAAGCACTTATGGTATAACGTTGCTACTTTTTCATTATATCGCTTCTTGTTACGTCATTTTAATGTGAATTTTATTTTATGACTGAAAGATGGTCATTACTTATCTATAATTATTAATAAACGTATTATTATCTTATTTTTTTAAAGAACTTGCTGTGCGCGCGTCTCGTACTACAGAACTATTGTATAATAGATCGTATATATCTATTTTTATAAAAACCTTAAATCTAAGGAGTGAAACAAAAGAAAATTGATCAAAATTTATAGAGCAGTTTTTGCGTGTTGCGCGCGCTACAGAAAACCTCAATCATTTTATTTACATAGATAGATTAGCTGGCTCCACGGACGTTGTTCTGGCCTCTTCATTAGTCAATAACTAAACCACAGCACCACCTATCGCGATCAGAGGTACCCTAAAAACCTTTTCCTTAAAAAACCCTTAGATCTGCCGACTTTCATGGTGATCGGTAAAACGGTGTTGGAGTTTAACAATGTCAATTGTTATATAAATATGTATATGCCAACATCCACTCTTTTTTATCGTTATAGGTTTGGCGTAATGGCCACAATCTCACGTGATATTAAGTGTCGATGTGGCCCAAGACCATAACACGCTAAACCTAGTTGAAGACTGGCTCTCAACACCCTATAGGTTCTTGGCGACAGATTGTCAACTTGAGGGTGGTACCTAGCCAGATGGGCATTAGAAAATGCCCTACCACAATTCTATGGTTTCATAATGTATTATCAAAAGCTAGGGCTTATTTGCAGGGATTTAAACTCACGACACGATGTCCGTACAAGCTGCTACTAAACCAGCATGAGCAAAATTTTCTATATAATAAAGTTATTTTATGTTTAGTGGCGGGTGTTGTTGAACTTGATGTTTTATTATGATTTTTAGTATAGTTACTGTAGTCGCTAAGATTTTCAGTAAAGATATTAATTGAGTCGATCTATGAAGCTATAATCAAGATTTTTTGATTGTTTAGGATGCATCTATGACTATAGTGTGACTCAATGACCGCCGTAAGTGGTTTCAACACATTCCACAGACGAATACAATAGAAAACAATTAATTAACCTAAAATGCTGATGCTGCCCAGTTGCTACAACTAACAAAAACAGCTAACCTATATTAAGTAAGATATTGTTTAATTTAATACCTCAAATTAGCATTCCTAGTATGTATCTTTACCGCAGAATACTCAGGATATAACTAAATATTGCACAAAATAAAATGTTTCTCAAACATTTCATAACTAACTATTTTGGCTCGGTAATCAAAAAAAAATCCTGTCCTGTCCTGGACCCTGCGTATTTTCTTGCCGATTGTCGGCTTGAAGCTGATATAGATCCGCCTCTACAGTGTCACTTCAGCGATATCCAGGCCAACAAACCTGACGACGACCAGATAGTCCTCCAAGTGTGCTCTTTTGACTGCTTAATCCTCATTTATTCTCTGTAGGTGGCCGAGCCAGCGAAGTCTATTAGATTTTGATGATGTTGGGCTCAGCCACCAAATTCTCAATCTCAACATTCTTTCGAATTTTCCCAGTGTCTCAGGATCTTTCGGAGTACTTTCCCAAAACATTTCATGACGGTCTTCATAGCGTAACTGATATACGAAGCCTATATACACATTTATAAGACAAAATATATTTAAAATTATACTATTATTCGTTTACATATACCTAATATGCTGAGTGAGATACATGTCAAGGCTTAGAAAGACGATCTATATGAAATAGTACAAAGCACTCTGAACTTATACCCATCAATGACTGAAAACGCCACGATAATTTCGAGAATATGCATAAAAATTTAGGAGCATAAGGAATATTTAATAACCTGCAATAGTGACTGGCTTTATTCCCTTACCTTTTGGAATTTGTCATTAGCCTTATCTTTATTTGTGACACCCAAAACAGTGATCAGTGGTATTATTTTTTTACATTTTTGTTATATGTTTTTAATGTAAATATATTACGTGCTGTAATAATTCTTTTAATTACTGGACTTTACCTTGAAGAGCTAATTCTAATGTATATAAAATAAAGCTATTCCTCACAAACACTAATATACTAAAATAAAAGAGGTCGAATTTGTCATTAGCCTTATCTTGGTGATCTTTTGTACATTTCTGTTATAGCTGCTATATTATAGTGCTGTAATTATTATTTTAGTCCACTGGACTTTAACTTTGAAGAGCTAATTCTAATGTATATAAAATAAAGCTTTTCCTCACTACACTATACTACACAACACTAATATACTACCTAAAATAAAAGAGGACTGATAAAGTTTGAGAATCACTGAATTGTTAAATGTAGGCTACTGCGGTTTTAGTGCTACAAATGCAAATATGTGCATACAAGTAGACACAAACCGGGGTACCTATCTACACGTACTAATTACACCTACATTTGCCGATTAGTAGTGTTATCATACATACATAAGCGAATATTCAGGTCAGTGCATCATGGACGTTCATCACATAATGATAATTATTGTTCAACGGTGTATATGGATATTAACGTTTTACGATTAAAGGAAACAATCTATACATAATTATAAGATTACTTGTCCTGACTGACTGACTGATTCATCACACAGCCCAAACATCTCAGGCTAGAGGACAGTGAAAATTTGCATGCGGGTTCGTTTTACACTGTAAGTGAGCACTATGGAAGAATTTTCGGTAATGAAACCCCTTAAGCTGGTGAAAAAAGGGATGAAAGTTTGTATGAGAATACGTTATTTTTTAAGATAGATCCGTCTTCGGTCGTATTGGTTTTTGGCCTTTAAAAGAAAAGTATCTCAGAGTTTCGCGAATTATATCAGGTTATTTTATATCATAGAAATTTTAGAAAAAGTCAGGGTAGGACGAAACAGGCTAGAGTTACGCGATATCAATAGGAAAATCCTCCAGGAATCTATCAGCAAAATGCGGGAATTTAAAAATAATAGAAGTTTTAGTGATAGTAGAAAAAATACATTGCAAAGTTCTAGCATGTAGAGAAATCTGAAGAGATTATTGTTGTGTTATTTTAAAGAGCATTCTAATGTAGTTAATGAAGGTAAAAAGTGCGACTGTTATACATACAAGTCTGTAAGTATAAATTCGTTTATAGTGTTACACCCGTGGGTAATAAAATACCGTAGTGACACACGAAAGCAATTTATTCGTATTTAGATAAAAATTATTGAAAAGAACAAAAACAAAACAAACGCATAAATCGTCCACCGAATATTCTCACAGAATAAACCTGTATGTACTCACAGAATAAGACTGTATGATTCTCTCTTATTTCGCTTTTTATTACCACTTCGCTTTCCAATTTATAACTGCCGCGTCTCGCAACTCGACTGCCTTATATATCCAAATGATTCCATCCCGATATCTCTAGAAGGTTCCTGAACTCTTAACATGTTGTTAACAACTTACCTCATCGCTTTTAAAACGAGGGGAACGTTTGATTTATAGCCCATTGTTTGTTGACGGTTATAACGATAAGGCTGTCTATGTGCGTGTCGTCGAACTATGACTACACGACACACGACTACACTATGATAAATACACGAACTTTCGGGTACATTCCGGACGCTGCTTGAGATTTCGAGAATGGTGTTTTTTTTTCTATTTTTTTCTTACTCAGACCGTAGCAATATTAATCATCTATGTAATTACAATACAATAATTAAATACTTATTACATGTTATTTCAACTAATGTTTGGGTCAATATAAACTAATTGAAAATTAAATGTAACATTTGAGCAATTGGCAAATAATGTATACCGTACCTCGGTTGACCATGGGATTCGCTGAGTCTGAGTACGATAAGGCAATGGAACTCGAACGTCCGGAAACGAGCATCACCTTCCCATACTTCCTTCGTTCGTATCTGCCAATATACTAGGAATGTCCACTTTGATGTAATACATTTATTGAATAATCTATTGCACGTAAATGTACTATTAGAGAACGTATTGCTAAAAGGAATTTTCTACTAGTCTACTAGTCTTCCAGAGGTGCATGGAAAAGATGTATGTAGGGTGTGCATAATGTTTAGTAAAAAAAAATCTAGTAGATATTCAACTGCTCCAAGTAAAACCTACGAAGCAAATACTTGAAGGAATCCCGAGAGTTGGCTAAATGGATTTAGATAGGAAGCGAATTCCACAGTCACACTGCCGTTATGACGCAAAATCGGTTGCGAAAATATGTATGTCCACTTGTTATACTAAGAGTTAAAGAATCGGAAGATCTTAGCGTTCTATTGTACGTATCCGCAAGAAATTGAAATAGCGTTTTTAATTATATATTTTTTAATGTTGTGATATATCGGAATTCAATCTGTTAAGTGGACACGGCAGTCTATGGCTTCCGAACTGACCCCAAAAGGAAACAAGTCCTAAGGCCAGTCATAATAAGTTGCTACTCCTGACGAGAACGCTTCGTGTGCCGGTGTGCTGCTACCCATACCCTTCGATCCGGAACACAGCAGCACGAACACTGCTGTTTTGTGACTGAAATCGGTTTGCGATTGTAATAGGATCGATGTTATTCGATACATCATATATTTTCAGCTAAGTCTAGAGCAGAAAAATAAAATATGAGTAGGGCTTTCCAATCGAACGACTTTTTTTAAAGCCCAGGACTCTGGGCTAAATAAAATCTTAAAATACACCACGTTTTATTTCTCGATCTATTTCATTCGATATATCGGATGAAATATCTATATGTATGACGGATATATTTCTTTTGTTTTAGAAAACATCTAACATTTTTCGATAAATAAAATAGTAACATCGAATGGTTTCAAAATATGTATATATATTGAATATCCTTACAGGCTGTAAGACTACAACAACACACACCTTCTTTTACTATCTCTGAATTACTCGTGTATAAAGTTGTAAAGTATTATCCCAACAAAAAGGGGCCTAGTTTAGTGGGTATCGACGTTCGGGGTAGACTTTGTCACAGATAAAAAAGCGTAGATCTAACGGGTGCCAAGTTCTGTAGTAGTTCCTTTAATTATAGTTATATGTGTACGTTCTTCAATTCATTTGCAAAACAATTTGTTACTATCTTCGATATGGGATTTCTAAATTGGCAAGTTTTAATTGGCAATCGATTACGATCAAAAAATTTGACTCCGTTAATTAGAAATTAACATTAATATTTCTTGACAATAAAAACTTGCCAAGTTAAAAACCCCATATCAAAGAAAGTAACAAATTGTTATATAACTGTATAACTTCACGCTAAGACTCGAAGGAGCATAGCAGTAACCATTAACGTTGAGCAATCTGGCAAGCTATAGGTGAGTACGGGAAGTTAGAACAAGGCTACACGGGAGTGTTGTCAGCGGCAAGATGGAGGTTTAATCAAATAAATTTAACACGTGTGAAGTCGTGGGTCACAACTAATGTTTTATAATTTTCAAGGGAAGAAAAACACTGTAATGAAACCATAGCATGGTGGTAGGGTTTTTTCTAATGCCCGCCTAGCTAGCTACCACCCTCGAGTTGAAAATCTGTCACCAAGTTCCAATAGGTGTGTTCCGGCAGCTGTACTTGAGAGCCAGTCTTCCACTAGCGTGTTATCATCTTAGGCCACAACGTCACTTAAGATCAGGTGAGATTGTGGAGATAACCTATTGGCCGGTGATTTATATACTAAAATAGTGTCTGTAGGTGTTAGTCTAAATTAATCCAATTTAAACATTATCCAGAATATAAATCTTCTTTAAATACAGACAGAGTGAATAATAGGTTACATAAAGCGGACGAGTGATGGCCACAATGACCGGTAGTGCTCACGAGAATAACGGTCTGGAACGTATCCGGTTCCGCTTACCGTTGCACCACAACCCTCTGATAACTAGAATATGTTAACTGTTCGAAAAATTGCAGCCAACTTAACAATTCTTCGTAACGACCACGTTTTAAAAATAAAAACGATATAGTCTTTTAGGCAGAGTAGACAAAACTAAGCACATTTTTTTTGTTGACGTGTTTACGGTTATGAGGACCTTAATATTACCTCATTATTACTTTTAGAAATCGTAACAAATAAGTATTTAAAAAATATATTTCATAAATTCTCAACCGATTCTAATCAAATTTTGTAGACTGGAAGCATACGTCATATTTCAATTCAAGACTATGTGATTTGTCAATATGAATAAAAGTAAAATTACGGGATTAAAATAGCTACTGCGCAATAAACGCGTGCAGAGCCGCGGGCACACCTCTAGTCTTTAATATAGTCTGGTTACAACTGAAACGCGAGTTCCGGCTGTTATCTCTTCGAAACCGTTGATGAATTCATTCGGTTCCATTCGTTTTAGTGTTTCGAAAGTATTCTGACATTGAGGAGTTAGTGACCGAGCCCAACATCATCGACGAAACAAAATCTCATAGACTTCGCTTGCTCGGTAACTTACTGAGAAAGGGAGAGGTTCTAGCAGTCAAAAGAGCATACTTGGGACGAGTAACTGCTCGTTGTACAGTTAGTCGGCGCAGGTATCGCTGGCCTGACACTGTAGAGGTGAACCTGTGTCAGCTTCAAGCAGATAATTGGCAAGAAAGTGCGCAGGATAGGTACAAGTGGCGTGCTTTTGTTTCGGAGGCCAAGACCCTTGTTGGATTACTGAGCCAATTTAGTAAATTTAGTTTTAAAAGTCGAAAGAACCGGGTATCTATATATTTATGTATTATTCAGTTTTATACATAACGTTATAAAAAAAAAGATAGATGTGGTGTCGTGGGATACCAGGTAGGAACGAAGTTCCTTCGGCTAATGTAGAATCGAACCAATTTGCAAAAAAAAATCATGCTCAATTTTATGTAGGTTTTCTTGATTTTTCTCTTAAATTTTGCTGATTAGTTTCTATTTAAGTACAGGAAAGTATTTAGGAAATTCAGTATTTTAGGAAGTAATAAATTACGTAAAATAAAAAAAAATGAATATAAATGAAAAAAGATAAATGAAAAGAAAAAAATAATATATGATAAATAAATAAATATAATTAAAATAATAAAAAGAAAAATAATAAATTTAATAATTTATAAATATAAATTAAATTAAAGTGTAAATATAAAATATAAAAAAATAAAAAAAGAAAGAGAATTATATATTATATATATATTATTATATATATTTATTTAAATACTCCATTTTCTCCTATCATTACATTATTTAATTATATATTTATTAATATAATTATTTTTATCTTTAAATTTTCTTATAAATTCATTCTTTATACTTTAATTTTTATTTTTATATTTATAAATTCTTTTAATTTCTTTATTTATTTCTTTTAATTATTAATTTTATATTTAATAGAGAGAGAAGGGATGAGAGAAAGAAAAGAAAGAGGGAGAAAAAGAAAGGTATTATACACTGCTCGCATGCGCACGTCTCATTTAACGTTTTTATTCCACGGACTTTTTCTTACGGTTTTACTATCACATTTTTTTCAGTTCGGTCGCGCAGCAAAATCCCTATCTCCTCCAAGCCTTCCGTAAGTAACTTCGTTCCAAAAACCTAGGAATCAAATCCAACAGAATCAGGACGCCAACTTTTTGGTCGTCGTGTTCAAAAACTTAAAACAAACAAGGTAATTGTCAGGGATGTCGATTGAGATGCACGCGCATATCATAGGTAAATCCCGTTTCCCGCTAAGGAAACAAAATTCGTCGTGCATTTTCACATCCGACAACAATTATTGTGTCTGGCCTACTTTATCATAAGTTCCATCATCATTCCCTCGTGGAAGCTTATCAGCTAGACTGATATGGTGGAAGATATTAAGGTATTTTCAGTATATCTTTACTACTGTTCTCATACAATAAGACATACATTACTTTAGCGTTTATTGCAAATTATGCCTGATATGTGAACTATCACTGTGAAAAGGAATTTATTTGTATTTAATGGAATGTTTTTATTGATAATCAACTGATATCCTAAGAAAATAATTATTATATTATTAAACAGATTTGTGTACAAATGCTTAGTAATCAAATAAAGGATGGATATGCTTTATATGAAATATGTACATTCAAAGACTGCAACAAAACCAAAAAGTATACGTTTCAAAATGGCCCGATTGAATTCAAGAATCGCAACCAACTACTTCGATCTCCCTTTTACATGGTAGTAAGGGGGGTTTTCATGCTTATTCCAACTGCCCCTTCTCTCACGCGCGCATCGGACAAACCCTTTGTCAGAGTAATTGATTAATTTGAAGCAATGATGGCTCAGTCGTAGCGTGTACGACTTCGCGTCGATTGACGTGAGTTAGAATCCCTGCAAGGAGCCTGAGCTTTCGTTGAAGGAAAACATTTTGAGGAAACCATAGCATAGTGGTAGGGCTTTCTCTAATGCCCATCTAGCTAGCTACCACCTTTAAGTTGAAAATCTGTCGCCAAGCGCCAATAGGTGTGTTCCGGCAGCTGCACTTGATAAGCCATCTTCCACTAGGTTTAGCGTGTTATCTTGGGTCATCTTGGGCCACATTGTCACTTAGCATCAAGTGAGATTGTGGCCAATACGCCAAAAACTAATAACTATAAAAAAAACTACATAAATAAATCGAAAGCGGTTAGTATGATGGTTTCCAAGTGTCCTTACCTTCATCAAAACTGGTGAATAATTATGATCTATGCAATAATATATAAAACTAAAATTAGCTTAATTAAGCTTAAGTTAATATAATAAAACACACAAACTCCGTATTACATAAAACTTTAACACGATAAAATGAATTTACAACATATCGTAGTCTTCTTTAATCATATCCGCCGCTCTCTCTCCTATCATTATGGATGGAGCATTCGTATTACCGCTAATTATTTTGGGCATAATACTAGCGTCTACAACACGAAGATTATCAACACCATAAACTTTCAAATGACTGTTTACCACTGCAAAATTTGAATCAGTACCCATTTTACAAGTCCCAACCGGATGCCATAAAGTAGTTGCCGTACTTAGACATATACATTCCCAATAATCATCACTGTCTAACTCATGCTTATCACAGTCTGTCCAGTTCATTCGACCCAAAGAGCCGTTAATCGATTTAAAATATGTCGTATTAACAATTTGTGTAAGTTTCTTGATACCTTTAACAGCTAAGGCTCGATCTCTGGAATCTTCAAAATTATTCCAATAAATTTTTGGACTAACGTTTGGATTATTTGAGTGTAAAGATACATTGCCTCTTGAATACGGTTGTAAATAAATAAAAGAAAATAGGTACAAATTTTTGTTCACATTTTGTTCAATTACTGAATTTATAACACTTGATTTATATGCTGAAAAACTGGATGCAATTAATGATGATTTTTTCTGAAATATTTTTAAATGGTTCTGAAAGATTGGAAAAGATGCGTTATCATCTTCAGCATAAAATGAAAATATATCTGAATAACTACTATGTGCCATATGGCCTTTTCGATCGTAAATATATCTTAATGTATCAAATTTTTCTTCAGATATATCTGTATATTTAGGTTCATCTCCGTAAATAGTTACAAGAACCATAGCGTGATCCTGTAAATTTTGTCCGACCATTGGCAAATCAACCAAACACGTAATATTTTTTGATTCTAAATGCTCCTTAGAACCAATACCAGATAACAAAAGGAGTTGCGGTGAATTTATAGCACCGGCACTAACAATTACTTCTTTATTTGCATAGTAAGTTTTTGTAGTACCATTATGCTGAACTTCCACTCCGTTCGCCGTATAATTATCATTATTATTAGATAGTAAAATTTTAGTCGCTAAGGCATTCTTTAATATTTTCAAGTTTTTTCTATCTTTAACAGGAGCTAAATATGCATGAGCAGTACTTTGTCTTACTCCATCAGCTATTGTTACCCTAGATATACTTGCACTCATGCAGTTTGCAACATTTATATCGGGAACTATTTTTATACCTAGTTCTTCCCAAGCGGAGAGTAGATGTTCAGTTATTTCTCTGTAAGTGCTATTAGATGTATTTATAATTAGGGGTCCATTACGGCCATAGTGCTCTCGAATAGTGGAATCATTTAATAATTTCATATCTTGTAAACTCTCTGCTTTCTTGAAGTACTCTCTTACGACAGTGGGATGCCATTCGTTGTTTCCAGCATCGTACCAAGTTTGGTAATTGTTGTCGTTACCTTGAACATAATACATAGCGTTGATGCTGCTACATCCACCAAGCATTTTGGCTCTTGTCCATTTTACAGTATTATTTACGTTTGCTTTATTTGTTATTCCATTATCTGTCGTTGTATAATTCCAATCAACTGCAGTTCCATACAAAGTGTTATCCGTAAACGGGATCTGAAATGTATGAATATAAACACTACTAATTAAGCTTCTGTCATAATTGTATCTATAGTACTATTATAAAGAGGTAAAGTTTGATTGTGAGTTTGTAAGTATGTCTGTAAGAGGTACTCTCTGAAACAACTGATCCAATTCGAAAAAATCTTTCACTAATAGAAAGTTACGTTCTTCCTGATGGTTATAGGCTATGTTTTATTTTGATTAAATTGTATTGTAACGAATATTAGGGTCCATTTGTAAACCAAGTCGGATAAAATATCCCGTTTCGCTGCTATATCTGCGTGCGCTGACCAAACTGTTTGATAGAGATGAAAATAATGTACTAAAATATTATTATGCAAAAAAAAACATTTGTAACAATCAGTTTGTGTTTTGGCCACTTTATCAGCTCGCGCTAATCAAACGGTTTGCAATAGGTGAAAACAATGTACTACAATATTATTAATCGCTAAAAGATCTACAAATAAATATATAATAATATATATGTAAGTTTTATAGAAATCACTATAAAAATATTTTAGTAATTAATATGGCGTTTGGTCGCTTTAACGGCATGCGTTGATCAAACTGTTTGAAATTGGTGAAAATAATGTACTACGATTATTGAAGTAGTACATAATAACTCCATAACAACGATATTGTTCACTGCTAAAACATCCAAAAAACAATTTATAATAGTATACATGTAACTTTCACAATAAATAATATTTTAGTAATTAATACGTCCTTTGGGCGCTTTATCGGTATTCACAGATCAAATGGCTTGCAATGTCTCATTACTTGTCTTAGTACAATTTTTTCAATCCTAAAAGTTCTGGAAAACAATCTGTGATAGTATATGTGTCAATACAGAAACCCTGATAAAAAATAATAATAATTAACCGCCTAGCTACTTTGTCGGTCTGTGCTGACCAAACGATTTAAAATAGTAGAAAATAATGTGCTGCAATGTTCTACGATAAAAGCTGTAATTTGGTATGGGTATACATATTAATCACGTCGACAAAGTGGTAATATAAAATATTGAAATCGTTTATGGTACACATAAAGTGACAATTGTTTCTTTTTGTCTATCAAATCGTGTGGAGTGTCGTTGGATAGGTCCTTCAAAAATATTGTGAGTCTGTGAAAACTATTTTTCGATTCAAGGATCTAATTTGTTAATATTTATAATGAAATAATGAGAATTATTACATACTTTGCGTAAGCATTTTATGCCCAAATGATATTTAGGCAAAGTATGAAATACATCTCCGATTCGGTTCGAATATCACGTAGGAGCTTTTGGTAGAATCTCAAAGTGTCATGTGATGGTTTTTATTTTAAATTCATAAGCATATGTTAATTGGCCCTATGATATGTATCTTTGGCGGCATTTTATGTAATAAAGTTTGGTTTATATGCCAAAATGCCAAATACTATATAGGCAAAGTATTTCAAACACCCTCATAAGGCGATCGTGCTCATCTGAATCGGTCTCTGAATAGTCGTTCTCGGAGTAGCGATCAGGAGACACTGACGCTCGCCGGCCTCTTCACTTGTTCGTAAGTCCAATGTTACCTAACCGTTGATATTTTGTAGCGTACATGCGTATGTACGCTACGTTAGTTTTTAACGCGAAAAAAAAGGTTCTAACGGAATCCCGTGTCGCCCCACCTGTCACGATTAATAGTACACCGTGTGGTTTTAGTGAGTAGGAGTCTCATATAACCCTCTTGCTCTCCTAAAACTCTCACGTGATATTTGAAACGAATCGGAGATATATTTCATTATTTACGATTTCTCATTTGGCATTCTATAGAATGCCTAGGCGATGTATGAAATATTAAACATTTCATACATTGCCTATAAAATATACATATTATAACAAATAAAAGTGAACTATTATTAAAATGTTTTTTTTTACTATTATTATTTTATTTATTAAAGTGCTATTTACTAATTTAAACGAATGTCTGATTTCAAAACTCAAATGTTCCAGCTAAATGAATTTATAAATTTGAATTTGGAATTCTTAACCAAAGAGGAGATATTTCAGATCAAAGTGGTCAGTACGACAAAACGCCAATTTCATATGTAAGGACCTAATATATAATAGATATAGAATATTAAGTAAGGTTATACAGTAACCATGAACATTAAGCAATCTGGCAAGTAGTAGGCAGGTACGGGAAATAAGAACGATAGGCTACACGGGTGCTTTGACAACGACGCGGTGGAGAGTTGGTCGAATCAATTTATCACGGTTTAATTCGTGGTGCGCAGCTAGATAATGTAACTGTAGATGTGTTAACATTAATATGTAACTGTTAACGTTATGTAAATGTAAATACATGTTAATATGTAACAGTATACCATCGTAACATACTTAAAATCCACATAATTTCCACTTACAGAACTCTCTACGGGCGGATCACCCCCAGCTTCTATAAGCAATACATTCCAACTATCTATTTCGGTTAGTCGATTTGCTAACACGCTGCCAGATGATCCAGCTCCTATTATAATGAAATCAAATACTTCAGAATCTGAAATAAAAATGAATTGTGTACATAAAAAAATAGACCTGTTGTAGGATAAATCGTTAATTTTCAATGCCTCTTTGTTAGAACGCGTATCACGTTAAAACTATTCAAGCTGTTAGCGACGCCGAATGACTATATCGCATGACCTAACAATATTATATAGTTAGAACTGTTATATAATTAATGTATAGTTAAAACTATTCAGAATACGTATAAGTGTAGGTTAGTCAACTTGTTAAAAAGTAATAATGACTCGTATAATGGTAATTGTTCACATGCTATGTTTGTATTTGTTATATTTAAATAAGCTATGATTGGATTTGTAAAATATGTTTTCGTAATATCGTAATACTGATTACGTGTAGGTTAAACATTTCAGGATTTGACTTTACAATTATTTTAATGTGTAATTTAATTTATAATTGTTACGTAATGTAAGAAATATTAATGTTTGATGATATTATGTTATAAAATTATTAAGATTGAGTCACCATATTTATAGTAAACTCACAAATAGTAGTTGAGAAATGTTTGACAACTAACGCAAGGTGACCAATCACGATAAAGAAAGCGAACTCTTGTTATGTAAAATTGTAAGACAAAGACAGGAAGATAAATAAGGCTTCCTTATCTAACAATCTATAAAATTGTAAAATTTAGAGTATTTCGGGATAGTTTACATCTAAATAATGTAAAATAAGTTAAGTCTCAAGTTTCAACACATGTTTAAATAAGAAAATGTTAATACTTGTTAGAATCTTATAAGATTATTGTAAAAGTAGAAAAACAGTTTGTATATAAGAATTTCCAGGAGCCGCGATAGTACATAGAATTAGATAGAGAGAAAGATAGAGTTAGATAGCGGCATCACTTTCTTTAGAAATCATATAAATATAGCGACGGGTTCCAAACCCGTCAGATCGCTCTCAGAGATCGCTCTCAGATCGCTCAGATCGCTATACACGGAAGTCAATCCACCTCAAGACTCCTCAAGATTACCTCAAGACTGAAGAAACCCTGCGTGAAGACACTCTAGTGTTATAAGGGAAAATAGTGTACATACTGGCCTGTATCATCAAGAATATAAGTGAACGTGAATTTGGCATCGTGTTTTTGTTACCCGCCAGCGCCCAGTTCACCATAAGTGACGCCGAGGACAATTCAATCGCGTCTCTTCCGTGCATCCCGTTTTGGTTTCCCCTTCTTTACGCCCGGTAGGTTTGGGTGTAAGCAGGGACGGTGGTGTGCGGGACGAGAGCTCATTTGGCTTACCGAGTGAGTTACAGGGTCACTGTTTGTTCGTCAATCGTTCGGTGACTCTGCGATAGTGGGTTGTTCTCGCGTCTTGTTTAGTGATCTGCCGGAGCCCTATAGAGCTCCCACGCAGGTCGTTAGGTAGATAGTTTTTTTTTACGCGTTTTTAGTGGTCCTTCGATTGCCGGATTGGGTGTTGTGTATTATTTTTTGTATTTTTTACTGTGTTTGTTTAAATTAATAATGCCTACTTTGCGTTCGCCGAAATCGAGCCAGAAGGGAGACTCCGAGGAAACAGCGACTACGGATTGGTCATTGTTCACACCGAGGGAGACGGATTCAGCTGCCACCACATCGGGTACCACCACCACCAGGAAGACTGCACCTTCAACGTCGTCGGTGCGCACACGCTCCGCGACCGCCGCCGCGTCCAGAGATACAGCCAAGATGCCGGCACCGGGGAACAATGGAGGGAATGAAGGAATCCCACCGTCCGTTCCTGCACCGCCTGTGGCTACGAAGGCATCGTGTACGAAGCCGAGGGACATTGGAGAGAAGGATTGCTCACCGTTAGTTCCTCAGGCGCCGCCACGCGCCACTGTATCAAGGTCAGTAAAATCTTCCAAATCTAGGAGAATGGAGCTGGAAGCCAAGAAGAAGCTGGAGCTCGCCCGGTCAGCTGCCACATTGGCGCAGCTGGAGTTGGAAATGATACAATGCCAGTCTGAAGAGGAGATCGATGACGAGGACATCGATCAAGAAGAGCGATCCACACACGTAGAACAGTGGATGAACCAGAGCGCCACAATAATGGAAAAAGAAGCAAACAATCCACAAGAATACGTGAAGGCGAGTGAAATTCAAAAAATTGCCGATACTATGCTCACCGCCGCTCAAATTTCAGCGCGAGCCGCCGCACCAGCCGCACCGTCGAAGTATGCCGATCTACCGCACTTCAATGGAGCAAGTGAAGACTGGTTACCGTTCGTGAGGTCATACAATGACACCGCATCACAGTTCAGCGATGTTCAGAATATGGCTCGGCTGAGACAAGCACTGCACGGCTCTGCGAAGGAAAGCGTTCGCCAGTTATTATTCGCCGCCTTTGACCCTGAAGAGATTATCAGCGCATTGGAGAGGAGATTCGGGAACCCAGAACGACTCGTGTTAGCAGAAATAGCTTCGATAGAAAAGCTGCGGCCCATCGGGGACTCGCCTGAAGATATTTGTGTGTTCGCCAGCCGAGTCAGCAACGCCGTCGCTACAATTAAAGCACTGGGAAAGCCGGAATATCTCTGTTCACCGCAAGTAAGCCGCGATATTGTAAATAAATTATCACCTATGCTAAGATGCAGGTGGTTGGATTATGTCAAGGGGCATCGAGACGAGCCAGTGTTAGTGAATTTAAGGAAGTTTTTAGAAAATGAAGCCGACTTATGGTCGACGCTCGCACCAGTGGAAGCACCGGGAACAAATAAGCGGTTCAACAGCCGACGTGTACACACTACACAAGAAAGTATTGCACCAACCATAAAAAAGTTTTGTGTAAACTGTGAAGAACGCGACCACTGGATCACAGAGTGTAAGAAATTTAAAGAAGCGACCACCGAAGATAGATGGGTGATCGTCAAGAAGAAGCGATTATGTTTCAAGTGTTTGCGACAACAACATTCGAAGAACAGCTGCAAGGGACCATCTTGCCGTAAGTGTGGCCGACAACACAATGTATTATTGCACTCAAATAAGGCACAAGCGCCGTCAGAGAAGCCCGCGCCGCAACCACAGGAAGAAGACACAACTGTGAAGGCTATCTACGCCGCCGCGGACGGGAAAGAAGTCTACCTCAAAATGATACCGGTAGATATTTATGGTCCAGCCGGCTCTACACGTATACTCGCGCTCTTAGACGAGGGGTCTACAGTGTCATTGTTGGACAACGATGTGGCTAAGAAGATTGGAGTCACTGGGAAAGAAGACCTACTCATTTTGGAGACCGTCGGAGGGAAGCTCATCGAGAGAAGGGATTCACAACAGGTGGATGTCAAGATAAAAGGAGCTCACCGACGGGACAAGCGTGCCTTGAAGGGAGTCCGGACCATAAGTAATCTCAAGTTGTCGCCGCAACATGTAAGTAGAGAAATTATTGAACAATGTGCGCATCTCAAAAATATGAACGAATTAATATACAGTAAGGAGAGGCCAGCTCTGCTCATCGGTCAAGACAACTGGGAGCTGATAGTATCCCGGAAGATCATCAAAGGGAAGCCGAACCAGCCAGTTGCATCACTCACAAGCCTGGGATGGGTACTGCACGGTTGTTGCTCTACGAGTGACTCCACACCAGTCAAGTTCGTCAATCACGTGAACCACCTGAGTGAAGAATCGAGCATGGAGAAACTCATCAGGGATCACTTCGAGTTGGAATCTATTGGAGTGAAGCAACACCGTCCTAGCAACGACGCCGATGGCAGAGCACTAGAGATCCTCGAAGCTACAACGAAGCGACAACCCGATGGGAGGTTCGAGTCAGGCCTACTGTGGAAGAGCAACAAGGAAGTACTCCCGAATAACTACGCGTTGACTGGCCACCATTTAGAGGGTATCGAGAAGAAGCTCGACCGAGATGCCACAATAAATGAAGATAACACGGGAGAAGAGAAAAAATCCGTAACAGTTTTCACCACACGAACAAAAACCGACAGTGTATTACCAAACCCGGATAAATTTTCAAGTTGGATTCGGTTATTACGAACAACCGCGAGAGTGTTTCAATTTATTGAATTATGTAAGCGAGGACGCGCCGTGAACATTGCGCGAAAAGATAACGATTGGAAGCCCTACAAGAAGAGGGAAGATAAGAAAATTATTCGTCCCAAACAGAAACCGGAAGTGAAAAGAGACTGGCTACCTCTAAGTGAGGAACATTTAAAGCGGGCCGAGCTAGCCCTTATACGTGAAAGTCAGCGAGATTCATTCTGTGACGAATTAATTTGTTTACAGAGAAATGTACCGATTCGAACTGGCAGCAGATTGAGGAAAATCGACGTGCAACTCGACGAACACGGCATTATACGTCTGCGTAGCAGAACGGGGAAGTTAAGAAACGCCTCGGATAGAAGCCTAGCGGTCCTGGATGGAAGGCACAAGATCGCGCGCCTGCTCATCGATCGCTACCACCGACGTTTCTGCCACGCCCAACATGCGACTGTCGTGAACGAGCTGCGACAAGTATACTGGATTTTGTCGCTACGAAATGCAGTGAAAAAAGTGATACACGAATGTCAGTGGTGTCGTGTTAAGAAAACGAAACCACAGCTGCCGCCAACAGGAGACTTACCCGCCGAGCGACTACAGTACGGAGCGCATCCGTTCACATGCACCGCAGTCGACTATTTCGGCCCTATGCATGTTACCATCGGTCGTCGGAAAGAGAAGAGATGGGGAGCTCTCTTCACGTGTTTAACAACACGAGCCATACATTTAGAATTGGTACCATCATTGAGTACTAGCTCAATGATTATGGCGCTACGTCGTATGTCCGCCCGACGAGGAAATCCGCGGGTAATGTATAGCGACAACGGGACTAATTTTGTTGGTGCGGATCACGAGCTGCGTGAAGAGGCCGCGAAGTTAAAAAGATCTGAACTCACCGAGGCAGCCAGCCTGGAAGGAATTACGTGGAAATTCATCCCACCTGGAGCGCCACATATGGGGGGCGCGTGGGAACGAATGATAAGAACGGTGAAAACCGCCCTCGCCGCGATATTAAACGAGAAAAGCCCTCCAGAGGAAGTGTTGCACACGCTGTTCACCGAAGTGGAGCACACAGTGAATTCGCGTCCGCTTACGCACATAGGTGCCAACCCTGAGGATGAGGAAGCACTGACACCTAATCATTTTCTTGTAGGTCGATCTTGCGGGTCCACGCTAGTTGGGAGTATCGACGAGCGTGCCCTCACCGGGAAAGCGGATTGGCGGGCAACACAACATCTGGCAGACCACTTTTGGAGGAGGTGGCTACGGGAATATCTGCCGACCCTCCGAACGAGAAAGATCGACGGGCGGGAGATGTCACCACCTGAGCAGGGCGACATCGTTGTTATCGCCGACCCTACACTACCAAGAAATACCTGGCCGAAAGGCGAAGTAGTCGCAATCTACCCGGGCCCGGACGGAAGAACGAGAGTCGCAGACGTCAGAACACCGAGAGGCGGCGTGCTGCGGCGTCCCGTGTCACGACTGGTGGTCATCGTGCCGGCTGCGTCGCAACCACAAGTTGGAGTACACGGCGGAGCGTGCACTGGGCGGGAGACTGTTAGCGACGCCGAATGACTATATCGCATGACCTAACAATATTATATAGTTAGAACTGTTATATAATTAATGTATAGTTAAAACTATTCAGAATACGTATAAGTGTAGGTTAGTCAACTTGTTAAAAAGTAATAATGACTCGTATAATGGTAATTGTTCACATGCTATGTTTGTATTTGTTATATTTAAATAAGCTATGATTGGATTTGTAAAATATGTTTTCGTAATATCGTAATACTGATTACGTGTAGGTTAAACATTTCAGGATTTGACTTTACAATTATTTTAATGTGTAATTTAATTTATAATTGTTACGTAATGTAAGAAATATTAATGTTTGATGATATTATGTTATAAAATTATTAAGATTGAGTCACCATATTTATAGTAAACTCACAAATAGTAGTTGAGAAATGTTTGACAACTAACGCAAGGTGACCAATCACGATAAAGAAAGCGAACTCTTGTTATGTAAAATTGTAAGACAAAGACAGGAAGATAAATAAGGCTTCCTTATCTAACAATCTATAAAATTGTAAAATTTAGAGTATTTCGGGATAGTTTACATCTAAATAATGTAAAATAAGTTAAGTCTCAAGTTTCAACACATGTTTAAATAAGAAAATGTTAATACTTGTTAGAATCTTATAAGATTATTGTAAAAGTAGAAAAACAGTTTGTATATAAGAATTTCCAGGAGCCGCGATAGTACATAGAATTAGATAGAGAGAAAGATAGAGTTAGATAGCGGCATCACTTTCTTTAGAAATCATATAAATATAGCGACGGGTTCCGAACCCGTCAGATCGCTCTCAGAGATCGCTCTCAGATCGCTCAGATCGCTATACACGGAAGTCAATCCACCTCAAGACTCCTCAAGATTACCTCAAGACTGAAGAAACCCTGCGTGAAGACACTCTAGTGTTATAAGGGAAAATAGTGTACATACTGGCCTGTATCATCAAGAATATAAGTGAACGTGAATTTGGCATCGTGTTTTTGTTACCCGCCAGCGCCCAGTTCACCATAAGTGACGCCGAGGACAATTCAATCGCGTCTCTTCCGTGCATCCCGTTTTGGTTTCCCCTTCTTTACGCCCGGTAGGTTTGGGTGTAAGCAGGGACGGTGGTGTGCGGGACGAGAGCTCATTTGGCTTACCGAGTGAGTTACAGGGTCACTGTTTGTTCGTCAATCGTTCGGTGACTCTGCGATAGTGGGTTGTTCTCGCGTCTTGTTTAGTGATCTGCCGGAGCCCTATAGAGCTCCCACGCAGGTCGTTAGGTAGATAGTTTTTTTTTACGCGTTTTTACAAGCAATATAATTTTCATATTGATATAGAATTGAACCCCTGACCCCTGCCTAGGCTATTGCCTCCCTTTTCTAAAGCGAATAAGTAGTAATGATAAAATTATTATAATAATAACAGAAACAGTTTTTAAACACTATTAATTCTCATAAGACACGTAGGTAGTTCCATTAGAGAAAGATAATCACGTCAACGAAGTTTGAAGATATTATCGCAAGTTATATCCTATTTATTCATAAAGGTAACATAACTTCTCGCTACGATTCTAAGAAGCACAATAGTAACTATGAACATCAAGCATTCTGTAGACAAGAACGGTAAGTGAGAACGGCGCGGCGGAGCAGTGAATTCAAATAAATTTAACACGAGTGAAACCGTGGGCAAGCCTTGTTTAAATTAAATTGTATAAACAGCTTCTGTATTTCTAGAGACAATCATCGTTATGTAAGAGTCTGCAGCACTACTAGACACATGTTTACGTGTAATATTTTAGTAATAGTGTCTGCTTGAAAATACTTATTGCGATAAAATGGCTGTAAGATCGCTGCTAAACAATCACTTGAGGAGTAGTTATCATAAGGAGTTATGCCATAGCGACACTATCCTTTTAGAACTAGAGAAATCATGAACAAAAACCCACTACACAAAACCTTAGTGCTCTCCGATTATATATCTTTTTTAGTTGAATATAGCGTAAATTATGAAGATGTACCGCTAGAAAAAGTGAATTTCTTAGAACATTATACACACACAGAAACCCTAAAATCTTTTTTAATTCTTTATATACAGCGTTTGGCTTTAATCTCGTCTGACGTTAAGTGATGATGTAACCGACGATGAATCTAAAAATGAGGCGGAATCTCAACTTCAGCTGTGGGATTACACCGATAGATATTTGGCGACAGATTTTCAACTTGAGGGTGGTAGTTAGCCAGGGGAAAATTTGAAAAGGCCATACCACTATACTATGGCTTCATCTCATTATCCTTCCTTTACCGTTACTTCAGACGCATGCTAGGATACAAAACCTACGTCAATCGACTAAGCAAGATACCACTAACCCCCAATTGCTTCAAAATTATCTTTAAAGATTTTTGGGACATCTTGTCAGATCTAGATCAGTGTCAAGGCGTATAGCTCTTTTCATTTAACCTTAAAAATTAAACTCTAACCTGCCGCATCATATTCTTCTGGCCACTTCTCAGGGATAAGGCATTGACTTGTCAAAATATAGACTGGATTGCGTTTGCGAAGGTAGACGCCGCTACGCCTACGCTCGACGAGAGACGCATGTTTTGCGTCAACAACAATTGCTTGAACTATAAACCAAAATTAATTGTGAGAAATTAATCCCGTAAGATATTTATCTTTATAAATATATTTTAATAAAAGATAAATTATCAGAAGTGCTTGAAATATAGAAAATTATTAAACTCGATAAATTGAACTGCTAATCTTTGTATACCTGAAGAAAGGCTCAAAAATATATCTGCGATAGAAATATTCTTTAATACACAATAAGTACACCTAAATATAATATATACGTTAACAAAAAATGTAGAAAAGTTGATTTTTATTAATTGAGAAGAAACTTACCCGCACATGTAGCTTTCTGGTTTAATATTTTACATTAAGTTGTGCCCAATATATATGATAGAGGAAATAATAGTTCATATTTACAAAAGAATGAATACAATAAATAGTAACGTAACTTATGTAAAGTAAAGTAAAGTAACTTATACACATCACTCGATCCCGCTCATATTTTACGTTAGCACTAACAAAACTTATGAGGCACTAATACTTTTCATTTTTCATTCATTCATTTCATTTTTAAGCTTATTTTCCTCGCTATTGACGAAATTGTTTTCATTTAAAAAATAATTAAAACACATATTTTCATAAGGATATGTGAAAAACAGATACAAACAGACACTATTGTTTTATTAGATACATATTCATTGTAATTTATTTACTATGATATTTTCATGTTTTATTCAATACTAGCTGTGCCCGCGTCTTCGCTCGTGTGGACTACTAAAAAGATTTTAATTTTTTTGTGCGGAACCCTAATATTTTTTCTAAAATCAAAGTAGCCTAAGTTATGCCTTATAATATCAGCTATCTGCCAGTGAAATTCCCGTCAAAATCGGTCCAACCGTTTCGGAGATTACCCGGAACAAACAAACAGACAGACAGAGAAAAATAAAAAAATGGGTTTTTGGTTGTAGGTATCGTGTATACTTTCATTTGCATTTAGTAAAAATTTATCATTTTGACATTACAAACAGACACTTCAATTTTATTATATGTATAGATTAAATAGATACAAAAGAAAAATTCGTTCTGCATCTGGCTCACAGAAATTGTTGATACTTCGATGTCGCGAATTCAATACACGGAACAACATGAAGATGGTGAAAGCGTGTTAAATTAATCCATACGAATGAATTCTAGTTTATGATGATCATGTTTTTTTTACTCTTAATTTAAATTATTTATTGGGCAGATTAAATGCCAGGCATTCCTGACATCGGTTTGGCATGAGACCTCAGTAATGTCGTATTTTGACAAAACCTCTATAACTAAACTTTCAGGTATATATGCTAATAACAAAAAAGCCGATAACCCATCGACAGCTAGTTCATTCTCACACCTTGGAACCTAAATGAACGCAGACAGTCCGGTTCTAGAGGAATTTTCTCCAGCGTACGCTCCAGATTTGGAATGAGCTCTTTGGAATGAGCTCTTCCTCAGGAGAGGAGTGAACAACGCCCATGTAATGCTTCCGGTATTACATGCGTCCATAAGCTACGATGACCGCTTACCGTCGTGATATAAAAAAGGTAACACAAGAAATTTTGTGTCTACCCTCCAATCGAAAAAAATGAGCAGTGAAGCCTCAAACCAAGTTCAGTCCAAATGTTCTGAATAGATGTTACAGAATTTTGAATTACGATGTCAAAATTCATCAAAATATTCGGGAATCTCCATATAGAAGATGATCGTTTACACTACAATGACGACAAACAAGCGTGCGGTCCGCCTGATGGTAAGCGGTCACCGCAGCCTATGGATTGCAACACCAGAAGCATCACATACGCGTTGCCAACCCTTTAAAAACCTTTTTACTCCCCTTTTGAAGATCTCCATACTGTATCCCCTGGGAAAACCTCAGCAGAGAGCTCATTATATGTCCGGAGTGTTCCCGGAAGGAAATTCCTCTAAAACCGGACTCTCCGCGACCATTTAGGTTCCAAAGTGTGGGGATGAACTCATCGCACCGCGTAAGTAAATTTAGGAACAAAAAGACAATCAATACTTACTAATAAAGTATGTAATTTGAAAGTCAACTGCTTAAAGGTGATCCGAAATGTAGATTAAATTTTCAACAAAATAATAATCATCTTGGTCATAGCTAAAATATATTAAATTAATCCGTCAGAGAGTCCAAATATATTTTTTATCGTAATACGGCAAAGTGGCATCACTTTACCTACCTAAAGCACAATTACTTTAAGCACAATGCAATCTGGATCCCAATCTGGTCCATCCCCAGTCATCGCTTTCAGTAGGAATAAAGGAAGTTTTGAAGAACAAATTTTTGAGTCCAAGTTAGATCGCCAAGCAAATGCTTCACTACCATGATTGCAGCCCAGAATCATTTCGCAATATATATAAAAATCACGATTTTAATAGTAAACATTTTTATCGATATTAACGAGACCAAATTTAGGTAACTATTTTAGGAAGCAACTAACAGAATTTCTGATTTTGTGTTTTTAAAAAGTAATTTATATTTACATTTTAAAGCATTCTATATCCCATACGAATTCTACCTCATGAAATCTTAAAAATGGAATGATGAAACGATTGTATCAAAGCTTTTCACGTGCCCGCTATAGAGCATTGCGTGGAAAACTTTAGAGATGGACATGAATACGCTTTTAAGGTTCCGATGGCAGTGCATTGCATCGAATGCACTCGATGCGGGCAGAATACATAGACCAAGCTAGAAACCCCTTTTAAGCTGAGCATTTCAGTAAATGTTACTGAAAAAACTTGTGGGTAATATATATGTATTATATATAATATAACGAAATGTCTTAGAAATTACAAAGTATTCCGTACAGTTAATAAAATAGGAAAATATACAGGTACAAAATAATTACAATTCTACATAATATAAATATATAACAACGTAGATATCTTTTTTGTCAGTTTATTTGATTTGAATAAAATTCGTTTTCAAGCAAATCGTAAAATAATATTTGTATTAATTAATTATCAAGCGAAATTTTGTATACGGGGAGTATATTTTATGTTATTTCGAAATTTATGGGGTATAAAAATTATTAATGTTACATTTTTAGGCTAGAATGGATATATACAGTTCCGTATTTACAATAAGGGCACACACGGGGCACGTGCCCAGAGCCCCCCCCCCCTCGGCTTCAGGGGGCCCCGGACATGACGATATATTGGTTTACATGGAAAAGAGAGAAACTCAATTTTTAATCACATTCAGTAAGAATTGCTGTTGAAATTCCTAAAATATAAATTAAAAACCAGACCACATTTTTTTAATATTTTCAAAACAGTAACATTTTACTAACAAAAAATCTATAATATGCCCATAGCTGCGTCCTGTGTGACCACATTGCAATTTAGTCGTTTTAAATTAATTATATATAGTTTTACCTATTACACAATACACTTTACGAGATTTATATGCTTATAAAAAAATTAAATATTATTTGTCTTTAATAAAAAAAGTTGCTATGGCAAAATCATTTATATTTTATTTGATGATCAAAACAGAAAATAAATAAATCATACACGCTGTAGTACCTAGATTCATCTATACATATAATAAAATTGAAGTGTCAGTTTGTAATGTCTAAATATAAGGATTTTACTAAACGCATATGAAAGCGATACCTATAACAAAACACCTTTTTTTTTGTTTTCTGTTTGTTCCGGGTAATCTCCGAAACGGTTGCACCGATTTTGACGGGACTTTCATTGGTTGATGTTATAAGGCATAACTTAGGCCACTTTTATTTTAGAAAAATAATTAAGGTTCCGCACAAAAAAAAACCTTTTTTAGTAGTACACGCGAGCGGAGCCGCGGGCACAGATATTTGACAATATAATTAAATTAAAAACGCGTTAAAGTATTACTTTTCATAGACTGTATAGTTTACAGCTAGTAGAACATAAAAATATAACTCTAGTGGTTGCTTGTCATTTAATACCTAAAACCAAGAAAAGCCATAAAAATTTATTCATAAAAGTGCATCGCTTGAAAACGGCTGGACCGATTTGGCTATTACTTGTTTTAAAATATTCATAATTGACCGAGGAATTCGGATTTTATGAAAAGAAAAATTGGATTTTTTTTAAATTCAGTAATAACTGAACGTCCTGTTTTCTAAAGGGGCCCCAAATTTGTATGTGTCCCGTGGCCTGCATGGCTTAAGATGGCCCTGGATAGATATCTGAACTGTAAAGCTCACATTGAAAAAATTTGTAACAAAATAGAAAGTTTTGTTTTTGTGTTGTACAGATTAAAAAAGCTTGTACTCAAAAAGCCGTATTGGCAGGGTACCACGGATACGTTGCTTCCAGATTCGGGATTAATAATATGGGGAAACTCTGCTGATGTTCAGAGAGCCTTCAAAGCACAGAAATTTTTTATTAGGGCAGTTGGTGGTATACTCCCATGGCAGTCATGCAGGCCCTTGTTTATAAAGCTACGTTTACTGACTTTGCCCTGCATGTATATACTGGAGGCAGCTAAATTTATTAAAACTCATCCAACGTTGTTTAAAACGGCTAGGGTCATATTTCCCAGAAATATAAGGAATCCTGACAGAATTGTTTTGCCTAGAGCGCTAAAAATAGAACTGTATAATAAGAACTGTTATGCAACGTGTGGACAGATATATAATGCCTTCTCTCGCGATATTAGGGAACTACCAGAAAAAAGTTTGCCTGAAAATTTTGGCTAATAGAAAAAAAAAAACCATAACAGAATTAAACAGTAGTAAGGCAGAATATTGTATGTAAACAGCTGTTTTAAGTTGAATAATATATTTGTCGCAATGTGACTAGATAATTATTTACAAAACCTGCATTTATAACAAATAAAATAAATTATTATTATTCAAAAATCATAAGAAATGAGTAAAAATAAAATTGTAGTACAAAAATAATTACTGCGATATACGCATGCCGAGCCGCGGGCACAGTATAATATATAAATATTTCAAGCCTTGAAAGTGCTAACAACACTTTAGGCGTCAGTTTTCAGCAAATGCTTTGTCACAAAGTCGTCGACTAAAACTACTAGGTACCTACTTCCTTGTGAAAAGTCGGGGAATGTCGGGACTATTGTGTTGTCCAGCGTTTGCACCTAAATTATTCTACTTCGCGTTTTCATTTCACACGCTGCGATATATTTAGAGAAAGAATATACCTACCGCGAAAATTATACATTTTCATTATGATATTTAGGTATTTATTAAAATGAATTATTTAGGAAAGACAAAACGAAAGGAAAAATAGATCAATTGACAAAGTTCATGTATTTTTAGCTGACGCTGTAGCTATCTACATTTGCTTCGCCACCTAATAAAATCCAGTCCCAATTAAAGAATGAATGTAAATTATAATTTATGTTATGAAATCGACCAACTATGATCTCTGTGATCTCTTAGTACATTTACTTACTTTTTTTTCGATTTTACTAAAGAGTAGCGGAAAATGCCTGTAAACTAGATTATTAAATTATATATATCTTCTTATATCGCTACAAATCTACACTTAGGCCCATTAGCCCCAAATTTTTAAATTTGCACTATTAAAAAACTTCTTATACAGCTAGTTACTTATTCCGTACAATTTCCCCATACTCGACGAATAGTGCGTCGTGTCGTGTTGCGGAAACCGCTGCCGCTCGTCGACAGCCCTAATGGCCTCTATTCACACTACGCCGCAGAAGTGACACTCGGGGAGAACGCCAAGTATTGTTGTCGCTTGCCAGTGAGGGTGCTATCTACTACGCACGAGTTCGCGAAAAGGTACTCAGCATGGCTAAGTAGACGTAAGTTATCATTTTGTGAATCAAAAAAATATCTTGTTTTTGTTATATATATTAATAAATCTGTTGTTCTCTCTGTACATTTAATTATTTTTCTTCATATGCGTGCACACAAAATCTCATTACAGTGCTATCGCAATCATATAAATGGTACAAGGATGCATTCGGGATATCTTCTTCTATCTTATTTACATCTGTACATATTGTAAAACTCAACGTCTCTCTATATGTCTGTCCGTTTACGTTCTTTTCACGCAAGACCACTTATCTAAATTACATGGTTCTTTTTTAATTCATAGCTATATTATAGGTTATATATAACATACGAAAAAAGCAATGACGGGAATGGAGTACCAATTCGGAAGACGTTTTGGGGCGCTTAAATGGCTTACGCTGTGTAAACCATAAGAGGTATTACAAATTAATATAATACATAATTGTAAATCTTAAAAAGACCTACAAAAAATAGCGATAGCATATGACTTCTAAGAATCACCTACAATAAGCATTATTTGGGTAGCACAATTCACACGTGTGCTCGACCGAAAGCATTCTGTAGTCCACGAGAGCGGAGCCGCGGGCATAGCTAGTATCTTCTTACGTTAGTGATTCTAACAACTTGACTGATGAAGCTTATATTTACATAATATATTTGTTTTATCGAGACGATTTCTTATAGATTTGTTGGGATCCATTGGATGGCGCTGTGGTCAAGCCATTAACAACAGAATAACGTCTACCTGGCAAGCCAGTGTAAACTGACATTAAAAGTTTCTTCTTTTTATATTAAGCTTATACTTATATTGAACTATAGTTTAAAATAATTTAAATGCTAAACTACAAACTACATATTTAAATCATAGATTCTTAGATATTTAGATAATAAAATTCCACAATCAGTCTAGTATTTCTAGAAATTTTGAGTAACATTGAAATTAAGACAAAACGAATATTAAGCTCATTTAAAAATATAGTGATATTGTTAACTATGTATAGTATAAAAATAAAGTCAGTTAATTTTAAATATTTATTTATGTAACTACATATGGCTATACTATTGAGCACCTACATTTATTATGGGTTAAGAATCTTTTTCAATATTTTAAGTATTTCATTCCATAATTGGTTAATTACTTTGCACAAATACCATTACAAAATTATTTACGGGGATAAATTATTCAAAAGAACTGAAAGGGTTATATGAAAATAATTTCTTTATAGGTCTCTTATCTGAAACTTAAGTAATAAAAGCACAGTCTACTTCAAAAGGCAGCGTAGTGAAAAAGTGAAAACAAAAAAAATGGCATAACGGAACGATCGACCGCAACACACAGCCGAGTCAGAATTTAAATTAACCACTTCATATTCCCGGTTCGCATGCCATGAAATATTTATACGGCCGCAGGGTGAACCGCACATCAACCTTTTGCGTTTTAAAAAAAAACAGTTCTTAATGCAAACGTTATTATTGCAAAAATTGTTATCCCCTCATATAAATCACATAGGACTTCTACGTAAATATAACTTTATTTAATTGATGTTTACTTATGGATTGAATTTGAATTGATGATTAATTAGTGATACTTTAATAAATGAGGCTTTTTTAATTATATTATAATTATTTAATAATATATTTTTTATATACTTAACCTTATTAATAATTTAAACCCATTGCAGATATATTTATACATGATCCAAATAAAAAAATATATGAAATATAATTCTGTTCTAATATTTAACAACTTCTTTATAACACTATTAATTGGGAACGTTACTAATAGCAGCTAATAGTAAGAGCCCTTAAAACTTGCTACCCTTATTACGAGGCCTGTTCAATCATGCTCTATCTGTATCCGAACCTCCCTTAGCCTCGAGTGGGAGTTGTTAATTGAAAGGAAAATACTAGATTCCAATCTGTCACTATCTACACAATTATATTTTCATACGGGTATGATTTTAACTATCGCCAAATAAATGCACGTTCAATGAACTAATTAATAAGATTCGTCCCTAAAATTATACATGTGTCACCAAAATCGAATTAGCCAACAATATCAAAACGCTTACCTAAATAACATTTAAAAAAGTCGTTGTGGTCTAGTGGTTCAGACTTGCGGAATATCGATTCGATGTCCGCAGATTTGAACTTCGGCATTACCAACGAATTTTTCGGAATTCGCGTACCTACATTTACTAATTCACATTGGTAACACTATCGGCTGCTGGTGAAGGAAAATGTCGTGAGGAAATCAGAATGCCTGAGAAATGTTCTTGTACTACCACTGTATGTCAAGAAAATATAGAACTGTTGATTTTCTCGGTGTTTGAAATCGCCAATACGTCGTGGATGGCGTGGTGATTAAAGCCTATACCTTCCCTTGAGAAGAGGCCTTTGCCCAGCAGTGGGATACTTACAGGCTGTTATTGTTATTACCTAAATATGTGAATTTTCAACAGCTGACTTTTATTTGGCGCTCACGACCGCTGCCGCGACTATACGGCGACTTGTGCCTTGTAAAGAAGATACAGATGACGGGGCCTGAAAAACCCTCGCACCCTGTTCAGGATTCCGAGTCCCCGAGATATAGTAGAGATGACACTCGCAATGTAATCCCTGGAGTAAAATTCACGTTTGAGAAAATTGATTCATTAATAAGAGACATTGAAAATACCTGAATTACCTGATATAAAATTAGATGGTTACGGTGAATGGTAGTAATAATAACCACCAATAGATAATAGGAAAATACCAGCAGAAAAATCCCACTGTAACGACTTTCAACCTAACTATTTACAGTTTACATTACTATCTTGTATATTGGATAACATGACTCATGTGTTTATGTCGTCAATTAACATCTTTCGACGTCTTCTTTATAACCATTACGCTAACAATGATTATTCTCAGTTTTCGACTGTAGGTACCTACTGCCATACGCAAATATGGGAATCTATGTAAGTTCTTTCTCAATACAATAATTATTATTTTTTAAATTATTTATATTTTTAATGTTTGGCCACAATCTCATCTGATGTTAAGTTACTATGTGGTTTAAGATTGTAACACGCTAGGCTCAGAAGGACTGGCTCTCAAGAGCAGCTGTCGGAACAGTCGGTGCTTGGCGACTGATTTTCAACTTGAGGGTGGTAACTAACCAGGCGGGCATTAGAAAGTGCCCTACTACCATGCTATCACGATCTTTTCCTATCATCGAAAGCTCAGGCTAACTGCAGGGATTCGAACACGCGTCGATCGACAGTGTCCGTACATACTATCACAGAGCCATCACTATATCAAATAAGAAAATAAATCAATAATAAACTGAACATAAATTCATTCAAACTACTATATTTAAAAAAATACTATGTCAATGTATTTTATCGCTTTTGACAACTGTATTATATTATTTGCATGAATTTAGTACGGTGGTAGGGTATTTTCTGTTGTCCATCTGATTAGCTACCACCCTCAAGTTGAAAATCTGTCGAAATGCACTTGTCGGTGTGATGAGGAATTTTTATTTTGAGAAGCACACGCCTATTTAAATTTAGCGAGGTAATGTTTTACACGTTTTCCTAAAATAGTATAAAACTATAATCATGACTAACCAATTGTTGTCCAGGATCGTTAAGGTCCTTTATTTTAACGTATATTTTTAATCGCTCAGTTTCAACCGGTGAAAATTTTCTTCACAAGTATTTCGTATAGAACGTTAATTTTTAGGACATTTTTAATTCATTCCATATTTCCAGGAACGATGCTATTAAATATCACTTTTAAATTGGGGGCATCTCATTTCAGACAATGAATTTTATACTTTTACTACTTTTATTAATCATATCTCAAGAAATCAATTCTACTAAAGACGGATATATGGAAACAGTTAAAACAACAATGTCATCAAACCTAGAATCAAATAAATTACCAACACATAGATTAGATCGAAATGGAATTAGAAACGTCAACCGCAGCAAGAAGCCCACTGATGAGAATTTGTCGAGAGTCAAACGACAGTACAATTATGATCCTTATTACAGAAGAAGAAGTAAGTGCCATAATTATTTCATTGTTATTTTATTTTTTGGTGAAACCCTTATGTGTACGATTATTTAGCCCATTGTAGAACAATCTAATCGCTGTTAAATCGATTGTTAATATATGGAAATTTGAGCATACTTTCATTATAATTACTAATTAAAGATTTTTTAATCATGTTTGTTAACGAAAACATTATTATTAAACTATCTGTCTACATTTCGTCAGTCTATATTTGTCTATATGATGTTTGAATCATTATTTTTTATGAAGAATTAACGGAGATAGGTACGATATTACCAGGAAAAACTCCTGAAGAAATAATATAAATTAGCTGTGCGGGTACGCTCGCATAGACTACAGAATGCCGTGTCGCGAATAGACGCGCGAATCGTACTGACCCCGCTCCCAACCAAGGCGATCGCCCTCAGCGTAAGTCCCAAAGGCGTCTTTTTTTTCGAATTGATTTACCAGTATCATCACTGCTTATTTCTTATATTACTTTATTTAACAAAATATATCCTATAACCTGACCAGATAACATAGCTATGAACTAAAGGAAAAATTATGTAAATCGGTAAGTGGTTTTCCTGTGAAAAGAACATTAACGGACAGACAGACTGAGAGACTTTGAGCTTTATTATATGTATAGATGACACTAAATTAAACCTTTACTGTTAACTACGTGTAGACTTGATTAGATTAGAGTCAATGGTAGCGCACTTAGACGCTTGGCACATTGTATCAAGTCTTTCAGACCCAGTTACTTCAGTAAAGAAAATTTGATAATGATACAACCATAGTATGGTTGTAGGTCATTTTGTAATGGTCATAGGTCAGCTTCTGTGAAAAAAAGGTTAATTAATGTACCTATCTTTTCATAGTACTTTGTGTCCATCGAACAACCACCAAAATTCAAGTAATCCCGATATAATTTTATAAAACTTTGTACCTACTTATTGTATTATTAATTATTCAGTAAACATTTATTTTCCGAAACAACGACCCCGTTAAAAAACATACAAGGGTTCTGGAAAAGACTTAAACAACAAAAAAGAGTGGACCATATATTATTAAACCACAGAACAAAAGAAATTTAAATTATACGATTCAAAATAATAAACTGTTACTACTACAAAATTGCAACCTCTTTTATTTCAGATCGTTATCCCTATCCTTTACCTGTAGTCATTGGAGGTGGATTTGCACTAGGCGGTATTGGAGGAAGAGGTTTCGGAGGTAGAGGATTCGGTGGCAGAGGCTTCGGTGGACGAGGTATTGGAGGATTTGGTGGTCGAGGTATTGGAGGAATTGGCGGTCGAGGAATTGGAGGAGGCGGACGAGGCGGTGGAAGAGGATAATTATATATATATAATATATATATATAAGTCTGTAGTTATGTCTGTACATTTCATTTTTTTAATAATTTCTCTATACGGGTGGAAAAACGAATGGGACATGGATGAAACGTACATTAAATATTATTTCTCAAGTGTTTATTGTGCCAATGCCATCCATATCTCCCTTAATTCTTTATGAAAATGTATGATTAAAAGTCACCCTCGGATGTTGTTGCTTAGCTTTCGTGGCTGAGTGCCGTAAGCGCTCGCCCCCAAGCCCGGTAAAGCTGTAAAAGCCGTAAAGGCTCCAGGGCCCCTCAGGCTAACAGTGTAGTCAGTTCGGAAAAAAAAAAAAAAAAAAAAAAAAAATGATTAAAACACCATTTAAAAGCTTTTACTCCCTTCTATTGACGATAAAATAATAGTAATAGTTTAAAACTAATATTTTCAATAAAAAAATTGAAAAGTATTAATCTCAAATTCTTAATATAAAGTCATCAAGGTTAGATTTTAAAAGGCGGCATATTTAATTAACATATAGGCAACGCCATCTATCAACAATATATTTAACAAACAAAACAACTGCTATTTGAGACTGTTTACATTCTATAATTATTTGCGAAATATTCACACAGGTCAGCTAGTATATTAATAACGCTAATAACTTAGATTACTTATTTTTTTCACCTGCGCTCCATACAGAGACTTTGTGTATAGTTTTCCCTTTCTTCGTGAAAGGAAAAGTATCTAGACCATGCAATAACGTCAAACGTTGTTTTTATAATCCATGATCTAATGAAAAGGCTAAAGCTATGTCTTAAGTTTTATATAAAGGCCGAAGCCATGTCTGATTTTTTTCTAAATAAAGTTCAAAGCCATGTCTGAACTTGCTGTGAACAAATGCCATAATCAAAATAAAAAAATACTTTATTCAATTTAGGCCCCAAAAAGGCTCTTATGAACGTCAAACTGCCATACCCCTGCATACCATAGCCATGTTTTTAATTTTATCTATATAAAGTACACAGCTGTATCCAAAGTTTTCTATTTTTATTAAAGCCTTGGCCTTTGTCGTAGGTGTGTCTGTTTATACATGAGACGTAAATACATTTATTCTATGGAGATGCTGGTTTAATCTGACATGAACATTTCGCAATCGATATTTTGTTGTATTAAAGCGTCTACTCACATATTTGTTTTCACAAAACCATGGTGCTTTAATATTCTGATTAATTGCTCTGTACTATAGTTCTTTCCGATGAAGAATTTCCTCCAGTGATGTATTAATTTTATTTATCATGAATTTCTTTCTTGACCACAACGAAACAATCAGAAACATAAATTTTAATATTCTTGTACAGTATGTACTGCAAAAGAATCCTTGGATCAGCTGCCTACTTAGAGCCAGTTAAATATCTGAGAATATATGTTGCTTTCATAGCCCTAATTATCCATTAATCGACATATTTCGAATTTTTTAATATAGAATTTAACCGTGGTCTCAATAGGAATTTTAATGGTATGATAGAAACAAAGAATTCAGAAATAATTTATTTTTTATTTGAAAATATTACTATTTTACTTTTATATGGACTAATTTCTAAATTCAAGCAAGGCGTTGAAAAACACGATTAAGCTTAATTTCAGTTTGCACTAAATCATCACCTTTACAATAAATGGCCAAATCATCCGCAAATTGCATATTAACAACATCGAAACCTAGAACGATGTTAACTAAGTACTACTAGCTACCCTTCCCCATTCTTAACCAAATATAAATTGGATTACTCCTCTATTTAAATATTGTACTACATAGATAGAATATTTGTTTAATTTTTATTAATAAAGATTTATCAATTGAATACACGCCGTTTCACATCCCGCGCTTTTTTCTCTCCAACTTATCATCCATCCAATTAATAAATTTGTAGTCATAATCGATGAAAAAATATTTAAAGACGTTATCACGTACATTAATTAACAGACCAATAATGTGATTAATGAATTATTCAAATAGAAAAACAGTAAAGAAAACTCAAATATATTACAGAGTATAATTTATTGTAATCGAGCCATTCGTGAGAAATTATATATATATCTATTGTGCTGTAGGTATGTAAGTACTAAATTATGCTGTTAAAGTTAGATTTAAAAATAAATCTTCTTTTTAACCATTATTGTACATAAATTAATATTCATAGTATCATTCATAAATTAACAGTTATCTGCATTACATACCTATAACAAAAATAAATTCATGATTTTTTAGTTATAATAGACAACGGAAAATTAATTTACTTGTAGAAAAAATCATATTTACTATTACTATCTAGATGTCGCTATATTGTAAAATACGTTTGACATTGTAATCTGACATCAGAGTCTGTCATTGCCATTTGCCGTCATTGCACTGGTAATATTGTTAATGTCAAACAAAACGACTTTAAGTTAGCTGACAGTCAAAACAGGTATTTACATTGAGTTATTCAAATGTGATTTAAATTCTCTCTATAAGGTCACACAGGATTCCAGACTAGTTCTTCATTTCGGTAAGTATCCTGTTTTATCGAAATCTTGCTATTATCAATTCTGTAACATATCTTTATCTAAAATCTATGTCCATAACATTACAGAATATATGACATACAGAAATGGACACCACATACGACGAAATCATCTCAGATAATCCATTTTTTATTGAGTTGAGAAACGAATGCGCAAATTTATTTCAACATTGCATATCACAGTCCTGGATAATATGTGTTCCTCGTATTGGGAGTTTAGCTACTCGCGTATTCACTGTTGAAGACTTCTGCGCCCATATTTTGGTACCGAGTGATGAATTACCCGAGACACATTACAGTACGCTTACAGAAAAGCAAGTTACAGTTACTAATAAAGTTATAACATTGGAAGTGACCAAAGGATTACCTCTCCAAAGTCATATACTGTTTGAAGAAACTTTTTACACTGAAGATTTTATCAAATACAAAATCTGGTGTATAGAATCTCCTCTTGAACCTACAACTATCACTGGTGATAACACAATTGCTAAAGACTATCTGACAAGTATCAATGACTGCATAGACCTACTTTGGACCCAAGCTGCAGGCAGGCAAGTGCTTGATCAAATTGAAAACAATGTGCAATTATTTTTAAAGAAACATGTAACCTTACCTATAGCCATAGGTCCTCTTAGGGACACAATAGGTGAACTTTATACACAATGTCTTCAAATTGCTTTACAAAACAGAAGACTTCGAGATAAATCAAAATCCTGCAAACAAGTTTTGGAAAACATAAAACTTGCTGTGGAAAGTTACATGCAATATTTATTGTTTGACTCAATATTCAAACCAATATGTACTTCATGTGCTTATGAAGATTCACACCTTAATAAAAAAATTAGAAACATGTGTGATATACAACTGAGAGATTTAGACATAAAGAAGGAATTATATCATGCAGTACCAAAAGCAAAGCAATTACTTTCAAAAGTTGATACTTATAACACTGTTTTAGAAAAGATTTTGTGTCTCAAACAAGCTCTAAATGCAATTAACAAGAAAGATGCAAGTAACAACATTGTCCTATTGACAGCTGATGATTTATTACCAGTTTTTGTATTCTTAGTCATTAAATCTGGTTTACCAAACTGGTACAGTCAACTTACATATATGAAAGAATTCCGATTTAGTAGTATTGGCAAAGGTGCTGGAGACGAGAGCTCTTTTCTTCTAACCACTTTAGAAGCTGTGATAGAACACATACAATCGGGGGCATTAGCTGGTCCTCCAGACCCGGAAGCTTATTATTATGAAAGTAATCTAACAGAAGATGATTTGAATAGTAGTCACTGGAAAGGCAGCACAACAGAGTCAATATCTACTTGTGACACCAATTCCAAAGAAGAAACATTGGAGTATATATTTGAGCTTATCAAAGCAAACCAGTGCGAACAGGTCCAAGCTATTCTACAGAAAAATCAAAAAAACATTACAAGTCTGCAACAAAATGAAAATGATGTACTGAAGATAACTCTAGATAACGGTATCTCGAATGATGATGAGGATGATGATGATATAGATGATGAAAGTGATACAGAAATATACCACAAACTTTGCCATCCCCTATGCAACTGTAAAAAATGTAAGTACAAAATATCAAAAAATCTTCTGAAAATATCCCCTACTGTGTCATCTAGGGATAGTCATGGTCTAACAGCATTGCATGTAGCCAGTATTCATGGAAAAGCAAATGTAGTGGAGTGCCTTATTGAAATGGGATCTGATGTTAATGCAACAGATCTCAATGAGTGTGGACCTTTACATTATGCTTCATCTAGGGGTCACCAAAACGCTTTACTATTATTATTACATTCGGGAGCTGATATCAACCAAACTAACATTGATAAGAATACTCCACTTCATATGGCTGTAAACAATGGACATTTAAATTGTGTCAAAGCCCTTATATACTTTGCAGAACATAGCAGGAAAAAGATAAAGATTAATTGTCCTAATGAGAGCGGAAACACGCCATTACACTTAGCTTCAAAATGGGGGTATGAAGGAATAGCCAGATTATTGATAGAAAATGGATCTGAGCCGTCTTTGCAAAACCGTCATCATAAAACAGCATTCGACTATGCACATAACCTAAGAATTTTACAAGTTTTGAAATCTTGTACTCCTAATTTGTATGAATACATACACATAACTAATATAGATATTAAGACTTTAAACTGTAAATCGGCAAATCCTGTTACATTAAAATTACAAAAATTACAAATGAAAAGTAATGACATTAATACTTCTAAAACAGTTGAAAATTTAAAACTGATAGATAGGATCTTACAAGCTATATCATATGGTGACATTAAACTGGCATGTTTCTATATGAATATTAATTATTCAGCATATGTGGGAATGAATAGCAATCCGGTTAGCGGTCTCTGCCATCCACTTTGTGAATGTCAGAACTGTAAAAAACAAAATAAATCTTGCACAGAATTTGATGTTAACTTTACCGATTCAAGCGGTTGCACTCCTTTACATTACGCCGCTCGTTACGGTTTAGACGAATTATGTCATATTTTAATACTCAATAGAGCTAATGTGAATTGTTGTAATAAGAAACATCAAACACCGTTACATTTAGCTACACTCAATAATAAGACTGTTGTTATATCTACACTACTTGACGGTGGCGCCGATATAAATGCAATAGATATAGTTGGTAACACGCCTCTCCACGATGCCAGTGAGTCAGGTAATATAGGCGCTGCTAAAATGTTAATAAAATACAAACCGGATATATCTCTGTTAAATGGTTCTCAAAAAACTGCTTTACATTTAGCTAAAGAAAAAGTTCACTTGACTATAATTGATTTAATTGACAAGTATGCGAAGAAAATTTAATCATAAAGTGTATATAAATATACTTGAATCACGCAAAAACAACTAGATATTTTAAATCATTTTTTTTTTTTGTTTTATATCATATGAGCCTTATCAAAAAAGGGTATATCCAAATGACATAATAAATGGCTTTAATTCTACAAACGATTTTAGAATAAGTAAATTTTTTAGGTTATTATCAGTGGTATTTTCTACATTCCAAAAACGAATAACGTAATATGTTATGTATTCATTAATAATTAAGTAGATTATTAATATTTCTAATAATATTTTCACATTTCTCTTGTGCCATGTCCCATCACAGCAATGTCATACGTAATTTATGTAATTACATAAAAGACTGATTAATATGTTTCTTATTAAAATAATTTTATTTCCATTACATTTCTTAATAAATATGTATCTTTTTTTATCTGTGAGAGTCAATAAAAGCCACTTTATTTTCACATTTTTATATTTACAAATACAAATGTACAAAGTTTTGAGCTTTGATTGTGCTCATTCACCTTATCATATCAATAAATAAAATACATTTACATAAATAAAAATTATCAAAATATCACTGTAAAATTGTCTTACATTATTATAATGCCTGTAATAAAGTATATATTTTCAGTGTCATATCATAATTTTCTCTTAACAATATAAATAAAATATTTACTTACGCTTAAATTATATTTACATAGAAATTAAAGGAACATAATCTCGTAAGGATTAATTTTATTTAATTTACACCTAATGTTTTTATATATTATAATCTCTGTTTTGCAGTATATTTACATAAAAATCGCTTACAGCACTTCAAATAAAAATACATCTATAAATTAACTAAAATGCCCTAAATTTATTAATATTGTAATGTGTAAAACAGTCAGATTTCAATAGTACACACGAAAACATAAGTCAAAAGATATTGAAGTAGATATTATATGTATATCCTATGTTGAAGAAAATTCACAAAAATTACTCAGAATTAACACTACATATTTTAAATACCACCAAAAATATATATAGAATAAAATTATAGCACTTTTAAAACATTTGTCACTAGGGTTTAATTTCATTTAATAGGTCATCATCCGTAGATCAAGGACAAGTCACTTAAATATTTGTAATTTGCATAGATTTATTATTTACTATTGTAACTCATTTTGTGAATTTAAATACTTTTTTAAAAACAGACAAGAAATTCGAACGTCAATTGTGTTTTTGAATATATTTTTTTTTTTGTGATAAATTGAAAGAATTAATATAGGTTTTATAACAAAACTTTTTTTTTTTCGCAATATTTTCAAAAGTTATTTCAAAATAAAAAATAATTTTTGAATCAGTACCGAAGACACGCCGACAGCTCCCGAACAAACCCGAGCGCGTGTGACGTCATAAAGTTATTTTCTACTCATTGTAGCACACGGCTGATAGTGTTTTGACTCTTAATCGATGAAATTGCTTTAACATTATGACGTCACAAACCTGGCGTTTAATCGTGGCACGTTTGTAGTCATGTGAATTTCTAAAATATTACAATTTTCAATTATTTATTATTAATAAAAAAAAATGTTATGAGTTTTTCCAATTTAATATTATCATAATTATGATGAAGCTTTAAAATACATAAAAAAATCGATATTCTTTTTTTCAAATACCCAATTTATTAAAAAAATATATAAATTTAAAAAATAATCATGAAACGACTTTACACGTTTAAGACCATGCAAATATTTTATTTGTTATTAAAATCTTTAAAACACATTACCACATATCGTATAGTATAATTTAACTACTTTAGTATCCATAAACTGTTCAATTATATAAAAGTTAGTATAGATTTATGCATGTTGTTTTAATATTATCACATTACTGCTTCATTCCATACCCGCAACATCCACAAATACCCGCAAATAGGTAAAATATTTAGAAATTAATATACATTATTTCAAACACATAGTATATCATTTATAGCATAAACCAAGCACAAATTTTCATATATTAAATTGCACATGAATAACAGTAATAAAAAATAATTACAAAAATGTTTGCTACAAAATGTAACTATAACATAACAATATATATTTTTTTTCAATTATGTATCTCCTCAATATTAAAACAAATCTAAAACAAAAAAATTAAAACAAATCGTTAGAAGTTATATGTCTTTGAATAGTCACACTCGAAGTATGTAACGCATAACATATCTACTTCATTATCTAACATCACCACGATAAAAAAACAGGTTAAGCAGGCAAGTATATCATTTACATCATAAACCAAGCACACATTTTCATATATTAAATTGGACATGAATAATAGTAATAAAAAAAAATCTGCTACTAAATTGTAACTATAATATAACAATATATTCTATACTTTTCCAATTTTGTATTTCAACATTAAAAACAAATCTATGTAACATAAAAAAAGGTTTAAATTCGTGTACGCGCGTTAGGAGTTATATGTCTTTGAATAGTCTCACCTGAAGTACGTGACGCATAACATAACATTAACTATGTTACATCATCACGATAAAACAAGAGGTTTAGCAAGCAACTTCATGGTGTAGACTTTTTGTAACAACGTGCGCGTGCGCATCAAAAATTCACTCTCGTTCTTTCATAATACGCCAGTTGTGTCAACAAAAAGATTTTTGTAACAAATTGTTGTTTAACTATTGTATATTGTAAAAATATTAACTAATTTATAGATTATTATTAGATTTTACTTCTTGGTCCCGTAGTTGATGCAATATTGCACATGAGTTTTTAACACGACATAAGTTCTCTTTAAAATTAATATATTATATCTCTCACTTATAATTAAGTACTTAACTACAATAATAATTAGTTTTGTGCAATTAGTTACGTAACAATTAATTTTTGTGGTTGAAAAATATGTAGGCAGAAATAATAAATATGACATTGCCGTTTTAACGCACTGAAACTGAATCAAAATTAAACGTACATAGTATCAGATTTCAGAGTGAAACTTTTTTCAAACGCATAACTGTAACATTCTAAGTTTTAAAAAGACGACATTTGATGTTCGACTTTCAATTGTTTTTACATTCAGCTTTTAACGTGAAGATGAATACAGCGAAAATCAGAGTAATATTCGAATACGAGATCCGACGTGGGACTAACGTAGCAGAAACTGCTCGTAATGTCAATGCTGTGTTTGGGGAGTATATGGCTAACGAAGGCACCGTGCGTTATCGGTTTAACCGCTTTCGTCGTGGAAACTTCGAACTGAAGAATGAACCACGAGGAAGACCAGCCACTAAGCCAAATAACGATGAATTGGAGGTGATGGTGGAGTCGATCCGTGTTAAAGATTTAGGGGCATGGTTTGACGTTAGCATACTCACAATTTTTTTCCTCAATTGTAGCAAATCGGTAAAGTTAAAAAAACTTAAAAATGGGTGCCTCACTGTTTGACCGATATGCAGAAAGCAACAAACGTTGAAGCTTCCCTTACCTTGTTAAACCGGTAGAGAAATGAAGGGACTTTGGACCAAATTGTGACATGTGACGTAAAGTGTATTCTTTACGATAATTGCAAACAAATAATACAATGACTGACCTCAGATAAAATGCCATAAAGCGAAGCTTACCCACAGAAAAGTGATAGTAACTGTTTGGTGGTCACTTCAGGGCGTAATTCACTACGGCTTTGAGATCCGATCAAGCAATAACAGCAGAACTCCGAACAATGATGTCGAAACTCACAACAAAACAGTCACGACTCGTTTATCGTTCTTCACCATTATTACTCCATGATAACGCCAGACCTCACACTGCTCGTGAAACCGTTGTAACACTTCAAGAACTGCGACTAGAATCAATCCGTCATCCTCCATAATCGCTGGACCTTGCACCAACTGACTACCACATTTTCCGCAATTGTTTCCTTGGAAAAAATTTTCATCCCAGAAAGCAGTACAAACGACTTCATACAGTTTGAGGAGTCCCGGTCCACAGAATAGACAACGAGGGTAGATACTTTGATTAAATAAAATATATATGATCCTACAAAAAAAACTTCTTTATTACCGTTGTGATTTAAAATGCGATGAAACGAAATATAGACAGTAAAAAGAGAACCATAATCATTCCTAGGATTTAGCCTACGAAAGATTGAGATAGGATATATTTACATTATGCACGGTTAATGCAAGTCCCGATTTTCATGATTGTGATCGTCGTCGGATTGGCCTAGTAGTGTGAGACGCCCAGACTTCATTACGCAATACGCACGAGTGGTCGATAGTTCGAATCCCAATGATTAAGGATATTTAAAAATAATTATTAAAGGACATATTTATTTTTTTAGAAGGTTCAATCTGACACGTGTGAAGTGCTGCACATATATTTTTTTTTATTACGAAACGGCAATTTCATACTGTATCTCCTAATACAATATACAATAACAAAAAAGATCCAACTGACTTGAATTCAAAGAATCAATTACACTTTTGCTTTAAACAACAATTAATTAAGAGATAGAAATCTTGCGATATCACGTGAAGTACATATCACTTATTAATAATAAATTGTGCATAAAATATGCCCTGTACTTCACATACCTATTTCAGTTTATAAACAATGTTTATTTAATAAGTCACTAAGACGGTAATGTCCAAACTGGAATTTCTTCTCTTTTCTTTTCCTTCTTTTTATAGTATTGTCTATCTCTCAACCTGACATCGTCTTGTCTAGGCCTGATAAAGTCTTGTGCGTCATTTCTCCAATCGGCACGTTTTCGCGGCGACCCCTCCTTTCTGTTTCTCCAATTATCTGTATTCTCGTCAACATATACTCTACTTTTCACGAATAACTCATTCTTTTCCGTATCGCATATTCCTAGGAGTATATCCTCGTCATAACTCTTATCATTATTAAGCTCAATGACGTCTTCCCTGTTAAACGTGAAAGACTGTGAGTAATATACATGCATGATGTCTTCGTTGCGGTACTGCTGCATCTGTAGCCACACGTGAGGCAATAGCAGCGGAAATCTTCTTAACCAATACGTAACAAAGCCATCTGGCAACTTTCCAAGACTCTCACGAACCTCCGGCTCTAACTCCCTGTAGTGATGTTTCTGAAAACATTACCTTTAATTTATTGAAATTATCTTTTTCTTCTTTTCATTTAATGGCCCAACTATAAGATGAATTTTTTACAGGATTTTGATCTGTCATGTTGTGGTTTTTATTTTAATTCATAAACTTATGTTATATACCCTATATTATATTGTGCACTCGTGAAGTGGATTATAAATAATAACTGGAAACATGCATTTTAAGATGCGACAAAAATTCCCTGGACATTTTTAACAAGGAAGCCGCCATCTTGTTATAACCTGCTTTGAAGATTACAAGAATAATTATGTAAATAAATTCTATTCACGTGACGTTGGCAGAATTCTGAAAGGACACAGTTGCAATTAATAAAAAGAAAAAGGGGCAAACCTTGTTCCGTATAGCTCTAAGTAAGTGAGACGCGCGGTCCCCGCGGTAAGTCCGTCGCGCGCGCAGGTCGCCCGCAACGCGAGCGCACACGTGCGCGCGCCAGTCTCCACGCACGACGTTCCGCCCGCCTTTCTCTAGTGGATGTTCCCATGAAGAGCCACAGCTCTCTACCTGATCACTCACATCCTAGAATAAATATAATAAAATATTTGATGAAAATATAAAGTCACTATTGTCATAGTGATAACAACACGCGCGGATCATGTGAATAATGTTGCCTGGATTGTTTAAATAAGTTTTACTGTTTTTTTTACCACTCCAGCAGTTTAGTCGTTAATCCATCATTAGTCATCAAAAACTAATTTTGTACTTGAAATGACCCAAGGACATACCAATTTAACATACCAATTTTCAACTAAAGTTATATCTGTCATAGTGATTTTTTCATTATAAATCAATATGTCTTGGTACTCAGTGATTGTTCAGAGGTCGTTGTCAAACAACAATATATTACGTAACAAATATACCCTACTTTTAAATTCATTATAAGTTGTAAATAAAACAGTCATTCAACGCTTCATACATATATTTTGAAAATTGGAATCTTACAATGTATGTAATGCTTTCAATCCGCCTTGCTAGGTAATCATTATGCTATGGTTTTATCACAATGTTTTCCTTCACGGAAAGCTCAGGCTCTTAATAGGATTCGAACCGTCGAACGACGCGGTGTCTGAACACGCTACCACCGAGCCATGGTCGCTTCAGTTCTAACAGATTTCTTCGCTGTTAAACAAGAACAAGATCATACAAAAACAATTTACCTGCAAAAAGTTAAGCGTGCTCTGCTTTCCCCAAAACAAGGGATGCTTCAGTATTGTAGCACATGGTGGTCGGGCAGTTGGCCTCCTCGATATCATTGCGCGTATAAGTATCTTAGCGATCAACACGTCTTCCTCTGGTAGTATTTTACTGTAGGAAAACAAAATTAACACACCTGCTTGTATAAAATGGTTTCTATTGTATCTCTTTTAGGTGCATAATGCAGTTTATAGAACACGCGTGCTTTTTACTTTACATTACCGCACTAATGTTCTAATTTAACCTTTTTTTTTCTTAGCAAAATTTTTTTATGGGTATAAAATAGTAACATTTTTGTGAATAAATAAACGTTGTTAATTGAAATATGATAAGTAAACTTTTTATTTCATCAAATTTACGTTATTATATTTAATAAATGCAAGCTAAGCCTAGTGGAAGACCGACTCTCAAGTGCACACCTATTGGTGCTTGACGACAGTTTTTCAAATTGAGGGTGGTAGTTGCGAGGCGGGCATTATAAAAAGCCCTACCACCATGCTATGGTTTCATCACGATTTTTTTTTTCTTCACCGAAAGCTCTGGCTCATAGCAGGGTTTCGAAACTCACGTCGATCGACGCGATGTCCGTACACGCCTACCACTGAGCCATCATTGCTTCAAAATCTAAAACCAAAATCAAAATTGCTAAAACCATAACATATCTTGTGGTTTAATTGTTGTTGTTGTGGTTTAATTGTGTTGATGATTTATTTAAATCGCAGAAAACTAATTTGCTAACTAGTTTAGACTGACAAAAAAATATTTTGGTACATGCAAAATTCGAACCTTACGTCATTTATGACATCGCGTAACGTAAACACAAAATTTTGTAATAAAAAAAAGTTCTATACTCACTCTAATTGGTCTAAGCTATAATCTCCAGTAAGTATATTGGCCTGCCTTCTAAGCACATCACCGAATGGATGTTGGCCTCGTGACAGAACATAATAGAATACACAACCAAGTGAAAATATGTCCACCAATGTCGTCTAAAACCAAAAAATAATATTTGAAAAAAATTTTGCTCCACTGTTCCACTCGAGTCAAATTTTTCAAGCAACACTCCACCGTACTCGCACTCGTTAATCTCATTTCCCGTAGTTGCTTACATCTTACCAGGTTCTTGAGGCTCGTAGTAACTGCCCCTTACATTAACTTAACATTACCTTCGAAAAGTCTAACTAGATTAGTCATAGAATTAAAACACTCAGAACGGCAGTAGCCGCACGCGAATTGAAGCCATTTCAAGGTAGCCTTTAAAGGCGACGTACTGCTCTCGGCGCGACAGTGCTAAAAATGAATTCATAGAGCAAACAGCTCTCGCAATTTTGAAATAATATGACTTACTGCGCAGTGAAAGAATGTCACTGTTCATCACATAATTACCAGAAATATTTAAATATCGTATTTCACGGGAAAGCACTACACAAACACAACTCAACAGGCAGAAATCCTCAAAACCCGAGGTCGCTTCGAGAAGCCTGTGAATGTCCCAGAAGGTTACTGCGCTTCTGGTCGGAGCTGAGCTGAATGGAATAGCTGGCCGGAATATCAACGCACAATGAAACTATCAAGAGTCTAAGTGCCGTCAGATGAAGCTCCCATAATATAACATAAATATAAAAGAAGAACTCACCGTTCTCTCACCATTGATCATCTCGGGTGCGATCCACCCGTCGGTGCCAGTGACGCCGGAACGACGCGAGAAGCTCACGCGACCGATATTAAGCTTTTTCGATAAGCCGAAATCAGAAATCATCGCGCGCACTTCGCCCATTCCCGTCGGCATCGATAACAAAACGTTGTGTGGTTTCACATCTCTATGAACTGGAAAAACCAACAAAATTATATGCCGACCGCTGTAAGCGCGACCCTTCTGATGGTTTACGGGACACGGGATGGCGGGTTTACACGGATATACACGGTATTGAGATAATACCCTCTATTTTAAGATCAATATATCATGCATGTTATTGCACCTGTTACACATATCTAATCATAAATAAAATAATTTATATACACTATATATATTGTTGTCTTTATTAAAATGCTAAACAGAAACCTAGTACATTGAACAATAATTGTATGTGTAATCTTTACACGCGGTTAAAGTAAAATTTCTTTGAATATAAAAATATATATAGACAATATAATATACTCGGAGCGCGTCAAAATATTACTTTTGATTGGCTATTTTTTTTTAACGCAACTTCTGTATTTCTATATTCGTAAAATAACCTCATGTGTAGCAAGTCACAAAGATAAAACCGCGAAAGGCCCCACGTAAAACGTCTATTGCAGCCGACGGCCGGCAATAAAGCCTTATGACCATAACATTATGGCGGTCAGCCTATAATCGATAAAAGGGACCATACATGTTTAGACAGTGGCACGAACGCACGCGTGAATTGTTCTGCCTCAAAAATGTTCATTGTGGGTGATCCTTAGATAGGCATACGCTATCGCTGTCTTTTTTAAGATCTACAATTAGGTGGTACTTTATTTTGATATATCTCTTATAGTTTACTCAGCGTAAGTCCCAAAAACGTCTTCTTTCCTGATGTTTAATTCACCATTATCGTCACTGCTTATTACGTATGTTACTTTATCTTAAAAAATATATTCTATAACCTGGCCAGATAACATAGCTATGAAATAAAGGAAAAACCATGTAAAACGGATTAAAGGTTTTCGCGTGAAAAAAACATAACCGGACAGACAGACAGAGAGACATTGGGTTTTATAATATGTATGTATAGATTTAGCTCGGTCGCACGGACTATCTCGAACAACAACTTACGACCATGTCATTGCGACGCTTCCATCAACAATCTTTGAGACCGTCTCAACGTGTATGACCCCTATATATATATAATTCCCATTCTGGCAGAATCTTGATATGACATGTAGTGGTTTCTATTTTAACCTATAAACTTACCTATATCCATGGAGTGTAAATGTGACAAGCCCATTGTTGCTTGTCTCAGAATTTCTATCCCGTCTATATTACACTCGTAATTCAATTTATTTTCCACATAATCTTGCAATGTTGCTGAGCATAATTCGAGTGCTATGTACCTAAAAATATATTCAAACAATTTTATATCAAAAAAAATATTTTTTATTATATAATAGCTCTTCAAAAATCATGACGATGAATGAACCCCACAATTCTATTGTCGTTAATCACGTTATAAAACCTAATTAGGCTATTTATTTTCTACAAAGATACTCATTATTAAACTAAAACTCAACACTATACAAAAATAATTCAATAAATAAATAAAATTAGTATACGTACCTAAATTGTTTATCACGTTCAGTGCAATAGTACCGAACAACATGTGCGTGTGCGTCGGACTCACGCAGTAACGCCACCTCGCGGTCGGCAAATGTAAAACATTCCGGCAACAGCCGTTTAACCGCAACCGCTCGCTTGTCAAACGTACCTCTGTAATTCATCAAATTAGTCTCTCACTATCTCCATTTATATCTATATAGTATTATAAAGCTTTTTTGTTTGTTTGAACGCGTTAATCTCTGGAACTATTATGCAGTAGATTATTAAGCATGAATAAAAAAGGCTTCATATGTGGAGATTTTATGGATTTACATGTGTTTTTTTTAAATAAGTAACGTTTTTTTTTTAAATAAAATATTGAACATCTTTTCATCATTTTTTAATCCCCTTGCCCTCGGGACCCTTACGTAATTAATGAATGGCCCCTAACCATGAACGTCTTGCAATCTGGAAAGCTAGAGAGAAGTACGGGATGTTAGAATAATTATAGGTTAATAGGTAATTTAACACAGGTGTAACCGTGGGGCACAGCTAGTAAGGTATACAATTAGATATAAATTTTGTTTGTAATAAACGTTTCCCACCTATACACAAAAGTGCCTTCACATCCCTTGCCCAAAACCTGGTCAGTGTAAAAGCTAATCCGTCCTATTCGGACCTCGCCATCGCCAATTTCCATCAACTGTCCAGTAACTTCACCGTGTGATGATGTTGACGTGTTGGAACTTCTGGAACCGCCTTGCGAGAGTTGTTGGAATTCTCGAGCCTGAAAAAGTTCAAAATTATTATAGTTCCGTTCACCCCAGAGTCAACAATACGTTCTACAAGGAACACGCATGGATCATTTTATGCATAAAAATAATTTGTCATATGATAATTATAAATTTGTGTCACTGCTATTTTTCATATAGTGTTAAAAACTTGTCATATTATGATAATTGTAAATGAATTTTTGCTTTGTTTGATATGGTATGATAAATAATTAGGCTCAATATGGATCTGTGTTATTATATATGAAGTTGTGTAGTTGAAAAAACTCCGTCTATAGCAGTTTTTCACATATCACACGTGAAATAGCAGTTTTAACAAATGTAATTTCATTGCTATTCAATTATATTAAAATCTATATAAATAAAATTATTGAGGTACCACGTCGTGCGCGCATCACGCAAAAACTCCTGGATAGATTTCGATCACTTTTTTTTTTGTTTAGGCAGTTGGTTTTTATAAAAAATATCACGATATCTTTATAAACAAGAATCCTGTAGACAACGCGAGCGGAGCCGCGGGCGCAGCTAGTATTATATAAAACAGCAATAATTTCCCACCCAAATATGAAAAAGCTTACTTAATATTTGAGAAAGTACAGATTTTAACGAACAAAAACCCCACAGACTTATTAAAAAAGATGATATTTTTGAATTTGATGCAAGAATTTTCGAAAGAAAATTAGGGTGATTTTTCGATATTAAGTCAAAATAAGGTGAAAAAATAAATATTTTAAATCAAGAAAATTATATTGTGTTTGGGACATAATAAGGCAAGTTTTCACCATTTTCGTAAAATATATATGTATATATATATATATATATAAGATAAATATACAAAACCGAAAACTTAGTATTTGAATTTTTTACATAAAATTTGAGGTTATTCGAAAAAAGTGTAAATACAAAAGTTGTAGATCTTTTTATTACCTACAACTTTGGAATTTATCTTTTTTCCATAGTATAGTTATATGGATAGGATAGTTTTGCTGGAAATCGAGATAAACCGTTTTTTTTACCCTTAAAAACTCCCCCCCTACTTCCCAGCCTCAGATCGCACGTAAATTATTTTTCCTTTCATTTTTCTTATATTTTCTTCCTTTTCCAGTGGGTTTCATCCTATTATATTTTATTTTTTTTACTTTTTTCAATTTTCAAAGCCTTGAAGCTCTGTTCTATAAATAGTTATGCCATTTACGATAACAAGTTATGTGATTAGTTTGTGCGAATGTAATGATAAATTACTATATCTACCTAATCTAATGTTATAACAATTTTTCTGTTGTGTATTTATTTAATACACTATGTATTTATATTTTATTACTATTTTAGACAACATATAGGTATACTTTCCTGTTTGCTTATTTATTTTTATTATTTTTTCTTACAATGCTAATTTGATTTTTTTAACACTTTTTAATACCGCTGGTTAACTGGAAGAAAACGCCTTGTGGTAATAAGTTCGCTAGTGTACAAACCAAATAAAATATTAATTTATTAGGTACTACTAAAAAGTCTTGGAAACGTAAACTGAAAAATGATTTTAAGTAAAATATTTAAATAATGATAATTTAAAATAAAAGATAATGTATAATTTACCTGTAACCTCAAATACCAAAACATGGTAATAACTAATCCAACCAATATGATAAGTGCCACTTTAAGCACTTTATTCTCCTGTTGATGTAACCAAACGTACGTTTGCTTGTACCACAAGTCCGGTCTAAAGTTGAACCCTTCGAACAAATCATCCGTCTGTACGGAAACCGATATCGAATTCGATTTCAAATTCGTCTCATTTTCAACATCCTTATCCCCCGCAGTGTGCACCTGCCCGTTTATTAACTTGATCGAATTCGTATGAGTTTCATGTACGTTCAATAAATTTAAATTCGGCAACTGTGGTACCCAAGATGTTGTTAACTCTGGCATTTTGTAATGTCCCAATAACAAATAAGGCGTCGATACGTGTAAATTCAAATCGTTCAGGTTATAATGGACATTCTTGAAGGGTTCATACGTTTGTTTTTCTTTGTTTTCTACATTGTCTGTACTAGGCCCTTCGATAAGCAAAGGCTGAGTGTGCCCCGTCGATATCGTGATAGTGTTCTTGTCGACCAGTGACGATAACGCATAGAGACCGTGGTTATGTTCACCTACATACAACGTCGGGCTGAAATAAATCGTTGATAACACTATGTGATAATCAGACTAATTAACTCATCGTTAACATTTTTTGATAATTTAATTAATCAATCAAATCAAAAAATACTTTATACAATTTTGGTCCTTAAGAACGCCATAATGAACGTTAAAACACTACCATCGGTTCCGAAACGTTGCAATCATCGAGAAAAGCCCTAGAGAACCCTAATTATTTTTCTAAAATAAAAGTAGCCTGGGTTATTCCTTATAACATCAGCTATCTGCCAGTAAAAATTTCGCCAAAATCGGCCTAACAGTTTCTGAGATTACCCGGATAAAACAGACAGATAAAAAAATGGGCTTTTTGTTATAGGTGCATACTTTCATATGAGTTTAGTAAAAACCTGTTATTTCGACATTACAAACTGACACTTCAATTTTATTATATGTATAGATTAGTACCTACACATAAAGATGATTGCATAACTATAATATTAATAGTGTATATAATGCTTACTATAGTTCGATATTAGAATTCTTGATCCCCTGTCCATTGCTCAAAGTAGAAGCGTCTTCCATTATGTGATCGAGTGTGTCATCACCGATAGAGTTAAAAGGTACAGAGATCAAACCGTCCCTATCCAGCAGATATACCGCTACCACTGGGGTTTCAAAATGATGCGACCAAACTAGGTCTCCTGTTTTACGATCGAAGGACATCACCCGACCGTTCGAAGTCGACGTGAAATGTATTATACCTAAACACAGAAAAAGAAAAAATGAATCATATTTTCTTTCAGTCTATTCTCTGGGAATCTACAATGATTTTCAAAACTACCAACGGTTCTATACATTGACACCTAACATTATTATTAGTTGAATATTCGTAGTTATAACGTGCAAAAACTTAATTCCTTTGACATTTTTAATCTAGTGATATTTTTAGTGACTCGCACGTCACCTATTGTAAACCGATTCTATTATAATACAGAAGTAGACATGGGTAAAACACGACGCTACGCAATTTCGCCAACTCAGTTTACTGCGCCGGCTGAGTCAACACACTTATTCCAAATGTATTTGCACATAGCGCACTTCAGAGCAGCGCCAGCCGCGCCGCGCCAGGGGTTCGGGTGGCGCGCGCCTAGAGACTCACTTGGCACGTACCATTTTGCTGCGCCATGGCGCATATTTGAATTAACTCAATGCGCCGGCGCAGTAAGCTGCGCTTGAGTTATTGAGTTGACGAAAGAAATTTTGCTGAGTTACCCATATCTAACAACTCGCCAAACTTTCATATCAATAAGATGAAAGGTGGGGTTTTTGGCGGTAACTTAAAGTGTCATGTGGTGGTTTTTGTTTTAATTCATAAACTTATGTCATTTGGCCCTATATTATGTAATTTTCGCGGCATTTTACGTGATGTAGTGTGGTTGTTGTGCACAAGTGAAGTGGATTACAATAAATAACTAGGAGCATGCATTTTAAGTTACTACAAAGGCTCCCTGGAAAGTTTTAACAAGGGTGCCGCCATCTTGTTGGAGCGATGTTTAAAGATTACAGAAATATTTCCCTCGCTTTGTTGACAAAATGTAAAATACTTGACACTGGCCTAATGCACGAATGATGCCGAGCCATAATTAATAAGAAGAAGAAGATGAATGGTTTAGGAACGCATAAGGGACAAAAAGTCAAAGAAACATTCGTTTTTATAAATATAGGTTAGGTAATATTACAGGTAAGTTATAACAAAGCAGCGTTCCATCTTAATCAAGTAGGATGAAACATTAACTAAACCAAGAATAAAATGTCAATAATCAGAAATACCTGCAGTATACTAAAAATAACAACAAATGCCAAACTCTTATCGAACCAAACATGAAGTGAAACGCCATATTTAATTACTGTGACATAATAGTTACAGATAAGGTGTGCTCCTAACATTATAAATTTAATCATACGAAACATTTAAAAGGATTATTAATTTATTATACAAGCGCATAATTAATATATCGTTTAACTTAAAATAAATAGATTGTCTCATTTAAATTTATTTCTAAACTGGAAACGCATTACTGTTCAAATATGACCTAAATTAACAAAAAATCAATAATAAAATAAAAAGTAAAAAAAAAAACATTTTCAACTACAGATACTTAATTCATTTTCAATATACCTACTGAAACTACTGTACTGTAGCGTAATCGAATTATACATTGTCAGAAAAGATATTATTGGGTAAGTAATGAAAACAAAAAATCAATTTGTTTGGCTTTACGTGTTAAGTGTATACACGTACAATGATATTGTTACATACCGTAATCATTCAGCATCTCTTTCCCCATGGCAAGCGAAGTGTAATCAAAGAAAGTAACATTCCACTTATGGTTCACATTCTTCGAATCATGCATCAGTATGTTGTACTCCGTACGTGCTACGTAAACTCCCCTCTTTTTATCACGATCACATGTGTTATCATCGGCGGCGTTGAAAATTTTCGATTTGTCAAAACCTGCAAATAAATTATCATTATATTTTATTTAGTACTTCCCAATAATCTTTACATTTACCGTCTTAATGGTTTTGACTATATATAAATCAAGTGACTATTATTAGTGACTACTAAGTTACTACTAGAAGCTTCTAACATGATTTTTCTCACATTAGCCTAATAGAGGGACAAGCCCCAGATCGGAAGAAGCATGCTACTCTTTAGACAGTTACGGCTCTCCAAGTTCCCAATTTGAGATCAAAATTCGTGGCTCTTTGAAATTCATATAACCTATATTTTATTGCGGCTGGCTCTCACCGTTTAAACGCTTGCCGCGTCCAGACCTAATACAATAAAACCTGTTATAGGTAGATCTTTGCATAGTCATTTTTCACTAATGTCACACAGTTTTTTGGAATGTTGTTGAAAATATAATAGTCGTTTTAAATGTTAACAATTGTTTACGGTGCATCAGGCTCTATTGCAATAAACAATCTCATCACTTATATTTAGTACTCATTTTTTCATTTAGTAACCAAGATGACTTCCAGTAAAATCTCTACCTTTTAGATATTTGATTAATGAACACGTTACTTGCGAAAATCCATTGTAACATCGATTTAAAACAAGCTATCTTTATTTTACAGCCGGGCTCTACAACTTAACATGTAATTTTTTTTTTAGAATTGTCTATACTGTTAGCCTTAGGGGCCCTGGAGCCTTTACGGCTTTTACAGCTTTACCGGACTTGGGGGCGAACGCTTAAGGCACTCAGCCACGAAAGCTTTGCAACAACAACATCCGAGGGTGCCAAAGTGGCCGAACCTCGGCTCGGACTGTTGCTCGTATGCACATACGTCGCGATCTGGCTAATTCCCTATCATTCGATCTAAACTAACTCTATATATATATATATATGGTCTGAAAATTTTTGTCTATCTAACTTGGCAAAAAAAGAAAAAAAGGTCCCTTACAGAACCTATGTACCTATGTGGTGTGTATGTGTGTATAATGCAGTATAGTGTGTGTCTGTGAAAGCTAGTGAATGGAGAGTAACTGTATCGCGCGAGCGGCTGCTTGGCTCAAGGGCTCTATACCGATGGATCGGACCTAGGCTTGAGTTGCCGCAGAAGAGGGCGGTCGTGGCGGGTTAAGATGTAATCTTCGGTTACTAAATATCACGGGGATATCAAATGGTGGAACACCATTATTTAAAGGAAGGCGCGAAATCAACCGAATTTCGAATAAGGCTGCGTTACTGCCCATACCCACTTGTCGAGTGTCTGGATCTTATTTTCAATCGGATGTCACCTTCTCTATTCACACTTGTCGTATATAGGACCCGAAAAAATCAGGAGCCTACTCTAGGCGAGATGATTGTAAACGATAGACGTGGACGAAACGTTTGTTGTGATGTAATATTTTTAGAGGGTTCCCGGAGCCGACATCCGACAAATGTTATCAGCGTCGTACAATCAAGTAGGCGAACAAGATCCGACACGATTTTTAATCGGGCTTGGTCGCTGGCTTATCTAATGATAATACTTGACGGAAACGACAAAGACCCGGTGTCTAATAGATGTCAACAGTTTCATATAAAATATTTAGCCATTAGAGCACCCGACTTTTGTCATGCCCGACACCCAACAACAGGGAACGGGCAGTAAGGCGTGTCTGACTTACAAATGTAGTTATCGGCGTATTAGGATACGTAAAAAAGTAATCCTTTTTTACACAAATATTTCTCTTTTGCAATTTGACGATATTAATATAAGGACTTTCGTTTTTAATCTCATATAATGATCGCAACAAGAATGATAACTTATTTTGATTATAAACATTGTTGAAATACCACCAGGAGTTCGTAACCTTATGTGATAAGTGATAAGTGTGATAACATTACATTGTCTGCAAAGTGTAAGAAGCCCCACGACCGGTTCATGTACTTCATGACATCTAATAATTAATTTTTTATTCAGTCTTGACATCCAAGACGTATTCATTTCAAAGATGCACGTATGGACTTAGGTAATAAATTTAATTCCACATTCGTCAAATATAATACGTCGTCTTACTACCAAAACAAGTTAAGTACATCGTAAATAAATTATTTTAAAATTAGAAATACGTTAATTATTCATTTTACATTTATGTAAAAATTATGTTACTACATAACACCACAACAAAAGTGTATCTCTCATTAACTTTAATAGGTTTAATAACTAAAAACTAACAAAATGCTACCTTATTCACTAATTGCTTATTGACTCAAGAAGAAATCTTATTCGTGATATTGACAATATTCTGGTTATTTTTTCAAACAGCTCTGAGATGATTTTATTAAATTTTGTTTGAATAATTAAATCTGCCTACTGCTTATACTAAAAAAATTGTGCATGTTAATGAAATTTACTAGCTTGTTGCATCAATATTCATTCACCAATGTGAATAAGTCACTTTTTGTGAGATTTGTGGAGATCAAAATGCGTGAGTTATTAGTAACATTTTGTTAACTCTTTAGTTTTTTTCAGAGACACCCAGACCGTAAAATTACAGAGTTGTCTCCTTTTAAAGTTAGATTTTTTAAATATCCGCAATACAATCATACCATGTTTAATTAATTTGAACATACCTGAAACATGTTCCCTAGATCCCGTTAATGGGTCCAGCATGAACCAAGTATCACTTTTCTTCCCTGTATAAAGTATACCATCAGTGGACCGACACGGAGCGTTAGCTACCAGCTCTGGTATCGTGAACGGAAGTTTTTTCAACATCTGTTGATCGCCTCTAGGTCCATACACATACAAAAATCCATGGCGGGGGTCGGGTAGAAACTGCGGCATCAAATTCGCACTTTGATTTGGGACTTTTACGACGGGTTCTACAAAGGAATGTACAAAGACCTTTTAATAAAATTACAGCATACATTTTTAAGGCAAATTATAAGTGTCATCTTATAAGTATGACTTAATATTTTCGCGATTAATTACCTCATAATTATTAGAGATGTTTTTTTTTTAATTATCTAGTAAATTTAAATTTGCTTTAGAATAGATACTGAGAACTATACATCCAAAAATGTCGTCTAAAAAAGTTTTAATAATAAATTCGATAATTTTTATAACTTCAGAAGCAAATTGTATCATTTTAATTTAGGTTTTGTAGGCCACTTGTACCTAATGTATTTCATTCAATACCTATTTCATTAAATTTATTAAGGTAACGGAACTTTGTTTTAGCCTTTTTGTTCTTACTGTGGGCGTTAGAAACTATTGACGAAAAAGCGGTACAGGCATGACTTGTTATGACGTAGATATTATCATCTCATTATAAAATAATAATTTATTAAATAGATATTCCGTCCGTTTTTTATTAATTCAATGTAAGCAGACAAGCAGAGTCGCTAACGAATGCTAACTTCTGTAATTCGGGCGTAACACGCGATAAACAATTGTCAACGATAATAAATAAAACGTGACAATCAGTAACATATTAAATTACTTTTCGTGTATACGGGCAAAAAAAAACATCGCGACTGCATCTGGTGGATGGAAATGACAATAAAAATAATCGAGGTCATTCATTATATTACGCATATTTTCACTCTAGATAATTCCATACTATTCACCGCTTCCATTATAATATAGTAAAAACCAATCGGACATTGATAAACACTGCTATTTAGATACAGTCTGGCATATATACGCGAGTTCTTTATCTACAACCTAATAAATATAATAACTCAAACTTATTAATCTCTCATTATCAATGATCCATGATTTGGAATTTCCAACAAAATAAGAATAAGTACATACCTGAATTATTATTTGCTACAAGAAAAAAACCCGTATACACCTATATATTATTTATCGTAAGGGCCTTATAAAAACAATATCAGCAACAGCATTACTACAAGTATTTCTTCCGGGTACCAAACCTTTTATAATATGATACATTTTGTACTTCAATATCATAACTGCAGACTGAATTCACACCATATTAACTTATTTAAGCAAAAAAACTATTCTATAAACAAATAAATAAAATTGAAGAGTCTGTTTGTAATGTCGAAATAACAACTTTTTACTAAATGCATATGAAAGTATATACGGTATTTATAACAAAAATCAATTTTTAAATATATTTTTTCTGTCTGTCTGGTTGTTTGTTGCGGCTAATCTCGGAAACGGTTGGACCTATTTTGACGGGACTTTCACTGGCAGATAACTGATTTTATAAGGATTAACTTACACTACTTTTATTTTAGATAAAGAATCATGGTTCCGCACAAATTAAAAAATGAGCATTTTTATCTTTAAAATAACCGGCAGGTGACTGTCTCCACAACACCGACGGCATTTTGTAGTCCATGCGGGCGAAGCCGCGGGCACAGCTAATATCTTTTAAAATCTAGTATTAATTGTTTCGAAAATTTATGTCAAGGTACACAGATAGATTAGAGTAATTAATTAAAAAAGTAGAGTTATAATCAACGAAACAAACAACAAAATTCTAGTGGGCAATAGGCATGATGACTATAACAAAGAATCACTGAAATATTACTTTTAAATAATGAAATAAGTTAAAAAGAATCCGAATGACGTCACTGCTCAACATATCTCTCTCTCTCTCTCTCGTCTTAACGGCTTATCGATATATAATTTCTGCACCGTTTTTCAATTATTCCAAGCCCCGTGAAGTTGTACAAATCGTCAGAGGCTCCAGGGCCCCTAAGGCTAGTAGTATAGTCAGACCGATTTATGTTATCACAACCAAAAACCCAAGAGATATTAGCAACTGAATAATGATTTATTAAGGCTAATAGCTTTAATTTGTCTAAAATTGATTTGATAATATTGGGAATGGTTCTTGATTCAAACAAAAACTTTTGTTCAGCAGAATTTTGATTTATCTAAACATCCATGTAAGTACATGAGTTGTCTATATTAAAAAAAGTATCATTTAGAACTCAAAACCTCATAAACACTGATTTTTTTTTATGGTTTATAGTTATATGAACGAAATATTATGTTGTAAACACAACCTACATGCTTACTAATTGATTCTATTTATTTTTAGGTAGAGCTTAAGCGCGATTGAAAAATGTGCATAGTGAAATATAAAATTTAACCTGAATATAAGTTAGGTATATGCAAAGTAGTATGCAGTTACATTAATACCTAGTAAATATAGAAGAAGCAGTTGTTTCTGTAGCATGCCATGTGTAGATTCTTTTTCTTTCGAACTGACTATACCGTTAGCCTTATGGGCCCTGAAGCCTTTGCGGCTTTTACAGCTTAAGCGGGCTTGGGGGCGAGCGCGGAAGAAACTCAGCCTCGAAAGCTAGGCAACAAGCTCCAAGGGTGCCAAAGTGGCCGAACCTCGGCTTGGGGTGTTGCCGATCACGCGAAAAAGTCGCGATCTGACTAAATCCCTATTCATAGAAATTCGAGCTAACTAACTATACAAATATACAATGTGGATACTCAAGGGCATTATTAAAATAGGTAAAAATATGAAGAAGAGTGATCTAATATTGTCAAAAGACTACCCTGTCATACCAGGATCACCAGATGGGATTTGTCAAGGTGGCTTTATTGAAATCAAGTGACCTATAAATTATATTAACGAAGGTAAACTTAATTTTGTATATTTTATTGTAACTGGAGCATAAATAAAAATGTTGAAATTTTAATAAATAAAAATGCTGAAATTTTAATGTTTTATTGTCATTATGGAAATCTAAATTTGTATGTTTTTTCATACATCTAAGGTGACAAACTAGTTTACGGCCCGCCTGAAGGTAAGCGGCTGCCGTAGCCTATAAATGCTTGTAAGACCATATCACTAGCATGTAGCCGACCCTACTCACTACAGAAAAACAACACAAGATTATTTGGCTGAGATCTTCTGTAGGGTGGAGGTATTTCACCAGTCAGACTGGCACCAGTAGAAAGAAATTTCAAAAAAAATTTCTGTACCCTAGTTTTCTAATTATTGTACCATACTGTATGTATTCAATATTGCAACAAAAAACACAATATATATATATTAAACGCATATGCTAATTTTGTCGTTTTCTTTTTCTTTTCTTTATACTACACAGGCAGCTAACAAGCATACTGCCTGTATTCTTTATTGTACACACCATTTTAAACATAAAAACATTTTTGAGAGTTTTTTTTTGTTTTTGGAGGACCCCACACTTCTTATACTCTAGAATTCATTTTGAAAACACAAATTAACTACATTATTGCTTGGTGACATGTTTATATACATTACACACAAATATGCTAATGTCACGTGGATGGAACAACTGAAAATTCATACTTTCAGGTTGATTTCTTATCACTTCTCCTGCACCCTGTTCCCACCAAAAACTCCATAATATTATATACTAGCTATGCCCTGCTCGCATGGACTACAGAATGGCGTCGGTCGAGCGCACGCACGAATCATGCTAATGATAATCAGATAAGTGGTTTTCACATGAAAAGAACATAAATAGACAGAGAGACATAAATGTCGGTGTGTATGTATATTGCACACTGTTTAAATAAAATAGAAAATGCCTTTTAAAATGAAGTTTCACTTCTATCGTGTGTGAATCGCACACACACCTTTTTTTTAATTATGAATACATCAGAATAAAGTAGATTTAAATAGCAGAATATAGCTAGTTGCCAACCCTCTTAGGACAGAAACGAAAAGATATGTACTTGAAAGGGAAGCAAGACACAAATGCTTCTATTATATTCATAACTCACACAACATGGTGTGCTTTCAATTAAATAAATTATTACTTATGATTTTATTAATTAATTATTAAGAAATATTTCTTATTTCTGAACATTTAAAGTAAAATTTCAGATTTCATTTTTGCCCTTCCTACCTTGCAATGTTTTGTCTATATACAGAAAAATCGGAATTCCTAAATGATAATCCAAAATGATTATGGCCTATACATCTGTATAAGAAGGATAGGGCCCTATGCGGAACTCAGAATGAGAAGTTTTTTTTATAAATAATTTATTATGAAAGTCTTCTAACAAACCCATGGTTTTAAATTGATCTAGGAATTTACTAATTTGATAAAATAAGTCAGTATTTCAAAGTCTCAAGTCCCTGTACTAAATATGTAATTTATTAGTCATGAGATTCTTACAAAATGCATATTTAAATGAAAGTCTACATATAAAACAGACAGACACCCATAATTAATCATATATTCTTGATTTCATAATTAAGCATATTGTTGCAGTAGAAATTAATTTAATGTTCTTTTTCTACTTTAAAGATAGGAATGTTATTGAAATACTGTAAAATTTTGCATACTTAACAATTTTAAGCATTTATTATATTTGTTTTTGTCTATATATTTACCGTCTTTTAACTTCCAGATAATGTTTCCTGCTAAAGGCTCAACTGCAACCATGCCGCCTCCTAACGTGGCAAATAACAACGGCCGGTCATCAAAAGCACGCGATAGCTCAGTGTTCTCCTACAATATTGACATATATCATAATACAATACATTCACCTTGTAAATAATATATATAATATATACAACAAAAATCAATGCTTTGCAATCGGAACGGTCTCATGTCTCACCTCTCCTTCTTTATCTACAACAGAGCCGAGGCTATAGGATCCCAACAATAAAAACGCAAAAAACAGAAAATTCATTTTTATCACTAACTTAATTACAACAAATACACAATGAATCCATTATTTATTTGATAAAAATAAATGCAATCATAAACCAAAACACCACAAAGACTCGCAAATCGTAAATGTTTGACAAATGACAGCAATAAGCAGGCCGATTCGCCGATTGGCATTTGACGATGCTGTCACCAGCAGGGATGCTAGTAGAATATACTTATTTTATACCGTTAGGTCCCTAGTATAATTGTACAAAATCAAATCTTATTATACAAAACATTAACAACAACGTAATAAATCTTATTATACAAAGTAAAAACGATGTTTAAGTCTCATAAAGCTTACATTTCAAATTTTTTATTTTTCATCATGGTTATTATTGTTTCTATAGTACCTATATTAGGTAGGTATATAAATAATAGGAATAAAAAATATATATCTATATACATATAGATACTTAAATATTTGCCTAATAAATTAATGCAATGAAAATAAATACAAGATTAATGATTGCTGTCCATAGTGTTGAAGCACACACACCACGGGAACCAATCATTAATCTATCATAGACATTATTATACCAGCGTATATAATGGTACAGGTTTTAATACCCGGTATGTGCTTTCCAAAACGCATACCGGGCATCTACAGGCCGAAATACATAACACATATTTTAAAGGTATTGCGTCATCCGTACACGCCAGCCACAGGTGATCGAAAGCAAAGCGAAGTTAATAAACGAACGCAAATGATTAGGTGTGGACGTTTTCCCAAAGTTTTTTTTTTTCGAAATGACTATACTGTTAGCCTTAAGGGCTCTGGAGGCTTTGCGGCTTTTACAGCTTCACCGGGCTTGGAAATTTTCCCAAAGCCAAGCATACGCGAACGAAGCCTCGTTGGCTATGCTCCGGAGCGAGTGTCGGTATATCAAAAGAAAAAAGCTCGAACGGACGAATGCGGTGTGGACGCTAGAGAGCAGATGTCTGATTAGAATGGTAAAACTGGATGGTCAAACGATAAGTTATTGTTTTTAATATTTTTTTTGTAAAAAAGAACATTAGTTTGTGGCATTTCATACACAATTAAAAAATGAATCAAATTTTATATAAACTTTCTCATTTCATAAATTACCTCGACGTGTGCACCTCGTGGCAATACTGTTGTCAAAATGGGAGATCATTTGGTATAATGATGTTCCTAAATCTGTCCAGCCGAGTGACTCGATGTTTTATAGAATAAAAACACCCATATAAGTAATCTTGGAAAGTATAATATTACCTAAATACAAAATTTCGTCTAATTCATTAGAACCGTTTAAAAAAAACGTACACGATACGTACATATTGCTTTACTAAATAGTTTCATAAATTATAATTTAAATAAAAGGAAAAAGAAATAATAACCAATACTATTGCTTAAATATTAAAAAATCCGTTTATATTGAAAAAGAAATCATTCAAAAAACTAAACAAAATAACAATAACTACATATACAACAATATATTTAAATTAGCTGGTGCCCGAGAGTTAATTAACGGGTCCTTCTAAATATCACCGTCGAACCTTGAAAGTCTCTGAATTTAGGGGAAATCTCCCGATTCACACCCATTCACATTTCACAAGCATTCAGCGATGTATCCCACACCGCGTTCGTCCATTCGAGCTTTTTTCTTTGATGTACCGATATGCGGCCGTAACACAACTGAACGCAAACGAGGCCTCGTTCTTGTACGTTTGCCTTTGCAATACGTCCACACCTACAGTAGGTACTTGTTGGCGTTTGTTCATAGATTTCGTTCGCTTACGTTCTTCCTATCAGTACAAGTAACGTGAGCAATATTCTTCGGACACCACACTCTGAAACTTCGTTCGCTGTCGTTCACCCTGTTTGTTACACGCTATTAGATGTTTAAGTATATATAATGTACTCTGTGATTAGATGCACTAAAATATTTTTTTTGTACTTCGGAGACTCATAAGAAACTAGACAGACAGATCATGTACTCGGCTGTGAGATAGCGATATGTTAGATAAGTGTTATAATTTTCTTCAGTTTCCTTAAAATTTACCATTGTGCGCAAGCACAAAACATTGTTAAATACTAAATGTGTAATTGAAATTTAATTTACTTTATTCTCTTTTAAAAACCACGACAAACAATTCTCAACTATGACTATTTTGACAACTGTGGTGCTTTAGCAACAAAAAAGCGATTACAAGAATAGAGAAAGAAAATCAATCGATAGCCCTTACTCTTTTGCTCTTCCTATTTTTTTGTATGTCGCTCTTTTATTTCGTATTGAAAGAGTAAGAAATATTCTAAATTCTTTAAGTTTTTCCTCTACGTGTGTCTCCGATAGTCTGTGCAGTGTGCAAAAAGATTGACAAATTGACATTTCAACACATTTGTAAATGTAGTTTTTTAATTTATCAAAGCTTTAGCTAGTTCAAGCCGTTCAAGCGAAACGAGTGACTTACGAATAAAACACCTACAGGGAGTGTTTTTACTCGGCTAAATTTAAGCCATTGTAATTACGTATAAATATTGTATACTGATGGATGAAACAATTCTTGTTAATTATATTTACAATTTCTTATACTAATTATGGAGATATCAGGTGCAGGTATTTATCGGTTAATTTTTAAACTACGGTTTTCTTTATATTTTTAAAACCATATGGACGTCAATACCTTATTGGATGTCCCAGAGTCTGGAACATGTGTACTCAGTATTTTTTTGTTTAAACTGTTTTTATTTCGTTACAATATGTTGGTCATTCTTTCTGGTATTTGTTTCTTTGACAACAAAGACGATAACAGACGGTAGTGAATGCGCAGTAGCGTTGTTTTGGAAATTCAAATTTGTCGAGATTATCAAGGATGATAGCTTTTAAAAAAATAGTATGTCATCTAATATTTGTATATAAAAGTGAGGTACAAAACGTTCAGTAATGTTTTTTTTAGGTAAATCGCCAAGCACCTCTCTTTCATTTAGATATAATGCTAATAATGAGGAATTAGAAGAATTGTATCATGCATGTGAAGATGACCCACCAACACCTCAGGCTGACCCTCCTCCGAACACACAAAGTGAGAATACTAGTCCTAAACGAGGTGACAAAACATCATCAATAATAGACAAGTATTTCAAATCTATGCGGTCCGAGAAACTGCAAGAGAAACTAGAAGATGTGAAAGCGGTAGAAACTAAATCAGAGGACATCCGTAATCCAGCAACTACAAAAGAAATAACATCATCTCCTATGAAAGAGTATTTAAACCGTTTGAGCAAGAAAAATATATCAGAAGTACCACAAGAGGTGAAGGAAGGCAGCAATGAGACTTGGAAAATATTTCATGATTTCAAATTTAAAATTGCTCAAGCTGTTGAAGATATGAAAACAAAGTCTGTTGATGGTTAGTTTAATAATTTTATTAGCCATGTGTCCAATAAGTTATTCCATCATTACCATCCCCCATTATTCCCCTTACCCTTAGGGGATGAATTTTCAATAATATTTCATGCTTGTAATTCCATCACCTTAAGTATTGTCTATCAGTCAGTATTAAGAATTGCATTAATTAAATAAGCTATGCATTTCCATTTAGTACTAAAAAGAATCATTACAAGAAATAACATTTCAATATAAAATGGTAAAGTACATTTTTTCTTGATGATCATTATTGATTAATGTTATTTAATGATAATATTCATTAGAAATTATTATTATAATAATAAAAATAATTTGATTTTTTTTGTTTAAATTGCTTATTACTTAAGTGTATTAATTAATTACCACTTTAAATCTTTTATTTGTAGTGTATAATTATTATATAAAAGAACACAGTATAGGCCAGACAAGAAAGATCTTTCTAATTTGGCCCAAAAATTTTTTTAACATGAGATGAATATAATTATGTTTTTATGCAAAATAAATACAATACAAAACGTTTGTAAAAGTCCTTTAACAAATGATTTGGAATGCTAATTACTTCACTAAACTAAAGTGATTCCTTAATTACTTTAAGTAAATTTAAAATTTATGAAACTAAATTCTTTTTAAAATATAATTTTGAACACATTTAATGACCCACATGAAATGAAATGTGGTAAATAACCAAATTGAAATGAATTAATTTATATTTGATGTAAATTTCAAATTTATTAAAGTAGATTATACTTTGAAAGTAATTTTAACAGAGTAAATAAACTCACCAAATTACAGTGACTTATTTATTACTTGATGCCAAAAGTAGATTATCTGTGTACATATGTGTTATAAATATTGTTGAAGCCCTCTCAAGACACTTCAAAAGCTTGCTATCAGCCATATGTTTGTATAACATACTATCAACAGATACAGCAACACTTCTTCACTATATGCAAGGGTATTTAGTCAAGAATACATTTCTAGATAATGGTATTTATGTTATCTACATGAGCTATAGCTTTCATTGGAAGGTCCTACAATTCACAAAGCTAGTTTTTACCCCTGACTTCCTACAATAAAAAGCAGAGTTGTAAATGCAAATAAAATCTTTAAATTGGAAATATGGTTTAGTTCTATAGTAAATTTGTGGCATGTATGCAAAAGGTGAATATTCAGTTAATATTGGTATAATTTTAAATGTGAAAACCACTTGCGTGTGTGGTTACAACACTTTTACGTAGATATATCCTGAAAATTGAAACTTGAGTAAAATAGCTTATTCATCAATTTCCAAGTGAAGACCAAACATAGAACCCAGATCTATATAGAACTGTATACTATAAGTATAATCAATGTATGACATTTGATTTAGTCAATTAAAATTATTCAAAATTACTGCAGATAGGTGAAGTCGATAAATTATATTTTCAATATGTTTTGTAACTTTTAAAATGATTTCTATTATTTGTTCAAAATATTAGAGACAAAAGAAAAAACTGTTCCGAGGGAGAACTCTACATCAGATTCAGAAGAAAACTCTGGAATAAAGGACTCTGACCAGCAAAGCGTCGGAGATACTGATAACCAGGTAAATAATCTAGTAAACTAGCTATCTAAGTTTTTAGTATACATGCAAGTGGTTTGGACCACCAGTTTAAAGTCTTACCCTTTATGGTTTTAGAGCAATTGCACCTAAATGAATTGCAATTACTATATACTCGAAAATTGACACTCTGGTGTCTGTGTAACAATTCAGAATTTATAACAAAATAATATATATCTAAACATATGGCAGGTTTACATTCATAATATATTTTAATAGAAAAAGTATATAGTATAACTATGTATACTTAATAATATGCAGAATTTTCTTAGCTTATGGGAAAAAAGATAGAGAATTTAATTTTATTACCAGTTTTTTTGTTTGGTGTGTGTAAATCTAGAAATTTATTTTATTATCATTATTTTAATTCATTTTTAATTCTTGGTTGAATATTACCTGGATTGCAGCATTGTATCAAACAATAACATTGTGGTACTACATTTTTGTTTGAAATCTAACTTATCATTGCATTTTTACTTTATGTTATACTAGCTGACCCCGCAGACATCATTCTGACCTTTCCCCTAGTCAATAACTTGACCAAAGCGTCATCTATCGCGTTCGGGGATTTAATAAAAACGCTCTCCACGAAAAACACTTCGATCTACCAACCTTCATGATGACCGCTCAAACTTAATTGAGTTATTAATCTCAATATATACACCGATATCCATTTCGCTTCCCCGCGTATTCACCCACGTTATATTTGGATTTTACATGCCTGTTTCATACATACGATAACTTGCGTACAAATTGCCAGATTGGTTAACGTTTATGGTCACTGCTCCGTTCCTAAGGATCGTAGCGTGATGTTAGATAGCCTATAATCTTCCTCAATAACTAGGTTAATATAATACAAAACGGATTTCTTTTTTGATTGGAAGTTAACTAACTATTAGTGCGTTAAAAGAAAAAACTTCTCTTCTTCTTCCAACTAGGCAATGGGTCTTCTTTATTGAAGACCATTACTGTCATTATCTAGTGAATTTAATTTCCACTCTAATGACGATTTCAAGATCCTACAAGACAGTGTCTCCCTTGTTAGAACTTTCTAGAGAGTTTTTGTGGCATCTGAAAATTCATGGTTCATGTTATTATTTCCAATCCACTTCACTTGTGCACAATAACCAAGCTTCATTATGCAAATACCACATATATTTACACAATATAGAGTCAAGAACACAAATTTATGAATAAAAAACAATAACCACTACATGACAGTTTGAGATCCCGAATCCTGAATTTAATATGTTTTCATTATATTTGATGAAATATATTCACCTACTTCTAACTAGACAAACGGCAGTGGGTCTATCCAGTTCGGAAAAGGACGGCATATCGGCTTCTGTATATATTTACATAAAACATTTCGAGCAACTTTCGACCCCTACATAAGTCAAAAACTATTCGAACTACAAACTTGAAATTTTGTATATTTGTCAATTATTAAGACAAGCCAAGTTACAAAATCCCATTTGTTTTGTAAATGGATTGTAGAACGTACAATACTACAGCTATAATTAAAGGAACTGCTATGGAACTTGGCACCTGTTAGATTTTAGCTCTTTTATCGTTGACTACCTCGAACGTCGTTTCTACCGAATTTGGCCCCTTTTTCATATTTATGTTTTTGTTGCGATTTTGTTTACCTTTTTGCTTTATTAACTTTGAATTGAATTGAAAAATTTGGATTGACTATAAAATGAATATAACACTGTAATAGGTATCATCATTGGGCAGTAGCATACAGAATTTATCAGACCTGACACAGCCACTAACAGCAAAAGTGACTGAACGAGAATTAAGTCCCTCTATCGATAAAAAGTGTTCAGATTCCATTGACGAAACACATAAAAATGTCGGTAAGTGATCAAACTCTAACGAACATTAATACTATATACTCATAAGTAATCTATACATATGAAATTAAAATCGTATCATATATTGTCTAGCATTGTCCAGTTTATGATAAATATTCATATTTCTTTGTCAATAGTAAAATGTCATCATTGTCATATTTCTTTTGACCAAGAATTTCTATTGACCAAGAAATGCTTAAATTAAACAGAAAGAAATATGTATACTTTTTTGTATCATGTTCGATATTATATTATAATATATTCTTTATATTTACAGAAACAGGAGAACAAGTTTTGTTCTTATTATACCGTATTTATGTTTTAATTTGGTTAGATAAAATAAAATTTATGCATATCGAAAAGTGACGGAAGTTTCTTAATTTGTTTATTTTTTTATAAAGCTAACTTGCTAGTTCTCGTCGCCACCATAAACGACTCCAAATATGTTAAATCATTATCACGTTGGTCCAGCTCTGTCTAATGAGATGCTCACAATATGAAACAATACTTTTCCATATTAATTTTTTATACATTAAGAAGCATTCCGCTCTCCATATATTCTAAAACTAGCTGTGCCCCGCGTATAATTTAAAAGAAATCGCTGATTATTTACTTATAACACTTCAGTATAGACAATGTTTGTATCGTGCGGCCAGGGTTATGCGCCACAACTCACACGGTTCGTTCGCGCCACTACACGTATAGTAATGGAGCGGAGCCGAGTGTTGAATTATTTAAATTTTACATTATAAAACGTTACTAAGTCGAACACGTATTTTTCAACAAGTTTAATTAACGTTATGGCCACAATCTCACCTGGTCTTAAGTGACGATGTGGCCCAAGATGATAACACGCTAAGCCTAGTGGAAGACTGGCTCTCAAGTGCAGCGTCCGTAACACACCGATTGTTTTCAACATGTATCGAGACAACAATGTTGATTGACCAGAAGTTCAGTTGTATTTTTTACTGAATGTAGTATTTCAATGGATAAGAGGTAAATAATAGAGAAAAAACGTTTAAGGTACCAAGTAAAAAGAACTGTACCTACCTTTTTTATACCTATACTTTTCTACAGTTCACAATGAGTCGATGGATATAACAAAGGATTTGGTAAACGACAACAGTCTGATGGATGTAGAATCCGGAATCGAAGCATTAGAAGACAATATAGATGGCTACGGAGATACTACCAACGTAGATACAGACTGCCCAGACGCGAAACCTATAGAGAACATTCCAGCAAAACCTCCCCCTACTCCGACTAATTTCGGTCTTCCACCTAGTAAAACCAATTTACACAAGCAAACAACGGACCATCGGAAAGCATATATATTTACTTATTCTATGTATATGCTTACAATTTTCCTTGTTTTAAACTATATCTTATTTCCTAACTCAAATATTTGGAATGGTTTTCTACTTGGTATTTGGTTCTTCTGCTTTGCGAATAATATAAAGCAGTGGATCCTCGATAATTACTTTAGCGATGGAGAGCCACAAAAGGAGAATTTCTTCCAATTGAAAAAGACTAGCGCAGGTCCCAACACGTACACCATACCGTCAGTCAAAGAGCACACACCGTTAAAAAAATACGAGGTAATTACTTCTTATCGCGATTATGTTATGTTATTAATTTCAAGAAATATATTGAAGTGCTTGCCTATTGTTTCAGAGTTGGATTAATCACTATAGATTCCCCGATTATGATCCATACACTTATCATATTAATAAAACAACAACAGCATTCATGAAACTTGAAGGTTAGTCGTCGCCTTTATCTTTTTTAATCGACCACTAATACACCTGTTTGGTTTTATCTACGTTTGTGATTTCCTTTGTCAATTTGTGTAATCGTTTCCGACTACTGTATTGTTTATATTTATTTCGAATGTTTTATTAATTCTTGTTGTTTAATGGCAACTGTATTTTATCCACCCATAGAGAAATAAAGTCCGCTAGCTATCAAAATTACTTAATATAGAACCAAATCACATAAGCTTATGGATTAAAATGAAAACCACCACATGATAGATCAAGATCTCACAAAAACTCCAATTATTAACTTAAGGATTTTTGTTTTTCTTATGCATAGTTAGTTTTTATTTAATTTTTTATTAGACATATGATATGTTTGCTATCCTATATTTTATTTTATTAAAAATATAGCAAAACCTAAAATTGATCCATTTTTCAGTTACCACTCTTTCAATGCGTTTGAAACCAATTACATCAACAGATTCTTACGTTTTGAACAATAGTTTTATTAATTTAACAACAAAAATTACAAGATTTTAAGAATAAATTAAACGCATCTATTGTACTGTCGTATCTATAATTACGGCAGACGAGTTTAACTTTTTTTTAAATTGTATTGAAACGTAGTATAAAATAACTTAGAAGTTAATTTAAACTTAACTTAAAAGTAGGAAAAGTAATTGATCTAATAATTTAAGTACTTGCACTGCCTCATTCATCTTTCAAGTTTCTTCTTACTGTTCTACAGGATGTAATTTAAGGATATCGTATACTCGGACAAAGATAGCTAAGAGAGCCCTGTGGGACGAAAACATAGACAAAGTGGTATTTTATCAACACAGATTGTACAATTTGACGGGAGCACGCGTTATTTTATTGCCCAATGGACTCGTGCGAAGAAGGTACATATAAGTAATTAAATATAGTTAATTTGTGTAGTTGTGATTTGAAATTAATGATTGTTATGCGTCTTGAATATTCAACCCACGATTTCCTTTTTAATCATAAAAATATCCGAAATTTCTTTACTTTTTCCGCTTGCAATAGATGAATTGTAGTTTCAGCTACCTACGACATAAAATCTTTTACGACATCTCTTTACAATAATAATCTACATTATCGAATGTATAAAATTATAAAAATCTATTAAAATAACTAATATATGTATATATATTATACTAATAATAAAAGAGGAAGAAAAATACAAAAAGACAAAACTTAACGTCCCAAACGCGGGAATTTAACCTTTTAGATTCCTTAATCAATAAGCATAATATTTCCTTTTTTCGTTCTACTGATATGAAATAATGATGTTGAATTTGCACCTTAATTTGAATGCTGTAATAGCTTTAGATTACCAAACAAAGAAGTTCTTTATATCGTAAATCTACATATTTATACCTATACTTGTTTGTATCACTGTAGGCAATCATACCTTCGCCCGCGTCGACCAAGGCTACCTGTATTAATTAAAACTATTTTTGTTAACGTCCGTATGAGTTGGCGGTAATTATATGTAATTTTTTACTTAGAGAGAAGGGTATGAAAGGACAAAATAATGTTTTCGTTTATTTTGTGTGGGATACTTATGATGTTTTTATTTTATCCTCTCTTTTAATGTTGACATTGTTCGTAATTTGTACTTGCAATGTCACACTCATTGACATTTGTTTATTAGTTTATGATAATAAATAATATTATTAACATTACATGGCACATGTGGCATGTCATATGTTGTAATTGCCTGGACATTCAAATGAGAGGCTTTTCCATCACCGCCGTGATAAAACCTTCCCCAGGAAACTTTCATTTAAATTATTTTGCGACATAATATACTCTTGACACCCTTGACTTTACTATCAGTTAAAATCAAAAGACGCGCAGTTACGAGCGGATCTGCCAGCATAATGCACCGGATCGTGTGCGCGTCCGCTCGCAGTCCGGACACACGTCGAATAATAGTTACGTGCGCGGCGGATTCCCCGTGCGCGATGCGCCGTCACTCATGACGTACACTTATAAGATAAACAAAAATATTAGCGTGTTGAATATCGGATAAAGCAAATTGTTTGTAACCTCCGCTTTACAAACGAAGGTCAATGAATCCGAAAAATTGGAGTAATGACCGGTCATACTTACAGTTTAAGTGTATTTTCAGAGATAATGAGAACATATCGACGATGGAAAGGCTAAATAACTAACGTGCATATGACAAACTTCACGCGTTAGTCAATAAGCTTTTATACGATCAATAGTTTAGGTATAAATTTTCTTTTAGTTGTACCTATAATTTTAATTATAAAAACAAAAATGTTATCATAAATAACATGTCCTTTGTACACACATACAAATATATTTTTTCCTGCTCCAATGAAGATTACATAAGCTAAATTAACGGAAGGTCGTAATCGTTGTTTAAATTACGGCGTTGTTTAAATTGTGTAACTTTATATTTATATTAACGGGTCAAATACAATTTCAAATAGTTGTAACTAGTAAGCCTGAATTTGTGTGGTGTAATGCTTTATCGTACACCGTATATTGTGCTTAATCACAGTCAAGATAACCGTAATGATATACTGTTGTTGTTTGTAGGAGGTAATCAGTGAAGCTAATGATTCCATTTTAGAAATTCTTTCGTTGATATAAATGCTACGTTCATTCTGATTGTTATAAATTATGTTTGTTTGTTTTTAACACGTACAAAGTCGCAGTCGGTTGTTAGTGCTTAATACTCTTTTATCACAAACAAATGAAATAAATACTGAAAAATAAATACTACTGAAACTTTCCAAAAATGGTTCTATTGCATATACATATTTACTAAATATTTATTTAATCCTTAATGTAAGCAAATTTTTTTCTTTCAAATATTTTTGATGTATATTTTTGTTACAACTTTACTTACTTAACAAACTACTTTCATATTTACAAAGATTAACTCGTTAATATTCATAATAGTTATAATATAATACTGAAACAAGATATTCAATAATAGCACTTTTTATTGCAGACAATGGAGCAAAAAATACCCCATCTGTATAATATTAAGTGAAAAGGAAAAGATCCAAGTAATAGAAAAAGAGAATGCGACAGCAGAAAGAAAGAACTCCGAAGTAGCACCAGAGAAGAAAAAAGAACAACAAGAATCGGAAAGTACAGAGACAAACATCAGCCCGGAGAAGAAGAGGAAATTCGTATGGAGAAGGAGGGAGAAAAGGTGAATTTACAATCTTCTAAAAATTATTTTCAATTCACAACTAAAATGTATGTAAAAAAGATATAAATTATTTCCCTTCAAAAATATCAGATCTGACATTTTAACAAAGCTTAAGTTTATATAAGGTACAATAATACCCAAAATAAACCAATCAGTTTTCACATATTATTATTACATATTGATAGCGTGTCAAAGTGCTAATAATAATATATTAATTTCTTATAATTTTACTATCGGATCCAAATGTAAATAAATGAGGCCTCTTCTCTACGTTTGCAGCAATTCACATTCCGATGGAGAAACAGCAGGGAAAGAAGGACTCAGACATAGAATTGTTAGAAAAATGCACAGAGGTGAGTGAAAAACGTCTTAAATAAAAAAAAAATCTCCAAACCTAAGCAGAACTTACGTTAGGAGCTTTCTTTTGTTACACTTTTTATATGGGACATCAGTTAATCATATGAACTTAGAATAAATTACTTTTTTGGCTACCGTTAAATGTATGACTTGCAATTTAGATAAGAGAACAGACAGCCTGTCCGTGTGCACTGAACAAGCGGACATTCAACCCGAAAAGCAATTGGATGACGCGTCCTTCCACGAGGCAGAAATGGATTTAACTACAAAATCCGTGACCAGTACAAAAGAGGATATCGAAGAAGATATAGACGAGACTGAACTATCGAAAATCAAGGAATTCTTAGAAGAAACGGTAAACTATCTTACTTAGTTATTTGGAATGAGAACTTTTCAATTCGAGGTGTTGTGCGTTTATTTGTTCAACATTTTTTTTAATTCCTTATAGGATGGTAACACGCAAACCTAGTGAAACTGATTCGCCAGTTCAGCTGCCGAAATACATCTATTGGTGCTGGTTGACAAATTTCCAAATTGAGGGTGGTAAAACCACCAAACTATGGTTTCATCATGATATTCTCCTTCACCAAAAGCTCAGGCCACTGCAGAGTCGAACCCACGTCGATCGACGCGATGTCCGTATACGCTAACACTGAGTCATCATTACTTCAAACATTCCTCGGTCAGTGGCAACATTCGGCCTCAAACCACTTATTAACTAATTGCCTGCCGTAACTGCCCCAATGCCCCTTAGGAGAGGCCTATGTCCAGCAGTGGACGTCTTTCGGCTGAAATGATGATGATGATGACTGCCCCAATAACCATTTCGTAGTAAATGGACACCAAACTGTACGACAAATTGACGTCAAACTACTGTCGTGAAAGTTCCATCCAAATTACGATCAAATTAAAGGCAGCGATTCCCTTTCCGTTTATTTGAATATAGAAATTTAAATGTAAACAATACTATTTTCAAGCTATCATTTATTTTTTGCTATGTCTTGTTGTCATCACGAAATATACAAAAATATTTTCAGTTTATCATTAAAAAAAATAAAAATAACAAAAATAAAAATGTTTGCTCCTTATCTTTTTAGTCAGTTTAGCACCAATTTATGACAGGAAATTCCTGTCAATGTGCAGTACAGTTTGGCATCCAATTGGTATCGTTTTGGAGTTCCAAGTTTTGCAGTCAAATTGAGAGTTAAATCCGAATAGCAAATTGTGGTTGTTTAGGAGGTTAATGTGTGAAGTGTGGTACGAATTATATTAGTATTCTGTATTACTTGTCAGGAATTTGATACGGGAGTTGACGGTACCGCGGAAGGAGAGTGGAGCGTACACGTGAAACACTCCAAAGACAAACATTCGCATTTGTACCTATTCGCACGCACTGGAAGAGACAAACATGAATGGTACGTAATACCAACAGATTGTTTGAAAGTTTTAAAGCCCATGTGAATTAAAGCCCTGATAGATTTTTTATTCTATGACCAACCCTAGTTTAAGTATATTCAAAAATGAACGTAATTTATTTAAGATTAATTAATATTTTCAAAAAAATAATAAGTAAAAATACAGCCCTTTGTCACGTGACATAAACCGCTATTCATAGCGTATGACATCATTTCTTGCAAAAAAATAGATTTTTGTTTACAGCGGTCTATGTGTTACAAGATTTTGTGCCCTAAAACACACTTTTGACGAGTTACCTACTACTTCAAGTCTTAGTAAAGTATAGGTATAAACATTGCCGAATATTAGTGTTTCATAATTGGTGTTAAAAGTAATTAGTACCTTATTTATAAGGAAAATATATTTCATAATTAAATGACAAGCAGATCATACTGAAACACCGCAAAGTACTTGTAAAATTTTTAGAACACTGTATTAAACGTCTGATTGTTTTGCAAGACGTGACGTCATACGAGAGTCCATGATATTTTGATGGTTTTAGGGGAAAAAGTAAATTCGTATATAAAAGTGTGAAAAATATCCTGTAAATTAACCTTTGTCGTATAATGTTGATATTATCATAAAATAGATCGTGAAGAATAAAATAAACCGATTCTGAAAAACAGTTAACTATATAGCCTACTGTAAATAAATAATTCAGACATTGACAATATTCAGGTTCCGGCGTCTAAACACTGCCATTACTGAAGCAAACGCAGCTTCTTCAGAAACATCAGCTACAGACGACAAAGTAACAAGTGAAACGGTAGAAGGGAAAGATGGCGTCGAAATGGCAGTTTACAAAGTTATCGAAAAGGATACTGTCGCTTTCGCAAAAACTTCTGTAAGTATTATATTATGTTAATAAGAGGAATAAGTCGTCTTGCAAGCTTCCTGGGACCTGATTAATCCAAAAAAAGGGCAAATTAAAAAACAGTCACTGAGACGGGCTTATCATCATGATATACATGGTGTTCACAAACCATTCATGTTACCTACCCTACCTCCCCGGTTGATAACGGAATATCGGATCCAAGATTTTCATGTACAGAGAGGTAACTTAATAATTGGAGAAGGATTAGGCACCTTTCTGGGTAACTGGATATACACTAGCTGGTTCCGAAATGCGACAAATCTCAATATGACGGGTGTATCGTCATGTGTATAGTGGTTGTGTCTCTAACATCTAACACTACTAAATATACACCGACTGATCCTGGGATACGAGACGCTTAAGCGTGCCACTATGACGGGTGAAACAATCCAGTATGACAGAATTGTGTCCTACCACACAATGTCACAATGTTATGTCTCACAGTTGCTAAGTATTTTAAATAAGATTTTTTGAAGTGAAACTTCTTATGCGGCTTCCAACACGTTAAACGTTTAACGCACATTATCGATCTCTTCTCTTTGTGTGAGCCAGAGTGAGACAGCAATATATTGTCGGTCTCTCCTCTTTGTGTGAGCCAGAGCGAGAGAGCAATATATTGTCGGTCTCTCCTCTTTGTGTGAGCCAGAGCGAGAGAGCAATATATTATCGGTCTCTCCTCTTTGTGTAAGCCAGAGCGAGAGAGCAATATATTGTCGGTCTCTCCTCTTTGTGTGAGCCAGAGCGAGAGAGCAATATATTATCGGTCTCTCCTCTTTGTGTGAGCCAGAGCGAGAGAGCAATATATTGTCGGTCTCTCCTCTTTGTGTGATTCAGAGCGAGAGAGCAAATGTCGATGTGTATGTATATTGCACACTGTTTAAATAAAATAGAAAATGTCTTTTAAAATGAAGTTTCAGTTCTATCGTGTGTGAATCGCACACACACCTTTTCATTTTTACTTTACAGTTCCACGATCCATTCAAACACAATTGTCGTGCCTATCACTTAGCAATGAAAGCTTTGTTTAATTAAACAGAACGTGTTTGTTCGCAGAGTAAAACCTTAGAGTCGGTATCAGAAGGAGTGACCATATCGTCGCTAGCTCAGCCTCTGCCCTCGGACTCGGATGCTTATGAGAAAAATTTCTGGCCGTATTTTATTAAAATTATTCAGGTGATTTTTCTTTTTAATTTTATGGCAAATTACGTCGGTTTTCATTACAGACTATTGACTTCACAAGATGGTGGAAGTTACTAAATATATTATACCTTAAATTAAAACTTCAATAATTGCAAACTCGACTTGCATATGTCTAGCTATGCTATGCTAGCTATGTCGTAGCGTTATGAGGGAATATTTTTTTATTATTAGCACGGCGAAAACACGTCGTTGTCCATGATAGTAATAATAATACCAGTCTGTCAGTGTCCCACTGTTGGGCAATTAGGCCTCTTCCCAAAGCTTATCAAGGACTTAACCACCAAACCAGCCCACGACGTATTGACGATTTCAAACATCGCGAAATCAAATAGTTCTATATTTTTCCCACATACAGTCTTAGTACAAGAACATTTCCCAAGCGTTAAGGTTTCCTCACAATGTTTTCGTTCACCGTCAGCACCCATTTAAATTAGTAAAGTGAGTAAGTGAGTAATCTGAGGACATTGAATCGAGGTTCGGCCGATCTAAATCGTTCGACGATAAATCAACAATCCATCAGCGATCGTCGCTGTCATGCTGGTCTGTAAAAATATCTCTTCACGTTACGCTTGAAGGGCTCGATGTCGTAAGGAGGGAACACAGTAACGCAATGATATGACGCGATGTAGAGAACTTTGTAGTTAATGCCGAGATTGAAGTAACCGTAAAACTGTGGCTACGATGCATAATGCTCGTGGTTCTGTTGTGGGAAGGAGAATCTATATATTTCTTATCTGCTAACTATAATTAAATTATCAATAGGAAGGGGCAAAACCAGAATACCAAGTATGTTCGATCAATATTGGAGTTAAATATTAAAATAAAAATGTTGATCTAATTATCAACATAATTTGTTGTATAGTTATAATTACGTATTTATACGCAACAGAGTCATGAAACAAATTTCAAACAAACATCAGAGGTCGGTGTGATGTGTCAGATTGAACCGACACCGCGTGATCGTGTCAAAAGCAAAAAGAAAAGAAAAATCAACGTTTGTACTTTTACTTTATCGTATTAGAGAATTTTATTTGGCAAAGTATATGTACGTTATGCAAATAAATATTACTTAGTTTAGTAACATTAACAGTATATTAAAGATCGTTTAAGTACTTATTGGTGTTGTGAACACTGTATTCATGTATGTAATATATTTTAGAGATAGGTACGTATTTATTATAATATGCATTATTAGGTATGTTAATTACTTGAAGAACATTGTATGTACGTCATTTGGTTTTTTAATTGTATGTATCTCTTGTTTGTCGAATTACTAGCATAATATACTTAAGAATTTATTATTAAGTCGTTTTCACGTTATATAAATATAGTATCCGAAACTATCGGATATCGGATATCGCAATAAAAATATCTAAAACCGTAACTGTATCCAATATAAGAATTTCGTATAGGGACGGACTCGAATGTGACACGGTTGATTATCAGAAATGACCCTTTACCAAATAAAATTAAGTTTGTTTACCTACAAATTTTGAAATGATACCCGTTTTCCTTCTAAATACAATTATTAAAAAAATCTTATGCCCATAACTGAAATTATCCGAAACTACCGTATATCTGAAAGGGTTTATATGTAGTTGTACTCGATCCGATAAAAATACCTTTATATATGGTATTTAAATTACAAATTACATTATTTATTTAGTTAAATAATACGTGTTTTTTTTTTCAATAAATGTAATTACAGTCAAAGACACCATCACCGGAGTGCAAGTGCCGCACGCTGCCCGCGGAGGTGACGTGGGTGAACTCGATGCTCGCGCGCGTCATGTACGACGTGATGCGCGATCCCGACATCATCGCGCGCGTGCAGAACAGGATACAAAGGAAGTTGCACACGCTCAAGGCAAGTACACTTTCAAAAAGTTAATTACTACTAACGAAACTCACAGGTATAGATTCAGCATTCAGATTATGCTGTAGCCAAAAAGGCTACAAGTGATAAGCTAGGTCCAGGTCGACCCGTCTTAGGCAAAATGGACAAGGCACACGGTATTCGCTTGATACAATTGGGTATTTGAAAAAAAAAAAACGTTTTTTTATGTATTTTAAAGCTTCATCATAATTATTATAATAGTCAATTGGAAAAACTCTTAAAACATTTTTTTTTATGAATAATGAACAATTGAAAATTGTAATATTTTTAAAAGAATCACGTGACTAAGAAACGCGCTACGATTGATCGTCAGATTTGTGACGTCATAATGTTATAGGAATTTCATGCGTTGCATTTCATTTCCATGCGTTGCCTGGTTTCCCACACCCGCATGGCCAGTAGCCCATTCCCCACCGTCTGCCCCGGACGCAGCACGGCGCCGGTCTTTGGTTTTACTAATATGACGGCTTTCATGAGATTTTAGTGCACTGGTTTCCCCTTGCCTTTTGCACCAGACATTTTAGAAGTTATTTAGACTTCTAGACTAATAAGGAGTACTACGGAGCAGTAGCACGCCACTCTGCCGCCATCTGGTGAGTGCAGGTGAGATTGACAATAAGTTCGGATAAGATCTTAATTCCGTTCTACTCTTACTCCCCCTGCTCTTACGTTTTAATAATTAGGGTTCTGCATAAAAAATAAAAAAGATTTGTTAGTAGTCCACGCGAGTGGAGCCGCGGGTATAGCTAGTACGTGTATACAGTGTTAAATATAAGTAAATATATAAATGAATGTGTTGCGTCGTACGTGCGCAGCTGCCGTCGTTTATGTCGCCGCTGAGTGTGACGTCACTGTCGCTAGCGGGCGCGTGCCCGGTCGTGCAGCGCGTGTGCGCGCCCGCGTGGGACGCGCGCGGTCTCTGGCTCGACGCGGACCTGCGCTACGACGGCGGCGCCTGCATCGCTATACTCACGCAGATAAACCTCATGAAGCTCAAAGAGAAAAGTAACTACTCCTTTTCTATATTCGAATCTAACAACGACTCCATCTGTGTAAATTTACTTATCTCTCACATTTACAAAGAAATATGCAGAGTACGAAAAAACGCGCTACCGATTGACGACATCATTAACCTTTGTCTTTATCTTGTATTACTGTAAAATGTAAAATCACTTCTACAGTATGTAGGAATTGTATTCAATTCACCTCTATAACCTTTACTCGCGACTATTCTTGTGTTTCAATTTGAAATATTTATTTTTACTAAACTAATAAATATTTGTGTTGTTGAGAAATGGTATTATTATATTATTGAAATCCTTTAATGTACTTTAAACAAACCCTACTAAGGTCTATATACCAAATTATGACCAATTTAGATTTATTAAAATTCGCACTATATTTAAGCTAACAATACTCTACTATTTTATGAATAAAAAATAATGTATTCGTTGTGATCTTGTTCCTTAAATATTTTTTATACATCACTTCACAGATACGACTCTAGAAGAACAGTTATTAGACATGGATGAGAATGTAGTTGAAAACGACACAAGCAGTACAGCAACTGGGCTATTTTCTGAGAAGCAGATGCGAGTAAGTTTATGATAAGCGTTAGGAGGAAGCTGACGTGTACAACTGCATTTTAGTGTAGAGACACAGTGGCGGCGGCGCGGGAAGCGGAGGCGGGTACTGGACGGACAGGACAAAACGTATATTTGTAGGTACTGGACGGGTACAAAACGCATATTTGTACTCGTGAACGCAATAGTCGCGAGGCGCCTCGCTCTCGGCGTAATGCTCGTCGTATTGTCATATCTGACGTTCTTGGGGACAAAGGGTTCCTTTAAATGCATTTTTTTCCAAAAGCAGTCGTTATGACCTAAATAGAGATAGATTACAATAAGGAGGATTTAGTACGTTGTAATTTAAAAGGTTGAAACTTCACAGAGTTCTTTTATTTCCTTTCATCGTAATTTTAGACCTTGTCGATTGGAACGGAACGGGTTGGATCACTAGAATTTCATAAAAGCGGCCGTGGATGGCGCGGGCCAATACGACACGAATTAAATCTTCTGTCGAAAAATTCATGTTTGTACACGACGAGCGGAAAACGCGAGCTGGGGGGTTACTCTTGTAACTGATTGAAATTTGATTTTGATTCTGATTCTGATTCCACTTTTGATTCGTACTCGATCCTACAAGCGTACTCCTAAACCAAACCGAGTCGAAAATCAAAATAGAGTTTTGTTATCGTTTATTTTCGATTTAGCAACTCGATCCATAGCTGTCAGATTGCGTCAAGAGTACGCATTTTTCGATCCTAACGAAAAAATTCAATCGAAGTTAGTTTCGATTCGAGCCACAGCCCGATCATGCGCTAGGTTTGATTTCATTCAAGAGTGCCAAATCGCACCAAATCGAATTTTATTCGATTCGATTCTAAACTCGAATGCGTGAAGAGTAAGGCGGCTGGTTTGCGTTCTCCCGCTCCGCTGCTACTGTCGACTCGTCCCGCTGCGGATTCCGCTCCCCGCTCCGCTTCGATTATGTTTGCACACATAAATTACCAACATTGTGTTTTTCTGTAATGACATTCTCTACATTTTATATGAAGAAGTTGAATACTTTGATGATATCAGAAACGGAAACCGGCTGTATACGACTCTGATATTGAAGACTCGGCGGAGTCTAGCAGTGATGACGAGAGCCCGCCATTGCAGCCTGTTGACAGCGCAGACAATCTGCCGACACCTGATACCGCGTAAGTTCCTTTTTCTTTACTTCACAACACACGCATTTAATATACGTATTCAAATTATATTACAATAATATGGTTTTTGTTTGTTTTTTTTTACTTTGTTCACTCTATTTATATTTTTGAAGTGAAACTTCTTATGCGACTTTCAATACGTTAAACGTTTAACGCACATTATCGGTCTCTCTTCTTTGTGTGAGCCAGAGCGAGAGAGTAAATGTCGGTGTGTATATATATTGCACACTGTTTAAATAAAATAGAAAATGTCTTTTAAAATGAAGTTTCACTTCTATCATGTGTGAATCGCACACACACCTTTTTTTACCCTACTTCAAAAAAAGGAGAAGATTCTCAATTCGAATGTATATATTTTTTTATAGATGTTCAGCCATAACTAACTTTGTTTATGAACCGATTTAGATAATTCTTTATTCGAAAGGGATACCTCAAGGGTGATCCCATTTCAATTTCATTGGCATTGCATCTTCGACATCGAAGATACACCAGGGAACTCCTAAGAATAATTGAAGATGGTTTAGGTTTTTTGTTAAAAATTGTTCTGCTTCTCTTTAATTTACATTAATTACTTTCATTTACAAGTAAGAATTTCATTTAATTATTTGTGTTATGTTCCTTTAGATCATCAACGACAGAAGGAGGATCCTCGAAAAAGAAATTCCTTCGAATGGTAGATAAAATTGCAACCAACAAATATTTCCAACAGGTATGTATTCTCTATGATCATTCTAATAGATTATCTTTTGTTTTCGGTTATATTCGTTTATTTCTTACAGACTAGCGCTTTCTCGAGTTATAATTAAGCTATGCCCCATATTTTTTACTTTGTAACTGAATTGCTAAATACCAGTTTTCATAGATCTATCTTCTAAAATGACGGATTTTCATCCATCTTTTCACCACCTTAGGGGTTGAATTTTCAAAAATCCTTTCATAGAGCTCACTTACAGTGTAAAAGAAACCTGCATGCAAATTTTTACGGTCCTAGACCCAGCGGTTTAAACTGTTCGTTGATCGATCAATCAGTCAGCCAGTCAGTTTCTTACTTTATATATTATATAGATATGTATAAAATTTTAATAAGGAATTCATATAAGGATATCAATTTTGTTTGCATATGGTTGTCTATTTTAAATAACTTTTGTTTGAATTTATTTATGAATCAACAAAAACAACCACTTTTTAATACAAGAATATATCTCACTAGCTTATTCTCTTTCTCTCTCTCTCATTAGGATGTATGTAATGATAATCTTTGCTTGTTTAATAAATTGAATGTTAATATATCCTTGGTGTGTTTTGCTATTGGTAGAGAAAGTATGAGTAAAAGAAATTGTATAAGAGTTATAAACTACAAGAAGAGGATAGGGGGTTGTGTAATGACGATAAAGGTGTTAAAACGTGTTTGAAGATAATGACTTGATTTTAAAATTATTTATTATTTTTATAGTAAACAATTATAGTCATCTTAAGGAAATTTTATATTTCACTCCATCCCACATTCATAGTGTTATACCCGTAGGTAATAAAATGATATTTGCTATCACTAAAATAAATTATTTGTACTCAACAAGACAAAAGTGGTACAAATTCACTATACAGGTGTACTTAGTCGAAGTCATAGTTCATAGAAATCGTCTATACGTTATTCTATGGTTCACTACACTGTGGTTGTTTACAGACTCTGTGATTTGCACTACTCTGTGGTTGCAGTGCTCTTGTAGATTTTTTTCCTTTTATTCCTTCTTGTATTCGCTTGGTTGTCCAAAACAGAATTGTTCTCTGTCGGAATATGGCTAATTTATAATTATATGCCAAAAAATATAGGAGTCGAAATTTCTGGAATGACCGTGATCTATTTTTAGCATACCGACAACGTTTAAAGAAAAGGGGAACATCTATTTTTAGAAATTGTTGCTGCGTATGTAATCGGATAAGCGTTGAATGTGTGCATGATCCGCTATGTCTTTTCTACATACGATAATATAATCGATGTTTGTAGTAGATTCTAGGCTTTCGATGTATTTTTTTTACAGTTCGTAACAATATTTATTGTTTAGGTAACCGATTATAAATATGTGAAGCGCGCAATGGAAGGCTTATCAAACACGGACATCAAGCTACATCTAGAAGTGCAGGGGCTGGAAGGACGTCTAGCATTGAATTTGCCCGCTCCGCCACACGACCGCATATGGATCGGGTATGTTTTGGCGCCCTAAATATTTCTATATCCACTACTAGGGCCAACAGGCCCGCCAGGCTGTTCATGTGAAAATGCTTTTCACGTGCCCTGGGAGTTGCCAGGATTCATTCTGGGTTGTCTTTTATTTTCGTTGTGTTTTTAGTTACTACTAAACTGCTACAGAAAACGAATTGATATGTAGCCTAGATCACTACAGTCTGAAAAGAAAGAGCCTAGAAAACAACTTACAAAACACTCATTAAATACATTCATTTGTCGAAACGACTCGAGCGCCAATGATGATGGTACTGTCAGTAAGTTTTACGCTAGTGCGGATAACAATTTGTCATGCAACCGTTTTTATGATGAACAAGGTATATAGTTGATTAGACCGATCACGCCAATGTCCCTTTAAGCCCCTATTTCCAAGAGATTCCGTTTAATCCAAAATATAATATCACATTGTGAATACTTATTTGTGAACTACAATTCGGGATGCTCGGACGTGGGTTCGAATCCTACAATGATCTGGATGGACCCTTCGGTGTAGGAAAACATCGTGAGAAAATCATAGCATTGTGGCAGGACATTCTGTAACGCCCGCATCGCTGGCTACCATTCTCAAGTTGAATATCTGCGTCAATCACGTATAGATTAGTTCCGGCAGCTGCAATTGAGAACTAGGCCATGTATTTTGCTATTTTGTCTTAACATCGGGTAATATTGTGGTCAAATACAATACTTATAAAGGTTAAAAAGGCAGCAATGACTAAAACGGCTTTTGTATTGTATTATCAGGTTCAGAACGAACCCCCAATTAATACTAAAAGCGCGTCCCGCGGTCGGAGCGCGGACGTTACGCTTCACGCATATCACCAACTGGATCGAGCAGAAACTTAGCAAAGAGTTCGAGAAAGTTCTCGTTTTGCCTAACATGGAGGACATACTTGTCGATGTGATGACGCCGACACCAGTACATTTCGAATAGAATGGATCGTCATAGGTACGTTAATGGTATACTTTTGTAGTCAGAGTGTTTGACTAATTGATTTCGCTCGTTTACAGGTTATAAATACAACCTTGAATTATAATGTATCGAAATTATAAAATATTAATTGAAACGAATCTAATTCGGTAATCGATATCTACTCGAAAACTGATACATTTTCGACATCGACATATTGATGTTGATGCCGTTTCCAACGACTGTATGTAGTCTACCATGAGTCCATTGTACAAATAAAAATAATATGTTTAAAAATATAAATATCCTGTTAAAATGCGTATGAATTATCTTGAATAAAAAATTTCAACTGACTATTACAACTATCAACTGATTTATACAGTCATACTGAACAATTTTGTTTTTGGTATATGATATAATTTCTTCTTCGATCTACGAACGTTTACAAGGAATACAAAAAAATGTAGGTAAAAAGAATTTCATTATATCGACGGTGGAAAGGCAAATTGAGTAACGTGTATATGAAAAACTTTACACATTAGTCAATTAGTATTACAACCGTCGATATATTGATTAAAAATGTTGGTCATACAAAAAAAACAGATTGTGATGCAAAGTTTCGATCAGCTCAGTTGGGTTTAGTCGAACTAACGACCACCTAAAACATGAATGAATTCTCAAATAATATTGAGACTTCAAATTACTACTGATTAATTATAATTATTATATGTACCTACCCTAATGTCTTTCGATAAGTCATAGTCTCACCTTCTGTATATAAGCAATTTTTATATTAATATATAATTAATGCATTTTTTTTAAGATTATTACACACTTAAACTATTTTATCTCCCAATTTACCACGTAGTTTAATTAAATACTCGTATATATTCTGCATCACATTCAGGACTGAAATTTAAAATATACGTTATTTTATTAATGTGTGTATATTATGATGATGATAACAATTATTATAACTTAAAGGATATCTCTATTTCGTTGTCTCTTTCCTTTGTTATTTACGTTTTGAGATTATTTTAATTGTGTAAAACTTAGATCTGTGTGATATTCCGTGGTTTTTATATATCGTCGGGATTTCGTAGACGAAACGTATAAGTAAAAGAGTATTATTGCTGAAACCGTCTAAATAATGCGCCAGGCGCGGATCCAGGAGGAGGGTTTAGAGTGATCCTTTTTAACTAAACAATGCTAAGTGATAATGTTAGCATGAAAAAATATATCCAAATATATCTCAATGGTAGCCAATATTTATACCGGTCAAAAGACGTTTTATTCATTTATATTATGTAATATTTTATTAAAATAAGTAAATCTGGTTGAAAACAATATATCGACGGGAAAGGCTAATTTACTAACGTGTAAAGTTTGTCAAACGCATGTTAGTCAATTTGCCTTTCGATGGCCGATATATGAATAAATTAATGTATGTATTTATACATTGCTTGGTTTATCGAATTGTGATTTACTTTTGACTACGGTGGCGGTTTATCAATGGGATATTTTATAAAGGCAATTAAATCGTTGAAAAAAATGGCATACAATGAAATACATCGTTTATTATAAGGATGTTATACATGAATTATAAATGTAATAATTATTTATATTGAACGGGCTTTATATCTGAGCGCAGTAACGACAGATTATTTAATTGTAATTTTTATTTGCAGCGATTGGTTTTTAGGTACAATAGTTATGGTAGTAGAAATATCTGAAACGGTATTTGATTGTTGTCGATTTTGTAAATATTTCTATTTATCAACTATTATTAACGTTGATAGTATGACTGGTAGCGCTATTATCAAAAACGCGGAGAAAAACTGAAATTGCAAAGAAAAAACTAAGCATTTAATCCCATTTGAAAGATTACCAACATTTATAAAGACACCCTTGACATAGACAATAAACCTTACATTCCTAGTTAAAAATATGTATTTTTGAAATAAAAAAAATATGAGAATATTTATCTTTAAATCTATGTAAATCTTTATATAATTTGGGGAATGAATTTTGTTTTAATTGGCATCGTATCACGTCATTAAAATTATTTCTTAACGTCTTTAATATGATAATAATGGTATTAACATATTTTTACTTGATTAATTTTAATATGATACACTCCATATTGTTTCATAATAAAATGAGAGTTACCTTAATTTACGAGTTTCGTAAGATCTTCAACTTGTAACGTTTAGAAACTCGTTTAAAACAAGTCCAACGCCGGACATACACGCTATGATCTACCGGAGAGGTCTACCTAGATCGGAGAGAGTACTTAAATAGACCTGTGCAGTTATTTCAACCTGCACAGGTGATTAACATGAAATTGAAAATTAATGTTTTAGACTGACACCGATCGTATGTATGTTTCCATATACTGACATATATATGTCTCTATGACATGCGAGCAACCTACGCAGGCAAACCTGCACAGGTAAATCTTTACGGCGACCGTGTGTACGTTTCCAAATACTCTATGTCTCTATGACGTGCGGGCGACCTACGCAGGCAAACCTGCACAGATACATCTCTCCGATAGATTGTGACGTACATATAGAATTAGGTACATGTTTAAAGATTGTGTTTGCGCTATGAACTACGAAATGTTCCACTTCAACACATTGATGGACAATGCAAACACGGATTTATATACTGTGGTCAAGAGTATTACATGTTTTTATGTTAATATTATATACGTTTATATAAATAGTGCAAATGCACAGTAAGATGTGCGTATGATGAGAAATTAATATGTTCGCGATGAGAGAGAGTTTAAGAGCTGGAATAATTAAAAAATATACTGATGTGTTCTATTATATATAACAATGTATAATCATTAAATAATAAAATATTATTTTCCGTAAGAATTGTGATGTGGCTTTGTAGACAAAGGTGTAAAAGTAATTACGAACTTCTTCAAAGACACTTTATTTATTTAATCGAGATTAATTCGTATAGTGCAATTTTATACAAGAAAAAATTGTAAGGTATTTATATGTACAAATCGATGAGAATATCACAAGTTTAAAGGATTGAACGTGCAGAATTCTTTTCCAATATTCGCTTTTCGCCAAGACTACACTGGCTGGCGCAATGTCCTCAAGTCATTAAAATGCGATGTAAGTCAGTGATTGTTCGAACTCCTGTAGTTTGCTTAGTAAACTGTCTAATAATGTAAATATTAACAACTACTACATATCACAATAAAACTGTACCTGTTCCAAATCTTGTGTAAATCACGATTCCTTAATAAAAGACATCAATGTCTATATAAATATTAATTTGATTAATGCATATAATTGTTCATAATAATTTTGTTGTATATTTTGTATATCACGAATGAGTATAACTGAGGTCCGGATAATCGAATCTCCCCTGTATTCAGTTTTAAAAATAAAATATAGATGTAATGTGTTAGAAGTTCATGTATTATTAAGTCAATGAAAGGAATGCCAAAAGTGAACTTTTCTTTACATGTACGAGTTAAATTATTGAGCAGTTTAACTCTACAATCGCTCTTATTGTTTTAATCTTGTCTGTTTTTAATTTTTGTATTTAAAATATTGTTTATATAATAATTTATGTATTCCATGTTTATTTTAAACTTCATGTGACCTTATTAATAAGGAGTCTTATGTTGTTTTTTTTGTTTATTTATTATCCTTGTGATCACTTAGTGATTGAAGTATTCACAGAGTGTACCAAAAACTAATAATTGTATCTATGCAATGTATATAGTTTATCAAATTATAAAAGATTTTATGTGATATTATATATAGTTAAGAGTTAAACCGTGCCGAATAGTTTTTCTATGTGGTATCAGTTGTGATTTTTTAAATAAAGAAATTGCTATATTTATAGGAGTTTTTATTTCTGATACTCTGTACTTTCCTTGTCCTTGTGTACCATAAAAAAAAAGTTGATCATATCTTCCTCAATTTAAGATTGTATACAAAGGCAACGCGACTTCGTCTATTGATTTAGTAACTAAAATTTTAACTTTTTAATTTGACTTCAAACACAACTGGGTATGTTGTTGAAACTTCTCAAAATATAGAACCAATATTTTTTGTTTTCTTACAAATTTCGCGCTTATTTTTTTGGTTGCGTTTGATAGATATATTATTTTTGGTATATAACAACTAATAAAACACCCAGAAAATCTTTTGAAATAATTTTATTCAACATTCCTTAATTCATAAAATATCAATATAATAAACGCTACGTATGTCCAATCACACGTTTTAAACTTGGTATGTACAGTAGGCACTTCATTGTAACATACTTATCATATCTATATCACATATCAACATTATATTATGTACAAAATATATTAATAATTCACATTATAAAATTATAAGGCGTTTTATTGTATTTATGATATTAAAACTCTATATCGTTTCTTTAGGATAGGAAATATTAATGGAAGCTCTTGAAAATATACGTTGTAATTAGCACCAGAATTTCCCTTGAGTTACGTATACTTTATCGATGTTACAGTATTAACTACGTCTTTTATTGCTTAGATATACATTTTTTTTAATGGCTGGATGTCCAAGTTCCTTATAAAAATCTCGTTAATATTCGATCACGTAGGTAAAATAATAATTTGATGTTTATTAGCGGTCCTTTATCAGTGTCTCATAGAAACATGATTAATGACGTCATACTTTCATTCGATCCGAGCTTACACCTGTGTTTAAAATAATATGGCTATTTCTTTCTAACGCTAAAATATGTACAGAGTTGAGATCAACCTTATGTCTATTTATGAAGATCTTACATATTTTGGCACTGCGGACCACATTTTTATAACTCTATAATATACAATATAATATAATATAAACCTTTATTACATAAATATATTTTAATTTTGAACGATATTACAAACATAAGCTGTTTTACGGCAAGCATACTAAAAATCTATTTAAACAGTATTACGAAATAGAATAAAAGAAATTATGTACATAGGTACATTGAAACACGGGTGGTACTTTTCCGCTGATAGTACGGCTCTTTTGACACAACCCTGAAAAACTATAAACACACATTATTTACTTTTTAATCTTATTACAATGAAATAAGACTTAAAGTATTTAATCATAATACAATTTTAATATTCGAATTTGGAATTGAAATTCATTTGAATTTAAATTTGGAAGCGTAAAATTATACATATAGGTACTATGTGTAAAATAATATTTTTTATAATTAGTCAACAGGATAATTTTCAAGCATGATATTAAAAGTAACTTCTTTTAAACTCGTTATGTGTGTCAACTATAGTCAAAGTAAGAAAAAATACCTCTATCATAAAAAAATAAGAATTTCAGACATCGATCCAGATTTCGGATTTACAGAGGCTCCGTTATCATTCATTCGATCTAAAAACAATTGAATCAAACCCTTCAGACTATTTTTTTATAATAATCACAATGAACCGATTATCAGTTATATATTACTTTATATCAGTACAACTTGTCAAAAACCTAAACAAACATGGCCGACGAGAATATTAAAAACTACATAGACAAAAAAAAATTACAAAAAAATAATGTATAAAAAAAAACTCATTTAAAGGAATCTGTGAAGAGTAGAAGAGTTTTTGACGGGATCTTGATCTGTCATGTGGTGGTTTTTATTGAATTCATAACCTATAGTTATTTGGCGCTATATAGGTATGTAATTTTGCATGATGTATTTTGTTTATTGTGCACAAGTGAAGAGGATTATAAACAATAACCAAGAACAAACTTTTTAAGTTGGCACAAAAACTCCTGGACAGTTTTAACAAGTCAACAAGGTTTCAGTTATATTTGAGGATTTCAAGATTAATTAGAAAAAATATTATATTCACGTGTCGTTGGTAAAGTTGTGAATGAATACAGATGCCAATAAATAAAGAGAAGCTGTAAACAAATTAAAGCTGTTTTTTTACGGTTTTCCAAGTTGTACTGAAAACAAGGTATACCTAATATTTCAATGTTGCAATAAACAATGAGCCGTGCCATCAGCTTGTCTTCTCTCGACCAATGCCACCCAGTCGTCTACTCTAGGTGCACAGACCAATGAGTACCGACCGAGTCTTCTACGAGCCATGACGAGAAATTCACCCGCGCCTGCCCCGGCCCCACACACTGATGAAACGTGTATATGTGCGTGCAGACTGCGTTCCTTTCGCCGCCGCTTGCTATGATTGCGGTGCGTAGTGCGCTCTAATGTATTGTCCACTTCATATCTATAAAAAAGTTACAACAGATTAAGTTATAATCTCTGTTTAGGTAAACGTGCTGGTCGAGTGGTGGAATAAATTATGAAACAATGGATAGCTCTTTGGCAGTATGTACGAATACCGCATCGATCGACGTGGGTTTGAATTCCTACAAGTAGCCTGAGCGTTCGTCGAAGGATAACATCGTGATGAAACCATAGTATGGTGGCACAGCTTTTTCTAATGTCCGCCTGGCTAGCTACCACCACATAGACATATACATAACATTTAAGAATTTTATAAAACGATAGCGCGTCGCTCGCCTCATAATAATTGATCTGTGCTCCATTATATAGATAATCGCAGTATCAAATTATGACAGAATTTAAATATTTAGTAATGGGTATTTTATAATAATTAGATTTTTATAGAGAGGTAATCAATACTGAGAAAAGCTTAGATTCATAGTAAAATTATTTCACAAAACTTTTAAAAGTAGCCTAAACTATCGGCGGAGGATTCTAAGAGCAAGTAGGTAATATCGCAACTTTTTATAAAATTTGTGTATATGGTGATAATTATGTGTGATGGTACATAAGTAATGTATAAACAGATCAATGAAATGTTTGTACTACAAACATAAAAAACAAGGTAGATATTCATAGCAAATGTTTAAAAATTTTACGAAAAATAAAAATTAAAAAGCTGCTTAGTCATATGTACGGGTAAATAAGTTATCATAAGTTTTTATATATTTAAATCAGACACTGTTAAAATTCTCAACGTCGTGTTAAAAATGAACTTGGCATGTGATTGTAAGACTAGATTGTATGAAACATCTCTACTAAATAAATATATACAGTTCTCTTTAAAAATGTTTACAAAACCTGACGAGATTTTATCATGAAACGTGATCACCCTGGCTCGGCCCAGCCCAGCCTGACTGGACGACACAAGACCAGGATATAGATTTTATCATAACGATTTTACTTGCAACTTTTGCATTACTAAAATGTTTCATAATGTACAAACATGATCATAACTTGAGATTAATATTTTACGAGAGAAATAGACATAAAAAGTATATAATTTTCTTGTATACTATATGATTTTACAATGCTGTGAATTTCTTATAGTTCATTACTACGGAAAATATACCTATCTCAAATCTTTTTAAGGTTATATACCTTATATGTAGATATATCAAAAATAAATAGGATCATAGGTAACCATAGAGTAATAAAGTCCTTTAGATGTACCGAATTCATAATTCTATGTAGGTTACGTTTAAGTTCATGGTGTTAGTAAGCTTAAGCTTAATGCTATGTAACAATCTTGCGAAAGATTCACACAGAAAAAATTAAACGCGAGAGAAACCACGGAGCACTTATATTAAATGTATAGTATTATCCTTACTTGTAATAGTCATCGTTGTCTACGTCCGGTTTATCTCTATTCTCATTGTCGCCGGCAGTGGCACGTATGATCTTGGTCAATCTGAGAGTCAGTTGAGTAGTGTCTAGATCTTCTCGCTGTTCGGTACCCACTATCACGCCACGGGATACTGGAAATAGAAAATAATAAGTTTAATACAAAATAAATATGATTTATTTTTGAATATGTCTGGTCGCGGTGGTCGAATGGTGTAGATCGGCGGAAAATCGATTCAATGGCCCCGATACCAATATCGAATCTTTTGGAATTCGCATATATTTTCTAATTTGAATTAGTAACAATATCCGCTGACGGTGAAGGAAAAACTTCGTTAGGAAACCTGAGCTCTAGATAAAAGTTCTTGTAAAAATTTATATCTGTGGATTACTCGGCATTTAGAATTGCCAATACGTCGTAGAATGGCGTGTTGATTAACCCTATGCCTTTCTTCGGAAATAGGCCTTTGCTTAGCATTGGATCAATTATAGGCCTTACAATCGAATTTTAAATAATAATGTGGAAAATTATGTAACAAGCTAAGCTTAATGATGACTGAGTTTCGGTAACACACCTATTGCAAATGAGAATTTTTTACTTCATAGTTTAGATAACTTTAAGCTGTACTTCTTCGCAATTTACGTTGAATATTTCTATAAATTATACACAAAAGTTGGCTAAGAATCTTAGTCTGTCATTTAGTGGTTTTTAATATTTGGTGTATGTTCATTTAGTAGTTATTTTTGTTTATTATGGATTGCGAAATTGAACTTTCATGCTAGTCACTGTCGTGTAGACACAGATTTAAATATCTAAAGGAGACCCGACCTATACTAAGTGTACGTAAGTATCCGAATTTAAAAACCTGATAATGTCTACTTCCCAGAACTAATTTTTTGTAGATTAGTCACAAAATATTTCTCCGTATACAATACCAAGTTTCCTCAGTAGGTACCTACCCGATACCGTAGTTATATATGTATAGCGTCTAGATTAGATATTAATCATTGTCGCCGTTGTTCGAATGGCTTTAAGTTTTTGTGCGGGCGTGAGTCGGCGCAAATCCAACACTAGGTTTTTTCAAGTGAGATTTTGTTTGAGAATTGAGATAGATAAGTGAATAGTTTTAGTCTTGGTAAACGGTCATCAACCTGTCTCGCCGCCCCGTCTCTGTCCCGTCCGTCACACAATAATTATATAGAAGGTTGTTCTTAACGAGCCAGCTTTGAATTGAAAGCTCTTAAAAAACTTATAGGTATTTTTTTATTTCTAAATTAAATATCAAAAGTTGGAATTTAAGGGCAGACTTTATTAAGAAGTAAAAAAGAATTATTCATTTTTTTTATAATAATTTTAATGACTAATGAGCTCTATTTTTCAGGCTGTATGAACCTTAAACTTTTTTTAACTATTACATTAAGCAAAATCAACAAGTTTTATTTAATAAATTATAATATGAAACCATTTTTTTAAATAAAGTAGAATAATTGTATTCTTTTTGAAATTTAATAACACTTATTAAATAGAGCATTTTTTGTTACAAAAATATTTTCATAACTATTATAATATAGCATGACAAAGGAAAATTTCAATGATACATCTTAAAGGCTAATAACGTCCAGGAATAATGGAGGCCGCCTACCGCCCCGCAGGCGGCCGCATGGCGCAGAACTATGTGGACAGGGTTGTCCAGTTCAAAGTAAACATAAAATAATAATATATTCTACTTAACAAGGAGTTTATAATTTGTAAAGCATCGTTTTAACGACTATACCATCAAACCGAGTTTTATAAACTTTATAGATCGTAGGTACTTATTACATATCTATGAATTTTTACTAAGTAACAAATTGTGTATATTATGGTACTAAGGTTCAAACAATTAAATAAATCAAAATTAATGTTCACTTTGATGACCTTAATGGTTCAAGTGATTCATATCGATTGTATGCAAAACATGAATAAAGATATGAAGCTATTTATAAAGAAAACTATTATTAGTTACCAACTTAGTTAAACATCTAAAAATCTAAAGCATACTTAAAGTTTCGCATTGTATTTATGATAAAAATTAATTTACCGATTATTCTCGGTAAATGCTAAATTCGGAAATAGTAACAGGTAATCTTCAATAATGATACTTGATATAACTTTTAATTTCTGTCAACCCTAACCTTATGTGACATAACTCCACAACTATTACCATTTAAAAAAATGGTTTACATTAACTCCCCGTCGCGTCGCGTGCCGACGCCATACTTGTCGGTCCGGAATCTTTTTTCCTATCTTGTACAGTAACTTTAAATTGAAACGATCTATACACAAAGGCTTCCGTGACTTGCTGGCGTATAAGTCTTAACAGATTACTAAGAAGATATTGCTCTATGCAATAATTACTACTTTGCAATTTTATATTTGCTAATTTGAGAATTTTATTTATCTAGCTTGTATTAATGTACGGTATAGTATGTATATCTATTAAATCTTAAGTGAACTCTCTATCAGTTTAAGGCAAAACAGCTTTGAAAAAATTGTTCATACAAGCATACGCTATTAGATTTTGTAGTACGGATAGGGAATTAGTCAGATCGCGACTTAATTGCATACGCGCAACAGTCCGAGCCGAGGTTCGGCCACTTTGGCACCCTCGGATGTTGTTGCTTAGCTTTCGTGGCTGAGTGCCCTAAGCGCTCGCCCCCAAGCCCGATAAAGCTGTAAAAGCCGTAAAGGCTCCAGGGCCCCTCAGGCTAACAGTGTAGTCAGTTCGAAAAAAAAAAAAAGATTTTGTAGGCTAAAAATTGCCATGTTTTTAAAGCGCCAAGGAAATGCTGTAATATGTGCACATACTATATAATTATTTTTTCTCAATCCATATCATATTCATAAACAAAAAAATACTAGGTATAAAATACAACAACAGTAGTACAACAAAAATTAGAATTAATTACATCATAGCATATCTGACCTTTCGTCAACGTATTGTGTACATCATGGCCGGTACCAATCTCGTATCTTATCTGAATAGCACTTAGCGGCAACAAAGGCGCAACTCCGTACAAAAGAAAGCATTTTTGTTTCAAATTTTCGAAATACCGTAAAACGTCAAGTCACGCCAACGCATTTGAAAATATTTCGCAGCGATTAAACGAGAGAAAATTAATTTACGGTAATAACATTTAATTTCAATAGCGAGGAATCTTGACTGTGCAGCTCTGGCGGCAAATAACTGAGGTAGCCTGGAGCCGACCTCATTAACATTCGTTTAGTTGCAAACCGCTTATGGTTTTATTTACTGTTCAAAGTGAAGCGGCTTCGTATTTCAACATAATTAGAATTATTAGGCCCATGGTCAAATTAACAAGTTTAAGTGTTTGCAGTTTCTTAACTTCTTTACATGCAGAGATTTGTTGTGTTCACCATTAGGTTATTTTAACTTTACATCCGCCTATATGGTGATAGATATCCGAAAAGTATAAAAATGCGAAAGTTTGTAAACCCAAGTTAAAAAAATCACAATTTCTATCAGTACTTGAATGTGAAAGTTTATAAAGTATAAGAAAAACATAAAATCTTTTTAACTGAATTATTAATTCCGATATCTCTATAAACAGAACAATAACTTTTATGAATACTAATATATAAAGCTCAAGAGATTTTTTTTGTGTGAACGAGTTATAACTAGAACTACCAGCCAGACTTAAAAAATCATAATGCATTTTATAATCCATTCCTTGAGGAAGGTTACCTATATTTACGCTATATAATTTTACGCTACGATGCTAAGGAGCAGTAACCATGAATATTAAGAAATCTGGTAAACTGTAAGCAAGTAGGTATGGGAAGTGGGAAAAACGATATGGTACACGTGTGCGTTGGCGCGGCACGATGGAGAGTTGGTTGAATAAACTTAACACAGGTGAAAATGCCTAGCCGAACGGGGGGAGACAGGTCGGGGGGCCCGTCTTCCATTGCACTGGATTGGCGGACGGGGAGACAGTTAGGGTTATACCGAACTGTCTCTTATTATCCCCGGGGCCCAGCATTTGCCAGGCTAGTAGAATGCTACCAGCAATCCCGTCTCGTCCCATTACGGCAGCGGATGGTACACCGTGGAGTTTTATTGAGTAGGAGTCTCACAACCACCCGCTCGGGGAGGCCCATGACAGGTTTCTCCACGAAAAAAAAAATTAAGGTGAAAATAGTGAACTAACTAGTAAAATATGAAATTACCTAGATCACTGGTACAAAAAGCAAGCTCTAATTCAGAGTCAGAGCACGGCCTGCAGTCTGAAGTAGCCGGGTCATAATGCCGTCTGTCTAGCGGTCTCGCTTCATATTTAAATTCCGCCACTCTGCGTTTTGTGCCTTCTTCGGGTTCTGCTTCGACGTAAAGCGCAGCTCTTCCGTGTCGACTACGGAAACAGCGCAGTTCACGAGGATCACCGTCGTTGGGCGCATACAGAGGTATTAGTCTTCGCAAACCTTCGACGAAAAGCCGCGCAGGAAAACGATTCGCGTCTTCTGGAACAGATATATTGAATTGATAAATTTCATCTATACATATTATGAAACTCAACGTCTCTCTGTCTGTGTTTATGTTCTTTTCACGCGAAAACAACAAATCCGATTTACATGTTTTTCCTTTAATTCATACAAATATTATCTGGCCAGGTTATAGGATATATTTTGTTATATAAAGTAACATAACGAAATCAGCAGTGACGATATTGGTGAATCAATTCAGAAAAAAGATGCTTTTGGGGCGCTTAAATGGTTTACGCTGAGTAAACTATAATGTACTACATAATTGTATACCTTAAAAATGCCTACAAAAAAGTCGCCGATATTTTAAGTCTATTTTCTAAGGATCACTCAGAAGAAGCACTTTTGGGGCAAGCGGAGACGCGGGCACAGCTAGTATAGATATAAGCAGCCTTAGGTGAATTAATACGAAGATTCCTTGATTTTTATCATTAATTTTACAAGGACTTAGACAAATTTATAACAAATCTACAGCAGAGATTACATAGAAGAAATAAAAAGCTTGTAAACGTTTTATATTATTATTCTTAATAGTTTAAAATGTATATTAGTAGGTAACAATTATACACCACAGGCGCTTCTAAAAGATGGCATTATTGTAAAACTTGACCGGTTAATAAAATTCCTTTGACCAAACCCTTAATTATTAACATTACATTAGTGGCAAGTGTTCACAAAAATTCCTATTTATATAAATAAAAATGAAATGCTGTTCTTTGGTAAGCGCATCACCAGAGAACGGCTCGACCGATTGGGCTAATTCTTTTTTCATGTTCGTAATAGACCGGATAAAGTTTTCATAAAAGTTTTTTTTTAACTTTACTCGGAAAATTGGAAAAACAGTTTTTTTTTCTATTGGATTTTTTATGTACTCAAAACCCATAGACCACGTGATTGCAATGAAGGATATGCGGAATTCTTATTTTGTTTAGTTCGTTATCGTCCTGGAAAAGTTTTCACAGAACAATTAAAGTAATATTAGAAATCTTCTCAGAAAATTTACTAAGTGTCCGGATATTTTCGTCTTTATTAGCAACGACTTACACTTAAGGAAAAGAAGTACTTCGAAATTTTACCTGTATTATTAAGCCGCAACGTATGAAACAGATCTGGTGGATCTGGTCGCCTGATGACCCGTATACACACTTTAAAGTCCTTCTCGTCCGCTGGCAACGAAGGTCGAAACAAGAGTCGCAGTGCCCCTCGTGGGTACATCCAGGACACACTCCCTTCACGACAGCGAAGGTAAACCGGCGTCACACCCCGCTCCGTGTTTGCCGTCAGACCACTGCAACAAAAAACAAATTGAGAAAACGAAACGTTTAAGACATAAATTACTTGAATAAATGCATGATACAAAAAGCGGTTGAGCAAAACAAGGAAACGTAACAGATACCTAAAGTAGCTTGGGCCATTTGCGTACGCATTTAGCTAAAATTACTTTTTACATGTCAAAAGCTGTCTCAGACATATTTGGGATACTTGATTGGCTAAAGAAGGTTAATTACATGTATACATCCATTAACTTTACATATGATTGAGAAGGCATAAAGAAGTCACCGTTTATGAGTCATTATTACGTAACGAGTTCTGCAGTGATCATCATATTCATAAATAATGTTACCATTACCTATACAATATTTGTTTTTATCAACGTATAACATAAAATAATTATTAGAAATAAAAAAAAAATTAAATAATGTTTATTTATACAACGTTAAATTATTTTTACACAATTGAAAAAAGTCAGTAAAATGAATTCATTTGATGGCTAACTTCATTATGTCGCACATTTCTCAAATGATGCGAGCGCAGCTCTCAATTGTATCTTCTACTAAACGTACCAAAAGAATTACCTATAACTTTAAAAATACTCATAAAAGTCCTGATATTCTCCGTTATCTAAATTAAAACAACCCATGTAATGTTAGTTCCGATTTAAAATATAAGTATCTTTAAGTATAAATGGAAAGTTGGCAAGGAGTTGCTGGCGATTGTAGCACGCGATTGAAGTGTCATTTCTGTCCGATATCGCCACAAGTACTCCATAAACAAGTCTCGTCGGACAATTGTATCTGCGATCAACGGCACGTGGGCCGAGATTCTGGAGTAGCGCCCACGCTCTGCCCACGGCGCGCGTTCACAAACACACACTATAAACTCAAGATATACGACAATGCACTCTACAAGTAGAGTTGCCAACCGTCTTGCTAGAGCCAGGACTTCCTATTTCCAAGACTCTTGATGAAACGTCTCGCGAATGATACGTGTGTGCAGTTAGTTCATTGTCCTGTTATATTCGAAAATAATTTGATGTAGCACTTTAAATTAAAGTGAATTTTTATTCTATCGCCCCAAAAATGTTCGTTCATCTATCGCATGTCGCATTACATTACATTGTCGCAAATAAAATTGAATTTTATGCCGTGCAGTCAAACATTATAATCGTAAATTCGGAACATTGTATATGTTAATGTGTGTTATTAAAGAATGTATGTCACATGTCTTCAATAAGTTGTATATATTTTTTTAATTTTAAAGTCTCACTTGCATTGTGGTTTCATAAAACAACACCATTTTTTTTAATGTAATCGTCATTCATGCCGCTGCAACTTAAAATATAATATAATATACATATAAAATAAATATAATTATAATATAATATGTCCTCTTTCTTGTAATAGTTTAACTAATGACTTAAGCTATGCTGATGAAAGACAAAAGCTTTTGACCTCACAAAAAGTAACAAGCATACAGAACCAACATGAAGTCATTAATTAATTAATCGGAACGAAGCGAAAAAAAAAACGCAACGGTACAATGGTGCACCACTCTTTCTGCCCGCTCAGTAGGGGAATGTCGTGATTATAAGTAGATAGCTAACAAATTCTCTACTGTTTCTATAAAGTTCGTGGCATCTTTTTCAGATTAAATTATATTGATTGGATCTCGTTTTTTTTTTTTCAGCAGTTCTGTACATTCTCGTTACTTCGACTTCCAAAGTTGGAAACCCTAACTGTAAGAAAAAACCACTTTAATATTTATATGTTCTAACGCCATAGCAATAAAAGCAAGTCGAAGCTTTTATGTTAAAATGTGTTGTATGTGTTGCGTGTGTTGCTTGAATCCCTTACGCATTACATTTTATTGTAATAACTAAAAACATAACCATGTCTCATCACCGTTTCATAGACATGCTCATTTAAATCTCAACAAAAACGTGCTAAGTTCGATTGAGATGATTGGGTCTATAGAAAGTAGTGAAGTCTGCAAATAGCCAAGTCTAGGTGGATATACGAAAACGAGCAATTTTGGCTAAAATCTGGTGTCTAAGACCAGTTAGTCAGTTTCGAATTTTCGTAACTTTGCATCCTATAACTTCTAAACGAATCAAGCTATAAACTAGAACCTTGAAATTGAAACCCTAGAAATTGTAGGGTTTCATTACTCTTTGTAAACAGAATTTCAGCCTTCTACAATAAACTATTGCTGCTAGACAGAGGCTTCAAAATATGCTGAATCTAGTAAAGATGGTACGGCAGTTTGTCTTGGCTCAACTTGGCGTGGGCACCCGGGCCATGATTGCGTAATAAACGCGTGCAGAGCCGAGGGGCACAGCTTGTACAAAATAAATGTCAAAATTTCTACGTTTTTTTTTATTTTGATTAGTATTAGTTTAGTTAAACTCATCTTGTTAATTATGCCTACATGTATAATGTTCGTGGCTACCAGTATATTACTAAAAATGTACACTGATATTGCAAATCAGAAATATTGCAAATTGCGGCGCGATTGCGGTGCGGTGGCGGCTCAGTGGCGTCGCGATCGCGGTATGACGGCGGAACGGCGGCGGCGCGCAAGCGGCGCTGTCTATACAGACACTAACGTTACATAGCATATACAGCAGTTATGATGAATATGAGCGCATATTTATAAGTATAAACAACATTTAAAAAGATTTTTTAAGATATTTGAAAGTATATTCTCGCAATCCGTATAAAGAACAAGGTAATGGTAATTATACACGCTACATCTAAACTTCGGTAAAGTAATAATTAGACAAAAAGTACATTATATGAAAATATTATATTCAATTTCTATTTTATAAGTATAATTAATTGTGTTAGAATATCTACTTGTCATATCCTATTTTCAAGTCATCGCGCGGCTTCCTTAATCCACTCTAATGGGTGAACGTTGAAATATGTACCGTACTGTAAATTATGAGCTAATACGAAAAGACAAGTGTGGTGCTCATGTGGCTTGCCGCGCCGCGTCGCCCCTTGACTTCGCCTTGCCACACACACGTGGGCTTTTACTACCCCAACTAGAGGGGTTAACAACCTTTTCTAAATACACAATTATTATAAAGAAGGGTTAAGTTACCTGAGCTTTAACGATATATCTTTATTAATAAACCAAAAATTGCCTCAATCTTGATTAATGGATATAAGATATGCGATGTTTAGTCGTTTGTTGATGTAATGGCTTTAAATTGGTTTGATGTAATTTATTATACGAAATAATAATTTAATTGCTGAATGGGAATTATTATTTTCCTTCTATCAATATCATATAATATGTAAAAATAAACAGTCAAACCGACTTTGATGCAAATAAAGATATATATTTTGGTATCTATCTATACTAAACTATACTAATATCATAAAGCGAAATTGTTTTTTGTTTGTTTGTATTTTTGTTTACACGTTAATCTCTGAAACTACCAGTCGAATACGAAAAATTCTTTTTGTATATGATAGCCAGATTCACTAGGAATAGTATAGGCTATCTAGCATTAGGCTTCACCTCTCAGCTAACCTTAAAAATTAAATTTTATTAAGTAAGTTGGAAAAAATAGGGCATCTTAACTGGTTTATCCGCGTGCACTGGCGTAATGGTTAGTGATACCTAAACACAATGTTCTAAATATTGCTCCTTAATATATAAAAAAAGTATCATATGCCTATATTATACACATGAGCAACAAGAGGGTATTTTGTGACAAAGTTTTATTGAAAATTAGAGTATTAATATTAGGCATGGGATATTAATCCTTATGAACGAAAGTTACTTCATCAGCAAGACAATTTTATGTATGTAAACTTTGCCCTTTATAGCATATTATTTGGACGAATAGTTTGGAAGATAATGTAAAATTAAAATAATTCAATACTCGGCTTGGGTCTATGACTATAGGTGTATTATTGCGAACGATCCGTGTGAGTTGTGACGCATAACTCTAGCCGCTCGATAATAATTTTATCCATAATGAAGTATTATAAATCATCAATCAGCGATTTCTTTTAAATTCTACGTGGGTGAAGCCGCGGGGCACAGCTAGTATATACATAATAATAAAACCTTTCACTTTTTTATAGTAGCACGGCAAAGTGTCGGCACAGTGTCTGATAGTAAGCACAGTTCATTCCTAAAACAACGGTGACCACCGAGATATCGGCTATCCATCGACGGTCACCGCTGTCATGCCGGTTAGTAAGCCTCTCGTCATTTGGATATACACTGCCTGATTCCGAAAGGCCACAATCTAAAAGAGAGACGCTGTGACGAGTTTAATAACTACTTGAAATTGATACACCACATTAAAGGGTTAAGAAAACTTTCCCAGTTGATTGCCACGTGGTGTTAGTTATTCATCCGAAGATAAAATAAATATTTTAAATTTCTACAGGGGTTAACTGTTTTCTTGTTAATAGATTTTTAAATGTTTAATACTTTTTAAAATATAAAACATAAATCTGTCGCGCTTTAGCGTTATCGACGCGCGCTAAGTCAAACACACAAACCACTGCACATATTTTTTGTATACAAACATGAGAAAAAATTTGGGTTGTAGGAGTGTTAACCGTCGCAACTTGTTTGTTTTTAACAAAAGAAAAAAAGACAAGAATTCCGCAACCTTACCTTCAAATCCATTAAACAGTTATTATATGTTAATTTTAAGTAGATACATATTATATGAATAGTATAATATGTAACCTGATATATGTACGAACCGTACAATTAACCGTACATTTATTATAAGAGATTGTAAGCTAGAGTTAGATTGTGAACAGAGCCTAATCATTTTAATTTTTTGAGGTTGTTTAATTAATGAGCTAAACAGTTTCAACCTAAGCTAACCATTCGAATTAGTTTATAAACCTACAAAAGTGTAAGCGTTACATTGCACATTTTATTGTTCGTTCACAATCTACAGACAATTTATTATCTCTCTATATTGTTTATAAACTAACGCTTAGTCAAATCCGCTGACATAAATTATATTGAAAAAAAAACATTAGATAAATGTTGTAAATTTGGCAGGAAAACATGATTTAAATCCAAAATTTCATCTAAATCGTTAGAGTCACTTCCGAGAAACCTATTGTGTATATACAAGAACTGCTCAATTAAGAGTATTAGATATAAACATCTTAATCAATAAATACAAAGTTTGAATCTGAATCTGAAGGCATGTTATCATTAAAAACATGACATACTACTACACACTAAAATTTATAAAGAGTACATTATTTTGAATAAAGGTTACCAACAGATTCAAATTGAAGCAATCCAGATAATTACAAGGCAAATGACACCGGCGCGCCCGCGCTGCTTTAAGCCGCTAATGGATCTCAAAGGTTGACTTCGATATACTCCCTTACTCTGTCTAACAAAAAGAATTTACATAAGCATTTCTCTTTCAACAAATATAAAGATTTGCTGCTAAAATGAAGTCACGCGCAGAGTCCAATTAGTATTTAAATTGTTTTATTCTGAGATAACTTCATAATAGAGATGTAAATTGTAAAGTATAAAAAGAATAAATTTTATATCTTCTTGGAATATTTCGTTGTTTGTTAATTATACGAAGATATTTTATGACCTTTGTATAATCAACATAAAATATCATAAAAAGTATTATTCTTAAGCTTTAATAGGCGTATAAGAAATTCTGAATCTCCATATAGTAATTTCAAAGCGAAATAAATAACTAGGTAGACAAACCAGGATCTTAAACATATCGACAAGTTATGTAAATCTAAACATTGAATGATAAAAACCCAATAACATGATAACTGTTCATTGGAGCTATAATACAATATAAAAACACCCACACAATTAAGCTTAGCTCGATCGACAAACCACTAGACACGTGTCTGCTTTTGTGTAGAAAGTTTCTTACTGCCTGATAACAGGTCCCATAAAGCGTTATCGCGACATACAACAATCTCGCTAGAATAATAAAATAAATGTCTGCGCCTTTTCTACGAAGAGTTTTATTTATTCACGCCCAAACCTAGACGGAGATAACGTTGCGCGTCGCCACTCGCTAACGTCTCTACCTCTCCAAAGACCGCGTCATCGTTAGAGATAAACTTACGCTTTAGGACAAGACATTATAAAAGTATTGTATGTTTAAAGTATCCTTTAAGTTGCTAAAGTTATTATATTAAATGCGATAGTTACATAAATGATAGAAAAGTAAATAATATAATGCTTAAAAGTATAGAGAGATTCATAAATAAAATAGTTATTGTAAACGATTTATTTACAGTTGATAATTGTTTTGCTTGTTTTTCGAACTGCCTACACTGTTACTCTTAGTGGCCCTGGAACCTTTACAAGCTTTGACAGCTTCGCCTGGCTTGAGGGCGAGCGCAGAAGGCACTTAGCCGCGTAAATTTATTTTAGTTTACAGAGCACTTTAGCACTATTTTTCACAAGTCATATTTTACTGTGTCTATTATTAACTAACACTAAATTAAAATTTGAAAAAGGTGTCTGCCTGTAAATCGTTTTAATTATTACAATTACAAAAAGTAATTTATCTACTATGTAGATTTTTTTTATCGTTATAGTTTTGGCGTAGTGGCCACAATCACACGTGACGATGGGGCCCAAGATGATAACACGCTAAACCTAGTGGAAGACTGGCTCTCAAGAGCAGCTGTCGGAACACACATATTGGTGCTTGGCGACAGATTTTCAACTTGAGGGTGGAAGCTAGCCAGGCGGGCATTAGAAAATTCCCTACCACCATGCATATATATAATATATATATGTCATATGTTCTCTACCGACGGACAAACTCTATGTACAAACATAAAAGTTATCAAATTGAGTAAATTATCAAACAAAAAGAAACTGGTTATATGAATGTATTTTTATATATAAACCATTTTGTTTCAAACAGTACATTGACTCCAGGTACTTTCAGATAAACAGCCCTGCAACGGCGACACGCGCGCGCAATGCGCCCGCGCAACAGCCTACGCGCCCGGGCGCATATTTCTATAATGTACTTTGTTTATTTTTAACTCCAAATAATATTGATTGTATCATATTCGCACAAAGGTCGATTTTTTTACGAAATGCGTATACTAAAAATGAAAACTCTTTGCTATAAATCTAAAAATACGAATACAAATCTTATATTAGTTAATCGGTAGTTATTAGTATTACGAGTTTTACCTATGTTTGAATTATCTTCCTAAGTTTAAAATGTACGACGTCAGAGACTAAAAATAATTGTTTAAAAATTATTACTTTATGTTCACCAGACTTAAAGTTTTATTGAAAAGAATATCTTTAAAATACATACTTACAAATTATTTAATACTAAATATTTCTGAAAAAGGAAATGTTCTTGATTAAAGAAAATGTATTTTATTTATGTACTTAATATTCACTTAAGCTATACAAGCGCTTTACATTTAATAAGATCACACAAATATTAACATTTATGTTGTTTGGAAATAAGCATTCGGCCATTGTTACTATCGAGTCGTTCTTGTCAAGTCTCAGTCGCACACAGGCAAACACCTTTTACTACCAACTAGATTTATAAGCTTTCAAGCTCACTCACACATTATCAGAATCTTGTAAGAATGCGTCGCGTCGCGTCGCCGCGCCGCATACAATGGCGGTCGCGTGGTTGGCTTTTTTCGTTTCTAGGTCGAAACCGGCCACGAGACACGATATCACTGATTGCTAAGAACAATTGAGCTAAACAGTTCCGTGATCTAATTTTCTATTTACAAGCAGGATATTGTTCAGTTATCTAGAAGTATCGAGTTACCGAATATTATAATTGATTTTTTACTAGCTGTGCCCGCGACTTCGCTCGCGGGGACTACAGAATGCCGTCGGTCGAACGCACTCGGTCGAACGCACTCGCGAATAGACGTATTAAAATAAAAAACATGTAAATCGGATATGTGGTATTCGCTTGAAAAGAACATAAACGGATAGACAGACAGAGAGACGTTGAGTTTTATCCATACAACAAAGTATATCATATAACCTGGCCAGATAACATAGCTATGAATTAAAATAAAGACATGTAAATCGGATAAGTGGTTTTCGCGTGAAAAGAACATAAACGAACCAACAGACAGAGAGACGTTGAGTTTTATAATATGTAATAGATGATAACGACACCATAGCTTTGATTGGTATATAGTAAAAAATACTAAAGATGGGTTGCCTAAATTGTTTAATACAGCGATTTCTAAAATGGGTCCTTACCATTTCCATGGAAAAGTCACTATAGTTTCGCGAACCAGTTGAATTTGTAAATCGCTGAATCGTTGAATTATTTTGGCTGTGATATACCGTTGCACATAGATGTAGTGGAGATGACACTCCTGATGTAATCCCTGGAGTTGAGGTCGCTGCGAATATCCACATCTAGGAAATTGAGGCTGTCACGCTTTGCTAGTGAGACGTTCTGAAGAGTGGGGATGGGAGAAAACGGAGACTTTTTTGAGGAAAACGCGCACACCTGAGTTTTCTTGGCATTGAACTAATTTTACCATGTATAGAGTATCATTGAACTAACTAAAATTTATATCATTAACTACGTCAATTTTGTAAACAAAAAGGGATATTTTATCAAGATTTTAATGGTAAACTGTTGTAGAAGCCATCATGCTGTGTCCATTAAGTATGTATTGTCCATACATTGATATACCAAGCAATAAAACTTTCCTCGCGTAAATTACTTAACAACTTAATGTTTGTTATTAAAATAACGTATGTATTACATAGCGTGTTAGGTTAAATGTAAGCTTTATTATTTAGATTTTATTTTTACTTTTCGATAATGACAGTTGCCACCTACAGAGCGTGATGTGCCAGTGGCTTCGTTCACAAATGAGTTTTGTTTTCCAGTAAACTGTTCTGTATTTCTTAATAATACCTTAAACAAACTCAACCATAGGAACATATAATCGTTCTTTTTTTACAATATAAAAATTCTTTTCATTACAAGAAAATCAGCGCTATATATTGAAGACATTCTTCTTCTTTCGATTTTAATATTGTTCTTCCATTTCTTTCTTTCTTTCTTCTAGCGATCAACAATCCATTGACAGGCGTCACTCTCATGGCAGCCTGCTTAAATAGAAACTGGATATGCATCGGCCGATCCCGAAAAGCGATGCGCATATGCGAATCACTATGTTAGACTTTTCTGTTATTTAATACTAGCCGTGCCCGCAGCTCAGTTCGCGTGCACTACTAAAAATGGTTTTTTTATTTTTTGTGCGAAACCCTAAGTATTTTTTTTAAATAAAAGTCGTCTAAGTTATGCCTTATAACATTAGCTATCTGCCAGTTAAAGTCCAGTCAAAATCAGTCCAACCGTTTCGGAACAGACAGACAGACAAAAATGTTAAAATGGGTTTGTTGATATAGGTACCGTATATACTTTGATATGTATGTACTAAAAATCTGTTATTTAGACATTACAAACAGATATTTCAAATTTATTATATGTATAGATTTCTCAAGCTTATTCTCAAACCGGAACATGATTCATCTATAAATATTCTTCAAGGAAATAATATTTTATCTGGTGGTATATAGGAAAATTATTTTATTATCAAAGAATGTAAGGAGGATTTCCGTGAAACAATGGCCGCGCGGACAATGGCGGCATGTGGGCGGACGCGCACGTGCGTGCCTCATTGTATTCATATGTCAATACGCACAAAGCCTTAACACATTTCACTGGCCACGATGCCTGTCTTGCGGACGACCAGCTATCGATCAGAAATGTCCTTAAATTGTTTAACACGAAAACTCTGGAAATATTTGGTATATTTAAAAGTCTCTTATGCGACTGACACAACGTTTTAAATTATAAATTTCCATAAGTATATCATGGTGGTCGAGTTGTTTAGACACATGGAACATCAATTTGATGTCCACAGGTTCGAACCAGGGCATGTAAAACGAATTTTCCGGAATTCGAATACATTTACTAATTCATATTGGTAACACAAGCTGACGGTGAAAGAAAACAACGCGAAGAACATGAACGCTTGAATGAAGTTGTTTGTAAAAATTGTAGAACTGTTAATTTCTCGGTGTTTGAAATCACCAATACGTCGTGGTCTGGGTGAAAATTATGCCTGTGCCTTCCCTCGGAAAGAGGCCTCATTGCCCAGAAGTGAGACACTCACAGGCTAGTATTATAATTTATAAGTATATATAAAATTAGCTGCTGTCATTGCAGGCAGGACGTAAGACACAGTGCCAATAATTGGGTGGTAATTAACATAAAGTCGCCTACAGAAATCAAGTATTTCAGCTTCGATCGTTACTGTGAAATACAGTATAGAAGAACTTCATTATCCTTCAGTACTACGCTGGTTACCTCAGTAATGAGTAGGACAAATTGCTTCTATTTATGTAGTTATGGATCATCAAGATCAAGAAGTACTCTTGAATAACAATGCCCAATTGAATAATATAGCTTAGGAGTACAAAGTATAATAAAATTTAACACACGTAGGCTCCTTATGGTCAACTGGTCGAATTATTCGCGTTTACAATTTTACTGTTATGCTATGCCTCTTTTAATTCTCATTTAATTACTGTATAAATAGCCCAAGTTCGTTGAACTATTTTTTTTTATTAGGTTCTGGCCTTTTGTCATAAAAATATTGTAAAAAAGCACCCACATCCCAAAATCCACAAATCTGCCAACACGACCCATTATGACCCAAAATCCTCTTAGGTACGGAAAGGGCAATAATGTGCAATTTAAAAAAATGTGATGGTTTATGACATAATTATAAGTAGTAACAAAAAAAACCCTACAGATTTATTTATATTCCAAAGTCACTATAATATAAAGAAATTGTATCGATATTGAAAAGATATTGTATTAGGTACAAACATGTACCATCTGAAACCATAGCATGATGGGTAAGGCTTTTTGTAATGCCCGCCTAGCTAGCTACCACCCTCAAATTGAAAATCTGTCGCCAAGCACTAATAGGTGTTTTCCGGCAGCTGCACTTGAGAGCCAGTCTTCCACTAGGTCTAGCGTGTTATCATCTTGGGCCACATCGTCACTTAACATCAGGTGAGATTGTGGCTACTACGCCAAATCTGTAATGATAAAAGATTCTATAGAAGTATCATAGACAATACATAAAAGGAAAATATAATTTCAAGTTATTTACTTTTTTGTAATTTTGTTAAATACACGACGAGGTTCGGGTTGTTTTTTACCTTTATTGATTTTACGGACTTTGGTTTAAGAAAAACTTGCCAGTCCGTCGTAACGTAAACTTAGCATTGGCACATGCACTAATAACAAACTTCCATAAAAACTAGGCTTACTCACTTGTAAGTTTCGGTTGTATTCGCTTTGTTACCACAAAAAAAAAACACCTAAATAAGACAAATGTTTTGAATGCAAATTAACAAAATTATGAGCACATGACATGAGCACTGTGAAAAAAAACTTTGATATATATTTTTTAATCTTAATAAACGGAGCTTTCTGTAGGTATGATGTAGTATAGTTGTATATATATATCTGGAATAGTGTAGACGTGTTTGTTACAGCACGATAGTACTGTGCTGATTCGTCCTGATTGTATAATGGGGATCAACTTGTGCGGGATGGCGCGTGGGTGACCCTGTCTCATCGTCTCGGATGGGACTCACTTATACTCGTATAGATGTGTTACTTTTAAATAAAGTTTCATATAAATTTATATATATGTACTGTATTAAGATTGTTTCATTTATTATTAGTTACACTTTACTACTATAGTTATTATGCGCCAACTTACATTGAATAAAATATTTGCTAAGGCAAAAGAGATATAGATTTCTCAGGCAGAAAATCGAAATTACGGCTTCTTATGACCAATTAATTATATACATTATAAATTTAGAAAAATTCCTATGAATTTTAAATTCTAACGCTCATCACACAATTTATTTATCTTATCTTCTTATTCGAAACGCATAGTAAAAATTGGAATACCCTAGAAAACATTTTCTACCGTATGTAATGTAATAAGCACATCTTCTATTTAAGAAAGTATTCTGTACATGATTCTTAAAAATAGTCTAAAAATGTTCAAATAACCAGTGGGTGTAACCTTTGCCATCCAATCAGAAACTCCTGACGGCGAAGCACCTAAATGAATTTATAAACAAATATTACACGGTCAGTTAACAAACTTGGTGACTAAAAGATTATTGTGTACCTATTTGTACCTCATATTGTCATATACTCAAATGTTTATATGGCGTTTTCCATATTTCCATGTTTTAATTAATATAGTTACATAATATATTTTTTGCTTCATTATACATGAGCAATATCAAACAAATGTTGATAGACTTGAGAAATTCTATATGTAGTTTTGATTATTATTATTTTTTATAGAAATAATTATATTAGTAATTACAATAATAAAATATACACAACCACAGAAATTTCAAAATAAAAACTTGTTGCGGTTTGCGACCGCACTGAGTGGTTAAGAGATAATTGTCCATCTGGTGCTGCGAGAGAAAAGTATTCTTGAGACGAAATTAGTTTTAAAATAAACGTGACAAGAAATATGTATTAACATTTATTTAAAATTTAAAAATAAATGATTTACATGTGACATATTACGTCATGAATTCAGGAGGGCCCAGAGATTATCTCGGCGTAAATATTTCTTTACAAGTGTTAGCGATAAATCTTGGAAAAAAAATAATTTAACGTTAAGACCTCTATTTTGAAAAAAAACCTATTCACGTTCGGATGAGTACGCATGTGATGGTGGCGCCGCTCCGCACCGACGTCACCGGGGGCGCCGGCACATGTTCACACGTGCTGACAGACGTTGTAAATATCTGCTTTATTCAAAACAACCGCGCTGCTGACCTTTACACATTAAAGAAACCAATCCTATTAAATATGAACTCTCGCTGACATTTCTGCCAAACGATTTTCACATTTACGCTCTCTTACTTAGCAACTGATCAATTCATTACGTGTCGGTATTGAATTGAAAAAAATGTAGGCAGTTTGAGTATCATATTTCCTTTTACTGCCCATACAGTAGACATGATAATAAAATTTTAATAACAGCATAAAATGTAAATAGACAATGTTTCGAATGTAAAGTAACAAGCGAATCACGATAATTACATATAAATTTGAGGAGGACAAGGTGGGTAGGTCGGAACCACCATTCACCAGTTGTAACACTTGGTTTAATAGCCATTACCACACTATAAACCCATTGTTACTTTATTTATATAAATAAGAATTATCCACAATACTATCTTAGATTTATAGAACAGTTTTGAAATGTCAGATAGCATCAACTATATCAAGTTTTAGATGATGTAATGAAGTAAATCTAGACATCTTTATAAAAGATACACGCTCCATATACTGTGTTTACATGTAAATATTTGATTAATGAAAACACTTTGCTCAAAGAATGCTTAACATGAGAAAATGTATTGATAAGGATAAAGAAACGATTCCATCATGCGATCACATGTTTTCACGTGAACGCTAAATCGTGGGAATTGATTACGAGTCGATGATCCACATAATATTTATCCCAGCGTTATAAATTGATGGCTGTAAAAATTCCGATAAGGATTTCTTTAAACAAATTTGAAAGATAGATACCTACAAATGTAAACAGAGATAGTTGTGATGTCAAATATGGAAAGGGAAGTCCATTTTACATTGTATAATAGTGACCACAACTTTTGGTATTAATATAAAATTTAATAATTACAGTCGTCACAAAATAAGAAGTCCATTTTGACGTTTCTCGTTCATGATGATGACCTAACTTTGTATACTATGAACGCACTAACACGAAAGTGAATATCGGACACTTTTAGACAAATACATATGAAGTTATTGGTAAGCTAAGTCTATAAGTGTAATTTTTAAACCGTTTGTTTTATTTCACTTATTTTTTTAGTTAAAATCTCTCCAAAAACAATTTATGCTGCATCGAACAATACAACGGAATATTGTATTTGTATCGGTCGGCAACAGTCGGCATGTGGCCATAGAGTTTATAATGTCAACATGAATACTATTATTAAATAGAATTAAATTCTTCAATAAAATTATACTACACACGTAACAGAAACGCCCGTCTAAATTAGACATACGCTGATAATTACAAAAATCAGCATTGAGGATATTTTTATTGTCTGCAAAAAAATTCTTTGTATTATTTATAATTCAACAATTTAATTTTAACTTGCTAACCCGTGCGAATATTCACATATCATAGAATGTTACCAATCTAAAAGCTGGCATGTTAGTTAAACAGATCGTTAATAGATGGCGCCTATATTTTCATTAGTATCAACGGACGGCAATTCTAATGAAAAAGTATTTTTTTTTATTAATTATTTTAAACTATTTATGTATCTATAACTATTTATGTTTGAATCATTAATTTTGATGAAGATTTGACGGAGATTTGGCGTTGCCAGAAAAAACATCTTTGAGAAATAATATTTATGATTATTAATTGAATTCTTTCGACACCTGTGAGCGGGTTATTCCTATAGCAGTGTAGGACGTTCTCATATGCCCTATGTTGTTGTGATATGATAAGCGCGTTCACACGGTGTTATCAGAGTGCGACACTTGTCACGGAGACAGCCGACCGGTCAGTCAATATGTCACCGGTGACAACCCTGCACCGCCATATACCAATATATCACTTAACTACATCCTGCACAATGTAAAGGAGTCAATATGCTTTGATTTTTATGCTACCAATATCACTTGAAGAAATTATCAAAATTTTCAATGGATTTATGCAGGAAGGTAGGTCACCCATTCAGATAGTCAACACACATCATAATGACTTGCTTCACTTTAGGGATTAATCGTTTAATATCAGCTAGCTAGTGGCTTCCGTCATGACGACCTTAAAGGCTAGAATGACGCAGTGTCTCGCGGTGCTCATCAATTTATTCGCCGTCAAAACTATATTTCGTAAAAAAAAAATAGTACTTTTAACTTTCGATCTGGTGATAATGTTTTTGACGTACATGGGTGCTATCGTAGGACCTTTAATTGAATTATGTATAGATTTATTGAATAATGTATATTAGATTTTAACGTATGGTTAGATAGTGTCAAATGATCAAATAGATTGGGTCGAGCTCAAATAAAAAAATAGATAATAAAACTAAACCTTTTTTAATTCTTGAATTTATATAAAAAAGCATAGCAAATATAAATTATGAATATATCAATTAGTCATTAGGGAATTACACCATACAATTATAACGTAACTCGTTATAATGCATGATAAATTGATACATATGTTTAATAACCACATTAAAAACAACTTTCGATGGACGTTAAGAGGCGAGATATCTATAACACATCATAACAAGTTATACATGTATACCGATAGTATAGTGTGAAAGATCATAAGAAGTAGTTGTGAGATTGTTATATAAATGTTAGAAAGTGGCCTTCAGCCATTAATGCAATTGAAAGTAGCTAGCCAAGTGCCCAACTCCCAACTAATCACCGTCATATTGAAATTCTGTCATCCAGCATCTATGGCAGTCAAATACTAGCGTATAACACAATATCACAGATTTACAATAACCTCCATCTTGCCACAAACAAAGAAGTTCGCTACGTCATATCGTTGCCGAACTGTGAAGCTGGGGAACTGACTCCTGGACAGTGTGTTCCTTCCTACAACATAGAGTCCTTCAAACATAACATGAATAGACATTTGAGTAGGCCTGACGACTTCCGATGGATTGAAGATCCGTCGGTGGTCCCGATGTTGTTAGATTGTATTGTGCTCACCATCATGTACAGTGACGTCATTATGCCGTGCTAAAATAAAAAAAGTTGTTCAGGCGTGGTTAGTTATTGGACTACATAATAACTAATTACATAAATTTATTAAATTTGTTTTAAATAACTTGCTGCCAAGTTTCGCTTTTTACTATTAAAATTTGTTTCGTAATAACACGTTCGCCAATACCGGTTATCGCCAAACTGTTCATTGCTGCAAAATTTTTCCATATGAACGACATAGTAAGAATTGGAAAAATATTGTGTGTGCGACAAATTAAAGATTTTCGAAAGATTAGGACGTACCCGCATGTCGTTCACAATTCTCACGCGACACCGCGATCGGAATACGCAAAGAGCCGTGAGAAAGGACCGTGTGGTTTGCAAACTGAATACTAAATAATCACTTACGTTTTCATTGCCCTATTTATTGCGATTCTCAACACTAACATAAACTTTTTAGATATTACATAAAATTAATTTGTACAGTATTTAAGCCTTTATGAATGTCAGTTACACACGGTTAGATGTTAGGTCGTTCTCAATAAGTAGATTTAGACTTACACAATCTAGTCAATATAATAGGAAACAGTCTAAATTTTCTTTATTTTACCTTTTCTGAATGAATGCAAAACATATTAGTAAAAAGTACGCATATTTTGTATTAAAGATTTACCTAGATGTCATATACATAGTTGTTCATAATATTCAGCAATTACATGTAAGTGAACAGAAGGATAAATAGGATATTATTGTACAGATGTATATATTACATATTATAGTTTCATTAAAATAAACATCAGTACATGAAAATACCTTTCTAACAAAAGACATCAACGGCATCCCTAGCTTTTTGCCTTGTACTTGCAATAAAAACAAAAATAAAACATACGTATTATAATATTTTTATGATAAAAAAACGGTATAATATATGTAGTTTCTATATCTATGTTAATAATTAGTGTTATAACAAGTCTCATAGATCACTGGTTAAGCAATGCAATCACGGAGAGCGACGTATAAAAAACAGTGCACCGTGACTAAAGTATTACGGAATTCACAAAATGCTCTATAATCCAAAGTGATTGTAGCGTTTGCGTTGTTGCGACAATCTAAAGGAATGCAACGGGTTTCAATGCTCATCGGTCTGGAATTGACGAGGAAGTAAGACTTGTACGAGTATATACTTGGCTTCTCTTTTAAATATTTATATTACTCTTTTTCAAAGCCAAGTAACGCCTTCGTCAATCAAATATCTTATTATTTCATTAATACTATGTCGCAAGTAATTAACTAATAAAGGATTTGTTTAATAATCAATACTTATTTTCAAGGCAAACAAATATTATAGACGGCAGGAAATTAATGATACTTATCTAGCGGGGCGCTAAACATTTCATAATAATTAATGTCATTTGTATATAAATAATATATAGACTAGTTATGCTGCACGGTTTCTTCCGTGTAGCCTATTGTTGTTCTCACTTTCTGTACTTGCGTATAGCTTTCCAGATTGCTTGACGTTCATGGGTATTGCTCCGTTCCTTAGGTTTGTAGCGTGAAGTTATATTGCCTCTAACTTTTCTGTGACAGTGGCTCCGCTCGCATGAACTACAGAAAAAGGTTTTTTATTTTTGTGCGAAATCTTAATCATTTTCCTATAATAAAAGTAGCCTACGTTATTCTTTATAACATCAGCTATCTGCCAGTGAAAGTCCCGTCAACATCGGTCCAACCGTTTCGGAGATTACCCGGAACTGACTGACAGAAAGACAAAAATTTTAGTTACCTTGTGTAGTTTCATATGCATTTAGTAAAAAACCTGTTATTTTGACATTACAAACAGACACTTCAATTTTATTATATGTATAGATATAGATACGAACATAGTTATAGTAGTATTTTACATATTAATATGGTCAATTAATTTCAGTAAAGGATCTTTAAGGCCCTAATCGTATCTTATAATATTTGTATTTTTATTGCTTATTAATAATATAGAATTTTTATATTTTTTACACGAAGAAAATTTAATAACACCGTTATTATAACACTTAAAAACATTATATTTTATAATTAATTACAAAATAGGGTCATAAAATCTAAGTAAATTTATTAAAATAAAATAATGTTTTTATGTCACATAATATTTATGCATGGTGATACGGCATTTTCTTATGTCCACCTGGTTAGTTTATCGTGTTAATTTCATTGACCAAATCGTCACTTAATATCAGGTGATATTATTGTGGTCAAACGGTAAATCTATAAAGTACGTAGAAATACCACATTGACAATCGCCCGTTGCTAACACAGATAAGTAAAATAAGTACGATTGAATATCAAAATCTAAGCTCGAATGGAATCATGGAGTGCTTATAAATTCTTTTGTGTTATATTTTTATCTAAATAAAATGGTAATTGAAGAAAGATTTAAGAATCGTGATATACGTTTAAATTTAAAAGCAAAACTATTAGAGTTATATTAAAAGCATATAAAATGTACATAATAAAAAATCATATACAAAAAGGACACAACATGTAAGTAGAAAATAGATACTGATATAAATATTGCACACCAGTGCACGGTACATAAATAAAATGAAATTCAACCGAGACTTCCAAAATTTATATTGGACTTAAATATTGAGTTACATGCCCTTTGAAACATTCGAAAATAAATTAAGTTTTTAATGTTAAGATATTTTCCGATTAATGATTAAAAGTAATATTAAATAAAAGCTTTCAGTCTGTACAAAGTAAAGAAACAATAGGTACTGGTTCTTACATAGCCGGAGGCAGGGTGTCCTAGCCGCTTGCAGAATCGACTTCGACTCGACCATAATACTTTCCGCATCGAGGTTGCGTGCCGCAGCCGCGGGCACCGACCAATTTATAGCTCACTGGAACCACGGTATATGATTGTTATATATTTTAACGGTGGATCTCAGAACACTGGACAGACAGCCTCGAGCTATTGCCGATGATATCCTGCTAAACGTATATTGTTCTAAGATCAAAAGGTTCGTTATTTGATTAAAAAAAAAGAAACCAAGAAACGGCTACCAGCGAGGGATCGGCAATGCATCGCCGTTCGTCGCTGTCATGCTGGCCTGCAAGCCTCTTGGCTTTGTTTTTTTTTTAAATTTCATTTTTATAACCAGATACATATTAAGCCATAAGCACAGTGCATATTGAATTATAATTATTATTTATTTGTTTTAATTTATTACATATTGTAACTGAACTGAATTTCGGGTGCACTGTGACTTGCTCTGGGGTTTCATCTGAAAATCAGCGCTGAGGGCCCCGTGGTACTTCAGCATTTATGCTGAGATGGACGCCTTTTCGTAATGACGGGACACGCTGCTGGACTATGTATTTATTCTTCTTCATGTGTTTGTTTTGTTTCTATATATTTAATTATTTTTTTTGTATAGTTTCCTGTTTTTCTTTACGTTTATCTGTATGTATTGCCATGTCTTGTTATTGTGAATAAATGTTTTCTTTATTTTCTTTTTATGGCAACTGAAGGTACACAGGTTTATCCCGAAACGCGATCGCGCTACGCCAAACAGTGTCACTAAATGCATGTTACATTTGGATTTTGGTAGTCGTGATACACTTGAATAAAACTGTCATGTCCTAAACACCCAGCAAATTTTGAAAATTATTCTGCAGAAAATTATGCAAAATTCACCATTATAAAATATCTACTTAAAGTTAATTTGATTCTAAAACTTTTAAGACAACCTTGTGTCAATTAAAATACATTTAAAAAACACCTCAATGGTAATAGGCGCCAAACTCTCAGATTTTGCTAAACCCCCGTCATTCAAATGGCATCCGACCATCTCTATATTTGGATTAAAAGTATTTTTGGTTTGAAAATGATTTGAATAAAGTTATAGCAGCGTCCGGTGATATACGCAATATACTATATATTCACATAGTTACCAGTTATGGTGTAACGATATCAGTGTAATGACACTAATGACTGCTGCCTGGTGCTCCCCAAACGAGTTAGCTATTAAGCCCCGCAAGCACTTGCGATTATGTTCATACGTTACGTCAAGTTTAATCTAATTCCCACCTCTACTTTCTACAACAGAACCACACGCGCTGGGCTTCGGAGTCACAGTTTTATGGCAACCTCCATCTCGGCACGAACTAAAGAGTTATATATGTCTTATCTTTGTCGTACCATGAAACCGTGGAACCATCTCCCGGCCAACGTGTTCCCACCTTCTTACGACATCGATTCCTTCAAGCGTAATGTGAAGAGATATTTATGCAGGCCGGCATGACAGCGGCGACCACCGATGGATTGCGATCTATCGGTGGTCGCCGTTGTATTTGGATTGTACTGTGCTTACAGTACAGTCAATTTGTCGAGCTACTATATACAAAAACAAACAGTATAAAATACGTAAGCGAGTGCATTTATAAACCGACGAATTAAAAAAAATGTCGCTAAAAATCGTTCGCAACTTACCGCAGTTGCTTGCTTGGTCTTAAGTATAATCATAATACCGAACGCTCCATATAGAGCGAACAAACCAGTTGCGGTGTCGCGGGTGCGAGCGAGAACCGCCAGCTAGGATATCTGACTCCTTCAGTTGACCGGCCTTGTGGCACGCGCCGGCACTCGTATTATTCCATTTGATTTACCGAACACATTAAAATACAACTCTAACTATAACCACTTTAACATCATATTTGAAATGTAAAAGATGCACAATTATGTGTATATATGAATAAAAAAACAGTGTCGTAACATAATCACTTCTAAACCGCAGTCTTCGGAATTTGAAAAAGAGTCACTTTGTAACCAAAGACTTTGAAAACTAAAACTGCGATAAAAGCAAACCGATAGTTTATAGAGGCAGTTAATAAAACACATAAAAACGAGCTTTATAAACTAAAAGTGGTAGACCTTCGGCTGATCTTGTTCTGAGCTGTTTTGTTTCGATATAATTAAATCAAATGACACTTACATAAGCTGCTACTTAGATAAATATCCCTCATAAATACGTAAATACCTAACGTATGTTCGTTTATATTTTTACTAGCTGTGCCCGCGACTTAGCTCGCGTGAACTACAGAATGCCGTCGGTCGAACGCATTCGCGAATCGTGCTGCCCTCGCTCCGACTTCGGCGGTCGCCGACCGGTTATTTTAAAGACAAAAATCTTTTTGTAGCAGATCCTTAGAAGATAGACATATGCTATCGCTGACTATTTTGTAGGTATTTTTAAGATATACAATTACGTAGTAGATTAATTAGATATATCTCATATGGTTTACTCAGCGTAAGCCATTTAAGTTCCCCAAAAGTGTCTTTTTCCGAATTGATTCACCAATATCGTCACTGCTAATTTCTTATGATACTTTATGTTACAAAATAGATCCTATAACCTGGCCAGATAATATAGCTATGATTTAAAATAAAAAATACGTAAATGGGATAAGTGGTTTCTGCGTGAAAAGAACATAAACGGACAGCCAGACAGAGAGACGTTGAGTTTAATAATATGTGTCGTAGATATAGATGGATGACTCTAAAGGCTAAATATTTTATTTATTACAATTTTAAGATTATCTTCATCAAATCACGATTACCATGTGAATAGTCACTACAAGCAGACTGGACTGGAAGTCTCGCGGCGCAGTTTTAGTAAGCCTTACTATTGAGCCGAATGGTCGCGGGTTCGATTCCGGAACGTATGGTATAGCTGTTTAGTTACCATAATACAAGCATTATTTAGTTTGGAATTAAATGGCCGTATGTGGAACGTGGAATGTGGGTGCGTAGATGAAGTCAAGCGGCGTACGACCATATCCAGAACTGCGATGGAGAAGATGAAATAAGTATGGAGGAATGCAATATTACAAAAGCCACCAAAATCAGGCTCGTGCGAACACTTGTATTCCCCATCTTTCTTTACGCGGCAGAGACGTGGCCAGTGCGCTAATTGGAAAAGGGGAAGGAAGATAGATGCTTTAGAGATGTGGTGCTTTGTGATTTGCTTATGATTGTGCTTTGTGTGGTGATTTGCTATATGCTATATTATTATATTTTCGGAATATCGTGGACGGAGTTTCGCACCAATGTGTCCATACTCCAAGAGCTCAGCATTGTACAGCGTCTGTCGGCCGTAGTACAGTCGCGCATACTACAGAACTTCGGACATGTCTCTAGGCGAGATAACGACTCCATAGAACGGCTAGTCATGCAGGTAAGAGTGGAGGGAACTAGATCACGCAGCAGGTCACCTATGCGCTGGACTGACCAAGTGAAATCCGCAGTAGGAAACCGTGTATCTGACTACGCTAGACAGTCTGCAAACAGAGAGAAGTGGCGAGAGATCGTGCGGAGAGCTGTGTCCGCCTCTACCACCGACGAGGACGCCTCGACGTGACGCGTCGACAAAAACGATAAAGAAGAAGAAGAGGTGGAATTGACCCACAAATTTATTATTTTATTTATTATTATTATATCTTTATATAAAAAGACCATAAAACAACCATAAAATTCATCTCATTCGCTAATACATTATTATGTATATGTATACAAGGAAACGATTTCACGATGTCATATCATGCATAAGCGGAGTCCAATTAGTTCAATTCTCGTGAAGACGATCATAAATTAACCAAGGTGACATTCTTTGCGAGGCGGACCATGGCAGTATTTTTGAATATTTTTATTCTCAACACAGACAATATCTCGTTAGTGAGATTCTTTATAATATACCTATGATGTCATTAGCCATTAGGTATCACTTTGTCAACGTTGGGATCAAATATATTTTTCAAAGATATCTAATAAGCTACTTTTTAGTGGGCACTAACCTGATGCTAACTAGATGCTTTGTATCTTATTCTATCTATACGTGTTCATACATACACTATATTAGTGTACACATATAATAAAATTGAAGTGTCTGTTTGTATCGTCAAAATGACAGCTTTTTACTAAATGCATATGAAAGATACATGGTACCTATAACATAAAACCTATTTTTTTAATTTTTGTCTGTCTGTCTGTCTGTGTGTCCGTTTGTATGTTCCTGGTAATCTCCGAAGCGGATGGATCGATTTTGACGGGACTTTCACTGGCAGATAGCCGATGTTATAAGGAATAACTTAGTCTACTTTTATTTTAGAAAAATAATTAGGGTTCCGCACAAAAAATAAAAGAGGATTTTTAGTAGTCCACGCAAGCAGAGCCACGGGCACAGCTAGTATTTAATCTAATGTATATACCTACTGGTTACTCATTTGATTTTATCCTCAGCTATTCTTACGTTAAAAACGGAAAACTGAGTTTTTATAGACATTTTAAAGTTACAACTCAATCTTTATAATAACCACGTATTATAATAATTTATAATTCTACGCTGGATAATAATATAATTTTTATAAACCACAAAAGGTTTCAACACTACACATTCCGTGCACTGGCTCGAGCGTTCAGCAAACAATATCAAATTTCATGTTTTGCTTCAACATTGGTACGCCCGACGCCGACAAGTTTAATAAACTCTTTATAGAAGCGTTCTAAATATTGATTGCTATTAAAAACAATATTGCAACAAGTCGATTATTATAACAAAGATATTCATCTATTACTAAACGTTATAAGGCAATTATATCGCGCCAGATAGACAGCAATTAAATTTGATAAAAGCAATCGACAGTTTGTAGTTTTTAAACCTATTATAGACTTTTAATTATTACCTCTGATATTTTGATTTGTACCGTTTATATTAAATTCTTCTATGTTTTATTATTTATAATTACGGTTTTGTAATTATTTAATATGTTTTAGTTAATTGTTGTTATTTAATCTATACATATTATAAAACTTAACGTCTCTCTGTCTATCTGTTCGTTTATATATTTTTTCACGCGAAAACAACTAATTCTAATCGCTAAATAATAAATAAATAATAATATATTTAATACTTATTAAATTAATTATATATAATATTAATATCAATAAATATTAAATTATAGTAATTAATGTGAACGAAATCGCGTGCAGTTGCACATAAAACATATGTGGAGGAACAAGTTGCACACATATATAATCTATAAAACATAAAATAAAAGATACTTGGTAATTCAGGCATTTTCTTTGCATTAGGGAATATGCGTACATTTGTTTAAAAACCCCACTGAACCCTAAGAAAACGGTCGGTCACAAATATGCCTTTATACATTTATTCAGGGTGCTAGAGCTCGTGCAAATAAAATATTTTAACTGAGAGCTCCGTTAAGCGAGTATCCTCAACAAACACAGAACAAAGTATTACAAGGATGAAATAACATTTTACTTTACAAAATAAATATTTTTATTGTGGAAAACTTGGCCTTATTTTTATGAACATTATATGCAATATCGCAATAATATAAATTTATTATTGCGATCACCATACACCAGGTGAACACACGCCATAGTAGCACGCGTTACGAGATCAACCAGTTCACATTCAATATTCAAGCGGGCGCCAGAGTACATGTAACAGGCTGGGTCGCGTTCACAAAGGACACGGTCATAAATCCCGTTGAAATGACTCCGTTTAGACTTTATTTCGGGATGTCCCAATGTATATCCTGCTGCCAACAGGCTTGAAGAACACTATCGCAGCGACGAGCTACGATGGAATGCCAATTCCTGATGTTCGTCGTTGTTTGGATTGCACTGGACTTATCATCAAGCAAAGTGTCGTCACTTTGCCTTGCTACTATAAATACATCTGATACAATTAAAAGAGCAATCAAGGCTCATTTGACATCTGTTTCCCGCGGGAAAGACTGCTTCCGCTCAAAGTGCCTAATGACATCCTTTATTTTTGTTAAAGATTGACTTACACGGTACATTATATATAACTGAACAAACTGAACTGAACGAAAAGCTTGTAAGTATATAGTGTGAGTGTATATTATGTTTCAAAACATTGGGGAAATGACACCTCGTCGCTCATGAGTTTACGTTTCTTGCTACTTGGAATGTGTACTTTGGCTTGTGCCGAACATATACAGTCTAAACGGTAGTGGTAAGCCGGACCATGTTTACATAACTTATTAGAGGATAGAGCCACGTCCGTGCCCGCCTACGCCTTCGTCATTGGACATGTCTAAATATTCTAAATATTACCAGTCAATACTTAATAATGCGCCATTGTAATGAATGCAGGTGCACTCACTGACTACGGAAATTGTTATAATGTTAATTCAAAACATGTTCCTTTTATGTATAATATCAACGACGATTTGTTGCTCTTACGTAATATGTACTTATAATCTACTTAATATTTGTGCGTGTAAAATTTATTTACCAGTAGGAATTTTAGTCAAATATATATTTTTCAATAGTAGCCTGTCATAGTGACGTCAATATGCCTGATGGGAAGCACAGTATAATAACGATAAAAAATAAAAACCACTACATTACAGTTTGAGATCCCGCCATAAACTCCAAGAAAAAAGAGCTAGTGTGCACCATGTACACGGTTCTTGCGAACCTGCCGGGTACAAATATCCTACCACCCCTTTTAATTACTGGAGATATACCGTCTGAAGCCGAAATGCGATACGCATAAATGTGCCACTATACCGGTGTTACAACTGGTGTATGGTGGCCGCGATCCAGTAGGACACGAATGTCTTTGTCCTAAAACCCAACAATTAATATAATAATACTTATTCAAAACGTTACAAATATTCGTAAACTTATTTATAATGAGTCAGTGATTCGTAAGTCGTATCATAAGGGCACTAACTCAAGTTCTTGATAAATAGGCCCATCAATCACGTACACTGACGGTGACGCGATCGATACATAGGTATGGTATGTCAAGCTAATGTGACGTTTTTTCCTCTCGTCTTATCGAACTCGATAACGCTAGGGACAAAACCACTCGTAATGCAATTTTAATTATTTTTAAGTATAAACAAACACTTGCATGCAAAGTTACAATTATAAAGTTTTCTATTAATGCATTGTTTTATTTTATTATGCGTTTTTTTAACTATAAAACTACAGAATGTATATAAAAAAATCTGTATGTACGGAAGAAGTTATAATTATTTGGTATAACAAAGCAAAAATAATCCCGCGTGCCAAAATCATGATGAAGTTATCCAGCAATGATAATAATGTAATTTCATTTTACTGACTTATTTTTTAATTGTGAAAAAATAATTTACTCCTGTATAAATAAACACAATTTTGCAGCGTGCAGCTCCTAAACTTACACTCTACAGAACGTGCTAAAATAAGTATAAGTTGACTAACTTTAAAATGTACGTCTTATAGCTTTAAATTACAGTTTATAGTTCACAGAGATTGTAACACGAAAAGCGATTGTAACCTTAACTTTCACTCAAACAATAGCAGGCATCATGAATGTTACCGTAAACCCAATTTTAGAGAGGTCATGTCATATAACATTCAGACATACAAAATGTTCCACGTGTATTTGTCCATAAATTTGGTGCAAAATAATGTTATTTAAAGGCGGTATATAACTAACCTATCGTTTCGAAAAAGGAATAAACTCTCTAGTCACAATGTTACTGGGCAACACTTAAATTCAAGTCATGCAGCTTACGTAAGATTCGTAGCGCGTGCTCAGTATAGAAGGCACTTCGGCTACTACATCAATTACTTATCGATTACTTATAAGAACACACTCCCAAGTATTGATAATATTCTTTTGATAATTATCTTTATATAACTAATTTGATTGAAAATTCTTTTAAATAAAAAAATAAACAGAAAAAATAATACGTACATAGTTATGTAGGCATGTAAGAAGTTATACTTTTTAACGTAACAAAACAAAAATATCTCAAAAATGTTTATACAGAGCGGAAAAGTTTTTTTTTGATTGTTTATTTGTTTTTTACACGCTAATCTCTGACACTACCAGTCGGTTTCGAAAAAATATTGTTTTTTTTGCGTATGATAGTCAAATTCAATAGGAAAAGTATAAGCTATCTAGCATTAGGCTATACTTCTCAGCTAGCCTTAAATTTTTATCATTTATTTAATTTATGTTAAGTAAGTCGGAATAAAGAGCGTACCCTCACTGCTTTATCCGCGTGCGCTGGTGTAATGGTTAGTGATACGTACATACAATGTTCTACAAAAATATTACTCCTTTTACATCTAAAAAAAATCCCTGATAACATATGCCTATCTCTTATACATAAACCACTATATTACATTACATTACACTACATTACATATACCACGTAATTTGTGACAAAGTTTTTTTGATACTTGAAAAGTGATTTATGAGCATTATTATTAGGCATGGCATATTAATCCTTACGAACGAAAGGCACTTCATCATGAAGACAATTTTATGTAGATAAACTGAGCATGTTATTTGGACGAATAGTTTGGGAGATAATGTAAAATTAAAATAATTCAACACTCGTCTCGGGTCTATGGCTATAGGTGTAGTAACTCGAACGAGCCGTGCGAGTTGTGACGCATAACCCTGGCCGCCTGATAAAAATATTATAATAAATATTATAATAAATATTATTAATCATTAATGAGAGATTTCTTTTAAATTATACGCGGGTGAAGCCGCGCTGCACAGCTAGTTAAGTGATAAAGTTAGCCATCAGTGATAATAAAGTAGGTTTAATATATTCATTACTTTCATAAAAAAGCCAATAAAATGAAAATACGTGATGGCCAACTTCATCATGTCGCACTTCCGTCACATGTACACGTTACGTACAGATCAAAATATTATTTTTTAATAAAAAAAGTTATCTCATTACTATTATTGGTGGTTAACTTCACCATACCCACTTGCGTCACATGATGCGTGCACAACTCTTTATTTTAACCTCTTCTAAACGCGCTAAAGGACTATAAATTGAAAAAGGCCAAACACTGCAAGGGCAACTCATACATAACGAATAAACATAAGGAATTCTTTTACATAATAAATACATGACATGTAAAGGCGAGGCGCGAACTTTAAGGGCTGGTATACATACATGAGGCGTGAACGCTAACGCGCGACCCAAACATTGAGGTGTGAAAAGCCTCGGTGATCCTGGTTCTCTTATTGTGGTAGCCGCTAAGCCGCTTACCGGACTCGCCCATAAATCCAGCCGCTTGTCGCCGACAACACAATCACACTTGTACACTAATGTATTCCATTTTTAATACGATTGCAACGATCCCTTTTAGATTCACAGTCATGCGAGACAGTAATCTTAATGCTTTTAAAGAACTGATATTATTAAGCCCATCTAAAACTTGACAGAGAAGTAAGAGCCTCATATTTAACCAGTTATACAAATACTATAAAAACCGAATCACATTTTTAAACACAAGGAATTTCGATTTTTAAAATACGGTCTATTATCTTAAATTATTGAATATTTCTGGCCTCTTTTTACTATACAAAAACGTAGCTAGTATACGGAAAATTCAACTTATTTCAACATCGAAAATCAATAAACAGTAATGTTTTCATTAAAAAGTCGCTAGAGCGAGACTATATTCAATTGATTAATAAATAACAAAAATAATAGATATACATAAAGATCTTAATGAAATAGTTATTAACGCACACTTATTAGCTTTTTTATAACATACTTATTGCAGCTAAAGACGACAAAATCACTCAATTCACTTCACTTCATCGTGTTGAATATCGTTTTACCAGATCTTGTATAATGTTACACGTTTAGAGCACGGTCTGTGGGCGTTGAGCGTTCAACTGTAATTAAAACTTATAACGTCCTATAGTTTAAAATATAACATTTTTTTTTTTAGCAATTGACTTAATAATGTGAAGTAGTGTAAAAAAATGCATCAAAGAATTTGGTGGGAGCATAATCTGTCATGTGGTTGTGTTTATTTTATTTTGGTAGAACTTTACGTGATGTTGCTTTCTTATTATGCACAGTTGCCACAAAAAGTCTCTGGAATATTTGAATAAGAGATCTTGTTAAACTGTTGCGTAAACTTTGAAGATTAGACAAATATTATATCTATATAACATTGGCGTAATGGTATATATATGTCACGTTGCCATTATAAAAAGGAGAAGAAACAAAATAAAATGTGTGCAGCAGTTCACATGTGTCAGAAGTAAAAACTTCAGAAAAAATATGTTCTTTAAAAATTCTTTTTAAATATCCTAAATCAGCAGGATTCGAACTATCGAGCACTCGTGCATACCGCGTATGAAGTCTGGTCGTGTCTCACCACTAGGCAAATCTGACGACTATCACAATCATGAAAATCACGACTTGCATTAACCGTGCATAATGTAAATGTATTCTATCTTATTCTCTCGTAAGTTAAATCCTATAGATGTATATGGTTGTCTCTTTTTACAGTCGCTTTTTCGTTTCATCGAGTTTCAAATCACAACGGTGGTAAAGAAGTTTTCTCTTCAAAAACATGATAAAATCATTTTTGATGCACTTAAAAAATTAAATCTCTATTAATATTATTATTATGACATAACCAATTTAGTAGTTAGTTAGTTAAGGTTAATGTAAAACCGTTTATTCCTAATTAGCCTTGTCTCTATACAGGAAGACTAGGACAAAAACGGGCACCGGTACTACACTGCAGAAACTAGAATGTTCCGATGTAAGCGATAATAAGGCCCGTTAAGAACAGGAAAATCAGTACAACTTTTAACGAGCAAAATCTTTAGAACGTTGAGTTAGGCTTGTAAGCTTGCACGGCAGTCATTGTTATGTCGGTCGCCCCGAACAATGCCTCGTATTTCAGTGTAAATTATTATGATTTATAATTTATAACAGAACCTACTTCTAAAGCATATTTTTTTTGTGTGATATTAATATGTTCGGTCGTAACTTTTCGATTTGTATTTAAAGGCTCATTTTATAAGTGAACAATTATGCAATAAAATAGGTATTTTATAACATATTTGTATTATTCAAACAATTACATAATCTTTTATAATTAAACATTTTAAATAGACTTTTGTACCGTTGCTTCTAATTTCATTTTATAACCTTTCAAATAAGTCGTAAATAGTAGTAAATCCGCTATAAACAATTATTTTGCTTGCGTCGGAGTACAGCAATCAACGCGTCACAGTTAAAACAGTTATATACAATTCTTTAATTCAAAATATATTCAAATAAGTTATAAAATGAGACGATTAACTGTGATCATTGTCAATAAAAATGAACGTGCTTCTCTAAAATCTAAAAGTTACTAAAAACCGAAGACAAAGCGTCCGTTACGTGGAGGTATTTTAAAAGGAAACCGCGCTGCCTGTCCATTTTTTGTGACACGAATTTCTTCGGCTCTTTCCTATCTCGGGTAGTGAGACGTATATAGAGATACTGAGGTGGACAGCAAACAACAGATAGTAACCGATCCGGCAAAGAAAATCGAGAATTATTTTTTATCAATCGAGATTGCGAAATGCTATAAATGGCGCTGGTGAGCCTGCGGCAGTTGCCATTTGCAATCAGTTATGGAACGATCGCGAGACTCTTTTTACATTATAATCGGTCGGTCTTCGTTCGCTTTTTTTTTAAAGAGATAAACGATGGCCGTGCTAAATGTATATGTAAATTTTACAAACAATGTTGAATTTAGAAATCATGAATAAAGAATTTGAATAATACAGTTATGTTTAAACAAATATTATAATTTAATAAATTCCACATTCTTCTTAAAAATATTATAATTCAGTAAATTCCACAATCTTATTTGTTGAATGGTCATTTGTAATCTCAATAGTCAAACATCCTGAACACTCAAGATGAGAGATAGGAACGTCTGTCGGATCGCATCCGGAGACTAAACCGGACCCGGTGACCATCGCATTATCAGAGTCAAGTTACGCTGATGTCCCCTTGCCGCCTAATTAGCGATGCAACATCATAAACATGTAGTATTCATTTTTATCACGTTTCGAGTTTCCAAAAATCGACTCATTCAGCGAAATTATGATCGCACTATAATAATTTATAACGACTACTGTAGGCGCCAAATAAAATACTCGGAAGACATTGAACACGACACGAGAATATATTATATTGAATACGATAATGTAATATCTTTCGGAAATATAATCGAATAAAATATTATAATTTGACAGCGCACCGACGAAATTCAAAACATTAAAATGCAGCTCGTGCTGCGTTAGGGTCAAGCACCATCACTTATAATGGACCCAGACACATCTAATGCATTATTCAAAGACTCCTGCTGATACAGTAATCCCATATTTTCGGCAAAATAAGTCCTTAACGCTAATATTTCTTATAAATTGCTATTTTTATTTTCAATGCTTTACGATGTCCACAAGGTCGAATATATTTAATATATATATATATATATATTTAATTCGCGTACATTTACTAATTTTAAATTGGTATCACTATTAGCTGACGGTGAAGGAAAACATCGTGAGGAAGCCTAAATGCTTGAGAAATGTTCTTGTATTCCACTGTATGTTGAAAAAATATAGAACTGTTGATTTCTCAGTGTTTGAAAACGCTAAGACGTCGTAAGCTGGCGTGGTGATTAAGCTTGTACCCGGCTTCAGGAAGACGCCTTATTGGCCAGCATTGGGACACTTAGGTACAGGCTGGTATTATTATTATTATTTATCCTTTAGCGAATTTATTTAAATAATATTTTATTTTGGTTTAATAGGATTATATAATAAAATAGTAAATAACTATTAATTGTAATGTAAGTTACTCTATTCCTTAATTGAAAAAAAAAGTTAATTCAATATTTTATATACAACGGACTTCGCTTGTCTTAGCCAATTATCACTACAATTAGCGTGGAACGGTTCACCAGATCCATGAACAAATGAAAAAATAAACAGCCTAGAACAAAGAGAGCCTTCATTTGACCTGACTACACAATACCGATCCCCACCACAATGCACTGTTAATTAGATAGTCCAATTTCATTCAAAGAACCCACACTTCTTTGAAATTAAGTTATTACTTATAGAGTCATACAATACGAAATGAAACGAATAATTTCTGAACAAAAAATCACATTTTTTTTTATACTACAAATGTGGCAAACAGGCATACGGCCCGCCTGGTGGTAAGCGGCTACCGTAGCCTATGAACGCCTGCAATACCATAGGTAACACAAGCGCGTTGCCGACCTTGAACCCCCCTACCCCAAGAAGCTCTGGAAACCCTACTCACCGCAGAAATACAACACTAGGTCATCAGTGCCAGGACCAACGTAGTGAGACTGTAGAGAGTCAGGAGGCGAATGTGTTAAAAGCACTAAAATCATGAAATATTATGATCGCCAAAACAACTAACCAGGTTCCATGTACCATCGGAATGAACTTTTTGCTATATTTCAAGCTATAATGCTGCACAAATTAAACAAACAGTTTCAAATACCAGCACCAATTCAAATATTAAAACTCTGGGACACACTTAGCCTATTTCGAACTAGGTCGTAATCATTATAACAATCAACGTTAAAAAACTTATGATAGCTACGTAACATATCTTGGAATGTTCTCTTTGAGCGACATATATTTTTGTCGTTGTGTTATTCTATACATTAAATACTGTAAGTGGACACATGGCACCATAATTGGATTACTCCTCAGTAACGATAGTAACTACGGACACATTATCTCATGTGATTTGAGCTTGAGAGCACATAAAAATATTTTATCTTTAAGTATAGTTATTTCTATGGGTAAGTTGATAGCTGTTATGAGTTAGACCATAAGTGTCTTGGATTTTAGATATTTATTAACAAATACATAAATTTATTATTACATATCAAATACTTTATTTCTTTATCATACGTTTTAGAATTTAACCAAAACTTCAGTGACGATATGACGCAAGATGGTAATTGGACGCTAAGAGAAACTGGCTCCCTAGTGCAGCTGCGGGAACACACCTATAGGTGTTTACTGAGTGCTGGCTTGACTTGAGGGTGATAATCAGGTGGGTATTAGAAAATGTCCTACCACCTTGCTATGGTTTCATCACGATGTTATCCTTCACCGATACCTCAGGTTTATTGTAGAGACTCCAATTCACGTCAATCGACGCCATGTCCGTACACGATTCCACTGAGTCATCATTACTTAAAAAAAATATATAGTAACTTCGATCATATTGATCGAAGTATAGTAAACTAAAATAATCCTCACTAACATTTATAAATATGAAAGTAACATTGTATGTCTGTTTGCTATCTTTTTACTACCAAGCCTCTGAACAATCGCAATGAAATGTGGCATAGAGGTAGCCTGGGACCTGGAGAAGGATATAGTACCACCAAAAACACGCAGACAAATTGATGCTGAGCCTTATCGTTTTCTTGGACCATAATAGTAATATTTTGATAATTACATGCAGTTAACATGGCTTCGAATTTTATAACGTGCCTAAGCTTTCTATAAAGAAAAGAGTACTGATGAAACGGTGGAAAGGCATTTTTCTAATGCTTATTTGATTTGTTACAATCCCGTATCGGCCTTTATAAGCTAGTTCTCTCTCGGTTTGTTGATTGTTCTAACACAATTATAAAAAAAAAATATATAAAAAAAGATGTAGGGCACAGAGAAATTACTTTGGTGATTTTTCTCTACTTGGGGCAGTCCGACCGGCGGAATACAGAAGATCGCAACCAAATAACCTTGTGTTGTGTTCTTGCGGTAAGTAGTGTTTCCAGAGCTCTTTGGGGTAGGGAGTTCAAGATCGGTAGCACGCTAGTGATACCTATGGTATTACAAGCGTCCATAGGCTACGGTAGTTGCTTACCATCAGGGGGGCTATATGCTTGTTTGCCACCTTTGTTGTATAAAAAACGGCAAACTGATTTTTAAATTAATGAGTTGTAAAGAGCTATAATACCATAGGATCTATTTAGAGAAATGCAAATTTAAATATTTCAATAGAATAGATGCAAATTATTTTGGTGAGTTCACAAACTGTTCACCATTTGTGTCCACCCGGTAGAATCAACGAGCTTAATAGATGGTTATGGCAAGCGTCTCGAACGGAACACGTGTTGTTGATTGCCCTCAATTGGCGAACGAATAAAAACAATCGTGGCTTAAAAATAACCGTGATTTCATACAGTAACATATGACACTTGTTTTCTTTCAGTCTAACGTGGTGCGTTGTTCCCACAAGCTCCCATCCCATGTGAAATGTTCTATCGCGTCGGTCCCATGCGCTGCCGAATTGCGTCTCTGAATTGCTAATGGTAATGAATCGTATCAGTGGAATATGGAGCGGGAACTTCTTCTTGGAACCGATGGAATCGTAAAACATCCTAACGCACCGATGGTCGCGAGGCGCACCATATGGAGAGCGTGAGACTTCGAGCCGCAGTCCGCACGCAACACACCATCAGATGTTTTTATCATGAATGACCACTATGAATATTGAGATAGTGACATCCGTTTCGGTGGTCACACCCAGTAAACTAGGTCAATTTCAGGAAGTAAAACCGCAAAAGCGAATTTTCCCATAAATTAATAAGTAAAAATTACTTTATCAGTTTATTTTTGTATGATAACTAAGTAACACTAAGTACCTACCATGTGAATGGTTTGTGGTAATTTGGAACTTGTCACAGTTTTTATCTTCAACGGGTAAATTTTTCTATTACTATATAATTGTTTAATAACGTAAGATTCTAAATGGTATTTTAATGTCTAAAGTTGTTTATAATAATTTAATTCACATAACACACATTAGTCATGGCATGACGTCATTTAGGACATTCTGAACCATTAGAAACGTCGGGCTGCCCGGCTTATTAAAAAACTAATTTTAGTTAAAAGGACAGTCTTTTATCCATAGAAAAATAAAGACTTCTTTGTATCATGCTTGTACGTAAAAAAGTCTGTATAAAATTAATTTGGATAAATAAGTAATTTTAATAAGTTTTATAAAAACTGATTTTTAAAACTTAGTACAGTCTACAATCTAACACTGCATTTTACCTAAAGAATTACTAACATAAAAGCTAGTTATGTACATAATTATTACAATTATTATTGATTAATGATTAATTGTTTAATATTTGTTTCGTGTGTTTCTTGATATCGCAAGCAGTAGGTACAATGTCTTATTTTTTTATAACCGATCCATGTGCAAGTGCGTGTGGCTGGTCTTTGTTTTTCATTCATCGTTTACTTGTCACAATCATTACACACATCCGTCGCATCTTATGCAGTTGAGTGGGGCAATTTCATTAACTAATTATAAATTTGCTTCACATAAATTGTATTTCAATTGACCAAGGTCAAACTGATTTCCACTTTAAGCTAGCTAGCTGAGAGATGTAAGCCTAAAGCTAGATAGCCCATACTATTGTCCGTGAAGTTGGCTACCATATGCAAAAAATATTTTTCGAATCCGACTGGTAGTTTCAGAGATTAGCGTGTTTAAACAAACAAAAAATCTCTTCCGCTTTATTATATTAGTATAGATAAAAATTCGAAATATTACACGTTTCTTTCGGATTAGATCATTTTTATTTGTATATAAAAATCGTCAAATCCCAGATAAGTAAGCGAAAGTTTAAGCTGTTTTCACATAAAACATATTTAGGTCACTTATCAATCAGCCAGATTGGAGTAGATATCGTGCGAACGCATTATAATAAGAGGATATTATAATAAACAGATCCCGGTCCCCTCGAGTTCACTCCTCGCCGCCCTCCCTAATAAATATTAATGTATGAACTTGAATGCTCGACAATACCCGATGCTGGTACATTGACTCTCAATTTGCTTATTGCAGCCCTTTTGTTACTCATCTCGGTTATTCTTTGTTCTTAGTATTGAACTCTTTACATATTATTTATCTTTACCAATTCTGTTCCGTATCGAATTTGTTTAAATGCGATAATCTATGGAATAACTATTCAAATTCGAAAAACTCTTTTTGCATTAATTGAGAAACGTTATCTAATTTATGTTATGACTCTTAGGAGGGGAGCAATTATCATACATAGTGTAACTCAAAAAGTAAGCTAAGCGGGGACGAAGTAATAGTACGGGCGGCACATGTGACTTTTTTTTTTGAACAGTCTATTCTGTTAGCCTTAGGGGCCCTGAAGCCTTTGCGGCTTTTCCAGTTTCACTGGGCTTAGGAGTGAGCGCTTAAGGCACTCAGCAGCGAAAGCATTGCAACAAGTTCCGAAGGCGCCAAAGTGGCCGGGTCTCGGTTCGGACTGTTGCGCGTATGCAAAGAAGTCGCGATCTGGCTAATTCCCTATCATTCGATCTAAACTAACTGTACATATATACATGTTTCTTCCCCCTGGGAGGAGGGAAGGAAGATGTGTATATGTATTTAGTAATCTGAAAATGTTTGTCTAATCTAACTAGTCAAAACAAAGAAAAAAATGTCCCTTACAGAACCTATGTGACGTGCATGTGTGTCTGTGATAGCTAGTGAATGTAGAGTAACTGTATCGTCCGAGCAGCTTCTTGACTCAAGGGCTCCATACCGATGGATCGGACCTAGGGCCATGTGACGCAGCGCGAGGTATCGGGAGCTGAGGGCAAATTTTTCGCCCGACGAGAACCGAGCATTAACGAGAAACGCGTTTTGGTATTCACACAAAACTAGAAATATTGTTTACGCCGAAGTATACTGCAAGTTTTCTATCAGTTATTCAAAATTTTAGAAACTAAAAACGTGTGAAACCGCGGGTCACAGTTAGTATTTTTATAAATGAAATCAGATTTAAGACTGACATCTGAATTGAAGAAAGCTACATTTGAAACAGTGTCTCTTGTACTGTGATATACTAATTAAGTACTCTTTATTCAATTCGAACAACATATTTGTTTGATGTTACTTTATTTAATACTTTTCAATAACATCATGGGGTTTTTCATAATAAATTCAAAGTTTATCAATATTCAAGCATTTATCCCAATGCAAACAGATATAATATATTATTCCGAAATAAACTGGATTCGCCCTTATACGACCGGAAGGGTCACGTGTCATCATACAGCGGGGGATGACGGGAACAGTTTTCCCGTGTGTTTCCCACGCCACACCCGTGCCGTGCCACCCCGGACACAAGCCAATGGGAAACCCAACTTGTTGATTTTGTTCCGTAATCGACCCCCGCATGTCACATCGTTTCCGGTCTCGTATCGTACAATAAAATACGACATTAATTTTATTATAATGCTTGTTGACATACACAAACTATTATAATTAGTTTTTAACTTTAATAGCACTGTATAAGAACAAATTCAATATCAAGGTGAACTAGAGAAAGCACTTTCGAATGTAAAACTTATGAACATTTATTATAAGTTAGCGGTGCCCCACGGCTCCGCGCGCGTTTATTACTAACTAATTATTTTCATCTAGTAATTTTATTTTTAATCATATTATTGACAATTCATGTAGTTTATTAATTGAGAAATTCCATATACTTCCCCTTTACAAAATTTTATCAACATCGGTTGAGAATTAATGTATGTATTAATTGTCAAAAAAAAACTATTTTTGACGAAATACTTCACGTTTACAAAATTTGATCAGAATCGGTTGAGAACTGATGAAAATGTAAGTTTTTGAATTATACTTGTACTTCCCATTACAAATATCAACAAAAATGGTTAAGAATTAATCAAATTTTTTTTACGATTTCTAAAAGTATTATTTGAAATTCTTATAGCATATCATTTGACCAATGTTTATAAGCTTCCCGTGTACGGAATTTCATAAGAATCGATCAAGCTGTTTTTGAGTTAAATCCAGACATACAAATAGACAAAGAGACGAAACTTTTTTAATGGTATATTCGAGATCATGTTCTTTATAATAGACACAGGTGTCAGGAAATTTGAATTAAAAAGATGTACAGACAGAACTACTGATATATTAATATAGATATCATATTATAAAATAATACCTACTTGTTGTATAAAAACAACAACTGTCTCCCAAATTTGGTAAACATTTGTACGATTTACCCTCTGGTAAAACTAATTTACAACACTAAATTCGTGAGAAAAACTTTGAAATCATTTCGGTCACTTTTTTGTGTGATTGTTGTTTTTATAGGGGCAATTATCGAAGAATTTAATATGAACGTAGGGTTTGGTTCTTATTTTAAATATAAATGAAGTTACTTAGATAATATATCTGTTTATAATTTATTTATTCGAATCAGAATAATATTATTCTGTTGTTGTGCATTAACAAACGGAAATTATGTATGGTTCATTGTTTCAAATAATCATTGTTTTGTATGAATATCAATCATAAATATTAATGAGATAATTAGATAAGAAACTTAAATGCTTTATAGACCTACAGCAATGTGTGACTTCAAACAGTTGAAACGTTCTTTGTCGGAACAACTGCAATAATAGACTATTAGAAGAATTCACACGCACATGTAATATAATATATTGTTTATATTTTGTGCTTAGAGATAAACTCGTAAACGAAATAAAAAAAAGATCAATTAGCACAGGTAGTTTTTACACAAACTGGGGAGAGTTGGAAACGTTCATTATGTAACTGGTGGCTAATAGATGAAAGAAAAATTTTGCGTTCGATAAGCATAAAAAGTAAATAAATTGAAATAGATTCACAAATGTTTTTTTTTTTACTTGACCCTAATGGGATGTTACAAAAATTGCTGAAAAAATACAAAGTACCTAATTATACACGCTTATAAATATTTCCATTTTAGGAATTATTTACCAAACATCATACGTTCATATTCAAACGTATAAAATGATTAGTTGGTGATAGAAATGGAACGATATAATAGGTATGCAGATATTCGACGCACACGCAAGAATAAATATTATGCAAATATAAGGAAATTTAGCAAACTGTGTAAGGTAACTGTGTAATTCTCTTTGATGTTGTTGACCGCGGGCCATAATTGGTTATTTCATTGTGATGTATAATTTTGTAAATTCCTCAGATTCCTGTCCGATACATAATTTATTTATACATTTATAACGAATAGAATCATTCCATGCTTTTTTAATCTAAAAAATTTTTTTTGGTCAGCGCTTAAATATTTTATTTGCCATATTTCTCAATATCTTCTAAAAATTATATATATATATATATATATATATATATATATATATATATATATATATTTCTTGTCATTAACATAATAGACTAATTCTGTGCTAAATTTAATTAGAATCCGCCCAGCCGTTTAAGCGTGATTGAAAGACAAAACATTCCAACATACTTTTGTCTTTACAAGAAATATTATTAGGAATTAAGTTTAACAATATGATGTGATGGGATTTAAGAATAGTAATATGTTTTTTATTATTTTAAGACAATTATATAATCTTAATAATATTTACAAACTGGTATTAACTAGTCTTATAGTCTCACTAATTATTGGCAACGGGCAGCTCCGTTTCGACGAAACCAAATCACCTTGCCATTACGACAGCGATTTTAAACGCCGATATATGTAAATGTTTCTCTCTACAATCAAGTGAAACTGCAGGATTTACTGGATCGCACTATTTCGTCAATATTGATTGAACGTGTTAATAACACCCTACACCGAGAAGTCTGAAATTGTTTACAAAATGGGATTATGATGGATTCTCAGGTATATGTGAGTTCCAATGAGTATAATAAAAAAATATATTATATACCTATTTTATAAATTACCCAGCACTTTTATATTATTCATATTATATTGTAAAAATATTATTAAAGACATAAATAAACAAAAATATTTCGACGATAAAATATGTTCAGCTTTGTTTCAAAGTGCGCTGGTGCTATTTTTTAAGCACGCGACTGCTTCGAACTTCAAAGTATAACTTAAATCGTATAGCGTTAGCAAATTGCTTGGATTGCGGAGAGTCGTCGCCTGAGGTCAGGATTCTTGTATACCCAACTATTATAAACATAATAATATATGTTTTTATTGTAAAATACTATAATCTCTACCACAGTCTAAAAAAGTAAGTTGGTAAAAATATAAATTAACATTTTTTCGTATGATAAGAAGATAATTAGTAAGAAGGCATAGCAATCAACAAAATACATACTGTTTATATTATGCATATAAATTATTGTTTTATGTGAATAAGATACCTAATATTATTAATAACCGACTTATAAATATCGTTTGTCTAACAAAAGACAAAATTTAAGCATTATTCATAGACGTCTGTATCATAATAAATTCTAATGGATTTTAATAGTATAATTTTATTATTAATAATTAAGGATATTTGCGGAAAAGGATTTAATTTAACAAAAAGTGCAGTAGAACTACCTACCTCTTTCGTAGGACCTATAACACAAAAAGGTAATCCAATTTATCTATTTCAACGATTTCTTTAAAATTATAACATTAAAAGTACTATTAGTATTGTCTACTACTCTACAATATAAAAAAAGAATAAACATAAATATACATTTTTATATGTAATTATTATTAAAAATTAGAAAAAAAAACATATTTATAAGATACTTAACCAAAGTGACACTATAGCAAACCTAGTAATTTTAATTTTTTTATTTAATATTATTTTAAATATTAATTATAAAACATCACAAAATATGTAATCACAATGTAAAAAACAGAATATGAACAACGAAAATATTATACTGCAATTAGAAATGTAAATAAGTTATAAACCCTAAAGCTATTATTTGAATCCATTAAAAAAGAAAGCTATTATTATAAACAATACATTTAAGATCTTTTATGGACATACCTGCCAGTCCAGTCGCACTGATCACCCATAATTCCCGCCTCCGCAATGCATGTTAGTCCCAAAACAACAATACATAAGAAAAGTGCAATTTGCATCTTGATCAATTTAAAAAAAGCACGTCAAACTATCGTACAACTACAGTCACATCACTAAATAATTATTGTACTACAACCATGTTTATATCAAATGGAATTATTTACAAAATACAAAATGTAAACAAACGCTCAAACTTATTCTTACGACAGTCCCACACTAGCTCTAAATCTCGACTGACAGCGACAAAACGGCTACGAGTAAGACAGAGAATTTTTTTAAATACAAAAACCGTTGAGTAAAAGAGATAGACATACAACAGCCTGCTATACACTATAGCTTAAGCTTAGCAACATAGATTTTGTTTTCTTTTCTCTTTTTAAAACACTACACAAAATATAATGAATTGTACTTTATTACATACACATAAAGTACCTATATAATATAATATATAATAATATCTTATCAGAACCTGTGTCAGAACTTTTGAAGCATTACAAAGTTTTTCAAATTGGCGGGAATGTAGTAAATACGCTATAATTTGTAATACATACGAACTAAACATAAAATATAGTGAAAATTCGATTTATCTTTCAATTATATATACCTAAGTAGGTGAGATTACACTAGATACAAATAAATAAATGAAACCAAAAATATTTTTTTAAATAATTTCGTGCAAATACCTATTTATGTTTTATATAGATATATATTACTACAAAAGTACCATAACAATATTTATCATATTTCATGTTAAATCAGTTTAAGCAAGCAATATTACGAATTGCTTAAAGACTAATTATTACGTCATTAGTACGTACAACAATATAATTATGTAAACAATTAATAGATACTATAAAAAATAAAGCGTAGGTAACCATGTAATTTGTGAAATAGTTCTATAAAGATCAAAATTTGCCAATGATGCGTCTCTATTATTTATTAAATGAAATTCATTGACTCTATTGTAAGGGTAAAAATGGGGCGCGATCTTTTATATAATTATAGGTACGTTTTTTTCTGTCTTTCTTTTTTTGTAGTAACTAAGCTTTTTGGTTTGAAGGATGCGTGTTTCGTTGACTATTATAAAAAAAAACGCTATATAACCACATATAAGTAACACTTTTAATAATACATATTTTGATATCTATGAATAAATATACGGTATACGTTTTAATTCTATACATATCCTTTTTTTTATATTGTATCAGTTTACAAAACAAAAAGAAAATAAGAATTAGCTGTCGAAACCATATTAAGTAATAAAATTTAATTCGCGAGTATAATAATACAAACTTAAACAAAAAGGTTATAATAATCGTTTCAGATTAAATAATCGGTTAACGATATCGCCTCTGATAAAAATTAATCGATAAACCGTTAAATTAATGATATTTTAGAGCCCTTCCAAAGTGATCCTACGTGCTCGCATATAGCACATCCACGCGTGCATTGTTTGCACTAAGATAAGTTAATTCAATAGGCCATGTTTGTACACTTCAGAGATAACTGCTATGTCACCATTTACGCGTGCTTGTTTAGGTCGATCATTCGCTTTGTTATCTCTTCTTAACCGCAAAAATGTTGACTCGATTCATATTCCTATGTCTATGTATAAATACATCTTCTTCATCGAAGAAATTTCTTTATGGTCGAGGTTATAGAAATTTCTCTGCGTCAATACTATCTCCGCGTCATCCATGGCAATGGGTGCGATTACCCCTCCCCCCTCCCCGACTCGCTACTGAAGTAGATACTTTTTTGAATTCGAATCGTCATTCCGCCGGTAAAAACCATGATTTCACATCACAGAGTCTTCAATTGGACAAGGATACAAAATAGAATTTTTTCTATTTTTTTTCTTGACACGATTTTTTTAATACAGGCAAACTACCGTACGGCCCGCCTGACGGTAAGCGGTTATCGTATCCTATGGACGCTTGTAACAACATAATTATTAATAGCGCAATGCCAACCTTGAAGTCCTCTTCCCCATGGAGCTCTGGTACTTCACCAGTCGGGGAGAAATGTCCAAAGAGATTATTTTATAGCCTAAATCTCGTAAATTACGCCTCTTATATTTTCTGAAATATAGGCAAAAACAGTCAAAAATGGTCTTCGTTCCCCCTAAACGAAATCTTTTATTCACACCCTATTTGATACTTTAATGGTTAACGTGCAATTACCTACGGCTCATGGTGAGGTAGTTGATAAAAGCGTCAAGATTTTCTAAGCGGGAATGCCGCCCCGTACAATAAGTACGTGGACGTCCACGTAATAGTTTATTTTAAGCTCTCTCGAATTAATTTTGTTTTAGCATATTAGCAAATTTAATCATGCCGGTACTGTATAAAATCATGATGGTGCTAAGAAAATATTTAGAAAAATGTAGGACGTAAGTGCGTAACATTACCTTACTTAACTTATTCACTCGATCCTCCTCTTCATCGATGTGACTTCTGAAAATCAACCTTCCACAATCCGTAGGTACTCCCAGTTTCCCAAATATATAACGTTATATTAGTGCACAGAGAAAACTACTACTCGTATAGTCTTTCCCAGAAGGTTTCCCAGTAGCTGTGCGTTCATCCACACTCTTGTGATAAGCACTTATTGAGTTCCCCACGATCGCTGTTCTTCTTTATTCTGATGGTACGAAAATAAGAGAAATAGTAGAGAAAATCAAATGAGAGCTGTAATTTTGCTTCTTACATATGCTGTAAAATACGACTCGTTTTTTGCCAAAAACGCTAATGTTGCCCAATTATCGAGTAGGATGTTATATGCACGTATGTAAAGAATCCTAGTATATACATTGAGGCTTGATTTCCAAATGTTACCTTGAATGCCGTGATTTTAGAAAACATGTACGTAGTTTGCCAAGTATTTATCTAATCTGGGCATTTATCCGTTTGCTATTGGTCTAAATTCTAAATCAACATCACTTTTCTAGTTCTTAATAATTATGTTTCTTCATCATTACCATGACATATTAACTCTTTCCGCTACAAAGGGTGCAAGTCCAAATGATGTAGATACTATTGGTATTGAGCAAAAAAATGAAAAATTTTCTTACATATTTTTTTTTGTTTTTATTACATGTTTGCTCTCGTAATTAGAGTGTATCAAAAAGTCAATACGTCCAAAATTGTATTTGTATAAAGTTTTATAAATATCGATATATAAAACAATTAATATTCAAAGTACTTTCCTATTTTAGATATTTAGTTACATTGTTGATATTGAGATATTTTATATCTCGATATTTATTTTTAATTAGCCACGACCCGCAACTTCGTTCGCGTTCATTACGCACTTTATTTTTACTCATATTATTAAATGGATTGTTTTTATATTTATAATCAATTATTTACTTTGATACATAACCGTAAAAAAATAAAATATAGATCAAAAATATAGCATCGAAATAATAAATAATCTTGTATACTGTAGAGTGCTTTATTCGATTTATCTGAAAATTGTTATGATTTATAACTAATTACGATATAGATGAAAGTGGAAAACCATTTTATAAGTACTGTAGTGTATCGTATGTGTAAAAATATAACGATAGTAAATACACCTGATAAAGATATTTCTAAGTACCTCGAGATGCAAGACTTAAGACTTAGACTTAGACTTAAGAAATATTAGCCGGTTGAAAAACGACAAAAAAAATAGTGTTACATATTTTTATAATTCATAGATGTTTTAATATATAATATAACGTAGACTAGCGGCCCGCCCCGGCTTCGCACGGGTATTTAAGAAAAGTATTCAATAATTATAAATTATAACACACACACACCCTTCTTTTTGCGTCGGGGGTTACTAAGAAGGAGTACATTATAGAGAAAGATTTATAATGATTTTTTATTATTATTAAAATATTAATATGTTCATATATATGTATATATTTATTTATTTTATTTTTAAGCATAGTTTGAACCGGCGTTACTATTGAATATTTTATTTTTAACATAAAATAGTAGTTATCTTGACATAACTGTAATAGTTAGACATTTTTTGCAAATATTTGTGTCCTCTATAATCGTATCGTTTTACATAAATTTGCTCTATTGTCAATAATTTCCGGAGCGTACGCGATATAACGATTTTATGTTTTTTTTTCACACTTTGGGTTACATTATCTAAGTTTTCATACGGATCCCTAACTTTTTTGAAAATATTCTATCGCATATGTTCAACAGAAAAAATGTAGGATTATAATGGTGAAAGAATTTTTCAAATCGATCCAGTAGTTTTCCTATTCAGTGCAAACAAACAATCAAATCTTTTCTCTTTATAATATTAAGTCTAGATTCGCTTGTTGTTTATAGATTTTTATTAATAGTTTTATAAATAAGAGAAATTTAAAATTGTAAAATGCAACGTTACTGGTCAAATCGAATCGTGAGGTTAAAGTCCGCGTTCAGGTTAAACACTGCCCAGCTGAGCTGAACTCGACGATTGACCTCTTTCTCGAAATTAGATCTGTTATAAGAATATTTAAATTACATGCATATTCGCTATTCATATAGCGTATAAATTTAGAAATTGCATATACTTCCGTACACAAAATTTAATAAAAATTGGTTGAGAATTGATAAAATGAAATTTTTTCGATTTTTTTTTTACAATTTCTAAAAGTATTATCTAAAATTCTTATAGCATAGGTTCTGATACTTTTTTTTTTTCGAACTGACTATACTGTTAGCCTTAGGGGCCCTTGAGCCTTTACGGCTTTTACAGCTTTACCGGGCTTGGAACCGGTTCTGATACCTATAGGTACCCCACACTGGGCCCTAATAAATTTTGGCTCGAAACCCTAAAACACTTAGGTACGCTCGAAGTTGCAGGTAAAAAGCGTGAGGTCAGCGCCGATCACGTGAAACCAGCAAGTCGAACAAGACCTTCAAGAGTCGACAAAGGCTATTTCCACCCAACCGCTATCATTGCGCGTCCATCCGTTCCTCCGACTCAAATCGCAATCCATCCACCATTCCGCAACCTGACACCTCATCCCCTGTTCTTACAGTAATTACGCGCACTGGTAGCAGAGTTAGGTTCCGTGACATCTTAGATCTGTAGACTGCATTATACATTGCTATTTTTCTTTCTCTCGGCTGTAAGTTTCTTCGTAGAGGGATGATGTGGCGGCTAACCGCAGAAAATAGTTTGTCTTCAGCCAAGATATATTTATGTAATAGACTGGCTGGTTATTTCACTTTGATAAAAATATACATCATCTGTCACTATTCGAACGGATAAAATAATCAATTAGGTGTCGCAAAATAGAGAACACTGCCTGCCTGCCTTTTTAATGGTTCTGGCCGGATCGCAATCCCTAAACTGAGCCCTTCAACCGCTTGCGAAGCCGCGGGCACATGTAATTTGTTTATGCAATTCTAAAAACAAACATAAAATGATGTCATGCCGTACTATTGTTATTTATGACGGTTTCATAAACATATATAAATAAACATAATAATATTTTTGCTTCTCAGTCTATTATAATATACTATAATAGGTCCGTCGTCAATATTTTTTCTATAACTAGATTCTAGATTGACTAGATTACTATTCTAGATTCAACCTTTTTCTAAAACCTGTGTCTAGATAATATGATCGCCAGAATTTTGGTATTCATGTTTCTTATATTTATTACGAACGGTGCATCGTGCTATGGAAAATCATCTGTAATGAATTGCCTGTGGCACAATAATTCATGTAAGTACTCCTGCACATAATTTTATCTATAGTGTGTCGACGCCGAAACTTATAAAAGATAATAATTATAATAAACTATATTTAAAATTACCGGACCTGAGAAATGTTGTCCTGTCTGTAAATAACTTTGCCTGCAAATTGAAAAAAAAATGCTATAACTCGATTATCGCGCCACTTACCATGTCCAATTGTGAATCTAAAGCATCCAGGAACCCATTCAAACACACTAAGAATTTCATCAAAATCTGACCAGCTGTTTAGGAGGAGTTCAGTGACACACACGCACAGAAGATCTATATAAAAAGACTAGCGATGCGCCTGCGGCTACGCATACGTTTGTTACGCAGTCATTATTTTCATGCCAGAATTTTATTTTTATTCAGTCTATCAATTAAGAAACAACATATACTTCTCGTGTACAAATGTAATCAAAATCGGTCAACTATTTTTTATTTTTACGATCTCTAAATATTTTATTGACGATTCCTATAGCCTATGATATTATATGGAATGACTTATACTTTTATATAAATATGGCATAATATCAAACTAATATCTTGTGTTCACATAATTTCTTAGTACAACCTTGTGTCTTTTTGTTTCTTATCATAATATTGTTTGTTAAGGTGTGGATACGTGTCCTGAATGGATGGTGCAAAGAAATAGTGATTGCACAAAAACATACTGGACTGCGCAAAAGACTTGCGAAAACCCAGAAGAAATGTTAGTCGGTACAGTTTGTGGATTTTCCAGATGCGACTGTCCCGAAACAACGGTTTTGGATACTGAAACTGGGTACTGCTACGATATCGATAACTGCCCCAACAAACATAACCAATAATGAATCTAAATATTAATATCTAAGTTATTTTGAAATTCTTATTACTAATCTTTATTAACTTATTATTTACTTATCATTACATATCTATTATTTTGTTATAATAATTTTCACATGTATAAAAAGACTTGTGGAAGATTGTAACTACTGTGTAAGTAACATTTTATTCATTCTGTATTATTTTAATATCAGACAATAAAGTTTTTTGTACCTCAAAAATATTATTTACTAGCTGGCTAAACGTAAATTTATAACCTTTTTCTTCTTCTTCGTCTTTTTCTTCGTCCTTTTTAATGGTCAATAAGTCGACCACAAACCAGTTTTATTTTCTAAAATATTTTCCAGGATCGTAAATAACAAAACAAAATTTTAACTGAAAAAGAAAAAGAATTACGCATATCCATCGTTGAAATCGTTATGGAACAAGACCGCAAAAAATCCAATAGAAAAAAGAATTTTAGGATTTCCAATTTTTGAAGTGAAACTTCTTATGCGAGTTCCAACGCCTTAAACGTTAAACGTTTAACGCACATTATCGGTCTCTCCTCTTTGTGTAAGCCAGAGCGAGAGAGCAATATATTATCGGTCTCTCCTCTTTGTGTGAGCCAGAGCGACAGAGCAAATGTCGTTGTGTATGTATATTGCACACTGTTTAAATAAAATATAAAATATATTTTAAAATGAAGTTTCACTTCTATCGTATCGCACACACTTTTTTTTCTTTACAAAACTTATTCGGACTTTTATTAGCATTCAAAAAAATAGTCAAATCGGTAATTTGAAGCGCTTACCAACGAACAAAATGTTATTTATGTATATAGATTGTATATTGAAATAATTACTGCTTAAAAAATTGAAATTTTGTTGTTGTAACATAGTTTTCATTTGTATCGCCAACACATCGCAACAGCGCTACAGAGCATGGCAGAGAAAACTCTAGAATGTTTACATTTGTTAAAAAATACTAGCGGCGCGGCGCGGTGGTTCTTCGTCTTTTTGTAGCAGTATCTGATAGCTATGAACAAGGTATTATTACTAATTTTATCTTTATATTGTTACGGTTTGAACGAAAAGAAAATAGAAAAAAACACCTTTCTCGAAATTTCAAGGAGCGTCCGGAAAGATCGTGTATTTATCATAGTGCAGTCGTGTGTCGTATAGTCATAGGTTCAACGACACACATATAGAAAGTCTTATCACTAAAACTGTCAACAAACAATGGGCTATAAATTAAAAGTTCCCCTCGTTTTAAAAGCGATGACGTAATTTGTTTACATGTTAAGAGTTCAGGTACCTTCCAGAGATTTCGGGATCGAATAATTTAGATATATAAGGGAGCTGAGTTGCGAGACGCGGCTCCGAGCTGCGTGCTATGCGGCAACGAAGGTCACCCCGCGAATTATCGCGGCTGTCCCCGTGCCCTGCGCCCCACGCGCCCTACGCGACCCATGCGCCCTACGCGACACACCCCTCCTCAGAGGACATGTCCCGCCGTAGGACAGCCAAAGCCCCTGCTCACGTCAGAGGCTTTCCCCAGCCTCCCGGGCGCCTCCAGCGCCCCGGTGGCAGCCGCCCCCGCGCCCCGCGCACCCCCTCCGGCCATGCGAGCCCCTCAAGCAGCATGGGTCTCCACTCCCCGCCCTCAGCCTCCTAAGGCTCAGGCCCCCCCGCCCGTCAACACGCGCCGCGGCGTTGACTACATGGTCATGCTCTTCCGCGAGCATGACCCTCAGGAAGTACTGGCGTACGAACAGTGCGTCGCTGAGTACGGCCCCGGCGAATCCATCAGGCGTTTCCCCCTGATGACAGCGACGCTAATGCGCCTGGCCCGTGCCGGGAAATAGATATCGGTTATCAATGGCACGCATTAAGCCTAGAAGCCTCAACATATCTTTTTTTAACGCGCGAAACCTCTTTCCACAACGGGACTTAGTATCCACCTTTCTTAGGGAACGGGAGATAGACGTGTTTCTAGTACAAGAAACACTTCTAAAACCCAGTAGGCGCGACCCTAAGATAGCAAATTACAATATAGTCAGAAATGACCGTGCCACCCTAGGAGGCGGCACGCTCATCTACTACAAGCGTTCCCTCTATTGCATGCCAATAGACCCTCCCGCACTTACCAATATGGAAGTGTCCGTCTGCAGAATAGGCATGACTGGCCATCCGTCAATCACGCTTGTCTCTGCATATCTCTCCCCGAATAAAAGACTCCTTCAGACCGATCTGGAGGCACTTTTTTCACTCGATCAATCAGTCATAATAGCAGGCGACCTCAATAGCGGTCACACCCTTTTCAACAACCCGCGCAACACCCGTAACGGGGTTATACTAGAACTACTATGCGACGTGCTCGGCTTTGACGTCATAGCACCGCTAGAGCCCACGCACTTTCAAGACAACTGTCAACCGACAGTACTTGACATAGCCCTCCTCAAAGGTGTCTCACTTCGGTTACGACTTATAGAAGTCGTACACGAACTAGACTCCGACCACCGCCCGATTATCTTACAACTCGGGCAACCGTTCAACCCCAGTCCGCCAAAAGTCAAAATAGTTGACTACGCGATCTTAAATCGCTACCTATCCGACAACGCGACCCCGTCCAGCCTAGCTAGGATCCCCGACGTATTAGAGTCAACAGCAGACGCCGATTTAGCCATCGATTCCCTGGTCGACTACCTCCAAACCGGTGTAAGGGAGGCCTCGAGAGAGGTGCAAGCGGCGAACGAACGCCGTTTTATACTCCCCCCCGGCTTACGAGCGTTAATTACGGAAAAGAACGCCGCGACACGTGCACATGACTCTTATCCGACGAGGGATAACACCCGTAGGTTACGACAACTTCAGAGAGAGGTTAGAACTCGCATCGGAGAGTACAGAGGTCACCGGTGGGATAACCTCTTAGAGGGTCTCAAGCCGTCCCATCTGGCTTACTGGGACCTCGCCCGCTCTCTGAAGTTAGAAGCTTCCGCCCAGATGCCGCCCCTCGAAAGGGGCCCCGATCTCCCACTCGCGTTCGATAGCGACGATAAGGCAGAATGCCTTGCCGCAAGCTTGGAGAGCCAGTGCTCCCCAAACTGCGACAACGTAGACACTGCCCACATCGAAACTATCGAGACCGCCGTTCAGGAACTCACGTTGATTCCCCCCGCGGAAACGTTAACCCCGGTCACGCCAGATGAGGTCTGTTCTATCATCAAAGGCCTTAAGCCTAGGAAATCTCCCGGTCCTGATGGTATGAGGAATGAAGTACTCAAACTTCTTCCTGATCACCTCATAGCTCTTCTGGTCTGCATCTTCAATGCAGCCATAGCCCACTGCTATTTTCCAGCCGTCTGGAAAAAAGCTATAGTTATAGGTATTCGCAAGCCCGGCAAAAAAGCTTCGCTTCCCGATAGCTATCGCCCGATCAGTCTCCTAAACACTCTAGGGAAACTCTACGAGCGGATCCTTCTGAACCGTCTCAAGGTCGTTATAGACGACAAGAATTTATACCCGCCCGAACAATTCGGTTTTCGCGCCCGTCACTCGTGTACACATCAAGTGCACCGCCTCACGGAGCACATCACGAGTAACTTCGCCAAGAGCAATATCACTCCCGCCCGCACGCTTGCGGTCTTTTTCGACGTAGCCAAGGCCTTCGATAAGGTCTGGCACGCCGGACTGGTCCACAAGCTTCACCATTTAGAAGTCCCGGATAGGTTAGTACATTTAGTCCGCGATTACCTAAGCGACCGCACCTTCCACTACCGAGTGGAAGGAGTACTCTCCACCGCACGTCCCATTCGTTCAGGCGTCCCGCAAGGCTTCATTCTGGCACCTTGCTTATTCAATTTGTACGTCAGCGACCTCCCGAAACCCCCCGAGGTCGAGGTAGGGCTCTACGCTGACGACACAGTCATATACGCGTCAAATAGGAACAGATCTTTTCTCGCTCACAAAATACAACGCGCCGTAACCACTCTCGGAGAGTGGTTTCGAACGTGGCGTATAGCTATTAATCCGGTTAAGAGCGCCGCGATTATGTTCGAACCGACTACATGCAGATTTCCACGCACGGTAGGACCTCTAACTTTATTCGGTAGAAATATCCCTTGGGCCACCAAGACAAAATATCTGGGTGTCATCCTTGACTCGAAGCTTAACTTCAACCCACACGTCACTAGAGTCCGGAATAGGGCCATTTGGGTCCTTTCCCGTCTACGACCCTTGCTCAGTTCGGTAAGCAAAATGTCCATAAGACATAAGCTTACACTGTACAAGATGTGCGTCCGTCCGATCTTGACATATAGTTGCGCCGCGTTCGCACATATGTCCAAACACAACTTTGCCCGCTTGCAAAGAGTACAAAATCGATTCCTCCGTCGCCTGCTTGACCCTCCAGCCTTCGTTAGGAACATGGACCTACACAGGGACATGAGGCTTCCCTCGTTAGAAGCCTATGTGAAGTATCTCGCTAGGAGATACTTCGATAGCGCTTCGAACCATCCAAACCCGCTTGTAAAGTCCTTTGTGAACTACACGCCTAACCACGTGATACCCGTTGTCCAACGTTACAAACGCCGTCCGCGAAATCTCTTTGTCGATCCCGACGACGACATAGAGAAAGCTAACAAATTCTACGCGTCCGCTCCCGCAACATATGCGTGCTCGCGCCCACGCCCGCGAAACCACCGTTCCCTCCGCAGGGGACGAACGGTTAACTTCGCGCCCGCACACCCGCCACGACCACCCTCCTCTGCGGCAACTCAAGCCTAGGTCCGATCCATCGGCATGGAGCCCTTGAGCCAAGCAGCCGCTCGCGCGATACAAGTGACTGTACAATCACTAGCTTTCACAGCCATACATGACACTGCATTATACACACATGCACAACACACATAGGTACATAGGTTCTGTAAGGGACCTTTTTTTTTCTTTTTTTGCCTAGTTAGAATAGACAAAAATTTTCAGACCACTAAATACACATACACATGTTCCTTCCCTCCTCCCAGGGGGCAGAAACATGTATATCTGTATAGTTAGTTTAGATCGAATTACGGATAGGGAATTAGTCAGATCGCGACTTAATTGCATACGCGCAACAGTCCGAGCCGAGGTCCGGCCACTTTGGCACCCTCGGATGTTGTTGCTTAGCTTTCGTGGCTGAGTGCCCTAAGCGCTCGCCCCCAAGCCCGGTAAAGCTGTAAAAGCCGTAAAGGCTCCAGGGCCCCTCAGGCTAACAGTGTAGTCAGTTCGAAAAAAAAAAAAAAAAAAACGAGACGCGGCAGTTATAAATTCGAAAGCGAAGTGACAACAAGAAGCGAAATAAGGAAGAAACAAACAGTCTTATTCTGCAAGTACCTACAGGGTTATTTTGTGAGAATATTCGGTGGACAATTTATTCGTTTGTTTTGTTTTTTTTTTGTGTTCTCTGAGTACGAATAAATTACTTTTGAGTGTCACTACGGCATCTTATTGCCCACGGACGTAACAATACATTCATGGCTTTGACTACGCGCATTATGATGTCGCGCGTTACACGTTATTCTAAAGAATATTATTATTATACTAGCTGTGCCCACAGCTCCGCTCGAGTGGACTACAGAATTATTGTTTATGAATATATCGTGATATTTTTTTATAAGGACTATTTATCTAAGGAATAAAACAAGAAATAATGATCAGGATCTCTCCAGTAGTTTTTGCATGATACAACGGCAAACCTCAATCATTATTTTTATATAGATTATTTCTGGAGTAACGATGGCTACATTTGGCGTTAATACTGAAATGCATAATTTTAAATGGATAGTATAAAGTTTAAAAGTTAAGGAAAATATCTTTACTGAAAACAAAACTTAAGAAATGCATTATGATGCATTTGAAGGTTAATTCTGATAATCAGAATGAAGATTTTGATTTTTAAATAATTATTACTGTAGGGGAGATAAGATCACCTTTATTTATAAGTATCTAATATTTAAAAATGAATGTTTCCTTATTTGTTGTCACTTATACGTTCATATAAACTATTCATTAACTACATTGTGATGAAACTTTGGTGAGTTGTTGCACGAGAAGGTCTTCCAAACAAATCATTGTGTATTTCATATAAGTAGTTTATCGACAAAGGGCAGTGAGTGTGCATTCTAGACAAATACATCATCGCATTAGATACAAGTGAAGAGAGCAATGATGGAGACACCATTTCCTCAAAACTATTTAGGTAGAAGGCCATAGTTTTGTATGTTTTATTGAATACCACTTGGCTGGAATTTTACGATACCTCTTGTTTACTGATACCTTCTTGCGCGCGGCTAATAACCCAACAATATTGCCAGTATTCAATGAGTTTCGATTCGTTTTCAATTTACGATTATGAGCAACTTATTTAATTTCGTAGAGTGGAAGAATTAAGTAAGAATAAATAATTAATAAGAATAGCTAAATTAAAAGATTAAACTAATCAAGGCATGGATCCACTCAATTAATGCAATCTACGAGTTCTACTTGTACGTCTACAACTGTGACTGTGTGTGTAAATAAATTAAATGTAAGAAATGAAATCATTAACAACTAAATAATGTCATCTTTGCTATCTCTGTCGCTTACTTCACATTTACCATGTGGAAATTCCCAGGCCATATACAATTGCAAAAATACTATCATTGCCAGCAAAAATACCGGCTTTACATACATACATACATAAATAACGCCTCTTTCTCAACGGGGTAGGTAGAGACCACGTCATTCCGCTTGTTCTTCATTTCTTTCGCTTCTTCAATATTCATTAATCTTTTCATGTATGCTCGTCGGTTTAGATTATTGTTGACCTGACCTATCTTTAGAACGTCCCCGATTTGATCGTAGAACGTTCGTCTGGGCCTTCCTCTTCCAACGTTCCCCAAACGTTACCGTTCGCTTTTTCTAATGCCCGCCTGGCTAGCTGCAACCCTCAAGTTGAAAATCTGTCACCAAGCACCAATAGGTGTGTTCCGGCAACTGCACTTGAGAGCCAGTCTTCGACTTGGTTTAGCGTATTACCTGTTGGGCCACATTGTCACTTAACATGAGGTAAGATTGTGGCCATTACGACAAACCTATAACGATAATAAAAAACATCACTATAAACGAAACGCTGTCCTGACAAAGACACATTTGTGGACCTCTATTTCTCTCGCTTGCTTGTATTCAGTGTTGTTTTTTATTTAGTAACGATGAAATATGGATCGTATTTGTTCTGTAAATGGATGCAATACATATTCATATCAAGTTTGTGGGTGTTGGTGAAGCATATAACATAAATAGGGCTAAATAGTTGTAAATTGTTTAATAATGAATTAAGTAGCGATATATATAATAGGTGGTTTTTAGATAATGTTAAAAGTTATATTCGCATATTTATGTGAAGATTACAAGTCGTACACGATCAATGTTAGATTGTAAGTTTGAATAACAAATATAGGATTTGTGTAACGCAGTGGTTTATGTGATAATTTTGGAAAGAGATACATAGTGTATATAAGGTTTCCTTGTCTAGAATTTTTAAATGTGTAATAAGTGTATTGTTACTTGTAATTTGTATAAGATTTGTGTAGTATAAGAACTTTCCACAGGTAAGTTAATTTATATTATAATGTTCATGGCGTGACCATTCGTTACATGAGAAAATCGTGGAAAAAATGATTTTTAAAACCTTTCGCATTCAGTCACAAATTCGTAAATGAACACAAACGTTACGAAATAACATGTAAGACTGCTAGCGTGCACATTGAGCCAACTATACAGTCTGGTTTATGGTGAGTGCGCAATCCAACCAATAGTCGGCCGATTGCTCCTGAACAATTTGCTATTTGATAAGCTGTTCTTGAAAAGTTCCGTCTTGTAATGAAAATTAAGACAAAGGCTCAAGAAGAGAAACCGAGAGAATTAGATGCATTGATAGAATTGATACATTTAGTTTTATATATAGAGCGTGAGTATTTTTCAACTTCTTGTATCTTGTATACTATAGACCTTTTTAGAAGCAGATCATGAAGCATACGCATGACAAAGCTCAGAAGTTTTGGCGCTATTGGCTGAATCTACCTACTAAAAAATCAGCAATGTGCGCGTCGCGCGCGTGGAAGAGCGCCATACTAATTTAGCAGTCGGCCAACAGATTGCTGACAGATCAGTTCGAGAATTTTTTTTCCATTGTAAGTTGGTTGATGTCCTGTTGTGTCCAGTGTTATTACATAAATTTATGGACACTTGTTTAGAAAGAGATAAAGATCCTCAAAAGTGAGTCTCATGCGAATTACTTTTTTGGCCAAGCGAACCTTCCAGTTTGTATAATACTTCCATAGTGGCAACTTTGTATTTGTAACTGTCATTTCATTTGACATTGTCAAATATCAGTCTGTGTCAAATGTCAATATCACAAATATAGAAATGTGTTTTTAATTATCGTTTATATTTTAAGACAAAATAACATAGCAATTGAATAAAATGATACGCTTATGCATACTCAATGGATACTCTCACAGCAAACTATTGTTACAACCTGCTTTCAAAACGCAAATAATAACAAATTTGAAATGTTTAAATGGATTTCATTCTACAACCAAAAGTTTCGCTTTAAAGATGAAAGAAGAACACGACACGGAATTAGAAAAAATTTACTATGGTCCCCTTACACCACAGATTAAAGGTGTGAAGGTATTTTCGTTAAGTTCGAGTGCGGCCGGCTTAGCCATACAACCTATAATATTACGAGAAGCGTCAAACATAGGAAGTACATCTCTACTGATTGCTATTTGTTCCGTGGTGGGATTCTTCACTTTCGTAACACCTTTGTTACTACATTTTATTACCAAGAAATATGTGACTGAGATATTCTATGATAAAACAACATCTACATACAAGGCGACTACGATAAATTTCTTTCTAGCGAAAAAATTGGTAAAGTTTTTTAAATGTGTATTGATAAACAAATACTTTATTTTTGTTGTATTGTGGTATCATACTTTGTTCATTATTTTCCATATTAATTCACTATATACTACATAATGTAATTGTTTTAAAATGAATTTATAGGTTTAGCATTGTTGCCAAAATCTCACCGGATCTTAAGTTACAATGTGGCCCAAGATGGTAACACGCTAAATCTAGCGTGAGAAATGGCTATGCTATGGTTTCATCACAATGTTTTCTTTCACCAAAAGCTAAGGTTCATTGCAGGGATTCGAACCGTCCATTGATACAATGTTCTTTCACGTTATCACTGAGCTATCATTGCTTCATTAAGGCTGTTGATTTATTGCATGTAAGACATGCATTGTGAAGTAATTCATTTTACTGACTTATATTTTTTAGCTTATGTAAAAATAAAAATTAGTAAAATGAATTTACATTACTACCATTGTTGCCAAACATAATCATATTGTTGGCATGCAGAATAATAAATGTGGAGTGATTTTTCTTTTGTTATGCCAAAGATGTATAACTAAACACATGTACATAAGTATAAAATTATAATTTTTCACAGCATGAGTTCAAAGTGGAAGATGTAACGGTGCCAGACATCCCTGGAATGTTTACATCTATGCATGTTAAAGGAGTACCTCTTTTTGTAGAGGCTAGACATTTCACTGATCCCATACATTATGCTAAAATGATGGGATATGATAAACCCATGGACTTTAAATTGGGTGACACAGAAGATGAAGAGTTTAAAAAATAATATAATTATAATTTAACTAGTTGTTATTTATTGTAATATAGGTATTGTTAGTAAATATAAAATTGTTTTATTTTTAGCCTACTTGTATTTGGTTATCACCATGACCAAATAGCTCTTATTTGAGACCTTTAAGATAAAATCATTTTACTGAAACTACTTTTCTTTTGATAGTGGCAAATCCATCCAGACTTATTTTGCCTCCTGTTTAAATATTCCTCTTCATAATTTATTATAAATAAAATTGTAAGATAAAACTATTGCATTTAAAATTGGAAACAAGATAATATGTACATCTACATGTTCAGATTATTTATGGATTAAATATGTGAAAGATTTATTATATACAAATTACTAAGAAATTACAGCAAACATGCAGCCATTATGTAGCTTAATAATTCTACACAGGATTTGTAATTAATTATTATAAGATTTATTCCTTAACTCAAAAGGCCTCCTTTCGTACCAAATTGATAAATACTTTTATCGTGTAATAATTATACACGGGATTATTGAAATAATTATTTTCGGATTTATTCCTTAATTCATTCTAAGAGACCTCCTTTTGTACCACATTTGATGATTAGAACCCTGTGAAGTACCTATAAGTTTTGATAATCACTCAGCAAGTGTTACTTTTAGTATGAAAGGCTGTATCGTTATATTGCGGTAACCTTGTTTGTTGTAGAAACTTATTTTTTTACAGCAATATGAGTGCATATTATTTTTAGTATATTAAATTCAACTTTATACATTTTGGACAAAATTAGCCATAAAACACGGACAGGCTAACAAAGAGGCCTATAAGAGTTCATTTCAGGTATGAAGAAACGCTAAAAACGAGACATTTAAATTAAAACAACTAGTAAGTTAAAAATGTATTTATTTTTAATTGTAACTTCTTACATCAAGAACATACTTATTAAATTCAATTTACAGAGCATTAGTCTACCAACAGGTAAAGGGAATGTTTGTGACTAGAGGTTTTGCCAAATTATTTACAGAATGTTTCTCATTTAATTCAGATAACAGAATAGCAATAATATAATAGAAAATAACAAATAATAACATAAATTATGTAACAACTGTAATTATTGTTGCATATATCTTTTGCCACTACAGTGATATTATTTGGCAGTAGTACATGATAGCTGCAAAGTTTAAAATAGATATCAAAGCAAAATATAAGTGCAAAGAGCTTATTTGTAACTAAACATTTAATACTATACTATTATAATTACAAAAATATTAATAAAAAAAAACAGGTTAATCTATGTTTTAAAAGTACCTGTATATTATTGGAAATAAAAAGCTAATTAATTATTTTACAAACTAAACTATCATTCTAATTATTAAAATCTAAGCACTTACTCTGGTACGCTGCTGTATACTACAAAACTCTTACAAGGCACGCCATAATAACATTCTAATAAAATAATTATTTCATTACACACATCTTTAAAATAATTTTCCTTTCAGGTGTCAATTCTCTTTGTCATAAAGCTTTGAAAAAAATTATTAAAGATAAACATGAGTATTTATCTACTAGAGTTTTTAAATTAAATATGGGGCAAGAAATGTTATGGAACATTGAAACTTCAAAGAAATAATATATAAGGATTTAACAGAGTGGAACATTTTATAGGCTAATATTTTTGTTATAACAATTTCAATTGATACAAATTATAATAGTATAATTGTTATTGGCAATTAAAAAAATAAATCCAATATACTTAGTTCATTACATTTATTTTCTAAAGTATATTTATATCAATTCGATTAAGCAACTGCACCTCATTTCTTTAATGGAATGTAAAAAAAAACAAATACTCTTATATTGTTTGTACACAGCCATACATAATATTTTATGATTATCTCATAAAAACATAGTTATCATATCTTCAACATTGTGATGTAATAAATTATAAAATACTTATAGATATACTAGCTGTGACTGCGACACCGCTCGCTAAATAAGCTTTTTATTCTTAGTGCGGAACTCTATTTTTCTAAAATAAATTTAGCCCAAGTTATTCCTTATAACATCAGCTATCTGCTAGTGACAGTTCTGTCAAAAATGGGTTTTTTGTATAGGTACCGTGTTTTCTTTCATATGCTTTTGATGCATTTGGTAAAAATCTGTTAGTTGGATACAACAAACAGACACTTCAATTTTATTATAATATGCATAGATATTTAATCAATTGAAACTTTAACAAATAAGTTTAATGTATCTTCCTGAACTACAATTAATATAACCCATTAATTAAAGTTTCAGTTGAACTTGACAGTACACGTAAACAAACATGGCCGACGACATTACTATAATTACCATAGACAAAAATTTTCAAGCCGTGTAAAATATAAACTTACTACTTATTAATTTTGATTTTGTTACAATTTTATTAACCTTTAATAGGGAATGTAATTATACTTTTTTAATTTATTTAGAAAATAAAATTTAATCATTGAAAAAAATGCCTTATTCTTACGTTAAGCTCAAACAAGACATGTCTGCATTAAATATAAAATTAGTATAATAAACTCACAGTCAAATATGCAGATATCAAAAATATTAATACATCATCTGGAATCTAAACGCTGAAATTTAATTAATATACCCGTATATAATATAAATAAGAGCTTTGAATCGCACGAAAATTATAGAATTCAAACAAAATAACAAGGTTAATTATGCATTAAAAAAATTTAAAATCAACACACAATTGAATTTAAATAGTCGAAATTAAATATGGTCGTGAATATTAACTAAAACACAATTTTATATTTGTTTATATTGTACACTGTTTTAAATAAAATAACGTAAAGGCAAATCGTCAATTATAAGATTCAATTTTACGTTCGATCTTTTCTATTCAAGGAAATTATTTCAATTTCTACAAGTTACTTGTCCTCTCATATAAATATTGTCATCAATTAAAATATCAAAAAGATAATTTGCTACGAACCATGACCTAATTACTGTACACTTTATTTAGGTTTATTTATAATGTATTATATACATACTTAGAAATTAATATTTCGATTATTTTCGAAGGACGAGTCCCTTAGAAAATCCTAGTTTTAAAACCTTTTAAGTACTTGATAGAGATTTTTCAGTGCTTCCCCAGGTTATGGTAATAGGATGATCGGTATAATATTATAGATAGATAGAATACAAAAGATATTTTTACTGATTTAGATTAAAGTCATTAATTTCATACAACGTCCGTTAATTTCATACAACACCCGTTAATTTCATACAACACCCTTTAATTTCATACAACGTCCGTTAATTTTGTACAGCATCAGTTAATTTCATAGAACACAAAAACAATGCTCATACCTTAATATCAATATTTTCATTAGAATATTTATCGGATATAATATCCAATTATTAGTTCCTAATATCGATGTTAAAGATAATTATTATACGATATCGGTAAATGTTAGATCAATGAACATACGCAGCGATACGACGGGCGGTGATTCGTGTCCCAGCGCGGGGAGTTCCTCTCAGTCGTAGTGCAGAGCGTTGTCGGCGAGCGCGTGCGCGGGAGAGGTCTTGTCGTCGATCGCCTCTAAGGCGGCAGCGCGCGCCCTCTGCCGGCCCGTCCACTCGACCCGGCAGAACGTCGCTGTACCTAAACACGCTAATATCGCGAGTATAACCAACTGCACAGAGAGCAGAGCCTTCGATGAGTAGAAGAAACAAGACGCCGCAGCTAGTGACTGTAAATAATAAAAAAAACTTTATTTTTTATTCAATAGAAATTCTATAATATAGAAATGTTTCGTTTTTAGAATATCATTTGTTTTTATATAATTATTGCATTATTTCATACTGCGGAAGACTTTTGGAATGAGAATTTAAATTTTGTTTAAATGCCACTCAGGTTGCTAGGGTTGTTACTTTAATTGAAACTGGGCACTCCTATAATCATGTGGCCTGAACATTACGAGTATCAAAATGAGTGTTACACCGAATTGTCAAAAGGTATGAGCAGACCGGACAATATACGAGACTTGCAGTACAGGGACGTAAACGAAAAACTGTGGCCAGAGATCATCGTTTCATCGTTACTCTGCGGGCTTAGAAACCAAACCTTAACTTCTTCTGAGATAAGAAGAAAGCCCCAAGTTCGAGGAGTTACAGTGAGCACAAAAACTGTGATAACAAGACTGAAATCGGCCAGAATAAATTCACACTTGCCTGCCAGAGGTCCCCATGTTGCTACATGCCATCGAGTACCTATCTAGAGTTAATTTTGCTCGCAATCACCAAAATTGGAAAGACTATACTTGGAGTCTAGTTCTATTCACAGAGGAGTACACACCTGGAGTACAGCCAGAAGTCAGATGATAGAAAGATTAAAATGTGGGTGAAAGGTACGTTCAGTGTATCATCATTGTAAAAGTGGCATAAGATGGAGGACAGTTATTGTATGGGCACGTACAGAACTCCGCGTCATTGAGAAAGGGTCAGTCACTAACAGCACGATATGTAACTGAGATTTTGGAAGAATTTATAGTGCGATTTGCTCTTTTCATAGGAGATGAATTTGTTTTTATGCATGATAATGCAAGCCCCCATATATTGCGGCCGTAGTTGTCGAATACCTTCAAGACGTTAAAATCAATATTGTGGGTATTGGAGTGGCCAGCGCACTCGCACGACTTAAACCCTATAGAGCATGTATGGGATGCCATTTGATCGTTTGTTCTTTCGATGTATGCAATTTAAAATTAAAGGATAACAAGCTAAATCTAAATTAATAAACTTAATTGTCCCAAATACCCATGATATTTTGTTTTATACCACTTTATTTTTGCGTTCCTATATATTTATCTATGAGTGTTTCTTTTACTCTCCGTTTAAAGAAAACTCTTTATAACGTAATAAAAACATAGAGGTCTCTTTAATTTTGCTATAGCAGAGTTTACACTGTATTTTGGACAGAACAAATTCGCTGCAATTGTATAGGGAATGTATTGAGTACAAAAAATATTTACTTTTTAAATTACAATGAAAACATATTTACAGAAACATGTCGATCGTATAATAAACCCACCTGAGTAAACTTGAACAAAGCGAACGCCGACGTGCTGTTGTCCGAGTAATTACCACCGAGTATGGAATATATCTGAGTATTGAAACAAGCGTCGCCGAAACCGAGAAGGAAACTGCAGAACATCGCAAGGTGCGGGGAGGGATTTATGTAGGAGATCTCGTTGGTATCGCCGAAGGGTGCCACAGTGGGCAAGTTAATGAAAATCAAGAAGAAACTGGTAAGGTGGATGACGAAACCCATGATAACGATCGGATCGCGACCCCAGCGCGTTGTCTTGCTCCCGAGAATACCGAACAAGGCGCCACCTGTAAATAAACAACTTAATAATTCCAGCCTGTAAGTTCCCACAGCTGTGCAAAGAACACTTGCCATTGGAAGGTATGCTCTTAATTAACACGATTACCACGCCGGCTCCCGACATATTGGCAATATCAAACTCCGAAAACTGCACAGTTCTATATTTTTCCCCACATATCATGTAACATTAACATTTCTAAAGTGTTCCGGTTTCTTCACGATGTTTTTCCTTCACCATCAAGCAGATAGTGTTATTAATTCAAATGAGTAAACGCACGTGAATTCCGAAAAATTCCTTGGTACAAACGTTCATATAAAAATATACATAGGAAAATCCTTGGGCTTTTTTTAGATGTACTATGGAGCAATATTTTTGTAGAACATTGTATTTAGGTATCACTAACCATTACGTCAGCGCACGCGGATAAAGCAGTACGGGTGTCTTCTGACTTACTTAACAAAAATCAATATTTAAGGCTAGCTGAGAGGTCTGGCCTAATGCTAAATAGCCTATACTATTCCTCGTGAGTGTGACTATCATATACAAAAATATTTGTCGAATCCGACGATTAATTTCAGAGAATAGCGTGTTAAAATAAACAAAAAACTCTTCCGCTTTATTATATTATTAGTATAAATGTACAGAAAAATCATTTTCTAAATGTTCACCAAAAACAAGTTTAGTAGTAAAGAAAACCTTGAACTTTTACGAATTTTTTTTTACAACTTAAGTCAAACTGATAATTAATTTTTTAAACCTTTATAGGTTAGGTTAGACTAGAATCTCACTCACCTGGCGTTATAAGTGTTAATGTGGCCTACGATGCTAACACGCTAAGCCAAGAGTGACTGGCTCTTAAGTGCAGCCGCCTGAACACACCTAAAGCTAAACGGGCGGGCATTAGATAATGACCTATAGCCATGATGTGGTTCCGATGTTTTCCTTCACGGAAAGCTCAGCCTCATTATAAGATTCACACTCGCGTCGATCGACGCGATGTTCGAACACGAGACCACTGAACAATTATCGTTTCAATAAAGTTTAAAAGACTCTTTTGAGTATATTTTACAGTAAAGATACCTATACTAATACTGTGATGTTCAAGAGATTATTCGATTGAACGCGCTAATCTCTGGAAGTACCAGTCAGATTTGAAAAATTCTTTTTGTATGTATTTTATAGCTTAATTATTAAGAGCTGGTTGGCTGAACATAGGTAAGTAGTAACGTATGTATCCATAGACAACAAATAAAAAACTTATAGCCTTGTAAACATTAGAATTAATGTCAAGTGCTTTCCTATCAACACTATCAGTTCAATCGACAGTAATTGCATCACATTTCAATGAACGCAGTCTTTCGGGATTTATAAAAGTCAACTTGTTTGTCGACATCAGACAATGATTCAAGTACGCGATTATTTGTTATTACTATCTCTGTATTTGTTACGAGTAAGGCTGTAAAATTCCATAAACATAAACCTCTTATCGATAAAAAAAGTTGTGATCATTACATTCTAATATTTACTTGTGTTTTGTATTTTTTACATAATGCCCTTTATAAGAATATAGAATACTAGTTGTCTCGGCAAACGTTGTTCTACTTATTTCCCGTAGTTAATGGCTCAATCACAGCGCCATCTATCGAATCCTAACATTTCTATGAACCATTGCCTTGACAAAATCAGAAGTTAAACGATCACTAATATACGCACCCAAGATTTTTATATATAAAAATATTGAAATGAATATTAAGTTTATTAATATTCATTTTTCTTGTGTTCGCCTGGCCGGCTAGCACCCTCAAGTTGAAAATCTATCAAATCTACCAAGCAACTATCGACTCAGATCGAATAGAAACAGCTCCCTTACTAGTCTCAGTGTGATACCATCTTAACCACTGTCATTTAAGATCAGGCGAAATTTTAGTCATACGCTAGAATAAAAATCGACAAAAAATTGTCGAACGTTTATCCATTTTATTTGTACTCTACTAGCTAAGATTATTAAAACTTACCAAGAACTTCACCCATTCCGATAAATACACCCGAGAGGCCGACCAACTGCTTCACATTTTCACCCATTTGTAACGTGAACCCGATACTCGGGCTGTACACACCGCTGAAGAAAGACAACTCAATGCCTGCAACGAGATATATAAATTCATATCAAACAATATACAAGTTTTACAAACATATCTATTAATTACATTAATTCTTTCGACTATTATAAAATTATGTCAATATTAGAAGTTTTACGAACATATCTATTACAATATTAAGTTACTTCTATCAACGATCATAATATGATCAATTTTTTTTAAATATTGAATGTAGTTTTAAATTATATTTGTTATACATATTATTAAATCTTAGTTGATTATATTCGAATGATAACCGGTCGAATGTCAATCTCATTTACGATAGTTCATAACAATCGTTCGAGCTTTTTTTGAGTTCAATGCGTATAAGCAGACAAGCAGAGAAAAAAATTTAAATGGTACGTCTATCGAGATATTTAAAAAAATACATATACAGACAAAATTACAGATTAATTAATATATGTAGATATTTTTAATGAGTATCATGATAGGAATGTCTGGCTAATTAGAGTAATGGCAAGCGGGTTACAACCCAGTACCGTATGACTCAGAAAACCTAAACCTGAAATACCCCTCCAAAACGTTCAAGCAGAAATTCCGCAACATTAAGTTTTAATGAACGTGGTACCGTAACATGGTTTTATAAGTTTGTACACTTAAAATTTTGGACTTTTTTATTTGCACCTGCCAGAGAAAATGCTACGAGACTGAAAGTAACTTTTTAAACTGATAAAAGGGTTGAAATAGAATTCAAAATATATATATCATTAATATAGACAGGCTGAGCGACAGTCTTACCTGTATAAATAAATGTGACACTTAACAAGAGCATGTCCTTCGTGCAAAACAACCTTAAAGCGCCTTTGAATGCATCCATAGGACCTTCTGTGTCGTGAGTGACGATTTCAACCTTAAAATTTTAACTTTATTTAATAATTTTATCGAAGAATATCTGAGAAACAAAAGTTTATTCAATCAAAATAAATCATCTATCTAAACATTTCTACTATCTTATAGGAAGATCATTAATGTCTTTACGATAGATCCTTCAACACGGGACTCAGCAAAGTTCGTAAAGGCGTGTTCTACTGCTTCTCGTGAACTAAGTTTTTCCCTCGTAGGAAATTATTCAAATTGCGAAAAAAATATCGTTTGGAGTATGTGTAAAGGACGATAAATTGTATTTCTCCCAACACAGACTTCAGTGTTACAACAATTTACATGCAATAGCTTGTCATAGCAATCTTCGGCTCTGCTTGTAATAACATACGATTATTATAGTACGGCCCTTCCAGAATGTTGGCTATCCATGTGAAATATTTTAACAATATCTATCAGAATCAGTCGAGCACATGAAGAGGAGAATGAAAAGCACAGACTGAGATTGTTTTTATTTATTACTACCAGCAACTTCGTTCGTATGAAAATTCTTTGGTATTCCGCGAGTACTACGGTCTACGTGACTAAATGGATTCAAAATGGGAGTTGTCTTTATTTTAAATTTGTCATGTTATATCTAGAAAAGCGTGATTATATGTAAAATAGACCCTTCCTCTTATTTAGTGCTATGTAAATCTGAAAAGTAAATTCAAATTTCTTCAGTAGTTTTCAAGCGATCCAATTTTTTTTTAATATTTTTTTTTCCATAAGTATAACTTTTTATGATCGCCACAGCAACGGTGGAAAAGCTAACTGACTAACGTGGATAAGGAAAACTTAACACGTTAGTCGATTAGCCATTTCTTTGTCGACATAATAAAAACTGATGTAAATTTATTGAAAATTAAACGAAATATATTACCGATAGGCGACTATAATGAGGTTAAATATTTTATGTCGAATCCTTATTACTATAGATTTACACCTATAACGTTTTTATTTATTTATTCGCTTTTATTTTAATAAAAAATGTTAAAACACGAGAGAAATTTAAAATCGTAAAACGTAACGCTATTGGTCAAATCGACTCGTGACGTTAAAGTACGCATTCAGTTTGTCCACAAAAGCGAAGTTACTGGGTATTTTAATAGTTTTTAAAAATATAAAAATAATTCATGCATATTCCCTATTATGTCCTCGTCAAATAAATTATTATACTGATAAACAATATCAAGCTGTAGACAGATGTCCTTACTTCTACAATCGAAAAACTGGGTTACACAAATATCGGGTAAAGTGACATTTCACAAATCGTGATATAATTGAATTATGATGACATAAGTGCAATGTAAATAGGTCTCCTTGGCGTCATCTTTTTTTCTCTCTTTTTTAAGTGGCTATTACAATTGATGTATGCTAGCCCCATAGGAGCATACCCAGAAGAAAACAAAATTATACTAAACTTTTAAGTAAATACACTGAGTACATACTTCTATCTACTAAGTAATACTATTAGAAGGAACAAATGAGCAATGTGATACTGGTCGACGAAACAGTTTGACATAAGTTGATGACATTAATATATTAATTAGATAAGACGGTTATAGATATGAAATTTGAATTTTGATGTTAAAGCTAATAGTGTTAAGATAGATTAATAGAATAATAATTGTAAATAGACTTGAGGAAGAAATAAATAATCAGAATTAATGAAATAGCCTAAGATAGTGTAAGAATTAAAACAAAAAGAGAAGAAGAAGCATCTATTAAGTAAGGTAGATTATAAAATGTATTAGAATAAGTTTGGGAATAAATAAAGTGGGGATGTATAGGAGTAGGGGAAGACTTAAGAAGGAGGAGACTTAGGAATAGGAAATAAAATTAGTAGAATTAAGACGGAGGTATAATCAAATAAAATGGAACCAATAACATCTCTGATTTGTGTTAGAGGAAAAGGGAACACTTATAAAGAAAAACTATTAATACTAACGACTAATACTAATCAGAAATCTGTTCTGCTAGTATACCGTGGAACATACCTACATCTAACGAACATAACCCTATATTTAAAACTAAAAAAACTTCTGCTCATTTCATTCCGAACAAATTCCATCAACAAGTGTTGAACATCTTCTATTTTTCCACACGCTACTCAGTTAAGTGAAATAACCTTTTTTCTTAAGATTTCTAAATGTTATTCAGTGGAACATGTCCGGAACGAAATTTCAGAGCAGTTGTAATTTGAGTTCGAGTCAATTTATATTCCACAAACCTAGGTACGGAGAACTTTTGATTGTCCTATACCAGGGGTTTCCAAGCTTTTTAACCTAAGGGCCAGACTGATTGCTCAAACAAAGACTCAAGAGCCAAAATCTAGCTAGGTCACCCCATTAATATACCATAAATTTTTTTGCAAATTATAAATAAATATAAATATGTGGACACAATTTCACACACGGCCATTTAATTCCATACTAAGCATAGCTTGTATCATGGTAATTAAACAGCTGATATACTATATATATATATATATATATAACACCCAGACACACAACTGACAATTATGCTCATCACACAATAGTCAGTTATGGGCGGGGATCGAACCCGCGACCTCTCGGCTCAATAGTAGGGCTTACTACAACTGCGGCACGAGGCCTGTCAAAAATTGAAGTTTATTAAGTATTGAAATTTCAACATATTTTCATTTCGGGACTAGTCGGCGATTGAAGCATGTATGTATGTCGTAGTAGTTATATTAGCGCAGGGTGGGCCTGTTATCAGGCACGTAAGGCTTGATGTCGCGGGCCTGATTGACGGTGTTTGCGAGCCGGTACTGGTAAAAGAAATTCCATCAAAATGTTTTTTCCATAAGGAACGAATAACTTTTTTGATTGTTTGTAGAATTTCTGTGTAATTGGGTACTACTACTACCTTGGCGTCATCAAGGGCCGGTGCACGTCTCGTCGGTCTCAACAGCAGCAGAAAGACAATCCCCACCGCGCACACGCCTGTCAACGCGCCAAACACAACGTTCCTCGTCGCCAGGTCAATTTGTGTCTTCCCTTGGAACTGTATGAACACGAATAGATTTCCGAAGAACATGCTGCAAAGGGATGAAAAATATTTTTACTTAAGAATTACGGCAGGGTAAAGAATAATTTGTGTAACATGACGTAACGTTACGGACGATATGTAATGGTCTTAAAATGTATAGTGTTCAAATTCAAAGAAGTTTCACTTGAACCACGTGTAAAGATTACACGCATGATTTTTTCTTTCTTAACAGACGTTATCTGGGAGAATTTTTAAATCGTCAGGTTTTCCTTTGTATCGATCTTCCATATAAATAAAATGATTGATGTTTGACGTTATGCGCGCATTTTTTAAAAATTACTGGATAGATTTTGATCATTTTTTTTTCGTTTTACTCCTTAGATACTTGGTCCTTAGTAAAAATTATCACGATAACTTCATTAAATAAAAAGTTATTATAGTTTTAAGAAACCACTATATTTATAAGCACTATGCGTTCACCTGTCGTCCACGCGAGCGAGGCCGCGGGCACATCTAGTTGTTAATAATTTCATTTAAATTAGTAAATTTACACTAATTTCAAGATATATTTTGCTATACTAGCTGTGCCCGCGGCTCCACTCGCGTGGACTACTAAAAAAGTTTATTTTTATTTTTTGTGCGGAACCCTAATTATTTTTCTTAAATCAAAGTAGCCTAAATTGTTCCTTATAACATCAGCGATCTGCCAATGATAGTCCCGTCAAAATCGGTCCAACCATTTCAGAGATTACCCGGAACAAACAAGACGAACAGACAAAAATATTAAAAATTGATTTTTTTTATATGTACCGTGTAATACTTTCATATGCATTTAGTAAAAAGGTGTTATTTTGACATTACAAACAGACACTTCAATTTTATTATATGTATAAATGCATATAGTGGAAACTGTTTAAAATTTTTGAGACCAAGGCGATCAAGTATCCTTATAGCCCAGCAATCAAGTAACACTTTATTAAAGCCGAAGCTTTTAATCTTTTAGAAGGCGATCGGGTAATTCGCAACTAAAGATTAAGAAATAATCAGGTAAGATTTCAAAGTATAATAAATTCGGTCAACAAGAAATACATAAAAATTCAATATGCTTAAAATATACGATACCATGATCGTTTTTATTAAATCAATGTATATCACAAAAATATCCTTTATTCGCTCAATATAAATTTAAAGCTTTATTCAATGGCATACTCATCTAATTGTGAAAAATGTTATAAAGTTTACAATATATAATTATTTATGTATCATTAGTGAAAACATGTGTTCGGAACGAAACATAGGCGCCTTGATTTGAATATCGCGGCCACCTCTCTGTTCAAATATTTTGTTTATCCAAAACATAGATAGCAAAACACAAAATATCGCCACTCCATTTAACCAGACAAAAATCTTTGAACCCATGAAAGTCAAAATAGATTTTAAAGCAATGATGGCTCAGTAGTAGCGTGTACGACTTCGCGTCGATTAACGTGAATTCGATTCCCTGCAATGTGTCTGAGCTTTCGGTGAAGGAAAACATCGTGAGGAAACCATAGCATGGCGGTAGGTCATTTTCTAATGCCTGCCTGACTAGCTGCCACCCTCAAGTTGAAAATTTGTCGCCAAGCACCAATAGGTGTGTTCCGGCAGCTGCACTTGAGAGCCAGTCTTCCACTAGATTTAGCGTGTTATCAACTTGGGCCAAATCGTCACTTCACATCACGTGAGATTGTGGCCACTACGCCAAACCTATAAAGATAAAAAAAACCTAAGGAAGCAAACATAACTAGAAAAAAATGGCATCGTAATGGCCATCGTCCCTTTAAAATTGTTCAAGACTTACAAACTGTTGAATAGTTTGTCTAAAATATTTATCTTTAATTTATTAAGAGTCAAATACCTGAAAATTTGCGGTAAAGGCTTTTTTTTACTTTAGTTTACTTTTTACTTCAGTCTTTACTGATAGCCTTAGGGACCCTGAAGCCTTTGCGGCTTTTACAGCTTCACCGGGCTTGGGAGCGAGCGCTTAAGGCACTCAGACGCGAAAGCATTGCAACTAGTTCCGAGGGTGCCAAATTGGCCGGACCTAGGCTTGGACTGTTGCCCGTATGCAAATAAGTCGCGATCTGGCTAATTCCCTATCATTCGATCTAAACTAACTATACATATATACATGTTTCTTCCCCCTGGGAGGAGGGAAGGAACATGTGTATGTGTAGTAATCTGAAAATTTCTGCGGTAAAGGCGATTTCACCACTTAATACACGAGACAGAAACTTCTTACCTGCATTGTAGCATGGCCCAGAAGATACCAGAGTTCCGGGATATGGTATCTGCGTCGCTGTTGAGCGTTAGGTAGTTGCCCTGCCCCGTCCATATAGCTGCTGCTCCCGCGCCTATCAACACACTCGCTACGTATAACAGCCATGTCCGGGGAAATAAGAAAGTCACTATGAAGAATCTGTAACAATATAAAAAATATAAATGACACTCCATTCTGTCTACTCACTTCAGCAGATACATGGTGTGATGATACATATATTTTCAACTGACATTAGAGTTCAGATACAATTTAAATAGGGAACATAATATAATACATACAAACAAATTGTTATGACTAAAAAAACTTGTTGAAAAACCTAGCCTACTCATGGTCTTGGATGCGTAACTAATATAGTATAGGATAAGTAAGTATAGCATACATATAAAACTAAGCTGAAATAGGTTTATTAATTAAATTTTTATTTATACTAGCTAGTTATAAAGATTTCACTACAGCAGAATATACAATATATAAAAATTCAAAAACAACGACAGTTACTGAGAAACGAGGATCGTCGCGTCGCTGTAAGCCACTACGGATTTATTTAATTATTCATTAAAAATAATAAAGATATGGTTTGTTAAGTCAGATATATTTTTAAATCAAGTCAAGAAGTCGTGAATCATTAAAGAACAAGTTTCAGAAATTTATTACTTTTCCCTCCCAATATATCCTTGATAATTTAAAGCATGTGCGCATAAAACTTGGACAAGCAGGATTTTGTAGATGACCGGCATAATTTTAATACTAGGCGCAAACACAAATTAGTTATCCCATGTTAGTAAGACCATTAAAAGTTTTTTAGACAATAGTGTTGGGTTGTATCCCTAATTAAGCACATTATCTATTTGCCGGATAATTACTTCAAAGACCATGGCAATCCAGTTTTACTGTCAAAAGGTTATATTAGGGTGGACCATTATGCGAATGATAGTGATGTCTGAAAATTACTCCATCTCTGTATATCCCCTTAATGAATTATTATGATTATTAACTGTAAATATTAGATGTACAGATAAAAAAAATATAAAAATTATAGACCCGATCGAGTTTCATTGACATACACAAGCGCCTTCTTAGGGCTTAGTTTGAATAAAGAACTTTTTGTTTTGAAATGAAAAGTATCATAAAAAGGTTCATCATCAGTATCACCTACCATAATAACAGAAATATTAAAATAATCTATTAGCGATTTCTCTAACATCTTCATTCTCTAGTGACAAAGGTATCTCAATACATATTTCAATTTTATCATCATGTACTCTCTCGGACGAGGTACTGGGAGAAGTTAACAGAACTTATGTTTACAATTATATTGTTACGTTCGTGGGTAATAAGATGCCGTAGTGTCACTCAAAAGTAATTTATTCGTACTCAGCTAGTACAAATTAAAAAAAAAAACAATAAAAAAAAAAACACATAAATCGTTCACCGAGTATTCTTTCAGAATAACCCTGTGTAGGTACTTGCAGAATAACACTGTTTGTTTCTCTCTTATTTCGCTTCTTGTTGTCGCTTCGCTTTCGAATTATTCTAGTCGTAACAATATTATTTTACTTGATGTACAGAAAGGGGGTCATTTCTAAATATCACTATCGTTCACGTAATGATTCACCCATAGATAATTAAAACAAGATTAATTGTTTTAATTATCTATGCCATTTTAATTAACCTTCAACCTATTTAATTATATATGTTATTTTGATTATCCTTGTTTTAATTATCTATGGAATCACCCTATGGCCTTTTGACAGTAAAACCTGCTTGACTACCTGCCTGCCTGCCTGCTTCAAGCTAAAAAACTTATTTTTTAAGGTATGCAAAATAGGTAGCTGATGAGAAATCTTCGATCACTGCAATATCTCTTTGCAATGACAAAAGTACTGTATCTGAAATTTGTTCAAATATTGCGCTTTCGGTCAAAATAAGTTTTACGACCCAACAGATAATAGTAACTTAGGCTACTTTTATTTTTGATTCTGTAATCCAAGCGAGCGGAGCCGCGGGCACATCTAAATAAGTACTTACCTAAATAATTGTCCACTTTATTAGCTCCAAACCAGAAATCAAAATCGTGATAGCAAAGAGATGAATATGAAAAAAAAGAATTAACGCTAGCAGGAGTTGATTTTTAGTCATATGTATATAAATCTATTATCTGCAAACATTGGTAAGTATGTCAAATATTAGACATTTACTATCTTATATTTGATATATAGACTTCTTCTTCTTTTTCATTTGGCACCGCAAAAAGCACTTGCCAGTGTCAATGTGTTTAAGTCTTCGTAGTGTTTTTCAAACATTCAAAGTTGGTCTAGCAAGATGGTGGCTCCCTTGTTAGAACTATCTACTTAGGGAGTTTTATGATATATCTAAATGGATGTTTTCAGTTAATATTTATAATTCATTTCACGAATGCACAATAACCAAATTATATCACGCAAAATGCCACCAATATTACATAACATAGGGTCAAAGAACCTAACTTATTTTAAAAATAAAAATCACAACATAGCAGTTCAAGATCCCGCCAAAAACTCCCTTGTATAGACGCTAGATTACAAATATTTTAGAGGGGCTTTAGAGTATACACTGTACATTAATTAATATCTTATTTTTATATTTCGATATAAATTCATTGCAATATATTACTAGCTTTTGCCTACGACTTTCTTTCTGTTGTCTTCAAAATTAAACAACTCGCACACCACCTACTGGAAATTATATTTACTAATATAGAACGTTCGCGAATGTACACACAACAACTCACAAAAGGTTTTTATTGCATTCGGATGAATGGTTTAGAAACGTATAGGGTACAAAGAACTATTCATTATAGATAGATTACCAAAGATTACCAACAACTAATAGAATGGTAATGGCATAAAAACGATCGTTCATTAATTATTATAGAAATTAAAAAGAAAATACTGAGATATTATTTAATTATTGTTTAATTTACTTTACTTAAATTAAACTGCCAATTATAGTTACACATGGAACTTGGCGTCTAATGTTTCACTTAGGAAGTGAAACTATCGTACATTCTAAAGTTAAAATTCACGGCCAACAACAGCATAGCATTGTTATTGTAAATTTATTTAAAAATATTATTATAATTCTTAAATATTTTACATACCTTGAGAACGAAAAGAAATACGAGCATAACTACTTATAGTTTTCTAAATAGCAAAACTGACTTCTAATTGTCAAACTGGCGCTCTATTGTTGATCTTATTTTTATAGTAGAACGGCAAAGTTACTCAATATGCCTAATGGTACAGTACAATCTTAAAACAGTGACGATCACCGAAAGGTCAATAATCCATCGACAGTCTTCGATGTCATGCCGGCCTTCGTAAATAGCAACTCTATATGCACCGACTTATCCCGAAACGCGACACGCATAAACTAATGACTATGACGGGCGTCTCACCCAATGCTTGATGGTCACAACCCAACCGGGTAGAAAGATTCAGAGTAACGCTGACATAAGAATTAAAATTATTATGAAATATGTTTAATTTAATGTAATTTAATGTTTCAGCCCATCTTAAGCTGACCCACAATAATACAAAAGAGCACTTTAAAATATTGATAATACTAATTCAAAAATTATTATTATACTGGAACATTATGACAATTTATATAGACAATTACAATGCAATCAGTGGGGATTAACGTAGACAAGCAAATAAATGATAAGTTAATTGAAATGTAAAACATTAAATTGGTAATTGGAGTTTTTGGCAGGATTATAATATGTTTTGTGGTGGTTTTTATTTTAATCCTCAAACTCATGTTATATGATCCTATATTGTGTAATATTAGTGGCAATTTACGTGATTTAAATTGATTATTTTACACAAATGAAGTAGATTACGACTAATAACTAGAAACATGCGTTTTGAGATTTTTAAGATAACTTAAGATTAGTAACATATTTTGACCACGTGACATTGGCAGAATTGCATATAAACGCACGTTGCCATTAAATAAAAAGAATAACAAGAAACTGGTAATGAGGAATGTCATTAGCACATTAAAATATTTACGTAATAATCAACAAACTAAATACGAACAAGTTATTATATGATCGACGTCACGTTAGAAGGTAGCTTACTTGTAAAATTTATAATTAAAATCAACGGCCAGCCTTGACGCTAGTTGAATTAAAATAGTGAGGTGTGTCCGCGGAAATATGTATACGAAATACTATAATATAGAATATCGAAAGAAATAAATAATCGTTTATTGTATATTAGGCAAGTTTTTTTAAATCTTAATTGTATTTAGAGACTTTTATCACCAAGGTTATGTCAGTCCCATCATAACTTACATATGCAAGTACATATATGAACTGCGAAAAGGGTAAAAGAACCGAATAAGTTGGGTAATTGTCTGAAAATGCATACGTGTATCCATGAACATGAATGTAAATAATTTAAAAAGATGTTATTATTATAGAAAATGCGCGACGTATCGCTCTGTAAATAATGTCACAATCTTCTTCTTACGATAAAATTACCTGATTTAAATCCACTTTAACCAGTAGGTGGCTACTTCCTCGGCGTTGTACGAACTGGTGATCTGGTCACTCATGGTGCATGTGGTGGGGCATGACGGACATGTTTTTTTTAATTATCGTTATATGTTTGGCGTAGTGGCCACAATCTCACCTGATGTTAAGTGACAATATGATCTAAGATGATAACACGCTAAACCCAGTGGAAAACTGGTTCTCAAGTGCAGCTGCCGGAACACACCTATTGGTGCTTGCCGACAGATTTTCAACTTGAGGGTGGTAGCTAGCTCAAGCTCATTGCAGGGATTCGAACTCACGTCAATCGACGCGAAGTCGTACACACTACCATTGAGCCATCATTGCTTCATCATTGTGAGCAAGTGTGGCGTGGATTGCACCTGGGCACCACACTTGCACCGCGTGTTACTCTCAGCGATTATGCCCTACCAGCTAAAGTTACTCCTACAGCGGCCGACTTGAGCGCGAAGTTTGTTGAGACTCTTCCTAAATGGCCAGGGCAGTTCGTGACAAGGAGGCAGTTCTTCTGCTGCAGTAATGCATTCTGGAGTTTTGTCACAATTAAACTGCAAGTTCATGACATAATTAGTAAAGTTGCACTTTATAGTTTAGATAATCAATCCGGTAAACCCTTTTCAAAAATAAGAAATTGACCAATTGTAAGATACCGGTTTCAAATTCCGTATTAATATAAAAACAAATAACAATAAATGTAAAAATAACTCCAATCACAGACTAAAGAGGTATCTTTTAAAGCCTTGTAAAACATATTTTAAGAAACGAATAAATATACATAATATAACTTAAAGTTGTAGGAAAATGTATACTAAAAGTTCAAGAAGGCTTTCAAAGTAGTAGACAGTATAAAATACATCATATAAGTCTATTTGATCATCAAGATTATAAAACAAAACCACTTAACAAAGTTAAATGCCTAATAGATTTTCTAACGTAACATATTTAAGAGTCCCATATCGCTATCCTTAACTTTGGATACTAGCTACTACTATCGATGGAGTTCTAGTGACTAACTAAAATAACTTCTCGAATTATGATTTACTTGAGTACTACTTCTCTAAATTTCAGATTATTATTTTTATTTCAAACTTATAAAAAATTTCAAGGTGAATTAAGAATTCATAATTTTATTATATACAATATTGCTTCTATTGATCATTGTGTTTCAAAGCCGTTATTTTTTATAAAAAACAAAGTTATAATTGCAAACCTTACCAGCTCTCGCATCGTCCCCATTTGTACGTTTTAAACGATGCATTTACCTTAAATTTATAAATATTTTCGAATACCGAAAAACATGTCATCAAATATCGTGGGTCGGACGGAAAGCACAGAGGTATTTATTTAAAATTCAACAGAGGACACCGACATAACGGTGCCCACACTGGCTTCATTCCGCTTATACTAAAAATAAATTGATAATGTTATATAGATCACTCAATATAGATGATAGAAATACATAAATTTAAAACTGGAATGTAGCATTCATTTAGGCATGATTACTCAAGTCGAACAATCGTCTATCTAAATGGCCGTATCCAAGATGGAATTCACAAAATCAATAAATGTGTGATTACAAATACAACTGCTGTCAACTTTCTGAACAGACACAAATTGATATTTTTCGGGGTATTGTGGTTCTACCCTTTGAAGCGCCTTACGGTGACTGATATACCCAGTTTCGTTGATGAAGTTAAGAGCGCATTTCGATCACATTAAAATTTCACCAACATAATAATTGTAAGATATATGATGACCACAATTGGTCTGATCTTCAAATCGGCTCGACTCTTGTAAAGATTATCGCAGCGCTCAGTTTCAAAGTGACATCTACAATGAAGATAGACGTCATGTCATTATCTAGATTCTACATTAACAATATAGTGAAATGTATCACAAATATCTATTTTCTCAATGTATATGTATAAACAATTCACGTATATCTATGGAGGCACACCCAAAAACCTTGCATTATTACTGAAGACTTAAGTAATTCATTTTTAGTTTGTTTTTTTCGTTTAAGGTAGACGTTCTTCACAAAACACCTTAAAAACTGTTTGTTAACATTGGTTGAACAGTATTAATGTAATAAACGAGCCTTTTTTTAATCTTCTACTTTTTATCAACAATGAAAACCATACAGTCCATCGTTGTGAAAACAAAAAACATCTTTATAAGTGTATTAACATATATTAAGGATGCACCGGGTGTATTGTGAAAGTAAATATTTGACCTCGATCGAGGATTTACCTTTTAATAAATAAACAGATATAGTTATGTGTATTAAAGACATTATATATTTACTGTACCTCTCCTCTTCATACATCGAAAGTCAATGACATTAACAAGAAATGTAAAATATCACAGGATACTAATACAACTGCAGGTAAGGCAGAAACGCAAATAAACAGTGAAAATACTGACGATTGTTATTCTCGTTGTGCTTGTGATGACGTGATTTATGTTATAAATTGTAAGAGTTATTTATATTATATTTTTATAAAGATGGAAAAAACGATCTCATGCCAAAAACGGACTTTTTCCTAAGCCTTATTTAGCTTTAATTTAACCTTAATCTAAAACATAAATTAAAGACAAAGCATATTAAACATTGAAGGGCCCAGTTGCAGAAGCAATGATAGCTCAGTGGTAGCGTGAACGTCAGTACCCAGTCGATCGACTTGAATTCAAATTCCTGATATGAGCCTGAGCCTTCGGTGAAGGAAAGGATCATGATGAAATAGTAGTCATGGTGGAAGGGCATTTCCTAATGCCCGCCTGGCTAGCTACGACTCTCAAGTTGAAAATCTGTACCACCTGTCCCGGCAGTACAACTGGGTCCTCCAATTGAAAAAAACATATTTGAACGTTACATTTTAAAAGCACACAAACACTAAAAAGCCATCTTTAGGTTGTGACAGAAAGAACGCCAAAATATACAGATTTCGGAAACCTGCTTTTAAACAACATTCTACTTTATATCCTTAAAAGGCAAAACATAAAAAACCGTATGTTGTGAAGCTATAGTAAACATGGAGAAACCCACAATTTTGTTATCTCAAGAGAGTGGTTTGAATGTTACAATAACTGAGATGTCTGTTGAATAAGTGCGTACAAAGTATTTTAATAGTATCATAAACATTTACATTTAATTAACATTTAACATTAAATCCCTTATGGTATAAAGACAATTCGAGCAAATTCCAACTAACAAGTGGAACTTCAGCTCTGTATTTACACAAATAACATGTACAGCAGCCACTCATACTAATTCAATACGTTTACAAACAATACATTCAGTACATGTATAGTCAATCGTTGACATTACCAATTTGACTGTCAAGATTGACCTACGTATTCATCTTTATGAACATTGCAAGTGTGCAATAAAATTCAATATTGCAAAAACATTTCTGATGCCAAGAGGGCCAGGTTATTGCAAATTGAATCATCGGTTTATTATGTTAAGACTGCCGCAAATGACGTAAAGATAAAAATCATAATTTATGTATCCTTAAAAAGCACTGACATTAAAAATATTATAATAACGCAATATTATTTCTTCACAATATTCCTAAACTTATTGGTATTTATGCAGCTTGTTGTAATTTAATGTATTCAAAACTATTATTGTGTCAATTTTGTTTCTCCATGTAAATAAATTTTGCGATAGAAACATGGACTTGGGATATTGACCTATAGCCTCTAGTCGATTAACTTGTTATTAGGCATAAAGTGATATAATTATATATACTTCAAAGTATAAACATAAATAATATATTATATCACGCTCAATTATTAATGAACATTCACGTAATGTTGATAGGAACTTCTCTACATTTACTAACAAAGCTGCAGGCAGGTCATTACGGAAAGTAGGGATGATCTACGATGTCAAAATATGGATGTTGAGGTTGAAAACATCGATATGTTGACATCGATATTACATTCTCTAAAACATCGATACATAGACTTAAGGAAGAAAAACATCAAACATTGATGTTTCCAAATGTGTGTGTTGTAAAGTTCGAATATCCCATGTGGCACTCAAAAAAAAGGTCGCTTACTTGGATAGCATCTCTAAAACCAGCTATATTATATTTTTCCCTAATGATATGAATAAATAAATGCACTACCAGCTATTTTTGTAGTAGATAAATCATTATAGCATAATTACTTCCCTATGTTTCTATAACATATAAAAAATATACCAAAATTTGGCCAAACGGTATATGATTAAAAATAATCATAAGCGATTCTCGAGTTTATTATAAGTAGGAGGTTTGGTGGGATCTAAACCTGTATTTGGTGGTTTATATTTTTATTCTTAAACTCGTGTTATTTGATCCTGTATTTTGTAATATTGGTGGCATTTTGTATAATATAATTTGAATATTGTGCACTATTAAGAAATGAAAATAATAAGGGAAAGTAAATTTCGAGTTACTACAAAATCTCCCTTGAAAGTTCTAGCAAGTGTACCACTATTTTGCTAGAGCGTTGTTTGACCTTCTTTTCCTTATACAACAAAGTTGGCAAACAAGCATACCGCCCGCCTCATGATAAGCGGCTACCGTAGCCTAGTACACATGCCCCATACTCCAAGAAGCTCTGGAAACCATACTTACCGTACGAACACAACACAAGGTTATTTGACTGCGAAATTTAAAATACCCTGTCCCGCCGTCCTCCAGTGTGCGCTGGCAATCGTAATCCTATAGTAGTGCGTTCAAAAATAAGAAATTTCTAGTTTTTTTTTACGGTTAGACTATACTGTTAGCCTTAAGGGCCCTGAAGCCTCAGAAAACTTTTACAGCTTCACCGGGCTTGGGGGCGATCGCTGATGGCAATCAGCGAAAGCAGGACAACAAGCTCAAGAGTGCCAAAGTGACCGAACCTCGGCTTGAACTGTTGCCTTAGTTGCAATTAAGTCGCGAACTGATTAATTCCCTATCCTTAGAAAACTCGATCTAACTAACTATACATATATACATGTTTCTGCCCTCTGGGAGGAAAGAAGAAACATGCGTATATGCATTTAGTAATCTTATAATTTGGTCTAAAACTAAGCTGCCCAAAAAAGAAAAAAGGTCCTTTACAGAACCTATGTACCTGAGTAGTGTGCATGTGTGAAGTGCAGTGTCACGTGTATTTGTTGAACTTTCTATCTTTATAATATCAATAACTATAGGATGAAATACTTACAGATATGTAAGGCCGCCGATAATCATCGCTCCCCTTGGGCCAGTGATGGTAATGATTGAGGGGGCCAACCAGTTGCATATCGCAAGGGTGGCATAGATAATAGCGAGTGATGTGTAACCATCCCCGGTAAATGAGTTGTCATCGTGAGAAATACTGTCCAGAATTGTTTTCTGCGAACAAAATGCTAGATTAGATATTGGTAAGGTTAAGTGCGAAACCTTGAAACAGTTTCGCATAATAAAAAGATCAAGGAGACATGCTAACTACGACGATACTCCTCATTACATATAAATATGAATACCGAGGTAATTTATTATATTTGATAATATATGTTTTTTGTATTTATTGTCTATTGTATGGCATATTATACAGTTAATATTGTAGGAAAAATGACGAGAGGTGTCGAGGGAACCCAGTATGAAAGATCCTTTCGCTATATATTATGTATTACTAAATAACAAACACAGTGAAAGATTGTTAATAAAATTGTATTTAATAATTATTTACCCTCTCTCTTTCGTCTCGCTGTCTTTTTCTAAAAGTGTCGTTCGGACACTTCCCGCGTAGCTCCCATCTAACAAACGCGCGGTAAAGAACTTTGTTCCAAAAAAAAGTGTGTATTTACGTACGCACGTAAGATTTTTTCTTTGCCGTGACAAAACAACAAAATAACTCCAATAATATCATTCCGCACGCCAACAATTATTATAATGAAGTTACCCATCAATGATAATAATATGCATTCAGTTTACTGACTTTTTAAATGTGTAAAAATAATGAACGTTGTATAAATAAGCATTATTTTAATTTCATTAAAATAACCCTTAATGACTAACTTCACCATGTCGTACTACTGACTAACCGTCATATGATGCGCGCGCAGTTCTCAATTCTACCCTCTACTAAACGCGTCAAAAGAAGTATAACATAAAAAACTGTATCACTAAAGTTATTTGAGTAAATAAAAAAATATATATATTGCAGATTACGAGAAAGCAATAAAACGCATGAAAGGTTGTAAAAATATTATCCTTAACAATGTATATGACAATCCATACTTCTTACGTAATACAATGAAAAGGCTCACCGCTGTCGTAACAAGACCATCAAGAATACTTTCGAAATCTTTATAATAAACGATGAAACCTAAATTAAGGATGTTTTTTTGGATCGTTTGCGTCATAAATATTCTAAATGAAACAATCGAAACTTTTACAACCTAATAAGATTAGTCAATTTCCATATATTAAAAGACGGATTTGTATAATTTAGCCTTTTCTAGTGTTCCGAGGTCAATAGGAACCCTAACAGTTTCGCTATGTCCGTCTGTCTGCGGCTTAGCTCAGAGGTTCTTAGTACTAGAAACCTGTAATTTGTTATAGGTATACATATTAATCACGCATACCAAGTGGTAACTTATAATCTTGAAAAAAAAAGGACCTCTTAAAAAAACATTACTCTCTTTGATATAGGATTTCTAACTTGGGAAGTCTTAAATTTCAATAAATATATTACGTTAATGTATTATCTATAATCATCAGTCATCAGAATCAGTAATTATGTCTGTACATGTAATATTTTTTCCAAATTTCCCGATGGATTGTTTGTATGTCCGGATTTAACTCAAAAACGGCTGAGCGATTCTGATCGATTTTGTAAACGGGAATAATATACGTCATTCCATAATTGATACGCTATAGGAATCGTCAACAATAAATTCAGGCATCATAAAAAAAAATAGTAGTAAAAGATTTTGATGACATTTCTTACACGGGAAGTATATTATGTCATTTCTCAGTTAACAGACTATATGAATTGTCAATAATGAGAAAAAATTAAATTACGGGATGAAAACAATTATTGCGTATAGAAACGCGTGCGGAGCCGCGGGCGGTACGCTAGTTTATTATAAAAGAGAAAAGTTCAAAGGAGGTTTATTAAACATACAAAATTTCAAGTGTGTATGTAGGTCGAATAGTTTTTGACTTATGGAGGGTTGGAAAATAGCCCGAAATAGTTCGTGTAAATATACACACTAGCTGATGTTATAAGGCATAACTTTGATTACTTTTATTTTAGAAAACTAATTGGAGATCCGAACAAAAAATAAAAAAGGTTTTTTTGTAGTCCACGCGAGCGGAGCCGCGGGTACAGCTAGTTTATTAATATGCGTATAACATGCATAACATTGCATATGCATCCACACCATCAACTAATGTATCAAAACATTAATCAATCGAACTTCAATTATCATGATAAGAATTAATCTTGATCGTATGCAATGTCACTCGAAAAAAACCTTCGAAAGGAAATATCTTACCAACAGATCTGTTTGACCTACATTTACTTTAAACAAATCCTTGAATTAATTTAATATAGACAAACAATGATAACATATTAAATTTTATGTCAGAAAATTGTACAAACTTGTTATAGTTCAAATCTTCAAACCACTAATATTTATTAATAATATTTTAAATGAAATCACCATAAAAATATGCAACCAAATTGAATGTTTTTCCGTAATATCAATGTTGAGGGTTTAAAGGTAACAAAGCCTTAGATCATAATTAAAGAGAAAGCAAGGAGTTGCTGACACAACTCCAAGTCCGGTGAAGCTGTAAAAGCCGTCTGAGCCTGCCGGGCCCTATGTAGGTTCCAAATTTAATGAATCTGTGTGGATGAAAAGTGAATCACGGTCATTATTTTCTTAATTATTTTGGGGTTATAATTTGACGGATTCTTTGGTATAGCGGCGAAAGTGCTCGAGAACCTTTTAGAGAAAATGAACTCTCGACTATACAGTATGTACCAATAATTATCAATATTGTAACCATTTTCTATGCTATGTATGCATAATAAACCTAGCACGTTTGAGGGTATCCAAGTTATCATAAACTTATTTTGAAAGCGCTATATACGAAGACATAAAAGGGATGCAATCATTAATTTCATCTATAATTTATCGCATTAAAAAAACTATGAACTAATAAGAAGAAAATGTCATAAAAAATCATAAATAAGTTATTTGAAAGTAACTGATATAATGAGGACTTCATGAAATATGTATCTAGCCAAGCCCCTATAGCAAATGCCGTAATAGACGCATTGCGTAAACTTAGTTGAAGCAGATCGTAACTCTCGGTCGACGATCTCAATTTTTTTTGTTATGCAACACAACATAAATGATGCTTGGCAAATGTGTCAATAAATTGGATAACGTAAACTTGCCACTGAGAAAAATAACAGTAAATATCCTTTATCCCAATAAGAAAATCGTAAATTAAATGATAAACATAATGTACTTTTTATCAATGACATAGTTACTTCAAAAATAAACAACATTGAATGAGGTAAAATCCCGAAGCATCTGATTGCAGTTACAGGTTGCATTTATTTCTCTGCCTGCCTAAAATTCATATTGCATACAAGCCTACATTTATTACAATATTTTACATAAAAAGCCATTTTAAAACACTTTCATTGAAGTACCTACTTTAAATGAAATGCAATTAAAAAATTACATATATTGTTTAATATCTCCAGTGTCTAGAAAGCGCAGGTCGATAAACTTGCCTTCGTCACGTATGTTTACGGATTCCTACGTAATATATATCATTAAAACCTCCGATCTTTAAACAACAGAATGGTTATTATGTTTATTAATTATTATAATTAATTAAATGCTGATGTTTGTAGAAAGTAATCTGAAATGTCTGGAACTAACGGTTCGATTCTAACATTATTTTACTGATAGAAAACTACATTTTTCCTGAGTGACATAATGGTTATGATTTATTAAAAAAATATATCGTTATAGTTTTAGCGTTACGGCCACAATTTCACCTTATGTTAAGTGACTATGTGGCCCAAGATGATAACACACTAAGCCTAATGCGAGGACTGGCTCTCAAGTGCAGCTGCCGGAACTCGCTTATTCGTGTTTGACTTTATATTTTCAACATGAAGGTGGTAGCTAGCGATCATTAGAAAAAGCCCAGGCTCAATGCATCAAATAATAATATTAATAATTTTAATATTTTAATTAACGCGTACAAAGTTGCGAGCGGTTGCTAGTTATGTTTATGATATTATAATTTTTATTTAACTAGACCTGATGAGAAAACACAAATATCTGTTCCAATACATACTACTAAAGATAATTGTTGTGTACCAGTAAAGCAACGATTCCTATATTTGGTTCCATGTAAAGTTCATAGTTTGCGAAGGTTCCGCGTATCAGTCACATTTATCATTAAATCCACAGATTTGAGAAAAAGTAATCTAATTAACCTCCCTTGAACACCTAGAATTCCAAATTTCACAATATACTTCTACATGCAATTTATTGCGAGTCATTTCACATATTGATAATACGGACACTTAAATAAAGATTTATAAATAAATAAAATTTCGATATTTACTGTCGGTAAGTTTCCACATACAAAGCTATTAGAGATAACCGTGTAAAGATCATTATTTCTAATTTATCATCAAGTTAACAATCTTTTTCCATTAGTATTCTTCGGACGCTTATTTCTTTGTCCACGTGAACGATTGCGAAGTCTATAATTCCGAATGTCATTGTCTCTTGCTAAACTAAGGATATAGGTACAACAATAGTTCCTATTTAAGGTGACAGGAAACAAATGATCAAAACATTAAGGATGGTAAGACGGAAAAATCAGATTTCTTTCATACCTTGAATCAATAATAATATTATATTCTAAGGAAAATAATTAATACTGATAAATGGGTAAGACGGATGCTGATTGCATCCAAGTTTTTAAATTATGTCTTTTAAATTATGACACTATTATCAGTCTTGAAGTCGAACAAGTTGTTGTGAACAAGTATGTTTACAGAATTGCAAGTGAAATATGTACGTGCGACTTTGATAAATAAATTGACTAGTTTATATAGTTGAATGCGCATTGTATTATATTTAGATATACTAGCTTTTGCCCGCAATTTTGTCCCCTGATGTTTTCGAAATGAAATGACTCGCGCGCCACCTACTGTAAAGTGGCTGTATTAATACAGAACAAACATGGGTGTGCGCAAACAATTACCAAATTTAATCGCAGTCGGATGAATGGTTTAGGATTGCATAGGGGACAAACAATGAAATATTCGTCTATACATTTTATAAAACTCAAAGCCTCTCTGTCTGTCTATCCATTTATCTTCTTTTCACGCGAAAACCACGTATCCGTTTTGTTTTGGCTATGTTATCTGGCAATGAGATAGGATAAATTGTGTTAAATAAAGTAACATACGAAATAAGAAGCGACGATCATGGTGAATCAATTCGAAAAGACTACGCTTTTGGAGCGCTTAAATCGCTGAGTAAACCATAAGAGATATATCAAATTAATGTACAACATTATTGTAGATTAATGTATTTAATGTAATGTAAATGTAATTAATGTACGACAAAATGTAAACAAATAAAAATGTGTTACGTATATTACGTATGTATTTTTAAAAACAAAAACCACTTTTTTTTCAATGGCGGTAAACATTTTGAATTTGAGGTCATATTTGTCTAAGAATGTCAGAAGTTACAAGCAATAAAATGTGTAGTTTTTTATTTAAAGTTAAACAGGTGAAACTAAATAAAAACTTATAAAAGTACTGCTTGTGTATAGCATTATTCTAATAGTTAAGAGTACATTTATCGAATATAGAATTAGAAAGCTGTTTTAATACAGTTCAGAACAGTTCCAAATAAAGAAACACAAATTTTAAGAAAAAATAATTCTGTAATTATCTATGCGCTAATTTTACTCAGAATAAAACTTAAATCACCTTGCTAGTTAGAATACTAGTGAATATAACACAGTCCAATCACCCTCGTTGTAGCTGAATGTTCGCCGGAGCATGTCCAATGTGGCAATAAGCACTAACAAGCAAAGACCAATTTTAGCGATTTCTCTCTTTAAAAGAGAGAGTTTGAAGTTTACTTGGATATTTTAAACAGATTTATCACCAGGTTCTGGTTTAGTAGTGTTTTATCATGTACCTAGGGAGTGTCTATTAATTACAGGAGCTCAAAATGTGGGGAAAGGTCCGGCAAAACCTCATTTAAAGGGGTTCATAAAAATCTCTCGTCAAAATATTTGCTACTACTGAGACTATTCTCCTAATCCCTAAAACAACAAGTTACATATGAAAAAAAAAAATTATTTTATATACTAATAGCTACCAGCCCCTGCTTCCCAGAGGTAGCAGAGTAATGCATATAACTCTGTTGGTTTACAAGTTGCAGGTCAGTAAAGCTTCCAGTCGGCATGATTTTTTCCGACATTGTCAAAAATCATATCAAGAATATATACAATATTTCAGACAATTCACACTAAAACTTAATTAATTATACACTCTAACCTTCCTCATGAATCACTCCGTTGATGAAAACAGATTGAAAATGCGTTCATTACTTTTTGAGTTTATCACGTACAGAGAGACGCGGCGGAGGGACTTTATTTTATAGATGTGCCCGTGGCTCCGCTCGTGTGGACTACAGAAATTGTTTATGAATATATCGTGTTTTTTTTTTATAAAGATCAAGTATCTACCGCGTAAAACAAAAAAAAATCTAACCAGTAGTTTTTGTGTGATGCGCGCACAGCGGCTAACCTCAAACATTTTAATTATATAGATAGAAGATATAACTTCACGCTACAACTCTAAGGAGTGGAGCAGTAACCATGATCGTCAGGCAATCCAGAAAGCTGTAGACAAATACTGGAAGTGAAATTTCAGAACAACAATCGCTACTAATATTATAAATGCAAAAGTAACTATGTCTGTCGGTCTGTTACGCTTTCACGCCTAAGCCATTGAACCGATTTTGATAAAATTTGGTACACAGATAGACCAGATCTTGGGAAAGAACATAGGCTACCTTTTATTACGAAAACAAAGGCCTGAAGGGGTTGAAATAGGTGATTAAAGTTTGTCATTGAAACTTTGTATTTAGGCACTTGATAAGTCGACAGTTTGTATGTATATTATTTGCTAAATAAGTATTCTAAAAAATTAAAATGTTGCCCAAAGTAAATATTCCAAACGGACGATGTCGCAGGCAAAAGCTATACGCTATACGCTATATAGCTAGGCTATACGGGTGAGTTATTGCGGCGGGGCGCGGTGGTGATTTGGTCAAATAAATTTAACACTGGTGAAACCCTAGGGCACATCTCGCTAGGGCATATGCCTCGAATTCACATAGAAGATATCAGTATTAACGCTTAGATATTTGAACTTGCTGCCAGGCAAATCGGTAAAGTGCTTAGGAAGCTTATTGTACCATTACTTTACAAAAAATATCTTGCTAAGTCTAAAAGATGGCATTATTTCTAGTATTAAAATTATACCGATAATTAAAATTTCCGAAAAAAAAAAAACAGAAGTAACGATTTTTTTTTTAATATTATTATTAAGCCTTTAGGCTCTCGCTACCTTAACGGAGCTAAAATCTTGAAGTCACAGAACTGCCCAGTTACATAAGGAAACTTTTAATATCAATATAACCAGACATACATACGTTCAACAACAATGCGAAAGTGTTAATGCTTTTACTAGTGTTTTGCAACTTACGTATAACGTAATCTCTATACATTTTGACATTTATACGTTTATGGAACAAGCCGTAATGTTATTGAAATAACTAATTCAAGGTTGTCTCCGTACAACGTGTGAATACTAGGAATGTGATCCTTTCTAATCGACTGAATACCGTGTTGTTTATTTGAACCACTTTACTTTTATGACTTTTAATTTACCAATTTATCTACTATACATAATATAATATTACTAGCGCTTTTCCCGCGGCTTCGCTTGCGTCATATTTGAGCTATGCCCCTTATTTTTTACTTTCTAACTGAATTTCTAAATACCAATTTTCATAGGTGTAAAAATGACAGATTTTTATACAAACTTTCATCACCTTTTTCACCACCACATTTCTAAAAATCCTTCCTTAATGCTCACCTACAGTGTAAACGGAACCCGCATGCAAATTTTCACTGTCCTAGCCCCAGTTGTTTGGGCTGTGCGTTGATCGATCAGTCAGTCGATCAGTCAGCCAGTCAGTTTCTTACTTTATATCTATACTAATATAATAAAGCTGAAGCGATTTTTTGTTTGTTTAATCACGCTAATCTCTGAAACTACCAATCGGATTGGAAAAACTCTTTTTGTATATGTAATAATTATCCTATTATTCTTATTTTTGTTTAAGTTCTGTTATTTTATTTGTATATATTTAAATTTAATACTTGTGTTATCTGTGCATGCGCCGTGTACACCTATAAATGTAACGGCATTTTTATTTTATTATATTAAGAGTTTTTTTTAAAATAGTGTGTAATGCTAAGTTATGTTGGTGAACCATAATAAATAAATAAATAGCCAGATTTCATAGGAATAGTATAGGCTATCTAGCATTAGGCTACACCTCTCAGCTAGCCTTTTTTGTTAAGTAAGTCGAAAGAAACAGCGCACCCTAACTGCTTTATCCGCGTACGCTGGCGTATTGGTTAGTGATACGTAAATACAATGATGTACAACAAATATTGCACTCCTTAGTACATATAAAAAAGTACTCGATACCTTATGCCTATCTCTTATACACCAGCTACAATAAGGTATTTTGTGACAAAGTTATATTGAAAATTGAAAAGTGATTTATGAGCATTATTATTAGTCATGGCATATTAATCCTTACGAACGAAAGTAACTTCATCATCAAGATAAATGTATGTAGATAAACTTTGCCCTTTATAGCATGTTACTTGGACGAATAGTTTGGGAGATAATGTAAAATTAAAATAATTCAACACTCGGCTTGGATCTATGACCATAGAGTATACCATAGAGTTGTTACTCAACACTGGCCGCCCGATAAAAATATTTTCTATACTGAAGTATTATAAATCATCAATCAGCGATTTCTTTGCAATTATACGCGGGAGAAACTGCGGGCTACAGCTAGTATATATAAAGCTGAAGAGATTATTTGTTTGCCCGCGCTAATCTCTGGAAATTTAATGAGAACGGTTAAAGGATATATAACTTCACGCTACACCCTAAGGAGCAAAGCAAACGGTGAAACCGTAGGGCACAGTTAGTTAGTAATAATAATAATAATGTAAACCAAACAATTGTATAATAGTTCATAGCGCTTATTTATTATCTAATGAAGAACCATGAAGTTTCATCATTGTTAAATTTAAGTTTGTGAAGTGGTAGGGGCGGGGCGGCCATAGAGTAATAGAAGGGCGCAGCGCGACGTGGTGTCTCTCTGGATGGCGACAATAATAAACATGAAGATGAACACTATAAACATTGCATGTAGTAAATTTTTTGTTATGACTTAAAATGTAAATAATTACATGCTTATTGCTTTGACACATCGCACTTAGGAGTTTTTTTTAAACTACCACTCGGATTCGTAACATTTTGTAGTAATAGGCAGACTGATGAAGAATAGGCTATATAACTTCACGCTAAGACCCTTAGGAACGTAGCAGTAAATACGAACGTCAAGCAATCTGGCAAACTGTAGGCATGTACGGGAAATAGAACAACGATATGGCTACACGGGCACGTTGGCGGCGGCGCCGTAATTTGTCGAATAAATTTAACACGGGTGAAACCGTAGGGCACAGCTAGTTTTTAAATAAAACATAATACGTCACAATTGAGTGAGCACCAATCCAGTAATTCTTCGCATAAACACCAAAAGGCGTTTTGGACGCATGACTTTACCATTCTGCCTCCATAAAAGCAAATCTTGTCACAAACCTCTTACAAATAACTGACAAACCCCAAGTGGTTCGCGTGTCCCACTTTAAGAAACCTTGAGCTTGTGTATATCCAAAGTTTCAGATTCCTAATGGCTTTCCACATGATATTACATATGTGACAACAGCGTGTCTCTTGGTGGACCACTAAACATAGTCCACATGCACTACAGATATTTTTCCAATGTAGCAACAGAGCTAGTAAGACAACCTTATGCTCCACTACTCCACACACATTTATAATGCACTAATTATTTATGTTTAGTAAATGTATTTTTACTACTTAATATTATGAAGGATTCTAATGGCCTCTCAATTGAGCAATGACATATACTTCAGGTATACAAATATTCATAAAAAATGACTAAGAATTAAAAAAATATACAGTCTAAACCGTTTATGGCGACATCGTTTAGAACAACATATCGGTTAAATTGACCAAAATCAAAGGTCCTGGCTGAATGTTATATGACCGCCTTATCGAAAACATTGGTTTTTACGACATTGTTTACTACGACATACCGCATTAAGCGACCACATTTGGTTAATGTTTTCGGAGAATTATATCTGTAGAACGACCGGCTCAGCTGTATTGTAAACAATTTGAATAGGTAACTGTATCCACATCTGGCACAGTATAATAGTCAATGGCTATTATCGTAAAAGTAAACAAAGTTTAGGGTCTTTTGTAATTCTTAGAAACAAAGCACATGCATGCCGTAGCCTCAAGGCCCGCTTCGTCATATCTCTTAAGTCAGTTTGTTACTTATCTTTACACAAGACGCACCAAAACATATTGTTGAGTTAACTGTGAAAATTGTAACATGTCGCAAAACAGAAAACAAATCAATATCGAAGAAAAATCGCGTATTATATCAAAGCTAGAGAAAGGAATTCCAAACAAAGACCTGGCAAAAGAATATGGTGTATCACACTCGACAATTTCAACCATTTGGAAAGAAAGGGAGAAAATTCAAATCCTTTACGACAAGAATTTTTTGAAAATGAAACGAGCCAGAACAACGCGGCATACGAAGATTGAGGAAGCTTTGTTAAAGTGGTTTAAATATCAAAGGACAAATAATGTGCCAGTAAATGGACCAATTCTTCAACAAAAATCAAACGATTTTGCTCAACGTTTTGGTGAAGATTTTGTTTGCTCGTCTAGTTGGATTCAACGTTTCCGGGCTCGACATGGCATTGTCGGCGGGAAAATGAGTGGTGAAGCTGCCAGTGTGGATAAAGATGCTGTAGACGAATGGATTACGCAAAAGTGGCCTACATTATGCGAAGGCTACAGTCCAGAAGACATTTATAACGCAGGCGAAACCGGACTTTTTTACAATATCACACCAGACAGGACTTTAAAATTCAAAGGAGAGAATTGTTCGGGAGGAAAAATGTCCAAGACGAGACTAACGATCATGGTTGCAGCAAATATGACAGGATCCTGTAAAAGGAAGCTTTTAGTTATTGGGAAATCTAAGAAACCAAGATGCTTTAAAAACATATGCTCACTGCCGGTAACATATGAAAACAATGTGAAGTCATGGATGACATCGGAAATTTTTGAAAGATGGTTACGAAACTGGGACGCTGAATTAAAAGCAAACAATAAGAAAGTTATTCTTTTAGTTGATAATTGTCCTGCTCATCCGGCTGTTACTAATCTGAAGCGTATTAAACTCGTGTTCTTATCACCAAATGTTACATCTGTACTGCAACCTATGGATCAAGGTGTAATAAGATGTTTAAAATCTCATTATAGAAGACTGCAAGTGTTAAAGTTAATACAAAGCATTGACAGTAATAATCAGAACAGCTTTACGGTTCTTGATGCCATCTTGATGATATCAGAAGCATGGGAAAAAGTTTCACAAAAAACTATAGCTAACTGCTTTGGGCATGCAGGTTTTAAAGATCTTACAAGTCTTATAACAAGAACCTCAGATGATGTGATTGACGATGATGAAGAGGACAATATTTCTTTGGCTCAATTAGCCCAAAATTTACGACCTGCTTTATCTACTACTGAAACAGACGAGTTCATTGATGTAGATCAGTCTATTGCAATTTGTGCACCAGCTACGGAGGATGATATTGTACGTGAAGTTCAAGAGGAAAATGAAAATGAACAGGAAGACTCGGAAGAACAATTTACAGTGCCAACTTTGATTGACGGTCTCAATGCTGTTAGTGTATTACGATAGATTGTTCTTTTTAATGAAGAGTTCCACATGCAGGCAAATTGTGACGATACGCTGATTAAAATCCAACGTGAATTACAAAATGTGTATGCACGACAGAAGTGTTTCAAACAAACTAAAATTACAGATTTTATGCATACAAAAATGATGGAAAAATGATATTGTTCTTTTATATTATACGTTTGTATTGAAGTAAACAAAATGCGGTTTAATTTCCTACATGAATATACATATGTATTATCTTTCCTATTAATACTTGTCACCGGTTGTTACAACTATCGGCTTTTACGACTCAATATGAGTTGTCCCTTCGATGTCGTTATAACAGATTTTGACTGTATTCTAAAGCTTTATTGTCAGTTTTAATGTACAGATAAACTAAAAATTTACTAAAATAGATCATTATCTAAAACCAAAAGACAATGTAATAAATAAGAAACTTATAAAATGAAAAAAAAGATTATATTTATGTAGGAAAAAAATTTGATAAGAAAATTATTTAATGTTTTGGATGTGCTTAGCATTACTTTTGCACTAATTCATCGCATGAATTTCCTTATAATGAGTAACAAGAAATTGAACCTTAACCTTAAACTAGAATTCAACATTTAACCTTACAAGCACTTTTTGAGTACTTTTAAGGAAAAGGAGAATGTAAGCATGTAAAAAAAAAATTATTCCTACACCGAATTCATAGCATAAGGATTATTACCATACTAATTAGCTATAAAATATTTACTAAAATTTGTAACAATCTAGATATAAAAAAAAAATACAAATTAGACAAATTTTCACACTTGTTTGTTTCTAGAAACAATGTTTTTGCAATTACAAAAACAATTTTTTTTTATATTCAAGTATAAATATATATATATATATATACTTATAAATAAATATGTAAATATGATGCTGATGACATAAGATAATGTAAATGATATAATTTCAATAACTTTCTTATTTAAAATTTGTATAGTTCATCATTTATTCTACATATATTATTTTAAATCAGTAAAAAATATTTTTCTCTTTAAATATATTTACACTATACACAAGTTTCACATGTACAAAATAAACTACGTTCTAATATTTTTTGTACTAAAATACTATTTATTGTAAATACTGAAACATTTTTTGATACTTTTATCCACGTAAATTTTAAATGGAAAATCAACAACAAACTTATATAAAATTATTTGTTACTTACCTCTATATTTCCCATTGTTTGGAATGCTGTAAATACAAACATAAACCCAAACCCTAAAAGTATAACATTTGCAAATTTTCGATCCATTTTTGTTCAATTTTAGTATATGTTTAAAAGTAAAAATGACTACTAAAGAATTACAACAAACACAACAAAGCACTTAAACAACCACAAATGAACTGCGGACTTGACGCTTTCTTGCGATAACACATTCAATTCTGCATGTTCCCTCCACCACACTCGTAATACGTAAGCAAATATACAAGCTGAGCAGAGAATAGTATTTGTTTTCTTACGACATAACGTATTTGTAGCTAAAGCTGTAAAATGTTTTCCTTTTCGCCGATATTTTCCCCGATTTTGACATTAACGTCATTAGTGTCATTCTATTATTAGTCTTCTTGCTTTGGCGCCGCAAGAAGTACTTGCCAGTGCCAATGTGGTGTCTTCGTAGTATTTTTATGTACAAAGTTGATCCAACAAGATGGTGGCTCTCTTTTTAGAACTTTCTAGAGTTTTTGTGTCACCTCAAAATGCATGTTTCCAGTTTATATTTATAGTCCACTTCACGTATGCACAATAACCAAACTATATCACACAAAATGATACCATCATTACTTAATACAGGGTCAAAAAACCTAAGTTAATGAGTAAAAAATAAAAACCACAACATGGCACTTCAAGATCCTGCCAAAAACTCCATAATAACGACTTTTTTGAAGTGTAAACTTCTTTAGCACTGTTGTGGTTTGAATCTCGACGAAACGAAAAAGAAATAGTAAAAAAAACAACAATATACATCTATAGAATGTAGCCTACGAGAGAATGAGGAATAAACACATTTACATTATGCACGGTTAATGTAAGTTCTGCTTTTCAAGATTTTGATCGTCATTGGATTTGCCTAGTGCTGTGAGTCAGCCAGACTTCATACGCAGTAAGCACAAGTAGTCGATAGTTCGAATCCCGCTGATTAAGATATTAAATCCGCGGATATTAAAGGAACATAAAAATAAGAAAAAAATGAAATAACATTTATTTTTTATATCAACTTTATTTAGGTATCTATAGACCATGCAGCCAATTCAAATGTTGTTTTTGTAATCCATGTTTAAGTTAAAAGACTAGCACCATGTCTTAAGTGTCATTTATATAAAGGCCGAAACCATGTCAACAATGGTGAACTGAAGTCAAATATGGCGTCTATAATATTTCTGCGAGCATAGTTTCTTCTTATTCTTCTTTTATTTACTAGCAACTATGTACTTACAAAATCACGTCAAGGTTACCTATAGAGAGTATAATTTCCAATTATCTTGCAATCTCTTCAAATCATCAAACTTTAGTTAAAACTTTTCAGGGAGATTTTCTGGCAACCTAAAGTGCATATAGGGAACATGCATTATTATTATTTTGTATTTATTAGTAGTGGATCTACACTTATGCACGATAACTAAACTACATCAGGTAAAATGCCGCCAAAATTACATAATAGTTCACCGAACTCAATTTAATATTTTTCACTCAAGTAGGATTTTTTTGATGTCTCTCGAAAATGCTGACTTGAGTCGTGTACTACTTAGTCTGTGGTTGCATCTACTCTTTGGGCCACACTAGACTATGCACAAGCCTCGACACTATAGTTGAATGGGAGAAATTTTATTATGAAACTACGTCCAGCGGCTCCCCAGGCGAATTTTTTCGCCGATATCCAAGTGCGATAAGACACGACGCGCCTGAAATTGAAAATATTTAGTAGTTTTCTAGTTTTTGGTAGATTTAAGGTAATCAGATTGAAATTTTATTAGGTGAAAATGTTTAAGTAGAATTTAGTAGGTTTCGGTATAGGACGAAATATCTAATTATAAGTTGGCTATATTGTTATGTTCAACATTAAAAAATAATCAAAATGACAATAACGATACTTAAAAAAATAGGTACTTCGATACTTGTTTTGGTCCTTTTTCAAGACTAGATATAAGATGAAATTCGCCGTTGTTACATCTTTTCATATTTATGTTGTGTACCTAGTATTTTTCTACGGCCGAACACGAATATATGCGACTAGATTAGACTCCCTTTGATTATAGCTGATTCGCCTAAAGTCGACGCTATGGTTTATAATATTTATTTAGCTTTTCGCCAATACATATTATGTACTCTGTGTTTTTCACTGTAGGCAACACTTATTTTGAAAACTATTGTCAGTGGTATATCTTTATTTTTCTGATTCATCGAAGTTTATATTGTTATTTTCTTTATAATTATTTTATAATAAATGCTTTGTGATTGTTATAAATGGGAAATGTAGTGCCTTATTATATTATTATTTTTTAATATAAATAATACCTGTATTCGGTGCATCATTGGTTGCCGAGGATGATCTCATTGACGTACTGACATTACGTTCTTTTAGCAAAATCTTGATCGTTTTGTTATTTTTCGATCAAGTCCAATGACCTTGCGGCTTATGCATAACATAATTTAAAAAAACTAAATGAAAATGAAGAAACAGTTCTATAGAGTGAAACAGCTTGCAGACCAAACGTTTTCAAGGTACTACTCAGTATTTTTATCTTAAAAGATAAGATCAACAGTCCTTTGTGGATTTAATACAATAGTTCATACTATTTGAATATCAGTAACGTTCACGAAACGACTTGAATAAATTTGTGGCTTATTCTTGTAATAATTTTAAACCATTGTCATGATTTTATTTATTAGGTCGGGTAAAGGTGAAAATTTAACAGATGAGCTACAAACGGCCGATAAGAAGGTGGAACACTTACGGAATGCCTTGCATCTTATCAGCAAGAGGCTATCAACTGGAGCCGGGAATACTCAGGGGCAGGATCCGGCAGCGAGAGAAAAGAGGCTTAAAAAGTTACCAGAGTACCTTCTAGGATTGTCTATGTGCGAGGCTGGTAATTTTGATGATGAAGATAGTATTTTAAAGTACATTTTACATGAATGTGGTGAGTTATAAATTTTTACCTTTATATATAAAATGATTTTACCCTTAACATTTTATTATAGCTTATCATCCTCCAAATGCTCTTACATTTATTGTAAATAAACATTATGATTACATTGTCAGTTGAGTGAATAAGTAAATGTACTTGTGTGATTAATTCCTAATTATTGATTAAATAGTTGATCACCTTAATGTGTTTTATTAGAAAAATCATTTGCAAGGATAGTGTAGAGAATTATTTATTATAAGTACTGATTTTACTTATGATAACATTTTTGTGTTTTAACAAGATATATTTTACATACATATACATATTACATACATATGTATGTTACACAACTAAACATTTTGGTTTAGCTAAATACAATTTCAGTTGCATGACGAAAAGATCTATAATTATAATTAAATATTATTTGCATACAAAATAATTTAATTTAGTCATAGAGCTATGATAACTAGGTAATACATTGTATCCTGTACCTAAAACAGTAAACTAACCATATAAATGAACAGATTGATCATTTATTAATATAACATATCTAAATATTATATAGTTTTGCTTTTTCAATATACTTACAATAAAACATTTGTTAAAATTATGGTTAACTGTTAATGTGTGTAAATATTTACTAAAATATCATTTACTATAATAATATTCATTTTTAATATTGTTTATAATGTTCATGTTTATAATTTGTTTAAGGTAAAACTGAAAAAATCCTAGCTAATGAAATTGCTGAACATGAGTTAAAAGTAGAGCAACTTGTGTGTGCACCACTGAACACTATCAGTGACCAAGACGTTCCGGCTATAATGAAAGCAAAAAAACAACTCAGCAGGTTAATCAATGAAAGGGAAACAGCAGCAAGCAGATATAATGTGAGTGACTTATCTCAAGATAATCATTTTTATCTATATGAATTTAATCATTCTACACATGAGAGGATTTCAACATGAACATGATATACATATTGTAGTAAAATTGATTAAATATATTTGTAGATTTGTGTGTCACTCAATTTTTTTCATAGGACTTATTATCTGTTCAAAAAAAGCGAGATATGTGTATGTCAAAACCATTCAATATTATCATATAAAAACTGTATACAATAAAACTAAAAAAGCTACCATGCTATACTATGCTGGTGGGTTTTTACCACACAAGTATGTCGCAGAAATCGGCAGTAAGCAATGAAAATCATTTCAGTTGTGACATTTGCTTGAGCAGTGCAGTGGTTCATTTTTTGCGGCAAGCCCATCGGGGACAACCTGCAGGCATAGTGTGTAGACTTTACAGAAAATATTATGGAATGGAATATTAATAGTTTTAATATTTACAATGAGTTAAAATATAATTTACAAGTCACCCTTAAGTTAATAATATTGTAAATTATACAAATACTTTCTATTCTTTCATATGTTATAGGGTTTAGCGTTATGGCCACAATCTCACCTAATGTTAAGTGGTAATGTGGCCCAAAATGGTAACATGCTAAATCTAGTGGGATAACTGGCTCTCAAGTGCAGCTGCCCGAACACAACTATAAGTGTTTTCTAATTGTGGGTAGTAGCTAGCTAGGTGGGTATTAGAATATGCCCTACCACCATGCTATTATTTCGTCACAATGATTTTCTTTTCTTTGATTGATGTGGTATTGGTATACACTACTACTGAGTATCATTCCTTTTTTTGTGTGCATATGTTATGGCATTAACAACATTAAAATGTAATTAATGATTTATCCTATCCCACCAATTGGTTAAATAAAAAGAGACCTGCTCACAAATATATTTCTTTTAGCATTTAGAACGCCAGAAAGAAGAAAATCCTACGAAATTAGCAGCAGCACGTGATGAATTAGAAGAGGCAGGGACACGCGTCGAAGCCGCACGGGATGCGCTCGCAGCGGACATGTTCGCTCTCGTAGCCAAGGAAGCACAACTCTCACACACGTTGATACAGTATTTGAAACTGCAGAGGGCTTATCATGAATCAGCTCTGCATTCTCTGCAAGACACCGTTCCGGAACTGGAAAGATTTATAAGTATGTACACTTCAAAATTAGCAAACAAGTAATTGCGCTTTAAATTTAAAACACTAATTTAGTTTTATTATCAATTGGTGTTTAGTCATAATAGAAGACAATGCCCATTTATTATATGATGATGTTCAGGCAAGGGTGAAGATAGTATTTCATCACTACATAGTATAAAACAAAGTCACTGGCGCTCTGTCCGTCCCTATGTATGCTTAAATCTGTAAAACTACGCAACGGATTTTGAAGCGGTTTTTTTGAATAGATAGAGTGATTCAAGAGGAAGGTTTATATGTATAATACATGCATAATATTATAGAGAAACACTGATTAATTTAGAGGTTTCTAATGTGATGTCGTAAATAAACCCTTTTTTTGCACTTACATTGCAAACACTGGCTGAACCCCACGAGATAAATCAAAATAATGAACTACAGTATTGTACACCTGAAAAAGGTCAACAAAAAAGTCCACGGTGGTATATGTCTATCTCTTAAAGATAACCCACAATAACAATTTTTTATCTTTTACATTTTACGGGAAAAATGTTTTAATTACGAAGTGATTTTAAGCAATACAGTATTAATCCTTATTCAATTAAGTACCTTAAATGCATTGTCCATTCAATATAGATCAATATGACCCTTTTTAGCAAGTAATTTAAATGAATATTTAGTATCAGCATTGCACCCGTGCGAAGCCGGGGCGGGTCGCTAGTTTAATCATATATCTAAAATTTTTTTTTTTAGAAAACATAAGTGGTGCTAATATTTAGTAAAATTATTTTTATTTTCATAGTTAAAGAAGTAATTCCAAAGATAATATTGGAAGTCGAAGTTATAATAGGTAGTAAGTAATGCATGAAATTTGTTATTATTTACAGTTTAAATTTAATTCATTTGCCAAATTACATAAGAAACACATGCTACGTTGATAATATAAACAAAAAATAGTAACACGTAATATGTGATGTAGGTTATATTCCACAAATTACATATTAATTTAACAAAATATCAAAGTTTACCACAGAATCACTAATAAGTTTGGTTTAATTATGTTATTGATTTTATTTACTTAGTGATTACTATAATATTTTTGTTATTATTAAGTGTAATATAAAAATTATAACTTTTTATATTGAGCAGGAAGGTATTTAATTTTTATTTACCTAAATTATTAGCTATACAGATTTTTCTACATTTAATCAATTAAGATAGCCTGTTTCTTAAAAATTACTTTATGAACTGATATAAAGCCAATATTTCTATTAAATTGTTAATTATCTCATACAAAGCTAACTGGCTTGACATTGTTTACTTCCATGCCTACATTATTTTCTAATTGCCACCTTTATTCTCAATATTTTACCATTCCCATTTATTGATTTTTTAAATTAAATTTTAAGGTATTTTATGCAAATTACAAATTTCAACCCTATCCTAGCATAACTTTAGTCATTTAATTAAAAATAACAGGCAATTGATTTGAACGGATTAGCTGCCTCATCAGTGGACGTATCACCTAATCTTAGTATAACCCTGGCAATAGGTATCATAAGGTTCATATCCAAACTGTATCTCTCTAATTCTTTATTCTCTGTTAAACTGCTGTATTTATAAGAAAAAGTTAGCTCGTAATTTATGGACACAATTTTTAAATTTAGCACAACACAGTTGCACTTATCATCTCAAACAAAATTATTAGTGTTAACATTCAAAGCAAGGATATGTATGTAACTTTAATTGTCAGTCCAATTAGTGGGCTAGTCATCTCAAGATAGAAATAAACATGACCTGACTATCAATTATAACGTGTTTCAATTGGAATAATTATAGAGAATTATATAAAGAAAAAAAAAGGTGTGCGGGCGATTCACACATGATCGAAGTGAAACTTCATTTTAAAAGACATTTTCTATTGTATTTAAACAGTGTGCAATATACATACACACCGACATTTACTCTCTCGCTCTGGCTCACACAAAGAGGAGAGACCGATAATGTGTGTGAAACGTTTAACGTGTTGAAAGTCGCATAAGAAGTTTCACTTCAAAAATGTACTTTGTTAAAGTCAAATTGATTCATATTAATAATATGTAGCTTTTTTGTAATATATATTTTTTGTGAATAAATTTTCGTTTGTTGTATTTCAGATATTTTATTGCTTTGTAGATGGATTGCTAAAAGTTTGCTGTACTTAGAAACTATGTTTTTTTCGCTATTATGATGAATTTCGAAGATCTACATTGTTAGTAGTTTTGAAAAACAATCTAGATCGCGACAGAAAATATAAGCCAAAATTCTAAAGTTCCATACTTAAGAAGAGGTATTAATACAATTTACATAGTTAGCTTCGTGCTAGCTTAAAAAGCATATTATTACTTCTTTAGTATTAATTGTAATGTTTCGAAGATATATCCGAACTCTCATTGAGGGTTTACATAACAGGCAATGTGTTAAATTTTAAAGCAAATTTAATTAATATTTAAAACATAAACCACAGATATTTCTGCAATCTACATATTTATTATCTATAAAAATATCCGAAAATTAAAAGTTTATCAAAAGGCAAAGGCAGATGAAAATTTGGATTTAACTGTAGAGACAATTCCTTTCCTGGATTAAAGACGACATTCATGTAAAAACTTTAAATTGGAACAAAAATCTTTATATATGAGGAAAAATATTCCAATTATTATGATAAAGCTAAAAATATAACGCGGGCTTATGCCAGAGACAATTATTGTACTCCGCTTTGCACTACAATTAGTATTATTTATTATGTAGACATATGACTTAGATGGAGGCATAACCAAATTCCAACAGAGTAATAACTGCGTTTGTGTCTATGGACTGTAATGAATTAATTTGTATTCCTTTTACTGCATAGTTACAATTGAATTGATTAACATGTTTGTATAGTTGGTTGGTAAAACAAACTCGATCAATCAAATTCTATATCGAAAACCTAAAGTTCTATATCGGTTTACAGATAGTTAGTAAATTATTTTCATATAATTTATGGTTTAGGCGTATTCCACATCTTACACGTATTTGTTGACTCGATGAAAAGAATTAATTTTAATTTCGGATTTTTAATGTAAACTTATGAATATTTATAAATTCTCTGTATATAAACCGAATTATATATATTTGTTTCAGATGATAGTTCTGTGAAGCCTGTGTTTGGTTATCCGTTGGAGGAGCATTTACGTGTAACGGGACGCACCATCGCATTTCCTGTAGAGCTGTGTGTTTGTACATTACACGAACTGGCGCTAAATGAGGAAGGTTTATTTAGGATCGCGGGCGGTATGTTTTATTTATTAATAAGGAAAATTGTACGAATAAAAATATAATATAGATATGACAGAAGTGAGAGGATATAATTTCGTAATTATTATAAACTAGCTGTGCCCCGCGGTTTCACCCGCGTATAATTTAAATCAACAAATCGCCGATTAATGATTTATAATACTTCAGTATAGACAATATTTTTATCGGTTGGTCAGGATGCGTCACATCTCACACGGCTCGAACGCGCCAGTACACCTATAGTCATAGACCCGAGCCGAGTGTTTAAATTATCTCCCAAACTATTCGTCCAAATAACATGCCATAAACTGCAAAGTTTATCCACATATGGACCGTTTATTTTGAAAGTGGTGTAAGTCCATTTTTGAGAAAAATGAGCTATCACGTAATTCATGCTTAATTTAATGTAATTTTTTATATATAACTGTCCGTGTTTAATTTCTCAAAAAATCCCAAGTTTTGTACAACTTAAAATCGGTCGGTAAATGAAATTACATAATCATCGATTATGAAAGTGTTGTAAGTCCAATTGACAGACGTAGGTGGCATAGCAGATGGATGCCGATCAGTGTTTTGTTATTTTTCATTTATTTTATACTAGCTGTGTCCCGCATCATAGAAATGGCATTGAGAAAAATGAATTTTGTGTACACACCACAAGATTACTATAATATAATAAATAGCACAATGTAGAAAACAGGATAAATTCATTTTATATGAAATGAAACGGGAGAATTTCATTTCAACAAAAAATCTCCAAAATGCAATTAAAAAACAGATAAAAAAAAACTAATGGGGAACAGGTCAATTGGTTGCAAATATGTTGGTTGAGGTTCCTCAAAATTGCACCATATACCATTTTTTATAAAACAAAGATGACGGACGCAGAATTTAAAATTATCAATTTATTACCTCTACGTCCTGGAAGACCGTTAAAATTTGAAAAAATCGCCATGGAGTCTTTGTACCAAAATGCCAGACCTATTACGTACGAAAAATATAAAGACATGAAGCAGCTACTACCCTATATACCTCCGGTGCATCATGCATATTTTGATACACTACCACATGCAGCGAATAAGTAAATTCTTGTAATCAGTATCTTGTAATGATAATGTAATTGCCGTCTAAAATAAAATTTTATGTGTTGTTATGCGTATGCGTAAACAAAATTATATTAAAATGAAGTATATTTTAAGCCATATTTGATTTTTCAAAATTGAAATTAAACGATTTTTACAATTGTCTAATTTTGAAAGTGGTGTAAGTCCATTTACAGCACATAAATATGTGTTATCGTAGTCTAATTAGCCAAAAACAAATTTATATAAACAAATTAAATGTTGATAAAACAATAGAAACAATGCCAGACCTCATATGATTTGCCTGTATTTTTAAATCAACAAATATAGTAACCTTTAATTTTCTCGAAACAAAAGAAAATGGACTTACACCACTTTCAAAGTAAACGGTCCATATAATTGTCTTGATGATGAAGTAACTTTCGCTTGTAAGGATTAATATGTCATGCCTAATAATAATGCTCATAAATACTTTTCAATTTTCAATAAACTTCGTCACAGAATACCTTATTGTGGCTTATGTATAAGAGATAGGCATATGGTATTGCGGACTTTTTTATATGTACTAAGGAGCAATATATTTGTAGCACATTGCATTTACGTATCGGTAACTATTACGACAGCGCACGCGGATAAAGTACCCTAAGTGCGCTATTTATTCCGACTTAACAAAAAACAATATTTAAGGCTAGCTGAGAGGTGTAGCCTAATGCTAGATAGCCTATACTATTCTTCGTGAATTTAGCTATCATATACAAATTAATAATACAATATTTTTTGGAATCCGACTAGAGAGTTTCAGAGATTAGTGTGTTCAAACAAACATACAATCAAACAAAAAGAAAAACTTACGCTTTATTATATTAGTATAAATTGACAGCTTTCAGCTGTAAACAAAAGGGTCTCGGAGTTTCATAACAATAGAATCTATTAAAATCAACATTATTGTAAAAATGTCTCTAAATGTAAGGCATCGTTCTTAATTATTTATGTTCGTATATCATTGTTCCAGCCACATCAAAAGTAAGAAGAATGAAGTTATCACTAGATGCAGGCCTGTTCAATGTTCCGTTACCAAGAGACTATAGAGACATGCACGTTGTAGCTTCAGTACTCAAGTGTTATTTACGTGAACTACCTGAACCTTTGTTAACATATCGACTTTACGAAAATATAATGAACGCTTCTCGACAGCCGACGGAACAAACTCGACTCAACGCTCTCTGGGAATGTATTCATTTACTGCCCGACGCTAATTACCAAAACCTTAAATATCTTATTAAGTTTTTGTCTACTTTGACTCAAAATCAAAGTACAAACAAAATGACTCCCTCAAACTTAGCTATCGTTATAGCTCCAAATTTGTTGTGGGCGGCAGACGAGAGCACCTTCGACATGAACATCACGACGGCCGTGAACTGTGTCGTGGAACTTCTCATAAAACACGCAGACTGGTTTTTCAAAGACGAGTTAAATTTTTTCATATCATTTACCAAAGAAGATTTGCTACCGGATCAGTGCGAATACGGTTTCTCGCCCAGTTTCGGGCAGGGGTGTAACCAAACGAGCGCCCTTAACCAGGACAATTCGAACGGCGACCTCAGTAGTATGAGCAAGTCCATGTTCGATTACTCCAACCAAATACAGAAGAGCGGTGTCGATGGCACCGGCAGGCACTCGAGGAGCAACAGTCACGATACAAGTCTGATATTACTCGAGAATGAAATAAAAAAAGCTCAGTCCAATAGTTCGCTCTCTGATCAATCTAGTCCACCCCACGGTAGCCCGAAACCTATAACCAGGCGGAAAAACAAACCTCTTGCCCCTGTACCCCCGAATTTCACTCCCGACAAAAACAAAAAAGCGGACACACCAGCTCAAACCATCGCAGATCCGCCTAAAGATAACTTGATCGCTGCAAAGATGGACAGTGAGAAACCAGCGAAGCCACCTAGGCCAGTCATATCCGACACCGGCAAGGTGATCACCGGCGTGCAGACAATCAATCGCTCGACTTACAGGCAGAGTAAGGCGGCCAAAGAGGAGGCGGGTAGGAACGGCAGCCGCGAACATCTCGCAGACACGCGCCGCCAAAGCCTCGAGCTCGATAAAGACAAAGTCGACGCGATTCGCTCGCCCGACGCTAGGATTGAAAAGACGTTAGTCGTCGCGAACGTGACCGCGCAAACTGGCATAGTCGGACGCATGAAAATTGTTGGTGACGGGCCCGCATCGCTCGGGGCGGAGCGAATGCCTTCAGCGAGGCTTCAGCCGGCTGCGAAACCGCCCGGGCAGCCCCCGCCGCGGCCCGTCGCCGCGCCCCGCACTCTGTTACCGGTCGCTCTCGACTCCGACGCTGACGTACAGCTACGTAACAAACCAGCAGTACCAGAACGCCCGGCCACGCTGCGTCCCCAGAGCTTTCGAGCGCCACGCGGTTCTATCTCTGACGCAGAGGTAACACCTACGGTTCTCGAACGAACTCACATCTACACTGTTGATAAGCATCAGCCGACGGTGATACAGGTAGGCGGCACGGCTACCGAAACCGAAGAGGGTCCGCGAACGACGGTACAACGCACGCACAGCTCTGGTGGTAAAGATGCCGACCTCGACGAGCCGAAGAGTCTGACAGTGGCCAGCCGACAGTTGTCACAGTCTGAAGGTAGCATTACGGAGCCGCCGTCTCCGAAACCGCAACCGGCACGCCCGCCTCGACCGCTGGTGCCTGCACCGCCGCCTCCCGTAGCTGCTCAGCCGCAACCACAGCAACCGCAACCACAGCAACCGCAACCACAACAACAGCAACCGCAACCACAACAACAACAACAGCAACCGCAACCACCACAACAACAGCCGCACCAGGAGAGCACAGACCTGTAGCAGTAGCGCGATAACCAAGGGAACGCAAACTGCATTTATATTTGGCGATCTCCGACAACTTTCACGGTTGCAATATTAGTATCCGTAACCATAGCAGACTGATGATGATAGCCTTTTATTTTCTTCTCGTCATAAATCGCCTATAATTGATTGAGTAAGAAAATAAATTGTATTATTTCGCATGATATAAGTATTATGTATTTATTTTTTTAAAGTATAATTAAGATAAAATACGTGACGGATAACAATCTATTACTAAAACGATGAGGGTCGCTCTTCACTATTATACCTGTATTGGTTGAGTACATATTTATTTATGTAGGAGACCATTTTTATTCTAAATGGATTGTTTCTGACTTGGAGATGGCATAGCTTTTATTTGCAGCATACAGTTGGAGAATGTAAAACATTGTAATTAAGTAATCGTTTCATTGACAAATATGTCAATAATTATGGATACTTGTGATATTAGAATGATATGATTACGAAGTGAGAGTGAGCGGCCGCTTGTGTCCAAGTTCATGGACGGATGCACAAAAGTCACATGTTGTATGACGATTAGCCATATTTTTGATATTTACAATTCGACACTGCGCTAGTTACAATTATGCTAATGAATAAATTTATTTTAGCCATAAGTAATTATGTTATGTAGTATTTACGATGTTTTATGTGATACGCATTTTATTATTATATACTACAAGTATACAAGCTTCTGTTGTAAGTAATAATAATAACCGAAACGATGCGTGTGTTTTTTTACAGACTAGATGCCTAATTGATGAATTATTACCTCAAAAATAAGAATGCTTGATTATATAAATATCGTTTTTATTTGAATTCATGTTTGCCATTTTACAATATAATAATTTCGTTTGCCGACACGCAATAATGATATAAGGTTCGGCAATATGTGAGCTGATTCGGTTATAACTTCATTGATTTTCTTCATTCTTTGGTGATTGATATAGAACCCTCCGGCTTCTATAATTCTCATAGCGTCGCCTGTAAAGAAATAGGGAATAAACACAAAGATACACATATCACTTTGAAAAATCAAAATAGTGTTATAAGTTTCATTCAAGGCCCTGGTGTAATTAACAATCCGTAGATAACTTTATTGTTTATGAATATATACAATCCCAACAGAAAAATAAATGTGAAAAATGGGCCAAATTCGGCATAAACGACGTTCGGGGTAGTCGTTGTCAACAATATTAGAACTGAGATCTAACAGGTGCCAAGTTCTCCTTAGTAATTCCTTTAGTTATTATAGCAGTAGGAATGTACATTCTTCAATTCATTTACAAAACAATTTGTTTCTTTTATATGGGATTTCTAACTGGACAAGTTTTTAATTATCAATGAATATTTACGTTAATTTCTAATTAGGGAGCCAATGTTTTTAATCGTTATTTATTGACAATTAAAATTTGCCAAGTTAGAAATACTATATCAAAGAAAGCAAATTGTTACAAAAGCTGCACAGCGCCATCTTTTGGCCGTTTGGAAATGCCGTTGTAGTTGATTTTCACTATAAGTATTATTTTGTTTAAAATCAATTAATATTTGTACTTTTTTGAAGTGTTTTGAAAAATTATATTTAATTGCTATTATAGCATCGATATTCTAATACCCATATAAATTGAGAAAAAACGCTAGAGCGTCTAAATTGCGCCATGTGTATGTCGATTAGCTTTCGATTTATGGAGGTCGAGCTCGAAATGGTTCGTATAAATATACACACTGCCAATATATCCCGCTTTTCTTTAACGAACTTGGCCGTGTGTCTAGACAGAATTAGTTTATAGTAACCGTAAATAAATTTCTCAGCGTTTCTTAAACTTAACTGAGACTTTTACAAACGGTAATTGATTTTTTTTTAAAGTAGCACGACTTAATGACGATACTGTTTTTTTATCTTCATAGGTTTGTCGTAGTGACCACAATCTCACCTGATGTTAAATGACGATGTGGCCTAAGATGATAACACGCCAAACCTAGTGGAAGACTGCAACTGCCGGAACACACTTATTGGTGTTTGGTTATAGATTTTCAAGTTGACGGTGGTAGCTAGCCGAGCGTGACTATGGTTTCCTCACGATGTTTTCCTTCACCGAAAACTCAGGCTCATTGCAGGGATTCGAACTCACGTGAATCGAAGCGAAGTCGTACACGCCACCACTGAGCCTGATGGCAAGCATAGTACAATCCAAAAACAACGGCGATCCGCGAGAAATCTGTCTATTGACGGTCACTATTGTCGTACCTGTTTGTAAGCCTCTCGACATCTGAATATGTACTGTATGACTCCGAAACGCCACAAATCAGAAGAGAGTCATTGTGACCACGATGTCCACGATGGTCGTGACTCGGTCAAGTCAGATCTATACCACCCTGCTTGTTTATTGGATATGCACCAGCTGAGCCCTGAACACGACACGACTAAGCCTGCCAATACAGCGGGTGTTACACCTGGTGTATGGCTGTCGCGATCACAATCGTCGTGTCACACAACAAATTTATTTACAAACTAGCACCGCCCGCGGTTCCGCTCGCATGGACTACTAAAAAGGTTTTTTATTTTTTGTGCGGAACCCTAATTATTATTATTTTTATAAAAGAAGCCTAAGTTATTTCTTATAATATCAGCTATCTGCCAGTGAACGTCCCGTCCAAAATCGGCCCAACCGTTTCGTAGATTACCCGAGGAAAAAAAAAAGGACTGACAAAATTTTTCAAAATGGGTTTTAAATTATAGGTACCGTGTATACTTTCATATGCATTTAGTAAAAATGCTGTTATTTTCACATTACAAATAGACACTTCAATTTTATTATATGTATAGATTTTCAATTTTAGTTGTCGATTTCGCAGCACAGGTTTATTGCAAACATGTAAATTTCACGAAAACCGATTTATTATAATTTTAGTAACAGCAATTTAGATCTAAACCTTTAAATGAAGCCATTGAATTATAAACAATTCATAAAAACTTACTTTCTGTAGGGAAACATTTTGCTTGCAATCCAAGTTCGAGGACTGTCATACCAGGTGTTAGAAGCAAATTAGTTACTGGAGCTCCTTCAAATGTTTGCTCCAACTCCACTGACGTTAATGACACGAGAGATTTGACATCCTTACTGTAAATTGCTTCTGTTGCTTTCTGTGCACGCACTAAACCTTCCTCTGTAATAAATGTAAGTATGCCGGCCATTAAAAATAACAAATCTTCATTTGTATGAAAAATCCAATGGCATAACTATATTACTTTTACGCTCTGTCATTAATTATTTAATATTTAAATTAATAATTAATTAATTCAAAGCTGTTACATAGTAAATTATTTTATGAACATAGATTTATTATATAGTTAGAATACTGAATTATATTTTTATACCAATCATAATGTGATACATGAATGCTACTGTAAAGAATTATTTTTCATTAAGGCACTAATTAAAGTTATTGAGGCTTGATTTTCAAACGGTGTTCTGAGAAAATGGTGACCCCATTGTTAGAATCTTCCAGAGAAGTTTTGTGGCAAGTCAAAATTAATGTTCCTCATGTTTTTAATATCTTGCTAAATAAGTCAGGTTTATTTATAAAAATAAAACAACTAAATGAATGATAATAACATAATAATAATAATATAAAATAAACAAGTTTCGGCCTAACTCGCTAAATACTATATTAGATAATAAACAAAACATCTCATGAAAGAATAGGGTGTATTATATTCAATGTAGATTCTATCACCTTTTGTCCCTTTCATCATACTTCTGTGTATATTTAAATAAAACCGGACTTTAAGTAGTAGTTTTCTATATATAATGTATATATATTTATTTACTTTACGTTTTACATACTAATTTAATTGCGTAGCTTATCTTACGAACCTTAATTTTGGATCGTTTTTGTTTTGATTTATAAATTAGCTAGTGGTACAAGTCAACTTTGATTGCAAGTCACTCACGGATTGACGAGGAAACTACATAAATTACACTGGCAGAACTGAGGGATAACACCACAGGGGCCATAGACCAAAAAAATATATGGTTTTTCTCCATCATAGAACGTGGACTATGTGGAAGTGTGTGTGTGTGTGTGCAGAATGAGGACGTGGTTTCATTATTATAGAAAAACTAGCTAACCCGTATGAGTTTTTCGCAACATTACAGAATATTAACTATCAGTTATGTTAGTTAAACAGATTGTTAATAGACGGCGTCTCCTACATTTTGGTTTTTATTATAGACTATGTGTATTTCTCGTTAATAGCAGAGAACATAAATTTTTGAATAATGTTCGAATCATTAATTTTGATACAGAATTTAAGGGGTATTTGTAGTGTTGCCACAAGAAACGCCTTTGGGATATAATATATTAATCATAATCACTTACTTCCATGAACCAATGTAGTGAGCTGGTCTGCTAAACACATTTGAGGATATCTTTGGTCAGGATGCTGTTTGTGTTTGAACATTATATCTTTAATTTCACCTAAACTGTAAAATGAGAATAATTTCAGCAGTCTCTCTACATCAGAATCTTTGGTCCTGATGAAATATTGATATAAACTGTATGGACTAGTTTTACCAGCGTCCAACCACAATGCATTCCCTGCTGATTTTCCAAATTTGTCACCTTCTTCTGTTGTTACTAGTGGAAGAGTTAAGCCTAAAACAAAAAAGCTATATAAATTCCTTCTGAATATGATATTTGTGATCAATATTAATTGTAAAACATGGATGACATGATTTTTCAAAATGATGTGCTTACAATAATAACCTTTCATCTATTTAAAACCAATATATTATAACTAACTACACCATCTCAACCTCGATTTGCCATGATGCCGTTTCACAGCATTTTATATCTTCTCCAGTTACTTTAGTTCAGAAAGCTTTAACCAAGATACTAGAGAGATCTGGCCAGCCTGTTTAGTTTGTCCATTTCCTTGGCCTTTTAGTAGCCCATTTAATGTGCTCATCTTCTATACATCTTATAAAATTCAACGTCTGTCTGTCCCATTATATTATTATCACGCGAAAACAGCTTCTCCGATTTAGTTATTTTTTATTTTCATTGATAGCTATGTCACTTGGGCAAGATAAAGTAACATACGGAATAAGCAGTGACAATAATGGTGAATCGATTCGTAAAAAAGACGCATTTGGGGCGCTTAAATGGCTTACACTGAGTAAACCATATAAGATATATCAAATTAATGATCTACATAATTGTAGATCTAAAAAGACCTATAAAAAAGTCAATACCATATCCTACAATAGCATATGTCTATCTTCTAAGGATCACCCACAATAAGCATTTTTGGAGCAGCACAATTAGCGCGTGCGATCGAATGACAGCATTCTGTAATCCACGCGAGTGGAGGCCAGGGCACAGCTAGTCCCAAATAAGTCAGAAAAAAAGGTGTGTTTGCGATTCACACACGATAGAAGTGAAACTTCATTTTAAAAGATATTTTATTTAAACAGTGTGTACATACACACCGACATTTGCTCTCTCGCTCTGGCTCACACAAAGAGGAGAGACCGATAATGTGCGTTAAAAGTTTAACGTTTAACACGTTGGAAGTCGCATAAGAAGTTTCACTTCAAAAAAACTAATGATTTCATTATAAGGTCACAATAGTCAGTTTTTCAGCCAATCAGATACTTTAATACAAACATACCATAAACATCTGTCTTCACTGTCCTACTGATCAATTCATGTCCTGCACTTATATTACCCATTTGGTCACTGCCACCTATCTGAACAAAAAGGAACAATGACAGATATTATATTCATATTTTTCAATAGAAATAGAATAAAATATAACTTACCTGAAATCTACAATCATACTCTTTCAGTAAATGTAACCAATCATAAGATTGAAATATTTGGTAGGCAAATTCAGTAAAACTCATTCCAACATCAGAATTTATCCTAGATGAAACACTCTGCTTCAATAACATGGTACCCATTCGAAAATTGCGGCCAATCTCGCTTACGAATTGTATGGAGTCTATACCTCTGTACCAAATTTCATTATTAACTATTCTGGAAAAATTATACATAATTACATTTAAAGATATTAATGTCACCTGTGAAACAACATCACCATTCAGCATCATTTTGTTGGATTCTTAGATTTTATTTTAATGAGTTAAGTGCTGATGGATTATTTACCATTTATATAACAGAAATAAGTAAGATTTCTAGCATTTCATAAGACTATGTCCATTAATTATGTGAGAAGTTTTTTTCATTTGGATCTCTTTGTGCCCCTTAGTGATATTTGGTAAGATGTGACGGAACCCCCTCTCAATCACATGATATTTACCCTTTAGTTTTTAAATAAATATTTTACGTTTTCATGTGTTCTGCTTGTCACAAAATCCTAAATGTTAATACTGATACCTTCAATGGGATTCTCTGACATACACAATATTATTTGTATATATATATTCTCTAAATTTAAAAGCTGCAGTGAGATTTCCATTGACCCCTCCCGCCCTTCAAATAAGTTTTGGCAAGATTTTGCTGCTCCCCTTCTCCCCGTTTTGAGTTAAAGTATTTAATGGACTCCTCTTAACAGATACACAATAAGATCTATACAAAATTAAATTACTGCAATATAGTCAAAACATGGAATAATTATCTAGACATTATCCAGACAGAAGGCAGTAATTATTTTAGGTTGTTGACATTTTAAATTAAGATTACTAAATAATATAACAATGTTTATTCATAGATATCAAGTACTACTTTTTAACTAACAAATTACCTTATAGGTTTTAGTTTACTCTCATCTTTTGACCATATATATTTTTTATGATTTTCAAATACAGTTTCAAGATTTTTTTTAATACATGATATATTTTCATGCAAGGTCTCTTTTTGTAAAGCAACTCTATCAGTACTTCTTCCACTAGGATCACCAATATATCCTGTTGCACCACCCAACTAAAAAAAGATAATTATTATATTTCATAACATACATCAGCCTAGGATTGACATGTAAATAAAATACTATTATTATTACTGTTTGTCTACAAAAAACTATGATCTATAGAGCTGGAAAAGATTACTTAGAAAAGGTTGAGGATCACAAAAAGTACTATAAATCGGAAGAAGCCAACGTACAAGCAAAGTCTGATGAAAGTGAAATTTATATAGATGCTACTATTTTAAATATATGCAAAAGATTCAATCAATGATGGTGAAAATGGATTGGAATAAAATTTCATGTAATGCTATAATGGACATACAGATAAAAAGTTTTTGTTAACAAAAAAACATATAATACTAGCAAACTATATGTATGCGCGACAATGAGTAGACTGCATAAAAAAAAGGTAATTTAGTATTGTTAGATAGATAAGGTGACACAAGATTTTTAAATGTACCTTCGAAGAGTAAAAGTTATATATTTGTGAACCGATGTTATAATGGGGAACAATATATGTAGGATAGGTAAGGTACTCATGCATGGTCCACCCTGACGATGGCTGCTTTCTCCGAATTTGGATTACTCCAGCATGTGCGCACATGATCAAGCTCAACGGCACGACTTGCTCGGAGCGATACATTCAATTCAACCAATGACCATAGAAGACTACATGAGATTTGCGTGCAAGCCGGAACGAATGGCAATAAGTTTTAGGAAAGTAGATGGAGAAGGGCACGGGTGGATTGAGGGATGGGACATTAGCACATTGATTCACAAATATGATAAAAATGCGCAAACACTATATGAGAGAAAAAATGATCAAATGAAATCACTACTGTACCAGTGCAATGACATTGTGTCCACCTCTTTGCCAGTGGAGAAGATTAATAATAACAAGAAGATTACCGACATGAAGACTGTTTGCAGTTGGGTCAAACCCAGCATATACACACTGTGGTGACCTATTTAGTAATTTAAGTATGTCATTCCTGAAATAAAAGATGATTTTTAAAACAATAAATATTAAACTCCCATGTGATAATACTGGTAGAATAATTATAATTATGAAATGATGTAAAATAAATAATTTTAGTTTGTATATGAATATCAAAGTAGAAATACTTAAAAGTCATAGTAATTACACAAATTAATACTAAAAGTTCTTGTTCGTCTGTAATTTTATTGGCCTATGGTCAGAATTATTTTGATAGAATCACAAATAATATTATATTCATACCCGGCTGTGTTGGGAAACATATCTTGATACATTCCTCTTTCACTTAATTTTAGAATGTTACAGCTTGCATAGTTCCTTTTAAAAATGCAACATTTTCGTGATAAACGCAGGCACTGCTTTATCGACATAGCCATATTTTATTATTTATTGTTTACAAATTTGAAATATCCTCCAAATGAAACATAACCTACAATTCTTTAAGTTTGAAATTAAATCTATATCAAAATATAGTTGCGGAATGAAGAATTCTTGTAAATGAAAATGTGTCCCTTTCCTTATTTACGCTAAAACTATTTTATTTTTATAATTTTATGCCTATTATATCTGTACGTATATGTTTATTTTTTTCGTAAATAAATGATTATAGTTGGACTTTTAATTGTATTCACAATTGTATTTGATTGTATTCTGTAACTTGACTAGTCTTTGAACTTGACAGTTCAAAGAAAAATAATGTTACCATACTAAAACTAATAGTGTCGGTAGTGAATGATTATCCGTATAAAACATATAAAAAAATGGAACAAATTAAATATATTTTTTTAAACTCATACTTAGGACGTGAAATATAAGAATAATTAATATCATTAATAAAAGTAATTTTATTTTTATATTTTCTTCTAATAGAAACAAACTTAAAATAAAAAACTTTTTTACTTTAGCTATTTTATTGCCTCTGGCAACTCTAGAGTTATAAGTGGAGGTGTTAAAGACAAGTTATTAAATTTAAAATAAAAAGTTTGCGTTTAAGTACATTATTAGGTTAATTCAATTTCGTTCATTCGTACACCAACTCACTATCTTTTTTTGTCAAATCTGGTAATCATTCAACTGTCAAGTTACTGAATATAATTGAATTACCAACTATAAATATAGTTAACAAATAGTAAGTTACCAAAATACACAATCTGCCGACGCGAATGACCTATTTTTCGCTGTCATCGTCGCCTGACCTAGCATACATTCCGTACTATAGAGTAAAGCAATACATCGGGAATTCCGAAATATGAAACAATCAATTAATTGATAAAAAAAATAATCAGGTACTATCGAATTTGCAAATAATCAAACTCTACAACACTAGTGATTAGTGCTAGACTACACTACACTACTAGACGGACTTACCCTAGTGGGATGATCGATATACATCGTTGTCGATGTTGAAACCATTTTAAGATTTTCTGTAACCATTTTTTTGGTACTAAAAATGCCACAGTTGTCAAAATAGACGAGGTTGAGTGCTTTTTAAACGTGAATACAGAAAATTAAGAAGTTATTGGTACATCTAACAATGAACACTGTCTTGTGCGTGCATAAAATGGTAAATTTTAAGAAAACGGAGTAAAATGATACCTTTCACCTGTTACACGATGTGTGTCTAGTTCATTCTCTATCTATGGTGCCATGACACAATGTATATACTTTAAAAATAAGTTTTCTTCCATTCTATTGTGGATCTTTAGAGCAATCTAGATTCACACTTATTTTTATATGTTGCCTTCCTTTACAATTTGCCCTATAATCACACCTTGTTCACACCATGCTTGTATGTATCATCGTTTTCACGATAATTATACAACTCGGTCACAATATCTGTGCACCTGACCTCGGACGTCATATCGGCGGTCTGGGTACGGTGTGAAGTTTTTTCGTTTTTTAAAAGTTTTTTCGAGAAATGTGGAGGTAAAAAAAAAATTACTAACCTTTTCAAATCAATTTATGATTGATGAAGGGTTTGTTATTAAAAAACAATCATTTTGATTACAAAAACATTTATTATTAAACTCAGTCAATATAAATTATTGACTCTATGCCTGACATTGTATCTTCCTCACTCTCACTTTCTGAACTCTCCGAACTGTCTTCCCCTAGTGATATTAAAAGTTGTGTGATGTTCTCATCTGCTAGATGATCCTTTTCCCAGTATTCTCGCTGTAGTCTCTCCACGTGATTCACTTCTTTTTTCCAGTCAGCTGGCGTAATTGACTTAATCGCATCTTTTGTAAGTTGTTCTATTTTCTTTTCCGATTGGTCAATGTTTTTATCTGCCACCCTTTGCTTTACCAAGTTCCATATATATTCGATCGGGTTTAGGTCACAATGATAAGGTCACAATAATAACTTGGAGTCGGACTAGCGCCCGGCGAAGTAGATGGTTGTACTTTGGCTTCATTTTTAATTTTCATTAGAGTCCTCTTTGATATCCCAGTTGCAGCACAGGTTCGTTTCACCACTTGGTCAACAGGTATGGTGTACTGTTTATTTGCTTTCTCCGAATCAAAAAACTTGAGCACTTTCAAGATTAAATTTCTTGATTCCCATGACTTCAGTTTAACAGCTACAACAATTTTAATAACAACCAAACCAGTCTAAACTTAACAGTAAACAGTCGAAACTTAACAATAAATATTAAAAAAACAAAACAACAACAAAGCGAAAGTATCAAAATTATCGGGACATGTATCGGCAACGAAGATGCTAACCGTACTGTCGCACCAGGGAGTGCGCGGAGAGGTGACAGGGGAAGCGGGAGAGGCGCCACATTCCAGCGAGGGGCACAGGTATTCTGACCGCGTGGTAGAAACATCATAAAACACTTATACTGTGAAGATTTAAACCGGCTACCTACTCCAGATCCAAAAGTCTTTGTAAAGGTAGGACGGACAGGACTTATCAATGGCGATCCTATTTAGGAACCAAAACCTAGAAATTAATATACTACAATAGTACTAACTATACTATACTACTAACTAACTAACTAACTAACTATACTAACAATAACATCGGGAAATTCTGGACTTATTTGACAGAATCTGTCCGATCTCAAATTAGAAGAGATATCCTGCTCAAGTGGCAGGTGTCGGTAATGCAACACAAAGATATCGAAACTATTTTTCACCGGTTTTCCATTCATTTTTAAGCTCTGCAATCGTGTTTAAGGGTTGTTAGGATACACAAATCGTCATAACACTGGAAACTATATACACTCGATAATGGTCTTTAATAAAGAAGACCAGTTGCCAAGTTAGGAAAAAGACGAACTTAAAAAAATTACTTAAAAGATTGTAATTATTTATTAAAAGCATATTAAAACGTTTTTACGTACGTACTGTCTTAGGAAATCTATAAATGCAATAAATATAAGTATAAATTATTGAAGTGTCCATGACAGCTTGAAACACGAGACCATAGTTAAATTTAAAAGTTTAAAACGAGGTACCTTTGTCCTGCATACAGGGCACCAGAAGCGAACTTTTCATCCCAGTGTGAGAAAAAATAGTGTACGCACCACGAAAGAAAAGTAGGCCATCCTCACCAACGATTTTGTTTTGCGTTGGCAAGAAGGCCCTATTTTTCTCCCTAGGTGCGTAATATGCAATTTATTAATACCATAGAAAGATACCATGCTTTCCAAGGTTACGTCTGTTTCTCAACTCACATCGATTACATCGTAGTTAGGAGTAGTTCTAAGAGATGGCGCTATGTTTTTTATATTGTAAACGCGTCGGGCGAACCTTCGAACGACCGTATCGTCTCTTTAATGGTTTAAAATTTGAAAACAATTACATAATTTAAAATCAAGGTAAAAAAACTGCCGCAACGGATTCGAAACAAATATGTTTTGTCGTAAGCACAGAATCGTTAACGTTGAGTAAAAAAAATATCCATTTCATCAGTTTTCACAAAATATTGATTCACACTGCAGAATCCAACAATTTAAAGTGTTAATCTAATTTGCTAATATATTGCCTACTGTTGGCGACACATGAATACGTAATGATTCAATAGAGATATTTAATGTAAATATGTTAGAAATGTGTTTCGGTATGAAACTTATAGAATAGTATTAATTTGTTTACAATGTATGTATGGAGCTAGTACTGAACAATAAGATTTTTTCTTAAATGTGTTTTATAGCTATAGGTAACCATTAATAACGTATCTATAGATTGAATTTGTGTTTAGACATATTGAATTATAGAAATAGAGTAGAATAGTATATAAAAAATAAAGAATTAGTGTTATAGTTATTTCCCAAAATACATAGAGCGAACGGCGGATTTGCCCATAGAAAGTAAGGTTTTTCGTAAATAATTGTAAAACGGTAATTATTATGAATAAGTGTTAATATGAATTGTATAGAATATTAAATAAGGAACATTTTGATATATAATAAATGTATGTCGAGAAACAGAATAAATAAATATAGAGCGAGAGACAGGCCGACCAAACCCCTCATAACCACCTCGAGGCCTCGACTCGCCGGATATTCGTAGGGGTGGGTGTCAAGAGATGGGCATCCGGAAAATATAAATTTCGTCCGTCCCACCCGGGAAATCGTCACCCCCCTCCCCAACTGAGGGGAAGTGACGCGAACCCAATATCTACTCCTCTTACATTCATTTCAGATCGTGTTCATTACAAGGAATCTAATATATTAAGTCTTTGATTATTCATTAGTATAATAAAATAAATAATACCACAATCTGCCACAAAACTATTTATTTTATATTGATCTAAACTTTACACATACATATTTTCTACTCTACTCTACTATACAATTATATCTTAACTCTGGAAGTCACAACAACTGCCAATAATGTAATTATAGTGCAAATACATTTTAAATCGTAAATTTTAACTGGAAAGTTATAATTATGTGTACTTAACAGATTTTATAAAGCTTTGTATATATCTCAACAATAATACAAATCTAATATGGATTTAAACATTTAGGCACACAGCAGTTAGATTTATGTTTTACAAATTAATTCAGAAATTTGATACTAAAATATAACTTCAGATTCTATTATATGAAAACAAATTAATAAAAATTAAACACGTTCGGGCAGTAAATGGTAAATTATTACCTACAGTTACATATCTATATAATTAGTATCTAATGTATACCTGGTTCCAATAATCACTAAGCTGTTTGTAATTAATGATTTTGTTGAAATCCTGAAGTAAATAGTTGATCAAATTATAACATAAGCAAACTTATCAATGTAGAAAAATATAATAACAAATAATACATACAGGTAATAATACATTCATTATCCTACATAAATAAAATGAAAATGTTTTTGTAGATGGACTTATAGTGTTTCATATGTTAAGTCTACAGTACTGGAAAAGACTGTGTTAAACTGAAGAATTAAATATGGGAGGTAAACTTATCATATAATGGGATAAAAATAGTTTATAAAAGTTCAATAAGGATATATAATACTTAATATAATACTTAAGAATAACTATGGAAAGCATATACTTAATCTTCGAGTGTGACATTTTTGAATAAGTAAGACATTGATTCTTTGTTATGAATGCGCCTAATGGCTTCGCTCAACAAAACTGATATGTCAATTGTTTTGATTTTGTTGCACTGCATTTTCTGTAGCTCATGTGGTACTGTATTGGTGACCACAACTTCGTCGATAGGCGAGTCTTCAATGAGACGTGGCGCATCAGATGAAAGCAAGCCATGAGTAGCTAGGACATATATTTTGTAAGCACCGCATTCTTTCAATACCTCGGCCGCAGCGACGAATGATTGTACATCGTCAATCATGTCATCCTGCAAATAAAACATTAAGCAATGATTGTTCAGTGGTAGCGTGTACACTACACAGGCCTCGCGTCAATCTGTCGGTGAAGGAAACATCATTATGAAACCATAGTAGGGTGGCAGGGCATTTCCTATTGACCCTGCCTGGTTAGCTACCATGTTTAAAATCTGTTACCAAGCACCTATAGATATGTTCTGGCAGCTGCACTTGAGAACTAGTCCTTCCACTAGGCTTAGCGTGTTGCCAACTTTGGCCATATCATCACAATTAGGCGAGATTGTGGCCAAATGCTAAACCTATATAAAAAATATGATTTCTACCTTATATTATGTGATATATCGATCTCTGAAGTTTAAAGTAAATTAACATAGGAAATTATTTCGATTAGAGTAATTAGAAATAGATATCAAAATTAAATGTGCTGCCTACTTAAGTACTTATGATACTAGAAATTGTTCAGAGCATAAACTTCAAAGAAAAAGAAAAATATTTTCTTTGAACCACCCAACAAACCCTAGTCAAGTTGCCTTTCTACAATCGTTAACACTAACAGAAGACGAAAAAATGTACGAATTTGATATATCTAATCACGTGATTTGATTTAACATTAATTTTTTAGAGGCTTCCATTAGCACTGTAAGGCATTTTTGTTTGATTTATTGTACTCGTTCCTCAGTCCTTTATTGGTCATCATAAAAACACTAGGTAGATGGGCATAAATATATTAGCTGATCCTAAAATCAACATGTGTATAATCCTATACACATCCAATCGAGTACTAACCTACCCTACTCTTGCATTTTTCAAAATATTATTCAACACCAATACACAAAAACGCTCTTGGTAATTATCTCTATATTTTTTGATATTAGTGCATATGTGTTGTGCATATTTAGTGTAATAGTAAATTAATTATATGAAAAACACTTACCACCATAATAGCTATTCTCCCGCCGACATCTCCCACTACATTGATTGGTGGTTTTTCTTTGGCTGGGTGCACCGGTACACCCACAGAAACATCCATGGTACGTGACCTGATAATTGATTTTACAATTTTAACTGTAATGTTGTAAATTGTTTTTTCAATATTTAAAATATTTTTATAATCCTTGAAATATTAAAACTAGCTGTGCATGCGGATGCGTTTGCGAGGACTAAAGAATGACATGCGCGAATAGAGCTCGTTTTTTCCGAATTATTTTTATTTGCGCGGAACACTAATTCTTTTCTAAAATAAAAGTAGCCCAAGTTAATCCTTATAACATCATCTATCTGCCAGTGAAAGTCGCGTCAAAATCGGTCTAACCGTTTCGGAGACTAGCCGGAACAAACAGACATACAATTTTAAAATTTGATTTTAGTTACAGGTATAGTGTATACTTTCATGTGCATTTAGGAAAAAATTGTTATTTTGACAATACAAACAGACACTTCAGTCTTATTATATGTATAGATATAGATTAAATAATTTTATTTAAAAAAATATTGTGTGATTTTGTTGTATTATTCCTTTGCACCCAAAAAACCCACTAAACTGAATATATTACCTTTATGATAATGGACTCAGCATTACATACCTAGGTATACATGGAGGCGAATACCGACCATCAACTTCATCACTCTCCGCTTCCTTTTGTTCTCCATGTATTACAGCAATGGCCAATCGTAAACGTTCAGCGTATGAAGTAGCCTTCTTAGCAGAACCAGGGTTCCGGGCTACAATCACTGAGTTACGATAATCTGGAATCTAATTTTGTCTAATATTATTACAATAAACTTTTCTCTTGTCAATGCAAGACACTTGATTATTGGCACAGTAAAGTATAAGCAATTTTCATTATTGAACTAACACAACTTACACTTTCTTGGATATACTGCAGCAAAAAAGGAGATGCTCGTAGATTATCAACAGGACATTCATAGAAACCTTGAATCTCTTTCTGATGTAAATCCATAGTGATAATATGACTTAGCCCAGACTTGCACATCATTTTTGCAAGGAGCTTTGTGACAATACATCCACGCTTCCTCATCTTGCATTGTTTGCTGTATGGTAGATATGGGATCACACCTACTATAGATTTAGCAGAAGAAGTTTTGCAGGCATAAGCCATAATCAATAATTCCATAATATTATTATTCACATCTCTGAAATATAATGAATTAAGAAATTAGTTTTGCTAGAGGTGATTATTATTGAAACAACGGAGAACAATGCATTATGCCTATCTAAACAATTATTAAAGACATAATTATTCTACTGACACTTATTTGATGTCCGTTATTATTATTGACAATGATAATAGTCCACCAGTGTTATCCCAACATGTGAACAAGCAAGCAATATAGAACCACCAATATGTGTCAAAAAGAGAACACTTCACATGGCTCTTATTCAAAGTCATGATAGGAATAAGGAATGCAGCATAAGTTTCACTTTATGTTTATATATAATCATAGTCTTAATATGATACCAAACAGCAGAATAATTAACAACAGTTTATAATAACAATTGTTGAAAAATAACAACAGTGTATTCATTATTGCTATACAACCCTTATTGCCATTTTTTATTTTACAATATTATTACACTCAAAATATAAAAAATTCAACAGTAGAAAATATTTAAACAATTTATTAATTATTTTTTTACAAACACAATATCATTTGAGCATGAGCTTAAAAATGTTGCTAATAATTTTGGATTAAATGGTGTTAGATTTTAGTGACACTAAAATTGGTAGATTGAGGTTTCCTGAACTAATAATTACTATAGAGGTATATCAGATCAATTCACATTTCAGATAAAACAGTACAATACAATAATGATAATGAGTTGAAAGTAGCGGTGGGTAATAGGGCTTTTTTGTAGAAATTGATCTATTGAAGGCTGATAGCGATTTCCTATCGTTGACATTATAATATTATTTTTGTTTCACATTGTATACTTTTTTGAGATTAGTGCGGCTGATCATGGCCAGTCTGATATAAATGACTGTAGAGGTGGTGACTGTCGAGATGTTATAGTCAAGATGATGCTTTCAAGATGTAACCGTAACACACACAAATAATTATTATTTTAAAAGTAGACCAAATTAAAGTATAATGAAGATTTAAAAACGACTACTAGGTAGTTACTTTTTGTATTCACATTCACAGTTAAAATCTTAAAACAACACCAGCTCAAACATGAGTAACACTTTAACTTATATTGCACATTTTATAAATATTTTTAAGTTTTATAAGTATTCCATATCTACAGCCCATTAGGACAGTTGCACTTATTATGTTCCGAGCTAAAAGAAATAGATAGTTTTGCTATGATACTACAACCCGCAAATAACAAACATTTTCTTACTTAGTTCCAGTCTGTACTATGTATATATTCTTTGCACGAATTGAGTCTGCAATTTCTACCATAGTCTCCCTGTTGGTTTTGTGGTAAACAGAACATCCGCCTTTACGTACACCAAGTCGCCTGCAAAATAACCATGTTCAATAAAATATAGGTATAATATACTATGGTGCATATCATTGTGCAAGTAAAAAATTAAAAATGGAAAAATATTTTACTGTAAAATATGAAATATATAATAAACTGTAAGATTATACATAGTTTTTTGTGTTTATAAGGCACCTATGTTAAAAAATATTAATTAATAAAATAGTCACTAAATGTATAATAACATCCATAATATAAGAAATTATAAAATTTTCTAATGTACATTTATATATTATATTATAGAAATTATGAAAGTATTCATATATTATATAAAATACCTACATTCTTACTCTAACTGAACAAAAATTATAATTTAATTGCTAACATTGATAGAAAAAGGTCAATTGCCATCCCATATAAATAACAGTACGTATAAAGAAAAATTAAAAACTAAATATATAGAATAAAAAATACTCCTACTTAGCAATCAAATCTGCGAGTTCAGGGTGCGAATTACCGCTGAGAATAACAATGTCCGACGTAGCATTCCCCTCCATGTTGCCCTTTCGAGATCTACCACTGGAACCTACGAACCTGTAAAACGAAACAATACGCGTTATCAGTAAGTACTTGAAAAACGCATGGCAAAATTACAGGTAATTGAAGAACGGAGCGTCACGACAGAAGAAAAACAATAAACCTGGTTTTGTTGAGTAACATAATAAATAACCTGATGACAGCCTTGTGTTTATAACTGCCGTATCAAATTTAAACTAAAATAAACAAATGCTTCAACTTCTATGAATAATTTTTTCGTATAATTGGCCAATATATAATATAATATTACAAAATAAATTGCAACGAGTACTAGTGTTCGTAAAACATCGATTTAACTACAAATTAATCGATTGTCATGAGCACTATTAATTAATCAATAATTGAATTCAATTAATCACATGGGATATTTTTGTGATTGCAAGGAATATTTACAAGTTTTTGGCGGGGTCTAAGATCGTCATGTAGTATTTTTGTTTGTTTTGTTTTCGGCACCATATTGTGCAAAACAGGTGGCATTTTGCATAATAAAGCTTTTTTACTGTGCATAAGTGGATTAGAAATAATAACATGGACCATGAATTCTGAGATGCCACAAAAACTCCCTAAAAAGTTTAAAATAGGAAGACATCATCTTGTTTGGATAATGAAATCCTCATAAGAGAGGACACTATATTCACTCGATAATGGCAATAATGGTCTTCAATAAGTATAGTGACGCGAACGAGTTGTGTGAGTTGTGACGCCCAACTCTGGCGGCTCGATAAAAATATTGCCTATGTTGAATTATTGTATGTAAATCATCAATGAGTGATTTCTTTTAAATTATATGCCGGTGAAACCGCGGGGCAGAGCACTAGCTCCACAATAACATAGTAGATCATGCCAAAAACTCGAAAATTTTGTTTTTTGGAACCTACTTTACTATGATCTATAAGAGTCCTGATGCTTCAAACAGCTTTTACAGCTTCACCCGGGCAAAGTCGGACAATTGACATTTTCACTTACTCTACTGTCAAGAACATCGTAGGTCAAATGTCAATTGTCGGTCGGAGTTTTTGGCGGGATCTTGAACTGCTACGTTTTGTTGTTTTTTTTAACTTATGTTCTTCGGCCGTATATTAAATAATATTGGTGTCACTTTGCGTGAAATTCTTTGGTAATTGTGCATTCGTGAAGTGGATTATAATTATAAACTGAAAACATGCAATTTGAGATGTCACAATATGTTCCTAGATAGTTCTAACAAGGGAGCTACTATCTTGTTAGATCAACTTTGAATGTTTAAAAAATTCTATGACGACTTAAACACATTGACACTGGCAAGTGCTTTTTGCGGTACAAGTAAAGAAGAAGAAGAATGTCAATTGTCAAATTAAAAAATCAAATGTCATAACAAAAAAACGTGGATTTTATTTTGATTTTGTTTTTTTCACAGATCTTGGATTCTGTTATGTTCTTGGTATCACAAATTTTGTTGATAAATTCGGAATATTTAAAATGGGATTAACTAAACAATACCTACGTTATGCATCAAGTGGCACATTCAATGTGATAGCTAGTCCTGATTGTAATAGTACACATGTTTCTTTGAAAGGAATAAGTGGGAGATATATAGCAGTGGGAGCTTGTGAACATGTTATAATATGGGACATGAGACTTGGCGAGAAGGTAATCAAAATAATAATTCTTACTAACTAAAAAGGGTGCACCTTCCATATCGCAATATCTCTCAATAAAATTTATTTTTATGCCATGCTGGAAGTGTGCATCACTTATTAGTTGTTCACCAAGGGCTTAATCCATCAGTAATTGACAATATAAATCAAGTGAGGGTTGATTGCTTGCTTTGAGATTTTTCAGACTGTACCACACTGTATATTTACTTCTACTATTTACCAGTATCATTATTACCTTTTTTTAATTTGACTTCCTCTTTTTATTTATCATATACATATCAGCATGGTATATCTTCTATAGATTATAAAATGTGCAGGTTATTAGTTGGCTCTCACAGAAGCATCATGTATGAGTATTTCTCAAGATACATTGGTTCTAATGGAAAATGTGCTTTTGAGAAAACAAAAGGGCTAAAAGGATCATCTAACAAGTTCACAGTTATAGGCTAAATAGGGATATATCTTGTGTAAGTCTTACAGATCCGAGAAATCAGTGTTTGCTTATTAATACATTTTAAGTTTGGCTAAAAATTTTAATCTAAGACTCTCAATTTAGAAGAAATGTTTTTACATATTGCTGCACTGGTCATTTTTCTATTTCAATATATTGATTCTTTCAGCTACAGAGGTCATAAGTCCAAATTACACACTGTTAGCAATGATCAAGAAATGAAAAAAAAAAAAACTTTCTTATAAAACTGTTAGGTTTTATACTTTGTTTGCTCAAGTTTATACAATATAAAAGTTTTAATATGTGGTTTTGAAGAAAATTGGGGTTTAGCTTTAAGAAAATCTTCAGTAGTAATGAAAATTTTTCGTGTGTGTGTAATTTTAAAAACATAGAATTAAAAAGTGTGAAAAACGAAGTAACATTGCATCAAAAAGTCAATTTGCCCAAAATGGTCTTTACACCTTTTTGCAGTGATATAATACATTTATATTTATTTTAAAAAATGTTTCAGGCACAAGTTCTCCCAGGTGAGAATGTAGTAGTGTCACAATTATCAGCAAGCCCTACTGGTAACCATATGGCAGTGGGATATGTAGATGGAAACATTAATGTGTTTGAACTAACTAATAATGAGGTTGTATGTGTGTTTGCTGGCCATAAATCAGCTGTGACATGCTTACAGTATGATGATCAAGGACATAGGCTGGTGTCTGGATCAAAGGTATTGTTGTAAACAATAATTAATTATATTCTTTTTTCATTGTCATTGATGTAGTGATTGTCCAATGCTACCAATTATGTTTTATGCCAAAGAGCAGCAAACAGGTAGACGGTCCATCTGATGTTAAATGGTCACCATCACCTATATACAACTGGAATACCAGGAGAATTCCAGCCTTGTTGCTGAACTTGGAGACATATTACAATCCATTTTTGAAAAACCCCATGTCATAGCTTTGGGGGAAACCGTGCTGAGTAACTCATGCCACAACACTAGGGTATGTGACAGGAAGGTTCTAGAGAACCTTATTGTTCTGTTACATATAGGTTTTAGTGTGTGAGAATGAGCAACCAGCCAATGGCAGAAGAGTTGAGTCTCGAAAAGTGATGAGGACACCATAACAAAAAGTTCCTCAGAGCATTCCTGATTGTACATACAGTAGAAGACACAAAGAGACCCAAACAATCAGAATTATAATATTAAATATAGCATTATAATGCATATAATTTGTGAAGCAAAGTCATATTAATTTATTATCACTGTTGCACAATACAGGACACTGAAGTAATTCTCTGGGATGTAGTTTCTGAAACTGGTAAGGCTAGGTTTAGTGGACACAAAGGAGCTATTACGAGTGCTGTCTTCATTAATGGCAAAAACTGTATATTAAGTGCATCAAAGGACACATTTGTAAAATTTTGGGACATAGAGACCAAGCATTGTTTCAAGACTTTGGGAGGTCATCAAATGGAGGTATGTATTTGTATATAATATATTCAGAAATAGATTAAGTAAGTAAGTATTGCAAATATTTCCTTATGAGCCCAGTACTTCTTCTATATTTCTAAAAGAGATCTGTTTGCCTGGATAGATGTAATTTTGCATAAACTCGAGAGTTTTTTTTATACATTGTAATTTTTTATTATATTATTTGTGTGGAATTAAGTGAAACTTAATTATTATTATAATAGCTGCTTGATGATTTATAATACTATAAGACTTATTTTTTGCGGGCGGCCAGGTTTATTCATTTCACCTCTCACGGGGCTCGTTCACGCCACTACACCTATAGTCATAGACCCGAACCGAGTGTTAAATTATTTTAATTGTATTTCCCAAATTATTCATCAAAATAACATGCTATAAAGGGCAAAGTTTATTTACATAAAATTGTCTTGATGGTGAAGTAACTTTCGTTCGTAAGGATTAATATGTCATGCTAATAATAATGCTTTTCAATATTCAACAAAATTTTGTCACAAAATGCCTTATTGTGGCTTATGTATAAGAGAAAGGTATATGGTATCGTGAACTTTTTTAGATATAGTACAGAGCAATATTTTTTTAAAACATTGTATTTACGTAAGTATCACTAACCATTACGCCAGCGCACGCGGATTTAGCAGTTAAGATGCGCTATTTATTCCGACTTACTTGACAAAAATCAATATTTAAGGCTAACTGAGAGGTGTAGCATAATGCTAGATATCCAATACTATTTGTTGTAAATCTGGTTATCATATATAAAAATATTTTATCGAATCCGACTGGTAGTTTCAGAGATTAGCATGTTTAAACAAACAAACAAAAAACTTTTCCGCAGTATTAATTATTATATTCAGAAATAAATAAAAAATACACAATAATTATTTTTACTTGTAGATACTTTGATTAATAACATAATGCTTTAGGGAAATACGGTTTTGATAAATAACCATTTCTGATATCACATTAAAACTTAATTTAATCCTGGGCTTACTATCTAAAACCTGTGTGAATTTAAAGTTGCTAGTCATGCGTTAAGTATCTATTTAGTTCATAAGAAGAATATTAATTCTATGTAATTAAAAGATCACAGATACATTGATTTAATTTATCTGGACGCTTGATCTATGCAACTACTTAAACTAAAAAAATAACACTTTCAATTGTGTAATTGAAGTGAAGTTGAATTATGTGTATACATAATACTTGTAACAAGTATTGCATTATATTTAAGGTATGGTCAGCAGTACTCCTTAAAGAGGAGAGGTATTTGGTCACTGGTAGTATGGACCAGGAACTCCGAGTTTGGAAACTGAACTGGGTTGAAGATGTGAAAGATGAAGATAAACTTATGCAACAGTTGGAGATAGTCAAACTGGAGGAGTCTGATAATGTTGAAGATTCATCAGTAAGTTTTGATTTTAGTTAACAATTTTTTAAATAGTCAACTAATGGATTTGTTTTATACAACAATGGTGACAAAAACAAGCCTATGGACGCTTGTAACATCAGAGGTATCACTAGCATGTTGCTCCGCCTTTCAACTCTGGAAATCCCACTCACCGCAGGAACACAACACAGCACAAGGTTATTTGGCTGTGATCTTCTGTAGGGTGGAGGTATTTCAACAGTAGGGCTGCCCCAAGTGGAGAGAAATTTTGAAAGACATTTCTCTGTGTTCAACCTTACTTAAAGCATTTTTAAGATTGCATGAATAACTGAGGTCTTTCAATAACAGCTTGCTATTCATGAGGACTAAGTTGAAACTTCTCTCATGCCATTGTGTGTTGCCAAACATACTACTATCTGGAATGCACCAGAGTAAATTCTAAGGGCCCTATTTCACTGAGATTAACCAGTTGCTCTACCACCAAAATGTACGCAGTTCTATAGAGGGTACAGCACCTGGTGTCTACTTGGCTGGACAACCTCTTTGATGGTGCAACCAGCATCGACGTACCTACGTAATATTACTTGTGGCTGAGCCACGCTGATTGCTTTTATTTATCTTTCTTTTAAATCGCACTTACATCACAGGTACTAATTTTTCATGTCAATTATGAAACTCGTGGCGATTCTGGTGTTTGCCTTGGTGTAGCTTTGGCAGCTCAAAGATACCATGATTGTTCGATCGGTGGCATATGCATGATCGCCTAGTGAAACAGCCCTAAAGCTTTACTGCCACATTTGAAACTTCACAGGTTGTGTTAGTCTTAAACCAAGTACTTCTTACACTTTCTTTATTCATCTACTCTTACTTTCATCTCATATAGCAAGTGCATTCTTTTGTTATCGTTTTTTTTTTACACAATGTTATAGGTACTACAATGCCACCAAGTCGGTACTTTGATCAGAGGAGGTAAGGGTCGCGTGGTTGGTCTCGCAACAGACCCTGGACAATCTGTTTTATCTTGTTATGGAACTGATTCTCTGTTGGAACTGTTCGCTTTCTGTTCCGACGAGGACGCCAAGATGAGAATGAATAAACGTATCAAGAAACAAAGAAAAAAGTTAGCGTGAGTATAAGAACAAGTTTTTGATTACTGTGAACTTGTTACATATTAGACATCTGTAATGAGATGAATACTGACTCTTTACATATTATGGCTATGGCCAAATGTATTTCATACATTGTACACCATGATGATGAGACGATGACACCTAAATTTTCATTTATTTATTTAATAAAATTACAGCTTTGGAATTGTAATATATAAACTATATTGATAAGCTTGTTTACGCCGCTTTAGACTTTTTATATTTTACCTACGTTCACATCAAATGCAAGGTGCCATTTAAGGAGACCGTATGAGCCACTCGGTACTGCCTCTCCTGAAACGGTCGTGGATCGGATATGTTACTACGCCAAATTTCATATTCTGCCGCTCGCTCGCTATTATCTAGATATATGTCTGATATATTTTAAATATGTACATTACAAAATACTTTTACACATATGTTATATCTTACTATCACATATATAGGCATTTTTACGCTTGGATTTTTAAAATATATATACACACATCGCATCGCAGTTTAACAATACTAATTTACAATATAATATATTTTATAATTTAAATACCTCGTATCACATAACATTTAAAAATGCGTCACATTGAAAAATAATATATGTCATTGAAGAAAAAAGATACATAATTTTACGCACCGAATAAGAGGAAAACAATAAGAAAGTAAAGATGTTATCGCATCGCATCGCCTAATACATGTTAACTATCGCCTCATCGCGGCTGCATCGCATATTGTACCAGCAAAACCGGGACGCGCCGTTCAGGAGATCGAGTTGGTCGAATTGGTGAGTATGTATTTTTATTTGGTACCTAAGATTTGGTGTGAACGTATCTCCAGGGCGACTTTTTTTCCTTTCTTTCACAGTTATTTTCGCATCCGCATGATCAAAGCAGATCATTCTGCTTATTATTAATTTTTATTATTATTATTATTACATGAAATTAATTATCACGATACAAATAATAAAGTAAAGATAAATGTCACGCGTGCATTTGTAGTGTATTGTGCGTGTGTATTAGTCATGTTATTTTTTATGCAAAACAAAAAATTGAGTTCTAATGAATGCTGGAGGACACACGGAAACAACGAATACTATAGATTGTTCCCAATACGTAGTTTAATTCATTTAGACAAAGGTATTTCTGTTTTTTTTCTTAAATTAATATGTAATGTATTGTAAAGGAAACTGAAAGAAAGTGGCGAAGCAGACCCAGAAACAGTAGATGTGCCGCAACTGCTGACCCTGTCCGATGAAGTGCGGAGATTGGCATCAATTAAACTGGATACGAAGTTGAAGTCCACTGCGCTGTTGCTCGGCTCCACTGGAGAGTTACGTATCGGCGTTACTTTGGCTAACAATACTGTCGCTCTGCATAGTTTAAGGATGGATGAAGAAAGTGAAGGTAAACTTTTATAATATACTAGCTGTGCCCACGGTATCGCTCGCGTGTACTACAGAATGCCATCAGTCGAGCGCATGCGCAAATCGTGCTGCACCCGCGCAAAAGACGGAAATCAAAATTGCTTATTGTGGGTGATTCTTAGAAGATAGACTGACTTTTTTGTAGGTCGCTTTAAGATCTACAGTTATGTAGAACATACATTTGATATATCCCGTATGGTTTACTCAGTGTATGCCATTTAAGCGCCTCAAATGAGTCTTTTTCTGATTTGATTCACCATTATCGTCACTGCTTATTTCGTATGTTGCTTTATCTTACAATATATATACTATAACTTGGCCAGATAATGTAACAATGAATACAGATAAGGCAGAGAGACATTGAGTTTTATATTATGTATAGATTAGCACCGCCGTAACTTCATACGCGTTAATTGCAATATACAACTAAATAACAATAAAATGTAGCCTATAACCATAAACTTGAAATTTCAGGGCCCTAATGGCTAACAGTATAGTCAGTTCGAAAACAAAAAAAAAAGGTGTGTGTGCGATTCACACACGATAGAAGTGAAACTTCATTTTAAAAGATATTTTATGTTTTATTTAAACAGTGTGCAATATACATACACACCGACATTTGCTCTCTCGCTCTGGCTCACACAAAGAGGAGAGACCGATTCCATATTGCTCTCTCACTCTGGCTCACACAAAGAGAAGTGACCGATAATGTGTGTTAAACGTTTCACATTTAACGTTTAACGCTTGGAAGGCTCATAAGAAGTTTCACTTCAAAAGGTGTGTGTGCGATTCACACACGATAGAAGTGAAACTTCATTTTAAAAGACATTTTCTATTTTATTAAAGTGAAACTTCTTATGCGACTTCCTACGTGTTAAACGTTTAACTCATATTGTCGGTTTCTATATTAGTGTATTATATCTACTCTATTATTATAAAGATATATATATATATATATATATATATATATATATATATATATATATAAGGCACACCTCATTTAGATTGCTTATCTTTTTACGTTAATCTATGGGGTAGCAAAGCTTACAGGCCCAAGGCGCTAAATGTTAACGTATATCCCTGTATGAAATCTATATAATATAATAAATATTACGAAGTTTGTGTTTCTTTTTACAGTGAAATGTCTTAAGCAGATAACACAACCGGGACATCAGAAAGATCCACGCTGCTTGGCAATCAGTTCGGACAACTTAGCCATTATATCAGCCTCTGCGGATTCTATCAAACTATGGAATAGGTTTGTTATCATTTACTACACCTATTGATAGATTAAAGTCATTGAGAGGCTAATTGAATCAGGGTAATTGAAAACCCGAAAATTTTTATAAAACATATCGATGGTGGTAAGGCTAATTGACTAACGTGCATTTGCAAAACTTTACACTTTAGTCAACTAGCGTTTCCAGTGTCGATTTGATTTTTTCGAATATATGCTGCTAAAAATGTTTTTTACATGTTCATATCTACATTTAATAGTAAATAGTAGACGAATTTTATTAGTATATATATCCTAAATCGTGAGATCGTACTAAAAAGGTGACAAACAAGCATACGGTCCGCCAGATGGTAAGTGGCTACCGTAGCCTATGGACGCTTGTAATATATATATATATCATAAGCGTGTTGCCGACCTTGAACCCCCCTAGCCAAGGAGCTCTGGAAACCCTACTCACAGCAGTAACCCAATACAAGGTTTTTCGGCTGCGATCTTCTGTAGGGTGGAGCTGTTCCACCAGTCGGACTGTCCCAAGTAAAGACAAATTTATCTGTGTCCTACCGCTCTTTTACTTAATTTTGTTTTTATTATTATGTCAAGAGAAGAGACAGTGTTAGCCTTTATTAGTGAAGAGGACAATAATTTATTACGGGCCGGATTTTAAGGAGGGCAAGAGGGGCTTCAGCCCTGACGTGCTGTACACAAAACGCACTTTTTCAATATTAGTTATTTATTTATTTGTGAATTAAGAAAAACACCTCTGCCCCTGTTTTATACACTTGTCGTCGCTTGCTTCATAGACTTGGCAAGCGTGTAAAACATTTACTGCTACTAGTGACATAGAATATATCAAAAATGGCTTCACATGGAGAAGAAGTGCTTTCAGTTCTTAGATTTGTAAATGGTAGTATCTAGGAAAACATAGATATCGAGTAAGAACATAATTACTGTCAAATTTTCATTTATATTTATCAAAAATTAAAAATATAAGATCGATTTGGCATAGGAAACTTCTTTCGCTGCTATAATTACAAAATATATTAATAAAATACACAAAAACTGGCAGTGTGCATCAAAAACAAAATACGATGTACCGTGCGAGTGGTAGGTTATTTATCGGAACAGTTTAAAAGAACAGGTATTCACAAGTAACAGTATGGAACTGTTATTTGTAAATGGAAAAAGCTGTTATTAAATACTACATACCTGTTCCACAGACTGGTTTTTGCCACAAAAGTAACCTGTTTCAGTTCGAAACGTGCTCTTCTCTAATCAAGCTTAAGATTGTTGAAAAGAGAGTTAAAAGAAATATTACTTGACGCAAGCTCTTTACTCTTTTAAATTATAGTAATTTAAAGAGATAGTATCATGTAACAGGCTGTTATTTTGTATGTGTTATTTCTCTGGAACATTAACAGTTGGAATGGGTTTCTTATTTTACCTGTTATAGCACACCCCTAGCGAGTGATGAGACGCTTTCGAGAGTTATTGAGAAATTATTGTACTCGGCTCCCCTTTCCCTTCGGCTCTTCTTCGGGGAGAAAAGTAGTTGTTTCCGTCCAGCACTGGAAGCAAACACATTGTTGACATCAGCATAAAAAAAGGTTGATGAACAAAAATGTGTAGCGAAACAATATTTTATGTAGTGTGTATAGCCCGGTGAAGCTCTAAAAGCCGTCAGAGACTTCAGGGATCTTTCGGCTAACAGTGAGATCGAAAACACGCAGGAGACACGGATTGACATACACGAAGCACTTTTTTTATAAAACTTTTAATGTTGTTCATAATTCATATTTTAAATTATTCGGGTCCGCCACTTCTGCGTTGTCTCAGGGCCTCCCAAGTTGTAAATCCGGCCCTGAATTTACAATTATCATTATTAGGTCTTTACCTATGAAATTGCCGTTTTGTATGAAAAATTTAAACGATGTTTTTTCATGGATTTTTTATTTGTATTAATCGAAGTAATCACCCATGCAATCTTTGCCAGCGCAGTGGCAGTTTATTGATGCCCTTCTTAAAGAAATCAGCTGGACGGGAGGCAACAAATTCTTCAAAGGCATTTTGTACTGCCTCTCGGGTATTGAATTTTTTTCCCGCCAAGGAGTTACCCAAATTCTGGAAAAAGTAGTAGTCTGTAGGCGAAGGGTCGGGTGAGTAGGGCGGATGACGGAGAACTTCCAACCCCAGTTCTTGCAACTTGGAGACCGTCTGTTGTGCAGTATGAGGTTGCGCATTGTCGTGCAGGAGCAGCGGAGACGAGCGATTGACCAATGCTGGTTGGAGATGTGCCAGCTTCTCCATCATTGTGTTCAGTTCTTCACAGTACACATCTGCAGTAATGCTCACCTCGTTTGTTAAGAAGCTGTGATGAATCACACCGGCGCTAGTCCACCAAACAGTGACCATCACTTTTCTAGGGGTAAGTTTTCGGTTAGGGCATTGTTTAGGTGCTGAACCAACCAACTTGCTGAGTGCTTGCGGTTATCAAACAGAATCCATTTTTCATCGCAGGTAACAATGCGGTTGAAAATTTCTTCATTTGTGTATCTGTTGAGCAGTGCAAGGCACGTCTCGACGCGTACTTCGCGCTGGCGATCATTGAGTTCATGGGGCACCCATTTGTCAAGCTTTTTTACCTTGCCAATTTGACGCAAATGGACCAATATTGTTTTGACGCTAACGTCGAAAGCTGCTGCTAATTCAGGCGTAGATTGTGTATCATCAGCTTCCACAATCGCCTTTGATTCGTCATTGTCGACCAAAGTCTTCGGACGACCGCAAGGTTCATTTTTCAGGTCGAAATTCCCAGATCGGAAGCGAGCAAACCAATAACAGGTGGTGCGTTAGTTTGTAGTGTTAGCTCCGTAAACGTCGTTGATGTTGCGTGCCGCTTGTGCCGCGTTACTGCCACGACGGTACTCATATTCCATAATTACTCGAATTTTTAACGTATCCATGATGACAAAAAAGATTTAAATGCGATGAAAATGTAACACTAATCAATAAACAAATGACTACTTTTGGAAAAAGAATTCCATGTTTTTGAAATAAAATTAATTTGAAATTAGAATTTTTAGCCAAACACAGATTATTTTTATTTGAAATGGCCAGTACTGCAGAACGGCAATTTCATAGGTAAAGACCTATTATTATAGTATGTGTGTGTCAGTAATGATTTTGTATGCGTGTGTGCGTGTGTATGTGTCAATAATAGTTTGTGTGATGTGACCTCAGACCCAATCAAACATGTCTGCGGACTATTCCGGTGACTGGCAGTAGGCCCAGTAGTATATGCTTTGCGCCGGGCGACAGACACGCGTTATGTGGCTGCGCGGACGGCTCGATGCTAGTCGTCGACGTGGCCGCTGGTAGGCTGTTAGAACAAATACCGGCACATACAGCTGATTGCTGCACCGTTGGACTCACACCTGACTTGGTATCATATTTTAATGTTACACTTTTTACAGTTCGATTTAATAAGAATACAAATAAAATCAGTGTTGAACAAATTTGGTAAATCGAGATCGAATATTCCCAGCCATGATCACAGGCAAAATAAATTGGAATACTTATTTTTAATGCGAATAAAATTTATTAATTGTTTCCTTTTTTCCGTAATCTAATATAATGCAATTTGTTACCATTGTTTTACAAAATTTTGCCACCGTGCAACAAGTTTGTTCGGGGAATCACCTTATTGACAAGAAAAGAGATGAAACTCAGTCTAAAACATTGAATTCTACATAATGTTTAATTCATAACGTATCTGATATTAGTTGAGGTACTTATATAGGTATTAAAATATCTTGATTTAAACTTTTGACTTGACTTAATAATACTTTACTAAATTACTTCCTCAAATGCTTTATTTTACGCAATCATTTGAAATACTGTATTTTTTTCTTTAAATATTGTAGAGAGGTAGTTTTTCTGGAGGCGCCGACAAGACAGTGAAATTATGGTCATTTGAGCTTATAGATGACCCAACAGGAGAATCTAAGGCGAAGGTAAATACTTTAAATCATGTATGCACAGACTGGCCACATCGGCCATCCATTCTACGAACCACGTGCCCCGCCTGCTGCCAGCTATTGCTAGGACTGTGTCGATGACTGTGGATCTCCTCATTTCTGATCCGATCATGCAGATAAATTCAGAGTATAGCCCTCTCATTGCCCTTTGAGTGATCTTGAGCTTTCTTAAGAGTTTTCGAGTGGCGGCCACGTACTGGAAGACGCAGCGTGGGCAGACCCTCCACAAGGTGCTCCGACGACCTGGTAAAGGTTGCGGGAAGCAGCTGGATGCGGGCAGCACGGGACCGGTCGTTGTGGCGGTCTTTGGGGGAGGCCTATCTAATAGTGGACGTCTTTCTGCTGAAATGATGATGCTTAAACTTATTGGAACTAGGGGCCAGCCGGAACGATTATGAGCTAAATTCTGGCCGCCACAAATAAAAACAACTCAAATAAAGCAGATTTCAATGGCAATTTATAATTGGAAATATGTCATTGCATTGAGCGAACAAGTTTGTGAAACTTCAACAGAGTACACAAAATTATTTCCACTGTTTTTATTTTTCGCTAATTCTTTTTAATTCCACGGCGGGCCGCGGTCTGCGCGACTCTGTTTTAAAGTTATATTTGTATCTAACCATAATGTTATTTCTATGTACATTTTTGTAGGTGTTGTCACTGTTACATACTAGAACGTTAGAGCTCGAGGAATCAGTATTGGCTGTAAAAATAAGTCCAAACAATAAGTTTATAGCAGTCGCCCTACTCGATTCAACAGTTAAAATTTTCTTCCTCGATACATTTAAGGTAACTATGAAAGAAATACCGTTTCTATTTTCAATTTTGTACATAATACATAAATAATAATTAGCCGTATTCATATTTCTTCAAATTGCACCGTGACGTCACTATGTAGTGAATGTCTACATGAACTATAAATACTGACAATATTCATTAATGAAGAAAGAGGTAAAAATTCCGATCACAAATTACGAACGATCATAAACCACTGAAATAAAGACCTAGAATTCTTACGCATAGAGCATCAGACAACCTGAGACCCAGTCATATTTCTAGTCTTAGTGTGTTAATTTCTTTGTCTGCGCCATTACTATAGGTGAGATTATGCTCATTCGAATATCAGTATTTTTCATATTTAAATTGAATATATCGCTCATTTGGAGCGACAGTGACACAACTGCAAAAAATATATTTTTTTTTCTCATAGATATGGAGTGGATAATATAAAATACATGTGTCTATTTTCAAGTCCAGGGTTCAATTTACAATAATAAAATATAGAGATAGTCATTTACTGTAAGAAATGTTAAGAATCTTCAGTAGTGTTATAAAAAAAAATCTTAATACTGGCGTACTGTAAAATTTACAAATTTGCACTTGTGTCACTGTCGCTCCAAATGAGCGATATGTAGAATATTTATCGATAAAAAACTAATTTTCAGTTCTACTTATCCCTATACGGGCATAAATTACCTGTACTATGTTTGGACATAAGCTATGACTCTAACATCATAGCGACTGGGTCGGCGGACCGAAACGTTAAGATATGGGGAATGGATTTCGGTGATTGTCACAAGTCGATATTCGCGCACAACGACTCTGTGACGTCACTGCAGTTTGTACCGAGCACGCATCACTTATTCACCGCTTCGAAGGACGGCAAAGTGAAGCAATGGGATGCGGATACTTATGAAAATATTATTACATTGAACGTAAGTACCCATTCTTATAATAATTTCTAATTTCTATAATCCGTATATTATTTCTAAAAGGTGTTTTTAGTGGCAATGCCATATGTGCCCTAATTTTTCATTAAACATTATTTTAGAACTTACGTTCCCCGCTAATTACGAATAATAGACAAATTGTTAATGAAAAAAATAAAAATTAGAAATGCCATTAACATAAAAAGCATGTATATTATCAAACGAAATCAAGAAAGGTTGGCTGATTTTGTGTTTAAGTGGATAATTTAAATGTTTTGCATTAAATAAGTACAGATATTATGTTATTGTTAACTCAGGTAGTGGCGGTGCGACGATATGTTTCAAAATATCTTTTGTTAAACAAAAGTAATATAATTTACTATCTCTTTCACATAATGGAGAAGTTTTTTTACCTATATATAAAACGAAACTCTTTAATTGAACACTTTTAGTGATAATAATAATATATTACGAATGTATTTAAAGTACAATAAATAATACGTAATTTCAAAAATTCTAGAATGGTAACGTCTTTAATATCGTTCCGGAACGTGGAAGGAATAACTAAAAGAGTACAGGGATCAGTACTAACTGAAAGAGCGAGATACAAAAAATAAGTAGAACAGAAGTGAAAAGGCTGAATTTTGTGTTTCTATCGTACTATCGTTCTATTGACTGTCAGTAGTCGAGGTTGACAATGTTTTGTTGTGTTTTTTCAAATGTGCCTAATTCTGTTTAACATTTTCTTGTACATCTGAAATTGAACAGTATTTTATGCGTGTGTAGAGTGGTAAATTTTAAAGAAACTGAATAAAATTATAATAGTAATCTAAAATATCACTATCTCACACCCGGTTACACGATCTGTTGGTCTATCTCTTTCTCTGTCTACGTTTCAGAATTTTAGAGAGATGTATCCGCTCTATGTTACTTCATTCCTGGAAGTTTAGGTAAATATGCTCAACCTCGTCTCATCTATGGTAATAATGTATAATGCAGGGTCACGCGGGGGAGTGCCTGGGAGTGTGCGTGGGCGCGGGCGGGCTGCACGTAGCGTCGTGCGGCGCGGACCGCGCGCTGCGGCTCTACGCGCGCACGGACGAGCCGCTCGTACTCGGCGACACGGACGAGCAGGACGAAGGACTCGCCACCGGTGAACAACACGTACGTTTCCCAATATTGTGTTTTCATTGTTCAGTGTATTAAGGAAAATATTAATGAAAAATAGAGTAATATAAAATTTCTTAAACTTATGTATATAAACTCTAATTCTTTGAATTTGTCATGACTGTAACGTAATTTTTAATGTTAATCTTGACTAGTCACCACTCTTATTTGAAAATTTACCACCGGATATGGAGAGTTATTCAGATTACATTACTACATTTATTACATCATTTGTACCAAAACTTCTGGCCAGACTAACTATAAAAACTATACCAGTAACTGTACTAACTATAACGGTAAAGAGGTAATCTCTTTAACTGTCAATCCGATTCTACAAATTATTATTATTTCTGATACAAAGCTGCATTCAGGCCGATGGTTATGGTCGTTACATTTTAAATTTGTAATTAAAACGTACGGAGACGCAGGCGGTTGTTAGTTAATAATAAATACATAGAACTTACTGTTTGTTTATTTTCAGGCTCCAGTGCCCGGCCTTCCGGGCTTAGTGATGCCCACGAAGAAAACAATTGGTGCAGAGAAAGCTGTAAGTATTATTAGTTTACTTGTTCTACCCATTAATAATATAGTTACAGGTTATCCAAGGTTACTCAATGTTTTAAACCATGGGTGCTCAAACATATCTCAAATAGACTTCATATTTGTAGAGTTAGAGTTTTTTCAGAAAAAAATATCAATAGGTATATTAACGTACGGTTTTACGATTGGTGACATCACTATTTTAAAAAGACAATAAACTAGAAACACATGAAATATCATTTGCTTCATGGGAATAAAAAACGCAATGTAGCTTAATATTTTGTGGTGAAAGTTTGAAATTAAGTTTATACACTCCTTAATTAAGTTTATACACATAAATTTAGTTTAAACACTCCTGGTTTAAACATAATCAGAAATTTGGAGAGTCATAGTCTGCCTTATCTTGAAAAAAAAAACTTGTCTATGGTCACGATGGTTATAAATAATATTATTTATAGGCTGATTCTATAATGGAATGTCTGTCCGTGAGCGCTGAATATAAACGTGAATTGGCCGAAGCTCGGGGACAGTTTGTGCAACCGCCCCTTCTCATGGCGGCTTACAACTGCACAACGATCGATGACTTTTTTGTTGAAACTTTAAAGAAAATTAGATCTAGGTAAGTACCATCGTAACTTTTATCTGATATTAGAGCATTAGGATAGGATTTATCTTCTAATTAATTACTTAAAAACATTAATAGGACGTGTAAGGGACCAAAATACTGATTTATTCACAAAATGTTAATTACGCTTTATGTTACATTATAAAATATCGTGTTGTTTTCTAAAAGAAATTTTGTATATGTCGTCCTTAATGTTTTCGTATGAGATATTTTATATTTTGATCCTAAGTTTCATGGTTCTTCAGTCACGTTCTGTTATAATAGAAATTAGTCAATAGGCCTTGGTATAAAGACGGTTCAGTGTAATAATAAAGACTCCCTGATCTAGGGACTGGGGAAGTTCAAACCGGACTTGCTCCGGAACTCAATTAATGGGAACAACGTGTATGAAAAAAAATTGTTTCACTAAAACACCTATCAACCGGGGCGCGTCGCACTATCGACTTTTCGATCGAGTGTATGCTTTTCCAGGGGAAATCCCGTCGCATCTAATAATCTCAAAATCTACGAGGAAGGGGTGCCAATTGCAATTTGTAGGTCAGCTCGGAAAAAAAAAACTTATATTGGGAACTGATAATAAATTAAGCTGCTTTATAAATTCAATACGAGTTATAAATTGTTCCAGCGATATCGAGGAAGCATTACTGTTAATACCGTTTAGCGTTGCGTGTGACATAGTCCGTATGTTGCCGAACCTGCTGGAGCGAGGCGACAACGTGGAGCTGGTCTGCCGGCTGGCCGTGTTCCTGCTGCGGCTGCACCACGCGCCGCTCGTCGCCAACCAGGCGCTGCTCAAACATATCATTCAGATACAAGCGAAGGCAACGATGAGGCTTAACGAATTGAGGGTCAGTTTATTCTAGCTGGTCCGGTAGACGTAGTTCTGCTCTTTCCGCTAGTTAATAAGTCGACCACAGCGCCACATATCGAGATTAAATTTCCTTTTTTACACTAAACCAACACATATTATGAATATGCGTCATATTGGTCTTACGACAAATGGGTCTTTAAACGTCCCCAAAACATTTCATAAAAGTGTCAGCGGCGAATTTTCCTATGGAGAAAGTGCGTGTTTCAATCGATAAATGGCTTAAATGTTTCAAAGTTTGTGTGATCAAAGATGACCATTTTTGAATAAGCTTCATGTTGTTAATATCCTGCAATAAATTTTATATTATGTAATAAAGGAAAAAATAACGATATTTTCTCTGTTGCAATATTTATGGCCAGATCAGGTGTTATTTAAAATCCATGTGGAATAGTATGTAATCTAATTACAGGACATGGTCGGTTTCAACGCACACGCGTTACAATGGATCCGGAGAGAGGTGGAAGCGAATGAGAGCGAACAGTTGTTCAGAGAAGCGACAACTACTAGACGTTCCAAAGAGAAGCGTCGGCGAGTGCGGCAAGCCATTAAACGACCAATAATCACTGTTACGTAGAAATAAAGATAAATAAATATACTCTGCTATATGTCATTTATTTTATTTATAAACTAACTGTGCCCCACAGTTACAACTTCACAGACAACTTACCATGACGTTCATGGTTACTGCTCCGTTCCTTAGGGCCATAGCGTGAAGTTATTATAGCATATAACCTTTTCACAATAAATATGTTATTAAATGCAAAATGAGTAGTTCAAAACTGACTAGTAGTTGCAGATTAGCGCGTTCAAACAAACATACGACGCGCAACAATTCACGAAAACTGGGTTTCGTTGTGGCTTTGGTCGGTGGTTAATAATTTGCCACCAAATTACCATACTTATAGGCAATTTGCTAAGCTATATAACTCTAGTAATGGCATTTTCTACTCCTTTATTCACATGTCCCGATATCCTTTATTTTTCCGCCCGATGCTGTGCACCCTTTGTACCCCCGGCACTGCTCGGCCTTAGCATGGACTACTTGTCTTATCTGGATTAAAAGTGGATCGTCTTTTATTCACTTTTTACTTCCACAACACCGAAAACTTGCGAACTTACAGAAACGACTCGCGCGCCAAATAATTGTACATTGGTTGTAAATACGTGAAAAATCTTCATACGATATCACGCGGAGATTTAAAAGCAAGCTGGCCCAAAGTGGGCCTTCGGTACACACCGATAACTGCTCAGCGACAGATTTTATTAGTACACCAGCCGAGTAGTAGAAAATAACGGTGTATCAGCACAATATTGCCTTTCATCGAAAACGCATGCTCATTGTAGGGCTCGCACCTACGTCGATTGATGCGGTGTCCTGAGCATGCTACCTCTGAAATATCGATTCTAAATCAGTGTTTGTTTGAATACTACAAAGATTTACTGCAAATACGCCGCTTAATTTTCTTTTTTAATACCAACAAATTCTTCTAAAATAGGTTCTGATAAGTTAAAAGTATTCATCAAGAACTTTCAAAACCAGACCAATTAAACATTTAGGGGGAAGTGGGGTACTTTGATACAAGGGGCACATTGATACACCAACATTATCAAACATTATTAGAGACCCGACAAAACTAAAACGTCTATATACATGTCTTAGGTCCACAGCTATAACCACGATGACCGCTTGTTAACCGTTAGCGTTGGAACAGAGTAAGTGTGTTTTTAGTGCGACTAACTAAAAAATACTTAAGTATCTAAAAGTATTTCTCTGCTGTTTTATATGATATAATTAAGATTTGAACTTACGAAACGTTAGTTAATCTATCCAATGTTCGGTATTAAAAGTATTTTTTTAATGTGTTCGATGGTTTTATTGAATTTTTGTGTTTTTTTTTAATTATCTGCTGGGGCACATTGATACATCAATACGCGGGGCACATTGATACGTATTAATCACGTCAATGTAAGCGATACGAATGTGATAAATTCGGTAAATACACAAGAAGTCGTCTTTGTGGATACTGTGAAGAAAATGAAATATCCGCAATTGAAACTGACCCTATATATTTACGAAAAAACCTGCATCTAGTAAGTTTGTGTATCCATTGTGGAAGATAAGACGAAGTGGAAGCGTTTATTTTGCAGCTGCAACTGCAATACCTGTGCTTTAGCAGTTACTATTTCTTTAAAGGGAACGTCTCGAACTTTTTTCTTTTGTACTTTTTGAAATAATTTAAACATATATAATGTGCCGTAATATGTTCAACCACACAGCTGTGGTAATGGTGCCAGCATAAATTGAGGTACCTTTAGGAACTCGTTAATACTGAATAGAGCTCAGCTTATACCTGGAACTGTTGCCTATGGTGCAAGGATGACTGTACCTAAACATTTTTATTGTGGTTATTAAATAATTAAATCATAGTAGTTTCTATAGTTTTATTTTAAAGAGAAAAGTCTTTGAAAAATATATTTTTTCCTTTGTTAATAATCTTAAGTCTTATTAAAATCTCCACCAGTTAAAACCTTATTTCCTATTATTTATTAGTACATATATATTTCCGTACTAAAGTGCCCCATTCTATGCCCCACGTACGGGGCACAATGATATAAAACCCATTTTTTATTAATTTTACCCTCATTATTATTTAACATTAATGATTCTTATGACTGATACTATAATACTGATTAAATTTAACATTCAATAAACAATATCATATAATATTTTATTAATTTTTTATGCATAAAATACGACATTGAATTTTTCTGTATCAATCTGCCCCACTTCCCTCTACCTGTTCCTCGTGTTATAAAAATGTGTGCTGCGGTCAGGAGACCCCCGTCAGTAACGAACTTACCAAAAAAAAAGTGAAATATTATTTATAAATCAGTTCAGTAGTTCAATTCATAAGGAACACATCGACGTATTTTATACATATGTACTATACAAAATGACTGATAAACCACTGAATTAATAAACGCGCGCCTATTTCGATTGACTAACCTGAGTGGCCTCGCCCGAAGTGCAATGTTTTGTTATTTGGCATATATAAAAGTTATGCAAAGGGCCGCGCACAATGCTCGTCTCTCAATACTCGCCTGTTTTAACATAACGATAATAAACTTACACACGTATTCATAAACGAAACTGATGAGCGCCTAGCTTCGTTCGGGTCATCAGTTATCATATTTTGTTATAGGTCTTGTGCACCGTGCGTTCGAGCACTGTGTACTATGAGACTTAATAGTAATGTTTGTGAATAAGGGCATTAAGCTCTTTAATGACTCTTTGAGGACTGTGAAGAAATAAAAAAGAAACACAAAAAATATAGCTGCTATAATTTATTTGTAAAAAAATATTCTACTCACTACATAGCCAATATATCAGTTAAAACTTTAATAATTTAAGTATCCATCCCTGCGTAAGTCACATTATTTACCATCTATAGAACAATAACTAATGTTTTTACAATGAGTATTGCGTCACGCGTCACCACGACACGTGTTCTCAACTCGCTTGAATAATCTCAAATTGATAATTTATGCTGAAACTTACAATAAATACACGTTACGGTAATTCGACAACAACAACAAATGGTCCATTATTATTAAGCTTTCTATATTGGAAACTATTGCTTATACGTTGCTCTATGATAACGTCTTTGAAGGGAACTTAATTAGATGCGAATACAGGCAAAATTCTGTCTACAGTTAGTTTTATAGTTAAATTTGAAATTTTTAAAAATTATCTTATTCTGTCGTTATCGAAACAACGCATCGAATGATAAAATTCACATATTTATATTATTCATTCCATGTATTTAAAACAGGAAACAAGTTTATATATAATGTATTATTTATGTATTTTAATAGTTAGTGAAATCTATTAAATAATACATATTTTTTGTTTTGTGTGTTTTCCTAAGACTATTAAATGAATCAAATAGAAGCAAAGGAAGCTATATATCTTATTTTTGTTAAATATAGATTTTCATTATTTAAATCACTTCCATTTTAATGAACATGAGGGATTTTTCCGGAAATTTAGTTCTACAAGTATTATGGGAATTTATGTATTTGTAAATTATTACAATAATTAGTAATTCTTATTACTACTTTTGTTAATCTGTTGTTTCTATTGTTGTTGTTTTGTTCGCAAATGTATATCTTAAAAATATGTCAACAAGTTTTCATTGAAAGTGGATATTAATGCTTTTGTTTCTATATAACTCGTATACGTGAGCTAAATCATTCGAGACGCACGACCAATATTATAATTGACAATATACAATCTATATTAATAATATTCATAGGGTACAACACTAGTACACTGCTCACGTCACCTCTTATCACAATGTTATTGCTTTTCGGAAACACACACTAACTATTCTCAAACAAAAATATATATCACAATTTAATTTAAATACCTTTATATTTATTCTCTTTCGAACAATAATCAAGTGGAGTCGTATCATATAAAGTATTTATAACGAGAAGACAATATTAGAAAGTTCGCGTGTCAGTCTTTAGTCTTCGAAATAATTATGTAACGTTAATGAAAAAAAAATGGAATTTGTAGAAGTTTTAAGTATTCCAGCATAAATTATAATAATACACGAAAAAAAAAATTGGTTCCGCGTCTGTCTTCCAACGAACAGACAATACAATTAATACAAACACATGCTTGTTAGACCGTAAGCACACACGACACAACCGGTTTGTTAGTAACTAACAGATGACATACTTTGTCATCATGTTTGAAAAAAAAAACACATTATCCATAAATTAACCTAAAATGATATAATAAATAACCAAATTGGAAGATCGAATATTGAAGCTAAACATCATCTATTGTTAACATGTTATGAAAAATTGGATTTCCAATATCCGTACACAATATTGTTGCCGGCAATAATATAATAATAATCGAAGTCCGTTGTCAACTAGATAAAACTTATGAGAAACGTTACAATAATAAACCTAAGGCAAATAAATGTACAGAGTAGAAATTAATAAAATAATACTGTATCACTACTGCAAGCAGCAACATAACCTAGTAATCACATGACCTTAATTTGACATGAACCACAAATCATACATGTCTTTTTTTTTAAGTTAAATGACAACTGTGTACATCTAAAATTATGCCAACGGCTCGTGAATATAATACTATTCTTAATATTCTATTATCATGTTTTAATTTTCAAACAGATCTAGCAAAATGGCGGCAATTGTCTAGCGAGTTTTTATTGCAACTTACAAATGCGTGTACGTAGTAGTTATTATTTATAATTCACTTCACTTGTGTACAATAACCAAAATATATCAGGTAATATGCCGCCAAAGTTACATAACATAGGGCCAAATGACATACGTTTATGAATTAAAATAAAAACCATCACAAGGGATATCATGTGATCTGTGAGTGATGTCAAATTAAAGTCATGTATTTACTGAGAAGTATAAAATCGAAACTGGTTCTCGCATATCCCGAGCTGATGTCGAACAAAACATCAGTACGTACTTTTATAGACCTAATTAATATAAATATATATACTTCGATTAATCTCACGCAGTTACACCAGATGAGAATATAAGATTCAGAGGTTTTTCTATGAGATTCATATCCGTAGATATAATTATGGTCAAGGCTCACTAAAACGCTCACACTTTCGTATTTACAATAATGACGTGACACCTAAACCGTTTAAACATATACAAAATATATAAAAAAAAATGAGTATTCTAATTATCAAAATAGAGATGGACAAAATTATCACTATTTTCTTATAAAAATGAGCGCATCTTATAAATAATGCTGCCATTTAAAATCCTGAATCAATTCAAATTAATATCAACACGCAGAGAGCTATAAAATTCTATAGAGAGCCTATACATTATAATTTACGTATAACAAAGACTTTATGATAAAAATCACCAAACTTTATTGTCAAGTTCAGAGTACTGACACGAAGTGAAATCAAGCGAATACTATAATAATGAACGAACATCGAAATATCAATCAAATAATAATTGCAATAAATAATCTCAATTTTAAAGCTTTTTAAATACAATAATAACCCGGTGAACCCGTAACTTTAGTCTGACATCACGTTCAGATCATATGTGTCATATTTACATAAATTTTTCACATATAAAGTTGTGGGTGATGTCATATATAGGTCATGTGTTCACTGGGAATGATATAAATATACCGTGAGAGATAACTGCATCGGATCTCGTGAGTGTCGCGGGGTTACGTCCCTAGCTAAGTTTTATCACAATGTCTCATAGACTGTTTTACATTTTACTGGCCCATGGGGGTTTCGATAATAAAAGAACTAAAGCTAAATTAAGTAGAAACGTCAAGTAAAAGGACGGTGATTATTATTCACAGCTAAATAAGTCGAACGGAAGCAATAACAAAACAACAGCCCAGTTCCAAGATACCGAGACAACGTAAATGCTTACGCTATGAATATAAACGACAAAAAAAGCAAACTGACCATTATGAGGTGAACTCGGTATGAAATTTACTAATGCCACAATTATATAAATATTATTTATGTACCGGGTAATACAAAATGCCCATTAATAACACACAAATTGGATTCAAAAAATAATTCCTAAAAATAAATATTTCTTCTATTATTAAATATATATTATTTAATGCCGTTACACTGATTCATTGTGTACTTATATAATTATTCATACGAATTTATAAAGGCAACGTTTGTGAATAATTAGATATTAAAAAAAACTATAAGTGACACGTAGTGTAAAATTACAAGTTTTGTATCGACATATCGATACCCAATATGAATAGCATCGTAATTCGTAACTCATTTAGCCAATGTTTTACGAAAAACCCATTGAAAAACACATCATAATGATTCAAATATAAATTGTATGATACCTATATTTTAAAGCTCTTTCGACTCGATATTTGTAAATTGTAACAAAATAATTAGTTAATTACGTTTTCTTTTAATGAGACTTAGGCGGCCTGCCTACTGGTAAACGACTACCGTGGCCTATTGACGCTTATAATACCAAACAAGTATCAAATAGCGCGTTGCCGACCTTGAACCCACTACCCCAAGGAGCTCTGGAAACCCTACTCACCGCAGGAACACAACACAAGGTTAATTGGGTGCTATCTTCTGTAGGGTGGAGGTATTCCATCAATCGGGCTGCCCCAAGTAGAGAGAAATCTCCAAAAAAATTTTTAAACTTACTACAATGATAATACATTTATAGTCAAATAAAAATGGATCTATCAGTTGTAGAGATAAGGTTGTAAGACAACGAATATAGGGCAAAGAGGACACAGGTAAATTTGTGTAAATTCTCTCTATTTGGGGCAGCCCGACTGGTGGAATACCTCCACCCTACAGAAGGTCGCTGCCTAACCATTTGTTGTTTCTGCAGTGAGTTTCCAGAGCTCCTTGGGGCAGGGGGGGGGGGGGTTCAAGGTCGGCAACGCGATAGCGATACCGATGGTATTACAAGCGTCCATAGGCTACGGTAGCCGCTTATCATCAGACAGACCGTATGCTTCTTTGCCACCTTTGTAGTATAAAAAAAACAGTTATTTTTACTCTATTTGCTTAGCGTTTAGTTGTATTTTATTCAAATTGGGTGTCGATATAAAAGCATGTAAACGTCATATTAATACTATGTACGAAGGATTTTATTACTCCGACAGTTAAAATATCGATATATTATCCAAATTCGATAAAACATGATTGATTTAGTTGTCACAATCTTCATTATTGCTTCTCATTACACCTCGTCACATTAACTTAAAGAGAATACTCGACAGAAATTAAAATAAAATACTAACACTGTAAATACTGACCGAAGTGGGAAATAAATTAGATAACTATTCTATTTTAATGAACTCTACCGTAATGTTACCGCTATGTAAATAATAAAATTTATCAATATAACCTTAACCTAAATGAATACTTGCTTCCTGCAATAGGTAACCGTAAATACAATTTCATAAATATCAAGAGAGCATTACAAGGCAAGGTTACAATATAACCCATGAGATTACAAACAAATATATAAAAAAAACACCCGATTTAGATTAAAAAAAAAAAAACGATTTAGATAACGCACTATCATCTCGGGAGATTATAGCAAGAAATTAGCTGCGAACAAAGTTTACTTTCAACAGAATACGATAAAAACCCGTAAGTTATTTAGCTTACTTCATAATTTGACTCTTAAAACCGATAAGTTTTTAAATTCTCTGTATAAGAAAAAAAAAGTGCCACGAATACTGGATAAGGTACTAAAGGACGTAGTATAGCAAGCTGAGGGCTCACCGAAAAATCTTTTAAAGACTCCTTCCTACTACAGGCAACACTGCCTATCGCATACCGTACATCATTAAAATATACACACATGGAAAATTACTCGCTCAGTTCGCGACCGTATGTCGTATCTACAACATATAGAGGCACTAAGACAATGTCGATGATTACATATCATTTCACATGCTAAACCTTATGTTTTTTTAAACGTAATGCCCCAGTTCAAGGTAATGTATCTATTACCTTCAAAGCTAATAAAGTGCCTTATAAAATAACTCCCAAATATCTTAAAACGTAACGTAAGTTTTTTCCTATTATCGACACTGGCATCGCTATTATGTTTTACTGTGAAGTTTGAGGTTTTCAAGTTCATAATAATATCGGGTTAGAATAATGCTATGTTCACACTTTTGTGGTGTGTGTTGTGTCGTGTATCCGCCGCAGACTGGAATCGAAATTTCGAGAACACGTCACAGTGTGTCGCGACACACCACACGACAGAAATGTGGAGAGTATGGTATGTACGGTGTGTACGGTTTGGATAAGCAACAGATGACGTCACGACACACTACATCACTAAAATGTGAATCCGCCTTAATTTTGTATAACTTAGCATGTCACAGCGACTGTTTTATAAAAATTATAACAGGTTAAAATATTAGTTGATTTTTTAAAATATATATTTCGTAAGACAAATCTTTTATAAAACATTCGTAATAGCATGTGTACTTATAATATTATATGAATGAAAACCTATCGAGTTAAATTTTGTAAAGGCATTATTGAGTTGAAATGAAAGAGTGTTAGTTGACAGGATATGGAGTTGGAGTGGGAGGGGGAGGGGAGTGGGGGTAGTTGTCGCGGTATCACAGTGTGGGGCCAGTCAGTGCGTCTCCTCGGTGGCTGCTACGTGACTCGCCACTAAATTTAAAGGCGCCTCGTCGTACTCTGGCGCGTTATGGTCAACCTATTAAGTAAACACATATAGTTACTGGCTACGTTCGCGTTGATCACGATACAAAATTTATTAAAAATAAAATATATCCTATTTCATACACAGCTTTCTGTCAGTGAAAGAATTAGTAGAATCTGGTTAGCAGTTTCAGAGTTACTTCCTACAAACATAAAATTGTATGCTTATTTTTTTTATAGGTCTATTATATATTATATCTATTATCAATTAACTTATTTAATTTGAACACAAGCTCATCTGATGTTATGTTACGATGTGGTATAATAAGATGGTAACACGCTAAGAGCTTAGAGGAACTGGTTTTCAAGTGCAGTTGTCGGAACTCGCCTAAAGATACTGGCTAAAGTTTTTCAACTTGAAGAGTGGTATGAAGCAAAGTGGCATTAGAAAATGTAATGTAAAACTCATGTTATGGTTTCATCACGTTGTTTTCCATCACAGAAAGTTTAGGCTCATTGTACGAATCGATAATCGCTTGTTAACGATGGCGTAGTCGAAAATGGTAAGCCACGCTAATCCGAGAAAGGACGACGACCTTAAATTTTATTTATAAGAGAAATACACCAGTGGTTCCCTAAACTTTTGAACCTGCGGAATTTTGAACAAATATCTTATAGTAATCCTTTAATGATAACAAACGTAACTAAGTCAGTGTAATTAGGGACATTTTTTTTTTTTTGCAAAGTGGTATTATTTAACAGTCAATATAATTAACCTACTGAATGAAAAATGTAACTGATTAGCGGGTCCATAGTGAATTTTCCACTCAAGCACGCATTAGTAATCGCTGATTTACTCAATCGAAAATGAATATGAGAATAGTGTCAGCAAGCACTTATAGGTGTGATCCGGCAGCTACACTTGAGAGAGAGTCCCTCCACTGGGCTTAGCGTGTTACTATTTTGGGCCACATCGTTATTTAACATCAGGTAAAAATGTGTCCAAATGCGAAAACCGAAATATAGAGCTTCCGTATGTTTAACCGCAAAGCAAAACTCGAAAAGTAGCCGATGGATTGACTTGAAATGTTTACACACAACGTTTCATTTCTATCGATGTTCCAACAGAAACGGAAAATTCCAAACGTTTCGCGAGGTTAACATAAGAACAATTATACTTGACAAGTGATTATATGTATCACATTTTTTTTTTGTTACATACATTACTATTTTCACCCATCTGTTGTTTTATTTAAAATATGTTATAAAAATGTTATAAATATTCGTTATTAAAACATTTTAATAACGAATGGTTTAAAATTGTTTGTTTTCTCGGTGAATCTATGGCTGGATTTAGCTAGTAAAGAATAATAAAGAAAAAAAGAGAGTGACCTGTTGCCGGTGCGGACGATTGTTGTGAGCGTGCAGCGCTGCGAGCAGGTGCGGCTGCAGCTGCCGACGCAGCGCCGCCAGCACCGCCTCCTCGGGCCTCTCCGCGCTCTCCGGTGCACCCGCCGCCCCAACACCCGCTCCCGCTCCCGCCCCCGCCCCCGCCCCTACACCTACTCCCGCCGCCTCTATACTCTCCGGGCAGTTGCTGCCACTGCGACGAGACTCTGCGAAATTAGAGTCAGTAGTGGACCACCACGAATATCGGCTCAACAAGTTTTTATTTTTTTTAAATAACATATTACTTAACACATACTAAACTATAATAATTCAGTATTAATTAATTTCAAATTTATTGCCACCCTTCCGAAGATTGGTAAGAAAAACATTAATAACCTGTTTTCGGCGCATTATTCTGCAAACAACTGAGAACCCTGTTGTATATCAGAAAGTGGTAGATCCGTAGTTAACACAAATAGATGGCTACATGACAGTACTAACTAATTAATATGGTATCAATTTATAAATATGCCCCACACTCTTAGTTCATCATCTTTAGTACGTCTTTCTTACATAATAAGATTATACAGCTCAAGAGATTGTTTGTTTGAAAACACTAATATCTAGGATTACCTATCAGATTTGAAGAAAAGAAAAAGCATTTTCCTAACCTAAAAACTACACCCCGCGGTTTCGCCCGCGTATAATTTAAAAGAAATCTCCGATTGATGATACTTCAGTATAGACAATATTTTTATCGGGCGGTCAAGGTTATGCGTCACATCTCACGCGGCTCGTTCGCGCCACTACACCTATAGTCATAGACCCGAGCCAAGTGTTGAATTATTTTAATTTTACATTATCGCCCAATCTATTCGTCCAAATTACAATGCTATAAAGAGAAAAGTTTATCTACATAAAACTGTCTTGATGATGATGCCTAATAATAATACCCATAAATCAATTTTCAAAGGCAAATGGTATCACAGACTTTTTTAGATGTACTAAGGAGCAACATTCGCTATTTACTTAAAAAAAAAAAAACATTATTTAAGGCTAGCTGAGAGGTGTAGGCTAATGCTAGATAGCCTATACTATTCCTCGTGAATCTGGTTATCATATACAAAAAGAATTTTTCGAATCCGACTGTTAGTTCCACAGATTAGCGTGTTTAAACAAACAAATAGACTCTTCTGCCTTATTATATTATTATAGATTTATTGAGGAAGGTTATATAAGTAAACGCTACGACCCTAAGAAGCGAAGCACTAAACATGAACATCAAACAATATGGCAAGTTGTAGGCAAGTACGGGAAATGAGAACACGTGGAGATTTGATTGATAAAATAATCATGGGTGAAACCGTGTGGTAGAGGTAGTGTACAATATTATGTATTGAATTGTGCGCGCACGTACTATTTCTGGGGTGCTTCCCGTCGTGCCTCGGGCGCCGCCGGCGCGTGTGTATGGTGTCGCGGCGCATGGCGGTGGGGCGCGGCACTCCGTGCAGCTTGAAGTAGAGTCCGCACGCGTTGCAGACCATCTCGCCGCGCGCGTCCCGCCGCCAGATGGTGGTCGTGTGCGTACCGCAGTTACTGCACGACAGCTCGACCCGAGCGCCCGCCCGACCCCCGGCCCCGGACATCGCTTCGTTCGGCTCTTGCTAAACATATCATCTCTATATATTATTATGGCAACGCCATATCTCTGATAATTCTTCATCAAAATTAATGATTCAAACATCATTTTAAAGCCTATGTGCCCCGCTATTGGCGAAAATTATTTAAAATCAATGTTTTGTTTCAAAAATGTTGACGGCATATAGTAGGCGTTATCTATTAACAATCTGTTTAACTAACATGACAAATGTTTGAATACTTTCATTATATAATTTGCGCGATATTAGCACGGTTAAACTAGTTTTTTATATTAGTTATTTATCACACAACCACTTCTTCATAAAATAAAACAACTAACCAATAAAGTAAACTATACAGTATTGAAAATCAGAAGGAAATAACACAACCAAAGAAATATCGAAAATGAAGGTAATTAAATTTATCTATCTCGAAATCAACCGAGAGCCGCAGTTATAGGTAGAGTCGTTAGCGGTATATTTATACAATCTATCCTATATCTATCCTTATTAAAGGTAAAACAATGCGAGAGAAGATTAATTTAAAAAAATAAGATATTCTTAATTAATAAAAATATAGTAAAATAATTTGTAGCCGTACAATCAAAATACAATATTTTTAGTGAGAAAGTCGTGAGTGCCGGTTTATTTTTAACAAATTTTCGAATCGTGGTTGCTATCGAGACGTTAATTTTTTTTTTTAGTTTTTATGTTTACTATTGAAGGCTACGGTAATTCAAATAGGTGGTAATTGGCGAATGGCTATAGCAACTTAAAATATTCCCTAAATTTCTTTTATCTTTTTGCAAAAGATTGCATGTCGTTTTTTAAATCAATGACATTTTTATTATGGACACCTGACTTTTGTTATTTGTAAAGGGGTCGCGAATTCACTGCGCGAAGAACACTGCTCTATACCATTCGATTCTTATAATACCATTTTTTTATGGACTTATGTCGATAATCTTTTTTATCGTATGTTAGAGATATCTCATTGTAATGTTTAGAACAAAAGTTGTACGAATAAATGGACAGGCTTACGTTTTCAGATGTCGCTTGCGTCCAGGGCGAATTATTTGCGGGCGGATCTTGAGGGGTCACCGGCTGCGCTCGCGCAGGAAAACTTTGTTTTCTACGCGCCGTCCCTGCTACGTTGGCACCACGACCTGAGGCTTGCCATTCGCCATTCTGTCAAACAAAATTTTAATCGTTCGATAAAAATGAGATTACTAAGTTATCGTACTTAAAATTCCAATCATTATCTACCGTCATATTTAGAGACGAACATAATTATGTAATTAGATAGAACTCTACAACCTGTTAAAATAAATTAAGATAAGCACGTTTAACAGATGTGAACTAATATGTTTGCAGTACTGCCCCTATCGTTTATTAACCTGCACTCAAGTGGTGTACATTAGAAATAGATAATTTTTATTCAGGTAAAAATATATATCTATATAAATAACAAAGAAGAAAACCAACTTCAATCGTTTTGAGGAGTTCCCTGGTGGTGTATCTTCGAAGTCGAAGGTCTAATGTCAATGAAATTAAAATGGGACCACCCTTGAGGTATCACCTTTCCAACGACAAAATAATTATCTAAATCGATTCATAAACAATGCAGCTGAACATCCATAAATTTTTTTATTGAGGTTTGGCGTTATGAGTGCATCATGCAAAAACTACGCGATAGATTTTGATCTTTTTTTTGTTTTAATCCTTAGATATTTAATAAAAATCACGATATCAACATTAAATAAAAAAATATTAAACTTTTAAGAAACTACGTGATTAATATGCATACCCATGCCAAATTACAGCTTTCTAGTTATAAGAATCTTTGAGCTAAGCCACGGACAGACGGACGGACACGGCGAAACTATGAAGGTTCCTTGTTAACTGCGGAACCCTAAAACAGGTATTTCTACAAAACGCTTATAGTTTAATTTAACGTATTTAAAATTAAAGATTTCAGTGCCAATACAAATTGACAATTTATACCGAAAGATCCAGACCCTACATGAATCGACTGAAATGGGAAAATATAACCAGAATATAATGATAGCCGAAGGAATGTATTGTTTTTCTATTCGAAACAACTTTAGTTCGTAAGGAAGTCTAACGTCTCAACAAAAAAAAATATCACTTTATACATTTTCAGTAGAACATACAGGTAGAGTAAAAAAATGTGGTAAATTGTTACCGTCCTCTGTTTTCCCTGTGTGTCCCCATGAGAGTTTCAATTTTTTTTTATATGTATGTGTTTAGATACCCCCATTACATTGACAGGAATGTAAACACGGACGTTGTAAAAGGTTCTTATAAGGATAATGTTCGTCAAACATCGATCCACAAAATTAAGAACACATTACACACTCGAGCGTCAAGGCAACCCTATTTACCTCAAAGATTAACATAACAACGAGACTATAAAGAACCAAACTTATGCAGCCTGAATGTACCAGGACATTATTCTGTCGACTCAGTGTGATATCGGCTGCAGTGGTGGTCAAATGTTACGTGTTTACCTCTCATTAGAGCCTTGTTATTCATAAGTTTTGATAAGGAGGCAGTCAGACGCGTGATCAGATGGACTTTTGCCTAATCTGGGTTAGTATTATATTTACTTTAATACATTGTTATGAATGGGAAAATAAACAAAATGTTTTCGAAGGAATTATATTATATGTATTTTTTTTTAATCCCTGTTTAATGTATTAAATCCTTATTAAACTGACTTCATAGAGTCAAGGTCAGGGGCTTCAAGGAGTACGATTAATTAACAAGATATTATTTGCGAAACGTTTAATAATTAATTATGCTTGTATTGAGTCTTAAAATGTTATCAGAGTTATTATAATTTTTAGTAATATAATATGATGTTGTTATGCGAATCATTGTTAGAAAACATTAAATGGACAACACGTAAATTAAAAAAAAAAACATAATATAAAGTGACTACTGATGCTATGCAATTTTATATATATATAAGACAAAAAAACAATCAAAATTAATGATTATTATATAACTTAAGTGAATATGTAAAACAGTGTAAACGTAAACTGGCTTAATAAAAAGGCAATTCATTTCCTCACAGAACAGGTCTTAGTTTAAAATTACATAGATTATAAAATAATCGTGCATTAATTTGTTTTGTTCACTTTATGACATCTTAACAATTTTTTTTTACCTTGAAATTAAAAACTATCAAATAATTTAGAAATTTACTCATATTTAATTGATTCGAAACGTATGTAGTATACGAAGCGTACAAGTATTTCGTAAGAAAACTTTTCATTATTTTAGACTCCCCTCTCGTCAGTGTAAGTAAAAATAAGTAAATTGTGAACTCCCCCTACCCAGTTAGTAATAGGCATTTTTTCAAAACTTTTATAATATAAATAGTTATATTTATTTGATTTAAGCCGCCATAGTACGTCGGGAATTCGGGCAATCAAATTTACATTTTTTAATCAAGTTAGTATTTTTAAACGTTAAGGATCTACAAATTGTTTGAGTACCTACTGTTTTGTTACTTTATAATGTGTTTTTGTTTATATTATTAAATATATTTTTACCAAAACCTTATATCAGCAGGACTTAAAGTAAACAATTATTGTGGGTAATTATTTCCTTACTGTGCATTAGTAGAAAATTTTTGGACACAAACTAAAAAGTCTATTGTGCATTCGTAGATTTAGAAAAGGCCTATGACAAAATGGTGAGGAATGAGTTGTAGTCAGCATTATCTTTGCATGAGGTGAGCAGTAGTCAGGCATTGAAATCCCTCTTATAGGGATTCCAGTGCTTGTGTCAGAATAAACGGAGCGTACACCGAATGGTTTAATATCCAAAAGGGTGTTAGACTGGGATGTGTAGCGTCTCCATGGCTGATCAACCTATTCATAATTGATAGACAATTCTATAATTGTCTGACAGATTTGAAAGAGAGTGACTGTGGACTGAGAGTGAATGAGTTAATTTTCAAATGTCTTCTTTACGCTGATGATCAAGTATTACTTGCATCGTCGGCTAAAGATTTACAAGCGATGGTTACTATTATGAATGATGCTTTGGAAAGAATGAGAATGAAAGTGAATGCAAAGAAAACTAAAGTTATGGTGTTTGAAAAGGAAGAGAGCATGACAGAAGTATGTATCCGGATTGGTGGCGACAAACTAGAGCAAGTGAATGAATTTGTTTATTTGGGATCAATGTTTACTAATGATGAAAAGTGTGAAAGTGATATTGAAAGGAGAGTTAATGCTGGCAATAAGATGAATGTGGGGTGTTGTACGCCTTTATGAACAGCCAGAAAATCTCTAGATAAGCTCGTCTGGCTGTACATGGAGCAGTGTTAGTTCCAACACTCATGTAAGGAAGTGAAAGCTGGGTGTGGCAAAAAAAAACATGAAAGTAGAATAAATGCATTAGAAATGAGAGCGCTAAGAAGTATGATAGGAGTGAAATTGAGTGACAGGATAAGAAATAGTGTAATAAGAGAACGTTGTGGTGTGAAAAAAGATATAGTGACACGGATTGAGAAAGGGATGCTTAGATGGTTTGGGCATGTAGAGAGGATGAATGAAAGAAGATTGACTAGACAGATTTATAAAATTAGTGTAATTGGGAACGTTGGAAGAGGAAGGCCTAGACGAACGTTCCACGATCAAATCGGAGACGTTTTGAAGAAAGGTCAGGTCAAGAGAACTCTAAACCGACGAGCATGCATGAAAAGATTGATGAATGTTGAGGAAGCTAAAGTTGCATGTCAAGATCCTAGCAAGTGGAAGGACGTGGTCTCTGCCTACCCCGTTGGAAAAGAGGCGTGATTTATGTATGTATTGTATTGCATTGAGGGATGGAGATTTAAGATCGATTACACGACGAATCGATTTTTTAATCGATACATAATACTGAATCGATATTTCCACCTAGAAAATCAAATTCGTTAAATGTACCCAAATAAATGTAAATAAATGTCAGTTTTTCACTTAATTACTCAAAAACATGCTAGATGGATATATTGCCTGTGTGCTCAGTTTCCTTCGCCTCTTCTTAAAAAAAAAGAAATTAAAAAAATGTGCAGCAGTTCACACGTGTCAGAAGTGAAACCTCAAGAATTTTTTTTTTTTTAATTATTTTTATTTATCCTAAATCAGTGGTATTCGAACTATCGTGCGTACTGCGTATGAAGTCTGGTCGTCTCACACCACTAGGCCAATCGACCGACGATCCGCCAAAACAAGAAGAAGAATGTAACGCTTCTTACATCTCTCATTATTTTTCTTTTATCCATTTTTAATTTATATTTTTAATTAATTTTAATAAAAGTATATTCCTTTGCATTTGTATTTTAAGGCCAGTCTCATGTGACATCAGCAAAATTGGCACATGTCACCTTCAAACATAATATTATCCTTTTATCACCATCATCATCAATATCTACATTAATAACACAATTACAACACAAACAATAATTGTAATACATAAATGTATATCTCAGTCACGTAGGTAGATTAGTATGAGTATCAGTGATGTGCCGAATTTTATATCATTTATTATCCGCAGATACGGATATGGACCTTAACTTTTGTACTTCTATGTTTGCAGTAGGTGCGTATAACTTGAACCGATAATTAGAGAACCCTTGCGCAATTGAAGACATGTTTAAACACAATTTTGCTCGTGATTTGTTTATATTAGGGTACGTTATTTAGATGAAATTAGTTATAACTAGGAGTACAATTTGAACTCTATTTCTTTTGTATTATTATTTCTTTTGTGTTTTAGATAATGTTGTTATTTTCTTTTACAACAAAGTTTTTCATTACTATTTTAAAAGTTTCGTAAGGAATGAATATAAAAGACGCGTTTAAGATTTGCAAAAAGATTAACGGACACGGATCTTCTTTTCTCCTCGAATATCCGCGGATGCTGATAAAGATACGTATATCCGACACATCACTAAAGAATACCGACCGGTGAGACAGCTCCGTTGATGGGTTGCTGCATTGTCGTTGAGAGCGGCGAGGTGGTCGGCCTCAGCGGCGAAACGGTCATGCCAAGGTGTTTGCTATTAATCAACCTCCTTAACAGCTGCGTCGCTTCCCCGCTGCGACCTGCCAGCATAAGCATTATCGTTATTTAGTACCATACCAGCTTATCATTGTAATCATATCCTATGTAGACATAAAATTTCACTACATAAACACCCAATATGAATAACATCGTAACTTTAATTACAATACAAGGTAAATTGAAAATTTAAGAAACCCACGACTCGAGAAAATTGTTTATTGAGATCGTTCCAACGGGCCCAAACATGATATCTGCTGTAAATTGATAAAGATTTAGGCATCCTGCAGAATTCAGATGATGCTGCAGCATCAGAACAATAAAGTTACAGAATAAATATCGACTCGATCAGACCTGTGAAAGATACTCACACCCATTTATTAACTAGAAAAGAGCTGATTATCTTCAAATGGCTGAACAGATTTTCTTGAATTATAGCTAAGAACACTCTCAATCATGTCACCTTTCAAACAATAAAAACTAGACCAAAATCGGTTCAGCCGTTTGGTAGCTACGATGTATAGACGCACAGACAGACACACAAATACACACGTCAAACTTATAACTTTTAAAAATAAGTATCATACAATTTACATTTGAATCATGATGCAAAAAAAAACATCTATCATTTTTTTATACGGCTGTTCTGAAAACCATGGCTAAATGAGTTAGTGTTAGTCATATTGGGTGTCGATATGTCGCTCAAATAGTCCAATGAAGATCTATGTAAAAATCGTAAAATCTCAAATATTGGTAAACTAAAAACAAAGTTAAAAATGCTCAATGGAAAGATAAACCTTTGCAGTTTACACTTACTATAGATGTAAAATGCTCACTGAACAGAAAGCCAGATGTTATAAGTCAAGTGTCAAGTACAGTGACATATAAAGGGCTATATTCAGGAATGTGTGCCTGTAGGATAAATAGAAGGTGATTTAGTCAATTATGAGAGGTCTATTACGCGAAAAGTTCTTAGAGCAAACTTAATTATTCATCGTAGGTCAATGTCCTGAATCGATGTTTTTAAAGAGTTCGTTTTTCCAAGTACCTCATTCGATTTAACCAAGTTATTCCTTATAAAATCAGCTATCTGCCATTGAAAGTCCCGTTAAAATAGGTCCAACCGCTTCGGAGATTAATCAGAACAAACAGACAGACAAAAATTTGTAGGCCAGCATGACAACGGCGACCGTCGCATCGATGGATTGTCGATCTCTCGGTGGTCACCGTTGTCTTTGGATTGTACTGAATTTACCATTAGGCACAGTGTAGTCACTTTACCGTGTCATATTAAAAAAAAGGGACAGTCTAATTAGGTCTATACGAATTTGCCTTATTTTTAATCGATAAAATTAAATTACATAACAATCTTTAAACCAATCTCTTTGGGTTTTCCTTCTTCTCAGTGACTTTTGCATTTCATTACTGGATATAGATATTTTTCTCCAAATGAAAAGAGTTTAAGCCTTAACGCAGTATGCAGACCAATTTGAAACAGGATTAGCCCAAATACATATCTATCCAAATAATACGAAGGTCTTTGATTACTTGAAAATACTCTTGAAAAGAGTGTAGGCCTTAACGCAGTATGTAGACCAATTTGAAATACAATTGTATAAAGTCTTAACAGGATTAGACCAAATACAAATCAATCCACTAATAAGAAATTTACATTTCTTTGGACTTTCACTTCTTTCTAACTTGGCAACCGATCCTCACTTTTGAAGATTATTTATCACCTGCCAGTATGAAGTGGGTAATTATTTCGTTTTAAATGTGCCTTGTTTGGTTTATTGATAAAAAGCCTAAAAAATACATATCTAGAAAAAAATTGTTCATTTTTCCCTTGGGGATATTGAGGTTTTTTCCGAGAGTCACGTGATTGGAAACGTCAATCAATAAATATGGCATCGTCGTATAGCATACAAGTTAAGTGTTATACTTATTAGTTTATCTTGTGATAAGTGACTCTAGAATGATTACTAGGTGTGTAAATAGTGACTTTATTTATTTAACCTTTAACCTTAGTTTTATTTATTGAATGATGACGTCACGCGCAGTCACATGACCATAATACCGCGTTTATGCGGCATAATTTTTATCTAAATTAAAAAGTGTGTAACTAAGGTGTTATCATGAATGAATATTAATTCACGGGTATTAATTTCTGTCAGTTATCCATTTTTGTCAATTCTGCTATTTTATGAGTCATTATTATTCCAATTATCGTATAATCAGCTTATTTAATATTTTATCAATTACTTCTACTTATCGTCTTACTCAAGATCTGACACACCCTAGTTAATGTTTTTTTACTAAATTACATTTTAAATATTATAATGATAAAATGACCTTAATTTTTTATGGTTTATTAGAATTGTTATGAATACAGGTACAATTAAAATCACGAGACAAAAATAATTACTGCGTAACAAACGCATGTGGAGCCGCGGGGCACCGCTATTTAAATATAAGCAGTGTTTATCTTTAGCTCTGTTTTCTTCTAAAAAAAATATTTAGTCAAGAGAAAAAGACTGTCATCTGTGTTTTTAATTACGTCATTTTTTTATAAGATTGTCCTATAATTTCCATACTTAAATTCAATTATATTTGATAATTTCATGACTCGTGAGTAAAATTTAGGGTACTTTTTTTAAAGTATTTATTGTTCTGTAATGAAGTCATTAAGTTACACCTGCATTTTACATACATTTAGATAGCTTTAGATACGTTTAACAAATAAACATACCGAGATTGTATGTTAGTTATCTCAATATCTACTTCAATTATGTTAGGTACTAACTATGCGGCACGGTTTCACCTGTGTCAAATTTATCGGTCAAACTATCCGAGCACCCGAGCCTATGGGTTGTTCTTACTTTCCGTACTCATGTACAGCTTTCCAGATCGCTTGACGTTCATAATTATTGCTCCGCTCCGTAGGGTCGTAGCGTGAAGTTATATAGCCTATTATTACCTTCCTCAATAAATAAGCTATAAAATGTAAAAAAATCAACTTGGTAGTTCCAGATCCTACCGCGTACAAACAAACAAATAATCTCTTGGACTTTATAATATTGCTAGTATAGATAATAAAGTGAATTGCTAACCGTTTTGCCTATGTAGAGCTTGCCAGAGTGATTCCTTTTCTTGTTCGGTGTCGTGCGGGGGTTGCGGGGACGACTGGGCCGATCGCGCCGACTGTGTCTCTTCAGGGTCATCCTGAAACATTAACATTATAATACCGACTTCTAATTCTAAAACGTAGTTCCTTTGTCGGAGTTAACGAGCTCATTATTCACCTGCGACATTTGCGATATGTCCATTTGTAACCTGTCCGGATCAGAGCCGCTACTACTTTGACTGCACTCTTCGTACACAGATGAACTGTCTTTGGAGATTTTCATTTTATTTGCCGTTTGTTCGAATATGTGTTGCTTGTATTCGTCTGCGAAGTTTGTTTTGTTTTGAGCTAGTGTCCTTTGAAAGTATACGTGTGTCGAATCCCTATCAGATTGCTCTGTGTGGTCGGAAGGTTCGTTTTTGACAAAGCTGTATAAAGACAGATCCATCTCTTTGTTTTCATGGTCGTCGTTGCTACATGGACTCGGGGCGTTCTGTGAAGTATTGTAGACACTGTATTGTTCCTCGGGGTAGTCACGTTGATAGGCGCTGTCTCCTGCAACAGCAGCGTGACTCCTGTCTATAACGCTCGTGTAATTAGGGGGATACGCTTGAGATTCTTCGTTTTCCCGCTGCGCAACTGCAACAGCTTTACTTATAATATCGATAACGGCATTGCAGTGCATGACATCGCTCGCTCTTTCGGAGGGCGGTAAACTTGGAACGCTGTTAAACAATAAACGAGGTTCGTCCTCCGGTTTGACTGCATATTTATTAGGGTCGTAATTTTTTATTTGTAGCAGTGTGACCGCCGCCTGTCGGCTTTCGAGGTTCTTCATCTCCTCGGTCGAGTCCGGTGAGCCGATCTCGGCATATTTGTGTTTGTTTGAGTTCTCGTAATCTATATCGTTCAGTGGCTTAATGATCTCTTCTAATTTGGCCGCCGTTACGCTGAGGACTTCCTAAAAATAAAAGAGATTGTTTGAACAAACGTAGCTCCATATTAGTTGCACGATAATATAAATAAACACGGACCAATGAGGCGCTAGCTCATTTCATGTAACGCGTGATATCACTTGCCTCCCGACTGATAAGATAAAAACATATTGAGATTGAAAGGTGTTCTTGCAGTATCCTTTCTAATTTCGTAGAAAATGCGTTTCCTGACGGTGTACAAAGTGAGTGAACCGATAGTGCCGACAATAAAGAGCGGACTGGATCTTAAACGCGATGTACAACTTACATAAGTAATGTTATTTCTTTGTTGTAGGTGTTAATGATAGTGTGCGTCCTAGTTTCGCCGAGCCGCGGTCTGGCCGACGCGGAAAGCAAACCCTGTGACATATCCATACAAGATACAAACAATCTCACGCTGAACTGTTCGCGACGTAACATTGAGAAAATCTCCGATTGGCCGGAAAAAATAAACAGCATAGATAAAGGTAACGATCCTGTTAAATTGTTTAATCCATTATTCCTGGATAACACACAAAAGTGACGTTTTAACGGATCATAATGTACCCGTTTTTTTTAATATATACAAGTAATCCGGGTTTTAATAATTAAAAATATACTTGAGAAGTTATAAGTGCAACATAATGTTCTATAATTAAAAAATTGATAGGTTTTTCTATCGATACTGTTCAAAACATCAAAATTTATATTAAGTTGCCATCATATAAAGCTTATTTGGCCTTTAAGGTAAAATATTAATAACACATAGATATGAAACAAAATAGGTACTTATCATTATTTATCTGATAAAGTATTATAAATATAAAACGTTACTGACAAAAACGACATGTTTTTATTGTGTCAACATTATCGTGGTTTAAAGTATTTCATATTGCATATACTCGTACTTACCTATAGATAAACAACTACCGAGTTAATCACGCAACTTTCACAAACGCCATCATAATGGGGTTTAATGTGTAGTTTAATGGTAAATATTTGCGGACAAATTACTGATAATATACCCTTAGTTAAGATTTTATTTATAATGGATGCTTTATCTCTATGCCTTATGCCCTACAATCTCACCTGATATTAAGTGACGTTATGGCCTAATGTGGCAACACTAAACCTAGAGGACTAAACTATATTCATTTTGTATTATATTTACTTTAACAAGACAATTTTGAAGCAATGATGGCTCAATGGTAACGTGAACGGACGTCGCATCGATGGACGTGAGTTGGAATCCCTGTAATGAGCCTGAGCTTTCGGTTATGAAAGACATCTAGATGAAACCATAGCACGGTGGTAGGGCTTTTTCTAATGCCCACCTGGCTAGCGACCACCCTCAAGTTGAAAATCTGTCACAAAGCATCGTTGAGGTGTGTTTTGACAGCTGCACTTGAGAGTCAGTCTTCCACTAGGCTTAGCGTGTTACCATCTTTACATCGCTACTTAACATTAGATGAGGTTGTGGCCATATCACTAAACCTATACACAGAAGTCCAACTCGATCGTGTCCACAGTGCATCAGGTGTAGCAACCCGCCATATTAGCACGCTTAGGCGTGTCGCGTTTCGGAATTAGCCACTGTATATCCAGTAATCAAGTGGGGTGGTAGGGATCTCCACCCGATTGGGTGGCAACCACCAACATAACAACGGCCGGCGATGGCTTGCTGAACTCTCGGTAGTCACAGTTGTTTTGGATTGTACTGTGCTCTTGCCATCAGTCGAAGTGTCGTCTGTTTGCTATGCTACTATAAAAGAAAAACTTTTTTCCTCTTAGCTCCGACGTCTTTTTAAAGCAAAAATAACCGTGTCTATATATTAATTGTCAATTGTTTCTATAATTATACCGCATAAATAACACCGTCGAATCGCTTTGTTATTGCAAATAAAAAAAAAACAGTATTAAATATTCATAGTATAGGGTTTTCCAATAAGAACCGGGTACCTTTAAAATAAAATATATTATCTTTTTTCGAAAGCTTACTCTTTGGCATTATTTATATACTACTACATCATTGAAATGACCACATTGGCTTCATATGGTAGCGTGATGGTAAGTACGGTACAGTCCACAAACAGCGGCGACTGTTGATAAAATATATTTTTTTCTTTTCAAAGCAATCTTTAATATCGGTAGGAGTGCACTTGGTTTTTGTAATTATTTTCTTTAATAAATCTTGTTTTAAACGCTTCACAGAGAAATGAAACAGAGCTTTGTTTTTAAGCGTCCCAATTTGGTGACAGCATAGCCGAAAAATAAGCAGCAATATAGAAAGTATTTGAGATCATTTATTATCTTTTTAAGAATGTGGATTTTCCTTAATTCTTACACCGCTTTTTTTGCTATTGAATTAATATTGAATAGTGTGTATCAAAAATGGTTGTGGTTTACTTGTCCTTATTCTAAGGGCCATTACAGACGATATGCATTTGGGCTGCAAGCCAGATGCATAATTGCAGTTTAGTGGCGGATACGGTGCAGTTGAAGTTGCGTTATCAGTTAAATTTGAAAAATATAATGTAGTAGGTAATAAATTACATACACCAAAGAGATAAAAAAATAGGGATACTATAAATCTAACCTTTATATTTATGCTACAGTGATTTTTTATTTAAGAAGATAAAGGATTGTTTAGTGGACGTATGACCTTTACAATTTTAATCTTTATCAAAACAAATGATTCATCATCATAAGTTCTTAATATTAAGTATAGTCGTGTTCATCTTTATAAATACTCTATAATTATGCAGACCTCGCGTGCGGAGTCGCGGGCAAAGCTAGTTTAAAATACCGATGTCTCAACATAATATAATCATCGCTTGACATACATAAAAAATATTACCTTCAAAATAATTTACAAACACATTTTTTGTATGTTATTAAAAACTTAATTACAACTAAAGTATTTAATTACGAGTATAGTGTCATGAAAAATTATTTAACCACTATATTAAATAAAAGGATAAGATTAATCTTACAGGCAATGCAAATTATTCCAAGTTAAATACGGTAATTTTTAAACTTTAAATCCAGGTGATGAAGACACAAACCATATTTAACAAAAAAAATACGAACTAAGGTGACAAACAAGCGTACACGTACCGCCTGATGGTAAGCGGTTCCCGTAGTCTATGGACTCATGTAATAACAGAGGTATCACTAGCGCGTTACCGACCTTGAACCCCAAGGGCCTCTGGAAACCCTACTCACCGCAGGAACATAAACAGTTATTTTGCTGTGATCTTCTGTAGAGTGGAAGTATTTCATAAGGCGAGCTGTCAAATATTTCCAAAGAGATTTCTCTATGCCCTATGCTTATCACCCTTGTCACCATCAGTATGTCATATGACGTTCGTAAAGATTCTTTAGAATTTACAAACTTTTTATATACCTATACATTTTGAAGTAAATAAACATACGAGTATTTGTACTTATGTATCACGCTTTTCAAGATGGGAAAACCGAAATGTACGTCTCATCATGCAAAATGAGGATGCTATTTGCCATAAGCCCTCACATTTTCGGAAAATGTTCATATATAGAATGGGGTGTAAACTGTGTATTGTAATATTGCCTGAAATATATAAAAAACTTGACATTTTCAGAAACAATAGAAGATTTATTAGATTATTTGTTGTTTGGGACATTGTTAAAATTGCGATGAAATGTTCGAATACTCGCATAATATTATCATCGTCATTTCTATAACTTATCAATTTACTTTATATCATTTCTGATTATAACTATAAATTTTATTAAATAAATAAATAAATTTCATATGACAATTAATGTCCCGTACATTATCGCGGAGCAATTTCTCGGAACCTTAATTATGAGACTCTCGCGAAAAAATTGCGACAACTTAGGACCCTGAAGCCTCAGACGGCTTTTACAGCTTCAGCGGGCTTTGGGGCGAGCACTTAAGGTAATCAGCCGTCGGTCTTCTTACAAACAGTAGCTGCTAGAATACGGCAATTTAATATCTTAGCGTGTAGTGACTGTTTGAAATGAAGCTTGTCAACTTGGCTGTATTGTCGGTATGACACTGACTCGAGTACGTCGTGATTGACGTTTTTTTATAACACACCGACGGTATCTAGTTGAAGCGGCGCGGAAACCAATAATTAATCTATGATTTATAGTGATATGATAATTATAGCATAATGGATTTTTAAAAGATCTCGTTCCGCTACAAATTTCATTACTATATTTTTATCCACCGCTAAAAATATAGTGTCCTTTGATATAGCTTTTTTCACCCACAAAAACTACTGACTTGTAGCATGACAAAGCAGATTTTTTGAAATCGGATCATTGGTTTCAAGTTTTATCCTTATATTAACTGTGCTATGTGGTTTCACTCGCGTTTCTTTTTACGATTTTCGACAGCGCGGGCGGCCAACGTGCCCTCTGCCGCGGTACTCCGCGTCAAGCCACACGGCCCGTCCGTACATTACACATAAATCAGCTTAGAGACTTTTTTGCGTTAGTAGTAGTGTAATACATATAATGAGCAAAACCATAGCATGGTGGTAGGGCTTTTTCTAATGCCCGCCTAGCTAGCTACCACCCTCAAGTTGACAATCTGTCGCCAAGCACCAATAGGTGTGTTCCAGCAGCTGCACTTGAGAGCCAGTCTTCCACTAGGTTTAGCGTGTTATCATCTTGGGCCACATCGTCACTTAACACCAGGTGAGATTGTGGCCAATACGCCAAACCTATAAGGATAAAAAAAAACAGAATAATTACAACTACCACTGCACCGATCGTACACTACTAGAAACGCAAAAACGTCTCCAAGCTGATTTCGTTCTTGCTTAGTGTACATAACCTACACTTTGTATGGTAATTGCTTCTGCTCCTGAGGAACGTAGCGTGATGATAGTAACTTATAAACAATCTCTTGACCTTTACAACATTAGTATTAACAACAACAAACAATGTATTAATAATAATATAATGCTGTTAAAGGCACACACGAGTTTCAGTATTTATTGCCTTTGCTCCAGATGGACACGTGTTGATAACGTTTTTCAACAACAGCATAAGCAACGTGACCCAGCTGCAAGCAGTGCCCGGCAAAAGAATCGCCATCAGCTTCAAGTCAAACGAAATAGTCGAGATATCCGACGATGCGTTTAGAAACATCGATCGCTTGGTTTACTTGGATTTGAGCAACAACTATATCACAGGTACTGTTTTAATTATGTTTTAAATATGTACTTTTAAGTCACGTATCAAAAAAAAATATATTTTATTCAATTTAGGCCCTAAGAAGGCACTCATAATTGTCAAAACACTACCACTGGTTCGAAAAACATCCCAGTCATCTAAAAGAGCCGGGAAGAAATTCGATAATTCTATATTTATAGTTTATATTTGTAGTTTTTTATAGTTTTATTGTAATTTTTAATGATTCTACGCAGAGAGAGAGAAAGAGAGAGAGACACTAATGATCTACCCTTCACAACTTTCGATAATAAAACTTATGAACTTTGAACCTATTGATAACCGGTAAATCGGTTATGTGCTTAGGAAGTTAATTAAGTTAATTCTAAGTTTATTGTAGAACCTAAAAAAAGTTTTGTCTTACTAAATCTAAAGAAAGGGATTACCATTTTGTATTATTTTATTTATATATTACTTGTATTGTATATATACTTGTATATTTTACTTATATTTCAATTATGCCTGTCGTTTGCAAGTTAAAACGTATCTAAAAAAAACAAGATAATTATTAAGTATCCATTTCTTAACACAATTACTGTAAATTACAAAACCTCAATTTTATGCCAGTTATGATTTAAAATTGGCAAGGAAAAGTTTCATATCAATTGTTAACGTTTCGGAATGAAATCGACAAAAAGATAACTAATAAATGCAATATACATATACAAGTATCAATGAAAATTAAGACTGTTTACTATCAAAGAAGTGAAGGACCAAGCGAAGTACCTACATATGTAATTTTAACTTTAGTTAAACCATAGCGTATAGTATGTACTTAAAATTGGAACAGAATGTTTACTCTGCAATATCGCGTAGTGATATTCAGCCAAGCATCATTCATGTCAGTTCTATCGTCGACAAAGATGTTTTTTTTTTACTAAAACTTAACGTAAATAAAGTTGTTTTAATATAATTAATTTTAATTAAATTTCTCGACGGTTTAAATTTATCATCTGCATTATGTATGTATGTAAATCTCAATAGTGATCTGAACTTACCCCTTGGACTAATAGATAAAACCATAATCATCTTAAAGAATAATCGAGATTTTCGTCGAGTTAGTGATAATTACATAATTATCACAAACGAAAACCACGTATTTGTGACGGCGCTTTCACTTGTGCATATTTCCAACGAAGTGTTTATTACATTCGTTGTCATTTCTACGTACTTAACATGTTTTACTATATCGAACACGTCATTAGTTTAGTATTTTGTGCTAAATCATCGGTTTCTCGCCTTTCATTTTTATCAGATACACTTAATACATTTGAAGGATGTTTTTGTTGGCATCGCATTTCATAAATGCTCAAAGTAACAGTATTATAATATACGATCGAGAAAATGTCGATCGCTCTGACGTAACATTATAGTTTAATATAATAGGTATTCTTTCGTCACATGGTATAATATACACAACGTACATCAGCATATAATGTATTTTTATACAGATGAAAGAAAAAAAACTGGTAGATTTCCAATTTGAGAGTTCTCGTATTTTGATTATAATGGGGATATATACGAAAAAGTTTAATGTACTATTTAACAATTTACGCAGTTCATTAAAATATGTGAATATGTGGAAATTACATTGCGATCATAATTATATAAATACTATACATAATAGGATGTACAAATTTAACATCAAAATAAAATTCTTAAATTGGATTTTTTATCGTAGAATACAGTTTCAATCACTAAATACTGATGATACACTAGTATGAATTGCAATTAATATATCAAAACTAACGTTACGCGTTCGGAAATCGACGTGTTAACATATTTATTCTTGTAATTAATAGTAAACTATGATTCGTGGTCTACTTTCTTGCCGCGTTATATCCGCAATATTTCGTATTATGTATCGCATTAGTCACCACTATTGGCACATATGTACATTCCTATATGCATATTTTGTTGAATTTAGTGTTAAAGTTCCGATGTAATTTAATATTCCTAGAAAACATGTAATAAGGGAGCGTTGAAGTATTACGTAAGAACGCTTAAATTAAGAATACAATTTTTATTTTGGTATACCGAATTTCTTTTAATATTTCTTACTAGAGATAAATAGGTGTTCCAAAATACGTAACTCTACACTAATAAGTATAGAGTTTGCTTAAATTTACCGATGCATGTTCAATTCGGACAATTCTCAACTTACTAGAACAGCTTGAAACAAATAGATATAACTGCATTTCTTAAATAAAAACATTGAAAAAAAAAAACTATATTTTGTCACTTTTATTATTTGGGGGAGGAGTTTCTAAATTTTTTATTTTTGCTTACACGGAGAGGGAGGGGTTTAATATCATTAAATGTTTGCATAAGTAATACTTGAACGCTCTCTAATCACTTTTTTATATAATATTATAAGTAATCACCATCAAGTTTTAAATCGACTGTCGATACGAATGGCGTTGTATCCTACAATTCATGTATCTAATCTATGGGAGGATAAATTAGTCTTTTAGATAGTTAGCACGGCAAAATGACGTCAATGTGCCTGATGGTAAGTACAGTACAATCCACAATCGGGGACCACCGATCGGCAATTCATCAACGTCCGTCGTTTTCATGTCGGCCTGCAAACCTCTTAGTTGGATATGCACTGGCTTATCCCGTTGGAACACTTGGATCTTGTTGCCTTGCTTTCGTGGCTGAGCGCCTTAAGCGCTCGCCCCCAAGCCTTGGTGATACTATAAAGCCGTCTGAGGCTCCAGTCCCCCTATGACTAAAAGTATAGTCAGAACGAAAAAAAACATCCTATACAAGCCCGATGAAGTTGTAAAAAATATCTGAGGCTTCAGGGTCCTTATGGCTAACCTAAACTAATATCATTGCATTTTTAAAATATTTGTTTTAATGTTAAATTGTAATATTTTTATCAATGTTTTATTTTTTACGGGTACGTAAAAATGTAAATAATAGATTAAAAATAGAAAAAATAATTCATGCGTATTCCTTAATATCGTGTTCTATACCCAGCTAAGTATATTTATGCATATACTCATTTCTGACTGAAATTATGATTTCATTTTAAACTTACTTTAATGTAAATTAATATAAAATATTAATAAATAAACTAAATAGGTAAGCTGAAAGTGGTAAACGAATACATAGTAAATATTTGTAAGATAAATGAGATACCGCGAATAAATTTTCCAATGCCGTCACACTTCTATTGTTTCGTTATCTACAAGATTTTAAAGTTTCATTTGTTAGGGATTCAATAATATTATTACCAGAAACTCTACAATTTCACGTAATTAACGTTTTCTTAGTATTGTGGTTAATGATTTTTCTAGGAATTCTGTTAAGTGACTAACCAAAAATAATACAACTTTTCAAATTTACTAAACTAAAGTTCCACTTTATGCTACAGGGCTAGGGCTTGTAAGAAACGATATTGATAACACTACATCGGGTATAGATGTAATCTACAGAAATTGTTAAAATAAATAAGCAGCTATTGGGTAAACACAACAAGTCACCACTGACTAAAACTTGGTTTATTTTGGATATCCTTTCCAAGATTAGCATTATCAGCTCTGATTATAAATGTTTTGCATAAATTCTAAGAGATAAGAGCGAACAATGATCATAATATTTTTATTAATGCAATAGATAGGCAACCATCAATGCTTACAAAGATAAGGTGAGCATTCATCATATATTTCCATATATTTATATATTATATATATTTTCGGTTTATAGTTAAAAGTAGGCACTCCAGACTGAAACTGTAATTTGATAAGTAATGTTATTAATCAGTAGTTACAATCTTATATAATTAAATATGTTTTGTTGTAATATTATTTCTAAAACCGAAAACTTACGATAGAGCAAAACACAAAAAATTAAAAAAACGATTTTTATAATGATCGTATACAAATGTTTACAATTTCAGGTGAAGTACTAAGAAGCGAAATATTCCAAGGGCCATATAAAGATGGTGTATACAGCGATATTGCATTGGAGACGCTCAACCTTGGCTTCAATGAAATCCATTCACTAGACAGATATTTATTCCAATACACACCGAACTTGACAAGGCTGTATCTTAACAACAACCCTATTGAAATTCTGGATCATGTTACCGTACTAGCTTTATCCAGTGCTACAAATTTAGAGGTAAGCTCTACTAGTAAATTAATAAGCTTCGACAAACAAAATTATTTTACTGAATTAAAACATGAAAGAAAAAATATGGAGAAGCTGAGAGAGCGGAGAGAATGATTATGACATGTTAGTTTTTCAGTTTTTATCTTAATTTTGAACCAGCTTAACCTTTCTCTCTCAACGTCACACAAAATACGCGTACAATTGGCATTAATGCCATCCATGGCAGTCAAGTTACTGGCATCCATTTGTTCTGTCTAACTGCACTCGGGTGTTTATGGGCATTTTCACAAAAATGGTACAACAGGTCAAAATATGACTTAAAATTTAAACTTGATAATTTTAATTACGTTTGTTTAAGATTTTATTCTTACTACTCTTTTATTTATTAAAACTAATGTAGTTTATTAGTCCGAATGCTATTTTTAAAGAAAAAGAGGAAAATAAGCAACCATGTCTTGAAATCTTTTCCGTTTTGTTACCAAAGTTAAAGTGAAACTTTATGAATTTATCATCATTATGTCAAAGTACAATGCATTTTCAGTAGATAATAACATCTTTTTAAGGTTTTAATAACAAAATAATACTACACGTTTGCACATATTATAAAATTGGTCGTTTTTTATCAGGTTTGTTACTATTCGTTCCGAGAAAAGATAGTTTTTCATTCTAGCAAAGGAAAGTTAATAGTAAAGTATTTCCAGCTATGCAAAAACTTAAGTACAATTCTTTTTTTATAAATTCAAACTGCATAATTGTAACTACATTTAATAATTACTAAGAAAATACTTAAAACCGTCTCAAAGATTTAGGGACAGTAACAAAATTGACGGTAACAAAATTGTAAAGCATAATGTACATTACGTAATAAAAGTTATGTAAGTAGGGGAGTAAATGTATGATACAAATAATTATTTGTTTCTTGTCTCGTAGTGGTTAAGGTGGACCCTCACGTCTTTATATAACATGCTGAGTGTGGGTGAACTTTGTGTCGGTAAACTGTATATTCGTAAAACTCCAAGACACCACAGGGCTTCCAGTGATTAAGTAGTATTAAAAAAAAGAAAATATTGCATGGCAGTACATGTTTTAAATAAAGCAGGCAAATGCTTCACTTTGTTTAAATTGAAACTAAGTATATTTGTAATATAATAAAAAAAATGTTTTAATTTGTTTAACGATCAGCTTAGGCACATTATACTTTTAATTATTAGCTTCTGCCTCAGCTGGTGTCATTTCGGTATTTTTATTTAATACGCTCTATATTTCTTTTCCGCTGTGCATCATATTCTTCACGTTCTCAACACGTTCTTGTTTTAACCTTTCGCGATACCTTCTCATTTTTTCTTTAGCGGTTAATTGCATTTGGTTTGAACTTTAAAAGTAATGATATTCTCAGTTAATGAGTAGATATCATACAAGGGAAATTGAAAAAATACACTAAACCGTTTAGTATAATTTAGTAACTATACACGACCACTGAGAAAGTACTAAATTAGGTAATAACATTTTAAATATAGTTAAATGAATTTGCATAATATGCAAACACGCATTTAATTCGATGTACATTAAATTTCATAAGTTATTATCCAAATAATAATAAAAAAGCTTAAAATCAATTTAAAAATAAGTTATGCCCAGCTTTATGTTGTAAAGTTAAGTAACACTTTTGCAGTCAATCTATATGTTACCATCTCAACAGTAACAAAACCGAGGTAACGCAGCGCTTCCGTCTTGGATTAAACTAATTTTAACAGCAATTCAATTGCATGGTTTAATGTTAATTTTGCACCAATCTATTCTTTCAAAGCCAAAACAGGCATTAAAGGTTATCGAACAATGTAATTTAAAGCTTATGTATAAAATTTTTAGTAACATAGCTGAGCATTAATTTTTATTCAAGTCTAGCCCGATCACACGTTTGCTCGCAAATCACTTTCTAACCAAAATGGAAAAATATTTTTAAGATTGCGTCTTGATATTCACTTAATATTGCCATTTTGAGAAACATAAAAGGCAAATTGAAAAATATTATGTTAAAAAATTCTGTAACAAACTGGACATGTCCGGAAATTACGAAAATAGGGGACAACATCTTAATTCAATTTAAAAATCGTTAAAAGGTAATAATTGCAATATAAATTGACTAAGCTGTAAAATAGCTTTTGTATTTTAAATAAAAACTCATTGTGACGGCCATACGGATTAATTGCGAAAAGTTTACATAAATTGCCGAATATTACCTGGTGACAGCCCAAAATTATGGGTAGTGTTCCATAATTTAATTCTTTTGTAAATTAGTTTCATTCATTTCATCATTACAAATTTTAAGAATTGTAGATAAAAACCCACAATATTTAATTCTCTTCCAAATTTACTACTATAATGTAAAATAAACTCAATAAAAAAATATGAAGTTGAGGGACAGGCTAAAACTAGGGTTGTACCATTTTTGTGAAAATGCCCTTATGCAAATTTTAAAACTTGTTATGTAGTTTTACTTGCAACCGCTTCGTTCACATTAATTATAATAGAAAATTTAATAAGAATAAAAAATAGTTTGCATCTCTCAGCGACAATGTAGTTTTCTATCAGTGAAATAATTTCTAGAATAAGACCAGAACTTTCAGAGATTATAATAGTGGTATTATATACAAGATGTTTTTTATTTATGTCATAAACCTTAGCGTTTTCTTTGTGTAGAATAGTCAATATTTCTGAACAAGCGGTAAAGTAAACTTGATATCCAAAAGAGACGTCAAGGTACTTTATAATGTAACTCAATTGGAAAAGCCTGTATGGTTTGATCTAAAAGAACACACAGTAAAAGAGAAATAAAAGAAAAATATCAAAGTATACGAAATGTAAAATAGAAAGCGACTCATAAATCCAGTATAATAAAAACTGTTGCCTGTGTACGAAACGATGTTAAATGAATATCTAACAACATCAATAATAAAACTAGACAGTTAACTTCGTGGTAAAACAAAGTTGATAAGCTTTACTTCATTGGTGATAAAAGTTATGTTTTCATTAAATTAATATAATTACATTATTTGTATAGTAATTTAAAAACAACGTTTCAGTCATGCTTTTGGTAGCCGTGACTATACTTCGTAAATTAATCAACGTGGGAATTATGTTAATGTTAATAATGGTGTTCATTTTCTGTTACACAAAATTCTCTATAAAATTATGATGATGCACGAAATGGGTTTCCTCAAACAATGAACTCAAATAGTGTAGAGCTTTGTTTAAATAACGTATAACACATGAAGGCACAAGTACATCTTTTGTCTATAACTTCTCCACTAACCACTCCTTTCAGAGGCTAGAAAAGGGAATCATAACAATTAGAAAAATTACATATGCCTTTTAAATGACAAAGAAGTGGAGGAGTAATAGTTTAACGTGGTATGCGCATGTCATGAGGAGATATTAAAGTCATATAACTAGAAGTTTGTTAAGTAAGAAAGTGGACGTAAGAAGTTGATATAGAAACAGAAGAAGGTATGGGTGGATTGTTTAAGGAATGATACGTGTATAAAAGGTTTGAACAGGTACTAAGGTCACAGTTGATAAAGGAGAAAGGAAGAGGAAAACATGGTGTGCTTAAATGGAATAAGGTTAAAAAGGAGAATGGCACTTTAAATGTTATTTTTCATTTAAATTATCTATTGTGTAATTTGAAGACGAACATAATGAATACTACCTTAAACAAGCCAATCATTTAGCATACCTATGATCGAAACTCAATGCCAAGGCAAACAAAACGCGGCCGAAAATTATAAATTGAATAACCATATGTATTCTTTGCAGGTATTAGATTTATCGAAAATAGACATCGACAACATACCCCTTGACGCGTTTAGGGGCTTAACGAAGTTGCAGCAAATAGACTTGTCGAATAACCGCTTCGTTACAGTTCCTGAGAGTCTGAGTCTTGTCGGTGAAACCCTCAAGTACCTCACGTTCAACAATAATCCCATCGTTGAACTCAACGACGACAGTTTTATAGGTAACTAATTTCTATTAATTCAAATAGCCTCTTCCAGGGCTTAGCGATTTGCTATTTTCGGCTACGTCCATCTCCAAATATCTAATGAGATTGTGCTTAAACGAATTATGATTTTATCGGTTTTTTTTTTTTTTTTTTTTTTCGAACTGACTACACTGTTAGCCTGAGGGGCCCTGGAGCCTTTACGGCTTTTACAGCTTTACCGGGCTTGGGGGCGAGCGCTTAGGGCACTCAGCCACGAAAGCTAAGCAACAACATCCGAGGGTGCCAAAGTGGCCGGACCTCGGCTCGGACTGTTGCGCGTATGCAATTAAGTCGCCATCTGACTAATGTCGCGATCTGACTAAGATTTTATCGGGAAGTATCTTTCTTTATAAGGGTCGAACCGCGCCGGGGGTGTAAGATGTGCACAGACTCTGGCGGCAAAATAAAGTTAAGTAAAGGAAATCGCTAGATAAAGGAAAATGCTAGAATTAAAGTTGTATCTTTTCTTTTAAATTTATATTTTTTATAACTAAAATTTATAAGCATGAACATAGTGTTCGCCCGCGTCTATCTTTTTGAAGTTACCTTAATACAGAGAAAAATGCATTACTTTAAAATGCAACATACAAGGCAAGCGTACATGCAATGTAACATGGAAATGAACAATTTTATAATTACATACTTAATTAATATTAAATTAAAACATTATGTGTATAGTCTATAGGGGTGGCAAATTACATAATGTTTAAGATAACCATAACTCGATTAAATGAGTTCAAAGATAACCTCAATTGAACCAACCAAGGAGTTGTCAAATGTCATAATTTAGCAACTCTTTTGTTGATCTAATTGAATCATTATTCTCGTCAAAACTTGTTACGTACTTTCAAATCCAACATTGTGCTGTTGTATAACTCTAGTTTAATTTATTCATTCACTTGGAATGGAAGTTTTGATTAGATTTGGTATGTCATCAATATCATCACCATAATAATACTACACTAAAATCCTTACTAATATTATAAATGCGAAAGTGAGTTTATTTATTTGTCACTCAATCACGCAAAAACGGCTGAACGAATTTGAATGAAATTTGGTACACAGATAGTTTATAACCTGGATTAACACATAGGATACTCTTTATCTCGGTAAAGACCCAATTCTGAAATACACGCAGACTAAGCCGCGGGTAGAAGCTAGTAATAAATAAAATAGACTCGAGATTATTATTTTTTACAATTTCACACACCGCCATTTAGCTCCAAACTGCGCATAGCTTGCATTGTGGTAACTAAACAGCTATTATATGAATGTACCAAGCATAGATAGATATTATCTGTCTGGGACACACAACTGTCAATTAATTCGTATAGAATGAAAAGCGACAAAGCAGGACCGATAATGTGGTAATTCAAGAAAAACAAATAAAGTTCAGATGTATCCATGGCGAATATTTTACTGTTAGTTTTACCTAAAGCTACTCGACCGCCGTAAGCACGACCCTCCTAATCGTCTGCGGGATGTGGGAGGGGAACAAAACCGACCAATAAGCTAGTCTGTTGCCTGCCGCCGGTAGTAATAGACATTTGACGTATGGGCCTATGCGGTTTTATTTTTGTGACTGCTACACGAGATTATTTTACCAAAATGATATAACGGAAGCTATGTTTTAAAAAACTATACAGTCAATCAAAAGTAATACTTTAACGAGTTTTTAATTTAATAAAATTATATCGTCAATTATCTGTACTCGAGGCTCCGCTCGCGTGGACTACCAAAAAAAGGTTTTTATTTTTTTGTGCGAAACCCTATTTGGGGTCTTAAAATTAAAGTAGCCTAAGTTATGCCTTATAACATGAGCTATCTGCCAGTGAAAGTCCGTCAAAATCGGTCCAAATATTTCGGAGATTACCAGGAACAAACAGACAGACAACAGACAAAAATTAAAAAAATGGGCTTTTTGTTAAAGGTATCGTGAATCGTGCAAGGCATTTAGCAAAAACCTGTTATTTTGACATTACAAACAGACACTTCAATTTTATTATATGTATAGAGATATATATTAGGTCCTTACATATTAAATTGGCGTTTTGTTGAACTGGCCACCTTGATCTCAAATCTGGCGTTTGGTTAGGAATTCCAAATTCAAATTTAGCCTTTTATATTTGTTTCATTTGTTTTCGCATCATTTGTATTTTCTTTGACATCGTTTTTCACAAAATGGGAAACTTAAAATATCGCGTCATTTAAGAATATGAGTTCCACCGTGGCATCAGCGCTGCAGAAACAGCTCCATAGGATGTGTATAGGATGTGTATGGGGAAGCTACTGTAAAAGAAAGCACGGTACGTTTTAGTTTCCAGCATTTTCGTTCTGGAAATTTTGACCTACGAAACGAACCCCTTGGACGGCCGGAGACCACTAGTGGATAATGAAGAATTAAAGATGGTCGTGGAAGCGGATCCCTCGCAAACCACGTCAGAGTGAGTGGTAGATTTCGGTGTGAGTGATAAAACAGTTTTATTTCACTTGAAACAAATTGGAAAAGTGAAAAGCTCGAGATATGAATTGAAGCACACCAACAAACACGCATTGAGTGCTGCGTTACTTTACTCAACCGCCACAATAACGAGGGAATTTTGAACCGTATTGTTACTTGTGGCGAAAAATGGATCCTTTACGACAATCGTAAACGCTCATCACATTGGTTGAACCCAGGAGAACCGGCCAATTTATTTCCCAAGCGAAAGTTGACTCAAAAAAAGGTACCACCAGTGCTGGTGTCATACACTACAGCTTCCTAAGATCTGGCCAGACGATATTGTCGACAATTGCAAATCATGTTGGAAAAGCTAGCCGTTAAACAACCGATACTAGTCAATCTCTCTAGCCCACTGCTGCTTCAGGAACAACGCTAGACCTCATACTTTACGACAGACGGTCGCTAAATTAGAGGAACTGCGGTTGGAATGTTTCAGACATCCACCATACTCCCCGGACCTTGCTCCAACAGATCACCACTTTTTCCGAAATTTGGTCAATTTCTTGCAAGGAAAAAAAATTCAATTCCGATGAGGCTGTCCAAACCGCCTTCAAAGATTTTATTGATTCTTGCTCCTACAATTTTTTCAGCAATGGAATCAATTAACTACCTATAAAATGGCGAAAGTGCATAGACAATAATAACAAACATACTTTGATTGATTAAATGTATAATTTTATAATATTTTTTTCGTTTTACTTTTTCCATATATAACGCTAATTTAATATGTAAGGACCTATTACTATTAAATTCAGTTCAACTGCGTGTTAAGGTTACATGCACAATTTTCTTTCAATATAGTAGTTTTTTTGATTAGCAGTTTAATTAAAAAAACAATATTATATGTACTAAATGTATTATTATACGGCTGCCCACAATGTTTTCAGAGTTATGTATGATACAATTGTAATTTATAATTTTTTCTTGAATTACCACATTATCGGTCATACCTACTTTGCCCCTTTTGATTTTATATGACTAAATTATTGTGTCATAACACTAAAGACACTTATATGCGTGGATAGACCTCGCGACTTCTCGGCTCTATAGTAAGACTTACAACTGAGCAAACCATAAATACTGACAACATTTTTCATCATCGATCAACATACAAAAGACGCACGTAACTGAATGTTTGCAAAGTTATTGACACGGAACGATTTCCATTTAACTCGTTCGCTATAAACATGACTTGATGACAATTATAGACCGTAATTATACTGTGCGAACTCTCTGACTCGAGGAAAATTTGTATCAAAACATTAGTTAAGTCAATGTGGCAATAAAATTATGTCAGGTTAACTTATGGTTCAAGTTTAGAAGACTTGTTTAAATTTCTAGGCTAACAGGTTATTTATGTATAAGGATTCGTGATAACACTTTGGCTCTAAACGTCGCAAAAAATGTGCGTAAAATTGGCATAAATGCCATCCATGGCAGTCAAGTTATTAAGGTTAATTTGAACACACTAAGGATCGAATATAAAAAATAGTACACGGCCAATTGAATAATTAAAATAAATTCTGTTTTATACCATAAAAGATCACCGTTCAAATAAGTGCAGATAATAGTCAAATAAGTATTTATACTGCAGGTAGAAATAATAATTACTATTTCATAAAAATAATGAAGTATAATATTATTATACGTAGGGTAATAAAGGCAAGTATAAAAATCACCAAACGCGGGTTAAGCATTACAAAAAAAAACAAGTAAGTTAATTGTTAAATTATTATATTCGCGAAAGACGTAAAATTTGAAAATTAAACTTTAATTAAATTTAACATCTTAGCAACCGTATGCGACTTCGCGTTAATTACAATATAAAATTTAATAATAATAAAAAATAACCTATCCCCACTCAGGGATAATGTAGCTTCCTATTATTGAATTAATTTTATAATCATATCATAATGTGTATTAAGGTACATATCAAGGCGTGTATGTTATTAATTAATAAGAAAATTAAGTTGTTAATTAATAATAAAATTAAGTTACTAATAACACTAACACTAGATTAAGAATTTGTATACTAACACTAATACTAACACTAATATGGTTGTAAAAACTGAAATAAAATGTTTTATTATTATTATTATTATAATTCCAGACTTCCAGAGATCAACTACTTACAAACATTTCGGCTTTGTCTAATGGGTAATGTCTTGAACGCTTGAAGCTGTAAAAACCCTTCGGGCCAAAAGCTATAGTCAATTTGATAAAAAAAACAACGTTACCTCTTAGCGTTACTAGCGTTACTTTAGCAGTGCAGACAAAACTTCAATATAAGTATTTATCAAGATGCAAAACCGATTGTATTGTTACAGGTTTATCAAATTTATTAGAGCTGGAAGTAGGTGAAAACGACTATTTGGACGAAGTAAAACGTAGTACATTTACACCATTGAAAAGCTTGAGGGTGCTCCATTTGTGCCACAATCGTAACCTGCGATACATCAGCCACAACGCATTTAGAGGACTAAAAGATAAGTGGACCTTGAAAGAGGTGAGTATAACTGTTGATAATATAAGGAAAATCTTATCAATTTATTCTAGTAAAGAGTACTTATTGTTTAAGTAGTTGTTTTTTACATTAATGCCAACTATGTTGTTTACAAGAAGTTGCGGTTAAAATGATATGAAGCAATACCAGGTATAATCAAATGGTGTGGTACAGTCGCGAAGATGTTTACGATTTGATACAGTTATCATCTGCGACTGTACCCCGTGAAGTGATTGATGATGAATGATAATGAATAATTGATGATTGGTTGGTGAAATGAACTATGAGATCGAAATTGGAAAAACTATAAAATTATTATAGAGAAACAGAATAACAGAACGGGTAATACGAAAAGAGTAAAGGTACGAGTTTGAAAAAGAAAAACGATTTAAATAAAATTATATTAAAGCTATATATGTATAGGCTTTTTGAATAATTAGAAAATATTACCGTATTACTCCTGTATGTTGACTCGTAATTTATTGGTCATCATACTAACTTTTGTGAATGCATAAAATAATTTTCTATACATATTATAAAACTCAACGTCTCTCTGTCTGTTTGTTCGTTTATATTCTTTTCACGCGAAAACCACTTATTCGATTTACATGATTTTTCCTTTAATTCATAGATATATTATCTAGGCAGGTTATAGGATATATTTTGTTACATAAAGGTAACATACGAAATAAGCAGTGACAATAATGGTGAAACAATTCGGAAAAAAGGCGCTTAAACGGCCTACGCCGAGTAAACCATAAGAGATATAACAAATTAATGTACGACATAATTGTAGATCTTAAAAAGACCTACGAAAAAGTCACCGATGGCATATATCTATCTTCTAAGGACACCCCACAATAAGCATTTTTGTTTTTAAAAGTGGCAGCGTGGGCAGTTAGATTCGCGTTGCGCTCGACCGACGGCATTCTGTAGTCCACGCGAGCGGAGCCGCTGGCATAGCTAGTATATTATAATACTCTATGATCAACATTATATTGTTTATGTTTCGGAACTAATGGTACATACGGAATCAATGCTCTGTGGTCACAGATTATTAAATAAGGTGTGTAGTAATGCAGCCCATTATAATTTTTAAGAAAATACGACAATAACAGACATTTTAAATGACCTGCCTGATACTTAGCTTTCTACAAGTAAAATTATTTTTAGAATCGATTCGGTAGTTCTAGAGATAGCCTCCTGCAAACATATTCATAATCTTTATAATAAATATTTATGATAGCACTAGCAACCGCTTGTAGACGTCAATTACAATGTTATATTTAATATCAATTAGCATAGCCTATAACAATCAGCTTGTACTTAGCTTTCTATCAGTGAAAGGATTTTAAGAATCGATTAAGGAGTTCTAGAGATTACCTTCTATAAACATATTTGCAAACTTTACCTATTTGTAATAGCACTACAAACCGTCCGCGGCTTCATACACATTAGTTACATTATAAAATTTAATAATACACCGATAAGATTTATCGAAACCACATTAACGCTAATTACAAATTATATCATTGAGACAAACATAATATCAACGCGAAGCGACGCCGCGACGGTGGAATGGCTAATTGACTAACATAAATTCAACAAACTATACTACACGTTACTCAATTAACCTTTCCACCGTCGATATGATAACTATTACAAGAAAATAATAAATCCTTCTTAAATATAAATTTTAGTTGTCAGCGTTTATAATTTTTTAATACATTTTACATTCAAACTTTTCGGCAGTTTATTATAAACGTGACGAGCTACATCCGTGATTAGCCCAGATAAACAGAAACAACACTCGAAATCACTTACAAAGATTTGTAACAAAATCTTAACCGATGATTCAGATTTAAAAGCCAACGATATTTTTTACAAAAAGATTAATGTTATGCACGATGACGACACTCCAGTGTTTTGTAACTGTTATTCTAGTCTAACATCGTTTACATTCTAATCTTCTAATATATATATATATATATATACTGGGATATACTGGTGGGAGACGTCAATTGTGCCCGACTGGATCGCGACCACCATATACCAGGTATCACATCCGATTCAGTGGCACGTTTAGGCGCGTATTTTCCGGGATAAGTCGGTGTTAAGTCCAATTAACCAGTAATCAAAAGGAGTGGCAGTAAATTTTTTTTTCTTTTTTTTTTGTTGTTTTTGGTACTTATATTCTACCGAATATATCAGCCCCATTGTACCCCATCCTTTATATCATCACATCAAGAGAGTCGCTGATGAGTTAGCACTACAAGGTCATACAACAAGGGGTGGCAGTAATCTATTTTTTTTTCCTTTTTTTCGAACTAGCTATACTGTTAGTCTTAAGGGTCATTAGAGGCTTTGACAGCTTCATCGGGCTTGGAGGCGAACGCGGAAGGCACTCAGCCACAACAGTGAGGCGACAAGCTCAGGGTGCCAAAGTGGCCGAACCTCGGCTAGTGCTGTTACCGTAGTCGCGATTTAACTAATTCCCTATCAGTAAAATTCGATCTAACCAACTTTACATATAAACATGTTTCTACCTTCACGGAGAAAAGAAAAAAGATGCGTATCTGCATTTAGTAATTTGGCAATTTGGTCTAAGTCTAACTAGCCCAAAAAAAAGGTCGTATTAGGGATGTAGTAGATATATAGTAGTAGTGATAGGTTATAAACCCGTAATAGTAACTATTTTTTGTTTTTATGCGATTCGAGATTATCTAGTGTATATCCAATTATCAAGAGGTTTGCAGGCCACCATGACAGCGACGATGGGTTTGTCGCTTTCTCAGTGTGCACTGTTATTTCTGAAATACTATGCTTATTATGAGATAAAGAGCCCTCACTTTGCCGCAATAAATAAAAAAAATGAAGACCACAGGTTTTACTGTATTAAGAACTTAATTTATTTTATAATTAACTAGCGGTGCCCGCGGTATCACACGCGTATAATTAAAAAAAACTCGCTGATTGATGATTTATAATACTTCAGTATAGACAATATTTTTAAAGGGCGGACACGGTTATGAGTCACAACTCATGCGGCTCGTTCGCGCCATTACACCTGTAGTCATAGACCCGAGCCAAGTGTTGCATTATTTTAATTTTACATTATCTTCTAAACTATTCGTCCAAATATCATTCTATAAAGGGCAAAGTTTATCTACATAAAATCGTCTTGATGATGAAGGAACTTTCGTTCGTGAGATTAATATGCCGTGCCTAATAATAATGCTTATAAATCAGCTTTCAATTTTTAATAAAACTGTCACAAAATACCTTATTGTGGCTTATTTATAAGAGATAGACGCGGTCTGATCAAAAAACTAGAACAAAACTACCGACATAGAGTTATAATTAAACAAAGCACAAATTTATTTGTATACCACATTGGTGGTTGTATTGATAGGTGCAAAAATCATCAGACTGCTGTTACTGACTCTGGAAATGGCCAACTCTGGACAGGCCAAATTTGACCCGTAAAATATTATTTCCCACACAAACATTGCCAACTTAAGGGTTGAGTTTCGAGAAATCCTTTCTTAAATGATGCCCACAGAGTAAAATCAATATCATGGGCGTAACCAGGATTTTAACCGGAGAGAGGGAACTAATAAATTAATATTTTTACACTAGGTTCATAAAAAAATGACTTCCTTTTAGGAACTCGCCGACCGAGCGCTTAGCTTGCCCTCTTGCTGGAAGGGGAGGGCAGAAATGAAGTACCTGGCCAGTACCCTTTCCAAATTTAAAATTTCTATTCATATATGGGCTATCTGAATTGCTATCCTGACAGAAACGCAACTGTCACGAAATAAAATTCGTACCTAAAAACGATAAGCTTCTTTAGCTACCAACTAACTTATAGAGGAAGTCAGAAATATAAAATATTATATACATTTGTTGTGATAGATCACCGAGCTGTTAAATAGCTCAAAACACAGGTTTTTAATGAAAAAAATTCTTAATTATAATTATTAATTAACGGTAAATTTTGTATTGATAATCAATATTCCTTCAATAGACTGAATCAAATGTTATAATTGATCAAGTAGTACCGCCTTCCGCAATCGTATACATAAACGCGAACAAACTAAGCTGTGTCCATTAAATATCTATTAGCTCAAAATTCGATAGTATCGATTATTTTGTAAAAAAAAAACTATCAATTAATCGATTAACTATCCATTATTACCTTATTTAATACCAAGACGACCTAACTACGCTCGAAATCTTAAAAAAATTACCATTCATGTGATTGGTTGCATTTTGCAGGCAGACAAATGTATCCCACCCCCCATATTGTGTACATTCCTGTTAAAATATGGCATATTTCACAAATAATAATCATTTCCATGCCTACTATCGATAGTTTAAGTCACACCATCAATTCTCCGATTAATCGATTGACAATCAATATTTAATAAATACGAAAACTAATTTATCGCGTCTCCAATTTTTAAACATCGCAATATAAATACAAGCAATTTTATTTGGCCCAGTTCGATTGCTTACACGACAGTCTAAGGAGGTCAAATGATTAATCACTTCAGAGTTCAGCTAATGTTTTCATATCAATCAATCACATAGTTGCAAAATGAAACTAAAATTGTGAAGAGAATTAACCGCATTAACATTACTGTTCGTATCTGAACATTAATACTAATTTTAGTTTCTTATTCGTGTACTTTATAAAAGTAAAACGCATATTAAAACACCCAAAAGTGTACTTGGGTTTGATCGGTTAAGGTTTAGGTCATAATGGTCATGAAAGGTAGGAGTATAGGTGTAGTGGCGCGAACGAGCTGAGTTTTGACGCATAGGTAAACCTGGATGCGCGATAAAAATATTGTCTACACTGAAGTATTATAAATCATCATTCAGCGATTTTCTTTTAAATTATACGCGGGTGAAACCACGGGGCATAACTAGTTATTTTATATTAGTGGACGTACAGAAACGAAGTAATTTCCAGAAATCACTATAATTTCCGTAATGATCCACATGAAAAATGTAGTATCCTATCAATGAATGAATTTTTCGTATCGGATCAGTAGTTCCTGAGATCATATACTTTACCTCTTTATAACAGTAAAGTATAGATACACATATTTGTTTATCAAAATCCTAGAGCGAAAGTTATGTTTGATAAAGAATTGATATAACAAACCGCTTGCAAACTCGTACTAAATTAAAAAAAAAGTGTATGTGACGTCATAATTAGTATACGTACATATTTAAGACAAGCTGTACCCGCGGCTTCGCTAGCGTGGCCGAATTATTGTTTTTTTTTTTTAGTTAAGGGCCATTATCTAATGAGCAGAACTTTATTGTTATCAAAATATATATAGCAGTTTTTGCGTGTTGCACTACGGCAAACCTCAATTATTTTATTTATATAGACAGATAGAAGAAGACTAGACCAAATACATGACTGATATACGAGTAATAACTTTACATGACATGTAATAAAGGTCGACATACGTGATGTTGTTAATAAAAAATGACAAAGCTATGTACACCCAGTAAAGTTATACTCGTAATATCTGCGAAAGTTTAAATTGAATATTGTTACGAGTATTAATGTATTTTAAGTCATACAATCAAAATAAAAATACTTTATTTAATTTAGGTTCTAAGAAGTGCCTTACAAACGTCAAAACACTACCACCGGTTCGAAAACACCCATTCATCAAGATGAGCCAGCAAGATATCTTTATCTTTTTTAACTGTACAAATAATATTTACAGTTAATATATTCGTATAAATAAGTTTACATAATATAAATATGTATAATTATAATAATGTAGCTATGTGTATGTATTGCATAGGTTTATCTGGATGACAATGACCTCAGTGAGCTGTCACCAGACTTGATGCCATGGAACAAATTGGAAACTTTAGGAATGACCGGTAACAATTGGCTGTGCAATTGCGACCTCGCTAATATTGTTACCAGACAAGAGGCCGGCACTAAGTTTAAGCCCGGAGATATACCATAGTAAGTATAGTTTTGTATGATATTAAGTCCTTTAACATGGTAATACTTTTGCTATTTTTCAACATAACCTGCAGGGCAATAGGGCAATAGAGCCTGTAACACGGCTCAGCAAAGGCTTCATTCACTGTACGATGATGATCAAGCAATTTTCCTGCAAACCATTAAATAAAACTAAGACGACCCCTTTTCACCAAAAAAAAATAGTTCATCGAAACAAATATGTTTTAAGTTTAAAGCATATATTACTAATATATTAATGGATATTATAGATTATCTAGGAGACACTTTCACACGCGGCTACCAAACTAAGTAAAACTTGTATTACGGTAACTAAGAAGCTGATATATAGATATTTAATACCTAGACACACAACTGACGATTATGCTAATCCCCTAAAAGTCAGTAATGTGCGGGAATCGATCCCGCAACCGAGAGGCTCAATAGTAGGGCTTATTACCACTGCGCCACGAGGCCTAACATAATTATCATAAAAACATAATCCGTCAAGACGAAAAGTGCGAAGTAATATAATGCATAATGATTTGTTCGGGAAAGCCTTATGATATTTTCCATAATATTCCTCACCTTTAACACGAATCAATCTTAAGCTTATCCCGTTGCCGCGCCGCGGTCGGCTATATAGCTAACGTACTTCGCTTGAGTCCGATTTTCATAAATATGATAGATAAATATGACACAAATATAATTTCGCAAATTCTCGTTCGCTTCTCAGAATTTTTTACTTATATAAATACCTACATTTTACCTTAACTTTTTTTAATTCTTAAATTTTAGAGGCCTTTTTTAGAATTCGCATATGTCAGCCCAATCGTAGCATAACCCTAGTATCCTAGCATCGTAGCCTAAATAATGTTTTATTATATTTATTAACCAGCGCTTTTACCGTAGTTTCGCTCGCGTCATAGTTATGTCCCATTATATATTTTTATGTCGCAGGCCTCGTGGCGCAGTTGTAGTAAGCCCTACTATTGAGCTGAGAGGTCGCGGGTTCGATCCCCGCCCATGACTGACTTTTGTGTGATGAGCATAATTGTCAGTTGTGTGTCTGGGTGTTATATATATATGTATGGTATATCAGCTGTTTAATTACCATGATACAAGCTATGCTTAGTATGGAATTAAATGGCCGTGTGTGAAATTGTGTCCACATATTATTATTATTAAATTGCTAAATACCAATTTTCATAGATCTACCTTCAAAAATGACGAAGTATCATACAAACTTTCATCCCCCTTTTTACCACGTTAGAGGAAAAATTTTCAAAAGCCCTTCCTTAGTGCTCACCTACAGTGTAAGAGGAACCCGCACGCAAATTTTCACGATCCTAGCCCTAGTAGTTTAGGCTGTGCGTTGATATATCAGTCAGTCGGTTATCCTTTTATATTTATAGACTAAAAATGCCCGCGGCTCTGCGCGCGTGGACTACTAAAAGGCGTCTAACTACTACTTTACACTAAACTACTTTTTATTTTTTGGGCGGAATCCTAATTATTTTTCTAAAATAAAAGTAGACTAAGTGATTACTATAACATCAGCTGTCCGCCAGTGAAAGTCCCGTCAAAATAGGTCAAACTGTTTAGGAGATTACCCGAAACAAACAGAGAGACAGACAACAATTTTAAAAATGGGGTTTTTGTTATAGGTACCGTGTATACTTTCATATGCATTTAGTAAAAAGCTGTTATTTTGTCATTACAAACAGACACTTCAAATTTATTATATGTATAGATAAGATGTAATTAATTTGAACAGACTAACCGCCTCATCAGTGCAAGTATCACCTAATGTTTTATTATACATTATACTTACCTTAGTTTGGTTAAATTAATAAACAGTACCTTATCATAAATAGGGTAAAAAAATATCGTACTTAAGGGTGCTTCATTTAATATAACAATTATAGCCATAAATGTATATAGTTTTCTGACGTATTCGAAAATGCTATTCGTTGCGTAAATGTCCTCGTTTTGCAAAAAGCGCAAAGTGGAATTAGTTGCAAAATGTATTCCTACTTACACCCAAAAGGGTGATGACATACTATAACAATATTGACAATTTAATATCGCCCTACACAATACAGAACGGGTTTAACAAGGTCAAAATAAAAAGTATTCATTCAATAATAATTCGCATTATATAAAATGCAGTATGATTGTCATGTAAATAGAATTACGCAGCTTCCGTTGAATATTTGAAGCTTCACTAATGCTATCGAACTAATTACAGTAGGTAGATATAAGACAAATGGCATTTTTAACCTTTTAATTTAGTCTGTTATACACTGACTCATATTTAAAAAAAAACAGGAATCCCCCAGTTTTGATTAGTTTGCATAATATGATATAATATATCCATAAAAACTTTATCATTTTAATATTTATCAGGAAACTGTATAATATTAAATTACTAATCCAAATGATGCAAACACCACAGAAGCCAACTTATATGCCAGCCTATAAGCCTCACGGCCACTGAATATGCACTGGCTGATCGCAAGACATGTGAGTGTCAAAACTGAGTCACTGTGACGGGTTTATTTATCACCGTGTGCATAGTGGTCACAACCAAGTCCAGTACAGATGCCCTGCTACCCCGAAACAACAATAAGCACAATAGGAAAAGCGAACAACAATCATATTTAATTGTTCTAAATCATGCTTAAATTCAATTACACTATATAATATTGAGAAACATACATTGTAAACTTGAATTATGTCAATTTATTTACCTGCCTAAAGTTTCCGTTTTAATTAACTAAAATAAAATCAACATTTATGATCATCTTAGAATTTAGGTATTTTAATGTTAGCATCTGATAATCATGTTTACTTCTGGTACTCATTGTATTCAGTGTCATCTTTGTTTCATCTATTGAAATAATATTTTTTGTAAGAATCAATTCAATTATTTTGTATTTTCAGTTGTGCAGCACCTATGAGACTGAGCGGAGCTTATATCACAAATATAACATTGACATTTTGTCCCACATTGGACAATACATTTGCTCCAAAAAAAGGTTTTAGTTTTTCAGACTTGAGACCTAGACATGTGCTTTGGAGTATCCTTGGTGTAGCAATGGTTGTGCTTCTTGGCATGATACTTGGATTAATAGTCAATGCAATAAAGGCTGTCTACAACAAACAGATAAGATCTCAGCCAATTCGCTACATTAACATAAATTCAGACACAAGTTTTGCTTGAACATGGCAAATGTTTATGCTATGTTAATGTTTCAACAATAAGGATTATTATTAATTATACAAATTTTAAATATGTAGTAATTAAAATGTACATAAATTTATAGGACATTATGTTATTAGAAAATAAAAAAAATCATAGTTAAAAGCTTCTTTTTACTTTTTAATCAACTTTCTATTAGAATTTAGATTGAATTTTTAACTTTGCCTTATTTCTAATTAATCATAACAACTTTAAATGAGAATTCTAGAATTTTATTACATGAATGGAAATAAAGAATTTATTAACTTAGAAACTGTTCATTTTAAAATATTTATGTTTTTAACTAATAAATAATAAGTGTGTGTGTGTGTATATATATATATACTATTATAACAATGTCACTAAATTATTACAGTTCAACAAAATATCTTACCTCTTTTGGACCCGATAATGAATTGGCATATTGAAGGAACTGTTCCAAAAGTCGTTCTGATTTATGTGAAAGTTCTCTGAATGTGTGAAACTCATCAAGTTTATGTACACAACTACCACACACGACTTGTGGCAGCAAATCCTCCGGTGTGACCTACAAATTTTTCACAGTAGTTTTAGAAATGTAGTTAAGTTTCACAATATTCTAATCATTAAGAAAGATGATGTGGCCAGTGACCTTTTACAAGTGTAATCATATATGATGAGTCATTCTCAGCAAAGTGATAACAAACACATTATTAAAATCCAAAAGTTAATTGTTTGAATATTTATAAAACAGTAATGGTAGAGAGCACAGTCCCCCTACACATTGATTCCCTTAAAATATAAATCTATTTTTAGGATATATTGAATTCTCAAAATAGCTGTGTACAGTTTATTGAGGGGAAATACTGCAAGGAGTGCAGTGTTTGTGTGTGTGTATGAGGGAAGTGCTTGTGAGGATACAGGAGCACTATCGCAAGAGGTGCGAGAACTTCGGAGAGCTGTATTAAGATGTTCTCCGCGCTCCTTTGTTATCAGCACAGCGATTGATACAGGTTCCGGCCGCGCGCTTGCATATCACTTCCACGAATGTCATTAGTCATACAGCCGAGTAGTCGACGCGTGGGCCGTAATATGATATCACAATGCGAAAATACCCAACACCCGCGAGAAAGTTAATGGCGCTTATCAGCATCCACAATCTCATACGCTTACGCTAAACTTTCACACGAGAAAACTCAGCCTACCTCTTGATTAGACTTAGAAATTATGCAAAATCATTACCATTATAGATAAGTTTGCCATTATCATATCCGACAGATGTGATTTATCCTTATCACGGTCGAAAATTGGAAGTTTAACATCACTGCAATTATCGCCACAGAATGATAAACAAAGGCGACACACTGAATGGAACTTCGGCGGCAAATTACACATATTTAGAAATGATAACTTTGAAAAGTAGCCACGACGAAAGAAAACATTTAGAAATGAATCAAGTAAATTAATAAAACTAAAAGGTTTTGTTGAAAATATAACTCGGCATGCGACGATGTAGAATACATCACATCGCGATTGTCAACCAAACGAACGAGCAAGCTACACACACATTGAAAATATCTATTGTTTGTACGGATTGGTGAACATGGCGTATGTGTTCGTTTCATAAGCACGTTCTCCTTTACGCACTGATAAAATGATAACATTATCAATATGATAATAATATTTACATTTTAAGTATTATTTTCACATTATTACTTTTCTATCATTCATTCACAATATTAATTATGTGTATTAAATAAAAACGAATGATCCGTGGTAATTAAAATTAGAAATAACTATAAAATATTATTTATTTAAATCTCCTTAGGGTCTGTACATATGGAACACAAAACGGAATGAGTTAGTTTTTATTAAATGTTTATTCCATTAAAATTTTTAATGTTAGCAAAACCGTACTCCGTACCTACAACCACAAATTGTTGCTATACATTAAAAACTAGGTCTAGGTATTTATATTATTAGTATTAAAAGGAAATGTTTTTTTTACGGTTTGGGTTTGGCGTAGTGGCCACAATCTCACCTGATGTGGCCCAAGATGATAACACGCTAAACCTAGAGGAAGACTGGCTCTCAAGTGCAGCTGTCGGAAATCCCCTATTGGTGTTTGGCGACAGATTTTCAACTTGACGGTGGGAGCTATCCAGGCGAGCTTAGAAAAAGCCCTACCACCATGCTATGGTTTCCTCACGATGTTTTCCTTTACCGAAAGTTCATGCTCATTGCAGGGATTCGAACTCACGTCAATTGACGCGAAGTCATACACGCTACCACTGAGCTATCATCGCTTCAATTTTCAAAATTTCAAGCCTTCTCCAAACCTCAATAAATACTTTTATTAATGTCATTATTATTTTACTACAACTTAATTTGATATGTTGAACTTACTTACACAATGGCTTGAACATGGTGAAGATAAGAGAGAATTCGAATTAAACTGACATTATTACTTTCATGGAAATATAACATTGACATTGGCAAATGTTTCTGCAAGAGAAATTGAGAAAATCTTGAATAATAAAGTTGGCAAAGATACCATAGGTTCTACGATACTGTTATATGCTCCAATAAAAACTTTTAAAGTCATTGAAACTCTTGTTTACTTTTAACCAAGTTCATATTTACCATTCTCCTTGATTTTAACTTGATTCATATAAAGGCCAAATCATATTTAGATTGTTTTGAAATCATTTTATACTAGATGTACGCCACGGTTTCCTCGTGTTAAATTTATTCGATCAACTGTCTACTGCGCCGTCGCTAACGTACCCATTTAGCCTACCGTTGTTTTTACATTCCGTAATTGCCTACATCTTAATGAGCTCTATAATATTAGTAAAGATTAAACATCAAGAAACCAAAACACACTGACTACTGAGAGAATACTACGCCAAAACAAAATTATATCTAAATAATAATAATACATCCTAAAAAATTTTAATACTAGAGCTTTAGGGTGAGTGGATCTATAGCTTACATCATTTTCAAATTTATATCATTAATAGATTTCATAAAATATTATCTGCCCCGTTTTTGGTGTCGGTAAAGTTGAGTTAGCTTGTGCAACAGTTTTGAAGTGATAACTTCTTATGGGAGGGTAAACCGCTTCGTAACGTAACGCATAAAGGCGCCAGTCTGTCTGGCTTCCTTTTCTCTCACTGATACGGCAGCGATAGGCAGGCTCTTCCTCTCTCATTCTAAGCCACAACGCTAGTCGTATTTCGCACAGACGCTTCCCCCTCTCTCTACTTATTGTTTAGTGTGATAGACATATACTGTTGAGCATATAACCTAAAACTATTACCGTTTCAAAAGTGATTATAAAAAATATCATGAAACAGGCAGAAGATGATCCTCGGAACATTACAGAATCTTTTAACGAAAGGTTATTTTAATAATATACAGTCAAACCTGGGTAAGTGAGAACTGGATAAGTGAGAAAACTCTATAAGTGAGAGTAATAGCCAGGACCCGTCATTTTAAGCTCCCAAAACCTCTATTAGCGAGAAACAGAAACCTTTGTAAGAGAGAGTCGTTTTTCCCTCATGGACCTCCGTAAGTGAGACTGCTACTTATCTATACCTCTATAAGCGACAATCGAGTTTTATTTATTTATATTACTTAGGAGGAACAAATGACAAAACAAATAACAAATTTAACATCTGCTATTTTATGACTCATTATTAACTTTCGTGGAACTTCCTAGCCTTGTTTTTGTATTGTTTTCTCGTCAATATTGTACCTATTCTATTTCATGGAACTAAATAACGTTGTTATTTTATCGCATTCTTTTCGAATGGACACGTGTGCCTGTGTACTGTCCTGTTTGTCGGACTTACTCAGTTTATCGTTAATCAATTGCGAAGGAAAGTTCTGTTCTGCATCATGTCAAAACGGAAAATTAAAGTACTGTCATTTTAAGTGATAAACTTAAAATAGTGAATGCGTTTGCATCCGGAAAATCGCGAAATAAAATTCAGAGGGACTTTAATTTACCAGAATCCACCTATTATAAAATTACGTACCTCTATAAGAGAGAAACGCTACCCATGTACCTGCATTAGCTAGAAACTCGGGTTAGTGAGAAACCGTTATAAGCGAGAATGAGATTGTGCTCCCTTGAACTCTCGCTTATCCCGGTTTGACTGTAATATAATACGAGTATATTGTAAACAATGTAAAATATATTGAAAACAACACTAAATCTTTAAATTTACTTTCAAAACAAAAACACGCAACGGCTCTATTGATATATATATAGTGTTTATGATTATTTACAAAAACTAACCAGCAAGCACCTTTCTCTCCATCTCTCTCTTACGTATTTTAACGTTCAATATTTATTTACGAATCATCATCTTAGCGGTATTCAAATGGAATTCATATTAGATGTTTATCAGTATCAGCAACAGACGCAACAACATTCGCATCGAAATATACAATCAACACAAACACAGCCATGTTCCATATATATATGGATATATATCTATATTATATTACCATATGTATTATATAAATATATTTTATAATCAATAAAAGATTTTATTGAGAAATAACCTTTCCTTACATTATCATATTAATAAACGTAAAATTTAAGTAATAACCTAAGCTTTTCTCAAGTTAACCAATTTCAATATTAAATTGTTCAACTTGGATTGTTTAAGTTATCACTTCTGTCGTGCGACCTGAGACGCATTTTTTTTTTCTTTATGAAAATAGAGGACGAATTCTAGTATGTGTACAGCTACGTTCTCTGTGGTCTACATACTACAGTCATACTTGTAACAAATGTAAAATCACCTTAATTGTCAAATTTAATCTGTCATAGTTTATGCATAGTTGTCAAATGTCAATTGTCATTAGTCAGGTGTATGGTCAAGTGTCAATTTTTGCAAAAAATTTGGTTTCTCTGAGTTGTGTTTGTATAACTAAAATTAATATTTCTTGTATAGTAAATTTCTCCAAAGATAAGTAAGGGATCTTACATCAACTAAAATAGTTTGATAGTATCTTATATACATTTTTCATTCCAAAAATTAACTGTATATATAAATGTTCTTTGTTTTATTTATGTGCTTTAAATCATGAATAGTTCATCTGCATCTATATCTGATGCAAATCACAGCGAAACTACGTCTGACACAGCTCAACTTGTCAGTAATGAGGAGGCCAGCAGTTCAAATTATGGACAACTTAATAAATCATCACGTTTTGAGGTAGGTAATTATTAATGTATATTACAAATATCGACTTTCAAGTAGGCAGACCTTCCGGATGCACAGTTTGGGTGATAAATTAACAACTGCTCTTACCAATCGCAACAGTTTTTACATATAAATGGTATAATTGATTAAAGCTCTTTTATTATTCACAGATAATGAAATTAAATTAATTCCTTTATCGACCTACTTATGTTTAAATTACTTAATCGTTGTATGATTTTGTAATATAATGTAAATGGTTTTTGTATTATAAAGTCTAGCCAAATAACATTATATATTTATTAGCAAGTTTTGCAAAAGGCATAATGATTTATTTTGAAAAATATTTCTAAAATTATCTTACGCACTTATATTTACAAAAAAAACTTATTTTTGCATAAAATACAGGGTTAAAAGTAAAATTGGCTTTTTTTAAAAACAAGTTTTAAATTGATGCCTAGATGCTCAAAAGTGGCATGGTGTCTGTGTAATGTTATGGGACCGTAGGTGCCACGCCATTACAAAAATAGTAAACATCAAGGAATATATACTTGCCATATATAGTCAACATGCAGTAATCAAACAATAATGTAATAATTTTGTGTTTTTAAAATGAATTCTAAATAGTATAAGTAATTTGCGGTCCTCCAAAAACACAACAAAAACTCCTAAAATATTATTTATGTTTCAAATATTGTGTTAGGCTTGGCGTATTGGCCACAATCTCACCTGATGTTAAATGACGATGTGGCCCAAGATGATAACACGCTAAACCTAGTGGAAAACTGGCTCTCAAGTGCAGCTGCTGGAACACAACTTTTTGGTGCTTGGTGACACATTATCAACTTGAGGGTGGTAGCTAGCCAGGCGGACATTAGAAAAAGCCCTACCACCATGCTAGTAGGGCTTTTTGAGCAATACATGGCATACTACAGAAGTAACAGCTTCTTTATTCTTCTTTATTCTAATATGACTGCATACTACTTTACATGTACCTACTTTATATTCAGGTAATTTCACTATTCACATTTTTCAATGAGTTTAAGCTGTACCTAAAATAAATAGAATCAGTTAGTAAGCTTGTAAGTTGTCTGTACAACATAACATTTTGTTAATATAATAAACCTTAAACTAATAAATAAATAGGTCCGTTTTTATGTGGTTTTGAGTTCTAAATTGTATTTTTTGGTATAGATAATTAATGTAGGTACTTACATGGAAGTTTAGATAAACAGAAATTCTGCTGAACAACTTTTTGTTTGACTCAAGAACCATACCCAAGGTCAGAATATCAATTTTAGGCAAATTAAAGCTATTAAGCCTTAATAAATTCTTATTCATTTGTTAATATCTCTTGGGTTTTTGGTTGTGATAACAAAACTAGACAATTTAATACTTTGAAACCATAATATAAATAATAAACAGTGCAGTGACAACATTAGCTCTGATTGGTGTTTCACAAATCATGGTGGATTGCTAAATTTTATATATTTTTATTATAACAGATGTATGTTCATTTCACCTTTAAGATAAATAAATTTTTTTGCGTCTTTGTAACTTATTTCATTATTTAAAATTAATATTCCAGTGATTCTTTGTTATAGTCATCATGCCTATTGCTCTTAAATGTTAAAAGTTAATATTTGCTGCTATATGATATCAAACTAACAAAATGATTTTGATTTAAAATAGAATGGCTATAATTATAAACAGCTAATAAATAATCCATGCAAGTCAAGTATATAGAGTGTAGGATTTTTTTTATTCTGTCAAAGTTGATATTATGTAAAATTTTTATTATTCATAAATATTATATGCCAGGTTCAATTTTTCAACATACTAAAAGATTGTTAGTCACTACAGTCAAACCTGGATAAGCGAGAGTTCAAGGGAGCACAATCTCATTCTCGCTTATAGAGGTTTCTCACTAACCCGAGTTTCTCGCCAATGCAGGTACATGGGTAGCGTTTCTCTCTTATAGAGGTACGCAGCAATAACAAGTCACAGCAAATTTATAAGGGTAGGTATCAAGATGCTTTCGAAAACAAATCAAAAATTCATGCTCTATGCAATTTTATTTTATTTAGAACTTATTTACACTTAAAAAATCCATCAAGGTTTAAGTTAAGAATGAGTCATAAAATAGCAGATGTTAAATTTGTAATTTGTTTTGTCATTTGTTCCTACTAAATAGTATAAATAAATAAAGCTCCACTGTCGCTTATAGAGGTATAGATAAGTAGCAGTCGCACTTACGGAGGTCCATGAGGGAAAAAGGACTCTCTCTTACAAAGGTTTCTGTTTCTCGCTAATAGAGGTTTTGGGAGCTTAAAATGATGGGTCCTGGTTATTGCTCTCACTTATAGAGTTTTCTCACTTACCCAGGTTTGACTGTATATATCATGGATTTCCAATGCATATTGACCAATTTTTTTTCTAATGACTTTAACAAAATAAATAGAAAAACTTAATCTAGTGTATTACAAATAACTTGACTAAAAATTATAATTAGTTAAATCAGCGAATGATATTTTATATTTGTGATTAAACTCTTGACAATGAAAACCTTGAGGAGATTCCTCTCATACAATAACTTCTGTACCTTATCTTTCTTTTATACTTTATGCATGCATGGATAAGGTATGTAAAATAGATGATTAAAGGTTTTAGTGTATGACCACAATCTAACTTGATGTTCAGTAACAAACAGATCTAAGATTGTAACACTTTAAGCCTAGAGGAACTAGCTTTCAAGTGCAGCTGCCGGAACACATATAGGTGATTGGTATATCAGATTTTAAACTTAAAAGTTATAGCTGGCTAAATTGGTATTATAAAATGCCTTACCATCATGCTATGGTATCATTATAATGTTTTCCACCACCGAAAAGTTTAGGCTTATTGTAGATAATCTGATATTTGTGTAACTCGTTGACAGTTTCTATTTATTTGCTAATACATGCAATTATTATATTCTACTTTTACTTTTATATGTTACATTTTTAATCTAGGATTCACATGATGATGATGAGATACATGGTAGTCATGGGGTCAGACGCAGAAACTTGGTACAAAAGATAGAACCAGGTTCAATGAACATATTGTCAGCCAAATATGAGGTGATTATTCCTAAAAAATATATTTTATTTTATTACTCAAAGCAAAACTATATTTTTTTTATAGGTTTTTAAATAATGTTTTTGTTTAATTATTGCTTCTTCATATACAGTGTTTGTGATATATTTCTAAATGAGGATCTGGTTTCATAATCATCAAACATATTTAAAACATTTTTTAAATTGAATATTATTAATAGTGGGATTAAAGTTGCACATTACCATTTTTTTATTATTATTTACGTTTATAACTTTTTATTTACTTTCAGAGTTTAGATTATGATACATGTGAAAATCATCTTCTGTTAGAAGAAGATAGAAAGAGAGGATATCCATTCATAGTTTGGAAAGATATAATGCGCTGGTTTATAATACTCATGATAGGTGTTGTTACAGCTCTTATAGCATTCATCATTGACATCTGCATAGAAGAATTCTCAAATATTAAATATAAGGAACTTAAAAAATGTATCCTTTTGTATAAACTGTTATAATTGTTGGACAATGTGTCACAGATTTATAATAATTTCTGTAATACAATATTTTGATGTAAATTAAGAGATTTATAATTTAAAATTAAATCTAGATCACTATTTAGATTTAAATAGTGCCTATTTTGGTTTCTAGCTGTAGCATCCAAATTTTGTTTACCTTGAGCATTACAAAAAACAAAACTTTTATCTCCTCCTAATATTAATGTGAGAAGTATTAATATTTTCCATTAATTGTTATAATAAATAAAAAAAACTAATATTAATCAACTTAAAGGTATCATTTTTTTCCGTACCTACCTAAGATATCTTCTTTCACTCCTTTAATAAGCAAAAATATAGAAAATTGTAAGCTTCTCAGCCTCTGAATTTCTTTTACACAACTGTTGATCACCCCCTCATGAAAAAGTATATTGTGTACTTAACTAAACTGTAAACTGTACTAATCATTAGTAAGCCAACTTAATATTAATTATAATCCTATATAGGGATATATGATAAGCATTGATGACTTACTTACCTAACATACTGATCTAATCTGCCATAAATCTAATCATGTCGTAAATAAATTAATGTCTGATAAGAAACTTAGAGACTTAGTATGCAGTATAATAAAATCAAAATTTATTTGGCATTTAGAGTTTTTAGGTAATTAATAATTAACTTCCTTAAATATTCTTTAATACAGCTGTTGATAAATATGTTCTAGAAGACAAGCTTTACATTCCATATTTGTTATGGGTATTATCAAATATATGTATTGTTTTTATTGGATCTATGTTGGTTGCGTATGTTGAAGTAAGTTGTTTTATTATTTTGGTATCTTAACATTGCATATTGACATTAGTTATTGAATTTGGTCTACTAAACTTTTCAAGCATATTTTATAACATGGAAATAATCTAAAATACATTAAACATGTGTTCTTAATTTTTTATATTACAACAATATTTTTGTGGTTATAATTTTTACAACTAACATTAAGCTTATGAATTATCTAACAAATTTGATTTATTCTAAATAATGTTTTAGCCTGTTGCAGCCGGTAGTGGTATTCCACAAGTAAAATGTTACTTGAATGGTGTTAAAGTGCCAAGAGTTGTGCGTATCAAAACATTGCTGGTGAAAACTGTAGGAGTTATAACTGCTGTTGTTGGAGGTCTCGCTGGAGGAAAGGTGAATTTAATTGTATTATTAGCCAAAAAGCTAAATTTTATTACGTAAAAAACGAATCATTATGCTATTGGTACATAATGACGCGGTTGGGGATAAAATTGATTGTACTTGCCCTCACGGGGTCACAAGGTTTTGTAGCCCTCACATTTGTGTTAACGCCATCTATTGCTCATTCTTTGTCTTAAATTGTTAGCTACAATGTCTTAAATGTTTGATATTTTAGTGTTTGCTAATAATAATCAGCAAACTTATTATTGCACTAGAAAATTAAAAAAAATATATTTTTATTAATTCTGATCACTCGATCCTACGAGTACATACTGCAATTAAACTGATACGTTGAAAACAAAATAATTCATATAAGAGTAAAAATGTAATTTTGAATGTACATGTTTTCTGGTACTTCAATAAACTTTTTAATTTATACTAGCTGTGCCCGCAGCTTCGCTCGCCTGGATTACAGAATCGAAAATAAAAGTAGTCTAAGTTGTCCTTATAACATCATCTATCTGCTAGTAAAATTCCCGTCAAAATCGGTCCTACCGTTTCGGAGATTAGCCGGAAAAAACAGTCAGACGGGCAAAAATAAAAAATAAAATTTAAGTTTTTTTTTATAGTTGTAAGTTTGGCGTAGTGGCCACAATCTCACCTGATTTTAAGTGACGATGTGGCCCAAGATGAGAACACGCTAAACCTAGTGGAGGTCTGGCTCTCAAGTGCAGTTGCCGGAACACACCTATTGGTGCTTGGCGACAGATTTTCAACTTGAGGGTGGTAGCTAGCCAGGCGGGCATTAGAAAATGCCCTACCACCATGCTACGGTTTCCTCACGATGTTTTCCTTAACCGAAAGCTCAGGCTCATTGCAGGGATTCGAACTCACATCAATCGACGCCAAGTCGTACACGCTACCACTGAGCCATCATTGCTTCAAGTACCGTATATACTTTCATACGCATTTAGTAAAAAGCTGTTATTTCAGACACTTCAATTTTATTCTTTGTATAGATACATAACATGACTGTTTTTAGGAAGGTCCAATGATCCACAGCGGATCAGTTGTTGCAGCAGGTATATGTCAAGGCAAGAGCACAACGTTTAATAAAGACTTTAAAATATTTCAATACTTTCGCGAAGACCACGAAAAGAGAGACTTCGTCTCAGCGGGCGCGGCCGCAGGAGTTTCAGCTGCTTTTGGAGCTCCAATTGGTAATTAATGCATTGGTGCAAATGTGGAAATAAGTATTTTTCCCACATGATAGATTTTCATTTTTTTTATGATGAGCCAGCAATGTCTGACATTGTAAATAAGCATTATTGCTATCGACAAGATATAAGAGCAATTTGAATTATTTGATATTCAGTTGAAAATTCTATACAACTTTATAAAATTGAATTTGAAACTCCATCCCAACGTAAAATCGTCATAATAAGATATAAGGCCCGTGGATAAGGTTAATATAACTGAATCTTGTATACCATTTATGCCAAGTAAAAAGTCACACTAGGTTTCATGTGATCAATAAACAAAATAGAACGAAAGACTATCTCTAGTGCAATATTAAATATGTGAGTCAATCGGTTGTCTCTATACACCTTTTTCTATCAAAAAAGGTATTTGTTTTTTTTTTATGGGTTTTATCCATGTAGGCCGCGCCCACTCCGGATGTATTTGGTGTCCATCAGAGGATATTGCGGTATTGGGCTTAGGCTCCACCTATCATCGCTTTGCAGAACTCAGAGTCCAGAAACGAATTAAGCCAGTGTGGGCCTAAAGCATTATAGCTATAATTGAGAAAACTTTGAGATAACATAAAAAACGTCGTCTTCCTGGGAGCGCTGGCCTAAAATTATCTCGATTAAATGTGAATAAAACATCACTTAACAGGGAGCTACACATATTTTGGCGAATACCCTGGCGAAGCTCCTCTTTGGGATAATAACCATAGATACGCCAATGCTTTTATTATTTAGTATAATATTTATACATTCCTCTGTTTATAGGTGGAGTTTTGTTTTCATTGGAAGAGGGAACTAGTTTCTGGAACCAAGCGTTGACATGGCGAACGTTTTTCGGTACCGTTGTATCGACTTTCACTTTGAATTGTGCGTTATCTGCTTACCACGGACATCCAGGAGAACTCAGCTATCCAGGTATCTAATATCTAATTTAATCTAATAAATTATATTATAAGATAATTTGTTATTCGTACGAGGAAGTTTATTAAATATATGAGGTGTTTTTTTTAAATCAGGAGCGGTATTTTTATTGATCTCTATGCGAATGAGACTGAGCTAACGGTGTAGGAAAACATCATGATGAAACCATAGCCTGGTGGTAGGTCGTTTTCAAATGCACATCCGGCTAACTACGACTCTTAAGAAAGTCCCAAAGAACCTATAGATGTGTTCTGGAAGCTACACTTCAAATGGTAGTCTTGTGTTTTGCCGACTTTGGCCAAATATTCACTTAACGTTAAGTGAGATTGAGGTCAAACGAGAATCTTATAAAGATTTTTCTTACATGATCACAACTGTTGTTATTCAAAATTATTTCGTATAGTTTCATAAAACCAATCTATACTATTAATATAATAAGACTAAGAGTTTTTTGTTAGATTGTCCTGTTTAAACACGCTAAAAACTGGAACTACCAGTTGGATTGGAAAAAATATTTTTGTATATAATAACCAGAATCATGAGGAATAATGATTGTAACTTCATGCTACTACGCTAAAGAGCGGAGCAATAACTATGAACGTCAAGCAATCTGGCAAGTACGAGAAGTGGCACAACGTTAGGGCTACACGGGCGCGTTGGCGGCGGTGCCGTGGAGAGTTTGTCGAATAAATTTAGACGGGTGAAACCGTGGGGCACAGTTAGTCTTGGTATAATTCAAATTGTATTGAAATTACAAAATTAGTTAAATTGTGTTTTTTTATAATATACATTTGTTTTAGGTCTTCTAAATCTTGGGAAAATGGAGCCATTCCCATTCCAGTTTTACGAGTTGCCAGTATTTATGATATTTGGCGCAGTCGGTGGTTTACTGGGCGCTTTGTGGAATCATATCAATTATCGTCTAGCTGTATTTCGAATAAGGTGATTGGAATCAGTCTATTTTTGATTTATAAGGGAGCAGTATACTACTACATACTACTACATACAAAATTATTTTGAGCAGATATATAAGTTCCCCATGGCTTCGCGTAGTGGAGGCTTGCTTAGTTGCCGCCGCAAGTGCGACCTGCGGCTTTCTTATGATGTTTCTGCTAAATGACTGCCGGCCGCTCGGTGAAGACCCGACTAAAGTTCCGCTTCAGGTATACTATTATTAATTTCATACGCATTTTAAATGATTGAGTAATTAAATTTACTTTATTTGTCATTATGGAAATAATCTATCTATTATACTATAATAAAGTTTCTTATGAGATAATTCATATTTCATCAACATTCTAAGACTTCTAGCTTCTTTCAGCTCATTCCTAATAGTGTAAAAAAATGACCGGTTTATATGCGATAAAACCACAGGTCGAAATTTCGATAGTGACGTTAATTGTTTTATGATATATCGATAACATTTAAAATAAGGGCAGATATTTCTAGAGAGGCTATTTTTAGAAATTGTTTGTTTGCGTAATTGGACCGATAATGTTTTAATGTGTGCGTAATCCGCGCGACCTACGACCTTTTCTTCTTCCTCCTCTTCCTCAGGTTCAGGCTTGTATTGAGGCTCCTCCTCCTCGGACTCTTTATCTTACCTATGCTTTTATACTCCATGTTTGTATTCAAATGAGTTTTACACTTTTAAAGAAATTTCTGTAGTGTTTGAGAATTGTGCATTTTTATATAGATTTGTAACATTAATTTAGGTGATTCCTTTCAGCTGTACTGTAACGACGGTGAATACAATGCATTAGCAGCGATTTGGTTCCAAACTCCCGAGGCGTCTGTACGCTCGTTTCTTCACGATCCAATCGGGTCGTATCGGCTGTGGTCGATATTGGTGTTTGTCCTTTGCTATTTCCTCCTGTCGACGTGGACGTTTGGGTTGGCCGTGTCGAGTGGACTGTTCATACCGAACCTACTAACGGGTGCAGCATGGGGACGGCTACTAGCAATCCTCATACAGTACATGTTACCTTCCTATGTAAGTTTTTTTTTAATTAATCTGTTAAGGCTAGGCTTTTCAAGTCGTATTAATACGCACGAGCACTTTAGTGACGGGTTTTAAAGACCACAGGGACTCGCGTTTAAAAATGTTACAGTTAGTTAAGGGGGGATTATTAAGAGGTTGTCGAAAAACTCCGATCAGCCAATCGGATTACAGTGAAAACTGGTTAAGTGGGCCCTGAATATGTAAGAAACGTCTAATATCCTCTGATAATGACAATGCGGTTTCGACACTTTTGCATTGAAGTACATTTGTTACTTGAATTTATCAGACCTTTTTAACTGAGATTTGGTTTCATAGATTTTTTCGAAGTTTATCTTTATAATTGGGACTTTGTAGCTCAATAGCCTGTGTAAGTAAGACAATAGTAGTAGTATTATGTTTAAAAATAATAACATCAAAATATGCATTTTTCATTAATATTTCGACCTCTATAAATGAAAAACGTCATTTTAACATCTCTTAGTGGGGCCCTCTATAAATAAGACAACTGTCATTTCAAACCTGTCCATTTGGGAAACTGGGTAAATGAAAAGGCTCTATAAGTGATAAAAAAATCCTAAGTGTCTTGAGATCTCAGTTATACAGTTTTCACTGTATATCCAATTTCGTATAAGGAAACTGCCGATGGATTTTCGTATCCCGTTGTTATTTTACCTAACAAGATTAACAAAAAAAAAATTGCCTGCTATATTCGTTATTTTTTGTCTCTACTAGACTATAAACCCTGCGAAATATGCGTTAGTCGGTGCGGCAGCGCAGTTGGGTGGTGTGGTTCGTATGACAATATCTCTAACTGTCATCATTATAGAGACCACAGGCCAGATATCTAACGCGTTGCCAATTATCATAACGCTTGTCGTCGCGAAGTGGACGGGAGATTTCTTCAATGAGGTAAACTGATGCCATATTTTTTGTTATTTTGTCGTTTTTTCAATTCACTGAACATAGTTGTTGTCTTAGTTTTCAAATTGAACATAACAGTTGGCTTGTTAAACTTAAATTGACTCTATAGGTACATTCTTTTTTTGTAAGAACATAAACTGAAAAGCGTCACAAATCCAATAAGCGTTACTAAGTCTTATAACATTTTTGATTCACATAAAGAAGATTCTGCCAATCTTCAAACATTCGTAGACTAATGGATAATTTGTATTAGACAAATGTGTATGTTTTGCGGTAACGTAACACGAGTGTTCAACGAACGACTAAAATATGTGTGTGTGTGTGTATCGATCGAGTTAGACTTATGGGGGTCCAAAAAAGACAAATGAGTGGAGACGCGTTGTACGCGGCGCTTCATAACTTCGCACGACTGATCCATGTCATCGTCATCAATCGCCAGCCGTCGTCTTCAATTAGTCACTCAAGCGAATGCGCAGCGCTGCGCGTGTGTAAGCTAGCCCCAGCCCCCGGTACGAGCGATATTGAAGCGATGATGGCGCAGTGGTAGCGTGTACGACTTCGCGTCGATTGACGTGAGTTCGAATCCCTACAATGAACCTGAGCTTTCGGTGAAGGAAAACATCGTGAGAAAACCATAGCATGGTGGTAGGGCATTCTCTAATGCTCGCCTGGCTAGCTACCACCCTCAAGTTGAAAATCTGCCGCCAAGTACCAATAGGTGTGTTCCGGCAGCTGCACTTGAGACCCAGTCTTCCACTAGGTTTGGCGTGTTACCATCATGGGCCACATTGTCACTTAACATCAGGTGAGATTGTGGCCACTACGCCAAACCTATAACGATAAAAAAAAAAAAACGAGCTACATCCGTTTCGTGTTCACGACTCGTGATGCAAACTATCATATTTTAAAACTTTAGTTAAAACCAAGTATATTACGGATATGATATTTCGGATCTGGATATAAATTCGTAAGAGTCTTAAGTCGTGTTAGGTTATCCATACCTAGGGATATGAAGTTATATATTTCGGAAATCCGATAGTTTCGGATAATTTCAGTAATGGATTTTATATTATTCATATAATTGTATTTAGAAGGAAAATAGTTAATAATTGAAAATTTATAGATAAACAATAATAACTTAGTTTTAGATAATTATTAGTTAAAGTAGGTAATTTTTGGTAATTGGAAGTGTCTCATTCGACTTCTTCTCAATCCGAAATTATTCGAAACATTTATATGGGATACGTTTACGGTTTCGGATATATTTAATTTCGAATATCCGATAGTTTCTTACGGTTACGGCGGATTTCCATAACACACTTGTTTAATGCATGTCCAGGGCATCTATGACATTCACATACAACTGGCAGCGGTTCCTCTGATGCCGTGGGAGCCACCGCCGCTCACTCACAACATATATGCTTCGGAAGTGATGTCCCATCCTGTTTTCACGTTACGCACAGTTGAGAACGTCGGTCATATAGTGGAGCTATTAAAACTAGTGTCATACAACGGTTTCCCTGTCGTGGATCCCCCGTTGGCTGACGATGTAAGTATTTTCACATTTATGTGGCTAGGTGTTTTTTTTTTTTTGGCAACCAATCCTTCTGTCATATAGTATTATTGCCATATCAAGTGAATAATTGTTTTGTATTATAAAATTAATGTCATCTGTTGAATTCAGTGTTCTTACAAAACGGGCCCCTTGCAGAATCCGAGAGTAGACAACATTTGAGAAAAAAAAAAATTAAACACTTTATATGTTGGAAATAATACCCGTGAATTAATATTTATTCATTATTACACCTTTAATTTTTTAATTTAAATAAATATTTTGCCACAAAACAGAATGTGACGTCATCATTCAACAAATAAAACTAAGGTTAAAGGTATCATGTGCAAAGTTTTCTTTACTTGAATTTCAGTTATGAAGTTTTTTCGGCATATATATTACCTAAAGCCACTACTATTTCAACGCTTAGTAATAATTTTAGAGCCATTTATCACACGATAACACTCAACTGTGTATAATCATTGTACGTTGACGTCATATATTCTGTTTGGCGTTTCCAATCACGTGACAATTTTCGGAAGCAAAAATTAAATTAATTAGCAAAAAATTTTCCAGATTTGTATTGTTTTTCGGTTTTTATCAATAGACCAATATTATAAACTAATTATATAAACAATATTAAAAAACTTTAATTTTTTATATATATTGTTAACTCGCGGATTTTCCAGGGCCTTTTTGTGACATCTCATAATTCATGTTGCATGTTATTATTTGTAAATCACTTCACTTGTGTAAAATTAAATAGCATCTATTTTTATGTTTTTTTGCCTTCAGGAAGGTTTTGACTATGTAATATATTTTTAATCTTAATTAATTAAGGACTGAACAAAGACAGTTTTTATTAATTAGTAATTATTTTAGCCTGAAGTCACAACTTACAAACGTCTTAGAGGTCTAATATTGCGATCGCAGTTGATAGTGATACTCCAAAACAAAATATACAACGAAAACGCAAACACGACCTGGTCTAATTTCAATGTGGATATGAATATGTTCAGAAAGGAATATCCGAGGTATCCTTCAATTAACGAGGTGAGTATGCAATCTTAATTTTCAAATATATGCATCTTTCAGTTATAAACCACTAATATGATTTAAAATATTGTTTTATTTATAGTGAAATATACTTTTTTGCTATGTAAATTAAAAAAAAAAGCCTGTTACCTTTATGCGCCCTTGGTGTTAAACTTCTTTGAATTTATTACTATATATTGGTACTATAATTTACTCAAAACGCTTTTTCTTTGGCGCCGGTTTTTGGTATTATTATTTTTGATATATATGTATCAAAGCGGAACTGCGTAGCTGTTACGCTTCCGTCACCCAATGTATTCAGATACCCCTTAGTCACGCCTAAAGAAGTTATGCCACAAAAATCTCAATATACATATTATTATATAATAAAATTTACAAAATGTTTGGTATGTAACTAATGAAGTTATAGATATATTTTCTGATTTAAACTGTAGCTCGAGATATCGGATTGGGAGAAGACTTGTACTATAGACCTCCGCCCATTCATGAACCCATCTCCCTACACATTGCCAAGCCGAGCTTCACTGCCGCGACTCTTCAAACTGTTCCGCGCTCTCGGTTTGAGACATCTGCCTATCGTCAACGACGTTAACGAGGTATTTATTATATTAATTAAGTGGTAGTGAGCTCAGAAAGCACGTTAAGTGGCACAGGTTTGTGAGACTTCGGAAAAGAAATTCATTGTAACGTAACCATAGAATGATTCTTCTTCTCTTAGTTAGCTACCACCCTTAAATTACAGATCCTTCGCCAAGAACAAATACCGGTATATTCTGGTGGCTGCGGTGAAGGGCCAATTTCTTTTCATGATTTATCATAAATAATAATTTATATCTTCTATATCTATACGTATTTTAAAACTTAACGTATCTCTGTGTATTATATTACTTATGACGACCTTTACTACATGTCTTGTAAAGTCATTATATCCATCATGTATTTGGTCTAGTCTTATTCTATACATATTATAATACTCAACGTCTCTCTTTCTGTCTGTCCGTTTATATTCATTCCACGTAGAAACCACTTATCCGATTTACATGTTTTTTATTTTAATTCATAGCTATTTTATCTGGCCTGGTTATAGCATATATTTTGTAAGATAAAGTAACATACGAAATAAACAGTGACGATAATGGTGAATGAATTGGGGAAAAAGACGCATTTGAGGCGTTTAAATGGCTTACGCTAAGTAAACCATACGGGATATATCAAATTAATGTTCTACATAATTGTAGATTTTATGAAGACTTACAAAAAAGTCAGCGATAGCATATATTTATCTTCTAAGGATCACCTACAATAGGCATTTTTGGATTCCTTTTTTTAAGCGGTGGCAGCATGATTCTCGCATGCGCTCGGCCGACTGCATTCTGTAATTCCACGCGAACGGAGCCGCGGGCACAGCTAATATACTATATGTTATATCACTCTTGTCAGACGTTTCAACATTTTAAATGTAGTAAAAACTGAAATATTATTTTGATAATTACAAACCAGTCTCAGTAAAATATTTTTATAGAATTATTTGAAGTTAACAGAAAATAATAATATTAAATAGTTTACATAAAATAACATTTAAATCGATAGTTAAGTTTTTACACTATACAAGGTTTTATTCTAAGAAAAGTTGGCAACATTGTCTGCTTATCTGTGCATGACATGCATATGAGACTGATATGAACATACAATTTTTTTTTCGACCTTACTATACTGTTAGCCTTAGAGGCCCTAGAGCCTTACAGATTTTATAGCTTCAACGGGTTTGGGGTCGAGCGCTTAAGGCACTCAGCCGCGAAAGCAAGGCTACAAGTTCCAAGGGTGCTAAAGTTGGCCGATCCTCGGATTAGACTGTTGCAGTGTATACAATGAAGTCTAATTCCCTATCCGTATTTCGATCCAAATTAACTATACATATTTCTTCCCCCTTTAGTCAATATGCAAATTTGTGTTACTAGCTGGCCTGGCAGCCTGTTCTGCCTTTTTTTATAATTAATGGCTTCACCTGTGGTCATCGAACATAGCAGAGAACCATCATCTCAATAAAACAAATATATGAATATGAGCTAAATCTGAGATATTTTCCAAAAGTTAGACAGTCAGATGCACCCAAGATTTTAATATATAAAGATTATATTGTAATGTATTGTAGATTGCATTGTTGATTTTGCTTAATATTTAATTTTAGGTTGTAGGAATGGTGACCCGTAAGGACATTGCAAGGTACAGAGTGTGGAGACATCGAGGTCACATGGGAATGGAGGAACTAGTGCTCTCTAGTGAAATTTAACAATTCTAGTCATAATTGAATTGGGTTATGAAATAATACAAAGCATGGCTAGACAGTTTTCAGTTTAATTTTAATACTACTAAGTTTAAATGTATTTAACATACATAATTCTATTGTTATTTATACATCAAAATAACTTGAGCTTCTTTATAAACAGGTTACATAATCTGTTTTATAATAAATTCATTTATTTTCCTATATAATGTACTGCTATTAATAGATATATTTTATTAAAGTGATGAAAAATTAAATGTTTGTCAACCATTGGTATACAATATAGCAGTACAATTGTTGGCGATGTTCATACCTGAGAAGAAATCATATTAAAAAAAATTAAATTGCTAAAAGTTTCAAAGCTATTTACAGAAAAAGGTGCGCAGTTGGAGGGGAAAGAACCCTAAATAATAATTATAGCAAACTTTACTGAAAAAAGACATTCCTTTAATTCAAAAATTAAATAAAACTTGTTTCAAATAATTTTACTTAAATCACCTGACTGTATTTTTATGATACTGATGATAAACGTCAAACATAATGATTAATTTCTTCTAGAACTTATTTAAGTATTGTACAACTATTGACAACAAGTGCAGAGGATAATTCAGTTATAAAGAAAAAACAATCTTTGCAATTTTAGGTTAATCTTTATATGAATTTAAAATTGGGTTAGTATTATAATATTAACCCAAGTGTATTTCTAATTATTTAGAGTTTTAACATAATTTTATAAGTTTTATATAAATGTGATATTCCTAGATATTATCTGTAAGCTTAAGAGTCTATAGTGATGTTTTCAATAAAAATAATTTAGAAATGTGTCTGATCAATACATCGCCTAATATAAAAATCTATTTACCTGACCAATAATGTGCCTTTATAGGACATTTAGTGCAGCTTTTATTGAATAAGTAATACAAGTTTACTATTCTGTAGGGATTTTTAACTTTTAATTATTCACAAATAGCTCCCAACCTATACCAGCCCATAAATTAATAAACAAAATAACTGGAAGAACAACCAATATAAGCAATAAATAATTAACGAATTCGTCCATTATTCAATCCACGTACATCTGATACGTCTGTAAGTCACAGACCACAGACTGTGACAGAATAGTAATAGCAGTAGTAATAGTAGTAGTTAGCGGAGTCGGGAGACAGATCGATAGTAATTAATATAGTATAAAACTGTGGATCGGTCTTTGATTCCCGATAATTTTGAACGACGTATTCTTAATGTGACAGTCTATATGAATTTAATCTACACTTCCATAGACTAAATGCTTATAGACCAGGGTTGCTATCTTTAATTTAAGAATATTTTTTATTTTATTATTGGCACTGGATACAAGTCCTTTAAGCCTAACATTATTATTTCTGATCAAACAACATGGTGGTTCCCTTCTTAGAACTATCTATAAGGGACTTTTTTTGGCAATTCAAAATGCATGTTTCCAGTTTATATTTACCAATTCACGTATGCACAACAACCAAACTATATCGCCCAAAATGCCACCAATATTACATAATATAGGGTCAAAAAACCTAAGTTATAAAAAATAAAAGCCACCACATTGCAGTTCAAGTTCCTGCCAAAACTCTAATGTAGATAAAATGTTGCCATCTTCAATTTTAGAAAATCTGTAGATGACGTGCTAATAATTGGTAGACTGTAAAATATAATATTCGGTAGATCTATTCAGTTCAGTAGATTTTTTAAGATTAAAAATGGTTCTAAAAGAAATAATTTATTTATTTAAGTTTAAAGTTCACTGCTAGGATGACCGTTTTTTTTCAATAATTATTATTAGTACATTGTGCAATAATCCTTCTATTGTCTGTGCAGAATTAATTTTTCTGGTAAGTTTTTATATTATTGATAGAAGAAAACAGTCTGTCAACATTGGCGCAACAGTATTTATTATATTTGAACGAATCCATACATATAATACAATTGAAGTGTCTATTTGTAATGTCTAATTAACTGGTTTTTACTAAATGCATATGAAAGTATACAAGGTAGCTATAAAAAAAACCATTTTCAAATTTTGTTGTCTGTCTGTTCGTGCCGGGTAATCTCTGAAACGGTTGGACCAATTTTGACGCGACTTTCACTGACAGATAGCTAATTTTATACCGTCCATATGTTTAAAGGCTATAAACTCTAAAACAACCGAACAGGTTTTCATACCAATGGATGGAGTGATTCATGAGGAAGGCTTAGGTGTATAATAAAGTGTTTTGTTTAAATTGGCTGAAATACGATGATGATTATTGAAGATGTCTGAAGAACTCATGCCGATTGGGAGCTTTACTGACGTGCGACGCGTAAACTAATAGAGTTATATATGTATTACTCTGCTACCCTTGCGAAGCCGAAGCGGGTTGCTAGTGGTATAATAATGAAAATGCAAATGTACTAGAAGGTATAAATATGTTTTATTAATATATCAACATTACCAATATAACTATAAGCAATTAAACATTATAACCACACGAGTTGCCTTCACCAATACACTAACATAAATAACGAATATATTATCAATTAATAAGACATTAAACAATACAATTCTATAATCGTTTTCGATCACGTCAAGTTACATTTTAATAACATATCTCAAGAATTATAATTACGTTTGAACAAAATCTTTTGTATGACATATGTATAGTTATATTAACGTACTTAACAACCTATGATCTATGTAATATTTATTTCTATGTTTAAAGCAATGAGTAGCGCTACAATATTTCACAGTTGTCATTTTGTGTTTCTTACCGAATGTCTAATCTAACACTCCTATAATTATTACAAATTATATGTGTCGAAAAGGCAACTGATGGCTTGGTGTGCGTCTTCAAAGTATCGGGGTCTGTTCGTTTTAATGACACCATTATAGTCTGGTTCCGAAGCCGGTAGTATATAGTTGTTAGAACTATTAGTTCTACACACACTCTTGTTCGCCGCATGGGAACTAGATGGCGAAGGTTGTGTCATATGGAACTTGTGTTTGGCAGCATTGCTAGTCATTCTCTTCATTCTGTCAATATTTCCTTTCATACTCATCAACATTTTGTGGTTTTCCGATATATGAAGGAAGTCTGTTAAGTCCTAAAACCGACCAGATTATTATTACAACATTTTTCAATTACAAATTTAATAATAATACCTAGAGTGTTTTAATTGTATGCGTAAGAAGGAGTAAAACTTCTCAATTTGACTTCCATTGCATAGTACCAGAGGTGACCTTTATATAATGTATGTATAAATGTCGAGAGGAGTGCGCCGAGTCTGAAAAAGACGACCAAAAGCGACGCTGGCCGAATGGCACGTAGCGACGTCCCATCAGATCGCTTTTACACCAGTTCAAACTCTCCATCACATCAATAAATTTGATCTACAGTTCTGTTTATTTATTATCCCGACCGTAACGTACACATACTTAAATTTTAGAAAATAGTTTTTGGTAACGTATTTTAATATTCGATAATATTGGAGCGTTTATATACGCAGGCGTGTGCTGTCTTTGTCTCGCCCTTGAAAACACATTCACAATCTGTAAAACAGACATTCTACACGAGGCGTGAACGACAGAATATGTACATTTGGGGCACCGCATGTGATTAACAAAATCTGAAATCCTACAATGAGTCTTGGAAAAGGAAGACATCATAATGAAACCATCAAGAACTAATTAAAAATCTGCCGCCATGTACCTTTAAGCGTATTCCGACAGATACTATTAAAAACCAGTCCCCATTTAGTTTTAGCGTGTTACCATTTTCATCCAAATCGTCACTTAATCACGTGATGATCAAAGGCTAAACGAATAAAATATATATTAAAAAAAAAACATTTTTTTTAGAACAGATCAGATATCATAGAATTAAAATATTACAACATAACTTAGTCGTATAAGATAATAAGATCTCGTAATAAGATCGAGATTACTTGACCAGAATACTGAAATAAATTCTCACCTTCCTTGCGTTGTCATATTTGGCAAATAGCCACAAATAGGTAGCGAGTATACAGAACAGTATCGGGTCACTGTTACTGAATCGCAACATAAATTTTAATATAATAGGTACGCGGTCCCTCTGTAAAATAAATAAATAAATTAAATAATAATTCATAATGTTTCCTTACATGCTATATCTTATCAATATCGGTGTCCTAAAGGTGTTTACATACAAATCGCTTAAATCCCTGTAATTTTAACAAACTCAATTTTGGTGGTCGCGTTTTGGTAGAGCAGAATTGTATTTTGCAGCCATCTATATATATAATAAAAATTGAAGTGTCTGTTTGTAATATCAAAATAACAGCTCATTACTAACTGCATATGAAAGTATATACGAGACTCATAAAATAAAAACAATTTTTTAAATTATTGTTGTCTGTCTGTCCATCTGTTTGTTCCAGGTAATCTCCGAAACGGTTAGACCGATTGTGACGGGACTTTCACTGGCAGATAACTGATGCTATAAGGAGTATATTAGGATAATTTTATTTAATAAAAATAATTAGCGTTCGCAGCAAAAAACAAATACGCCTTTTTAGTAGTCAACACGAGCAAAACCTCGGGCACAGTAATGTTTAATATTATGAGAAGCTTTTACAAAATAATGTTCCTTGTCTAATGCTTCTTGTAAAGCCTTACCTCATATATTTTCGGTCCAGTTATGCTGTACCGAGTAAAGTTCACTAGCAAAGCACCGGCAGACATCAGTAATTCTATGCTTGAAATTGATCTGTTTGTGTAGGACATGTAATAGAAAACTCGACGGACAATAGCCGGAGCAGTGGCGTTATACATCATGGGATTTAATGCCGTTAAATTTTCTGAAAGTAAATTTTAAACAAATGAGATAATAAAATAAATTACAGCCGTACAAGGCCATAGATCTCATTATTCGATATAAATTTCAACTTTATACCTCAAGCCGTTTTCGAGAAAAATACAGAAACAGATGGACAACAAGTGATCCTAGGGTTCTGTTTTTCAAGGTACGTCTATGTCAGCAGAAGACGGTTTAAGCGTAACAGGTAGCTACTTTAAGCTGTGTCTTTAGCGCATGTTTTTCTCTACATACTACACAAAAACCTTTACACAATATATTGTTACGCTCGTGGGTTTTGAAATGCCGTAGGTCACACGAAAGCAATTCAATCGTACTCAGATAATACAAATTAAAAAAACAAAACAAACGCATAAATCGTCCACCGTATATACTCCCAGAATATGCCTGTATGTACTCACAGAATAAGACTGTATGTTTCTCTCTTATTTCGCTTCTTGTTGTCACTTCGCTTTTTCGCAATTTTAAGCTATAATTTTTTTTATACTGCTAAGGTAGCAAACGGCACGCCTGATAGTAAGCTATTGACGCTTATAATACCATAGGTATCAACTAGCGCGTTGCCGACCTTGAACTCCCCTAGCCCAAGGAGCTCTGGAAACCCTACTCACCGCAGTAAAACTTAACAAGGTTATTAGGTTGCGATCTTCTGCAGGTACTCCACCAGTCTTGCTGCCCCAAGTAGAGAGAAATCTCCAAAGAAATTTCTCTGTGCCCTAACTCTCACAATTCTACTAGACTTGGATACGATGGAACTCTTATAATGCTAGCAGATATTCATTAACGGGCGCGGATCTACGAGGGTGGGGGGTTGGTCATAAGGGTCATTACCCGTCCGCGTTACAGAAACGAAATATAATTTTCAATTATCGTAGTTTTTTTTAAATGTGTTTGATGTTGAATCTTAAAGAAACTAAAAAAATCTATGACCTATACAAACTTAAACTATACCCGTGCCCATTTTCATTACAGTATGCGGATGTTCTCTGGCAACCGCATCATAATGCATGGTTGGTTTTACAGATAACGACATTAATGTTATTTTTATGGAATGTGTTTGGTTTAAAGGTTCTTTCAGGGTTCATAAAAATCATAATAAAAAACGGATTTATTTGTTTTAAATATATTTTTAAAATATTAGTTTTTTTTAGTTCGAAGCCAGTTATTTTATTGTTAAGAAAAGCAAAATAAATTTTTCTTTATCAAAAATCAACATTTGCAAGAATGACAGTCATTTAAAAAAAACACTAAAAACACGGCTTCTATTGCGAGAGAATCCCCGAACTGTATTGATAAGCATAGCATTGCACATGTTGAGATTGGAATCGCAATGGAATATTATATTCCTTCTTCCGATATCGTCTGTAATCGCAGAGGACACTCTTGGTACAATCGCGATTGCGCTGATGCTGTAAGTCAGAAGCAAGTTGCGTATCGTGATTGGGCCAGGGGTCGCGCACACAAGGATCCCAATATAAAGTCCCTAAAATCAGCGTACAACTCTGCCACCAAGGCCTGTAAGAGGGCCTACATTAGAGCGGATGCCGAGCGCATTGCACAGATAGGTCATGATCTCATAGGTCAACCGGCTAATAGTCGAGTTTACTGGAGTCTGGCCAAAGCCATGCAAGCTAATTTCTGTCGTCCAGCATTGCCCCCGCTGAGGTACTCTGATGGATCACTGGCTCACGAGCCGCAAGAGAAAGCAACTTTACTTGCCAATCTCTTTGCAGCTAATTCCCGGCTCGATGATCGCAACGCACAACCGCCTATAATTCCCAGTTGCGGTGTCACAATGTCTGAGTTACGATTTAGGCAATGTGACGTGCTTAGAGAATTGCGATCGCTCGATGTAAGGAAGTCCAGTGGTCCGGACGGTATCCCAGCGGTTGTACTTAAAAAATTTGCAGCTGAGTTGTCTCCAGTGTTGACGCGCCTTTACCGCCTGTCCTACCTCTCTGGTGTCGTGCCTCGGGTTTGGAGAGAGGCTAATGTGCAACCGATCCCCAAGAAGGGGGATCGATCTGACCCTGTCAATTACCGTCCAATTGCCGTAACCTCAGTGTTGTGCAAGATCATGGAACGGATCATCAACACCCAGCTTGTCCGTTACCTAGAGGATCACTCTTTGATTGATGATCGTCAATATGGCTTTCGCCAGAATCGATCAACGGGTGATCTTCTGGCATATGTACTGCACCGCTGGGGGGAGGCAATTGATAAGCATGGCGAGGCTCTGGCGATCAGTCTTGACATAGCTAAGGCTTTTGATAGGGTCTGGCACCGTGGTCTTCTCTCTAAACTTCCGGCGTATGGACTTCCCGACAACCTCTGCAACTGGATCTCCGGCTTTCTACATGAACGCAGAATTCGTGTCCTTGTGGAAGAATGTGATTCGCAGTTCATGTCGATAAACGCTGGAGTTCCTCAAGGCTCTGTGCTTTCGCCCACTCTGTTTCTTCTGCATATCAATGATATGTTACCTTTAGGTCATACTCATTGCTATGCAGATGACAGCACCATTCATGGGTGCTATTATAGCAAGCCTTCATGTGGTCGGGAAGAAACAGAAAAGAGACGGGAGGAACTTGTCATTGAACTTAACCAATGCTTGCAACGTGTTTCTACATGGGGAGCAAGTAACTTGGTTGAGTTCAATGCCAAGAAAACTCAGGTGTGCGCGATTTCCTCAAAAAAGTCTCCGTTTTCTCCCCTCCCCACTCTTCAGAACGTCTCACTAGCAATGCGTGACAGCCTCAATATCCTAGGTGTGGATATTCGCAGCGACCTCAACTCCAGGGATTACATCGGGAGTGTCATCTCCAGTACATCTCGGAGACTAGGGATCCTGAACAGGGTGCGACGGTTTTTCACACCCGGTCAACTGTACCTTCTTTACAAGGCACAAGTTCGGCCGTGTATGGAATACTGTTCGCACCTTTGGGATGGATCCGCAAAGTACCTCCTCGATGCCCTGGATAGGTTACAGAGACGGGCTGTTCGCATTGTTAATGATGCAGACGTTACCCATTGCATCGAGCCACTTCAGCTTCGCAGGAACATCGCCTCGCTAAGTGTGTTTTACCGTCTGTATCATGGTGAGTGTTCTGAAGAGCTGTTTCATCTAATTCCCTCCTCTCCTTTCCATAACAGAACCACACGCGCTGGGCTTCGGAATCACAGTTTTACGGTAACTTCCATCTCGGCACGAACTAAAAAGTTCGCTTTGTCTTATCTCTGTCGTACCGTGAAGCTGTGGAACGGTCTCCCAGCCGGTGTGTTCCCTCCTTCTTATGACATCGGGTCCTTCAAGCGTAACGTGAAGAGATATTTAAGCAGGCCGGCATGACAGCGGCGACCACCGATGGATTGCGATCTCTTGGTGGTCGTTGTTGTGTTTGGATTGTAGTGTGCTTACCATCAGGTACAGTACAGTCAATGTGCCGAGCTATTATAAAAAAAAAAAAAAAAATGTGTGTGCGTGCTGTAGTTTATGCGGGGGAAATCGCTTTTTGACTGATTTGCAGTAAAAAGTATTTATTTAAATCATTGTTTTTTTAATCACTTGACTTTAATCACGATTTAAAACATTGATTTAAATCATCTCAACACTGGTTTTTCTATCAGTGGGAAAGTGACACAAGCTGGTCTACTTTACGCTATGTCGGAAACGGAGTGCACCCGAAACGAAGAGTAAATAATTTTAAGGAACATTGCATTAAAATATTTTCAAACATATTTCGTTGTCCCCTAGCAAGGTGAGGGACTAGCTGTACTTTATTTTTAAGGCCGTGCATAAAATATTGTTCGCATTTCCGGAAAGTTCTGTCCGACGCGTCCTTGATTGCTTAGACAGATTACATTAACGGGATATCCAGATTGTGTATAATAGAGACATCATTAAGTACTTAGACCGCTTCAGATGCGAAGGGACATTGCCTTGCTCAGCGTTTTATAGTCTGTATCATGGTGTATGTTCTGAAGAGGTGTTTGATCTTACCCCATCATTTTCCAAAAACCACGCGGTTTGGTTTTTGAAGCCACAGCTATACGGTAATAGCGACATGGATAAAGAATATCGCAAATTCTTACCTTAGCCGTACCGTGCGGATGTGGAATGGTCTTCCAGTCAATGTGTTCCTTCCTAACTATAATATTGGGTCAATCAAACGTGGTTTGAAGGGGTAATTTCTGCAGGCAGATATGACGGTGACTACTGTCGATGGTCACCGTTGTTTTTGGGTTGTACCATACTTTTACCATCACGTGCTATAGAAACATATTGCCAAGGTAGTACAAAAAATTGATTAACATTATTTTACCCTTGCTTGCCACCCCTGACCAAAATCCTGGTTACGCCCATGGTTGTGTATTGTTTTTATGTAAGATATTGTAGTACGCACTTACCTAAACTCTTAAAGGCATTAATCACAGTCTCAATGTCACACACGTTGCGAAAAACCACGCAGGCCTTTTTATTTCGTTCTTTAAGCGTTTCCTGATTTGAGTACGAACCATCGCGCCGTCGCTTCCTTATCTCTTCCAAGCGCTTGTTGTCTATACCTAGCCTTACTTTATGTCCTCTATATAAAGCCTGTAAATATTAATTTCTTTAAATATTCAAATTCAAATTAAAATAATGTTTTATTATACGACGATGAATTATTTTTACACAAATAAAATAACAAAAATAAGTAAAATGAATTGGCATTCATGACTAAACTCATCATAATGCACTTCCGTGAAATGCGCGCGCGCAGCTGTTAATTTCACCTTTTACTAAACGCGCCTAAGAAGTACCTATAATTTCAAAAAAAGATAAACCTCAGAAACTTGTCACTTCTATGGGTAGAATTATCTTTGTGGCAAAAACAAAAATATTATATTTTCGAGTAAATAAAATAGAAGACACATACCTGAATTCTAGTCACAGCGCATATAATTTTCTCTTTTTCAAATCGTTTTTTTAAGATTTCTCTTTGGCATTGGACAGATTTCCTCACTAAAAATCCTCGTAAACGCGCCTGGAACCTTATAATCATATTTCTCTTCTGTAAAAATTCACATCGCAAGAGTCTTGTTAAGATTTTAGCTTTCCATATTCTCTGTATTAATATAAGTCTATTGCGATAGTCAGCGTAGCGGGACCTCTGAAGGTACCGTCGTATATTCTTTTGTATACAAATTGCTGCAACATGTCTACACATATGTACACGATCACGTAATCGTTTATATCTATATGCTGATTGTATCGTCAAAACAGCTGCTCGAAGCCTTAGATACTGTTTCCTTTTGATACACGCTCTTATATGAGATTGCAATTTTATTATTGAAAATCTTTTCTGAACAAATAAACGTCTTTCCATTAACATTAATTTGTATGAACGATAATACTTTTGAATAGTAACAGTGGCTCTTTTCATTTCAATGTATCGTTTTCTAACGACATACATACGGAATGTAGACTGTATTATAGTAAGAGATTTAATAATTTTCAAATATGCGAAACGACAAAGATTTTTTCGCTTCGTAGAAATGTACCAGCGTTGTATTTTAGCGGCTGCTTCGTTTTGTCGCAAAGAGAGGTTTAGTTTATTGTCTCGGAATCGACGTTGTATGAAAACAGTGGTCTCCCTGAGCTTTAAAAAGTCATTTCTGACACTTCTACATTCCCGTATCATTCTATACTTAGTTTGAATTATAATAGTAGCTGTTCTGATGTTGTTGTATTCAGTTCTTAGCTTTTTACCAATTTTATAAGCTCTATAAAATCTTTGAATCGTTACACAAGCTTCTAGAACTTTCATATATATTTGCCTTTCTTTTATCATTTGACAACGTGCTCTATATCTCCTTTGGACGATTATAGTGGCTGCTCGTGTTTTCAAATACGCGTCTCTCTCTTTTCTCATCTGAAGTAGTGCTTTGTATCTACCTTGTATAATAATAACCGATTCCTTTAATTTCAAATAGCATTGCCTTTGCTTTTTCTTCTCAACATAAGCTCTGTAATACTTTTGAATAGAATTACAAGCTTTTAAAACAGATAAATATTTTGCACGTTCTAATTTCATTAGAACATTTGCTCTGTACCTTAGCTGAATGGTGACTGCTGCAGATCTTAATGACAAATATTTTTGTCTTTCCTGTCTCATTCTTAACAAGGCTCTGTATTTATTTTGAATGTAAACAACCGATTGTCGTAGTTTTAAATAACGCTGTCTTTCAATTTTCATTGCTAATATACTTCTAAATCTCATTTGTATGATTTGTGTTGCTCTTCTAAGCTCGAGGTAAGTCTGTTTTATTTTAGCGGCTTCTTTATATCTCCTATAGTAATTAACTATACAATTAGCGGCAGCTTTCATACGTAAGTAGTTATCCATTACTTTTTTTGTTTCTAAACGGGATCTGTAGAATCGCTGAATAACAATTATAGCCGATCTTATTTTAATAAACTCTTGTCTTACAGTTTTCATCTCGATGTAACCTCTGTAGTATTTCTGGATGCATATAGTAGCAGTTCTGATTCTGATATACTGTTGTCTTTGTTTTTTGGTGATCGTGTACGATCTATAAATTCTTTGTATAAACACACATGCGTTTTTACTTTGTTCATATTCTTGTTTTATTTGCTTTCCTTTCTTGCAATTCCTAAACCAATTTTGGATTTTAGTACAAGACGATTTCATGATGAGATACTTTTGTCTCTGCTGTTTTCCGTTTACATACGCCCTGTAAGCATTTTGAATAACGATACAGGAAGATTTTAGTTCCATATACTTGGTTCTTTCTTTCCGCATTTGTATATGAGCCCTGTACTTCCGCTGAATCGCAATAGTTGCTTTACGAAGGATTGCGTAATTCTCTTTACATTTTCTCATTGCCAATTGTGCTCTATATCGCCTTTGAATTATTATGGCACTATTTTTAATATTTAAGAATTCTAATTTCTCCTTTCGCATCAGTAATATGTTCCTATAATATTTTTGCAATATAATTGTAGCAGCCCGCAATTCGATGTACGACTTCCTTTGAGCTTTAGCAAGTAAATATGATCTGAAAATTCGTTGAATTAGGATAGCAGATTCACGTAGTTTTAGATAAGAGAGTCTCGTGGTTTTCATACATAAATAGGATCTAATAAAAATTTGAAGAACCATTGTAGCATTTCTCTTTTGTAAATAATATTTTCTTTCTTTTTCCATGGCTTGTTTAGCTCTAACTTTTCTTTGCAACTGTATTATCAAATTTTTATTTCTCAAAAACTCAGTGCGATATATCTTACGTCTATACTGAGCTTGAATTATTATGACATATTTCTTTAATTCTAAATATTTATTATGCTCTATTCTCATTTTAATTAAGGCTATGTATCGATTTTCTATAGTAATCACAGCATTCTTCAATTTCTGGAAGGTTCTATATTGTTTTATCATTCTGTAATAACTTTGTATAACGATAGCACCTCTTTTTTGTTCATGAAATTTTTTCATTTCCTGTTTCATTAATTGTTTGCTTCTAAATTTCTGTTGTATATAAATCGAACATATCTTTAGACGAAGATATTTAGATCTTGCTAGATAACAACGAATCATACTTTGAACTGTTGTTATATTATTCCGTTGTATTTTGTATCGTTTCATGCACAACCATCTCCTTACGTAACTCTGCAGGATAGTCGCACTGTTTCTTCTCATTTCTTCACGTTCTAGTCTAAGTTTGTATAGAGTAAACTTTGCAGCTCGCACTAATTTCATGGATTTATACCAGTTTTCTATTACCGCCACGCTCGACTTAAGCTTCCGCAGTTGTGTACGACATAACCACATTCTCCAATATTTTTGGAGTACAATAGCAGCAGTTGTGTTTTGCTGCATTTTGTATTGAACCAAACGATTATATTGGATTTGCCGCCACCACCATTGAATCACGCTTGCTGCATAATTTATTTTTTGACGTTCCTCTGCTTCTTGCCTTCGTTTCTGAACAATAACAGCATATTTTTTTCTCCACCAAGCTTGGATGATATTTGATGCCTTTTCAAACAAAGGCGCACGGAATACATGAATTATTTGCCACAGCAAAGACAACGTCTTTTCTCTGTGACCATCAGCGATATCGCTGGCAGTTATATCTCCAACTATAACAAAATTGGCCTCCTTAAGAGCATTTAAGGCTACTTGAACATTATGTATCTTTTGCAATCGTGATATAGCTGGTGTCCGAAGTTGGTTTAAGAGTCCTTTCTTTATCAAAATAATCTCCATAACTTTCGTTAGCCTAACACCGTCTCTAATGTCTACAGCAATATTATTAACTGCATATTTATATTCATCCAAATACGACTGTTTTTGATAAACAACATAGCCCAGAGGACGTAGGTGTTTTGTAATATCACCGATACCTGCAATCAATTCTCTCGTAAACCTTATTATTATTTCTCTGCTCTCTTTGCAAATAGCGTTTCTACAGAAAAGACATGGGTCGTGTGAAATCAGTTTTTTCTGTTTAGCTTGGTCCAAAAAGAAAACTAACATAAAAAATTTCTTTAAGGTAAACTTTTTAATGGCTTCCATATACGCTGGTAGTAACATGTTTGGTGCACTTAATTTAGAGTGTTTATTTTTTAAATAAGGGTTTTTAAACATTCTATGAATTATAAATGTAGTTAACCCTTCTATATCGCTATTCGATTTTAGAGGTATAATGAGTCCATATATAGCTTCCAGACCCATTCTAAGCCATAACGGATTATATGATAATAACAATTCTAATATAATTTTTTGAAGTCCAACATCTAGATGAAGATTTCTATCGGTTCGTATTGCTATGAGCTTCTTGTCTATCTGAACGTTTAACTTTTGTAAAACTTGCACGATTTCTGAACTCATCAACAAAGCCCTTGCCGCTCGTCGAAGACTTTGTAATCTATGGTTATTGTGGTATATACTAGACACTTGCTCCTTAGTAGGTGCAAGCGGAATGTCTTTGCTTCGATTTTCTATCCAAGCTTTACCAATGTCTATTTTCTGATCCACGTTGCTTTCAAGGTCAGCGGGAGGTGTAAGTATATAATTGAGCCATCTTTTGAACTCTTTTTCGAAACTATTTACTGCCTTCTCATCATAAAAATAGGAGTTCGACATAAATGGATCAACTGTGAATGATTGTGAGTAAACATTGCTAAATTGATTGATTGATAAGCTGTGATCAATACTTTTATTGTCATCATATAAACAGTTCGACTTTTTTCCGCATAAAAAGTCTTTACTTTTCACTGAACTCTTGGGTTTCAAAGGATTTTTGGCATAAGATTCGGGTATTTTCCAAAGATTCGGCTCGACCCTTACAGCTTTCTTTGACCACAGTGGTCTGTTACTGGATACTGAAGGCTTTGGGTTGCTTTTGTCAAAAGTACTATCCGTTGTGAATGTATCAGCTTGCTTATTAGTGTTATTAAGCAACTGAGCATCAGAATAACAACTTTCTTCTGGAATAGATTGAAGAGGTGGCGTTACTGATCGAGAAGGTGATTTTGACTCCATCTTGTAATAATTCTCCCAGGGGTTGTGTTCATTAGGATTTAAATAATATTTTTCACAGAATTCCTTTTCATTTCTTCTAATATTTGGGTCACGAGACATGAAATATTTCTCAAAATTGTCTCTATGAAACTGATGTTCCTTGAAAAGAGCTTGGCGACAAATTTTCTGTTGAAAAAAGTGAGGTTTTTGTTCATTCAACTGATTCAAATGTGGTTCGAATAGAGTATTTGGAGATTCTTTTGTGTAAGTATCAGAACTTATTTTGATATCATCAGTAACATCGTGAGTATCATTATTAGTTTTAGGAAAACATTTCTTTTCAGTTGAAACTTTCTGCGGGAAAAACGACAAATCACTAATACGGGAAAATTCTGTGTTTATAGAAAAATTCGGACTGTTGAACTCTTTTGGAGAGGATGTGTCTGGATGCTTCTTATTCTGAACAGTCGGAGTCTCGACACACTGCGAATTAAATTGGGTTTCGATATTTGTTGTTAACCATTTGTTTGGCTGCGAAGAGGTAATACTTATAATCGAATGTGTATCATTTTCATTATTTTTCACTTCTAAACTATCATCAAGATGAGGAGAATCAGAATGTATGTTGACCACTACCTTCGGACCTTTTTCTAGCTTTTCAACCTTTGCGGGCAAACTTTTAAGTGGTGTAAAAGTTAAGTTATCGAACAAATCAGCAGTTGAACTATCATATTGTTTATTTATTGGCTTCAAAACATTCTGATGAATAAATTGTCTCGTAGTATTTGCAGTGTAAGATTTATCATAAGTATCATGTAAATTAAGTTGTCTCGCATTCGAAAATACTTCAGATGTGTTGAAATTAAAGTCACCACTAGCGGGTGAGTCAAATGGGCATTTATCTTGATAATAATAAACTGAACAGTTAGGCACTGTCCCTAAATTTTCTTTGTTCGACACTCGTACATTTTTAAACTCAGTAGTATGAACGTTAATAGTCTCCATAATTTTAGTTGTATAAATGATCTCAGTTTTCTTTTTACCCATAGGAGACTTTTTTGCAACTTTTTTCTTTATTTTACCTGGCGATTTTTTTTTTCCTTTGGGCGGGTTGGTTTTACTTTTAATATTCTGAAAAATTAACGTTTTTTTCATTTTTTATTTATTAAATAGTTTGACGTCATATTTGTCATCAAACGTCATATTTTGAAACAAGATAATTCTGACTATGCATGTATACAATCGTAATGCAAAAGTGTTTTGTTTGTCTTCACAAAAATACATATTTTTGGTAGTAAAATTGAAGGTAGGTAATAACAGCTTTTGTAATTATGGACCACGAGTTTGAAAATAAAATATTAACAAAATATAAAATAGCCTAATACCAAATAAACGATAATTATCTACTCAATAATTATGTAGACACTTTGACGTAGATGACTTTTTTGGAAGAATTGAACACCTTAACAAATGAAGGCATTATTTCTCCGATATATGAAACTATCATAATCTAAATTGAATATTCAAGTGATTAGTGAAGTTTGAACCCACGAACTGAGGTGCAAACAATAAAAACATTGTTTTGATTTTTCAACTTTGATAATTACAGATATTAGATTTTTTATAATTTTAAAAATGAAGAAACTATAACATAGATTTAATTATATGTGGCTCTAGACAAGACTCAAGCACAAAATAGAAAATACAGAAATAAGACTCCGGCTGATCCTGATTTTAGTTACCTGCCCTTGACGGTAGCAATAAGCTAGCATCTACAATACTCTTTAAAAAAATAGAATTTGGATTCTCAATTTTTTTTTATATCTTCTACCTACCTATACATATTATAAAACTCAACGTTTTTTTGTCCTCTCATGTTCTTTCTTTGCACGTGAAAACCACTCATCCGATTTACATGGTTCTTTTTTTAACATATCTATATTATCTGGCAAGGATATAAAATATATAAGTAATATATGAAATAAGCAGTAACGATAATGGCGAATCAATTCGGAAAAAGATGCTTTTGGGGCTCTTAAATTGCTTAAGCTGAGTAAACCATAAGAGAAATATCCAATCAATGTACTACACTTTCGTTCAAAGAAGACTCCCGATAAAATGCCGGAATTTGAACACGAACATAGTTAAATTATCATCTGATGCGTCCCACCCTTCCCTGCCATCACCGGCGGCGCATATCACTTGTGGGAATAGTTATATTATACTGCATTCAATATTAAATGCACTGCCAAACACCTGTTTGGAGGAATTGCTGAAATTAATGTCATACAGCTTAACATATTGTTTCGCTTAATTAATCCCCATTATAATTAACTTTCACATAAAATTCGATTGATCCAACTATACCTGCTACTATAAAATTATAAGGACCAACTAGGTATAATGTTTACTGCCTTTATCCACTTTTGTCCACATAATAATAAAGTAATATAATTTTGCAATAACTTTTTTTTTTAATGTTAGAGTATCCAGAAATTCAATATATTTTCACTTCTTTAAAATGTGATCATGTTTCAACGTGAAATGTAAATGTCAAGTATTATTTGCGTAAAAAAGTTGGATTTGCGCCTCCAGGTGGCAGAGCCTATGTCGTGCACGTTGTCTATAAGATCCGACATGAAAATAAATTTGCTTTGATTTTTATATGGTGTCGGCCATGCATTCGGACAGACATTCTTTCGAATTAGCCCGACATCCTCGTACGAGTCATAGGTACGTGGTCGTTATCGTTCGTTGTATGAAGCCGTTTTTGTACTTTTAATAATATTTTGTGATTAATCATTAATATTAATAGTAATATTGAAACGTGAGTTCATTAGTATCATTCATAGTCAACCCGAGGCAAAGATAAAAAGCAATTCCAACGCGTGCAATAATCATCGCTTGATCCCAATCGAGTGTCAACTTGACGTCATTTGAGAGTTTATCTTATGCTTAATTTATCTTGAGTTTCGTTTTCTTTGTTGAACTATTAATTAAAAGATTGATTGTGTAAACCGATTTTCATTTAAATTATCAACATCAAATACTTGTACTAAAAGCTCCACACCACGTGTTATTAAATAATTACACACCTATATTTTATTTAGTCTTTAATGCAGGGCTGCTAGATTATGTATTTAGTATGTATAGCAACAGAAAACAGCAGAGTGTTCTAAAATTGGATAAAAAGATAATTCAATCGTAAGCTTTGTGATAGAGTTAACAATTGCTTAGTTATTCTTGCATTTCATCTGTAAGTTCGCTAATATTAACAAAAAAAAAAAGTATAATGAGAGATTGAGCACTTTGATGACAATGTTGATTTGTATACCCTCTGACTCAATTGAGTCAGAGGGTATGCATCGACTTCTTCCTGTCCGGTGAAGTTAGATGTGTATTCGGGTATGCGACCCCGGCTTCCTCGAGCTACTAATGTTATTTATATATTCCTGTCACCGTAACATTAGTATCCTCTACCCTGCATATCCTTTCATATTCCATACCTCCTATTCTTCTACTTATTCCTAGTTTGGTACGATCACAGTCTGTTCCGGTGTGAAAGGTAATTCATCGTAGGTATGCTATGAGTATGCCGGACTCGGCGGAGACATACTGTTTAGCCTAAGTTGGCATGGAGAAGGTAAACTCTGAAAGCAAACCCGGGATGGGCATCCCGTTAGGCGTAATTTCGGTAACCTGAAAGTGCGCCAAGTCCCTGCAGCCGACCCGACGCCGCACGTATCGACATGTCGTTCCTGCGGGTTTAGTTGGTGAGGCCGAGAGGGTGGTACAGGTCTTGGGCAACCCTGTATTTCCTTAACTGTGTCCCAGGCGATGCAGTGTGTCTGTGGAGAGGTCACTTCACCCGCGACAGCCTAGCTGCGTGGAAACAACACGGAGAGTGGCAGTCTACCGGTTATAAGCCTACACTAATGGACGTAAGTGCAGGCGCCAGGGGTCATTCTCGACGGTGGGAGGGTCCATCGTAGACCCATTGATCAGTCACCGCCCGCTTCAGCTGGGCAGCCCCCGGCCAATAAGGTACTGATCCGTCCCGGCGCTGATCTGCTTCTTTAGGGTGTAGGAAGCACTAGCAAATACTAGATAGTTGGTGCCGTTATAAACCACACCTGCGACTTCTAGGCAACTACGTAAAAATAATATTTCATACTCACTATCCATGCGTCTTGGGACATGGAATGTCCGCACTATGAGGACAGGCCTCCCGGACACCAATGGAGGTTCGAATTGCGACAATCACCTGCGCAAAACTGCCATTATCGACACCGAATTGGCTAAACTGAACATATCAGTGGCGGCTCTCCAAGAAACCAGACTACCAAACGAAGGATCTTTGCGCGAGTCTAATTACACAATTTTCTGGAGAGGCAGGGACAGCACTGCTACCCGTGAGCATGGGGTTGGCTTCGCAGTCAAAAATAGCATTCTACCATGCATAGAGACACCTGTAGGTGTTTCTGAGCGAATTATGTTGCTGCGAGTGAACACCAACTGCGGCTTTATCACTTTAATTTCAGCGTATGCACCAACTCTTCAATCTTCCGACGAAGTCAAAACCAAATTTTATGATCAGCTCACGCAAACGGTACGCAAAGTTCGTAACAGTGACCGCCTATACATTCTTGGCGACTTTAATGCCCGTGTTGGTCAGGACCGCGCTACATGGCCTGACTGTATTGGTAACCATGGTATTGGCAAAATTAATGAGAACGGCCAACGGCTCTTAGAGTTCTGCTCTGAGTTTGGCCTGTGCGTCACCAATACCTACTTCCAAGGCAAATTAATGCGCAAGGTGTCCTGGAAACACCCTCGCTCTGGTCACTGGCACCAGCTTGATCTTGTCTTATGCAGGAAAATAGACCTCAAAAACATCTTACATACACGATCCTTTCACAGCGCTGACTGCAATACTGATCACTCTTTGGTTGTTACGCGTGTTTCCAACACCTGCAAAAAGATCCACTCGTCAAGGCAACCTGGTATGAAGAAAATAGATCTTCAAAAGACCGGGGATTACGAGCTGGTCCGAAAATTTGAGGAGATGATGCAGAATGATAGAGCAACCTGGAGTGATGATGCACCGATTGCCGATGAGTGGAGGAAAGTTAAGGGTCTTCTCACTGTTACTGCCGGTAAAGCTTTTGGATACCAAAAAGTTAAACATAAGGATTGGTTCGCTGCACACAAAGAGCAATTGCTACCTTTGCTCTCTTTGAAGCGTGAAGCTGCTTTAAAACATCGCTTGAGTTCAACCCAGACGACACGTGCGGAACTGGCTAAAGCAAAGGCAGACGTCCAGCGCAGTGCACGTTTTTGTGCCAATGCATACTGGACCGACCTCTGCAAAAGTATCCAAACGTCTGCTAATGCGGGCAACTTGAGCGGTGTCTACTCTGGCATAAAACAGGTTCTCGGACCAGTTATTAAAAAGACAGCACTCCTTAAAGAATTAGACGGCACAGTTATTACTGACAGTGTCCGTCAACTTGAACGCTGGGTAGAACACTACACCGGTCTCTACTCGCAGCCAGTTGACATCTGTCTGGACGCCATACAAGGCTTGCCCAAATTGGACACTTGGACTGCGTTAGATGACCAGCCTACCGCTAGGGAGTTTGACCTAGCTGTCTCGCAGCTTAAACGTGGCAAAAGTCCTGGCAGCGATGGCATCCATGCTGAATTGGTCAAGCTTAAGTGTATGTCACCTGTACTTTATCGCCTGCTTTGTAAATGCTGGGAAGCGGGAGAGGTGCCTCAGGATATGCGTGATGCAAACATTGTCACATTATACAAAGGGAAAGGTGACCGTGGCGACTGCAACTCTTACCGTGGCATTTCTCTTTTGAGCATAGTCGGTAAGTTGTTCGGTCGCGTTATTCTCTATAAACTACAACAACTTGCAAACCGCATATATCCCGAGTCTCAGTGTGGCTTTCGTGGTGGGCGATCAACAGTGGATATGATATTTACTCTTCGCCAAGTACAGGAGAAGTGTAGGGAGCAGAATACGTCTCTCTATATTGCGTTCGTCGACCTAAATAAGGCGTTCGATACTGTGAGTAGAGAGGGTCTATACTCTGCACTTCAGTGCATAGGATGCCCACCAAAACTGTTAAGCCTTGTGAAGGCTTTCCACGAGGATATGAAAGGTGCTGTCGTGTTTAACGGTGACACATCTAAACCGTTTCACATGCGCAGAGGTGTGCGTCAGGGTTGCGTCCTTGCACCTACTCTGTTTGGAGTGTTTTTTTCGCTTCTAATAAAAGCTGCTTTTGGCGACAACCAACATGGTATTCACTTCCATACAAGGAGCGACGGCAAGCTTTTCCAGATATCGCTATTGAAATCTAAGCGTTACCGGGAAGATCTCTTCGTAGACACTCTTCTCTTTGCCGACGATGCAGCCTTTGTTGCTAGTTCCACTCACGAGCTTCAAATCATGATGTCCAAATTCTCGAGTGCGTGTGATTTATTCTCAATGTCCATTAACATCCGGAAAACAGTAGTATTGGCGCAGGGCAACGCGGAAAGCCCAATTATCCTCCTGGGTAACACGCCTTTAGAAGTAGTCGACAAATTTTGTTACCTTGGTTCCACCGTGTCGAACAATCTCTCCCTCAATGATGAGATCGATATTCGTATCGGCAAAGCGGCCACTATTTTCGGGAAGCTAAGTACAAGGGTGTGGCGAAACAAGCACCTCACAATAAATACCAAAATGATGGTGTATCAAGCGTGCGTCTTAAGCATACTCTTGTACGGAGCAGAAACCTGGACTTCATACGCAAAACAGGAATGTCGACTCAACACCTTCTATATGCGTTGCCTTCGCAATATCTTAGGTATCACTTGGGAAGATAAAGTCACAAATGAGACAGTGCTAGAGATTGCACAGCTGCCCAGCTTTACAGCAATGCTGAAACAGAGACGATTGCGCTGGCTGGGGCATGTGCATCGAATGGAGTCCTCCCGTTTGCCGCGTCGCGTCATGCTAGGTGCCGTAGCAGATGCAAAGAGACACGTTGGTCGGCCACTGCTGCGGTTCAAAGACTGTATTAAGAGGGACATGGCTACCTTTAACATCAATCCCGCACATTGGGAAGGACTCGCTGAGGTTAGGGACGAATGGCGCAAGTGTGTTCATGATGGCCTAAAAGCGCACGATGAGGCTTGGTTTCGTTGTTTGGAACATAAAAGAGCTATGCGACATGATCACATTGGTCGCACTGCACACAATATATTATTTTTTGTATGTTCACATTGTGGTCGACAGTGCCGCTCACAAATTGGATTATACAGCCACGAAAGAAGCTGCTCCCAGAGACACTGATTAAACCGTCTGTTATAGACGAAAAGGCCAATGATGATGATGATTTGTATAAGATTTGATTTTGTATAATTCCAGGGACCGAGGTGTAAAAAATAAGATGGCTCTACTCACTACTGGCAGCCCTGCTTTAATGATTTAGGCAACCTATTTTAAGCTTATATAAAACCTAACTAACATATCTATACATATTATAAAACTCAACGTCTTTCTGTCTGTTTATATTGTTTTCACGCGACAACCACTCATCCGATTTACATGCTAATTTTTCTAATTCATAGCTATGTATCTGGCTAAGGTATAGGATATATTTTGTTACATAAAGCAATTTGGTAATAATGATTATTGGCAATAATGTTAAATAAATTCGAAAAAATAGACGCATTTGGGGCTCTTAAATGGCTTACGCTGAGTAAACCATACAAGATATATCAAAATAATTGTAGATCTTGACAAGACCAACAAAAAGTCAGCAATAGCATATATCTATCTTATAAGGATCACGCACAATAAGCATTTTTGAGGCAGCAAAATTTGCACGTGCGCTCGTTCAAAAGCATTCTATATTCCACTCGAGCAGAGCCACGGGCACAGCTAGTAATAATATTCTTACACCCGTAGGTAGTAAAATGCCGTTTCACGCAAACGATTTATTCGTACTTAAAGAAATAAAAATTAAAAAAAAAAACAACAAATCAAAACAAAGTCACCAATCGCTCTTCGGATGTACTTGCAGAATCAGCCTGTATGTTCTTCTTTTATTTTGCTTTTTGTTTCCACTTCGCTTTCCAAATTATAACTGTCCTAACTTGCATTACGGCTCGCTTTTATACGCAAATGAGACGATCATGAAATCTCAGACTGTTTGTTGACAGTTGAAGCAATAAGTTTTTTATGTGTGGGTCGTCAAACATATAACTACATGACACACGACTAAACTGTGATAAATACACAATATTTCGGGCACATTCCAAAAGATTTTTTTTCTCTTAGACCGTAACAATATATACCAAAGCCTAGCCAGATAACATCTCTGAATAAAAAGTATAAAATAAGACATAAATAGAATGGGATGTTCTAGAAGGACAAAAGCATTACCATTAGTAGATAGTAAGAAATAAGTTTTGATTTATAAATATATTATTTATAGCAGCATGCTAAGTGATGGATCTGTGCTTGATGAAAAGCACAGTACAATACAAAAAAGTGGTCCACCTAGATAACAACAATCCATCACCAGTCGCTATTGTCATGATGACCTGCTATAGAAACTGGATATGCACTGGTTGTTCACGAAATGCGACAAGCCTAATAGAATAAATATGACTGATTTTTCACTGTGCAGTTGTCGTGACCCAGTCAGGCTGTACAATTCTGTGCAGGTGACGTTGGCTTGGGTGTCTCAAGTCTTAGGATATTATTTGACTGCTCTTATACTCCAATATGTACTTTAATATGTTAGGCTAAGGATAATAAATAGCAACTATAGACTTTTTACAGTATACATGCATAATTAGAAATTAAATAAAAATTACAAGATTAGTATCACTACCCACATTGATCAGAACACTAATATAATAAAATGTACATTATAATTACCATACTGGACTTGAGTATAACAATAACATCAAATCTTCTCCGATTATCATTTGTAAAACGAATAACCTCTCGTATTGCCATAGGCTGCATTGGAGTCCATCTCATAGATAAACAATAACATGTTTCAGGTTCCAACTCTAACCATTCTCCAGGCAATTGTATTTCAAGGCCAGGAGGTAAAGACTTCTCCAGTGTTATCTTAAAAAAACATATAGAATTATAACCTTTTCTACTTGGTCTCCCAAAAATAAATATGTTATTACCCATATATCACCTATTAATTACATTACTTTATAGGATGAAAGTTCTGGAAAACCAGTATTTACAGTGAAATATAAACTTTTGAAAGTAAGTCCTAACATCCACATGGGGTTAGTAATTGTTATATGTAAACTGTAAACTAACAATAATCCTAAAATTGATCCATCCCTAAATTTTATCTATTACATCTTCTTAATTGATATTGTTTGCATTATTAAATGTACGAAAATGCAAAATCAGGTTTTGTTGTAAATATTGTTTGTAAATTTATTGGATAGAAGTATGCATTTTTGTTACATTTTTTTTTATATATGAAGACCTTACCAAAATACTATTTTTTAGAATTATCTACTCATAAAAGTTTTTTAGTTTTCCTAGAAGACTTTTTGTGCAATTACAAATATCTACACAGCTTGGCAAAAAACTACACAGCAACTGATGTACGAGTATTGTGATGTCTAAACACTTTGTTGACCCAAATACCAGACAGTTAACACTATGCTATCCTAGTAAAATTCTTCTTCATTCTGCATTGCAGATAAGTCTTAAAATAAGAAATACCTAATTCTTAATGTTGTATACATAAGTGATTTTTAAGAAAATTAGTGCATTCCTGTGATCTTAGAATGGTTATTACACGTCTCAGAGGTCAAAACAATAAAATGATGGTGGAAAAGTTTGTCATAATTTTCTAGTATCTTAACTACCTGCATATGGACAATACTGTTTTCAAAACTTTTTATAATGCAATATAATGTGGAATGATTTAAAAATATACTAGGTATTTCAGAGAACATCATTTTCAGTTTTAGTTTAAAAAACGCCTAGCTTATCAAGCTCTCCTAAAATGTAAGTATGTCGAACTGGAATTGCAAGTTTGCTTTGAAAAACACATTCTGTAATCTCTATGAATTGTATTATATAGCTGTTTTATTCCTAAAAACAAAACTCATTAAATTGTCTTTTTTAAAACTAGCTTTGCCCGTGGCTCCGTGCACATGGATTACGGAATTGTAAATAAAAGTAGCCTAAGTTACACCTTGTAACATCATCTACCTGTAAGTGAATGTCCCATCAAAATTGGTCCAACAGTTTCGGAGATTAACTGGAAAAATCACACAGACTGACAGACAGAAAAATAAAAAACAATGTTTTTTGTATACTGTTATTTCTGTATACTTTCACATGCATTCACTAAAAATCTGTTATTTTGAAATTACAAACAGACACTTCAATATATTATATGTATAGATTCATTCTTTTATATTCAACATTTATAGTAAATATAAACTGTTATAGTTATTTACCTTGACCAAGTTTTTAATGGGACGTGACAGAAATTGACTATTATGGTGAGTATATAACCAAACAATAAAATAGTTGAATTTATGTTCAGAATTATTATGCAATTAATCAAATATAACATACAATCTACAACTAAAACAATCTATAATATAACATATAACTACAATATCATACAATCTCTAGGCACACACACAGGCCACAACTACAAAAATATTCGTTTCTATTGTGGAGACTGTATATTATTTTGATACTTTACCTGTTGGATTTGCTTCGTTGGGTTGTAAATTTCTAGTTCTTTATCGCAAGTATTTCCAATGAAGACATTGTCAAACACAACTTGAGGTGGTTTAGTAAAGGGCGCTAAAACTAATCTTGGGCATTGTTCTCTAGGTTCTTGTGTTATAAAGTCTGCTCGCCGAGCTATCTTGATGTGCTCAGGCGTATTATCGATCTAAAAAGATTACAAGTTTATTCAAATCCAAAAATACAATTTGTTTACGAATTAAAGTAATTACTTACTTCAAAATACATAATTGTGTAATATTTCTTCTATACCATCAAATTAATTATTTTTTACAGTTATTCCGTAAAAACACAATAGAATTCAAGCGTAAGTCACATTGTAGTTTTTCAGTCATACTGCATTCAAACGAATTCGTAACTAACAAATTAGGTTTGAAATTTGAAATATCTCGAACCGTTAACACAGACAAACATTTGTTCACAGAGTACATTTGTTATTTGAATACCAAAAATTGTCTCTGATAGCAAACGTTATAAAGGAATGAAATCATAGATAAGTTAATAAATAGTATACTGCTTTGCAAAGACAAATTTGCACAGCTAGTTTTTAATATTTATTATTTGCAATAATAAAACGAGTTGCTGTAACGAGTTATTGGAAGCCCCGTTTATTTTGATATTAGAGATACAAATGATCTGATAGTAATGGACCGCAATGCGCGCTAGGCCAACGCAACATTGAAAAATAAATAACAAATAAAAACATGAGTAAAATATATAACAAGTTATTTAGCCATTTTGATGGAAATATATACGTGAAAATATTATAATTAATATGAAACAAATTACTTTTTTATCGTAAAAAAATAAATTAAAAAGCGAGAGAAAAATTGGCAAAATTTTTTGATGAACTGCGGACTTCAAGTTTCCTTAGACCTCCTCGACCCTCCATGTCACATTAGTTCACAGTAAGCAGCACCCCCAAAAAAGTATGAAGGTATATTATGAATGGCCCCTTTTAAGAGTCCGGGATTTCGCAAAGTTTGTAGTATATTATTTGTATCGTATTTAATTATGAACCTTATTACTATATGGTTAAATAAAATATCATATAACTAAAATCGAACATTCAATATTAATATTAGTATTATTCAAGGAGGAAACTTTTTACTGAATCCTTTCTGTCATAGCTTTAAAATGACCTTTTTTCTTTGTAATAGGTAGCCAGTTTAAATATGCATGACAAAAATTCTGGTTCAGTTCCGGAAATAACTAAAACAGTAAAATGAAAAATAAAATAACAAAGTCTTTTTCTCTATCGTAAAAACGAAAATTAATCAAATATGGTTTGATTATAGAGTAATATAAAGTAAAACAAGAAATAATAAAAATAAGTAATTTGGTCTAGTAAACACATTATGTGATGGAACCCTTACTGTACGAGTTAGGTTTACGTTTATTTCATTTTTATTTAAATCAATTATATTCACTCTTATTGTAGTCACTCTATATTACATTAAAAACTAGCTGTACCCGCGACTCCGTTCGCGTGGACTACAGAATACCGTTAGTCGAGCGTATGCACGATTCGTGCTGCCCTCGCTCATAAAACGGAAGATAAAAATGTTTATTGTGGGTGATCCTTATAAGATAGATATATGCTATCGATGACTTTTTGTAGGTCTATTTAAGATCTATAAATATGTTGTACATTAATTTGATAAATCTATTATAGTTTACTTAGCGATATAGATTTAAATGCCTTAAAAAGTGCCTTAGCATTTAAGCGCCGCACAAGCGTCTTTCTTCCGAATTGATTCACCATTATCGTCACTGCTTATTTCGTATGTTACTTTATCTTACAAAATATATCCATTAACCTGGCCAGATAACACATTTTAACCAATGCATGGCAGGATTATTATTCACAGATGGTCACCCTAAACTTGGAAAATATTACTATTATTATTAGCTGTCAATTGTCATTTCATATTAATTTTTGTCCTTCGTTTCTTACGTAGGTTCACTATTTATTCCACATAACCCATTATCCCATACAACTTCCACGTAATCTCTTAAGAGAGAACTCCGTTTAGTTTCACCCAAAAACCTTTAATTACAACCGATGGAGACCATGGCCGAGTCACAAGCTAATGAAAATACTTGCGTAGTATGTTTCAAGAACGTTTTATATTATTCAATTGGCGAATGCGACCATCCCGTATGTTTTGAGTGTTCAACTCGTATGCGAGTTTTATGTCTTCAAAACGAGTGCCCTATTTGTCGCCAGGACCTTTCCAGGGTAAGCAGAATCGAAAATAATATTTTGCTGTATTGTAAAATGCCAACCATATCTTAATTAATATTGTGTAATTTAATGTAAGTCAATATATAGGCTCAACTTTAGATTACATACCATCGAAATTGAATTTAGATTTCATATTTGTTTTACACTTAGATTACTTTATAATTAGGCTAAAAATAAAATTTTATGGCCCGGAAATAAATAGTTTTTGAGAAAATAGCTTTTAAAAATCACATTTATTAGCACATTTTACTTTTTACATTGTTTTCATAAATTACATGCTTATTATCTATACATACATATAATAAACCTCAAAGTTTCTCATCTCTGTAGGTCCGTTTATGTACTTTTAATAAGAAAACAACTTATTTGATTTACATGGTTCTTTTCAAAATTCATAGCTGTTGTTTTGTTTCAATTAACATATGAAATAAGCAGTGATGATATTAGTGAATTAAATTCAGAAAAAAAACAGTTTTTGGGCGCTTAAATGGTTTATGCTGATTAAACCATAAGAGATATATCTAATTAATGTACTATGTAGTTGTAGATCTTAAAACACCTACAAAAAAAAAAGTATATTATATTTATCTTGTTAGGATCACCCACAATGAGTATTTTTGGGGCAGCAATATTTGCATGTGTGCTTTTCTGACAGCATTCTGTAGTCCACATGACGGATCCGCGGACACTGCTAGTTATTTATGTTTGACCCTTATTATGATTATTATATAACAAAAAAGTTAATTTTTTTAAAACAAAATATAAGTTTTTTTTTTTTTGGTGAGTGTTTTTTGTACTACAAATAATTTATCTTTTTGTGCTGTTATAGTGGTATTGTTCTTCTTAGTTACTTTGGTTTATATTGTAGCCAATCTTGGTTGCATACTGGGTTGGTTAGGTTACGTTGTAGCTGTGATCATAATGCGAACAGAAGTTAGCCATTGGAATTTTACATTTTGGGAGTTTTAGTATCATGATTTTGTATTTAATCAACATCACTTCAAAAATTTTTCATTTCTCAAAAACTAACTGTTTCCGCGCTCTTTATTCACAGATAATTATCCTATAGAATCTGATTTGTTGTTGAGACTAAATAAGAGAGTTTGTAAAAATTTGATATTTATAATAAACTAGCAAAAGCCTGCGACTTTAATAATAATTATTAATATTATAATAGCTTATAACCATCAGTTAAAATGTACCTTAAATAATCACTAAATAGTAATAGTATAGTAATAATATATCTAGTAAGTATAATATGTCTAGTAAGTATAATATGTCTAGTAAGTAGTAATAGAATAGTTTTGGCATAAATAAACAGTATAAATAAAAATAAAATAATCTACTAATATACTTGACATAATGTAAGATAAAAATGAGAAATGTAAATGTTTGTTTTTTTTTATCATAATAGGTTTGGCGTAATGTTCACAAACTCACCTGATTTTAAATAACGATGTGGCCCAAGATGGTAACACACTAAACCTAGTGGAAACTGGCTCTCGAGTGCAGCTGCTGGAACACACCTATTGGTGCTTGGCGATGGATTTTCAACTTGAGGGTGGTAGTTAGCCAGGCAGGCAGGAAAAAGCCCTACCACCATGCTATGGTTTCCTCACAATGTTTTCCTTCACCGAAAGGTCAGGCTTATTGCAGGGATTCAAACTCACGTCAATCGTCGCGAAGTCATACACCATTGCTTTTCTTACCATAAATAGTAATAATTCACTATTAACATTAGATATAATAATGAATTATGCTATTAGAAAATCTACTTGAAATCCACATTATTTTAATTTGTTGCTCACTCATATTTTCATACCTTTTTTTTATTACCCAAGATGCTTAAACTTTCCCAGAAGAATTTTCTTTTTCAAAGTTGTCACTGAAAAGTTATTTGTTTTTTGAAAAAGAAAAGAGCAATAGATAGTCATACTATTTACTGCCTATCTATCAACATCATTATCGTATAATAATAGAAGAACAAAAGACCGATGGTCTAAGATCCCGCTGCAGGATTGGTGTACTCATCGACTTTTTGTTTAAAACCAAATTTTTATGTTTATTTATAATTAAGAGAATATATATTTACTCGGGTGCCTATCAAAATTTGGCCGCCATTATTTTTAATTAAATTATTTTTAATTGATTTTTGGTAAAAATTTTCGTTTATTTATTATTTAAATAAAATAACGTCTACATCACGGTAATTAATATGAAGATTCTAAAAAATCACGGTTGCCGTTGCGCACCTGGCCGCACTTCTTTGCAGCCAGGTGTAAACAGGTATGATTTCGATAAATTTATACGTTTATAGCCTATATTTATTAATTATAGGTCAAATTGATGCTAATTTTTTTCTATTAATTATCATATATAGTTGCTTAATTAAATCTGGCCGCAAATAAGGGTTACTGGCTGTTAAAGATAATAAATATTTAAGGTAGAGTGAAAGAGAGTTAGCGCGTAACATCATTAGTCAGACGAGGACAGCGAATGCCGGCTGTGCGACGCTTTTAAGCCACTGCGCATGCGTCGTGAACAGACAATGAAATACTTGAATAAAATCTAATAAAATTTTCAAATAATACTTTCGCAATAAAATTTTCTTTTACTTAAGTCACCTTTGTTTTATTTTTAAATCAATATTAAATATCGACGTTCTAATTAGCAAATGGTCTAACTCCATTTTAGAGAATCTTTTATTTGTACGAAAAAAACAATTATTTCAAAATTTATTATCATTTTAAAAAACCATTTAATATCATTAATATCTAATAGAGATATAATATTTAAGTTTGAATCATTCAAATAATTTGTAATTGGATTATTGCTTCATCAAAATGTTAAAAAAATTACCCTCTGAAAAATAAGGAGTTAGACAAATTGCTAATTAGACCGTCGATATATCAAATCAATATTATTTTTTTGTTGCAATTTTTAAATTTGTCATTTTGAAAAAAATACACATTTTTTGGAGTATTTATTATAAGTCGTCTCTATTACTCCCCGGTGGTTGAGAACACTAACGTTCGACGCATGCGCAGTGGCTTAAAAGCGTCGCACAGCCGGCATTCGCTGTCCTCGTCTGACTAATGATGTTACGCGCTAACTCTCTTTCACTCTACCTTAAATATTTATTATCTTTAACAGCCAGTAACCCTTATTTGCGGCCAGATTTAATTAAGCAACTATATATGATAATTAATAGAAAAAAATTAGCATCAATTTGACCTATAATTAATAAATATAGGCTATAAACGTATAAATTTATCGAAATCATACCTGTTTACACCTGGCTGCAAAGAAGTGCGGCCAGGTGCGCAACGGCAACCGTGATTTTTTGGAATCTTCATATTAATTACCGTGATGTAGACGTTATTTTATTTAAATAATAAATAAACGAAAATTTTACCAAAAATCAATTAAAAATAATTTAATTCAAAATAATGGCGGCCAAATTTTGATAGGCACCCTAGTAAATATATATTCTCTTAATTATAAATAAACATAAAAATTTGGTTTTAAACAAAAAGTCGATGAGTACACCAATCCCGCAGCGGGATCTCGTACTACGACAATTCAGTCACTTGTGGTCATAGCATACAAGACTGTAAAATAAGGTAAAAATAAGTAGTATTTAAAAAAAACATATCTTAAGAAACACTTAACTGTTCGGAAGCAGAAGCTTCTGACTTACAAACATTTATATTTAAAGCTGGCTAAAAGTTTTAGCCAAGTGCTAGATAGCCTACATTATTTCTCATGAATCTTGCTATCATACAAAAAATAATTTTTGGAACCCAACTAGTAGTTCAAGAGATTAGCTCCTTTAGACAAACAAACAAAAAACTCTTCAGCTTTATTTTATTAGTATAGATGATTAACCCTTTTATTTGATTGTAATTTAAACTTAGTAACAATGGCAATTGAGGCTAGACTCAGATTTTTAATGCATTTTCTGACTATTTGCATTTGGACACTCGCATTGCGAAAGTCCAAAATATGACATTCGTAACATCCCTGTTTTAGACTATACTACAACATCATCTAGATCTTGTTGATATAATAAATGCCAATCATGATATATCTGCTGATATATATATTTTATTACATTATCATCGAAGTCACAATTTATCCTTTCAAGATATTGTTTAATTGTATATTATACTGTAATGTCATAAAAACATATTTTATCAAATTTAATGTAATTTTTTTTTGTAATTTACAGGTTGTTTTTACGGAATCCATCCAGCCATATAAAGAGCTTCGTAACAGGATGTTCACTGATAGACTTTTTGAAAGACAGTTCAAAATTGGTTTTTGTAGTGAAGAAATCAAAAATGCATATGAACTACTACTGCAGAACTGTTGTAAAATCTGTGATAAGCTTCCTCCATTCCGAGTTTTCAGTATGCTCAGTGATCATATGAGGAAAGTGCATGAAAGATACTTTTGTGATCTTTGTGTTAAACATTTGAAGGTATTATTTGATTGTATTTTAGTTTATTTTACTTTTATATGATACAAGTATGTGCTTGACCTCAATCTCACCTGATGCTAAATGAAGACGAATGCGCCTTTGCGATCTTTCTTTGCACTATCTCATAAACTTTCCAAGTTATATAGACCGGAAGAGAGAGGTAGCTCAGAGAAATCTCTTTAGAAATTTCTTTCTAATTGGGTTAGCCTAACTAGTGAAATACTGTCATCCTACAGAACATCGTAGCCAAATAACCATGTGTTTGTATTCCTGTGGTGAGTAGGGTTTCCAGAAGTCCTTGGACAGTTTACCACCAGGCATGCCGACACTTGTTTGACACCTTAATTATATAATAAAAGGAAGACAGATCTATGTTGGAAGTTAATTTCACTCCATAGCCATTCGTAATATAAATGAAAAAGTAGAAAACTTCCTGTGAATCAGGGCTATTACCCCTACATATGTATGAAAACCCTCACAATATCGATTATAATTTTATTTATGCGTATTTTTTTTAAATTACAATTACAATTTATTCTTATCATATCATAGGTCATTTCCAATGCATGTTTACAGTTCTACTAAACTTACAAAATATTAGTTGTATCATTACTTTGTCATGCCAAAATAAAATTTCAATGTATTGTAAGTAAATAAAACAAATACATATGAGTGAAAAAGGGCCCTGAAACACTAATTCTTACAATATGATACCAATATTATCTTATCTCTCATAACTACTCACAAAAACTTACTAAGTGTCCAGTAAGTAGATGAAGTACATTTTTTAAAGAGCTGAGATCTAATTAGTCCCATGTTCTATAGCAAGCATAGCATAGCTTTTAATTATAGCTGTATAGATACTTATGGGTAACCCTGGAGTTATTAGTTATCAAATATTTAAAATAATGTTTGTTTCGTAATGTAATTATAAATAATTATTTTATTAGATAAATAATTGTCAGTAAAAAAATATTCTTTTCATAATCAGACATTCTTTTGATGAATGTCTTCATGTTTTTAGATTTTCACCAGTGAGCGGAAATGTTACACCCGTCAAGAATTGGCTCATCACAGGCGGAAGGGTGATTTGGATGATACATCACACAGGTATAAAGTATAATAAGCCAGGTATTTTTTTAGGTACTTTATACCGTCATATTAATTAGGGATTTTACGGATATGATGTTTCGGATGTCGATACGAATATCTTAAGAGTATTTAATTAGTTTCGGTTACGGACACGGATATGAAATTATTTTAGACATCCGATTGTTTCAGATAATTTCGGTTATGAATACTACATTTTACAATATTAAAAACATCCTGTCCAATCCGTAAGAGAGGTTATTAGGTATCGAGATTCAGTTATATTTATTTAATCATTTTGAGATTATAAGTTAAAAATGTATCCCGAAAAAAATAATGTTCCGCTTATTATCGTTAAAACTGTTTGATTACAGTCGTCCGAAACTTTGGTTGTGTATGTGTGTTGGTTTTGGTCAAAGACACAATTCGACTTTTACTTATTCGAAATTATCCGAAATATTTATATCGCATACGGTTACGGATATTATTTTATTTTGGCTATCTGACAGTTTCGGTTACGTATACGGATATCCATAACATCCCTGATATTAATCCATACCAAGTGTATTATCATTTTTATCTGTAATCTGCTGTCAGTCTTCAAAGCTTAAATCCAAAACTTATATTTCATACATTGCCTGGCCTAACTTTACTGGCAGATTAAAAAAAAGCTTTGTAGAAAATTCATCAGTGTCAATATTGTGAATGTGCCAGCTTTAGTTAACCGACGTGTAGCAAGTTCCAATAGACTGTTAGTGAAAATTCTAATAAAATCACAACATTAGAAATTGTACCGTTTCCTAAAAAACATTAATATTTAGACAGTTTTATATTTAAACATTACATATCTTATGACGTATGTAACCACAATCAAGAAATTTGAATTAAATTGAAATGCATATGTTATTGGAATTATTAGTTCATGAAATATTTTTCCTTATTTAAAGTTAATGAGTTTTGGGTAAAACTAAATTTTTAGTTAACCTAAGAAGTGTTCCGTTTAACACTCCAGATACAAAAGAAAAATGAATCGGACAAGTAACGAGTAGAATTCGCGCCCTGAGGGTTCCGAACTGATTATACTAATTAATTACTTACCGTACATTATTGTACCGTCTTACTGTAAATTATTGTACCGTCTTTAACATAAATATTGTTTATATATTATCCTTATATTCTCTTATGTATCCTGGCTGTCTTTTAGTGCGCTTATATCTCAAGAACCACTTAACAGATTTCGGTAAATATTATTTTATGTTTTTAATAAAGTTTTTTCAAATTTTGTATGACTAACATAAGGAAAAACAAGTTAAAGTATACATAAAATAACAATAAATTAATTTTATGCTCAAAAAGGTGACCCGGACGGATCATTGCTTACTATTATATGGATAACATTATATGCATAACTTGTCGGCATAACTTTCATAATTGTACGTAGCTTGGAAGTACCCTGTAGGTATTGATAATCGGTTACTGATTGCGACTTTAAGGCTTTTAGTATGAAGGGTTCTTTATTAAGTTAACCTAGAATCTTGTTTTTTTATTACAGCCGTGTGAGATTATCTTGATATTTAATATTAATTTCAAATGTATACCTGAAACTATTATCGAGAGAAAAAAATAAAACTTAATATAATTTTCTTGCATTATAATTTGACACTGGATTAGGAATTCCTTGGTTTCTGTAACTTTTGTTAGAAGACTTCCCATCGTGCCAAATTTCAAGACTGTAGATGTGCGGGAAGTACCCTATAGGTTTTCATAATCGGTTCGTGAGGGTTATAAGTGTTCCATTTTTATTTTATTTTAAGGAACGGAACCTTAAAAGGAAAAATCTTTAAGAAATATAATTTTAAACGAAATAATACTCATAAAACGGCGTTCCATCCTCTCACTAATAGATGGCGTTGTGCCGACTTAAATGATCTAGCGTTGTGTTTTTCCGATTTATATGAATTAGAATCTCGATGCTTTAATAATAATGAAATTAAAATTTATCAAAGCACTTCAAATAAAGTGTAAATAATTTTAAACGTAATAATACTCATAATGAACATCAACTACAATGGCGTTTCCATCCACTCACCAACAGATTGCGCTGTGCAGCTTTTAAAAAAATAATGGTATCCCAACAAAAATATTAATGTAAAAAGGGTGTCAAGTTCGGTAGAAACGACGTTCGGAGTAGTCATTGTCACCGACATAAGCGCTGGGATCCAACGGGTGCCAACTACCAAGTTCCATAGCTGTTCCTTTGGTTATAGCTGCAGGAATGTACGTTCTTCGATTCACTTACAAAACAATTCGTTGCTTTTTTTGATATAGGATTTCTAGCTTGGCAAGTTTTATTAAGGTAATTGCAACAAAATAGCTGATCTTTTTCAATGAAATGTCAAAATCTATTCACAATAGTCTCGATTTTAACAAAGTGTACTTGAATAAGATTTCTTTCTCCACAGAGGGCATCCTCTCTGTGAATTCTGTGAAGAACGTTTCATGGACGCTGATGAACGGTACCGGCACCTGCGGAAGGAGCATCTCTACTGCCACCTGTGTGATGCGGATGGAAAGAATTTATACTACGCAACCCATTCAGCGCTGGCGCAACACTTTCGTACCGACCACTATTTGTGTGAAGAGGGAGAATGCGCCGGAGAGCATCTGACCTCCGTGTTTAGGAGTGAAATTGATCTTAAAGGTAATTAAAAGGAACTCTCAAGATAACTATTAACAAAATTAATTTAACAAAGATAATATTTTTCATTATTTCAGAAAATTATATTTAAATCAATAATAATCACAAACTTGATTTTAGGGACTGCAATTATTATAGATTTTAAATCGACTAGAAACAAAATCTGATGAATCGATTAAAAAAAAATTAAGGTCTAAAAGACCAATTTCTCTAAAATCTATCTCTTTTCGATTTCCTTTTCGAGTATGTCTTTACGATATAAATCCCTATTATGGAAAACAAAAAGGACTACATACTAATCGATATTTAATGAAAGTTTTTAAGTGAGAAACTGATATTCATTTACACGTATTTACTATTTAGGTACATTCAAATAATTGTATGGTTGTAATCAAAACAGAAACATTCGAATCTCGATTTTGTAGGATGAAATATCGATTTAGTAATATTAACGAATCAAAGTAATCGATCTCATATCGCCAAGCCTATTTGAGTTATTTCTGAATTCTACAATAATCTATACTGATTGATATAATAAGCGGAAGAGTTTTTTCACCGAAAGCTCAGGCTTATTGCAGGAATTTGAACTCACGTCAATCGACGCGAAGTCGTACACGCTACCACTGAGCCATCATTGATTATATTTTTATATAATAAACATATTTTTTACTTAAGATTGTCACTTGCGTGATTAACTAGCTGACCGGTGCGAATATTACGCATTTTTTTTTCGATCTGACTTTATTTTAGCCTTAAGGACCCTGGAGCCTTTGCGGCTTTTATAGCTTCACCGGGCTTGGTATATTTTGCACATTATAGAATTTAAGCAATCTAACAGCTGTCATGTTAGTTAATTAAATAGAAATACCACAATGCATTTGTTAAATCACTTTTGAGAATTAATACATAGAGATAAGAATGCAATTCAATATGATTTTTGTATTCAATTTATGTAACGAGAAAACTTAACTTTAACCAATTTAAAAATGCTTTAAAATGATATTTTTATAATTAATTTTGATGTAGAACTAACGGAGATATTGCGTTGCCAGAGAAAAACACGTTTGAGAAATAATATATAATACATGCATACATACATAAATCACACCTCTTTCCCAACGATGTAGGCAGAGACCACGTCCTTTCACTTGCTACGATCCTGACATACAAATTTCGCTATCTCAACATTCATCAATCTTTTCATGCTTGCTCGTCGGTTTAGAGTACTCTTGACCTGACCTTTCTTCAAAACGTCCCCGATTTGATCGTAATAATATATACGAGGGATAACAATAATTTCTATAGTTATTAATTATCGAAATGATTAACTATGTCGTGAATTTGTTAAAGCGCACAAGGCGACGGTCCACGGCCGCGGGATGGGCCGTGGCGCCTCGCGGCAGGCGCGCACCCTGGAGTTGCAGTTCAACATTACGCCCCATCCTGTTGCGCAGAGAACGCCTAGGTATTTACTACAAAATTTAATTCAATGATTTTGCAATTACAGCATATACACATTTTTTGGTCAAGATGAATTGCTTTAAGAATATCTACATTCTTTTCAAAAATATCTCGTATCAATGTTGTTAAGGTTAGTACTACTACTGCTTTGTTCATGATTTTTTGCATATCGAAGTGCAGTAAGAATAATATCATAACTTTAATTTTAATAAAATACTACTATATGCTAAGAAAATGAAAAAATCTCTACTACAGCCTTTACCTTTACGATTGATAGATCTAATCTAGATCAATGTAAAATATTACAAAAATAATCATGTACAATTTCATTGTTAGTTAATTAGTTTAAAATTCACAAATATTGAGTGTAAAGAGCTTTAAGAATAGGTGTCATACAATTACATTTGAATCATTGTGCAAAAAAACTAAATAAAAAAAGGGTTTTCTGGAAACCATGGGTAAATAAATGTGTTTCAGTCTTTCGATGTTATTTATATAGAGTATCAATATATTCTCAATCTATGTTCTATATAAATAAAATGACTGTTATATGCCTTTGTACGCACATCACGCGAAAAATAATGTCATTATAATATCTTCATTCAATAAAAAGTTAAAGTGTCAATAAATTACGTTTTTTCTGTCGTCAACGTGAGCGACGCCGCGGGCTCAGCTAGTGTTAATTATTATTCAAAGAAATAACAAAGCTAGAGCAACATGCCATGGTTTTCAAAAAGTTTAATGAAAACATTTTGACAAGAAAAATATTATTGTAATATAATTGTGCCTTGAAATTTTTATTCTATAGCCCCAAAAAAATTCGTTCATCTATCGCATGTCGCTTTACAGCTGACCGTAGAATAGAGAACTGTGAGACTCGAGGCTAAGATGAAGTTATTTTTTTTTAAGTTTCACTTGGATCATGATTTTATAAAACCACAAAATATTGTTTTATTTATACTTATTATTTTATATTTATTTTAATATTATGAATCTGATGAAATTGTTTGTTTGAACATGTTAAACTATCAGTCAAATATGAAAAATACTTTTGCATTTTATAGACTTTATATTTAGGAAAGTTATTGGTTATATAACTACACCCTACGGCCCTTAGGGGCGGAGCAGTAATCTGGTAATGCGGGAAGCGAGAACGATACGTTATACGGGTGCGACGATGAAGAGTGAGTCGCATAAATTTGACACTGTTGAAATCGTGGGGCCCAGCTAACTTTATTCATAAATGATTACTTTTAAAAACAATACTTTTGACCTGGACACCAGCCTACATATATATCCTTGATCATCATACTGTAAGCATGTCACAGCTGATTTATGGCAAGCGAACAGACATACAACTTCGTTATTAGTTAGTTCCAATATATTAATGTTACATCTACTGCCACTGCCCACTGCTCACTGTCAAATGGTTGCCAGTAAAGCTTGCTGAGGTCCTGAAACAATTTTTCAAATATATCTATATTGAAATGGAAATAAAGTAACCGTTAGATTCCGTTCAATTAAATGAAAAAGATACAGTTTAGCGAATCGGCTGTAGAAAAGAGCTATCCGCAGGGAACGTGGGGAACGCGGGGATCGCGGTGAGCGCGGAGAGCGCGGAGAACGCGGCGAACGCGGAGAGATGCACACGTTTACCGAGGTACCCGTTCCGCCGGTCCAGCGTGTCGACCCGCACATCGACACGCATAGCGTCGAACAATTCCCGCGGCTCTCTGCTACTCCCGCTGCTCCCAACTTAATCCTCAGTGCACCCGCTCGAACTTACACAGGTAAAGTTTTTTTATTGTGAAACATCTAATGTTGTGATTGGGGTTGTATTTTTTTTTTCAACTTGAGGTTGGTTGATAGCGAAACGGGCATTACAAAATTTCCTACCACCATGCTACAGTTTCATCACGATGTTTTCGTTCACCGAAAGCCCAGGTTCATTGTAGGTGTCCTTACACGCTACCACTACCACTGGGCCGTCATTGCTTCGGTCGATTGTACGTGCCGTCACGTAACCGTAAGATTTGTTTTTATACGCCATCTATCCGCTAATTCTTCGTACTACATTGTTAACTGCACGTGGCTTCAATGTTTGATATTTTTGAAACGAAGTTCCTTAATGCGGCTTGCGATAGGAGTTGACTTGTAAATCGGCACGTAAAGAAAAAGCGTTATGCACCTCCATACGACTTTCTCTCTCCCTCTCTCTCTCTTTCTATTGTGCATATAGTTTATGTGCTTGCAAGTATCGAGATTCAAGCAGACGAGCATTTTGCGCGTTATTATTTATTTTGGATGGTATATATATATATAAAACTTACATCGATGTGTTCTTTATTAATTTGACTAAGTTTTAAATAATATTTTACTTATTATTTTAAACAATTTGAAGTAACTGCGTTCCTGTTCGCATGGGTTTTAGTTTATATTATTAGTATATTTGTTTTTAAACAACATCTACACTCTCATTGGTGAAAAATTTGTCTAGTCCAGTTATGAAACTAATTAGTTAACTTAAATTCTTTTGTAGGCTCAAAATTAACGATTACATGTAACTACGAGTAGCATTTTTGTTTTTTTTTATTAACTTAATAGTATTTAAATGTTCCTACATCTGTACAGGTTCACATAGGATTGTGAAGGTTCAATATTTTTTTCTTAATGGTATTTTATTCGTTTAATTCCTAGTATAATTATTTAGTGTTAAATAAAAGTAGTCATATTCTATGCATTACGTTTAAATGTTTACTTATAAAAATTAAGATATAACCATGAAAGAATGGTTTTAATACATGATAATGGATGACGTTAGCTGTATGGATACTGTCAGATTTGATAATCGGTTTGATAAAACCTTCAAGTGCTTTGATATGGTAGGCTTAAAACAATTCAATTCAACAAAATTCAGTTTAACATTATGAAAATGTAAAAAAAACCGAAAGAGAATCAATGTTTCTCTTTACACTATAATAATTTCAATATTTCTATAGGTCATGTTTGTTTACTATTTTATGTAAATAATAATAAAAATACTACTACTAATACTAAAAATACAGCTTGTATGTGTCCCACTGCTGGGCAAAGACTTCTTCCCGAAGAAATACGGGGGCTCAATCACATAAACATGAATACAGAAATACACCTTTATATATTTTCCCACATAAAGGGGCTATACAAGAACTTTTTTGAAGCGGTCAAGTTTCCTCACGAAGTCTTCATTCACGGTCAGCCGATAATGCCATACGTTTTTTTTTTTAAATCAATGGTTAGTACATATTTTAAATCAATGGTTAGTACATACCTTGGACTTTAACCTGGGTGTATGGAATCAATATTCAGCCGGTTTAAATTGCTCATACTTCATAATTTAAACTGAAATAATATATAATGTCTAATTGTTACAGGAGCAGATAAGTTGGTGCGAAACGACAGGAATTTCCCGGCTTTAGATGGGTCCAACACTTCCCGGCAACCTTCCCGACCCCAAAGCCAAACTACGGGTTCAACTACCTGTGGGTCGTCCAACGCTCCCGCGACTGCCACCATTGTTAGAAATTGTAAGTAAATGCAGTCAATTTTCTTTTATTTAAAAAAAAAATATTTTTCTAAAATATAAGCCTAAGTTATTCCTTATAACGTCAGCTATCTGCCAGTGAAAGTCCCGTCAAAATCGGTCCAACCATTTTGGATATTCCTCGGAACAAACAGACACACACAGAAAAAAAAGCCTTTTATCGTAGGTATCGTATATACTTTCATATGCATTTAGTAAAGAGGTGTCATTACAAACAGATACTTCAATTTTATTATATGTATAGACACCATTTCTCAAACAAACATTCCTTTTTTGATTTACATCATATACCAATTCACTTTTCTAGTGGTTGACCAAGAGACCAAACTTGAATTGATAAATTTTTAAGCGTAAGGTTTAATTTGTTTCTCTTCTTTTTTTTCATTATGTACCAAAAATAATTACCAATTTTATAAATAGGTATTTTAAGAACTTTTATTTTGCTTAGAGTAATAATAAAGCATGTTATATTTTATATATTCAATGCAGTTTCATATCCTTGTAGAATCTAACTCCTCGGTTTTGTATGGAAATATATAAATAAAGAGTCTCGAGTTATTTCGATTTACTATTTATTGTCTTCAAGTGACGTAATTAATTAAGGCAGCCCTTACAGTTAATAGTTATTTGACTTTTATTTATTACAGCAAAACCCAGTGTATCAATTCAATTGCACAGTCAGCCGGCGAGTGCTAGCAACTTCAGGTTAACTCAGACAAGCGGCAATCGTATTTCTATTCCGCCTCAGCAGAAGAAGGCGCCCCTGAGCGACGATGATTTTCCATCACTTAGCTATGGAAAAGACGATCATCCCAGCGTCGGTGCCGCTATACCACAACCACCTAAGGTACTGTGACGTCACTAAACAGACATTACCTACAAATAATTCAAATTGATTCAACAGATTATTTAATCACTTTTTATGTTTCCACTATTCGTTTAAATATATGATAACAGATATTTTTTTTTCACAGGTAACGTTAATTAATAGTCAAGAAATGCAGGCGTTAAAAAATAATCAATCAAGTTCCCAACCAAAGAAGGCGACTAAGCATAGCTCGGAAGCGTTTCCCGCACTCTCGTCTACCTCGGCCCCGGCTACGCCACCGCAGTGGATCACTGTCTCCAAGACTAATAAAGAAAAACAGAAGCCCGTCCAGAAACCTGATCCTCCACCTCAACAACGTGAGATCAATTTCAATCCGGTTGCTGATTTCCCAACTCTACCTTCCAACAACAACAAACTGAAGAACAAAAAAACGATTCCCGTCCAAGCGCAACCATACGTTCAGCAACCCCCGCCACACGCCGAACCTAAATCGACAAAGAAGGAGAAAAAGAAACAGAATAGTAAAAAGGAGAACTATGTCGAAGTTCCGCTTGTGAACGGACTCGACAAAAAGTACGCGAGAGATCCATCTTTTACTGATGTTAATATAAACAATAACCAAGTCACCGAGCGCGATAGAAAAATCAAAACCGTGGAGACCATGTCTACTGTGACAATCGATTCGGAAAAAAACAGGAACGGTGGAAATGGTGACTTCGCCTTCACTCCGAAGGAGTACCCGCCGTTGAATCCGAGGAGTGACATTAGAGATTGTGCACCTCCCCAAGTCAAGACCACTAATAATGCACCGACTAAGAGAATCCCAAACGGCAGCGTACCTCCAGGCTTCAAGCCGCGGCCGGCGTGCGACGGCATGACGTTCACTAACTCTGCCGGGCAGACGTTTCCAGCTCCCGTACACAAGTACATCCCTCCACCGGATTTCGAGGACCGTAACCGAGCGTTGGTGAAGAAGTTCGTAGCCGCGTTAGGGGACCCCGAGAGGGTCGAAGACTTCAAGGTCGCTTCACGAGCTTTTCGTGACAGTGTTATCAGTGCGGACGAGTTTTACGAGCACTGTCGAACCGCTCTCGGGTCTCAATTCGAGGATATATTCCCGGACTTGGTTGCTCTGTTACCGGACATTGGCAAGCAGCAAGAGTTGGTAGTGGGTAAAGACATTAGCCAGCTGGAAGTGTGCTCCGTTTGCGGACAACTGTTGACATCGAGCGATCGCATCTCTCACGACACAGCACACTGGCCACCGCTCGCTCCTCGCTAGGCCACATACACTAGTAATTGTGATACTGCCTCTAATAACATTTGTGTTTTTTAATCCAACAGCCTTCTCGACTGCCTGTGCCTAGACTTTGCAAGAACCATAGTCTTAAGTCAAAGTTTTGAAATTTGCGTTGAATTTACTCTTTTATTAATAATTATACACTATAAAATGTAAATTGAAATTACAAATACTCTGTACCGCCTCAATTATATGACAAATGTCTGATCTTGCCATATTTTTCGTCTGATTTAGATATATCTATACAAGTTTTATCGTTAAAAAGAACAATTGAAATGTTTTTATTTTTATATTTTTTATTTCGCGAAGAATGCCCTTTTTTATTTGGTTTGCAACTTTGTAGAAGGCTACGATGAGAACTTCAGTATCGCAATTATTAGTATGAAAATGTGATTTCGATTCTGTACACTGTAAATGTAACATTGTAAAATATATTGCTTCAAAGTTAAATTTATTATATTTTTGTATTTTTTCAAGTCGAACAAGGTAATTTTTATTTTGTATTTTTGTTAAATACATTTCACTGGTTTTATTATTTGAATTCTTTATCAAACTAACCTCGTTGTGGTAGCTTATGACAGCTTAGAAAACAGACGCGATTTGTTTGGGTACTTATTTGAATGTTGTGACGGTTATTTATTAGAGGTTAGGGATGCTCGAAATTAATCGACGGTTTAACATCGATATATTGATGTAACGAAGAAAAACATCGAACATATATGTTTTTCCATATTTTTTCTATAAATAAGTTCGAGGATCCGTATGTAAACAAATTTACATACAAGCTTTTCTAAAAGGTCGTTAATCCTAGAAGTAGTACCCAAAAAAAAAGATCGACATTGTTAGAGTATCCAACTGGTAGCACCGAACGTTGATGATTTTTATTTCGTTATTTATTTGACATTGTTGCTTACTTTTCGATATCGATATTTTTCTAACATCGCTCATCCCTAATAACAATTGGTACTCTGACGTAGGATGACGTTTAAACATACAGGGTGTAAATGATAAGTTATACGTGGGTAATTTATCGAAAAGTTTTAGACGTAAATTGAAGCTATGTCACAAAGTGAATAGTTTTTTCTTATGTTAAAATATGATTGATATAATGCGTATATTTTTTTTATTCTGTGCATAATGCTTATGGTTTTTACAGTAACACATTACTAATGAATATAAATAAACTTTACAAGTGATTCGTTATAGATATGTTTTTTATTGATTATACAGGTATATACAGGATTATATAGGTTTGCCATCCGTCCGGTTTATTACAGCACCTATAGTATACTGTATATATACTATACTATATACTATAATTTTCATCTCAGGTGTTATTTTTTTTGCAAGTCACAGAAGTCCTCCAGATATTATGTAAATATGTAAAACACAAAAGATTAATATTTCAACTCATTATTACATCAATGATTAAAATCTCATGTCGATTTTAGTATCTAATAAGGTAGTTTAATACGTATAGCAACAAAAAAATGATGAGTTCTTACAGTATTCTGGATATCTTGACAATTTTAAGTGCATCTTGTTTTTATCAAATACTTCTTCACTGGAGATATGGCACGAAGCGTTGCGTCGTTCAAATTTATTTATCGATCGATATATCAAGGTTCGCTGTTTGTGGTAATCATTATAGACCAGAAGTATGAAAATAACTAACGTCATATTGTGGTACGTATTAAATAAAATTCTATTTATCTTTTGAACAGAAAGTTATTTGTTTTAATCTTACATAACTGCTGGTGGTAAAGAAAGTGGTGTGAAAGAAGATATAGTGACATGGATTGAGAAAGGGATGCTTAGGTGATTTGGGCACGTAGAGAGTATGAATGAAAGAAGATTGACTAGACAGATTTATAAGATGAGTGTAATTGAGAACGTTGGAAGAGGAAGGCCTAGACGAACTTTCCATGATCAAATCGGGGACGTTTTGAAGAAAGGTCAGGTCAAGAGTACTCTAAACCGACGAGCATGCATGAAAAGATTGATTAATGTGAAGCGAAAGTTCTATGTCAGGATCGTAGCAAGTGGAAGGACGTGGTCTCTGCCTACCCCGTTGGAAAAGAGGCGTGATTTATATATGTATGTATGTATGTATAACTGCTGGGCGTACTTCTTTCTGAGATCGTTAAATTCTCTAGATCATCCGTTCTCAACTTTTATTTGGCCATATACAAATAACATCTATTTCTAATGAGTTCTATTTTATAACTACCATTAAAAGGTCGGGTCGGGCTGGGCTACTTACCATAGCTTGGTGAGCCTCATGTGGCCTTAGGATCGTAGGCTTAGTATGGACGCTCTTGATGAACAATCACATATTTTGATTACGTGTATTTACATTTTTGTCAATATTAGTTTTAGTTTTGTTATCCATGCAAGGTGCAATGCAAAACATGATAGAAGATTTCCCAACGAGTTCTTATTCGGAGTTTCAACGGCTGCCTATCAGATAGAAGGGGGTTGGAATGCGGATGGTATAGATTACTATTTTTACAATAATATTATATGTGACCTTGCACATCAATAAAACAGTAATTTGTATTTCAGATAAAGGCGAAAACATATGGGATCACTTGACACATAATACTCCAGAAACTATTGCAGATCTTTCTAATGCAGATGTCGCAGCAAATTCGTATTACAATTATAAAAGAGACGTAGAAATGATGACGGAGTTAGGTGTGGATGTGTATCGTTTCTCGTTGTCTTGGTCTAGGATACTACCTTCGGGTTTTGCGAATCACGTCAACAAAGCAGCCGTTCTATATTATAACAATATAATAGACGAACTATTAAAATACAATATAACTCCTATGGTAACCCTTTATCACTGGGATTTGCCGCAAAAGTTGCAAGAGCTCGGAGGTTTTGAGAATTCTCTCATTGCTAACTGGTTTGAAGATTACGCTCGTGTTGCTTTCGAACATTTTGGCGATAGGGTTAAACTTTGGATCACTTTTAACGAGCCAAGAGAAATTTGCTTGGATGGTTACGGGTCCGTTGCTAAAGCACCAATGTTGAACGCGTCGGGAATCGGCGAGTATATTTGCGCAAAAAACCTGGTTGTAGCTCATGCTAAGGCGTACCACGCGTATGTTAAGGATTTTAAAACAAAACAACAAGGACAGTGTGGCATTACATTCAGCGTTTCATCATCTTTGCCGCTTACGGTTTCAGAAGAAGATCAGTATGTCTTCAAAATACATACTGAAGGCGAGGTTTGTTTTCTTTTTTTTACTATAACTATATAAGACTTTGTCCTGACTCAGCAACGCTCAGATCTAACTACTAAGGATACGATTTGGGGATGATGTTGACTTTATATTGTAGGTTTCATTTAATCAGGGATTTCTCGAAATTCAACCCCTAAAGGGAATCAAAGTTTGTATGAGAGATAAAATTTGTCGGCTCGGATTTATTAAAAACATGTTTTTAATTAATACCCTTCGAGACAGTGGATGAATCGCGTATATCGGCATTTTCCAAAATTCAACCCTGAAGAGTAAAGAGGATTTAGAAAAAATTTAAAGCAATGATTGCGCAGTGGTAGAGTGTACGACTTCGAGTCGATTGACGTGAGCTCGAATCCCTGCAATGAGCTTGAGCTTTCGGTGAAGGAAAACATCGTGAGGAAACCGTAGCATGATGGTAGGGCTTTTTCTAATGCCCGCCTGGCTAGCTACCACCCTCAAGTTAAAAATCTGTCGCAAAGCACCAATAGGTGTGTTCCGAAAGGTGCACTTGAGAGCCAGTCTTCTACTAGGTTTAGCGTATTATCATTTTGAGCATCATCGTCACTTAAAGTAGGGTGAGATTGTGGCCACTACTCCAAACCTATAACGATGAAAAAATATATGGGACATACCACAAAGTACTATATTACTACTGGGACATACCTTCTATTTTCGAGCCACATCAATTCTGTGCGGCTTGTTCCAGATTGAGTTCTAACAGTTGCCTGGTAATTTAAGCATAATATATTTAATATCCTTATTAATTATCATATCGCGAAAGTTAAGATTGAAATGTCGTTTTTGTTACAACTTGAAACACGATTGAAACGGAATTTCAACTTCAGAATATGACTTGTTTCTTTCATATACCTATTTATTCTAGTGGGGAATTTATGCAGATCCAATTTTCTCTTCGGAAGGTGGATTTCCAAAAGAATTTTCCGACAAAGTTGCAATTAAAAGCAGACAACAAGGTTATCCTCGCTCTCGTTTACCCGAATTCACTGAAGAGGAAAAAGCATTTGTACGTGGTACAAGCGATTTCTTAGGTGTTAATCATTATGGTGGTAATCTTGTATCTGCAGCAATAAATTCCAACTATGCCGTTCCATCGTTTTATGACGACGTGGATGCAAACTATCAGGTGCCTGAAGAATGGCCTAAATCAGTTTCGAGTTGGTTAACGGTAAGTAATTGCATTATAAGATTATTTACTATTTCTTTACTAATTCGTAAAATAAATACGTATATGTGAATATATGCTCAGTCGGTGAAGTTATTCAGAAATTCACGATCACTAACAGACGCACACAAGATTTTTATATATAAGAAAGATAATATACAAAACCTCAATGATGACATGCAATTATAATTAAATTATAGCAAATGTCAAACAGTGTTTACATAACGTTAATAAATCGCATAAATCACGCCTCTTTCCCAACAGGGTAGGCAGAGACCACGTCCTTCCACTTGCTTGACATACAACTTTCGCTTCCTCAACATTCATCAATCTTTTCATGCATGCTCGTCGGTTTAGAGTACTCTTTACCTGACCTTTTTTCAAAACTCCCCGATTTTATCGTGAAACGTTCGTCTAGGCCTTCCTCTTCCAACGTTCCCAATTACACACATCTTATAAATCTGTCTAGCCAATCTTCTTTCATTCATCTTCTCTACATGCCCATCTAAGCATCCTTTTCTCAATCCGTGTCACTATATCTTCTTTCACACCACAACGTTCTCTTATTACACTATTTTTTATTTTGTCACTCAATTTCACTCCTATCATATTTCTTAGCGCTCTCATTTCTACTGCATTTATTCTACTTTCATGTTTTTTCTGCCACACCCTGCTTTCGTTAATAGGTACGTCTCAAAGAATAGTAAAGCAATCCAGATATTTACGTGACAGAAAATGCCTAATTATAATTAAATTACAGCAAATGCCAAACAGTCTTTACATAACGTTAATACGTCTCAAAGAAAAGTACAACAATCCAGATATTTACGTAACAGAAAATGGCTGGTCCACTTACGAGGGCTTGGAAGATGATGAGAGTTTATTACTTCAGAGCAGCCTGGGAAAGCGCATTGGATGCTCTCGATAACAATGTCAATCTCAAAGGTTATATGGCTTGGAGTCTAATGGACAATTTCGAGTGGATGATGGGCTACAGGTAAATAATATGACAGTATGAAGGGAACTTAACAAAGAAATTAAAGAGATTCAAAATAAATAGAAAAGCTCTTTGTCTACTCCGATGCGCGACTGGAGTTTACACTTTAAGAAAGATTGTCGTGTAATATATATAATAGGCAAAGTTAAATTATTAATATATTACGTTTTTTTTGTATATACGTACATAATTTAAACCTCAACGTTTCTCTGTCTGTCCGTTTATGTTCTTTTCACGCGTAAACTACTTAGGTATCTGATTTGCATGTTTTTCGGTTTCAACACCTTAGTTCACCGAGGACCCTCCCGGAAGTTTTAACATCAGGTGGCTGGTGGACTTGCTGAAGGAACCGGGCTGGCATGACTAAAGTCAGCCACCACCACGTAAATTAAGTCGATTGTTGAAACTTACCCCATGTAAACCTGATACACGTTTTTTTATTTTAATTCATTGCTATGTTATATGGTCAGTTGTGGAATATATTTTAAGCAGTGACGATAATAGTGAATCAATTCGAAAAAAGTCGCATTTGGGCCACTTAAATGGCTTACGTTGATTAAACCATACGAGATATATCAAATTAATGTCCTGCATAATTGTATATCTTAAAAAGTCTGCAAATAAGTGAGCGATAGCGTATATCTATCTGCGAAGGATCACCCATTATAAAAATTTTTGTCTTCCGTCTTTTGAAAGGGGTCGAGAATAATTATTTTTTCTATTTTTACTCAGATCGTAACAATATAAAATAAATCTTACGTGCATATATTTTCATTTTAAATGAGCAATTCTTGTAATTAGTATCTAGGAAACGGCTGTAAAAATTTGTATGAAATTTTATATTTAGATATTGATTTACTTTCCAGGTTTATCTATATAGACATTTTTTTTCTCCAAGACACCGAGCATAGCTAGGTCGGCCAGGTATTAACAATTTGATACAATAAAACCTAGGCAGGTACAGACAGCATTAATATTTTTTAAGAATTTGACAAAAAAAAACTGTGCATACAAAATTTACCTACCTATTCCAAAAAAGGATTCGAATAACAATTATTTAAAAGTAATTTATTTAAGTAAGTATAGACTATATCAACGGTCTGTAGTGTCTGTGCTATAGAACGTAAGCATAGTATATAATACTTCAGATCAATTTGCTTGTTACAGTGAACGGTTTGGGCTCTATGAAGTGGATTTCGAAGACCCGGCAAGGACTCGTACGCCTCGAAAATCTGCGTTTATATATAAACATTTAATTAAAACGCGGTCTGTGGATCACGATTACGAACCTGAAAACGACAAATGTCTATACACGACGCACACTAGTATCTATTTCGAATAAATAATGTACATATTTAAATGCTTTTTAAGCACTCCTGTATAATTGTTCTTTACTAGAAACTAAATTTTTTTTCGGGAAAAACACCATAATAGCGATTACACACGGGTCACTGGCGTGAACACGTGACCTTACTTTGTCATCATATTCACATCTTAAGTCATATTTACATAAATTGTTCACGTGATATGCAAATATAGATCATTTTCTCTCATTCGTCATTCATCATTCTCATTCATTATCAGTTTCACTTGAAGATTATTAAATAAATATAGCATTATTTATTTATTAAAAAAAAATGATTTTTATGAGTTTGTCGCATTTGTGTCATAGATTAACGTACGTGTCACGTCACAAATTCACTAATTTTATCCTCCAATTATTGAATATTGTGAGTACCTACTGCACTAGGTTTGTTATTTCTTTACCTACCATTGGTAGGTCAGACGTATAGGTAAGATAAGACACTCACAAAGGCCCTCAAGCCCGGTGAAGCTGTCAAAGCCTCTAATGGCTTCACCGCCCTTAAGGCTAACACTATAGTCAGTTCAAAAAAAAAAGACAAATGCTTTGTGGACTTGGATTTGGATGCAGCTTCAGTATGGATGGTGTAGATGTAGAGTATGAAATATAAAAAACAATGGCTTTTCGGTAGTAGAGTTTCTGATCATTCAGTAACTCAGTGGTAGCGTGTTTGAACACCGTGTCAATAGATTTAGGCTCGAATCTTACAAAAGCTTTTGGTGAAGGAAAACATAGTGTTGAAACTATAGTATGGTGTTGGGCTATTTTGTTATGCCGCTTATATGGCTATCACCCGTTAGTTGAGTATTTTTCATCTAGCACCTCCAGGTGAGTACAGGCTACACTTAGTTGCAAATCCTCTTCTAGTCTTAGCGTTTACAATCTTCATTCACACAGACACAGAGAGTGAATATCATTAAGTTTGTTTCAGGACTGGCAATATTAACAATCATAGATATATTTTTAAAGTATATTGAACAAATCTCAATACACATATAAAAATCAAACAAATTTGTTCTATTTATCACTTTTACCCCATCCCAAGAAACCCTTTACAAGTCCGGTGATACCAGCTCCTTGCTTTTTGGTGTCTGCTGCGCCTGTTTTGTCATCAAGATTCGGGAACTCGATAAAGTTACAAGCCAAATCGAAGAACAACGGCTTGCAAGGTATAGCTTCCATAGTTGGAGGCAATTTAAAAATATTTGGGTTCTTAGTGAGAACTTGTGTGTCTTCACGGTATTCATCCAATCGGTCAACAAGAGGCTTCTTGTCTTTATAATGTTTTCCACTAGAACTATATTTTGATTCCTCTTCATCCTCATCGTCTTCTAGCACAGAGTCGGCGTGAACTTCAAATTTGCAGCTTTCAACATCTTTCTTCAAGGTTTGTAGTTTATCTAAGAGCTTTTTATCATCAAGCTTGCTTTTAAGTGACTCGGCAGTATAATTACTGCATCTCTCTAGCATAGCCAGAGCTTCCCTAAATCGCCGCAACCCTGTTAAGACTTGAGCAATGTAGTAACAACGGAATGCACGATACGCCTTCATTAATGTCTCTATTTCATTCTGGTAACCAGAATCGTTCTCAAAGCCAGGTAACTGTTGCAACTCGGTGAAATTCTGCAAGATTATCTCATACAGTCTAGTTAAGTCGTGAGGGCGAACTTTCTTTCCATCGATCTGGGTGTTATTCTTGCGTGCTTCTTCAGCTTGTTGGACCAGAAGGTTATTCCTTTCGATAGTGCGCACCAAACGCAAATACATTAAGTAAGACAATAGATAATTGATGCCAGACATTTGTGTCTCCGAAGAAGTTTTTAACTTGGGATCGTTTTTGATCTCGTCTTTAATAGCAGATATGGCATCTTTGCAATCCATCAGGATATTCTCAAGAATGTCGATTTTGACCTGAACACTGTCAGCGTTGGCGACGGATTTATCGAAATCTTGTAGAGCGATTAAGAATAGTCGCACTTTCTCAGGGCGGACAACGACGCGGCGTCCGCGCCATTCCACCTCATGCATCACGCCAGATCGGGCCTCTCTGAAAAACCATTGTACAGTCATTGGTTATTCTAATATTGATGAAATGTACAAGAAAATAGACATGTTTTTACTAACTTTGCTTGAGCCATGAGCGAGTCCAGATTTTCGATAAGTCCCTGACCGCGCATAGCGACGAGGTCTCCAGCTGCAGACTCGTCGCCGATGTTGTAGGCGCAGTAACGTAAGCTCGGCTTAAGCTCTTCCAACTAGAAATGATACATATTGTGAAAATTTAGTGACTTAATGTTTCATCTTATCAACAAAGCAGATTGCAGATTCCCCAGACACGGTTCCAGTTCGAACACAAGCGATCTAAGAGATGCCTGTGACTAAGTAAATCATATATTCATATAGATTGGCAACTCGAAAGACATAGTATACACTTGTGTTAGAACGAGCTAGGGAAACGAGACCATTTTTGTATCAGAGGTATCGACCTACGTAAATCTTATCAAAACAAATCCCTCTTATTATATAAATGTTATTTATTATTTAGTAGATGTGTTTAATTTGTGGTTACGAGTTCTTATAATTTAATGTAACTTATAGAATGAAGAAAATACTACGCACGCTAGTGTATTCCGTTTTTATTATCGTGTTATTCAACCTTTTGCAGATCTATACTATATTAAATCTATGAAGTATTAGTGAAAGTGAATAGTGTGCTCCATAAATCATTGAACTGTGAATTGTGAAAGAGTGAATTGTGCTGTGCACAAACTGTGTTCTTTTGTGACTATGAGTTTTTTCACAGTAATACACGGAATTTCCTTTATTTGTAAGCTATAACGTAGTATATCTCTTTATTTATATTATACCTTCTGCTTATATACAAGACGTTCATCCTCGAGCAAAGCAGCACAGAGTTTCTCAAGAACAAGTTGAGCCCGTTGCAGACTTTCCGCTGCAGAACGCCACTGCTGCAGTTCAACGAGAAGTATTCCACCAAGCCACGCTGCATAGGCGCTGGCCTCTAATCGTGTCCGCGCATCACAAGCACCGCTCTGTATTTAAAAATAAATATAAACACACTGTTACAAAGTACTGTTAGTACTTATAACAATTAACAAGTGAAAGAAATTAAGTATTTGTACTTACCTCACATAATTGCAATAAGGTTTGCGCATGTGCGAATGCTTTCTTCAAGCGAGAAACAAGATGAAATTTCTTCCTGGGCTCCGTGTTAGCCTCCTGCCGTAACTGCATAGCGTACGCCCAAGCCCTTTCTGCTTGGAGGAGTGGTATATATAGGAGACGATTTTCGGCATTTGAGGCTGTTAGGTGATTTGTTGTAACGTCACGGCGACGGTAGTGCCGTCTGTCACCCTGAACAGTATTGTACATTATTTCAAATTTAAAAATGTGAGTAAACATATAAGCTTTCGTAAGAACCTGTAACACACTATTTACACTTCGGCAGTTTCTTGGAATTCTATTATTGTAGAATATATGGTTTAGTTTTCCGAATATAAAACTATAAAATGGGTAATTCCAAACCAGCTACAGATTAAATGGCTCAAGGAGATTAAAAATTTATAAACCTTACAATAATAATCCTGATTGTTAAACCAGAAGAGAGATTAGCGCATTTTGAACAATGACTTTTTTTTTTAATTTTACCAAGCTACTAAGGATGAAGAGAAAAAGTTTTTTATCATTACATTGTTAAATACAGATAAGGAAATATAGTTACTTGGGGTATTTTGAGCACTTTACGAAGCCTCCTAATACGCCGTGAGCAGTAACCTCGATACCGCTGGTAGTCTCCATGACGGAGGCCATGTTGTTGCTGACCATCCTTTGTTATTCGGAATACTGTTTACTAGTCAAGGAAGATTAATGTAATGTATATTTTATTACGCAACCTTTCTCATTTATTTATAAACTAGGTGTGCCTCACGGTTTCACCCGTGTTAAATTTATTCAACATACTCTCGACTGCGCCGCCAACGCGCCCTTGAATCCTTATCTTTGTTCCACTTCTCATACTTGCCTACAGCTTGGCCTTGACGATCATAGTCACAGCGTAGTCATAGCGTGAATTATAGCCTATACTATTCCTCATGAATCTGGCTATCATATTCAAAAAGCATTTTTCGAATTAGACTGGTAGTTCCAGAGATTAGGATGTTTAAACAAACAAAAAACCATTCAGCTTTATTATGTTATGAACTTTGAAGGTTAGAAAATACTATGAAGGCTTAAAAACATTGACACTGGCAAATGCTTCTGCAGTGCCAAAACAAGAAAAAGAAGATTGAGCAATTTTGATTATACATTTTCTATACACCCATAATATTTAAGTTTATACTCATACTTACATTACAACTTTAGTATTCTCATTTTGGTGCATTATCTTGAAATTCTAAAAAGCAGACATTTTAGTAATAATATATCTATCAAATCATTATTGTATAACAAATACAATAATGATATGTTAAATAAATAACAATGTAAAAGATAATTATTGGAATCCCTTACTCTGACTATTATAAATAGTATACTTGTCTAGTTATTTATAGCGAGTCCTATCCCTACAAATGTATTGAGCCAGTTTATGGGAGTTAAAGTTTTAAATTAGGTAAAGCTGCTTTGTAACTATAATGTAACAGAAATTTTGTGATTCCTAACAAAGTGCAGTATTGCAAGTAACTTAAATAAAATAGATTATAAAAATCATATGATTCTAATATGCTGAATCACATATAATAACTAGGTCTGAGGTAGTTGACCCAAATGGATTGAAAAATAATTACATAATCATAATTTTTTAATAATATATTTAATATACATGATATTATACAATTTAAATGAAATTAATCAAAGATTGATAGAGAGTTTGCAATATCATTTGATTGGATAACTAAATATCATGAACAGGCTTCTGGCAACCAAAGAATCGATTACCATACTATTTAAGTAGTACTGTAGTAATAAGAAAAATAAAAATACTTAAGATATATCTTAGAATATTATATTGCAGCACTTCATTATATGTCAACATTTGCTACAAGCTAACCCACATCAAAGTCAAGTCAGCCAAGTCTTTCATAGCAACAATTAAAAGACACAAAAATACCTATCTAAGATATATTTCTACAGTCATCCTCTTTATATATTCTTATTGTAATTCTGATTGGTTGTTTATGAATAATTCCATACCTATTTTAAGTAGATCATTTCATGATTTCACCATCATTTCAATACGTTAACAATTTTGGCAGCTGATTTTTACAATAATCTAAGTAACCAATTTGTTAAAATATTTGTTTCAGTAATAGTTCCTTATGAAGTTTCTAACATGTTTGTAGTTCGTCATCAGATGTGAATTTAAAAATCTTATTGATTAAAAGACACGGTATGTATATGTATAACACCTATTCACATTGTTATTTACCATAGCTTATATATAACAAAATGTTGTTCAATTCGGAATATTCGAGGTCTAGTCCGAGTTTAGTATTAGATTTTAGTATCAACGAATCAAAAATAAAAAACATTGTACCTTATTGAGTATTCTAAAACTATATTAGGTAAAGGATACTTTCTAATGATAAAAGATTTGTAGTTTTGGCATCTTCTTTTTCAGTTTCTTCAGTGGATAAAGGTTTTCCATCCCCGGCGACACCTTCCAAAATTACCATAGCGGTGAAACTATTTCACTCACGTTATCAAAAAATTTAATTTACAATTTTTATATCCACGATTCCATGACACGACATGAATGCTTTGTTCCAGATACGGTTTTTTTTTATGGAATGAAAAGCATAATCATGCTGAATTATACTTTTGCCATGTTGAAAAAAGACAGATAGCTTCTGATGCTTAAAATTGTCTAAAAATATTTTTACCAACCTATTCACTTGGAACGTCATAACTGTCATAAGCCACATGTCAAAAATAGAGATGAGTAGTTCCGAAAAAAAAATGTTCCATGGGCTATGGACCTCTACTGAATAATGTTGGTCGAGTTCGAGATGTCAACTGTATAAATTTTCATTTGTTCGCTGCGAGATCTAGCGCACTCACGAATTTCGTAATGAACCGAACCGACAGGACGCTACACCTGCCGAGTGCGTGTGAACATCTGCATGATAGGGATGGCGATCTGAAATCGATTAATTGTTTGCTGAGTTTCCTTCGCCTTACCTTAATGCATAAAATAAATAATAAAAAAGGTACTTTTCTACAGTACCGCGGGTGGCCAGCGGAACAACCGTTTCTACAGTTCTCCTTGGCCGCCGGATCAATGCAGTTTATTCGGGTAGTGAACCATTGGCATCCTACACTACGTACTACTGAAAAAGTCACTCAATAATTGCATATGCACAGGCTGATCCCGAAACTATTACTATAACGGACTTTTCACCACATGCTTGACGGTCGAGACCCAGTACGTCAAAACAACACTAACACCCCGCTATCGCCATTTCCTCGTTCGTTACTCAGCAGGATGCATCACGTGCAGGTGTGTTGGTTGAGCGTCAGAGTTTTAAAGATGTAATTCGACATCCCTTACACCCCATTTTTTGTCTCGGCAGTGCTGATTCATCAGGTTTTTCATCCCAGTTAAACTTGCTAGGTATTGCACCCTTCTTGAGCCTAGGTTTAGATTCAAAATAAACGAAAATTTTGTTTAAAATAAAAATGAAGTTATGCTGTATATATAAATTCATTTTGTTGAAAGTACATATTATTTACGATTTTCAATAACAGATTCCAGTGGATTCTGATTCAAGAAAATGTTGTCTGCAAATACGTGAGCTTATTGAAGGCTTATATTTATCTCTTCTCATAACAACAATTCACTTTTTTCTCAGCTGTTCATCTTGTGGAAACCTGTATCCTGATGTTCTCAATGAGCACAAAGGCACAACACAATATTGAGGCATTTTAATTCTACAAAATAAGCAATTTATAATAACCAGATTCAATATTTTATTCAAAATTAATTTATTACATACAAAGACTATACCAATCTCTACAGAAAGGATACAAATTTCAAATCGATGTATTACTTTACTCTGTTACAAATAAACAGTGTTTGGCACATAACATGATCTACAATCACGTTAGCATTATCTGATTTAAGCTTTTAATTCATAGATTTCAATTTTAATCGAATTAAAAAAACGCCATTCCTAATGCCTATTTCGGCTTCACTTTGAATGCTGGTTTTTTTACAGCACTCGACAGTGTATCTATTTGAAGCACCAACGGAAATCAATCGTTAATCTATGTGGATTTAATTTATAAATAAAGGAAACTACTAACGAGACTATTGCTTTAAAAAAATCAAAAACTTTGATACTCATTATTTTTTATAGAGAATATTCAAGACATGGCCTTTGTTCTAAGAAAAGTACAGACATGACTTAGGCCTTTATATAAATGACACTTATGACATGGCCTTAGCCTTTTAACTTCAACACGCATTATAAAAACATCTAACAGCATGGTCTGAATACCTTTGGCTTGCCTTTTAGGAAGAAAGGGAAACTGTACAAAAAAGATGTCACTGTCATAATGACAGTGTCATTACTGTCATTTCATCTGTCAAGTTTCGACTTTCAAGAATTTTAAGTCTTCTTTTTCTTTCTGCTTTGTAGTTTTGAGGTTGTTGTATGTACGTAAACATTATATTTTAATCCTATTAATATCTGTGAGATCATATTGTAGTTTAAGAAAATTAGTTTAGTATATGCTTTATTGACGCTTCATTTATTGATTTATATAAATATTTTTATTTTTACAGTACGGAAACCTAGACGAAATGGCAAAGTCAAAGAATCATACGAATCATAACCAAAGTGAGTACCTACCTATATAACTGAACTTTATATTTTTATCAAGAAAATATCTATGAATTTATTACGATATTTATGCGAAACGAAAAAAAAGGTACCAAAATTCATTTGTAACCCCAATTGTTTTGTTTATGTTTGTGGTTGGTACCAAGAATCGATCTGGAATGTATATTTTTTAATTATTTCAGATAGGAAAGCTCACAGAAATGGAATCAAAAAGCCGATGAAGTTCAGGCATGAATCTACACTTGGTGTAAGTATAAATTAGTTACATATATTGTAGTTTTTTGTGATAAATTATAAAATACAATTTTATATTCATATATATATATGATTGTAATAATCCTTTTTAATAATAGAGTCGTTGATGATGAAAAATAGGAATTATGTTTTGTTTACAATACATATGTTGAGAAATTTTTCATGTAAATATATAAGCTTAAATGTGAAAATCTTGTGTTTGTCTGTTAGTGATCATGGAAAATCTGAATGACTTGAGCACATATTTACTTTTTTTATCGAGACAATGGTTCATAGCTTTTTTAGGTATATTAAGTTTTAACTTTAAATGTAAATTTTATTAGACCACATAAGAGTAATATAGTATTTAGATGTTGTTTAAAGGTGCATCTTTGACATAAGTATTATCTGATCTTAGATGATGATGCAGTTGAAGTTAGAATCATAATAGATCTAGAACATATTATTAAGCCAGCTAATAATTATAATTTGGGGGATAAATATAACTAGTGGTAATTAATTACATAAGCACTTGAAAATTCACTAGGACTCGGAATGTTTTAATTTTATGAAAGTACAAGCTTATTATGGAGACCAAACCCACATTTTTTATGATATCTGGATAATTTGTTCTCTAAACCATCATCACTATATTATTCCGGTTTCAAGTTGTATGACTGTAAATAGTCAATAATATGATTATAGTACAGCTAAAATCAATAAAGCAAATTTGTTACCAGAATCTTAAATTGATTTCTAAATTTGTGACCATTCACTATGGATGAATCAAAGATTTAAATGTTTGACTTGACACAAAATCCCAAAAAGAAATAGGGGTTACCAAGTGATCAAACATTAAGGTATTATCGCCTTCTTCTTCTTCTAACTTCAAACCAACACTTTTTATTTATGGCTAGTATATGACATGAAATTTTCTCTGTATTATAAGGTTATAAACCCCTAAATAAATACTATTTTCTCCATTTAATCTGATTTAATTATTGATAATAATAATAATATAGGTATGTATAATAAAAGATATATTATGTGACTAGAATTTAAAACTTAAACTTTGCAAAGCTAATTTATTTCGTAATTTCTTACAAAATAATATTTGTGCCATGGATTATATTATACAATAGTGCTTACTCTTAGGAAAATTATTTTATTGCTGCTAGCCAAACCCTTTTAATTTAAAACAGGCTTTGTTGTAGAGAGTATAAAAATATATTCAATTGATCAATATAATTATCTTACATATTATGGTGGCCCGATTTGACACAGCTATTTTTTTCGTCTCCTATTAAAATATGTTACATTTTTGTAATTTAGGAGCAATCTTCAAATTTTTATATGGATCAAATGTGTGGTTAAAGGAATTTCCAAGAGTTTTTAAATGTTTATGTTAACCATCATTATTTAAATTGTTTTACAGATGGATCCTAAATTCCTGAGGAACCAGAGGTTTTGTAAAAAAGGCAACCTTAAGCCCGCCAAGCAGTTATTGAGAGCTGCTGAGAGAAAAGCTACGCGGGAAGCCAAAGTCAAGAAATGAACTTCTACTTTATAAGAAAATAAAAATATAAAATACATAGAGTAGTTTTATTGTCTTGTTAATAGTTAATAAATTTATTATAGTTTCTTAACCTGTGAAAGAATTGACTGCAGAAGTTCCTTAGCCAAATATACCTATTTCTGTTTTTCGGTATTACCTATATCACTTATGAATGTCAAAACATTATTACCAGTTCAGAAACATCCCAGTCATCGAGAAAACCCGGCTAGAAACTCGATTGGGCTTGTGTAATTATTTTTTCCAACTGTATAAATAATATTTACAGTTAATAAACATATTTCATATGTCATATAATCATATTCACATATTTATGATTTAGTGGAAATGCAGATGGAGTCACTCCCAGACATCACTATCATTCACATAGTGATCCACACTATAACGAATTGACAGTAAAACCGGCTTGACATGGTTTTTGAACTGATTGTATTGTAAGTTAGTAATGTTTTTTTTTTTTCGAACTGACTATACTGTTAGCCTTAGGGGCCTTGGAGCCTTTACGGCTTTTACAGCTTTACCGGGCTTGGAGGCGAGCGCTTAGGGCACTCAGCCACGAAAGCTAAGCAACAACATCCGAGGGTGCCAAAGTGGCCGAACCTCGGCTCGGACTGTTGCGCGTATGCAATTAAGTCGCGATCTGACTAAACCGTTAGTAATGTGCGTCGGGATATTATTATAGAAACTAAAAAACTTATTAGTAAGACTAATACATGGTTCGACTAATTAAATTATCAAGAATATATTTGGGGGGTAAATTTAAAATATTAAATTCTTGGAATTTGTTCTTTAATGATTTGCGATGTCTCATGTTGTATATTGCTCAAATTGTCGATTTTGTAATATGAATATGGTGTCTACCTCAGTTGCTGAATGAAACCCATAGGAAAAATCCGTAAGACATTAATGCCATGGATGTAAGCAGACTAACCTAGCAGTGGCAATAATATCTGTTAACTGGCGAATCTTACGTACTGCAAATGTAGCAGTTAAGTCACACGTGCAGTGCACACAGTAAAACATCAAGTGGACTGCATGCTTGATTTGTACTTTATATAAAAAAAAAATCAAATAAAATAAATTTAAAGTTGTAATTAAATATAACAGCAGCAATTAAATATAACAGCAGCAGCAATAAAATATAATAGCAAGGAGTGTGGTGAAGAGACCATCGCAAGTGCAGAGAATCCTTAGTAGGGAACCTAAAATGACTACTCTGGTCGTTTGTAGAAGGGAATATAACTAGTACCTACCCTTTGATTATATAAATGTCATAGTATGTATATAATCAAAGGTAGTACCTACCAAAAGTACACATTCAGTTAGTACGTGAAAGAAAGTGTTAGGGGTATGTGGGCGCATCCGTTATAGAAATAAAATGCTAAAATTGTCTTGATGATGAAGTAACTTTATTTCGTAAGGCTTTTGTATCGATCGGCGCCATTGAATTATTATGTACTACATTGAGCTATTGTCATAATACTTCAATAATGAGCGCGCCGTCTACACCTATATACACATGTACTCTGTGGTCTACACCCCCGCAGCGCCCCTCTCCATGTACTCCGTTTGGTTTCCCCTTCTTCACCTTCGGGCGTGAGCAGGGACGGTCGTGCACGGGTTTCCAACTCGGTACAGTAATGTCGAATTGTTGTAATTCGGCTAAATTAGTATAAATACTGTATGTAAGATCACTTTTGCTATTATAATTTTATTATTCCCAGCATATAGCGCCGATAGGTACATAAAATGTCATTGGTGTGTACATACAATTTTATTTAAATTTCTTGAAGGAAGAGATGTATTCAAAATTCCAAATACAATTTAACGTTTATTTTTGCATACTGGCATACACGAGTAAAATTAATATAATAATTATGATGTTGTCGATTATACAGATCAAAACATCGGAGTTAATCCTAAATTATAAAACAGAACTACCGTGGATAGAAAAATTTTCAGATTCGCGAACTTCCACGCTAAATGAACAATCCGTAATAGTGACGAATGAACTTGTAAAATGCTGTGTCAACACACACTACTAGTCTAGAGTATTTTATAGTTACCAAGGTAATTTAAGAGTTAAATAACTGTTGTTTTCTTTAATTATACTGATTATTAATGATATAATAGAAATAAATGCTTCCATAGTAGTTCTTTACAATTAAATCATCGTAACCTTATAATTAGACCTAATTTTTAAATTATATGAAATTTTCGAAAAGTATCTATAACTAAATTTTGCGATCTTCAACGATCAAACTATGCCATATACTTGTAATGGGTATATATTTATGACAAGGTCAGAAGTTTCATACTTGCTTATTTATCGAGTTAGATGGTAAATATGTTTGCAAAAGTTTGTATTCGATTGTAGTTATGCTTATAGGTAAGTAAGTGCCTTCTTAGGGCCTGAATTGAATAAAAGTTAAATAAACTTCACTCTTTTAAAAATATTTTTGGTAGTACAGAAGACATGAGTTTTGACAGCGTTTTGCTAACTCCATGCGACTTGAGATGGACGAGACAAGAGTAGCTGCAAGCTGTTTGTCTGTCTCATCGATTCTGCCTTGAAAGGTTCTGTACACCATATTATAGATAGTTGTGGTTACAATTAAACATGAAATTGTGTGTAAAACGGAGAGGCCGTGGTGCTTATTGGTGTATTATAAATTTGGTGCCCTGGACCTATAAGCATTTCCGCCTAATAAATAGTTGTAAGATAATAAAAGACCAAAGGAAATTTAGAGAAAATTCTCTTGATTCTTAGAGTCTAGAAGAAATATTGTTTACCTGCGAAAAGTAGTTATATTTTACTTTTCTGATAGGTGCGAGGGGCTTACAGAAAACATAAAAGTCGCCTAACTGACAGACCCAAAAAAATAATATTTTTCTGTTCAAAGGTACACCCACAAAAACGCTACATTTCTCCCCTCGTAGCTTGTTACTTCGGGTCATAGCCCCCATGGCTCTAGGGTAAATACGCCTCTGGTGGTTGTCGTGTGGTTACCAGCGCCAACCTAAGCCCTAAAATCAAGGTAGCGCGAGATTGCCTTTTGACGCCCTTCGGTTGACGCTTTTACACCCTAAATTGTATTTATCAACACCATTTTTTTTTATCGTTATTGGTTTTGGCGTAGTGGCCACAATCTCACCTGATGTTAAGTGAAGATGTGGCCCAAGATAATAACACGCTAAACCTAGTGGAAGACTGTCTCTCAAGTGCAGCTGTCGGAACACACCTATTGGTGTTTGGCGACAGATTTTCAATTGGATTTGGTGGTAGCTAGCCAGGCGGGCATTAGAAAAAGCCCTACCACCAGCTATGAATTCTTCACGATGTGTCCTTCACCAAAAGCTCAGGCTAATTGCAGGGATTCGAACTCACGTCACTCGACGCGAAATCGTACACGCTACCACTGAGCCATCATCGCTTCGAAGTGCGGGCGCCGTGCAGCTATGCTCAATATTATTTTCTTGAATTCAATTTTCATTCTGGGCAACCCTGCGCCTCTCAAAAGGCGCCATAAAAATTATATTTTTCGCTCGATATTGGACTTCGCATTTTGCATTTAGGTGCTCCTTACTACCTGGCGTCTAGACTCTAGAGCTACCGCACTTCTCGCTCTACCCCAGGACCGCCACTAGTGGTTACACAAGTGGAATATCTATCAGTCCAGCACACTCATTGACATTAGTCAGAACGCGACTTATTTGCAATCACGGCAACAGTTCAAGCTGAGGTTCGGCCATTTTGAACTTGTTGCTTTGCTTTCGCGGCTGAGTGCCTTAAGTGCTCGCCTTAAGCCCGGGTGTAGCTGTAAAAGCCGTCTGAGGCTCCAAGCTAAAAGTAGAGTCAGATAGAAAAAAAACTCATTGACATGCTGGTTCCAGCCTGATGGCACGGACTGTCTGCATATAGGTATTAATTCTTTCAATTTGTGATACTATTGACTAACCACAGGAAAACGGAGACACTAGGAATTTTTCTAGCACTAAGTAGGAAAACATATCTAGATTTTTGGGGTGATTGAAATCGTCTATACATTGTGGGCTGCTCTGCTGATTTAACTCTTTACACAATAGGTATTACGATTACTGGAGGTCTCATTGTCTTACTTATTATCTTTTTAAATAAATGGGTGCACTAGTAACATGTTATTTTTGTATAATACTCAACTTGTATATATTGCAATTGATGAATTTTTGCCCAGATACTTTTAGAAGGCAAAAGATTTTCCTATCTTAAAATAGGAAATGACCGAATCATATTTTTAGATCATCAACGCAAAACGAGTGACTTGTATTAAGTCACTTAAGATTTATCAGTAAGTTAGACTTATCTCTTCGGTGTGCACACAGGCTTAAGGAGTTTAACAGTCAGGAGCTGATTTGGGGGTTCAAACCTCGAAACGTTTTAGACGGTTACGTATGTCCCAGTATTATAGTTGTTTCATCATGTTAAGGTTAATAACCCCCAAAAACTACCCTGGCTACGACCCTTGTCACACACTGATTATTAAGCCATTCTTCCTGAAGACATTTGCATTAATAAGACTTCTGCCTATTCACTACCTTGGGTCAGCTTTGCCCGCATTGCCCAGTATTGCAAAGGCTTGCGTAGTTTAAAAACATCGCTAGTCACATTAAACGAGGGACCGAGTACAATACTGATCGTTACTAACAGATATGTATTAGAGGGAACGCTTTTATTAGCTTCTGCTACATCATGCCTACAAAGTTTTCAAACTGTTTTCACATGAACATTTGTTTTTTTTTCACCTGTTACAAAAATTGTTACAACATTGTCAATTTCCAGCGGTCAAATTGCAAATACTTGTGGTTTGGAGAATCGAAAATATAGAGTGAAAAACAACGACAAAGATGAAAACTAAATAAAGTTTATGTAATAATTATCATGATATTTATACCTCGATAACTATCAAGTGATAATTATACTGATATAATTATTTTATGATTAACAATTTAAATTAGATAATCAATTAAATACTTTCATCAGGAATTATGAAGAATACAGAAATAAAATTGAGAAAAAAGGACGTACGTATGTTCGGAAATTGCTCGTTTAAAAATTAACAATTTTAATATATATATGTGTGGATATATTAATTCTTGATATTATCCGGATAAATAACATAAATCGATAATTATCCGTTATTTATTAGAACTATCGGATTTTTTAAAATTCTGGCATGTACTTATTCATATTTCACTTTTTGCTAGATTACTGTGAAAAACAGCCGCATAAAGTTTGTAAAGCCACAATGCAACTAAAAACTATCGTAAAAGACGAACCTCTATTTTAAACCTGTTTAGTCTAAACAATACAATAAGTACTTCGATAACCCTTGTTGAGATTAAAATACAATAACGTGACAAAAGCGAGAAATATAATATCTTCTCTGTACGTTTACATTAGACGTATGAAGATGAAAATAGTTATCAATGCAGTATCAATAACAAAATAAGAAAAAATAATCATATTACTATAACCGCAAAATAACAAGAAAAAGTGTTGCTTTAAATCAATAATTAATGTGAATTAAGAGTTAACTTTGTTTTGCTTTTGGCCTTTTGGACCTGGCCCTTGTCCTTTAGGACCAGGTCCCTTAGGACCAGGTCCTTTAGGCCCTGGCCCTTTACCGGGACCTTTAGGTTGATTAGCAGGTTTATTTCCTTTATCATTATCGTTCTTTTTAGGCGCCGCGGGAATTCTCTTGATGAAGAATCTAAATGACATTTTGTTATCTTTTATGAAGTGAGTGAGCATGCTAAGTGGTATAACGGCGCATTTACCCTGGCGTATAACCTCATCGGCTTTTAGAGCGTCATTGAAACAATGTTCAATGAAAATAACTTTGCGTCTTTCATCCTTTTTGCTTGTTACATGTATTTCATAAATATGTTGATACGCGGTCTTTTTGCTGCCAATATGTTGTATGGTCCAATACGCCATGTTCTGGATGGTGTCAATTTTCATAGTAATTGTAAAAAGCATCTTGCCTTGTGCCACTAAGTAGAAGTGACGATCGTCTTCCTTTACGTTTACGTTTTCAAGTTCTATGTCTGTATCAGAGGACACACTGCAGTGACTCTCGTGACGTTCTTTGAAGTGATCCATTATTTCTTTGAGTTTTCCTAAAAAAACAAATATAAATTTAATTGTAAAGCGTAATAAATTCCACTGTAAACATATTTCGATGTTGAGTGGTTTAGTTTGGCGAAACGGTTCGTTATTCATAGATGAGCCCTGGCATGTAACAATTAATTTTTCGGGATTCGCGAACATTTAGTAATTTAAATTCGGTAATACAATTGGCTGATGGTGAAGCAAAACATCATGAGGAAACCGGAACGCTTAAGGAATATTCTTGGGAATATGTGGGAAAATATAGAATTGTCAATTTCTCAGCGTTTACAATCGCTAATACGTCGTGGGTTGGCGTGTTTGTTAAGCCCGTACTTTATCTCGGGTAGATGTCTCTGCCCAGCAGTAGAACATATACAGGCTGGAATAATTATTATTAAAAAAAATAGTGAATGTAATTCGGCCGCTTCCTTTGTCGTAAATCAAACTAAACTTATAATTATTACTGTATTATACTATAGAGCCACGAAAGAAGCAGCTCCTAGAAACACTGATTAAACCGTGTTGTAGAAGAAAAAGTCAATGAAGATTATAACATAATTAAAAAAATTGCCAAGTACGTGTCGGGTCACGCGCAGTGTAGGGTCCCCTAATTGCCCGTCACAATATGCAGACTTAAGGATCATTCATGTAACACCGGGTCAGAGTCTGGACGGGCGATGTCAGGGATATGGCCAAACTTTTATCTTATACTTTGTATGAATTAATTCATGCTACACCGTGCCGGGGCCGGGCCGGATCCCTGCCACTGTATCTGACTGGAGCACGGATCCGGCTCGGTGAGGCATGAATAAAGGTCGATTCATATTACACCGGCCCGGTGTAATTAAGGTTTACATACAAATCATATAAAAATACTTTTTAGATTCATTAATTGTGAAATAATAGACAATCCTTATTTTACATAATTCTTAACTGTTTAACTTGAACTTTGAACTAAACTAAATAATACATAAGTAAGTAGGAACACACCAGACCAAGAACATTTTCCAAATACAGCGCCAAGAGGACAGTCCATTTGTCGGAAGATACATTCTTTGAGATGGTCTTCCGTATCCATTGAATTCATGGTGTAGACGCAGCCGGATGATTTGTTGGGACATGGTACTTTTGCCTGAAAAGTGAATATATTATATTGTATTTTTAGATAAAAACAACATTTACTTTCTCTTGGTTTGAAATCGCCAATACGATGTAGGATGGCACTGTTATATTTCAAGTGTTCAGTGAAAGATAGGATCTTACCAACTAGACTCTACAGTCATAGAAGAGTCATCCTGTGAAAAAAATTTCAGGACTCTAATTTTATTGTTCTTATATATTTAAGTCGTATAAGATGGCAATTCAAAAATGAAAGGTATAATTAGATATTCGTCGTCTCCGCGCAATTTAAAACTAAAAGCTAGTATGCGGTTTGTACATCTATAATAAATTCTACACTAATGTAACAAAGCGGAAGTTTTTTTGTGCGTTTGTTTGTTTAAACACGCTGATCTCTGGAATTAACAGTCGAATTTTTTGTATATGATTGCCAGATTCAAGTGGAATAGAGGCTATCTAGCATTATGGTACACCTCTCAGCTAGCCTTAAATATTGATTTTTGCTAATTAAGTTTGATGAAACCACGCACTCGAACGAACTGCTTTATCCGCGTTGCTGGCGTAATGGTTAGTGATACGTAAATACAGTGTTGTACAAAAATATTGCTCCTTAGTACATCTCGTACGTAGTACAGCTCTCAGTACATAAAAGTCCGCGATACGATATGCCTATCTCATATACATAAGCCACAATAATGTATTTTGTGATTTTTTTAATTGAAAATTGAGAAGTGATTTATGAGAATTATTATTAGGCATGGCACATTAATCTTTTCGAATAAAAGTTACTTGATCATCAGGACATATTTACGTACATAATCTTTGCCCTTAATAGTATGTTATTTAGACGAATAGTTTTGGGAAATAATGTAAAATTAAAATAATTCAACGCTGGGCTCGGGTCTGTGATTATGTGTGTAGTGGCGCGAACGAGCCGTGGAGTTGTGACGCATAATCCTGGCCGCGTGATAAAAATATCAGCGATTTCTTTTAAATTATACGCGTGTGAAACTGCGGGGCTCAGCAGTATGATATATATTTAAGACAAAATTTTACTAACTTCTTAATTACGTATTTCATAATAGGAAAGCGTTAGCAGAAATCGCTAAATAGCTGTTTCAAAATGGCAAATTCAGATTATATTTGGTACATTATCTTACGAAAAATTGTTCTTGCGAAGTACGTTACTAGTGGGCCGGTTTGTCTTAGCGTCACGTCGTATATACATTTGAGTACATTTGCCTCGCAAATATTAGTTCCATAATAAAAACTAACTATCGAGGTTATTTAGGCTGTTTTATATATACCTTAGCAATAATATCTTCAAGCTGCCAGTTTCTCATTTGCGTCATAGGTTGACGGCAAATAGGACAATTCGGAGGGCACAGTACGTTGGTGCATGAGTTGCACAAACTATGTCCTGATTGACATTGGAAGATTGGAGGGGACATAGTTTCCATGCACACTGGGCATTCTGGCAAGTCAACCGATGCCCCGGTAACCCTTTTAAAAAGAAAAAAATTGTTAAATTTGTTACATTTAGATCAAGTAAAGCAGGCTATTATGCAATGAATTAAAAAAAGATTGAAATGAGTGAATTATTATTTGTGTGAGGTTTTGGCGGATCTCAAACTGTCATGTAGTGATTTTTATTTATTTAACCCTATATTGTGTAATACAGGTGGCGTTTTGCCTAATAAAGCTTGGTTATTGTGCACAAGTGAAGTGGATTGAAAATAATAATATGGATCATGAATTCTGAGATGCCACAAAAAATCCCAAGAAAGTTCTAACAAGGGAGCCACCATCTTGTTAGGATCTTGAAATCGTCATAAGACTGGAAACTATATTCACTCGATAAGGTAATGGTATGGTAATGGTCTTTAATTAAGAGAACCGGTTGCCAATTTAGAAAAAAAAATAAGACAAAACATTACTAATGTCGTAGTGTTTAAAGTTACCACAACGTTTAACCAAATCACGTTTTGAAAAGGATTTTCTTAGATTATCCATAGTATCTAATAACTATAATTATGTCGAAAGTGATAACTAAGTGAAACGTAAATAAAAATTAAGCTAATAACAAGATCGCATCTGCTAAAGATATAAAAATAAATAATACAGTATAATATGTACTTGGTAATTAATATACAAATATAGTTTTACTAATTTGTTAATTTTGCTTAATCATTCTCAATCATTCAATCGTCAGACAATTTTGAGGAATAATTTTGACGGATAATGCATGGAACAACTGTCCAAATTCAAAAAAATATTCAATGAATAAAGTTCTATGACGATTGAAAAATAGCGCCTTAGAAATACCTCAATGCCTTAGAATAGTAAAATAATAGGTAATACAGGAATAGAGACTTACTTTTTATTAACTTTCGAACACGCCATGTTATTCAGGACCTGTAATATTAAAAATATTATAAATTATTTCGAGTATACATTTATAAATCCAAATTAAGCGAAAGTAAGTTACTTGTTAGTGTGTCCGTTGTTACGTTTTCACGCCTAACCGCTGAAACAATTTCGATGAGTTTTGGTATAATTAGAGATAAATTGAACCTTGGTGAAGGACATAGGCTATCTATTGTTGCGAAAATAAAACTTGAAGAAGTGAAATATGGGATGAAAGTTTGTTTGGAGAACACATCATTTCTCAAATTAGGGTTATGAGAATTTATATTGATTCTTTTGGTAAGAAATAAAAAGTTTAGCGTTTTTGAAAAATCATCCCTCAAGGCGGTACAGTGGTTGGTGATTGCAATTATTTTTTATCTTAGTACCTTTAGTCTATCTATACTAAACCGTTGGCAGATTTTCGATATCTGTCAGAGAGATATCCTACTAATATTATGAAAATGATAGTTCGGATGCCGATTTGGATAAAATTTAGCATACAGGTAGTTTATAACCTGGACTATTTTAGTTTATTGAAGACTGGACTATTTTAGTTTATTGAAGACTGGATATTTTTATGCCGATAAAGACTCAATTCTGAAGTACACGCAGACTAAGTCGCGGGCAGAAGTTATTGAAGTGAAACTTCTTATGCGACTTCCAAGCGTTATACGTTAAATGTTAAACGTTTAACGCACATTATCGGTATCTCCTCTTTGTGTGAGCCAGAGCGAGAGAGTAAATGTCGGTGTGTATGTATATTGCACACTGTTTAAATAAAATAGAAAATGTCTTTTAAAATGAAGTTTCACTTCTATCGTGTGTGAATGTTAAAGACCCCTCTCTAAAGGATGGTTCATATTACATAAAACCGGGCGCCGGCCAGGACACGGTCAAACATCTATAGTATACTTTTGTATGAAGTAATTTATGATACACCGGGTCGGGGCCGGGCCGGGACACGGTTAAACATCAATAGTATACTTTTGTATGAAGTAATTTATGATACACCGGGTCGGGGCCGGGCCGGGACACGGTTAAACATCAATAGTATACTTTTGTATGAAGTAATTTATGATACACCGGGTCGGGGCCAGGCCGGGACACGGTTAAACATCAATAGTATACTTTTGTATGAAGTAATTTATGATACACCGGGTCGGGGCCGGGCCGGGACACGGTTAAACATCAATAGTATACTTTTGTATGAAGTAATTTATGATACACCGGGTCGGGGCCAGGCCGGGACACGGTTAAACATCAATAGTATACTTTTGTATGAAGTAATTTATGATACACCGGGTCGGGGCCGGGCCGGGACACGGTTAAACATCAATAGTATACTTTTTTATGAAGTCATTTATGATACACCGGGTCGGGGCCGGGCCGGGACACGGTTAAACATCAATAGTATACTTTTGTATGATGTAATTCATGCTACACCGTGCGGGGCGCGCCGGCTGGGACAAGGTCAAACATGTATAGCAGGGGTTCCTAAACTTTAAAGATAACGGAACACCAACCAAACACCTTTTATTTTATGAAACCCCATATCAAATTATTACAAATCAATACTGATATTTATATAAGAACATTTTTTTTAAGAAACGTGTAATATAATTGTAACACACTATTCTTAACTTAACTTAAGTTCTCTGTAATTGTATGTGGTTTACTAGACCGGGCTATCCTGTAACTTAGGGGGAATGATGCTTCAATAGCACTTTTATTATCAGTTTTTGCAAACTTATGTAAATTTGTCACTGTGGAAGCCATACGTCTATTTTGTGTCTATGAACAAAAAAAACTGATATCTTTGTCCTCCAGATTTTCATGGTTAGAATCAAAGTGTTGTTTTAGCTTTGCTGGCGCCAGAAAACTATGTACTAATATTTTTTACAAATGAGGCATAATCCATCTGGTTCCTCAGAATTCCCAACAGGCAATTAACAAATAAGAGTCGTCTTATCTTCTTTTTTATCGAAGATTTAGCTCATTCATTTTTTCTTCTAAAACTAGTTAATTTTAGCTCACTACCTACCTATTTACATTTAAGTAATTAGTCCTTCTAATCACATATTTTGTACTATTTCAAAATAATCTTTGTAACCGTGGTATTATTTAATAGCTACTAATAAATATTTTTTGGCGGAACCCTGATGAATATTCTACGGAACCCCTAGGTTCCGCGGAACCCAGTTTGGGAATCCCTGATCTATAGCATACTTTTGTATGAAGTAATTTATTATACACCGAGTCGGAGCCGGGCCGGGTGCACTTGGCAATTTTTTTATCTTTGCCTATACTATATAATATTACACGACAATCGTTCTTAAAGAGTAAACTCCAGTCGCGCATCGGAGCTGACACGCACCATTTTTAAAACACCTGCTGATCAAATTTTACGGAGTGTAGTGCTTTTATTACACACAGGCTACCGTTTGAGAATTATACGTATTCAATATAATATAAAATTTAATAATAATAAAACATACTCAGTAATCATCTCCCTGAATGTAGTTTTCTATCCGAGAAAGAATTTTTAGAATCAGACCAGTAAGTAGTTCCAAAGATTAACTTTCTAAACATACCAACTTTGATAAAGATGATAATATGTATAAGTTGATAGTTTGATGATTTTCCAACTGCTCGAAAACTTCAAATTATATAGGTAATTGCCGTCAGACGAATTGGGCGACGAAACTGGATGATGTAATAAGGTTAGCATATAGCAACAAGCCACATATTCACATTTCAGAAATTTCATTAAAACTAAAGTTTTGAATTGTGACAAATCTTTAAAATTTTGTCAAGATCGCATGCCACATATTATAAAGACAAAATAATGGTGAACAACCTTTTCTTATTAAAATACTTAAATGACTCATTTGTTTCTCATTAAACCAAAAAAAATTCGTTGCGGCGCCATAACTAAAACGTATTTGCGGCCCTTATAAAAAAAAGGTTGAGCATTGCTGATCTCACCTTTTTATTTTGATAGTAGCAGAATTGAATGAAATATTTATAAGATGATAAATAAAATAAGTATCTAAATGTTACTTTGAATTAGGCTTTACGAGTATTTTTCTGTAAACTCTGATTCACTATAAATTGTATTCAACTATACTAGATGTGCCCGCGGCTCCGCTCGCGTTGACTCAGAATACCGTCGGTAGAGCGCACGCGCGAATCGTGCTGCCTCCGTTTAAAATACGGAAGACAAAAATGCTTATTGTGGATGATCCTTAGAAGATAGATATATGCTATCACTGACTTATTTGTAGGTTTTTTTAAGATCATTAATTATGTAGAATATTAATTATATATATATCTCGTATGGTTTACTCAGCGTAAGCCATTTAAGCACCTCAAATGCATATTTTTCCGAATTGATTCACAATTATCGTCACTTGTTATTTCGTATGTTACTTAATCTTACAAAATATATCCTATAACCTGGCCAGATAACATAGCTATGAATTAAAACAAAAACATGTGTATCGGATAAGTAGTTTTCGCGTGAAGAGAACATAAACAGACAGAGAGACGTCGAGTTTTATAATATGTATAGAATATATATACATATACTCATATATGACTCATAAAAACCCGCGAATTAACGTTTTTATTTTGTTAATTTAATTATAGTTGGCATTCTTTAAAGCGGAGCCAAGATGTATTCCATATATTTTATCCAGTAATTTAACTACCATTACTTAAATCCCGTTTTATTTTAATTTTCTCGCACAGTGAAACAAAAACATTCTGCTATTACAATTTGCTTAGTGGTAGAATATGACTACTCTGTTCTGGATCGCGACCAAGCTACACCAGGTGTAACACTCATAACGGCATGCTTAGGTGTGTCGCCATCCAGGATAAGCCGGTGTGTATCCAGTAATCAAGTTGGATGGTAGGGTTCTGTATCTGACTGAGTCTCCACCACCAAGCACATGATTATAAACCCATCATAGGGACTTTGTTTTGACGATGTTTGCCAAGCCCGGCAAAAAAGCTTCGCTTCCCGATAGCTATCGCCCGATCAGCCTTTTAAACACACTAGGGAAACTTTACGAGCGGCTCCTTCTGAACCGTCTCAAAACCGTTATAGATATTAAAAATCTATACCCTCCCGAACAGTTCGGTTTTCGCGCCCGACACTCGTGTACACATCAAGTGCACCGCCTCACGGAGCACATCACGAGCAACTTTGCCAAAAGTAGTATCGCCCCCGCCCGTACGCTTGCGGTCTTTTTCGACGTAGCTAAGGCCTTCGATAAGGTCTGGCATGCCGGACTAGTCCACAAGCTACATCAATTAGAAGTCCCGGATAGGTTAGTTCATCTAGTTCACGATTTTCTACGCGACCGCACCTTCCACTACCGAGTGGAAGGAGTACTATCTACCGCCCACCCTATACGCTCAGGCGTCCCGCAAGGTTCCATTCTGGCGCCTTGCCTTTTCAATCTGTACGTCAGCGACCTCCCGAAGCCCCCCGGGGTCGAGGTAGGGCTCTACGCTGACGACACAGTCATATATGCGTCAAACAGACACAGAAAAAATCTCGCCTGCGCAGTCCAACGTGCCGTAACCACTCTCGGGGAGTGGTTTCGAACGTGGCGAATAGCTATTAATCCGGTAAAGAGCGCCGCGATTATGTTCGAACCGCATACATGCAAACTACCACGCACGGTAGGACCCCTCTCATTATTCGGTACGAATATCCCTTGGGCAACCAAGACTAAATATCTGGGTGTCACCCTCGACTCGAAGCTTAACTTCAACGCACACGTTACTATAGTCAGGAATAGGGCCATCTGGATCCTTTCCCGCTTGCGACCCTTGCTCAGTTCGGTAAGCAAAATGTCCTTAAGACATAAGCTCACACTGTACAAGATGTGCGTCCGTCCGATCTTGACATATAGCTGCGCCGCGTTCGCACATATGTCCAAACATAACTTTGCCCGCATGCAAAGAGTCCAAAATCGGTTTCTCCGTCGCCTGCTTGACCCTCCAGCCTTCGTTAGGAACATGGACCTGCACAGGGACATGAGGCTTCCCTCGATAGAAGCATATGTGAAATATCTCACCAGGAGATACTTCGATAGCGCTTCGAATCATCCCAACCCGCTCGTAAAATCCACCGTGAACTACGTCCCAGACAACTCGATCCCCGTTGCCAAACGTTATAAACGCCGTCCGCGAAATCTCTTTGTCGATCCCGATGACGACATCGAGAACGCTAACAATTTCTACGCGTCCGCTCCCGCAACATATGCGTGCTCGCGCCCACGCCCGCGAAACCACCGTTCCCTCCGCAGGGGACGTACGGTTAACTTCGCTCCCGCACACCCGCCACGACCGCCCTCCTCTGCGGCAACTCAAGCCTAGGTCCGATCCATCGGCATGGAGCCCTTGAGCCAAGCAGCCGCTCGCGCGATACAAGTGACTCTACAATCACTAGCTTTCACAGCCATACATGACACTGCATTATACACACATGCACAACACACATAGGTACATAGGTTCTGTAAGGGACCTTTTTTTTTCTTTTTTTGCCTAGTTAGATTAGACAAAAATTTTCAGACCACTAAATACACATACACATTTTCCTTCCCTCCTCCCAGGGGGCAGAAACATGTATATATGTATAGTTAGTTTAGATCGAATTACGGATAGGGAATTAGTCAGATCGCGACTTAATTGCATACGCGCAACAGTCCGAGTCGAGGTTCGGCCACTTTGGCACCCTCGGATGTTGTTGCTTAGCTTTCGTGGCTGAGTGCCCTAAGCGCTCGCCCCCAAGCCCGGTAAAGCTGTAAAAGCCGTAAAGGCTCCAGGGCCCCTAAGGCTAACAGTATAGTCAGTTCGAAAAAAAAAAAAAAAAAAAAAAAAAAAACGATGTTTGCAGGCTGACCAGGCAACGACGACTATTGATGGATTAATGACCTCTCGGTGGTTGGCATTGTTTTGGTTTGTACTATGCTTATCATAAGGCACAATGCCGTGCCCCTATAACAATATATATATATTCCCTATATTTATAACTAGCGTCTGGCCGAGGCTCCGCTCGCGTGAACTAACTAAATTGTTCTTAACGGGATAAAAAGTATCCTATGCGTCAATCCAGGTTATAAACTATCTGTGTGCCAAATTTCAATAAAAAGGACCGGTTACTAATTTAGGAAGAAAAAGAAGAAGTAGTATGTCATCCACTATAGGATCACACTATGAGAAAATGTATTGACTACTTCTAGTATTGTAATTAACTGTGGCTGGGCTCTTGCTTTTTTTTTTCTTCAAAAAAAGACTTTCCTTCTATAACTGTATTTTCGTTATCCAAGGACGTAGTAGCACTACATATCAACAAAAAAAATATTTTTTCTAAATGAGACCTTTATTGATTATAGTACCTACTTTGTAGTTCAATGAAAACATATAACATGTTTTTAATAAAGCTCATACAATGCACGATGTACGATAAAACCCACGTCCCGCTCTGTGGCGTTTAAACCCATGTCCTTTCCGATGACCTTTTTATATCATCAGTCGCCGTCAATATGAAACGTAAGTAACTATTCGGATCCGTTTTTAATAACCTATCCAAAAAAGGAACACAAGTTCCCTACGGGCAATGCTAACTTTTTGTCTTGTAGACAAGGAGATTCAAATTCCCGAAACATTTTATACAATTAGACCCCATTACATACTTAATTATCATTAGATATTTTACAGATAATTAATCAAATTAGGATAAAACAAAGAAATAATTATCCTACAAGAATCCTCCCCTTTACCCAAATCCTGGTACGTCTCAGGATGGTTTCTTTTAAGATAGATTTCTCTATCTTTATGATACTCTTTTATTATGAAATTAATACATGAATTTTTCCTCGATAAAATTGTATTGTACCTAAAATTGTAGGTGCAAGTCCCTACGTGAATTAGTTACAATATAGATAAATCTATCTCGGCTTATTTTCGGAGTGAAGATAATCGTAAATGTATACCTACTGATAAGGTGTAAATATCATTTAAAGTCTTTTATACATTTATTATAATAGAACAATCGCTCTTAAAAAAAAACAACGAAGCTAATTTGTAGTTACACTGAATAATTAAAATTACAATCACTTACCGGGTATCAAATATCAATTTATTTTCTACGTAACGAAATGTTTTAGTATATATAGAGAGCAATTTTACAATTAAATAATAAAGCAAACGAAAATATGGCAAATGCAATAAATTTAACAATGAACAAATAGTTTTCACAACAGGATTTCAGAACTAATGCAGAAACACCGCAATTTATACTGCACCAAAGATACCAGAGTTTGATCCACGTTTACACATTTACTACATAGCTGCATAGTTATTATGTCAATTGCCAGACATATGATACCTTATCAAATAATATAGACTTTTATTCCTATACAAATAAAGTCCATTTACATATAATACAAAAATAAAATTCGGGTATTCCAACATAATTTTCCTCAATGTTTCTATTATAAAATTTTATATCGATTTTATTGTCTTTGGTTATTAGAAACAAAATAGGTAAGAACAAAAATTGAATTACAATACAATTGTATGTTAAATATAATATTAGGAGTCCTATTTTACTAAGGCACGTTTTTTTGTTGTGAATCCATATTTTAAGATTGCGATGTGTCAAAGATAAGTATAAGCCACGGCTAGTTTACATTCGGCTGCGCTCGGACCGCGTATTTATCGGAACAGTTTAAAAGAACAGTTATTTACAAGTAACAGTTTCTCTATAAACTGAAAAAGCTGTAACTAAATACTACTTACATGTTCCACATAATGGTGTTGTAACATGGTCTTCTCTATTTAAGCTGGACGTTTATTTTCTTAGAGAGAGATATAAACAAATATGACGAACAAGCTCAGTACATATTCTTTTCAATTATAGTATTAGAAAGGGACAGCATCTTATAGAATGCTATTATTTTGGAATATGTTCTTTTAGTCAGATCGCGACTTCTTCGCATGATCGGCAACAGCCCAAAGCCGCCAAAGCAAGGCAACAAGTTCTGAGGGTGCCAAAGTGGCCGGACCTCAGTTCGGACTGTTGCCGCGTATTTATTTATTTATTTAGGCAACCAACAAAGCATACACTTCATCAAAATTGAAAGAAAATTACAAAACATGCTTAACTTAGAATCTAAGTGTTGCCTTAATTAAAGGTAGCTCTGACATGCAAAAAAAGTAGTGTAAATGAGTTTAAATGTTCTGAGGTGCTTTTTCGATATATTAAGTCAAAATAAGACGAAAAATAAATAGTTTAAATTGAAAAAATATATAGTTTGTTTGGGACATAATAAGGTAAGTTTTTACTAAATTTCATGAAAACATTTTTTTTGTAAAGTATAAAAATAAAAACCATAAACTTGGTTATTTTAATTTTTCACATAAATTTTGAGGCTATATGAAAAAAGGATAAACACAAAAGTTGTAGATCTTTTTATTACCTACAACTATGTCAGTTAACTTTTTTCAATACGGCTTGTAGTTTAACCGGAAATCGAGATTAACCATTTTTTTCCTTAAAACAATTTTTCCATTTATTTTTCTTATATTTCCAATGGGTTTTATCCTACTATTTTTTTCACTTTTTACTATTTTCAAAGGCTTCAGCCCTGGTCTAGACCATGTTTCTTAAGATGAAACCGCTCTAGGCGGCAACGGCACGGTTTCACATTTATTTTTCCTATAGCTCACCCCTACGTAATCAAAATAAAAGAGTGAAAGAAGGAATGCGGTTAGCCTTGCCAGAGATACGGTTTATATAAGTTATATTCATATGATTTTTTACACTTTTCACATAATATGTACGACTGTGACCCCAAGGATAAAAAGTAATACATACAACTTTTGAACCTTTTATAAAAACCGAAAGTATTATTTTCTAAGCTAACTATGTATAATGTCACTATAATATAACTGTAACCGATCAACATTGCATATCACTAGCATACTCTAGTACGTCTGTGGTCGCAGAGTACGAGAGTACCAGTGTTGCCGTTTTAGTGACTTTGTCACTAGACTCAGTGAGTTTTCAATGTCTATGGTGACATTTTTTACGATTTAGTGACAAAAAAATATGTGGTGACTTTTAGTGACTTCTTAACAAAGAATACAGGTATTCTCTACCAACAGATACTTCGTGATCAACACAGCAGTTATGTGATATTTAACTTATTAATAATATCTACTTCTAATTAGCCAGTTTTTGAGTAACGTATACTGGCAACATGAAATGTACATATGACTATCGGATTACGGACTCGGGGATTTCCTTACAATTAACGTTCCACGTTACAGTATTTCGTCCAATTATACGCATGATTACGCATCTCAAACTGTCAGGAATAATAATATTGCTATCTCATCTTACAATGTTTAGAGTAATACATAAAATATAATGTACAATGTATAATAGTTTCATTAGTTTATTCGTTCGCTCCATATTCTTTGCGATAAACGTAATTTATTATTTAGTTTTCAAGTTTGATTAGAGTTAAGTTATTTGCTTCTAATTACTACTTTAATACATGAATTTATTTAGTGACTTTTTGAATTTATTTTTTCTCAAAACCTAGTGACATTTTAGTAATAGTTTGGTGAGTTTATTTTTTCTTAAGCGGCAACACTGGTGAGTACGTAGAGGAACATTTGTGAGGCTTTGGGCGTCACACATGTCCACACACATGTCTAGTCTGTGCACATGTCTAATTTCTAATTTTGTATATAAGAGAAATCAACACCACTATTATAGTGTTGTATAAATAGATCTTATTGAATTTTTCTAAAACAAAATAACTTTACAGCACACCTAATTGTAAACTTTTTCCTACAATATACGGATTTGATAGGTATTGCGTTTGTTATAGTAAATCTGGTATGCACTGTAAAGTTTACTCATAGATGCTTATACCATGTATTTGTAAGTTAATTTTGTATGATAATTATTTATTTAATCATCCGCAGACTTATATAAATTTAAGACCTAAACCTGAAAAATGGATGAGACTGAAACTTCAACTGATAGAAAAAGTTTATTTAACGATGATCCTACTGATCAGCTGGCTCTTCTTGATAAATATGTTAAAATAAATGTCATCAGGAATAGTTCTTTCGAAGGGTTTATACATTCCATAGATCCAGTGTCGAGGAGGTAAGTAACTACTAAAGAGTTTATAGTTTCTAAATAGCAGAAATTATAAAAAATAAAAAGAAAACCATTTAGTTAAATTTAAGAAAAAATATATATTAGAACTAGCTCTGCCCGACAGTTTACCCGTGTAAAATTTATTTGACCTAGTGTCTACTGCACCACCATCAATGCACCTGTTTAACCTATCATTATTCTCATTTCCCGTACTTGCCTAGAACTTGCTAGATTGCTTGACGTTCATGATTACTACTCTGCTACTTGGGCTCTACGCAGATGACGCTATGCAAGTATCCGATACTCAGCAACTCGAGTATCGTGATGACTATTGCAGTGTATTTCTAAAGAGCTCCACACATGTACAAGAGTCAGCATAATATTGGTGACCCCAGTCTCATGCAATGTATTTGCCGCAGTCACCGTGATTTCTAATCATGGTGTAGCAATCAATAAAAATTGAATCAGTTCAAGTGGTAGAGGAACATCCATGTTTGTTGTTTAATTACTTATTTTATTCAGTTTATAAAAGGCTAAGAATTTAACACCAGTTTCATGTTTGAAGCAATTGTGGCTCAATGGTAGCGTGTACTACTTCACATTGATTGACGTGAGTTTGAATCCCTGCAATGAGCCTGAGCTTTTGGTGAAGGAAAACATTGTGAGGAAACCATAGCATGTTGGTAGGGCTTTTTCTAATGCACGCCTGGCTAGCTACCACCCTCAAGTTGAAAATCTGCCGCCAAACATCAATAGGTGTGTTCCGGCAGCTGCATTTGAGAGCCAGTCTTCCACTACATTTAGAATATTATTATCTTGGTCCACATCATCTCTTAACATCATGTGAGATTGTGGCCACTTAGCCAAAACTATAACGATAAAAAAATAGAATATTGTGGAATAGAAAGGATTAGTGGTTTTCGCGTGAAAAGAACATAAACGGACAGACAGATAGATAGATGTTGAGATTTATAATATGTATAGATGTAATACTAGTTGGCCCTGCAGATATTGTTCTGTATTTCGCAATAGTGAATAACTCTAACACAATGCCACCTATCCCATTTTTTTCCTCATAACTTTTCCATGACCGTACAAAACTAAAGAATTACACATATCCATCCTTTAGGTAAATTGTGTGTCATTTGAATCGAGTTCATACAAATATCTGATATTAAATAGTATTTCCTGCAATGTCCTGTGAAACTTTCCAGTTCTTCTTGTCCAAAACCTAAGAGTAATTTGGAATATTACTAACATTTTAAAACAAAAAAGAACCAATTCGGTCTAGCCGTTCTCAAGTGATATACTTGTCAAGGACAATCATTTCATTTTTATTTATATAGATTAAATGAAGAATTATTTTGTTCCAGTATTATACTGTTTGTACCTCAAACTGATTTACATCAGATCATTTTGATACCGGGTCCAGCAATAATTGAAGTTTTTGAAATTCCTCCACCATCAAATTTCACACCCAGCATAAGAAAACAAGATAAGATTGAGCTTGAAGAACCTACTACGGACAGAAAGGAGAAGGTAATAGCTTGGTTGAAAAAAAATTTAATACCCGTCACAGAAATGGGTGATAAAATTGCTATCGGAAATGCATTAATATTACCACCATATGGTTTATATGATATATGTACAGACAATCCTATTGTAGCATTACAAATAAAAAAAATTATAGTTTCAATGCCAGATCATTATGAAACAAACAAATAGTTATACTTATTTTTATTATGAAATAAATAAATATAATTAAATTGTTATATGTATGATATAGTTTTGTACTTTTTTGTCGTGGACCGATTTAAAAAATCTGAGTCTGGCCCCAACTGCCATTGATATTAAGTTTCAATTGCAATCAAGTTATATGTATAATCATCTATTAGGTCTTTACCTATGAAATTGCCGTTTTGTATGAAAAAATTTAAACAATGTTTTTTTATGTATTTTTTATTTGTATTAATTGAAGTAATCACCCATGCAATCAATGCATCTTTGCCAGCGCAGTGGCAGTTTATTGATGCCTTCTTAAAGAAATCAGCTGGACGGGAGGCAAAAATTTCTTTAATGGCATTTTGTACTGCCTCTCGGGTATTGAATTTATTTCACGCCAAGGAGTTATCCAAATTCTGGAAAAAGTAGTAGTCTGTAGGCGCAAGGTCTGGTGAGTAGGGCGGATGACGGAGAACTTCCAACCCCAGTTCTTGCAACTTGGAGACCGTCTGTTGTGCAGTATGAGGTCGCGCGTTGTCGTGCAGGAGCAGCGGAGACGAGCGATTGACCAATGCTGGTTGGAGATGTGCCAGCTTCTCCATCATTGTGTTCAGTTCTTCACAGTACACATCTGCAGTAATGCTCACCCCGTTTGTTAAGAAGCTGTGATGAATCACACCGGCGCTAGACCACCAAACAGTGACCATCACTTTTCTAGGGGTAAGTTTTCGTTTAGGGCATTGTTTAGGTGCTGAACCAACCAACTTGCTGAGCGCTTGCGGTTATCAAACAGAATCCATTTTTCATCGCAGATAACAATGCGGTTGAAAATTCCTTCATTTGTGTGTCTGTTGAGCAGTGCAAGGCATGTCTCGACGCGTACTTCGCGCTGGCGATCATTGAGTTCATGGGGCACCCATTTGTCAAGCTTTTTTACCTTGCCAATTTGACGCAAATGGACCAATATTGTTTTGACTTTAATTCACTTTGACTTTAATTAAACTAAACTTTAATTCAGCCGTAGATTGTGTATCATCAGCTTCCACAAACGCCTTTAATTCGTCATTGTCGACCAAAGTCTTCGGACGACCGCGAGGTTCATTTTTCAGGTCGAAATTCCCAGATCGGAAGCGAGCAAACCAATAACAGGTGGTGCGTTGGTTTGTAGTGTTAGCTCCGTAAACGTCGTTGATGTTGCGTGCCGCTTGTGCCGCGTTACTGCCACGACGGTACTCATATTCCATAATTACTCGAATTTTTAACGTATCCATGATGACAAAAAAGATGAAATGCGATGAAAATGTAACACTAATCAATAAACAAATGACTACTTTTGGAAAAAGAATTCCATGTTTTTAAAATAAAATTAATTTGAAATTAGAATTCTTAGCCAAACAAAAAATATTTTAATTTGAAATGGCCAGTACTGCAGAACGGCAATTTCATAGGTAAAGACCTATTATATCTAGTAATATAATAAAGCCGAAGAGTTTTATATTGATTGATTGTTTAAACATGCTTATCTCTGAAACTACCAGTCGGATTCGAAAAATTCTTTTTGTATATGATAGCCAGATTCACGAGGAATAGTATAGGTTATCTAGCGTTAGGCTACACCTCTCAGTTAGCCTTAAATATTCACTTTTGTTAAATAAGTCGGAACCCTAACTGGGTTACCCGCATGCGCTGGCGTAATGGTTAATAATACGTAAATACAATTTTGTACAAAAATATTGCTCCTTAGTACATCTATAAAAAAGTGTGCTGTCCACAATAAGGTGTTTTTTGAAAAAGTGTTATTGAAAAGTGATTTATGAGCATTATTATTAGGCATGGCATATTAATCCTTACGAACGAAAGGTACTTCATGATCAAGACAATTTTATGTAGGTAAACTTTGCCCTATATAGCATGGTATTTGAACAAATAGTTTGAGAGATAGTATAAAATTAAAATAATTCAATACTCGGCTCGAGTCTATGATTATAGGTGTAATGGCGTGAACGAGCCGCGTGACATGTAACGCATAACCCTGGCCGGCTTATTAAAAATATTGTCTTTTCTAAAGTATTATAAATCATCAATCAGCGATTTCTTTTAAATTATACGTGGGTGAAAAACCGCGGGACACTGCTATTCAAAAACATATCCATATAGTTTCATTATAAATAATGAATGACCGCGACGTGCTGTGCCGTGCCTTGCCTAGGCGGCACCTGGTGCGGTTTCACCTTTACTCATACAATAATGAGTTTCGTTTTACGCATCCCATTAAAGATTAGAAATAAAGTATTTTCGCATATTTTATTTCCATGCATAAAGTAGGATACGATGTTATAAAGTATGGTTAGCAGACCCTATGTTTATAGGACATATCGCTTTGACTTTATAATCAAACATGAAACTTTATACATTGTCGTTTCAGAAATTATGGTCTTTTATAAACAATTTTACATTATTTTAAAACGTGTTTAAATTTTACACTTGTCAAATAGAATATTTGAATACTACACGGTTATATAATTATTATCCAATAAGTGCCAATAACTGACACATTCATACTATTGTAAGCAAAATTTAAAAAACATTCAAAAGAGAATTAGCATTACTTTACGAGCTACCGATAAATATGTATGTTCTCTGATTGTAGCAATAAAAACGCTATAGTGGTATTCATGCTTCAAACAAGAACAAAAAATAAACGATGTTGCAACAAAATAAAACTGTGTTTCATTTGCCCTACCGTAATAGAATGCGAGTCGTGTATTAAGTGATATTACTACATTCATATTAATATAATTATGATATACAATTTACTATAAATAATAACTATCTAAAGTATACAACAGAGTCATTATGTTATGTTGTGAAATGTGAATTGCTGTAGATATAAGGTTGTTGTACACTCGGTAACAGACGACAATACTAATGAGTAATGAATAAACTGCGCGACGCGGATGACGCGATGTCGCGCTATATTTTTGTACGACACTACGACAGTTCCTGCCTCCTGCGTCTCGTCAGTCTCTTGTATAGGTAGTCTCGTGTGTATGCGAATCTGAGTTACACAGGTTTTTATGTTATAAACTGATAAGAATTATTCTTGCGCTACACTATCAGAAGAGTGATAATGTTTTAAAATTTATTTAAGGCATTCATATATTTATATAAACTTGTAAAATGTCCGAGGATAATAATAGAAAAGTGCAATATTTGGCGGGTATTTGTGGTAAGTTGTTTTTAGCGGGAAATATAAATTAATATAAGTATGATATATGTATTTTATTAAATTTTACGTTATTTTAAAACTATAGCGTCATTGGCATTTATGTTTACGGGAGCTACATTATCGTGGCCGTCTCCAGCAATACCAAAGTTCAATAATGGTGAAGCGAATGTGCAAATTACTGATGTAAGTACATCTAATTATAAAAACTAAGAAAAATATTTTAACATTAATCGTGAACTCAATTTAATATCTTAATTGAGAATAAAAAACACATACGTACTTATTGAAATTTTATCTGGGCATAAATTACTAAAGAAAATGTGCGTATGTACGAGTACGTGCGTATATAACCGTAGTCATAACAGGGGTTTTGTTCATTGTACCTACTGTGTTTGTTTATTTTAATTGTAAATTAACTCTTATTGAATACATAACAATGTAGTGAATTAGTGTCAGTTGAATTTTAAAGTTCTAGCATTGCCTATTGACAAGTAATACCACTTGGAATTCTATTTATTTAACTATTTTTTTTGTAACAGCCATCTCCCAATGCTTATAAGAACGTCCCATATTGTCATAAGAGGTACTACCTATGTATACATTGTGCGGACCTCAGGTGTACGCATTGAGATATTATGTACGTAGTAGTAGTACCTCAATGGGTGAACGCAATTTTTCATAATGCATGAAATTTTGCACGGAATATAGAAAACGATTTTCTAAATCTTGTACCCAATTTAAAAATATATTTAGAACTTGTCGAAATAAGTATTTAAAATTTCGGGGTTGAAGTACCTATTGTCAGTCTGTTTACCATATTCCCAGTGAACACGATACCTTTGATATCACACATAAGGCATACATAAGTCACAGTCTTTTCATGTACATATATGTTTCTTATAGGCAATGTATATAATGAGAAACTGGCAAAGTATAACATGCATTTCCGATTCATTTCGAATATTCACGTGAGAGTTTTTGACATGATCTCAAAGTGTCAGGTTATGGTTTATAATAGTACCCTCATGCTCGGGAGAGCAAGGGGTTTATATGAGACTCTTCTATACACATAATATTGAAGTATCTGTTTGTAATGTCAAAATAACTTCTTTTTACTAAATGCATATTAAGGTGTGCATGCAAAAAAATATGTGTGCAGTAGTTTAACGTGTCAGAAGAGAAAACATTTGAAAAAAATGACCTTTAAAATTAAGTCTGGTCGTCTCACACCACTAGGCCAATTGGATGACGACCATAATCATGATAATCAGGACTTGCATTAACGGTACATAATGTAAAAGTATTCTAACTCATTCTCTCGTAGGCTAAATCTTATAGATGTATATGGTTGTCTCTTTTTACTGTGGCGTTTTCGTTTCATCGAGTTTCAAATCACAATGGTGGTGAAGAAGTTTTCACTTAAAAACAATTTTAAAGATTTACGTTACGTTAATTTTAAAATTTAAAATATCACATAAAATACTGCCATAATTACTATTATAGGACCTAATAAGATAAGTATATGAATTAAAAACAAAATCCATTACATGAAATTAAGATCCCGCCAAAAACTCCTACGTGATATTCGAAACAAATTGGAAATGTATTTTATACTTTGCCTAAATAGCATTTGGCATTCTATAGAATGCCTAGGCAAAGTAGATATGTAATAATTCTATTTATTTCATACATTGCCTATATCATATTCATATATTTCATAAAACGATATGATTTGATCTCAAAATTATGTCATACTCTGTGATATTAATATAGCATCATACTGAAGCAAAATATGATTTTAATCTGACGTCCGAGTTAGAGGGTCGATGACGTCAATATTTTATCAACTGAATTACTGCTGAAGGAAGATGTTAAGAGCTTAGATTCCGAAGTAAATATAAATAAAACTCATACTTTCACACTAGAATGACTCAATAGGTAATATAACGTGTTCACTGGGTATCCAGTAATCAAGCGGGGTGGCAGGGATCTTTACCTCGTGTCGCGACCATCATTCACATAGTGATAAAGCCTTCAAAATGTATCTCGTTTGGTTTGTCGTGTTTCGGGATAAATCAGTGTATATAATTTATACAGCAGCCCAAAGGTTTGCAGGCCGACAAAACACCGACGACCGGCGATGCATTGTTGATCACCCTGTGATCGTCGCGCGTTTTTTTTTTAAATTTTATTTACCATCAGGCACAATGACACCACTTTGCCGTGGTACTGTAAAAAAATATTTTTATATTAATTCTAACTTTAATCTATGATAATATGAATGCTTCCTGACGAATTTTGTTTCCTTTTTTAAATATATTGAACTTAAAGAAAGTGCATTTGCATATTATATTTTCTTGGATCCGCATTTGTTTAATGTCTTTAGACACAATGCTCTTGGGTAGTCTCGCTGCATTCGGTAGGAGCCCTGCTAGGCTGTTACTGCGGTCAGGTATTGAACGAGCGTGTCGGACGTCGCCGGACTATTTTTGGGTCCTCAGTACCGGGTCTCTTGGGAGCGGTAAGTTCATAAGGCGTACATTATCTATAGATATAATGAAATTAAAGTGTCTGTTTATAATGTCAAAATAACAGATTTTTACTAAATGCATATGAAAGTATACACGACGTTTAAAACAAAAAACCCATTTTTTAAATTATTGTCTGTCAATCAGTCTTTTTGTTCCGGGTAATCTCCAAAATGGTTAGACCGATTTCCGACCGACTTTTACTGGCAGATAGCTGATCTTATAGGGCATAACTTAGAATACTTTGAATTTAAAAAAATAATTAGAGTTCCGCAAAATCTAGTCACATCTAGTTGATTTAATAAATTTCTCAAACTGGCTAAAAGAAACCTGCTTACTCGTCTCTTACAAGGCAAGATTATAGGTAATATTCCGTGCCTGCACTAAACATTTCGTGGAAGAGCCGAAGCTGAGAATGCCGGGATTCTATACATTGCCTATAACATATAATAAAGTTAAAACGAAAACTATCAGAGGTAAGTAGGCTTTACAAGTTGTCGAGTAATAGTCAACCAATTTATAAAAAGTACTTGATAAGTAATTTCGTACAAATTAAATTGAAAATTACTTAAAGCCCTCTCTCTAAGTCTGCATGTTGTGACGGGAAACTACAGAATCCTACATTGCGCGTGGTCCGAAACACACTTTGCAATTTTTCATCACTTATGTAGATTTTTACGTAACCGTTACTACTAATAAGGTACCTACTTACTAGTGTTTAGATAGTCCGATAAAAAGAATTAATTACACAAGGATGTTCATATCAAAACAAGTAGTAAGTACATTTAAATCACTGGCAGTTTTTGTTTCCTGGTTCCGCATTATGACTGTTATACCTTATTCATCATAAGAAGACTTGCATGACACATTCACAGCACGTAAATTGTTACGGCGTGCAAATTATGTCATACCCTAAAAACATGTATTTCCACTAACAATTAATACTTAAAAAAAAATGGAATATCTTGTAAATTGTAAATAATAATATCTTGTCAAATATCTTATCTTTATCAAATATTTAAAATGATATAATAATAACAATTAAGCAATAATAACAATTGGCTTTATTAAATGTAGAATATGCAAACAAACTGGAAATGCTATCACGTTTAATTCAATTCAGTTATCTTCTTCATTATCATTAATGTCTACCAAATTACACTCACATACAGATATTACAGTTATACATTTTCAAGCATGTATAAAAGTTTTTGTTAAGCGAAAGTAAGTTTCGCAGTAAGTAAGTTTTGAAGCAATGATGGCTACCATCGTGTGCGACTTTGCTTCGATTGACGTGAGTTCGAATCCCTGCAATGAGCCTGAGCTTTCGGTGAAGGAAAACATCGTGAGGAAACCATAGTATGTTAGGGCATTTTCTAATGCCCGCCTGGCTAGCTACCACCCTCAAGTTGAAAATCTGTCGCCAAGAACCAATAAGTGTGTTCCGGCAGCTGCACTTGAGATCCAGTCTTCCACTTAGGTTTAGCGTGTTATCATCTTGGGCCACATCGTCACTTAACATCAGGTGAGATTGTAGCCACTACGCCAAACCTATAACGATAAAAAAAGTTTTTGTTAAGCGAAACATAATAGTAAATCAAATTTCTAGACTTATAGATAGATATTGAAGTTTGTGTAAATATTATTAATCGATAGTTATGTAATAAAAGTTAGTAATATTAATTTACTTAAAGAAAATTCACAGCTTTTATTATATGAAAAAAATAATAAAATCGATATCTGTCTGTTTATAACACATTCAGCCAATTCATGTGGTTTCAATCATATATTAATTAATTATAATGATAAAAAAAAGAAATTTTGTGTTTGTGTTATATGTTACTTATTATTAAAAATAATAAAAAACTTTATTCAAGTTAGGCCCTAAGAAGGCACTTAAGAACGTCAAATCATTACCTAGGTGCTACCGGTTCGGAAAACATCCCAGTCATCGAGAAGAACTGGCAAGAAACTCGATTTTTTTCCACTATACAATAATATGAATATAATAAAATAATATACAATATAATGCAATAATAATAACCATATTTATAATTTAGAGAATGCACAGAACACTTCCATAGAAATGACTATACTATCACTACTTATAATTCTGTTTATTAGTAATTTATGTCTAATAGGCATTTATTTACATTATCTTTACTGTATTAAAATAAACCATTTAAATTATTGTATAATATTATATTTCAGAGTATGATCATTTTCACAAAATTACCTGAAGTTATGTACGTCGCTCGATTTTTAATGGGCACAGCGACGGGTATCATTGCTGTGGTAAGTGTACCGTTTCTCTCCAATAAACTGGATAAGCGATGTTTTTTTTATACAACTAAGGTAGCAAAAAAGAATAGGACCCGCCTGATGTTAATCGGTTATCTTAGCCTTAGGACGTTTGTAATAATACTAGAGATATCAAAGTGCGTTGCAGACCTTGAACCCCCCTTCCCTAAGGAGCTCTGGAAATCTTACTCACTACAGGAACACAACACTAGGTTATTTGGCTGTGATCTTCTATAGGGTGGAGGTATTTCACCAGTCGAGCTGTTCCAAGTAGAAAAATATCTCCAAGGAGATTTCACTGTTCTCGTTAGGCGATTATAATACCGAACCGACATATTTAATAATACTTTATACGTCATATAATAACGGTAATGTTATACGAGTATGATATATCTATTTACAATACACTCGCTTTAAATGAAATTGATAACATTATTATAACACAAACGATAATAACAATAAAATATCATTAATAGCCCACTTAAAGATTAATTATTATTCTACAAATATAATTTACGAGGTTATATTATTATTTAATATTTTAATACGGATTCCTCTCAAAATATATTTAAAAAAATTCATTGTACGGTACATAGTTTAGTGAAGTTTTTTGGTATTATTACATATATATATATATATATTTAAATTGATTACCTGTTTATACTTTTTTACCAATCTAGTTGTAGTTAGTTGAATTTATGTTATCTTTCTGTCGCGTGTTATAAGTATTTGTGGAAATAAGGTATATTTTTCTTTATGTGTTTCCAGCAACACAAATTATTGTCATGATTTTATTTTTCATAAAATATTCTTTCTCAGATTGCTGTCGGTGCACACCGTTTATAATTCTTATTGCATGCTTTTGACACATCAAACCTATTTATATCAGATTTCTTACCCCATACTGTTAATGCGTACATATAAAATTATCTTACAGTAATTGTGTTTACAAAATTTTAGGTAACGATGATATATGTTACTGAAATAGCCGACAAGGAGATAAGAGGCGCTCTAGGAATGGTAGTCCAAGTGATGAACAATCTCGGCAGCCTTATTGTTTACAGTATAGGACCGTTTGTATCATACACTACATTAAATTCTATATTGGTGTCGATACCAATATGTTATGTGTTAGCTTGTCTTTGGATACCTGAGTCTCCGTACTACCATTTGAAGGATGGGAGATTAGACGCTGCTAGGAAGGAATTCATGATCTTAAGGTCCACTAAGGATGAGAAGGTAAAGAATGATTATTAAAGTTTGATACCACAAATAAGTATGTGCTTTTGAGCCTTTTGAGACCTCTTAATGTGGCTCACCGTGTTGTCCACTACTTCATTCAGATCAGAAAACAGCAGTGCGAAGAATAAGAATAAATTGTGAACAAAAATAACTTCAATGTATATAATAATTCTACTGGCTTTTTTATTTTGTAAAATAATTTAACGATGTATAAGTAAACATTAATTTAAATATAGTATAACTATAATTAAATTAATGTTTGTTGTTTTGTATTGTTTTAGTCGGTAGACGAACAACTAAACATAATGCGTGCGAATGTAAGAGAGAGTATGGAGAATAAAACAACTATAAAGGAATTGTTGGTTAATATGAAATACAGGAAAGCTGTGTATATTGTAATAGGTATGTGGATAATTTATTAAAACATATCTCTAATTACATCTTATCTATAAATTTTATAAGAGTCGACTTCTCTCTGTCTGTTTATGTCCTTTTACATTCTTTTTCACGCGAACACCATTTATTCGATTTTTATTTTTATTCATAGCTATGTTATCGGGTCAGGATGTAGAATATATTTTGTAAGATAAAGTGACATGAAATAAACAGTGAAGATAATGGTGGATAATTCGGACAAAGACGCATTTGGGGCGCTTAAATAGACTACGCTGAGTAAACCATACGAGATATATCAAATTAATGTACTACATAATTGTAGATCTCAATAAGACCTACAAAAAAAAAAATCAGCTTTAGCATATATCTATTTTCTAAGGATCACCTACAATAATCATTTTTGTCTTCAATCTTTTGAGCGGGGGTAGCACGATTCGCGCGTGATAATGACTGAATATAAAGTGCTCTACACACCGAATCTGCAGACCCGTCGATATAGCCCGGCGCGGCGTTTTAATGTAGGTGATATAATTTTTTAGAATCGTGTCGACGGATTGTATCCACCCGATCTACCCGGCGATATGTGGCGACTTGTGTATGCATCAGTTAACTAATGATATTCGATGTATCTCCATACTTGACAGTCACTAACAGTTGAAACAAAGTTGGTCATATTGTGTCACCGAAGCGACATGCCGTTGTCAAAATTTTCCGACTTACAAAACGATGTGAAGCCGCCAACTAACAAAGGGCTTGGTGTGTAGAGCACTTAACAACTAAGATAATTTTAATTTGCTGTAATTCCAATACAGATTAAATTACAATGATAACGGTAGGTATTATATAGAAATTAGCAACCGCCCGCGGTTATCACAATATTATATTCAACAAAAATAAAACGTTGCCTTTAACCATCAACCTGATCGTACTTCTAGTAGGTAGTGAAAGAAATTTTATAATTAGTTCAGTAGTTTCAAAGATTACTTCCTAAATCCAAACTTTATCACTTTATAATAATAGTTTAGACAACATCTATTTATTAAAATTATAAATTTTATATTATAAATTTGTTTTAGAAATACTTACTAATATTTATATCTTTTAATTTCTAACATGTTTGTTTGTACCTTTGAACATATGTACATTTGTATGTTGTTTATACTAGATAGTATATATACATAGTTTGTAACTACTGCTGGCCTTGTTATTGTGAAAACTTTATTATCTTTTTATTCGTACAGAATGTAGATACTTCCGTATCTATTATAATGATTAAATGACTATTAATGTCTGTGAAAAACATAGGTCTTGAATCCATTTTATATTCCAAAACCTCACAGACTAAAATAGAAAATTACTATTAATATATAATAATATACTACATATAATAATACATTCCAAACGGTAAAAATTACTTTGTGGGGGATGAGACAGTAAATATTTTTTTATTAAGTTTATAAGAACATTGTTACAAATATCGTAAATCTAAATTGCAGGTTTAAAGGTTTTGCAATACATGACTGGTATTTTAATAATTCAGTCGTACTTGGAAGTTATATTCAGACAAAGCAGCTCAATATCTGGACCTCTAGCGAGTATCGTTTACGGATTCGTCCAAATAGCGGCCGGTGAGACAATTGTAATTTATTTTTTCTACGAGCAAGTTCTAACAACCCTTTGGTGTTTAGAGGAGTTCTTTAATGACAAGAGGACATTATTTTTTAATGAAAGGAATTTATATTTACAGATCCAATATCTTTTGGCATTATCTTTAGGGCCGGATTTAAGAGAGACAACAGAAGAGTTTGCCTCGGGCCTACACAATGCTTTTTTGGAGTTTACTCCTTACGAATCGATTTTTATAATATATTATAACCCTCGATAAGTAAATCGCAAAAATCAAAAGCAAAATCGAGTGATTACAAACAATGAAGCGCAACATATTCTAAGACAATCGTTCTTAAAGAGTAACCTCCAGTCGCACGTCAGAGCTGAAACGCACTATTTTTTTTTAACATATAAAGAAGTTCTAAATTAACAAAACACTTTATTTTAAATAATTTTATAGTGTTTGTTCATATATTGCAGGTATATGCGCAACATTTCTTAGCCGCTGGTTTGGACGACGTATACTTATGATAGTATCGTGCCTCGGAGTGTCTATATCGATGACACTACTTGGTTTGTATTTTTACTTGCAAGACTCCATCAAAGTTGGCCCCGATACATTGGCCTCTCTATCGCCTTTACCTTTAGTGGGGATATTCGGGTTCAACATATTGTATGCAAACGGTATCGGGAACTTACCATACGTTATGCAAGCTGAATTATTTCCGATCAATGTAAAAGCGGTAGCGTCTAGCGCCGCGACGATGTTAGCTTGCGTTCTCGGTTTTGTCGTAACAAAATGTTACCAAAACGTCAAAGATGTTTTCGGTCATTACACCGTGTTTTGGCTGTTTGCAATTATCGGATATATTGGAGTAATTTATATATACTTTTACGTACCGGAGACGAAAGGTAAAACGTTAGAAGAAGTATTGGATAATATGAAAGAGCGGCCAGAAATTGAAGCGTTGCGGAATGAAAATGTAGAAGAAAATGGTGATTAGTTTGTTTTTGATGTGAAGTTCAGCAAATAGCGTAATAGCTCTTGTTATCGATAATATTGTCTGAAGTATTATACATCAAGGTCGGTGTACCTATGTTATCGGTCGACGAACACATATCACTAGATATTAATTACTATTGCGGACAACCTTGTTCCTTAGTAAATATATTTTTTGTAACAAATATTAACATTAAGAGTGATCTGTTTATTACATAGTACTCATTTTTACCAGCGATTTTTATCCCGTTGTCTTCAAAATGTTCAAAAAAAAAAAAAACATTTACGGGTGTGCACATGACTCACCAGTCTCATCACATCGGATGGCTGGTTTAGGGATGCATAGGGGACAAACATTTATTTATATATACTCGTATTTCATAAGGTTCGTAATACTGAAAGTGACAGTCTGGCCCAAGGCGATAACACGCGAAGTCTTAAAAGACTTGCTGCTGCCGGAACATTGATATATGCTTGGTATAGTGTTGATAAGATTAGTTTATCCATATCTATCCAAACTTTCGTATTTAAGATCAGTTTCTATTATAATGCAAAGCGATAAATCCGTACAAGGTGAGAATAGATTGACAAAACGTCTTGCATCAAATTTGAAAATTATTCAAAATTGGAATCTGGGTTGCTAATTTATATGGTGAAATGAGTACTTATTCTTGGTACTTTTTTGTTTTAAATAGGACTTACAAATGTAAACTTTAAAATGGTCGCCATGAAAAGTATGGATTTTCGACTTCTAGACGTATTCGCGCTTTGTAAGGATATTTAGATCTTCCTTACTAAACTTGCGGCGTCGAGCCTATGTGAGTAGTCCAGCCATATGATCGACTAACACTTAAGTATTACTTAAAATAACTAATCTCTGCTTAAAGTACGTTCTATGAAATTGTGGACCATTCATGATGCGAAAGGGACAATTTTTTTTTTTAATATAATTTATATATACTAAAAATGAGTTTAATAAATTTATGACCCTTGTGAAGTAGCTATTGTGTGTGTATATATGGCCAAAAAAGTTAGACTATGTAATATTTAGATAAATATTTTTTCACGTTACGGGTTGTTTATTTTGGATATTTATCGTGGTTCAGGAAATCTCTTCACTGTACCTAATACTAAGTACTATATTTCAAGAACAAAGATGATCTCAAGAGATAAATAGATACTATTTTGATATGGACAATATGTAAAATTAAATAGTAATAATAAAGGTGGACTTTCGAGCAAAGTGTCATTAACACGGCGTCTATAGTCACTGATACATAGTGACTTAGGCTATCCGCGACAGACGCACAGTCGTACCGCTTTCGCTGCACTGATCTGATCCCTAGTAATCCTAATAGTATTTCGTATATAGTATATATATACGTAGTATTCGTAATAGCTATTACGAAATGATAAAACTTGTTATAGATCGACTTGAATTGCTTAAAGAAGAGCAGGAAATATATTATCTTTTTTCTTTTCTACACAGACGCGGAGTCAGTGACGCTACGCTCGAATCGCGTTCCATACATTTGCATAGTACATTAATCTGTCGCGACGTGACTGACGCCACAGACGCTTTGTTCGAAAGTGCACCTTAAGTCTATTAATTGTTAATAATTCGTTGAATATTCTATTAAGTGAGCAATCATTGTAATTAGTTTCTCGGAAACGATTCGAACGATTTAGAATACATTTTGTATTTAGATAGTATTTTACTTTGCAAAATGTATTATACGTTTTTTTTATTTCCACTGAGTAAAATGACATGTCGCGTCTTGCTAGTTAATCGTATTTTTTAAATAGTAATTTCTACCAATCCGAACTAGTAAAATAGTACCAGATATTATTTATTGCTAAGTTTTTCTAAAAAAAGCCGAATAAGTTAGATTAAGACGCGTCTGTCGTGGGTTAATCGAATCGTTGTTTTTTGTAAGTAGTTCGCCATATATACATTTTATAGTTTCCTGAATTATGTAACGATAACAGAAAATTATCGTGTATGTTGAATAACACAAAATATTTCAATTAATAAATAAAAACCCACAATTCATTATTCAAAATAATAAGATTCAAATGATTGGAAAGTAAAATAAACGGTAGCACAACACTACAAAAATGTATGACATTAGCGATTGTCAATTTACTCCGTGGAATTAAAAAACTCACCATAGATATTTTTTTTTTTTTTTGGTAATCCACCGAGCTAGGCTCAGTCGCCCATATATTATGTACCTAATAAAATTTAATAATTGCATTTTCGAAAATAATTATAATTACTATAGATTATTCATGTGATATTTTCACACATTTATATATATTTAAATCTATATTACAGTTATACATTTAGATGAATTTTTTATAATGTTTTTTTTTTATAAATGTCGTTCCTAAATATATTAATAAATATCCCAAACTATGTTACTAGTCATTGAAAAATACTTTTATTTAAAATTATCTGCATACTAAATATTTTAGCTTTTTTTCTTTAAAAATGACTTGTGTCGCCCCCAACGTCATCAAAACAATAAAATTGATTACCTACTCAATTCGAAACAATATTTCCAATCCTATTACTTAATATAATTTCAGATATGCTATTTTTGAGGAATTATTATACGTTGTTTGATTTAATAATAAAAGACGTATAGTGATTATAAAACTGTAATTGGAAGAATAAAAACATGAAATACATTCTGTATTAAATTAGATGGCCAGATGTTCGCTTTGAAAGGAAGTATATTATGGAATTTCTGGTTGACAGTTTGCGCTCGTAATGTTCAAGCGGCAGTTGATACGAGTGTTTGTTAAATTCTCTTGGCGTTGCCGTACGAGTAGAGCGGCGCGAACGGCGTGTCGACTTGCTCGTCGCCGCTCTCTTCGGAAGCGTCCGATTCGAACGTGTTGTCCGGTATATCGTACAGACGAATCAGTGGCTTGTTGGGGTCCTTCATAATCAAGTATTTACCTGTAAACAATTCCTTAAGTTATACTTCTTTTAGCGTATTTAGTTGACACGTGACGAATACGAAACGTTCACGAAAATCTAACAGTATGAAGTTAGTTTAGGGATGATCGATATTAGTTTCCCTAAAATAACGATAACATAGATGATTTATATATGTGTGTTGTAAAGGAGTTTAAGGATCCCCAGACCTAAGTAAAATATAAACAGAAACACAAGTATTGCTAAAGAAGGTCGCTGTCTTGGGAAGCGTCAAACCGTCGATATCTATCGGACATAACTAAAACCAAACCCGGGCTTGGACCGTTGCCATAGTTTCAAATAAAATTCACAAAAATCATCGTATAGAGTAAGTTATTAAGTATTTTTCGTGCAAAATGTTTTTATAACATTTAGCAGTATACATTTTTTTTAAATGTAATTTGATAGTCAAGATGCTTTTTTGTAGGTTATGTCAAAATTTGCATGACGTAACAATTTACGTTTTTTTGGATATGTCATGCAAGCTTTCGTATGATGAACAAGGTATAGAAGCATGAATTTTACTATCATCTTGTTAATCTCTTAAAATTAGAAAATATTATAGTCATACATAATAGTGTATATACACATGTTGGCATTAAATAAGAAGTAAGTAAACGAAGAAGCATTACTCACCATCCTTTTGCTTCATGCAAATATCGATGATACAACGGAGTATGCCCCACGCGTTGTCCATCGAGAGGTTGATCTGAGCCGCGAACTCGTGCGGCTTGAACTGCTGCGTGCCGAGTATCACGTGGCGCGAGTTGTCGCGCACCTGCGTCCGCGACACGTACCCGAACTTTATCTGGTCCGACCCGGCCAACAGCGCCTGCAAGTGTTATTACCAGTTCAACTCTCTGAACTTAGGTAAGAGCGGTGGAAGACGGAATTTTATCTTAAACATATGTGCACATATAGTTATAATATATTACAAAAACCCCTTATTTTTATTTTCTATATTATATATCTATACTATTTATATATATTAAAAAGTTTGGATGTTTGTAGGTGGTCATCTCCGGCACTATTGACCTGATTCTAATAATTCTTTTTATAATTTCATACTAATTAAATTTTATACTGTAATTCACGCGAACGAACGCGCAGTCGGATGATAGTTATTACTCAATAAAGTTATTTTGATAATTCTTCACTCTCTATATTTACTCGCGTAGAATTATTATTTATGAAAGTACTATACATTTTTTATAAGGACAATCTAAACCTTCCATCTATTGCATTTGTAATTTGGACAAATTATAACAATTTGAAATATTATGGGAGTCACCTGCACAGTCCACTTGGCGAGCTTGCACGAGTTGTTCCTCAGCTCGTTGGCGAGCACGGCGCCGCGCTGCGTGTCCAGCTTCTGGCGCCACTCCACACCGTTGGCCAGCTTCGAATCCCATTCGTTGAGCGCCTTGATCGTCAAGAACTGGGTCTCGTTCTGAGGACCCTGCATGACTGCATCGTGCTCACACCTAGCTACCAATACCTGGGGAAATATTGTGCCGAATTATTTTATATTGTAAGCTAATTTCGGTCCGATCCATCGGCATGGCGCCCTTGAGCCAAGCAGCCGCTCGCGCGATACAAGTGACTGTACAATAACTAGCTTTCACAGCCATACATGACACTGCATTATACACACATGCACAACACACATAGGTACATAGGTTCTGTAAGGGACCTTTTTTTTTCTTTTTTTGCCTAGTTAGAATAGACAAAAATTTCAGACCACTAAATACACATACACATGTTCCTTCCCTCCTCCCAGGGGGCAGAAACATATATAAATGTATAGTTAGTTTAGATCGAATTACGGATAGGGAATTAGTCAGATCGCGACTTAATTGCATACGCGCAACAGTCCGAGCCGGCCACTTTGGCACCCTCGGATGTTGTTGCTTAGCTTTCGTGGCTGAGTGCCCTAAGCGCTCGCCCCCAAGCCCGGTAAAGCTGTAAAAGCCGTAAAGGCTTCAGGGCCCCTCAGGCTAACAGTGTAGTCAGTTCGAAAAAAATAAAAATATATTTCAATAATAATTTCAATTTTGTGCTCAACAATAAAATGACTATTAATGACATGAAATATATACATATAATATGATAATAAGTTACATAATGATATTCGATATACATTAATGTTTCAAAAATATTAGATGTTATCGTTGTTACATATTGTGTAATCGATCAAGTTGGGTCAAGTTGTCAAGTAAGTTGCAAGTTGGCTAATATTATCACTAACAGAAACACCAAAGATTAACACCAGTAATCTCAAAAATAAAATAATTCGTAAAACGAAAAATAAATGTTTAACGAACTAAATAATAAATTCAATATCCAAGTTCGCATCAGTCTATTCAACCAATTCATTAATGTAGCTCTACTTACTAATATAACCTACTCGGAGCAGTAGCGCCTCGCCGACATACGGCTAAAGAGCATAGCTCTTTTCTGCATAACGTGGAACTGTCAAGTAGACACTTGACACCACGTAGTGAATGAGACTATTCTAATAGTATTTCCTTTTATGTGTTCATTTTATTGATGCATTATTAGAATCCGCGATCCCTAGTCTTGGTGAAACATCGGTATTTTGGAGAATCGATAGTAATCGCAAACTAACTATACCTTATTCATCGTAAGAAGACTTGCATGACACATCTACAGAACGTAAACTGTTACATCGTGCAAATTATGACATAACCTAAAAACATACATTTCGACTATCAATTATCATTAATAAAAAAGTGTTTGATACTGATAAACATTATAAAAACATTTTGCACAATAAAATCCTAGATAACTTCCTCAATACAATTGTTTTTGTGAATTTTCGTATTTATTTTTTGTTACTACGTACATCGTTACTTTCTATATGACTTAAAACTAGAGCAGACCAATATAATAAAACCAACGAATCGAAAATTAATCGTATTAATCGCACGAATTGGAAATTTATCGAATTGATCGATTGCAGTTGTACATTTAATTTATTAGCTTCTTTTTTAATTTCGCATAAAAATATATATTTACGTAATTCCTACTCTTTTACTGCAGCAAGAAGCAACGCAGGATATTGACTTCAAGAATTAATCTTGCTCTTTGGAGTCAGGCATTCAATAATTCAAGTGTACCAGATTGCGATCTCAATTATTGTTATAGTTTCTTTTCGTTATTTGATTTACATAGCTTACACATCCCTCTATGAATTAAAAGTATAATGGTATTTTCAATTGTGTTCTAAAAAAGGATCGATAATCGTAAAATCAACTTACATATTAAATTATGCTACATCTCTAAAATAAACATTTGACATGTGTCGTGCAAGTCTTGTTACTTACGATGAAGTAACTAGTAACTAACAGGAACAGCTAAAAAATATGACATAGGCGCAAAATTTTCCTGGTAATCACAAAAATACCTCGTATTATGTATTGAAAATCAACAATCGATCATTTTATTTCAATAATCGGTTCTGCAATTGTGCTAATCACTAACGATTAATCGATTCATAATAGATGTTTTACTAACGCTAGTGACTCCGGCGGAAGAACTGCAATTGTTTATGTACAGGTAGCTCCAAAAGGATATTTTAGAAAATTGTAGATAATTCAATAAATAATAACGTTAAATAAAATAAAAATATCTCTAAAATCTGACATTGTAGCGCCATGTTGTATATAAGAATATTGCATCACGATTAATTGATATTTATATCGGTTCCTTAGGTTTTGTTTATCATTCTATCTATCTATTTGATTAAGTTCCAACCATGTAACGCTATAGACCCTATGTCTCTACGTTCTACATAGGCCAATTGTGCTTAAGGCTATAGGTAGTACTAATAAAGTTGAAATAGTCAAAGAAAAATAATAAATAAACTATTTTCACTTACAACGCCATTATTTAAGTGCCATTTACGGTAGCGGTAACCAACTGAAGCTATTTCACCTTCCTCTTCAGAGACAAACGGATTCGCCTCCGGGAACTTGTACTTTGGTTCATTCGGTCCTGACTTCAATACCTGCGGGGGAACATATTATATTTAGAAAGTAAATAGATATTATTTTAAAATTCTGTAAGTGAACATAATAGGTCCTTACATATGAAATTAGCGTTTTATATGGAAAAAGTAAAAGGAAAAATCAATTGACGTATGTACCATTATTATCTATGCACTTTCGCCATTTTATAGGAAACTCATTGAATCCATTGCTAAAAAAATTGTGGGAGCGAGAATCAATAAAATCTTAGAAGGCGGTTTGGACAGCCTCATCGGATTTGATTTTTTTTCCTTGCAAGAAATTATCCAAATTCCGTAAAAAGTGGTAAACCGTTGGAGCAAGGTCCGAGGGAATATATTGGGTGTCGGAGACATTCCAACCGCAGTTCCTCTAATTCAGTGACCATCTGTAGTGAAGTATGGGGTCTAGCGTTGTCCTGAAACAGCTGTGGGCTAGAGAGATTGACTAGTCTCGGTTGTTTAACGGCCAGCTTTTCCATCATCATGGTTTGCAATTGTTGACAATACAGATCTGCCGTTATTGTCTGGGCAGATCTTAGGAAGCTGTATTGTATAAAACCATCACTGGACCAAACTCTCATCAGTGCCTTTTTCTGAGTCAACTTTCGCTTGGGATAGGATTTGTCCGGTTTTCCTGGGTTCAACCACTGTGATTTGATTAATGTAACGCAGCACTCAATGCGTGTTTGTTGGTGTGCTTCAGTCATTTTATGCGGTACCTATTTATCGAGTTTTTTCACTGTTTCAATTCGTTTCAAGTGAATTAAAATTGTTTTATCACTTACACCGAAGTTTGCCGCTAAGTCTACTGTTTGTGATGGGTCCGCTTCCACAATCACCTTTAATTCTTCATTATCAACTAGGATCTCCGGTCGTCTACGGGGTTTATTTCGTAGGTCAAAATTTCCAGAACGAAAACGTCGGTATCAAAAACGTACCGAGCTTTCTTTTACAGTAGCTTCCCCAAACACATTATTAATTCTTCTAGCAGTTTCTGCAGCGCTGATGCCACGGTGGAACTCATATTCGTAAATAACGCGATATTTTAAGTTTTCCATTTTGTGAAAAGAACGATGTCAAAGAAAAACCAAATCGTACGAAAACAAATGAATCACTAAATTCGAAACACAAATACACAAGCCTAAATTTGCAATAAATTTGAATTTGGAATTCCTAATCAAACGCCACATATTTGAGAGGTGGCCAGTTCAACAAAACGCCAGCTTCATATGTAAGGAAGGACCTAATATAACTTTATTTTACATAATTATTAGTTAAATTTAAGTGTATTTTGGAAATCGTCAGTCAGTCTCATTTGACTGCGTCTCTGTCCAAAATTGTTCAAACATTTCTATGAGGAACGGTTACTGCTTCTGATATTTTTTATTTCGGATATCATTCGATAATTTAGGTTTCGGTTACCGAGTATTCATGCCACTTCAAGATAGACCTTTAAGCATTTACCTGCTGACTGAAATTATGGTTGATGAAAGTGGCCTCGAGCGCGAGATTGCGCGGAGAGTTGATCGAGTTACCGTCGTCTGCTGGCGGCTCCACAGACGTTTCATTCACCGTAAGCAAGTCAAATTCCGTATTGTCACGCTTATCCAAAAATAGCTTGTCACCTGCACACATCAAATAAATGAGGTCAACTTTTAATCCCTGCCATGAGTTTTGAGTACGACCTTGACCGCATAGTAGTTTAACTTTTTTAACTCGTCATGGCCACAATCTCACCTGATGTTAAGAGATGGTAACATACTAAGCCTAGTGGGGAACTGGCTCTCAAGTGCAGCTGCCGGAACACTCCTATTGATGCTTGGCGACAGATTTTCAACTTGAGGGTGGTAGCTAACCAGGCGGGCGTTACAAAATGTCCTACCACCATTCTATGGTTTGATCACGATGTTTTCCTTCACCGATAGCTCAGGCTCATTGCAGGGATTCGAACCCACGTCAAACGACGCAATGTTCACACGCACTCCACCTTAACTAAGAACTTTTAATATGGTGGGGATATAATAGGAACATTTCAAATTTTTACTGCCATCGTGTGCTGTTATGTATCACTGCCGTCAAATTAAATACCAAGTCAACCAATGGTTTCGGCAACAGACAAAAGACAACATTGTATCAATGTATAAAATTTTATCATAAGTAAAAAATCAATTCTGCTTTCACCGAAAAAAAACCTACAAACTCGGTGATAATGCTTGCGTCTATGTATCAAGTTTGGAAACACTCATTATATATCAGATTATGTAGTGGTTCACGGTTTAGTACTTTTAAGCCACTGTGCCAAGACTAACAGTCACATCTCGTTGACAGTTGGTATTGTTCTTCAGCTGCACAGTATTTTGGATAACTTGTAGTAATCACAAAATCAGTATAGAAAAGACGAACTGAGGCATACCAATTTTCTCAATGACAATATCCCAAGAGTAGTTGGAACGAGTGCAGCACATAATAGTGGCCAGGATCGTATCAGTGGCATACACTGTACCGGCTGTCTTGCTCAATCTACGGATTACTGGATCATCAGTAGTAGTGACCTGTCAACAAAACATGTTCTTTTATTATGGTATTTATCACACAAAATAGGCACATATAGACATCGGTGTAAACATGACACATGTTGATAACGTTCAGTCAGTAATAACACGGTGAACATTATTACTGCATTAAAATACGCCACACACAGACAATCTTTCATTTACCTACTCATGTAAGTGTTATTCCACGTAAAAACATCAAAAACACCTAAAAATTGTTGTTTCACTTGTCATAATGTTTTTAGTGTTCCAAGACGAAATAGTAACAAAATAGAATTAGGTGGAATACCTTGTACTGTTAATAATTACACACCATCCCCAGGACATATAGTCTGGTCCTTTAAATGAAATATGTAATTATTATAAGCTACTATATGTATATAATTATATGTGTACATACATACATATATTATCAATTCTTATTTTGGCGCAGCAGAAGCATTTGCCAGTGTCAAGGTTTTATTTCAATAGAGAACTTTCCATATAATGTTGCCATTGTACTTAGTTTTATTAAAGTTAGATTATATAAAAAAATCAATAGGAATTTGGGAATTAGAAAAAGGACAAGGATTTTAATTATTTACATATATAATAAACACACATTTTATACGAAATACGAATATTGTTATAACATTACTTATATACATAACTTGATATTAATTTCTAATATTATTTTCTAAAATAAAATGACCAAGTATTTTATATACGTCATTAGACAAAAGAAGTGATAGAACAAGGAACTTGTAGTGATCTTAAAGAATTAAAGAGGGTCGTTTAATGAACAGGAAAAGAAAATATGGTTAAAATCATCCTCATCAAATCAACATATACACGATGCATTCTCCATAATGCGAATTTTGGCAAGGTGACAATATATTATCAATACACATAAAATTACGGTGAAAGACCTTAATCGCATGTACTATGTGTTTCAAATAAGAAAATAATTATTGTCAAACTCCGCCATCTTGCTTCACATTTCGCATGCAACTCAATATTCTGGCAAATGTTATATGTATTAAAAAATACAACTTTTTCATATAGTAACTAACACTAATTATATTAATATTTAAGTATCTATTTAAATAAAACAAGGTGTCAGCAAGTGTTGTGTTTGTCTCTAAGAGCTTCAGCAGCTTAATCATTAAGAAAAAGGTTTTCTACTATGACTGACTTGACTTAGGCAGAATTCGTATTTATGAGACGCGAATAAAAAATAAAAAAGGTATTATTCGATCGGAAAAACAATACCATTTGTAAATTAGGCTGTAGGTCACGTGATTTTAATACATGCTAGTTTGTGAGTGTAAAGGTGAATAAATAAATTTATTGTTAACTTTTTATTAAATAATATTATAATTAGTCATGCAATTATTATTAAATGCTCATTATTCAAAATTTATTGAAAGTAATAAAATAAAACTTAGACCTTATACATTAAATTAGCATTTGTCCTTGTTCTAATAGTGAGTGTTTGGGTTGCTAAATGTTGTGTTGTCTCTTTTATTTTAGTTAACTCAGATTAAACGCAAAATTACATTGGTAAATTTTAATAGAACAGATCAAAACTTGTCACCAGTCAATCTTCTTCTTTTTTATTTGGCGTCGCAAAAAGCACTTGCCATGATTTCCTAGCATTTTTTAAACGTTCAAAGTTTATCTAACAAGATTGTGGCTCCCTTGGGAACTATCTAGAGTTTTTGTGACATCTCAAAATGCATGTTTTCAGTTTATATTTATAATCCACTTCACGAATGCACAATAACCATACTATATTACGCAAAATGCCACCAATATGACAGGGTATATTATTAATAGGATCAATGAATCTAAGTTGATGAATTAAAAATAAAAACCACAACATGGCAGTTCAAGATCCCGTCAAAATCAGTCAATCATTTTCATTAAAATTTTGACCACATGACACTGGCAGAATTGTTTACTTCATTGCATGTCGCCGTTTTAACAAAAAGTGAAGTGTATTTATGTTTGTATTGTAATGATAAAACAAAATCTTACTGTATGGAAAATACGGTCAATGCGCTGAAGAGTCTTCTCATGCTTCACATTGACTCGATCATATGCCTTGTCGTAATACTCAAGTGTACCACAGCACACAATATCCTCACCTAAAATAATAGAATACATTAATATACAATCTACGACGTATTTTGCTTACCATTTAAGTTACTACTATGTTGTAGGGCTGTGCCTCATTTTAAATTGATTCTACCAACTGTTCATCTCACCGTTGCCAATGCACCAGTGTAGCATATCCGTTAATCTCAATTTCCGTACTTGCCTACAGCTTGAAGTTCATGGTTACTGCACCGCTCCTTATGGTTGTAGAGTAAAATTAACTTTCATCAAAAAAGGCTATAAAATGTTACAAGGATTTTTCTGAAGTAACTGGTAGTTCCAGAGATTCAAATAGAAACCCAATAAAAAAAATACTTTATTCAATATAGGCCCTAAGAAGGCACTTATGAATGTCTAACACTACCACCAGTTACGAAAACATCCCAATTATCGAGAAGAACCAACAAGAAACTCGATCGAGGCTATCAATTTTTTTTTTTCCAACTATTTAATTATTACAATATTTAACATATTTAACAATTAATATTTAGAGTTAATAATCCTTATGATATTTTTAATTTAGTTTAGGATGCACAGTGAGGGAGTCACTTCCAGACGTCACTATCATTCATATAATGATCCACCTATAAAATAATCTTTTGACAGTAAAACCGGCTTGACATGGTCCTTGAATTCATTGTCTGGCAAATCAGTAACATATTTTGGGATCTTATTATAGAACCTAACACTATTACCTAAAAACTTTTATTAGTAAGTAAATAAGTCTAAAACACATACGACTAATTAGATGATTAGCACGTTCAAACAAAAAGCAACCTCTTGAGTTTTAAAATAGTAGCATTAATTATCTATTTTTTAAGCTTTAGGTTTATTTCTTTAACGCCTTCAGGGTGTAAAATGAATTTTGATAAATTCTTACCTTCTTTGATACCAGGCAAGGAGAGCTTAGCTAATCGAGGGAAGTCCATATCTTCAATAGTGACCCATGTAGGACGCACCGTAACCGAGGCATCGCGGATTTTCATTGGTGCACCTCTTTGGCCCCATCTCTTGCCTAGTTTACGGTCACGTTGCTGTATTGTATGTAATAACAAATTTAGTTAACATAATGTTTTAAAAAGTGGCTAACACTTAAAAACAGTACTTTAGTAGACATTAAAAATTAATAATATTTCTATACTGCTTATAGAGCAATATGTTTTATCTTTTCAAGAATTTTTTACTGTTGTGAATGTTTAGCTTGGCGTGCAAAGTATTTTTTTTTACATAAATAAAATTGTCAATTGAAAGCGTCTACACTGACAGAAGAGTTATCATTAGCGGTGTGTGAATAGTTCAACTTTTTCAAATAAGTCGAAAATTTCACATTATTACTTAGTTTTTCGAATCATTAGTAATTTTGAATTGTTCAATTTAAACCTTAATTAATGAGTTTTTCCATTAAATTTTGTATATACAGAATTAGAATCAAATATCCGAAACTTATATAGAATTATTTTAAAATGTACGAATTAATATTTGATTCAATTCCAATGCTATTCATACACCCCTAGTTGTAATGTATTACTACAACAAATATAGGACACAAGTACATAAAGATTAACTGAGATTTTAGCTACTTAGTAGTGTGTTTTTTGAGTTGAGGTGAATTTTATATAATTATTTAATTCCAACTGCTGGGCATGCATCATCCTAATGCTCAGAAGAGCCAGTACCTTAGTGAATCATAGAAGAAAGAGTAACTGAAATATTATTTATAATGTTATCTTGAATATTTTATACCTTATTCAAAGTAGTCATGCCACCAGGTGTACGTGCACCTCTAGCTCCACGCCCGCGTTGTCCACGTGCACGTCCCCGTTGGTATGGTGGTTTCTGTACTCTAGTAGTATCCACCAAGTGGAAAGTGCTCTCATCTTCATCATGGAAATAGGCATATGATGAACCAGCACCAAACTGTGATGCATACTTATCTGAAAGCAATATAAAAATTACATACATTATTTACAACTTCAGACCTACTTATATAACTGTGATTCAGTATATTATAATCTTATGATTTTTACAATTTATACAGTCAACTGCAATACAACATTCAGTTTGGTAATACAACTTTTCTGTTACATTAAAAACAGGTTTACCTAATTTAAAATCGTTATCTCCAACAGGCTACAATATATTTGTAGAATCATGGCTTATTTTTCTTACTCCCACACAGTTGGTGTCAAAGGTATTGGTAGTTAAAGGTTTAAGATAATTGGTATGTTGATCAGCTGGTTAATTAATTTATCAACATTCCAACATATTTCTAAATTTAAATTATATAACTATTCATTTTATGGAGTCTAAAATTGTACCATATATCATGAATTTGTATGGTGACGAGGCCATATATTCTTGTGATAGGAGGGTCGGCAACGTGCATGTGATGCTTCTGGTATTGCAAGCGTCTATAGGCTGAGGTGACCACTTACCAACAAGCAGGTCGCATGCTTGTTTGCCACCCTTGTGGTATAAAAAAGGAGGCTTTCCATAGAAATGTTCAATAAATTGTAACTAACAAAGTTTCTTAGAAATATGTTATACATTTATTGAGTGTTCTTGCAGTAAAAATGAAGGTTGGAGTTTAGATTACATGCCAGTGAATATGATGATGTGAAGATGTGTAGAAGGAAGGGGATAGGTAACCCTCCTGTGAAGGAAAAAGTGCAGAAACAAATAGTTTTTCAGATTTGTCTTAATATTTACAGATTATGTTTATCTAGAACTTGTCTATGAATTTTCAATAGATAACCATTTGTTTATGATCACAGTTCAAATCAAACATAAAAAATTTTATCCCTACATTTGAAAAATAAAAATATATCACTCAAAAACCAAACAATGATCATTCAAATATAAATTAAATATAAAGAGTAAATATTACATATTAATTAGAATATGAAATAATGTACCAAAATTCAAAACAAACCTTCAGAAACTTAAGAGAATTAGGTTGTATTCCTACATACTCTATAGTTGTATAGATAAAAAATCTTTTGCTATTTAAAAAAGTTTGGAGTCGTATCACAACTGCATGTAATATAAATTTGACCCAAAATGAATAAAATTAAATCCATTTTGGCAAAGTCAGTAAAGACCGCCAGTTACAGTTCAAGTAACATATTTCAATATGTAAGGCGTTGGCTCTGCGCATTTTGTTAATTTAAATTCTACGTTTTTTCTGAACATATAAATTCACCTGTTTGTAAAACTGAAAGCATTGGTACAAAACTTAAGTTACAATAGCACAATTTATTTACAAACTGTAGGCTTCATCATCGTAAATGTAATGTTATTGCATAATAAGAAAGAATAATAAGCAAGAAAAACTGAGTAGTCCTAAAGACGACAACCAAAGGAAACGTCATCATAACCTCAAATAATTCCATATTTTTATTTATAAATTAATAAATATTTAAGTTAGACCAAAAAATGTATATCCTTACTCTGGTACTTCTTGTCCTGCACAACTGTCCAGTCACTTATCTTGCCCAAGCGGTCTCCTTTACTAAAAGGCTGGTAGGGCATATCCCGAAATTGTTCCGGCATTTCGCACGGTCCCCATCCTGTGGGGTTGTCTTGAATTATTGGCGCTATGAATCTTATTGGCTCTTCAGCCGGTAACACATGTTCCGACATGATATTTTTAGGCTGAATTTAAGAATTCCGATAAACTCAACATGTATGTAGGCTTACGCCACACGACACTTTTGAAAGGAGTTATAGTGCTGCCAGCTGAAATTAAAAGCATTACACATCTTTTAATATTTGCAAATTTTTTCAACGTAGCTTGTAAAATTACCTAAAATATTATAAATTTTCTCAGTTAAAAAAGCTTTTATTCCTCCTCCTTTCATTCGGTTTAAAAAACAACATATAAAAATATGAGATAAGATGAGAAAGTTTTTCGGTCACTATCGCTGTAATTGGTCAAAAAGTGCCATAATTCTCAAAATAGTCGTGATTGAGTATTTTGTTTCTAATGGGAATAAAGTCAATTAACATTTCGTTGTACATCATTAAACATTATTTTGTGCGTGCATACAGTTAAAGAAAATGAAAGAAATGAGAATAATAATTTTAAAAATTCTGTCTCACACCCGGTTACACAATCTGTAAGTCCTTCCTTATCTGTTTATGATACTTTAGGATTAGGGTTGTCAATTTGTGGGGATTTCACCAAACTGCTGGAATGTTAACTCGATTGGGGATTTTATTAATATTGGCATTATGCGGATATTGATAGTTGATACGTCAATAGTTTGATGGATAGTAATCAAAACCTTTCTTCATCATTTTATTAGCTTTTACCAGTTCACTGTTGGACATATGTCTCTCCCAAGGTTTTCCATCGGATCCGATCTCTAGCTTTTCGCATCTAGTTGCTTTCAGCAAACTTTCGCAAGTCGTCTCTCTTGATGAATCTAAACTTTGAAAACTATCACATATTCCTAATTTTTATACTATCGCATTACTATATCAAATAATAATTTGGAGAATTCTCTTTTCGTCAGAAGACTAATAATGACCATATAATAAGCACGACTACTTACGATTCATTACGGCCTTGCGAAATAATGACTTGTGTCAACGCAAAAACTGGATCACGAGTAGTGAACTCGAGCTGTAATTAATTTTTCTTAAGCTTGCTGGAGACGATGACAATTACAGTTTAAGGAACTACAGTTGACCAACACACATCTAGACAGAGGAATGGTGTAGGGTGTGCAATGCAAGAGAAGACTAGGTTCAAGCTCAAGCTACCATAAACTTTCTAGGAATTGGAGTTGACGCATCTTATTACTTGAAATATTTCGTTCGCAATTGCCGGGAGTTCATTTGTGTTCAATTTACAAGAGTTTTCTAAAAAATATTTTTATGGGAACTAGTGAAAAAAATTGTACCAAAGATTTTGACAATATTGTAATTTCATTTATACACCATTAGCTGTGTCCGCTGTGCTTCGACGACAGGACAACAACGTGTAGTGCATATAAAAATCGTAGTTTCTTAAAACTGTAATAATTTTTTATTGACTGAAGATACCGTGATATATTTTTTTCTTAAGGACTAGGTATATAAGCAGTAAACCATTTTTTTGTATCAAAATCTATACAGTAGTTTTTGCGTGATATGCGCACTCCGGCAAATCTCAATCATTGTATTTTTATAGTTTTTTTTAATAAAGTTGTTTTCGTATATAATTGTTTCGGATATTTTTGTTTTTAATAAAATAATTTAGCATAATAATTAGTTTTATCAGTAATATTCCCGATACTAAATGAGTGTGAAATGTGTGCTGTGGGCACATACTAGCTGTGCCCGCAGCTCCACTCGCGTGGACTACTAAAAAGCTTTTTTATTTTTTGTGTGGAACGAACATTATTTTTCTGAAATAAAAGTATCCTAAGTTATTCCTTATAAAATCATCTATCTGCTAGTGAAAGTCCCGTTAAAATTGGTTAGCCCGTTTCGGAGATTACCCCGAACAAACAGAGAGATAGACAAAAATAAAAAAGAGGTTTTCTTTTATAGGTATCGTGTATACTTTCATATGCATTCAGTAAAAACCTCTTATTTTAACATTACAAAAAGATACTTCAATTTTATTATGTGTATAAATAATACTTTAAAATTTAAATTATTACAAGCAAAAGAGAGATATGGAAATCAAAGTAATTAGCAAAGAGGCGCAGCTAACAGACTAGGAAAAATAAAATAAAAATAGTATGTGACGGCTCGTGCAGCTCACCATTTATTCCTTTCACTTTACGAAAATGGATAAGTGGCTCAAAAAGTGTAAAATTAATAAACATAAAACTCCTAATCGAAACTCATTGAATACAGAACTTATTGTAGCGTTATTAGCCGCGCAAGAAGGTTTCTCTTAAGTAAGACGTATCGGATAATTATGGTTCTCTCACTCTTCTGAGCCAAGTACTAGGACAATATTAGATAAAGCTGTTTTTAAAGTAAATTTGTTTGATTTTTTAATGTGTATTGTCAATAGTTTAAAGCTATTCAATTAAAAACTGATTAAATTTGTATTTTATATTACATCATCTTGTTTTATTAACTTTATTTAAGTAACTAAAAAAACATATTTTCGGGTAATCTGCTAATGGTTCACGGACAAAAGCAGGTATTTTGAAGTTATTAGTTGGGTAACCAACGACTCTAATATGGCAGCACTGATTTTGTCCTGTGTGTGATTGTGTTTAGATTGTCACATAACCTCTACTTATAATAGTAGAAAATTTAAAATGAATTACATACATAGCATAGTTATGTAGTTATTTCTTTGTATTTTTATTAAAATTATGATTTGATATTAGTTATTTACCTTAAGTTTAAAGAAGAAATGTGAATGAAATATATTATTTGTCAATGTAAAATTAAATAAAGGTAACTTTAATTATAAAATTAAATGATAAGATAATTTATAAAAGTTTCATAAAACATTATTTTAATTACTGAAGAAAACACTACATAGATGAAGTAAGTTTATGTTAGAAATTGTATATGATTGCATGCTATTCACTAATAACATGAAGACATTATTAATATTAATCCCAAATAAACTATTTATTAATCGGAAAATTTTTAGTTGGCCGTTTATATTGTTACTTAAATAATAAAACAACCAATAACAAACAAGTCAATTAATACTTTTTGATAATTCCACTTAAAGTTACCAATAATTATACTAACAATTGTCGGATTTATAAGTGAAACAAACTTCAAACAAACTCACTATACTGGTCTTCCCTATACTGTGGTCGTACTTACAGTATCTCTATTGTCTTCTTGCAGATTTCTTCTTTTTATCACTTGTTTCATCACTTTTTAGCACTAAAACAGAACTGTCCTGGCTCGGAACACAGCTCGCTATTAAATCAAAATATAAGCAGGGTTGTAATCACTAGGAATGCCTCGATCTTTACGTCATTGTTTAGAAGGGGAAGTGTTCTATATTTAGTCTATTACTTGTTGGATTACGTAATCAAAGCGATAGATAAGCTTTAATTGTGTGAGTGAACTACTGTGTTTTTAGTACCTACGAATAGATACTTAATGTTTCACTACATTCTGGACGATTTCAGATATTTTGAGAATTGTGATTTTTTTCTATTTGAAGCTACTGCGGCTACTGGTTTACGTGTCTCGAACTTACTTATTCCGTTGGTTATCGTCTGCAGGTGGTTGTAATACCCGTCGACTCAACTCTTTATATTATCGGTCCTGTGTGTAATCTTCTTAACCTCAACCATAAGATTCAGTGATAGACAGTGATACAACTGTCGGTCTTCGGCTTCAGTTTGTCTCCTGTCCGCGGATTACGGAACTCCTCTTCACACATCATTAACGGCATTCCGCTTCTGAAACAAAACAGCAATCAAACAAACAAAATTCAAACAAACTCACTATACAGTCGACGTACTTACAGTATCTCCCTCTATGATCCTTTGCAGATTTCTTCCTTTTTTATTGCTTGTAGTTTTTACTTCGTCGTCTAAGACAGAAATGTCCCCGCTCAGAACACGACTCGCTTATCTTTATACTAATACTAGCAGTGCCCGCGACTCCGCTCGCGTTGACTACTACAAAACCTTTTTTTGTGCGGAATCTTAATTATTTTTTAAAATATAAGAACCTAAGTTATTTCTTATTACATCAGCTATCCGCTAGTGAAAGTCCAGTCAAAATCGGTTCAACCGTTTCGGAGATTACCCGGAACAAACAGACAAACGGACTACTGTAGGGAACGGCTATTATCAAAATAAAGGCTGAGATGAAATCTCTAGAAATGCCTCATACTTTACGTCCTTGTTTAGAAGAGGAAGGGTTCTATTTTAAGCGATAAGCTTTGAACTATTGTGTTTTTAGTAGCTATGAAGAAATACTCGAGGTTTCGAGTACATTCTGAACGATTCCAATTTTTCGAAAATACAGATTTTTTTATATTTTTATCAGATCGTAACCAAGTATGATTATTTTAAACTGTGATATATAACCATCAGCCTAAACCTAACTTTCTATCTGTTAAAGTATTTTTGAATCGAATCAGTAGTACCAGACATTATCTCCTATAAACATACATAGACTAGCGGTGTCCCGCGGTTTTGGACACGTTTGTTATGCAATAATTATTTACATCCCGTAATTTTCTTTTTACTCATATTATTGACAACTCAGTGGAATTAAATGTTCCCGTGTACAAAATTTCATCAAAATTGGTTGAGCATTAATACAAATTAAATTTGAGAAGTGAAATTTCTTATGCGACTTCCAACACGTTAAACGTTTAACGCACATTATCGGTCTCTCCTCTTTGTGTGAGCCAGAGCGAGAGAGCAATATATTATCGGTCTCTCCTCTTTGTGTTAGCCAGAGTGAGAGAGCAAATGTCGGTGTGTATGTATATTGCATACTGTTTAAATGAAATATAAAATATCTTTTAAAATGAAGTTTCACTTCTATCGTGTGTGAATCGCACACTCACTTTTTTTGATAATCCTTATAGCCAATCAATCATGGAATGACTTATTCTTCCCGCATACAAACTGTCATCAAAATCGATTAAGGATTTAAATAAAAACAATTATTAGACGTACTTTCTACGATTTCTAAAAGTATTATGAGCAATTTCATAAAAATCGGTATTCAGTAAAAAAAATCATAAAAATCGGTCGAGCCGTTTTTGATTTAAATCGAGACATAATTACGTCATATTCGTTTTTATATGACTATCTGACTTTTCTATCTGACTATATTGTTAGCCATAAGGGCTCAGGAGCCTCGAACGGCTTTTACAGCTTCACCGGACTTGGGGGCGAGCGCTTAAGGCACTCAGCCATGAAAGTTTTGCAACAACATTCGAGGGTGCCAAAGTGGCCGTACCTCGGCTCGGACTGTTGCGCGTTATGCAAATAAGTCGCGAACTGACTAATGTCCTAACACCTTATCAAACTAACTATACATATATACATGTCGCTATCCTCTGGGAGGAGGGTAAGAGACACGTGTAAATGTATTTAGAAATCTGTAATTTTTGATCTAGACTAACTACCCTCAAAAAACGAAAAAAAAGGTCCCTTACAGAACCTATGTACCTAAGTGTAGTACATGTCTGTAAAAAGTGTAATGCATGTATGTAGGTGGCTAGTGAATGCGGTGTCACTGTATCGCGCGAGCGGCTGCTTGACTCAAGGGCTCCATGTCGGAGGATCGGACCTAGGCTTGAGTGGGCGCAGGAGAGGGACGTCATAGGGAGATCACGAATCTCCTTTATTTATATAGGATGTCTATCGGTAAATTTGGCCAGAACTACAGATTTATTAATGTAGATAACGGAAACTGTAAAACATAGATTATAGACAAACCAATAATTGCAACTTCATGGGGTTCCCCTTGCTTCTTTGTATGTTTTTAAGGGAGCTTTCAAGTTTTCGTTCAATATTATCTCAGTTGTATTAATTATTATTTTGTATATAAACTACCAGACTGACAACTCCAGAGTTAGTATCATATTAAGTTGACGAGGTTAGCGTACGCTATTGGACGCTTTGAATTGAACGGTTCTTTTTAAAGTAAACAAACCATAGATTTAAAATTAAATTTAGATTTTGTATATTTTTTGATATATAATATCGATGGTTTCTATATTGACAGGTTTTTTAGTCGGCTCGGTGTTGACTGTAGATAGTGTGAAGGGTGCGCTGAACTCTATTGCATTGAGAAATGTATAAATAATCTTAAGGAAAAATATTAACCACAAAATAATACATTGGGAACAGGTTGAATAGAGTAAGTTTTATTAATAATTTATTAAATCAACTGTACTTCAATTATCATACATTTATAATATCTTGAGGAGTTGAGTGAGTGTGACAATTTTTTTTTTTTGGGAAAACATGTTTTGGTGTTTTTTTTTAATAGTAATTTATATTACAAGCCAAGAAAAATTAACACAAAATTGATTAACAACATTAACACAATAGCACTATTATTCAGTTTTGGATTTCGTAGGTTTGTATACACCTCGGAACCTACGATTATATTTTTATTAAATAATTTATCGTAATGGACACATAAAAATATGTTGAAACCGATAAACATAACAATTGAAATAAACAAGAATTGAGCGCGCCTAAATTGGAAATAATATAGAACTAAATGATTGAAACGATTTTTATTAACTTCTTTTTCAACGTTGTCCTTCGGCAATATTGCCTTAACAAGTTTTGTATTTGTTTATATATTCAGTGCCGGCTTAAACATGCCTTTAAATCAGATATAAATTGAAAAAAAAGTCCTAGTTTTAGAGTTTATAACCCGAGTGTATTTATTACTAAAATATTTCGTAATTTCTTTAACAGTGCATAACACGTCGGCGCTACAGCCCAAAAATAATTACCTACAAAAGTAGCGAAAGGAATCTTTCATACAATATTAATATTAATTTAGCAAAGTTCATAGTTCAAAGTTAAATAGCAATAATTCACTATTTACATTAGATACAATAATGAATTAAGCCATTATAAAATCTACTTGAAACCGACATTATTTTAAATTGTTGGTCACTCATGTTCTCATACATTTTTTATACCCATGTTTAAACGTTTCCAAAATATATTTTTTTACAAATTTCTCTGTGACAAATTAATTCGATATAGTTATAAAGGCATAGTTATCATTATGATAAGAGAACAACAAAAGACTGACGGAATTCAGTCATTTGTGGTCGTAGCGTACAATAATGTAAAATAAGGTAAAAATCAGTATATATTTAAAAAAAAACATATCTTAGGGAATACTTAGGATATATATTTTTTTTTCTTAACCGCCATGAGTTCTGCTATAATCCATTTCTAGATTATCCATTCATTACCGGACATTCTGTATATATAAATAAATATATATATATATATATATACATGGGCGTAATTAGAATTTTGGACGGGGGGGGGGCAGGCAAGGTAAAGATAACTTTTTTATACTAGCTTGGCAATATGATCCTATAACACCTGATGCTAAAAGTACGGTACAATCTAAAAAGAACGGTGCCCGTCGGTGACAGATTCCATCGACAGTAGTCGCTGTCATACCGCCTTGCAGAAATTACCTTTTCAAGCCTCGTTTAAATGACCCAATATTATGGGAAGGAGGGAATATATTATGGGAAGGAGGGGGTTACAGTTAAGGTGAAGATCATTCCACATTCAGATGGTACGGCGATATTCTCTTTCATGCCGTGGTGGTTGTTACTAGAAGATAAGGTCAAACAGCTCTTCAGAACATACATACATTCATGATAAAGATTATAAAATGCTCAGCGAGGCAATGTCCCTTCGCATCTGAAGCGCTTCTAACTACTATGATGTCTGTATCATTCACAATGAATGCGGACAGCCCGTTACTGTAATCTATCCAAGAAATAAAGAACGCATTGGACGAAACCTTCCCGGATATACGAACAATATGTTATGCACAGCCGAACTTGAGTCTTATAAAGAAAGTACAGCTAGTCGGGCGTGGAAAAGCATCGCACTCTGATCAGGATGCCATTTCTCCTGGATGTAGCGTAGATAACGCTTCCATTATAATCCCTGAGGTTAAGGTTATAACAAATGTACATTCATAGGATATTGACGCTGTCACACTTTGTGAGTAAGTCAATCTAAAGAGAGAAAGCGGAGTATTACAAGAGAACAAGCAAACCCGAACTGAATGCATGTTACTTGTTACAGTAACAAGATCAGCCAGCAATCGTTCGGCTTCAGTTTGACTATAAGTAGGCATACTGCTTTAACATTGAAGTACCGTGCGCTCATCTACATACCAGACAGTAAGAAACAGGTTGGGCGAAAATATAGAACCTGATAGAATTTCTGCATTAACTGGCATGAGCTGAGAACTGTATCCATCATTGCAAAAATCTGCCAAAAGACCTCAATTTCATGCAAAAAAGGACCGCTTGAAATCACGCAAGACTATGATTTCCAAAGCCAAATCCGGCGCAATACTTGGTTAAATCTTAAACTAAGTCGCCTTAATGGGGGTGGGGGAAGATAGCGGAATTGCCGCCCACCCTGTCCTTCTGCCAGAGAAGCGTAGTTTTTATTTTATATCATAAAAGATAAACGGGTCATTATGGTGGAATTTTGGCTTGTAACCATTGTTTAAATAGCTATTAATGAATTAATGGTGACCGATCTGTTCTGGCACTTTGTTCTAAAGCTAACCTAACCTAACTCACCGTTCTGGGTACAAAGACGTAGCCAAGTCGTAAAAAATCGTTGTCCAAAAGCGTGGCCAAGTTGTCGAAATATGAGAAAACTACGAAAGAGCACAGAGTAATAATAATTCCGTTCCATTAGGCGCATTTGCGATTCTTTTCGTAAGATTTTAAGAAAATTTTGAAAAAAAATTAAAAGTATCTAGATTTATTTCCGGTGGCGAAAGTTATATGGGGAGGTTTGAGGTATGGGGTCTCAGAACTCTCAGAACCTTCAACATCACATCACATCACAACAGAACATTTATCAAACGGATCATCAATGGAGAGACGAGACGTGTATTTATGAGCATGACATGCAATCCAGATATCAAGCGAGTGAATGGCGTTCACCGAATGAGCGGAGAACGAAAAAACCACGTCGTTTTCTGTCAAAAAGAAGGCAATTCTCACTGTTTTCATTAATTAAAACGGTGTTATGCATCATAAATTCTTGCCAGAAAAACAGACAGTTAAGTCGGTTTTGTGGGAAAACAACTCGTGAATTTTGCACTACGATAACGCGACGTCGCAAACTGCGATCCTTATCCGAGATATTTTGACCAGAAACCACAAGAATACTATCCAGCAGCCTACGAATTCACCTGATCTGGATCGCTGTGACTTTTTCTTATTCAACCGATTTAAAAAACCGCATTGCAGAACGCGTTACAGTACCCCAGAGGATATATTTAAAAAATCGAAGACAGCATTGCTGGACATCCTGACCACTGACCATTTGTGGACCTGAGTAGCAGCGGTGTTTTTTTAAGATTTACAATTTTCTAATACATTAATTTGATATATCTCTTACGGTTTGCTCAGCGTAAGCCACTTAATCGCTCCAAAAACTTATATTTTCCAAGTTGATTCATCATTATCGTCACTGTTTATTTCGTATGTTACTTTGTGTAACAAAATATCTCCTATGACCTGGCCAGATGACATATCTATGAATTAAAAAAAACATGTAAATCGGATTAGTGGTTTTCGCGTGAAAAGAACATAAATGGAAAGTTGAATTAGAAAGACGTTGAATTTTATAATATACTCGTATATGGATAATTATGTATCTATACATACATCTTTGATTATATGACATGTATATAATTAAATATATATATTTAGTCGTATATTTGTGTCAACTTATGTCTATTATACTCGCGTGAATTACTAAAAACCTTTTTTTTTTTTTTGCGGAATCCTAATTATTTTTCTAAAATATGTTATTCCCTAAAACATCAGCTATCTGCCAGTGAAAGTCCCGTCAAAATCGGTCCAACCGTAACGGATATTACCCGGAACCAACAGAGAGAGACATAGACAAACATTTTAAAAATGGGTTATTTGTTATAGGTACATACCGTGTATGCTTTCATATGTATTTAGTAAAAATCTATTATTTTGACATTACAAACAGATACTTCATTTTTTATTATATATATTAATATTATATTGTAATATTATGTGATATGTGGGCATAGATATGATTATCCAATTAATATATGTATCATTTCAATTTTAGCAAATAAAAATTTGAATTTTGTAGAGCCATGTGCCAAGTGTTTGTGATAAAATGTTTTTATTAAATCGTATATTGGCTCCCAACGTACAGGCTCTGGATACTTTGGAAGTAATAGTAATGTAATTCTGAAATAAAATGTAAATTAAATATATTTTAAATTAAATTCTGCTAGTAATATGTAGTCTGTTCCTTCGAACCGCTTACACTTTTTTTATATACCAAGGGTTCTTTAGTTCTTATCAATTGACTTTTCAGTTGAGTTTTGAAATTATGGTTACGCCAGTGATCGTTCACCAGACGGGACCACAATACAATCCCGTTAGTTGTATGGCGCGACTGGAACGAGGCACTAGGGCGGGCCGTTTATTGTTTCGTGTTGAAGTAAAATGATTTTAAGACATGTTAACTTTAGCTGATACCTTAGCTAAATATAACGGAATCCAATACATATGTGTTTACAAAATTGCTGAGTGAATTCACAATAATTTTAATTAATGTCCTAGTTTGTTTTGTTAACTATACTTTACAAAGAACAAAATAATCGTTTGTGTTTTAGTAGCTTATCTTGCATTTAAATACATGATTAATTACTAACAGTAATATTGTGACGGACGAAACTAAAGTTGTGTTATACTATAAAACGGAGAATTAAATTTTATTTTAATTTTGTTATTAGGATGGCGCGACCGAGTAGGACAGTTCAGTATTTAATAACATTATGCGGTAAGTGGTTTTATTTTTTAATTAAATAATATAGCAATTTACACTACAAAACTTTGCGCTTTCAAAATTGTTATATTTTGGTATCATGTAAAGAGTAAACGGATGTTTGGGTTCTTATTACATTATAGCATGAATTCTAAGAATTACATACGATATAATATCGTAACGCTTATCCATTAAGGGTTATAATAATTATCATAAACCAAATAATGTACTTAGAATATATTTTGGAGAACGTAGTTCGTAGAATAGATGGACGATGAGGCCAAAGAGTTCTCGAGTGGCGATCACATAAGTACCGGAAGCCGCAGCGTGGTCAAACCCGCTTTAAGGTGGACCAGCGACCTGGTAAAGGTACTGGGATATCGCTGTATGCGAGCAGAACAGGACCGGTCGCTGTGCCAGTCCTTAGGTGAAGCTTATTTCCAGCAGTGAATATCTTTCGGCTGATATGATGATCACGAATATTTGGATGAACAATTATTAAAAAAAAACATTGTAATTTAAAATATTTTTTTAAAGACAAGCTTTTATTCAATAATTCAGTTGTACTAAAATTAATATGTCTAATATTTTTATGCAAGGGCCTAAGTTTAAAAACTTTAATTAGTTTAAATAAATAAAATAAAGTTTAATAGTTAAAATAAATAGTTTAAATAAATCTTTCTCCCTTTTTTATTTGCGCTAACGCTTTTAAAGTTAAGCCGTTGCATAAAATTATTAGATATATTCACTTCAGTACAACTGAAATATTGAATAAATAATTGTTTTTAAAAGATTATTAAATTAATGATTTTTTCGTATTATTTTTAGCAAACCCTTTCATTCGATACCAGTATTATGGGAATGCACAAAAAATAACTAGACTTTGAGAGTCCGCCATATTGGATTAGGAATGACGACACATAACTAGACGTGTATGTAAAATTTGGTTTAGGATAACTGTTTTAAAATTCAATTGCAAGATTTGACCCATACTAACAAGGCAAGTTAAATAAAAACTTGTAAAAAGACTCATTATGGAAATAAGCTTTAAATGATTGAAATTGAAGTTAATACATACATACATAAATCACGCCTCTTTCCCAACGGGGTAGGCAGAGACCACGTCCTTCCACTTGCTACGATCCTGACATACAACTTTCGCTTCCTCAACATTCATCAATCTTTTCATGCATGCTCGTCGGTTTAGAGTACTTTTGACCTGACCTTTCTTCAAAACGTCCCCTAATTTATCGTGGAACGTTCGTCTAGGCCTTCCTCTTCCAACGTTCCCAATTACACTCATCTTATAAATCTGTGTAGTCAATCTTCTTTCATTCATCCTCTCTACATGCCCAAACCAACTAAGCATCCCTTTCTCAATCCGTGTCACTATATCTTCTTTCACACCACAACGTTCTCTTATTACACTATTTCTTAAAGTTAATATAATTATAATATGCACGAGTAGTATGTTATTATTTATGTAAATAATTGTAATTATTATTCGCAGTGTCATTAGCGTTTGTGGTTTTGGGAGTGACATCAGCGTGGCCGACTCCCGTCCAAACTAAATTCCATGATAATGAAACCAATGTCGAGATTTCAGATGTAAGTTATTATTGTTAAGTTCTTTTTATTTTTCTTTTATAATAGATTGATGTCGCGACGTTGTTATAAATAAAGATTGCAATATTGGTATCCTAAAGGGTTGGAGTCCTTTATTAGCTAATTATAAGGCATTGAACTGACAATTTGTTTTTTCTGGATTTTCGTTTGAAAACAATTACAATGATGTATCACAAAATCTATCCAGAGACACTGGGCTCTTATCAAAAAAAAAAAACATTTATTCCGATATCTTTATAAACAATAAATCTGTAGGACACGCGAGCGCAGTCGCGGGGTCAGTTAGTTAGAAATAAAACTTATGAAATAATTATAAAAAAAATGTTTTTTTTTATATTGTTGTTGACAGCCCTAGCGTTACAGTCGAACGTAGGTAAGTAAATCCAAGGTCGGCCGGAGCCGTCTTTTTCTAGGTCTATTATGTGCTCATTGTCACCCACACTGTGTCTGCCTGCGCCTTCATCTAGTATAGACTACACTGATAATTGCTTGATGAAACATTTAAAACTATATACTACACTAGATTCATTTTAGTACTTTTATATTTTAAAAGAAACTTAATAATTTATTATTTATTTATTTATAAGGATTGACAACAGTAAATCAAAATATAGTAGCCTAGAATCTAGGCCCTAGATAATAAAAAATATAGGTAACAATAATATTGAAAATCTAATTACAGCCAATCACAGCAAGCGTAAAAAAAATAATGGTTATAATTAAAATAAAACTAAAATATTATTATATATATGGAAAACATTGAACACACATTATTAAAATTAAAGAAAAAACATAATTATTTTCAATTAATGAAAGGATTAAATGAAAAGAAATATAAGATAAGGACAAAAAATAGATATGTACATAACGTTATAATAAGATTGTTAATGAATTACAAAATTAAAAAAAATACAAAACACAACAAAAAAATAAAAAATCATGAAGCTAACAGAGTATAAATTTTAACTTTGAACTGAGAAGGTGAATTAGCAAATATGTCAATGGTGACATCTTTTTTAACCAGCTCATTATATTGACGTGATAATCTTGGAACTATTGAGAAATGTCCTAGATTGGTTCTGTAGCGTTTATGACCAAATAAAGGGACTGGATATCTACATAGGTAACTTGAGCGGTACATTAATTATAAATTTTTCTAAAAGATCTGAATCGTCAATGAGGTTATTAAAAAGTTTATGTAAATAAATAATGTTAAGCATAATCCGTCTGTTATTTAAAGACATAAGTTTAACTGCTTTCAATCATTGTTATTATTATTAGTACCTTAATACGCTAGTCGAGATTTTATACGTGCATCGAATATATCAAATAACATTTCGATATAACACAATCACAGGAAACAGCAAATGTTAAACTGCTCGTACTTATCTCATGCCTGCAAATAATACGGTGCCTCACAATACAGTTGAATATGTTTAATGTAAATCTTTGTTTAATAGTCTAACCTACTAGTACTCGCTTGCAACTTCGTTCGCGTTCAAACAATGCTTTAACAACATGACTCTCTTGTTACAAATGTCCAGGGAGTGTTTTTGGTTTTTTAAATTCATGCTTCTAGTTTTTTTTACTTGGTTCACAAACCCAGGTATCGCACCGGTTAAAGCATACATATTTAAGAAGATAAAATATGGTGTGTGCCTTAAAAAATGTTAATATTTTCACACTAATATATTCACTTCACTTGTACACAATAAACAAACTATATCATGTAAAATGCCACCAATATTACATAATATAGAACCGAATAACTTAAGTTTATACATTAAAATGAAAACCACAAGATGACGTGTCACGACCCAGCCAAAATATTCTATATTTAACATATGAATGATAATAAAGGATTATCTTTTACTTATTATTTTTCTTCCAGAACGAAATCTCGTGGATGCTAGGCGTAGGCCCCATTGGGTTCACATTGGGCAGTGTTTCCTCGAGATTCGTAACGGACAGTCTCGGGAGGAGAACAACTATTCTTGGAAGTGCTCTTCCTGTGGTCATTGGAACGGTAAAACTTTATATAAACACTATACCTGGAGTAGATACTATAGGAATTCATTAATTAAATATGGAATTGAAAATTAACTCTGTAATCAAATTAATAATTGCTTAATACAGGACAATACATATTAAATAACATATTCTTTAAATATATAGAAATATTTTTATTTATAATGGTTTCTCTCGAAATACCACTGTGATGATAATATATACATTAGCAGTCAAATGTAATATTTGTTAGTAATTGTTATTTATCTTAATAAAGCGTAATGTGTAGACTATGTTATTTCTGAAATCGCTATCAATCACTCAAAATGGGATTCAAAACGGCTAATTAGTTTTTCCTTAATACGAAAAATAACAATAGCTGTTGCTGGTGTTGTTAGTAGTAGTAGCCTTATAAGGTAACTTTTTCAGTAATATAAATAGTTCAAACTAAAAAAAAATTGTATTAATTATTTCAGATAATCGTATCATTTGCACAGAAAGCGTGGTTGTTATATATAACGATGTTTACATGGAGCTTCGGCACAGGAATGCTTGTAAATGTGAGTAGCTGTAATTTATGTCTTTAAAAAAGGCAGCGCCAAAAGCGCGCACATCGCATTACGTATTTTATAAATTTTATATTAAATCTAATTCAGATACAAGCGCCCGCCGCGCCGCCCACTTACGTTGATAAAATAAATAATACAGATAAGGGAATCTATTTTTAAGCGCCCACTATATTGTTTTTTTTTTTAAATCCTTTTTAGGTGTAACGTTTGGCCACAATGTCATCTGATGTTAAGGCGGGATGTGGCCGAAGATGGTAACACTTTAAGCCTAGTGGGAGGACTGGCTCTCAAGTGATGCTACCGGAACACACCTATTGGTGCTTGGCGACAGATTTTCAACTTGAGGGTGGTAGCTAGCCAGGCGGGCATTAGAAAAAACCCTACCACCATGCTATGGTTTCATCATGATGTTTCCCTTCACGGAAAGCTCTGACTCATTGCAGGGATTCGAACTCACGTCTATCGACGCGATGTCTGTACACGCTACCACTGAGCCAGTATTGCCTCTAATACACAATGACGTAAAAACGGCTAAACGGATTAGGATGAAATTTGGCACACAAATTATTCATAATGCGGATTGAGACATAGGATACTTTTTCCCGGTGAAGACTCAATTCAGATGTTTACGTAGACGAAGTCGCGTGCAGAAGCTAGTAATAAAATAAAATAACGTTACTGTAATATAAATAACATAAATTAAACTAAATTTTAAACCAAAAAAGACTCCATTCGATTTACTTACGACGTATTTTATTAACCTAGCATTTTTTAAATGTATAAGTTTGGCAAACAAACCATACGGCCCGCTTGATGGTAAGCGGCTACCGTAGCCTATGGACGCTTGTAATACTATAGATATCACTAGTGTTTTGCCCATCTTGAACCCCCCTAACCCAAAGAGCTCTAGAAACTACTCACCGCAGGGACACACTAGCTCATTTGGCTGCGATCTTCTGTAGGGCGGAGGTATTCCACCAGTCGGGCTGCCCCAAGTAGAGAGAAATCTTCATAGAAATTTCTCTGTGATTAAGCGACTACTGCCTGTAATTAATTTATAAACTTAATACATCAAATTGTTAAGTAGAGAGAGAAAGAGAAAAAAAAACATTTGTAATAATGTCTTATTAATTTTACAGGTTAATGGTATGTATTTAGCCGAAGTTATGGACAAGGATATACGGGGTACATTAACTGTTGTAACTAAATTCATGTTTAATTTCGGAAACTTGTTAATAATGACGATTGGTCCGAGGATTTCATATCAGACATTAAACTTTTGTATTCTAACATTACCAGTAGGATACTTCTTAGTGTGTTGGTGGATTCCAGAGTCGCCTTATTATTATTTAAAGGAAGGTCGCGAGGACTTAGCTCGGAGGGAACTTGTGAAAATTCAAGGCGGAAGAGTGAGCCAGGTAAATTTATTTCTTTGCCATACGTTGCATATAATCGACATTTACTTTTAAATCGTGGACATTGTTCACTTTAAGTGGTGGACGATAAAAAAAAATCGGAAAGGATTACATAAATAAAAGGTTTGTGATTGGTTAAAAATTTCACTCTATCACATGTACTAAGTTACAAACTATTTTAAATTGTGAAAGAATGAAATATTTTTTTTCAAGTTCACTGTGGAATTAAATAAATAAATGATTTTAATAATGTCAACATTGTATAACATCTCAGAGACTACAAGTGAACAGTAATCGATATAAATTTAAACGGTCCATTCTTTTGCTCATTTTTATATAAGACGTCATTTGTGTCAATCGTTAGCCTGTGTTCATCTTGTGTAAAAAAGATGAAGGATGTCATTATTATGCAGATTTACAGAATAAAAAAAAAGATGTGTGTGCGATTCACACACGATAGAAGTGAAACTTCATTTTAAAAGATATTTTATTTAAACAGTGTGCAATATACATACACACCGACATTTGCTCTCTCGCTCTGGTTCACACAAAGAGGAGAGACCGATAATGTGCGTTAAACGTTAAACGTTTGGACGTTGGAAGTCGCTTAAGAAGTTTCACTTCAAAAAAACGAAGCTATACACGTACATTTAGGTACCTACTCAGATTTTTTAAGATTTGTGTGTTTTCATTACCAGAAAGGCTTATTTAATTACTTACTGGTAGATATATAATATTAAGTTTTATTTTACGATTCTGTTAAAACAGATGTGACGTTGTTCGTATTATAATATGTCGACCAAATAATTAAGGGTAAGAAACTTAATTGTGTTGTTATAGGACTGACTCTGCATTGAGTAAATAACTTACCACGAGTGTTACCGAATTCGTTTCGTGATAAAGGCTTAGTGTGCAAAATTAATAGCGTAAAATAATTTGCTTGCGTGTGTGTGTGTGCGTCTGTGGATTATTAAAAGACCGACACATCACTGCACTGTCAGAATATGATCGTAATTAAGATGCATTCGATATAGATGGTTACAGACAGTAAACATTCTTTCAGGAATTAGAAGATGAATTAAAGAGAAAGAAGGAAGACGTGGCCAATGAAATGGCGCGATCCAGTTCTATTAAAGAATTATTTGTAGGAAGACAATATAGGAGAGCTGTTATTATAGCGTCTGGTAAGAACGTATATTTTATTATGCTCTTCGTATGTTTCTATATAACTAGTATATCTGAGAAACTCTTTTTCATACTAATATGCTTTTAACTGGCTTAATTATGTATAAAGATTGAATATCACAAGAATGTAGACAGGATTTTCTTTGTGAATCATAGTGACTAATAATGGCATTGGTAATATAACTATGTATGTTCAATTATGTTTTACATTTTTCATTTCAATATCAATTATACCATACCAATTGCGATAGATTTAAATAGGTTTTTTTAATATATATTAGAATTTTTGTACGAAAGCCTAACAAATATTTGCTCACTCTATTTTTTTTATAGCTTAGATTGACAAAGTATAGAAATATAGGCTTTTATATATTATTTCAAAATTAGTTAATCAATATATTAGCGTGTATTTCCGGCATTAGTTAGATTCAATTTTTATCTTATTTCATTTGTACTTCTTATTCAAATAATTTTGTTTTATTACAGTACGCTTATTCAAGAATTAAAGTACCTGGTCATCTTCTTTCTAGGGTTAAAATTAACGCAAGTGCTAACTGGTGGAACGACGATAAAGAATTACCTCGGCCGTATCATGCGAGATAGTAACATCCCTAAAGAGCAAGACGGCACTGTTTTTCTAATCTTTGGAGCGATCACATTTTTTGTTGGTAAGTATTGCTTTTTTGGTATTATCATAGATAAAGTTTATTTTTAAGAGTTCATTCATGACTCTTGATTAGACATTTATGTTTTGTTATTGAAGTTGTTTAATTAGTTATATCACGGAGATCAATTAGGCTGAATTTAGTAGATATATATAGTTATTATATCTTACCGGATTATTCTTAATTATAAAACGTTTTGAATTTGAACATTGCTAGGTCACTTTGTTGGTTTCTGGATAGAAAAACTCATATCTTGTTAGGTGATGATGTGGTCTAAGATGGTAACACGCTAAGCGTAGAGTAGGAGTTGCATACTAGTGCAGCTGAATAGGAGCTTAGCGACAGATTTTCAACTTGAGGATGACAGCTAGCCAGGCGAGCATTACAAAATGCCTTACCAACATGCTATGGTCTCGTCACGATATTTTCCTTCACCGCAATTTATAGCTTTTACTCGTAGTAGATTCACGGTGTCCGAACGCGCTATCAATTGCTTCACATTGCTACATGACAAATGTTCAATAATACAAAAATAAACTTATAAACTGCAGTTTATAAACAAAATTAAGCATTATTTCACTTTACACATCCTTTATAATATACCTACATAATAGGTCTTGAAAATAAGGTACCTATGAAATTGCCGTTCTGCAGTACTGGCCATTTCAAATCAAAATAATCTTTGTTTGGCTAAGAATTCTAATTTCAAATTAATTTTATTTTAAAAACATGGAATTCTTTTTCCAAAAGTAGTCATTTGTTTATTGATTAGTGTTACATTTTCATCGCATTTAAATCTTTTTTGTCATCATGGATACGTTAAAAATTCGAGTAATTATGGAATATGAGTACCGTCGTGGCAGTAACGCGGCACAAGCGGCACGCAACATCAACGACGTTTACGGAGCTAACACTACAAACCAACGCACCACCTGTTATTGGTTTGCTCGCTTCCGTTCTGGGAATGTCGACCTGAAAAATAAACCTCGCGGTTGTCCGAAGAATTTGGTCGACAATGACGAATTAAAGGCGTTTGTGGAAGCTGATGATACACAATCTACGGCTGAATTAGCAGCAGCTTTCGACGTTAGGGTCAAAACAATATTGGTCCATTTGCGTCAAATTGGCAAGGTAAAAAAGCTTGACAAATGGGTGCCCCACGAACTCAATGATCGCCAGCGCGAAGTACGCGTCGAGACGTGCCTTGCACTGCTCAACAGACACACAAATGAAGGAATTTTGAACCGCATTGTTACCTGCGATGAAAAATGGATGCTGGCAAGCGCTCAGCAAGTTGGTTGGATCCTGGTTCAGCACCTAAATAGGTGTGATTCATCACAGCTTCTTAACATTGCATGGGTGATTACTTCGATTAATACAAATAAAAAATACATGAAAAAACATCGTTTAAATTTTTTCATACAAAACGGCAATTGCATAGGTAAAGACCTAATATAATTAAAATTAACACTTGAAATTTATAATTACCAGCCTCTCTCTTATTATTTACTTATTTATTTTAATTTAAAATCAATGCCTTTTTATATTGGCTTGAATGTAGTGAGCGCCTGTAATATGTTCGCATATAATTGCTTTAGTTCCTTGTAAGACTTGCATTAAAATGGTATGTATGTAATGCGGTAAAAGAATTTATTGTTACAGACGAGCATATTATACTTACACACTTCAGTAGTCCTTAATTACAGTTTCACAGATCACAAGGCACTATTTACTAGTCCCACTGTTAACTTAGTCATATTCCTCTCGTGGAGCGTGTCCGATTGTTGCTTCGATGTTGAGAATAGAACTAAATTCGCCGATATATGGTCCGTTTATATCACAGATCTCTAGTTTATATACTCGTTTAATAGAAGGGTCTCGAAGGTTCGAGAAGAATTTTTTTGTCTTGTTTGTAATATTTCCTTATAGCTTGAGTGCAGTAAGCGCGACCCTCGTAATTGTTTGCGAGACGCAGGAGGTAAATAAAACTGACCAATAAGCTAGACTGTTGCCGGCCGTCGGCAGCAATGGATGTTTGACGTTTGGGCTCACGCAGTTTTATTTTTGTGACTGCTTCAAATGAGATTATTTTACCAAGATAGAATTACAAACGCTGCATTTAAAAAACTATACAGTCAATCAAAAGTAATATTAAATTATATTGTCAATATATACTATTAAATGCAAAGAAGTTTCATTTGTTACACGAATATTTTTTTATTAGCATTTTGATAAAGACAACAATATCATTTGTATTAAATTTATCATTAGATATCTGCACCAGTTGCAATAACATGCATAAACTATTGATCTTAAGATATAGGGTATCATCTCAATACCGTGTATAGCCGTGCACATCCGCTGTCCCGCGTTCCGCAAACCATCAGGAGGGTCGCGCTTACAACTGTCTGCCTATTATGTGTCGTTTTGCTTCTATGGGCTTATTACCATCTGCTGTTCTGCCAATTGTTCTCGATTCGAGGATATTCTTCGAGGAATAAAAAATCATCAAAAATATATATTGCCTTGGACCGCGCCAACGGGCTCTCGAACCTCCCAAGTAGTAACAGTATGTAAGATATAGCACACATTCTTAAAGTAGAAAATATAAAAATTGTGACGCCGTAAAATAATATAATTCCCATTAATAATGAAGTGCTTTGATTTTATTTCAGGTATATTGTCATCAGTTTTAGTGGACAGGGTCGGACGTCGTCCGTTGCTAATTTACTCCTATTTCGGGACAGGCATATGTCTTGCCATTGTCGGTATATACTTTTTCCTCCTAGAAGTCATACACGTAAACTTCACCGCCATGAGTTTCTATGTGTATGTGCCTTTTATCGCTATAATCTTATCGAACGTTATTTCAACTCTCGGCTTTAATACAATAGTCGCCCTTGTTATCGCGGAAATATTCCCGTTAAATGTGAAAACAATAGCAATAACATTAATAAACGTTTTCGGAGGTTGCCTAGGATTCATAGTAGCAAAGTCTTATCAAAATATAAAGGATTCTTTAGGATCGTATACCCTGTTTTGGATTTATACTCTAATAGCGTTAATTGGAGGGGTTTTCTCGTATTTTATGGTACCAGAAACGAAAGGTAAGAATTTAAGGGAGATACAGGTGATGCTGCAGTGTACTGATGGCGATGTAAAATTAGATCAGGTCATAAGCAAACATGTAAACGGCGGAGACGATGGGACCAATATCCAATTGCTTACTATGAGTAGAAATAAGGAGACGTAACCAATATTATGCTTTTTTTTAATGTCATACAGACAGCTTTACCGCAATCTCTGCTGATGGTAAATATAGATGAGGCCGACTATAGATCGTGTTTACCTAACACATCGTTATTCAATCTTCGCTGAAATACTCCTATTATAAGTTCTTTATAGACGGGAAAACAGACGCCGGGAGTGAATACCACTCCGTAGCCGTTCGCATTGCATACGGGTAAAAACCCTCATTAGGTTTAGTTCTCCTCTGGTGGAACGGTGTAATTCCTGTGCGTACTCTTAAAAGTGTAACTTATAAAACACCGAGAGGCAAGCTACTGTATGACGATGCTCTAGACTGAGCTTTTTCTCCTTCGTCAGCTTTTCATTGCCAATAATTCGCCGAGTACGATACTCGATCGAGTTAAGAGCGGTCTTCTGGTATAGTAGCCGTTTTACACTTCACGCGAAAATCGCAGTGCGATTCTTACCGCAAGTACGCTGTGTAGCGCGACACAAACTGTCTTGGATCCGTACTCGCAGCATATGGCGGTGGGTTCACAGTATAGTTTGCGCGCTCGGGGTAGATGAACGGAATTGCTATTGTTGTACACATTTTCGTACTATAATTACGCCTATAATAAATGTAACAAAAAATATTTAAAAGCTTCAAACATTGGTTCATATTTAATGAACTAACTTAGACTAAATCACACTCATCTGAATGTAACCCGTAACGTGTGAGTGTGGAGTTGGTTCATACTCGCGCGTTCGCAACTCCTTTGACGCGGGTTAAAAAGCCGAGAAGAAAAACTCGAATCCACAAATGTATCGCGCGTTGTTCTCGCCTTTACTCGTGAGTGTAGAACGGCTATGACATTTATGTACGTACGCAGTGGCATAGCTAGAAAGTCCTATTATATAGATTATAAAGATTAATGCACATTTTATTTCTCGGTGTAAGATTTGTGGGTAGTAATTATTGTGTTCTCAAAACGTATCGCGACTCATTGATAGATCAGGGTGCTCAAAAAGATTTCGAACATTCATCCAATTTATTTTGAAAATTGATTAAAAACCATTTTATAATCATTATGTACGTACGTGTTTCTCTTTTCTAGTAGTAAGTTGACAGTCGATCACTTGCTGCCTAAGTTTTTTGTGGTAGATCGTTGACGCTATAAGTGTGAGAATTCCTGTGATAGATATTATACTGTTCTTGCATTTATTTTAAAGATGGCGGTACTCATGTAAGTTTTTTCTGTAAATATGCACAGAGAAAAATGTTGACGATATACGTTTAAATTCGTTTTATGTTATTTACGTAAGTAGACGTAAGAAATGGATGTCTATGTTTTTCTTAATAGCTTTTAGTTGATATTTTATCTTTAATGATGATGTTGTACTTCATATGGTACAGTTTCCGTTTAAATTGACAAAGGATATCTGAACTCTGACCTTATAAGTACCTAACTCTGGCGTCCGCCATTTAGTTAATGTGATATAATTTTATCATCACTACTAGCCTCCTACAGAAAAGCGTAATGTTATATAGCATAGATCCTTTCTCTGGTGCAGAACTACATTAATTTGAAAATCAGATTTAAATTGGTTCGAAAAGATTTCTCGTCTGCAACACTATCCCTATATATTTTAGGTGATTTTTTTTTCAAAAATTCTTTGTTATTGCTCACCTACGTTATATAAGGTATCCTGTAAACAATTTAAAGTTTTTGGACCCACCGGTTTAAGTTGTTTGTAGTCCGTCATTCGTTCTTAAGAATTTAAGTAGGAGAAGCTATAGATTATGTTGTGAAGATGCATATAAAATTATTATGATAAAAAAATGTGATAGAGATGCTAGAAGGTATCTAAATTTCTCACTTAACAAACCAACGTAGGACTGATTTCCAAAGTTTTCGGAAACTCTCATATATAATACTGAAAATGGACATAAATTGCGTTCATGGTTAAGTGGGCCTCAAATATATAAGCGCTGTAAGTTTAATATGTACCTCTAATGTTTCAGACTGTTTGTTTGATGATCAATCTCTATTATAATATAATACTTATATTATATTCGCATTTTTTAAAAGTAATGACTGACTAAAATAAAACATTTAAGATTAATTCAGATTAAATTTCGAAATAGAAACAATAAGATAAATACAAAAGTTGTTTGGCAATCTGTTGTTTTTATTAAAGTTAAAATAATCCAAAAATTCTGTATTTTGTCTGTATTTTTATGTACATACCTATGCTTTTTATTTTTTATGACTATCATTGATTAGTCAAAGATGACTAGGTATATTGAATTTTTGATGTCCGTGTGGACTGAGGAGACAATCCAGATTTTAAAAGGAAACACGCACTCTTATTTATTAGCAGAATAGATTTTGTATTTCGAATTCTGGAAATTGTAGTACAATGTACAAAACTTATATGAATATAAAAGGGGTTCTTTAATCTAAACATCTGGATTCAGGAGCCACCTGTAACTCGGAAAGAACGCTAATTATCTGAAAATTACAAAATAATTCAATATATAGCTTTAACATTTTCTCCGTGTTCACAAAATAACAACAAATACTTTTAAAATTAGATCCTTAACTATGAAATTGCCATTTTTTTTTCCAAGAAAATAATATATATTTTATTACGTAATTTAATAATTAGTGTTATTTAATTTGACATCACACACATGCCAGTCGACGGTCAATTTCTATATATACACGACATTAAACTCAACATAAACGGACAGAGAGACGTTGAGTTTTATAAATCTTATTATATATGTATAGATATCAGTTTTATTAAAGTGCGAGTTTCCTGTTAAAATCTGGAGTGGCTTCTCAATTTATACGTACATAATTTTTGTCATGTAAAAAGGAAGACTTATTAAAATGTCTAATTATTTTTATATTTTATGCAATAAATAAAGTTTAATATACTTTTTGTTTCATTTCATGATATTCGTATCAGAATTGTGGATATTAAGATTGACTTCAATATCTTAATTTTCTGTGAACGAAAATTTTACTAAGCCATCTATCTATCACCACCCTTATATTGAAAATATTTTTACAGAAATCTGAAGACTTCTTGGCATGTTCCGAAGTTTTAGTTGACAGAAGAAACTTTTCTAATCCAAGTCCGTTACTCTCTTTGACTGCGTCGTCAAAGAAAATAATACAATTAAGCTATTCTTTTTCTTCTTGTTTTGGCGCCGCAGACGGACTTGCCAGTGTCAATTTTTTAAGACTTAGTATATCCTTTTCTTCAAAGATGAGGCTAACAAGATGGTGACTCTCTTGTTAAAACTATTTAATGAGTTTTTGCGGCAAATCTAAATGCATGCTTCCAGTTATTTATGATCCACTTCATTTGGGTACAATAACTAAACTGCTGCCACAAAATACCACCCATAAATATTACATAATATAAAACCGAATAACGTCACTACATAGTATAAAACAAAATCACTGTCGCTCTGTCCGTCCCTATAGGTATGCTTAAACCTTTAAAACTACGCAACGGATTTTGAAGCGGTTTTTTTAATAGATAGAGTGATTCAAGAGGAAGGTTTATGTGTATAATACATGCATAATATTGTAGAGAAACACTAATAAATTTAGAGGTCTAATGTGATGTCGTAAATAAATACATTTTTTTGCGCTTACATTGCAAACGCTGGCTGAACCCCACGAGATAAATCAAAATAATGTACTACAGTATTGTACACCTCAAAAAGGTCAACAAAAAAGTCCGCGATGGTATACATGTATCTCTTCAGGATAACCCACAATAACCATTTTTTATCCTTTACATTTTACGGGAAAAAATGTCTTATTTACGAAGTGATTTTAAGCAATACAGCATTAATCCTTATCCAATTAAGTACCTTAAATACATTGTTCAATTAATATAGATCAATATGGCCCTTTACAGCGTGTAATTTAAATGAATATTTCCGATGATATTACAGATTTAAAATGCAGGAACATAGCGGTGCGGCGGTACCGGCCCTATATACCATGGCCAATTATATGTCGCTCTTTCAAGAGTAACCTCTAAACAAAACATGTTTGTATTGTCTAATGACAAATAAGCTGTAAACGTTGTTTATAAGGACATTTTGTAGTAGGTAGGTAGGTATATTTGTAACAGCATTGCACCCGTGCGAAACCGGGGCGGGTCGCTAGTTAGTTAAAAAAAAATAAAAGCGTGTGACAGTCAAACGCGATTGAAGTAAAAGTTAACTGGTCACCATTATCCCGACGGCCACCATCGTCTCAACGGTCACCACCACCCCGACGGTCACCACCACCCGACATTCACCACCACCCCGACGGTCGCCACCGGACCTCCGTTGCATTGTCGTCCAGTTACCTCCTAGCCGTGCCTAAAGAAGTTTTACTTCAACATGACGCCATATTGCCGTAACGGAATTCCGTTGCATATATTGCCTTGATGGACTTCCGTTGCATTGTCGTCCAGTTACCTCCTAGTCGCGCCTAAGGTTTTACTTCAAAAATTTAAATTTAAATCATAACACAATTATTCAGATCCTACCAAAAACCCTTTAAGCAAGTTTACGTTTAAGTTTAAGTAGGACCTACACATAATTGGTCAGTTTGGCGAACAAGAATGGGTGCGGTATGTTTAGTGACCTAGTACAGGTTTTCTGGTATTTATAGTCCCATGTACCCCTACTAAATTACCCAGACGACTGTGAACAGATTTTAAAAACAAATTTGACCATTGAAGGAAATCTTTTTATATTCCAATACAAGATAATACAGTGGTAAGTGAATGAGCATCGCATTAGTGATTAGTCGCGCGTGTACCATCAAGTGTGTTGGAAGTGCAAGCTAGCCTGTCAGACGCCATAACGTGAACCCCTTTAGATCAACTGGCGAATCTCTAGGGGTTCACGTACTCCACTTTGAGAAACTCACATCAATATACACCTACTCATACCCTACATAATATGATCTACAATTACTAGTAGTAGTTGAGGCGTAAGCACTACGTGTTGTAAAATGCTAATTATAACTTTTAATTTAGTAAAACGCTCAATGGCTAAACGAACAAAATAATAATAGTCTGTAGGTACAGATGTAAAACGTAAGTACCTAATACGTAAAGTTGTATCTATAGCTAGAAAATGTGTATAATATTTTTATTTATAAAATTTTGGTAATAATTTATAAAAATATATAAACAAACATATTCCTTACTTTTGAATGTTGTGTACAATTAATTGTATTTCATCAAGTTATGCTTAGTATTAATTACTAGGTCTTAAATTGATTACCTATACAAATAGAGGATTAATAATTTTTTAGATATCAGTTGTCCACAAAAAGATCGTGATGACAACTGAAAATTTGATAAACACACTTCCATGTAACAGTTTTCCTAAACTCGTGTTTAACTTAAGGCCGCTGTGATATTTGCGGAACATCGCTAATTTTTTATCAAATATAATATTCATATCAGTGTGTTGTAAGCCGACAGTTGTGATTTGTGAATTCATTGTCCCTATTGTGTGTACACGCGTTACAATGGAAGAGAATAGTGGTAGCAGAAAAGTTCAATATTTGGTTTCGATAGCCGGTAAGTTATTATATGTTATTCATTATTATATTACAATTTTTTTATGAAATTTTTATGTGTATTCTCTATTATTTCAACGGCTTTTCGCTAATTTATATACACATATTTTATTCATTAAATTTTTCTGGTTATTATAAGCATGACAAATATATATAATTAAAATTTTGTATGCATTTCCTAAAACCCAAATAAATCTAGATAGGTACTAATGTGTCCTTTGTTTAGTTAATGTAATGTACTAGGACATGGAGATAGCATATGATATGATGACAAATACAATGTGTTGTTCGATGCACAGGAATTACGAAGGGATCGATATTTCAATTCCAATGTAACATGATTATAAGATTATTTATCATATTAATCGTTATTACAAAATTTGTATTATAGAGTTGGAATGAATAATATAAGAGTAGATTCCATGTTTTAATATAAAATGGAATTATAAATAACACAACAAGTGATTTCTTTGTTCAATTATAAAAAGACTCAAGAGTATATTCTTTGTTTTACTTTAGCCAACCAAATCAATTGTAGTTTGTTGGACTGATGGTTATTGATGGCCAAATATTGACTTATATGTCGAAATAATATATACATTTTTGCTATTGTTGTGGTATTTACACGCTTATGGCAATGACGTAATGACGTGAAGAGTTCTGTCTCTGGACTAGACATTCGGTTATCGGTCTACTGTCTTTGTTTTTGGACTAATGTATGTAGGTACTATCAGACGTACCTACCAGATTCGATTAAATCAGTGTAAAAAATATACAATTGGAAAGTAATCTTTGTATTGTTTTAAAGATCCTATGCTTTATCAATTTATTACTGATATCTCATTGAAATGTGAGTATATAACTCGTATAATTTATATACTAGCTGGCCCCGCAGACGTTGTTCTGTACTTTTCAGTATCACGTTCAGGGATAGCATAAAAACCTTCTCCATGAAAAACACTTAGGTCTACCAAATTTCATTGTGGTCGATCAAATGGTCTTGAGGTAATCAATTTATATTTTATGTTGATATTGTTTGCTTGTTTAAACGCGTTAACCTCTGGAACTACGAGTCGGATTCGAAAAATTATTTTTGTATATGATAGCTAGACTCATGAGGAATAGTATAGGCGATATAACTTCACGCTATGACTCTAAAGAGCGAAGCAGTAACTGTGAACGTTAAGAGATCTGACAAGCTGTTTGCAAGTACGTCAAGTGGAACAACGATAGGCTACACGAGTATGCAGGTCGAGAGTTAGTAAAACAAATTTAAGACGGATAAAATTAGTGGCATTATTAGGCATTATTAGTACCTTTATCATGTAGAAAATTGTATGATTATTAGAAAAATCATTGAAGCAATACTAAACCCTTAATTTTTCGGGTTGAGTAAAGATTACAAAACCTTTCAGGTCACACAAACATTGATAAAGAATAACCTTACATTGTTAGTGATTTATAGATAGTTATCGTTTAACCTAGATGTAACCCTAAAACGCATAGAATAGACGATAGTATCTATTTTGTCGGTTATTTTTCGTTGAATGTTCGATAGTTTAATAGATAACATTTCGATATTGACCGCAGTTCATATTTCTTATCTATCAAAATATACAAGTTATATGTTTCTATATAATGCTAATGATACAATTATAATTGATTGAATATGTTTAAAACATTTGATAGTAAAATATTGAAATAATATACATCAAGAAAGTACTGGCAAATGCCACACACAGGACGTTAACCAGACCATCGTTCTTAAAGAGTAACTCCAGTCGCGCGGAGCTGACACGCACCATTTATTTGGTAAAAGTTTCTTTAATATTTATCAAGTTTTCTAATTTTCTATTGTTACGCTCCATTTCTATACTATACTAGCAACCCGCCCCGGCTTTGCACGGGTAACAGTATAATACATATAACTATTGGGTTTGCACGCCATTAAAGCTCCCAGTCGGCATAATTCTTTCCGAAATTTTCAACAACAATCGTCATATTTCAGTCAATTTACACAAAATGTTAATAAATTATACACCTAAATCTTAAAACCATATTAAAATCCGTTTGGTAGTTTTGGAGTTTATCGCGTTCAGACTGACAGACAGACGCGGCGGACTTTGTTTTGATGTTACGGTTGGCCGTTTAGCATTTATAAAAGGCCTATATTAGGAGTTATACATCAGTGATACAATGGTTCCGCCCATACATTGCAACGAGGACAAAAGTGACAATATCAATGAACACTCATCGGCACTCCGGATGGTCAACTAATTTCGCAGTTAATAATATAGTTCGATAAGGAAATGTGCACATTATTGCATCAGAATAATTATATCAGTAGACGGTTAACCTTGTTATAATTAAAAGGCGTGTACAGTATGGAAACTGCACAACGTAGATTGTCGATTCGAATCTTTCAACTTACGGAGAGTTTGGTGAACAAAAACATCAGCTTACAACGGTAACCTATAACACCAACATAGTGGCTAGTGGTAGGAATCTGTACCCACGATCACTCCATATAAATGTTGTTGTTTTTTTTATCGTAGCTCGGCAGATTACACTGTTCCTGTTGTTTAGCACAGTGCAATCCAATAACATCGGCGACTACCGAGGGATTTATAATCCGTCGATAGTCGTCGCGGTCAAATGTCTCTTCATGTTATTTTTGGATAAACATTAAATTAAATAATTATATATTAGTGATAAGCCCGTTACAATGAGTCTCTTTTGTTTTGCTACGTTTCGGGATCGATATCTACCTGCCGATAAGCATGCAGGCCGTCATGACATTGACGATCGCCGGATTACCGGTCACCATTGTTTTTCTATTGTACTGTGCTTACTACCATCAGACACAGTGTGCAGTACATAGTTATTATGCTAAGAGTCATAGTTTCATACAACATGCCAATCTGTGCGTAAGCGACACATAATTACATTTGCCAACACGAACGCAAACGCAAAAATTGTGTGGAAATTTCCTCAAAAAATGGGGGAATTAAATTATCTTGCGAGTGTTGGTTCATTCATCCTATGGTCATTCAGATTAAATAATAAAGGCAAAAATATATTATAAGGTAGATACAGCATTCTACAAAGTGAATTAGAGTTAATTGCCTCCAGCTCCAGGATTTTCTTTTTTTTTAAATTCTAAATTTTTAGAGGCTTTTATGCAATTCGCATATGTCAGCCTCATCGTAGCCTAACCCTAGTATCTGAACATCGTAACATAATTATACATTTAATAATAATGAGCATTTGATTTGAACAGACTAGCCGCCTCCTCAGTGGACGTATCACCCAATATTTTATTATACATGCCAACGTCTAGTCTGTTCAAATAAAAGGCATTCATTAAGCTCTGCCTAATTGACTCGAACCTGACACACTCCATCAGAACATGATAAACGTCATCCACTTTTTGACATAGGTCACAAAGTGGTGATTGTTTTAATTTTAACATATATTTATATTTATTTGATGGAATATGTCCGGATCTCAACCAATGTGCAACAGATATTAATTTCCTACCTAATTTTGTCGTAGCACACCGGGTATACGAGGGGGCTCTCATTGTAAACTCCTATACCAGATTCCTTTCTCACATGATCTTACGTCAAAATATGTTTTCCAATCACTAAAACAAATTTCTTTAAATTTTGGTAATAGTTCTGAATAATCTGGTAATATATTAATAATTTTTCTACTTACAATACCTAATTTAGCAAGTTTATCTGCCTTTTCGTTACCCTGTAAACCAATATGTGCTGGTACCCATTGCAATTTCAGATCCAATCCGGTACAAAGTAACCAGTTCCAGTTAGTGTGCCTTCTACCGTTTGTATAATGTGTTATGTTCTGAGGAATTTTTCGACATGATGCCTCGGGTACTTTCCACCATAGGCAGGGAGTTCACCCTCACACCTTGGAAGCTATTGCCGCGTAGAAGATCAGACGCGGATAGTGTAGTTTCAGAGGTTTTACTGCCACGATCGCTATTGTTGTGGAATAATCCACCTGTTGAAGTTTTCTAAGGAGCCACTACAGTATAGGGTTCTTCAAGAGGAAAGTGAATAGGTTTTGAAATGGTCAGTAACGCACATGTGACACTTCTGGTATTGCAAGCGTATGTAGGGTGCGGTGACCGCTTACCACTAGACGCACCGTATGCGTGTTTGCCACCATGACATCGCTACATAAGAATTAACATATAGTGTGTTTGCCAGAATGACTGTTCCATACCTCATGATGTTTTTCCCGGAATTTACTACAATCCAAAACAATTGACGCTCGCCCATCAAAGAGGTTCTCTCTACAGAGGCCGCGTACAATTTGATTTCTTATATTTTTTTACACAATTAAGTTGGCAAACAAGCACGCTTATAATGCCATAGGTATCAACTAGCGCGTTTCCGACCTTGAACCCCACTACCCCCAATGAGCTCTGAAAACCCTACTCACTGCAGGAACACAACACAAGGTTATAGTACAAGTAGAGAGAAATCTGCAAAGAAATTTCTCTGTGCCCTACCTCTCTTAAAAATTAAATTAATTCATTTGAACATTTTATTTATTGCAGTATCACTAGCGGCGGTGACGGCAGGCGTGTCTGTTTATTGGTGTACGCCCATGATACCCAAGTTCCACGACCATGAAGCAGACTTAGAAATTTCAGAAGTGAGGTGATCTCTCATACACTTAAACTTAGAATCTGCTGAAGTGTTTACACTTACTTTGCTTTAACATCGACAATGAAGAAGATGTATAGAAAAAAAAGTATAAATATTAAATTAACGTTAGTGTTTAAATCTAGGTACTTTTGAGCGTAGTTCTCTAACGTAAAACTGTTTCACTAAAATAAACTTAAAGTATTGCAATTTAATTAAAATTGAAGCAATGATGGCTCAGTAGTAACGTGTACGGACATCACGTCGATTGAATGAGCTTTCGGTGAAGGAAAACATCGTGAAGAAACCATAGCTTGGTGGCAGCGCTTTTTCTAAAGCTTACCTGGCTAGCTACCACCCTCAAGTTGAAAATTTGTCGCTAAGCACCAATAGGTGTGATCCGGCAGCTGCACTTGAGAGCCAGTCTTCCACTAGGTTTAGCGTGTTATCATCTTGGGCGACATCGTCATTTAAGATCAGTTGAGATTGTGGTCACAACGCTAATCATATAATAATAAAAAAACGTTGTTTCAAAATTGAAACGAACTATGATATTTCATAACTCTTAACGAAGGCATTAAATAAGTACTTAATATTTTTTAAAATAAATGATATCAAAATAATTAGAGGAAATATACATTTCCTCTCTTCAGTACAATTGTGTTAGTTAGCCATTTTACGCTAATTATAACAGTATTTAAGATCTTTAAGACGTTAATGAATTAGAGGGGCTGATGTAAGAGCATCTATTCTATTGGCATCATAACAAGCTTGATGCCTGATGGTAAGCACAGTAGGTATAGTTCAAAAACAACGGCGATCACCGATAGATCGGCAATCCATCGTCGTTCGTCGCTGTCATGCCATCCTACAAGACTATTGGCACGTACATGTTGGTCGCGATCCAGCCGTGTACAGATTCCTACCACTGTATATACAGCGGCGTATCCCGGAACGCGACATGACATGCATAAGCGTGCCATTATGGCTGGTGTTACATCTTGATCTGGTGGTCGCGATTCATTGGGACACAACTATCATTCAGCTGTGATAGAAAAAAATATCCAGTTTTAACTTTTTCCTACTTATATAATATGTTATAGGCAATGCATAGAATTAGACATTCTATAGAATGACAAATGAGAAACCGCCAAAGTATGAGACCGCGGCGCTCGCCGGCCGTTGCTGCGGCCAGCTCGCTAGTACTTGTACACAAGTCCAACCTAACCTAACCGAGTATTCCTCAAAAATACAAACGATGCTCGGCGCAACGGTCTCAAGATCGCTACGTTCTCGATTATTCAGAGACCGACTTGGACGAACACGATCGCCATATCAGGACCTTTTTTATACTTTGTCTAAATAGGTTTTAGAATTTTAGTATAAAAAGTAAACTATATCACATATAATGCTGCTAAAATTACATATTATAGGGCCAAACTACATACGTTTATGAATTTAAAACAAAAACCATCACATGACACTGATATCCTGCCAGAAACTCCCACGTGATATTCGAAACGAATTGTATTTTAAACTTTGCTTAAATAGCCAAATAAATAATAAATAGGCAAATCATATAATAAAATGCCTAAGGCATTCTAGCCGGCAATTCATAAATTGCCCAGAACATGTATACTAGGTTAAGTGATCGTCGACATTTTATAGATTACTTAAATAAGTATTGGATAGAGACACGGCAACAGTTTTTTTATATTATATTCTATAATATATAAAGTACGTATCTACGACCGTTTCAAATAATCAACAATATAGTTATTTTCATCTCAATGACATTAATTGTTGGTGTTATCGGACCATACAGTGTCATTGAAACAAATAAAAACCGCGTCATTAAAATATGTTGTTTACTGTTATTCATTTATTTGAAAGAAAGAAAGAAAGATTAATTTATTTGTACCAACTACATTTGACAACAATGAATAATCTAAAAATACATTTATTTATATACCTACTAAGAACTAAAAATCGAATGCCAGTTGTTACAAAACGGCTCCAGCTCAGCATAATATTGGTTGCAACAACCAGCGTTGGTCTTCCGTTGGAGCCGCCGGTGACATCACAGGACGGACATTCTGACATATAAACCAAAAATAAAATAAAAATGTGAGACATACGACGTAGCACATATAGCACAACGCAGTATTTTCAAACGAATCATGGAGTTGGTGTTCAAGCGAAAATAAATAAATAATAATAATAATATTAAGTACATTAATGAAAAACAATTTTAATGAAAAAATTTGAAAAAAAATTTTTTTTATAGGCAATTTATTGAGGAAGGTATTAGCTTATGTAATATCACGCTACGACCCTTAGGAGCGGTGCAGTAACTATGAATGTCAAGCGATCTGGAAAGGTGTAGGCAAGAACGAAAAGTGAGGACAACGAGGCGGTGAAGAGTTGGACGAATTAATTTAACACGGATGTAAGCATGGGGCACTGCTAGCTGAATTATAAAAAAAAAGTTATCTGTATACCTTAATTGTAAATTTAGGGTCTTCTATACATATTATAAAACTCAGTCTCTCTGTCTGTCCGTTTATGTTGTTTTCTCGCAAAAACCACTAATCCGGTTTACATGGTTTTTCCTTTAAATCATAGCTATGTTATCTGGCCAGGTTATAGGATATATTTTGTTACATAAAGTAACATACGATTAGGCAGTGACGATAATGGTTAATCAATTACGAAAAAAGACACTTTTGAGGCGATTAAATAGCTTACGCTGAATAAACCATAAGAGATATATCAAATTAATTTACTACAGAATTTTGTAACTTAAAAAGACATACAAAAAAGTCAGCGATAGCATATTTTATGTGTAACTTCTAAGCATAAGCATTTTTGAGGCAGCACAACTCGCGCATGGTGGTAGGGCATTTCATGTTGGTAGGGCATTTCATGGTGGTAGGGCATTTTCTAATGCTCGCCTGGCTAGCTACCACCCTCAAGTTGAAAATCTGCCGCCAAGCACCAATAGGTGTGTTCCGGCAGCTGCACTTGAGAGCCAGTCTTCCACTAGGTTTAGCGTGTTACCATCTTGGGCCGCATCGTCACTTAACATCAGGTGGGATTGTGGCCACTACGCCAAAACTAAAACAATAAAAAAAAATGCTCTCGACCGACAGTATTGTTTAGTCCAAGCGAGCGGAGCCTCGGGCACAGCTAGTTCATAATATAAGATACCAATTAATTAATTAATATTATTATATTAGAATATAAGTGCGTATTAGATATTTATGTAATTGAATACTCTGACCAATTAATTACTAAATCAGTTATACTGTTCAAATTTGTAATTCACACAGATTCTAGTCTATCGAGTACGTCATTACAAACTTATTGCGAGATAAAAGTGTCAATAAGCAAGTCACAAGTTTATTGTCTTGGCATATAATATTAGCAAAAAACGAAGGCCAACTGTACGTCACAACATTCCAGAGAAGCAAATAAATAAGACTGTGACGAGTTCACTTATATAGTTGGCTTTTATTTTAATTGTCTGCAAGACTTTGCTGATGGTTTTTCAAATGACATTTAACGTTTTAAACTGTTAATTTTCGTGTAAAAAATGTGTAAACAATTACTGTTCATACGTTTTTCATTGTATTCATGTAATAACTCTGGTATTTATACATATTATAAAACTCATGGTATCTCTGCCTTTCTAACCGTTTATGTTCTTTTCACGCGAAAAGCACTTATCCGATATATATGGTTTTCTTTTAAATTCATAGCTATGTTATCTGGCCAGGTTATAGGATATATTTTGTTACATGAAGTTACAAGCGAAATAAGTAGTGACGATAATGGTGAATCAATTCGGAAAAAAGGCGCTTAAACGGCTTACACTGAGTAAACCATAAGAGATATATCAAATTAATGTACTACGTAATTGTAGATTTTAAAAAGATCTACAAAAAGTCACAGATAGCATATATCTATTTTCTAATGACCGCCTATAATAGGTATTTTTGTTTTTATAAAGTGGAAGCGAGGGGAGTACCATTAGCGCGTGCGTTCGACGAACGGCAGTCTGTAGTCCAAGCGAGCGGAGCCGCGGGCACAGCTATTATTTACATAAATTTTACATACCTGATGTATGGATGGGTGATGTCAAATATAGGTCGAGTATTCACTGGGTAATGGTTCGTCGTTTCGGGATCTGCCAGTTTCTATCCAGTTGCGGAGATGGTTGTAGGCCGGTATGACAGCGGTGACCGGGGATTGATTGCTAATTCCCGTAGTCACCGTTATTTTGGATTGTACTGTGAAATTTAAAAAAGAAACTATATATGTCGTTATATGATTGATCGCTAACGTAAGAGTTTTTTGTTGAAGTAGGTAGATTCCAACGAAAACACTAATGTGAAAAGACCATTAAAAAGAAAAGATAACCATCTTTTATTTTGAGGAGTTCCCTGGTGTATCTTCGAAATCGAAGGTCCAATGCCGATGAAATTAAAATAACCCATGAGGTATCGCGTTTCCAACAAAAAATAATCATCTAAATTGGTTCATAAACAAAGAAGATATGGCTGAATATCCATTAAAGAAACATTCGAATTGAGAACCTCCATTTCTATTCGATCAAAATAGGGGCCAAGTTGGTAGAAACGACGTTCGGGGTAGTCGTTGTCACCGATAAAAGAGTTGAGATCTAACGGGTGCCAAGATCCATAGCTGTTCTTTTAATTATAGCTATAGGAATGTACGCTCTTCAATTCATTTACAAAACAATTCGTTACTTTCTTTGATATGGGATTTCCAACTTCGCAAATATTAATTGTCAATAAAATACGATAAAAAAATTGACTCCTTTAATTAGAAATTAACACAAATATTTATTGACGTAATAACTTAATTAACTTAAATATTTATTGTCAATTAAAACTTGATAAGTTTTATATATTTAAAAAAGTAACAAATTGTGAGTCTGTTTGAGACAGTCTTTGACCCCTGATATGGATAGTGTTATTATATATAAAATATTATGTATTTTTACAGAAAGAGGCATCATGGATGGTCGCTCTGTCATCTCCAGGCTATATGACGGGAAGTTTAGTGACAAGTTACATCGCTGACAGATTTGGTAGACGTACCGCTATTCTTGGCAGTGCATTTCCTATGACTCTAGGCACTGTATGTAAATCTAATCTATATTATATTATTAAGCTTAAGACACTATTTATTTTGTTTGAACGAGCTAATCTCTGGAACAACCAAACAGATTTGAATAAAAAAAAACCATCGTATAGCCTATTTATTGAGAAAGCCGAACTACACGCTACGACCCTAACAAATGGGGCAGCGACCGTGAACGTCAAGAAAACTGGATAGCTGTAGGCAAATACTAGAAGTGGAATAACGTGATAGGCTACAGGAGTACTGTGGAAAATTGGTCGAAAAAATTCAACACGGTTGAAACTGTGGGCCACAACTAGTCTTTTCATATACTATTTTAATTTTCTTCTTGAGTTAGAAAGAATACAACGAATATATTACATTAACTGGTCAGGAATAGTTAAGTTTTTTTTAAATATGAAAAATAATTGGTTTGTAAGCACAGTGCAATTCAAAAACTAAGGTGACCACAGAGATATCTACATTCCATCGACAGTCGTCAATGTCATGCCGGCATTATCAAACGTCTCTTCACGTTATGTTTGAAGGATCCGATGTTGTTGGAAGGTGGGAATACTAGCCGGGAGACGGTTCCACAGCTTTCACAGTAAGGTAAAGAAATGATCAGGGCTATCTTAAGCAATGCAGTGGTCCTTGGGCACACGACAATTTGGGGCGCCTTAAGAAAGTAAAAAACTGTTAGAATGGTAAATAATATATGTTAGGAGAAAAGGGGGCAATGAGAGTCACTTCAGCAAGAATCAATAAAAATATGAAGTTATTTATTTCAGGTTATTTAAAAAACATATTTTTATTACTATAACCAATAATTTAGCAATCTGAAGCAGTTTTTTAAAATTTGAAATAATAGTTTAGTTATAGTTAAACTTCAAAAAAATAATAACTTTGATCACCATTGCCCTGACATGCGAGTAATGGTAGTCGTCATATTATACAATGAGAGTGAACACATCTTCAGCATTTGTCGTATACGTAACCTTCTACTGAAACCATAGGAAGCGGTCAGCGTGTACCCACAATCCTCACGAGGTGCACTGGATCGGTACCATTGCTCATTGCGACCAAACTCATCGCAAATCAAAAACCTATTTTCAGTACCTTTTGCAACGTCATTTTCATCGTCATCACATATATTACATAAACTTGTGGTGTCTGACTCTGAGGAGGAGTGTTTGTCTTAAAAAACACGTCCCTTGGCCTTGCCTACAGATTTTATGCTTTGCTGCTTTTTTTCTATCAACTGACTCCCATTAAAGTCAACACTGACAATAATAAAAAAATCAAAATAAATTAATCGTAAAATGTATCACATCAAGATGGTTTAGTAAATTACTTAAATAAAAATAATTACAATGAAATTACGGCACAAACATAATTTTCATCCAAACGTCACGTGTTAATTAAACCGGTGATCAGGCGGGAGCAGGGTGTAGTATGGCTGACTTCAGTATAAACAATGTACTCTGTGCCGCTGACCACCATTATACCTTTTATCCCCTATATATACTTTTGGTTAATTTTATGATAGGTCCTTACTTATGAAATTATTGATTTTCGGTTAGTGTCACTTGACGCTGCTACAAACATAATGTTTTAAAAATTATAGTTTTTTTTAAATGTTTAAACTGTTTCGAAAATGTTTAGAAATCGCATCTAATGACTAATTTATTTCATAGAAATCTCAACGGCATTTCTTAGTAAATATTAGACAAAAAAAAAAACCCTTTTTTCAATGTCAACGAATATGTGATTTCGGGGCCTCTGTGAAGCTGGGCACGTACCCCGTGTGCTATTATGGTAAAGACGGAATTGGATATGATAATTTTTTGTTCGAACCAAGAAAGAGGTTACTGTGATACTGCGGCTCTAGAGCTCAGCGCGTATGATTCTGTCATGAAAGAGAGAAGAGGGAATTAGGTAGAACAGCTCTGTATTATAAGACTATACATATATGTTTTTAATTTGTTTCAGATAATTGTTTCATGTGCTACAAAAGCATGGATGCTTTATTTATCAAGGTTTATATGGGGATGTGCGACGGGTGTGTTCATGACTGTAAGTTAAAATAAACTTTATAATAATAGCAGTAGATTTCATAACATTTTGTGAGAATATTCAGGACATAATTATAATTTCTTTTTAATCATTGCACTCACTGAGTGAAACAATATGTAAAAGATAATGCGACGCTTCAAATGACATCTTGTACTTTATCTTTGATGTTTAATTATTATTTTATAATATAGATGGCGCCGTTTCCATAAAATATTGAGTAATATAGAAGCAATGTTCTCTTACACTGAAAAATATGCCGACATTATTATTATTCATAATGCTCACAACTCTTATACGGGCAGTTATAATAAGTCACGAATACAGATGAACAGTAACATTATTAGCACTTTTTTTTCGTTTATAGATTTTAGCGATATGACCACAATCTCACTTGATTTTAAGTGACGATATGACCCAAGATGGTGACACGCTAAGCCTAGTGGGGAAACTGACTCTCAAGTGCAACTGCCGGAACACACGTATTGGTGCTTGGCGACAAATTTTCAAATTAAGGGTGGTAGTTAGCCAGGCGTATATTCCAAAATATCTTATTACTATGCTGTGGTTTCATCGTGATGTTTTTCATCACCGAAATCTCAGACTCATTGCAGGGTTTCGAATGCACGTCGAACAGAATTCCTGGATGCATCCCAATAAAATAAGAATAATTTAAATAATGATAGTCCATAAAGAAAATATTTGGTATTGCTGCTTTTACTTCTATAAGACTCAATTATGTACATCTTTATATTTTTTTTAATTTATTAAGAACATAATTTATGTATTTAATCTTTTAAATGCAAGTGTAATAAGGATATCTTTCTGCTTTTCAGGTATCAGCAATATACCTCGTTGAAATAGCAGATAAAGATATCAGAGGAAAATTATCAGTTGCGAACAGATTTATGTTCAACTTCGGAAGTTTTCTCGTGATGTCCGTCGGACCATTCGTTGCTTACAGTACTCTGAATTACATGATGTTGGCTCTTCCCGTTAGTTATTTTGTGGCCTGCTGGTGGATACCAGAGACACCCTATTTTTACTTAAAGGAAGGAAAAGTTGCATCCGCTAGAAAAGAGTTGATGTTGCTTCGTGGGTACACTGATGAAAAGGTATTTTCTTTTTATATAACACTAGCTGTGTCCCATGGGTTTAACTGTGTTAAATTTATTCTAATAACTCTCCACTGGGGCGCCGTCAATGCACCCGTATAACCTATCATTGTTTTCTCTACCCGTACTGGCTACAGCTTTTCGTTCGTTCGTTCAAGGGTACTGCTCCGCTCCTTAGGGTCAAAGCGTGCAGTTTAACCTTCCTCAATAAATAAGCTATAAAATGTATAAATATTTTTTCAAATCTGACTGGTAGTTCCAGAGATTAGCGCGTACAAACAAACAAACTCTTGGTATTAATATAAATATGACTGCCACGAAACTTATTTTACGCTTTGAAACAATACTTTCTATATTCATTTTGAAGTGTGTAACTAGTAGACAGCACACACAAGGGTACAAGAGACGTTCAAACATAGTTCTCGAGAGTTGCAATATATTTGTATCCCGCCTTTTAAAGGACTGTAGACCTTTTTTAGTTGGTTACATATGTTCTTGGGCTGCAGTGTTTACTTAGCATTAGATGTTATCCAGGTTACCACCTGTTCTTAATTGTGCCTCTATATGTTACTTATCACTATTATTCACAATTAAATATGTAGGTATATAAGTTGGCTTTGGGCTCTTGATGGACGAATAATCTGCATTTTGTTGACATTGCAAAGTCTCATCAATTCTAGTAAATATCCACGTCGAAGGTAATTACGGGTTATGGTCATTAAGTCAACTTGTGATAACCTTAGCTTTTGGCGTCCATATTAGATGGAATACCTACTGGAATAATTTACGTATAAATTGTTATTAATATACATATTGATTTATTCATATCCACTGGTTTCCTGAATAGGAGCTTGAAGATCAACTAGCCATGATGCAGTCAGCTGTAAAAAAGGAAATGCGTAGATCTGGCACAACGAGGGAACTGTTTACTGGGAAACAGTATAGAAAAGCCATTATTATTGCCGTTGGTAAGTATTTGTGAAACTCCTGAGAATACCGACAGTGGAAAGACTAATTGACTAACGTATATTTGACAAACTTTACACTTTAATCTATTAATTCAACTGTCGATATTACTGTTATAATAATTCAAAGCTACCTTTATTTATAAAGAAGTTATTGGATCCGAACTCAAATCCGTTTTAATCCGAACTCAAACTTACATACTTGCTTTATGATACATTTTGTATGAACTTATCAAATTACTCCATATGTCTTGCAAGTGCAGTATCTACTGTACTGGTGTAATTTAGTGACTCAACAGGTTTTAGATATCGCTGTAATAGCGATCGAGTAGCTCTAAAGCCCTTACTTCCCAGTCCCCTTTGTTTTTATTTCTTATTTTTTGTTAGGTATGCATGTATGTTAGGTTAGCTTGGGTGTCTGAGATATTCCATAACACTGACTGCAGTGGATCCCAGGGTAAGGCCACATCGGCTGGGACTGCGGGTAGATATATGTGTAAACAATTCCCACGACTCGGCCACAGGTGCGAGAGGAACACAGGTTAAAACCTTTGTGGTACCTACTCACTCCTCCCGAGCTGTCCGGCAAGAAGCGTACCCTTGAATACCTTGTTTGATGAGTTTTACTTCAAATCTAAATATGGCTTGTTATTAATTATTACAGGTATAAAGTTGACCCAAACAATGTCAGGTTCAATACCAATTCAACAGTATTTCGGTCGTATTATACAAGAAAGTAATACTGACATTCCAGTGTCTACGGCTTTGATAATCTTCGGTGCGGTCAAATTTAGTGTTGGTAAGAATATTTTGACCGTTTTTAAAACCTATATACTTTTATCGGCCCTTATTTTATAATCCTTGTAGTGAGAACAAATGTTGTTTTCAAATATGCCGGAAAAAAAATTCAAAAAAGCAGTAGAATAGATGCTACATTCTCATTATTCTTTGTTGTTTCATATCAGAAGGTCTATAGAGGTTTTACCGAGCTTTTAATATGGCAATTACGAATAAACCTGACATTATTTAATGTTGAATTCACTACTTTTGTAGTCTAGATGTATAATCTAATCTAATCTTAAAAGTTAGTTTATTTGAAATTAACCATTACATGGTGGTAGGCCTTTTCCTAATGCTACCACCCTCAAGTTGAAAATCTGTTGCCAAGCACCAATAGGTAAGTTCCGGCAGCTGCACTTGAGAGCCAGACCTCCACTAGGCTTAGCGTGCATCATCTTGGGCCACATCTACTAACATGATAATAATGACAATAGGATCTCAATTTGGATGGATCGATATGCGGAATCAACCAAAAATATCCCAATAGTAATCCGCAAATTGTTTGTTAAAGGTAGTAACCTAATATCATTTAGAGATAATATTCAGTCAAGTTTGCTTCTAGTATACAGAAAGAATACTTAAGATCAGGTGAGATTGTGGCCACAACACTAAACATGTAACAATAAAAAAAAATGTAGAAATGAAGATAACTTCTTTTACCAATCATTGTAGTCTGAGTAGAGATACGACATTAATATAGTCTAATTAATATATATATTTCACCAGGTATATTGTCGTCACAATTGGTAGATAAAGTTGGACGTCGTCCATTGCTTATCTTCACCTACATCGGAACGTCTATAAGCCTCGCAGTCGTCGGCATCTACTTCTACTTCCAAGAAGTCGTCGGTATCGAGAATGAAGCCTCTAATCCTTATCGTTATATAACTTTCATCGGCATAATACTTAGCAACTTTCTTTCAACGTTAGGCTACGACTCATTGATATTCGTTATACCAGCTGAAGTGTTCCCTATAAACGTTAAATCTATTGCAATGACTTGTTTGAATATTTTCGGTGGCTGCATGAATTTCGTGGCCGTAAAAGGTTACCAAGAAGTTAAAGATTGGACGGGTCTGTGTGGAGTTTTCTGGTTTTTTGCTATATCGTCGCTACTAGGAGCAATATTCTCGTTCTTCGTTGTACCAGAAACTAAAGGGAAGAGTCTAAGAGATATACAGATAGAACTTCAAGGTAACATTTATGATGAATCTGAAGAGCATTTAAATAAAGTTGTGACGAATGACGTAATTAATGGTGATGTTGAATTGAAAGAAGTTAACAGCTCTAATGAGCAGTCTAAATTAACAAAAGAAGTTTGAAAGGATTTTTAAAAATTAAGAGTCAGACTTTTATTAAGCTGCTATAATGTAGGCAAAAATAATTTCTTTGCAATTTTTCATTTCACCCATAAAATCATTATTTATTTTGTAAAATATTGCTCAGAAACTTGATCCCCAGAGTAGTTAATTAATATATTACCTTCGAGTATTAAGTAGTCGTTAAAATATACATTAATGTTATTTTATTAGTTTTAGTGGTTAATTTGCTGGTGGACTGTAATTTTCTGTTAGAATCATTAATGTATTAATTGTAGAATCGTATTAATAATACATCTGAAAATTAACTAGATAAATTTCCACATATTCCATCAGTTGTAATGACGAAATATTTTTTAGTTTCATAACTTTAATAAATAAATTATATAGTTGGTAAATAGGTAGGCTATAATTACTTACATGTAATACAAGTATGAAAATTAGAACATATTATTAGAATGATCTGATTTGTGGACTATTCCATCGATAACATCTCAGGAATGAACCCCATAGGAAAGAAATTTTCAAATATCCTTTTATTCAGCTTAGCTTTTATACAGCTCCTGTACGAAATTTCATAGTTCTAAACCCATCGGACCTAATTGCATTGTGAATTGTCCGTCAGTCGGTCTTAAAAATTTTATTTGGTAAATATTTGTTTGTTTTCTTTAATAATTGGATAGGCAGTGTACGAACAAACCTAAGGATTACTTTTAGATATTTAATTTATTTTTTAAATTTAGAGTCATTTTTAACAACTGTTCTCATTAGAATAGAGATCAACGCTAAGGATGTTACGAATATGATGAGGTTTCGTATATGGATATGGATACGGATATCCTAAGAGGATTTAATCGGTTTCGGTTACGGATACGGATATGAAATTATTTCAGATATCCGATTGGTTCGAATAATTTTGGTTATGGATATTAATTTTTTTAAAGAATTATACAATTTGTAAAAAAAACCTGTTCGATTCGTAAAGATGTTATTAGGTATCGAGATTCAGTTATGTTTATGTAATCATTTTGAGATTATAAGTTCAAGATGTACCAAGAAAAAATTTAAAAAAAGTTCTGCATATTATATTTAAAATAGTTTGCTTACAGTCTTTCGAAACTGTAATTGTGTATGTGTGTTGGTTTTTGACAATGGCTCATTCGTCGTTGCCCTATCCGAAATTATCCGAAACATTTATATCGGATACGGTTACGGTTATGGATATTTTTTATTTCGGATATCCGATAGTTTCGGTTACGAATACAGATATCTATAACATCCTTCATCAACACTATCATGTATTTATTTTTGCTTGTACACCATGTCTGTGAAATTAATTTGTTTCGAGTTTTTTTAATTATGCCTAAGACTTGACGGGTCGTGACGGGTAAATTAATATGCTGTGGCGTTGCTAGAGGGTATGGGGGTAGCGGAGTCTGCCAGCCCCATATGCCTTTGTTTGGGAGTGACAACCGATCGACAAATGTAGTAAATGTTTGAAAAGAAAGAAATTAAAAGAATGAAAGTAGTAAGCAGTAAATAAACTACTATAGAAAAAAAACAATACACTTGTTTTATCTTTTCTGCTCTAGGCGCCAACAGAAACACGATTTACCGCACCTGGTGCCACCCATGCTGGCTACGTCACTGACCGTATAACAGACCGGTAGACAACGTTTAAAAAATCGTTTAAAACACTTTATATACGAGTATGTTGGAAATAATACCGGTCATTTAGTATTTTATCAATATTGCACATTTAAAAGTAATACATATATTATTTTCAAACATGCCGCAAAAACTCGGCCTACGTCATCAAATCATCATTCAATAAATAAAACTAAGGTTAAGTGCAAAGTTGACTTTACTATTATAGAACTTCAGTTATAAAATTTCTTCCCGTGTTGCTAATCACGTGATTAAAAATAAAGGTGTGTGTGCGATTCACACGCGATAGAAGTTAAACTTCATTTTAAAATACATTTTCTATTTTATTTAAATAGTGTGCAATATACATACACACCGACATTACTCTCTCGCTCTGGCTCACACAAAGAGGAGAGACCGATAATATATTGCTCTCTCGCTCTGGCTCACACAAAGAAGAGAGACCGATAATGTGCGTTAAACGTTTAACAAATTCTATTCGGATGAAATTTTGTATTTAGATAATGTTTATTTGTGCGTTTTAGATGTGTGTTTGTTTATTTATTTAAACACGCTAATCTCTGAAACTACCAATCGGATTATCTTTTTATATATGATATCCAGATTCACGAGGAATAGTATAGGCTATCTATCGTTAGGCTACACTTCTCAGCTAGCCTTAAATATTGATTTTTGTTAAGTAATTCGGAAGACATAGCGCACCCTAACTGCTTTATCCGCATGCGCTGGCGTAATGGTTAGTGATACGTAAATACAATGTTCCCCAAAAATATTGCTCATTAGTACATCTATAAAAGTCCGCGATACCATATACCTATCTCTTATACATAAGCCATAATAGGGTATTTTGTAACAAAGTTTTATTGAAAATTGAGTGATTTATGAGCATTATTATTAGGCATGGCATATTAATCCTCACGAACGAAAGTTTCTTCATCATCAATACAATTTTATGTAGATAAACTCTGCCATTTATAGCATGTTATTTGGAGGAATAGTTTAGTAGATAATGTAAAATTTAAATAATTCAACACTCGGCTCGGAAAATTATTGTATTATTGCGTCAACATCCCGGACGGATTGAATATGACGTGTGATTCGCTCTATAAGCTGAAATTAAATTATACTAATAATATAAAATTACGGTTATATTTATTTATTTTCGTTTTTCAACCTTACATGATGTACACGTATTTACTCACTGGGTAAAATAACCCGATATTATATTTTAATGTATTTGAATACAGACAATCTTTTTATAATTGATCAATAATAAAGAATACTAACCTTACGTTATATTATTATTTAATTTTATAATTATTTAAAGTAGAAATTAATTTAGGTAAATTGAAACACCTCTAAAAATAAAAATATACTTTTTAAACAAAATCGTGGTTACCTCACAGTTTGTAAGTAATAAAACGATAGCTTCCAAATTCCACAAATCGTATGAAATAAAGATAATTATTATTATATATTTTAAATATAGATTTAAAACGTATCTATCCGTATCTAATGTTGGATGACTTCAATGATAACTGTAACATACCGTCGACGCTATGGTCGATGTCATTCTGTTAACTGATTTTTGAAGTGATTGAAGTGAAACTTCTTATGCGATTTCCAACGCGTTAAACGTTAAACGTTTAACGCACATTATCGGTCTCTCCTCTTTGCATGGGCTAGAGCGAGAGAGCAATATATTATTTGTCTCTCCTCTTTGTGTGAGCCAGAGCGAGAGAGCAATATATTATCGGTCTCTCCTCTTTGTGTGAGCCAGAGCGAGAGAGCAAATGTCGGTGTGTATGTATATTGCACACTTTTTAAATAAAATAGAAAATGTCTTTAAAATGAAGTTTCACTTCTATCGTGTGTGAATCGCACACACACCTTTTTTTCCATATGTGTATTGTTTATTGTCTTTTATGAATAGACCAATAGTATAAAATAAATTACTTTAATTTTTAAACATACTTTCAACTCGCGAAGTCGCTGGTAAAACTAGCTTGTATGCGTCACAGGATAGTTGTACAAACAGTTACTTTATAATTAATTTACTCAGATTGTTTACTGTCGGTAGATTGTGAACGGACACTAAAACTTGTAATCTAACGGTAACATTTTCGTAGGTTATAAACTAACCATGTCTAATTGGTTGCGCACTAGATCGGCTAGGTTGGGTTGAAGCTAAATTAGCCGTTTAAAATTCACATTATACAAGTCCTAGTATTATAATTTTAATTGTTCAATAGACATAACCTCAAAAATAAAAATAAATCATAGTTCACAATATATCGCCATTGACATATATAAAATAAACTATCATATCGATCAAATTTTATATTATCGAGTGTGTCAGTGTCACAGTGAATGTAGAATATGTTATCATAATGCCCTCCTCTGATATCTATAACATTATAACAAGTAGGTACGGCTCGTTTAATTCTAAGAGCCCGTGCATAATGGCTAATGTACAGATGCACTCAGCGATAATGATAAAGTGCGTATAAGAAGAGTCTTCAAAATAATTTATTGCAAAATATACATTTATTTGTAAAGAAAAAACAGAAATTCTCACCTCAAAGGAAAATAAAATTAATTAAGTAAGTTTAATGGCATCCAATACTTTATTTTTATTTTAATGTAATTATAGATAATAATTATAAAAATATTGATAATCATACATGTATGATTTCGTTGATCCCGTTTTCACAAATGATGACATAAAAGTTTAATTTTTTTGCTTCTTGGGGCTCTTTTGATACATGTACCTATATACTTAACGATATCACTTTTATGTTATCATTTCTGTAAACGGAAATTCGAAAAAACAGTTACTTAATAATTGTGTAACTTTTTGAGAAATAGATATAATATTTTTTTTCTAACGTGGTTTTATTCTTTCATGCGTTTTCAGCGGCAGTGCACCCAATGCCGTAATGGCCGCGCGTAGACCCATTTTCGGCGGTAAATAATAATTATAAATAATGGAAATAGAGTTTCGGGAGTCAAGACTTTTTTATCGGAAATTTACTTCTCTTTAAGGATCTTCTTAAGTATTAATATTTTTTGAGTTATTAACGAAAAACGGAATATCTTTTTTTCATCTTATTTTGTTAATAACAATTGCAATTTTTATGTGCCCGAGATTCCTTTTTCTAGACGTCATTCTTAATCGAATTAGCTATCGCACATATTTTTAGGACCGGGAACAAGAATTAACATGTTTTTTAACTTGTTGACTGGACTATATATTATATTAGGGATGCTACAGAAATCAGATGTCGTGTCTGGATATAGATATGATATCTTAATGAGTATTAAATTGGTTTCGGATGTGGATACAGACATGAAATATTTTAGATTTCAGATATGGACAATTACATTATTCAGATAATTATTATTTAAAAATTTGTAGATGAACTATATTAACCTTAGTTTTGATAGTTAATATGTAGTTATATTCTAAGTAGGTACCTAATTTTTGGTATTCGAACGCATCTCATTCGACGTCGTCTGTATCTGAAATTATTCGAAATATTTATAACGGTATGGTTACAGTTTCAGATATTATTTGTTCCGGATATCCGTTAGTTTCGTTTACGGATACAGAGTTCCATAACACCCCTGTATTATATTGTTTTAATAATATATTACTACGTGAACAAGATTTATACATGGATGTGTATTAAACACTGGAAACGAAGATAAGCCTCATACGTATTTTTTATATACCAAGATGGTACAAAAAGCATACGGCTCGCTTGATGGTAAGCGGTCACCGCAGCCTATGGACGCTTGGAACACCAGAAGCATCACATTCGTGTTGCCGACTCTTTAAAAACCTATTAATTCCCCTCTAAAAGAATCCCATACTGTAGTTCGATGGGAAAACCCTAGCATCATTCCACATCCTGAAGCGTTCGCGGAAAAAAATCCTATTAAACCGGACTGTTCGTGACCGTTTAGGTTCTAAAATGGGAGGATGAACTCCCTGCCGATAGCGAGCGGTGCGATGGTGGAAGGTAGCGTTGGCATCATGTCGAACAATTCCTTAGAACACATTCCATTATATAAGCGGTAGAACACGCACAAGGAGCCAATCTTGGGTGCAATAAATGAAGCAATCTTAATCTCTTTTGGCTTTATATTGTCGATATAGTTGTCGATGATATAATCAACATTGTATCTCTATACGAGTTCTCATTTAAGGCCGCTATCAGTCTAGCGTTAGTCGAGCGTGCGCGTTCGTCCAACGCTTGACTAACGACGACGGTGCGCACACGCGTATTTCGCGTTGCGCGCCTGTTGAATGCAGCGCTCGCGTCGCGTACATGCAGCGTGCCTTCTTGTACAGGGTAAAAATAACGCGATGTGAGCTTCAACTTAATGTGTTCAAACGATAACACGATAAGATAATGTCAGTGTTAATATGATTTAAGCCCGTTTGAGCCTATTGTAAACGTTTTATTAGAATTTAGAACTGAGAGTCTTATTTATTTTATCATGAGTAACGTATTCGTACATCGATAGCTCTAGGCTTATTTTAAGAATTCCGTCTATTTTCAGTTTCTGATCACCCTCGGTTTTTAAATATTAGATTAACTAAGATATTAATAATGTTAAAAAAATTGTCTAATGGTTTAATATCATAATAAGTGTCTAAAATAAAAAAATTGTGATAAAAAGATATTATATAAAACATACTATCATACAATACATCTACTATCATATTACATTAATATGGGTAAAAATATTAGAAGTGTGCAATACATTGTTGCATTTGTTGGTAAGTAACTTTTGCTTATTTTTCATTCATTTTTAAATCGTCAGTAGCGTACCGCTAGTGGTTTATAACAGAAAGTATCTTAATTTGCTTTCGCCTGTAAGGAAAGTTTTCAAGCAGTTTCGAGACTTCCGAATCTGTTGCAAACGTTGAAAGACTCTGGCTTTTTACTTTGTTTTTACATATTTGACTCACAGATGACAATCTCACCTGTTGTTGATCAATAAGTGACCGTGTGGTCGAACACGCAAAACTTTGACCAATAAACTAAAATATAATATAATTACTGACACATTAGTAACTAAAATTCTAGTTAGGTAGGCGAGCATTTGAAAATGTCTTCTCTATTAAACGTTTTATTTCAACTAAAACGCAAACTAATTACTTATAAGATTCAATGAAGCTAAATATTATGTGAGAAAGTGTTCATTTTAAATGTTTAGGTTACAGCATAACTAAATTGATATTATTGTACTAATAACTTTTGGAACGATCAAGGCTTAACCTGTAATGCCTGTGATACTGGAGGGGTGAAGTAATGCTTTATCTACAGATTAATTAACAATTGATCCAAAACAGATGCCTCTATTTGAAATTATAGCTGGAGAAGTATTTAGTTGAAATCGGAACACTTAATATAACGATAATCTTTGAATACGTCGGTATGGCCGATGACTTTGTGAACTACTTGCTGGGTGGTAAGCCACGAAAATTATGTCCGACTGAATCACGATCGACCGGTGTATAATCCATTAATAACGAGATGGTAGAGATCACCATTCACCATCAAACCAGTCACATTGACTCTCTTGATCAACCAGTGTATATCTATCAGCTTGCAGGCGGGCATGAAAGCGACGACGGCCGAATATCGCTGTTGTATTAGATTGTTTTACCATGAAGCACAGTACCATTACTTTGCTATGCTATTTAAAAAGTATAACGTAAATAGAGTTGTTCATCAGCTTCTTTAGTTAGCTTCATTAATGGGGTTAACAGCATCAATGAGCACTTTTTTAAGTAGCGATGTCTTAACAAAAGGACAAGGTACATACATTTTGAGGATTCTAGAGTTATGTTTCCATATAACTCTAATAAAGACTAATGTTCCGTATTTCAGTATCATTAGCGGCAATGACATCCAGCGTGGCATTCACTTGGACAGCTCCGATAATAACAAAGTTTCACAATAAGGAGATTAGTTTAAACATTACAGATGTAAGTTTATTTCAATTCTGTATTATTATTAGATTATCCTTAGCTTCTCTTTTGGTAAAGGAAAATTTCCTTTATAGCAATTTTTCAAATAAGCACTTTATCTAATATTGCTTTTGGTTTTAATGGTACTTTTGAGAAGTTGGGATCTCTGGAACTGTAAACGCAGGTAATGAAAAGTAGTTTTTGATCCAATCATCCAGACACATACATAAATGGAAAATTATGAGATCCATGTCTACTGAAATAAGTCTATTTTAAAATATACATTTCTTTCTTGTTTTCTACAATATATAGCGCACACCTATTATAAACTGATATTATTCTTCTTATTGTATCCTTCCAACTTCTGAAACTTCCAATACTGTAATAAATAATCACTGGTGTCTCATTATTGGTAAAAAGAAATTGAGCAAATGTATAAAAATTGTATTACAGTATGAAATATCGTGGATGCTTGCTTTGACATCACCAGGAGTTGTTACGGGTTGTGTAGTGGCGCGATTTGCATCAGATATCTACGGAAGACGAGCTACTCTTCTAGCAAGCGCATTCCCTTTTATTGTTGGCACAGTTATGTAACATTTTTTTCTTTTAAAAGCACTACATTAATTGTAAGGTAAGGGATATTTAGTCTCGACTGGACTATGAACATCATTAAACATAATGAAAACCCTATTATACTCAATTCTGTGTTGCGTTTTTGGATCAGCATTGGCTAATTCAGCTATACAGTGGCGTTAAGATTTGCAGGGCAGAGTGATCAAGAGATCATGATTTCTCGGTAGTTTTTACTGTTCTTCGATACTGCTTTACTTGGAATCAATTGAAGTCCAAATAGAATCGAGGCAAATTCAGCATGATTGAGTCATTGTGCATTTTAACTTTAGGTGTTACAAAAGTTTTTTACAATCGCATTCGGGCGGTTGTCACACAAGGTCTTCTAAGTATTTAATATATTTGAACAGTATCTACTGGCAAAGTAAATTTACTCATTTTACAGATATTTGTCGTAAACGCTTATAACGCCTGGATGTTCTACATAGCCAGGTACGTTTGGGGATGCGGATCTGGCATCATCTCTACTGTAAGTATTGAACACGTTAACTAAATGGATATAGTCAAAATAGAAAATGTACCTATAAATCAAGAAAACAAGAAACCTAATTTATCGAAATAACGATTTTAATATTAAAATGAAATAATATATAGCCATTGTGGTCCTGAATTTTCAGAATTATGGATGTTTTGAGCTTAAATATTTAATAAAGAAGAAATATAATGCACAAGGTAACACCAGAATGTGTATCCAAAAACTGTCAAAATCCGGGCAACTGAGCTAGAGGATAGTTTAAATGAAATACGTATATATCGATAATCCAGTTTATTTTCCAGATAATTATCATCAGTTTATTTTTAGGTTTAGTGTTTTAGCCACGATTTCCCCTAATGTTATGTAAAAATGTGATCTAAGATCGCAACATGCTATGTCTAGTAAGAGGACTAGCTGGAATACACCTGTAGAAACTTAGCAATAGATTTTCAACTTGAGGGTGGTATCTAGCCAGAACGGCATTAAAAAATGCCCTATCACCATGCTATAGTATCATTACGATGTTTTCATTCAATGAAAGCTCAGGCTCAGGCTAGGGATTCGTACTCACGTACATCGACATGATGTCCGAAAACAGATCCAGCATTATTTCAAAATTGATTGATCTAAATAGAGTTTAATTTTTAGGTGTCAACGATTTATTTAGCTGAAATATCAGACAAAGATATCAGGGGGAAACTATCGGTCGCAAACAGATTTATGTTCAACTTTGGTACTGTACTTGTATTGGTTATTGGAAAGTTTGTCTCGTATGGAACGTTAAGCTATATGCTATCTGTTTTGTCTGTGTGTTATTTTGTGGCATGTTGGTGGATACCAGAGACGCCGTACTATCTATTGAAAGAGCAAATGGTAGATAAAGCAAGGAAAGAATTGCTGAAATTAAGTGCTTCTAAAGATGTAAAGGTGATTAAATTTTTATTGTTGCGATTTATTGTATACTTATCTGGTTACCTATTTTATCTGATGTGACTAAAGTTCGTTATTTTATATATTTCATTTTTCTTAATCGACTTAGTGTCAAAATAATATTATATACTATAAAAATTATATTAACGGACCTAATTTCGATATATTTTTGAAATTTATAATTTGTGTATTACAAATAGAATATACAGAGAATATACAATACGTAAGAATCTATGTAAATAAAATGATTGAGGATTTGCCGTTGTGCGCGCATCACGTAAGAAAAACTGGATAGATTTCGATATTTTTGTTTTAATCCTTAGTTACTTGATCCTTATTTAAAAAAATATCATTTTATCTTCATAAACAATAATTCGGTAGTTAACGCGTGTGGAGCAGAGGGCATAGCTAGTTGTTTTATAAAATAATTTATTTTCTTTTAGGAAGTAGAAGAAAAATTAACTTTGATGAGTTCAGATGTAAAAAAAGAAATGAGTAGATCTAGCTCTTTAAAAGAATTACTTATTGGAAAACAATATAGAAGAGCTTTGATCATTTCTACAGGTAAAAATAACAGTATATGTATTTACGAGCATAAAAAAAAACATTTTTAATTAGCTGATGTTAAATTTTTTAGGCTTAAGGATAACAAAAATGTTATCAGGATCAATAACTATTGTTCAATATTTAGGACCTATAATTCAAGAAAGTAATTTTGGAATGTCTGGTTCTACTGCATTAATAATATTTGGAATTCTTAGATTTGTAGTTGGTAAGTTATTTATATTCTAGTATATCATATCTATATCTATATAATATCTACAATGTTTTTTACTGGTGAGTTCACTTTGAACTCTTACTCTAGAACAACACAAGCGTTCCTTAATATCGTTAGGACAGTCTTGCATAGTTTTTTCGAGCATAAGAAGGCATTTACCAAGTTAAATTTTAAAACAATGTCGATAGAACTATACTATTTAAGAAGGGAACTTTAGTTTTCTTATTACTTGACTAATATGTAATGTAGTATTTTTTATTTTTTAATATATTGTATTAAAACTACATTTTCCATTTCAGGTATGATGGCTTCTATGGCTGTCGATAAAATTGGACGTCGACCTTTATTAATTTACTCCTTCTTGGTTTCGACCATATGTCTTACTATTGTTGGAGCTTGTTTTTTTGTTCAAGAAGTAGCTGGAATCCATATTGAACCGTCCAGCTTCGTCAGTTACTTAATCTTTTTTGGAATTAATATTTTTGGTGTTATTTCAACATTTGGTTTCGATACATTAATATTTGTTATTCCCGCAGAAATTTTCCCATTAAACGTTAAATCTGTAGCGATGACTTTTTTGAATATTTTAGGAGCTTTTTTGACTTTTGTAGCTTTTATCGGATATCAAATAGTTAAGGATTTAACTGGATTATATGGGGTGTTCTGGAGTTTTGCGTTAATAGCATTTACAGGAGGCGTGTTCAGTTATATGCTAGTTCCAGAGACAAAAGGAAAGAGTCTTCGAGAAATTCAAATAGAGTTACATGGAAATATTTATGATGACAGTATAGATAAATTGAATGTTAATAATACTAATAATATTGAAGATGTTGAGATTAACGTAGTTGAAATGAAAACCTTGGATAAGGATAGTGAACAAACGAATCTGAATAGATAGTAGATGGATAATAATCTGATAGTGTCTGAAGTATTCGAGAACAACAATATTGTATAATAAACGTTTAAATACTAGAGTAAAATTCCATTTAGTAAAGGTGGTACAGCTCGGTCAGAATATCTGTGCACCTCGCTGGAATGCGGCGCCTCTCCCGCTTCCCTTGTCACCTCTCCGCGCACTCCCCGGTGCGTACAAAAAACTTCACACCGTACCCAGACCGCCGATATGACGTCACGAGGTCAGGTGCACAGATATTGTGACCGGGTAGTAATTTCAATAGGATTTATCAAAGTTTTTCGTGTTTTAGTTCAGATTCAGTGTAGCATGGTACGTTCATATATTTGTTTTTTGTTATGCGGATTGAAGCAATGAAATAAATAAGAGAAATGTAATGAATGAAAAACGAATTTTGACCATTTTCGATTTTTTTTTATTTTCTTTAACTACCCCTTATAGATATTAGATTCATCCAAAATGTTAATAGAGCTATTGATAAAAAACACTATTAAATATTTTTTTTTTATCGGTCTACAATTGACGAAGAATGCGTTAATATATAAAATAACATATTTTCATGCGAAATTTGAAATAAAAAAGTGTGTCTGTCAGGTCCGACGCGCGAGTGGAGTTTACTCCTTAAGAACTGTCTTGGAATTTAGAATATATACAACTGGCAAGAAGAGTAAATAAAGGCATCTCTTAGAATATAGATAAAAGCATCTCTTGATCACGAATATGACATTAAATATTTTTTATTTGTTTGTCTGTATGCCCAGATTTAAATAAAAAACGGCTTAACCGATTTCTATGAAATTTTGTACAAGGGAAGCCTATGTCATTGCTCAATTGATAGGCTATGAGAATTGTCGATAATACTTTAAGAAATCCTAGAAAAAAAAATATGATAATTTTAACATATTTTGATGAAATTTTGTACACGGGTAGTATATTTCATTCCCTCAGTTCATGTACTATATGAATTGTCCTTAATATGAGTAAGTACTAATGAATTACGAGATAAAAGTAATTAATACCTAATAAATGCATGCGGAGCCAAGGGACAACGCTAGTGTACTTATAAGAACTTGGCAACAGGTATTCGGCTTGATGAAATGAATAAAACAGTCTACGCTAAATTCGGCTGTAAATGTTATCAATACTCGGGGTCATATTGACCAGACCAAGGCAGGACCGAGGGCAACCACGTGGTCCACCAACAGCAACGGTCAGCTGAAGCCACGCGATTTTTTGTAGTGCTTTGTGTTATTGTTATTAAACTATGTGTATCTGAATGTTCTATTTAATTGAAACATGTATCTATTTATATCTGAATATGCCATGACTGTAAGCAAGTATTATTCACTTGGTGACCCGCCGTCTGACAAACAATGCAACTTATAGCACAACCTAAAAATTAATTGGACAACATTGGACTAGACAAGTAGATAGAGTACATATCACAGTAACATAATATTTTATTCCACTCCGCTCGCGTGGTTTACAGAATCTAAAAAAAAACGTACTAACTTAAGTTACTCCTTATAACATCAGCTATCTGCCAGTGAAAGTTCAGAGAGAGGTTAGAACTCGCATCGGCGAGTACAGAGGTCACCGGTGGGATAACCTCCTAGAGGGTCTCAAGCCGTCCCATCTGGCTTACTGGAACCTCGCCCGCTCTCTGAAGTTAGAAGCTTCCGCCCTGATGCCGCCCCTCGAAAGGGGCCCCGATCTCCCACCCGCGTTCGATAGTGACGATAAGGCAGAATGCCTTGCCGCAAGCTTGGAGAGCCAGTGCTCTCCAAACTGCGACAACGTAGACACTGCCCACATCGAAACCATCGAGACCGCCGTTCAGGAACTAACGACGATTCCCCCCGCGGAAACGTTAAACCCGGTCACGCATGACGAGATTTGTTCTGTTATTAAAGGCCTTAAGCCTAGAAAGTCCCCCGGCCCCGACGGTATCAGGAATGAAGTACTTAAACTTCTTCCCGATCACCTCATAGCTCTTTTGGTCTGCATCTTCAATGTAGCCATAGCCCACTGCTATTTTCCAGCCGTCTGGAAAAAAGCTATAGTTATAGGTATTCACAAGCCCGGCAAAAAAGCTTCGCTTCCCGATAGCTATCGCCCGATCAGCCTTTTAAACACACTAGGGAAACTTTACGAGCGGCTCCTTCTGAACCGTCTCAAAACCGTTATAGATATTAAAAATCTATACCCTCCCGAACAGTTCGGTTTTCGCGCCCGACACTCGTGTACACATCAAGTGCACCGCCTCACGGAGCACATCACGAGCAACTTTGCCAAAAGTAGTATCGCCCCCGCCCGTACGCTTGCGGTCTTTTTCGACGTAGCTAAGGCCTTCGATAAGGTCTGGCATGCCGGACTAGTCCACAAGCTACATCAATTAGAAGTCCCGGATAGGTTAGTTCATCTAGTTCACGATTTTCTACGCGACCGCACCTTCCACTACCGAGTGGAAGGAGTACTATCTACCGCCCACCCTATACGCTCAGGCGTCCCGCAAGGTTCCATTCTGGCGCCTTGCCTTTTCAATCTGTACGTCAGCGACCTCCCGAAGCCCCCCGGGGTCGAGGTAGGGCTCTACGCTGACGACACAGTCATATATGCGTCAAACAGACACAGAAAAAATCTCGCCTGCGCAGTCCAACGTGCCGTAACCACTCTCGGGGAGTGGTTTCGAACGTGGCGAATAGCTATTAATCCGGTAAAGAGCGCCGCGATTATGTTCGAACCGCATACATGCAAACTACCACGCACGGTAGGACCCCTCTCATTATTCGGTACGAATATCCCTTGGGCCACCAAGACTAAATATCTGGGTGTCACCCTCGACTCGAAGCTTAACTTCAACGCACACGTTAATATAGTCAGGAATAGGGCCATCTGGATCCTTTCCCGCTTGCGACCCTTGCTCAGTTCGGTAAGCAAAATGTCCTTAAGACATAAGCTCACACTGTACAAGATGTGCGTCCGTCCGATCTTGACATATAGCTGCGCCGCGTTCGCACATATGTCCAAACATAACTTTGCCCGCATGCAAAGAGTCCAAAATCGGTTTCTCCGTCGCCTGCTTGACCCTCCAGCCTTCGTTAGGAACATGGACCTGCACAGGGACATGAGGCTTCCCTCGATAGAAGCCTATGTGAAATATCTCACCAGGAGATACTTCGATAGCGCTTCGAATCATCCCAACCCGCTCGTAAAATCCACCGTGAACTACGTCCCAGACAACTCGATCCCCGTTGCCAAACGTTATAAACGCCGTCCGCGAAATCTCTTTGTCGATCCCGATGACGACATCGAGAACGCTAACAATTTCTACGCGTCCGCTCCCGCAACATATGCGTGCTCGCGCCCACGCCCGCGAAACTACCGTTCCCTCCGCAGGGGACGTACGGTTAACTTCGCTCCCGCACACCCGCCACGACCGCCCTCCTCTGCGGCAACTCAAGCCTAGGTCCGATCCATCGGCATGGAGCCCTTGAGCCAAGCAGCCGCTCGCGCGATACAAGTGACTCTACAATCACTAGCTTTCACAGCCATACATGACACTGCAGTATACACACATGCACAACACACATAGGTACATAGGTTCTGTAAGGGACCTTTTTTTTTCTTTTTTTGCCTAGTTAGATTAGACAAAAATTTTCAGACCACTAAATACACATACACATGTTCCTTCCCTCCTCCCAGGGGGCAGAAACATGTATATATGTATAGTTAGTTTAGATCGAATTACGGATAGGGAATTAGTCAGATCGCGACTTAATTGCATACGCGCAACAGTCCGAGCCGAGGTTCGGCCACTTTGGCACCCTCGGATGTTGTTGCTTAGCTTTCGTGGCTGAGTGCCCTAAGCGCTCGCCCGGTAAAGCTGTAAAAGCCGTAAAGGCTCCAGGGCCCCTAAGGCTAACAGTATAGTCAGTTCGAAAAAAAAAAAAAAAAAAAAAAAAAAAAAAAAAAAAAAAAAAAAAAAAAAGCCAATGAAAGTCTCGTCAAAATCGGTCCAACCGTTTCGGAAATTAGTCGGAACAAACTGCCATACAATTTAAAAAAAAATGTGTTTTTGTCATAAGTACTATAAATACTTTTCATATGCATAAAAAAGGCTGTTATATACAAACAGATAATTAAAATTTTATTATTTTTATAGATAGATAATCTTCTTCTACACATATTATAAAACTCTACGTATCTCTGTCTGTCTGTCAGTTTATGTTCTTTTCACGATGTTTCTTTCTTTTTATGTTTTTTTTACCACATATCAGATTTACATGGTTTTAATAAATATGTTATCTGGCCAGGTTATAGGATATAATTTGTAATTATGAATCAATTCGGAAAAATACGTCTGTGGGGGCGATTAAATGGCTTAAGCTGAGTAAACCATAAGAGTCACATCAAATGAATGTACGACATAATTGTAGATCTTAAAAATACCTACAAAAAAGTCACCGATAACATATGTCTACCTGATAAGGATAACGCACAATAAGCATTTTTGAGGCAGCACAATTTGCGCGTGCGCTCAACCGACGGCATTCTGTAGTCCACGCGAGCGGAGCCGCGGGCACATCTAGTTGAGTATAAACGCGTGGGGTCACGGACCTATCGTGGAGGCAATTGGTGTTTCCCCGAAGGGTCACGTGAAGCGCCGCGCCATTAGCCATTTAACTTGGTATCCCCTATACTGCAAAAAAACAGCCGACGCGAGTGTAAAACAAAGCTTTCACGCACAAAAGGCTAGCAAAGAGGTGCCGCAAATATGTGATCGGTTTCAAGGCGACACGTTATCTAGACATGTATATAATCAAAGATAGACTTAATCAATCATCGAATTACAATTCGTTAACAATATTTGGGAAATATAAGAAAAAAATAAAGAAATAGTATCAAATGAATTAAGAGATGATGTACTTGGTAGGTACTTTTATAGTTTAAAATATTATTGTGGTGTTACAATTTTAATATATTATTTAAAATTATATTAAAAATATAAAATTATGTTTTACGCCATCTGTTAAATAAATTATAAATGTATTATGCAGTAGATATATGATATAAAGCAGTTCTTTCTTATCAAAAGTTGTTGTCAACAAGTAATATTCAGCAGTTAACAGTTATTACCAGCATAATAACTAGATGTCGCTTAACTTTCATTTTAATTTTTCTATCCCACAAACGCGATGCCATTATAATAAAATGTATCTTTTCTATATTTCTTTTCTATATTATTTTTATGTGATAGAATCAATTTTTACCGTATATTTGTTAGAACGTATTACTTCAAAACAACGGAACCAATTTGAATTTATTTTCCACGTTACCCGAGCAAGGATCTAGGTCACATATAATCACACTTTCGAATTGGGGCTAAACAGTAATAAGAATGAAAAATAAAGGACAACTCACCTTTGAAGCAATGATGGCTCATGATGGTAGCGTCTACGACTTCGCGTCGATTGACGTGAGTTCGAATTCCTGCAATGTACCTGAGCTTTCGGTGAAGGAAAACATCGTGATGAAACCATGGATTGGTGGTAGGGCTTTTTCTAATGGCTGCCTGGCTAGCTACCACCCTCAAGTTGAAAATCTGTCGCCAAGCACCAATAGGTGTGTTCCGGTAGCTGCACTTGAGAGATCTTAAAGCTTTAAGCTCAAATTAAGAGATCTTACAGAAATAGAGATCCAATTGTAAGGTAACATTTATGAGGAGACCGGTGAAAGATTGAGTCACGTTCTCGATGGTGAAGTTGATTATGCGAACGAAACCGAAATTCGAGACATTCGTAAAATGAATGTTGGTATTAAATATTCAATTGTTTTATTGACTTTATGTCATAACAAATATTGGATTATCGAAATTGATGGTGGTCATTTGTAAGAGTCACTGAACATTGAAATATAAATAATTTAAACTTAACAATATCTCAGAATTATAAAATTGTGTACGTACTTGAGTTATCTATGGATATTTATTTATATAATGCATCTAAAACGGTTGCTAATCTGTATAAGAAAGGATTCAATTAAATAAAACATAAGTATATATGATTATCAACCATCTTTGTATACTTTTGTGAAACGTTGTAACTTTTGTAAAATAAAGACCTATTTTATATTAGTAATCATTATATTTATATCCAATTGAGATTGAAGGGCTCTGCAACGAGGATAATATAATCCTTGGTTTTTCGTTAATTTTTGTTAATTACGAAAGTTCAAATAATAACAAATCTGAAGCCATTTTTTGTAATTACCGTCTCATTTCTGTCCTTAGAGAATGCTGGCTGATTTTATAATATTTCGAAGCATAGGTACCACCTACTCGATACGGTCAATTAACAGAGCTCAATAAATAACGCGGAATCCTCTCCACTGACAGTTGATGAATAATTTAATTAACTCACCTCGGTGAGTATTTGATTTTGTCGATCGTATAAAATGTGATTTATAATATGTGTATGTTATATATAAACGTATTTTGCGATTGGATTAAGTTCGAAGATGTATTTGTTTGCATCCAATGATATTTATGAGTGGGATGATTTGAAATATGTTTGTTTTCTTTGTCATTGTTATTTTTACACGAGAATTTATTTTGAATGAATTATGAACAGATTTCATGTAAGAGAAATAAAAGATAAAAAATATTAAAATAAATAAAGTTCTATTATTTATAAGTACAGTTTGATCATAGCAACTAATCATAATGCTTTATATTAGACATATTTTATTGTTATTTTTGCCTGACTAAAAGCTCCTTTAAGTTTTAGTTGTTGTTAAAAACTTTATTCAAACGATTATTTATTACGATTATTAACGGGTTTATGGGTTTATTCCACTTTTATTGAAATCACGTAAAATTTCGCTATCTATTCACCATAGATGCACACAGTAAAACGATTCACAAACAGTTTCTGTCACATACGTGTATGTATGTCATAAAGCACAGAGTACATTTTGAATATCTCCTGTTTTCCAATAAAAAGTTGTGAATTGTAACACGTAGCAAAAATTCTTAAGGCTGCGGGTTAGAAGGAATTTTTATAATCTGTATTATCACGTTAGAGTTTCAATATAGGTCTCTCGTGGTGGTTTTTGTACGTTATTGGTTTCTTTGGAGGCTATCGTTGAAACCTCATCGCCCAGCTCTTGCTACTTCGTTACAAATTTTACCGCAGTTGCAGCTTCCACTAATTACAGTAAAGTGATTTTCGATACCAATATAGACAATACTGGACAATAATAATAAAAAAAACCCCTACGGATATAACATATTGTTTGTCACAAACACAATGTCATTTACAGTTAATTTACGGTCGAGCGAATGAAATAGGATTTGGTGGACAGATTCGATTACTGCGTATCATAAAACCGATGGTCTCGACCGACAAGCTGTCAGCTGCCCTCTCTGAATGACAGTCCCCTAATTACATATATAGTACAATGAGTAATCACCAGCTATGCGATCATATATGAAGAGTAGTTACATGGTAAAGCAATATAGTCATGTATATACTATAGTAGAAGCCATGGGAGTATCTAGGATTTTGGATGAGAGTGTAATCAAGGGAAAACATTTTTTTTTATTACTAAATTTTGCAATATGACTGTACAACACCTGATGGTAAGTACGGTACAGTCTACAAAACACGGTGACCGTCGGTGACATATTCCATTAATAGTCGTCGCCATCATGCCGGCGTACTGAAATGCCTCTTCACGCCCCGTTTGAAAAACCCAATATCATAGGAAGGAGTGAAAACGTTGACTTGAAGACCATTTCACAACCTGTACAGGGCTACGCTCATGATAGAAACCAGTTCTTGTCTGTATTGTGCGGTAGTAAATATAGTATAAGCTAATTTGCTTGCTGTACAACCTCATTCTATTTAGAGTTCCGTTTTCAGAAAAGGAACCCAATTTCTAATCCTACGTTGTTCGTTACATCGTGATAAGTAGCCGGTTGACATATTCACATAATATATGTAATCACGGCGGACATCCTAACCAACAAATAATGATTAAAAAAAGAATAGTAAAATATTATGCGAGTTCCAATACAAAAAACTCGTTTTTTGCTTTATCGTAAAAAACGGTAATACGTACAAGTATCAAATATGGTGTGATTTTTATGCTAAGTCTAAAGTAAAACAGTAAATAATCTTAGCAAGCTTTTTTTTTTAATATTTCGCAAAAATATATTGTGTGCTGAAACGAAATATACTTGAGCGAATTTCTTTTTTGAAAAATTCAATCCTAGGTGGGTACTCCCAACACTATTAAGATTTAAGACTTCTTAAGGACTCTTGCAAGGATTATTTGACACTGTTAATGCTTTTCCAATGTTTCCACGTTATTTCCCCAATTTCTGTAAAATAGATTGTAAAGAAGAAAATCAACGAGGAAAAAAGAAAATATACTTTTACGATGGTTATTCCTATTACTGAGAAAAATCCTTATTTTTTATCAAGAAATATTTCGCCCGACAATGCGTTATGAGCTTCTGAATCAACGTAGGAACTGCCTCAAGCGCCTAGTGCCAAAAACGAGTCCAATCACTGGAAATGTTCTGACGTGGCCCCGGGCGATCGTACTTGTTGTGATCTGGTGTACAACTCTCTTGTTTATAAATTGATGTAAATATTTGATTACACCACTAATCGACGTAACATAATAAGGAGGTTGTTTGTAAGAAAAAATATTGACCATGTAATAATTTAGGTAAGACTCTAAAGATTTCGATGAAATTTTGTATTCAGATTATGTTTTGACAAGTTTGGATCTTTATTTTTTCAAGACACCGAGTGATTCTCAGTAGCCCAGGTATTTGTTAGTTACTGGGAAATAAGTTATGGATTATACGTTACTTTCTTTATGACTGTCAATCAGATCTACATATTACGGAATGTTCACTTGGAGGCTTTTGCTGTGACATTTAGTCATTGGTCACTATAGTGTTCTGTAGTGTTGAACTTGTATGCATTGAAACTTAATTTTAGATTTTTAAGTTGCCTTGGATTTTAATTTTTTATAATGGTCCATACTAATGAGTGAAATAATGAAGGGTAAATAAACAACAATATCTTTGTTGATTGATTTTTGTTATATATTGACGATTCCAAGAGCCGAGAAATAAACTACTCTGAATTAATATTATTACAAGAAAATTAATTACGAAATTCGAGCACAAGAAAATAACTCTAATAGTGCATTAATAATTGCCTCTCTACGGGAAATAACCGAAAAGGTAATAAATTAGCAAATTTCCTAAACACATGCGTTACCTATTTCGATGTCGATATATCTTTAATACGAGGAAATAAACGGAGACAGCGTTATTTTTCTTACATGTTATCTTTAGGGAATTCAATTATCACGAGCCGATATACACTTCTTCGGAATAGAAATAAATATTGGTAAAGTGTAGATAGATTATTGTTTATCAATGATCATACGTTAGAAAAACTGTTATAGGTACAAAAACTTAAAAATCCAAAACAAATTAATATCAAGGTGAAAAAATTGCAATAAAAAAATTATAGAGAACAAAAATAAACTACATATCTATTTAAATACTGTCATATTTGATCGTTTTAATTGTAACAAAAATTTCACGTAAATTTACCACTAACTAATTAAGTTCCGCTATGATTTTCGTAGATTAATATGCGAATATCGGTTTTAATACTGATTAAACACATATCAGGTTATTTCAGCTTTGTTTAAGTTGTTAGCTTAGCTTCGTGTTAATTAATTGAAAGGAATACCTCTTTGCATACACCTTAGAATTGACTATTTGAACAGCAATACTTGAACATAATATATGATATGTGGTTTACAATAAAATTATTAGTTACACACTTGAGTTTAATTATAACATCTATAATCCTACTATGTTTAAAACGTTGAGGATGAAATAAATTAAATTTACAAGGTTTTTCTTTTTAAAAGATAAATCAATTTTAGACTACGATTTTAAATATCCTTTCACCTTGTGAGGAACGTTTTTGTGCTTCTTTACTCTTTTATTTTGGCAAATGAAGGGATGCACATTAATAAATTAATTCAATGCGTAATATTATATTCCTCTCCCTTTGATAACAGAAACACAAGCGCTGGGCTTCGGAGCCACAGTTTGCAGTAATCTCCATCTCGTCACGAACTTAAAAATTGTCATTATAATTATATTAACCGTACCGTGAAACTGTGGCATCTTTGATGACGCAGGTATTACTTTGCAGAAATTCATCGTAAATAATTTACCTGGAATTTCTTTGCTACTTCCGACTGAAACATATTAACAGTACCTAATTTTAATTATATTGTTGATTGGATTAAGTTAGAAAAATCGTATGAATAAGACTTATATTGTACATATGGCAACACTGGAAAGCACGCATAGCGATAATTTTGTAACCCGTGCGTGCACGACTATTAAAACTAGGCACCGCAGCGATTGTTTTCTTGCGGGTTTGTTCACAAGTTGACGGACAAAACTGTGACGTTATGTCATAGCGTACGCGCACCACTGTTCATTTGCATAGACTTGACAGGGATATAATAAAAATAATCCATCTATTAGTACTGTCAGCAGAAAATCTGACTTCCTTATCGACAGCCCCATGTTCCTATTTAATCTTCGTTAAATATTCCCTCGGGTGGTAAATGATTATTTACGGGAATATAAATATGTACTCCTAACTCCTAAAATAAGAGTAGACAGATTAAGAAGTTAGTCCTTGAGAAATGGGATTTGTAATTTTTATGAATTTTTTTTTAGTAGAATAACAGTCAGACGAATTAAAAGGAGAGATAGACGTTTCAAAATTACCACGGACATAAAAGATTCAGTTATAAAAGCATTTTCGCTCACGATCGGACACTTTCAACGACTTCAAGCAAAATGCAAATTACTTCGTTAGAACATTTTTATATCGACGAGAGAAAATGTAAACTCTTTCCACTTTTTTAAAATTGGAATTCGCATTTATGAGAGGAAAATATATTAATAAAATTCTATCTTAAGTAAGACAAAGTTTCATTATGAAGTTACCCATGTTTAAGTTACAATATAAAAATGACATATGGAAGAACATAAAAGCATTTATTAAACAAAATTTTGTAATCATTTTTTTTAATTTGTTTCCATAATATCTGTTATGTATATGTCTGCGCAAAAGTTTCCTCTATGGCATGGTTTCTTATCCGTTTTCTAGTAACGGATGACTAGCAACATTTAAAAACCTGGCAGAACCCTCCCAAATTTAATTTTAGATGTAAGTAAAGAAAACAAGGCTTTTGTAAAAGAAAAACTTTTATTTATTACCATAGTAAAAGCAAGGATGTGCCACGTGACGGTCATTAGTTGAGAAGATCAAGAGAAGCTTGCAGTCCGGCCTGAGAGCGGCGGCCGTCGGTGGATGCAGATGTCTCAGTGGTCACCGTTGTTTTTGGGTTTTACTGTGTTTACTATCAGGAAAATTGCCGTTACTTTACTGTGATACTAAACAATGTTATTTTCATAGTATGATAATATAAAACTTTTAATTTATTAAATTAATTTCTCATGAATTATTTTATAAAAGATACTTCTTATTTCATGAACGAGGAAAGATAAATTATCTAATTATTAGAACCCTGGGGATACGAGATTTTGAATAAAGAGAATTTAAGATAACTTATCCGTATCATTAAAAAGCAAAGTAATAAACCGACACAAAAAAAATTATAAGTTAACGTACTCAGGTTCAAAAATATTTTAAAAATTCTAGTCCTCTATAGTCTAAAGCAAGCTATGATTTAAGAAATTTCTTGTTCAAGACTTTTTAAGACGGATAACTGTGACATTTTGTTATTTATGAAAAGACTGTAAATTAAATTTTATTAAGAATATTTTTTTTCTCCTTTGTATAACCACTCCAATACATTTCACCACAAATATATCTTCATCTCATTTAATCGAAGTATCGATGCACTCAACGATCATAAGAGCTTTGGACTTGTTCAAAGGGAATTTTAGCGATTGCATCGAGGTAGCTCGACGTCATTAACTCAACTGACTATGTTTGCGTATACAAAAAGTAACATGTACGATGATAGTGAATTCTTTCGTAATTTTTTTATGTTATGAAGTGTCTTTTTTGGAAGAATGTATGATATGTATTTTAAATTTTCTCTATACATCTTTATAAATATATATATATATATATATCTTCTGTAAGTGTGTATGTGACTGAACTCCTAAAAAGCTGGACGGATTTTGATTAAATTTTTTGTGTGTGTTGTATGAGTCCCTAGATCCCTTAGATTCGCAAATGTACCCAGCAGATGGCGCTGCGATCTATTTCTAGGAATTTTTTTTCCGGGAAAACCCAGCTATCTAGTAGGACACCGTCTGTCAGGTTCGTTAGTACATATTATAAAACTCAACGTCTCTCTGTCTGTTTGTCCCTTATGTTGTTTCCACACGAAAACCGCTTATCCGATTTAAATGTTTTTTTTATTTTAAATCATTGCTATGTTATCTGTCCAAGTTATATGATATATTTTGTAAGATAAAATAACATATGAAATAAGCAGTGACGGTAATGGTGAATTAATTGGAAAAATATTCTTTTGGGGCGCGTAAATGGCTTACACTGAGTAAACCATACGAGATATGTCAAAGTAATGTTTATATAATTTTAGGTCATAAAAAAGACCTACAAGAAACCTGTGATAGCATACACCTATTATCTAAGGATCACCCACAATAAGTATTTTTGTCCTCCGTCTTTTGAGCGGGGGCAGCACGATGCGCGCGTGCGCTCGACCAAGGGCATACTGTAGACCACGCGAGTGGAGCCGCGAGCACAGCTAATATTATAATATTTTACATTTTGAAATTATACTTTGCGTTTATTAGAGGGTAAAATTGACAGCTGCGCGTGCATCATGTGACGGAAGTGCGACATGATGAAGTTAAGATGAATCATCCTTGATTCAAGCTAATTACACCGGGTCGGATCCGTGCACCGGCCGGGCACGGTGGCATGGTTTCGGCCCGGCCCCACTCTGGTGTAACATGAATGATCCTTAAGTCTGCATATTGTGTCGGCCAACTACGGAGCCCTACACTGCGCGTAGCCCGACACGCACTTGGCAATTTTGATCACTTCATGTTGGTGGCACCCGGGATAACATTTTTGGAGTTTTTTTAACACGTTTTTATTAGCTTCACTTGTAACTAACTAACAAACAATGTTATTACATCTTAGAAGTCAATTTAACCTACTAAACTGTATGTATATGTAGTTCAGATGACAATACTAATTTGGTATCTTGTAGCTGATCTGATGATGGAGCCAGGAGGTGGATAGTGGAACTCTCCAGTGGTTACTAACAAACCCCTCGAGTTTATGCTCATATGATTCGTTTTGACAAGTCAAATAGATTGGTATTGAAAACGTGATGTTCAATGGCTTCGACCGAGGACCACATTCGCATAATAAAAAATGTCTACAATTTTTACGTACCGTACAAATAACATACAATAAAAGCTAATCTTTAAAATGTTATATTTATTGATATAATTTAATTACCATTTTATTTATAAATTCATTTTTAATTAAATGCATCAGGTTTTAGGGCTGTCCTACCAGACCTGCACATTTATAAAGTACCTATTATGGAAGGAAGTCGTCCATCAGTCGTAACAAAATTCATTTTAGTAAAATTGGTAATGGTAGAGCTGTTTTCTTATTTACTATCTTCTAATTTTTATAAAGTTGTAATAGCCCTTTATATCAGAGTTTTTATATACGTGCGTAAAAAGATAAAACTCGACAATCGAATTGGAAAAGATGCGCGTCGATAATGTGACGCAGGCGTTCTTCTTAATCCACGGAGCGGCGAAATTCGGCAAACACTAATCTTTGCTGAACCATTTCAGGGCATAGATTATTAAATAAATAGTAGAATATTCCACATATTAAATACCTTACGCTAAATATTCAAGACGTTTTTCAAGTCATGTTACAAGTTTATCTATATCTACCTATATATATATATATATATATATGTATATATAATTCTTCTTTAAGTTTGTATGTGATCGAACTCCTCCTAAGCGGCTGGACCGATTTTGATAAAAAATTTGTCTGTGTGTTGAGTAGATCTCTTATAGTTTAGATACCCCATTGCACCCGGTAGATGGCGCTGTGTGTAATCCACGCGCGCGAAGCCGTGGGAACAGCTAGTTCCTATATAAATCATCCCAGCCCAAATGACTAAAGAAATGTGAAGTTTAGATTAGATATTTATTTATTAGATATTTAGATAGATTTAGATGTGTAGACAACTAATAGTAGATATCGTATTTATTGAAATTCAACCCCTAAGGGGGTGAAAGGGGATGGCAAGAAGTATAATATTGTTCGTATCTATATAATTTGAAATTTGGTATTAAAACTGTTCAATCCAATTAAGGAATCATGTATTTAAGAGTTTTTCAAAATTCAACCTATAAAAGGAGACAGGGGATAATAAAATTTGTATCGGAAATATTATTTTATTGGTCAGATTTATTTGAAGCTTCGTTTTACTACTAATATACAATTAATAGTAGATTCGTGGCAAAAGGACCTATAAAATGGTGTGACTGGATACCAAGGGAAAAACAAGGGTATAAATAAGTGATTCAATGTTATAAGGGCATAGTGAAGGTTTCTCCTTGAATCAATGGTGATAATTATAATTGTTTTTGTTGCTTAAATATTTCATGTCCATGTATTATTTCATCGATGTCTTTGTGGCGTTGCGCCTACATTGCGTAGCGTTGGACCTTGAGACCGGGAGCGGGCAAGAGAAGTGATAATGGTCGTATGGTTTGCGGGAAAAATATTAGCAACTAATATTAACTCACGCTAATAACTAATGAAACACGTATTATTACATTTTTCAAATTTTATTAAGCCACTTCATTCAAACAATTGTCTTGTCTGTACAAATTTATTCTTTTATCTGATGGTGATGGGACTCTAGCAAGACTTATTTCCGGAGGCGCTCGTTTGGAATAAATAAACAACTAGCAGCGCCAATATCGGCGAGCTTTGATTTTTCCTTATTGACTGGGCGATACTAATCGATATTGTGATTAAATATGTGACTAAGCTCGAACAAATATTATGAGTTTCAATAAACTTGATACATTATTTAGATGATGTATCTATTCTAATAAAGAGGTCATGTTTTTGAATATGTTTGTAGTAGATAATCTCTACAACTACTTATCCGATCGTAAAAAATCTTTTACTGGTAGAAACCTACGTATATATTGGGGGTTATAAACAATTATTGATTTAATTAGGTGTAATTAAAGCTAAAGAAATTTCCGGTATTGCCTTTAAAAGAACGTAACGATCCACCCCATAATAACATTTTAACAGAAAAATCTGCTTGAAATGGTCCTTAACTAGTGTACCTGTGAAACACCATATGCACGTGAACGAAGTTGCAGGCACTAGCTAGTATCGTCTGTAAGTAACAGAATGCAAAACTTAAATAACTAATCTTTAAGAGTTCAGTGTGGATAGGTAGGTTCCTATAATAGATGACGTGAAGTTATCGGTAACTTCATGAATATGATATTAGGGGTCGAGAACGTTGCAACCGAACTCTGAAGTGAGGATATGTAACTTCCTTTATTAAAGATCCCATTGGGAGAACTTTGCTTTGGGTGCTAAATATTATTACAACTTCCTCGGGACATGTACTTTACTTGGAAATAACATTATTTAATTTAAAAAATATTTACAACCTAATTCGGTTACGGCCAGGTGGTAGGTAGGACACAATGATTGTGTTCGACGAGATCATGATTCCAATACAGAAGGTATAGAGTAGAGTACACTTTCGGTGAAAATCTGGGATCGGAGGAACGGTATCGCATACGTAGCGTTTCGTTGCGTGGCGTGAATCTAATGTATTTCTACAAAACTAGTCGCCGTATAAAATATATGGGCGCCAACGCGTCCAAATAGTGGTACGTGACCAACGTGGGTTTAATATAGTTCTCGCTTTATCCGCCTTATCCGTGTATTTCCAGTAATCAATCGGGCGGTGGGGACTGTACCCGACTGGGTGGGGATAAGAAACCCGTCACAGTGACTTCCTTTTGGTTTATAATTTGGCATTTTGAGGTCTGCTAGTGTACATCCAGTAGCTGAGAAGCTTGTAAGGCGGCATGACGGCGGTGATCGTCAATGGATTTTATCTCTCGGTGCGTACCATCAGGCACAGTGAAGTCACTTTTCCGTCTAACTATAAAAAAAAACGAAAGGCGTAGTCAAGGTCCGCGTCGTAGGTTTTCTGTGAAAACGTCGTGTTCATTTCATTTTCGATGCTGCCGTAGTTCGCTTTTTCTCGGTAGTGGAATTTCTTTTGATGCGAGTTTTTCTCTGATTTGCGTTTTCTATACTGCCGCGCATATTTACCACTCACATGCGAAGATTTTTTTTTTAGCATATTTTAATTTAATGTCGATTTTTACATATCTTTGTGTAAAGTCATGTGTTGGTGTCAGTGCAAAGGATGGTCGTGTCATGTTCCTCGTCGCCACGAATATTATTTGTTATGCCAGAGGTTCCCAAAGTGCGTGTCGCGGCTCCCTATGGCACCGTGAAGTGTAAGTTGAGGCGCCCCAAAATCCCTTGGTTTCGGAAGAAAGAGAAAAAAGGAGCTGATACAAAAACTGTACTTAATCGACGTCAGAAATCAGTACGTAAGTTGTTATTAAAATGTTATTTACATTTCTTTGCCAGATTAGCATCATTTTAAACATCATGCGACTAGGGCGCTGCGTCGTGGCAAAATACTTATGCTGTAAGTGCGCCGTGAACTTAAAGACTTTAGGTACCCCTGGCTTATTGCCTTACAGTAATCAAATACCCGTATTTAAGATTGGCGCACTATACTGTTATAATTATTTGACAGTCCAGCTACAGTGCCAGTAAAATATTTATTTAGTTAAGGGTTGTGCATTTCTTTAAGAATACGAAATAAAAAAAAATATAGATCCGGCTATATTAACGCGGCTCTAGATGTGAGCGCTTTGTATTAAACATAAAAATAACAATAACATTTATTTGTACAACATTCAAATGAGATAGGGGATTTTGTATTGTGCTAAAATGACCCCTTAGGTACCCATTTAACTTTTATCTTGACTACAAAACTGTTTTGCTGGGAAAGAATAACATTTGCTAACAGTTAATATTATCGTAAATACTACTTTAAAATAATATTGAGGTTAAAATACTTGTTCTGAATTACAGAAGTAGTCTTTTTAGCTATTGGAGGTTTGTAGTCACATTCGTACGTCGTGTCTTTTTCAACGAGGGAGTGTATGTCAATGTTCATTTTCGTTGGTTTTTTAGTAACTATATATTATACTAGCGGTGCCCTGCGGCTCCGTACGCCTTTTTAATACAGTAATGAATTTTATATTTACTCATATTAAAGACGATTCTCACAGAATCTTTGTCGTGCCGTGTGGAAACATCTTCCGGCCAATGTGTTCCCTCCTTATTATGACATCAGGTCCTTCAAGCGTAACGTGAAGAGATATTTATGCAGGCCGGCATGACAGCGGCGACCGCCGATGGATTTTGATCTCTCGGTGGTCGCCGTTGTATTTGTATTGTACTGTGTTTACCATCAGGGACAGTACAGTCAATGTGCCAAGCTATTATAAAAAAAGACAATCAATTATGGAATGACATAATTATATTCCAGTATACAGTATTTATCTAAATAGGTCAAGCCGTTTTTAGTTAATACGGACGTGGAAACACACAGACAGACAATTTTTTAAATTAATGTCGTTATAGTGATCAGTTTCCTTTATAATAGATGTCTATCACAGAATTTGGAAAGAAATACATGTACAGACAGATTCGATTCACTTCGTGACTTCCGTTGTTTCACTGTTATTTTGTTTTGGTTCACTGGAGAATTCTGTTAGATTCCGGATAGAATTTTTCTTATCTTCGATAGATAAATCATCAACAGATAGGTTATTGGGGTTAATCCCGTTAATCACACAATTTGAATGTTAAGGTATGAAGACAGTACCTAAGCTATGATAATTTTCCAACGATGTTGTTTATTTCTTAAATTTTACATGCTTTTAATGCAATTCGTATATATCAATCCCATCGAAACATAATCCTAGTATCCTCGCATTATAGCATAAATAATTCTGCAAATAAAGGCATCTATAAAGTCCTGACTGATTAAATCGAACTGGACGTACTCCATCAGAACATTATAATAGTCATCGACTCTCTAACATACGTCATAAATAGGGGACTGCCTCAATTTTATCAAATGTTTATACTTGTTTCATGGAATACGTCCAAATGTCAGTCAGTGTCTGACATACATATACTGAAGATTAATTTTATTAAATTCATATAAACTTAAATAAAACGAGACAAAATTTAAGTAACAAAGAAAATACAATATATATATATATATATATATATATATATATATATATATATATATATATATATATAGCAAAGATTTTCGTATACTAGTTTCTTAGGTACTGATTATACCGAGCCTTATTAACGCGAATACGAAGACAGATGACCAAGTCGCAACGTCTGTGGTCCCTAAGATTAATACATCTCATTATTGGATTCCTGTAACACTTTCCTAATTGGCTCTTCAATTTCGACACCAGATTGAACTGAAAACGTCAAATGTAAATTATCTTTCGATCAATCAATGTTGGTGGAGAAAGAAACGCAGTTTCTGGTAACGGCGCCATTCTATTTCTCAGCTGATATCTTTGAATTTTTCCCTAGCTATTTCTCAATTTACCTGTTTCTGTATTTGTCACATTATACGTGTCTATGTCGTATTACATACCTATGGATGGCGAGTTAACTGCTATAAATGGATGGTTGATTAGCGCCACCTAGAAAGATTGCATTTAACTATTACCGAGCCGTATCTATAAATGTGGCTCATTATACCGAATAAGTCCGGTAACGGCTACCGCGCACCGCTTATAGTTGGCGGCATACAAAATGTTGAGTGCAACACGGAGCAGCCGCATGAGCTACGTTAAGCTGATCGTTCGCGCGCTCCAAGCGCCACTCCTCCACACGCCATTGATTGAGTTAGCTACCTTCAGTCTGGTGAATATATATTTTCAATTATTTATTTAGAACAATTAATGTTGGTCACGTACCCTGCTCGCCTTTGTGTACTAATCACTTCATTTTGCGGTTTTACTTTTTGTATTGTGTTTTAAATTATAATTGACCGCCCCGCATAAAACATAAGTGGCAAACCTTTGCCACATCCTGCAGTAGGACGACTACTTACAATTCGTTCCATAACTCTACCTTATAACTTCAGATGTCCTCTGTTTAAATTTATTAGGGTATTCCCAAATTTGCCGGGTGGTAGAACATGACAATTACATCCGACTAGATCGCGACCACCATGCACTAGGTATAACACCATAGTGCCATGCTTAGTAGGCGTGTCGCGTTCCGGGATCAGCTGGTGTAAGTTCAGTAATCAATTGAGGTGTTAGAGATCTGTACCCAAATGGCTGCACTCGGTGATAATTTTGTCACAGATCTTGTTACATCTTGACTTTCTTTTGTTTGCCGTGTTTCGGGATAAGCCAGCGTATATCCAGCTGCCAAGAGGCTTGCAGGCCGACATGACAGCGACGACCGGCAATGGATCCCCGATCTCTCGCTGATCACCGTAGTTTTTGGGATTGTACTGTGCTTACCGTCAGGCATACTGCCATTACTTTGCCGTGCTATTTTTTTATCTCGATCAGCCTAGATTTACCGCATATTATCAAATAGCTGTGCCCACGGCGTGGGCGTGCTCGCGTGGGCTACAGAACGCCGTCGGTCGGGCGCACGCACGAATCATGCTGCTCCCGCTCAAAAGACGGAAGACAAAATTGACTATTGTGGGTGATCCTTAGAAGATAGATATTTACTATTGCTGACCTTTTTGTAGGTCTTTTTAAGATCTACAATTATGTAGATAATTAATTTGATATAGCTCGTATAGTTTACTCAGCGTAAGTCTTTAAAGCGTCCCAAATGCGTGTTTTTTCCGAATTATTTCACCATTATGGTTACTGCTTATTTCGTATGTTACTTTATCTTATAAAATATATCCTATAACCTAGCCAGATAGCATAGCTATAAATTAAAATAAAAAACTGTTTGTTAATGTTTCCTCATTGCTCATCACCATTTTTAGAGTTCGGAAGTCAACAAGGAACACCTATAGTTATGCTATGTCCATCTCTCTATCCGCGATTTAGCTCAGAGATTTTTGGTACTAGAAAGCTGTAATTTGATATTGGTATACATATATATCAAGCCGACAAAGTGGTAAAATAAAACTTTGTGAAAACATTTTTTTTTAGGATTGGTTGGTTTGTCGTCTATCTCATTGTGTCGCTGGATAGGTGATACAAAATTATTGTGAGTGTGCGTAAACCATCTTTCGATTAAGGTATCCGTTTGCGAAATATTAAGCTTTAAATTGCTAATTTTTGTTAGAGTCAAGTATCTCCCCTGCTATTTAAATGGTTATGTTTGGATATGTAAAAACATTCATGGTGATTGTTCCGACCGATTTCGGCCATGGCGACCACTTTAGACCGAAAAATTACTTAAAGCTCCTTCTCTAAGTTTACGTATTGTGAAGGGCAATTATGGAACCCTACACTGCGTGTGGTCCGACACGCACTGGTTTTTAGATTGTACTTTGCTTACCATAACTACCATAAGGCACAGTACCTTATTAAAAAACAACGTATTGTCTATTCCAAATATATGATTCAGAATTTACTCACTTAATCAAGTAGAAAATTATTTTGTTTGATAATATAGACGCTTGATGACAGATTTTCAACATAAGAATAGATGACCATAAAAAATACACTAACACCGTTTTATACCTTTTTTTTCTTCACATCTTCTTGCTCTTGGTTTACGAAGATCTATTTTGTAATATATTTCAACTTATATCGTTACTGCCTGAAAAACGTTGTTCTGGTCTTTCCGGTAGTTAATGGCTCATCTATAGCGCCACCTATCGCATCCTAACATAGCTATGAACCATAGTCTAAATAATACAAATATATTATGTGAATAATGCACTCAATCGGTCAAGTCGTTAAGATGTCTAACAATCACTAAAAGATGCACACAAGATTTTTATATTATATAATGTAGCGCAAATTTACTAAATTTATTATATTAAACAATTTAATCTAACAAAATATTAAATTTTCTGTATCAAACATAAATAATAAGTCTCATAAGCCCTTAACTCGCAGCTCTGTAATGCATAATTTTATCATAACAAAGAGAAAATTTTATAACAACACGTACGTACCTCTAGTACCCGAGGGGAACTCTAATGAGAATTTAAATATTTCAACGGTCTAACATCTAAAAATCCATTGCTAATCGAGCGAGAAGAGCGCACCTTATTTAAGGACTAAGTAAGTAGGTATTACGTAGTCGCAATGAATTTGAACGTACGTCGTAACGTTTTTGGTTTCTTTTTATGCGAAAAAAGCAATTTGAAATGGAATGTGAATGCGAAGTGAGTTTGGTGAATGAAGAAGTATAATATAGTGAATCTAAATACATCTAACATGGGAATAATATGGTAATAATAATAAATTTATTTAAAAAAATATAATCACATGAAATTGATTGGCAATGGCACATGCAGCGTTCCTTAGTGCTCAGAAGTAGAAATGACTGGCCTCAACCCGCCACGACCGCTGCGGTAACTCAAGCCTAGATCCGATCCATCGGTATGGAGCCCTTGAGCCAAGCAGCCGCTCGCGCGATACAGTGACTCTACATTCACTAGCTTTCACAGCCACACATGACACTGCATTGTACACACATGCATAACACATAGGTACATAGGTACTGTAAGGGACCTTTTTTTTTCTTTTTTTGCCTAGTTAGACAAAAATTTTCAGACCACTAAATACACATATACGTCTTCCTTCCCTCCTCCCAGGGGGAAGAAACATGTATATATGTATAGTTAGTTTAGATCGAATGATAGGGAATTAGATCGCGACTTAATTGCATACGCGCAACAGTTCGAGCCGAGGTTCGGCCACTTTGGCACCCTCGGATGTTGTTGCGAAGCTTCGTGGCTGAGTGCCTTAAGTGCCAAGCCCGGTAAAGCTGTTAAAGCCGTAAAGGCTCCAGGGCCTATGGACCAAAACTTGTTACCCTAAGGCTAACAATATAGTTAGTTCGAAAAAAAAAAGATTGGTCTAATGTACTCGGTAATAGGTTGTTTAATAGTAAAAACTCCGTTTGTTATAAAATTAACTTTAGGCTGCACTGATCAAATATATCAGGTAGAATGTAGCTTTTTTGCCCTTTTATAGAAAAAAAGAATTGGGATGCGCTAGAAAATGTCAATAACACGGATTTAACACTATATGTATGTGGTTGTGATCCACTCCGCTATGAGTATCGGCCGTTTTCAATAACCTATCTATCCGTTGTTTCAGTTACTACCATAGGTTACTACAGATAGAAAAATCTATCCTTTTGCCTTACTTAAATTTTTATAATATGTTGATGGATTGTTTTTATCTGTTATCGGGAGAATGGATAGTAAGGCCGCTACAGATAGGAACGCTCATACAAATCGAACTTAACTTAAGGCTAACATTATAGTCAGTTCGACAAAAAAAAACTGGGTTTCAATATAAGTTTCAAACTAAACTAACTCTTATTCTTCAAACGCAAACTAAGGATAGATATTCTATTTGTACTAATCAGGGATAGCGATCTAGTCATAAACTCAGATATTTTTTTGAAAACGGCCGTATAACAACTTCTATCCATCTATCAATCCATCATCCAGACATAGGTCTACCCCAAAGTTCGCCACACTGACGTGTTCTGTGCTGCTCGTATCCAGAGGATTCCTGCAACTGTCTCTAAGGCGTCGGTCATCTTGTGGCGGGTCTTCCCACGTTGCGCCTTCCAGTTCGTGGTTGGTCGCCACTCGAGAACGCTTCGGCCTCATCGACCATCCATACCAGCCTGACTTCTATTAGATAAATAAATTATTAAAACTGTTATCGTCACTCTTGCATTTCATTTATGTACAACTTTAAATTCCGAAGCTAGACACTAGCTAAAGATTATAGTGTAAAATTTAAGCGGTACTTTGTCATTAAATTTAAATGTTACATGATTATGTCAATAGATATAAATACTAACATCCTTTATGTCAAATCAAAGCTGTCTCGAATAGTCATGTTGCCATTGCGAGAGTCAGTTCGAACTTACGAATGTAATTCCTTTTATGTCAGTGCCGTTAAAGAGGATTAGGTCGAAGCATTTCCCAGTTCCAAAGCCACGAGGGAAAAGGGAAAATGATAGCTATTTAAAGCCTCTCGAAAAATTCGCATAGAAGATAAGCTGCTAATTGCCAACGTTCTTCGGAAAATATTGGAGAAAATATTCATTCAGGCCTAATTTTTTGTCGACGAATTAAGAATTTTTTTGTATACCCAAAAAACTATAAGTCCGATTGACTTGAAGTTTTGCTTAGTTACTCCTTTCGCGATATAGACGCTCACTAAGAATGGATTTTGGAAAATTAAACCTCTAATGGTGAAAAAAGGGAGTTGAAAGCTTGTATGCGGTGCAAATATTGTCTTTTGACTTGAAATTGTGTACTTTTAGGCCTTTCTAATAAAAATAATGAAACACATTTATTAGCATTTATCAAAATTAATGAGTAAATTGTGTATAAAAAGGGGTTGATAGTTCGATAGGTAAAAATAATGTTTTTATAACTTATAGCACGCATACTCTTCAATATATGAAAATTCCTCAATTAAGAGTGTATAATGAGGGTTGAACCACACATGAACCAGATATATTGACAAATTGAAAAAAACAGTTTTTTTCTAATTCTTACCTATTTAAATTAAGGGCTTTGGTAATCGTTGCCATGGTAACCGTTGCCATTATAATAATATACTAAAGTCTGTCTTTTTAATTCCGTGTAGTTTTTATGTCCGAATTTAAAACAAAAGCGATTTGAGCGATTGATTATCCTTATGAATTTTTTCACATGGGAAGCTTATGTCATTGATCAATTGATAGGCTATAAGAATTTTCAATAATATGTGTAAAAGTAAAATTACGGGATAAAAATAACTACTGCGAAAAACGCCTGCGGAGCCGCGATCGCCCGTTAGTATATAATATATGTTATATAATATAATATATAATATATAAATTTAAAATAGGAACTACAAATAATTTCGAAATAATGAAATCATAAATATAATTAGTCATTAGCGTAAACAAATCATAGCCGAATTAATGTAAAACATTAATAGTGTGAAGGTTCTTTCTGCCCCTTACCTTGCTAATCCACAAAGGGATTTTATAAAGTATTATATTTACCTTCAAATGCTGTACAAGGAAATAACATAAAACATATTTCAATAAACATTTATTTGTAATATACCAGGTTTACTTTCTAACATACGAACTGTTGCGTGAATTTTCTTAACAGTACCTTATTACAATCTGTCTATTCCATGCGTCATACGTTTTCCAGGGTTTCTATACTAAAAATATGTTTACACTTTTCAGTCCATTTAAAAAAAGTTGTTGAATGTTATTATTTTCTGTTTTTTATTCTTATCTGTATGACAATTTACAATCGATGTACACCTTGACGAAATTATGATTATGACAGACACTTGTGGCGAATTAGTTTAAACTCTATTGAAAAATTATACTCAAAAGACAAACAAAAATACAGGCAAGATTGCGAGTTCACATTTCGACCAAAGTCCATCGACCGGTTTTGAGCTGTTTGAAATCTTAAGTACTCCTAGGGAAGCTATAAACTGATCGCCGAAAGAGCGACTCTCCTTATGGTCTGTTTGACGCGAGACGGGAATAAAATTGATTACAGATAAATTAGTTCGGAGACGTTTTTGTGTGTGTAATAAAGACAGTGACTAAAACTGGAATAAAGTAGTTTGCGCTAGCTACTACGTACCCTGCACTCAGTCGCTTCAGTCGCATCAGTTGCTTATAAGTAGCGTTAGAAATGTCGCTCTGGCTCACACAAAGAGGAGAGACTGATAATGTGCGTTAAGCGTTTAACGCTTGGAAGTCGCATAAGAAGTTTCACTTCAAAAAAACATTATAATAATTCCTTTCTATTACATCTTGGGTAAATTATTAATTATTACACGGTTTATGTATTCTTCATTTTGAATTTGTGTGCCAATATATATGTCAGAGACCGTGTCTATGTCATTATTCATAGCAACAAGATAACATAGCCTGACAGATACTCAAAAATGCGGCGAATATAGGATAAATGGAAAGAAAGTAGAGATGCCGCACGCTAGAAACAGGTGTGCTCTGTGATCCACGCACCCATATAAGCAGACAACGACGAGCCTGAAGAATGATTCTAGCATCTCTCGCATCATGAAGACCTCCGTTAATATGGATCCTAAGATCCATTCAAGGCTACCTACTAAGTCGGAACCAGATGGGAAGATCATTCGGGCTGAAGCTTGTCGGTTCGTGAGGACGTTCAAGATCAATTAATAAATTTAACGTATGCTGTGGTTCACTTTAATTAGTAATTCAATAATACTGCTTCCCCTAATTACTATGTATTTTTTATTGTATTACTATTGCCAATTCCTTATAAATAAAGTGTGCTTCGATCAGTTTCTGCAACACAACTGCTTTTCTTTCTTGACTTTATTGAATCAAGTTTAGATGCGGAAGCTGCATTTATAAATAGGAAATGATTGAGAAGATCAAAATTAAATCTATCCCCCAAATTATTAAAAACAAACTTTGTACATATAATTTGCTAGATTTTCACTTACCTTTAAACCTTACTGACACTTTAATACTCTAGTATTAAATGTTTTGCGCGAACAAAGTTACTTATATTACTTGGTGACGGTATATGCACATAAAACAAGGGTGTTCACACCGGTTACAAAATTTATGGCCAGTTTGACGTACACTACCGCTTCGTAATAAATGTATTAAAGTTTTCTCAGGAGATTTAAAAGCCACGTTGCAGAAAATATTCTATTCCTCGTAGGAAAATTATCATTGCAACAAAATTGTATGGTAAATTTAACACGAACAGGATGTTTGTGTCTGGGGAAGTGTTACCCTGAGTTTGTATCGTGCACCAACATAGTAACCAGAAAAAATGTTTTAAGTAAAAGTCCAGCGAGAAGCTAGCGAGGTGTGATCCATCTCTTATCTCTCAAAGATTAAGTTATTATAATCAGATGCGAGTCATTGTGTTTTTTGGTTTGAATTCCATAAGGTATAAATAACAATGATTTAGTATCGTCTCTTCTCTAGTACTTGTTATAGTTTGTTTTTATTGTAGCACGGCAAAGAGAAACGTGACGGCACTGTAACTTTTGGTAAGCACAGTACGATCTATCAACACTGGCGACCACCTAGAACGGCAATACATCGTCGGTCATCTCTGTCATACCCGACTGTCAGCTGAATATACCTGACTAATCCAGGAGCACGACAAACCAAAATAGATTCACTAAGACGGGCGTGCATTGTGTTTGCGACCCAGTCGGGTGTATCTACCCCTACCACTTGATAACTGATTGAAACTTGACTCCTGGACATACACCGTCTCATTGCAGAATGCGATACGCGCTATACATAGCTGGTTATTATTCAGTCGGACACAATTGCCGTATCCTATCATCCTGCAAGCTGAGTAATTTATATGTCTTCTTTATTCATGTGGGATTAATTATATTGTACTTTTCTGGTATCTGGTTTCCTTAAATAAGTATATTCACGTAGATATAATAGCGAGCTTGGGTACATAATACTTCATTTAATACCTTGACTTCCATTGAAGGTATTAAAGACAATTTTACGCACATTTTGTGTGATGGTAAGAATGGTATAATTCAAGAATAACCGCAACAATCTCCTTCATTTATCAAAATCGTCATAATGAGTAGAGTTCATTAAACCGCTTCCGCTGCGCAGGGTGGTAATTTCCATCATGATGATGACCCAAATATCACAGAGCGTGTTCTACTGTCTATATCTTGTCGAATGTTCTGAAGAGCTGTTTGACTTAATTATCCCTCTTCTCCCTTTCATAACAGAACTACACGCACTGGGTTCTGGAGCCACAGTTTTACGGTAAACTCCAACTCTGCACTAAAAACTCCAACTAAAAAATGTCGGAGCTGTGGAACTGTCTCATAGACATTGTATTCCCTTTCAACAACATTTTTTTTCATACCGACTATAATGTAGCCTTAAGGGCCCTGGAGCCCTTAGAGTCTTTGACAGCTTCACTGGGCTTTGGGGAGAACGCGGAAGGCACTCAGTCGCGAAAGTGAGGCAACAAGCTCAAGGGTGCCAAAGTGGCCGAGCCTCAGTTTGAGCTGTTGCCGTACATTCGAACAAGACGCGATCTGACTAATTCCCTATCCGTAAAATTAGATCTATCTTACTATATACATAATACATGTTTCTACAGTGGTATTATTTATAGGCATTGTCGGCCGTTATAGAATGTAAAATCTCTACATAAAATTTCTCAAAGGTGTTTTAGTGGCAAGACCATATCTTCGTTAATTCTTCATGAAAATTAATTATTAAAATATCATTTTGAAGCTTATGTCCACCGTTATTGACAACATTACATGTTTTCGTTTAAATAGTTATAAAAACTTTATTAAATTAACATTTAGGAGGCGAAATCTGTTTAACTATAGCTCTTAGCATGTTGTACATAATTATGAGAAGTTAATCGAAGAATTTTGGCATCATTTATTAAAAATTAAATTAATGAAATATAAGGTTTATAAGGAAATACTTGGCTAGATCAGTGTCCATCAGTACAGAGTGGAGCACTCTATGTGCGACGTCGAGAGCTCTCTGTTTGCCTGGCCCCGATCGAGTGCCCTCCTGGAAAACGATGCCTTTACTTTAACGTTAATTGTGTGATAAGCTGCAAATAAATTTATAAAATGCATGGATTTTTTTTTTATAATTCTGTTTGAATATTATAATTTTTGAATGGTGTTTTTCCTGGTAACGCATATCACCGTTAATTCTTTAAAATAATTGATTATTTAAACATTATTTTATAGCTTATGTTACACGTTACTGACAAATATTTTAAGGTTCAAGGTTTCGGCATAAAATGGTTAAAATACTTTTTTATTAGGTATGCCATTTCATAATGATATTTTCAAGGTGTTAAATAATAAGTTAAAAAAAAAAACTGACCTAACTAAACTAACTAAATAAAAATACATGTTATAAAACTTAACGTCCCTCTGTCTGTCCATTTACGTTCTTTTCACGCGAAAACCTTTTACATTGTTACGCGAAATTTACATGTTTTTTATTTTAATTCATAGCTATGTTATTTGCCACGTAATAAAAAAAATTGTAAGATAAAGTAACATACGAAATAAGCAGTGACGATAATGGTGAATAAATTCTGAAAAAAGACGCATTTGGGGTGCTTAAATGGCTTACACTGAGTAAACCATACGATATTTATCCAATTAATGTTCTACGTAATTGTAAATCTTAAAGATACATCCAAAAAGTCAGTGATATCATATATCTATCCTCTAAGGATTATTCACAACAAGTATTTTTGTCCTCAGTCTTCTGAGCAGGGGCGGCACATTTCGTACGTGTGTTAGACCGAAGGTATTCCGAAGTAGGTCAACGCGAGAGGAACCGCGGGCAAAGCTAGTTCTTTTTATATATGAACACATCTATCTATCCATATAGGTATTATCTTAATTTTTGAGGAGTGGTAGGACACGATAATTACTTTTACCATTCCAGATGGAACACCCGTAATAGCGGCACCACCACAGTGACCCATCACAGCAACTCTCTTTTTGTTTATCGTGTTTCCCGATCAGCCAGTATATCTTGCTGCCGAAAGGTATGATAGATAGGCTGTCATAACAGACAGCATCGACCCTCCGACCGTCCGTCCGAATTTCTAACAGGTGACGTCACTTTGCCGTGGTGCTACTATGAAAAAGGAGATAAATGTTTTTAAATAAAAGAGAACTAATAACAAAAATGATAATATGAAGATTCATTTTCCAGTGTAATACGCAGCGAGACGGTATTCAGGAACAATGTTTATTGTATAGAATACGCATCGAGATGAGCATTTAGACGGCACTCGGGGACAGTGCTTTTGTAGTGATCTTATTAAGTGAGTTCTTCAATATCCGATATCTCGACAGAGAGTGTCTTCCAGCCTGCCGTTGCCTGCTTGTAAGATGCATGCTGAGCGTGTTCTACCCTCTGTATCATGGTGAGTGTTCTGAAGAGCTGTTCAATCTAATTAGATTGTATTCCCCACTCTCCTTTATCCATATGCATTTATTAAAAAGCTGTTATTTTGACGTTACAACCAGATAGATCATATAGATAGGCATACCACCGGTTTATTATACTAAAACTTCTAAATACCACGTAAACTGTTTGCCGCCACACCGGTGTCCGAGAAAGAGAAGTAGTTTTAAAATCGAAAAATAATTGTTGCTAGCCTTCAATCAAACTATGAACCCGGATATATTCCATTAAGTCTTTAAAGTATTACATGACATTAATTATAGTGTAAAATATTTATTTCTATAAAAACTTATAAATAATAAAAGCTTTTAAATATATTAAATAAGTAAATTGAAAGATAAAGGAAGAAGACCAATAGTTGACCATTTACCATTAGTTAACCACTAATGTACTAAAGACGGACGATGAACTAAAGGGTTTGGAACATGTTTATAAATTGATACCATATTAATTACTTAGTACTATCTTGTAGCCATCTATTTGTGCTAACTACGGATCCACCACTTTCTGATATACAACAGAGCTGTCAATTGTTAGCAGAGTGACGCTGCGAAAACAGGTTATATTATTTGCTTTTTCCTTGCCAATTTTCATAAGGTAGGCAATATATTTGTAATTAATTAATAGCTACTTTATCTTGCTGATGGTAAATGATTTTATTTTATTATTTATTTATGATTCTTTAAAGACAACGTATTATTTTGAAATACGGAATGTTTGTTTTTGAATCGACATGCGACCAATACGGATTCAAATTTATTTTATTTTTTTAGTAAATGTCACTAATAATCGATTACTAAGAGCTATTATAATTATCTTGGAAATAAAGTATTAATCAAAAGTTGATCCCGACCATTAAAATAATCTAATGTTGTGTTTCTGGCGAAAAAAGGTCTGATGGTAAATTTATCTTAACAGAGGGCATTTTTAATGATATTGTTACGTTCGTGGGTAATAAGATGCCGTAGTGTCACTCAAAAGTAATTTATTCGTACTCAGCTTGTACAAATTAAAATTAAAAAAAAAACAATCACAAAACAAAACACATAAATCGTTCACCGAATATTCTCTCAGAATAACCCTGTGTAGGTACTTGCAGAATAACACTGTTTGTTTCTCTCTTATTTCGCTTCTTGTTGTCGCTTCGCTTTCGAATTATTAACTGCCGCCTCTTTTTTTTTTTTTTTTTTTTTTTTTTTCGAACTGACTATGCTGTTGGCCCGGGGGCCTTAACAGTTTCACCGGACTTGTTGGCGAGCGCTTAAGGCCGAGAAGTTTTGGGCAACATGCGCAAGGGTGCCAAAGTGGCCGAACCTCGGCTTGAGCTGTTGCCGTTTTTGCAACATACGCGACCTAGCTAAATTCCTACGCGAATTCGAGCTAACTAACTATACATGTATGCATGTCTCTTGCCTCCTGGGAGGAAGGAAAAGACACGCGTACATGTGTTTAATGATCTGAAAATTTTCTAAGGCTAACTAACCACAAAAAAAGAAAAAAAAAGGTCCCTTACAAGACCTATGTACCTGAGTGTAGTGCATGTGTGTTCATACAGTGTAATGAATGTATGTTGGTAGCTAGTGATTGCAGTGTCACTGTATCGCGCGAGCAGCTGGCTTGAGGGCTCCCTAGCGGGGGAACGGACCTAGGCTCAAGTCGCTGCAGGAGAAGGCGGTCGAGATATGTGTGCGGGAGCGAAGTTAGCCGCCCGCCCCCTGCGGAGCGAGCGGTGATTACGCGGGCGTGGGCGCAAACACGCTTGGTTATTAGATACGGGCGGGAAAATCGCGCTCGCTTCCGTGATTTTATCATCGGGGTCAGATAAAATGTCGCGCGGGCGTCTATATTTTTTAGACATTCGGATGTCTGGATTCGGGTTCTGAGATGCGGCTGCCACTACTAGCTGGTTCGAATGGTTCGACGCTTTTTCAAAATAATTATTTGATAGGGACTTTATAAATGATTCGATCGAAGGTATTTCCATATCTTTATGGAGATCTACGTTCCGAGCGAACCAAGGGGCACCGACCGCCCTTCTGAGAAAGCGGTTCTGAACTATTTGTAACTTATTGAGGGTGAATTTACTTATGTGAGCAAAGACTGGGGAACTATAAGTTAGGATCGGTCTGATACAAGTTTTGTAGAGCGTGAGCTTATGTCTGAGGGAAATTTTGCTCTTCGAGCACACGAGAGGGTGCAGGCGGCTTGAGACCATACCGGCTTTCCTTCGCACTCTATCGATATGTGCCTTGAAATTTAGGTGTTTATCCAGTGTGACACCCAGATATTTGATCTGGTTGGCCCACGGGATAGCCACATTAAATAGTTTGATAGCGGGAATTTTAACTAATCTTTGAGTGGGATGAAAGAGGATAGCGCTACTCTTATCGGGGTTAATTCCTATGCGCCATCTACGGAACCATTCGCCTAGCTTATCTACGGCTTTTTGGACTCGTAGCCTGAGGGTTTGTCTGTTCCACGAGGAACTAAACAGGACTGTGTCATCAGCGTAGGAACCTACCTCTACCTCGGGGAGGCGAGGGAGGTCACTGATATATAAGTTGAATAGAGAGGGCGCCAGAATGGAACCCTGGGGAACACCTGAGCGTATGGGATGAGGCTCAGAGAGAGCACCCTCTACTCGGTAGCAGAAGGTCCGGTCAGAGAGATACGCGTGTATGATTTTAACTAATCTATCCGGGATTTGAAGTTCCAAAAGCTTGTGGACTAAACCGGCGTGCCAGACCTTATCGAAGGCCTTGGCGACGTCGAAGAAGATCGCAAGTGTAGGGCGAGGTTTTGGGTCGCGGTTGAAGTTTTGAAGAATGTGCTCCGTGAGGCGGTGCACTTGGTGGGTACAAGAGTGTTTGGCACGAAAACCAAACTGCTCAGGTGGTAAAAGATTTTTGTCTGTGACTACTGACTGGAGCCGGTTCAGAAGGAGCCGCTCATAGACTTTTCCTAACGTGTTAAGGAGACTGATAGGGCGATAGCTGTCGGGAAGCGACGCTTTTTTGCCGGGCTTGTGAATACCTATTACTATGACCTTTTTCCAGACGGCTGGAAAATGGCAGTGGGCTATGGCTACATTGAAGATGCAGACCAAAAGAGCTATGAGGTGATCAGGAAGAAGTTTGAGTACTTCATTCCTGATACCGTCGGGACCAGGTGATTTTCTAGGCTTAAGGCCTTTAATGGTTGACATAACTTCCTCAGGCGTGACCGAGTCCAAATCGTCTGTCGGGGGGACCGCGAGAGAATTAGTTACCGCTGATTCTATCGAGCCTACGATCTCGGGATCGATGTTATCGCAGTTCGGAGAGCATTGATTTTCAAGGCTCTCGGCAAGGCATTCTGCTTTTTCAGCGCTATCGAAAGCGGGAGGTTTGCCGGGGCCTTGATCTAAGGGGGGCATGGGGACTGTATCGTCACATTTAAATGTGCGTGCTAATTTCCAGAAAGCCAGATGGGATGGTTGGATACCCTCGAGTAGGGCCCCCCATCTGGCATTACGGATTTCGGAAATGCGGCTTTTTACCGTTTTCCGAAGTGAGTTTAACCGCCTACGATTGTCCACAGTCGGGTATGAATCGTGTGCTCGAGTCGCGGCGTTCTTTTCCGTGATCAGCGCTCTCACGTCGACAGGAAGTATGAAGCGGCGTTCGTTCGCCGCTTGCACCTCTTTCGAGGCCTTACTGACGGCGTTTTGGAGATGGCTGACCAGGGAATCGATCGCTAGATCGGCATCGGCTATCGATTTCAACTCGTCTGGGACCCTATCCAAACTGGAGGATGAGGGATTGTGCAAGAGGTATCTGTTTAGCTCCGCATAGTCCACCACCTTGACGGAGGAGGGATGCTGGTCAGAAGGCTGACCTAGGTGGAGAACTACGGGTCGGTGGTCGGAGTCTAACTCATGTACGACTTGTACGAGTCTTATATTGAGAGAGACATTTTTTAAAAGTGCTATATCTAAAACAGATGGACGACAAAGTGAGTGAAAGTGAGTGGGCTCTGAAGGAGTCGAGAATGGCAGATAGATCCTCCAGAATCCTCCCGTTCGGGGAGGTAGTCGGGTTGTTCCAGATGACATTCCCGCAATTGAGGTCACCCGCTATAATAACTGAATTACCTAGTGCAAAAAGAGCCTCCAGATCTGACCTGAGAAGCCTTTTGTTCGGGGTGTGATAGGCAGAGACGATTATGATTGACGAGTGGCCAGTCATACCGACTCTGCAAACAGATACCTCTATACTGGAGAGTTCGGGAGGTTCTATTGCTATGCAGTATAGAGAGCGTTTATAGTATATGAGGGTGCCTCCGCCGTTAGCGTGGACCCGGTCGTTCCTAATAATGTTGTAGTTCGCGATTCGGGGATTGCGAGCGCTGGGTTTTAGGAATGTTTCTTGGACTAGAAACACGTCTATTTGGTGCTCTCGGAGGAAGGTGGCAACTAGATCACGCTGAGGTCTAATTGATCGCGCATTAAAAAAGGAAAGGCACAAACTCTTAGGTTTGATCCGATCCATTTTAATTTTGGCTGTGTGAGGCGCGGACAAGCCGTTGAATAGTGGCGGCTATGCCCGGGAATTGGGTTATTGCGTTGAGCAATCCTAAGTCCTTATTGGAGTTAATCACCGCGTTGAATGCGATGATTTCTTGCACTTCATGCACAAGAAGAAGCTGGGTGAACCGCTCCTTGCCAGCCAACGAGAAACCGAGGGCTGAGGTGGCGGGGGCTGCCGGGACCGGGACGGCCTTGACAGGCTTGGGTTTGATTAATGAGGCCGGAGGGGCCAGTGCGGGTGGGAGGGGTGCGAAGGGCGCGGGAGCTGGTGCCACTGGGGCTCGTGAGGTGCCTGGAAGGCTGGGGAAAGCCTCTAGAGACATTAGAGGCTGGATATGAGGCCGAGCGACAGGTACCTTGGGAAAGGTGGCCTGTCTGACTGGCTGGGGGCGTTTCGTGCGCGGGGCGCGGGGACAACCGCGATAATTTGCGGTATGTCCCGTTTGCTGACAGAGAACGCAGCTGGGCGGGGTGGGAGTGCCAGGAGTGCGAGTGCCAAATAAAATTTTACGGACTATCCCGAGTCCGGCAAAGTGACCTGCGAGTCGAGGTGCAATGACACGCAGGAATGAGAACCTACCGGGCCTACGTGGAGTCCCTAGCAAGCCCGAGGCAGAGAACGCAGCCGGTATAAATACCTAGCTACGCCCAAACAGACACTCGGGGATGGATGTGTAGCAGGATCGGAAGGGTGGGAAGGAGACACTCAGGGCTTGACTATGACTCTATCAAGGGCCAAGATTCCTGAGCCCGACCAAGTACTATCGTTTGCCTCTGAAGGAGGCAACCGAGGGGCGCTTGGGTCACGCACCCACTTGCTTTAGTTGGCACCGTCAGGTATCAGGCAAGTGACCACTAAAGTGTGGATTTCGTCGAATAGAAACAAATTGCTCTTAAAAGAGCAGTTTATGTTTGTGTAGCGTACTAAAAGTACGCGACACAATGGGTGCGAGCGAGACGGCGATACGCAGGTGCGATGCAGGTGTGCAGCAAAGCCGGTCGGTCGTAAAACTTCACAAAGGCGGCAGAGAGCGGTCGTAAACACGTCCGTTCCCGCCGGCGGTCGTGATCGGTCTTACTCAACTGCCGCGTCTCGCAACTCAGCTCCCTTATATACCTAAATGACTCGATCCCGAAATCTCTGGAAGGTCCAGGAACTCCTAACATCTTGTAAACAATTTACGTCATCGCTTTTTAAAACGAGGGGAACGTTTAATTTATGGCCTATTGTTTGCTGACAGTTTTAGCGATAAGATTTTCTATGTGTGTGTCGTTGAACCTAAGATTATACGTCACACGACTGCACTATGATAAATTCTCGATTTTTACGGACGGTCCTGGAAATTTCGAGAAAGATGTTTTTTTTTCTATTTCTTTATGTTCAAGTCGTAACAATATTATACTTTTAAAAAAATATTAACTTTTTCTACTTTCGGTCAATAGCGAGGAACATATGCTATAATTATTTGAAGATATTTGAATCAATAATTTTGATGAAGAATTAACGGAGGTATGGTTTGCCAAAAAAGACCTCTGAGAAATAATAGTTAGGAGCAATGAGAAGCAGTAATTGCTTATAGCGAAGCAAAAAGCTCAACGAGAAACTTATTTGATGTTCCACAGTTACATTCCTTCATTAAGTCTTATTTCTGACAAGCTCTGTTATTTTACATTTCGAATAAAACGTAAAATCATTGTAACTTGCCTGTTAACTTAACTGTCGTAATCTTTTTAACTTTTTAGCTTTTTTTCAGCGTTACTTTAACTTATCGTCTCAAAATCTTGGAGGTGTTCAATTTTATTTTTTCTAAAATTAATAAATATATAAGTCAAACAGAATTCGTGATTAATTAACATAGAACAGCTAATTTTATAAAATATTCAGCCGTACGCGCCCTTAAAGTCAACTACTGGTGCTCATACCTGATGTGATCCATGTGCTTTATCAACGATTGCATTTTAGCAATAGAAGAATTTAATAATATCAGAAAATTACAACAATACAATTTTAGTATTGCTTCCACGTTATGCCATATATTAATATAGCTTGGCGACAGGAATATCTTACGTAATATATTGAGAACAATGAAATACACGGTATACGTGAGACCAGTTGGCACCATTGCTTCTTCTATAGAACTTGGCAAGTTTATAATAACGTCGGGAAGTAGCCCCAGTATAATTCCTAGAAATGTATAATTTCTGTATCTGTTTAAAAGAAGGTTAACTGTTCTAATTTAAACTGAAGTGGATCTTAAAATAAAGATTTCGTTTAAAATTACTGGGTGGTAGAGAACGACAATAATTGTGTACGAATGGAACGATTAACGCGTTGAAAAAAAAAAAAAACAATATGTTGAGTTTTATAATATTAGTACCTATAAATATATATTTACATTAAAATATATCAAGCTACTTTTGTAAATGAGGTATCTTTTGTAGGAAACGACACTCACTCACTAGTGTACATAGGACTATTACGAGTTTCAATATCACGAGGATTTATCGTTTTGCACAATTGTTTGTTTTATTAACTAACATTTGTTATGTTTGGAATGAACGTTTCCAAAGCTTCATCAGAGCCTAAATCCACAATAACGTGGCGTGGAAATTCAGGATTCTTCCATTAACATTGGAATTTCATAGATTTACTAGATCGACTCAATTTAAAACAATTTATTATAGTATATGAAGATATTTTATTAATTATACAGTATTTAATGTAATAAGGTTTAATATTCGCTTTGTCATATCGGTAAATAACATATATGTATATCTATAATAATATTATAAATGAAAGAGGTACATAAAGTTTGTGAGTATTTATGTAGAAGATAATCTCCGGAACTAAAGACCCGATTCTAAAAATTCTTTCACTTATAGGAAGCTATATTTTTAGGGTTCCGATGACAACAAGTTTTATATGTTTATATGTCTCTTTAGTTAGCATTTCAATACCTAACATGATGTTAATGTATCTATATATACTATATAAAGCAGAAGAGATTTTTCAACTTCAGAATGGTAGTCATCCAGGTGAGTATTAGACAACTCCCAACCAGCACGTTAAGGTTTCATCACGATGTTTTCAGTCATCGAAAACTCAGACATATTTTATTGAGTCTGCAATTCATTGACCCATCATCGCTTCAATTTGTTAGGTAATTACATGAGTTCACAAGTACGAGTATGTATTTTATTTATGCATACGCGTTATATAGGTACCTATATATTTTATACACATATATCGTGTCATAACTAATAACATACGCCAAATGTCAGCAGGAAATTAATTTCGATTCTGTGATTTCACGCGAGACTGCTTTAATAATTGTGCTTTGTGATGGACGCTTCTGACTGTTTCTAAGATAAGTATTATTTGAAATTACATTTATATTATACTTTTGTATTATAACTTGGAATAAGTATGATAAGTCAAAGGTAAATCTTAAAGAAAATTTAATTAATTTACGTACCTTATTAATTAAAAAGGAGTACTTGACTTCGAGTTTGCAATTATATCTTAAAATTTAATATGTAACTTGGTACTTCAACTTCATTGGATTAACAAAATTTCTCTTCAACTTTTTAGGGTTCCGAAGTCAAAAAGAACCTTTATAGTTTCACTATGCCCGTCTGTTTGTTCGCGGCTTAGCTCAGGGATTCTTAATACTAGAAAGCTGTAATACATATTAATATATATATTAATACATATATATATTAATCACACCGACAGAGTGGTAAAAAAAATGATGAAAAAAAAATAGTTTACCTCCCCTACACGTAAAGTGGGAATTATTTTTTTTGTCTATCACACCGTGTGGGTTGTATTTAGAGAGATCGTTCAAAGATATTGTAGATCCGTTTGTGAAAAATTAAGGTTTAAAGAGCTAATTTTTGTTAGAGTCAAGTGGTCCCCCCTGCCAGCTAAATAGTTGTACTTCATAGGTTACTAAGTTCATAAAGCCGCTTCAGCTGCGCAGGGATATTGCCTCGCTGAACGTGTTCTACCGTCTGTATCATGTCGAGGTCTGGAGTCAGGAGTCTGAAGAGCTGTTTAACCTAATTCCCTCTTCTCCCTTTCATAACAGAACCACACGCGCTTGGCTCCGGAGTCCGGGCTTTTCGGTAACCTCCATCTCGGCTCGAACAAAAAAATTTGCTACGTCGTATCTTTGCCGTACTGTGAGGCTGTGGAACTGTCTCTCGGTCAGCGTTTTTCGCCGACGGTATTGGATTGCACTGGCTCACCATCAGGTACAGTGTAGTCAATATGCCGCAGCCGCAGCCGCAGCCGATCCGACTGCGTCCCGGTAAGTAACATCCCGGCGCGTGGCCCGATACGTACTTGGCAATTTTATTATTATACTTAGCTCGCTTTTGTAAATATGATATATTTGATGTAAAAGAAGCGCCTAACTTTATTCAAAGACAGATAAGTAACAAATCTATACGTAATATTATAAAGTTAAAGAGATTGTTTCTTTGTTTGAACGCGCTAATTTCCGAAACTAATATCAAATTTGAAAAAAAAAAAAGTTTTTTATTTTCTATTTATTGACAAAAGTTATAGGCTCCTAGGGTATGCTTCAAAAAGGTTATAACTACGCACTAAGATTATAAAGAGTGGACCGTTAACCATGAAAGTCAAGCAATCTGGCAAAGTTGTAGGCAAGTAAGGAAAATGAGAACAACGATAGACTACACGGGTGTGTTGGATGGAAAGGTGGTCGTATAAATTTAAGACAGGTGAAACCGAGGGGCACTGGTAGTAAATTAATCTATACACATTATAAATCTCAACTTCTCTCTGTCTCTTTGTTCGTTTATGTTCTTTTCACGCGAAAAACACATCCGATTTACAGGTTTTTTTTAATTTTAAATCATAGCTATGTTACCTGGCCAGGCTATAGGATAGATTTTGTAACATGTGAATTAAACAGTGACGATAATGGTGAGTCAGTTCGGAAAAAGACGAATTTGGGACGCTTGGGGGGAAATGGCTTGCACTGAGTAAACCATACGAGATATATCAAATTAATGTTCTACATAATTGTAGATCTTTAAAAGACCTACAAAAAAGACAGTGATAACATTATCTATTTTCTAGGGGTCACCCACAATAAGCATTTTTTTCTTCCGTTTTTTGAGCGGGGGCAGCACATTTTCGCGCCTGCGCTCGACCGAGGGCTTTTTGTAGTCTACGCGAGCGGAGCCGCGGGCACGGCTAGTAAAAGTATATTTGTCAATTTAATCTGTATCGTGTTGTTTTTGGGAAGCATATTTATCATTTTATGCTACATTACATAAAAACAATAACCAATGTAACATATAAATTATTCATTGCGATATAAAATAACAAATATTGGTTGGTGTTAAAAGAATTAACATAATTAACAATTCTCAGTACATAGATACTTTCGTTAATGAAATTAATTCGGAATTCAGAAAATTACATGACTTTCCTTTATTCGAAACTATTTAACGTGTTTAAAAAGTTTCGTTCCATTTAACAAACAGTTTATAACCTTGTAGAGACTATTATTAGAGGGATATTCTCTAAGGTTCCTTGATTAAATAGATATGGTAGTTTAAGAGATAATACTACTAATATAATATAGAACGGGAATTTGTATTGGGCTTTTTTATACATTTGTGTCTAATAATAATATATGACAATAAAAATATACTTGGTTTACATTCGAAACCCTATCGATGCAACAAAAGGAGTATAAACGTTATTGAATAATAAGTTATTTGTATACATTTCACCTCCAATGCGAATACTTCTAAGTTCCATATTGAATTTTTTGTATAGTATTGTATAATATAGATTTTTTTTAATATATTGAACTCAGATTTATGTTATTATTTTACAAAATGAAAAATTGAGATTTAGATTTTTATTGATGCTTCTATATGAATACATGTTATAAAACCCAACGTCTTTTTGTCTGTCGGTCCGTTTATGTTCTTTTCTCGTGAAAACCACTTTTAATTTATAGCTGTTATCTGACCAGATTATATTATATATTATATTTTGTTAAAAAAACAACGTACGAAATAAGCAGTGTCAATAACGGTGAATTACTTTGAAAAAAAAACGCGTTTTGCGGCGTTTAAACAGCTTACGCTGAGTAAACCATAAGAGATATATCAATTTAATGTACTACATAATTGTAGATCTTAAGAAGACTTACAAAAAGTCGGAATTGCTAATTTCTGTCTCCTAAGGATCACCTACACTAAGCATTTTTGTTTTTAAAAAACCAGCGGGTGGCCGCCTATAGTGGGAGCGAGGGCAGTACGATTCACCCTTGCGCTCAACTGACGTCATTCTTTAGTTCACGCAAGCGGAGCCGCGGGCACAGCTATTAATAAATAAATGTAAAGCAAAGGCCTAATACAGATATTAATTATTTGTTTATGAATAATGTCTTCTGGACTTTTCAATATTATGAATGAATATTTAAGTTTGTAAGATAATCTTATTTGATCCTTTGAGCTCTGATTGTATATTATAAGTTTGTTGTGGAATTTTTATTATTTACTAAAAAAGTTCACACATATAAATATACTAAATTTACTTATATTTTTTGCATCCTACCAGATCTACGTTAGTAAAGTCTCTCACAAAACCAGATGGCGTAATAAAAGCACCGTACAGTCTAATCTTAAATGGGGGGAAAGCGTAAAATACATAGGCACTTCCTTTCACCCTCACGGTTTTCCGATTTATTGCATGATTAGGAACGTACTCTGAACGGGATTTACCAACCCTCGGTTGTTATCGAACGAGCTTAGTGTTTTTCATGGATGTGATGCGCTGTCAAAAATGTCAGAGGTAACGTTTGATGTAGGTTGAGATGAATCGCCTCGAAAAAGTTCCTTCCTAGTTCATAATTATAGATTATCTATATGTTTTAAAGTTAAAAAGATGTTTTTTTTTTGTTTGATTGAACGCACTAATCTTTAGAACTTCCAGTCAGATTCTGGTAAGCTGTAGGCATGACAGAAAGTATGAACAACGTTAAGGCACACGGGTGCGTTGGCAGCGCGGCCTCATGGTGGAAAGTTGGTGAAACCGTACAGCACAGCTAGTAGATTGTATTTTTAATAGGTAAAATTCTTCGTTACTGACTGTACTGTTAACCTTAGGGGCCCTGGAGCCTTTGCGGCTTTTACAGCTTCACCGGGCTTGGGGCGAGCGCTTAAGGCACTCGACCGCGAAAGCAAGGCAACAAGTTCCGAGGGTGCCAATGTGGCCGGGCCTCGGCTCGGACTGTTGCCGCGTATGCAATGAAGTCGCGATCTGACTAATTTCCTATCATTCGATTTAAACTAACTATACATATATACATAGTTCTTCCCCCTGGGTGGAGGGAAGGAACATGTGTATGTGAATTTAGTAATCTGTTTTTTTTTTGTGTAATCAAACTAGGCAAAAAAAAGAAAAAAGGTCCCTTACAGATTTCTCCGGTAGTGTTTTTTAATAATGCTACAAGTATTATTTTTTTTGTATAGTAACACGGCATAGTAACGGAACTAAACTTGATAGTAAGCACAGTACAATCTAAAAAAAGTTGCGATCACCGAAAAATCAACAAACGTCAGGCGCCCTGTCATGCCGGCCTGCGTAAATGGAAACTGGATATGCACCGGCTGATCCTGAAAGTCGACGCACTGTGACGGACTTCACAGTATATGTATGGTGGTCAGCCGGGCTGTACATCCCTATCACCCCGCTATCGTCAGCAAGGTGCATAACGTACAGGTGAAGTTAGATTGGGTGTCTCCAGTTTTACATGTTATTTGACACCTCATAAACACTAAATGGCCGATCATGGTAACGGTAACCTAAAAATATGATTAAAGAAAGAAAGAAAGATTAATTTATTTGTACCAACGACATTTGACAATCATAAACAATCTAAAAATACATTTACCTTTACCTACTAAGGAGTAAAAATCAAATGCCAGTTGTTACAAAACGGCTCCAGCTCAGCATAACATTGACTGCAAATAACCAGCGCTGGTCTTCTGTTGGTCGTTGATTGACTCTCAAGTACTACTCCTGGTAATAATACTATTTGCAATTGATTTCTAATTTCACCGTGGTACCTGGTTAGGTCACTTTATATTTGCCTTCACTGAAATCTTAATATCATTATAGGATTGAAACTCAGGTGTTTAGCGGTATCCAGTGTTGCTATCATTAACCCACATAGAATAACATACAGAATTTTTATACGATAATAAATTATTTTTTACGATATTTCTTGGTCGTCATACACCATCTACATATATATTACATAATGTAACATCGGATTTTCAATAAATTTCTTCACTTTTTTATCAAGTACAAAATATGTTTCTGGAAAGTATGGACATCAGAAATTAAGCACCTCTTGTTAGTTATATACGTACTATGTTCTAAGATATGCCGCCTCAATACTGCAAGCGACTGTAGGAAAACGAACCGAAAATGGAAATTCAGAATTTATTACCTTTAAACTACTGAGTCAGTATAGGTAGTCGGTTCCTTATTTAGTGAAATTCGATATTCGGAATTGCAGAAATTTTAAACGTAAGTGACAATTTTGTTTCTTTGAGTATACTGTTTTTTTTATTATTTCATTATAATTACTAAATACGTTACAAGCTGGTAACAAGTAGAGTACAATCCATGAATAACCGCGATCGCTGAAGTCATTTAAACCTGAAACGCGTCGCGCTGAAGTAAGTCGTCAGGTAACGGGTTTCATTATTATATATAAATGGTGATGAACCTCATAGGAAAGATCGAAATCACTAAAACTTCCATTGTAGAAGGTTATCTATGCTTGAAGTTTCGCTTCAAGATCGTATTCGACATGAGGAGATCCACAGAAGAACCAAAGTCCAAACATCGCAGAATTGCTTGTTGCGGCCATTTTTGAAGGAGACAAAACTCCAGCAGTGAATGCCTTTCTGCTGTTTGGATGGACGGATCACGATTTACTCAGATAAGATAATCTTAACTTACATTAATTCAAATATATGATATATAGTTTTTATTTGAAGTAGTTGTAGGTAAAAATTAAAAGTAAAAAAATAATATTAATAGTTACTTATAAATTTATGCTCGAATACTTGCACAAAGTAAAAAGAAATTCAACAAAAGCTTTTGAAAAAAAAAAAAAAAATTGAATAATAAATTAAACATGTTTAAACAGATATGGTTTTGCTTTTTAACTCAATTTACTGAAAACTTCGGAATCACCTGTGCTTTTCTCACAATATTTATAAACCTTATAGATTAATGATTGATCTTCGCTATTCTTAGCGCAGCGGAGACTATTTATTAATCTATGATAAAACCAAATAATAGCTTTGACACTGTACTTTATAAGGCCTGAATGCATGTACATCTTTTTTTTCTATGAAGCCTATTTGCCAGTTATAAGATCTAAAAAGATGGAAAAAAGGTCACTATGGTATTGTCACTATAATTCCTACATAATATATAGAAAAAATCGTCTAACATTTTTCATATTTGAAATTGAAAGGAAGTTGTGAACTCTTTCCAAGTGTTATTCTTCGTTGTTATTTGTTTGTGTTCGATAAAATCGTTATTCTTTCGGTCTGAGGAACGGGTGTGCTCGGTAAATTCTAATATAATATTCATTGTATTGAAATGTTTACTAAACTTTTATATTTTATACTCGTCTCAGTGCACCCAAATTGCTATGGAACAATATTTTGCACAACTTTTTACTGTGTATACAAATGTTTAGTTTCGTTTATTTTCTTAGAAAAGCGTCGAAAAATTAATTTGAATTTACAATCTAGTAATTATTTGCATGACAGTGAACGTTTTCGTAAATTCTGCCCGATATCCACATGAAATAATGTTATATAGAATTAGATTTAATCATCCGTGAGCAGCGTAATTTTCAAATGCTAACCAAGAAAATACATGAAATAAAAAGTGGTCAGTGCGTACTTGGTTGTAATATTTCATAGGATTTTAATTAAAAATATAATAGGTAGTAATTAATAAATCGTAAGAATCATGCGAATTTTTTAGCAATTTTATATACAGGTGGATTTTTGAGACGGTTTTTTTTTCTAACTGACTACCTTATTAGCCTTAAGCCTGGAGTCATTAGAGGCTTTGATCACTTCAGCGAGCTTGGGGGCAGTAAACGTAAGATAACTTAACCGTTGTAGCTAGAGGAAAACTTTCGTAGAAGACTGTCCATTAAATTTTTTAAGACATCTACACCGGTATTTACAGTATTTGATAAAGTGTACAGTCACCAAGTTATCGGGCAGTATACAAATTTCACGCCTATCGATTTTGTTTCTCATAAAGGTCACAGTAACTCTACGGGTCCAAGTGAGGTTAGAATACTAAAAATGTCAGTAATCGCAAAAATCTTATCCAATACTTTTCTTAGAAAAACCTGCCCTTACTGTCCTGTCCAAATATATAAAAAGTCCCGTCAAAAAACGAAATTTAACTACTCTGTATAGCATAATCCATAATATATTCAACTCGTATTGATAAGAAAACTCTTTAATTTATAAATATGTAATATTTTAAATAATTTAAAGACACACAGCACCTATAGAGTGATTGGCGACAGAGTTTTTATTTACGGGAATTAGAAAATACCCTACAACCATTCTACCTAAATTCATGCACATCTACGCAATATAATTAATTTACGAATAAAAATTATTATTAAACAATCTAAAAGAAATAGTATATTTTTAAGCGTTTATGTTCCAATGCTTCCTTGAATGTTTTGTACATTTTATATGAAAGAGTCCCTTCTATTGTCCTTTAATGAACAGATGGTCTTTAAACTGATGAATCGCATTCTCATTGTGATTTAGAAAACTCGCACTGAAATATAATTATGCGCGCCCGGTAGCAACTTGTTTAGACCTTAACATAGAGATTTAAATATGTAGAGTATCTATTAATAATACTTCTATAGGAAATGTTTAATGTAAGTTAAATGAAGAATGTACTACTTGAATATATTTATAAAAACGAAATATGTGTAACACAATTAAGACAAAATTTGTATGAGGTGTCATGTCGCGTCATAGCTCCCACTACAGCTATGATGAAGTCGTAGTCTAGCGATCTGCGACAACATACAAGTTATAAGGCGTTATGATACGACATGATATAACAATGTGATAGATTCTGAAGGTATAGTTCCGTGGGTCGCAGTCAATTCGACTGACGTGTGCGGCAATACCACGCGACGATAGTCACGCGCGTTAAATGTTACTTGAAAAATGGCTTTAATTATTAGTATACATCAAAAATGTATAGCATGTTTATGCTATATGTAGGTGCAAGTATAGCATCGACCGCGACACAAGAAACTCTAGCTTTAAACATACTAAATGAATAAAGTCGATACGCTTATGACGCATGAAGATACGGCGGCGCGGCGGCATGACACACTAGGGCGTTTCTAGCTGCGTAAGTCTGTTTTCAGATTAATAATAGCTATAAAATATGTACGTCGGCTAATCTTGGTGATTTTAATATTTTAATGTACAAAATAAGATAAGATTTTGTCGGGACGCAATCAATATACTATTTAAATGAATATTTGACAATTAGCAACTGGTGATATTAGACTACTGTTTTTTATTTTGTGTCTATATACTGATTTAATATCTTTACACTTTAACAAGGTACGGTATAAAAGATCAGAGAATAATGAGAGGCGAAAATTAATAAATGAGATTACAAAAGATCTTATTACGACCATTTCCCACAGCGGTTTCTTGGAGCAATAATTATCGGATGAAATGGCTGGGAAGATTTGACCGGAATACGAATTTTAAAATGTGATTTATAAAGGTTGTTTTGCGAATTGCCCGGAACTTATGACTCGTAACAAATTATGCTTTTATATTTTCAAAAAAAAAATTATCGGTCTGCTCATGATGTTGTTTACAATGGAAGCTTTAATTTAATCATTATAACAAAAAAAAAAGATCCGAAAGGAGATTTTGAGTATTTTTAGGAGGCCAATGAGGGAGGGAAAAAGTCACTTTTCTCTGCTGTTTTTGTGTTGGTGACTTAGTACGGACCCATAATGTTGAAGTCACGTATATCGATGGATTTTCTTAAGTAAAGAATATTATTAAAATAATTCAATTTTATGGCAACATATGTTTTATTTGTGAAAAATTACCTATACAATATTTATTATAAAATAATAAATGTATATTTCTGTCTGTACATGTATTGTTTTTTCCTGACGTTGTTAAACTGCTAATTTATATAGGGCTCTGATTTCGATATTGACATATAAAATAACCTTATTTATTCTAAGGTGGCTTTAATGGAATTTTTTTATACAAGGAGTATATCATTCCGAAAAAAAATAGGCTATAAAAGTTGTAGTACAACCCTAAAAAAGCAATAAGAGTAATAATAAATTTAACAGACGTAAATAACAACTGAATTATAAATGCGTGAGGAGCCGCGGGCACAGCTAGTGTTTATAAAATGCAAAAGTTATAAATATATGAAATACAAGATCGTCAGGTAAGTATATTGAAGTATGTTGTTACAAAAGCTATAGAAACGTGAAATACAAGATCGTTAAGTAAGTAAATTGAAGTATGTTGCTACAAAAGCTATAGAAACATGAAATACAAGATCGTTAAGTAAGTAAATTGAAGTATGTTGTTACAAAAGCTATAGAAATATGAAATATAAGATCGTTAGGTAAGTATATTGTTATGTTTGTTTTAGTAATTCTGTTTTACAATCATTCCTATCAATCTTTTTACAAAACAAAACAAGTACTAAGAAAGTTTGGTTGCTGTCACGCATCAGATGCGTAGGGAGTATTATTTATTAGCAATAAAACAATTAGTAAAATCGAATAAACGGGGCTACTAAACAATTCTCAAACGTTCTATCCCTCTTTTATATGGGTATATAAGCGAGCGATGGATAGACTGGACACTTAGTGCGGATTGAATTACGGATAGGGATTTAGTCAGATTGCGACTTATTTGCAATCGCGGCAACAGTCCAAACCGAGGTTCGGCCACTTTGGCACCCTTGGAACTTGTTACCTTGTTATCGCGGCTGAGTACCTTAAGCGCTCGCCCCCAAGCCAGGGTGAAGCTGTAAAAGCCCTCTGAGGCTCCAGGGCCCTTATGGCTAACAGTATAGATATATCAAAAAAAAAAAAGAAAAAGACTGGACAAAGTTTGAGCTCGAACATCGAAGCGAAAACATAAAGTGACAACCAGTGGCAATCTACAAGTGTAGAGGATTGCGACCAAGAAGAACTTGTGAAGAAATATATACTAGTTTGCGTTCGCATGTAAGAATCAATTTTTTTACCGCTGTACATGGCATATTGGATAGGTCACAATTACTCACAACAAGTTTTGACGTGATCAAGGAAACCACTAGATTCACATATTTTTTTATTTTCATGATAATTTGTATCGACCACGGTGTTCGTGCTGGTGCGCGCGCGCGTTAATAGAGGCAGCTGGGATAGGCGGGATTGGGGGTGAAAGGGGGCCCAAAAATGGTTGGCAATCGCGATTCTCCAATCAAATCAACCTGTTTAGAAACACAGACTTTGACTATCCATGACATAAAAAATTGTATATATTTATTCTGTTCTATATATTCTTTCTATTAACATTTTTATTATTATAAATATGTCACTTTGTATGTTTTTTGGATGTTAGGATTACTTATATAATTTATATAACAGATGTTATTTACAGGGTATTTATCGGGTACTGTTCCCAACAAGACCGCTTGATTAGTGCATATACCCCGGTAGATCTCGGATCGTGGTTCGGCTCGCCTAAGCGTTCTACAATGTCGGGTGTTACACGTGGTGTATGGTGGCGGTGAACCAGTCGATTTTTGAATGGTTGAAGAAAAAAGGTCTAGTCCTTAATAATTAACCTCATGAAAATTTAAATACACGACGTTAAGTTGCATGCGTAATGTAAATTTAGGATAGCACTGTTATAAAACAGGCATCCGACGAGATTGGGTGAATCCATTAAACTATTATCTCATTATTATGATTAGCTGTCGCCGATGCCTTATTCTCTTTGAAGCCTGCTCTCGCTGAAATTAGTGTTTAATTTTTAAAACTTCATCAGGATGCTCGTTAAGGTTCATTGTTCCGAGAATAGATTATTAAAAGTAATTAGCTTGGAATTAATTTAACCTCTTTTTACCCTTACAATTGCTATTTTTGAATGAATATTCTATTGAATCATATCTTTTCATTCGGAAAACATCTTTTATAATGACTTTGTTATCCAAATTATATCTGTTAATATGGATTAATAATTAAAAATACAGCAATTTATCTATTTTAGATTTATTTATAATAATATAAAAAAGCTGTAGAGTTTTTTGTTTGATTGTTTGTTTGTTTAAACGCGGTAATCTCTGGAACTACAAGGCGGATTCGACAAATTCTTATTGTATTTGATAGCCAGATTCATGAGGAATTATATAACTTCATGCTATGAACCTAAGGAGCGGACCCCTACGAACGTCAAGCAATCTTGCAAGCTATAAGCAAGTACTGGAAGTGGAACAACGATAGGGCTACATATTGGCGGCGGTGCCGCACTGGCCACGGATCTGGCATGAATTATTTCATACAAAAGTACACTATAAATGTTTGTTCGTGTCCCGGCCACACCCGGCTCGACTCCGGTCCGGTATAACATGAATGGTCCTTATGTCTACATATTATGACCGGCAGCTACGGAACCCTACAATGCGCGTGGCCTGTCACGCACTTGGTAATTTTTTTTTCAATTTCACCGTTTTCGTCTCTGCTTATCTCGTACGGTACTTTATGTAAAAAAATATCCTATAACCTGGCCAGCATAGCTATGATTTATAGAAAAAATCATGTAAATCGGATATGTGGTTCTTTCGTGAAAATAACATAATCGGACAGACGAACAGAGAAACGTTGAGTTTTATAATATGTATAGACGAACGTACATACAAAAGGTGACAAATTCGGCGGTTAAAAATTATGAACAAATGTACATATAACAATACATACTACATACATACACAATTTAACAGTATTTATAAATACAGGCGCACCCATTTTTTTATTTGGTTGATAATACAACTTGTATGAAAAATTATTTAAACTATGATGCCACTGAACCAGCCCCTTAATTGAGACCCTTAACTTGTCTACGTGTTGGGAACGCTAAGGCATTCTGTAATGATTGTTTTATCAATCATTTTATATAAAATCAAAATTATATTTCTAAATTCTAAAAACCACTTACAACAGTGAGACGATTAGTCATAAAAATTTTTGGCAAAAATATTTGAATTTCATCTTTTATCTACTCTATATATATATATAAATTGTCATTTATCTTTCCATTTATTTTTCATTTAATTATATTATTTTAATACCGATTAGGCTTATTAATTATATTATATCTTATTTAAATATTGTAACGTATATGTCTATTTTAAATATGATTTTATTAAGAGGATTTCGATAGGCTTACAATATTCTTCAGCGTCTATGCTGCATTTTTATTATCTTGGGTAACCTTAAAGTTACCCGGGAGCTTATTTATATCGACCCCTACCCTACGTAAATATATTTTACTGTAGTATCTTGGATGTGAAGATTTGAATGCCTGAAGTGGAGTAATAACTATTAGTATGTATTTATATGAATTTAATAATTATTGGGGTTTTAGAGCGGTTGACTACTCGTTAAATAAGCCTTAGGTCAAAGTATTTATTTATTGTTATAGAGCGGGTAATTACTCTTTAAATAAGCCAAGAATTCGAGCGGAAGACAACTCGTTAAATAAGCCTAGGTCTTATAAATGAGCAACTTCTGGAGTAGGCGTCATTGAATGTCAACCCTATCCCCTACTGAATGAAGCTCATGATATTATAACTGGATGAAAGATTTCTTAAAAAATATTATCGTTATAAATTTAGCGTAGTGGTCACAATCTCACCTGATGTTAAGTGACGATGTGGCCCAAGATGATAACACGCTGAACCTAGTGGAAGACTGGCTCTCAAGTGCAGGTGCCAGAACACACCTATTGGTGCTTGGCGACAGATTTTTAAGTTGAGGGTGGTAGCTAGCACCTAGTTTTGCATTAGAATTATAGGCATTAGAAAAACCACCATGCTATGGTTTCTTCACGATGTTTTCCTTCACCGAAAGCTCGGGCTCATTGCAGCGATTCGAACTCATGTCAATCTACGCGAAGTCGTACCACTGAGCCATCATTGCTTCACTAAGTAATCGTTTTCTATACATACTGTATAACTTCCAGGTACAGTTTATTGTATATATAGTTAAACTCGGAAACACCTGTTTCTTTAATCCTTGTTAAAAGAACAGCTCAATTCCTTTCAAAGAGATACGGGAGTCTTATCTTTGTTTTAAAAGTTTGAGAACATTTCATGTGGTTTGTTCTCACACATATTTTATTGTTTGTAGACTACGAGTATATATTAGGTTTGCCGCTTGTTTTAAACACAAAATGTTTTGTAATCTATGTTATTTCAATTATTATTATTATATTCTTCTTCTTACCCTTATCCAACTTAAGTAGGATCGGCACAACACATTTTTCTCTTCCACTCTATTAACTATCATCTCAGTGAATACTGAGTGAATACTCCATTTACATCCAACACGCATATCATTTTTCACACAGTCCATCCATACTTTCTTCGGTCTTCCTCTACTCATATATCCATCCCCCTTCATACTAAACATTCTTCGAGTTATGTGACATTCATCCCTCCTCATGACATGTCCATACCACGCTAACGTGACTGGTGGTATTTTAAGACTTCCTCTGATATTATTATTATCAATACCAGTTTTTAAAAGTCTCATTCAAGTTTAAAAAAGACGAAAAGTATTTTTTTTCCATGAACTACTTAATAATACAACCTGGATATTTCTCAAACATATATTAAGATTTTCTGATCAAAACGTATTTTACTGTTACCTTTTAAATTTTACTACATGTATGAACAAAACTCCATGCAACGTTATTACAAAACAATTATGATTTTGTAATCAAATTAAAATACTGTTTATTTATTACCCGTTAAATTATGTTTACCCAATTAAACATTTTTGTGCTAAAATAGTAACTAATTTTTTATCCTACGTGTTAACTGACAACATGATGAATGATAATAATGTTAAGTCATTTTAATTTTAATTTATATCATTCGAATAATGTTTATTTATATAACGTTAAATTATTTTTACACAAAACACGTCAGTAAATCACATCATTGTTAAATACATTTTATTATAATTTAAAAATAATTAAACGGTGTATAAATGAACATTATTTTAGTCGAATTACATTTTACTTCATAAAACAAATTCGAGTCGGTAATCATTAACATTATTATTGTTCGTGGCTAACGTCATCATATTACACTTTTTATAACTTTCTAGTCTTAATAACATCTCATTACCAATACCAATGTATTTGATTTGTCAAAATGACTCATATGAGCCTAAACTCGAGGGGTTTACTAGTAGCCACTGATGAAAATCCATTAACCACCTCCTGACTCCATCATCAGATCACCTCCAAGTAAATTATAGTGTTGTCATTCGAACTATATATACATACAAAGTTTCATTTCGATACGACAATAATTAGAAGTAGGTTAAAATTGACTTCTAAGATTTTATTACATTGCTTGTTAGTTAGTTAGTTAGAAGTAAAGCTAATATAAGCGTTTTAAAAACAATGTATATATATATTAATAAAAATAAAAATAATTAAAAGTATGTGATATTAATGTATAACTAACATGAAGCGGATGATAGGATTATAGAGTGGAAAACCTACCAGTGAAATAAACGTGCTCTTTTGTTTAGAACATTTTTCTTAATAAATTATTCAACCGCATCCGGGTGTTGAGAGGGCCTTTTTGTGTAAGGATATTTTTCTCTAGAACATAAAGAGCGACCGTTAACTATTCACGTCGGATTCGAGCCCGTATATAAAGGGTTAGTGGCGGTCTAAGTAGGAGCACAGAGTAGGAGTTTGTCCTTGACAGATGCTTCTCGTGTCCCCTACGCCGTAATTTTTTTGCAGCTAGAGTTTTTTTTTTTTTTGAACTGACTATACTGTTAGCCCTGGAGCCTTTACGGCTTTTACAGCTTTACCGGGCTTGGGTTGCAGCTAATTAATTTGTTAGTTTGTAGTATACTTTTATTTAATGGATGCTTGTTGTCTTATAAATAATAATTAGTAAAAATGTGCGTAGTAGTAAATGTACGCCTGTAAAAAGTTTTGGTCTAACAAATAAAGATACAAAAACATTTAATTCACGTGTCAACAACCTAATAATGTTAACCATCAATGATAATAATGTAAATTAATTATATCGTTTAACTTAATCATTGAAGTAATAGTTATTTAAATCCGTAAATCCTATTTTTTTTTTTTTGGATCAGCTACCTCTACCAACAAACTTGTCATTATTAAATTAGATATTATTTAATATATTATGTCGGAGAATCGTATCGATGTGATTATGAAATCCGTACTGTTGACTTTACTATTGACCCGCACTATTGACTAAGTCCGATAGCAATAGGTGTGCTCTGTAACCGCACGCACCTTACAAGCAGGCAACGCCCGGCTTGAAGATATTCTTGCTCAAGCTATGAGATCGTGAAGACCTTAGTTTATAAATCGATTATCATCATTGTTTTTGAGTGACGTCTCGCTACCCGTCTCGTTTTTTATTACATTATTATCATTTATGATGGCTAACTTGATAATATCGCGCTACCGTCACATGACGGTATTCGTATTAGTATCTCGTTCAGCATCAAGTCTCACTAAACGGTATTCCCCAGTTCCCTCTGAACGAACGGATATCTCTTTTTTAGACCAATGGAACACTGGGAAAATTCCTGTCCATATATTCTATATTTAAAATATATTTCATATACACACAATTCTTTTTTAAACACAAAATTCTTTTTTGCTTAAACGCAATTTATAGACCATACAAATGTCCATACGGGTATAAATGCATCCTAAGTTTACTTAACGACAATAAACTACAATCATACCTAATCATTCAATTTCATCTAATTCGGTTCAGTAGTTTCTGCGTGATTGGCGTATAAACTAACAGACAGACAAAAATGACAAAATCTGTCGAAATCTTATCTGTTCATTGTTCCCGTAGAATTTTTTCACAAATATCTTTAATGTGCAAATCACGACTCGTTACTCTTTTATTATACATATAGATATGATTACATACTATATACCATCATACCCATAAATAGTAGGTCTTTTACCTATGAAATTGCCGTTCTGCAGTACTGGCCATTTCAAATCAAAATAATTTTTGTTTGGCTAAGAATTCTAATTTCAAATTAATTTTATTTTAAAAACATGGAATTCTTTTCCAAAAGTAGTCTTTGTTTATTGATTAGTGTTACATTTTCATCACATTTAAATCTTTTTTGTCATCATGGATACGTTAAAAATTCGAGTAATTATGGAATATGAGTACGTACCGTCGTGGCAGTAACGCGGCACAAGCGGCACGCAACATCAACGACGTTTACGGAGCTAACACTACAAACCAACGCACCACCTGTTGGTTTGCTCGCATCCGTTCTGGGAATTTCGACCTGAAAAATGAACCTCGCGGTCGACAATGACGATGAATGACAATGACGAATTAAAGGCGATTGTGGAAGCTGATGATACACAATCTACGGCTGAATTAGCAGCAGCTTTCGACGTTAGCGTCAAAACAATATTGGTCCATTTGCGTCAAATTGGCAAGGTAAAAAAGCTTGACAAATGGGTGCCCCATGAACTCAATGATCGCCAGCGCGAAGTACGCGTCGAGACGTGCCTTGCACTGCTCAACAGACACACAAATTAAGGAATTTTGAACCGCATTGTTACCTGCGATGAAAAATGGATTGTGTTTGATAACCGCAAGCGCTCAGCAAGTTGGTTGGATCCGCATTACTGCAGATGTGTACTGTGAAGAACTGAACACAATGATGGAGAAGCTGGCACATCTCCAACCAGCATTGGTCAATCGCACGTCTTCGCTGCTCCTGCATGACAAAGCGCAACCTCATACTGCAAAACAGACGGTCTCCAAGTTGCAAGAACTTGGGTTGGAAGTTCTCCGTCATCCGCCCTACTCACCAAACCTTGCGCCTACAGACTACTACTTTTTCCAGAATTTGGATAACTCCATGGCGGGAAAAAAATTCAATACCCGAGAGGCAGTACAAAATGCCTTTGAAGAATTTGTTGCCGCCCGTCCAGCTGATTTCTTTAAGAAGGGCATCAATAAACTGCCACTGCGCTGGCAAAGATGCATTGATTGCATGGGTGATTACTTCGATTAATACAAATAAAAATACATGAAAAAACATCGTTTCAATTTTTTTTATACAAAACGGCAATTTCATAGGTAACGACCTAATATATCTTCTCTTCATACGGATGAAGTTATGATTTGGGTATGACAGTTCATTTATGGAGCTCACCTGGTTACATAAAATGTTTACTTAAAGTTATAACATTAATCTAGTAATTTAGTTCTATTGATCTTAACTTTACTTTTATTAGTTTTAACATTGGTTACTTCAGAAAGTTTTCAATGTACATAACTATGATAGGTATGATTGGTCTCCGCTGCGCAAGCCCGGTGAAGCTGTAAATGTCGTCTGAGGCTTCAGGGCCCTTTCGGCTTACAGTGTAGTCAGATCGAAAAGCGTTTGAACTAGAGGTATCTAGTTCTAGTAGGGCGGTAGCCCTAGTTAAAAATAATAGCTCTCCTAGAATTCGGCAATTTAATTTCGTAATGTATAGTGACTATTTGAAAATACGCTTGTGTGCGCGATGAAATAGTTTTATGAATTTCAAGCTCTACCCTATTAAAGGGGGAAAATATTTTATAGAAACCTGTTATGATTGTAGCTTATTAATATATAAATAACGAACGATAAGTGCATGGCAAATGTATATATATATATATATATATATATATATATATATATATATATATATATTGTGTGTATGATGTGTAGGTAGTTAAGTGCCGTGGGCGACAACGTAGGTTTAAAAAAAATACAACTGATTCTTAAGAAGATTTACTGTAGAATGATCATAGGTGTTACAATTCTCTTATATATAATCTCTGATACTGTAAATACCAGGTGCCTGTTTACTGTTTACTGTTAGCTGATCAGACATATCAAATCCATATATTTTTTTGTTTCTTATTAGTATTAACGATTGTAGACAGGCAATTTGTCTAGGGCCCTAGGTCTGCCAGTGCCTTTCATCAGTCACAATATTCACGCCGGTCACATGTTCGCCTAAATTTCTTAGGGTCTGTTGTTTCATCAGTAGTTATAGTTAAAAACAGCTTGTTAAATTGACTATTTGTTAATTTTGACAAAAGTCTGTTGTTTGATAGCTAGTTACTCTAACAGGTAGTTATTTTTATAACAATAGTCAAATAATGTTAACTACTGCCTTCTGGTGTTCTGGTGTTACTAATATGGCGGATAGTTAATGTTAATCTTGACAGCTGTATTGTTTCATTCAGACGTTGCTTCGCAATTAATGCATAAGTTTTATAAATACTAATAAAAATGAATTTAAATATTCAAAGATTTTTGACTTGCACGATGATAGTTCATCTGAAAGCGACGACGAAATAATTGTAGAATATGTACTATTGCGGAAGCCAAAAACTATTAGGTCACGTTTTTCGCAAATGGAAATAAGGGACGATTCTGAATATATTGCTCGTTATCGAATGTCAAAGGAAAGTGTTAAGTGGATTTTTAGTGAAATTGGCAGATACATTCGATTTCCTACATCTAGGTAAATGTTTATTAATAATATTATCTTGTTTGTTTATTACTTGTTTATATATTATACATGTGCAAAAATCGACTAATATTTATATTACATACTTTTTTTGTAGAAATAACGCTGTTTCTCCGTTAGATCAAATCCATTAAACCCTAAGATTCTATGCACTGGAAATATTCAGCAATGTTCAGGGGACCTATTTGGGTTGTATAAATCGACTGCATGTCGAATTATCCATAACGTTTCAAGAACAATATGTACAAAATTAAAACAATTTATATCAATGCCTAGAGGAACAAGAGAAATCAAAGAAACAGTAAAAAAAAATACAATGTGGCAAAATTCCCAAGTGTTGTTGGAGCAATAGATTGCACACATGTCCCTATATACAGCCGTCACCGAATAGATATCTTTGACAGCTACGGCGGTGTTGCGATAAAAAAAAACAATTTCTTATTTTAAAATAGCTTCCCGAGGGGTCAGTCTTTTACAATGGCAACATATTTGACAATTGTTAACTTTGACTATTGTTAAAAGTGATATTGAAAAACGTAATCTCTCTCTGTGTGATAGTTAACGCTCTAACCTCGGTCAACCAACAATAGTTAATTTAACTAACAATCTATTTTTGACTATGTCTCAAACAACAAACCCTTAGTCACAGCGTTAACACGAACGGAATTAGATAAAGTTTGTACGGTGGTAGATTGAAACAATTTGAAGCGATGATGGCTCAGTGGTAGCGTGTACGACTACGCGTCGAGTGACGTGAGTTCGAATCCCTGCAATTAGTCTGAGCTTTCGGTGAAGGAAAACATCGTGAGGAAACCATAGCATGGTGGTAGGGCTTTTTCTAATGTCCGCCTGGCTAGCTACCATCCTCAAGTTGAAAATCTGTCGCCAAACTCCAATAGGTGTGTTCCGGCAGCTGCACTTGAGAGCCAGTCTCCCACTAGGTTTAGCGTGTTATCATCTTGGGCCACATTATCACTTAACATCAAGTGAGATTGTGGCCACTACGCCAAAACCTACAACGATAAAAAAACATTAGAAAGAATATAAGGTACATCGAAAATTAATGAACAATGTACTATTTTTTATTAAGCCCATCCAGTTTCATAACATCGTGTATGATTATCTTCACTACAATAAACAAGAGACTTACTTACTGACTTAGCAAGCAACTTCATAGTGTAGAAGACATTTTATTAAAATGTGCGCGCGCATCTTAAAATCATTCATTCATAACGCCCCTAAAGAACAATAACATCAACAAAATAAAACTCTTCTCTCAAACTAGTATTTGAATACAAAATATGTCTCCTACTAGCGCCTCACGCAAATCTTTATTTATGGATACGACGATGTATGGAAGTTGTGGTAATAAATCGTTGTATATCTAAGCAAAGTATAATTTGTCACCGTCGCACTGTGTGAATACTTTTAAGTTTTTGCGTGAGGTCTTCGCTATCGCTGTAGTTCTAGTTTCGAACGAAAGAACGTGGACCATTTATTTTGGTTTTTTAGAATAAAACTAGCTTTTGTTCGTCTTTCTTTTAGATGTAAAATTTATTATACATCTATAGTATATATTAATAATATAAAGCTCAATAGATTGTTTTTACACGACTGCCCAGAAAAGGAGTGTAATGTTTTTAGGGTTAATGTATGTGAGTTTCTTTACTGCACCATAACTCTTACATGCCTGAACTATGCATCCTTACATCATTACGAGTGACACTGGCTATAATTTTTTTGAAAAAAAAAAAAAAACAATGCGACGTCTGTATTCCTCCATTTTCAAATATGAAAAAAATGTCAATTATTACATTGTGTATCAAATTGCTGAGATTCACTAAAATGTATAAAATAGAAATAAATGATTAAAAAAAATAAAAACACGTTTGCCCTTTCAAATTATGAACTAAAACATTATTAAAAAAACAAGTTGTTTAGTTAATCTGTACATGCAAAGCGAAAGGTCACTCATATACACGCTAATTAAACAGATAAATAAAATTGTAATTGCTGTCGGGAGACCGTTCCTTGGAACGCTTTTTAATCTAACAGGTCCCCCCGACTTCAATGAAAATTTTATATAAATATCTGTTTAGTTAGCCAGTAAATGAGTGACCTCTCGCTTTGTATGTACTGATTAACTAACATAGCTTGTTTCTGTTTTACTTTTTAGTTTGTTTTTTGAAAGAGCAGTAGTGCTTTTTAATTATTTATGTTTATTGTTCCTAAAATCGAATATTAAGTAGTTAAGTCTCGTGGACGGCGTCAAGGGTTTTTAAAAATGACTTACAAGTGATTTTTAAGATATTACAGAATGAATACATGGTTTTACAATGGTCTTTTATATGTATAATGTCTTAAAGTGTAAACACTTGGTGCTGTTTATAAATATCAAAAATATGTCGCAATACGTCTAGACAAAATACCAGGTGCTTAGCTCTAATTGTAGTCAAAACATCCAGAGTAAATATATGATTATCAGCATTTTTACTTATGTACCAATTAAAACGACGTAATAAGAGAGGGTAAAACATGTCATAATTCGTCTAGTCTAAACAACAGGTGGTTACCACCAATCGTAGCCATAACATACGAGTAAATATGTAACTTCAGCATCTTCTATATATCTATGTACCGTATGTATGTATTGTATATATGTAAAGTATATATATATAGTATATATGTATCGTATGTACCGATTAACACGTCATAATAAGGGAGAGTACAGACTGCATAACTAGGTACTATTATCATAGTAAAAAGCTGAAATGTGCGAATTATTCGCACTTCATAGAATGTACAAAGCCTGTAATGTTATATTTTTTAATAAATTTTTAATAAAAATATTAATTATCATATTCATCATATCATTAATAGCAAGGAACTTAAGCTTTAAAATGATGTTTCAAACATAAATTTTGACGAATAATTAATGAAGATATGGCTTTACCATAAAAAAAGGACTTTTGAGAAATAATATACAGATATATTTGTTTTATTGTAAATATACCTATTACCTAGTTAAATTATGTTAATGTTGGTATTATTGACAAAAGAAAGAAAGAAATGGAGAAATAATTATACAAATAATTTAACGACATTGTTACAATTATTTTGAATTTACATAGAATATGCGTACGTTATACGTATAATTATTTCACGAGAGCCGATATCAAGGAGAATTATAAAATCTAGGAGTTTATATACTTAAGAGGAACAACGATAATGTAACCTTCTATTGTCTTATTCATAATCAAAATTTAAATAACGATGAACAATAGCAAGAATACATTATCTAATATTTTGTTAACAGTAAAGTGTCAGGTGATTTACATTTCATCAGCATAAAACGCCTGAGCGGGATTTTATAATTTATCGGCGGCAGGTGATCCTTTTGAAAGCCGTTTGAATAATAAATAGAGGGATGAAGGATGGAGTGAAATTAATATTTTATATTTTGTTTATGTATAACATTTGACATTTATTTATTTAACTTAGAATGATCTTCATAATATTATACAGTACTTTATCATAATGTTATACCCGTGGGTAAAATGCCGTTTCACGTAAACAATTTATTCGTACTCAAAGAAATACAAATTAAAACAAAACAAACGCACAAATCGCTCTCCGAATGTACTTGCAGAATCAGCCTGTCCCCGCCACGACCGCCCTCCTCTGCGGCAACTCAAGCCTAGGTCCGATCCATCGGCATGGAGCCCTTGAGACAAGCAGCCGCTCGCGCGATACAAGTGACTCTACAATCACTAGCTTTCACAGCCATACATGACACTGCATTATACATACATGCACAACACACATAGGTACATAGGTTCTGTAAGGGACCTTTTTTTTTTCTTTTTTGCCTAGTTAGAGTAGACAAAAATTTCAGACCACTAAATACACATACACATGTTCCTTCCCTCCTCCCAGGGGGCAGAAACATGTATATATGTATAGTTAGTTTAGTTCGAATTACGGATAGGGAATTAGTCAGATCGCGACCTAATTGCATACGCGCAACAGTCCGAGCCGAGGTCCGGCCACTTTGGCACCCTCGGATGTTGTTGCTTAGCTTTCGTGGCTGAGTGCCCTAAGCGCTCGCCCCCAAGCTCGGTAAAGCTGTAAAAGCCGTAAAGGCTCCAGGGCCCCTCAGGCTAACAGTGTAGTCAGTTCGAAAAAAAATAAAAAATAAAAAATCAGCCTGTATGTTCCTTTTGTAGTTCTTGTTTATTTAGCTTGTTGTTTCCAATTCGCTTTCGAAATTAGAACTGTCGTGACTCGCGATACAGCTCGCTTATATATCCAAATGAGACGAAATCTCTAGAATGTCCTTAAACTTTTAATATGTCGTAAACAACTTATGTTATCGCTTGAAAAGGGGGGAAACGTCAGATTTATACGTTTGTTGACAGTTGAAGCGATAAAATTTCGTCAAACCTATGAATGACTATACGATCCACGAATACACTATAATAAATACACGATATTTCATGCACATTCTAGACGATCCTTGTGATTTCGAGAATGGCGATTTTCTATTTGTTTCTTACTCTGACTGTAATAATAATATCAAAATTTGAATCTCTAAAGAAATATTTCTACATGTTCTATACATGAATATGTAAGTCATAACATCCTGGCTTTTAACTATTATTTACAACTTTTAAATTAATATTTGTAGTGTTTGTAAACAGTAGTAAACAGGGAGGCGCTGAGCTACTGAATAAACAAAATCTGCCGGGTTTTGTTTCCCGAATAGTTTATATTATGAAGCTTGTTTTATTCTGTAAATGTAAAAATTTTCATATCATAATGATAATGGATTATTCCCGAAGGCTTAGATAAGTGTCTGTTGTTAAAAAATTATAAAGAATTGTAATACCGATAGACTGGCATCTGTGAATTCTATAGATTTAGTACACGAAGTTTACTGAAAATTATTTAATAAAATGTATTTGTGTGTATGTGTATTTCCTATTCCTGTGTAATGTGTATTTCCTAATAGACGTTTATTATAAAGGGTCACGAATATGACATTGAAATATAATGTTTGTCTCTTTGCCTGTCAAACGGCTTAACCGATTCTTGAGAAAATCTGTACACAGGAAGTAAAATCATTCTTCACTTGATAGGCTATATGAAATGTCAATAATATGACCAAAAATAAAATGAAAAGCGGATAATACTACCTGCGTAATAAACACCGCTAGCAGTTTAATTAAATATGGAAATGTGTGTATTGAAATATAACTTCTTTGTATATATTTCTCGAATATTTTCATAATAAAATACAAGTATATATTAAATTCTGATCTCAATAAGGAAAGTTGATGAAACTCGTACTGCCGAGTCATGTAAAGCTGAAGTTGTACAATAAATCACACGTGGCATCATGTTTGAAAATTTTACTGCTAAATCGAGTTTTATAACGCCGAGCTAAAAAGCTCTTTCATGGGTCCTTATTTTTACATATTTCCAATGTTATATATTTCTGTCATTAGTTTTGAACTTTTAGAAATGTAAGGACTTAAATTAGAAGAAGCTAGTTCTGACTTACTTTTTTGTAATTCTATGGTGCGAATTTATATACGCTACACAAATGCTGAAATTATCATTACTTCGTAAATTCGATGGTGTTTAGTTTATAATTATTATATACAATCTTTACCCGCGATTTCATCTGTGTGTTTAAATTTAGTTGAGATCGGTACATAGGCTTAGACGTGAAAGGTAACAAACAAACAGACAGAGTTACGTATGCTTTTACAATATTCGTATGGTTTGAGGTGACATGACAGTGAGGTGTCATAAAAGATAGGTAAGATAATTGTCCTGTTCTTACGCGGAGTTGCCTGGCTGCTCATACTCACATTCTGAAACCTAGCCGAAACGCAACAATAGTAAGGTTCTCTAGAACTTTTCTGTGACGTATTACGTTTTAGTGTTGTCGAATGGGTAGCCTAGCACGGTTTTCCCTCAGGGCTATGACATGGGGTTCTTCAGAAAGAGATTAAAATACGGTCTTCAAGATCGGCAACTTGGCTGTAATGCCTCTGGTGGTACAGCTGTGCATAAGCGACGGTATCCATATTGGGTGAACCGTCTGCCAGTTGCTGCGCTTTGGCACAAAAAAGTGTATCAGCTTATTACATGAAATTTTCTCAAAAAGTGGCGTTCATTTTCCGAAAAATAAATGTTTGCTGATCAATGCGATAAGTACAATGTTATGTAAAAATATATAAAGCTTTAATATTCAATTTTGTTAAGATTTTATGGAAGCAAAGTACCTACTTATTATGAAAAATCCACGATACACGAGGTGAATAACTAGCCAAAGTAACATTTATCACGTCGTATTTCAAGTATATACAGCGTGTTTATGCATGTATGAGATTAAATTAAATCAAGAATTCAAAATGGTGTTAATTTGAGATAAAGCTCTTAAAAATATGAGCGCCAGCTCATTCAATTGGGTATTAGAAAAAAAATATGTGTATCGATTTTTTTATGTATTTTAAAGCTTCATCATAATTATGATATTAATCAATTGGAAAAACTCTTAAAACATTTTTTTATTAATAATGAACAATTGAAAATTGTAATATTTTAAAAATAATCACAGTGATACGAAACGCGCTACGATTGAATCTTCAGATTTGTGACGTCATAATGTTATAGGAATTTCATCGATTAAGTGTCAAAGCACTGTAACAGCTGTGTGCTACAATCAGTAGAAATTAAAATTATGACGACACACGCGCTCGGATTTATTCGGGAACGATCGGCGCGTTTTCGGTACTGAAGTCAAACATTAATTTTTAATTTTAAACAACTTTTGAAATATTGCGAAAAAAATAAAATAAAAATAGTTTATTATAAAACTTATTTATGATCTTTCCATTTCTCTCAAAAAAAAAACAAATACCCAATTCGGAATTACATTTATAAAAATGTATCTCGAAGATATATTAGCATATAAAAATTTGCAATTGTTATTAACAATATAAGATGAAAAAAAAAACCAATTTAGTTAACACAAAAATTATCAATATTTAAACATATTAAATTGAACACTTTGTGATAAATCGGAAATATAATGTTTTTAATTTTCAAACAAACTTCTAAATCTTAAAACACACTGTATTTTATTACTGTGAACCATAATTTACGATGTTTCTTTCTAACGCGCATAAGCTAGTGACAGTCTTTCTCTTTTCAGCTTCATTAAAACATCTTGTCACTTGGTCCCCCGTCATTATACATTTTGTTGCGGATTTTTTGTACATTCTGTTTTCAGTCCGTCGCATATTGATAAATTTAAAAAATTGATGCGTGTACGTGATATATAGCATGGAGTATGACTTTCTTCATCACAAGTCAACAAGAAGTTTAGCAAGCATTTACAAAGTGTGGTGGAGTATTTATAATAAAGTCCGCGCGCATCGTAAAAATTCACAATCATTTTTTCATAAAAATGTGTAATTCACGAAATTCAATCTATATTAATGTTAATAAACATTGCGAGCATTATTATCGGGTTTTACACCTATCTATAAATCGCGACGTAATTGGTAGCTAATTAAAATATTTCATACACGAATATCTTTAATGTGGATGATTACAGATTTCTTGTGAAATATTATCCGTTCGATAGACTCGATTGGTAGTTGTATAGCCAAGTTTTGGCTGTTTAATTAAACATAGCGAGCGAGTCGTGACCGCAGCTCGAACGTCGGGCCAGTGAAGGGTCGAGTGATAAATTATAATAATTGCTGAGTCATTAATTATTGAAAATAGTTTTTTTTATCCTCACGACATGTTCTCCAAAGTAGACTATGTATGTATTTTTAATACAGTGGCCTCTTTTTAGAACTTAGCAGACAGTTTTTGTGACATCATGGAAATCATGCTCCATATTATTTCTAATTCACTTGTTACGCCATCGCAACGAATCATAATTGCTGACCGAGAGTAAACATGGAACCGAGTTCCCAGTCCCACGGTGCACCTGAGATCGAGTCAGCAATTTCAGTAGAAACGTTGGGCAACCCGACTCCTTCCTTACTACATTATGTTTGTATTAATTATTAAACCGCACTGTAAGCCTAGCATCGGCAGCAGTCACATCTTATTAGTAGTCTAGTTTGTAATTTAAAATAAATTAAGTTTAAAGTAATTTTGGGTTTTTGGATCCTCCAGCTCTGACCTTCGTAATTCACTTGTCAACAGTAACAAAGCTATATTACACAATATAGGTTAAAATAATGCAAATTTATGAATAAAAACCACTACTCGACATGCTAAGTTCTCGCCAAAAACGCTCATAGTTTTAATTTTTTTGTTTGAATTTCCGAATGCAAACTAAAAATAAAAATACATTACATGAAATAATACAACAATCAGTGTTAACTTAATTAACAGTGACTAATTTTAAACATGTGATATATCCGTGACATAACAGACAATTTTCAGCTACCGCAGATATTTTCACCGATGAGTTTACACACAACGGAAATTAAACTTTTGCGACCCACGACCTATTTAATTAATACGTTTTCACATGAAGTGTTTAATGGTATTATTATAGTTTGTAATTATGTTAATGTGCACATTTTTAGATGTAAGTATTACTCAATTAAACACAATTTTTGTTATTTTTATGTAGTAAATTTCTCTGTCCATGGAACATTAATGAAATGCCCCAATAAAGATTAATACTGTTTGTTAGAAAATTGCGTATACGTTGTTTGATATGCTAAATAAATTATCAGATAGACAAGACGGGACAGATTGTTCCTTCGCCACTCGACGAAACTGATAAAAAAATATGTAATAATCATTAGCATGCTGAGCATTGCATGATTTTGCTTGTAAAATGTGCTTTATGTTTTTACTAACATTGGCTAGATTTTCTAACAATATTAGATATATGTATGAAGTAGCGGCGATTGACAGTCTACTTATCAGAGGACGTATTAATAGATAAAAATTTATAACCCAAAATATTTTATATAGCTTCTGCCCGCTAGTTTGTTTACGATGCTTTCGAAATGAAATTGCTCGTGCGCCTACTATTTTATAAGGTGCTTTTACTTGCAAAGAACCTTTGTAGATGTGCACACAATATCTCACCAAAGTTATATTATGAGATTTAAGAATGCATAGAGGATAAACCATAAACAAACTAACTTTTTACGGCCGTGCGCGTAATTTTTTCTCTCCGAGTGACGTTTGTGAGGGTGTAACATAAATTTGTAGATATGTCGTTCCGAATCATCTGAAATGAATAATTAATACTGTTTATAAATGTTTATCATAATAAATATTAATTTATTCAAAGTGGTTTAATGTATGAATAATAAAGTAAAAAAGGTCAGATGATAATATTTGTTCAGGGAGGTAGGACAGAACAATTGTTTTTAATTGGATTACGACCACCATACACATCGCTAGGATAATTTAAATAATCTATCAAAGATTATTATTTGTCACTTTTAATGCATTGTGTTTGTATAATATATAATATAAATAATAAAAATATAGTCTATATTTCATATATTTCTTTAACTATAGCATACATAATTTTTTTGATTTGTGTTAAATTTTATGCCTTATTTAATTGTTTTTATTATGTTGTTCTCATTACACCCCTACTACTCCTGATTTTCATTCTGAAACATATTCATCCAAAGGTTTCCTGGAAGAGTTTGCTTTCAGAAATAAGGCCGCCCTTTGGACTTTTTTTACATATTATAAACCTCAACGTCTCTCTGTCTGTCCGTTTATGTTCTTTTCACAAGAAAACCACTTATCCGATTTACATGGTTTTTATTTTAATTCATAGCTATGTTATCTGGCCAGGTTATAGGAGATAATTTGTAAGATAAAGTAACATGCGAAATGAGCTACGACGATAATGATGAATCAATTCGGAAATAAGACGCATTTGGGGCGCTTAAATAGCTTACGCAGAGTAAACCATACGAGATATACCAAATAAATGTTCTTCATAATTGTAGATCTTAAAGAGATCTACAAAAAAGTTTACAAGAGCATATATCTATTATCTAAGGATCACACGATAAGCGTTTTTGTCTTTCGTCTTGTGCCGCGGGCTCTGCTAGTATCATATAATTTTAATGTTCGATTGGATTTGTAATTGATGGTGTACAATAAAGTTTAAATAAATAAATACTCCAAGTGTAATACTCGCCATAGTGAGACGCTTAGGAGTGTCTTTTACAGGGATCAGTCGCTGTATACCCAGTAATCAAATAGAGTGGTAGGGATCTGAAACCTGGTTGCGACTTTCATGCACATAATACTCTCTTTTGGTTTGTCGCGTTGTTTGCAGACCGGCATGACAGCGATGACCGTCGATGGATTGACGATCTTTCGGTGGTCATCTTTGTTTTTTGATTGTATTGTGCTTAAAATTAAGCAAGTTAAATGGAAGTTATAAAAAGTTTACCAGTTCTTAATACCTATTTACTAAAAGTTTACATGCTTAATAAATATTATCACGTTACTTTATCAATAATGTTTAGCTACTTTTGGCGATGAAGCCTCATAAATAACATTTTATTCCCGTGCCGTGCGTAAAACATGTTTAATAACGAAGTTTGATATATCACCGTACCCGAGTCATCGACCAGTGGAACTTTTATAATAAAACTGGGCTTCCCGATAGTTTGTGCGTTGCTGATTTTTAGTAAGTCAAATAATTTCTGGTATTTCAGAAATTATATCAGAGAAGTTTTAGTTTCTTATCTAAGTACAAGATCGAGAACTCTTCGGCACATCGGCCATCCGTTCTACGAGCTACGTGCCACTTAAGTCTAGCAATTTTTAGTTTCTTTTTTAAATTTAATACTGTTAGGCTGACAGACCCTGAAGCCTCAGAAGGCTTTTACAGCTTCACCGGGCTTGGGGGCGAGCACTAAACGCACTCAGCCGCGAATGCCTGGCAACAAGCGCAAACGTGCCAAAGTGGCCGAACCTCGGCTTAGGCTGTTGCTATATATGCAAAGATCGCGATTTATCTAATTACCTATCCGTCATTCGATCTTACTAACTATGCATATATACAACATGTTGTATCTTCTGGGAGGAGGAAGGAAACATGCTATGTATTTAGTAATCTACACTAACTAGCCAAAAAAAGAAAAAAAAGGCCGTTACCGAACTTATATACCTGAGCGGTATTGTATGTTGATGGTCAGTGAATGCAGTGTCATTTTATCGCGCGAGCGGCTGCTGACTCAGGGGCTCCATGTCGTAGGAACGGACCTAGGCTTGAGATGCCGCAGAAGGTGGTATTGGCGGGTAGCAATGTTTAGGGCTATCTCGGTGACTTTGGTTCTGTTAGTCTACAATAATAATTTCGATGGCGGTAAGGCATTTTCTATTATATACCTGGCTTACCATCTAGTGTAAAGCCTATCGCCAAGCAGGTATTAGGTAACGTGCCCCGGCAGTTGTAATTTAGAGCAGTTATTTTTTTGCCTTCTTCCCTGTTTTCTTTTCTTCTATTCTAATTATATTTAGCCGTTTATTTAACATAACCCAATAATGAAACGTTAACCCAAAGTAACTCATTCTTTATTCTCACTAGAAATAAAATAAGAACAAAAAACATCAATGAAGCTAACATACGGAAGTTTAGAAGCGTAATTTGCTTACAAACGCCTATCCATCTCTCACAAAGTTACACGATTTATAAGGTAAAAACCTAAGCTTAAATCTCAGAGGGATATCCGAATCGTAGGGTTGTCCTATCCGGTACCTATTGTTTTCTTTTTCCATTGTGTTCTAAGATTTTTCCGTTCAATTGATTCGGATACAGTAAATTGGCGATTCTTTTCGACTTTGTTTCCTATTCGTCACACGCTAAAACGAAGACAACGGATTCCATAATTACATCGACACGATTCTCCGACTTATATTATATAGTATCTAAAATAATATTACGTATCGGTATGGGAAGCCGGTCCTTGTAACAGTATAGGTATCTATAAATAATAATTGAAATTATACTAAACGTAACTAACTCAAAATCTACAATTTCGTATCTTACCTATTAAAGCAAAAAACGACCATTAAGAAGTTGTAAATATATAACTATCTGTAGGTCAATAGAGTACCGAAGCATCTTAGTAAACATCAACAACTAAAGGAAAAATTCAGAAAGTGGATAACACTCAACAAGGCTACGCCGAGATACACTGAATGAGAATGCTAATAAATTTTATTGCTTCAGCTTGGAGTTAGTTACGTAGGAAAACTATAAAAAATAATATTTTAGTTTCTTACCATATTTTCTGCTCTTTTCTATATTATCGTATAAAATGGGTATTCTTCTAATTCTCAGAAGAATTCATTTGACAATTCTCTGGGCTTCTGTATACTAATTAATAAATTCCTTTTATGTATGTTAATAAATATGTAATTCAGTCTGTGCATGCAATATTTATTTTTTGATAGACATATCCTATATAACTGATCACGAATATGCCTTTTTTGTCTGTATAAATGTTTGTATGTTCGGATTGAATTCAAACGCGGTTTGACAGATTCTAATGAAGTTTTGTACACGGAATGACAGGCTATAATAATTTTCAGTAACAGGTAATTATAGAAATCTTAAAAAATATATCCCCAATAATAAAGTTTTATTCAGTATTAACCGATTTCGATGAAATTTTATACATGTGGAGTATAAATAATTCCATAAGTAATAGGCTAATAAGAATCGTCTATGTACTCTCATTGGTACTTTTAGAACTCGTAAATTACATGTAATGTACTAATTAACGTCAAAACATTACTACCGGTTCGAAAAAGATCCCAGTCGTGGAGAAGACCCGGCAAGAAAGTCGATCGATTTTTTTTTTCAATTCAGGTAGTATTTCAATTAAGGGAGAAAACAATAACTCCGGTTCGGAAAACATCCTTGTCATCGAGAAAAGTCAGCAAGAAACTCGATCGGGTTTATAATTATTTTTTTAATTCCTTGATGACTCTCAACAGAACACTTCAAGCAGCGCAAGTATGCGTCCCATGGTAGGGGCTACATATATTTACCGTTTCGAGTCGAAACCCTATGTCCGTGGGGTTCGAGTACACGCAGATTTTTTAAAGAATTCGTGAGTCGAGTGATCGACACATCTCGTGAATAAGCATTGCTATACAATAAGGTATTGCGGCCAGTCTTCTAGGTACGTTTATTTCTGGTTCCGAGTTAGATGAAATCCATTACTCGTAGTAATTTTTTAATTTAATTTAATTATGATTATTATCTCATAATAATTTCTAAGTTTTATAATGTGTAAGTAATTTTTACAGTTTTTTATCTTATTTTAGTGGATGTACAGAGTACTCTAATATGATATTGATAAAAGATATTTGAAATCATCCGGATAATAGTTAAGTGCATGGGAAAACGATACATGAGGCAGAGAGCTTGGTATATACAGAAAACGATTTGTCTTCCTCGTGGAGCGAATACTGACTTTTCTTGTGAGATCTCCTCGCTTCGAGCGAGCGAAGTGTTAACATCGGCTTATGTCAGCCGACGAAACTAAACTGTTCGGTTTACTTCAGAAAGATGCCAGGATACAACGAGGATTTGAGAAAATAATCAAAATAAAATACCTATAAGATTAACGCTAACAATAGTCAAATTAAAGTTACTGACTAAACTGAATGTTAGAAACCTAAATAAAAAAAATATAAATAATTTTACGATCAATTAACCTAAGATTTAGTATTAGATTATCTTTATTACGTGATAAAGATGCGAATGATAAGATGGATGTGTGAATAACACTCTGATTAGTATATCAGAGGAAGTATGAAAATAGCACCAGTCAAAGAGATGAGGCTGGCGTGGTTTGGACATGTCATGAGGAGGGATAAAAGTCATATAAGAAGAATTTTAAGTATCGAGGTACACGGATATAGGAGTAGAGAAAGATCGAAAAACCTATGGATGGATTGTGTGAAGAATGATATGTGTATAATAATAAAAATAAATAATAATATCAGCATGTAAGTGTCCCACTGCTGGGCAAAGGCCACTTCCCGAGGTACGGGCGTAATCACCACGCCAGACCACGACGTATTGGCGATTTCGAACACCTAGAAATCAACAGTTCTATATTTTCCCTCATACAGTGGTACTACAAGAATATTTCTCGAACGTTCAGGTTTCCTCACGAGGCTTTCCTTCACCGCAAGGCGATAGAGTTACCAATTTGAATTAGTAAATGTACGTGAATTCCGCAAAATTCCTTGGTACATATCGATGTTCGAACCTGCGGAAATCGAATCGATATTCAACAATACTCAACCACCACGACACTCAACAACGACATTGTGTATAAAAGGGGTGATTACTAAGTTGACAGTTTTAGCGGAGATTGGAAGAAGAAAACATATTGTGCTTAAGTCTCCTATGAATAAAAAAAGAAGGTCAATTAGTGTAGGCTTTTATCTTTTGAAAAATGTGATATTTAATTAGCTGACTCTAGTTTAAATGACTGCTCAACTAAAATTAACTATCTGTGAGACTTTTTTAGATAATAAGATAACAAAAAAAAATTACAAGCAGTTCACAAAAGACGCTGCTTAATAAGGTGAATTCACATCATTGCCGCCCCTGAAAATTATTCCGCGTTTAGGAAATAAAAAGACACCCTTTTCGACACGACGAGGCGTCTGAATAATTTGTTGTGACAAATCGCGGGCCTATTCAAAACAAACGGCTGTCGCAAAGTTAGATTTACGTAGCTTTTGTACGGCAAGGGCGGAGTTAACGTCGCTCGGGCAATTTAGAAGACATTTTTCTGCGTTAGTAAGTAGAAAGTATAGTTAGGATTCGGTGTTTTATTAGGCAAGGGTTACCGAGACCAAATTCATCGAAAATGTTTATTGTGGTAAATCGTAGTGAAATTTCATTTCAGTAAATATGATAATGTTTTTTTTACCAGTCACGGAAATAATCAACTGCTTAATACAATATAATTTTTTTATGACTTATAATTTTTTGCTATTATGGAGAAAAGTACTAGTATATATATATATAGTACGCTCTTGCTATTAGTCTAATTTACGGGTATACAAGAGTTCCATTGATTAAACTGTAAAAAGAGCAGCCCTGCTAAAATTCAAAGAGAGGTAGGACTCAGACAAATTCTTTGGGCTAAGGTGGTTCAAGTTAGGCAATACGTCCATAGGCTACGGTAGCCGCTTATTATCAGGGCGGTACGTTGCCTAGAAGTTTTTCGCAAAAATTAACTAATTCGTTCATTAACTGTTGTATATTTATATCTAATACTATTCAATGAGCAATGCTTGTAAATACAGCGATTTCAAATTGAAATGTTGTATTTAAATATGGTTGATTTTCCAAGTTTACAAGTCGCCAAGATATTACATTTTTAAGAGTTAGTTATATGATATCTATCTACATTTAGTGAAGAAGCATATAGACTTATACTATATATACATGTTATGAATCAAATAGTGAATTAATGTATGTAGCTGACTGCCATTTATATTGTATCACTGTAGTTACGTTTTAATAATAAGTCTTGTAATCTACATAAACGATTTCTTGTTTAGATAAAAGTTTAAACAATCATATTCACTATAATTTAGCCAAGTCTACGGGCGCGTAAAAAAACTTTTTAAAGATGAAATAATATGCTACAAACAGTTTATAGGATTTGGGTGTCGCGAAGTTTTTTTTTTGACTAACGACACGTAGAAATACACAGCTGTCGTGAATTGGCGTGAAAGGGTTGTCAGCAATTACTTAACTGTACTTGGAAGCACTTTGTCGAGGTAGAAACGTACATAGTTCGACACACCTTAGTTCTAAGAGACATTGTGCCATCCATTTTACAGTATTATTTTCATAAATTATTAATAATATTTTTGGGTCAGTGTTTGTTCCGACTTATAAGGTTTCATTTAACAAAAGTATTAACTGATTGAGCCGGTATTTTACGAAGGTTTGATCGGCAATGGTTTCGTAACTATTAATAAATTAAGGCCTTAAACGTGTTATTTTAAGGTTTGACACCCTACCTATGCCTAAAAGCTTTGCCGCTTTATAACGATAGGTAACGATAAAAAATGTAAAAGTTTGCAAAACTATGAGGTTTTGATGACTATCGTATCGTATCGTGTCGTATTTATATAACTAGATTTATCTTAATATGTGTATTGTTATCGTATGTATTGATCCTCGTTCCCCAAAAATTCTCTATTATTCAATACTGATGGATTAGCAAAACGCACCTGACAGCTGTCAAGTACTCGTCAAGTAATGAAGCTCAGATGGCAACCGCTACCGCGTGGCGCGCATTGTTTTCCGCTGTGCACGATAAACCCATAAGATATTTAATGGTAATGTGAATTCGCGTCCGTGAATCATCAGAAGGTATTGAAGCAGTCCAAGATACGTGCACTTTATTTGCTTCAGCCCTTTCGAGCTATCAAACATCGTTTGAACGTACCGTATATATTAATTACTCAGAGTAACCGATAGCCACCCGCTATTTCGGTTCGGTGCGAAGGCTTACATAACAGTAATGAGTTAAAGGAAAAGAAAGACGTTGTGTTTGAGTTGTTTAGACCATCGGAATATCGATTCTATACCCGCAGATTCAAGCCTCGACATGTAACAACGAATTTTTTTATTTGCCCATACTTTTACTAATTTAAACTGGTAACAATATTGGCTAAAGATAAGGAAAATTATTTGAGGATACCTGAGAAATTCTCTTGTTCTTTCGTATATAGGAAAAATGTAGAACTGTGGCTTTTCTCGTCAGGACATCGTGGGCCGGTGTGGTGATTAACCCTGTGCCTTCCCTCGGGAGGTTTTTGCCTAGCAGTGGGACATTAACGGGCTGGTATTATTATTATGACATAAAAAGAACGGCCATTCACATGCCTGCTTTAGGTGGCCCCAAAAACGCGATGTGCCGCCCGTTCCGTAGCTTAGCCAAAGCCATCCCTAGAGTAAAGTTGCCCTTGGGTAAACGTGTAAAATTACATATTGCTATTGTATGTGGTATTTATTAAACTGCGAAATCATAAAAAAATATGTGTCTGAATATGAAGCCTTTGTATCAATTTCATAAAAAAATACGAATATTTATATAAGCTTAGCCCGTTCGGGTCCAGTAGACTTTTGCATAAATTTTGGTCTTCTTATTAAATTAGGTTTGGATTGTAGCGATGAACTTCTATTTCTATGTCATTATTTGTAACCTAAACTAGCCTGTTCTTGGATATTATAAGTTTCCCTATTTTTGAGCTACTATTCTCGGTCACGTGCCAGTTGTACACAAATATGTTATAAAATTTTCAACATGTCGATTACCTATGTTACCTACACTACATGCTGTCCTACACTTTTTATAAATTACTAGTTGTGCCCCGCGGTTTCAGCCGCGAATAATTTAAAAGAAATCGCTGATTGATGATTTATAATACTTCAGTATAGACAAATTTTTTATCGTCGGCCAGGGTTATGCGTCACAAATCACACGGCTCGTTCGCACTACTACACCTATGGTCATAACCCGAGCAGAGTGTTGAATTATTTTAATATTACATTATCTCCGTTACTTCCGTCCTTGAGGATTAACATGCAATGTCTAATAATAATGCTCAATTTCAATAAAACTTTGTCACAAAATACCTTATTGTTAGATTGACATAAATTATAAAATTAAATGTACTAAGGAGTAATATTTTTGTAAAACATTGTATTTACGTATAAATAACCATTACGCCAGCGCACGCGGGTAAAGCAGTTAGAGTGCGCTATTTATTCCGACTTACTTAACAAGAATCAATATTTAAAGGTAGCTGAGAGGTGTAGCCTAAAGCTAGATGGCCTATAGTATTTCTCGTGAAACTGGCTATAATATACAAAAATATTTTTTTGAATCCGTTTGGTAGTTTCAGAGATTAGCATGTTTAAACAAACAAACAAAATACTCTTCCACTTTATTATATTAGTATAGATTTATCTCATTACTTTAAATGGTTATCTGTTTTATTAGTATATGCAAGTCATACTTATGAGAAAATGTTATTTTTGATTAAAAATTAATTAATTACTAATGTCAAATTAATTAATTATTTTTACCCGTTGATTTTACACAAATGTTTTAGACTATTCCAATTACTTATCATTGTTTTTATAGTACACATAAATAATATAAAAATATACATAAAAATATACAATTGATGCCGTATATTAAAAAAATATTCCGTTATTCACATACTTGTAAGCTTGTCGACTAAGCGACTGTCGCGCCTGCAAGTCGTTTTCATGACTACATTATGTTTGCGATGAGTAAAGTCTGAACCTAGACTAGTCTAAACTGGAATTTCAACGATATTCAGACACGATATACCATTAAAACTGCTATCTTAAAGACACATATTTTTATTACGTATAGGTATAGGTATATAGGTATAGGCTTGGCGATAGTCTCACGAAACTTTAAGTGACCAAGCGGCTAACGATAGGAATACGTAGAACTTAGTAAGATAATATTTTTAAACTATAGGTATTTATTAAATTTAGTTTTATCCGAATTCTATCATTTAGGTAACATTTTCCTTGACACAAAGATAAATATTGTATATTTATAATGTATTGTTTGTAAATCTCATATGATCCTAACGTCCCACTTGTCCGAACCAGCGAGTTGAATTAAATCGAACTAAACAATTACTGACGCAATCCAGTTTTAGAAACCCTTGGGCCGTGAATGAGTGCGAGTCGTAACTCATTGCGAAAGCAAAAAAAAAAAAATTTAGATCCAACGGAATTGACAAAGGTTTGTTTTGTTAATTATGCATTTAAACTCTGTATTTTAAAAGTTTTATTATACTAGCTGTGCCCGCGGTTTTGCTCACGTGGACGCAGGAAGAAATAGTAATTTCTTAAAACTTTAAAATCTTTTTATTGAAGGAAGATATTGCGTTAAAAATTTTGAGGTTACACACTAAGTCTGGAAGGGGATCCCGATTCACTGCAGCTTACTTAATACTAACAGTTGTTTTGGTCAGGTTTTTGTAGGTCTTTAAATTTGCTTCCGTACTGGAGGCAATTCAAAAAACTGATAATAGCAAAATCGGATGATACAGCAAACTGCATCGCAATGATTAAATCATATTGGCAACATATCTATCATCTAAATCCAAAATTTAATTAAATCACTCTATATTTATAGGATCAAAGGATTCGTTTCGTAGAGTGAGGATTGTGACACAACGTGCGTGGAGGAAGGAACTCGCCGCCATTTTGACGTCGCTTCGCCGCATCACATAATTTCCACTTTGTATAAATTATGACTCGCAAAACCTACGACATTAGTTTTAGTTTCTATCGATAGCTCTCGTCAATATTTATCGATTGCGTATACAAAAGGTTAATGTGAAATAGTTATTGTGAACATATAAGGTGTAAAAGTATAAAATTAAGAAAACTTAATACTATGTCGGCCATTACTCGTCAAAAAGCCAATCAAAATATATAAATCGTATACGTTAGAAAATGGCTTCTCAGCAACAATCCAGTGATACCTACCTGTAAAACATCTTATGATTGAGTGAAGCAGTGCCGGAAAAGAAAATGATTCTGTCCGAGCGAAATCTTATTCACGTAAAATACACGGACGTGTCCCCGAAACAGCTTTACCAGGTTTTTTTATATCCATTGCCCTTTGGGTGACTTTGAGCTTTCTTATGAGGCCCATAGTTAGCGAATACGTCTCAACACCATATGTAATCACTGGCTACATACACAGGTCGAAAACTTTCGTTTTGAGACACTGCGGTATCTCGGTATCCCGGTAAATGACAGATATTTCATTTCTCTCTGGACCGTATTATGAAGTCTATGCAGACAAATTCGCGGGCAGAAGCTAGTAGTTATATAAAATTATAATTATACGAAAGGATTTTTACTCGCTTTAAATATTTGAAATATCGCTACATTGTTGTACAGGTTTTTCTGACTTTTCCATGAAATATAAAAGTACTGTTTTGTACGCCAGATAAGAAAATTCTTCAAATGTTTTTACACGTAAAAACATTTTTATAACAACAAAAGAAGCTATAGGCAACCTTTCGTTGTTCCGTGATTATTATACAAAGAAGACGTATTTTATTCACTCGTAGATTGTATAGAGCTGTGCGAAACGTTTTTGTTTATATTATTTCCATCTTTTTTGTCACAGATATCTACTAGCTATGCCTTTGAATTCGTCCGCATGGTACTTCGTGTATGAAAAACAGCGATAGGAAAAACATATGTAGGTGTTCTGAAATTCAACATCGGTGATTTAACCGTGTTGCGTGCTTTATGAATCTCTTGGATTCCTGAGATGTAGCGCGGTACTCACGGTTAGCAGTCAGCCTTGCCTGACATTCCCTACTTGCGATCGATCGATATTTTGCCATACGTCTACGCTGTGAATTTAACCTACCTCTATACTTATACGTATATATGTCGTTCTTGACAGGTTTCCGCGGCGCTTAACCTTTTCTTTAGTATCTCGTTCAGCAGAAAGTATCACTTCACGGTATTCCCCAGTTTCCTGTGAACTAACGAATCTCTCTCTTTTTAAAGCAATGGAATACTGGTAAAAAGTCCCTTTCACTTTCTATTAGGCATTTTAAAATAATTTTAATTCTAATCATAACACAATGAATCAATAACCAGGTAAAGTTATTTTAAATATTAACCAATATTATCCAGAAGACATATGGGCTGAGCAGTTAATATAAAAATGTAAGGTTTTGTAATCCTTTAGGAAAAATGTTTATTTAATAATTTTATTTTTATTAGCCGTTAATATCCAGTGAATAATTAAGCATTATACTATAATCTGTCTGTTTACTATAATTTAATAAAAATTTCGACACCGAAAAAAAAAAACAAACGATGATATCTTTCATAAAAATTTAGAACAAAATAGATCGAACAATAAAAAGAATAAATATAACAGGGCACTTTTAATATTTTTACAAATTTAAATTAAAATCTACACAATCAATAAGAGCAGTTTTATTTTATTTTTAAACGCGCTCACAGAAGTGTGTCAATAAAAATCAAGCTAAATTGGTGATAATTTTAATGCGGGATAAACCTAAAATAAAAATTATTTCGTAATTGTATAGTATTATTATTATCAACATTTTTCCTTGCAATATCTCGGAACATTTAAAATAATTAAGCTAATCCGTATAAAGCCATCTATGAATAATAATAAAAAATACATCACCTATAACATCACCTATCTGCCAGTGAAAGTGCCGTCAAAATCGGTCCAACCATTTTGGAGATTAGGGATTGTGATTTTTGTCTTATGTACAGTATATACTTTTAAATGCATTGAGTAAAAAGGTGTTTTTTTTTTATATTACAAACAGACACCTTTTATTATATGGCAAGTATGAGAATAAAATTAATTAAATGTTGCAGTATTTTAGTGGGTTTTTACTTCGTTCACTGTTTATACAGACAATGTACGTAGTTGATTTTATTTATATTATGTACTAGCTGGGCCGACGCTATTCTGCCCTTTCCGATAATTAATGGCACGATGACAGTGCAATGCTATTATCTATCAAATCCTAACCTAACCTTATCCTAACCATTGTCTCGATAAACAAATATCTTAAATGAATATGAGCTCAATTGATTCAAAACTAACACAATATGTTTATTTAAAAGAATATATGAAATTAATAATTTAGTAAATATTTTCTTTTTTATCTTAATTATCGATATGGTGCCAACTGATGTCATTGGCGTTTTTGTTGCCGTATTTACACGGACACTAATCTACAGATTTAAATTTAAATTTTTATCATAATTCGCTATATAAGATACATTTTATTCCAAATATAATTTTTGATTATTCCAGTAAGAAATATGAGCACATTAATCTCCGAAAACTTTTTTAATTGTCATTCAGACCACTGCATTTTATAAGGTGATGAGACATTGCCCCCGATCTTTTTTCCTATTCGTATAAATTACAAAGTTAATAAGATATAAAAAAGTTTTTATACGCATAGTTAGATATTTCGAAGCGCAGTTAAAAGTTGGATTATTTTGATAAAGTGGGTGATTCGCTGCAGTCTCTTCAGTAACAAGATATTTGATTTGCTCCTGCGCAAAATCCAACTTCGCTTGAAAGTTGACTGTCTTTGTCATACATCTGTGAACTGTGTCTTATATATAGGTATCAAGTTACAGTTTTGATCTATAGGTCTGTCAGTGATAAAAATGACGATTTTAAGACGTTAATATCTAAATAACTGTTCGAGGTGTGTTATAGGAAGTTTATATGAGCCAAATTTGACATGTTTATGTGAAATAGTTTTTGAGTTATGTTACGTGTTATATTAACACGGTACAGCTCGCCATTCTTCTAGCTTGAGCTTGGCTTGCCAGGCTTCCACGTGTCTAGAAATGTATAGATAGTGGATATTAAGTTTTTTTATATTAGTTCGGCACATTGACGGTACTGTCCCAGGTGGTAAACACAGTACAATCCAAGCACAACGGCGACCACCAAGACATCTAAATTCATTAGAGGTCGCTAATGTCATGCCGGCCTGCATAAATATCTCTTCACGTTACGCTCAAAGGACATGATGTCGTTAGAAGGAAGGAAAATATTAGCTGGGAGATGGTTCCCCAGTTTCACGGTATGACAAAGATAATACAGATAACTTTTTAGTTCGCGCCGAGATGGAGGTTACCGTAAAACTGTGACTCCGAAGTCCAGCGCGTGTTGTTCTGTTGTGGAAAGCAGAGGAGAGAATTAGATTGTACAGCTCTTCAGACCATGATACAGACGGTAGAACACACTCAGCGAGGCGATGTTCCTGCGCAGCTAAAAGTAACTTTACAAAAGTTTTCTACTCCCGGATTCATCATTACTAATATTATAAATCTCAATAGATTGTTTTTTTATGCGCTAATACCCACAAGATTACACAGCGTCTAACGCGACAGCACGCGGTCAGGTATATACGATGTGTTATACGTGTATATATATACATATATATTCGTGTACACAGGCCGCTGCGCATGCGCTAGTCTGATAACAGAGCAGTACGTGCTATAGAAATATATACTAATAGATATAGATATACAATTAACATTAGCATGTCGGTGACGCGAACCCGTAAGATTTTTCCCTATCAAAAACTGCTCAACGCGGCTAAAGAAGTTTTCACTTCAAAAATACTTTATTTAATTTGTGCTCTAAGAAGACACTTATTATTGTCAAAACATTACCACTGGTTCCGAAAAAATCTCAGTCAACGAAAAGAGCCGGCAAGAACATGATGATGTTTTTTTTCCAACTGACTATACTGTTAGCCTTAGCTGTTCTTAACTTTTAGCTTAGCTTTAGCCTAGAGCCTTTATATACGGCTTTTACAGCTTTACCGGGCTTGGGATGATGATGTACAGAAGGGTGTCACCTCCAAGGCATTATTATCATTCAATGTATCATTATATATAGATCACAATACTCAAAGTTGAAATGAATCGTAAAAAAAACGGAATATTTTTATAAAATTACGGTAAGATAAGAGACTAGACAAAAATTCCTTTCAAAAATAATTAAAATTCGAAGCTTCGTTGTACATTTAGGAAATTTGTATTCCTTGATTGTAGTCACTCACGAAATGCTTCGATGGAATGAAAATTTGAATATAACACCTAACTATTACAGATAATAGCGTGTCTTAAGGGAAAATGTGAATAATTAATTTATTTTCTCAGTTTTCTTCTTTTATATTGATACCTAATATAAATAACATCTTGAATAATTTAGACATGATTTGGAATGATCCGTTTCAAAAAAATTATTTGTTATGATTTTTGTTTGGCCTCATGATTCAAATGTAAATTGTATGATACCTATTTTTTAAGATCTTTCGATGCAATATTTGTGAATTGTAACTAATAAATTAATAATTCACAATTGATTTACTTTTTAATTGATATATTTATAAATATTTATTTTTACAAGCTTTTATTTAACTTTCAACGGTCTTACTTTGTAAAACGTTCTATGACACGCGTGCGTAAGTTGGTTTTTACAAACTCGTAACTATGGTTAGCACTCGACACCGCACTAGTCTCATAAATAATTATCTTGTATTTGCTTAGCGTATAGTTAGTTGTATTTTATTGTAATTAAAATTACGATGCTATTAATATTTGGTATCAATATGTAATTATATGAACTTATAAAAATAGATCTTATAATAATCTGGATATATTGAAACGAAATTACAGTAAATAAAATATCCATTTCCTATCATAACTCACATGAATTTGGTACTGGTCAATTGGCACGTATTTATTCTTTAGACGATATGAAGGGACATAAGTTTGCGGACCGGCGAGATCCTTATGGATCAAGTAATTTCTGTAGAAGATTAATCAAGATTAACTTAACAAGAAGGGACAAAATGTTTTTCTTCCAGAAAGATTAAGGTCTTGTGTGTTCGTTTATTCCAGACGAATTTTTTTTGGTGCATTGTATTTCATATTAGTTTTATAATATATTTAAAGGATTTATTTTATAATACCAGGGTTAAATTACGGAACTGTGCCTGTTTCGTAAAATCCAAAAACTGTAGCGACCACAGAGAGATATAATGCAACGTCAGTGGTCACCGTCATGTCGGCTTGCGTAAATAGAAACTTAATATGCTCCGACTGATCCCAAAATGGGACGCGTGTCATTAAATCACTGTGACGGGATTTCGGATACTGTGGTCATGACCCATTCTGGTTGTATTACTATTTTACTCAGCTGGGAACAACACGTGCAGGTGAGTTCTCGAGATGTTATTTGACTCCCATAAATATTTAAAAATATGTGTACTAATAAAACTAAACTAAGCCTTTTTGATTTAACTGTACTAGCATGCAACTTCGTTCACGTAAATCTGATACACGGGGAATATGTTTTTTTTTTTAAATTGGGATGTTGTTTACTTTTTTAATTATAATTTTATAATTTATGCTTAGGTCCTATGAAAAAGGGTAATGCTATGTTATCTAGAAAACTCTTTGAAAAGTCCTCCACCTGCTGATGAAAGTTCCGCCATAATCGGTTCAGCCGTTTCGGAGATTAACCAGGACAGATAAATCGTCAGAAATACAAAAATTGTAAAAACGCGTGTTTGGTTTTTTGTAGCGTGCAAATTACTATATGAGCTTTAATAAATAGTCTTTATTTCGAAATTAAAGACAAACACGTCTTTAATTTCATCATTTGTATAAATACTGATATTCCATTTAAGTTAGTATTTAACTATGAATATATCATGTGGAATGAAATGTTACAATATGTAACATTTACAGTAGAAATTATGATAGTGCTTTAATGAAGCACTGTGGATATCGGTAGAAGTACGTTGATGTGAAGTCATCATTAAACAAATATCGATTTGTGTAATTTATTTTAATCTAATTTTAATTTATTTGATTAACAATGTAACCATTTATTCATTAGTTTATAGTTTGGATCTTTGTTACCTTATAAATAAATATATTTAATAAGCTTATTCAGTATCTCGTATTTCCTTCCCGGGTATTTCTAAAGACTGCTTCGATGCGGTTCCTCATGGAACGGATGAAAGTCACAATCTTGTGTTGCGGGATGTTATCCCATTCTTCTCGTATAACTGTTTTAAGCTGTCCAAGCGTCTCCGGAGCAGGATCTCTCGCTCTTATTCGTCTCTTCAACTCATCCCATTGGTGTTCTATCGCATTCATATCCAGGCTTTTCTGCTGGCCAGCCCATAACCGTAATATCGACTTCGTTCAGGTATTCATTTACAATGCCTGCGGTATGAGCCCTGGTATTGTCCTACATAAAAATGAACTCTTCGCCAATAAAATGTACGTAAGGTAGCACATGAGGCTCCAGACAGTCTTCGATGTAACGTGGCCCATTAAATGATGGTAAGCGAGGTCCAGACTCAATAGCAAGTTCCTTTGCTCACGTGCAAACTTAAAGCGCGCTCTTCAGGGGTGTACCGTCAGTTTTGGACCATCAGCTAGTTTATGAGGCTTCAGGCCACGCTCTGCCAATCTTCTTCTAATGGTAGAATCGCTCACAGTCGATCCTCGAATCACACGGAGCCGCTATTGCAGTTGAATTTAGTTAAATCGACGATTTCTTAGAGAAACTGACACAATATATCGGTCATCTCGTTCAGACGTGATTCGATGTCTACCAGACTCTGGACGGGCGAGTAAATATACCAGTCTCAAGATAACGCTGATACACTCTATTAAGAGTGTATTGACTAAGCATTGACTAAGCCCTGAATTCAGCATCGCACGGATCGCTTCCGTGGGTTAGGTATCTATATTTGTTAGGAAAAAAATCACTTTGGTAGATAACAAGGCTTTGTTACCAGTCACTATTAAAAAAAGGATAGTTTTGGCTAAAAATGTGATTAAATGCAGAAATTCCGACGGAATACGCATTGAAAACAATCTACACGTTGAGCTTCATATTCATTAATTCGAAGAAAATTCGTAAATTTAAATTCAAACTTGGAATTGTGTAGACTAAACAGCCAATGGAGTATTTTTTTTAGAATATCAAACCTCTTTTTTTATCTAAATTCCGCCTGAATAATCATAAGACTCATTCAAAACCAACCTTCAGGGGTGTTTCGATTTTTTTGATGAGAAGTGTATTTATTTTAGGATTTAATAAGAAGGGTACATGGTATGGCGTACAGGGATGACGTGAGTTTGTTTATTTCAAGATTTTTTAAATTTCATGTATGTTTAGCGATACTGCTTAACCTCAATTTAAAATATTGCATGATATATAACAGACTGTCACTTCTGATCATCCATCATTTGTGATAAATCTATGAAAAACGTAGCGGAACTTCCTACTGCTTGATTCGTGTCTAAATTTTTTTATATTAATGTCTTAAAATGATATATACGGTGCTTAGTTGCGTATTTTTTCCCAAAACTTACCAAGCTTAGATAACTGTAGCGTCTGAAATTTATTATTACTCCCAACACAAATAGGATGTGAATTGTCACGAGTCAAAATCAAAACTTTTGTGAGATTCTGTTTTGGACATGTTCCACTGAATTTTGAATTTCTTATGATAAAACTTAATTCAGCTAAGCTGTTAGTGCGTGGAAGAACTGAAGATGATGAACATTTCTTGATGAAATGTGTCAGAAAATAATGAGTTTGATTATTTTCTTTTCAAGCAATAATGGCTCAGTGGTAGTGCGTACGGACACTGCGTCGATCGACGTGGGTTCAAATACCTACAATGAGCCTGAGCTTTCGGTGAAGGAGAACATCGTGATTAAACCATAGCATGGTGGTAGGTATTTTCTAATGCCCGCCTGGCTAGCTACAACCCTCAAGTTGGAAATCTGTGGCCAAGCACGTATAGGTGTGTTTCGGCTGCTGCACTTACGAACCGGTCTCCCCACTAGGTTTAGCGTGCTAGCATTTTGGCCTAAAGACAATAAAAAAATATATTCCACGGTTTACTAGCCACTTACAGCCTTACTAGAACAGACTTCTGATTCGGCTAGTATTATTATTAGTAGTATATTATGGATATTCTTTTTTATATACTACTAAGGTGGCAAACAAGCATACGGTCCGCCTGATAGTAAGCGACTACCGTAGCCTATGGACACTTATAATACCATAGGTATCAACGAACACGTTGCCGACCTTGAACCCACCTACCCCAAGGAGCTATGGAAACCCTACTCACTGCAGGGATACAAAACAAGGTGATATGGCTCCGATCATCTGTAAGGTGGAGGTATTCCACTAGTCCAACTACCCCAAGTAAAGAGAAATCTCCAAAGAGCCCTACCTATCTAAGATAGGATAGAAGTAGTCCTGTCACATTATACTTTTTTTTGGATTTTATTATTATTACTGAAATTTTATTTTTAACTGAGTTGGGGTAGGCTCCGATAGTGCTAGCATATACCAGATGTAAAAAAACTCTCTTAAATAAAGACGGCAAAACAATACAGATCCTACAATACCATTATTATATACAGACATATAGATGGATATAAGTGTTTATATTGTTAATATACCAAGTAGTTTTTTTAGGGTTCATTTTTAACTTCAGAACCCTAAAAAACCTAGAAATAGTACTTCATACAGAAATTGGAAAGTTTCCCGGAAAATATTCTAATTCGTAAAATTTGAAACTCCTTTTTTTGTATTGGATTTTTGAATGAACTCAAGACCATAATTCACGATTCAGAAGATGGATATGCGTAATGCCTTTCTGTTTTGTTTATAGTCATGGAAAAGTTATCAAGAAAAAAATGGAATAGTCACCTATTCCGCTGTCGAGTTATTGACTATTGAGAAGGACAGAGCAACGTCTGCTGAGCCAGCTTGTATATAATATACTTATATATATACCTACAAGTATAATGAATAATAATATCATACATAATTAAGCAGTATATATACAAAACTAGTAAAGCACCAACTTTGCGGCATATAAATAAAATCCCGAGTGCGTTGCGACCCCAAACCCACTAACTACACCTTCGGCGGTACTCACACGATTACGGCCGTGAAGATAATGTGGGGACCGTGTTGTGTTAAACTTGGTGTTTGTGAATGTGCGTTCACAAATGGGCTGACTCAGGAACTACTCGTCCTAAGTAAACCGAAAGTGAACTAGTGCGGTTAGCGAAGCGTAAATATTTTAACAATAACTAGTTTTGCCGACATCGCGCGTCCGCAACAAACGTCCAATGACAAATGTTTATTTATCAAATAAAATTTTGCAAAGGTTTTGTGATTACTATAAGCATATAATTATTGAAATATAATTTTTAAAACAGAATAAAAGGTATAAAATAATGTATATAATAATGTAGTAATAAATATTTGAACGCGCTAATCTCAGAAACTGCCAGTCTGATTAGTATGTAATAGCTAAATTCATGAGGAATAGTATAGGCTATAAAACACCACGCTACAACCTTAAGGAACGAAGCAGTAACTCCGAACGTCAATGAATCTGGCAAGCTGTAGGCAAGTGCGGGAAGTGACAAAGCTACACGGGTGAGAAACCATGGGTTACAGCTAGTATGTTATGATAAATTAATGTCTAAACTTGCAATTGATAATATATTATGTAATAATATATACCAGTAGTCGCCTAGTGGTCGAAATTCGACCATCATTAATTCAAATTATAAGTTTGAACATTATTAAGGTTCTATTGTCAAAGACTATACTTCTATAATCACAGATTTCGCCAAGGCACTGTTAATTTGCCTATTTTTTTATTTCAAACAATAAATTTAATAAATTTATATAAACAAATCTTTTGGAATGACATTTCGTACACATTTAAATGTATCTGTCAAATTCACCTTTTCATTCTGTATCAATATTAACAGTATATGAATTTTCATTTCTATTATTATTTGTCCGCGAATATAGATTTATTCTTCTTTGTCCCTCACTCTGACCAGTTAATGTTTTATGTCGAGGTATAATAAAAGTACCATTTGCATCATATAATAGCGTTGATAAAGATATAGATCTCTTTGAGTTTAGTCCTTTAACCTCATTCAAAATCAGAATTAAACAATACTTTAATAGCACGCATGGCAGAATTTGAAGCTTAATCTTATTTTACTGTTGTTAATTTACTAAGTACGTCTTTTTTCTCTTAACATCTGGTGTTATTTGTTAATGTACATTTTTGTTTTTATTTTATTTACTATATTACTACGTTATGAGTGTTTAAACATGAATTTATGTATGTGCATGTATATATAAATGAAAAAAAGTAAGTTGTGTTTGCGTCAAGAAGGGTTCAATTCGTACGTTGATAAACATTGTAAACACATGAGCCATTATAAATTGAATCCAGTTTCGCAGACCATAATAAAAAATAAAATAAAAAAGTAGAAAAAAAAACTCTCATGAAATCACTGAAATCGAGAAGAGAAAAAGATTTTAGTAGCCACCACAATAATAAAAAATACAAAAAGATCTTTGAACCGGCAATAACAAACATATATATTTTTTTACCTATATGATATTGCTACACAACTTTCTTTTTATATTGAGATTTTATATTAGATTTATATTTGTATATTGAGCGAGCAGTATTTCACTAATAACTAATATATATATCTTGTAATAATAAATGAATTTATTATGGTTATGTTTGACATTCAGTAAGACTATAGACAAATAATATTAAAGACAAACCATATTAATCTATTTTTAATATGACCACATACTTTAACAATAAACAAAAGAGTGAAGATTGTATATGCGTGTGTGTCTATTACATAGTAGTGTGTGAATTTTTTTTTATTGATTTAATGTATTATTTATGCATAATTTAAAAATGCTTCACGTATTAATATATATGTTCCGGGTCCTACGGTAAATAAATGTAAAGAAAACATAAAATCCTAGGTATTTAGAAAGAAAAAATGTTTGTTTCATTACAAACGATATAAATTAGCAACAATTTTTAACTTATTTTGGTTGGTTAAGCATATATTATTATCTATCTTAAAAACTTTTGATCGGATCTGTTAAAATAAGATCAAAGAACCGAAAGGTTTTCGGGTTCCCGGGCTCGTTTTGAGGATAAGTATAGTTACGTCGGCTCGGATGTTGTTAAAATACAATGTTATTAGCTTTGTGAAGCCTTTTCTAACTAAATACTTACCTATAAAATGTACGAAATATAAAAACTAGGAGTATTATACAACAACTCGAAAAATAAATAGTTTCATAATTTATATATTTAGAATATTTATTTCTGAAAATAGTGAAATTCTAGTTTATTAAAGTAATAACACTAAGTACCTTCTAGAGAACCTATGTCAAATAAAAATCGTAGTAGAGATGACGCGCGAGTGATCAATATGAAAGTAGTATGAAATATATATTTAGCTCAGAATAAACAATAAGGTGCTATATACCTTTTTTCTACTTCTTAGTTGTGATCCAAGAACTTATAGTGCTATAAATATTACTAACTAACTGTACCCGCGGCTCCGCTCGCGTGGACTCCAGAATTATTGTTTATGAAGATATCGTTTTTTTTTTATAAGAACCATGTGTCTAAGGAATAATACAAATAAAATTGATCAAAATCTATCCAGTATTTGCGTGATCGTAGTACTGCAAAAATCTCAATCATTTATTTACCTATATATAGATAACAAATTATAATAAGTGAAGTTAATGTGACATCATTTGAAAAGTTATAATTAATTTATCTATAATCATGAAAACCTTAACCACTGAACTAGTTTATTTAAACTATACATTACAAAAGTCACTACTTAAGTTCAAAAAACTGCGATACGATGTGATCCATTTTAGAATTACCAATTTGCCGGACATTGAGTTCAAGAATCATGTGAAGAAGGTTTTATTGCTGAAATGGTATTATAGGGTGGATCATTACGTGAACGATAGTAGGTATTGACTGGATGTGACTGCATCCAATAAAACTTATAATACTTAACTAATAAACTTGTTTTAAAAATACTATTAGATATATATATATATATATATATATGTGTATATATATATAACTATTACGGTGTGATAATTGAGTATGTACTAATGACCTGCAGGATTGGCTGGGTGCGATAGCAACAGGTGTGCTCTGTAACCGCACGCCTTACATAATCAGGCAAGATGGGCTTGAAGAGGCCCCAAGCCCGGTGAAACTGTAAAAGCCGATGAGGCTGCAGGGCCCTTAAGGCTAACAGTGTATTTATTTATTTGTTGTCACATCAACAACACATTTACAAAATATCGAATTAACAATTAATCATTCACAAGTTACGAACTGTGTGTATCTTTACAGATATACACATCTTATTATTATATGCCGCAATACAACGACAACAAAAACAAATTACAAAATTTTTAAATTAAGTGAGTGATTCACACGTTAAAAAATTAAGTTCGCGACAAATTAAAAAGCGTATAATTGATATAATTCAGAAGGAAAATTCAATAATGAGCAATTAAAGATGTCAATATCGGCATCATTATTGTTAACTTCGTTGTATAAATCTTTACGACGATTCAGAGGTGAACAGATGTTTGTACTGACTTGTGTTTTAGAAAAGGTTCTTTGAATTCGAAATATTGGAACCTAGGAACAGTGTAGTCAGATCGAAATAAAAAAATACCCGATCGAGCTTTCCAATCGATGAACGGGATTTTTTCCAAAACCGGTAGTAGTGTTTTGAAGCTCTTAGGGTATTTTTTGTTCCTAAATTGAATAAAGTATTTTTTGATTTTGAGAATATAATCAATCGACTAATCATAGCGATTACTAAGCTGAATTTAATTTTTCTCACACTTGCTACGTAAATCAGTTATAATATTGAAATATGTTTCGTACCGATTATGACAAGTTTTACATAACATAATAAATTCAAAAGTTCTGCTTCTACAATGAAAAATAAGTCACTCTAGATTGTCAATACTTTCGAATAAAAACAGCCGTACAGAACATAGTAAGCGTAGTAAAAAACTTGAAAAATTCGCAGATCATTTGTCTTCCACGCTGCGTCCCATGATCGATGTCGAAACAGTATGGAAAAAACATAGGAGGCCTGTAGACGCGTCGCCAGGTAATTTACTGAAGTTCAACCCAGGTCAGGTCAACGGAAAATGTTACACTTTCCGTTTGATTACTTGCACAATCTATCAACGTTAACAACTTCCATGATTTTTTTAAAGATCTCTATGTATTAAAATATATTACGTTGGTTTATTTTCGGATATTTCTTACTTTTATTTCTAAAAGTGGGACATATTTATAATTTTGTTGACGGCGCTTTAGATTTTTATTTTTACGTACGTTTTTCATTAAATCCAAGGAGACTGTATGAGCCATTCGGTACCTCGTCTCCTGAAATGGTTAGTGGATCGGATATTTCACTATGCAAGTTCCATCTTCTACCGCTGCACGCTATTATCGCTCACACACGCGCATATGCGATATATGTCTGACATATCTCTATACATATAGTAAAATTGAAGTGTCTGTTTGTAATGTCAAATAACAGATTTTTACTAAATGCATATGAAACTATACACGAAACCTATAACAACAAACCCATTTCTTTAATTTTTTGTGTCTGTCGTCTGTCTGTCTGTTTGTCCCGGGTAATCTCCAAAACGGTTGGACAGATTTAACGGGACTTTAACTGGCAGATAGCTGATGTTATAGGGCATAATTTAGGCTACTTTGATTTAAAAAAAATAATCAGGGTTCCGCACAAAAAATAAAAAAACTTTTTTTGTAGTTTCAGGTAGTTTCAAATATCTTTACACATATCTTGTTATATTTAAACGTTGTGGTTTTTTAAATATATAGACCCGCATGGCATCGCATTTTTATAATACTAATTTACTATATAATATATTTTATAATGTTATATATCGCATAGTAGTTCGGCATCAAATATATTTCAAACATGCCATTGAAGAAAAAACGCATTAATCACATAATTTTACGCATCTGCGAGATAAACAATAAGAAATTGAAGGTCTTGTAAAACCGCATCGCATCGTCTTATATATCGCATCGCATAGTAAACCAGCATTAAACCCTGCCATTCAGGAGTTCGACGTGGGCGAATCGGCGAATACGTATTTTATTTGGTACCTAAGATTTGGTGTGAACGTATCTCCAGGGCGACCCTTGCTCTTTTATTCTTTTCCTTTTTTGATATTTTCACAATTAGTTTCAACGACTTCCTTTACCAAGACGTTATTCTAAATAATCGTATTATATAGGCGAAAGTGAGTTTGATTGTTTGTCACTCAATCACGGAAAAACGACTGTACAGATTTGGATGAAATTTGGCACACAGATAGTTTATAACCTGGATTAACATAGGATACTGTTTATCCTGGTAACAATAATTTTTGTATGCACGCGAGCGTGTATCACAGTTACTATTAAATAAGATACTATTTTATATTAGGGGTTAAAGTATGAAATTGCCGCTTCGTCATGAAAAATGTAAAACATTTTTTGTAGGGTAAAATATATTTATTTAATCAAAGTATCTACCGTTGTCTATACATTTCTGCCATCTAATAGGAAGATCAATTAAAACTCTGTGGACGAGAACTCCATAAACTATGTAAAAGCATTTTGTACTAGTTCCTAATAATCTTTTCTTTCCTAAGAAAAGCTAGTTGCTACTTTTGGGTTGCAATATTAATAAGCACGCGCAGATAGGTACAATCGTCTCGTCTTCATTAGTCTTAGCAAATATCTATGTTTACGTGTTAGGTCTTTGGAAATAATCTACGCATTCATCTCATGTGTTCTTGTACATGAGATATATATTACGCATTTAGTATAGTTGATAGCATATTCTAATTAATATAATATTTGGGGAAACTAAAATAATTAGTATATATACTTTAAAAAAATAATTAAATGTATATAACTAAGCTCGAACTATGATGGCGTTATTCCTACATACTATTGTAATTTAACGGTAATTATGGACGAAGTGAAAAATAACGAGAGGCAGGGCGAAATTGTTTTGGAAATTTCTCTCTACTTGGGGCAGCCCGACTGGTGGAATATTTCCACCCTACAGAAAATAGCAGCCAAATAATCTTGTGTTTTGTTCCTGCGGCGAGTAGGGTTTCCAGAGCATCTTTGGGAGGCAGGGTTCAAGGTCGGCAACACGCTAGTGATACCTATGGTATAACAAGCGTCCATAGGCTACGGTAACCGCTTATCATCAGGCAGGCCGTATGATTGTTCGCCATCTTTGTAGTATAAAAAATACAATAAATAAATATTGCCAAGGAAAGTTTTAACGTCAAAGATTGTGTGAATAAAAAAAAAACTACTTAGAATCTAGAATTTTTTCTCCTGGTTATACGAAGCTGTATTTGATAACGGAGTACGCTTGTACAATTAATATTGATTTGCTCTTCGTTGGAAGACTGTCACGTTGTACTACGTCTATAAAACTGGCGCAGGTAGTTTTCCATTTCTTAGTAGTTTTATTTTCAAATAATTCATATTATAATCATTAAATAAATATCCAAGAACTAGATTATTTCACGTTTATGCCTTCTGTCTATTAAAAGATATGTCCTGTTGTGTTTTGCAAAATTAGCCTTTTAAAATTAAGTATTAATATTAAATCATATAACAGCTTTCGTACATAAATTAACAGTAGTTATAGGAAACATAGTTCGCGCTACCGTTGCCATAGCAACGTGCGCCCGCGCCCCATGCACCCGCGTGTGCGCGTCTAAAATCCCGCTGCGCGTCGCGCCATTTGGCCACGAGACATGACGCGTAATAAACGCACACCCATACATTGCACCTGGCCGCGTGTGTAACGAAAATACCTACATACAATAATTATTTTGTGCCTTGGCTCACAATCAGGATTACAAGAGTGTATTTTGTATGGTGTTATTGAAGTAATTGAGTTTATTTAGCATCGATTTTCTGTACTGTATTGAATTTGAACAATAATTGCTATGAAAATGACATTTTAAATACCCTTAAAGGGTTTAACAATAAGCCCCTCGGAATGAATTAAGAAGAACACGCGTATTTGCTTTACGCGTGAATTATTTCTTGTTTGTAAACGTCCCCGTCTAATGTGATTATGGAATGTGAAGGCATTAAATAACAAAAACAGATTTTAATTAATAATATATGTATAATTTTATATAATACATATTGTAACTGTCCCGCATGCGTTGTTTTGACAGACAATAAGATTACCACAGCGGCATCTATCGTGTTCAGCTATAGAATAAAAACCTCTATGAAAAACACATCTACTGACTTCCATGGTGACCTGTCAACCAGTGTTGGAGTTTCTCAATCTCATACAACATATTAACATCCATTTTTTTATTTAAATATATATATATATATATAATTATTATATATACATATATATATAATTGGTTTCTTCGAAATATCAACAATCAATTTTTATTACAACCAAGAAACTTAAATTATATTAATTGGTGAATGCTTCTAGTCAAGACATTGTGATTGTTTCCAGTACTCGTCAGAAAACCGGTCTCCATTTTCCGGTAATGCAGGGAACTATTCTACCAAACCAACGATAAATGTATTTTTATCCCTACAGCACCCCACCTAATCAGAAAAGTTTGATCACCTGTTCTATAATGTAGATAGAGCTGACCCCAAAAAAAAACATTTTAGTTGTAGTTATTATCCTTTATAATATTTACTCCAAAGCCTCTTGCGTGATAAGCTTTGTTAATTATATAGCCCTGGCTGTTGTATGGTGCCATTTGTACTCTTCACCACTTATTAATAACCACAGATAATACACAAATGCGTCTTATTTTATTTTCTTTTGGCACGTTTAGGAGAGGGTAAAAGTGAGAGCTGCGCGCGCATCATGTTTTGACGGAAGTGCTACATGATGAAGTTAGGCATCAATTATAATAACACTAGCTGTGTCCCGCGATTTTACCCACGTATATTTTAAAAGAAATCGCTGTAATGAAATATTTCAGTGTAGACAATATTTTATAAAATAATTTTTCGAATCGTACTTGTTGTTCCAGAGATTATCGTGTTTAAACAAACAAAAACAACTCTTCCGCTTTATTATATTAGTATAGAAGAAGTATTGATGAATCATTTTACATACTGACATAACAATTATGTATATATAAGTATTTTATAATTGTGTCGTTGGGGGAGGCCTATGTCCAGCAGTGGACGTCTTTCGGCTGAAATGATGTTGATAATTGTGTAAAAATAATGTAATGTTCTATAAATAAACATTGTTTTATTTATTATTATAATATAATAATGTTTATTTATATACCGTTCAATTATTTGTACACAACTAAAAATTAAATGTCTGTAAAAGGAATTTACATTGTTATCATTGATGGCAAACTTCATCATATAGTTGGCGAACGCGGGATATAATTTTTGGAGTTTTTAATGTTTCTTATGTCAAAGAAGTATAAAGTACATAAGTGCACATATTTTTTTATATTTTATATTCCATACCAGAGGCTAGGACTACCCAGACTATGTCTACTAAGACTATGGTCGGATATCAGCCGTCAGTACCAGCACACAATGCTCCCTGCAATTTCCTACAGGCTCGCTATCTAAAGCGGTGATTTGTATTGTAAGGCAAATTGCGCGTTGCTACGATACGAAATATTGCCGGTGAAGTACCTATAAATTTAATTTTCGCAATTGATTTTAATGAAATTTTGTATATAGTAGTAGTATGTATATATTACTCCGAAAATAATCTTCTATATAAACTAGTGGTCGCACAGAGGTCGAAATTCGACAAAAATTCATTAAAATTATAAGTTTGAACATTATTAGATTCTATTGTCAAAGACTATATACTTTTATAATCACAGATTTCGCCAAGGCTACACTGTTAATTTGCCTATTTTTTTCGAACAAAATACATGAAATATAAAAAAATGAATAAATGAAAGAATACCTTTTTTAATAATTTTAAAGTAATTTATATATGTCAAAGAGAGAGATCAGAATAGACTGTCGAAAACACCAGGATTTTCCTTGATATCTTAATTATGGAATCATAGCTCTTGTGGGCGTAATCTGAGCTAGGTGCAGGTATTGTTGAGATGTACAGGGTCTGACAATCCAAGTGAGCATGATGTCGGTTTATTTAGGGTCGTCCCTAGTAGCTTCCAACCTCCTCTATATAGCCACCCCATGCTTCGCATGTCTGATGTTATCGCTGCCCGTAGGCGACCTAGTAATTGATCTTGAACGTCATCACGATCCGATAAGCTCCAGCTAGAATGAACTTCTCTTCGAGTTCCGACATAGTAGGTAGCCTAGAACAATCTTAGTATCCATATTAACGGAGATCTTCACAGTGCGAGGGCTTGAGCTAGAACCATCCTTCAAGCCCGTCGTTGGCTGTTTATATGGGTACACAGAGCACACCTGTTTCTAGCGCGCGGCATCTCTACTTTTTTCCATTTATTTTATATACGCCGTATTTTGAATTCCTCTCATGATCTGTTATCTCGTTGCTATGAATAATGATTTCTTTTTAAATAGTGACATAGACACGATTTTCTGACATATATATTATGAGTAAGTTTGACATTCAGTAAGACAATAGACAAATAATGTTAATATATTCTCAATTTGACCATAGACTTTGACAATAAACAAAAGTGTATATGCGTGTTTGTGTGTCAAATACATGGTAGTGTGTGTGTTTTTTTTATTTTATTGATTTTATGTATTTTTTATGAATAATTTCAACAAAATATTAGCATTTTGCACTCCTTCTATATATAAACCATAAGTGTGGGAAATTTCATTCTCCTCTGTCCGCGTAATTTTCGTAAAAAGGGGTACAAAGTTTTTACTTCACATATATAGATATTAAAATTGAAGTGTCTGTTTGTAATGTCAAAATAACAACTTTTTACTAAAAGCATAATATGAAAGTATATACGGTACTTGTAACAAAAAAAAAAAAAAAAACTAATTTTCATTTTTGTATCTGTCTGTTTGCTCCGGCTAATGTACGCAACGGTTGGAACAATTTTGACGGATCTTTCACTGGCAGATAACAGATGTTATAAGGAATAACTTAAGCTAAATTTATTTTGATTTTGATTTTGATTCTGTACTCCACGCTGGGAAGCCACGGATACAGTTAGTAGGCTAAATAGTTTACTAATAATAGTTTACTATTATTTACATGACATGCTTTGCGTTGATTTGCCGTTAATTAAAGATCGGGCGACCTAGAAGGGTAAAAAAAACATCTAAATGTCTGTACTCGGATGTAGCCAGTTTAATAATGATTATAATTTATAAAACGTTATATATATTTACCACTATATATATTTACTACTTTTGAGTATATCAGAGGAAGTCTTAAAATAGCACCAAATAGCGTGCGTGCGTTATTATAGATTGGTTTGGATATGTCATGATGAGGGATGAATGTCATATAACTAGAAGAATGTTATGTATGAAGGTGGATGGATATATGAATAGAGGAAGACCGAAGAATGTATGGATGGACTGTGTAAAGAATGATATTGGTATAAAAGAGGTGAATACTGAGATGATAGTTAACAGAGTAGATTGGAGAGAGGAAGGTAGATTGGATAAACATGTTGTGCCGATCCTACTTAAGTGGGATAAGGGTAAGAAGAAGAAGAATATATCAGGGGTATAGAATCAAAACTGGCTTAGTCCTCGGAATAAAATATTGGATTGTATAAAAAAAGTTTTATATTTGCTATCTGCACTTCATTATGACAACCTAAAGTTGAGTATATAGAAAAAAATCTGTCTATACTGATATCATAAAAGCCATATTTATTTTGAGGGAAATAGGCAAACATTTTATAAAACTGTTTGACGTAGCTAATTTTGTTTCTAATTTTGTTGCAAAACTCCATTACCTAGATTAGTTTGATTATAAAAGGTCATCCAGGGTCGAATTAGGAGTTAGACCTCGAATTTTATTAATAAAACAAAACTTTAAATCAATAATTTAAATTTAATACCAGTTTTCAATCAATTTTAATATACAATTTTAGTAACAGTTTAATCAATAAACTCCTAATAACTAACTAAACAACTAGTAGTGGAGCCTCTTCTCTGGGTTCAAATTCCAATTCTTCTGTTTCTGTTTCATCTGATTGTTAGTATTGTTCACAACATCTGTGTAGAACTTTAACTTTATTTACTTTGATTTGGTATTTTGTAGTGAACTGGTTGGTAGCTTTGGAACTCTTCCTGGGTCTTTTTGTTTTTATAGGGACAGCATGGCAACATTTTAATATAATTACATCTTGATAACATTTTTCAGGATTTTTAAAAAAAGCCTTAAGAAATTTGTGTAACATAAGCTCTGTTACTTGATCGCAATTGAATATTTTGTTTTAGTGTTTACAGCGAGGTACTTTAGGCATATATAAGACAAAATTGTATAATATAAGGTACAAAAAATCTAGTCAGTTAAATTTCTTATTACCATAGAATAAACTATTTCAATTATTAAAACAAGTAAAAAGATTTGTTCCCTGGTCTAGAGAACATCCCTGTAAAGCTTCAACCTTACCTCTTCCATATTTCGGGTTGTGCGGTTCGTTTCCGTGCATGCTTTTTATCAACCGGTGTAGGATTACTATCCATTTCATGAAATTTTAATAGATATAACTCGAAAATTCACTAAATATTATTTAAAATCAAAAATATACCACGAGTAACTCACTACTAATTGTATGCGCGGCCATTATTGTTTTATTTCAAATGAAGCGCTCCCATTGGTTGATGGGGACGTAGTTATTTTGAATACTCAATTCAAATGGATAAAACCAAGTTTGATTCTCAACCTATTTTTTCATTTAAAATATCTAATAGCTGAGCCATGTTTGATGCTTAATAATGTTTTGTGTTCAAACGTATTTTACAAAGAAAAAATGCACTCGAAAACTTATTTTTAATATTTTTGGACATCACCATATTTGTTTCTATACCCCTGATATGTTTACCACTCGCAGATGGTTTATATTTACTAAAAGACACATGCATTCTCTTTATTCCTTGCGTTCTTATGCCTACTTGGCATTATGACGAATAAGGACAGTAACCGTTCTACAGGCCTAGGACAGCTTAACTTGATAAACAAAATAATTACATATTTTGACGATGCTCGTGGAGAATTTGACTGTTCGAAAGGTAAATTCTTAATTTGTCTATATCAGATTCTTATTGCATCATGAGAGGTAAGGCATACAGTAATTTTTCTCTAGCTGGGGTAGTCGTACTGGTGGAATACCTCTACACTAAGAAAGTTCGCAGCTAAATAACCTAGTATTGTTTTGCTGCGGTGAGTAGGGTTTCTAGAGCGCTTTGGCGGAAGGGGGTTCAAGGTTGGCAACGCGCTAGTGATACCTATAATATTACATGCGTCCATAGGCTACGGTAGCCGCCTACAATCAGACGGGCCCTATGCTTATTTGTGACTTTTGTTGTATTTAAAAACGACGTTTTCTGTGTGACGTAACACTTTCACGCAAGACATGAAATTATCTCAACATGATTGAAAATTACACGTAATTTGTAATTCATGTACGTTATCGTTACGATTGTTTTAAAAAATTCTTCTAATTGTTAGAAGGACCGACTTCCCCTACCAATTCGTCATACTATTTAAGATAAGTTGGAGAAACGTGAAAACATCATGAAGAAACCGTAGCATGGTGGTAGGGCTTTTTTTAATGCACCTGGTTAACTACCACCCCCAAATTGAAAATCTGTCGCTAAGCACCAATAGATGTGTTCCGGCAGCTGCACTCGAGAGCCAGTCCTTCCAGCTTAGCGTGTTACTATCTTGGGCCACATCATTTAGATCAGGTGAGATTGTGGCCATAACGTTAAACTTATAAAGGTTAAAAAGGCTTAATAATATTATATAAATGATTTATAATACATATTAACACTTGTTGTTGCATTTTGTGAGATCAGTATATTAAAGATATCACGTATTCTATATACCATTTAGTAAATCCAACACGATCGAGTTTAGTATACGTTTTAAAAGCGGTACATGTTTCCGAACAAAATAGGAAATACTGACTTCCTACTATTTTATTACCACCCATTATTTGGATACATCGACGTTTGATATAGAATCGGATGTCAGTAATACAATGCGACAAGTCCGCAATTTTCTTCTTATTCGACATTTGAAATGTACAAGATGCGCGGTGAAATTGTATTGCATGTATTAAAATCAGTTTGATCCCGTACGAAAATATCGTATTTTATTTAATTTTTTAAAATTCTTTATAGGTTAAGTTACAATGAGGCCATATGGTGATACGCTAAGATATATAGATTCTTGGCGATAGATTTTCAACTTGAAGATGGTAGCTAGCTACGCAGACACTAGAAAATACCCAACCACTATGGTTTCATCAAAATGCTTTATTTCACACAATGCTGAGGCTCATTGTAGGGATTCGAACTCATGTCGATCGACCCGGTGTCCGTACACGCTACGGCTGATCCATCATTGCTTCATCTTTATCAGCCTATATTTGTCGACTGCTGTACATAAGCCTCCTCTACGAGTCACTACTGGACTCGATTTTTTGTCCCTCGCATCTAGTCGATTCTAGCCATCCTGCTCTGGTCGTCGTTCCTTCTGGCAGGGGCGAAGTCCAACACTATGATTGACTAAACGCGGCTTTCACTCCAGAACTAGACTAATCCATCGGTTATCAGTTTTCTTCGGCATATGTAGCCAGCTCTCTGCCAATTCATTGAGTTAATTTGTTAGTCATCAAACAGAAATGTTCAATATTTTCAATTAATCTTCTTTTTATAAATGGTAGTCATTTATTCAAAAAATCATTTATACAGCTTGTGTCAATAATGTTATTGATCATCTATATTTGTAACTATTATAGTAATTGTTGCGTGTATTTTGTATAAATATAATATCAACAATTTTTTCAATGAAAGTGGACATTGCTGCTTGTTTCTCTATATGGCTGTCTTTTATGCATAGATAGATTTTCTTGGTTTTTAAAAAGTTCTAAGGTTTAAGGTGAGAGGTCCTAACAGAAAATATCATCGCTGCAGTGTTTGTTGGCCTGAAGACTCAAGTTTAGATAGAGGCCTATTTGACTTCATGCGAAAATTATTATTTATTAGATCTTTAAAACATTTTATATATTCGCATTAGTGTGTTGTGTTTGAGAAGTAGATTTTTCATTTTTTATGGTAGCTAGGCAAAGTTACTGCCCTGTGCGTGATGGTTAGCACAGTACAAACTTCTCAGATGTTTCCGTAAATGGTGATAAGACTAAACCTTGATAAGAGTACTGCGATTCTGTTAAATCGCGGACAACTACGAAAGACACTCGAACACTTCCACCTTTTCGGTATCCTAATCCCCTGGGCCACACAGACTAAATACCTGGGTGACACCCTCGACAATAGGGCAAAACTGAATCTTACGCTATTTAGTTGATGCCCCATGGTTAGTTCGGAACAACTTTGATCAAATCATACGTTAAATTCTTCGCGAAATCATATTTCGACAGAGGGTCGAATCACCTGAACTTATTACTGGTAGCCACCGCAAATTACACCCCAGTCCAAGACGCTCCGAGGGCAAAACGCCGCCAGCGAAACATTTTTCCGATCTCGATGACGAAATCGAGACAGCTAACGCGTTCTACTCCATCGTTCTCAAAACCAAGTGTGCCAGCAGGGGACAGACGGTTAACTTCTCTCCCGCACACCCGCCACGATCATCTTCTCCTGCGGCAACTAAAGCCTAGGTCCGTTCCTCTTACATGGAGCCCTTGAGCCAGCAGCCACTCGCGCGATACAGTGAAACTGCATTCACTAGTTATCAACATACGAACATTACACTGCACTTCACAAATGCACACCACTCAAGTACGTAGTAGTAAGTAGGTTCTTTAAGAGACCTTTTTCTTTTTTGGCTGGTTAGTTTAGACCAAATTGCCAGACTTCTAAATACATAAACACATTTTCCTTTCTTCTTCCCAGAAGGCAGAAACATTATATATATATTTATTTATATATAGTTCGAATTTTTTAAGGATTGTGAATTCGTTAAATCGCTACTTTTTTGTATGTTCGGCAACAGCCCAAACCGTGGTTCGGCCACTTTGAGTTTGTTGCCTCGCTTTCGTGGCTGAGTGCCTTCAGCGCTCGCTCCCAAGCCCCTTGAAGCTGTAAAGGCCTTCTGAGGCTTTATGGCCCTTAATGCTAATAGGTATAGAAAAAAATAAAAAAAGTACATTGACAAGTTTACCTGAGTTATATTTGAATTTCTTTTTACGTAAAGTAATAAAGTCGGTATAAGAAATGTTTTCGGAAGCAAAGGTTAAAACCACCAACTTTACGTGTATGGGTGAGCCTCTGTGGCTTTATAAGTGATTAGAGAATGCTTGAAAATATTGAACATTAGTCGCTACAAAAACTGTAGTTATCGCATGCGAGGACAATCATAACCACGGTAGGTAACTAACTACGGTGTGCTCTAGTTAATGGGGGAGTACTGAGTGATGTCATGTCAAATTGTATTAAATAATGGAATTTGTACCGTGAGGCTTCCCTTGCGTGTCTCTATTATACCTTTTAAATGAATGGAATATTTTTCGTTTTGTAAAATAAGTTAGGGTCGTTCTTTTTTCTTATTACCAGAAAGTTCGTGACTAGGGGCTCTGTTTTATATATATATTTATTAAGAAAAAATAATTAAACGGCCTGTATATTATATTATCAATAAATACCACTAAATTCTAAACTGACTTATTTAGTTTTTAGTATATGATTTATTTATTTTATTACATCGTCTGTTTGTTAGTTTGGTAGTTAGTTACAAGTGAAGCTAATATAAGCGTTATTTTTTTTTTTTTATCAGTAAGTCACTTGTTTGGAAATGGCATACAGAAAATTTGATGTCATCGTACAATAAATATACTCTGTACAGTGTTAACCTGTGATAAACGACCCAAAAATTATTAATAAGTGTTGAAATAATGGCATGAAAATTATATAAACTGAAGAAATTTTATAAATGAAATACTAGTAAAGTCAACTTCGTAAATAATACCTTTAAACTTAGTTTTATCTGTTGAATGATGATGTCACGCTACGTTATAATGAATAAATTTGATTTTGAATTTAATGATGAATAACCAGAGGTGAATCGAACTAGATTGACATTGATTAACATTGTAAGTGTTGTACATTTATGTAATGCATAAAGAATAACAAAGGGACCTGTTGTTTAATGAAGATTGAAAAGGCTGAGACGTGCTCGCACGTAAGAAGTAAGTAGATTATTACAGACGGGAATGTGAAAAGAGCTATTTCAGTAATATTCAGCAATATTCAGTAAGGAAAAATTTTACGAATTGCGTAGTAGATAAATTTTCTTATCATTGAATAGGGAGGTTATTACTGAGCGTATCCATCAATGCTACTACAAAACCACACGGGCTGGTATTCGAAGCCACAGCTACACAACAACATCCATCTTGACAAGACTTAGAAAGTTTGCAAATTTTTATGCTTGCTGTATTTTGTTTTGCTTAGCTTGAAGAGGTATCTTTGCAAGCAGGCATGATGGCAACGACTGCCAACGAATTTTGTCTCCGGTAATCACCTTTGTTTCTAGACAGCACCGTACGTTTCATCTGACAATGTGGAGAATTTTGATGGGCTTAATAAATTTGTATTTATCGAGTTCTTTCGATCACTTGAGCTAGTTACATTGTTCTGAGTAAATTGCGAGTTCAACTCATAAAGTTGAAAGGTCTATGCTTGTATTTGTTTGTAGCTGAGAAAAATATGAGTCCTTTAGTTGTTATAGACAAATTTGATTGTCAAGATTTTTACTTGATGGAGATCTAATAGACTGCGGCACTCCTATACATTATGTAATTTATCGCATAGCGAGCAGAAAACCGTTAATCGTTAATTAACGAGGTTAATAAAATTGTTAAAGTTTAACTTTTAAGTTTAATTAAGAAAATCATAACGGTTTTCTTAACTTCGTATACCTTTTGTTTACTTGAACTGCGCGCCACGATACGCTACGAGCGGCTAATTCGGCTAATCGAATGACGAACGGAATAATCCGAATTGTGAGAATGTGATGAACTGTTGTTCTTGTTTTTGTTTTATTTACATGTATATGTCGCAGTTGGATTGCTTAATTAGTTGTTTTACAAAACAGCTCCGTTATGTAATAAAGCTGAACGACGCTTAGCAATTATAAATACAGCGGTTTAATGATTAGCGGATTTATAAAACAGCGTTAAATGAAACGTCCGATTGTAAAATTTGAAGGTGACACTCGCCGGCCGCTCACGCTAAACGCTCGCTACGCTTGCTCGGCTCGTATGCTTTTACTTAGCGCTGGGTAACCTAACACGCTCGTCGCTCTCTTCGATCGCTCCTTGCTACCTATTTTATGACTACTGATAAGCCATTCTGCAAAACGTCTTAATATGGGTTGTAGTTTTATTAAACACAGCGCAATGACAATCCGACTGGATGTTATACAACTGTATTACATAACGGAGCTGTTTTGTAAAACTGCTAATTATTAAGCAATCCAACTGCGATATACATATATCTGCTTAGCCAGATCCATTAGCCTTAAATCCTATAATATTGCTCACTGGTCTCTTCAGCTTCGACGAACTTGATCTTATAAAAAATATGGAGTCAGTTGTATAATAAAATCATATCAGTAAAACATTAGATAATTAAATTAGCTTTCATTCAAAAGCATTGCGTGTTCATGCTCAAATAGCGTGGTTAAAATGGCATCCTTCAATATACCTGTAAGTATCTATGGTATTCAGTGCAAAGCTTTTATTTAAGTCGTTTAACTTGACTTTCATTTATGAAATACGTGACTATAACATTATTAAACTATGGCTATATTATTTTTTATGTACCATAAGCTTTAACCTTTTCAAAAATGTAGGTAATTAATTTGTACCCTAATGTTGTTTGTTTTTCTTCTTTTATTTCCGAATAGAGCTAAAGATATCATAGTTTAAAAAAAAAATTCAAATTTTACTGCCAGTATTTGTATTGTAAGTAATTGATATTATTATATTGATATTACAAATAAAATGATGTACAAGTTTTTATTATAAATAACTTTAACTTTTCTTATTTGTTTCAAGTGAATTAAAATTGTTTTATTACTCACACTGAATTCTGCCGCTAACTCTGACGTGGTTTGCGATGGATCCGCTTCCACGATCACTTTAATTCTTCATTATCAACTAAGGTCTCCGGTCCTCCACGTGGTTTGTAGGAAACAAACGGTTTGACATACGAAAGGTCAAAATTTCCAGAGCGAAAACGTTGAAACCATAAAACGTTGCATGATTTCTTTTACAGTAGCTTTCCCATACACATCATTAATCCGTCTAGCTGTTTCTGCAGCGCTAATGCCACGGTGGAACTCACATTCGTAAATAACGCGATATATTAAGTTTTCCTTTTTGTGAAAAGAACGATGTCAAAGAAAAATTAATCACTAAATTAGAAACACAAATACGTAAGCCTAAATTTGAAGTAATATTTAATTTGTAATTCATAGCTAAACGCCAGTTATTTGAGATCAAGGTGGTCAGTTCCACAAAACGCCAATTTCATATGTAAGGACCTAATATAAGGATATGAAAATTATGATTTTTCTACGGCTAATTTGATTCTGGCTCGCACGCTGCTGCCACGCCCGATTGCTTCGTTCGCTTGGCTCGTGCGTTATAATCACACTTTCAACATAACCAAACCAATCCTGTCAGTTTATAAACTTCCAAAACTATAACTTTAAGAGTGCAAATTTTAGTTTCCATTCACAATTTACCAACAGTTAACAATTTCTCTAGATTATTTATTAATTTACAGTTCGTACAATTACCCCGTGACACATATAAAGGGAACACAATCCTTTTTATGCTTACACATAAAATACGTCGACCTTAAAAATAGATTTCTCTTTACCTTTCCTTTTATCTATGAAGGAAATCATCACCACAATCACACCTTTATTCTTAAATTCGGTGTTTGTGCCCTTCTATTTCACGCGTAGAGGGACAATCGCCAATTGTCTCGGTATCCGTTAAAATATTTGCGAAGCCCTTTTGACAATTTCCCGCGAGAGGAATGTCAGGATATTGAAGTTACAGTTGCCTGAGCACTGACAACACTCAAAAGAGAATACGCGCGCTTATTTCCACTCGGCTGATAGAGTTGGGAACTTTGTTAATCTATTAAGATGGTAAAATATTTTTTTTTAATAGAATTATTATTAGTGTTTCATCATTTTTCTATGGATGTATGTTTATAACTTCTATAAACGTTATACACACTTAATTTAGCGGATATATCGAATTTTTATTTATTTTAATTTACCAAAGACTTGAGGATATTTTTATTTGAGGATATTAAAAAGAACTCCTTCTTCTTCTAATAGCAACTATGTTCTTCCACAACAGTCTTGTAATCCTTAAACATATATCTAACAAGATGGCGGCTTCCTTATTAAAACTGTACAGGGAGTTTTAGTGGCAACGTAAAATGCATGTTCCCAGATATTATTAATAAAATCCACTTCACTTGTGTACAATAAGAAAAATACATCACGTACTGGCTGACAACATAAATACTTGAATTAAAATAAAAACCACCAGATGACACAACAAGATCCCGCCAAAAACTCCAATTGTATATTTAATTTTATTCTTAGGACGAAATTTTGTAAAAATATAATATAGGAGGTATCTGTTAGTCAAATCTATACTCAGTGTATTTGCATACAAATGATCAAATGAATACAAATACAGGTTCTCTAATTGGTTTTATTATCATTTAGTTTTATGCTTGGTCATAACGATATTATTCAAACTTCTGCCCCTTCTTTTATTATATAATATAGCTTGATTGTTTACACTGAAGGGTTTTGTGTATCTATACGAGCTGCTTCAAAAACGTTGATTAGCGGCTTATACAACGCCACAACTTCCGTTGTTTTGAAAGGTGGAGATAATAAATTATAATTAAAAATCATGATTAAATTTATTTCAATTAACTTAGTAGCACTAAATTTTAAAAATATTTTCACAACATATATATATATATATAAATATATATATATATTCATATATTCATCTTGATAATAATGCCAGTTCATATGCAGATATAATATATAATCTACAATAATATTATAAAGTTCAAGAATATTTCTTTTATAAAACAAGCATACGGGTCGGCTAATAGTAAGCGTTTGCCGTAGCCTATGGACGCTTGTAATACCATAGATATCACTAGCGCGTTGCCGACCTTGAACCCACTTACCTCATGGAGCTCTGGAAACGCAACTTAAAGTAGAGAGAAATCTCCTAAGAAAATTATCTGTGCCCTACCTCTCTTTGAACCCCCCTTCCCTAAGGAGTTCTGGAAACCCTATTTATCTAAATTCTCCTCAAACTTTATAGCATATTTATTAAATATGTTACGATCGTAGGGAAAGGACCAGTAATCATGAACAATAAGAAATCTGGTAAGCTGTAGGCTGTAGGCAAGTACGGGCAATGAGAACAATTATGGCTACATAGGAGTGTTAAAAGGGCCACGGTGAAGAGTTCACAGTAGCACAGCTAGTGTTTTAAAAAACTTACCCCAACAAATTTTTAGATGGAGTATACATCATATAAACAAATATCATATATGTTTAACTACTGACTTCTCTAAATGTCCGAAAGTTTAAACAAGTCACATTTTATACAAAGCGAAAACTTAAAAAAAATCAAGATAATCTAAACTTCTCTCATTTGAAGTTTCATCCCTTAGGTGATCGGTTTTAACGTTATAAAGCGGAACCTTTCGAAGTTTTCTTTATACATTTCAAATTCGACTTAAAGCCGCTTTATTCGATAGCTACCTGTTTTTTAATTATAACAGTTTGGAACACCCTAATTTCTCTCCAGGGGAAATAAGGAAGGGTTCTCATTGAAACGTCAGGCTAAATTGATGGGCTCGCCGTGAGTCCACGTCGAATAGTCGTAGGGCGTTTGTATCGTTGGGTCGCGTAAGTCGTCAGTTGGAAGTCCGGAGTGAGTGTGGCCACACGTTTGTTTATATCGGACATGCTCTGACATGCGGTTGACCCACGTGGCGTCCACGTCATAACTACGAGTTTGTTTTTTTTTTTTAATTTAAATTAAAAAAGTTAACAAATCTATTTTAAAACTTTCAATAATAACTTTAATAACTTTGCCTTGTTTTCGTTTTGCTAAACAAGAGGTGACTCTGTTATGTAAACTTTTGCTAATTTATTAGTGTTAAAATGTATACATTGTTTGCCATCGTTGCCGCCTTCCTGGTTCTACCGGGCCCTTCCTGCACCAACTCAGATAACATAGGTTTGTAAGAGATTTATTACTAACATAATTACCAATGGTTCCGTAGCAGCTATTGCTAACCGGAAAACTTATTGGCATTGAATTTTGTATTGATAAATAGTTCTGTGTATACTTTAAGTATTGTTTTATTTAGGTGTTAAAATACATAGCAACGAAACGTGGTACAGCTGTACAGCTTCTGCAATAACATAAGCCTATTGTTCAATGGAGAGGTTGCGGATTTGATTATTATATCAGATTGATTTCCCATGAAGAATACTTTTTTATATAACAAAATAAGCAAACAAGCTTATGGCCCGCCTGATGGTAAGCGGCTACCGTAACCTATAGACGCTTGTAATATCATAGGTATTACTAGTGCGTTGCCGACCTTGAAACCCCAAGAAGCTAAGCCCTACTCACCGCAGGAACATAACACTAGGTTATTTGGCTGCGATCTTCTGTAGGTTGGAGGTATTTCGCCATTCGGACTGCCCCAAGTAGAGAGAAATCTTCAGGAGATTTCTCTGTGCTATACCTCTCTTGAAAATGCTATTTTTTATATCAAAACAGTTGCTATTTTTGTAACTAATGATTAATCATATGTACATTCTTAGGTGTGTTGTTATCACACATATTTTTGCTTAGGAATTAATAATAATAATAAAGATGGGGACACCATTTTTCACATAACAGTTGAATTCCAAACTAAGCAAAGCTTGTGTTTTGGTAACTAAATAGCTGATATACTATAAATGTATTGATATTGAATACCTTGACACACAACTGGCAATTGTCAGTCATGGGCGGGGATCGAACCCGTCATTCTCGGCTTAATTAACCTGTTTTGGGGTGATTTTATATATCTTCTTTATTAATAAATATGTAGTTCTGTTTGTTCATGAATTTTTTTCTTAATTTCTCGTTAGATATACTATTTAAAAGATTACGAATATGTACTTACGTCTGTTTTTTTTTGTCGTTATAGGTTTAGCGTTGTGGCCACAATCTCACCTGATATTAAGTGACAATTTGGCTTAATATGGTAACACGCTAAGCCTAGTGGGAGAGCTGACTCTCAAGTGCAGCTGCCGGAACATACATATTGTTGCTGGGCGACAGATTTTCAACTTGAGGGTGGTAGCTAGCCAGGCGGGCATTGGAAAAAGTTACCATGCTACGGTTTCATCACCGATGTTTTCCTTCACCGAAAGCTCAGACTCATTGCAGGAATTCGAACTCACGTTCATTGACGCAATGTCCGTACACGCTACCACTGAGCCATCATTGCTGGTATTTAACTCGAAAACGGCTTGACCGATACTTTTGAAATTTTGTACACCGGAAGCTTATGCCATTGGTCACTTCATAGGCTATAAGAATTTTCAGTAATACTTTTCGAAATCGTAAAAAGAATAATTTCCAATAAAACATGTTTTTATTAATTGTCAACCGATTTTGAGTAAATTTCGTACACAGAAAGTCATTCCATAGTTGGTGGGTTATAAGGTTTGTATTAATTATAATAAATAATTTAATAATTTTATGCTTCTTTATAGATTGAGTCGTATGGCCCCAATGTCACATAATGTTAGTGACGATCTGGCCCAAGATGAAGACATGGCTAACCTAGAGAGAAGGTCGGCTCTGAATTGCAGATGTAGGTTCTTGCGAGAGATTTTAAACTTACGGGTGGAAGCTAGCCAGGCGGACATTAGTAAAAAAAAGATGTTTTCCTACACTGATAGTTGAGACACATTGTAGGGATTCGAACTCACGTCGATCAACGCAGTGCCCGTACATGCTACCACTAGGCTATCATCACTTCATGTTTCGATATTGTTATATTCACTTTGACGACTTCGGTTAATAAATATCTGTCTCTAATCTTGGTTGCCACTTTTTCAGTATTATATTCAAATTGAAATATAAATCTGAGTAGTGTAAAAAACTAATGATATTTAAATCCTAATTAACTGGAGTAATAATAAATGTAGAGAACATGAAAAACGTAGTCGTTAGCGTTGAAATTTGAATGCAGTTCGCCAGTAAGTAATTAACGAGCTGCGGCTTTCGGGCTTAAGCTTAGCTTCGTGTTCACTCGGACTCTCTTGACGGTGATATATTGGCAATCTATAATATAGCCAGCATATCAAAATGGTATTTTTTATTTAAGATTTTGTACTTTGTTTCAGTTTATTTGTAAATGTATTACATAAGGCATAAATATAATCTAATTTTTCTACATTAATAATTATAATGTCTCGTCGTAAGAAATGTAGAGCTTTGAATACAACCCCAGCCAGTGATGTAGTGGTGATTGCAAATGCCAAAAAGTCTATAGAACTGTTTTGACTTCTAGTAGATTGCCTGGATATAAAAGTATTTCACAAGCGTGGAGAGTTTTTAGGCTTTCGAAGTCAAAGGAACCCTTATAGTTTCGGTATGTCTGTTTGCTTGTATCACATCGTGTGGGATGTAGATAAGTAGGTCTTTCAAAAGTATTGTGGATCTGTAGAAACCATTTTCGATCAAAGATCCGTTTGCGAAATGCTTTAAAGTGCTAATTTTGGTGCTAAAAATGGTTCTTTTTGAATAGGTATGTGAAAAAATTCATATTAGTAGTATAGTTAAGTTAAAAGGAAAACTATCATAGGTAAGTAGGCTTTACAAGTGAACGAGTAAAATAGTCAATCAACTTATAAAATTTATTTGGAGAAGTAAAATCATACAGATTCCATTAAAATAAATTAAAGATCTCTCTCTAAAGGATGACTCATGTCACATAAAGCCGGGCGCCAGCTGGGACACGGGCAAACATCTGTAGTATACTTTAGTATGTAGATATTTGTCTTCATTATTAGCCTATAGTTTTAGTAATTAAATTCAGATTAGTAAATGTACGTAAATATTTAAAGATTTGTTGGTGAATGACTAAGGCATGAAGTACATAATACTTTTCTGGGTGTAGTAGGGCACGACAATTTTGCCTGACTGAACCGCGCCCACCATGCACTAAGTGTAACAACAGCCGTAGTAGAAAACTTAGATGTGTCGCATTCTGGGATTCGCTGTTGTATATCCATTAATCAAGGGAGGTTGTAGGGATCTGTATCCGACATGCAGATAGCGAAAATTCCGTTACAGTGATTCTTCTTTGGATTGTTGGGATTTCGCAATCAGCCAATGTATCTCCAGCTACTGAAAGACTTGCAGGCCGGCATGACAGCGGCGACCGGCGATGGATAGCCAATTTATCGGTTTTTAATTTGATGGCATTGGATTGAAATTCCACCGATTTGATCATTAGGTAATCACCTTTTGATGATGTTTACGCCGCTACAGTACTAGCCTTTGTCGAACGTGCGCGATCGCGAGTGTTGCATTATGCAAACGCTAGTCTGATTGAGGTCTTGGTCAGTACATTATCTATCGATCTATCTTATAATGAACTACTTTCATTTCTATCAGATTTGTTAGTACTTTCGTCCATCGATCCTTGCACTTTTTATTTGATCCGTGTAAATGAACCTCAGTCGACTCTGGCTTCTACTTCTGCGTACATTAACTTTGAATTTTTTTTATTTATCATCACTCATGTGTTGTAAATATTCAAAACAAAGAAGAATTCATCTAAGTGAAAATAATTCTATTCTAATTCTTGAGTTTCTTTTTGAGAGTCTAAAAATTATTTAGTAGATGCTAGTGAAAACTAAACATTTTCGCAGCACGGCAAAGTGTCAGATTGGCAATCCATCACCAGTCGTCGATACCATGCTAGCTTATAAGCTTCCCGGCAGCTGCGTATGCACTGGCTGATTCCGAAATGCGATGAACCCAAAGAGAGTCACTGTAAAGTGTTTATCGCCTTTATCCACATGTTGGTTGTAATCCAGTCGGGTACAGTTCCCTACCACCTCGATTTCCAAATCGCTCCCTACATATCGCTACATCCCTGTAGTACATTTCCTATGCAATACAGCGTAGTTGCTACGCGCGTTCTTAGTCTACCTACGGCGTAGCGAAAGGACCGTGTTCGAGCTACGATCTTATATTTAATTTATTCCGTCGATCTCCGAATTCGGATCACTTGATGTGACTTGGTAATAAAGTATCGGGATACTTATTGTGAATAAAATCTTAATTAAAATATCAAATTGGGTCTTTGTAATCAATATTTAGTACAGAATTTGGAAATTGTTTGACTAATTTTATTTTATATAGAGAAAGTGTATATATATTATATTAAGTTAGTACTTAGTGCACGTTTTAAAATTTAGTAGTAGTTTATTATAAATTATTTTCTTTAAATAATTTGTTTATAATAAAATATAATGTTTCTCTAAACCAGTTGGAATATTGTTTTTAGAGTACTATGGGATTGAACACAAAAAGGTTCTAAGTTACATGTGAATACGCTTTTCTCTATACAATATTAATAAATAGATTATACAGTATCTAGTAATAATCATACAATAAAAAAGATAGGCCACTTTTAGTCCAAGTTAGACACCATCAAATTATATTCACGTGAAAAATGTTACGGTTTACACCAGCTAGTGATTTAACGACATTAAACTTATATGTACGTGAGTGAGCAAGTCTTTTCATGTAGCTTTAATTAATAGCCCAAGGTTATACGAAAAGCAGCTTTGCTCAGCAGTACTTTGATGTTCATATAACCGGTATCGCTGGAGGTTTCAAGACCTATTAGCATAATTTCAAATGTTTAATAACACTAGTTGACCCTTGCGAATATTTCGCATGTTATCAATATATAATTTAAACAATCTAACAGCTGCCATGTTAGTTAAACAGATTCTTAATAGATGGCGCCAACTACACATTGATAAACTAAAAAAAAAACAATGATTTTAAATTGTTCGTCTATTTTTCGTCATTAGCGAGGAACATAAGTGTAGAATGTTGTTTGAATCATTCATTTGAATGAAGAATTAAAGAAGATATGGCGGGGTACCAAAAAAAACCCTTGAAGTAAAGAGGTAGTTAATTATACATTCATATGTACCCTCACTAATATTATAGTATTTCAGTCGTGTAATCGAGTATTTTTCATTGGTGGCTAGAGTTTTAAAGATATGAGCTGGGTCACGAAAAGGGCTAAATGCACGGTTGTCATGTTTTTAATTAATATACGGGTGGGTGAGCCGGGCCGTGCCTCGGCGACCTCATTGTCCCGGCTTATGTGAAATTCATCAATTAACATTGTTTCTAGTTTTGTGGTCGCAAAGGTTAACACTGGGTAGATAGTACTTCATATTTGTTAATTTATTTGTTTATCATACGATCCAATTTATTTTGTTTATCAATATTTAATTATAACGGTGCCCCGCGACTCCGCACGCGTTTCTAACGCAGTAATTGGTTTCGTCTCGTAATTTGATTTTTCCTTATATTAATGACAATTCTTATAGAATATCAGTTTTTGAATGACTTTTATTCCCGTATATAAAATTTCATGAAAATGTATTGAGAGTTAATACAACGTTTTTTTACAATTCCTAAAATAATTTTTGACGTTCCTATTATGGAATGGTATATATACTCGTACTTCCCGTTTCCAAAATTATTACTTACAATTCTTATAATATATAAATTAAAGAATGACATAATTATAGTAAATATCTTTGAGAAAAATTGAAAATAAAATACACGTACAAATAGGTCTACAGTTTTATTAATATATATAGTAAAAACTCATATATTGACCGTATAATATTTACGACTAAAAAGATTATAGTCAAGTGTATTTCACATAGAAAATATTATTGTTAAAATAAAAGTAATTCTTCAGAATAATCTCGGAAGCCGTAAATACGTTATAGGAAATTGCCACATTACAATGTATTGCCTTCAATTCTTATCTAAAGACACAAACAACACCTTTCATTCGCATTATATGTCAGACTATTATTTCACACCGTTCCCCCTTCGGCGCCACATGTGTTAGAATGATAGCCATTTGTTCTACGAGATATTATTTATTTTAAATAAATATGTAGTGTTTTTTTTATTATCTCTTTTTATGGAATTTTTAAACAAACCTCATTCTTTATTCAAATAGTATTATTATAAAACTATTTTTTTGTTCTTACCGAGTAAACAAAATTTACAATCATGGTTTGTTTGAACGATGTTTTGCAAATAAAAAAAAAACATAAATGTATTCATGTCGTATATTTTACTGTTAGCTTTACCAAAAACGAATAGTCAAATATTCATCAAAAATATCTATAGATACAATTGAAATTTATCAAGTATTTTTTTTATAATTCCCAATTTTCGATTAGACCTACTTTGCCGCTTTTCATTTTACAACAGTATGACGGTTCTTGTTTTGAAAGTTTTTATGCTCTCAGGCTTGAAATTAAATAAATAAAAAAAATCTCAACGTTTTTTAAGTTTTTCAACTGTGACTTTTTGTAATTTAAGTTTCCTACATATAAAATAGGGTTTTAGGCAGTGTTTTTTTTTGGGATTTAGTCAGTATTTTTTTTTGACCAAAGTAAACGTAAAAAAAGTTCATATTTGTCAGACTTCTGTAATATGAAATATTACCTACGAGGAGGGATCAAAAAGTAGTGAGAATGAGATAGAATATAATGACTATTGATAACTTCATAATTTATTTTTCTACATAGTTTCTGAGTCTCTCTACACACCGAGTCCAGCGCTTTTCCAAGGCTTCAATCCCTTTCTCAAAAAAAGTATTGTCTTGTTCCTGCAAAAAGCTCTCCACGGCATCCATCACGTCGTTATCGTCTTCATACCTGTTCCCCTTAAGTATTTTTTCAATTTGGGTAACAGATTAAAATCGCTAGCCGCCAGATCTGGTGAATAAGGGGTGGTCAACCAATTCGAAGCCAGCTTGCTGAATGGCAGCCATCGCAACTGCCGCCATGTGCGTGGGTGCGTTGTCGTGATGAAACAGCACGCCCCTTCGAAGTTTCCCTCTCCTTTTCTCTTTGATAGCATTCCTCAACTTGGGAATTAATGCTGTATAATATTGGTCTGTAATAGTGGTTCTACGCTCCAGGTAATCAATCAACAATATCCCTTCTGAGTCCCAAAATATTGAGGCCATAACTTTGCCAGCCGATGCCACGACACGAAACTTCTTCGAGGTCAGTGATGATGGCCGTTTCCATTGCGAAGATTGCTGTTTTGTCTCGGGATCAAAATGATGGACCCATGTTTCGTATATTGTTACGAAACGAGACAAAAAAAATTCAGAATCTTCTTGAAACTTGTCCAACAATATCTTCGAAATGTCAAGTCGATTTTGTTTCTGACTGTCGGTTTACATTCTCGGCACCCATATTGCGGAGATTTTTCTCATATTCAAACATTGTTTCAATATGGATTAAATACTTCCATATAAAATGCCCGTTTCTTGAATTAAGTATCAGATGGTAATTTTCGATCGCTCAATACAATTTTTCGACTTTCGCAACATTTTCTTGGGTGACTGACGTCGACGGACGGTCGTAACAATGTTCGTCTTCCGTGCTCGTTCTCCCTACTCGAAATTGAGAAGACCACCTTGCGACAGTGCAATACGGCGGAGCAGACTCTCCTAATGTTGCCTCCAAATCGCAATGAATCTCTTGCGTCGTTAACTTTTTTAAACAGAGGTATTTAATAAAGGCTCGCACTTCGTTTTTCTCCATTTTCGAGAACACGTTCCGACAAGAAGCAAACAATTGACTACATTCAGAAAAAAACATAAGAGAATCGAAGATTTTGTTCTTTATTAATATTACAAATATGTATCTGAGCTATGCCTGCCAGTATTTTTTTTTTCTTACCAAGGTGTATGTCGTTCTCACTACTTTTTGATCCCTACTAGTATTTCTTCGTATTTTCAATGACTATTATACTACCACCCTAATCAACAGTGATAAAAATTTACAACTTTAATATTATAATGTGTCCTTTATATTAGTTTTTTTTTGTTACCAAAATTAAAGTAAATCTTTTTTTTTTTAATAAAACAGTTTTAATTTCTAAACATTCTAATATAAATATTTTACAACTTTGAGTTTAAGTTGAACCGAGTAATAAAATGTCTCAAGAATATTTCTGAAATATTTATCCTTTTTGCGGAAATGAAAAGTTGGTACCCGGTTCCCTGATAAAAATCATTTTAGTCCCGAAGTATTTCCCTGAGGCAAAAGTCTAAAAAGGTTGTTACGTCAAGGGTAATCGTGACTGTCAAATGCGGTTCTGTCCATTCAGCTGAAATATAGACAGCTTTTTTGTAATCACATCTTTTTTATAGCAACTGAAGTCTTTACTTTGTCAACCTTTTTTATATTTAATCCTAAACTTTCTGAAAGCTTTTCAGGTTAAACAATAATTCGAAATTTCAAGATATTGTTACAATTGTGAAACTAAAATACCTATATTCATAAGTCTTAAGTTCTGTCTGTAGGTACATGTATTTTTTTCCAAATTCCTGTATGACTTCTATTATAAATGCGAATATGATGTTAAAAAATGCTGTCTGTCTGTTTTTATGTCCGGATTTAACTTAAAACGGCTTGAATATTTCTTTATGAATATTATGTACACGGGATGCTTCTTTTATTACTCAAATGATAGGCTATTGATGATGGCTTGGCTATTGATAGATGATTAATGATAGGCTTTATAACAACTGTTAATTGAAGCAAATTGTTTGAAGCAATGATGTCTCAATGGTAGTCTGTACGACTTCGCGTCTGTTGACCGTTCGAATCCCTTCAATGCGCTTGAGCTTTCGGTGAAGGAAACCATAGCATGATGGTAGGGCATTTTCTAATGCCCGCCTGGCTAGCTAACACCCTCAAGTAGAAAATCTATCGCCAAGCAGCAATAGGTGTGTTCCTGCAGCTGCACTTGTGAGCCAGTCTTCCACTAGGTTCAGCGTGTTATACTTTTGGGCCACATCGTCACTTAACATTAGGTGAGATTGTGGCCACTACGCCAAACATATAACGATTAAAAAAAATATTTAGAAAACATAAAAAGAAATGAAATTTGTTTTTAATTTAAACCGATTTTGATGAAATTTTGTACATGGGAATTATAATCCATTCTTTAAAAGATATGCTATAAAAATTGACAATACTATTTCAAAAAACGTGTTTTTTTTTTAATTAGTGTTAAACCAATTTCTATGAAATTTTGTTCATGAGATACATATTGTTATATTACCCACGAGGTAATGAAATTGTAGTTTGATTTTACGTATTATTATTCGTACTTCGTGAAACAAAATTCAAACAAAGTCACTATACTAATCTTCACTATACTGAGTGCAGACCTCTTGCAGATTTATTTTATTATTGTTGTTTCCACTTCGTCGACCAAAACAGAACTGAGATAGCTAGAAATACGGCCCGCTTATATACCAAAATAAAAGGAGGGTTGAAATCACTAGAAATACTTCGAAATTTACGTCATCGTTTAAAAGGGGAAGTGTTCTATTTTTAGACCATTGTTTGTTGCATTACGCAATCGGAGCGATAAGCTTTTGAATGTGTGAGTAAATGAAATGATTTTGCAAGAATAGTGAATTTTTTCTATTTTTACTCAGATCGTAACATTATGTCATTCCTCACTTGATAAACTATATGAACTTAGCCGCGAGGTACCGTTAGTTTATAACAAAAATATATTTTTTTTATGAATTTTGCAAACATTGGTAAATTGTATAGCTTTCGATTTTACTATTGCAAAGAGTAATTTACTAATTATACATTTAAGTAAGAAATGGACAGAATTGTCTTCAAATGTTTTTTGTATTTTTCTCAGCCCTACTTCTAGACACTCTAAAGAATGTACATAGAGTTATTTGTGACGACGAGATGATGACACTTGTTTGTCCAAGAGGAACGTCTATCAGCATACAAGTAGCTCAGTACAGTAAAGAAGCTCCCGAAGAACAGGGCTGTGTCGCTGGTACAAGTTCAGGACATGATGAAAATGAGAAGAATTGTAAAAGACCGAACTCTATGCAGGTAAATTTAAATATTCTGTATTTGAAATTGATTTATTACGAAATTTCAACGGTTTTAATATTTTCCAGCATTTATTTTGAATAATAAACTCTCAAAATTTTAATGGATAATATTACATATATCTTATACTATAGAAGAATCACACCATATTTCCGAATTTAATTCTTTCAGTAGTTTTGTTTTTGTAAATAAAAATGTTTAGATTAATAGCTAAATATATTTCTTTGACTATGTACTGAATTTTAATATAATGTTATTTGTTTAGTACTCACTTCTTCAAACGGTGGTCGAGGAGTGTCAGAAAAAGCCACAATGTACGATCAGTACTAAACTGAAACCAGGAGTTTTAGACCCGTGCCCATTGGCCAGGAAATATGTCGAGGTGTCGTATAAGTGCCGACCGAGTGAGTAATGATAATATTTGAACACCTTATATTACTATCACTTTCATAAACTTACCTTAATTAAGGGGTAATGAGGGTAGCTTGGAAACAATAAGTTATCCAGCTCAAGTATCCCCGTCTGTACGTATTTTATTGTTACATCGTGCAACCCATTATCACGGTGCCTTCTACTAAATAACTAACGTGATTTTGGTCACTGAGTATTTCTGTATAATCATATCACTCCACCTAAGAATCGGCCGGAAGGAGGAGTTTTTGAGAAACCAGATCTACAAATCAAAAAACAACAAAAAACCATAGCAATCCGTTGTGTCTTTTGTGAGCTCCAACGTAATGTTCGTAAAGAACAGATATTGATGCGAAGAGCTGATAGTAAAGCCTCAGTAGATGAAGAAGCAATTTAAGAATTAATGAAACGTTATTCGTTTTTAACTGTTGTTTATATTAAAACAAGTATTATTTTTGGAAGATGATAAGTTTCGAAATTTATATTAGTTACGAAAATATTAAACACAAAATGTCAGCAAATGTTGATAATTAATCTCTTGTTATTCCCACATGTCACACAGTACTTCCCGTATTGAGAGATAAATAACAGATTACAGTAATACTGAATAAAAAATATAAAATGAAAGGACATTAAATTCCAATAAACAAAAAAAAAACGAAAGATAAAAACATCGAAAACACATGTTTAATGTCTGTAAATGGGAATAATAATCTATTACAATGCTCGATAACACTGTTTCCTGAGGAGAAATATTGCGTAAATGACTAAGCGATATTTTCCCTTTATGAGTACAGAGGTTTAGTCGCCGCCGCCATTAGGGGCAAGTTATTGGATCCTCTTTATTTTAATAGGGCATTGGAAGATTTTGACACATAGCAAATATAAGTCAGAGTAGCTGATTCATTGAATGTGTTAAACTTTGATAACTATCTACTTACTGTAATGGCAATGTTTTTTGTCCTATGTCTTTGTTAGTCATCATATCTAAGAGGAGTGCGAATGTGGAGGTATTGGAGCTGTTGGAGGTTGTATATTGGTCACAGGTAGGGCTGCCATCCGTTCGGGTTCCCAGGACTTGTCCTAGTTTGTGAAGCGTCCGGGGATCTTGTGAAAGGGGTTTTCAAAAGTGTCTGGGTGAAACCTGGACATTTTGCATCCAGTGAAAATTCGTATATGGGTTAGTCAATAAATAAAAGAAATAAGTATGATTATTTTATTTATGAAACTCGTATTTCACCCAATTGTCCTGGTATTTTTAAGTAATTTTCCGGCGTCACAATTTAGATGATGGCAGCCCTAGACACAGATAAATTTTACGATTAATGCATTTCATATTATAAGTACGAAACTATTTATCATTACAATTAAGGTAATGTAAATAAGTTTATTTTCTACAATACCAATCAGAATAACTCGGCAAAATATAAATTTTATTGAAAAGCAAGATTGTGCTGCATGTTGTAAAACAGGTTCCAAACCTAGTTCGCTAACAGATTTTAATCGATGTCCATTTTTGTAAATACGTTTTATGGACAATAAATAATATTTATTACCTTATCAGGCGTGTGGAAGACCAATTTAACAAGCTCTAACTAAATGATAATTATTTTATCACTTTAGATAAATAGGTATATGGCAAAATATTATGTTTAATGCAAGCAGAAGATACTATACAAAAAACGTGGATCACAAAGGTTAAATGATAACTGGGGCATTGTGTCAGAATCTTTTATTAACTCGGCTAATATATAGCTATGATAAACGTTTGCTGTAAATACATACTATATATATTCATATATGTATTATTATTTATTACATTTATATTTATTATATAAATGTTCATTTCGCTTTACAGAATTCATTCTCAAAACTACCAATTGCATTTTCGTTTCGAAGAACGTGTGGTCTTTGTATTTTTTATGCAGTAAACTATCTGCACAAATAGATTGCTTTATGTATGAAAATATTATATCATTTAATTTATATTTTCAACCTGCCTTTTAATGGTCATAAAACATGAAATTCTACGATAAAGAATACTTTTTGAAGCGAAGCTTTTTAACGCTTGTTTGGGGTGGAGATCGAATTTAGGAAAAGTGAAACTTAACGAAAAAAGTTTCGTTTGCGAACAATGGGGGGGAGAGTGCAAGTTCTATATGCAGCAGAGTATTAACAACTACCTGGTGGTTTATTTTCTTTTGTTATATATCTATAAATAACCGATATAATATTATTTAATAATTGTATATTATGTATATAGCGTAAGAAGCTTCGTTTTTGTTGAGTTTCCCAGAACAGAACAATTTTAAAACTTATTTTATTTCAATATTTATTACTACAAAAAAGTTTTTTTATTTGAATTGGTAACTGTATTAAATACCTTGATTTTGTGTTTTTTATGTTAAAACGCAACCAAAAAGGCTGACGTTCCATCTGATTGTAAGTGGTTCCAGTAAGTTACAGAACACTGCTAGATAGGGATTAATTGCCATCGCGTTGCTGATATTGTACATAATTAAGTTATAAAATATTGTATTTTAACTCACAATTTAACTATTGAAAATATTTTGTTTACAGTCATTATATTAAGCTAAGGTTAATAATAAAATTATTGTTCAGTTTCTAGATGACAACTATTTTAAAATTAAAATTGTTTACAGTTCAAGTGTATTCTAAACTATTTTATCCAAAATATAAAGTTCAGAACTACGTAACTGTTGACAAAAATACTCTCCTCCATGTTTAGTTCCCAGAGGTGAACCTAACCGTCCTATGTAAGTTGTTATTAAAAAGTTGACATGAAATGAACTGAGCGTTTTAACATATTTTTTGTTTAAATAATATTTTCGCTAATTATTAATTCATAAATTTTATCATTCAGTTATGTAATCCTCGAAAATTTTCATTAATTAGGGATAACAAATATTTTTGGGAAAACTGGATAACATTTTAGTTTATGTTCACATTTGTTTCCTGACTTACATACTTGATATGTTTCTTTTATTAATGCATACTCTTCGGTTTTTTGTATTTTTGTATAACCTGCCGTAATGCACGTATGCGGTCCACGGTACTAAAGCCTTTTCGGAAACAGACTCGTTCGAGAGGTTGGAAGTCGTCAAACTTGCATGCGAGACGGTTCATAATAACTCTCGCAAACAGTTTGTAGACATGACTAGGAAGTGAGATGGACCGAAAATTCTTCAGCAAGGCATTGTCACCCTTTTTGAAAAACAGTACCATTTTTGTTTTTGTTTTTTTCCAAGCCTGCGGCGTTTTCCCTTCGTTAATGACGTGAATGATCTGCCCCTTTGTTTAGCATTTGTGGACTACGAGACATCCTTCGATCTGGTCGAAACTTGGGCTGTACTACAATCTCTCCAGCGGTGTCCAGTTGACTAACTGTAATTCGAAGTGTTGTAGTGCTTGTATAAAAACGCCATTATGTCAGTCCAGCTACATGATCAGACTTCGAAACCTATCTTGCTGCAGCGAGGAGTCAGAAAAGAAAATGTTATTTCTCCAAAACTGTTTACCGCTGTACTGGAAAATGTTTTTAAGGTTATGGACTTGGAAGGATTAAGCATCAATACAAATGGCGAGTACATCACTCACCTTCGATTTGCCGATGACATTGTAGTCATGGCTGAGTCCATGGAGCGATGCTCGACGATCTCAATATAGCTTCCAAACGAGTTGGCCTTAAAAAGAACATGGACAAGTTGAAAGTCATGTCGAACGCCCATGTAGCATTAACTCCCATAAATATCGGAAACTCTATATTTGAAGTAGTTGATGACTATGTATATCTAGGTCGGTTCAATTTCAAAAATGAGGTCGATCGTCGAATCCAACTTGGCTGGGCAGCGTTCGGGAAGCTATTTAAGATCTTCTCGTCTAAGATACCGAAGTGTATAAAAACGAAAATATTTGACCAGTGTTGTTGCCAGTGATGATCTAGGGCACTGAAACGTGGTCGCTAACTATGGGCCTCATAAGAAAGCTCAAAGTCATTCAAAGGACAATGGAAAGGGCTATGCTGGGAGTTTCGTTGCGTGATCAAATTAGAAATGAGGAGGTCTGCATAACAACTAAAGTAATCAACATAGTTCTAAGAATTGGTAGACTTAAGTGGCAGTGGGCGGGGTACATTAGTCGCAGGGCAGATGGCCGATGGGGCCGAAGAGTTCTCGAGTGGCAGCCACGTACCGGAAAACGCAACGTGGGCAGACCTGCCACAAGGTGGATTGACGTCTTGGTAAAAGTTGTGGGAACCCTCTAGATGCAAACAGCACAGAACCGCTCATTGTGGCGAATATTGGAGGAGGTCTATGTCCAGCAATGTCTACATATTTCAGCTGAGATGATAATGATTAATGTTTTATAAGAAAACTTCATGTACCTCTTGGACATTATAAAGAAATAATTTTGATGCTGCTAATTGGAGGAATTTTTGTAATATTATTCATGTATTTTTTATTTGTATTAATCGAAGTAATCACCCATGCAATCAATGCATCTTTGCCAGCGCAGTGGCAATTTATTGATGCCCTTCTTAAAGAAATCAGCTGGACGGGAGGCAACAAAATCTTCAAAGGCATTTTGTACTGCCTCTCGGGTATTGAATTTTTTTCCCGCCAAGGAGTTATCCAAATTCTGAAAAAAGTAGTAGTCTGTAGGCGCAAGGTCTGGTGAGTAGGGCGAATGACGGAGAACTTCCAACCCCAGTTCTTGCAACTTGGAGACCGTCTGTTGTGCAGTATGAGGTCACGCGTTGTCGTGCAGGAGCAGCGGAGACGAGCGATTGACCAGTGCTGGTTGGAGATGTGCCAGCTTCTCCATCATTGTGTTCAGTTCTTCACAGTACACATCTGCAGTAATGCTCACCCCGTTTGTTAAGAAGCTGTGATGAATCATTCTAGGGGTAAGTTTTCGTTTAGGGCATTGTTTAGGTGCTGAACCGGGATCCAACCAGCTTGCTGAGCGCTTGCGGCTATCAAACAGAATCCATTTTTCATCGCAGGTAACAATCCGGTCCAAAATTCCTTCTTTTGTGTGTCTATTGAGCAGTGCAAGGCACGTCTCGACGCGTACTTCGCGCTGGCGATCATTGAGTTCGTGGGGCACCCATTTGTCAAGCTTTTTTACCTTGCCAATTTGACGCAAATGGACCAATATTGTTTTGACGCTAACGTCGAAAGCTGCTGCTAATTCAGCCGTAGATTGTGTATCATCAGCTTCCACAATCGCCTTTAATTCGTTATTGTCGACCAAAGTCTTCGGACGACCGCGAGGTTCATTTTTCAGGTCGAAATTCCCAGAACGGAAGCGAGCAAACCAATAATAGGTGGTGCGTTGGTTTGTAGTGTTAGCTCCGTAAACGTCGTTGTTGTTGCGTGCCGCTTGTGCTGCGTTACTGCCACGACGGTACTCATATTCCGTAATTACTCGAATTTTAACTTATCCATGATGACAAAAAAGATTGAAATGCGATGAAAATGTAACACTAATCAATAAACAAATGACTACTGTTGGAAAAAGAATTCCATGCTTTTAAAATAAAATTAATTTGAAATTAGAATTACAAAACAAACACAACAAACAAAACAAAAATTATTTTGATTTGAAATGGCCAGTACTGCAGAACGGCAATTTCATAGGTAAAGACCTACTATTACAAAGATAATACAATTGGTAAATTATTTATATATATTAAATTTTAATATCTCAATCCATATTGCTAAATTATATCCATTAAAAAATAACCAAACAATACTTATTTTTAAGACAAAACGTTATTCAGGTTTTTTCGAATATAAAAAAAGAAATGACAACGGTCAATAATATTTCTTTTAAATGAAACAAAATAGATGGTAACGGATTCAGTGATCGCGTGACGTAACGATTTTATGAGGGGTCCTGCAAGTGTATTGAAGTGATTTATGAATGGTTAATAAATTCCTAGGTCGCCGGTAGGGCGTGGGTGTGTCGCGTAGGTGTGTTCAAGGAGCGGCCCGAACTCATTACGAAGGTGGTGAACGAGCGTTCATACCTTCATATTCAGTTGTAGATTTTTTGTTTGTTTTACAGCACGTTAAATCTATAATCAAATGTATGCATGTAATTCATTCGATTTGTAGAATTAAAAATGCATACTAATAACCTCTTAAGTTCTTAACGAAATTTAATTTTACCTTTTATTCGGCACACTTTAACGATCACGACTTAAAGCGTACAACGATGAGCACCAACATAAAATTAACTTTAGACTTTATAATAAAATTATAAGAAGTAAAATTATTTTAAATGTGATGATGATGATGATTCAACATGATTCATGTTAAATGTCGTTCGAATGGTTTATCGACCGGCGGAATATCAATTCGCTGTCCGCAGATTCGAAGTCCGACGTGTAACAACGGATATTTCGGAATTCGTGTATATTTACTAATCTAAATTTGTAATAATATAGGCTGACGGTGAAGGAAAACATTGTGAGGAAACCGGAACGCTTGAGAAATGGCTCTTGCTCTTGTATATCTATTTTTTGTCGTTTATAGGTTTAAAGTTATAGCCACGATCTCAACTATTCTTTAGTGATTATGTGGCTCTAATGGCATCCTGGCTCTCAAGTGCAGCTGCCGGACCACACTTATTGGTGCTTGGCGACAGATTTTCAACTTGAGGGTGGTAGCTAGTAAGGCGGGCATTAGAAAAAGCCCTAAAACCATGCTATGGTTTCATCGAGATGTTTTTCCTTCACCAAAAGCTCAGGCTCATTGCAGGGATTCGAACTCACGTCGATCGACGCGATGTCCGTACAAGCTACAACTGAGCCATCATTGCTTTGAAAATAAACAACTGTTGATTACTCGGCGTTTGAAATCGCCAATACGTCGTGATTAAGTCCATACCTTCTATCGGGAAGCGACCACTGGTATTATTATTGTTAGATTATTTTAATCATGGGTATAGAATCATTTAGATACTTGTCTACCTCTGCTATCACTATCACTGAAGATTTCTATCAGACCTCTTACGTTACTAAGGATAAATATTTAGTCACTCGCGCTAATTGATAAACACTCAGTCGAACCCTTTTATGGTATTGGTGGTTTCTGATTACATACTAATGGATGAAGGGGTTGATTTGTTTAAGTTTCATTTTGCAGTAATGAAGTTAAGTTGTAAAGGTATAATTTGATTAGATCAATCCGATCAAAAATGTCGCCGTAATTAAGTACTCGAAGACTTATTTATATATTTTTTAAAGAACAAAATGATGTTTGTTTTACATTAAACGTAACATATAGGTATTAGGAAATATAATAATTATTTTTACCGCGATATTATTGTGCCAAAATAATTATGAAGAGAAATGATTTTAATAAACTCCATTCAATTTTATACACTATTAAATGATCACAGAGAATGTACAGTTTAATCCTGTTTTGCGAGGTTTCCTACCAAGTAATCTTCACGAAATAACAGTTCAATATTTGCAGTGGAGTTTCGCAGCCGCACCGTTTGTGAAAACGATGTCATCATACTCAGCTGTAATCCTCATTCAAGAATTTCTATTTACGACGCAAAGTTCGGCAGAACTGCTTTGTCTATGGGCGAGTCGGTTGCCTGCCCTCAGACACAAGGAATGCCAGATGAATGTAAGTATTTTAATGTATCTGAATATAGATGGTTAAAAACAGAAAATAATACAGTAGTTCCTTTGTTGACTCTCTCTAAAGGACTCGCAATCTAAAATGTTACATAATATTGTAAAACCCCTAATAAAAATGCCAATAGAATTAAAATAATTTGGATACGAAAAAAAAAACAGAAGTTCAGAGAAAATGTCTATAAACTACTTAGTGGTTGTAAGTTCGTGTAACGCCACAATGTTAATTTCTTCTCATTGTAGCACAAATCTGATACAGTGTTTTAACTCTTAATCGATGAAATTCCTTTAACATTGATACGTCACAAAGCTGGTGAAGAAACGTGGCGCGTTCTTAGTCATGCGATTTTTTATATTATCAATTTTCAATTGTTTATAATAATACTTTGCAAATTATGGAATATGTAACAATATAACTAACAGCTATTAAGTTAGTTAAACTGGGTGTTAATAGATGGTTCCTCATACGTGTTGATCTATTTTCTTTAGGAATGCCATCAATATCGGTTTCACCCGTATTAATTTTATTGGACTAAATCTTGACGGCGGCGTCGCTGTTAACATTCCCTCGCCTGACAGATGGCTTGATGTTAATAGTTACTGCTCTGCTCTTTAGTGAAGTTATATAGTCTGTACTATTCTTCATGAATATAGCAATCATATAAAAGAATAATTTTTCGAATCCGACTGGTAGTTCCAGAGATTCGCGTGTTTAAACAATCAAAGAAAAAAGCTGTTCCAATTTATAATATTAAACATAGCTTTTTAAAAGAGTTCTGACAGGATCGTATTCTGTTATTTGTAATGTAGTGGTTTTCAAATTTATACGAGTATTCTTAAAAGTTGCGTTATTTCATTCTATATTGAGTTTTAGTATTTTGTCTATTGTTGTTTGGCTGTTTGGCTTTGTCAGTAGTTTGGCTATTGTACTGATTCAGCTGAAATTATGCATACACGTTTAGTTTGACGTTTAGGTGATAATATATTGATAGCTGAGTGACGTTAATCTAAATCCAATATGGCGGACTCGCAAAGATGGCGGACCAGTTATTTTTTTATACATTCCCATGTATAATCCCCATTTCTTGAGAACATATATGAAAATAAAAAATCTTGTTTTTATTCTGTTTTTTATAATAATAATAATTATGTTAAAAGACCAAAGTCATAAGAAGGCAATAATGTTGTAGTGGGAAATAATTACCTTCTATGGTAATGGTAGTGATAATATTTCACAACGCAGATTGGTTTTCAAAATAAACAAGAAAAACTATTTTTTACAAAACACAAAACTAATGACATGACTCGCTATCACTCTAAAAACGTTAATAACGGTCTGAGTATATTTACAACAATATCGTTTCTCTAAATTAAATGGGTAATTTTCCCGGATTTTATGCCTGTATACACGAACTCCACACTGAATATTTAGGTTAATTATGTGATGACATCCAGCGGAATTCATTCAAAATGAAACTTTTAAATTAATTAGAATTTTTGCTTTAATAATTTATTAGTTAATTACAATGCAACATTCGATTATAATAATATATCTCATATAATTTAGAGATAATGTAGCTTCTTATTAGTAAAATAATTTTAAGATTTGTTTTTTTGTATCGTTATAGGTTTGGCGTAGTGTCCACAATCTCACCTGATGTTAAGTGATAATGTGGACCAAGATAACACGCTACAACTAGTGGAAGACTGGCTCTCAAGTGCAGCTGCTGGAACACACCTATTGGTGCTTGGCGACAGATTTTCTACTTGAGGGTGGTAGCTAACCAGGCGGGCATTAGAAAAAAACCCTACCACCATGCTATGGTTTCCTCACGATGTTTCCCTACACCGAAAGCTCAGGCTCATTGCAGGGATTCAAACTCACGTCAATCGACACGAAGTCGTACACGCTACCACTGAGCTTCATTGGATCAGTACTTCCAGAGATTACCTCCTACAAAGATACAAACTTTACCTCTTAGGATAGTAGTATATATGGTAAGAAAGAGCACTATTACATGGCCACTTAAGACCGTGTAAGTTTCTTTTTTTTAAATACATGTTTTTTATGTTTATCTGAATTAAATGGCTGAACACTTTCAAGGTTTCGAGTTAGTAGTTGAGCATCTAATTTACATGAAAAACTAGTGCTTGACCTATTTAGTATCAGCAGTTGACCATCCAGATTAGTTAAGCTTAAATATGATTACGTCGTTTAGTTTAGTTGAAGGGAAAGTAGAGGCTACTTCCAGCACTTGCTAGAAACTATGACTTAAGCGAAGGAATGCAACTGTGGAACATCAAATACGTTCATCGTTGAGCTTTATGGCTTTACTCTATGAGCAATTATTGCTTATCATGTCTCTATATATAATTTCTTAAGGTGTTTTTGTGGCAACGTCATATCTCCATTAAATCTTCATCAAAATTAATGATTCAAACGTTACTATAAAGCTTATATTCCCCACTATTGATCAAAAATACAACTAAACAAATAGTTTAAAATTAATGTGTTCGCTAAATAATATTAAAAAATGTTATTATAAAAAGCGTATTTACATTAGAAATTAATGATACGAAACTTGGTTACGAGAATTGGTAAAAAAGCCAAATAACCGGTTTTCATTGGGTCACTCTGCAAACAACTGACAGCCCTGTTGTATATCAAAAAAATTGCGGTTTCGTAGTTATCACAGTACTGACTAATGAATAAGAAATCAATTTATAAATATACTCCAAGCTCTTAGTTCATCGCCTTTGGTATAATAGTGTTCAAATACTGGTGTTTTTTCCTTATCAGATACAGACAAAGCGAATGTTAGCTTTTATTTACCGATCGACTTCAGCCAATTACTTCGCCAGTATTCCAAAATTAATAAATACTCTCATCGTGTATGTGAAGTAGTTTTAGTAACATTTTCAGTAAAGTTTATAGTTATTACCTAGCCATTATATGAAAAAGTGTAACGATAGGTACATATGTACTGTATGTATGTCACCTCTGGGACCTTAGGCTATCATTTCTAGAACCGTGTCACCGTTACAATCCCTTGGGTTTTTATTAACGTGATGGACGTATGCACTCAATTTAATATCCATTTGTCACGTCTTTAGCGTTTTTTAATTTAAATTTTACTATTTAAAATATTTCATTTATTATTTTCTTTTTTCATTGTTATAGATTTAGCGGTTGGCCACAACTCACCCGATGTTAAGTGACAATGTGACCCAAGATGGTAACACGCTAAGCCTGGTGGGGAAGTGGCTCTCAAGTGCAGCTAGTTATCTAAACACACCAATATATGTTTGGCGACAGATTTTCAACTTTAGATTACAAAATATCTTACTATTTATTGTTTTATCACGACGTTTTCTTTCACCGAAAGCTCAGGCTCATTGCAGAGATACCAACACACGTTGATAGACGTGGTGTCCGTAAACGCCTATATTGGTTCAAAATAACATTTCTATTTTTATTTGCAGCATGCACCGTACCGTACGCGGTACAAAAAGTGATGCAACTGTGTCTCGGCAAAAGGAGGTGTCAGATCACTGCAAATGCTCGGACATTTGGATCGCCCTGTAAGCCATATTCGAACCCGTATCTTAAAGTCGTTTATGCCTGTGGTAAGTGGTAGATGTAATTTTACGAATAATAAAAATATCATCACAATACCAACTTTTTTAATGTCTCCGTGTATTTATATTTTTTACTATTTTAGATTTATTGCTAATTTTTTTTATATTTCGGGCGTTATTTTACTAAATAAAAAGTTTAATAGAATGGGTTCATTCACCATTGAAGTATTCGAAAAAAATAGGGATATATATGTAATTCGTCGACTAATAATTATAGTATTTTTTTAATATTCTAAAAAAAGTTTAATATTAATGATTATTATAAATTATAGGAAGCAAGTTTGACACAAATTATTTTAATCTAGTGATCTTTGGTGCTCATGAAGATGATTTTAAGGATTTTGATCATTTCACTAAACGTGCAAACGGTTTTGAAAAGCGATCCGGCTGTTTTACTTATTCAGATTCCCATTAACGTTTTATTCAGCGATAACGAGATCGGATAGGAAATAATAATAGGGCAATATCCACAATGAAGAGGAGACAAATTTTCTGAATGTTTTCCTTCATTTTAGAATTTTGAATTCGATTTTCAAGGAGATAATAATGCCTATTGACATTTCTTGATCAACAAAGAATATATTACTGTCGTTTTAGTGAATAATAATATTAAATAACATTTTTTTAAGAATTATTATTGTAATATTATATATTTAAACTCTCGTGTGCGTTAGTGTTCGTATAAATTCTGAATAAATTGACCGATTGAGCACATACTTACGTGATATATTTGTTTTAACGAGACGATGGCTCATAGCTATGTTAGGATCCGATAGATGGCAAATTTGCCGGGCAAATATTGGGCTTTGAAAGAAATTCTCATGTAAAAATTATTTTTATAAAAAAATCATTTATGAGGTAAATAATAAATTGAATATTAAAGTTTAATGTAACATGTTAGCGTGACTTAGATGCATGTTGGTCAGTTTAATAACCTAAGACTTGTTGAGATCGTTCCATTGAAATCCGATAAGCGAATAAAATAATGGATGAACCTAAATAACCAGCGGTATTGTGGAACAAATATCATTAATAATAGAAGAAAATCTAAAAATAAAAATTAGCGACTATAAATGTCTAAATCTAGAATAGTAATAAAATATAAAGTCATAAACAAATGCTATTTAACACTAAATAAATACATAAAACAAACATTTATACATGCGCTATTGAAATATTAAACAAGTTAGAAATATCATTTAGGCTTGAATGAATATTATACGCATCACGTTAAAAGTTGTAAAACTTCCGCGTATTGCGGTGCTTTTATAACATTAAAATGTATGTAGGCTTTATGATCGGTGGTCTTGTTAATTTTGATCTCTCCCCGCATATAGACTAGAACTATTAAGTAAGCAATTCCTGTATTATAATATATGGTATAGTAGATTCCTCCGAAACTGCTCTATAGAGTTGGAAGAAATGATGTCATTAAATAATTTTTTACTTTCCAAGTGGGTAAGTTTTTTTTTTTCAAGACACGGATCAAATTTCGTGGCCTTTTTAAAGTTTAAGTTTTAAACCATTTTAATTCTAAAGCAAGATGTCGGAAGGTCTATGTGGTATATGAGTTAATTACAGATCAACACTTTTGTGATTACACGTAAATAAATATTATAATAAGCTGTAAAGAGAGAAAAAAATATATGGCTGTTAATTTCAGTGCCGTTTGGTGTTCTTAACGAACGTTACGAGAGTGCGGTTGAGAAAGATGAAATGTATCTTAACGTTGAGACCGACAGTGACAACCTATTCGATGAAACCGGTAAGACTTGTACTAAAAATTTATTTCATCTTTTTTACATGACACTATGTTTTTCATTTTGTTTGTGTTCTTTTTGTAAAATGTGATAATCTATTCAAGTCTATACTAATAGTATAAAGGTCAAGAATTTGTTTTTTGCGGATTTGGAAATTCTTGTTGTATGTTATAGCCAGTAACTGTGTTCCGCGGTTACACCCGAGTAAAATTAAAAAAAAAATCGTTATTGATGATTTATAGACAATATTTTTATCGAGCGGCCAGGGTTATGCGTCACATCTCACACGGCTCGTTCGCGCCACTACACCTCGGGTCATAGACCCGAGCCGAGTGTTAAATTATTTAAATTTTAGATTATCTCCCAAACTATTCGTCCAAATAACACGCTATAAAGGGAAAAGTTTATCTATATAAAATTGTCTTAATGATGAAGTAACTTTCGTTGGTAAGGATTAATATGCCATGTCTAATAATGATGCTCATATATCACTTTTCAATGTTCAATAAGAATTTGGCACAAAATACCTTTTTGTGGCTTATGTATAAGAGATAGACATATGTTATCGTGGATTTTTGAAGTGAAAACTTCCTTAGCCGCGTTGAGCACTTTTTGGTAACACATCGGTATATACCTGACCGTATGCAGTGCGCCTTAGACGCTTTTTGGATGGGTGAAATCTTGTGAGTTCGCGTCACCGACATGCGTAATAGCAGTACATCTGTAGCTATGCAGGTGGCGTATTGTACAACATTAGTACTGTGTATATCTTTACAAGTAATATTGAATTGATTTAGTAAAAAGTTAAATATGTATATACTGTACATTGTTCAAATAGTGTTTGGGTTTGATTATTATCTTAATTGTTTAATTGTAGAATCACTGTGCATTACAATAGTAAGTACTAAATATATTTTTAAGTTGAAAAATAAATAGCAAAAAAAACAACGTATTTTTTTTTGAAGTATTATTTTTTAATCATTTTAAATATTCGTATTTATATTGGCGTTTGAAAATAATTCTAAGTAATAAGTTTTCACTTCTATCGGCAGTCTCTATGATTGCCAATTTTTTTAGATGTACTAAACAACAATATTTTTGTAGAACATTGTAGTTACGAATCACTATCCATTATGCCAGCGCACGCGGATAAAGCAGTTAGGGTGCGCTATTATTATATTAGGTGCCTATACTATTCCTCGTGAATGTGGCTATCATATACAAAAATAATTTTTCGAATCCGCTGGTAGTTTCAGAGATTAGTGTGTTTAAACAAACAAAAAGCTCTTGCTCTATTATATTAGTATAGATAGTATAGGTATTTGAGTAGGTTACAGGCTTTATAACTTCACGCTAACACCCTAAGGAACGAAGCAGTAAATATGAACGTCAAGCAATTTGGCAAGTTGTAGGCAAGTACGGGAAGTAAGCTTAAGTACAGCTTGTTATAAATAATGGTAAAAATAAATAATCGGTAGGTAATTCTTAAGGGGATATTTCAAAGTAACTTGAGCTAAATAGAGCAAAGTCTGAATATTACAAGAAATGGTATATTATGTAGAATGTCTAAAATCTCTTCTGTACAAACTGTAAAGGTTTAGGCTCGTATTGGACATTTTTTAGATCTTTTCTTTTGTATTTAAAGAGTAGTTATGTAAGTTTCCATTTGTTTAAAAATGAGGAGATTAGTTATTAATTTATGTCATTTATTTTTAATAATATAGATGGCGCAGGTGAAAAATGGCGAGAATCAAGTGTAGGATTACCAATTGCTGATCCAGCTTTACAACTACCTGAGAATGATATTACAGTACCGAATAAAATCGAAGCAACTACAACGTACACTTCTGAACCTAATTTAGAAAAAACGAAAGGTTGGTACTTATGGATTATAGGTATAGGTAGATAGGCTTTCCTTCTTAATAATATAATACATACTTTATGCCTTTGAACAAACATTTTTTTTTATATTCATTAAGTTTGAAGTTGACTGCGTTTTATTTCTTTGTGATTTAAATTGTTATGAATTTTTAATTTATTTTATATATTATTTCTTATATCAATACAATTTATTTAATATAAAACATATTTAGTTATAATAATGTTATTTTATTCTTTATTTATTTTTAAGTTAGCTTCTTTTTAATACAAAAGAACTTTTTCCTCTCAAAATAATGATTGCGTTGTAAATCTTTTATTATTTATTTAGAGGTTTTTATACAATGTATATATCAACCCCCTAGAATCCTTAACTTGTTTTACAAATAAAGGAAATAATAATACAAAAATTTGCCAAGTGCGTGTCGGACCACGCCCAGTGTAGGGTTCCGTAATTGCCCGTCACAATATACAGACTTAAGGATGCTTATTTTAAACAGGACTGGAGACGGGCTGGTCGCCGGCTAGGACACGGTCAAATGCCTATAGTATACTTTTGTATAAAGTAATTCATGCTACACCGGGTCGTGGCCGGCTTGGTGTAACATGAATAATCCTTTAGAAAGGAGTTTTTAAGTTGTTTTCAATGGAATTTGTACGAAATTACTTCTCCAAATACATTTTATAAGTTAATTGATTATTACTCCTTAACTTGTAAAGCTTACTTACCTCTGATTGTTTTCCTTTTAACTTCATTATATTACTACTACCATGAATTTTTTCACATACACAAAAACAACCTGTCAGCTGTGTAAGCTAGCAGAGGGTGGGACACTTGGCTCTAACAGAAATTAGCAGTATAAAGCTTAATATTTCGCAAACAGAATTTTTTCACATACCTTTCCAAAAACAACTATTTAGCTGGCAGGGGGGGGGACACTTGACTCTAACAAAAATTAGCATTTTAAAGCACTTCGCAAACGGATCCTTAAATCGAAAAATGGTTTTCACAGATCCACAATATTTTGGAAAGACACGTCCAACGATAGCGCACATGATGTGATAGACGAGAAAAAACAATCATCTTACAATTACGTGAACGCGTATTCTAACAATTTTTTTTCAAGATTTAATTTTACCACTTTTTCGGTGTTATTGATATGTATACCCCATATCAAATTACAGCGTTCTAGTACTATGAATACATGGTGTACGTTTTTTAACACACCATATACTTCACAATTAATTTGGAATAGGAGATTTTTTTATTAAGTATTTAAATTTATTAAATGGGGTGCGCCCGGATCTGATTCTAAATGCAATAGGCAACAATAGGCTTTTTACAGTAATTATTATTGGTAAGCCACGGATGACGACAAAGCTCACTTTGGATTGACCTGTACGAAATTCCTTTAATTTGCATATATTATCGCATAAAGATTTCCAGATATTAAAACATTTATAATATAATTATATATATTTAATTTTTATTTAGTTCATTTATTATAATCAGGTATATCAGAGAAACAGTATGTTATTTATTATTTACCGAAAAAAATATTACCATTTTAGTACTCAATATTCATAGAATAAAAGATCCATTTCTATTGTAATATTTTTAGTACCGTTTTACAATATACCGTTTTTTTTTCCAGAGACATCATTGAATAGTAAACTATTTATCTACATAGGTATTGCGATAATTATATTTGCTGGTTTAATAATTATTTTAGTTGGAGTGAGATGCTATCACGATCGTAGAATTAAAAAGAATTCTAACAACGGTGATATGTTTACAACTGAAACACCGAACGTTTTTAACGATGCAGTCTCGGATATAGACAATGATGTCGACGTGAGTCATATCTCTGGAACATTTTATGATCCTTTACATCCTGATATGATTTTATACAGAGATGGTCCAGGCACTAGTGCACTTAGAGCTATGAGACCGTTGTCTACAGTATACCCTTGTTCTGGAGCGAACATGTATGGCAAAATCGACTACGTGCCGCCCCAATCGAGGGATACAATGAATAGGTTCACGAGAAGTAGAAGTAAAGAAGAAAGATTAGATCCAGATGTAATGACAAGTCCAAAGAGTTTAAGTGCGTTTTCAAATCAGCAGTTTTATTACGGGTGACGACGATATATGGGAGGCAGTTCTGATGCTTCCAGAACTTACTGTTTTTAATAACATTATTATTCAATGCACAATGATAATTAATGCTTATGAAGCTAAATTATAATGATAATAGTAATATGAGATATTATTATGAGATCTTAAGATGTCAGTTAATTGTTTAGAGAAGTGAAGAGTTAAGGAATGGATTAAAATGAAAATGTGGATTTGGTATTGTTTTTAACATTAATTAAGAGTATTTTTATGATTCTACAATTATTATAATAATAACAGTCTGCACACTTGTCAATATTACATTATTCGTATATCATTGATATTTTGCACTCGACTGTAAGATGCATTGCAATTTAATCTGTAATGAGAAATATAATTGTATTTGTAAATATTTTAACTAGCTTGATTTAAATTTTTGTCAATTATTCAAAAACTGTGAAACTTTTATATTCATTTTGAATAAAAACATTAATAAATTGTGTTTTATTTCTCCTCTTTCATACATTGTTAATTGAAGTCATACGATGTTTGATCAATATTAATAAATCTGTAATACTATTTGTTCATATATTTTTTGCAAATTTCCTGACAGATTTCAGGATTTATAAAGGATTTATTAAGATTTTCACTGATCACGAATATGATATAATATTTTTTGTCTGTATGTCCGGATTGAACTCCAAAAGGACATGAAAGATTTTTATCAAATTTTGTACATGGCAAGCTTACGTCTTTGCTCAATTAATAGGCTATAAGAATGATCAATATTACTTTCAGAATACCCAAAAAATCTAAAAAATATTTTTTATTTATTCTCAATCGATTTTGCAGACAGCAAGCTTACGTCGTTCCATAATTGATGGGTAATAAAAATAGTCAATAATACTATTAGAAATAGTAAAAAAAAAACATTTTTTTTATACAACAACGCTGCTACGATGCCGACCTTGAATCCCCTAATTCTAAGAGCTCTGGAAAACCGCAGGAAAACAACACTAGGCTATTTTTCTGTGATCTTCTGTAGAGTGAAAGTATTCCACCAGGCGGACTGCCTCAAGTATAGAGAAATCTTCAAAGAAATTTATCTGTGCCTACCTCTCTTTGAACCCGTTCTACCCCAATTTTGATAGAATTTTGTACACGAGAAGTGTATATGTCATTCAACATATTGATAAGCTATATAAATTGTCAATAATTTGAGTAAATCGCGAGCGGGATCACGGGCACATTTTCAATTCAAGCAAAGCAGTTTATGTGAATTGTGTTTGTGTAACAAATAACCTATTTTATATTACCTAATGATATTTAACCAGAATTATAAAGAATAAATAGCATGAGAGTTTAATGAAGATGCACAAAATAAATAGCTGAGTCGTTAAATACTGTTATCCGATACTTCTACTTTTCGTTGTAAAAATATTCAGTAATGGCTGTGTGAATGACGCCATTACTCATGGAAATTAAAGGGAGATTCCTGTGGCCATCGCTCAAGACGATAAATAGGGGAGAGTGGTCTAAAATGCGAAGATATGAAATCAAATTATGCATGTTTTCGAAATATAATTTATACAATACATATATTAATAATAACATACAAATATATTAGAAAAAAGTATAAGAGACAAAGTTCTTCATTACCGTAAATTACTAAAACACATTAATTAGAAAACCTTCCCAGTTAGTTGAACGTATACAAACGATTAGAGATATTATTGAATAATTAATTGAAGAAAGGAACTATGAAGTAGAATCGGAGCTTTTTAACCCTGCTTTCTTATCTTTTACAACAGCATTTAATAAAATGATACAATATTCAATTTTTAAAGGTAAAATAAAATCTAAACTAATCAAACACCAGCTAATTAAAATTTAAAAAAAAGCATGAACTATATGCGCCTATGACTGTGTGTTGATGAAGGTTTAAAAGGGAATAATAAAATTAACATCGATCTTTGATAAAGAAATTTCATTATTACAGTATAGTAAAGGCTTTATTGAATGTGAAATTTAGTTTAATCGAGGGTTCGAATATTCCTGATGGAATTTACATAATTTTGCAACAGTAATCCTGTCGATTACAACTCCAGGAGATATCGTAACGATCGCTGTTTAAACGTTAGTGCCTCCTCTAATCTATTCCGGCCCGCTCATTGATTATTACTGAAGATAAATTACTATAGTAAAGAACTTTTTAAAGCAATATTGGCTCGGTAGTAAAAATCTGCCATTAAATACCAATTAATGTGTTCACAAGACATAATTCAGCAGCCCTTCCTTTTCGGGTGAAGTGCGTGGGTGGGTATTGGTTCAATTATCAAAAGGCTAGCTTGTGATAAAGCTTTAAGTCTAACGTTAGTAAACGCATGAAAAGAAAAACATATTTGATTAAAATATCAATTTATCCGCAACGGAAATCCGAACGCATGCTCTAATGATTGGGTTAGATAATTTTCTTTGTTAAAAGTCTCCCCAAGTTTGTTTTATTGACAAGGTATTAAAGATTGTCGACTTGCGTATCTGTCTCATCGGAAACTTTCTCAAAACTTATGACTTTGAGGCTATGTGCTCAAACGTGTTGGGAATTTTACATTTTACTCGAGTCACCAAATGAATACTAAAGAAAGCAAAAAAAAAACACGATTCGTGGTGAAATTCTTTCTGAAATAATTCGATTCCTAAACTTTATTATGGACGTTCCTTATATTGGGTTGTGAAAGAAAACATTTTAGTAAACTTTTTTAATACACCTATATAGACATTATGGTATATTTTCTGTACTAAAATTCTCATTACAAAACAATACAGTTTATACATTTAGATGGGCTGTAGGCGGTAGTAAATTTTGTATGACTGTATCTCGACTACCATACAGCCGTGTAACATACGTCATGGTAGAGCGGTGTTGCGTGTCGCGTTCCCTTTTCTCGGCTGAGTGCCGAAAATATCTGAGCTAAGCAAAACACGGCGATGCGATGAAACACGGACATGGCGAAAATATAAGAGTTCCTTGTTGACTTCGGAACCCTAAATATAAAATTTTAAAATAATTCCATTTTTAAATAATATATTATGTGTAATAAACAGTGAAAGAAACTACGTACTTTATGGTTATGGTTATATTAAATGCTATGCCATGGCTTTCACCGGTGATCAATCTAGATTACCAGATTGTTTGACGTTAATGTTTACTGATCAACTCCTTGGGATTAAAATAAAAAAATGCTTTATTCAATTTATGCCCCATTAAGGCAATTATAAACGTCAAAACATTACTACCAGTTCGGAAAACATCACAATCATCGAGGACAAACGGCAAGAAACTGGATCGGGCATTTTTTTTTTCAAATATGTGTACTATTTTTACAATTAATAATAATTTTGTGGATACACAGAGAGGGAGTCGCTTCAGACATCACTATCGTTCACATAATTATCTACCCTATAATAAATAACCTATTGACAGTAAAACCGGATCGTAACATGAAGGTGTAGGAATCGATTTTTCTCAGTAAGAGGTCTGTCTAAAGCAAAAGTAATTTTTCAAATTCCTTCAGATTCTCCGGCTATATTAAAAGTATATATGGTAGGGTTATTCTAAATTTCGTTCTTCCACGGCTTCGAAATAAATAAAAAAGAAATCAGAAAGTGTCAAGTCTCTTTATTAATATTAACCTACGCCTTTTTGCAATTTAATTTTCTTATATGAATAACTCATGTTAAAACCTCATAGTTTTAGGCATTGAATAATAAAAAAATAATTCCAAAAAAATATTTTTGATCAAAAAATTGTGAAACCGCAGAAATCGCTAAGAGGCACGGGTTAATAGATATAAATGCGATAGAGACAAAAAACTTTGAGATTTCTTTAATTGTTTATTTTGTTCTGGGACCATAAAAATTGAACTATTTTTAAAATAAGGACCACTTTAATGTACTCGTATAGACAATGACAGTATTTCACCGATTTTATGTATCTGCTTGCCATAATAAATATGTATAAAATAATTATGATACATTAATTAATGAAATGAAATGATAGTGATATGTGGAATGAAATCAGATCAAAGTCAGTTAATTACTTCATCAGTGGATTACAGGGACATGTGACAGTTAATTTACATAATTATACGTGTGTTAATTATGCGGTATATATTTCAATATAGCAATGGTCCAGCTATCCTATATTAAGCCTGACATAAAGCCATAACATGGAGGTTGAGTATGTACTAGTAGCCTTAGTTACTTTCAATTATAGAGATGAATTTTTGTAGTCAATCATCTAGTTGTGAATTCTGTTAGCTGTATCACATCGCCTCGCTAAGGGTTTTCTACATATAATGGTGAGTGTTCTGAATAGCTGTTCCAATCTAATTCCCTCCTCTCCTTTCCACAACGGAACCACACGCGCTGGGCTTTGGAATCACAGTTTTACGGTAACCTCCATCTTGGCAGGAACTCAAAAGTTCTCTATGTCTTATCTTTGTCGTACTGTGAAGGTGTGGAGCCATCTCCCGGCCAATGTATTCCCTCCTTCTTATGACATCGGGTCCTTCAAGCGTAACGTGGAGAGATATTTATGCAGGCCGGGATGACAGCGGCGACCTCCGATGGATTTCGAGCTCTCGGTGGTTGCCGTTGTGTTTGGATTGTACTGTGCTTACCATAAGGGACAGTACAGTCAATGTGCCGAGCTGTTGCGTAAAAAAATAAATTAAAATAAAAACTCGGTATCGTGGGACACCCGGTAGGGACGAAGTTCGTTTTGCTATATATTATGTATTATTAAATAACAAGCACAATAAAGGAATGGTAATAAAATTGTATTTAATAAATAACACTAAAATGAGACAAACACATGTATATATTTCTCTTTTTAGTGTATTTTTTTACCGAACCGACTATACTGTTAGCTTTAGGGGCCCTGGAGCCTTTGCGGCTTTTACAGCTTCACCGGGCTTGTTTTTAGTGTCGGTCGGAGGTCGCGGTCGGGCAGTTGTTGCAGTTTAGCTCCCATGCGCCAAGCGTGTGATAAGGAATTTCGTTTCAAAATACAGAAAGCCATTTCCTATAGAGCTTGATTTTAGTTACTGGACTGTACGCTAGGGCTGGCATTTAGTTATAATATGCTATGAAAATTTCGATTGAATAAAAATCTATAAATTGGTTACTGAAAAAACCTTAAAAAGGTTGGTTAAAAAACGTGAATTCATTTCGTTTTAATGTATTTTTTTTTACCTAGTACCCAACATTTCCGATAATATTGTTTATTTGTTGTTCATTCAGCGTCATTCTAGCGTCATACACAAACCAATAATTACGTACATACATCGATAAAGCGTGAACAATCGCGACTGACGTAAGCTTATTTGACTACTGTTTGACTACTATTTATCGTGCGTAGGCGTCCGTTTGGGTGCACTGTTATCGCTCATTGTAATGAGTCGTCATTCTGTAGTTATATTTTTTTATCGTTGTAGCTTTAGCGTTGTGACCCCAATCTCACTTGATTTTAAGTGACGATGAGTCCCAAGATGGTAATACGTTACCATGCTATGGTTTCATCACGATATTTTCTTCACGGAAAGCTCGGGCTCATTGTAGGGTTTCGAACGCACGTCCATCAACGCGATGTCCGTACACACTACCACTATATATGTATTCTTTAACCAAAATATCAGGCTTATTATAGGATTCGAAGTAACATCTATTGATGCGTTTTCCGAACATACTACCACTGAACCATTATCCCATACAGATATAACCATTAATATGAAAATATAGTCATTAAAATATTCCATTCTTCTAAGCAAGGGAAAGATATCGTATATCACGTATACGGACGCTTAATGGCTTTAAATGGCGAGAACTGAAAGGTTTCTGTGATATCAAGTTAGATGCGAACGTGATGGACTATTATTATCAGTTTACCTTGAGGCTTGTGATGCTACCAACCAAGTACCCAGTAGTATTTTTTTTATTTATACTTTTGGCACTTTCTTTTTAGGATAAAATTGAGAGCTGCTCGCTCACCATATGACGAAAGTACGACATAATTCGTTTTAATTCATTTTATTTAAAATATTGTTTATTTATACACAATGAAATATAAAAATCAGTAAAATGAATTTACATAATTGTCATTGATAACTAACTTCATCATGTTATCATAACGCGGGAAACATTTTGGAATTATTTCGTTTTGTTACGTTAAGTATTACTTCTTACGTGCATACATAAATACAAATAAATTTTTAATCATAAATGACCAGGGCTTTTTTTTTTGAAGTGAAACTTCTTATGCGACTTCCAAGCGTTAAACGTTAACTGTTAATCGTTTAACGCACATTATCGGTCTCTCCTCTTTGTGTGAGCCAGAGCGAGAGAGCAATATATTATCGGTCTCTCCTCTTTGTGTGAGCCAGAGCGAGAGAGTAAATGTCGGTTTGAATGTATATTGCACACTGCTTAAATAAAATAGAAAATATCTTTTAAAATGAAGTTTCACTTCTATCGTGTGTGAATCGCACACACACCTTTTTTTTGTATAATTTTATATATGTTTATAAAAATAAAATGATTGAGGTTTGCTGTCGTACGCGCATCACGCAAAAACCACTGTATAGATTTAGATCAATTATTGTTCGTTTTACTACTTAGATAGTTAGTCCTTACCAAAATAAATATATCACGATATCCTCACTAATAATAATTATGTAATTACACGGGCGGAGCCGCGGGCACAACTAGTTCTTACATAAAATGGAATATTTAAAAAAAAACAATACCATAAAATGTGATTTTTAAATTTAAACCACAGTTATCAATTATATATTATGTTACAAAAGTGATTCATCGGACAATGATAGTAAATAAATAAAAAAGGAAACGTTAAACTTAATTTAAGAAAAATACTTCATGCGAGCGGATCTAGCTAGTATTTAATCATTTAATTTAGTCCACGTATCAAAACGCGTATTTTGATGTGTTAGAGTTCCGGATAAAGAAGAGGAAACAGAGTATAACAACGCCAGAGCCCACGAATACTGATAATTGTAAAAAAAGAAATGTATAGTTCTAAATTTTTTTGCTAGATGGCAGTAATTCTAATAAATTTTATAGTGAAAATATTTTTTTATGATGCCCTTCTCCCTTATCCGATGGTCTGTTACAAGGACCGCCGTCCTCTACGAACACGTCATAATAAATCAGATACTATTAATTATACGATGGAGAATAGTGCCAATGTGATTACGGATTCCGTACAGATAGCTTAGTTTTCGTTTAATGACTTTACCATTAACTCCGCACTATTGGCTGGGCGTGATAGCAATAAGTGTGCTTTATGACCGCACGTACTTTATAGGCAGGCAACCACCGGCTTGAAGAGATTTTCGCGGCTGAGTGCCTGAAGCTCTCGCCCACAAGTCCGGTGAAGCTGTAAATGCCGCAAAGGCTTCAGGGCCTCTAAGGATAACAGTATAGCCAGATCAAAAAAAAAAAAAGGCTTGAAGGGATTTTCGATCGAGCCATCGGATGTAATATGTGTCTTACGGTACTTACGGTGTTACAAGCGTCCATAGGCTGCGGTAACCGCTTACCATCAAGTGGGCCGTACGATTCTTTGCCACCTTAGTTTTATAAAAAAATACTCGTATGTAGAAGTCGTTGACGTTTTGTCAAAATAATAATAAATCGTTTTCCATTTTAAAATGCGTATACGAAGATTTTCACAAAAAATGTGTTGTAACATAAATGCCTTTGACACTGAATACCGACTATAAAGTCCTCTGCACACCTATCGATATAAACATAACTTTTATCATGTAAAAAATTCAAAAGATTTTTATGCAATTATCTTCTAATCTATTAGGTACGAAAACATTTGAGCACAAAACCTCTATGGAGACTCGTCATGGTATATCTTGATACTACTGATAATTTTTGAAAACACATTGTTGTTACTGGTAATTTCAAAAAATTCAGTATATCTTACTCTAGTTCTTGTTAACAATCATAGATTAGCTCAAATCTATGTTAAGAATATAATTATTTTCAGCAAAATATGAAATTTATTTTTAATTATGTGAAGTTAGAACTGAAATCACACTGTCATTTACTTAAGGACCGATTTTTAATCAAGAAATAAATTTATTAAAGGAATAATTATTAAGCATTGACAGGTTTCCCGTACATTTTCTGTCAAAACTTCTAGAATATTACACAAATAAAGTTATCTGACGATTGTAAACTCAGCCTTAAGTCAGATAGTTTAACCGTCATGGAACACGATAAAAGTCATTGATATTATTTGAATCTTAGAACATTTAATATTTATTGTGTAATTACTAATGTGGTCTTCTTCTTCTTCGGTCTCAATTGAGTCTTTTAAGTTCTATATACATCCTCTTCTCTAAACCTAAAATCCGTTTATCTGTGGCACTTTAATTATACGTTTCACCGACCCCAATTTTACTTAATATACCTACTCTGTAAGAAAAGTTATATTACTTTTGTTCAATTCCGTATCGATCCCCTGATTAGCTAGGTGACTGTATCCCATTCTCACTGTTTAATCGCTTTTTTGTGGATCCAATGGTGTTTTTAGGGTTCCGTACCTCATAATGAAAAAAAAAAAGCGAACGAGCTTTACATGTGTAACATCTGACATGTTATCCTACTATGAAATTGAGATAAAATGAAATGAAGTCAATTTAGTCGTCATATCGAATATATTCTAAGCATGGAAATATATGTAATTCTATATTAAGGCGCGCAATAGTAACTTAAATCTTGAAAAAAATATGAGTCTGGTATCTTTTTAATCGAATTATTAGATCTTTAATGAAAATTTTATTTAATTAACACAAGGAGTAATACAATTTATTTATCAATAATTATTATTCTAGTTCAATTTGGGGAAGAGCGGAGACAATAGACTTATGATAACTAAAATATGTCACATATACTTGTGATTTCAATGTTATTTAAAAACCGTTGAAAAACAGCGTCAATAACACATTACCACTGTTAGTTGTCGGAACATTTCGATTTGTGTTCATTTCGAGCTTGAGTTCATTATTCAAAATTTAACAATGATGAAGTTTGTCAGACGCTTAATAGTAAAGATAATTGTCAATATAGTTTACAGATGTAAATATAACCTGAGATATTATACACAAAACTGTATAACTTTAGATGAGTGCACAGCTGATGCGTTCTTCTTCTCTATTTACCTTTCTCTTTCTTCTCGTCACACATACACATACAGTATGTTGGCCGACTGTACGTCGTGGTACCAACCTCACGCAAAATGGGTTGGTACCATCTAACAGTCATCTCTCCGCAACCGCGCGCGCTCATTGGTTAAATCAAATAGTAGTCTCCTGTAACACATCTCCGTCCCTTTTCCAAAATCACTCCCACACAAAAATATCCAGCAACAGAGAGGAAAGATGTTACACATCAAAAAACAGTACCCTTATAGGATCACTTTGCTGTCCTCTGTCTGTCCGTGTGCTTAGCCCCTTTTTCTCGAAAAAAACTTGAGGTATAAAGTTGATATTAATATCATATACTAAGATCTATGGCCTATATTGCTGTAAAAAATCTAATTTCTAGGTTAACACATTGAATAGATACGGTACCTACTTCATAGTTAAAATATCAGTCACTGAGCAATTATCAAAACGTATAGGGTACTTCCCGGAGAACTACATTCTTGAAATTTGACCTGAAGAGAAGTCTTTTAACATGTAAAGTGTATGTTGCAAGTGATTACATATGGTGCTGAGACGTGGTAGCTAACTAAGGGCCTCATAAGAAAGCTCAAACTCACTTAAAGGGTAATGGAAAGGGCTATGCTTAGAGTTTCTCTGCGTGATCGGATCAATAATGAGGAGAACCGCTAGAAAACCAAAGTCACCGACGTAGCCCTAAGAATAGCTAGACCTAAGTAGCAGTGGGCGGGCTACGTAGCTCGTGGAGCGGATGGCCGATGATGCCAAAGAGTTCTCGAGTGGCGGCCACGTACCGGAAGACGCAGCGTAGGCAGATCCGCCACAAGGTGGTCCGATATCCTGGTAAAGGTAAAGGGAAGCCGCTGGATGGGGGCAGCACAGGACCGGTCGTTGTGGTGATCTTATATCTGGCATATGTCCAGCAGTGGACGTCTTTCGGCTGAAATGGTGATGAAGGAAAAAATTCAACAAAAATATATTTAAAATGCAAGAGGCAGGCGCCACACAAAAACCTTATGAAAAATGTATACTAAAGCTACTGACGACGAAGTTAATGTTAAGTAGTTAATGTTACGTATTAAACGCTAGACGCTCAGAATACAACAAATGTAGCACATCTGTACTAATTAAAACTAAATCACAGATGTCAACACCATTAGTCTGAATTTTCTAAGAACAAGACTGTAGCTTAATTTATATGGTTAGCAAAAATTATTATGAATTACTTAATTATATTATAATAATTATACTTATATTATTGTAAGAGTTTCCTTGTTTGAGGCGTTAATCTCTGGAACTAAAAGTCTGATTTGAAAAAATATTCTTGTATTTATCGCCTATTTATTGAGGGAAGCAGTAGAAACAGCAGCAATCATGAACGTCAAGCAATCTGTCAAGCTGTAGGCTTGTACGGGAAGTGAGAAAAATGATAGGTTTACACGGGTACGTTGGCAGCGGTGCGGTGGGGAATTGGTCGAATAAATTTAACACGGGTCAAACAGCTCGTAAGCTCGTAACAGATCATAACAGATCGAGATGTCGCCAAAAATCCTGTAAATCAAAATGTCTTATTACATTTTCATCTTATGTTAAGTGACGATTTAACTGAATATTGTAACGGGCTAGGCCTACAAACTTGTGATTCGGAAGTGGACGGCTATCTGAACATAATAGGCATCTTGATGTTAGTAACCAATAAAGCTACAGATTGTTTGAACGCGTTAATCTTTGTACCAGCCAGATTTGAAATATTTTTTGAATTTTTTTAGCCTTTTATTGAGGATTTCTGCTTCATAACTTCATGCTACGAACCTAAAGGTCGAAGCAGTAATATATCTAAAATAATTTAAAAAGACACCGAATCGATTAAATTGGAGAATATAAGAATAATATACAACCAATATTTATGTAAAAACGGTTCAGCAATGTACGGTATGTATTGTACAATGTATGGAAACGGAATCCTAAGGACGTGAGTTTTACTTGCTACTTGTCTCAATTCTGTTTGGTTAAAGACTTGTCTATGGAAATCAAAACTGTATGTTGTTGATCTGATTTTAGTAGGATAAATATTTTCACACTAATTTCAAGCATATTCTAACGTAGATGTTAATATTATTTTCCGTCAAATGTAATTGAGGTAAAGGGTATTAAAGTGATTTTAAATAGGGTTACGTCGAAAATAACGAGGAATTTATAATACAAGAAGAGTTTTTTTTTCTAGTAACTAGGCACATTATCGCCTCTGTAATGCCGGCCTGCATAAATATCTCTTTACGTTACGCTTGAAGGACCCGATGTCATGTTTAAAAAAAAAACGCTTTTGGGGCGATCGAATGCATTACGCTGAGTAAACCATAAGAGATAAATTAATGAATTTTAACACATAACTGTAGGCATTAAAAAGATTTACAAAAAAGTCTGCAACAGCATATGAATATCTTCTAAGGATCACCCACAATAAGCATTTTTGTCTTTAAAATGACTGGCGGTCGACTGGTGGGAATGGGTGCAGAACGATTCGCGCGTGCGCTCGACCAACGATATATTGTTTTTTACTCGGGACTACGCTGTGTACGAATTATTGACTACTGCAGAATGTAAAACGTCTGCGGAGCAACTAATTTTTATTATTTTAAAGCTCTTATCAAAATGTTTAACAATTTGGATGATATTTTAAACTTTTCTAAAAATATCTTCATTAAGTCGTGCTTTTCATCGTAGTCCCTATGAAATAAAGTATCTACTAAAGTCACAATGAAACGAAAACTGTTAGTTTTATGCAATTACTCTTGTGCATTGTGAATTTTAACAAGTTGAAGACAAGTTGGTGAGATTTGTCTTGTAGTTTTTAATAGCAGCCAATTCAAGAAATTCCTTTTGCGAAATGTTAATTTAATTTAACGTTGTTTTATGCAATGATGGCTCAGTGGTAGCATGTACGGACATCGCGTCGATGGACTTTCGGTGAAGGAAAACATCGTGATGAAAGCATAGCATGGTGGCAGCGCTTTTTCTAATGCTCGCCTGACTAGCTACCACCCTAAAGTTGAAAAACTGTCGCCAAGCACCAATAGCTGTGTTTCGGCAAGCTGCACTTGAGAGCCAGCCTTCCAGTAGGCTTTATCGTGCTACCATCTTGAGTCACGTCGTCACTTAAGATCAGATGAGATTGTGGATAAAATGTCAAACCAGTAAGGAAAAAAAATATGGATTTTTTACATCATTTAGTAAACGTCTACGAAAGGAAATGACATCGGCTAAAGCCATCCTCTCCTGCGGCCAAACCCGATGAAACTGTAAAATCAATCTGAAGCTTCAGGGCCCTTATGGCTAACAGTATAGTCAGATCGAAAAAAAAAAGAAAGGAAATGGAAAAAAATATTAAGCATACAATTGTATCACGGGTAGTATATTATGTGACAGAGTTAATACAAAAAAGGATATGTCGACGTGAAACTTACTATTTGTCAAGCGATCTTAAAATAGGACTGACGGCTAGATCATGACACGACTATTCTTGATGATATCGTTGGATTCTTCACATGTCATCAGAAATTCTGTATAATATTCCTATTTAGAGTTATATTGCTGTATCTGCTGTCTAAGGTAATCTGTTTTATTATTTGTATTCTATTTATAATGATCATTCAAAAGTTTTGTGATAAAGATGATGCCATTTTTTTTAATAAATTTTAATCCGCAATACTATACAGTACAGTGTCTATTTTATTTCCTGTGTATGTTTATTTCCTATAGTGTTTATTTTATCTTTATACCAGTTTTAGCTATTTCATCATTACTTTAACGTATACTGTGAATTTAGTCAGAACGTTTACACGGTCATTTACAGTTCACTCAGGCACAGAACTCACCTCAGATCGCGCGTCCAACGCGCCGTAACCCAACTCGGCAGGTGGTTCCGTAAATGGCGCATAGCTCTCAACCCTGATAAGAGTATATACCGCGATTCTCTTTAATCCCGGACAACTACGAAAGACACTTGAACCCCTCCACCTTTTCGGTGTCCCGATCCCCTGGGCTACCCAGACTAAATACCTGGGTGTCACCCTCGATAATACGCTTAGCTTCAGGGCACATGTCCGTAGAGTCCGAAACAAGGCTGCTATGGTCTTGGCTCGCTTGCATCCTCTGCTATGCTCGGTAAGTAAATTGTCTCTTAGACATAAGCTTACACTCTACAAGACTTGTATCCGACCGATCTTAACATACAGTTGCGTAGTATTCGCCCATATGGCGAAATCAAACTTCAGCCCCTTACAAACGTTGCAAAATCGGTTTTTACGCAAAATAGTTAATTCCCCATGGTTTGTTCGAAACGAAGACCTCCATAAAGATATGGAACTTCCTTCGATCAAATCTTACATAAAAACTCTCGCGAAGAGCTATTTCGACAGAGCTTCAAACCATCCGAACCCGTTAGTAGCATGCGCCGCAACATATACCCCAGTCCCAGACGCCCCGAAGGCAAAACGTAGGCCACGGAACATATTTACCGACCCCGATGACGAAATCACGGTAGCTAACGCGTCATACCCATCCGTCTCTTCAAGTCAAGCGTGGTTGCGTCCACGGCCGCGAAACCACCGTTCCCTCCGTAGGGGACGGGCGGTTAACTTCGCTCCTGCACACCCGCCACGACCACCCTCTCCAGCGGCAACTCAAGCCTAGGTCCGTTCCTCCGGCATGGAGCCCTTGAGCCAGCAGCCGCTCGCGCGATACAGTGACACTGCATTCACTAGCTATCGACACACACACATAACACTGCACTTCACACATGTACACCACTCAGGTACATAGGTTCTGTAAGGGACCTTTTTTTTTCTTTTTTTGGCTAGTTAGTTTAGACAAAAATTACCAAATCACTAAATACATATACACATGTTCCTTCCTTCCTCCCAGAAGGCAGGAACATGTATATTTGTACAGTTAGTTAGCTCGAATTTCTATGGATAGGGATTCAGTCAGATCGCGACTTTTTCGCATGATCGGCAACAGCCCAAGCCGAGGTTCGGCCACTTTGGCACCCTTGGAGCTTGTTGCCTAGCTTTCGCGGCTGAGTGCCTTCCGCGCTCGCCCCCAAGCCCGGTGAAGCTGTAAAAGCCGCAAAGGCTCCAGAGCCCCTAATGCAAACAGTATAGACATTTCGAAAAAAAAAGAACGTTTACCTATATAACTCGAAAAAAAAAGCCTACTTTTCCAATGCACACAAATATGGAGCCAAAATAAACAGTATCACCAAGTTTCCTTCGTGATTGAATGAAATATACAGAAAACTTTGTATTACCGCGCCGTATCCGCGAATAATAAATTTACTTTTGAAGAATAAGCTAGATAGAAAAAAACACGATAAATCAACAGCACGGAACAATCGCTTTATTTCGTTTTGAGTGTGCATCTCTGCTTAAACCAATTCCTACTTCGGAACTTGATAATAAATTACCCTTTGACCTGACTTTATTTACTGCGTTTCATTCTACAAATAAGATATGAGTCGTTCTGATATAAAAGTTTTGATTTTGTAAACTGAAATTGCATCACAGAAATTTATTGCATCTTTGCTATCATTCTATATTCACAAATAAACAACTTTATCTACGTGTGTCATGATTTCGTACAAACATTTCAAATTAGATTCCATGTTATTTCAAAGTGACTGAAGAACTATTGCAGAATCATGTAACATTACTAGTTTTTGTCGGTAGCCTTGACCGAGTCACTATAATCTTAGAATCGCTTCGTTTACGAAGGAACATTGCCTCATTGGCCGTATTTTATCGTCTGTATTATGGCGATTGTTATGAAGAGTTCTTTGCCCTTTTCTCATTATTTCTTTTCGACTTCAAGGCCACGCGGACTGGTATTCAAAGCCTTGTACACAATACGAGTAGAATCACCTGTTAGTCAGCGTGTTACCGCCATCCTACGATATTAGATCTTTCAGTCGAGTAGACGCAGATCTTACTAGTAATGGTATATTGTTCCAGCACTTACTAGCGCTGTATCGAAAACTACCTGTAAAAACTTCTATACAGTGACATACAGTAGTTGTTCAGACGTAGCTCTAGGATCAAATGGCCTGTCCTACCTACCCAATAATTATACAGGTACAGTGGTGTTCCAAATTGAATTAATCCAAACAGAAAATATGGGAAATATAATAAATTAAATATAGGTTCTGATTGCTAGCAAAACGTGAACAAGCATTTAAGAACTTTTTAACTATATAAAATATTATAAAATCTATCTTGAGCAGGAAACGAACCTGTGATCTCTCGTTTTAATAGGAGAGCCGCCGATACTGAAACGCGAAGCCTCTCGTTCACATTTACCTTTTGATAAATGGTTATCTATAAATTACCTGCTGTAAAATTTATAGACTCTAATCTCTCACTTTATAGGGTGGTAATGGAGGAAGCACCTTCGTTTAGAGTCATAAAGTCAAATATAACGGGCCCGCGCATACTATTTTATGATTACGTAAAGCTTCATTTCGCCTTGGATGGATCCTATACCCTCCGACGAAACATCTGTCACCCGGTTATTATACAAGTTTTATTAATTTGTCAGGTTGGTAATTTGGGCAAAATTTTCACCGTTTTTACACTTAAGTTAAAAGGCATTAAAAATTATAAGCAGTCATAAAAATAAAGTGAAAGCTTTTACCCAACTTTACTTCGTTATAAAATAATACCTAGACAACTAACACTAGAAAAATATTTAAAAGAAATAAGACAAAATTACCAACTGCGTGTCGATCTACGCGCAGTGTAGGGTTCCGTAGTTGCCTGTCACAATATGCAGAGGGGGATATAGAGAGGGGGTTTTAAATAATTTTCAATGGAATTTGTAGGAAATTACTTCTCCAAGTACATAAGTTCATTGACTTGTTAATTTGTAAAGCTTACGTACATCTGATAGTTTTCCTTTTAACTTAATTATATGTATGTATGTATGTACTATCATTAATATTTTCACATATTCAGAAACAACCATTTAGCTGAAGAAGACAGAACATACATAAATCACGCCTCTTTTTCAACGGGGTAGGCAGAGACTGTTACACTTACATACATCTTTCCCTGACATACATCTTTCGCTTCTTCATCATTCATTAATCTTTTCATGCACGCTCGTCGGTTTAGAGTACTCTTGACCTGATCTTTCTTCAGAACGTCCCCGGTTTGATCGTGGAACGTTCGTGTAGGCTTTACTCTTCCAACGTTCCCATTCACACTCATTTTATAAATCTGTCTAGTCATTCTTCTTTCATTCATCCTCTCTACATGCCCAAACCATGCAAGCATACCTTTCTCAATCCGTGTCATTATATCTTCTTTTATCACACTATTTCTTACCCTGTCACTCAGTTTCACTCCTAATAAACTTCTTAGCGCTCAAAGACACAAGATCCTTTATTTGCGTTAGGGTATTGGTAAGGAACATAAAAAAACATTTAACAGGCGAAGAGGGGGGGGGGGCACATGATTCTAAAAAAAATTAGCAGTTTAAAGCTTAATATTCCGCAAACAGAACCCTTAATCGAAAAGTGGTTGTCACTCACTCGAAATATTTTGGAACGACCTATCCCATAACACCCCATAAGAGGGGACAGAGGAGAAAAAAGTAATTCCCACTTGTAGAGGAAGTACCCAAAAATTTTTTTTCCAAGGTTTTATTTATCGCTTTGTCGGTGTGATTAATATGTATACACATAGCAAATTACAGCTTTCTAGTACTTTGAACCTCTGAGCTACGCCGCGGACAGACAGACAGACATAGCCAAACTATAAGGGTTCCTTGTCGTCTTCAGAACCCTAGAAAAGAAAACCCTATTTTATTAAAGTGTTTATTTTTTATATTAATTTTGAAACTTGTCAAAAATTTTTACACATGATAAATGCTCAATTTTAGGATATTATGGCTTTTTATTAATATGCATTAATATTATATTATAAGTTATAAGTCATACAAAAGTTAGCATTCAAATACTAATGACTTCCGTTATCAGCAGTCTGAATTATAATTCTATAAAGCGGAAGTTTCTTCGGCACGCCATCTGTGCATAACTTTGATCCACAGGATTTGTAAATATTAAGCATAGTTTAATTATGCTAAGGGGAGCATCGTACATGGAATAAACGAATGTTATAGTGCTTCTCTGATATCAAGCCTGCGACCTTATGCTACATATAAATAACATCTGTATTTAATTTTACGGAATTTACAATCTTTACTTCTATATGTACTTATTTAGATTGCAAACAAGCATTACGGCCCGCCTGATCGTAAGCGGTTACCGTAGCACGAACGCATGTAACACCATAGGTATCACTAGCGCCTTGCCGACATTTAACCCCCCTACCCCAAAGAGCTCTGGAGACCCTACTCACCGGAGGAATACAACACGAGAATATTTGACTGCGATCTTCAGTAGTGTGTAAGTATTTCACCAGTCGGACTGCCCCAAGTAGAAAGGAATCTCCAAATAAATTTCTGTGCCCTACCTCTCTTTGAACCCACCTCTCAAAGGAGCTCTGGAAACCATACTCATCGCATATGCGATCTTGCGTAGGGTGGAAGTATTCCACCAATCGGACTGTCCCAAGTAGAGAGAAGAAATTCTCTCTTAATTATTCCTGAGTGTCAAGTTTATTATTCTTATTAAGTTTTATATTGTAACTACGCGAACGAAGTCACTGGCGGTTACTAGTGATATTATAAAAACAAACTCATAGCTGTTATTGACAGCTAGAAACAAAAACAAAATCTCTTCCAGTTTTTCTACTACATAAGTTGGATTTCGCAAGCTCGTCACGTGTTTTATATGATTTTAGCGTAAAGGAAGACGAGCTGTGCTCCGGTTTTCCTTGTCGGTAGATCTCGACGTGTCGGATTTATGTTTTTCTATCCCGTCGTGTGTGCTGACTACGAGTTTTACAAAATATTATATCCTGTAAATATTTGTAGCATTAACAACTTCCTCTTCTCTTTTCGCAGTCATGTTTATATTCCGAAGTAAAATCATGAATTTGAATAGCGAGATTTTCGAACAACATTATTTAAAGCACGGTCGAGTTTCATGTAGCTTTTTCTCGTAGACAGGGTTGTTTATTTTTTAAAACTTTTGGTAGTTTTTTTTAATAATAGATACCTAAAATAAATTGAATAAAATTTTACAAAAATCAAATATCTTGTAACTTTTCTTTACGTTTTTTTATTTTGTTGTCGGAAAAATTGACGAGCTCATGAGCACTGTACTTTGAAGGACAGTTTGACAATCGTACAAATAAATGAAATGGCAGAGGGTCGATTCGTCTTTAATACTATATAAGTATATTATTTAGCCCTATATGATGTAAGTCCTGTGCCTCCAGCTACGCTCGTGTGGAATACAGAATATATTTTTTTCTAAATTAAGTATAATTTTACTTAGGTATATTAATTATGAAATAAATAATAAGATATATTTTTAATTAAATATTATGTATTTGATGGAGTTTTGCTATATAAATGCTATATAAACATATATTTGCTTTATATCAAGGTCTCTTTGTATACAACATTCCTCATTTTTTCGATACGCGAACATGCGACATATAATTGTCCATGTGAAAAGCATGACTGTAGGAGATCAACTCCAGCAGTTTTCTGAGTATGGCCTTGAGACTTATTTATTGGTGTTCCCATCCGCCACCCATGGCGGCTGCCAGCCAGTCATTTTAAAGACAAAAATGCTTATTGTTGCTGATCATTAGAAGGTACACATATACTTTCGCTTATATTTTTGTAGGTCTTTACACTACAATAGACTAAATACTCGTAACTATAGAATATAAATATACTGTAAACTACAGCCATACCAAAATTCATCGTATTCGGTCTAGTAGTTTCTGTGTGATTGGCGAACAAAATTAACAGACATATCAGACAGAAAGACACCCATAGTATTTTTTCTTGAATGTCTTTAATGTACAAATTTCGACTCCTTACTATTTTATGATAAGTAAAGATTTTGTCGCTTACGTGATGTAGTTTGGTTAGTGTATATAAGTGAAGTGGATTATAAATAATAATTAAGAACATGCATTTTAAATTGTCACAAAAACTCCTGTGACAGTTACAATAAGCGAGAATTTTGTTCATGTAATTCTCATTAAGTGAACAATGTTCACTTTGAACATCTGAATCTGAGAACTAACTACATTTTTATTAGTTTAAAAAATATTTCATGACATCCAGTGAGTTAAAATGTAGAATATAACTTCAGCCAAATTAATTGCAAAATATTACCATTCATAACACAACCTGTAAGAAAAAAAAGTACTTAAATTAAAAAAAAAAGAGAGAAATAAAACTATATAACTTAAAATAAATATTTATCCTTCAAGAATTCTTTTAATCTTGCTTTAAGTATATTCTTTGATTCAGTTTCTCTCAGGTCTTTAGGCAATTTATTAAATAGTTTAGCTTCCTCAAATTTTATGTTTTGAATAGTATACTTGGTTTTTCTCGGTTTAGTTACTATTAATTTATATATGATTCTTAAACAATGTTTTGATGTCTTTTTTCAAAGCTTATATGTGAATGTAGATTTGCTTTACAGTCATAATATACGTCTCACCATATATTTTTTTACTGGACGTTAAATTATCATAATTAAATAGTGTTTTTATTGCTTTATTTTGCGCGATTTGTAGTTCTTCCTCCTTATTTGAATCCTTTAAATGAGGCGTGGAAAGGCATTTAGATTTATGCAGTTTATGCAGGCCGACATGACGGCGTGTCTTCCCAAAAATAAGATAAATCCGACTGAGTATCTTGCCGATTCATCGCAATGACTGGGAATTTTTCCAAAACGGTAGTAGTGTTTTGACTTTCATATGTGCCTTGTCTGAGCCTAAATTGGACTATTTATTTTTATGTAATTTGTGAATATGTAGTCGCCTTTATTTCAGGGCTGTATCACACTTTCCATTATGTGGTGTGCATTTGGCCGAGCTATTATAAAAAAGTGAGTAGATTGATCTTCGAAATTATTTCATTGGTGAAGTCTTATCATCTCCTACACTAATGCGACAGTGATAAAATATTGTTGTTAGTAAGTTGAGGAACTTTAAGCGTAGAGTTTACAAGAACTTACCGAGGCCAGTGCCGGCAACTTTTATAGGTCAAACGAAGTAAGTACTACTTATGAAAATTGCTCTCCTGTGGTGTTGCAACTAGAAGACAGAACATTCAAATATCAATTAAAATTTAAATAATTTTAACGCAGCGATAGCAATGTCGGAACTTTTTTTGGCGGGATCAGAAACTGTCATATAGTGTTTTAATTTTTTATTCATAAATTTGTATTATTTGACCCTATATTGTGTAATACAGGTGGCGTTTTGCATAATAAAGTTTGGTTATTGTGCACAAGTGAAGTGGTTTGGAAATAACAACATGGATCACGAATTCTGAGATGCCACAAAAACTCCCTAGAAAGTTTAAACAAGGGAGCTACCATCTTGTTAAGATACACAAATAGCCATAACACTGGAAACTATATATACACTCGATAATGGCAGTAATGATCTTCAATAAAGAAAACCAGTTGCCAAGTTAGGAAAAAGAACAAGAAGAAGATTAATAAACTGCTCTACTACAGAAAGTATTACATTATATATAATAATATTAATTAATATTTCTACAGGTTATAGTAAAATGTAAATTTCTAGCGTAAGTGTACGCGATGTCTAAAAAATTCATCGGTACATTTCGGGGCAAAAATTTGCTGCCATCCAATCGATATTGCGCGGGTCTAAACCACTCGAACACAACGACTGGTCATATAGCCATATCATAATCACATTATTTAATAATTAATATCATGCTCATAGAGCGTGTCCAATTTATTGGATTTGCATTGTAACGACAGGATTTGATATTGACAGCAAGTCCGGCGATATTGTTCCATAAAAGTGTGTTTTATACTATAAACCTAATAAAACCAGACTGGATTAAATCGTCGATAACAGTCACGTCTACGGTGATGTGCCTGTATATTTACTTCAGCAGACAATGGATATTTATTGACGTGTTTTTTTTTATATTTATTAGTTTAGAGTTTAACCACAATGTCACGTGATAAGTAACGTAATGTACACTGAGACGGCACTCAGGAACCGTGTTTATTTTAGTCCACTTATTAACTGAGGTCTTCAGTATCCCATAGCTCAAACGAGAATGTCTTCTAGACTAGTGCGATCACAGAGCACACTTACGGCTATTGCGCCCAATCAATATTGCGAGTCAATAGTAAAGTAAAAATACTAAGTCATTAGTACGGATTCTATATTCAAATCGACACGATTCTCCGACGTATATTAAACAGTATATTATTTATTATGACGTTGGAAATGGGATGGAGAAGACGATCCTTGTAACCGTAACGATGTGGCCGAAGATAGTTGTAATACGCTATGCTTAGAGGGACTACTTCTCAAATGTAGATGACGGAATACACTTTATAGATACTTGGCAACAAGTTTTCACCTTGTAAGTGGTAATTTTTTTTTTACTCGCCTTTTATTATTTTATTTGTATAAAAATGAATGTTCTTCTTCCTTTCGCTCTTATCCCTCCTGAGTAGGGTCAGTATAACATGTTTTCACTTTCATTATCCTGTAGGTATTAACTGTAATTTCAGTATCACACCTTTAATAAACATATCATTCCTCACATAATTCTTCAGTAAAGACTAAAGTAAAATGGCTAAGGTTAATGATAATATACGTTTATATACAACATGTTATCAAGCCGCAGTTATACATCCCTTTCTAGGGTTCCGAAGTCAACACAGAGCCCTTATAGCTTCGCTATATCCATCTTTCTGTACGGGGGTTAGCTGATGGATTCTTTATACTAGAAAGTAGTAACTTGGTATGAGATTACATATTAATTACGCTGATAAAGTGGTGAAATAAAATCATGGAAAAATAATTGTTTAGGGTAACTCCCCTACACGTTAAATGGCAATGAATTTTTTTCTCATCTATCCCATCGAGGGAGTATCGTTGGATAGGTTGTTCAAATATACTGCCGGTGTGTGAAGACCATTTTTTGATTCAGGGATTCGTTTGCGTTTTTGTTTTAAAGTGCTAATTTTTGTTAGAGTCAAGTGTCCCCCCCCCCCTGCCAGCTAAATTGTTGTCTTTGCATATGTGAAAAAATGTATGGTAGTAGTATATATATAATGAAGTTAAAAGGAAAACTAACAGGGTAAGTAGGCTTTACAAGTTTACGACTAATAGTCAAACAACCAATAAAATGTACTTGAAGAAGTAATTTCGTAAAAATTCCATTGAAAATTACTTAAAGCCTCTCTCTAAGTTTGCATATTGGGACGGGCAACTACAGACCTTACACTGCGCGTGGCCCGACACGCATTTGGCAAATTTTATACCTTCGGTATAAAGGGCCCTTGGCCCTTTCAGTGTGACTGAAGCTTTGCATATTCATTATAAATATATATTTTTTCAGTATTCTTTAATACTAGCTGCACCCTGCGGTTTCACTCGCGCTATGAGTTCCTTAGAAAACTCATCTTAACAGAATAAAAAAATAGCACTTAGGTATAGTGTTGTTTTCTATAAGTGAAAGAATTTTTAGAAATTCATGTGATTAGATACCTCTTCCATCTAAATTCACACACTTTAACCACTTTTTAATATCAGTATATCTATACATATTATAAAAATCAACGTATCTCTGTCTGTCTGTCCGTGTATGTTCTTTTTACATGGTTGTTTTTTTTTAATTTATAGCTATATTATCCGGCCAGGTTATACGATATATTTTGTTAGATTAAGGGCCGATTTTTCAATCCTGACATAAAATATTAAATAACTAACAAATGAATAAAGTTACTTGGTCCTTTATTATTCCTATAAGTGATTGTCTATTTTTCTATCGTCTTTTATTCTAAGTATAACTTCTTCTTATTAATTATGGCTCGGCACTATTCGTGTATTAGGCCATTGTCAAGTATTTTACATTTTGTCAACAAAGCGAGGGAAATATTCTGTAATCATCGCTCCAACAAGATGGCGGCACCCTTGTTAAAACTTTCCAGGGAGCCTTTGTAGCAACTCAAAATGCATGTTCCTAGTTATTTATTGTAATCCACTTCACTTGTGCACAACAAACACACTACATCACTTAAAATGCCGCCAAAATTACATAATATAGGGCCAAATGACATAAGTTTATGAATTAAAACAAAAACCACCACATGACACTTTAAGTTACCGCCAAAAACTCCTAAGTATAACTATCAGACTTATAGTTCCGACTGGAGCGCCGCTAACTTCAAGCAGGTGAAACAAAAATATTGCATAAGTAAACGTTAGAGCAGGACAGGCTATTTCCTTATTTTGTGAGTTTGTCACTGACAACTGTCACAATAAAGCGCTCTTACTTTAGGTTTGAGGTTACATTTGGCTAGCGAATTTATAGTTTGTTGTACTCGGGTTATTTAGTTTTTGGTTTATTTATAATGGAATTAAGATATCCAGCGAATATTAATAGGTACCTCTGAGATTCACTTGCTAGTAAGATTATTTACAAAACGAAACTAAGATATTTCTGTTTTGTGCCGATTTTGTCTCTTATCATGGAAAATAAATGTTTCACAAACGTATTTTAAAAGTATAAATAGACGATGGATTTTTTTAAATCCCATATACCTATGATATTAAATGATTGTGCGTGGATCTGCCGCGGCATTTATTTTTCAGATGGAATTTTACATTGGTTTATTAGATACTCTCTCAATTGCTCGAACATTAATACTACCAAAAATATCAATTAAAAATATATAATAACACTCTTCCTTTGTAATAACACAAAAATCAAGAAATATCTTACGTAAAAACAAATCAAAATTTACTTTAGAATAACCGTTATGTAACCGTCGAAGCGAAAGACAAAGTTATCCCTAAGTAGTCGAGTTATTAGTCGAATAAAGTCTGTCTGACGATTGAAAAAAAATTGTCGAATAATCACTATCTCTCTGTTTATCTGAGGATTGAAATCGGGCCTTAGTAAGATACGAAATAAGCAGTGACGATGATGTTGAATCAATTTGGAAGAAAGACGCTTTTATGGCGATTGAATGGCTTACGCTGAGTAAACAATAAGAGATGTATCATAGAATGTTCTATATATAATTGTAGACCTTAAAAAGACATACAAAAAATTGCGATAGTTTATCTCTATCTTCTAAGGATCACCCACAATAAGCATTTTTGGGGCAGCACAATTAGCGCTTGTGCTCGACCGGACAGCATTTTATAATTCACGCGAGCGGAACCGCGGGTACAGTTAGTATATTTATAAGGGATACATAAAACATTAGATACTAAAGTATAATCATTATGTTATATATTTATTTTAATAATTTTTAGGACGTTCGTAAAAGCGATCGCATAATTATTACCTTTTGAACAAATGTAAAAAGTAGGAAACGTCAAAATTACTTTACATTAAAAAACCTTTTAGTGAAATATAGTTGTAGGTAATGAGTATAAAGCTAGAGAGTTTGTCAGGAATTTTCATCATGATTTTTCTACTCCGAAAATTAGGTCTAAAGCCTTACATTTCTCTTATAAGGGAAAAGTTAGTGGAGCAATACATCATCGTGTACAAGGGAACTCGATAGGTCCAATATTACTCACAATAAGCCGAGAAATTCGGGGCTCGGACCATTGGTGTGTCCCGAATAAATGTCAAATATCCATGCCTTAAGTAGAATAAACAAGGGACCGGGAAATCCGAACTGAACGTTGTGGACTTTGGTCTCGAAATGGAAACAATAACAGTAAATAATCATACAAGCAGTGGATCGTCAGCCGTCTACTTTTCCATTCCTATAAGATAAACTATATGTAAATTTTAGATACGTGATCAATGTATTATCTCACTTAGCTTTATTTTTGTTTTAAGTATGAATTATGCAACATTTAAAGTAAAATATTATAATTTACTGTTATACCGTTACAAGGACCGCTTTCCCCTACCAATACGTTATATTAAATAAGATGCTATTTAATATAAGCCGGAGAATCGAGTCCATGTTGATTATGGAGTCCGTTCTTAAGACTTAGTATTCATTCTATTGACTTTACTATTGACCCGCACTATTGACTGGGCGCGATAGCTACAGGTGTGATCTATGACCGCATGTACGTTATTAGCAAGCAACGGTCGGCTTGGAGGCATTCTCGCTCGAGCTGTTGGTTAGTGAAGACCTCAGTTAATATGTTGACTACAATGAACACTGTTCCTGAGTGACGCCACGCTGCCCATGTCGATACGTAATTCATTTTAATGTCATCTTGCTTTACACTTTACAAATTATATCTTGAAGCTATAAAATATTATCTATATTAATGAATATATTAATATATAAATTATATATTATTCCTTAATAACATGTCTGTACATGTTTTTCTTTTTTCAAATTTCCCGATTGCAATATAAATGCACTGATCACAAATACTACATAAAAAATATTTTGTCTATCTATTTATTTGTCTGTCTGTCTGTTCGTATTCCTGGGTTTATATAAAAAGCGGCTTCACCGATTTGTATGATTTTTTTACAAGGGAAGTTTTATATTCCTTAATTTATGGGCTATGAGAATTGTAAATAATATTTTTAAAATCGTAAAAAAATAATGATTTTAATAAAATTTTGTAGATGCGAAGTAGGTATATGTTATCCCATAATTGATAAAATTGTTATAATAATACTTTTAGTAAAACGTTGTATTCGAAAAGCATGTAATAATATCATTCATGCCATAATTGATAAGCACAATGAATCGTCAATATCTTATTCTTTTAGGAATCGTAAAAAATGTCAATGATTTTTATGAAATGTTATACACTGAAGTATATAAGTAATATGACATTCCTCAAATGACAGAATATACGAATTGTCAATGATATGAGTAAATAAAAATTACTACGTGCGCTCAGAGTCGCGGGGCATTGCTAGTTAATAGTTAATAACTTTTTCATTTTCATTATTTCATATTTCGATTGTCAAGAGAGTTGGGGCACAGAGTAATTTCTTTGGAAACTATCTACGTGGGGCAGTCCGACTGGTGAAATACCTTCAGCTTACAGTACATGGTAGCTAAATAACCTTGTGTTGTGTAAAAATAACCTGCGATGAATAGGGTTTCCAGAGCTCCTTGGGGAAGGGGGTTGAGGGTTGGCAGTGGTGTTGAATGGTGTTGAAAGCATCCAAAGGCTACGGTAATCACTTACCATCAGGCGGGCAATATGCTTGCTTGCGATGCTAGTTCTATTTAAAAAAAGCAATTTAAAAAAAAACAACTTCAATTATTTAGAAGAGTTCCCTGATGTCTCTTCGAACTCGAAGGTCCAATACTTATGAATTTTAAAATTGGATCACCCTTGTGGTGTTCCATTTCCAACGAAAAATAATCACCTTAATCGTTTCATAAGCAAAGAATTTATAGTTGAAAATACAAAAAAAAATTGCTACATTCGAACTGAGAACCATGAAAATGTTTTTGTAGTTGGTTAAAAAAACAATATTTTTCCTCTTAATTAAATTTAATATTTAATTTGATATTATTTTAAAGTAAGTTTAGTATAGTGAACTTAAATCTCGACAACCATTTGAGCTATACTAAAAAGATATTCAAATGTAAAACCTATTATTAAACTACTCTCTAAATAGATTCATATTTCTATTTAAACATTTTTCTTCGCACAAATTAATAACATTAAGACTCGCTTCGAGTTTTAATGTGAGGCTTGAAATATAAAGCCACGATAATCTTTCTTTCTTTAAAAAATATTTATATAACATTATCAACGCTTCTAATGAAATTATCTTAGCAAGAATGTTAAATCTTAACAAAGACATTTGTTATTAACATCACTGCTGACTAGATTAATTATACTAAAATTATCAGAGATTTATTATGTAATAATATTGTTTCTTTAGCGAAAACTTAATGTCGTTGATCCGAAAAACGTTTTTAGCTGAATCTGAAATTTAACAAAAGCCGGCGAGAAATTTAAACCGGGTTTATTGGCGTTTTTACCGACATCAATTATACTACGCTACTATACTGTACTACTACTGTACTACTGTACTAATTATTAGTACGCGGCACACCTTGATCAACAAATGTGATAATGTCAATATCAGGGTGGTTGAGCGCTCATACCTAATTGTATAGCGGCAACAGTATTAAATATAGTTATAATATATATATATATATATATATATATATATATATGTATATATAAATATATATATGTTTATAAAAACAAAATTCAAGCATTATAAAGGATAATTATCACGTTGATACTAATTATTATGGGAATGATTAATTATTTTTAGAGCGATTACTATATGATTTTTTGGTGTTGCGAAGTCAGCAAGGAACTCTTATAGTTTCGCTATGTCCGTCTGTCTATCCGTGGCTTAGCTCAGAGATTCTCAATACTAGAAAGCTGTAATTTGGTATAGATATACATATTAATCCCGCCGACAAAGTGGTAAAATAAATAATATTTAGGGTACCTCCCCTACACATTAACTTTCGCTTGTGGTTGAAATATTAAAAACTCTTTAACTACGTTATGTTAAACATTTTACATACTAAATAACAGCATAATAAAAGATCATTATTTTTAATGTAAGATTGACATACGAAATTTTACGTCCACGTTTTTAAATTTATATTCCGAAATCTGAGTTATATTATTCTACTATAAACAATATTGCAATATTTTTTTATTGTTTCAAAACTTTTTTTTTTTTTTTTATAATAGCTCGGCACATTGACTGTACTGTACCTGATGGTAAGCACACTACAATCCAAACACAACAACGACCACCAAGAGATCGCAATCCATCGGTGGTCGCCGCTGTCATGCCGGCCTGCTTAAATATCTCTTCACGTTACGCTTGAAGGAGCCGATGTCATAAGAAGGAGGGAACACACCGGCTGGGAGACCGTTCCACAGCTTCACGGTACGACAGAGATAAGACAAAGCGAACTTTTTAGTTCGTGCCGAGATGGAAGTTACCGTAAAACTGTGATTCCGAAGCCCAGCGCGTGTGGTTCTGTTATGGAAAGGAGAGGAGGGAATTAGATGAAACAGCTCTTCAGAACACTCACCATGATACAGACGGTAAAACACACTTAGCGAGGCGATGTTCCTGCGAAGCTGAAGTGGCTCGATGCAATGGGTAACGTCTGCATCATTAACAATGCGAACAGCCCGTCTCTGTAACCTATCCAGGGCATCGAGGAGATACTTTGCGGATCCATCTCAAAGGTGCGAACAGTATTCCATACACGGCCGAACTTGTGCCTTATAAAGAAGGTACAGTTGACCGGGCGTGAAAAACCGTCGCACCCTGTTCAGGATCCCTAGTCTCCGAGATGTAGTGGAGATGACACTCCCGATGTAATCCCTGGAGTTGAGGTCGCTGCGAATATCCACACCTAGGATATTGAGGCTGTCACGCATTGCTAGTGAGACGTTCTGAAGAGTGGGGAGGGGAGAAAACGGAGACTTTTTTGAGGAAAACGCGCACACCTGAGTTTTCTTGGCATTGAACTCAACCAAGTTACTTGCTCCCCATGTAGAAACACGTTGCAAGCATTGGTTAAGTTCAATGACAAGTTCCTCCCGTCTCTTTTCTGTTTCTTCCCGACCACATGAAGGTTTGCTATAATAGCACCCATGAATGGTGCTGTCATCTGCATAGCAATGAGTATGACCTAAAGGTAACATATCATTGATATGCAGAAGAAACAGAGTGGGCGAAAGCACAGAGCCTTGAGGAACTCCAGCGTTTATCGACATGAACTGCGAATCACATCCTTCCACAAGGACACGAATTCTGCGTTCATGTAGAAAGCCGGAGATCCAGTTGCAGAGGTTGTCGGGAAGTCCATACGCCGGAAGTTTAGAGAGAAGACCACGGTGCCAGACCCTATCAAAAGCCTTAGCTATGTCAAGACTGATCGCCAGAGCCTCGCCATGCTTATCAATTGCCTCCCCCCAGCGGTGCAGTACATATGCCAGAAGATCGCCCGTTGATCGATTCTGGCGAAAGCCATATTGACGATCATCAATCAAAGAGTGATCCTCTAGGTAACGGACAAGCTGGGTGTTGATGATCCGTTCCATGATCTTGCACAACACTGAGGTTACGGCAATTGGACGGTAATTGACAGGGTCAGATCGATCCCCCTTCTTGGGGATCGGTTGCACATTAGCCTCTCTCCAAACCCGAGGCACGATACCAGAGAGGTAGGACAGGCGGTAAAGGCGCGTCAACACTGGAGACAACTCAGCTGCACATTTTTTAAGTACAACCGCTGGGATACCATCCGGACCACTGGACTTCCGAACATCGAGCGATCGCAATTCTCTAAGCACGTCACATTGCCTAAATCGTAACTCAGACATTGTGACACCGCAACTGGGAATTATAGGCGGTTGTGCGTTGCGATCATCGAGCCGGGAATTAGCTGCAAAGAGATTGGCAAGTAAAGTTGCTTTCTCTTGCGGCTCGTGAGCCAGTGATCCATCAGAGTACCTCAGCGGGGGCAATGCTGGACGACAGAAATTAGCTTGCACGGCTTTGGCCAGACTCCAGTAAACTCGACTATTAGCCGGTTGACCTATGAGATCATGACCTATCCGTGCAATGCGCTCGGCATCCGCTCTAATGTAGGCCCTCTTACAGGCCTTGGTGGCAGAGTTGTACGCTGATTTTAGGGACTTTATATTGGGATCCTTGTGAGCGTGACCCCTGGCCCGGAATATCGGAAGAAGGAATATAATATTCCATTGCGATTCCAATCTCACCTGCAATTGCTTCAGCAATCGCTGAAGGATCTTTCCCATCAAAGCAGCGCTGCCGCCAAGGGATGGATGCAAAATAATCCCGCATTCCATCCCAATCTACTGACGAATAGTGCCAAACTTTACGCCTAATCCTTACGCAGGGTGGAGGCGGAGTGCGTGGCACAGACGTCATAACCAGGCAGTGGTCCGATGTGCCCAAGGGCGCATTAACTGACACAACATACCCAGTTGGATGGCTCGTCAACAGAAGGTCCAGCAAAGAGGGCGCATGACCGTCAACATCGGGAATCCGGGTGGGCTGGACTACCAGTTGTGTCAGGTCATGAGTTAGAGCGAATGCATGGGCAGTTCGTCCTGCATGGTCTGTCTTGGAGGAACCCAACCACGATTCGTGGTGTGCGTTAAAGTCCCCCAAGGCAACCAGTTCCGCAGTAGGAAACTGCTCCTGTGCATCATCTATTGCCTTGCTCAAATACTCAAAGAGCCGAGTAGTCTCGTCATCCCCGTTATGGGATCTGTAGAGGCACACGTAGATTCGGCTTTGAGTGCCCAGGTCTACGTGTACCCAGAGGACGGAGAAGGAAGGGTCCTCCTTGCAGCGCAGACGGCGACAACACACGTCTGACCGTACATACACACATACTCCGGCTTTTGCTTGAAAGTTCTCCTCAAGCAGGTAGCCGGGGTAGTGTAAGTAAGATGTATCGGCCGGACGGCGGATCTGAGTCTCCGTCAAGAAGAGCATAGCAGGCTGAACTGTCTCAAGGTGTTGGTGGACGGCATTTAAGTTGGAGTGGAGTCCACGGATGTTAGCGAACTCCACCGTAAATGCGGCGTGGGAGTTGTACACCGCTGTCGAACCTGCTTGCTTTTTTTGCGCTGCCATTGGGTTTGAAGGAAGAAGGAAGAAAACGTGAAGAGCGAGTGACCTTCAACTGAGCATTGAGATAACCAGCGTGATTCGCCGACTCCTTATAATACATGAGAGAAATACACTGATCCGGCGAACGGAAGGGCCCCCGTACCCTCCCGGAATAGGTCGCCGGGACCCCAATCCAGTCACCAACCGGCACGACGAGCCTACCCAAGATTATTCGCGGCATGGTGAGGCAGCCTCTCATGGTGGTTATCCATGATTGGGCCTCTGTACTATACCGCGGGCGGCCAGCGGGAAAACCGTTTCTACGGGTCTCCCTGGCCGCCGGGTCAATGCAGCCCCCTCAGGCAATGAGCCATTGGAGAGTCCCACCAGCATCCGTGCCAAGCCGAAAGTCACTCGTTAACTGGATATGCACAGGCTGATCCCGAAACGCGACTGGCCAAAGCGAGTCACTATGACGGGCTTTACACCTCATACATGGTGGTCGCGACCCAGTTGGGCAAAAAAACCCTTGGCTTGGGCGTCTCAGTGCTATAGATGTTATTTGACGCCCCTTACACCCCAAAAACTAATTTAAAACCTTGCTTATAAACTTATTCATTATGGTATTTTAGTTATTTTGTACAATAGAGACATGGAAGCTAACGATGGTCTTCATAAGAAAGCTCAAGTTCACTCAAAGGGCAATGAAGAGGACTATGCTCGGAGTTTCTTTTTGTGATCGAATCAAAAAGTCACCGACCCTCAGAATAACTTGAAAATTTACATCCAAGAGGATTAAATTTAAGATGATTCCTGAGATGTTACTGATGGTTTTTTTTATATGGTCAGGTATTGGCCGCGGTTAGGATACATTGCTCGTAGAATGAATGTCCGATGAAATCGAAGAGTTTTCGAGCGGCGACGACGCATCGGAAGCGTGGATAAAGCCGTTAAAAGGTGGACCAGTAACCTAAGGAATATTATACTGTTCGTATGGCTAGTTATAAGTGTGTTTCGGTAGTTGTACTCAATAGCCAGCACTTCCTTTTGACTCTTATTTAACTTATCACCAGATACAGTAAAATATAGTCTCAAAGAAGAACTTTACACTGCCAAAGTTGTAAATGATCACCAAAATTTTAATCACATGGTATTTTTGTGTCATACTTGTTCTATATTATTACTACCTGGAGCTCGCTGGCCGCTGTTTCTTATCACAAGTCAAACCTAACCTATCTCACATCTTAATAGCGCTTTAAGATAAAGTCATCCTAAAACCTAATAAGATCACCGCTCGTGTGGACTACAGAATACTGTTGGTCGAGCGCGCGCGCCAATGTGCAGCCTCAAAAATGCTTATTGTGGGTGATCCTTAGAAGATAGATATACGCTATCGCTGGCTTTTTTGTAGATTTTTTTAAGATCTATAATAGTGTAGTACAGTAACTTGATATATGTTTAATTGTAAGGTGGTAATTATATATATGGTTTACTAAGCGTAAATCATTTAATCGCCCAAAAAGGATTTTTTCCGAATTGGTTCATCGTTAGCGTCACTGTTTATTTCGTATGTCACTTTATGTAACAAAATATATCCTATAACCTGGTCAGATAACTTATCATTGAATTAAAGGAAAAAAACCATGTAAATCGAATTAGTGGCTATCGCGTCAAAAGGACATAAACGGACAGACAGACAGAGAGAAGTTGCGTTTTATAATATGGATAAATGTGAATACAATTTAAAGTACAGTCATTACTAGAACAGCTGGTAACTATTAGTGTCTCAACGTATTATTTGGTAGACATTATATTGAATCCCTTTCCCTTTCACAATCTTGAACTGATATAATAACTTAGTAACTCTAGGCGAGATTCGATATAACACTAGTGTAAATAGTAGTATGTATAACTGAGTTATAACAATCTATATTGTTATAAACGTGGTTAGTAAAATGCTGTCAGATTTTAAGTAACAATCTATTCGTACAAAATCACAGAATTCAGACAAACTTACAGTTCTGCTCTTCGCTATAGTATAGCGTAATTACAGTTTCTCCCTCTACCTTCCTTTTGTGGATTTCTTCCTTTTTATAGCTTATTGTTTTCACTTCGTTTTTCAAATAGAACTGTCATGGCTCGAGATACGGCTCGCCTATATACTCCAATAAAACGTTCACGAAATCACTAGAATATTCTTAAACTTTACAATATGCTTCATCGTTTTTAAAAAGAGTCGAGTGTTTTATTTTTAGACCATTGTTTGTTGACGCAGACCAAGTTATAAGCTTTTGTGTGTGAGTAAATGAAGTGCTTTCTCGAACCTATAATCGTGTACATTCTAGACGATTCCAGAGATTTAGAGAATAGTGGATTTTCTGTTTTTACTCAGATCGTAGCAATATACTCGTATATTTAAAAAAGAAAAGCTTATATAGACCCTAATGACGACCTATGACTATCGTATAGTAGATTATAGTATTTAGTATAGGATGAATTCAGCAAACCTATACTCAATGGAGATATATTTTTTTTTGTGGCGTTTCTATAACTAGTATTCGAGCCCATTAGCTCAATAATATCATATTATTGCAATGTCATCGAAGTTACATAAATATTACAAATTACAGCTCAAACGGTTAAGTGGAAGTAGTTAAAAATTTTGTTGCAAAAGGTTCATATTTAAACTACATAATATACAAGAGTGATTTTTAATAACCACGTGTAGAGATAATTATCGTCTACACGTGAAACTGGAACACGCGAAGGCAACGTCAAGAAGTTGCGCGTATGTCTCGAGACGGGCTGTAATCAATCACAGGGACGATGATCCAGCATCACTCGGCTTGATATGCCGCGTCATCAATCAACCTGGAACTATCGTGGATGTGCCACTAAATTACAGGGAAACACGGGCTTATTGCTTACGTCCGGTGACGCTGTTAAGACCGATTTAGTGAAGATTGTACGTTTAGCAGTTTTCTGCTAAAATTTTGCTGTATAACAATTTACTTGTATCTTTTAGATACTACTTTTCTCGAAAGCAATATATACCTATAGGTTATTTTAATAATAACATATGTATTCGTTTAAAGTACCACTACACAGTCGTTTTTTAGGGTTTTCTAAGTCAACAAACAACCCTTATAGTTTCGGTATGTTCGTCTGCCTGTCCGCGGATTAGCACAGAGATTGTTAGTATCAGAAAGCTGTAATTTGATATGGATATACATATTAATTACGACAACAAAGTGGGAAAATAAAGTCAGGAAGAAAAAAAATTGTTTAGTGTACTTCCTCTACACGTAAAGTGGGAATGTTTTTTTTCTCTCGTCTATTCCGTCCTTGGTTGAGTTGTTTAAAATTATTGTGGGTGTAAAACCATTTTTCTATTCAAGGATCCGTTTGCGAAATAATAATCTATAATTGCTAATTTTTATTAGTCAAGTGTTACCCCTTGCCAGCTAAATGGTTGTTTTTGGATATGTGGAAAAAATAATCATAGTAGTAGTATATATAATGAAGTTAAAAGTAAAACTATCAGAGGTAAGTAGGCTTTACAAGTTAACTAGTAATGGTCAATCAACTTATAATATGTATTTGGAGGAGTAATTTCGTACAAATTCCATTGAAAATTACTTACCCTCCCTAAATTTGCATATTGTGACGGGTAACTACGGAACCCTACATTGTGCGTGGTCCGATTTTTTTTATTATAATTAGTATGTTTAGCCTTTGACCACAGTCTCACCTGATGTTTAGTGACTATGAGACCTAAGATAATAACACGCTAAGCCTAAACCGACTGACTCTCAAATGCTACTACCGGAACAAACCTATAGGCGATTTGAGGATAGATTTTCACTTATGCTATGCCACCATAGCATAGGTAGCCTATGTAGCTTAGGTAGGTAGATATATGGTAGCTAGCCAGGCGGCCATTAGAAAGTGGCCTATCACCATGCTATAGTTTTATCACGATGTTTTTCTTCAATGAAGCTCAGGATCATTGTAGCATTCAAACCTATGTAAATTCACATTATTACTGAGCCAACATTGCTTCAAACTTTAACCCATAATGTAATACTTAGCGAGATGGGCAGCGAGACTACACTTTGGAACAGTGTTTACTTAGTCGACTTTCTAACTGAGGTCTTAACTATCCAACAGCTCGAGAGAGAGTGTCTTCAAGCTATCGTTGTCTGCTTATAAGGTGCATGAGGTTCGAGGTCCCAGAGCATACCTATTGTTATCGCGCCCAGTACGTACGAATACTTCGTCATTAGTATGGATTCCATAATCACATCTACATATATTAACTAGCATCTTATTTAATATGACGTGTTGGTAAGGGAAGCCCTACTAACAATAGGTTTAACCAAATCTCAATGTTATATCACTTTTGAATATGTAAGAAAACAATATGCATTTTTATGAAAAATATTTAAACCTATAAAAAATAATCTTTGAGAAATTTTATTTCACCTAAATAATTAAGTGAATTTATCTTATTCTAGTAGTGACCGCGACTTCGTTCGCAAAGACAAAAATGCTTATTGTGGATGATCCTTAGAAGATAGACATATGATATCGCTGAATTTTTTGTAGGTCTTTTTAAGATCTACAATAATGTACTACTACAGTATTTGGATATATTTCTTATGGTTTATTCAGCGTAAGTCCCAAAAGCGTCTTTTTTCCCGAAGTAATTCACCGTTATCGTCACTGCTTATTTCGTATATTACTTTATCTTACAAAATATATCCTATAACCTGGCCAAATAACATAGCTATGTATTAAAACAAACAGCCACTACAACCCTATTTGATTACTGGATATATACCGAAAAATCCCTAAATGCGACACTTTCCTTTCCTTTCCACTTTTGCCCTTTTTATTCTTGATCTCACTGTACTGTTAGACTTAAGGGTCCTGAAGCCTCAGAAGGCTTTTACATCTTCACCGGGCTTAGGGGCGAGCGCTAAAGGCACTCAGCCTCGAAAGCGTGGCAACAATCGTTAGGGTGCCACAGTGTCCGAACCTCGGCTTGTGCTATTGCCTTATATGCAAACATTGCGATCTATCTAATATTTAGTAATCTACCACTTTTGGACTAAATTAACTGGATAAAAAAAAAGAAAAAAAAGGTCCCTTACGTATACTACGTACCTGAATGGTGTGCATGTGTGAAGTGCAGTGTAATATTTGTATGTTGATAGCTAGTGAATGCAGTGTCACTGTATCACCCGAGCGGTTGCTGGCTCAAGGGCTCGATGCCGGAGGAACGGACCTAAGCTTGAGATGCCGGAGGAGAGAAGGGTCTTGGCGGGTATAAACGCGACAGGCCTTAGCGTACCACTATAGCGGGTGTTAACAATTTCAATTTATGTGTCCTACTATTCAACAAAAATTTGGTTCAGGTTTTAATGTAGGGGAAACAAGAACAAAATAACACAATAAAAATAAATGCTTAATCATACTGAACAGTTTTCTGTAATTTAGTAGAAATTAATCACTTTATCATGAAAATATTGGTATCACATTTACTTGTGTAACATCTGATAAGGGTTAAGTGTAGAAATAACATTCGACATGTTGATTTGAGCATGTTTGAGGTCGCAGGTGCCTCATCGACCTTTGGGGGCAGTTTTCCACGATTGAAAAAGAAAATGACGGTCGGGAGGCACTTACTGTTGCCATAAAAACGACCTCTTATCTTGCCCGAATGGTTGTAATCCGTAGTTTTTCGCTTATGTGTGATTGTTCTGGGGGCTGAATCATTTGGATTGAGATGATTAGTTTTTTAATTGTAACTAAATTTATTTTTAACACAATTAAGTGCACGTAACAGTAAACTATACGCCCTTTTTAAGCTTTTAGAGTGTTACCGTCTCATAAGATATTTATTTCATGTGATTAAAATGATTTTAAATATGTAAAAAACAATAAATTTATTGAAAAAAAAAATATTGTTGAAATGACATAAAAAGGACTGAAAAAGTAATCATAATTGTTTTCAAAATTTGTATTTTATAGATGATACTGATACAGGATTAAATAAAAATTACATCGTCACAATAAAATAGTGGGATTAGCTAATTACGACTGTAACCATCTCGACTATCGAGGTGGTAGGACACGTCAATTATGTCGCGACCACCATATACTAGGTATTTGGTACTCGCTGTAGTGGTACACTTAAGCGTATCGCGTTCCGCGAATAATCGATGTATATCCAATAATCAAGTGGGATAGTAGGGATCTATACCCGACTGGGTCGTAACTACCATACATATGATGATCAGTCAATGTATATCCAGCTGCCGAGAGGGTAGTAGGCTGACATGATAGCGGCGTCTGGCGATGGAATTTTTAATTATCGATCTCTCAGTAAACACCGTTGTTTATGAATTGTACTGGGCTTATAGAATTCATTTCATTCAGAATACATTTTCTAAGGTCAGAATATCGAACGTTTCGGTTGGCTAAACTATCCAGAACATTTTAATATTAGAGCCGTCCCTGAATACATTATAGTTTCGTCGGTGTTAATATCGACGCAAATTTTGGCGAGCCTCGTCGAGCTTATAAAGGCAGTGAATGAAATCACATGTCACGGAGTTACAATTCACTGGTCTTCATTGAATTGTTATACGTGTGTGGTGGAGGACCCCATCAATAACGAAGTAACTAAAAAAATTAATACCTAAGGAAATTTTAATTAAAAATCAGTTAGTAAAATTCATAAAAAACACATCGATGTATAAAACTTATCAGTTATTTTGTATGGTACATCTACGAGTATATTAATAAATCTGTAAATTTAATATTTATTCCAAATTTCCTGATAGTCGTACTATATAAAAGAAACTGCTTACAAATATGCAACTAAATAAAAATTGTCTGTCTATTTGTAAGTCCAGATTTAACTCAAAAACGACTTGACTTTTTGTACACGAGAAGCTTATGTCATTGGTCAGTTGATAGTCTATAAGAATCTTTAATAATACGTTTAGAAATCGTAAAAAACCATACGTCATAATTGATAGGCTGTAAAAATTAACAACAACATTTAGGCATCGTAAAAATGTACCTAGTAAAAGATTTTGATGATATTTCGTACGGTGGAAGTATAACATGTCATTTCACAATTGATAGGCAAATATGAATTGTAATTATATTAGTTCTCGAGTGGCGGCTACGTACCGGAAGACGAAGCGTGGGCAGACCCGCTACAAGCTGATCCGACAACCTGGGAAAGGTGGCGGGAAGCTGCTGGATGCGGGCAGTACAGGAGCGGTCGTTGTGACGATCTTTGGGGAGGCATATGCAGTAGACATTTTTCAGCTGAAATGATAATGATGAGTAAAAATAAAATTTCGGTACGAAAATAATTACTGTTTAACAAACGCGTAAGGATCCGCGGGCGCACTACTAGTATAGATATAGATTTATATTATTTAATTGCAAAAACTTTCTAAAAATTACACTGTTTTATTACTGTAGTTAGTTAGTATTACACTGTAGTGTGAAGTAATTAATAATCATTTCATTTTTGTTATATATCTCTTAAAATCATAAATATATAATTAAACGATGGTATTATTTTTATACGTCGCATTTCATTCGATATGAAAAATGTAAGGTTCACCTTTATTTACTTAAAAATATAAAAACTTATATTAAGTTAATTATTTTGAATATTAATTAATCTTTGCATTTGTATGCACTTTGTAAAATATTAATTGAATCCAATCGGTTTACAACAAGTTCTCGATGAAAAATATAATATAACAACTCTTTAATGTTGTGCTGGTCATGAGATTGTGTTTTAGTATAAAATTGTATTTTTATTGACTGTATATATTTTAATCAAAAGGTCACAGACACGCTTCATGAAAATTCGTAAGTTTACACATTGTAAATAAAAGTGTGGATTTGCAACAGGTTATATTGTGTTAGCTGTGTCCTTAATTATAGATTTTGATTTATTTTTAACATCGGCTTTATATATCGAATTAGCGACCGTCTTCACCCGTACCTCTTACGTAAACAAGACCTATGTCGACCGTAGAATAATTAACTAGCAAACTTTGCTACGTAACCACTATAATAAATCAGACATAAAGCACGGAAGTTCTAGTCAGTGCCTCTTGCCTGCGTAGTTTGTGTAATGCTGGCCATTATTACACAAGCTATATGAAAAAAAAAGTGGGTACGTGCGTTAGAAATTACACTTCATTGACGTGATTTATATTAAACGAATTTAATTTATTGAAGTAAAATAATAAAAAGATTGAAGTGAAAATAATTAAAAAGTATTTATTTTCAAATTTGTAATCTATTTCTAGATGGCACTGGAACAAGACTGGAACATAGTGTAATAAAAAATAATCTAGAAGAAGAGGTTTAGCAAGTAAGCATGTTAAGAAGGTTTTACTGTTATAAGTAAGGTGATAGGGTGGATCATTATGTGAATGACAGTGATGTCTGGAAGTGGCTCCCTCTCTGTGCACCCATAAATTTATAAATATGGATATTAACTGTAAATATTATTTGTACAGTTGAAAAAAAATATACATAAAACCGATTGAGTTTGTTATCGGCTCTTCTAGATGACCGGATGTTATCCGAACCTGTGGTAGTGGTAGTGGTTTTTAGGGCCTAAATTGAGTAAAGTATATTTTGATTTTGGTTTCAACGGCTGTCACCATCTCCACTGTTGTTTATATCAGACCTGCCATGGTTAGCAAGACTTTTCTCAATACTGGTGCTCGAAATATCTACCGCAAGCTTCATTGGCGAATAAAATCACCAGAATAAAACAAGACGTTTATCAAGCAACTCCATGGTGTAAACTTTTTATTACGATGTGTAAAAATTCATTCTCATCATTTTTTAATAACTTCAGAAACTTTGTAAACTTAAATAATGATAATTTAAGCACATTAACGTTAAAAAGTAGCTTTTAAGATTACATTACAATATGTCTATTGGAATAAAAAGCAAAAATATAAGTACAAAATCTTTAGGAATTATTCATAAATATTATAAGTACCTACTGAATTGCTTTAATATTTTAATGATTTTTTGAACTTGGATAACTGTAACCGTGGATAACTACACAGTGTTACAATAAAAAAATAAAAAAAAATATGTGTGCTGTGTGCTGCAGTTCGTACTTGTCAGAAGTGACACCTGCAGAGAAAAATAAAAAAGAAATGTTCTTTAAAAATTCTTTAAAAAATATGTTCTTTAAAAATCAGCGGGATTCAAACTACCGCCCTCGTGCGTACTGCGTATGAATTCTGGTTGTCTCACACCACTAGGCCAATCCGACGACGATCACAATCATAAAAATCAGGACTTGCATTAACCGTGAATAATGTAAATGTATTCTATCTCATTCTCTCGTAGGCTAAATCCTATAGATGTATATGGTTGTCTCTATTTATTGTCGCTTTTTCTTTTCATCGAGTTTCAAATCACAACGGTACTGAAGATGTTTTCACTTACAAAAATTACATTATGTATTGTATTTTTTTAATATATACTATTCACATAGAATTGTAAATAAAACAGAGCAAGATATGTCATTCTATTGTAACATCCATTATTTCTCATCTTATGTCAGCTCAGAACTTTTCTCACGTCTTATGATATTTTTCTAGCTCAGAAACTGTCATGTAAAATATTATAACATGTGAAATTTACTGAAATAATTATCAATATATTTTCAACAGGTATATTAATGTAATTTCGCACAAATATTAAATTCTTTTTTTTTATTATAAAATAGTGTTGATATTTATATTTATTTAATGTTAATTCATATAATTACAGTATATATAATTATTTCTTTTTATTATCCATACATACACAGATACATGTTATAAAAAGCAAAGTCCGTCTAGTTGTCCGATAGTATGCTAATAAATCAAGAACTACTGAACCGATTTACATGCTTTTTCGTGTAAATAATAAATTTATGTATTTTCTGGCCAGCTTTTAGTATATGTTTTAAGAGGATAATAGTAACTAACTACCACACACCACAAATACCAAAACCAATACTTACCAAAACTAATAAATATTAACCAAAATAATAAACAAATCGTTTAGATTAAACAATAAAAAAAATCAGTAGTATAATTTTATAATTAAATCAAAACTGCCGCTCTGAAAACATTAAACAAGTCAAGCAGAATATTTTTTTAAAAATAGTCTTTTGCAATATCGGATTTGAATCCAAGGTAAATTGACAAAATAAATATCATGTACAAAGAAGCCCAGTAATTAATATTCAAATATATAAAAAAGTGTATATATTATGTACGTGCGTAAGAAGTTATACTTGTAAGGTAACAAAACAAAAATAACACCAAAAAAATTTCCGACTTGCCGAAAACATGATGAATTTAGTAAGATCATAGTCATAGTAAATTCATTTTACTGTCTATTATTTCATTTTAATAGTGTAAAAAGAATTTAAAGGTTTATAAACAAACCAAATTATATTTACATAATAAAAAATAAATAAAAAACATAACAATCACAATATTATAATTGATAGTTACCTTAATAATGTGGCAATTTTGTCATATGATACGCGCGCAACTCTCAATTTTCCCCGCTACTCAACGCACCAAAGGAAGTATATATTAAAAAATATTTCATGCTAAGGTTAATTTAAAAAATAATATTAAATAGCAGACATAGGGAATGCCTTTAGAAACGAAAACTTATAACTTAGAAAAAACGATGTTTATTTTATTATTTATTTTTCAACTTAAAAATAGTATATTTATTTAGTACTCACTATTGTACTGAACATTGATTCTACAATTAAACAATTAAGATAATAATCCAACTCAAACACTATTTGAACAATATACTGTAACAGTATATACACATTAAACTTTTTACTAAATCCATTCAATTTTACTTGTAAAGACCCAGCACTAATGTTGCACAATACGTCACCTGTATAGCTACAGATATACTGCTATTACGCATGTCGGTGACGCGGACTCACAAGATTTCACCCATCCAAAAAGCGTCGAACGCGCACAGCACACGGTCAGGTATATACGATGCGTTATACGTGTATACGGATATATATGTACACAGGCTGCTGCGTATGCGCTAGTCTGATATCAGAGCAGTACGTGCTAAGATATATACCCATAAGATTTTCTCCTACCAATAAGTGCTCAACGCGACTAAAGAAGTTTTCACTTCAAATATAATTTTGTAGCTTACGCAAGCAGAGTCAAGAGCACAAAATTAAACAGGATACTATAAACCCCGAAAGGTAAGTTTAAACGGATTGATTCCATTTGATGTTGCTAATAATATCTACGTAGATAACGAAGCAGTATTATATCGGAAACACACCTCAACATAACTTTATCGGTTTAACGATCGTAAGTTATATACATAGTATATATCGTCTTTCAATAGTTAATGAGTACTTCGACGAATATTTCAAACGGTAGTGTAAGGAGTAATCAAGCCTAGGCGGTGCCGATGAGACTTGAGCAAGATTAATGAAATTAACAGAACATCAATCATTGGCCCTCGATTCTGCATAGTGCTAAACATTTATAGGTACCTGTTCTATTCGCTTTATAAGTTACTTAAGTAAGACTTATTATTACGAATTGAGTGCGTTATAATGAGCGATTAATATATAAAAAAAGTGTGAGTTATGTATATTTAAGAATATTTTATCAACGTAATATTTCGCAAACAGATCCCTGAATTAAAAAAGTTTCCACACTCTCGCAATATTTTTGATCGACCTATCCCACAACATGGAATAGACGAGAAAAAAAATCGTCCTATTTTACGTGTAGGGGAGGTACCGTAAAAATATATTTCAAGATTTCAATATACCACTTTGCCGGACCGATTAATATGTATATCCATACTAAATTAGAGCCTTTTTAGTAATCAGAAACTTTGAATTAAGCCACGAACAGACAGACGGTCTGACATTGCGAAACCATAAGGGTTCGTGGTTGACTACGGAACCCTAACAAGCGAGAAAAGGAAGAAATCTGTAAGAGGATTGGATAGTAGTTTAAGCAAGAGATACCCTAAATATGACCACAATGTAGTGAACATCTGAATAGCGAGATTGTTTCACTTTAGTATCACTGAGTACGAATAAATTATTTACGTGAAAACAAACGGCATTTTCCATTACCCTCGGATATGTTATTAATTGTTTGTGATTTTGCAATCATAGCAACTCGGTCACAATCATGCTTGTTAGTGAGGCATTTGTTAGAATTAGCCTCTATACTATGGCTAGATAATTGATGCCATTTTATATTTAAATAATTTTATCGCTATTCTCTATTCCTGAACGAAACTTTATCGGAAATCATAAGTTGTTAACAATTTTATGTATTTTTTGTTATAATCAGTCCCAGAACAAAACTGTAGACGTATCCGATGTTAGTCAACCAATATGTTTACCTCCCTTTGAAATGTCTTGTGTATGTGTAATGTATGTATAGCTAGTTCGATCACATCCTTACTATAATCCTGCTAATATTATAAATGTGAATGTAAGTTTGCTTGTTACGCTTTCACGCGAAAACTGCTAAACCGATCATCATGAAACTTTTGACAATATTCTTGTAGGTATTAGAAGTAACATAGGATACTTTTTGTCCCAGTAACAACAATTTTGTCGTCCACGCGAGCGAAGCCGCGAGCACAGCTAGTAAATTATAAAGTTTATTTGTTTGTTACTCAATCACGCAAAAACGGCTGAACGGATTTGAATGAAATTTGGTACACAGATAATTTATAATCTGGATTAACACATAGGATACCTATTATCTCAGTAAAGACCCAACTCTGAAGTATACGCAGACGAAGTCTAGGGCAGAAGCTAGTACAGCTATTAAAGCTCAAGAGGTTGTCTGTTTGAGCGTGCTAATCACTAGAACCAGCGAACTAAGAGTCAGATTTCAAAAAAAAAATTGCATATTATAGCCAATAGAAAGGTTTAGAGGCTATCTAGAATCACGCTACATCTCTAAGGAGCGGAGCAGTACCCATTAACGTCAAGTGAGAAAAACGATACACGGATGCGTTGGAGTTGCGGCGCGGCGGTGCGACGCGGTGGAGAATTTTTCGAATCAAATTAACTCGAATGAAATCGTGGGGCACATCTAGTGGCAAATATGAAATAAAAAGGTGTCATGGATTTTCATTTTTCATTTCATTTTTCATTCAATCTCGGATATTGTATTAAATAATTTCTAATATTTAGTATTTCTAAAGTCTCTGGTAAAACTATTAAGAGTCTTCTCATTCGATTATTTTGTCGCCTAAGACGCAACTTTACTACGTCATTATAACGTTTATTAATTTGATTAAACGCCACTTTTTATTAGATTACAACAAACGATGAAAGCAGAGGATGATTTATAAAGACAGCGACGTAATAAAATCTATTGTTTGTGTTTATGTCTGCGCTGCGAGGAATTAAATTGGGTTCCTAAATGAAATTATTGTTTTATTATAACCGGTTGGTGTGGATTATGAGAAACATGCTTTTGTTTTAGGTTTTCGAATATTTACTCAATTTTTCGTTCTCTCTCTAGAGTTAATTTAATATAATATTGATATATCTAAGAGCAGTTTATGTAAGATTTATTATTTGTTGTCTATAGGTTGCTTTATTTGTGTGACATAGTCGTTTTAATTCAACAGAAACTGCATTCAAAATTTACGGGTACCGAAATGAATTGCAGTGATCACGACAGCGCTGAAACGGACTTACCAACTCATAACTCAATGGTTAAAGTTAGAGAGGCAATGAGAACCCAATGAACTACATAGCTTGCTGACCAAACCCTTTGACGTCTGAGACATTTTTAATTACTTTCCAATTAGATGGTTCGTATCTTCAAATATCCCACTTAAAGTAAAAGAAGTAAAATGCATTATAAAAGGGTTGCTTATTGACTTTTTATAATTTGTTTTTTAGACAATAAAGCTTGTAAATGTATCTGCGCATAGATCGATCACAGGCTTATTCACAATTTGGGTAATGTTGTATTAGTGATTTCAAACCTTGAGAATTTGAGAGTTCTGTATTATAAGCCTAGTAGTGTACAGCTTTGCAAATATATTTTTTCGCAAACTTACTGTGAATGCCATACGTTCAGCAGTGGACGGAAACGGGTCGATGGCGATGCGACTATGAGAATATTCTTATGTATTTAGATTTCCTCACGATATTGTTGTTCACCGTCAACCGATGTATTATTTAAATTGAAATTAGTAAAAGCATGGATTTTGGTAGACATCGAAATGATATTCCATTGTTTTTAATCTTTTGTCTTTAATCAGTTGAATCATTTTTTTTTTATTATAAATTAAATAGCTCCATGTTATTTTTGTAACTAACTAGAAAAGAGAAAACGGTGTAATTAAACATGGGTTATGTATAAAAATGATAAAGCGATGATGGCTTCGAAGGAGACGAATTATTTAATGGACTTTTGATTTTGGCGAAGGATAACATCGAGATATATTAAAACATATTTCAACGGTGATGCATTTTCTAATACCTACTTTACTCGTGACATCACTAAATGTAATTATCTGTGGCAAACTATTTATGTGAGTATTTTGGCATCTGCAATTAAGAGTCAATTTCTAGTCAAGGTCTAACGTGGTACCATTTTCAATTGCATCGTCAGTTATCATCAGGTATATTCCTCTTTAAACAGTAGCGTACAACCTCAATCTGTTTTTATTAAAATTTTATGACAAGAAGGTGATCTTAAATATATTTGTTAAATAAACTTTCAGGGATAGCGAAAAATACAATCTCAAGGAAAACTTATAAGTTGAATGAAAACTTTTATAAAGAACACACTTCCACTTAAACTTTGTATTCACATCCCTCTTTGTTATTCTGGAATACTGTGTTCAAGAGTTTTGCTTTAACAAGTAAACTGTTGCTATATTGTTTGAATTTTGTATGTTAGTATTTTCGAAATGTTTATATAAGTAAGTTCAAGAGTAGCAGAAGGTTTATTAGATTTTGTCTATCTCTTTTTTATATAGATTCCATAGAATCGGTATGCAAACAAGTATAATAAGTTAATGAACATAATGGCAAATATTTTAGCAAAATAAGGGCGAACACAGAAATATTAAAACCTAGATGACTTGTTGCATAATGGTTGATTATAAAATCAGCCACACTAAAAAGTCACTACGGTTGGTTTAGCCTGCGTATCCACCAGAGGTGTGCGAGGTAGCTAAGCTATGTGCGTGTACAAAATCGACCAATATAGATTGCTTCATTTTCCTAGCCCAGCTTTTGCTGTTAGCTTTAGCTCGTATTTGTAAATACAAAAAATTGAGAAATGTGAGAAAGGAATGAGTGCGAGGAATGCGTGCAAGAAATGTGTCTGAAGAATGTGTGTGAGGGATGTGTACAAAACAGTGTGGGGAGCTAGAGTTACTGAACCGGTACTCATACCGCCCACTTACACACCGTTTCACAGCTTCGCTACGCATCCTCTTACCTCGTAAGCTCCTCGCATAGCTTTGGTGGAAACCATCACACCGTTTCACAACGACACTAAACATGCTAGCACATCTCTTGTGGATTCGCAGTCTTACATCGTATACCGGAATGGCCTTTGATCCGCCCGCGGAACTTTTTTAAAAATTAACGAGAAGAAAGTGTTCTGTATATTTAGAAACACATATGAATGTGAACAGTTTTTTCATTGATAAACTGATGAAAATTTGGAAAACTGCGGCTAGGCTGTGTATTAGTGAGATGGAATATTTTGTTTCTCGAGTTCAAGTTTTTATTAATTTCTTCTAAATAATATTTAGATTCATTAACTTTAGTATTGCACTTGCTATATGCATAACAAACCGTTTTTTAACTACCTATTATCTACGGCCAGCGAATTCTTTAAGAATGTTAACATCTTAAAGTTTGACCCGCAACTTTCCAAAGTTTTTTCTATATTTTTCAAACAGACTATTAGCCTTAAGGACCCTGAAGCCATTAGAGGCTTAGACAGCTTCACCGGGCTTGCCTTTCAAAAGGTTGCCCATACCAGATTTACATCAAGTATATATAATCGCAACTCAATTGTTTATAAATAATCTAATGTAGTTCCTTTAATTTTTGATTAACTAGACAAAATAAACGTAGATTTCTAAGCTAACTAGTTTCATGTAACTAGTAGAATCAAGTCTGTGTTTATAGCAAATAATTTAACCTCCAAGTTAAGTACGACCGTGACGTAGAATTTACGTCTCAATTTACTGAGGATTAGTATATAAGAGTTATAGACGACCAATTTCACTTGAACCGCAAACCTTCCTTAGTTAAATAACTAATTCTTAAAGATAAATAAATGTTTACGGGTCAACATATAATAGACGTTAGAGTTGCGATTTGTTTCTAGAACAATTTATTTGAGCTAACAAAACTTAGATTTGTAAGTACATATTGTGCATATCACAAAAGGTAACTAGAGTTTATAATGAAACAATAATTTTATTCCAAATATTTCATGATTTAATATATGTATAATGATGATCTTAGATATATTAACTATATGCCATTGATAGAAGCAGAAGACTCATTCATAATGAATATCACATACAGCAGGATCGTAGTTTTAGTTCACATTCTTTTTCAAAACTTGACTGCCATTGATGGCATTAATGCCAATTTTACGCGCATTTTGTGTGAAGTTGGGCGCCGAAGGGTTAATTTATTAATTCTCTTGCATATTATTCGTTATTAAAGAAAAGTGGATTTTTCATCAAGCCAAATAGGCGCTAATAGACGCCGATCTTTAGAAACGAAGGCTGTTAAACCTGAAGATGGGTGGGGGGAACCTTTTCAATGAACGATGACAAAGAGCGACGCACATCAAAGCGAGTCACATATCAAAGGAGAACATTCGCAAGCAAATCCGAAAAATAAATAAATGTAGACGGGGTTATGGACCTTTCTAGATATAATGTTGTTTTTTAAATGCCTATACTAGTTAGTAAGTAGACCTAAATAGTATTCATGTTTTTTTTCTGCCATCATCACATGGCGTTAAATATGGGAGTTCTAAATATTTCTTTTTAAGGGACCAAACACTATTAATGTCTTCGTGATTTATTAATCACGTTGCTTGACTAAAATCACTGACACTACAGGTTCAGATATATTTGTCCTATAATACTAGTAATTGAGGTCTGTATTTTTACATGCCTTATAAAATAAAATTAGACCATCCATAATCATCCTTAACAGTTTTATTTACAACCGCAAATATTTTTGTCTAGGCTTCATGGCAAGACTGAATATGCAATTTTGTGTACACATCAATATCAGAAAAAAATAATCAAAGCTAGAAATGTCACAATAACACTAAAAACAGTTTAGAAGGATATTGTGTTATTAGTATTATATTTGATAGCTGCAGGTTATCTGGGTTTAAATTTATCTTGCTTGGACTCCATCTCTTTTTATTTTGTCTTTGAAAGCGTAGATATTTAATTTTATGTAATTTTACTATTTATGCCCATTCAAAAACATCTTAATTTTACATCATTTCACATACCCGTGTGCGAAATAGAATATTTAACTCCTTGTATTTGTATAGTGGAAAATTATGTATAGTGGAATTTATGTACAGTGTTTTTGTAATTATAGAGTTAACTTCAGTGAGAATAAAAGGATTTATACGAATACATTTTTGTAGGTGGATTTAGACAATTGGTATATACCTATCTGAAAAGCGATCTGTATACTTTTACTGGTGAATTGAAATAGATATAGTTAGAACAGTATTGCGCCTTAGTACATTGAGCATGTTCGACTTAGTTTACAGAGATTGCGGTTCTATTTTATTTAGGTTTGAGTTTATTATTTGATCCTATCTAGACCAGCTAAGTCCAACTAAACATTACCATCAAGAAAGTGGATCTCACAAGTTATTTATGTTTTATTCTGGTTTACAAGTATATAGTTATTGAAAGGTATCTGTATCTCTTTAATCCTGTAATAGATACAATGAATACTTTTGAACTTGTAAATGACAAGAACTAGTATTAAATATAAAATAGTCATTCCATCTTTTACAATTAGTTAGACTAATAATAAATGTTTTTAAGTAATTGTGTTAGGTTCTATAATAAACTTCTTAAGCACATTATTAATTTGCCGTATAATAAGTTCAAGAAGCATTTTAAACCATTTTTATTACATTATGACATTATTGGCGGTGATGTCTGTAAGTGATTCTTTCTCTCTGTACATTGATTAAAAATGATAATAACTGTAAACAATAAAAATACTGTTAAAACAATTGAAAAAAATGTTATTAAAACCCGATTGAGTTTCTTGCCAGTTCTTCTCGATGATTGTCATTTTTTTCCGAACCGGCAGTAGCGTGTTGATTGATATTCATAAGAGCATTCTTAACGCATAAATTGAATAAAATATTTTTATTTTGATTTTTAAATAGAAACTAACAGCATTTTTAATACTTAATTTTTTTGTAAATCTGTCTTTGCTAATTCGTTTCGGGTTTTCACAAATCTTTTTTTATTTATTTGGCAAGTACCTTTTAAGCTCTTCGTTCAGTTCAATCAATACAAGGTCATCATCATCAACATCAGTCTTTATTTGTTCACTGCTCGACATAGGCTTATCCCAAGGATCGCCATCAGATCCGATCTCCGGCTCTCTGCATCCAGTCATTCCAGCAATCTTTCGCTCCATATGGTTCCACAACTTACCATGGGGCTGCTCCACAAGTTAAAAATCACTCGGCGAGCTATGCAAAGAGCTATGTTACGAGTTCCTTTAAAGGATAAAATTTGCAATGAAGACATTACACAGTATACGCCCCTAGTTCATAAGTATGCTTTAAAATTCTTATTTATGATTTGACGAGCGATCCAAGCAGGTTTATTCGTGTAGCAATCAAAATTCGAAAACAAATGAAGGAGATAAGGTAATTTCAGAGTAGTATTTCAATATCTATCATAATAAATCCGAATGAACCGGTTGAGACAAGTTTAAAATTCGTCAATAAAACCACATCGTCACCAATGAAAACTTGTTGAATACCACCTGGCATTTATACTTTAGTTATTATTATAAAATTTGAGGCCGTTGAAACTTTTCTAATAACTTGGCGAGCCCCTCGTTTAAATTTCAGGTAAAGGACGCAGATCTCAATCAAACTTCGCCGCTTCTGAAGCGTGAACTTTCCCAAACAGCTTGGCAACTTACTCTGAAACGTGTTCTAGACTAAGTATTTTATGTTGGATCTATGGTCTGTGGCTTGTTTTTTATACAAATATTTTTTTTATGTACAAAGATTGGCAGATCAATATCTGCCAATGTCTTGAAAGCATTAAAGTCGTAATTTCATCACGACCCAACTATATATGTACTAAAATAAGTTTAATATATACCTGAAAATTGTTGAACACGCGTGAGTTTTAAATGGTAACAAAAGTTGCTTTAAACTGAAATCTCATAAATTATACAGTAAAATAATATAATAATAGTCTATACAAGTTTTAAGGACTTGAAAAAGTAACGCTTCACTTAGAAAGTATTAAAAAATAATTATTGTATGAAGAAAATTATTTAGGATTTTTTGGGGTAATTTTTTTTTAACATTTATTAGTAGTATTATTAAGTTGGTGTATGTTGTTGTTGTTGTATGTTGCATGTTATTAATTTATGTCAAAGTTTGCACGAAATAACACTTATCATTGTATGATTCAATTTTTTCTTATGATAAACATATACATTTTTTAGAATCGGCTCTGTAGTTGCAGGCATTACATCCTACTAACACACAAAGAGATAGGTTCCTATAAACATACAAACAATACCTCTTTACAGCATATTTGTAGGAGGAAATCTCTGGAAGTACTATTTGATTCTAAAATTTACGTTATTGATAGAAAGCTACGGTCTTCCTGAGTGACATAGGCTATTTTATATTATATTAAATTGTAATTAACACGTAGGTACGAAGTTACGTGCGTTTGCTAGTTTAAAGTATTTTACAAATACCTGTGTTCTAATGATGTACCTACTTATCCTTTAAAACAAGTTGGGAATATTTTAAATCATCATTTACTATATTATCTTTTTCTTATGGACTATAAATGATGCATTTTTACAACAGAAAGTTGGTGCTCGGCTACTTGCGGTCCCTAGGGTTTGCGATATATCTAAGAAAAGTTTTATATTTGTTCGCTGACTTAAGAGAACTTGTTGGATCCGGCTAGCTATTGATTAAAGTCTACATTCCTCGTAAATCACATGCTTGACATAACAGTAGTCAATATATTTGTGTTTTTAGATATGTATTTGTAGATATGTATGACTAGCCTTGTGGAACACTGGCTCTTAAATTCAGCTTCCGGAACATACCTATTAGTGCTTGGCGATAGATTTTCAACATGAGGGTGCTAGCTAGCCAGGCGGCCTTTAGAAAAAGCCCTACCACTATGCTATAGTTTCATCACGATGTTTTCCTTCATTGAAAGCTCAGGCTCATTGCAGCTATTTAGACTCATGTCGATGCCAATTTGACCGAATAAACTTATAGCCCCCATATTTCTTTCAGTATATATATGCAGAATATTGTCAAACGAAAATACTGTCAGGTAGCAAAAATAATCCTTAAAAAAAATTGCTGATAACTGGAATCTATTCACAGTTCTGGTCGGGATTTCACCAGTAATAAACTTACCATAACATTCACTTAAGTAACATTTCGTGTTTAAAAAAAGTTTTTATTAATAAACAAGAATTAATTTAAATCAATACAACAATTTTAATAAAGTTAAAATGATATTTCTATTGTAAAATTCTAATTGCATGAAACAAATTATAACAAGATCCGATGCCAACAATTACCAGAGCTCCTTATTCCCTGAAGTTATCAACAAATAACTCGAGAGAAATTGAACTATAAATTACGAAAGGCGCAGTTCTTGACAGAAATAGGTGTCGGTCGGTGTGGATTGATATACAGCTGAATCAACGTCAAAATATTCCGTCGACGTTTGAATTTATCGTTCGAATAAACAGGTTTCAGATTTGGCTGTTTATAATGATTTTCAATGATACAAATGCACAGATTTGAATATTCGTTCATGTCGAGGTAGAGAAAATCATGGCACATAAGACACGTCACCCGGCAATAAGTACAAAAGTTATAATTTAAAAGTAATTTAGCAAAGTTACGACAATACAACATTTCTGTTCCACGTTGGAAACAAGAATCCCATTCAGTGTCAATGCACTGAATAATATTTTCTCTGTAGGAAGTCATAACTATGTCTCATCAACTTAAATACATGCTTCTTATTTTTAAAAGAAGCATTACTGATGGCTCCATTTAATTACATCAAATATTTTATAAATACTTAATAATAAAAAAATGTAGATTCGTCACACCGTACAAATTCGCAATCATATCAGACGCCGGAAGTTATCATCTGTCAAAACCAAAACGGTGTCTCTGTAGTGACAGTTATTTCCGTTTTGTTCAGAAATTAATTTGCAAATCATTACAATACTATTGACATGGGTGCTTAAGTTTTAAGGCATTATTTGACCTCCCTTACACCTTCCGATGACCTTAAGTACTTGAGATTATAATAAACAAAGATAATGAAATAAATAATATAATAAAAAACTACAATTATTTATTGAACTCGAACAATATAATAAAATGTAATCTTGACTAATCGATTCTGTCGAAACAAATGGACACACTATTTACTTAGGATTATGGAAAATTGAAATTCATAATGGATTTACGCTGTAACCGTTAGGAGATATGTGCAAATAATAACACTTAGTGCTCACCATATTTTGAAACTGAATAGTTTTGTATAAATATTGCCTGGGCAGCTTTAATGAAATGGATTCAAATAGCCAATCGAAAAATTATACGTCAGATAAAGAGTGGTTAGTATCATTGGGACAATCATATATCGGAATGCTCGCAAGCCCGGTAAAGCTGTAAAATCAAAGGCTCCAGGGCCACTAAGGCTAACAGTATAGTCAGGTCGAAAAAAAAAAATCGGTATGCAATATGAATACCAACCACGTAAGTTTAATTACAATAAAATAGTACTATACGATAAGCAAATACAAAAACTCTCCATTTGGGATTAACAACCATATTTCTACGAATAATATAACCATTGTTTCTTGACTAAAGTTGTCATTGTAAATTAAAAAACAGATATTTCATGTATTACCTATACATATAGGTACGTTAACCATAATAGTTGATCAATTACTTACAATTCGCAAATATTGAGAAGAAAAGCTTAAAAAGTAAGTATCACCAAATTTTGAATCGAGATGCCAAAAAAATAATAATGATATGATTGATAAAAACAATATAAATGTCTCTTCTGAAAACCAAGGTTAAATGAGTTATGGTGTTATTCATATTAGGTGTCGAATTATGTCGTAGAAACTATATTAGTTGGATTCGTTGCATCCTTGTGACGGCGAAGGTGACCAATTAGTTGCCTTGATGCTCCCTGCTAGGGAGGTGATGTGCTTTAGCTACTAAACAATATTAATAGATTTAATATATGTAGATCGGCAACTCGAAAGAGAAAGAGCATAATTTACGCTTATATTAGAACGAGATAGGAATACAAGACCATTTTCGTATATGTTATCGGCCTTCGTAAATTGTTATCAAGACAAATCCATTTTTAAAGTTTTTAAAGTGTAATTTAATGTTTATTAGACGTGTTTAATTTGGTTAATGTAACTTATATATCAAAGAAATCAATAAAATATGCATACTAAAGTATTGGTTTCGTCTTATTCAACCTTTTACCAATCTATAAACTATAACAATAACTTGGTCGATAAATAATTCCTCTAAAATAATTGAATGGGAAACTACGAATGAGTTTCGCTACCTAATTAGTCAATCCCAACTACAGTTCATCATGAAACAGTAATAATTTGGCTACTATTAAATAATATACGATTCGAGGAACTGCATACTTTGTAAACCTATCTCTGCTGCTAATTTCTGCAGAGGTAATCCACACAAAAAGTTAGCAATAGCATATATCTATCTTATAAGGATTTTAAGATTTAAGATTTTTACTTACTAAGCATTTTTGTTTTCTGTCTTTTGAACGGGGGCAGCACGACCCGTGCGTGCGCTCTACCGATGGCATTCTGTGGTCCACGTGAGTGTAGCTGCAGGCACAGCTAGTATAAAATATAAAAGATTTTGTTAACTCCAAGCAGTTAAAGCAGTAGGTATATTACATTAGAATTATTATATTAGAAATTTCGTAAAAGGTGAACTCTCGTGATTATTAATCATTGCTACGGTTTCACCATTAGCTCAAGGGTGGAGAAAATATGTACAATACAACAACTTATGACCGAGACAAATCAAGAGACCGAATTTTGTAAAGATAAAACTTACTTTATATATAGAAGTTATTTAACACGGAACGCAGTACGAAAGTATGAATAAAAAACATCATGGAATATAATTGCGACCACGCCAATAGTACTAAGAAAGACGTACAAAGGAATTCCCTTAATTGAAAGAAAATGTACCTTTGTTAACTATACGGCTGTTTACGATGAAAGGCGGTTGTTATTAATTTTAATAAACTTCAATTGTCGAAGTGTATCGATGTAGAAAATAATTATATATTCATTGAAGCATTAAAATCTGTAATTCATTGAAGCTTATAGACATTGTCTATATCTGTAATAATAATTATAATTTCTAGTGAAATAAATAAAATGAGGTCAATATTCGTACAAGGGATTAAAGGATTGAAAGAAGTCAAATATAAGAAGGATGTATACAAAAGTACTTCATTATTTCAACTCGGGTAGACAGAACGAATATGTATAGATAGATTCATTTGCCATGCATCTATAAATAGTTGGCTTTGGTATAACTTTCCAACAGAATAAACAGGACATATGGTTTTTGGAAGTAGCGGCACGATACCTGAAGGTAAGTTTAGAACAACTGAAAAATTATGACGACCACTGTAAGTTCGATAATGCATCGTAGGTCGTCACTGTTTTGCCGGCCAGCATAAATATTTATTCACGTTACGTTTGAAGGGCCCCATAACGTAAGAAGGTTTTGACCGCGAGACGGTTCCATAATATCAAGGTACAGCGAACAAAAGACAGTTTTCAGTTTTAATAAGGGATTAACTAGGGATACGATAAACAGATTAAAGCGATCTACTAAAATATTCGACATATCTATATATTAGGTCCTTACATATGAAATTGGCGTTTTGTAAGGGAGGAATATAAAGTCAATAATTTTTTTCTGAAAAATATATTTAATTAATCAAAGTATGCACCGTTGTTATCTATGCACTTTTGCCATCTCAGGTAGTTCATTGATTCCATTACTAAAAAAACCATTGGGGGCGAGAATCAGTAAACTCTTTGAAGGTGGTTTGGACTGCCGCATCGGAGTTGAATTTTTTTCCTTGTAAGAAGTTGTCCAAATTCCGGAAAAAATGGTAATCTGTTGGAGCAAGACCCGGGGAGTACGGTGTATGTAGCAGACATTCTAATTGTAGCTCATCTAACTTAGTGGTTGCTTGTTGTACAGTGTGTGGTCTTGCGATGTTGTGAACCAACAGTGGCCTAGAGCGATTGTCCAATCTCGTTTGTTTAGCAGCTAGTTCTTCCGTCATGGTTTGCAGTTGCTGACAATAGATATCTGTCGTAATCGTTCGGCCAGATTTTAGAAAGCTGTAGTGAACGACACCGGCCCTAGTCCACCAAACACTCACAAGTAACTTTTTCTGAGTTAATTTTCGTTAAGGGCAGGATTTGGCTGGGTCTCCAGGGTTCAGCCATTGCGACGAGCGCTTCCGATTATCGTACAGTATCCACTTTTCATTACAAGTAATTATTCGATTTAAAATCCCTTCATTATTGTGTCGGTTGAGCAAAGTAAAACAGCAGCCGATGCGTGTTTGCAAGTTCCATTCACTCAATTCATGATGTACCCATCGTTCAAGTTTTTTACTTTCCCGATTTGCTTCAAGTGGATTAATACAGTTTTATAACTTACCCCGAAGCCTGCAGCTATCTCTGAAATGCTTTGTGATGGATCCGCTTCCACAATAGCCTTCAATTCTTCATTTTCCAATTTGGTCTCCGGCCGTCCACAGGGTTGGTTCTGAAGTTCATCATTAATTCTTCGAGCTGTTTCTGCCACGGTGCCACGGTAGAACTCGTACTCGTAAATATACTGATATTTCATGTTTTCCATTGTGCGGTAATAAGCGACGCCAAAGAAAAAAATAATGAGGAAAAAACAAATGAATGACTGTTTTTAAAACTCAAATGTACCAGCCAAATGAATTTATAAATTTGAATTTGGAATTCTTAACCAAACAGGAGATATTTCAGATCAGAGTGGTCAGTACGACAAAACGCTAATTTCATATGTAAGGACCTAATACATATAATAAAATTGAAGTGTTTGCTTGTAATGAGAAAATAACAGTTTTTTATTAAATCCACATGTAAGTTTACTAGGTATCTATAACAAACCCATTTTTAAAATTTTGTCTGTCTGACTGTTTGTTCCGGATAATCTCCGAAACGGTTCGACCGATTTTGACGGGACTTTCACTAGAATATAGCGAATGTTATAAGGAATAACTTAAAAATAATTAGGATACCACACAAAAATAAAAATTAGTAATTTCTTAGTAATCCACAGCGAGTTTTTTATACAATAAATATTCAATAAGTCACTAACCTCTATGGTTAGTACCTCTGTCGTAATAAATATGTTCGACTTTCAAAAGTATTCATAATGTCGAAGGATTATCCCATTTCTCTGCTCCACCCCTGCATAATTTAATATGCCAGTTTACTGTCCACCCTTGTCCATATTTATAAATCGTTAAAGTATTATGTGAACACATCTAAATGATTAAAGGCGTAAAAGTTAAGTTTTTGTTCATTTTATTTAAAGATTTATTTTGTGAACACAGCTTCACTCCTGAAGATCCAAAATAATTATCTTCTTAAAGGGATACACCTGACGTCCAATACAATGACTGTTGAGGACAGATGAGTCTTAGCTTAGTTTAGTTAGTTTCTTTTATTGTTTATTGAATAACTATGAAAATTATACATAATAAAAATTACTAGTTGTGAGGCATAGTCGCGATACCCCAACTAGGTGAATATTTTTATATTATTTTGGTTATTTTAAGGGTTTTTATTCTAATTATTAAAGAGGGTTATGTTTAGAGTATAGAAATAAGGATATCGGAGCCTCATATGTTTGTAATATTCAATTTGAGAACATGTTTTGTATTTTATGTATACCAGTCGTAATTAGGAACTTGTATTACGAGTTATGGTTATTTTTATTACAGCTTCACAGTATAATGATTTTTTACAAGTAGTTATGCGCTATACATAAGATAGTTAGCAGATTATAAGACGATTGACGTCACGTTCTTATGTACAGGGATAAGCGCCCTATATACAACAGAGTAAGTTGTACCAATAAAGAGTCTACGTATTTGAGTTTGATTTATACAAAGTGTTCCTGTATATATTAAGTCATTTACTTGTGTTTTAATTAAACTTGAGAGTTGCGACGCACGCGAGCTATGAAGCCGCAATGACGTCATACTGTGTATATTTTTGAGTATTATTATTACTTCTGTGACTCCGCCTACAAATTTAGGGCCTACTACAGGCAGATTGTGTTTTTTAACGAGCTTGAACTATGTAATAGTTGTAAGTGTTAATTTTATGTGAAGTATAGTGCCGGATTGTTGAATGGCACGGCTCGAAAATAACAGTGTAGTATCGGACCTGTGTCCGACTACACCACTTCCGAAAATAAAATACAGTCCATTGAAGAGTTGGTATTATTGACCCCAACAATGACCTTTCAAAAATATTTCTAACATGACGTAAAAACTTAATATACATTAATTAAATAAAAATATAATTTACCTCAATTCGCGAACATTCTTTAGAGGAGCCACAAAAGGAGGCTTCCGAATCTTTCAGGTCTTAACAATATATATATGGTTCATTTAGGGGAAAATAAGAAAATAAAGTTAAGGTTATTTTAATAATCTCCTTCTATGTTATGAATAAAGTCTGCGATTCCAACCTTGTAAAATATTGGTTAATTAGTATATGATGCTCTCAAATTTACAAATAATGTAATAGCGTGCAGATAAAATATAAAATAGTAAATAATATTAAATGAAGCCTGATGCAATGATGGCTCAGTAGTAGCTTGTACGACTTCGCGTCGATTGACGTGAGTTCGAATCCCTGCAATGAGCCCGAGCTTTCGATGAAGGAAAACATCGTGAGAAAACCATAGCATGGTGGTAGGGCTTTTTCTAATGCCCGCCTGGCTAGCTACCACCCTAAGTTGAAAATCTGAAAATCAAGTTGAAAAAAAAAACATTTATAGTAACCGAAAACAAACATAAATCTAATTTTGTGTTATTGTTGTTAAAAACACAAATTAGAAACAGGTATCAAAGAAAAGTTTTTCTATGCACAAACTTTAATTTCAGTAATTGATCCAAAGACCTTTGAAGTGAATATTACGAAGTTGATCAAAGGAGCGATCGAAGAAAATTTGTTAAATTCGAGATTCGAGGTAAATATCTAAAAAGTGTAATTGTGAAACCAATAAGTGCCGGACTAAGGTTTAAATTACAAAGCGCTGCCTAATGCAGAAAAACTTGCGGTGTAGTTTCTCCCTCTCGGAAGGGGTGGAAATAGTAAGTAATGTTCGCGCTAATGAACGCTTAGTGCAGGTGTGCCAGTGATTGTGTCGCCGGTAATGTCGATCGGACGAGAATTAAATATTAACTTCGATTTGATATAATTTTAAATTTTCTTTATATTTTATAATGAACGCTTAGTGCAGGTGTGCCAGTAATTATGGCGCCGGTAATGTTGGTCAGACGAGAATTAAAAATTAACTTCGATTTGATATGATTTAAAATTTTCTTTTTGTTTTAAATAACAATGTCCATGGAGAATAATTTGCGAAAATAGTTTTTTTTTTTTTTATTTATGTAAGATATTATTTAGTTGTTATTATTTTACGTATTTAAGTACCTGTATACAACTTACATATTAATAATTATGCACATTTGTAACAAAATATCTTCCTTTTTGAAGAATTTAAAATATTTTTTAACATTTTCCGCTTTCATTTTGTGACTATGGTCTTATTTTTCATGATTTCAAATCGAAATTTTATATGTGATTATTATTTTTCTAAGACTGGCTTTTACAAGATTTGTCTTGGAAGAGAAAAAGAAGTAAGGAAATGGCAAAAGTAAGTGGCTAAAGAAGTAATATAATTGTAACCACCATACTCACCACGAATAGTACTGGCACAAGCACAATAAGGCTGACTTGCGCGTTACTTTTCATAGTTAGCAAGTGTAGCTTCCTAGAGTCTTTTTCCATGGTATATACGAATGTGATAACAGTGGTAATCGATGTACACTTGTCTCTCAATGTTCGCCATTATTATTTAGTTGAAATGTATCCCTATCATAAGGTAGGGAAAATATTGAATAATTATGATAATGTATTTTAATACCCAGCGAGATAATTAGCAAGATGGCACTTAGAAACAGTATTTATTATAGTCGACTTATTAACTGAGGTCTTCAATATATACTGTAGCTGAAGCGAGAATGTCTTCAAACCGGTCGTTGCCCGTTTGCCACTATGCGTGCGGTCGCAGAGCACATCTGTTGCTATTGCGCCCAGCCAATAGTGCGGGTCAATAGTAAAGTACGAATACTAAGTCATTAGTACGAATTCCATAATCATATTGGCATGATTCTCTGACCTAGTATCTCATTTAATATGACGCAGGGGAATAGGGGAAGCAGGTTCTTGTAAGATGTAATATATTACCTTATTGTTTTTGTTTTTTTTTCTACCTTTAGTTACTGTAAATTTTCTATGCTCTTTTGTTTTGTTTGACATAGTTTTTGTTACTTCTTTATTTGTATAAGAGTATATATAATAAGGTAAAGATGCTATAAGGTTGACATCTACATTGTATAAATTTAAATTAAAAAAATAGATTGTAGGTAGTTTTTTTACTCTTCTACTTTACTATACTATACACTCCTCTGGGTATCTCAAAATGTAAATGATGCGATGATCTGCTCCTTTTTTTTCAATGGCTGTAATTTTGAATTTACAATCAGCAGTGAGTTTGGAATATTCCAGACTTATCAGTGTGTACCGAGTATGTAAGCAAGCAGATCCCAAACGATTTATGTAAACTGACATTTGTTTTCAAATTAAATTCAACTACTTCGTAAAGCATTTCAAAGCACGAATAAGGCACTCGAATAAGTCTACACGCAGAGACATTTTCCGAGAAATAGATCACAAATATGCTATCTAGTCGGAAAAATGCGCATAAATTTAGTCTCAGCTCACCTCAGGAGAGTGAATTGGGATGCAATATAAAACGCTGAGGATATTTTCACTCGCGTTCTTTGAGAATTCACTGCCTGTGTATGGCAAATTGAATTTTGTCGTGCTATGGGATGCGGTCACCGCGGGATTCGAATACGAAATATTTAAAATTGTATTAGACTACAACATGTTTATAATAAAAACATGTACATACAATAGCTATAAAGTATGTCGCATAAAACAACATCACAATTATAGAATATTGAGTAAAATAACTTTAGTTTATTTATATGATTATTATTGAGGATCTAATAAGACAGATCCAAGAATTAATTTTATGTTTAAAGTTTATAAAAAAATGCTTTTATTCATCATCATCATCATCATCATCAACCTATAATAGTCCACTGCTGGACATAGGCCTCCCCTAATTAGCGCCATAGCGCCCTGTCTTCAGCTTGCCGCATCCAGCATCTGCCTGCAGTCTTTCGCAGATCGTCATCTTTTTTTTTTTTATTTATTTTCTTTTATTAATATCTTCAAAACTGCAGTGTATTCAATTACATGCTTGAACTAAAAACAAGGGACGACCATTGTGTCTATCAAACAATATAGCTGGTTAATAATTTTCACGTCGACTACCGACATTTCTTACTACATTCCAATCTATCATTACTTACTGTATCCCGGTTTGGGGAGGTACTTTCACATCTAGCCTTTTGCTATTAGAAAGAGCAAGAGTAGTCCTAAATACCATGACAATAAACCCTAGAGTTATACAACAACTTAACATTATGTAGACTGCGCAGTTCTCAGAGTCAGGCAATATATGGACTTTAGACAATATTACGCAAATATAGTACAATTCCAATTGATCCGAGTAATATTGTTAACACTCGTAGAAAAACCGCGTTTGCCCTTCTATCTTACAGGACTGAACTGGCTAAGCGACACTATATTGTTCTCAGTAGCATGCTATATAATAGAGTAAATAAATTTATCCGCTGAGGCAATCTAAGTGTAAGATTATAACAAAGAACTGGTAACTAAATCTTAAGTATCAGGAAACTGAATATTTATTTAAAATTGTATCTTAACCTATTCCAATAATATATTTCACTGATATACACTATACTTGTACGCATACACGATTATACACACACAGGCACGCACTCAAAAACTAAATACACATATTACGATAACACACACGCATGCGACCAGTTTTAATTACTATTCTAATTTTATTTATAGTTTAATATTAATTTAATCTTATAAGGAACCAACACCCAAAATACAGGTTACCCTAGTTTGTGTTTTGTCTTCTTTGCTGAATAATGTCTAATTTGATACTTTTTTAAATCTCTTGATAAAATTACATATACTTACAATAAAAAAGTTGGTGGTCTAACTGGAATAATTTATCTGTGCAATTACTATTTGATTTTATACTATTTAAATAAAACATGATTGACCTTAAAATATTATGTAATATGCGTACGTGGGAGGTAGGAAACGACAATTGTAACCGACTGGAACGCGGCCATTATACACCAGATGTAATACCCGCTATAGTGGAACGCTTCGACGTGTCGCGTTCCGGGATCAACCAGTGTACATGCAGGGTGGTAAGCATCTGTACTCGACTGAGATGCGATCATCATACACATGGTGATATAAACCCGCCATAGGGACTTTGATGGTTTGACGAATTTCGGGATCAGTCATTGCATACCGGCTTATACCGGCGTATAGATTGTAGATCTCTATTTGATTTGTCAAAACGAATCATATGAGTCTAACTCGAGGGGTTTACTAGTAGCCACTGATGTGTTCCACTATCCACCTCTTGGCTCCATAATCATATCAGCTCCAAATTACCAGATTATAGTGTTGCCATCCAAACTACATATAAATACAAAGTTTCATTTCGATACGACAAGTAGGTTAAAATTCACTTCTAAGATTTCTTTACATTTTAGTTACTTAGTTACAAGTAAAGCTAATATAAACGTGTAAAATAAAAAATAATTTATTTAGATAATAAACAAAAGCCAGCTGTATGTACATTTGCAAACACTTTATTATACATTTTTAAATATAGACAAAATACAATACAAAGTTTCAAGTTATTTAGAACTACTCTTATTAGGTATTCCAGTCTAAGTTGCCAAACAAGTTGCTAAGCTTTGAAGCAATCTGTAGCGAAGCCAATATGTCTCGATTGCGTCTGGAGGATTCTGTTCAAACTGTTGGCAGGAATTTTCCATTCCCTTATTAAAAGTACTAAGCTAAAACGAATGTTTAACTAGCTAAGAATTCATTCTGTTATAATATGAAGAATTTGTTGCATGCCAAAGGTAATTTAGCTTCCAACTTCTTTGCGATGACACACATAAAAAAATATTGTCTATATAGAATGTGTTACCGCGTCATCTTAAAGACACTTAGGGTAAAATCTATAGAGCGTACTCAGACTTATCACAGCCTTAGCTTAGCTCAAACTTCACTGAATATATACTTAGGTTAATCTTAGAATTCGAATTTATAGTCCAGTTACGCTCGGCTCAAGGTTAGCTAGCTTTAATTAAGAAAATCTCTGGTTAACTGTCTACGTCGTCGAATCTATAAAATTTCGATCATTTGAAGCGATGACAGTCGAGATGGCAACACTCGGTATGGCGACTGTCAAGATGACGACATTCGAAATAGCGATAATCAAGATGGCGACAGTCGAAATGGTGACAGTCGAGATGGCGACACTCGGTGTGGCGAAAGTCGAAATGGCGATAGTCGAGATGGCGACAGTCGATATGGCGACAGTTGAAATGGTGATAGTCGAGATGGTGACAGACGTTGCTTGCTTAAGCCTTTTGGCTTATTGTAGTGAGGATAGTCGCACTCAACATTATTTTTAAGATGCATTGTCATCTAGAATTACACTAGGATTTTTTTTTAATCATTTTATTTCAGTAAATATTTTCGTGTATATTAAAACCAATTTTGATCACGTGAAATAAGTATAACTTCTAACGCGGGTACGTATAACACTCAAGTTTACTGTAAGTTGTCTACTATGACTTGAACTTTGCTCAGTTAAGGCTTAGCAAATGCTAAGCTTGCGACTATAAATTTTAATTCTGCACTTAAGGCTGAGATAAGTCTGAGTACGCTCTATAGATTTCAAACTAAAACTATCACCAACTTTATACCACAACTGCATTGATATTTCAGAGACAGTTGTTTCGTCATGATTTACACGGTTTGTATTTATAGTTTTATCTGTACATGTTTCTTTTTTTAATTGCTTGATAGCCATCGTTTAAAGAAAGAATATGACTTTAAAAAAAAATTGTCTGTCAGTCTGTCTTGTCCGGATTTAACTATGAAACGGCTTGATCAATTCCTATAAAATGTTGTACACGGGAAGCTTATGTCATTGGTCAATTGATAGGATATAAGAATTTTGAATGTTACTTTTAAAATCGTAAAATAAAAATCCAAAGAAGTAAAATTGTATAAATTCTAAAACGATTTCGATGAGAATTTTGTACACGGAAATTTTAAGTCATTCCACATTTGATGGATTATAAGAATTGTTAATAATACTTTTAGAACTCGTAAAACATATATATTTCAAAAATTTAGTTTCATTAATACTCAACGGATTCTGATGAGAATGACGCCATTTCTCATTTGAAAAACAATAAAAATTATCATTAATATTTCTAAAAGTGAAGTTACGGAAAGGATTATAATTACGGTATGTACATATTATGTTTCTTTTGTATTTATCTATAATTTTATTACTATATATATATACTTATACTTCAATGTAAGCTATATTTACAAAGTTTTCTATTTGCGCTACCTACAACGGCACTTTCTTTGGTCGCGTCTTGTGATATTAAGCTCGCCAGTATGAAGCATATAGTGTAATAAATTATTTAATAATTAATTTATACTACGTATATAGAGACACGTCTGTTTATCATAAAAGTACTTACTTATTTAGTTTTACACTAAACATTATACTTAAAGTATGTAGGTAAGTTTCAGGAAGCAACTAAGTACCGAGAGCTGTGGAAATTTCATTTGCAAAGTGCGTCCATTACCAGTCATTTAACTTCAGCCGTTAAACTGCGGATGAAGTGAAATTAGGGCCCCGTGGTTTCATCTTATGAGCACTTAACTATAGCCTATTGTGCAATGATCCTACACGAATATGAAAATTATGATTTTAATGCCGGGGCGATAGAATAAACATTACATATAAAAATGCAATATTTCTTCATATGGAAAATTGTATCATAGAGTGATTTATTACCAACAGTTTAAAACTGCCATTACATTATCACGCTTTATTCTAAAACCAAATAATAATGCGAAGAAGATATATCACGTGATAAAAGTCCTGTAGGCAGCAACGTAAATGTCAAACGCCCAGGTGTTCCAAGTCATTAGCGAGCAGCTTAAAAATTCTATCGATCTGTATAACAAACTCAGTGAGTCGAGTCCGTTGACTTGTAGTGTTTTATTACATTCGCTCTGGCTCTCGTCTTAATTATTTCTTTTCATTTTGTCAAGGGACGAAAAAAACGCCTGACGCGTTAAAGCATCAGATTTTGTGATAAATATAGCTCCCCTCTGAAATTCTTTTTTACTCGGGTCTCTTTTGGAGTGTATAATTAACGCCTCGGTCCTCACAGAATGCAGTTTTTAAATGACGAGATCATTTTTGTTCCAGATTTTTCTTTTTTTAATTTATGATAGCCCAGATTCGATGAGTAAAAAGCCTGAAGAAGTATTTCGTTATCGTCTATGGTTGCTTATTTAAAATAAAATTGAAATTATGATTTTGTATTTCAAGAGTTTTTTTTATTACTTTATAAGGTTTATTTGTATGTATTTCGATTTGGTTTCTAGTTCTTAATATACGAGTACGATGACTTTATTAAAAATATGTCTCTTTTCATAAAATTCAACTGGTATGTTTTACTCAAAATGTATAACATGAATTTAGATTAATCGTCTCATAATTTCCCTCTCTCATTATTTAAAATATATTTTTGTAATAAATTGAAAAGTTCAAAACGCACATGAAAGTTTTGTCTGTTGATGAATTTATTGAAGTGAAACTTCTTATGCGACTTCCAAGCGTTAAATGTTAAACGTTTAATGCACATTATCGGTCTCTCCTCTTTGTGTGAGCCAGAGCGAGAGAGCAATATATTATCGGTCTCTCCTCTTTGTGTGAGCCAGAGCGAGAGAGTAAATGTCGGTGTGTATGTATATTGCACACTGTTTAAATAAAATAGAAAATTTCTTTTAAAATGAAGTTTCATTTCTATCGTGTGTGAATCGCACACACACCTTTTTTTTTTATTTGTCAGAAACATATGGGCAGCGAAACGGCAATTCTGAACAGCGTTTATTGTAGTTGACTTATTAACTGATGTCTTCACTATCCTACAACTTAATCGAGAATGTCTTCAAGCTTCTTTTTCTAGCTAACTACGTTGTTGACCGGAAGGGCCTTGACAGCTTCACTGGGCGAGCCGAGAAAGTTTTCAAGTTGATCGTTACCTGCTTATAGTGTACATTCACAGAGCACACCTGTTGGGTTGTTGCTATCAATAGTAAAGTCAATAGTACTAATACTACGTCATTACGTTATTGTTAGGAGAAGTCGGTACTTTTAAAAATATATAATTTCAGAAGTCAAAATAAACCTACAAAAAATCTAATTACGAGTGGTATTATATACATTTGAATAAAAGCCAGTACAATTCTAGACGCCTTTGAGTACACGACATGAAATATTTACCACCGTCTAGTAGCTTGGAGGTGGATGAATTCTTGGTATGTTTGTCCCCTATGCGTTCTGCGTTCTTAAACAATTAATTAAGTAGATTGCGATGAAACTTTAGTGAGTTGTTGTGTGTTTTGAAGATAAGGGGACCAAAGTCGCGGGCAAAAGCTAGTGATAAAATAAATTTCAGTAAATACAGATCGAGGACAAATACACACAAGAGATTAGTTTCCGTGATCGTAACGTTTATCACCGCATCGTGGCCAATCTCCAAACAAGTAGAGCAGATGTAATTCCCTTAAAGGGATCTAGGTGATATTTCAAACGACCCGATACTCAACAACACCTGTGTGAGCTAATAACAAGCGTCTGGTTTCGAACGGTCCATCGAACGTCCGGTTTATTGGACTCAGTGACTTATTGGTGTTAGGAGGTTTTTGTGTTTATATTCGTAATATTCTATAATTTAAACGAAAATCTACGTTCATAATTTATCTTTTTTTAAATCGTTTATATGTTTAGCGTTATGGTCACAATCTCACTTAATATTAAGTAACGATGTGGCCCAAGATGATGACACGCTAAGTCTTGTAGGGAAACTGGTTTTCAAGTGCAGCAGCCGGAACTATAGGTTCTTGTCGACAGATTTTCAACTTGAGGGTGGTAGCTCGCCAGACGGGCATTAGAAAATAGCCTACCATCATGCTATGCTTTCATCACGGTGTTTTCCTTCATCGACTAACACTATATCTTCTATACATATGATAAAACTCACCGTCACTCTGTCTGTCTGTCCGTTTATGTTCTTTTCACACGAAAACCACTTATCCGATTTACATGTTCTTTTCTTAATACATTAGTAAACTATCTGGCTAGGTTATAGGATATATTTTGTTAGATAAAGTCTTATACGAACTAAGCTGTGACGATAATGGTGAATAAAATTGGAAAAAAGTTCCGCTCGACCGACCGTATACTGTAGTCCACACGAGCGGAGCCGCGGTCATAGCTATAGTTGGACTTTTAATTATATTCAGAAACTTGACAGTTCAAAGAAAAATAATGTTACTATACTAAAACTAATAGTGTTGGGGTAGTGAATGATTATGCGTAAATAACAAAAAATAAAAATGGTTTGATTAATATATATTTTTTGAAAATTCGTTAATAATATATGGAATATAAGAACAATCAATATTATTAATAAAAATAATTTTATTTTTATATTTTCTTCTAATAGAAACAAACTTAATACAAAAATAATTTTAATTTACTTTATTGCCTCTGGCAACCTTAGAGGTAGAGAGGTGGAGGTGTTTAAGACAAGTTATTAAATTTCAAATAAAAAGTTTGTGTTTAACTACATTATTTAGGTTCATCCAATTTCGTTAATTTTTACACCACCTCACTATTTTTTTTTTGTCAAAATCTGGTAACGCCTTAAACTTTCAAGTTACTGATTACAATTAAAAGTCCAATTATAGTAATTACTACCCCGGCTAACCCCGGAATGCGACATGTGTAAGCGTGGCACTATAGCGAGTGTCATACCTGGTGTATGGTGGTCACAAATCAGCCGGACTACCTTGAACTCGAAGATCGTAACTAGGTAGCCAGACAAGCTTTAGAAAATGTAACTTATAATTATGTTGAAGCTAATGATAATTTTAATATTATTTGATATCTTCAAGATGATACGCTTAAGTGTTTTTGTTTTATTTCTCGTTTTGTGTTCTAATATCAAGAATAACAATAGATAATATATGTAATTAATAATATAAGCTTATATTAATATAATTTTAAGTTAATTAATAATAAACTTAAATAATATAAATTTATAAATGACTTATTATTGCATATCGCTTTAGTTATTTTTTAAATATCAAGCTGGAATTTATGTTTAATAAATAAAACAATATAGTTTATATTATATAACAATAAATATTTAAATTTATATGGAGAATCATTATGATTATCTCATCTAACAGTTTTCATTTAATTTTCATTTCTACTAATCTAGAAATCAGTAAAAGAAATTATTTATCGTATCTTCGTCTTAATTTCTTTTTGTTCCTTTGCCTGAAACCTCTAACATATATTTCTATAAATTAATAAGATTCTGTAAAATTATTTGCAAATTTATTTTGTACTTGTGCCTGTATCAAAGAACGTAATAGCCTATATATTATTAGAAAAAGCAATTACATTTTACAGAATTCACTTTTCATTTCGAATAAAAGGTACGAATATTTTCGCAGGTAATTAAAATTACGCGTTTTCATCGTAACTATGGAGAAATACATTACAAAGAAACAATACTTGAGTCAAAGTTAAGAAACCTACGAGCGAATTTAATTAAATGTTTATTATAATTAACGTTTATTTTCATTCGAAATGAAAATCATGTTTCGATATTTTGATATTATTATAGGAACTACAAATTAAAATGCATACTTAAAAATGTATAAGTAGTTTACCTATAGCATAAGTTTTTACATGACTCTCAATATTATTTCCAATTTTATCCAATTTATATAAAAACTGATATTTAGTAATATTCACTTTTATAATATAGTCACTGTAAATAATATATATTTTATTTAATATGTGTAAAAAAAGATTGCCTACTCCACTTGATTAAAGTAAAATTGTTGGAGTAATTTAATTTGATCGTAAAGTTCCCGGTCACGATTCCAGACTAACGCTAAGGCCACACCTCGCGAAATTCCCAATATTGCTAAAAGAATGAGGGATCATTACCTCCCTTTTGTTTTATACCTCCCGGATATTATTTCCGGTCATGCTATCACGCTGAATTATTATTATTTTATCGCCTTAATAAATTTAATAGGAACCGTTTACGGTGTACTAGCTTCGTTAGAGCCACGAGTGGTTTTTCGGTGTTGTTAGATTTATATTATAATATTTAATTATTAGTGTTTTAAGCTAACTATCACGACTAATATTAAAGAACGATCCAGTCAAATTATACTTTTTCTCAAGTTACCGGAATATTTTGACAATTGCTTAAACACAGGTGCTCAACTTGAGTGCGGTAGATAGACGGCTAGACGAACAATAGAAAAAAACCCAATCAATAAGTAAAAAAATATATTTTACTATCTGTTCAATGTTTAGTACTCCTAGGTATTCATGGCTTGTGAATGATCACGTAGATCTGGTACTAAACTGATAGGTCAGTGGTTTCGGAGAGTGATGGAAAGCCATATATATCTCTATTGCTATATATACAGCTAGATTTTGTCAAAGAGCAGCACAGTTTTAATACTAGAAATAGACATAAATTAGTCATACCGTGTTTTAGGCTTAGTAAGTAGTTATAATAAAAGTTTTTTAGGTAATAGCATTAGGTTCTATAATAAGATCACTAAGCACATTACTGATTTGCAAAGGTTATTATGGGGTGGATCATTATGTGAATGATTCTGAAGGCTGAAAGTGACTCCCTGTTTGTGCATAAATATTATTAACTGTATATATTATTTGCACAGTTGGGAAAAATAATAATTTAAAAAAGATAAACCCGATCGAGTTTCTTGCCGGTTCTTCTAGACGACTGGGATGTTTTCCGAACCGGTGGTAGTGTTTGACATTCATAAGTCCTTCTTAGTGCTTAAATTGTATAAAGTATTTTTTTATTTTGAATTGTTTTTTTTAATTGTTAAACCGGCTGAACGGTCGTAATTTTACATTATTACACAACCGTGTATACGACCTGCAGGTGCAATAAAACAGGTGTTTTCCGACTATGAAAGCTTGAATGTGATTAGGAATAATTTAGATTAAGGGTGATCGACCTGTCGATCGGGAGAGTTCTTCAAGTCGATCGCTGGAATTTCCAAAAAGTATTAAATACCATAAAAGTTTTGCGGTGACTAACTATATTCAAGCGACGTATCTAAAATGAGGTATTATTTCTGATATACTTCTCAAAACTATAGCATCTGAACCCAAATTTCATAAACATTATGAGTTTTTCATTTAAAAAAATAATTAGTAAGTAGTACGTTAGCAGTCGATCACTTGCTAGTTAAATATTTTGTGATAGATCGCCGACGCTCTAAGTTTGAGTACCCCGATTAAGATTTTGCCACGATGTTTATCAAGATCACCGAGGAGAATTTGGACGTTGCATAAGATTGGATTTGATTTGAGAAGTGATTGGATTTGCGTAACAACCTAACAAATTGTAGACCGTTTGCTGACCTCGAGTAAACAGAACACTGAAATTCAGGGTGTAGGTAATCATCATTATTATTTTTTCGGAACAAAACCCTTACATAAGTTCTACTGAAGTTGCAGGAATCATCAAAAATATCATTAAAATAATAAATATAACTAGTGTTACAAGGGCCGCCTTCCTGTACTAATACGTCATAATAAATAACATACTGTTGGAAGTGAAATAAGAGGTGGGGTATATTCATAAGTGGATTTCCATAACTACTATCGAGCCGAGTGCAAGAGTATACAAGGAGTACCACACAGGGAGCGGAGGTAGTCAGATATCAACTTATTTGCAACTACGGCAACAGTCCAAACCGAGATTCGGCCACTTTGGCACCCTTGGAGCTTGTTGCCATGCTTTCGCGGCTGAGTGCCTTCAACGCTCGCCCCCCAAGCTCGGGTGATCCTGTAAAATGGTCTGAGGCTTCAGGCCCCTTTTGGCTAACAGTATAGACAGATCGAAAAGAAAATTAGCGGGGACACTATAGCTTCAGCCGCGGAATAGTAACATTCAAGTTCGAGTTGTTGGATAGTGAAGACCACAGTTATTATGGCGATTACAATAAACACAGTTCTTGAGTGACACTAGTTGACCCGTGCGGATATTTCGCACATTGTCGAATATAAACAATACAATTATCTAACATTTATTATGTTAGTTAAACAGATTGCTAATAGTTGGCACCTTGAATATAACGATTTCATTAGCGATTAACAAATGGCATTTTTAATGAAAAACATTTTTTTTAGCGTAACTGTTAACTGTGAACTATTTGTATATGTTTCGTCAATAGTAGAGAACAAAATCTTTAAAATTATGTTTGAATATTATTATTACCTTTGACGAAGACTTGACTATATATAATACCTATTCTTTAATATCTGGTATAGATAAAAGTATATCAAATTCAGATATAAATATAATACAATTCAAGCTTAGATTTAGCTGAATATATCATGTAATATTGTGGGTTATCGAATCTTGTTTCGTAAAGGTAAGAAAATAGGCAATAATGGAAGCAAGCATTTGAATTCATGAGAGCACGGATATCGCAGCTGTGTAATAAATAAAATATACTTCAAACATCTCCCCACAAGCTAAGACAAAGAGAAACTTCACTCTGTTATTTATTAATTTTTATTATTTGAGAAGGTAACTGACATTCAGTCCACCTAATGGTAAGTGGTTATTACAGTTATTATACTATAATCTGTACTAATATAATAAAGCGGAAGAGTTTGTTTGTTTTTCGTATAGGCTATCTAACATTAGGCTACACTTCTCAGATGGCATTAAATATTGATTTTTGTTAAATAAGTCTGAAGAAACAGGGCACTCGAACTGCTTTATCTGCGTGCGCTGCCGTCATGGTTTGTGATACGTAAATACATCTACATTCTTATTTTATACATCGTATAAAAAAAATCTGCGATACCTTATGCCTATCTCCTGTATATAAGCCACAATAAGGTATTTTAAGTTATTTATAAGCATTATTGTTAGGCATGGCATATTAATGCTTACGAACAAAAGTTACTTCATCACCAAGAAAATTTTATTAAGATAATTTTTCCCTTAAACTTTGTCCTTTATAGCATGTTATTTGGACGCATAGTTTGGGAGATAATGTAAAATTAAAATAATTCAACACTCTGCTCAGGTCTATGAGGTGTAGGTAGTGGTGCGAACGAGCTATGTGAGTTGTGATGCATAACCCTGGCTGCCCGATAAAAATATAAGAAATAAACAATTTCTTTTAAATTTAATGTTTGGAAGTTTGTATGTTTGGAAAATTATTACTCAATCACGCAAAAATGGCTGTACGGATTTGGATGAAATTTGGCACACACGTAGTTTATAATCTATATTAACACATATGATACTTTTAATTCTGGTAAATGGTGTATTTTTCATTTCTCTCTGGACCCAGTTCTGAAGTCCACGCATACGAAGTTGCAGGTACAAGCTAGTAAATCATAATTATGCTTTTAGTCGTTTCGACTGGGCAAATATTTCACAACGTTTTTTTTGTGTCAATGTTTTTGTATTTTCTTACTTAGTATTAGATTAGACCACTAATACCATTAAAATAATTCCAACATTTCCAACCTGTAAATGCAGTGATAGAAAGAAATATATTTATTCCCGTTTTTCCAGGATAGCGTGGCTAATCCAATTAGTAAGGAAGTCCAACCGAGGTATTAACGTGAAGACAAATAGCCTCACTTCACGACTCCTCCTTGTGAATTATTGTAGATGGATAATAAATTATCAATTCTAAGGATACAATTAGTTAGTTACGTTTCAAATGACAATTTTGTGATGCATTAACTTAAGTAGAGCAAGCACAATCTTGACTATACTATTAACTAATTACGTATATGCAAATGTATTAATTTAAAGATAGATTGTAGTGATCCTTTTATTGCATTTTGTAAGAGCGATTGACCACAATTAAACTTAATTGAAGATTTAGTAAAAGGTAATCTCCTAAAGCCTATGTCGAAGTGCAACCTGACAAACAAACTAGTTGCTGAATAATAACATTATCTACTTATTATTTCGCTTTAGTTTATACTTCATTATTATACAATTTAAGATACTCATGGTCATTGTTAATCAGTCAGTTTATAAATAATTATGATATTGATAGTTTTTAGATGTGACCAACTGGATAGCGCTCACCATACACCGGGGACCTAGCCAAGTTGCCTTCTACAATAGTTAACATTAACGAAAACGATAAAAAGATATGGAATTGACATATCTCAAAGTTAAATCACGTGGTCAATATTGTCAAACCCATACATTTTCTTCATTATCGTTAGCGTTAATGATTGTAGAAATGCATAGGAAAAATTAGGCATATTATAGGCAAAGGAATAGGCTAGACACTCAGGTGTAACAACCGCTATAGAAGGACGCGTAGGCTTGTCGTGTTCCGGTATCAGCCGGTGTAAATCCAGTAATCAAGGGACGTGGTAGGAATTTGTACCCGACTGGGTCGTAACCAATTTGCACATAGGGATAAACCAGTCACTTGTAGCAATGATGGCTAAGTGGTAGTGTGTACAACTTCGCGTCGATTGAGGTTAGTTCGAATCCCTGCAATGAGCCTGAGCTTTTGGTGAAGGAAAACATCGTGAGGAATGGCATGGTGGTAGGGCTTTTTCTAATGCCCGCCTGGCTAGCTACCACCCTCAATTTGAAAATCTTTCGCCAAGCACCAATAGGTATGTTCCGGCAGCTGCACTTGAGAGCCAGTCTTCCACTAGGTTTAGCGTGTTATCATCTTGGGCCACATCGTCACTTAACACCAGATGAGATTATGCCCACTACGACAAACCTATAACGATAAAAAAGTGACTTTCTTTCGAATTGTTGCGTTTCGGGATCAGCCAGTGTATATTCAGCTGCGAAGAGTCCTCCAAGTTGACATCACAGTGACGTCTAGCGATGGACTGTCAATGTCCCGGTGGTTACTTTGCCATGCTGCTAAATAAACATGGTGCCGTTATTGCCATGAAGCATGAAATTTGTTCTGACAAAGTCCTTTTTTAGCTTACTCTTTAAGATATAAGGCGCATAGTTAAAAAAGTATGAGGAGCGAAATTGAAAGGGCGACATCACTTAAAGAATTTTTAACCTTAGTGGTATTCAGATTATTAGATTTATTCAACTCGTGCCATCGGTCACATGCTTAATATGTTCATTACCTATATTACTTTCGTCTCGTACGCGTACTCGCACTCGAACGTACGCAATGACGTAATTTTTTTTCGGTGAAATAGACGATTGGTATAGATTGAAAATTCTTATAGCCTATCAATTGAGACATAAATTTCTCGCTCACAAAATTTCATAAGAATCGGTCAAGCCGTTTTCCGTTAAATTCTGGTATACAAACAGACAGTTAACATTTTTTTAAATTATATTTACTCATGTTGCCAATTGTATATATTTTAAATTCCAATACGGTTCTTGAGAAGTTAACTCCAGTCGCGCGTCGGAAATGACACACACTTTTTTCTTATAGAAGCACAGGAAAGTGACGAAACAGGATCAACAAACCAGCTGATTTAGAAACGTGACACTCGTAAGAGATTCACTGCTATGGACTTTTCATCATATACATGATGGTTGCGAACCAGTAGAGCTGTACATTCCTACCGCCTCGCTGACGCATTTCCTCGTTAGTTACTCATCAGGGTGCACTACGTGTAGGCGATGTCGTTTGGATGTTTCAAAGTTTAAGATGTAATTTAAGCCCCCTTAAACTAATCTCCAACTAAGTTTAAAGACGACAAATAAATCTTAAAGGCGTCTTCAGCTTACGTGTCTCCATTACAAAGTGTAATCTTGTATTTAATTCTAGAATTTGTGCAAGATGTTTATGATCTGCTTTATCTTGCTTGGATTTTACGTTTCCGTACATGTGAGTACAGGTTTTATTCCCAACTCACTTCCTCTATGTAATAGTTGTCAGTTTAAAGAGAAATGTTTCTGATCAAAAGCGGCTTCATCTCTTTTATCGTTATAAATTCGCACTTCAAATAATCTTATTGTGAATAGTTTGGCATTCAGTATAAATGAACTTTTAAGTGCATATATAAATATGTGTACATATTGTGTTGCATATAAATAGAAATAATCTTTCTTTTAGGAACTTGCAATAGTGTTAAAAAGCCAGAATATTTATAGTAAATTGAAAAAAAAGGATCTACGAAATAATCAACTTTTCATGTATTGGCTTTATCGTAATATTTATCGGATTTCATTTCCGGTCAGTAAGATGCAATTTTCTTGCTGTTTCTGTCGAGATGTAAGATATACATTATTTTGTATTCATCTATTCATGGATTATTTGATATGAAATATTGGCATACTTGGCATACTGTTTTAACGAAATCAAGCTATTTTGTAAAATTAAGTAATACTTATTAATGGTGCTTTTGATCTCTTTTAAAGACATTCTTCTAGTGGAATTACTGTATTTAAGATCTGAAACAGAAAAGTAATAGAAATATATTAATAATATATGTGATGAACCTAAAAAAACCCTGATATTACCCCTTTAAAAAAACGATCAGTAAAACGAAGAAACAGTTATAAAAACTTTTTACAAATGAAACAAAGTCTTTGTCCAGTCTCTTATTTACAGAAAAGTTGAAAGAAAACTAATTACTTTAAAAGTTTGAGCAAAACTTGAAATTTCAAATAGGTATAAGCTTTATATTTTCATTTGAGATTATAACAAACGTTCTCTTTTCTCATAGCCGTCTGCTAAGGCGAAAGTCTACTAATGGACCTGCCGCGTTCACAGATTATATTCCCCGAGTGTAAAACGTCATGAAAGTCGGATGCGGAGATTGAGAATCTGTTTTACACCGTCGCGTAACGTCGATTTCTGAGCATTGCGCGTCGACGAGTTTAGATGTTACGCAGTCTTTTACTTGTTAGTATTACGAAGAACCGGATGGATTCTGTGCTTGGAGGTCTTTTTTTTTAAATTATTTTACTTCTATTATTTGATCATAATTTCATCTAATATTAAGTAAAAACGTTAAAGATAGTAGAAGGCCATGGCTGACCATTCATATTGGAACTGGGCTATAATTTGAATTCCATGTCAGCCGCAAGTAGTTTAATTGCAATCATAAAATGAACAAGATAAACATCAATCGTTTGGCGGTAGCCAACCACTGCTGTTGGCAGACCAATTCAAATACGTTGGAGAGCCGCTTTCTGATCTGCTGGCCTGGGTTATATCAGCTTTGGTCTAGACCAATGCTAGACATGTCTAGACATACACTCAAGTAGGACCATCGGAAGTATAGGAACACACCAAAAAGTGTAATACTTCGAGCTTCACAATAACTTATTAAGTAATGTTATGCCTGATGATATCGCATGTTAGATAAAAGGACAAAGATGTGTATTAAATTATATTTTAATGAGAAAAAAGTACGAGATGGCAAACAAGCATCCGGCCCGCCTGATAGGAAGCGGCTACCGTAGCCTATGGACTCTTGTAATACTATAGGTATCACTAACGCGTTGCTGACCTTGAACCCCCTAACCCAAGGAGGTCTGGAAACCCTAGTCACCGCAGGAATACAACACGTGGTCATTTGGCTACGATCTTCTGTAGAATAGAGGTATTCCACCAGTCGGGCTGCCCCAAGTAAAGAGAAATCTGCAAATAAATTCCTCTGTGCCCTACCTCTATTTGAACCCCCCTTCTCCAAGGAGCTATGGGCGATTGTAGTAAATAATATTAAGATATGAATTCATTAATTTAAATAATGAATTATGAATAATTTAATATTTTAAATAGTGTTTACATTAAGTAATTTGAAAATACCTAAGATAAAAGAAATTCATACTTATAGATAATATGTTTATTAAAAGAATATTCATGTATTAAGTACAAGAAATGTAAAAATCTATTTAATATCCAAGAGAAATTCTTACGATACAGTGTGATGGTCAGTTTACTTATTATCTTAAAATAAAAATATGAGATTCTTTTGACAAAGTGGTTAAATGTTATATTAAACCAAAAAATATATATTTTAATTGTTTTTATAATTATGTCTGATAATTGTCTATTTCCCAATTATAAGTTAAGCAAATTATAAGTTATTCTGATGTTACACAACGATTATGATATATGGTATAATTATATAGAATCAAGAATAAAAATAAAATTAGTTTAATATTTAACTAAGTGAGGTCGGGTCGATACTTTAAGAATATCATCCAAATATCCGAATTGAAAACACCAACTATTTAGTAGTAACGTAGTATCTTAACCCATTTACGTTTAATTGAAAATTTATGTAAGTACGAGTATATTTTTATTTATACTCTAATTATTTTATTTTTTTTCGTTAGTTTTATTATTTTTACATAAAACGTCAGTATCAGGCTACGAAAAAAAAAAAATAAATGGTTAAAAATAAACTTTTTGTCATAAGAGGGTTCTTAAGTATAGACGAATGAATACTGTATGTATACTTTATGTAGTAAAATGATGAGCTTAACACCACAAGACATTTTCTACCAGCTAACCAGCAAATAGAAGAATTTGTTAAATTATATAAAAATGAGCTAACACTGAAGTATAAGTATTAATATATATGTCAGAGAATCGTGTCTATGGGATTATTTGAAAAGATAACTTGTGGCCATAACAAGGAGCTTTTTGATAAGCACTCGAAATATGGGGAAAACAAAATGAATTAATAGAAAATAAAGACGCCGCGCGCAAACAACATGTATGATCTGGGACCCACGCAGCCACTTAAGCAGACAACGATGGGCCTGAAGGATGGTTTTAGCTAGAGCCCTCGCATCGGCAAAACCTCTGTTAATATTGGATCCTAAGATTGTTCGAAGCTACCCATTAAGTCGGATACTAAAGAGAAGGTCATTCTGGCTGGAGCCTGTCGGATCGTGAGGACGTTCCTGATCAGTTACCAGGTCATCCACAGGCAGCGATAACATCAGACACGCGAGGCTTGGGCTGGCTATATAGAGGAGGTTGCGACTGGGAGCAACCTGAATTAAACAGACATCAGTCTCACTTGGATTTTCGGACCGTGCACATCTCTACAGTGCCTATACCTAAGCCCGGCGAAGCTGTAAAAGCCGTAAGGCTTCAGGGCTCCTAAGGCTAACAGTGTAGTCAGATCGAGAAAAAAAATGGAGGGGTGTACTTACACTTAACCCTGATTACGCCCACAAGCCTCCGATTCCGTAACGACGATGTCCTGGAAAAATTCTGGTATCTCCGATTGTGTATCCTGATGTCTCTCTCTGATATATAGATAACAAAGTATAAATACATAAATAATACATTAAATAAATACATATCAAATAAACATATATATATATATATATATACGAATATTATAAATACACAGTAGTAGTTATCGTTTATTTAGTACCGATGGCGTAAAATGTTTAATATCGCTGCCGAATCATGACGATTACGTATTAAAAGGATCAAAAACCATAAAACATTTTTAGGTAACTTTTGATCGTGTAACTAAATTACTACGATGTCCAACACGAAAATTAATTCTTCTAACAAAGTTTAACAGTACCTTAGTATCTATAACAATAAAATATAATTATAAACTAATTTAAAAACGGATTCAACTAACATATATATATTAGATACATCATATATACAAACTAGCGGTGACCCGCGGCTCCACACGCGTTTAGTACCCAGTAATCATTTTCGTCTCGCAGTTTTGTTTCTATTTTTATTATGGATAAATGGACACTGTCCTTTGTATAGAGTCTATCGAGAATTTAAATATATATATACACATATATATATATATATATATATATGTATATATATATATATATATGTATGTATATATATGTATATATATATATATATATATATATATATATATATATATATATATATATATATATATATATATGTATATATATATGTATATATATATACATATATATACAGAAAAACTACAAATATATAAATATAGATGGATACACAAATAAATAATTTAATAACCTCTGTAACAATGACTCAATTGATATATATCGAAGGGAAATGGAGGAACGGTAATGTTCAAAAATACATGATAAAGAGAACTCAATTACTACAGAAGTTAAGAAGGAGACCGTTAATTTACATGTTAATATTATTCCAAAGGAAATATAAAACAAACTGAACGGAAACCAAGTTATAAAGACTTATCGGTGAGTAGATACTAGTATTTGTTAGAGTTGATTAAAAATTATCGTAATATTACCTCATTTTTTGCCATTGCTCTTATGAAAAAGGATTTTTTTTTGGATACCCAAGAAGTACAAACGACGTAGTTATGCAGTCTGTACTCTCCCTTATTATGACGTGTTAATCGGTACAAACATATGGTACATATATACGGTACATACACACGATACATATATATTGTATGTATATACGATACATAGAAAATGCTGACATTACATATTTTTTCGTATATTATGACTACGATTGGTGATAAGCACCAGGTATTTTTGTCTAGACGTATTGCGACAAATTTTTGTAATTCAGTTCTAAACAGCACCTTACAGTTTAAGATATTATATATAAGACCATTGTAAAAACATGTATTCATTCTGTAGTAAAATCTCTTAAGAAACACTTGTAAATAATTTTTTTAAAACCCTCGGCACCGCTCCCGACACTTAACTACGTATTCGTTTGTGGACTGTACCCTATTTACCATCAGGTGGTGTACAGACATTTTGGCCATAAAATTATTATATTTTTTTTTCCAAATTTATGTCGAGCCAGGCGCAATGTAGGGTTCTGTAGTTGCTCGTCACAATATGCAGCGGTTAAGTAATTTTCAACGGAATTTGTACGAAATTAGTTCTTAGTACGTCTTCGTTCGTACAGCTACGTTTAATTTAAAAGAAATTGCTGACTGTTTATTTAATATGTCCTTACATTTGAAATTAGAAATTATGAACGAAAAAATATTATGATACATACATACATATATTTAATCAAAAGTATGTATCATTATTATCTATGGACTTTCGCCATTTTATACGTTGTTCATTCATTCCATTGCTAAAAGAAATGTGGGAGGGAGGATCAGTAAAATCTTTGAAGGCGGTTAGAAAGGCCTCATCGGTATTAAATTTTTTTCCTTGCAAAAATTGACCAAATTCCGAAAAAAGTGGTAATCTGTTGGAGCTAGGTCCGGGAAGTATGGTGGGTGTCGGAGATATTCCAACCGCGGTTCCTCTAATTTAGGCGACCGTCTGTCGTGAAGTATGGGGTCTAGCCTTGTCCTTAAGCAGCAGAGGGCTAGAGAAATTGACGACCAGTCTCGGTTGTTAAATGGGTAGCTTTTCCATCTTGGTTTGCAATTATTGACAATACAAATATGCCGTTATCGTCTGGCCAGATCTTAGGAAGCTATAATGTATGACACCAAGATTGGTCCACCAAACACTCACCAATACCGTTTTCTGAGTCAATTTTAGCTTGGGACAGGATTTGACTGGTTCTCCTGAGTTCATTTACTGTGATGAGCGTTTCCGATTATCATAAAGGATCCATTTTTCATCACAAGTAACAATACGATTCCTCGTTATTGTGACGGTTGAGTAATATAACGCAGCACTCAATGCGTGTTTGTTGGTGTGCTTCAGTCAATTCATGCGGTACCCATTTCTCGAGCTTTGTCACTTTTCCAATTTGTTTCAAGTGAATTAAAATTGTTTCATCACTCAAACCGAAGCCTGCCACTAAATCTGACGTGGTTTTGCTCCGCTTCCATGATCACTACGAATTCTTCATTATCAACTAGGGCCTCCGGCCGTCCACGGGGATAGTTTCATAGGTCAATATTTCTAGAACGAAAACGTTGGAACCAAAAACGTACCGTGCTTTATACAGTAGATTCCCCATGCACATAATTAATCCCACGCTGTTTCTTCAGCGCCTGATACTACGGTGGAACTCATATTCGTAAAAAACGCGATATTTTAAGTTTTCCAGTTTGTGAAAAGAACAGTATCAAAGAAAAATCAAATGGTGCGAAAACAAATGAATTACTAAATTCCAAACATAAAAATACTTAAGCCTAAATTTGTAATAAATTTTAATTTGGAATTCCTAACCAAACGCCAGGTATTCGAGATCAAGATGGCCAATTCAACAAACCACCAATTTCACATGTAAGGACCTCATATAATACTTAAGTATAGGCAGTATCTTTATCTTGTGGTCAGGCTTATTCGTCACAACTCACACGGCTCGTTCAAGCCACTACACATATAGTCACAGATCCAAACTATACGTCTAAATAACATTTTATAAAAATGCTATGCTAATGCCATGCTATGCATTTTTTTTAATATACTAAGGAGAAATATTTTAGTAGACCATTAATTTTACGTATCACCAACCATAACACAAGTGAACGCGGATAAACAGTTCGGGTGCGCTGTTTCTTCCGACTTATTTAACAAAATTAATATTTTAGGCTCTAATCTAGCCATAGCCTAATGATAGATAGACAGACAGTTTTCCTTCTAACCTCATTATATACACTACTACCATGAGTTTTTTCACATATTCAAACAACCATTTAGCTGGCAGGGGAAGGACACTTGACTGTAACAAAAATTAGTACTTTAAAGTTTAATATTTCATAAAAACAGATCCTTAAATCGAAAAATGGTTTTACAGACCCACAATATTTTGAACGACAACCCACACGATTTGATAGACGAGAAAAAAAAACATTCCCACTTTACGTGTAGGTAGCTTACGTAGAGGTACCTTAAACATATTTTTTTATTTTACCACTTTGTCGGCGTGATTAACATGTATACCTATACCAAATTACAGCTTTCTAGTATTATGAATCTCTGAGCTAAGCCGCGGACAGACAGACGGACATACCGAAACTATAAGGGTTCCTTTTGTCTTCGGAACCCTAAAAACATATAAATCGGATAAGTAGTTTTCTAGTAAAAAGAACATAAACAGGCAGACAGACATTGAGTTTTATAATATTTATAGAAGATAAACTTATATAAATTGCTCACTTACAATATAAATGTATTAGGCCTTTCCATCCTTAAAAAGATGCACATTGGTATAAAGAATGCGTGATATTTTGAATAATTACTTTAGGTACTAGTTTTTTCTTAAAAGTAATAAATAGCCGATTATAAAAAATATCATTAATTATTATTTACATAGGTTACTTATATTTTACTTATATATATGGCTATTCAGTTCGATAGTGCGGTTGATTACTCTTTTTATGTATGTGTAGGACATGTTTCGAAGCATGTAGGAGTTAAACGATCTTCGAGAGTATGTTACTCTGACCTTTGAATATATTAATTAAGATTTAGTTTAAGATTATGATGAAGAACGTCAAATTAATTATGATTCTATATCAAATATTCATTATCGACTTAAGCTTTGACGTTTATGAATTTGGTAATTATGTTGATCAAATTTTGTTATTGCGAAATAATCTAAATAAAAACCTAAATACCAATTCTTACAGCAGATGTTTTACGACTACGTACTGAAAATGTCTTCATAGTATAAGATCATGTAACATATCTTTACTAGTGTAGTAATACAAACGGTAATATAATAAAAATTTAGGCTTGTGACCTATAATTTACGTCAATGAAAAATGATGTTATAATACTTTTAAAACTTTAGTTTCTTTGAAAACTTTGATACTTGGCTAAGGGAAGTTGATTTGTATTTACTGGAGCTATTATTTACTAAAACCATAGAATAAAATATTCTACAATAGCAAATTACTTATTTATTTTATTTTATACTACAAAGGCGGCAAACAGGCATACGGCTTGCCTGATGGTAAGCGGCTACCGTAGCCTATGAACGCCTGCAATAACATAGGTATCACAAGCGTGTTGCCGAGCTTGAACCCCCCTACCCCAAGGAGCTCTGGAAACCTTACTCACCGCAGAAACACAACACTAGGTCATTTGGCTGCGATCTTCTGTAGGGTGGATGTATTCTACCAGTCGGGCTGCCCCAAGTAGAGAGAAATGTCCAAAGAATTTTCTCTGTGCCCTACCTCTCTTAAAAACTACTTATTAAGAGAATAAAAATAATAACATATTAATGCACTGATCCTTTTTCCTTTCATCATAGATGTCGTGGTTGACGAACCCTTTTCGTGGCGCAGGAGCAATAAATTATGCTATAATGAAGGCAGCGCCCCTACCATTTGTTCGAAAACTATGTGGATTATTTATAAGTTAACTTATATGTATATAAGTAACCGAAATACTGACGTTTGTAATTCAAATATAACATTACACAATAGAATATAATCTCAGATAAATATAAGTAATATATAAAAAAAAACGTTAAAATTTAGTAGAATTTATTAATGACATAATTTACAAATATATTTACAATTTAAATGTACCTACTATCATTCAATGGAATTATAAAAAAAATTGTGTGCTTATGTTAGCTTAACTTCTGAATAACCTGACCCATACCTTGATGCCGAACTTGATGAATATTTACTAATAAAAGCATTTATTTTGTAGTTTCGTTTCGGTTTATATGAAAGTCAAATGCGGTAACTGGTTTTTAACATGTAAAGGGCTTGAAGTATATTTCTATTGTGGAGCCTGAAAACAAACTCTTGGAAAATCCCCACATATACTGAATAAATATTGTAGGAATAATATATAATTGTTGTGTGTATAGTACGTGTAAGTGGGATTAGTCACCGAGTGAAGCGAAGACGACGTCTAGCCTCGTGAACGGAGCGCAGCCCGTCTGAAAATGAAGGACTGCTGGTTAACGCTCCGAGGGGTAATGGAGCTCTGACTACCTGCGCTCGAATCACTGAGTGTTTATAAACATATTTGCGGTTACATATTTCAAGTTAAATAACCAACCCTTACCCAAAAGCATTAACAAAAATATTAATATAAAATATCTACGCCACAGCTGGTGCCACATGAGGTTGCCACATAATCATATAGTAGAACTAGCTGTGCCCCACGGTTTCACCCTCGTATAATTTAAAAGAACTCGATGATTGATTATTTATAATACTTTAGTATAGATAATATTTTTATCGGGCAGCCATGGTTAGCACGTCACAACTTACACGCCTCGTTCACGCCACTACACCTATAGTCATAATCCCGAACCGAGTGTTGAATTATTTATATTTTACATTATCTACCAAACTATGCGTCCAAATAGCATGCAAATCTGTCGCCAAGCACCAATAGGTGAGCCAGTCTTTCACTAGGTTTAGCGTGTTATCAGCTTGGGCCACATCGTCACTTAACATCAAGTGAGACTGTGGCCACTACGGCAAAATCTATAACAATAAAAAAAGAAGCTATAAAGGGAATAAATTATCTACATAAAATTGTCTTTATGATGAAGTAAATTTCGTTCGTAAGGATTAATATGCTATACCTAATAATAGTAATCATAAATCAATTTTCAATAAAAATTAGTCACAAAATACCTTATTGTTACTGTCAAAAATATAAATAAGATTGGGTAGGTAAGATGGTAGTGGTAAACTCTACTAACACGTCACCGCCGCTGCCGGCAACCATTCAGATGATAGATGATCGCCGACGAGCCTCAAGTAGTGAATATTAATAATTATTATCAAACTTCTTTTATAAGTACAATTTTCATATTGAGAGATATTATATATAATTGGTAATGTTTATTTATTTAAGTTACATAACTTGAAAATCATTTTGTATATATTTTTATATAGTACACAGCAAAGTGACGGTATCTGATGGTAATCACAGTACAATCTAAATACAGCAGTGACCACCGAGAGATCAATAATCCATTTGACAGTCACCGCTGTCATGCCGACTGTGTAAGTAGGAACTGGATATGCATCGGTGCAGGTGAGGTTGGCTTGGTGGTCTCACGTCTTAAGATGTAATTTGACTTCCTGAAATCCTATTTTTTTGATGCCTAAACTAGTTCTCTATGTTTGAAGGTAATAAAAATTGTGCAGCGTAACATACAGGATTTGTAGATTCATCGTAATTGACTTGAATCGAAAGTCGGTTACGATAGATAACAATCGAGCACTATCAAGATGTTTGAACAATTGAAACAATCGACTTTATTGACTTCTCATCGGACATCCCTAGAATAGGCCATAACAGCATTAAAACCAAAACTGAAATATTTTTTATGTACAGTAGTCAATTTTGAATTCCGAACAGCTAAAATATGTATGTAAGAGGAAAATAATTCAGTTATTTTTTTATAAAGTGTATTAAAATATTCTAAATCAATAATTATTCATTGACGATTCGAATCTAATAATTAGATTTTTAAGTCGAGTCGACAACTCTTACAATTCCAATAATTCAAACTATTCGAATAGTTTACACAAATTGAATACTTATGTACTTCAAATAATAAAAAAATAACATCCATTAACGAATAGCTCAAATATTCGATCCGACTGGAATTTGGACTTGAAATTCAGTACGATTCGACTCGAAACACTATTCGCACATCCCTATTGAATGCTCATGAATTTTATGAGCGTCAATTACAGACATTTATCAAATTGCCCTTATTTAAATACAACTGAGAACACAATTTAGCTTCATTCATTCACAGTCAGAAACTCTTTATATCTAAAGGTGTATACATTACTTCGGACTAATGCATCGGTGAGTATATTTCGACCCTTGATAATCATAATTAATATCAAAGTGAATATTTTTGACTAAGACGTATGAATACATGATTAATTTTGTATCTTTATACACTGTATAGAATTTAGCGTTTGAAAATATTATCTCCTTATGTTAAATGACGATGTGACCAATGATGATAACACGCTAAATCTAGAGAAAACTACTGGTTTTCAAGTACAGCTGTCGGAATACACTTATAAGTGTGCTTGGTGACAGAATTTCATCTTGTGGATGTACTCGTAGCTAACGAGACGTGCATAGAACTAGAAACAGCCCTACCACCATGCAAATTTTCATGCTTTTTAACTATATTTCTGAACCTACACTTTATAAGCATGTACTTATTGGCTTAGGTGTAATTTGTTACTATTTTATTAGAATATCTTTAATTAATTAGAATAATGCCACTGAGTTAAAATATAATTTACATAATATTTTAATAACGGCCGTTTTCAATAACTTATCGTTATACGAGTATAGTATTTCCTATGAACGTTTCATTCTGTCATCGAGAGGATGGATATGTAGCCTGCTAGAGATAGGAACGCTCATACAAATCTAACTTAGCTGCGTTTCAATATTAGTTTCAAGTGAAACAAACTCTTATTTTTGAAACGCGAATTATGGATAGATTTTCTATCTGTACTCATCGGCGATAGCGATCTATCCATACACTCAGATATGATATTGAAAACGGTCGTAAACTGCGCATATTTATATAGGTAGGTACTATTTTAGTAAATTAAATCGTACAATATTATGAGTAAGGTGCATACTTTCATGCCAGTTCTGCCTCCCAGAGACCTGTGTTTCCAGTGTAATCCATTTGGAGTTGAGTGACCAAGCAATTCAAGATCAAGCAATTTAAAAAACAATTTGAAGAAAAGCGAAGCGAAAAAAATTGAATTATTGTTTATTTATTCGTGGTCGCCGTTTTTTGGATTGCACTGTACGTCATTTCATAGTCAGTCAGTTCATAGTGACGCCATTTTGCCATTTTAGTGACGACACAACACCGGTGTAAGTTGTAGAAGGAGGCTTTAAGTATTTTTCAGTCGAATTTGTATGAAATTACTTCTCCAAATACATTTTATAAGTTGATCGATTATTACTCGTTGATTTGTAATGCCTAGTTGGCTGTGACAGTTTTCCTTTTAACTTCATTATTTATATACTAGCTCGCGTCGACCGCTAAAAAGGTTTTTTGTGCAGAACCCTAATTATTTTTCTAAAATAAAATTAGTCTAAGCTATGCCTTATAACATCAGCTATCTGCCAGTGAAAAGAAAGTAGACTAGCCACAAAGAACTCTAACTCACGCCTTTGTTGCAGAGGGCAGATGTTCTACTATAATTAAATCGATTTACATATGTATAAATCTACAATTTTATTACAATATTGTATTCATGTATTTATTGTCTGTCATCTTGTATGATGTAGAGGTCGATTTGGCAAAGGCTTTTGAGGACATCTATTAAAAACTTGGCATATATACATACTCTAAACTGAAGAAGCGATAAACAATTTTTAGAAGATTTATAATGTTGTAACAAAGAATCGACCAAGCGTGAGTAAGATTCTAGTACGAGAGTTCCGTTGCACTACAAAATATATTTTAAATTTGTTTACTAAAAAATGTTTTACTATTTTCAGTTGGACCTGACTCGCACTTTGTCAGTTTTTGTTGTTTTACTTAAGATTTTGCAATATTATCACACCAAGTTTGATGCTAACCGTCTTTACAATACAGCAATATTTTTTTCAATACCCTCCTTAATATTTTACCTTTTGTTTATTATTTTATTATACACTAGCTATTCCCGCGGCTCCGCTAGCGTGGATTACTAAAATGGGTTACTTTCTTGCGCGGAACCCTAATTATTTTTCTAAAATAAAAGTAGCCTAAGTTATTCCTTATAACATCAGCCAGTGAAAGTCGCTTCAAAATCTATCCAACCGTTTCGGAGATTAAACGGAACAACACGGACAGACAAAAATTTAAAAAATTGTTTTTTTTTTATAAGTGCCGTATGTACTTTATATTTATTTAGTAAAAAGCTGTTAATTTGACATTACAAATAGACATTTCAATTTTATTATATGTGTAGATTGTAGGATAATACCCATAACAACATATTTTGTCAAGATTTTAACCAGCTGCTTATTAGGGCCTACTAGGGCCTCGTAAATTTAGCACGGACAACGTGGACTTAGCGATGGGGTTTTCCTTCATTGTAAACTGAACCCTAAAAGGATATTTCCTTCATTTCGTATTTATTTATCTCAGTGCGTCTTTGCTTACAATTATTAATTTAATCTAGAATTTTTTTCTTTTAGTTCTTGCAATAATTCATGTCTATCACCCACGGTAGGCCAAGCGCCACAACTCTTCTCATCGGCTCTTAAGTTCTTTGCAGCTGCTCAGTGCCTTATTAAAGAGGATTGGCCAACGGACGCTAAGGTTTCTAGTAAGTTAGCATTTATTTGCCTTTATAGATCTTAGTTATTGTGGCTACGAAGGTATCCAAATAATATTTGTATAAGGGTGGGCCAAAAAAAAATTTTTTTTAGTTACCATGAAAAAATCGTCCAATATGACGAAAAAAGTTTGAACTCTTAATATTAATACTAAGAGGTGACTCATCGTCGTTTTTAATATTCCATTTAAATAACACGGCTTTCTTACTTGGAATTTTAATGCGCTCGAACGAATTATCGTCCAGTGAAATTGAAAACATATACTTGTAGGGAATTAAACGATCTAAAAAAACATCTCATATGATTTTTTGCTTAGTCGACTCGTTTAAAAATTATTCGAGGTTAAAATTCAACCTCAAATGGTTAATGATGACTTTAACAATTTTTCATATTCTATCACAAAATAATGGCTCAAAAATATAAAATATCATATTAACAATATTTTAGAAATTAGGAAAAGATATTATATAAGCTTAAAATATTTGTGTTACTATTTCAATTTATTTAATTACAGATCATGAAACATTTGACTTCATAATTATAGGCGCTGGTTCATGTGGAAGTGTAGTAGCGAACAGACTTAGTGAAATAGAAAAATGGAATATTCTTCTTTTAGAAGCCGGTGGTGATCCACCAGTCGAAAGTATTGTAAGTGTCAAAATTAAGGACATTAATACTCTGACAATTCGCTTATATATTGAAATATGGTATATTTCATCTTTAAAATTTTCAGATAGTAGGACTAGATCAACAAATATTTGCATCTAAATTTGATTGGAAATATAAAACTGTCAACGACAATAAAACCGATCAAGCTTACATAAATGGATCCGTACCATGGCCACGAGGAAAAATGATAGGCGGTGGAAGTGGTATGAATGGTATGATTTACGTAAAAGGTAATGATCACGATTTCCTGCGATGGTACAATGAAGGAAATAAGGAATGGCATCCAAATACTGTAAGGAAATATTACGAAAAAGCTGAGAGTTTACAGAATACAAAGCTATTAAAAGATCCAATAGTTAGTCAAAACTATGGCCACAATGGCCCTCTCATTATTAATTCTTTAAACAGTACTTACAAAAGTCTCAACGATGACGTTATCAACGCATTTGACGAAATTGGTTTTAAGAATGTAGGAGATATAAGTGCACTTAATTCATTTGGCACAGGAACTTACAAAGTAACGGCAACGAATGGTAGAAGACAAAGTACTGCTACAGCGTACCTAATTCCTATACGCGATAGAACTAATTTGAAATTATTGAAAAGAGCTTATGTAACAAAAATATTAATAAGCCCTAAATCAAAACGGGCCTATGGGGTTCAAGTTGAATATAAAAAGAGAAAAATGGTCTTCTATGCTCGTCGTGAGGTTATCTCAAGCGCAGGCGTTATAAATACTCCACAGCTATTAATGTTATCTGGAGTTGGACCACAAAAACATTTAGCTGAAAAAAATGTTACGTGCATAGTAGATTCACCTATGGTAGGACAAAATTTGCAAGACCATAGTGTAGTATACATAACAATATATGGAAATAAACCGGGAGTTGAGGACGAAGCAAAAAAACATTTTGATGCTATTCGATATCTTTACAATCAAGAAGGGTATCTAGCTGATGCTAGTTCTTCAGATATATCAGTACTATTTTCTGAATCTAAAAACGATCCTTATCCTACTTTTCAAGCGTTTGTAATTTACTACGCGAAGAATACATCTTCAGTTCGAGAAGGATTTACTAGAAAGCAAAATGTGGAATCTGTTATAGAATCTATTGAAAAACTCAATGTTAAACATGCTCTATATCAGGTTGTTTTCGTTCTCCTTCATCCCCAGTCACGAGGAAACATTTCATTAAGTTCTAATAACCCTAGAGATGATCCCTTGATATATGCTAATTATTATGATGATCCAAGAGATTTGCAAGCTACAGTAAAAGGTATTAAAATGTTAACAAAAATAATAAAAACAAAATATTTTAAATCAATAGGAGCGTTTTTAGGTAGGATACAATGGCCTCCGTGTGATAAGTTTGAATTGGACAGCGAAAAATATTGGAAATGTATAGCAATGAATATGGTTACAACTATTTATCACCCTGTCGGTACATGTAAAATGGGCCCATATCCTGGTACATCAGTGGTAGATAGTCGTTTGAGACTTCATGGGATAAAAAATGTTCGTGTAATAGACGCTAGTATAATGCCGAATGAAATTAGTGGAAATACCAATGCCGCTTCTATTATGTTAGCAGAAAGGGGTGCCGATTTGGTAAAAGAAGATTACAATGAGTATAACAATATCAAGTATTAATGTAGTATTAGTTGGAGTTGTATTTAATTTATATAAATAACTTATATATAGAAGTGTAACAAAAAGTGTTAAGTATGAAAGTCAAAGAATATAGGAATATATGTGAGAAATGATATGCGTATAAAAGATGTGAATAATAAGATCACAGCTGATAGAGTACAATGAAAAAGTAAATCATATTGTGTTGTGCCGAACCTACTTAAGCGGGATTAGAGTAAAGAAGCAAAGTACAGTAACATTCAAAACGATAATGCTATTTTGAAACATCAATACGTGGACTTTTTATTTCGTGTCCTATGGATATATATTAATGAAGTTATTTGTAATTTTTTATTTGAATTTTATTTTAGTAATTTTTTTTTGATTTGTTAAAATATTAGACTTAAGTATTACAAAAGATTAACCAAATTAATGCGAAAATATTATAATTTAAATAACATATTTCACAGTAATACGTTTATCTCTAAAGTTAATGCAATATTTATAATATAAATTTTTGATTTTTTTGTTATTTTTCTTAATAAAATCATTTTATTTTATGATTATTTCCTGTTTAATATTGTTGCAGTATTATATAATACATATACTAAAATTGAAGTGTCTGTTTGTAATGTCAAAATAGCAGGCATTTACAAAATGCATATGAAAGTATACATGGAACGTAAAACAAAAACCCATTTTTAAAATTTTTGCTTGTCTATCTGTCTGTTTGTTCCGGGTAATCTCCAAAACAGTTGGACTGATTTTGACGGGACTTTCACTGTTATTAGGCATATCTTAGGCTACTCTTATTTTAGAACAATAATTAGTGCTGCGCACAATAAATAAAAATCATTTTCCTGTAGTATACGCGAGCGGAGCCACGGGCACAGCTAATCTCTTATAAAATTGTCCTCATTATTGGAATTTTAGCCTCAAAAACGCCTTTATTATTATGAAAATTTAACGCCCTCTCTATCTGCCATTCTCTTAATGTTTGAACTTGAGTACCAGGAACGACGTTGTTATTTACGTATTTTGCTTTATATAGCTCCTGTCTGTATATTTTCAGTTGTTCTTTAATATATTCCACAGGTACTTTTGATATGGCTAACAATTTAGGTTTGTACTTTGTGTAATCCGGTAGGTTCTTGACTTCATAGAGTTCGTACACTAGGAATTTATCGTGAGCCATTGGTTTCCGTAAAAATACTGCGTAATCGTTCCCTATATGAAGATATCCTCTCAGATTGTTTTCGGATCTGAATCCGTCGAGAAATTGAAATATCCTGTGCAGTCTTGAAGCTTCGTTTTGGCCAAATAAAACAATTAAGGCGAACGGAAATATCAGATTCTGAAAGTAAATTGAGAGATTTTTTGAAAAATAACTTTAAATATGGATTTTTGAAATGAACATTTCTATAGGTACGTTAGGCAATTTTTGGATGGGCAAAATCATATGAGTTCGCGTCACCGTTACCGACATGATAGCTTAACAATGATGCGTGGCCATCGTGTATTTTAATTTATAAATTATGAAAATATACACTGTTGTTTGATGCTTTTAGGTTTTAAAATATCGTGAAATCTGAAAAATCACGAATATATAATTTTAATAAAAATAAACTTACAATTTTCATTTTAAAATGCAACATTATGCGTTACATTTGTATGCAAACATAAAATATCGTTTTAATATCGGAAATGTAACGTCAGTTGAAATATAAAGTAGGAAATTTTTACGAGCCTTTAAAATTTAAATGCGAATATTTGATATACAGTACTTGCAGATGTTTTGGAACGTTGCACGTGAAAACAGAGTTGTATGTAAATTTTCATTTATTATTATATTTAGCTTTTGTTATCCAAGATGGTGACACGCTAAGCCTAGTAGGAAAACTGGCTGTCAAGTGCAGCTGCCGGAACTCACCTGTTAAGATGCTTGGCCAAAGATAACCAACCTGAGGGCTTAGGGTAGCTAGCGAGGCGGGCATTAAAAAAAGTCGTACTTCATTGGCGTCGGCTATCATTGCTTCAAATTTCTCGGTTTTCGGGGCTTTCTAGTTTTTTGAATCCTAATACTAGGCATAAGTTTTTTTTTCTTGTATTATTACGTTTGTTCACTTATGTTTTATATCAATGATATATTTATTGAAATGATTGTTTAACAATCATTTTTATCTTTTAATTATATATATTTACTTTAACTTAGTTGATTCCTCATTACTTTATTTATCGTGTTTTCGGTCGCTTTCCGAAGGCATTTTTAGATCTTTTAGGTCATTTACTATTTAAATATTGTATGACAAACTTCTTTTACGTTCATATATATATATAAAATAAGAAGGTCGTATACAATGATTTTATTTATTGGCTTGAAGAACCTTTTAAATTTAAAATATAGAACGATACTTGAATAGAATTGAAATGAGACATCATTTATTCCTGACTTACCGAGGAGACATGGATCTCTATTGTCTAAAGAAAACGTATAATCTTTAATTAGGTTTGTATAAGTTTATTTATAATTCCTATTCTTTTTATTGTTTGGACTCACACTTACCTATCTGGAGTCTGTACAAAAGTTATTATGTTACTACAAGAGACCTCTCCAATTGTAATAGGAAAATCGGAAAGGATTTGAAACTTTTAATTCATAATTGACAAGAGCCAAGATTGTTTATAAATTAATGGGAGTCCTAGTGGACGCTTTCATTTAAGCTGGCTTGGTGGCGATGCAGCTATAGAAACGGGAGCGGAATGAATGTCTAATGCTTGTTTACCAAATTCATCTACATATATACAATTATCTCAAGACGGATTTTTATTAACAGCTCTGATTCAGATAGAAGCATAAACGGAGATAAACTATACTAGTGAAGGTTTATTAATATTAATATACTATAAATAAGGTACTCTGTTTTTATATCTTACTTTAATGTTAATGCTTCCGAAATTACACATTTAAACCAATTTTGAGTTTCATTTCATTATTTTTTTATATTTATTTCAGAAATTATACCTATCTAATTGTCCACGCGATACTATATTATATGAAAAATGTGTTTAAAATGATATATACCAAGGACAGGCACAAACAAATGGTGTATTACAGGCGCGAAGATGTCTTTCGATTTAATACAACTATCACCTGCGACTGGACCTCATGAAATGATTGAATAAGTTGGTAGGAGTAGGTAGAAGTTATTTTTGTACTAAGAAGATAAAACTATTTATTGTTATCTCCTTAATTCATTAGTCTATTGTTTGTTTTATATAGGGTATAAGAAAGACTTCGCAGGTAATGTTCGCAGGTTCGCAAATAAGGTTCCGCAAAGGCGAGTCAAATTAGATTAGCTATAATTTTAATAAAGCTTTATTAGTTAACGTAACGTACAAAACTGAGTCCTTTTTGTTCAGACATTATGAATGCACACAATCGCTTTAAACATTACTTGTACAACTTGCAATTATTTGCAGATTTTTAAAAACGATACTGTTAGGCGGAGGTGATGTCATCTGTATTTCTTTCATATAGACTTTGCTGTTCTGATAATAATAAATATAGGGACACAATTTCACACACTGTCGTTTAATTTAAAGCTAAATAGGGCCTGTTATGGTAACTTAAAGAGCTATTCTCATAGTACGAAAGTTACTCATATGCGGGGAGTAAGCCAGCGACTTCCTGGTTCAATAGTAGGGAACCATGACGTCTGTCAAAAGTCTGTTAAAGTAGATTGCTTCATGATTTAGTCTTTGCTTAATAAATTCCATACATAAGAATAAGTCTATTTAACGATAGGAGATCAACTAGAAAATAACAAGCAATTATAAAACGATTTTACATTTCGCGGAAGGTTTTTTGAGTGGACATTATAAATTTTTTTTCTGTTTATATATGGATCCGCAAAGTACCACCTCGATAGCCTGGATAGGTTGCAAAGACAGGCTGTTCGCATTTTTAATGATGCAGACGTTACCCTATGCATCGAGCCGCTTCAGCTTCGCAGGAACATCGCCTCGTTAAGTTTTTTCTACCGTCTGTATCATGGTGAGTGTTTTGAAGAGCTGTTCAATCTAATTCCCTCCTCTTCTTTCTACAACAGAACCACATGTATGGTGCATGGTTGTAGGGCTGTTTCTAATGCCCACCTGGCTAGCTACCACCCTTAAGTTGAAAATCTGTCGCCAAGCACCAATAGGTGTGTTCCGGCAGCTGCACTTGAGAGCCAGTCTTCCACTAGGTTTAGCGCGTTATCATCTTGGGCCACATCGTCACTTAACATCAGGTGAGATTGTGGCCACTACGCAAACCTATACCGTTAAAAAAAACACGCGCTGGGAATCGGAATCACAGTTTTAAGCTAACCTCCATTTCGGCACGAACTAAAAAGATCTCTATTACTTATCTTTGTCGTACCGTGAAATTGTGGAACAATTTTTCGGCCAATGTGTTCCCTCCTTCGTATGACATCGGTTCCTTCAAGCGTAACGTGAAGAGGTATTTATGCAGGCTTGCATGACAGCGGCGTCCGCCGATGGATTTCGATCTTTCGATGGTCGCCGTGGTATTTGGATTATACTGTGCATACCATCAGGGACAGTACAGTAATGTGCCGAGCTATTACATCAAAAAGAAGTATTAAAATGCTAAATGCAACTATCTGCATAAAATGGAATAATGATAAAATTTATGATAATGGTTAAAGACGTGTTAATACTTTCTTTCCATTATTTTATCTACACCTGGACTACAAAATATTGATGGTTCATAAATTAAAATACGAGACAATGGCGTCCTTCATACAGACGACTACACGATCCGGAAGGTTTCATCCTTGTAACTTAGGTAATATTAGGTCTTTACCTATGAAATTGCCGTTCTGCAGTACTGGTTCAAATCAAAATAATTTTTGTTTGGCTGAGAATTCTAATTTCAAATTAATTTTATTTTAAAAACATGGAATTCTTTTTCCAAAAGTAGTCATTTGTTTATTGATTAGTGTTACATTTTCATCGCATTTCAATCTTCTTTGTCATCATGGATACGTTAAAAATTCGAGTAATTATGGAATATGAGTACCGTCGTGGCAGTAACGCGGCACAAGCGGCACGCAACATCAACGACGTTTACGGAGCTAACACTACAAACCAACGCACCACCTGTTATTGGTTTGCTCACTTCCGTTCTGGGAATTTGGACCTGAAAAATGAACCTCGCGGTCGTCCGAAGACTTTGGTCGACAATGACGAATTAAAGGCGATTGTGGAAGCTGATGATACACAATCTACGGCTGAATTAGCAGCAGCTTTCGACGTTAGCGTCAAAACAATATTGGTCCATTTGCGTCAAATTGGCAAGGTAAAAAAGCTTGACAAATGGGTGCCCCACGAACTCAATGATCGCCAGTGTGAAGTACGCGTCGAGACGTGCCTTGCATAGCTCAACAGACACACAAATGAAGGAATTTTCAACCGCATTGTTATCTGCGATGAAAAATGGATTCTGTTTGATAACCGCAAGCGCTCAGCAAGTTGGTTGAATCCTGGTTCAGCACCTAAACAATGCCCTAAACGAAAATTTACCCCTAGAAAAGTGATGGTCACTGTTTGGTGGTCTAGCGCCGGTGTGATTCATCACAGCTTCTTAACAAACGGGGTGAGCATTACTGCTGACGTGTACTGTGAAGAACTGAACACAGTGATGGAGAAGCTGGCAAATCTCCAACCAGCATTGGTCAATCGCTCGTCTCCGCTGCTCCTGCACGACAACGCTCGACCTCATACTGCACAACAGACGCTCTCCAAGTTGCAAGAACTGGGGTTGGAAGTTCTCCGTCATCCGCCCTACTCCCAGACCTTGCGCCTACAGACTACTACTTTTTCCAGAATTTGGATAACTCCTTGGCAGGAAAAAAATTCAATACCCGAGAGGCAGTACAAAATGCCTTTGAAGAATTTGTTGCCTCCTGTCCAGCTGATTTCTTTAAGAAGGGCATCAATAAACTGCCACTGCGCTGGCAAAGATGCATTGATTGCATGGGTGATTACTTCGATTAATACAAATAAAAAATACATGAAAAAACATCGTTTAAATTTTTTCATACAAAACGGCAATTTCATAGCTATATACCTAATGTTAAAATATTCAATTTTTTCCATAAAATACCGAATAATCCGACCGAACGATGTAAACTTAAGATTCTCATCTATTTTTGACTAATCGTCTATCGGTGATTAATAGCGTAAACACGCTGACTAATCCAACGAAAAAAATATGGGATAGGTAACACTTAGGAAGCTTGGGTTTCGGTAAAAATAGGCGGCGTTAAACCCGATTTATAATATTATGTTTTTTAATGTATTTCATTGGCAATATATTTGATAGTTTACAATACCGGATTAACAATAAGGTGAACTAGAATTGGGATATGTAAATTTAATTGCAATGAATAATGTATTTAATTATTTCATTGGATATAAAATGATTAGGTAATTTTAACGACAATGTTTTGCAATGTTTAAGCTGTAGGTATATATTTATATTTTGGGGTTGCATTGTGTTGTTATAAGTTACGTTTATATTAATTTTTATGGCCTATCATGATAATAGATTCTACTCGCACGTATTTACTATACCACGACATAAAACTGTAGCTTTTCGTGGTTCTTTAAGATTCGTAGCCACTAAGTGCTGGAACGACATACCACCTCCTTCCTATTCATGTTATTACGCCGACAATTCATTTCACCTTCAAAACTAAATTGAAAAATATTTGTTATTGTTGAAAGAAGTACACTAAGCAAACTTCAAAATTTGTTTAGGTTGGCTCAAGTGATGAATGATCTGTCTCGGAGGTTATGGAATCTGATTATAGGATATACGCAGAATACAGTTGGGATTATATATTATATAGCACACATGTCGCATGTATTAAGAGCATTACGATTATTTAGTTTATTTGTAATAAAATAGTATGTCATTTAATTCGCCCGTGATGATGTACACCTACAAGCCCTGTCAGAATATCATCGCTGTATTCACTTGCAACGCTTGCAACTGTAAGCCTGCAGCCTCATGCTAAGACAGGAACCTATTCGACCCCATGCAACACATCATTTATTTTGTCTATTTGTTTTTTTTTATATGTGCTTATATTGTGTGGTGTTATTGTGGAATAAATGGGTTTCTTTCTTTATTGCGGAGTGATAGAACACAGCAATTTTGTCGGACTGTACGCTTATGCATCTCAGCTTACTTTTTTTTCGAACTCACTATACTGTTAGCTTTAGGGGCCGTGGAGCCTTTGCGGTTTTTACGGCTTCACCGGGCTTGAGATCTGTTACGGGAACAGCCGGTATTTATCCAGTAGTCAAGCGCGGTGGTAGGGAACTGTACTCTTCTGGCTCCCGACCACGCACAAAGTGATGAGCCCGTCTTGGTGACTCTCTTTTAGTTTGTCGCGTTTTGGGATCAGCCATTGTATATTCAGTTACCGGCGATAGATTGTAGATTTCATCATGCATAGTGACATCACTTTGCAATGGAAAAAAACGATAACTTTCGTTTTGAAAGTGACTTTAATAAAGACATGGCATGGAACAATCAATTTGCTAAGACAATAAACAAATTGGTCTCTCGGTGGTCGCTTTTGGATTGTACTGTTAGGTAAAAAGCCATTACTTTGCCGTGCTAAAAAAGTTTATTAATCAATGAATCTGAGTAAAAAAAAACTAATTGTATGTAAAAAAAATGACATCACGGAGTACCTAACCAGTGGAAAAGTTTAGTGAAGCGCGGAAAGCATAGCCGCTTCGTGAATGGTTTATTCGAAATGGCACAAAACAATAAAAATAATTTAGGGTTTTTACCGTAAATAAATGATCACTGATAATTGGATAATTAACAGTTTTTTTTTAATTTACTGTTTTTTTATTACTTATATCAACAGATAGCGAAAGCAAAGGCATTAGAACTCATAAGGTATTATTATGCATTATTCATTTGTTTCACATCTCTTCTTTCCAGTTCCAAGTTTGTCCCTGGCATAAAATATGTGAGAACATTTCATATAAATAGAGACAAATTAAGTGATAATAATAATAATAGTTAATAAATTAACTATTGAGAATATCTAAAAAAATCAGGCATGCCTCGTGAAGCAGCGGTAGATAATTACGCTCTACTACTAGGCCGAGAGGTCGCGGGTTCGATCCCTGTATATGGCTAACTTATGTGTGATGAGAGCACAATTGGTAGTTGTGTGTATGTATGGTATGGCCATGTGTAAAATTTGGTTCACCTTATTATTAAAAAGAACATGGTATGTTCACAAATAAAATCGTCACGCTAACTACAAAAGTTAGTTATGACTTAATACTTGGTGTATTTCCAAAGTATTTTTTTTTTATTCCGTATACATATTTTTCTCATTGTGACAAGGCAAAGTATCAAAACTGTGCCTGATGGTAAGCACAGTACAATCCCAAAAACTACGGTCATCAGCAATTCATCGATAGGCGGCGCTGTCATGTTGACCTCTGGGAAACTTGATTCCCTTAGAAACAATAGAAATAATGTAATTAGTCGTCACATCTCTTTACGGTAAGATACCTGGGAGATAAGGGTTGACACTTCGTAGCAACGTTAAAATTTATGCGCTCCGTAAAAAAGTCGTGTAATAGAATGTGACCCTTTTTTGGATTCACAAGAGACATTAGCGTTCTGGAAGCGGGTAAATTATGGCCTTAATTATTTGTTTTCGTTGTCCTATGAATTTTTTTTAATAATGTACAAGATTATCTTCAACTTTTTTATAAGAAAAAGAAGTGAGAAACAGGTACGAATTCTCTATATTGTGTATGACAGTCAAAGCTCATAGTTAAATCTATAACCTATCGCAAACAGCACAAGTACAGGTAGAACCCCTAAGTATTAGGGATAAGCGATTAAATATCGAAATAAAAACATAGATATTTTGGTGCTATCCATGTGAGCGTCCATTTTTTGGGTGCTACCTCTTTTGTAGTCACCCTTTTTTTAGGAATAATTGTGTTTCTGTTTTGCTTACCTACAGGTCCTACTGTATTTACACAACAACAATGTGGAAATATTATTTGATGTATTCTTCAATTAATTCATGTATCGTATTTTAAGAAATCTAATATCGATGTCAAAACATCGATGTTTTCAAGCACAAAATCGATGTTTCGAAAGCATCGAGTAATATCAACCATCCTTACTAAGGACTGGTTTAGGATGCTCTGTGTGTCACTGTGTTTTACCAAATAAAATGTCAAACGGTAAAACTTGACCACACCGCGCTGCTGCACCACGAGTAATAGTGATGTTTCTGCATTCGAAATTAGCGCAGATTATGTTACTCTTAAAATTAAATCCATATCTTTAAAAATAAGCATATGATTGAGCATTTGCACACTTGCTCACTCATCAACATAACCATCATCAGCTCAACCGAAAGATGTCTACTGCTGGACATAGGCCTCCCTCAATATTCGCCACAATAGCCGGTCAAAATGCTCTTTGTATCCAACGGGTTCTCGCAACTTTTACTAGGTCGTCGGTACATGTTGTGGTATGCCTTTCCACGCTGCATCTACCGGTACCACCACTCCAGAATTCTTCGACCAACTAAACATTGATTTCTTTAAATACTTTAAAGGTTTAGCAGCATATGACCACATTGTCAACTGGTTGGTTGGTTAGTTGGTAACAAGCTAAGTTTAATAGTACTGGCTCTCAAATGTAATTGCCGGAACACACCACAAACTTATGTTCTTGGCGACAGATTTTCAAGTTGAGGTAGCTAAACATGCTATGGTCTCATCATGATGTTTTCCTCCACTAAAAGCTAAATCTCTTTGTAGGACTTGAGCCCACGTTGAGCGATCCAGTCATTGCTTTAAATTCAGTCGCTATTTATCCTTCGCTTGAAGTCACAGGGTTCGAATGAAACTCCTTAGAAATTTCCATAATGAATATGAAATCGTATGTCTTCGTGAATATTTACTAATTATATTAATTCATATTCTTCATAATGAATAATCATAATTAAATATTCCTTATTCAAATGAAGCCCCAATAAGGCACTCTTGAAAGTCCTATACTACCATAAAACGGGAGTATTGCTTTAATGAACTGTTCTGACTTCAAGGTTAAACGGAATTATATTTTGTATACCTATATTCAATTATTTTATCATGTGAACAAACAAAACAAACTACTATATTTTCTTTGCGCCTTCAAAATCCTCTAAGTGCAAATAATGTTGTCAATTGTGTCGACATTTTTGTCCGACTGGATCGTGATCGTGACTACCGTACCACCAGGTGTAATACTCGCAATAGTAGCACGCTTTGGCGTGTCGCGATCCTGGATTAAACTGTGAATATCCAGTTTTTTTTTTCGAACTGATTGTACTGTTAGTCTTAGTGGCCCTGGAGCCTTTGCGGCTTTTACAGTTTCACCGGGCTTGGTGAATATTCAGTAATAGAGCGGGGTGGTTATAAATACCTCTGACTCCGACTGGGACGTGAACACCATGCTCAATACTGGTAAACCCGTCACAGTAACTATCTATTTTTTTGTCGCCTCTAACTGCCGAGACGCACGATGGATTGGCGATCTTTCAGTGATCACCTTTATTTTTGGATTGTACTGTGCTTACCATCTGCGACAGTGACGTCATTTTGCCGTACAAATTTTTTAGAATAGTTAAATAAATGGCTGTATAAGATACTATAACAATTTTATTAAACAATTTTACTCGACCGCAATAATTGTAACAATGCTGCAGCTACTATAATTAAATTCGTTTCGATTCCGGTCCTGATGGTATCAGGAATGAAGTACTCAAACTTCTTCCTGATCACCTCATAGCTCTTTTGGTCTGCATCTTCAATGCAGCCATAGCCCACTGCTATTTTCCAGCCGTCTGGAAAAAAGCTATAGTTATAGGTATTCGCAAGCTCGGCAAAAAAGCTTCGCTTCCCGATAGCTATCGCCCGATCAGTCTCCTAAACACTCTAGGGAAACTCTATGAGCGGATCCTTCTGAACCGTCTCAAGGTCGTTATAGACGACAAGAATTTATACCCGCCCGAACAATTCGGTTTTCGCGCCCGTCACTCGTGTACACATCAAGTGCACCGCCTCACGGAGCACATCACGAGTAACTTCGCCAAGAGCAATATCGCTCCCGTCCGCACGCTTGCGGTCTTTTTCGACGTAGCCAAGGCCTTCGATAAGGTCTGGCACGCCGGACTGGTCCACAAGCTTCACCATTTAGAAGTCCCGGATAGGTTAGTTCACCTAGTTCATGATTTTCTACGCGACCGCACCTTTCACTACCGAGTGGAAGGAGTACTATCTACCGCCCACCCTATACGCTCAGGCGTCCCGCAAGGTTCCATTCTGGCGCCTTGCCTTTTCAATCTGTACGTCAGCGACCTCCCGAAGCCCCCCGGGGTCGAGGTAGGGCTCTACGCTGACGACACAGTCATATACGCGTCAAACAGACACAGAAAAAATCTCGCCTGCGCAGTCCAACGTGCCGTAACCACTCTCGGGGAGTGGTTTCGAACGTGGCGAATAGCTATTAATCCGGTAAAGAGCGCCGCGATTATGTTCGAACCGCATACATGTAAACTACCACGCACGGTAGGACCTCTAACATTATTCGGTAGAAATATCCCTTGGGCCACCAAGACAAAATATCTGGGTGTCACCCTCGACTCGAAGCTTAACTTCAACGCACACGTTACTATAGTCCGGAATAGGGCCGTCTGGATCCTTTCCCGCTTGCGACCCCTGCTCAGTTCGGTAAGCAAAATGTCCTTAAGACATAAGCTTACACTATATAAGATGTGCGTCCGTCCGATCTTGACATATAGCTGCGCAGCGTTCGCACATATGTCCAAACATAACTTTGTCCGCATGCAAAGAGTCCAAAATCGGTTTCTCCGTCGCCTGCTTGACCCTCCAGCCTTCGTTAGGAACATGGACCTCCACAGGGACATGAGGCTTCCCTCGATAGAAGCCTATGTGAAATATCTCACCAGGAGATACTTCGATAGCGCTTCGAATCACCCCAACCCGCTCGTAAAATCTACCGTGAACTACGTCCCAGACAACTCGATCCCCGTTGCCAAACGTTATAAACGCCGTCCGCGAAATCTCTTTGTCGATCCCGACGACGACATCGAGAAAGCTAATAATTACTACGCGTCCGCTCCCGCAACATATGCGTGCTCGCGCCCACGCCCGCGAAACCACCGTTCCCTCCGCAGGGGACGTACGGTTAACTTCGCTCCCGCACACCCGCCACGACCGCCCTCCTTTGCGGCAACTCAAGCCTAGGTCCGATCCATCGGCATGGAGCCCTTGAGCCAAGCAGCCGCTCGCGCGATACAAGTGACTGCACAATCACTAGCTTTCACAGCCATACATGACACTGCATTATACACACATGCACAACACACATAGGTACATAGGTTCTGTAAGGGACCTTTTTTTTTTCTTTTTTTGCCTAGTTAGAATAGACAAAAATTTTCAGACCACTAAATACACATACACATGTTCCTTCCCTCCTCCCAGGGGGCAGAAACATGTATATATGTATAGTTAGTTTAGATCGAATTACGGATAGGGAATTAGTCAGATCGCGACTTAATTGCATACGCGCAACAGTCCGAGCCGAGGTCCGGCCACTTTGGCACCCTCGGATGTTGTTACTTAGCTTTCGTGGCTGAGTGCCCTAAGCGCTCGCCCCCAAGCCCGGTAAAGCTGTAAAAGCCGTAAAGGCTCCAGGGCCCCTCAGGCTAACAGTGTAGTCAGTAAAAAAAAAAAAAAAAATCGTTTCGATTATGTATCAATACCAAATCATGGAAATATAATTATGCTCGTTATTTCTGCTTGCTAACAATTATGTCCGAACTTATGAGTAAACTAATGAAACTCATATTACGTAAATAATTAAATTGTATCAAATGTTTACAATTTTACTGTTATTTGGTTTTATAAAAAGACTATACTAGCAAGTCTATTTGCAACCAACTGGTTATCTATATCTTCTATACATATTATAAAACTCAATGAATCTCTGTCTGTTCGTCCATTTATGTTCTTTTCATGCAGAAACCAATTATCCGATTTCTTTTTATAATTCATTTGTGTTCTCTGGCTAGGTTATAGGATATATTTTGTTACATAAAGTAACATACGAAATAAACAGTGAGGAAAATGGTGAATCAATTCGAAACAAAAAAAAACCATTTGGGGCACTTAAAAGGGCCTACGCAGAGTAAAAAGATATATTAAATTAATCTTCTACATAATTGTAAATCTTAATAAAACCTACACAAAAGTCAGCAATAGCATATATGTATATTTTAAGGATAATCCACAATAAGCATTTTTGTCTTCCGACTTTTGATCGGGGCAGCACGATTCGTACGTGCGCTCGACCGACAGCAATCTGTAGTCCACGCGAGCGAAGCTGCGGGCACAGCTAGTACATAATAAATAATAATACCAGCCTGTAAATATCCCACTACTGGGCGAAAGGTCTCTTCTCGATACAAGGCACGGCCTTAATCACCACGTCAACCCACGACTTATTGGCGATTGTATAGGAAATAGAAATACGGAGATGTATCCACCACTTTACCCGCACCTGGAGATCCTTTTCTTCGAGGTACCCCGGCTGAGTTGGTGGCTGAAGTCGCTGGGTGCTAATTAAGGCACTTTATTTAGTCACTGGCACACTAGGTTTGATAACATTTAACAGGTTTTTTAATATGTTTTATAATTATTTGTCGGAGCAGTCACTCTCAGCGCAGCTCGCTAGTATAGCGGGTTTCTCAGATACTACTTTGGTATAGGGCAGCACTTGTTGTACATAAAATGCGGTTTGTTTGTAGGTTGACAGATACATTCCGTGTAAGTTAAATTAAATAATAATAGATGGAGAAAGGGGTTTGTGCTAACATCTAACATAAAATACGGATCAGCGATTTCAAACGTTGAGAAATCCACAGTTCTATATTTACTCAGATACGGTGATACTATAAGAACATTTTTTCTTCATCAGCAGTCGATGGTGTTATCAACTTAAATTAGTAAATGTTGTAAATGCGCTCGAACCTGCGTACTTAGAAACGATATTCCACTAGTCTCGACAACTACAACTCTACGTTTACATAATTTTATAAGATTATTAATATAATTAAAGTATTGTTGGATATTTCTTAATTTTACAAACTCTAAACAAAAACTTATAATTATGGCTTGGGTTTAATCATGATATTCTAGTTTGTGAGGAATTGTTGATTGTCAACGCCAAGGAATAGGAGTCTAGTATTATGTTTTTCTGCTAGATGGTGGTACTATTAGCAAGTTCCATCTAGGCTTATTTCACCGTCAGTTGAAAGTCCAATTGAATTTTCATATAATTGACTAAATATAAGTACCTATGCAAAATACAAATGTATTCGTTGCTTAGGCCGCTCTCATAAGAGCGTTTGTCGAGCGTGCGCGTTCGTCTAACGTTTGACCAGCACCGAGTTTGCCGCGCCATCGTGACGCTCGCGCTGCCTTATCTTCCCGCTACAAGATGGCACGGTGCGTGAATGCGTCGAGAGCGTTACATTTTGGAGCTGCGCGACACTAATGCCGCGAGCGCGTAGCGTCATCGTAGGTCAAACGTTTAAAAACACGCACTCTCGACAAACGCTACTCTGATAAAGGCCTTATGGTTGCACGAGATGAGAATATCGAGTAGTTTTGTTTGATTCCACAACTTAATGATAATAATCTAATAACTACCTACCTCATCAACATTCTAACTATTAGGTTCTGAGATTTGCACACATAATCATGATTTTCAGCTAGTTTATGTTTTTAATTTTTATTTCCATTCTCATAGATACACAAACACTATTGCCGTTCAAAAATGAAAAATAAACACAAATGTAGAGATATATTAAAACATTTCTCGGAATTTTTATTATTAGTTATCGATATGACTGAAGAAAATGAATAAAATCAATAAATTATCTTTACTATGGGAATTTGAAAAGATCTAGTTAGGTATTCTAAATATACTAGAAAATGTAATTATATTGTTTGAAAGTCAAACTTCAAAACATACTTACATATAAAAATAATCTTCGCATTTTTGTATAGCATAACATTATTCATACCCTTATATCTGTCATAAAACATTATTAACCATTACTATGACTACTATGAAAGTAATAGAATAGCGCCTTAGTACCGATACTAACCCGTAGGTCGGTATTACCTTATCGCCGTTTCTTCCGGTTGAACTGGCTTCATTACGGACCCGCGACCTTATCTGAGTGGGTAACAAATTCTCTGAGCGACCAGCAGATATCAACGCGACTGAGATCGATGGTACCCTTTAAAGCCCTTCAAAGGGCGACGTTACATTATGAGATATAGTTAATTATTTGAAATAGTATGTATGTTCGGAAAACTTAGATAAGTGTGACTTAAATGACAAGCACAATTTCAATAATCGAAATAAATATAATACACTAGTTCTATCCTTCAGAAGTAATAAGACAAAAGTTTTTAGTTAATTGTGTTAAGTTCTCCAATAAACCCCCTAAGCGTGTAACCTATTTCAAAGTTCAAGAATCATGTTAACCAAGTTTTATTGTCAAAAGGATATTATAGGATGGAGCATTACATGAATGCTAAAATAATAATAATTGTAAACAATACATACAGTGTATTGTTATACTAGTTTCTTTCCAGTTCTCCAGTTTCCAATACGTTGAGATTCATAAGTGCCTTCTTAGGGCCTAAATCGAATAAATTTTAACTGTTATAATTATACAGTTTTTCAATTACACTTTTCTACAATAGATATTTAAATGACCATTTACATTTAAAAATAAACCGTATACATTTCGATCTACTTGTTTTAATACTTCTTATATTACTCTTGAACCACAATCTCATCTAATATTAAGTGTCGAGGTGACCAGCGATGATAACACGATAAACCTAGACCGACCTTTATACTAGTACGTCAAAGTGCCTGAAATATACTTGATTGCATTGATTGATGATGCACAGGGCATTCCAAAAATAATAGCGATTACTGAAAGAACACCAGCTATCACCAATCATCGCTATCATACCTGCGTAAATATAAACTAGATATACACCAGCTGATCTCGAAACGCAATATGCAAAACGAATTACTACGACAAGTTCTTCACCATATGTGGTGATCACGACCCAGTCGCGCTGTATAACGCCCAACTACCTACCTACTGTACGTGCTGATGAGATCGGTTTGGGTGCTTCAAGTCTTAAGATGTTATTTGACCCTCTTTTACACCCCAAAATAGTGGCTTTCGAATATATATTATCGTTATGTTTGGCGTAGTGGCCACAATCTCACCTGATCTTAAGTGACGATGTGGCCCAAGATGATAACACGCTAAACCTAGTGGAAGACTGGCTCTCAAGTGCAGCTGCCGGAACACACCAATTTGTGCTTGGCGACATATTTTCAACTTGAGGGTGGTAGCTAGCCAGGTGGGCACTAGAGAAATGTTATCCTTCACCGAAAACTTAGGCTCATTCTAGGGATTCGAACTCATGTCAATCGACGCGAAGTCGTACACGCTACCACTAAGCCATCATTGCTTCTAAAATGCAAAATACAGCTCCCGGAACAACCCTATCGCTTGATGACATATTTTCAACTTAAAGTTGGTAGCTATCCAGGCGGGCATTAGAAGATAACCTGCCACTAAGCTATGGCTTAATCGTGATGTTTCCTTCACCGAAAGCTCAGGTTCGATATACGTCGATTGACGCGGTTTTTGAACATGCTACTACTGAATCACAACTGCTTCTAATTTCATTTGACTCATTTCAAACTCTTAGTGTTTCAAGACAGTTATTGCCCATCTGGGTTACAAAATCTTCGGTCCAGCCTTTAAATTGGCTCTGTCCATTCTTCTTTAACCAAGACACGTGAACCAAGGTTTACTATATTTTGTACTCTTTCTGTATTTTGTATCATCATATCGTGGTTAATTTCCAGGTAAATTCTAATTAAATTTATACAAATCGATGGACCTGTATGTATCGATTAATTGCAGTTTGTTTGGATTGTAAGACCTCTTTCAAAAAACAGTAGGAAATCAGATCTGTTCGCTTCTACGCGGTAGCTGTTGCTAACAAACAGGAAGATATGACGGTAGTTAGGTAAGTAGAAAAATAATGGATGTTTAGATAACAAACATTCCTCACGTTGTAAGTAATTAACACATAACTGCCACTTGTTAAAATATATCGCTCTGGGATAAGCAACTTAGAGTTAATTTTTGATTGCACAGATCGAAACGAAAATCATGAATATTAAAACTGGACATGACTTGGTTTCGGATTGCAATGTACTATCATGCAATCCGTACTGAGCAGTCATTTTACAGTAAAAAGTATGCCAGCAAAAATATTCACCTATATAACCCAGTACAGAACAAACACGGAATACAATACTGCCTGATGAAACAATTAATTAGTGAAACGTAAATTTCTGTAACATAAATATCTGGCCATTACATGATTGTTGAAACAAAAATTAATATCCGTTCATTAGAAATGCTTTTTAATTTACAACAGTGACGAAAATGTCCGGTGTCGATTGACTTTTTCATTATGGTAATAATGTCATTATTAATAACAATTTTAGGTAAATTTATAATATTTTTATAAAGAGTATTTGTGAATACGTTTTTAGGAGGTAATTTCTGGAACTACTGGACCGATTGTGAAAAATATTTCACTGATAGAGAGTTGATTATACCTTAGTGATAAAGATTAAATTTTATATTGCAGTTAATGCGATCGAAGACACGAGCGGTGTCAATGAAAAACAACATCATATTATATCTGTATTAATAACAATAAAATATTAACGTAGTAACTTTTTATTATGGAAAAATACGACTGCACAGCATTTTTTATAGATTTTCTTTAGCCTTTTATGACATTTTTTCCTGATTTTAGGTTTTGATATAACTGAAGTATGCAACATTCTAGATTTAGAGTAACTGCTACCTAAATGTAGTTGCTGGAACACATCTATCTACCTACAGGTGTATTACTGTAGCCATTTGCATTTTATCTGTTTCGTGCTGTCAACATTAATCACGTTTTTCTCACACTGTACCTACTTAATTCCGTTTCTGTGTGTTTTCTTTAGTACGGCAGATTTAATAATATTAAAACTTCGTATTTTATCCACATAGCAAGCACTAAGAAAGATGTTAGGAGGGAAATATGAGTGAATAAAAAATAGTGTAATAAAAGAACGTTGTAATGTGATAGAAGATATAGTGACACGGATTGAGAAAGGGATGCTTAGATGGTTTGAGCATGTAGAAAGCATGAATGAAAGAAGAATGGCTAGACAGATTTATGAGTGTGAATGGGAACGTTGGAAGAGAAAGGCTTAGACCAACATTCCACGATCAAATTCGGGATTTTCTAAAGAAAAGTCAGGTCAAGAGTAGATACTCTAAACTGACAAGCATACATGAAAAGATTGATGAACGTTGAAGAAGCGAAAGATGTCAGGATCAAAGCAAGTGGAAGGACGTGGTCCCTGCCTACCCCGTTAGAAAAAAATCGTTATTTATGTACGTATGTAACATGTTATTTTGTTAGTAATATCATCATCTACGATTAGTTTTACTTCAGTTGTAATGGTAGTTTATGATTATTATTTTAAATAATCACATGTACGCCTTCACGTACATCTAATGGAGAGCCCAGTGAATAAAAAAAGGTCCATGTATCTTACAAGCTAAAACACTCAGAAAGTTATTAGAAGTATGCGACTCTGAACCGCCTTATCATGAGGCAGATCACTTACGCATAATGGAGTAAAAGTCATTAACACTAGTTTCAGATGTTGCGCTGCAGATTCTTAATAATCCCAACATCATCCTGAGTGCATTATAATGCTGGACTATACTGTAGATATGATGGTAAATATAGCACATTGCAAATAATTACAAACGTCAAGAGAAGAACTCCTATTGTTACCCTTGTCAAAGTGATCTGCAAACTAAGTATATTAGGTTTATGATATTTATTAATGCTCTCTCCTCTATTTATTTTATGGTATGATTTTTTTATAGTAGCACAGAACTTTGTCTGATGTTAAACCGAATACAATCAAAAACTAGTAGCGACCATAAAGAGATAAATAACCAATTGCTGGTCGTCACTGTCATACCATCATTCGTCAATAAAAACTGGATATGTACCGACTGATTCAGAAATGTGGCGCGCGTAAGCGTTTTTGGCACCTTTTGATAAGAACTTTTTTTTTAGATTTTTGCCTTATAGCCACAATCGCATTTGATTTTAAATAACAATTATAGCCGACGCTAAACCTAAACCTATTGAGGGGGCTGGCGGTCAAGTACAGCAACCGGAACAAACCTATAGGTCTGGGCAACAGGTTTTCACCTGAGGAAAGCTTTCATCACGATGGTTACATTCACAAAAAACTCAGGCTCATTGTAGGGATTGGAACATACGTCGATCAACGCTATATCCGTACAAGCTACCACTGAGCCATTGCTTCAAATCCTGAAATGCTTCCGTGTTATAAGGTCTGAGCGAAAACGAAGAAAGTTCTAGAAAATAAAAACCATAGTTTAGTCTCGTTTGAGGATGTGCAGACGGCCGATAGCGTAAAGTTTAAAATTCAGCCTTTTAACTCTGTAATATATATTATTTTAGTAAAATTATCTATTATTTTGTTCTGAAAATAACAGAGTGCGTTGACTGGTATTATCGCAAAAATATATTAATAAATATAGAATAGTTATTCTTTTCAGTGATCGTTGGTGTCGACGAACTTTGCCTATTGTTGTATGAGACCCGACCTCCTATGATATTCGATACTTTCTCCCTTGACGAGTCGAGCGTTTGCGTAAAAGTGTTTGGGAATCAGACCTTATTAGATGAACCTTTTTTAATTAACATCCTAGAAGACGCCTACGTACTCTCTACCATTTTTGTTTTAACGAGACAGTAATGTTGAAAGCTCTTCTCATAATTATTTAAGGCCGGGCAAATAAAGTATAAAAACAGTGACACTAAATGGAGGAATAAATTTTTAAAAATACGGTGAGTACTCTTGACAGGGCGTTGTTATTAAAAAAATAATTAAGTAATTAAAACTGTATCACAAACTGCTATATAATTAAAAGGATCAAAATGAACCGCGATGAATTTTTATATTTTTGTGAATGTGATGAATATTTTTGTCCAAACAATTTTACATAGTGATAAAATTGTGAAGATAACATTATTGAGATCTTAATTATATAAAATAATAGCTGTGTCCTACGATTTGTCCACGGCGTCTCTGGCATCACACCCATATAACATGTTGTTGTTCTCTTTTTTTTCATATTTTTTTTCGAACTGACTATACTGTTAGCCTTAGGGTCCCTGGAGCCTTTACGGATTTTACAGCTTTACCGGGCTTGGGGGCGAGCGCTTAAGGCACTCAGCCACGAAAGCTTTGCAACAACATGCGAGGGTGCCAAAGTGGCCGAATCTCGGCTCAGACTGTTGCGCGTATGCAATTAAGTCGCGATCTGACTAATTCCCTATCATTCGAACTAAACTAACTATACATATATACATGTTTCTTCCCCCTGGGAGGAGGGAAGGAACATGTGTATATATATGTATTTAGTGGTCTGAAAATTTTTGTCTAACTAGGCAAAAAAAGGTCCCTTACAGAACCTATGTACCTATGTGTTATGCATGTGTGTATAATGCAGTGTCATGTGTGGCTGTGAAAGCTAGTGATTGTAGAGTCACTGTATCGCGCGAGCGGCTGCTTGGCTCAAGGGCTCCATACCGATGGATCGGACCTACGCTTGAGTTACCGTAGAGGAGGGCGGTCGTGGCGGGTGTTTGTTGTTCTCACTTTCCGTAATTGTCTACAGCTTGCAAGATTACTTGACGTTCATGGTTACTGCTACGCTCTTTAAGGTCGTAGCGTGAAGTTATATAGCCTGTAGTATTCCGCATGAATCTGGTTATCATATAGAAAAATAATTGTTCGTATCCGACGGGTAGTTTCGGAGATTAGCGCGTTTAAACAAACAAATAAAACATTCTAACAAAAATTCTTCCGCTTTATTAAATTAGTATAGATCTAATGTACCTACTTCAAATACAGTTAATTGTAGTATTTTTGTCCAACCGATTTCTCACACACATAAAAGTGTAAAGTTCAAATTAATGGTATCTTACAATATACATACATACTATAGTTTTATAACATACATAAATTACGGTTTCAGAGTCATTTTCAGTAATGTAACATTATTATGATAAAACTGGAGCTTTATGACGGTCATTTGGGCTGTAGAGATGCCAGCAGAAGCTGAGGGGCGTGACGCTGTCGGAAGCAAGTTGAAACGGACTAAGCGGAATGATTAATAGCTAGGTATACTGTGCGCTGAGAATTATCCACGGACGGCTTTTGTATGGAAGTTCAAAACGGCGACCAGTCTACGTTCTACCTTACTTAATATTCTTTTTGTAGATATTCCTCTGTTATGACATTTGAATATGCGCATAGATAACAGTAATTCGTTTCGTCTCATAATTTTCTTTTTAATATCGATTTTAATCGATTAATCGATCGATCGTAATTATTATTGACAATTCCTATAGCCTCAATTGAAAAATAAAATATATAATATATTCCCGTTTACAAATTTTCTTCAAAATCAATTATTAATTAATAAAACATTCATTGTTTTAGTTTCGTTGACGATATGTAAAAGTATTTTTGATGATACTTAAAGCCTATAAATTATAGGATGTGAATACTTTCCGTCTACAAAATTTCATCAAAATCGGTTTAGAACTGATAAAAAAAAAGATTTCTATAAGTATTATTGACAATTCTTTAGCCTATCAATTGAGGAATGGCATAAGCTTTCGTGTACAAAATTTAATAAAAACCCGTTAAGCCGTTTGTCTGTTGAATCTCGATAGACAAACAAGGATTTATTTAAATGTCATATTCGTACCAGTGTCCGTTATGATAGGTATGTGTTCGAAAATTTGGAAAAAATTACATGTACAGACATAATTATCGATTTATTATTATAGATTACTTTAAGATTACATCTGAAGTAACATTATCACGAGGACGAACTGTATCTAGAAAACTATGAATAAAATTATTAATTTCCCTTGTCATTAGAACTATAATTGAATACTGTTTAAAAAGAAAATTACAAAACTCTACAAAAATACGCGTCGAATTCACATCAGTTTGATACAGACCTCGTTACTTACGAAAATATTTTTTTTATAAACACTCCTATGACGAACTAATGCGTATTAGAACAGTATATTACTTACACATGTTTATTTGTTGATAAACAAATTAATATTTACTTTCAAATAATAATCGAAATAAAAACAAATTGATATATTCGTGTCTAAATTTAGTTTTTATTTTTTTTAATTAACAATAATCAAATAAATTATATAAATAGTAAATGTTACTAAATAAAGATTCGTAACAAAACAAAAATAACTTGTCAATACAGAAAGGAACCGATATTAAAATGCCATAAAATCGTGGTAGAGCGCCTCTGCGCAGTTTGGGCGGGTGTGATGAATCCGAAGCATCTATTCGTACGCCGGGCAGTCGCATGATCGCTAGCGACGGAGTTGCTAGCGTACTGCGTATTCTCGTAGTACGCAATAAAATACGCGCGTAGTTTTTTCCTGTGAACTATGTAGTATGAGTGAAGTGTGGAAACTTTTAATTTATTGTGTCAAAACGTTTCAAGTGACACGTCGAGTTTGTGCCGTGACTTATTCGATATTTACTTTTACATAAACTAATTAAAGGTTTATAATTTTTAATTATGTTGCGGATTTAATATGAGCCAGGTATGTTATATTTAATACAATTACAATTAAAATAATAGTTTAGTAATTGTTTAAAGAATATTATTGAAGTATTTTTGCATTTATAAGTTATTTTTATATTATGGTAAGTAGCAACCGCCAGCGACTTAATTCGCGTAAATAATAAATATATACGAAAAAATAAAAATAAAGTGTCTGTTTGTAATGTCGAAATAACAGTTTTTTACTAAATACATATGAAAGTATTATATGGTACCTATAACGAAAAACAATTTTCAAAATTTTTGTCTGTCTATCTGTCTCTTTGTTTTGGGTAATCTCCGAGACAGTTGGACCGATTTTGACGGGACTTTCACTGACAGATAGCTGGCGTTAGTTAAAATAATTAAGGTTCCGTGCAAATAAAATAATAAGCGTTTTTAGTAGTCCACGCGAGCGGAGCCTCGGGCACCGTTTGTTATAATATAAAATGTAATAAGAATAAAAAATAACATATATATTAATGAATTTCAACAATTTTGTAGATTATGTATATGAAAATATATACAAATTATGATTTTTTATAATTAAAATGAATTCGTATTTTCATTCTAGTGGATATTTTTGAATCTTATTTATTTCTCAAAAAGTTGAAGTCGGTACTATTTATAGTAAAGTTAAATATATATACCATATAATAACAAAACATGCAAGTACAATACATATACACCCTGTTGTATTTTACGATATACGTTTATTCTCAGAGAGTAAAAAACAGGTATTAATAATTAATATTAAATATTAATATTAACAAATTAATATTTACTTTCAAATAATAATCGAAATAAAAATAAATTGATATATTCGTGTCTAAATTTAGTTTTTATTTGTTAATTATAATTATTATAATGATTTCATAAAGTACTAAGACTTCTGTAAGTAGGAAATTTTAGTTTAGGTATAATCATAAATTCCATTAGTATCGGTTGGAGTAAGGTGTCCAAATTAATAAATACGAAGGGCGTTCATATTTTCCTTCTGTTCATTCATTTAAATACATGTAAAATTACAAATATTAATAGGGAGATAGTTCAAGTGTATCAATCACTACAGTTATCATTGAAATCGATAAAAGTTATTGGCGATTAAGGGCAATTCGTAGAATAGATTTATTGGAAGAATTGTTTTCTTCTGATAGGATTGATTAATATAAAAAACTAGCGGTGCCCCGCGGCTCCCCACGCATTTATTACGTGTAAATTATTTTCATCTCGTAGTTTTATTATTACCACTATTATTGCCAATTCATATATCCTATAAATGGAGGAATAACATATTATACTTCATGAGTACAATTTTAATCAAAATCGACTGAAATTGTTTTTTTTTTTTAAGATATCTAAAAGTATTACTTACAATTCTTGTAACCTATCAATTAATGAAAGATAAAATATGTTGACCGTCTACAATATTTTTAATACTTAGTAATAGTAATAGTTAGTAATTTTATGGTATATTCGTGATCTTTCGTGATATAGGATGTCTATCGGAAAAATGTGTGTATAAATCGATTATTTTTTCATATCTCTAGTATATCTTTTTACAAAATTCGGTAGATATATCTTACAAATCCGCTCAAAGCAATTTCGTGATAGGAACTGTAAAGTATGTATTCTAATTTACTTCAAGTGAACTGGTACTTGTTGTTTTACATTATCCTAAAACGAATTAACGTATACTAGTCAAACGTAAGCTCTTTTTTCATTTATTCATCATATTTAAATTAGATTACATTTGTAGTCACGGGTATATTACCCTATTAAAATTAAATAAATATGTCTATTAACGCCTTGTTCATGCTGTGTTAGCGGAAGGGGTGAAGCATTATTTTCTTCTACTCTGCAAATATATTTTTACTTCCTTCCTATTACACAGACACGCAGTGTCGTGGGTTTTGAAATAAAATAAAATCTGGCAAAAAAATTTAGATGTTAGACTCAATTTGGAACATACGTATTTATGATGAAAATGAATCTAAATCTAATTATTAATGTATTTGTGTATGAATAGGTAAATTGATATTAACGTGTATTTAATTATTCACCTTGTCGCCCAAAAGTTATTTTAAGCATATCTTAATAATATCCATTTATCTTAACTTAACAATTAAAGATTCTTCAATAGTCTTAATAAAATTAAATACATTTTATCCTTAAGGGGTTGCAAGAATTTATCGAGCATATAAGTTAAATAATATAATTAAGTATATAATTTATTTTTAAATGTTACGAGACCGCTTCACCACTTAATGGTAAGTTCGGTACGACCCAAGAACCACGGGAGATACTGAGAGATGCCCATCAATTGTCGAAATATCATACCAGCTTGCAAATACCACGGCGAAGTAACATACGCGATTTTATTCTATGTTGTACGCAGATGTTTATCAAGTCGTTCATTCCATACATATATCCATGTCCGGTGAGACAATGTTTATGTATCGAAAAAGAGTGATTGCGTTTCGAAGTTATAACTCAGTGATACCGTGTTCGGACACCGCATCGGTCGACATGGTTTTGAATTCTACAATTAGCTCGTGTTTTAAGTTAAGAAAATATCGTTTGAAAACCGCAGTATGATGATAGGATATCGTCATTTTAGGGTGCCGTATCTCGTAATGAAAAAACGGAACTCTTATAGGGTCAGTTTGTTATTCATCTGTCTGTCTGTAACTATGCGTGTGCTAAGACTCTTTTTCTCGAAAACAACTTGAAATTTAAAGTTGAAATTAATATCATATACTAAGGACCGCTGTTAAAAATTTCAATGGTAATTTTACAAAAAATGTATTGGAATCTATAAGGCTAAATTTAAATCGGTTATTGTAATAATACAAAACTTTTCGTGCATGTTTTATACATAAATATTGTAAAATTGCACCACCTTTTTGTAGGTTTCTTCATATGTCTAGGAAAATTACTCGTATAGTATTATAATTTTGTATTAGCATACATTGTTTTGTAATTTTACTCATATTTTGTTTTGTAAAACTATTTTTTTAACAGTATGTATTTCCTAATGCTACTCTTAAGATATCAAGTCTCTAGGGTAAAGCATTAAAGAGATACACGGCACTTTATAATTAAAATAAAGCTCACGGATCGATTATGAAAACCTATAGAGTACTTCCCGCAGTTCTACATTGTTGAAATTTGAAAAGAAAGGGAGATCTTTTAACAAAATTTATGGAATATATCCGAAAATAATGAATTTATAATCTTGTGTAAAATTATAATGCAACAAAATTATATTATTATTTTTTTTTTTCAAAAAGGCCTTCATATTTAAACTCTAAATTAATACCGAATACTATAAGAATACTATAAGAACTAACCTTGGACTGTTGTAAAAAAATTTTGTTGTAAAATTTTTAGCGATTAAACCAATTATTAGGAATTATCCCGGAGACCTTGAGTCTTAAAATTTGTCACAAAGGGAGATCTTTTCATAAATAATTAAAGAATAAATCGGAAAATAATGAATTTGTAATCACATGTGAAATTAAATGCAAGGAAATTATATTAAGGTTTTTTTGTTTCGATAACGGCTTCAGATATCAAGCAGAAAGTAATATTAAAAACTAAGATATATGAATTAAAACTTGCCTCGTTCGAAATCCTATATCAAACAAAGTAAAAAATTGTTTTGTAAACGAATTCAAGAAAGTACATTCCTACAGCTATAACTAAAGGAACAGCTATGGACCTTGGCACCCTTTAGATCAGCTCTTTTATTGGTGACAACGACTACTACGAACGTCGTTTCTACCGAACTTGGCCATTATTTCACAGTAATGTTTTAGTTGGGATAAATATCTCATGTTTCGCTTGAAGGACTCAATTCCGTAAGAAGGAACACACTGACCAGGAGACGGTTCCACACTTTCAAAGTACGGCAAAGATAAGATATTTAGAATCTTTTAGATCGCGCCGAGATAGCAGTTACCCTGTAATGTCTGGTTAGCTATCACCTTCAAATAGAAAATCTGTCGTCAAACACCTATCGGTACATTTTGGTAGTTGAGCTTAAAAGTCATTTCCATTTGTAGGCTTAGGTTGTTACTGTTTTAGGTCAAATCATCACTTAGATAGATCAGGCTAACTAGTAAAAAAGGAATGACATTCAACGTAGACATTTTTATTTTCTCATGGTGTCTCATTTTAATGATAAGCGAAAAACAATAGGATGTGATTTTCGATAAGTCGTAATATTGTCTACAATTTTCTTTTTCACACAATGATATTTAAAGGGCAATTATTTACTGACCACAGTTCAAACTGTAATTTCTTACTTGGGCGATTAGCTATAATCGCTACGCTTAGCAGGCAGGTTAGTAACCGAAATTTAGTCGCGAAAAAAAGAACTCGTATAATGCCCTTTCTCTAGCTAACCTCTTAGCCTTTTATGATACTCATGGGATAAGATAAGGTGATGCTGTTCTTCGCCTGTACATAGGGCTACGACAATCATGCCGCAAGGTGGACCACCGACCTGGTAAAGGTTGCTGGAACCCGCTCGATGCGAGCAGCACAGGACTGATCGTTGTGACGATCTTTGGGAAAGCATATGCCTAGTAGTGGGTGTCTTTTGGCAGAATGAATAAAGTTTTAAGCAATTATGGCTCAGTGTACGGATATCGCGTCGATTGACGTGAATTCGAATCCCTGCAATGAGCCTGAGCTTTCGGTGAAGGAAAATATCGTGAGGAAACTATAGCATGGTGGTAGGGCTTTTTCAAATGCCTACCTGGTTAGCTACCATCCTCAAGTTGAAAATCTGTCGCCAAGCACCTCTAGTTGTGTTCTGACAGCTGCACTTGAGTGTCAGTCTTCCACTAGGTTTAGCGTACTATCATCTTGGGACACAACGCCGCTTAAGATCAAGTGAGATTGTGGCCACAACTCCAACCCTCTAACGTTAAACAAAAAATGTTAGAAATGTGGTCCCTTTTGAGGTGACTAATAAATGTGCATATATAGGCTGCAGTGATCATTAAACATCAAGTGGACTACATGCCTGTTTACTACTTAAAAAAGGTTATGTCTTTACACTGATTAATACACTCTCTATGAATATTCTATACGCTGATATTTATCAAAAATACAATATAATACCAACATCGGAGGGGTGGAGCGGAGCTGTCTCGGTCTTCAATGGACAGTTATACGGAAATAGCTTTAGTCGAAGCTGAAATCTAATCTTAACGTTAACAAAGTTTATTTAACCAGAACGTAGAGGGAACAACTAAAACAGTTTTTGTTATATTACAAAGGTAGCAAACAAGCATACAGCACGGCTGATTGTAAGCGGCTACCGTAGCTTATGGACGCTTGTAATACCATAGGTATCATTAGTGCGTTGCCGACCTTGAACCCCCTTTCCCAATTAGCTCGGGAAACCCATATTCACCGCAGGAACACAACACAAGGTTATTTGGCTGTGATCTTCTGAAGAGTGGAGGTATTCCACTAATCTTACTGCTCCAAGTAGAGAGACATATCCAAAGAAATTTAGTTTCTCTTTGAATCTTGATTAGGATATTAATTACTCTTACACTATGAATTGAAAGAGAGACGTAAAAAGAGCTCTATCGCTGTAACCGCTTTTTTAAAATTGAAACTGAATAAAATGATAACACTAATCGCAGATATCGCTATATCACACTCGGTTACAATATCTGTCCGTCTAGTTGCTTTTCTGTCTACGTACCAGATTAATATAAAACCTATAATAATAAAATGTGATAATTCGGTAAAGATATCTTTATTTATATACCCTATTTAATTCACAACCAATTAATATCTATACAAAATAAGAAATGTGTTATTTGTAACATTATATTTATTATAGTTACATTCTATTTCAGTCACAAATAATTAATATTTGATGCTAATATAATTGCGACGTGCTTGGAATTGTTGTTACATGGAAGGCAATAAATATTATATAACATGTCACACGCGATATTTTTGTGTAAAAACGGCACGTCGAATATGGAATTGTTTATTCTAACAAAATAAAGCTACAGTGAAGAAGTTAACGCGTATTTACGACAGTTAAATTTGGCTATGAAGGAAATTGTATAACATAGTTTTTAGAACACTAATTTAACTGTAATGTCCATCTCTCTGTCTGTCTGTCCGTTTATATTATTTTCACACGAAAACCACTAATCTGATTTATATGGTTTTTCTTTTAATTCATAGATACGTTATCTTGCCAGGTTATATAATATATTTTGCGTTAGCAGTAACATACGAAATAAGCAGTGACGATAATGGTGAACCAATTCGGGAAAAAGGCGATTACATGGCTTAAGCTGAGTAAACCATAATAAATTCACATAATTGTGGATCTCAAAAACACTTACAAAAAACTCAGCAATAGCATATGTCTATCTTCTAAGGATAACCCACAATAAGCATTTTTGAGGCAGCAAAATTCGCGCATGCGCTCGACTGACGGCATTCTGTAATCCGCGAGAGCGGAGCCGTATATATATAATGTAATAAGAAGTTAAATAAGATGTTACCTTTTATCACACATTGTTCTGTCTTATGAATTTACAATTTGACTCACCCAGTCAATTTGCAATACAAAGAGTACCTACTTTACGATATAGAAGATCATTGTATTTAATAAACACATTTCTGTTTAAAACACACACACTAGTAGACTAGACTAGTAAATATGTAATTTGCTGTGAGACGACAATCCTGTCCGACTGTATTGCGACGACCACACACCAGATGGACCACCCATCATAGTGGCGCGATGACTACCAAACGCCGTATGGATCCATCCATAAGTAGTTGATGTTCCATTTATCAGCACAAAACGCTTTTCAACTTCGTTCATTATGCGAAACGCAAATGAATGGAACTCACTACCCGCATCTGTTTTTCTTGATGCATATAACATAGTGCGTCTTCAAAAGAAGATTGAATCAGTTTTTACTGAGCGATCGCGTACTATCCGTGGCTTCGTCTTCGCTTCCCATCAGCTGTGACTAAGGCCAAGCGTCGTCGAGTATTTTATTTAAAAAAGCCACAATATTCACTTTGCCATTCCACTGTATAAAATACAATTTATGTAATACTTTTTTAAATTAATAACTATTATCTTCGGTTTAACTTGTATCTATACTAATGATATAACAAACAGGAAGAGTTTTTTTTGTTTGTTTGTTAAAACGCTATAATCTCTGGAACTACTAGTCGGATTCGAAAAAATATTTCTGTATATGATACCCAGATTCACGAGAAGTGCTATAAGCTATCTAGCATTAGGCAGTTAGGCTAGCCTTAAATATCGATTTTTGTTAAGTAAGTCGGAAGCAAAATTGTTCTCGAACTGTTTTATCCGCGTGCGCTGACGTAATGGTTAGTGATACGTAAATACAATTTTCTACTAAAATATTACTCCTTAGTACATCTAAAAAACTCTGCGATACCATACGCCTATCTCTTATACATACGCTACAATAAGTTATTGTGTGACAAAGTTTTATTGAAAATTATTTATATTATTACGAACAAAAGTTACTTCATCATCAAGAAAATTTTATGTAGATACTTTATAGCATTTCATTTGGACGCATAGTTTGGTAAATAATAGAAAATTATACTGATTCAACACACGGTTCGAGTCTACGACTACTTAGTAGTAGCGGCGCGAATGGGCCGTGGGAGTGTGACGCATAACCCTGGCCGTCCGATAAAAATATTGTCTACATATATTGAAGTATTATAAATGATCAATCAGCAATTCCTTTTAATTATACGTGTGTGAAACCGCGGCGCACAGCTAGTAATAAATATGCTTAAAATGCTATTAGGTACTAGCTCTAACAAAAGTATGCCAATTTTCTCTTCCTTTTTTCTTTTGCTCGAAACAAAAATCATTGTTCCGTCACTAAGCCGATGTTAATTTCTCTCCGCGGGAATAAAGAGCAAGACATGTTTTTATACGTAAAACTCCTTGGAATAAATGAGGGTAATCGAGGTGGCCGCAGGCCCGTTTTATACCCAACGAGATAGGAATTTAATGTTAGGCGCAATGAATGAGTTTTAAAGTAACAAGTTTAATTTAAATGCCTGTGTCATTTTGTTTAAATTTTCTTTTAGGATTATGTGGTATTCGTGAACGATATAATTGTTGATTTATTTCCAATTAAAATATACTTACTATCTATACTAGTATAATATAAAAAGCTAAAGAGTTCTTTGTTAAAGTGCTTGTTTGTTTGTTTGTTGAAACGCGCTAATCTCTGGAACTACTAGTCGGATTCAAAAAATATTTTTTTATATGATAGCCAGTTTCATAAGGAATGATATAGGCTATATAACTTCACGCTAAGACCTTAAGGAGCGGAGCAGTAACTATGAACGTGAAGCAATCTTGCAAGCTGTAGGCAAATACAGGAAATAGTACAACGATAAGACAACAAGTGTGGGTTAGCGCTGGCGATGTGGAAAGTTTGTCGAAATTCGATGGAGAGTTTGGACGAATAAGTTTAACACGAGGTATAGCTAATTTATTACGATAACAAACTCACATTTTAACTGATAAAAATATATGTTCGCAAATAAAAATAAAAACATTTCAACATTTTTATAATTTCAGTTAATTGGGATTATGAGATAAATTGAAAAATTACAACAAATATATATTATCTCAAGTAACTCATTTCTATGATAATGACCGGGGAAAGCAATTATGTGTGTATGAGGTTATATTATTAACTAACCACTACTACCAGTAACACGTAAATATGATTTTCCAAGGGAACTACGTGCCTTATCAGGAAAAAGTCGCTTGTATTTTACTTTTTAAATTGTAATTTCGTCTTAACCGCTTAGCTCATGTAGCATGTACACAAAAGCGTAATGTTATGTAGGATAGATTACTCTTTTATATATTCTCCACCTGTCAATGAAAGTCCCGTTAAAATCGTCTCAGCTATTTCGGAGATTAACACGGACAAACAAACAGAGAAACATACCTAAACATTTAAAAAAAGCGTGTTTTAGTTTTGATAACGTGCTATATGCACGTCATATTATGTAAAAAAAATAATTTTGAAATTACAAGCAAACGCTTCAATTTTATTCATTTGTTATAAAGTATCTTAACTAAAAAAAAAATTAGGTACTTATTTTCTGATTAATGTGATAATGTTAATAAAAATGTAAATAAACCTAAATATCATTAAATAAAGGCAAAGTAAGAAATATAAGAGAGGTAGGGAACAGAAAAATTTCTTTGGAGATTTCTTTCTACTTGGGCCAGCCCGACTGTTTGAATATCTCCACCCTACAGAAGATCGCAGCCAAATATCCTTGTGTTGTATTCCTGCGGTGGGTAGGGTTTCTAGAGCTCCCTAGGGTTCAATTTCGGCAAGGCGCTAGTGATACCTTTGGTATTACAAGCGTCCATAGGCTTCAGTAGCCGCTTACCATCAGGCGGGCCGTATACTTGTTTGCCACCTTTGTAGTATAAAAAAAGTAAATTTTAAATACAGCATTGAACTAATACTGGTTCACATTTCAACATTTATATAACATTTTATTATTTAGATTTGAATACAAGACGAATTTATTATATACATATACAATATATATTATATACATAGGAGCTGATATGTACACGAAAATGTTAAGAAACGTTATTTACGAATTAATTTATAATACGACGCAGTAAGCAGTGATCAAAGAGAATATTCAATACGGTGCCCTCGTTTTCCTTTCAAACACACACCACAAATGCGGCGTTTACTATCTGTTCATTCCCCACACTTTTAAGGTGTAGTCAATCCGCAACTACACTCAAATTTTCTAAGGCGTTCTTGTCGCGGAAAACTAGATTCTTGGAATACAGAGCCCATCAATTTTATTAGGTACCGATAGGCTCTCGTCGGGACGTAAAAAGAAAAAAAACGAATATGTACTTATTTACTGACAAATTATAATGTGCGCAGTGTTACACGTAGCTTGTTCTTATTTTGCTGAAGACTACTTTTTTTTGTAATTCTTTCTGCGCTATTAAATGGTTATAAAACTCCGGGCAAGTCATAGTAAAGTTTATCTGAGACTGTAATATTGACTCGAGTATCCAGCAGTAAGCGGTTTCTTTAATCGGTCCACTGGCTCGATATTATTGAAAATAATCTTTCCACGGGTGCGTCGTGGCCAGGTAACGAAAAAAATATACGCAATATTTGAACACATGGCATTTATATTCAGGATTTTTTGGTTTATATTAAAAAGTGTATTCACATCTCTGCTACAGTGCTTTTCTCGTTCCACTCTTTCAAGGTAACTTTGTTCTTCAAATTTTATTGTGGAAACCACCGTCTCGTGTCGCTCAAAATCTACACACTTTTCCTCCAGCGTGGTCAAGTAATTTTTTGTGCATTTTGGAATGTCGTGAACGAGTGGAAAAGTGCGTGCGGGACGTAATAGTGCTTTGTAGCGACGTCCTGACACAGGGCGTAATGACGGTGACAGTTCCTACAAATCTGGACGAATGGCAACCCTATACACAATGCTCTTAAAATAGTGGCGTGGCAATAGTGCCCTAAAAAGTCCATAACACGATAGCAATATTTCTTGTTTTACAGTTTTTTATAGGCGATAATAACTGGTAACTACATACCACCATTTACTGGTGCAATGGAACGTCAATGGATAGTCAATCTCTCGATGGCCGATACTGTTTTAGGATTGTATTGTGCCAATCATCACATTATTTGCTACCTTTTGGTACAAAAAGTTCATATCATCTTTTTAATAACAAGTTTTTTACCGTGGTGTGTAAAAGAATTAAGATTGTATACCACAAAACTGAGCTACTAGTTATGTACGTATTTTTTAACTTTAACCTCTCTTCTTATGCTCTATTTCTTGCTTCTTTTCAGATTCAAACTCGAAATTAAATATACTTTATTCAGTTTGGTCGTGAGAAGGCACCTACGTACGTCAATACTACCATCGGTTCGGAAAAAATCCATATCGTTGAAGAGCTTGTCAGATTAATCTTGTTTTGCCCATTTTACATCTGAACCGATGAGTTTCTCGTATTTCAAACATGAAAAGCATTCTTTGTGCTACATAATAATTAATTGAAACTGGTAAAGTGACTCATTTGAATGCACGGCTGTAAGTCTCAAATAGGTTGACGTCAGAAATGAATTTAACCGTCGCCGACGGGTTTTAAACGTTTTGGTTTCAGAGCATTGAAGTGAAATATTTGACAGTTTAACGTAGGATTTAAATTAACTACAGACTTACTGCTTTTATGGTTTATTATACTTAAAGGATATACGAAGATCATTAAGTATGAAGCAGTTTTGGCTCAGTGGTAGCCCAAAATAGACAGGTAATTTTAGCCGGTTCGGAGTTTAGACATCGCATCAACAGTACGTTCAATCACCACATACAATGGAACCAATTCTTTTAATTAATTCCATAAAATGATTAAAAAAAAAGAATCGCAAAACATGGCTTCTTTCAAAGACGTTAATAAGCTGTCTACAAATAACACACTACTTTAGTAGAAAGAAGTATATAGAATTTAAATATCAACCTATCAGTTTACCTCACGAGCTCAACTTGGCTGAACTACAAATATACTACGTGAATTATTTTCACAACTAAACATTTTATGCAGTACGGACGATATATTTCACATGGAGGAAGCGTTTCGAAAAATATTGAGGTAGGTTGAAACTAATGGGCACAAACAACAATTTTGATTGAAATGAAAAATAGTCTGCTGTGGTATTTTTCCAGGGCAAAATATTAAAATAAAGTTGTGTAAGTTTGAAAAACAAAGTAGGAAAAAATATAAAAGGCATTTTTGATGAATGGTTATTGTTTATAAAAGATAAGTTTTGCAAACCGCTGCCAATTTTTACCTTATTGAAGAACATTATGTAACTTTGGAATTTATTTAAAGATTTACAAGAACCTATATTTTTATTTATTTAACAAACGGGTTCATGCCTATTTGCAGCTTGACGTCTGATGTTATGTGGTATCTAAAGCCTTGATGTTCAAGCTTTGCCTTTTAACATTATTACGTCTAATAATTCATAAATAGTATATTATGCTCTTTTTATTACACTAGTATGCAACCAGCCGCATCCCATCAAACGCAGAATACAAGTAATGCGAATACTACAGATTTGCACAAGAAAAAAAGTGAACTTAGCATTGTACACAGTTTCTATCACTTTCTAAGTCTAGACTTATTTATATAAATACCTCATGGTGTGACTTATTCAAAAATAAAAATAACTAGTAATACAGTGCAAAAATTTGCAAATACAGATTTATCTTAAATTAACTTAAAATTTATTACTCTACGGTTCTACGCAACCGCTTTTATAGAAAGAGTTAAAGATCAAATGAAATGAGTTTTTACTTAATTAAATGTAGTTTCTCATTATGTAGTGCAAGGCGATTTTCCAACAAATGATGTTTTTGATTTTGCTCACAATGTAATGAAATCGATTGAGATCAATCAAATTCAAAAGATCAATGAAATCGACCTTTATCAGTTATAGCTACCTTTTTATAGTGATTCATTATTAATTCCGTTTCATTAGTATAGTTAATTCTCATGAGAGCGATTGTATTTCATAATATATGTTATCTTTATTTTTCCAAAACATTGAAATCTCTCATCTCTGTTAACCTACGCCCAATTCAGGGAAAAGGTTGCGGAAAAAAATGTAAAGATTTACTGTCCGAATATATCCTCTGTTATCGTCCATTGTTTTCGAGATTTCTGTATGAGTTGCGCGGTCGAAATAGAAATGAAAGCTAAGTAGTGCGGAATAAGGGACGCCTTTGGAAACGTTTTCCTTATTTACATTTAAGTACCCATTGTGATGGAGGGCTGTTTACTTATGTATAGATACGCGAACTAGGATGTATCCTTAGGGTACACGCTAGGGTTTAAATGTGAATTCATGGCCCTGAATCCTTAAATTATGAAGCTGTTTGAAGAATTATTTTGTATTAGAGTATGAAATGATTATTTTATTTTTGAGTAGCCGTCTGCCCGATGAGACATAACATTGGCAATATCCCAGGAATCATTCTGTTTATTTTTATTATGCGTACTCTGCCGATACCTTGTTCTCAAATATATGAAATAAATAAATTATAATACAGTTTCTTTGAATATACATTAATTATATTAGATATATTGACGAAAATAACGGAGCTTCAATCTTTGTGGGTTTCTGATATACTTACGTATTTACTTGGTAATTTTACATTTGTTACTGACTATTATTTATGTTTTCTGGTGTTTCGGCTGTGGAATCTTGCTGTGATTCCTTTGCATCACTTATCAAGTTTTATCAATGAATCTACAATGACTATTTCTTGGTTCTTCATAGTCATATTGATGTAGTAGTTTAGGTTGGCTAGCTCCATGTTTCTCGACACCTGTCTTGTTATCGTCCTATTTCTAAAACTTGGGAGTGGAATGTTAAAAATCTTTTTAGTGTATAGTTTATTTGAGATGAATTCCTGTATAAAATTTAATGTTTCTACCCACCAGTTAAAGATATGCGTTCACTTGTTGTCAGTTATAAGATTTTTTTAAGTAGATAAGTTGAAGCACAGTGCTACAGAAGATGTTCCAGTTTAGTACTCGTGACCAGAAGTCATGTCATTAACTCATTATCTCTACGATCTGGTTATATTTTCGTGGGCTTCATTGATCACTAAGTGTCATCAGCACTGTGAAATTCTGTATGCATGCATCTATAACTTCCATTACATTACGAAATTCCATTTCTAAACTAAACGCTTAATTTATTTCATGATTTTAAATATAGAGCGCCATAATACACTGTCTGATTAAAAAATATATGTATCTGAGTTAGAAAATACTATTCCTATATTATCTAGAATTGAAATAAATTATTAAACTGATCATAAAGTTGCTTTGAACCTGCCAGAATAAAAGAGAGATAGCCTGCCTTCGAAGTGGTGGTTGAATATAGAGATCTCGAGCAATTCCAATTGCCAGAATTGACAATATAATACAGATTGTCTTGGTTTATAAATGTGAGGAGACTCGACAGGATGAACAAAGAAGAGAATATAAGAGCACAACAAATTACATTGGCCATATCGAACTCTATATTCAGCCAACATTTAATGCCACATACTGGCCACTGCATGTACAATTCAGTCTAACATTAATTACATTTTTAACTGAAAGGAGCTTTTGAGTTTCGTATATAACCAACCGCATTACAATATTAAAAAAGCTAAAACTCTACGTATTTATTTAATTTAACCACAGACAAAGGCTTAACTGTTTATGAGCAATAAAGCTCTTAGTGAGGGGGTTTCCATTGCACAAGAAATCTTCGTTTGGAACGTTAAACTTAATTTACATACTGTAGTGACGTAGCACGCGGACGCTCCCGGTGTCTTGTAATATATTATTACGGTGCAATAAACACAAGGTAAAATAAGGTTTATCTCAATTTGTAAAGGTTGAGATTTGCTTGTATGATTTTGTCAAAAACAAAATCACATGTTCAGCTTCAGGGATTTCAGCTCTTGTCTTACATTTTTTTTTTAAATAAACTATTAAAATAATCTTAAATACATCTACCTATTTAATTTTAGGTAGGTAGTCTACGTATAGTTCTATGGGAAAAAGTGTCTTTGTAGATAATATGCGTAGCCCTTTTATGACGACATTACATATCAGAGTTGAAACAATCACCCAAAGTGTTCAGTCTGGGAATATGATTGTACCACAATATTTTCAATTGGTCTTCGACTAACAAATGGATCGATTTTGCAACGTCAATCTGAATTCGCTTGTGATAACGAGTAAAAACTTTACTGCAGAATTTATTAATGCGCTTAATTAGAGTTAATAGATTAAAAGTTACTGTGAATTATTAAGGATCTCATACCAGAGCCACGTATGATATTCTAATTGGTTCAGCATTAGAATAAACATATATATTTTTTTAATAAATATATGATTGTATTGAAATATATGTTTTTTGTTTCAGATATCCGAATCGCTGTCAGCGGTAACCTTTGCTCTTTCACGCAACGGCGGTGTCTGTCCGAGTGAAATCTTATCATGTGTAGTCACGTGGAAGTGCTTAGCGAACTGAATGTGTTGAACTGACAGTACATGTGAACCCGAATATGGAGAGGAAAACTGGCCTGTTAGTTGTGCTGTGGGTCGCAATCTTCCCTTTGTATCGCGCTGATAATCTCGGTGAGTTTGTAATGTTCATGTTGTTCTGAAATTGTCTTCATTCCTTTTATTCCATTTTTCATATGTTTTGAAATTGTTCTTTTGTTTCATATTTCGTAACATTGTGTAAATATGCGCGAAGTAAGATACATATAACTATAACACATAAAAAAAACTGAATTCTGATTGGTTAGAATTTACTGAAGTGAGTTACAATTGTGAAATTCTTGTTATGAAGTATTTCAATGTATTATCAAGGACAATATGTATTGAAATTGAAATAAAACATTGATGATATTTTAAGGAAACCCTGAAGAGGAAACGTAGTCGGCAAGCCATACAATGAGTAGGTTTTAACAGAAATCTATTGTTGTTGCTCTATGCCCGAAAGACCGAATGGAGTGGAAGAGAGACAACTGCAGCTAGGATTGATTTTATCTATGTAAGATAGAGCTCAACCCCGGTGAAGCTTTAAAAGCTGTCTGAGGCTTCAGGGCTCTTATCGCTAACAGTAAAGTACAATAGACGAAGTCATAATTTCCTGTTCCTTTGTTTCCTCCTCCAAACTAGAAAATTAATATTTTTTCCAAGAATAATATAAGAAGGATTTTGGCTCTATGGCTGTATGGTATTCTTTTATTTTTATATTCGTCAAATTTGCTTGCTGGATATCTCATAACGGTGGTATAATAAGGCTGCTGGTTCTAATAATATTTAATTTTAGTAAAAAGTCAAAACATATAGGTTAAAGCAATGATGGCTCAGTGGTAGCGTGTACGACTTCTTGTGGATTGACGTGAGTTCGAATCCCTGCAATGAGCCTGAGCTTTCGATGAAAGAAAACATCGTGAGGAAACCATAGCATGGTGGTAGGGCTTTTTCTAATGCTCGCCTGGCTAACTACCACCCTTAAGTTGAAAATCTGTCTCCAAGCTCCAATAGGTGTGTTCCGGCAGCTGCACTTGAGAGCCAGTCTTCCACTAGGTTTTTGCGTGTTATCATTTTGGGCCACATCGTCACTTAACATCAGGTGAGATTGTGGCCACTAAGCCAAACATATAACGATAAAAAAACATGGCAGTAGTAGATTATCCAAGGATAAAACAGACTAATATATTAGTATGAACTAAACGCCGCCCGCATTTGTTCTTAATTATATAAGTTAACAGGAACATAACACAATAAATAAGCATGAATAGACGATATCTACTCAAACGTAATGATAATACAAGCTCATGTTTTGAATTTTAGATTTAATTTTTGTTTACGACTAAATTATTATGTTGGAGTATTGTTAATCATTTTCTTTTCAGACATTATACTCAAGAATAGATTTAAATATATCTAATATCCATAAACACATTTACTAAGCGATAGTTATATAAACTTGAAAAGATTTCTCAAATACACATGTTAGAATATTTCAATGCGTTGTTAACGATATGTTTTCAATAAGGAGTAGCTAAGCTTGAGGAGCATTAGAAAAAACCGTTACTTTATATGTTACAAGTGCAGCTGCGGGAACACACCTATAGGTGCTTGGCGATATATTTTCGACTTGATAGTGGTAGCGCTAGCTAGACGGGTGTTAGAAAATACCTTATCACCATAATATGGTATCATCACGATGCTTTCCTTCAGAGAAAGCTCAGGCTCATTGCAAGAATTCGAACTCAAGTCGATAGACGCAGTGTCCATACACGCTACCACTTGAGCCATTATTACTTCAACTGAACATATGAACTTCGAAAGCGTTACCTAACCATCATAACTTCGAGTACAGTTATACCTCCTTCACACCTAAAACAACAAGAATAATAATACACGGAACATGTAATAGGCACGTTTGCTTGCTTAGGTCGGCTTAAACATACGCAGGATCTAACATCTTATATGGACATAAGTTAAATTAATATCTGCAGAATTAACATTACTTAGTTAATTAAACCAAATAGATATAGTATAATGTATAATTATAACAACGTTTAATAGGCCGGTTAGTTATTTTATAAACTGTTATATATTTGCCTATTCTATAGAAGTTGTTGGTATAGCCTAGAAACTAATTGCATGACTTGTTCTACATAAATTTAATATGTTGACATGAATCTAATAATTATTATACTGGGTAAGAGGAATTTGAAGAAAACAATATTTTTTTTAGAAACTGATTTGTCGCTTCAGTTGCAGTACCAGACACAAAAATACCATGAATTCATTTCGACTACTGAAGGTATTATGATAAAACGCACGAGTAACTGTAAATATAAAATTGTAAAAAATTTAAACAAACCTGTAATATATCATCAAATAATTATCTTGTTTTATTGTAATTTAAAGTACCTACATCTAAACACAATAAAATTATTTAACAAAATTAGGTAAAAATCTACTATAATTGATCGAAAATTTCTGTAAGCTCGTAACACCAATCGCGCTTCGTTACTCCGGCCTAGTTCCCAAAATGACTTCTACATCAATTATGGATTATTATAATTAGATATAGGATTATCTACACACTATTAGCTAGTTCTAGAAAAAAATATAGAAAAAATGAAAATATCTTAAGTTTATGAAATTAAAGTTTCAATAAATAAATTTTACTTCTAAAATTCTTTTTTGAATTTCAAAATATTCAGTTAAAAAGCACTTTAAATGAAGTACAAATTCCACTGCAAAATTTATTGCAACTTTTTGAAACTTAGTACATTAAATACAATACAATTTTATTTCGGTAATAACCTAATTCTAAAGTTCCACGCAGACTAAGTCGCGGGCATGCGCTAGTATAACATAAAAAAGTAGTCCTTAAGCTAAACACAGAACTTCAAAACGCACTTTCGATGCCCATATAAAGCCAGTATCACAGCCGTATCGTACGTGATGTGGAGACATGACAGTCTAACGTGTACCCGGCCGCGGGGGATAATGGGGCGAATATGTCTGTTCGACCACGTCTTTACTCACCCCCGAATGGTCTCAGTGTAGTCGTTAACGCAGGTCAGATGTGTAATGGGAACAGTATTATGTGTACTCTCCACACGTAACTGTGACCGAATATCTTAAAGATAAGGGCAGAGTTTAAGGGCGTACTTAGTTTGAATATAGTACTTAAATGTTATTAATTAACAATGTGATCAAATATCTAAGGACTCTTAATAATTACAATTTTAATCTAATTTAATTTTAATGTTTTAATCCTCAATTTTGTGGAATATAAAAATAAATATTGTTTTCCGCGTAATGATATTCCAAATATTAGTTATGCAGGTACAAATATTGTTTTTTAATGATTTAGGTTATTTTTATATTAATTATTGTATTTTAATTGTTTTAGTATTTCCAACTGTATAATTTATACAATATATACCAATATTCCAAATAAATAAGTTTTCACAGAAAACATAAAAAGTTATCTATGTTACTTACCTTGTGGAAAACACAACGGATAACAATCAAAATCAAAGTTGATTGATCAAAATTGATCAGTGATATTAAAAAAAAAGTAACTAGACTTAGACTCAACAACTTGCTCACACTTATAGATAAAACTCTTATACTATTTATAAATATATTAAGGAACAAATTTAATAATGATCATAGAACAAATGGATAAATAAGTAAAAATACAATGAAAATTAAATTAAAAAATAATAATAATATAATAAGAATGAAACCATTTGAAATGTTATATAATAACGGTCAGAACTATATAATATTAAAGATTATATTATATATGTAATATATAATTAGTATATAGATTTATATGAGTTTTTGGGTTAACGTTTTTTCAGTTAAGTTTTGATTCTTGAAACTGTTTTTATTATAACTTATTGTGAAAATATTATTGCTAATTGCTGTAAACTTGATCTATATTTAATGAAAAGAGTGGGTGAAAATGGATTAGTTCAGACTCCATATCGATTATGGATTGCATTGTTATAGACTTAAACGTTTTACAAAATTTGTCCAACAAGTAACATGCAAAGCCTAGAGGGTGTGGTTCATAAGCGTAGCTACTGAAACACATCGATAAGTGCTCGGTGAGATATTTTTAACTTAATATTGGTGCCTAGCCAGACGGGCATTAGACAATGCTCAACCATCGTGCCTACTGCGTCCATAAACACTAACTTTAAACGTAGGCCAAATATTATTTTACGAATAAATAACAATCGCTGTAGATGTTATTCTTTTAAACACGTAACTAGATATCCCTGCCAAATATCTATACATAAAGTCAAATGGTTATTTTAGTTAAGCTTGGCCTGTCATCGGGTGAAGCTTTTAAAAGATGGGTTTCTATAAACATTCAACACTGCAGTAGATACTTTAAATCGGCTATATAATTATGACTAAATAAATGAAATAATGTATAGGTTAGTTAACGGTTAGCTAACGGACCGTTAGTTTATAATCAATCTAGTGAGATTGTAAACTTTCGGTAGATTGTGAACGGAACTAAAAATTTTGGATTTTTAAGGTTATTTCTATTAAATAAACAAAATCATGATACTACAGTATTCACAGGTCGTTGTCGCGGCCCGCTCGCAATTTCAACACAGTTTTAAACTAACCTAATCAATCTAGTTAGTTTATAAACATACGAAAGGTTAGGTTGGAAATTTTTATATTTTGTGTCCGTTCATAATCTACTAATAGTTTACAATCTGACTAGGTTGTTTATAAGCTAACATTCCGTATAATAACCGGTGACATATTAGCTGTACCTGCGACTTCGTCCGCTTTGAGTTTCGTATATAAAAAACAGCGATAAAAGAAAAATAGATATGTAGGGTATATTGAAAGTCAACATGCGGTTTGACCATGTTTCGTGTTATGTGAATGGCTCTGGAGACGCAGCGTAAGACTCAAAGTCATCAGCCAGCTACATTAACTTCACTACTTTCATTCGATCGATATTTTGCCATACGTCAGTGAATACGTGAGTACTGAGAAAATCCCGTCCACTTTTTGCCAGGTGCACGTTTTTTTGTCAATCGCGAAATTTAATTTAAATCCAAATTTAATTAAGATTTAATTTAACACTAAAGAGAAAATGAGACGAAAGATATAGTTCTAATTTTCACCACGCGAACATGACGCCATTTTCATATTAGAAACGTCAAAGATTGTTGCGACTTTCCGAATGATATTTATAAACAAAATAATGAGTTCAAGCGAGGAATCCGATATTAATATGGAAACTACTCCACCTGAAATCGTGAATGAGGTTAAATTTCAAAGAATAGTGACCTATCTGCATAATTTCTTATTTGCTATTAAAAATAATCTAATGAAAAATTTTGCATCATTACCTATTGTACTGATTTCTCGCAAATGTGTTGAAAAACGTTGTGAAACACGCGTGCGGAATTGGTTTTTACAAACTCGTGACTATATTTATGGCAATTAAAAAAAATCGTTAAAGGATACACATGGCGCTATACAACGGAGCGTGCGGTAAAATGTTACCGTACGATCCGATGTATGGTGCGTAATTTTTAAATTTCGAACAAAGTATACAGGCTTCATAAATGCATTTTTTGAGCAAATGTGTTGAAAAATATATTACAGTATTACATAAATACATTCCTTTTTTATTTATATACTTTTTTATTATAACTTACACGTAATTGATACACCAAACAAATGTCCATACGTGTAAAAATATATCCCAAACATTACTACAGATTATAAAATACAAATATACCAGATTTCATTAAATTAGGTCCAGTCGTTTCTGCGTGATTGGCACACAATTTAAAAGACAGACAGAAAAAAATTGCAAAATTGTCGAAATATTTTTTGTCCATGATTCTAAAACCCCTACCCCGTATTATTCTTCTCAAATATATTTAGTGTACAGATATCGACTCTTTACTGTTTTATTATAACTATCTAAAATAAATAACGCTGTAATTTCTGGAAATGAGGCGAATGTCCAATCCAGCAGCTATTGAATCTAACCAAGTCTGATAATAAAAATTACAAAATATATAAGCAGGTAGGTACAGAATGCCAGCTCCATACAACTAACGATAACGGTGAAAACACACATAAATGCATACATATGAGGATCTCGAATCAAGTCGGCCTAACGTCAGTTACACTCGCACGATTTACGTGTGACACTAGGTTCTGACTGATGGAACGATTATTTTTTATCGTTGTAGGTTTAGTGTTATGGCCACAATCTCACCTGATATTAAGTGACGATGTGGCCTAAGATGGTAATACGCTAAGCCTAGAAAGACCGGCTCTCAAGTGCGGCTTCCGGAACACACTTGTTGATTCTTGGCGATAGATTTTCAACTCAAGTGTAGCTAGCCAGGCGCGCATTAGAAAAAACCCTATCACCATGCTATGGTTTCATCACCATGTTTTCCTTCACCGAAAGCTTAGATTCATTGCGGGGATTCCAACTCACGTCCATCTAAGCGATGCCCGTACACGCTACCATTGAGCCATCATTGCTTAACCTAAATATTATTTCATAATGAATTGTTTTTACTTTACTTAGCTGACACACACACAGTTTGTTTACTTTAACGTTTTATTGGCTTGTTTAAGAAATAAATAATAGTTTTCTATGTGAATATTTCAACAAAAACTTTTACATAGATATCGTTACCCATAATTTACGTTTTATAGCGTATAAGGTAGTTTAGATTCATCCTTAGTAGATGATAAATGTTTTCCAGTCTGATTTCCACTAACGGAAATTTGTTTTTTCAATATCATTACATTATTTATCTACGGAATATAAGACCCTACGGACGACGTAAGATTCTGACTACACGTCGTAAGGAAATAATATATATGTAACTGATAATAATTATATTAATATTATGCAGCTCAAGAGATTTTCTGTTTGAACGCGCTAATCTCTTGAACTAAAAGTTAAATTTGAAAAAATCTTTTTACATTATTATAGCCTATTTATTGAGGAAGGTTATAGGTTATTTAACTTCACGCTATGACCCTAAGAAGCGTAGCAGTAACTATAAATGTCAAGTAATCTGGCAAGCTGTAGGCAAGTGTACGGGGAGTAACAGCAACGATAGCCTACACGAATGCGTTACCGCGGCGTGGTGAATAGTTGATCGAATACATTTAACGCCGGTGAAACCGTAGGACACAGTTAGTGGATAAAGAGATCAGCAATGTATAGTCATTAGCCGCTGTCATGCCGACCTGCAAGATGCTGCGTGCCGAGCCTCAGCTTGGACTGCTGCCCTAGTTGCAAATAAGTCGCGAACTGGCTAATTCACTATCCGTAATTCGATCTAAACTAACTATACATATATACATGTTTCTTCCTCTGGGCGGAGGGAAGAAACATGGGTATATGTATTTAGTCGTCTGTCAATTTTGGTCTAAACAAACTAGCCAAAAAAAGCAAACAGGCTCCTTACAGAACCTATGTATCTGAGTGGTGTGCATGTATGTAGAGATGCAGTGTAATGATTGTGTGTTGGTAGCTAGTGAATGCATTGTCACTGTATCGCGCGACCGGCTGCTTGGCTCAAGGGCTCCATGCCAAAGGAACGGAAATAGGCTTGAGCTGCCACAGGAGATGGAGGACGTGGCGGGTGTGCGGGCGCGAGTTAACCGCCCGTCACCTGCAGAGGGAACGGAAGTTTCGCGGGCGTGGGCGCGAAGACGCTTGGTTTACAAGAACGGACGTGTAATACAGATTGGCTTTCTCGTTCTCGTCATCGAAGTCGGTTCATTCGAGGTCGTCGTTTTGCCTTCGGGGTATTCGGGACTGGGGTGAAATTTGCAGCGGCTACCACTATCGGGTTCGGGTGATTCGACGCTGTGTCGAAATAGGATCTATCGAGGAATTTAACGTATGATTCGATCAAAGGAAGTTCTATATCTCTATGGAGGTCTACGTTCCAAACGAACCATGGGGCATTGACAAGCTTACGTAAAAATCTGTTTTGGACTCTTTGGAGCTGACTAAAGTTATTCGGGCATATGTGCGAATGCAGCGCAGCTTTACCTTTCGGAGCTAATATACACTGGCTGATATCGAAATGCGGCAATCCAAAGAGAGTCAGGTTTATTCACTTTGTACTTGGTGTTCGTGAACCAATCGGGCACAGATACCACCCTGCTTGACTATAGGATTTTTATTTAGATATCACATAGGATAGTTTTGTCATATTCATATGTATACTTATTACAATTCTTTGCTGAAACCAACTCTGTATTCCCTTTATTGGGGAATTAGATCACCAAATATTCCGTTGCGGGGGATTAGTGCGTTTATTTTATATCCAAGTTTGTATCATACTTTTGTTTTATTCTTCACATTCAATAGTTTATTGACAGCTCCCTATAGTATAATATACATTATAATTTTTAAAATATATTTATAATAGTTCGATTTTTATTAATAAAATAAATATTTGAATATAAAGGTCCTGGTAAAAGGTTTGTTAATTTTCGACTTCATTTTTATGATTTGACATGATTTACCTATGCATCTAAAATTAATTATATGTTTATACATATCCACCGTTTGTAATTGTGACACTAATAAAAAAGGTAACAACATGGTAGAGATGAATATGTATTAACATACTCTTTTTTGAACATTGCTTACTTTGGAGATGATTTAATTTTGTGTGTTTAATTTAGTGTTGATTCAAATGCGGACAAATAAATCACATAGCGTTAACTTCATTTTGTAGTTCTCGACAAAGAGTTAATTAGCGGTACCCCGCGGCTTTGCACGCGTTTATTCCTTATTTTCTAACTGACTATACTGTTACCCTTCAGGGCCCTGGAGCCATTAGAGGCATTGACAGCTTGAACGGGATTGGGGGCGAGCGCGGAAGGCACTCAGCCGCGCTAGCGTGGCAACAAGCTCAAGGGTGCCAAAGTGGCCGAGCCTCGGCTTGGGCTGTTGTCGTACATGAGTAATAAGTCACGATCTGAGTTTTATTTTCACTCAAAATATTAACAATTACCCATCAATTATATAATGAATGACAGATTTATCTTTTGTAAAAAAATTAGTAGAGAGCTAACAAATATTTAATTTATTGTTTTTTTTTTAAGATTTACAAATATACTATTTAGTACTCTTATATCTTATTAATTGAGTAATATCATAAGCTTCCTTTGCACTAAATTTGATGACAATTGCTCAAGCCGTTCTTAGTGAAATCTGAACATACAAACAGACAAAAAAAAACTAATGTTATATTCTTGATCATTGCCCTGTATAATATATATCTATCGAGAAAAATGTACAGACAAATCTATAGATTAATTTATATAGATATTCACGTAGTTTTTTGATTCATATTAAGTATGTCTGCCAAAATTCTTAGCTGCCAATAACGAACTGTTAGTAGTTGGCAAAGGGGACGGTTTTTCAAACAGAGCATTTAATATTTAAACATACACTTATATAACATGATTAATAAAAATATCTATATTAAAATTAAATGCCTTTATTATAAAAGAGTGTAATATTTGTTGATCATCAGAACCCCGTTCAGACAATCAGTCACGTACACCCGGTTAAATACATTGACGAGGCTAAGACCAACGTAAAATTATATACAAACAAGTTGTATACACTTTAGCGTTTTATGCGATAAGTGTCCACCTTTTAAACTGCGTAATTTATAAGATCAACTTGCCCATTTATTACAAGTTATATAAGTAAAGAAGTATTTTAGAAAATTTCCTCTCAAACATTTTGGGATTCAATGGACATTATTTATTTTTAGCTTAGTAACAAAATTTCCAGCATCAATTATGATTTAGTTTGAATTAACCTTTTTTAATAGTTTACACGGCTTCTTTTATTATGATGTCGGATGTGTATAAATATATATTTTTTATATAAAACTTGTGATGCCTCCCATTCCCGTATTAGTTTTTTTTACGCAGTACCTAATAATTTTCGTTCCCTAATTATGTTTTTACTCATATCACTGACAATTGTTTATATCCTATAAATTGAGGAATTACATTATATATGTAATTCCTGTGTACAAAAAAATAAATAAATAGTGAAGCTGTTTTGAGTTAAATCCGAACATACAAACAGACAGATATAAAAAAAAAGTTAGGTATATTCGTGATTAGTGTCCCTTACAATAGACTTCTAACAGAAAATTTATATAATTATATGTACAGACAGAATTTCAGATTTATTCATATAGATTTATGCAATTGAGGTATTAATAATTGCTATACAGAGAAAATATTTAGGTAAGTATCGATTTTTCATTAATTTGTATGACTATTGTTCAAAATCATCCAAAAGTAATAACCTACTTACAGTATAAAAAGCTTGAGTTTAGTATAAACTAATTTGATTTCTTCTTCATTAATAATACATTGTAAATAACTATGATACATTACCTAACTCATTTAAAATGTTGAATATTAATAACTTATTCAAACTATTACTTATAACTAGGTACTATAACATCAAATTCTTTCTTAAAGTTACGTAATATTTTATTAAACATTAATTGTTCAATCAGTCAGTAATTACTCGAGTGAACTCAATCTGTTTTTTAAGCTACTCTTATGACATGAGTAAATGAATATATTTTAAATTTTGGAGTCATGAAAAGTATTTACTGAAAAATGCTTTCTATGAATTTTATGTTGAAAGTGCTATACAATTATTTAAAAGTTTTTGTTTGTAATTTATTTATTATTTAAAATCAAATACTGTTTGAAACACAACATAAAGGAAATAATTATTTTTTATATTGTATTTACAGCGCCATGTATCACGTCATCGTAGACCACGGCCTTGTGTTTTGCTGATTGCTTCCACTACTTGTAGTCTGCAGACATTTTAGCAGATATTCATAATGAATTAGTTTGAATATATTTTGACATTATTCACTTTTCATACCTTCATGCTTGCATCTAAGGGCTACAGCAACGCCCAACAACTATTTGGAAATACTGTACCAATTAAGATCTTTTGTAAAATAATTAAAAAAAAGGAATACAAAAACAGACAAATACTTTCTACCATTAAGAAAAATAAAAAAGGATAATATTGTCATTTACAAAAAAAGAGAATTATGTGTATCTTCCGGATTTGACAATTTACTTTAGTTTATTGAACCCGTTTCAGGCTGTCACGTCCGTACCTTGCTGCAGCTTTAAATGTCTTTTACTTATTGTTGAGAACGTGCTTTTATTTTCTTATTTCTGAATATTATTCTAAATGTTTTTTTTTGTATCAGATATTCAAATTGCTTTGTTGTTTGTAATTTATTATGGTCACTGGATACAAGTCCTTTAAGCCTAACTTATTAATGTTTTGAAGACTTCGTAGTCTTTTCTGATCTTCAAAATGAGTTCAAACAGGTTGGCGGCTCTCTTGTTAGAACTATCTATAATAAAATACATGTATCAAGTTTATGTTCATACACCACTTCACATATTATATCACGCAAAATGCTACCAGTATTACATAATATAGGGTCAAAAACAAATCTAATAAATTAAAATAAAAACCACAACATGGCAGTTCCAGATACCGTCAAAAACTCCTCAATATTGTATTGTAGTGGAAAGTTTATATTTAAGAATATTGTTAAGTCAGATTCAATTTAGCGTCATTATAATGCGATACTTGTGTCTGACTGGATCGTGATCACCATACACTAGGAATAACATCCATCATAGTTGCATGCTTTTAGGGCTTGTGTAGACGGCGCCGCTAATGAGCCGTCGCCACTCCGCCGTCGCGCCGTGGCTTGATTTGCCATATCACTGTACATTTTTAGTAATACAATGCTAGCCACGAACATTATACATGTAGGCATAATTAACAAATTGATTTTAACTAAAAAAATAGTGTTTGCATACTATTAGGTACAGAAATTGGCAAAATCAAAGTAAGAAGTCAAATAGATATTCATGGGTTCATCCTGTTTTGAAGCAAAGACAACACAAAATAACCTAATACATATTTTAAAATGGTCACTGTGAGTCTTAGGAGATCGATATATGCCAACCCGGATTTTTCTCTAAGCTTTTTAAAGAACTACAATTCTTTAGTACATTATTTTGATGTATCTCTTAAGGTTTAGCCAACGTAAGCCATATAAGCGCCCGAAAATAGATTTTTTGAAGACTTGATTATAAAACATTGGATTTTCACTACTATACAAAAACTTAATTGGATTGGATTGTATATACAAACCTCCCGTAAAAAAATCTCTATATGACAGTGAAAACAGTATAAAAATCGCTTACGTGGTTTAGAAGAAGTAAGCGGACAAACAGACAGACGCGGATAGCGTTTTTCTTTTATACTATGTATTGATAATTTGTCCAATGTCTTATGATATTCATTCGAAGATAATAAAAAAAACTACACTGATCTTTTTGTAGACCATCAAGAAATGTATGGAATTCACCACGTTGTTCTCTTTGCACCAAAATAGGATGAACCCATAAGCGTCTATTTGACTTCTTATTTTGATTCAGGTAATTTTTGTACATATTACATCTCTGAAACGGTTGGACCGATTTTGACGGGACTTTCACTAGCAGATAGCTGATGTTATAGGGCATAACTTAAGCTACTTTTATTTTAGAAAAATGGTGCATGGTGGTGGAGCATTTTCTACATCGTGGTATTAATATTATATATTTTCTAATGCCCGCCTGGCTAGCTACCACCCTCAGGTTGAAAAATCTGTCGCCAAGCATCACTGAGGTGTGTTTCGGCAGCTATACATGGTAGGTCCACTAGGTTCCACATCCACTAGGTTTAGCGTGTTATCATCTTTGGCCACATCGCCAATTAACATCAGGTGAGATAGTGGCCACTACGCCAAACCTATAACGATTAAAAAATAGGATTTCGCACAAAAAATAAAAAAGTCCACGTGAGCGGAGCCGTGGACACAGCAAGTGTATTGCTAAAAATGTATACTAATATGGTAAATTAAGCGGCGGCAGCATGCCCACGGCGCTGTATACATAAGAACTATAAGCCCTGACGCGTTTCGGGAATAAGCCGGTGCATATCCACTAAGAGGAACGGTAGAGACCGGTCACCGTCTTTCTTTAGCCATGTCGCGTTACGGAATCTGCCAGTGTATATCCGGCTGCAGAGAAGCTTGCAGGCTGGCATGACAGCGGTGGCCAGCGATGATATATTAATCTCTCAATGGTTGCTCTTGTTTTTGGAATGAGTTTACCATTAGGACCATGTTTTCGAGCGACCTGTTAATGTAGATATTACACAACATCTTACATACTTATAGTAATAGACATTTTGAGAAACAGAAATAAAACACGAGACGTATGGGGAAAAAAAAATTAAAAGCGTGTAACCGTCCCACGCAATTGAAGTAAAACTTAAATGGTCACCACCACCCCGACGGTCACCACCATCCATGATAAGATATAATTCGTTAATAATAATCGCGCCTAAAGAAGTTTTACTTCAATGCCGTAACGGACTTTCTTTGCATATATTGGCGTAACGGACTTCCATTGCATATATTACCGTAACCGACTTCCGTTGCATTGCCATCCAGTTGCCTCCTAGTCGCGCCTAAATAAGTTTTACTTCAAAAACATAAAGCCCATTATTACTTCTGGACTTTATTCATTAAGTTTATTTTAGGTTCAACAGTAAATGGTTTTTATGTCTCTTGGTTTATTTCTCTTCTTGTTTCTTTCTTTGTTTCTTGGTTGCTTTCCTGATTGCTTGAAGTACATGGTTACTGTTCCGTTACTAAGAGTCGTAGCGTGGTATTATATAGTTTATAACCTTCATCAATAAATAGTCTAGAAGAGCATGCCAGGTCGCTTCGAGAAACTTGTGAATGCCCCAGGAGGTTTCCTCGCTTTTGGTCGGAGCTGGGCTAACTGGAATAGCTGACCGGAATATCTACGCACTATGTACCTTACAAGAGTCTAAGTGCGAACAGATGAAGCCAACATAAAGTATAACATGCTAGAAGAGTTTTTAAATCTGACTGGTAGTTCCAGAGATTAGCGCGTTCGAACAAAGAAAAAAACTCTTAAACTTGAGATTAGTGTAGGAATATTAGGTACTAGCTGTGCCCCATGGTTTCACCCGTGTTAAATTTATTCGACAAACTCTCAACGGCCCTATCGTTGTTAAACTTCCCGTACTTGCCTACAGCTTGCCAGATTACATGAAATTCATAGTTACTGCTCCACTCCTTAGAGTCTTGCGTCTTGCATTCGTCCATATACAAGTTATTGAAATCATCTATCAAAGCTATCAAAGAATTTTACGAATCTGACTGGTAGTTCCACAGATTAGCAAATTTAAACAAACAAACAAAAAGCTATACAGCTTTATTATATTATTAGTATAGGTTCGGTACTGGATTTAATTTTACAGATAAGTTGCAGTAGATTTAAAATATATCTAAAAATAAAATAGCTTCATATTGTTACTAATTCTAGCAATTAAAGTAATTATCACAATTTACTTCAGTGAGTGGTATCTCTTAACTAGGTAAGTCAGCACGTGCTTCAAAGTTTAAATCGAAATCAGAACGTGGTTAAAAAGTTTGAGCGTAACAGCAACTAGTTTACAAAGAATTTACCGTGTTAGCAAAACAAAGAGAACGTTTCAATAACATTGGACTTTACGTCAATGCGGGATGGTTCATTTGAGAATTACATATTCATGCAAAAAGATCCCAGAATTATTTTTGAAGTAAATACTTCTTAAGTCATTTTTCATATATAGCCCGCGCCAGCAGGTAAATTAAATGGGGAGCAACATCTGATAGTGATGTCTGGTTATTTCATATTTATTCCAAGACAAGACAGTGAACCAATTAATCATTTGAAGCAATGATAGCTCAGTGGTAGCGTGTACGACTTCACGTCGATTGACGTGAATTAGAATCCCTGCAATGAGCCTGAGCTTTCAGTGAATTAAAATATCGCGAGGAAACCATAGCATGATGGTTTAGCGTGTTATCATCTTGGGCCACATCGTCACTTAACATCAGGTGAGATTGTGGGCACTACGCCACACCTATAACGATTAAACAATTTAATAATAATAGTATATGTTAACAATATAATTTAATAAAAACACGCTAAAGCATTACTTTGGTTTGACTGTATAGGTTTTTTAAACGTAGCGTCCGTAATTCCATCTTGGTAAAATAATCAAACAATATTTCTTAAAGAGTGAACTCCAGTCGCGTGTTGAAGCTGACAGGTACCTCTTTTTAATGCGATGTAAAAAATGTATTTTCGGTCTGACTATATAATGTTAGCCATAAGGGTCCTGAAGCCTCAGGCGGCTTTGACAGCTTCACCGGGCTTGAGGGTAAGCGCTTAAGGCACTCAGTCGCGAAAGCGTGACAGCAAGATCTCAAGGGAGCCAAAGTCACCGAACCTCGCCTTGGGCTGTTGTAAGTAACAACTGTGCCTTATGGTAAGCGCAGTACATTCCAAAAACTATGGTGACCAACGAGAGATACACAATCCATCGCCTGTTGCCACTGTCATTCCATCTTACATATTATAAAACTCAACGTCTTTCTATCTGTCTGTCCGTTTATGTTCTATTCACTTGAAAACCACTTATCCGATTGACATGTTTCTTTTTTATTTTATAGCTAAGTTGTCTGGCCAGCTTATAGGATATATTTTGTAAGATAAAGTAACGTACGAAATAAGCACTGATTGTAATGGTGAATTGATTAGGAAAAAATGCGCATTGATCCTTAAATGGCTTACGCTGAGTAAACCATACGAGATATATAAACTTAATGTAATATATAACTGTAGATCTTAAAAAGTCAGCGATAGCATATGCCTATCTTCTAAGGATCACCCACAGTAAGCATTTTTGGGACAGCAAAATTCAAGGGAAAGCAAAATGACGACACTCGTGACCCAGTCTGGCTATACAGCCCTAAACAGACAGTTCCACAATACTTAATGGCCACAACGTCAACTAACATCAGGTGAGATTTTAATTTAAGGTAAACCTATAATGCATAATGTAGGTAGGAAGCTGAAAGTCTACTTCACTTTACCTTTTAAATTTGAGCGACCCGGTTCACCAATCTCAGTAAGCCTAAAATAGCACTTTCGGTTAATATTATTCATAGACTTTTTTATTTTACTTTTAACAAAATTTACATAAATCACGCCTCTTTCCCAACGGGGTAGGCAGAGACCACGTCGTTCCACTTGCTACGATCCTGACATACATCTTACGCTTCTTCAACATTCATCAATCTTTTCATGCATGCTCGTCGGTTTAGAGTACTCTTGACCTGACCATTCTTCAGAACTTTCTCGATTTTTCAAAGAACACGGTCGTACATTAAATTTATACTGTAAACAAGAATATTCCTAATAAATGTTTTAATTAAAACAATATTTATGTAACTAAATCAGTATATGACGGCTTTCAGGCGTTCCGTTTATTTCTTGATAAAGATCTAGTACTCGGCCTAATATTGTCCTGTATAAAGCCAAGAGTAACACCATACGAGGTCACGATACGACACCTACGGGCCGTTAGTTCACGAACTATGTCAAGTAGGGATACCATTTGAACTATTTTAGGTTGAATGCAAAATGGATTAAATATTACTCATTTTCTAAGAATATATTATATATTTTTATAAGATACAGGCATGCGCTTGGCCTCAATATCACCTGATGATAAGTGAATTATGGGCCGATGATGGATCGCTCTTACCCAACAGATGTCTCTCTTTAAAAACTCCCAAGTTCTCCAAGTATCTAATCATAATAGGTACTATATCATAGGGTAGGTAATAACTTAGCCAATCTGTGAGTTAACCATATAAACAGCTTTGGTATTCATTAATTCGTCGCATATTCGTGCCGGTTTGTTTCGAACTGACTATACTGTTAGTCTTAAGTGCCCTAGAGTCATTACAGGCTTTGACAGCTTCACCGGGCTTGAAGGCGAGCGCGGAAGGCACTCAGCCGCGAAAACGAGGCAAATGCTCAAGAGTGCCAAAGTGGCCAACTCTTTGCTTAGGCTGTTGCCATACATGCAAATAAGTCGCGATCTGACTAATTCCTATCCGTAAAATTTGATCTAACTAATTGTACATGTATACATGTTTCTACCTTCTAGGAGGAAGGAAGAAACATGTATATATGTATTTAGTAATCTGGAAATATGGTCTAAGTATAAATAGTCAAAAAAGGTTCCTTACAGAGCAAATGTACCTGAGTGGTGTACATGTGTGAATGCAGTGTCACTGTATCACGCGAGCGGCTGCTGGGTGAAGGGCCCCATACCGGAGAAACGGACCTAGGCTTGAGGTGCCGCTGGAGTGGGAGGTTGTGGCGGGTCGGTAGATCCTGGCTTCCACTTTAACAGTAGTATATTTTCTCATTGTATGACCACCGAATATCTACTAAGGAGGCCATTTTGTAACATTTTATTTAAAATTTACCGATAAAATAATGAAAAAGAAAAATAATTACATATATTTATTCCAACGTACTGAATATAAAATTCTTACAGAAACGACTATAATATATGGTTCACAATGGAATCGCAACACCCTCAGTTCCCATATGAGCCCGGTGAATTGCCGAATCCACTTTCACAGGAAATTGCAGTGATAAATATTTTTTATGTACGTTCTCTCTAAAAGTCAACGTCGGGATCCGTGCGGTAACAATGGCATAAAAATGCATGCAAAATCCAACGATCGCGCGCCATATGGTCACCCTTCGTGGCATGTGTCCAATGTAAAAAAATATGAGACGCGTTTAAAATCGTCTAGGTCGTTGTTTTGGGACGGAAACAGTTTAGTGGTTGTGTGTTCTTTATAAAGTGTAAATATATTTAAACGTGTTTACACCTAATGGAACATAAAACATCCAAACAAACAAAACAAGTATCTTTTAAAATATATATATATATATACTAACTAGTATTTCCCGCGGCTTCGCTCGCGTGGGCATGCGCGAATGTGCTGCCCCCGCTGAAAAGACGGAAGACAAAAATGCTCATTGTGGGTGATCCTTAGAAGATATATACATATATTATATAAGAGATATATGCTATTGCAAACTGTTTTGTATGTTCTTTTAAGGTCTACATTTATGTAGACCATTAATTTGATATACCTTTTTTGAGTTAAATTCGGACATACAGACAGACAAACAATTTTTTAAGGTTGTATTCGTGATTCGTATTTATATAGAACTATTTGTACCTGCGACTTTGTCCGCGTGGAATTTCATGCATAAAAAACAGCTATAAAAAAATAATCATCGGTAATTTAACCGTATTTCGTGATTTGTTAATGTCTCGGATTCCTAAGACACAGCGTGATACTCGCAGGTAACAGTCAGCCTAGCCTCACATTAACTACTTTCGTTCAATCGATATCCTGCCATACGTCTACCTTATACCTCGCTACATAATACCTAATACGTCGTTCGCAAGTTTCTGGGGCGCATAAACTTTTTCTTAGTATGTCATTCAGCAGAAAGTCTCACAACGGTATTTCCCAATTTCCTGTGAACGAACGTATCTCACTATTTTTTAGAGTAATGGAATTCTTAGAAAATACCGTCCACATTCTACCGATATTTTAATTTAACTTTAAATCAAAATACAACGCAATGAATCATATGGCCTTTATAAACATTCAAGTAAAGAGCGCAAAGAAAAAGTGTCGGTTAGAAAATCTTCAATATCTTCAAAAGTACCTGACCTAGGTTTATGAAATAAATACTAAATTAAATATTATTTAATGCCACATAAAATAATATCTAAAACCTTTTTATTTACTTTTGTTAATTGTATAAAAAACTGAAAATGTAAAATAATGGTTGTTTTTGAATTTGAAAAACTCAAATAAATAATAAAAATAATTAAAAAGTTATAAATATAGTGTTTCTGCCTTATATTTTTTATATTCTGAAGTCATCATGTCGTTAACCCCTGAAGAATTTACCAGGATCCTGACAATGCTTTAAGATGAGCACTGCGAGAACTGTTGATATGACTTTTTCTACATTTCAGCGAGTACTACAGCGTTTCCATAAAACTGGATCTAATCTTCGAAGATCAGAAACAGTCCAAATGGTGGTTGCTGAGGCCAGTGAAGGCCAGTGAATAATGAGGCATTAAAGTAAATCAGTTCAGTATAATTTAATAAAAATCTTGAGAGTACAAAAAACACCAAACAATGACAGCTGATGAAACAATATTAAGATCTACAAAATGAATAAGACCAGCCTTAAATGATTAATACAAGCGCTTACAGAAAATATACTAAAGTGTGTCAATAAAAATCAAGCCAAATTCGTGATTATTTTAATTCGGGTTAAACCTAATATAAAAATTATTTCGTAATTGTACATATAGTATTTTATTATGAACATTCTTCCTTCTAATATTTCAGAATATTTAAAGCTTATAAACTTTTGATGAATTTTCAAATAAACTGATTTAGCGAGATGAAGCGTTAGTAATATTCTTGCTCTGAAGAACGACCCATCTTTAATTAACCTTTGAGAACGTGCGATCGAAGTAAACTTCTTAACTCGATCTCGTTTACAAACAATACCCACGTTCTGATGCAAACATTACAAGTCGAACGAAGTCTGCCAACGGGGATTGTTTTAAGTTTTCTGGGTCGCATTTTGTTATATATGCAAAAAGTTACCACAATAGATTGAGGTCTTTAGTTTGATAATAAAATTTCGGCCATTTGCAGTCGAAATAATAACGTCAGTTATGATACGAAATTAAATCAATTACTATTATGTAAAACATGTTTATTTAAAGAAAATTTTCTTTCACGATTAGCGTTGGTCGCTTAAAATCACTGGATTAATAGTTACCTTAAAAATATTTATCCCTGCGGAAATATTTCGCACTTTATAGAATTCGAATAATTTAACATGTAAGTTGTCAGCAGATTGTTAATAGATGGTGTCTTGAATATACAGTAGATTTCGATTGTAACTACGATGAAGGGACCACTATAATTTTAGTCAGATCGCGACTTAATTGCATACGCGCAACAGTCCGAGCCGAGGTTCGGCCACTTTGGCACCCTCGGATGTTGTTGCTTAGCTTTCGTGGCTGAGTGCCCTAAGCGCTCGCCCCCAAGCCCGGTAAACCTGTAAAAGCCGTAAAGGCTCCAGGGCCCCTCAGGCTAACAGTGTAGTCAGTTCGAAAAAAAAAAAACACTATAATTCCGTCGCTATATTCGAAAGTCTTTATCTACATTGGTAAAAAAAAAGAAACAAAAGCAAGGAAGGAAGAAAACAATATTAATTGTCAGACAATACAACCGCGCAAAGCGCTATATCGCCTAAATTCTTAGATACAACTTTACCTATACGAACATTTATAAACAAAAGCGTATTAATACAACTACTGACAATTTGTGAAAGAAACGAGATGAGAAAGCTTTATGATTTAACAATGAACGTTTGTGTGTTTTTTTGATGACTCGGTTGTCGCCGATCGCATTATCTGCAAGGGATTTCTAGGAACTTGTTACAAATAGTTCCTTAAACTATTCGCTATACCCGAAATCGGTGTTACAACTGAAATCGCTATAGCTAAATTATTTTCCTCTGAAAATATACTTTAATTTAAGGGACTTAGGTGTAACACCGCTATAACCAAAAAGTCCTTACAACCGAGGTCGTTATAAATGAAATCCACTGTCATTATCATCAACATATGGCATTTCTAATGAAATGTTTTTATTGTTTTTTTAACGAAAACATTAATTTTAAACTATTTCTTACTTTGTTATTTGGTAATTTATTTAAATTATTTGTTACTCTTATCGTCAATAATGTCAATAAACGCAAGCTTTAGAATAATGTTTGAATTCTTGAATCATTAACTTTTGTGAAGAATTAACGAAAATAAGCCGTTGTCAGGAACGCCTGTACTGACTACTGAATAACTGTGGGTAATTAGAAGATTTTTCTTAGTATGTCATTCAGCAGAAAGTCTCACTTAACGGTATTTCCCAGTTTCCTGTGAACGAACGTATCTCACTATTTTTTGCTTGGTGACATTTAAGTAGTTCTCTTTAAGATCTACAATTATATACAGCATTAATTTGATATATCTCTTATGACTTACTCAGCGTTATCCATTTAAGCGCCCCAGAAGCATCTTTTTTCCGAATTAATTCGACATTACCGTCGCTGCTTACTACGTACGTTACTTTATGTAACAAAATATATACTATAAACTGGTCAGATAACCTAACTATGAATTTAAAAAAAAACATATTGTTACGCCCGTGGGTAGTAAAATGCCGTAGTGTTTCACGAAACCAATTTATTTGTACTCAAAGAAAGAAAAATTAAAAAAAAAACTCACAAATCGCTCACCGAATGTACTTACAGAATAAGCCTGTATGTTCTTCTTTTATTTTACTTATTGTTTCCACTTCGCTTTCGAAATTAGAACTGTCCTAACTCGCGTTACGGCTCGCTTTTATACCCAAATGAGACGATCACGAAATCTCTAGAAGGTTCTTGAACTCTTAACATGTTGTAAACGACTAACGTCATTGCTTCAAAGGAAGGGAAACGTTTAATTTATAGCCCATTATATGTTGACAGTCGAAGCGATAAGGCTTTCTATGTGTGCGTCGTCGAATCTATGAGTACACAACACACAGCTACACTATGATAAATACACGATATTTCGGACACATTCCAGACGATTCTTGAGATTTCAAGAATGGCATTTTTTTTCTCTTACTCAGACCGTAACAATTTAAATCGTATTAGTGGTTCTCGCTTGAAAAGAACATAAACGGACAGACAAACAAAGAAACGTTTAGTTTTATAATATGTATCAAACATGATCACTATATACAATTTCATGCTTTCGACGTTACACGTTACATAAATAAAATAAATATACCAAAAATAAAAATTATATCACTTATTTTAGAAAGCTTTTTGTTGTACAACTGAAATTTGCCCGTTTTATCTTTCAAATCTGTCAGTTATAGACTACATTTAGACCCTATTTACCCCTAGAGAAATGTCTGAAGATCGTCGGCCCTGCATGTTTTTCTTGACTTTCTATGTCATTTTTCCTTATAATAATAATAATACAAATGAGTATTTTGTTTGGCATAAGTAAAATGACAGAATTAAATATGAACTTGTGAAATATTACTGTAAATTTCTAAACTATGTATTATGTAAGTAAACAGTTTGTTTAGAATTATGATAGCAACAAAGTGTCGGGTCAACGGTTGGAAGATATAGGCGCCTAGACTAACATCTTCCATTTATTCATCTTTCTCAGCACATTCAAATTGTAAAGGAGTTGATTGAACGATGTTATTATACGAATAAGACATATTTAAACATAGTCCCATGCTTAATACAGTTATATCTAAAGTATAAAGAAGTATATAACGTTTAAGAGTTAGTTTTAGCACGAATAAGTCTTTGGAAACACTGCTCCGATTCCAAAATGTATTTCTCTGAAAGAAAACTACTTTCTGACTAATGGTTAACATTTATTTATATTGTATAAATATGTGTAATTAATGCGTACGAAATCTCGGGTGGATGCTAGTATTTATATCAATTTTATTCGATAAATTTAGTTACGTGTTGTGTTGCTTTAATTTTTATTAATTCGTACGGGATGATGACGCAATAATAAAAAAATTGTCTCCACATTATATGCCGAATAAGATCGCGGACGGGTTAAAATACTATCATTTACCTTTTCTGAACTTTTAATATTAATATTTATGTTGGTTGTTATAACTCAAATAAGTTAACATAACTAATAACTACGACCAACTTGAATACGAAAATGTTTTATACTTGTCAATCATATTATGCAAGACACGTACCGAGTTTGTCGTAAACAATAAAACATATAGAATGCATGTTCTATCTTTTACGATGCTATTCCTATGTAAATCTCCTGATATTTCGAAATATAAAAAATATTTTATTTTATATGTAGCAGACAAAAATAAGTTTATATGTATTTTTTCTCTCTCTTTCATTTCACTATCCAATATTTAATAAACACTATCGTATTTTTGTTAGCTAATTAAAAATTATCGATTACATATTCACGTAGACTGTTATTATCAGACGGGAGGCTTCTGTCAGCGTTCTTCTATACATATTATAAAACTCAACGTCTCTTTATCTGTTTGTCCGTTTACGTTCTTTTCACGCGAAAACTACTTATGCAATTAACTTGACTTATGGTTTAATTCATAGCTATGTTATCTGGCCAGGTTATAGGATATATTTTGTTACATAAAGTAACATAGGAAATAAGTAGTGTCGATAATGGTGAATCAATTCAGAAAAAAGACGCGTTTGGGGGATTTAAATGGCTTACGCTGAGTAAATCATACGAGATGTATCAAATTCATATTATACATAATTGTATACCTCAAAAAAACCTACAAAAAAGTCTGCTATAGCATATCTCTATCTTTTAAGCACCACCATGCTATGGTTTCATTACGATGTTTTCCTTCATCGAAAGCTTAGGCTCATTGCAGATATTCGAACTCACGTCTATCGACGCGTTATCCGTAGACGCTACCACTGAGCCGTCATTGTTTTAATCTAAATGATTAAATAATTCGGAATTGGTCACATTCTGAGGTCTTAGAGTATTAACGAGGATACTTACTACGTATGTGGCTTACCGAAGTTTACTTAAAGGGCGTTAGCCAACAAAGGTTCCACGGTTAGCCGAGACAAGGCACCTATTAGACCTTAATGATCAAATTTACTTTTAACCCTTGGTAAACTAAATAGATAGGTACCTGTAAATGTTAAAGATTAGTTTAATAAGTAGGCACTGAGGACACATAGAGCTAGGAACATATAGAACTACATATTAAAATTAATATCAGAATGGACATCCGCATCCAAATCCGCGGAGTAAAACTAACACCAAAGAAAGGACCAATTGTAGAAAATAAATACATTAATAATAATTATTATTTTTATTACTTACTCCAACAACATTACTATAATCCTACATCTATAAGTAGAGTAGCCGATGCGTATGTCACTAATAGGAGTACACAGCTTTTCAGATATCTCCGTGTATATGGAAACATAAAAATATATTAATGAAAAGCAAAGCAAAATCAAATTAGAATTTCAATAATAACAATGATAACTAACAACAGGAACAAATCAAAATATTAGAAGTTGACAATATAATTTAGAGAAAAAATGATATAATTCGAATATTTTAAAATTAATATGAATAAATTTATTAAAAAAAAAACATTAAAATAAAAAAGGCACTCATTTATTCGTTATAAGTTAAAATAGCCGTGTTTTACATGTATACATTTTTAATTTTTTATCTCGAAAATGATTCCAAATATGACACCAATACATAATTCATTCTATTAGTGTCATTATATTTGAAACGACTGAAACTCAAAGATGACGTATGTGTTAGAAACAGAAAACAGTTAAAAAAATTTTTTTTTTAGTTAATTAGCCTCTCCCTGTTGTCTAAATCCAAAAATTTCAATTAATATTTCTTGATTATTTTCTTATAATCGAAACAAAACTGCTCATTTTTGACTAATGCGCCATCCTTGTCGCAAATGAACGATTATGTTATCAGTGAGTCAGATTGTAAATTATTTTACTTAAATAAAAATAAAAGTTGTATTTTTTTTTAATATTGAAATAAATATCTCGCCTCTTATGTTGTACGCAGTAAAAAATATTATGAAATCGCGGCAAATACCAATACTTAGGTACATTCTTTTCGTCCAAACGGCACGTGCTAATTAAACCGGTGATCAGGCGGAAGCAGGGGGTGTACTATGCTCGATCATTTCACTCGATATTAACTTGTCAAGATCTTTTAGCTTTGTTATTATTCTACTGACTACCGTTACCGGCATACGACCATTACTTTTTTCTCCCTCAATTTACCTAAACCGTTTTAACTAAAAATGTTTAACTAGAAATGAAAATAATAATATGGAAGACTACATTATTATGAAGTTTGTAATATTATATAAGCATATATAAAACTGCAGGCAGAAGTTAGTCTGAGTTGAAGACTGACGCTCCCCTTAGAATCAAATACACAGTTTAAATGGCATTATAAAAGTCAAACGTCCCATTAACCGGTAAATATGTCTGCAGCTGTATTCTTTATGTTGTTCAACGGAAAGGACGTAAATCAGTCATTTAGAATCGTCTACTATTTGACCGCTTACAATGTTTCTTAAAGGGTTGCTGAGTTACAAACTTTTTGCTTAAATTTACGGTATAAAGTTTGAGGTTGAAAGTTTCAATCTGAAAAAGTTGCTGGCAACTACGAAATTATTTGGGTTAAAACGAAGTTCGGCTAAGTTTCCTTCGCAGAGATTTTATTATATAAGGACATTTTCTAAAGGTAGGATTTAGAATTGTTATAAGTTACTAAATTCAAGGTATCAGATGAACGATTTTGAATTTAAATATAACTAACACAGTTTGAACGGTCATATGGAATCATATTATACTACATATTATAATATGATTAGTGTTAAGTATTACAAATCAAATAATAATGAAAATAATTATAATCACAATAATATTATTAAATTGTTCTTTATTGCAAATCTGTTATACAAATAAAATTAATCTCCGACTACTACGTTAGTGTAAAAATAGTGTAATAGAATATCGTTATATAAATCATGATTTCAGTTGTTGTATTAAAAACGTATTTTCTCGAATAACTTTCGTGGTTTTCTCCTTTATAAGTTGCTATCTGAGTCCGCGGTTCCTCTCGTGGGACTACAGAATCTCGGTCGGTCACCCGCGCGAGATCTGTTACCTCAAAAATGCTTATTGTGGGTGATCCTTAGGAGATAGATGTATGCTATCGCTGACTTTTTGTATCTATTTTTAAGATCTACTATGCAGAACATTAATTTGATATATCTATTATGGTTTACAAAGCGTAAGCCTTTTAATCGCCACAAAAGCGTTTTTTTTTCCGAATTGATTCACCATTATCGTGACTGCTTATTTCGTATGATACTTTATGCAACAAAATATATCCTATAACCTGGTCAGATAACATATCTATGAATTAAAGGAAAACCCATGTAAATCGTAGTAGTGGTTTTCGTGTGAAAAGAACATAAACGAACAGACAGACAAAGAGATGTTGAGTTTTATATTATGTAATAAAGATGTAGAAAGATGTCTTGTAGCAATTAATTGATTATTACATAAAACTAATATATATATATCGCTTCAAGATTATTCAAAGAAAACATTCTATCTTTTCATCCGGATTTTCATTGAATAATCTTAAGATTAATAGTTTGATGTAATTTTGGTAATTTTAGACATACGATCTGGTAACCCTAAAATAGTTTCAGTCGTAAAGTGAAACGTATGGCTCATACGTCCCAAGGACATTAATGTCGTTCTATCCTTCGCCTCTGTCAGTTTTTTTTTCTAGTAAAACGATCTCTTTGAGTGATTTCTCAGAACGTAATATAATTTAGTCGTGTACACTTGACTTCAAAAGAACATGTATATAATTGTTGAATTGTGTTTATGGTTAACGACCTTTCGCGTTTGAAGTGGTATTGGTATTATTAATTGGTTTGTGTTTATTAAATCTACTACCTAATCATTATTATAAATCTTAGAAATTCAATTGAAAACTTTAGCCTAATGAGAGGTTGTTACGAGACTTTAATAATACCATACGAAATAGGTGCGGTTGTTCTAATGAGTTTTAAAGGCTGTCGTAAGCTACTTCTAAGGACAACTGCCCATAATCATGTCTTTCATATTAAGATAATTTTAGAAACCACTATTCAATGTTTTAATACAGTTTGTCCAAAATGTTTGAAATGTTTGGGCTCAATTATATCAAATTAGGTGTTAATTAAATTAGCTTAATATATATCTTCAAACGGGATGAATTCTTTTTTTATGTGTTTGCTAATATTCTATACATATTATAAAACTCAGCGTGTCTTTTTGACGCTCTGTTTGTTTATGTTCTTTTCACGTGAAAACCAGTTATCCAATTTACGTGTTTATTATTTTAATTCATTTGGTCAGGTTACAGGATATATTTTGTAAGATAAAGTAAAACACAAAATAAACAGTGACGATAATGGTGAATCAATTCGGAACAAAGACGCATTTAGGGCGCTTAAATGGCTTACGCTGAGTGCATTGATGCGAGATATGCGACCATGCGAGATATATCAAATTAATGCTCTACATAAATGTAGATCATATAAAGACCTACAAAAAAGTCTGTGATAGCATATATGTATCTTTTAAGGATCACCCACAATAAGGATTTTCTTCAGTCTTTTGAGCGGGGCAGCACGATTCGGGATTCGCTCAACCGACGGCATTCTGTAGTCCATGCGAGCGGCCCCGTAGGCACAGCTAGCATATATTATTTCTCAAATGTGTTTTTTTCTTGGGAGAGCAATATCTCCATTATTTCTTCATAAAAATTAATTAGTCAAACGCCATTTTAAAACTTATGTTCCACGCCAGTGACGAAACGTAGACAAATAGTTAAAAGCTAATGTTTCCGTTAAAAGCAATTTAAAACATTTCATTACTAATGCCGCCTGTTGATTTTAACGAAAATATATTCAAGGTACCATCTATTAAAAATCCGTTGAACTAACTATGCAGATAATTGGAATACATATTTACATTCTATAATAAGCGAAACATCGCACGGGTCAGCTGATAATATTTTTTTATTAATGACATACTTTCAAGATTACAATTTCTTTGTATAGGTTGACAGTACGAGAAAAATGTAGAAAAGAAATTTTAAGATAGAACTATATTAGAAGTCAATAAAAATGTTAGTCAATAAAAAAATAGCAGTTCAAATGTGTCAGATAGCACTTCAGACAAAAAAAAACAAAAAAATTTTCTTTAAATATTTCTTTTAAATATCCTAAATCAGCAGGATTCGAACTATCGCCCACTTGTGCGTACTGCGTATGAAGTTTGGTAGTCTCATACCACTAGGCCAAACCGACGATAAACACAACCATGAAAATCAGAACTTGCATTAACCGTGGATAATATAAATGTATTCTATCTCAATCTCTCGTAGACTAAATCCTTCTTTCTAATGTCGCTTTTAAATCTTTTTATTGTCGCTTTTTCGTTTCATCGAGTTTCAAATCAAAGTGGTGGAAAAGAAGTTTAGGTTTATGTAGGTAACTAAATCTGTACGGAATGCTCTCTTTAAAGATATAGAATAGCGCTTGCCTTTAAGTGCCACTTGTCGGAATTGAAAACGTTTTAAACTGCACACAACTTACAGTATTGAGTGCATTCACTTTTTATATTCAGTTTTAAGCGTCCCTATATATTTTTTTGCCATTTAAACCTGTCTTTTTCTTATTTATCTTTTTCAAACCAGGGATTAGAGTAGTAGAAATTAGAATTAAAATCGAGCAAAATCCGTTCATTTCTCACAAAATAATTACATTTGCAATGAAATTTAAAAAAAAGGTATGTGTGCGATTCACACACGATAGAAGTGAAACTTCATTTTAAAAGACATTTTCTATTTTATTTAAACAGTGTGCAATATAGGTACATATACACCGAAATTTACTCTCTCGCTCTGGCTCACACAAAGAGGAGAGACCGATAATGTGCGTTAAACGTTTAACGCTTGGAAGTCACATAAAAAGTTTCACTTCAATATATAATAGTAACATTTTATGATCTCGATAAAAGTACATTTCCTTTTAATAAAACCAGAGTTTAAACCTCGCTTATTTAACGTCATTATTTGTGATCCTGTAACCATCTTTTCCCTACATTTTCGTTGAGAAGATCTGTGTTTGTATTGCTTAGATATAATGTAGTCAGTGGTGTAAAATAAAATAAGACCGTCATCAATAGTTCAGTCCACTGCAATAGTTTTCAATACAAAATAGTTAAATAAAATAGTATCGATAGATTAATAATTGGTCTCCGCTGCGGTTGAAGCGTCGTGGAAATCAATAATTAATCTATGATAGTACCTAAGTTCTTTGTTATAAACAACAGGTCAAAAAACTACAATTCTGAATACGTTTTTAATTTAATATTCATAAAACTATAAAGGTATGTACAAATATACCGTTCTCTTATGGCGAGATAATCAAGTAAATGTAAACAAGATAGATATAAACAAAATAATAAAATAAAAGTGTAAGCACAAAGCATTGTGAACTGAACGTGCAAATATCATCGCACACGATATTCATTCAAATGTGTAAAGAAAACTTCTAACAAAAGGAAAGTGAATAAAAATGTTATTGTACTTAAAACAATAACAATCCTTTTGAGCTTCGTTTTGTTTTATTCATAAAGAAGGTTACGGACGATGTAAATTAAAATACAAATGAAATGGCATTTTTTTTTCGTCCTCCCGTAAAAGGCGTGGGAAACTAACTTTCACGATTTTTAAAGCTTTTTTTATCCCCCAGTAAAATGATTTTATCACTGTTGTTTATCCTTTGTGATGAATATTGTTACATTTTGTTTTCTTTTCACGTTATAAGGGTAAAATACTGTTGATTACTATATCACTTGTTTTTTCTGACTGATTGTATACTGTTAGCCTTAAGGGTCTTGGAGCCATTAGAGGCATTGACAGCTTCACCGGGCTTGAGGGTGAGCGTGAAAGCGAGACAACAAGCTCGAGGGTTCCAAAGTGGCCGCAACTCGGCTTGGGCTGTTTCCGTACTTAATTACTATATTGCTTCTAACAGTAGAGATTGTACGTGTGTACGTGTACAATAATAACATTACGTTGCGGCGGTAGTATAGGAGTACCTTACTGAGGTCGGAATCCAAGTTTTGATTTAGCCAGCACTTCTGCCAGACCTAAGATAAAACATGTTTAGGATAAACCGGGAAAACAAATTAAACAAAGAAATCTAGCATCAGCTAACCTAAGGGACTTTAAAATTCCATTGGTTGAAGAATGGAACCTAATACCACAAAGTTTCATTGACAATTTAATAAAATGTATGCCCAGTTTTGACAGCAAGAGGAGGCAATACTAAACATTAATATAAATAATACAATTTAATTATACACCTTACTAAAAATTATCTCATCTGAAAAAAGATCTGAATGAGTTTCAAGTCACGCCTGAAGAAGTTAGGAACGCTTTGAATGTCAATGCATATTTCCAAACGCATCCTTCAAACCGTCACATGGCAACCTTAGCACTGTTAAAACCATATTAAAAAGTTTAAATAATAAATAAGAAAACAATAAAATAGAAACAGAAACTGTCTATTGATCTACATCTACTTTACATTTCCTATACTAAAGAAACTTATGTTATATTATCGACTCGAATAAGCATGTTCCCAATAATATACGATTCAAATGAAAACTGTCCCTGTACCTTCACGGTTGCCGCCATTTCTGGACAATGTTATATTTGCAGTCAGGTGATTTTTACTAATATGGTAAAAAATCTAATACCTATAGTATCTCGCTTTAAGCACATTACGTTTCAGGATTAGCTATTATATTCAACAACGTTGAGGCTTTTACCATCGTATTTATCGGCATATTAATTTATCTATTTAAATATTTATCTATAGATATAGTTCTGTCTATATATATTTTTTTACATTTTTGTAATAGATAGTAGCTATAACATAAGCAACTATGTAATCTCTAAATTGACATTTTAAATTATAAATAATAACCTAGTAAAAAAGTAGTGTAAATGAGTTTAAATGTTCATGAAATCAGGAGAATACAAACAAATAACATAAGTACTTAGTCACTACATATATGTATCAAAACATGGTCTCTATAGCAATTGTAACTCTGGTCAAATATATTTCTATGTTGGGATCTTTGCTTATGCTGTTATATTGTTTATGGATTCTATTCACGCAGGAGAAGTGCCCCCGATTACTTATATGTTATTTTGCAATTGATAGGGTTTTAAATATCAAAATAGTTAGACTACGGTTTCACCCGTGTTAAACTTATTCGACAAACTCTTCATTGCGCCGCCGTTGTTCCACTTCCTTTACTTGCCTATAGCTTGCCAGATTACTTGACATTCATGATTACTACTCCGCTCCTTAGAGTTGTGGTGTGAAGTTATATATATCATAGTATATATGATATACTAAAATAATTTTCCGAATCCGACTAGCAGTACCAATGATTAGCGCGTTTAAACAAACAGACAAAAAAACCTCTATAGCTATATTAGATATCAAACGAAAATAATTACTGCCTAACAAACGCGTATTGAGCCGCGGGAACAACTGGCAAATAATTAGAGTTAGGCCCAACTATATACACCATTAAACTTTTTTTTTTGCAATCTTTGATATTGTTAAACCCCTTCTCACAATGTACAGTCGGTTCAACTATATGTAGAACATTTCCCTTTATCAATAGAATACGTCACTTTGAACTTGTATTAAGATATTTGTAAGACGTTGAATATCAGGAAAATACGAGTAGAGGGTAACATTAAAGGGATTTCAATCAAATCCCGCCCGCAAGGAACCGTTCAATCTCTTTGAATTGGGCGCCTGCGAGCACGTATGTGTGGTGCGTACCACAATCAAATAACACGTTTGTGTACTTTGCTATAAAAATAAAACTTTATTTAAAGACTTTCATGTTATTTTTTTGTTCTTTAGCCGATTTTTTTCTTGTGTAAATAAAGCAAACTTCAATCAAAATAACTAACAAAGAAAAAATATAGAACTCGCTTTTATTTTGATTTCAATATGATATAATTATGTACATGTTTAAAAAAGCTTTTAGAGAAAACGAACGTAAAGGTACACGCGTTCTAATTTCTGAACTGAGTAAGTCTCTATATTTTGCATGGAAAGGCAAAAGATGATTATGATCTTTTATTAACTTATCTTGAGTTCTGCTTTTCTGTTTCCTTTGGGTATAAGTGTTGGCACAAAAATTACTACTAAAACTGTAAATTAAATGAGACAGATAATGAAATAATACGATCAGTACTTAATATAATATAAAATTTTTAGGAAAAATTATAATGTCACCGTCGGCCGGTTTAGCTGTAATAAACATTCATCAATTAGGCAAACCGCATATACCATTATACAAAAAATAAATATGCTTTAGTTATTTTTCGTTATTTTATAGATGTCACGTTTAATCATAATTAAAACAATTTATCAATTTTCGTTCCCAAGTGGAGTATCGGAAAAACAGCTATGCATAGCGACAGATTATCAACTTGAGGGTTGGTAGCTATAGGCATTATAAAAATAATACTCTACCTGAATGCTATGGTTTTATCACGATGTTTTCATTTATTATAAACCAGACTCATTGAAGGACTTAAACCTACATTAGACGTCAAGGGTGACATACATTTTTTGTGATGAATGAGACTGTTAATTATTGTGGGTGTTTAGCTTTTATGTTTGTATTATACGTGTACATTGTCTTAATATCAATGTATCATCATAATGTATATTAAAAGGTGTTTTTCCTGGTAACGCCATTTTGCCGTTAATTCTTCATCAAAATTTATAGCTGAAACATTATTATCAAGTTTATTTTCCCTGTTATTGACGAAATTTGTTTTCATTAAATATTATTAAAAAAAAACTTTTTCGTTAGGATTGCCATCTGTTGATGCTAATCAAAATATATTCAAGGCACCATCTATTAACCATCTGTTTAACTAGCATAACAGTTGTTAGATTGTTTACCAATATTACGTAACCTAATTAATTTTGTCGGCTTACAAAACTGTTATGTTATTCTCTACCGCTTGAAACTTAAAACTTGTGCTGTCTTGATAAATATACTTGTATTTTCAAAATGTTACAAGCGTCTCACGTGCCACAATATAGTGTCTGCAAGTACTGTTGTATATTGTATCTAATGTACTTAAGTAATACATGTAATGAACTGATAAAAATACATAAAACACAACAGTGTCTTCTTAAAATAGTAAATAAATATTTTTACATTAAATATATGCTATATGTTAATTCCCTCTTCTCCCTTTCATAACAGAACCACAGGCGCTGGTCACCGGAGCCACAGCTTTACGGTAACCTCCATCTCGGCCCAAACAAAGAAATTTGCTAAGTCTTATCTTTGCCGTACTGTGAAGCTGTGGAACTGTCTCCCAGCCAGTGTGTTCCCTCCCTCCTACAAAATGGAGTCTATCAAACAACGTGTAGAGACGTTTGAGCAGGCCGGAATGACAGCGACGAATGACGATGTATTATCCCACGTTAGTCGCCGATGTTATTAGATTTCACTCTGCACTTGCTACGATTAAAAAGAATAATAATAATTTCATTTAAATGCCTTGTTCTTACAATAACATTTTTCGTCACACTAAAAAAAGACAAATCTCTATAGCTTTGATTAAATGTTCAATCTTATCATTTACGTAAACTACTCGTCCTTAAGTCTTAGGATAAAAAGGAAAAAATTAGAAAATAAAAACATCCGAAGGCTACAAGAGAATTAAAAGGCAACTCTGGTAAACAACGGTTGACCTGAAGGTACGCAGGAAAGGTCGTCCAATGAATTAAAACGAATTTAGTAACATTATTCCGAGGTGGCCATTAATTAATTCGGTTTTGCTTCTTCTCATTTTCATGCCTTTTGACTTTACATTGAGCTTTGGTGGAAAGCCCTTGACTTCCTTTTGTGTACCACAAGACCTCACCTTTCACCTCGTCACGACTGTTTTTTTAGCCTTGTAATTATGCCTTTCTCGTTATTTTACGTAGGTTCGGTTATTTTTTAAACTCAACCTGACTACTTTTGGAAATGTAATTCGAAATCATTCTTGTCTTTTAAGAAATGTTAAGATTTTGTAGATAATTTAAGTGAGCATTATTTATCAAGAACTATAATAATACGTTGTCAAATAAACAAAAAAATGTGTGTATGCTTAATTGCGCTCATATGACGTACATGACATAGTACTTTGGCGTATCAAAACAAGAATAACTCCAAAAAAAATTGTCCTGCGTGCTAACAACATGATGAAGTTGGCCGTGAATGATAATAATGTAAAATTTTACAGAATTACACAATTAATAGACTGAAATAATGTTGACTTATACATAGTTGTACAATTTTTTACACATTAAAAAAGTCAAATAAAGAATTTATAATGTTTTCATTGATATCTAACTTAATTATGTCACATTTGCGTCACAAGATGCGTGCACAGTTTTCAATTTTGGCCTCTAATAAACTAGCCGAAAGAAGTATGATTTACCCAAGCCCGGTAAAGCTGTAAAAGCCGTAAAGACTCCAGGGCCCCTCAGGCCAACAGTGTAGTCAGTTAGAAAAAAAAAAAAAAAAAAGTATGATTTCAAGAATTCTGTTAATATGGCTTTATTTTAATTACTCACTACGCAACAACACAATTACGCATTACGGCAATGACATAATTAGTCATTACGCAATGATACAATTATTCAACTTATAGATGGGCTTTCCAAAATTACATAACCGTGTACATTATGTTATGCACTATGATATAAACATATAAACGTAAACAATGATATATAGAAGAATTATTACAAAAATATGTATGAAAAAAGTTTCCCCGTAATTCAATTTCCTAACTCACGAAATTCCACGACGTCACCCGGTGCCTATACGATCTTACGTACACTGAAACGGCGCCATACAACATTTATGTGACAAAGATGGATGACGCGCTAACCGCGTCTTCATCAAGTTCAATTCTCATTATTTCGTATGTTCCCTTTTAAACGTGGGCACGCTTACAGAAACAGATGTTACTCGTTTAGTATTTTTAGATAAGTGGTTTAGAACAATGGCGGTAATTGAAATCTAAAAATATGTTTTCACGTCGGCTTAATGAGGGAGTTAAAAAGTTCGTTGAAATAGGCTTATAGCCTACTAGTTAAGTGTAAGTGAAAGATATTAAAAGTTTTGTATATCATAAAAAATATATCCCAAAAATATAGATTTACAAAAAATTGACGTATTGTGAATAACATTTACATATTTTACTCACACAATTTTTCTTTTACAGAAATTAATTCTTTAAATAAAATGATCGAGGTTTTCCGTTATGCGCACATCACGCAAAAACTATTGCATAGATTTTGTTCAATTTTATTTTGTTTTACTCCTTAGAGACTTGGTCCTTATCAAAAAAATAATATCATGATATCTTCATACAATAAAAAAATATTAAATTTTAAGAAACGACGATTTGTACAAGCATTATGCGTTAAGCGTTGTGCCTAAAATATTTTGTTAAGATAATAAGCACTACAGAAGAAGTCACGGGTATCAGCTAGTTAATGAATATAATTCATGAACGCCCAGGACATGAAAATTCTTACTTGGATCATCGAACCATTCACATCTCTACAGCTGATGATCTGTAACTATAGGAGAATATTTTGCTTTGTGTTTAAATTTAACTCTGATGACGCTCACTAGACCGTTGATCGCTATTGATCAAGGAATCAAGGATCAAGGAAAACCTGCAACCCTGACATAGTTCAACATACTTTTGAAACTTTTAATATGCTTACTATAAAGTGTAAACAAGAGGCTATGCTACATAATATTGTAATGAATTTCTGTATACCTCATACATTAAATCATTTTCGAGCATACGCATCGTTCGCCACGTGCAGCCCATTACGACTCTCATCGGTGATATACGAACTAGCTGTCTATAAATGCATCGTTATTTAACTGTCTATTTATAAAAGTACATTTTTATCGATCATAAAGGCCTTTAATAAACGTTTAAACGTTTATCTTATGCCTTTATTTAGAGAATGGATCTAAACTCGTGTTTTTGTTAATTTATTTTATTTAAATCTCCTTTTTAGGGTTGCGAAGTCAAAAGGAACCTTTATAGTTTCGATATGTCCCTCTGTCTGGCCGCGGCTTACCTCAGAAATTCTTAGTACTAGAAAGCTATAATTTGGTATGGGTATATATATTAATCATTACGACAACTTAGTAAAATAAAATCTTAAAAAAAATGGTTTATGGTACCATGGTGTATGGTATGTTTTTTCTCGTCTATCTCATCGTGTGGGGTGTCGATGGATAGATCGTTCAAAACTATTGTGGGTCTGTGAAATCATTTTTCGATTCAGGGATCCGTTGACGAAATATTCGCTTTAAAATGCTAATTTTTGGTAGAGTCAAGGGTCCCCCCCAACCCCCTGCCAGCGAAATTGTTATTTTGGATATGTAAAAAAAATCAAAGTAGTAGTGGTATATATAATGAAGTTAAAAGGAAAGCTATCACAGGTAAGTAGGCTTTACAAGTTAACCTATAACATGTATTTGGAGAAGTAATTTCGTACAAATTCAATTAACCCCTCTCTAAAGGATGATTCATGTTACACCGGGCCTGGCGCCAGCTCCGTGTAACATGAATAATGATATACTTCATACAAAACTATACCATAAATGTTTAACCAGATCCCGGCCACCGCCAGGCCATACTCCGACCCGGTGTAACATGAATGATCCTTAAGTTTGCATATTGAGACGGGCAACTAAGGAAACCTACATTGCGTGTGGCACGAAAAGCACTAGGCATTTTTTATGTTTGAGCCAAGTTTAAAAATGAGAGAAAGAGATACCTATTTAAGCAAATGCAGGTTTGTTTGAAAATGGAAGAAAAGCTTTTACCTTACTACCCTACTGGTTTTATACGAGTATGATTAAAATAATAAATAAATAAAAAACTAGCACTTGCAATAATCAATAATAGATTAAGGGTGGTCTCAGTACATTATTAGGAGTATATACATGATTGGCAAGTTCAGAACGTCCATTGCAAATTTTAGGCGAATTGCATGTCATACTACATCGAAGTTGTGTAGCGTTGAAATTAAATTCTGTAGATGTGAATCGTGTTTGAATATTCAAAAAGTGTTACGTTACTGTTACGTTTTATTTCTCATCTTTTTAAAATTAACGACTTCTCTAATACTTCTTTATAGATCTTTTTCAATGTTGCCTTTTCATTTTAAAAATCAATATTTAGTGACTATGTAGTTAAGAGTTGTTTCTGATTAAATGTTTAGACAAACTTTTTTACAAATAATGCTATAATTTACTAAAGTACTTACATAAACATGAACATTATCAAATATTTACATTTCTATTGGTATGAATTTTTCATCCTGTTAAAGTAAAATTAAAAATATCATACTACTTACTGAAAGACAATTTTTTTAATTCTTTATTCTGTTTTGTAGAATTAATTTGTATGAATCTGTTATCATAAATATTTCTTAATAGATTGGCTTTTTATATATTTTATTTTGTCAATATTGTAATTTTATTCCGCGTCCACTCAACGCTACCACTAACCAATATAAATATGGATAATTAATAGAACTATACCACTGCGTGAAAAATAAGATACAAGCATATACAATATGCTTCCGTACAATCTAAAAATAGTTGGCACACCCATAATGAGTCCTTGTTCGAGTAACTCCACTCAGTCGAATGTTTAACAGTTCTGTTGCTTGTAATAAATATTTTTTATTCTACAAGCTTTTATTATCATCCGACACGTAGGATGAGTGTGTGGGCCAGATAGCACGTTGTGCGGTTTGGTTGTAAAATTCTGTAATATAAACAAACTGCATTCGAGATTTATTGTCCATTATAAATCGGCGTAATTTTATAAGAGGATAATACACTGTCAGTGTTATGATTCATGTTCTATTACGTAATTTGAATTACATAGATTTATGGATAACTTTTACGCTTTTAATGTTTCCTTGTTATTTTACTTATCCTTTCTCTGTAATGGATCATTGATTTGTTAACGTTGTGTTAATTTATCGTTCCGGTTACTTTAAGTTTGGTGCACTTTTCTATATACAGTATACATACAATCGATATTAGTATATTATGAATTCACTGTGTTTTATTTTTGTAAAATCTTTTCTCCTGGATTTCTTGTAAATATAATGCCGTTAGCATATTTATTGCAAATCACACTAATTTGCGTTTTATTATTTTTTACCACGCGTTTATCGTTTCATAAAAATTTGGTCGAAATGATAATTTTATAATACGTAGTGGCTATGAAATGAATGTGTTAAAGTGCATAGAAAGTAAAGATGTACCTTAGGATCACGCTAATATAAAAAATAAGTTATTTATGATTGATTAAAATAATATAATTTAAGATCATATAGCTATTATTTTATATGGATAAAAACTTAAGCAAACATATCTTTTTTTACTTTTACACTTATTTCATTTCATTTTACATGTTAAGATTGTAACAAGAACTGCTGGAGAAACTACTAAGGTAATTAGAAGAAGTTAGACTAACTTCTGTGCCTAATAAACGTTATACTTAACTAATTAGAATACTCAGATACCTATTCTATGTATACCTATTATCATGATATAGATACCTATTATTAATGTAAATTGATCTCTCATTTTTTTTTAAATAAGTAATGAAGATATGGTAAGACGATATAAAACTACGCATAATGAAAGCTCAAGACGCGCAGTGGATAGGATTATAGAAACGTGGCTAATAATGAGGCTTATAAACAGCAATCGGTAAATCTTGGTTTATCAGATTAGATAAGACAATAATTAGTTTATATATACTTCTACCATTCTACAATTAAACAATTAAGATAATAATCAAACTCAAACACTATTCCAGTACGTGCTATAGATATAATTACAAATATATATATAGATATACAATTAACATTGGCATGTCAGTGACGCGAACCCATAAGATTTTCCCCTACCAAAAAGTGCTCAACGTAAAATATAGTAATAAAAAGATAGAAAACAGGTTTATTTTAAGAAACATGGTAGTAAAATATTATCACAGTGTTCAGTGCAATTTGTTTTATCATTATACCTAATGTCGCTACAATGAGTTGCCTTCCGCTATTTTCATTCAGCTGGTTCCCGCAGCTTTTACCAGCTCGTCGGTCCACCTTGTGGAGGGCCTGCCCACGTTACATCTTCCGGTACGTGACCGCCACTCGAGAACTCTTCGGCCCCATCAGGCATCCGTCCTACGAGCAATGTGCCCTGCCAACTGCCAATTAAGTCTAGCCATGTTTAGAACTATGCCAGTTACTTTGCTTCTCATGCGAACCGTCTCATTTCTGATTTGGTCTCACAAAGAAACTCCGAGCTAATGAATTAATGCATAGAAAATATAATTTTACATACATAATTTGTTTTTTTAGTATATTAGTTTCTTTAAAAATAATTTTCGGAAGGCTCTTATAAATTCAATGCAATTGAACTTCCGGCAATTGCGTGGGAAAACGAAGTAATGAAATGCATCAATCCACAATGTCGTGTCCCGAGCGATTGTATGACAGATTGGGCTCACACCCATTCCTATATGGGTCTGTCAGACCGCACGATTGCTCCAACTAGACGAGTTCGTTAACCGACTGTAATTTATACTATGTGAGTAAAGAAAAAAAATCGTTATAAGTTTAACGTTGTGGCCACATTTCAACTGATCTTAAGTGACAATGTGGTCCAAGATGATAACACGCTAAACCTAGTGGAAGACTGGCTCTCAAGTGCAGCTGCTGGAACACACCTATTGATGCTTTGCGACAGATTTTCAACTTGAGGGTGGTAGCTAGTCAGGCGAGGATTAGAAAAGGCCCTCCACCATGCTATGGTTTCCTCATGATGTTTTCCTTTACTGAAAGCTCAGGCTCATTGCAGAGATTCAAACTCACGTCAATCGTCGCGATGTCCGTACATGCTACCAATTAGCCATCATCGCTATGAGAATATATAAATATATTATTTTCATTTGTTCACAGAACTCCTTCTCGGGACATTAAGGACACATCAAAAAGCCGCATGTGACGAAGAGATGGTCACTTTAATTTGTCCTCGGGGGACAACAATTAGCATTCAAGTCGCGCAGTATGGAGAATCAGCTACCCAGAGCTCTTGTGCTTCAGAGTTAGCGGAGTATCAACCTGTTGCAGTCGAAGTTGTAGGGGATACCTCTTGTAGTTGGCCTAGTGCTTTGCAGGTATATACTTTACACTACATTTTTTTATTAATAACTATCTATGCCCAGGGCTCCGTTTGCGTAGAGTACCTACAGATCGCCATAAGTCCAGCACACGCGCGAATCGTTCTGGCCCGCTCGAAATACGGGAGACAAAAACCCTTATTGTGGGTGATCCTATGATAGACATATACTATCGCTGACTTTTTTGTTCGTCTTCTAAAGATCTACAATTATGCATAATATTAATTTGATATATCTCGTATGGTTTACTCAGTGTAAGCCATTTAAGCGCCCCAAATGTGTCTTTTTTCCGAATTGATTCACCATTATCATTACTGCTTATTTCGTATGTTACTTTTTGTAACAAAATATCCCAACCTGGCCAGTTCATATAGCTATGAATTAAAATAAAAACCATGTAAATCAGATAAGTGGTTTTCGCGTGAAAAGAACATAAACGGACATAAAAACAGAGAGACGTTGAGTTTAATAATATGTATAGATAATATTTTTTATAGTAGCACTGCAGAGTGGCACTATGTATGATGGTAAGCATTGTACAATTTAAAAATAACGGCGACCAGAGCGGCAATCCGGCTTTTTTTCCCTCTGTCTATACTGTTAGCCTTAGGGGCTCTGGAGCCTTACGGCTTTTATAGCTTCACCGGGCTTGGGGGGCAATCCGGTGCCGATCGCCGCTGTCACTTGCCATACACTGATCCCAAAATACGTTAAACCAAGAGACAGAGTACTGTGACGGGTTTATCACCATCTCCGTGGTGATCGTTACCCAGTCGGGTACAGATAGGTACACTACCACTCCTCTTGATTATATGCAATGGCTGATCCCAGAACGCGTCACACTTAAGCAAATTACTGTGGTGGGTGTTACACCTGGATTATGGTGGACGCGGTCCAGTCAGTCAAAATAGGTATAATGACTTTTTTGAAAAGCGTTTAAAATGATCTTACTTATTTAAAACTTATTTTTTGCATAAAGTACAGGAATAATAGTAAAATAGCGTTAAAAACAAAATTGATGTCAAAACGGTGGCATGTGGCATGATAATAAAACAATGGAATTCCAATTTTTATTATTTTTTGTTATAGATAACTAAAATCAAAAGTAAAAAAATAAGTTCACCTTCCTTAACATAATTTTTATAGACGGAACTTGATTCTTGTATGAACGGACACTTGATTTCAATAAAGCCATCTTGACAAATACCGTCAGGACGTCAGAGTAATTTTGGAAAAAAAATACAGACAGAACACACAGACTTCGCTATCCGCAATCCGCAAATTGGGTATAATGACTCCGTAAAACTTTTATTTCAAAGAGTTAAACGATAACAATTAAAATACACAAAGAAATTTGAGGTTTAGTTAAGAATTTATATTACTTCGGTTCGATAACGTAAATCGAACAAATCGAAATAGTAAAAATTCTGTTTCAGACACTGGTTTTTATTTAAAGAAAAAATACTTATTTGCTTCCTATTTAATTGTAAGGAGGGCAAAGCTAATAATAAACTAAATGTTATATGCCTTTATCAATTTAATTTTGAAGATAGCACTATAATCTAAAGATTACAATAATGTACTGTTCACACAAACACCACCTTAGAATCTTATATTTTTACTCGTACTTTCCACAATTTTAAAACTTGTGTCCAGATATAAATTTTCTTGTCTCACTATCGAACTACAGTTACGTTATGAGTGAAGTTCAAGAACAGACATCCAATTCAACTTGAAAACAACTACGAACAAAACTGATTCAACTATTGCTATCTTAGGATATTTAGTAGTGTAACAATCAAAGGCTTATTTAATTTTATCGCTATAGTGCTAAAGATATATGGTATTCTGTATTGTTTAATCCATATTGCAGCTCTGCGTGGTTGAGCGGTCATGCCCGAATGTAATAAACAGTCTCATGATAAAAACTGCGTCCATAGAACTCACTTTAGAGCACAGAGTAATAAAGTCCGTTAACATTCTATGCTAGACTTTTGAGTATCGCGGTTTCGATAACACACATGGCTTGATTGTAAGCAGGGCAGTCAGAAATCAATGACGACTGCTGAAAAACGTGATACGGTACGCAGTGACGTCATCATGATGACCTCTAAGCCTATTAAGCTGAAAGCTACTAGCTATGTTAAAGTTATATGTATCAGTAACACGTATTTAAAATTATACACCAAAATAGACCCTTTTTTTATGTTATGAAGTAGCAAATATGTTGCTGATGTTAAGTGGTCACTACAGCCTATAAAAACCTGATCCAAGTGTTAAAATATGTTGCTATCCCCGAGGATGGAGTTACGACGCCTATTGTGCGGGTGTGTTGCCTTCGGACCGGAAACAGCAGCTTGAATACTCCTGATTTGTTACAGAAATTCTCGGGTTATTTAAGAGAAATAAAATAAATCGTACTCGGTTTACCCTGAATTGTGGATTAAGTCTACATTAAAACAATTAAAAATATAGGAATAAAATTACAGTTAAAATTGATTGCCTAATTTTTATGATAGGTAAGTAATATCCACAGAAATTTGTTATTTTCAATATTTACAATTTTTCTATGATACATCTAGTTAGGTTAGATAAACGATATAAAGTATTAGCTGTTCTCGCGGCTCCACTCGCGTGGACTACAGAATGCTGTCGGTCGAACCCACGCGCGAATTGTGTTGCCTCAAAAATGCTTATTGTGGGTGATCTTTTCAAGACAGACATATGCCAATCGCATACTCTTTTATAGGTCTTTTTAAGATCTACAATTATGTAGTACATGAATTTCAAATATATCTTATGGTTTATTCAGCGTAAACCATTTAATAGCCCCAAAAGCGTCTTTTTTTCGAATTGATTCCGCAATATCCTCTGTGCTTATTTATTATGTTACTTTATGTAACAAAATATATTCTATAACCTGCCCAGATAACATTGCTGTGAATTAAATGACAATCCATATATAAATTGGATTTGTAGTTTTCGAGTAAAAAGAACATAAACGCAGACAGACAGAGAGACGTTGAGTTTTATAATATGTATAGAATATACAAATATAAATTTCAAAAGATAACATTTATAATGTTACATATTATATTCAGAGAACGATTAAGTAACTCTCACATACATGTAGATACCCTGTGCCTATAGTTTCTCAAAGCATTGCATTTTACGACTCATTCCGTAATATGTTTACGCAATACAGGCGTTTTATGAGCAGATGCCGATAGTGATGCCCTTTGAATACAAACAAACGATGAAGGATTTCTTCGAAACGGTCTGTGACAGCGTGTCTTAACTTTTTACAACCGAGACCGCAGATATATATTTTTATCTTATTTTTTTCTTTGTGCATTGAGTTAGTTATGATTGATCTATTTCGTATTCTACATGGTTTCCTTTTATCTAGCGTACCAGAATCTACTAAAAATAAATTATTAAATATCTTTGCCTTAATAGTAACGTAGTCGAAACCCGTATCGAATCAATTAAAAAGCTTGAATTTGAGTATATAAAAATAATCATGACCTTCTTCTTCATCGTTTTGTAAATAACAGCATTCGCAATATTTCGCACATTTTAAAAATGTAAATAACCTAACTACTAGGTGCCATGTTAGTTAAATAGATTATTAATAGATGCACTTTAAATATATTTCCATGGACAAATAGTATACATATTTATTGAAAAAAAAACCTTTTTTATATACGAATACTTTATTTTCAAACTATCTGACAGTTTCTTCAATAGGGATCAATATAATCTTTAAAATGATGTGTGAATGTGTAATTTTATAAAGAATTAATGGAGATATGGCCTTGCTAGAAAAAAACATGAGAAATAATATATATGATAATAATTGCTAATAATATTCTTATTGTTTTTATTTCTACTGTAATTACATCAATTTAATTTTTAATTCATTTTAATCTATATAATTAAATTCTACGTAAATTCCATTATAACATTTTACTTATTAAAATAGTTATCGAAAATTATATAAGCATTTCAGATGTTTAAATTCTTTATCTGATAATTTTGTTCTTGTTTGTAATTAAATGGCTTGCATGTAAAAACTCTATATTTAGCCCTTTTCTTTTTGTTAATAAATAAAAAAACAAATCACTGTTTCTTTATTCATAATTTGAATCCGTAATTCCAAAACTTGTTTATATCTGAACAAATATTTGAATTCATTAAACGCTGCGTAAAGATAGATAAAATTCCTCAAATATCTTCGTAAATAAGATCAAATACCTTTCAATTAATAAAGTAATGAGTAAGTTTATTTTTTTACAAAATCCTACTTTTGAGATAATTTGAAATGTTTATTTTGTATAAAATGTTTACAAGTCCATTAGTTATTTATCTTGATCGTTAAGGTAATTAAATGTAAATGATGTTCTGAAAGCTGAGTTTTCATCATTTATAATTTTGCATTTATTTAAAGCTTATTTTTAATTTTTGTAAGTAAATGAAGAAGAGTTCGCTTTTGGATAATTAAAAAAAATGGGAAAATACCACAGTGAACCGTAACGGGGTAGATTTATATATATTACCTGCGTTAATTATGCTTAATAAACTTAAGCAAACCTTGAAAAAAAAATTGCTGGTTCACTGTTTCCTTGCATCTTACTTGATACATGGCAATCAATGCCAAACGTCAAAAAACAATCGCTTGTTAAACTTCATTTTTAGGGTTTCATAAATAAAATAAAAGTCTACTAAAAATAGAAATTGAGAAAATGGGCATGCTAACAAATGTTCGTAGTATTCATTGTTGCAGACCGTCGTTGAGGCTTGTCAGAAGAAAAGGCAGTGCAAGTTTCACACGAGCCCCAAGGCATTTGGAGTTGATCCTTGCCCGGGATCAAGAAGATTCGTCGAAGTCGCATACAAATGCCGTCCATGTAAGTTCAAATTTAACTTTAACCAGTTTATACAAATTCAGTCAATATTAGTTAACTTCATGTTAATTTAACAAAATACTTTTATCTATATAAATAAACCTGTAGATCTGTCTATGCATGTTTTTTTATTATTTCAAATTTTGTGATAGTTATCTATTATAAAATACACTGATCATGAATATTTACAAAAAAAATCCTGTGTTTGAACGTCTGGATTTTACTCAAAAACTGCTTGACCGGTTAAAAGAAATTTTACGTACAGGGTACTTATCCTCTGTAATTTAAAATAAAATGAAAAAAATATATAAGTAAAAAAAGTACCGTAAAGAAGTAAGTAAAGTACGTAAAGAACGTGAAAAATACCAAAAAGTATTTAATTAAGTATAAGTTTCACATTAAATAATAAACTAAAGTATAAAGGCATCGTTTATTAAAAAAAATACAAGCCTTACTTAAAAGACTCGAAAATGTATCATATTACCCAAGAAATAAGTACTTTTTATTATATTAAAAAGATTTAAAAAGGATTGTCTTGCTCCGCTATACATTATATTTAAGTTGCTAATAAAATATATATAGGTATTATAAAAGCGAAGCCCTGCAAGTGAAACAACAGTTTATAAAACCATCCTTGAGCTAGTTTTAATCAGAGTTTCAAAAGGGGTTTGTATAATTAAACTTTTGTGAAGTTAGTAAAGCCAACCGCCGAGCCCTTAGAGCAATTTCGGCTTAGAATAAACGTATGTGAACTTATTCACTTCAGACAAAATAATGTCAGGCACTGAGAGTTATAATATATAGGATAATTGCTGAAGTATAAATTCTCTTATAGTGATATATAAAAATGAATTGTTTACTTTTGTTATTATTAACAGAACATATATATATATCTATATATATATATATAAATTAATAAACAACAATATGATTAAATTTTGAAACGGTTGTACTCAATTATTATTATCGTTTTTTATTTGGTATCTATAGACATGTGGTAACTTACATAATTATAGATTAATTGAAATATATGGTTATTGAATTTTTCTAGCAAGATTTTAGAAATGTTTTATATTTTGTATATTTTTTGCTCCACCTTCACGGTGATGATAATTCAAAGAGTTATTTGGAGGCTATTAAATAATTAAATAACCAACTACTGATATCAACACGAAAATAATAAACTGAAACTTAATATCTTAAATAGAAGAAAAAAAATGCGTTTAAAGAATAGATATTTCCATGCATACGTTTCTTACTTTATTCACATTTTTTAACAATATTTCTCAAATGTTTTTTTTATTTTATATCACTGAATATTGTTATGATTTGAAAAACTTATATTTTCATTATAAGTTGTAGTATGTTCTTTTGAGTAATAAAATTTTCAGAAATAGAAATATAATAATGCTATACAATGTCGTTCATTAAAATTATTCCATCGAAGCGATGATGGCTCAGTGGTAGCGTGTACGATTTCGCGTCGAGTGACGTGAGTTCGAATCCCTGCTTTCGGTGAAGGAAAACATCGCGAGGAAACCATACCATGGTGGTAGGGCTTTTTCTAACGCCCGCCTGGCTAGCTACAACCCTCAAGTTGAAAATCTGTCGCCAAGCCCCAATAGGTGTGTTCCGACAGCTGCACTTGAGAACCAGTCTTCCACTAGGTTTAGCGTGTTATCATCTTGGACCACATCGTCACTTAACATCAGACGATATTGTGGCCACTGCGCTAAAACCTATAACGATAAAAAAAATCACAATACACATATTATGTCATTTTAGCATAACATTTTCTAAGGATATAAACATGTAAATTGTTATTAAAAATTTATACAACATATTTTTATTTAACAATAATATTGTTATTTAAAGAGTTTTCTCAAAAACATTAGGAATAGAAATATGTGATCTGAATTAATTAACGTACGAAATTAATTCTCAATGTATCAATATTAATAAATCCACATTGAACATGTTTACCGATACACTAGAAGTACAAGTAAGCTCACATTGAAGGGGCCCGATATCAAATTAATATCTTCTCTGTTTATTCGATTAACAATGGTTTGTATACCCGATGCCTACGTAATTATAGTGTTTGTTTATGAGTTTATGTCATATTGTAGTGAATATAGTTTTGTTCATAATTCCAATAATAGTGTTAGTTTGATTTAATATGCAGTATTGTTGTTTAAAATTACATTGAACTCTATTAAGATAGAAAATATTATTTTATTAGTATACTTAATACTATTATGAAGAAGTACAGTTTGTTTGTTTGTAGGAGATGATCTTTAGTGCTACTGACCCGTTTTAAAAAATATTTTGATATAGAGAGCTACATTACTTTTTGAGTTCTATTGTACTGAAAAATTGTCTATTTTTGATTTTTATTCAATTTAATTTTGTTTTTATCGTTATAAGTTTTAGCGTAGTGGCCACAATCTCACCTGATGTTAAGTGACGATGTGGCCCAAGATGGTAACACGCTAAACCTAGTGATCATCGGATAAACATTTTTACATAATGATTGGTCTGCGGAGCCCAATAATAATTAATTAAGCATTATGATTTCACTACATATTCGACTATTCAAATAGTAGTTACAAGTTGTTACAAAATACATACATACAAATAAATAGTAGTTACAACTGATGAACATGTATAATATGAAGCCTCGATGGTTTCTGTTTCGAGGTAGAATTTCGAAACTCGTTATCTGTCCATTCAAATTCACCAGCTTTTGTTTTAAAAAAGCCTATATTATATTCTGAACTCTAAATACTAACCAAAGATAAACAATGCAGACTTTTAAAATATACATTATATTCGGTAATCCGTAATCATACTTTTGAAGCAATGATGGCGCAGTGGTAGCGTGTACGACTTCGCATCGATTGACGTGAGTTCGAATCCCTACAATGAGCCTGAGCTTTCGGTGAAGGAAAACATCGTGTGGAAACCATAGCATGGTGGTAGGGCTTTTTCTAATGCCCGCCTGGCTAGCTACCACCCTCAAGTTCAAAATCTGTCACCAAGCACCAATAGATGTGTTCCGGCAGCTGCACTTGAGAGCCAGTCTTCCACTAGGTTTAGCGTGTTACCATCTTGGGCCACATCGTCACTTAACATAAGGTGAGATTGTGGCCACTACGCAAAACCTATAACGATAAAAATATATATACATATATACATAGATATAATAAAATAGCATTTCATTGAAAATATATTAGATACAATATTCAACTACATATTTCTGTCAACAGATGAGTTCCGAAGTAAAGTCGGTTGTGAGAACGACGTCCTACACCTCAGCTGTAATCCACATTCAAGAGTCGCAATATACTCGGCTCAGTACGGCCGCACCGAATACGATTCTATACAATGCCCCCAACCACGTGGGATGAAGGAGGAAAGTGAGTATTTTTATTACTTTCTCACTAGAAATAAGGCAGTTCAAAATTAGTACTAACAGAATTATTTTAAGTAGTTTCATGAAACACAAACAAAACAATAACATTAATAGCTTCAAAAAGACTAGTCAATAATCCAGTTACTCTTAATTGAACAAGTTACGACATTCAAATATTTAGGCATCATAATTACGAATGACTCCAGGTTTGTAGGTGTACATAGCCCAATTAGTGATAGCAACATTTATTTAGAGCGAGGATATCAAAATGTGTTAAAAAGAATTTAATTAAAATATATGTATGGAGAATAGCTTTATATGGGTGTGAAACGTAGACGATCATAAAGAGAGATGGGAAAGATTACAAGCATTCGAAATGTGGTGCTGGAGGAAAATGGAGAGAATTAAATGGACGGAAAGGAAAACGAATGAAGAGGTATTAAACACGGTGAAAGAGGGGAAGTTTGGTGGACATTTTATTCGACCTATTAAAAATTATAAAAGAAGGAAAAATTGAAGGGAAACGGAAGAGAAAAAGGTGAAGAAGGAGATGCATTCAGAAAGTGAAGAAAAAATAGGCATCGTGTCGAATCAAGATGTCAAGAGGAAGGCAGAATGTAGGGATAACTAGAGATTGCTCCATTGACAAGAGCAACATCGCTCTTTGATATATATAGTTTCATGAAATCACATCACAATGATTATATTATTAAAACGGAGGTGTTAATTAAAACAAATATGGCGTCATCAAGTGTGACGCTCCTTTTATCTTATCATCTTTCGCAAGGTTAACTATGAGGAATGTCCGTAGGCGATGTGAAATTGTGAACGGTCCGACAATCCCAGCGAGAATGTCTCCACTATTTTTTTTTTTTCAAAAAGACAATTCTGTTAACCGTTAGGCTTTAACCGTCTCATTCCGCTCGGGGACGAGTGCTTATGGCACTCAGTCGCGAGTCTCCTATCTATATTTTTTTAACTGACTACATAGTTAGCCGTAAGGGCCCTAAAGCCTCAGACGGCTTTTACAGTTTCACTAGGCTTGGAGTCTCCACCCATTGCGCGTTACTCCATATATACCCTTCCACTCGGTCCGAGTAGGAAGGTAGAGATGAATAGGTATAATCATATAATGTCTATACTATAATAATATAATAAAACTTAGGAGTGTTTTGTTTCATTGTTTGTTAGTTTAAACGCGCTAATCTCTGAAACTATAGTCGGATTCGAAAACATTTTTTTTGTATATGATAGCCAGATTCATGAGAACTAGTAAAAGCTATATAACTTCACGCTACAACCCTAATAATTATATAAAAGGCAATATCCTAACTGACTCATCGTTGCCCAGCCCAAAGTGCTAAGGATAGAAATTTGAAATTCGGGGATGTGCACATCATATTATAAGCATCATTTAAGAAAGGAGTTTAATATTAAATAATAATATTTTTTTGGTAATCAATATAAAACTTTGTATTAATATTCATGAACATAATTAATAAAATATATATATCAACATTTGTATGGAAAATAAATTTTATCGGTTCAGATTTGTAAATACATAAAAAATAAACAAGTAAGGGCCAATGAACCGCTTCAATCTTTCTTTATTGTATCACGACAAAGGGGCAGCACTGTGGCTGATGGTAAGCACAGTACAATACATTAAAAAGTTAATTGAATATTTAAGATGGCCCCTGACTCAACTAACTATTTATTGAGATCATTCCAATGATACGATATCTCCGCTGTAAGTTGGTGAAGAGTAAGGTATCTTGCAGATTTCAGATGATGCTGCAGCATCAGTACAATTTTGACATATTATTCTAATATCATTGAGGTAACAGAATACTAAATTTCAACTCGATCAGACCATTGAAAGACGCTCACATCCATATCAACTAGAAAAAAGCTGATAACCTTCAAACGGCTGAACAGACTTTCTTGAATCATAGCTACGAAAACACCCAATCAAGTCACTTGCCAACAAAAAAAAACAAAGATCAAAATCGGTTCAGCCTTTTGGGAGTTACGATGCCACAGACAGACATACAAATACAAACGTTAAACTTATAACACCCTCCTTTTTGCATAGACACCGAGAGATCACGAGAGAAAAGAGGTGGGCATGATCCAATCGGACACTATTAGTATCGGGCACACAGCACCAATTAATTAATCACATCTTGTAATAATAAGTAGGTACTATTTAGCATTCAATCAGTAAATGTCACCAAACTAAATTCCGATTCAGCGCTGGTTAATTATTCGCAATATTTTGTGAATCAAATGAATATTTATCAACAAGGATTTATTTTGAAGCCGGAAAACCTAATTCGTGATTTAAAAGCAGAACGAGGATTCGGGGCGGAATCACTAATTTAATTTTAACGTGTAAAACAGGCCACACTTTGGGGCTTGCTTATTGAATAAATTATTTAGACGGGCAGTTGCTTACATTTTAGTTCTGGTTCGTTGCACGCAGAACCGAGGTCCTAAAAGTGGGGACTTTTGTCCCAGCGAATAATAAATGTAGCGCGAAAATATCGGCTCAATGGCAAAACTCATTACGCCGTCTGTCGCAGGATTTTTTTTTCATCACCAAACAAAAGTTCTGTAGATAAACTTTTATTGTTTATAAAAAAAACATAGTCGCTTACTTCAAATTACCTACTGTACGTAAATGTTCTAAATGAATGACCTAATAATGACTAACGATGAAATTTTCTTGAAATTATAAAAAAAATGCTAATTTATTTAGGTATGTTTATGTCATTAAAAAAAATGATGGGTGTGACTTTTTACACATTGTAACAAAAAGTTTACATCATGAAGTTGCTTGCTGAACCTTCTGTTGCTGAAGATAACCAACCTCGATTTATTTTTATAAATGTCGTGTCATTATCATCTAGAAATAAATGCTGTTTTTTTAATGCCTTTATTTTTTCACTAGTTCGGGCACATGCGCAAATCGTGCTATCCCTGCTCCTGATTATTTTAAAGACCAAAAATGCTCATTGTGGGCGGCCCTTACAAGATAGACATGTGTAATATAGCTTGCTAATAATTACTTTTTTGAAGGTCTTTTTAAGATATACAATTATGTCATACATTAATTTGATATATCTCTTATAAGCTATTTAACCGCCCCAAAATAGTCGTTTTTTCGAATTGATTCGCGATTCTGATTGATACGCATAACCCCAATTATTTTTCTAATATGAAAGTAACCAAGCTACTCCTTATAACATTCGCTATCTGCCAGGGAAAGTGTCGTCAAAATCGGTCCAACCGTTTCGGAGATTACCATGAACAAACAGACAGTCAGATAGACAAAAAAGTATCGTATATATCATATGCATTTAGTAAAAAAACTGTTATTTTGACATAAAAATAGACACTTCAATTTTATTTATTAGTATGTATATTTTTATAGATTTCAATATATTAATTACGTGTAAATTGAAAATCATTTTGCTTATTACATTTGCATATTGCTTATAAGAAGGATAACTTCTAACGCGCGTTCTTTTTTTTTTAAATGGCGAATGGCTGATTCTAACATGTAATTTCAACAAATAGATCATTACGTGAATGATAGTGATGTCTAGAAGTGATTTCCTCACTGTACTACACCCACTAATCAAAAATAATATAATTATTACATATCTGTAAACATTATACAACCAGTAATTTTTTTTCTATTCGGCTTTTCTCTATGATTGGGACGTTTTCAGAACTGGTGGTAGTGTTATGACGATCATAAGTGCCTTTGTAGGGATTAAATTGAATACAGTTTTTTTTAATATTTAGCATGCTTGGAGCCTTACGCAACAGAGACTGCGATGAGAGAATGCCATGGGAAGAGACGTTGCGTCCTCTCGGCTGATAGCAACATGTTCGGGAAACCTTGTCGACCAGGCAGCAGAACCTACCTCAAAGTTGTATATACCTGCGGTGAGTAATTTGCTAAACATAACGGTGTAAGCTGTTTTCATATAATTGTTTTGTGTAAAATCATGATTGTCGAGTTGTTTACACCGGCGAAATATCGATTCGATATTCGGCATGTACCAACAAATGTTTCGGAATACGCTTATATTTTCACAACTTTTTATTCAACTTGCAATGTTCGTAAGTTCGAGTAAGTCACCCGTTTGAAAATTATTTTTGGAACTGTTGCTGGTATTTGATTGAGATGAAATTTGGCATATTTATGTAAGTTCGTCGGCCAATAAATATCTGTGAGACCATTAGGAACTATTGTGCAGTACTGCGACTGTTTTTTTTTTATAACATAAACTTATTTAATCACAAGCTTTTATTTATATTATCTATCTAGCTATACAGCAAATAAAAAATTTCGATCACTGATCAGTGGCAATCATTGGCGTTTGAAATCGCCGATACCTCGTAGGCTATTGTGATGATTGAGCCCTTGTCTTCCATCAGGAAGAGGCCTTATTGCCTAATATTAGAACATTTGCAGGCTAGTATTATATTACATTTTTATTTGTCTACGATAATATAGGAAAATTATTATATCCTATTTCAAAATATAAGCAGTGCAGAAGACCACAACTGGTAGAATATTACAAGGTTAAATAAATATTAGTGACGCAGACTGGTTATGAGAAGTAAAGCAAAGTTCAAATATAATATGAATTTGCGTGAGAGAAGTCTACCAAATTTTCAAAGCAAAATGTTATATAGACGTAAAAAACACTTTGACGAGGGAATAAAATAACAGTATCTGTACTTATGTAAATAATACCATAAAAAGTAATCCAAAGAAACCCAAACGAAGTCCCTAAAGACCTTATTTTCAAGAAATCCGACTTTGAAATGAAAGTAAATAGTTTTATTCCCATATAATTAAGTAGGTAACAATTTTAAAACAGTCAAGTCTGATGACATCTTGTTGATATTTGAATGGATATTTCATATCAGCCAATTTCATGATTTTATACATGCCATATTTACATATTATGTTTCACGGTTCTTATTACTCCTATTTTCTTCTAGAAGACGTACCCACTTAGTTTCAAAAGTTTATTTACTCAAGCGTGGTGTATCTCATGTAGTTTCTGAGGCGATTTTAATAGAGAGTAAAATTGGAAGCTGCGCGCACATTTTGTGAGAATAGTGCGACATGATAAAGTTAGTCATAAAGATGAAAATTAGGTTTCATTTTACAGACTTCTAATTGTGTAAAAATAATTGAACACTGTTTCTTGAATGTCTGTTAACTTCATCATATTGATGGCACGCGGGATAACATTTTTGGAGTTTTTTTTTAAATCTGTTACGCCAAAGAAGTATAACTTCCTACGTAAGAGCATGAACGCAATTTTCTTTTAACCTTAAGTTGTACTAACTTGTATCAGAGATCAATAATAAATAATTTCAATAGTTTGACGTAGAATACTAATGGTCATCGATGAACTAAACTGATTTATCATAGTTTAAATCCCACTCAGTTTGAAATGGTTCCTTAACTTTATGCTAAAACATTACCTACTTTTTTGCACACTCATCATAAGTTTAATTTGAATAATTTTCATTTCATATACATTTTTAAGTAGATCTATTTTTAACCCTACTGATTTCACACTTTTTTATGATAGATTTTATTATCCTGTATAGTAAGTTTGGACCATATGCCCAAGATGGTGATACGCTAAGCCTAGTGGAGGTGCTGACTCTCAACTGCAGCCGCCGAAACACACCTATGCTTAGCGACAGATTTTCACTTGAGGGTGGTAGCTAAGTAAGGCGGTCGTTAGAAAATGTTTTACCACAGTTCTGTGGTTCCATAACGTTGTTTTCATTCACCGAAATAAGAGTGTTGATCATAATCTATCCAAAAATCCGGCAAGTGGATTCACTTCAATATGAAGTTCGTTGCTTGTTTAATTTATAGATAATGTAGTTGATCAATTTGCTGAAATCTGATCACAAAGGAATAACTTCAAATTAACTAGAGCTAAGGAAGAATGGAAACTGTTACCTCACGGTAACAGTCATTAGTCATTAGTTAGGGACCGACCGCTAAATCACAGAAACGGTTAGTTAATAAGTTTTTCAGATTTTTGAATCTTTATTTATTAGGTCTATCAAGGTAGCAGGGGGAAATTGGCAGAATGTAATATTGTAAAAACAACATGAAAATTTTTAACAGGTTTCTTGCTCATTAGTTACCAAAATTACGATTTTGTTTCTCCAGCCGATCGCCGAAAATCGCGATTATTGCTGGCTTTTATATGAGCATTAAAACACACGAAATTAATAGATACCTAATCGGTTATTATGTAATAATTTGTTACTGAAAGGTAGCATTAACAAAATATATATTTATAAATCATTTGGTATTTATAAATTCGAAAATTGTACGGTTTGAACGCCAGATATTAAAGATAATAAATTGAAAAAAATAATTAAGTTGTATTATTAATGAAATAATATTTTTAGTATTACACTTCTTCAATATTATTAGTACCTGACGCTCGCCGGCCGATGTTTCTTATCACAAGTCAAACCTAACCTACTCTAGCCGTATCTTCCGTGAATTGATTATCTAGCTTAGGGATTTCATCAAATCTCCCTATTCGTCATCTTTTTGCGACATATTATATACTTTTACTTATGCGTATTTTTATATTAAGTATCTCTGATATATTATTTCTCAAAAGTGTTTTTGTGGCAACAACGTATCTTCTTTAAATATTCGACAAAATTATTGATTTGAACATTGAATATGTTGACAAAAAAACATTTTTTTTTAATATTTTGTTAGTGCTATCTTTCAGCAATAAATTACTATATAATATTTAGAAATTTAGGGAGTTTTAATGCTATTTTTCTGTATCCCTTTTTTAAGTTCTTCAATTTAATTTGAAAGATTGCTAACATTCATGCTTCTTAAGACGGTGCCAGATTGTCTGCACTGAATCAGAAACACTAATTATTTGCAAGACGTTGATCCCAAGCTTTATGCACATATCTATCTAATCTATATAAATCAATATTAATAAATCTCCTCCAAATTTCCTTTTAACAACTATTATTATAAAGTATACTTTTTTCTGTCTGTTTTGATGTCCGAATTTAACTTAAGAATTGTTTGACCGGTTTTTTACAGAGTAATCTTTTGTCATTCCTCAATTGATTGCTAAATTGCGAAAATGTCAATAATGCCAAAAAATAAAATAACGAGACGAAAATAACTACTGCGAAACTGCGTAATAAACGCGTGCAGAGCAGCTGGACACCACTAGCGTATAGTAGTATTTAAGATAGATTTTAGCAACTTATTTTAAGAGTAAATAATTATGTCTTATGTATTTAACTCCTTTCTGACGATTGTTACAAATTTACCTTCCACTAAAACTCAATTAATTTACTTACCTAAATTATCTTCCAAATAGTTCTAGACGCGGTGAATAGGTATGAGAGAATGTTCCTCATTCAGGAATGCTGTTTGTATTTTGTTAAATTATTTAGCATAACGTTCCAACGGGTATAGTGCCTATCCATGTTGATGATTCAAGTTTACGTACCGCCTCTTTATATATCTGAATATATACTACAGTTACAAGGCTATAAAATCGCTGAAAGAGTCCCTCAAACGCTTCACTTGCCTTAAAGCTGAAACGTTCTTGTGTTGTCGATCATGTTTGGAGTGTCGCTTTTGAATAAATTTATATCTATGTAGAATATTTTTAAATTGTTTATGTAAATGAACATCGTCGAGACGGAATTTAAATTAAAAGACTAATCTTCATTATCTTTAAGTTTAAAGTAAAATTAACTTTATTATAATATTTACACTTATTTGTCCATTTTGTAGAACCCAGTATATAAAAAATCCTTGGTTAATTCATCGAATATGTTTTTGACTAAAACATTTAAATGCTTACAAAAATATGTTTGGATGCGTTTATTGAATAAACGAACACACAAAATTTAAGTGCCAATAAAGAAATCTGATGTTCCACTTTTTTAAATACCTACATTAAACACGACGGTAACACGTTAAGTCTAGAACTGGCTTTAAAGTGGTATCTGCCAGAACATACCTATAGGTACATGGCGAATTTTCAACTTGAGCCCCACCACCATGCTATGGCTTCAATGTGATGTTCTCCTACACTGAAAGGTCAGGCTCTCTAGGATTCGAACCTACGTCAGTCGACGTTCGCGTCTATCGTGTGAGATGCTGACTAGATTATCTTTTTAAAAGTATAGGTCTGTTTTGAATACATGTATATCGTGGTTACCTACGCTAGACAAAGGGAAACAGTAAATTATTATATTTATCGCAAATGAAACACCAAAATAATACCTTCAAGACAAAAGCAAAGTATTTTGCTATTTTCCTATTATCCTCGTGCAAAGTTCATTTAGGCGATAAATTCAGGCAAATGAGATTGACCCGAGTTAACAAGGGATTTATCAATATTGTTTCGCGAAGTAGGTAACCTGTAGGATATCAAATAAAAGTCCATTATAAGAGATTGGACGATAGTCTACTTCACAAGTTAATTCTTGATGCTGCAAATAAAAATACGTATGTTTGTTGGGTTCGAAAGTGCAAAAGATTCCAAATAAGGGATTACATTTTTTCCAAATATCTCAAAAACGATTGATGATAGAGAAATCTAAGAGATGATAATTAAAGAGGAGGAATTTTCGGAAAAAAAGATAATATCATCTCTATATATACTAATTTTATAAACCGCAATAGATTTTATTTTTGTTTATTTGACCGTGCTGATCTCTGAAACTGCTAAACAGATTGAAAAAATATTTCGGAATTTTATAGTATATTCATTGAGAAAGCTTATATTTAAGCTACATAACTTCATCCTACAATCTAAAGAGTGGAGCACTGTATCGCGCGAGCGGCTGCTTTGCTCAAGGGCTCCATACCGATGGATCGGACCTAGGCTTGAGTTGCCGCAGAGTTGTCGTAGCGGGTGATGTAGGCAAGTACGGGTAGAAGAACAATAGGCTAAAAGGTTGCGGCGCGGTAGAGAGCTGGTCGAATAAATTTGACACGGGTAAAACCGTGGAGCAAAGCTAGTTATTAATAATTCTTAATTAATGACGATAATAGGTCGCCGCGTGGTGATCGCTATACTTTAAAACTGGCTGTTGCAAATACAGCATATCTAACAAAATTGAATAATTATTTATACGTTTCTAGAAAACTTATAGACCGCATCCCGTCTGTCTGGCGTCCGTAATAAATTCGAGTTATAAAAATGTGGGACGAGCCAGCGACAGACGAAACTCCTATTTTATTATCTAGCAGAATAGTGGATTCTTTCAGCGCTTGTTGCGAAAGAAAAGAATCTTTTTTTCATAATGCAAGAGTTTTTTTTTGTTTGTAAAAGGAATAGTCTTATCATCTCATGTTTATTTTTACATTTAAGACGACTCGTTTTTATGTATTGAATGCCGTCAATTTAATTTTTTTATCATTTTTATCTGTTTGGGAGGCATTTTCTCTATAAAATAGTTTAACAATATTAGTATACAAATATTTGATGAAATATGTATATTTAATAAATCTATAACTTTCTATCTATCGTTACACTATTAATTTAAGTGTTTAATTAGTTGGTTAAGGGTTTGTCGCGTAGAATCACAATTACTGGGGTCAAATAAAAAATTGTATGGTCATAAATGTTGTAAGTCAAGACTCAGTTCCCGTATCTCTTAATTCTAAATTGCAACTCCTATATTATATATGTAATTCCTGTATTCAAACTATTAAGGGTTAGTTGTGTGGTTGAAAATTCAATATATCTTTAAGATGAACATTGTCTAAATACATAAATTTGAACGCATGTGAGAAGTTATACAAGAACAAAACAAAGGGAAAATAACTCCAGAAATTTTAACCCTCGTGTCAATAACATGATGAAGTTAGCCATGAATGACAATAATGTAAATTCATTTCATTGAATTTAATTTTTTTTATGTGTATGTGTGTGTGCCGGCATGACAGCGGCGACCGCCGATGGATTTCTATCTCTCGGTGGTCACCGTTGTATTAGGATTGTACTGTTCTTACCATCAGGGAGAGTACAGTCAATGTGCCGAGCTATTTTTATTAATATATATAATTAATAATGTATAAAGAAATCATTATTTTAATATAATTACAATAATGATTATTATTGTTATTATTCAATCGTACTTCAGTCACACGGTGCGCGCGCAGCTTTCAATTATACAATCTACTAAACACGCTAAAAAAGTTATAATTGTTAAAAATTAATTATGAAAACCTTCTAATTTCTTTTAAACATATTTAAAAGTTGATCCTAAAAAATAACTACTCTGTCTTATCTTAGAAAAGAGATCTACCGTCCAAATGCCATATTTTTCAAACTTTCGTTTCGTCGTTATTTAGGGCTAGTTTGTATATATATAATAAATAGAGAATTACGACAACTGAAAGAGAAGAAAAAACGACCTGTATTAGCGAGGTAAATGGAATGAGAAACATGCTTCGTGTTGTGGTGTATGTCGGTAGGCGAGCTACCAGCCGTGGCGTGACGAGCGACTCGACCGCTGAACTGCGTTTACCTCAACCGAAGCACGTTCTTAGTGACCGAACATTTATACAAACTGCCACACGAGGTTATTTCGGTCGGTTATTTTGACTTAATGATTAACGATATCTATAGAGTAATTTACATACTTTTAAAAATAATAAACAACAATAATAGTGACGAGTATTTCTCTCCGTTTTACAATAGGGACACAGTGCGGTATAATGTATGATTTACCTGAAATGTATCCCTGATATATGGAAAATAGCAATGATAGCTTAGGGGCAGCGTGTAAAGACTTGAGCCTGAGCTTTCGGTGAAGAAAAACATCGTGAGGAAACTATAGCATGATGATAGGGTATTTCCTAATGCCCACCTGGTTAGCTACCACACTTAAGTTGAAAATAAGTCGCCAAACACTATTAGGTATGTTCCGGCAGCTGCACTTGGGAGCCAGTCTTCCACTAGGCTTAGCGAGCTATCATATTGGGCCACATCGTCACTTAAAATTAGGTGAGATTGTGGCCACAACGCTACCTAACCTAATGCTACCTACCTATATAAAAAAGGATCATAACTGCAACTTGTAAGGAAAATCGCATATGGAATTGAATTACATTTTCTATATGTGACGTTTACAATAACTTTTATTTTAGTTATACTCCTTATGGCGCGTTTCAATGAGACTTAATTTGAAAACTCTGCGCATCTTGCAACTAAAGTCCAACCTGATGAAGTTATTCATCAATGATAATAAAGTGAATTAATTTTACTGACCTTCGGTTCTGAAATCTAACAAGGAACCCTTATATTTTCGCTATGTCTCTCTGTATGTCTGCGGTTTAGCTCACATATTCTTAGTACTAGAAATGTACATTATTTTAATGATTAAATAATATTTATTAATACACTTTTAAATAACTTTTTAAGAAGAAAAAACAGTAATATTAATTTACGTTATTATCGACGATATTATTATCGGCAAACTTCATCATGTAGTTGGCGCGCGGGATAAAATTTTTGTAGTTATTTTTGTTTGTTACGCCCAGTACTATAACTTCTTACGTGCGTACATATAAATCAAGAACTAATCCTATCGAATAAATTTGCGCGATATATCGAACATATTTCGGAAATTATATGTCAAACTTGTAAGTGGTAGGTTTAAAATAATTTATGAAATAAAAAACACAGTAAAACATGGATTTCGTGTAAAATAAAAGCAGATAAACGAGTCACGTTCCATCTGAACTACACCTCAGTCGAATAAAGCCAACGTGCTCCACTTCAAAACAAAAATACTCTTAAAACACCAAGCGCACCCCAAAATCTAAAATTAACATCCCCTTAATGAGTCCACTTGAGTTTCACGATTTAATAAAATATATTTTATGTTGTTGCGATTAAGATACAGTTTCTTTTGCAGTACCCAGAACGGTTCTGAAGGAGCGATACGAAAGCGCCCCCGAAGAGGATGAAGTCGCCCACGACGTGTCAGAACTTGAGCATGACGATGTCGGTAAGTGGTTATATTATATAAAATGCAAAGAAAAAAATCTTGTTCTTTATCACGGTAAATATTTTTAAGATACGTCAAATAAAAAAACAATCTTCATTATAATTTTGTTTATAAGCTTTTATTATGTACTAGCTGTGCCCGCGGCTCCGCTCGCGTGACTTCAGAATGCTGTCGGTCGAGACTATGCGCGAACTGTGCTGTCCGAAAAATGCTTATTATGGGTGATCCTGAGAAGATAGAAATATGCTATCACTGATTTTTTGTACTTCTTTTAAAGATGTACAATTATCTGGAACATTAATTTGATTTATCACATATAGTATACCAAGCGTAAGCGTTTAATCGTCCAATAAGCGTATTTTTATCGAATTGTTGATTCATCCAGTCATTGCTTATTTCGTATGTTACTTTATGTATCAAAATATATCCTATAACCGGGCCAGATAACATATCCATTAATTAAAGAAAAACGTATGTGAATCGGATTAGTGGTTTTCGCGTGAAAACAACATAAACGGACAGACAGACTTTGAGTTTTATAATATGTATATAGAAGAAATTAGTACGTATGGTCCAAATCTTGCAACTAAATTCTTAACTACTTCCATTCAACCGTTTAAGCTGAAATTTGGAATAAAAATTTAAAAGCGTGTAACTGTCACACGCGATTGAAGTAAAACTTTTTGGCGTTAAGAGAGATGGCGATTAAGTAAAAAATAAAGACATGTTAATTGCTAAATTAGTAGAAGACGCTGACATTGTATATTTACTCAGGATGACTTACGACTATAATTGACAATGTAGAGACTAGACGAATTGCGAAATGTTTTTGTAATTGAGTTATAAACAGCTGGTGTTTATAGCATAAGAGATTATTTATAAGAGGATTGTAAGACCATTCATTCATTCTACGGTAAATCTTCTTTAGAATCACTTGTATTTTTTTTAATCCCTCTACGCCGCCCCCGACACTTAACTACCTATAGATTTTAAATAACATTTTTATAAATATTTTAAACAATTCCACAATTTGGGATAACACTCATTTTTAATAAAATAACTGTCACTATTTATAAAATTTTGAATTTAAAAACTAAATATGAGGTATGCGTTTTATTTATTTATAGAAAAACTTTGATAAAATCAAAATGAATAATATATATTGAATAGCTTTTGTAGTTCAAACTAAACATTTGTTATCATTAGCTAGTTACTCTAAAATGATTAAAATAAATATCACGAAACTGCTGAAAATTTTAATGGCGTAAGAGTAAAGAGTAAATAAAGAGTACCAATGTTGATAATCTCACGGATTGCTCTTGGGTTGAACTGTTTTATGGCGATGCCGTAAAGGTGTGCTGTCTGCAATAAAGTTTATAAGGAACAAATCCTGTAGGTGTCATCAACCTACCTTATTAAGCAATTCAGGAAACTAGAGGGGAACGTCACCGTTATGTTCCGTAAAACCGGGATAGAGTAATCAACCAGTATTGTGGCTTTAATTTTACTTTTCCTTTCATGCAAAATAGTCACATGACGTCGTGTTACGGAGACCAAGCCTGAGAAAACCCGTTGATTCTAATATTTCGTATAGCAACAACTAATAGTTGAATGAATACTTTCATACGCTTTTGGTTAGTATACTGGCGAACTTAATGCCACAAGTCATATCTTCCAATTTACCAGCGATATTGAAAGAAAGGTATCACATTAGATCATTGACGTTCACTTAAAAAACATCTTACCTTTAGTTAGTGCAAATAGAAGAACTTACAGAATATATAATATTAGTTAACATTTATTTATTGTAAGTATAGTAATAAAATATATAATGCACTAAATAAATACTTATAAAAATATATAAATATTAATAAATTTATTAGTAAAAAGTATAAACACGACATAAGTTTCAAATACGAATCTTATAAATAATGGTCACTATGTCCTTTTTAGAGGATGAATGAAAGAAAATGAAAGAAAAGTCAATCGACTAGACAGACTTATGAGATGACTGTAATTGGGAACGTTGGAAGAGGAAGGCCTAGAGGAACGTTCCACTATCAAATGGGGGACGTTTTGAAGAAAGGTCAGGTCAAGAGTACTCTAAACCGACGAGCTTGCATGAACAGATTGATGAATGTTGAGGAAGCGAAAGTTGTATGTCAGGATCGTAGCAAAGGGAAGGACGTGGTCTCTGCCTACCCCGTTGGAAAAGAGGCGTGGTTTATGTATGTATGTCCTTTTTATTGCACAAATAGTTGATAGTTTTTAGTTCAAGAATCAAGTAAAATTGACCTATATTGGATTAAACATAAATATAAGTATATCTAAGTATATATAATAACCTAATAAGTTAACCCCCACTAAAATTCTTCGAACAGGCAATTTTTAATAAACCTCGTTTTCAATATTGAATGCCTTCGAGTAAATACAATTTTATTACTCCGAACAAAATTAGTCTTTTTGTTAAGCCCATACTTCAATGTTTATCAATTTTATATAACTTATGATCTATTATTAATTAGTTATTAATATTAGTATATATATGATTATTAGTAAATTAATATTTATTGTAAGTTATATTACACAACTTTTTATCAATATGAATATTATAAATTGAAAAGATCCATAAATTATTAATTAAAAACAACACCGTGTTATAATTATTTTAATATGCGTTGTAAACCGATTGATTAAAAATGAGGTATAATAAATGTAAACAATATTATATTGTATAAAATGGATTACTATTATATATATAAATAGAACATTTTTATACGACAATAAGAAGTAGGTTAAAATAGACTTCTAAGATTTATTACATTGTTTATTAGGTAGTTAAAAGTGAAATTATTAAAAGCGTGTTAAAAATGACATTACTATAAACCGAAATTAGAAGTTTCTACTCACTTACATAAGACTAGCTGTGTTTGCGACTTCGTTTGCTTTAGTATTAAAATGGATAGCAAAAAAACCGTCTCCATGAAAAAAACACTCAGATCTACCAACTTTCATGATGATTAGTCAAACGGTTTTTCAGTTTATCAGTCTCATTTGTATATAGATTTAAATCACTAGTCAAATTTTAGACTAAGCGTTACGTTTGGTTATTTTGCTGTTCCCTATTTTCCGATGTTAGCCACATCCCACGTGATTTATAGTACAAAACGCAAATCAGGACGTTGTGTGACATAGCCATTGTTTCCACTAGCAGGTGTGTACCCAGTTGAATGGAAATATGCATGTATTCCGAGTTATAGCCCAAGGCTAGCGTTTCATGTATAGCTAAAATTCGGAACGTTTCTGACTGGCAACGGTAACACTGTTGCTCCTAAATGTTTTGTGTTACAGAGCATGCTACAAAAGGTTTAAAAATAAAAAAAGCGGTCTGTTAAAGCATATTCTATACAAGTATACATCAAACACTATACAAGATACCAAAATTATAAGATCACACGCGTACATTTTTACTAATTAAAATAGGGAATTAATTCATTTGATTTTTTTTAAATGCGGCTAAATTTTTACCACACGCTTCGTTGTATATCGCCGTGTAGTAAATATTTTACCGCACGCGCTATACAAGCGCCATATAAAACATATAAGAATTCCACCAAGGAGTTTCACATTATGAGAATAAATAAGCTGAATAATCGAACATTGGAAGCACTTTTTATCAATACACTTGTCTCACTTTAGTACTAAAATTAAACAAAAGTGTAGTTCTAATTTTCACCTCGCGAACGTGAAGCCATTTGCAAATTCACGCCAGTGTCATATTAGAAACGTCAAAGATTGTTGCGACTTTCCGACTGATATATTTATAAAAAATAATAATATGAGTTCAAGCGAGGAATCTGATACTAATATGTAATCTAATCCACCTGATATCTTGAATGAGGCGCAAATTGCAGGTAAAATTTCCAAGAGTAGTGACATATCTGTATAATTTCTTATTTGCTATTAAAAATAGTCTAATGAAAAAGTTTGCTTCATTACCTATTGTATTGTTTCCTCGCAAATGAGTTGAGAAATGTTATAAGACACGCGTGCGGAATTGGTTTTTACAAACTCGGAACTATAGTACGCCCTCGACTACGTCTCGGGCTTCCATTTGTCTACTCGTTTGTAAAAACCAACTTACCGCACTAGTATCATGAATAACTATTATAAACTCATGGCTTAATCTTGTTAAGTATGTATATAAAAAGAGCTCCAAGAAGCAAAAAAAAATTAGGTCAATTAATGAAACTTTTATGTCACTTGTGAAAAAGGAAATTGGAAATAAATATCTTAGTTAACTATTGTATAACTTTTTGAAAAATTTATATAAATAAAAATCCAACGTGGTTTTATTATTTCAATTGTTAAAATAATAGCATATTTTTTCTAATTTTGCAATAGATATTTAATACATTAAAAAAAAATTAATATGGCAGTGCGCTTATGCCGTAATACAAGACTTTCTCTTCATTAAGGATCCTTTTTCAAAATTTCTTAATTATTAATAGTTTTTGTTTTCTTAACGAAAACGAGATTCCGTTTTCTTCATATTATTTGGTTAATAACAATTTAAATTTTTTATGTGCTCGTCGAGATTCTCAACATTCTCGAGATTCTTTTTTCTAAATTTAAATTCGAATCGAATGAGGCTATGGTTCATATTTTTAGCAGCTTTATCTCGAATTAACAACATTTTGAACTTGTTGACTATACTAAAAATACTATGGACTTTTTGGCGTTTGAAATTGCCAATACATTGTGGGTTGGCGGGGTGATTAAGCTTGTGCTTTCCCCAGAGAAGAGACATTTTCCCAGCAGTAGGACATTTACAGACTAGTATTATTACTCGTTCGAATTCAAAGATATTGAAATAAAGTTCATTTTTAAATTATTGGGTACAGAACATTATTATAATTAACACTATAATTTTTTAAAATTTATTTAAAATTCTTAAATTTTAAAATTTCCATAATGGTGCTTTAATTTGTACGCTTTGGTACTTGCTTGTAATCCCTAAGGAACTGTGCTTGGGTATTTAGTCACTGCAAGGATGTAGTCCCGGGTTATCACTGCTTTGGATAGAGGTGAAATGATAAAAAATAAGATATATTTAAAAAAAAACGAACAATTTGAAATCAAACTTTTATGAATAAAACAGGTCTGCAGAATAATAGTGAAAATGTGGTTTGTTTTTATACCTGACTTCACAATAACTCGATTTGCCGAAATAAAAACATTCAGTTATATACTAAATGTATGTCTTTATTTATTACTTATCTATCATAGAATTGAGAAAAAGGCAGATGGAGCCTTACGAACAACGAAAGTGGGACATGCATTTATCTGTGTGTCCTTGGCAACCAGATAACAATACGTACAACTGTGTGTATAATGTTGCCAGGGTAGTTAATATAAAACTTATGTTTTACTTTACTTTATGTTTTTACCACTTCAGTGGTGGAGTCGTTAATCTATTATACGTAATCAAAAAAACTAATTTTGAACTTGAAATGAAGACCTTTACATACAATTTTCAACTAAACTTATATCTGCCTTCTTGTCAATGAATATTTCTTGGTACTCTTTATTTATTTACTTTTGTTCAAACTTACCATACCTATATTTAATGGTTTCGATGTCGTAAGCATTTGAAATTTTTGGTGACAATCTTGGATTTTTGGTTGTATAATATGTGATTGTATAAGTTATAATGGCATTTTAACACATTTCATTGATTCGGTAGTAAAGCTTCACAAGAATCAGTTGTATTTTTTTTAAACTCTCGGCGCCGCCCGCGACACTTAACTAGCTACTTCAGAAACAAACGAAATATAACCCACACATACATTATTTTTTTATAATAAGACCATATGTAAAATTTATAAAAACGATGTATATGTTTTAGAACAAAGCCAGTAAAATTTATAAAAACGATGTATATGTTTTATAACAAAGCTACCCAAACTGAGGCCCGCGGGCCACGGTGAAGCCCAACAACGCATTTGAATGGAATGATCGGAAACTGCGACGAAATCGGTTTTTTAATCTTTGATTCTTATTAAGTTATATTGATACATAAAGGTTTTCTTAATTTAAAATATATTTATTTATATCTGAATTTATCATAAATAAACACAAGTATTGTTTATTTAACAAAAATGATGCATGCGCGACTTTTTAAGTATTTACTTTTAAGAATGATCGTCTTGGATTAATATAAAATTACCAGACATCCTTGACATCTTGATCTCCATCTAATTTACATACCACGGGCTATATTGAAAATCGATTTTTTAGGAGTAAACCCCAACAAATTTATTTCACCATAGCTATAAAATCACCAAAGTTACAAGTATTGATTGACTAGTTGGTCTGCTTCGTGATATAGAAACGAAATAATAGCTCACTTCCAAATTTCTAGCAATTAACGAAGAAATGGCATAAGCTTTTAATGTTTTATGTCATTCCATTTTAAATACATCGATGTATATTGATGGTCAAATGTGACATGGATTTAAGCCAAGAGTTTATTTAAAAAAAATATACATGCTTCAGATCTTTAAGCTGGTTTAAATATTGTTTTTCCATGATGTTTCGTATATGTTTTCCATTTTTATATCTCCGTTTTATTTCACCGTGTCTGACCTGGGCTTTGATCGTAGTATAAAAGCTTTTCAATAAGCGTTTGCTACTATATACACTTTTGTCTTTTAAACTTACGGTTTCATTATTTCGTTTATTTCTATTTTTTTTTCTTTCAATCTATAAAACACTAGATTTGCTTCAAGGTTTCATTTTTATTAAATTTATTTAAACATCTCCCCACCGTACCTTTGCCAAAACACTTGTGTAGCCTATAGATGTTTCACTTTCCGTCCTTGCCTACAATTTGCCAGATTGCTTAACGTTCATGGTACAAGCTTCGCGTTTTAAGTTATATAGCTTTATAACCTTTCTCAATAAATATATAATGCTATCTTTCTTCAAACCTGTCTGATAGTTCCAGAGATTAGCGCATTCAAACTAACAAATTCACAATCTCATGAGATTTATAATATTGTATTTAGTACATATTATTCGTATAGTTTCTATAAAACAAGATACATATTCTTAACAAATAAATTAACAGTATTTTAAAGTACTAAAATATACCTTAAAATTCAATTATTCTTCTGTTATTTTTCTTTGAGACTTTACTTTGGAACATAGTGAAGTGAAATTTTGCATAATGTGGTTGCATAATAAAGACAAAATATTCCTCATTAGTAAAATATGCTTCAGCATTTTTAACTTCATTTGTATGCCATTAGTGAAATTCCTCTGTTATAGTACTTAGTGTCGATAGTAATATATAAATCTATTTTACAGGGGAAACATGAACTCCTTAAGAACAAAGACTAATCATTTGAAACTTTAAACAATCATATTTAATTAATAGTTGTAGAATCTTTATACTATGATCATAACCAATGAAATAAAATACTAGTTTGAGCAGAAACATTATTAACCTCCAAAAAATAAAAAAAATAGTTTTTTTTTAAGTAGAAAAGGTACGGATTATGCCTTATTCTCTGTTCTTAATTTGTACTTGAATATTCCTAAATCTTCCTTATTGATTCTATCATAATTGTGCGTATCAAAATCATAGCAAAATAGTTTTAATTCTGACAAGCGTATTTAAGTAGGTATTTCATCACAAATCACATTATAAGTATACATTTATTTTTACCTACAAGTCTCGCACTGGGTGCACTGAATCGTGTCTCTTTTTCTGTTCTGTTCGCAAAACTTGTAATACCAGGTTTCTTCTTAATTTTTTTATTTTCATAAAAGGTTTCATTTCAACACTTCCTTTTGATTTTCAAAGTTTTTACATACAGACTTCATCTTTGACTGGATTGATGTATTCCTTTTTGATTTATTTTCTAATTCATTCTCATAAGAACTTTTTGTAAGCACTTGGGATGCTCTTGTATATTTGTAATCCGTTTCAATTTTCGAAGGCTGCGTACCGATACGAAATAAGAAAGCGTTGAGTACGAATAAGGCACACGAAACAATGTTTTTACGAAATTGCCAAAAAAAAAACAGCCAGTGACCGTGGTTACCTAAAAGTAAACATGGTGAACCTTACCCAAAAAACTTATGAAATTACAAAAAAAAAAACGAAAACTGTGAAATTACTAACTTATAGAATATTTTTCGATTGAGCGGCAGTACGGAGCTGTCGATTATGTCATGTTGAACGGCGAGCTAGTGTTTCCGTTTTTGTCTCTTGCACCGCTAGTACTGTTTTTAGTTCCGAGAGAATGATAGGGTACGGTTTAGGCAAGTTTCCCTTGCAGTGTTATTACTTCCAACTCCAGTTTCCATTTTGATATGCTAGCTATAGACACAGGTTCATCCGTGTTATAATTTATTCGATAAATTCTCCTTCGCACCACCGCCAACGCACCCTTATAATCTATTGTTGTCTTTACTTCCCGTACTTTTGCATAGTGATTTTTATTCATAAATTTGTGTTATTTGACCCTATATTGTGTATGTAATACAGGTTGCGTTTTACATAATGAAGCTTGCTTATTGACCACAAGTGAAGTGGATTGGAAATAATAACATGGATAATGAATTCTGAGATGCCACAAAAACTCCGTAGAAAGTTCTAACAAGGGACCCACTATCTTGTTATGATTCTGAAATCGTCGTAAGACTGGAAACTATATTCGATCGATAATAGCAGTAATGGTCATCAAAAAAGAGGACCGCTTGCCAAGTTAGAAAAAAGAAGAAGAAGAAGACTACATACTACATGGAAATGCAATCAACCTTCTGAGTATCTTACCTTCTGGTGGCGAATTGAATGGCATGTGGATGCACAAGTAGTGGTACTTGTAGTTTTTGATATTATTATTCCATATTGAATATGAGACGTGTGCATATAAAGCTAAATTTGAATTGAACTCGCAGAAAAGATATTTGTAAGATAATATTGTAATTAACTTGTGCAACTACGTAACGAATGTCTATCTTAATAGACATTCAAACATTTCCAACTACAAACTGGTTCCAAGAAATCTGCTCGTATTCGGTTAACGAGTTAAATTCAAAGGCGGAACTATTATGTTCTGTTAAATATCGTCCCATTTTAAGTGCATAATGTTTAAGACATGACTCACATGACAAATTGTCTGGCACAGTGGACCATTTCTAAAACAATACCCATACTTGAGCCAGAACTTGGCGATAAAATGAAAAACGTTTTACAATATTCCTTTAACTACTCGTGATATATAATATGATTTTAGGTTTTACCTTTGATTTGTATGGAAATGATCATATTTTTTTGTTTACTTTAATAATAGTTTTTGTGTCAATAATGGGGTTCATTTTTACTAAAGAAAGACATAAACTAAATGTCAAGTTTATGAAATCCGTGTTGACTTCAGCTACTGCATGACATCGATAGCAATTCGTGACCGATTTATATATATATAGTAAGTATTTTGAGCACGACGAGAGTAAAGAGTAAATAGGTAGTTGACACAAAGAGAGAGAGAAAGAACTATGCTATAAGCCCAAATAATTATCTGACAAGTGTAGGGGTCCTGGCTAGCTACCAAATTCAAGTAGAAAATCTGTTACCAAGCTTCCACAGGTGTATTCTGGCAACAGTATTTGAGTCTATTGTATTTCTAGGCTTAGCATGTAAGCGTGCTAAGACAACGATAACCTAACAACTATCGATAACTATAACAAAAAAGAAGTACGATACGTTGTCGGTATTAAAAGCGTAAATATTTACTAATACCCCACTAAAGGAATTTTACTTGCTTTTATAAATCTTTGGTATTATATAAAACTTGTAAGGCCTTAAATAGGTCTCATATGAAAGCTCAATGCTACTCAAATGGTAAATAAGAGAGCTATGCTCAGAGTTTTTCTGCGTGATCGAATTAGAAATGAGAAGATCCGCAGATAATATTCGGAATTGATAGACTCAAATGACAGTGGGCGGGGTGGGGTACGTTGCTCGTAGAACCGATGGGGTCGAATAGTTCTCAAGTGGTGACCATGCAGCGGAACAAATAGCACGGGTAGACTCGCCATAAGGGCGTATATCGGAAATGGTAAAGGGTACGGGGTGCGAACTAGAAGCGAGCAGCACATGACAGGTCATTATTGCGATATTTGAGGAAAGCGTATACCCAGCTTCTTCGGCTAATGGCTGAGTGGGTAAATGGTTGAAAGTCTTAAATTAGCAAGATTAAGTTAAATCGTTTAAATGGCTTGATAAATGATGCCTAGTTATGCCTATTATGTCTTATGAAATAAATACAAGCTGCAACTATATTATTATACTCGTATTGGCGTTACTATTTAATGATCCTATTAGAACTAAATAATTCATACTATTAATTATTGTATTAATGGGTTTGATTCTTATTTCTATTAATCTTATTGAATGCAATATCAAGATCATTCAATCCATAATAATAACCATAGAATATATAATATCAGTAATTGTAAATAACAACAAAATAATGAATAAATCCGCTTAAACGCTGTAAGACTTGTGAAATCTTAATACATTTAATAGTTGGGTAGCAAATCCCAAAATTAAAATCATGCTCGTTAAGTGTATTACCGGAGCATTGAAATGTAGAAGAGGAGACATAAGCGTAGAAATTTGCGTAATCCACTCTTAATTTGAACTCATGCAATCTGCCAGGATTTGTTTGGCTCGATGTCAGGCGGCTCTTTGCTTTGTCAGTGTGAAAACGGATTTGGGGATAAAAGGTTTCTTTGAGGGGGATTCGCTCGTGACGGCTCATATTCTTACTCTATTAGTGATCCTATTAGTGTACCGCTTTAGTGTTTTACAGGATTCGCTAGTTCAAAGGAAATTGTGTTATTTGTTCTTAAAGAAATTAATTCATTAAAAATAGTAGTCTGTTGTGCAGATTTAGGAATTTTTATTCCAAAACTATCAATATGTACATTTCACGGCGATACAATACAGAAAGGTCATGTTATATGCTACGTACTTAGATTAATTATTGGCAAAGACGTAATGATATCGTATGACGTATTTCATGTTCTAAATAAATTAATTGTTACGCAGAAATAGAATAAAACCACAAAAGAACTCATGGATTACAAATTTCACATTACAAAACAAAATACATATAATAAAATGTAGATCACAAATAAGAAATTTCTATTACAATCTTATTTAAATGTAATATACATTCTGAAGAGAATTGTCTCAATATCGACTGAGAAGGTTAAGAAAAAATTAATTATTCAAAGCCGTCAAAATGAGGTCACTTCGTCATAAAAGCCGGATTATTTTTCGTCACACAAATTACGGAATTCAGAAGTCGGCAGTAATTTTGTCACATTATTTTTCATTTTATTACTCTTTTTTTATTGCATAAATATATGTATTTACATAAGGGCAAGTTACAAAGCATTATTATAAATTATTATTATAGTCACTTAGTTTTTTTATAGAAACTTAGATTTCTGGTTAAGTTAATATAATAACAAAATAAATAATTATTTTCCAATACCATTTCCAGATTGTAGTGCTTATTAATTGTGTTGCTCATTTGCGGTAAAGTCGACGTAAATGTAGCAAATGAAAAATTCATATTTTATATTTACTTTTATTAAAAACTGGCTGTACTCGTGTGGACGATAGAAGAAATCGTAACTTCTTAAAACTTTTATACCGTTTTATTGAGTGAAGACATCTTTTTTTTTCATTTGGACAAGTATCTAAGGAATCAAACAACAAAAAAAATCTGTCCAGTAGTTTTGGCGTCATGCGCGCACAATGGCAGCCCTTAATTGTTTTATTAATATAAATAAAAGAAATTTTCTAAAATAGACCATATAGAGTGATTAGTTTTATTATTTACTTGTACGACGTGTTTTAGGTTCTATAATAAGAACCCGAAGCACACTGATTGACAGGAGTATCGGTTTAGGACCATATTATATATGAATGATAGGGTTAGTCTGGAAGTGACTGGCTCTCTACATCCACTAAATTATTAATATGATTTTTAACTGTAAACATTATTTGTAGAGTTGAAAAAAAGGTTAAACTCAGTTGAGGTTTTTGCCAGATATTCCCGATGATTGGGATGTTTTCCGAGACAGTAGTAGTGTTTTGACATTCATATGTGATTCAGAGTTTACCGTTGTTTTGAAAATTAAACGACTTACACGCAATGTGTTGTAAAAAACAAACAAACAATATTGTGATTCGTAACACTGCGTTAGAGCATTTGCTTGTATTCGTTAAGACCTGCTAGCTGTGAGTTCGGTTAACTGTTTTCCTTTCCATTTCCGCATTGTCACGTCACATTAGATGAGGTTATGATCAGAGGCTAATCTAATATATATTTTATCTAACACTCATATGATAGGTACATCTCGAATATATTAATCGGATTCGATACAAAAACGTAATGGAAATATATGAAACTTATTTATATACTAGGTAAGTAATCATTTTTCACGACCCGACTCCATCTCTCCCACTGTTTTCCAATATCACAGGTTATTTTTTCTGTCGCTCTGGAATATTCGAGACCATAATAAAAACCTTTCAACGATAGTGCGCGTCCTCTTGTAATAGCAAATAATACTGTCATAGAACGTTATTTATCTTGAAATACCTATCATGAAAAACGGAAACGAAAACTCAGAATTATTAAGGAAAATAACAAATTGTTATAGTGGATATTTTTTCTGTATAATTGATTTTATTACATTGTTGTTTATAATTTGTGATGTTTATTTCTTCGTATTATGATCTATATAAAATTTAGGTTCCGTAAACTCTAAAAGTAATCGATGGATTAACTTGAAATAATAATAATACCTAATAAATATGTGGACACAATTTCACACACGGCCATTTAATTCCATACTAAGCATAGCTTGTATTATGGTACCTAAACAGCTGATATACTATATACATATATATTTAACACCCAGACACGCAAATGACAATTATGCTCATCACACAAAAGTCAGTCATGGGCGGAGATCGAACCCGCGACCTCTCGGCTCATTAGTAGGGCTTACCACAACTGCGCCACGAGGCCTGTCTGTTTATACAATGTTGTATTCCTACATAATAGTGTTTTAATATATTTTTTATTCCCAAAGTTCCCAAAGGAACGGTATATTCCCAGCGCTTCGCGAGGTTTAAATAAAATAATTCTATCTGAAAAGTGATTATTATATTATTATGTAGGGTAAGGTTGCTTAAGTCGTAACTCCTAAAGGAAAAATTACTGTAATTTTTAAGGTAGTTTAAATCAAACAAAATTTTGTGCGTTCACTTAATTAATTAAACTTTCAGCCCGCATTCATAAACTTACAATTATTTTTTAGGTACTTAAACGTTTTCCGAGAAAAAGTACCTTCGGTAAGATTTAGGCACTTTGATGTTCTAATTGTTACTTCCTGCAGCCTAAGTCGTACTTAAGATAAGGCGTCAGCGTTGATATCATTAATTTATACAATATCATAACTATTTGGAGTCATCCTTTTCTTTAAATGTCACTCACTTTACTGCACTTCAATTCTTAAATCAAAAACTCATAGGCACACTCCTTATTAAGACCCTTACTTCTACTTCTCGCCATTGAGGGGGCCTCCGGAATACGCAAGAACAAAGTAGGATGTTATTTTATAAACCTGTAAAACCATTTATGCTAATTATTTCCTCGTTATAGCGATGAAATAGGTAAATTATATTTTTCGGCAAGTTGGTAATTAATCCAAATGAATCCAAATGGTTCCTAATCCAAAGAAATTACATTAGAAATTTAATATGATATTTATATCTTGGGTTTCACTTTTGCTGTCATATCATTTGGTCTTCCAAATTCGGGATTTTGATTTCAATCCTTCAAATGACGTCGTAGTGGCTTTGGTACATCTTCTTAATAATTCATTAAATCCATTTTCAATATACCAACGTTTCTGTAAAGCTTCGTCCATGTCGTATTGCGTCTAAATATTGTAAATACTTTTCCCCATACAGATCAGTTGAAAAAAATATTGTAAAATAGTAAAAAACATTCTATCAATAGCTTAGTCGTACCAGTACGATTAACGAATTCGCTGCAGGAACGACTTAGCAACGGAACCTTCAAAATATCAAAGCATAACCTAAACTTATTGTACTGATTGATTATGTTTAAAAGACTGGCAAAATGCTTCCAGATGAATCTATAACAGTATATTCTTATATATTATTCTCAGTATATTATGTCTACTGTAAAGAAAAAATACATTGTAGGGATCTACTGTAAATAATTACAAAGCAATAAAAGTTATCAAATTAAATACGTAAAAAAAAAACGTAGCAAAAGGAATTTACTTTACTTGCTGGGAGGGAAATCCCCGATGAATTAGTAGGTACTTCACATTGAGTGGAAGTAGAAACTAACAGAAACTGGTTGTCTCAGCTTTATAAAAAAACAATACGATACCTGTTTATTTTTTGTTAGATATCCATCGATACCTATTGTACTGTAATGGTTATTTCTAATCATTCAGACAGATTTTTATTGGACTATGAACATAGGCCGTATTCGTATCGTATCGTGCAGAAAATAATGTGAGCTGAAGTAGTGAGAAAAGTAATGTTCAAACTGCTGATAGCACAAAATAGAAGTATAGACAGCAAATTCGCGATGAATGACTCCAACATCGCGAAGACGGCGATATTTTTACGAAGCAACTTGTTTTTTTTTTTCGATATCTAACTGAATCCTTTCTACTTTATTAATATCACTGTATTAAAATTTAGAAAACTACTGTATTTTTTAGGAATACGCTGTATTTGTAGCTGCCAGTACTGTCCTTTTACATTTGCAATGAAAATGTGAATGACTATGAAAATACACATGAATAAAAAAAATACTGCATATCATCTTTGAAATGGCTTATAAATGAACAAGAGATTTTAATACAAACGGTATTATGTGAAAAAACTTATTTTTTATTTATCTTTCTTGTTCTTTACTCGCACAACTAAATAGTTTAATTTCAAAGATAGGTGTGAGTTTTTATAAACATGACATCAGATATTAATGGAGTAAGATATAAGCTGCGGTATGACTAATGCAACTTTACCCTATCACATGTTTTTTAATTACACACAGCAATATATCATCATCTATCATCAACATCAATCATTCCATTTTTTATTATATGTCCAATTTAACAACTAGTAAGATATTAAATTGAATGATGTGTTTTCTCGGTGAATCAATGCTTACTAGAATACTTTTATGTATTTCCGTAATAATTAATATCAGACTGAGCCACAGCGAAGCGTGGCCGGGTTTAGCTAGGTTTATTACATTGTTGTATATAAATTGTTATGTTTATTCTGTTATATTATGATTCCTAATAATAGTTATTTATTGTTGTCATCGTCTTTCTTAGGTCGTGACGTCCTTTGTTTCTTCGTAGGCAGCCATCTTTGTGAAAGGGTTTCATTTCGGCATGATATCGACAGTCCAGGGTGCTTCTGATTCTATTGTATTATAAATAAATACGTAACAATGACTTATTTAACGTAGCTCTGTCAGTTGCATATACACCAATCTAATAGAAGGTGTTATATTTTAACCCGCCACGACCGCCCTCCTCTGCGGCAACTCAAGCCTAGGTCCGATCCATCGGCATAGAGCCCTTGAGTCAAGCAGCCGTTCGCGCGATACAGTGACTCTACATTCACTAGCTTTCACAGCCATACATGACACTGCATTATACATATAACATGTATAGTTAGTTTAGATCGAATGATAGGGATTTAGTCAGATCGCGACTTAATTGCATACGCGCAACAGTCCGAGCAGAGGTTCGGCCACTTTGGCACCCTCGGATGTTGTTGTTTAGCTTTCGTGGCTGAGTGCCCTAAGCGCTCGCCCCCAAGCCCGGTAAAGCTGTAAAAGCCGTAAAGGCTCCAGTGCCCCTAAGGCTAACAGTATAGTCAGCTCGAAAAAAAAAAAAAAGTGTTATATTTTCATAACGCTTTTTCATATATATATTTTTATATTATGCTTTTTTGGCGTATTTATTCGAAGGTAAAATTGAGAGCTACCTTTGACGGAAATTCGACATGGTCAATGATATGTAGGTAAATTATTTTTACTGACTTTCCTTTTTTAATTTTGTAGAAATAATTTACCGTTGTATATGTAAGAGAATCGTGTCTATGTCATTATTTAAAAAGAAATCATGTCTCATAGTAACGAGATAACAGACCCTGTCAGATATTCAAAAATACCGCGTGCATAAAATAAATGGAAATAAAGTAGAGATGACGCCACGCGCTCGCAACAGGTGTGCTCTGTGATCCACGCAACCACATAAGCAGACAACGACGGGATTGAAGGATGGCTCTAGCTCGAGCCCTCGTATCATGAGGACCTCTGTTAATATTGGATCCTAAGATTGTTCGAGACCACCTACTGAGTCGGAACCCGAAGAGAAGATTATTCTGGCTGGAGCTTGTCGGGTCGTGAGGATGTTCAAGATGAATTACTAGGTCACCTACGGGCAGCGATAACACAGATATGCGAGGCATGGGGTGGCTATAGGGGAGGTTGGAGGCCACTGGGGGCAACCCCAAATAAAACAGACATCATGCTCATTTGGATTGTCGGCCCATGTGCATATCTACTACAATGCTTGCACTTAACCCAGATTACGCCCACAAGATTTATTATTCCGTAATTAAGAATGATATCAAGGAAAACCCTGGTGTCTTCGATAGTATATTCCGATATCTTTCTCTCTCTCTTTTACATATATATAAACATTATTTTGCAATGACTTAATTTGTGAATTTGTAAAAAAAAATATATTTGTACATAATTAAAAAGTAAATATTAAAAATAATTCAGATTGTTATCATTGGTATATAACTTCATTATGTTGTTGGCACGTGGCTTAACATTTTTGGAGTTATTTTTGTCTTGTTACGCCAAAGAACTTTTTACGTGTATACACACACATACGTAACACTTTTGTTTTTGCTGAAAAGCGTTTGCCTGATGATCGTAGTGACATCAACTACACTACAACAATAAAAATAAACAAAAATTAATAAGAAAATAAAATTTCATAATCAAATACTTGTACAGATGATATTGTTTCAGACGAGTCCAATGACAGATGGTGGGTTGAATCAGCGGTGCCTCCCGCACCAGCTGTAGCTGCTGTTCCTCCTCAAAGACCTTCAGTGTCTACAAGTTTGAACGTTACCAGCGTTAATAGAGAAGACCCTACGGGATCGCCGCCACGGCATCATTTAGCCAAAGAGGGTATGTGCGTTTCTGTTGGTCTAAGTCATCCTTGAATACATGATATAAATTTTTATTAGACCACAATCTACATTGGTATTTAGTGCGGGTTGTTATTACACAACCAATGTGATAAATAAGCTTACGGCCTACCTTAAGCGGTTACAGTAGTCTATAGACGCTTGCAATATCAGAGATACCACTAGCGCGTTGCCGACCTTGAATCCTCTTTCTCTAGAAGCTTTGGAAACCATATTAACTGCAGGAACAGAACACAAAGTTATTTGGCTTCGATCTTATGTAGAGTGGAGTATTTTACCAGTCGGGTTGCCCCGTAGAGAGAATTCTCTGAAGAGATTTTAATATAGAGGTTATAATAATACAAACGAATGTTTTATGTTCTTTTCTATATTTACTAGCAGCGCCTCTAGAGGAAATATAGAGAAACTGAAATTGCGTTTTTTGTAAAAAAACGGTACAAACATTAATTCCTCTCTTTGTTTTTTCCAAAGAGAAATAGGATGCAGGGAAATTTCTTTGGAGATTTCTTTCTACTTGAGGTAATCCGACTGGTGGAATACCTGCACCCTACAGAAGATCGGAGTCAAATAACCTTGTTTCGTGTTTCTGCGGTGAGTAGGGTTTCCAAAGCTCCTTGGGTACGGAAGTTCAAGGTCGGCAACGCGCTAGTGAAACCTATGAATTACAGGCATTCACAGGCTAGGGTGGCCGCTTACCATCAGGCGGGTCATATGCATGTTTGCCACCTTTGTAGTATAAAAAAATGTGTAAAGTACAAGCTCATTCTAGAAGTCGAATCTATATAGTTTTTTGCAGTGGCCAAGCACTCTTCGATTCATATTATGGCGACATTTGATGGTAGTAGTGGGGCATTTTTAGTACGCACTTGGTTAGCTACATCCTTCAAATTGAAAATTGGTCACCAAGCACTTATTGGTGTGTTCCGACAGCAGCCTTTGAGGACCAGTCTCCTTTTTAGACTCAGCGTGCTAAATCTTCAACCTTAGAGTCACTTATTATTAGGTGAAATCGTGTTCAAATGCTACCATAAACAATTTTACAAAATAACATTAATTTCATAATGTAACGAAAATTTCAAGCAAAATATGACAAAAATTGCTTGATCAGGTCTATATTTTGAATAGGAAAAGGGATACAGTTTGTTTAAATATTATATGACTATGAAATATTCTATTTTGGACCAAATTGTTAATACTAAAACGATAATATAATTAGAGCTCTATCGTATATTATCTTTGCCTCGATATATTGCCTTGTTCGTAGCAGGATTTTAGCATAAATTCCAATTTAATAATGATTATATTATCTAAAACATGATATGATCTACTATTTATACAGACGAACATGGTAATATGTTAACGCGGTGAAATTTTGGTCTAAGGTAGGCATATAATATGTTACTCAAGAAGTTTAATGCCACGATAGTTTAGGTACAGACCGAACGTTGTGTAATTTATAGCTGTTGTGGATACGATAAGTTATTTCAAGGTCCTTTATTGAATACAGCGGTATTTCACCTAAATTTAGTGAACAAGTCTTCGGAATAACAATACATTTTATGCAATGAATTAGATAATGTATCGTTTTATCGATACCTGATTCCTATTTCGTAAAAAGGATTTAGACCGAGCCATTCTTTATTATACCTGTAAGATGGATTATTGAATGAAGGATGAAGGTTACTATTAATAGTAACATGTCAAAGTGACAGAGCTGTGTCTGAAGGTGCACAGTACGATAAAAAATATAACGGCGATAGATAACAATCCATCGACTGTCATCGCTTTTATATCGGCTTTCAAGTTTGGTCGCCGTGACCCAGTGGGGTACCAATCCCTACCATCCAGCTTGAGTACTGGACATACACTGGCTGATCCTGGAATGCGACCCGCCTAAGCCTGTTATTATGATGAATGTTCCACCCAGTGTTTGATGATCGCGATCCAGCTGGATACAATTGCCAACAGTTATCAACAATTGTCAAACAGCAATAAATGTTAAATGTTAGTTGTTATAAATCTAAAACTACTTAACTAAAACAAACTAAATTATATTTATTTTATAGTTATTTGGCTTTTTTATGTTATACGGTTACTGCAGCCTATAGCTATTTATAACCATTGATCTCAGATAGGATTGCAATTATAAATAAGGTCAATAATTAGTATTTGCAAGCCACACACTTCTGATCGCGACACGATAGCTGAGCACCGCTAGTTTTCAATAAAAATGTGTTTGGTGGTGCTACTTCCATATTCAAATCTAGCACAAGTTCGACTTATTATATGTATATTAAAATTAAGTAATGTTTTGATGAATATAATTCAGGCTAAATTTATAAAGATGTGTTATTAAGGTTCGAAGGCCCTCGAGAAGGTTATTTTACAACTGCTAGTATCGTAATTTGTGTATAATCTGTTAAAGCGATAAATACTAAAGCGCAGCGTGTGGATGAAGATAAATTATATATCAATGCTTTAAACGATCTAATTTATAGTACTCTTGCATAATATATTTATATCTTGAATCCTATAAATTTATACTGCAGACATACAAAATGAATAAAGGTTATTAGGCAGCTGAAATAGCTTTAGTTTATGATTAGACCAAAGTGTTTTCTAAAATGAGTACCCTAAGTAAACTATAAACAGGTTAACATTAATTACCTCTGTCGGCTAATACAAAGTATTATTTTAGTTGGCTTTCGTTATTTATTTGTGAAATAATGAAAACAAATGATTTTTATAAGATTTCTTTAAGGTAGTGGGGTAAATTAGCCTGGATCAGATGAAAAGTGAAAACGAATCCCATACTCTTTTTCTGACTTCAACCGGCAGTTGAAAGGAAATGCGTAAGAGTCGTTTCTGTTAAATGCGCAGTGCGTACTGTGAGCATAATTTATAAAAATCTACCTACGATAGCAAGAGTTGACTTAAAAATTTGAAGTTTTAATTATTTTATTTCTTCCAACAGATCAATTCGAGATGATATACGTGTACATCATAGCTGGGGTCGCCGTGGTCTTATTGCTTTGTATAATCATTGGAACTGTTCGGTGTGTTATGAACAGAAATACCGTTGAACAACCTAAAGGTCCCGACGTATCTGCCACTACCGATATTCCGAACGGCTTCAACGACAGTATATCTGAAGTCGACAACGATATAAATATTACAAGCCTATCAGGACCAGTGGATTCGGTAGACTCGGGACTTAAACAGGAAATGTTCACGAACGTGGCTGTGAGCCCGAAAATCAATAGATACGCCGGTCGACCAGTACCTAATACATATCCACACGTCAGTAGTAATATGTACGGTCAGGTTGCAGAGTACCCAATAGAAATGCCTCTTCGAACTATGCCGCATGGAACACTAGGCCGTGGGGTGACGGTCAAAACCTTACCGAGAGTTCAAATTCAGTCGGAAATTGACCCTAACACAAGAAGTTTATATCGTTATTCCAACGCTCAATACTACTTTGGGTGACAACAAGATAAGGGCCAATGCTCTGACGTATCAAGAACTTATTGTTTCTAGTTGATGTGTAGTAAAGTGTATATAGTTCACGGAATAGTTAGTGAAGTTTGTAATGTCCTACTTTTAATATACGGAAACTGTGATATTAATTGAAAACTTTCCTATTGTATTGCGAATCGTTTTCCAACTGGTAGACTCAGAACTATGTTTTGCCTCTAGTTAGTTGATTTAACTGAAGTCGAAGTTTGTGACATCGTGTGTGTATTTTGTTAACAAAGTTCATCTTGCAAATACATAAATTTTATTTACTTTAAGCGTGTTCTTGTGTTCTCAATTGAATTATATACATTTAATATTTAATACAGTAAAACATTATTTTACATATATGAATTTACGTCGCTCTTACATAACTAAATCTCTGTATCTACCAGTTACGAAAACATTAAAAATCGTGGAACATTGTTTCAAATTTAACATGTTTGTGTTTTATATTACTCGACTACTTTAAAATAGTGTAGGTATTGTAAATAAATATATTATATTGTTAACTGTAATTATAAATATAATAAATTCAAATCCATTATTGTTTCTTAAAATTTGCGTAACTTAATCACTCTGCTTTCGGCTATCATTTGAATACATTAAAAAAAATTAAATTATGTGACAGTTTTTCAACATGCATTTCGTTTAGGTAATTAAAATAAACATTTTGGGGACATATTTTAATATAAATACTTATTATATATTTATTACCTGATGATGATAAGATTTAAGTATCAGATAAAATTTACCTGAATTAAAAAAAAGAAACATATATTTCTAAATATAAAAGACATAATCCATATATAAGTTTATTCTAAATGATATTCGGCTGCCATTTAATAAACTTTGATCTACTTTTTTTTTCTTAAAAACTGTGAATGAAACCTTTTTATATTTTACAATGTTTATAATATTAATATATTTTTAAATACTATGTGGTCGAGTATTATAATTAAGTAAGTGTTAGTTATTTTAAATTAATTAGTATTTTACTCCATTCAACTTTTATTACTAACTGTTACATGTACTCCAAACGACTGAATGTTAACCAAAACTTAATCAGATTAGTTGATATTTTTTATTATTAAAATTATCCATGTACAGGTGATTTTTATGTCGTAAATCGGTTTAGTATTAAAATAAATGCACAGTTCGATATTGTTTAATTTTATTAGAAGCCCATCCTTTAATTTTAAACTCATGTGATCCTATTCAAATCAGTTAACTAACTACGAATCGAGTGTCAACTTCTCTCGTACTTGCTTTACGACCTCGTCATTTTTAAAACTATTTAGAATGGCTTCATTATTTAAACGTATATACGGAAGAAAAATGGTCAAGTCTAGTTAACTGAAACGATATTATTATATTTAAGATCAAGATTTACGTTAATTTATTCAAGTCCAATATTTTGGGATGTTTAATATTGAAACCATACTAATGACTGGGCAATAGTACTATTGACCTGAAGTTCGTACTATTGGCTTGACTCTCTCAAAAGGTGGCTGACCGCTAGGGTACGGTTGTATCGCCTGATCCAAGATGACGTCATACTTTGAATACTGTCTCTTCTATACTGCTTTAACACATATTACTCTTTACAGGACGTTTGACTAAGATCTCAAGTGACAATATTTGCCGACAATGGTAGTACGGCTCTCAAGTGCAGCTTCCGGAATACACATACCTATAGGTGCTCGGAGAAAGATTTCCAACTTGAGAGTTGTAGCTAGCCATATGGCCTTTAGAAAATGCTTTACTACCATGTTATTATGACACAACTATATTTCCTTCTCAAAAACCTCATCGATCTCTTACTAAGCCAAGCCCGGTAAAGCTGTAAAAGCCGTAAAGGCTCCAGGGCCCCTAAGGCTAACAGTATAGTCAGTACGAAAAAAAAAAAACTCTTACTAAGATGAACAGAGTTTTCATTAAATTCCATCAGTCAAACTGATCAAGTCAGTCAAGTCAAGTCAGCCGAGAATAATTTTACCTATTTTTTATACAGCTGAAAGATGACAAACAAGCATACCGTCCCGCCTGATGGTAAGCAGCTACCCTATTGACGCTTGTAATACCATAGATATAACTAGCTCGTTGTCGACCTTGGGAGCTCTGGAAACCGTACTCATCGCAGAAACACAAGACAAGGTTATTTGGCTGCTATCTTAATATTTATTTAGATACACCGATAAACCTGTACCTAATTAACATATCGACACGTCATTAGTCATTAGTAATATATACGGTCAGGTTGCCAATTACCCAATGGAATTGCCTCTTCGTACTTTTGCCGCATGGAATACTAGATCTATCTTTCTTATTAACATGTGGTAGAACTGTAAAAAGTATCCAACGTTATACATTTTTTAAATAAAAACTTGTTTTAATCGAAAACGTAAGTGTACTTAATTATATAACATCTTAAATTGAAATTTAATTTCCTATCAATTGTTCAATGGCATATTATACTCCCCGTGTATAAAACTTTCATTTTATTGAAAAGCGATATTGATACGAATGTATCTATGAATACGGAAAACGAACTGGCACATCCACAAGAGACCAATCATTTAAAGATTGAAGAAGTTGAATCTTCGAATATCTGAGAAATATTAATCCCAATAAATATACGTAAATAATGTAAGTAATCAAAATATCAAACAGTTCTGACTTACTAAGTTGGCCAGTTTACAAATTGCACTTAAGATAAGAACCTTAAAACTCTCGCATTACAAAGACTAGGAAACGAAAAGACAAATTGCACAACCGTAAAACAATTAAGGAGACAAACTGACAAAGGAACAAAAAATAAAAGATACTGTAGACGCTTTGTTCAGCAGAGACAGGGAAGGCGTGGCGGCGCGGCAAGGACCGCCTGAAGTAGAAAATTATAAAACATTTTAAAATTTTAAGCTCCGTTTACACTCCTCGTAAATCAGTGAAAAATCGCTATCTTGATTTACTACGGTGAGATCTTGCCCTGAAATGAGGACAAGCCCGTAAAGAAATTATTTTACAAATTTTAAAGGATAATTGTAATATTCTATTCTAATTCTTTCTAATGAGCTCATAAGTACTCACTTTTTATAATTAGAAGGTTAGACAAAATTAATACCTAAACCTATTATTGTAGCGCAGGACTTTTTGAATTCGTTTGCAATTAAATTCTTCTTATTATTATATATACGAACGGCAGCTGTACTTTGTAGTTCTCAATGTGTATCCTCTGAAAATAGCGTATCTATTTTTCATTGAGAATTTACGAAGTTATATACTATCAAGTTACAGATACCAAATGAAGTGTCCGTAGAACTAATCCGACTATAGCAGACGTGATGTAACATATACAAGGCCACTTCCTTTTGTAACCAACACAAAGTCTTCAACCCTTGTTGGAGGTTTACTAGCAAAAAATACAACAAATAAATAAAATCAAATAGGTATCCGTGATTGTATTTTGTGGTAAGACATATGATCTTTATTTACTTGATCCTGTACTTGAAGTAATGTAATGAGGCCAAACGATGAGAAAACTTCCAAAAAAGTCTTTGAATTAGTTTTAATAGTGTGACAGTAGGTTTTGTTGCGAATTACGGTTACTCGGTGTTGCTTTGCTTTGTTCCAACATCAAGTATAAAGTTCTATAGAGAATCATTTAATAATTAAGTACCGTATCTGTAAACGATTTCTATGATCTGAGGTAGAACGCTTCAGCGGCAGTCGATGGTGCCAATTTATAAATGGATATGAAGTTGATATTTCTCAATGTATAATGATATGATACTAAAATATTTTGGTAAAATTGATACCGCATAGTACTGATTGTTAGAAATTAATTGAGAGATAAAGCCATATAATTTTTTTTTTTCGAACTGACTTTACTGTTAGCTTTAGGGTCCCTGGAGCCTTTGCGGCTTTTACAGCTTCACCGGGCTTGGCAAAAAAAGAAAAAAAAAGGTCCCTTACAGAACCTATGTTCCTGAGTGGTGTACATGTGTGCAGTGTCATGTGTGTGTGTCGATAGCTAGTGAATGCAGTGTCCCTGTATCGCGCGAGCGGCTGCTGGCTCAAGCGCTCCATGCCGAAGGAACGGACCTACGCTTCAGTTGCCGCTGGTCGCAACAACCACCCTGGTCGTGGCGGGTACCATATCATTACCCCGCACTCGACACACCGCTTTTGCATGATCCTATGCACCGGACTAACTATGAGGTAAATAACTTAACTAACAGATTATCACGAAGTTACAGTATAAAAATAATGCTACGTAGATATTTTTCGTAAAATACGTCATAATAATAATAATAACTCTAATTAATAAGTACACATCACACAGACGCACACACAAATACAATACACAATGACTAACTATTTTTATATCGATATAGTTTAATTTAATAAAATAAAAGCCGTGATTTTAATTTAACTAAATAATCGTACAGTACCTTTCATACATTTAGCTAGAGTTGTTACTGAACAAAGAAACTTTTATAAACTTGTAACTACCCGGTTGTCCAGACTATAATTGAAAACTTAAACAGTAGTGTCCAAGAAGAAAAAGGGACTTTCCATTACTCGATGCGTAAAACATTCTATTCAAAGAATACTAGTTTTTTTATACATAACCATTTAATTCCAAACTAAGCGAATATTGTATTTTGGTAACTAAATAAGTGATATAATTATGTACTATATATAAAAATCTTGTGTGATTGAGTGATCCTATAGTTTCTGAACGACTTGACCGTTTGAACTCATATTCACGTCTTCATGTTTTATAGATAGATATGTTAGGATTCGATTGGTGACTCTGTTATCGAGCTATTACTGGAAAGGGCAGTACAACGTTTGCCATAGTACATCATTAAGCAATGATGGCTCAGTGGTAGCGTGTAAAACTTCGCGTCGATTAAGTGAGTTCGAATCAATGCAATGAACCTGAGCTTTCGGTGAAGGAAAACATCGTGAGGAAGCCATAGCATGATGGTAGGGCATTTTCATATCCCGCCTGGCTAGCTCCCACTCTCAAGTTGAAAATCTGTCGCCAAGCACCACCAATAGGTGTGCTCCGGCAGCTGCGACAGTCTTCCACTAGGTTTAGCGTGTTATATCATCTTGGACCACATCGTCACTTAACATCAGGTGAGAATGTGGCCACTACGCCAAAGCTATAACGATAAAAAAAACATACGAGTAGGACAACCAACTGACAAAATTAAATATGCTCTTCACACAAAATTCAGTCACAACCCGTGACCTCTCGGCTCTTAAGTAGGTCTTAATACTACTGCCCCATGAGGCCTGTCATTGAGAACTGAGCTTAGTATTACGGAGAGCCTGAAAATAATTAACACTGGCGCGATAAAAACTGTTAAATGTACGCAACATTAATCAGGAAAGTTTATTCTAACATATTTACTTTTCATTAATTCAGGACACTTTGTTGACTTTTATTAACACAAACAATTAACAAATTTCCATATTTTTGATAAGGAGATGCGAAAATAAGTTGATATCGCATTATCAATAACTACTGACGATTTTCCTTTTATAGTATGTGCAAAGGTTACCTGGAAAAAGAGGCTTTCAACATTAAATGCAGCCTTTGTGCTAATTGCACATTTTTAATTTGCAAAATTTTTTATAATTATTTACAATAAAGTCCTACTTATTCCATTCTGCTCCATTCAAGTCTGTTCTATTCCACTGTATTCTATTCCATTCCTTACTAACAATATCATCAATACATAATATAAAACTCGAACGTCTCTCTGTCTGTCTATCCGTTTATGTTATTTTCACGCGAAAATTATTCATCCTATTTACATAATTTTACCTTTAATTCATAGGTATATTATCTGGCCAGGTTATAGGATATATTCAGTTACATGAAGTTACATACGAAATAAGCAGTGACGATAATCGTGAATCAATTTGGAAAAAATACGCTTCTGGGGTGAATAAATGGTTTACGCTGAGTAAACTATAAGAGATATGTAAAATTAATATACTACATAATTGTAGATCTTGAAAACCTACAGATAAGTCAACGATAGCATGTATCTATCTTCTAAGGATCATTCACAATAAGTATTTTTGAGGCTGCACAAATTAGCACGTGCGCTCGGCCGACAGCATTCTGTAGCCCACGTTAGCGGAGCCACGGGCACAGGTAGTCCTATATATGTTCAATAACAATTATTCTAATAACTATGTTGATTAATTAAAGGTGTTACCAAAAATATATATAAAGAGTAGAAAGTATAATTCACCTATAATTTAATAATTAAGAAATGAAAAATAACATATATCTACGAACTTTTTTGTATACGAGATATATCTAGTATTCTAATAAGCAATATAATACTTTCAATTATTTTACATGAAAACTGTTTGACAGTGAAGTCGATGACGTACGTTACCTACTGATATAATTGTTATATGGTCAATATTATTATGCCAATCTATATTAATAAAGAAAATAGAGATTATTCGTCTGAATTCGCTAATCTCTGGAACTACTAGTCAGATATAAAGATATTTTTTTAATTTGTAGCTTATTTATTGAAGAAGTTTATAGGCCATTGGTTTGATAAGTTAACTGCAAATAGATGGTTGAGATTTGTGCCACGACCTATTATCGCGCAGCAGTACACATTCAAAATAGCTACCGCACGCCGCCTATAGATGGCAGCAAACTATAATGCGTGCTCGCGGGCAGACACGTGAGTTGTTGTCTCCCCATTGCCGCGCTGAACCTGCCAGATACCATGCTCCGCCACGCCGCCAGTAAGTAAGCTGTCTTCGGTCTGGTGATTAGATACATCTTTTTAATAGTTATTGAATAGTTATTTATATTAGTTAAGGTGGATCATCCGCCGCACCCACCTCATCACCTCTTTCAGCAGTTTTATTTTTTGTATTGGTTTTTAAAATTAGTATCTATCCACCGTCCCGCATAAAACATAAGTGGCGAAACCAGCCACATGCCGCATTAGGACGACTATTTACGCGTTTTTCTATACTCCAGCCATATAACTTTACGCTACGTAACTAAGGAACGGAGAAGAATAGGTCGAGTAAATTTAACATGGTGGAAACCTTAAAGCACAGCTAGTATAGCATATATACAGGCAATTTTTAATACGGACTCTCTGAGTTACGGATGATACACGGTCAAACATTTATGTTTATTTATATTTTGTATGAAGTAATTCATGATACAACGGACCGATTCCGGTCCGGCCCCGGCGCGGTGTAACATGAATTATCATTTACTCACAAGGTTAATTTTTAGTATTCTATTAAGTATGTAAATTATTAACATAATTTTCAAAAAAGTCAGCGATAAAACAGTAGGGATTTTAATTTAAGTTAAGACAAGGATTTATATTAAGACTTTCTTCTGAGTAATAATACTTTTACAACCCGCTTCACCAAATTATTATTTAAAAATTTCCTACGTACATTAGATTTTGTCTCAATTCTTATTAGATCTTTTTTCTAAGTCCAATAAAAGTGCGTACCGTAATTCACGCTGCGGTTCAAATTCCAAATTGGTGAATTATATTATCTTCTTGTTATCAAGGATAAATAAATTAATTCATTCGCCAAACTGCAGTAGTTACTAGACGACACATTAATAAATTTAGTTACCAAGAATTTAATGATCGGTCACATTGATAACACAACGATGCAGTTTTAAATTCGATTAACACTTCAGAAATTGTTATTAAAAGTGTAATATTAAAATTGCTACATGTGATATCAAAACAGTCTGGCACAGTATTGTGTAAACACACGGGAGCAGACTTTAATTATGTAAAAGCTCTTGCGCTCCAAAAATATTATCTTAAAAATGAATGCCTACATTTATTTAGCTACTAGAATTGTTATTACGAGATTTGGTTTCAGTTTTCTACATAATCTAATTGAAGTTTATCCTTTTCCTCGCTTTTTACCGCTTAATACTTTAACTTTATTTAATCTCAAATTTATATTATTAAAACCCTATGGACTAAATCCAAACTAATAAATGCGAAAGTAGCTCTGTCTTTTTTTATCGTTATATAGTGGCCACAATCTCACCTGATGTTAAGTGACGATGTGGTCCAAGATGATAACACGATATACCTAGTGGAAGATTGGCTCTCAAGTGCAGCTGCCGGAACACACTTATTTGTGTTTGGCGATAGATTGTCAACTTGAGGGTTATAGCTAGCCAGGCGGGCATTAGAAAAAGCCCTACCATCATGCAATGGTTTCCTCACGATGTTTTCCTTCACCGAAAGCTCTCATTGCAGGGCTTCGAACTCAAGTCAATCGACGTGAAGTCCTGCACGATACCACTGAGCCATCATTTACTTAGGATTAGGACATATTTATTTAGGATACTTTTATCTCCGTAAAGACCCAATTTTGAAGTCTACGCAGACGAAGTCACGGGCAGATGCTAATTTTCTATAATGTTTCTACAATTACCTTTTTTTCTTTTTTTTTCGAACTGAGTATACTGTTAGCCTTAGGCGCGCTGGAGCATTACGGCTTTTACAGCTTTACCGGGCTTGGGGGCGAGCGCTTAGGGCACTCAGCCACGACAGCTTTGCAACAACATCCGCGGGTGCCAAAGTGGCCGAACCTCGGCTCAGACTGCTGCGCGTATGCAAATAAGTCGCGATCTGGCTAATTCCCTATCATTCGATCTAAACTAACTATACAAATATAAAAGTTTCTTCCCACGGGGAGGAGGGAAGGAACATGTGTATGTATGTGTATTTAGTGGTCTGAAATTTTTTGTCTAACTAACTAGGCAAAAAAGAAAAAAAATGTCCTTTACAGAGAACCTACGTGGTGTGCATGTGTGTATAATGCAGTGTTCATGTGTGTCTGTGAAAGCTAGTGAATGTAGAGTCACTGTGTCGCGCGAGCGGCTGCTTGGCTCAAGGACTCCATACCGATGGATCGGACCTAGGCTTGTGTTGCCGCAGAGGAGGGCGGTCATGACGGGTCTACAATAACCATTCTAAGATCATATTACAGAGCACTTTTTGTGGCTGATAACTTTAATAGCCCTAATGAGAAGTATAGCTGGTTTCAAAAGATAAAAGCAATACACAAAACTACAAATTTTATTTTAGCCCTCAAATATTAATTCTAGTTATAACTCGCTAGTTCATTTGGTTTATATCATTATAAGAAATCACTTAGGAGATTCGACTACTAAGTCTGATTTTACTAAAAACGAAACTTAAAGTAGGTATGATTAGTTAAGAGAAAAGAATGGAAAGAACTGCTGATATTTTTGGAAAATATGTCATTCCATAATTTATAGGCTATTAAGAATTAGATTTTTTTTAAATGATTATAAAAATACTATTACTTTTTTATATTAAAAAAATCTCAATTGATTTTCATTAAATTTTGTATATTTAATTCCTCAATTGATAGGCTATATGAGAAGTCAACGAGTAAATATAAAAAAAACTTACTGCGTAAGAAACACGTGCATAGAAGCAGGTCACCGCTAGATAAAAATAAAAATAATATTAAACTTAGAAATTGACATAGATTTGCCAAAAGAGTTGACTTTTGTCACGTTCCAAATATAAAAGAGTAACGCATGGAATGTTCGCTATTCATTCAAATAGTGGAACGCATAAATAAAATGGAATATTCCAGTCACTATGATTAAACGATATAACGGTCACCAGACAAAATTAAACGCTGGAAGCGCTGCCGTAACTCTGAATGCATTACCTAATAAATGTCCAATAATGTGATTGTACGTGGCCGGGTCCTTTCATGGACAGGTAAATTTTCCTGTCCCTTACAGGAAGGTTGGTTCAATAAAAATCATTAAATTGCGGGCCGCGCTTGACCGACCCAGGTGGGCTTCTACAATATGCCCGGGGACAAAACCCAAACCTTTAACCATGATAACGCAGTCTACGTGAGAGTTAACTTTAACGTCTTTATAAATGTATATTATTATAATTTTTTTATATGGACGAAAGGTAAAAATATATATAGTTTACTAATTGACCAGTATGAATATTAAGCATATTACACAATTACATTTACATTAATAATCTAACAGCTGTCATGTTAGTTAAAAAGTTTCTTAATAGATGGCGCCTCCCACATAAATTAAATTTCATTAGGAATAACATCATTTAATGAAAAAAAAAAAAATTAAACACCTGTGAGTTAATACATATGGAGATAGGAAGGCTAGAAACTACTTGTTTATAAATGATGTTTGAATTGTTAATTTCGATGTGGGAATAACGGAGATATAGTGTTGACAGTAAAAAACACAGTTGAGAAATAATATTTATGATTCTATAAGTATTTAATTGTATACTTAAATATGCATTTTATTCTCGCTGAGACAAAGGTCACTTGCGTACCAAATTATTTCTCCTCAGCCTTGAATAACTTACACATGTTTAAAAATAATCTGCGACCCTTTTATTTGATACGTGCTTTGTATTGGAATAGGCACTCATGAAAGGCACGGTTCTAACAGACTCAAAAAGATTTTGTGATGTATGCAAGGTTCTTGAGAGCATAATTTTTATATTACTGCATACAACCTTAACTATTTTTATCCGATTTTGTCTTTCTTAGCTCGGATAAAGTTACGTAATCAAAGAAATAAGCTATAAAACACCCAATCTGTAAATTTCTGCAATCCACATAAGGCCCATCGTCTAAGACAATGTGGAGTGGAAATCCCATCATAGTGTTTCGCTTATGCGAGTAATGTTTCGGGATCAATGGGTGTTATGGTGAATATCCAGTTGCTATTTACGCAGGCTGACATGACAACGGCGACTAGTGATGAATTGTTGATCTTTCGGTGGTCACTACTGTTTCTGGATCTTAATGTGCTTACCATTAAGCTAAGTTCCGTTACTTTGTTGCTACTATAAATAAAGTTTATTATCTTATAAAACTCATCGTCTCCTTGTCTGTCTCTCCGTTTATTCTTTTCATAAAAAACATCCTATTAAAGTGTTTTTTTTTCCATTTCAAGGCTGTTATCTGACCTGGTTATAGGATATATTTTGTAACATAAACTAACATACGAAATAAGCAGTGACGATAATTGTGAAAAATTGTGCGTTCGGAAAAATGACGCTTTATGGACGTTTAAATAGCTTACGCTGAGTAAATCATAAGAGATATATCAAATTAATGTATTATTTAATTATAGATCTTAAAAAGACCTACAAAAACTAAATCTTTTGAGGATCACCCATAATAAGCATTTATTACTATAAAATAATTGGCAAGCGATCGCCGTGTTCTCAACCGACAGCATTCTGTAATCCACAAGAGCGAAGATGCAGATACAGCTAGTATAATTAATAAAACTGAACTATGTTCAGTTATGTTATTATAAACATATGTTTAAAGCAAGTCTATAACATGTTTTACTTTTTCATTACTCGACGTTTCAGCCTGGTTACACAGACCGTGTTCCCAAATGATGTGCAACAGTTTCTAGTAACTGCCTACATCTGCTGTGGTGATGTTCCGGTACACTACACTCGCTGTATCCGCTGTGACATCCATTGATCGCATCCGAGGTTTAAGTTTTTCTATCAACGGATTCCATTCAATACTGAAGATAGTTTCAGTTCATCATTCCTATTGTATTATTTTGTACATTTTTAATTTCAATCAGTTCTCTTACTATCCTAAATTAGTCGATGCAATTTGTAGATTGGATTTTTGGCTTGATTTCATTCAAATAATTAGGATCCTCTTCAAATAGGTGTATGACAAAAAGCATTATTGAACAATGTATCAATGTAATGGAATCAACTATATAATCACTTACTATCTTACTGAGAATTATGAAGCAAGTTATAATTTTAACGAAACACCTGCGCTTTTAGAGAAATTTTGGCACTTTGCCCGAACTGGAAACCCGTAGTACCATAGTTGCTTTTTTTGTAAACGACACCTACAAACGATATTTCCGCGGCAGATTTTCTTTTTCAAACTGACTATACTGTTAGCTTTAAGGGCCCTGCAGCCGTTAGAGGCTTTGACAGCTTCACCGGGCTTGTGTTCCGTGCCAGGTACTCAGAGTCTTTATATACGAGTCGTATATGATCAAAAGCGGCAAAGTAGGTCTGAATGATAACTTGGTTAATCTAATAAAACTAATATATTTCAATTGTATCCATTGCAAATATTTGACTGTTAATTTCATCTAAAGCTAATAGTCATATTATATTCGCATTAAGTGTCTATGACGGATACAATTGAAATACAATGTATTAGTTTTTCTTGAATTATCACGTAGTCGGTCAGACCTACATTGCCGATTTTACTTCTATACAACTCATATATTCAATAAAAAATCATGTATTATATTGACTGATAATATTTAAAATTAATTTAACATGTATCATCTTTTTAGAGGAATATATTAGAGGTATTATAGGAATAAAAAATATCTGAAAAAAATGTTTTTTTTTTTTCATGTATATATACGGATATTACATCCGATTTACAGTTTTAATTTCAATTTATTACCTATTATCATTTTATCTTATTATTATTTATTTGAAATTAACATTTTATGTATTTATTTTAATAATTTATCTAGTTGAATTTTTGTTATTTTCAATGTATATAATTAAATTTCTTTCTTAACTTTGTGATCTGAGCATGCCGTGATCTAAATCTACATATAACGAAAATATTTTTAAAGTCATATTCCATTTCGAATACCTTAATCTGTAACACCCCTAGAGGACGACAGATATGCTTCTGAATGTCAAAGGTTGTGGTAAAAACGTGACATTTAGAAAAGGCTTCCAATTTTCGGAAGATATTTTATAGGCAGTACGTGATGGCTGATGGGTTTAATGCTTTTAAAATAAATCTACGGGTATTAAATGAAAAGAAAATATATTAACTTACTTAATCTTTTTTTAGGGATTGTCATAGGTTAAATTGGTGAAATTTAAAAATTAAGATACGTTCTTTGGATTGTTTAATTTATTTGTAACTTTGAAAGGTAATTTTTGTTTTTACATATAAATAATAGTTACTATAAAAGTAATTTTATTTAATGTGGTTGAAAAAAAAACAATTTCGCTCGGTTGTAGTAAATTACAATCCAAACCAACTATACTTTAATCAATTTAGACCTTAAAAAGGGATTTTATGAAAGTCAAAAAAATAATCGCTAGTTCGGAAAATATATCTGTCGTCGAGAAAAAGCCGTCGTAAAATTTATTTTTTCTTTAAATTTATAAATTGTACTTTGTGTCACAGTATTAAATTGTATTTAATAATGTACAGAGACAAAATCAACTTTCAAAGATAACTACAATTTATAACATTTTCAATAATATCATGTATACAAAGACGATTTAAAAACGATGTAAAATGAAAACATAACATGTCTAGAGAACAGTCGTTTTTGTAAAAAAAAATATTTCACCAAATGGCATTGCCATTACATTACATCAGTCTATATTTATACATACATATTATAAAATACAAAGGCTCTCTGTCTGTCTGTCCGTTTATGTTGTTTTACGCGAAAACCACTTATTCGATTTACATGGCTATTTTTTCACTTCATAGCTATATGTTATCTGGCCAGGTTATAGGATATATTTTATAAGATAAAGTAACATACGAAATAAGCACAGATGATAATGGTGAATCAATTCGCAAAAAAGACCCATTTAAGGCGCTTAAATGGCTTACGCTGAATAAACCATACGAGATATATCAAGTTAATATTCTACATAGTTGTAGACCTTAAAAAAATCTACAAATACATCAGCGATAGCATATGTCTATCTTCTCGGGATCATCCACTTTTCGACACATTTTTTTCTGTAAAATACCGTCGTGAAACCTCCGTGGGTGGGCAGATGGGAGTGAAAGCAGCATCACGATTCGCGTCTGATGGCATTCAGTATTCCACGCGAGCGCAGCCGGGCACAGCTAGTTTCAAATATAACTCCCAATTCAAACGCAAGATAATACGTCAAGGTTGCGCGAAACACACACACACTGAAACTATTAGTTCAATTACGTAAGCAAACAAACAATTTAAAAAATTGCCTACCTACTTACAGCCATTTTTTAAACGTTATGGATATGTCAGAAATCAATCCAGGTCACTCTTGTAATGTCGACCCCTATTTTTTATCAGGTATATAAGCAAGTCACATTCTGACGGGGGAACCAAGCCGGTGAAGCTGTAAAGGCCGCAAAGGCTCCAGGGCCCGTAAGGCTAACAGTATAGTCAGTACATAAAAAAATATTACGGGGGACAGTTTTTCTTTGGACATCCCAGCGATTATAATAAAGTTAGAAGAAATCCCGGACGTCCCGAAGACATCCCGGACGTCAGCTTGTACGAGATTAGTATGGCTCTCAAACAGCTTAAAAACAACAAAGCTCCCGGAGATGACGGAATCACAGCCGAACTATTGAAGGCGGGTGGTAAACCAGTACTGAGGGCCCTTCAGACATTGTTCAATTCCGTCATCCACGAAGGTAAAACGCCGCAGACATGGAACAAAAGTGTGGTGGTACTCTTCTTCAAAAAGGGTGACAATACCCTATTGAAGAATTATAGGCCCATCTCACTTTTGAGCCATGTTTATAAGCTGTTTTCGAGAGTTATTACGAACCGTCTCGCTCGCAAGTTCGATGACTTTCAGCCTCCCGAACAAGCCGGTTTCCGAAAAGGCTACAGTACCGTAGACCACATACATGCATTACGGCAGGTTATACAGAAGACCGAAGAGTATAACCTACCCCTTTGTTTAGCGTTTGTGGACTACGAGAAAGCCTTCGATTCGATTGAGACCTGGGCTGTACTACAGTCTCTCCAGCGGTGCCAAGTAGACTACCGGTACATCGAAGTGTTGAAGTGTTTGTATGAAAACGCCACTATGCCAGTTCGACTGCAGGATTAGAAACCTATCTTGTTGCGGCGGGGAGTCAGACAAGGAGATGTTATCTCTCCTAAACTGTTCACTGCTGCACTGGAAGATGTTTTCAAGGTTCTGGACTGGGAAGGACTAGGCATGAACATAAACGGCGAGTACATCACCCACCTTCGGTTTGCCGACGACATAGTAGTCTTGGCTGAGACCATGGAGGACCTCCGTGCGATGCTCAATGACCTCAGTAAAGCCTCTGAACGAGTTGGTCTTAGAATGAACATGCACAAGACGAAGATTATGTCGAACGTCCATGTAGCGCCAACTCCCGTGAAGATCAGAGACTATACGCTTGAAATTGTTGAAGATTATGTTTACCTGGGACACACAATCCAGTTAGGTAGATCCAATTTCGAGAAAGAGGTCAATCGTCGAATCCAACTCGGCTGTGCAGCGTTCGCTGACATGATGATGATGATGATGATGAAGAAATCTACAGGAGAACTACAACCACAGAGTCGTGTAAAGACGTTTTCTCTGGGCTACGACTGCGACTGATAGCAACTGAATGGTGAATTTGTTCTACTTTGGTATTTTTCATACGAATAAATTATTTTACTCCAAGCGGCATTTTATAAACCTCGGGTGTAATAGTACATATTTATTTGTAGTTTATTTAATTTTCTCTACCTAATCAAAAAAACCATGATGGTTTTCACACATACGTCATTAATAACTTGGCTGCCATGGATGGCGTCAATGCCAATTTCACGCGCATTTTGTGTGACTTTGAGAGCCGAAAGGTTAAGTAGATTGAGTAATATCTATTAGATTTTTTAGAATAGCAAAGTAAAATGCTGGAACTATATTGAACATAAATAAAAAAAGCATAAAACAAATTATTAATTTTAATTTTTTTTTCACGAATAAATAAAATATATACGTTTGGTTTAATATAAACAATGTTACTCTCGGTAAAACGATTTCAACACGATATTTTCGATAGAAAATTACACCGATATAGCTATCGCATTCATTTTTTATTATTTCGCTCGTAAAATTGCAAATGACCACGTCGTTAAAGCGACACGGACAAAATAATGACCCCTTAATACACAAAGTTTAATGTCTTTTAAAATGTTATTCTTTTTCTCCTTCCCTCATCCAATATTTCAGTTCATTTTATTGATATTAAATATGGGTTTTTTACATAAAAAAACAATCATATATTTATAGATGATTTTATTTTAATTTAGATGAGTAAATAATTGAAGCGTATTATTGCGAAAAAAAACTTAACTAATTGAACTTCAATTTCCTAAAATATTTTTAGTACGTCTAAGTGACAGCGTAATAGCTGACGAATAAGAACAGTACATAAAAAAAGCGGGTTCAAAAAAAGGACGTGTGATAATTTTATCATTATGTGCATAGTGAGAGCGACTCAGTCGGATACAGATCCCATCACCCTTCTCGATTACTGAATATACACTGGCCGATTTCGGAACACGACATGCCTAAGCGTGTCACTACGGTGGGTATATGGTGGTCACGATACAGTCGGACACAGTTGTCATATCCTACCACCCAGCAATAACATCAGTAACTATTCGACTGGCCTTGAAAGTACTGACAATCTTGTTAGACTTATTATTAATAGCACTGTTAGAAATACTAGAGTAGATTTCCAACATTATAAACGCTTGAAACTTTATAAGAATGTAGGAGGAGCAGAAGTTATATGAATACAATTAATTATGCTATGCGTGATATTCTCCAAAGAAAATTGTTTATGCGGTCAGACATAGCGGAAACTGTGTTTGACGGTATGCCAGTTTGCGTTTGTCTTAGAGTAACTACACAACAATTGCCTTAAACAGGAAATAATTTGTAATCAAAGCAAACAGCTGGACAATTAGAATTAACCAGAGTTTTGTATTTTTATTCTTCATCTCTGTATTGTTTTCAACAGTGAAACCCAAAGAAAAATTTTTGCTAAGTGTGTGTTGGGCCAGGCGCAGTGTAGTGTTCTGTAGTTGCCCATCATAATAACAAACTTAAGTTACATTTATGTTATACTGTACCGGCGTCGGACCGGGCGACGGCAGGGACACGGCCAAACTTTTATTTTATATATTTTATGAAGTAATTAATGTTACACCAGCCCGGTGACCCAACGCCGAGCCCTGTGTAACATGAATCATCCTTTAAACAGGAGTCTTTGAGTAATTTTCTATGTAATTTGTACGAAATTACTTCTCCAAATACATTTTATAAGTTCATTGACTTGATTGAGTTAATTGACTTCATTATATATACTACTACCATGATGTTTTTCACATAAAAAACCATTTAACTACATGTCCCCCCACACGAATCTAATAAAAATTACCAGTTTAAAGCTTAATATTTCGCACACGGGTCCTTGAATCAAAAAATGGTTTTCATAGACCCACAGTATCTTTGAACGACCTATCCATGAATACCTCACACGATGGAATAGACGAGAAAAAATAATTCATTCCCCTTTAGTGTAGTGGAAGTACCCTAAATAATTTTTTTTTCAAGATTTTATCTTATCACTTTCTTGGCGTGATTAATTTGTATATATATATACCTCTTACAAATTACAGCTTTCTAGTTCTAAGAAACTTAAAAGTGAACAATAAACAACAGCAACAATACCATTTTATTCTTAATCTAAATGATCAGAATCTTTTGTTAAAATTATAGGAGACGGCGGTATTTCAATGTTACAAAAAGCTTTACCCAGTCAACCCATAAAATATTATAAGACAAAACTATAGAAGAGTAACGCAAGCCAGCTGCGCGTTAGGTTCGTCGTATTTGTCCTGTCAAACCGTAAGTTCTAGGGCGTGTCAAATCCCCACTTCATGAAAATGACACGGGTTTAAAAAAAAAATTGCCATATAATAAAATTGAAGTGTCTGTTTGTAATGTCAGACTAACAGCTTTTTACTAAATGCACATGAAAGTACACACGTACCTACAACAACAACAAAACAATTTTTATAGTATTTGTCCCTCTGTCTGCTGGTACCACGCAAAAAAAAAAAAACCTTTTTAGTAGTCCACGAGAGTACATTATGAATTGTCAATATTATTGACATTGACATTGATTAAAAATAAAATTACGGGATGAAAATAATTATTGCGTAATAAACGAGTGCGGAGCCGCGGGTGCACAGCTAATAAATTTAACAAAAAAAAAAAAAAAAATAACGCGGTCGTCCCTCGCATACTTTTTACGAGTATACTGCCTACTACTTTTGTGCGAAATCCAAATACCAGTGCTTAATTATATAAAAAAAATATCTAGAAATCTTATTCAATTTCTATGAAATATCACGTTATTCATGCTACCAAAACTTTTCTATGAATCAGCGGAATACAAATCGGTATTTAGGTTAAAATAAAATGTAAACAAAACGTCTCGTCTCCTGTAACTCGATGCTGAAGCTGTTGTGGACTCATTTTTTGGTAAAGGCACGAACATTTATAATTACTATAAATACTTATTTGCTTATAAAAACGGAGCCTAACATATTATCGTCGTAAACAGTGATTCAATACTTGCTAATACAAGAGAAAAAAAGTCAAGCCAGCCTATCTATACCTTTAAATAAATGAAAGATACGTGTAATTTTTAGGTACGCGCTTATGTGATGCATAAAATCGAGCGTGATTATAATATTCACCACAATGAAATATAAGATTTAGCAAGTAACTTCATATTGTTAAAAAAAACGAATCGTAAAAATTAAACCCTTATTTTATTTATAACGAGCTTGAACTCGAAAAAATATTTAATTTAAAAAAAGGTGTGTGTGCGATTCACACACGATAGAAGTGAAACTTCATTTTAAAAGATATTTTATATTTTATTTAAACAGTGTGCAATATACATACACACCGACATATGCTATCTCGCTCTGGCTCACACAAAGAGGGGAGACCGATAATGTGCGTTAAACGTTTAACGCGTTGGAACTCGCATAAGAAGTTTCACTTCAAAAACATACCTCGTACAAATATATCATGATAGGGTACAACATATACTACTACTAATCATATTATTCATTAGTTCTACGTAAAGTTCACTACTGGTTGTTTCTATGTTTTACGCGAATACGTGAACTCGTATATCGGTGTTAATAAATCACTTGTTTTTAGAACAAACAGAGGAGCTCAATTGAAATACAATGCGGTCCGGCGCCTCGAAACGTCAAGATCAACCTGTAAAAGCAAAACGTATTTGCAGTAATTGTATAATGCATCTTCACATTTATTTGAGAGTAAAATACATTATAAATATCTGTTTTTCATCTTTTAATTAATCTACTTACAATGCCTCCCGCATCCCAGACAACTTTTGAGAACTTAGTTAAAATACTTCATAGGTTTAAAATATTAGCCGTGAATTAATATTTATACATCATTAGTTAAAAGTATTATACATATATTTTTAATTAACATAAATATGCCACAAATAAAGAGGCATTATGGTGACATGACCACTTGTGACGTCATCGTTCAATAAAAATGAAACACAGGTTAAAGTTTACTAGAATTTCAGTTACCTAGGTGCACAAATTTCATAACTAAAATTCTAGTTGAGCGCTTCTGTGTATATATACTGAACAATGACGTCATTGGTTTCTTATTGGCATTTCCAATATCGTGACTCGCAGACAAAAAATATTGACTTTACCAAAAAAAAACAAACTAAATAAATTTATAATTATTTTTTTCAGATTTGTATTGTTTATGATTTTTTTCTAAACATAATTATATATACTGTCTGCTCGCGGAGCTATTTTCTTCTTCTTCTGTCGTGTCTATTATTTTATATTGATTCTGACTTAAAGATTTATATCGTCACAAGACCGTTGAGCATCTGAGTATTCATCGAATAGAGCACAGGAGAAGATGTAATATGGTTTGGTTGTCACCGCAGTCGCTTAGAGCTTCGTTTGGTTGTCTAAAGACCACATTTAAGTATTATGTACTTGCAGCTGCCCAAATGAGTTCGCAGTCGGTTTAATGACTCCCAAACGAAGAGTGGCAGTTTATTTCCTGAAGCTGACTTCAGCTAGTTTTACCAGCCAGTCTCCTTCATGCTTGTATTTGGAGAACGTCCATAGATTGAGCTATAATGAAGTATTTAATCAATCAAACCTGACAATGGATTTACTGTCGTTTTTTTTTGACTATCCACTTTCGTAATTTGTTCTCCTGCTACACTCAATAAAATTAATATTTGTAAACAAAAGCAATAATAATCTAAAGGAGTTTAAATAAAACAAGAATAAAAACTAAGAAATTTATGAGGTAATAAAAGAAAAGCTTTCTTATCATAAAAGCTTTTGGAATACAAATGAGATGCAATAAAAATTCATATATTGCCAATAATGATTCACTTAAAATTCAATCTTCGAAATTTAGGTTATGTATTTGATTTATTCGCTTATTGCGAATTTACAACTGACTAAGACCTACGTTATATGTCGTTTTGATAAGGATGATGGTGACGTAATCCTGAAGTCCCTCATCAGGGATAAAGAGTTCGATGTAGGTAGATCGTGCACGGAATTTCCTACTCTTTTCAGCCGTAACCATTTGAAACAGACTTTTGTTCAACAGAACGCCTTCAGGGAGTTTGGATAAGGACCAGGTCTTCAGAGATATGTTCAATCCATAGCAGTTTTCCTAAAAGAATCTCTTTGTCGATGGGCTTTTGGTCAGCCTACTTCCACTGTCATACATTAGAGATAATTGATTGAATTAGAATATTAAAATTTGAGAGAATGTAATTTACTATTTCACAAATTTCCTAACATGTAGGACCTACAGGTGCCTTAATTAACTGCCCTACGTACCCATATTTCCACTCTTTATATTACAATAGACCCAATCATGTATTTAGACAATGGAAAGAGAGTAACAATACATACCCAAGAGAAAAATATGCCTATAATATATATCAATAAGTAAAAAGGTACGCCAAAATAAATATATTTACTCGAGGCCTTATACTGTTTATCATGCGTGGAACAAAGGACTATTTTGTGGAGGTTATATGAACGTTGGGAATAATGAGGGGGACTCATGCTAATAAAATTCTAGACGTGTCGTGTTGTTCGGAATAGTTTGGATTCACAGCGAGCTTGGTTAATGTATACGCTTGTATCACACACGGATGATTAAGATAATGAGCTTTAAATTTTAATAAACGTACAATCAGTTTGTACGTAAACATTGAGTGTTTTGAAAACTGTAATAACTAGATAGATTTGGAAGAATTTACTTCATACGCTTGGTATTCCTTTATGCCTTTAGTTAACATAAAACTTAGTTACTTGAAATCATTTTTTTATGTAAATTATAATTTCATTCTGAAAAGATAAATTGAGATTTTCAAACTTAACTGATAAAAGAGCTGAGATCTAATGGGTGCCAAGTTCCATTAATTATAGCTATAGGAATGCATATTTTTCAATTTATTTAAAAAACAATTTCTTACTTTTTTTGATATGGTATTTCTAACTTGGCAACTTTTAATTGTCAATATATATTTACGTTTATTTATTAAGTTATTATATATATTACGTCAATAATATTTTTTATCCTAAATATAATATATAAATTTTAATCAAAATCCGTTAGGGATTTTTTACGTGAAAAGGAATCTAATTATGCCATTCTTCAATTGATAGGCTATATGTAAATCTGTCTTGAGTGTTTTTTTGTGTTTTCAGTTTCTTCAAATTGTGAAAATTTAAGAACATTTTCAAATAAATCCAAGGACCCAGACAACAGTATGTGACACGTTGTCGTTGCTTTAGTCACAATAATGCTTAATGTATGAGCAGTACAACAACGAACAAGGGCGTTCTTAGTACTTTTGACTTACCATACAACTCACTGGAGACAAATGGTCTTCCACGGTGATGAACATTTAACTATCTCTAACAGACACTCCTGTAAAACCTTTTCATTTCAATTTCGTGTAAAATCACGTAACATATTTTTGGAAAGCAAAATGTACCAAACCTTTTTCTGTGCGATTGGAATTCGTGAATTGGAAATATCAAATATTGTCACAGCTTTATCGTCACTATCTGTAGATATTTTTGACGTTTATTTGTGAATAGGGTTTAGAAATATGTATTTCGTAAGAATATGTTTCGTTTTTCAATGGCTTTTCTTACTTTGATCCAAAGTGAAAGAATGTTCCAGATCAAAGATCGATATCGAGGGCAAAATACTTAATGTATAGCACTATCTTCTACAGTTTCTCTTTAGCTCGGCAATAATGATGCATTAACACATAATTATTGTTGAATAACAAGACAGTTGAGAATCTGACTCCTCCATAGTCAAAGTGGTCATGGCGTGAAACAAAAAAAAATTGTGTACTTGGTACACACGTAAAATGTTATATCTCTTTGGCGTAACGGTACAAAAATACTTTCAAAAATTTATCCCGCGTGCCAGCGATGACGTTAGCCATGAAAAATTATAACATACCTACTCAAATTCATTTTACTAACTTTTATGTTTTTTAATGGTGTAAAAAAACATTAATTTTGTGTAAATAAAAAGTACTTTAATTTGATTACACAGTTTAAAAAAAAACCAGTAAATTAGACTTCATATTATTATATCATCGATAGCTAACGACTTCCGTCACATGATGATAAAAATAAAAATGATATTTAAAAAAATGCCGTTTGCGTGTTGGACCACGCGCAGTATAGGGTTCCGTGGTTGCCCGTCACAATATGCAGAATTAAGGATGTTTTTTTTACATCAGGCCAGAGCCGGGCCTGGCGCCGGCCGGAACACGGTCAATCATCTATCTATAGTATTACTTAATACAAAGTTATACTATAGATGTCTGACCCTGCCCCGGCCCGGTGTAGCATGAATTACTTCATACAAATGTATACTATAGATGTTTGACAGTGTCCCGGCTGGCACTCGGCTTGGTTTAACATGGATCATCCTTTAGAGAGAACTCTTTAAGTAGTTTTAACTTCAACTCAAGGTTGTTTGGCTGCGATTTTCTGTAGGGTGGAGGTAATCCACTAGTCGGGCTGCGCCAAGTAGAGAGAAATCTCCAAAGGAATTTCTATGCGTCCTACCTCTCTTTCCTTGACATGGTTATTAGCGGGTGTTATCAGGATTAAATACATGAACAAAGCATTCTCTTTAAGTTACAAAATACCTGTAGAGATATGAACGGTCCAACGATCAAAGTGAAATATTTGTGCTGTAGGCACTAGTCTGCTGCCTTTTAAGGCGTCCAGTCAATAGTAGTCGGTCGCTAGTCAATAGCTCATTAGTACAGATTCAGTAATTACACCGACTCGTTAATCAATTTTTTTTTAATAAAACAATAATATGGTATTGCTTATGATGTTGAACAATACAAGGGTAAATAAAAAAATGTTTTTGTATTTGTATATTTCTCCTGTGTAGTGAAAACAAAGACATCTAAGCTCATACGGGCATGAAAGTAAACAAAATGCTTTTATTTCATTTATTAAAACTTTTTGTATAGAGAAATTATGTGTTTATATTTACTTATTTTACCGGTATTAACGGCAACATCAACCATGTTTTTTTTAATGCACAACCATAGCGACGTAAATACCTTTGGAATGTTATAAGTTTTAACTTTAAAAAAGATGCCCATATCGACTAAAACAAAGTAATGTCCGCCATCTTGGAAATATTTATTTTGTTTTACTTGCTTAAACTACCACAAACATAAACAGTTTTTATTTTCTGCACATTTTGGGTACATTACATTTTTTGGAATGATATAAATTTCATTCCCACCCTTTTACAATATCTAAACTCTGAAAAGTTTACCGAAATTTCCAATGTTTGCGTTTTAATGTACATTTAAGAAGTGCATTTTATTTTTATATTACCTACATTTTTGGTTTGATTTTGAAAAATCTGGCCGTTACATAGCCTGAGATGTATATCTGCAAACATGTATGCATGCATGTACACCACTGGACAAGCAGTTATCAAAATATACTATGTAAACATGTTTTGCGACATTTTGGTACTATCGTGAGCTAAACTATCTGTAATATTTTTATGGAACAAGCGATCTTGTGATTTCATACAGGTCAGTGAATATTTTCAGTTCATTTAAGTAAAAAGGGAACAATAAGTTCAAAAGTGAAAAAAAAAATCATCTATTTACATACAATATACGTGCCAGTGCTTAATAAATTACATAATTATGGTGACCACAATACGTAAAAAATAACATTTAACGCAGTATCGTAGAATTTTCATATAACACTGTGCCAAAGTAAAAAAAAAAAACATTTTTTTGCGAAGTACGTACTGAAAGGGCAGCTTTCACTCGCTTTTACGGTCCAATGACGCTATAAAATCTGAAAGAGATAGCTTAGCCGGGAGCGGGACCAAATAAACCGATCTAATGAAACAAATACCCACGTCAAATAAAAAACTTATTGTTTTCTCTAAAAATTAACAGTATACAAATTATAAAAAAAAACCTTTTAGTTTTATTAGTTCGATATCTTATCTTCCTTATTGCTATATGTATTTTTTATTTTCTACAATCATGCTTTGTTCCTTAATATTGGTTCTTTACTGGCTTCAAATAACAACTTCACCTACTTTTACGTTTCTATATTGAAATTAAACACAACGTACATCAATTACACGCTTCTGAATACAGGGTAAGCACTAGAATGTTTTAATAGGAAATTCCTTGAATACCAACTTACAACTATTTGAAATAATCGTTTTTGAAACAAATTTGGTACATGTATTTTTCGACAAACTAGAATGAGAAAGGCCTTTTAATGCTTTCGATCTAGAGAAAAAATAAATACATAGGTAGCCTCAATACATTAACTGAACCAAGTATTATAATTTCTGATATTTTATAAAAATAAACATTTGAAAAACTTTGTTGTGCGATCAAGGGAGATAGGTCTTTGGTTCATTAAAGTATCGTTCATGGATATTCGCAGCGAAGGAGTATGTGTAAACAAGTGTAATTTCCCAAAATAAAATTAGCATCATAATTTATTTACCATAGTATTCTAATGACACCAACTACTATAATTTTGTTTATCTATACATATTATAAAACTCAACGTCTCTCTGTCTGTCTGTCCGTGTACGTTCTTTTTACGCGAAAATCGTTTAACCATTTTTTTTTAATTCATAGCTATGTTATCTGACCCGGTTATAGGATATATTTTATACTAGCGACCCGCCCCGGCTTCGCACGGGTGCAATGCTGATACTAAATGTACCTACCTACCACAGAATGTCCTTATAAACAACATTTACAGCTTTTTTGTCATTAGATAATACAAACATGTTTTGTTTAGAGGTTACTCTTGAAAGAGCGACATATAATTGACCATGGTATATAGGGCCGGTACCGCCGCACTTCCCTACATTTTAAATCCGTAATATCTTCGGGAATATTCATTTAAATTACATGCTGTAAAGGGCTATATTGATCTATATTAAATGGACAATGTATTTAAGGTACTTAATTGGATAAGGATTAATGCTGTATTGCTTAAAATCACTTCGTAAGTAAGTAATTTTTTCCCGTAAAATGTAAAGGATAAAAAATGATTATTGTGGGTTATCCTTAAGAGATAGACATATACCATCGCGGACTTTTTTGTTGACCTTTTTAAGGTGTACAATACTGTAGTACATTATTTTGATTTATCTCGTGGGGTTCAGCCAGCGTTTGCAATGTAAGCGCAAAAAATTTGTTTATTTACGACATCACTTAGAAACCTCTAAATTTACCAGTGTTTCTCTACAATATTATGTATGTATTATACATATAAACCTTCCTCTTGAATCACTCTATTTACTACAAAAACCGATCCGTTACGTAGTTTTAAATATTTAAGCATACATAGGGACGGACAGATTATATCGACTTTGTTTTATACTATGTAATGAAGATGGTAGTTAACCACACGAAATAAGCAGTGCCGATAATGGTGAATAAATTCGAAAAAAAAAACGCATTTGGGGCGCTTGAATGGCTTACGCTGAGTAAACCATAGAGATATAACAAATTAATGTTGTACATAACTGTAGATCTTAAAAAGAACTACAAAAAAGTCAGCGATAGCAACTATCTATCTTCTAAGGATCAGGCACGAAAAGTATTTTTGTCTTGTGTCTTTTGAGCGGAGCAGCACGTTTCGCGTGTGACGCGCTGTTAAATCCTGTCACCTGAACTACAAGTGTCTTCTCCAATAACACAATTATTACATGTTCCTTGAATCTTACATTACAAATTATAATAAATAAAATGTGTGTGCTTATGAATTTTGTGTGCGTATATGGGCTTTCATTATTATTATTTACTAGCAGTGCGAGCGGCTCCACTTGCGTGAACAAAATAAAATAGTTTTTATTATTGTGCCCAATTTCATCAAAATCCATTTAGCAATTTTGCGTGATTGAGTAACAAACAAACTCTCTTTCGCATTTATGATATTAGTTACGATCATTTGTTTTAATTATCTATGGTTACGATAATCTTGAAATTACATAGTGACTAAGTTAGTGCTTCTAATATATTCTCTATTCCAAAACAATAATGTTTATAGAGAATTTCCTGTAAATCGATTATGTAATTAAATCGATGATTATATAGATTTCTAAACTTATTTCGGTATATAAAGATAAACTAATTTTTGCCTGCCTATTTGTTTTAGGTCCTAGCGTTATCTTTTGTTAAATAGAGTGAATTAGTGTATATAGATATTACATGTTGAAAGCATAATCTTTACACTGTGAAATAAAACCTTATCGTTATACAGATGACAACTACCAAAAATACTTTCTTCTACAAATTTACTTCTAGGCACATCCAATTATTTAAAAGATTTCATTTAGAGTCCGACTCTTAATACTAACAAGGGAGTTTTGAATTTATTTAATAGATTAAAAGTAAATCGTTTAACATTTAAAATACTTTATTTTTATTACTTAATTATTTTGTCGCTAAATATAATTCTAGAACATAAAACGTATTTCCTGTGGGATACGAATGAATTATAATATATTATCTTATACTTTGTGTATACCTATTAAACAATGAGCTTTGATAATTTAGTAAGATAATTATTTTTTCCAGAAATCTAATGTTTTATTCTAAACTAACTGAGGGCCACGGTCTCACCCGTGTTCAATTTATTCGACCAATTGTCCACCGCGCTTGCCACCAACGCATGGTGAAGCCTATGAGTGTTCCTTCTCACTTCCTGTATTTTCTTAAAGCTTTCCAGATCGCTTGCCATACGTAGCTACAGCTCCCCTTCTTAGAGTCGTAATGTGAAGTTTTAACCTTCCTTAATAAATGGGCTATAATATACTAAAGCAATTTTGCAGGTCTGACTGATCATCATTTCAGCCGAAAGACGTCCACTGCTGGTGAAACCGTATCCTCGCCCAAAGATCGCCACAACGACCGGTCCTGTGCTGCCCGCCTCCAGTGGGCTGATAATTCAGACTGATAGTTCAATCAAATAAACAAACTATTTCATAAGCTTTATAATACGACTGAGTTTCGCTCGGTGTATTAAACTGTTAAGAAATATCCTATTTAGGTGTAGAATAAATAATATTATATATAATAATAATTTGCAGTTTAAAACATCATCAAAATTCAAAATTTCATACCAATGGTTAAATCCATTTTCAAGAAATTAATTACATATACAAAATTGCTCAATTTATATTATTATACCATGTAATTACATTTTGATCTTGTACTTGACAGATACTAAACAGAGATGATGTGTACCTATATTAAATGTCAACAATGAACGTACTGCTTATGAAATGGCAATAATAATATCGATTAAGTCAATATCATAATTATTCTCACTATACATTAGTGTTGTCAAGATATTATATATAGTAACCCCATTGAATAAAAAATCTATGATCAAAGCATATTAGTGAAAAATAATGTATTGAATGTTACCAAGGGTTTGATTTAGCAACAACTAAAATGATAACTACACTTTCCACTTCTACTTATCGAGCTACTACTGATGTGATTAATTTTGTTAAACATACTTAATGAATTAACTAAGTAGTTTTGAGAATGGATTTATTTAGATTGCTGAGTGTTTTCCCCTGAATGACATAGGCGATATTTTATTCTTATTAAATTTTACATTGAAACTTTCTGTGCCCACGGCTCCGCTCGCGTGAACTATAAAATGCCGTCGGTCGAGCACACGCTCGAATCGTGTTGTCCTGCTCAATTACGGCGCGGCGCGGCGGTCGCCCGCCGGTTATTTTAAAGACAAAAATGCTTATTGTAGGTGATCCTTAGAAGATAGACATATGCAATTGTAGACTTTTTTTGGTCTTCATAAGATCTACAGTTATGTACATCATTAATTTGATATATCTCTTATGGGTTACAGAAACTTAAGCTATTTAAGTGCCCCAAATGCGTTTATTTAAGTTCCGAAGTCAAAAGTCTTAGTACTAGAAAGCTGTAATTTGGTATTGGTATACATATTAATCACGCCGAGAAAGTAATGAAAACCTGTTAAAGCACGTCACAAACAAAAGGGTATTAAGTCCAAAACAGCTTTTTTTATTTGCGTTTCGAAAACTGCATTTTTTCTATAAAAACTGGTAAGACAATAGTATTTCTAGGCCAAATAGTTTATGAGATATGGCAAAAATTTATTTATTGACCGTTCAATTACGCCGTTTCCGAACCAATCAAAACGGTCGCATCTTAGTTGATTTAGTTGCCGCTCAGTTCGTACGCGTCATATGAGTTGATTTCGAATTACGAACATTTCGTTGTCATTTCCGGAGCAAATGCTTAAAATGTGAGTATTTTACACAGTATTATTTTAGCTTAATACCTTTTAACCTGTTAAATTAATACGATTTGTTTGTTTCATTTCAAAATAATACCTTATTGACTGTTTAATTTTAAACAATTTGTCATTGTCAATAAAATTCTTTCAGAATAATATTTTATAGCCCTTTGAGATTATAGTATTTTACTAAACTTGTAAATGTTACTCATTGAGTGGAAGTTACAAATGAAATACTACCTTTTTGGTATGTACAGCTACCTTTCTTTTAAATTTTAGCTTAACACAAAACTATGAAGCGATATAAGAGAGCTGAAATGATAGTGAGGGTAGTCTACTACCGCCAAAGTACACCCGAAAGCAATTATAACACATACAAATAAAAAGTAAAATTGCTTTAGTTATCACACCATGAAAAGAAGTACCTATATTAAAATTAAGGAAAATGCATAAAACCAGAAACGAAGAGACAAGGAATACAAATTTTCTTCAAAATAAGTTTGAACGTAAGTCTAAAATGGAAATGGGCAGTACACATTTCAAGGTACAAAGAAATGGGGTGGACGCTAGAAGTAACAAGATGGCCAGAACCTACAGGCAAAAGAAGCAATGCTAGACCACGAAAACCGTGAGTTGAGAATATAATTAAAGTCACTGAGTCAATCTGGATGAATATTTCCCAGAATAAAGAAAAATGGTACGGGATAGAGAAGGTTTTTACCCAAAGAGATCCTAACACATTAAAAAATGAATTAATTAAGAATAAAAGTTTTATTATAACCAATAATACTAGCACGACTTTTCATTTGTTAATTCTCGGTTAGATATGGAATAAAGCTTTATTAAAATAAAAAAAGGTGTGTGTGCTATTCACACACTATAGAAGTGAAACTTCATTTTAAAATATATTTTATTTAAACAGTGTTTTTACACCGGCATTTGCTCTCTCGCTCTGGGTCACACAAAGAGGAGAGACCGATAATATATTGCTCTCTCGCTCTGGCTCACACAAAGTAGAGAGACCGATAATATATTGCTCTCTCGCTCTGGCTCACACAAAGAGGTGAGACCGATAATATGCGTTAAACGTTTAACGTTTAACACGTTGGAAGTCGCATAAGAAGTTTCACTTCAAAAAACGTTTCATATTTAAATGCTACTGTTTTTGATAATTTATTTCTAATAAACCTTTTTAGTACTAATTAGTATTTATATAATATTAATTTGTCAGTAAAATGTTTATATTATGTACTTTTTAATATGGTATCATTATTAGTTACTACTTGATATTATCAAATTACTGTCAATTTTTAGTATGGCTAGACAGTCTTAAGTGATATATTTGAACGATTTTAACTGCTTCAACAGTATCATCTTCAACTAATCGCATAAAAGTCCTAATAAAACTAAAACTACTACTGACACACTCACTAAACTTACTCAACATAAACTAGGAGAATGCACATTTAAATCTAGGTACAAATTAGGACATTTAAACTTTTAGTTATGCAGTAATGATTTACCAAACTTTCAAATCGCGATTACGCGAAACACTGTTTTGGTGATACTCGTAATATAAAGGGTATTAGTGACGTGCGATATGTGGTTTTCGAGTGAAAAAACATAAACGGATAGATAGACAGAGAGACGTTGAGTTTTATAATATGTATAGATTAAAGCAAACGAAGTCACGGGAGGTTACTAGTAACATATAATATACCTATATAATATGCAAATATAATAAATTACATATTTAATACATTGTCTCTTATTCGTTCAAACAATGTCAAGTGATTTTGTAGCAAAATTTAGATTTCATTACATTTTCCTCTCACACAGAAGCCTGAATAATTTAATTTACACATCGCTGCTTGTAAGTGATACATTACAAAGTTAGACAAGAGGTTCTTCCAGAACCGTCGTCGGACTAAAACACATCCATATTGCGTTTTTCCTGATACTACTAGGATTAGTTGGCGTTGCCAGAATTCACGATACAAAGTGGGTCAAATATGCGAAATGGAGATAGCCATTTGTCATACGAATTTACTGTTTTAAAATTGAACTACAGATTAAACGTTCACGAAGTGCCAAAATTACGAAAACATATCAAAGGCTTCATAACAAATGGGCGTACAGAGAATAATAGTCCATAAATTGCATGATATAAAAGATTCTGTTAAATATTTTAAATAAGGATTATGAAATTTGTGGATAAACTTTTGTCTCTTTATTCAATAAACAGAAGATTACATAAAAAGCTCTAATCAGAGGAAGACTACATTTATCAGTTCTACGACATTATTCAGTTCAGTTCAATCTTACAAGTTTTTCTGTTATAGTCACGGCAGCCTATAGACGCTTATAATACGAGAAGTAGCACATGCGCGTCGTTGACTCTTTAAAACCTGTTGACTTCCCTTATGAAGAACCTCATATTGTAGTCCAATAGAAAAACCTCAGCAGGAAGTTTAATGAGCTGAAGTCATCCTAAAACTTAAAGGTTTGATACCATTCGATGCCGGTTTGCAGGCCGGCATGACAGCGACGACCATCGATGGATTTCAATCTCTCGGTGGTCGCCGTTGTATTTGTATTGTACTTTGCTTACCATCAGGGACAATACAGTCAATGTGCCGAACTATTATATAAAAAAAATAAGCGCTTATAGGTTGATCGACTATTATTCGTTAACTTATAAAACCTACTTAGCTGTTATAGTTTTCCTTTTAACTTCGTTATATATACTACTGCCGTTCCCATATCCAATAACAACTATTTAGCTGATAGGGGAGGGAGACACTAGATTCCAAGAAAATTTTGCATTTTAAAGCCTAATATTTTGCAAACAAACAGAAGTCGGATAAGGAGACGTAATCTCTCCTAAACTGTTCACTGCTTCACAGAAAGATGTTTTTAAGGTTTCGGACTGGGAAGGACTAGGTATAAACATAAACGTTGAGTACATCACCCACTTTCGGGTTGTTAACGACATACAGTCTACTTAGTCTTGGGTGAGACTATGGAGGACCTCAATGGCGGGACACGTAACTCGTAGAACGGATAGCCGATGGGGCCAAAGAGTTCTCGAGTTGCGGCCGTGTTCTGGAAGACGCAGCGTGGGCAGACCCGCCAGAAGGTGGAACGACGGAGATAAAGGTTGCGGGAAGCCGCTGGATGCGGGCAGCACAGGACCGGTCATTACAGCGATCTTTGGAAGAGGTCTACGTACAGCAGTGGACGTCTTTCGGCTAAAATTATGATTATGATAATGATTTCTCAAACGAATCCCTAAATAGAAAAATTGTTTTCACACACCCGCAACATTTTTCAACAACTTATCACCATTTGATAGGCGAGAAAAAAAGACATCTCCACTTTTGGTGTAGGGGAGGTACTCTTTTTTTTCATATATTTACTTTACTACTTTGTCGGCGTAATTAATATGTATACCCTTACCAAATTACAGCTTTCTAGTAACAAGAATCTTGGACCTAAGTCGCGTACGGACAGACGGACGGACGTTGCATAACTACAGAACTACGGACCCTAAAAATTAACTCTAGCAACGTAGTCCTTAGAAAGAAAAAGGAAATTAGATATTATCACTCTATTAAAATTAGTATTATACGATTTTTACTGGACCATAATACACCTAGATCACTGTTTAATATCATATCGGTTAAAAATTTTATTGTTGTAAAATATATTACTACAATCGTTCAAACTTAACATCAATATTAAACAAATAATCATTAAAATCTCGTAAACATTTTAATAACTTCTGCGTATGTTACTAATAGTCAAGTTAATTTGAGTTCCTTGTTGTCAGTCGATATTTCTGACTGGCAAAGCGAACTATATTTATTAACGTTTTCAAACCAACAACATAACTTTTAATAGGCTATACAAGTCCAAATTAAAGTTGGGCAATCAAAATCCTCAGTAATAGGCATCCACCACATTTTAAACCTCACAAATTCATTTTATAGCCTTTGGAAGATCGACAGCTATTCTACAAATATGTACTTGTTATAGGATTTTAAATCCACACTCCATCTACTTAAGGTTTATAATCCGGTAAGAAAAATTGAAGATTTTTTTATTAGGCCACGGTGTGATTATTTTTATAGAATTGCGCTTCTTTTAGACTTTAGTGATGTTTTTATTCCGTATTTGGGGATGCATTGTGTAATAAAGAATGAGCGAATTGTGACTGAAGACTAGGAGTAAAGTCGAATAGAAGCGTGAGACGTTTAGTAATAAACTTAGAGGAAATTATATTAGCTCGAGGCGTGGAAATGATGATTTTTTAAATAAAGTATGTAGCTAAATATTATTACTTGCTTGTATTAACACTTAATTCTTGTAAAATTACAATTTTTAAGGCGTAGTTCTCTTTTTAAAATTGATGATTTAAGTTTATGTTTATTTTTAACCGACGATCTAAATAGATACATATTTTACGTCATATGGCCCGCTATTGAGATATTATGAACTAACTACAAAATAGCGGTATAATGACACCAATTTTTATATATTAGGTCCTTACATATGAAGTTAGCGTTTTGTCGTACTGACCACTCTGATCTGAAATATCTCCTCTTTGGTTAAGAATTTCAAATTCAAATTTATAAATTCATTTAGCTGGTACATTAACAGTCATTCATTATTTTTTTCTTTGGCGTCGCTTATTGCCGCACAATGGAAAACATGTAATATGGGTATATTTAAGAGTACGAGTTCTACCGTGGAACCAGTGCTGCAGAAACAGCTCGAAGGAACAATGATGTGTACGGTGCTGGTGTCGCAAAACAAAGCACGGTACGTTTTTGGTTTCAAAGTTTTCGCTCTGGAAATTTCGACCTTCAGAACCAACCCCGTGGACGGCCGGAGACCAAAGTGGAAAATGAAGAATTAAAGGCTATTGTGGAAGTGGATCCATCACAAAGCACTTCAGAGATAGCTGCAGGCTTCGGGGTAAGTGATAAAACAATATTAATCCACTTGAAGCAAATCGGGAAAGTAAAAAAACTTGAACGATGGGTACCTCATGAATTGAGTGAATCGAACTTGCAAACACGCGTCGACTGCTGTGTTACTTTGCTCAACCGACACAATCATGAAGGGATTTTAAATCGAATCATTACTTGCGATGAAAAGTGGATACTGTACGATAATCGGAAGCGCTCGTCGCAATGGCTGAACCCTGGAGACCCAGCCAAAGAAGAAGAACTAGCTGCTAAATAATCGTGATTGGTCAATCGCTCTAGGCCACAGCTGCTTCACGACAACGCAAGACCACACACTGCATAACAAACAACCACTAAGTTAGATGAGCTACAATTGTAATGTATACATCCACCGTACTGCCCGGTACGGTATCCCCGGAATTTGGACAACTTCTTACAAGGAAAAAAATTCAACTCCGATGCGGTAGTATAAACCGCCTTCAAAGAGTTTATTGATTCTCGCCCCCATGGTTTTTTAGTAAAGAGATCAATGAACTACCTATGAGATGGCAAAAGTGCATAGATAACAACGGTGCATACTTTGATTAATTAAATATATTTTACAAAAAAAAAAGACTTTATATTCCTCCCGTACAAAACGCCAATTTCATATGTAAGGACCTAATACTTGCTTAAGAGTATTTCTTTTTTATATTTAAAGTAATTCGCTAAGACTAAAGGCAATATTTCCATCAGGGTTGGTACACGCACCAGGTTTCAGAATCTTGTACCAAGTACCAGGTAAACATAAAGCTGGTACGCAATATCGATCAAGGATCCTAGTGTTCTGATCACCAAGGAGTTACAAAAAAGACGTCATACGGGGCAAACACGGAATAAGGCCCCTGATGTTTGCCATATTTGTGCACGAACGAGATAAAAAAAAAGTTCCTCCAGGGGGCCGATGACGGTGCTAAGCCCCTTATATTTGTCCTCTAATGCTACTTTTAAGACATTACGATTCGGACATTGTGGAAGAAATTTGTTAATCGCAATGGGTTGAACTTGTCATACAGACAAGTTTTTATGATTTATATATAGGTATTTTAAGAAAAACCCAATTAGTATAACATCATTGATATATCTATAATACAATTCGAATAGAATCCATGCAGAGCAATAACTTAATTTGAACAAGAAAAAGTTGTATTTGACAATTAAAGAGTCAATCAATTACTCTACCCACACTTTGGAGAGGTTAGATAGCGTGTTTCTAACAAAAAAAAAATATTTTCGTTTATTCTGCTCAAAGGATAGGCGTCGAGCCCATGTGAAAGCAAACACAAAGGCTTCGCTACTTACGGCGAAAATACACGGCGAAAGTATACGCAGTTTGTAAGGGACACATTTTTTGTCTTATTATATAAGTGTTTTGTGTTATTGTTATTTTCTATCACAGACGAATAAACTACATCATGCTGTCTTGTTCTATACTAAAAAAATACCGAAAGTGACATGTAAAAGTTCATTTATAATAAAATAAAAGTTCACAAGTTCATGTGGTCTTCGGACAGGAATATTTTGAACGGAAAGGATATTTCGTATCCTGAGTTAACATGAAATTTCATCGAATCAAAAAATTTTTGAGAAAGTAATCAAGTGTCCCATTGTGCCTAATAATCTTAGATACAATTGTGATATTAATTATTTTGTGTATGATTTTTATCAATTAGTACATATTTATAACAACGTCAGGGATAGCAAAGTGTGGGTAAAATAATTGATTGATTAATCTACGCCCGATACGAATAACATCGTAACTTTAATTGCAATAAAACCCAACAATACGCCAGGCAAACACAAAAAAACTCTTTATTCGAGTTTTACAACTTTATCTCTACTAGTAGATAATTTTTTACTTGACTTAAATTATCATCTTCTATCTATATATATAAATAAAATGATAGAAGTTTGTCGTTGTGCGCGTATCATGCAGAAACTACTGGATAGTTTTTCAAGCCCGGTGAAGCTGTAAAAATGGCAAAGGAAAAAAAAAAGAAAAAGAAGGATCGTTTTTTTTTGTGTCTCTCCTTAGATACTTGGTCCTTATCTTATATATATATATAAATATACAATATCATGGATAATTATTAGTAATTTACAAATATTGAGCCAATGGAGCTTTAAAAATAGGTATCCATAAGTTTAAATTTGGGTCAAATTATAAAATCATAAAGCTGTTTTTTTAAACGGCTCTACTGGAAATCATGTAAAAATGAGAGAAGTACACAACAAAAATCATACTCGCTTAAAGAAAAGAAATCTACCGACCGTGATGTCTCATCAGGCGCTATACAGACATACAGACTAAAGGACGTATTAAAATTTATTTTGGCAAAGGAGTCAAGAACAGTTTGTTCAGTAATATTTTCCGTCTTCTCAACGCAAGTCGTAACGCGTTGTACTCATTAAAATTTGGCATCGCGCCTAAGACACGCTTCTCATAGCAATTTATTTCTTGTGTCAATAATTCGTGATTCATAACATTTTATTACTGTAAAGCTTTGCTATAATCTATTTTTTTGAAACTAGACCAGATACCAGTAACATTATTATTTTTAAAATTGTCATTGCGGTCTCAATCCATGCGTTTTCCTTTGTCCTTCTCCATTTTAGGTGTTCAAATGCCACTGAATACCTTCATGCGACATGTATGTACAAAAAATGACAAATAAAATAAAAACATCTTTATCATTTTTGGCTAACTTTTCATCAGGTTGTTGGCACGCGGGACAAAATTTTTGGAGTTTTTTTTGTTACCCCAAAGAAGAAGTACCTATAACTTCCTACGTGGTTACATAAGTACACAATTTTTCTTTTGCACGTAACTGTATAAGTGTGGAGGCATACGATCTGTAAAGAAAATTTTAAAATAAAGGAATTTAACGACGTTCTATCTCAATAATAATCAGTTAATTGAATTGTCGCAATCGACTGTAATGTAAATAAATTTGAAGAAATAAAAGCATCAATTCCGTTGTAAATCATACAGGTATTAAATTTCTTACTGAGAAAGTTTTCGTCACGATTGTGATTTAGAACGACACAGATCCTTCCGCTTTCCTTATAATTAAGAGAAAGCAGACACCTTCGCCCCTACCAAACGTTCATAGACAAAATTAGCACAAGCATTTTTGTCATAGACAACATTTAAATTATAATCATAACTAAATGTTAAACTGAATATAAACGATCAAATATGAAATGTCTTACATATAATAGTTATGTATAACAACAGTCTATTTCATTCCTAAATTTATTCAAATAGGAAAATAACGTTTTAGCCAGATTAATTAGGTAGTTAAGGTTAAAGTTAATTGGTTAGATAGTTTAAATCTTGGACGAGCCCAACTTTTTGTATTTTTCAAATACTGTTACACATTTTCATATATCGAAGTTTTAGTTTAATCTTGTAAAATTTTGGTACTTTTCATTGAATAAAAAAGTGAATAATTTTTTTTATACCACAATGGTGGCAAAGCGGTTATCGCAGCCTATTGACGCTTGCAACACCAGAAGCATATAACACATACACGTTGACGCCCTTTAAAAACCTGGTCACTCCCCTTTTGAAGAACTCCATACTGTAGTCCCCTACGAAAACCTCAGCAGGGATCTCACTTCACATTTGGAGCGTTCATGGAAGGAAGCTCCTCTGAAACCGGACTGCCCGCAACCATTTAGGTTCCAAGGTGTAAGGATGAACTCCCTGCCGATGGCGAGCGGTGCGATGGTGGAAGGAAGCCGTTGAAATCATACCAAGCAATTTCTCGGAACAAAACCTATTATATAAACAGTAGAACACGCACAAGGAGACTCTATTCCTTCAAAAATCCGGGGATTGTCAACTTATTGCCCGGTGTCAACAATTTGGTGATGGCAACTTTACTCTAGTAATAAACACATAGTAGTGGTTACAGACAACGTCGTTTTTAAGTAATTACGAACGAAACCGACACGCCTTAACGCGAAGACAAATAAAACTAACCAGAACGAGAAGCATAAGCTTTTATTTTGCAATTTTTTATAACTTCTATAGGTAACTACATATTATGAAACTTAGCGTCTCTCTGTAGATATATCTGTCCGTTCTTTTCAAGCGAAAACCACTTATCCGATTTACATGTTTTTTTATTTTATTTCATAGTTATGTTATCTGGCCAGGTTATAGGAAATATTTTGTAAGATAAAGTAAAATACGAAATAAGTAGTGACGATAATCAGAATGAATTGAAAAAAAAATACGTATTTGGGGCACTTAAATGACTTACGCTGAGTAAGCCATACGAGATATAGCAAATTAATGTTCCACATAATTGTAAATCATAAAAAGACCCAAAAATGTCTGCAAAAGCATATATCTATCTTCTAAGGATCACCCACAATAATCATTTTTGTCTTCCGTGTTTTGGTGGGGGCAGCACGATTCACGCGTGCTCTCGACCGACGGCATTCTTTAGTCCACATGAGCGGAGCCGAGGGCACAGCTTGTATTTTATATGGCGGAAACAAAGTACAAATTATACATTTGTTTATATTTAAATAGATTTTTTTCTACCGCGAAATGAATTTAGTATTGATCTTCGATACTTAGGTAAATTAAACGGAAAAATTCTTTTCATAATATATTTATTTATAGGCAGTTATTTATTACTCACATTTATATACATTTTAATTTTACAGAATACATTTCAAATACACTTTTTACGAATAACATTACCTCAATTGTATAACAAGGCATACAAAACACAAAAATGTTTACTACAAATGAAATATTCCAGACATCATTCCCCGGACCCATAAATTTAGGTCAATAGAGGGTACAGGTAATATTTGCTAAAATGTTGGTTTTTGTCAGTTTATTTTCAGTTTTATTGTTTGGAGTAATAAAAATCAGCAGCGAAACTTTTGTTGATTTGCCTCGCAAACCTATACTAAATTAATATAGTTTATGTGAGTAATGTTTACTTTTTATCCGAATGTCACGACTTCGCTCCAGTGAATTTATGTTATTCAACCAGAAAAATAAATTTGAATTGGATCCCTTACACACGCAACTGCTTATTATAATATTGTAAATGATATTTTTGCGTATAAATATACGTTTTCAACAGTTTGTTGAAACTTACACGGCAAGTCCTATTCAGTTTAGGCGGTCTATGCAAAACTTGTTTTGTGAAGTCACGATTTCTCTCGAGTACGGCTACAATACTAAATAGAATAACTTTTTTATAATTGCACACTCAGCGAAATTATTGCTTCTGTAAATGCCTAGATTATTTCAAAGAACAAAGATGTGGAATAATATCAAGTCAAAATGACTTTTCGTCTACTTGATAATCACATTCTTGGGTAATTTTTAAATGGTAAAGGGTTGTGTTTTAGTATAGTTATTTTATAATGTGGCATTATTTGCAATAAGATTAACAAGTAATTTTTCGTCTAAAATTTTATCGTAAAAATTTCTTGTCTGAAAACTTACGTGTGCCGGATAGTTGCATGAATTTTTGGAGCTAATAAACCAAATGGTGTAGTACTTATTTGAAGTCTCGAGTATTGTCGTATAGAATCTATAAATCTAATTTCTAAAAACAATATTTTTATAAGCCCTTTAATAAGAGTTAATACTTAACCAAATTTATACCGATATATTACGTCCAACTTATGTTACTGCAAAACTTTATATATTATAGACAGTTCGTTATGTAACAGTCCAGGACATATAATAATTGAACACTAGAGGTGTGCGAATTGAATTGGAATCAAATAGTAAATTAGTAAATTTATGAATAATTTGATTTAAGTTTCGAATATTCAATTCTAGATCCGTGTAATCGATACCAAATTCGTTAATAAAAAAAAATAGAATCGAATGGTAAAAAAAATTCAAATTATTCATAGAACTTAAAATACACGCGCACACAAAATACACAACGCAACGCAAATAAAAACGCAACCCAAGCACTACTTTTTAAAGACACCGTATAATATTATCTTACACGCAGAATAGTTCATGTTAACCCTCTCGCTTATTTTACAAAGTACATTAGACAATCTTATTTTTTTAAGGAATAGTTTTAACTCTTACCTTCTACTTTACTATATAAAACTACAAAATATGTTACAAACACTGAAAATTAAAAACCAAGTGAAGACAATCCCGTTGTCAGCGGGTAGCATGAAATTTTGTGCCTAAAATTTTATAATTTACTCAAGCCTGAAACGCATCCGGTGTCGCGGCCGGAACAACGGAAGTAATTAAAACGGAGGCCTCATCACGAGTAAAAAACCAACAAGACGTGGCGAGTATTAAGCAAAGTAAAATATTTATAACAGTTTTGGTATCTCATATACCCACAATTTTTTTAACAGTGAAAATTATTGAATGAAAGTTTACCTAGTGGTTATTTCTATTTCTACCTAGTTCTAGTACACACTACCGTATTAAAATGGTTCAATCTAAAAACAACAACCACCACCGAGACATCAATAATTCCTCCCCAGTCGCCACTGTTAGACCGGCCTGCGTGCATTAACAGAAACTGGTTGATCTCTAAACTCGATGCGGATAAGCTTTTCACCATATGCATAATGGTCGCTACACAATTTGGCTGTACAGAACTACAACCCCGCAGAGGCGAGCGGAGATTAGGCATGGAAAATATAGCTATTTTATCACGTAACTGTTAAGTTATTTTTATTATTGCTTTTTCAAGAGTATTCAATGAAAAACAACTATAATATGGGAAGTTGAATATGTACAATGTGGCTTCATTTATTTCTGTCTGCTACAAGTATTCAAGAGAGGTAGGGCACAGAGAAATTTCTTTGGAAATTTCTCTCTACTTGGGGCAGCGCGAATGATGGAATACCTCCACCCTACAAGACCGTAGCCAAATAACCTTATGTTGTGTTCCTGCGATGAGTAGGGTTTCCAAAGTTCTTTGGGGTAGGGTGTTCAAGGTCGGCAACGCGCTAGTAATACCTACGGTATTACAAGCTTTCATAGGCTACGGTAGTCGCTTAGCATGAGACGGGCCGTATGCTTGTTTGCCACCTTAGTAGTATATAAAAAATAAAAAACAAATCCAAGTGGAGAACAAGAAAATTCGCGTAAACAAATAACGTATTTTTAGCTCGCTATTTTGTAAATTCATTCTGAGTTATCATAGGATAATATATTTTTCATGTCATATGAAAAATAGCAGTAATACATTTACGATTATTATATGACATAATTTTTCATCACATAAAAATATTTATTAGATATTATAAAATCATTCACAATTATCTTATGACCATTTTTTATGTTATATAGAAGCAGCAGTGATACTAAAATGTAATTATCATATCACAAATTATTTTTATTTCATATGACAAATAGCAGTGATACCGAAAATGGTCGATGCCCAGCGTAGAAATAAACTATCACAGACTATTAAGCAATCAAATGCGAATATTCTTTTTTTTCCACCAATCAAAGTTAATCTAAGCATATGCGTTTAATTGTCATTATAGGTAATCCTAATTTAATTCTTGGCAGGTTTTAGTTTCCAGACATTGTAACGTATATTTTTCGTTCATCTATCGCATGTCCCATTACAGCTGGCCGTAGATTAGGAAACTGTGAGACCCGAGGCGAAGATGAAGTTATTGATAGAATAATTGAAGTTGACAACGATTCAATGATTTAATTATTATTTTATTTTATTATTATTATTATTAGTTTCACTTGCATCGTGGTTCCTTAAAACCACACATTTTTTTTGCCATTATACTCCTAAATTATAACATAATTAAACGTGAAATTTTATATTTTGATTAGTTACTTAAATGAACTTGGCATTCGAGATGCATTCTTGCTACATAGTTGCAGTTTGATTGCGGTTTTGGTGCAGTTATGTCAACTCACATGCAGATCGTCTATAATAATCCTAAATAAAAAATCGTTAACAAGGAACCTAAAATAATACACGGCTAAGTACATTTTCATTGTAACGAATGGTACTATAAATTTTGTCTATTGCATCATTATTTTAACCAATACTGATACACAGCTATACGAAATTTGAACAGTAAATTAAATTCAAAGTTATGCGTGGATATAAAATGTGTGTCAAGATAATAATTTCAAATAACATTTTTGTTTTCTTTTGAACATCTCGTTTGATCATCTTTATTGCTTACATATTCTAATACCCTGATTTTGAATTTCATACATTATTAATATCCGTTCTTTCATAAGATGATTTTACTTTTACAATTTATATGCCCTTTGTAATAATTATGCTATATTTTTTTGTTTTTAATATATATTTCCGGGTGATTCTGTGATCGAATCAATTCATTACTCATCCGCAGTAGAACCAAAGTCACAGACATAGCCCTCAGAATTGCTAGACTAAAGTGTCAGTGCACGGGGCACATTGCTCGTAGAACTGATCACCAAAACGTAGTGAGGGCAGACCCGCAGCAGACCAACGATCTGGTGAAGGTTGCGGAAACTAGCTGGATGCACGCAGCGCAGGACCGTTCGTAGTGGTGATCTTTGGGAGAAGCCTATGTTCAGCAGTGGACGTCTTTCAGCTGAATGGATGGATGGGTTATTCTTATACCTAATGTAAACCATTTGACGAATAATAAAAATCTTAACACAGTACCTTATTCCTTCTTCTCCCTTTCATAACAGAACCACACGCGCTGGTCTCCGGAGCCACAGTTTTACGGCAACCGCCATCTCGGCTCGAACAAAGAAATTTCCTACGTCGTATCTTTGCCGTACTGTGAGCCTAGGGAACTGCCTCCCGGCCAGTGTTTTCCCTCCTTCCTACAACATGAAGTTCTTCAAAGATAACGTGAAGAGATATTTGAGCAGGCCGGCATGACAGCGACGACTGTCGGTGGATTGTAAGTCCTTCGGTAGTCGCCGATGTTATTGGATTGCACTGTACTCACCATTAGGTACAGTGTAGTAACTAAGCCGTTTCGATAAAAAAAGAATTAAAAACTAAAAACAAACGTGACTCGTTATGCATGTTACATATTTGAGGCAGTTACTGTGTATTTACATCACTACCTAGTTGATTTTGCTCTGTTATTTGCAGACTCACATGCCGACGCGGCGATAGATGGCTTATAATCGTATCTCGGTAGTCACAGGTTTTGAATTGTGTTTAATTGCTATTATTTACCACTAGGCGCCCTAAACTCCATGGAAATTAACTCTTTATAGCGTTCATTTAGTGTGAATACTATTAAATAATTAATAAAACCTTCCGTGCGATTAGTTAGCCAATTATATAAATATATTTGAATGTACAAAGGGAACGTTAAAACGATTTCAAGTGTAAAACAAAAATAACATTGTACAATAAATTATAGTTTGTATAACAATACTAAGTACTTCGAAAAACACACACTAAGCGGCTTAGCGTAAGATTAATCTTAGCATTTTACCTTCTTTGAGCACATCGATACTTCACTAATAAGTATAAATAAATGCTGACTTTAATGATTGTTTATATGTTCACTACGTGTTTCTAAAACACATGAAATTTTCGTGAAAAGTTGTGCTCACACCCACGGATCTATATAAATAAATTATAGTTAGTTCTGTCTGTATATTTTTAGCATTATTTATACAAATTTTCTAATAGTCATCCTTTATAAAGAAGACTGATCACGAATACGACCTAAATTTTTTTTGCGTCTCCCACTGTATCGCAGGATTTAACTCCTGAACGGCCTCACCGATTTTTATGTCATTTTGTACAAGGGATGCTTATGTCATTAGGCGAATGATAGGTAAGAAGAATGTTTAATAATACTGTTAAAAATCATTAGAAAATCCATAAAAATAAGTTTAATAAAATTTTGTACACGGAAAGTATAAGTTATTATATGATTGATAGGCTATACAAATGAATGTTAATAATACTTTTCGAAAAAGTGAAAAAGAATTACAAAAAATTTATTTGCATTAATTCTCAACCGACTTGATGAAATTTTGTAAACGGGATGCTCAAATGATGGGCTATAAGAATTTTCAATAATACCTTTAGAACTTGTAAAAAAATACAACCGGTTTTTATGATAATTATACACGGGAAATACATGTCATTCCTCAATTGATTGGTTGCAAAAATACTATATAATATAAGTGAAAATAAAATTACGATTTAAAAATAATGACTGCGTAACAAACGAGTGCGGAGCCGCTGTGTAATTCTAGTGTTCCTTATTAGTACAACCAGTTAACAATAGGTGTCGCGTGAGTATTTTAATTTTGAAGACAACAGGAACTAAGTCGCGGGCAAAAGCAAGTATGTACCATATAAAATATTGGGTTTCGAGTGAAAACCAGTGATCGAGGACTCACATTCTCCAGCACATATTTTGACTCAAGGTCCATTTGGTACACACGCATGTAATTCTGTAAACACTAACAACAGGATCTACAACAATACGATATATATCGGGAGAGTGGGGTAATCGCGGACACCTAAGGAAAAAAGTAAATATTAAAAATACTAAATAAAATCTCTGTTAATTTATTGATTAATAACAAAGATAAAGTTTTTATTTATTACTTTTAATCATAATATTTAATTAAATTTGAAAATTAAGTATTTTTTTGTCAAAAAAAGAAAAGTGTTATTTTCGTGATCCTCTAAAATCCGTGGGGTAATCCCGGACAGTGGTGGGGTAATTACGGACAGTACATATTAAGTAGTAACGAGTAGAATAATTTAAGATAAATAAATAGTTTCAACTTATTTTCAACACAAGAAATTAAAATTTTTAAATAAAATCATCTTGAACAGTACGTATATAAGTCATTTGTTAATAGATAAGTTAAAAATAAATAATGAATAAAGAATAAATTTGAATTAATCTCTACATAAATCACAGAGGAACCCTTTGCTTGTGCTTTCACCATCACTGCATTCTTCATGTGCCCATAAATTGCATCCATAGCACATTATCCATTCTTCAGTGGATGGTTCTTCATATTTTCCCGCACAAAAAATACAATAATACTCATTTTGAGTTTGTTTGTTTGTTTCGTTTTTTTGTTTTTTCGTCGTTTTTTGGTTTCGTGTCTTTTTGAGAGTTCTTATTAAATTTGTGATTTAATTTATTTTTTTCTGCAAACTTATAAGCAGTTTTCCGTACAGCTTCAACAGTCAATCCATAGAATATTTTACTGCATTTGATAATATGCTCTGCTAATTCTTTTTCTTGTGCTTCAGAAAATACAGATTTTATTTCACTTTTGGGCTGAACTAAAACTTCTTTTTTTAAATGATCATATATAGTTAGAATAATTTTTGGCTGCTTTTCCTATAGTTCATTGTTTACTTCTTACATCTCTTATTGTACGTTCCAAATTGTTTAGATCATTTTTTTTTTTCAATTTTCTTTTATATATTTTCGAGCCATCTGGAAAAAAGCAAAATTAAAATTAAAAATTGTATAGTATGATTATCGATGTGGGGCAATTGCGAACGTCCGAGATTACCCCACTCAATTCGTCCGCCATTGCCCCACAACGTTAAAAAATAAAAACTTAATATTTTTTTGAGGTTAGAAATAAATAAAAATAAGTAATTGTGTCAGAACATTTTTCTTAAATTCTACTTAACACATCGTAAATAAATTATAATTATATCATTTATGTGTAGCGAGAGTTTAACGAATATATACATGACAAAAATTACATGCAAAAGGATGAAAATATTAAATAATATTTACCTTGAATAAAATGCAGAACCTGAGCAGCTGACTTTTTGTCTGACACTACGTATACATTAACCTACAATTCCAAGTAAAAAAAAACTAAACTTTTTTTTCCTAAGGTACTGAAATCGTGGTGTCCGGGATTACCCCGCGTCCGCGATTACCCCACTCTCCCCTATATTCTTTTAATAGTTTTATTATTTATTAAGTTTATTTTACTTTTGTGTGTTTGTGATGAATAAATGTATATTCTTTCTTTTAAAAACGTGATATTATACGATAAGAAATGGAAATATTTCGATGTTGAATTCCTATATACATATACATAAATATACGTTAAAAATGGGTCTAATATGGCTTATACCGTAGTCGAACTTCGGCCGAATATTCGGCTCAAAATCGTACCGAAACCGAACATCGGCTGAATTGGCTAACAAATATCAATCTAAATAAGATTGCAAAGAATATTCTAAAAGCAAAGTATTAAGATAGCGGTCTAAGCGAGTTTAAAATCTATTGGAATACGTTAATGGTCGCATTCCAGCGCTCATGTGCGACTTGTTTTACGTTAAATCGTTTTTAGCTTCATATAAGCTTAGATTACACTGACTTTAAAAGTCGTTGCGAATGTTTAAGAGCAAATAAATATCTTTTGAAATTTCTTTCTACTTGGGACAGTCCAACTGGTTGAATACATCCAACCTTCGCTGTCAAATAAACTTGTGTTGTGTTTTCAGAGCTCTTTGGGGTAGGAAGGTTCATGGTTTGCAACACGCTAGTTAATACCCATGGTATTATTACATGCGATATTTGGCTACGGTAGACTCTTACCATCAGGCGGACCATATGTTTATTTGCCTCCTTAAAAAATCTCCATAAAAAAATCTTAGTAAAATGTAGAATAACTTTGAAAATAATTGAATAAAAAAAGGAAAAAACAAGGATATAATTAAAAAATGTCGTTGTGGTCCAATGGGTAAAGCCAAATATTCGATATCTTCTGGTTAACGCTTCGCTATTTCTAGTCGTCCAGATTCAGTTCACATTTACCCACTGCTGAATAAAGGCCTTCTATCGCTCATGCCCACTATCGTAATCTTGTACGGCTCTCATCCAGAGTTTACCAGTCATCCTCGCTAGAGTCTACCAGGCAGTCGTTTGGTACCTCCAGGTCACCAAATTCAAACACCTTTGGTCCATCGTCCGTTTTCTCGTCTTACCAAGTGCCTCACCTATTAGCCTCGTGACTCGCTTGCCAATGTTCGCTTTACCCTTTGTTTACCTCCGGATTTCTGTATTTGCAAAACCATCCACGAGTGATACACCCAACATGGCACACTCCAAGCATCTTTGTGCAACTTTCAGTATATGCAAACTGCCTTTTGTGAACGTCCATGTTTCGTTACTGTACGTCAAGATGTGCATGATGCATTGGTTAAAAGCCTTAGTCTTCAAGAAATGTGGTAAGTTCGATTGAAAAGCCATTTAGCAAGGAATTCACAAAAGTTCAGGTTTTCTCACGATGATGACCTTCACCGAATTCCACTGAATTCCAAATGGAAACGAAAATCGATAAAAAAATCTGTATTAAAATAATATAATTTTAAATTGTCATTTTAGTGTGTATGAAGCAACGATTACGTATAAACCTATGTTTACCCTCAGATACAGTTATTAATTGTCTATTATCACCTTCATGCTGAATGTTATAGTGAAAGTTAAAAAATCATGTTGTTCGGGAGGTTTAGACCTGCAGAACTTTGCAAAGCCTAGACATGTATTAATGAATTGTTCGGAATTCACGTACATTTACTAATGTTAATTTGTAACACTATAAGATGACGATGAACGAAAATATTGTGAATTACCGGATATTTATTTATTCAAACGTAACATCACCTGAGGGCGATGAAAAATCACGAGGTAACCTATACGTTTAAAAATGGTGTTGTAGGTAGGTGCCAGTATGCAGGGGGAAAATTAAAATTGTGAATTTTATATCATTTGAAATTGTCAATAGACTTCGGAACTGGCTTGGTGATTAAACCCATGTTTTTCCTCCTATAGAAACTTTGCCCAGTAAAATTTCAAGTACAATTTCGTATTATTATCTAAAATTTATCAATATTAATTCTTAAACAAAATATAAAATGTTTATTGAAGTGTTAACGAAATGTACACCAGGCATTAACTCTAAAATGTAAGTAAACCATTACAATACTAGTTGAGTTCGAACAGCTGTGTCATGAGGCTAAAAATATAAGCATTTATACCGTTTGCGAGCTATTTTAACATTGAAATTCTATCTTTCGATTGTTTTCAGACGCAATCTGTCTTATGTTAACAAAACGTGTAAAAAATCGAAGCATAAAATAAAATCTTATGTGTTTAAACCGTATAAAAATCGCCAAACGTGATGGTCGAATGATTTAGACCGGCGGAATATAAATTCTATGTTCGCAAGTTCAAACCCCGGAATGTACTAACTTATTTTTTCAGATTTTGCCATTTAATCATTCAAATTAGTACTACTGTCGGCTGACAGTGAAGGAAAACATCGTGAGCAAATCTCAACGTTTGAGAAATATTCTTGTAGTACCACTGTGTCTGGAAAAAATATAGAAATGTTTTTTTTATAATAATTCGGAAAATTGACTTCACTGTATTTGATGGTAAGCAAAATACAATCCACAAACACAACGGCGACCACTGAGAGATCGGTAATCCATCGACGGTCGCTGCTATCATGCCAGCCTGCACAAATAACTAGATATGCATAGGCTGATCCCGAAACACGATACGCAAAAGCGAGTCACTATGACGGACTTTTCACAACGTGCATGGTGATTGCTATATCCCTCGTCCATTAATCAGCAGCGTGCATCAGATGCAGTATTTTTAAGCTTTATAGGTTTTAGTGCAGTTGCCAAAATCTCATCTGATGTTAAGTGAAGTTGTGGCCTAAGATGATAACACGCTAAACCTAGTGGAAGACTGGCTCTCAAGTGCAGCTGCCGGAACACACCTATTGGTGCTTGGGACAGATTTTACATATTTTCAACTTGAGATTGGTAGCTAGACAGGCGGACATTAGAAAAAGCCCTGCCATCATGCTTTTGCTTCGTCACGAGGTGTTCCTTCACCGAAAACTCAGGTTCATTGCAGGGATTCGAACTCACGTCAATCGACGCGTGGTCGTACACACTACCCCTGAGCCATCATTGCTTCATGAGATTTCCTTCACCGAAAGCTCAGGCTTATTGCAGGGATTCGAACTCACTTCAATCGACGCGAAGTCGTACACACTACCACTGACCCAACATTGCTTCAACGGGTTGAGGTTACACCCTAAATCATCAATACTTCGTAGGCTGGGGGTAAGCCAGTACTTTCCCTTAGCTATAGACTGGTATTATTATTATATTTATTATCCTAATCAGATTCTATATTCCACTATATTAAAATGCTTAAAGAACAAAAACATACTAAAGCAATAAAAAACACTGAACAAAATAAAAAAGAGAGTAATGTTTAATGTAAAAAGGACCACGAAAGGACCGAATCGTTTGCACTTTCACGAAAATTATTCAGCACTTTTCCTCTAGGCGGTGTATGCCGAAAGCGTAAAAACTTTGTAAGTAACGTAGTAGGCACACATCTGCGGAGACGTTTACAAATGCCCGTCATTATTTAGACATTTCTTATTAAAGTTTTCACAAAAATTTGTCATCGAGTATTCATAAAGTATATTGTACGCTTGTTGATGTATTGGAAACATTTGAAACGTGTTAGTGTTCTAGTTACGTTCATTTGTTGACTAGACACAATTTTTACCGCCGATTTAATATAAACGGTCGAATATAATTATGTATGAGCATTACAACTAGAATGGATAAGATCAGGAATGATGAATGAATGAGAAGTCTTAAAATAGCACCAGTGATAGAGAAGTTGCGAAGTTAAAAGTAACGTATTAACTAGAATAATTTTAAGTAAGAAAGTACATGGATATAGGAGTGGAGCCAGACTGATGTATGTATGGATAGATTATGTCAGGTATAAAAGGTGCGAATACTGAAATGACAGTTGACAAGGAACAGTGGAAATCGGAATGAAAAAATAATTTATTCAATTTAGGCTTCAAGAATTTACTTATGAACGTCAAAACACCACTAACGGTTTGAAAATATCCCATTCATCGAGATGAACCGGCAAGAAACTCGATCAGGCTTATCTTTTTTCCTACTCTACAAATAATATTTACAGTTAATAATCATATTAATAATTTAATTCCAGATATCATTATCATTCACATAATGAGCTAACCTATAAGAACCATTTGACAATAAAACCATGACATGATCCTTATTATAGAACCTAACATTATTACCTATAAAACTTTTATTAGTTTTACTAAGTCTAACACATGGTACAACTAATTTACCTATGTCTATTTCTAGTACAAAATGTGCTGGTCTTTGACAAAATCTAGTTTGTCAAAGTTTTTACGAATATACATTAAATTATCAAGAATGTTTTTGGAGTGAGAAGTTATGCTATTATATTATTGGAAATTGTTCTTTAGTGAATCACGAGGTTCTCATGTTGCGTGGAAGAGGAAGAAATGTTTTGCCGAGCCTACTTAAGAAGGAGAAGGGATAAGACGAAGAACTTTGTAGCAGTATCAGACCAAAAATAAGGGATTGATGATATAATGAAAGGCAATGTCAGGTAAGCATTAAAAATGTTCTAAAACCACGCTGTTATTTCTTTTCTATTTTTTTATTTCAATAAAAGCATAGGCGTATTTGTTACTGCTGATTCTGATCCACTGCCTTCATCAATGAGGCGTTCGATCGTCCTTTCACCCTTCTGCGCATTCTATTAGTGTACATAATTCTCATACCGGGAAGTGTGTAGAATAAAAAATATGCTTTTTATCAAGCAATTGACCAAATTTGCTGTATTTGTTGTACAACGCTTGAAGATGTTTTTTTAAAACAATTTTCGCAGTTGACCAATTTATTTCAAAATAAGCTAGCTATTATGAGATAATAACTGACAATTATGTGAATTACACAAAAGTCAATCGTGACATCTCAGCTCACGTCACCTGAAGACACAATAAAGATTAGGAGATTTATAGCCAATAGCCAATTTATCCGTAACAATAATCTTTTTTATGATGCGTGAGGAATATCTATCAAATATAGATTCGTATTTTGTTGTACTTGTCTCAGAGAAAATAACGCCGTACGTTGATAATCTCATCACGTACTTACTTGGCCGAAATAAATGCTTTAATATACAAAACTATAATTCTAAACATAACAACTAAAGCTGAGCTATTACCAAACTGAGAAAAAAATAGTGTCTGTAAATAAATTCACATTTTATAAATTTATGTACCACTTTACTATTAAGACTTTTTAGATTTTAGAAATGAATAATAATGTGTTTTTATTTATAGAGTCTCAGTTAGGTATTTATTTAGTACTTTCGTATATTCTAGTATCATTATTTTTTTCTACGAATGACTAATTATATTTTTACGTATTATTAAGTTTAGCGTTGAACTACTGACATAAACTAGCGGAACTATCAATGTTCTTAAAAATGTTTCTAAATGTTCTCAGTTTTAGTATTACATCTGTAATTATAGAATCACTTATCATCCATATTAATTTATACACACCCATCACCGTTACTTACCGGGTGTTATCACAGATAAAAAAATATATCAAATCACTAATTTTATCGAACACGAGAACTGATTTAAGTTTGCCATCCATTCGTATATTTTTAATTAACATAATTTTTAATACTTAAGAACACTGTAAATATCTTCTACAAATATTATAAAACTCAACATCTCTCTGATCTCTGTCTGTCTGTCCATTTATGTTCTTTTCACGTAAAAATCACTTATCCGATTTACATGTTTTTTATTTTAATTCATAGTTGTGTTGTCTGACCAGGTTATAGGATATATTTTGTAAAATAACATAACACAAGAATAAAGCAGTGACGTCGGGAAAAAGACGCTTTTGAGGCGCTTTAATTATTGGCTTACGCTTAGTGAACCATAAGAGATATATCAAATTAATGTTCTACATTATTGTAGATCTTAAAAAGCCTTACAAAAAAGTCTACGTTAGCTTCTATCTATCTTCTAAGTATCACCCACAATAAGCATTTTTGTCTTTCATCTTTTGAGCGTGGCAGCACGATTCGCGTGAGTGTTCGACCAATACTATTCTGTAGTTCACGCGAGCAGAGCTGCAGGCACAACTAGTAATTAATATACTAAAAAAAAGTATAGTATCACAGTCATGTCATAACCTTGTTATTCATGAGTGAATCCTTTTTACTAAATTACGCATTTTTATGTAGTATTGTAGTAAAATGAAACATGGCTCTCAGAAACAAGTATTAGACAAATTAAATAAGCAGAATAAATTACTTGATTGATGAAATCCATAAGTGTAGTATGTATAGTCTATATTTGTAGTGTATCATAGAGGAATGATGGCTCAGTGGTAGCGTAACACCGCTTCGACTGACGTGATTTCGAATTCCTACAACGAGCCTTAACTTTTGGTGAACAAAACCATAGCATTAGCATAGGGTACTTCCTAATGCCCGCCTGCCTAGCTACCACCCTCAAGTCGAAAATCTGTTGCCAAAAGTAGTACGGAAATAATCCACCATTGTAATCTGAATAAAGGTATTTGTAAAATGATGTTTAATAGTCGCTGCTATGGCAATAAACGTAGATTTTACATATTTATGTGAAAATATCTACGTCTTTGTTGGGAATAATTCCATAAAGGAAACGACAGGATTTACGAAACGCACAGACAAATCATCCTCCCCCGTGACTATTGTGGTTTTTCCGTTGTATCCCTTACGCAGTTACTGTATTCCCATGACGAGTGTATTACGACAGTAGATTTTGGCGAACAAATTTCACTTTTCACTTCTTGTTATTGTATCACAACTGTGTTCATTCACAGTTTTGCCAACGTCACGTGAATATAATATATTTCTAATTATTGTAGTAATCTTCATTGGAGATCATTCTTTGGAGATTTCTCTCTAAATGGGTCAGCCCGACTGGTGGAATACCTCCACCCTACAGACGATCGCAGCCAAATAACTTTGTGTTGTGTTGTTGCGGTGAATAGGTTTTCCAGAGCTCCTCGGGGAAGGGGCGGTTCTGAGAGTGGTAGGGCATAGATAAATTTCTTTTGAGATTCCTTTATACTTGGGGCAGCCCTACTGGTGGAATACCTCCACCTTACAGAATATTGCAGCCAAATAACCTTGTCTTATGTTTCTGCGGTGAGTAGGGATTCCAGAGCGCTTTGAAACTGGGTGGTTCAAGGCTGGCAACCCACTTATTGACACCTAGGCGCTAGTAGTACACTAGTATAGGCACTATAATAGCGGCTTTCCATCAGGCAGTCTGTATGCTTGCTTAGTAGTTGACAAAATCTACATCAAAATTAATGAGTAGAGAAGTATTTTCGAATAATCCCCTAAAAAAGAGCACAAAATCAGCCCGGACTTGTCAATCAAACTTCTCTTTACTGATAAGAAAAAACGCGATAGTTTATGCTAAAGTATTAATAGACCCTTATTTTTTGCAGTGGTTGGCTGTATTATTTATATCAGTAAAACAATACGTAGTAATTTTACTAAGCTACATAAAATGTAAATAACTGATAAGTTGGGGCGTATAAGGATACTTATATTTTCACTTCAAAAGCATTGTACCGAGCTGTGTTGAGTTGAACGACACAAGACGCTTTGAAACGAATTTATGTTAATATATTGGCGGTTTCGGAGAAACGATTGATTAAATAAAAATTTCACACATAGTTACTTGCTACTTTTATAAGTGTGGTATAATAGGTGTGATGATATTAAGCAGAAAAAATGGGCAAGCAGCGAGTGGAACTCGAGCCCCGAGGGTTCCATGCTATAATTTTATTTAAATAAATATTGTTCGTATATTATTATCCTTATATTATGCAATGTTATCGACACGCAACAACAAGTGTTTAAGTGTCAAACTTTTATTTTGCGGGCGCTTTCATAGTACACTGCATGAAATTAACTGGAAATGTAACTTTGTCCCCTATTAATTCCTGATGGAACTTAAAATATATTTATTATTTTCGAATTTATTCCATAACTCTGCCAGAAGATCTCCCTTAAACTGTAGCTCCTCTGAAATTACCCTATAATCGATCAGTGAGCGAGACCTTTTAACCCCGACACAAGCACAGGGTATATATAATACGAGTAAGTTCAACATGTGTAGCTGTGTATCTTTATGTTGGTCAGTGGCATCATAGCACCAAAGCGGCTGAACCGATTATGAATTAGTTTTTTTTTTTATTAAAGGTGACTTGATCGAGAATGTTCTTAGCTATGATTCTAGAATCTGTTCAGTCATTTGAAGATTATCAGCTCTTTTCTAGTTTAATATGGATGTGAGCATATTCCACGCGTCTGATCTTTTGGTATTATATTACTTCAATGATATAATAACAACTTGGTAACGTTGGCCTGATGCTGCAGCATCGACTGCAATCTGCCCAATTCCTCACTTACTTACATTAGAGGTATCGTGTTTGGGCTCATTAGAATGGTCAAAATGAATAGATTATTTGTGTCATGAGTTTTTTAAATTTATAAATTCATCTTTTATAGTATAAAAGGTCGTAACTCTTTAATGCGTTTACATATAAACTAGATTCTTACATCAGTATAAGCCCATAGACTCTAAAATTCGATATTCATTTTAACTTTATATTTTAAACCGTTTTCGAGGAAAAAAGGCTTTGACAGACTGACAACAAAGTAATCTTACATGACGTTTTTTTTTCTTACTTTTATATAAAGACCTCTAAAACCCACGGAGTTTTGTTACAAAAAGTTCAAAAACCTTTTAGAGAACATATATCACATTTAAATATCATCATACAACACAGCCTTATATAAAAAATTGTTGCGAAAATTATTTCGTAGACACGATTCGATTTTCACTATTTTGTTACTACAAGCAAAACGTATTATTCTAATAAGGTACTCAAATATATTTCATATATAATATTGTTATAAATTCAGTTGTTAATAATTCGCCTGCAGCTTAAAAAATCTAATATTAAGACCAGAAGCGTTTTCTTAAACTGAACATTGTCCGTTTAAATACGAACTACGAAGTACTTTGTTGGAACCTTTCTCTATTGAGAAGAACTAACAAGAATATTAGTGAAATGTTTTAGGTATTATTTATTGTGAGAGATTACTTTTGAAAACTCATTATACGAGATACATTTCGAATTGACTATACTGTTAGCCTCAAGAGCCTTGGAGCCATTAAAGACTTTGACAGCTTCACTGGGCGTGGGGGCGAGGGCGGAAGGCACTCAGCCGCGAAAGCGAGGCAACAAGCTTAAGGGTGCCAAAGTGGCTAAACCTCGGCTCGGGCTGTTGCCGTACATGCAAATAAGTCGCGATCCGACTAATTCCCTATCCGTAAAATTAGATCTAACTAACTATACATATAATACATGTTTCTGCCTTCTGGAAGGAAGGAAGAAACATGAGTATATGCATTTAGTAATTTGACAACTTTTGTCTAACTCTAATTATTCAAAAAAGAAAAAAGATCCCTTACAGAACCTATGTTTCTGAGTGGTGTGCATGTGTGAAGTGCAGTGTCATGTGTGTGTGTGTGTCGATAGCTAGTGAATGCAGTGTCAGTGTACCGTGTAGGAGGAACGGACCTAGGCTTAAGTTGAAGTTGACTCATCCTGAGTGTCGCGGACGTGGGTGCAAACACGCTTGAGTTGAAGAGACGGACAGGTATGATGCGGATTTTTTGTCGAACTGACTATACTGTTAGCCTTAGGGGCCCTGGAGCCTTTGCAGCTTTTACAGCTTTACCGGGCTTGGGGCATGATTAGCTACCGTGATTTCGTCACCGGAGGCAAAATGAACGCATAGTACCTAAAGGAAAGTACAATACAGTTCAAAAACAATGGCGACAGCCAGTGACAAATCCCATACGTAGTCGTCGCAGTCTTGCAGAAATACCTTTTCACGACTCGTTTGAAACATCCAATATCAAAGAAAGGAGGCCTTGACTGGATGATTATACCACATCCGCACGCACGATCATCGCCGTCATGTCGGCGTGATCAATTATTAATTAATAAGCAAAAGGGGATATTTTAATAAATATTACACGTAAAACTAAATAATATATTTGCATAATTAAAGGTTCGAGGATGATTTTAGTTCATCGACATCTAGATGAAGAACTTTATAACAAATCCCGTTGAGCGAATTTCTGTGTTTGCATTCGGAATCTGTAGACATTCATGTGAGTTTCCACAATATGTTTACTTTATCTCATAACGACATAAAGTTAAACAGTAGTTAAACCCTTATGATTGCTCATCAAAAACAACCATTAAAACTTGACTTCAGTTCAAATCATTTAAATGTGTTACATTTTCTCTGGAAAAACAAATAAACGTTTCTTAAAATGAATAAATGGTTTAAAAAATGTACTTATATACTTCTTCTGCGAAAAAAAAAAACAAAAATAGGTCCAAAAATTTTATCCCGCGCACTTACTAGATGAAGTTAGCCATCAATGATAATAATGTGAATTCTTTTTACTGTTCTTTTTTTTATTGTATTGTACAAATTTTATTGTGATTTCTCTCTACTTGGGGCAGTCCGACTGGCGGAATACCTCCACCCTACAGAAGATCGCAGTCAAATGACCTAGTGTTGTGTTTCTGCGGTGAGTAGGGTTTCCAGAACCTTGGGGTAGAGAGGTTCAAGGTCGGCAACGCACTTGTGATACTTATGGTATTGCAGGCGTTCATAGGCTACGGTAGCTGATTTCCATCAGGCGGACCGTTGCCTGTTTGCCACCTTTGTAGTGTACAAAAAAACATAATAGGCACATATTGTTTTTCTTATTTTAAACTATATTTTGTAAACGGATCTTGCTGTGATTTTGCATTAATATTTGACATACTGTTCCTTATTATCTAGGACGCTCCTTTTTTACTCGACTGCACCACGAAAAATTCCATTCTCTATTGTCAACAAAGTCATAGACAAGAATGCTGCGGAACTCTTTCTGCGTCACTTGCGACCTTTGATGTATTTTTAAAATGTGCCTGCGTATTTACTACAGGACGTACGTAAACATTAGAGAGTATTACGACCCAGAATTTTGAAAGATATTTATTGACATGAAAAGAAAGTTTTGAAGACACATTGTACAAAACATAATCCCCGGCACGTTACTTTGTGGAAGTTAAAGAAAAATCAGTTTTGCTAGTTGCTGTTACCTAGACTTTGTTGTATATACTACTAGCTGTGCCCGCGGCTCCGCTTGCGTGGACTACAGAATGATTTCGGTCGAGCGCACGCACAAATTGTGCTGTCCTAAAAATGCTTATGGTGGGTTATCCTTACAAGATAGATATAAGCTATCGCTGGCTTTTTCGTAAGTCTGTTTAAGATCTACAATTGTGTCGTACATTATTTGATATATCTCTTATGGTTTACTCAGCGTAACCATTTAAGCGCCACAAAAGCGTCTTTTTTCCGAATGGATTTATCATTATCGTCATTGATTATTTCGTATATTACTTTATTTAACAAAATATATCCAATAACCTGGCCAGATAAAATATCTGTGAATTAAAGAACAATCATGTAAATCGGATTAGTGGTTTTCGCATGAAAAGAACATAAACGGACTGACAGAAAGAGAGACGTTGAGTTTTAAAATATGTATATAGATTCGATTGAATATTTGCATCAATATACAATTATTTATAATTAAATTAAAATGAAACTACAAGTGCCGTCCATTGCTAAGTAATTGGCATTCTATATAATAAACGAACGGCATAGTTTGAATATTAGAAATAAATACAAATTGGACATCCCACGTTTTAGACTCGGTAAGACCAATAAAAGTTTTTAGGTTTTAAGGTAATAGTGTAAGGTTCTATAGTAAGATTCTTCAGTGCCACATGATACGTTCAAGAACTATGCCAAGCAGGTTTTACTATCAAAAGGGTTGATCATTACGTAAATGTCTCATTCGCTTTACATCCAGTAAAATAATATAATAAATAACTGTACACATTATTTACATAATTAAAAAAAAACCGATCGAGTTTTTTACCTTCTCGTCTATATGTTTCCCGAAGCGGTAGTAGTGATTTTAACGTTCATAAGTGCCTTCTTAGGGTCTAATTTGAATAAAGTATGTATGATTTTATATTCTTTATGACGATTGAATTCAGATAATATTACTAGATATTTTTGTTTACGTATTACGTTTTAAATTTGTAATCTATTTGCTCATCTTTATACCAACTACATATATATATGGGTTCATTATGACATTTCATGAATGTTAAAAAACAGCTAACATCACGGACGTGGCGTGATAAATAATTAAGAATTTTGCGGTTAAAAAAGCCATTTTAAATAAAAACCGCTGGCGCGGTACTTAAACAAGCCCTATTTAAAAATGTTGACATTGCCAATAAAAAAGGTTCAGCTAACGTACATTTTCCAACACGCCTGGGCACTCCGCGGGCCGGTCGCCGAAATTATACGCCTCATTTAATCTCTGTTTATTTAAGCCGTCCGTTTATTAACCTAAGGCCAATTTTTAATGCCGTTTTATACTAAACAATACCATTATATAATTATTATCAAACTGATTACTGTATTATCTTGAATAAATTTTATTCTCTTGTCCTTTTTAAAGTGAAATTTTTATTCTATCGCCCCAAAAAAGTTCGTTCATCTATCGCATGTCGCATTACAGCTGGCCGTGCAGTAGGAAACTGTGAGACTCGAGGCGAAGATGAAGTTATTGATAGAATAATTGAAGTTGACAACGATTCAATGATTTAAATAAATATTGCTCATAGCTTTATTATTATTTTAATTTTTAAAGTTTCAATTGCGTCGTGGTTTCATAACACCACACAATATTTTTTTAAACAAATCTGTATCTGTACGAATTTGGCTACTTTCAGCTTTTTTTAAATGATATAAGTTTAGCATTTGGCCTTAATCTTACCTGATGTTAAATGAGACGAGTTCCAATATGGTACGTAACACGCTAAGCCAAGTGTGGGAATTGGTTTTCAAGTGCAGCTGCCGGAACACACGTATACGTGCTTGGTGACAGATTTTCAATCTCAGGGTGGTAGCTAATTATGTGGGCATTAGAAAATGCCTTACCACCATGCTAAGGTTTCATCACGATGTTTTCCGTCATCGAAAGCTCAGGATGATTCTAGGGATTCGAACTCACGTCGAAAGCCATGAAATGTTTAAATATGAAATTTAAATACATAAATTCTGTTATAGAATTCATATCACATACTATCACAGACAGAATATTACATACTAACACTCTCCGCAAGTCACTTGATGATGGGCTTCCATACGATTATTGACTGCGTTGTTACGTCATCATCGAGACTCTAAAACAAGACCAACTCCAAATCACAAATGCACCAATATTGATTGGGACAGAGCAATTTTGATTTATACAATTTGTATTTATAACTTAAGCTGTGTATGTATAATTATGCTTTTATAATTATTATTTATACATATTATGTATGTATATATGTTTTTGCATCTCTTTTTTATATAAATATGTATACCATTTATGTAATTAGTATTTTTCATTATTTTTCTATATTTATACTTTTCCTTTTTTAATGAATTTTTCTAATTGTACTACCGACAATATTAAGCAATATTTTAGCGATAATATTTAGATCCTTGCCACCGTTCCCGGTCGGGGCATGGACTCTGCCCGGTGTAACATTTATCATCCTTTATAGAGGGATCTTTAAGTTATTTTCAATGGAATTTGTACGAAATTACTACTCCAAATACATTTTATAAGTCGATTGACTATTGCTCGTTAACTTGTAAAGCTACATTACTCTAATAGTTGTCCTTTTAACTTCATTATATATACTGCTACCATGAACTTTTTCACATAATTATCCAAAAACAACCATATAGCTATATCGGGGGCACTTCTAACAAAAATTTGAACTTTAAAGGTCAGTTTTATTTCGCAAACGGATCTGGTTTTCACATTTCCACGATATCTTCAAACGATATATCCATCGACACCATAAATGATGGATAGACGAGAAAAGAAAAATTTCGGCGCTTTGTCGGTGTGATTATTATATAACCCATACCAAATTACAGCTTTCTGGTACTAAGAATCTCTGAGCTAAATCGCGGACAGGCACGACAAACAGACATAGCGAAACTACCTATAAGGTTTTCTTTTGATTTCGGAAAAACGCAAACCAAAGCAATTTGAGAATAATAACCGTTAGGAAATTTCGCAAAAATTTCTTTCTCTAAATAAGAATGAAAATTTAGAGTAATATATGTCAGATCAAGGCGTATTGCGATCCGAAAAATAAAAAAGGTTTTTTAGTAGCCCACGCGAGCGGGGCCGCGGGCACAACTAGTTGATTATAATGTCTTGTTTCAAATGGCACAAATGTTTTGTTCTAGTGTGCAAATACGGTCAAATAAGTTTTCTTATAAGATATACTTCTTTTGGCGAATTTATTGGATGGTAAAATTGAAGCGTGCACACCATGTGACGTCAGTACGACATAATTAACTTCGCCAACAATCAATATTCATCATCATCAACCTATTATAGTCCACTGCTGGACATAGGTCTCCCCTAATGAGCGCCATAGCGCCCTGTCTTCAGCTTGCCGCATCCAGCATCTGCCTGCAGTCTTTCGCAGATCGTCATCCCATCTAGCCGGAGGGCGTCCTACACTACGTTTGCCGAATCGCAAAAATATTAGCGAAATTAAATTATATTTACACAATTAAAAACAAGTCAGTAAAATGAATTGACATTATTATCATTGATGGCTAACTACATCACGTTATTGGCACGCGGGACAAAAATTTTAGAGTATTTTTGTACAAACGTATAAGATCATGTTTTCCTTTATTAATCATCTAGTTAGGACTTTTAGAAAGTATAACATTTTTCAGCACCTGTACTGGAAATCTGTCCGCAACATCGCCTGCATTTCCGCAAATATTTTCATCTGCTATACAATTCTGCATTGCTGCACAAAGTCTTATTAGTGAAAATTGGCCACCAAATGCTGATGTGCAGGGTAAATCATTTGATTTGATTAAAAATTATGATATGTGTTAATATATTCACCACAAGTAATTATTCGATATTTTTTCTTTTGTAGTAAGAGGTATATCGTACTAAACAGCATAGATAAATTTATTCATCATCAGTGTATAAGGTAATATTTTTTTGTGTCCATTATATGAGCAAGCAAGGACGGCTCAGTGGTAGTGTGTACGGATATCGCGTCGACGTGAGAGTTAATACTTGCAATGAGCCTGAGCTTTCGTTGAAGGAAAACATCGTGATGAAACCATAGCATGGTGGTTGGGTTTTTTTAATGCTTGCCTGGCTAGTTACCACCATCCTCAAGTTGAAAATGTATCGCCAAACACCTATAGGTACATTCTGACAGCCACACTTAAGAACTAGTCCTCCTACTAGATTTAGCGTATTACCATTTTGAGCCACATCGGCACTTAACATCAGGTGAGATTGTGGCCAAACGTTAACCCTATTGCGAATAAAAGAAAACCTATGTTAATATCTTATATTTGATAGTCTTCTATCAACTAACGATAAATACTATATGGGTATGAGGTAACGATTAACCTACCTAAGTACCTATACTTTGAAAAGCTCACTAAACTATGAAAGATGAATACGCTTTAGTATACTATCAGATATACAGTGAAGTATAGTGAAAACTCCATCAAATTAGCTCGTTTCGGCGTAACTAGATGACTTCTGCGTGAAGATCCATTTATCTTCTCTTTTTCAATATTCAACATTGTTCATGAATTGCACTGCCAACTAGAGGCAAAGTTGTTATTAGTCGTTCCAATATGTAAAAAAACGTAGATTTATTAACTAGCTAGGTATAAAAGCATTCATTAATATATCCAACCATAATGCGTATGTACTCAGCTCCATTAGTATCGCCTTCTCGACTATTATAACTGGTAACTGGTGTAGTCAATAATGTAGACTTAGCTTGCATTTATTTATGAATTACAGATTGTGAAGAATATGACTACATAATAATTGGTGCAGGAACCGCAGGTTGTGTGGTAGCTAATCGACTTAGTGAAGATAAGAATCGAAAAGTACTCCTCATAGAAGCTGGAGACGATCCACCAATAGATTCAATTGTGAGCATTTTTAACAAAATAGTATTAAGTTACAATCGTGAGACATTATTTTAAGATTTTTACTTGTATATACAGTAAGTAACTTATAATAAGTAAGTAAGTAAGTAACTTAACAATAAGTAACTTTTTCAAGTTACCTTTGATTATATTATAATATTCAAAACTTCTTTCATATTACTTAAATATTTTTTTAAATGAGAAAAGAGGTGAGAAATTATGATATAATTATTTCATTATTTACCCCAACAATAACCCATACAATAAATAATACCCCAACAATAAACCTTAGAATAATCGTAACATCAAAATATTTTTATTCATTAGATTCCAGGTGCTGATAAGAATATATATGGGACTACACATGACTGGCAATACAAAACAGCGTATAACGGTAAAACTAATGCTGCGAATAATAATGGCTCTGTTTACTGGCCACGAGGAAAAATGCTTGGAGGCTCCAGCAGCATTAATGGAATGGTATATTTGAGAGGAAACCGTAATGACTACCAAAGATGGTATAATGACGGTCTTACCGAATGGCATCCGGATATTGTGGAGAAATATTTCAAAAAACTTGAAAACATTCAAAATACGAAAATATCTCAAGACCCAGTTATCAGTAAAACTTATGGGCATGAAGGACCTCTTGTTATAAATGAATTTAACAGTACCTATCGAGAACTTACAGAAAACGTATTAAAATCTTGGGGAGAGCTAGGTATACAAAGAGTTACTGATTTAAATACAGCCAACATGTTTGGAGCTGGAATTTTCACAGCAACAAGTTATAATGGCATACGAGCTAGTTCAGTTACATCATATTTAAATCCTATACAAGGACGTAGAAATTTGAAGATTTTAAAGAAAACTCTTGCAACTAAAATTCTAATAAGTGATCATACAAGAAAAGCATATGGCGTTGAAGTGGAGCACAATGGCAAAAGAATAAAGTTTTTTGCTAAACTTGAAGTAATTCTCAGTGCTGGAAGTATAAATACTCCACAGTTGTTAATGTTGTCAGGAGTAGGTCCAAAAAGGCACCTTATTTCCAAGAATATACAGTGCAAAATAGATTTACCTATGGTAGGTAAAAACTTACAGGACCACAGTATGGTGCCAATAACAATTTATGCTAATTATCCAGATGCATATGACAAGGTTGACGAATATTTTGATGCAATTAAATATATTTATAATCGCACTGGATATTTAGCACATAATAGTTTTGCGGACGTCACTGCATTTTATTCTATTCAAAATAATACCTGTTATCCAGACTTTCAAGTTCACCTATCAATGTTTTGGAAAGACTCATCTATAACTAAAAACGTTTTTAAAAAAATGTTTAACTATCAGGAATCAGTGGCCAACTATGTTGCTGAACAAAATAAGATATATACTCTATTTGATTTCACACTACATTTACTACATCCATATTCAAGGGGTAATATTTCCTTGAGCTCTAACAATCCGAAAGATTACCCCATTATTTATGCAAACTACTTTGATGATGAGAGAGATCTAGAGCTAGTTGTAAAAGGAATCAAAATTATAAGCAAAATCGTCAACACTAGGTATTTCAAATCTATAGGTGCTTTCTTGGATAAAATGAATTGGCCAGCTTGTGATCAATTTACGCTAGATACTGAAGAATATTGGAAATGCGCATGCATGAATTTTGTAACAACATTATTCCATCCTGTGGGTACATCAAAAATGGGTACTAATCCAAACACTTCTGTAGTGGACAGCCGTTTAAGGGTCCACAATATACTTGGTCTTCGTGTGATAGATGCTAGTGTCATGCCATACATAACTAGTAGTAATACAAATGCACCTACTTACATGATTGCAGAAAGGGGTTCAGATTTAATAAAAGAAGACAACAAATATTATTAGAAATGTATAATGCCATGATAATGATCGATATTTAAACATTTTAAAATTGACAAAATTACGAAATCAAATTTTCTTGAAGTTAATTTTATTGTTTTTGGGATTCGAAATAAAATGATTAACATAAGAGTAAAATGAACTTTGAATCAGTGACGACGTCTTCTTTAAATTATAACCTTTATCCTTCACATCTAAGTAAACAAATCTATAGTTCTGTCGGTACATTTATTTTATTTAGAAATATTCCTGATTAACGTCTATTATAAAGGATACTAAACTTACTTAATATATTAGAAAGAAAGAAAGATTAATTTATTTGTACCAACGACATTTGACAACAACAAATAATCTAAAAATACCTTTACATCTACCTAATAAGACCTAAAAATCAAATGCCAGTTGTTACAAATATATTATTACTTAATATATAGATACATATATTACTTAATATATAATAAAAATAGTTGTATGTCTGTTTGTAAGGCAGAATTCAACTCAAAAACAGCTTGACTGATTTTAATGATATTTTTTTTGTACACGGGAAGCTTTGTCATTGCTCAATTATAGGCTTTAAGAATTGTCAATAACATCTTTATTAGTCGAGAAAACAAGAAAAGAACAATTTTCAATTGTATTTAGTGAAATTTTGTACACGGGAAGTATACGTAATTCCATAATAATTAATAGATAATTAATACTTGATCATAATATTTTTAGAAATGGGAAAAATAAAATCTCAACCGATTTTGATGAAATTTTGTACAAGAGTTATAGATAATGTAAGTAAAGTAATATAGTAAGATATATGTTATTCCATAATTGATAGGCTCTAAGAATCGTCAATAATACTTTTAGATGGCGTAAAAAATGTTTTATTAATTTTAAATCGTTTTTCATTTGTATACAAGAAATATTATAGTATGTCATTGCTTAATTGATGAGTTATATAAATTGCCAACAATACGAGTACTAATAAAATTTCGTGATGAAAATAATTAATCCGTAATAAAAGCGTTTGAAGCCGCGGGCATCTTAGATTAATTTATAATTTTAAACACTTATTTTTAAATTGACATCCGTAAAGTTTTACACCATATAAGCTCCCATCTCTTTTGTGTTCCAGGTAGAGAGAGTATCACAAAGAACTAAATGAATTAAGTTGTTCTTTATTGTTTACAATTTTTATTATAAATAATAGTATATAATACGGCTGTAGTCATTTTATTTCAAATTTTTTTTTATTATTCCTATATAATATTATGGAATTATAACGATTGTTCATAGGTTTATTATATTTAGGGCCGATTTTTCAATCGTCAGATAATTTTATAGGAGGAATAATTTTGACGTTTTGAAAGATAATGTATGGAAAACTTGTCAAAATTAAAAAAAAAATCCTCAGATCACATTACCTGTTGATTGAAAAAATCGGCCCTTAAGGGATAAAAAATATTTAGAATTTGATGGTTATGTTTTTTTTTGTGCTACTTTCACTTCTTCTTCTTTTTCCAAACTTGGCAACCTGTCTTCTTTATTGAAGACTATTATCGAGTGTATATATTTTCCAGTGTTATGACAATTTGTGTATCCTAACAAGATTGATCAGAACTCATGATCCATGTTATTATTTCCAAGCACTATAACCTAGATTTATTATGCAAAACGCCGCCTGTATTACACAATATAAGTTCAAAAAACACAAATTTATGAATATAAAATAAAAACCACCATATGACAATTTGAGATCCCGCCTAAAACTCTAGTTTCACTTGAACCACAATTTAAAAGTAGCTACGTTCACGTGAAGTAAAGATGAAGTGTTACACACAGTGAGTGTGTGTACATTCACTGGTAGAATTATATTTCAACAAATTTATCTTTAGGGAATATCTTTTCGAAAAGTCTTTTAATTTTTTTTTATTGACAACATTAAAAACATTACATTAAAAACAGTTGCATACAATCGCTGAAAGCGTTTATATTTTTTTAAATATGCCTAATTAAGCTATTTAAAATTAAATTCCTACTTAATATATCACATTTCTATTATTATCAAATATATTTCTAAGACAACGCTATAGATTTCTTTAAGTTGAACGCAACTAAGTGCACTTGAAATCCATTTTTAGTTTAGCCTTTAAATCGTTTTTATGCAATAAACACTAGTTGACACTGTGGTCAAAAGACAAATTACAAATGAATTTTAAGTGCAGTTAAACTTAAAGCATAATTTATAATTTCTATGTCATTGTCTTACAAATAATTATGTTTCAATAGTTGTGCCCTTGGCTCCGTTCGCGTGGACTACAGAATGCTATCAGTTGACCGCATGCGCGAATCGTGCTGCTCTCGCTACCACATATGTCGATCTACCACAAGTTATTTTAAAGACAACAATGCTTATTGTGGGTGATCCTTAGAAGATAGGCATATGCTGTCACAGAATTTTTCGTAGGTATTTTTAAGATCAACAATTATATGGAACATTAATTTGATATATATCTTATGGTTTACTCAGCGTAAGCGCCCCTAGAGCGTCTTTTTTCCCCATTATCTTCACTGCTGATTTTGTGTATGTTACTTTATCTTACAATATATTTCATATAATCTGGCCTGGTAATATAGCTATGAACAAAAAACTGTTTTGAGTGAAAAGAACATATATGGACAGACAGACAGGGAGACGTTGAATTTTATAATATGTATGGATTATAATATAAATATCGTAGACGTTTTATAAAACAACAGATATCGAATAAAAATCTTTCATAGCCGGAACACACGCCGCGAGACATGCCAAGAAGTAAAACGTGCTTCATGAATATATATGAAGAATTGATATCATTTCTGAATTTCTCCTGAACGGTCACTATACTAAATATTAGGTCCTTACATATGAAATTAGCGTTTTGTTGTACTGATCACTTTGATCTTAAATATCTTCTCTTTGGTTAAGAATTCCAAATTCAAAATTATAAATTCATTTAGTTGGTACATTTGATTTTTGAAAACAATCATTAATTTGTTTTTTCCTCATTATTTTTTTCTTTGGCGTCACTTATTATCGTACAATGGAAAACATGAAATATCGGTATATTTACGAGTACGAGTTCTACCGTGGCACCAGTGCTGCAGAAACAGCTCGAAGGATTAATGATGTGTACGGCGCTGGTGTCGCAAAAGAAAGCACGGTACGTTTTTGGTTTCAACGTTTTCTTTCTGGAAATTTCGACCTTCGGAACCAACCCCGTGGACGGCCGGAGACCAAAGTGGAAAATGAAGAATTCAAGGCTATTGTGGAAGCGGATTCATCAAAACGCACTTCAGAGATAGCTGCAGAGTACCTCGTGAATTGAGTGAATCGAACTTGCAAACACGCGTCGACTGCTGTGTTACTCAACACTGACACCACACCGACACAATAATGAAGGAATTTCAAATCGAATCATTACTTGTGATGAAAAGTGGATACTGTACGATAATCGGAAGCGCTCGTCGCAATGGCTGAACTCTGGAGACCCAGCCAAATACTGCTTTAAACGAAAATTGACTCAGAAAAAGTTACTTGTGAGTGTTTGGTGAACTAGCGCCGGTGTCGTTCACTACAACTTTCTAAAATCTGGCCAAACGATTACAGCAGATATCTATTGTCAGCAACTGCAAACCATGAAGGAACAACTAGCTGCTAAACAACCGAGATTGGTCAATCGCCCTAGGCCACTGCTGCTTCACGACAACGCAAGACCACACACTGCACAACAGACAACCACTAAGTTAGATGAGGTACAATTGGAATGTCTGCGACATCCACCGTACTTCCCGGACCTTGCTCCAATAGAGTACCATTTTTTCCGGATTTTGGACAACTTCTTACTAGAAAAAAAATTCAACTCCGATGCGGTAGTCCAAACCGCCTTCAAAGAGTTTATTGATTCTCTGCCTTATGGTTTTTTTAGTAAAGGGATCAATGAACTACCTATGAGATGGCAAAAGTGCATAGATAACAATGGTGAATACTTTGATTAATTAAAATATTTTACAAATAAAAAATGACTTTATATTCCTCCCGCACAAAACGCCAATTTCAGATGTAAGGACCTAATATTTCTAAATCTCGACTAAAGAGGTTGTTTGATTCCTGGTACATAAATGACACTGTGTAAATTGTACGTAAGCACAAAAAATAACAATTATGTTTATTAACTGTAATTACGTAATTATTAACTTTATTTGGATCTGCTGTATTTTATTAGAATACTTTTGAATGTAAGTTGTACCACCCGATATAAAACGAATGGTTCAATATTATTTTTTTCAATCTAAGTATACTTTTTATCTATGTTGATGTTATTATTTTGTACCGTAAAAAAATATTTCAGAATACAAAATCAGTTACAATGGTGAGTGTATAAAAACCTCTTAAATAATAGGTTCTTACATGTGAAATTAGCGTTTTATATGGAAAAAGTAAAACGAAAAAGTTCATTGAGACCATTGCTGAAAACTCAACGCTTGTTTGTTGGTGTGCTTAAGTTAATACATGCGGTACCTATTTCTCGAACTTTTTCATTTTTCCAATATTTTCAAGTGAATTAATATTGCTTTATCACGCACATCGGAGCCTGCCGCTAACTCTGACGTGTTTTGAGATGGATCCGCTTCAACAATCACTTTTATTTTTTTATTATCAACTAGGGTCTCCGGCCGTCCACGAAGTTTGTTTCGTAGGTTAAAATTTCCAGAACGAAAACGTTGGAACTAAAAACGTACCGTGCCTTATTTTACAGTAGCTTCCCCATAAACATCATAAACCCTCGAGCTGTTTCTGCATCGCTGAGGCCACGGTGGAACTCATATTCATAAATAACGCGATATTTTAAGTGTTCCATTTTGTGAAAAGACGGCGTCAAAGAAAAATTAAATGGTGCGAAAACAAATTAATCACTTAATTCGAAACATAAACACACAAGCCTAAATTTGAAATAAATAATAATAATAATTTGGAATTTCTAACCAAACGCCAGATATAGGAGGTCAAGGTGGCCAGTTCAACAAAACGCCAATTTATATGTAAGGACCTAATATTAGCTATTTAACGGTGAAACCAAAATTTTTTATTGCTACCACAGTATATAATATGAATAAATTTCCAAATCACATGTAATAAAAGATCGCCAGCCCAATTTCCTTGTAAGCAAAATTTGCGGTAAACTTTACTAGATGCAAACGAAGCGCAATCCGTTAAACACGAGCTGAACAACCAGTGCGGTATGACCGCAAGTGCGGTTAGTTTTCCGTCCGAATACCCCACAACGTTTCCTCAACACGATATTCATCCAGACATAGTACAGTGGTAGGTATTTTCTTTTATTCTATATTTTATATAAACTTGAACATTATTATTATCATTTAAACAGTGTGATTTAACGAGATGATTTAAATACGATTATTTAATAGTAATTTACAAACTAAATATGACTATCATAAGATATGAATTTGATCTTTTTGATTTGAGTATTTTTTACATTTCACAACAGGCCAGTTGGAAAATTGTAGACCGTTATTCACAATGATAACCTAAAGCACTTTAGTGAATGGTTTCTTGTTGCATCATCACGCATACGTAGGACTGATTCGGCAACTGTTATGCAGGATCAGAAACCAAAAATACAAATACTCACTAAGTGCTCAGATTTTCAAGATGAGTATCAACGATTCTGTTAAGCACTTACAGCAAAGCATTGATGATCCAGTAGTAGCATGTACGGATGTCACGTCGCTTGACGTAACTTCGAAGCCCTGCGATGAATCTGATCTTTCAGTGAAGGAGAACGTCGTGATGAAACCACTGCACGGTGGTAGGTCATTTTCTAAGCCTAGTTAGCTACTACCCTTATGTTGAAAATCCAGTGGCTGCACTTGAGAACCAGCGCCCCTAGCTAAGCTTCGCCATATTGGGCCACACTGTTACTTAACGTCGGGTAAGCAAATGACCATCAGGGAGATTAGTGCGGAAGGAAGGTCCGTTCGCTTGCACTGGGTGCGAGCTCACGTCGGCACAATCGGAAACGAGCGTGCCGACGAGTTGGCGAAACGTGCCGCTCACAAAAAGACAGCCGCCGACTACGATCGTTATCCGTTATCATACGCAAAGAAGGTCATACGCGGGGACACTATTAGGCTTTGGCAGGCGCGCTACGAAGCTTCCGTCACTGGGGAGGTGACACGAGCTTTCTTTCCGCGGGTCGATGAGGCCCACGCTATCATAAGAAAGACTCGCTTGTCACCTCGCCACGTGCAAGTTCTAACTGGACACGGAGGTTTCGCAGCGTACCTGCACCGATTCAAAATTAAAGATAGCCCCGCGTATGCTTGCGACACGGATATCGCCGAGACAGTCTACCATCTTATCATAGACTGTCCTAGATTCGACTCTTCCAGGTACGACCTCGAGTGTAGTATCGGAGTTAAAATCGGACTCGATACGTTGCCCACTCTGATGCTAGATGTGGAGCATCGCAACGCCTTCTTGGATTTTATAGAGGACGTTGTAAAAAGAGCTGCGCAACGTAATAAATAGGCACAAGACATAGCACAGAAATAACAAAAAATCTAACTACTGTTACAATAACCTCAAACTTTACAGATTAAATTGATCTCAATCATAGAATTATATAAATTAAATTTAACCTCAAATATAATAGTTTAGTAGCTAATAGGCTTACAAAAAATTAGCTTTTGACATGTTTTCCTTATCAGATTTATTTAAAATAAAATGTATTTTAAAAATTACCGACCTGTCTGTCGTGTGACAATAGCCCAGAGTTTTAACAAGTGTTAGAATTTATATTTACATTACGAGCACACTTTTGTGACACGTTTTTAATATTATAACAAAAATTTTAGAGTAAGAATGAGAAAAGAGAAGGATAGCTTTAGTAGACATAAGAACCAAATTATAAATGTAATTAGCGTAAGAACAAATAGAAAAGAGAAGGTTAGCTTTGGTAGTTTTAAGACTTAGAACTTAATTTTGTAAATAATATAGCCTGGGGTTTTTTGGGGAAACTCCTCGCAGACGGAAGGGGCGTTTACTTATTGAATTAGAAGACACAAGTTCCCTGATATGTGTTATATGGGTGACATAACGACTTATTGAAAAAAAAAACATCGGGTAAGATTGTAGCCAAACCACTGTGTTACAGTTCAAAGGATATGGTTGGCAACACGTATTGGTTATACAGTGCTTATTTAAAATCAGGTGGATTGCGACCTTGTGTGCTAATTCAAACATTTAAAAATATGTTAATAAAGCATCAGTACATATTTAGGTACATTACTATACTTTGAATAATTTAGTAGTTCATAGGCTACGTTCAGATTTAACGCGAATTAACGCGCGATAGAAATTAGTAACGAATATTTACTATTCAGTTCAGTGCCGTTTCCATCGCGATCGTGTTATTTTGTTAATAAAAGTTATTGTTAAAATATTCTGTAGATATTATTGGCCTCATCCTAATTATTAAATAATTGACGAAGTAAGTATACTGTGAGACAAGTAATCGCAGAAGCATATACGCGTTATCGCTCGTCATCTGAACAACTTATAACGCTTTCTGAGCGCTAGAACTAACATTTCAACACGCTGGGAATCGCGCGTTGACGCGAGATGATTCACGGACAAGGTCTTGTCGAGAAAGAGGGATTTCACTGTGAATCATCATTTGCGCGTCAGCGAGATATTTTTTGAGAGCGCCACGCTGCGTTAATATGCGATCATGTGATCGGTTTCAAAACGATCTCAAAGCGATTTCAAAACGCTCGTTAGATTTTTATCATATCAACGTAGGCGTAGTTCAGATAAACGCGTGTTGACGTCCGATTGAATTTCAAAGGTCTTCAGATGACGAGCGCTGACGCGCGCAAGATTTGCGGTTGTTTCTCTCACAACGTGTTTAGGTTGAATGTAGAAAATAGACGTAGAAGATATTACTTTGGGTATATATTATAATTACACATAAAAATAATAGAGAAAGAAAACGGGCACATTGAGTAGATTCCACTGTTCAATATCAAGACGTGATCAATATATTATACTATGCCTATTATTTCCTATTAAAATATATGTCACTGTTTCCATGAATCAACTTTTTTGGAATATGTTAACATATTTTTCTGGTTATTTGCACAGTATAATACCTTAATATGTTACCGAGAGTCAGGTTAATCGTGTTGAATGTTATAGCTGTATACATACAATGACACCAATTTCACGTATGCGTACCTACCGTTCTCGATTGAAGGGTCAACGTTAAAGCCGTTTACCCTAATTTATTTTGAGTGCCTACAATCAGTACTGATAATATTTTCATTTTAGAAATATCTACGGTAAATTGAAGTCAATTTTCAGTAACAAATTAACAAAGTAAATTTATTTATTTTTAAGGATCACAGAAGATCTATCAACTTTTCTAAGGACATATTTAAAGTATGCGTAATTTATAAATGTATCGTGATCGAATCTTTAATATGTGTAATTACAGCATGCATAAATTATACTGATGAAGTATATTAAAATATTAGAAGTTATAAATTAAAATGTCTATGTTTTTTTTTGTATAGGACATATTTTTAAAGTAGCTAAGTCTGTCAGTTTGTTACCTATTTACGAATAAAGCTTGGAACTGATCGCAATAAAATTTGGCATAGAAGTATCCTGGGATCCGGAGAAGGGCATGGTACAAAAAAACACGCAAGTGAAGTCGCGGGAAATGCTAGTGTATCTATAAAAACTTGACTAATTAAGCGGGATAGTGGGAACCTGAATTAGACTAGGTAGCTCTCACCATGCGTGTGGTCCCTACGTACTCTCTTTTGATTTGTTGTGTTTCTACATATAAAAAAAAACTCGATACATTTTCGCGGTATACTATACGTATAGTTTAGTCGGGATCGAAAACTCCGTTACAAATTCAAAGGACTTAGCTATAGTGCGCGGAACTAAATGATTTTTTTATATATTGTGTTGATGATCATATCTGAATAAACGAATTGATTAGTATGATTATTTATTGCAGTATTGGCAGTGCATAAATAAATCGTTCTACTTTTTTGTTTAGCCTATTCTCAATCATACGTATATAATTTTCTCAAAAATCAAGGTTGCTCTTCGGAAACGATAATCTTTACTTGATTAGTCTTATAATACGAGTGCAAGGTTTGTAAAACATATGAGTTTTACTGAAATTTAGATGGTTCTTCCATGGACTCCCAGTAACTATAAAAATATAATTTCGTCCATCGAACAATTACCAAAAATCAAGTAAATCTCGATATTATGTTATTATAAAAATTTATTTTTCAGAAAAATGAGTCCACTTTTTCATAGACATATTTGGGATTAGGCTTCAACAAGAAAAAGTAGATCAAAAAATATAGGAGAATCAATATTGTCACGTAGGTCTCTACGACTATTTGAAGGTGAGAGGCAATTTTCTGTAACTTATGACAACTTTTCCAACTACCCTTTTACACAATTCATAAAATTCACTGTCTTTGATATTATTATTTTTGTTAAATGCCAGGATTTCTTTTAAAGAAATATGGTGGCAAACAAGCTTGCGGCCCGCCTGTTGGTAAGCGACTACTGTAGATCTTTGTAACACCATATGTATCACTAGCGTGTACCTGATTTTGAACTCCCTTATCCAAAGTACTCTGGAAACTCTACTCACCCCTTGAAAACAAACAAGGTTATTTGGGTGCAATCTTTTGTAGTAGAGAAAAATCTGTAAAGATATTTCTCTGTGCCTTACCTCTCTTTAAGTACATATCCACTAATTTTGCAGTAATTTTTTTCAAATTACATACAGCCTACCTCTACATGTTTTTTTATATAGGAGCTCGGTACATTAACTGTACTGTCCCCAATGGTATACACAGTACAATCCAAATACAACGGCGACACCGAGAGCTCGGAATCCATTGGCGGTCACCGCTGTCATGCCGTCCTGCATAAATATCTCTTCACGATACGCTTGAAGGACCCGACGCTATAACAAGGAGGGAACACATTGACTGGGAGATGGTTCCACATGTTCACGGTACAACAAAGAGAACTTTTCAGTTCGTGCCGTGATGGAAGTTACCGTCAAACTGTGACTCCGAAGCCCAGCAAGTGTGGTTCTGTTGTGGAAAGGAGAGGAGAGAATTAGATTGATCAGCTCTTCAGAACACTCACCATGATAAAGACGGTAGAACACGCTCAGCGAGGTGATGTTCCTACTCAGCTTAAGCGGTTCAATACATTTGGTAACGTCTGCATCATTAACAATGCGAAGAGCCCGCGTCTCTGCAACCTTTCCAGAGCATTGAAGAGATACTTTGCGGATCCATCCTAGAAGTACGAAAAGTATTCTATAATTTTTTTTTATCGTTATAGGTTTGGCGTAGTGGCCACAGTCTCACCTGATGTTAAGTGACAATGTGGCCCAAGATGGTAACACGCTAAACCTAGTGGAAGACTGGCTCTCAAGTGCAGCTGCCGGAACACACCTACTGGTGCTTGGCGGCAGATTTTCAACTAGAGGGAGAGGGAGACATTAGAAAATGCCCTACCACCATGCTATGGTTTCCTCACGATATTTTCCTTCACCGAAAGCTCATGCTCATTGTAGGGATTCGAACTCACGTCAATCGACGCGAAGTCGTACACGCTACCCCTGCGCCATCATCGCTTCAAAACATGGCCGAACCTGTGCCTTGTAAAGAAGATACAGTTGACTGGGCGTGAAAAAACGTCATACCCTGTTCAGGATTCCGAGTCTCCGAGTTGTAGTTAGAGATGGCACTCCTGATGTAATCGTTGGAGTTGAGGTGGCTACGAATATCCACACCTAGGTTATTGAGGCTCTCACGCATTGCTAGTGTGACGTTCTGAATAGTGGGGAGGGCAGAAAATGGAGATTTTTTGAAGAAATCGCACATACCTGAATTTTCTTAGCACTGAAATATACATACATATATGTCTTGATGCACGGAACCTCAACGACGTTCGAAGTAGCAATTTTAAAACAATGAATACCGCATTTACGGGCCAACAACGATCCGAAGTAATAAATTTAAGGTGTAATCCCACATTTGTCGTTGGTGTCGTCTGAGTGAATCAGTTCGTAGTTTGTCAAGCGAAAACTATCTGTTAGTATCCGTAAAACGACTTCCTTTTAGTTCAATATTGGAGTTTAAAATCTATCTTCTATATAAATAAAATGATAGCGGTTCACCTTTGCGCGCGCATCACGCAAAAACTACTGAATAGATTTTGATTTAAAAAAATGTTACACTGCTTATAAAATTACTCTTTAGTGAAATTACCTAAAAATATTACTATATCTGCATAAACAATAATGATGTAGTTAACGCGTGCAGAGTCGCAGGCACAGTATGTATAATATATCTCTGTCTATATTACTGGTTGCTAGACTTTCAAATATTTGGTCATTAATAATTGAAATAGAACCACAAAGTAGAGGTTCAAAAAGGTTATATAGTCAATATTCCTGGATATATCCATTTATAACAGCTTTCCATCGTTTTTAGTAAGCTCTTCACAGAGCCACTTTTTTTAGTTTGTCGCGTATGGGGATCGGCTAGTATATATCCCGCTTTCGAAAAGCTTACAGGCATGCATTGCTAATCACTCAGTGTTCGCCGTTGTTTTTGAAACAAATACTATTGTTTACATCAGGGCTTGAGCAATCAATTCGCCGCGTTATTTAAAAAAAAGTATAGTATATAAAACTTAGAATGAATTTCCTTTCATACTCAGACTTCACTTCAGTCTTACTCATTCTCCTTTACAGAAAATACAGATTCCCTACGCACACACATATACACACACACTCAAGCACGCACACAGGTACGCGCTAACACACACACAAACACATTTACTAACTAACATTTCTTTTTCTACTGCATAATATGACACTTCAAATGTTTGCTCATATGTGTGAATGTTTATTATAGTCATTTTGTTGTTACTCTTTTCATTATATGGAATGCCTACTCTGTTATATAGCTGTACTTTTTTTGTAATTATATTTGTTACATTATATATTTAAACGTCTTTATTAAGGGATTAAGGTACAACGTACATATTAGTCAATGTCGTAAAGTCAACAAAACCTCGGTGGTTGGTGACAAATGAAAGAGTAATGAAAGGTCTGAGTATGGGGTCACTCGCCCCGCTAGAAGCAATATCATGTAACATTGTTTTTATTGTCGTAACAACTAACCATTGTTTAGATTGTCCTTTTTCAGTCATAAGACTCGAAAATTAGCTCATGAAAAGGCATTAACTACTTTTTCATTATATTTAAGTAATGTAATTTTAAAGTAAAATTTGGGAGTTTTTGGCATGATCTTGCTTTTGCCATGTACTGGTTTATAATTTTATTCATAAATGAATGTTATTTCGCAATATAAAATGTTGACGGTATTTTGCATGATATTGTGTGGTTAGTGTGTACAAGTGAAGTGGATTATAAGTAATAATTAGGAACATGCATTTTAAGTTGTCACAAAAACTTCCTGAACACCTTTATTTAGCAAGAGTACCGCCATCTCTTTAAAGCTATGTTATGTACATTATAAGAATAATCAGTAAAATATTACATTGTACCGCCATCTCTTTAAAGCTATGTTATGTACATTATAAGAATAATCAGTAAAATATTACATTCACGTGACGTTGGCGAATTGTGGATGAACACAAGAAGAAGTTTTTTTTTTAAATTCAGTTCTTGATCCTTGAATTGATATAAGTAAATAAATGATTATCCGAAATTTCTTTGCTAGTTACTTCCGCTTGCAATAGATATAAACTAAATTATTGAATATAAAGTTATTATTATTTTAATTTATTTAAAATATTTATTGACAAACTACAAACACGTAGTACACATAAAAACATAGTACGATTAAACTATTGCAAACGGAAGTAGCAAAGAAATTTCGGATGATTATCTACGATTATTGCCGCAAAGTAACGCCTTCGTCAATCAAATATTTGATATAAGTAGTTCATTTCATGATTGTTTTACTTTTAAAACAGTGTAATTGTATAATAATTAAAGAAACTCTATCGTTCCTAGAATACATTGTATTTTATGTAGTAGAACATGAAAAGTTCCTTAAAATTGAAAATTAATTTAATTAATAGATATTATATTTTAATATATATTATGAATTTATAGCAATGATGGCTCAGTGGGAGCGTGTACGGGCATCGCGTGTTTTTTTTTTGTTGAAGGTAAACATCGTGATGTCTGGCTAACTACAGCCCTGGAGTTGAAAATCTGTCGAAAGCTATAGGTGTATTCCAGTGGCTGCGCTTGAGAGCCAGTCCTCTCTCTCGGCTTAGTATGTTTCCAACTAATGCCACCATCACTTAACAAGTAAGATTGCGAATAAACGCTAAACGCCTACAAAAATTCAAATAACCTCGTTCATAAACAAATATGTATGCACAAAGAAAGAAAGAGAAGACTATCTTATTAGTTGTTTTATAATGCGCTATAAACCACTGTTGGATTTCCTTATAAAATAAATAACAAAAAAACAGTTTCTTAAATTGGCGAAATCAAAGTTTTCTGTATCAATGGTAAAGTTAAATACCTTAACCTTAATAATTTTAGATTAATATCAGTGATAAATAAAAACAAATAAAAAACAAAAAAAGGTATGCGATTTAAATTATAGAAAAGTACGTATGAAAACATATGTATAATTTCTGGAAAATTTCTCACACGTACAATAATAAATTATATATTTTACCTAATATAATTTTTGGTTCCAAACAATAAATCATAAAGTTCTGACATCGGAGAGAATAGAATATTAAAAAAGTTCTCATAAATCACTACTCGGGTCCCCAGTGATTACACATTTGCAAATTATAGATAAAAAATATTTTATAAGAGTTGTTTTGAAGATCATTACTTAATGACGGTTTTCCTACGCTAATATTATAAAGTTCAATAGATTGTTTGTTTGTACGCGTTAATCTTTGGAACTGCCAGTCTGATTTGTGAAATTGTTTTATATTCCACTAGCTGTGCCCGTGGCTTCGCTCGCGTGGACTACAGAATGCTGTCGGTCGAGCGCATGCGCGAATATAGCCTGAAAAATGCTTATTGTGGGTGATCCTTAGAAGAAAAACATATACTATCGCTAACTTTTTTGTATGTCTTTTTAAGATCCACAATTATATAGAACATAAATTAGATATATCTCGTATAGTTTACTCAGCGTAAGCCATTTAAGCGCCCCAAATGCGTTTTTTTTCCAAGTGAACAATCTTTATCGTCACTGTTTATTTCGTATGTTACTCTATGTAACAAAATATATCGTATAACCTGGCCAGATAACATATCTTTGGATTAGTAACTGATTGAATGGATTAGTAAACCATATAAATCGGATTAGTGGTTTTCGAATGAAAAATAACATAAACAGACAGATACAGAGAGACGTTGAGTTTTATAATATGTATAGAATAGATTAGCTAGCACGGTAGACGTTGATCTACTTTTATCAATAGTCAATAGATTTTCAATAGCACAGCGCCACCAATCCCAAAACATGTTTCCTGAAATGTTTTCCAGAACAGTAACGAACAAAACAAAAAAATGTATTACGAAAATCATCGTTCGAATTGTGACTTATTGTTTCGAGTTCATAATAATCCAAAAGTAAAAGCGATTCCAGTTTTTTTTTTTTCCTGGTAAGGTACCTTAACTGAATTTTCTTTGCCTAAAACCTTATTCGAACTATTACTAACATTAAAAATACATAATCTAATCGGTTCAGCCGTTCTCAAGTAATGCGATAACCCACGAATAGCATTTAATTTTTATTTATATAGATTGATTGAGAATTGTTATAAGTTATATAGCTTCACGCCACTACTCTAAGGAGTGGATCAGTAACCATGCAAGTCAAGCAATTTGGAAAGCTGTAAGCACGTACTGGAAGTGAGAACTACAGGCCGCACTGGTAAGCTTGCGACGGCGCGGCGCGGTGAAGACTGGGTCTAATACAAAAAACGAATGATACCGTGGGGCACAGCTAGTTTGAAATATAAAACCTAAGTATTATAAGCCATTATTATGAACAGTTGTTCCTGTAGTGAAAATATTGACACGTCTATCTATAATAATTTTATATCCCTACTGCGGTGCTAGAAAGGATGGAACAGGTACAATTTTTCTACTTAAATCTTACTGTTTTTTATAGTATCTCGGCAAATAGACGTCACTGTACCTAATGGTATGCACAGTTCAATCCGAACACAACGGCGACCACCGAGAGATCAAAATCCATCGACGGTCGCCGCTGTCATGCCGGCCGCCATAAATAACTGAATATGCATAGGGTGATCCCGAAACGAGACACGCAGAAGCGAGTCACTATGACGGACTTTTCACCACGTGTATGGTGATCGTGATCCAATCGGGAAAAATACCACCCTACCCCCCCGCTATCGCCATATCCTCGTTCGTTAATCAGCAGGGTGCATCAGGTGCAGTTGAGGTTGGCTTGGGCGTCTCAGTTCTAAAGATGTAATTTAACACACCTTACACCTCATTGTGGTTTTTGTAAGAGCAGCGACTACACTCGTGCCATACCTTTGTCCTAACTAGAAATTTAAGCTTTATTTCTTAAGATATCCAAACTTGAACATCACAAAAACGCTTTATCTAAAACTTTTTTTACATGTCATCACATTACCCCAGGCCAGGCAAGAATATAATTGTTGTACCTACAAAATATGCTGTAAATATATAATAGTTAAAAAAAGGAACTATGTAGCTAGGTACTTCCGTTTCAGTATTAAACAGTAAACTGGACCTTGTATTGGATACTAAATGATCACTGTATTACATTTCAACTTTGTTAACAGTTAAAAAAATGTGGTTATTATGAAACCACGATGCAAGTGAAACCTTAAAAAAAGGTGTGTGTGTGCGATTCACACACGATAGAAGTGAAACTTCATTTTAAAAGGCATTTTCTATTTTATTTAAGCAGTGTGCAATATACATACACACCGACATTTACTTTTTCGCTCTGGCTCACACAAAGAAGAGAGACCGATAATGTGCGTTAAACGTTCAACGTTTAACATTTAACGCTTAACGTTTAACGCTTGGAAGTCGCTTAAGAAGTTTCACTTCAAAAAAAAAGGTGTGTGTGCGATTCACACACGATAGAAGTGAAACTTCATTTTAAAAGGCATTTTCTATTTTATTTAAGCAGTGTGCAATATACATAAACACCGACATTTACTCTCTCGCTCTGGCTCACACAAAGAGGAGAGACCAATAATGTGCGTTAAACGTTCAACGTTTAACATTTTAACGCTTAACGTTTAACGCTTGGAAGTCGCTTAAGAAGTTTCACTTCAAAAAAAAAGGTGTGTGTGCGATTCACACACGATAGAAGTGAAACTTCATTTTAAAAGGCATTTTCTATTTTATTTAAACAGTGTGCAATATACATAAACACCGACATTTACTCTCTCGCTCTGACTCACACAAAGAGGAGAGACCGATAATGTGCGTTAAACGTTTAACAATTAACGTTTAACGCTTGGAAGTCGCATAAGAAGTTTCACTTCAACAAAAATAAAATATGATAATTAAATAAAATAATAAATCTTTTAAACTAAGAGCAATATTCATTTAAATCATTGAATCGTTGTCAACTTCAATTATTCTATAAATAACTTCATCTTCGCCTCGAGTCTCACAGTTCCCTACTCTACGGCCGTAATGCGTCATGCGATAAACGTTTTTTTTTGGAAAGTTGTGATTTTTACTGCACTAATTTTGCAGGTGAAACGATGATATTATGGTATTATTACTATTATAGCAGCACCAACAGATATTATTTACAAAAATGTTATAAAATCCAACTTTGTAAACTATTGGTAAGTTTATATAATTGATTTAACCAGAATACCAAAGCTATTTATCAGCCAACTTGTTAGGCTTCATTATCAGTTTCCTTCGGCCGAAGATCGATGGTCTCAAACTTTCCTACAGAAGTTTATTGTCTAGGAATTAACATTTCATTAGTACTTTATAGGCTTTTTATTTACCATTATTTACTTAACACGAAACTAGAATAAACATTTTCGAATAATGGAGTTATTACTTGGCTAAGTTTTGATCTCTCCCTGACTTTATCTGTCTGTCTCTCTGTCTCTTTCCTTCACACTGTTAAATATAGGTTTATTACTTTCATTAACAATATAAAACATCATGAAAGTTCAAAGAATATGGTTGTAATGTCTCTGTAAGTGCTGAAGGTTGGTAATCGGCTCCTTGTATTATGTTCTACTGATAATCAGCACAAGTCACAACAGCTATTCATAAAAAATCCAATTAACTTAGGGTTAGACAAACAGGTAATAAATTTTAGTAGCAGTGTCCCATTGTTTTTTCACTTTATCTTTTATCAAGTCCTCTAAAGTAGCTAATTTATCGAGTGAATAATTATAACATCAGGCTTATAGATACTTATTGTCCAACGTCAACATCCGAATAGCAATTGTGGTTGATTCCATTCTACCCTTGCACTTTTCCAGTTATTGTTGCTCGTTGATATACCATGAACCTGAAATTTATTTAAGAAAATTATTGTAAGAAGCCGCAGTATCGTCTTGTAATAAGATAATGTCTTAGAAATAGGACTCATTGGGACTTTTCGTTTTACTATTGCGAAATGCGTAATTAAGGGGCGGAATAGATGTTTATGTGGAATTTTCATGACATATAAAACACTAGTTCTAAATAGCCTATACTATTACTCATAAATCTAGCTATCATATATTTTTTTGAATTCGACTGATAGTTTCAGTGTCTAGCGTGTTTAAACAAACTAACACACAAACAAAAATACTGTTCCGGTTTATTATATTAATATAGATAGATAGACGAACTGTATGTAATTGTGTTGTCAACCCGTGCGGAGCCACAGACGTAGCTAGTTTATACTACATATATAACATATATCTTCTTTTATAAAGACAGACTATGAATTTTGTAAGTTTGCGTATATGCCACACTTGGGAACTACCCGTCAGATTAGAAAAAATATTTTTGTTTTTATAAACTATTTATCGAGAAAGGCTATATGCTATATAACTTCACGCTACGATCCTAAGGACGGAGCAATAACCATGAATGTCAAGTAATCTGGGAAGCTGTAGGCAGGTATGAGAAGTGAGCACAACAATAAGATAGACGGGTATGTTAGCAGTACGGTGCGGCGCGTGGAGAGTTACTCGAATAAATTTAACACGGGTGAAAGTAAATGTAATTGTGTTGTCAACCCGTGCGGAGTCAAGAATGTAGCAGTACGTAATATGATAAAAGGAAATAAAAAAATAAAAACTTACATTCTCAGAGCAAATGCACCGGTGCCATTAGACGCAATAACAGTTTATTTTCCAAATGATTTTAGCACAAATTGTTATTCAAACCTAACTCATAATAATAATTCCCGTAATGTATCTCATTTCATTTACATTTAAAATTCGTTATGTATCATATTTACAGGATGCCTCGTCTCGCTGATCATTATCATTATCTCGCCCCGGCACATTTTAATGATATTCCTACCAACGGAAAATGCAACGCATTTAAATGAGGAACGCCACATGCTACACTTTATTGTTTTTTTTTATCGTTTATTACTTTAACTAGAATTTTATTTATTAATATTGCGGTGTGATTAAAAACTCAAAAATGCAATACCAAGGGTTTGATGATTTGTTATAGTAATAATGCAGTGACGTAACTGTCGACAATTAAAAACAACGGCGACCACCTAGCACTAGCTGATGCCGAAACGAAAGAGAGTCACTGTGACGGATTTATCACCATGTATGTGATGGTTATTTAATGTTTAATTACTGGATACACACCGGCCGATACTAGACCACGACACGCCTAATCGTGCCAATATGGCGGGTGGTACATATTATTAACAAGTCAATTTTTAATTGCGTAGCCATAAGTATTGAAAACAATTACTGTATAGACTATAAAATTATATTGAGGCATATTGAAGAAATCAAGAGAAATCAACAATTATCAGTTAAGCCATTTTTGTTGGTTTCACCGATACCTTCAACCTTAAATCCCCTCGGGAAAGGAATGAATCGAAATAATTTTAATTACTTAATTATAGGTTCTATCTCTCTAAAAAATGAACAAGGTAATTGAAAATTTAAGAAACCCCTTAGTAACCTTTTCATTGAGACCATTCCAATGAACCCAAACACGATAACTCTTCTGTATATCGGTGAAGAGTTAGGTATCCTGCATAGTCCAGTGATGCGGCAACATTAGTTCAATGTTACCATGTTATTCTAATATGATTAAAATAATATAATTCCAAATTTCGACTCGATCAGGCCTGTGAATGTTGCCCACATCCATTTCTCAAATAGTTGATAATCTTCAAATGGCTGAACAGATTTTTTGACTAATAGCTGAGAACATCCTCGATATAGTAATCTTTCATACAAAAAAAAAATAGATCAAAATCAGTTAAGCCATTTAGGAGCGACAATGCCACAGACAGACACACTAATACATAGATACACAGACACAAAGATATACAGACAAACAGATACACGAGTTAAACGTATAACAACTCTCTTTTTAAAATAGGGGGTAAAATTATAAACTAATGTAAAGTTTCATCTGTAATTTACAATTTTTAGCTCCTGTAATATTTATATAGAAAATCCAGCGTTTATTTTACAACGTTCCGGTAATTCAACTTGGGCTTCCATATAATAAATAAAATAACAATAAATCACAGAACGAAAATCATTGCCAAAAAACCTATCGAATGCAAAACTTTCCATTCACGCATATATTTATTTGGCACCGGGTCATTGCGGACTATCCCCTGTATCAAACTGTCATCACGTTTTTTAGCCATTCACTCTGTTGCCAATATCGAAGGATTGACTCTTCTTTGCAGAGTTTATTTACATCGTGCTGTTATTTCTATCAAAGAAAATAAAATACATCGTTTCGTAAATATTATTATATTTTACACGAGTTTCGTTATTGTTATTCATTCACCTTTCCTTTCAACCTCAGATCGTGTTTCAATATATTTTTTATTACGAGTAATTTCACTTTGTACTTTGTGGCTATTTTTCTATACAAAATCGTTTTATTTATTTGTGTTATGTTGTTGAAAGAAGTTTAATAACTTCTTATTTTACATTAATTGCAATAGATGTTATAAATTAATTATTATAGCTTGCATACTATCTAATAATAATTCACTTGACATCCTTACGTGACCTAAACAGTAAGTAATCATTCACTCATTCACTCATATACTCATTTTTAAATTATTTTATAGATTTTAGCCTTTAGCCAAAATGTCATCTAATATTAAGGGACTATGTGACTCGAGACGGTTATACGATAATCCTAGAGGGGAAACTAGCTCTCATGTGCAGCTAACGGAATACAACTATTGGTGCTTAGCGATAGATTTTTATCTTGAGGGTAGTAGCTAGCGAGGAAGGCGTTCGAAAATAGCTTACCGCCATGCTAATATTTCATCACAATGCTTTCCTTCACCGCAAGCCTAGGCTCATCGTAGGGATTTAAACGTCGTGTCCGTACATGCTACCACTGAGCCATCATTGCTTCAAATCTAATAAAGTTTTTTTAAAGTTATTGAAATATGTTAGTAAATCTGTTTTTTCCAATATCGTTTACCATTTCCAACTGTTTACTGTCTCCATACAATAAAAAAATGCACGGATATTTTATAATAACTACGATCAGTTATATTTTTTTTATAATTCTAGAATGACAGATAACTTATTCGAACCACGTCCAAAGACCCCTGAGGGATCCAATCCCTCATTAATAATACTGAAACAAACCGGCGACAGACGAATCAAGACGTACTCTAAGAAATATGATCCACCGTTCTTTGACTGAGAAATAATAAATTTTAAGAAAACATTATGATACAAAAATAATCGGCAGGAATATTACACACGTTCTTTTCTAAATTATTTTGTTCAAATCGATAAAAACGCAAAAAGTTGACTGGTTTAGTACCATATGCCTTTATTAATTACAACAATATTTAATGACATTGTTTTCTTATAAGATAAAGACGCTCAGTATAGTACAGGTATAGGTATAGGCACATATGTAAGTTACGCCATTAATAAGAGCATTTTTTTCCAATCGATCCACTTTCTTGTTTGCTAGATAGAAATAAATATAGCGTCTTTCATATTTCAGTTACATGTTACCCGGAATTTTGATCTATGATATACAAACTTCTATCCGCAATCACTTAGGACCACATTATTGCGCGTATCGCTTAAAGGATAGACCGTTGTTATCTTAATAGGAATGCTCAGGACTGTGGGTTAGCTGCCACGCTGACAACTAGCGAGGGTAGATGCGACACAAAGATGACTAAAATAACCAGCACTTTCGATTTTGTTAAACTATATACAATATTTAAAAAAATCACTAAAACTTTCAAACGAATCAAAGTCACATTGAAAAAGAATTTCTTATTTCAAAACATTAAGATGTGTAAGATGATGCAAGCATATAAAATATTTATATTCGAATAAATGCATTACTTTTTTCTAGCCTTTAAGTGTTAAGAATTAAGACCAACCAGAATAGGTTTATTACAGAAAGGCATGCGTTGTGTATTCTATTCTAGAATTAAGGGATAAATTAAATGAATAATAGCTGAAGTTATTTAAACAATTACATGTGAAATTTTATACGCAGAAAGAGGTAAAAAATTATAAAATTATAATCGTGGAAAAGAATAAATCATCAAATACTTGAATTCAAACAGTTGGCACACTAACTGATTTCTATATAAGATTTTGTACAAAATTAAGAATCTATAAAGTAACAGAATTATTCACTAATGTTAATGATTCTATGTCAGAGAGAAATGTAAAGTTAACTTTACGCATTTAAGTGCAATAAGGTTTTGCTCTAAAGCCACAAGTAGATTTACCTAAATTCATAGCAAAGCTTGTCCTTTTTGTTTGCGGCTTTATTTATTAGGATAAACGACAAAACATGCTTGCAAAAACGATTGATATACATTTGTATTATAATAAAAACGAATATAAATTAACTTTTATCTATTTATGAAATCACAATAAGAACAATTTATTACACGTTACTCTATTTTTTCATCTACCATCTTAAAACGAATGAACAGTAAAAAAAATTTACAATGCCTAATATATACTAGATTAATTATCCGATATATGAATTATCCGAGATAAAGAATAATATTATCCGGCTTCTGAAGGACTATTAAAAATGTATCTGCGATTGGGGAATTCTAAAGAATTCGGCCGCTATATGACGGTGACATAAAAGGTACGCGGGGTCGGCAGGAAACTACCGGTAGTCCTGAGGCTTACACCACTAGATCCTGTCTCACCAATACTAAGGAAAGAAACTGTTTCACTCACCTGACGGTGGTCTATGTTTCCAGACCATGAAGCTCGAGCTTATATAAGTGAGAGCTCTTATCCCCGTGCTTGGTGATAAAGGATCCAACGGTAATATTGGCCTAAACAACAGACTTATATGGCAATTTCCATAAAACAGAGGATGAAATAATCTCAACTTCCAGTCGATAAATGAGAAAATTTTTTGATAGCTTTTATTTGGATGCAATAAATGAAAATTATTTTTTAGTCCAATTATTGCGAAAACATGTTATTTTGAAAAAAATATTTGTAGTTTTAACTTTGTAATCAAACCTCTCCTCTTTCAGTAATCCACCAAAAAACGACTACATAACACCAGCATACGTGTTTCACAAAGTCGAGGATTTTCTAAATTGGAAACTGCTGCGGCGGGAATATTATTCAAAGATGAAAACTTAAAAAATATATCTTGACTCTTTCTAATGTGGTGGTGGTGTATCTGTTTTTTATTTAGTTTTTATAATTATTTATAATGACAAAAAAAATGAACGTCGAATATTTAGAAAAGTTTTAGACAATTTTTATGAAATCGTGACGAGAAGTAATTGATAGGCTGAAATAATTGTTTAAATATTTCTTTTAATTCACAACCATTTTTTGTAATTTTTTTTAGGTTTTAGGTATACTTTATATTAGGAAGTATAAATATATTCCACGGTGTATTGGCTATTTGAATTTTCTATAATATGAGTAAAAATAAAATGACTAGATGGAAAAGATAACTGCATAATAAACGTGTGTGTAACCGCGGGGCACTGCTAGTTAGTTCTGTAAATCAGTAAACATGCTGTTGAAGTTACGACAGTACGGGACTAGTTTCATTGTTATGTGCCATACATCAACCAATAATTACTGTTTCATTGCTTTACAGCCTAGAAACTTACCTTCGACCATAATACTTAATGGTCACGCGTTTAGTTCGCACTTGAAGGGCCTGTAACAATATCCTAGTGATAAAGTAGTTTACTTATCTTATCTTAGGAGCAATATATTCAGTGTTGGATGTAGTAATTCTTGCATCTTGCTATCGTAAACTCCATGATAACAAAGGGTTAAATGAAATGATAGCTTAGTGGTAGCGTCGATTGACGCAAGTTCGAATTCCCTACAATAAGCCTGAGCTTTCGTTGAAGGAAAATATCGTGGTAGGGCACGCCTAGGTAGGTGGTAGGGCATTTCCTAGTGCTCGCCTGATCACCCTTAGCTTGAAAATCTGCCGTCAAGCATGTATAGGTGTATTTTGGTAGCTTCAATTGAGAGCCAGTTCACCCGATCTTCGGTCACATCGTCACTTAATATCAGGTGAATAAATATAAAATCCCTTCCAAACATAGATAATATAATATTTTATCTATTAAGCAACTAGTTATAATATATTAATAATTGTGTTGACGACGGTACTTGTGTAGACTGTGTTACAGTCGTCATATTCTCACAGAATAAAATAAGAACACAGGAAACACAGAATAATAGTAGTAGTAGATAGTAAACGTGTATTCTTCTTCTTCTTGTTTTGGCGCTGCAAAACGCACTTGCCAGTGTCAATGTGTTTGTCTTTGTAGTATTTTCTTGTTGTTAGAACTTTCTAGGGAGTTTTTGTGACATCTCAAAATGTATGTTTCCAGTCAATATTTATAATCCACATCACGAATACACAATAACCAAACTATATCACGCAAAATGCAAATATTACATAATATAAGGTCACAGATAATAAATTAAAAATAAAAACCACAACATGGCAGCTCAAGTTCCCTCCAAAAACTCCCAGTAAACGGGTCTCCGAGTCCGACTAGATCGTGACTATCGTACACCAGATGTAACACCCACCATAGTGGCACGCTTAGGCATATCTTGTTCCGGGATCAGCCGGTATATACCACGCCACGTTTGGTTGTTTGATTTGTCTAGACTTGCAGGCTGATATAACAGCGACGACCTAAGATAGATTTCCTATCTCACGGTAGTCTCCGTCGGTTATGGATCGTACTGTGCTTACCATCAAACATACGGTCGTCTCTTTGCCATGTTAAAAAAAAAGATAAATGTGCTGATTATTATAATACTAATTGTGCCCGTGGCTCCGCTCGCGTGGACTACAGAATGCCGTCGTTCGAGCGTACGCGCGAATCGTGCTACCCCCCCTCAAAATACGAAAGACAAAAATGCTTATTGTGGGTGATCCTCAGAAGATATATATGATATCGCTGACTCTTTTGTATGTCTTTTTAAGATCTACAATTATATAGAACTGAATTAGATATATCTCTAATGGCTTACTCAGCGTAAGCTATATAAGCTGCCCGAATGCCTTTTTTTTTTTTTTTCAAAATTGATTCACCATTATCGTCACTGTTTATTTCGTATGTTAGTTTATCTTACAAAATGTAAGATGCTATAAATTAAATTAAAGAACATGTAAATAGGATAAGTGGTTTTCGCGTGAATATAAACGGACAGACAGAGAGACGTTGAGTTTTATAATATGTATAGAATAGATGTAGTTCATTTTTAAGATTCCGTACCCAAAGACGGAACCCATTTGCTAAACTTAGGCCATGACGCGTGACGCCGCCGGTTTGTCTTACCTTTAAAAGGTTGTGTCTTTTTAACCGTAATAGCCGATTGAAATTTTCATAGCACATATGAATTATGGTAGATACCGTAACAAATATACAAAAACTGAAAAATATTAAGGTGGGTTTAAATTAACAAAAACAATGTGTTATTTTTTCAACGACTCTTTTTGCTCTATCGTACACGCAAACGTCAAACTTGAAGGGAGTGTAGTGCAAACGAAATTCAAATGAAATAAAGTAACAGATAATAAAATCCGGTCAAGAGTGAGTCGGGCTCGCGCCATCAATCCCCAATAGAAAGAGTTTTTTTTGTCGTAAATTGTTAACACAAGTACCTATATAGTGGAGTGGTACGGAGCTCTCGGCCCGCGAATCCTACTCTAGCTAGGACAGTTTTTAATGTTTCCTAGGTGCCGTTTAAATAGTAACCACCATACACATAGCGAAAAATCTTAGTAGTGATATACACTGAGGTATAATGTTTAGTGGTCAATTAATACATACCCATTTATCTAGATTGGTGATACATATATAACCAAAATTGTATGAATAGTATATTTACTTTAAATATAGGAGTACGAAATTGAAGCTAAAAATCAACCCTATAACTTTATGAATAGAACGAAAAAATCTTGACTTGTGTTTCTTTTGTTCCTTACCTAGGTTCCTTCGCAATCTCTAAAGCCAGGGAACGAAATGGATCACCCTCATTCATCTCAGTTTTGGGTATTTTCTTAATTTTGTCCTTTGACTGCTACGCTCAGACCGCACCGTGTTCATGTCTTTATGTATCACTTTATCAACGTCACGTAAGGAATTGCTTGAGAAATCTACGTAAAAGACCTTTTGTTATTTTTACTTATTATATAGGTTACCTTACTGAAAACGGGGTTTTTAATGTTATTAACAGTGACCCGCGGCTCCGCAAACCGCGAAGCAATGATGGCTCAGTGGTAGCGTGTACGACTTTGCGTCGATTGACGTGAGTTCGAATCCCTGCAATGAGTCTGAGCTTTCGGTGAACGAAAACATCGTGAGGAAACCATAGCATGGTGGTAGGGCTTTTTCTAATGCCCGCCTGGCTAGCTACCACCCTTAAGTTGAAAATCTGTCGCCAAGCACCAATAGGTGTGTTCCGGCAGCTGCACTTGAGAGCCAGTCTTCCACTAGGTTTAGCGTGTTACCATCTTTGGCCACATCGTCACTTAAAATCAGGTGAGATTGTGGCCACTACGCCAAATCTACAACGATAAAAAAAAAACATAAATAAATTTTCTTTACACACAGTAATACATTCATTCGGTATAATATTCTATAACACAGTAGATATTAGATATTAAATTTTACATACTATCGGACACCTAAACTGCATCAAAGTTCAGGATTACTTTAAAATGAATATTTTTGCAATCTCCAACGCCAAACCTATAACGATAAAAAAAGCGTTTGTTAAGCTGTCATTATTTTCATCTCGTAATTTTATTTTTAATCATATTATTAACCATTCATATAGCCTATGAAATGATGAATGGCATGTACTTCCTGTGTACATGGCATGTACTTCCGGTGTACATCCTGTTGCATTAAAATCGGTGCAGATAAATTTTTATAATCAAAAATTTTATTAGTAAAGCTTTCTGTATACTGAATTACATAACAATCGTTTGAGCCGTTTTTGAGTTAAATTTGGACATACAAACAGACATACATTTTTTTTATTTTTGTCTTATTGGTGTTTGGTATCCATTATGTAGTAAGTCTATTAAAAATATGAAGAAAAATTACATGTACAGAACTACACATTAATTAATATAGATATTTATATAAGTGTAAAATATTATACAGATCGACAACGTACGTAGCAAATAGATGGTAGAATAAGAATGATAATAATTCTGAGAAAACTATACAGTAGCAAGCCATCTCTTTTTTTTTTTTTTTCGAACTGACTATACTGTTAGCCTTAGGGGCCCTGGAGCCTTTACGGCTTTTACAGCTTTACCGTGCTTGGGTCAAGCCATCTCTGAGAACTTCCCTCATATGTGAGGAATTCTTTCCATTTGTATAATGGTATTAATGATTTCGCAATTTCATTCATGGTTTCGAACAGTGTGAAAATTTAAATTTTAAGTTACAGTACGGTACGATGATGAAGGGACTACTAGGGACCAGACAATAGAGCCGCACAATGCGCATACCTATATCGCCTAAATTATTAGATTTAACTTTAACTATAAACACTTATGAACAAGTTTATTACTTTAACTGCTGAACATCTGAGAATGTAAACTAAAGATAGGAAAGGGATTTTTAGTAACTTGTTACAAATAGTTCATTAAAACTAGTCGCTATACCCAAAATCGGTTTTACATCCGAAGTAGATATAGCCAAATTACTCTCGTCTAAAAATAGACTTTAAATTCAAGGAACTTAAGTGTCACAACCGACGTCCTTATAAATGAAATATACTGTAGTTTGTTTGTCAGTCACTTTTGATTTTGACAAACTTATATATTGCTTTCAATAAACCACGCTGATTCCAACGATACCACTTGTTGTCATAAGCCTTTTCAGTTCTACGAAAATCGTAAATATACACTAGTTTCTATAAATTGCCCTCTCTATTATAGTGGTTATTGTAAACAAACTCTCGATTGCTAATTTGTTGTATTTGCTAAGTAACCGCTTTGCCTTCTTATTTGTTATTCCTTCATAAATGAATAAAGTAATATTAAAGCTAGAAAATATGTAAACATTAAAAAAATATATATTTATAAGACAGAACTTATCCTAAGAAACATAATGTCGCAGGGCTGTTATCAGAGAAACATCGTAACATCTTTACATAATTATTCCTTGTACGATACTGTTTTTTTAAACATTCAACAATACCTTATATTGCAATTTATATTTATCAAAACTATGCACAGATGGCGTCCGGAAGCAACTTCCGCTTTACATTATTATTATAATTCAGACCGGATACACCGATTGATAATAGAAGTCGCTAGTATTTTTGTACGAATCCAACAATATTGTTGTCAAAACATACTACCGGTTTGGAAAATATCCCCGTAATCGAGAGAGCCAAAATCTCGGTCGGGTTTATCAATTTTTTTTCAGTAGGTATATTTTTAATTGAAGGTATAAGTGTTTATACAGTTAGTGCAGAGAGAGAGAGAATGCCTTCCAGACATCACCATTATTCACCTATAAATACCCTTTCGATGTCAGTTATGTGCTTAGGAAGTTTATTGTAGAATCCTAAAAGATTTAGACACAGCTCAGTACATGTTGCCTACGGAACCCTCTGACCGACTTAATGTATTTTTGTACAGCATACTTGATAAAACAATGTTTCCCTTCTAAGAAACAAAAGAAGGTCGGTGGGGCACATAAATAAAACGCATGTATCACTTCCCGATCCCGAAGGTATCGTTAACCGCACAGCGTAATCGTGTTACTGGTCAATAAAACGTTTTACTGGCCGCCACAAACAAATTAACCATTTTTACTGCTAATATATAGACGAGATAAACTTTTGGGTATTGATTTTTATCTTATGTTGCAAACCCCGATAATAAGCCACACAAACAACCTTGATTTTAGTTTCTCAAGATATCATTCGGTAAAATTATAAAAGAACCATAACAAAAAGTACAAAATATTTTAATAAAAAATAGAGATAATAATAATACTACCTAAATATTTAAATAAAACTACCTCTCGTTAAAACAATAAAACACATTTTTACATTACTGCACAATACTAGATATTGTATTCCGCGGTTTTATTTTCAAATTCTGCTGCGCTTCTTAGAGTCGGGACGAGTTTTTTTTTTTTCGAACTGACTGTTTTTTTAGCCATAAGGGCTCTGGAGCCTCGAACGGCTTTTACAGCTTCACTCGGGCTTGGGGGCGAGCGTTTAAGGCACTCAGCCACGAAAGCAATGCATCAGGACGAGAATTTATATCGCACCATTAATAATAAACAGAATTAACTCAAACATCATGATTGTTGGGAAGTCGCGTTTAAAGTTCGGCGCCGACTACACATTAATGATCAAATTAAGAAATGTGTGCATGTAACATAAACGTATATTAATTTATAGCATTACCAATAGAATACTTTTTCAAGTGATATTAAAATAATTTAAAAAAACATTAGCGACTTGAACATTTTTATGGTTCAAAACGCATGTTTAAAATGCTTCACGAGCTATAATTACACTTTATTATTATAAAATACTTGTAAAATATGTGCCTTTGAGAAACAATTCAGTTTATTAGTAAAAACAGATAAAGCTTTTGATACCTTTAGGTTTAATTTTATTTTAACAAAAATTTTAATAAATTATGACCAAATTACTAAAAGCACAATTTCCATATTAAAATGGTTAAGAATGTGTTTTAGAAGATTTACTCAAAAAGAGACATATGGATGGTTCTCTACTCTATGACTTTTTTGGTCCGAATGCAGCGTCTGTTGATCTGTATCTATTCTTGTAAGTTTTAGCGTATTTGAGTCATTATAAGCACTAATATTTTAGAACTACCCACTACTGTTACGCCGGTCGGTAATAAAATAACGCTTGGTTGAAGTAAAAGAATTTATTCGTACAAAACAAATGTAAAACAAGCTTACTACAGGTGTTCTCAGTCGGAGTCGTAGTCCAGAGAAAATCACCATAAACATTCATTCTATATTCTTTAGAATTTGCTTAGTTTCAATGTGTGCCTATTCCGCGTTACCGCGACGCTTTATCTCATTTTAAGAATGTATGATTCTAGAATATTCCTCGAATTGTAGAATATTCCATATATTACTTTAGTGTTTGAAAATAGTGAATTTTATACAGATATTTAACAAGAGGATAATGTACGTAATAAATAATTTTATTATTGCAAAAATCTGCGATATAAAATGAACGCTTAATCAACGAGATTGCATACAATTTAATAGCTTATTTTTCCGTGTAATTACAGTAGTGATACGGTATTTTATTGAAACGGAACGAACTTTGCGAATTCATAATTAACTTGAAAAATATGATAGAATTAATATCGTTAAAAATTTATACTACGTATCGAATAGACCAATAAATGAAGCAATGAATCGACGTGATGTGCATCTATACTCATATTTATAAAGCTCAAGAGATTGTTTGTTTGTTTGAATACGTTAATCTCTGGAATACCGGTCAGATTTAAAAAAATATCTTTGGTATATATAGCAAATTTATTGAGGAAGATTATAGGTTATATAAGTTTACACTACGATCGTAAAGAGTGGAGCAGTAATCATGAATGTCAAGTAATCTGGCAAGCTGTAGGCAAGTACGGGAAGTGGCAACAACGATAAGCTACACAAGTGCGTTGGCGGCACGGCGCGGCGGTGCGGTAGAGAGTTGGTCGAATAAAAATACAAGTGAAACCGTGTAACACAGCTATAGCTTGATCGCCGTAAGCGCGACCCTCATAATAGTCTACGAGACGCGAGAGGGGAACAAGACCGAGAATAAGCTAGTCTGTTGCCAGCCGCCGGCAGCAACAGATGTTTGAACGCATAAGCGCGTTTTTATTTTTGTGACTGCTCCCCGTGAGTTATTTTACCGAGATGGAATTACGGACGCTGGATTAAAAAAAAACTATACAATGAATCTAAAGTAATGTTTTCGCGCGTTTTTATTCAATTATATTGAATAACATAGAATATACAATTAATTAAGTTTCTTTTCGACTGCATGTAAAGATTACATGCACTTTTTTTTTTTCAATATAGTAGTTTTTTTATTCGCATTTCAATAAAAACAACAATACTATATGAATTAAATATATTATTTATTCTTAGATGTCTGTTATCATCTCAATACCATGTATATCCGTGCACACCCGCCGCCCCGCGTCGCGCAAACCATAAGGAAAGTCGCACTTACAGCGGTCTGCCTATAGTATAAGGTTTTCACATTGGAAATAATAAGAGTTAAAAGTGGGTTATAGCACAACCATGTTCTTTCTCATTTCGAAATAGTTTAAAATAATAATAATGTTATCTATATTCTTCTGTTTTGGTTTATTCATTCATTTTAGTACCAATTTTTCAAAACTTAGTCTCACTAGCTATAACATTTTATAAAAATAAATAAAAATCCTTTCACGATTTTACGCCGGTTGATCTAATAATAAATTTCATTTTAAAACTTCATTATATTTAATAAATTCATTAATCTAACTAGATCAAAGCATATTAACAACTTAGTGTTAAAGTTTTCGAATAGTTATCAAAACATAATATAAATTACCTCAACAACTCTCAGTAACAATCAGCCTCAGAACTAGTTTGGAGCGAGTACACCGAGTCGAAACTACGACCTCGTTAACGAGCAAAACGCTCAATTGTTTATTTCTAACTTTATAAATGCCAATGACGAATTTTGTAAACGTATAGAAATATGTATATATTATTGATTAAATGAACCGACATTGTTATAGTTTAAATATACTTTTTTGCTTACATTTAAAAAGGATGTGATTGTAACTCTTTTTTTCACATATTTTTACTGTTCATACTTTCGCCATGTCCGTCCGTCTGACTGTCCGCGGCTTAAAACTGAGATTCTTATTAAAAGAAAGCTGTAATTTGGTATGAGTTTAAAATATTAATCACGGCGACAAGTGGTAAAATAAAATCTTGGATAAAAAGAGTACACGTACCCGTACACGTAAAGTGGGGATGTTTTTTTTTTCGTCTATTTCAAAGTGTGGAATGTCGTTGAATAGGTCGTTAAAAATATTGCAGGCGTGTGAAAACTATTTATCGATTCAGGGATCCGTTTGCAAAATATTAAGCTATAAAGTGCTAATTTTTGTTAGAGTCAAATGTTAGCTAAATGGTTTTTTTTTGAGATTTGAAAAAAATATCGGTATAATAAAGTTAAAAGGAAAACTATCACAGCGAAGTAGGCTTAACAAGTAGTTAACGAGTTTTAGTGGGCCAACTTATAAAATGTACTTGGAGAAGTAAATTCTCGTACAAATTCCATTCAAAATTACTTAAAGCCCCTTCTAAGTATGCATATTGTGACATGCAACTACGGAACCTTATACCGCACGTAGCCCGACACGCACTTGGTCGGTTTTTTCTCATCTTTCATATTTATTTCAATATCAATTTAAAATTAGTGCAAGGAATTGATCATTTAATAGCTTTTAGTAAATACGCCTATGTAGTATAGGATGTTAAATACATCTGATTGTGCATGCGAACCAATAATCATTTCTTTTCCGCCCCATTTTATCGATTGCTTCTATAAAATAACTACATAGATATATTATACTATTTTTATAAAGTAATAAAGTGTATATGTTTGTAGGTAATATCTGATATTACAAATCTGATTACTAATAGGAATTACTGATAGGAAGATACATTATCCCTTAGTGATATAGGTTATATTTTTTAAATTAAATTTTATAATGTAAATTCTCAGGCAGTTACTAGTATTTGATCATTTGATTGATAGCACTCATATCGATATACCCTAATGTCAAGATACAATAGAAAAACAAATCAGTTTTTTTACATAACAAAAAATATGTTAAACATGGCCAACCAGAGAACTCGCGTATAAAATTAAAATTAAATATTAACAATTGCTTTGTATTGTAAAAGTCGAAATATAATAATAGTCATATATATTATCAAACAATTATATCAGTAGATAGTTAAGAACCGGGGAAGTTGCAGAGGTTTAAAAAAAAATACGTCTGATTCTTACGAAGGCTTACTACAGAATGAATGATGTTGTTACAATGATTTTACAAGAAACCTCTAATACGATAAACACCAGGCGGCTGTTTACAATCTAATAACAAATATTAAATTATATGGCGCACATCCATCTAGTCTAGACACCAGGTGGTTATCGCCAATTCTGGTACATACGAGTAAATATACAATGTCAGTGTCTTTTACTTATGTACCAATTAAAATGTCGTAATAAGGGAGGATACATACTGTATAACTAGATACATAGTCTATCAAATGAAATAGACAAAAAAACATTTAATTCTTGATTATTTCAATATTACGATGAATTAAATACATAATCAGTGCCCATGATCGATTTTCATTCTATGTCAAAAAATATGCAGAGACAAAATCCTCTACTCCTTTTTCCTTGCCTACATGCAACATACCGCTGCATGCAGTGCCTTCCGCGCTCGCCCTCAAGCCCGGTGAGACTGTAAAAGCCGCAAACACTCCAGGACCCCTAAGGCTAACAGTATAGTCAGTTCGAAATATAAAGCATCCGTATTATAAAATTCTGTCGTCACGCTTCATGCATGATGATGCTGTGAGCATCACTACCATGGAGTTTAACCAGCAAACTACCTGAGAAGCAGTCGTACTCATCTGCGTGACCTAACACCCAAGTAAGTGTGTTGCATGTATTCTATCCTAAACACAACTGATTCTGCTACTTTCTTACCTTATTGCTGAGCATTTCCATTTTCTGTACATTGTGTCGATAAGGATAACAATAAACATAAAAATACAGTTCGCATCTCTCCTGCATTAAGCCCGCAAACGTAGTAATATGATGAACTAACCAAAATATAAAAATGTATCAAACATTTGGCCAACAAGCCAATATTCTTCATCAGCACGTAAAGTTAAAGTCAACGAGTTTATCTGGAATCGTAGATTCGTAATGCAAAAATAGTCACCAAGTACATAATTATCTATCACACTTAGTCTTAAGTATATTTCGTTAGTACCTACGAGTAGGACCGTGATACGTATATTTTATTGTACATTATGACGTCCGTATCCGTCTAGTCTAGACCCATATTACAGTTTGATTTTCTTAGCAAAGTTTTTGTTTCAAACCATTACACATAGTAGTGATGTTCACAGTCGATGATACTGTAAATCGGGCTATATTACTATGAACTGATTTTACAGGAGAGAAAATATTTTTTTAACGATTCGCTAGGTATGTGACATGCTTATCGTGGTGTTATATTGTTAGTAAAATCTATATAATATTATGAAAGTTAATCTTGAATGTGGACCTATTGTATTGTGAAAATTATTAGATATATAACATTTTGCAATGAATAAAATTGAGACCGAGTCTTTTGACGTAGAACATATTGCATTATCACCGAAGATATAGAAGTCTTTAATTAAACACTCCATAACACACTTTACCTCTCTGTCTACCCATAAACTTAACAGAAAGTCAGTTAGTTAATAAAAATAATAACAAAATATCACCACTCTAATAACATCACACGTTAATCAACGGATGAATTTTAATAACGTAGAATGGAATTCATTTTGCTGGTAGCAACGCCGCGCGCGGTTTATGAAATCCTGTACATTTTTACTCTAAACCATGTGCATTTGACGTATTTATAATTGGATCGCAAGAGAGGCCTTTGTATATTTTATTCTATATAACTTATAATTTATATCATCTTTCTTTATTCTTTTTATTTAATGGCAACTCTGTTCATCCACAATTCTGCCAACGTCACGCGAATAGAATAATTTTCTAATTATTCTTGTAACCTTCAAATATAGCTAAAACATAGCTAGCCTATAAATCCCTTATTAAAACTGGCCAGAGAATTTCGATGGCAACTTAAAACGCATATTTATAAGAAAACAATTTACTACATAAATAAAATGTTTGTCGATTTGTCGACGCAAAAACTACTGGATATATATATTTTGATCCATTTGGTTTTGTTTTACACCTTAGATATTTAGAACTTCTAAAAAAATATTACGGTATCTTCATTAAATAAACTATTATTCAAGCTTCAAGAAATTATGATTTTTATAGGCATTACTGTTTTTTTTATAATTCAATCCACTAATATACCATAACCGTAATGTGGGTTACATTACGTAAAATACCGCCAGTATAGGGCCGTTTGTGAATTTAAAATAAAAACCACAGCATAACAGGTCAAGGTTTTCCAAAAAACTCCACGCATTCGTCACTTATGCAAGTATTTATGCAAGCAATATGTCATTGTGTTTATTTTTATTTGGATTGAGAAATGTTTTATTTAAAATTAAAAACAATTATAAGTAGTATGTGAATTACAGCATATGAATAACTCATTTAGATATGGATTTCAGAAGAGCCGTTTAAAAATATCAACTTCATGATTTTATTGACTTTATGAGATTAGATGGTACTTATTTTAAAAGCTCTTTCGACTTTTAATTCTTTCAATTATTTTAATCAAAGGGACCTTTTAATCCCTTTTTTACTAGATCGCCTTCACTTATACGCAGTGGTTTTTTGCAACAATTGAATTTGTCATTGTTATATTTGTTTTTTATCTTTTTGTATCTATTTTTTTTACGAAAATTGATTAATCTGTTAAATACTGAACAAAACAATGTGAGGAAATGAATTTCTTATGATAATATCGTTAAGCATACTTCAGTATTATCTACATTTATTTCAATTTATGTAGTAATAATAATATAAGAGCCCTTTTATTTCTTTAACATTAATATAAATTAATAACACTAGTACACTTACTAGTTGTGCCCGCGGCTCCGCTCGCGTGGACTACAGAATTCTGTCAGTCGAGCGCACGCGTCAATTGTGCTGCCCTAAAAATGTTTTTTTTTTTCTTTATAGGTTTGGCATAGTGGCCACAATCTCAACTGATGTTAAATAACGATGTGGCCCAAGTCGATAACACGCTAAACCTAGTGGAAGACTGGCTCCCAAGTGCAGCTGCCGGAACACACCTATTGGTGCTTGGAGGCAGATTTTCAACTAGAGGGTGGTAGCTAGCTAGGCGAGCATAGAAAAAGCCCTACCACCATGCTATGGTTTCCTCACGATGTTTTCCTTCACCGAAATCTCAGGCTCATTGTAGGGATTCGAACTCACACGCAACCACTGAGCCATCATTGCTTCAAAATTGCTTATTACAATTATTACACTTATTATTACAAGATAGACATGTGGTATCTCAGACTTTTTTGTAGGTATTTTTAAAATCTACAATTATGTAGTACATTAACTTGATATATCTCTTATGGTTTACTCAGCGTAAGCAAATTAAACACCCCGAAAGCGTTCACCATTATCGTTTCTGCTTATTTCGTATGTTACTTAATGTAACAAAATATATCCTATAATCTGGCCAGATAACATACCTATCATTTGAAGGTAAAATCAGGTAAGTCGGATTAGTGGTTTAAGCATGAAAAGAACATAAACGGATAGATAGATAGAGAGACATTGAGTTTTATAACATGTACATAAGATATAGATATATAGTTATTCAGTTAAGGCCCCTTGCGGGTAAAGGCCTCTTCTAACAGTTTCCAGGTTACCCTTTTCTTCAATTTCATTCTCCGGTCTACTCCAGCATTTATTAAAATATCATCATCATTTAATTTCATTAATTTTACATATTAGAATTTCATAAATTTTCTATATTTGTACTTTTGTTTAAGCTCTTTTTTATAGTACTTTCCCTGTTGGTAAGTACAGTGCAATCCAAATACAAAGGCGACCTCTGAGAGATTGAAATTCAATAAGTTTTCTAGTTACATTACCAACAATAATCCTTTGTCCCATAATACCGCAGCTGGGTAGCTGGAAAAAAATGCTTTAGGGCTTAAGCTCACTAGTGTGCAAACTAAAAAAGTACAATAAAAAGTAGTCATTCAAAAAAAGTATTCAATGCTAGATGTAATTATTTTAAAAAACCATGCCCACATACAACCCTGGTAGTCCGAACAGATAATCTTTCCCTTTTGAAAAAGTATTATGCATGTGTATTATGTATGTGTTGTAATCTGCACGGAGTATGCATGCAGATTCAACATTGTTCTTAAAATATTAAAAACATGTTAGCACATATTCCAATTAGTATTTCCCAATGAATAATATTTGTTTCGAATATTAATATCCGAGTTAAAATACAGGAAACATTGCATGCAATAAGTACGATGCATGTAAAACGTTTTCACAAAGTGGCTTAAATGTCAGCTGCAAACCGCTATACGTTGCAATAATCAACGGCTTTAAGGGCTGTGGATTAATTTTACTATGTAACTAATAGTTCAAATAACTCGTACTAATAACACTAATAAAAGTGTTCATATTTATGTGAAGCTGCGGCATCATATTTTATTTATTTATAAATAAATAAAAAATGCAGTCTTAACTTTAGGTAGTCCATTGTTTATTTTATTTTACAATTTTAAGGGAAACTTACAGCTAAAACGGTAGCATATAATGAAGAGTAAATAGGTGAAACAGAAGACAATTTAAAAGTTTTCACAAACAGAAGATAATACTTTAGTGAAGAAGTGACGATCAGTCTATATTTAAATTTCCAATAAGAAAAACTTACTGAAAGCGGTAGTGATTTCTTTTTGAAATAAATCGAAGCCTTTGTCAAGTATTTTAAATAAACTAGGCGCATTTATAGTCTAGTCAACAAGTTCATAATGGTATTAATTCAAGATAAAATTCCTAAAAATATGAGTGATAGCTCATTCGATTCAGAATTACATTTAGAAAAAAGGGTCTCGAGGTTGTATTAGCACATAAAAATTGCAATTATTATTAACAAAATAAGATGGCAAAAGACGGAATTTAGTTTTTCATAAATGACTTTATCTCGAATTAACACCATTTTGAACTTGTTGACCAGAAGATTATTAAAAGATATTACTATTATACCTTGACCGCCGTAAGCGCGACTCTCCTAATAATCTGCGGAACACGCGGGGGTGAACAAGACCTGCCTATATCCTAGTCTGTTGCCTCTGTTGCCGGCCGCCGGTAGCAACAGACGTTTAAGGTGTGGGCTTATTTTGGGTTTTATTTTTGTGTCTGCTGTGTGATATAATTTTACCAAGATGGAATTACGGACGCTGCATTTAAAAAAACTATACAATCAATCTAAAGTAATGCTTTAGCGTGCTTTTATTCAATTATATTGAATAACATACAATTATAAGCCAAAACGAGGGTTATGATTTTAGCAAGTTATGTATATATGTATGTATGTTCCTCTGTTCCCGTATTTCTTCTAATATATCTTCTTGTTTCGTACTTTTTAGAGTGTAATTTTTTCTGTAGTCGGGTCTTAGTTTTAAAACTTTTTTATTACACTTTACTTGAATTAAGGTTAACTAATTGTATAACAAAAGCAGTTGGAAATCTAATAATCACGTAATACAAAGTAGTTTAAGACCAACATCATATACCACGTCTAATGACGCTGACGATCCGAGATATAATGCTAAGCGCAAACATGCTCCCCTTATATTATCAATCAATGCAGGCAGCAAAGACGCTTTACCATATAAGGAAATAGGTATCGCTCCACTGCACGCGACATTCTGGCGCCAATATTATTATTTTGAAATGAAACTTCTTATGCGACTTCCAAGCGTTAAACGATAAATGTTAAACATTAAATGTTAAACGTTAAATCTTAAACGTTTAACGCACATTATCGGTCTCTCCTCTTTGTGTGAGCCAGAGCGAGAGAGTAAATGTCGGTGTTTATGTATATTGCACACTGTTTAAATAAAATAGAAAATGTCTTTTAAAATGAAGTTTCACTTCTATCGTGTGTGATCGCACACACACCTTTTTTATTTTTTATTTCTTTACAAACAAATTTGCTTACATTCGTAATAATATTATCGAAATAAATTTCAGGAGTTATTAATTTAGTGAACTACGATAATTTAAAACTCGTATAAATAAAACGTATAATTGACCCGTACAATATTTGAAAGCGAGAAGAAATAATGGTAACAAGTGAAAGTGACGAGAATGTAGGCACATAATCCTTCCATAATTGATAAGCTAAAAGAATGATCAAAAATACTTTTAGGAATAAAAAAGATTTATAAATACTAAATTTTGTATAAATTCATGGACAAATTAATGACATAATACTCGTATGCTACCCGTCTACAAAAAAACCATCAGAACCGGTTGAGAATTGATGAAAATTTAAGTTTCTGAAATTATTTTTTTACCGATTTCTAAAAAAAAGTACTACTAAAAATTGTTATAGCTCATCAATTATTGAATAACTTATAATTCCCGTGTACAAAATTTACATAACATAAGCATCCCATGTACAAAATTTTATAAGACTCGATCAAGTCGTTTTGAGTTAAATCCTGAAATATAAACAGACAGGTAGATATTTTTTTTATTAAGGGCATCATATTTATGACCAGTGTTCTTTATATAGAATGTGCATTGGAAAATTTAGAAAAAATATTACATATACAGACATTACAGATTTATTAATATAGATAAACCTACCATTGTTTCGAAAGTACATTCTTTTTCGTTTTAACGCCCATCCCACGCCTAATCTCTAAATAAAAAGCGAAAAACGAAAGTAAAACAAACTCGACTTACAAAAATTCTGTCATCCCTTTATGTTAATCCGGTAATGAAATGACATGGCGTATAATTTTATTTACTGTATAATGAATAAAAAATGAGCGAGCGAGACATAAAACAAAGTGTACGTTTGATAAATTAGTTGTGCTCATTTTATTTATTACTTAGAGCAATTCCTTGTTTTTTTTTTTTATTTCTTTTGTTGCGAATATGAAAATGTATGTCAATGGCTTCAGGCTTTTATAATGAACTAGCTGTACCTCGCGGTTTCACTAGTATTCAGTTATTTAAGTCCTCGGTGAGCGGACAACCCGCTCTCGCCCCGATACCCAGCACCGTGCCACACGGACTAAGGGGGTTACTCTTGAAACTAATTCGAATTTGATTTTGTTTCTATTCGATTTCACCTTTGAATCAAACTCGATGCTGCAAGTGTACTCTTGAATCAAACCGAATCGAAAATCAAGATTAAGTTATAATCGATCGGTCACAGTAAAGTATTATAAACCTTTGCTTATTAGATTATTTTAATTCTAACATTTTTATATAAAAATAACAGACGACGTAACAGTCGAAGTTAGTTCCGATTCGAGCACGCTCGTGCGCTAGTATTGATATCAAAAGTGCCAAATCTCACCAAATCGAATTTTGTTCGATTCGATTCATAACTCGAACGCGTCTAGAGTAAGGCGGCAAGCCCGGTGAAGCTATAAAAGCTAACTGAGGCTTCAGAGCCCTTAAGGCTAACAGTCTAGTCAGATAGAAAAAAAAGCGCCACCCACCTATAGGTGGAAATATTATACTATTTCTTCATTCTCGCTTAATGACTTCATTGCCTATAGTTTGTATGATAATTGCTCCGCTACTAGGAGTTGTAACGAGATGTAAGTATACGCCTATAACCTTCCTCATTAAACAGGCTATGAAATGCATACAGAACTTTTTCAAATGTAACTGGTAGTTCCAGAGATTAGAGCATTCAAACAAACAAAAAATAACCCCAATCCAAGGTGTTTTCATCAAACCATATGAAACAAACCAGCCACCTTGGTCACTATAACTTCTGCTTGTGTGCACAGTCATACACACTTCAAAAGTTAACGTAGGATACTATTTTATCCTATACTAGCTGTGACCGCGGCTCCTCGTAGACTACAGAATTATTATTTATGAAAATATCGTGACTTTTTTTTAAAGTACCAAGTATCTAGTAGTAAAACAAAAATATGTTGATCAAATTCTATTCAGTAGTTTTTTCGTGATTCGCGCACATCGGTAAACTTCAATCATTTTATTTATATAGATAATTCACAAGGACTTGTTATATTATCTTTAGAATAGTACACAAAAAAAACACTACATCTTTCACTCAGTTTTTAGCTGAATAACGGCTCATTCACACATCGACTAATCGTTATTATTGCCAAATTGTGATTGTTGACGATTCGTCTGTTTTATTCAGTGGTACATAGCCTTTTATGGCCGTATTCACATACTCACGTATCGTGAAAAATCACGAATATACCCAAAAAATACGAATCCTTCATTCGCTATTAGCGGATCACTTTTTAAAATAAATGTCACATCTATTCATCTGTAAAGATTCGTCATTAATCACGAATCGTTAATTAATAATCACGATTTGATTTCCAAATGTGTCTATCCGACACTGACAAATCGCTATTAATAAGTAATCACCAATGTAGGTACGTGTGAACGGCCCGTAACTGTGTCAAATGTCCGTGTACCCCGGTATCGCGATCAAACCACATTGGGAATACCAAAGCTGACAGGGTCCGCCGTTGACGGATACGTCAAGGAGGACATCATCATCACATTGAGAATAATAAAAACGCCCGGTCTAATATACTTATTTGACGAATTCAATTTCATTCCAATTCAACGGTTGAAAAAAGAGTGGTCCGTTATTGATGTTGCACATACATTTTTTTTATAATAGCTTGGCACATTGACTTTACTGTCCATGATGGTAAGCACAGTACAGTACAAATACAACTGCGATCACCGAGAGATCGAAATCAATCGGCGGTCGCTGCTGTCATGCCGTCCTGCATAAATATCTCTTCACGTTACGCTTGAAGGACCCGATACATTGGCCGGGCGATGGTTCCACAGTTTCACGGTACGACAAAGATAAGACATAGAGAATTTTTTAGTTCGTGCCGATAAGGAGGTTACCGTAACACTGTGATTCCGAAGCCCAGCGCATTCTACATATACATACTCCTCATACACTAGTACAACAGTTTTTTAATTCTCAGTGGTATCAACCTAGAGCCACGGTCAACACAGCATTTAAACAATATAGATACTGCAATGACAACTGAAAATAACGTGGTTTGAGCTTTCTTAGTAATTTCATTAACAATGATAAAAAAAAATATTGTGTGGTTTTATGAAACCACGATGCAAGTGAAATTAAAAAAATAAAATAAAATAATAAAAAAACTTTAAAACTAAGAGCAATATTTATTTAAATAATTGAATCGTTGTCAACTTCAATTATTCTATCAATAACTTCATCTTCGCCTCGAGTCTCACAGTTCCCTACTCCACAGCCAGCGATATGCGATAGATGAACGAATTTTTTTGGGGAGATAGAATAAAAATTTGACTTTAATAATATTAATGCAAGTACTTCATATCATACGTATACACTTGTACGAGTAATATTATAGAATAAAATATGTTAGTTTTTTTTTTTTATATTTAACACGAATATGGCAAACAAACCTGCTGTCCGCCTGATTGTAAGCGGTCATTGCAACCTATGAGCGCTTACAACACCATAACCATCAGCCACGCGTTGCCGAACCTCACATGCTCGTTGCGACTGTTTGTTATCTTTTCAAGACTAAACCTCAGACCGATCACAATGAAATTTAGCACAAGGGTAGCTGGGACCTGAAGAAGGACATAGTATAAAATCACGAGAACGAAATCGCGAAATAAGCCTATTTTTATATTCAACCATCTGATAAATATAGTATATAAGTAATTGCTCAATAAACAATGATGATATTCCTCGTTAAGTTCATATTTGTTTTAAGTAAGTTGTCATTTGTAGCACAGAAGCGTACTACGAGTACTTTTAATAGGATTCCAATCTGTTGAATTTCTTTATCATTAAAACTTTTATTTCATTGACTCATGATACGGTAACTTCAGGGATACGTTAATAACAAACCAGTGAGCTAAATAACGAAGGTTGTGGAAATTAATTAAATTATACAAATAACATAAATTAGAAGATACTTCTGAACTCACAAGTATGAGTAAATATATTGGACAAAATATAATTGAAAAATAAATCATGAATAATTTTTGGGTGTCAAAAATATATTAAAAGTTGTGTTGTATTTTAAACTTTATTTTTAATGTACCTGTATGTTGCTATAAACAATACTAGCTTTGCCCGCGGCTCCGCTCGCGTGGACACCAGAATGTCGTTGGTCGAGAGCACACGTGAATCGTGCTGCCCCGCTCAAAGGACGGAATGCTTAATTGTCTATTGTGGGTGATCCTTAGAAGATAGATATATCTTATCCTAACTTCTTTGTAGGTCTTTTTAACATCTGCAATTATATGTAACATAAATTTGATATATCTCGTATGGTTTACTAAGTGTATGTCACTTAAGCGCCCCAAATGGTTTACACTTTATCTTAGAAAATATATCCTATATCCGGGCCAAATAACATAGCTTTGAAAGAAAATAAAAAACATGTAAATCGGTTAAGTGATTTTCACGTGAAAAAACGGACAGAGAAACGTTGAGTTTTATAATATTTATATCTATACATATCCATCTAAAAATATCTAAAATACCGCAGTGTCTCAAGACCAAACTTTTTGACCAGTGTATGTTGCCAGTGATTACATATGGTGCTGAAACGTACTCGCTAACTATGGGCCTCATAAGAAAGCTCAAGGTTACTTAAAGGGCAAAAAGAGGGCTATGCTCCGAGTTTCTCTGCGTAATCGAATCAGAAATAAGAAGAACCAAAGTTGCCGACATAGCCCGAATAATAGCTAGACTTAAGTGCAGTGGGCAGGCACGTAGCTCGTAGAACAGATGGCCAAAGGGTCAAAGAGTTTTCGAGTAGCGACCACGTACCGAAAGAGGCAGCGTGGGCACCCGCCACAAGGTGGACCGACCATCTGGTAAAGGTTTAAAGCCTTTACGGCTTTTACAGCTTCACCAGGCTTGGGGGCGAGCACTTAGGGCACTCAGCCACGAAAGCGTTGCAACAATTCCGAGGATGCCAAAGTGGCTGGACCTCGGCTCGGACTGTTGCGCGTATGTAAAGAAGTCGCGATTTGGCTAATTCCCTATCATTCGAACTAAGCTAACTATACATATATACACGTTTCTTCCCTCTGGGAGGAGGGAAGGAACATGTGTATGTGTATTTAGTGATATGAAAATTTTTGTCTAACTAACTTGGCAAAAAAAGAAAAAAGGACCCTTACAGAACCTATGTACCTATGTGGCGTGCATGTGTGTATAATGCGGTAAAGGTTGTGTGAAGCCGCTGGATGCGGTCAGCACAAGACCGGCCGTTGTGGCGATCTTTGGGGGAGGCCTATGTCCAACAGTGGACGTCTTTCGGCTGAAATGATGGTGATGACATATCTATGTATAGATGTCTCAATTGTGGAGTCCAAATTTCATTATTTGTAAAAAATGACAATAAGAGGCACCTTATTTGAAAGAGAACATAGGTTCATTTAAATTGTTTGTACCCTGACATATTGTGATCGAGTTCGTTGTACCAGCTATTATATTTCAAGCTACTTGTGCACTTGAGACAGCATACATAAATAGCACTTTACATATATTGGTAAATTTGAGATAGCATACATAAATGCAAAATAATAGCACTTTACATATGTGGGTGAGTTTTGAATGAGAATGTAAATTTAGTTGCACAGAAAGCAGGTCCTATCTCTATTTGAGTCACGGACAAAATGGTTCATCACAAAACTCGTATTTATGAATAATTGATAGGCACAAGATCGATCTTAACCATATCCAAACGTGATTAAGAAACCGAAAATGGAATTCATTTTTCTAAGAAATATGAAATTGATCACGGAATTATATTTTGTAGAAGACGTGTTTCTGTAATATTTCTAACTTCTACTCAATTATAGATATAATTGGTGTATTACGGTACAGTGTTCGTATAAGTATGTTGTTTTTTTTAAATAGTAGTTATAGCACAATACTATCCAAACATAACGACAATCACCGAGAGATCGGCGATCCATCGGTGGTCATCGCTGTCATGTCAATCTGCAGAAATATCTCTCCGCGTCACGCTTGGAGGATCCGATGCAGTAAGAAGGAGGAAACACACTGGCCGGGAGATGGTCCCACAGTTTTACGGTATGGCAGAGATATAAATAACTTTTTAGTTCATGCCAAGATGAAGGTTACCTTAAAACTGTAACTTCGAAACCCAGAGCGTGTGGTTCTGCTATGGAAAGGAAATAAGGGAATTAGATTGAACAGCTCTTCAGAATACTACAACGGTACAATAATACAAACGGTAGAACACGCTCAGTGAGGCTATGTTCCTGCGCCGCTGGAGCAGCCCGATGTATTTGGTAACGTCTGCATCAGTAATGACACGGACAGCCCGTCTCTGAAACCTGTCCAGAGAATCGAAGAGGTATTTTGCAGATTTATGCTGGAGATGCGAAAACTATTTAAGTCGAGCTTGTGCTTTGTAAAAATATACAGCTAACCGGGTGTGAAAAACAGTCGCACCCTATTCAGGATTCCGAGTCTCCGAGATATAGTGGAGATGACACTCCCGATGTATTCCCTGGAGTTGTGGTCGCTGCGACCATCCACATCTAGAATATTGAGACTGTCACGCAGTGCAAGCGAGAAGCTCTGAAGGATGAGGAGTGTTAGACCAATTCTCGGCAATCCAAATGGAGTAAGAACAAAAGATACATTTACATACGTGTTGTGAATCTTACGATAGATTACGTATCTCTGTTACTTTGCCTGTTCGTTACAGCACTGTCTATGTTAAATTAATTTTAAAGATGACTATTTTCGAAGCTCATTGTACCATATACAATTTAAAAAATACGACTTAAGAAGAATGGCTATCCAATCATCTTTTGCAACACTAGGTACTAGTAGTAACTACATCATTCTATTGTTATTGAACCAATATATTGAACTGGGTTGAATGTAGATTGGTTTTGTATTAATAATAAATCCAACGAAAAAAAGACCGAGCTTCATTTAATGAAATGGACAAAATACTTTATTAGATATTGGACAAAGTTAAGTCTCAATTAAAATGAATCAATATAAAAATGGTCAATTTTATAAAAAAAAAAACAAAATGAGTAACGTTTTTCGATTATTTATTGAGAATCCATTCGTATCATTTTAGACATTTTGAAATGTTATTATTGTTGATCTTTAAAAATTCATTTAGTTAATTTATCAAACGTGAAGATGAATAATATAAAAATTAGATGTAATACAGTTCATCTGATAAAATATTTTAATATTAAATTAAAAAAATAAATGAACTTGTAATACAACTTGTAAAGTATAATGGAAAGTATTACACTCTTTAATAAAAAAAATAAAGATACATTAAAAATAGTGAGATATGTTGAGTTTTTAAAATAAAATAACTTACTAATACTACAATTTAATTATGTACCTACCTACATTATTTTAACACGGTATAAACTTAATGGTGATTGTTAGTTATTATTATTGAAATATTAAAAAATAATTAAACATAGTCATTGATTACTAAGAAAACGCTTGCAAATAAAATATTCAATTACCTTTTATATCTAAATTACTGTTAATCAAATGTTAAATGCTAGTCATACTTAAAACTTATTTCAACAAACTTATATTAAGAGGGTTCTTTAGATTTGAATAATAAGATCCGATAAACTCATTTGAATGTTATTTAAACATCTTTATCTGTATTATTTGCATTACTGAAATTGAAAATGTCTATTTATGAATGTTAAACGTTTAGCGCACATTATCGGTCTCTCCTCTTTGTGTGAGCCAGAGCGAGAGAGTAAATGTCGGTGTGTATGTATATTGCACACGGTTTAAATAAAATAGAAAATGCCTTTTAAAATGAAGTTTCACTTTTATCGTCTGTGAATCGCACACACACCTTTTTTTTCTATGGAGAAGGTTTTTGGTACACCTCTGAACACGACAGATTACGTCCTTGTCGAATTATTGAACTAGAAAGGCTAGAAATATGCCTGCGGGGCCAGTTAATACAATTTATACACTTTAATAATTAAATTGTTAAACATCAAATTTGACATAAGGAATTTTTGAAGTGAAACTTGTTATGCGACTTCCAAGCGTTAAACGTTGAACGCACATTATCGGTCTCTCCTCTTTGTGTGAGCCAAAGCGAGAGAGCAATATATTATCGGTCTCTCTTCTTTTTGTGAGCCAGAGCGAGAGAGCAAATGTCGGTGTGTATGTAAATTACACACTGTTTAAATAAAATATAAAATATCTTATAAAATGAAGTTTCACTTCTATCGTGTGTGAATCGCACACAAACCTTTTTTCTTTTTGACAAAATAAAATAAATTGGAATAGAAATTTCTGGCCAAACAAGCGTGCGATTCGTCTGATGGTAAGTGATAACAGCAATAGACTCTTACAAAACCAGAAGCATCACATGGACGTTGCCGACCCTTTAAAACTTTTCACTCCCCTTTTGAACATAGATCTCCTCCAATATTCGCCACAATGAGTGGTTCTGCGCTGTTTGCATCCAGCGGCTTCCCGCAACTTTTACCAGGTCGTCGGTCCACCTTGTGGCTGGTCTGCCCACGCTGCGTCTTCCATTACATAGCCGCCACTCGAGAACTTTTCGGGCCCATCGACTATCGGTCCTACAAGCAATGTGCGAGCATTATGCGGATCTCCTCATCAGCATTTCAAATCAGCATTTGATCACGCAACGAAACTCCGAGCATAGCCCTCTCCATTGTCCTTTGAGTAACCTTGAGCTTTCTTATGAGGCCCGTAGTAAGCGATCAGGTTTGATTGCCATAAATCATCACTGGCGACACACACTGGTCAGACTTTCGTCTTGAGACACTGCGGTATCTTAGACGATAAGATCTTACGTAGATTCCCGAACGCAGCCCAGCCTAGTTGGATTCAACGATAGACATTTTTTTTGAAGTTGGAACTTCCCTTCCTAACCGCTACGTATAGGTACATAGTTATCAACTACTTCAAATGTAGAATTTCCGATCTTTATGGGAGTTGGTGCGACATGGGCGCCAACTCGTTCGAAAGCTATACTGAGTTCGTCAAGCATCGCTTCGAGATCCTCCATGGACTCCGCCATGACTACGATGTTTTACGTTTTGAATACTATATTGTAATCTTCTGGACATACGGAGCGTTTTCAAGATGAAACTACTCTAAAACCGGGCTATCCGCGATTATTTAGGTTCCAAGTATGAGGACCAGCTTCTCGCCGATGGCGTGCGGTGCGATAGTAGAATGTAGCCGCTGGCATTATACCGAACGATTCCTCGAAACACAATCCATTGTAGAAACAGTAAAACACACACAAAGAGACAAACTCTCTGTGGACTTATCGCTTGTGAGTTTGTGTGATAAATGGAAAGATCATATATAAGTTTTATAACAAAACAATTTTTTTTCGCAATATTTCAAAAGTTATTTCAAAATAAAAATTAATTTTTGAATTCAGTACCGAAGACACGCCGACAGCTCCAGAAACAAACCCGAGCGCGTGTGACGTCCTAATGTTATTTTCTACTCATTGTAGCATACGACTGATACAGTGGTTTGACTCTTAATCGATGAAATTCCTTTAACATTATGATGTCACAAACCTGGCGATCAATCGTGGCGCGTTCGTAGTCATGTGATTCTTTTTTAAATATAACAATTTTCAATTGTGTATTATTAATAAAAAAAAATAAGATTTTTTCCAATTGACTATTATCATACTTATGATGAAGCTTTAAAATACATAAAAAATCGTTATTTTTTTTCAAATACCAATTTTTAGACTTGTTTAAACGATCAACTGATCATTGAACTGCAGCCGTTTCACAATTAATACCCTTGTATTTTTTACACTGAATATAGAAAATTTTAACGCTGGATATTATTTTCCTTAGAACACCATTACAGTTCTTAACCTGTTACACTCATAATATTGCGCTGTAAAAATACAATTATTAATAGTAGAATTATTTATTACATAATTATTATTAAAAATTATTTATTACAAATCATTTATTACATATTATTAATTACATAACAGTTAGCGCGGCAGACGTTCTGCGGTTTCCAATAGCTAATAAATTGACCACAACGCCATCTATCACGATTTTTTCTTCTTAGAACGTTCCTAGGAGTATAACAAACAAAATTAAGCATATTCATCGTTCAAATCTTGAGTTATGGTCTTATAAAAAAAGATAAAAGTATTTTCAGATTTTCGAAAATGGTTCAATTTTCCGGGTGGCTTTTAAAATTTTTCTTTTTCTATAAACCTTAATCGTTGCGTACACGTAACACTAACGTCAAAGTCACTAAAAGGGCAACAGAGAGGGCTATGTTCGGAGTTTCTCTGCGTGATCGAATCAGAAATGAGAAGATATGCAGGAGAACCAAAGTCACCGACATAGCCCGAAGAATAGCTAGACTTAAGTGGCAGTGGGCGGGCCACGTAGCTCGTAGAACGGATGGCCGATGGGGTCAAAGAGTTCTCGAGTGGCGGCTACGTACCGGAAGACCCAGCGTGGGCAGACCCGCCATAAGGTGGTCCGACGACCTAGTAAAGGTTGCGGGAAGCCGCTGGATGCGGGCAGCACAGGACCGATCGTTGTGGCGATCTTTGGGGGAGGCCTATGTCCAGCAGTGGACGTCTTTCGGCTGAAATGATGATGATGATGAACACTAACGTAACATGTAACACTAGTTGCGTACTAATACATTAATGCCATCAGTGTCAAACTAGTCATAAAATTTTTTTGTCATATCGTCCGGTCCGCTTACCAACGAAAAGCATTGTTTATATAGATTTGATATGCCTACCAAGTATAGTATACCTAGTATATACGAACAGCTTTGAAACTGATAGTATTATAAGAAATCTTCAATTAATATATTTGAGATCCTTATACCTAAATAAAATCTCTAAATTTATAATTTTCTTTACTGACATATAATTATCATGAACACTAAAAATGTAATTTTATACACTAGTTCAAACAAATAATCTATATAACTCCATGCATTTATTTAATACCTTTGCAATATAAACAAGGTGTCTAAATATCTTAAATTTGCAATAGGTACGTACGTGTGGAAACCATTGTTTGTATTAGAAACCCTAAATCCGGGGTGTTTTAACAATACCTCAGAGACATTTTGTACGAACCCAACTGCTTGTTATTATCGTTAATGTCAATAAAGTTTCTATTCCATAATTATTAGGCGTAATAAATGTCATAATCAACGACCATTGTGAAAGTAAACTGAAAAAATACTAAATTCGTTATAATTACTCGTATATTAAATAGGATCAAAATAAAATCAGAATAAGAGTAACTAGCTGTCCTGGCAGACGTTGTTCTGTCCTTTCCATTAGTTTGGCTCGACTACAGCTCCACCTATAGAATTCTAACATAACTATGAACCATCGTCTTTTTAAAATATTATGTGAATATTTACTCAACCAGTCAAGTATTTCAGATGATACACGATCGCTAACAGACACACACAAGAATTTTCAGTATAAGTCCGAATGAAATCTTCCACACCCTTATATTTATCGTATCTCATGTTAACTTCTGAATGATTTGCGAAATGGTAGTTAGATTATCAATTTAAAATCTTTGTAAATTTCAAAACCATAGCCGTAGTAATTTTTTTAGTTCAAACAGACAAGTAAAGGAACTTTAATGTTATTTTTGTAAAAAGGATATATACTAGTATATTATATATATATATATATTAAAAAAATGCAAATGTTTGTTCAAAATCTTAAAACACCGAAAGCATTTTCCTTTTTATTTACTTCATAAAAAAATATAAATAAACCTTTTCTATTATTACATATAAAAAATTGCCGTGATTTTTTCACACATACAAAAATTACCATTGGGACTTTAAATCGTAATATATCGCAAACGAATCCCTAAATTGAAAAATTGTTTTCACATTTCCGCAATATTTTTTATGACTTATCCAACGACACCACACATCATGAAATATACAAGAAAAAAATATAAATCCACTTTACGTGTCAGGAATGTATCCAAGATTTTTTTTCGAATATTTTATTTTACCACTTTGTCTCCCTGATTATTATGTATACCCAAAGCAAATTACAGCTTTCTAGTACTAAAAATCTCTGAATTAAGTCGTGGACAGACAGACGGGCATGGCCAATATATAAGGAATGGTTTCTGAACCCTAAAAAGGCTAATTCATAGCAATGTGTGACAGCTAGCATACAAAATCACAAATGCCTGTTTCAATTTAATTTATTTACAAATAATAGATAGTTATGCGACCGCCAGGACGAACAATAACAACGCAGTCACACGAAAATGCTGTTAAAGTATAACAATTCCTCATTGCCTTCATATAACTCATTGGAAAGATAAACCCTTAAACATAAGTTTAACTAAGCTTGTAAATATCAACAGAAATGCTGGTCATCTCAATCTGACCACACATGCATGTATTAGTTATTAATCAACCTTTTAAATTTTATCTTTGGAATTAAGAGAGGTAGGTCAGATAAATTTTTTTTTGATATTTCTCTCTTTTTGGGGCACCCTGACTGATGTAATACCTCCACCCTACAGAAGATCGCAGCAAAATGACCTAGTGTTGTTATCCTGAGGCGAATAGGGTTTCCAGAGCTGCTTGAAGAAGGGGGGTAGATTCAAAGAGAGGTAGAGTACAGAAAAATTTCCTTGCAGATTTCTCTCCACTTGGGGCAGCCAGACTGGTGGAATACCTCCAACCTACAGAAGATCGCAGACACATAAACTAGTGTTGTGTCCCTGCGGTGAGTTGGGTTTTCCAGAGCTACTTTCCACCATTGTAGTAATTTTTTTTAATAAAAGTGTTATTAATATTTTTTTAATAACTCAAACATTTCTCCCGTTTGTGTGACTAGATATAGGTAATTATTTGGACAAAAAAAATTGAAAGTATATTCTAAGCCCGCAGCATTGGTAAAAAAATATGAACTCGATTTACAAATAACACAATCTAGCGCTTCCTTTGAATATTCCACCATTTTATTGCCCGGTTGCATGTAAAACAGTATTAAGCTATTCCGTTTGAAATGGCAAACGTAATACGCGATGCAGTTATCTTTCACGTGGTTTACACAAATATTTACGACGACGTCGAACATGAAGACCTAAATGGGAACGCTCAATTTATTCCATACCCGAAACAGAGGCCCACTGACCTCGCGTCCGCTGCTTACATAACCAATGAGGATCCATTTATCAAATATGATACCCAACGAACGGGTATTCTGTTACCGACATCACAAAATATTTATGTTGTAAATTTTATCATAATATCACTTCTAGACCCGATACTTTGACGGTGGGAGAAAATAAATAAATCAACTTCGTCCTCAAAAGGAGCAATTTATCTGTGGAATATACTCGGATATAACTGTCTTATAGGTGCCTACTTAAATCAGATTGCATGAGGCATTGGTTACTCACTACTTGCACTAAATATTAAAATAAAATGTTCCGAAAACTCCAAGACATTCTATAATAATAAAATATTATAGGTATAGAGATTGATAATTGGTCTCCACTGCGCTTCAAATAATCACTTATTTGTGATTCTAGGTAAAAAAAATGTTGGGTCTCATTTTTTATGGAGTCTAAGGAAACACCACTATTTTTTTTAAATAGTATAGTTTTTTAAATAATTTTAGTATTATTTTCTAAAATAGTTCCTGAATTCACTGGGTTGACTACTACGTAAAAATATGCTCAAATAGATAAAAACTTTCTTTTTATGTAAAATTTTGTTGGCCTTGTCGACCTTAATAGCGTTACCGAACAATAGTTAAAATGCTTATGATGGAAAAAAACGCTACAAAAAGGTTCCAGAGTCAAATTTTGACTCTTAAAATCGCCACAAAATATTTGCTTTCCCAAATCGTGGAGATAAATAAACACCAAGTTGGCAAATCTGTCAATACGTCACAAACATTACAAAGGTTTTACTTATATTTACAGCAAAGATGAAAGAGACCCGAAAATGCTCGTATTAATCATCACCCGTCGACACGTCTTGAATATCAAACAAATTGTTTGGTCCTTAATGACATTTCTCACGGCATTTCTTTTTTACGTTCCGGCAGATATTGTTTTTTGAAGATTCCGTATATCAATTGTGATAATTAAAAGAATTTTATAAATACTAATTTTTTGTAATATTAAATATATCACTAAGATAATTAAGGTTTTAGGAACATTACACAGATTTCTTTAAAGGAAGTACTGTTTAAAAATAATATTTCCACTTCCCGTTATATAAGTGATAGGTGGTAGGGTTGAACAGCTCGTCGCGAAAACTATGCATATGGTGAAAAGACCGTCATAGTGATTGACTTATAATAAACCGTGAAGATATACAATGGTATACTTTCACAGTTTATGATAATCGTAATCTAGGGGGACACAATTGCAGTATCCTACCATCCAGGAAACAGCAAAGTGCTCGCGCAGCGCGTTTATCTCGCTTCGTGTGTTCGCATCGCAGAGTCGTCCAAAGACCAGAACCAGATTTTTTTAATCGTTTAGTTTAACGAGGCTGCAGTATATCCTTGATGATTGTGCCGGCCTCATAGGAGAAGTCACAACGACATAAATTTATAAATTATCCGGGCAGCAATAACCATGGGTTCCCCCAAAGAACCAGAGATATCCATGGTTTTAGTAATATACCAAATATCAACTACGAAGATATGTATATTGTATTAGAATATCATATATTTTTGTTAAACTAAATTACCGAATATGAGGTTCGTAAACACACAAATGTCAAGGTGAAAAATAATTGGCTTAGATGTTATATCGTATTTATTCTCAGTATGAAATCAAATACCTATTGGTTTCGTCTAGACGGTAATATTGTACAAACATAAGTACGATCAATTTTGATTATGCATTCATTCCAGTAATATAGTCGGGCTGATATAATGGCGTTTACATACAAACACTTCGATGAACCGCTAGTTAAATTAACACCACTGGAGAAACTGCAGTACTCATACTGAGCTATATATGAGCGTACACCTGAGGTCTTTTCGAGTCAAAGGCTTTCTCGTAGTCCATAAACGCTAATCAAAGGGGCACGTCACACTCTTTGGCCTTTTGTACAACTATGTAATTATATAAAGAGCAATGGAGAATACTATGCTTGGAATTTTTTGCGTGATCGAATAAGAAATTACAAGATCCGCACAAGTATCAAAATTAGCGAAATTGCCCTAAGAATTATTAGACTTAAGTGGCACCGAGTGGACCACGCAGATTGTAGAATGAATGGCCAATGAGGCCGCAGAGTTCTCGTACCGAAAGACCCACCACAAGGTGTGCTAACAATTTGGTGAAGGTTGCAGAACCGGTCGTTGAAGTGGTTTCTGTGGGAGGGCTATGTTTAGCAGTAGACGCCTTTCAGCTGAAATGATGATGATCATTATTATGCTTATAAAATTACCATTCACAGATGTAGTATCCTATTTATTACATGCAAGGAGCGCCTCCATTGTATATTTACTCAATAATGGCAGAACATAAACTCGGGTCCGTTTCAAGTCACACGAAATCTTTCTTCACTATGTTACAAAATTGCTTTGGACTAAAAACTTACTTAAAACTACAAGCATAGCCAATGTTGGTATAACGCCCTAGCAAATGGATTGATCTCAAGAGTCAATTTCGAAACACAGTGTTTTGATAGATGATAGATTTTTAACTTAAGGGTGATAGCTAAACGAAGGAAGTCGAAAAATCGATTAATTAAAAATTAAAGCGCGTTCTAGACCCACATTAAATGTATATTATAAAAGCAATTTATGCTTAACTAGCCGTGTGCTCGATTGTTTTATGGGATTAGGGGATGAATTTTCAATAACCTTTTTTTAAAGCGTTATAAAAGGAAATTTGAACAAAATTTAATGCCTCTAAACTCACCACTTTAGTCTATACGATGTTTGTCAGTGAGTCTTTAGAATTTTTCGAAATAGATATGATTATATATTCATTCTTAAATGTATTATTTGTGACAACGGCATATCTCTTTTAATTAATAATATAATGAATGATTCAAACATAATTTAAAAGCTTATGATCGCGAGGATCATTATATTGATGATATTGACGAAAAACATAATCAACTGACCAGCTAGTTACACCATATTTTAAAAGTGTTTGAACCTATGTACTGTTTGACTACTTTACCACTACCGCTATGCCGATTGATATCGCATGAAAGCAGTCCTAGCTCCGCAATGTTCGAGTATGAAGGATGTAGGTGGCAACACGTACTTGGCGTACGAGTCATTGCAATTCCGTTCACAAGAATAACAACGTATGATTATCAGTTATTAGCAGATAATAGTTATATATAAGCTATAGTTATATATAAGCTACTTAACATGAAAAGAACTTCATTCCTGTTTGTTACATTAGTTTTCCTTAAAAAATTCTTTTTACATATATCCTACATATTGCATTACTTAGTTTTCTACCAAAATTTATTTAATTTTCTGTTAATGACTTAATCGAAGTTTGATATAAAATTTAGAAGAAAGGGAATCTGTTTCGAGCTTCCATAGCGGTTTAGAGCGAATTTTTGAATAAAGCAATAATACGGTCTAGAATTATATGACTATAAATATAATTAAGGTATTACACTGTTTAATTTTCGTTGAATTTGGCGAATGAAAATTTAATTGTAATAAATAATTTCAGATTTGAGATTGTGAGCTGTTAATTATTATTAATTTAATTATTTATTGTGAACAGAGAAAACGTTTTTATTCATTTACATTTTTTTATCCTTATATTTATTTATTTATTCATTTTGACGGGACTTCCACTATTAGATAGCTGACGTTATAAGCAAATAACTTTTATTTTAGAATAATTATTAGGGTATTTTTTTTTCATAGCCAGATTCACGAGGAATAATTATATAACTAAACACTATAAACCTGAGGGGCAGAGTAGTAACTATTAACGTTAAGCAATTTGACAAGCTGTAGGTAAGTATGGGGAGTGGTACAACGACAGGACTACACGGGCGTGCTGGCGACGGCGCCGAGCCGTGATTTGTCGAATAAACTTAACACAGGTGAAACCGTGGGGCACAACTAATGTATTTATGAAATTTATTAGACCTTAATACAAGCCTAAGATAGAGCAAAACAACAATTAAATATTGCCCAATGTACGTATCATGCTCATAGTTTTTTTTATGGAAAGATTGTATTTATATCGTAGAGATACGAAAGCGGTTAACACTGACCGATCACCTTTGATTATGTACACGTCCAGAAACCAAAGGGCCACTTAAAAAAAAAAAAAAATCGCTCCGAATAGTCGTCACTACATTTAGAGCGCCATAGAACCAAAAAGTATTTTTGCGGTCGCAATAATAATTAAAAATGGTTGTGTTGACAGTTTGCAAAAAAACAACTTCAAAAAAAGAATAAAAAGATTACATTCCATTAAGTATTGTACACATTATACATATCTTTGACTTTTTTTAATTACTAGTTTTCATGTACGAAATAACCCGTTCAACTTCTATGCACTAACTTTTACATTGAAATGTTTTAACTTGGTATCCTCTATACAGCACATTTGTCATCGCCTCGTGTATATAATCAAAGACGAGCGTATTAAATGTCAAATGTCGAATATATTTTAATAAATCATTTTCTACGTTCAAAGCTGAAGGTCAAGGATATACAATATCTCTATGTGATATATTAAGTAATAACATTTCGATAATAACGACAGACTTGGCTTCGTCCGTGCGTTATTATGACGGCAAATTCTGTAAGCAGCCAATTATTGTTTTGGTGCCAACATTTGATCAATTCCCGTAACTATTGTAGATGTTTTTTTTTAATAATTAAATAATAGAATTAATACTTTACTATACTACACTTTTAAGTTTGTACACTGGAGAGCTAAACGCCACAAAATGTTTTCTGTAAACTACCCAGCGGCATTGCGGTACAAAATAAAAGACCATTTTAGAAAATTTTATTTATATATAGTAATAACAGTATAAATTCATAAATGATATACAAAATAAATACATACAAATAATAATATCTAATAAAAGTAATAGAGTGATTATATCGTTAAGTATTTTCAATTCAGTTAATTTTGAGTATATATTAAATTCTATAATATGTGATAAAGAAGTAGGTATACTCATTATAACCTTCACACAACATCAACATTATTTATTTTTATTGAAATAATGCTTTTATGCATAAATTGTTAAAACATTTATTAGGATAACTGAAAATAAATGATAGTAAAAAAAAGATCAATAGGCAAATTTCTCATTGGTATTTTTTTAACTAAAGATTGGCAACTAAGATTAGTTATTTGTTAAAAATAATTTAACATCTGCCAATATTATATTATTGTAATATATTCAATCGCAGAAACTGTAGTACTCGTATATTGAACTGTGTAATTTACGAGACATTCACGAATAAAACTCATTTAAGCGAGCAAAGTATTTCTAAATTATATACTCGTTTTAAGATTAATATCACGTATTACAAGCTGGTGTACGCCAATCAATTTTTCATTTATTAAATCCGGTAGAAGATGGACGAAAAGACATTGGGCTAAAACATTTAATCAGATGTTCGGCCAAATAATATAATAATAATGAATATTACGTTACAATTTCACACAAAACTATTTAATTTCAAACTAAACAAATATTACCTATACCTATAATAAAACACCAAAAAGTCGAAATCGGTACATTAAGGATATTTAAGAAAAAAATGTACTAGTTCTCAGAATCATGGACAGAAAGCATTTCGACAGTTTTTGAAATTTTTGTCTGTATGTCTGTCATTCACACTACTTGTCATCCTATACTAAATTAATTTAAAGATTAGACTAAATGAAATTATTATATTAATATTAAATTATTGTTTCTTTTGTTAAATTGATTGTTTGTACTACCCGATTCATACCATTAAAGACTGATTAGTTAAATATGCTCTTTGTATTTACATGTTTCATCTGATAATGACTACTAGTCTACACTAATATCGTAAAGAGGTTTTGAGTTCTTGTCGATTACCTCGATAGTGGAACCGAGTTATACGGCCGATAACCAATACTAAAAAAAATTGCCGAGTATGGTGAGTACCGAAAAATAAACGAGTACTCGGTGCATCTCTAATAAAAACTATGATTAATACAGTCAAATATATGGTTATATTATTAACCATATAGGGTTAAGAAATATGATTTCTCAAAGAAGTCACGGCTCGGGAGCATATCAAAGGAGACAAACATCAAAGTAACCCTTTCATGATCAGACACCATTATTAAATACGAAAACCCGAAAACGTAATAGAATCTTCGTGACCATTGTTGTCTAAGAGAAAATTATGATGTAACGTGTGTATGTAGGAGTACCTACATACCTACCTACCTAACATACTTACTACTAAGTATAGTTAGTTATATTTTCTTGTGATGTTTTAGAAACTCATTTATGTACACCCAACCCTAAATCTTAATAACAATATGTATTGTTAATATAGTAATTGTCGCTACAAGTTCATTCTTCTAATAATAGGAACGGTTTTCAATTTAACTTGGCCAGGACTCGCTTCGTCTATAATCATTGAAATATATGTAAGGACTAGAATTCGGGATACAACGCTACGATAAATATCGATATACCGAATTAAAAAAAATGGATTTAAGAAAGATTGCCAAGAAAACATCGATGTATCGAAACATCAATGTTTCTAAACGTTTAAAGCGAACGAAAACTAGTTTGTAGTTGTTTGTTGTAGTATGTTTTGAAGTTTCTTCTTAAGGCGCGACTGGACGACAACGCAACGGAAGTCCGTTACGGCAATATAGCGTCATGGTGAAGTAAAAGTCGCTTTAATATTATACATATGTGTAATTATATGATATTCTGTTTGTATTAGAATGTATTTTAGTAATTATATATAGTATATGTTTGTATTATAGTTATATATAATAATAATATAGTCTATATATCATATATTTGTTTCTTCCTTAACTATAGTATCTATATAAATTATTTGTGATAAACTTTATATTGTATTACATTATTTAAAGTACGTTGTTCTCGTGACACCCATACTAGCTCTAATTTGTCCTTAAAACATATCCATCCAAAGGTTGCCTGGAAGAAATTGCTTTCAGTAATAAGGCCGCCCCTTGTAACAATAACAAATTTTATGTATTTAATGAATTTTTGAAATTTATGGTGTACAATAAAGTTTAAATAAAATAAATAAAAATAAATAAAACTTCTTTAGGCACGACTAGGAGGTAACTGGACGACAATGCAACGGAAGTCCGGTGGCGACCGTCGGGATGGTGGTGACAGTCGGGATGGTGGTGACAGTCAGGATGGTGGTGACCGTCGGGATGGTGGTGACCGTCGGGATGGTGGTGACCGTCGGGATGGTGTTGACCATCGGGATGGTGGTGGCAGTAGGAATAGTATTTACATAGTCTAGTAAACAAGTTCAAAAACTTGTTAATTCTTGTTACTACGAATTCTTGAAATCTATGGACTGCTATGCAAACATTCCCATATGATGTATTTATTTTTAACTAAATCGCCATCTCTTATAACGCCAAAAAGTTTTACTTCAATCGCGTGTGACGGTTACAGGCTTTTAATTTTTTTTACTTTACTATCAAGTGTATGTTAAAGCTAAAGTATCAATATATCGTTTTAAAAAACTTATTAAATATAGTTAATTATCGCAGACATACTTGTTTTATTTCATCAAATTCACAAAAAAAGTATTGTGAATGACAATTGACTAACGAAAAGATTTAATTGAAATTATTTACTCATTCACTTATTATCTGGAATCGCTCTTCATTTATTCCTTTGTTCTTACAATCGACGACCAGTTAACTGAATTGTACCTACCTAATGCCAATTTATTGTAATCCGATTCGGGACTATCGGTGAAACTAATAATAGATTCCTTTGACGTTTATATCGGTTTTAAAATAGACAGCGCTGTTTCAAATAATTATATCAAACAAGACTTGATATATCATACGTCACAAACAAAAGGGTAGTGTTGGGGTCAATAATACCAACTCTTCAATGGACTGTATTTTATTTTCGGAAGTGGTGTAGTCGGACACAGGTCCGATACTACACTGTTATTTTCGAGCCGTGCCATTCATTTTTTTTTTTTTTTTTTTTTTTTTTTTTTTTTTTTTTTTTTTTTTTTTTTTTTCGAACTGACTATGCTGTTGGCCCGGGGGCCTTAACAGTTTCACCGGACTTGTTGGCGAGCGCTTAAGGCACTCAGCCGAGAAATTTTGGGCAACATGCGCAAGGGTACCAAAGTGGCCGAACCTCGGCTTGAGCTGTTGCCGTATTTGCAACATACGCGACCTAGCTAAATTCCTACGCGAATTCGAGCTAACTAACTATACATGTATGCATGTCTCTTGCCTCCTGGGAGGGAGGAAGAGACACGCGTACATGTATTTAGTGATCTGAAAAATTTTCTGAGGCTAACTAACCACAAAAAAAGAAAAAAAAAGGTCCCTTACAAGACCTATGTACCTGAGTGTGGTGCATGTGTGTTCATGCAGTGTAGTGAATGTATGTCGGTAGCTAGTGATTGCAGTGTCACTGTGTCGCGCGAGCAGCTGGCTTGAGGGCTCCCTAGCGGGGGAACGGACCTAGGCTCAAGTCGCTGCAGGAGAAGGCGGTCGAGATATGTGTGCGGGAGCGAAGTTTGCCGCCCGCCCCCTGCGGAGCGAGCGGTGATTACGCGGGCGTGGGCGCAAACACGCTTGGTTATTAGATACGGGCGGGAAAATCGCGTTCGCTTCCGTGATTTTATCATCGGGGTCAGATAAAATGTCGCGCGGGCGTCTATATTTGTTAGACATTCGGATGTCTGGATTCGGGTTATGAGATGCGGCTGCCACTACTAGCTGGTACGAATGGTTCGACGCTTTTTCAAAATAATTATTTGATAGGGACTTTATAAATGATTCGATCGAAGGTATTTCCATATCTTTATGGAGATCTACGTTCCGAGCGAACCAAGGGGCACCGACCGCCCTTCTGAGAAAGCGGTTCTGAACTATTTGTAACTTATTGAGGGTGAATTTACTTATGTGAGCAAAGACTGGGGAACTATAAGTTAGGATCGGTCTGATACAAGTCTTGTAGAGCGTGAGCTTATGTCTGAGGGACATTTTGCTCTTCGAGCACACGAGAGGGTGCAGGCGGCTTGAGACCATACCGGCTTTCTTTCGCACTCTATCGATATGTGCCTTGAAATTTAGGTGTTTATCCAGTGTGACACCCAGATATTTGATCTGGTTGGCCCACGGGATAGCCACTTTAAATAGTTTGATAGCGGGAATTTTAACTAATCTTTGAGTGGGATGAAAGAGGATAGCGCTACTCTTATCGGGATTAATTCCTATGCGCCATCTACGGAACCATTCGCCTAGCTTATCTACGGCTTTTTGGACTCGTAGCCTGAGGGTTTGTCTGTTCCACGAGGAACTAAACAGGACTGTGTCATCAGCGTAGGAACCTACCTCTACCTCGGGGAGGCGAGGGAGGTCACTGATATATAAGTTGAATAGAGAGGGCGCCAGAATGGAACCCTGGGGAACACCTGAGCGTATGGGATGAGGCTCAGAGAGAGCACCCTCTACTCGGTAGCAGAAGGTCCGGTCAGAGAGGTACGCGTGTATGATTTTAACTAATCTATCCGGGATTTGAAGTTCCAAAAGCTTGTGGACTAAACCAGCGTGCCAGACCTTATCGAAGGCCTTGGCGACGTCGAAGAAGACCGCAAGTGTAGGACGAGGTTTTGGGTCGCGGTTGAAATTTTGAAGAATGTGCTCCGTGAGGCGGTGCACTTGGTGGGTACAAGAGTGTTTGGCACGAAAACCAAACTGCTCAGGTGGTAAAAGATTTTTGTCTGTGACTACTGACTGGAGCCGGTTCAGAAGGAGCCGCTCATAGACTTTTCCTAACGTGTTAAGGAGACTGATAGGGCGATAGCTGTCGGGAAGCGACGCTTTTTTGCCGGGCTTGTGAATACCTATTACTATGGCCTTTTTCCAGACGGCTGGAAAATGGCAGTGGGCTATGGCTACATTGAAGATGCAGACCAAAAGAGCTATGAGGTGATCAGGAAGAAGTTTGAGTACTTCGTTCCTGATACCGTCGGGACCAGGTGATTTTCTAGGCTTAAGGCCTTTAATGGTTGACATAACTTCCTCAGGCGTTACCGAGTCCAAATCATCTGTCGGGGGGACCGCGAGAGAATTTGTTACCGCCGATTCTATCGAGCTTACGAACTCGGAATCGATGTTAACGCAGTTCGGAGAGCATTGATTTTCAAGGCTCTCGGCAAGGCATTCTGCTTTTTCAGCGCTATCGAAAGCGGGAGGTTTGCCGGGGCCTTGATCTAAGGGGGGCATGGGGACTGTATCGTCACATTTAATTGTGCGTGCTAATTTCCAGAAAGCCAGATGGGATGGTTGGATACCCTCGAGTAGGGCCCCCCATCTGGCATTACGGATTTCGGAAATGCGGCTTTTTACCGTTTTCCGAAGTGAGTTTAACCGCCTACGATTGTCCGCAGTCGGGTATGAATCGTGTGCTCGAGTCGCGGCGTTCTTTTCCGTGATCAGCGCTCTCACGTCGGCAGGAAGTATAAAGCGGCGTTCATTCGCCGCTTGCACCTCTTTCGAGGCCTTACTGACGGCGTTTTGGAGATGGCTGACCAGGGAATCGATCGCCAGATCGGCATCGGCTGTCGATTTCAACTCGTCTGGGACCCTATCCAAACTGGAGGATGAGGGATTGTGCAAGAGGTATCTGTTTAGCTTCGCATAGTCCACCACCTTGACGGAGGAGGGATGCTGGTCAGAAGGTTGACCTAGGTGGAGAACTACGGGTCGGTGGTCGGAGTCTAACTCATGTACGACTTGTACGAGTCTTATATTGAGAGAGACATTTTTTAAAAGTGCTATATCTAAAACAGATGGACGACAATTGTCCTGAAAGTGAGTGGGCTCTGAAGGAGCGATGACATCAAAGTCGAGAATGGCAGATAGATCCTCCAGAATCCTCCCGTTCGGGGAGGTTGTCGGGTTGTTCCAGATGACATTCCCGCAATTGAGGTCACCCGCTATAATAACTGAATTACCTAGTGCAAAAAGAGCCTCCAGATCTGATCTGAGAAGCCTTTTGTTCGGGGTGTGATAGGCAGAGACGATTATGATTGACGAGTGACCAGTCATACCGAGTCTGCAAACAGATACCTCTATACTGGAGAGTTCGGGAGGTTCTATTGCTATGCAGTATAGAGAGCGTTTATAGTATATGAGGGTGCCTCCGCCGTTAGCGTGGACCCGGTCGTTCCTAATAATGTTGTAGTTTGCGATTCGGGGATTGCGAGCGCTGGGTTTTAGAAATGTTTCTTGGACTAGAAACACGTCTATTTGGTGCTCTCGGAGGAAGGCGGCAATTAGATCACGCTGAGGTCTAATTGATCGCGCATTAAAAAAGGAGAGGCACAAACTCTTAGGTTTGATCCGATCCATTTTAATTTTGGCTATGAGAGGCGCGGACAAGCCGTTGAATAGTGGCGGCTATGCCCGGGAATTGGGTTATTGCGTTGAGCAATCCTAAGTCCTTATTGGAGTTAATCACCGCGTTGAATGCGATGATTTCTTGCACTTCATGCACAAGAAGCTGGGTGAACCACTCCTTGCCAGCCAACGAGAAACCAAGGGCTGAGGTGGCGGGGGCTGCCGGGACCGGGACGGCCTTGACAGGCTTGGGTTTGATTAATGAGGCCGGAGGGGCCAGTGCGGGTGGGAGGGGTGCGAAGGGCGCGGGAGCTGGTGCCACTGGGGCTCGTGAGGTGCCTGGAAGGCTGGGGAAAGCCTCTAGAGACATTAGAGGCTGGATATGAGGCCGAGCGACAGGTACCTTGGGAAAGGTGGCCTGTCTGACTGGCTGGGGGCGTTTCGTGCGCGGGGCGCGGGGACAACCGCGATAATTTGCGGTATGTCCCGTTTGCTGACAGAGAACGCAGCTGGGCGGGGTGGGAGTGCCAGGAGTGCGAGGGCACTCCTTCGTGGCGTGGTCGTCTAGGCACTTGACGCACCTAGCGCGGAAACAGCAGTTACGGGAAGAGTGTCCGTAGAGCTGGCAGTTGTGACACTGCGACGGGATCCTATTTTTGTGTGGCGGCTCAACGGTTATTCCGGTGAGACCGCACACCTCGGAGAGGTTAAAAATAGACTTGCCCTCCTGGGACTTGTCTAGAAAGACAAGCACCATATTGTATGGTGCCCTGGTAGTGTGTTTGTACATCCTGTGTACCTCACGAATTGGGAAGTTCTGCTCCTGCCGTGCCATTCAACAATTCGGCACTATACTTCACGTAAAAATAACACTTACAACTATTACATAGTTCAAGCTCGTTAAAAAACACAATCTGCCTGTAATAGGCCCTAAATTTGTAGGCGGAGTCACAGAAGTAATAATAATACTCAAAAAATATACACAGTATGACGTCATTGCGGCTTCATAGCTCGCGTGCGTCGCAACTCTCAAATTTTAATTAAAACACAAGTAAATGACTTAATATATACAGGAACACTTTGTATAAATCAAACTCAAATACGTAGACTCTTTATTGGTACAACTTACTCTGTTGTATATAGGGCGCTTATCCCTGTACATAAGAACGTGACGTCAATCGTCTTATAATCTGCTAACTATCTTATGTATAGCGCATAACTACTTGTAAAAATCATTATACTGTGAAGCTGTAATAAAAATAACCATAACTCGTAATACAAGTTCCTAATTACGACTGGTATACATAGAATACAAAACATGTTCTCAAATTGAATATTACAAACATATAAGGCTCCGATATCCTTATTTCTATACTCTAAACATAACCCTCTTTAATAATTAGAATAAAAACCCTTAAAATAACAAAAATAATATAAAAATATTCACCTAGTTGGGGTATCGCGACTATGCCTCACAACTAGTAATTTTTATTATGTATAATTTTCATAGTCATTCAATAAACAATAAAAGAAACTAACTAAACTAAGCTAAGACTCATCTGTCCTCAACAATCTCCCCCCGGCGAAGACACTGAGCCCCTTAATCTATCGGGAGGACGATGAGTCTCTTTGCTGGTCGTCTGAAAATTCCTCCACGCGTCCTCACGTCCGCGCTGCGTATGACTCCATCTGAGCCTTCGTATATTTTCTCGACTTGCCCTTTGGGCCACACGTTTCGCGGTAACAGCCCGTCTGCTATTACTACTACGTCACCTACTTTAATACGTTCAATATTTTGAGGCCTGACGTCACCACGGGGTGTTAGCGTAGGTAAATACTCGCGAATCCACCGTGTCCAGAACATGTTTGCTAGTGCCTGTGACGCTCTCCAGGTCCTCTTATCGGCTGCGTTGCACTCTCCGACGTGAGGTACACCTATCGCTGAACCGATTAAAAAATGATTAGGCGTTAAAGCCTCCGCCTCACAATGTTCTACTGACACGTGTGTTAGCGGTCGCGAGTTTATTGTATGCTCTATTTCGTTCAGAGCAGTAGATAATATTTCTTCGCGTGGCGCGCGTTCGTTGAGCGTGACGGCGAGTGCGGTTTTAACACTACGTATTAGCCGTTCCCACGCTCCCCCCTGGTTCGGCGCGCCCGGGTCAATGAACTTCCATTCCGAGTTCTTTGACCTCGCGTAATCTTTTAGGGAAGGCAACCACTCGTTGTATGCATTCCTGAGTTCGACGTCCGATCCGCGAAAATTCGTACCGTTGTCTGACCATATTAATTCGGGCCATCCTCGCCTGGCCGCCATGCGTCGCAACGCCATTATGGCTGAGTCTGTACTCAGACTGGCCACGATTTCTATGTGGATGGCTCGGGTTACCAGACACGTTATTAACATTCCCCAACGTTTTTCACGTCGCCGCCCGATGGTCACTGTCATAGGTCCGAAACAATCGATACCACTCCTTGAGAACGGTCTTGTGTACGCACTTAATCTTGCGCCCGGTAAATTTCCCTTTACTGGTGTTATGGGAGAAGCTTTTCTTAGCTTGCATATATTACACTTTCGTAATGCTTTCTTTACTGCGGGTCGCAGTCGTATCACCCAGTATCTCTGTCGTAGGCTATTTACGACGTGTTCTCTTCCGACATGGTGATTGTTCGCGTGCTCTTCCGCGTTACGGTTCCTTACACTGTGCGCGATATAAGGGGAGCTGCGCGCCCCGAATATCATTGACGTCATCACATACTTCTCGGGTGGTTTCGACCTGTCGTTTCCTCGCCAAAGGAAATGTTGAGCTGCGCGATCCTCTTGACGTATTTTCACTTGAAGGAACATTTCTCTTATGTCCGCCGTGATTGCGATTTTCTTTTCCCGGAATCGAAACAAAACACCTTGTAGTGAACGCAGAAGGTCCGGTCCGTCTAACAGCATGTCGTTGAGACATTTTCCATTTACTCGGGCTGCTGCATCGAACACCATTCTGACCTTGCCCGGTTTATTTGGGTTTGTTACAGCGAAATGTGGTAAGTACCAGGTAAGCTTTTCTTCCCTGTGACTTGAATCACACTTGGTGGCATATCCCTTGGCCACTAGTCCATCCACCTGAGCCGAGTACGCGGTTTTGAACTCCGGTGATGCATCCATTTTCTTTTCTATGGTGCGTAAGCGCCTTACAGCCATGTCATAACTAGGCGGCATGACTACATCATCTGTGGCCCATGGTAGGCCTACCTCGAAACGACCGTTAACCCGTCGAACGGTTTCTTCGAATATGTTTTTCGCTCGTTCCTCGAGAGCGTTAGGTTTTCGAACCTTTGATATTCCCAGCGCGTCGATATCGAAGTGCGCCCTCACGAGTGCATCGAGTTCAGCATCTCTCTCGCCCACGTTTTCTGGATACGTTCGAATATGCAACACTCTATTCTCTTCCTGTGTTACAATCGAGCTACGTGGCATTTTCCCATGCAACACCCATCCCAGTCGTGTTAATGACGCGGCCGGTTCGTTATGCCTACGCGATAACAAACGTCGTGTTACAATTAGATGCCAATTGTCAGCTCCGATAAGTACGCGTGGCTTCGCGTTCTTATAACACATATTCTCCGAACATAACTCCTTGAGATATGAACGTCTCAATAGTTCCGGTTTCACAGATTGACTTCCTAGGGTGAGGTTTCTGACCGTACGTGCTCTGATCTCATAATCATTCGTCTGGCCCTCGCCTTGTATTTTAATCTCGACCTCTTGGCTGTCGGCTTCGCGCTGAGTCGATGTGACGCCTTGAATATTCAAAATTTGTGTCGGGCCTTGTGCTCCGACCATTCGGGCAATCTCTTCATCGATCAGTGTGATGGTAGATCCTTCATCGAGCAACGCATACGTTTTCACCGTGCCCCCGTCTTGTTTCTTTATATGAATCGGACATACCTTCAATAAAACTTTTTCGTTGTTTCCCAGTCGATGTGCTGAGGTGGCAATAACAACGTCTTCCTTACGTGGTGTATAATGTAATAGCGCGTGATGTGGCTTTCTGCACTCCTCTATTCCGCATTTCTTTGCCTTGCACTTGTCACGTCTATGTTTGACGTCAAGACAGAGATAGCAGATGTGTGTCTCTTTCGCCCATTCCCATCTGTCTTTGACAGACATATCGCTCAATTTTTTACACCGTGAAGTTCTGTGTGCTTCCCCACAACAGTAACACGAAACACTTTTCGGTTTCTCTTCTATTGTGCTATACACCTTAGCACTGCGGTATCGTTCATTTGCCCTCTTTGGCAAATGTTCTTGTTTATTGTTAGCGGCGTGATTTCGTATCTGTACAGCTCCCGTTGATGATGAAAACGCGTATTTTAATGTGGAGTCCGCCTCTGCCATTAGGAATCTAGATAACTGAATTATCTCTGGCTCGGGTTGATTGACACACTCCTTGGCGTAGTCGCACCATCTTGCTACCATATACGGGCTCATCCGGTCTGTAACTTGCTGCGCTAACATGGGATTATGAATCATCCCTCGTTTATCAATAGTCTTTATGACCGTGACTATATTTTGCACTTTTATCGCGAAATTGTTTATTTCACTTGCCGCGGTGCCTAATCGAGGCAATCTCTTTAAATCTTCCAGGGCGCTATTCATTATAAGCTCCGGTCGCCCATAACATTGTTCGAGAGTGCGCATGATTATCTCCGGGTCACTCTCAGTGAATAATAAACTGGACACCGCTTGTTTCGCATCACCTTTCAGACACGTTCTGAGGCGAGTCATGTTTTCCATGGGCGAGTACTTGTACAAACTCGTCGACTCTCTCATGGCTGCCTTGAAAGGTAGCCACTCAGTAAATGCTCCACTGAATACCGGCAGGTCCTGCACGTGTCTAGGCGACGACCTACTCCCTGTTATTCGTTCCATGGCATTTACCAATCGATCTGTTTTATCCTGGCCCCGGTCCGGCGTAGGTGTTCTGGGTCTCTGCCGCTCCGCCCTTTCTTCTGTAACAGGCCCTTGTGTCACTGGCGGGTGTGGTGCCCGCACCTCACCTTGCTCCACCCGAAGTGGTGGCGAAATTTCCTTGACCGGTTCACAATTCATGGGCGCTTGTGTTCCCTGCAGCCAATCGCTCACTCTGCGATTTGTATCAACTGCTTCTTCTGCACACAAGCTTTCCCGATCTGTTTCTTCTCTGATCGTTGCTACGTCCGCAGCTAACCGCTTCTTGATTAACGCCGTTTGCAACTGCAGCTCTTGTCGTCGGATCTCGACGAGTTGTTCCTCGGCTTCTAGTTCGGCTTGTCTGATCCGGGCTATAGCGCTCGCGGTGGACCGGTGCGAGCGTACGGACGGCGCTCGCGATCCTCGGGCTCTAGCGTCTATAACGGTCGTGTGGATCAACGTCGAACGCGGTAATGTTTCAGTCGCGGTCTCGGTCGCGATCGCGGTCGCGGTCTCGGTCGCGATCGCGGTAACGTTCACGGCGCGGTCCGCGGACGTATGCGCGGACGGGGACGCGGGAGGATCTTCATATACCCGCATCCTATCCTCGTCTGCCTGACTCCTTGTAGTCGGCATCTTCGGCACTTGTAAGCCCCTAACGTCCCTAACGGTCCCTAACACCTAACAGTCCCTAACAGTCCTTCGCGAGGGCTTGGGCTTACACCACAAGATACGCTCCCTTAGGGATGGATACAATGGATAGGGTAGGTGGTGGGAACTACCCGTCAGAGGAATGAGACTACTACGGGGTGCTAGGTGATCGGCTGGAATGTCCGATCCCTTCAGCAGTGCCTACAGTCCGGCCCCCGCACCAGCAACACTCGTAACGGCGTAGTACGATTGACAACCCCGAAACTCTGGCCGTTTGGCACCGTTAGGTAGCCCGAGTTCGGTTATTTAATAGATTATCTTCTCTTCACTGCAAACTGCGTGGCCGCTCGCTGCACGTCGACAGGAAAGCACACGGAGACTCGTCGCACCGTTCGGTGTTCTTCCCTCGATGGAACAGCACCCGACGACTCGTCGCACCGTTCGGTGTTTTTCCCTCGGCGAGACAGCACCCGAAGACTCGTCCACTTGACGAGATACACGGAGACTCACGCAGACTCGTCCAACTTGACGAGATACACGAAGATACACGGAGACTCGTCCAACTTGACGAGATAAATAACACGATGATACACGGAGACTCGTCCACTTGACGAGATAAAACACGATGATACACGAAGACTCGTCCACTTGACGAGATAAAACACGATGTCTCTTCGTTGTATTCGGAAGCGACGTCACTCGAAAATTTTCCAAATTCTTGATGGTTGAATTCTTGATGGCTTGATCCGGCTGTCGGAGGACCACAAAATTGTTGGGGTCAATAATACCAACTCTTCAATGGACTGTATTTTATTTTCGGAAGTGGTGTAGTCGGACACAGGTCCGATACTACACTGTTATTTTCGAGCCGTGCCATTCAACAATTCGGCACTATACTTCACGTAAAAATAACACTTACAACTATTACATAGTTCAAGCTCGTTAAAAAACACAATCTGCCTGTAATAGGCCCTAAATTTGTAGGCGGAGTCACAGAAGTAATAATAATACTCAAAAAATATACACAGTATGACGTCATTGCGGCTTCATAGCTCGCGTGCGTCGCAACTCTCAAATTTTAATTAAAACACAAGTAAATGACTTAATATATACAGGAACACTTTGTATAAATCAAACTCAAATACGTAGACTCTTTATTGGTACAACTTACTCTGTTGTATATAGGGCGCTTATCCCTGTACATAAGAACGTGACGTCAATCGTCTTATAATCTGCTAACTATCTTATGTATAGCGCATAACTACTTGTAAAAATCATTATACTGTGAAGCTGTAATAAAAATAACCATAACTCGTAATACAAGTTCCTAATTACGACTGGTATACATAGAATACAAAACATGTTCTCAAATTGAATATTACAAACATATAAGGCTCCGATATCCTTATTTCTATACTCTAAACATAACCCTCTTTAATAATTAGAATAAAAACCCTTAAAATAACAAAAATAATATAAAAATATTCACCTAGTTGGGGTATCGCGACTATGCCTCACAACTAGTAATTTTTATTATGTATAATTTTCATAGTCATTCAATAAACAATAAAAGAAACTAACTAAACTAAGCTAAGACTCATCTGTCCTCAACAGGTAGTAATCCCAAAAAGGCGTTTTTTTTATATTTGCGTTTCGAAAACTGGTAAGACCGTTTTAGACGTTTTAGGCCAAATAGTTTAGGTAATAAAAAAATCTTTATTAACAGTTCAATCACGCCATTTCCGAACCAATCAAATCGGTCGCATCTTAATTGATTCCGTTGCCGCTCAGTGCTCGTACGCGTCACACGCGTTTATTTCAAATTACAACCATTTCGTTGTCAATTTAGGCACAAATTCGTAAAATGTGAGTATTCTATACAGTATTATTTTAACTTAATATCCTTTTGCCTGTGAAATTAATATGATTAATTTATATCATTTCAAAATAATATTTTAGAGCCCTTGATTTGTTTGAAGTAATTCTATTTTACTTGTAAACGTTGCTTAGTGAGTGCGAGTTACAAATTAAATGCTACCTTTTGTCTCAAGTGTTTATTTTTAAATTTAACTTTAACACTAAACTATGAAGCGAAATAAGTGAGCTGAAATGATAATGAAGGCCGGAGTCTCCTACAGCCAAAGTATAATACATCCAAAAGCAATTACAACGGTGAAAATGAAGACCCATTTGCTGATGGTGATGATATTAGTGATTCAACGTATATCTCTGAAAATAATTCGCAGTGCCGTCAACCCCCAAACTTTGAAAACATAGAAACAAGAACAATAGAACCTATAAATTATGATGAATTATTAACACATGTAAAGAAATTAAAACCTGAAAAAGTCCTGGTCCAGACTACGTAAGTAGCGAAGCAATCCACATTAGATCCCCTATCTTAATTCTATACCTATATAGATCAAATGTTCAACAAGGTGCTTGAAACTGGAAAAACTCCCCAGCAATGGTGTAAGTTAGACAAAATAGTTTACTGCCTAGCATTTACGAAATTTTCCTTCTATATTATTGAGCAGGATATCATCAAAAATAGGTAACAATTAACTGATGGAACAAGCCGATTTCTGGTCTTAATTCTCCACTATTAATCATATATACAAATTAAACCAAATACTAGAAAAATATAAAAAAATATAATCGTCTTATATATATAGTCTTAATTGATTACTCAAAGGCATTGGATACCATTAATCACAGCTCAATCTGGACAGCACTGATTTCTTTTGGAATAAACATAACATACACAAATATAGATAAAAACAAAAAATATTTACACACAAAGTAAAAGCAAAGTTAGACTGGATAAAAGAGATAAAAATAGAAAAGTGAGTCAGACAAGAGTACCCATTCTCACCCAAATAGTTTATAGCTATGCTGAGAGAATATTTAGAAAAATCAACTGGAGAACCAAGGGATTCAAGATACAATTCCAACATATAAGCCACCTCAGATTCGCTGACGAAATTGTCCTTTTCGCAGAATCAGAATTTGAAGAAATGATACAAACTCTGAACAAAACTAAAGTCATGACAAACCATAAAGAAAGGAGAAACCAAATCTAATATTTTAAATGAATATAAGAAAACAAATGTCGTTTGATCTAAAAAAAGATGAAAAATAATAAAAAATTGAAGTACTCGTAGATCGAAGATTAACTGCACTTGGAGGAAATTTTGGACACAGAAATAAATCTTAAAAGGCCACTACCATAACATACGCCATTAAATAAATTTGACACTTTTATCCTACCAAGTCTCAGTAACAGAAGTCAAACATGGATATACACGAATATAATATAAAATAAAATTGCTTCATGTTAACATGCCATGGAAAAAAGTGTATTTAAACTAATGAAAATACATAAAACCAGAAACGAAGAGACAAGGAATACAGATGCTCTTCAACATGCTCTAAGTCTAAAATATAAATGGGCAGGACACATTTCAAGGTACAAAGAAAAAAGTTGGATGCTAGAAGTTTCCAGATGGCCAGGACCTACTGGCAAAAGAAACAATGTTACTTGTTACATTTGTAATTTGAAGTTCGTTACGGCAATATATGCAACGAAAGTCCGTTACGGCCATCGACCGACGTCATTGAAGTAAAACTTCTTTAGGCGCGACTATTAATAACTTATTATATCATATCACGGATGGTGGTAACCGTTCGTGGTGGTGGTGATCGTCGGGATGGTGGTGACCATCGGGATGGTGGTGACTATCGGGCTGGTGGTAACCGTCGGGATGGTGGTGACCGTCGGGATGGTAGTGATCGTCGGGATGGTGGAGACCGTCGGGATGGGGGTGACCATTTAAGTTGTACTTCAATCGCGTGTGACAGTTACACGCTTTTAATTCTTTTTTTGTATGTACCGTATATACTTTCGTATGTATTTAGTAAGGAGCCATTATTTTCACATTGCAAACAGACACTTCAATTTTATTATACTATGTAAAGATTTCGCAAGATCGTAGTGATAGTAGAAATGCCTAAATATCGGCTTCAAAATGGTCATTTCGTATTGTGTACCAAACATAATCTTAATTTGCCATTTTGTAATAGATATTTCTGCTATCGTTTTGCTTTTACGAAATACGTGATTGGGGGGTGGGAACAATTATCAGGTCTCGCTTCTTCAAGTTCATCAACAGCGAGACCCACGATATTAACTGTTCTAGTCATCTGTACACCGTCCGAGATGCACGTACATGTTTATGAGGAATCGGCAAATACAACGTTTTTCGCTGTTTATAATTAGGGGAGCGAAAGTATTGCGCGCAACGTCCGGAGTGCGCATTGAGTGCTCATAATAAAAAACCTTCTCCTTTGCTGCCACAGAAAAGACCGACAGCTATAGTCATTAAAAATATAAGCAACACGGAGGGTAGAAGTTGAAAAAGAGGCAAGTATGTGGCGCGAACATATGTTAGATTAGTCTGTTTACGAAGTCTTGTGCAGAAAAAATCGTTATTACAATACATTTTACAGTATTTTAATTTATTATCTAATTAAATAAACTAACAGATGTTGCTATTTGCCAAAAACAGTATTATTCAAATTTAAAATCAATTTTTAGAAGCACAATTTAGTTAAAATTAATTCCATTGGACATGATTCCACGACCACTTCTGAATTAAACAGAGCAATCGCTCTAATACGTAATTTATAATAAACAATTATAACTTTGTAACTTAACAAAAGTGCTGAAGAACGAAGATAACGTTAATGCAAAAGCTACTTAATTAAATTTTGACCTGAAAACGTCTATTCGCTCGTGAAGTACAGTGATAGCTGGTCAAACTTTCTTGTGTTACAAAATCTTGTCAGATTTCAATCGCAAATAACTACGAGACTAATAATGCGATAACAACGGTTGAAGTCACAATTGATAGAGCATATCTGTACGTGTTTGTCGTGCATTTGTTTTGCCTGTGACGTCATCGGGATAGTGTAAACGCCTGCGCGTGATTGTTGTGAATTAGCGTTGTGTAAGATTATAAATTAGTGTAGCCTTTAATTAGGGTGTCATTACAAAAAGAGCTTGAGAAGTACTACTAGGATTCATAGTGTAACAATACAATATTCGGCGAAATACATGTAAAAATCGGTATATAATTGAAGATTGCAAAAAAAATAATAAAGATGTGGTCTCATATGTTTTGTAAAGCTTGGAATTATAGAATACGCTAATCAAAATGAAATTTAATAAACCTGAAAAATTTCTAGTGCTGAGCAAATCCAAGAGCTACGGCAGCATCTACGAGAAAACGTTTTTACGGAAAATCTACGGCGCGGACCTTGACTACGCCTTTCGCTATATTTTTTTAACCGAAAATTAACCTAAAAGAAAGGAATAAGTTATTTTTTTTACTATAGATATAGTTACTAATACAAATTCCAGAGTATATTTCTCGAGACGCTTAATTTAAGTACCCTGACTATGACATATTACTCCTGAGGCTTGCGCAATCAAGATTCCACCAGCTCAGCAATTTTTTCATGTTCATATTACGTATCAAACGAGGAATATAAGATTTTTATAGTGTCTACATATTATAATATGATTTAATAAGATTGACCTGAATCTGTGGACATTTACAAACATATCTCAGACGTTCAGGCGCCCGTCCCTATGAACGATATTGACATGTTCTCAACTGTTCTATAAATAAGATATCGTATGGACCGTTTGATCCCGGATTCGTTGTATCTGCAGAAATATGTATTCTTTATACTATTTTTATAAAGGTATTTAGAACCACCACGCTTGGTAGTAGGACACGACAATAATACTTTCCGAGTGGATCCAGACCACCATACACCAAGTACATACCTCCACTAGCACAATTTGGTGTATCGCATGCCGGTATCAGCCAGTTTATATCCAGTAATACACTCCATCGATGTGATAAATCCTCGTTTTTTCGATCTGACTATGCTGTTAGTCATATGGACCCTGAAGCCTAAGCTACTCTCTTCTATCTCTTAGTTAGTCTCGTTTGCGAATCAGCCTGTATATGTCCAATTGGCAAGAATCCAAAGCGACGACCGGAGATCTCTCGATGGTCGCCGGTGTATTGGGGTTGAACTTTGCTACCAACAATATATAGCTACAGAAAATGAACATTCTTCGTAAAAAATAACAATAGGCGTCTTAAAAGCAATTTACTAAGTTTTATTCTAGTTAGGTAATTATCTTTTAGTCCATCATTGTTATGAAAAATTATGTTTATTTAGTATTTTAAATAACATGCATATACTAAAAAAAGTGCCAACCAAAGAAATGAGATAAAAAAATAGGCGCTACGCGCAGGCAATAGGGTGCGTGAGACGTCCACTAAGGAGTTTTTGGTGGGATATTGAACTGCCATGATTGTTTTTTATATAAACTGGAAACATGCATTTTGAGTTGCCACAAAAACTCCCTTATAGATAGTTCTAACAAGGAAGCGACCATCTTGCTTGAAGTCACTTTGAAGATTAGAAAAGACTACGAAGGATGACTTAAAGGACATGTATCCTGTGGCCATAATAAATTAAAAAAAGACGTCCACAAAATTTTCGTATTGTATAAAATTGGCGGTTTTGGCGGGATTTCAAGTTTTTATTTTTCATTCATAAATATGTGTTATTTGACTTCCAAGTTTCATTTCACTACGAAATGAAAGAACGACGTATAAAAAATATGATGAGCAAAAGAGAAAGGGCTATGGATTTTCTGTCTCTGTTGATGTACTCGCTTTTTAGTGGAAAAACCGCCACAGTTGTCAAAATAGTCGAAACTAAGAGTATTTTGTCGTGTTTTTTTTTTACAAGAATGAAATAAATTATAAATTTATTGTACATCAAACACCGAGCAATGTTCTTTGCGTGCGTTCAATGATACATTTTAAGGAAACTGAATAAACTGATAACACTAATCTATCTAACATATCTCACACTCAGTTACACGATTTTTCTGTCTTTTCCTTTTTTCCTTCAAAAAGTTCCTTTTTTATCTACGGAGTGTAAGCACCTTCCACAACATCGTCATCTTTGAAATTAAGGTAAGACAATAATCTATAACACAAAATGGGTTCGCTTTTTATTTCACAGTTAAATCATGCAAGCCATCGCTACGGTTATGTATATACGTTGTTGACTGAACTATGAAAAAATTACGTCCCAGCTCGACGTCGAAAGCGAATTATTGAAATTGTTCCGTGCACGCCCTCCGTTGTGGTACCACCGACGGCCATATTGACAAAGTTTCACCAACAAGTTATAATAAATTTAAATGTTTGGGTGCCATCAAAATATTTTCGTGACAACGAATTTTCTTTTTAAAGATTACTCGAACGAAATATTTGCACACAATTTTGGAATTTAATTATGCATACCGTAAAAAACACGAAGCTTACCTACGTCCTCTGTGTGGCAGGCCTACGTACCTACCCTACTTTATTTAATAAAAAAGCCAGTCAAGGCCCTGTAAAAGAATTTAATAACGGTGAAAAAAAAATGGAAAATTATACATCATCTTTGTTTTTTATGCGACACCGCAAGCGAATAGTATATTGTCACGTAAAACCTCTAAGGAGGTAAACAGATAAATATAATTGTAATTATTCCACACTTTGTCGTTAAGAAATCTGTTAATTATTCATACATATTACTTGCAAAGTTCACGAAATTTTACCGTACTGAAAATTATTGAATTGTTTACTGGCCCGTGTATTATTTCCTTTCTACGATACTGGGTCATTTTAGCGATGGACAAAGAGACATTTTAGCATTTCTTATACAAGGGTGTCAAGCAAGCGTAAGCCCCGCCTGATGGTAAGCATCTACCGTAACCTATAGTCGCTTGTTACTATTGAGGTATGTTACATAATAATACCTCAATGCTTGTAACACCATAGACATTAGATAGGTATCACTATCGCGTTGCTGGTACCTTGAACACCTTTTCCAAAGGAGCTCTGGAAACCCTACCTAGTCACCGCAGTAACACAAATCAAGGTTATTTGGCTGCGATCTTCTATAGGGAGGATCTTTTGGAGGTCTGTGTTCTACCTCTCTTATCGAATAATGGTGATGACTATCGTTCAAACCTTTTTCGTTGCGACTACTGCTAGTTATCATGTTTGAGCTACCGCACACGTGTGATTTTTGTCGCCGTGTCAAAACAGTTTCTGTCACTATCACGTCACGTCTTCAAAGTAGAGTAGGTACGCGTACGTAGGATGACATAAATAGCGCGCTACAATAAAAAATGTTATAATGATTTATCGGTTATATTAGGTTAAGAATTAGTCATTTCGGTTTTTATAGAATGTGACAAAGTCGTATGAATTACGATTTTCATGTTTGGGTCGTGCAACGTAAAACGTGCAAACAATCGTAATTTGGCAATGTTGTCGCGCTGACAACTTCGTCACCCGTGAGCGTACGGTTATTAAAACCAAGCGCCGCAGCGACTGTTTTGTCACGGGTTCGTTCTCGAGTTGACGAACAATTATATTACCCAGCTGTCACATCGTAACGTACGCACACAGTCGTAGTCCATACATACCCATAGACTGGACCACAGTCACGAAACAGTTACGGTAACAAAAGTCACACGTGCGTGCTAGCACTTATTATTTTACCTAGCTGACGAAGACCGGTATTATTGCTGTATCATTAAAATAAAATTAACCTTAGTATATGCCATAAATTTCAATTCCACGTAGCGCCTATGATTGTCGATGAATAACATTCACTCCTCATATACACTGTACTCTGTGGTTATTAGACCTACCAAAAAGTCCCAATTTTTTTTGGTTTAAAACGAAAATTTCATTTTTTGTATCTAAAAAAATTAATTCCAAATTGAGCACTATAACTTAATAGGACAAATTGTGATCACTTTAAGAATTTGTATTTGAATAATGCGGAAAAAATATTTTTATTAAATAACTCGACAAATTTGATTGATAAAACAACGATGGGAAATTAAATTTTCCAGAAAATACCTATACTTCCTGATACCGAGTCTCTAAAATCAGCCACTTTTCTCTACAACTGTTAAAAGTTCATTTTATATTTAAATATATCATTAATTTGTCATTTTATCATTATAGACAATTTTATTAATTGGCAACTCAAATTTTACGAAGTTAAACTATAGGAATAATTTTATACATCACTAAATTGTGTGCATATTTGTATCTAAATATATTTCTTCTATAAGTGAAAAGAAAAGCATTTTTACGGATGTTTAATGAACTTTCAACAGTTGTAGAAAATAATGGCTTATTTAAGGGACTCTTTTTTTTTGTAGCAGACAACGCAGATTTAATAACAACCGAGAAAATAAATTGACGATTTTTGGCACAGTCTAGTGGTTATACGTTAAATGCGCAAAGTAGTGATGTAATATAAAACATATTTCAATTTAAAATATTGTTTTCTTATCTATTTTTTTATTACCCATTCAAAAATAGCCGCCTTGATAAATTTCAAACAAAAGAAAAAGCAAAAACTTTGCTATGATAACGTAACGTTTTGTGTGAATATCCCCCAAAATCTATCTCTATCACCTCAAAGTCTTCAATCAAACTCGACGATTGTGCCAACACGATTCCTCCCCATCTAATCATCGAGACAGGTCCTACGAACCGTATACAAATAAAAAAAATCATTTACATATTCCCCGTATCGAGGCTGGATCTCTTTTTCATGAGCCCATTTGGCATCTATGACATAACAGATATGGAATCAGGAAAGAAATGCGAAACCATAAAATTATTTTCTACATCTGGTTAATTTCAACATACTTTTCCCTTTGTGGGCCTTTTAGCCTTTTAGGGAGTTTTTTAAGCATTTCGATAATGCGCTGTTGTAGTATAACCCTAGTATATACGTATGGATCAACTTCTAGAGCACTCCAAGACGACAGCATTGCAAGAGAAAAAGAACATATAAAGGAAAGAAGTTTGCCATAAGAGAAAAATATACAACTCTTACTGTAAGACTAATAATCTACGTCAATAATAATTCTAGGATTCATTAATGAGTTTATTTTTATGGATGTCAATAAATTTACAGATACAATAATGTGAAACAAAGGTCATAGTTCTAAAAAATATAATTTTAAATGTCTGATTAATATCATTTCTCTAAATATAGTGTGCCATTAACTTATAACATATCCACCCATAATTTAGCTATTAATATGTGTATACATTATAGCTTAATCCGAGTATGTACGTAATGTAATAATAAGATGCAATTAATTTGAGCAGACTACCCACTCATCAGCGTACGTATCCCCTAATATTATATTTTATTATACATTCCAACGTCTAGTCTGTTGAAACCAAAGGTACTTATTAAGTCCTGCCTGATTCAATCGAATCGGAGACACCATCTAGTGATGCATTTGTAGTAAGCAAAGATGGCTCAGTGGTAGCTTATACGACTTCGCGTCGATTGATGTGAGTTTGAATCCCTGCAATGAGCCTGAGCTTTCGATGAAGGAAAACATCGTAAGGATAGCAACATCGTAACATAGCATGGCAGTAGGGCTTTTTCTAATGCCCGTCTGACTAGCTACATATGTTAAAATGTTAAATATGTATGTATAATCATATCAGCTATGCTTAATTTTGATTCATATAGCCGCGCGTGAAATGGTTCCCTCATATAAAAACAATTAAAAAATGCCATATCTGGCTAAATTAAAATTCGTAAAAGACTACGATGGTCAACTTGGTTTATACAGGCAGAATATCGATTCAATGTCCCGGTATTTAGCAACAGTTTTTTGCAATTCACTTACATTTTTTATTCTAATTTAAAGGGTAACACTATCTACTGGGGTGAAGGAAAAAATCGTGAGAAAACCAAAACGGTTGAGAAATTTTCTAGAGATTCTAGCGTATGTAGGAATAATATAGAACTCTGGATTTCTGAACACGTTTGAAATACGACGTTGTGATTAACTCCGTGCATTCCCACAGGGAGAAGCCTTTACCAAGCGGTGAGACACTTACAGCCCGGTATTATTATAATTATTACTATCATATTATTTCTCAAAGGTGTTTTTTTCTTTGCAACGCCATATCTCTGTTAATTCTTCATCAATATCAATAATTTTAAAGCTTATATTCTCTGCTTTTTAAGAAACATAGAAATAATTTCACTTTGTGTTTTCGTTAAATACATTGATTAAAAAATTCCCATAAAACTGCATTCCTATCTCTATATGTATACTATATATCAAAGTATTAAAAATATGATTAAAATATGGTATTTCTAGTGAAAATATTATGTTCAACTATACTTGGTTCATTCTAAGAAAGACTTGCATGACACATGTCATATGTTTATTTTAAAGTATATCTTTAATCTTCAAACTTGGAAGTTGATTTTATAATCATCCATTCCTTTTTAGAGCTAATATAATTGATAATATGATTAGGCTTTAAATCAATTGAGGCATGTGTGCTTACTAATGAAATTAAATAAAAAAATTAAGTATAACAACAATTTTTATCGCAATCCGGAACACTTGAATTATTGAATGCCTGACGTCAAACGACATGATTAATTCTCGCAGTCAATATTCTTCGTTGCTTGTTGCTTCAGTAACAATCTAGGAATTACGTAAATATATGTATTTATTTGAAATTAAGAAAAAAACTAATAAATTAAACATAACGTCGTTCGATCAGTTCGACTAACTTTCGGTTCGTACGACTAATACGATTAATTTTCTATTCTTTGGTTGTATTATTTTGGTCTACTCTAGTTTTAAATGAAATAGAAAGAAGTAGGTAGTAGTCAAGTAGTATAGTAGTAGTAGCACGTAGTAAGAAAAAAAACTAAAATTCTCAAAAAACATTGTATAGAGGAAGTTTTCTTAGGATTTTGTCGTGCAAAACGTTTATCGTTTATCATATACTGCATATTTTTTAAATTATAATTGATAGTTGAAATGTATGTTTTTAGATTGTCATAATTTGCACAATACAACAATTTACGTTCTGTGGATATGTCAAATAAGTCTTCTTATGATAAACATAGTATAACATGTACAAGGCACCAATCTATTTAACTCACATGTCAGCTGTCCGATTATTTACATTCCATAATGTTAGCAAACTTCGCACAAATGAGCTAGTATTTATTAATTTATTCAATGTTATTTAACTTTAGTAACAACGTATCGACAACTGTAACCAACAATTCATTGACACCTTCAATATTATGAAATATTTCACAAAAATTCGTCATTAGATAATTATTAAACAATATTGAAGGGCCAACCGCTAGATTACACATTAGCCTTATTGCATCTCTGTTGAATATGTAGATCGTAAAAGTCTGAATGACTTTGCTTTATACAAACAAGCCTTTTCGTAGGGAGGAGGTTGCGTGCTTTATATTGTGCGAACGATAGTATTGTTACTACAATTATTAAAGTTTCTTAGATATATGTATAGTTGGTTTTACAAAAGCAATTAACTTTTACTACGCGTAATGTTCAAGGATTTATTTAACTTCTATTTCTGGAACACTGGATCTGGTTTATGATATTAAAAGTTCTGATGATATGAATTTCACAGTTAATTAAAATTAAATTAGCAGTTTTAAATTTTACTCCGCTATTAAATCATTAATATGAAAAATAGCTAACGTGGAGCGAAGACGAAGTGATGATTACGAGAACCCGCTGGATGCGAGCAGAACAGGACTGGTCGTTGTGGCTTTAGGCTTTAGTGGAGGCCTATGTCCAGCATTAAGTCTTTGGCTGAATGGATGGATGGAATCGATAATACCATTATAATTATACTCACTTAATTTTCAATTATATCCCGAATTTAAATCGCCAAACCGTCTTCAAAGTCATTCTAGAAAAAGACGGGTGGAAGATGCCGACTATCTCCTAGTAGTAGATAGACATCAAATAAAGAAAAAATATAGAACTAGCTAAGCCTCCGAATCCGCTCGCGTGGACGAGTTAAAACTTTAATAATTTTTTACTGAATGAAGTTATTGTGATTTTTCATTATTTAATCTAAGGAGTAAAAAAATATATATTAAAATCTATCTAGTAGTTTTTGCGTGATGCGCTCACAACGGCAAACCTCAATCATTTTATTTATATAAATAGTTATATAAGTTAACAGATTTCACAAACATATGAAAATCGATACATTTACTTTTTAAAATTGAAACACCAAAATCAATACAAGGAAATTAAAAACAAGTTCTCATATCTACACAATTAATAAAAAAAAATATATAAAATGACGATAATATTCATTTCGGTATGGAAATTTAAAGAGTTATATTTAAATTTGAATTTAAGGGTTCAATCAAGTCAAGACAAAGTCTTAGACCCTCCGACGAAATCATTCAAGACGCAGACTAACTTGCACAATTACAGTTCCTAGCCAAGACGAAGTTAGACTTTAGATATTCTGCGTTATTACTATAATACCAATAAAATATTCCGAGCATAGTAGTAAGGTTCGCAGACAATAGATGTCTGCATACATTACATATACAATTCGTATATGTAAGATAGAATGAGTTTTGATAAAATTTGTTAATTGTTTTAATAATAATCAGTCTTCAGTTCTCTGTAACTGTTTAGCTAGTTGTTCTGAATGTTCATATATATTTTAAACGCAGAAATACAAACTTATTTAAGTAATGCAGATACATAAAAAAATAGGTACTTAGTCTACTTGAAAAATAATAATATGTACAGCACTTTAAAAATCAAAGAGAGAATATGTAACTTCAAGACTATGAAATGGTTACATATATTTATATTATAACAACGTACAATAACGTTATATATACTACGGATAATTAGTACTATTTTTTATAGATTTAGCGTATGGAAATCTCACCTGATGTTAAGTGACTATGTGGCCGAAGATGGTATCACTCTATGTCTAGTGGGAAGACTGGCTCTCAAGTGCAGCAGCCGGAACACACTTATAAGCGCTTGGCGATTTTCAACTTGAGGTGGGTTGCCAGGCAGTCATTAGAAAATGCCTTACCACCATTCTATGGTTTCATCACGATGTTTTCCTTCACCGAAAGCACAAGCTCATTATAGAGATTCGAACCAACGTCAATCGTGTACAGTAAAGTGGTAGAGTGGTATACGGATTAGTTTATTAGTTTTAAATATTCTGAGACATGACAAAGAAGAACGTTGGTAATATCACTATACAATTCCAAGCCCGGGTGAAGCTGTAAAAGCCGTTTGAAGCTTCAGGGCTCTTATAGCCAACAGTAAAGACAGTTCGAAAAAAAAAAACTATACAATTACGAAATCGTTTTTATATTAGACTTATCAAGCCCGGTGAAACTATATAAGCTGACTGGGGCTTCAGGGCCCTAATGGATAACAGAGTAGTCAGATCGAAAAAAAAAACACAGTTGGGTCCGCACCAAAATTGTCACGAATTTGGCTTGATTTCTATTGCCATACTTAAGTATATTATCTGTAAACGCGTGTATTAACAATTTAAGGCTGGTCTTATTCATTTCGTAGAATTTAATATTGTTTATAATTTATAACATTATTATGAATGTTTCTGTTAACTATTCATTTTACAGTTGAGTCTATTTCGTTGTATATTTCTACGATAGATGTCTTTTTTTTGCGCAATCGAGATTTTTTTAAATTATATTAACAGTCATACTATATAATGCGTCATTACTCACTGAATATTAACGGTTAATAAAAACAAAATTATTATATAAACTTAGCTTTTCCTAAAGGATTGCAAAAATTATAATTTTTATGTTGAACAACTCAGCCCTTAGCCCATATATCTACTGAATAATATCGGTTAATATATAAAACAATTTTACTTGGGTATCAAACGTCTTTTGATTTAATGCGTTAGGATTTGGATTTAATTTAGATTTTACGATTGAACTATTCACTATAATTTTTGGATTGCATGGCGTTGTAGTTTGCATTCGGGTAAAATGCCTGGTAGACAGTGGACGGGATTTTCTTACTATTTCATTTCTCTAAAAATAGTGAGCGCCGGTCATTCACAGGAAATAGGGGAATACCGTCAGGTGAGACTCGTTAATGAACAAGATACTGAGAAAAAATTACGCGCCCCAGAAACCTGTAGGGCATTCCCTTAATACGTTCCGTATTAAGTTAAATTTATATTGGAGACGTATGGCAGAATATCGATCGAAAGTACTAAAAGGGCGTGAGACGCGGCTGACTGCTAACTGTGAGTACCATGCTGCGTCACAAAGCACGAAACACGGTTAATCGCATAAATTAATTTCAATACACCTACTGTTTTCTTTATTGTCATTTTTCATGCACGAAAAACTACGCGGACGAAGCACAGCTAGTAATTACATAAAATTATAAAACTAATAATGCTAATGAAAAGTGAAATTTAAAAGCCACAGTTTGTAAATGGTGATTTTTTAATGTTTTAATACATTAACAAGTACTTTTTTTTAAATTAAAGAAATTACGGTTTTTTTTGTCTCCACTGCAGTTAATAAGAAAGGTAGACAGTTTCTAATGGATGACACTTGGTAAGCACTAAACGCGTATTTGGTCAAATGCTTGTAGCCAACTTATTTCACAATTCCAGAATTGTTTCTACTTCCGTGGCTAAGCAACGGTCCCCGTGAAACCACAGGCTGTGTCAGAAACAGTACAGTCATCGTTACCTTGTCATTGTGTTTAATTGCTTCAAAGAATCCAGACCGTACAGCAAGGATGATCCTTAGGATCGTAAACTGCTTGAAGTTGCTCTTGAAACTATGTGCCTTTGTTTGTTTATGTTTACGTTTAAGGTTTGTGATACATTTGTGATGTGTTTTGTTTCTTTCATTTTTGAAGTTAGACTTCTTTTAGAACGGTGTGTATTGTATTTTATGAAACGAAATAAGACAAGTATAAATGTATGTATAGGGTTTAGGCTGTGAGAGAATGAGATAGAATACGTTTCTATATAATGTCCCCACTGTTGTAAGCACACTACGAGTGGTCAATAGTTAGAATCCCACTGATTACCATTTTTTTTTTATATTAAAAAAAGTCTAGATTCTTCAAGACTTTTGTCGACATAATTACAATGTTTTTTCCAGTACGTACAATCACATGCATGAAAACTTTCTCAATATTTATTTTGTATTTTTGAAGCGTAGGTTACAAGAGCTGGCTTTTTTACAAACACGTAATCTTAAAAAAGATACAATATTAATAAATAAATATATATATATATATATATATATATATAATTAATATATGTCGGGGAATCGTTTCAATGAGATCATGCAATCAGTACCAATTACTTAGTAATCGTACTATTGACTTTACAACTGACCCGCACTATTGACTGGGCGCGCTAGCAACAGGTGAACTCTGTGACCGCACGCACTTTATAAGCAGGCAGCGACCGGCTTGAAGGTATTTTTCCAAGCCCGGTGAAACTGTAAGAGCCCTCTGAGGCTCATGGCTCTTATAGCTAACAGTGTGTAATCAGTTCGAAAAAAAACTTGAAAGCATTCTCGCTCGAGCTGTTGGATAATGAAGACCTCAGTTAATAAGTCGACTAATATAAACACTGTTCCTGAGTGTAGTTTCGCTGCATTTTACAATACAGTGTCAACTGAGGTCTAAACAAGGTTTAATCGTCAACATTTAATAGATTTAATCACTACATATTATAAAACAAAGTCCCCGTGTCCGTCTGTCTGTCTGACCGCGATAAACTCAAAAACTACCGAACGGATATTCATCAATAGACGGAGTGATTCATGAGGAATTAAGTATATAATTAATTAAGGTTTTGTGTAAATTGGCTGAAATATGACTATGATTGTTGAAAATGTCGTAGAAAATCATGCCAACTGGGAACTTTATTAGAGTGCGCTGCTTCAACAAATAGAGTTATAGACTTACAGGTATGACGGAATAATTCCTGTATGACAAAAAAAAAGTAGCCATATATGCTATGCTACCCGTGCGAAGCCGGGGCGGAATGCTAGTATGTAATAAAAAGCTAAATAAGTTCAACTCTTAAGTTGCATAGTAAACTGTGAAAACCGTCACAACAATCTACATTTAAACTGATTTTAACAACAATTATTGAAAACTCAAACTCGGGCAGCATTGTGGAGTTGATTGAAGCCCTTTGTATCTATTAACTTGTTAATTAATCTTTTGAAGATTTTAATAAGAGAACGACGTCCATAACAAACTTTTTAAAACGATATTCAAAAATTTGTAAGTGTAATTAACAAATATTTGATCAATTTTTTTAAATATGGAAACAGAGCGAAAAGTTTAAAAATTTGTATAGGAATTTGTACGAAATTATTTCCACAAGTACATTTTATAAGTTGGTGGACTCGTTAACTTACCTACTTAGCTGTGATAGTTTTCCTTTTAACATCGTTATATAGACCAGTGCCGTGAATTTTTGACTTGACTGTAACAAAAATTAGCATTTAAAGCTTAATATTTCGCAAGCGCATCCATGAATTGAAAAGTTTTTTTCACACACCCGCAATATTTTTGACCTATTCAAAGATAACTCACACTATGCGATATACGAGAAAAAAAAAAACATCCACACAAATTAATCACGTGTAGTACTAAGAATCTCTGAGTTAAGCCGCGGACAGACACACACGGACATGACAAACTATAAGAGGTCATTATTGACTTCGAAACCTTAAATAAGTACCTAATTTTCTCAAAATACAGTGTTTTATTTTGACTCCGAGGGGAAAATCGTAACATCACTTGGATGAAGGTAATATAATTTTCCAAGCTCAAGAATTCTATTACAATAAAAATACTACCAAAATCTTCGTAATTTAAACGTATTTAATTACATTTTTCGTTAGCAATTTCTTATTACCTATTATTTTTTGGAAATATTTTAAGATATATATTTATAATACCCAAGTAACCCATTTTGATTTACAATTTTTTTTTAGGAATAAAGAGGCGGGATAAGAAAGCGTAGCAAGCAAGCAAGGTGAAGCAAGCCCCTAGCGATTTATCCGGCTATACCCTTTAAAATAGACTTTTCTAACGATCTCTTCTTTAAATTAAATATAAATTTCAATTCATTTGTATTCTAAATATATTCTTGTTAACGAGCTGTTCTGTTACGAAAATGTTTAGCTGGGCGTAAATTATAAAAAAAAATATGAAAAAGGGCCTTTGTTTTATTCTACGACATAATCAACCTCTATGTAAAATTTTATTACAGTTCTTCTAGACGTGCAAGGAAGATTAATGGACAAATATTCAACAGACGCTGCAGGACATGCAGGTGGACCGAGTACATCATTATTATTTATCTATGTATGTGGTTATGTATGTGCATGTATATTTTTATATGTAAATTTTCTTGTTTATTTTCACGTTTTTCAATCCTATCATAAACACAACGGCGACCGCCAAGAGATCTAAATCCATTGGCGGTCGCTGATGTCATGCCGGCCTGCTTAAATATCTCTTCACGTTACGTTTGAAGGACACGATGTCGTAAGGAGGGAACACATTAGCCGGGAGTTGGTTTCACGGCACGACAAAGGTTAGTCATGGAGATCTTTTTAGTTCATAAAACTTTGACTCCGAACCCCAGCACGTGTGGTTCTGCTGTGGATAGGAGAGGAGGGAATTAGATTGAATAGCTCTTCAGAACACTCACCATGATACAGACGGTAGAACACGCTCAGCGAGGCGATATTCCTGCGTAGCTGAAACGGCTCGATGTATTTAGTAACGTCTGAATCATTAACAATGCGAACAGCCTGGCTCTGCAACCTATCCAGAGCATCGAGGAGGTATTTTGCGTATCCCAAATGTGCAAACAGTATTCCACACACAGCCGAACTCGTGCCTTATAAAGTAGATACAGTTGACCGGACGTGAAAAACCGTCGCACCCTGTTCAGGATTCTGAGTCTCCGAGATGCATTAAAGATGACACTCCTGATGTAATCCCTGGAGTTGAGGTCACTGCGAATATCCATACCTAGGATATTAAGGCTGTCACGCTGTGTATAAAACTCATATTTTATGATGATTATATAGACATAATAAATTTCGGAAAAACATATACTTTCTGGATACAAAAAAAAACAATAGTTTATGAATTAAATCCAGACATACGAACGGACTGGCAGATAGGCAAAAAATAATTAAATTTCATATTCGAGATCAGTGTCCTTTAAGGTATCTAGAAACAAAAAATTGGAATAGAAATTACATGAAATTAATTAATTTAGAAATTTCAGAACAACAGATGTATTGATATAGATATTAGATTATGATAATATTCAATCTACATTAGGCAACTTAGCAACTGTAGACAATTCAAGTCCTATTAATATTTTAACTTCATTTCATTCAAGACTCGTAGTGTACACCCACAGACCCACATTTTTAAAGCCCAGCTTATATTGTAATGCCATGCTTCACTATCAACGCACGTTTCGTGTCTTATTGTTACAAGGTTTCGTTGTCTGAAATATATTTATTTAGATGGTACCTAGATGTAAGCTACAGTAATTCCCATGTATTTTCACTAAAGATACCAAATGTTTTTGTAACGAAGTTACTTATGGCGGGGTGGGAGTTAAACAATTGAAGAGTGAACATTTGATGGCTTCACTGATAGCTTCAATGATGACTCAGATGGTGAATCGATTGACGTGAGTTCGAATTCCTGCAATAAGCCTGAGCTTTCGGTGAAGGAAAACATCGTGATGAAACCATAGCATTGTCGTAGGGCTTTTTCTAATGTAATCTAACTCAGCTGCTGTCCTCCACAGCAAAATACCGTAAGACATCGAGTTATGGAAGTAAGCAAAGTAGACTAACCTAGTAGGGGCAATATCTGTTAACTGGAAAATCTTACGAACTGCAACTGCGAATGCAATAGCGCTTAATTTTCCCGCTAATGTTTTAATATGCAGACTTCGCTGAGCTGAGTTAACCATAATAAATATGTCAAATTAATGTTGTACGTAATTTTAGATCTTAAATAGACCTACAAAAAAGTCTGCGATAGCAGATATCTATCTTTTAAGAATCATCCACACTAAGCATTTTCTCTCCCGTCTTTTGAGCGGGAGCAGCACGATTCGCGCGTGCGCTCTACCGACGCGACGGCATTCTGTAGTCCAACCGAACGTAGCCGCGGACACAGCTAGTTTTATATTTAAATAATTAATCTGATTGTATCACATATAACATTAAATTTTACAAAGAAATAACATACATAATAAAGAAATTTATGAAATAATTTGTTTAATAGTTAAATGTCTGGATCACTTTATGTAAATCTGTGTAAATATGCATATGTAGATGAGTAAAGTTCGCTATATTTATTTAACTCTCATTGAGTGTGTTTAGCCATTTAAGCCACGCTTAAATAACGAATATTAGGCAGTAAAGTAATTAAATTCTTGAGAAAACGATTTACATATGTTATTAATTATTATCATAAACAATTACAGTATGCCTTAACTTTATTATATTAACTAGTTGTGTCTCGCGGTTTCAACCGCGTATAATTTAAAAGAAATCGCTGATTGATGATTTATAATAATTCAGTATAGACAATATTTTTATCAGGCGGCCAGAGATATGCGTCACTATTCACACGGCTCGTTCGCGCCACTACACCTGTAGTCCCTACACCTACTACACCCGAGCCGAGTGTTGAATTATTTTAATTTTATATTATATCCCAAACTATTCGTCCAAATAACATGCAATAAAGGGCAAAGTTTATCTACATAAAATTGTCTTGATGAACTAACTATGGCTTTAACTGTAATTCCGAATTTACGTTAAGTTTTCTGAGTGGAAAGGTTTACTTAACAAAACTTCCAGCCGGATAAATCAGATTGAATCGCGGCCACCACACACTAGGTGTAACACCCACCATGGTGGTAAGCATAGGCCTGTCGCGATCTGGGATCAGCCGATGTATATCTAGTAATCAAGCGGATAGAGACCTGAGTCGCGACCGCCATACACTTAATAAACCCGTCAAAGTGAATCTCTTTTAGTTTGTCGCCTTCAATCAGTGTATATCCAACTGTCGAAAGGTTTGTAGGCTGGCATAACAGCAGCGACCAGCGATGGTTTGTCGAACTCTGGGTGGTTACCGTTGTTATTTGTTATCTGCTTAATATCACGCACAGTATCGTGCTACGATAAAAAAGACTGTGTATACGGGACTGTTTATGGATTGACTGTCGGTTGATAGATTGATCGATGGTGGCGTTAATTCAAAAAATCTATAATAATTTTATATTTATTATTTATTATTTTAATAATTACCTTGTCACTTTGCTAATTCCGCCTCGAACAGATTGGTAACAGCTACTTCCATTTGTATCAGAAACTAATCACTAGCTTCGGAAGAGATAAGGACGATCTAGGCGAACAAGTATAATCGTTTGTTTTCGTTCCTCGTTTCAGTAACGATGTATAGAAAATTATTTTCAGCTTCAGCAAGATCGAGTCCAGGAGTGTGAAGTCAACTCTTACTGTTAAATACTTTATCGTTTTAATAACTAGCATTTCGAGATTTTTACGGGATCTTGTGGTTTTTATTAAAATACATAAAAATATGTTTTATGGCTCTATATTATGTAATAATAGTGGCGTTTTGCGTAATAATAATATATTGACCTTGTGTATATGTTATAGGCAATGTACAGAACCCCGTTATAAAATACCGACGATGCTCGGTTAGGTCCGTGCATACCTCAATACAACAGTTCATACAAGTCTTGTTGTCACACCGCTAGGCCAATTCGATGACGAATACATTCGTGATTGCATTGCGTGAAGTATAATTTGCATTCTTTCTCATTCTCTCATATGCTAAATCCTATATGTGTGTCTCAATCAAATGACACTTTGTGATCCCGCCAAAAACTCCCACAGGATATTGGACACAAAGCGGAGATGTATTTCATACTTTGCCTAAATAGCATTTGGCATTCTATAGAATGCCTAGACAAAGTATGTATCGGGAGAGTGGGGTAATCGCGGACACCTAAGGAAAAAAGTAAATATTAAAAATACTAAATAAAAACTCTGTTAATTTATTGATTAATAACAAAGATAAAGGTTTTATTTATTACTTTTAATCATAATATTTAATTAAATTTCAAAATTAAGTAATTTTTTTGTCCAAATAAGAAAAGTGTTATTTTCGTGGTCCTCTAAAATCCGTGGGGTAATCCCGGACAGTGGTGGGGTAATTACGGACAGTACATATTAAGTAGTAACGAGTAGAATAATTTAAGATAAATAAATAGTTTCAACTTATTTTCAACATAAGAAATTAAATTTTTTAAATAAAATCATCTTGAACAGTACGTATATAAGTCATTTGTTAATAATTTGATAAGTTAAAAATAAATAATTAATAAAGAATAAATTTGAATTAATCTCTACATAAATCACAAAGGGTTCCTTTGCTTGTGTTTTCACCATCACTGCATTCTTCATGTGCCCATAAATTGCATAGCACATTATCCATTCTTCAGTGGGTGGTTCTTCATATTTTCCTGCACAAAAAATACAATAATACTCATTTTGAGTTTGTTTATTTTCTTTGTTTTGTTTTTTTTTTGTTTTTTCGTATTTTTTTGGTTTCGTGTCTTTTTGAGAGTTCTTATTAAATTTGTGATTTAATTTATTTTTTTCTGAAAACTTATAAGCAGTTTTCCGTACAGCTTCAACAGTCAATCCATAGAATAGTTTACTGCATTTGATAATATGCTCTGCTAATTATTTTTCTTGTGCTTCAGAAAATACAGATTTTCTTCCACTTTTGGGCCGAACTAAAACTTCTTTTTTTAAATGATCATATATAGTTGACTTTGGTATAGAATAATTTTTAGCTGCTTTTCCTATAGTTAATTGTTTACTTCTTACATCTCTTATTGCACGTTCCAAATTGTTTAAATCATATTTTTTTTCAATTTTCTTTTTATATTTTCGAGCCATCTCGAAAAAAGCAAAATTAAAATTAAAAATTTTACAGTATGATTATCGATGTGGGGCAATTGCGAACGTCCGAGATTACCCCACTCAATTCGTCCGCCATTGCCCCACAACGTTAAAAAATAAAAACTTAATAATTTTTTGAGGTTAGAAATAAATAAAAATAAGTATTTTTGTCAGAAAATTTTTCTTAAATTCTACTTAACACATCGTAAATAAATTATAATTATATCATTTATGTGTAGCGAGAATTTAACGAATATATACATGACAAAAATTACATGCAAAAGGATGAAAATATTAAATAATATTTACCTTGAATAAAATGCAGAACCTGAGCAGCTGACTTATTGCCTGACACTTCGTATACATTAACCTACAATTCCAAGTAAAAAAAAAACAATATTTTTTTTCCTAAGGTACTGAAATCGTGGTGTCCGGGATTACCCCGCGTCCGCGATTACCCAACTCTCCCCTAATAATTTTCTTTATTTCATACATTGCCGGCATTTCATATATTGCCTATAATGTATATACTACATAACTAACATTTTGTTTTCTCTTATTTGAGTTCTTAGTTCCACATTTATTTTCAGGTACATATTATTTGTTAACATATTAATGAATAATAAAAGTCTTACTTTTACAGAAGGAAGTAACAGCTGTAAATCATTTCCAGACAGAAATAGCAAAATAACATCAAAGAATGATAGAGAAAATAGAAGTGATTCACTCCGCAGCAAATAGAAGAAGAAAACCATGAAATAAATTATGTTGATGAATCGTCCCCGATCGGTATTTTACTTCATTTTTTGTACAAAAGTTATTGCCAAATATGACTTTGCTCCTTTTTTTATGAAAATAATATGAATTTATAAATATTTACCATACCGTAATATACCACATTACATTTCCTTAAAACCGCTACCGGCGTTTCACAATGCAATAATATAGAAATAAGTGATCGTCATTTGTCATATATAATGGCGTGTTGCTCTCATGTTTTATTTCCCGAGCATTTGTTACATCATAATGCGATCCTTCATGTAAGAAGATTACACTTTTTTTTGCTTTTAAAGGTAAAGTGTTACGTTTCCTTTTTTAATGAAATGTAATAAATACAACAACTGTTTCTCTTGAATAAAATTTATTCAGTAATAAAATTGCACTTGCAATTAATAATAATACCTATATTAATAAATCTGTAATACTTACTGTCTCTATAAGTATGTTTTCTTCCAAATTTCCTGATAGACGTCCATTATAAAAGATACTGATCACGAATATGACTTTTTCACTGTCTGTTTATCTGGCTGTATGTTCGAATTTGACTCAAAAACGGCTTGACTAAATTCTCTAGATTCTTCAACTGATAGACTATAAGAATTTTACTGGCAATAAAACTTCTCAAAATCTCAAAAAAGCTATTTAAAATAATGGTCACGCCAAAGGCCTTGAATTTCATACCACACTGGAATCAAAACTTTTCATTAGAATCTGAGACGTTTTAAATCAATTTTTAAGCGTTTAAGGAAATTATTAAAATCTTGAGCGACCTTTGAAAACATTTCAATTGCCTCCCGTGGCACTTGGCGCCGGAGGTACGATAATAGCTTTCGCATACATCCACAACCTTTGCAAGTGCAGCCCCCCGAGAAAGGGTCACTGAGGTGCCCACCGACCATACCCTCAGCCTCTCTTAACATTTTTAACAACTTTTTATTTTTCGTTGTTTTTTAATAGGGGTGGATATGTGATCCATCTGGAGTAATTTCCTACATCCTATCGTCTTATATCCATCCACCTTCATACTTAGCATTTTTCTAATTATATAACTTTCACCTCTTCTCATGCCATGCCCATTCCACATTAATTTATTACACCTCAACTTTTGTGAACTGATTTACTGCATAATTATATAAAAAACATATACATATATACAGTAAACTTTGTGAGAATCTATATGCTAGGTTACTTAGAATTCTTCAAAGATATGTATCATAGAGCAAAACTTGAAAATCTCATTGAAACAAGTTTTCAAGAGATCGCAGTTGCCATTAAAGTAATGTGGCTTTTAGCGCATTGCCAGTAATCGTACATAAATGCTTCCATTTTGGACGTTGTTTTGTACGAATGACCAAATGCGAGGAATGATGTTTATACCTTGTATTATTCAAGCTATATACATTAAACCAATGGTTTAATGTGACGTTTTAAATACTGTGTTATATGTAGTTTAAAACCTTTTTATTCTCAGGCACGTGTTTTGCACCTCGATCCCTTAAATTGATTATATTTAGTTAAAAGGACGTCTTGTTTTCAAAGATCATGATCATAATTTCTTATATGTCATGGTTAAATACAAACCTTTTCCAAGGGATTATATATGGAGCATTTTTGTCAAATTCACAAAACTAAGTATATTAATGACGATTAGATTAATACGACTTTTTTAAATAATTTAATAAGACGGCTTAATTATCAAAAGGATTATTGCGATCATTTAATTTTAACTTATATACATTTATTTGTTTATTATGGATCACGAATATAACATAACATTATACATTTTATGAAAAACTATTCTTATAATAAAATTAAAATGCGGACAACAATCTAACTTGATAAATAAATTTAATTATTTGCTTTTAAAATTACAAAAACTAAATAAAAATACATATAATAACTAATGAAAGAAACTGATATTAATAACATAAAATTTTACTTACACAGTGACTTTACTAAGCGTTTATACTATAAAATGGAATATAAATAGGTATGCACATAGCTTTAACTGATTATAAATTAAATATACTGTATTTTAGCATTTCTAATCATTCTGAACAATGTCGATAATAATGCGCAACTCGTATTCGCAAACCGCCATTATTGGCATCTGAATTAAGGAGATCCTTCGCGCCGCCTTTACCTAAAGCAAATAAACTTTCATTCATCACAATCACAGGAATAATTCAGTTTCGTTCCAAACGTATTTCCATCACAAAAGCACTTGGTAAGTGGATTATCTTGTAAATACCAATCCTTTAGTTTGTATTGTTCATTTTCATTTTATTTTCTTCAGTGAATAATAATCGTTTTGCAAAGAAATTTGCTATTATGTAAAGTGTTTATTTTTATTGAATAAATTTTATTGGGTATAATCATAAGTGTTATAGATAATATGAATGATTATTATAAAGTTTGTTTTTACTTAGAGCGTACAAGACAAAATTATAAATCCCTTAGCAACGTCTTTCGGGAGTTGAGTGAGCCCTTTTCTAGAAACAAATCACATGTACATACAATCAGCAAAGATAGGTAGCATAAAATTACATATTTTATTCGGTATGAGTTTTTTTTCTATTGTCAGCTTTGTGGAATTTGATATACTGTTCTACTTTTTAAATTCTTCGTCGTACCCGTATAAGTATAACTTCATTATAAGACTAACTACTAAAAACTAAACCATTTGGCCGCTTTGGACTCCATTGAGCGCCGAGCTCGCAGGCTTGTTGAGATGAAGCACTGATGACGGCAAGAATGCTCAGTCATAAGCATTTACGTAAAGTAGCTTGCCTTTCAGTGTTCTACAGGTTATAATTTGGAGAGTGAGAGTGAGAGTGGAATTGCAAGACTTAATTCCACCCAATCCGTTTCAACGCAGGACAAATAGAAGCCGCAAGAGTTTCCATCCTTATGTGGTGGACATTCCCTCAATTCACACGAAGCGTTTTGCTTCGTCGTTCATTATGTGGACAGCTGAGAAGTGGCACTCACTCCTTGTGTCTGTCTTCCCGTTCACATATAACTTGGGAGTCTTCTAACGAAAAGTGAACAGGCATTCAATATGTAAGCGGCCTCATTTTAACTTACCATCAGGTGAGATCGAGGCCAAGCACATTCTTACAATCCATACTAAAAAAAAACTAGCGGTGCCTCCCGGCTCTAAACGCGTTTATTAATAACGCAGTAATTATTTTCATCTCGATTTTTTTTTTACTCATTTTATTTAGAATTGATGTAGCCTATCTCAATTGAGGAAATACATAATTAATGTACTATTTCCTGTGTACAAAATGTAATCAAAATCGGCTGAGAATTCATACAAATTAAATTTTTTCAATTAATTTTTTTACTATTTTGAAAACGATTACTGACAATTCTAATAGCCTATCAATCATGGAATTACTTATACTTTGCTTATATATACAAATTATATATTTAGATTGTATATTTTGTAAAGCTTAAAGACTTGTAGAGAAAGCATTACAATTTGTTGTCTAGACTAAGTCTTAAGTTCTATTTATGTTACACTTTGTTGGAAAGATTGTTTTGGACAGTGGGATTAATCTTATCGTATAGGGTACGGTCCCAGTGTTGTTATTACAGAAGTTTTCTATATTAGCATGTCCAGAAAGAGTTTCAAACTAAACCCCTATCCAATAGGTCCAATACTATACAAGTTTATTTTTATTTAAATACTAGCTGTGCCCGCGACTTCGCTCACGTAGATCGTGCTGCCCTTGCTCCCATCACGGCGGTCGCCCGCCTCTTATTTGAAGGACAAAAATGCTTATTGTGGGTGATCCTTAGAAGATATACATATCCTATCGCTGATTTTATGTAGGCATACTCAGCGTAAGCCATTTAAACACCTCAAAAGTGTCTGTTTTTCAAATTGATTTACCATTATCGACACTGCTTAGTTTGTTTGTTACTTTATCTAATAAAATATATCCTATAACCCGGCCACATAACATAACTATGAACTTTAACAAACCTCATGTAAATCGGATAAGTGGTTTTTGCATGAAAAAACATAAACGGACAGATAAATGTCGTTGAGTTTTATAATATATATAGACAATTTGTAATCTTTTGTATTCATTTTTGAAAATCTGATGTCTTATGCCTCCGCTGCTCAATTCAATTCCCCTTTAGCATATCGGCATATTTTTTGCCAGACATCATGACTATTGCAAAATCATCGTCATGACGTCATACATAGCCATTCTTCGACAATACAGAGTTGTCAGTATTTAAAATAAGCTCATGGTGTTGCTAACGCTTTAGTATAAAAGGGATCATGTGTACATGGTGCACTCTGTTGGTTAGTTAGCCTTAGACCAATTGACAGATTACTAAATACATGTACGCGTGTTTCTTCTTCCTTCCTCCCAGAAGGCAAGAGACATGCATACATGTATAGTTAGCTAGCTCGAATTCGGATAGGAATTAACTATATCGCGATGTTTGCATATACGGCAACAGCCCAAGCCGAGGTCGGCCACTTTGGCACCCTTGCGCTTGTTGCCCTTATTTCTCGGTTGAGTGCCTTAAGCGCTCGCCAGCAAGCCCGGTCAAACTGTTAAGGACTCCTGGCTAAAAGTATAGCCAGTTCGACAAAAAAAAAAGTGGTGCGTGGGTTACACAACAGTGTAACGAACGAGGAAACGGCGATACCAGAGTGTTAGGACTATACAGTTCACCCAGTTAGGTCGCGTTCACCATGCATATGGTGAAAAGCTCGAGTAGTAATTCGCTTATTTACATCCCTTTTTGGGGCCAGCCGGTACACATACAGATTATATTTATACAGAATGAAGGGATTGTTGATCTGAGGGTGGTCGCCCCTTGTTTTTAGATTGTAACGTACTTATTATCAGTATTTTTTTTTCATCACTTTGCTATGCTTCTATAAAAAATATAACGATTATTTCAAAGAAATAACTGTCTATAATAACTGAAGTTATCACAAATGTATCATAGCTTTTGATTTCTTAAGTTTAAGTTGCGAACCATTACGTAAAGGAGCGTATCGTGGTTTAGGAAACTACTGTACCGCTGAACCTCTAGCCTTGATAAACGTATTTGTAAAAGATAAAGAAGGGAACAGGAACCTTTCAATTGTGTACCGTTCGATAGAAAAAATTTAGTGTAGAAGTATCTTTTACTTATAATGTTTATCTCAAAGTAAATTCAAAAAAATATATTCCATAGTTCTATAATAATTTTATAACTTATAATATATTTCTAATTAGTTTTCGATATAATATTCACACACCATATCTACACGCAGTTATTTTTCACACAATTTTACGTTATATAATCTTACTAGCTGGCCTGGCAGACGTTGTTCTGCCTTTTTTGGTAGTAAATGGCTCGGCCACAGCGCCATATGTAGGGATCAGGTATTATGCTTTTCTTTTATTGTACTAAATCAATGTATATTGTGAATATAAATCATTTTGGTCTATAAAATAAATATATATTATTTATATAACTTCTTAATAACGAATAAAGCGCCACCTATCGGATCCTAACGTATTTTTGAACCATCGTCTTAATAAAACTAATATGTTATTGTGTGCGTATTAGCTAAATCGGTCAAGTCGTTCAGAAGTTATGAAATCACTAGCAGACACACACATTTTTTTTATATAGGTATATATTAAGATTAATCAAAGGTGACTTAACAACCCCAGTAGACCAGCTTTTTAGTATGGAGAACAAAAACTAAAAATCAAATTTACATGATAATTATTAAAAATGTTCATTCATTCGTAAGTACATATTGATTTCGATAATTATCGATGTGAGAAGTCCTGTTCCTTAGTCTAAGCTTAGTGATTAATTTTTGCATGGTGATAGGGCTTTTTCTAATGCCCACCTAGCTAGCTACCACCCTCAAGTTGAAAATCTGTCGCCAAGCACCAATAGGTGTGTTCCGACAGCTGCACTTGAGAGCCAGTCTTCCACTAGATTTAGCGCGTTACCATCTTGAGCCACATCGCCGCTTAAGATCAGATGAGATTGTGGCCACTACGCCAAACCTATAACGACAAAAAAAACTTAGAACAATAGCAAAACAAAACAGCGAAAAATACAAATAATAATAACAAATATAGAATAATAAAAATAGTTAATAATATTTTTTTTGTTATGTTAGATAGTCACCTAGAATTAAACACTTTTATTTTCTTCAGTATATACATGTTAATTAAGGTAAATAATAATATATTTTTTAAAGTTCGGACCATGCCCCTTCATTCGCGCATAATACAAAAAAAAGTGTTTCACAATATTCCAACACATCTCCATTAGTATACATCTGGTGACATAAGCAGATCGAATAAAAAACTGTTCGTAGGGAGAACGAGAAGCACTGTTTTTTTATTTTCGAACTGACTTTACTTGCGGCACTGGGCGCGAATGCATGAAGGGCTTAATGAATCTCAAGTAGATAAGCCTAAGAATTTTATAAGAATCAGGAAAAGCAGTACTGCACCCTAAAAGGTACTGTACCAACCCCAGTAGAGACATAGATAAATAGATATAAAATTAACACGAAATATCTTAACCAGCAAAAAAAAATCAACCTAATGTCACAAATATCAGCTTAGTGTCACATAACTTATATGTAATAAAGTTTACGTACCAGCCACTACTAGAATAACACATTTTTCTGTAACCTTCACAAAGTTAAATGCTGGGATTAAATATTATCCGAGATATGAAATGAGTAATAATTTATATATAGCACTGATACCGCTCTTAACTGGTTTACAGGAAAAGGCGTCTCGAGTTTTCTTCGAAGATAAAGCACTCAGCTTAACACTTGTAAGTTATCTTATACATTTTATACTTAAATTATTATATTAATTTTATATATTCATAATTTCGTACATTTAATTATAAAATATAAATCAATAAGTTTGGTTTATCTAAAAAAATATATTTATGATACTTTATATCAAATAATTATTTAGTTTAAATTAGTTCATAATAACGATATATTAAATATACATATAATAAAATTGAAGTGTCTGTTTGTAAAGTCAAAACAACAGCTTTTTACTAAATGCATATGAAAGTATTTATGGTACTTATGACAGAGAACCAATTTTTTAAATTTTTATCTGTCGGTCTGTCTGTTTGTTCCGGCTAATCTCCGAAGCAGTTGGACCGATTTTGACGGGACTTGCACTGGCAGATAGCTGATGTTATAAGGAGTAACTTAGGCTACTTTCTCTGTAGTCCACACGAAAATTAATGTGTGTTTTAGTAAAATAAACATATGAAATTAGCTTTTTATATGGAAAAAATACAACAAAAAAAAATATTATGAAAGTATACATTCAATCAATAGATGTATGTACCATTATTATCTATGCACTTTCGCCTTTTTAATAGATAGTTCATTGATTTAATTGCTGAAAAAATTGTAGGAGCGAGAATCAATAAAATCTTTCAAGGCGGTTTGGACAACTTCATCGGAATTGAATTTTATTCCTTGCAAGAATTTGTCCAAATTTCGAAAAAATGGTAATCTGTTGGGGCAAGTAGTTGGGGAGTATGCTGGGCGTCGGAGATATTCCAACCAAAGTTCCTCTAATTTAGCGACCGTCTGAAGTATGGCAGGCGTTGTCCTGAAGCAGCGGTGGGTTAGAGAGGTTGACGAATCTCGGTTGTTTAACGGCTAGCTTTCCCATCATGGTTTGCAGTTGTTGACAATTTAGATCTGCCGTTATCGTCTGGCCAGATCTTAGGAAGCTGTAGTATATGACACCAGCACTGATGCACCGAACACTTGCCAGTACCTTTTTGCTGAGTCAACTTTCGCTTGGGACAGAATTTGGCCGGTTTTCCTGGGATCAACCACTGTGATGAGCGCTTCCGATCGTCTTAACGGATCCATTTTTCGTAAGAAGTATCAATACGATTCAAAATTCCCTCGTTATTGTGACGGCTGAATATTGTAACGCAGCACTCAATTCGTATTTGTTGGTGTGCTTCAGTCAATTCATGCGGTAACCATTTGTCGAGTTTATTCACTTTTCCAAATTGTTTCAAGTGAATTAAAAATGTTTTATTACTCACACCAAAGCCTGCTGCTAACTCTGACGTGAATTGCGACGGATCCGCTTCTACGATCACCTTTAATTGCTCATTATCAATTAGGGTTTTCGGCCGTCCACGGGGTTTATTTCGTAGGAAAAAAATTCCAGAGCGAAAACGTTCAAACAAAAAACTTACCGTAATAATAATTATTATTATTATTTATTTATCATACATAGTATAACAGGGAATCTTACATGATACGTTAATTGTGGTCACAATATACTCGTTATATATGAAATATAATATTTATTAAAAATAAATTTCTTTGGAGATTACTCAAAACTTGGGGTAGTCCAACGTGTGGAATACCTCCACCCTGCTCAATATCTCAGATCATGTTCTTTTCCCACCGTGATAAAGGTTTCTAGAGCTCCTTGGGGTAGGAGGATTCAAGGTTCATAGGCTACGGTAGCCGTTTACCATCAGGCGAACCGTATGCTTGGTTAGTTAGTTAAGTATTAAAAAAAATTACAAAAATATTAAAGTGACAAAGCCCAGTTCAGTTATGTTAATTTCTAACAAACCTAACTTCTATTCAACATAAATAAAAATGTTGTATCGGTTCCCCGACATCGATTATCCGCTCCATTTGTAAGGAAATTGGATAAAGGGCACGTAACTTTTATTACTATTCGATATTTGATGTTTATATGAATAGATAATGTAACAATTGCGGAGGTAAAAATATAAAATTTTATATCAATATAAACCGATACACTTCAACGAATAACGTACATTGAATGTTTTTTTATTGACGTTCGTGATATTTTTAAATATTCAATTATTTCATTATTATGCTCAAACTGATATTGCTAGAAGCATACAAAGCATAAAAATACATATAATAGTTTTAATAAGTACATAATAATGTCAAGTACAAAAACACAAATTGACTTCGTTAAAGGTCAATTTGAAATACAGTTAAGAGATATATTTATTTATAAGTCTTTACACAACAATGGTACATACCTTAATATTTATATTCTAAAACGTTCCCATGAGGTACCCTTTTCCAAAGCCTTAGCTTTCTGTGAAGAATTTTTTTTACTATGAACGTAGATTTGAATCATAGAATATGCCCGAGTTTTCAATGAAGGAAAACATCACGATGCAACTATGGCATGATGGTTGGGCATTTTCAAAAACCCACATGGCTAGCTGCCATCCTCAAGTTGAAAATCTGTATCCAAGCAGCTATAGGTGTGTTCTGACAGCTGCACTAGTAGCCAGTCCTCCCACTAGGCTTAGCGTGTTAGCATCTTGGTCCACATCGTCACTTGATATCCGGTTTGATTGTGGCAAACGCTTATAAAAATTAAAAAGAAAGGGTTTGTATATCCCCTTGCAAAAGAAACAGAAAAATCGATCGTGTAGTTCCTAAAAAAAATACCAATACAAAAACACTACTAAAAAAATAGAGCCTTCTTTTTTGAAGTTAGTTAAATATAGAACGCTCGTTGTGCCCGTGGCTCATCTCGCGTGGACCACAACAGAATGGCGCCGGTCGAGCGCACGCGTGAATCGTTGTGCCACCGCTAAAAAGACTGAAGATAAAAATACTTATTGTGAGTGGGCCTTACAAGATGCTATCGTTGATTTTTTGTAGATCCCTTTTAAGATATTAATATTTATTTGATGTATATCGTATGGTTTACTCAGAGTAAGCCATTTAAGCGCCCCAAATGCATCTCTTTTCCGAATCGCTTCATCATTATCGTCACTGCTTATTTCGTATGTTACTTTATCTTATAAAATGTATCCTATAATCTGGCTAGATAACATAGCTATGAATTAAAATAAAAAAATATATAAATCGGATAAATGGATATCGCGTGAAAAGAACATAAAAGGACAGACAGACAGAGAGAGACGTTGAGTTTGTATAGATGTATAGAAGATAACATTTATAAAATACATAAATAAGTTACGTTACAAACATCAAATAGCTTATTTAATACTGTAATTTCGAAAATTTTGATGAAATAACTAGGAGTACACATCACTAATAAACGTATGTTAAAAATCTTAGCATTTGATACATATTACACAGATAAATTCTACAGCGACTTCTCGCTTATATTAAGATAGATGAACTCTGTAATTTTTCTAATATTATATTTTTATTTACACGAAATATTATGACTAGTAGTTACCTATTTGTATAAACTACATTAATTTGTAAACAAAAAAAATGAAAATATGTTAGATAGTATATTATAATTAATAAAACTAAAAATAAAGTTAGAAAAATATCATTAAAACCGTCCATACGAAAATATTTTTAAATCGTTAGCAAAGCAGATAATAACAGTGCAGCAATAATACGTCGTTGTATTTGAAATTACTTTGAAATCGTGGTCCCCGGACTGGACAACGAATGCATACCAAATGAGGACAAATTTGCTTCCGTGTGATGATAATACATTTGCTATTTTCCTCAAAGAGTCACGACAATACTGAACAACATTTATTTTGAATCATGAAACGGATAATATAATGTTAAAAGTGATCATTTAATTAAATAATCATATATTTTTTAGTATGTGCTATAAGTAGCTCAACTACCGTTGATATCAGAGACTCCACGTTTGAAGTTGTTAATTTGTAGTCATACATAGTAAACATAATGTTTACCTAGGACAAACAATTCAGTTAGATAGATCCTACTTCGAGAAAGAGGTCAGTCGTCGAATCCAACTCTGCTGGGTAGCGTTTAGAAATTACGTAATATATCCTTCTTGTCCGAGATACTAAACTATCTCAAGACGAAAGTCTTTGACCGGTGTGTGTTGCCAGTAATTACATATGGTGCTGAGATGTGATCGCTAATTATTATAGGCTTCACAAGGATCGGCAATGGAGAGGCCTAAGCCCAGAGTTTCTTTTGCGTGATCGAATCAGTAATGAGGAGGCCAGAGTAACCGATAGCCCTAAGGATAGCTAGACTTAAGTGGCAATGAGAGCGGCACGTATCTCGTAAAACAGATGGCCAATGGGGCCAAAAATTCCTCGAGTGGCGGCCGCATACTGGAAGACACAGCGTGGGCAGACCCACCATAAGCTGAACCGATGACCTGGTCAAGGGAAGCACAGGACTAATCGTTGTGTTGATCTTTGGGGGAGGCCAAAGTTCAGCGGTGGACATATTACGCATGATGATGTTTTATTCAAATATTAAATTTATACTTACCCGATAAATATATTTTATAAAATTGAACGATTACTTAATTTATCTATTCTTGGTAATTAGACGTATGTTTTATAGTTGAAATAATAGAAAATATGAAAATATAACTTACGTATTGAGAAAGACCATAATCCTAATAAGCTAACCAAAGCTTGTAAGGTTTTACAACCAGAATGCAATACGTATTCCACCCAAATACATTAATCTAATGTATCTATTGGATTATATCGTGTATTGCTCCCAATGCTTAGTGGAGACAAAACAACAAACAAAAACAAACAAAAACAAAAAGACAAAAATTCATACGAAAAACTGGGTTGCAAGTTATTTCTTTGATTTGATCAAAATGATTATTAAATTGACACGAAATTAATTTATAGAATTAAAAAAAACTATTAAATAGGATTGAAAAAAGCAATTGAATTCAACATTGATTAATTATTATTTTTAACATTGAGAGTTGCGTCGCTATCTTCACCACAATAAAATATAAGATTTAGCAGGCATCTTCATAAAGGTGACCTTCTGTTATAATATGTAAAACTTCATTCTCATCATTTTTTTAATAACGCGCTTAAAGATATATAACATCAAAAATATTAATATATAAATTTAATAACGTTCTGATTTAATATATCAAGAAATTTCCAAATATCACACACCTATTAAAACTTCTGTCAATTTGTACAGAATAAACAAGCCTCATAATATTGTAACCTATTCCTCTCTCGATATGTGAATTACAATGTAACATATTATTGATCGGAAACCCCACGATATCCAACATAATTCTAAATGATACGTAGGTATTCGTTCGACTAACCGCAACGTCGGAGCCTTTAGTTGTAATTCAAAACATTCGGAAAACTCCCCACATTGTTGATAAGGCCGCCAGTTCTAAATCCCATTTGACCTTTTGTTACCGTACATTCAAAGCTTGTTTGTAATAATTTGAGGGATAAGTTCAAGCGGAAATGTTATTTATGCTATCACTTCACTTCCTTTTTTCAATCTTATGAGGCTTGAAATTCACAAAACGATAAAATGCGTAAATAAAGTTGTTCGCACTAAAAAAAAACTACGCAAAAAACGCATTAAAATTGCTTCATTTCTAACTGGTCTTCAAAAATACTATAAACTCCTTTATCATTTAAAAGTGAACAAACTTCATATTTTTTATGTTTAATTGTATGTATTAATATAACAAATACACTCTTTATCTATAATATTTTTTATTTACGTTTTTTTTTAAACGTACTGAACATTGTCTATAGTACAATAGGTAAATTTTATGAGAATTTTTATAGAAGGTAAGCTTTACAACCATTGATCTTTTTATAAAAACGCTTCCACTAATAGATAGTTATAAATTACCCAAATTAGAGTTTCATTATACTTGTATATTCGTTCAAACATTTACGAAAAGAAATTAGATGAAATGAATGTAATAAAAAAATCCCGTTTGGTGTCGTGGGACACCAGAGAGGAACGAAGTCCCTTATTATAAAATATCCATTTCAAGTTCTATTCGTGGTATAAAGAATATTATTATTCGGGTATACATTATTTATTATGATTTTTTATCTATAAAAAAAACTACTTTACAAAATTATCTTAACACCATTATTTTATTTACAATGATTTATAAATATATATATATATATATAACAGTCATCACGTAGACTGTACATAAGACACTGTATAGACCTCATACATAAACTATACATAAAATCTTACACTTTTTTTAATGTGACGGACGTTTTTTGCCGGCTAGGATACTCCTCCGCAACGCCCCATAAGGAACTTCGTTCCACTAAAAATATATTAAATGAAGCAAAAATTTACTAGATCATATAAATAATAATATCAGCCTGTAAGTGTCCCACTGCTGGGCGAAGGCCTCTTTCCAGGGAAGGTATGGGCATAATCACCACGCCATCCCACGACGCATTGGCGATTTCAAACACCGAGAGATTTCTCGGATTTCAACAGTTCTATATTTTTCTCATATAGGTACAGTGATACTACAAGAATATTTCTCAGGCGTTCAGGTTTACTCACGATGTTTTCCTTGACCGTCAGCCTATAGTGTTACTAATTTAAATTAGTAAATGTTCGCAAATTCTGAAAAATCGTTGATACATGCCGAGTTCGAACCTGCGGACATCGAATCCATATTCCGCCTGTTTAAACCACTAGACCACCACGACTTGTTGATCATATAAAGAAGTATAATTTAAGGTTGATTTAACATAATTATTAAGGAGTTTAAAGCCGATTAGAACCTGTTGCAAGCAACTAGTCATATACAAAATGCATTCTTTAAAAGTAGAGAACAGAGAAAGATAAAATAAAATATTGCTATAAATATGAATACTATATTAATAATATTAATAAATATTTTAATACTAAACTATCTATATTTGTCTCCCCAAAAGCTTTGAAGTATAGAGAGCTTTCCCGGAGCTTTACCTTTGACACATTACGAACTATAATTCTGAGGAATTGTTTATTTTATCGATTCAGAACATTCCTTTATTTTATTATTTCTGTAAGATAATTTCAAGTCTTGACAGTGATTCCTTATTATTGTATGTATCCTTATTAGCTTAATCAATATCACAATTACAGAGTGTAATTTTATAATATATTTAATTCGTTAGTGTAAATATAAAACCTGTCTACCTTTACATCAAATTCTATTGGTATAATTGGAAACTTCTCATCCTTAAAAAACTTTTTCGCATCTTCTAAACCATATAATTAAAAATATTCAACCAATAACATCGATTACGCATTATTTAGAATCTTAAAGAATCACTTTCATTACTATAAAGTATATCAACGATTTCAAACATATTTTAAGAAAGTCTCGCTCGATACATTACTTTTGCCCAAGACTTTCGTTTCGACACTGTCGAATATTTATTCCCGGTACTCAAACTAGGTACTTTTTTTTTCGAACTGACCATACTGTTAGTCTTATGCGCCCTGGAACCTTTACGGCTTTTACAGCTTCACCGGGCTTGGTCTTAAACTACATAGGTATCAAGACTGATAGCCCTAGTCAAAACCCCTTTTATTATTTCGAAAATATAATTTTAGATAACATAATTTTAATTCCTATTTGAATAGCACAGTTTATTGTGAAGATATTTTAATATTCAAATAATGCTAAATATGTTCTATTAGGTCAAGAAGCGATCCCGGATAACGAATTTTAAGTATAGGCTCCAAAAGTATATAAGAATATCGGCTTACGGGTTTTAACAAAGTACCATTAAACCTCGTTGTATCCAACTGCGATTATGAACCTCAACCAAAAAGTATTAAATCCTTAATACAAACAGAGAGAAACTAAGTTTTTATTCGATACATCTGAGAATTATAATTAGCTATAGTGTCGGTTTGAGGATTACTATATTAGTCAAATTTTATTGCAGAAAGAAAAGTTTCAAAAGCACAAATTAATTTAAATAATAATTTTAGCTTCATTTTGCTTCCAAATAATGTACAATCATTTACGCTCCTATTCACAATGGACACGGATCACCAAGTCAAAACAGTGAGATGAATTACATTTTTAATTTTATTAACTTTGCAGAATATAATTCTGTATACACGCAATTAAGGTAACAAGTCAAATGTAATTTATCATAAACTTTGCTAATCCATAATTTACTTTAAAAATCCAATTATGAGTTCATTATCAGACACATTTATTTATTTACCTTTACGATAATAGAAACTACTCTATAATATATTCTGGTATCAACAATTTTTTTACAAAACGATTTTTATTTCTTAAGATATTTTCAACTTTCAACTTTATAAGTTAAGCTAAGTTTGGTTTACACGAGTACAGGGAAATGGAAAACCAAAGGAAATGGCGTATTTGAGTAAATGCCAAGTCAGGCTGCGCGCGACTGCATAATGCACTCACAATAACTTGAGCTCCTTTTGTTAAGCTTTCTTCCTGTAGGTAATCTTTCTCCACCGCAAAGTAGAAATTTAATAAGTCCATAATAGTATTGCTACAACGTTCAGTATGTTTTGACAATACACTAATATTTAATATATTATTTCAACATCTACTTTTATTATATCGATTTTGTTTAACATAATTTTCCCTTTAGAGAACTTATTTGCCTATACGCATTTTATTTGCACTATGATGCAAAATACACAATTTATATGTTCCACTATGTTTATTTCAGCATAAAGATTATATATCACAAATACATTATAGCATCATAAATACATTAAAGATTTGCCTAACGATGAGTTCAAGGACCATGTCAAGCAGGTTTTTTTGTCAAATGGTTATTATTGAGTACATCATTACTTATAGACTGTAAGCGCAAACGTGAATAGAGCGATAGATAGACAGGTTTATTCATGGCGAAGTAATAATATTCCTTTGAAGATGGAACATAAAATAATCAAAAGTGTTTATGTTGATTTTAACACAAATTATCAAAGTTAAACTCAATTTCATAATGTTACGCGATTCTCAATGATTATATTGTTTACGTAGGAAATATTACACGTGAGTGAGGATAATTTATAATTACAAGTTCCGGGAGTCAGGTGAGGGTTGTCAAAAATAGATATTTAATGACAATTGTGCATTTTAAAATATATATTTTTTTATAGTAGCTGAGGATAAATATTTCGCTGCCTGACGAAAAGTACGGCATATCCCAGGAACAACAGTGACCTCCGTTATCAAATTTCATTCGTAGTCGTTGCCGTCATGATAGCATCAGAGGAAAGAGGGAACACGCTGGCCGGGAGGCGATTTCACATTTTCACAGCACGACAAACAATAAGAAAATAATTATCATTTTTAAGCTCCATTTAGTATCGCTAATGGATTACTTGATTCATAACATGTTATATACTAGCTATTCCCGTGACTTTGTCGGCGTGTTTTTTATACTATGTTATTCTCCAGGTCCCAGGCTTATCTCTGACACAAATTTCATTGCGATCGATTCAGACGTCTTATTTATGTCGTAAAAGATTATTATTAGTATTATCAGATGGATAAATTTTCGTTTTACAAGTCTAACTTTTTAAATTATCTTCTGAGGTTTTCAGTGTTTACAAAACGGTGCCCCCCGTTTCTGAAGTTTCCAGGGAGTTTTTGACATCTCTGAATTCATGGCTGGTGTTATTATTACTTGTAGACAATAACTAAACTATATTAAGCAAAACGCCATCAGTATTACACAATAGTATAGGGTCAGATAAAGCAAATTAATTATTAGAAAATTAAAATCATTAAGATTCCGCCATAAACTCCAGTTGGTTGTTACACTTGAAGCTGAGTTACAGCCCAAGCCGCGAAGGCAATGGTGTAAAAAAAAGCCCAGAATATAATGAGGTAATGAGAAATACGAGTCACATAATAAGCATGTTAAATTTTTTTTTATATTTTTTTATATTAACAAGTTGTCGAATTTTATTTATTATTGATTCAATAAGTTTAATTCTGTGACAATTCTCGATCAAGATTTTTGTGCCTTTTACCGTAAAAAGATATCGTGTAGGCTAAAAAGAGATTTCGTGTAGGTTAAAAAAGTTCGGATAGTAATAATTGTAGTAAAATCAATAAAATACTTAACATTATAATGCATTTCGAAACTTTACCAATTTAGATGTTCTATTCCAAATCTTTTAGTGGCAACCCTAAATGACGGAAGCACGCGATCTTATCAAATCTCAAAACGAGCGTTAAAATCGCTTCTTTAATGTAATTATAATTATTATTACTTATATATATTAATTACTTTACAAATATAGTAATTTATAATAGAAAAGTTATGAGTAGGTATATAAACACAAGCATAATTAATCGACATTATATCAACCATGTTTATTTAATATTAACGGATGATGTTTTGATTTTAGTAAAATTTTGTTTAAATATTATTCAGAATAACATAACTAATTAACCAAACATTTAGAATTAAATGGTTGATGTTTCCTATACACATACACTCCACCCCATTCTCTCTCTCTCACTCACAAACACACACCACATATAAAACGCCATCGTAATAATTATGTTTTTGTATCTTAGTAATTAATTATAGATATTATACGTAGGGTGCACAAAACAGCAATCACCCTCTTAGCGGCAGACCTTCGCCACTTTGGTTGGTTTCGGCTCACCTGGAAAGACCCAAGCATTAGATTGCTGCTGTCATAACTCTCCAATCCATATTTCGTCACCTCTCACTATGTTCCAACCACATTTGACATCCCTTCATGAAATCTGGTAAGCATAGCACTGCACCAAATGAGGCCGTCCGTTTTTTGAACCTCAGTTAAATTATGAAGGATCCATCGGGAATACATTTTTAACACACAGAAATGTTTTTGTAGGATTGATTGTATCTGACTCATACCTATGCCTAAGATACCAGAGTCTCATCACGACGTACAGCTTCGATGTTTTTGTTGTTCACAACGGTAGACGGACGACCATCATGAAATTAGTCACTGAGATTATTACGACCGCGTTGGAATTCTGCTAACTAGCTAAAAACAGTCGACTTGCGTGATGCTTGATTGCCAAAAGCAATTTGAAGGCAAGTGACACACTCTGCTGAGGCGTCAAACTATACTTAAAATCTTAGCAAATTATAAACTACGAGAATTTTGACGAATTAAATCCATGGTAACGTAAACACGCAATATTTAAAATGACACTGAAATGTAAAAACAAGTTACAAATAGCTGAAACCAACTGTATTTTAAAGCCAAAGAGCTCAATTTTCAAACGTGATTATTAGTTTTTAAATATTCTTAATTTAAATGACTACTTCAGGAAATTTTTAATGCGCCCTATGTAACAGATTATTTAAAGAACAACATATCTGTGAAATATCTGCTTATATCTGTTTATTATCCCATAATATCAAAGCTGTAAATTTTACTTAAATAAATATTATATAATACTTACATATTTAAACGATTATTAATCTATTTCGTTTCATATACTCAAATTTTTTCATTCAGATGATCTGTAAATGTCTTGTAAAAAATAACAGTAGTGTGTACAGTACACGCTTTTTTCGAACGAGTACTTTTTTTTAAAGTTCATGAACCGTGTAACGTTCCCTTGGCAACTTCATTAATATTTTCATGTTCGCGCTAAATTACATTACTTAAGGCGACTAGACTAATTTTCAATTTTCACTTCAAAGTCTGTCAGTTTGATAAAATATTTCTTTATTTAAATCTAACTAATATAGTTATCTTAATATTTATTTAGTTGTTGTTCACGAAACTCTGGTATTTATTTATTATTTACTGAAATAACTAGCTGCAGTTGTAGCTCCGTGTGCGTTTATAACGCAGTCATTATTTTCGTCTTGTAGTTTTATTTTCACTTTTAACTTTTTAATTTAATAGAGAAGTATGGAAAAAAAAGTATGTTGGGCCGACCCCAAATATATTGGGTTAAGGGCAGGAGAATGATGATGATGAGTTTTATTTTCACATATATTATCATTTCATCATTTATGGAATAACATTAACTTTCCGTTTACAAAAACTTCATCATAATCGTATAAGAATTAATAACAATTAAATGCTGTTGCACTTTTTTATACGATATCTAAAGGTATTATTGAAAATTCTTATAACGTTTTGAGTTTAACCCAAAAATACTAGTAGAAAGATTTTTTTAGTATCTTATTCGTGATCAGTGTCTTTTATAATATACATGGACCATAAAAAATTGGGAAAAAAAGAAATTTACTGATGATTATTTAAACAAGGTTAACAAATAATGTCTAATTATTAAGTTACAAAAACCGATGACAATCTTCGCACGTCTAAAAAAATATATATTTTCTAACTAATAGATTTTGGCGGTATTTTAGTCTGCCAAGTAGTGGTTTTAGTTTTTTATGCATAAATTTATCTTGTACGATGCTATATTGTGTAATACTGGTAGTATTAACATGGACTATATAAAAACTCCCTGGAAAGTTTTACTAGAAAGACATCGTTTTGTTAGAATACTGAAATCATCACAGGACATAATTAATTACTCCATAATAGCAGTACATAATAGTCTTCAATAAAGAGGACTGGTTGCCAACTTAGAAAAAAGAAGAAGAAGAACTTCTAATCTCAAAAACGAATACTTTATTTTTATACAATGAAATTACACTTTGATCAAAGTCGTCCAAATAACGTTTCCAGTTCTAATATAACCCGACAATGTATCGTAAGAAAAACAATGAAGAATTTTTCTTGTTTTATCATGAAACATTTACTCAAGGACAGAAAACAGGAACTGCTTTCAATCTTCCAACATATCCATATATTTTATTACGTTTATTATGCTGAAAAGGCTTTTTTCCTAACTACTATAAATTGGGATAAGGTAAATTTGCGGTTTATTTTTCTACTCTTCTTTATCTTTGAATGGTAATCATGAATGCTTTTTTACTCATTTAGTATTTTTGATATTATTTTAGGAAACATAACTTTTCTTTACACATTATAATACATTCATTCGGTATAATATTCTATAACACAGTAGATATTAGATATTAAATTTTACATACTATCGGACACCTAAACTGCATCAAAGTTTAGGATTACTTTCAAAGGAATATTTTTAATAAGTATGCAAACTTTTTAGATTTACATAACTGAAAAAGAGAAAACTGGCCATTAATCATAAAAAATACAAAATCTAAAAATAGATTTGCAGCAAAACAAATTATTATAGTCTAGAAAAGAAAATTTTCGCGTTGACACAGATTTGCATGTCGTTAGGGTAAAGTTTTAAATTGATTCTTATAGATTTTTTTTGCATTTACCATTTAAATTATTGTTACCAATAGAATTGTTACATAGTCTTCTTAACTCAACAAGAGTTGTTGTACAATAATATGGATACTTCGTCCGAACAAGTCGCACAAGTTATGGCATTGATGCGTCAAGAAACGATTGCTAGAAATTTAAATTTAAACCAGTGTACGGTTCTTAGAGTATAGAAGGTTCTTACAAAAGAAGACGTGGTACCGGCAGAACTGTGGTAATCACCCGTCGTAATAACCGATTTATTGTGTCAACTTCCCTGCGAACTATTTCCTCACGTCAGTTAACATCAAAATAGAGCTGAATGAAATGCTTGGAGTAAACGTGAGTTCACGAACAATAAGAAATTGGCTGAAGTAAGGGGCAGTTGTCTGCAGCTCACAGACAAGCTCGCATAAAATTTGCGCGTGCACGTTTTAGAAAATGCCGTACCTTCATTCAATGGTTTCGTCATGATGTTTTCCTCCACCGAAAGCTCGGACTCAATGTAGGATTCGAACCCACGTCGATCGAAGCTCTATCTGAATTCTACCACTATTCTGGTGCGATTACATTAAATACAATTCTGATAAAATCAATCGCGAATACGTGAATCATAGGGGTACGAATTCATAAAATAACATCAAATAGTAACTGGATCCATAATTTCACCTTAATCCGTTAAAAGTGAAATGTTTTCACTCGATGTATTTTAAATTAAGTACAAACGATTCCATATTCAGAAGGCGTCAGATAGCATGTACTCTAGGAAATATGAATTTCCTTTTTTGCAGACCGTACTCATAGCTACTATCACATGTCTTATTATTTATTAATTTTTCAATAATTTTATTGTATTTTTTTCTCTTTTTTGTAACGTATTCCAATGATTACAGTTTTTTGTTAATCTTAATATTAACACTTTTTTTTTAAACAAGAACTTTGGGTGTTTACTTGAACAGAGAGAAAATATAATTACATACCCATAATTTACAAGTTACAAACAAAATAACAAATATAACTTACTTAACTAAAAAACAAAATACAAATAACATCGACGCCAGTTTAAGTTAGATTAAAATATTCAATTTTAGTGTACTAATTAATGGATAGGCAAAACTTTTTCTATTATGATAGATCACATTATGTTTATATCTATATTAATAAATCTTTAGTTCTATCTATACATATTGTGTTTAGTTCCAAATTTTCTGATAAAGGTTTATATAAGAATAAAAAATGAAAATTTTGTACCCGACAAGTAACAATTAAATTAATCTTTAAAAATCGTTAGTAATATAAGTAAAAATAAAACCCCTAGGACTACAAATTGTTATCAGTTTCAGAGAGCATGCCTGTTCTAAACGACACGCCGACATTTAGTCTCGTAAGGAGTCTCTAAAGCAAACAATGGCTAAATTTCAATGAAAACAGTGCTTAAATCCACCGACACATGGCCAATAAGATTAAAGCTCTGTGTCAAAGCCAAAAGTGTTCGCTAGATTTTTTTTTAATAATTGCCGAGACTCCAATAAATATGTGCAAATTAGTTTTATTAAGAATACGTTACTTTATAAATAAATAAATGCATTACAGAACGTATTGTCAGGCTAACTACTAACTAAACACAAGCCATGTTAGAAACACAGCGACTAATTTAGACAAGCTAACAGTAAGGTAGATTAATTCAACCTGTATCTACAATTGAATCTACATAACTCAATAACAACACGTAGTAAGGGACGCCGTTAACTCTATCAGTTCCCCACAACAGCTCCATTTGAATACTGATGCATCTGCGTGCCAAATGATAACGAACTGCTATTATAATATCTTAATTTTCCGACTTTAAGCAATAATACACTTTGCATTCAAATTACGTACATTCAATCATTTTTTTTTTAACTGTTAATGAGATGCTTAATCGATATCAACAAACTAGCGGTACCTCATGGTTTTACCCCTGTTAAATTTATTCGTTCAACTCTCAACCATGCTACTGTCAATGCACCCCTGTAGCCTATCGCACTTCTCAATTCCTGTACTTGCAAGCCACAGCTTACCAGATTGCTTGACGATCATGGTTACTGCTCCGCTCCTTAGGGTCGTACCGTGAAATAATATAAACTATATCATTCCTTAATAAATTGTCTATAAAATGTTAAAGTATTTTTGCAAATATGATCGGTAATTATATAGATTAACACATTCAAACAAACAAAAATAACAATCTGTTGAGCGTTATAATGACTGTATAGATTTTGTTATTTGAATCTATGTGTTGGTTCTAGTATAAATATATTCTAAGAAAGATAACTATAGCATAGTCGGTTGTACCTTGTCATCGGTTGGTGGAAACTTTCGTTGAAACTCTCTTCTTTGTTCTTACCGTCTCTCAACGCTTACTGCTATTCCCGGATCGCGCTGACTTACCATCATGTATGTATGTACTGATATTTCAAAAAGTAAAAATAAACGAAATAGCGTTAATTATAATTTATTATTCAAACTACCAAGTAAATTAATCACGTAGTTACGTACATTAAATACAATGACTTTGCTATAATGTACATTTAATAATATTTTCACATGTAATCAAATCCGAAGGAATAAATTATCTAATACCAATGTATCTATATTGACGAAAACCCTTCTTTATAACAGGCTTGTAACAAATCAGCAAAAAAAAAAATAAAACAACAATGATTTTCTATTAAACATAGTAAACTATTCGATAGTAATACTCGACAAATAAACCAAAATCGTAATCTACGTCCTAGTTGCCAATTGTCAACTTTGGAGATTGCGTTATAGCGACAAGCTTGTCCGAGTTTGTGGATCAAAAAATCAAATCAACTACAAATGCCGTTTTTTTAATCTCATGAACTATTATTGATTACAATTAAATTTATTAATGACCGCCCCATTAAAGTATTATCGTAGCTTACTGGCAATTAAGATAGATATCTTTATTTTGATCTTACTATTATATGAGGTAAAGTTTTGCGAATTTGGATGTTTGTTTGTAGTATAATCTACTGATCCAATTCCAAACCGTCTAAAGCTGAAGCTACTGGCTTACTTGTGGTTATAGGTTATGTTTAATTGTTATTGTATTTACCCCAAATAAGTCGCGGTAAGTTAGTAATGTTTTTAAAAAATGCTAGCAACTGCCCAAAACTTCTTACGCACTAATCACGATATAAAATTTAATACGAATAAAAATATTTTTATCACTCTGTGATAATCCAGGGTCCTATTAGTAAATAATTTTCTAATTTGGTTAAGTCGTTCCAGTGATTACCTCCTTCAAACATACAAATTTTACCTCTTTAGAACAAATTTTACCTCTTTAGAACAGTGGTATAAAATATAAATGATATTAAAAATACTTGACATTGGCAAAATTGCTAACACAGGCAGAAGTCATAAAAAAAACTTTCTATTGGATTCTACGTCATAATAATATAGGTTTTAAACAGCACTCATTTCAGAAGTGATACCAGTTTCGAACATTTAATAACCGTCACAAATGAGTCAATAAAAAGATAAAACAAATTAAAGTTCAATTTACACTTTCCAGTCGAGCGCTTAATAAACGGAAATCGTCGAAATGAAACTACTGATGTACGAGTAATAAAACCGAGTTTACAGTGAGTTTGAATTAACTACGTATTTACATATGATATGAAGTTACGCACCTAATAAATAAGATTTCTAGATTAGTAACATGTCATTCAGATTTTTGTATACAATGATAAAGTAAAATCATTTATAAAATACAAGAAGTTGGCCGCCCCTTCACTAAGTGGACAAAAGGATTCTCTGTTATGTTTCACATCATATCTGGGAACAGAATAAGTCTATTTTGTTGAGTTTCGCCTGGTATCTTGCAAAAAGAAAAGATAGATATATTAGAATTAGTTATATTACATCAACATTTTTTCTAAATATCACATTGACGTTTAAGAACGGAACGGTTTAATAACTTCATTAACGTTTGTATCTATTGATGTTCATTAAACTTTGAAAATCCGATAGTATCGAACGTTTTGTAAAAAAAAAAAGATTTATTAATCGATTATCTGTCAATTATTCTTAGTATCGTATTTAATATCTGGCCGAAAGAGGGACTAAGGCGAAAAATAGAAAAAAAAAACTTATCACGTCATTTCTTGGGTTTTGTTTGCAGTCACATGAATTGTGTACCTTCCTTTTAAAATATAGGAAATGTTTACTATTGATAGTTTAAGCCCAATTATCAATTGTTTGATAGTGAAAATTACTATTGATTAGACGATAAAATATCGATGTTTAATAAATATTAGTTTATATTATAACGCTATAAAAATTATCGTATGTCCTGTTCCACGACAAAATCAACTACTATGCCAAACACAAGAATCCGGTCAACCGTTTGACCTTGAATGTTGGACAAACATTCAATGAAACGTACTTTCACATTTCTAATATATTAGATACAACGTTTATCAAATCGAATATGTGTCTGTTTGTCATTATTTGAAAACTGCTTTCACAGTCACGAATAGGAATGTGTTAATTCACGAAATTCAAATTCAAATGTTATATTCACGAAAATTAAAAAGCACTATTACCTTTTAAATAAATGAATATATATGCAAAGCCGATTTAATTTATTTATATAACAAAATCTAGTATATATTTCATGCATTCTATTCTACCACCTTATCTGAACAGATACTACAGAACTATACAACTACCCTATAGCATTTAAGTGTGAAAAAAGCCAATGGATTAACAATCAACAGTGTTAAAGAACACAATCTATTTTCCTTTGACTTTTAAAATCAGCAGAAATGTGCACGTAAACCTTGATATACAGTAAACTCAAAGTTAGCTCGAATCGGAAATTAAATATTCCGATGTATCGACGCATCTAGTCTGCTCTAACATTCGTGTTCGCATATTGAATAAGTTAAGTATGCTTCAGTGATGTGATCGTTCTTTAAATGCGAAAATTATTACTCGTTTCGCAAGTAACTGCGAAATATTAAGGGTGAAATCTATAGAGCGTTCTCAGACAGCGAACTTATGTAAGCCTTTTAATTCCATAATTTAATTATTTTAAAGTCGCAAACTTAGAATTTGATTAGCTGAGTAAAACTCAAGTCATAGTATTCGACAACATACGGAAAGCTTATGTATTATACGAGTAAATAATCTATAAACAATGTATAAACAAGTTTTTTTAGACTCTAATCACGACCTAGGACTATATTACTAATCGAGACGAATCCAGGAGAGATATTCTTTGGAGATTTCTGGTGGAATACCTCCACTCTACAGAAGATCTCAGCCAAATAACCTTATGTAGTGTTCTTGCGGTGAGTAGGGTTTCCAGAGCTCTTTGGGGAAGGGGGCTTCAAAGAGAGGTATGGCACAGATAAATTTGTTTGGAGATTTCTCTCAACTTGGGACAGTCCGACTAGTGGAATACCTCCACCCTACAGAAGATCGCAGCCATATAACCTTGTTTTATATTCCTACGGTGAGTAGGGTTTCCAGAGCTCCTTAGGGTAGGGGTTTCAACGTCGGCAACATGCTAATTGATACCTATGATATTATAAGCGTCCATAAGCTACGGTAGCCACTTACCATCAGGTGTGCCGTAAGCTTGTTTGCCATCTTAGTAGTATAAAATAACGGCGAGGATTTCTTGTTTTGTTGAGGCGTTGCCCATAGCAACTGCCATGCCAGTATCCGGGTACATCATAAGATTAGCTCAATAATAGTAATAGTGATGTAACATTGACTATAAATTTACAAGTTAAGATTGCGCAGAGCGAAGTTTGAACTAAGCTAAGGTTGAGAAAAGCCGAGTACGTTTTATATACAAATATCATTCGGAGTTTCCCACGTAAAATGTATCTTTTTCATGCAAACTGTTTATAAAGGTTGTAGAATACATAAAAGGTACCCAAACCGACACCAATAAATCGTACTTCATAAAAAAAGGTAATGAAACCCGTTAACGGGAGTTAACTCACATGTCTTGCATGCACAGTGGAATACCCGTGAAAAACTCGTGATTAAGTTCGGCGTCTCGGATTGCTTGACTATTCATTACATATTCAAATATATACCTATTCTTCTGACGTATTTGGAACTCATCATCATCATCCTTTCCTAGCCGATTTCGGCTACGGCGACTAGCTCGTTCTTTGGGCTAGATGTTTCGCCCTTTGGTGGCTCACATAACCTATTTTGTGGGACAACGTGCGGCCACACGTGCACGTCAGGACACCGTTGACAAAATTATAGGTTATGTCAGGAGGCGGTTTGCTTTTAAGATGGTCTCGCTTCAGGTCTAGTTGTCGCCACCTTTCATTTTCAAAATCGTAGACCTTCGACCTTTGCAACTAATCATAAGTCTAATACAAATTTTAATACGATTTCAGATAAGCCTTTATAATACGCAGTAATTATTTATTTAAATATTAGTAAGATTTACCAAAGCTACGTTAAATACAAAAATTCTATATTAATAAATCTGTAGTTGTAATTTGTAATTTTTTTTCCAGTTTCCTGATAGACATACTATATAAAGCTGATCACGAATATGCCCTAAAATATATTTTTTGTCATCTGTCTGTTTGTACATATTTACACTTATTTCACTCGAAAACGGCTTGACTGATTGATTTGAAATTTTGTACACGGGAACCTTATGTCATTGGTCAATTAATAAGCTATAAAAGTTTTCAATAATACTTTCACAAATCTTAAAAAAAAATATCCATATAACACGATTTTATTAATTATTAATCAATTTTAACGAAATTGTGTAAACGGGAAGTATAAGTCATTTCATAAGGATTGTCGATAACACTTTTAGAAATCATAATAAAATGAAAGATTTTTGAACTTAAACTTATGCGACTTCCAACACGTTAAACGTTAATGTTTAACGCACACCAAATCCGGATTTTTCATCACATTTCCGGCATGACAGCGGCGACCACCGATGGATTACGATCTCTTGGTGGTCGTCGTTGTGTTTGGATTGTAGTGTGCTTACCATCAGGTAAGGTACAGTCAATGTGCCGAGCTATTATTAACGCACATTATCGGTCTCACCTCTTTGTGTGAGCCAGAGCGAGAGAGCAATATAATATCGGTCTCTCCTCTTTGTGTGAGCCAGAGCGAGAGAGCAAATGTCGGTGTGTATATTGCACACTGTTTAAATAAAATATAAAATATCTTTTAAAATGAAGTTTCACTTCTATCGTGTGTGAATCGCACACACACCTTTTTTTAATTTGTATTATATGATTGCTCGCAACCAATTTGGACGAACTTTTGTAGAGGGGAGCATATGTCATTCCATAATGAATAGGTTATTAGAATCGTCAATAATACTTTCAGAAATCTTAAAAAAATTACTTGCACTGATTTTGATAAAGTTTGTGTACACTAGAAGTATGATATTTTATTCCTCAATTGATAGGTTATACGAATCGTAAATAATATCACTAACTAGTTTAAATAGTTTCTAATTATATTTTAATTTCAATTTATCTTATTTTTAATATCTAATTATCTTATTATTCTTATGTATGTTAACTCTTTATGTTTAAGTTCTGTTATTTTATATGTATATAGTTAAATTTAATACTTAATATGTTGTCTGTGCATGCCGTGTTGTCTTATAAATATAGTTAATATTTCACGTATTATATATATTATATATTCACGGGAAGAAAATAATCACTACGTATTAAACGCATGCGCAGTCGCGGGCACATAGCTAGTAATTCATATAGTTATAACGTTTTTGCTAACTATTGTATTTTTATACGAGTACATAAAATATATTATTTGGTAAACAATAATTGTAAGTAGATTGTAATTCATTTTAAATATACAGCCTTTAACGTCTGGACAATAAATACTGCCAAGAAAATCCACCAAAGTGAATTAGCAAAGAAGCTGTGGGTAATTTTTTCATCAGTCGACTTTCAACGGTACAGTTGGAAATTTAATAAAATTCCACTGAAACTTGTCCAAGTGGTGGAAAGTGGACGCCAAGTAGTAAATGTCCCGTCGCTGTCTCAGTATTACTTAGTTAATCTGACATTTTACTTTTGCTTCCTACTTGGATTTACACTTGAGTACTGATTTGGCGAGAATACCATCTCATTTTTAATAAAAATTCTTTAGGTACGGTAAGGAACATTTTGTATAACGTGACGCGTTACAATTGAAATGATAGTTCTTTGGACACGGTAAGGAAATTGCCTAAAATGTATTATAGTGTTAAAATTTAAATTGAAATAAATTTCACTTCAACCGAGTTAAGTGTCGTGGACGGCGCCAAGGGTTTTAAAAAAAAAATACAAGTGATTATTAAGCAAGTATACTATAGAATCAATGAAAGGTTATAAAATGCTCTCATATATAATCTCTTATACTGTAAACACGAGGTGGTTGTTTATAACTATATAACAAAAACAAGTCGCAATTCGTCTAATCTAAACAACAGGTCGTTATCGCCAACCGTAGTCATAACATACGAGTAAATATGTAACGTCAGTGTCTTCTAGTTATACAAAAAAGCATGTCGCGATTTGTCTAATCTAAACAACAGGTGGTTATCGTCAATGGTAGTCTCAACACACGAGTAACTATATAACATCAGCGTCTTCTACTTATGTACCGATTAATACATCGTAATAAGAGAGGGTACAGCCTGCATAGCTACCGCGTGTAAAGTTTCTTTACGTAAACAAGTATTTTAATCATCTATATTATAATATAATAAAGCTGAAGAGTTTTTTCTTTTTTATTTGCTTAAACGCGCCAATCTCTGCAACTACTAGTTTGATTCGAAAAATTATTTTTGTATATCATATTCAGGCTATGAGCAATACTATATATTATATAACTTTACGCTACGACCCTAATTAGCAGAGCAGTAACTATGAACATCAAACAATATGACAAGCTGTACACAAGTACGGGAAGTGGAATAACGATAGGGCTACACGGGCGCGTTGGCGGGGGAGCTGTGAAGAGTTTGTAGAGAAACTGTAATACGGGCACATCTAATTTGCTCTAATTTGAAAACAGCAACTTTTGTATTATCGCAGATGAGTTATTATAGCCTAGAAAGTTACAAAAGTATGACGAATTCTTTAACGTCAATGGATTGGTCTGACATAGTCTTCTTCTTACCTTTATACCACCTAACTACGGTCGGCACAACATGTTTTCTTCCTCCCCTTCTCTTTTAGTTACTATCTCAGTATTTACATATTGTATACAAATATCAATTACTCACGCAAATCATCCATACCTTTTTAGGTCTTCTTCTACTCATATTCACATTTAACACTCTTCTAGTTATATGTCTCTTATCCCTCCTCAGGACATGCCCAAACCACGCTAACTTATTACCCCCCAACTTCTCTGTGACTGGTGGTATTTTAATACTTCCTCTGATTTATTACATATTCCTAATTTTATCCATTCTTGTTATATAGTTATTATTGATAGTGTGATTGTCCAATGCTACCTCACTGGATGGGACTTCATACGTCTACAAGTATGTACTAAATATAACGTGGATAGTGTGAGGTTCGGCTCCAGTTTGTACCATACTATTGTTTTTTTTTTACTATTAACTGTATGGATTATTTGTGGACAGAAATACATGTTTATTATTATTATACCACACGTCCATCTTGGTTTTAACCTAAGTATACTTATTTCGTGTGTTTGTGCTTAAAAAGAAGGTATTTTATTTTTACTTATTTTTAATTATAAGATCTTAGGAGAAAATATTGTTACAAAAAATATTCAAGTTTTTTTAGAAATACAGCATATTTTAATCTTTAAATTAACTACATGCATCGGTTCTCGTAAATTCGTACTGTGAAATCATTGTGAACAAATTTAAATCCCAAATATCTTCATAATTTGAAATAATTTCTTTCTTCAGTGAAATACGTAGAAGGTTACTATTAAGCTTATACTCTGGTTAATGTTTTTTGACAATTAATTTCGAGTCAAAAGTAGCGTTTTATATACACAGTATGGATTTTTGAATTGAAAATTGTATGTATACTTTTTTAAATCATTTACTTAAGCCGAAAATTAAACGAATTGATTTTAACAAAAATATGACACTTAAACTAATACACCAACCGATTTGTAACTAATAAGAATTGTATTATTTAAATATGGATGGAAGGGCTCATTTTTAAAATTCACTATTTATTTTGCAAGCGTTAACTTATTTGGTATCTGCCCAAAATGGTAAACTAGGGCTTCAATACATAAATGTTTGGGTCTTGTTAATGATTTTATTTCATTCAATATTACTTTAATTTATCCTCGATAAAATGTCTACTAATAAAATACATAAACTCTTAACTGTGTCGTAACTGGTTTTATAAATGTAATTCCATACAAAATAGGTACATACAGGATATATCAAAATAATTAGTTACATTGAAAACGTACACTTTGTGGTAGATATATGTAAACTATTAAATATAATTTGCAAATAAATGTTTATCGATAGTTCCTACTTTATGAAAATAAAGTTATATTTCTTTCGTGTTTAAGCGTTGATACATATTTTTAAATCTATAGAGTTACAAAATATACGAATGTGAAATCTTATAATATATATAGTTTTAATATTTTAATAGATATCTCCACTTTTTCAGTTTATTCACGATCCATTCCAGCAGCCTGCGAAGGTCGTGTAAGATTAATGAATTGTGGTTTTCGTCGAAACTGGTTTGCGGTTATTAAGACCCTTACTCAACTTTAGATCGATGTATATAATAAGAACGAGACTCTCAAATAATGGGCATGATTTTATCTATTGCCAATTAAATGCACGTTCAATGAGTTGATTAATGAGATTTGTCCCTAAAATAATAGATGTGTCACCAGAATCGAATCACCAAACAATATCAAAATGCTTATCTAAATCTTCTTTAACATTATTAGTATCTATTTCTTATCACAAGTCACCAACCTAAACTAATCCAGCAGCAATAACAAATACGTGAATTGACCATCTAGCTCAGGGAATTAATCAAATATCCGTTTTTATCATCTCCCTTTGGAGCCCGTTTTAATTAATACGATGACAAAAATATTTGTTGGAAATATTATAGATATTATTATTAGGGTATACATATTGGTGACGAATATAAATATTGCTAACAGAAAACATTGTTGCCTAAAATATATTTTTACTGACTTTTGGATTCATGTTTGACAACAATTCGTAATGGTAAAAGGTGATACAGCCAAATAAGGTAACACAACCTGGGAAGGACTTTTTCATCTTATATATCAACGAGGCTTCAGTATATCCGTATATTCCAGCCTCATAGGAGGTTTATATATATACATATACCAATCTAAGAGACAAATTTATAAATTGTCCAGGCTGCATTAGACATAACCATTGTCTCCCAAAATAACATTTCTCCAGTAATTCGAGAACGTTGTAAGGACAATTTTTCAATGTGGACATATTACCACAACAAATCATAAGTATCAGTTTTTCCTAATAATAAAGGTACTTGTTATGAGGTATGTGACTAGAACTGAATGCTGCAACTAGTTCTCTTCTGGAGAGCCTGGCATTACAAGACTAGAGAGACTACCAGTCTTCAATTGTTTTGTCGTCGCTATGGATAAGATCTCTGTAGATCCTTACCATTAAAGATAGCTAGCTCTATTTGATAAGTTATCAGCGATGCCGTTATTCAACACACCACAAATCTCTGGAAAAGATATAAGCCCTCAAGTGCCGGAATACACTGACAAGCACTATGCGTCACATTTTCAATGTGAGGATGAAATATAGTCAAATCTCCAAAGAAACTTCTCTGTGCCCTACCTCTCTTAAATATAATAAGTAATATATTTTCACCTTTTTATGTGAAGACTTGAAAGTTAAAAACAGTTCTACTGCACTACTCGTAGAAAGAAACTTAAAGATTCGACGACGCGACGCTTAGTTCTTAACAAAAACGAGATTACATTATTCGTGCTGAGTCCGTCTGTATTTTCACTTTTTTTTCTTTACATTCATCGTTAAGTTTTGCATTGAAACTCGTTCTACAGAACCCGGTATGGTTAAGCTGAATGTTTTTTTAATTAATGTACCCTGTTTGTGTTTAATTCAAAGGAATAAATTAACAACTCTTATACGATTTGCGGACTTAAGTTTTTATCTCTTGGCGGTGTTTCATAAATTGTATAAGTGGATTTTATTTTATATTATTTTATGTTTATTTTCATAATTAATCATTAATTAAGCGATTTTGGAAAAACTGAGTTCTTGAAAATTAATATTCCTGATAAGCTCAACCAGGTGTAATAAATAGAGTCATCACTCGGTTCATTAATTTAAATTTTATTCTTTTGCCAACAAATTAATTTATGTAATATATTAATTATATATATTAGCGATTCAAACTAAAAAAAAGATAATTAAAAAGAGCTATATTATTTATGTTTATGTTAAATTTAGTTAAATTGTGTGCGACGTCGACTAGCTTTTTAAAGTCTAGGGACATTTAGAGCTAGGTTTAATACTATATCTAATTTAGTCTCAATAGTTAAAAAACATAAACATGCATCATTCATCATGCTGTTATATACGTACTTGGAATTATGACGCGTGAGAACATAAAAAGACAAATTAAAAAAAAAGTGTTTGCTTTTAACGTAAACGTTTAACGTGGAGGTATTTACAAAAAAAAAATTCAGTGTTACCTGTACTTATGTTTCAGTCTTTTTGTTTTAAGTTGCTTAAATGTAGTGAATCAAAGGGATTCCTGTATAGAAAATTCGTAATACAAAATTTTCAAAATTGATTATTATGAAGTTTGTAAAACACTAAACTGTGAGAATTTATCTTTGTTCCCGCTCTTCGGGGAACTCGTTAACTTTCACAATTAATTTTACTTATAATCTAATCTTAATTTATTTGAAGTTTTCATTAAGTAATTAAGGATTAATTATTATTACATTGAAATGGAAATTAAGAAATTATGTTTGTTATGAGAAAAACAATAAACATTAAATTTAACTATAAATTAGCTAACACAAGACTTTTTTAATTTTACATGTGTGATTATAATAAATAATTAATCATCATCATCATTTCAGCCGAAAGACGTCCACTGCTGGACATAGGCCTCTCCCAAAGATCGCCACAACGACCGGTCTTGTGCTGCCCGCATCCAGCGGCTTCCCGCAACCTTTACCAGGTCGTCGGACCACCTTGTGGTGGGTCTGCCCACGCTGCGTCTTCCGGTACGTGGCCGCCACTCGCCAATTATTTTATAACATTGCTTTTTTTGTCTATTTCTAACAACCTTATTTACAAAGTTTCCTTTTGATACTAAAAAATCATAATTGAAATCTTTTAAGAATAATGGAAAAATTCAAATCAAAATTTATTATCTAAAAATAAGTCAAGCTGAGACAACGCTTTTTATTTTCTTCCGCACCAAACTGATTTAACTGTTCAATAATAAAAGATAAAATAAAAAACTATAGATTTAAGTTATAACGAGGCCCCGAACAAACGCGTAACTTTGTCAAACTACGACGAATGTAAATTAAAAGTCGAAGGTTGTGACAATTTGTGATCTGCGGAAAACTCTTTAGCATCTCCTCTTGTTATTTTATTATCTATTAAAAGTTCAGCAATAAACTTTATAGTTTAGTGAGGTGACATCATTTCTGATACTGTTAAATTTATCTAATATTGATAAATCTTTAGTTCTGTCGGTGCATTTACTTTACAAATTACCTGTTTATGTTAAATAGTCATTGTATATAAAGGACAGTGATCACGAATATACCATTAAATATTTTTTTATGACTGTCTGTCTGTTTGTATGTCGTGATTTAACTCAAAAACGGCTCGACCGATTCTTATGAAAGATTGTACACGAAGCTTTTTTATTGGTCAATTGATAGGTTATAAGAATTTTCGCTAATACTTTTACAACATTGAAAAAAATAATATTGTAAGAGATTTTAATGAAATTTTGTATGCCATTTCACAATTAATAGGCTATAAAAATACTATATAGTACTATTAAAAATCGTAAAAATAAAATATGTTATTACACTTAACCGATTTTGATAAAAATTTATTCACGGAAGGTATATCATATTGTCATTTCATAACTAATTAGTTCTAAGAATAGTCAATAATATACATTTAAAAATCATAGAAAATGATAATCATTTTTCAAACGACTTTCATGTAAATTGTACACCGGAAATACATGTCATTCCTCAATGATAGGCTGTATGAATTGTTATTAATACGAGTAAAAATAAAATTACGGGATGTAAGTAATTACTGCGTTAACAAACGCGTACGGAACCGAAGGCACACCGCTAGTTAAAATATATCAATATTCCGATGTATTTATTTTTTTACAATACTTTGTATTTCAAAAGTATTACGTAATTATAAGTGATTAAAAACTCTATATTGTTAAAAAGTACAAGCGTATTTCGAATCTAATCTATACTAATATTATAAAGCTTAAGCTATTGTTTGTTTAGACGGCGTAATCTCTGGAACTACAGTCGAACTTAAAAATATATTTCCTTTTCTAGCTAGCTTACTAGCTACTTTTAATGAGGAAGGTTATAGGAAATATAACTTCACGCTACGTATATAAAAAGCGAAGCAGCAATCATTAACGTCGAGCAATCTGGAAAGCTGTAGACACGTACGACAAGTGAGAACATGCACGACATAATCAATACATCTAGTGAGTCGCGTCGTCGACTGGCGTGGTGATTATGACCATTCCTAATTATTGTTATACGAGACTGTTTCACACATTCAGTTATGCTATCTTTAAAGTAAAATATTGTTTATTGCAAGTTGGTGGTACACAAGTTATGACACCATATGTCTGATTTTCTTATTTCGCACACGTAATATGGAATCCTAATTAAATTTATTTATTAAGGTTATCCAACATAACTTAGCATTATACGTGACTTATAAAAACTATTCATACAATAAAATTAAAATGCCGTTATATTTATAGGACAATACGGCATGCACAGATAACATACTTAAGTATTAAATTAAACTATATAAATATAAAATAACAGAACTTAAACATAAAGATTTAATATACATAAGAATAATAAGATAATAAAAATAAGATAAAATGAAACTAAAATATAATTAGAAACTAAAATAGAAATAAAATTGAAATTAATTCACAAATAAATCAATTTCATAACTAGTTACTAGAATTTAGCTATGTAAGTGAATATTTCATATATAGAAAAGTTTTTTGGTTATGATGTAAATTAAGAGTCAAATATTTTTATATTACATAATAAATTAATATCATCAAAGAAACATGAATAAAATAGTAATTTATATATGGTAGATACCAGGCTCTTTTAAAAAACCGAGAATTTTTTTTATCAAATAGCAACGTTGAATTAAACATCATTTTTAACGTTTCATATCGACTTTTTATAAAAATACAAAGAAAAAAACATATTTTTCGGCACATATTTGTTTTAATTTGAGTCTTTACAAATATTTTTCACTAAACGGTTGTTTCACTTCAGTGGCTTCGCAATCACAAGTGTTGGCATACGTTATTTTCTTGCCATTAAATAAATATAAGAAAATAAATATTTTGCCCTATTTTCTTTGTGTATTCGTAATGGTTTGAAATCAGTATAATTTATATTATAGGTATTTTAAATGCTCATAATACCTTAAAATATATTTTATATACCAATTAGTAAAATTCGTTATTTATTAAGTAAATAAGATTAAGCCATTGTATAGGAAGGGGTTCAATTAAAAACCATATTATTTTGAGTAATTACTAAAATTTTCTATAGAGGCTAGTAAAATATTATAACACATTTACCTAAACTATTTCGTTTCTATGTTTCTATTAAACGTCATTTGCAACATTAGCAACAAAGGCACATTGATTAAAGTGCATATGATAAACTTTACACGTTAGTCAAATTTGACTAAAGTGCATATGATAAACTTTACACGTTAGTCAAATTAACCTTTTCGCCGTCATGAATTTCGTGCATAGGCGTCGGCACGATCAAGAATTGATCGAATAAATTTAGCATTGCTGAAATCTTGAAGCACAGCTAGCATGTATTATAAATGTGAAAGTATGTTTGTTTGATTCTAAATGAAGTTTGGCATAAAACTCAATTTTATTATGTCGTGGAATAGGCCTGGTATAATTTTTACAATTCACACTCACCGAAGTGGGCGGGATACAGCTGGTAGTATATTATTTACTTTTATAATTTATAACGTGTGAAAGCAGCAAGACATCAGCACACGTTTAAAACTTAAATTAATTATGTCAACAGAAAATATTTTCTGTTATTCAAGTACCTCGCGTCACATGAAGAATAAAACAGAATTAAAAAAAAAAACAAAGACTAAAACGTAAATATCATGTCTTGTGAAATATACAGCGCGATTTATATACGACGTTTGACCCGAAGATAAGCAATTCCTCTCTCGTATAAATAAATAAAAGAACAATAATACAAGTGTCATAAACTGTCAATCCGGCAAATGGAGGACTTAGTGCCGATAAACGGTTTATTGTACAACACTACAGTATTATTTTATTAGAAATATGTTCAAAATGAATGCAATAATTTTCAGGTGGCCCGTTTTATTTTACAGCCACCATATCCGATACTTTTATTGAATCGTAAAAATTCAAAATGGCATGACATCCTTAATTCTTGTGATTTGTTTTTCTTTACGTGAAGTCGGTGAAACAAGTGCTAAATAATTTAATTAATGATAATATGTAAGTATTTTATTTTTATGAATTATTATTTTTTATCGTTATTTGACGTAGTAGCATCTGATCTTAAGTAATGATGTGGCCCAACATGATAACACGCTACGCCTAGTTGAAGACTGGATCTCAATTGCAGTTGCCGGAACACACATATTATTGCTTGGTGAAAGATTTTCAACTTGAAGGTGGTAGCTAGCCAGGCGGGCATTAGAAAAAGCTCTACCACCATGCTATAGTTTCCTCACGATGTTACCCTTCACTGAAAGTTCAGGCTCATTGCAGGGACTTGAACTCACGTCAATCGACGCGATGTCCATACACACTACCACTGAGCCATCATTGCGTCAATCGGCATAGAATTTAAATATTATAATATCTGTAATTATGGAACTTGAACGTATTAGATTATGTACCCGGTAGGATACTTTACTTTTTTGCTTTTACATAATAAAAATATAAACAAGTAACTTAGAAAATTAATTTAGGTTATATTACCTTTGGAACGGTAAATAATGAAGTTTTATTATGGTATTTTACTCGAACACTTATACACCCATTTGCATAGTTGTTGACGATATTAAAACTACAAGGTATTCAGTTTAAAAAAATACTATGTACTCGTAGAATATATTCTTATCGCAATTTATTAAACAAAGTAATAATAGATACTCGTATAATAAACAGACGCCAAGAACCTGACATAAGCAAGCGGAGCGCTACATTGGTGGCAAATGTAGAAAAATAATCTATATTACGTTTTCTAGACGCAATTACTATTATATTCACTCATCTATGTGAATCGTTATCTTTATATCTAGATTCCGTGCTGGTATCTACGTAACATAGTTTATGAAGTTAGCAAGTGCACAGCCGAAACGTGTAGAACATTTGATGTCTCTCTAGCTTGCCTGTGATGCCAGTGGAACCAAATTGAATTTGCACCGTCCTGCCTTGTTAAATGGAACATGAAACTGACAAGACAGGCTAGTGACGGAATGCTGGTGAGCAGTCATCCGAACTTCGATTTCCATAAAATGGTATTTTGCATAACGAATGTAATTGCATATAATCAGTCTAGAATCAAATAGCCATATGATCGATTTTGTTCAATTTATTGAAATGATATGATGTTGATATTTTTGTTGTAATGATACAAAATCTTTATTAATATTTTTAAAATACAAACCAGCCATGTTAAACAAATGTATACCCCATAACTTCTTATTTAATGGCAACATTTATACCTACACAATTTTTCCAATGTCAAATTGATAGATATTTTTCTAAGCTTCAAAGTTCTAACAACGCTCCGCGCTCTAACAACATGGTGACACTCTTGAGCCACTGGATACAAGTCCTTTAAGCCAAGTCTTGGTAGTCTTTTCTAATCTTCAAAATGAGTTCAAACAAGATGGTGGCTCCGTTTTTAGTACTAACTAAATGTTTGTGACAACTCAAAATGCATGTTTTCAGTTTATATTTATAATCCACCTCACGTATGCACAATAACCAAATTATATCACGCAAAATATTACACAATATATGCTCAAAAAGTTAATGAATTCAAATAAAACCCCGCCAAAAACTGCCAAAGTGATCAGTTACATTAATGTTTTGCCACACCAAATTTTAAAATTATGCCTAAATAATTATAAAATTGAATTGAATAACTTTAACAGATTTTTCCTCAAGTGGTATATTTTATTTAGTTTTATAACTATATTCTTTTGTGCTATTTTTTTACTACAATAACATCTCGCACATCTTATGTAACTTGACATGAAAATTATGTCAAGTATTAAAAAATATAATATAATTTATTGCATGTCCTTCTACTACTCATATAATTAAGCATCAGCTAAGTTACTGTCACTGTTTAGTGACATACAAATATAATATAATAAAGCGGAAGAGATTGTTTGTTTGTTTCAACCCGTTAATCTTTGGAACTACCAGTCGGATTCAAAAAAAACTTACATCAATATGTTTTCTATGAATTTTTAAATAAAAATAAAAATCAATTTTTATTATTGAGAACCTTTATTTGACGTAAATAAACCGATGTCCCGTTTTGAGTCTCTTATACATAAGCCAAAATAAGGTACTGTGTGTTTTTTATTTTTTTGTTAATTGAAAAATGTTTTTATAGTTTGGGTAGACGATAATGTTTTAGCGCTGCAGCGAACTTTAGTTGTAACTCTTACACCGGTAAGAGTAACTTGAACAGATGGTTTTCAGAAACATTCTTGTCTATCGGAAAAAGTATGTTTGTACTAGTCTGTACTCTGTACATAGTAATCTAAATATAAAAACTATTTCATTGTCATCATCATCATAGACCTTCAAAATCTAAGATTATTTAAACCACGTCCGTTGATTGACTTGGTGGAACGCAGCACTTATGCGCATGATTATTATTCGATAGTCAAAACCTATAGGGTACTCCCCGCAGATTGTTATTTCACGTAAATATAACATAAATATTTTTGATTTCTTTTGTAACATTAAATTAATTACTGTGATTTGTGGTTTAAATATTAAATTTAGTTAAGTATACTATATATCTATATCGATACATATTATAAAACTCAATGTCTCACTGTCTAAGCGTCTGTCTGTTTGTTTAAGCCTGATGCGGGAGTGACAGCTACGTCCACACCACGCGGAAACAAACAGCTCCTGGATCGTTCCGGGGAATCACAGCGCATTGGTGACGGTAGTTCGCACCTGTGGGAGAGGCGCTCGAACCATTTGCTGTCGTCAATCCTTTTCCTGCAGACTTTGCGATTATTAGCCTCTTGTTCCTAACATTTCGGATTGATATTGAACTTGATATTGAACTCGCACTGTCTTTGTCTTTGATTTTTATTATATACTAGCTATCACGGTAGACGTTGTTCTACCCTTACAAATAGTCAGTAACTCGACCACACTGCAGACAAAACAAAATAGAACAGACACAAAAAAGGATTACAAATATCGATCCTATGAATCTTGAGTTATGGTATTAGGTTTATACAAAAATCCGATCGAAAACAGACATTCACTTTTTCCCAAATTCGAAACTTTTCCAATTTTTTCTTACCATAAAATCCTAGTTTGGACTACTACTAACACTTTAAAAATATAATTAACCAAATCTATTCAACCGTTCTCAAGTGATGCGCTTATCAACGAACAGCATTTCATTCTTATTTATTTAGATCATTAATAATAATACATCAATCATTATTGTCTTCTTACTTAAAAGTAATTATAAAATATTAACAAAATTATATCATTATTGGTATCCGAAATACTTGCGAGTTATTTTATCCCAAATAATATTTTCCGAAATATATGCAGGTTCAACGGTCATGAATATTTTCTATAGGCGCAAATTTAATAAAAGTTTCTTGGCTTTACATAATTTTCTTTTCGGCTACAATGAAATATTGACAGAACATGGCGAATGTCTATTCCGAGTTATGTAGAATTTGATGTATTAGTGGGTGTAGTGTATTTTCACTTTAAGTATAAGAATTTAAGCCATACTTCAATCCCTAAATTAGGAATCTTAGCTCTTGTTGTATAAATTAAATATGTATAATTATTAAAAAAAAACACAATTTTCATATAATTCCTAGCAGTCTAAAGGTGAAAGAAATCAACTTGAGGAATCTTGAATGTATCATAAATTTTCTTGTAATATTATAAAAATAAGTTATTTATTTAAGTAAACTTTTTTTAATTGAAGTTATTATGATTTATTTGTAATGCTTTGTATCAATATAACTGTAAATTATATTACCTCTAAATATCTCGGACTTATTTATTATTTAGTATAATCGTAAATGACTCCCTGTCTGTACATCCTCTTAAGTAATATAATTATTAACTAGAAATATTGTTTGTACACTTAAAAAGAGAAAACGATAAGCCCGATCGAGGTTCTTGCCGGTTCTTCTCGATGACTAGGATGTTTTCCGAAGCGCTATTAGTATTTTAACGTTAATAAGTGCCTCCTTAAGGCCTAAATTGAATTTAAAATTTAATGGAATAAAATTTTGATCGAGTTTGATTTTGAGCTACAAGTTCAAACGAGGATAAAGGTTTAATGCACAATAATATTATTTTTTTATAAAAAAATTTTCGTGAGTTAAATGATTATTATAAATACATATAATTGATCTATCTCGAGTCGCGCCCAAAGTGTTTCATAGTGTTTGATATGAACAGTATACTTTGAGCTCGTGATTAAGTCCGTCCCATCATTTACCAGGACAATTTTGCTCAAAAATTTGAGGACATTATTATTAATAAATAGAATTTTATTCCTTAGGAACAATTCATTCATAACATCTGGCAACTGAATTCATCACTCATACATACCAATGTTGATAGATATTTATTCATAAACCGATGCCGAAGCCAACAAAGTCAGATACTTCATGACAAAGTTAAATATTGTAAATTTCATCTAGACTAGTCACTTGTTAAATGAAGAATGTCTCAACTACTCTTTTGCCTAACTCAATATGCTAAGACGAGGAGCTGAACCGCGAGCAAGTATGTTCACAACGCCAACTAAGACTATCGGGAAAGGCTTATTTCAAACAACGCCATTTCTAGAATTCATGAAGGAGATATTAAGCTTTAAGCCTTTATTATAACATCGAAAATAGGCTAGCAATGTAGTCATCAGTGCGTTCATCTATCGCATGTCGCATTACATTACGTTGTCGCAAACAAAATTGAATTTTATGCCGTGCAGTCAAGGATTATAATCGCAATTCAGAACATAACATGACGCATTACATTAGATTGTCGCAAATAAAATAGAATTTTATGCCGTGTAGTTAAGGATTATAATCGTAAATTTGAAACATTGTATATGTTAATGTGTGTTATTAAAGAATGTATGTCACATGTCTTCAATAATTTGTATATTTTTTTAAGTTTCATTTGCATCGTGATTTCATAAAACCACACAATAATTATTATTTTTCGGTCTTAGTATATTGTTAGCCATAAGGGCCCTGGAGCCTCAGACGGCTTTTACAGCTGCAACCAGGCTTGGAAAAAATGTGTTCTTTTTTAAAAATATTTTGAAATATTCTAAATCACCGGGATTCGAACTATGGAACACTCGAGCGTACCTACTGCGTATGAAGTTTGGTCGTCTCACACCACTCAATCCGACCACCGTAGATCGCAAATCTTTCGTTGAACGCTTTCTAATTGATTATGATATTTATTATAAATTGAGTTCCAAACAGAAGTAGTATATTCTATTTGATATCTAACCAATAAGGTGTATAGTAAAATATATGACTCGAGTCTCCTAAAAGGAACACTGGTTCTCGTCACAAAACCATACATCGCGAAGGCTTTATTGACTATTTGACTTAAATGAACATCAAAGCGTTGTTTTGAATCCAACAGTATTCCTAGGTCTTAAATCATGTATATTTTTTCTAGTATGGTTCCACCTAATGTGTAACTAAAAGTTATGTAGTTGTTGTTCCTCCATGGCATCCATGGGCACAAGAGGATTAAGTGGAGGTTCGCAAGTACATATTTCGATATTGGATATAAATAGATCCAAAACACGGTCCATACTGTTCCTATTATAATTAAATAGTTTACTGTTGATTTATTTTAAAAACTTTGTATCACATCTTTTAATCATTTCCGGCATGACAACGGAGACCGCCGATGGATTTCGATCTCTTGGTGGTGGTCGCCGTTTTGTTTTGATTGTAGTGTGCTTACCATCAGGTACAGTACAGTCAATGTGCCGAGTTATTATAAATCAAATAATTACAATCAGGCATCAACAGTCCGTGAGGTCGTGATTCTGCGCTCGCCACTCTATTCTTGGAATATTGAAATCTCCGGCTATGTAAAACGTGTTTACAGAATTATAGTCAACCAATTTATTACACAGTGCGTTAAAAACCACGAGTAAGAAACATTATTTTGGTTTGGAGGAATGTATAGGCCACACATTACATTTTGTTTGCCTTCTGAGCTGAATTTCAATTGCACGTAGTCAATCGATGAAGACAACGTGATACCGTCACAAGTAATGCTATGGTCGCGGTCGGACGCCAGCAGCACCCGCTCAGCAGACAGGCCGCGAAGAACCGCCTTTAGCATGCTACCGGCACTCGCACAAAAAAAAAGCTGTAATACCATAAAAACTTATTTAAATTTTTGTTAACATTCATAATATGATATGATTGTAAAATACGATTATAAAGAAAAGAGAAATCTCAGCATATTACATCACGTAAAATAAATCTGAATCTTACATACATGAGTTCCAGCTAGCGCAGAGTACGTGACACACCTAACAATACTCAGGTCGCACTAAAGTCTAAAGATCGCTTACAAAGCTGGAAGAAAGTTAAGCGATACAATACCGTAGGCTTACTCTTATACTAACGTTTCTCGACCTTCGTTTCGTCATTCGTCGCTTCGTCGACGTTTCGTAACCTTACTTACGAATTATGATGGAAGTAATGTAACAATCGTGAAAACAACAAACCGCAACCTGTAATAAGTATCCAAGAATCCAACAAGAAGTATACAACTTTTGATAAAAAATAATTAAACACCTTGTATGTTGAAAATAATACCCGTGATTCAATATTTATTCATTATTACACCTTGAATTTTAAATAAGTTAAATTTTTTCAACGCACTGTCAACTCGCTGCTTGAGACGATAATGCATTTTGGTAATACAAAACTTGAAGGGGACTGATTCTCAAGTGCAGTCGTCGCAACACACCTTCAGGTACTTGGCGACAAATTTTCTATTTGAGAGTAGTACTTAGCCACACTGGATTAAAAAATACTATATCCCTATGCCATAGTTTCAACAGGATGTATTTCTTCACTGAAAGCTCAGGCTCATTGCATGATGCAAACTCACATTGATCGACGCATTGTCCGAACAAGCTAACACTGAGCAATCATCGATTCAAAATCAGTCAATATGATACTTCGATTTATTTTTATAAATTGCCACTCTACTGTAGCGTATGGCGTTATTGTGTATATTAATTTTTTTAACAAGTAGAAATACATCGAATATTATTAGTAAACTAACCCATGTTAGTTAAGACATTGGTTTTCCAGTTATGATTATACTTAGGTAAGAACAATAAGCTTGCATAGTTGTACACAATTTTTGTGTAAATTACTCTATTTAAACCCATATCAATAGAGGAACAACCCAAAGTACAAAATAGTGTTTGCGTATTTCTAAAACGATTATTAGATCATCTATATAAATACATATAATAAAAGTGAAGTGTTTGTTTGTAATGGTACTCCATTTCTATTATGAAATTATAAAAATAAACAAAAAACCTTTCTTTTATTTTTGTTTTCTGTCTGTTCCGTCTAATGCGAGCGGATCGACGGGCACAGCTAGTAAGTTTATAAAATTAGTCTCCAATGAACCTGTCAACCTATCATAGTTAACGAATGTGAAGTGAGATGATTAAATCCGTCCACAGAAGTCGCTTTTCAATCTCCCAAAGATGACTCGTAACTGCTGCTACGAGTTAAAGAGTTACGAGAAAATATTTGACAGTTTCTACCTTAAATGAATGATTGTAATACTTCTGTTATATTTACTGTATATGTGATTACTTAAAAATGATGAGTTACTAAAATTGGCTTCAAACATTAAATACCTACTTGTTTCGATATAATATGAGTTTACATATTCCTATACTTGTGAGGAATTAGTGGAAGATCTTAAAGGCAAAGATAGTGATATTTAGCTATCGTTAGTTACAAACAAGGAGATCCCAAAGATAGCTGACGTCAGGTATACGGCCAGTCATAAATTTTTCACGATTCACTTTTTATATGTGAATTTATGTTTTATGTTTTTTTATAACTTTCAACATTGCAAATATGCATATTAATTTTTAAATGTTACATACTTCGATCAATTATGTGATGTAATCAATTCATCGAAGGTTACATGAGTACCTTTTTTAGTTGAGGCAATAAAGTTAATATTGACTCAGCTGTATATAGAAGCAGGGTTGCCATAATTCCGTTTGAGCCAAGACGTTCCTGGAAAAAATATCCTGTATTATTTGCGTGCGAGACAATAAGGGTGAAATCTATAAAGCGTACTCTGCCTTATGTCTACCTTAGCTTAACTCAAACTTCGCTGAGTATGCTCTGCTGAGTACTCAGTACAATCTTAGAATTTGAATTTATAGTCCAGTTACGCTTAACTCATGGTTAGCTTTAATTGTGGAAGTATCCGGAAAACCTCTCAGCTTCATCGAATCTATACAATTTCGATCATTTGAAGTAATGACAGTCGAGATGGCAACAGTCGAGATGACGACAGTCGAAATAGCGATAGTCGAGATGGCGATAGTCGAAATGGCAACAGTCGAAATAGCGATAGTCAAGATGGACACAGGAGTGATGGCAACGGTCGAGATGTGACAGTTTTGATATCGACAGTCCAATGGTGACAGTCGAGACTGCGACACTCGAGATTGCGACACTCGAGATGGCGACAGACGTTGGTTGCTAAACCTCTTGGCTTATTGTGGTGAAGTCATACTCGATGTTATTGAAGTGAAACTTCTTATGCGACTTCCAACGCGTTAAACGTTTAACGCACAATATCGCCCTCTCCTCTATGTGTGAGCCAGAGCGAGAGAGCAATATATTTGTTTTTTTTTTAATAATTTTATTTAAATAAATTAATTTGTAAATTAAAAATAATTTTAATCACGTCAAAGAAGTATAACTACTAGCACGTGTACGTATAACACTCAAGTTTTCCGTAAGTCGTCGAATTCGATGACTTCAATTTTGCTCCGGTAATGCTAATCTTGCGACTATAAATTTGAATTCCGGACTTAAGGATGAGATAAGTCTTAGTACGCTCTATAGATTTCACCATTATTGCCTTGTTTTATGAAATATTAATGTAAGATGAATTATAAATACTAATTAAGGCCTTTATTAACCACCTTTATTGAAACATGCCTCTCATACGCACATAAAGATTTGGTGATTCCTGCACGATTAACGTAATACGCCAACGGCGATGATTATTGCTGTGTTGACGAATCTCCTCACGCATAACGTGATTCCTACACACACTAATAATAATACCTATAATCCCAATTCCACCAAGTATGAGACTTGCTTCTTTAATTTAACTATAAACTCTCTGCGGTTTTATTAAATTTACTGTTTTCTTATATTAAAAGCAAAATATTGCTGGGTCCCGTTTTTATCAGTCACGTTGCGGAAACTTGAGATCCAGAGCAAGTAACCCTAGTAAGCTACTTATATATAATCTGTCTCATGTCGTATTGACCAGCTGTTACCAGCTGAGCATATTACACACAGCTTATTTTCTTTCATGCTAAGTACCTACCTGTTTATACTATATTATAGATTTTCATATATTCACGCTTATATAAAAACAAACTTGACCTATGCTATTAAGTATATGTAATATAACTTATAGCTTAATAAAAAAAATTGCAAAATATGCAAAATAATATCTTAGAGATAGAAGTATTTAGGAGTTTTTTGGCGAGATCTTAATCTGTCATTTGTTGGTTTTTATTTTAGTTCATTTCATAAATTATTTGACTTTATATTATGTAATATTTGTGGCGTTTAACGTGATGTAGTTTGATTATAGTGGCGAAGCCAATTAGTTTGCAAATAGTTGCCACAAAACTCCCTAAACTGTTCTAACAGGAGAGATACCATATTGTTAGAGAGTTGTTTGATTTTTCAAAATTAGAAATATATGGATACGTACAATGTACGTAGATACAATGATCTTTGCCGTTAAATAATAAGAAGAACATTTTATTTTTAATAAACTAATGTTACAACGCATAAACTATCTTAGTATGTTTACACTTCTAAGATATATTGCACTGGGTATAAGCTATCGACCATCAACTAATTGGATTTACTAAGGACATTCGACTCTCCAGACTTGCAACATAAAGTGGTATTAAGATGCTTAAACACAACATAAACAACAAAACACACACAACAGAACACGACAAGACAGTGTGCAGTGACAACACAAAGTGAATCTTAACACAATAGTAGCAACCGAGACGGTAAATTACGAATCCAGTACATTAGAGGTATAGATGAACGTCTTGCTCATACTTTGTATTCAATTGCTGTTCGGATCGCTGTGGAGAACGGCGGCGGAACAAATAAAAATGGCACGTAATGTGATTTAGTACGCGTTCAATCACGGTCCACAATCGAGAGTCAAACAGTATCAGACTATCATATGAATAATATTTTGTTTCGTATTATAAACGATTTAATATATAAACTAGCTGTGCGCCCGCCGTTCCGCACGATTTTACTTCTAAAGCCTATCAATTGAGACATGGCATATACTTCCCGTGTTCAAAATTTTATAAAAATTGGATGAGAACTCTCTTTTTAAGATTCCTAAATGTATTATTGACGATTCTTGTAGCCTGTCAACTATGGAATGACGTATGCTTCCCGTCTACAAAATTTGATTAACATCGGTTGACAATTAACGAAAGTTGATTTTGATTAACTTATAATATCCAAGTCAATGGAACCCTTATAGTTTCGGTATATCCGTCTATCTGTCCGCAGCTTAGCTTAGAGATTCTTAGTACTATAAAGCTGTAATTTGGTATAGCTATACATATTAATCACGCCGACAGTGGTAAAATAAAATCTTGAAAAAGAATTGTTTAGGGTACCTCCCACAGATTTGAGAAAAGGCAGATAGAGCCTTACATAACACAAAAATGTCCCTAATAATTTTGAAAGGAAACTTCACGCAATGTTAGCACCCCGTATGTTTTTTTATATTATATAAAATATGCCGTCTTGTGTTTAATTAAACAGTAAAAGTTCTTCCTGAAGATAAAAAATGAAGAGGGAAAATCGAATAAGGGTAGCAAAACTTATTTTGATATTATAATATTTTCCGTGTTATTTGTTACTGATTACAAAACTGCAACAGTGTTGCTAGGTTACCATGAAATATTTTCCTGGAAGTAATGGTAAAGTATATGTAACGTATACAGTACGTAACAGTATGTAACGTTGGAAGTTTTTTTTTATTTACAACCTATCATGAAACTAAATGTAGGTTAATATTAATAACGTAATAGTTTGTTTGTGTGACAACAACCTACAAATACTGAAAGAGATAGCGTTATGGTTCCAAAGTAAAAATTATAGAGAACGCTTTAGTGTCCCAGTCAAAAAACTAAAAACCAAGATGGTCGCCAAAAATTTCAAATGCTTACGACATCAGAACCATTAGGAAAAGGTATCGTAAATTAAAACGAAAAACAAAAGAAATATTCATTGATAAGTAAAAACAATCAAGATGGCAAATATAAGTTTAGTGGAAAATTAGTATGTAAAGATCCTTGGGCCCTTCATTTCAAGTACAAAATCAGTTTTTTTGATGACGGATGTAGGATTAACGACTAAACTACTGAAGTGATAAAAAAAACAGTAAAACTTATGTCAACTACCCTGGCAACATTATTCCCACGGTCGTACGTATTGTTATCTGATTGCCAAGGACACATAGCTAAATGCATGTCCCACTTTTGTTGTTCGTAAGGTACCATCTACCTTTTTCTCAAATCTGTGGTACCTCCCATACAAGTAAAGTGGCAATATTTTTTTTTCTATCCCATCATGTGGTGTGTGTTTGGATAGTATATACTTTAAGGTACTAGTTTTTATTAGTGTCAAGTATCTCACCCCTCTGCCAGCAAAATGGTTGTTTTTGGATATGTGAAAAAAATCTAGTAGTAATATATATAATGAAGTTAAAAGGAAAACATATCAGAGGTAGGTAAGTACGCTTTACAAGTCAACGAGTAAGAGCCAGTTAACTTATAAAATGTACTTGGAGAACTAACTTCTTACAAATTCCATTAAAAAGTACTTAAAGCACTCTCTCCAAGTCTACATATTGTGACTGGCAACTACGGAACCCTACACTGCGCGTGGCCCGACACGCACTTGGCAATTTTTTTATGTTATATTCGTAATCAGTGTCGTTAATATATAAGTATGTTTATGAAAAAAATATGTACAGGTAGAACAATGGATTTATTAATATTGATTATAAACCACACATTTTTTTTTTCTTGAACGCCAGTCAGATTTATTTAATTCACAGCTTGAATATCAATAATATAAAGTACTATGTATATAAATATAGTAAGTTTAAATGTTATACTATGACGTCACGTTAGTTATATATACACTATTAAAATAACATTTCATAACTTGGTCTTGTATAGACGGCGTCGCGGGCACACCGCGGACGCGCCACCACCGAGCCGTCGCCGCTTTGCTATATAACTGTACATTTTTAGTAATACATTGCTCGCCACGAACATTAAACGTCTATGTTTTATAGAGTAAAAGATCAAAATTCAACGATATCCATTAATCAAGCGGAGTAGTAGGGATCGCAACCACCATACACATAGTAAGAAGCTAATCTTTTCACAGTGATTTTCCTTTGGTTTGTTGCGTTTCAGGGTCACCCAGTGTATATCTAGTAAAAAGCGGAGTATTAGTTTAGTTAAAAAATTAAAGTTGTTCATTATGCCTACATTTATAATGTTGTTGGCTAGCAGTATATTACCAAAAATGTACACTGATGCGATCAAATCATGCGATGGCTGCGATGGAGGCGCGGTGGCGGCGCGTAAGCGGCGCCGTCTACGTAAATACTAAGGAGTGGAGCAAAATACCATCAATGTCAAACAATCTGGCAAGCTCTAGGCAAGTACGGAAATCATGAACAACTCTATAGGCTACACTGGTGCGTTGGCGGCGGCGTAGTCCAGAGTTACTCGAATAAATTTAACACGGGAGAAACAGTGGTACACAGATAGTAACTATATACTAAAGATGGAATACCTCCTAAATATGTAAAATTTAAAAGTTTAATAGTTCATTGAGTATTTATAGATGTTTTATCCGCCCAAAACGGCATCCACTATTGTGAAAGATTTTTGTCTTTCAAAGTTTACCGTTATTATCAACTTGTATATATATAATTTCAATTTATACCACATTCAATTATTATTAGACAAGTGAAATAGCGCGAAAAAATATATATTTGGAAATGTAATTCATAGTCTCTAATTCGCGATATTTTTGAAATTTAACGTTAAATTATTTAATCATATAGGTTTATCGATAAAAAGTAAAAAAAATTGACAAAAATATTCCTCATTTATTTCATTTTCCCTAGGGAAAAATTGAGATTTTTTTGTCTGGGAGTCATGTGGCTGGAAACTCCAATCAGAAAACGTGACGTCACAGTACACAGATGAGTGATATTCTTATTAGGTTATCTTGTGTCAAGTGACTTTAGAATTATATAGAAGCTCAAGAAATTTCATAACTTTTATATAAAATTCTAGTAAATTCAACTTAACATTTAAGCTTAATTTTAAATTGAAAAACGTTTATGTAATAAAGTTAACGAATAAATACATGAATTCATATTATTTTCAACATGTAAAATGTTTAGAACAATTTTTCAAAAGTTGGCCATCCCCAGATTAATACTTTACATATTCGTCATATACACATACTTATGTATACGACGAGTTTTAAGGGGATATACAGCCGGCGTTTCGTCTATACAAACGTATTTCTCAGTTCTATCCCAGGTTGGAACAGCTATAGATCCCATTGACCATTTAACATCAAATTGAATCATAAAAAAAACATGCCGTTAAGAAGATTATTGCACAATTCATTTCCTCGGTAAAGGTTTGCAAACGGTTTCATTCATTCTAAAAAAGTGTCCGTTGCCGTGTTTTATTATTATTTATACATAGGTTTCAGGCTTGGACAAAAATGCGTATTGTGGGTATTACTTAGAAGATAGACATATGCTATCGCTGTCATTTTTAAGTCTTTTTAATAACTACAATTATGTTGTACATTAATTTGATAGATTTCTTATGATTTACTTAACATAAGCCATTGGAGTTCCCCAAATCAGTCTTTTTTCCGAATTGATTCATCATTATCATTACTGATTACTTCGTACGTTACTTTATCTAACAAAATATATCCTATAATATGGCCAGATAATATAGCTATGAAATAGAATAAAAAATATGTATATTGGATAAGTGGTTCTCGCGTGAAAAGAATATAAACGGACACACAGACAGGGACGATGACTTTTATAATATGTATATAGATTAACAACTAGTTGAGTCTTGAAAACTTCTTTACAAGAATACTCCTCCTGTAGAAACTGAAATTGGGTTAAGGCATTCAATTAACTCAAACAAGCAACGCAATCAAATTTCACGAATTCTCCCTATTGAATACGGTATGTATCTATCTAGGTAGGTTTACATCGACATGGCCGCCGCTGGTTACCAAGTGATAAATGTGATGTGTAATTTCAAATGTAAATGAAGTCGCAATTTAAATTAAAGACGAGAAAGTAATAATTGTATGAGAAGAATTTAACTCTGATATGTCTGTATACGATAAAATTAATACCAATTTGCTAAAAAATTTTTATTAAAAATACATAGATTAGTAATCTTGATACATAATTAGTGACCTCAGCTGCGTTCAACTACATACCGCGCTACCTATAAACAATAGCATCTAGAATACGGCAACTTAATACTGTAATGTGTAGTGACCATTTGAAATGGTTTCCTCACGATGTTTACCGAAAGCTCAGGCTCATTGCAGGGATTCCAAACTCACGTCAATCGATGCGAAGTCGTACACACTACCTCCGAGCTATCATTGCTTCAAATTGATTATTGATATACATATATATATGTTAATTCAGAACTGCCTATAGATAGCACTATAAATATTTAAAAAAGGTGAAATATGGTTTAAAATTGTTTTTCTGTTGCCTGATATATTTTATTTATATTTCATATTGTACTATATTTATAAGTCCAATATTTTCTCCTCTTTAATTTGGCATCCAATTCCATACGATAATGAAAAAAATCTGAGGCCCACACTTTTTTGGATCTAACATCCGACATATTTAGTTTGTTCATATAAAATGTAGTCTAATTCATCCGGACCATAATAACGAATTGATTGACACGTCATTCTTAAAAATCAGCGTAATTTAGGCGCCACAGTGGAACACACGTAAATAAAAACACACGCAGACTTTTAAAAACATAACCCTTTGGCTTTGCGGTTGTCGGATTAAAAAATGGGAAAGTAATCGAAATACATAAACACATTTCCTATACAACATCGTATGTCTATTGCATAGAATGTGTAAACTATTAACAGCATGAGATTGGCCAGGTACTAAGAAGCAATTAAGCCCGGACTGCGCTCGGCCATTCAGTATGGATGGTTCTAAATCCTAACTCCAATTACCGCTAACATCAAACATGCCACATCCTTTGAACTGCAACTGTATATTAGACAACATACCTAACGTATTTGTATAACTAAATATTCGTTTAACTGAAACTTATCATTAGGTAACCGAATCTTATATTTAGTAAAAAAAATTGAGTCGCCGCGGGACGCCTGGCAGAAGTGAAACATCGAAACTATTTTATATAGAAAATTTGCCTTTAAGAATTGTTTATTAAAGAAAACAAATATGGCATAATTAAAAAACAGTTATTATAAAAAATAACAAAATAAAAAAGAAACAAAAGGAAAACTTTGTAAGTGGTTTATTATAATAGTCCTTACATATGAAATTAGCGTTTTATATAAAAAAGGAAAACTAAAAAAATGTTATGAATTTATATATTTAATCAATCGAAGTTATACCATTATTATCTATGCACTTTTGTTATTTTATAGGTAGTTCATTGGTCCCATTGCTGAAAAAATTGTGGGAGCGAGAATCAATAAAATCCTTGAAGGTGGTTTGGACAGCCTAACAGCCAAAGTATGTGGTCTAGCGTATCAGTAGGCTAGAGAGATTGACCAGACTCGGTTGTTTAACAGATAACTTTTCCGTCATGGTTTGCAATTGTTGACAATACAGATCTGACGTTATCGTCTAGCTAGATATTAGAAAGCTGTAGCCCACCAGCACTAGTCCACCAAACACTCACCATTACTTTTCCTTATTCAAATTTCGATTTTCGATATTCGAATTTTCGATAGTCATAAAGGGTCCAGTTTTCGTCACAAGTAACAATACGATGCTGAATACCATGCTTTCTTTTACAGTAGATTCCTCAAACACATCATTAATCCTTCGAGCTGTTTCTGCAGCGCTGATGCCACGGTGGAACTCATATTCGTAAATAAGCCGATATTTTAAGTTTTCCATTTTGTCAAAAGAACGATGTCAAAGAAACATTAAATGGTGCGAAAACAAATGAATCACTGAATTAGAAACACAAATACACAAGCTTAAATTTGAAATAAATTTAAATTCCTAACCACAAACGCCATATATTTAGAATCAAAGTGGCCAGTTCAACAAAAATGTCAGATTCATGTGTAAGGACCTAATATTTACTATGTGTGCGTTGGTAGCGACTCCTACTACTCTGCTTGATTACTTGATATACACCGAGTGATCCGGAAACGCGACAAATCAAAAGGAAATCACAATGACGTGTTTATCACTATGTGTATGGTGGTCGCGATCTCTACCACCCGATTTTAATGTATTCATTTTTAAACATAAAACAGTTTCTACCTACGTACACGCCATTGCACTCTGCACTACAGATGACCAGCAGCTCTAAAATCTATTGTTCTCCTCGCTTAGTAATAGCTCACTCGTTTAGATTTAATAAAAGTTTTATATAAATTGTCGCCACCATATCGTACGGACGAAATTCCAAAATAGCTTGAGCTTGCTACTAGTTTTTCTATGTACAATACATAATGTACATCTAATTTAGATTAAATATGCGCATTGCGCGGCTGTTTTATTTTACCATAGGGCGCAAACAGGCAGCCAGCCCACCTGATGGTAAATGGTTACCGTCGCCTAATGACAACTGTAACGCCAGGGGCATTACAACCTTGCCGGCTATGAAAACTGTATTTCAATTCCTTTCAAGCCCCATCTAGTAGCCCTGGGCGAAAACCTTACTAGGCTACCCATTCCACAACCCTAGCGTACGTGACAGGAAGGTTCTAGAGAACTTTACTGTTGTCGCGTTTCGTCTAGGTTTTAGGTTAGCAGCCAGCTAACGGCGGAAGGTGCGAGTTTGGAACGGTGATGAGGGCATTCTCCAATGTACATGCTGTAAAAGACATAAAGAGACCCAAAGTCTCTGCGAAGTTGTAAGGTGTCTAGACCGCATGTTAGCTCAGGATCGTCGACAATACGAACAGCGCGCCTTTGCACGGAGTCAAGAGGAGAAAGCTGGTAGGCAGGAGCACCGGCCCATAAGTGTAAGCAGTAGGTACTCCATGTGGGATCGTACCTGCGCTGTATTGTCTGACAATAAATAAATATTTTCTTTCTTTCTTTCTACCTATGTACATAGTCACTTCCAGATAGCAACGGTATTATAGTGGTCCCTTCATCGCCGTTATATCCTAAATCCACTGTATTGATATTTATACAACGTTGAATTATGTTTACAAAATTCCACAAATATACGTCAGTAAAATTAATTCACATTACTCGTATTATCATTGCTGACTAACCTCATCATGTCCTCTTCCATAATTTATGTTACGCGCGCAGCTTTCAATTTTAAGCTCCACTACAAGCGCCTAAAAAGTTATAATTTCGAAATAAAGTCTTTAACAATTCCAGTGACACAACAAATATGTACAAAATGTACATACAAGTACCCTAAATAAATATATTCGTATTTTATGTGGGTGACACATATCCTTTATCGGGACACATTAGAGATGACACAATCACATCGATTTATGGTCGGTACTTACTTCACCTGCACTTACAATATTCTTACCTATCAAACTGATTGCTCACAATCTAGAAGTAAGATAGAATAAATATAGAAACAAAATTCAAACATTTTCTATTTTAACTTAAATTATATATCTCTGGAAGAAACTACATCTCCGCCGACTACATATAATATACGTTTTAATTTAAATTGTATTGTTTAGTCAAAATAACACTTGATTATAAGTGGAAGATAAAGTCATGATAAATATAAAGATTAGTTTTAAAATGTAACTGTTGGAACCAAACAATAAGTGTTTGACAAACAAATTTTAAACTTTACGATAGTAAAAATTTAAACGCACGTTTTTAAATTCTTATCATCACTCATCGATTTTATAACGATGTATTTCCTTAAAAAAAGACGATTATTGTAAAATTCGAACCTCATTAGCAAAGAGTTCCCGTGAAAGATCACAGCTGAATCCTTAGTTTAAGAAGAAAACCAAAAAGCTAATTAATAAAATCGTTTTTATATACAAGGAAGCTTACTAAAACGGGTACCATACCTGATGATAAATGGTTATCGTAGCGTATGGACGCTTGTAACACCAAAGAGCTAAAACATTACTAGCTTTAAAGTCCCCTAACCTTAAAAACTCTGGAAATCCAACACACCACAGAAACACATCACAAGATTATTTGGCTGCAATCTTAGGTAGTGTGGAGATATTTAACCAGTTGAGCTGCCCCAAAAAGAGAGAAATCTCCAAAGTAAAAGCCCCTGAAATCTAAAAGATAACCTTCAATAGCAAGTATTTTTATATTGAATATCTCAAAAACTGTTCCAAACGTACCCGCATAGTAAGAAAATTTATCTTCAAAAAAATCTCCGCAATAAAAAATATTTGTGTCAACGGGCCGAATCAATAAAACAAAAGAATAAGACAATAACAAGTAAAAATGATTCAAACAAAACAAGATTTATGTGATATTGAGTAACATTGCCCACTTACATGGGCTTCTATTTTATTGATATACCTAATAGTGATGCTATAAAATTTCCTAACCCTACGGTCGCATGTATTTGATCCTATGATCGAGTCACAGTATAAGAACATCAGTAGCCAAAATATAACCACCTATATAAGACATGAAAATTGGTGTTGGTATATTTAAAACTATCGTTAGACACATCGTTATAAGTACGGCTGTGAGGCCTGGACACTAACAATAAAGAAGAAAATCTGCCCTGGTAGTGGAAAAGGCAGTGCTCCGAAAACTCCTGGGACCTGTCAAGAGAAACGATGACACTTGAAAAATCTAAAAGAATAGTGAGATTGAGGAGTTGGTGCCTGAGCTCAACATTATCGGCAAAACAAAATCTCATAGACTTCGCTGACTCGGCCACCTATAAAAAACAGGGTAGGATCGGACCAGTCAAAAGAGAATTCTCGAGACAGCTTACTGGTCATCATCCAGTTGCTTGGAAAAAAAATGCGCAGGATCGGTACAAGCGGCGTGCTCTCATTTCGGAGGACAAGGCCCTTTTTAGATCACTGAGCCAAAGTAATTAGTTAGTAGGTATATACATATATATTAAACGTTAACGGTGGACCTACTTCATAGATTTTTTATTTTTACTATTCTCAGGAACAGGACTCGGAAACAAAAAATTAGAAAAAACGTACCTGTGAAATTCGCAAAGCAAATGTTAAGAATTATGTCAAATATCCAATCTTTTTTCATCTATCTATTCTTTTATATACTGGTATTACTGGTTTAATTCTGCTGTTTCCGGATGTTGTAACTTACCAATGAACATTTTTATAGTTAGTGGAATGCATGTCAGCTACAAAATCAGTAAATAAACCAGGGAACAAAGCTTTCATATATAAGTTGTCGGAAGCTTACGTAACACCCATTCAGAATATATAAAACAAATTTACCATTTACCCGCTGTGCATGAGGCTCCGTTCGCGTAGACTACCAAAAAAAAAATTTTTTTTGTGCGGAACTCTAATTATTTTTAATAACATCAGCTATCTGCCCGTAAAAGTTCCGTCCAAATTGATCCGGTTGGACCCAAGGACATTTAATTCCAAACTAACCGTAACCAATATATTTAACGCCCAGACATTACTAGACTGAATTATGCTCACTACACAATAGTTTGTAACACAGATAAAAATAGTGGGCTAATAACAGAGATATGAGAAATTAGTTTTTAATCGAAATAATCATAACTGTACATATTATGCATAATTATAAAAATTTGCTTCACGTATTAATATATAGATAAATTAAAACAATAATATACCTAAATAATATTATGTACACATAACAACGAAACATTCGTATAAATTTCAATAACTTTCACAAATTCTATTTGCATAAAAAAATTAAAGGTAAATATTGAAATACCCTTAGCGTAGCGCGGAGATGTCATTATTTTGTCATTTTAATACTCGTCTAATGTTCGCTTTCATCTTTTAAGATGAGGAGATACAATGTCATTATTTATAATACTTCATGAATAAATAACGGTCATAATCCGTCGGAATATTCAACGTCTAAATTAAAATTATATTATCACTTTATAAATTGTCTACGGATAAAAGTAAAAAAAAAATGTTTTTTTGTGTTACATTTAAATTCATTAGTTAGTTTTGTGGTGATCAATCAAATAAGTCATTTTTTTATAATACCTGAGTACAATCTATAAACAGCGGCGACCATCGAGAATAATCTCTTGCCAGTCGCCGCTGTCATGCCGGCTTGCCTAAATACAAACTATACTACTCCATCAAAAAAGTACCGGGAAAAGATCAATAATACACAAAATGTTAGTTGTTCATCCAAATTTTATCGCCTTCAAAGTATGATCCTTCAGAAACGATACATTTACGCCAAAGAATAATCCAATCATCAAAACATTTTTCAAACGCTTTTTCCGGAATTGAGTTTAGTTCTCGTCGCGAATTCCCTTTATGTCTTCTTCCGAATGAAAACCGGTGCCACGAAGTTGTAATTGGAATTTAGGAAAAAGAAAGAAGTCGCCTGGGGCCATATTGGGTGAATAAGGTTGTTGCTCAACGGTATTTGTTGAGTTGTTTGTAGCTGTTGTCAAAAATTCGTTCACAATGATGGCCTTGTGCGAAGGTGCATTATCGTAGTGCAAAAGAATTTTCTTTCCACAAATCCGATCTTTTTTGTCGAATTTGCTCTTTTAAACGCCGCATAACGCTCAAATAATATGCTTTATTTACCGTTTGACCTTCGGTTAAGAATACCGAGTGCACAAAACCGCGATAGTCAAAGGAAAGAGTCAACTTTTGATCGGTTTCGGTTCAGTTGGAAGGCACCACTCCGAAGCTTGTTGAGTAGTTTGCATGTCAAACTCGAAACCCACGCCTCGTCACCAGTAACAATGCGTTTCATGAATGTTGAGTCGGAATTGACTCGTTCTAGCTTATCATCAGCGACTTTTGCGATTCAGTTTTTGGAAAAAATTCAGGTCTTTTGGGACTAGCCGAGCGACAACATGTTTCATACATAAGTGATTATTTAAAATGATACAGATCGATTCGTGAGACGCAGAAAGTTCAGCGGCTATCTATCTAAAACTTGAATGAGGATTTTCACATTTTTGCGTCTTCAGTTGGAGACGTTGATAGCCTACCAAGACGAGGGAAATCTTCCAGCATATCTCGACCACCTTTGAACGCTTTGTACCACTCATAAGCACGTGTTTTTGATAAAGTCAATTCAAGCCTTCTATTATATTTTCAGTGTCTCCGAACAAGAAATTCTATTGGCGATGCAAAATTTAAGACAAATTACTTCTTCGATATTTTTGTCCATTATAAAATTCACAATACACCCGAAATATGATCTAACTAAAAACAACACTGTATTTAATATAAATGACAGATGCAACGCAACTTCGGGCCAAAAAAAAAATGAATTTGGAACCATAAACAAATCATCCATTCCCGATACTTTTTTGACAGAATATATATGTACCGACTGATCCAGAAACCCAACGCACATAGGCCGGGCTTTCCACCAAATGCAACGTGGTCGTGTCCCAGCGTCAAACGACAAGAATTCGTACACGCTACCACTGAGCCACCATTACTTCAATTACATATTTTTGCAAATATACTCATTTTCTTTTTTAGTAAACCTATACATCTTTTGGCGCGTTTAGTCGATGGTAAAATTGAGAGTTGTGCGCGCATCACATGACGGTAGTACGATATGATGAAGTTTCAAGTTAGCCATCAGCGACAATAAAGTGAATTCATTTTACTGAGTTTAATTTTTTTTATAGTGTAAAAATAAAAATCAGTATAATGAATTCACATTATTGTCTTTGATGGCTAACTACATCATATTGTTGGCACGCGGGGTAAAATATTAGGAGTTATTTTTCTTTTTTTTTCACCAAAGAACTATAACTTCTTATGTGCGCCATTTTGTAAATATGTGTAGAAGGTATACTGAGACGGTTGCCTCTAGCGTTCCGATAATGAAGCTATAAATGAATTAGTTTCGGAGCATTATGTGTCATTGACACAGAATTCAACTTCAATAGACGTTTATTTATTCATGTTATATAGTTTCAGTGACTCTCTTCATCCTGACGATGGTTTAATTCTAAATGAGTCGTGATAGTTTTTGATCAGCAAATGATGAAGTTTTTAGCCACAATATTATATAATTTAAATATGCTTATATTTAAATAAGCTTATTTAACGTTATATGAAAAAGGGCTGTAATATTCAGTAACAGCTGTTCAAATTTTGCGCCGAAAAATTCAAAAGCTTAGACAACGTTTCTATTTAAATTCTAAACTATTATCCTAAAACGTCTGTATGGCCTCTGGCACTAATCCAACCTCGTGATAATGTAACCATTATACAGTATTCTACACAAAGTGCGTTGTGCGTGCCTTTATTTTATCCTCAGAATGATAATGCTCTTCGAACCTTCAAACTGAACTGCAACAGACTGACACTACTAATTTATCATCTACGAGTATACATATTATAAAACTCAACGTCTCTGTCTGTCTGTCCATATATGTTCTTTCCACGCGAAAACCTGTTATCCGATTTACATGTTTTTTTTTTTAATTCATAGCTATGTTATGTGGCCAGGTTATAGGATATATTTTGTAAGATAAAGTAACACACGAAATAAGCAGTGACGATAATGGTGAGTCAATTCTGAAAAAGACGCATTTGGGGCAATTTAATGGCTTATGAGTAAACCATAAGAGTGTTGGATTCATACAAGATTTATTAAATAAATACTAATGACTTTAGTTATCAGTTAGTGTATCCGGTCTGAATTATAATATTAAAAAGCGGAAGTTGCTTCGACACGCCCTCTGTGCATTGTTTTGATAAACATGAATTGTAATTTAAAGCATTATTGAATCTTGTTGGATAGCAGTATCCTACAAAGTATAATAGTGTAAAGATGTTACGATGTTTCTCTGATACCAAGCCTGCGACATTATGTTGCTTACAAGAGGTATATTAAATTAATGATCTACATAATTGTAGACGTTAAAAAGACCTACAAAAAAGTCAGCGGTAGCATATATCTATCTTCTAAGGATCACCCAAGCATTTTTGCCTTTAAAATAACAGGCGTCCGCCGTAACTTGGAGTGGGACAGCACGATTTGTGCGTGCGTTCGATCGACGGCATTCTTCCCGCCAGCGAAGCTGCGGGCACAACTAGTATTGAATATTTAGTACACTCAACCGTGTTAACAATTTTTAACTTTAAACATTAATAAGTTATGGGTTATTTTTATTTTATTACGGACAAAACCACAATAAATATGGTGATAAATACATGGTGGTAATCACAGTCAATTTCTTTTGGTTTGTAGCGATTCGGTAACAGCCAGTGTATATACAGTTGCCGAGTGACATGACAGCGGCAACTAACGATGGATTGCCCATCTCTAGATGGTTACCATTATTTTAGATGGTACTGTACTCACCGTTAGCCTTAGTACCATTCCTTTGGCGTGCTAACAAGAATGTATGTAAAACAAAGCGTCCATTAAAGGGCTAGATGGTAACAATCAAAAGACTGTATACCAGATGTTGGCGGTACGCCAGCCGCTTAATGTTATCTGCTATAATTATACTAATATCCGACGACGTGTCGGCTGCGTACTGCGCCTCGCAGTTTGGGAATCATGGAAGTGTTTATTGCTTGCAATTGTTATAATAATAATCATAAAAAGGATATTCGCTTTTTCGTAACGAAACCAGGGGTTTCAATTTACAGAAATACACAGATTATGATAGCCTACGTATTTCGTAGCAAACGATCATCAAAGAGTATGCAAGAATACGGCGAAACAAACACCTCACAATAAAGACCAAGATGATGGTGTATCAAGCATGCGTCTTGAGCATACACTTGTACGGAGCAGAAACCTGGACTTCGTATGCAAAACAGGAATGTCGGCATAACACCTCTATATGCGTTGCTTTCGCAATATCTTGGGAAGACAAAGTCACAAACAAGACCGTCCTAGAGATGCACAGCTGCCCAGCTTCACGGCAATACTGAAACAGCGACGACTGAGCTGGCTGGGGCATGTACATCGAATGGAGTCCTCCCGTTCCCCGCGACGTGTCATGCTAGGTGACGTAGCAGACGCAAAAAGAAAATTTGGTCGGCCACTGCTACGGTTCAAAGACTGTATTAAGCGAGACATCGCTACCATCAACATCAGTCATACCCAACGGGAAAAGCTCGCTGAGTTTAGGGATGAATGGCGCAAGCATGTACATGATGGCCTAAAAGCGCACGATGAGCCTGGTTTCGTTGTCTGGAACATAAAAGAGCTATGCGAAATGATCACATTGGTCGCGCTTCATACAATATCTTTCTTATATTTTCTCATTGCGGTCGACAATACTGCTTTCAAATTGGCTTATACAGCCACAAAAGAAGCTGCTCCCAGAAACACTGATTTAACCGTCTGTCATAGACGAAAATACCAATGATGATAAAATTAGACACAGTATCTCTTTAGGTGTAACTCTAACATTTATAGTTATTGGCCTAATTGAAATTGAAATTTATTGCCATTAGCAACGGAAACGTAGCAAGATAACACTATCAAAAAGCAATTAATTGAACTCAAAAAATGTCAACAGTCATTTGCTCCGTATGCAAAATATAACCTGTGAATTACATGTACTGAAAAAAAAAACACGTTAATTAATTAACCAGATATGTAGGACAGTATGAGGTGTGTGTGTAATTGAAGGTTGTCGATCCTTACATGTGGCTTATTCAACGTTTATTTAATAAAGACAGCGTCAACAGCGTACATTTTAACATAACTTATGTACATCTATGTGTTTGTTTGAGGCATCGTTGTTCCCAAACAGCTGAACCGATTTTGATTTAGTTTTTTTGTTTTGATTGAAAGGTGACTTGGTGGAGAACGTTCTAAGCTATGATTCAAGAAAAATGTTCAACCGTTTGAAGATTGTCAGCTCACTTCTAGTTGATAAATGGATGTGAGCATCTTCCACGGATCTGATCGAGTTGAAAATTGGTATTCTGTTTTCAATGATATTTGAAGAATATAGTGACTATGATCTGATTCTGCAGCATCATCTGGAATCTGCGCAAATTCTCACCAAGTTACAGTAGAGGCATCGTGTTTGGCCTCATTGGAATGGTCTCAATGAATATGTTATTTGAGTCGGGGTTTTTTTTTAAATATGTTATCAATAATAAATTGAATTCATATTTGTGAACGTATTACAGGCGTTAACTACAATAACAAAATATAAAATCATAATGTGTTATCTAGCAACACAACATCTTAACGAAAATGATTATTAATAATAATAATATAATAAGAAGTTGGAGTGGGAGATTGAAGTGGGAATTGTATGAAATATTATAATGTAATGTACGTATTTATATATATATATATATATATATAAAATGATAACTCACTGACTGACATATCAACGTACAGTCCAAACTACACAAACAACAAACAACTTGGTCTAGGGCCGTGAAAATTTCTATGCGATTTCTTTGTACCCTGTAGATGAGCACTAAGGAAGGATTTTTCGAAATTCAACCTCTAAGGTGGTGAAAAAGGAAATAAAAGTTTGTATGAAAATCCGTCATTTTTGAAAATAGTATACTTTTAGCAATTCAGTTAGTATAATAATGGGATATAACTCAAATACGACGCGAGCGAAGCCGCTGGAAAAGTGCTAGTTATAAATAACAGAAATTAAACCAAATTAATAAAATACCTTAAGATTAAAATAATGTAATAAAAGAAAGAGTTATAGATATATAAGAAAAAAGAGTTTATGAATTATTGCTTAGGTCAACCAGTTGCCATGAATTGAAGCCTTACTAGTTACGACGGAGGCAGGAGGCAGTGACGAGTTCCTACGTGGTACCTACATACTAGGTACCCCTCAAAATAACAGACGCCTTTGCACTGTAATTGTATTTCGAGAAGTAGGTATCACTACTCATTAAAAAGTCGCTTACATTTTATTATAACTCAGAATGTTGTACAAACTACTCGCTTGGCTATAAATAAATATCGATTAATGTTATTTATCATATCATATTATAAAGTCGTCTAGCACACGACGTATATATATAGATGATATTTAACAAGAGTTTTTATTTAGACGGCTAGTTAACGACCATTCAAAATGGTGTCCCTGGAAAGAATTCAAGAGGGCTTCGATATTATTGCACTGTTGCATTTGACAAGTTATTTATTTCCGCAACAAGATTCTGTACACGGTCAGTATTCGTTGAAAATTACAATATTTCATAATTTATTATTTATTAACTTTTTAAAAGCAATATTTGTTATAAAAGAATATTAATTTTTAACGTATTTTTGTTAATATTACTACAATTTATCTTTTGGGTAGCCACAACGTAATCTATACATATAATAAAATTTAAGCGTCTGCTTGTGATATCAAAATAACAGCATTTTACAAAAAAATATGAAAGTATGCCAACCTATAACAAAAATAACTGTCTGTCTTTCTGTCTATTTGTTTCGGGTAATCTCCGAAACGGTTGGACCGACTTTGACGGGACTTTCACTGGCAGATAATTGATGTTATAAGGAATAACTTAAGCTACTTTTAATTTAACAATAGTAAGTAAGTAAAACGTAAGTTAACAATAGTTTCCTATGAAAAAGAATTTCAATACTTCTTGTATTTATCAATAATTGTGTAAGCATGTTTCTTATGATCATTTTGAACCAGTTAGTAATTTATGACAAACTAGCGGTGTTTCCTCGGCTCTGCACGGGTTTTTAGTCAGTAATTATTTTCATCCCGTAATTTTAATTTTACTCATATTCTTGACATTGTATATAGTCTATCAATTGAGGAATGATATATAAATGATTTAAATGTACAATATTCATCAAAATTTGTTGATAATAATAATTATTTTCTACGACTTCTAAATATATTTTTGTCGATTCACATAGCTTATCAATAAAATTATGGAATGACATATATTTCCCGTGTACAAAATTTCATCAACATCGATTGAAAATTGATGCAGATTTTTTTAATCCTTTTTTTACTATTTCTAAAAGTATTATTGACAATTCTTTTAACTCATCAAATATGGAATGACTGCACTTGTACAAAGTTTCATCAAATTCTGTTGAGAATTAACAATAATTTTAGATTATTATTGAAAAATCTTATACCTTGTCAATTATGCAATGACATGGGCTTCCGTGTACAAAAATTTACAAGAATCGATCAGGCCCTTTTTTAGGTTAAATCCGAACATACAGACAGACACAAAAATATTTTAAGGGCACATTTGTGATCGGTGTCCTTTATATAGTATAGGCAAATTTGGAAAAAATATTGTATGTACACTCAACTACTGATTTATTAATATAGATCAAATATCAAATGACTTACACCTCCCATGTACAAAATTTAATTTTATATAGATTTTTTTTAATAGTATATTTGAGATCAGTGTCCTTCATATGACATATCTATCGGGATATTTGGAAAAAGAAAATTATATGCAAAGAAAGAACTACAGTTTTATTCATGTAGATAGGACTTGTTTACGATGCCCGCCTTCGTGGTTTAAAAGTCAACGTGACTAACTAAATACACGAATCTAGTTTGGGTTAACCAAATTCGTAGTTGCTCTGATCTTGCTAACATTTGCCGAATTAGCGCCCTACGCATGCCCGATCATGGATCAAGAAACCATTCACTAATGTGCTTTTGATTTACCTACTTTGTGAACAACGGCCCACAATTTTTCATTTGGTCAAGATCCATATGTACTAAATTACTGAATTCGTATCTTATAAAGGTCATACTAATTTTATAATAGTACTACACCAACTTCCCTACAACTTGCGTGATTGTTTGACGTTCATAGTTACTGTTTCGCTCCTTAGAGTCGTAGCGTGAAGTTATATAGGCTGAACAATTCCTCGTGAATCTAGCTTTTATATACACAAATATATTTTTAATCTACAGATTAGCGCGTTTAAACAAACAAACAAACAAACGAAAAACTCTTCAGGTTTATTATACTGGTATAGATATATAATAATATTATACTCTAATATATTAACCATTAATTTTGTCATCAGATGGCGCTACATACGATTTTATAATTGTTGGAGGTGGTACAGCGGGGTGCATTATTGCTAATAGACTAACAGAAATTGAATCTGTGAACGTGCTGCTTATCGAAGCCGGGGAAGATCCTCCTATTCAGTCAATGGTAAGTATAGGCCGCTTAAATTAAGAGTGTTATGAAACTAAACTCTCTAAAAATATAGCTTGAAGGAACACATTAAAATTTGCCTTAATTACGATTAACTAAACAACTTGTTGTGATCGCAATAGTTTGCTGGTATTTCCTTTTTAAGATATTATATGCATCTTCGGCACATCTTCTATGTCTATACATATTATAAAACTCAACGCCTCTCTGTCTGTCTTTCCGTTTATGTTCTTATCACGCGAAAACCACTTATCCAGACCCAATGACCTTCATAAAAAGGCTATCAGTGAAATTACACTTTTAAAAATAAATCAAAATTGGCATAATACTCTCAATCATGTAAACAGTTCCTGTACGATTTCTAAAAACGTTAAGAATTTTTTTAGGAAAGTAAGCCAATTAGGTCAATTAAGTTAACACTCCGTAGATTAAGTTTCTTCATCTATACATATAATAATTATTTTTTGTGCGGAACTCTAATAATTTTTCAAACATTAAAGTAGCCTAAGGGCATACCTTAGTATGCATACCTTAGTATCGTGTATACTTTCATATGCGTTTAGTAAAAAGCTGTTATTTTGACATTACAAAAACAAACTTCAATTTTATTTTATGTATGGATATATATTTATGAATACTCTTATTTTAAGGTTCCATCTCTAAAGGATTATCTACGGAAATCTCGTTATGATTGGCAAGGCTATGCAGAAGATGATGGATATAGTGAGCAATGTACTAAAAATAAAGCCCAAGCTCTGGTACGCGGTAAAATGTTAGGTGGTTCAAGTTCCATAAATTCTATGATATACACACGAGGATTCACAGATGATTATGATCACTGGGCTGAAATTTCTAACGATTCGACATGGAATTGGGATGGAGTTTATAATTATTATAAAAAAAGTGAAAAAATAATAGACACACTTATACTAAACTCACCTAATAGGGTTTATCACGGCACAAAAGGGTACTTAAAAACAAAAAGATACTATAACAAGGAAACGTTACAAGTTTTCGAATCTTTTGAAGAATTGGGAAATGAAATTGTTTTAGACATCACTAAAAATAATACACTAGGTGTTAGTCAACCAATTTTCACAGTAGGTGATAAGCGACGACAGAGCACAGCATATTCCTTCCTTTCGTCAATTTTAAACCGCACAAATTTACACGTTTTAAAACGAACTACAGCTACGAGAATACTTATAAACAGTAATAATAAAGCTTACGGAGTTGAAGTTGTCACGAAATGTAACAAAAAGATCAATATCTTTGCTAAAAAGGAGGTAATAGTATCAGCTGGAACTATAAACTCTGTTCAATTACTCATGTTGTCTGGTATCGGTGCTAAGAAACATTTACAAAGTCATGGTATTACTGTTGTGTCAGATTTACCTGTGGGTTATAAATTTCAGAATCAATTATCCGTGACATTAACGTACAAAATGGGCGAAGCTTCAGAATCTTCAGCATCAGATCCGAACGAAATAACTACACCAACAATAATAGGATTTTTTGCGCTTGATAAAAATCAAAATTATGCCGACTACGAAACCTACTGTAATATTTTTGGTAACTCAGATAACTTCAAATCATTTTGTAGTATCAATGCTGAATTTAATTGCAATATTTGCGAAAAGCTTTATGAAGCAGTTAAGGATAGTTCCATTTTTTACGTTACTGTCACTATGCTGCAACCGAATTCTAGAGGACGAGTGTATCTGCGTAGCTCTGATCCCACTGATACTCCTCTAGTTAGAACTGGTTATTACAGTGGAGAGAACGACGTAGAGCGACACATTGAATTCATAAGGGATTTCCGTTTAATTGAAAACACAACCTATTTCCGTAAGGTGAACGCAGAGCTCGTAGATCCAACTGACTGCGGAGTATTTGAACGTGATAGTGACGATTACTGGCGTTGCTATGTATTATGTTTAATGGTGCCTGATCACCACTACTCAGGCACGTGCGCTATGGGATCAGTTGTCGACTCCAGGCTCCGAGTCTACGACGTGCAAGCACTACGTGTTGCGGATGCAAGTGTCATACCAAGGCTCATGCGAGGTCACTCTTACGCACCTACGATGATGATTGCAGAGAAAGTGTCCGACATGATTAAGGAAGATCATCAATTGTAATATTGTTTTTTTTATTACTTGTATTATTTTTGTGACTATTTAGCAATTACATTAAATGATCTTAATTATATTATTACTTATTAACAACCAATCATACTCACCGTATAAATCAACTATGATATCTAATTACTTAGCGTCTTATTACTATTATCACTATTACGTTGTTTATAAAAAAATACGGGATTGTATAGATGTAGGGGTCATAGGAAAAGAGATTCCCTTTTATTATAATAATAATAATTTCTTTATTTGTATAGAATGCAGGTACAAGTATGGTCTTAGTATAAAATGTATTCAATTCCAGTACATTCTGCCTGTTGGCATACAAAATTTAACGAGAAAATTACAGCTAATTTTATACTAGGAACTAAGATAAATTTAAGAATGAGATCACAAAAAGTTTATTATAAAAATTGAGATCTTAAATAAGGAGAGTGCTATAATTCATCATTTAAGAAATCGGTAACAGAGTAGTAACACTTCTCTAATAACAGTGAAGACAGGAGTTGTTTAAATTTCCTAAAGGGCTGATCCTTTATACTATTCGGCAATTTGTTGAATATAATAGGTGCCATACCAATAATGTTTTTTTTCAGCAATGCAGTGTTAAATTGACCTGTACACAATAAATTCTTATATTTTGATCTCATTGCTGTGGTTCGTGTCCTTGTAAATGTAGGAAATAAATGAATATTAGTTTTAACAAAACTTGCTATTTCTAAAATATAAATGCTAGGAACAGTAAGTATATTGTATGTCTTGAAGATAGGGATGCAACCATCTGTGATCTTAAGACTAAAGATAGCCCTTAAGCACCGTTTTTGGGTTTTAAATATAGCTTCTCTTTCGGAGCAATTGCCCCAGAATATTACACCAAACCTAAGAATGGAAACCACTAAACCGTGATAAGCTATTAATAGTGTATCAATGCTTACTTTTTTGGAAAGATTGTAGAGAACATACGCCAATATACGTCAATATTTGATTGACAAAGGTGTTACTTTGCGAAAATCCATCGTAAATACACCTGCAATAGATCAATAGTAGTTTTGTCTGCCTACAACATAAAAACGGTGAAGTAGTAAATAAATTTGTTAAATTTTTTTAAATTAATGTCCTAAACTAAATATTGAAGTGAAACTTCTTATGTGACTTCCAAGCGTTAGAACGTTAAATGTTAAACGTTAAACTTTTAACGCACATTGTCGGTCTCTCCTCTTTGTCTGAGCACGAGCGAGAGAGCAATATATTATCGGTCTCTCCTCTTTGTATGAGCCAGAGCGAGAGAGCAAATGACGGTGTGTATGTATATTACACACAGTTTAAATGAAATATAAAACATCTTTTAAAATGAAGTTTCACTTCTATCGTGTGTGAATCGCACACACACCTTTTTTTTAATGTTATTAGTATTTTTACTTATTTTTTTAAATATTTATAAATTTTGTATTTTTAAGTATTATTAATAAATTACTATTACTATTAATGTACTTTTCTTAATTATTATTATCATATTTTGTTTAAGGCATTAACCATTTTTTTACAAATTTATTTACTACTAGGGTTGACCGCAGCTCTGCTCGCGTGGGCTACTAAAAAAGGTTTTTTATTTTTTGTGCGGAACCCTAATTTGTTTTCTGAAATCAAAGCCTCTAAGTCTAAAAGATCTAAGTTATGCCCTATAACATCAGCTATCTGCTAATGAAAGTCCCGTCAAAATCAATCCAGCCGTTTCGGAGATTACCCGGAACAAATAGATAAACAGACAATAATTTAAAAAATGGGTTTATTGTGAAAGTACATGCATATGAAAGTACATATGCATTTAGTAAAAACCTGTTTTTTGACATTACAAACAGACACTTCAATTTTATTATATGTATAGATTCAAACGTTTTTATGTTCTAGGAAGACAGAACTACTATTAATCTATTGCAGGCGGAAGTAGCTAAGAAATTTCGGATAAATTATTTATTGCAATAATTAAAAGGGTTGATTTTCAAAAATCATTGTCATGCCGAAATATATTTTATTTTTAGCATTAACCTTCCAACATTATAGTGATCTCTTCTATTTCTTTTTTTACTTCATATTGATTTCTGACTTCAGGTCTACAGGTCTACATCATATATTTAATATAAATACCATCTCTAGAAACGCAATATGAATATAGATTAAAGAAAAAATTAATACACATAATCAGTATTAATTATATTATTAACTAATTTCAAGGTTTTCTAAATAAGGGGGTCATACATTCCAGGGTCAACAATTTACATATATTTGTAAATGTCCTAGTTTAGCTAAGGCTATCAAAATAAATATTGTATATCTTTAAAATAATAATGACTACAATCATAATATAATACAGTGACACATAAATATTCAATATTATATTAGCTTAATTATAAATGAAAGAAAATGTCCTGACCGACAAGAGGATCACATGGGGGTGAAACGATTAACGCTAGAAATATAAAAACATTAGTTTTTTTAAATCAATCCTGGATAATTAAAATAGAGGATAAGAGTTTTTATTGAAATACCTCGAGTTTTGAAGTCAGAGATAGAAAAATGCGTGTAGGTATGTACTGCTTGTCATACCGAGTATTACATTTAATTTGTAGTATTTTTTTCTAATTTGATCAGAGAAATAGTGATTTCATATGGGCAAAGTCAAGCCAAAATTAACTAACACTGCTCATATATTTTACATATATTGAAGCAATTTTATATTTCATTTTAAAACATACAACACTTGCAATAAATATTAAAACTGAGTTAACTTTACAAATATAATACATCTTTGGTTGACACAATCTTAATATTATTACACACACCGATGAACGTGCATTATGAACTTTAAGTGCATCTTTCGATACGTTATTACACAGCACTGCCTTCAGTCACACTCGTTCGCGCCAATACACCTATAGTCATAGTCCCAAGCAGAGTGTTGAATTATTTTAATTTTACATTATCTCACCAAACTACTCGTATTCGTCCAAATAACATGCCATAAAGGGCCAAATTTATCTTCATAAAATTATTTTCATAATGAAGTAGCTTTCGTTCGTAAGAATTAATATGCCATGGCTAATAATAATGCTCATAAATCACTTTTCAATTTTCAATAAAATAACTTATTTTAGCGTATGTATAAGAGACAGGCATAATTATGCTATCGCGGACTTTTTATTAGATGTACTCAGGAGCAATATTTTTGTAGAACATTGCATTGTATTACTAAAAATTACCTCAGCACACGCGGATAAAACCGTTCGGGAACAATATTGGTTCAGACTTACTTAACAAAAACCAATATTTAAGGCTAGCCGAGACATGTAGCTTAATGCTAGATAATGCTAAATGCTAGATATTATTCCTCGTGAATCTGGCTATCATATACAGAAAGAATTTTTCGAATTCTACTGTTAGTTTCAGAGATTAGCGTGTTTAAACAAACAAACAAAACTCTTCCGCTTTTTTATATTAGTATAGATAATATGCAGAATACAGTAAGGAATATATTTTATATATAGAACACATATCGAATATCTTATGTATTACGATTATTTAGTTTAACCATAATTGTATGTCTGTTAATTCGCCCGTGATTTTGTAAATACCTACAGGCCCTGTCAGAATATCAGCACTGCAGTGCTTGCATGCTGAGACAGGAACCTATTCGACCCCATGAAACACATCATTTATTGTGTCTATTTGTTTTTTATATATGTGTGTGTGTATGTTGTGTGGTGTTATTTTCGAATAAATGGTTTTCTTTCTTTACTTATTTATTTAGGAAGATTATAGTCTGTATTACTTCACACTACGACTTTTAGGTATAGAACAGTAATCATATAACCATGCAAGCAATCTGGAAAACTGTATGGCAAGTACAAAAAGTGAGAAAACGATGGCTACGGTACTATAAAGAGTTAACCAAATAAATTTAACACGGATAAGAACGTGGCGCACAACTAATGTATAATAAGAATGTCTGTCTGTTTAGTGCCTGTGTTTAAAATATCTATATATGTATGTATATCAAATGTTTTGTTACCATAGTACAAAGCTATGCTTAGCGTGAAATCACATAGAGGATTGAGGTAAGATAAAAAAAAAACTTGATAATCCTTATTTGTCATTTTAAACATACATTACATTTTACAAATGAAATTAGCGTTTTGTCGTACTGACCACATTGATCTGAAATATCTCCTCTTTGGTTAAGAATTCAAAATTCAAATTTATAAATTCATTTAGCTGGTACATTTGAGTTTTGAAAACAGTCATTCATTTATTTTTTCCTCATAATTTTTTTCTTTGTCGTCGCCTATTACCGCACAATGGAAAACATAAAATATCGTTATATTTACGAGTACGAGTTCTACCGTGGCACCAGTGCTGCAGAAACAGCTCGAAGGATTAATGATGTGTACGGCGCTGGTGTCGCAAAAGAAAGCACGGTACGTTTTTGGTTTCAACGTTTTCGTTCTGGAAATTTCGACCTTCAGAACCAACCCCGTGAACGGCCGGAGACCAAAGTGGAAAATTAAGAATTAAAGGCTATTGTCCAAGCGGATCCATCACAAAGCACTTCAGAGATAGCTTCGAGGTAAGTGATAAAATTGTATTAATCCACTTGAAGCCAATCGGGAGAGCAAGAAAACTTAATCGATGGGTACCTCATGAATTGAGTGAATCGAACTTGAAAACACGCGTCGACTGCTGTGTTACTTTGCTCAACCGACACAATAATGAAGGGATTTTAAATCGATCATTACTTGTGATGAAAAGTGGATACTGTACGATAATCGGAAGCGCTTGTCGCAATGGCTGAACCCTGGAGACCCAGCCAAAACCTGCCTTAAACGAAAATTGACTCAGAAAAATTTACTTGTGAGTGTTTGGTGAACTAGCGCCGGTGTCGTTCACTACAACTTTCTAAAATCTGGCCAAACGATTACGGCAGATATCTATTGTCAGCAACTGCAAACCATGAAGGAAGAACTAGCTGCTTAACAACCGAAATTGGTCAATCGCTCTAGGCCACTGCTGATTCACGACAACGCAAGATTTTTACAGATTACCATTTTTTCCGGAATTTGGACAACTTCTACAAGGAAAAAAATCCAACTCCGATGCGGCAGTCCAAACCGCCTTCAAAGAGTTTATTAATTCTCGCCCCCATAGTTTTATTAGTAAAGGAATCAATGAACTACCTATGAGATGGCAAAAGTACATAGATAACAACGGTGCAAACTTTGATTAATTAAATATATTTTACAAAAAAAAAACTTTATATTCCTCCGTACAAAACGCCAATTACGCCATTACAAGGACCTAATACTTGAGTTACCATAAATACGTAGGTAAATACATATCTATTTTTCAGCTCATAAAAACAGTTGCCAACGGTTATATAAATTGCCACTTGAGTAAAGCTACAACGAAACAATACATCAACACTCAATACAAACGAATAAATAGAAAGTTTCCAATAATACCAATTTCCAATACCTACCTACATTATTTTCATTATATATTATTTGCAAACTTCATAACAGTACGCGCATAACTGCATAAAAGAAATATACAAGTCCGTAATAAAACCGGAGAAGTATCAACCTCTAAATGCCAAAATTACTTTTTTTTATAGTTACAGGTTTGTCGCGTAGTGATCACAATCATACCTGTTGCTAAGTGACGATGTGGCCCAATATGATAACACGCTAAACCTAGTGGAAAACTGGCTCTGAAGTGCAGCTGCCGGAACACATCTAGTGGGTGTTTGACGACAAATTTTCAACTTGAGGGTGGTAGTTAGTCAGGCGGGCATTAGAAAAAGCCCTACCTTCATGCTATGGTTTCCTCACGATGTTTTCCTGCACCGAAATCTCAGGCTCATTGTAGGGTCGACGCGGTGGCTGTAAACGCTATTCAGCCATAATTTTACTATGTTTAGGACAATGTTATGTATGTTATGTTATGTGTGTTTTATGAAGCAGTGATAGTTAAATGGTAGCGTGCACTGTGTACGGTACGTTTACGGTTGGTAAAAAAAGGTGTGTTGATAGAGGAGGTCGATTCTGGTAACAATAAGCATGGCGGTTGCGACCTAGTCGGGTTCTCAATTGTTACTACTTGAAATACAAACATTTACTTGAAAACAGCTTTTTAGCTAATGCTAGTTTTTAAATAATGGTAATAGCTAGCCAGACGACTGCTAGGAAATGCCCTACCGTGTTTAATCTACCATTGTATGCCCATTTTACCCGTGTTAAATTTCTTCTACCAACTTAGATTACTTCCACCGCGCCGTCGTCAATGCACCCGTGTAACCTTAAATCTTTATTCTAGGTTTCTACTAACGATTGTGCTTACACTCAGTAGGTTAGTGCTAACCCGGGCACATACAATACACCTCTTATTGAAACGCCCATCTCCTCATTAACCACATTACCAACTGCATTACCTAATACGGTTTCTCCATTTGCACAAGCTACCTCTAATTGTCTATTTTTTTAAAGTCCGTTAACCACTCTCTTCTATCCGTCACATATGAGGTAAAATCGTGGGACAGAATAAGTTTATTAATAAACAAAATGTAAGTAATAAAGCCGTTGACGAACATGCCCAATAAACGATTTGTAAACACAGTAGAAAATGTTCATCACAATTTCACGGTCCATAAAAATGAAGTATACATAATTTTGAATGTTCAACATTTTGTCACCAGCGTGTGCAATAAACTACCAGTTCGACTCTCATAACATGTGTTAATGTTCGCACATTACTATTCAACACGTGAATGTAGAAGAACATTTCCATTTACGTGTTTTATTTTATTGCAGCATAATACTGACGTCACTTTTCCTGAACACCGAGGGATATTAAATCCATCGCCAGTCGTTGCTATCATGCCGGCTTGCACAAATATCTCTTGAAGGACTCCATGCTTGTAGGAAGGAGGAACACACTGGCCGGGAGACAGTTCCACAGTTCAGCAAAGATATGACGTAGCAAATTTATTTGTTTGTGCCGAGATGGAGATACCCTAAAGCTGTATTTTGTTAGTTAATTTTATCCAGTGTTGTTGATATTCGCACACAGTAAGTTAAGATATAAGATGAACGTGGTAATAAATTACTTGGAATATCACGTAACTAGTATCTGTTTAAATGGACAAACCCAGTATTGGCTCAGATACAGCGCGCATGGAAGAGATATCGAGCAAATGGTTTATATAATACAACGACCTTTCGACCTCTAACCATAGTTAGAGGCTCCAGAGTCAAGTATCCAATCTCCAGATCTTTGTTTCCCTGTAGTCGCCATCGCCAATGACGTCAAAGCATCCTTCTTTGACTTTGAGTTCTTCGGACAATCCTTCGCTTTATGAGGCCCATCACAAATAAAGCATTTTATTGTACGAAATTTCATCGCCCTCCTTTGCGGTCGCTTATCTTTTTGACTTTTATTTTTAGCTTGCAAAGCATTCGTCGCTGTACTCGAACCTGCTTGATAGGCATCCTCCATTTGAAACAATTTAGTTTTTACGTAATCCGTGGTTAATTCTATGTTTGTGTTTTCTATTGCTAGTCTCATGGGTCCGAATGTTTCAGTTAATCCCTGTAGCATCAAAGTTGCAAGTAGTTCATCATCTACATCCTTGCCAAGATAACGAAGCTGCTGCGCTACCATCATTATGTTCGTTACGTAGTCTCTCACTGTAGAAAATGCTCCAATTTCAGGTTCACCAATTTCGAAAGCAGTCTGCATCTATTATTCAGGCCCTTATCCTCGAAAGTAGCCTTTAGAGCATCCCATGCCTCCTTACCAACCAACCGACTTCTGGTATTTGCCTAAAGCTTGCCAGATTGCTTAACGTTCATGGTAACTGCTCCCCTCCTTAGAGTCGTGGCGTGAAATTATATAGCTTTATAAACTTCCTCTATAAATATGCTATAAAATCCAAAACGAATTTTTCAAATCTGATTGCTTGTTCCAGAGATTAGCGCCTATAGGTAAAAAAAATCTTAAGCTTTATATTATTAGAACAGATAAGACATAAGAAATGCTAATTCCTTAAAATAAATAATACAGCTCTGCTCGCATTGTCTACAGAATGCCGTCGGTCGAGCGCATGCGCAAATCATACTGTCACCGCTCAAAAAACGGAAAACAAAAGAATTTATTTTGGGTAATCCGTAGAAGGTAGATATATACCATCGCTGAATTATTTATAGGTCTGTTTAAGATCTACAATTGTATAGTACATTAATTTGATATGTCTCTTATGGTATACTCAGCGTAAGCCATTTAAGCGCCACAAAAGCGTCTTTTTTCCGAATGAATTCATCATTATAGTCACTGCTTATTTCGTATGTTACTTTATCTTACAAAATATGTCCTATAACCTGGGCAGATAACATAGATTTAATTCATTAAAACAAAAAGCATGGAAATCACAACAGTGGTTTTCGCGTGAAAAGAACATAAATAGACAAACAGACTTAAAGACGTTGAGTTTTATAATATTTATAGATATTTGAATATTTTCAGTAATATAGCACATCCAAGCTAAATACAATATTTCTTATGAAATTTCAAATTTACTAAACAACAATTCTTTTTGTTCTTCTTAACTAGAATAACTATATAATTAAATTAGATCAAAAAAACAGTCTGCGGCATTTTTTTTAGTTTAGTATTCAAAACCTTAAAAGCCCACTAATAGAAAAGCGTCCTACGACTAGAATTGTTTTTATAGACTTTATAATAAACGACTAACAACGGTACAATAAATAATACCATTATTATTAAACTAGCTATGCTCGCGGCTCATCTATCGTGAACTAAAGCATTATGTTTATGAAGATATCGCGTTTTTGTTTTATATAAGGAACAAGTCTCTAAGGAGTAAAACAAAAAAAAAAATAACGAAATTTATCCAGTAGTTTTTGCGTGATGCGCGCACAATGGCAATCCTCAATCATTTCATTTATATATTACATACAAGATAACAAAATAATATACAGTTTCAAAGAAGAACAAATTTTCTCCCAAGAGACATTTTTTCCTTACCTTATTAGAGACGATGTAATGTCAAGAAAAGTCTCAAATCACAGCACAGCTCACTACAACACGCTCGCTCTGAAGCCTTTCACACTGGATACAGTTTCTTAATTGAATTTGCTCTAGTCGAGTTCTCTGCAATACGTGTCAGGCCATGAAATTACCTAAACCTGTTAATAAAACAAAATCAAAAATTTTTTTTGTACTACTAATGTCACTAAGAACCATATAGTCCGCCTGATGGTAATCGGTTACCGTAGTCTATGGACGCTTGTATCACCATAGATATCACTATCGCGTTGCCTACCCCTAGGAGCTCTGGAAATCCTACTCACTACAGGAAACACAGCACAAGGTTATTTGGCTGCGATCTTCTGTAGGGTGGAGGTATTCCACCAGTCGGGCTGCCCCAAGTAGAACGAAATCTTAAATGAAAAATTTATCTGTGCCTTACTCCTCTTTATTTTAATCTTTAAAAAATGATGTTAAAAAACTAAAAAATAAGCATTTATTACGCACTATTACTTTTTTTAATTTATAGTCTTTTAACAACGTCTCGTTACCAAACCCAATCTATTGAACTCGTCAAAACAAATCATATGAGCCCAAACACGAGGGGGTTTAGTATTACGAACTGAAGAGTTCCACTATCTACCACCTGGCTTCATCATCAGATCAACTCCTAGATACCAAATTATAGTTTTGTCATCCGAACCACATATGCATACAAAGTTTTATTTCGATACGTCAATTAGAAGCAAGGCCGGATTAACAATGTCGGGGCCCCTAAGCAATGCACGTCTCGGGCCTCTTTACCCTTTTATAACAACCAATTTTTTTACAACAACAGAATATTTATTGATCATCATTATACTGGTTATTTTACTATATTAGGAAAGTATGCTTCAATAATCTTTTTAAAAATTGAAAGAAATTTAAGAAAAATACGCATATTTTTAATTTATGATATAACATAATATGTATGCAACGAATTGGGGACTCCCCTAAAGGTCGTGGTCATGCGAACAAGTACTGCAAACCAGAGAAAAATTTACACCTTATGGAAGTGAGCCTTATGAAACCTTATTTAATTTTCATTTGAAGATCCTTCGAGTTATTTGAAGATTTTTTTATTTTTTATGTTTAAAAACCTCGGGGCGCGGGACTCTAGCTGACGCGGGGACCCTAGGCAGTTGCCTATACTGCCTAATGAATAATCCGAATTAGAAGTAGGTTAAAATTGACTTCTAAGATTTTATAGTGAAGCTAATATAAGCGTGTTAAAAAACAGTAAACATCCGAAAAATTATATCAGTTTGTAAAATAATTTTGACGTCGAGAAAATCGTAAACAATCCACCGAATATTTTCATTTGCGCCGTGGGATTGTAAACTGACGATACCTAGATTCTGGACGGTCATAAAATTTTTCCAAACACGCGCTTACATTTTTGTAGATTTATAAACTAATCATGTCTAGCTGGTTACGTACTGGATTGGTTAGTTTACATTAAAACTGCGATCATGACTCACGAACGGAGCGAACCAAGTGTATGGCTCAGCAAGTGTCAGAAACAAATTAGCCGTTGAAAATTCACTTGCAAGTCCCAGTACCATAATTTTGCTTTTAATAGACATAACCTCAAAAATTCAGGATTAGTAGTGTCCGTTCACAACCTATCAACATTTTACAATGTCACTAGATTGATTATAAATAAATGAATAGTTATTCACCAGTTTTTGGCGGAATCTTTAGCTGCCATTTTGTGGTTTTTATTTTAATACATTGACTTAGGTTCTTTGATCCTATATTATGTAATATAGGTGGCATTTTGCGTGATATGGTTTGTTTATTGTGATCAAGTGAATTGGATTATAAATGTACACTGGAAACATGCATTTTGTGATCTCACAAAAACGCCCAAGACAGTTCTGACAAGTTCCCATCTTGTCACACCCCACTTTGAATAATATTAGAAACTTCTATGAAGGTTTAAAAACATTGATACTGGCAAGTGCTTTTAGCGGCACCAAAACAAGACGTTCAATACAGACACTATTCACCTCTCGAGAAGAATCTTGAATATTACAATTTCATTTAAAATATTTTAATTTAATTTAATCATAATTACTCTTGATATAACAAAACTTATAATATATAATATAAACAGATTTAGTGGCCCTCACATATTTTGTACTTATTTGGCGCTAACTTAGAGCAATTACTTTAACCCACGCTTTTTTATTAGCACATAAACTCTCAAGTAGAAAGCAATATCAACATGAATCAAATTAACTTGAATCTCTTTTTATTGATGTCTCTATTTGAAAATATATGATATGAAAGCGAGACCGTTGGAAGATGTTATATACTTATCAGAATTACTTCATAAATATAAGATTACATTCACCTAAGTAGTGTTTTTTTTATTTAACGTTTGACAAACATCTCACCTGTTGAAAGTAATAAATGTTTAAAGATGGTAGATAGATAATACTCAAAACCTGAAAAGGACTGTGACTTTCAAGTACATCAAGCGAACAAACAGGTACTTGTTTTTTTATATTGTAACATGGCAAACTGACAGCATATATCCAGTAATTAAATGGGGTGTTAGGTATATCTGTACTAGTGCTTTGCTCCGGTGACGAATTCACCGGAGAAAACTCGTAGATTGGCAAAACCGGTAAGACCGTAACCGGTAAGATTTTTTTTTTTTTGTCTTTACCCACTCAATTTTACAAATAAAACTTACTGCTCGCCATGTCTTCTATAATATGTCTGCGAACATGTTTCCTTTTCCTTCTTGTATTTATTTAGTAGCAACTGTATTCTTGAAAAGTCTTGCTAAAGTCACTTATATAAAGTATTTCTTCCAATTATCTTGCAAACTTCAAACATTATTTTAACAATAAGGCGGCTCCTTGTTAAAATTTTCAGGGAGTTTTAGTGGCAACCTAAAGTGCATGTTCCCAGTTATTATTTATAATCCACTTAACTTGTACGCGATAACGAACTACATCACGCAAAATGCCACCAAAATAAATAATTATAGGACTGGCCAAACAACATAAGTTTATTAATTAAAACCAAGACCTTCACATAACACTTCAAGATCCCGCTACCAACTCACCCGACAATAGATAATTTTCTTATAATTTTTTTGTTTTTAATTGTGTACGAAATAATTTCCAGCCAGTAACTTCTACCACCACGTATTGAATTCATGGCATAATCATATTTTTTGTTAATAAAATATAATTATACTATCTTTGGCCCAAAAGTTGCTAGCTTGACCGAACCTTGTCCCTATATAACAACTTTTATGTTTAACCTAATATAAAAACTTTTTTAATCCTATTTACATTCATGGACTTATATGAGGCCTATTCATGAATATAATATGTCTAATTCAGGTTTCGGTCCACGAGAAGAATTTATGGTTGGATCATATTAACTAAAATACCTGAGAAGGATAACCTCGGGACATTTAGAGGTCGTTTAGTGTAATAAATTAGTTCAAGTAAAATATGACTGCGATACTTACTATAATATGATATTAGGAATTTTTATTAAATTCTTATATACTAGTGAACACTAAAATGATATTGAGATGAGACGAGATATTCATTTTATTTCAATTATACATTCTACTCTATCCAACAAATATAATCCCAGCTAAAACATATTCTTACAATTAGAAATGAACGTAAATATTTATTGTAGTGATAAATTAACGTAAAAATATATTTACAATTAAAACTTGCAATAAAATTTTTGAAGTGAAAATTTTAGCACCATTTTGATTTGATGAAACTCGATGAAACGAAAAAGCGACAGTAAAAAGAGACAACCATATACATCTAAAGGAGAGAATGAGATAGAATACATTTACATTATGCACGGTTAATGCAAGTCCTGATTTTTATGGTTGTAATCATCGTCGGATTGGCCTAGTAGTTTGAGACGACCAGACTTCATACGCAGTACGCACGAGTGGTAAAATCCAGTCGGACACGATTGTCATGTCTTTCAACCCAGCAAACATACACCTTTTTCATAGACCCGTTTGTGACGGAAAAATAAAGTATACTGTGTAAGCATGTTTAGTTCCACAGTTTAAACTGCCAACAGTTAAATACAAAAAAATCCAAATACGAGTCGGCCCACATGCAGTTAGGGTTTCGTAATTGCCCGTCACAATATGCAGACTTAGAGAAAGGGCTTTATGTAATTTTCAATGGAATCTGTACGAAATTACTTCTCTAAGTACATATTTTTATAAGTTGATTGACTATTACTCGTCAACTTGTAAAGCCTCTAATAGTATTCGTTTATTTTCATTATATACATTTACTACTACTATGATTTTTTTCATATATTTAAAAACAACCATTTAGCTAGTAGGGAGAGGGACACTTGACTTTAACAAAAATTATCACTTTAAAAATATTTTAAAATATTTCGCAAACGGATCCCTGAATCGAAAATGGTCTTCACACACCCGACACACATTTTTAAACGACCACACGGTGGCATAGACGAGAAAGAAAAATCATTCCCACTTTACGTGTAAGAGTTACTCTAAACATTTTACCTTTTTGTCGGCGTGATTAATAAGTATACCCATACCAAATTACAGTTTTCTAGTACTAAGAATCTCTGAGCTAAGCCACGAACAGACAGACGGACATAGCGAAACTATAAAAGGTTTCTTGTTGACTTAGGAAACGTAAAAATGGCTCTTCGAATATCACGCTCACCCTTATCTCTTGACAGATTCCTTGTGAATTCAAATTGCATTTCACGCGGAAATTTCATGTAACATTTCCTACAAAACTCGAGTGATATTTTCCCATTCAACATGTCGCAAACTTGATAAACTTTTTAACGAACCCCTGACGATTAATAAGGACTTTTGCAATTGGGATTCGAAACTTTAAGGGTCAGAAATGCTTAAGATGAATATATGAGCGCCCTAGATTTACTTTTATATATTTACGATAAGGAAAAATCTATACCTAAAATAAAACAGTAAACATTCGAAATCTGTACATTGAATATATTTGGGAAAAAATAATACGGGGGTTTTAGAATCATGGACAGAAACATTTCGACCGTTTTTGATATTTCTGTCTGTCTGTTAGTTTGTACGCCAATCACGCAGAAGCTACTGGATCGAATTTGATGAAATTTGGTATGATTGTAGTATATAGTCTGTAGTAACATTTTGGGTGTATTTTTATATATATTGACCATATATAAAAATACATAACTAAAACCCTTAACATTTTCGTGAATCTTGCGATAGAAAATTTTTAGGTGACCTCAAAAATTGTAGGCAGTTTTGATCACTGAATTCGCTGGTTCCTATTTATTTCATATTATACTTCTATCATTAATTGTGAAAATATAAATGTTCTAATTTGAGTAGCCAAGGTAAATTACGTTATACTGTGTTTTTGTTTTTAATAACTATTTGGTACCTACCCGTTTCACCGGGCGTATTTGCTTTAATTGAATATATAAATATATATATTTATTGAATATATATATTGAAGCCTATAGCGCTTCTTGAATCACAAGGAACATAATAAATTGCAAACATTGAAAATGTTGTGCTGTAAAGAAGCATACTGTCCAGCATTAGAATATTAAAAGTCTTGGGAGTTTTGCTGTTACGTTCAACGGATGGCGCTGTTTTTAATATTGTAAAACACGTGTGTATTCGAATGCAACGTTCTGTCAAAACTTCAAAGCAATTAGTGAAGAACGTTCATAAGTAATTTTTGAAACATTTACATATATTAGTTTCCGCCCGCGACTACGTCTGCGTAAACTTAAGAATTGGGACCAGAAAGAAATTAAAAATTTGTCAATTACCAGGATGAAAAGTATCTTATGTGTTAATCAAGGTTATAAACTATCTATGTGCCAAATTTAAATCCAAATCCATTTAGTCGTTTTTGAGTGATTGAGTAACAAACATCCAAATTTATAATATTATAATCTACTAGCTTCTCCCCGCGGCTCCGCTCGCGTGAACTACAAAAATTGTTATTACCGGGATAAGAAGTATCCTATGTGTCAGTCCAGGTTATAAACTATCTGTATGCCAAATTTTATCCTAATCCGTTCAGCCATTTTTCCGTGATTGAGTAACAAACAAACTTACTTTCGCCTTTATAGTATTATATTAGGATAGTAGAATATTTACAAAACTAATTAAAATGTTATAGAATTTACTATTTACTAAAGTATTAGGTAATATAATTTAAAGAGATGAAATACAATATATTCAAGAAAACAGTCTATCAAACGGTGCTTCAAAAGGTCTCAAGTCGTTCAAAGTCAAACTGTTATTTAATAACATTTAAGTGAATATACTGTTTACAAATTAAAATCCCAAATTAAAATTTCATTACTTAAGTACCTTGCTTGCTTGCCTTGAATACACCTAATCAAGTTGAATGGTTCAAAATTAATTAATTTATTTTGCTGTTCAAACTACAGGAAAATGTTACACAGTCAGGACCTTAAATAAACTTTACTTAATTTTTATTTGAACAACTACATACGTAATTAATATGATTATTTATTAATTAAATTTTATTCTTGTAATTGTTAATATCACATCCGTATTTTCGGTTCTTTACATTTCAAAGACTCGCTATGCCCGTGGCTGCGCTCGCGTGGACTACAGAATGCCGTCGATCGGGCACACGCGTGAATCATGCTCGTCCGAATTTTGTTTAATTTACGCGGAACCCTAATTATTTTTCTGAAATAAAAGTTGCCTAAGTTAACATCAACTATCAACCAGTGAAAGTCGCGGCAAAATTAGTCACAGACAGACATAAATTGTAAAAAATATTTTTTGTGTTAACTATCATATATCGTATATCAATATCATATATATATATATATATAATAAGACACTGACTGGCTGACTGATTGACTGACTGACTGATCGATCAACGCACAGCCCCAACTACCATATATTTTTTTAATCTCGCCAGATAACTTAGCTATAAATTAAAATAAAAAACATGTAAATCGGATAAATGGCTTTCACGTGATAAGAAAATAAACGAACAAACAAACAGAGATACGTTGAGTTTTATAATATGTATAGATACATATAAAACATACACAGTTCACATCATTTTCTGAATATGTCGTACATAGTACATGTTTTAAAATCTCAATAAAGGGGCTTTATTTTGTTTGTAAGAGATCACACAATATTTCCCTTTCAACCAACGTTCGATTATTTGATCTACTTAATGTAAGCAATTTCGAGGAAGATTATAACCGGTTGAAATATGAAAGGTAACTGAAAATAAATTTGTCTGAAAAGCGAAGACGTTTTAAATTAAGATTTGTCGAATATCTTTACAAAAACAACGTGATAAATAAAATAAAAGTTGGAAAAGAAACCAACTACATATTAATTTTATAAATATTATTTTTACATTTTATATAAACGAAGGTGTTGAATAAATAAAATACTATTATTGTAAAATTAACACTGGCACTCAAGTACAGCTGCTGAAATACACATATATGTGCTTGGCGACAGATTTTCAACTTGAAGGTGGTAAATAGCTTATTATACACAACGAGACGGCACTTAGGTATAGTGTTTATTGTAGTCGACTTATTAACTGAGGTCTACACAAACTGTACCTCGACCAAGATCATCTTTCAGTCGGTCGTTGCCTGCTTGTAAGATGCGTGCGGTCGAATAATGCGGGTCGATAGTAAAGTCAATAGTACGAATACTAAGTCATTAGTACGGATTCCATAATTAAATCGACACGATTCTTCGACTTATATTAAATAGTATCTAATTTAATATGTCGTATTGTTGGAAGCCGATCCTTGTAACAATCGGCCATTTTTTATTCTTACTTAATTGTATATATTGTAATTAACGTGAACAATGAAGCTGACAGTCACTAGAACATAATAGAATCCTACATATTACGTGTTAGAACGTGATTCACTTAAAAACTATTGAACCAGTTTAAATGTAGTTTAAAGTTTAATATAGGACTGATGTCGAAAGGTGTGGCTATGTGTTTCTATAGGAACTAAGCAGTAATCAAAACATTAAGATATAAATGACTGTCAACTTAGATGTGATAGGTAAATATTTGAAATAATTTTCATTTGAAACACCAGATAGTTAATAAATGAAATATATGTCCAAAGTCGTCCAATGTTAATTAATTAACATCCGAACTATTCAGAACACAATTTGTATTTCATATTTACTATCTAAAATTTGCTATCAATATATTTTTAGAACAAATTTATGGTTAGATTTTAATTTATGTTAACGTTTAAATTATATTTTATTTACAGAACAATGATATAAATTAAATATTATCACTCTACATTATCTACTACATAGCTGATATTTTCAAGGGATGAAAATGACAATGAAAATTTTTTTCAAAAATTATCTACATAAAAACTCTTTTTGGAGTGATGGACTGTAATACAGTATGGCAGTTTATACAGCCACATCCATCATCAACATCAGCAGACCATCATCCATATGGTGAAATGTCTGTCATAGCAATTCGCTTATGCGTGTCTCGTTTCGAGATTAGCTGATGCATATCTACTGTTACAAGGACTGGCTTCCTGTACCTACACATTATATCAAATTACATACTATTTCATATAATATGTCGGATTATCTTCGATGAAATTATGGAAACAGTACTAATGACTTAGTATACGTACTATTGACTTTATTACTATTGGCTGAGTGTGCACACGCGCTTTATAAGCAATCTACGACCGACTTAAGGGCATTGGAGCTTATTGCCCAACTTTCGCGGCAGAGTGCCTTAAGCGCTCGCCCCCAAGCCCGGTGAAACTGTAAAAGCCGTCTAAGGCTCAGGGCTCTTATAGATAAAACTGTAGTCAGTTCGAAAAAAAACTTAAGGGCATTCTTACTTCAGCCGTAGAAGTTATGGATAGATGACCTGCAGTTCATCATCCTTTCCTAGCCGATTTCGGCTACGGCGACTAGCTCGTTCTTTGGGCTAGATGTTTCGCCCTTAGGTGGCTCACATAACCTATTTTGTGGGAGAACGTGCGGCCACAGGCGCACGTCAGGACACCATTGACAAAATTATAGGTTATGTCAGGAGGCGGTTTGCTTTTAAGATGGTCTCTCTTCAGGTCTAGTTGTCGCCTCCTTTCATTTTCAAAATCGTAGACCTTCGACTGAACATGACTCCTCCATTCTGTACGTTTAGCCGCAAATGACTCCCAAGAGGATGGTTCTATGTGGCATCTATTCATATGTCTTTTCTGAACATCTTTAAAGCGTAGGAACTGGCCACCGCGCTTCCGCTTACCAAGTTTGAGTTCAGAAAAGAAGATTCTCTTCGCTTTCCTCTCGTCTGACATACGAGACAGGTGCCCGCACCAGCGCAACTGGCGCCTCATCAAATAAGCTTCCATGCCACATACATTAGCCCATTGCAGTACAGTCGTGTTGCGGACTCGATCTGACCATTTGATATTTAGTATGTCGCGAAGACATTTGAGGTGGAACCTATCTAATATGCGTATATGCCTGCGGTACAAGCACCATGTCTCTGAGGAGTATAACATGTTAGGAACAACAACGGCCATGTACACTTTTATTTTGGTATTAAGTTTTATATCATAGGATCTGAACACTCGGTTTCGGAGCTTCCCAAAAGCAGCCATAGCAGCGCCAAGTCTGCTATTTATCTCCGAGTCGAGGTCACCTTTGGCTGTTATGCTACTACCCAGATATTTAAACTTATCGACCTTGTTAAGACTCTGCCCGTCGATGTTTAGATTGAGTGGTGACTAGTGTGATATTTCTATAGCCATTACTTCCGTTTTTGAGATGTTTATTTTAAGCCCAAATCTACAACAGGCGTTGTTAAGACTAGTTATTAAACGCTGAAGTCCTGTAGGTGTTTCTGCAACAAAACAAAGATCATCCGCATACATCAACTCAGTGATAAGTTCGTATGATACTTTGGTACGAGCTCTTAGCCGGCTTAGGTTGAAGAGGCCGCCATCCGTGCGATAACGTATGCAAATTCCTTCCGAGGTTTCCGTTAATGCCTCTTTCACGACAACGCTGAAATATAGAGCAAAAGGCAAGGACACAGCCCTGTTTGACGCCGCAGGTGACAGCAAAATGCTCACTTTCCTCTCCGTTACAGGTAACGCTGCAGGTCATGCCGTCGTGAAGAAGCCTTATCAAGCGTATAAATTTATCGGTACATCCCAGTTTGGATAGAACTATCCATAAGGCTTCGCGAGGCACGCTATCAAAAGCTTTTTCAAGGTCTATAAAGCATAGATACAGCTGTTGACTCTGTTCTTTACTTTTTTCTTGCAGTTGTTTTAAACAGAAGATTGCTTCGCTCGTGCCTCTATTAGGTCGAAAAACCAAACTGGGTTTCGGGCAATATGTTTTCGGCTAACTCCATCAAACGGTTCTGTAATACCCTGGCAAACATTTTCCCCGAAGTTGATAGAAGGGAGATGCCTCTGTAGGAGTTGCAATTTGCCCTATCACCTTTATTCTTGTATAAAGGACATATGCTTGAAATTCTGAAATCAGCTGGAACTTTCTCCCTATCCCACATTAATAAAGAGAACTCCAGGATCTTTTGATGAAGGTCTTCCCCTCCATACTTAATCAACTCTCCAGGGATGTTGTCAACACCGACAGCTCTCTTATTCTTTTGAGCTTTAACGGCAGTGACAACTTCTTCAAGCGTGGGTGGATCATCTAGGCTATAGATTAGCTGAGAGCTTGGAAGAGACCTTAAGTATTCTAGATCAGCTGATCGATCTACATTCAGTAAGGTGTTAAGGTGTTAAGATGTGTGCTCTATTTAGCGCATGAGTGTGTCTTCCGTGGTGTACAGAAGAGTGCCGCTTGGTGTTTTGAGAGGCACACTAACTTTGGGTGGGTTACCAACTAGTTCCCTGATTTCTTTGAAAAACTCACCTAGCTGATGGGTATCTGAAAGCCATTGGATGTAATCAGCTTTATTCTTCCACCATTCATCCTTTACCGTACGGGTGAGTTTTCGGATTTCGGCTGTACTTTTCTTGATTTTATCAGAATTAGTCAACTGATTTTCCTTTCGTAGCAGAAGGCGATGTTGCAATAAAGCGTCTGATAGCAGTTTATCATTGTCATCAAACCAATCACTGTTTTGACGTGGTTTTCGTCCTAAGGTCTCAATCGCCGCTTTAAGAATGTTATTGGACAGCATATTCCAAGAGTCTTGCAGGTTGTCACTCTGAGGATCTACATCAGCTATATAGGTGTTAACAGCGCTCTTGTAGGTATCTTTCATTCTCTCAGACTCAAGCCTCTTTAGATGTAAACAGGTAGGTTTGGCTCTGCTAGATCTTTGCAGACGCTTCAGGCGTAACTGTATTTTAATAACTACCAGCCGATGGTCTGAAAAACAATTCGCTCCTCGCATTACCCTTGTTTGGATGACCTCAGAGATATCTTGTTGTCGGACGCTTTGAGCGTGGGTGCATCCAGGTAGTCTTATATTTTGCTGGGAGTCTAAACATGGTGTTGGTTATAGCAAGGTGAAATTGCGAACAAAGGCCCAGCAATAGTTGTCCATTGCTGTTCATGCTCCCGACACCATGACGTCCTAGCACCCGAGGCCAAGCTTCAAAATCTCGCCCGACTCTTGCGTTTAAGTCACCCAGCAAGAGTATTTTCTCACCGCGGTGTATGCGGCTCAGGGTATGCGTCAATTCTTCGTAAAAAAGGTCCTTTACGTCATCATTTTTATCTAGTGTTGGAGAGTAGGCACTTATGATATTCAGGAATCTATTATTCTCTAAGTGAAGACGTAAGGACATCACTCTGTCCGATATGCCAACAGGATGTTCCACCAATTTAGAGGCTATTGTGGTCTTAATAGCAAAGCCTACACCGGAACGTCTAGGTTCAGAGTCTGGTGTACCTTGCCAGTAGAAAGTGTAACCACCACTGTGCTCTACTAACTCTCCCTGATCAGCTAGGTGGGTTTCGCTCAATGCAGCTACATCCACACCATACCTCTGAAGTTCACGAGCGACAATGGCAGTTTTTCTCTCCGGGCACAGGTTTTTGGGTCTGTCAAGCAGGGTGCGTACGTTCCACGTACCGAAAGTCATAGTCCATTTTTTATATGTGTTTTTATTTTCCTTATTTGTATCTTGACCACGTGGTTTGGGATGCACAGGCAGCCGTGGTTGCTACCTCCCATTGGTTGGTGGGGCGAGCATTTGTTTGGGGCACCTTTTCTAGCCCCCTCCTCGGCTGAGCGGGGAAAGCAGTGCCTCCCTAAATAGGGCTGCTTTGTCGCAGAAGGTGCTGCCGAGCCGCACTGTCACCCCTACGCAGTGCTTGAGCGACCACTCTCCTTCTGCCGCCTATGTGCAGACATTGGACAAAGCCCGACAAGCATCAGTGCCGAACCTCTCTACCTCCGTCTGTCGCCATAGGACTTTTGTCAAATCAGAATCCATTGAACGAGCCTAGTCATATACGCAGGATATATTAAGGTGCATAAGTGGGCGCGCAGAGAAACACAGATGCACCCTCTCGTCCGTTTCCTCCTTGACCCAATGGAACGGAGACCGCTACAATTGGAGGAGGAGCGGATGCAGTGTTCTGGTTAGCTATAATGAAACCCCTATAGCAACCTTATGGCATTCACACTCATGCCCTGCTACCTCGCCACCAAAGGTGGGCTGCTTAAAAGCCGAGGTAGACTTTGAGCACTAATGCGGGGGATAATCGCAACTCGGAAGATGGACTCCGAGCCCCTCTACCAGGTTTAGCCCACGAGCCGACGTGGTTTACCGGGGTGTGGCCGCTGCATGCAGGACAGCTTCTTGGAGCCACTGGTGAGAGATTGTGAACTGTCGACGACATTAACTGTGCTACATCACCTGTACCACAGGTCGGCCGACATAGCCAGGCACTGACAATTCACTCCTACACATAAAGTCAACTACACATAAACACGGTTCCTGAGTGACGTCACTCTGCCCGTCTCGACCACGTTATAACTATATCGTTATACTACTTGCTATTTACGCAGGCAGGCGTAATAGTGTTGACTGGCGATAGATTTTTGATTGGTAGTTACTACTGTTTTTGAATTGTACTGTGTTTACCATTAAAAACACCATTCTGTCACTTTGCCACACTATAAAAAAAAATGGTATGTTATGGTGTGATATTATGTGACTATTTTCACCACAATAAAACATGAGGCTTAGCAAGCAATTTCATAGTATAATTAAAAAAAAAACAGTGTTAAGGAAAAACATCAGGTCTTTATCGTTTTATTTGTTTTCATAATGAACACAAAACGCGGTCCGAAATCTGTGTTTATGAGTTTGCTTACTACCTTTGATCTGTAAAGTTGATTCTACTGTGATTTTCTTTTGATTACTTAAAGTTAATAACGTTGACGTTCGTCCATGAGACGCTTAAATAATGATGTTCAAATAGATGTTATTTAAAATTTGTACTTTATTAATAATAATATATTCATTGTTTTATATTAACCGAATGATATGAAAAACCAAAAAATCTAGATTTTCTTCGATAACCTGCTTCAGAGTAAAATTAAAATTGTTCGACCTTTAAAAACCAAGTATATTTCTTATATCAAATAAGTAATGATATATGAATATCGTGACCATACGTGAACGGAAAAGACCCCTTTTTCAGAACTCCGTCTCGGTGTCTCCGAGAAAAACTATAGGACGTCAATTGCCCCGTTATGAGAAAGTTACGTAAAAATTCAAATGTTGCTCCGCCTTCGCAGCGCCGCGCTAAGCTCACTGCACGGGAATCAGAGATACTTGTTTTATCGAAGCGTTTTTATTCAAAGAATATAGAATTCCTATTGTATTATTAAAATAACAACAATAGATCCGGAATCAAATTGTAAATAAAAGACAAATAAAGAAGTCGAGTACGTAGTAACATTTTTGGTAAAAATACTACACAATATGTCTGTTCTCAGAAGTAGCGAGTTGAATACTAAATGTATTTTATGATAAGATTTAAAATTTTCATTAACAATATATCTACCACTACCATGTGGTCAAAAACAAACATTAGCATTCTCATGATTAGTGCTGTAGTTGTGCCTCCGCAGCATTATGAAACGTGAGAACAGACAACGTCCTACAGTCTCGTGATGGGATAACTACGTCTTGGTAAACAACATTTTATAAAAATTCTAAACAAAAAATGTATTTTGTTTTATATAATTATATAAATAATTGATCCTACGTATACTAATCTTTCCTTGAAATAAAAAAAAAATAATTAAATGAAAACATACATTACACGAATAACATAGAAGTTTTCTAGAAATATGTAGACATTATTTACTAAAAAGCGATGCGATTTTATCTACGCTTCTACGGAAAAGGCTCGAGGAAAATTGTATTATCGCTTACCGCCGAGCGACGACCGCCTGCACTCCATTGTACCTTTAATAATAACGTGAACAAGACACCGAGGTTTACGTTTGACGAGACAAACTTCTCAAAACATATATACTTATTGTTTATTTCAGTATACTATTTAAATTAAAAAAAATGCTATTTTAGTATTTTTTACTTAGAATAAAAACACAAAAAGTAGAATTTGAAATGTAAGTTTTTTTACTTTTATTAATAATGACTAGCTGGGCCCGCGGCGCGTTCGCGCCACTTCACCTGTAAGTCATGTACCCAAGCCGAGTGTTGGAATTATTTTAATTTTACATGATTTCCCAAACTATTCATTCAAATAACATGCTATAAGGGGCAAAGTTTATCTACATAAAATTGTCTTGATGATGAAGTAGCTAACGTTTGTAAGGATTAATATACCATCCCTAATAATAATGCTCATTAATCAGTTTTCGTTTCAATAAAACTTTGTCACAAAATACCTTATTGTGACTTAAGTGTAAGAGATAGACATATGGTATCGTATACTTTTTTAGATGTACTAAGGAGCAATATTTTTGTAGAACATTGTATTTACTTATCACTTATCATTACGCCAGCGCACGCGGATAAAGCAGTTAGAGTGCGCTATTTTTTCCGACTTATTAAACAAAAATCAATATTTAAGGCTAGCTGAGAGGTGTAGCCTAATGCTAGATAGCCTTTACTATTTTCCTCGTGAATCTGGCTATCATATACCAAAAAAAAAAATTTTGAATCCGACAGGTAGCTTCAGAGATTAGCGTGTTTAAGCAAACAACAATTAAACAAATAACTCTTTCGCTTTATTATTTTAACTGCCAATGTCTTAATACTTGAGGAAATGGATATTAAGCAGCAACTATTTCAAGTAGTACGAGTCAGCACATTTAAGTTCTTCGGGTATATGCCGCTATGAAGCCATGGTTCTTTGGAGAAGGTGGAAGGCACGATAATGCGCGGAAGGTCACAAATGCGATGAACCGATCAGATTAAGTGTCAACGGCCCCTATTACACGTCACGGCCATGACCACTCTGTCAAGAAGAAAAATAATAACAGCTTTCTTGTTTTCTAGTTATCGAATTACACGTATTTCACAAGAACAAAGCGACAGCAGAAATCACTTCGATCCATAACTAATATGAAAAATCAGATGGACTTCAAGACAAATATTGGCAAAGTTTAGCGTTATATGACACTTATATTACAAAAAATATCGTAGATTGGGCTTGCCTCTTTTGATAATAACATGAATTTTAAAATCATATAAGATCATTTCACATATCTTCACGATAACTTACTGTATACATATGATGGAGCAACCACTCTCTTACGAAAGCCAACATCCACGTTCCAACAATACATCAACCGAAATACGAGGACAGCAGAGATTTATTTTAAGATTTCTGTAAGAAAATTGGATCTGACCGCGTTTTGTTTACATCAGTGGATTTTATTTGAACGCCACCACTGCATTGCTAAAACTGCATTTTTGCTCTGACCAGAGATAAAAGTAGAGTTAGATTATTTTATAAAAGCGATGTTTTAGAAAATATTAATTTAATAAAATTCACAGCTTTGATATCATAAAAAGTAAACTATTGTAACTGCGTATCGATATAAGACAATTCAGCTAATACATTATTTCTCAAACATGTTTTTCATATGGTATGTTTCATTCAGGTGTCATTCATATCAAAATATATGAAACTTCATTTTAATGATTATATTCCCAGCTATCGACGAAATATAAATAAATATATTAAAATTAATGATTCCATTAAAAAAATGTTTTTTTTTAAGCTTTTACTTCTTTAGCCGCTTTGAGCACATTTTGATAGGTGAAAATCTTATGGGTTCGCGTCACCGACATGCTAATGTTAATCATATATCTATATCTGTTAGTATATATATATATATATATATATATATATATATATACGTATGCACGTATAACACATCGTATATACCTCACCGTGTGCTGTGCGCGTTAGACGTTATTTGGATGGGTGAAATCTTGTCAGTTCGCGTCACCAATATGCGTAATAGCAGTACATGTGACGTATTGTGCAACAATAGTGCTGTGTATATCTTTACAAGTAAAATAGAATGGATTTAGTAAAAAGTTTAATGTATATATATTGTATATTGTTCAAGTATCGTTTGAGTTTGATTATTATCTTAATTGTAGAATCACTGTGCAGTACAATAGTGAGTACTAAATAAATATACTAATGTTTTGAAGTTGTAAAATAAATAACAAGAAAAAAGCAAAGTATTTTTTTATTATTTTAAATATTCGTATTTATATTGGCGTTTGTTATAAGTTTTCACTTCTATCGGCAGTGCCTATGACTGCCAATTTCTTTTTGTTTCTATTTTTAGCTTTTGGGCATAATCTGAACTGATTAAGTGACGATGCTCAAATCAAAATAAAAAAATACTTTATTCAATTTAGGCCCTAAGAAGGCACTTATGAACGTCAAAAACTACTACCGGTTCGGAAAATATCCCAGTCATCGGGAAGAACCGGCAAGAACCTCGATCGGGCTTATCTTTTTTAATTGTTTTATTCCCAACTGTACAAATAACATTTACAATCAATAATCATATCATCATATTTATAATTTAGTGGATGCACGGAAAGGGAGTCACTTCCAGACATCACAATCATTCACATAATGATCCATCCTATAAATAACCTTTTGACAGTAAAACCTTTTTTACATGACAATTCATTGACTATGATATTACAAGCGGCAAAAGGCTACGGTAGCCGCTTACCATCAGGCGGGCCGTAACCTTGTTTGTCACCTTAGATGTACAAAAAAAAGTTAACACTAGACTGTGTATTAAACCCTATTTTGCTGTTTTTATTTAAAATTAACCAAGATAATTATTAAAGATACCGTTTAAGAATTTCAATCTCGAAGGTGTATTAAAAATAACACTGATATCGCAGTCTTCAAATTTATCTCATTTCAAGAATGTCTGAAAGGAAAATATTATGTAGCTGTTAGTTTTACTATTTATGAGAGCTGAAACGAGTGGGTTGACCCGTCAGACGAGAACGGGAAAATGAATTCTCATACCAGAGTGAAGTGTTTACTAAAATGATTGATTATTCTGTTGACAACCCAACGGATTGTTGTTATTACCTGATAACATTTTATGATGATTAAGCACAAATACCAACATAACAAGCACAAAAAATAACGTATTTAAATATAATATTCTAATTTTTAAAATTGATGTTATTTCTTACTAAAATAATTTAGTTATAATTAAATATTTTAATAATATCCGAAATTCAGCTACGTGACATTATAATGTTTGTTTCACAGTATTTTAGCTTCCCGCTGAATTATTAAAATTTCTTACGACTTTACTGTATATTAGTGCACAAAAATTTAATGTATTTAAATATAGTTCTATACATTTTTCAATTAAATATTATTTCTTACTAAAAGTATTTAAAGAACTCCATATTCCGATACGTAACATTATTAAGTTTGTTTCTCGGTATTAATTGTATCTTCCTATTCAATTAACAATCAACTAATTTTAGTTAAATATTAAACTGTAGTGTATTTTAGTTCCTTATTTATATTACCTTATATTTATCGAGCTAAAGATGTACTTTAGTTGATTGGTACTGCTCGACTTTGCAAGTGTTTGAATGGTAAGTTGAGTGACAAAAACGAAATTCAGACATTTGATATCAATCAGTATGACCTAGAAAACTAAACAATTAAGAGACAATAATCAAAATCGTTGAAAATCTTCCAGACAGAATTCTCAGCGGGTAAGTAAGATTACAGGCTGCGTAATTATTATGCGTGAGCCTGAAAGGGCCTCGCACAATGGAAAGTGTTTAGACATTGTCATCGTCCTGTATCATAAGACGATACAAAAGCCCCCTTCATTTGGAGGCTTCCCGCCTGATCTAAGGCTAAACCTCATTTACTTCATGTCAACGTGAAATACGGTAATGTCTTTCACGAATTCACCGCGGGAAATTTAGTAGAAAAGCGGATATACTTAAAGAGGGAATAATCAGAAATCATTGTGTCATTAAATAGGGAGATGAGATTTTTCAACTAAATTTAACGAATCAGCGATTTATTGATTTATGTTTTAGTGACAGTGGGCTCGGTCTTTTTTTTTTGTTTTGTTAGAATTATTTTAATATACAATACTAGAAATAAATATTTAAGTATGAAACGTTACCAAGTAGCCATTCTAGACCTAGAGAACTTGTATCCGATGGCCTTAATAAAAATAAAATAAATCCTTGACTAATCATGCATTGTGCGCAAAAATAATTGTGTGGGTTTTCGACATATCCAACGCCAACAAGATTTTTTTTTCGAAATAAAACAACGATACAACTCCTTGCAAAACTTATATGGGATGACCACACACATCTCATAATAAGGTGGTGTAAAGCAGGTAACATGACTTTTTTATATCGACATTCTTCTTCTAATTATCAAAATCATGACATCAACAATCAGTTCAACCTTAAACGAAACCTTTTCAGTTTACCTATATAAGGTTTCACTGCGGAAGTATCACAACCACACTCAGTAGCGGATTTCCCTTAAGGCCAACTAGGCCCAGGCCTAGGGCGGCCAGATATTAAGGGCGGCTAATCGTGACAAAAAATATACTACTTAATGCGAACATGTGTCGACATAATAAATAATAGTACCTAAACTAAAGCATAATATAGTGTTAAGACTCCAGACACGGAAAAAATTCAGTTTGAATTGTTGAAATGTTAACATCGTAAAACTGCAATACTTTATTACCATCAAATTAGAAATGTTTTAAAATTTAAGTAAATTCATATTATATTTACGTCACAGTGAACTTTGAGCTGAGAAGGAGGCGGCTGGTGCTACATGGCCTAGGGCGGCCAAGACTGCTAGTCCGCCTCTGCACCACACCTCCTTGCTTCTAGGGGAAGGGGATTCAAAGAGAGGTAGAGCACAAAGATATCTTTCTATTTCTCTACTTGGGGCAGTACGACTAGTGGAATACCTCCACCCTACAGAAGATCGCAGCTAAATAATCTGGCATTCCTGCCATGAGTAGGGCTTCCAGAGCTCCTTGGGGTAGGGGATTCAAAGTTGGCAATACGCTAGTAATATCTATGGTATTATAAGCGTACATAAGCTATGGTATTTGCTTAACCATCACGCGGGACGTATGCTTGTTTGCCAACTTAGTTTTGTATAAAATAAATCTGTTGCAAAGCGGCATTGTACGCGCTGCTTTGTTTCGGTCCGAAGAGTGAAGTTGGCAATACATCTGTTCGAACTCCGTCCTCGGGGGCAGCCTATTGTGTATGGCTTGCCTTTCTAGGTTGATATCTATAAGCGTAAGTGATGAGCTAACATCAGATGTACTGTATGCCTATTTGCTACATAACTGCTTAAATAACTCGTGGATTCGACCCAAGTCCGGTGAAGCTGTAAAAGCCGTTCGAGGCTCCTGGGCCTTTATGGCTAACAGTATAGTCAGATCGAAAAAAAAAAAAAAAAACGTGGATTCGATCACTTAGACTAACTATCGAACCTAGATTTCGATGTCCTAGAACATTCATCATAATACATAATCGCAAAAAAAAAAAAAAAACATCCGATTGTATTGACATTTAATTAACGAAAATTATATATCACTCTCAACTGAGATAGGCTATAAAAATAGCCAGTAATATGATTAAAAATAAAGTTATAAAACGAAACTAAGTACTGAGTAACAAACGCATAATCAAATTTCCAAGAACACATGAGTTTCAAAAAAATCCTATAAGTAGCTAGATAAGTATGAGAATAATATATAATATGATTACTAACGTAATGAGAAGAACAAGAAAAAAAATGAAAACTAGAAACTTTATTTAATTAGTTAAAACCCTGACAAAAATCATCGATCATGTTATCACACTACCACTACCGGTACGACCGATCCAGAGAAACTCCTCTTATAAACTGGACCGTGTGAATTTTAAATACATTAGAGATATTACGTAACAAATTCAAAGAGTAAAATTTAAAGTAATTTTAACTAGAAGCATTAAATTACAGTACAGTAGTTTCTCCTAGCAGGAGTCGGGTAAGTTTAAAGATTTATAAGACCAATTTATTATTATTATACTGGCAACCGCCCATTTCTTAGTTCACGTTAATTATAACACAAAATTTTATAAGAATAAAAAACGCCTATATCACACAGGGATAATGTAGATTCCTAATAGTAAAAGAATGTTTAGAAACTGATCAGTATTTCCAGAGATAACATATAAACTTTACTTCCTTATGATATAAGTATTAACTATAAAGTATAGAAACATAGATATAGATAAATACAAAGTGAGCATTTTTACAGATATCAAACATGTCTATGTTTTTATAATGCAAATGCTTGGACAATACTTAAATATACTGGTCTGTTACAGGTGTGTGAATTCCTTCACGCTCCAATAATAAAACTTATTGAGACTTGAAGACTTGCAATGACACATGCCAAATCTTTATTTTAGAGATGTAGCATAACTTCTATTGTAAGTTGATTTTACGATAATCGATTCTTTTTTAGAAATAAATAATACGATAATACAATTATGCTTTAAATGAGAATGTAAGCTGTGTAAATGAAATAACAAAAATAAAGTATAACAACAATTGAAATCGCATCTAGAACACTTGAATTATTGATTGCTTGACCCCAAAGATCAATATTAATTCTTTCAGGCGATATTCATCGTTGCTTGTTGTTGCAGTAAAAATGTAGTAATTACGTAAACATATTTTTTTATTCGAAATTATTAAATAAACTAATAAATTAAATGTACAACGACATTCAATCAAGTCGATCAATTAATACAATTTATTTTCGTTTCCTTGGTTTTATTATTTTGGTCCGCTCTAGTTTTAAGTAAAATAGAAAGTAACAAAAAATAAAACGAAAATTCACAAAAATTATTGTATAGAGGAAGTTATTTAGGATTTTATCATGCAAAATGAAATTTATTTTAATGACAATTAATAGTCGAAATGCATTTTTTTGGTTATGTCATTATTTCCACGTTGTAACAATTTACGTTCTGTGGATATCTCATCCAAGTCTTCGTATGATGAATAAAGTATAGTCAATCAAATATTTATATAAGTAACACAATTATAATTCATTTAAAGCCACAGTAAAAAAAATTATACATAATTAAAGTGGCCGGTGTATTTCCTCTCGTGCTATTTCTTGAGTAAGATAGAAGTACTCAATTAAAATTGACAATTAAATATATTAACGTAGAATTAAAAACACTTTCTTATTGTAAACAATTCGCTCAACCAACTGCGGTGAAGGTACAAAATAGCTTTATTCAACGGACGCGCCATTCCGTACCTCCATTCAATTGGCTAACAATGTATTTCAGATCAATACATTCAAAGGGAGTTTTTCGTCCATTTACGAAACGACTAATGGCCACCAATTTTTGTCGTTCCCAAAAATGTAGCTGTAATTTGGTCACCCCATTATTTGGGACTAAATATTGTCACGCAAAGTGATTTCCGTTTATTTATGAGAAAAAATGGTTTGGTAGCAATATATTCGTCGATAAAAAGTCACTATCCCATTAGTAAATAAAGGTTTTGATGGAGACATGACAAATTAACAGACAAGTCATTGATTTTATTACTACAACCGCTTCTAAGCAAGAACGAGGTACTCATATAATTTGACGACGTGTTGACGATTTCAATCGAAAGTTGTGTATTTTCCTACAATTTGGGAAAATTGATTAAGATTGTCGGACCTAAACACTATAATAGATACGCGAAGAATCTTAATCTATCATGTAGTGATAGATAGCCGCCATCTTGTTAGTGCTATTTTTAAGACTACAAGAATAATACGAAGTTAGGCATAAATGGCGTATATGTAAGGGCCTTAACAATTAAAAAATTGCCAAGTGTGTGTGGGGCCACCCGCAGTGTAAGGTTCCGTAGCTATCCGTCACAATATGCAGACTTAAGGATTATTCATGTTACACCGGGCCGGTCCGTGCCCCAGCTGGGCCGGGGGCACAGTGGAAGGTATCCGGCCGGCCTCGGCCCGGTGTAGCATTAATTAATTCACACAAAAATATTCTATAAATGTTTGACCGTGTCCCGTCTGGCGCCCGGCCTGGTGTAACAAGAATTATCCTTTAGAAAGGGATCTTCAAGTAATTTTTAATGTATTTTGTGCGAAATTACTTCTCCAAATACATTTCATAAATTGATTGACTATTAATAGCTAACTTGTAAAGCCTACTTACTTCCGATATTTTTCCTTTTAACTTCATTATATACTATACTACTACCATGAATTTTTTCACGTATCCAAAAGCAACCATTTATATGGCAGAAGGGGACACTTGACTCTAACAAAAATTAACAATTAATTAATATTTCGCAAATAATTTTACCAATTTGTCGGCGTGACTAATATGTGTACCCATACATACCGGACATACCGACATTATAAGGGTTCATTTTGACTACAGAACCCTAAAAAGGAAGTGGATTGGAAATAATAACATAGATCGTGAATTCTGAGATGCCAAAAAAACTCCCTGCAAAGTTCTAACAAGGAAGCCACCATTTTGTTATTCTAGTTTTTTATTGTTCATATCAGTCTTATTGGCGAGCTAGAATATATAGAAAACAACATGGTAGTGGGTAGAACACAACATTAACCAAACGGTCACGGTATCTTACGGTATTTCCTTTAAAAATTCAATCATTTCAAAACTAAATCATAATCTAAAAATACCATTCGTTGGATTTTACAAATAAATAACTTTAGAATTTAGTTTTGAAGAATTGAATAGTTAGGTTAAAATATAAGTTCAATAAAATCATTCGATTTCTCTTCAACTGGTATGAACTGTTAGCTGCTAACGATCTTGTTACTGGAATGCTTCTCCGTACGTTAGAACCAGTCCGAGGTAATATAAAGGAGCGTAGTCGCCAGATAAAAGGAAGCCGGTTTAAAGGAGACGCCCCAGCACGAATTTAACTGGAAAAAGAAGATTTCTTTATTTGACCGTCCTACTGTTGAGGAATGAAATCCCAAAATTATGAAATATTTGCTTTTATAACGTTTTTCGTTTTTATAAAGTATTTTTCTCTTTTGGTGCGCTTAATAGAGAGTAAAATTCAGAGCTACATGCGTGTTGCATATCAGGCTGTTACGCATTGCTAGTGAGACGTTTTGAAGAGTAGTGAGGAGTGACAACTTTTTTTCGCACAATAATATAATAATAATAACAATAGGTGCGAGCGGCACCTGAGTTTTCTTGGCACTGAACTCAACCAAATTACTTGCTCGCCATGTAGATATGCGGTTCAATGATTGGTTAATTTCAATGACAAGTTTTACCTGTCTCTTTTCTTTTTCTCCCAGTTCGCATGTAGGCTTACTGTAATAACACCCATGAATGATGCTGTCATCTACGTGGCAATGAGTATGTCCTGAAGGACATATCATTGATATGCAGAAGAAACAGAGTAGGTGAAGGCAGAGTGCATTAAGGAATTTCTGCATTTATCGACATGAACTGCAAATCACACCCTTCAACAAGGACACAAATTCTGCGTTCAAGCAGAAAGCCAGAGATCCATTTGCACAGATTGTCGGGAAGTCAGTACGCCAGAAATTCGGAGAGAAGTCCACAATGCCAGACCCTATCAAAAGCTTATGTAAATAATGTACGCCAGAACCTCGCGTTTCTTATCAAAAGCATTCTCCCCAACTGTGCAGTACATACGAAAAATTGGTATTCTCTTACTACAATTATATTAGAAGAACATGACAACATTGAGCTGATGCTGCAGCAAATTCTGGAATCTCCAAGATATCTATTTCTTCACTAACTTACGGTAGATATATCGTGTTTTGGCTCATTGGAATGATCTTAATCAATAGATTCGTTGTGTTAGGTGTTTCTTAAATTTTCAAATTACTTTGTATAACAATATTTTTCTTCTACCAATAGCTCAGGCTCACTCTCAAACACCTATTTATCTTCTTTTTAGCAATTCAAAATATTCTTACAATAAAACTGTAACTTACTAGTATGATTACTATTCATTACACATCACAACAGTAATTCCCAAGAACACGCCATAAGGAATAAAAAGAAACGTCCCCGTGTATCAACCGGGGTCTGGCACGTAATTACAACGTAATCCCGGTAATAAAGACGTTAGAGTTCAGACTCTGTGTCGCGCTGATAAACGATGAAATACATGAGACGGGGTCGAGTCTCTCCTTCATTATGTATAAAATAATATAACTTTGTTCCGAAATTAACCATTAGAATAAATTACCTCAAACGAATGAATGTGATTAATAAATTAAGGATAAAGAACTTGTAATCTGGTCGGTGATATATGAAAGTTATTCCTATGTTACTTTTATAATTTTACTAGCCATGTCCTACGGTTGCACTTCTGTTAAATTTATTCAACGGATGCGATTCTTACTTCCCGAATGTGCCTAGAGCTGTCCAGATGGCTTGACGTCCATGGTTACTGCTCCGTACCTTAGAGTTGTAGCGTGAAGCTATTCCTCAATAAATAGGATATGAAATTAACAATATTTTATTGATGTTGACTGGTACTTTCAGAATTTATTGCGTCCAAACAAATAACCAAAAACACAAAATCGCTCGCGTCGACTATAGAATGCCGTGGGTCGAGTAGACGCGCTAATCGTACTGCCCCCGCTCCCAACCACGGCGATCGCCCGCCGGTCTTTTTAAAGAATGCTTATTGTGGATGTTCCTTAGAAGATAGACATATGCTATCGCAAACTTTTTTGTAGGTCTTTTTAAGATATACAATTATGTAGAACATTATTTTGATATATATATCTCTTATGGTTTATTCAGTGTAAGCTCGAAAAGCGTCATTTTTCCGAATTGATTCACCATATCATCACTGCTTATTTCGTATGTTACGTTATCTTACAAAATATATCCTAAAACCTGGCCAGATAACATAGCTATGAATTAAAGGAAAAACAATGTAAGCCGGATAATTGCTTTCCGCGTAAAAATAACATAAACAGACAGACAGACCGAGAGACGTTGAGCTGTATAATATGTGAATACTCGTATGAGTATCGATTAGCTTTAATATTCATGCTTCACAACTGGGCAAGCACCTCTCCTTATTTTGTAAATATTGTCTGTCAATAAACCTCAATTATCCATAGAAAAAAAATCTTTCTCGTTGATATTAGAGTACAAAACCAGAATATTAATTCCTACTTTGTTTTATTTTTTAGCATTTCGACGTGTTTTTGAAATTCTTTGTTAAGTTGTACGAGTATTTATACATATATTTTATACTCCTATAGATAATTTAATAAAACAATTTAACTTATACAGTAGGGGCTAATTAATATAATTAATAATTAGTGCAATAACCTCTAGAATAGTTACAATTATTTTTAGCATCATCATTTTGCTGATAAAGTTTGTACTTACTTCTCATTTCTTTGTAGATGCGTAGTGTTATCTACAATCTGCCTGATTTTCGGATATATCGACGATAGGCTCCATAATTTGCTGTAGTGTATGTGGGAGAGTAATATTATTTTAATTTATTAAGATTTGTAAATTAACTTCCGTTATAGTTATGTAATTGACTAATACGATGGTGGGACTAATGACAAACCATTTTGACAAGCAAACCGTGGCATAAATACGGTTGTAGGGCTTCTCGACAGATTTCGTGGCTGAGTGCCGTAAGCGCTCGCCCCCAAACCCAGGTGAAGCTGTAAAAGCCATTTGAGGCTTCAGGGCCCTTATGGCTAACAGTATAGTCAGTTCGAAAAAAAAAAAAACTCTCGTTAGTTCAGAATTTGTGCAGTCGCGGATACGGCACGACAGTGCTCTGAATTGTCTATACAGTTTTATTTTTCGCGCCCACATGTATACGAAATGTATCTACAAGATTTAAACCACCGATATATATGTACTACGTAGGTACTAGATTTCACAATAGTATCACTCTGTTGGAATGAGCTGCTCTTCGACCTATGCACCTGACTTTTGTGTGGCTTTGATATTTATGCAGTGTGGGCGCGTACGGAGCGGCACTGTTACAATACGATAATGCAGGTAATTCGAATCAAAGCGTGAACCTGGAAGTAAATACCAATCCATTAGTCAAGTAAAAATATTGATGTTCAAGTGTAAATAGTAGTCATATCGTAATACCACAATATACAAAATATTTATTCTTTTAAATGCCACACTATCTTTATCTATGTACGTTTTGGTCGTGAGAAAATTATATTCTACGCGATCTACCGCAGATGCGCTGCATGTTTTAATAGTATTGTTAGATGATATTAATTAATAGTTTAGCGCTGCAGCAAACTTTGGTTCTAACTCTTAACAGCAATACTTTATAAGCGATCCAGCGCTGCATATTTTAATAATTCGGTTAGACGTTTTAATGTTTTAGCGCTGCAGCGAACTTTAGTTGTACCTTTTATCAGTATTTGAACAAATGGTTTTCATGAACGTTCTTGTCTATCGGTAGAATATATATCACTGATTTAAACTAAATAATTCTGGATCACTCCACATGCTAGCATCAGAAAAATTTCAAAATCATCTATTGGTTATTGATGAATGGATGGATCGATGGCGTAAAAAAGTAAATAAGTTCATGTAACATTTACCCTTAAAAGGTAAACCTGTCCACCTATTAAATTATAAAATAACGCATTTGCTCCAGCGGAACATGTAAAATATTTGGGTATACACATGAACCGTAGACTTAATTGGAGGAAACATATATGGACCAAACGCAAGCAATTGGATACTAAACTTAGAATCATGTATTGGTTAATAGGACCGAACTTATAACTAACTCTCACTTGTCTGAAAATCACATTACATATGGTCATTTTAAAAGCTATTTGGACATACAACTGTGGGACCACAAGTAAAAGCAATAAAGAAATTTTAAAAATATTCCAAAATAAAGCATTACACAACATGCTGCACATCCCATCCTATATCAAAAATAAGGAAATATCAAATTATCCATGGACCTTAACGTTCCCACTACCAAGCAGAAGATTGATGCAAACAGCAAAATATATCAAACTAAACTTTACCATAATAAATATACTGGCATCAAAGCTGGAAGGCGAAGGAAGTATAGTGCACAATCGGTTTAAAGGTTGAAAACCTTAAACATAGAGTTTAACATTAATTTACATACTGACAAGGTAGACTCATTGGAGTTACTACAAAAGCTAAATATTTGAATACTAAAACTTTAATATCAACAATGAAATGGCTCATTGTAACTAACATTTTTAACGAAAATTTCTTTGGAGATTTCTCTCTACTCGGCGCAGCCCGACTGGTGGAATACCTCCACCCTACAAAAGATTGCAGCCAATTGACCTAGTGTTGTATTTCTGCAGTGAGTAGGGTTTCCAGAGCTTCTTGGGGTAGGGGGGTTCAAGGTCGGCAACGCGCTTGTGATACCTACGGTATTGCAGCCATTCATAGGCTACGGTAGCCGCGTACCATCAGGCGGGCCGTATGCCTTTTTGCCACCTTTGTAGTATAAAAAAACATTAAATAAAGGAACAGATTGCAACGTTACAATACATGACAAAAAAAAGAAAAATTCTAAGCTTCTAGCCTAAGTCTAAGCGTCATTCTAAAGTACCTACAAGTTGCTTATTAGAAAATTGCAATGTCATCTTTATCATGAGTGCAAGCTACGATCTTGCGGTTTTAACGTTAGAATATTTATTGCCTTTATATTTTTGCCTTTTTGTTTTAGCTTAATTGAAAATTGACGTTACAACATTGATTGATTACAATATCGTGACTTCGACTTTTATGTTCAATATTATCTGGTTTTCCCTCTCGAAGAAAGTATATGGTAAAATTGTTTAGATTTAATCATATTTGCAAATTTACAATCATTTGAAGAGAAATTTGAAAACTAGACGTTGATAATTTTATTTATAAAGAAGTCATACTGCCCTATGGCAATCCAAAACAGTTTCAGAATGAGAAGTGGTCGGAAAAAGTTATGATTTTCTGTGAAACTATATCTATCTATACATATTATGAAACGCAACGTCTCTTTGTCTGTCTATCCGTTTATTTTCTGCGCTTACCCAACAGAAGTCTATTAACTTTCCCATTAAAAACTCGCTAGAAAATTGCTTGACGTTAATGGTTACTGCTCCGCTCTTTAGGGTCATAGCGTGAAGTTATATAGCCTATATTAACTATTTCTCATGAATATGGCTATCATATACAAAAAGTATTTTTCGAATCAGAATTGTAAATCCAGAGATTATCGAGTTTAAGCAAACAAAAAATCTCTTCAGCGTTTGTCGACCAGTGCTGGTGTCATACACTACAGCTTCCTAAGATCAGGCCGGACGATAATGGAAGTTTTTTTTTAAGCAATTTAATCACTGAACTTCCTATAAAATGGCGAATGTGCATAGATGAAATAATTGTACGTACATACTTCGATTGATTAAATGTATAAATAATTTCATTATGTTTTTTCCATATAAAACGCTAATTTTATATGTAAGGACCTAACAATATATTAGTATAGATTAACAGTGCGTGAACAAATCTGTCAAGTATTGTATCAGACATTGTTAAAGAACTATAAAATTTTATATAAAAGTAGGCTATAATGCTATACCTAATTATGATATGTACGGTTTTTTGGTTTTAATTGAATTTTAGGTTTTTTGTTCATATATAAATAAACAAACTACACAACAGTGTACTTGATCTTTAAGTAATAAATAAAAAAGGTTCCGACAGAAAGTTACTTGGTGATTATACTGTTTCGTACTAAAATTACCAGGCCGCTATTGGAACTGGCTCTATCACAGGCCACACAGAATAAATTTGAACCGCAAAATAATATTGTCCATACACATTTTTTAGCCCATTGAATTTATAAAATACCGATATTTTACGTGTTTTGTAATTGTACCGAAGAGTATTAATACTTTTTCAAATAATTGTGAGACAAAAAATACCATTTCTCATACTAACACTGACACCCTCTTTAATAATAACCTTAGGGGTAAAATTTCAAGGAATACCTTCTTATATTAAGCCTACATGTATCCGCTTATCCCATACAAGAACAAAGTCAGGCACTTGAGTTATCTCTTCAAACTTCGAGAATTTTTAAAGGGTTTTGACCAAATTTGCCCAATAAAGCAATGTTGGTAGATAAAAGAATTTTTTTCTCAAGCGCCTTTCCACCGCTTATTATTCTTTGAAGATTTCCATTGAACTTTCTTATCGAACAAAATATTTATCTTACATTTATTTGGGAAAGTATTTTGTTCAAGCAACCTCCTATACTTATAGCGTTACTCAAATATCTTCTTGATCAAACTCGTCATTTCGTATTTGACCAATAACTCATAAGGATGTCTGATCAATTTCCAATGTATTTTTCTATACATATAATATATACACAAACGCAGGGGGAAATAAAATTTGCGCGTAAAAATATTTAATCTATATATATATGAAACTGTACTAATATTATAAGCTCTAAATATTATTTTTGTTTGTTTTAGCGCGTACCTAAATCTTTTGATCTCCCAGTTAGATTTAATAAAATATATTTTATTAAATTATATTACTTGTTTATTGAAGAAGGTTATAAGCTATCTAATATCACACTACGATACTTAGGAACGGATCAATCACCATAAAAAGATCAGAAAGTACGCGAAGCTAGAATGAAGTAATAATGCGGTCGTGCCATAGGCCCGTGTGGTACGGCACTGGTCATCGAGCACTATCAAAAAAGGCCGACAAAAAAATTTGTTTACGTCAAAGTACAGTAAGTTTCTATCAGTACTTTTTTAATTAAACGCAAATGATGTACAGTTTTAATAAGTACTTTTGTTTAGTTTGAGAGTAGTCACCATTATTCACATAATGATTCACCCCAATAACCTTCAACCAGTAAAACCGGCTTTGTATATATAATTCTTGAACTTACTATCCGGAAAATATGTAACGTGCTTTTAGAATTTTATTTAATAGCAACACTTAAATAACTTTTATTTGTTTTATCACATCAAAAGTTGTAGATAACTAAAATAAAACGTGTTCATATTAAGCGAAGAAGTAGAAAAAACCAGTAAGGTAAAACCACCAGTAATTGACACTGCACCAATAGTTGACACTTTGACGAAGAAAATTAAATATTAAGAAAAAAAGGAAGCCAAAGATCGAGATGGCCAAAATCACTGATTACTGACATATTTGTAAGGTTATAAATACATATAGGTACAGTCAGTTACAAAAGTCGGTTAACAAACTGAAGACTTCAAATCAATTTAGTATTAAAAGAAGTCTTGATACAAAACGCTGGATTAGGTACAGGGAAGAGTGGTGAAGTACTCTTCCCTGTACTTATTCCAGTGATTTGTGTATCTACTTTCATTACAATCCTTTTTTGTGTAATTCTTAATATAAGCATACCTATGTAAAACCTAGTGAAAATAAAAAGTGTCAACTACTAAATATATTTGTTTTTACTAGGTGTTAACTACTAGCACAGTACCTTTATTTTATTAAAAAATAACATAAAAATACACATTAGTTTTATTGCTACAATTCTTGTCACATTCTGGAAGGGGAATAATTTGTTCAACTATTACCATTTAGAAGTTCCCTCTAAGATGATTTCATACCAAACTATGTCAATAAACATATTAATAAATCATTAAGGTGTCATCTACTGGGTATTTTACCTTACGATAATAAGATCAGGCCATTAAGTGCTACGGTAAACTCAGATGCTTGAAAATATTTTACTTGGTGATATGAAACAACTATAGACTCCTTTTAAGGCAAACTAAATGTGTAGATACGATAATATTAAACTAATCTCCAATGTACCCTATTAAATAGATCACTTTTAAATTTTATTTAAGCTATTCATTTTTATTACAAGGGCAAACCTCTCTGCTCACGTTTGTAAATATTTTATTAACTACCTAACTATTCAAATGTCTGAAAAGTTTCAATGATTGTTATGGAATAAATTTAAAGTTTTCAAGTACAATTTTATATCCAAAAGTTTAAGTATAAAATATAATATTAAACACTAAATGTATTATTACCCAGTTTTAAGACTAACAAAAAACTATAGGACTACTACTAATTCAAAGAGGTAAAGTTTAGGCCGTTACCATACTAGCGTTTGTTGAGCGTGCGCATTTGTTCAACGTTTGACCAGCGGCGACAAGAGGGCACGCTGCGTGTACGAGACGCGAGCGGTGCATTATGCAGGCGCGTGACGTAAACACCGTCGCGTGCGCTGAGCGTCAGCACTTGTCAAACGTTCTAGGAACGCGTACGCTCGATTAACGTTAGGCTTATATTATGTTTGTAGAAGAATATCTAGAACTACTAATCAAATTCTAAAAACTCTTCCACTTAAAAATAGCAACATTAAGGTAATGGCACCTATAGATGACATACCACCTAAAGATGACAGTATCTCATAACCTTTCAAAAAACAAGAGTTTAAAAAAAGTAGCGGGAATTTTATTTGTTGCATTGACAACACTGATTCTTCTCCCTGGAGACAACATAACAAAACAATCAAACGCCATTGTGGTTTCCATAATACGGTCTTGTTTATGTTTGTGGTTGTATCATTTGCTGTTTTTCGCTTCAATTCTAGTGATTTGGTTAACTTAAGTGTTTTTACTATTTAAGTTTTTTAATCTCGACATTTATCGCAAAGATATACCTAAATAAGTTTTTGTCATTGTTAGACTTAACTTCACAACAAAGCGCTTTGCACAGTCATTTTGGTTATGGGTTGGGGTTGCAAAGGCGGTGTCATGTTTAGGTTCCTTAAAAGGCGCAGTTTCCTAAAGATGATCGTATTGTCATCTTAAAGTTTTTTAGCCCCGATTGATGTTTCAGTGCTATAAAAGTTAAAAAATAAAAAGAATATGTGGGATTTTTATTTCGGTGCAATAGTTGTCCAGGAACCTTAAGCTGACAGCTATGTCATCCTTAGGTTCTTAGCGTGTCATCTTTAGGTTATGTAAGGTAAGTAACTTTTTATTTTGTTAGGTGAATGAAGACGATGCCTCCCACAAAAATTCTGCAGTATGATGAGGAAGTTATGACAAAAGCCCTGGATGACGTGATGCGTGGGGTACCTGTGTACGCGGCTGCTAAGAAGTACAAAATACCCCGCTCTACACTTCGGAGCAAGGTCAAAGGGATCAACCCAATATCAAGAAAAATGGGAGCCCGTACGGCTTTTACGGCCGATGAGGAACTGAAAATTGAGGAATGGGTCCTTGAATTAGCGAGAAAAGGATTTCCCGTTTCGAAAGGAACCTTTTTAATAAGCATGCAAAGATTAGCCGCTAAATTAGGGAAGGACATTTTCCGTGATAAGGTTCCATCCAAAAAGTGGTATGGCAGTTTTATGAGTAGACACCCTCGGATTTCTAATCGCGTTGCCCAAAATTTAACAAAGAGCAGGAGCTCAATAACAAACGAGCAATTAGACGGCTGGAAGAATGACGTTTATACGTATTTAGAGGGAAACGGATTGGCGAGCGTCTTGGATGACCCCAAACGCGTATTTAATGCTGATGAGACAGCATTTTTCTTGCAACCAAAAGCCGGAAAAGTTATGGCTGAACGCGGTTGTAAAAATATTTATCAAGCGGTTGGTAATGACGAGAAAGAGTGCATTACAGTTCTCTTTACGGGCAATGCTAATGGAGATCTTGCACCACCCTTGGTAGTCTTCCGTTATACACGTATTCCGCTCCATATCACCGTAAATGTGCCAACATCATGGGCTATAGGAAAAAGTGAGCAGGGATGGATGACCTGCGCAATTTTTTATGAGTACATTGGAAACCAGTTCATTCCATGGCTGGAAAAAGAAAAGATAGTGCGGCCAGTACTATTTTTTGTCGATGGCCACGTCTCCCATCTATCTATGGAGGTTAGTCAGCTTTGCAGCCAAAATGACATCGTTTTAGTGGCCTTATACCCCAACGCCACCCATTTGCTGCAACCGATGGACGTCTCCGTATTTCATACGCTGAAACCTTCGTGGAAGGAGAAAGCTTTACAACATCGATTAAGCGGTGGTGAAGTGTCAAAAAGTAATTTTTGTGCCTTACTTAATCAACTTTTATTGGATGTGTATCGGCCAGAAATTTTGACAAATGGGTTCAAAAAATGTGGGTTAGTGCCCTGGAACCCTTTGGAAGTCACTGTTAGGCCTGCTGTGCCACCGAAGGCAACTGAACCCAATACAGAAACTAATTTGTGCTGTCCTAATTGTATTCCGTGGCTGAAGACAGTAATCGGGGCAGAAAAAATTGCTTCTTTTAGTGGGGATAAAGATTCCATCCCTGTTACCGACCATTCTCTGTACGAGCTATGGAAGAAGGTGACAACAGGATTAGAAAAAAATACTGTGACTATTTTGGAAGCCCCTTTAGCAAATGCAGAGGATCCTATTGAAGACGGAATGGAAATTCCTGCTCCTTTGGAAGTTTCTGCTCCTTTAGATCCTGTTGAAGACGGAATGGAAATTCCTGCTCCTTTGGAAGTTTCTGCTCCTTTAGATCCTGTTGAAGACGGAATGGAAATTCCTGCTCCTTTGGAAGTTTCTGCTCCTTTAGAGGCTTCGGGTTCTTTAGAAGTTTCTGTTCCTTTAGAAGCTTCTTCTCCTGTAGAAACTCCTATTCCTTCTACATCATCTTATATCCCGTCGCCTTTTAAAAGATGCCTTTTTTGGCCAAAGGAAAGTACGGTACCGAAAAAGAGAAGGTCGAAGGAAAAAATCCCTTCGGTGATTTCATCCCCTCAGTGGCAGGAGTATCACCAGAAAAAGTTAGATCTGAAGAAACAGAAAGATGTGGAGAAACAAAAACGATTGGCGGCTAGGCTTAAAAAGAGGCAAGAAAAAGAGGACGAGAAGTGCAAAAAAGCCGCGAGGCGCCTCTTTACCTATTCTAGAAAAACTAAAGAAAGTGAAGATTCAGATGCTTCATCAAATGACGAAGCTGGGAGTTTGAAATCGTCGTCTGGAGGTGAATGGGATGAAAAAAGCTCAGGATCCTCCGAGAATGAGCTACAAGCCCCAAGGAAGGAGGTTGGGGAGTATGTTGCCGTAAGATACGAAAATAAGATTTTTCCTGGTAGAATAATCGTTGTCAAAGAAGATGGAGTCGTCGTGACTGCCATGGTGCGTCATGGGCGACTGTGGAAATGGCCTCAAAGGGAGGATCGGTTATTTTATGCTTGGGACGATGTTGTGGGCAAAATAAAAACGCCCACCAAATTTAGTTCAACTAGGGAGATTTATGATGTGCCCCAAGTTGCAAATCTTTAATTTCTTTATTCTAATTAAAATAAATGTGTTATTATTTTTGCTAATTTGGCTTTTTAATTTACACAGAAACCTATGTCATCTTTAGGCGCCGTCATTGTCATCTTTAGGAACCGAACGAATTTTGAATGTCATCTATAGGGGCCAATTGAGTGATTAAAAAAAAATTAGTTCCATTACATCTATGTAAACGTAGGGCGCTGAAAACTTTCTAGCTGATAGACAAATACTCAAAGCCTGTTTGAGCACTAACAGCCATGAAAAATTTTGTAATTTGTGGTTTCCACGGTGCAAGATGTAGAAAAAAATCCTTAATGTGTCATCTATAGGTGCCATTACCTTATCCCTGAGTGCTATACTTATGCTATTTTGTATTGTAATCATACTTATTATTTCTCAAAGGTGTTTTTTCCTGACAACGCCATATTTCCTTTAATTCTTCATCAAAATTGACGATTCTAAAACGATGTAAAGCCTATGTTTCCCGCAATAAACAAAAAATAATAACATTTTCATAAAAAAAAAATTGAAAACTTTTTAATTAATAATGCCATCTGTCAGTACTAATGAAAAGAAATTGAAAGCACCATCTATTAACAATCCGTTTAACTATTGTGACAGTTTTTAGATTGTTTACATTCGATAATGTGTGCAATATTCACACGGGTTAACTAGTAATATGTATTATTGAATCATATAGTGGCCGGTTCCTAGTCTAATATAAAGTGTCATAAAGATTTTATTAAAACTCTGAAATCGATGTGATTAATGTGATTATTTATTATGTACTAACTGTGCCCGCGGCTTCGCTCGCGTGGACTACTAAAAAAGTTTATTTTTTATTTTTGGTGCGGATCCCTAATTATTTTTCCAAAATAAAAGTAGCCTAAGTTATGCCTTATAACATCAGCTTAACGTCCTGTCAAAATCGGTCCGACCGTTTCGGAGATTACACGGAACAAACAGACAGAAAGCAATTTTAAAAATGGGTTTTTTGTTATAGGTGTTGTGTATTATTTCATATGCTTTTAGTAAAAATGTGTTATTTTGACATTACAAATAGACACTTCAATTTTATTATGTATATGTATAGATAAATAAATCTACACAAGGATAAAAAAATCATATCACAATGTTTATCCTCAACAACAATGTTTGCTTTTATAGATCGATAACAGCGATAACGGATAAGTACTAGCTTATAAGATTCGCCCGCGCTTCTACGAGGAATCGCGAACATATCCGCATGTGATGGATTCTGGAAAGATCGTTAATTTGGATATCGTAAGTAGGTACTTTTACAGAAGAATCATTTACACAGAAACATCATAACATTTACATATAACAAAAACTCCTGACAATTTATTGAACAGTGTTCTCAGCATCCAATATTATAGGTTCAACGCTTTATTTAACATAACAAGGGTACTTTAGGGTGAATCCGTAATACCTCGACAGGTTCATCGATCCGCTTCAGCTGTGCAAGGACATTGCCTCGACGATCATGTCCTACTGTCTGTATCATGGTGAGTTTTCTGAAGAGCTGTTTAACCTAATTCCCTCTTTTCCCTTTCCACAACAGAACCGCACGCGCTGAGCTTCGGAGCCCCAACTTTAGGGTAATCTCCATCTCCATACGAACAAAGAAGTTCAGTACGTTATATCTTTACCGTAGTGTGAAAATGTAGAACTATCTTCTAACCAGTGTGCTCCCTCCTTCCTAGAACATAACTTCTTCAAACATAACGTGAAGAAACATTTGAGTAGAACGGCACGGAGTAGTCGCCATCGTTTATGGATCGTACAGTGATCACCATCAGTTACAGTGGCGTGCTACGATAAAAAACAAAAATCGCCAAGTGCGTTTCGGGCCACGAGCAATATAGGGCGTAGTTGCCCGTCACAATATACAGACTTAAAGAACGGGCTTTCAGTAATTTTCAATGAAAATTTGTACGAAATTACATTTTATAAGTTGATTGACTATTACCCGTTGACTTGTAAAGCTAGTACCTCTGATAATTTTTTTTCTTTTAACTTCATTATATATACTACAACATGAATATTTTCACATATTCAAAAACAACCATTTAGCTGGCAGGGAGAGGGACACATAGAGTCAAAAAATTGCACTTTAAAGCTTAATATTACGACACGGATTCTTTTTTTTTTTGTGGACACAATTTCACACACGGCCATTTAATTCCGTACTAAGCATAGCTTGTATCGTGGTAATTAAACAGCTGATATACCATACATATATATATATATAACACCCAGACACACAACTAACAATTATGCTCATCACACAAAAGTCAGTCATGGGCGGGGATCGAACCCGCGACCTCTCGGCTCAATAGTAGGGCTTACTACAACTGCGCCACGAGGCCTGTCAAAATGTCTTAAATCGAAAACTGGTTTTTCGACAATATTATTAAACAACCTATCCAAAGACACCCCACAAGAAGAGATAGATAGACGAGAAAAACAGTTCATTCCCCTTTACGTGTATATGTATTCGTGTATATTCAAAAATTAAAACCCATACTTAATTACAGATTTCTAGTACTAAGAATCTCTGAGTTTAGCCACGGACAGACAGACAGACGGACATAGCGAAACTATAGGTATGGGTTCCTCGTTTACATCGGAACCTAAAAAATACATTGTGTCAGTTGATTCAAACGACATATTTCTAAACAATACAAGTTTAATATTTTCCAGTGGAAATTCAAAAAAAAAACTATTAACACTTGTCACTTTTATTAGAACTACTCACGGATTAGATCCGAAAAGAAGGTAAAATAAAAACATCTCAATTTCATAGTAATAAAAAAATATTCCCATCAACTTCGTGTCATTTTGTCGCAAATCAAACTTTTACCGTTCTTATTATGCTCAAGGTTACCCAAATTAGTCGAGGCCAAAAAACAAACGTAACGGTTGATTCTCTAATAAAATTATATCTGCATCATTAAAACTTTGTCTGTTGAGCGACGAGCGTTCTGATAAACGGGAAAGTTGTCTTTTCGAGGTGAATTACCCGCCGGAGATATCTATATAATAATTATCAAAATTTACTTATCTAAAAACTACTCTATGCTACACTAGTGATTTTAATTTTTGAATGAGCAGAACAATCTCGATGTTATTTTCTCAAAGGTGTTTTTGTGGTAACGACATATCTCCCTTAATTATTCATGAAAATTTACGATTCAAACGTCATTTTAAAGCTTACGTTCAAAGCTATTATTAGCCTTCCTAATAAAAAAACAACTAACGTGTAGGAGGTGCCATCTATTAACAATTTGTTTAACTAACATGACAAGTGTTAGATTGTATATCTTTAATGTGCTGAATTTTCGGACGGATCAGCAAGTAAGTAGTTTATTGTTATAATTGCGATGATAATTACTTTCAAGTCATCTCGAATAGCACATCGGTGGATGTGTGTTCTAATTCGACAACGTGCTTACGGTGAAAAAAAAACAAAAAAGTGGAATTCATTCCCGGCGCCTGTTTTTCCACCCATCTTTCACATGAGGTTCTTTAAGTAAATATTTAAAAAAATCAACCATATTACGGCCATACCTTATCTTGTGGGTTTCATCCATATGTCACCATCTATACATATAATAAAATTGAAGTGTCTGTTTGTAATGTGGAAAAACACATTTTTACTAAATGCATATGAAAGTACACACGTTAACTACAACAAAAATCTATTTTTTAATTTTTGTCTGTGTGTCTGTCTGTTTGTTCCGAGTAATCTCCGAAACGGTTGGACTGATTTCGACAGGACTTTCACTGGTAGATAGCTGATGTTATAAGGAATAACTTAGGCTACTTTTTTTTAGAAAAATAATTAGGGTTTCGCACAAAAAATAAAAAACTTTTTTTTGTAGTCCACGCGAACGAAGTCTTGGGCACAGCTATTATATAATAAATATTAATTAAAATATGCAACTACATAATTTTTATACTTATGATAATCAACCGAAACTATAACATTCATAAACTTCTTTCAAGTAATTCAATACTTAAGTAAAACATTGTTTTTGTTTACTGGTTTACGAAGAATAAAAGTAACTTCAAAGTATAAACACATTACTAAAAAAAGTCTCGTTCGAATGCATATGATTTTCATACCATGTAATTCTAACGTATTGAATTAGCAGATATACAAATAACTAGTATCGACTCATCTTTTATCGGTAACTCAGGGTGAACAGAAAATGGTAACACAACCCAACGATTGCATATTCTTTAGGCTTCATATTTTCGATAGTTTTTTTTTTATCAATACTTCGTAATATTGTTGTTTAAGTTAATACAGCCTTGAACATATATTTTAGGCAACCCATCGCAATACTTTTCTTTATATATAATATTTGATAAAAAAATACTTTTCGTCCGTTAAGCAGATGGGTGAAAGACGCTTCGCTGTCGGATCTTGGATTATAATTCGAGTAACTGGGAGTTTTTGGCAGGATCTCGATCTGTTATATGGTAGTTTTTATTTTCATTCAGTAACTTATGCTATGTTATATTGTTACTGTATTGTGAAACATAGTTCAGTTATTGTACACATGGGCGTAGCTAGGACTTTGTCTGGGCGGAAGGAAAGCAGCCAGCGTAAAACTAATGTAAATGGAATGTTATGTGGAAGCAATGATGATGACTCAGTGGTAATGTGTACGACTTCGCGTCGATTGACTTGAGTTGGAGTCTCTAAATAAGCCTGAGCTTTCGGTGAAGGAAAATATCGTGAGAAAACCATAGCATGGTGGTAGGGCTTAATCTAAATCCCGCCTATCTAGCTAGCGTACCTAGCCCGCGTAGCTACTAGCTACCACCTTCAAGTTGAAAATCTGTCCCCAAACACCAGTAGGTGTGTTCCGGCAGTTACACTTGAGAGCCAGTCTTCCACTAGGTTTAGCGTGTTATCATCTTGTGTCACATTTTCACGTAAGATCAGGTAAGATTGTGGCCACTACGCCGAAACTATAACGATAAAGAAAATATTATTCTAGTGTGACAAAACTATTTAGTCTTCCTTTCAGGAGCACTTCGACCGAACGGTTCCCAAACCCTTGCTAGATCTGCCCGTACCTGGCTATGCTCATAATTGTGCACAAATTAACTAGAAATTATTTTGCTACAAAAACTCACTAGACAGTTTTAGCAAGGGAGCTTGTTAGAGTATGATTTGGACTTTGAAGATTGGAGAAATATTATATCCACGTGACATTGCAGACTTCTGTATAACCACACGTTGACATTGCAATAAAAAGAACAAGAATTCGAATTACTATTTCTGAACCCTTAAACATCTTATTTTATAACCATACCCTACAGAGATACTCATCTGCATACACAAGCATACGTCGTTTAAGGAAATTACTACACTTAAGCACTTAATTACAGAAATAACTGCTATCCTTTAGGCCGAAGGGCCGGCCTTTTATGATATAAAAACCTATATTATATTCCTACATATACATAACGTTTCAGCGTACTCACCTTTAATATCAATGGTTTATAACGGTGCGGATATTAAAACAATCTCTTTCACCGAAAATATATCTTACTTATTATGGTCTGTATAATTTTATAAGGCTCATTTTGACTTTTAAGTGGCCATTGTCCTGTTATTTGAAGGCGGTTATCGTTGTTAAATTGTTTATAAAGCATTTGTATTAAGCCACCGCACTTAACTATCTGAATTATAGTTTTAATATTGTTTAACTAGCTGAACCGTGCGAATATTTCCCAAATTATAGAATGCGAACAATCTAAAAGCTTTCATGTTAGTTAAGCACATTGTAAATAGATGGCGCCTTGAATATCATTTCATTAGCGTCACCAGATAATATTCCTAATGAAAAAGTTTTTAATCTTTCTTTAACGGTAACATTAGTTTCAAACTATTTAGCGGGGAATATAATATTTAAAATTATGTTCGAATCATACATTTTGATGAATTATTAACGGAGATATGGTATTGCCAGGAAAAAACCTTTAAGAAATAATATTGCTTAATCTAGATTAATAATCTGTCTATAAATGAAATCTTTTTCAAAATTTTTTGATAGTTGTCTGTTATAGAGGACACGGATCACGAATGTGACATAAAATCTTTTTTGTCTGTGTGTTTGTTTGACCAGATTTAAGTCAAATATGGCTTAACCGATTTTTATGACATTTTTGCATACGAAAAGCTTGTCATTCTGTAATTGATGGGCAATATACTTTTAAAAATCGTAAAAAAGAATGCGAAATGTTATATTTTTGTTAATTCTCGACCAATTTTGATGAAATTTTGTATACGGGAAGTATATATTACTTCACAGTTATATTAGAATTGTTAATAACATGAGTAAATTAGGAGTAAAAAAATTAGGAGATGAAAATAATTACTGCTTAATAAACGTGTGAGGACTCGCGGGGCACCACCGGGCAACGATAGTAATATATAAAATACATTTTTCGAAATATAGGTATACTAATTTTACTACATACATAGGTTAGGTGTGTCTTTTATCATATTACTAGAATAAGAAATATTTAAATTAAATGGAAACCACAAAAGAGCAAATTTTCGAATATAAATCGCACTCGACTTCGTTCATGTTAATTCCACGTTCACGAATAATAATATCCTATATCACTAAGAGATAATGTAGCCTCCAATTAGTGAAAGTATTCTCAGAATCGGTTCAGTAGTTCGAGTGAATACCTCCTGCCAACATACAAACTTTAACTATTTATTATAGTAGAGAATAGAGAATCCTCCTTTAATTATGTTAATTATATCATGAGGTTGTGTTTTTTGAAGTTAATTCAAACATATCTGAAAAATAAGTGATTAGCAGATGAGTCAATATCACTCGCAGTACATTGTAAACGGTAGAATTAATTCAATGTAATCAAATATTAACATTTTAGATACATAGATATTCTTTAAAATAGTGGATGCGTGTATCTATGTACGCGCGTTAGAAGTAATACTTTTTTTAAATAATCATGTTAGATATTATGCAACGTACAAGATCGAGTGCGACTATCTTCATAATAAAACAAAACGTTTAAAGAAAACAAAACTAGATAAAAGTACATTGTGTACAACTTCAAAAATATACAAAGCACCATGATATGAAAATGATACAACGAACTATGTATATTCATAAATTATGCATTTAACAAAGTTTTACAAAGGCTGAAATACAAAACTCAAATCCTCTAGTAAAACTTGTAAAAACAGGTGAATCTCTGATTAACTTCCACGACAGTATCCACAAATCCACCCTTTTCTTCACGAACCGCGTTATTCGAACGCTGTTAAGAAAATTCGAATAAACTCTCTAATGTGAAAGTTATTAAGGATTTGAAACTGTAGAATAAGTGGAAGACAATTTTTACCGCTAGCAGCATCTTCCCTATCCTGGTCTTCTAAATCCAGATGAAACTCCCGCGTAATGGACTCATCAATATTGGTTGTTAAGGCTTCCCATATTTCCCTTACTCCCACCTCGGCCAATGCAAAGAACAGTGCCGCCATCTGTTGGTTTTAAGAAGATATAAAAACTGATATCTTGCGTCGCGTGCGGTGGCGCTAGTCATCAACCGGTGTAACACGGCTTCGCGAGCGTTTTGCTGTGCTCCGGGCAAATTAATGAAGAAGTTATCATCCAAAGTGTAATTCAGTGATTGTACTGTGGTGAACTGTAAAACAGCCGAAAACTGTAACATAACCGAAGGATCGAGGCGATATAGGTCAAAGGCCGAGGTAAGTTCATAACCAAACCTTTCCTATCCGTTTCTCCCAAGTGGACCTAGTCCAGAGTTCAGATTATTACTTAAATATATTTGTCAATGGCTTACGGGTAATCAAAACAACCGTTCAAGTCACACCATTAAAAAGTGGTCACTTCGAGCGCGAATTTCCTATGGATAAATTGGGTTCAAATTCATTAGAAAACTCCAATATACAATGCATTCTCAAGTTTTCATTTTATTTTGAATATTTTTATTGTTTTTTCAAAACAAACATTAAACTTAAACATAAGTATCTTACTTCTTGTGCTCAGATAAATCGAATTTATTTCTTATTTTTTTTTACGTAGGTCGGTACATTGAAATAAGTTTTTGTTGAAGTTTGCAAAGATGGTTGTAGACGATAGTTCTCAGTTAAGACTTGTTAATACTCGCAAAGAATATATCTTCCGTGAAATACAAATATTGTATGATTTGACGAAAGATATCGTGAAAGATAAGTCGAAGATTAGTGCATTTAAGAGTAGGTACAAACGTATCGAATCTATTCGATCGGAATACATAGAGGTAGTGAACGAGATAAATGTTTTGAAACTTAAGATCGATCCAAAACTAAATATTGACTACCAGCCCTTGGAAGCTTTTGATACGTTGTACTATACCGTACAAGCCGCGGCCGAAGATATTTTGTACCCGCCGTCCGTACCCGACGCGAGCACCGCTCCCGGCGCTGTCGGCGCTGCCGACGCAACGGTCGCTCACCGAAAGCCTAGTGCACAAGTTAGATTACCAAAAATCGAACTACCTAAATTTGACGGGAACATAGAACTATGGCAAACATTTTACGATACTTTTTTGTCACTAATACATGAGAACAATAATTTAATGCCGATTGAAAAGTTTCACTACTTGTTGTCTTGTCTGTCAGGCTCGGCTTTCTCGGTGGTAAAAGGTGTTCCAGTGACAGCGGATAATTACATGGTAGTTTTCGATGCTCTCATTAATCGTTTTCAAAATAAACGAATTTTAGCTACAAACTACTTAGATAAGATTTGTACTTACCCTTCATTAAAAAATGGTAATTTAATTGAGTTGCGAAATATGACAAGTATGTTGTACGAATCGGTCAATGCCCTTAAGGCAATAAAAATCAATAACGTAGGCGAATTTGTACTTTTTCATTTAGCATCTCGCAATCTTGATTTTGACACACGTAAGCGTTTTGAGACTCAAAACAAAGAGCCGATACCAACTTTCGACAATTTGTTACAATTTTTACAAAATTATGTCAAAGTACTGGAGGCGAGCGAGCCGTGCGTTTCATTCCGTTTGGCTAGTCAAACAAGAAATATGCCGCGGCCGCGAAATTATAGGAACGTGGACATGCGTAACAAAAATAATAATAATCAACCATATCGGTCCGCGGTATTACAGGTGAACGTAGGTTCAAACTCGGAAGCAGGACCGCATTTGGATTCGGTACCGCACGCGAATACAGGACCTTACTTGGATTCAGAAACAGGGCCGTACTTGGAATCAGGGATGCACTCGGACTTAGGGATGCACTTGAATCCAGTGCCGTACTCCAGTACAGAGCCGTACTCGGACTCAGGACCGTATTCAGAATTTGGATCGAATCCGCAAGAGGAGCAAACGACTACAGGGACGTACTCAGCCGTAGTTTCGTATAATAACGCGAATAAGTTTCCCGATTGTTCTTGTTGTGGCTTCTCGCATCATTGAATTTACAAATGTCCGTTATTTCACGCTTATAATTTTAAGGATCGTCAAAATGTAATTAAATCAAAAAAATTATGTATTAATTGTTTACGCCCGAATCATAACGCGGATAAATGTTTATCGAAATCGAACTGTACAAAATGCAACGCAAGACACCACACTCTGTTGCATGAGCCAATCAAGGTTATAGTCCCGGCTAGTAACAACAACCCTGAATTGGAACAATCTGTGCCTGCTACGAATACTGCGGTTACAATGAATTCTACAAGTATGAGCGCACAGGTAAGTAACAGCCGCGCGCTAGTTCTTCTTGGTACTTGTACTGTTCGCGCGCGTAGCCCTAGTGGCTTTATGAATATCCGTGCACTGATTGATAGTGGGGCTCAGGATTGCTTTATGACGACCGCCTGCGCTCGGCGTCTCGGCTTACCTCTGCGGCGATGTAATATTACTGTAGCAGGTTTAGGCCAACATACTGTACACCAAATAAAGGGTATGACGTCATGCACAATACAACCACGTGATTCTGACAACCCACGTTTTGATATTTGCCCTATTGTTATGGATACGATTACAAATCCGATGCCCACGGTGGACGTTCCGTCTGATGTCCGGGAGGCCTGTAAACACCTGGTATTTGCTGACGAAGATTTCGATAAACCTAACAACATTGAACTTCTACTGGGTGCTGAATTGTTCCACGAGTTTTATGATGGAAAACGTCTGGATTTGGGCCCGGGTCTACCTGCCGCGTTACACAGCGTGTTCGGTTGGGTCATTACAGGCAAACTAGACTCGTTTTGTCGACCGCCAGAAACGACCTCTTCGCTATTAGTGTCTACTCTTGCCCTTGAAAAAGTAACTAAGCATTCTTGGGAATTCGAAGAGCCGCCATCAGTTAATATTTCAAACACAGATGACGAGAAATGTGAACAGTTACATTTAAATTTAGTGAAACGGAATCCTGACAGCAGATATGTCGTTTCAATATTGCTCAAGGAGCCTTGCGGGGTTCTTGGAGAATGCTATAATTCCTCATTAGCTTGGTTGTTTAACCCTGAGAAGCGCCTTCTTCGTCAGACTAAATTAAAAGAAGACTATGTTGAATGCATGCGGCAATACTCCAACTTGGGTCACATGCAGTTGGTCGAAAATTCTAAAACTAGTATGAATCTTATGCCGCATCTTTGCGTATTAAGACCGGATAGCGCCACTTTCTTCGAGCTGGGCGGAATTTGCAATGGCTCTACCAAGGCACATGGATACTGTTTATACCTACAATCATCAGGCAACGATGTAGCCTCTTCACATTTGTTAATAGCAAAATCAAGAGTATATCCCTTGAAGCTGTTAACAATCAATCGTCTTGAACTCATTGCCGCCGGGCTACTGGCGCGTGTTCTTCAGCATATGCTTCAGCTGCTTCACCCGAAACTTCACATCATGAGGATCACTGGGTTCACAGCCAGCAGTACTGTTTTGGCTTGGCTTAATACTCCACCTTACAAGCTCAACACTTTTGTGTCATATCGCGTAGCTAAGATAACCGATGAAGTTAGCGTGAAAAACTGGCAACATGTCTCTACCCATGACAGTCACGCTGATTTGTGTAGTCGAGGCTTGAGCTGTTCTCATCTGGTTCAGTCTCCAACCTGGTGGATCGGACTAACATGGTTGTCTGCCTATCCTGCTACCTGGTCGATTCAAAAGGAACCATTGCGACTTGATATCATCTCAGAATTAAAGCCCGCCGTTCGTGTATCCTTCCCTGTAGCGAGTCCTGAAGAATCAAGCGTAATTATTCAGTTACCGAACAGACATTTATCACTTTCTCGAGTTCAGCGAGTTACAGTCAGGTGTTTGAGTTTTTCAAAAAATTCAAGGAGGCCTATGGGAAAACGCGACACATCTGTCATGATCGCTGAACAACTGGATACGATCCTTCCCCAGTTAGTGAAGCATGAACAATCCTTGTCGTTCTCTGACGAGATTACCTCAATTAAATGCAGGGAAACTTGTCGTCGGGCTATACACAAATTAAACCTGTACTTAGACGAAGCCGTTCTCTGGCGAGTAGGGAGACGACTGAAGAACGCTTGTCTCCCACAAAATGCGATAAATCCTTTACTGTTACCTAAGAGTTCTCGCTACTCACAATGGTTAATCGACTATTTTCATAACATGTATCTACCTTGCAGGCCACGGATTTTACGTTCCCTGGTACTGAGAAAATTTTCGATTTTAGGTATTCGTAATACGATCTGTTCTCGCTTGTCCAGGTGCGTTACATGCTTTAAGGTAAACCCGAAATCTTGTCAACCTTTGATGGGTAATTTACCTTCGCTGAGAGTTCAACCTTCAAGATGTTTTCAAAATATCGGCGTAGATTTCGCGGGTCCATTTATTGTCAAGGAAAGCCGTAGGCGAAACGCGCACACTTCCAAGGTGTACGTTTGCGTGATGATCTGTTTAGCAGTCAAGGCTATTCATCTTGAGGTTATTACGGAACTATCAACACCTGCCTTCATCGCGGCTCTCGATCGGTTTGTGTCTCGTCGCGGATTCTGTAAGCAGATAATTTCCGATTGTGGAACGAATTTCGTAGGGGCTCGACGCTACCTTAATGAGGTTCAACAATCTTTGTTGAGTCGCCAATCCGAAATTGATATGGAATTATCCAAGCGCGGGATAATTTGGCACTTAAATCCTCCCACCGGCAGCAACTTCGGTGGAATCTTCGAAAGTGGAGTAAAATCAATGAAACGTCACCTTAGGCGCGTAGTGGGTCTGCAGGTCCTTACCTATGAGGAGTTAACGACAGTGCTTACCAAAATTGAGGCTGTTCTTAATTCTCGTCCACTCTGCGTCATTTCAACAGCTCCTGATGAAGTCGATGTACTGTCACCCGGGCATATTTTAACTGGCAGCCCGTTAGTGTCCTTGCCTGAACCTCAACTAAAAGACGAGTATCTAGCTCCGCGTGAGAGATGGAGGTTGATTCAGAAGCTAACACAAAGTTTTTGGTGTGTTTGGCAGCGTGTCTACCTACACACGCTACAAGAGCGAGCCAAGTGGTTCAACGGTCAAGCTAATTTGCAAATCGGGGATGTCGTTATGATTATGGACCAGAATCTCACTCCGTTGGCATTTAGGAAAGATAACGGCACTTCACCCTGGCGAAGACGGTGTAGTACGCGTCGTTACACTTCGTACCGAAAAGAGTCTCTATCGACGACCCGTTTCAAAACTTTTTCCGTTACCTATAACTGATTAGCCGTTTGCGGTATTCTCTCTAGTTAGTAAGTTTAAATTTAATAATAATTCTTAAAATTTAAGTACACTTATCTGAGCACAATGTCATTTTAACATTTATTTGTTTATTTAAATTCTAAATGGATCTTCCATCCATGTGTCCGGGCACATTTGCTGTGCTTCCATTTTCTTGTAATATTTTTGTTAATGAAATCCCTTAAGCGATTTCACGTGGGGGGGTATGTTAAGGCTTCCCATATTTCCCTTACTCCCACCTCGGCCAATGCAAAGAACAGTGCCGCCATCTGTTGGTTTTAAGAAGATATAAAAACTGATATCTTGCGTCGCGTGCGGTGGCGCTAGTCATCAACCGGTGTAACACGGCTTCGCGAGCGTTTTGCTGTGCTCCGGGCAAATTAATGAAGAAGTTATCATCCAAAGTGTAATTCAGTGATTGTACTGTGGTGAACTGTAAAACAGCCGAAAACTGTAACATAACCGAAGGATCGAGGCGATATAGGTCAAAGGCCGAGGTAAGTTCATAACCAAACCTTTCCTATCCGTTTCTCCCAAGTGGACCTAGTCCAGAGTTCAGATTATTACTTAAATATATTTGTCAATGGCTTACGGGTAATCAAAACAACCGTTCAAGTCACACCATTGGTTGTATTTTTTCCTTACTTAGAATTACCATAAACAACAACAAATGTTCATTTTATGCATTTACCAAAGGATTTTTTTTAAATGCAAATCCTTTAATGAATCTTGTAACAAGAAGTGACTCTCTGATTAATTTCCACGATTAGGGACCACAATTCCACCTTTTTCTTACATCACGAATAGGTTTATTCGTACGCTGTCGTCGTAGTTTGAATAAACTCTCAGGACTGAAAGTTATTATGACTTTGAAGCTGTAGATTAGGTGAGAGACACTTTGATGGCTAGAAACATCTTCTCTATCCTGATCTTCTAGGTCCAAGTGAAATTCCCGCGTTGTGGACTCATCAATATTGCTTGTGTTTTTCTTTACGCAGTATTAGCATAAAAGACAATTCTCTTAAAGAAGGCATATATTTAGTTTTGTCCTGAAGTAAAACCACATATTGTGTTTCAAGTATTTTCGAAATGTTGTTGTTATCATATTATTCACTTTCTCATGATTGCCAAGAAGATATATGTGATAGTCCAATTAGGAAATGAGAAGAACATTTGAATCTAATGGATCAGAAGATAACAGGATGAAAGGACGCAAAAAACATCTATTTGAGTCAGACAAGTTGCCTTCGGCTTTGCTTAACGATCTACTAGATAAATTCAAAATCGACTAGAAACGTTCTTAATATGTTACAAGTATCATTAAAATTGATTCATTTGTTTAATGAACCATTAAAAGACTGTAATGAGGTCATTGAGAAATATTTTAATTTCATTTTTGACAGACACTGGAATAAAATGTTATAAACTTACATCAAGGACTCATAAGGTCAATTACTAAAATACTGGCTTAACATAATTTCTAAACAAAAATTCTACGTTAATAAGCTTAATAAGTTTATATTATTTTGAGATTAATGCTCGGCTCGGCATAGATCCACCCAGGAAAGCGAATTTCGCTTCCACGCACGCTGTGATTAGTTACATGGCGAACGCGGCCCTACTAAAGTGGTTAATGGATCTCAAAAATATACTTGCAATTGCGTGACTTGATCGTTAAATTATAATACAATATTCTACAAAACGGCGATAAGTCCCATACTGTCAAATTATCTAAACAGAATCTTAGCTTCTTCCAAAAAACTGACATAACTACCGTTATCAAAGAAAATTCTATTATCATTCAATTTTTTCACCAACAACAAGAAAAATATTTAAAAACGTAGATTGATTTTTAGATTTATGGTGTTACAAAATGTTTTTTTTTTTTTTAGAGATGAATAACTTTACTATGGAGGTACTTTGTAAACTTTATTTTAATCTGAAGACGTTCTAGATTAGTGAACATGCAATAGCATGTTATGTTTAGCGTTGCAGTATTTACAACGCGATAATCTACAACGATTTGTTAAATGACCGAGGCGTAAACAGTTAAAACAGACCTTCAAATCTTTACATTTCGAAATACGCATTTCAACCGGCAAGTTTCTAAAGCTCTCACAAGCATGCAAACGGTGTTCCTTAGCACATAAGGGGCATTTCATTTTAATATTTGATGAATTTTGATTAATATTATTTTCTACAAATGCCGTGTAGCTCATAGGTTCTTGTATACGTTTATTTGAATTATGATTATCCTCTAAAATTTCTAATAAATCAGCCTTCTCCATAATAAAAGAACAAAATTGAGGCAAAGTAGGTGAGATAGATAATGTGCTACGGTGCTCTTCCCAATTTCTTTTAGTGATCCAATCTAATTTAGACGACATTATGTAAATGATAAGCGTATCCCAAAACTCCGTGGGCTGATCCAATATTTTCAGCGCTCTCATATTTTTATTAATAACTTCGACTAGACGTCGTAAAGTATTGCAGGATTCTTTTGAAATAGCTTCAGCATTGAATAATGCCTGCAAGTGGATATTAATTAAAAGCCACTTATTTTCGTAACGTTTACACAGCAGATCCCAGGCCATTTGGTAATTACAACTTTTAAAATCAATGTTTTTAAGAATATCTTTGGCACTGCCTTTTAGTGAGGCGCGAAGGTAGTGCAACTTGGTGATGTCATCAAAGTCGCAATTATTATGGATTAATGCTAAATACATTTCCTTGTACTGGAGCCAGCATTGATAACTGCCGTTAAAATGAGGTAAATCAATTTTAGGTAAGCGTATAAATTTGTTTTGGAAAGACCCACCCGATTTACTTCCCGCTGACCCCGCTACAGACCCATCGTTGTCAACTTCGGTGCTAGCTAACATACCACGGGCACTCGCAGACAACGAATAATAAAAATTCTCAAATTCTATACGTTCCTCATAAGCATCTTCAGGATCGTCTGAAAGTATCTCGATTTCTGTCTGCAATTCATCGAATTCAGCATATAATGTATCGAATTTATTTAAACGACTTTTCAATTCGGTTCGCTGTAAATCTGATAGTGGTTTACAGCTCAATCTTATACTAACATAATTACTAAAAATCGACAGCTTTGTTTTCATAACACTGCGTTTTTTTATTAATGTATCCAAACTATCCATGTTGCAATTAAAAAAATTAAACGTTATTATGAAATGTAATACTGGGTATTAACTATTAATTAATGCGTAACCTTAAACACGAGCCTACCGATAAGCTGATACGGCCGAAAGTATTATGTACCTACACAAATAAAATAAGAGATATGCGGTATAACTTGTGATGACTCAAATAGACGTAACTGGAAAGGGAATACAGTTACATTTATATAAATAAGATACGAAATAATAGGAAAATTGGATCAAACTCACAAAATATCGTTATATCTATCCACAAAAGGCGAACTTAATCCATCGTTGTCGAAGTAATGATGTAGCACGTCGACTTTAAATCCAATCGAAACTCCACCGCTATTCAAATTACAAACAATATTGTGAATAACTTATCAAAAATTTTCACTAAGGCAACTTCAGGCTATTCTTCGATACACAGTAATTAAAACCCCGTTGATATAGAAGTTAAACTGAATTTGATAGTAAATGTTTTAAAAGCAATTTATAATATAGTTATTGTAAATACAGGGCGCTTGAATCGCTTAACATTATTCACAACGCAGTAAAGTCCAATTACATCTTCCTAGTGATTCAAGTTTTTAGAAATATCGACATATCGATAAAATATAAAATATCGATAAGCGATATATCAGAAATCGAATTCTATATTTATGGTATTGCAATTAAGCCAGAAATGACTTTAAAGTCGTAAAATAAATGCATATAGTAATGAAATCACATTTATAAGAAAAAAACAATAAGTACCTATTGTTTATGGAATCAAAAATAATAATTTGGTCAATTTTTTCTCAACAATCTATTCTGCCCTTTGTAAGCATCGATGTGGCGATAACAGATAGCTACCTCATAGTTATATATACTGAATAATTATTACATAATATTATAAAGCAAAACCGATTGTTTATCTTATTTTGTTCGTTTATTTAAAAGCGCTAATCTCTGCAACTACCTGTCAAATTAAAAAAATATATATATTACGTAGCATATTTATTGAGAAAGGTTATGGGCTACATAACTTCACGTTACGACCCCAAAGAGTGAAGCAGTGACCAAGAACGTCACGCAATCTGACAAGCCGTAGGCAAGTACAGGAACGACAAGTGAGATTACCTGGCATGGCGGGGGCGCGATGGAGAGTTGATCGAATAAATTTAACAGGGGCGATACCGCGGGACACTGATGGCTTTGTATAAATTTGGAATAAGAACCTTGCATATTTAAAATGTAACTGAAATTGTAAAATTGTATATTTTTTTTAATATTTAGTATTGTCCAATATACCGTGACATAATTTTTATAAAACCGATATAAATATCGATAATATTATATCGATATTGTCGATGTATCTTTGCAAGCCTACTTGTCGCCTGTCGTCACGTACTGCGCTTGCGGTTCTACCCCTCTCCGACGCGATTTCTCGTCCCGCGTCAGGCCGAACAATTATCATTTATGTTGTATGTTATGAATAAATGAAGAGTACCTACCTAAAATTAAAAAAAAAAATACCTACAATGTTGCCGCTTTCGTTTCTATTATAATAGTAAAATAAACATAGAATATAAATATATAAATAATATTAAAGTATGTGTAAACTATCAGAATATTTACGCAGTATATTCCATTTGGTATAAACCTTCTAAATATAATTTAAATAATTTATCCGAAATTTCTTAGCTACGGCCGCTTGAAATAGATTAATAGTTTAATCTTTCTTCAACATAAACGTTTGAATATAAATAAATTTGTTAATAAATAAATGAATGTCTTAATCAAAATATGATAATAACAATTATGAAAAGGAAAACAATAATCATAGTAATTAAATGATAATACTTAAAAAACCAAATTTATAAATATTAAAGAAAGTATAAATGTAATTTATATTAAATACAGCAATTTACTATCAAACTGCACTACGACAACAAAACAGTTGATATACAAGTAATCTACCTTTTGATCGACCTTTTTATCGATTTGAAGCGATGATGGCGCAGTGGTAGCGTGTACTACTTCGCGTCGATTGACGTGAGTTCGAATCCCTACAATGAGCCTGAGCTTTCGGTGAAGGAAAACATCGTGAGGAAACCATAGCATGGTGGTAGGGCATTTTCTAATGTCCGCCTGGCTAGCTACCACCCTCAAGTTGAAAATCTGCCGCCAAGCACCAATAGGTGTGTTCCGGCAGCCGCACTTGAGAGCCAGTCTTCCACTAGGTTTAGCGCGTTATCATCTTGGGCCACATCGTCACTTAACATCAGGTGAGATTGTGGCCACTACGCCAAACCTATACCGAAAAAAATTATCTATACATGTGTTTATGTTCTTTTCACGCGAAAACCATTTATTCGCAAACACGCATACCCACTAAATTCGTACTTGACTATTGTTATGGTAAAATCCTCGCAGTAATCAAAACCTTTGCTTTTACGAGTCCTAACGAAAAATAAAGAATTCCAACATTGGGATCATCCAATACACGCTCTGTTTTGACTGGATACTGACTAAAGGTTTTTAAAAACACGTCATAGTGTTTCGCTTTGACTCATCCTGTTCCAAGATGAGCCAGTACAAACCCACAAAACATAACAAACATTAAAAAAAACCTGACAATATTGTATATATTTTGTTATATGATATGTGAATTAATTCACAGACTCATTCTTCTTTACCACGAAGCTCGATCAATTAATTACTGAGCTTAAAAATTTAAAATACAAGAATTTGCGTCTAATTCCTAATTATCTACGTACCTACCCGATCTTAAAATTGTCTCTAAGCATGCCGACGCAAATATTTAGTTAATTTTTTTTAGTTAATTTTTTAATATTAAAAACACTTCGTGAACAAAGTAATTTAATTTCTTTACCACGGTATTCAAAGTGTATACGAATTTAGAACGCCCCGGCTACAAGTATCCCAGTTACCCAAGCCAAGGTACAAGCGATAGGTATCGGTATTGCATATTTCATGAGCCTCCAGTTGGGTATGTTTTTACATATTGTCCACTTTTTATACATGGCCGGAAATAAAGCAATTTTAACATAATTAGAACGTCATGAGTTTATTTTTGTCACTGTTATATAACGGGTTATATATCACACACAGTTATATTTCATATGTGGCGACAATAACATTGAGGCGCGACAGAGTATAGCGACGTGAAAGAGACTGCAAAATAATTTCTCATATTCTCAATAATTTCTCACATGTATATCGGAATTATAAAATCTAAGATCTACAGATATTTTAATAGAAACATTTTAAACCATTAAAAACATACAATTCCAAATTCATATTTTCCATAAAAAGTCTAATAATTTTCAACACTGAATAAATCAAACTAAAGGAAATCTTATTGAAACTGTACTAGTCAATGTATTCAGCTGTCAGTTTTTCTTATTCAGTATTTCTTAAAATTATTATTATATTATAAATTAATATAAAATTGTCCAGTATAAATACAATTTTATTTTAAGCTAATATGGCATAAGCATGTACCCCTAGATTAATGATTGGTTTTCGCTGCGCTTCAACTAGATACCGCGCTACCTACAAACAATAACTCCTAGAATACTACAACTTAATATTGTAGTGTGTCGTGACTGACAGTATTATCTATATGACACTTGCTCGAGTACGCCAACTCGGCGTAGTTTTGATTGCTGCTTTTTTTATAATATGCCAACGGTATCTAGTTGAAACGGCGCAGAAACCAATCATTAATCTATGCATATCTATGTACTTAGCTTTGATTGCGACAGCGGAATTGCAAATAAATGCGAATACACTGAAAAGTATTGAAATTAGTAGTGTCATCGAATGTCGTTGTGAATTTTTTTTTCATACAAACTTAGTGACTGCACAAGTAGAGTGTAAATAAATAAAAGATCCGATTCGGAAGCACCACAGTAACTTAAATCAACTCGACGTTTTGCCGATACCACTATAAAATCAATGTTCTAACACACGCCGGCGAATTTCAAAACCTTTCATGAATTAAGTATAAGCCTGCCGGTTTGCGATTCCACTGCTGTTCGTTCAATTTTTAACGTTATGCCATACTTAGAAAAATTGGTGGAGTGGCATTACCTAAAGACGGCTTCTCACGGTGCGTGATATCGCGGATTATATTATGAGAAGACATTTCTCCGCAGTAACGCAGACCCGTTCTTAGTGGTGCGCCGTATGCGGGGGGCTAGTCGGTAACATCAAAGCTACGCAGCGGTGCATGCTCAAATTGATAAAATATCTTACATATAAAATTTCAAAGTATTTTGCTAACTTATGTTGTTAAATCATCATCATGTAACAATACTTATCTTTATAATAGGCTTTTCTTTATCTTTACTTATTAAATTAGCGTTTTATAAGGAAAAAGTATAACAAAAAAAATATTATGAAATTATACATTTCATCAGTGAAAGTATGTACCATTATTATCTGTGTACTTTCGCCATTTTATAGGTAGTTCATTGATTACATTTCTGAAAAAGATGTGGGAGCGAGAATCAATAAAATCTTTGAAGACTGTTTGGACAGCCTCATCGAAAATGAATTTTTTTTCTTGCAACAAATTGTCCATATTCCGAAAAAAGTGGTATTCTGTTGAAGCAAGGTCCGGGAAGTATGGTGGGTGTCGGAACATTCCAAACGCAGTTCCTCAAAAGCGACCGTCTGTAGTGAAGTATGTGGTCTAGCGTTGTCCTGAAGCAGCAGTGAGCTAGAGAGATTGACCAGTCTCGGTTGTTTAACGGCTAGCTTTTCCATCATGGTTTACAATTGTTGACAATACAGATCTGCCGTTATCGTCTCGCCATATATTAGGAAGCTGTAGTGTATGGCCAGCATTAGTTCACCAAACACCAGTAAATTTTTCTGAGTCAACTTTTGCTTTGGACAAGATTTGGTTAGTTCTCCGGGGTACAAGCACTGTGATGAGCATTTCCGATTATCGTAAATGATCCATTTTTCGTCACAAGTAACAATACGATTCAAAATTACCTTGTTATTGTCGTTGAGTAATGTAACGCAGCACTTGTTGCATGTTTGTTGGTGTGCTTCAGTCAATCCATGCGGTACCCATTTCTCGATATTTTTCACTTTTCCAATTTGTTTCAAGCGAATTAGTATTGTTATATCACTCACACCGAAGCCTGTCGCTAATTCTGACGTGGTTGGCGATAAATCCGCTTTCACGATCAACTTTAATTCTTCATAATCAACTAGGGCCTCCGGCCATCCACGGGGTTTGTTTCGTAGGTCAACATTTTCAGAACGAAAACTTCTTTCTTTTACTGTAGCTTTGTCATACACATAATTAATCCTACAAGCTGTTTCTGCAGCGCTGATGCCACGGTGGAACACATATTCGTAAATAACGCGATATTTTAAGTTTTCCATTTTGTGAAAAGAGCGATATCAAAGAAAAATTAAGTGATGCAAAAACATATGAATAATTGAATTCGAAACACAAATACACAAGCCTAAATTTGAATTTGGGATTCCTAATCAAACGCTAGATATTTGAGATCAAAGTGGCCAGTTCAACAAAACGACAATTTCATATGTAAGGACCTAATATTATTTCTAATTAAAATGCTATTTACAACTCAATTTTATACACATACATTGCTCGACTGTTGTTGTTCGTCGATATCCACCTCTGTGGATTTTATTGTTTACTATTTTTTTATATAAGTACATACAAATAAGAAACACAAGAGCTGCAGCTGCAGTGGTTTATTCTCATGAATTCTTCATTCTTCTTTGAAATTATCAAATAGTTCCGAGTCACGTACCCACACTGACACGCACCGTTGGAACAGTCTTTGTGCGGTGCGTGCCTGTATGGGGTATGATCCGTAAAGTCACGCACCTTGGGATGCCACCATTATACGTTCATTCTATTAGAATTTCTTTATTAAATTAATCAGTTACTACTGCTGAAAACATTATCAAGACAGCTGGTAGACAGTTTATGAGGATGAAATACAAAAAAGAGAAACGGCATACAAAAAAAGAGACTCTAGTTCTGCAGTGATCTAAACTGGGCTAAGGATGATGATGATGAATCTTGTGATGTTCTGAGAAAACGCCTTCAACATTATAATTGATTCGACTGCTGATAATTGTTAAAAGAGACAAGTAGGCGATGCAGTGACACCATCTTTCAAAACTAGAATACTGAACAGTTAGTTATTTATAAAATGTATTAATTTAAACATGTCTCTATCAACGAGGTGTGTCCTAAAAGTATCCGACATGTACCCATAACTTCGCGCCAAAACGTCCGAATGACCTTTATGAAGTACGAGCGTAACAAGTTACTCTTCACAAAGTCATCGGCTGCCATGCCAACCGACGAGATTTGTTATTTCGAGCGCAGCGCGTCTTTATGACATTGTCGATTTCACGTTCGTCAGATTTTGTTATAATTGAAAATGACGGAGAGATCGCAAAACGAATTTGCATAAATTTTTGCTTCAAACTCGGAAAGAGTTGGGTAGAGATCATCGAAAAGATGCAAGAGGCCTTTGAAGATGCTTATATGGGCAAAACTCAAATAAAAAAAGTGGTACAAGCTATTCAAAAACGGTCGCACGAGTGCGATAGCGACCCGCGTTCTGGTCGACCTTCGAACTCAATAAAACCGAAAAATATCGAGTGTGTGCAACTCGTGATTACGCAAAATCGTCGTGCGCGAGATAGAAGATGATAACGGGATTCCGAAAACTTGTGTTTCGAGAATCCTGACCGAGAATTTGGGAATGACTCGCGTGCGTGCGAAATTCATTCCAAAATCGCTCACAGTAGAGCAGAAAAGACTTCGCTTCGAAATCGCTCAGGAATGGTTATTTATAATGATGTGCTCCCGAAGATTATTACCGGTGTCGAATCCTGGGTTAACGGCTATGACCTCGAAACGAAACAACAATCCTCACAATGGAAGCTACCATCTGAGCCACGAACCACTGAAAAAAGCACGTCAGAGTCGGAGCAACGTCAAGTATGGACTGTTTTTACTATAATTGTTTTCTTCGATTTCAAAGGTGTCGTGCATCATGAATATACACCGAGAGGTCAGACAATCAACAAAGAATTTTACCGCGAAGTTATGAAAAGATTGCGTGACGCGGTGAGAAGGAAACGGCAGCGTTTTTGGGTGAGCAGCGACTAGTTTTTGGTTGGACTTTAGAATCGCTACCGCTGAATTTGAATATGGGAGGGGGTGGGGGAGGGGGGGGGAGGATGAGAGATAATCCCCCTATAAAGGAAAAATTCCGGATATTAATAGTTTTCGAGAAATTAATATTTTAAAATTTTGAGGTTATGTCATTTATTAAGCAAAATTAGGTCACCTACGCTAAATTTGATGACGCTAAGGGACGGAGGAGGGTCGGGAGGGTGAAAGGGAACTCCACTGTGAAAGAAAAAGTGCGGAAACAAGTAGTTTTCGAGAAATCATATTTGAAAATTTTGAGGTTATGTCATTCAATAAGCAAAATTATGTTACCTACTGAGACTTGTATATAAATTCCCAACAGGTAATTAGTGTTCTGGCACTCACCGGCCGCTGCCGCGGCCCGCTCGCTTCGCTCGCTCGGCTCGTGCGTTTTGTTCACAATACAAACCTAACCTAACCAATTGTATCAATACAGTATGAAATAATGCATCATCCGAGCAATCGGCATTCGTCATACAATCCAACATAGTTAAAAACAAAAGTACAGTAAAACAAACTAAAACTAACAATAACAATGAACAATAACAACTAACAATAACAACTAACAATACCAAGAAATAACAAACGGAACAAAGAAAATAACCCAGACGCGAAAAACTCAGAACAGAATAAACAAACAAAAACATTGATCGTTCAAAAACCAATAAAAACAAGTTAAGAAAAAAATACGAAATTTTAAATTAAATTATATATATAACTAAAGGCTTGTATTTTAATAACAATATGTATTAACTATTAATAATAATATGCAATAATATACGAAAATTTTGTAAAAGTTCAAAAAAAAACGTTCAGAAACTTTAAGATAATTAGGCTCTATGAGTGAAATTCTCTTGTCTATACATTACGTACTCTGTGCTATACGTTCAGAATAGCTTGATCTGACATTTGTATTGTCAAATTTACTAATTGAAATACGATTTTTAAAATTTAATTAATAAAAATAAACTTGTGATTATCTCATAAACTATAAATTTCCGGAGTGTAAAATTTTATAATAAGCCTAATTATAAAGTGATCTAACTGTAAAAAAGGAGTGTGAGTGTGATTTCGACGGTAGCAATTCTAAAGCTGAGCCTTAAATACGTCGGTCAGCTTCGTATAGTCCTAAAATAGAACCCTGCAGCTTCTGGCTGTTCTCAAAATTGGAAATGCCGCTCAAAGTACACCAGTTTGATGAAAGAGAGACGACGCGTGCACTCATGGCCATTCCGAAAAGCGATTACCAGAACTGCATCAGGATGTGGAAGCACCGATGGGAGCGTCTTGTTCAGTCGAAGGGGGACTACTTCGAAGAATGCCATCAGCTGGATGGCGAACAATAATGCCACAGCGAAGTTACAAGTACAGGTCGCGGATACTTTGGGACACAGGTCTATATTAATATTATAAAGCTCAAGAGTTTGTTTGTTTGAACACGCTAATCTCCGGAACTACCAGTTAGATTGGAAAAATATTTTGTGCATTTTATAGCTCATTTATTTACGAAGGTTATGTGGTATATAACTTCACGCTACTAGTCTATGGAGTGGAGCAGTAACCATGACATCACGGCGGAGTGGAGAATTGATCAAATAAATTTTACACGGGTGAAACCGTTGGGTACAGCTAGTATAGTAATAAGCTTCTTACGACCAAAATGGTTAAATATACTACATACTCTAACATCCCCAATTATAAGTTTTATACGAGCCCAGACGTGAGGCTCCATATATCATAAACCGAGTATTGGTCATATATACCACAAAATTACACATAATACTTCTGATATATTATGCATATCTAGCTACTAATAAAATCCTAAGCAAACGTTTATCTGTATAGAACGATAAATCGCGAAAACATTAAGTAAGTAGTTAAGGCAAATTTTTCTTTAGGATTCTTTTCTGGAAAACATCACTTAATTTGTGTCGACGGCACTCCGCCTAACCAACCTCGAAACACTAGTTCCCAGTTAATATATCAAGAAAGATAACAGCAAAACCCCACTTGGCGCGTGTTTAGCAAGCCAGAGCACTCTCAAAGCGTTTAACGCTACACATTTCGTTCAGTGTGAAACATAAAAGTTTTTAACACTGCTACTAAACTAAAATGAACTGACTCATATTAATCTACCTATAGGTTTTTTTATCGTTGTAGGTTTGGCGTAGTAGCCACAATCTCACCTGATGTTAAGTGACGATGTGGCCCAAGATGATAACACTCTAAACCTAGTGTAAGATTGGCTCTCAAGTGCAGTTGCCGGAACGCACCTATTGGTGCTTGGTGACAGATTTTATTACTTATTTAAGGTAGGTACTTGTTTAAAGAAAATATCATCACCTATATTTCTGTATACCCATTTACAAAATATTACGTATCACTGTTATAAATAACACTGTATATTAGACTAGCACAGTTTTAATAGTAGAAATATGCATAAATTAGTCATAGACTAGTAAAACCAATTTTTCTTTTTTAGGTAATTGTGTTAGGTTCAATGAGATATCGTAGCACATTGCTGTTTTACCGGACAATAAGTTCAAGGACCATGTTAAGCAAGATTACTGTGAAAGTTATTGTGTCCTAAGTGACCCCCTCTCTTTAAAAATATATTAACAGTAAATATTATTTGTACCGTTGAAAAAAAGAAAAGAACACGATTGAGTTTCTTGCCAACTCTTCTCGATGACTGTGATAGGTTTTCCGAGCCCTCAGTATTGTTTTGACGTTCATAAGGCTCCCAATCCCGGTGAAACTGTAAAAGCCGTAAGGCTCCAGGGTTCAGGCTAACAGTACAGTCAGAAAGAAAAAAGAAGACGTTCATAAGTGCCTTGCCTAAATTGAAAAAAGTATGTTTACTTTGTTTTTATGGCATATGCTTCCCGTCTATAAATTTCCATAAAAATTTGTTGAGATGAAAAACAAGTGAGAATTTCTTATGACCACTTTTTATGATTTCTAAAAGTATTCGTATGGTAATTTTATTTGTAATCATTAATGACGATTCTTAATGCGTATCAATTAAGCAAAGACATAAGCTTCCCGTGTACAACATTTCATAAAAGTACAGACAGGTAAACATTTTTTTATTGGTTTATTCGTGACCAGTGTCCTTTATAATAGAAAATATCTATCAGAAAATTTGGAAAATATTACATGACAGAATTTCAAATTTACTAAAAGTATATTCCTTTATGATATTGTAGATTCCTATAATGTAGTAAATTCCTCTAGTATGAATATATTCACTTGTGCCACTGACCCGATCAAAATCACTGTATTTTTATTTTTTAAGTCACTGTTAGTTTCGAGATAATTCTCCAACTGTTACTGCGAGTGAACACAACGAGAAACATAACCTAATCCAGCTGACTTTTATTTCTCAAACCAGGACGTTCCCTCGCAGCTTAAAAGCGATACGGGAATTTGTTCAGAAAGAACATTACAGTTTTTTAAACTTGTTTCTAGGCCAATGTGGCGCTGTTTAATGTACAGTTACACGAGATAACACTTCTATTAACTATCTTCTTGTGGATCGTTGTATTTTTAGTATTTTGAGTATTTCTTTTTTATTTTGATTTTATATCCAGCTACTGTGAGGTTTGCAGGCTTGCATGACTGCGATGACTGTCGATCGATTGCCGATGACTCGTTGATCAGGCATAAATCAGGTACTTTGCCGTGCCATTAGAAAATAATTCAATCTCTTTTTTTATTTATTTACTATCTGTGCCCCGCGGTTTTACCCGCGTATAATTCACAAGAAATCGCTGATTGATGATTTATAATACTTCAGTATAGACCATATTTTCTTTTATATTTTTATTTTATATTATCCGGGTTATAAACTATGTGTGTACCAAATTTCATTCAAATCCGTTCAGCCTTTTTTGCGTGATTAAGTAAGAAACAAACTTACTTTCGCATTTATAATATCAGTAAGGATTGGGAAAGACGGAACTAAATCTGGTAGACCACTTAGTTTGTAATATAATTTTATTGCAATATAATATTAGCACTTAAATTAAGAAACGTGATTTATAAACTGTTTTGATATAATTCTAGATTTAAATATTCAACTGAATAGCTTGAACACGGAGGATAAATCTATACAAAAAAATTAAATCTAAATCTCTGTCTGTAAGTTGGAAATAAAGGCTTTTTCTTATTTTCATATGGTTATTTACACGTTACTAAAATCCAAACGCGCGTTTTATTCATTTTTGTCTATCTGTCTACCTGTTGTTTGTCTGGGCTAATCTACGTACACGGCTGAATCGATTTTAATGCGACTTTCATTGACACATTAATATGTGTATACCCATACCAATTTACAGCTTTTAGTACTAAGAATCTCTGAGCTAAGCCGCGGAAAGGCAGACGGATATAGCGAAACTAGATGGGTTCTTTGGTGACTTCGAAACCCTATAAAACAGTCCACTTATTATCCAGCTAAGAACTGTAGTTCCTTCCGGTGGAATAAATTCACGTGAACGATCTTAGTAGTTACTAACTAGTTAACAATATATCTACATAATTAATCCATAGGCAAAGTAAAGGCTTAACCTTATAATCAGCCTACGCTTTAGTAAATCTCGCACTATAGGTAAACCGTAAACCGTCTTTGTTATCTATCAGGCTTTACATGACGTGTCACGCGTACTGCGGATAAGTCGGGATAACGTAAGGTAAATTGATTTACGTGTTTACCTGCCGTGAGTATTTTCTATTTTAATACACTATTTGGTAGGGCAATAATGCCCGGCTAGATCCTGACAACTCGTCGCTCCAGAGCAAAGGATTACTGGATTAGTATAAATATACATCATATTTCTTAGAGGTTTTTGGTGAAGTATTCGCGAATGTACTTACCATCAGGTGTACCATTAGTTACCAGATCTCCTACTAATGTAAATTATACAATATTTAGGTATATAAAAGTCGTACGCCTTCAAATTCCGCTATGTGCTAGTCTTATTTTTCCGTACATAGTTTTTTCGTTTTTGAACAATATAAATATAATTTAAGAAATGTTTTGCAAAAGTACAAATATAATAAAATAAAGTGTATATAATATAATATTTGTATATAATATAAACTGGCAATGCGAATTCAAGATACCTTTCTAGAAATATTATGTGATATCATAAGAAATTAGTGAAATATAAGTTGTCGTTTTTTTTTAATTCAAATTATAATATACTATAAATTTTACCTCTAACTCTTTGGACTAAAAACCGATCTCTTGTAAACTAAAAACAAAAAGGAAAAGTTACTATTTAGTAAAATTATTTTAATATAAGATACTATGATGATTTTTCTCATTACTTGTTCATTTTTCTATACAGTAACAACAAAAACAGCCTTTATCTCTACAAAAAAGTATCATATAAATTTATAATCGCAACGAGAGTCTGCTTTCGAATACTTTTGTTCTTTAAATTCTATTTGAATAAATACAAAATATTGTTTTCCTGATTGAACAAGCCCAAAGCCTTTCAGAGCATAACTAACTATGACAAAATATTATGAATATATATTTTTGTAACAATTACGCAAAGTGTCACATTTGTGGGCACTTTGTAGTAATATATAGCGTCCCTATTTACCGAGGCGGAAAAGCGCTACCCCTACACAGATATTATCCGCATAATATGATTTGATACATAATATGTTCCTCTTACAGACACGTAGCCTAGTTCCTGAACTTATTTCATAGCTATCAAAACGCTAGCAAATATGTAAGTTATTAGTAAAAGGGGTTTAGGTCTTTATGCTTGTAAAATGCAAAAAAATGTCGACTGGATATAACCAATAGGCTTATAATTATACTATTTTTTTTAATATTATTTATCTATAGGTAGGTATATAAAAGTAACAGTACATTTAAAGTATCGTGAAATTACGTGCATACTTATATTTAATTTCATTAATTTTCTGATTACATCGTAGTTTCAATTTTATAATCGCACTGGTTTCTGCCCGCGACTTCGTCTGCGTGAACATCAGAATTAGGTCTCCACCGGGACAAAAACACCTATTCTAAGTGTTAATCCAGGTTATAAACTATCTGTGTGCCACATTTCATCTAAATCCGTTCATTCGCTTTTGCGTGATTGAGAAACATCCGAATATTCCAACATTCACGTTTATAATATTAGTAGATTTTGAAACTTATTACAATATAATTAACTTTTTATAAATAGACTAGCTGGGCCGGCAGACGTATCTATAAGCCATCGTCTCGATAAAATAAATATCCCATCAAAAACATAAATGTGAAATAAGAGCCAAGTTCGATATTATGATATATGCCTTGGTTGTTGACTTCAACGACAAAAGAAGTGAGATCTAAATGGGTGCCAAGTTCAATGGTCAGTCCTGAAATTTATTTATAACAACATAAAATATTTTATAACAACTTAAAATATAATTGCTACTTATAACTTAGGATAATATATTGAAGTCCAAGGTCTGAATTGGCTAATTTTTATATACGAATATACTATTGGTTACTTTTTGTAGGTCTTTTTAAGTTCTACAATTGCACAGAACATTAATTTGATATACCTTGTATGGTTTACTCAGCGTAAACCATTTAAGCGCCCCAAATGCGTCTTTTTTCCTAATTGATTCACCATTATCATCACTGTATATTTCGTATGTTACTTTATCTTACAAAATATATCTTATAACCTGGCGAGATAACATAGCTATGAATGAAAACAAAACGTGTAAATCAGATAAGTGGTGTTTGCGTGAAAAGAACATAAACGTACAGACAGACAGAAAGACTTTGAGTTTTATAATATGTATAGAAGATTAGATCGTTCAAAATCATAATAATTTATTTAGAAATTAAAAAGAGTTATACATTAAGAAAACTACTTTTCTTGATCGTTGAAAAGAATGGATGCGTGTAGTTATGTAATTATACTTATTTTAATAGTCATACCAGATTTTATGTGCATAGTATAACATAGCAAGGAAACTTCATAGTGTAGACGTCATGTGCAAATCTGTTTGTGAATAATTCACATCTGGATGTTGGCTCTAGCATTCCGCCTACAATACTCCGTTCGATTCAACAATGCAAGAAATTGTAATACGCACCTAGGACGTACGAAAAATGCTTCTAAATCTAGATGCGAATAAAACCAGAGGCCCCGGTGGCATTTCATGAAGGTTACTTAAAACCTGCGCACCTGAGTTGGCTCCTATAGTAATACGCCGTTTAGGCATTAGTTCAAAGTCTTGGAAACTTGCGACTTGAAACACGGACTGGTTCTTGCTTTCTCTCTAGATGTTAGTAAGGCGTTTGATAGGGTCTGGCACGCAAGCCTCTTAAGCAAGCTACGAGCTTATGGAATCTCCGGACGCCTGCGGACCTGAATCGGCAAGGGACTGGATAATACGAGTGGTCGCTGATAGCTGCTCGTCTGACCCGAAGGTTTTAACCCGAAGTTCCCCAGCGACCTGTACTCTTAGCGACACTATTCCTGTTGCACATCAACGACCTGCTAAACTCTGATATCTTTGGGGATGCAGATGCACAGTGATTGAGAAGTACTTTATTTCATAATGAGAGAGAGCTTGAATTTGAACCATAAGTACGTATACATAAGTTTAATGCCGAAAAAACACTGGGGTGTCCATTCTCTATTAAATGGAGTCCGTTCAACCTAACTTCTAGTTTTCGTTATGTTTCCTTTCAGGTATCAGACAACGTGGGCTTCTTGGGATCCAAGTGATATCAACTTTGGGTGCTCAATCGAGTTAAAAGCTAGAACAGCTGCCAAGAAATTGGGGACCATCTTCAAGGTTACGTATTATTTCACACCGGACCAACTTCTTAGCTTATATTAAGCACAAGTATGGTCATATGTAGAATACTGCTGTCATTCTGGTTTAGGTCAGCCAACAGCTGGCCGCTCTTACCTCCATTGAGCGCCGAGCTCATTGACTTGTTGACGATAAAGCACCGATGAAAACAAAAATGCTCAGTCTAGAGCATCGACGTAAGGTAGCTTTCTAAACTGTGTTTTATACGTTACACTTTGAAGGAGGTGCACAAGAATTGCATGATTTCATTCCACCCAACCCATTCCACCACAGAACAACTATACGCCATGAAGGTTTCCATCCTTATTTGGTGGACATTCCCCCAATTCGCAAGAAGCGGTTCGCTTCATCGTTCATTATGCGAACGGCTAAGGGGTGTAATTCACTCTCGGCGTCTGTCTTCCCGTCAACCTATAACTTGGGAGTATTCAACCAAAGAGTAAACAGGCATTTGATAGGTAAACGCGATCCACTTTCGGCCTCATCTTTACTTACCATCAAGCGAGATCGAGGCCGAGCGCATACTTATATTCCATAAAAAAGCGCTTTAAAATGTTTATCTACCTATATAAATAAAATGATTGAGGTTTGCCGTTGTGCGCGCATCATGCAAAAAGTAGTAGATAGATATCGATTTTTTTTTACTCCTTTGATACTTGGCACTCATCAAAAAAAATATCACGATATCTACATTCAATAAAAAGTTATTGAGTACTACGAGTTATTGAGTACACGCGAGCGGGCACAGCTAGTATATAATGCTTGTATCAATAGAAATGATATTTTAAATAACGGTCTGACAACACTGAAACTAATATGTGATGACTAGTTATAGTATAACTTCGAAGTCAATATTATTTTTATTATTATATCTAAGTTCCTATTGAGAATAGTCCTGACTACACGCCTGTGTGCTCATTTCCGCCAGCCGCCCGGAACTACGGACAGATGCGACCTCAAACTGTTCCTTATTAATATTTACACTATATAACCGCGCATTATATACACGGGGTGTTTAGAGAAGGTTTTAATATTTTACGGTTCCATGAGAACCATGTCTTTCTGACTTCGGTGTGCGCTGACACGGAAAACACGGAAAACTTACTCTACGTGTCTGAACAATTTAATTATTTATTCTTGCGGTACCACCGCTGGTCTAGTATATAAAGTTTCCATAACTTTGTGATTAGAAGTGATCATAACTGAGTGTTAACTAACACGCCGAATCGAATAACTAGTCGCTTCCAATCCCATAAGAACATTTAGATGTGATCATGAAATGTATCGTGATACAGGCTATACCATAAAATATATATAAATAAAAATGAAATGCTGTTCGTTGGTAAGTGCATCACTTAAAAACGGCTGAACCGATTTGAATTCTTTTTGTGTTAGTAATAATTCAAGGGAAAAAATATTTGAAAAGTACCCAGGACTATATAAAGAGTTTTTATGACCTAAGTTATGGTCATTTCGATTTCGATTCGGACGATGAATATTCGTAATTCTTATTTTGTTTTATTCCTGAAAGATTTTTCAGGAAAAGAAATAAATAAGTGGCGCTCTACTTAAGTTTGACTTCTGAAAAGGGCAGGACGTAGTGGCGTAGTCTAAACTCAATTCCGTTTTTGGAGAACTGTGCGCTTAAGGGTGGGTTCGACCAAACAAGAGTAAATCTTAATCTTAGAATAAATCGTCAGTTAATCGAGAGTAAATCAATTTTACGTTTTACCATCTACAATTTTAAGAATAGTGGGCCTATTCGGGAATTGTTACTATACCGCCGTTTCGCACGGAATAACGGAGCTTATCCTAGAATAATTTAATGGCGTCAGTCAGTCCAATCATCTGATTTCTGTCATTTCACATATATTTATTTTGTGTTTTAATTTCAAGTCAATAATTTGCCACTGAGCTAATTTTGATTTTATACTCACTCCATCAGTTTTTTTATTTTGTATTATATTAAAATTAAATTCTACTAGGCCCAACAGAAGTTCCTTTTCAGACGACAGCCAGTTAGGACTGCGTTTACGCTTTTCCTCACTCATTTTCACTTGCTAACGATAAAAACTAAAACCACACGACAAAACTTGACAATTCCTTCAAACAAACAACAAATAAAATTACATGTTTGACAGCTAGCTAGCTTATACTACAGCTACTTTTTCACGCTATAATACGTCAAAATCGAGTTGACATGATGTATGCTCTTACACTATCCCATTGTAGAACAACATTTATTTGCCGGGTTTTATTTTCGTTCACCATTCACTCTGCTATTCGCGTATTGTTATTCCTAGCGTAAGTATACTATCTATTACGTGGAGAAACGACTATGGATTTACTCGAGATTAAAATCATGGAATAGGTTATTCCTCGTATAGTTACTCGTGTATAAATTTAAGTTTGGTCGAATCCACCCTAAGAGTTTAAAACATATCTTATGTTTTTAACGTTTACAAAATGGTTTAGATATAACGGGATATTTAATCATAATTTATGATTTTTTTAATGTAGAAATACCACATTCTGCTTCAAAAATCCATATATAAAAATATTTAAAAATGTTACTAATTTTATTGTCACAAGTGTATATACTAATTATTGTACGAACACAATCGTTGTCTCACTAGATTGTGTATAAACAAACGAGTCATACAGTTATCCGATAAAATATAAGTACAACCCTACAGCCCTTTCTTTTCATTTAATATTAATCCTCGGTCTCTGAACTCTTTTCGTACAAATCCGATATTCGACCATAAAAGTTTTTACTAAGCCCATGTTATTACATTTTTAATAAAGTTTTTTTTATCGTTATTTATTTGGCTTAGTAGCCACAATCTCACCTGATGTTAAGTGACGATGTGGCTCAAAATGATAACACGCTAAACCTAGTGGAAGACTGGTTCTCAAGTGCAGCTGCCGGAACACACCTATTGGTGCTTGGCGACAGATTTTCAACCTGAGGATGGGTTATGAAATATTAAACGCTGCATTATTCCAAGCCCGGTAAAGTTGTAAAAGCCGTAAAGGCTCCAGGGCCCCTAACAATATAGTCAGTTCGAAAAAATAAAATAAAAAAAAGCTGCATTATTGTAACAATAACTCAGTGCTATGCATAGAGTGAGATATATACGCTGAATATTTTGTACATACAGTGCAGTCGGTTGGAAAAGAAGTCTCTGATGTAAACACACAGAAACCAAATTCGAACGTGAACGCTATATTAATGAAACAGAAATGGTTCCTGTAAAAAGGTTCGGGTGCGGAAGCACTACCACCAAAGCTATTTCTGTCACAAAGCAGCAGAAAGAAGAGTCATTCGTTCCCACTCAATTGTTCTATAGACAACAATTACTCAACAGTTATGATAAGAGCAAGCTCAAGATCATGTTTCCGAATTTTCTTCTCAATTTATTCTGAGCACTGCCTGTGTGCCTGTGTGTGTGTGTGCAGTGAGCAATTATTATCTCTGGCCTCAGGTAAGATTACGGTCCTTCTTAAGATTTGTTATCTCTCTGTTAGGTAGCTCTAGGCTGCAGTGACCACTTTGAACTGTATGCCTGTTTGCTATTTCATAACAACATTTTAACACATTACCCGCCTCTACAGTTTTCATAGACGGCATATGTCATGCCGCTATACGATTTACTACCCACGAACCCAGGACCTAGCTCTTGGATCCTCGAATGTGAGCCCACTTCGTGGGTCCATGGTACTGAAAGAGTTAAAGTAAGTAACTATCTGCACATATAATCAAATTGAAGTGTCTTTTTGTATTATCATAATAACAGCTTTTTACTAACTTGAAAATGTTTGTCTGTCTGTCTAAATACACTATAATGTTAGAACTAAACCTTTATAATTTCGATCACTTTTAACAGATCCGTATTTATTTAGATAGGTATTTTTAATGTTTTTTTTTATAGTGATAAGCTACACAAACGCGGCATGTTAAAAATAAAATAAATACGTATATCTGGCTTAGGTCATCAGGCTGTAACGAACTGACGAAGGATGCGAACATGTTTATTAGACAAGCGGCTCGCTACGGTACAGCTAGCAATTTTCCTACATTCCTTAACTACCATAGCAACAAAACGGTATATAGAAGTATCTACGACAATCCCTTATTGTTCATACAGTTACCGCAACATTCCTTGTTATATAGGTACAAGTTTGTATAAATTTCTGTGACAATATGTGAAAAAGAACTTCACTTAAATCTGTTATTACCATAATTAAAGAAGACCTTATCAAAGTGTCAGTGTTCTGATGGACAGTTGGAAGCTTCTGCTGAGATAGGGTCCTAAAGTCACGCCACTTTATCTTCTCGAAGCCATAAATTTACTCCTAAACATTGTAAAACTAGCTGAGTGCGCCGCTCCGCTCGCGTGGTTTCAAAATGCTGTCGATCCAGCGCACGCACGAACAGTGCTACTCCCACTCAGAAGACGAAATACAAAAATACTTATTGTGAGATATCCTTAGAAGATAGATATACGGTATCGAATACTTTTTTGTAGTTCTTTTAAAGATCTACAATTATGTAGAACATGAATTTTATATATCTTCTGTGATTTATTCAGTGAAGAATTTATTTAATTTATTTGGACCGCCAATGGTCAGTGTATTAAATGCAATTACAGAAGTAATAACAATTTGAAAAAGAAAATACACTTGGTATTTTAAGGCAATCACAACATGCACTGTGTAGACAAAAATATACGAAAACAATACAAAAAGAATTAAAAAAAAAACAGTTATAAGAGATTATTAGAAATTACACGTACAATACAATTATATACGTATATATATGTATATATATGTGTATATATATATATATATATATATATATATATATATATATATATATGTAAAACACTAGATTTAGTGTCAAAATACAAAAGGCAAAAACAAAACATATAAACTTATCATTAACCCAGGTAACTGAGAGCTATCGATATTACCGTTGAGAACTTTGTGCCATTTAAGCGCCCCAAATGCGTGTTTTTCCGAATTGATTCACTGTATTGATTCACTGCTTATTTCGTATATTACAAAATATATCTATTCTATAATCGGCAGCTATGAATTAAAATAAAAACATGTAAATCGGATTAGTAGTTTTCGTGTTAAAAGAACATAAACGGACAGACAGACAGAGAACCGTCGAGTTTTAAAATATGATCGTCACTCCATCAAACCGGAAATCTTTCAACGTTTATCAAGCACGGTTGACACGTTCACTACAACTGCGGTACCGATGTGATTGGCCCATTGCCATTGCAGCTAGGTCTAGTATCATAATTACATCGTCGATTCTGGTTATCTGGCGAATGCTTTCATTTCAAATCGAACCGAGAAAAGACCGAATATTACTAACCTCGCTGAGCATGAATGTCTTAACGATATCATTATGTTATCTATTTAGATCAAAAGAATATGTCTTTTAAAGCTCACAAAAATTATATATTTTTGATACAAAGCCTTTTTTCGAGATTGTTTTATCGATGTCTTAATGATGGCTAATAAAAATCTATTAATTCTCTGTAAGATAGTCACAAGTTAATTAAAACTAAAACTTGGTATTTGAATATAATTTAATATATATATTTTGGGTGGTTTGAATTTCAACATCTTTTGTGCTAATTTAGCAGTAATTTAACTTTATTAGCGCGCATCTTTGATTAAATTAACCGAAACGAAGATATTCATTCATATAAACTGCGCAAGTATTGCACGTAACACAGTAACATTTTTTATACAACAAAAGTGGCAAACAAGCACAGGACCCATCTGATTGTAAGCGGCTACCATAGCCTATGGACGCATGTAACACAATAGTTATCACTAGCGCGTTAATAACATTGTACCCCCTACCCCCAAGAACTCTGAAAACCCTACACACGGCAAGAACACAATACTAGGTTACTTGGCTGTGATCACCTGTAGGGTAGAGTATTCCACCAGTAGTAAGTAGTATCTTTAATCTCCAAAGAAATTTCTGTGTCCTACCTCTCTTTGAACCCCCACCCCTTCAAGCTCCCCCCCCCCCATTCAAAACACAAAATGCAAATACTGTATCGCATAGCATTATTTTATTTATTAAAAATATAAAATCTAATTACAGTACATACAGTTATTGTAAAAGTTTCAATGGTTCGTTTTTTGTGAACTGTACCGAACTTACCATAAGGAGTTGTACAGTAATTTTGCCGAGCTAGTAAAAATAAAACTTCTTGTAGAACGGATAGCTATTCTATACGCTGGCTGAGCGACCTTTAGCTTGTGTAGGCCAATCAAATTTAAATGAAACTGATCACGAATATGTCAGTAAAAAGATTTTGTCTGTTTGAATATTCGGATTTAACTCAACGCGGAAACTTAATAACTTTCATTCCGCAACAATTGGTTTAAAAAAGGCTATAAAAATTGTCAACAATATCTACTATAAGAAATCATTAAACAACAATAATTTGGAAAAATATGTTTCGCATTAATTCTCAACCGAACCGATCAAGAAATGTACACAGGTGAAGGTAGGTATGTGCCCATTCCTCAATTGATAGGGTAAAAGAATCGTTAATAATATGAGTAAAATTAAATTTACCAGACTAAAGTAACTACTGCTTAAGCGGAAGTAGTACTTAATAAAATCATAATCAAACATGTTTTTCATCATTTTTTTAATTTATAATAAATAGTAATTATCCATAATCATCCCTTTCGTCTTCCCATTCCAACAAAAGGTGTGTCATATCGATCGAAATACCTCCTTACGACTCTATCTCCTTCCTTATATTCCATCACAATATTGCCGAGCTGTTCCACGAGTTCTAGAGTACTGGTGCTTATTGCAATTTCATGAGTAAAACCGAAGAATGATGACCTCTCCGTCTCCAATACATCTGAAGACTGTCGAAAAATGTTACGTTTGCTTAAGTGAAACTTCTTAGGCGGCGATTTCATAATTGGATTAGAATAGCGAGTGAAATTTCAAGGGCGCATCACGTTTAGGCATATTTCGTTACACGAGACAGAAGAAAGACATAACGTAGAAAGAAGGAGAAAGACAGCTATACATAGTATATTCTTTAATACACAGTTTAGGCTATGGGCGTCTCCCTTTTAAGAAGTTACACTTCTATGAAGTGTATTAAAATGCCATTCAACAAACATGTAGAAAATGCCATCTATGTATCGAACATAACAGCTATTATTAGATTGTATACATTCCAAAATTTGCTTGGATCAGCTAGTTAATAATATGCTACATAAAATTTTATCAAATGAAAACAGAAAACCAAAATTATATCAATACTTACGACCATAGCCATTACAAGAACGATAAGCAAAATACATTTGTACAAAATCATTGCGAAACACACATGGGAAAACTACATTATTGTAATTTTAAATAATATTCACGCGTACTCGATTTCCAATTGCCACTTTTAATATCAGTAACAATTTGTCGCAATAAAATATTATATTTACTGCTGCTTTTTGCAATATACCTATTGTTTTTTTTTTTTTTTATAGAATTAAGTAGCAAACTGGCAGGCATTCCATCAAATGATAACTGTTTACTGCAGCCTATAACTATATACAACTAATCTCAAATGACTGCACTCCTGAAGCCAATTTATACTACTAAGATCTACTAAGATGTGGCAGTCCGGCCCCAAGTTTTCCAAAACTTAATTGTCCCTCTCTTTTGCTAATAATAGCTTATGACTGGTGTCCTGAAGCTATTCATATTTTTATACAACTAAGGTGGCAAACAAGCAGCAAGTTTTTAATATTATAAGTATCACTAACGCGTTGCCGACCTTAAACCCCCTACACCAAGGAGCTCTGGAAACCGTACTCACCGAAGAACACAAGTACAACACAACACAACACAACACAAGAACACTCAGTACCTAATTAGTTTCGTTTTATAATATTATTTTTAATCATATTACTATTTTTATAGCATATCTCAGTTGAGAGTGATAAATAATTTTCGTTTATAAAATGTTAACAAGATTGGATGTTTTTTTTTTTGCAATTACGTTTTAAGTATAAGGTAAAACCACCAGTAATTGACACTGCACCAATAGTTGACACTCTGACGAAGAAAATTAAATATTTGATACTAAATTGATTTGAAGTCTTGAGTTTGTTAACCGACTTTTATAACTGACTGTACCTATATGTATTTATAACATTAAAAATATATCAGTAATCAGTGATTTTGGCCACCTCGATATTTGGCTTCCTTTTTTTTCTTAATCTTTAATTTTTTCGTCAGAGTGTCAACTATTGGTGCAGTGTCAATTACTGGTGGTTTTACCTTAAATGTTTGTGGAAATCGATATCTAAGGTCGACAGTTAGACTAAATGATCGAATCTAGGAGTTATTTAAGCAGTGAAGTAGCAAATAGGCATACAGTACATCTGATGTGAGGTCATCACTAACGCTTATAGATATCAACCTAAAAAGGCAAGCCAGACACAATAGGCTACCCCCGAGGACTGACTTGGAACAGATGTATTGCCAACCTCACTCTTCGGACCGAAACAGAGCAGCGCGTACAATGCCGCTTTGCGACAGATTTCTTTTATACAACTAAGTTGGCAAACAAGCATACGTAGCGCGTGATGGTTAAGCAGCTACAATAGCTTATGCACGCTTGTAATACCTTAGATATCACTAGCGTATTGCCAATTTTGAATCTCCTACCCCTAGGAGCTTTGGAAACCCTAGTCATCGCAGGAATGCCAGATTATTAAGCTACGATCTTCTGTAGGGTGGACGTATTCCAACAGTCGGGCTGCCCCACGTAGAGAGAAATCTCTAAAGAAATTTATCAATCACTACCACTTTTGCTAATAAGTTGCTATTGTCTTGTGTCCCCTTTGCGTGTTAAATATATAATAACTTTATATTTTTTCTATATAAAACTGTTATACAAAAATAAAACTAATAAATCGTTGCCTGACTTTTATACGAGCATGAGAAAGTGATTATCCAAAGTGACATGATAAGAACACTCTAAAAATAACGGCTACTGCTAAGAAATTAAGATCAGTCGTCACTATTATTCCAGTCCTCAAATAAACAATATCTAACAATACCAATACCGTTGTGCGCGCACCACGCAAAAACTACTGGCTAGGTTCTGATCTGCGGTGTGTGTCTGCGATCTGTGTGCGGTAAAAATTTTACCACACGCTCCATGTTATAGCGCTATAAAATAATAAGAATTCCACCAAGGAATTTCACATTACGTGAATAAATAAGCTGAATGATCGAACCTTGGAAGCACGTTTTATCAATACATTTGCCTCACTTTAATACTAAAAAGAAAATGAGACGAAAGATGTGGTTCTAATTTTCACCATACGAACGTGACGCCATTTGCAAATTCGCGCCATTTTCATATAGAAACGTCAAAGATTGTTGCGATTTTGCGACTTTCCGACTGATATAAACAAAATAATAATACTCCTACTAATCTAATCTTGAATGAGACTCAAATTGCAGGTAAAATTTCCAAGAGTAGTGACCTATCTATATAATTTCTTATTTGCTATTAAAAATAATCTAATGAAAAAGTTTGCTTCATTACCTATTGTACTATTTTCTCGCAAATGGTTGAAAAATGTTGTATGACACGCGTGCGGAATTGGTTTGTACAAACTCGTGACTATGGTAAGCCCTCGACTTCGTATCGGGGTACATTCGTCTAATCGTTTGTAAAAACCTACTTACCGCATAAATTACTATTAATGTTTTCTACAGTATTCCATTTACTTATTGTTTAGACTTTTAGAGGATTCAGTTCACTTCCTTGTTTATCTTCTGTATACACTCTTAGCGTTTGTCTTATTCTTAAACTTCATTTAAATATAATAAAACATAAAATATATAGCAAATCTTTATTTAATATATAAAAATATGTATTTGAGGTACAAATATCAGCTATTTCATTTAGCTGTTTTATTAATAATTAAGTATTTAATACCAAAGAAAGAAATAAAGAAAACTATATAATACAAATACTGTTAATATGAAATAACGATTGTAGAATAAGAAAAAAAACTAAAAGTTTAAATTAAAACTCAAATTAACTTAAAATCTCACTGAATATATCACCTTCATCACTATATATAAGAAACTTCTTTAACATAACATAACATGTACATAACACGCACGTAAAAGTTATAATATCTATGGCGTAAAAAAAAAACTCCAACTATTTTATCCCGCGTGCCAACAACATGACGGAGTTAGCCATCAATGATAATAATGTGAATTCATTTTACGTTCATTTTTTATCATGTAAATATAATTTAATGTTATATAAATAGTCAAATTAAAATTATGATTAATTTATACAACGTTAAATTATTATCACACGATAAAAACAAAATTAAAGTCAGTATAATGAATTGATATTATTATTATTGTTGGCTAACTTCAACATACTATATACTTCCGTAATATGATGCGCGCGCAGCTCTCAACTTTACCCTCTACTAAAAGCGGACCGCTGTAAGCGCGACCCTCCAGATGGTTTGCGGAATGGGAGGGGCAGGTGTGCACGGATATACACGATATTGAGATTATATATATATTAGAATCAATAGTTTATGGATGTTATTGCAACTCGGGCAGATATCTAATGTTAAATAATATATTAAATATAGATAATATTGTTGTGTTAATTAAAATGCTAACCAAAAAACTACTATTCTGAAAAAAAATGATGCGTGTAAAAGACCCTTTCACGCAATCGAAGTGAAATTTCTTTAGTTTAACAGTATATGTAGGGTAAGCAGGGGGAATGGCGCTCATCGGGTAATGACGCGCACCTCTATAAGTCTATGAAAATGGTGTATAACAACATGCCACCATACACAAAACGCGGGAGGGGAAGGGCCTCTAACATGTAGGGACGCGCAGGGGCAGTCAGCTTGTGGCAAGCGACCGTAAAGTGTGTTTGTTTGTATGTGGCTGCGCTGAAGTAATTTTAGTCGTGATCTTTTTTTCAGTAATTTCAGAATATTGATTTTTATGAAATTGTTAATATAGCTTTCCTAGGTACTTTAATCATTCTATTTTATGATGAACTATTCAATTTTCAATAATTTATTTTCAATGTTTGTTTAATTTAAAGTTCAATTCAAAACGACCGCTTGGGGTTATCCCGCTCACATGAGCGCCATTACCCCTTAGTGACTTCTATTTTAATTGTTATAGAGATTCCCACAAATCGCCAAAGGACAACCGCCAAAGCAGCTTGGAACGAAGAAAACCTTAAATCCACTGAACTGCGATTGAAAATGGGATGTCCAAGAGACAAGACGCATAACAATATAATATCCCAACCACAGCAGTCACTACTCCATTCAAGCTTTTAATTTTTGCAAAGAAAAGCACATCGCAATGCTCTCGATTCCACCTCATAGCTCACATAGAACACAGCCACTAGATGTATCTTTTTATGGACCCCTGAAAGTTGCTTATAGGCAGGAATGCAACAGGCATACTAAGACACATTTGATGTCTAAAATAACTCCATATGATGTAGCGTGTCTTTTCAATAAGGCGTATGCACAAGTTGCAAAAGAGAAGCTGGATTTCGAGCCACATGGATAAACCCTTTAAACCCGAATACTTTTGCTGATCGAGACTTTCTAGCAGCATCTTTGAGGGCACAAGAAGTGGAACAAATCGACCAAAATGTTCAGAATCTTGGAGCTACGCAGTCGTGTAGTATAGCCTTGTTTTCAGAACGTTCTTCCTTTGGCAGGTCCATCAAATGTAAATCTATGTTCCGAAGCTGATTTGGCAGTCACTGGTCCTTCTAACCAGGATTTCGTTGACAAACAAAGAGAAACCTCTGTACCTTTTGCTGTACGACATGTGGGCTGTGGTCTCATGCTACATGTTCTTGATGGGATTCGGTAGAAGGATACATCTATGATTTATGTGCTCAACGATAAAATCTTATCATTTCTATTTCTCTTTTGTCTTTGTTTACCTATAAAAAGTTTGTCGTTGCATACGTTGCAATATTTGTTTATTGTATAAGGCTGATCTCAGGTACAAATACAAATATTTGATGCCATTTTATGATTATAGAGTGTACTTTCATTTTATACTTAGATCTCATGCTTATTTACAAATAATAATGGATCTTACTTATTATATTGCAAAGAAACAGGTTGAGGCGTCATTACCCCTTTGCCTGAACGGCATTACCCAATGACAGGGGCAATGACGCTCAAACCTTCTTTTTTTTTAAATGTTTACTACTGCTAATAATTCTAAGATAAATACGATTCCTATTAAAAAAATGATTATCTAATAGTTAAAATTTATGTTAATGTTCTAAATTTTAAAATAAAACAAATAATTTAAAAAATATTGTGTGTTTTCCTTAAGTGAACGCCATTCCCCCTGCTTCCCCTATATTGAAAATATATTCGAAAGAGAACGTGTTAAAGTATTAGATACTTTCATTGACTGTATAGCTTTTTAAAAGGCAGCGTCCGTAATTCCATCTTGGTAAAATAATCTCATGTATAGCAGTCACAAAAGTAAAACCGCGTAAACTCATACGTCAGTCGTCTATTGCTGCCGGCGGCCGGCAACACACTAGTTTATTGGCCCGTTCTGGTCCCCTTCCGCGTCCCCAGACCATTAGAAGGGTCGCGCTTACGGCGGTCAACCTCTAAAAACGCCAAAAGAAGTATAACTTAAAAATAATGAAAATTCAAATTTAATCAGTTTCTGATAACTCATACATGATATTTAACTTTCAACAGTAAGTAAAGTATTCGCGTACTGGAACTCGGGACTGTTCTCATATTCCGACATATCAAGAGCGACCTCACAGCTCTCTCTGACGACACGTCGCGAGTCACTCAAGTACCTGAGAAACCAAGATACATTTCAAATATAGAAGATGGCATTTTCAATATGTTTCGAATCCATTTTTCAGGGTTCCGAATCCAACGAGGACCCCTTATAGCTTCGCTAAGTCCATCTGTCTGTCCGCGGCTTAGCTCAGAGATTCTTAGTACTAGAAAGCTTTAATTTGATATTAATCACGTGGTACACATACATACTACACGTAAATTGGGAATGAATTAATTTTTTCTCATCTACTCTATCGTGTGGGGTGTCGTTGGATAGGTCATTCAAAACTATTACGAGTGTCGAAAAACCATAATTTGGATTTAGGGATCCGTTTGCGAAATATTAAGCTTCAAATTGCTAATTTTTTTAGAGTCGGATATGTGAACATAATCATGGTAGTAGTATATATAATGAAGTTAAAAGGAAAACTATCAGATGTAAGTAGGCCTTACAAGTTAACGAGTAATAATCAACCAAGTTATAAAATTTACCTGAACTAGTAATTTCGTACAACTAATATACAACGGCTGATCCCCGAACGCGATACACCTAAGCGTACCACAATGGCGAGAATTACACGTGTTGTATGGTGGTCGCGAACCAGTCCGACACGATTGTCGTATTCCACCGACGCACGGGGCTGAAATTCTATTAATCATAAAGCAATCCTGAGCTTTCGGTGAAGGAAAAATCATGATGAAACCATAGCATGCTGAGAGGCAATGTTAGAAAACATCGATGTTTTTTTATTTCGATATATATCAGACATCAATATTTTTCTAATATCGCTCATCCCTAGACTGGGGGATTACGAGTGAACCCAATTTTTACTTTTTCAGTAAAATAATGCCTTGAACCATTGCCCTAAGGCTGGAAACTTGTTCACATACCTTTTCAGAATTTCTGTGCATTCATCAGTTGCGATAGAACCCAGCGCCTCTGCGGCTTCATGTCGAACCATCTCGTGTTCATTAACATCTTCTAATGTAGTCTTCAGGAACGGAACACTTCTTTCGTCTTGCATTTGTCCGAATACGAACGCAACTTCGTGACGGAAGAGAGCACTTTTTGCTTTCAAACCTAAAATCATGAAATAATTTAACTGAAAAAATTTCTTGATATTTCATAGATAAACTCATTTCAATTATTTAGATCTATAATCTGTTCCAAGGACAGGAAGATAAGGAATGTTTTTTATGTGTATGTATTTAACTGTAAATCCTGTGTTTTTTTTTATTTCATAAACAAGATGTATCTAATCATTACCTATGTTAATATTTTTATAAAGAAAGTGAAACAAGAGTTAAAAAAAACCTAGGAAATGGTTAAAAAGTTTGATTATTCCTATGGTATGTTTCGTTCGAAATTCTGGCTTTCCTCGGAACAGAGTGAAGTGTAAATTTCGATAATTAATATGACATAAACTGCTGGTAGCCAAACTATATTTAGTGCAAGAAGTTGGCGGATGAGAATAATGCTTTTCTACAATTTTTACTTACTAACTCAAGTTCAAACTATTCAAATCAGACCTCGAGAACATACTCTATAAAGGATAGAACATGTACTACTTACTCTGAAAATGTTCCTTTTATGATAAAAATGCACTTGTACAACTCGACTAATATAATTCTAACAGATAGGATTTATATAATTAATATGTGTAATTACATTTATATAATTAGTATTAGCTTTAATTTTTGATAAAAGAAAAGTAACTTGCACAATATTAATAAAAAAAAACTAAGTCTTATAACTACAACCAATATGATTCCCATAAAAAACTGTTATTTTTATCTTATGTTTAGAATTTATTTATCAACTTTCTTCCTCCTACTGCAATTATGTACACCTTGTATATTATTGCTATAATTAGAATTGTGTAGACCGCAATATTGCAATGTGGTTGATGGTATATAAACATAATTCACCACACTCTGACCAGGCAGAACATAACACAGGTGTTGTATGAGGCAACTAAAACAGTCTATTCAATCTGGACAATTCAGTGCACTTAGTGACTGTTATGTTGGTGTTAGTAAACAGGCATGTTGTGTTTCTAACTTACAATATTTGCTGCTGTTTTCAAATTGGGCAACAGTTCCCATCAAGTGTACTAAATTTACATTACAAATCCAAGATTTAAAAATTTGTATGTACTTATGTAGACAAAGAAAGAACTAGGCAGACAAATCATGTAACCAAGTGGTGTGAGATAGCAATAGTGTTATCATTTTATCCAGTTTCCTTAAAATTGTGCATTGTATGCTCTTACTAACACTTCAATATCAGATGTAGAATAGAATATTAATTTACTCCATTTTCTTTAAAAAAAATTATGACACTGGCACTTTTAGCACCAAAAAAGTGGATATAGTGATAGTGACAGAAAATCCATAGTGCCATTTCTCTTTTGCTCATTATATTTTTTGTATGTCGCTCTTATCAGTTTGGCGTGGAAGAGCAAGTTATATCCTAAACTCCTATAGATGTCCTCTCTATGTAAAAACATGATGAAAATAACCATCAATGATAATAAATGTAAACTCATTTTACTATAATTCTTTTATTGTTAAAAAATAATTTAACACTGTATAAATTAATGTGTTGATATATTTAATAATTATATTAATTCTTATAAAAAAAAGTCAGTACTAAATGTGATGTCTTTATATAACTTATCATTATGTAACTTAACTGTTAACCGATATTCTTGAATTGTATTTCGCTTATTTTTCCTTTTAAATAATATACTATATTTATATTTAGTAAATTAATTATTATTATTATTTTTGTACTTATATAATACAACGTGCAATGTGTAATAATATTTGTGGAAACTTAATTGGTGTATGAGTTTGTTTCTTAAGATTAGCTATAAGTAAAATAATCTGTATGTTCCCAAAAACGGTTAAATAAATAAATGATTTTAATTTTATCAAAATAACTTTATCATGTTCCACTTCTTTCACAAGATGTGTGCTCAACATTTATTTGTACCCTCTACTAAACACACCACAATAGTTATAACTTTAAAGAAATTGGCCCTAGTCATTTAAAATCTAAATTAGATAACATAACAACTAGACTTAAGAATGATTCATTTTACAGAAGCCGTGTAACATGAATCATCCCTAATGAGGTATAAGTTTGCATAAGCACAAACAACACTTACCTTCACCCAGAGCATTGATACTCTCTGTTGTTCCCAGATTTCTCAAACTAAACATAGCTCTGTATCTCTCAAACAAAGGTTTATTTTCATCCATGTATACCTTTCTTAAGGTTTCAATGTCATTGTCTTTACTTGGTGGTGCAGGATCCACTGAATTGTATGAGCTTTGTGATAATACCTCTTTAGAACTATCATTAGCGACCCAGTCAAGTCTTTGCAATGCAATTTGACATGTTTCTGCTACCTCAATTGCAGAGTCATTTTGATATTTCTCTAATATTTCACGGAGATTTGGGTCACCAATCGCACCAAGAGCTTCACCTGTAATTTCAACAATACATTTTTATTTTTACATAAAAAATAACTAGTTAACTTTGTTATTGTAACTGCACTGACACCAGTAATTTATACTATGCTAACTTGAAACTTGAAGTTTGAACAATTTTCTTTTTTGTCTAATATAAAATAAATTGTATTCAAATTCCAATAAATAATAGAGCTATAAATTAAATTCTAACTTAACTCTGTGATGTACAAAATACATTAATTTATGAAATTATGCTAAAAGCTACAGTGTAAAATCAATATTTTCAAGCCAGCATAGTGCAAATTGCTGGTATTGATATTAGATAAACTCAACAGTGTTAATACTTATTTTCTCTTTCCTCATCACTTTTCATATCCAAGGACTCACATAATGGGCTCACTTTTGCCACATCCAACTTTAAACAACTTTCAGGAACCCACATAGTGGGCTCTTTGCTGAATTTATGAATATCATAACCTTTTTCATTACATTAGCTATTGGCCTCCAGGCATACTGTGTTTAACAAAACTACCTTAATACACAATAAGGTACCTTGATACTGCAAAATGGGCTATGTCACTGTGAACTGATTTTTCAGGAGAGAGATAACTTTATTTTACTATTTGCTAGATGTATGGCATGCATATTGTGGTGTTATATCGTTAATAAAATCTATATAATTTAATGCAAAGCAATCCTGAATGTGGATCTAATGAGAAAATAACTAGAAATATAATATTTTGCAATGAATAAAATTGAAGCTGAGTCTTTTGACATAAAACATATTGCAGTATCACTGACAATATGTGGTTATATATATTACGAGTTGTATACTACTAGCTCATGCCATATACCACTAGCCCACATTGTAAGTTCAATAGTAAAATATATTGTGGCAGGTATATGTCCTGTATGAAAATTGTAGAGGAGGCAATTTAGTTAATAATAGCATGTAGTAAATTTAAAACAATCCTGTGTAAGTGTTGTATAAAGTATAACTTATACTATTCATTTTTGTGTTGTTCTTTGTAGTCCAATACAAATAACGGCTCAACTATAGAATTGCTACCGTCGAGTTCAGACTCCAAATTTTTATTATAGTTAGATAACTCTATAATATATCTATAAAAAATTGTTTTAAAGACAATAATTTCTGCAAAGCGCATTTTTTGAAATTTCATAATACAAATGTCAGGTCTTAATAGTTGTCATTAAGTTCACTTTTGTGTGATACATAAGATTTTCAATACATGTTTTTGTTAGTTTTATGGGGATCATTGTTTGGTTTGCGTTAAATACAAACTACTTCAACATTTTGTGCCGTGTTGAGTTTCGAGTGACATATTTCCATTTTTCCATTGTTATCATAAAATTTGTTAGGTTAGTTATTATTTTAAATTAATTATTTAGATTATACTAATTCTAAAACAAATAATTATCTGTTTAAAATTCGTTTACAAATCCTAGATAAACATAACCTCAAAAACTAAAAAAATATATCTCTCAAAAACTAAAAGCTTCTGCACTTTTTCTTACACAGAGGAACTCCTCTCACCTTTCACCCTCCCACACCTTCACATCATCAAATTCAGCGGTAGAAATTCTAAAGTCCTACCAAGATAACAGCTTTGATAATATCAAATAATTATTTAAGTTTTTATTGCAGTTATTCTATATAATTACAACATGCACTACTTAAATACTAATTCGTCATCTATATCTTTATCGAGTTGTCATAAGTACCACTTATATCCCATGTTTTCCTTGATATTACTCAAGATAATCGCGTACGTGCACATTTTTAAAGATAACATACCTGCCTCATGGCGAACTATCGGGTCGTGATTTTGATCTTCCAAGACGCTCCTGAGAAGTGGTATTGCTCTCTTATCCTGCATTTGTCCCAAGCAATACGCCAGCTCATGTTTTAATAGCACTGATTCGTCTTTAAAGCATTCACCTATGCAATTTATAGCAATTTCTCCGCCTATATTTCGAAGACTAAATAAAGCCCTAAAACGCTCCTTTAACGGCCTTTGAGGGTCGTTTAGAACTTTACCAATATTCTTTACAGCTGTCTCGCTGATGTTGGCCATTGCAAGGCTTTTTAAATGGTAATAATATAGTTAATAAATAAACCTGAAAAACACCGCCTGGACAACAAACGTCAACACGGATTCACAGTACACACACAGTACACACGACAGGTACACACACAGAGGGTACACACGACTTCTCCTATATACAAATGTACCACAGAGTAAAATGTACTCTGTGCACACGACTGACGACACAGGACACACACGCATATGGTTGGTAGGTCGAAATTCTGAATTTTCCCCAAAATAATACGATTTGCAACTCTTTTCCCCATTTTTTTTTTGAAACTGTAAATGTAACAAATTGAAAGAGTATACGTATTGAAAGAGTAAGAATAAGTACGTTTATTTAATAAACATGATATTTTTAATGTGTATTTCAGAAAATGTTATTAAAAATGTTAAATGTTAAAGTTAAAAATGTTAATTAAAAAAGTAGTACCTATTGATTGTATTTAACACCTCCGTTTGCATTTATTTTTCTTTTAAGGTTAAAATAAATTCAGTTTAAAATAAAAGGTAATTACAAGTAGTAGTTTGTAACTATTATCTGTAAACTGAAAAAGCTGTTAATAAATACTACATACCTGTTCCACATACTGAGGTGTGACACAAAATTAAACTGTTTCAGTTTGGAACATGATCGGCTCTATTCAAGCTTAAGGAGAGAGAGATAAAAACAATTATGACTTGGATCAAACTCTTTACTCTTTTCAATTATAGTAATAGAAAAAGTTGGCATCATGTAACAGGCTGTTATTTTGGAACAAGTTTATGGAATTGTTATTTCTTTTGAACAGGACCAGGTATTTTACCAGATATAGCTCACCTCTACAACCTAGAGATGAGTAGTTATGGATCAAATAGTTCCAGAAATTATATCCTATACTGGAACGATATTGTTCCAGTCCGAGAGATAACTCCGACTCAGATAACTCTACATATTCCGTATGAGATCGAGGTGCATTCGTCGTAATATTACATTATTAAAAATTACTGAGTTTATACTTCAACTAGCGAGTATAGCGTAAAATGTAATCGGTATGTTCAAAAAACAAAAAAAAACACTTTACTTGTTTTTCAATTCCCCAAACATTTCCAAAATTTCAAAATTTTGCAAACAATGAATTTATTCCCCAAAATTGAGAAAAAAACCCCAATCTGCCAACCATGGCTACACAAAAATATTATAAAAAGAATAACATAAAGATGATTACAGTGCTGCCAACCTCAATTTTAGAAAATTGATAGAAGAAGTGCCAAATATTGGTAGATTGTAAAATGAAATTTTGGTAGATCGACCAACCTTTTTGTTCTACTCTACCATTTCTTTCTGTGAAGGGGAATGTCATTTTTCTTCACTTTCAGTCCAATTTGGTCATACTTTCTGAGCATTGTACAAAAACGTATTAATGAAATTATAATGAAAAGTAATAGATATAACAATACTGATTGCGTACTCGTGCTAAAAAACGAGCCAAGCGAGAGAGTGCAATTAAGGACTGCATCCTACTCTAGTGTAGTGACCACAGTTTTGGTACTTCGCAGAAAAAAACGTGTTAGTTAAGTACTCGTATATATATTGGAGTAAATAAATGATTTTTTGTTAATTGAGAAAGAACACAAATTCTTTAAATGTGAACAATCCGAATTTGATTGCGAACATACTAACGTCACCATCGTTTTTGTACAAATCAGCTGCAAGAAATGTACAATATGGGTGGGTATTACTCGCTTATTCCCAAGATTTCCATAAATAAAATTTAATTATTACTTTTTTTCCTCTCACGACTTCGCAAATATTTCATGTTAGATTTTTTACATCATGTTATATACGAAATAGTCGCACGGATCAAGTAATTCCTTTTTATTTCTTTATGGCTATTTTACATGAGTAATATTTCTCATTCTTTTCATTTCCTCTAGAGCATCGTTATTGCCTGGTCTTTTCCGTAACAGTTTAGAGCAATCACTCCCAGGATCCAGAGTAAAATTTATACAGTCACGAACTAAAATGAAGAATGATCGCGAAGTATAATTAAAAATAAGATTAAGGGAAAAGTAAGAAAGTGAATGAAACACTTGAAAAAAGACGATATTGGCAGAAAAACAATTGTAGCAGTCTGGATATACAGTTTTCAATTACATTGATAGACTTTTGTCACCATATAGACATGTAGTTCTTGCCAAGCCAAATCCAACGAGATCGAAGGTGCTATCTTGTTTTACTTAATTCCTAAAAGATTTTGATTTTGAACCTTACATCTCAATGCAACCCAAATAACATACAGGCCAGGCCTGTAGACAGCAGTTCCTAATGGTCTAACAGATATTTATTCAAAAAAAGTATTAAGGTCATTTATTGCCATCAAGAAGTTATAATGTCGATCGTGCCGATCAGACCTTTATCATAATGTGTAATGGAAGGAACAAAACAAACTAGCCCAAATTTCTACCATACATACCTTTCTTACCATTTGCCATCAAAGAGTTGTCCAGTCCCTACGTCCCGGCTCCATCATCAGATAAGCCCCAATTTTTTTTTTAATCTATTAATGCAGTGTTTCTTATCTATAAAATCGATGTCACGGTTCTTTAGAACAAATTTCTCTATTTCTTATAGTTTCAGATCTCCCTTCACTGACCCATCTCATTGTTACATTCTTTATATGCATATATAATAATTGGAAAAATGCTAATATCATTGATAGTTATAATTATGTATAATTAATGAAATTGTGTTAATTTTGTAGTTTCCTGCAAAATATTGATAATGTATTTAAGTATATTAAATACAAAACACAAAATATAAAACAATAATTTAGGTATATTATTTTGTTACATACAAAGCATCGAGCTGAACACTAAAACCAGCTCGATACGCTACTTGAGCAGGGACTGAGCGAAAATAATTGGCCGATTTAGTATCCAAATACAACCGTTTTGTCAGTGCAACCGTCACAATATAATCACATTTAATCGTGCGATCCCAGACATAAAATAACCTTCAATTTGATTAATCCGTGATTTTCTATTCACACAGTACAATTTGAATGCCAATTTAATCAAATTGTTCATCAAGTTGTATAGTTTGGATGAGATATACCGTAATTATCGTATGACATGTTCAACAGGTTATGTGGATAAAACATCTGTAGGTATTATTATTTGACTATAATGTATAAGTAACTATCAAAATTTATAATTATTAGGTATTGATAGTCTCTTAGTGTTCATTAGATTAGTTTATTAAACGACTTTAAAAAAAGAGGTTATAAATTTGAGACGTATGTATGTAATATTATTGGAACTGCAATTATTATTTTTTTCATTACTTTGAATTTCATTACTTTGAGTTACATTTTTTTAAGTTAATTTCCTTTTTTTAGTAATTTTTTTATTTCTAATAATTTGGTTAGTACGATTATTTTATAACGGCTTCTATACTACTATTATATATATGTAAAGATGTAAAGTAAATAATATGTTTGTAGGAGGTAATATCTGGAATTACGGACCAGAATTCAAAATAAATAATCATTAATAGGAAGCTACATTATTCCCGTGTTATAAGGGTAATTTATATTTGATAAAATTTTATATATTAACTATCTGGGCCGACAGACGTTGTTCTGTCCTCTCCGGTATTTAATAGCTCGACCGCAGCCCCACTCATCGGATCCTAACATAACTAAGAACCATCGTCTCGATAAAGCAAATATATTATGTAAATATGAGATCGAGGGAGTCGCTAGTGAATAGCATGAATTAAACTGTCAACATATAGGTTTTTTCACAGCATTTTGGCAGAACCTTATTCAGATGATGACAAGATGTTCTATGACCTTGTAGTTCTATCTCATCAGCAACTCTCCTGATGTGATGTTATAAAGGATGGGGTACAATGGGACTGATATGTTTGGTATAATAAGAGTCTCAAAAATAAAATAAAAATGAGCTCAATCGGTAAGGCCGTTCACAAGTTATAAAATCACTAACAGAATTAAACAAGATTTTGATGTATAGGTACCTAAGATTAACGCGATCAAATTCGCAAGCGGTTGCTAGTAGTAAATAATTTGTAATAACTTGTATTAAATCTGTGCCAAATTCCTATATGTAATTGCAGTTGTCTGTCCTTATGTAACTTTGAATCACTTTGAATGCTCCACGACCCATAACGGACAAGGAGTACCTATGCGTTTTGGACACTTCAATAAAACGAAAGGTCGTCTAAAATGCTTATTTCGTGTACTTAAAAATTGTCGTCAAGGTCTTTACAATCATTTTTGTTACATTACATTACATTACATTACAAATATTTCTGTGTAAGATAAGAATTTGTTATTTTGTACATTAAATTTCGTTTTAAGACTGGTTCAAATAACAGAAAAGCGTTTTCTTTTTTTTTTGGGACACTACAGAATATTATTTTAAGAAAACTTACGTACGATTTATTAATTTTTCGAAATATTTGGTTCGAAAGCGAAAATTACAACATAATTATTTCTTTGTTTTTTTTGGGCCTTACAGAATAATATTTTAAGAAAACCTACGGACGATCTATTAATTTCTCGAAATATTTTTTATGAGAACTGACTATGTCTTAGTGTGCCTTCTGGTTTCACAGATTTTTTACATTAAACAACTGTTCTACGGTTATTATGCTATGCTACTTACGTCATGTTATTTTTTTTTGTAGTAATAATATTATGGTAATAATTTATTTTATGGGTTTTCGTCTAAGGTTTCCTTAGATAATTATGTCACTTTTAAGTCACTTACTACAATGACGAAAATGGTTTTAAATATTTATACCATTATTTTATATTCAGTTAACGAACCTATTTGTAATTATTATGTATAATATGTATACGCTTTGTTTGAATTGTTTAGATCGACTATAAATACTGTAATATATTGTTATTGTCAAAGTTTTTAACATTAATAAATATTTTATGTATTGTTTTTATTTTTTAGAATCATGATTAGGAGTCTATCTGTTATTTATTAGAATAGATTAATGATTGGTTTCCGCTGGCGCTTCAACTTGTTACCGTCGACATGCTGTAAAAAATCGGCAATCAAAACGAAGCCGTGTCATTCCAACAATACTGTCACGTTATCAAACAGCATATTTTATTAATTGATCCAAAGATAACGTTAATATGTGTATTGAAACTAAGTTAAAACAATACTAAAATAAATAAGAAAGATGCTGGGATCACATAACATTAGGAAGTGTTAGGTATATAATGTCATAGTTTCTTCGTAAAATAACACGAACCAAAAAAATATTAAATGGCGGTATTCAGTGTTACCGAGTATATACAAATCAGTTTCCCCATGGTTACCATGAGTGCTTGTTCCTGGAGAATGCGATAGGTGATGCTGTGGTCGAGTTATTGACTAATGAAAAGGGCAGAACATCGTCTGCGGTGCCAGATGGCACGTTATATAACGTAAAATAATTGCTGAAATTTATGTATCAGAAGTAAATTACTTCATCTATCTATGACTACTGATTATTGCATTATCATAAAAAAAATTGCCAAGTGCGTGTCGGGCCACTCGCAATGTATGCTTCCGTAATTGCCCATCACAATATGCAGACTTAAAGAAAATATATGCTTTAAATAATTTTCAATGGAATTTGTACGAAATTACTTCTCCAAGTATATTTTATAACTTGATTGACTAGTTAACTTGTTAAGCCTACTTACCTCTGATAGTTTTCCTTTTTTCAAATATTTAAAACCAGCCATTTAGCTGGCTGGCAGTGACACGTAAGTCTAACAAAAATAGCATTTTAAAGCTTTGCATTTGCAAATATAATATTTCTCAAATGGATCCCTGAATTCAAAAATGGTTTTCAAAAAGCAACGATACACCACATGATGGGATAGACAAGAAGAAAAATTCATTTCCACTTTACGTGTTGGGGAGGTAACCTAAAAAGTTTTTTATTTTTATTTTATTTTACGACATTATTGGCAAATAACAAATTACAGCTTTATAATACTAAGGATTTCTGAGCTAAGCCGGACGCAGACAGACAGACATAGCGAAACTATAATTGTTCCTTTTGACTTCGGAACCTTAATAAAACAACAATCTTTTAAGCTTGATAATATCTTAGTTTGAGGATTGCAGTTTTCGTAATAAAAACTAGTTCGCGAAAGGGTAAAATAAACACAATAAACCGTCTCATCTTTCAAAAGTTTGCCGCTATCGTTAAGAGGTCAAAGGCATTGGCTAGCAGCCCATTAAAGGATAACAGGCCATAGTCCACTGCACCGTGCCATGCCGTACACATCGTATTCCTAATTAGCACTGTACACCTGTGTATGTCTAAAGTCTAAAGGTAGGATATGTGACACTGTCTTTTCCACATAGCTAATGTTTATTAAAATCACGAATTAGCTCGGTTCCATACTAATGCGTTAATAGGGTTAACACAAAATCATAACAATGCACAAAATATTTATTTTAAGCAACTTAGACTTCAGATTAAAGATTAAGTTAAAAAAGATAGGTATATTTTAGGCTGGCTTTTCGGATATAGATCAGTATCAGATATTTAGCGTACATTGTCTAAATCAAGACAGTTAGAATTAAAAAAATACATTGAAAAAGCATTTAAAGACTTTTCAAATTTAAGATTAACTTTTTGGAACGAAGTTCCGGGCGTTGCGGAGGGGTACCCTAGCCGGCAAAAAACGTCCGTAACGTTAAAAAAGCTTTTTTAGATTTTTATGTAGGTATAGTTTATCTATGATGGCTTTACAGTGTCTAATGTATAGTCTACGTGATAACTGTTATTTAGTTAGCTAGAGCAATTCTGAACAACAAATTTTTGAAGTAAAACTCCTTTAGGCACGACTATTATTAACGTATTATATCTTATCACTGTGGTGGTGACCGTCGGGATGGTGGTGACCATTTAAGTTTTACTTCAATCGCGTGTGACAGGTACACGCTTTTAATTTTTATTATTGCAGTTTGCTATTATTATTATATCATTTTATAAATAATTGTAAACAAAATAATGGTGTAAAGATAATTTTGTAGTTTTTTGGATTTTTATCGATAAAAAAATTAAAAAAATTAATGTTACCCCAATAATTATTTTCTTTATACCTCGAATAGAACTTGAAATTAATATTTTATAATGAGGAACTTCGTTCCTATCTGGTTTTTTTTTCTTTATACGTTTAGCGTTTGGCCTCAATATCATCTGATGTTTAGTGACGTTGTGGTCCAAGATGGAAGCAACCTGCTAGGCCTTTTGGGGTGACCAGCTCTCAAGTGCAGCTGCCGGTACACACCTACAGGTGTTTGGCGACAGACTTTCAACTTTATGGTGGTAGTTAGCCAGGTGGGCATTAAAAATTGCCCTACCAATATACTATTGTTTCGTCCCAAAAGCTCAGGTTTATTGAATCTATTCGAACTCGCGTCGATCGACGTGACGTCCCTGCACGCTATCACTGAGCCATCGTTGCTTCGAAACAACATAATAATAACAATACAAAAATATGCAGAGAATAGAAATATACAAAATAAATAAATGTACAATATACTTATGTATATAAAGTTAATTAATATTTTTAATATACTACTATATGAGTCAATTGTTATTCAGCGCGAAATTCTCCAATTCGTTAAGTTACTATTACGTGCTCTGTATCATTACTCGGCTATAGGTATTGCACGACGTGCGACGCGACGCGACGGAGCGACGTGATCCTTTTAAGTGCGCATAGTATTCGTAACTCAGCACACATGCGTCGATGCAGCGATGTGCGAACAATGGATCATTAGCAGATTATTATCGACGATTATATTTAACGTGCTTTGCACTTCGCATACGAGCAGGGTTTTGTTCCCCTTTACTAATATGCTATTGTTGATTGTCAACAAAATAATGTTTGTTTGAAAATTTATAACTTGGTTATTATTATTTTTTATATTAGAATGGTAAAGTGACGACTCTTTGCATTATAGTAAGCACAGAACAATTCAAAACAACAGTGGCCATCGAGGGATCGGTAATCCATCGCAGATCAACGCACTCCACGTAGCTCGTAGAACGGATGGCCGATGGGGCCAAAGAGTTATTGAGTTGCTGCCGCGTATCGGAAGACGCGTCAGACCTGCTACAAGGTGGACCGACGACTAGGTAAAGATTGCGGAAAGCTGCTGGATGCGGGCGGTACAGGACCGATGGTTGTGGCGATTTTTGGGGTAGGCCTATGTCCAGCAGTTGACGTTTTTCGCGATGATTATATTTTTCATTATAATAATTTACTAATTTAGTCCAAAGTATATAAATACAAAATAAATAGCATGAAGTTTCGTTTTAATTAAGGTATCAATTTGGGCTTCATACAGCCTTAAGACCACATCTCAGCGCACGGCAGGATTAATTTAATTTGCACTTGAACCAACCAACTATTATGGTTCATAATATTGAATTTTCCAATGGTAGCTTTAGTTTTATGAGAAATTGAGATATTAAATACTTGTAAAATATTTAAACTTCCATCCATTAGGATATTACACGCCTTGTGGCAAGATGTTTTGTTGGGTGGTAGGACACAACGATTATGTTCAATTGGATCATAACCACCATACACTCGGTGTAACACCTGGTATAGTGGCACACATAGGTACGTTGCGTTGCTGCAGGATCTGCCAGTGTGTAGTTAGAAATCAAGCCGATACTACTATCTACTGAATCTGTGCCTAACTGGTTCGCGACCAGCATGCAAACATGTGCCCGTCATAGTGACTTTCTTTTGTTTTGCCGAATTTTTTTATCGTTATAGGTTTGGCGTAGTGTCCACAATCTCACCTGATATTAAGTGACGATGTGGCCCAAGATGATAACACGCTAAACCTAGTGGAAGACTGACTCTCAAGTGCAGCTGCCGGAACACACCTATTGGTGCTTGGCGACAAATTTTCAACTTGAGCGTGGTAGCTAGCCACCATAGGGCATTAGAAAAACCCCTACCACCATGCTATGGTTTACTCCCGATTTTTTCCTTCACCGAAAGCTCAGGCTCATTGCAGGGATTCGAACTCATGTCAATCGACGCGAAGTCGTACACGCTACCACCGAGCCATCATTGCTTCATCATTGTTCCCCGCTATTGACGAAATATAGACAGTAGTTTGAAGTAAATGTTATTTTAAGCATTTCTTTAAAGTCTTTAGGAATGCCATTTGTTTGTGCTAATGAAAACTATTATATCTTATTTAAGAAAAAAAAAAACATTTAATATTTCATGTAGGTATATTATTGTTCTTCATCGAGCACGATATTTATGTGCATAATTTGTTTAATCAATAATTATGTAAGTACACGCTACCACTGAGCAATCATTGCTTCAATTTATTTTACTACTCTATGGTAAGTGGACATTGCAGCGCATGGCTGCCTATAGCATAAATTGTATAAGTCCTATCCAAATTCTGGTACACCTAAATTACTACTTACTCCTGAGAACTTAATTGAAAGGCCTCGTATGCCAGTACGTGCTGCTAATCACATTGGGTCACAAACTTGGACTAAACAATGAGACCTCAAGGTCGGGTGATTGATGGTGCTTCAACTATCGAATTATGCGACTGTGTCATATCACTTTAAAAACTTAAAGATAAGTTTTTATCGAACTGTAAAGTTCATAGTCAATAGTAAACAAAATTTCCCTATCAACCTTTTACCGTAAATAATAATGTTTTTTTTATATATACAACTAATATGGCAAAAAAGCTTACAGCTTTTGGTAAACGGTTAATGCCCTTCCCAAGGGAGCTCTGGAAACTCTACTTACCGCAGAAACATAAAACAAGATTATTTGGCTGCGATCTTCTGTAGGGTGTAGGTATTTCTCCAGTCGGGCTGACCCATGTAGAGAGAATAACCTTTCTACTTTAGTCCTTTTCCGTAAATCGTGTATCATTGAGTGCGGTTTCACAAGGATATAAACAACGAAAACATATACCTATAAACATATATAATATAAAGAACACAAGGAAAAACATTTATGTAATTTGTGTTATTCCAATGTAATAAAAACATACAAATTCACAAATAAAATGAATGTGCGAAAACATTTCGCAGACTTTCTTACTTGAAGTTGGCTAGAGACGCCCGGGGCTCTGCATGCGTGTACTAGAGAATTATTCTCTATAGCTACTAAAAGCTATGGCCTTCACTAAAAATCCTGTCAGATCATCGAGTTGTTAAATAAAATTAGCGTAGATTACTCTGTGAAATAAAATAAGGTGTGTGTGCGATAGAAGTGAAACTTCATTTTAAAAGATATTTTATATTTTATTTAAACAGTGTGCAATATACATACACACCGACATTTACTCTCTGCACACATTTTTATTCTAATTTATTTTTGTTTGATTGTTTTCTTTTTGAAACCATTCCTAAAAGAATTGTGCTCTTTTTAAATAATACTTCTATTAATTACTTTAACTGCTCAGTCGGTAATCATGCTCATGATATTTTTTTATAAATAACTAATCCTGTCATCAGCCGTGTTTTTATAACTTTTTGATACTGATACGTAGTGTAGAAAAAATGACTTACTCATGTGTCACTAATTAAGCTTATTAATTAAACTTTCTTGCGTGTTTGACATAGTTGTCCTGACCTTTGTACAGTATTGAAGCAGGTAGAGTAGACACATTGTCTATCTATATAAATAAAATGATAGATATTTGTCTAAGTGCGCGCATCACGCAAAAACTACTGGATCGATTTTGATCAATTTTATTTGTTTTACTCCTTAGATACTTGGTCCTTATAAAAATAACACCATATCTTTATTCAATAAAAGGTTATTTAAATTTTAAGAAACTACAATTTTTATAAGCAGCTGCTTCTTCTGTGGTCTACAGCTAGTTTTTAATAAAAAGGTGAACAAAGTTTATGTAATATAAAAAATAAAAATAATAATTAATTTTGTAATTTAATAAAAGTACAAAACGCTTATAATTGATTTTGTGAAATTTGATTGTACTATCAAACTCAAAATTCTAAGTTTAACTTTATATTGATTTAATCATACACAAAACATGTCAAGGCATGACATGACATGTCTGCTCAAAAGAGTTACAATTATAGACTGTAATATTTAGTTTATCATATTTAAAATAAAATATTTCCTCTTTTATTTTACGTGCCTCTGATAGTGTTTATAGTATGACACACAAAAAAAACTTATCAATGTATTTTTTTAATAATCTAGAATGCAGTAGTTTTCTAAAATCTATCTGTATATTAAAGTTACAATTTTATTCTAATAGGGTTTCGTATCGTAGGGCGGGCGGGCGGCAGCGGGTGGTTCATACGTTCGTAGTAAACAAATGCGACTAGTACCGCCTCACGAATCGACTGCGGCGCTCGTGTCAAATACTTGACAACAAAATAACACGTTTTAAATTATTATTTAAAAACAAAGCGAACGCGTAAAAGTTACAACGCATGTTTGTAATAACGTTAAATTTGTGAAACTATAACATTTTCAATTTGAAACGTGATTTTGTTTGTGTAAATCTCGTTAATTGTGATGTCAAACTTGATTAAACCAAAGAGCGTTGTCGCAGACCAAGAATACAACTGAAAATAATTGAAAAACAAAATATGTAAGATACTTCGCGCTGTCTATAATTTATGAATATAAAATTACACTTATAATACAATAATATGATTAATATTTATACGTTAATATTAACTTTTATTTGAACAAATCAGAACTTAAATTTTTTATACTCGAAAGCATTTCGAAGAAATTTATATTATAACCGGGAATGTATTTACTATATTTCGTGTATACGTATTCTAATATTTAAATACATTATCCAAATACAGAAAAAAAAACTGCAGAATACTTATTTATAAATATTTTTAAAAATATAGAAATGAGTATTAAGAAAGAATTCATTCGAATTTAACTTTGTTCCAGTGTTAAACACTACAATATATTTTCTACCTGCGTAGTGCATAGGTAAGTAATGTTATGTATTATATGCATATATATAAACTTGTTATTTACTAAACTAAAAGCACACACACCTAGACTAATAATATATGCGCAGTAAATTGATCTAATGTGTTAAAACGACTTCTTTGCTAACCGGTTTTTAAAATCGACATAAACCAAAACTTACACAATAAGTTCTGCTAACGGCATTTGAGTTTTGTGTTACATCTTCGGTACTTTGTTTCAATCATTTTTAAGGTACTGTACCCCTTACTATTTACTCGTATATTTATAATTTAGCTGTGCAAGGAAAAGCGTCCTAGACTTTACTATTCACCCTTAAAAGGCGGGCGAGAACTAGCTAGGGCACAGACTTTCTCCCTTGGATCGTTGGACCGTTCACATCTCTATAGATTTTCCGTAACTATATTCACAGATGGGTATACTGTTTTACCTGCGATATTGTAAAATATTTTATCTTTTACCTACATAAATAATTCAACCGAGTCGATACTAACGATTGACAAGAAAGATGACGTAATAATTTTAGAAATTTCCCGCTTATAAAAGGCTATATTCTCGAAGTATTTCACGAAAATTTCGTTAGTTTTCGTACGATGTATTCGAAATTTATAGAATTATCTAAGTATTTTAAAAAATTCCTCGTTTTCATAAGTACTAAATGCTCTTAAAGCAAGCATATAGCAGTTAAGCTTTTAATAAATTTATTGAGAAAACACAGACCTAAGGATCCCTTTGCCTTTGGGAAAACGTATGATAGATTTATCCGATAGATATATAGATAGATATCCGATAGATATCTATATAGATCCGATGACTTGAAGGATATATGTGCCATGTGATAGATACATTCTATTGCCGACTTCTTTATAGGTCTTTTTGAGGTCTACAATTATGTACAACATTAATTTAATATATATCGTATAGTTTACTCAGCGTAAGCCATTTAAGTGCCCCAAATACGACTTTTTTCCGAATTAATTCACTGTCGTCGTCACTGCTTATATTGTACATTACTTTATCTTACCAAATATATCCTACAACGTGGCCAGATAACATAGCTATGAATTAAAATAAAAATAAACATTTAATCGGATAAGTGGTTTCCGCGTGAAAAGAACATAAACGGACAGATAGAAGGAGAGATGTTGAGTTTTATAATATGTATAGAAGAAGATACAGTATGTAGTTAAAGCCATATATTTTTACTGTGTAAATAATTAAATGTATGATTTTATTGACGATTTTGAGAAACAATATTAAGGATAAATGACCCACTTCAAATCTCTTATCGATATGTTATCAAAACATACAATGTTTTAAATTTCCGATATGAGAATTTAATTCCTAAAGAACAATACCCGCTCATGTGAAGTCATAAAATATATTCTGATGTTAATTTTTTAATCATATCTAAAATGGCTTATTTATTACTAAGTAAAATCCGATTTTTTTTCTCCAACGTCATACATATGATTTTTATGGAAATCATTACATTTATTAAAAGTACAACAAAACATTTTCACTGTTACTGGAAGATATCTTTATAATAAATTATTTTTCATATATTTACACTGATCTTTTTGAAAAGTTTTTTGAAAGACACTAAATTGTTTAATCTTTTTTTATTTTACACTTCGGCCCCTATCGAATACCTAATATACTACTCGTACATACGTACACTTTTACACTCCTTAAGACGAAATCAAAGAACCCCCTCTCTTTTCCTTTCCGTTACAACTTCGTCCTATATGTCCTGTCGTTAAAACTTAATTGCCTTAATCACCTTTTTCTGAAAACATGAAGAGCCATGAATTTATTAAACACTTTTATATTTAGTCACTATTTTACAATTTACTCAATCGTAAATGATGTGTTACTAGGCGTGTAACATTTTTCAATTATTACTCATAGCATACTTACATCAGTGCTCGGACCATGTTATTTCCATTAATAATAAAATATGCATTTACTGTAGAAGCAATTTCAGCTAGGGTTAGCACACTCTACAGCTTTTTCACCATTTACTATTTTATCCTTCTATTTGTATTTGATTCATTTTAGCACGGGAAATTTAACAAAAAATAACTAAAGAATAGTCTAAACTTAAGAATATAATGGAAACGACGATTTCCTTTTTTATGCCTATAATAGATTTGAACAAAATGCATACAATAAATTTTATTGTTCTGAATTCTTGATTAACTATTGTCCTATTATATTACATATTTTAATGGATTATTTTTCAATTCAAAGTTAATTGCACTATCATAACAATTGTCGCTTCACTGAACGAAACTATAAGTGATTTTAGAGAGAGAATTTTAAAGTAATATTATACGATAAATTTAAAAAATGGTTTAATTTGTCTATCTATCTACCACTGTCAACTTGTAAATGTACTGTCAAGCACAAGCTTGAAATTACCTTCCATTATCAGATTGAGTGACAACCATGATTTACTGCGAACCATATTCAGCCTGAATTAGGCATGGAATTATAACTATTGTAATGTAATTGTATAGCGGTAAATTATTATTTTTCCATGGCTGCTATTTCACAGGTGATAAATGAAATCCTGCTATATTTTAAGATTACTATGCACAGCATGGCTTCATTAGTTTGTACAAATAGAAAAAAAACCTAAACGAGAGATTTACGCAACCTTATTTTAGTTCTTCTACCTATACAAATGCAAAAAAAAATGTTAAGTTATACTTTCTTGGCGTACCAGGCCAAAACCACTCCATAATTTTTATGTCGCGTGCCAACAACACGATGAAGTTAGCCACTAATGATAATAAAGCAAATTCATTTTCTGACGTTTTTAGTGGGTAAAAATAATGTAACGGTGTATAAATAAACATTATATAAATCAAACTAAATTACACGTTACTAAACGCACCAAAAGAAGTATAAATTCAACAAAAAAAATATATTTACGAGGGACTCCCCCACAAATTACAACTTACGTGCATTTTTAATTTATAATATCACAACAAAACTAGCAGTCGTACAGATACATAATATCATGTAACAAATTACTTTTCATATGAAAAATAGCAATCGAACAAATTATTTTTATATGAAAAATAACAGTGATGCATGAAATATTTCATACCAAGTTTGAATAGTAAAAATGAGTAATACGTGCGATCGACTTTGGAGTTAACATTCAAGTTCAAATATAAAGACATTACTCGACCACAGGTCACTACCCGACTGTTACCTACTTCCGTGCATTCCACAGCTGTATCAAGTTTTATACTTATATATATAGGTAGTTATCTAAAGTTATAGCCTGCATGAATTATCGCTGTATATAAAAACGCCTAGCAGTGCCCCACGGTTTCACCCGTGTTAAATCTATTCGACCAACTCTCACCGCGCCGACGACAACAGACCCGTGTAGCCTATCATCGCTTGCCAGATTGCTTGACGTTCATGATTATTGCTCCACTCCTTAGGATCGTAGCGTGAAGTTATACATATAGCCTATAACTAAACTAGCGATGCCCGCGGCTTCGCTTGCGTGAACTACAGAAAGCCGTCGATCGGCACACGCGGGACGCGCGAACTTTACATCCAGCTGAATTTTCGGTAAAGGAAAACGTAATAAATCCGTAGTAAGTATCGTGGTAGGAGGTTTTCTAGAGCTCGTCTTACCAACTGCAAATATGGAGTAGAAGATCTGTCGCCAAGCAGATCTCGCTGTTAAGGCAACCGCACTCGAGAGCCAGTCCTCTTAAGGCTTAACATAGTACTACCTTACAATCTTACTAAACATCACAAGTACAACATTACTAAACAACAGATTACAATTTCTTCAAATGCCAGCCTCGACTTCATGACTTTTTATTATCAACGACTTAAACAATATATTATATACCACATTATGTTATACAAATAATATTGTTTTTCATCAGAAGGTCGTATATATATATGAAATGGTACGGCTATGTAGCGCGGAAACGAGAATTATGTTGTAACCTTGACCTATTCGTTCAGGCTTACCTCGCGGTCGACCCAAAAACCCTACCCCGATGTCGCGTCGTAAGAGATGATATGATACCTAACGATAACTCCGCATAATGTTGTTAGAACGACGTAAGAGAAAAATATTATTAATGTTATAGCTAATAAAGGCAACGTTTTAGCCATTTTTTTAATTAATAATTTTTTAAAGGTAATCTAGAGTAATATTACATTTTTAAGAGCAAACTTAAAAATTTGTCATATGCGTGTCGGGCCACGCGCAAGTAGTTCGTAGTTGCCCGTCATATTATGCGGACTTAGAGGCAGCTTTAAATTATTTTCAATGGAATTTGTACCAAACTACGTTTCCAAGTACATTTTATAAGTTGATTGACTATTACTCGTTAACTTGTAAAGCCTATTTACCTCTGATACTTTTCCTTTTAACTTCATTATATGTACTACTAAACATGTTTTTTTTTCACATTTAGCTGGCAGGGACCCCTTGGAACTTAATTATAACACAAAATTATCACTTCAAAGCTTAATATTTATCAAACTGATCCCTGAATCGAAAAATGGTTTTCAAACACCCGCAATATTTTTAAAGGCCCTTCCAACAACCACCCCACATGATAGGATAGACGAGAATAAAATAAGTCATTCCCACTTTACGTGGACGGGAGGTACCCTAAACAATTTTACCACTTTATCGGATTGATTAATATGTATATTCATACCAAATTACAGCTTTTTAATACTAAGAATCTCTGAGATAAGCTGCGGACAGATAGTGATATAGCGAAACTATAAGGGTTCCTTTTATACTTCGGAACCCTAAAATTAACTTATGTTAAGTAACTTTAAAAGTAAAATTTCGATAAATATTATATCATGAAGTTTTTATAAGTTTATAAATATTAGAGTTTGAGCTCCTTAAAGTGTCATAAATAAAATTCGAAATAGTATGATTATCGTAGTTCGTAGTAACGAACGTTGCTAGTTTCCTACCTAAACGTAAACAAAAACATAATAATATAACATATAACTACTATAATATAATTTAAAGTCTAAAGTCACTTATCGATCAACTTTCATTCAATTTTGATATATGATGAATCACATTTATAATGAATCAACTGGTAAATATCCTTAACGTCTGTACAATAATGCGCTTTATTACAAGGTTGGTTAAACGACTTATCTAATATCAAATTTATATATTTACGTTGGTTATAGAATTTCACATAAATTCCTCAACGTCTTCTTTGAATAATGATTCCTAATGAATTAATGATTATTGTATGTTCGTAACTTTGACTTAATTGCTTAAAGACATAAAATATATTACGTGAAAGCGCGCGATATTCGAGTTTGTTTTTCAAATGAATGACATAAAAAAAATACTGAATTGTATGTTTGGTACATAGCTTATGAATTAACTAGACAATCAATTTATATGGTTACTGTCTTGTATATTATTTCGGATCTGCGTACTAGTTATATACTGTTGAAAAAATACAGTTGGATTAATTCCTAGTCATATGTTAAAAAATTGTTAAAAACTGTGAGAAGTGCAAAATATTTGTTTTTTATAAAAAGAAATAAACGGCGAATATCATTTATTTTACTCTTTCTATAAAATATTTTCAAGCGCCCTAATTATGATTGCTCATTCTGAAAACCTGTGTATGAGACGCGTAATATATTCAAGTAATTTTCACTTGATGTTCATTTTATTATTTTTTTACTATTAAATGAATGGTCAGCATGGGAATTAATAAATGTATAAAAATAAATAAATGTGTAAAAATAAGCCATTTCCTTTCATTTTCAATAAACATTATTTTGCAAGTATTAATCCTTATTAGCAACAAAATCCGTAGGAAAATGTAACGTTGTGATTAAACATGCAATTTGTGTTTTCTCATAAATCGAGTTTATGATTCTTAACGCCACTTTCTATTATTCATTGTTTCAGATTTGGCCATACAATCCCATCTCAAAACCCATAAAAAAATCGGAAACGGCTTTATCGATTTTGATGAAATTTTATATTTAGACAATGTTTTACTTTCCAAGTTTACTTATGCAGGTTTTTTTTTCCATGAAACCGAGCAAAATTTGGTTGCGCAGATAGTAAGCATAAAAGCATTCAAATCAGACCTTATCGCTCGACTGCTTAAATGCTATCACGCATACGTATAACTAGAAAATGTACTGTTTCAATTGGCAATTACTGGCTAATATTAAAAAATACCAGTGTTATTCATTTTTATTAGAATGAAAACCTTTTTAATCGTATTTATCAATATGTAATTTTATAACTATATTCCATTGAACTCTGAAGTGTAAAGATATGTAGAAAAATTATATCACAAAGTTATTTAACAATAACTTCGATATCTAATCAATTCTATGAAACTCGTGATAAGATATCAGTAGAGGAACATAGTTACTGCTATTCATATATTTATAAAATGTTAGCAGAAAACAATTTATACATAATATGTTATGATATAAATATGATCAGGGATTTTACGAATGCCATGTTTTGGAATAGTCAGAAAATGCATAAAATAAATCTGGGTTTGGCCTTAATTGTCATTGTTATTAAGTTTAAATTACTATCAAATAGAATGTATTATTATTAGTAATAAAATTACAAAAGCGGCAAATTATTAAAATAAACACATTTGTGCAGTTCACACTCGGTAGAAGTGAAACCTTCAGAAAACATAAAAATATATTCTTATAGATCTCTTCTTAAAAATCCTAAATCAGTGGGACTCGAACTATCGACCATTTGTACTGCACCTATTAATACTCATATCAATTCCCTTAAATTAGGGTACAATTCTACCACCAAAGCCTGTGGGAGCCTTATTAATAATTTAATGGATGCACAGAGAGGGAGTGACTTCCAGACATCAATATTATTCACATAATGATCCACCTTATAATAACTTTTTCACAGTGAAACCTGCTATGGTCCATGAACTCATTGTCTGGCAATTCAGTTATATGCATCGGGATCTTATTTTAGAATCTAGTATGACCTACAAAAACTTTTATTCGTCCTACTAAGTCTAAAACACGGTACGACTAATTTATGTCTATTTTTAGCATTAAATCTGGACTCGTCTTTGACAAAATCTAGCTCGAAAAGCTTTATAAAGAATATATCTGAAGGGCAAAGTTAAGATATTAAATTCCTGGAACTTGTTCTTTAGTGATTCACGAGGTCTCATGCTGTATGTTCACAAAATATAACTTAAGTCAAATAAAAAAAAAAAACAAGAATATAATGAAGTATATCATGTTATAGATATATGTATTAGTGTCACTAATGAAGAACGTAAAAGACGTACACATAACTAAAAAATATCAGACAAATTTTGGCTTCAACTAGTAGTTTAACTAGAGAGAAGTAGATCTCGCGTCGTCACACATGCACACCACTCGGGCACATGGGTTTTGCAAAGAACCTTTTTTTCTTCTTTGGATAGTTAGTCCAAAATTGACAGATTGGTAAATGCATATACGCATGTTTCTTTACAAGATGTATATATGTATAGTTCGTTAAATCGAATTTTCCACGTATATGGAATTAGTTAGTACGCGGCTTTTTTGCTGTTCAGCCATTTTGGAACCATTTAGCTTGTTGCCTCGCTTTCGCGGCTGAGTGCCTTAAGTACGGTGAAACAGTAATAGCCTTCAGAGGCTTCAGAGTCCTGACGAGTAACAGAGCAGTCAGTTCCAAAAATAAGTTATAGAATCAATCTATTTCTCCATTCGTGATGTTACTCTGTCAGTCTGATCGTTATTCATGTGATATGGTTAACAGCAATAAACTTTTTGTTTCCATGTAAAGACCATAATTTCAGTTTTATTTTACAAATAATTTTAACTCTAAACTCCATAAAAATTTCTATAGTCTGAAGATACATCTAACTCGGTCTATAACTTACTGCAATAAACTTTTGATTGAATTATCGACAATTAAATATCGAAAAGTCGTTTGTAGATAGACATGAATTGGTCTATAAAATGCGCTGTAAAATTTTACGAGTCTTATTTTGTGATCATTGCAAGGGCGAATTAAATAAGTTATTGCTTTAATATGATTAATGCATATAGGTATAAAATTGTATTACCTAAAACTTTATAAGTTATAATATTTTAAGTTATAGGTCCTATAACTATAAAAAATAATATAATACACATATTTAGAGGTGTCAAAAGGTATGTATAATCTTAGAGGCTTCTTCTTATTAAATGGATAAGTGTGTATACAATTTAGATATACAAAATTATGACAATGTTATGTGGATAAAATATATTCTAATCTTTAGAATTCAAACAACGCTTTAGCAAGATGGTGGCTCTTTTGTTAAATAGGTCCAGGGAGTTTTTGTGCTTTCTTAAAAACCTTGCAACTAGTTATTATTTAAAATTCACTTTATTAGATGAGTACAATAACAAAAATATATCTCGCAAAATTACAAATATTAACCACAGCGCGTCAGATCAAGATCCCTCCAAAAATTCCTCTGAGACTTAAGCAATCTATATAATCTAGCAAGCAAGAGACAATCTTACCTGCACGCAGTTCATCTTTTTCACAATTAAGACGAAGCATTCTACAAATGACGAAAAGGTCTCAAAGAGCCCACGCCCGCGAAACCACCGTTCCCTCCGCAGGGGACGTACGGTTAACTTCGCTCCCGCACACCCGCCACGACCACCCTCCTCTGCGGCAACTGAAGCCTAGGTCCGATCCATCGGCATGGAGCCCTTGAGCCAAGCAGCCGCTCGCGCGATACAAGTGACTGTACAATCACTAGCTTTCACAGCCATACATGACACTGCATTATACACACATGCACAACACACAGGTACATAGGTTCTGTAAGGGACCTTTTTTTTTCTTTTTTTGTCTAGTTAGATTAGACAAAAATTTTCAGACCACTAAATACACATACACATGTTCCTTCCCTCCTCCCAGGGGGCAGAAACATGTATATATGTATAGTTAGTTTAGATCGAATTACGGATAGGGAACTAGTCAGATCGCGACTTAATTGCATACGCGCAACAGTCCGAGCCGAGGTTCGGCCACTTTGGCACCCTCGGATGTTGTTGCTTAGCTTTCGTGGCTGAGTGCCCTAAGCGCTCGCCCCCAAGCCCGGTAAAGCTGTAAAAGCCGTAAAGTCTCCAGGGCCCCTAAGGCTAACAGTATCTTCTTCTCTGTCGTTTCGCTCTTGGCAGAGCGGTCGTGGTCACATAGAGGCGTCCACGTCGGTGGTAGAGGCGGACACAGCTCTCCGCACGATCTCCCGCCATCTCTCTCTGTTTGTAGACTGTCGGGCGCAGTCAGACACACGGCCTCCTACTGCGGATTTCACCTGGTCAGTCCAGCGCATAGACGACCTGCCGCGCGTTCTAGTTCCCTCCACTCTTCCCTGTACGACCAGCCGTTCTATGGAGTCGTTATTTCGCCTAGACACATGCCCGAAGTACTGTAGTATGCGCGACTGTACTACGGCCGATAGACGCTGTACAATGCTGAGCTCATGGAGTATGGACATATAGGTGCGAAACTCCGTCCACAATATTCCAAGCATCTTCCGCCAGCACCACATCTCCAGAGCATCTATCTTCCCCTTTTCCAGTTCGCGCACTGTCCAAGCCTCTGCCGCGTAAAGAAAGATGGGGAATACAAGGGTTCGCATGAGCTTGATTTTGGTGGCTTTTGTAATATTGCGATTCCTCCATACTTTCTTCAGCCTCCCCATCGCAGCTCTGGTCATGGCCATACGCCGTTTCACTTCATCTACGCACCCACCATTGTTTGAGATCAAAGCCCCAAGGTAAACGTAGGTCTGGACCACGTCGCAGTTCGCGATCTGTATCACTTCGGGCGAGTTGTTGTTGACGCGATCCACGATCATCATTTTTGTCTTAGATCGATTTAACTTTAATCCAAACGTAAGGCTCACACGCTCCATTTTGAGAAGTAATTCCTCCATAAGGCCAGCACTACTCGCAAATAAGGTGGTATCATCTGCGTACCGCAAGTTCGCAATTTTATATCCACCAATCGCTACACCATCAGTCCAGTCTTCAAGAGTGATTCGCATTACAAGTTCTGTGTAGATATTAAATAGTAAAGGTGATATTATGCATCCCTGTCGCACGCCTGCACTTGGATGGAAACTATCCGAGAGGAGGCCATCTGTCCGCACTGAAGCTGTTCCTCCTTCGTAGAGCTCCCTGAGCAGGTGCACGAGGTGTTGTGGCGTGCCCATGTCCAGTAGTGTTTTCCACAAAGTTGGCCATTTGACAGAGTCGAACGCTTTGGAGAAATCAACAAAGCATATAAAGATCGGCTTGTTGAACTCTCGAGACTTCTCAATGATTTGCCGAACGATGAGGATCTGCTCTCGGGTTCCCTTTCCCTTTACAAATCCAGCTTGTTCTGGTGCAATTTCTCTGGACAAGTATGCTTTCAGTCGTTCGTTAATGATGTGTAGCATTATTTTGCTAGCGTGTGCTATTAGGGCAATAAGTCGATAATTACTACACTTCTTTGTGGAACCCTTTTTATGAAGAGGAGTGAAAACTGTATGAGCCCAGTCAGAGGGCCATTTGCCTGTGAGCCATATCTTGTTGCAGATAATGTGGAAGATATGAACGCCACGCTCTCCCAGTGCGCGTATAGTCTCAATTGGGATTTTATCCTTCCCCGTAGCTTTCCCATTTTTGAGATGTTGGATAGCGGCTCTTACTTCTGACTCAAGAATATCCGGCTCAAGCATGTCACTCGCAGTCTCCGTGGGTACGAAATTTCGTGACTCAGGATCTTGAAATAAAGACTGACAGTAATTCCTCCATACCCCCGAAATTTTGTCCAATTCAGTGACTACATGGCCTTTCTGATCTTCAATATCCCAGGTTTTGGACGGCAGCGTCTTCGTGATGAGGCGGATTTTGTGATATAAGTCTCTTGACTCATATCTGTCTGCATGAGCCTCAATTTCCTTACAGATACTGCGCAGGTGTGCATTATGATCTTGTCTGCATTTAAGTTGTATCTGTGCCGATATTTTGTTTAGATGTTTGGTATCAGCTCCCGCTGCTTTGATCTTCCGACGTTTTTTGACAAGCTCGAAGGTGCCATCAGTCATCCAGTGCTGTCTTTTGTTGGTTGATGTTGGTGGAGCGGCTTCTGAGACAGCTGTTATGATGAGTGTCTTAGCTCGGTCCCACAGGGCAGCGGACGTCTCGTTAGCTAGATCCGCTTCAGACCACTGTGACCAGTTTTGTTCAATAATCGAACGGAATCGCAGTGCATCCTTCACCTCCAGCTTCCTCTGTTTTTTAATGATTCTGGCTGCTGTAAGCTTGATCTTTAGTTTGGAGATCAAAAGTTGGTGGTCAGACCCGCAGTCAGCACCGGGTAACGTATGGACATTTGTTATGGATGATCTCCATCGCGACCGAATCATGACGTAATCTATTTGGTTGCGGGTTTTTCCATCGGGCGATACCCAAGTGTACAGCCTTCGAGGGTGGTGTTGAAAGAGGCTATTTGCAATCAGCAGGTCGTTTTCTAAAGCAAATTGTATTAAGCGTTCACCCCGCTCATTCCGCTTCCCTAGTCCGAATCTCCCCGCGCATTTTCCCATCTGATGAGCGTTTTCTCCGATCTTGGCGTTCAAGTCTCCTAGGACTACCAATAACTCTCTATTAGGTACCTTGGTTATTGTAGATTCTAGTTCAGAGTAAAACTTCTCGATTGTTTCATCACTTGCGCTAGAGGTGGGAGCATATACTTGAACGATATTGAGATTCATGGGTGTAGCTTTTATCTTAATGCTGATAATCCGATCGCTTACCGGCTCGTATCCCATTACGTATTCCTTCTGATAAACAGGTACCAAAAAGGCCACACCATTGCTGCTGCTGGTATCGTTGCCAGAAAAATAGACGACGTGGTGATCCGCCAACAAATGTCCGCTGCCTTTCCAGTGTGTTTCGCTTAGACCGCAGATGTTAACACCGACTCTAACTACCTCTCGTTCCAATACAGAGGCTAACAGTATAGTCCGTTCGAAAAAAAAAAAAAGTCTCAAACATCTGTCAACATGTTCCAGCAACTGTACTTAGGCTTGTCCACATTTTTAATCTAGCGTTATGTAACTTATGTCTTTCTTGATTAAATAGTAGAATAGAGTAGTGGAAACAAACATAATACACCTAACATAGAGTTAGTATGTAAATCACAGATCATTCGAGATCAACTAATTTCACGTGTTTCCAAACTGGGTCAAACGTTCACAGGATAAAGTTTTTTTTAACTATTTATAGCGTTTTACAAAATCAATTAGCTTTAACATACAAATTATAATGTATTAGACACTATGTAATAAATATTACATACACATTTTCATTAGGACTGACCATAGTAAATCCATTTATATGGTACCAACAGGATGTAGAGTGTATGTGTAAACCAATCTAATTTAAGTTTTTATTCCAGTATTAGGTGTTAATTCCGAAATAGGTTTATAATTACTGGAACTGGACGTTTTAAAACTTGACAGCGGTGTCATAAAAATCCGTGTTCATATATTAATTGAAAAAAAAATATATTTTTAGATTTTCCTTGGGCGTTTATAATTTATTGTAGATTCATAAATATTTAATAAAAAATAACATAACGATCGAGAAGTTTAGACCAGCCGAATATCGATTCGAGCCCCAGCATGTACTAACGAATTTTTCATGATTAGCGTTCATTTAATAATTTGAATTGGTAACACATCATAAAGGAAAATATTTTGAGAAAACCTGAATTTCAAAAATGTTCTTGTGGTAAATACTACACTGTATGTGAGAAAAATATAGAACTGTAAACTGGGACGTGATTAAGCCTGTGTCTTACATCGGGAAGAGGCCTGTGCCCTACAGTGGTAACCTACAGGTTGGTATTATTACTATACTTAACTTTTATTTATATTTAAATACCAAGCAACCGGCGACAGTAAGGACGCCTCTTCCACTAAAGTTAAACAAACCTCGTCTAAAATTTTCCATTGATTATACTATCTACCAACTTCACATCATTAAACTGATCCTGTATGCAGTTTATATGTATAAAATACATACGGCATGTACAAATACATAAAGACTTTGCCCTACAGTGAAATATTATTTTATAAGTTGGTATTATTATTTTTATACTTAACTTTGATTTATATATAAATACAAAGCTGCCGGCGACAGTAGTGACGTCTCCTTAACTAAAGTTAGAGAAACCTCGACAAAAAAAAATCTAGTCATTAACTATACTATCTACCAACTTTTATCATTAAACGGATCCTGTATGCAGTTTATGTGTATAAATACATACAGTATGTACAAATACATATATTATGCAAAATTCTGACTGGTAGAATACGACAATTGACTCCAACTGCATAGTGGCACGCCTAGGAAGGTCGCGTTCCAGAATCGTCCGGTGTATATCCAGTAATGAAGCGGGGTGGTAGGTATCTGTACCCGACTGGATTCGTAACTACCATACAAATAGCGATAATCCCGTCGCAGTGACTCTTTTTTAGTTTATCGCGTTTCGGGATCAGTCAGTATATAATCCAGCTGCCGAGAGGCTTCTAGGCCGGCGTGACAGCAGCAACCGTCACTAGATTTAAGATCTTCCGGTTTTCACCGTTGTTTATGTATAAGCCGTGCAAATATTAAGAACAAATCAAAAATAGTTCAAATTTTTAATATCAATACTATATTTTAATACTTATAATATGATAATAAGGTCAAACGGAGTCACTGATAAAATTGACAAACAGACGTCACGGTCTCTATGATGTGTCAGATCTAAGTTCATATGTCAACAAAATACCTAACCATAGTAACATAACCCAGGTTTTGATGATAAGATAGAAACATGACTTGGACTGTTTCTATTAACATAATACTTATATATTATATTTACAAATGATTTTACTATTTTACGTAAAAATACAATTATTTAAAAATGTTTGTTGTTGTAATTATGGATCTAAACTTGTAATATAATATTTTCGATGTTGGATTGTAAATAGAGCAATTTAATTACATTACATTTTTTGTTTTTTATCCCTGCAGACTCTTAGTCCGCATATTTTTACAATACATTTTTTTATTTATATAGTCTACTTTTAAAATGAGGAACATTACAAGGGTTTTAAAACAGATAAGAAAGCGACTCAGGCCGCACTTTATATTTATACTAGCGCTTTTCCCGCGACTTTTATCACGTCATAATCGAACTATGCCCATCTTTTTTACTTTCTAACTGAATTGCTAAATATCAATTTTCATGCTTTTTTCTTCAAAAATGTCGGATTTTTATACAAACTTTCATCCCCTTTTTCATCACCTGAGGGGTTGAATTTCCAAAAATCCTTTCTTAGTGCTCCTACAGAGTAAATGCACATTTCTAGACCCCGCGGTTTCAACTGTGCGTTGATCGATCAGTCAGGCAGTGTATCAGTCAGACAGACAGTTTCTTACTTTATATATATAGACTAGCTGTGCCCGCGGCTCCGCTCACATGGACTACAGAATGCTATCGTTCGAACGCACGTGCGAATTGTGATGCCTCAAAAGTGCTTATTGTGGGTGATCCTTAGAACATAGACATTTGCTATTGCTGACTTTTTCTATGTATTTTTAACATCTACAAATATGTGGTACATTAATTTGATATATCTCATATGGTAAGCGTCTTTTAAGCGCCCCAAAAGCGTCTCTTTGCCGAATTGATTCATCATTATCGTCACTGTTTATTTCGTATGTTACTTTATGTAACAAAATATATGCTATAAACTGGTCAGATAACAAATCTATGAAACTTTGATGATTTGAATTTCGTTTATAATATAAGAAACATGTAAATCGGATAAGTGGTATACGCGTGAAAAGAACATAAATGGCCAGACGGACAGAGAGACGTTGAGTTTAATAATATGTATAAATAATAATAATAATACCAGCGTGATGTGTCTCAATGTCTTCTCGAAGATAGGCCTAAACACCCAGCTAGGCCATGACTTATTGACGATTTCAAACGCCGAGAAATACACAGTTTCATGTGTTTTTTTTTGCCTTCGTGACTAGTGACAGTTACTCATATACTATTGTAACATTACTATTTCATTCGTATCTTATTATTTACACAATCAAAACATTTTATTCATTATAATTAGGTACATTTATGTTACAAATTGTAATAATAATAATTATGAAGACATCATTATTACTTAACTTAAATGTGACCTTTAAAACGTCTTTGAACATTACATACTATGCGTAATAACTTTAACATTTCGAATTCATCTATACAAATAAATAAAATTGAAGTGTCTGTTTGTAATGTCAAAATAACATCTTTTTACTCAATGCATATGAAAGTATGTAGGGTACTAAACTTTATACTTCAAATTTAGAAATGTACATCTTTGGGAAAGTAAGCCCCAAATGTAATGCAAATAAATAAAATAGAAATAGGCTTAATTATGACATGGACCTTCTTAAACAAAATATATGAACAAGCACTAGAAGTTTTTGGCGGGATCTTGGTTGATCTTGTCATGTGGTGTTTTTTATTTTAATTCATAAACTAATGTTATTTGGTCATATAGTATGTAATTTTGACGGCATATTCACATGATATTATTTGGTTGTTGTAAACAAGTGAAGTGGATTAGAAATAAAAACTAGGAACGTGCATTTTGAGTTGACACAAAAACTCCCTGGACAGTTATATATATGATAGCCGCCATCTTGTTACACCTATGTTTGAAGATAATAATTACAACAAATAATACAAGAATAATAATTAGAAAACTATTCTATTTACGTGACGTTGGCAGAATTGTGGAAGAAAACAGTTAACTTTAAATTAAAAAAAGAAGAAGAACAAGGACTACGCTGAAATAAATCTTCATAACTTTACCAATTATAATAATTTGTAACTTATAATCCACTATGGTATTCTATGATTACCTAAATCAACAAAATTATGACTAGTCATTTTTATAAATCGAACTTAGTGAACTTTATATCAGCAAACAACTTGATATATTTATAACTAGATGATACCCACGAGCTACTTCGTCTGCGGTGTTCATTATATTATCACCACGGTAAGAAAACACATTCGCTGAACTCGTAGTTATTATAAATATCGTTGTTTCTTAAAACTTTAATAACTTTTATAAAATGAATATATAATTATATATATATGTAAATTTTTTTGATAAGAACCAGGGATCTAAGTAGTAAAACAAAAACATATTAATCAAAATTTATCCAGTAGTTTTTTCGTGAAGCGCTCACAATGGCAAACCTCAATAATTTTATTTATATATAAAATAAATTAAATAATTGTTAATTTTGACACACACTTCGACCACCATAGTTTTTTTATGTCACAATTTAACAGCATTGTGGAATGTTAGGGAATGATTATTACCAAATTATGTAAATATGCCGTCAAAATTACATACTATATGGCCAAATAACATAAGTTTATCAATTAAAATAAAAAGCACCACATGACAAGATCAACCAAGATCCCGCCAAAAACTTCTAGTGCTTGTTCATATATTTTTTTTAAGAAGGTATATGACATAATTAAGCCTGTTTCTATTTTATTTATTTGCATTACATTTGGAGCCGTTATTCCGAAAGATGTACGTTTCTAAGTCTGAAGTATAAATTACCCTATATACTTTCATATGCATTGAGTAAAAAGATGTTATTTTGACATTACAAACATACACTTCAGTTTTATTTATTTGTATAGATTTTTTACTATCACTCGTCATTCACTAACATACAACCATGCTGTTAAATAACGACATAAAAAAAACTATGGTGGTCGAAGTGTGTGTCAATATTAACAATTATTTATGTATATAAATAAAATTATTGAGGTTTACCATTGTGAGCGCGTATACACGATGAATCTATACTCGTAGACGCATTGGTAGGTATGGTATATAAGGTGTAAATGTATCAAATATAATCAAATAACCTCAAGCAAGAGACATACCCGCGTGTTGTTTGTGCCCTGCTATAGCGGTGAAGTACATATATACTTTATATCAACAGAAATTAATAAAAAGGTAAATTTTCTTAGGATTAATTATTTTCATTTTTTCCAAGGACTAATTTTATTTGGAATCGCAACTACATTCCATAGATTCGTATGTGAGGTCTTAACTATTCCCTACTTCTTCATAACTGTGTAATAAATATAATTATTTCTTTTTGAAGTGAAACTTCTTATGCGATTTCCAAGCGTTAAACGTTAAATATTAAACGTTTAACGCACATTATCTGTCTTTCCTCTTTGTGTGAGCCAGAGCGAGAGAGCAATATATTATCGGTCTCTCCTCTTTGTGTGAGCCAGAGCGAGAGAGCAATATATTATCGGTCTTTCCTCCTTGTGTGAGCCAGAGCGAGAGAGTAAATGTCGGTGTGTATGTATATTGCACACTGTTTAAATAAAATAGAACATGTCTTTTAAAATAAAGTTTCACTTCTATCGTGTGTGAATCGCACACACACCTTTTTTTTTAAGTGAAATTTCTTATGCGACTTCCAAGCGTTAAACGTTAAACGTTTAACGCACATTATCGGTCTCTCCTCTTTGTGTGAGCCAGAGCGAGAGAGTAAATATCGGTGTGTATGTATATTGCACACTGTTTAAATAAAATAGAAAATGTCTTTTAAAATGAAGTTTCACTTCTATCGTGTGTGAATCGCACCGCACACACACCTTTTTTTTTATTCGTCCTTTTCATATCTCACTTATATGTAAATAGGATTAGACAGAATTCTTTATACAATAAAAATCCTAGACTTTTAGCACAATCACAGGTTGCTGGACCGAAACTCGCCTACGATGGATTTAGTTGGCCCTGGAAAATATCGAACTGTATTCGAATTCTAGAACAACGGTGGCCGTCGAAAGACTAATATTACACTTGACAGTCATCGCCATCGTGTCAGTCTACAAAGACCATTAGGAAACTAGATATTTAGTAATCGACTCGTTTTGAATTTGAAACGAGTACTATGCCTTACTTCCTATAAATAAACTTTCAATTATTTTTAGATCAAAATGGGCCACTGGTTAAGCTATTTCTGGTGGGGTGGAGATCCCGATGAAGTGAATCCCGTATCCGGACTAACGAGACGAGAAATATACGCCGTTCAAAAGTCCTGGGCGCCTGTTTTCGCTAACGCTTTAGTTAATGGTAGCGAGCTGTTCAGACGGTAAGCTTTTTGTTTTTATTTCTAGAGTTTTCTCAAATAATAAGCTTTATTACCACTATTATTAATACTTCAAGAATATAATAAAAGTACTGTTGAAATGCAGTGTAAAAAGCCTAGACAAATTATCATTATTAGAGTTGGTATAGACTTTAGATGAACGGTCATAAAGTACCGATCCACGGAAGTAAGGAGGTTACAAAATAAATATGTATTCAATTAATACAGAATAGTAGACAAAATAAATATTCTTAAACTCTATAACTTATTAAACAAGAAAGGACTACTAAAGAAAATACTAAAAATTTAATTATATGAACCTCGACCCGAGGCGGCTCTTCCTAACGAGCGCTGGTGCAGTGCACTCCCACAAAAAATTGCCGAACAAAACGCGTGTTTTTTTTTCTTATATGTACTTAGCCCAACCTAGCACCCCATATTTATATGGGAAGCAGGTTGAGTTAAATGCCAAGAAATCTCAAACGTGCGCGTTTTCTTAAAAAATCCCCGGTTTCCCCTCTCCCCACTCTTCCGAACGTTTCGCTCGCAATGCGTGATAGCCACAATATCCTAGGTAAGGATATTCGCAGCGACCTCAACTCCAGGGACTACATCGAGAGTGACATCTCCACTACATCTCGGAGACTCGGTATCTTGAACAAGGTGCAAGGTTTATCACGCCCGGGCAACTGTATCTTCTTTATAGGCACATGTTCGGCCGTGTATGGAATACTGTTTGCACCTCTGGGATGGATCCGCAAAATATCTCCTCGATGCTCTGGAAAAGTTGCAGAGACGGGCTGTTCGCATTGTTAATGATGCAGACGTTACCAAATATATCAAGCCGCTTTAGCTGCGCAGTAAAATTGCCTCGCTGAGCGTTTTCTACCGTCTGTATGATGGTGAGTGTTCTGAAGAGCTGTTCAATCAATACCCTCCTCTCCTTATCACTACAGAACCGCCACAATTTTACGGTAACCTCCATCTCGAGAACTAAAAAGTTCTCCATATCTTATCTTTGTCGTACCGTATAATTGTGGAACCGTCTTCCGGCCAATGTGTTGCCCGCTTCTTATGACATGAGGTTCTTCAAGCGTAACTTGAAGAGGTATTTATGCAGGCTGGCATGACAGCGGTGACCACCGATGGATCGCCCATCTCTCGGTACCGTCAATTTACTGAGCCACTACAAAATAAAAAAATAAAAAAAAGTATTCTAGGTAGGTATTATGTATAGATTAACCTTTTAGACTCTGACCTAAACACAATATTTTACTAAAAACATTTAAGTACAATAAAAATATATGGTATTAAGTTGTCTTAAGTGGAGCGTCAGCATTTGCGCTCCTATGTCATGAGCCCAATTCACACGCTAGCCCAACCTCGGCAAACATTAACACATTCAAATCAAAGGAGCTTGCGGGAAGCGCTTTCGATGCGTCCACACGTTTGTGTTAGTTGGTATCGCCTTCGCAAAATAAGTTTGCAAAATCTCAACGTCTCTCTGTCTGTCTATCCGTTTATGTTCTTTTCACGCGAAAACCACATATCCGGCTTACATAGTTCTACCTTTAATTCATAGATATATTATAGGATATATTTTGTTATATACATATGAAATAAGCAGTGACGATAATGGTAAATCATTTCGGAGAAAAAACACTTTTAGGACTTACGCTGGGTAAACCATAACAAATATTTTGAAAATAATGTGCTACATAATTGTAGATCTTAAAAAGACCTACAAAAAAGTTCTCGATAACATTAGTCTATCTTCTGAGGATATAAGCACAATAAGCATTTGTCTTTAAATAACCCGCGGGCGACCGCCATGCTTGAGAGCGTGGCAGTACGATTCGCGCGTCTGCTCGATCCACGGCATTCTGTAGTCCACGCGAGCGGAGCCGCAGGCACTGCTAGTAGTATGTAAATAACTGAAAAATGAAAAAAATACTTGGTAAAGTTTTTGTGAATTTTTAACTGTCTTTGTTGCCGAATTTTTCTTATCCTATCACTTTTCCTCGTTTAATTTTGCTTCTTTTTATAAATGTTATAACCGACACAAAGTCGATGTCCGTCATACTTGCTTATCCAAAATACGGTAAAGTTTTTGTGAATTTTTAACTGTCTTTGTTGCCGAATTTTTCTTATCCTATCACTTTTCCTCGTTTAATTTTGCTTCTTTTTATAAATGTTATAACCGACACAAAGTCGATGTCCGTCATACTTGCTTATCCAAAATACACTAACACACTCGCAAACGTGTGGATAGTGGATACCGATATTAGGCTTGCCTATTTTATCCAAGCGTTTGTAGAAGTTTGCAGCAAATGGCAAACGTGTGGCTCCGGTATAACAAGTTCAGTACTACTACAAGCACGGAGTTCAATGAGTGCGAAAGAGAGCATTCTACACGGTCCGACACACGAAACAAAAGATTTTGTATAACAAATTAACCAAATCTGGAGCGGCACTCTTGAGCTACTGCCATAGTAGTAATAAATATTTTGGCTCGAAAAAAATGCAAGCGAACTAATTTTCTTTAAAAAAAAGCGGTTGGAAAGACATTTTCTCCTTTTTTTAGTGAACACCCATTAACAATTTTCACCAGTCGTCTGTGACCTCGACTACTATAAAACATCTCGAATTAAATAAGAAGCCCACCACAGAATATAGGTACATCTGTGTAATTATCAAAATTACAAAGACTTTAAGCTCAGTAAATAAAAACATTTTATATACGTTAAATTATCGATCAAGAAGTCAACATCCATAAAATATTATTAGTTTCCGCTAGTATTGAACTCGTGTACAAAAGTAGGTAATAAATCAAACATGCCACTAACCACTAGCCGTAGTCGTTAGAAATGTCACAGTTAAATTGGGACGTACATAAACAAAGTAGTAGGAATGCTGTTCTTAGAACGCTTGCAAGGTAGGTACCTAATGCAGCGCTCATTAAATAGGGCAATCTACTGAGTCTTGAATTATTTTCTATCCTGCTCGCATAAATAACCGAGCGTGATATGTGAAGGTAACTAAATATACATATACCATTGTTAGTTTCGTATTCGAATGCGATACATATACGCGCCGTGCCGTGCGCTGCCGCCACCGCACCCGTAGACTGTAGCACTATAGACTATTGATGTTCTCACTTCCCCGTATTTGCCTATAGCTTTCCATATTGCTTGACGTCCTTGGTCTTGATGTGTGCTCTTAAGGATCGTAGCGAGTTGTTAAGCCCATAACCTTCCTTAATAAAATGCAAAAATAATCTTTCAAATCTGACTGATAGTTAATATAACTAATAATTTTAACTCTAATCTCTAAAATAATTTAAAGGTAGCTACGGATCTACTTTACTATGCATAGTAACTCCGCAAAGACATTTCATAAAAAAGATCAAGAATACAAGTTTCTTTTAAATAAATTCAGCTATAAAACTTATTTGTATAGGTTTAACAGTTGGTGTGTATAGTTCAAATACATACATATAAATATGAAATATGATAAACAATTATATTGGTCCATGAATATTAATAGAGTAAATTAAAATTAATGAGGTTTTATTGTCTCTGATTTGAGTTGAAATTGGATCGAATAATGCGATGACAACATAAACAAGTCATATGGAAATCAATTGAAATTGAAATATGATGAATAAGTATTTAGCCTTAATCGACGCAACAAATCGAAATTACTATTTTCCGAAAAAGACAAATATTGATCACAAAATATAATACTGCAGAGTTCATTAAAGAAATACGTCTTTGTTATCCACCTTAAAAATTGTATATATCATAGATTTATATCAGACTAGCGGTGTTCCGCGGCTCCGAACGCGTTTTTAACGCAGTATTTATTTTCGTTTCGTAATTTTATCATTATTCATATTAAAAATACATAAAATATAAGTTTTTCTTCATTCTGAACCGATTTCACTTCACTTCAGTATAGATAATATTTTTATCGGGCGGCCAGGGTTAAGCGTCACATTTCACAACTTCTGGGAGGAAGGAAGGAACATGTGTATATGTATATTTATTTATTGATTTGGCAATTTTTGTCTAAACTAACTAGCCAAAAAGAAAAAATGACCCTTACAGAACCTATGTACCTGAGTGGTGTGCATGTGTGAAGTGCAGTGTCGTGTGTTGTGTTGATAGCTAGTGATTGCAGTGTCGCTATATCACACGAGCGGCTGCTGGTTCAAGGGCTCCATGCCGGAGGAACGGACCAAGGCTTGAGTTGCCGCTGGAGAGGGAGGTGTTCGTGGCGGCTGTTCGGGAGATTTCACAACTCACATGGCTCATTCGCGCCACTACACCTATAGTCATAGGGGCCGAGCCGAGTGTTGAATTATATTAATTTTACGTTATCTCCCAAATAACATCCTATAAAGAGCAAAGTTTATCTTAATATAATTGTCTTGACGATGAACTAAATTTAGTTCGTAATGATTAATATGCCATGCCTAAAATTAATACTCATAAATCACTTTTGAATTTTCAATACAACTTTGTATATACCTTATTGTGGCTTATATATAAGAGATAGGCATATAGTATCACAGCCTTTTTTTAGATGTACTAAGAATCAAAAATTTTATAGAACATTGTATTAACGTATCACTTACCATTACGCCAGCGCACGCGGATAAAGCTGACTTAATTAACAAAAATCAATATTTAAGGCTAGCTGAGAGGTGTAGCCTAATTCTAGATAGCCTATACTATTTCCAAGTGAATTTGGCAATCATATACAAAAATATTTTTTTCTAATACGACTGGTAGTTCCAGAGACTAGCGTGTTTACACAAACAAACATACAAAAAAACTCTTCCGCGTTATTATATTAGTACAGTATAGATTAGCAGCCCAACCGCACACGAGTCGGAAATAAACGTAGAATGCAAATAGGTTAACAGTTTCCCAGTTTGCGGTGCGACACAATTATTTGAATTGTAGTGATTTATTTCCAGTTGGAATTTGGCTGCGGTTCTGTTCACTTATATTTCCGAACACGTTTTACAATTATTATAGCCTTACTTCACCTCTGCCCGATTGTTGCTGTTCGGTTTTCTTATAGTTATACCTTTTTTATAATCCTATCGTAATAAAATAATTAACAAAATATGCAATGATGCAAACGAAAATAAGTTGAATATATCCTTACTAATATTATAAATGCGAAAGTACGTTTGTTTGTTACTCAAACACGCAAAAACGGCTGAACGGATTTGAATAAAATTTGGTATACACATAGTTTATAACCTGGATTAGCACATAGGATACTTTTTATCTCGGTAAAGAACGAATTCTAATGTACACGCAGACGAAATCGCGGGAAGAAGCTTTATCATAGCATGGCATACTTACGTTACAGTACAACCCAAAAACAACGGTGACCTCCGAGATTTCGTAACCTATCAACGGCCGTCTTTGTCATGCCGGCATGCAAGTCTGTCGGCGATTGAATATACACTGGCTTATCCCGAAATACGATAAACTAAAATAGAGTCACTGTGAAGGAAAGCACTATCACCATGCGCAATGTGCACAATAGTCGCAACCAGCAATTTGGAAGCAATGATGGCTCAGTGGTAGCGTGTACGACTTCGCATCTATTGACTTGAGTTCGAATCCCTGCAATGAGCTTGAGCTTTCGGTGGAGGAAACCATAGCATGGTGGTAGGGTATTTTCTAATGCCCGCCTGGCTAGCTACCACCCTCGGTTGAAAATCTATCGCCAAGGACCAATAGGTGTGTTCCGGCAGCTGCACTTGAGAGCCAGTCTTCCACTAGGTTTAGCGTGTTATGATCTTGGGCCACATCGTCACTTAAGATCAGGTGAGATTGTGGCCACTACGCCAAATAACGATAAAAAAGTGTACAGATTCCTACCATTCCGTTTGATTTCTGGATACACACCGACTGATACCGAAACGCAACATGCCCGAGCGTGTCACTATAGTGGATGTTACACCTAATGTATGATCCAGCCCAACATAATAGGCTATTTGACAGTGTGAAAAATAATATTATATTTATAGATATCCGCACAGGTATATAGGCAATACAACTCAAAAATAATCAACAATTTCTCTAAAAAAACCAGAAGCAAAATGTTATTTTTTGAGCTTGCGACACATGATCGAAAACTGACTGGATAGGCTGAATCTATCGTGACGTCACACGTCTGTCTTTGATTGCCGTTCCGTTGGGCTCCTTTGTGTTTTGCTATGTTGATACCTCTGTTATTATAATATCAAGTGGTATTATTGTGATATTTTTCGATCAACATTTACATATTGATCAGTAAGTACTTTCAAATAAAATATTCTTAAATCGTATATAAACCTTTTACTTAATAAAAGGCACTTTTTGTGTACGCTGACCCTACACACCAATTTCTTTTATAACTCATTTTCTTTGGTAAAACACTGTAAAAATATCACAAACAGCAGAATGCCAACTCATTTCTGATTTGTGATTGATAGAGAAACAAATAGACTAACACATTGTGTTACCGAGTATGAGATAACGACATTTTCGAGTAGGGTTGCCGTTTTATTCAGTTTTTATTAAAAATACTGCAATTTAGGAAGAAGTATATAAAATAAAGTTTACTACGTGTTAAATGCATTATAGTATATAATAATGGTAAATGAAAACACTCACACAACGGATGAGCCAAGATAACAGATACACATTGTGAAGAGTACAATATAAAGTGTTACAACTACATTTTTATATTCAGTCGAGAGCCACAAAAGAAGTCATATAGCGGTCACCACAATACACTTTAACTCGTTACAGAGAAATCATTTTGATAGTATATTTATTGGAGATAATGCACTGATAAATTAAACTGGAGTTAAATTATAAGAGGTAGAACATGTTATTTGGCATCCATCCTCTATTAGCGATAGATATATTTTTTTCCCGTCAGTATTGTCTATCGTTCGCTCTTTACGTCAATTGGACGCTGACGACACAGGTTCCCAATCACATACATCACAAGCATGAATAAAAATTTCACTCAACGTCTTCAAACAAAAAAAAAAGCTTTTAACTACGATGTTTTTGAGAATTTTTATTTGATGTAGGGTGTATGATATTAACAGGTACAGAGACACCAAATCCATTGCCATTTTTCGTTTTCTCTTCTTTTTTGTATATAGAGGTTTCACTTAGTAGTGAAAGAGAATTGGATCTGTAACTAACGGTGTACAATAAATAAAAATAAATTAATAAGACTGATTATCTCAGGTTCTCCCTCTATGTTATTAACAAAAAAGTGACGTCACTTTGCTAAAGATAGCGTTTTGGCTGTTTATTTAAAATAGTGAAGTTTTATTTGAAGAAATACAAGCCAGTAAAATAAAATACTACTGGTTTAATGAATTTATCGAACTCTGTATATTTATTTTATATTTTATTGCAATTCCGTAGATATTTCTTTGTTTTTATTTGTTATCAATATGTTATACTTTTTAAGATATTAAAATGTTATTACGTAGTTTCAATATTTCTATTTATAATATTTTATGTAAGTTGCTGTAACTGAAAAAAACGGAATATATCAACTACCATTTTGTCTGTTTATAACAGATTTTTTCAAACATATCCCGAAGCAAAAGAATTCTTCAAGGTGATCCGGAAAATGCCCAAAGAAGAATTCATGCAGACCGCACAGTTTAAAGCGCACGTCATGAACTTAATGACGTCACTGAACCTCGCAGTCACCAGTCTCAACCAGCCAGAGATAGTAGCAGCCATGATGAACAAAATTGGAGAATCGCATAAAAAGAGGCAAATTAAGGAAAATAATTTTGGTGTAAGTTCTTTATTTTTTTACTCTGCTACTTAAAGCATTGGCTTTAATTAGATCGTCAAAATATCAGTTATGAAAAACAAAGCATTAAGAGCCGAAACTATTTAGGCCCGGTAGGTGAAATTGGTTTAGATCAGACGAAACGCTTACCCTTCTTCAGCTTTAACCGCAGTTGAAATGAATTAGTAGGAGAATATTTTCTACACTTTTTTACTCTTCATTAACGTTTGGCCACAATCCCACCTGATCTTAAGTGACGATGTAGTCCAAGACGATAACAGGCTAAGCCTAGTGGGAAGACTGGCTCTCAAATGCAGCTGCCGGAATACACCTATAAATACTTGGTGATAGATTTTTAACTTAAGGGTAGCTAGGCAGGCGGGCATTAGAAAAAGCCCTATCACCGTGCTATGGTTTCATCAGTATGTGTTCCTTCACCGAAAGCTCAGGCTCTCTGCAGGGAATCGAACCCACGTCGATCGAAGTGGTGTTCATACAAGCTATCACTTAGCCGACATTGCATTTCTTTAAAATACGTCATAAGTACGTAGTCAACAAGCATGCGCTGTGCGTATTGTGCGTATAAATAGTATTTTCTATATCCATTGTAGCATGAGTTGAACTAAGAAGTTATACATCTAAGGCGCGAGGGTCTCACTTTTTTCTAATATGCTTACGTTTGACCACAAGCTAAACCTACAAAGACGACTTGGATCTTAAGAACATTATTCTATTTTGATGTTCTAGTTCTGAGTAGTAGTAAACCATGCAATTACTAAATATGCTTTGGTAGCCTCTCAGTTATAGTTTCTTTCACTTAAAACCAACTAATTTCCTAGCAGATTACTTATAAGATTTTTTTAAAGATAAAATTAAAACTATGTCTCTCTCTATGTTTTTCTCAGGATCTAAAACAGGTTCTAGTGAAAATGTTTATCGAAGTACTACATCTAGACGGTGACACACTGACGGCTTGGGACAAAACAATCACGTTCTGGTACAAGCACATATTTGAAACTCTCAACACAGCGGATGAGTCCAGATAACAGATACATAATGTGAATAGTACAATTTGAAGTGTTACAATTATATCTTAATATTCTGACAAGAGCCAAAAAAGAAGTGATATAGCGGTCATCAAATATATTTCAATTTGAGAAACAAATTATTGTGATCATTAAGTACTAACTGTACCTAATTATTTGAATTATACACTAAATCCAATGCATACATAACTTAGTATAGTTACTTTGATTCAGTTTTTATTATTATTAGCGTCTCAAACAAATTCATGGTAAATCGTTTCAAATTAGTTCTTGTAATAATATTGGCTTCAAAAAACGTATTTAGATACCTAAGTAAAAAAAATATTAGTTACATATTTTGTACATTTAAATTTATAGAAATTTTCGTAGAATTCTGTGAAAATATTTTTACAGAGAATATGAAATATGTACGTATGTGGTAATTAATGTTAATAAAATTAACCATTTACTTTAATCTTTGAACTTATTCAAGAAGTCTCTATGTAATGTACATTGTATAAACGCTAATATCAAAATTGCCTACTTATAAACTATTTTTGTTTTACACAGTATCTACGCCTCAAGTTTCAATTCTTCGAATGTAATGCTTCCTTTATTTTACATGTAAAATCGTAGATCTATAATAAACAGGTATGAAAAATGTTATTCACAGACGTAACAAAATTACAAACATTTCCTTGGATTAAATTGGTTACGTATGTTACGTAATGTTAAAGATATTTCGTTTTTTTTATTTCACGATACATACCTAATCATTTTATTGACAATTTTAATATATAAGTCGTCAATATTAAAAGAAATTAATTATCATTTTAAAACTAATTAAATAATGACGTTATTGAGTTATAATTGTAAATTTTTATAAATCACAAATTGCCAAAATTTTTTGTAACCAATATTAATTCTTGTTCACAAATAAATAAATAAATAACATTCATCACCTACTTGATTTGTTTACATTCAAAATAAATTTACTGCGTAGGCTCTTAGGCTATTGTGCTTAAGTTTTTATAGGCTTATCTTATGCTGTTGTATCACTATAACTTAACCTTTATACCAGAACTTATGAACTGGTAACACCGTAGACATAATAATGTTAGACACCTTTTTAACAGCAATGTAAATAAGAATTATTTCATGTAAATATTACTTTTAATTAATGTAAGTATAATTTACTAAATATACATAGTGTAAATAATTATCCAATATCGACTATTATGAATTAATTCAATAAATTTTATAACAGAAAACTGTAGTTTATTTCATAACCACGAGTGTGTTTCTGTAACAAAAACTATAATATTATTTTGCACTCCTTATAACATCATTTATCTGCGAGTAAAAGTTTCGTCAGAATCGATTCGAAGATTTACTGAAACAAACAGACAGACTGACAGACATCTAAAAAAATGTTTTTTTGTTATAAGTACCGTATAAACGTTCATATGAATTTTGTAAAAAGCTGTAATTTTGACATTACAAACAGACACTTCACTTTTATTATATGAATAGATGATATCTGCAACATAACACCTGAGTACTATCTAATTATTAATTGTAATAAAGCTGTCATGGGTGTTATGAAAAAAAAACCCTATCTGGGTTAACAATATCTAAATATAAAATCTCATCCGAATCTTTAGAGCCAATTACATTGCACAATTACACAATTAGGCCCGTGGGTAGTAAAATACCGTAGTGTTTCACGAAATCAATTTATTCGTGCTCAGATAAATACAAATTAAGACAAATCAAAACACACAAATCGCTCAACGAATGTCCTTACAGAATAACCTGTATGTACTTACAGAATAAGCCTATATGTTCCTCTTGTAGTTCTTCTTTTATTTAGCTTATTGTTTCCACTTCGCTTTCGAAATTAGAACTGCCGTGACGCACAATACGGTACGCATTTATATCCAAATGAAACGATCACAAAATCTCTAAAAGGTCCCTGAACTCATAACATGTTGTAAACAACCTACTTAATCGCTTTTAAAAGGAGAAGAACGTTTTATTTATAGCCCATTGTTTGGTGACAGTTGTAGCGACAAGGCTTTCTATGTGTACGTAGTCAAACCTATGACTACATGACACACGACTACACTATGATAAATAGACGATATATCGGGCACATATCTGAAAATCTGTTGGGTAGTTTTTGAGTTTATCGCGTTCAGACAGACAGACGAGACGGCGGAACTTGTTTTATAATATGTATCTAATGATAATAATAATATACAAAATAAATTTAAAAACATACAATAAATTATATATGTCGGTGAAGAACCGAATTGTTTACAAATTGTAATTAATTATTTTAATTATCAATACAATAAAACACTAAAAATGTATTGTATGTACGAATAAAATACTAAAAAATATCAAATCTAACCTGGCAGCACTGGTAGGAGACAAGTAAATATCAGGAACTACAGATCCGATTCTAAAAAAAAAACGTATACCTACTGATCAGACTTTCGCTTAAGTTGATGGTTATATAAGCTACGAATTATTGTTATGATAGTTTTATTTATAGTATAGTGTATAAAATAATGGAGAAAGAGAGATGGAAAATTGTACATCGTACTATTCAGTTGCATGTTGTTTTTCGTTTCTGGCCAACCAATGTGTGGCAATATATTCAATCGCCTAGCGGCAGTTGCATGATGGCACAACGTACCGCAACCTGCAGTACATTTATTTTTGGATTTAATTAAAACTTTCAGATGAACACATAGAACTCATTTAATATACCAAGAGAAAATCTCTTTTTCTATATACAACTAAAGTGGCCAACAAGTGTAGTTACGACCCTCCTGGTGGGTAGCGGTACTGTAGTCTATGGACGCTTCAGAGGTATCACTAGATCATTGCCGACCTTAAACCCCCTCCCCAAAACACTGCAGCAATCATTTATAGAATGAAAGGGAGGTATTTAACCAATCGAACTGCCTCAAATACAGACAAATTTCCAAAGAGATTGTATCACAACAAACTATAATAGTCTCATGGCTGTTATTTTCCTTACGAATAATACCTAGTGTATTCTAAATTAAACAAGGAGATAAAATCATGCGAGTCAGACGGCTCCGTTGAACAAAGTACCTGCATTATTCAAGCTTTTACATATTTAACGTGTCCCGTCCCGTCGCGTCGCTGGCTTTTGATCACGTTCTCTACTTGCCTCTACTAATACCTTCTTCTGAAGGATAAAATAAATCCCAGACGTTTGGCTTATTCGCTAAGTCGTTGAGTGTCTGCAGAACGTTTTAGTATAATAATACCTGAGTTATTTTTTAAAAAATTCACTCTTTTCTTATACATATTATGATAAATTAATATATAGATACAAAATTTAGTTAAAATCGCATGTTGTTTTACTCCAGCAATGAAAAACCTAATAATTTTATGATAAACAGATAAACATAGAAATATTAATCTGCGTCCTTTTATTGATCAAATCGATAATCAACAACTGTAAATAAATATGCTAAAGAACGGAGTATATTATTAGAAAAGAATAAATACAGTCGTGTTTTTTATGTGAAACATTTTATACGGCGGGTCAGACCGGTTGTTGGCATGGCGACACACAGTGGTTCAGGATTTGAAAAATATGGACATAGGCATCAAAACTGGGAATTTCGATCTGATTTTATTTTCTAGACTATAGTTCATAATTAAAGTATATGCATTAATCAAGCTGAGTAATAGCGTCGCGGCCTTCATATATATCGTAATAAAATAAACTCCTCACAGTTATTTTCTTTTCGTTTGTCGCGTTTCGGTATCAATCGGTGTGTATCCAGTAATCAAGTGGAGTGGTTGGGTAGGGACTTCCTTACACATATTGTATAAAATAGATTCGATGTTTCACATATGCCAGGCGCCCAGCGACGGCATTTTTTTTTAATTATAATCGTTTTCACAGTTTTAATTATAACCGTCAAATTGGAGGAGATTATCAATTCGACAGTATGTTTTTTTTTTTTTTGTATGTTTGTTACGTGATTTATCTGTCAATTATGAATTTATTTTGATGATTCTTTTTGTTTTGTAATTCATACTTCAGAGGTGATCCCATATAAATTTTATCGAAATTGATTCAGCGTTTTTTTTAAATAATATGTATATACTAATATAGTAAAGCGGAAAACTTGTTTGTTTGTTTTTTAAACTCGCTAATATCAGGAACTACCAGCCCGATTCGATTTTTTTTGTATATGATTGCCAGATTCACGTGGAATAGTATGGGCTATCTAGAATTAGGTTAGACCTCTCAGCTAACCTTAAATATTGACTATTGTTAAGAAAGAAGGAACAAAACCGCGCACCCGAACTGCTTTATCTGCGTGCGCTGACGTAATGGTTAGTGATACGTAAATACAATGTTCCACAAAAATATTGCTCCTTAGTACATCTAAAAAAAGGAATCCTTACGAACGAAAGTTACTTTATCATGAAGATAATTTTATGTAGATAAATTTTGCCCGTTAAAGCATGTTATTTGGACATATTGTTTGGGAGATAATGTAAAATTAAAATAATTCAACAATCGGCTCAGGTCTATGATTATGTTGTGTTATGACGCATAACCCTGGCTGCCCAATAAAATTGGGAAACTGAAGTATTATAAATCATCAATCAGCGATTTCTTTCAAATTATATGAGAGACGTTCAGCGTATTCTCGGTATCGGGATAATTAAGTAATAAAGTGAATAATTTAAAAACATCATCAAATAATTACACTAATTGAAGATATGTATAAATATAAAATTTCACATTATTTGTTCTATGGATGTTCAGCCTTAACTTCTTTGTTTATGAACCGAATTACCGAATTGAGTTTTATAATATGTATATAGATAGATAATAATACATATATGTATCCACTCTACATATAATGTACAGCCTACTTATTGCTTTTTTTTTTTTCGAACTGACTATAATATATTGTTAGCCTTATGGGCCTTGGTGCCATTAGAGGCTTTGACAGCTTCACCGGGCTTGTACTATGAATTCTGCGATATGCTAGAAGTGAAGTGAATTCATATGATCGTGCGATATATTACATGCGTATGTATTTTGCCATTTGTGATTCTGTGAAGTGATTTTAAATGTTTGTGCGATATACGTTAGGTGTTTGAATTTTGAGATATGTATTTTAGTGATATGAATTTATATGATCGTGCGATATATGGCACTTGTATGAATTTGGAAAGGCGTACGAATTATGCGACTTATATTTGAATCAAGTGAACTCATACTTAATCATATGTAGCAGATATGTTTAATTCGATAATAGGTATCAAAGCAGGTGACAAATTATTTTTATTTTCATATGAAAAGTAGCAGTGATGCATACAATTTTCCATAATTACCGGGGATATTACAATAAGTTTCACAATTATATTATAGGTTTAGAAAAAAGTAACATTCGTTAATTTTTGCATTTATTACCGTGACTGTGGTTTAACGTTTGCACCGAACGAATTATATTATTATAGATGTTATAGATAGTATTATGGGAACGTAAAAATATCACCTCGGGCATCAATATATAAAATGTCAGAGGACATACAGAATTTTCCTTGAATTCGGCTTTAGAGATCATAGATCTCGTGAGCGTTATTTGTGTTAAATGCAAACACAAAGCAAAGTATTCTCTGTTCCCGTACAATTTGATAGTCGTTTCACAATGTCACTACACCAAGTAACATTGAATAATTTGATAAGATTACACAACAAAAAATGTAACAAATCAAATTAAATGACAGGAAGATTTAACAAAGCTGTTTTAGTAAACAAACGATGTCTTGCGTTAAGCAACCAGGAGGTAAATAAACTCGATCTAGACTAGGTATTTCATTCGATATATATCAGTGTAATTGTGAAAAGTATCACAAATGATAAGTAAAAAAGAGAAACAGCAGATAGAAGCCCTAACAGCTACATAATAGCTTAAATTTTTCAAAGCAATATTGCTTTTTGATCGCATATGAGATGTGCAGATTCAGACAGAGCATAGGCTACATTTCCGGTTATTATCGTGTAAAATTTTTCTTATTTTAGGTACTTATTATTTAATTACATTAAACTGATTTTTGCTAATATTGCTTATAACTTTTTTATTTGTATTTACTGCTAATTTTCAAACTTTTAATTTATGCTTTTTAAATTGCTCGATTTGACAGCTAAACGAAGGTAGGTAGGTTCGTCGGTAGGCGAAAGCAGTACATTCTAATAAATAATCACTGGTCAAGTCTTCTTAAATGGTAATAAACATTTAACAGTTATTAAAGATAAAAAAATAATAAATTCTAAGCAAGTAAAACAAGGTGTGGTCGAGTAGTTTAGACCAGCTTACATCGATTCGATGTCTGCGAGTTCGAACCCTGGCATGTACCAACGAAGTTTTCGGAATTCGCGTACATTTAGGTACTAATTCAAATTGGTAACAGTATCGGCTGACGGTGAAGGAAAACATCGTGAGTAAAAATGAACGCTTGAGAAAATGTTCAAGTACCACTGTATGTGGGAATAATATAGAACTGTTGATTTCTCGGTGTTTGAAATCGCCAACGCATCGTGGGCTGGCGTGGTGATTAAACAAATAGTTCCACTTGGGAATAGGCCTTTACCCAGCTGTGAGACACTTAGAGGCTGATATTAAAAGTAAAATGCACGCAAATGGGTCAGTATATAATGGTCAACTGTCGTGTATCGTGTATCGTCGTGTCGTAATGGGGATCTCAACAACGATCACAAAATCGTCGACACACAAACATATTTTAAAACAAATAGTGTAAATATAAATACATAATATTTATTATTACACTATTTAGGCAGCCGTGTATTAGGTACTTACAGTTATTGTGCGTGCCTGGCGATTAATTCCTACGATACAGTGGCGGATTTCCCTTAACGCCAACTAGGCTCAGGCCTAGAGCGGCCAGATATTAAGGGCGGCTAATCGTGACAAAAATAGACTACTTAATGCGAACATGTGTCGACATAATAAATAATAGCACACTAAAGCATAATATAGTGTTAAGACTCCAGACACGGAAAAAAATCAGTTTGAATTACAATGTTGACATCGTAAAACTGCAGTACCATCATATTAGAAATGTTTTAAAATTTAAGTAAATTCATATTATATTTACGTCACAGTAAACTTTGAGCTTAGAAGGAGGCGGCTGGTACTACATGGCTTAGGACGGCCAAAACTGCTAGTCCGCCTCTGCTACGATGATAAAAAAAAATTTAAACTTATTCAGTATACTATTTTACATCAATTACCCAAATACCCAAGTATTGCAATCTTATAACATCTACGAGCACATCATCTGTCCTGCTTGTCAAACACTAAATAATAAAAGGACAAAATAAAAACAAATCTATTGCCTATAGTAAGAACAGTAATTATTATTATTATTTTAACGTACGTGTAACTACTGATTGTTTAAACAATAAAATTTATCTACTTCAGAAAACAAACCGAAACTTATGCCACTTTATTTGTTTTTGTCTTGTGACCGAGATAATTTTCTCTTTAAACAAAGCGATTACAAAATACTCTACTCTTTTGCGCTCATTTTAAGTTTAGTTCGTCACAGTGGTTCACGGCCAGAGGTTCGATAAATATGTCAATTTTTATTTACTTGTCTTCCGTAATTATTTCACTGGCCGCAATCGTTGTCTTGAAAAGAGTTAAAACTGGGCAGAAGGTATAAAAACTTAACAGCAGTTATAAAAATACGTTATGAAACAAACTCCTATAACAAAGTTTCCATAACAATTCAACATTAGTCATTTAAAAAGGAATGTGTTTTTCTTAAATATTACATAGTAATTCTTCATAACTGTGAAGTGGAGATTAATGTTTTTGTTTAGTCACCGACCTCTTATGGAACTTAAATGGGATTACATAAAGCATGTTTTACAAAAAAAAGGCGCGGAATCTTCAACAGAACCACATATTGTTGGATTAAACCACGCCTACTATTCATTTAGTTTACAATGTCGAATATCGAACTATAGGTACCTCACAATCTTAGGAAAATGAACTGAAGACCTCAAGAAACTGGCTATTTACTAAGCCAACCGCGACGCTTTGAAACGAGTAGGTACTACGCCTTACTTCATATAATTGTAGTGTCAATTATTGTTTATAGATTATAATGGGCCATTGGTTCAGTCAGTTCTGGTGGGGCGGAGATCCGGATGAAGTGAACCCCGTATCCGGACTCACGAAACGAGAAATATACGCAGTTCAGAAATCCTGGGCTCCTGTTTTCGTGAACTCGATAGCCAACGGTGCGGAGCTGTTGAGACGGTAAGACTTTCGTTTATTAATAGTATTTTCTAATGCAATAATAGAAGGAACCAAAATGTTAAAAGCTTTATTATAAGCATTAGTAATGCTGCGTGAAAAGAGTGAAAAAATATTCTTAGTAAATTGTATGTAATATTTAGATGAACGGTCTAAAATTACCGGCCCATGGAAGTAAGAAAATTTAAAAGACAAAATAAATATTCTTAAACTTTATATAACTATTTAAATGAAAATAAGAACAAACAGTATTGAAAAAATATTATATTAACCTCGACAACTATAGAATATCAAGAATTAAATTAGAACCCCTTTACAAAATATACATATAAGTGTCAACACTTCACAAAAACTTAAAGCTCACGAAATAATAACATTTTCCGTACGGTAAGTAATCGATCAAGAAGTCAACATCCATAAAATGTTATTTAGTTCCCGCCAGGAAATCGACCATGCTACTTAGTAAAACTAACAGTAGTCGCTAGAAATGTCACAATACATTTTGGACGCATGTAAACAAAGTAATAGGACTAATGTTCTTAGAACGCTTTATGTATTTATGTACCTAATACACCACTCATTAAATAGGGCAATCTGACTACTTAGTCTTGAATTATTCTTTCCTGCTCGCAAATATTAACATACACAACCGAGCGTGATGTGCGAATATCGTAACGTAAAAATTTACATCTATACATATTATAAAACTCTACGTCTCTCTGTCTGTCTGTCCGTTTATGTTCTTTTCACGCGAAAACACTTACCCGATTTAAATGGTTTTATTTTTAGAAGTCATAGCTATGTTATCTGGCCAGGTTATAGGTTATATTTTATTTGATAAAGTAACATACGAAATAAGCAGTGACGATAATGGTGAATCTATTCGGGAAAATACGTATTTGAGACGATTAAATGACTTAGCCTGAGTAAACCATAAGATATATATAAAATTAATGTACTACATAATTGTAGATCTTAAAAAGACCTACAAAAAAGTCAGCGGTAGCACATATCTATCTTCTACGGTAAATTACTCACAATAGCATTCGTGCGCTCGATCAGCAGCTATCTGTAATCCACGCAAGGGAAGCCGCGGGAACAGCTAGTAATATACATATGTTTATGAAAGTATAATTGATAGTAGGCCCTCGTTTGGGGCAATGATTCTGAGCGAAATTGTCAACCGAATCTCAGAGTATTTCAAACTTTGGTTAAAGATCTCTACAATTATGTAATAGATGAGCAGTGATGCTTTCTATATACATAAGTAAAGGAAAAGAAACCCAAAAAAGAGGGCATGCCTAGTACCCGAAGAAGACTTGTTGTTGACTTGTTGCTGCTCAGTATCTACTCACGTTTAGTACGCATTACAAACGTAAAACGGATACAGTATTTTCCACTAGCCACTAATATATTTTGCTTACATAGAAAGGGATACAGCGTGAATGTTTTATACTTATTTTTAATGATAATTTTTACACAATAAATCATCTTTGGTTCATTGACATTTGTGATATAAACAACTAACATGGGCCTAACGATGATTTTGGGCAGAAAGGGGCAGGAAAGGACAAAATATTTTAAAATTAAACATTTTTTTTATACTATCTTGGTAATATGCACCTGCACCTTGTATAGCACCTGATGGTAAAAGTACAGTACAATCCAAAAACAACGGTGACCGTCGGTGACAGATTCAATCGACAGTAGTCGCCGTCATACCGGCCTATAGAAATTACCTCTTAAAACACGTTTGAAGGAGGGAACATATTGACTGGAAGACCATTACCCGCATAATTTGTACAACCGACTCTCCATCGGGCCGCCCTCAAAGCATCCGTGTAGCTATCGTTGTTCTCACGTCCCTTATTTGCCTACAGCATTTCAGATTGCTTGACGTTCACAGATAGTGAGTATCGGTGTGTGAAGTTGTGTAGCCTAATAATCTTCCTCAACAAATCTTTTAATGTAAAGCTTTTTTTTGTTTAAACATGATAACAAACCCTGAAACTACCGGTAGGGTTAAAAAAAATTGTTTATGATAGCCAGATTCACGAGGAATAGTATAAGCTACTAGCATTAAGCTACACCTCTCAGCTAGCCTTAAATATTGATTTTTGTTAAGTAAGTGGAAATAAATAGCGCACCGTTACTGCTTTATCCGCGTGCGCTGGTGTAATGGTTAGTGATACGTGAATACAATGTTCTACAAAAAGTCTGCGATACCATATGCCTATCTCTTATACATAAGCCACAACAAGGTAGTTTGTGACAAAATTTTATTGAAAATTGAAAAGTTATTTAGAAGCATTATTATTAGGCATGACATATTAATCCTTAGAAATACTTCATTATCAAGACAATTTTATGTAGATAAACTTTGCCCTTTATAGCATGTTATTTAAACGAATAGTTTAGGAGTTAATGTAAAATTAAAATAATTCAACACTCTACTCGGGTCTACGACTATAGGAGTATTGGCGTGAAGGAGCCGAGTAAGTTGTGACGCATAACCCTGACCGCCTGATAAAAATATTGTCTATGCCTACTGAAGTATTATAAATCACATTCAGCGATTTCTTTTAAATTATACGCGGGTGAAACCGCGGGGCACAGCTAGTAGTCTATAAAATGCAATTTTTTTTTAATCAGGCTTGTAGTTACAAAGATTAGCGCGTTAAAACAAGCAATCTATTAGACTTTAAAATATTAGTATGTATATCCAAGTAAGTTATTAATACAAATAATTATTAAGAATTACGCCTGCAGTATCGCTATTCCTACTTTTAAACATTTCAAAAATAAATCGAAAACATATAACACTCCAATTAATATAGGTTAACCCGAAAAATATACCCTAAAGATTAGCAGCCCAACCAGTTGCTCACGAGTCGGAAATAGACGTATATTCGCGTTGTACCAGTTTCTCAGTTTCCGGTGCAATATAATTATTTGAATTGTAGTGATTTATTTCCAGTTGGAATGTGGCTGTGGTACAGCTCACTTATTTATTCGAACATGTTCCATAATTATAGGCAGTTTAATTGACTTCTGCCTATTTGTTGCTGATCAGTTTTCTGATAATTTTAGCTTTATTTGATAGTTATCAAATTGTGCCCCACTATTTCATCCGTGTATAATTTATTCGACCAACTCTCCACTGCGGCGCAGCGAATGTACTTGCCTACAGCTTACCCGATTGCTTGACGTGCATGGATATTCCAAGTTAGGGAATGCAATCTCGGGATACCGGGATCCCGCATTACATTTTGCGGGGCTAATCTCGGCCGAAAATTGCGGGATCTCGCTGGACTGGCGGATTACAGAGAAGCGTGGAACGTGTATCATACATGTTCATACCGTGCACGTGCGCGCAGAGTCCATTATATATACTGGTAGCAGCGTGTGGATTAGTAGGCTGGCTAAGCGTCTAAGCGATGCGTAAAATTCTTGGCGCATAAGTGAACGGTGTGAGGGCACAGGAGAGATAATACCCTCCCACGCCCCTCATTTCTTATTAAATTTTGCCAGTTACAACTTGTAATTATAATGTAATTTCATTGAATATTGATTGTTTTAAATAAATAAAAATAAACTGTACTTTCTAGGTTTTTTATATTGTTTAATGAGTGACAAATGACAATAATGACGGAAACGTGTTACTCTTGAAACTGATTCGAATTTGATTTTCATTCAGATTCGATTTCACTTTTGATTCGAACTCGATACTACAAGCGTACTCTTGAACCAAACCGAATTGAAAATCGAAATTGAGTTTTGTTATCGTTGTTGTTTTGTATTCCCTACTCCTGGTATAGGATATGTAATCATGTGGGTATGCGGGTAAATGAGGGTGAAACAGTAAATCATTTTTCTCAGTCTTGTATATGCCAATTTCATTGCGCGTCTTCTCCGACTACTAAATCAAGTATATACCTACCAACTCCGCTCGGGAAGTTTTTTTGGAAAGGGTAGTTCCTTCCTTCCTCAATAAATAGGCGTAAAAAAAAACATTTTCAAATTTGAATGATAGTTCCAGAGATTAGCACAGTCAAATAAACAAAAAAAAAAACAATCAAATCAAACAAAAAAAACAATATAATACATGACATATCGCTCTGTCAGCCCCGAGACGCGCCGACGACGCACTCGCAAACGCTATAACCACGTTTTCTTGTTTTAATTGTTACGTTAATGTTTTCACAAAATCTACGATTATTCATATTGTGTTAACTTAATAAAATGTTGCCCTTATTGATACTATGGAAAGTCACCCCTCCCATAAATGGCCCCAGACCCAACAACAGTGTTGACAGAGCGATATGTCAGGACTCTCTTGGCAGACTGGCCGGCCGGAGTGGCGGTTGGTATGGCGGCGTGAGGCGCAGAAGGTATTAGCGCGCTAAATGTATGAATCGCACAGGCGCGAGGGCTTAGCAGGCAAACGGCCACGAGAGGAATGCGGTGGTAATAATAAGTGACGCAAGGTGGTCTCTATATAGTATATTTATCGTATATTCAAGTTGCTGTAGTTCAATTTAAAAAATGTATCAGAATAAATTAACTATTTTATGTTTGTTTATAACAGACTGTTTCAAACATTTCCCGAAACAAAAGAATTCTTCAAGATGATACGCAAACTGCCTGAAGGAGAGTACATGCAGAATCCGCAATTTAGAGCGCACGTCATCAACTTAATGACGTCACTAAACCTTGCAGTCAACAATCTCAACCAGCCAGAGGTAGTAGCAGCCATGATGAACAAAATTGGAGAATCGCATAAAAGAAGGCAAATAAAGGAAAACCATTTTGGTGTAAGTAGAATTTTACAAACACTGCTTATTTAATAATTTAAAATTATGTTGAGAAACAGTTTGGAGAACTTTTTGCTTAATCTAGTCCTTACTTTACTTGAGCCTTTAACATTCTGGATGTAACATTAGTTTTAATAAGACTATTAATAGGATAATAGGGAGAAACCCCAATTATCATAGTATCAGTTGTTAAAAGAAAAGCTTTTTTGACAGTAACTTTCACTCGTAAAATCAATAGCTACAGCTCCACGTATCACTTATGGGGCCATGAACTGCTAAGGCAAAAAGATAGCATGCGTGATTTGGGTGTTCTTCACGATTTAAATATGATTTTCGATGCGCTTATTGATTATGTTGTAAAAAAAGCTTCTAGAGCGCTCAAGTTTGTGATGCGTAACTCTAAATTATTCTAAAAATATTATTACGGTCTCAGTAAAAGAAAATAGAAAAAGAATCACTATTCTCGAAATTCTCAAGAATCGTCCGGAATGTACCCGATATGTCGTGTATTTATCATAGTGTAGTCGTGTGTCATGTAGTCATAGGTTCGACTACGCACACATAGAAAGCTTTATCGCTACAACTGTCAACAAACAATCTAACGTTCCCTCCTTTTAAAAGCGATGACGTAAGTTGTTTAAAACACGTTGGGAGTTCAGGGACCTTCTACATTCTAGAGATTTAGGGATCGAATTATTTGGATATATAAGCGAGCCGTGTCGTGGGTTACAGCAGTTATAAATTCGAAACCGAAGTAGCAACAATAAGCTAAATAAAAAAAGAACTACAAGAGGAACATACAGGTTTATTCTGTGAGTACATACATGTTGATTCTGCGAGTACATTTGATGAGCGATTTATGAGTTTGATTTGCCTATCTATGAGGACTTTTAAATGGTTTTTAAATTTATATTATTTAATTTAAATTTGTTGACAAATAGCTAATATTACTCTTCCTATAACGTATATAAATTATGACAAATTTTGATCATACTCTCGCCTGATGTTAAATAGCCATGTGGTTCTTGAATATCAAAAAAATTCTATGTTCTAGTTCAGAATATTGGTAAGCAATGCGATTGTTAGAAATATAATAAATTACTAGAAATAATAGGTCAAATATCAACTGTGACAACAAAGCACCCATCGTCACCTTCACGTGGTGCACCCTACTGAGTAACAAACGAGGAAATTACATTAGCGGGGTGGTTAAAGATTGCACAGTCCGACTACGTCGTGGCCACCGCGTATATGTTGAAAAGATCGTCATAATGATTTGCTTATGCGCGTCGCGTTTCTAGGTTTACCGATGCATATATCTATAGTTTCTATTTACGCAGGCTGGCATGACTTCGGCGACTGGTGATTGATTTAATCTCTCGGTGTCGCCACTGTTTTTAGACTATACGAGTAGGTACTGCTAATCATCAGATACAGATCAGTCACGATACTGTCCTCAAAAAAAAATCCTTTACCACTATGCTTTGATAGCAACACGATGTCTTATTTATACTCTAAAAAGATTCCAAATGTGTAAGTATTTCGTATGTCCTAGCAGTGTACTATAATATCAACGCTTCAAAAAGATTTAATAGAAACGTTTTCTTCCATTATTCGCAGGATCTAAAACAGGTTATAGTGAAAATGTTCATCGAAGTACTACATCTAGACGGTGACACACTGACGGCTTGGGACAAAACAGTCACGTTCTGGTACAAGCACATATTTGAAACTCTTAACACAACGGATGAGTCCAGATAATAGATGTACAATGTGAACAATATCTATAAAGTGCTACAGTCACATCCTTATAAACGGTCGAAAGCCACAAAAGAATTGATATAGCGGCCATCTATTATATCGCAATTTGGGATACAAACTATTGAGTTCATATCGATGCGACGCGACGTTGGAAAGGGTAATTGACTAACGTGTAAAGTTTATCATATGCACGTTAGTCAGTAAGCCTTTCCACTGCCTATATAATAATTAAGTACCTACTATAAGTATAATTATTTTATTAACACAATGATGTCAAATTATTACCTACTACGTAGGTAATTTAAGATCGTTACGTTTGTTTTTTTTTTATTAACTTCGTAAAAAAAAATGCATAGTAAATCGTGTCTCCTTAGTTTTGGTAATAATTAAGTAAATATTTTAGTAAATCCAAATTTATTATTAGTTTTCACAGAATGTTGTAGAAATTTTGTTTACATAATCGAAATTAAGTACGCAATAATTAATATTATTACAATTAAACATGTAATACTAATTGAAGGATTTTTTTATATAAGAGTAATAATGTACCCATATATAGCCTCATAAATGTTGAAGAAAAAACCAATGATTTCTATATTATTATTTTTTCCGATGCAAAATAAACACCTATGTCCTGAAACGTTAAATTTTATGTTAATTATGAAATTTTAATAGGCACACAAATGAGATTCTAAATCGGATTGTCACTTATGATGAAAATTGGATCCTGTATGATAATCTAAAACATCCCTCGCACTGATTGGGCACAGGGGAGGTAGCTAAACCAGGTCCTAAACGCAAATTAAGTCTAAAGAATCTGCTTGTGAGTGTATGGTGGTCGCGTGCCGGAATTGTTCATTACAGCGTCTTGAGACCTGGCACATCAATTACTGCATAGGTGTACGAGGACACATGGACAAGTTCGCTGTCAAACACCAGAGACAGTCCACCCCTTCTTCACGATAACGCTCGTCCACACAATAAACAACGGACCATCCCAAAACTACAGGAGTTGGTGGCGGACAAAACTAGAAACTCTCCGTCACCTTGCACCTACAGATATCCATTGTTTTTTTTGGGTTTTGAGTAACTTTTTACAGGGGAAAAATTCAAATCCGATGTGGCGGTGAAGTTTATCTGTTCCTGTCCACAGGATTTCTAAAGATAAAGGTATAGTCGCATAGATTGTATTAAATCTATGAGCAGAGGTTCATTGATGCATATCAATGAACTTAAATTAAAATCACAAAAGTGTATCGATAATAATGGACAGTAGGTACGTCGAGTAATTAAATAAGAACCTATATAATTTTCATTACCAAAAAAATTTTGATTTTGTCTACCATACATAAAACGGCAATTTTATAGGGATGGGGATATTGTTATAAATTATAATTTTTAGTACACTTCATTGATGACCTCGTTAAGTGTCGTCGGCGCCGAGGGTTTTTAAAAGTTATATACAAGTGATTCTTATAAAGCTATACTATAAAATTAATAGATGGTCTTACAATCCTCCTATATATAATCTCTGATATTGTAAACACCATTGTCATTGTTTATAACTATGTAACAAAGATATACCGCAATTCGTCTATAATGTTTTCTTCGAGCCTTGAGACAAAATGTAAACAAAGATTCATAGGTTCTAAAACTTTTTCTATTACCTATATATATAATATAGGTATATAACAACATATTATGTTGTTACCCCCTACAAACATATATAAAATACTTTACATCTTTATAAGTGATTGACACAATGATTTAGCTATTAACAATTATTAATGTTAATAGATTTAACTTTTTTTTTCAAATAATACTAAGAAATTTCTTTGAAAATCTCCGTCACTGACTTCTATTTTAAAATGGTCCACCATATTATCTATAATGCCATCAATTGCTGACATTTTTTGTTCATGTTTTATGACATAGTCAATACACTTTTGCCAATCATTTATTGTAATTGTTTGCAGAGCAATGGGTATTAAATTTTTAATTTAATTTAAAGCTTTTATTATTTGTTGCAACATATCCCTTGACTTGGGCCCATATTAATTCAATAGGATTTAACTAAACTATAGTCTAAACAATAGGTGGTTATCGCCAATCGTAGTCACAACAAACGAGTAAATATATAACATCAGCGTCTTGTACTTATGTACCGATTAATACGTCGTAATAAGTGAGGGTACAACCTTAAAATGTTTTAAAACTTACGAAAATAATAACAAAAGGGGACGGCAATACATCAGATTTTTGGTTTGTAGAACGAGAACAGGAATTAACCCCGCTTCCGTCCTCCGTGCCGCAGTAACTTAAGCCTGATCCTCCAGAAAGGAACCTATATTCCAACCCCTATCTTATCTTATCAGACTCTGTTTTGTTAGGGACACATTCCATCAATACATTATGCTTATCTTGAACTTTATCGCATTGTTCACAATTAATATTACGATACTTGGTTCGTATAAGAAGGCTTGCATGAAGTGCCCTAGAACGTATTTATTATGTGCAAATTACGACATGACCTAAAAACATTTCGAATATCAATAAACATTATTTAAAAAAATATGATACTGATAAACGTTGAAAAATTTTTGCAAAACAAAACACTAAATAACTTCCTCTATACATTGATTTTTGTGAATTTTCATATTATTTTTCTTACTACGTGCTGCGTTACTATCTATGTTACTTAAAACTAGACCAACATAATAAATTCAATGAATCGTACGAATCGAAATTAATCGAACGCTGTTATACATTTAATTTAATAGTTTCTTTTATAATATCGAATAAAAATATATATTTTCATAATTCCTACCTTTTTACTATAGCAACACACAACTATGTAAAAACATCGACTGTAAGAATAATTAATCTTGTTGTTTGGCGTCAGTCATTCAATAATTTGAACACTTATGTTCCAGATTGCGATCTCGATTGTTGTTACAGTTTTTTTTATTTCATTTTGGCAGCATACACACCTCCAACAATTGATTTAAAGCATAATCGTATTATAAATTATATTTAGCTCTAAAAAGGATCGATAATCTTAAAATCGACTACCAATTTAAGTTATGCTACATCTCTAAAATAAACATTTGCCTTGTGTCATGCAAGCCTTTTTATGAAGAACCAAGATATAAAATTGCTAGAAAAAAATAAAAAAGGTGTGTGTGCGATTCACACACTATAGAAGTGAAACTTCATTTTAAAATGCATTTTCTATTTTATTTAAACAGTGTGCAATATACATACACACCGACATTTGCTCTCTTGCTCTGGCTCACACAAAAAGAGGAGAGACCGATAATGTGCGTTAAACGTTTAACGCTTGGAAGTCGCATAAGAAGTTTCACTTCAACAACTTTAAAAACACAGATAAATATTTGATATAAAATTTCTAATCAAGGTAATAAATTATGAGGAGAGATAAATGAAACATGGTTTGAGTGATTTTTTTATTTTTTTACAATTAATCAGATAACATACATATCAAACCAGCCGAAGTATGGCTAAACCCATTTATTATCTAAACTTATGAACAATACACGAAATTGATATTTCTCAAATTCAGCTTACATTAAATATATAGATATAATAATATATGCATCCACTCTACATATAATCTACAACCTACTTATTCATAATCTAAGTTTTGCATAAATTCAAAGAAAATTTGCCCAAAAGAAATATTGTTGAACTATGAATATACATATATAACTTTTTGGCAATTAATTGAGTATCATTTCTGTGCATAGCAAAATTAATTTTCTTTAACATGTAACTTAGATCTTATTTATAAAGAGGCCACAAATATAACATGCGTTTCTGTCATCAGTTCGATTATATAGGGACTTTTGTTAAATTTATTGCCTACATTACTCCTTATTCGAAATATAAGAAAAATATCCTTACGCGATAACCGAATTAATCTAGCAGTGCTGTGCAGTGAGAGTCTTGGGTTCGCCGGTCGAGTGGGGGTCGGCCGGCCACGCGACCAGGGGGGTCCGGGGGTCCGGGAGGTCCGGGGGACCCAAACTATATCCCCACTCGACCCGCCTCACCGTTGTGCGTACACATTGCGCTAACGATACCATACAATACGATAAAACACTTCCACATAATAATCAAACACAACTATTTGTCATCTACATAAAATTTTCTCCAAATGTTTATATTAAAAATATGTCTACTTATTTGTAACTTGTATTTAGTTACAGCCAACTTTACAAATAATTGATACATTAGACTCTCGAATAGATCTCTACTACATAACTATACTATTTAATGGTAAAAAATAATAAAGAATAAAAATACTTCTAAACATTGCATTTCAATCACATAAGGTTTAGTTTAGTTTAATTATATTATATGTATTAACATTTTTATAACCCGAACATAATAAGTATTAAAGAACATTGATATCGTTGAGTTCTGGAATGGAAAATAGCACACTTAAATTCACTAACTGTTACGCTTACATCATAATTATTGTTCTCCTGCTTTGTTTTTTTTTAAATATACATTGCTTTAATGTAGTTATAGAAAAATAACAATAATATAATTAATATATATTGACTATTTGATACACTGATAAAATTCACGATAAACACCTAAATTAACCTTAAATGAATAGTTTCGATATCGGTATACCAAATAACAGTGCAGTGTATGCGATAAGTACAGGGAGACTGACTTGACAAATAGTGAATCGGCACACAATCTGAGGTTATCGGTTGAGGTATATAGAAACAAGTGCTCGGTTCGACAGCTAAACTAAGGCTCCGTCGGCGAAAACAGTACATCCTTATCGAAAATCACTGGTACAGTCTTCATAAAAGGCAATAAGTGTATAACGATTATTAAATATATGAAAATATTAAATTCCAAGCAAGTAAAAATGACAGCACGCAAATGATTCAGTACATAGAATGGTCAACCGTCACAATTCGGGCAACAGCTACGCTATTATTTGGTACGTAATCATTACGGGATCATCTCAACAACGATCCTAAAATCGTCGACACACGAACATATTTTTAAAACGGATGGTGTAAATATTAATATAAATACATATTATTTATTATTACACTATTAAGGCAGCCGTTTATAAACTTATTACTTTGAATTTATTGCGCGTGCCTGACGATTAATTATTGTTAAGATAATAAAATAATTTTTTAAACTTTTCTTCAGAATACAGTTTCAAATCAATTACCCAACAAAGATAATTTTAAAATAAAGAATATAAGGAACACTACAGCAGCAATCTAATTGCGAACACATTTTGTACTACATAAAAAAAAATACACAACCCTTTGCGCGAAGAGACTGAAAAGTTGAACTTTTTAAGTCGTAATGAAACTTGGACTTAACATTGAGACGCAGACGTTTCATATCTAAACCCAATATGAATAAAATTCCTACTGTGACACGGTTTTCATAAATCTGTTTTTTTGTTTTTATTATTATTGTGAAATGTAAATTTGATGATGCCTATTTATAAAACTTTTTTGACACAATATTTATATGAATTGTAATAAAATTAATTCATTGACAATGTTTACTTTTTAATTTAAAATGTCATACATATTTTTAGTCAAGTAAAAATATATCATAAATCAAATGAGTTTTTTTTATATTTGCTTAGCGTACAGTTGTTGCGATGTTATTCATATTGGGTGTCGATATTATTACAGGTACTTCTTTGCATGGAAGTTACATGTATGTAAATTGAACGCACAGCATTGTCATGATAAGACTTTCGTTCCACTTTTAGTTAATACTAATATATTTTTTAGAATTATTATATTTCTCATCACAGAGATTTGCACAGAAAACCTTTTTAATTAAACCTATTGATATAATCACGAAATTATTTATTAGATTTGTCTATTATTAAGTGTTCCAATACGAATAATACATTGAGGAGAATTAATATTACTTGGTGTGAGACGAGACAGCTTAATTCTACGCTAACTTATGGTTTAGTTGTTAACTTGATAATGTTATAATGCAACATCACTTCGCAGAAACACGCTCTATATAACTACATTGTACTTTTAACTCAAAGGTGGTACCGAAAAATATAAATTTATCATTTAAAAAAAATAACGCCAATCGTTCATTTTAGAGAGATGACCCTCAACTACAATTAGTCTAAATGGGTTTTATATTATTTTCCAATTATTATTATTATGATAACTTAAGGCTCATTATGGATATCAAACTTAACTCACATTACGGGAATTACGGATATGAATACAACAAAATAATTCGAATTAGAAATGTATTAGATATGCAACGTTCGAAGATTCATCGATAAGGAAATAAAACATCAAATGACATCGGTGGTATTCGATAATAATTTCTTTAAATCAGTCTGTCCGAAACTCGCGGACGGCTTTTGTTTTGATGTCATGTAAACTTGTTTACACAAACTTCTATATTTATTTATTTACTTCATTGGGATTGGGTACCTAAGTTTTTGTTCCTGGTGGGGTATATATACATAACATTAATTAAGCTTGTTCATTTTTGTACAACATAAACCGACAACGACAACAGTACTCTCGTATGACGGCCCCTATAATGTATTCAGACTTGTTAAGTCGTTAAAGTACAAAAAATATACGAAGCAGTTATACGTCTCATCGTATTGCATATTATACTGTATGCGCCGGATACCCCTAACAAAATAAATATTTTCATCCGACTCACTGGATAATATTAAAAATATTTTCTTAATCACAGATATCAGTCTGTCAAAATTTAAATTAAGTATATTTCAGAATTGGATTAGTCGTTTTCCCTTTACTTACATAGGATATTATTCAAGTACTATCAAGGTACAAGTGACTAAGAAGAAGACCGCATAGTATTTACCGCCATTAGGTAATACAATATATATGTATATCTAAATTGAGAGGTTACATAAATGGAACATTGAATAATTTGGTCGTACTAACAACGTAATTACGTATTTATTGTACAGAGCGCGGTGTTCTCGAGAAATTCCTCTTACAGTACAAATGAACCTTGAACAATAAACAATTTCAACAGGTACAACAGAGAGATCTAATGAAAGAATAATACGAATATAAACTAGTATCATATAGGATATCATCATAATTATGCTCGGATGAGAGTCGTTCGTATCGAGCGACCTATGAATGCGAGAGAGACTAGAGCAGCAGTATGCAGTGTAGTTAGCGAGCAGTAGGGTCTCGAGTCTACTGCATCAATTAACTGTTGGTGGGGGGAGGGGGGGTTGGCCTTCACTCCTAATACGTTAACGCTAAATAATTGTCGAATATAAACAAATGCAAATATCAGTGAATATGGTCACAAGGTACATAATTGCGAGTCGTACAACAGGTATACGAAGGTGTGGCAACACCCGTGACCTGCGCACGCGCCGCGGCGCGATAGCTTCGTTGCGTTTTTTTTTTAACAAATAGGTACTCCACGTCCTGCTCAGGGAGCTGACCGATAAATGGCTACTTACCGATCTATTATAACTATACATTTAGTAGTTAAAAATATTCTCAGCAATCACATTTAGTAAAATTATCTGAATAGAGAATTTTTAGCTTAATTCAACACTTTAAACAATGGCCCTCTTATTTCACGTAAAGTCACTCAGTACTTTTTATTTTGTATTAATCAGTGTTTGTGTATCGAGAACACACAATTTCTTACAGCTATATATACCGATAATACAAAAATCCATTCACTATAATTAAGGTAAATTTTAGATATTTAAACACTAAAATGTAAAATCTGAAACATCCTAAATAAACTCTGATATTCCAATTTTTAGGCATTAGCTCGATTAATTAATTATAATTATGTTTGAGTGACTATGATAAAAAAGAGAAATAAATGCATTAAAATAATACTACCCAACCATTCACTTGTAACGTTCGACAAGGTCCAAGCTGCTCGGGCCTATCGCTACCTCTCTCTACGTACACTAACGTCAAAGCCTTCGTTATTTTATATTTGGTATTTCACTAAAGTCGCACCACATAACAAGACTAGAGGAATGATTGCCTCTTGTGGCGTCGCGCTCACCTCTCCCCGTTCCCCGTTCCCCGCTCCCCGCTTTCCCCCGAACCATCTCGAAACGACGCTCAACCCATCATAAATAAGGAAGACTAGTTTCTTTGTAGATATAACACCTAATGCGTCGCCGTTCGCATATCTACGACAAAGCCGCAACATACAAAAATATATATCATATAAATAAATACCTACAACAAGCAAAACGTTTTAATCCTTATAATTTAAATTAAAAAGGCCCTGAATATCGTATCGTATCACTACGACAATGTCGTTTTAATTAATTAACTTCATCGATACCGCACGATGGAAAACTACAATTATTAACAATTATATAATTATTTATTACAATGTCTTTTAACCTCCATCAAGAGGGCAATGGCTATTATATCATTAAAGTTCATGTAATTATGCAGTATTCATTACTATTTTGGTCCCTCAACTGATTTTACTGTTAAAATGATTAGCATATCAAAGCATTTTTGGATAACGAATTTATTATAGCGCGACAGAAGAAGTACCTAAACAGTTGAAACATTACCCCGCCAACTTTAAATATCCTACCGATAAAAAAGTTATTGCCCTTGCAAACGGAACTTCACAACCGTTCCAAACGATACAGAAGTTTATATCTAATCGGGGGGTAAGGAATTCATAGGCCAGAAATAAAAAAACCGTTAAAAATACGCATATAAATAGAGGGCACGAAGGCCAAAAAACAACTCGGTACAGGTCGGTACAGCCTTAAAAATATATATATATATTAAAATCTATATAATTGAGAGATTACTAAATAACTTTTAGAATTTTACTCCGCACTAGGGAAAAAAGAGATAATTTAATAAGATTAAAAAATAATAATAATTAAAATTAACAACAATAATAATGAGCAAAGTATCTTATTTATTTATTTGAATAGTTGAGGTTTTAATAAAATACCTGAGCAGCTTGGAGTCAACAACGACTTAACACCGGCGGTTGTCACATAAACAAATGGCTCAAGCATTTGTACGATAAATAAGATTTATGTGATGGTAGACAGAGATCCACGCTGTTCCCTATAAGAATATATTATATATTTGTGGTCGTTAATGGCGTTTACATATCGACTTTGGCATGGTTTTTCATTTAATTGTGAGATAATTTCTTATTACATTACTCGCGAATTACATCCGTTTTTTTAATACGAAAATAAAAGTGTTTCAATTTAAAGTTATACTGAAAAATTGAACTTCATGGATAGGCGAATAAAAAATAGATAAAAATATTTATATATAGATATATAATAAAATGTTGAATGATGACATAACACTTAGAATAAAGTAAAACGTAGCTAAGCTCATATAATTATGATTAGACAAGGCGTGTTGGGCGCGGACACGCTACTCGTAGCCGTATATTGTCTAAGAGCTAGTCACGAAGGGTGCCTCCAGCGCTCAATACATTATTATTATAATAAATTTTTTTTGAAGGAAACGATTACACCTGCCATCGGTTACGGTAACGTACCACAGTTCATTGAGGCACAATCATTGGTTTCTTTTAATTGCTTTTGTTTTTACGTTTTTTTTCCAGTTTTTGTTTTTTTTTTTATTATTTTTGTTTTTTATATTTAAATTTATATATAGATATATAATTTTTCTTACATTTACACCTACGTTATTTATAATAATTACTATTAGGTACGTAAATTTATTCTACATAACAGAAACGAGTCACGAAAAAAAATTATTGTTAAAGTGAAGCGTGAAGCGTATTAAACTTTTTTTTAATGTATAAATTCCACAATATACATATTAAGATGTAAGATTATAAACACATAACAACATAATAACACAGACTAAATTGCACGAGACGCAATAATTGTGTGCAGGAAAGAATGACGCAGTCAGTGAACCGAGAGGAGATTCAGTAAGGCGCGTAGTACGCACCGCAGTACGCCGGCACGCACGCACGCCTTTTCTCACAACCTAGGTGTGTCGTACGCATGAACGCACGAGTGCAAGCACGCACGAACGCACACACCACCATATCTAACTATACACTTTAATATTATATAGAATAAAATACATACATATTATTTGCACTTCTATAAACACTATTAAGTACTGATATATTTAACTGACTAATAACTTCAAGGCATAACTTTCGTCTTTAATCTACGGACAACGTTGTGTCTAAAGGGCACTGGATTATACTTTCAGTTTGACCTGTTCATTTAATGTTAATTGAGAAACCCTATGTATAATATTATTTAAGTTATAAGCTTTAATCTATCTAATTTGCACCGGCGATAGCGATTAACGCGGGACAACATTAAGTTTAAATAAATAATACGTATTTGTTTTTATCAAATCGGTAAAAATAATATTATCTTTTAAATTGAGCTTTACAACAATACTTAGAGAATTGACAAGAGTGTCCATTTCAAACGTGCACTGTTTAACGCAGAAGTTAAGATAATGTCATAGGAACATCAGATCATTTTAAACCCGTAAGGCAAAAAATATATTTAAAATTTTGGAAGAAATTTTACTAAAGCAAAAAATGCACTCAATTAGTCCGGAAAATCATCTTTGATACTCAATCTTTGGCACCTAACAGATAATATCGTGGCAAAATCGATACGGCCCCGGATTCGTTTATTGTTCCATCGTGCATACCATGCGCCTATAACATGTTGCCGCTCATTTATAGTCAAATTTCGCATGTTTATAAACTCTAATAACGAAGGAATATTGATGACACTCGTGTACTGACGATGAAATAACGAGCTTCGCGTACTTCATCCGCAGAACCGAATACAAAAAAATAATTTCATATGACACGAGAACGCGAAACTCCTCTCGTCGGTCCCGAAAGTAAGTTATTAATGAGGTAATGGACACGCTAATTTTTGTTTCAAAATGAACACATCACACATAGAAACATTTAATAACAAAAGAACTAGACATCTCCGAAGCCATTTTAACAGTTGACACGCGAAACGTGATGTTTAAAGACGCGGTCTCGCTTAAATTAATTAATTTGTGAAGAGTTGCCAAGCACGAGCTCGACAACGTACAGCGATCGCTTACGTACTAACTTAATTCTAAAATCGTTACGTTTTCATCGTAAGATCACTGGAAGATACTCGAAATACAATTAATTAAAATGTACAATACCTTAAGTCATAAAGTGATTCTGTTATTTAAAGTCCGATCGCGCAATAGTTGGGAGCCCCCAAGTTATCGGCAGGTGAGACGGCAACGACATTACCAAAGTACTTCGTAATGATATATTTTGGCAGAGTATCTTTGTGGCACACCATCAATAAATTAAAAAAAAAACGTAAATAAAAATGTAAATAAACTTTAATGACAACGAACATGTATACTTGCGCCCGTTGTCGTTCAACATCAGCACTATGCAGTACGGTCACAGAGGACGCCTAACACCTACCAGTTATATCTATACGACTTAATATTTAAACTTACCTATACGTTGATATAATACCGACAGGAAACTACATCTACAAGTATATTTATTAACAGAATATCTAAAGCATATGTCACTTTGAATAACGTTCAAATTGAGCCTATAGAAAATACCACAAATCTTTTATTAAATAGATATTGATATGGCTAAATTTAAGTTAGAACTTTAATCTTACCTATCTATACACAAAAGTGTAATAATATTTTTTAATTACAATTAATCATTTATAGTAAGTTTATAACGCTTTTCTCACAAATGTATGTGTATTATAAAATGATAAAACAATTTTCAATTTAATATATTAGGTTACCCTTACATTTAATAATCGTATATAATCTAGATAATCGTTTCATATATTAAACATAAAGTGGCACTTGAATCACAAATACTGGAAACAATTTGGGGAAATATTAGCATCGGCGGAGGCCGACCGGTACTTGCATACTACGTACTATTACTCTCCAACAAAATACGATTTATCCTTACATATAGGCAAGATACTTTAAATCACAGGATTACTGGATTGCGGGGAGCTCCGGTTCCTCCACCCTCACTATCCTCCTACATATCGCTTCGACCGGGAAGCTCGCAAGAACCCGACGCCTTCTGCTCGCTCCACACGTATATTTCCCCGCCTCTAACCGTGCAGATTAAAAGGAATCATAATTATCCCTACAAGAATGCACTTCGAATCTCAATTTTTTATCATTATTATTATTTATAAAAATTACAAACTAATCATAAATTGTTTCTTTTTTTTACTTTTGTTAACGACAAAATGCACTTGCGTGTTTATTATTGCTGAATATAAATATCACTAATGGAAAATGAAAGCTCATCGCTAGTGAGAATTCTAATCGGAATAAGTATAGTTCATACACGGCGCGGTTTAAACGAAAAATAAAGAACAAAAACGAACACGAAAGAAATTCGAACGCAAGTCCGCTCGACGGGCGAAACAGCAACAGCCCTCGAGTGCAACAAAATAAATACATACGTTAATTATAATATTAAGGCCACGGGACGAGTGACTGAGGTAGCCCGCGACCGCGACGCAACTACTCTACATTTACACCTATAGCTATTTGGTAGATTTACAGGAGAGGACGCGCACGACTCGCCTCGCACGCCTGTCTGTCTGCCTTTATAATCATTCTTATTTACACTAAATAATCTACATGAACACTTACAACACAGTAGAACAGTAGTATTCTGGACAGTTGGGCACCGAGACCGCGTCGCGGCACGCCCTCTGTCGCGACGCGACGCGTCCGATGCGATCTGACTAGGCGAATAAAATTAGTCCATCCCCGTACGGGGGACAATAAAGCGTAATTAATTACAACTAGATGCTCGCCGCCGACGATCCACTCCCGACTCGAGTAGGCTCTTTCAATACTATGTATTACCAGTTAATAAAGAAATCGATAACTCGGGAGACCATGAGACGTGGCATATGGTCCGACTGGAGTCGAGACTGAATCGAAGGACGAAGCGATAACAAGCGGGAACGACCTAGTGTCGTCAGACTCAACTCGGTCGTTAACCGATACGCGGCTCACGGTGATCTTAGATAGACTCGCCACCGAGCAAATCCGGCGGCAAGAACGAGTTAAGACTGGACGGTGTCGCACGTTGGTCGTGCTGGTCAGGCCACAGTGTGGGGAAACCGGCCCAACCGTCCTTACCGCCGCCGCCGCCGCCACGCCAGGCACCGCCACCGCCCGAACCCAGGTGCTGCAGGATCATCTGTACCTCCGACTCGGCCGGAGACTCGGCGAATATCGTTGTGTTGCTTAACACGCAATTGTTCAATGCCATTTGAGCCTGGATGACACAAAATACTATCAATACAAATTACTAACATACGAAAGAACGATATGATACAACAGAAAGGCGCACTACGCCAGAACGGTGTACTACGCACGAAGGGTGTACTACGCCAGAACGGTGTACTACGCCAGAACGATGTACTACGTACGCTAGAACGGTACGAACAACCTAAACAAGTGCTAACTCACCTTAGCCGCCTCTTCACGCGTCGAGTAGCGAGCGAGGGCAAGGCCCTGGTTTAAATACAAATGGAAATTCTGAAGGGGGCCGTGCTGCACGCAGAGCGTCTTCAAAGTGGAGCCATCAATCTGAGACAAATTAATTACTGAATTATAAAAAAAGACCTGTTTATTCCTCCTCATCTATTCCATTTACATGTACCTCCATGGCATATAAAACTATCGTGACTCATGTAAATGAATTTAGGAGGCTCAGCCATAAAACCGATAACTGCTCATAAAGGGTCTGTACAGCAATTATCCTGTAACTGGAAACTGTTTATTATTACCACATTAATTTTTTGTTTTAGTTTCGTATCTGTATTTCTTCCTATGTACAGTTTCATTTGTATGTGTAATTTTCTTTTTCTCTCTATTAATTGACATGTAATAAATAATGCAATCTGACTAACCTGAGCAGTGAGGTTCTTAAGCAACAACCAGGTGGATGCCTGCCAGGTCGGCAATACGCGTTGTGGTTGTGCATGGTGCTGCGGCCAGGGTTTGTTGAGGCCTGGTGGAGCAGCACGGGGCTTGCCACCCCAAGGCTCATTGCCCTTAAGCCCGCCACCAACGCCCGCGCCCCCTGGTGGAGCATAGCTCCAGGTTGAAGAAGAGAGACTTCGTTCGCCGCCGGGTGGGGATGTCTTGCCGCCGAGCATATCCGTGTCCTTGATGGCCGCAAGCGACAAAGGTGAACGCACGACCGAACCTGGTGTCATCGCTGGATCGTCCTCCACTGTCTTCATTTGATTCCCCTTATTATTTCGAAAGACCTCCTTTTTTAATTTATTACAAATTTTGACCATTTACCAGGGACATTTTATTCCCTATTAAATTAAAGTACTTGACAAAGTTTATGGTGTAATTTATAAGAACCAAATCAGACGCATAACCGCTATGTAAAGAATAAGGAGTTGGGATGACTTAATATATACAACTGAAGGATTGGATACTGAGGTTTGTGTCTTAGGAAAAACCCATTTTTAGCAGTTAATAACAACTAATTGGAATGCAATACTGACATAATAAAGTTGAAATACGTGCTACTTAATATATTTGCAAATAAATAAATTTATCATATTCATATTTTGATTATCATATAACAACAAACCAAAATTCATATGTCATGTTGTGAAATGTACGCCTAAACTACTGATGTTCTATATAAAAATCAGTAGTTTCTAATTTAGAACTATATAGATAAACAAAACAAAGATTTTCTTTTTATTTTAGATTTGGTTTTGGCATGTGTTGGTGCTAATAGCTAAAATTTTATTAATAACTACAATATAACAGTCCCTAAACTACTTTATTTTTGAATAATGTACAGTTAACTTACTTTCCAGGGTTTACCAGGTTCAAACTCTGGTACTAGGTCGTAAACAGGTTGATGAGATGCATGTGATGGCCAGGCATCTTTCCCGTCGGCGACGTCCGCGCCGCTGTCGCCCCAGCCCTCGGACCCGCGGCCGACGCCCCATGTCCTGGGGAAATACATCTTCATTCAAGCTAAGACAAATACTCATCTCGACATTTAATACAGGTTTTTAAAGTACATATTCACTAAAAATCATAATACAGAACAATTACAGCTTTGCATTGTGTATAGAGGAATAGATCAATAATTTATATGTACATTTAAATGGAATTTTTTTGCAAAATATTCTCGATTTGATTGTGAGAAAGTCAATTTAATGGACTTGGTTTGAATTTGTGCGCAAACCACGCGCTTTGGACAGAAATCACAGTGTGAGCAGTAAATGTGGAAGTTGATTTGACTCAATAATTAATAATCCCAGCCATTTTATATGTAAATACATATTATATAGAACTTACGTATCTGGCTGTAATCCAAGTTGATTGAGCTGCGGGCTGGTAGTAGATTTAGCAGTTCCTGGTGCACGGCTGAATTCTGATCCTTCGCCGTCTTTATCCAGCGAAGGTAATTTCCACTGATTCAATCGCGATTGTTGGTTCCCAGTTCCATACGCCTACACATTCATCATTATTTAAAATTATTATTGCATCATACACAAGTAAGTTCTTACTTGTTCTTGCTCAGTATGTCAAATATTTAATAATCTTCTTTTCTTATTGTGGCAACCAATCTTCACTATTAAAATCCATGTAAAAAATTATGGTTCTTTTGTTAGAACATTCCATGGAGGTTTTATGACATCTCAGAATTCATGGTCATGTTATTATTTCTAATTTTCTTGTGCACTTACCAAGCTATATTATGCAGAATTTCATCAATATTACACTAAATATCGTCAACGCAAAATTTGGAATCCAAATCAAAACTAAATTAATAATCTTGAACCTTCTGTCACTGCTACAAAATTGTTGCCAACCACATTGTTTAGCTCGAGACACAGAAGTACAAAGATTTACAGATTACATTGTTACATACACCAGTGGTCCGCTAATGTTTGTACAATCTCATTTTGAAGAGTTTTATGACTACGATGAGCCCAAACTCTCGATGAAGAGACCACGAAGTGAATGAAGGTGAACAAGTAGCATCTCTAAGTAGAAATTCTGTCACCAACTAGTTTAGACCAATAGCTGAATTTGAGATCCCTACCCATTACCACTGTTCATGTTTCACTATATTCTGACATATCATAACATTAGATAAGACTGAAGACAAAAAAAGATAATAAAGTATACAGAAAAAAAAAACATACCCCTTGCGAATCCTTGGTGATACCCATATCACTAAAATTGTTTTGCAATTGTACCAATGGATCATGTCCCTGTTTGAATAAATCAGCTCCACCTGCCTGCTGCTTCATATACAGAGCTTGTTGTGTTGTAATTTGGTTCTGCACAATGCACAAAAAATTTAATTATAATGGATACCAACTAATAACATATTATAACCCATAGATTAATGATTAGTTTCTACGTCGCTTCAACTCAATACTGTCGACGTACTCGAGGTGTCATACCGACAATACTGTCACATTGACAAGCTTCATTTCAAATAGTCACTATACAGTAGGATGTTAAGTTACCGTATTCTAGGAGCTATTGTTTGTAGGTAGAGCGGTATCTAGTTGAAGCACTGCGGACACCAATCATCAATCTATGATATACCTATACTATGTACGTGTTTCAAATAAGAAGATAACTGTCAAACAAATATCTTGCATCATATTTTGCGTGCTACTTCAGTTACAAATGTAAGACCGGAAAAACAACATGTGCAATTTATATTCTATGTTATGTGACCGAGCATTTCATAAAATCTTTACATTTTCATCAAAATTAACAGTGTGAAATGATGTGTAAAATACAAATAAAATATAAACAAATTTGTAAAATAAAACATTTTATCATATTAATGTTTTTGTTGCTGGCAGTACAATTTTAGAAAATAGGGAATGATGTTGGCAAGGTTGCGATAATCTTATCATTTGAAATGCATACAATTATATTAAACTTACTTGGAGAGCAGAGATTTGCTGCTTCGCTTTAGTAATTTGCATAGAACACTGAAGCGCGAGGGTAGAGTGTCCTTTGCTCATCGCCAGAGAATTCTGCTGTAGCAGCTGCTGAAGAACCTTAATCTGTAAAGAAAAATATTAAATAAACATTCTGCTAAAATTTTACAAAAACAATGTGTTTAATTTTTATATTTTACCTGCTGTAGTAACTGATTAAGGAGGACCAGTGTCTGAGGCGCTAGTGGCTGGTTCAGTATTTGATGGTTAAGGTAACCCGCCGACACAGCCATTTGGATTTGCTGGACGAGCATACGCAACTGCGCCGCGCTTGGTTGTCCGCTATTACTGGTACCACTGCAAGTGGATAAAAAGACTTACACATATGAATATGAAAAAAGTTTCATTTTCCTAACTATTAGCTTAGTAATATTACCTTAGTTATATTTCCTACACAGGAGCGTTGTTATTACTGATAAGATTTTTTTTCAATAAGTTTAGATATTAGGCTAAATTAAACCACTGAGGCTTGTCTTAGCATGCCATGGCCTGAGGTTTTAATCAACATGCTTTTTGTAATTTAGGAATGATATAAGTCAAACATTCAGTTAATATTAATTCTGATTTATGTGTTTATACAGATATTGAGTAGTATTATTGAGCTTAGAGCAGCAAAATAAAATTCATATCTGTGGGTCATATGGATAACTTTTTTAAATGTTTTCTATAAGCAACTGCTACGCATTTCGTCCATTTTATAGTTGTTAGCTATATTTTTTCGTTAATTTATGGAACAGAAGAGCTGAAAGTCTTAGGGCGCCAAACCTTAAAATACGCCACTGATTCTACAGTCTACAATCTATACTAATATAATAAAGCGGAAGACTTTTTTGTTTGTTCGTATAATCACGCTTATCTCTGGAACTCCCAGTAGGATTCGAAAGATTCTTTTTGTATATGATAGCCAGATTCATAAAGTAAAGTATCTATCTCTCAGCTAGCCTTAAATATTGATTTTTGTTAAGTAAGGCGGAAGAAGCAACGCACCCGAATTGATTTTTCCGCGTGCGCTGGCGTAATGGTTAGTGATACGTGAATACAATGTTCTACAAAAATATTGGTCCTTAGTACATCTAAAAAAGTCCGCGATACCATGTGCCTATCTCTTACACATAAGCCACAATAAGGTACTTTGTGACAACAATTTATTGAGAAGTGATTTATGAGAATTATTATTAGGCATAGCAAATTAATCCTTGGATCGAAAATTACTTCATCATCAAGACAATTTTATGAAGATAAACTTTGCCCTCTATAGCATGTTATTTGGACGAATAGTTTGGAAGATAATTATAAATTAAAATAATTCAACCCTCAGTAGAGTCTATGACTATAGGTGTAGTGGCACGAACGAGCCGTGTGACGTGTGTCGCATAACCCTGGCCTCGGGATACAAATATTGTATATACTGAAGTATTATCAGTCTTCAATTAGCGGTTTCTTATTATACGCGGGTAAAATTGCGAGAAACAGCTAGTATTTATTATAAAATACAGTTCAATAGATATTTTTAATCTCCATTAATTAAATAATTTTGATAAGTGATGATTTAAATTCATTCTATTTCAACATTAACAGAGAAGAGTAAAATAAGAAAACGATGTTAGGTTACCAAGATTTAAATATTAAATTTTATTAAGCAAAAATTAGCAATTCACTTAATGAGTTTACACACCTGCTTGGATTGTAAGATGGGTGATGTTGCATGGGCTGTGGAGGGGGCTGGTTAAGTAATTTCTGCATTACAGCTGGTGGTACATTAGGGACCGTTGGAGGAGGTTGGAAGCCAGTCGCGTGGTGGAACTGGTCATCACGGCGCCAACTATCACCACGTGCACTTGCAAGCAGCTCGAGGGCTTCCTCCGCATTCATGTCACGGCTACGCAATGCCGCTTCTACATCCTCTTTCTTAAATCCCATTTCTATCAGACTTCTGAGCATGACAAATCATTAAAACGTAAGTATTGAAAACAAAAGTATCAAGTCAAGAAGCTATATATTTATTTCGAACCAAACGTACCTGAACTGTTTGCTGTTCCATACAACTTCTTTGGGTAGTTGCTTTCCGAGTGAACCACCCTGAGGTGGTTTTGGTCCACCCCACTCACCAATGTCATCTGGCCAGCCTCCAGTTGGACCTGTCGGTTTCGGTTTAGGAACAGGCCACAAACCAGGCCCCGAGGCATCTGGCCACGCAGGTCCATCACGATCAGGCCACGCGGGCGTGTGTGGTTCCTCCCACGAGCCATTCCTCTGGGCGTGAGCTCCCCAAACAGCATCAGGCTTAGTAGGCGTAGGCGGAATGCGCGCTGTGGCTGGTGGACCTTGAGGACCAGCGCGACCAATACCCATACCGCCACGTTGCGCCCATAGAGCTGTTCCGTCATCAAAACCAGTACCAGCACGCCTTGCTGCTGGCGGTGAAGGTTCTTCCCATCCACTTGTCTTCAATGTGTCCTTAGGAACCTATAACAATTAGAAACTTTGATTCCTACAATAACTTCTTTAGATAACATAAATACTCATACTAGCTGGGAGTGAAGTACTGACTTGTGCTCCCCACTGATTTACAGCAGCAGTCGGCATCAATTTGTTCGGACCGGCAGCATGCTGGTGTTGGCTCCACATATCACCGTTGAGTCGACCAGAAATACCACCGCGCAAATCATGCCGTGGGTCTACCGGCTGCTGTCGCGGATCAGATGCACGATGCACATCAAGTCGCGGATCTGCTGGGCGATGAGGCTCACCCCAAGCATTCCAATCATCTTTCTTTGGCATTCCCCACTGCTGTGCATGCTGCGGTGGGCCTGTTGCCCATTGTTGTGGTGGTGGTGGGCCAGTCCACACATTTGTTGAATCAGCTACATCGTCATCTTCTCCCCATGTGCCTCCAATATTAGTAGTTGGCGTATGACCCCAGGGGGTCTTAGCGGCGGGCTGTGGTGGGGGTTGTCCACCATTTCGTAAATTGGCCTCCCAAAGATCAGTCCCAAGAAATGCTCCATTGTTAACATTGGGTTTCCAAGCTGGTGGACCTCCAGCTGTCGGTTCCACTTTTGATCCAGGTTCAGGTGATCCAGGAACATCCCAGTTTGTATCTTGATTTACGTGTTGCTGAAATTATTATTAAGTATATTAATTTCACATTCGCTTTATTTTCTTCAAAAAATAAATAATAATAAAATAACTTACTCCTCCCCAACCATCTTGACTGTAAAGAGCCTCTCTCATGGAGTTTAGTTGCTCTATTTTTGCAGATGACGTAGTATTAGTACCATTTCCATTGTTTCCATTGGCAGCAGCCGATCCATTAGAATTTACAGCAGAATTCGGATTGGCAACAGCATTGTTTCCATTTGCAGCATTATTTGTACCTAAAAATAGATATAAATATATTTCGTTGTTCAAGTATCAAATATATTATGCTATACTTGACATTAATTAAACCTACCGTTAGTTGCAGGTGGCCCATTATTATTGGGCTGCGAATTTGGCATGTTTGGCGGGGAACTTTGCCAACTTTGAGCAGATGCTGCACTCGTTGGTGGCATCTGATTGCCATTGCCCTTGTTGCTGTTCACTGCAAATAAACAAACTCGTAAAATGTACACAGAAAAATAACACATAATATGTATTTACCATGATTTCAATTAAAAAAAAAAACATATTTTATGTGTCAATAGTACTCACTATCTGATTGAGAAGTTTGTGGCCGCTGAGCCGTGTTATTCCACTGTTGTGTATTATTTGTTCCATTATTTGTTGGCGCACTAGTGTTGCTGCCCCAACTACCAGCTGCAAATTATTACGGTAATATTAACAAAACAATGGATCAATTGACAAATTTAAATAAAAATTAAATTATTTAGCAAATTTACCACTATTATTAGAGGCAGGTGGACTTCCCCAGCCAGTTGCAGCATTGAGGGAACTTTCTCCGCCGCCACACAAACGCATGCAACGCGGAACACCCCAACTATCCAGATCTTTGCATTTCGCCACAGTCTTTATGATTCGCTTCTCGTTTTTCGCAAGTTCTATCATTCCATCGAAGGTGAGATCACCGTTTGCGAAAGTACTTAAGGCAGACCCATTGCCCATTTCATTATAATCGATTTGTTTTATATTATTGTCATGGTATGTTTTCATAGATGTATCCTCATTAGTGGTCATTCGAGGTATAGTTTCGCATATCATATTTTGAAAAGACTTATCACTCAGTAGTTGCGTCTTACAAGGCTCATCTCGTATAATATTAACTGAGGATTTAAAAGCGTAATCAGACTTGTTCATATACTTCGGCGCTCCGAACGCCATCTTATACTTTAAGTTAAAGCTACTGAAATATGGGTCACTGTATGAGATACCCTGGACTGTTATGGCGTTAATCATAAAAGGAATGCAGTATTTCGGCATATCGCCAATCATTTGGTTTTGTCGGATACTATCAACAAACTTTACATTATAAATATTATTATCTACCATTTTTACACTAACTTGCTGACTCTCATTCTCTTCGACTCGCTTAAAAGCACCAAATTTATTTGTGTTCACCACCAACATTGAGGTGGATCGATTACATTGCATTGGTTCGGTAACAGTATCAATATTGGAGTAACAATTATCCTTAATTAAACATGGAACACATAATATTACAGAAACATTAGACATCAGACAATTATTATAAATAGAATAATTCTCTACAATATCCACTTAGTATTATAATTATTTTCACAGATTGCATATTGTTTCAATTAAAGACTAAGTAACAATGGTTCGTAGTGATGCAGTCAATAAAGCAGGTAGCAGTGTTTAAATCCTCTGTGTCAGAGGACAGGGTGAGATCACCGCTGGGAGCTGCTGTGGACTCGCCTCTTAGCCCCGAGTAGCCCAGCCCTATAAAAACACATTCTGGCATCAGTACAAATACAAAATACTATAAATACATCTCTACAAAAAAAAAACTTTTCAAGTGTTTGGGGAAATCCTAAATACACAAAACATAGTATTGCACCAACATATTATACACACTTTGATTCAAATATATATATATACGTAAGGCAGAGTGAAACAAAATTTACTCTCTCACCTCTCCTGTTCTAATAATAAGGATGCAAATATTTTGGAAAAGAATGGTTCAATTTGAGATATTAAATTAAAAAGTAATAGGAATTAATATTTTAGATAGATCTTACAAGTTATTTAAAAAGTTCGAGAAAAATTTAAGTGTGTACAAATGGTTTTAGATCCAAAGTAACCATGTTATTTATATCTTTATTAAGAGTCCTTATGCAGTCCTTTTTCATTTAATTTGGTATATGTAGTAAACTCTGGGGTTTCTTAAAAATTACATATACAAAATAACAAATAGTATACTTTTTTTTAATTATTGTATGTTGGGGTTTTATTACTTCAAAAATAAAAGTAAAACAAAAACATTGTACGGAGATTTCCATAAAACTCCCAATTAACATCAAAAATTTATTCTTGGCTTTGTATATAGTACAATGTATGTTTTTATAAATATGCAGTGAGTCTAAAAGGTTTCTTGAATAATCTCACAAAATGCTATAATCACTATATATTTTATAGAACATTTTATATTAAAAGTCACATAAATTGGCTGAAAGAGTAATAATGTTCAATTGACATTTTAACAAGCAATTATGTAATTCCAAATACATTTATTCATTCTGGTAAGGTATTAACTGAAAGCTTTGATTATATACTCAAACTTATTAGTACAAATTTATAAAAGATCTTGACAAAAATCAAGTCATTACCAGTTAACAAATACACAATGAGCAAAAATAAAATTTCTTTTGTCCCATTTTAATGCAAAGGTAAATTTTTTTTCTTTCATATTCGAGTATTTATATTTGGTATATATGTATTATGGGATTAGTTGGACAAACAAAACAAGCCTACCTTATAGGACGGACGAGAGGCTGAGCGATATATCACAGATAATGCGGGCTCGGCAGATCCTGCAGCAGCTGTGCAGTCGGCTCGTACCGTTTCAGATGATCTGGTCATGTAAAAAGATAAAACTGATGTAAACATGTACACGTAAAATGAATATACATACTTCATTTAAAAATTTGAACAAAATGAGATTGCAGGTTTAAGACTTTTTATAATTTTTTAGGTTATCTCAAGGACTACGTACGTATGCAAACATTATACATTTTCCAAGACATAAATTTTAAGCAGGCCGTACCAGCAATTAGCAACCCAGGAACAGCGCTGTATCAACATTTACGTGTATTGCGTCGCTCTACCGCGATAACAAGTGACCACAGTGCATTTATTTATAGGTAAAAGAAGTATATTGAAATCAGTTTCCCAACACGCCATTCCAATAAGCACGTTTATAACAATATAGCACCGAAATTTATGGCGAATTATTCCGATTAAAAACGCCCATCACCAAAGACTACATTTCTATAAAAATCCAATATTCTTCTTACTTGATATTATATATATATATAGGTAACTACTTGTACATTTCGGCCTTGAGACTCGACGATTCGCTTGAATATCTATAGTCGGTATATATCTATCTATCTATATGCTATATCATCCACGGCACCTATCTATATCTAGAGTGAAAGTTAGAACGACCCATTTGACGCATTTTGAGCCAATAACTTTAGAAACAATTAATAATCAATAGATAAAAACACATATTTAATAAGTAAACAACAAAAATTCTTCAAAAAGCTCACTCGAAACTAGAGAAAATACAAAAAATCCTTACGTGACACGATCGAGCACAACGGTGTTATATTACTGGTGGGAAAGAGAAGGCATATTAAACAAGACGGTGACATTTAACTTGTTAAAGCAGGACAAAACATACCTGAGAAAGCGATCCCATAATTGCTCAAAGTTAAAACGACGACATATACCATTTTATCCAAAAAACGTCATATTTCAGTATTTACCTTCATTAATATAGTTGTTGGCACATTTATTTTCGAGATTTATATAAAATCACGATCCCAAACCCCCGAGAACACGGCTTCGACGGCTGGATGGAATGATTTCGTCGTCGGGGTTCGCACGAAGAACTGTGAAACCCTACTAATTTAAGTTGAATATTTGCTACGCAGTTTTACATTGCGCTATTAGAGTATATTTCTATTTGTCGGGTTATAGCAATTTCTATACATATTTATGTACACATACTATACATGTGCTTGTACAGAATACAAAACCATTATCTAATATCTATCTATCTATAGTAGCCGTTTATAAAGTACGTATAGTACCTTCCCAGGTACTTATTTATATTTGTCGCTAAGTCGCTATTTCAATTCAATAGTGGTAAAAGTATCGATGTACAATAGGAAATCTATAAATGGATAATAGGTACATACCTAATGATTGAATACATTGAGGTATTTTGGGTATTTTATTTATGTGTGTAGATATATGATAGATTGAGGATTTTTAGCTTAGGTTTGTGGTAATTAATTTTATTTTACTTTTGAATAAAGTACATATATACGTTTTGTAATAACTGTTGCATTAAACTTGCAAATAGTTTTAAGAACTTGAGAGAAAAATATATTTGCTGGACAGATGAGTTTGTATAGTTATAATCGTGGTTATAACTATAAGTAGTATCCCTTGACGATTGATTTCGTTTTCGTAAAAATAGGTACATAGTATTTCAAAATAGTTAATTGAACATTGAAATATATAAAACATAAAAAGAGTAACAATTACAAAAAAAGCAAAATACGTATTTGTTTATAAAAGCCAATAAGTACTTCTTCTACTCTTATATAAAAATGTACTATTTGGACTTCTAAACTTCCAATAGATTTTCTAATGCGGGTTTTGAGTAGAAAAGAGGGAATTAGGAATCCTTCACTAGGGATGAAATTCACCCAGGGTTTCGATACTTATTAAAAATTAATTAAAAAGTATCAAACCTTACACATATCGATACTAATCAGTAGGTAAATTTATATTTGTATTGGCGCTTAGTGTCACGATGAGTTTATCAAATATTATATAAGCTTTCTCATTTTATAAATTGTCTCGACTAGGCATGAGGTATATATACTGGTCCAGGTCCGGTGCGAGATTACCATACGCGGCTCGGGTGCGGACCGAAATACCCGATACATACCCTATGGGCCAGCCGCATAGGATTCAACTGCATTCGCGTTTAATATAAAAGGTGTGTGTGATTTACACACGATAGAAATGAAACTTCATTTTAAAAGGCATTTTCTATTTTATTTAAACAGCGTGCAATATACATACACACCGACATTTACTCTCTCGCTCTGGCTCACACAAAGAGGAGAAACCGATAATGTGCGTTAAACGTTTAACATTTGATGTTTAACGCTTGGAAGTCGCATAAGAAGTTTCACTTCAAAAATCAACATTCAACATCAATAATACTTTATTTGACATAATTTGATAATAAAAGTTCAAATTCTTTAACTATCTCTCTTATGCAGGCCTTACATCTACGGATAAATGCTCTTCTGAGTAGTCTCGTATAGCGTTCATCATTATTTTTGATACTGCTGCCATGACATGGCTAATTAAGTCTTCTAAAGACTTGATCGGCTTATTGTACACCTGAACTTTGATGTAGCACAATATTGGCCTCAGACGCTCGATCCATCTGTTTGGGTATGTATACTTAAATGTGAACAATCAGGTACAGAATAAGTACAGTATAATGCACAGGACAGTCATCACTTAGGAACCAATACAATTCCCACAGCTCTTCAGGCATCTCTTCCAATAAATTAGAAAGATAATTTTGTAGAAACTCTAAATAATTTTGGCCTGATAGGTTCCGCGGTAATTCAAATAGGCCTATCATTTTATTCATTTAATATTCTATTATAATAATTTATTTTATTTAATATTGTACACAAGTCAACAGTAAATTGACGCTATTGACTTGCGTGTGTTGCAGAGTTAAGCCACCGGAACGCTTACTCACTGGACTAAACACAACAAGGTTATTCACCCCGTTGTTTCACGCCAGTCTTCTGCAAGGATGTGGTACTTCCCCGATCGAGCCTGCCAGTTATGAGCTGCAGTGCAGCTGTGCTCTACCACTATTCGATTGTTTGTTTATAACGAATAAACTCAAAAACTACTAGACCGATTTCAAAAATTCTTTCACCCGTAGAAAGCTACGCTATTCCCACGGTAACGGGATCTACGCGGGTGAAATCGCGGGACGTTCTCTAGTGATATATTCATAACACACCATCATCTGTCAACACACATAGTATACCTTAAGGCCTACTTCCCAGAGCAGAGAGGAATCATGAATTTCGATGTTCGTTCTGTCGTCCCTCTTGATTTCTTCACAGTTTTAACGTCATATTTCATTCGCGCATTAGCGTAAGTACAAGGGTCCTGGTCTACTAAAGTCTAGGGTTTGATGATACGTCATCGTAATTGCAAAAACAATTAGTTAAAATTTATAGTATTATGATGGCCATTTATGGCCGGTACAGAGGCGCCGATAAAGTGATTGCCCAGGGTGCTCTGGACCTTTAATCCGCCACTGCCAGTTGGGCATTACAAAATGGCCTACCAACATGATATGGTTTCATCACGATGTTTTCCTTCACCGAAAGCTCAGGCTCATTATACTATAATGATTATATGGATTCGAACTCACATCGAACGGCGCCACGTCCGTACACACGATATTAGCTATATACGACGCATCCTTTGGTTCTTCTTCTTTTTCTTCACTTTTTCAACTTGATAACCGGTCCTCTTTATTGAAGACCACTACTGCCATTATCGAGTGAATATAGTTTCCAGTCTTATGACAATTTCAGGATCCTAACAAGATGATGGCTTCCTTGTTAGAACTTTTTAGGGAGTTTTTGTGGCATCTCATGATTCATGATCCATGCTAATATTTCGAATACACTTCATTTGTGCACAATAACCAAGTTTTATTATGCAAAAAGCCATTTGTATTGTAATACAGGTGTATATTGTGTACAATAAAGGGTCAAATAACACAAAGTTATGAATAAAAAACAAAAGCATGTACATGACATTTTGAGATCCCGCCAAAAACTCCCTATTCTTTGGTTAGTGTCTATGGTGATACGACTGAGCAGTTATTGGCTTCAGTATTGCCGCTTAAGGGAAAAGAAATTCTCTAAACTTATATGAGAAAATAGCTATATTTCAGAAAAAAGAATGAATAAATCTGTTAGAAATCACTAAATAATATATCCATGGTTATTGTTTCTTATTATTTTATAATGGTTGAGGATAGATGAGTAAGCATCGCTTTACGACTGTTTTGTAATATAGAGATTTTCAATATCAAAGTTGTGATCCTTATTAAAATTTGCGTATACAAAGCATTGAGGTATTATACATAGAGAAGACACCCCAACCAGATTGTTTAAAGTACACGTTAAGGTTTCTGCACTTTTGTTCTAACGCGTAACCATAGCAAACATAAACATCTGCGCTGGAGATATGAACCAGTTCGAATTATATAAGTTATGTGATGTTTACGTTATTATTAGAATCTAGATAAGTTCCAATTCAGTGTTATTAATTGTTAGGTTAATACATTAACTCTGTATTAAGGTTACAAATTATGTAAAATTCTGTGAATATTTATACCAGCTATCTATTATGGATCAAAGATCCCTTTAATGGTAGGATGGAGGACATAGCAATAGAGTTTCTTGTTCTGAAACAGAAGAAAAAAGCTACGATTAAGAACATCTTACACTGACGTAGTTATATAATATTTTAAACATGGATAATTTTGTAGAGAATTGAAGTGCATAATTAAATATGATACAAAGAATTTTCTAAAAACATGGAGAAAACTCGTCCTCATAATGAAGTTTTTTAATGTCTCTTGACCTTTAGGGTTTCTAATGTCGAATTTTACCATCCTTTTATACAAAAACTAATACATTAGAACAATTCTGCCAAAAACAGACAAATTTTTGCCATAAGTGTAAAATGGTAAAATGTTAAATGGACTCGGAAACTGACCGAGTTAAAATTAGAGGAGCAATTCTGCCCAATTGTTATACTGTTTACATTGAAATGAGTTATTTTTTATCGTTATAGGTTTGCCGAAGTGGCTACAATCTCATTTGATGTAAGTGACGATGTAGCCCAAGATTCACGCTAAACCTAGTGGAAGACTGGCTCTCAAGTGTAGCTGCCAGAACACACTTATTGGTGCTTGACGAAAGATTTTCAACTTGAGTGTGGTAGCTAGCCTGACGGGCATTAGATAAAACCCTACCAGCATGCTATGGTTTCCTCACGATGTTTTCCTTCACAGAAAGCTCAGGCTCATTGCAGGGATTCGAACTTACGTCAATCGACGCGAAGTCGTACACGCTACCACTGAGCCATCATTGCTTCACGTTCAATAGGATTACTCTTCTCGTTTATGTCTTTGACCAAATAATTTAATGACATAATCTCTCTGTTATCATCTACGATAAACTTAAATGAATAGTACTGCCATCTGTTGGATCCCATCTTGAACTATAAGTAAGATAAGTTCTAGCTAAATTCGCCAATCACAAAACAAAGGAAACAATTCTTCATCATAAACAAAAAAATCGATATAAAACATTGTTAAATACATCGATATATTGTAATTGGATTGTTCGGTTTTTTTTTCTGTTAAACAATCGAGTTATCGTTTACATCCCCATTTCATAATGACAGCAAATTGTTTTCATCGTATACATATTGTTGTCGAATATTTGAACCGATATCAAATTTAAGCCTTTTGTTATCCGTAAATATTAATTCACCGATTACTAAAGTCATTGCTGTGTCAGGTGTCTGGCAGCAATGTGGCGTTTAAGCTACGTGTTATGCCTCGTTTTTTTTTTGGTTTGAGGAGAATTATAAGAATGCCTCTAACAGAGGCTGGTGATCAGTATTCTATATGGGTAAATATCTTAAATTTATTTGTAGTAAATAGAATGCAGAAATAATTTGTATTAGATGATACATAATATTACATATGTTCATATAAATTGTAGCTTCAGGCATATGGTTATAAAAACTAAGTTTTCTTTGTTTCTATCTGCTTATGAATGAATGTTTCTTGTCTTATATTTACACATCAAGTAGGTACTGGTTATATTTTGTTAGCGGTTAGATTAATTGTGTCTCTTTAGACTTGTAAGGGCTAGTTTGAATATAATTTTTAATTTTTGTTTATGACACTTGTTTCTTGTATTTCTGTTATTTTGTACCATACCCTTAATTCTGATCAAACTGACTTCAATATATATTCCTGATAACCCTTAATTTATCACTAAATTAATATAAAAAACTTAATTGAAAAATTGACTGTACTATGAAATATTTTGACTATAGTTTGAAATCTCTATTTTGCTGGCAACAATGGAAAATTCTATTATTGAATTTTATGTTGGATGATTCATGCTTGGTTTGAGTTTCCGCAGCTATTATTATGTATTTATAATTTAGTTAATTTATTGCAATAAATTAAAACTAATATAATTATATATAAAAAAAATTGAACAAATGTTTTTATTCACTCTGTTTCTATTTAATTTAGGTTGGATTTAGAATAATTTTGCATGAGTTGGGGGTTGAAAGGGGTTGACATTGATAGAGATTTGGTCCCCAATTATGACACTACTTTTATAATTAAAAATTAATATACTGTTTCAGAAAGAAAAAAAAAATCTAATTGGATATTAGTTTCCTAAATAAAAACTGTGAAATTAAATATAAAATTTCTTTTTGTTCTCTGATTCTATCAACATTCACCCTCCTAATTCCTTTTTCTGTCATTTGGCATATAATGAAGATGTTAAATGAATTATCAAGTTTGTCTTTGAAGTTTGACCCCTAATAACTCCAGCCACTGGGTTACCTTTTTAAGCAAGCAGTGTCAAAAATTGAAAGGCTACTCCCTCTCCCTGCCCTCTCCCAATCCCCTACAAGTGAGAAATGATTCTACATTTTTTAACATTCATTTAAAGGTTCAATAGGTGATTGTATTAGTTTATTTTTAAAGACTGCTTGATGTCCATAATTTATGAAATATTTTTCTTAGGATTTCTTTGACATTCATAACTCTGTTATGTAGCTGTAGGAAAAATACAGTAAGAAAAAAAAGTTGTATTAATGATCCAATTGTAAAGAACAGTTTGTGCCCAGCTTAAAGTTATGGAGGACACCATATTAAAGTTCTTTTGGTTATTTTGAATGCAGGTGGGCTTGATTTATATATTCAATTTAATTGTTGGCACTGGTGCGCTGACATTACCAGCAGCATTTGCAAGAGCAGGATGGTGTCTGAGCACCATTTCACTTGTCTTCCTGGCATTCATGAGCTTTATGAATGCTACATATGTCATCGAGACAATGTCATGTGCCAATGCAGTGTTCAAATGGAAAAGGTTACAATCAATAAAGAGAGAAAGTGTGAGTAATTCTCCTTTTTATATGCATTGTATGGACTAATGGAAAATATGTGTAAAATGCAATTGAATCCCAAACAAGATCTGATACATGATAATAACAAATCTGTAATTAATGTTAAAATTTCAGTACCTACTCATTATTTTTTAATAGTAGCATGGCAAAGTGACGACACTGTGTCTGTTGGTAAGGACTGCACAATTCAAAAACAACAGTGGCTACTGAGAGATCAACAATCCATTACAAGTTGCTGCTGTCATGCCAGGCCTGCAAGCTTGTCTGCAGCTGGATATACACTGACTAGTTCCGAAACATGACAAACCAAAGTCACTGTGACAAGTTTATCACTATGTGCAATATGGTGAGTAAACCTGGTGTTTGGTGGTTGTGATCCAGCCGGGCACAATTCTCAAGTCATACCACCCAGCCTGTCCAGTAGGACAAATCCCTACCACCATAAAGTGTCAGTGTTATAACATTATAACATTTCAGTGTAATTTATGTATTGACAGTCAAAAGGCTAATTGTCTAACTTACAAAGTTTGTCAAATTCATGTTCAATCATCATTATTGATATTTAGAAATAACTATATTGGTGTGATTATTAATAATAATTATATTATGTCTAGATTGTCAAAATAAGACTAAAAACTCCATAACTCTGGTAAGAAAATCTACAGTTAATTTTATTTTATAGATCCAAGACAGAGAATCCGACGAGGATCCAATGTCCTCTCAGAGTACACATGGAGATCTAGAAGAGCCTCTAGTATGCGGGGCGACAATACCATCACGCTACTATAGCCTTGACCACCGAGTAGAGCTCGGAGAAATGGCGAATTTATTCTTAAACAAGACTGGACGAACAATGTTTTATTGTACTCTCTGTGTTTATTTGTATGGAGATTTATCTATATATTCAGCTGCAGTAGCAAAGTCGATCATGGATGTCGTTTGGTGAGTTGATCTTTAAGTAAATTACTAGTATTTATTGAAGCCAATTTGTTTGCATCTATTTGCCTAGTAGCGCAAGTAATTGCCGCTTTCAAACTCGGCAAAAATACTATTACGCCTATACCTATATTTTCTACTACACCCAAAATTGTAGGTTTGTATTTCTAGGCTAGGGCATCTGGTTTTAGTGACAATATCTTTGATGATATTGGAAAAAAGATTAGCTCTGAAGTGGTGCTGCCAGAATGTATTATGGTTGGTGCAAACTTTCTACTTGAGGATGGTTGCCAAACAAATCAAGCTCTTGGTGATGCTCCTACATGATACTATGTTTACATAAACTGAAAGCTGAGGCGCATTGTAGTAATGTCCCAAGGTACAACAAATCCGCAATATTCAATCTATATGAATAAAATGATTGGTATTTGGCGTTGTGCGCGCATCACGCAAAAAACTACTGGATTGATTTTGATCAATTTTTTGTTTGTTATACTATTTACAAAAACTTCTCCTACTCTTCCATACAAAAAAAATAATATCACGAGTGGAACCGGAGCACAGCTAGTATTAAAATAAAAAGAATAGATTTGCATAAATAGTAGAATTTGGTAATTCATGTAAAAATACACGAATCTCTAAGCGGTTCAAATTTATATATTTTAATTAACGTTTCAATGTATTAATTTACGAACTGTGCCCAGCGGTTTTACCTGCGTATAATTTAAAAGAAATCAATGATTGATTGATGATGTATGTACAATATTTTTATCGGGCAATCATTAAAAATCAATATTTAAGGCTATCTGAGAGGTGTACCCTAATGCTAGATAGCCTATACTATTCAACGTGAATCTGGCTAACATATACAAAAATATTTTTTCGAATCCAATTGGTAGTTCCAGAAATTAGCGTGTTTAAACAAAAAAACTCTTCCGTTTTATTATATTAAGTATAAATTTGTTGAAAGTTAATAAATTTTATTACTTTTGGCAAGGTCAAAACATTTATGTACACTTTTAAGTGATATATTGATCATTTGTTGAATATTATATTATTAATTATAATGTAGAGCGACTACATGATTGATCACCACACAGCCCAAGCTATTAGAGCTAGAACCGTGAAAATTTGCATGCGGGATCCATTAACACTATATTTTTCTATCAGTGCGAAGCCGGATCTGGCCGCTAGTATCTAATTAATGTCCCTTCTTCTATTTATTTATAAGTTTATCAACAGATTTGTCACAAATCACTAAAGTAAATTAGATAACTGATGTGAACTAGACGTGAAACAGCATATTTATTGCAAGATGTTTTCCAGCTCGACAGTCCCAATAAATATGACAAATGCCAGAGATTGGGAGACGCTTCCATGTTTTAATGCATCCTCGCTACAGCCAGGGACGTACAGCCGTTTGGATATCTACCATATCGCGTTGATTACGTTCGTATGCGCGATGGGTCCTTTTGTGTTTTTCAACGTGCAAAAAACGAAATATTTGCAACTGCTCACGTCTGGAATGCGGTGGCTTGGTGAGTCCAGATGCGAATTTTTGAATTTTAATTTTGTAATAGACAAGGGTAGAGGGCGTAAGTGGGATCAAAGTGGTTGACAATCGCGATGCTCCAATGAAATCAGCTTATTTTAAAATGTGTGTTTTGAGTGTACAAAACTTTCAATTTATTTTCTTCTATTTTAACATAGAAACTATTGTAATAGACGTATGATTATGATTTGCAATTGTTACAGCATTCACCATAATGATCTCCATGGCTATCCACCTCCTCATCTCGCGAGGGCCTCAAGGTCATCCGCGTCAGTTCGACTTTACCGGAATGCCAACACTTTTCGGAGCTTGCGTTTATTCATTCATGTGCCATCACTCACTGCCCGGTTTAATAAGTCCCATTAGAGGTAAAAATCGTATTGGCTCACATCTGGCATTAGATTATGGTCTCATTAGTATTTTTTATCTTCTCTTAGCGTTCACGGGCGCTTTCGCATTCGGGCAACTAAACGACCTTTACACGTTAAATTTTATACCGACCGACAATGAGAATATTTTTCTAGAGATTGTCGAGTATTTTCTAGCTCTGTTCCCAGTCTTTACACTCTCCACGAGTTTTCCAATAATTGCTATTACGTTAAGAAATAATTTACAATCTCTATGCTTGGACACGACTCGTTTGGAGTCGTACAATTTTGTGTTGAGGAAATTATTGTTTCCTATAATAACAGTCGTACCGCCGGTATTGTTGACGTATTTTTTGGAGGATATAAGCATATTAATAGAGTTCACTGGTTCATACGCCGGTACTGGTATACAATATTTGATACCGACGTTCCTTGTTGTGTCGGCGAGACGTCATTGTACCAACCTACTAGGTTTAGGAGTGATCAATAAATATAAAAGTCCGTTCTCTCATGTCGCTTGGGCCGTGTTTGTTCTCCTTTGGTCATTCGTCTGTGTAATTTTAGTTTCAGTACATATATTTGAAAAGAACTCATGACATTAATATTAAGATAAAGATGAATCGGATGACAATAATAATAGTAAAAAAATAATGAAAAAAGAAACAGACCGTTTCGTAAAAATTTGACAATAAACACAATTATTAGTATAAGTCAGAACATAATTACTCGTATAAGTCAGAACATAATTACACCAGTGAAAAAATCGGCAGTGTTTTTTCTTAAAAATTGAGCACATACAAATATACTAGCGAAATACAGGACCTTCTATTTTTGATGTCGGTAAAAAATTATTAGTATTTCTGATAAAATTTAAATATTACAGTGACAAACGAATGCTTCGTTATCTTATCGTGTTAGTGCAAAGTATGGTTTTCCCTAAAATATTCTACACCAGGCATAAATATTTATAGCAGCTATGTTTATTGATTACTCGTAGATATAAACTTAATCTGTATTTTATTTTATGTGATTTATGTAACTCTTTAGAACGGTACTTAGAACAGGGTCTTTGACACTATTTGTAAACAAAACCAATACCAATAAGGTAATCTATATTAGAGAAAATAGAAATTGAACTATACGGTTATAAAAATCACGTGGTTCTCATATCATAGTAATTATTTTATTTTGTGTTTTACATTTTAGAACTTATTGCCTTATATGATTATATCGTCGAGATATTAAATACGCAAATTTAAATTTAGTGTTGCCACGCTAAATTGGAAGTTATTATTATTTTCTAATAGAAAATTATTTGAGAAGTAAAAATGCTGGTGGTTTCCTACAATAATTTAGGATTATATTTAAAATTGAGTCAAATACCCTACTATATTTCCCAGCAAAAATTTACTAATTATTTGCGGTATGCAAAAAGTTGTGATTCAAAAACAATCCTAATTAAAAAGTTTGTACGACGAAACTGATTAAAATACTGCTTTAATATGACTAAAAGTTATGTTGTCTTATAACTATTGTTATAGAAGATAACAAAAATATTGTGAAAATTGTAATTGAAAGTTAACAGACATATTTACCAAATTCTGGTTATGTTGTTCCAGTTTGGTTTCATTTATTGTTTTTTTGTGTTTTATTTGACTTTTTTTTATTAAATTGTTTTTCTTTCTAGTTACTTATATTGTAAAAATTATGTTATCATTATGAAAAAAAAAATCGTCACAGACGATTCTATATGTGATTTATATTTTATTCAAAAGTAAGCTATACGCACAATCAATAATATAGATTTAATCTACCTTTTGACATCAAACATATTCAAATAGTTAACAGAAATGACAATTTTCCAGTTTGCATTTATATATTTTCTATATTATTATATAATCCTGCCTCTTTATTGACAAAATCTAGGCATAGACTGTAATTAGGATGAGAACTTTTCAGGGTTCCGAAGTCAAAAAGGAAACCTTATAGTTTCACCATGTCATGTCCGTCCGTCTGTCTGTCTGCGGCTTAGCTCAGAGATTCTTAGTACTAGAAAGCTATAATTTGGCATGGGGTGGGTATACATGTTATTCAAGGCCACAATGTAGTATAATAAAATCTTGAAAGAAAAAACTTACCTATTTTACTACCTATACACGTTAAGTGAGTGTGAATATTTTTTTCTCGAATATTCCATGGTGTCGGGTGTCGTTGGATTAAAGTGCAAATTTTTGTTAGAATCAAGTGCACCTCTCCCTGCCAGCTAAATGGTTGTTTTGGATAAGTGAAAAATTCACAGCAGCAGTAGGTATATAATGATGTTAAAAATAAAACTATCACAGCTAAGAAGGCTTTACAATTTAACGAGTAATAGTCAACCAACTTATAAAATGTACTAGGAGAAGTAACTAAAAAGAACATTTTCGTACAAATTCCATAAGCCCCTCTTCTAAGTTTGTATATTGTGACCGGCAACTACGGAACCCTAAACTGCGCGTGGCCCGACATGTACTTGGCCGGTTTTTTAATGTAAGGGAAGGGTACACGTGTCCAATATATATAAAAAAATCTGATACCTTTCAATAAGACATACGATATAACAGATCACTTTACAGGTGTTGGTCGATACTATTTTTTTAGTATTATTTCCTGACGAATTAAATGTGATAGTTACGAAGAATATTATTTTGTTAATATCGTCACAGTGCAGGACTAGAGAAATGAAACAGTATTTTTGGTATCAGTTTTTTTAGCTTTTTTATCGTTAATATTTTTATTGTATTACAATAACTTATTAGCAGTTTATGTAGTACTAACTGCGGCCCGTGACTTCGTTTCTGTTATCTTCAATATAAAACGACTCGCGCTCCATCTATAGTGCAATGTTTGTACTAATTCAGAAACCTTCACGGGCGCGCGCAAAATACGCACAGGACAAACATTCATTTTGATATATGTATGTAGATATATAGGCCTGTTGTTGGATTTTGACGGTTGCAAATAGAGTTGCAGTAGATATATGTGAGGTTGGCTTCTTTACCTCCTCGGTGCGACGATGATATAGGAGACCGATCACGACCGCCGGCGGGAACGGACGTGTTTACGACCGCTCTCTGCCGCCTTTGTGTAGTTTTACGACCGACCGGCTTTGCTGCGCACCTGCTTCGCACCTGCATCGCACCTGCGCCGCACCTGCGTATCGCCGTCTCGCTCGCACCCATTGTGTAGCGCTACACAAACAAAAACTGCACTTTTAAGTGCAACTGTTTCTATTCGACGAAATCCACACTTTAGTGGTCGCTTGCCGGAAACCTCTCGGTGTCAACAGAAGGCAAGTGGGTGCGTGACCCAAGCGCCCCTCGGTTGCCTCCTTCAGAGGCAAACGATAGTACTTGGTCGGGCTCAGGAACCTTGGCCCTTGATAGAGTCATAGTCAAGCCCTGAGTGTCTCCTTCCCACCCTTCCGATCCTGCTACACATCCATCCCCGAGTGTCTGTTTGGGCGTAGCTAGGTATTTATACCGGCTGCGTTCTCTGCCTCGGGCTTGATAGGGACCTCCACGTAGGGCCCGGTAGGTTCTTTTCCTGCGAGTCATTACACCGTGACCCGCAGGTCCCTTTGCACGGCTCGGGATAGCCGTTTAAATTCACTCGGCGCACCCCCCTGCCTCTCCGGCAGGGAGGTTTAACTTCACCCCCGCCCGCCCAACCGCCACCGCCGGAATGGCAAACTCGCCAGACCTAGAACGCTTCAAAGCGTTCGCAACGAGCCTCCACCCGTCGCTCTGGACGGACTACAATAGAGCCATCGCGGCCGAGCAACCCGCCGTTGCTATCGCACAGGCCACCGAGGCCCCCAGCGACAAGAAAAAGACCGCCGCGCGCTCCCGCTCAACGGCACCCCGCGCTCACCGTCAGACACCGTACAAACGGCCGTCATCGCGCTCGCGTTCTCCGGGCAATCAAGCCACAATCACAGCGCCCTCTGCGCTACCGATTGGGAACTCATTTGCATCGTTAGTCCCCGAAGCGGAGACACCGTCGCTTGTAGCAACAAACGACAGTTTCTCACCCGCTAGCCTGGACCCCGAACCCGAGTCCAAGGAAATGGACACGGCGATACGTACAGATAACGAGGGCTTCACCCTCGTTCAAAAAAACAAGCCCGCCAAACGGGCAACGCGATCGCGTCCCGAGTCTCCGGAGACTCAGTCCCGCCCACAAAAGGCACAAAAAACCGGGCTTAATAGCCACGCCCCCCGCTCCGCAGCGCCCTCAGCGCCTGCCGGTACCTTTGCCGGCAGAAAGGCGCGTCGCCCGCCCCCCGTCACCGTCCAGAACAAATCGGTCTGGACAAAACTCTCAGAGAAACTGAGAGAACTCCGTATCCACTACACCCAGGCCAGTAACACGGCCAACGGTATCCGCGTCCAAGTTTCCACCTCGGACGAACACCGACAATTCACCAGGTTGCTCCGAGACAGCAACCTAGAATATTTCACGTACTCCCTGGAGGAAGAACGCCAACTCCGGGTTGTAATCCGCCGCATCCCGGTGGAAATCACACCCGAGGAGGTCAAAACTGACCTCTTAGCCAAGGCCTTCCCTGTCCGCGAAGTGCACAGAATGCACGGCGGACAATCAAAAAACAGACCTCTCGACATGGTCTTAGTCATCTTGGAACTGACCCCCGAGGGCAGAGCCATTTTTAACGTTAGGAAAGTGTGTGAGCTCTCCGGAATAGCCGTAGAGCCCCCACACAAGAATCGCAGTCCTCCGCAGTGTCACAACTGCCAGCTGTACGGTCATTCGGCACGCAACTGCCATCTCCGTCCCAGGTGCGTTAAGTGCCTCGGGGACCACGCGACGAGCGAGTGCTCGCGCACTCGTGAGTCGGCTACCCCTCCGAGCTGCGTGCTATGCGGCAACGAAGGTCACCCCGCGAACTATCGCGGCTGTCCCCGTGCCCCGCGCCCCACGCGCCCTACGCGACCCACGCGCCCTACGCGACACACCCCTCCTCAGAGGACACGTCCCGCCGTAGGACAGCCAAAGCCCCTGCTCACGCCAGAGGCTTTCCCCAGCCTCCCGGGCGCCTCCAGCGCCCCGGTGGCAACCGCCCCCGCGCCCCGCGCACCCCCTCCGGCCATGCGAGCCCCTCAAGCAGCATGGGTCTCCACTCCCCGCCCTCAGCCTCCTAAGGCTCAGGCCCCCCCGCCCGTCAACACGCGCCGTGGCGTTGACTACATGGTCATGCTCTTCCGCGAGCATGACCCTCAGGAAGTACTGGCGTACGAACAGTGCGTCGCTGAGTACGGCCCCGGCGAATCCATCAGGCGTTTCCCCCTGATGACAGCGACGCTAATGCGCCTGGCCCGTGCCGGGAAATAGATATCGGTTATCAATGGCACGCATTAAGCCTAGAAGCCTCAACATATCTTTTTTTAACGCGCGAAACCTCTTTCCACAACGGGACTTAGTATCCACCTTTCTTAGGGAACGGGAGATAGACGTGTTTCTAGTACAAGAAACACTTCTAAAACCCAGTAGGCGCGACCCTAAGATAGCAAATTACAATATAGTCAGAAATGACCGTGCCACCCGAGGCGGCGGCACGCTCATCTACTACAAGCGTTCCCTCTATTGCATGCCAATAGACCCTCCCGCACTTACCAATATGGAAGTGTCAGTTTGTAGAATAGGCATGACTGGCCATCCGTCAATCACGCTTGTCTCTGCATATCTCTCCCCGAGTAAAAGACTCCTTCAGTCCGACCTGGAGGCGCTCCTCTCACTCGGACAATCCGTCATAATAGCAGGCGACCTCAATAGCGGTCACACTCACTTCAACAACTCGCGTAACACCCCTAACGGGGTTATACTTGATCTGCTATGCGATGTGCTCGGCTTTGACGTTATAGCCCCGCTAGAACCCACGCACTTTCAAGATAACTGTCACCCGACAGTACTTGACATAGCCCTCCTCAAAGGTGTCTCGCTTCGGTTACGACTTATAGAAGTCGTACACGAACTAGACTCCGATCACCGCCCGGTTATTGTACAACTCGGGCAACCGTTCGACCCCAGTCCGCCAAAAGTCAAAGTAGTTGACTACGCGATCTTAAATCGCTACCTAACGGATAACGCGACCCCGTCCAGCTTAGCTAGGATCCCCGACGTATTAGAGTCAACAGCAGACGCCGACTTAGCGATCGATTCCCTGGTCGACTACCTCCAAACCGGTGTAAGGGAGGCCTCGAGAGAGGTGCAAGCGGCGAACGATCGCCGCTTTATACTCCCCCCCGGCTTACGAGCGTTAATCACGGAAAAGAACGCCGCGACACGTGCACACGATTCTTATCCAACGAGGGATAACACCCGAAGGTTACGACGACTTCAGAGAGAGGTCAGAACTCGCATCGGCGAGTTCAGAGGCCACCGGTGGGATAACCTCTTAGAGGGTCTCAAGCCGTCCCATCTGGCTTACTGGAACCTCGCCCGCTCTCTGAAGTTAGAAGCTTCCGCCCAGATGCCGCCCCTCGAAAGGGGCCCCGATCTCCCACTCGTGTTCGATAGCGACGATAAGGCAGAATGCCTTGCCGCAAGCTTGGAGAGTCAGTGCTCCCCAAACTGCGACAACGTAGACACTGCCCACATCGAAACTATCGAGACCGCCGTTCAGGAACTCACGTTGAATCCCCCCGCGGTATCGTTAACCCTGGTCACGCCAGATGAGGTCTGTTCTATCATCAAAGGCCTTAAGCCTAGGAAATCTCCCGGTCCTGATGGTATCAGGAATGAAGTACTCAAACTTCTTCCTGATCACCTCATAGCTCTTTTGGTCTGCATCTTCAATGCAGCCATAGCCCACTGCTATTTTCCAGCCGTCTGGAAAAAAGCTATAGTTATAGGTATTCGCAAGCCCGGCAAAAAAGCTTCGCTTCCCGATAGCTATCGCCCGATCAGTCTCCTAAACACCCTAGGGAAACTCTATGAGCGGATCCTTCTGAACCGTCTCAAGGTCGTTATAGACGACAAGAATTTATACCCGCCCGAACAATTCGGTTTTCGCGCCCGTCACTCGTGTACACATCAAGTGCACCGCCTCACGGAGCACATCACGAGTAACTTCGCCAAGAGCAATATTGCTCCCGCCCGCACGCTTGCGGTCTTTTTCGACGTAGCCAAGGCCTTTGATAAGGTCTGGCACGCCGGACTGGTCCACAAGCTACATCAATTAGAAGTCCCGGATAGGTTAGTTCATCTAGTTCACGATTTTCTACGCGACCGCACCTTCCACTACCGAGTGGAAGGAGTACTATCTACCGCCCACCCTATACGCTCAGGCGTCCCGCAAGGTTCCATTCTAGCGCCTTGCCTTTTCAATCTGTACGTCAGCGATCTCCCGAAGCCCCCCGGGGTCGAGGTAGGGCTCTACGCTGACGACACAGTCATATACGCGTCAAACAGACACAGAAAAAATCTCGCCTGCGCAGTCCAACGTGCCGTAACCACTCTCGGGGAGTGGTTTCGAACGTGGCGAATAGCTATTAATCCGGTAAAGAGCGCCGCGATTATGTTCGAACCGCATAAATGTAAACTACCACGCACGGTAGGACCCCTCTCATTATTCGGTAGGAATATCCCTTGGGCCACCAAGACTAAATATCTGGGTGTCACCCTCGACTCGAAGCTTAACTTCAACGCACACGTTACTATAGTCCAGAATAGGGCCGTCTGGATCCTTTCCCGCTTGCGGCCCCTGCTCAGTTCGGTAAGCAAAATGTCCTTAAGACATAAGCTTACACTATACAAGATGTGCGTCCGTCCGATCTTGACATATAGCTGCGCAGCGTTCGCACATATGTCCAAACATAACTTTGTCCGCATGCAAAGAGTCCAAAATCGGTTTCTCCGTCGCCTGCTTGACCCTCCAGCCTTCGTTAGGAACATGGACCTCCACAGGGACATGAGGCTTCCCTCGATAGAAGCCTATGTGAAATATCTCACCAGGAGATACTTCGATAGCGCTTCGAATCACCCCAACCCGCTTGTAAAATCCACCGTGAACTACGTCCCAGACAACTCGATCCCCGTTGCCAAACGTTATAAACGCCGTCCGCGAAATCTCTTTGTCGATCCCGACGACGACATCGAGAAAGCTAATAATTACTACGCGTCCGCTCCTGCAACATATGCGTGCTCGCGCCCACGCCCGCGAAACCACCGTTCCCTCCGCAGGGGACGTACGGTTAACTTCGTTCCCGCACACCCGCCACGACCGCCCTCCTCTGCGGCAACTCAAGCCTAGGTCCGATCCATCGGCATGGAACCCTTGAGACAAGCAGCCGCTCGCGCGATACAAGTGACTCTACAATCACTAGCTTTCACAGCCATACATGACACTGCATTATACACACATGCACAACACACATAGGTACATAGGTTCTGTAAGGAACCTTTTTTTTTTCTTTTTTTGCCTAGTTAGAATAGACAAAAATTTCAGACCACTAAATACACATACACATGTTCCTTCCCTCTTCCCAGGGGGCAGAAACATGTATATATGTATAGTTAGTTTAGATCGAATTACGGATAGGGAATTAGTCAGATCGCGACTTAATTGCATACGCGCAACAGTCCGAGCCGAGGTCCGGCAACTTTGGCACCCTCGGATGTTGTTGCTTAGCTTTCGTGGCTGAGTGCCCTAAGCGCTCGCCCCCAAGCCCGGTAAAGCTGTAAAAGCCGTAAAGGCTCCAGGGCCCCTCAGGCTAATAGTGTAGTCAGTTCGAAAAAAAAAAAAAAAAAAAAAAAAAAAAAAAAAAAAAAAAAAAAAAAAAAAAAAAAAAAAAAAAACGATGATATAGTTTGCAGTACGAGTAAGTTTTTATAATTATAATAAGGATACCTTATTTGCTTGCCCTTAACAATAATTGCATGTAACATTTACTGTGATAAAAACCAATTCATAAAAATGAAGTATTGTAGAGAATTGAATGTCTATGTTGTTTATAAAGAACTTTAATATTTTTATATAATAAATGTGTTGTGTGTGCTTTCAGTATTGTTTTATTGAGAATTTCCCTTGTCAAATGTCTGTTGTATCAAGGTCCAGAAGTGAATGGTCATATAGTTAAGATCTAGGTCATGCAAGTATTTACATTTATATAGCCATGTGTATCTTAACCTGTGGCAACACTGTCTAAATACGAGCAACAAGTAAGGTTGTCATGATTTTGAAAATAAGTTCCACTGTTATTTTATTTTTTTAGATATACCACCATTGCAGAGGTGGTCGATCCATCATCAGTCTTGTAAAAAGTGTTTTGTATTTGAAATCAAGGCCACTAAGACCTTTACAAACCAACTTACACCAACATTACACTAACTAAACGTATAGCTGCCATCTATCGAGGAATATTAATTTCTTGATTCTCCTTATGATTTTTGTTTTAACTTACTATGCCTATCTTTAATGGTTCCTATGGAAATGTTTAAAAATTATTCGCAACCATAGACGATTTTTAATTTTTCGCTCGGGGACTAAATTGTGCAGGATTTTCGCTTTGGAACCATATCACTATTCCTTTCAGCATGTGCAGTTGTTTTTAGTTTCGCGGTAATCAAGTTGTAAATAAAGTGATCTAACGCCAAAACATGGTTTACCTTAATTTCAAGGAAAATATTTCTTCGGTACCCTAGCAACATTGTAGAAGTTTTGTGATTAGTGACAAATAATACCTTGTCTCCCCTACTTTATATTTGGAAATATTATTTACGGTTTATAAACACAAGGGATCTGTCAATACAAGACTTTTTATTTCAAAATTAGTATTAGTATTTGATTATTAGCGATCTTATACTGTTCTTCGTCTGCTTTTTTCTGAAATCTGTGATGCAGATAAACAATTTCCGTACAATACGTTCTCATGACCTTACTCCCAAAGATTCAGTTGGACCACATTATTTACTAGAGCGTAGCCAAGCAACAACTTTAGACCAGAACATTGCTTTTTATTTTTTTTCGAACTGACTATACTATTAGCCTTAGGGGCCCTGGAGCCTTTACGGCTTTTACAGCTTTACCGGGCTTGGGGGCGAGCGCTTAGGGCACTCAGCCATGAAAGCTAAGCAATATCCGAGGGTGCCAAAGTGGCTCGGACTGTTGCGCGTATGCAATTAAGTCGCGATCTGACTAATTCCCTATCCGTAATTCGATCTAAACTGACTATACATATATACATGTTTCTGCCCCCTGGGAGGAGGGAAGGAACATGTGTATGTGTATTTAGTGGTCTGAAATTTTTGTCTACTCTAACTAGGCAAAAAAAGAAAAAAAAAAGGTCCCTTACAGAACCTATGTACCTATGTGTGTTGTGCATGTGTGTATAATGCAGTGTCATGTATGGCTGTGAAAGCTAGTGATTGTAGAGTCACTTGTATCGCGCGAGCGGCTGCTTGGCTCAAGGGCTCCATGCCGATGGATCAGACCTAAAGAACATTGCGAGTCAATCCGCTTCGAGGCCGAAAAATATGTAGCGGCGGCGCCTAAACTTTCTAGACGTTTCTTCGGTACTATGTAATTTTGTATTTATAAAAATAAAAACAATATAAGGTTGAAGAATTATTTTATTATCATTTAACACAATTGTCACTTATCTCGCATACACAAGCGACAAAAGCCTTTTCCATAGCTCAATTGACTTTGGCATGAAGTTACAATGTATTTGTGCTGCCGGCAGGGCTGCAGGGCTGCAGGGCGGCATGGCCGGCACAGTGAACTACACTCCTACTTTTAACATTTTAAGCATTGAACAGTTGAAAATAAATCAATATGTAGGTGTTTGAAATGGAAGTATAACACTGGTTTAAGAAATCTCTTAATAATGTTTATACTGTCTAGTGACGTCATAACGTGCAGACGACTATGACTTTGATAAAAAATAAATTGCTACGCATGTACGGAACCTCAGATATATTAATAAAAATTTGAAAACTAATCACTAACGAGATACAGGCACTGGACATTAATTTTTCTTATTCCCACCATAATAAAACTTTTTATTAAAAGTTGTAAAATAGAAAAAATAATAAAACCCTCTCGCACCACGTTTGTTTCTGTTACGCTCATACACTGAGCGCAGGTAACGAAAGAAACGGGTCGAAATCGGCGCAGATCTATATGTATTAATATATTAAAAAAGTATTGGTAACAATATACAAGCGCAAATATGTTTTTTTGTAATTTTTTTTTGTTTCTATATTTGTATCTAATACATTAGGTTCTTTAGTCAACGGCGACTATATAAGATTGCTGCTAAAAGGCGCGACGATAATTTTACCAATATAATGTTGCTATATAAATTCATGTTTGACGGGACTAATATAAAAAATAAATCACTAGTACGAGTGAAGATTATACACGCACGGACACATGCATATCATTAAACAATAGTAAATATTTAGACACATTTACAAAATATAACTAGATATTTCAAACTACAAATAGGTAAATTCAAAAAAATAATTGAACATAACAAGGAACGATTATTATCTAAGCGCACATCTAATATTATCTGTCTTTATAGTATATATCAGTAATTATTTAGTAACAGCAAAAAAAGCTTCACTTTGTAAAAAAGATTTTAATCCCAATAAGTACTTGTGACTTACATTGCTGCAGATTCAAAAGTAGTCAATACTTTTTTTTATACAAATAAATAATACTAATCTATCCAACGGTAACGCAAGCGCACTAATCATATCATTCGCATAAGATCGACATATAATTTAGAATTTCATTTATTTATTGTAACATTTTCAAAGGAACCGGGTTAACTTCATATCGGTTGAACAACATGAACAACGAATACAAACTAATCATGCGATCAACACTATAATTAAACAATTCAACAAAAGAGAACTCAAAATGATAATTTAAAAAAAACAAGAGAACAAGAATAAACAGTGACCTATAGACCGGGTCGAACATCTAAAACATTCCTACAATCGAAAAGTACATCACAATAAATATTATAGCTATATTATATTATTTATTTATTTTTGTTGTTTATATAAACTGTCAATGTCACTTTCCTGAGTGTCCATACTCAACTTGTGGCTCGCTGAACCGTTGTAAGAGGCCCAGCCATATATATGTCCGGCCTACCAGTATTAATTTGTGAGCGATTCACGCACATGACATACGGGTATACACTTTTATGTGAATGCGATGAACTCATTAAAAACATCTTCGTTTTTTTAATACATTTTTTGTAGTAATCCTATAACATGTGTGAAGTTAAGTTTTGCAAAAGCTCTGGCCATATATATGCCCGGCCTACCAGTACCAATTTGTGGACCAGTCGTGCATGAGACATATAGGTATATCTCTGACGTGGATGCAGTGAACACATTAAAACCTTTTTTTTTTCTTGGAATAATATTTATCGTTTATAATCCTGCGGCCTGTGGAGAGCCAATCTTCGTAAGAGGCTCGGCCATATATATGCCTGGCCTACCAATACAATGTAAAAGGCCCTGCCTACCAGTATCAATTTGTGGGACTTTCGTGCACGTGACACATAAGTATAACTCTGATGTGAATGCGGAGAACAAAGATTTTTTAAATAATCCTGTATAACCCGTGTGAAGCCAAGAAAAAGAAGGCTTGAGTATGGACGTTCTGTCTGGTGTTAAAAGTGAGTGGATATAATATTTTTAGATCAGTTACCCAGATGAAGGGGCGCGTGCGTAACGCTTACGGGCGAGTGCGTACTAGAGGCTCGGCTATAAGGAGGCGGGCGGCGGCGGCGGCGGCGGCACGAGTATGTCCTTGCGCCGGAGCGCGTTGCGGAACGACTCGAGCGACGAGCGTAGCGTGAGACAAAAGCCGCGCGACGCCGGCACGAGCGGGTACTCGGGCGGCGAGATATCACTCGGCTCGCCGTTAGAGAGCGCCACCAGTCCTTCGAGCCGGCGGCACAGTGAGGCCGCGTGTGCACGCAGATGTCGCACTATCTCCTCGGCGAACGGCTCCGGCGGGTTCAACAGCATCTTAGTCATCGACTGGACCAGTTTCAGCAGCACCATTTCGTTGTACATGCGCGAGTTCTCTGTACCCTGTTGGGTGCCTGTGTATAACAGAAAACTAGTTAAGTCTTTATTTTTGTTGATTTCCTTTGCCTACCGACAGTCGCAGCTTTAACTTGCCTTTTCATTATATATAGTGATAGTATCATATTCCAGATGGACAACCCTTCGCAATGACATGTATAATATTTACTGACTATTTTGAATAACTACTGCTCTTAGTATACTAACAAACGTAAATGGGTTCGCATATGAGTGTGTGGATAATATTGCATATTTGCTGGGTATACGAATACACATGGCATATTTGCTGATGACCTCTCACAAACGTCAATACGTTTGTTCAATGTACGAACATTTTCATGCATGTGAAAGATTTATAATAATTGTTTACTGACGCACGAATGTCTGAAAGACTACGCGATGGTAGGGCATGTGTCAAAAAACTTAACATGGTTCAGAGAAGCGTGAATTCTGTCAAAACATTGCGTATTCATTTGCCAATGTCATTAAACGTATCTTGTAGGTTCGCATATTCGTCCGAATGTGAGGAATCGGTCTTATATATATATACGCACATAAACACCTTACAATCGACAATATACATTAATATTAGAGCCACCAATAACATCATAGCAAAAACAAAATATTTTAAAATAAATAATGAATTCACATACCCTTTTGTTTCTCATAGCCAGCCTCGTTGAAGTATGGTTCAGCGTTTAAGATCAGTCCTTGTAAGGATACTATCACCTGAAGGAGGGAGCTGTCCTTGCCCCATACCTCCACTCCGCGACCGGACCATGTTCCCAGTAGAGAGACGCACACCTGTAATTTTCAACCTGGCTTGTTTGTGTGATAATACATGATGTCACACATAACAATGTAACTGTCAGATTGGCATTACAAAGCCATTCTTTGTACTACGTTGTTAGCTGTGAATGTTTGATTTTTTTAAATGTTATCAGGAAATTTGTTTTCAACGTCTGTCATTGAATATTTAAAATGCCTGTTAATTCTGAGGAGATTTGACTCTACGGTTTTTTCGTCTACTCAGGTTGTAAAACCAATTACAGTAGCGGCACGCTATGATGGCCGTTTTGACACTACAATAGTGAAGAGGAACGTCAAAGATTATAAGTTTTGGGATTTATAACCAGTATTGCAGCTGATTAAAAAGTTTTAATAAAGTGAAATTAAAATATTTTAACAGTTTGTTCTATTCGAAACAACGTCAAGTCCAAACTGATTTGTTTTGCACTGAGAATTGATGCGAGTTTGCCGGATGTAGTAGCTGCGCTGCCATATATTGTGACGATCATATTGGATTTCATTACTTAAAATTTCGAATTTTGAAAAACGTAAATGCCGAATGTATGTTATATAAGTACACTAATAATTATAATACATTAAGGATTCTGTCAAATGGGGCTGCTTTTTTGTTAGTAATAACGTGAAACGAATTGTTCACGCTTTAGAATAAAATCAGAAAAATTGCAAATGAGAAAGCTCTACCAGGTCATACAAAATCTTGGCATTACTGAACAAGCTTCTGCCAAAAAGTCTGTCAATAAAAAACCGACTTTATTTTAATTTTACTGATTTGTCTTTCAATATTTATCAATCTCAATGCTTCAAATCGATGTATCAGATATTCCACGAGGGCTTTTTTTTCACGTCAGCGACCTCCCGAAGCCCCTCGGGGTCGAGGTAGGGCTCTACGCTGACGACACAGAAAAAATCTCGCCTGCGCAGTCCAACGTGCCGTAACCACTCTCGGGGAGTGGTTTCGAACGTGGCGAATAGCTATTAATCCGGTAAAGAGCGCCGCGATTATGTTCGAACCGCATACATGTAAACTACCACGCACGGTAGGACCCCTCTCATTATTCGGTACGCAATGCAAAGAGTCCAAAATCGGTTTCTCCGTCGCCTGCTCGACCCTCCAGCCTTCGTTAGGAACCTCCACAGGGACATGAGGCTTCCCTCGATAGAAACCTATGTGAAATAAGTCGATAGCGATATAGCGAATAGTCGATAGCGCTTCGAATCATCCCAACACGCTCGTAAAATCCACCGTGAACTACGTCCCAGACAACTCGATCCCCGTTGCCAAACGTTATAAACGCCGTTCGCGAAATCTCTTTGTCGTTCCCGATGACGACATCGAGAAAGCTAACAATTTCTACGCGTGCGCTCCCGCAACATATGCGTGCTCGCGCCCACGCCCGCGAAACCACCGTTCCCTCAGCAGGGGACGTACGGTTAACTTCGCTCCCGCACACCCGCCACGACCGCCCTCCTCTGCGGCAACTCAAGCCTAGGTCCGATCCATCGGCATGGAGCCCTTGAGTCAAGCAGCCGCTCGCGCGATACAGTGACTATACATTCACTAGCTTTCACAGCCATACATGACACTGCATTATACACACATGCATAACACACAGGTACATAGGTTCTGTAAGGGACCTTTTTTTTCTTTTTTTGGCTAGTTAGATTAGACAAAAATTTTCAGACCACTAAATACACATACACATGTTCCTTCCCTCCTCCCAGGGGGCAGAAACATGTATATATGTATAGTTAGTTTAGATCGAATGATAGGGATTTAGTCAGATCGCGACTTAATTGCATACGCGCAACAGTCCGAGCCGAGGTTCGGCCACTTTGGTACCCTCGGATGTTGTTGCAACGCTTTCGTGGCTGAGTGCCCTAAGCGCTCGCCCCCAAGCCCGGTAAAGCTGTAAAAGCCGGAAAGGCTCCAGGGCCCCTAAGGCTAACAGTATAGTAATTTCGAAAAAAAGGCTTAACACGTTACCTTTGCTTGACATCATATGGGTCATATTTAACCCACACATGATGTGTGGGTGATATCAGATTTAGGTCATGTGTCCAATGGGTATGTTCTTTGATATAAAAATGTAATTCGCAGTGGCCTTAAAAAGGGTCAATAGTAAACATACAGAGATGTTCCTTTTAGCATACATACCTTTCCATCCTCGTAAAGGTTTGGATTGAGCCGGTCGGAGCAATAAGAGTGGTAGTGGCACAGCGGGGGCGCGCGCGGGTACTCTCCGCCTAGTTGCACGTCGAATACGAACAGCCCGTCCTCGTACGGTGTCTTCGTGGGTCCCGCTATCATCACCGAGAGCAGGTCAATGCGGTTCTCGTAGCCGCGTACCCACACCTTAAATATTATATTTTCTTATATATAAAAATGTATGGATCTTAGTGCTAGGCAACAAAAGAGAAAATCGAAAGTTCACATGTAGGATGTGTGGATAATTTGAGAAGGTTAGCATAGTATGGGCATGTCATGAGAAAGGATGAAAATCATAAACTAGAAGGGATGTTAAGTATGAAGGTCGACGGATATAGGAGTAAAGGAGACCGAAGAAGGTATGAATATTGTGTAAGGAATGATATGTGTATAAAAGGTGTGAATACTGAGATGACAACTGATAGCGGAGATTGGAAAAAGAAAACGTACTGCTGACCCTACTTAGATGCCATAAGGGCACGAAGATGAGCCCTGTGATTTCTTATACGTATTCGAACTTATAGAATTACACTGTATATCAATTGTTACGACCTGAAAATTCACTATTCTCGAAATATCTGGAAAAGTTTAGAATCCATTATAAACATAGAGGTATTTATTCGTATATAAGAAAAAGCATCACGGAACACGCACACTGAAAACTTGTCGAGTCGATGATGTAAGCAAAAACAGTTTTTAAAAATAGCATACTTCCTCATTCCTTTAAACGATATCGGATTGCTAGAAATAAATCAAGGTCACTCTAGAAATTTCGTCCCCTCATTTTATTTGACTCGCAGAGTAGTACTTACTCAATACTACTACATCAATCACAGAGTACTCTGTATAGACGGTTCATCTGAACTACGACTGCGACAGAGAACACATGAATAGTATGTTCAACTTATGTCTTGTTGAGTACGTATAAATTATTTTCGTAAAACAAATGGCATTTTATTAACCACTGGTATAAACATTATAATATACTTACTCCGGGTGGAAGGTCGCTTTTCAGGAGTTTAATCTCCCGTTTGACAGCGGAATAGAAGGTCCTAGGGTCTGATGGCTGTAGAATCGACAGCTGGAAACGGTGAGCTGCGGGCGCGAACTCCAACAGGCTGAAGCCTTCGCCGCCTTCCACATCCGCTTTCGCGAGCTCACCTTCACCCTCAGTCTCGATATCAGCCCCTTCTTCTGTCGCTAATGGAGCCGTGTCTGTAGGCGCTACACAAAGTAATAATTCTACTTTTTATCACATAGAGATACACGGAGAGCCACGTATAAACGAAGCTATTATTTTTTAACTTTATCACAGCTCCGTGGAGTAGCGCTCTTGGGTATTCCGCCGAAGGACGTAAGTTCAAATTTAACAATGAATTTACCGCCAAAGTAAAACATCGTGATGAACGTTTATGTTTTCCCATTTTATCACTAGTTTCAAATTACATCTGCAATGTAATTTGTTTAGTAAGCAAGAGGATTTCATCAAGTATATAGTATATATTAGGATGCTCTTTAATTTGGACTTTTTTAAATTTTTATACTTTTACGTGCTCATAGGGTTCCAAATTATTAATAAATAAAACTGCAAGTTTAAAATCTCTTTCTAAATATTAACCATTACCTGTTTGCAATTAAAAAAAAAATCCTAGGCATTGAATACTTAACCCGTTATTTCGGCCAAAGAAATTGTTAAAAATTCGAATCTTAACATATTTATATATATCGTGGTGGAATGCCATTATTCAGTGCTCGCCCGGATAGCCTACATCCTCAGGTTGAAAATCTATTACCAAGAACCTATTGGTGTGTTCCGTACAAGGATACTCGCTAGTTTAATATTACAGTGTAAACTCTATATAGCGAAATTGAAGGGACCAGGTGTTTTATTACGTCATAGAGTTTTCGTTAATCGGAGAGTAAAAGAAAACAACATAGACTATATACGAAATATTTACGATTCTGTGTATATTATTGTTTGAAATTTAGTAAATTAATGTATATTGGGTGTCTATATTGTTTTATATTGCATTGTTTCGCTATTGAGAATGGCTGTTACGTTATATATCGTGTTCCAACATGTGGGAAACAATCTAAAACGAAAAACCCTGAGTAATTTTAGTACGTTTTAAGGAGTTTTCGTTATATAGAGTTTATACTATATTATGAAATTTCAACAGAAATGCATACCGTCGCCTTCGGTTGTAACTGGGGCATTATTGGTGTTGAGATTCATAGCAGCTGCAGCATCATCAAGCTTCTTCGGCTCATCCTTCACATCATCATGTTCACCCATGCTCACCACGAGAGCACCATATTGACTAAACACGATATAAAAAAAATTAAGCACTTGTGTGGACCATGTTTTTTTTTTAATTTGTTGACAGAAAGATCTTGTACTGATCTTGAAAGTCTTCAAAGCTAAAATAACACTTATTTATGTATAGGGAATAAGTTAAGAACATAAATATTCGAGATACAGTAAAAATCATATATCATGCATTACAAGGTTTGTAGTGAACTTAAAACAATTGTTTTAAGAACTAATTTTAGTAACGGTCGATATTGGAAATATACATACAATAATTTGTTTTCCCCGCTAAATTATACGTTTAATAATAAATAGTAAATAGATAATTTCATGCATTATTTCAACAACTTTTAATTAATAACACAAATTTGACGCTAGACTTAACCAGAAATAGGTCATTTGATACACTAGCAGCACTTATTTGCGTTTTTAGTTAGTAGAATACTTATACATATCTAAAAAGGAATTGAATTCAGAGATGGATACAACAATTTAACCTTTGTAAAATACATGATATTTAAACATTATACACTCATTTGCAAAAAAAACGGGCGCTTTTATTTTTTGTCTTGTCCGAAAACGGTTTCAAACAATGGAGGGAGGTGAAGGCTATGCTTATGCCTAAACCAGGCAGAAGTGACTATACACAGACGAAATTCTTTAGACCCATCAGTCTCAGATTCCTTATTTTAAAAACCATAGAAAGGTTCTGTGACAGGGAAACTAAGAGATCATTTTCTGGTGAGTCAAGCGTTGAGAAATCGCCATTCTCATATGTGGACCGCAAGAATAACCTCGAAGAAGTAAGACATGTGCAAATTAGTCTATGGACGGTCAGGTAGTTTCTCGCGGCCAATATACACAGTCATCGCCCGGCCCGCGGCCCTACATTACTCCGTGAGCACCGAGTTGCCAGGCTTAGCTTCACTCGAAATTGTGTTTCATGGATTCAAGATTATTGGAATAGGGTATTATTCTCCGATGACGCCAGGATATCCCGTACGGTGAAGACCGACGTCCGATGGGAACGCTTTGCAGTGGTATGTTTTGAACAAATCACACCTTATGGTGTAGGCTCTGTTACGCTAGAGGTCGGAATTCGTCGTTTGGATTGGCCAGCTCGAAGTTCCGACCTCAAACCGATAGAGCATGTCTGCAACGTTCCGAGGCAACTAGTGAGATCAGTGCAGCCGGCACCGCAAACCACCAGAGAACTAAAGAATGTGATTACCGCAGAGTGGGAACGTATTCCGCAAGAAACCGTCAGGAATATACTCTCTAGCATGCTCAGACGAATGCCAGCTGTGATTTCAGCAAGAGGTCACACTCCATACTAAACATCTGCTTTTACGTAATTAAAAAAATCAATAAAAAAGCTTGTTTTTTTACTTAGCGAACATGTTACACTACTAGCGCTTTGAACTCTAACATTAATTTCATCAAAATGTCATGATAAAATTGACGAAAACAATTCCTTGCTTTCTAATTTACATCATTTTGAGTATAAGAGTACTAAAAATTATCAAACAAACTAATAGTAACAATAAAATTTGTTTAGGTTCTTTGTTTAGGTGCCCGTATTTTTTTTTTGCAAAAGAGTTTATGTGTAAATTTATATTATTTAGGAAAACTACAGGGTTTCAAGTAAATATTCTGTACTACCAATTGTTTAAACGAAAATCTCGTGTTTAAATAATCTATTAAAACAGAGCTGGATTTAAGGGAATACAAGCGGGACCAAACAGGCGTCGTTTGTTCGTGGCAGGTGTGCGACCCTTCTTTTATTTAGGGATATTAATATGCTACTATTAAATCAAGAAAAGGTTGGATACGCGCTAAATTTTATCACATTGTTGTTATAGGTCTCGCGCTGGCTTAATCACTCTCCGAGCCTGAACACTGTAAAGTCCACCAATAGTGGCCCTATCTTTAAATATTATTCAATAGCTATTTATTAATTTATAACGTTTTAAAATGTAAAGTCGAAATATTGCCATTACGATTGATTGAAAAATTATCTTCTTTGACCGGTTATTAATAATGGAAGTTACGTGTGATCCACTGTGACCAATTTTTAGATAATCCGAAATTCCAAGCCCGGTTGGTGTAGCTGTAAGAGCCGTCTGAGGCTTCAGTGCCCTTAAGATAGTACAGTCAGATCGAAAAAAAAAACTAATTTGTCTGTAGTTTTTAAATTACTAAACAACCACATATTTACTATCAGACAGAAATATCTTCAAACTAATAATATGATTACAAAAGTTTCCAGGATGCCATTAAAACTATGTCATGCTCATCTTTTTAGTAAGGGTCTATAGTTGTGTTGTATGAGGGTCGGTCTACGAGAACACGCAAAACATACATTAAACAAAAGCATCCAAAACTACGCGAGGAGAGAACAGAGTTACTCGACAAGGTCAACAAGGTAGTGAAGGGAATAATTTCGAAATATAGAGAAATTAAGTTACCACTTTTTTTTTAAAGTCATCTAGAAAACAAAACAATAACGAAATGTAAATTTATGAAAATAAATACGTCATCACAGTACAGAGTTATCAAATTTGAAATAGTATTAAATGTGCTTTTTTTTACTTCTTAACAGATATATATATAAAAATGTGTAGCATGGAACAAATGGTAGTCAAATATATCGTTAATTACACAGTGCTGAAGAAAAATTACTTTTATAAAGAAAAATGTAACGAAGAAGTTCCAAATTAAGTATTATCATATTTTTGGATAAATTATAATAGAAAAAGAAAAATTTAAAAATATTTTATGGAGTATGAAATTTAAAAATATATTAAGTAAAACAAAGATTCATTTTATTCGATTTAAAATCTTTTAAAAGTATTTAAATTGCTGTAAATATTGTAAATGTAATAATATTTAACTGGTAATAGTAATGCCTAATTACGTATTGTGATGACTCAATAAATATATAAAGTATGAGTTATTAAATTAATGTTCATAATATAAAGTAAAATCAGTTCATTTTTGTTTAATATAAACTATGCGAAGTTATTTTCAAATTTTAATATAAGTTAGGTTTCATTTAAGGTAGGAATATATAAACCGTTTAGTTAAATGTAAAACAAAATATTGTAAATGTAATAAAATTTAACTGGTAATGGTATTACCCAATTACGTATTGTGATGACTCAATAAATATATAAAGTATGAGTTATTAAATGAATGTTCCTAATATAAAGTAAAATCAGTTCATTTTTGTTTAATATAAACTATGCGAAGTTATTTTCAAATTTTAATATAAGTTAGGTTTCATTTAAGGTAGGAATATATAAACCGTTTAGTTAAATGTAAAACAAAATATTGTAAATGTAGTAAAATTTAACTGGTAATGGTATTACCCAATTACGTATGGTGATGACTCAATAAATATATAAAGTATGAGTTATTAAATGAATGTTCCTAATATAAAGTAAAATCAGTTCATTTTTGTTTAATATAAGTTATGCGAACTTATTTTCTAAATTTAATATAAGTTAGGTTTCATTTGAGGTAGGATTATATAAACCACTTAGTTAAATGTAAAACAAAATATTATTCAAGAGAATTGAGAAAATTGCCAGCAAAGAATAATAGAATGATTACTTTGATTATATTTGGCAACACTGTTATTTATTAAAAATTTGTGTCATTTTGCTGGCAATCTCTAAATGTATATTTGTTTAAGGGATTACATCAACACGGTTATTACTTGAATATGTAAAAAATTATAATAATAAACACAACATATGAAAAACATAAATGAATAACAAAAGCTTTTAGAATACTGCACTGTGTCACTTTATTTAAAAGAGTTTAATTACAAATTTCATTACTTTATTAGTAATAAATCGAACTGGACTGTAAAATAAACCAACGCTATACCCTCTTTTGACTTTCAATTCAATGTTCAGTACAGTATTCTTTGATGAAGATAAATTATTCAAGCAAAGAAAATAAAAGTGACGGCTCACACTGAAAAGTGGTACAGTAAGTTCTCTTCAGACGCGTTTCTCTTTTTCATTAAGTTGTTAAGGAAATCGGCCAACTCTTGCGGCCTTCTCCTGCGGAACAAATTAGTCCTATGTTTATGTCTTAAGTATTTTTTATATAACTTTGATATATTATATTATTTAGATTCAGCATTTAAACTATAATTATGTATTAAGCATATGGGCAATGAAGGCTCTTAGTTCCAATCGCACAACGAAAAAAAAAGTAATCCATGATTTTTAAAGCTGCGAAGTCGCGTGTCATTGGGTGCGGCGAGTATAATATTTTAAGATAAAACTTTAGGGCAACCTTTCGGACACAAAAATGGAAGGAAATAAGTACTTGGTCTAGTATACGACAAAAAAATAGAGCGCGTTGTGGCTCGTGCATGGGCTAAGCGCGCACTCTTATTCAATCCTTGAATTAAACTTTTTGGTTTATGAAAAGTTATAAGCTCGTACACTTTTATACCGACCTTGAACCCCCTTCCCCAAGGAGCTTTGAAAACCCTTCTAATCTCAGGAATACAACAAAAGGTTATTTGGCTACGATATTCTGTATTACGCCAGTCAGGCTGCCCCTAGTAGAGGAATAAGAGATTTCTCTGTGCCCTACCTCCCTTAAGTTCTTTGCGATATGTCGCGGTTATTATGGTTCTTTAGAGCGCTTGGTCTTGCAAGGCAAGGTGAAAAGCGTAAGAATATGCGACATCCATGCAGTAGATAAAATAGATTAAGTCTGCTATGAACGGACATATTGTATAAGTGCATAAGACTAACAGTTGATCGAGATAGACGGAATATTATCGTGAGACAAATATTAGCGACCTTCAATTACACTATACGTACTCTGTTAAGAGCGAAATGACTGAGAAGATGATACGCACGCACGATTATAACATTATTCACAGAAGTTTCACTTCGACCGCGCATACTAAGTAGTTGTTAGGCTCCATTTTTTATTATATCCGATTCGCTTTTGAAGTGAAAATTTCTTTAGCACCGTTGTGATTTGAAACTCGATGAAACAAAAAACGCGACAGTAAAAAGAGACAACCATATATATCTATAGGATTTACCTACTAGAGAATGAGATAGAATTCATTTACATTATGCACTGTTTATGCAAGTCCTGATTTTCATGACTGTGATCGTCATCGGATGGGCCTAGTGGTGTGAGACGAGCAGACTTCATACGCAGCACGCACGAGTGGTCGATAGTTCGAATCCCGTTGATTTAGGATGTTTAAAGAACATATTTTTTCTGAAGGTTTCACTTTTGACACGTGTGAACTGCAGCACACATTTTTTTTTTTCGTTGTGTAGTACAAAACAATGAATTGTATCATTACCCATAATATTTATGCATTACAGTAAAGTAGCGCCGATATGACTATTAAATATAGAAAATTATTTCAAGAGATATAATTAACGAACCACTTTTTTTATTATTTATAATTAAAATGTATGACTTTATTTTGACCATATAAATGTTACATTCAATAAATATATTAAAAACCAGTTCTTAAATGGAATACATGAATCTCAAAATTACACGGAGTGAAATATTTCATATATCGTCGTTCCTTTTCACTAATTTAACATTTGGAACATATATAAATTTGTTCGTTTATTAATCTCTCAGTGCAATATCAGTGCGAACAGTGACCAAATTAAAAAAAAAAACTATGATATATGAGTGTGTTGCAATTGGTACATACCGGCTGACCTCGGCGTGCGCCTTCTCCAGCTGGGAGTGTATTAGAGAGCAAAGCTTGTAACATACGTTCCGCGCGGCGCCGTCCACGTCGCCCGTCTCCGCGGACGCTACATTATATATTTATATAATTAATTAAGAGCAGGGATGTAACAGGATATGAGATTTCGGATCTGGATTTGGTTATATATTTACTACATTTTTTAAATGTTGTAAAGTAGCAATCATATAGATATTGATTATCTAAATTGCTACAATATTGCTTAATCATATATCGGGGCCTATACCTACTGAAAGTATATATCGGACGAATATTCGATGCGATATACCTTTTTCATATCGAATCAAGCAGAGCGAGTGAAACGCACAACCTAAAGGCCAGGAGTGCTTGACGTATGAAAGAGAAACAGCCATAATTCAAACTATTGTGAACCCTATAACTTAATGAACACTTCTGAATTTTTTTCTTATTGTTTTGGTAAATTTCTAATTAATATAACATGAATTATGTAATTAGCAACAAAATTTCAAAATTCAACCTTAATATTAAATCAATAGATACTCAATTATTCTGCACCAGTTCCTTTGGTTTAGCGCAGGTTCATCTTTGGCAATGAACTACACATTTTGACCAAGTGTTTATTGAACATTTACAGGGGGAAACAATGTTTGAAAGTTTTTCCAGATACAGCTGCAATAATTTCTGGATAATCTATACGGGTTTAGGTAGCAGTTTATAAAATAAACAAATACACGAGGACGAAGTCATATTAATGCTGCTTAATATTGAGAAATATTTATTTGGAAATTACTTCTATATATCGACGGCTCCCACGCATAAGGTCGTAATGCAAAAAACGATATTTTTCAGGAGAGCTATTTTTGTAAACGTTACTGATATAGTTCATTTGTGTAATTCAAAAACTCATAATTTATAGAAGATATTAGTATTCAGGAATTCAGTAATTAGGGTTCAGGAATGTTTAATACGGTATATTATGGTTCTAATGACACAAAAATACAATTTTACTCAAAAATGTGTTTCGACTTTATGCGTGGGAGCCGTCGATATAATCATATCAATTCATTATTTTAAATATCTAAGTCAGAAAAGATTCTCAATACATAGTATTCAGAACAATAGTTTTAAAAGCCGATATCAAATATCAGTACATAGATTCGATTTGATGCCCTGTTTGATGTTTGTGTACTCGCCTACAGCTTGCCATATTGCTTAACGTTACTACTCCACTCCTTAGTATCGTAGCGTGACGTTATACAGTTTATAATCTTCTACAACAAATATGCTATAAAAAATATTTTACAAATCTGACCGGTAGTTCTAGAGATAAACGCGTCAAAGTTAAACAAACAAACAATCTCTTAAGTTGTATAATGTCAACTATAGATTATGGTTTTAATGTGTTTGATATTATGATGATGTAGCTAGACTTTGTACATGAATTATTGTAATAAATCGAAATAAGATACAATTTAAGTGGATTTATTATTATATTCAACAGTTTTTAACACCTTTTATTACTTAAATCACAAGATAATTATTTTGTATTTATAGTAATTACTTACTGTTTCCATTATTACCACTTTCGGAAGCGGTGTTTGTTTCTGAACCGGACGCCTGCACCGGACCTATGTTCAAATGCAGCGGTTTCCTCGGAAGGCTGCTTTCAACCTGTTTTCAAAACAATTGATTAATTTAATAAACAAGGCGATTAATTAGATAAACGAATGCGGCTAGCGTGCAAGAGAGAGAGAGAGAGAGAGAAGTGATCAAAAGCAGACGAGAGACTCGAACCTAGCGTGAGAGAGCAACAAATGTAATCTTTATTTTATATAGGGTTAAATAAAACAAGTTTATGAATTAAAAATCACCACATATTTAAACTTTAGTTATACTGTTGCCATATATTCAGCCCGTTACTTTAAAGACATCATTATCAGAGCCATTTTTTAATTATACTGTATCTAACAACCATAATATGCAAACATTGCTAAGTAAAAAAAATGTCAAAATGAACCTCCATAGGTTCGATGGTAACATTGGCAGTGATGATTGCGTGAGTCGGCGGGTCTGGCGGCACGTCGACGGACATGTCGGGCGACTTGTCGCTCATCTCGTTGGCGGGATCGTTGGGCGTGAAGAGACGCGCCAGCTGCTCGTGCACGCGACGCTCGCCCGCGCGCGGCGTGCTCGCTCCGCGCTCGCGGACGCGCTCGAGCAAACCCTGTGTACGGACGAAAAAATAAAACGACACAGAACATAAATACTATCGTGACTTGAAATAGTTCATGCAATAAAGTTCGATTATTTCTTCCAATGTAACAATTAACTGGATTATTTGAAATGATACTAGCAACATTTGCAACTATCGAACCAAATATTTTGTTTAATTTAATAACCATTCTATTAAACTCGTTACTTTAAAAAATATGTACATATATAAAAACTGTTAATTTTAAATACATCTTTTTTTTTCATCAAAAATTTATATAAACAGAATTAAGGCTTATGAGGTTTTATAGCTTGAAAAAAATATATAAAAATAAAAATGGGATGTGGCTGTATCGCAATAACGCGGTGTATTTTACGCAAATATGTGTCCTCGGACGCTTTATTACGTTCCCGGCACCGCTTCACTGTATCATAATAATATGGTGTTTAATTTCTATTACTCGATTGCTGTTGAGAAACCCTTTCCAGAGCTTTCACAATTTCTATACTTACATTTGGCTTTTCGACGAGTATAGGCCGAAATTGTTTTAAGTTATCTTAAATTTAATTTTATCAATATTATTTCACAATAACTATTCCACAGTAACGTTTTGTATACGCAATTGATAAATCTTGACGAGAGCTGTCGATTGAAACTAAAACGCGCGTCGTAGCTTCACAAATTCATACAAAAAGGAAATTATGTGAAACGCCTCAATTGACGGCGTATCGCCCACGCACGATGCGTCACGGTTCTCCCTCTATGTAACTAAGGCTATGATACTCTATGTAGATGCCAACTGTATCCCCCTATTTTATCATAGTTTCCTGGACTATCTTCGACTATGCAAGAAAATTTAAAGACGTATGTGGTGTATCTTACCAAAAAATGGTCTTCATGGAAAAACGACGTGCCCATTAATCGATCCAAAAATCGGCAGTCCTTATATAGATTGAGTAGTTTACGCATTATCTATTGGAAGAAAAAAAAACGACAATTATAAAGGTGCTCGATTGCTTGCATGTGTTTGTTTAAAGTGCATACCGTTTGTGTGTTTAAAGTATATACAACTTCTTGTGTGAAAATAAATTATTTAATCACAATACACGTCTATTTTTGTGCGAGTGTTCGGCGCCATAATTAATTGTAACATATATAGTTATTTTTTAGCTGCATCTAGGACAGGAAGTCGATAGATAATACAGAAAGTTTTTTGATGTGTAACATTTTCCTCTCTGTTGCTGCATATATTTTGGGAGTGATTTTGGAAAAGAGACGGAAATGTGTTACAGCAAAACCGGGAAAGCGCGCGAGATTTCATTTGTTTCAATGTTTTAGGTCACAGACACACATGACACTGCATTATACACACATGCACGCCATATAGGTACATAGGTTCTGTAAGGGACCTTCCCTCCTCATCAGGGGGAAGAAACATGTATATATGTATAGGTAGTTTAGATCGAATGTTAGGGAATTAGCCAGATCGCGACTTAATTGCATACGCGCAACAGTCCGAGCCGAGGTTCGGCCACTTTGGCATCCTCGGATGTTGTTGCTTAGCTTTCGTAGCTGAGTGCCCTAAGCGCTCGCCCCCAAGCCTGGTGAAGCTGTAAAAGCCGTAAAGGCTCCAGGGCCCCTAAGGCTAACAGTATAGTTAGTTCGAGAAAAAAAAAAATGACCCATAAGCGCGCGTGATGGCGGAGAGATGGCTCCAAGATGGTGCCAACCCATTTTGCGAGAGGTTGGTACCACGACGTACTGTCGGCCAACATAGTGTATGCGTGTGTGTGACGAGAAAGAGAAAGGGAAATAGAGAAGGAGAACGCATCAGCTGTGCACTCATCTACAGTGTTGTGTATAAAATCTGAGGGTATATTTATATGTGTAAACTATATTAATAATTATCTTTACTATTAAGCGTCTGACAAAGTTCAGCATTTAAAAAAAAATGCGAGTAAGTATATAGAATTATTTGAATAAATATTTTAGTGTGGATCTTTTTTTTTTCAGGATTTAAGGTACTATTGCGTATTTACCACGACTAGAATTAAACTTGCGCGCGCCGTCATATAGAATTACATATATTTCTATACTTAGAATATATTCGACCAATAATATGACCAATAAATTGACTTCACATATATTTCATCTCAATTTCATATTAGGATATCAGATGTTACACATATGCGACTACTGTAAAGCTCGTTTTTTTGAAGTAAAACTTCTTATGCGACTTCCAACGCGTTAAACGTTTAACGCACATTATCGGTGTCTCCTCTTTGTGTGAGCCAGAGCGAGAGAGCAAATGTCGGTGTGTATGTATATCGCACACTGTTTAAATAAAATATCTTTTAAAATGAAGTTTCACTTCTATCGTGTGTGAATCACACACACACCTTTTTTTATATGCACATATCTAACCTCCTGGCTCTGCAGCGCCGGGTGCTTCGCGAACATCTCCTCGAGGCGGCGCATGGCGACGCGGCCGCGCTCGATGTGCGCCGCCAGCCGCGGCTCCAACAGTCTCGGCACCGCGACGCCGGTACTGCTCGCTTTCTCATTCGCTTGCGATTCCGTATTTGGATACTCTGTTAAAAAATAGACCCATTGCACATTTGCCTGTATCCCTGTGTGTGTCAGCTATAAATTATAATATCTTAATTTAGAGCTATAAAGGTATAGGTAGGATCTCACTGACCGGAATTGCACTGTCACGAACCGGCGCGACACGACGCGGCTTTATTTAGTACACCGCACTTGAGCTGCAGCGAAGAGAAAATTTCAAGCAAATTTTGTATGTAGGAGTTAGATTATACGAGAACTTTAAACTGCATTTATAATATAAAATATATGCTCTATAACTCTAAAAATAGAACTATGTAACTATATATAATTATTTTTGGTGCTTATTGGCTAACTATTTTTGATTTAGTGATATAATAATCACTATGACAAAAAAAGAGAAACAAAATAAGAAAACCTTAGGCTTAAAGAATGTATCAATTCGCGTTACCATTTTGAGCCACATTATAATTTAAAACATCAGATGAGATTGTGATCGAACGCTAAATCTTTAAAGTATAAAAAAAGTTAAGCAACAAGAAAAATAAAAGCAAGATATCTTTAATATGAAAAAAAAAATAGAAGGACGTTTGTACTAAATAAAGACGCTTTGCAGTGCAGTTCCGCTCAGTACGGTTTTACATTAAGCGTTATCCCTTGCATTTTAATCTAGAAAATATACACGATGGTTTCCAAAGTGGCAAGTGATTTTGATGTTCCAGTTCACATTTTCTCATAGTTTAAATAGAAATAGTGTTTAAAGTTATACTTCTTTCTTCTTATTATTAATTATGGCTCGGCACTATTCGTGCATTAGGCCAGTGTCAAGTATTTTACATTTTTTCAACAAAGCGAGGGAAATATTCAATAATCTTGAAACATCGCTCCAACACGATGGCGGCACCCTTGTTAAAACTTTCCAGGGAGCCTTTGTAGCAACTTAAAATGCATGTTCCTAGTTATTTATTGTAATCCACTTCACTTGTGCACAACAACCACACTACATCACGTAAAATGCCGCCAAAATATTACATAATATAGGGCCAAATGACATAAGTTTATGTATTAAAATAAAAACCACCACATGACACTTTAAGTTACCGCCAAAAACTCACCTTATACTTCTTTAAAAGTGTTTATGAAAATAACTAGTGAACTTTTACGATGAGCGAGCACAATGTAACAAAAAGTCTACACTATGAAGTTATTTGTTATGCGTAACATTCAAAGAAGCATGGCTTTTAACGCACGTACATACCTAGTACAAGCTATCCACATTTATTTTTAAGGAGAGATAAGGCACAGAGAAATCTCTTTGGAAATTTCTCTCTATTTGGAGCGGCCTGACTGGTGGGATGCCTTCACCCTATAGAAGATCGCAGCAATAACCTTGTGTTGTGCTTCTGCGTTGAGTAGGGTTACCAGAACTCTTTAGTTGGTTCAAGGTCGGCAAGACGCTAGTGATAACTCTGCTGTTACAGGCGTTCATAGGCTAAGCTATGCCACTTGTATGACAACTTAGTTGTATAAAAAAATCCTGCAAAATGAACAGTACTGAGAGCCATCCCATGTTTATAATATTTCAACTTACGTGGAGGCGTCGTGTCAGAAGCGGGAACAACGACGAGTGCCTGGGCAGCGGGGGGAGCGGGGTCTGTTGCGGGGGTGTGAGGTTCGGGCGTGCGGGGGTCCGGCTCGTGGGCGGAGCTCTGGGTCTCCCACGAGTCCTCCGAGCCGGAGCCGTCTGAGCCCCACAGTTCGCCCTCCTCAGAGTCATATTCCCCCACCTTAACACATAAACCGTAGGCATAAAGTATTCCTTTCTTGATTAACTGACCATTTGGTTCCATACATATCACACAAAATTTTGCACAAAACAATGAATTTCGCATAAATGCATGACTGTTATTAATGTTACAAAGAATAAAAATAATATTGCTCGGGGCTTCGCTTATACAATTTCAATAATTTTCATATCCCATAATATTAAGAAAGCCAACAGGCGTGTTTTATACAATGTAAAATATTCTAAGACATTTCTATAAGTTTGCGGAAATTATTAAATCTGTATGAGTAAACTGTTTTAGGAATCTAAAATACCAGATGCTTTCATTTATAAAAAAAAATACAATAATAATGAATACCTTATAAAGATCTTGCGGCCAGCACATGCTTGTGTGTCCATCTACCCACCATACTTTCACGCGTCCAGATGGAAAATTGTCAATGACCTGCAAAATAAAAATATTCATCAGTCCGGAAACAGACCAATTGTTAATCAAATACCAAAAGTTAAAAAAAAAAAATTCCATATCAAATTTTTAATTTTTATGTAATTTTCGAGGAGTTTTAAATACTATACAAAAAACCAAATAATCGTTTCATTATTTGATTATAAACGTAATTAATAGTAAACGTCAGATGCCTCAATTATATCTCTCTTTTCAAATTTCAAAGCACACTAAATATTACTTACAGTTTTAACTATCAAGTGACGTCACAAACTAGAACATCACGGCGGCTACCGTTATCGCACAGAAATTTAAAATTTATTTAAATGCCCTTTTAGAGAACTTATTAATGTCATAGAATTGAAAATAAATTATGCCAATTAAAAGTGGCTAATTATTTGTAAAGGATCTTATATATCATGTCAAAAAAATTTACCGTGAGCTAACGAATTTGTGTAAATATGAGAAAAAATGTTACGCTGTTCTGTTCGTTCTATCATTAAGGCTAGGGCATGATGTGAAGGTTAATAACAGAGTGAAGAGACCTGTCCCGCGGTGCAGTTAGTGTCCTCCCCAGTGAAGTTCGCGACCCTGATGACGACGGTGCCGGGACGGTATTGGAAGTCCGGGTGGTCCTTTAGGTCGTACACGCTGACCTCACTCTCATACATCATTTGTGGACTGCAATATATTCAAAATTAATGTTGAATCGTCAACTTTCAATGAAATCCAAACTAATATTAAAAATTATTGTTATTAATATTGAAAAGTAACTATGTCTGTATGTATGTTTTAACCTGGGAAGTGTGCTTGTACTGTGCTTAACTGCAATGATGGCAATAGCAGTGGTGCTTGATAGACTTTGCTATGATTTTGCCGTGCTACTATTAAAAATAAGTAACAACTAAACGCTAATATCTATAATTTTGTAATCCAGAAAAGTCCACAAAAATGTATAAAGTATAAAACAATGTGAGAACAATTAAAACCTCTAATTTAGTGATTTTATTTATCAAGAAAACTGCGAACTAGGAAGAAATATGTTTTTTTTTAAATATAAAACCTCATAGAAGACAACAATGCTTCACAACTGTAACTCTACTCAGTGCCTGCTCTAGCGGTTACGTCGCGTCGCCCCGTAGCCTAACCATGTAACTGTAAACCACCTAGCAACCGGTAATAATTCTGAAATAGTTACTGTCATTGTCAAATTCGTACCACGTGTCGAGTTACCGACTGTGCTGCCCCAAGCGAGTAACTGAAATACTAAGAATCTGAGCAATCTCTACGAAAGCTTTAAATTTCGTACTACGTAAGCCCAGCGACCGTGACCGGACTGCGACTGTTATGGAATTTGAACTGTCAAACAGAAACCAGACAAATTGCAGTTACTAAGGTAGTCATATTCAGTTACTTCGTGGAAATGATTATAAATATTATTTTAAAACCATTATTTAATAAATATCTGCTGCTCGAAGATACAAAGGTTTGTTATATTGAATTGTTCCATCCTAAAAAGTGCAAAATAAATACAATTGAGTCTTCAAAATATTCCATATTTTTAACAATCGTGACCATACACATTATTACATAATATTTACCTTATTTTTTCACAAAACACAACAACAAATTTATTTTATAAATCACCATGACTACATAAGTCACCAACCACAGAACAATATACTCTCTGTCACCAACGTAATTTAACTTTCGGTTTCTGCCGGCGGTAACCATGGCGCTAGTTTCTATGAAGATTTCGTTGTGAGCGACAAATTAGAAACTGAGCATAAACCGGACTGCGACCGCGTACAAAATACCAAATCTGTGATTCGGTCACGCGACGATTTTGTAACGGTTTAGGGACTGGTTACTAGTCACTCTTTTTACATGGTCGGTCAGCGGAACAAAAAGATAAATTGTCACACCCTTAATTAATTTTTTTCAATAATATTGATATTTTATTTAAATTGTAATAAAAGCATATATTTATCATAGAAAGAAATATGTAACGTAATAAAGAGTAGAAATTTCTATTTAATTGGGTATTTCAGTAATTTTATCAAATAACCAAAATGCCGCTCCTAATTTAGGCGCACCGGGCAAATGTCCGGGTTGCCCGCCCTTAGAGCGAATGCTGCTCTACTCCATCCCACTTCCGAGATTATGTCATATTTTTGTATCAAGAAAAATAGAGAATGGATTGGCATATAAAATATGTCACTGTTATACAACATATAATATGTTTATTTAGATACTTGTGTTGCTCTGGAAAGAGATTTTATTTTTATTAGTTACAAACTTTTAACGAAGGTACAATTGGCATTCATGTTTACAAAAACTTACCTGGAAAGAGAAACAACATTTAAAGCTATTATCTGACAAAATCCTTTTTAAATTAAATTTTACAAGACAAAATTATAGCGTTGATGAATGTCGAAAGCTAATGTCAAATTTCATAGACACGCTAAGCAGTTTCATAGAGAACAGACGGCCAAAAATCGAATTAATGAAGGATGTAGAACTTCATTACAAATTAGTATAATTATAAATTGGATATAAACAATATGAAATCGTATGCATACTCACACAGGCTCATCGGAGCTGGTGTACGTGCGATACCAGTGCACGATCGCTGTACGGCCGTGATGATCGACGCGCTGTACGACGCCATACTCTCGATGTTTCAACTAAAACATTACACCTAAATCTCAGTAATATATGTATTGCATTTACAATCTAACACGTGGTTACCTTTGTTTTCTTCTGCCAAAACGTATCAATGAAGAATTTATTATAAATTTAAGTTGAAGTTATTAACGCGAGCTATGAAAAAATGACCACAGGGAACTTTGTGCGCCCATATTGTCACGAAAAGTCTACACTGTGAAGTCGCTTGCTAAGCCTCTTGTTTTATTGTGGTGAAGTTATGCGTCGATATACAAACATGTATAAACTTCTACTGCATATAAGTACACGCAATTACTTTTAATTTTAAAATATTTTAGTTATGCTTAGTAATGTTAAGATAGGGCGCATACAATGAAATATTATTCTATGATCAATTAATTTAAAAAAAAAAGTGCAACCCACCTGTTGATTCTCCTCAACATTAGCTGCGCCGCTAACAACAAAGTCACCCGGGAAGCACTCCTGTCCGTCGAGATGATGTATCGGGTATAACTGAGTAGATGGTATGCCCATTTCTATAGTCCCATCCTACATACAAAAAGCTAAACTTATCTATTTCCTGTCATATAGGCTCTATGATTCGAGAATAACTTAGGTAAAATTATGTTTGAAAGCAGAAGTTTCTACATGCATTTATAGTTAGTGTGATGTAATATCACAAAAGGCTAGCTATGTTTCAGGTGATGTAACATTACATCTCGATAGTTATGTTTTGAGTGATGTGATATTATATCTTCTTATTTATTTTTTGGGTGATATGGTATTACAACTCGTTAGCTGTTTCGGGTGATGTGATAATACATCTTGCTAGCTGTTTAGGGTGATGTGATGTTACATCTTGCTAACTGTTTAGGGTGATGTGATGTTACATCTTGCCAACTGTTTAGGGTGATGTGATGTTACATCTTGCCAACTGTTTAGGGTGATGTGATGTTACATCTTGCTAGCTATTTCGGGTGATATGCTAGTACAGTTAAATATAAGATTTGTTTGCTAGTACAGTTAAATATAAGATTTGTTTCTTGTAATGTAACTACTTCGTATATCTAGTGCGTACCTGCCAGACGACGTTAGCGCGGCTGGTGGTGTGGAGTGTTTCGACGACGACACGTTCCCCGAGACGCGGCGGAGGGGCGGGGGGCGCGCGCCGCGGCGTACGCTTCAGCCGCTTGCCGCGCAGCAGCCGCACCGCCAGCTGCGGCGAACGCTTCCCGCGCTGCGACGCCGCCGACGAGCAACGCGACGACCACGTGGCGCCGCTGTGTAACACAACCATTAAAATATGGATATTCTTTATGAAATTTGAGTAAAGCTTTTTTCAGATTTTCGAAGTGAAACTATGAGTAAAGTATTAGAAAAAGACCAGGAATGTTAATTAAATTTTACTTCTACAATACACGTGGTATTAAGTTGCATTTTATGTTGTCAAGTTTCCGGTTGAACACAATCTCACAAGATTTTTAGTGACAATGTGGCCCAAAAATTTTACAATCTAAGCTTAAAAAATGACAGGCTGTCACGTCCAATTGTCAAAATACATCCAATGGTGCTTGGCAACAGATTTTCAACTTAAGAGTGGTAACCAGCTAGCCAAGCTAGCATTGCAAAGTTAGGATATAGAGGCTGTCACGCATTGCTAGTGAGACGTTCTGAAGACGGGAGGGGAGAAAACGGAGACTTTTTTGAAGGAAACGCGCACACTTGAGTTTTCTTGGCATTGAACTCAACCAAGTTACTTGCTCCCCATAGATAGACGGTGCAAGTATTGGTTAAGTTCAATGACAAGTTCCTCTTGTCTCTTTTCTCTTTCTTCCCGACCACAAGGCTTGCTATAATAGCACCCATGAATGGTGCTGCCATCTGCATAGCAATGATTATTAGTACCATATCATTAATATGTAGAAGACACAGCACAGCACAGAGCCTTGAGAAACTCCAGCGTTTACCGAAATGAACTGCGAATCACATCCTTCTACAAGAACACGAATTCTGCGTTCATGTAGAAAGCCGGAGGTACAGTTGCAGAGGTTGTCGGGAAGCCCGTAAACCGGAAGTTTAGAAAGAAGACCACGGTGCCAGACCCTATCAAAAGCCTTCGCTATGTCGAGATTAATCGCCAGAACTTCACCATGCTTATCAATTGCCTCCCCCCAGCGGTGCAGTACATACGCCAGAAGATCACCCGTTGATCGATTCTGGCGAAAGCCATATTGACGGTCATCAATCAAAGAGTGATCCTCTAGGTAACGGACAAACTGGGTGTTGATGATCCGTTCCATGATGTTGCACAACACTGAGGTTACGGCAATTGGACGGTAATTGACAGGGTCTGATCGATGCCCCTTCTTGGGGATCGGTTGCACATTAGCCTCCCTCCAAACATGAGGCACGACACCAGAGTGGTGGGACAGGCGGTAAAGGCGCGTCAACAATGGAGACAAAATAGCTGCACATTTTTTCAGTACAACCGCTAGGATATCGTCCGCACCACTGGACTTCTGAACATCGAGCGATCGCAGTTCGACATTGTGACTCCGCAACTGGGAACTATAAGCGGTTGTGCCTTGCGATCATCGAGCCAGGAATTAGCCGCAAAGAGATTAGCTAGTAATGTCTCTTTCTCTTGCGGCTCGTGAGCCAGTGATCCAGTGATCCATTAGAGTACCTCAGCGAAGACAATGCTGGACGACAGAAATTAGCTTTGCACGGCTCGACTCGACTGTTAACCGGTTGACCTACGAGATCATGAACTATCCGTGCAATGTATTGGGCATTCGCTCGAATGTAGGCCCTCTTACAGGCTTTTATGGAAGAGTTGTACACTGATTTGAGAGACTTAATATTAAGATCCTTGTATCGTTGTATTGATACTTGTAATTGTTAAATCAATATTTGATTACAGACGGACTCCGGGACATTATGTATATTAAAAAATATCTAAAATAAACCTGCACAAGTTTACAGCGGAGAAGTAAATTGTTAACATGTTACCTGTCGGTGTCGCTGCCGTCGCTACTTGTGTTCTCCCAGTTGTCGGAGTCGTCATCGTTGTAGGGCGCCGCGGGCTTCGTGTCGCCGTTCAGCAGCGAGCTCTCCTCGCGCCTCGGCTCTGGGCTGTGGACGTGGGATTTGCTTAGCCCACTTTTCCCAATGATTTCATCATTTTAATATCACTATCATACATTTAATCATTTATCTATCGTTATACCTTATCACTAGGGTACTTATTGAAGTGAAAATTTCTTTAGTACCGTTGTCATTTGAAACTAAAAAGAGACAAGCATATACAACTATAGAATTTAACCTACGAGCGAATGAGATAGAACACATTTTTACATTATGCACAGATAATACAAGTCCCAATTTTCATGACTGTGATCGTCGTCGGATTGGCCTAGTGGTGTGAGTCGACCAGACTTCATATGTAGTACGTACGAGTGGTCGATAGTTCGAATCCCGATGATTTAGGATATTAAAAAATTATTTTTAAGGAACTTTTTTTTTCTGAACGTTTCAGTTCTGACACTTGTGTTATGCTGCACATATAATGTTTATTTTCTTGGATGACTTAAAGCTAATTTAACAGAATTTAAAGATCCTTATAAACCAATTTCGCTTCTTTTAAACTCATTAAACTTTGTATTTATTTGCATCGATTTTTTTATAACAGGACTGCAAAGTGACAGGCATTTTGCCTGCAAAGAGATAATAATATAATAAGATTAACTAAGAACACCAATGACTTTTCTTGAGAAATGTAAAGTCTATAGAAAACCTCGTAAAGATAAACGAGAATTAAAAACGCTCCGCAATGCCCATAGAAGAAGTTTCACAAGTGCTTTAATGTCTATTTTTAATAAAATTATATACTTGCCTTATTCCGGAATCGTTTTTCTCCTCTGTAGCTGTATCTTCCTGACTGCTAGCCATCGGTAGAGTGACGTCACGGATTGTCTCGACCTTAATGCTGGGGCAGTTTGAGTCTGCCTTGAGCACGTCATCGAGACATTCTAACTTCTCTTCTGCGTTGTCGATATCCATCACATTCTAAAAATATACTTCGATTTTAATAAACGAAAATTTGTATCAAATATACCAACTTATAAGAAGAGATTATATGAGATTAATCTTCATCGCAAAGCAACGATGGGGCAGTGGTAGCGTGTATGGACACCGCATTGATCGACGTGAGTTCGAATCCTTGCAAATGAGCCTGAGCTTTCGTTGAAGGTAAACATCGTAATGAAACCATAGCATGGTGGTAGGGACTTTTTAATGTCCGCCTGGTTAGCTACCACTCTCAAGTTAAAAATCTGTCGCTAAGCACCTATAGGTGTGTTCCAGCAGCTGCACTTGAGAGTCTGTTTTTAGCATGTTAACCATCTTGGGCTTCATCATCACTTAACATTAGGTAAGATTTTGGACTAACGCTAAAGGAAGAATTGCTTTATTTTGAATATAATTATTTTATAAGATCATAGGATTTACTTACATCGATTGATTTGAGTTTCCGATGTGACGACGCACGTTTCTTTGGTCTCGACGGAACGTGTTCACTGGAATTTGTTTCCGATTTTGACGTTTTCTTAATTGGTCTAGTCTGCTTACGATGATTTCTATAGTATTTACCTAGATATAAAAACGAACATTCTATTTAGTACGTACTCCTTTCAATATCCTTGTATAATTGAGCTCATTGTAAATAAAATACACGCGTGTCTAGAAGGGAAATGTGTAAGTATAAAGTTTTGCTGAATGGTGGGACACGAAAATTGCACGACAAGAATTTTTTTTTATAATAGTTCGTCACATTGTCTGCACTGGTTTAGAACCATCAGGGACAGCGAGAGATCGAAATCCATCGGCGGTCGCCGCTGTCTCGCCGGCCTGCAAACTGGACTGGATCGCAACCACCATACACCAGGTGTAACACCCGCTATTGTGACACGCTTAGGCGTCTCGGTTTCAGTATCAGCCGGAGTATATCCCAGGCAAGCGGGGTGGTTGGAATCGGTACCATTACACACATGGTGATAAGCCCGTGACAGTATCCTTTGGTTTATCGCGTTTCATATCAGCCACTGTATACCCAGCTGCAGGCGACAGCTACGACCAGCGTTGGATTACCGATATCTCGGTGGTCACGATGTGTTTGGATTGTACTGTACTCATCATAAGATATAGTGCCGAAAATTTGACGTGAAAAATTTTCCTCTCCTAGATTAGTAGAATGTCATTATCACTTTTATATCGGAAAATAATACACAGCACTAGAAATAAGTACTTGCGATGAAAGTATATATTATATAAAGTATTTCACTCACTCTGATGCTTCCTCCATTGATTCTTCCCGATGAACGTATCATCCGGGCCAATGGTTAAGAAATTCCTATCACCGACTTGCAGTGTGCACGGCTCAAAAACGTTCAACAGTTTCAAATTCTTCAGGTCTTCACCTAGATAAGAAGCAACATCAACAAATTGTACAGATACAGCATGCATTATTATTCCTGCATGTAGATTTGTTTTAAGTATGATATAAATGTAGGTTCCTCCACTTTTTGATGTGAAACATATAATAGCGTGATTGTACGGTTGTAAAAGCGTTCTGATGGGACGTCGCTACGTACCATTTAGCCAGCGACTTAGCACTCATCTCTCAACATTTATATTGAACGCTTCTCCATATATTACACACATTCATTACTTTAACTGTGTGTTAGTGTATCAGCGTGCTACGCTAATCTCATTGGTTGAAGCTTAAGTGAATATAACGACGTTACTGTAAACTAAAATTTTAAACTTATTACATCATTAACATATATATGAAGCAATTATGGCTCAGTGGTATGCGACTTCGCGTCGATTGACGTGAATTCGAACCTGTAATGAGCCCGAGCTTTCGGTGAAGGAAAACATCGTGAGGAAACTATAGCAGGGTGGTAGGGCATTTTCTAATGCTCGCCTGGCTAGCTACCACCCTCAAGTTGAAAGTCTGTCGCCAAGCACCAATAGGTGTGTTCCGGCAGCTACACTTGAGAGCCAGTTTTCCACTAGATTTAACATGTTATAATCTTGGGCCACATCGTCACTTAACAGCAGGTGAGATTGTGGCCACTACGCCAAACCTATAACGATAAAAAAGACCACAATGCTAAGCCTATAACGAACTTTTTAAATTAATTTCTTTCATCATCATCGTTTCAGCCGAAAGACGTCCACCGCTGGACATAGGCCTCCCCCAAAGATCGCCACAACCACCGCTCCTGTGCGGCCCGCATCTAGCGGGTTCCCGCAACCTTCACCAGGTCTTCGGACCCCTTGTAGTGAGTCTGCCTACACTACGTCTTCCGATACGTGGCCGCCACTCTAGAACTCTTTGGCCCCATCGATCATCCGCTCATAAGTATCTGGATGCCTGTATTTTTTTTCGTCTATATGTTCATATTTCAATATAAAAATTGGATTACATGTTACATCAGCCAAGAGTCTGATGACCCTTCATTTTTGAAGTGAAACTTCTTATGCGACTTCCAAGCGTTAAACGTTAAATGTTAAACGTTTAACGCATATTATCGGTCTCTCCTCTTTGTGTGAGCCAGAGCGAGAGAGTAAATGTCGGTGTGTATGTATATTGCACACTGTTTAAATAAAATAGAAAATGTCTTTTAAAATGAAGTTTCACTTCTATCGTGTGTGAATCGCACACAGACCTTTTTTTTTAAGTGCATAGATACCTTCGACAAGAAACTTGGGTTGCTGAGGCGCGCCCGACTCCGTGGGATGCGTGCAGAGCGCGCGGCACTGCCAGTGCACGCTCACACTCTCTGTGATAACGGCTTCCACGGTAAACTATACATAAAACCATTCATATTATATTGGTTAGCCCTGTGATTTGACGGTATGTTTAAAAATTAATTTTAATTATATTATAATATTGGCCTATTGAATTAAAGTCTAAAACAATACACATCTAGAAAAAAAATCAAATTTTTATCTGTTATTCACGTGATTGGAAGCACAAATCAGAAAATGTGATAACATCCTTAAAAAAATATATTTTTTTTAATTGTAGCTTTATTCATTATGCGACGACGTCACACATGGCCACATAACCATACTGCCGCGTTTTTATGGTCATTTTTTATTTTAATTAAAAAATTACATTACTTTTTAATATAATATAGTGTTTAAAATATTTTTTCTAAAGTTGTATACTCCCGGATTGTAATGATAATTACAGAATTCTACTACAATAATTCAGATTTTAACATGTAACATGTGTTTTCTAAAATCCGAGTTGTGCATATTATGCTCCATTGAATATTACTATATAAATGATTGAGGATTGCCGTGTGCGCGCATCACACAAACACTACTGGATAGACTTAATTATTTTTTGTTTTACCCCTTACATACTCGGTCCTTATTTGATTGACAAAGGCGTTATTTTGTGGAAATCTATATAATAATTATTTACTAGGTACTTATAAAAAAGTATCACAATATTGTAATTCAATAAAAAAAGTTATTAAAGTTATAAGAAACTACGATTTTTATAAGCACTACGCGTTCGCAATGAGTTTTCTTGCCGTGGTGTTATAATAAGCATCAGTTTATATATCAGCTAGTTATTTATAATTTTGTTTTGTATCGTTTCACACGGCTCAGTGATAATTATTATTGTCTTATTCTTTTAATATCATTCTTTATTTTCACTTTTCCATTTATTCTGGTATAATTTTATATTTTTATCTTTAGCCTTCTGAAGTATATTCAACACATAGGGAGAAATTGAACTACAAAACTATGTATAACTAAATCCATGGACTAATATTTCCAGTGACAGGCACCAATTAATATGATGATGATACCTTATGATCATGCATCTTATGCTTTCGGGCAGCTTTCATTTCCTTAGTCATATGAAGCCAGACTGCATTATCCAATGAGCCAAGAGGTCCATAAACCACCTGCCCAGGGTAGAACTCGGAAGACGAGTAGGGTGTCGACCGACGGCGACGCATGGAGTAATCTTCGAGAGGACATGAATCAAGATCTGGGTATTCGAGTCGAGATCCATCTCCTGAGACCAGACGAAGCTTGCTGTGGACAGCCTGAGAAATACATTTATAATTAACTCAAAACTTTCAACCATTTAGTTACAATAGTGACATGTGCTATAAAACATGACATTTTATGACATAAAAGCTAAAAAGCAACTGTTCATGTTTGTAATTTAGAATAGATGGTTTAACTAATTTAAAAGCAATCTTAGGATTAATATTATATCAACTGATGTCTCTCACCAGTAATTTTTATTGCTTAATAAAATGTCAACAATATTAATTGTTTGGCTCATCAATCTCATATACCTATCATGGATAGTGGAGTTTTTGCTTTTTTACCCGTCATATTTCAATGGCACAATATAGAACTAAACACTCAATCAATTGATATAAATATCATACTAACATTATAAATGTGAATGTAGATTTGTTTGTTACGCTTTCACGTGAAAACTACTTAACCGATCATCATGAAACTTTGTACACATATTCTTGGAGGTAGTAGAAGTAACATAGGATAGTTTTTATCCTGGTAACAACAATTTTTTTCGTCCACTCGAGTGAAGTCGCGGGTTACGCTGGTATATATACATGTTAATTACAAAATTATAGGATTACCTACTTTATGTACTGGCATCATTATTTTTGAATCAATTATTTTAAGAATCATATACAAACACAGGCAATATAATTTATTGTAGATATGAAAGAAGCTGATAGAAATTTTATTATAATAATTACCTTAGAAGTTCCAACCCAAGAGTCGAGGCACACTGCCAAATCAGGAGTGAAATCTTCCAATGGTTGTAGTCTTTCACTAGCTACACTGGGGATCACATGTTTGGTGCCGACTATTTGGAGAGCTGCAGTCATTATGATATCACGGCAGTATCCACGTTGGGTGTCTTTCCCGGCTATGAGTCGACGAACAACATCTCCTGGCATAAGAGACCGGTCCGCCAGGCCAACCTATAACAAATATAATGATTATTAAAAATTTAGTATTACGGTTTAAATATGTAGGTGCCACGGGACCTGCAGTATGAAAAAAACTATTTGTAAAGTATGAACGTATTATTTTAAATATACCCCGATTTTATGCTTTAGGTGGGACATAAACCAAATATATATTAGTCATAAAATCTAAGAAAGTCATCTCACGGGTAAAATATTTTTCTTCTCAAGCAAAATTTAATCATAATACATTTTTTTGTTCCCCGTTTTGTAGCATAAATGCGTTTATCGTTAAAATGTTTTCTTTACATTTTCAATTGAACTTAGGCTTCTCGCAAATTTGTAGCCATCATTGAACTTGTAGGGCAAATTCGAAAATCGATTCACTTATAAAGGGATAGCGCAAGTCAGTTTAGCGCAAGTCAGGGTAGTGCAAAACCGGGTAGCACAACTTGAGGTAGCTTTCAATTTTCTAGTGTTCGCCTGCTGGCACCAACCTCAACTTGAAAATCTGTCATCAAGAATCTACCTATTAGTTTCCCCCAGTCGAAATTGAGAGCAAGCCTATTTTAGACTGACTGTGTTACCATTTCAAAACATAATAACATTGGACATATTTAGAGGAACCCAAAAACCCGTGTACATAGTCACAGGTGAAATTGTGGACAAACCCTAGATCATAAAAAAATGTGGCTAACAGTTTACTCAAAATGAAAAAAAAAAATTTAGACTAAACTGAATATGTTACAACAAACATTGTGTCTAAATATGAAAATAATCATATACACTTTTACGTAACATATGAAAAAAATATAGATCAAATGAGAACAGCCCTCTTAAAAGAGAAAGTAAATAATGTATCTTTCTAAATCTGTGTGCAGTGTGCGTAACCTACAAAACTTTCATATTAGCAATAATTGTCCACAGCTAAACAATACAATGATATTTATTTTGGAAAATTTTACAGATATTAACAAGCATTAGTTAAATAATATTATTAATTAAAAAATAATCCTCAACTACATTCTCACCTAAATGTTGGTGGTTAACTTTTGGGATAGTTCCTAATTATATGTGGGTAATAATAAGGTGAATAGTTTAAGAAAAATAAAATATTACAAAAGTGATATGTAATTTTTACATATATTTTTTGAGATACCTTATTTCAGACCAATGTATAATATAAACAAGATGGCTTTGAGTATTGTGTTCAATGAATAGATTTTTATATTAATTTAAAATTAATATTTATATTCGTCAGTTTTTAAGTAACTTTCGAATTCATAGTGTTGTTCAATTTCAGTTTTGAGTTCGAAGGTAGCAAGATTTTGAGACATTCAAAGGAGTGTTCTATTATTTCAGCTTACCCTAGTTAAGACATAAATTGATGATGGATAGTTTTTCCTGATACTTTTGCATGGTTCATTGTTTTATGTCAATATACTTTATAAGTTTATAAACATCAGATGCTATTAAAAAGTTACATGTATTATTTATAGGATTGGGGTGTATAGATGAAGATGTTAATTTCTATTATGGAATAGCTAAGAACTAAGAAAACCAGAGAACTTTCTGGATGCCATAACATATTAAAAGAATCTTTGAGGATAATATGTAAAATGGTTTGATAAAGTTAGAATAAGCCAATAAATTGATTGTTCATACAATCAGTTGTGTCTTTAGAGTTTAAACATTATAATCAAGAAAATGACACATTCAAAGATTTAAAAATATCAATTTAGAATGTTTTATAAACTATTACATTTCAATTGATTAGTGAATTCTGTAATGATTACATTTAAAAAAAAAGATAATACCAATCAATACATATAAATAAATAATTGACTTATCATATTTATTATAAACTGGATGTGAGCACAGCTCCAATCGCGTGTTTGTGTAACTTTTATTAAATTAAGATATTGTGATAGTTTTTATAATGAGTAAAACAAAAAAAAATGATCAAATGTATCCAGTACTTGTACTTGTAATTATTTAAAATAAAAATTATACATGAAAACAAAATAGCCAGAAATTAATTTAACTTTGGCTAACTTATTCCTATTTTTATTATTAAATCCATGTTTCTTTCAGACTGTCATTTAAATTTAGGTGCATATTCTTACAATCTTAGATATAAGGAAGTCTGACAAAGTCTAAACTACAGAAAAAGAAAAAATATAAAAGAAATTGGGATGTAAATCGAGACAAGATAATAAAAAGACATCTGGCAAAAGGCATATAATTATATATTTATAAATACAATTTGTGCTGTAAATTTATTCAAATTAAAATGGTTTCACCACATACATGTATAGACTAATATTAAATTCATACCCTCAGTAATTAAAAAAATAAAAACTATCCAAAAGTAACCATCAGAATGAATCCAACTGTTACTAAAAATTCAAGATTAATAACGGTTTTATTATAGAAAATTACTGTAAATCGCTAAATAAGAGAAACAATCGAAATACCTACTGTAAAAGTTTTTTTTTTTTGCTTACCGACTTTTCCGATATAACCCGCTCGGTGCCAGAGGGGTGCCATACAACACGAATTTCGCCTTTTTGTATAGGTGTTTCAATGTCGCTCTCTTGATCACTAGAGTTTGCTTCGTAGTTTTCGAGTACCAAACCGAAGACCACTTGACCGCGGTTGTTAATTTTATAAACTTCATCCTCGTAAAAATACTGAAAGTCAGTCGGCGAACCTGGATTTTGCCCCGCCATATTTGACGGGAATTATCTAAAGACACAAATAATTTTGTTTTTTACGTGATTATGTTCTTTCTGACAGCTGATTGCAATGTGTGGCGCATGCGTCAATAAAATATGCAACGGAACCGCCATCTTGCAGTAATCTGTGCAAAAAAAACACGTTTCGTTTTATCTAAAAAATTCAAGCTAAAAAAATTAAAAATAAATTTTGCTAAATAATCCCTTGTTTTAAGTCTATAAAATTGAAATTGTTTTTAATACATTTAATATTCTTTGATCATAATGATTGCCCACTTCTTATGGTTTGGCCGCGAAATACAAATTTACAAGTTTTAAATAATTTGTTGAGTAAGGAAAGTTAAATAGTGGAGCAGTAACCAGGTTCGGTATAGGCGAGCCTGCAACGCCTGTACCGCAGGCAGGCGCTATCAAATGAGGGGCGCCGAATTTCTTCACAATCCACAAATAGTTGAATGTAGGATGATCTTAAATCTTACAAAATATCTAAAAAAATTAAGCGCTAGCGTATATTTATCTTCTAAGCATCACCTACAATAAACATTTTTGTCTTCCGACTTTTGAGCGAGGGCATAACGATTCGCGCGTGCGTTCGCACGACGGCATTCTGTAGTCCACGCGAGCAAAGCCGAGGGCGCAGCTAGTATTATATATATTTTTCTATAACTAAGGTGATAAACAAGCTAACGGCCCGCCTGATGGTAAACGACTTCTGTATACTAGAGACACTTGTAATACCATAAGTATCACTAGGGTATTATCAACCTTGAACCCCTCTTCTTCATGGAGCTCTGGAAACTCTACTAACCGTAGGAACACAACATAAGTTTGTATGGCTGCGATATTCTGTAGGGTAAAGGTATTTTGTATTGTAGGGTAAGTAGTGAGAAATCTCCAAATAAATTTATCTGTGCCCAACCTCTCTTTGTTGTAGTTTTTGTGTTTGGAAAACCTGCTGTATAATTTCTAATCCAATTACTGGATTGAACTTACGTAAATTTATTTATTATTTATTAACATGAATAAAATTACTTATACATAAAAAATTAAGGTAAATTATTCAAAAATATTTAAATTTGACTAGAGGCGTGAACCACAGAATGTTATGAATTTCGCGTTACAGGCATATTTCCATAGTAATTTAGAATTAAATCAAACTAGTTTAGCGACATAGCTAGGGTCATCGAGGCCATGTTTGCGAGGCGATCGGAGGATGATGAGGACCACTAAATCGCACTTTTTGGGGGCCACTTACGGGTAGAAAAGTAAAATATGTGTGGACCTTCCATTGCAATGACCTTATTTTTTGTATTTTCTTAATCCAAATGCAACGGGCCCCGCATCTACCAGAAAAATAAAATATGTGCATTGCTATTTATTTGTTGACAGGTAATTAGATATCTTTTTCAATAATTATGGAAAAATATATGTTTTTGTTTTATTAATTAATTCTTGGTCGATTTTGATGATATTTTATAGAAAAGAAGCACAGCCTTTTTGTTAAATCTGTGCCGGAAAGCATATGTAATTCCATAATTATCAATAATACTTTTAGATATATATGTACTACGTACAGTATATGTTAATGTTTAGAAATCATAAATAAGGTTAATTATCAAACGATTTTGGTAACATTTTGTACTTGGGTCTATAATTATGTCATTCGTCAAACGAAAGACTATATTAATTCTCAATAATACGAGTAAAAATAATATTACGAGACGAAAATAATTATTTCGTAATTAACGTGTACGGAGCAGCGGGGCACCGCTACTTATTTATAATTATATTAAAAAAAATCTAATGGTTACTAACTCTGACTCAATATGTCTCGAGGAAATCTGCAAGTTCGAAAATTATCTCCATAGTATTGTCATCTAATGGAAATCCGAAAAAATGAACCAATGTAATTTTTAGCGTTTAAAATTACCAATACGAGCTGGACGCTACCCATTGGCTTCCTTCGGAAAGAGTCATGCTCAATAGTGGACATTTACGGGCTGGTGTTATAATTATTTATTGTCACCTTTAGGATAATTTGGGTAACAATTTGTCGGAATTCTTTAGCAAGATAATTAGATTACTTATCTTATTACATAATAACTCATTGGTTATATAGGTAGATAGATTTATTTAACTTGCTTTACTTATTAACCTTCCTCAGAGACCGTCATACTAAGGCCCATTTAGATAAAAAAATATTATTAGAAAAATCAATAAATCGTAAGGCACTCTAAATTATTTTAGGTACCTATTGTACAGTTGTGACGTTAGCTAGCATGCCACTGCTATAGTTAGCTTGGTTGTTCGGATCAATACTGTTATCAACGCAGCTGTGTAGGTGTTTACATGCGCGTAGTATAACGCTGAGCGTTGCTTGAATGAGGCGGTTGTCAGTTTTAAATCGTCGCTGTGTATGTGCAGTGAACCAAGGAAATGTGAATTATGCCGTTGCCAGATTTGTTAAAACGCGCATCAAGCTATTTTCTCGGCTTGGAGTTCGACGACGATGAGCCGCGGGATTACGTCGACAACGAAATATTGTTTTGTAAAAATAACGTATGTGTGCATCCACCGACTGTAGCCAGACACGAACTAGATATAGTCCACCATCCTGGTTACTTGACTGTCACGACTAAAGTATTCACAGATCAGCATAACAATGCTAAAAGGCCTACATTGTTTCTGAACTGGATTCCAAATTCGACATTAAGAAAATGCCCGTCAGCAGTGGAAACGAATCCAAGCGATGAACTCTGTTGTGTAACCAACAAACCGGCAACACCAAACGATATCCCGTATGCGAAATCATGCAACGACACTAATAAAACAAGAAAAATCGATGCCAATAACGAAAACGCCTTTTCTGATTCATCGGAAACAACCAGTCTCAACTCTAATTCAGATAAACAAAGTATTAAATCGTCTGACATTAGGTACACGCAGAACGACACGACACAAGAGGAATTATCGACGAGCTCAAATCCGACTGTAAAATCTATTGATTCCGTAAGAGATAATGTATTCAGTAGCTTTGAAAAGGAAGAGCTAAAGGACGATGTATTTGCATACGATAAACATGTAAGGTCACAATCAATGACTTCTGTGAACATTACCATCGCTAATCCGACTATAGAGAACGTCGACTTGACCCCTGATTCCATGTCAGGAGAGAAGTTTATAAGGTCTTTATCAATGAGTTCCTGCGATGAGGGAAACCCTAATTGGATGAGCACGCCAGAGTTTTTAGCCCTAAAACATAACTTGGTATTCCCGGATAGCGTACATAGTTCGCCTGTTCCACAGAGAAGAGCTCCGTTGAAATGTAGAAGGTGAGAAAAGTAATTAACATAAGTATTTGTATTTCTATTTACAAAGCTATAACCTATACCAATGGATATGAAACAAAAATTTTAAAATAGTTGTTAAGAAAGGTCAAAGGTTACAACGTATCAAAGTAGCAATATAATATCAACTCTCCAAGGGCATTTAATAGTAAGAATTTAATAAAGATTAAAAAAATAACTTACAACTTAACCTGTTGTATGTTACTGACAAGATATGATAATGCATTGCAAATGATAGGTACCTATGCATATTAAACGGTATGGATTTAAAATCGTAAATTTTAATGAGTTGATTTACATATAAGTAGATTCAAATTTATTTTTGATCTTTTATTACAGGTCCTTGTATTATTTCATAAAAATATTTAATTATAATCGAAGTATGCCTTTTCATTCCCAGAAAACTTATTAAGTGTACGCCGACGCTACGGTTCAGAAATCGACGTGAGAATGGTATTCAATAATTAAGTACATCCTAGTCTTTTAGGCAGCTAAGAGAGTATTATGATTAAATTATACTAACTAGACTAATTTGAATAATTTTTATTTTGATAAAAGATAATAAACTGGCAAAAACTAAAAATGTTTTTCTCGTACATACTTGGATAATTCTATAATCGGGAAATAAAATATATATACCTACTCGTAAGTAATTATTTTAGTCAAAAATACTTATTTGCCACTATAGTCAACTCCAATTATAAATATTCATAAAGACTTACATTAATTATAATGGACCTGTCGACCCGAGAGTACTTGTGTTGGCGTATCAGTACCAATTTGTAAAATACTCTTGTTTTGTATTATTATTAGCATGATAACTATATATATTGTTACGTTGTTCCTAGACATTAAAAGGAATTAGTATGTAAGCAATAAATTAAACGAAAAACACATTTGCCTTACTTACATATGTAGATGAATTTTATTGATTTAGTGACGTAACAAATTATTGCCTTGACATACATACATAGATAGTTTTATTAAATGTAGCTTCTCGTTTTGGGCTGTGCTTTTCTATCTCTGCAATAGTACTTTTGTCGTTGTTTAGCTTAGTATTTAACTACAATTTGATATCAACAGCACAGTGTAACAACAGTGAGATATCATCTTTGAAGTCTCGTGAAGATTGAGCTCACAACTATCGACCACACGATTGCTTCGTTTAGAGGTGTCCGTTGGCAGTTCTAAATCGCAGATTTTAAACATGATAGTGATAGCTACCTGTTCGAGCACTACAAAATGCTGCTATGACGCCATCTCGTTTTTTTTTCACCGAAATTTCGGCCTCATTGTTGGATTGAATTAGTCAACCGATGCGTAGTTCAAATGTGCTACCACCGAGCCATTTTGGCGTTTATCTTCAATCTTTAGCCAACGATTTTTTTTATCCAGTTGCACTGCAGAGTGGCTATTTTGTACATGATGGTGAGCACAGTACAATTCAGAAACATGGTATCAACGAGCATCGAGAGATCGACGGTCGTAGCTGTCATGCTGGCCTGAAAGTCTCTCGGCAACTGGATCTACACTGGATGATCCCGAAAACGGATTAACAAAAATACAGTCACTGCGAAGGGTTTATCAAAGTGCGCATGGTAGGCGCGACCTCGACCTCGACCTTTATCTATACTAACTTTATCTATACTAATATAATAAAGCGGAAGAGGTTTTTTGTTTGTTTAAACACGCTAATCTCTGAAAGTACAAGTCGGATTCGAAAAAAACTTAAATAAATGGCGCACCCTAACTGCTTTATTCGCGTGCACTGACGTAATGGTTAGTGATACGTAAATACAAAGTTCTAAAAAATATTACTCCTTAGTACATCTAAAAAAATTCGTGATACCATATGCCTATCTCTTATACAGAAGCCACAAAAAGGTATTTTGTGACAAAGTTTTATTGAGAATTGATTTATGAGCATTATTATTAGGCATGGCATATTAATCCTTACGAAAGAAAGTCACTTCATCATCAAGACAATTTTATGTAGATAAACTTTGCCTTTTATAGCATGTTATTTGGAAATATAATTTGTGAGATAATGTAAAATTAAAGTAATTCAACACTCGGCTCGGGTCTATAACTATAGGTGTAGTGACGTGAACGAGCCGTGTGAGTTGTGCCGTATAATCCTGGCCGCCCGATAAAAATATTGTCTAAACTGAAGTATTAGAAATCATCAATCAGCGATTTTTTTTTTATTATACGCGGCTAGGCACAGCAAGTTACTGGATACACAGTGGCTGATCCCGGAACGCGACATTCCTAAGCGTGCCACTATGCTGGGTGTTACACCTGGTGTTTGGTGGTCGCGATCCAGTCGGATACAATTATTGTGATGTCCTACCACCCAGCAAGAATACAGTAACTAACCAATACTGTTTCACCAGGTTTTCAGTTGATCTCAGCCAGATGCGTTCGCTACGGTTATTTTTCAATGATGACAGTTGTACGTGTGGCCAGTTAGTGGTCGCGTCCAGGGAGTCGCAGTACAAAATTCTTCATTTCCATCACGGAGGTCTGGATCACTTGGCGCAAGTGTTGCACAGATGGCACTCTTTATTGCACAATATTAAACTCACACCAGGTATGTTATCTATAGGATTGATGTTCGTTGTACTTATTTCGATTACTGTAGACTTTACTCGGCATTATCCTCGTTACTCGAGAAAAAACTTTTCTATCCAATACCTTAGTTTCACAAATAAAAACGTTGAAAACCAATCATTATTGATTATGATACGTTACGTAACGAATATAAGAAACTACTTCTTACTACTGTTATTTATACACGTTTTTTTTAAGTTCCTTACCCACACTCCTAGCGTAAATCGGAGATATTGTGTCTTCTAAAAATTAATTAGTACAAAAACTCATCGATCTGTGAGGATTCTCCCCAATCATCCCATACCATATTATTTACATTCTAAAGATCTAAAAAAAGTATACTAGACTTATTCTACGACATACCTGACTCTATGCCAAATCTCATTAGAATCTAACCAGCCATTTAAGCGTGATTGAAAGATAAACAATTAAATCCTTAAAATTAAAATAATGATTGTTTTCAAAATACAAAAATAATTTCTTCTATAAAATGTTACCAATGGTGGACTGTAAATAAGCACTGATCCGACGAAAAGGCCTTTTATTTTAATGAACTTACGTTATTTGAAAATACAACTGAAACAAACTTACAGTGATATGAAAAAAAACATCTCGAAAGAAAAACTAAGAATAATCAACACAAACTCATTTGAAAACCGTTTTACTAACAATTACTTAATTGTTCTTATTAACTAATAAGAATTAAGCCGTAAGCTTACCTAATAATTAATATTAATTAATTAACAAGGAAGCTTACGGAGTGTACATAAGGATTTTTTAATGTACGGCTGGAAAATCAAAATGTCAAAAAATACATATTTTTGCAAATTAAGACGAGCGAAGGAAGCTAACGAGTTTTCAAGTGTCAAAATTGACTTTGGATTAATATGGTCTGATAACAAAAAAATACAATCGTTAAACAAACATAATTACACATTTATAATGATGATGATGATATCCTCCTTGACCTATCCATCATAGGGAACCCTATCAGCTTCAGGAATGGAAACGAATTTGGCTCTCGAAACTAAATTTGTTTTATTTTAATACGGTATACAAAGCGTACCACATTGAAATTGACCAGAAGAATTGAAGGTGTAAACGTAGGGAGGCTTAGGACAGTTCTGTTTGAGAAAGCGTTTTGCATCGATGTCTTTTAGTCGATATGTCGATACTCGGTAGTCATTTATAATACAAAAGGCATGATTAGAATATAGGAACTGTGTACTTATTATTATTATTACAGGTTCTGAAGAACCTAACGTACCATACCGACACTTCATGGTCTGTCGTCCAGAAGTCCAAAGGTCTGAACAACACCCTGAAGAAGGAAAACTGCCTAAAATTAATCCCGAATTGTTTTATGGAAAAGTGATGAATGGAAAAGGTGTCATAGAGGACGATCTATTTTTAAGGAAGTGTGTCTTTTTCGGAGGACTAGATAAAGAATTAAGGAGAGAAGTATGGCCATTTCTTTTACATTGCTACCCATATAATTCGTCTTATGACGAGAGGGAGATCATTCTTCAAATACGAACTAGAGAATACGAGGAGATTACACGAAGGCGGCTACAAAATATGACTCCAGATCAGTACGCTATGTTTAGGAAAACGATACAGTGCGTGGTTGAGAAAGACGTCGTTCGAACTGATAGAGGGAACCCGTTTTTCGCGGGTGATAATAATTATAATGTTGAGATAATGAAGAATATATTGTTGAATTATGCTTTTTATAATCCTGTTTTAGGGTGAGTATCTATATCTATGAGTGTTGTGAGAATCGAGGAAGATTAAGAAGTTTATGATTGTAGTATTAACTACTTTTGATTACGCAAAATATAGTGTGAAGAAGGCATAGCCGGATAAGGAAGCCGAATCTGCCCCGCGGCCTTTTCTAGCGGCACTTAGGCGATCATTTGAAAAACTTGAATAATCGGTATTTTTCCTACTATCCCACCAAATCAAAAATATTGAAAAAAAAACCTCAGTTATACAATAGTATAAGAGAAAGTCTTTGTCAAAATTAGGTGATAGCATGTTTTCAAAAATGCGGAAAATATATTTTAGTTTATTTCTTTTTTTTAATCGGCTATTAATCTGAGAGTCACAAAAACAATTTTTCATGCCTTCTACTCGTAAGTATTTGCGAAAAAATCGCCATTTGATAATTTTTTGTAAAAAAAAACTAATACTGCTTGAGATTGAGAGATGAAATTTTACAGGTTTTTTTTTAATTTGGTATCTAAATGATCGCCTAAGTGGCGATAGAAAAGGCCGTGGGACAGATTCTGCTTTCTTATCCGGCTATGCATTTTAAAGAAAAAAATCGCACGTATCTAATATACTAATATTATAAAGCTCATGAGATTGTTTTTTGTTTGCACGCACTAATGTCTGGAACTACCAGTCAGATTTGATAAATTCTTCTCGCATTTCATTGCATATATATTTATTGGGGAAGGTCACAGGCCATATAACTTCATGCAACGACTCTAAGGAGCTTAGCAGTGACCATGAACGTCAATAAATCGAACTATTGTTGTTAGTCGAATAAATTTAGCACGGGTGAAATCGTGGGTCACAATTAGTGATGACTATAGTACTCTGATTAGGGGTTAAGGAAAACATTATCGCTGTTGTATTTAAAAATGCCCTTAGCTCGAAATTCTCATTATTGCTTGGATGTAAAAGGGGATTTTTTTACAGTTACACACAAGGAATGAGCGACTTGCTGGCACCGGTACTGTGCGAGATAAAATGTGAAGCCGAAGCGTTCTGGTGTTTCGTCGGTCTCATGCAGAGAGCTATATTCGTTTGTACGCCTACCGACAACGATATGGATAATAATCTCGTAAGATAGACGAAGTTGACGTCAGTATAATGCAGGATCGTAGCCAGGAGTTTTTGAGGATGGATAACTAATTCAATTTTTACTCTAAACCCGATTAAAGAACAACAAAACAGATATATAAACAAAATTATTATTGCAGTCGGGGAATCTCTTAGATCAAAAAGTGTTCCACGGTCCCTCAGATTAAAAAGTGTACCCGACAGCAATGTCAATTTTATTTACCTGTTTAGTTAGCAAGTAAATGAGTGATGACCTTTCGCTTTGTATATACAGATTAATTAATACATATTTTTTACTTTTTAGTTCGTTTTTAGACAGGGCAGTCGTGTTTTTTCAATGCGTCATTTTTATTAGTAATTGATGATTAATCATTACAAGTGACTGTTATGTTATTGATGTAGAAACATGAATAACATTATTTTAACATTTTTGTTCTCTCTTAGCTATTTATTGTAAACATGTTTTATCGCGTTATTTTATATACCTATCTACTTACTACTTGTGAAATCATTTTATCGTTTTTTTTATTTCTTTGAATCCTAGTTTACAGTTATTATCTATCGTTAGTAATAAAGCAAATAATGATGAAAACCTTAGTGGTTACCTAATTATGAAAATTTATGAATGTATTTTGAATTATTTTCCCATTTTACACGATCGGGTAGTTGAATATTCTATATAATAAGTTCGAGCTCTTAAGCAGTCTTGAATGGAAAAGCTAATATCAATAAAGAAAATAATTCCGGCTATTACTAATAAAATTTATCGAAATCGAAATATTTCAACACTCAGTATGAACAACATCGCAACATTTATTACATTAAAATACAATACGATAAGCAAAAAATCTGTATATTTTGAGTATTACAGCCTTACTAGCCAGTACTATAATAAATGTATTTTTACTTGATTAAAAATATATCATTGTTAATTTTAAAAATATATATTCCATGTATAACATCAGCGTTAATTAATTTCGGAAAACCACGGCCATGGCTAAATGAGATTCAAGCTCAGCCTCATTGTAGGGATTCTAAGTCACGTCAATCGACGCAAGTCGTACACGCTACCACTGAGTCATCATCGCAAAATAAGAAAAGGTGGAAAATGAAATGTATTTGTTGTCTGTTACAGAGTTATCTTCGTGAGCTTATAAGGATAATGCTGCCGCATTTCTACAAGCATTTAGAGAAACATGTCGATGCAATGGAATTATTATTTTGTCATCGTTGGATATTGCTGTGAGTAATTCAATCTTTTGTCATTGGTCTATTACGCAAGCAATTTTGACCACAATACGTCACAAGCTAGTATCTCATATAAACCATTTCTTTTTTTCGTTCTTTGCATATAGGTAGGTACTCACAAGTGTCTGATTAAAGAAACAGCCGCTCCGTTTCCCCTAAGCCAATAAGTTTAAAACTAGGTATCCCTTCCATATGTGAGGTTTATGTTTTTATTATTATAAATTGTTTAAACAGTTCTAAAGTAAATAATTTTTAATCCACTACTGTATAATGACTCAGCATATTAGAAAATATTTATAATAACTTTTTGTGGTGTATGCAGAAAGCTAGTTTTCCAAGCTGTAATCAGATCTAAAAATATACTTGCAGCAGCAAAAATCTTATTTCAAACTCCGTAGTTTTACATTAATAGGTAAGCCATGTAAATGGACATTCCAAAAATTACTACGTACTGCAAGGTTAGCTGTAACACTTGTCATAGTGGCAAGCTTAGACTTGTCCCATTCCGGGATCTCCTACTGCATATCCAATAATCGAATGGTGTAGTAGGCACGTTTCGATGTGTCCCATTCGGGGATCTCCTACTGCATATCCAATAATCGAACGGTGTAGTAGGCACGCTTAAACGTGTCCCATTCCGGGATCCCCTACTGCATATCCAATAATCGAACGGTGTAGTAGGCACGCTTAAACGTGTCCCATTCCGGGATTTCCTACTGCATATCCAATAATCGAACGGTGTAGTAGGCACGTTTAGATGTATCCCATTCCGGGATCTCCTACTGCATATCCAATAATTGAACGGTATAGTAGGCACGCTTAAACGTGTCCCATTCCGTGATCTCCTACTTCATATCCAATATTCGAACGGTGTAGTAGGCACGCTTAAACGTGTCCCATTCCGGGATCTCCTACTGCATATCCAATAATCGAACGGTGTAGTAGGCACGCTTAAACGTGCCCCATTCCGGGATCTCCTACTGTATATCCAATAATCGAACGGGGTAGTAGGGATCTATACCCAACTGGTTCGCGACCACCATGCACGTGCTGATAAACCCGTCACGTGACTTGATTTGTCGCGTTTCGGGATCAGATGCCGAGAGGCCTGCAGGCCGGCATGACAGCAACGACCAACTATGGGTTGTCGATCTATTGGTGATCGCAGGGCAGTAACTATAAAAAAGTTTAGCAAATCTAAGATTTTTTGACAATTATGTTACGAGCTAGCATTAGCATGTCCTGAACGACGATGTAGTAGGTACTTAATAGGCTAAAGGGGCCTGCTTCTCGAGTACAGCTCTCAGAAAACACTGATTGATATAGAGGGACCAGATTTACAAATTGAAAGTGGTAGTTAACCGGATAAGCAAATAATATGGTTTTGGACGATATCGAATATCTATATAGTATAAACTAACATTGTTAATTTGGTTCGGAATCAATATCATTGGTTACTAATAAACCTGTGATCCTGTAAGCTTTATATTGAACTGTGTTCGCGAAATCATAAAATACTAATATTATATTTCAGGTGTTTCAAGCGAGAGTTCACTGAAGCCGTCGCTTTGAGGATGTGGGAGGCATGTTGGGCCAACTACCAAACAGACTACTTCCACTTATTCCTGTGCTTGGCCATAGTTGCTGTTTATGCTGATGACGTCATCGCACAAGACTTAAACACAGATGAAATGTTGCTACATTTTAGTTCTCTCGGTATGCACCCCATTATTTTGTATTTCTAATTTAGTTTGATTCTGCTTAATACTAATTACAAATTATCTACATGTAAATTTAGTTCATTGTTTTGAAAGTATGTAGATCTTTTTGGCCTAAAATAATATTATTATGCATTTTTTTTTAAATCGTATATAGGTTTGAAGTTATGGCCACAATCTCACCTCGTTTTAAATGACGATGCGGCCCAAGATGGTAACACGCTAAGCCTAGTGGAAGACCAGCTCTGCTGCCGGAACACACCTATTGGTGCTTGGCGACAGATTTTCAACTTGAGGGTGGTAGCTAGCCAGGCGGGTCAGTCAGTCGACGCGATATCCTTAGACGCTACCACAGAGCTACCATTACTCCAAACCACTTTGAAAAATCACGATTGGGTTTGGTGATAAACCTGTCATAATGACTCTTTTGGTTTTTCCACGGTTCAATATCAGCCAGTGTTTATCCAGCTGCCGCATGCAGGCCGGCATGACAGCGGCGACTGTCGATAGATTGACGATTTCTCAGTGATGATAACTGTTTTTAAGTTGTACCGTGCTAATATGGTATAGGGCCGTAACTTAACCGAACTTATACAAAAAAAAAACGGGATATTCGGTATTGATAAGTCAGATAATTAGATGTACATCTGTTGTTAATGATGTGCATATCTGCCTAGTACTAATAAGGTGATAATAGTTCAATGGTAGTGTGTTAGGAAACTGCGTCAATCGATGTGGGTTCGAATCGAATCCGAATAAGCCAGAGATTTGGTGAAGGCAAACATTACGATGAAACCATATCGTCTATGGAAAGGCTAATGACTAACTTTACAAGTTATTCAATTAGCATTTCCACATAGATATGATGGTATACATTTTCTTATCTTGACTGGCTTGCTACCAACTTCAACTTGAAAATCATTAATTACAAGCATATATAGGTGTGTTCCGGCAGCTGCACTTGAGAACCAGTTCCCCTTAGGTTTATCGTGTTACCATTGTCGACCACAACACCACTTAATATCATGTGAGATTGTAGTTAAACGCTGAAAATAAAAATAATTAAAAAAATATTGTTTCAGCAATGTACATGGATGGCCGTTTAATTCTCCGAAAAGCAAGAGGTCTTCTCTATCAGTTCAGACAGTTGGTTAGGATACCTTGCACTTTGGCAGGCATGTGCCAACGATGTGGACCTGGAATTTGGGATTCCACTCACCGACCGAGCGTGGAGTGTACGGGAGCCCACGACTTTTGTGCATATGTTGTACAATAGAATGCTATTAAAAGTATGAAATACCTAGTTACCAAACCAAAAAAAAGAACTTACCAAAATGACTCCATTTCTCATAATATAGATCACTCAAAAATGAAGAGATATGATGTAAATCTTTTTAAACACAATAATTCTAATAAAACAAAATTTTGCCATCATCAACATTAAAGGTATAAACGTATCAAAACTGAGAGGCATAATTGTGCGATCTGATACAGTTATAAATTTAATTCAATACCTACTTAACCTAAACAGAAAAACTGTGTGATTGATGCGATTTATGTACCTGGATTTGGACAAAAATTAAGATATTTTTTATATATTTTCATTATTGAAAGTGTCATATTGAATAGAAATGAGTATCTGAAAAAAAAAAACCTAGACAGTTCAATCACACAGTCACTCGTGGTGATCAAAGTTTGTATATATAGACAATGCCGGGTTTAGGGGAAGGCAATAAGAGCTTACACCTCGGGACCCCCCTCCGTACGAGAGGGGCCTCCAAAACAGAGTATTTTATTATTTTTAATAACAGAAAATAGAACCAGTGCTGAAAAAGTTCACATTCATGAAGCAATTCTTTTAAAAAAATCTCGAAGCATATTCATAATTCTGACGGTCCTCCACTTCTTGGTGGCCAGAGGATCTTCCTAACATATAAATCTGGCTCTGTATATAGATACCTTGGCATCTGTGCTAGTAGATATGGAAAACTAAAGTACCAACATACATGTGACCCACCCACACATATTATTATACGTGACCTAATTAGTATCAATGAAGCATAGTTTTACAAATTATTTACATACGTATGGGTATACTGAGACGCAATACTAAAAATTTTAAATTAGTAATGTGTCACGAAAATGTGTAATTATGTAACGAAAGCTGTATTACAAAATACTAAAGCATTTTATTTATTCTGTGTGGCAATTTAAACGTATTCTATTTGTCTATGTATATAAAGTATTAAGCGTTTATCGTATGTAAAGGTGTAGCCAGGATTTTTTGCAGGTGGGTGTGAAGGGGTAGGCAGGCAGGCAAAGGAAAACGAATTATGTAAACCTACCATTGCATTGCCTTCTCTAGAAATATTTGAAGCTCCATTGAAAAAGTCATCAAGTTGTTTGTTGAAAATTGCAACACTCATACCAGAGTGTTAAACATAATGCTGGAGTATTTGCGTTGCGTGCAAGTCTAGTCGGTCAATACCTTACTCAAACCATCCTACCTCTTGCCCGTATCAGGTTACGCCTTTGATAGTATGTAGTTTTAACATAACCTTAGATAAAGTAAAATGGTTTCAGTATTAAAAAAGATACCAAAGGAGTAGGCAATATATAATTTTGTCGGTTATCATGTTGAAGATTTTATGTACAAATTAAATAGTTACGAAGGGCAAGAACGGTTTTGTTGTGGTACAATTATCATATCATTGAAACAAATTTGTTCCGTAAAATATCATTTCTTAATCAATATTAACAAAAAATAAATATGAATTATTGTAACTGTTTGATATTTACAATGTTGTAAATTTTCGGGAATATCTAAAACGTAAGTTTTTAATAGTTTCAAATGACCATATCAGTGAAATAATCTTTCTACAGAATATTATGTATTGCTGTTAAATTGACTCATTATGACACATATTATAAAACTATTTAAATTAATATATGAATTTACTTGCAAGTTTAAATTATAATAAATTATTTAATGGATATACCTACATACATGTATAAGTATCGTTTTTTTAATGATATGTAAAGTATATTTCTATTGAAATATATAGGTCCATTCCACTTCGGGTCTAATCCAAGGCTGCCAAATTAATTTTGGAGATGGGCTATAATTTCGATACCATGTCAGCCGGCGGACCGCCTCTCTAGAAGTATTATTATTCTGTAGCCATATACTGAAAAATACTGCTTTACCGTTGTCATATAATATACACTCATGGACATATTTAGAGGAACGCAAAAAAAGGTAGAATAACAGAAACATTTTTTTTCTTATTTCATACTGGCCAAATTATACAAGTATAATGTAATTTGAAAAAATAAATTTTTTAATAGAATTTTACTTACGACTTTCATTTGGCTTTTTGGCGGGATCTCAAACTGTCATGTAGAGGTTTTTATTTTTAAATCATAAATTTGTGTTATTTGACGATTTCTTATATTGTTCTATTTAAATACATTACTTACATAATCAATAATTTAATACAACATCCTTAATATTATAATCCTTTTACACTGTCATTTTTTTATATAATTTCTCTAATTATTACTTAAATTTAATTAATAATGTTAGTCATCATTATTTCCTATTACATTCACAATTATTCTATTTAAGTATTTTCCGCCATCACAATTTGTTAATTTGTCGTCATGGCCCGTCTTTGTCACATTCTCTATCACTTATCAGTTTAATTAAATAATATTCCTTATCTCCCTTTTTTTGTATTACTGCCTCTATTTTGTTTTTCTTTTTTATTAAAGTAAGTTTTTAATGTTTCAAAATGTTAATTTAATTCATTGATTCTATTCAACGAATTTTAAATGCTTAAATATTGTACAAATGAATCTGTTTTTACTCTAATTTTGTTGCGTTTCTCTAAATATGTCCATGAGTGTATTTAAAACGAACAAAACTTTCAGTTACCCATAGTTTAATAATGATAAAAAATCAAAATTGGCGGGCAAATTGAAATGTCTTGTCAGGTCATTTTGTTGGCTGAGAGCCTTGGTTTGGGCAGCCTTGGTCTAATCAATTCATAAAAAAGAAAATTAATTGTCTCTCATCTGCTCTCTTCCTTGTAAAGTATTTTTATGCATAATGTGAATTGTTACGCATATTCTGTGATATCTGCTAATCTGCTTGTAATATATTTTGTATTTGTTGAACATGACTTATTAGTTTAATAGAAATCATAACTTAATAAGAATATAAATGTACAAACAACTGAAAATTTACCTTTTTTCTTATCCATTGCATTTTTTCCCTTCCGTGTATTGTCAAGCAGAACTATAATATATTCCAGCTTTACTTTGCTTATTTCTAGATTTCTTTTCTTCTAAAAATCAGGTCGGAGCCGTGCTTGGCTTCAAAAGGTGGACAGCATTCGCGCAGCAAACTACTAGAGGCGGAGAAATAAAAAAAAATCGAGCCATGCGAATAAAAAGTGGAAAATTGTTTTACTAATGTTCTGTCTTTGTCTATTCTCTATAGTTTTCAAATTGCCTAAACCTATTTAATTTTTTAAAGTAAAAACTAAAAGCTTTAACCATATTTTTCTTCATGTCACATATCTGACTTTTCAGGTAACTTAATACAGAAAGTATAGCATTATTTTAGCCGTAGCTAGCCGTAGACAGAGACGGATATAGACAGGCAGATCATGTGATCGGGCGGGAGATAGCGATAGATTAGATTAGTGTTATCATTTTATTAAGTTTCCTTAAAATTTACCATTTACACAAACAAAACAATTTTTAATTTCACACTCAAACTTGAATATTTTGACTACTGTGGTTCTTTTAACATAAAAAAGTGGTTACAGCGATAGAGACGCAAAATCCATACATTTTATTGTTATAATCCCTTATATGTAGTGCTACTGAATTTCTTAAATTTCACCAATTAAATTAACTTGCAAGTTGCAAAAAAGATTTTTAGAAGCTGTCTCAAATATAATTATGAAATAAATTAATACTATGGTCCAAGGGCAAATTTTATTTCGATTCATTGCATGTAAAATACCTTCTAGTGTAATTCTTATACCTACTAATAAGTTTGGTTTTCAAATATATATAAAAAAATATAGTTGGAAGTTTAGACTAAACCAAAATTTAGTAATTTGAGAAACTATACTGTACTGCCCCTCCCGGTTACCGCGCCATCTATGAACCATCGTCTTGATAAAACAAATATATCATGTAAATATGAGCTCGATCGGTAGTCATAGAATCATTAACAGTCGCACATAAGTTTTTTATATATAGGTAAGACTAGCTGTGGGCGCTGCTCCGCTCGCGTGGACTACAGGACGTCGTTGGTCGAGCGCACGCACAAATCGTGCTGCCGCAACTCAAAAGAGGGAAGACATAAATGCTTATTGTTGGTGATCCTTAGAAGATATTGTCGCTGACTTTTTACGATCTACAATTATGTAGAGCATTAATTTGATATATTTCATTTTGTTCACTCAGCGTATACCATTTACGCGCTCCAAATGCGTCTTTTTTACGAATTGATTTAACATTACCGTCAATGCTTGTTCCGTATGTTAGTTTATCTTATAAAGTATATCCTATAACCTGGGCAGATAACATAGCTATGAATTAAAATAAAAAACATGTAAATCTGATAAGCGGTTTTCGCGTGAAAAGAATGTAAACGGACAGACAGACAGACAGAGAGACGTGGAGTTTTATAATCTGTATATATACATATGTGTGTATGTATACATATATAGATACAGAAGATAATTTATATGTTACAAAAAAGCAAAAAATAAATGAAATAAGGAAATGATATAATATATTTTCAAATAAAGCATTTTACTTGTTTTTATCCATCGTATTAAATAGTTGCGAGTTACTCAATACACTTGGGTCAAATTCTTGCCCTTTAAAAGGCGAACCTTCAGAGTTCCACGCCTTTTTCAAAAGTCCCAGGTTTCTTATTTCGTCACTGGTTGGTAAGCCCTTCATTTTTTGCTCTTGATTCCATTGCAGCTCTTTTATCTAAAATATTAGTATCTTAATTAATTTTGCATGTAATTATTCCAAATATTTTATTGAGAATAAGCTTTTTTTTATTCAAAATATAAAACATCTAGCAATCCGCTCCGACTCCGTACGTGTAGCGGAGTAATACATATAACTGTATTGGTTTACGGCGCAGGCCTGTAAAGCTTCCAGTCGGCATGATTTTTTCCAAAATTTTTAAACAATCACAATCATATTTCAGCCAATTTACATAAAACCTTCCTCATGAATAACTCAGTCCGATTTCGAAAACCGTATAAAAATCCGTTCGTTAGTTTTTGTTTTTATCGCTACGTTCAGACAGACAGACGCGGCGGGGGACTTTGTTTTATATTATAATCAAATGGTATAGGTCTATATTAAGTCAGTTTCTAAAAAAAAAAACATTTTTCATTTGAACGGACTATATCATATAATAAAATATTACAGGGTACATCCACCAATGAGGTCGCTAGTCTGTTCAAATGAATTTAATGTTATTAATATATATATAAACATTATATTTTATGTTACGATGCTAGGATATGCTACAATGGACTGATATGTGCAATTTACATAAACCCCCTAAAAATTGAGAATAAAAAAGAAAATGAATCAAAATTTACCTTCTCAATATGATCTTCAGGCAAATCGTCAAGAGGTCTTGTACAATCAATTTTAGAGAGATCAATCCCTTCTTCTTCACTCAAAAATTTATTCCACCAGCGTTCTTGTACTTTTTCTATAAAAAAGAAAATTACTCGCATTAATGATATTGCAATTTTTTTATATATAATTCAGGTCTGATGAAATAAGACTCAATTTATGAAAGCAGATAGATTAATTACTTATATATATATAAAAAAAAAATACTAAAATAATTTTCTGTACTATGACAGGGACACGTTTGCGGATAAAGGTTATATTAAATTATGATATATATGTCAAACATCTTGGCACGAAAATAATTAATAAAATAGTTCTCTATGTCTTATCTTTGTTGTACCGTGAAACTGTGGAACCATCTTCCGGCCAATGTGTTCGCCCATGGATTTCGATCTCTCGGTGGTTGCCGTTCTATTTGGATTGTACTGTGCTTACCATCAGGGATAGTACAGTCAATGAGCCGAGGTATTATAAAAAAAAAACAAGATAATCTTAGTTCCATGTGCTACACCATAAAAGTCAAACGACAGAGGTGCAACGTGGCACTGCTCCGCCCACACTACCATTGAGCCATCAATGAAACCTACTCATACTTAGATAACCTATTCTAAGCCACTAACACAGCTTTTTCAACCTATACAAATTAAAACAAAAATACTACCTAAATGTATCAACAGCCGGCCTTCACTGATACTCCAGAAGCTGTCGATGGTTTTGATTTTATAGGGCAGTGAGTCTTTTATTATTACATCTCCATTACGATAGGCTACACAGATGTCACCACTGTTGATGGTCACTTTTAGGTCTTTTGCAGATTTTATGTTTGAAGGCAATTTTACTGTAACATCTGAAAAAGATTAAATTTACGCAAACTTGCAGTGCAAAGGGATTTTTCCTCACTTTTGTTAACAAAGGGTACATTATAAATCTTAGGTAAAGAGATTTTTTTTAAAACAACTTTTATAATTCAAATTAACAATAAAAAAATATTATTCTTTCTTGTTTTAATTTTGACAATTAATAAAAATTTTGAAAAAAATCTTCAATTATTTAGGGATATACTTCACAATATTCTTATTTTTCTTCATATAGAGAGTGTGGAAGTCTAAAACAATTGAAAGCTTGCTTATGTAATACTTCAATGCCCCTCAAAGTAACTAAATAGTAAAACCATGTTAGCATGCAATTAGTTTCTATTACATCTAGAATATAGTTTTATTACCTACCTAATTCTGTTATATTTTGAGACCAAGAGTACTTTTCTCTTTCTGCCCCATTATATGATTCACTATTTTTCTGAACTGGTATTATAGGTGGTTTGTAATCGTCAGGATTTGCTTCTTTGCCTCCTCCTTCAGTTATTTCATTAACAGTAGCTTGAGTGTCAGATGTTGTTGCCGTTTCTTCACCCTCATATTCATCAACATTTTCAGCAACAACTTCAACTTCTTGAGCTACTGTAGAGCACATGATCTCATTGTTTACGTCTAATGGTTTGCTTGCAACATTTGGATTTTTCCATGTCTTTGGGTCGCATTTTCTGAGAACTTTTATAACAAGCTCCTCAGCGACACCTGGAGGAAAGCCCATGTTCTCGTAAGGACCTTCAGGAACATAATAAAAGTCAGTCCTGAAAAATAAAAACAAAAGTTGACAGTAATTAATTTCGTACCAAAAAAAAAACATTGTCTTAAATAATACAAAATAAGATTAAATGACAAGTAGCTTTTTATTTTATTTATCATCATTTCTAAATATAGCTTACCGTCTCGCTAAAAAGTTGAATATTGCCGACAGAAAACCAAGTATAGATTTTTCATTTACAAGAATGGAAGATAAAACATCGTCGTATTTTGTAAATTCACCAGAACTGGACATTTTTATAACACAGAACAAGTAGGTACTTATTTATATTCGATACCGTTTTAAAATATAGTAGTAATTTGAAACCAATCTCCTAGATTGTATATTAATAGTAAATATATAATACTATTTTTTTACTACAACATTATATGCTACTTTTATGTAAAACTGCGATCTAAGAAAAATAAACACTAATTATAAGAATTTATTTTGGTTTAATAAGTTCTCCAATCTTCTGTATACTATATCATATATTTATTTATGTTATACACAGAGTACATGTTATACTACGATAGGTTTTTTGTGAATACAGAACAGACCACAGAAACAAAATACGAGAGGAACAGACGTTACAATTATGACTTTGACATTTATCAGGCTTAACTGTCAAAGTAATAATGATGGAATTTTTTAGCAAGCGATGTCTTGCCATGTACTTTTATTATAGTGACTATAAACGGCGGTAGCATCCACTGAGTAAGTGGCAGCTTACTTGAAAATCAATATTTAAAATAGCGATACAACTGATATAAGAGGCCTAGTTATGATGGCGATATTGATTATCACGCATCACTAGTTAAACCTAATATAAGAACTTTTTTAAATGTTTACATAGCTTTTTGTTGCCATTTTTTCTTTTTATTTGATTTCCTAATTTTTAATGTACGTTATTTATAACAATTATGTTCTAGGTATTGTAACACAGTATTGTAATATAACGGTAATTAAAATAGGCTGAGGTGTGAATACCAGCATTAAGTTATATTTATTTACAGTTAGTCATAAAAGAAACATTAGTAAAGTTCATACAATAAAAAGTAAAACTTTTTTGGAAAAAGTACACAGTTAAAATATGACAATAATACTTATTATTAGTAATAACACATAACTTAGGCTGAGTGCCTTAAACGCTCGCCCCCAAGCCCGGTGAAGCTGTAAAAGCCGTAAAGGCTCCAGGGCCTCTAAGGCTAACAGTATGGTCAGTACGAAAAAAAAACTCATAACTTTTACTATGTAGTGCTTAGTTATTTAATCAGACACGTCTTACGTCACATTTAATATACCAATATAGTATAGCTTCTTTAACATCACAGAATGTACAAAATATTTCATCTTCAACAGTAAAGTCAAATGTTAAACCAGAAAGCACGTTATAAGACTATTAATCGAATAATTAGTTACCAAAGAGACGATATCAATATGCAATTTGTAATAGTGGGCAACAATTATTAAATACCTGACTGCTTTATGTCGTAACTTTTTCTGTTATCTTTGCCTTAATGATTATACATAATAATCTGATAAAAGTAAAAAGTATTGTAAAGGTACTTTTTAAGATAAAATACATATGTTATTTTCCTTAATATTGTAATAACGTGTATAAAAAATAACGTTATTATCGTAGTTATTTATATCAATAATGATTCAATTGAATGCAAAGTAGTAATATTTGATTTTCTACCACAACTAGATGATTAAATATGAACTAATATATTAAAGATTCTATGTTGGCCACCCCGACCTGTTATTAATTTACATTCCCTCCACTTGGAGCGGCAACTTCGCTTTCGAAAGTTTCACATCCGCAAGTGAGCGGCAAGGCAACCAAAGTAGCCGAAGAAGTCTCGTGCGCGAACTTGCTACGCTGCAGACGATGACCGCATTCATATGAGTTTTTATTAAATTGTGAGTGAGTTGTCGTGTTTTCCGTTTCGTTTTGTGTTTACGAAAATGCTGTATAGGTGAACTATCCTGACAAGTGTTGTGATTGTGATTCTACCCTATCTATCCTATCTTTTACTGTCTCTCAAAGATTGTAAAAATGCCTTGTTCAGCAGTAACTTTGTCAATAGCGACCATTACAGCAATCGTAGCTGCTGCTTTGATGGCCATAGCATTTTCAACAGACAACTGGCTTTATATTGAAGTAAAACGGAGTATTATACAGGTAATTTACTTATTTCATTATTTTTTTATTTTTATAAATGTTCAATCATTCTTGCAGGTAGTTTATCCAAAAATATGTATTTATAAATGCATGTAATATATTTTTATTCGTATATGCTTAAATTTTTGTTTTATGTTTTTATGAAAATAAGATACAGTAGGTATGTTTTTTATATAATATTTTAAATTTGTAAAAAAAAAATATAAATTTAAGTTTCAAGGAAAAAAAATCAAGAAGGTTTAAGGTCCTGTCTGAGACGGATTATTTTTGCAGCTAACAAGATGACAAGGTTGAAACTAAATCTAAACTAATATTATAATTTGAATTTATTACGAATTACGATTACGATTTGAAAAATTCTTTCACCATTAGAATCCTACATTATCCCTGATGAACATAGGCGATAGAATAAAAAGTTAGGGATCCGTATGAAAATTTATAATTTTTGAATTTTTTGTTAAATACCCGTGCGAAGCCTGGGCGGTCCGCTAGTAGTAGATATTTTAAATAATGATAATTTAAATCATGTTATTATTATTATGTATAATATAAATATATCATTTGAAAGTAACGTAAGGCATTTGTTCGAGTCCTTACTGACTGATACCGTTAGAGTAGACACGATACGCATAAATATTATACACGTAATGGCACGAATGTGTAAGTAACTGTACTATTCCGTAAAATATTCCTGCGTACCCAAACGTAATGATAAAAAAATTCGACCGATAACGATATAGTTGAGAAAGGTTACTAGTAAATAAAATAATAAGTACTTTACCTTGCAGCTGGCTTTCTCTTCTACTTCTTATTTAGTCACAATGTAGGAATGTTTATACATAATTTTGCCACTGTCATGTGGATAGAATATTTTTATATTCTTCAAAGTTCGCTCTGTCGAGCGTACGCGAATTGTGCTGCCTCAAAAATGCTTATTGTGGGTGATCATTAGAAGATAGACATGTACTATTGTTGATTTTTGTAGGTCTTTTCAAGATCTACAATTATGTACTATATTAATTTGATACTCTATGTATCAAATGTTTGTTTGCTCGGATGATCAAGATGTTTACTCGGCGTAAGCCATTTAAGCGCCCTAAATGCATCTCCGAATTGATTATATTATTGTTTATTTCGAGCTATGAATTAAAATGAAAAACATGTAAACCGTATAAGTGGTTCTCGAGTGAAAAGAACATAAACGGACAGACAGACAGAGAGATGTTGAGTTTTATAATATGTACAGTAGAAGAAGATATCCACTTCACTTGTTCACAATAACCAAACTAGATCACTTAAAATACCGCCAAAAGGACATAATGTAGGGCTAAATAATGTAGATGAAAATTATGAATTACAATAAAACTTCAAATGACAGATTAAGATCAGAAAATCCGATGGTTTTCTCGTCTCATATATAAACTTCTTAAAATTTTTTTTTCAAGTAATATTCCCAGTTATATATATCGGATTTTACCCATAGTAAAATAGTAAACCAGAATTTTAAGTAATTTGTACTTCTGATATTATAAAATTTGTCGTTGCGTCTATAAAATAGTATATATATATAAAAATGTAACTTTTATGAAGAAAAGTTTTTGGCGGGATCTTAATCTGTCATTTAGTGGTTTTTATTTTAATTTATAAACTTGCGTTATTAGACCCTATATTTTGTAATATTGGTATAAGGATGATGAATTTTGAGTTGTTACAAAAACTTTCTGAGGAAGTTCTAGGAAGGGTTCTTACTTTTTCTAAAGTGTCCTAAAAATATTCTATTCACGTGACATTGGCTGGATTGTTTGTGTAAAAGACACGTTATCAGTTGCAACAAAAACTTTCTGAGGAAGTTCTAGGAAGGATTCTACTTTTTCTAAAGTGTTCTAAAAAATATTCTGTTCACGTGACATTGGCAGGATTGTGTAAAAGACACGTTACCATTAAATAAGAAGAAGAAAGGATAAATAAAGTCATAGTTTTAATGTTCAATTCTATTATTAATTTAAAAAAAAGATCTCCCGTGATCTCAACTGAAAAGAAAAACTTTCACATAGTCGATTTTGCAGGCGCAATTACAATATATGAGGTATAATATTATGATTGTTCAGATGCTTAGGATCGGTAAAGAATTAAATCAAACGATTTTATTTATTATTGTACAAGAGTTGGAACTGTTTTGTAACATGCACAAGAAAGCCTCGTAATTCGATGAAACTGGAACGTACCACGGTCAATTCACTATAGGTATAGTTGTGTGCGCTTTGGGTTTTGTTCGAGATACTTTTTCTTTTCGGCCAATGCGTTTATTTCGTTTTTTTGCGGATCAACCTGTTGGGATATAATAGATTGGACTACCTGCTCGCGGACTAAATTTTTTTCTCATTTATGGAAATAAGTTTTAAATAAGAATCATGATAACAATATTGTTAATACTGGTAATTGCTTGGGTGTCATTCGGTTACGTATTTATTTTTCTTACGAAACCCTAACGGGTTATTTTATATCAGTGATAGATTGAAAAACTAGAATATATCTTAATTAGTTTTATATTTAAAGTAACGATTGGTCATTAGCTTCACAGTGAAATGTCAATGTTTATAGAATAAAACTTGTTATTTAGAATAAATTAATGGTTCTTGCTAAAGCATATTATGATAAACCGATTTAATTGTTATATTTATTGTATTTCAGTCTTATTTATTCAGGCGAGGTGTGAATGATCTTTAGAGTATCGATTTAGGAAGTAGGAATATCATTTGTTAAAAAAGATCTGTATACGAAAATTCCTTTTAGTTCTAATTTAATTACAAGTAACAGATACAGATGACGTCATAAAAAAAATATCAGCTCGAAATTCGCGAAATTAATATCCCGGGCGGGTTATTATAATAAGCCTAAGCGAATTTTTTTTATACTCTTCGCAAGCGTTTGATCACGCTTGTAAGAAATTTAAAAATAACAACGATTCTTTGAAAATTATGATACTGAAAAAAGAAACAATTGTCGCTGTGAAGGGTTTATTTAAAACTTAAAACTTTAACAGAAGTGAAATTATTGTATTGAGGGTCGCAACGTTTTTTACTTATCTTTTAGGTGCTTAGTGGGTCGCGAGTGTGGCGCCACTAAAAAGATTGAGAAACTATGGCTTAAAGTGTATTAGACATGTTCTTTTTTAGTATTTCAAACTAAGAAATCGCTTGTAGTATTGTTTGTAATACTTTTATAGTTAAATAATGTTAAGGTGTGTGTGTGTGTGTGATAATAGGCACATTATCGGGACAGATGTATTAAGATCTTTTTATAATCTATATGTAATTTATTTATTTATTTTATATAAACATCATAGCACATTTTTTAGAAATTATTAAAATATAAAACAATGGAATATAATTTTAGAATGCCAATTAAGAAATAATACTATATGTTACATTTCATATAGCGATAGGTTTTATAAGTGTATTTAGATTACATAGATTTAATGTAAATATAATCTATGATTTAGAATAATGAAATAATGTTTGTATGAGTGTATTTGAGAACGTGTGCATACACAATGCGTCTTTGTGTGTCCGTGTATGTGTGTGTAGAAAATAGAAACACTTATAAATACGTACTAATTAGTGATTTGTCACTGAGACACCAGACCTCAGATGATTGTGAACAGAATGTACAATATTACGTCTTCACACTTAGCACGCGTAATACCTACTCAATTCGATTTGGTAAACGACAAACATTGGAAAGCTTGTTAGGCTTAGGAGAAATCGATCGTGAAAGTGACGGAATCTGTGTGAAGATCTTCGGGCATGCATATCGCGGTAATGCGATCCGTAACCGTGGTTATACAATTTCAGAAATCGGTTAAAATGCGTAAATGCGTAAGATAAAATTTACAAAATATCCTCTATATAACTTATCGTCGAGATATAAATCTCGCTTGAAAAAAATCAGTTTTAAGGACTTACATCGAAATTTAACTAATTAGTTAGCATAGGTACTTAGTGGCGTTTTGACACTGTAACCTTCCGTTGTGATTCGCTTGGCAAAATAAAGGCATTTCATTTTAAGTATACTCATTGTAGACCTCGATGATACTTCAAAAATCATAAAATATAAAACAAATTAAAATTGAGTGATAAACGAATACGGAGCCGCGGGGCACAGTTAGTATAATTGTATTTGATCCTACTAGAATTTTACCTGAGAGTCATCCGTTTATCACTACTTTCAAGAAATAGGAAACCATAAATACAATAGAGTATTTTTTTTATTCAGAGAGGAAACTACGACATCAAATGGTGAAAGGAGTTTATTTATTGAGGTACGTGGAGATCACCGCGCACCGGATGTTTGTTTATCATGCCAAAATACACCGCTCGTTTTAAAAACAGGTTATCTTTATTTGAGGACAAGACAGACGTTAACCAACTTATGTTTTGCATTTTTTTATAAGAGTGAACGGTGCAACACTCTTTTTTCTTTTATTCTGACAGACCTTTACAATCGTTTCTTATCTTTTACCTCTGAAACTGTTTAGAACTTGTATAGACAAAGTTTAGATATTTGAGCAGTATATAGGCGTAGTTTTTTATCCCGAAAATACAAATTCAAAGAAATCTTTGTAATCTTTCATACAGCGCGGCTACTTTATTAAACTGTAGTAAAATATCGAAACATATATTAGGTCCTTACATATGAAATTGGCGTTTTGTTGAACTGGCCACCTGGAAATATATGGCGTTTGGTTAGGAATTCCAAATTCAAATGCATTTCAAATTTATAAAATATAACCTTTAAATATTGAGGATTTCAATTATATACTAAAGCTCCGAAATTAACTCTTTGCAGCAGGCTGACGTACATTTGTCACCACAATCAAATCATCCACAATAGGTAATTCATTAGTACGACAGTCGACAACACCGCTTTCTTACTGCGACAATGAACGCTTCTCACGACTTCCGGCTGTTTGATAGATTCTATTCAGCTTTCTTTGTTAGAAGTAAGGGTGATTGGCAACATAAACTTTACGTATACGATGCGATGACTCATATGAAATTGCTCATATTTTACTTACCTCAACACCTCAACACCTAATGGTAACACCTCATGGTAATAGTGCTGCATTGCATTGTTTACGAAACTCAATTTCATATTCCTAATATTTCATATTCCTATACATAAATACGCTTATAAATACAGGGCTCGTTGGATAGAGTTTGATTTCTTAGCCAAGTATATCACAAACAGATGAAAAGTATGCTGTATATTACAATGTAATATTTCATTACATTATTCATAGTATATTCTTTATTTAATCCATAAAAAAATATGTTGATAACTTTGTTCCAACTAGCAACGTGGTTACAATTAGACCTAGTACATATTAGGGGTGCATACGGTTTTTATTTATTTACGGCTTAAGGTTACATACACACGCACACAGATAACGTACATGTTAACATATCGGTTCAACCCACAGATAAGTAAATATGCCTCAACCACAGATTATTACAATATTATTGCAAAAGTTTATTCTGTAACCGTAATTAAGCAATGTAAAATTAAATTATAATTATGAAATTACGTTTTTTTATTGCTTATCCTTCAATCATGTTCAAACGATTCGACAGATTCTAAAGTAATTTGGCGTAGAAGTCGATTAAGCCGAAGAATATAACATGGAATAAAAATACATTTTACGAAGCGATAGGTACCAACCAGCTAGTAAATATATAACTTATAAATATTAAAAATTACCTTAAAATATTAACTATAGGTTACTTAGCCTACATTTATATATAGGTATTACTTAACTTATATTTAGGTTACAATATTTAGTTACATGCGATTATTTCTTCATAATAATAATGAAATTCATTCGGTATACAAAAACATCTTACAAAGATCTGTACGTGCGTTAATAAGCTTATAAATATGTTAATGTGTATAAACTTAATTTACAAACTAGCACCTAATGGATTATTAAACTGCAATTAAGTATATAATGAAATTTCGTTAAATGAAGTTTAAATTATGCAATAAAATTAAATAACTTGATATAGTGTACTTAATTAATATTTTTATTACAGAAATGGCGGATATAATAATACTTATCATTAGGTAGGTACTGTAATTATGAATATTATTTAGGTATATCCCTGATTGTTATAAACAGTTGAGGTCATATATTATTAATTATTATTTTGTTCAGTGTTACTTTTAAGTGGAAGTTTTGCTTTCGAGTTACTACACGTAGAATTAAGTACGCACGACTTATCTAAACGGATAATCGACGTTGACCAACGTAATTTGATACAGTAAACGCAAGACTGATTTAGGGTTAAGTTAACCTTAGTAGGCGTTGAAAAGCGTTAGTGACCATGCCGAATTCCATTCCTGTGATTTTTTGATTAACTAATGAGTTACATAACACAATTCTTAATTGAAAACTTCATATAACACAACCGTTTAAGAATTTGCTAGATATAGAGTTTATTAAATGTTATGCTCTTACAACGTCTTTGTACTATTTTTCTAATGTTCAAACGAGGCTTTAACAAGGCGGTGGTTCCCTTGTTAAAACTTTCCTAGAAGTTTATGGGGCAACGTAGAATGCATGTTTCTAATTATTTTTATAATCTAGTTCACTTGTGTAAAATAACCAAAATATATCATGCAAAATGCCGCCAAAATTACATAATATAGGGTCATATAAGAAATTTATGAATTAAAAAACTACAACATGACAGACCAAGATCTCGCCAAAGCCAATCGCCAGATATTGATTTCTACGTTAATGAATGGCCTATTTATAATAGTTGGAAGACTGTTTATCAATTAGTTGAGAATCCGGAATGTTATATAAGCAATTTCTATTGAAATAAAATCTCCATGAAATAAGTAAACAAAAATGTGAGAAAGTGTTGATAATCAATCATCGCTATTATCATTGCCTTTCACAAATATAACTTAGCAATGGTCGAGTCCGAGATATTTATAGACAATCGAGATTCTTCAAGACTTCAAGATATCAATAAAAAAAACAATTAACTTATTCTACAACGAAATCAGCAATATACCATCTAATGTTTCCAGTGAATTAATTGATTGTGAATTATATAAATAAAGGTCAAAATATATATTTTTTTGTTTATGTTGAATGCGCTTATCTCTGGAACATCAGTCAGATCGCCTATTTGTCGACGAAAGTTATAGCTTATCTCTTACATCACTCTACGACTTTTATCATAAAAGTCAATGCAATCGTTAGGCAAGTAGTTATCATTCTGAAAGAGGCATCTACAATCCAAATTTAATGCGGATGAATCCGCGTGGCTAATCATCTATTATTTTATAAGGCAATATTAGATTGCAATTTAAAACATCACTAGTTATTACATCTTATTGCTTAATATAATCTATAATTATTATGAAGTTGCATAGCATGATTGTATTTTTGTCTCATACATTCAAGTGAAACTGGTCATTTGAAAGGCGACCACGCGAGGTTGATTAACTTAATACGTATTCTTGGAAATACCGTTTACTTCTCTAGTGTCAAGCGTATTTGTGAACGGGCGTCGGATTTCACATTAGGTATGTTAAATGATACGAAAGAAAAACAATGAAGTAAATGATGGCTCAGTTGTAGCGAATACGGACCCCGCCGACCCCGCGTCAATTGACGTGAGTACGAATCCCCTACACTGAGCCTGAGCTTTCGGTGAAGGAAAACATCGTGATAAACCATAGCATGGTGATAGAGCTTTTTCTAACCACCCTTTAAGTTGAAAATCTGTCGCCAAGCTCCTATAGGTGTGTTCCGGCAGCTGCTCTTGAAAGGAAGTCCTCCAACTAGACGTAGCATGTGTATCTTGGGCCGCATCGTCTCTTAACATCAGGTGAGATTGTGACTAAACGCTAAATCTATAAAAAAAGAAAAACTGACATTATTTTGCGTTCAAAATTTGTTTCGCTAGCAATATTTTTCGTATAGGAGATTGTTTATTTTTCTCTATCGAATAACATTTTTATTTGTGACAACAAGCAAAAATAATAAAATTACATACTTCTACATGGTAAAACATTGTTGTGTGATTTCAAGGTTGTCAAGTTTCTGCTCCTAGACAACCATTGAGCAAAGACTACTGTAAAACAGTTTTGTATATTTTAAACGCATGTATAATTTATCGTATGTGTACATAACCTATTTAAAGGATGCTTTGGCCGGTGCTTCAACGTTTTCGTTACCTATTTGTTCTATTTAGACATTCAGTCAAAAAAGCATCAATAAGTACAATATTTGAGCGTAATGCGGCGTTTAAGAGAGAGAGAAATTCGATGAAACAGGCCAGATTTTTGGAAAGAAAATTCTTTGATTTTTTGCACCACGATAACAACCTTCGCACAAGGCTATCATTGTGAACTAGAACATTGCCACCATTTAGCTGTCAGGGTGGGGGGAAAATTGACTCTAACAAAAATTTGCACATTAAAGCTTAATATTTTGCACACGAATCCCTGAATCGAAAAATGGTTTTCACACACTCAGAATATTCTAAAATGACCTATCCAACGACGTGCCACACGATAGGATAGACGAGAAAAAAATCATACCCACTTTAGGTGTAGGGGAGTTAGTCTAAGCAATTTTTTATTCAAGATTTTATTTTACCACTTTGTCGGCATGATTAATATGTAGGTATTCATACCAAGTTAAAGCTTTCTAGTACTGAGTAGTACTAGTACTGAAATTGTTTCTTGTTGACTTCGGAACCCTAGAAATCCTGGTCGCATGTGTTGTCCACTAGAATTGTATATGTATTGTGCATACGTAGGAGGGCTTAGGACGAGTTTTTCGAAATTGGCGTTTGGCGTCAAGATCTTCAATCTGGGTACGTTTAAAACTTTCAATTTCTGTACTGACCGCATTTCGCCACTTCGCTCTTCGAAACGCAAGTTCCTCCCACGTGGCACTGGACAAACCGACTGTGGTCAGATGGCGCTTCAAGGTATCCCGGTAGCGTAGATACTGCCTAGCGTTTAACTGAGTTGAATTCTGAATAGAAAACAGACTTTGGCAACCTAGAGAAGCCTCCATACGTTTTATTATTTTGGGAGACATGTTGAATGATTGACTTGTGAATTTTATATCTTCAGCTTTACGTCTATCATTATTTACTATGTAATATCCTTCGATTAATTATCACAACCTGGTCCTCGGTATATAACTTTGCCTGATAGGTTTCATTATAAACTTTATCTAGATATATATATAACCTGGTGTGATAGGTTTTATCATGATCTGATATTATGTATAAAACCGGGTGTGATACGTTTTAATAAAAGCTGGTCCTAGATATATAATTTGGTGTGGTAGGTTTCATACTTTGCCACAAATGTGATCAATAGACATAAATGCACGGTATTTCTTTCTAGAATCACTATTTATTGGTGTTGAATTGAAAATAGAAACGATTTTATTAATCGAAAAGAAAGACAATGAAATATTTGGTAGCTGGTGTTCAATTACACGACGTATTTGAGTTTTTCTTAAGGTTTTTTTAAACAAAGGGCTATCAACGACATTGCAAGGTGAGCGAGTCCCGTCTCACGTTGAGACCTGAGCAGGCAAGTGCGCAGTCGAACTGCAACCCATTATAAAAACGTTGACTTCGCACATCTGTCACATTCGAACAGGTTTCTGGGAAAGGTACTTGTATTGTCCCATCCCAACATACAAAGTTATTGTTGGTTAAACTAGTTTAGTTTTTGCTTTTTATTTTACTTATATTTCTTTCTCTACAAAATAAAAATATATATGGAAAGTTTAAAGTATCATTAGCATATTAACATATAAGGCAAACAATGGTATGTCAATTTTGAAAGAGTGAACTAATAAATACCTTTATGTGACTCTTATAAATTCTCATTCTATGTTTGTACAGCAACATTATAAGTAGACAATAAAATTTTCGTTTTGAAAAGTGTAAATAAGATATTAACATACACTACAAAACTTTTTTAGTTTTCATATAATAATACTTCATAATAATACAACCGTTTAAGAATTTGCTAGATATAGAGTTTATTAAATGTTATGCTCTTACAACGTCTTTGTACTATTTTTCTAATGTTCAAACGAGGCTTTAACAAGGTGGTGGTTCCCTTGTTAAGACTTTCCTGGGAGTTTATGGGGCAACGTAGAATGCATGTTTGTAATTATTTCTATAATCTACTTCACTTGTGTAAAATAACAAAAACATATCATGCAAAATGCCGCCAAAATTACATAATATAGGGTCATATAAGAAATTTATGAATTAAAAAACTACAACATGACTGACCAAGATCTCGCCAAAGCCAATCGCCAGATATTGATTTCTACGTTAATGAATGGCCTATTTATAATAGTTGGAAGACTGTTTATCAATTAGTTGAGAATCCGGAATGTTATATAAGCAATTTCTATTGAAATAAAATCTCCATGAAATAAGTAAACAAAAATGTGAGAAAGTGTTGATAATCAATCATCGCTATTATCATTGCCTTTCACAAATATAACTTAGCAATGGTCGAGTCCGAGATATTTATAGACAATCGAGATTCTTCAAGACTTCAAGATATCAATAAAAAAAACAATTAACTTATTCTACAACGAAATCAGCAATATACCATCTAATGTTTCCAGTGAATTAATTGATTGTGAATTATATTAATGAAATAATTTTTTTTTACGAAACATATTGGATAAAAATATTTTCAATCTGTTAAGTAAGTTCTTCGTTTTTTAAGAACGACACATTAGGCCCCATTAACAAAGGCACCTTTTAGTTTGTATTTAAATATGAACATTTAAATATCTTGCGTTTAAAAAGCGTCCCTGTGAATAGGTAACAGCCGTTTGCCATATTTTGTTCTATTACAACGTTTTTTCACAAGTGAATACTGGGCTTTAAATTCGGATGAGTTACTCACTAACTAGATAGAACTCTTTCTATTGTAAGTTGAGTAACTCTCTGGTTACTTAGAACTCATTCTATCGTAATCGGCTGTTGATAAATCTTAGTTCCTTCCCATCGTTATTAGATTTTCCTCCGGAAAAATCAACCAAATATCTATTAAATGGATATGACTCCCTAAGTGACCCAAGTGTATCAGTCGGAGCACATTGAAAAGCACTTCTTCTTTACGTTACCGCACCTAAGTAGGGTCGGCACAACATGTATTTGTGAACTGAGATTTGGTTTAGATTTTTTTTTACGATCGTCCTCCTTTATATCAACCCTCATTTAGATCAAGTTAGGACATCTATACATATAATAAAATTGAAGTGTCTATTTGTAATGTCGAAATAACAGCTTTTTACTAAATGCATATGAAAGTATACACGACACCTGTAACAAAAAAACTATTTTTTAAATTTTTCTCTGTCGGTTTGTTCAGGGTAATCTTCAAAACGATTAGGCCGACTTTGACGGGACTTTCACTGGTAGATAGCTGATGATATAAGGAATAATTTAGGCTACTTTTATTTTTGAAAAATAATTAAGGTTCCGCACAAATAATAAAAAATCTTTTTTGGTAGCCCACGCGAGCTGAGCCGCGGGCATAGTTAGTTCTTAATATAACTATAATATTTACAACGTACAAGTAAATAAAATTAATACTATATAAAAAGTCTTGATTATGTAGACTTTTTGTCACTATTTTTCCTATCGAAAAGCAATCGAATATCTTTCTGAATACTTTAATTTTCCTTTATCGAAGGCATTCAATTCATACGTTTAATATGACAATATGACGTAAAATGTACCATAATTATGCAGTGATTTTATTACGATATTATTTTTCATAGAAAATTAATTTAATTTTGTCAGTAGAATTCTAACCCATTTTTTTTTCGACACGGTTTTTCAAGTCATAATTGCTTTAGATATATGAGTACTATAATATACATATAGATTCAATTTAAAAAACAAATATCCATTCAATGAAACTTTTACAAGTACCCCATGAAATAAATTCCTATGCATTTGCTTAACGACATGGTTGTAATATCTATTACCAAACATTTTCTTTGTGTATCATTTCTCACTACTCTCAACATTGTTAAGCGTTGTGTCATTTCGTATTTGCCAATTAAAACGGCAGTTATACTTACAAGTTTATAATTCCATGCATAGATCCCATGGATTAAATTATGTTCACATATTCCTATCTCAAGCAGTGGCGGATTTGCAGTCTTGGCCACCCTAGGCCTTGTAGCACTAGCCGCCCCCTTCTCAGCTCATTATTTAATAAAACATTTCAAATTTAATAGTATTAAAGTACAGCTTTACGATGTCAATATTGTAATTCAAACTACATTTTTATCCATGTCTGGAGTCTTAGTATATACTTCATATTATGCTTTAGTGTACTGTTATTTATTGTCATCATATGTTTGCATTTGGTAGTATTTTTTTGCCACGATTAGCCACCCCTAATATCTGGCCGCCCTAGGCCTGGGCCTAATTGACCTTAAGGGAAATCCGCCACTGATCTCATGTATAGGTGTATATTATGTGATTAAAGAAATTCTGTCTTGCAATATTTTAGTAATATAGAGGCGAAAGAAGCAACATACAATATTTTATGAATATTAAATTAGCCCCAATTTTATGAATATCAACATAAATGTTGTTCTACAGTTTATATCAATAACGTTGTTGTTCTTATTATAACTAATAAACAATAATTTGTTACGATGTGCATTGTTAAATAATGTAAACACCTTTTTCAATGAAAGTGGATATTGCTGCTTTTGCTTCTATGATTCATTTTGTCAATGTATATTATTGTGACTTGTTCTTAGATGATTTGAAAACCATTGTGTTTTCTTGTATATAAATGTACTTTATATATTATCAGATAGAATTACCAGTAAATTGTTTTCCGCATTATAATTCCAAGTTCTATGTCCTTAGATGTTCCAATAGATGGAAACATCCTTATTACTTATAATTAACATTATATGTTTATACCTGAATTTTAAATAGAATATAATGACTATCATGTTTTGCCAATGGTAATTGCAGAATTAACGTTTGGAACGTTATTGCTTTTTTGTTCGATGTAGAAGATACCACAGTTCAAGTACTAATAAAGATAATAAGTGCTCATCTAACTAGTGGTTTTGAGATTATACCCTCATTGAACTAAGTACTGTTTGAACGTTCATTGATTGAGGCCACGGGCATAGCTATAGTTTTCACGTCTGGTATTAGGTCTGAAAATTCACAAAAAATAATTATTTCACACCATAAAAAGCTCTAAACGCTAACGAAATCAATTAATTTAAAATTACACTTTTGTTCTACATTAAAGTGTTATGAATTCAAAAGTAGGAAATTCGGCGAATTTTTTCGTAGACTAAGGAAAAGGGAGTCAGGATTCCCTAAACACTTACTTATGTACGTCCATGTTTAAGGCTAATGTTTAATTAAATGATGTTTCATTTATCTATTATATTCGTTTTTGTATGTACGGGTTTAGATATTATCCTTTTTAACAATCGCATCAAATTTTATTAATTTTAATACTATAGATAGTCTTGTATATTTTTAAGAAATTATACTAATAAATAAAGGTCAAAATATATATTTTTTTGTTTATGTTGAATGCGCTTATCTCTGGAACATCAGTCAGATCGCCTATTTGTCGACGAAAGTTATAGCTTATCTCTTACATCACTCTACGACTTTTATCATAAAAGTCAATGCAATCGTTAGGCAAGTAGTTATCATTCTGAAAGAGGCATCTACAATCCAAATTTAATGCGGATGAATCCGCGTGGCTAATCATCTATTATTTTATAAGGCAATATTAGATTGCAATTTAAAACATCACTAGTTATTACATCTTATTGCTTAATATAATCTATAATTATTATGAAGTTGCATAGCATGATTGTATTTTTGTCTCATACATTCAAGTGAAACTGGTCATTTGAAAGGCGACCACGCGAGGTTGATTAACTTAATACGTATTCTTGGAAATACCGTTTACTTCTCTAGTGTCAAGCGTATTTGTGAACGGGCGTCGGATTTCACATTAGGTATGTTAAATGATACGAAAGAAAAACAATGAAGTAAATGATGGCTCAGTTGTAGCGAATACGGACCCCGCCGACCCCGCGTCAATTGACGTGAGTACGAATCCCCTACACTGAGCCTGAGCTTTCGGTGAAGGAAAACATCGTGATAAACCATAGCATGGTGATAGAGCTTTTTCTAACCACCCTTTAAGTTGAAAATCTGTCGCCAAGCTCCTATAGGTGTGTTCCGGCAGCTGCTCTTGAAAGGAAGTCCTCCAACTAGACGTAGCATGTGTATCTTGGGCCGCATCGTCTCTTAACATCAGGTGAGATTGTGACTAAACGCTAAATCTATAAAAAAAGAAAAACTGACATTATTTTGCGTTCAAAATTTGTTTCGCTAGCAATATTTTTCGTATAGGAGATTGTTTATTTTTCTCTATCGAATAACATTTTTATTTGTGACAACAAGCAAAAATAATAAAATTACATACTTCTACATGGTAAAACATTGTTGTGTGATTTCAAGGTTGTCAAGTTTCTGCTCCTAGACAACCATTGAGCAAAGACTACTGTAAAACAGTTTTGTATATTTTAAACGCATGTATAATTTATCGTATGTGTACATAACCTATTTAAAGGATGCTTTGGCCGGTGCTTCAACGTTTTCGTTACCTATTTGTTCTATTTATACATTCAGTCAAAAAAGCATCAATAAGTACAATATTTGAGCGTAATGCGGCGTTTAAGAGAGAGAGAAATTCGATGAAACAGGCCAGATTTTTGGAAAGAAAATTCTTTGATTTTTTGCACCACGATAACAACCTTCGCACAAGGCTATCATTGTGAACTAGAACATTGCCACCATTTAGCTGTCAGGGTGGGGGGAAAATTGACTCTAACAAAAATTTGCACATTAAAGCTTAATATTTTGCACACGAATCCCTGAATCGAAAAATGGTTTTCACACACTCAGAATATTCTAAAATGACCTATCCAACGACGTGCCACACGATAGGATAGACGAGAAAAAAATCATACCCACTTTAGGTGTAGGGGAGTTAGTCTAAGCAATTTTTTATTCAAGATTTTATTTTACCACTTTGTCGGCATGATTAATATGTAGGTATTCATACCAAGTTAAAGCTTTCTAGTACTGAGTAGTACTAGTACTGAAATTGTTTCTTGTTGACTTCGGAACCCTAGAAATCCTGGTCGCATGTGTTGTCCACTAGAATTGTATATGTATTGTGCATACGTAGGAGGGCTTAGGACGAGTTTTTCGAAATTGGCGTTTGGCGTCAAGATCTTCAATCTGGGTACGTTTAAAACTTTCAATTTCTGTACTGACCGCATTTCGCCACTTCGCTCTTCGAAACGCAAGTTCCTCCCACGTGGCACTGGACAAACCGACTGTGGTCAGATGGCGCTTCAAGATATCCCGGTAGCGTAGATACTGCCTAGCGTTTAACTGAGTTGAATTCTGAATAGAAAACGGACTTTGGCAATCTAGAGAAGCCTCCATACGTTTTATTATTTTGGGAGACATGTTGAATGATTGACTTGTGAATTTTATATCTTCAGCTTTACGTCTATCATTATTTACTATGTAATATCCTTCGATTAATTATCACAACCTGGTCCTCGGTATATAACTTTGCCTGATAGGTTTCATTATAAACTTTATCTAGATATACATATAACCTGGTGTGATAGGTTTTATCATGATCTGATATTATGTATAAAACCGGGTGTGATACGTTTTAATAAAAGCTGGTCCTAGATATATAATTTGGTGTGGTAGGTTTCATACTTTGCCACAAATGTGATCAATAGACATAAATGCACGGTATTTCTTTCTAGAATCACTATTTATAGGTGTTGAATTGAAAATAGAAACGATTTTATTAATCGAAAAGAAAGACAATGAAATATTTGGTAGCTGGTGTTCAATTACACGACGTATTTGAGTTTTTCTTAAGGTTTTTTTAAACAAAGGGCTATCAACGACATTGCAAGGTGAGCGAGTCCCGTCTCACGTTGAGACCTGAGCAGGCAAGTGCGCAGTCGAACTGCAACCCATTATAAAAACGTTGACTTCGCACATCTGTCACATTCGAACAGGTTTCTGGGAAAGGTACTTGTATTGTCCCATCCCAACATACATAGTTATTGTTGGTTAAACTAGTTTAGTTTTTGCTTTTTATTTTGCTTATATTTCTTTCTCTAGAAAATAAAAATATATAATGGAAGGTTTAAAGTATCATTAGCATATTAACATATAAGGCAAACAATGGTATGTCAATTTCGAAAGAGTTTCATGAACGAGTGAACTAATAAATACCTTTATTTGACTCTTATAAATTCTCATTCTATGTAGGTACAGCAACATTATACGTAGACAATAAAATTTTCGTTTTGAAAAGTGTAAATAAGATATAAACATACACTACAATGATTGTAGTTTGTATCTTAATCGTGCGGCATCTAGGCACGATGTTATATTGTTATATTTAATTTATTTACTTGTTTGTATGAAATCATCCGTCTATGAGTCGCATTCCGAACATGATTCGTCATACATAATAGAGTAACAAAGATATGTTTACGCGTGTGCACTTATTGTATTCAGTATATTATTTAATACTAGATATAAATGTTAGGCATGCCTCTTTATTTAATTTATAGATGTACCTATTTCGATTCGTCCATCTATCTTTTTTTATTTAATTTTTGACAAAATTTTGGAAATGCATAAATATGATCGCTTGTAATTTTCTCGATGATGCTCAGAAGTAAGATGTCCGAAAGGTCTAAAAACTCACTTATGTTTAGTTATCTTTATTACAATTATCATACTATAAAACATAATTGCAAGTGTTCATACATATTCTGTATCATCATACATATGATGGCGAGAGATCGTGCGGAGAGCTGTGTCCGCCTCTACCACCGACGTGGACGCCTCGATGTGACTACGACCGCTCTGCCAAGAGCGAAACGACAGAGAAGAAGATACATATTCTATTTACTCATAATAATCTAATGTTATCTATATTACTATATACATATTGTCGTCAGAGAAAAGCTTCTCAGTTACCTAAGTCAATGTTAAATATTAGAAGCTAAAGACACACAAATTGAATTTGGTTACTATAAGTTACAAAATGTACCACAGATGCCAAAGCGTTCAGTTTCATTTTTATATGCACAATTCTATGTTACAATTTATGTTTTTTTTTTAAATAAAACTGTGATGTGTGTAATTATAGTATTAATCTTTGAGAACTAGATGTAATCGTGGTTGTATTTCACGCAACGATCTTAACTATAAAAAGGTAAATAATTTTGATAGTTTAATAATTAAATTAGTTTGACACTATTTGATGGCGATTTAATATTTCAGAACAAAAGACATAAACGATACTCTTAATAATATATGAAATATTACTTTTATAATATCGGTACAAAGTAAAGTTGTCACAAAGTTGGTACTGAACTGCATATAAAAGAGCAGAGGTTTCAGCGAAAGTCAATAATGCCAGTCTGCAGTAGTCTGGGGTGAGAGGGGCTTTATAATTAGTGGCACGTCGCGTCGCGCAGTTGGATGTGTAACGAAAGTGGCCAAATAACCCAATCACTTGTAAAAGACACAATGCAATTTTACGTTTAAATTGTCTATTTTTGATATCTAATAAAACTAAATTACACAAATTTCATTTTAATACTTTAGTAATCAGTTCTGTATTTTTCCCACATAATGTGCCAACTACAACACCATTTCTCAAGCGTTTAGTTTCCCTCACGAAGTCTTCCTTCCCCGTCATTCGATAGTATTACTAAATTCAAATTAGTAAATGTACGCGAACTGGGAAAAAATTCTCGGCGTTTAAAACTGCAAATACGACATGGGCTGTCTTCCCTCAGAAAGAGACCTTTGCCAAGCAGTGGGACAAATACATGTTCTAGGATGGTACTATAGCCAAATGAGTACTAAAATATACCCTGCCACTATTCTTATTCATAACGAAGTTTTTTTCACCGAAAGATTAGTCTAATTGAAAGTTGGTTCATATCCTACGAGGCGACGTACGAATACGATACCACTGCATCATTATTTTAACATACAGTTAGATATCCGTATTGATTTTGGAGTCACTCCAGATTTTAAAAGGAAGCTCACACCTCTATTTATTAGCAAAGGAGCTGATTTGGTAAGACAAATCCTGGAATTTGTAGTAAAATGTATCATATGTGTTATATGAATGTAAAAGTAACTCTTCAATCTAAACATCTGAATTGAAGACCCAACTGGAACTTGGAAAGTATTCGATAAATATTTTTTTAAATATAATATATGGTGCCTACTAAAAATCAGGATCCACCCACTTTTACATTTATAACACTTTTGCTACATTTTACTGCAAATTTCAGAATTTTTCTTAGAAAATCAGCTGCCTTGCTACTAACTAAAAGTGTGACCTTCTTTTAAAATTTGGAGTAGCTCCTAATCTATACGGACATTACTGATAGGGCTTTGTCTGGAACTTGGTTATCGGTACTTATTTATGGAACTCTCGTGAATTTAAAACATCGTCGCGTTGCAACAGACACCAATAGACATCAAATCAAGTTTTATTACAAATGAGTTGATAAATAGCTGAAGCTACTAGTTACTGCTGTGGTTAAAACTAAATTATATTCACATTAAAGACATAAAAGAAAGTAAAAACTAGAAAGTGTTTCTAGTTGACCAAAACGATATTGTCATAAAAAGATATCGTAATATGTCTATGGTCAAGTGGCATAGTTTTATCAGTTCACAAAATAGGTGATCGACATACGAGGAATGTCGCGAAAGTGTGTTTATCGTTTGCATACTTAATACGCACGTAGAAAATGTTTTAAGGAAGGAACCCATATCGCTACTTTCTTTTTGATCGCAATTATAAATTTATTAAAATTCGATAAACATCACCGTGGATTTTAAATTAAGATTTTAAGAAACAACTTGGGTCTGAGTGTAAATAATTTATTCGGTGGACTACTAGTTTGACAGTAACAGGCTATATACATTTACTGTGCGCTCGACCGACGGCAATCTGTAGTCTACGCGAGCGAAGCCGCGGGCACAGCTAGTTTAAATATACACTGAGTTTTATGTTGATATCAATTCAACCTCTTTTAATACTTAAATATCCAAAGCTGTGTGTGTTAATTGTTTGTTTAATTATTACGAACCTGCGTTTATTGACGGTGTGTAATTTGGTAGTGTTTTAGTCAAAAGCACAAGTTTGGTATAGTGTAAAATGTTTATGTATCTAGTGCTGCTTAGTGTTTTTGTAGAACTGGCACAATTATACTGATGTATGACTGTACTGTGGTCAAATGTATGACTTTGGTCTGCGACTGTATGACTGCGGTAAATTCAATGTGATTCGACGATACAAATAGCAGTTTTCTCACTTTAATTTGATAGCAGTGGTTTAACGAAGAGGGATAGATTGCTAAATACAAAGAGTGCCGCAGTAATAAGGTTTTAATTAATCGAACAAAAGGTAAAGGAAAACGAAAGTTAAAATTTACGAAAATTAAACTTAACGCGTAGAAAGCTGTGGTTTTGTTTTAATGTGTGATATATTCCATAAATGTACGTGTGTGAGAGAGTGTACTTTTTTACTATTGTTAAAAGAATACTGTTCTGGCTACGAATCAGTGGTTAAGCCATGTGAATGGCTCGAGCAAGATTGTCCCTTAATGCATTTTTTCTTATTCGTACTGATTTACAGCCGAAAGTGTCATAAATTCAGAAAAAAACGTAGTACAAAGTAAGTAAAGTAGTAGAAAGTATACATGGTATAACCTATAACATTTTCAAAATTTTTGTCTGTCTGTCTTTCCGATTTTGACGGAACTTTCACTGGCAGATAGCTGATGTTATTAGAAATAACTTAAGCTACTTTTATTTTAGAAAAATAATTAGGGTTCCGCACAAAAAATAAAAAGGTTTTTAGCAATCCACGCGAGGAAACCGTGGGCACAGTGTAGCCTATCGTTGTTCTCACTTCCCGTAGGTACTCGCCTCCAGCTTTTCAGATCGCTTGACGTTCATGATTACTGCTCCACTCCTTAGGATATAGTGTGAAGTTATATAGCCTATAATCTTCCTCAATAAATAGGCTATAAATTTCAAAAATATTTTTTCAAATCTGACCGCTACGTCCATAGATTAACCAGTTCAAATCACGAACAAAAAACAAACAAGCTCTTATAATTTTAATATACATTACGTTATAATATTAATACATATATATAAATACACAAGTACGTTATAATATTAATATACATTATTAGTAGTTTCGTGGCCTTACTGAGTTTCAGTGGTTGTTATTTTCAGAGTGGACTTAATTGAATAGGGCCTTATTCATTTACTTTCAATATTATCGAATCAAATTTGAATAAAATCTTATGCGTCTACTATGCAGTTTCGATCATTTAATTTATATAAATACACTTTCATGACATTCCCATTGATTATCGTCATCCGATAGCTTATAAATACAGCGAACGATGAACTCTCGAGTTGAAGGAACGTCTCGCTTCAACGAGTGATCGCTCAGTGGCCAAGGAGACCGACATGTTAGGTTGGTTTTAGCTTAGTGCACCGTTCCTCAACGTTTTAGTGTCCCCATTCATTAAACAGCTAAAAATGAAGTAAAAATGTCTCCACTCTTTTACAATAATTTGAAGTTTTTCAAAGTTTTGCGTCAGCCGGTGAACACGGTGACAATAAGTCCTTTTTTCTGTATCATGATTGATGTTGAATCGTTATTTTGATATACCTTATAAACTCCTACGGTGTATTCAGACGTTTAAGAAATCGTGACAAAATAATAACTTTTACTTGTGATTGGCTATTATATTATTTCGTTATCACCTGATAGTGTTTAATTGTTTAACACTCCTTAAATTATAAATATAAAACTCAACGTCCCTTTATCTGTCTGTCCGTTTATGTTCTTTTCACGCGAAAAACCCCTTATCCGATTTAATTTTTTTGTTTATAATTTATAGCTATGTTATCTGGCCAGGTTATAGGATATATTTTGTAAGCTAAAGTAAGATATGAAATAGGCAGTGACGATAATGGTGAAGCAATTCGGAAAAAATACGCATTTGTAGCGCTTAAATGGCTTACGCTTAGTAAATCATACGAGACATATCAAATTAATATTCTAGACAATTGTAGATCTTAAAAAAACACACAAAAAGTAAGCGATAGCATATATCTATCTTCTTAGAATCACCCTCAATAAGTCTTCCATCTTTTGAGGCGGGAGCAGCACGATTCGCGTGTGCGTGCCATGTGAGCGGAGCCGCGGGCACAGCTAGTAAATTATAAATACTTAAAAAAAAGAATGTTTCGTATAGAATTTTTGAACAAATTGCGACCTCCTTTATTCCTGAAGGCTACCCCGTAAGTCACGTCTAGTTGAGAAACGATGGCTTAGCATATATGGATCTATACTATAGTATAGTATATGGATAGCTTAGTGGTTTCATCCACATGTAATTTAAAAGAAATCGCTAATTGATGATTTATAATACTTCAGTATAGACATTATTTTTATCGGGCTGCCAGGGTTATACTTCACAACTCATACGGCTCGTTCGCGCCACTACACCTATAGTCATAGACCCGAGCCAAGTGTTGACTTATTTTAACTTTATCTCCCAAACTATTCCTCCAAATAACATGCTACAAAGGGCAAAGTTTATCAACATAAAATTATCTTGATGATGAAGTAACTTCCTTTCGTAAGGATTAATATGCCATGGCAAATAATAATGCTCATAAATCACTTTTCAATTATCAATAAAACTTTGTCACAATATACGTTATTGTGGCTTATTTATAATAGATAGGCATATAGTATCGCAGACTTTTTTTTAGACGTACTTACGAGCAATATTTTTCTAGAACATTGTATTTACGTATTGCTAACCATTACGCCAGCGTACGCGTATAAAGCAGTTAGGGTGCGTCATTAATTCCGACTTACTTAACAAAACTCAATATTTAGGGCTAGCTGAGAGGTGTAGCCTAATGGTAAATAGCCTTATATATACTATTCTTCGTAAATCTAGCTATCATATACAAAAAGAATTTTTCGATTCTGACTTTTAGTTTCAGAGATTAGCGTGTTTAAACAAACAAACAAAAAACTCTTCCGGTTTATTATATTATTATAGATTTAACTAACAAGTTACTAATTGCAAAACATTGATACAATTTTCAGTATATCAGTGTCAATGACCATCAGATTTCATCGTTTAGTGGTAGGATTGTAATGTTACGTTCTCTAGTGACTACTTTCGAATAGTTGAAAATCGACGCTGAAAGGCGAAGTTCCATAGTCATCCGAGGTCGTCATATCAGACCTTTCAAACAACTCTATGCTTCGTTTTAAAATACTTTAGGAAGACCACAAATTTTAAAATGTATGTATTTACTTTGCATTAGCACTCTAAATTGAATTGAATTAGTTCAGTGTATTTAACTATTATTTGTGGTATATAAAAACAATATATTACTTATTATTTGTGTGTTAGTATATACATATATTGGTGAGTTGCACATTAAAATCCAGCAGTGTGTGTTGACTACGAATAAAATACGGAATGATATTGCTAGTGAATACGTATTCCTTATTGCCTAATATGTTTTGCACTTTTTCATGTGAGATTGAATAGTTGCGCTAATTTATTGTAATAAATGAAGTTATGAGTACCTTATATCATAGCGGTATTAGTCAATTTTACTAAGTTATTGACCGTTATCGTGAAATGTTTCGAGAGAAAATGTTTGCCAGTTACTTAACTGCCATACGGTAACCGTAAGTATCACGTTGTGGCCGAAGTTCTGCTTGCTCGCACTACGCAACAGCGGATTCAAATTCTTGTAATATTTATCCCTCTATATTGTTAATTATATTATATTTATATATTACATATTGTATTTAGCGAATATTATATATATACTATATCGATAGTAGATCTATATGTATACATTACTTGGTAGTTATTTAAAAAATATTATACTTACTGTATGCATAGTGAAAGTATTCTTTAGCATTTTGAAATGTTTAAAATAGAAGGTAGACCGGATTTTAAATTACCTTGTTGTAGCAAGCAGGACATGCAATTGTGCATCGAACCGCGCTCAGTATTGAACGAAAACTGTGTACAAACTGTTAAAAATGTAATAAAACAATAAAATTTGGAAGGTTTTACACATTTTATTCTGACAGTAAATAATATTATGCTAATATTAATAATTAATATAAATAAAATTGTTAATGATTAATAAGTCATTTTGCCGCCTTGTGGTAAAATAAATTAGAAATGGTTCAATTCATTCTTCATGAATTAAAAGAAATGTAATGTGAACGCTTATATGTATATTATTTTTTTTAAGCGGGACATGGCTACTTTTGACATCAATCACGCACATTGGGAAAAACTCGCTGAGGTTAGGGACGAATGGCGCAAGTGTGTTCATGAAGGCCTAAAAGCGCACGATGAGGCCTGGTTTCGTAGTCTGGATCACAAAAGAGCTATGCGACATGATCACATTGGTCGCATTGCACAAAATATCTTATTTTTTGTATGTTCACATTGTGGTCGACAATGCCGCTCACAAATTGGCTTATACAGCCACGAAAGAAGCTGCTCCAAGAAACACTGATTAAACCGTCTGCTATAGACGAAAAGGCCAATGATACCTTACGTGTTATTTTGGCGCGTTCTTTTTTCCCCCAAGCTTGGTAAAGCTGTAAAGCCCTTCGAAGGCTTCAGGGCCCTTAAGGATAACATTATAGTCAGATCGAAAAACAGAAATTCTTTTGTCGAATTGCGACATTATGATGAAGTCAATGATAAATATACAAATTAATTTTACTGACTTTTTTATTGTGTAAAAATAATTTAACGTTGTATGAATAAATATTATTTTAACTTATTTACTCATGTGACCGTTTAATTATTTTTAACAGTAAAAAAATTAATATACATTATTATCATTGGTGCGTGATAAACATTTTAGAAGATATTTTTGTTGTTTTACGACAAAGTACACACATTTTTTTAGTACTTTGTATTCTTTATACAACTCTACTATAGCCTTGCCTTGGTCAATATTTGAATAAAATTTTATCAAAAAAAAAGATTGATTTCAATAGACACAAGTCGCTTCATCAGATATTTTATTAGGTAATTAAACATTCTGAAGTCTGTTCGTGTTTCTTCTTTTTTTATTACAAAAAATGAGTAAGATAAATGACCATTGCTGTAATTAAACCAAGCCTCGTATTAAATAAGCTATTAGGTGAGCTATATTGTGTAGATACAGTGCGTTGACTACGTGATTTCCTCCCATTTTCCTCATAGTAGTAGCTCCACCAGGCAGTTGTTGATTATACCAGTTTCTTGGAATTCGCAGTGAACGCGCCCTTTCGTACTGTCAATACACCTCGTAAGAGTTCATTGTTTGCTGTAATAATGTGCGTAAATCAACTTTCTTTCTTTATTGTATGCGCGTCTGTAACTTAGAAGACGAATGAAATTACTCGTAGGGTGTATTTTTATTCTCTTTTATACTGGAAGTGACTCCTTCTCTGTGTATTCACTAAAATAATTATTACATACGAAACAATAAACATTATTTACATTTTTAAAAACAATTGATTAACTCGATAGTGTTTCTTGCCAGCTCTTCTCGATGACCTGGGATATTTTCCGAACACGTAGTAAGTTTTAACTTTCATGAGTGCCTTCATTTTGATTTCTCATAATAATTATAATAGGCAAAAATTCCTACACTTTATCTACAGAGGATTTTGATAGATTTTTCCAGTGACATATAGGTATTGCACTAGATAAGTAAACTCTTTTAATCTGATGTAATCATCGATATAATAATCGAATTACGTTTTATTTACAATGTGTTCTTCTTCTTTTTATTTAATTGCAAGTGTGTTCATCCACCTGCCAACGTGACGTTATTTATCTAAATTTTATTCTTGTAGTCTTCAAACATGGTCTTACAAGATTGGGACTCTTTTGTCAAAACAGTCACCACATGATAGATCAAGATTTGGACACAGCTAGTCTAAACTAAACGTAATAAATTTTTAGATGAATCGGTTGGGGATAACTGTTTTAAAATTCAGTTGCAAGATTTGACCAATACTAACAAGGCAAGTTAAATAAAAGTTTGTAACAATAAAAGACGTCCACGTTTCATCCAAATATGATTTTTCGTATAGTATTGTCGACTTGTTGAACTGTGCCTGATGGTTACCACAGTACAACCCAGAATAGTGACGTCCACCGAGAGACCGACAATTCATGGCCACCTCTGTCATGCCGCCCTGCATAAAAAGAAACTGGATATGCACCGACTAATCCAGAAACACGACGCACATAAACAATGACGGGCTTTTTACCATATGAATGGTGGTCGCAAGAGGGCTTTACAGTTCTATCACAGCTATCGGTATTTTCTCTTTCGTTAATCGACAGGACGCACCACGTGCAGGTGAGGTTGACTTGGGTGTCTCAAGTATTAAGATGTTATTTGACCCCCTTAGGAATATCCCAAAAGCGTTTTCATTTCAATAAAGTCGCGGGCACTAACAAGTTTCATAAGTAAAGCATTGATCTGAATCTATTCGATTTTATTGATCCACGAAACTACGTGATTGGAAGTAATGGGAAAAATATTCATAATTGAATTCTCGTTAGTATTAGAAATCAAACATGATATTCTATCGAATCGGTATAATATCTATTAAAGATTCCAGTCAGGTACAAAAATTTTAGTAGGTACCTACCTACAATAGAACGACATCGCATTGTGAGGTATTGTGATCGCACTGAGGCCACGTTTCCCACGATCAGTAAGACTTTTGTTTCGTCTCTAAGATTACGATGACTCGGCTGTTTAATGAATGTTTCCGTCATGGTAAACCCGTAAATACAAGTTATTATAAAAGAAAAACATTTTAACAGAAATGTCGAAATCTATCTACTTACGACTATATTTATTTTATGTTAAAAATACTAGAATACGAAGGCCTAACAGATTTTTTTTCATCCCAGTAGCAGTCAAATCTAGGATGAATATTAAACTTTGTTATTTAACGTGAGATTTTTACATGTATTTTTTATATGAAGTTATATGACGTTTTTTTTTTGTATAACTAAGGTGGCAAATAAGTTTACGGTCCGCCTTGTGAAAAGAGGTTACCACAACCTATGGACGATTGTAACTGAGGGAACTCTGAAAACCGTACTCACCGCAGGAACACAAAACATGTTTATTTGGCCGCGATCTCCTGCAGGGTGGAGGGAGGTATTTTACTAGTCGGGCTGCCCAAAGTAGAGATAAATTTCTAAAGTTTCTCCATATCTATACTAGTATAATAAGGCGAAATTGATGTAGATACACTTTGCCCTTTATAGCATGTTATTTGGGTGAATAGTTTGGGAGTTAATGTAAAATTAAAATAATTCAACACTCGGCTGGGGTATATGACTATAGGTGTAGTGGCGCGAACGAGCCGTGTGAGTTGTGACGCATAACCCTGGCCGCCCGATAAAAATATTGTCTATACTGAAGTAATTATAAATCATCAATCAGCGTCTTTTAAATTATACGCGGGTAAAACCGCGGGGTACAGTTAGTAGAGTAATAAAAACCGCTAGCTTTGCATTTATAATTCTATGAGTTTCTCTGTGCTCTACCTCACTTTTGAAAACTTGGAGTTTTTGTAAATATGTATGTAATTGGTTTCTCGTAAACGGCTCTAACGATCTGGATGAAATTATGTATTTAGATAATTTCTGACTTTTCAACTTTATCTAGTTTTTTTTTCGATCTGACTATACTGTTAGCATTAAGGGCCCTGAGGCCTCATACGGCTTTTACAGCTTCACCGGGCTTGGGTATCTAATTTTTTTTTTTTTTAAGACTGCGAACTTACATAGCTCGTGTGCCGAGTTATTTATTTGTTTGAAACGCCCTCAAAATACAGTATTGATTATTTACAGTATTTTCAGAAACTACACGATCAATTTTTATGATTTTGCATGGTGACTTAGGTTAATTATGGGATGTTTTATTGTAGATCATTTACGAAGTTCCCGATGGATAGTGCCCTGAAAGAAGTCTGAATGCTATGTTTATATATTGTCGGCTTAAATAACATTCACTAAACCAAGGTTTATGAAGAGGTTGACACTGTATTGTTTTATACCAAATGCCTTTTTCTTTGCTTCTTTCATCGAAATATTCATTCCAGTTTTCATAACACATTTTTTTCAATTTTGATATAAGTCCCAAGTTCACAAGTTGCTTCATTAAAAAATCTGTATTATAGATGAAATAATATACTATATATTATTTAAACAAACGCTTCGATATGTAAATTTTCATAAAAACTAATATATCTCTATCCATAATAAGGGTTCACTGTTAATGCAGCAAGCCTTTGAAAACAAACCTTGAATAGGCTTCTCGGTAATCAATCCGTTTCGTCCCTGAGAGTGATGTAAAGAATGCGAGATTCTCAGAACCGGTTTCCTTTATAATTATTTACACCCTTTGTTCGTGCCGACGCGACGGAAGGTCACAAAAAGAATTTACCTTTGTCGTCCCTTAAGACTCGATAGGCATTGGCGTTTTTACAGTGCGCATTAAAAAAGGATAAAATTATAATTGACGCGTTTGTTACTAATCGTTCCATTACGTACCAATCGAAAGCAAAGTTTTTTCTCTCACTTCCTTAGAGGGCCTCATTGTGTTTTTAGACTATAAATACAACGGGCATTTAATGCATTAATATATAACTAGAGAAAATTTCCAATTATTACGAATGAATGTAAATTGAACTGTACTTCAAATTATTGTACAAACTATTGTTCCCACTAAAGGGTTTAACTTTTACGTTCAATTCACATTAGCACAATTTTACGGACAGATGGTTTTTGTCACCCATAAGTGCTACGTTACACCTTGATTTGAAGAAATATTTTTATTGATATTGACATAATATTTCATCAGTTCTAAAATTTTATTTTTAAACTGACTTTTCGAGCGACTTCTTTCCCGTGGTCTTGGAAATAAAACTACTCGCTCGTCGCATATTGTGGTGTGCTCACAACAACTCACCAAATTTTCATCGCAATCAGATTAATCGTTTCGGAACGTATAGGGAAGATACAAAGAAAAATTCATTTTTATATAATACTAGCTGTCCTCCACGGTTTCTACCTTTTATATAAACAAGGCAGAAACAATATATTGAACTTTTTATAATATGTCTTAAATATAAATACGATTGGTATCGACACCTATAAATATCCTGAGCACGTAACGGCTTTAGAACATCCTTGAATAATCTCCAAGGTCCCATCGCGTCCCTGACAACGATCCCAAAAGCTCAAGAATGCTGAACCGGTTTCCTGTTTAATTATGAACGTTGCGACCAGCAAGCCCGCGCCGGTAGACGCCATTGTATGCCAAAGCAGACAACACCAGCCTAATAATTTCCGATTAAATTGTACGATTCGTAAACAACTTTGTAACTGTATTTTAAATGTATTATTAGTTATTTGTTTATTGTAAATACATAATTTATTGATCAGTAATTAAATAATTATTTGTTATATATACAGTATATTATGATATATAAGTTAAGTATTTATAAAAATACTTATTATATAAATAATTGGTAACATCTAATAAGTACTGTAAAACACATAAAAGCACACAGAAATAATCACAGGATTTGATTGTAAAAACAATTGATTAACAATATTTTGAACGAAATGTCAAAAGAAGTAGTGAGGTAGGGCATAGAGAAAATTCTTCGGAGGTTTCTCTCTACTTGGGGCGAGACTGGTGGAATACCTCTACCCTTCAGTAGAAAGCTAGCTTAAGGATATTATCCCTGAGTGATAGAGGCTATTTTATATTCTTGTTAAATATTATATTGTAATTATCGAGAGCGGTTACTTGTATTTATTATGTCAAATTAAGCATTTTTCAATGTTTTGTCATCTCGAAATACTTAGTATCATAAAATTTTACACGTATTAACATAAAATTGTATCCATGTAGGTTTTATGATTTTAAATAACGTACTTTTATAAATATTTATGGAGATCAGTAATGCAATAATTATAAAAGAATAATGTGTGGTTTGACGAAACTTTTTTAATTCGTTTGTTTACATAATACTTCGCACTTTTTTGAAATCTAAGATAATGCTCACCACAAATGTAAACAGTAATAAGAAATACTAATAAATTACTTCAATGTCATTTGTTGCGAGGTCATTGCACGAAAGTACACGTATACGTGCGTGGCTTTATGCAAAACAATGCAAAGAATTTTATATGAACAGTGTATTTCTCTAACGAACTCATAAATAAAAAACGGTTATAATATTTTCAAAATTGACAGCGACATTACAGTGAAATGTTGCTAGTTATTGGAAAATATTTTACCCCACTTTTTGAAGTGACACTTCTTAGGTGGCATCATCATTATGTAATTCCATAATTAGATGAGAATTGAGGGTAAAATTTCAAGGACGCGTTAGATTTAGGCACGTTTCATTACATAAAAGAGAAGAATGATAGAACGTAGAGAGATCGGAAAAACAGCTATACATTGTAAACCTTATTGCTGGTTTACACTAGGTCAGACCGACAGTTTTATTGGGAAGGTAAATGTGTCGGATTCATACTGGCATATTTATGTATTGGCAATGATTATTAATAATAATTAGTACCTAATTATACCATACACATAGTAATAAAACATCACTGATTTTCATCAGATTTGTCACGCTATGGGATCTGTCGGGATATATGCATTATGCAGTGATAAAACAGGGTGTTAGGGAACACACGTCCACCATACACATAGTTCTCATATTAATTTTCTTTTGGTTTGTCAATGTCAATCATTAACACTGTCAATTATTACCTTTATTATTTAATCTGATTGACGTTAGGATGAATGAGGAGACCAACACTCACTAGATAATTGTATTTCTCCATTTATAATTTTTAAAATTACGAGACGTAAATAATTACTGCGTACTAAAATCGCGCAGAATCGCGGGTACCGCTAATGGAACATAAAGTTTTAATTTCATTGCCTTACTATATAAGTGTATTGATAATTTAGAATAATTTAAAATTTGGAAGCAATGATCGCTGAGTGGCAGGCAGCGTCGTTTCAAATCGTATAATACGCCCAAGTTTTCTGTGAAAGAAGGAACCTTGCGTAAACCGTAGCATGGTTGGCTGTAGGGCATTTTTATAGAATCGTCTGGTTTGGTATCGTTTTTAAATTGCAAAATTTTAGTTGTGTTTCGGCAGCTGAACTTGAGAATGTGGCCACTTTATGAGTTGCGCCACCACCACCCTCTCCAGCGGTAACTCAAGCCTAGGTCCGTTTCTCCTTTAAACAAGCAGCTACGCTCGCGATACAGTGACACAGCATTCACTAGGTATTGACACACATACATATGACACTGCACTTCACCTTGCACACCACTCTGTTCATAGTTTCTGTAAGGGTTCTGAAGGGTTTTGATAACCAACAATGACTAAAATTTGCACCTTTGGTTTATTTACAATATGTAATATTATTGTTATAGGAACGCGCAGCGGACAATTCAGCGGGCAACCCCCAAGCTATATTGGAGAGTTTGAACACCAAATATTATTATTACACGAGGACACGCGGCCTGTTTCGCATCTGCTACCCAAAAGAACGACCTCCTACTGGTAAATATTATTATTTAATTATTTTTTATTTATCTGTGGTTATAGGATTTGCTTGTTCTCCAAAAAAAATGAATAATTAGGTATTTTCAGTATGTCAATTTTAATTCTGATTATTGTAAAGTTAGCACAGAGAAAATAGTTATCTATTTTTTTGTTTCTGTAGCAGTGTTACCAGATGCACCGTAATTACCGTAAATCTACTGTAATTTCATGTCTTTCACTGTACAGTGTATTAATAAAAATACAGTTTATGAAGAACACTGTAATGAAACAATTGACGTTACTTTATATATTAGCGCATGATGAAAGCGCCTTTTAACCTTCGTTCAAAGTAGAATCATTCCTCGATTATAGTTCTTTGGATTACATTATAAAATATAGTATTGTCGGAAAAAATCGTTGTGTGCACGCGATAGTATAATTCTGACGTTATTAATGTGTGAATTTTGAACTAAAGCGATGATAAATTTTTCTGGTCGAGGAATTTTTAAAAAGAGGGTGTTGTCGTACTATGCTTTAATGATAATTTAGTGCTTTGTAAGGAAAAATAATAAATACAATTTTAATCATTTAAATGTCTTTTAGTATGCACTGTAAAAACACGGTATTTTTTTATAATATACACTGTATTTTCAACTTCGTCATCTGGCAACACTGTTCTTTAGTAAACAAATCGTACAGTACTTATCTTATTTAATTTTAATATTGTGTACTGTCTACATTCTTACGATATCTACTATACCTCTTACATATTTTTATATAGTAGAACGGCAGAGTGACGGTACTGTACTGTAAGCCCCGTACAATCTAAAAACAATGCAACCACCAAGAGATTGGTAATCCATCTTCGGTCGTCGCTTTCATGCCGACCTACAAGCCTCACTGCAGCTATGCACTGGCTGATGTCAAATCGCGACAAAATGACGGGTTTATCATGATGGTCGCGACCCACAGTTCGATACAGATTCTTACCACCCCGCTTGTTACTGAATGTACACCGGCGGATTCCGGAAAACGACACTTCTAAGCGTGCCACAATGAAGTTTGTTACAGCTGGTGTGTGGTGGTCTCTGATGTAGTCGGACACAATCGTGTCGCGTTCTACTAGTCAGCAAAATACCCAACAGTATTTTGGTATCATATTGTTTCGTAAATGTAACTAGTGCCATCACTTTCTATTCATAGTATAAAATAAAGTCCCCCACCGCGTCTGTCTTTCTGTCTGTATGTCCGTGTGAACTCAACCACCGAATCGTTTTTCATACGGTTTTCATAAATGGACGGTTAAGTATAATTCATTACTGTTTTATGTATTATTATTTTTTGAACTGACTATACTGTTAGCCTTATGGGGCCCTGGAGCCTTTGCGGCTTTTACAGCTTCACCGGGCTTGGAAGTTTTGTGTAAATTAGCTGAAATATGACTATAATATGTTAATTAAAAGTATTTAAAGAAATAAATTCGTTTAGGTTCAAACAATTAACAATAATATTATTATAGTGAATAATTAAGGGCCGTATGTAGCTAAGAAGGAAACGGATTTCCTAAACGGTAAAGAATTTCAACATCAGGAAATCCATATGCCACATAAAAGGAAGTGAAGCGGTAATAGAAGTATGTATAGAGCTATACGTCTAACGATTACGTAAAGAATATCATTTTTCGTAATATATTGTATTAGCTGTGCTCGTGGCTCCGGTCGCGTGGACTAGAGAACGTGCCGTCGGACGAGCGTACACACGAATCTTGCTGCCCCCGCTCAAAAGACAGAGGACAAAAATGCTTATTGTGAGTAATCCTTGGAAATTAGATTTATGCTATCGGTGACTTTTATGTAGGTCTTTTTAAGATCTACAATTATGTAGAACATTAATTTAATATATCTCGTATGGTTTACTCACCGTAAGCCATTTAAGCCCCCCAAGAGCGTCTTTTTACCGAATTGATTCATCATTATCTAGACTTTTTATTTCCTATGTTACTTAGCGCTATGAACTAAAAAACATGTTAATGGGATAAATGGTTTTTGCGTGAAAAGAACATGAATAGACAGACAGAGATGTTGAGTTTTATATTATATATATACATAATATATACATTTTGTTATTAGACTCCGGTAACGTAACTTAGAACTAGTTACTGCTTTTTATTTGGTAGTTAGATTTACTAATTTCATACAGACTGCACATTTTTCTTCAGTTATTATATCAGAAGTAGTTAACTTCTTTATTATGGCACAGTGTAAATATTAGCTATCACTAATATACATTTAAATATACTGAATAAGATTAGGAATGAGTATCATCAAAGGAACTATGAAAATAAGTGGAAAGTGGATGAATATAGGAGTAAAGGACCGAAGAAGTTATGGATGGATTGCGTGAAGAATGATATACATTTAAAAGGTCTGACTGCTTTGATGACAGCTCATAAAGAAAAGTGGAAGAGGAGACATGTGCTACCCTACTTAAGGGGGTGGGATAAGGGTAAGAAGAAACTAAAGTTAAATACTTTCTTGAAGATCCTGCTCTGAGATGAGCACCATGAATACTCCATTTTACAAACGAAGAAGCAATCTTTAAAGTAGTAAAGATATCAATTAATTAGTTAATAGTTAATACCAACCATAATTAGTATTTGCAAAATAGTTCACCTACAAATCTAATTAATCATAACATTCCTGTGTTTTAAACCTATTGATGCATTAACCAATCTTAGTACAGCCGAATGTAGATCTTATTCATTGCCGAATAAAGTTTAAAGGCGTTTAAAATGTAGATTTCTGAGTAAATGAAGTGTACGGTATATTGTTGCGCGGCCTAACTGTTGTTTTTTTTTTTAAGAATAATAATAATCATAATTCTTGTAAGTAACACGATGATCTAGGTTACTGTTGACCAACTTATTATTACACGTTATAATTAACATCACAATATTAGTATGCTGTGTTGCGGTTGATAGATAAATATGTATTAGGAACATGCTATTTCATCGGTCATGTTGCATCCAAGAATTATGTGAAGCAGTTTGCGTATAGTCAACAATATTAACTTATTCAAGGTTTATTTAATGCATTATAGATATTTGATCAGTTTCATGTTAGTAGTTGAGTAAATATCGCTAATGGTGTTAAATTGTGTTAAATGAGTAATCGTAATACAGGAACCATTGTTAGTATAAGACGCAAGTCGCAGTCATTCCATATTTTAGACTAAAACTAATAAATGTTTATTAGGTGATTGTGCTAGGTTCTACAATAAACTTCGTAAGCACATAACCGATTTGCCGTAGTTTAATAAGTTCTAGAATCTTGTTAAGCGAGTTTTATTGTTCAAAGGATATTATAGGGTGGATTATTACGCGAATGACGGTGATGTCTGAAAGTGATTCTATCTCTGTACATCTATTAAAAATGATAATAATTGTAAACAATAAAAATACTGAAAAAAATGTTGATAATCCCTTATCCCTTATCCCTTATGTTGATAAATGATGTAAACTTCGTACAGATATATTTAAAAAAAAAAATTAACACCCGGATGTAACAGATTTATCGGATATGATATAAAATAAATTAAAGAGAAATTTAAAAACACATTCGTTTACAGTTATTAGAAATAAACGATATAGAAAGCAAACAATTTCACCTTTATTAACTATCTACTATTTATTGTGATGATTCAATTTTAAACTCAATACGTGATGAATCTCGTTTATATGCTAAATTTTAAATCTCATTGTTACTTTTGAGCTGTAAAGTTTGAATCATCAGTTAATTATAAAATGATTAACATATTTTATGTCTAAAGTTTAACTTCTCGATAACAAATCACTCATATATCTATATATATCACATATATAACATATATCTAATACATATAGTGAAAGTCAGCGTCTCTCTGTGTTTGTCCGTTTATGTTATTTTCACGCGAAAACCACTAATCTAATTTACATGGTTTTTATTTTAATTAATAGCTATGTTATCTGGCCAGGTTATATGATTTATATTGTAAGATAAAGTAATATACAAAATAAGCACGTCCGATAATGGTGAATCACTTCGGTAAAAAGACGCATTTGGTGCGCTTAAATGGCTTACGTTGAGTACACCATTAAAGATAAATCAAAGTAATGTACTATATAATTGTAGATCTTAAAATTACATACAAAAAAGTCTCGGATAGCATATGTCTATCTTCTAACGATCACCCACAATAAGTATTTTTGGGGCAACACAATACGCGCGTGCGCTCGACCGACGACAGCATTCTGTAGTCCACGCGAGTGGAGCCGCGGGCACAGCTAGTTATATACATATGTAAGATATGCGCAATATTTTTAAGCAACCAATTTAGCATTTAAGGAGTCTACAGTAACAAAATACGATCTGATCCCAATCTGTCTCGCTGAATAACTGAAATTGCTCTGCTCAATTCACGAACAGTGTAGCGTGGGTGACTAACAAGGGGATAATACGAATTCCGACGTCATTGGACATCGCCCACCAGTGTCTTGATCCCTGGCAAAGTTGCCGTTTCCGCCGGGCCATAATATCAGCTATGCATATAGACAGCCATATTTTATATTCACTTTGAGTAACGCGAACCATAAAAGCGATCAGCGATTGTTCGACGTAAACCTTGTGCTTATTTGTGACAAGTCGTTTGTGGCACGCAGTTTCGCTCGAGGTCTAGGTCGGACGTGAGATAATTAGAGGTCCGAGACGTCATTAATTTGCTAGGTGGTAGGACACGACATTGTAACGCACCCGGCATAGTGGTACGCTTTTATGGTTCTTGGATCAGCCGGGGTATTTCCAGTAATCTAGTGTATCTATCTGTACTCGACTGGATCGCGACCACTGTGCACGTTGTGATAAGTCTGTCACAATCACACTATTTTGGTTTGGTTTATGAATGTTAAATTTAAACACATATATAAGTTTAAACAATGGTTACATATTATTAAATACACTAAACTGTTTTATTACCTCCTATTCAGTTACATACCTATTAGTTGTAAAGCCGGGCATCCCACACTGCCTCATTGAGAGTGTTTACCATACTGCTATTTTAGAGTTGTGACGTAGTTTATTTACGAGTATTTTCCACTTAGGTATTTTTACTGTTTGTTTTTATTTTACTTTATTGGTTCCGTTATTTATTAAAATATATCAATGTCCGTTAATTACAGATTATCTACATAATTAATAATTATAAAATATTGTAAAAAGTTATACGAGTATACAGCGCATTTTGCTTGCAGTTTAATTACAATTCAAATTCAGTTATAAATAAATTAACGAATTAGAACGATTGTTATACTATGTTTTATGTATTTATATTTTAATATCATTCTGAGCACTTTTGTAGTAGTAGCAGACTACTTACGACTAGATACAATTAATTAATTCATTAAGGCACACATTACATATCGCAATATAAAATAAAGTTATGTATGAACAACAAATTTATGTTAATGTAGATAAAACTAGCAAATTAGAATCTCAATTTTATGTTTGATTTATTATATTTTGAGTGTTCAGGTTATAATATTTGTATATTTATGCTTTACACCTAGTACGCGTGATCATACTGTGATAATTTCGACTATCGCCCAATCCACGATTTGTAGGTTACCTTACAAACTGAAAGATAATTTAACATTACTTCATAAAAAAAACAATCGTCTATTGAATATACCGTAACTTATGACATGTTATGTTTCATTGTATGTAGATTTTTAATATTTAATTTAAAATGAATGATTAATATTTTATATTTTAACTGTGGATTTTATATTGTAGAATGTAGACGTGCCTAAAGAGGCACCTTCCGTCCGAACTTTGTAATCAAGGCTACATTTACAGCCAGCAGATAAACCACGTATGCCATTGACGATTCTATGATAATCAAAGTACAAACAGATGCCACGACATGAGCCGACGTTAAGTGTTGATAATTGAATTAATCACAAATATATGGAAGCATTTATTTAAGGATATTATAATGGAGTAGCATTGCTAATTGCTGTATCAGTAGATGTCCTTTAAATATAAGTTACTTTGCATTTTAATAGTATTGCTTTAAAAAAATTACCAACACATTGTATTTTAACGAAACTTATGTGCCATGTACGCAAATAAAACAACACTGTTCAGGTGTTCAGTGATAGATTTTCTATTTGAGGGTTGTAGCTAGTTCGGCGAATATTCGTGTTAAAAAGTACAGTTCCAAAAATGAAGCCACACTACCTTGTTTGAATTTTGAATATAAGAAAAATATTCTATTCACGTGACATCGGTAGAATTGTGTATAAACATACGTTTCCATTAAATAATAAGAAAAAATAACGTATTCAATATTTGTACAGAAGATTATATTTTAGATTGAATATAGGACTTTCTGTTAGACTTTACTGCATAACATAACAAAACATAATGATAAACGTTATTAAAAATACGAATAAAGCTGCTAAATTTTTAACTATAGTGGATATCGCTTATAGCGACGACGAAGGGACCGATATAATTACGTCGGTATATCCAGAATTCGGTGTATACATAGGTAGAAAAAAGAAACAGAACCAATAAAGAAAGAAAACAATATTTATTACCAGACAGTACAACCGCGTAATGCGCATATATTGCATAAATTCTTAGAATTAACTATACCTACCTATCTGAACATTCTTAAACAGAAGCGTTTTATTATAACTGCTGACTATCTGTGAATGTAAACAAAAGATAAGAAAGCCTTATGATTGAAGAATTAACCTTTACAGTGTTTGTTTGACGACTTGGTCATCGCCGGTCGCAATATCTGCAAGAGATTATGCCTTATTAATATTTTTATCTCCCATTGTAACTGAATTGCTAAATACCAATTTTGATAGATCTGTCTTCAAAAATAACGGATTTTCTTTCAAAATTTCATTCCCTTTTTAACCTTTATAACCTTTGGGGTTGAATTTCCTAAAATCCTTCCTTCCTTAGTTCTCACATACAGTGTTCATGCAAGATTTCACGGTCCTAGCCCCAGTAATTTGGGCTGTGCGTTGACATATGAGTCAGTTAGTTAGTTATCCTTTTATATATAATAATTAACTAAATAAATCCAAACTTGACAGATATTTTCACCGACATTTGAATTAAAAACCGAACAATTAACGGAATTATAAATATAGTGATAAAAAAGGTCATTATTGAAATAAAAATATATTTACGTATACAAGGACAAACTTCACGCACAATTAAGTTAAACTTATTCTTTTTAAGTTACTTATAAATGTATCAAAATTAATATTTTTCCGGTCATTGCAAAATATACATAACCATGTCTATAACAAGCGTCAGTTTAATGTTCTTCCTATAGTTATGGCCTTACATAAACCTGGTGGTTCCAAGTTCTATTAACACATTACTCGTTACGTGTATATTTGAATTGCCTACTTTCAAGCCAGCGATACTTCAGATTTTGTTTAATATCATCTCTTCAATAAATAATTACATAGAATCTTTTTTTATATCTATGTAAGATCGTTATCATGGAGGTCAATGAGATTTTCAACCACTTTTTTTTTGGCTAGACGTTACTTTAGAGATTAAGATTCTCCTATTTTTAGCTTTTTGGTAATTTTCTCAAATGTTGAATTATAATCTTATTATAATCTCAATATAAATTAAACGTAGATAAAAATATTTTAAAATTTTGCTGTGTGGTATATAAAACACTAGACTTTTGTGTCTGACTGGATTTCGACCAATCATACATCCGCCATCATTGTGGCACGCTTAAGCGTGTTGCGTTCCGGAATCAGCAGGTGTATCTTTTACCCAACCAGTAATCAAGCGGAGTGGACGATAAGCATCTGTACCCGCAAACCCATCACAGTGACTCTCTTTTCGTTTATCGCTTTTCGGGATCAGGCAGTGTATATACATTTTTGTAGGCCGGCATGACATCGACGACCGGTTGCCGTTTTTGGATTGAACTATGCTTAGCATTAGGAAAAGTAACGTCACTTCGCCTTGATTAAAAGAAAATCTCCTTTTTTCTTACCCGTTATCCCACTTAAGTAGGGTCGGCACAACAAATTTTTCTCTTCACTCTAAAAAAAAAACACTTTTGGAAATGTTTTTAAAATAGTTTGGTGGTGTTATGGTCTTGTTGCCAGAATTCTACGCATGACCATTAAAGCTGACGTTAACTTAAGTATAAGACATGCGTGGCATTTTTAAAAATCAATTAATCAAAATCACATTGGCCTTTGAAATACAAAAGTAAAAGTACATCAAACGAAGTTACCAAATGCGTTATTGTTTCAAATAACTTGTGAGGCGAGTACAGAACCTGTAGTTAAGCAACGGCCGAAATTGATGTATTAGCAACAGAGATATTTAATTGACGTGAGTCATGCGATCGGATACGTGTTACCAGACGGACGTGTGGCCGTGAAATAAGTCTTACTACAAAAAATGTCGGCATCTCATTTGCCTTCTAGGAAACGCTTCGCAATAAATATGTTCAAGTTACCAACTTAAGTTCATACTTCATATTCTACGTGCTATACTATAGTGCTCTAGTGTAGTGCTATATATATTATTCTACCATAATGCTGGATGAAATAAGAGAATTTAATTTCTAATTGGAACAGTTAGGTTTTACTTTTAGTCTGATCTAATTATGACATATTATAAAACAAAGTCGACCGCCGCGTCTGTCTGAACGCGGTAAACTCAAAAACTACCAAACGAATTTTCATACCGTTTTCATCAACCGACGGAGTTATTCATCAGGAAGGTTTAGGTGAGTCATTATCGTTTTGTGCAAATTGGCAGAAAAATGAAGATGATTTCTGATAATGGTAGCTTTACTGGCGTGCACTTCGTTAACCAATATGTATTACTCTGCTACCCGTGCGAAGCCGGGGCGGGTTGCTAGTATAAAATATTACTAGCTGAGCCGTGCGAATATTTCGCAAGTCATAAAAAATAATCAAGCTAACTGAACAGCTGTCATGTTAGTTAAACTGATTGTTATTAGATGGCGCTTTCAATTATAGGTTTGAAGTAGCGGCCACAATCTCACCTGATATTAAGTGACGATGTGGCCCAAGATTGAACACGCTAAACCTATTGGAAGACTGGCTCTCAAGTGCAGCTGCCGGAACATAGCGATTGGTGCCAGGTGACAGATTTTCGACTTGTGGGTGGTAGCTAGCCAGGCGGGCATTAGAAAAAGCCCTATAAGCACCATACTACGGTTTTTTCACGATGTTTTCCTTCATTTCAGGGATTAGAACTCACGTCAGTCGACGCGATATCCTTAGACACTACCACAGAGCTACCATTACTCCACCTACCACCATGCTATGGTTTCTTCACGATGTTTTCCTTCACCGAAATTTCAGGCTCATTGCAGGAATTCGAACTCACGTCAATCGACACGAAGTCGCTACCAATGAGCCATCATTGCTTCAATAGCGGGAAATATAAGCTTTAAAATGACGTCTGAATAATTAATGTTGATGAATAAGATATGGCGTTATCAGAAAAAAGCCTTTGAGAATTAATATAAATATGATAAACGGAAAAGTACGTTTGTTTGAGGTTGTACCTTTGGACATCATATTCCCGTTTCCTTATAATGCTCTGCGTATACAGTAGAAATAAATCTTCAGGGCACTATTAAAGCTGCCTCGGTACTATAGCAAACCGGCTTGAAATAATTCATAAAAAATGTACTTCTTGATGCTACCACACATGCCAGCTAACACACAGCTGTAATGATATCGTGGTAATAATATCGGGTAGACTGGACAGTTTGTTCCTTTGTCACTGGACGAAACTGATAAAAAGTTTGTGCACCTATGCAAAATACTGATTTGCCTTGTGTATAATTTAGAATTATATGTAAAATAATATGCTTTATGTCCTTACGAAAATAGGCTTAGTTTACTAACAATATTGGATGTCAGTCCGAAATAGGGTTGCCACCTTTTTTGAGGAAAATAACTTATCAAATTCTTTGAAAAGGTAAGGAATAATGTATTTGGAAGAAACAAATGATTATTCAAATTTAATAATAACTAACGAATTATTTTATCTTGAAGTTTTCAAAGCTAGCTCTACAGTCGATTTTTCTTTAATATTATTAGTATATTTTATTTTGATCTTATACTATAATAACTAAATTTATGAGTATTGATAGATAATTCAGTAATAACTCATATGAGTGTTTCGTTTTACTCATCACAGTAAAGATTGAAATTACATTATTTCGAATACTTTATTTTTATGCAAAAGTATAAAGTATATTTATCAAAAAATAAAGGAGGATACGTTGTTACAAAGTTAGGTTGGCAACCCTAGTCTGACTTAATCTATTATTTTTTTAATCTTTCAAAACTGTTAAGTTATTTGATATAGACTACAACATCTCAATAAAAGATTGAGTCAAATTACTTTCACAATAAACCAACGGATTCATTCTGGTTTTACATTAAAACCGCGTCGCGCAGGTGCCTAGGTGTGGAGAAAACGTTCTACAAACATACAACCGGTCCTATCTACATCTCGCTCGGAGATGTGCTTGCGTTCGAGAATAACACGTTTATCTTTTAAAGACGATTAGCTCCAGAACGCTTGGATAAGGTCATAACTTCGTATATAAAAAAACGAAACACGGTGTAATTGAATATTGAAAACTAAAAGACGAGTTTCTATTGTATTGTCTCCACTTAATTTTAGTTATATATACTTAATTTCAGAAAGAAATATAAACAAGACAAAATTTTGTTGGAAATTAGCTAGTCCCGCAGACATTGTTTTGCCCTTTTTATATTTTTTTATATATTAGTATAGATCAATGGCTCCCAACTAGTGGTCTGCAAAAGCTAAAATATGGTCCGCAAAAAAAAAAGTTTTTAAATAAAGTTATTAATTTCTAACAACGCGAGGGCACCGGTATGTCTATGAAGATTTTAGATTGCCATAGTTTAGTTTTCTTGAACCTTATTGTCCTTGCTAACAACAAGGTAATCATAGTGGTCCCTTTTCCAAAAAATGCTGGGATCCTCTGGTATAAATCAGAATACCATTTTCAATCTAAAGTAATAAAAGTATACTTAAATATTTTTTATAATGATAGAACGTCCAGAAACTAAATTATAATCTTATTCTGTGTGAAGAGACTTCCACAGTGTTTTAAATAAGTAAAACCGTTTACACACTTATTGAAGAAGCTTTTCAGTATAATATACCATATCTTTTATTATTTCAAAGATTTTTTTAAATCTTATTTTCGTCTAAGACTTATCACTTTAGAATCCTTATAATACTGGCTAAGCAAAAGGTGGAGAGAAATGAATTCGAAATTAAAAAAAAAAACATTTTTCATACATTTTTCATTATTTTTCATTAACATCGCTATGATTGCGGTTGAATGAAAATTAAATCTTGGGTTTATTCACCATTTTCTGAATAAAACTCTCCACATTTTCCTTATTTTTCATTTGCTTTTTCTTGGATTTTGCAAACGCCATGATTGCGGTTGAATGAAAATTAAATCTTGGGTTTATTCACCGTTTTCTGAGTAAAACTGTCGAGAGTCTAATCACTGTTTGGTATATACAATTTATCCTGTTATTTTATATAGGTAATATATAGTCTCGTTTAAAATATGTTAGAAAGGAAATTTTATTGACTCATTATCATAGTAATGACTACTTATAATTTTTCACGTAGGAGATAATAGGTTGAAATTCTGGTAGGGTCAAGAACTTAGGACAAACATAGATTATTGTTAGTTTAAGTAGCTATGCCTGCGGCTCCGCTCGCGTGGACTACAGAATGCCGACGCTTGAGTGCACGCGCGAATCGTGCTGACCCCGTTGAAAATACGGAAGACAAAAAAATCTTACTGTGGGTTATTCTTAGAAGATATATGCTATCGCTAACTTTTTTGTAGGTCTTTTATGTAGACCATTAATTTGATACATCTAGTATGGTTTACTCAGCGTAAGCCATTTAAGCTCCAATGCGTCTTTTTTCCGAATTAATTCACCATTATCGTTACTGCTTATTTCATATTTTACTTTACCTTACAAAAAATATACTCTAACCTAACCAGATAACATAGCTTTGAATTAAAATGAAAAACTTGTAAATCGGATTAGTGGTTTTTGGGTGAAAAAACTTAAACGAACAGAGAGACTGAGTTTTATAATATGTAGATGATTGGATACTTTTAATACAAAAAATATGAGCTAGAGTGAATATTGTATTATATTGCTTTGTTTATACCCATACAATATATAGTACTTTTATACTTATGTATCAAGAGGAAAATAATAAATAAAACCATTCAAAAATGGATACTGGCTGGTAGGACACGATTATTGTGCTCACTTGAAATGCGATCACCACATACTAGGTTTTTTTTTTCGAATTGACTATACTTTTAGCCTTAGGGGCTCTGGACCATTTGCGGCTTTTACAGCTTCACCGGGCTTGGGCACACTAAGTATAACACTCGACATAGTGAAGCGTATCGCGTTCCGGAATCAACCAGTGTATGTCCGGTAATCAAGCTGGGTGGTAGGATATCTCTACTCGACTATATCGCGACCACCATACACATGGTGATAAAATCGTCACAGTAACTTTTTTTTGGTGTGTCGCGCATCGGGATCAGCCAGTGTATATCCAGCTACCGAGAGACTTGACAGCAACGACCGTCGATGTATTACTCTGAGGACAGGGTTGTTTTTGAATTGTACTGTTCTACCATCAGATACGCTGCCGTCACATTGCCTTTGCCGTGTTACTATAAAAACAAAAAACAAAGTTTATGTCCACAATTATTGTATCCACATTTTTTTTTTAAATTACCGAAGATAAAACAGCGTAAACTAAACAAATAACGATCCATGGTTTCTATTTAATAGTAGTGTAATTAAAAGCCAATTTGTTCACGTTATAACGGTTGTCAGTTGTCATTAACGTTAAGTGCTAGTGATTGTGTGAACTCAAACAAGAAAACATAAATAAGGTCCAAATTTTTCCAAATGTTTTGAAACAACATTTGACACAAAATTTTGTTATACGTAAAAACTTAGTGCTGCGATTCTCGAAAAAATAACCAAATCGGCTTTTTCTCGCATTTGATTTTGTTAGTCTAATTCTCTCTCTACGGTAGCGATATCATTCTAAGCAGAGGTTTAGCCACTTTGACACCGTTGCGTTTGATGCCATAACAACTGAGTGGCTTCTAAGCTAACCACAAAGATCGGTGAAGCTGTCAAAGGCCTTCAGGCTAACAGAATAATCAAATCGAAAAAATATCAGACATATGAAAAAAGAATTAAAACTTTGTCTCTACATTTGCATTCAGTGACTTACAAGACAAGATTAGACATAATAGCTTGCAACTTTAACTGTTAAGTAAATTCTAGGCGTTGACTTCGGCATTTCAAATAATATATTTGTCGAAAAGCGTTTTATTTGAATACATTGTAAAATATAAAAGAACTTTTAAATAATTATATTAAAAAAATGAACTCATTAGGATAAATAAAATTTATATTATATACTTATATTACTTTTATGACGTCAATAAAAACTTATCACATATTTGGTTTATCTACGAATGTTAACAGTATCAGATCGCCTCTCATGCGCCATCTTTACTTTGTTTGAAATGACTATTCTATTAAGTTAGTACTAATATTAACACTTAAATATATTTCACATTATTTATCTGGCAACATGCTCAGAATGTTGTCCCAGCCTTGTCAGTTGTCTCTTCAAGATAATCTCCTCTGTCTTTACACCTGCGGTCATAATTACAAGTTGTTTATACAATTTGCAAGGTCTTAATTTTTATCTTGAAGGGTTTTATTACTGAGATCGTTGGGGATTACAGCTATTAATTAAACTGGGCAAGAAGTGGATTACTTCCAATGTTATTTAATGTTTTTTTTTTTATATATTTATCTTTAAGTATTTCTACGTAATGTAACTGAGTAAAAAAACATATTTAATTTTTATCAATTTAATAAAGATGTGATCAAAATACTAATTTGAAATTAGTTACTGACATTAATATTAATTAAACTTTATTTATTAATATTATCACAGGTATAATGTGAATTAAACGATATGTAAATATTTAATTACTTAAAATAAATATAGCTACAATTGTGCACTGTACTAAGGCGAATTAAGTACGTATTAAATGGTATAATGTTATTTTTTTTTTGTTTATCGCAACTTAATTTGCGGTATCCGTTGTCGAATGTTTAGCATCTTATATCTAGTTAATTGGATAATATGTCTAAGTACAAAGTTACATCATCATACTACATAATGACATGCGAATGAGTTGTTGCAACTAAAAAGTTGAAGTTATTCATGAGGATGTCATTGTTGCTTTTTTTTTAATTCAAGCTATTCGCTTGCTGTATTTCCTGTGATTTTTAAGTGAGCAGTCTATCATCAGACGTACGTTCGGATGGCTTGTTTGTATTATTTCTTGCTATGTTGATTTCATAAGTTCCTGTGAAACGTTTAGTCATATATCCTCAACGCCCCATCATCAGTGTTTTGTGCGTCAGTCACTGCACAGCTTATGCATCTTTTTTAACTTTTCTAATATTTGCTTGTATGTATTTAAATTAATAATATAAAAAAAATAACTTAAAAATGGAAGTGAATATCTTATTCTTTTTTTTGGGTATTCATTTCTTACTATTGAAGATTATTACTGCCATTATCAAGAGCGTAATTATTTCTTTTTGTGTGACCACTTGTTAGATCGTTTTATGGGCTTTTTGTGACATCTTATAATTCATGGTCCATGTTATTATTTTTAATCCACACCACTAGTGCACAATAACCAAGCTAAATTAAGCAAAATGCCACCTACATTACAATATAAATTCAACTATACTTCATGAATATAAATAACGTAAATTTATGAATAAAAATCATTACATGCATTGATTTAAAGTAATATATAAATCTATGATTACATGAAGATCCCGTTAAACTCTCAATATATTATTTAATGGCGATTCAATAATCGCACAAATAAAAGTCTCTATTCCATGAGATTAAAAAATTAAATTGTTATGTTATTCACAAGTAAAGTCCAAAGAAATAAGGTTCGACCTCATCGATGGAAATGATCCACTATTAAATATTCGTAATAAGACAATAATAGTCCAACGTCAAACGTTTAGTTTATGAAGTAGAAAATGTTAACAATACAACCTGCAACCAATAATTTGAAGTTTCGCAAGCAAGTACCACTGTGGTGGATCTAAGTTCTGTATGAGGTTTTGTAAGCGGCCACTCTACCGTGAAGTAATGCACACTTGTTAGGATGTTCGGACCTTCGCACATTTAATTTGCTGACCGTTCACAATTACCATTCTCTCTGTATATCTCTAATCTTCTCAGACATGTTTTATGTCGAACACTTTCGACATACAAATTTTAATATCTATTCTTAATCAAGTGTTTGTATAACAACATTTGTTTGAAAAATAAAAAAGAAAGAAAAAGAATATTCTACATTAATTACTGTCTTTACTTTTTTGTTTGAACGCGCTAATCTCTGGAACTGTCAGTCAGGTTAAAGATAAAAATTATTATTATTTTATCTGTGCAGATCTATAATTATTTTTTCTAAAATAAAAGTAGCTTAAGTTACTCCTTATAAAAATATCAAAATCGGTCCAACCGTTGCCGAGATTAGGCGAAACAAATAAACATTTTTTTTTGTTATAGGTAGCGGGCGTATTTAGTAGAAATAAGTAATGTATAATTATGTATTATTATGTCAGATATTATTATATTTCTTTCACATTATTTTTTTACGAAGATTTTGTAAATCGTTTAAGAGTTCGAATCTATCTTAGGAGACAGGTAATTAATTCTAAATATGGTTGTTAGATTTTCAATATGATGAAATCTCACACAATAGTTATATTAGTCAGTCTTTCCAACAATTTTAAATGTATCTCTGATCTTGTAGATTATTATAGCAGAATACTGATATATTACGGGAAGAATCGTTAAGATGTTCATGTAAGACTGACCACAAGTGATGAATAATGTTAACGTACAGTGTATGCTGACGTCGCCGCGCGTGTCGATGACCAATACCGTTGCTTGACCGCATGCTATCTGTACCAAGAGATGAGCGAAATCATTTAACTAGTAGACGCTGTATATTATTGATTTTGGAGACAATGTAACTTATATTTGGAGTAGTATTCAAACGTAAATAAATTAATCTATTTTATTCTAATATTAGACTATTAAAAGCGTGCAACTTTTTACACGTTAATTAATATGTAAAAATGAATTTAAATAAAACATAGCCTGTAGCCATATAGCACATGTATAGCTTTCACACAGAGGAGTTTTAAAATGAACAACGGTAAACTAGTTTTACCCGCAACTCCTCACCATAAAAAGCATACTTCTAAACGCTTATTAAATAAATCGATTCAAAATTACAGTTCAGTTTTATAGTCCATTTGTGACATGAATATAAAAGGTCGATATTGGGTGAATATTAGCGTTTCAGCTTAGAGTAAGGGAGTCAGGACCCTAAACATCCACTTATATACGTACATGACAGATTAAGAATACACAAAAAATAAGATTCATGAATCTTGTTCGTACAGTGTCACAACAGAGAACAAATTTATATATATATACTCACATTAGCAATATGACTAGAAGAGGAAAATTTATTTATATTATAAATACAAGGAAATATTTTTCAAGACGTTCATAAAGTTGACCTCGACGTACGACGGTACGTACGGTACGACGTAATCAGTTTAAGCAGAATAATAATTATGTGGTTTAACTGCGAAAATGAAAGTTTGTTTTTGGAAACATCGCAGTCCACAGTAGTATTGACATTCACAATCAGAAGCTATCCTCAGCTTGAACGTCGTACAAATAACTTTATGATTTTCTTGTTTTTATCTGATATGTAATTTGTGTGAAAGTAACATTTCTCTCATGTCATTTTGCCTTATCATATCATTATTTAACGTGTCCCCACTGCGCAAGACTCTTCTAACAAAATTTTGATAAATGCAGACACTTAAATATATACGCTTCGTGTAACATTACATGCAAAATATAAACTCCAATCAATAAGAAATAGAAAGCTACTTAATATTGTATGTCTTTCGTATTACTGTAGCTTATCGATCTATAGACGATCTATAGACTATTTCTAATCACCTTAAAATGTAATGTAATATAGTGACGAATCATATAGCAATCGGTGAAATAATAGGTGTCGTTACAAAGATTTAAAATTCAGTATTGCATTTAATTATTTGATGACATATTATCGTATATTAATATAGCATGATAGTACTTTCTTTTTTGTCCTTGTTTCTTCTTATTGATGTTAATTCCTATTTCCATAATATGTTATACCTGTGAGTAATGTAATTGCCGTTTGTTTTCACGAAAATAATTCATTCGTATTAACGACACATAAGTGGGACAAATGCACTATTCAAGTGTTCTCAGTCGCAGTCGTAGTTCAGATAAAACGTCTATACACTACTTTGTGGTTCATTACATACTGGTTGCAGTCCTCTTGTAGATTTCTTCCTTTTCTCCCTTCTTGTATTCGCTCGGTGGTCCAAAAGAGAATTGTCCTCCCTCAGAACACGGGTATCTTGTATTATAGATAGATATAGATATATATTAGCCCGTTAGCTTCAATAATCGAATTAGTACTTAACGCTTCAATTGCTTCCGCAACTTGATAAATACGTCCGTTGATGTTTTCAGGGCGTTTACAATTGTAATCATTTACATACACGCTACCGTGAAAAGTATATCCGTGTGGTCGCAATCACGCTACGCCACCAACCCGATTGCGTATCAATTAATGCGTGACTTCAATACACCATTCGACAGTACAAAATCGTTTTAATTATAGCAGAAGCTAAATTTTTCTACAGACATTTGTAAATCTAGGCTTTTCTGTTTTAAATATAAGAGATAATCGACTTTTCAACACATAAAACTATTATATATTAATGTTATTATTTCTTGACTCGTATGTACTCTTTGCATATGGATATTTAGGAGCCGTTCTACTATGACTTTTTAGGCTGAGGTTCTACTTACAAAATCACGAGTGACTTGTTTACTTTAGTATAATAAGAAACATCGTTCTAAATTAATATCCTTTCTAAGAAATTTGTTTCAGTGCAATTATATACTTTGAGAATGGAATTTAAACATTTTGTTTAATTGTATTGTGTAGTTTTTGCGAATAAGTACAGTAATTACAACTTATTATAGTTTTCAGTAACTCCAACAAATGAATTCAGCAACATAAAACATTATTAACAAGGCTGAACTTGAGAGCCAGTCCTCTTACTAGGCTTAGCGTATTCTTGGGTCAGATCGCCACATAACATTAGGTAAGATTGTAACCAAACGCTAAATCTATAAAGAATATAAAAAAAGTTTACTTTTAAAGAAAATCGGTAGCCAAAATCAATTTGTTAGTATAGCTGTTTTAATAACATTTTTGTAATATAATGTACTATAACATGGGTTTACACTTAGCTATGTCAACAGTAATATTAGATTCAGTTCTTAAAAAATCCTAAAGTACATTGTTATCTAGGCTAAATATGCGGCTTAACATTCACATTGAAGGCGGCATAAATTGTCTACAAGGAATTACATTGTCCCCATTTCGTAAAACTAACTTGTAAATTATAAAACAGTGCGTTTGTATTCGGCCAGTTTGCTTGTAGTATTTTGGAATCTATTGGCTAATGTACTTCCAAGGTAACACGGTAGATACATAATAATATTTAACGCTATATGCATTCGCTATTTAATTTAATAAAACCTCTTTAACTTCCATCATTTAAAATTTCGTTGTTTTTATATTTTATTGAGTTCATTTTTGGTGTTTAAGATTTCCTTTACTTTTTTGGTGATTTTCACTGCTTTTTTGTGTAACCTGTGATGGATAGTTCTACACGGAGTGGGCCGAATATTAACTTCAAAGTAAACTTCGTTGATTTCCTGAAAAAATATATTTTGTATATAATGTTTTTAACAACTCAACTGCTTACTACACAGAAAATACTTTAATGTTTATGTTATAATTGTATCAATCCAATAGAAAATAGGATAAAATTAATTATATATTCACGAGTGGTAGAAGGTTCAAGATTTCACTGCGGAAACATTACCGCCACACATATTTCTGCCACAAAGCAGCAGTGTTTGCGCTATTGTGTTTCAGTCCGAAAAGTTTGGTCAGCAACTCAGTAATAGGAAAACAACCATAACTGGCCTCAGTTATACTCCGGTCTTTCTAGGGTCGGTTAGAAATAATTATTGGCTGCAGTACCCACTTAATATCAGGAGGGCTGCAAGGTTGTTTGCCTCTTTACAATATATATTAAAAAAACATTATTTAGCTAATAATTCCATCTATATCTATCTATACATATTATAAAACTCAACGTCTCTCTATCTGTCTGTCCGTTTATGTTCTTTTCACGCAAAAACCACTTATCCGGTTCACAGATTTACATGTTTTTAATTTAATTCAAAACTATGTTATCTGATTAGGTTATAATACAAGACAAGACAAAGTAACATACTAAATAAGTAGTGACGATAATTATGAATTAATTCGAAAAAAGATGCATTTGGGGCGCTTTAATGGCTTAAGCTGAGTAAACCATCAGAAATATATCAAATTAATGTACTACATAATTGTATATATTAAAAAAGCTGTCGCAGTTTTGTAATCAGTAACAAATATCACGTAAAATACTATTAAAATAAGCTTTGTTACCTATGAAACGATTTTCTCTCTTCCTTTTTTGTCCTCAGGAAGAACTTTTACTAATTACACACAAGATGGTATATTTTTTATATAATATGAAACCATACGGGGTGCTGACATTGCATGACGTTGCCTGTCAAAAGTGACATAATTGAATACGAATTCTAAAATTGTCCGATAATATCCGATAATATACAATCAGAATATTTCAAATCTCACTCGTATTATGAAGCCATAATATTATGTATCAGTGATACTATATTTACTACTTATTCAATATACTAAAAGGTAAATGAAGAGAATTGTTTTCGACACATTAAAATGTATTCTACGTATGATAGTTCAAGTGGCAACCTCCTGTTTGAATAAGAAATTAATTTACATAAATGATTTTGTTTACCCTTTAGGCAGAAAATGGAATTTGACCTTAATGTTAAACAAGATTTTCAAGAACTGCATTCAATATACTTGGCCACTTTCATTGTAACACTTAACCACCTTTATGATCTTCATTTGCAAGCCACACCTTGTACCGTCTCAGGGGCATAGCCAGGTCAGAATTTACATTAAGTGCCAGCAGATGCTTATACAAAATTAGTTGGCATCGGCCTTTCTAAGTACATTGGAAAATTGCAGTGAAAGTGGAATCGTTGTGAAAACTGAACTCTAGTAATACTAGATCATTATAATTTCTTTTCTGTCCATTTCGCTGTAAATGATCTTTTAACTTGTTTCGATTATTAAGTGTTTATAACTTAAAAATTCTCGAAAGAGTGACGTCTTTACTTAATTAGTATTCGTTTAAAATAATCATGATTTTATAACCTGTTTGGTTTCCGTTTTATTACGAGCTCAATTTTCTGTTCCCACAGTATCTTCGACTTCACTTAGTCCTATAAACATTTGTACTCATACTAAAGTTTGTTTTTCTTTTTTCTTTAATAAAACGATACTTGCAATATTTTAGACTTTTTTAATTTTAAAAGAGTCATGGTATAAGACTACTAAATCATTTTATTTCAATATATTGTCCTTTGACGGAAACTGGTTACTTTAGTCTCCAACCTAACAATTCAGATTTCGGATAAGAAAATGCCGAGTTCGTATAAACTGATTATAGGTTAAACGTTCTACAGGTCATATTACAAAAAGATAGCAATCGTTCGAAGGTTTTTACTTTCCGAGAATCAAAGCGTGAATATGAAATTATTTAGGGTTTTATTCAATAAACAATAAGGAACTTACTGTTATTATGATTGCCATTTGTTTGCACATTTGAGGTTTTGAATGATATGGCGTATAATGTTCACATGCGACAAAAAAATGCAGATATCTATAGAAGAAAAGCTTTCCATAAAAGTTATTTTGACCCTGAAAATATTCTACTCAAAAATTACAATACAGCAAAATGTACTCAATTACTATTATTAGGTTTATGTAACATTTATATAACTTTGAAACCATTTAGTTTTTATCTGTTAAATAACTTATTACCAAGACTTAATTAATTTATGTAGGTTTATATTTTACAACAATTTTATTTCTTGCCTCACATTACTCGGGTTAAGTATAATTTTGTATATTAAATCACCAGATTATAGAAATTATCGTAATTATAGCATATATCCATTTTAATTGACATAAATAGTTATGCTAAAAGGCGATGTGTACTTAAACAATACTTAAGTAAATAGTAGTTTAGAATCGTTAAAAATACCCTTAGTTTTTCGATAATAATTATTGAAAAAAAAAGACTATTCTCGTAAGTATGGGTAGTTCTTTCTAGCACTACAAAGCTTGCATCTTAAGGTAATAACTTCAAAAGAACTTGAATGACAATGTTATGTACAAACATTAAATAAACTGCCTAGCTTAAATTTCAAAGCAGAGCACACTAAAGAAAGAATTTTATTAAGTTATTTGTTTTTAATATTGATATTGCAAACAAAAATAGTTTATCCATATCATGGGTAAGTCGTGATAGGCTTGTAATACGTCAACACCTGACTAACTAAACAAGGACATTCAAGCGACAACTTTCTCTATGGGCTGCACCTACGAACCGCTAAACGAAATGTCGCCGGACCCGTTTGCTAAACACACTTTATCATATTTGGACGAGGCACAGGTTACGTACGTGTAGCGATTTTGCGAATGTACGTTTTAAAAGAAAGTAACTAATTAAAAATTTGACGGTGCCTTTATATTTGAACTGCGTTAAATAACGGCCAAAATGGTATAAATAACTTACAAAATATATATGAGAATGTATTATTTTTTATTATACGTAATAATATGTATTCATTTATTTTTATTTTTTATATTATTATATTAATTACCTAATAATTATTAGGTAGTATATAATATATTACTTATATCGTAGTTAATTTATGAAGGCAATTTGTTTCCATTATATTTCGTTTTTTTTTTTGTTTTTATCGTTATAGGTTTTGGCGTAGTGGCCACAATCTCACCTGATGTTAAGTGACGATGTGGCCAAAAATGATATCACGCTAAACCTAGTGGAAGACTGGCTCTCAAGTGAAGCTGCTGGAACACACCTATTGGGGCTTGGCGACAGATTTTCGACTTGAGGGGGGACTTGATTAATTTCCTTCTTTAATTTTCTTGAAATCTCCAAAAAAAATCTCTATCCCCTACCTCTTTTTGGTCTGAACTAGGTCATTTAGTTGCGATCTTCTGTAGAATTAAAGTTTAGTTATATTTCCTGCTAACAATAAAACACAAAGTATCCTCCTTTGTGGTTCACAATAAACTTTGCTTTAGACAATAATTAATAGTAAATGATGTCAGAGAGTTAAATTGTATACGTGTTAATTTAAGAACAGGATAATCTACCAGTTTTCCTGTTGGACTTATAAACTTGGATAAACGTTAATTTTTTGTTGAGTTTAACAATTACAAATCGAAAAGACTTTTATCCTGAGAAAGCATTTGTTATGAACGATATAACACTACCACCGGTTTGGATGAATCCCAGTCATTGAGAAGAGTCGCCTGGAAACTCGATCGAACCTGGTTTTTTTTTTGTTCAGTTAATAAAAGAGTAGACATCGCAATCATTGACATTTTAAATGCTAAAATATATGTACACAATGGATCAATGTGTACTTTATTAATATTTATGTATGTAAAAAATAAAATCCTTGGATTACACATAGTGTATATACAATAGTTAATAGACGTATAGGTACATGATGTAGTCGACCTTGGCTAACTGATCGTTGATATATAATTTTCCATGTTTTTGTGTTATATACTTATTTTACATCGTGCGGTATTCATTTACCTGCCACTATTGATGTATCAAATATACGGCGTGTTTTGTTAACAATACATTTTTTATACCGATTGTATATTGTAAAATAGTTTCGAAGAATGCATAAATATTATGATGTGCAAATTAAATGGCGTAACATATTTTAGGTATTTTTAGACTTGGTAACCTTAGATTTAGTACTCTTAGTATATAGATCGGCAAGAGGCTGAATAAGACGAGACCAATAACGGAATACACTAATATACGTATTATTTTGTTGATGTAACAAGTAATATCTAGGCACATTACACGTAACCACAATTATACCGTCTACCAAACATTAAATTACACTCTAAAACCGTCGATTTTGCAAAAAATAGCGGGATTTGTTTTAGTCACAATTTACGTAGGCCGATACAGAATGATAGCGCATACGATAATGGTCTCGTATCGCTATCTCGTTATATCACAAGCGTTATACTATGCTTTTTCTCTTTCGAGTTTCCGATCTACGTAGGTTTAAATCCTGTAATAAGCCAGAGCTTTCGGTGACAAAATATTGTGATGAAATACGAGTAGTAGCATGGTGGTATTTTGATTTTCTAATGCCGGGTCTGGCTACCAAGGTTAAAATCTGTCGCCAAGCATTTATAGCTTTGTGCAGGCAGCTGCATTTGAGAGCAGGAGGCACCCTTTGGGTTTAGTGTGTTACCATCTTAGGATGAGTTAGATTGTCAAATACTAAAAGTTATAAAAAATAAAAGACAAAAAAGGGAATAAAAATATAGAACGCAATAGAAAAAGTAATGAATATAAAATTTGTCAGTAAAGTTGCCTTTGAATATCTCCCAATAGTTAACCGAAAGTTTAAAGTAAACAAAAACAAATATTGGAATCACTCGAATATATTTAGAATTATTATAGTATCAATTGTTTCGGCATTGGAAACGATTAAAATTAGGGGAGAGATAAGCGTGTAAGACAAATTTTATTGGAATTAATTCGTAATTTTGATATCTTTGTTATTTACACAAGGAATATAAAAAGTTTGAATACTTTTCGAAGTAACTGTTTTTTTTTTTTCAAATATATCTTTATTCATGTTAATTATGTATTTTGTTAAAATAAGTGTAATCTCAATGCAAAATACATTCTCCTAAACGCCTCCATATTAGTCCAGCTATTTGAAATTTAATTCAAAATTAAGACATTTTAAAAGTTGCTCGGAATATTTATAACCTCGATAAGAGTACCGCGATTCTCTTTAATTCGGGACAATTACGAAAGACACTCGAACCTCTCCACCTTTTCGGTATCCCAATCCCCTGGGCCACCCAGACTAAATATCTGGGTGTCACCCTCGATAATACGATTAGTTTCAGGGCACATGTCTGTAGAGTCCGGAACAAGGCAGCTATGGTCTTGGCCCGCTTGCATCCTCTGCTATGCTCTGTAAGCAAATTGTCTCTTAGATATAAGCTTACACTGTACAAGACATGTATCCGTTCGATCCTAACGTACAGTTGCGTAGTATTCGCCCATATAGCAAAATCAAACTTCAGCCCCTTGCAAACATTGCAAAATCGTTTTTTACGCAAAATAGTTAATTCCCCGTGGTTCGTTCGAAACGAAGACCTCCATAAAGATATGGAATTTCCTTCGATCAAATCTTACATCAAAACTCTCGAGAAGAGCTATTTTGACAGAGCGTCATAATCAAGTCGCGACTTTTTTGCATGATCGGCAACAGCCCAAGCCGAGGTTCGGCCAATTTGGCACCCTTGGAGCTTGTTCCCACGCTTTCGCGGCTGAGTGCCTTCCGCGCTCGCCCCCAAGTCCGGTGAAGCTGTCCAAGCTTCTAATTTCTCCTGAGCCCTTAAGGCTAAAAGTATATTAGTAAGGTCGAAAAAAGGACTATTCATACAGATTTTCTATAATAAGTATTCACCCATATATAGGTAGGTACATGTTTCACTTAAAATAAATAGTAACTTTCTTAAGACATGTGTTAGAGAGCTAAAACAATTTACATTTAATAGTAGCAAACTTTTACGAAATTAATAGATTATTTTTATATTCTAGTGAAATGTGGTCTACTTTATGAGATAGAATTGCATGATCGCTGCACGTCACTTTCATTCATACGTTCTGACGTGAAGTGTGAGAGGGATAAAGAGCACACGTCAGCTAGTCAATTGAATGGAAATCACGTGTGATACTGAGAACTGACGACACGTTACAATAGCGTAATTTTCTGTGGCATTATGTATTATTTTACTTAAACAAAGTAGGTTTTTGGGGTGTGACCGTATATATCTTTCGATCTTTAAATTATTATAATTTATCACGGTAATATCATCTCGTTTTTGATTAGTTAAGTAATATCTTGAATTACATATATACTATACATCTATACATATTATAAAGCTCAAGGTCTCTCTGTCTGTCTGTCTGTCCGTTTATGTTATTTTCACGCGAAAACCATTTATCTGATTTACATGGTTTTCCTTTTAATTCATAGATATGTTATCTGGCCAAGTTATAGGATATATTTTGTTACATAAAGTAACATACGAAATAAGCAGTGACGATAATGGTGAGTCAATAAGGAAAAAAGACGCTTTTGGGACTTTCACTGAGTAAACCATAAGAGATATATCAAAATAATGTTCTACATAATTGTAGATCTTAAAAAGACCTACAAGAAAGTCGCCGACAGCATATGTCTACCTTATAAGAATCATCTACAATAAGCATTTTTGTCTTTAAAAAGATCGGCGGGCGATCGCCGTGATTGGGAGCGGGGGCAGTATGATGATTCGCGCGTCTACTCGACCTACGGCATTCTACAGTCCACGCGAGCGGAGCCGCGGGCATAGCTTGTCTGAATAGATGACAGAATTTTTTTTATTTTATTCATATTACCCCTTAAACGAAGCGTAATGTTTTTACAGCATTACCAAACGATAAATTATTAAGTAAATGTACTTTATAGAACTTGTCACCTATCCTTTAGGAAATTGCGCATTTTAGGACAAATTCGCATTAATGATAATGATATCAAGAATAATAAAAGAAAATTTTAACATGCCTTGTATTTTTTTTATTATCTCGTCACAACATCAATCTTCAATGTCAAACAGGTTTATAAAATGTGAATTACAAATTAGAAAATCTAATACTAGAAGGATGATTGACAACAGTTTTTAATATTTCAAATACGGAAATTATTCTGAGACAACGTCAATGCGTACGTGAAGAACTGTAAAGACGAACCAAAGAGGTGGAAAAAACTGATGTAAAGAAATATATTTATTATTAACTTGATATATTTTTTTAAGCATAGCTATATTTAACGATTGAGAAGCTACAGGCTAAAGATATATAAAGGCATAATATCGACACATCGCTGCTTTATTACTCAAACCTGAAACAATGGGCCGTGAGACAACTCGTCTTATGGATGTTAGCTGCAGCGTATTGTGCGTTCAGATATACATACTTCCCTGATCGTCAGTTTCATTGCAACCGTACATGCTTCACTATGTTAATGTGGATTCCGTGGAATAATGTAGTTAATAATGATGGCGCAATTATCGTGTGTTTTGACGCCTCGTTGAAGGAAGTGGCTTCAAATTTTACAATGAGCCTGTCACCTGAGTTTGTCGTGTAAGAAAACATTTTGATGCAATTGTAGCAAGAAGAAAGGGTACTTTATTGTTCTACTCGGGTCGAGTGGAAGGGTATAAAAGGCGCAGCGAATAAGGAGCGGAAAGGAGGTGAGACATCTTCCTTGATGATGCCATATTAGTTTCTTTCCATTCCAATACGATATATTGCAAGTTAACTATGTATATATTTATTTTGTAAACTGCATATGAAAGCCATACGTCTAGGCTTGGCATGTTAGTTGCCGCTTTCTTTTTACTAAGGACAGCTGGTTTATTTGTTTCTTCCTCACACAATTAGGCTTTATTACCGCCTCGAATTGTCTGTAAAATTACGCCATGTATTGAGGTCACATTTTTATATCGTAGCACGTTTACCACAAATTAAAAAAAAAATACACACAGTTTAAAAAAACACAATATATATATATATATATATATATATATATATATATTGTTATTTTATCGTCATATCGCAAGGTCAGTTGAGGACGCGTTACAAATGTATGTGTGAAACTGGAAAGGATGTCTGAAGTCCAAGCGATTTCGTCATAAAACGGTTCAAGTTTTAGCAGGTGACTCAAACATTTGGCATTTAACAAAACATCATCATGCCACAGTCAAGTTATATTGATGAGTATTTTCATTTTGATGGGGAAAATTTGATTAGATTTTTCGTAGGGAAATTATTGGATATTTTTTGACTTGGTTTTCAGGGTTATTTTAAGACAAATCACAATTTATGTGAAACTGTGAACATCGTAACAATTTTAAACCTGTCATAAGTCTGACATTTTGCATGCCTACGGTAATGTTTGTAAAAATATAGGCTCATTTAATGAATATTTTCGACAAAATAACTGAAGCAAATATTTGAATGAATTCATATTTCATTGGACTTTTTTGTTCATACACTGGTGAGCTTAATGCCAGGACACATTTTCATGCAGCAAATCAGCAGACCTTTTGAAAAAAAACATTGTTAGAAGAATTTGAAAAATGAGCTAATACTGAAGTATTCATTCATATTCATATTTTCTACTTATATACTATTATATACTTGAGGGTGGTAGCTAGCCAGGCGGGCATTAGAAAAAGCCCTACCACCATGCTATGGTTTCATTACGATGTTTGCCTTCACCGAAAGCTCAGGCTCATTGCAGGGATTCGAACTCACGTCGCTCGACGCGAAGTCGTACACGCTACCACTGAGCAATCATCGCTTCCATAATTATTTTGATCTTTCATCAACTATTTTTCTTCTATTTTCCAGTTGAAATCTACCTGTCGCCGGTTGAGACTCACTGCAGTAATGTGGACTACTTCATCCCCGATGAAAACAACGAGACTAAAGGTCTATCAGACGATGCGATGAACAGGTAACATTGATTTCTCCGAATATATAGGATTTTGCCATCGTTTTTAGGTCATGCGTCCACGGTTTTATACATATTGCAAAATTTGCCTGTTGTTAATATGAAAAATGCATACAAAACGAGATTACACACATTTATTTTTAATGTTACGTTAAACTACGCGATTTGTTACAGTGTTGCTGAATTGCTTACGATTATAAATATATAATATATTATCTATAGGTATTAATATTATAAAGCTGAAGAGATTTTGTGTTTGTTTGGACGCGCTAATCTACGGAACTTCCAGTTAGATTTGAATAATTCATTTGGCATTTTATAGCCTAGTTATTGAGAAAGGATGGAACTAATAACCAAGGAACTTTAAATACTAACTATAAGGCTAAATAACTTCACGCTGTGACCATAAGGAACGGTGCAGTAAACATAAATGTCAAGCAACCTAGTAATTACGGGAAGAGAGAACGACAATAATAGATTATACGGTGCATTGGCGGCGCGGTGGAGACTTGGTCGAATAGTTTTAATACGAGTGAAATCGTGGGGCAAGCTAGTAATATATATTAGTATTAGCAACCGCTGATAATTTGTAGATATGTGTTAACTACAAAATAAAACTACGTAACTTTCTAACATTAATAGTTATTTATGATACTACTGCGGTAAGTTGGTTTTACAAACCAGTAAACGAATGTAAGTACGAGATCAAGTCGAGGGTTTACCATAGTCACGAGTCTGTAAAAACCAAATTGCGCACGCGTGTCATACAACGTTTCGCAACTCATTTGCGAGAAAACAGTACAATAGGTAATGAAACAAACTTTTTCATTAGAATATTTTTAATAGCAAATAAGAAATTATACAGATAGGTCACTAAAGGCGGGGATACGCGTGCCTGTAAAACGGTACAGTAGCGTGTATGCTAGCGGCTTGTAGAAGTAACTTGCACACTGGGGATATATTTGCAAGTTAAACTTGCGTGTGATTTGCGTCCTTGCATACCTGTATTTGCAAGACGTATACACAAGCCAGTTCACGAGATAGTACCGTGACAGTCTCACACTTTTTCGCAATGGAAAACATTCAAAGTGAATTAAATAGTATCGTATTGCTATTAGCAATTCTAAATTAATTAGAGAAGAAGAAGACGGATTTGGGTTAAAGATTGGACTGGCAGAAGGGAACATTTTGGAGCAAATAATTGTCTGCTTACAGAAATGCGACAAGATTTAGATGGTCACAGAAACCATTCAGAAAAAAATTATGAATTATTAGAAAAATTGCGGACAACTGGCATTCCTGTAGCAGTCACGTACGTTCATATTGTATACAAGTAAATCAAATGTTGTGATATCTACTTGCTTGCCAGATACAGGCATGCCAGTTAGCATATACACACGACAGTAGGCGGAACGTGCAAGAAGTTGTTATGCAAGTGTGCCAGCTACAGTCATGTGTATTCCCGCCTTTACCCTTGGAAATTGTACCTGCAATTTATACGTCATTCAAGATATCAGATGGACTAGATTCCATAAATATCGGATCCGTCGCTTTAACTCATATTATTATTTTGTATATAAATATCAGTCAGAAAGACGCAACAATTTTTGTCGTGTCTAATATGAAAATGGCAAATAGTGTCACGTGTGCGTGGTGAAAATTAGAACTACATTTTGCGTCTCATTTTCTCTTTAGTATTAAAGTGAGATAAGTACGGCACTATACAACGGAGTATGCGGTAAAACAGACACTTAGGTGAGAGTACATATTTTAACGAACATTTCGTAATTTTTAACTTTCGAACAATGTATACAGGCTTCGTAAATAAATGCATTTTTGAGCCAATGTGTTGAAAAAGATTTTTAGAATCGTATCAGTAGTTACAGAGACAAACATTTATTACCTTACTATATTATACCTTATAAATTACCTTTTTATAATAGTACTAGTAACAGCCCACAATATGGTACGCGTTAATTACACTATAAAATTTAATAGTAATCAAGTATAGCGTATAATGTCACTCAGGGAGAACGCAGCTTTATATGAGTGAACTTCCAGAATCGGTTCAGTAGTTCCAGAGATTACAAACAAACTTACAAACTTTTCCTCCTTAGATATAGACAAGCTGGCCCCGCACACTTTGTTCTGCTATTTCCAGTAGTCAATAGCTAAACCACAGAGTCACCTATTATGTTCACAGATAGCCTAAAAACTCTCGATTAAGAAATACTTTGATCTACCAACTTTCATTGTGATCGGCCAAACGGTTTCGGAGTTTATTAATCTATTCTTCTTCTATAGATCTATATCTGAACATATTATAAAACTCAACGTCTCTATGTCTGTCTGTCCGTTTATGTTGTTTTCACATGAAAACCACTAATCCGATTTACGTGTTTTTTACTTTAATTCATAGCTATGTTATCTGGCCAGATTATAGGATATATTTTGTAGTATAGAGTAACATACGAAATAAGCAGTGACGATAATGGTGAAATAATTCGGAAGAAATACGCATTTGTGTCGCTTAAATGGCTTACGCTGAGTAATCCTTACAAGATATCAAATTAATAATCTGCATAATTTTAAATCTTAAAAAGACCTACAAAAAAGTCAGCGATAGCATAAATATCTAACTTCTGAGAATCAACCACAATAAGCATTTTTATCCTCCGTTTTTTGAGCACGATTAACCCATGTGTTGGACTGACGGCATTCTGTACACCAAGCGAGCGGAGCCGCGGCCACAGCTAGTATTATATAGTATATATCAATTTCCTCTATATCTTTGAAAATTAGGTACATACTTATTATGGATGTTAATAGTAAGTACAAAAAGCTGCGTGACTGATAATTAATTATTTTTTTATTAATATATTTTCATACATTAGTCGAAGAAAATCAGGTTTTGAATCACTAATGTATAATGTAATTTCATGTCATAAATTACAAAGAAGTTCCTCCTATCGTATGGTCAGTTGCTGACAAAATAATTTATCGCCTAGCACGAAGTCCTTGTAACACTTGGAGTAAGTGGGTCGCTGGCCAATAGGCGTAGATCAAAATTGATAATAGAATAAATCGTTGTATTGTTTTTCGTTATTGTCCGCGTCCTGCTCAAATTGATTTATTGCTATCTTCGTTTCTAGTTACGTATATCAACGCTTTATTTAAACCAGCTGTGCCCGCGGCTCCGCTCGCGTATACTACAGAATTATTATTATTTATGAAGATATCGTGATCATTTTTTAGGAAACGACCAAGTATCTAAGGAATAACACAAAAAATATATTTATCCACTAGTTTTTGCGTGATACACGCACAATGGCAAACCTCAATAATTGTATTTTTATAGGTACATATTATGTTGTGTAGATAGATTTTTTTTTTATGAATTCTTTGTTGAAATTTTGTTAGGAATATAAACAAAAAGAAAACGTAAATGCTTACTAATTATTTAAAAGTAATAATTGTTAAATACTTATCAGTGAGAAGCCTTGCAAGATACTGGAACGTATTAATTTTCAACATTTTTTTTAAATAAAGTTATTTTTTGCTAACATCTGCAGTCTATCAATCAGATCTGCTTTACTTATGAAAATAATATGAAATATAATATCCGTGAAGCGGACCTTAAATATATATTTCTGAAGATATGTAGTACGGACAACGGATGGCCATTGATAGAACCTTGTCTCTCGAATGTCGTTTTTGGTTACCGACATATTCTGCGCATATTCGGGTAAAAAACCCCAGCTATTTGATGACTAAAATGTATCTATATTATTACTTCTAAGAAGTAAACATATATAAGTACCTTAATTATGGCTGATAAAGTAGTGATAACCTTAGAGCCGAACCATATCATGAAATTTATGAGACTGAATTATTGATGCACTATGCAAAACGACGTGAAGATTGTTTATACGTACGTATATTTAGCATGATAGATTTGTTTTTGCACCACTAAACACTTTTTTTCAAATGAATACGTTTTATTACCTTTTCCAAGTCCTCGAGTAAAAACGATTTCTAAAAATCTAGCGGCCTTGTATGAAAGACCATAATCTCATCTTAGCATACTCATTTGTGTCTTAACAATATTGCATACGAATTTCATTAGAATTATTTTATTACTTAAATGACCGCCACAGTATCGTTATATATAATAAAGGATTAGTTAACATGCACGAATAAACTTTTAGAAACAACATAACAATTATTGTTAACCTTTACCCAAGGATTTTATGTTCGCAGTGCTGCATGACACGCGTGTTAGCATCTTAATAGTCATCAAGGCATCGCTTACTATTTTAAAGTTGCAATTGCACAGGTTCTTAAATATTGTTTAATAGCATTATTTACAAGTCTTTGGAAAGGTACTTCATATAAGTTAAGATTTTTCATCTTTTTTAGCTTATTATTATTTTAATTCTTAGTGTTGCCCTATATAACTCGGCGAAAATTCATTACATGTTCCTCACAATTTAGAAAACTAATTATTCGAAATTACGTTGTTAGCGTATAGAAACAGAACTGAACATAGAAAAAAGTCCTTTTTTATCGTTATAGGTTTGGCGTAGTGGCCACAATCTCACCTGATGTTAAGTGACGATGTGGCCCAAGATGGTAACACGCTAAACCTAGTGGAAGACTGGCTCTCAAGTGCAGGATGCCGGAACACACATATTAGTACTTGGCGGCAGATTTTCAACTTGAGGGTGGTAGCTAGCCAGGCGGGCATTAGAAAATACCCTACCACCATGCTATAGTTTCCTCACGATGTTTTCCTTCACCGAAAGCTCAGGCTCATTGAAGGGATTCGAACTCACGTCAATCGACGCGAAGTCGTACACGCTACCACTGCGCCATCATAGCTTCGATATGTTTGGCGTAATGGCCACAATCTGACCTGATGTTAAGTGTAATGTTAACACGCTAAACCTAGTGGAAGACTGGTTTTTAAGTGCAGCTGCCGAAACACACCTATTGGTGCTTGGCGACGTATTTTTAACTTGAGGGTGATAGTTAGCCTGGCGGGCATTAGGATAAGCCCTACCACCATGCTATATTTTCCTGACGATGTTTTCCTTCACCGAAAGCTCAGGCTCATTGCAGGAGTTCGAACTCACGTCCAACAACGCGAAGTCGTACATGCTACCACTGAGCCATAATTGCTTCTGTTAAACTACGTTGAGCTTGAATGCTTGAGCATTGATGGCTTAGTGGTTGCGTGTACGGACACCGCTTCGATCGATGGGAATTCGAATCCCTACAATAAGCCTGAGCTTTCTGTGCAGGGAAACATCCTGATGAAACAATAGCATGGTGATAACTCGTTTTCTAAAGCTTAAGTTGAAGTTCTGTCGCCAAGAACCTGTAGGTGTGTTTCGGCGATTGTATGACCAAAGGAGCATACCGAATACCGTACCAAATCTATTAGGATTAAAAAAAATCGTAACTTCGTATGTTATAAATTTAATTTAAATATTAACCGTAACATGATTGGTGTTCCAGGCTGCACATGGCGCGGTCCACAGTGGCACTGTTCATCGTGGCGTTCTTATCGCTTTTCATCGCTTTCTGGACGGGAGTCGTCGGTTGCTGGAAGCGAAGTCCTGGCAACATAACAGCCACCGCTATACTGATGCTTGTCACATGTTAGTATCTAAGTTTATCTAAAGGATGATTTACGTCGAATAATAATATCTACTCCAGCATGGATTTTGGCTATTTTTGACCCCCCTACGACCACGTGTACATAAGATTTCTCGAACCTGTCCCTTCCTCTTGTTACGTAAGATTCTATCTCGTTTTTCAGAATAATAAAATGATGTTAGAGAAGAATTTAGATAAACGATAAAAAGTTTTTTTTTGAAGTGTACATTATAGAATGAAGAAAACGAAACGAATTGGAACTAGATTTCTAGTATTAAATTTCGATTAACAAAATACTACGTAAGAATGGGTTTTACCCCCCTCCCCCTCTACCCTGCCCTACCATGCCCTTATGCATGTAGAGATTTTTCCTCATCGCTATCCGTACGTAATTAATGAACGGCCCCTCACCATCAAGCACAATTCCATCACTAATAAAAAATAATCTGGTAATTATCAAAATTGTAAAAACATCTTAAATCAGCGGTGAAAAGTTAAGGTTATATATAAACGAAGGTCACGTTTCTCCAATTACAACGCTAGATAATTATATTGGTCTATCGTTCCAGGTCTTTTATCAGCAGGCGCTATGGCGTTATGGCATGGAGTAGAATTCTATGAGAAGGAGAAGGTAGTAGGAGAGGAATATTACCAACAATGGCCCAATGTAAGTTACTTAATCTAACAAAAAAAAAAACATTTCACAGTGATTTTCATATGACAAAGCTGTTACTTGAATTTTTATCTTAAGAACATTCGTCGAGTATAAAGATAACAATGTAATAATTTGCCGAACTTATTCATGATACATTAAGCACTAAGTGTTCCAGCGATATATTTGTTTGCTCAAAATAACTTTATATAACTAGGCTAACCTACAGGAAAATATTGTATTTATTGGTCTCTGTTGAGCAAAGTTTGATTTTAATTAAATGGTAATTAAAACAAAATAAATATTTTAATATTTAATTAATTGATTTCTATGCGCGATGTTGACGATAAGCTCCATGACATGACAGGTTCTTAAAGACAACTCGTTGATATGGTACGATTGGTCGTACATTCTCGCGTGGTTGTCTGTCGCCGTCTCCTTCGCAAGTTCCATACTATTCTTCTCCGGCGCCTTTGGTCTCAGCAGGGAAAAGAGACGTGAGCAGCAGAATAATGTGCAGTACATAATGCCAGGTTAGACCGTCGAGCCGACGGCCATATTCTAATCCTTCGACATTTTCTCGACCAAAGCAACGATTAACGCTTAAAGGTTGCGGAAGGATTTATCTTCAGAGTAGAATTCACTCTTTGTACATTATTATATAAAAAAGAATTCATAACTTAATTTTAAGGTAACCTGTAAGTATATCATACTAACAATGCTTTTTATCTCTTTCTTTTCATGTTCCTTTGAACGCTACTGCGGAAACGCGACCAACCAAATTAATCTATTTATAATTGCGCTATTTATCTTAATATCTGGTTTACGCAACAATACTAACATGCTTACGATCATTAACATAATGGTGTTGTACATATAAATCATAATCTTATAATAATGAAACAACTGTATTAAACTTAATTTCTATAATATATAAATACATATTCACTTCATAAACCCACATCTTATTACTCGTAATAATATGACAATTATATGAAAACCGACAATTTTGCCTATAAATCAAAACAACAATGCATGTATAAAAATACGTATACAAACACTTCGAAACACAATCGTATCATTACACGTAAATTATTTGCTCACGCGTTTATCAAACACAACTGAATTTCTGAAAATCCGGTAAAAAAAACCAGATATTACGTGACAATACGCGTGTATGGTACGACTGGTCGTACATGGTCGCTTGGTGCGGCGTCGGGCTCGCGCTGCTGTCCGCCATTTTGTTCTCGTCGGCGGCCATTTGCTTACGCGGCGAGCGGGAAAGGGAAGAGGCGCTTAACATGCAGTACCTCATGCCGGGTAAACGCTTTCAACATTATTTCATTTCCAATCATTAAAAATGTTAATTACTTGTATTACATAAGTATATTCAAAAATTAACAATTATTTAAGTCCGTGATAAGCAGTCAATTAATAATGAATTCGTCAACGTTATTATGGTGTTTTTAGGTTAATAGGATAAAACTACTAAGTTTTACAATTAAATAAAAAATTTATAAACCTCCGATACAAATAACCTATTCATTGATATCATCTCAATGAGCTCAAACACGATGCCTCTGCTGTAAGTTGGTGAGGAGTTGAGCATACTGCAGATTCTATCAGGTTAAAAGGTTACCATGTTCATGTACCAAATTTCGAATCGATCAGACCCGTGGAAGATGCTCACGTCCATTCTTTAACTAGAAAAGAGCTGATAATCTTCAAACGGCTGAAGATATTTTCTCGAATCATAGCTAATAACACTCTAAATTACTAAATAAAAGTTAGATCAGTCGTTTAAGAGCTACGGTGCCACAGACAGACTTACTGAAAATGTCAATGAAAATAAACCAGGTATGCTAATTAAGTAGTAGGCCAGAAATTTTACAAAAAAAAAAATGTACAGTTTGAGATTCCAGACCCACAAAAAAATCAATATTTACTCCAATTATTCGCAATACTTTAACTTTTATTTAAATCTTAAGACTTAACATTACCAAAAGTAACCTTAAAAAGTTATGACTTGGAAATGTTAATAAATGTTTCTACAACTAATTAGTATAGCCATTAAGATATGTAGTTAACTACTGATATGAAAAAAATTAGGTATATCGACTAAGCTATTAGTGTCGAGTTTGACAAATTGCATACCATTCTAATTGAAGTTTCTAACGTGTTATATTAACACTAAGTATGTAAAATATTATAAATAAAACCTTCACTCAATTATTCAAATAAACGAATACGAATGCAATTTAATTTATATCTCCATAAATGGTTTTCTATAAGTGAATTCTAGAATTTTCTAATCACCAGGATACGCTAATTCATAAAACTATTACCTATTGCATATAAAAGTAAATTTACAAAATTAAGTTATCGCAAACAAACAAAAACGTATTAGTTCCTACAAATATGTATATAATTAGAGGTGTTAAGATTTTTTATCAGCATAAAGAATATAAATGTGTCGTAATTTATTTATTTAGGTTAAAAATGTTGCCACGCCAGGTATATAAATTTGTTGCATCGTATGATGTGTCTTTTTATATTATATTAATTTTACCTCGAGACATAATATTTTTAATTCTCAAAGTACCAAATTCTTATATTTATTATGAAAATCCTATTGAACTTCGAAAATCATTTTTTTATGTCGACATTAGAGATGGGTCCAATGTGGTTTATATCGAAGCCGAACATATCAATTTTTGAGCTAAGAATGTACCAAAAAAAAAATTACTCGGCGCTTGCCATATCTCTTGCGCGCTTTTCTCCCCTTGGTCCGTTAATTTCTGAGACCACGACACATCCGTGTTAATAACTTCTCGAGGTAGTAATGGTCGCATTGGAGAAGTAGTATGCAGAAGCATTATCGAACCATCTCAGAAGTAAAAATAAAAAAGTGCAAGCAGCTACAATATCCATTTCACACGATGAAGTCAAGTCGTGATACTTATTTGCTGTCTACTTCGTTTGTTCTACTAATGTCACAAAAACTGTGAAACTAATTCATCACTTTATCTACATTAAAACTGTTGTGACATTTTTTTATCGTCGTCAGCACTAAATGTAAGTAGATACCGAAATTCGGCAGAACTTTGGTTAAACCAATTGTTTACTGAACTTCGGCCCATCCCTAGTGGACATCCAAATATTTAATATCATGGTAATTCCGAAAGCAATAGGTACATTATATTCTACTTAATTAATTGTTATTTATAAACGTCGCGAAGTAATTTAAAAACAATCACGATACGAATACAATTAACTCTATTGTAAATATATTTCTCTGTTGACGGCATTGGTTTGGCATGATTGGTCCGGAGTGATTCAATGTGAGAATCTTTAAATGTTAATGATATGTTATCGATATTATTGAGTTTTTTTTAATATAAATAATTATGTATTTTATTGTCTATTTTGTCATATATTTTAGAGTTAGTTTATTAACTATAATCTTCAATTGTTTAGAATATTTAAATTTCTACATAAATAAGTACATTAAAAATAATGTTTTAAAAAAATATAATTATTGTTGATTTTCAATGTATTTTACTAACAATTTTAATCATAAATGACATTAGACCAAAATAAAAAAATAGTCGTAAATTACTGAATAAAATCGTAATGTACTTAATATTTTTTTAAATGTTGCATAATAAGAAATTCGTGTGTCCCACAGTGTACCCCCAGAAGCAACAATACGCATATGCCGGATACCCTCCGCCCGCAGCTTATCCCGGCCCTTACTACCACGGGTCCCAGTACGGACCCTACAACTACTGAGCATACGACCAGATGAGGGACATCGTGGCGGCGCACTTCGCCAACGCCCCCGCCCCACAGGAGCCCGCGCGCAACAACCCGTCCCCCCGACCCTCCCTTCAACCCTCCTCCATAGATACATACAACTCCCACCGGAAAATCAATCGACCGAAGATCATTGGTGATAAGAAAGTGTACCGGCCGGTAAGACGGAACACCTTATCCCGGATCGACGAGACCCCTCCGCAGACGGCTCGACCCCGATCTAAAAGCCTGCAGAATTCAGTTGACATCGCTTCCACACGGCCGATACTCCGGTCCAGGTCGAACGTATCGGCCGATACGAGCCGGAGCGTGCCCGTTTGCAATCAGAGCCACGAAGTAGAGAACCAGATCGAAAGCGGCAGTCCTCAGTACGCGGAGCCGAAAGATTCTTCGTCTTCGTCGTACGATGTACCCGCTTCCATGAGCGATTTACCGATCATGGTGCCTTACGACCCCGTAACGCGAGCTTACATCTATCCCGAATATAATATCTACCACGATGATTGCAGACAAGGTCACAATAGAGCCCCTAAACAGAACAATCTATATCTTGCATTCATGTATTGAGCGCGGGTGATAATTAACACCGATATTAATGAAACGTAATGGACCGTTCATTGTTACGAGTTTCGACCGAAGACCGTTGCAGTGTATGACGTCACAGCCCATGAATTTACGATTTCAAAATGTTACTCTTTAACTCAATTTGTACACTAACTTGTATTATGGGTTGCCCGAATCTGGTTGAACGATAAACTTGTTACTATTGGCACGTTTTAATAAGGTTGCGGCGCGAGTTATTTGATTGATTACATTATATACGCTTCGATAACAATCACATATAAATGTACAGAAGACGATATCGAACGACTTCGCGCTTTGGCCACTGAGCACGGCTTTACGAAACTCTAACACCACTGGTATTTTTTTTTTCGAAACTATTACGAATTTTAGCTAATAAGAATATTGCGAGTAAACGATTAAAGTTGTTCTAAAATTATTCAAATTATTACCAACACAGGACGAGAATGAAATAGTTTACCTATATTTAAAATTTAAAAATCGATATCTGATATAAATTATCATTTTTGAATAATTTTAGTTTAATTAAATGCGTTACGTAGGAAGTACATGTGCCCACGGCGCCATATACATAATTATTGCGTATGAAGATCGAACAAAATGTTATATACATAATTATGAAACTATGTAATTAATTGATCCTTAGGCACTATTCGTCACCTTATACAAGTATGAAAGATGAACAAATTATTATTATTCGTTTATCATATGTGTGCCTTCCATCATAATAATATAAAAATGCTCATTTATATAAATTAGAATAAATACATATCTTGTAATGGATAATAATTAGGTTAATATGTATTCATAATTAAATATATTCTAACTTGTAAAGAAAGGTGATTTTTCTCATAACGATACGTCGTCATTATTCTAAGAGGTTAGTTGTTTAGAATTTTATTATATCAAATATATCTTTTTAATTCTTCCAACAGGTTCTCCTTTTTGGGGATTTCTTTTGATATAAATAATTAACATAAATACAAATATTTATAAAACAGACGTAAGTATAATTATATAAAGGAATTGTTTGGAAATAATTGTAGTGTATATTTTCTTTGCCTTTCCAACTAGATAATTTAAATTTTAATAATACCGTTTGCAAAAGCTATGTTTTTGACATTCATCTTGTAAATGTAAAAAAAAAACCTGGAAACAACGCGGGGAAGAAGCAAGGAGATTATTCCCCAAATACTTTTGATAAGATTCGTGATGAAATAACGTTAACTTGAATTCTATATAACTCATTCCCTTCGAGTACGTATGTTTTGTAACAAAATGACTGAGACCATTTTCAACCGTCCCTTAAGTATATACTTTTGTATTTTATTATTGAAATACTATATTATTTATATTTTTAATATACATCGAGGTACTGAACCGATTAGTTAGGGATGCGATAAATTGTAAATTAATTAGGTTAATTATAGTGGTCTTTTAGTAATATTTCTCTGTATTTAAATTTTTTTGAAATAAACAATTGTAATGAAAAAAAAACTCTTTTTATTTTTTAAATTAAATTAATTGAAATTCTTATTTTTTAATCTTGTTTATTTTAGATTATGATTGGATGCTTCATTTGCCAAATCGATTAACTCCACTTTCTGAATGTTATTAAATTTTAATGACAAAACTCTTTAATGATTTCTATATATATTCAAAACAAATTTCTCTGGTAATGTAATAGAATCATCGTTTATCTGAATTTATAGTTTAACAGGAATAAAAAACAACAAAATACCTATATGTAGGTACAACATTATTTAATATGGTTAATAGATTTGGCGAATCAAGCATATTTCATTATGACATTAGCGTTCATGGCAACTAAAATGTTAACTGGGTATAAATACATAGTTAATTAAATATGTTTAACTTATAGAGCGACTATTGGGTTTGCATATTCGCGAATAATTATTTTCTAGAGAAATTAATTTGAATACCTCTTTACTGAATACGAAAATAATGAAAACATTTTAATTAATCTCAAAATTATTCCAGTGTTTAAAAACCACATAAGGATATTTCCCACATGTTCCCCGGAGCGACCATCAAATAAAACTATGATAAAAAAATACGAAACGTATATTTAAAAATCAATGTACAAAAATATTTGTATATATATGGCTATAATGGACGTTTTATAAAGGATGGAATGTTTATTATTGTAATTTTATCACATTTAAGGCGATTATAAAAATGACAATACATTTAGAATATAAATAATTTAAAAAATCCGTATAATATTTTATAATAACATGAAATGCACACAACACACACTGATATGATACTATGGGCATAAGAAACAAAAAAATTCTTTTTTACTATTAGTCATTAAGTGATAAGTGGTAAGATTTGACATTGGCGAAATCGCCCACATAGGCAGAAGCCATAATTTAAAAAAGCGGTGAGTCTTTAAACTTTACATTAATTTTCAAGTAGGTAATTAAATATGAAAATGTAACATGATTATGTAATCCAATTAGTAGGTTCATAGTAATTAATTACCTTATTTATTTGGTAATTAAAGCAGTTATCTGCCATATAAAGCCTATCTAATGGATAAGTAGGTAATTAAGGTAAAGTGAAATATAAGTATGTAGTTGTGCCAGAAACATAAATACATATTAATCTCAGGCAAATGAGATTTATTTTATTTTTCTTAATACCTCGTTTTTTTTATAGTAGACGTTGCGGGATGTCGGAGGCGCGACGGGTTCCCTATACTACATCCGATGCAATGGACTGGGCGATGGCGGGTCTAAAGGAGAAGACCTTCACCAAAATTCAAGATTTTGTATTCTTCAATCTTCACAATATTAGAGTTTGCATTATACAATGATGACGCAGTGCACAATATATACTCCTACATACAGCACGTCAAAGTGACGATACTGTGCCTGATAGTACAGTCCAAAAACAACGTCCAATCCATCGTCGGTCGTCACTGCCATGCCGAACTGCAAGCCTCCTCGGCAGCTGGACATACAATAATTGATCCCGAATCGCGAAAAATCAAAAGGGAGTCACTGTGAAGGGTTTATCGTCATTTGTAACGGTGTTCGTGACCCAGTCGGATACAGATTCCTACCACTCCGCTTGATTACTGAATACACACCGAATAGCTGAGTCGACCCAGTTGCTAGCTGAGATATTACTGGATATACGAAATACACCGGTTGATCTCGAAATGCGACATACCTAAGCGAAACTATGGCGTGAGTTACACCTGACGTGTGGTCGCGATCAAGTCCGACAGTCAATTTATAAATGTCTTATATCCATCAAAATATTTGTAGAACATAAAATACCACACTACTTAGATGAATCATAAATTCTGTTTCTATGCCCAAATGTGTTATTAATTAAATCTAGAAATGTTTATATAGGTGTATCAATAATAGGCCCCGGGTGTGATAAGGCCTGTTTTCTCTCCTGCACCGCTGTAACAAGTTTCCTGTAAGGGCCCAAAGGAAGACCTAATGATTTCATATCGTTTTCCGTCAACAACATGAGAGCCTGTAGATCGACCTGCTCGTCTTTGAATTTCTGCACGTACTGCGAGAGGCCCCACGCTGTTAGGAACCGTTCCAGGGAAGCGTACCCGGATTCTTCAACCTCGCCTTCTTCGTCTGATGTTATTGTAGAACTTTCTGGAGAAACATATTATATTTCATAAGTAGCTATAGTTGCAGTTAACTATCGATATTATTTTACTGTAACTGCTGGATTTATATTTAAAGATTTTTTTTTTGAAGTAAAACTTCTTATGCGGCTTCCAACGCGTTAAACGTTTAACGCACATTATCAGTCTCTCCTCTTTGTGTGAGCCAGAGCGAGAGAGCAAATGTCGGTATGTATGTTTATTGCACACTATTTAATTAAAATATCTTTTAAAATGAAGTTTCTCTTCTATCGTGTGTGAATCGCACACACACCTTTTTTTATTTATTACAATTATGTTTGACGGTGGAAAAACAGCAGTTTTACAAATGTCGTTTTTTCTGTTGTCTTTTTGTTCCTGAATTAAGATATTGGCAGCTCATTTGTGCAGTCCGAAATACATGATGTATTTCGGTAATAAGAAATTTCCATATAACTAACAAAAACACCCGTCTCTTATAACTACGGAAATGATTTCCATAAGTTTTAATACAGATATACTCAAAGTTCAGCATTGAGATTTTTTATCTTGAATACTAAAGATTTTCATTTTAAAATGTTCTTATTTGAATGCCTTTGGATATAGCCAACGAAAATTCTAGAATTACCGCACAGTTCGATTTGAGTTTAATTAGTAAAACGATTGACTGACGGAGGTGTGCGACATTATATTCATGTAGTGGATAGTAGTGAAAACATTTGGGGGATGGAGAGTTTCGCTACTTTTCAAATTATGGATTATCGACATTCAGATTTTACACAACGACGTTTTGGCATCGATATTAGGCATCCTAAAACATCGATATCGATGTTGTGAAGGAAAACATCTAACATCGATATTTCCGTATCTGTTGCAAACAGAGTTTAAGGATACGCACAAACAAAATTTAAACTGAAACAAAAAAAAATCCCGAAAGAAGTTCGTCAACACTAGAATTATTAGCACAAAGAAAAGGTCAGTCACTTAGGTAGCACCAAAACATCGATATTGTATAAACCATAGATGTTTTTACTTCGATATTTATCGAACATCGATGTTTAATAATACCAGCCTGTAAGTGTCTTACTGCTGGGCAAAGAGGTCTGTCTCTTCTGGAGGGAATCACCACATCAGCCTACGACGTCTTTGCCATTTCAAATGCCGAGTATATCTTTTCCACATATGGTGGTAGTACAGGAACATTTTTCAAGCATTCAGGTATCCTCACGATGTTTTCCTTCACTCTCAATCGATAGTGTTACCATTTTAAATTAGTAAATGTGCGCAAATTCCGAAAAATTCCTTGGTACCATGCCAAGGTTTTGAACCTGCGGACATCGAATCGATATTTCACTGGTCTCAAAGACTCGACCAACATGACTTTTTGTCTCGATGTTCACTTATCGATACTGATATCGATGCCAACATATAACATTTTTTTCTAATATAGCTCATCTCTATATCAAATACATCCCTATATCAAGCTTCATTTTCTGTAGCGTCAATTTTAATTTACCTAACGTTTTTTTAAACTGTTTCATGAGCGAAACGAAACGCTTATCTTAAATGTAAATTATAATAAAAATGGATATACCTGAGTGTGGGGAGGCCCACTCCGCCGGCTGGTAGATGTGGCGCGCGGCCAGCGAGCCCGCCGAGCCAATGGAGAGGTCCTCGCCAGGCGCGCCCGGCATAGCGCTCAGTGTTGCCGTCAACGATCGTCTACAATTATAATATCGATTTTTTTTGTGCCCATGCCCTATTTCCATTGGTACTTCATCAAAATAAATTATTCGAACATTTTTTTAAAACTTATGTTCCACTCTGTTGACGCAAAATAAACAAATAAATTTAAAATTAATGTTTATTTTAAAACATGTATTTCGTGTATTAAATCATATATTTCTCAACTACGAAAGTTGAGTAATTTGTTTTACTTCGAATTTATAAAATAGATAAAAGAAATTTTTATTATTTATTATAACGATAAAGAAAACGATTATTGACAACAAATAAATTAACATTTTAAGTTCATTTACATATTTATTAGTTCTAATAGAAAAAAATATATAATACGGGATTTTTAGTTTTACCTGAATGCGACGCTACCAAAGCCAGGCCTTTCGAATATACTAGCGCGCTCCTGCAACATCACCTCTTGTCCTATACCGGTGTCTTCCCCTGCGGCGGCCGCGGCGGTGAAATCAGGCTGGCTCGTAGATCTATTGTTTTTTTACAAATATCGTATATACTTTTTTTTTCAAGTAGAACCCTAAATATTTGCTTATTTTTAAGGTTTTTTTCCGATATTATTTATTAATATTAGTACAAATTTTTGTAAAATTATGCCAGGTTTTTTATTTAATTTGGTGCTTTTCCAATTCACGAGTATTCCAAGTATAAGATTTGATAAAGCCACTTTTTGAGAAAATTTCATACAAATGTTTGGAACTGAACTTGAACCAAATAAGTTAATTTGTATTGTATTCTTTATATTACCTTTCCCAGAAGCTTTTATAAGGCGATATATTATAAGGAGTAAGCAAGGTTCATTTTAAGGTACAACAACTATCTGTATCACAAAAGAACCACATGAATTGAAAACCAAATTACCTAGTATTGTAATATCTAATTTTCCGATAGTAATTCCAGTAATTTCTACCTCGTTCGAGATTCTCGAATCTTTACCGCGAAAAATAGACTGTATCATATAATTTTGTAGTTTTTATAACAAGATCAATATCGAAAAGTCTAAATATATAAATTTTATTCTTTACAGATTTTAGCGATTATAGTCTTACCTGATGTTAAGTGACGATGTGGCCAAAGATGGTAGTACGTTAAACCTAGTGGAAGGACTGGCTCTTAAGTGTAGCTGCCGGAACATACCTACTGGTGCTTGGCGACGGATTTTCAACTTGAAGTTGGTAGGCTAGCCAGGCGGGAATAAGAAAATGCCCTACCACCATGATGAAATCATAGAAATACGATATTTTTCACTGAAAACTCGGGCTCATTGCAAAGATTCGAACTGACGTACACGCTACCACTTAGCCACTATCGCTTAAATATGTCTATAGAATAAATTAGAGAGACGAACCTCAACAAGCGAGCGGAGAAAGTATCCCAGTGAAAGCATGTGAAATATCAAAACTGTAGGCCGCTTTTTTTAAAATTAAAATAACTTTTTTTAGACGGCACGATAAACGTCAAATCTGCTGGCACGTTAGATCAGAACTGATTCATAGTTAACTTTCGGAAATGGATGGCAAACGAATAAAGAAAGGACAAAACTGGGGGTTTACTATAAAATTTGATACTTTTTAAATACGTATTTTTATTCTGTATTATCAATTGAGGTGTATAAAAAAGGAAAAAAGGCCAATATCGACGTTTGCAAAAAAAAATACAATTGATACTTTGACTAATTTAAAAGCAATGTTAGGATTAAGAAGTTCGCTCGGAAGAAAAAGAAAGCATTGTTTAGAAGTTTTTGTGTGAGATCTTGATATGACTCGTTATCACAAAACCTCTGGATTGTTTTAACAAGGGAGCATCTTGTTCCAGGAATAATTATGGATGGATAGATTAAAATTATGGATGAACACAACTGCCATTCAATACAAACAGGAAGAATATTATATCAAATGATTTCTCTCAACCGGTATTTTTATTTTATGGGACCAGTCGGTGATAATCACTTTTGTAATAAAATGTGACAGATATTAATATTTATTTTCTGGCCTTCCTGCATACAATAGACTATGGCGTCTTTGCTTTTCTACCCCACAATTTTATCTTCTCATTTCGCGTGTCCATAGGGACACATTGATAGTAGACATACGACATACAAAAAACAAGAGTTCGATTGATTTTGAAATAGCTCAAAATTCACATTCGACAACTTGATTGCATTAACTCTCAGCATAAAAACATTGAGTCCAGTACAGTTTCATGAAATCTGTAGAACTAAGTACGATTAAATTTATTTCAAAAAATTAAAGCGGTATTTATTTAGTATCCATTAAAAAAAAAAGAATTTTCGTAACATTTAGCCTTTCAGCTTCCATCACTTCTGAGTATTTTTTTTAGAATATTATAGATATAAATAATACATAATATATATTTATATTATGACTTATCGATGCAGTCGAACACCGTTTATTAGTGACCAATTGAGCTCATATTCACACAATACCATGGTATGGGTTGATAGTTCATAGGTTGGATGGCACTATCATCCGATAAGTGGCGCTGTAGTCATTATTAGCATTATTAAATTTATTAATTATAGAATTAATAAAACTACAAAATCTGGACACGATTGGTAGCGTTATGGTCGAGGTATTTACTACTGGTAAGGCAGAATAAAGATTAACTATCTATTAATCTATTAAATTCTCGATAGTACAGATTTGCTATATTTTACAAAGTTTTCAACGAATACTTTCAAATGACCTTTTTTTAAAGAGCAAGGGCCGATCGTCCTGATTATTGTTTTTATTTCTCATTTTGAATACGGTACTACCTATGAAACAGCGAATGTCCCAAGTATACCTTGATCACTCTTGGTACTAAGTAACAATTAATGGTTAATCATTAAATCAATAGTTTCTTTACTTTCTTTTTCTTTTTTTTTACTTTTTTCTTTGATACTATCGGTTTATCAAAAACATTCATTTCTAATTAACACTACGGACCAGTTAGACCCGCCATGACCACCCTCAGCAGCAACTCAAGCCTAGGTCCGATCCATCGGCATGGAGCCCTTGAGTCAAGCAGCCGCTCGCGCGATACAGTGACACTGCATTCACTAGCTATCGATACACACACACACACACACACACATGATACTGCACTTCACACATGCTCACCACTCAGGTACACAGGTTCTATGAGGGACATTTTTTCTTTTTTGGCTGGTTTGAGTTAGACCAATTTTGACATATATACTAAATGCATATACCCATATTTCTTCCTATAGTTAGATCTAATTTTACAGATAGGGATACTAATTACTAATTTAGATACTAATTGGTCAGATAGCGAATTTTTCGCATGATAGGCATTAGACCAAGCCGAGGTTCGGCCACTTTGGCACCCTTGAGCTTGTCGCCTAGCTTTCGCGGCTGAGTGCCTTCCGCGCTCGCCTTTAAGCCCGGTGAAGCTGTCAAAGCCTCTAATGGCTCCAGGCCATTTAAGCCTATAAGTATAAAAAAAGAAAAAAAAGGACAAGTTAGTATACACATAAAAAAACCTTTTGAGTTGCGGTTTCCGTGGTTCATTGTTAGACTCGGTGAAGACGTCAGCGAGATTCCCGCGTTGCTGGGGCCCAGCGCCCAACGTGCCCACGAACATTACTTCTGTATCGCGCTGGAGACCGCTCAGCGAAGTTATCGAGCGGCGTCCTGTTGTTTCCACTTCACCTACCTGATTATATAAAATAATTAGAAATAGCTGTGGATAATAGCGCCTTCTTTGGGAAACGAAACGAAACTGTCAATTGAATTTTTCTAACGGTTTTCAGAAATACCAATTTTAGTAACTGGTTTTTCAGTTTTTAATACTCTCTATTGTAACCGATTTGTCGTCACGAGGTTATTGTCGCTGCCGTGTTTTCATAAATTTTAAACGTTACGAAGCTATCGTTTAACACAATAATATTACTTTTTAATTAGTTATTTTTTTAATTCCGGCCCTAATGACAGCAAAGTCAGTGGCACTTGAACTTGTACGCCATATTATGCTTATGTTTTTCGTTTACGTTTCTCCTTATTAGTGGTGTTAAGTTTATCTAACCCCTGGTTACCTTAAAGTCATTAGTGGGTCCGTTCCGTCCGACAGTGTTGTTGCGCAGCTTGTTGGCGAGGACTTTCTTTTGGACGGCGCCCCGGCCTCGCACTCCAGAGCTCATAGTCCCTACCAGGGTGCTGTAAGTCGTACGAGGCGCTTCCTCCGCTAATAGGTTACCTGAACAGAAAAAAAGGAGTTTTTAATGTTCTTCCTACACCTCACAGTTTTAACTGATGTAGTAACAATACGGTATCAGAATATGGTAAAGAGTACAACTGCCGGAACAGAAAATATTACATTTGGGCACTTAGTGTCAATTTTTAAGTTTAATGTAGCCAGAACTTCAAAATACGCAACCATTATGCTTTGGTTTCTTCACAATGGTTTTCCTTCACCGGAATTATAGGCTTACAATAAGGGATCTCGGCTCGGCACCCAAGCGGGCTACCGCTAAGTCTTCATCATCGCAAAATTAATTTATTGAATAATCCTGAACCTTGGCTAGTGGATCGTTTCATTTTGTGTTTGAGCGTAATTAGCACGTTGCTGGGCCGGTGCGGCATCGTGGAAACATCTTCGTTATAACCCTGGTCCCACTCCTTTGCTAATTTCTTTAATTCCTTCTCCGCCATCAAGTCCGCCTTACTCTGTCGTTTCTGATACAGCTTTTGTGTTTTTTCGTAATCCTTTTTAGCTTTTTCCTTTAGAGATTTCGCTTTTTTTCTGGAAATAAAAACAATTGCTTATTGTACTGTTTTAATCCTTTTTGTTACTAAACGTAATTTATTCCTTTACAAATTTGTAGCGTTTCACCTGGCGTGAAATGAAGATGCAAGATGTTAACATGTTAAGCCTAATGGGGGAAGTGGCTCTCAAGTGCAGCTGCTAGAACATACTTATAGGTACTTGGCGACAGATTTTCAACTTCAGGGTATTAGCTAGACAGGCAGTCATTACAAAACTCCCTAATGCTATGGTTTCATCAAGATGTTTTCCTTCACCGATAGCCTAGCCTTTATTGTAGGGATTCGAACCCGTGTCCATCGAAGCGGTGTCCGTACACGCTACCACGAAGCCATAATTGAAATTAAAGAGCCAGATGAAAAAAGGAGTTTCAACAGTTGGTCTTGAGAACCATTCCCCTTCTAGGCTTATCGTGCCATCGTTTATGATCGGCTTAAAAATCACCTGAAAAAACCAGACAACACACCAATACTCACTTGTCATTATTCTCTAGTTTCCCCGTAGCTTGGTCCAGATATCTAAGTATGTCCTCTCTGGTGTTAATCGCAGCGAGCTCTTGCGCTGTATGCCCATCCACGTCCATTGCGTAGACGTTCGCTCCAAAGTTGACGAGGAAAGTGACACATTCCTTGTGACCTCGCGCTGCTGCTAAGTGGAGAGCTGTGTTGCCGAAATAATCGGCTTTGTCTGGCTCACCCCTTTAATAAAATATATTTTATTCTTCAAGCGGTAGAACTTGTCTTTAATAGGACTACAAAAGCATAATCGCCAAAAACTAGAAATTACACCGATTAAGCACAACATAGCTAAGATTATTAAAATGTGTGTGGTGTGTGTCTTAACAAAGTGAAGACAACATAAAAAATTCATTGGCAAAGCAACAGTGCTCATGCTGCAGTATTCCAATCCGCATGATGTAGTTGTAGCTTACGAGGTGCTCCAATGGCATACGAGATGTTGCAACTGAGTTCTCAAGAATATTACAGGCTTTAGTTAGAAATGTTATTTATTTTGAGATTAACTATAAATAGCCGTAGGTAGCCGTAGGTAAATCAGGTAAATTCTCTGAAAATTCATACCACTTTAAATATTAAATCTATATTATATATTATTTCTCAAAGGTGTTTTTCGTGGTAACCCCATATTCCCCTAATTCTTTAAATGGTTTAAATAACTTTCCAACAAAATACATTCAACTGACTTGTAGGTTATGCCATCTAGTGACAATGCTGTCTAAATAATATAGCAGTTTTTAATTAGATTGTTTACATTCTTGTGTATGTAAGTGCTACTAGTAAGTGCGTGTATACACGTCTCATATATTGTTTGAGGAAATATAAAGGAACAAAAATTGAAAGTGCGTGTCGGACCACGCGCATTGTAGGGTTCCATATAAGCCTGTCACAATATGCAGACTTATATGAGAGGCTTTACGGAATTTTCAATATAATTTGTACGAAATTTCTTCTCCAAATACATTTTATATGTTGGTAGACTATTACTCCTTAAGTTGTAAAGTCTACGTAGCTGTAATAGTTGTCTTCATTCAACTTCATTATATATAGGTACATACAACTGCCGTGAATTTTTCACATATTAAAAACAACAAACAACAGCTGGCAGGGGGAGGGAACACTTGACTCGTAACAAAAAATGGCACTTTAAAGCTTAATATCTTGCAAACGTATATCTGAATCGAAAAATGGTTTTCACACACCCATAATATTTTTGAAAGACCTATCCAACGATAACCCACACTATGGGATAGACGAGAAAAAAAATCATACTTTAGGTAAGATTTTGTAGGCGTGATTAATATGTATACCCATACCAAATTACAGCTTTCTAGTACTACGAATCTCTGAGCTAAACTACGGACACACAGATGGACGGACATGGCGAAACTATAAGGGTTCCTTGTTGTCTTCGGAACCCTAAAACGAATCCTTTGAAGTTTGAAATTTTCCCTTTATTTAATTCATGCTTATTAAATTAACTCACGGTCTAACTTCGCTTTACATAAACTCGAGTGAAAACTTTTAATTGTGATGTAACAAGCATTTTTCATACTTAAATGAATAATAAATGTTGCAGTAAATTTTATTTATAAGCGAAAGCGTGGACGTTTCGCATGGGAATAATTTAATTTGTTCGGCTACTACTACAATTTACCTAATATTATGTACTACTTACTTTAAACAATACGTTATCTACGTTATTATCTACGTTAATAAAACTATAGTTCTGTCTTACATGTAATTTTTATTCCATATTATATATACGAGATAGCCGTTACAATAGCTATTTTATAAGCCACTGATCACTTATTGGGCGACTTATCTGTCTGTGGGTATGTCTATTAGCTCAAAAATGGATTGACCAATTTCAATGTAAATTTGTACAGGCTATAAAAATTATCGATATAACTTTAAAAAACATGAAACATTAATAGATTAAGAAGTCACGAGACGTAAATAATTACTTCATTATAAACGCGTGCCGAGCCGCGGGCAGAGCTAGTTCGATTATAATTTACTTTCATACTTTGTCAATATTTCGCTTTACAGCATTTTGCAATAATTAAACTATACATTTCAAATATTATTTTTTGGCTTTACATGTATTTCTTAGTCATTAACAAACGTGACTTTAAAATAGTAGTTTATCCATTTGAAAAAGTTAAACTATGACCATTGAAATATAATGTACTAAGTTTTGCCTGCGGCACCGCTCACGTGGACTGTAGAGTAGAGAATGCTGTCCGGTCGAGCGCACGCGCAATTTGTGCTGCCCCAAGAATGCTTATTGTGGATGATCCTTAGAAGATAGACATATGCTATCGCTGTTTTTTGGGCCTTTTTAAGGTCTACAATTATGTAAGATTGTATGTAATTTGATATATCTTTAATGTTTTACTCAGCGTAAGCCATTTAATCGCCCCAAAAGCGTATTTGCAGATATTAAATTAATAAGTATGACGTAGATTTCAGCCGTTAATAGGTAAGTATGAGTTATCGTGGCACAAAAGCAACGTAAAATATCGTACAAACAATAAGAAATAAATCTTAATCCTCAAAAGTCTCCTAATACAGATTAAATTGTTGTAATATTTATTACGTTACGTTTTTCATTTATTGTTTTATATCTATAAAATAAATGAAACTCGAAATATTTATTAAAATAAATGTGACGTGTAAACTTTAACATTTACTGACGTAGTTAAGGACTGGTTGGTTCTCACTTACGCCAGATTGTTTCTTAGGTGAAAGCATTGTTATTTAAAAAAAATATCTATTTCTACAAGACACGGTTTTTGTGCAAGTTACGGTTTCCGGTGTTTTAAAGGTTGAGAAGAATAAGCAAACCAATAGTTGCTGAAGAACTTCGATGACCCTAATTTTCATAATACTTTATTCTTCCGAATATTAATGAATTACTCTTAGCAGCAAAGTATAAGATTTTTGCATTTATCGTAACTGTAATTGACTTTAATCACTTGACATCAGGTGAGATTGTTACGAAATGCTAAAAATTATAAAAATGACAGAAGAATAATAATATTACACTAATTTATGTCTAAATAGTGATAGCTCCATTTTTGTGGAGGAACTATTATAAAAAATCCTTGTAAGTATCTGTACAAGATTCTTTATTCAACTTCAAATACCCATAATAAAATTCTTACTGTTTAGTTAGTCTTAGTGTTTAGACCTTGACAATAGACATATTTAAGTGACGTTTTATATAAGAAAGTAAATAATATTTTGTAGGGAGTAGTAAATTAAACTCACCCCCGTCCACAAAGCAGTCGTAACGCTTCTATGTGTCCTTCGAAAGCTGCCCATAACGTTGGCGTCATCCCAGATTCGTCTTTGTTATTACATTCCTTTCTCGTCGCTTCCCGGAGCACCTCGAGAAGCCCATCTTTGGCTGCCCTGGAAATTTTATTTTATTAATGTCTGGTTGCAATAATTATAAAAGAGATTCTTGTTTAGATTAACTTTTATCAAGATCTTATGCAATAAGTCCGTAAGTACTATCTCATGTAATAACTTACATCCAATCAGACAGAAAATTGTCCACACATATTTAATAAGAATAAGGATGAATGAATGAATACTTTATTGCATTTTTTTCCGTACAGTAGCGAGCTATATGCCACAACTGCCACAACGCATTTTCTCAGGTACATAGGTTCTGTAAGGGACCTTTTTTGGCTAGTTAGTTTAGACCAAAACTGTCAGATTACTTCCCTCCTCCCAGAGAAAAGTAACATGTATATATATGTATAGATAGTATATATATGTATAGTATAGCTTCGAAAACAGCCCAAGCCAAGGTTCGGCCACTTTGGCACCCTTGAGAGCTCGTTGTCACGCTTTTGCGGCGAGTGCCTTAAGAGCTCGTCCCCAGGCCTGGGTAGCTGTAAAAGCCGTCTGAAGCTTCAGGGCCCTTATGGCTAACATAGTATAGTCAAATCGAAAAAAATAAGTGGTATTGTGGAAAAAATATATATCATTGTAGGTAGTACAAACATAAGAATTTATAAAAAATATATATAATAATGAGCAAACACTGAAGTATAAGTATTCAGTACTAGCTGTGCCGCATGGTTTTACCAGTGTTAAATTTATTGGACAAACTCTACAAAACGCCCGTGTAGCCCTATAGTTGTTCCACATCCCGTACTTGCCTACAGTCATGTAGGCAAGCTGTAGCTTGCCAGATTGCTTATCGTTCATAGTTGCTGCTCCAATCCTTAGCGTTACTATTCCTTATGAATCTGGCTATCATATACAAAAACATTTTTTCAAATCCGATTGGTAGTTCCAGAGATTAGTGTGTTTAAAAAACAAACAAAAAACTCTTCAGCTTTACTATATTATATAAGTATAGATAGATAGATAGCACTAAAGTAAGGATACATAAAGACTGTACTAAACAAAAATCCAAAAAAACATGTATACATATTTACGAATAGGCAAAATATTTTTTTTTAATCTCATTAATAATTATGATACATTTTACTAATTGAAATTGGAATTGGGGAAGATCCGATAACTCTTCGAATACAATTGTACCGAAATCAATATTATGTTTTAAGGAATTTAAGGATATTGGTTCTCAACTAGAACAAATGTCCCAACTCTATGACCAAGAAAAGAAAACAGTGCATGTATACTATTTTTAAAAATGTCTTACAGAAGTTATTAAAACTATTTGACAATATTAATGTTCATTAAATTTAAGGCTTAACTACCAATTAGAAAAGATCTCACTATTTGTTGAACTTAGCTTTGTAATTATCCCTAAATTAGAAAAAAAACTAGTCTTAGACAAGCCCAACGTCCTATGTTAACAAGTTAACATAACAAATTTCAAACAAAAAACAAAAATAAACAAGTTTCATACAAATTCCATAAAAGAATGCGTGAAGACTGCTACACACTATGCTGGTGGCATAGTTGCGGGTTATTGCCGCGCGGGTATGCCGCAGAAATCGGCAGTAAGCCGCGAGCATTACTGCAGTTGTGATAGTTTGGCGCGGCGCGGCGGCACCCTTTTGATGCTGACGTCACTTCTTAATTAGCTTGGGGAGGAGGAGCCGATAGCGTCGTCCCCAGCTTTTTATAGTGCAAGAAGTGGTGATGAGCCATCGCGCTACCATCCTGTCTGCGCTTCTTGGCTCTATACACATAGTACGGCGGCGTGCGGCGTTTCGGCTTGTTTTATGCGGCAAGCCCGCCGGATTAGACAAAAAGCGGGCATAGTGTGTGCCTATACAATGATAAAATACAAAGGCATCCAAATTTTTCTTTAAAATAGATAAAAGAATATAATCACACATTATAATCTATTACCATTATAAATTCAAGATAAAATTATTGTATCGATATGTATACATATGTATGCAATTTATTACATTATATTATATTTTATTGATATGTTATAAATAAGAATCAATTACGTACGCTTTTAATAATGAGGAAGGTATGACGACGTGAGTTTCAGCAGATAGTCAATTTACTTTTTTATTATTTGAAACGGTTTTTTATTTCGTTGTATATTATAAAAGAGAAAAATATTTAGTACACTAATGAACACTGTATGGTACTTGCAATGCAGTCTTATTTATTTAATAAAATTCACAGTTTTATCTATATTATAAATAAACTAAACTCGTGGACAAATTTAGAGGATCGCAAAAAAAGGTTTAATTTCTCCTGTTATAATTTATCGTGCGTACTGGCCACAAACATTAGTAAATACTATTGTTGGCTTCATACAAGACTTTATTGAATAAATACTATAGTAAATGACTTCCGTTATCAGTCGGTTTCGAATTTCATTTATTTTTATGTACATTATTATTGCATAATTTTGGTTTTTTTCATACTGCGAAAATGTTTGTTTATTTTTTTTCCTTCCTTCCTTACAGAATGCAAAATCTAAACGCCACTCAAGTTGCTAGAGCTGTTGCTTTAATTGAAACTGGGCAGTACGCGGTTATCAGGTCGACTATTCCAATCGCGCGCCCTCACACACCGCCTGTTTGTAGTACTTATTGGAACATTTGAACTACATATCTTATTGGAACATAGTTCATGTAGTGGAGTTCATACTCACTCCAACAGTGGTACGTGTTTACCGAGTTGTCAACTGGTATCGGCAGACCGGACAGGATAAGAGACTCACAGGAAAGGGACGTAAACGGAAAACTGTGGTCAGAGTTGGCCGGTTCATCGTTATCAGTGTGCTTAGATAACTTTTTCTGTGGTAAGAACGAAGTTCCAAGAAGTTCTAGGGGTTACAATAAACCCAAAAAGTGTGAGAAGACTGAAATCGGCCGGAATAAATTTAGACAAGCCTGCCAGAGACCTCTAATTGACACATGCCATCAAGCAGCTCTAGTTAATTTTTCTCGCAATAACGAAAATTGTAATATCGAAGCTTAGATTCAAGTTCAATTCACAGATGAGTCCAGATTTTGCCTGAATCCAGATGATGGAAGGATTAAAGTGTGTTAAATTCAGATCAGTATTCTAGAGATCACCTCCTCGAAACATGCAAGCTTTACCTCTTTATAATACTAGTATAATATTTACACACATTAAAAAAACCGAAGTACGTACCTACCTACCTACCAGTTCAATATTTTATTGACCAGTGACTTACATTATTTAAACTAGCGAGATAAAATATTTCAGAAACCAAATGAAAGTAGCTCTAATTGGTAATTAAATATTATACATACCTACATTTACGCACGCACGCACGTGTAATATTTTTCTTTATGTATCGTAATAATTAATTATATACAGGTATATTATGATTTAAAGCATGATTCCCAAAGTGTACTTTATGAACCTCCAGAGGTCGACAACGTCAGGCAAGGGGTCTATGTGAGCGAAAAAAATAATATTTGGGGGTCCATGAGATGCAAATGTGGGTCAGTGAAAGTGGATCTCATTTAAGCAGATCGTTACTTAAATTATAGCTTTCTATGAATGGAATAATCCACATACACCGATAGTACTTATTTTCATATATTTATAACATACGATAATTATAAAACTCAACGTCTCTCTGTCTGTTTGCCCGTTTATGTTCTTTCACATGAAAATGACTTATCCGATTTACATGTTTTTTAGTTTAATTCATAGCTATGTCATCTGACCAGGTTATAAGATATATTTTGTACGATAAAGTAACATACGAAATAAGCAGTGTCGATAATGGTGAATCAATTCGGAATAAAGACGCATTTAGGGCGCTTTGAAGGCTTACGCTAAGTAATCCAATAGGAATATATCAAATTAATGTTCAACATAATTGCAGATCTTCTAAAGACCTACGAAAAAGTCAGGCTTAGTATATATCTATCTTTAAGGATTAACCACAATAAGCATTTTTGTCTACCATCTTTTGAGCGGGGGCAGCACGATTTGCGCGTACGCTCGACCGATGGCATTCCGTAGTCCACGCGGGCGGAGCCACGAACAGCTAGTATAAGCTTTGAAGCAATGAGCCTGAGCTTTCAGTGAACCAAAACATAGTGATTAAACCATAGCATGGTGGTAGGGCATTTTAAAACCACCACAACGCCAAACCTACAATGATAAAAAAATTATAATCTTCTCAATTCAATTACAACTGTTACTAGTTTATTTAAGATAAATAGATGCAATATTCTGACGTATATTAATAGGTCGTAAACGTATCTGAACGACTATAAGTGATTGAACTCATAACTATAACCAGCCAGCCGTTAGATAATATTTAAAAAAATATTTAAAAGTAACGACTTTTTATCTATAAATATCATAAGTTAGAAAGTTTTAATATTTAGAAAATAATTCCGTCATTATTAAAGAGAAAACACAATTTGACGAAAAAATCTAATAAAATATGTATTTAACCGGCGTTTTCGATATCTTAAAATTTTATGAAAGTTGTTTATAAAATTGCTAGATTAATTTCTATAATTATTACGTCAATCTTTTGTACTGATTTTAAATGATATATATTTTTGTGTTTATGGATTTAGCGTTTGTCCACAATCTAACTTGATGTTAAATGATGATGTGGCTCAAGATGGTAATACGCTAAGCTTAGTGGGGAAACTGCCGGAACGCACTTATAGTTGCTTAGTGACATATTTTTAACTTGAGGGGAGCTAGCTAGGCGAGCATTAGAAAATACCTTAACACCACGTTATGGTTTCATCACGATATTTTCCTTCACAGACAGCTCAGGCTCATTGCAGGGATTCGAACTCACGTTATCGACGAGGTGTCCGTACAGGCTACAACTAGCCCATCATTACTTCATAACAATCCAAGAGAGGTAGATCTTATGCAAGGTTCGATTTGAACCTAGAAAGAAAGAAGCTAGAAAACTGAAGCAAACAAACGTACAAGGCTTGGATCACGGCCTGAACTAATAAAGACACAAACATATCTGGTGTGAAACGCAAACTTAATGCTGCCTCAGGGTCCAGTAAAAGACTAATAGTCAAGGATAAATTTGATTTCGTCGGTAGGATTGGTGCGTGGCTAGCTAGCTACATTTCTTATTCCATAGGATACAAAAACCATGAGGTGATCTTAAATTAAATCTATACTAATATTGTAAGGCTTAAGATATTGTTTGTTTTAACGTCCTAATCTCTGGAAATATCAGTCAGATTTGAAAATATATTTTTGCATTATATAACTTCACGCCACGACCATAAGGAGCGGAGCACGAACCATGACTGTCAAGTAATCTGGCAAGCAGGGTAAATGAGAACAATCATAGGCTACACCGGGTGCGTTGACAGCGGCCCGGCGCGGTGGAACGTGTGTCGGTTAAGTTTAATATAGGTGAAACTGTGTGGCGCAGCTTATAAATAATCAAATATGGGGAAACAATTTCACACACGGTCATTTAATTTAAAATTAAGCAAAGCTTGTATTATAGTAACTAAACAGCTGATATACTATAAATATATCGATATTTAACATCCAGACACATCCTCATCATACAAAAGTCAGTCATGTGCGAGGATCGAACCCGCGGCTCCTCGTGTCAATAGTAGAGCTTACTAGCACTGCGCCACCAGGCCTGCTTTATTATGTGAAATTATGAGCAGAAAATTATTAATTAAACGTGGAAATAAATTTAATAACACAATAACTGCATTATTTAATAACGCGATGACGCGTCCCCCTGACAATGGTGTTGTTTAACAGAGAAAGTAATTATGTAAACTTAACAATGCAAGTTAATGTTAACTAAATACTCTTATTATTCACTTTCTCACGTGTGAAATATAGTGAAATCGAAGTTTTATTCAACTGTTACATCACTCAAGTTCGGTTCTCAAATTTTAGTGCCAATACCCGCGACACAAAAGTTATTTATTCGGGTACTTTTTTGAAGTTTACAACTTTTAACGGCTAATAATGGAATATTAATTTCTGTTAGTGAGTACTTCCACCAAGCGCAGAACATAGAATTCCATTACATATGCTACTATCGTTCACCTTGGCAACAAATGTTACTGTACAAAATTTTTGTACGAACTATTTCTTTTTTTTAAACAGCAGGTGTTTATCCATAATTCTGCCAACGTCACGCGAATAGAATATTTTTCTAATTATTCTTGTAATCTTCAAACATAGCTTTAACAATAATATAATTTGAAGCAATGATGGCTCAGTGGTAGTGTGTACGATTGACGTGAGTTCGAATCCCTGCAATGAGTCTGAGCTTTCTGTGAAAGAAAACGTCGTGAGAAAACCTTAGCATGATGGTAGGGTATTTTCTAATGCCCGCCTGGCTAGCTACCACCCTCAAGTTGAAAATCTGTCGCCAAGTACTAATATGTGTGTTCCGGCATCCTGCACTTGAGAGCCAGTCTTCCACTAGGTTTAGCGTGTTATCATCTTGGGATATATCGTTACTTAACATAAGGTGAGATTGTGGCCACTACGCCAAAAACCTATAACGATAAAAAAATAACAAGATGGCGGTTTCCTTATTAAAACTGCCCGGGGAGTTTTTGTGGCAAGTGCAAGTTCCTAGATATTATGTCTTATTCCCTTCAATTGTGCACAATAATTAAAGTACACCACGTAAAATGCCACCAATATTACATAATATAGGGCCAAATAACATAAGTTTATGAATTAAAATACAAAAATCCCGCCAAAAAATACTAAAAGCCATTTACTACAAACGAATAAGTGACTTCCCCTTTGTCTGAACATTTCTGTCACTGACCTTTTAGCATGGCGGTTGATTACCAAGGGCGAGTTCGCAGTATTTCACGAGCTGTCAATCGATAGACCGATAAGGACAAAAGTTTTCCTATGGCTTTTATTGCGTTTAGTTTAACGCTGATATTGGTTTGGCAGTTGATAGTTTGGTGTGTTTCTACTTAACCCCATTTATACGTGTGCAAGCAACCGTGAAGGTGTCGGTCAAAGCCGTAATATACTGGTTTGCGTTCCAATGCTTTGGTTATCGGCTTTCACGGGAAATAATTACCGAAAACTGCTTTGAAAATATGTATTAATCAGTTAAGGAAATTCACTTTTGAAATATTTTTTTAATATGTATTTTTTTTACAGTCAATGCAGTTTTTTTGCAGTAAGCTTTGAGACCATCAGGGTCAGCACCATCAATGTGCCGAGCTAGAATAAAAATTCGATAGACACGCACACGGTTTTTTATTTATCTAATGGAAATTTAGGCTGCCCATCTTATATGATTGAAATTTTTAAGAACTTATGTACCTATATTTTTTTAATTTGCAATATATTCCATTGTCTTCAATGGAAGCCAAGGGCCCTTTATATCAACGGGGCTTCATGTTATGCTTTCGGGAATTTTTAACTTTGCCCAGCAATAAAGAGGGTTTTGAGTGAAATCAGCGCTGGACGTCTCACCTTCTTCAGCATATATAATGATCACTCGGGGCCGGGACCCATTTAGTACATACACGGATCAATCAACCCATATACCCAGACTCACGAGGTTAGATATAAAAAAATTGAAAATAATAAAAAGCGTATAAAAAAACATCCTTTTATTCTGATAAAAGGGCAACCGCGCCGAGCCGTTCCCGTGCCAGTGAAGGCAAATAGAATAGAAGCTACTTACGACGAAAATCCCATTTATGTGTTTTCTGACAAATTTTTATTGTACGCATTTTTGTAAAGGACACAAATAAGAGTTTTATATGTTAAGATTGCCAATTTTTATCAGACTTGCAAAGCAATGCCTCTTGCATTTTGTATAATCAATTCAGGAATGGGCATTAATGTTGCGTATGTAACCAGGCCGTGGAGAAAAACTATTATGCGTAATTTTAAAAGGAGACACGCTTCACATATTGTTTTAAACATGTGGTTCAATGTCCTGCCGTTTGAACTGTTAATGCTTCGACACATTTGTTACTTGAATAAGTAATTTGTGGAATTGACATGTCCCTGTAGCGATGTATTACATTTTTTTAATGATGACATGTGCCTCGCGCGTCGGTTTCACCCGTGTATTCTATAAACTCTCACCGTGCCGCCGCGCCGTCAACGCACCCGTGTAGTATTCGTTGTTCTTACTTCCCGTTGAAAGCATTTTAGGGTTCAGTAGTCAACAAGGAACCTTCACAGTTTCGCCATGTATGTCTGTCCGCAGCTTAGCTCAGAGATTCTTATTACTAGAAAGCTGTAATTTGGCATGCGTATACATATTAATCGCGCCGACAAAGTGGTAAAAGGAAAACGATTACAACTAAACATAACTTAGGCTACTTTTTTTTAAATAACTAGGGTAACGCACAAAAAATAAAATTACACACATGTGTAATTACACATTATAAGTTCTTTCTGAAGATAAAAACAGAAGAGGGGAAAATCGTTTCATAGCTAACAAAGCTTATTTTGATATTATTTGCCGTGTTATTTGTTACTGATTACAAAATTTCAACAGTGTTGCTACGTTACAATGAAATATTTTCCTGGAAGTTATAGTGGAATACACATATATATATATATATATATATACGGCGTTGCAAGATCATTTCATTTACAACTTAACAATCATGAAACTAAAGGTAGGGTAATATTTATCACGTAATAGTTTATTTGTTCAACAACGACCTACAAACACTGAAAGAGATAGCGTTATGGTTGCAAAATAAAAATGTAGAGCACTCTGGACAATTTAGTGTACCTGTCAATCATTTCAAAAGCTTACGACATCGTAACCATTACGCATAGATATGGTAAGTTACAACAAAAGTAAATAAATATAGAGAACCAAGGAATATTCATTGATAATGAAAAAATCAAGATGACTGATATAAGTTTAGTTGAAAATTGGTATGTAAAGGTCATTGGGGCCCTTCATTTCAAGTACAAAATCAGTTTTTTTGATGACGGTTGATGGATTAACGACTACATTACTAAAGTGGTAAAAAACAGTAACACTTATATTAACTAGGTGCCCTGGCAAAATTATTCACACGGTCGTACGTGTTGTTATCTAGTTGCCAAGGACACACAGCTAAATGCATGTCCCACTTTTGTTGTTCGTAAGGCTCCATCTGCCTGTTTCTCAAATCTGTGGATTATCTATAAGACATTTTTTTTTTTGTTAAATCTGTTTCATTATACATACTTCTGAATAAATACATTGTTCTGCAAGCTATCTTGTACTAGATTTATGGTTCTTGTAATGGTTAAATGATTAGAAAACACTTATTTTTACAACTCAATAATAATTTATATACATCGGGTCCTAAGCTTTTAAAGATACGAACAGTCAACAAGTCTATTTTATTTTATAGAACCCTTAATTAAATGATAACAAACTAGCAACCCGCCCCGGCTGCGCACGAGTAGCAGAGTAATACCAACAACAATACATAATTCTATTGGTTTACGCGGTGCACGCCAGTAAAGCTTCCAGACCGCATATTTTCTTTCGACATTTTCAACAATCGTCATATTTCAGCCAATTTGCACAAACACTTAATTAATGATACACCTAAACCTTACTCATTAATCACTCCGTCCATTGATACAAACCGTATGAACTCCCGTTCGGTAGTTTTTGAGACGCGGTATCTCGTTCAGACAGAGGCGGCGGGGGACTTTGTTTTATAATAAGAAATGATGATAAATGATAGTATAAAAACAATTTCTAATAATTAATAACAAATGTAACTAACTGACTCGCGAAAACCTGGTGACTAAGATACCGCGGAACCCAATTTAGGCAGCAACGTCGGTGCAATATTCAAATCACTTTTATTACATGGATATTTTGTGTGATGTTTAATTTTTTCAGGAATAAAGAGTACAAAAAATCCGGTCGATATCTAAACATTGATATCTTATCAACATTTTTGCAAAGTTACCTACATATGATTATGTAGATAAAAGCGTCGAAGTTATACTTACTTATGGAACCTGTCTGTGGTCATTTTGCTATAACTTAATCGAGGTGTAGGCAAAAAATGCTCCAAAACTACTTCACAGAAGTTTGTTCAACTCATTTTATACACTTTCATACAATTTAACGATGTAAAATCAATTGATAAACGGCGAAAGTTTTTGTTTTAATACACTTTACGTTTACACTTCATAAAATGCTACCAAACATTTTATTAAACTCACTAAAATTCTTACTTTTATTTGTAAAAAAATTGAACAATCAAAAACTGTAAATAAAGAGTGTTAATAATAAATAAAATTAACGGAACACCTGTTACACTGAAATACAACAATCACTCAATGAACATTATTGAATGGGAATGACAAAGATCGAATTACTTCAGAGTATGATTGGGTTCAGACATTGAACACAATGAATGAAAGTTTTGAATGAACATTAGACAATTTGCGTTTGACAGTTTCATGAATGTGTTATCTTTCATAATTGTCTTTGGTTTGCTGTTTTACTATGCGTTAGCGTCATCTCTTGATAGTATTCGTATACTTCTGCAAATTAATGTAAGTAATGTTAATTGTTAATTACACCGCCATCTAGTAGCGAGTAGTAAGTAAGTGTGTTGTGATGTGCTTATTGTATTCTAAAATTTTAGTTTCATTTCTGCTCGGTAGGTGACACAACCATATTTATCAATCGGAACCAAGAACGATTTTTAAGGATTTTTGTTATAAAAATTTAAAAGTAATTTAAAGTTCGTAACTATATAGATAATGGATCAACGTCAATATTATATTAAATGGAATGTAAACAAAGAGCTTTAGTTGAAAAAATAACCGCTCATAGGTTATCAGTTACGAGGCGCCATAATATTGTTACATTTATTAGTTATTACCTATAGACTATATTTTACAATACCACGATACGAAAAAGATAAACAAAAATAAAACTGATAACTTGACCCCTACCCGTTAATTAACGCAATAAAGTGCCGCAAAAAGCTAGTCTAAAAGTGAATTATCAAATAAGTGTTATATTTTATCTAATTCAGTAAATAGACACATTAATTGAGGCCGCACAATCAATATTTGCTATCCATTAGTGGCATTATCTTATTAATGTGTTTTACATGTAGCCCTTCACTGATATTATAAGCTGCCGTCACCACGGGCCAATCTATTGTAATCCAACAGCCAATTCATTATATCCATACTTTGTAATATCCATTATCTTATGTATATTTCATATTTATTTTTTATTTTTCTTTTAATGTCTTATATCAACATCGTTGCTTAAATCGGTTTTATAGAAGATTACTTAAACTAAATGGTTTAATATTGATACGACATTGAATATGTATGTATATACATTTGGTGGTATTGTAAAACTATTTATATTCTTATATTAGTTGTGGTCCACGGTTCACCCGTGTTAAATTTATTCGAAAAGCTCTCCAGGCTATAATATTCGTCGTAAATCTGGTTATGATATACATTTTTTTTAAATCCAACCGGTAGTTCCAGAGATTAGCGCGTTAAAACACACAATCAAACAAAAAACTCTTCGACATTATTATATTAGTATAGATATAAAGATACAGGTACTTATCTAGTTATTTTACACACTAAAAATAAATGGTTAATATTAGTTAGTGATTAGAAAAAGTTAATTTTCAATAACTTTATAACATTGTAAGCACAGTCCGGCAACAACCGATACCTACAAGCCACCACACATATATTAACAGATCGCGAAACCACCATATATTGAAAGACATGTTGGATCCAACTACCTTCACTGGTATTCACCGTTATATCTGTAAGCTCACATGGCGGCAACGACTGTCAATTGATCCTAGTTTCTCATTAGTTTCAATTGTCTTAGAACTATACTTTACTTAGTACTTATTTTCGAGGTTCCTTTTCGCCTGCATTTCGTCGAATCGTACTTAGTCAGATCGCGACTTAATTGCATACGCGCAACAGTCCGAGCCGAGGTCCGGCCACTTTGGCACCCTCGGATGTTGTTGCTTAGCTTTCGTGGCTGAGTGCCCTAAGCGCTCGCCCCCAAGCCCGGTAAAGCTGTAAAAGCCGTAAAGGCTCCAGGGCCTCTCAGGTTAACAGTGTAGTCAGTTCGAAAAAAAAAAGAAAAAAATCGAATCGTACGATTCATTTTATGGTTATGTATATAAACGTGATGAAATTATGATAATTATTTGATTGAAGAATCAGTGACATGTCGGCATATAGGCACTACCTATAGGGTTAAAATTTTTTGATAATAGTTTCAAATTAGATGTTGGTAAAGATTTTAATACAATTTTATTGTTTCTTCCACATGTTTATATATTGAAAGTAATTTGAATAATTGCATAACTTTTACCCTATCGATAGTGGGAAATATGTGGTTACTTTAATTTGAAAAAACTCATTGACACGGAAGTATTGTAAATAAATTAAATACAATGAAAACTCAATTAAATGAAATTAGTTACATTTAGATACATTTGCCAGAAAATTAGTGATTATAGAAATCATTTGCAGAATTCAATACTTGGATTTATCATCGGCGTAAATCATGCCCTCCCCGAGTTGCGCTCAGAAATCTAATTAGCAGGGAACATTCTCGATAAATCCACATGAAACACTGTAATAACACCATAATCCTCGTTTGAGATGATTGCCTCCACGCGATATATCTTTTTTATGCCCGTTTATCGCCCGATAATATAATAATCATATCGCGCTGACAATAATGGTATGCCAAATAAAATCTACCAACCCTTGTGGCTTCTGACTAAACGTATTTAATCTAAAATCGAAGTAATATAATGTAAATTCTAGAATAACTTTCCATAAAGTTTAAATTTCGAACGCACATCGAAAGTGTACAGGCTTTCCCTACGAGCCTGTTAAAAACGATGTTCGAAAACGGAACGTGTATCATACAAATTGGGTGAAGTTCGATGCGCCCGGGAAAGCAATATGTTTTTATTTCTTTTTAATTTCCGGTTCGTTTTTAATGGCGTCGAAATAAATATAATGGTGAAGCGATAAGCGTTTTCGCTATTCTGCGGTTTTGCTCATTTAGTGTCATCGCGCACACGTCGGAGCGGGCTATGTTTTACTTTTACCTACTAATATGAGTGCATGCCTATTGACGTAGTCGATTACTGTTGACGATGTATCTACATAATTATGTTTATATGTAGTTATTCTATTGATTCTTGGATGAATTTTATTACTGATTATTTATTAATTCAAAGTATATGCTATACGAGTATACTATGGGTAGGAGAAAGAATGTCTAGTTGTCATTAGGTTTATCGGAATGTATATTGTCAACATACTGATAGCGGGGAATAATTCTAAATATATTATTCATAATAAAAACATATTTATTTAAGTTGCAGTCCTAGTGTATATTTCTCAGAGTTAGTAAATATTCGATATTTAAAATAACATTCAATATTTGATACACGTATCTTCAATATAAATAGAATATATTATATCATGTTTAAAAAAGGTATGGTTATCGTTCTGTAAGAAGTACGAGTATTAACATGTTTTCGCAAATTATAAAATAGCAGTTTGAGATTGATTAGTTTACGTTTTTATTATAAAACAAGATATTAGTCCTTCAGAATAACAAAAAGGTGTATTAAGTACTTAACAACATTGCAATTATCACATAATCTTTATTGGCTAATTATAATTTTTATTTAAGCAGTCTTCTTCTGGCTCCAAGTCTATTCCACTTTCAGGCTCTACCCCAACATCATTTATTTGTAGCAGACAATAAATATCAATTTATATACTCGTATATTTTATATATTTTATACAATTATTGTATAGTAAAATTGGAAAAATCGTGAAATTTACCATAAGTCCAAGTTTGATCTAGAATAACTTTCAGTAGTTTTATCAAGAAATCCTAGTAGATCTTTTTTTAGATAATTCAGTTCTCTACATAAATATGTATCAATCATTCCAAGACGATGATTGTATAGTAAGGTATAAATATCTAAAGATTAACAAAAAACTCGGAAAAGGAAAATTGCAATAAGGCAGTTTTTAATATTATTAAGAGCACAGGACTTATTTTACGTTATTATTAACACTATGTATGATTATTTTTATTAATTTATTTAAGTAACACACAGCCATTATATTAAGATGTTTTAGTATTATAATATAAACAAAAAGCCTACTGTACAATATAATTCTATATATTACTTCATTTACTTCTCAAAGGTGTTTTTCCTTATCAATGCCATATCCCCTGTAATTCTTCATCAAAATTAATTATTCAAACATTACATTAAAGCTTTTGTTCCTCGGTATTTACGAAACAGAGATATCTATAGTTTAAAATTTTCGTTTTCGTTAAAAGCAATGTTTAATAAGCTTTTCATTAGCAACGCCATCTGTTGATGCTAATGAAAATATATTCAGTTCTAATAACAATCAGTTTAACTAAGGTGACAGCTGTTAGTTAGTTTGTTTGAATCAATGATGACTCAGTGGTTGCGTGTACGACTTCGCGTCGATTGACGTGAGTTCGAATCCCTGCAATAAGCCTGGGCTTTCGGTGAAGGAAAACATCGTGAGGAAACCATAGCATGGTGGTAGGGTTTTTCTAATGCCTGCCTGGCTAGCTACCACCCTCAAGTTGAAAATCTGTCGCCAAGCACCAATACGTGTGTTCCGGCAGCTGCACTTAAGAGCCAGTCTTCCAATAGGTTTAGCGTGTTATCGTCTTGGGCCACATCGTCACTTAACATCAGGTGAGATTAAAGCCAATACGCCAAACCTATAACGATAAAACAAACTATAATGTGAGAAATAATCGCATAGGTCATGTAGTATTAAAATATATCTATAAATCATTTTTAATAAACGTAGCGTTAAACAAATAAATCTTGCTTTCTTTCAAATTTATATTATATGAAAAATAAAAATGTATTCGTTTTTTGGCTTACTCTAGTTAGTATATATATCAAATCGAAACCTCATAGGTATAAAAGGGCTCAGTGGTAGTGCGACATTGGACGCCATTCCGAAGAAAGTAGTTTCGGATACTATAATGCGCTGTGGCTTTTTGTGATAGAACACATAGTGATAAAACCATATTTTTTATTGTCAGCCAGCACCTATTGTTTTTTTATTGTCAGCAAGGCTTGAGCGCGTACCTGCCAGTCTTTATTCCAGTCTTAACATGTTTAACTAAATACATTATATAGGAATTATGGTCTGGCGTTATAATGTCTATGTATGAATAAATTATCATTCAACATTAGATGAGTTTGTGGCCAAATGCAAATATATACTTTTAAAAATAATAAAATATATAAAATTGAGTGGACGGCAGATTTGAAATTATTTTATATCTATTTAAACCTCAGCTCTAGCAGATAACTAAAAAGAAACGCGTGCTGTTTTTAAAATTCCAGTCAGCCCCCGACTATGCGTCGGGTGATTGCGCCGCGCCCGTGGCTGAGTTTTTTCTTCTCTTTTATCGCGCACCCATGATTTAAAGTCGAAAAATACATGTACAGTCTGATATAATATTTGTATTGATTTAAGCATTTTGTTTGCTCTTTACCAAATATATATCAACGACTTTTTTATTATATAATACATATACACCTAAATCGATTGAATAAGCTTCGTTTACTAAGAAAATGTTGATCCTAAATTTATATTTTTAAAGGAAAATATAATAGTTTTTTAATTATCTATTTGCAGTTATGTTTGTACATTTATATAATACTAGCAATGCTCCCGCGGCTCCGTATGCGTTTATTACTCAGTAATAGCTTTCAACCCGTAATTTTATTTGTTCTTACATTATTAACAATTCATATAGTCTATCAATTGAGAAATTACATAAACTTCCCGTGTATAACATTTCATCATAATCAGTTGAGAGCTATTTTTTACGATTTCTATAAGTATGATTGACAATTCCTTTAGTCCATCAATCATAGAATGACTTATACTCCCCTTGCACAAAATTTCATCACAATCGGTAAAGAAAAAAAAAATTTGTAACGTTTTTACGACTTTTAAAAGTATTATCGAAAATTCTTATAGCCTAACAATTGACCAATGGCATAAGCTTCCTGTGTACAAAATTTCATAAGAATCGTCGTTTTTGTGTTAAATCCGGACATACGAACAGATAGAGATATAGAGGTAAAACCAAGCTTGGTGAAGCTGTCAAATCTTCTAATGTCTCCAGGGCTCCTAAGGCTAACAGTACCTATAGTGAAAAAAATATTTTAATAGTATATTCATAATCAGTGTCCTCCATATAGGTAATTTCTACTCAAGGTAGAAGGTAGGTACTCAAGAAACTAGCTTACTGAACCTCGACTATAATATCTATTGTATCTATTTACTGTAAAGCGGATCCTCTTTAGTTACGATAGCGTATTCATAATCGTTGTTTGGTGTGCTCTATTCTGCTAAATAGTTGGTGTATTAACAAACTAAATAGACAGGTCATCGACAAGCGAAATTCATCAACAAAATAACACATGCCAGCTATGTTGTCTGATTCACAAGCAAATTAACGTAAAAGTAACAAATATGTCTGGGTGGTACAATTTTTTTACCAGAGGTAATCTTACAAATACCTACAAGTTATATTTGGATAGAATTAGTAAGCTGAAGTGGCAGTGGGCCGGCCATATCTCGCGAAGAACCGACAACCGCTGAGGTAAACGGGTTCTTGAGTGGAGACCGCGACTCGGCAAACGTAGTGTAGGACGCCCTCCGGCCAGATGAGATGACGATCGGCGAAAGACTGCAGGCAGATGCTGGATGCGGCAAGCTGAAGACATTCGGCGCTCATTAGGAGAGGCCTATGTCCAGCAGTGGACTAGTACAGGTAGATAATGATGATGATATTTGTATAAACACAAAGACGTTAAAAGTAGGTGGTTTTCTTCAGTCAGTCAGGTTTGTTTTATATGAGATGTTTAATAGTTTTAAGGTTGCAAGGTAATAGGAATGTGTACCCGACTGTATCGCAAACTAATAAAGTACTACAGTTTTACGATGTTAACATTGTAATTAAAGCTGGATTTTTTCCGTGTCTGGAGTCTTAACACTATATTATGCTTTAGTGTACTATTATTTATTGTCGATACAAGTTCGCATTAAGTAGTATATTTTTTGTCACAATTGCCGCCCTTATTTTCTGGCCGCCCTAAGCCTGGGCCTAGTTGGCCTTAAGGGAAATCCGCAACTGCTACTGACCATCAGGCACAGTGTAATCAATTTGCCGTGCTACAATAAAAAAAAGTGGGGACTGTACAAGTAAATTTTGCATATATGAGCAGTAGGATCATTGTATGAGTGGTGTATAAGATAAGAGGCCTATGCTCAGCAGTGGGAGATTACGGACTGAATGACGATAATGATGATCGAGTGACCACCGACTGACATGACAAGTTGATGGAAAAGCGTATTACGTTATATTTATACAATTAAATTAATTACAGCCAAATGATTCTTTATACTGGTCTGTAAACTTTACGGGAATCAAACCAGAATTTTTACAAATACCACGGATTCAGTATAGCATGGTAAGTATGCAATCAGTTGTATGTTGAGTTAACGAATCAGCTGTCAATAGCTTCAAAGTTAGTTAGTTATCAGATAATGACTACACAAACATGGCTTAAGTGGCGGAAGGGATTGAGAGGCGTTCCGGTGCGACGTTGAAACATCAAATGGATTGGCTTACACCTAATCGTCACTGTGTAGCAGCTATGTTTAATTTAACCTTTATAAAACCATATTTTTATTTCGTAAATAATAACCAATTGGGTTTTTCAATATATATTTTTGTGGTAATTGGAAAGATCATATATAAGTATTATAACCAACGTTTATGTTTCGCAATATTTCAAAATAAATTTTTGAATTCAGTACCGAAAACGCGCCGATCGTTCCCGAATAAATCCGAGCGCGTGTGACGTCACAATGTTAATTTCTACTCATTGTAGCACACGGCTGATACTGTGTTTTGATTCTTAATCGATGAAATTACTTAACATTATGACGTCACAAACCTGGCGATCAATCGTGGTGCGTTTGTAGTCATGTGATTCTTTTTAAAATATTACAATTTTCAATTGTTTATTAATAATAAAAAAATGTTTTAAGAGTTTTTCCAATTGACTATTATCATAATTATGATGAAGCTTTAAAATACATTAAAAAATCGAGATTCTTTTTTTTTCAAGCACCCAATTGTGTTTGCTATTATTTTATAGAACAATTACATTGAAAAACGGACATAACGCCCACTCACTATCCAGCAAGGTGCGTGCACGGTGCTTTTTAGCAAAAACTAATTTATTTACATTTTTACAACAACATGTCAACATACCAATTATCTCGGGTCCATTGTGTCGAACAATCTGTCGTTGAAGCCAAGATCAATATTCGCATCGGTAAGGCATCCAAAATACGATATTTGGGAAGGTTAGCGCAAGAGTGTGGAAAAACTGTCTACAAAAACTAAGATCACTATATGTCAGACCTGCATCCTAAGCATATTCTAGTACGAAGCTAAGACTTGGATAACTTACGTCAAACAGGACAGAGAGCTAAACAACTTCCATATGAACTGGCTTCGTCGCATTCAGCACATCTCGTGGGAAGATACCCACAAAAGAAAAGGTGCTAAGTATCACACATCTGCCAAGTATTGCAGTATTGAAACAAAGACGACATTGCTGGGTACGACTACAGGTACGATTGAGCGAGATTGCCAATGCCAAACGTCCAGGGAAGTCTTAATCTGCGCTTCAAAGACAGTGCGAGGCGCGACATGCTTGCCTTCAATATCGACTTGAAATATTGAGCAAAAGAGGCTGATAATCGTCTGGCGTCTCGTAAAAGTCTGGCGGAAAAGAATTGCCGATGTTGTTGTGATCTACGATAGTAAATGCTTCGACCTCCTCTCCTAAAGGCGTGAGCTACTTCACCAAGGCGCTGTGATTCCCCGGAATGATCCAAAAGTTCTGTCTGTAACGTTCGTACACGCAAGTAAGTACTGCTTGCCTTCAAGTTAATATCAACATACGTTGTTGGTTGTTTAGATTTTGAAAGCCTATGATAATAATAATCGACTTATTTTAATCTACTTTATGTTTTTTCTATAGTAATAAATTCTATAAACAAAAACTGTATTTTTTTACAAATCAATTCATTACATCTTGGGAAAAATATGCCTTTATTATGAAAGAGGTTGGAATAAAATTGCTAAGCAATATCAAAATGATCGCAAGGGAAATGAAGTAGTCGGCCGTTAGCGCTTTTAAAAATTGTTAGGAACCGCCGCGGTGTGGTGTTGCGATCGGCCGGAAGTTGGCAGGAAATGGCCACTAATGGCCGTAGCGCCGGAAGCGACTCCATTACGGCCCTAGTGCTGCTCAAATAATTACATAAAGCGATGGTGTTTGCTTTGAAATATACCTCCACAATACTTGATACAGCGAAGCGAATTTAATACATTACGTCAAGAATATGATAATCTATAGATATTATAAAAATCAACGTCTGTCTGTAAACGATTATGTTCTTTTCACGCGAATTATACGATACTCATCAGCATTATATGTTATTTTTTTAATTCTTAGCAATGCTATCTGGCCAGTTTATTGGGTATATTTTGTTAGATAAAGTAACATACGAATAAGCAGTGACGATAATGGTAAATCAATTTGGAAAAAAGACTTTTTTAGAAATTACGCTGAGTAAAACACAAGAGGTACCTCTTATATATAATCTATATATAGATTATATTATATAGTATCAAAATAAATGTTATACATAATCATAGATCTTAAAAATGTCTATTATTAGTTAATTAGGGCAGCGCAATTCGCGTGTATGCTCTACAGACAGCATTCTGTATGGATCCCTACAATTAACCTGAGTTTTTGGTGAAGGAAAATATCCTGATGAAACAATAGCATGGTGGTAGGGCATTTTCTAAAATTCCTCAAGTTGAAAATCTATTGTCAAGCGAGGTATGTTCCGGCAGCTGTACTCAAGAACAAGTCCTCCTGCTAAACTTAGCGTGTTACCAGCTTGGGCCGCATCTTCACTTAACATCAGACGTGATTATGTCCAAACGCTAATAAAGAAAAACAAATACCTAGCGCCTTAAAAATATTTTGGTATAATCCCTGCGCTGGCGTAATCTGTCTCTGACCAAATGCCGACCTTTCTGTTGAGGCTTAGCGACGCACCCTAGGACCTGGTCATTGTCCTATTACCCATTGTATCCTAGGTAGAGAGCAGAGGTATTATGGAACTCGAAATTTAAAAAAAAACCGAAACTGTAACCATATATACTAATATATTAAAGAGGAAGAGTTTTTTGTTTGTTTGATTAAACACGCTAATCTATTGAACTACCAGTCGGATTCGAAAAAATCTTTTTGTATATGATATCCAGATTCAAGAGGATTAGTATAAGCTATCTAGCATTAGGCTACACCTCTCAGCTAGCCTTAAATATTGATTTTTGTCAAGTAAGTCGGAAGACACATTGCACCCGAACTGCTTTATCTGCGTGCGCTGGCGTAGTGTTTAGTGATTCGTAAATACAATTTTCTACAAAAATATTGCTCCTTAGTAAATCTAAAAAAAAATCAGTGATACCATATGCTTATATCTTATACATAAGCCACAATAAGGTATTTTGGGACAAAGTTTTATTGAAAATTGAAAAGTATTTATGAGCATTTATTAGGCATGGTATATTAATTTTTACGAACGAAAGTTACTTCATCATCAAAACAATTTGAAACTTTGTCCTTTATAGCATGTTATTTGGATGAATAGTTTGACAAATAATGTAAAATTAATATAATTGAACACTCGGCTCGGGTGTAGTGACGAGAATGAGCCGACAGCATCTCAATGTGACTCATAACCCTGGCCGCCCGATAATAATATTGTCTATACTGAAATATTATAATTTATAAATCATCAATCAGCGATTTATTTTAATTTATACGCGGGTGAAACCGCGGGTCACAGCTAGTCTCATATAAATGTTTCGAATCAATTGGCATATGGACGAAGTCGAATAGAAACTGTCGACTACCACAAATCTTTTAAATTTAACTATGTAATAATTATCTCAAAGTTTATTTTGTTCTCCTAAAATTAATGTTCAAATAAGAGCTATTTTCCTTCCAAATAGGATTGTTTGAAAAATCTAATATCCGTAACTGAAAATATGCAAAATTATCGAATATCTTAAATAATTTCATAAACGAATCTACTAAAATGCTCTTAAGATATCCAGATCCGAAATCTAATCCTTTTGTTGTATCCTATTCCCTATTTATTGATGATTATTTTAGGCTGTATCACTTCACGCTACTGCTCTAAGGAGCAGAATAGTAACTATGAACATCAAACTAGTGCAGTGGTACAATGGTCGAATAAATTATAAAAAAGGCTTGAGAGATGCAGTCCATTCAACCCTCTTCTAATTTTATGGTTGAACATACATAACAATATTTGCTTTAATTTTGTCTAATAACAAAATGCCATCAACGACTTTACCCAACACTGGCACCCAACAGTAATCAACCACAAGACAAAGCTAACCACCCCATCCTTATCTCCCTTTCAGATCGCAATCAGTGCCGCCATGTTCGACGCCATTATGAATCAAATTCCCGCCTTTTTTACTTTTCCATTCGCTAGGCACCGGCGTCAGATCTCACAGCCGATAAGTTCTTTATTATCCTGGATGAATTTTTAATCTATGCACCTACTTCGTTTGTGTTTCGCATTAGCGTTTTGTTATTGCGGCTATAAAATTGGTGTTCTGTGAACAATAGAAACGTGTCAAATGACGATGTGTTGTCTGCTGCAATAGACTTGATTGCGTGGAACTTCGATAGTAGGAATTTGGAAGCATTATAAGGTTATGTACCTATATATCGGATTATACGTAGACATATTTAAGTAAGAATTTGTTGGGAGTTGTTGAAGAAATCTTGCTCTTTTATATGGTGGCTTTTATTTTATTTCATAAAATTACGTTATTAGGCAATTTATTATGTAACTAGATGTGACCTGTGGTTTCACGCGCGTTTAATTTAAAAGAAATCGGTGATTGATGATTTATAATACTTCAGTATAGACAACATTTTTAACGGGCGGCCAGGGTTATGCTTGACAATTCGCACGGCTCATTCGCGTCACTACACCTATAGTCATAGACCCGAGCCGAGCGTTGAATTATTTCAATTTTGCATTATCTTTCAACCTATATGTCCAAATAACATGCTATAAAGAGCAAAGTTTATCATCATAAAATTGTCTTGATGATGAGGTAACTTTCATTCTTAAGGATTAATATGTCGTGCCTAATAATAACGCTCATAAATAACTTTTAAAATTTCAATTTAAAAAATCTCAATATACATTATTGTGGCTTATGTGTAATAGACATATGGTAACGCAATTTTTTTGTACTAAGGAGCTATATTTTTGTAGAACATTGTATTTACGTATCACTTAGCATTACGCCAGCGCATGCTGATAAAGCAATTCGGGTCCAAACCTAGTGAAGCTGTAAAAGCCGTAAAGGCTCCAGGTCACCTAAGGCTAACAGTATAGTCAGATCGAAAAAAAGCAGTTCGGGTGCGCGGTTTCTTCCGACTTACTTAACAAAAATCAATATAGAAGGCTAGCTGAGATGTATAGCCTAATGCTAGATAGTCTATACTATTCCTCGAAGAAGTCCTAAAGAATTTTTCGAATCCGACTGGTAGTTTCAGAACTTAGCGTGTTTAAACAAACAAATACATGTCTAACACACATAAATAAACATTATCTAAATAAAAAAAAACATTAGAATTTCGTCCTGCTTATACGATAAACCTTAAAGAACTTAGGTCTGACCTTATAAACAGTTTTCACGAACTCGTTAATATAAACATTCTCGCAGCTCCCTAGGCAATCGTATCGGTTTTAGAGTTCCAACTAAAAGCTCTCGGGGTTTTGGAGCTGAATCGGTGCTGGGCGGAGCGTAGACTTCATCAGTCAAGATATTTCCAGCTTTTTAATTAAAATTCAATGTGCCTCGTACCATACGGTAATCGCTTCCGGTTTTGATAGGGTTAATCACCGAAACATCATTGAATATTAGCCTTTTCGTCGAGATAATGAAACCTATCCCATTTTTCGCTACACCGTCAGGGCTCATCAAAGTCTTCTTCCTGTGCTCGCGCTTTCTGAAGAAGGAGTTTCTTAATATAGAGTCCTTCCTTCTCCATGACTCCATGACTAAAACTCTATCTACCTATATATAGTTAATATTTTAAGATTTTTTGTTTAAGACAAGGCATGAGACATGTTTATAACAAGCTATCCGCTAGTGATTTTAGATGTTTTTTTTAGTTTAGATCAAGACTGTCTATTTGTTTTATAATTGTTTAGTAATTATTAGACAAGTCACCAAGATGTAAAATTGTTTTTCCTCGCTTATGAGATTTAAACAAATTTATCTAGTTAAAATATTATACATTGACATATCCATATAAATAAATAAATAACCATGTTTATTATCACATTACCATATCTATCATCTCATTAACATATCACCATTTCACATAACCATGACTGTTAACATTACCGAATAGGAAATATCTTCCTGAAAACAAGGCCATCAGCAGTGCCTTTTTCAAGAGTAGGGTAGTCCACAATTCCGTTAATATGCTTAAATATAAAATATCAAAAAAAAAAAAATTGGCAATCATAGGGGGTCATAGCAGTCATTATTTGAACAATGTACAGTATATACACATTAAACTTTTTACTAAATCCATTCAATTTTACTTGTAAAGATTTACACAGCACTAATGTTGCACAATACGTCACCTGTGTAGGTATAGGCTACAGACAGGTAGCTACAGACAGTACGGTAGGTACAGACAGGTGTTATATACTCCTATTACGCATGTCAGTGACGTGAACTCACAAGATTTCATCCATACAAAAAACGTCTAACGCGCGCGTAGCACACGGTCAGCTATATACAATGTGTTATACGTGTATACGTATATATATGTATTCGTGTACAAAGGCCGCTGCGCATGCGCCAGTCTGGTATTAAAGCAGTACGTTCTCTAGATATATATAGTAATAGATATAGATATACAATTAACATTAGCATGTCGGTGACGCGAACCCATAAAATTTACCCTACCAAAAAGTGCTCAACGAGGCTAAAGTAGTTTTCACTTCAACAAAAATGTTTTTTTTTTTTCAATCAAGTTCATATTTCGCCATAATTTTGGAGAATATGCCTTATATCGCATACTAATACAAGAGTTTGCAAAGATTATGTAAAAATTAATTTTGTAAATATGCTTTCAACTAGAAATCAATCAAAGGTGTGTATTTAGAGAAGTAAGAAAGCTACAATATAATACCCGCTTTTTCTAGTAAACAAAAATTACAGAATTACAGCAACGACATTACGCGGTATCTTAAAGTCTCCATAAAATTGTTCACTAAGTAGATTTTCCAATTTGAAACTCGTTACCGCCGAGACTCGAACGTCTTTTTCACTTGTACACAACTCGCGCGATTTATTGAGAAAGTTTGGAAGTTTTACCGAACCGGGAACTCGTAAGTTGGGAATGGATTGTCAACGAACACCGTTCGCTATTACGGGAAACAAATAAAGATGGCAAATGTAATTTGGATTTTTATTTATTTGTATTTATGTGACTTAGATTTGTATTTATGCGACTTAGTTATGAGGAGGTAAGACGAATCTAAAAATATATACAGTATTGTGAAAGCATTTGCAAATGTTATTCATGAATTTATATGTCAACTTTATTATTTGCGTTTTGTATCAGTATTTAAACTTATCAAACTGCATATTACCTTGACTTTATATGATTATTTACGTGTGCTATAGTTACTCCTAATAATTAATTTCAATTAAATAATTATAAACAAACAAAAAAAACTGTATAGAAATTGTAGCAGATTAGAAAATAAAGATAACTACATGTGAAAAAATCAAATGAGTTTATTAATATTCAACACAATAGGTATTAGCTATCTTTCGACTGGTACAGGTGACATTCCAGCACAAAAAAAAGCTTTTTAAATATAGAACATAACTTAAAAAAATAGTTTCTAATGTAAAATTTATATAAGTATTCAATTATGGAGGCTGAATGGAAGAGGACTGTTTAATATTGTTCTTATGCTTATAGCCACAGTATTAAAAACGATCTTAGGCCACATCGTCACTTAACACTAAGTGGGATTGTAGTCGAACGTTAACCGTATAAAGTATTAAAAAACATTATCATTATAACTTACAATATAATATTTCATACACTATTGATTGTACACAACAATCTAAAAACTGTCATGTCTGGTAAACAGGTTGGTAATAGATCGCGCCTTGAATATATTTTCATTAGTATCAACAGATAGCATTAATAATTAATGAGTTTCTTAATAAAGAATTGACGGAGATACAGTGTTTCCAGGAAAAACACCTTTGAGAAATAATATATGATGACACAATATATTTTAGAATTAAATACTACTGAAGATTTAAATTTTTTCGACCTTTTTGCATTTTAGGAATTATTACTTATTTATTTATTTAATCATGTTTATAGGAACCCTGTGTAAAATCTCGGAAAAGAAAAACATTTTAAATTCACTTTTATTGGACTTATGTTCGCTCATCCGTGGTACTACGAAAAGAGCTTTCTGCAGTATAAGGTGATAACTTTATACAAAATTAATATGTTGCTATTTCTACAATGTTGCTAGGTAATACTAATTTGTCTATGACAAAATTAAATAAATTTAAACATACTATCTGCCTCATAAATTAGTAGGTATTCCTTAATAACTTATTGAACATTTCAAAGAATAATCTTTTCAAGCCAGATACACTTATTAAGTCCTACCTGATTGACTTCAACCGGACACAAACTATCAGAACATAATAAATATTCTGATATATGGCACAAAAATCATTCATTCATTCATTCTTTCATTTTCATCAAATGTTTAAACGTTTTTGATGGAATATGTTCAGAGCTCAGCCAATTTTCTACTTAAGTTTGGTATACGAAGAAACTCGCATTGTAAAATCATATACCAGATTCCTTTCTGACGTGACATTTCATCAAAATACCATCATATCCAATATCTGAAAAAATTTTCTATAAATTTTCATAATCCGGTAATATAAATAAATTTTATTTATGAATAGGTACGTAAATTGCGCAGATATGTTATTGGTGAAATGGTTGTAAATAACAAAATCAAATACAGTAATAAACTGAAAAAGAAAACTCAGTGTACCCTTCTACAATGCAAATTTGTGAAGAATCGTAACGGAATTGGTCAGAGGGTAAAAGGCGCGAAATCACTGTCTATTTTGTCGAATGCGACACGGTGCGACAGGTTTAGAATAGGGATGTTTCTAAGTTTATCGATAAATTGATTATAGAAATACATTATCTATTCTACAATATGACACTATCATTGTCGTCGGATAAATATTTTTTGATATTATGTTCTCGAAAAAATAAATACTCAGGAAAGCTTAATGTTACATTATTAATAATTATAATGTGAAAGAAAATAAAATCTTAATCAAAATTTATAAAAATCTATCATTTAAAATAGTTTATATCGATAGTAATAATCTTATGGAGTCTACTTTAAGTAGAAAGTATAATAATATTGAATAATAAACATTAAAGGTATAAAGTAAAAATCGACATGACTAACGATTATCATAGAAGCGAAAGAACTCTGCAATTCCAGGCTACAATAACGATTTATTGTCTCTAATTGTTCATCATGACACAAGGACATGTTATAATAGTATCTAATAAGCCTTTTTATCTTTGATAGATGATTTAAATGGATCGTGGCAACACTTGTGTTCATGAATAAAAATACCGATATGGGAGAGGATACTTCGTCTACATTTACCACAAGTGCATGCACACCCAGATAGAAAAAGGTGTGAGACCCGCTCGGGACGCCTCAAGCGTTTTCCTATTAATAAGTAGTTGAAACCAGGCATCGTCGTGCCCTTCATGAATCAGGCGACGCCACTTAGCACGATCTTCGGCCAGCTGATTGGGATGTCAAATGCAGCCAAATGCTAGCACAATCTATAAAATGGAACGCATCACAAAATAGATAAATAATATATTGTTTTCACATTGTTAAGAAGATTGTTTCAAACAGAGTTTCACATTTATCATAAGTTTTAGATAATTTTAAATCTGAATATCGACAATTACAATTAAATTGGGGTGAGACTAGATCATCTCTTCTAGTTTCGATTTTCTACAAAAGTCGTGAACTCGACACTCAAATAAGTACACGACTCTAAACCAACGTCAGAGAAACTATATTCGCAACGAAAACTATTTCCAAACTGGCAAACTCTAGCAAATATTTTGAACACAATAAAAAAGTGTAATAAAATAAACTGGCCGCAATAATTTTTATTGTAAGACGGGCCCTCGAATTATCATTTAGATCGGGTGGTTAGCAATATGGCGCGGATTCGTTGATACAAAAAAAAAATAGATCGGACAGAGAGCCGACGCGACAATTGAGCTACGGTTAGGGATGACCTTTCGAAGGGTCTTTTCGAAATTGCAACTATTTTATGGATTACACGGGTGTTTTGCTGTTGGAAAGGTACAATAGACATTTTATCGACATGAGAAAAAAGTGATTGAGAATAACTAGCTTTTCAAACATTTATAGCGTCTGTTAAAATATTTATTTATAAAAAATATTCATAATCGTTAGACAGATGTCCGCTGCTGGTATAGGCCTCCCCCAAAGATCGCCACAACGACCGGTCCTGTGCTGCCCGCATCCAGCGGTTTCCCGCAACCTTGTGGCGGGTCTGCCTATGCTGCGTGTTCTGGTACGTGGCCGTCACTCGAGAACTTTGTTGCCCATCGGTCATCTGTTCAACGAGTTACGTGGCCCGTCCACTGCCACTTAAGTCTAGCTATTCTTAGGGCTATGTTGCTGACTTTAGTTCTCCTGCGGATCTCCTTATTTTTGATTCGATCATGCAGAGAAACTCCGAGTATAGCCCTATCCACTGCCCTTTGAGTGACCTTGATTTTTCATTTCATGCTCATAGTTAGCAACCTTTCACGTAAATATGTTCTTCAACAGAAATATATACAACAGAAAATATATGAAAAAAAGTTCGCTCACATAAACTAACTTACTAAATTTCTATTATTAGTAAATAAATAATTAAACATTAATGATAAATCAATATCTTATGCACATATATGTTATTGTAAAAATCCCAGTCCAGAAGCATAATATTATCCTTATTTTGTGAAATATGGAATGGAAGCGAGGGTAGGATGTAATTTGACCATGTATGTATACATAAAAATATTTTGTCATTTTTGCACCAAGCCTAATTGAAATAGCGTATAGATTCTTATTTATCATTAATAAATTCAATTATAAAATGATAAATAAGTTTATTAAAACATATTTACACTTTAATCATTTATGTGTCAACTGTTTACGTATTCCAAACAATCGCGGAGAAGTTAATACAAATATTAAATTTTAATCTAAACGTCGTCGCCAACAAGTATTAATGACGAACACCCCACAAAGATGCTATTCCCCTGAAACACATTAGCTTGCCGCGCGTTAGTGGTTGCGGAAATTGCACAGTGCCAGAAGCGGTAGCGTTTTAAAGTTAACAATTAAACTAAACTAACAATTAAATTAAACTAACAATTAAAATTTCGTTACATCTATACTTAATATAAAATAAACAGAAGAGTTTTTTTATTTGTTTGGTCAAACACGCTAATCTCTGGAACTACCATTGGGATTCGAAAAATTATTTTTGTGTATGATAGCCAGATTCACGTGGAATAGTATAGGCTATCTAGCATGAGGCTACACCTCTCAGCCAGTCTTAGATATTGGTTTTTGTTAAGTAAGTCGGAATAAATAGCGCACCCTAACTGCTTTATCCGCGTGCGCTGGCGTAATCGTAATGATACGAAAATACAATGTTCTTACATAAATGTTGCTCTTTAGTACATTTACAAAATCCATGATACTATATGCCTATTTCTTATAAATAAGCCACAATAAGGTTTTTTTTAAATTGATAATCGAAAAGTGATTTATGAGTATTATTATTAGGAATGACATATTAATCCTTACGAACGAAAGTTACTTCATCATCAAGAAAATTTTATGAAGATAAACTTTTCCCTTTAAAGCATCATATTATTTGGACGAATAGTTTGGAAGATAAGGTAAACTTAAAAAAATTCAACACTCGGCTCGGGTCTTATGACAATAGATGTAGTGGTGCGAAAAAGCCGTGTGAGTTGTGACGCATTGGCCGCACGATAAAAATATTGTCTATACTGAAGTATTATAAATCATCAATCAGCGATTTTTTTTAATTATACGTGGGTGAAACAGCTAGTTACCTAATATAATTATACTAATATTACAAAGCTCAAGAATTGTTTGTTTGTTTGTTGGCACGCGCTAGTCTCTGGAACTACCAGTCAGATTTGTAACATTACTTTTTTATTTTATAGTCTATTTATTGAGAAAGGTTAATTTTATAACTTTAAACAACGACAACAACTTTCACGAACAAATTTCAGAAATTAAACAATGTTAATGTACTTCTAGTTACACAATTATATTACTATTGTAACAGTCTGCGTAAAAGAAACATAGAAAAAGAATCTCGAAATCTCAAAAATCGTCCGGAATGTTTCCGAAATAACGTGCCTTTATCATAGTGTAGTCATGTGTCGTATAGTCGTAGGTTTGACGACGCATACATAGGAAGCCTTATCGCTACAACTGTCAACAAACAATGTGCTATAAATCAAACGTGCCCCTTAATTTAAAAGTCATGAAGTAAGTTATTTACAACTTGTTAAGAGTTCAGGGACTTTCTAGAGATTTCGGGATCGAATGATTTGGATATATAAGCGAGTCATGTCACGAGTCACGGCAGTTCTAAATTCGAAAACGAAGTGACAACAATGAGCGAATAGAAGAAGAACTACAAGACGAACATACAGGCTTATTCTGTGAGTACGTACATACATGTTGATTCTGCAATTACATTCGGTGAAGGAATTATGAGTTTGTTTTGCTTTAATTTTATTTCTTTTAGTACGAATTAATTGGTTTCGTGAAACACTACGGCATTTTACGACCCACGGGCGTAACATTATAAATCCGTTTTCCTATGCAGTGTATTTCAACCTTATAATCATAGGGCGATGTAACAGTGGTGTGGGCCGGGGGACGCTAAATGGAAAGAGAATCAGTTCTGATAAATGATTTCGGTACAAATGTTATTTTGATCTTTCGCGATACCATAGGATTTGTTTTGGGGGCGTACGCGATTACAATTCGCTTGGTGTCAGCCTTTTTGATTGCATCCTGTTTATTGGTGCATGCTTATTGTGTTAGAAGTTGTTTTTCTTTATTCGACTTATGACGACTACTGGATAAACTTATAATGAATAGTTTAGAAGTTTATTGAACAATATAATTGTATATTATTACTTGGCATGTTAAGACAAATCATTAATATTCATCATAATTTCAGCTTAAAGACGTTTAGTGCTAGACATAGGCCTCCCCAACCATCACCACAACGACCGGACCTGTGCTGCTTTCCTTTACCAGGTCGTCAAGTACAAGTCCGCCACTCGAGAACTCTTTGACCCCATCGGCCATCCGTTCTATGAGCTACGTACTGGAGACTTGGAGGAGGAGGAGGATGAGGAAGGAAGGATTGCGCAAACAACGGCAAAAAGCACAATAAAAAATTCATTTGAAACGGCTTTTTTTTTGTTAAAACATACGACCGCTCCTCCATGTAAGAACAATTTTAGACCAATTACTAAGAGATATTGTAACGTGCGATCCGCCCGATCTTTGTCATATAAGTCAATGGTTAGGTGAAGCTTATGTTTCAAAAAAAAAAACAACAGAACAAAAATAACTTCAAAAATTCTATCCCATATGCCAGCATGATGAAGTTAGCCACCAATGATAATAATGTAAATTAATTTTACTGAATTGCGTAAAAATAATAACGATAAACCTTACTTTTATTTGATTTGATGTCTAACTTCACCATGTGTCACTTCCATCATGCGCGCAGCTCTCAATTTTAATATTTACTAAACTCGCCAAAAGAAGTAGAACTTCAATGATGAAAAATTGCCAAGTACACGTCGGGCCACGCGCAGTGTAAGGTTCCGTAGTTGCCCGTTACAATACGCAGATAATTTAAGTAATTTTTCGAATCGAATTTGTACGAAATTACTTGTCCAAGTACATATTATAAGTTGATTGACTATTACTCGTTAACTTGTAAAGCAACCGATACTACCTCTGATAGTTTTCCTTTTAACTTCATTATATGTACTACTACCATAAATTTTTTCACAAATAAAAAAAACCATTTAGCTGACAGGGTGTGGGGACACTTACTTTAAAATAGCAATTTCAACGGATCCCTGAATTTGAAAATGTTTTTTAAAGACACACAATATTTTTGAACGACCTATCCAACGACCCCGCACACGATGGGATAGACGAGTAAAAAATTTCATTCTCACTTTATGTGCAGGGCAGATACCCTAAACTTTTTTTTCTCAATTTTTATTTTTCCACATTGTCGGCGTGATACTAATACCAAATTACAGCTTTCTAGTACTAATAATCTCCGAGCTAAGCCGGACGGCCATAGCGAAACTTCCTTCCTTTTAATTCGAAACCCTAAAAAAGGTACTATAAATATATTTTTATTGATAAAGCTTAGTCGATTAAGCTTTTATGTTTTCACTATTTCCGTAATCGAAATTTAGTAGTACAATGAAATAAAATATATCAAAAATAATTTCGAATTATATTATTACTTAAAAATATTATATGTAGTTTCATATTTCTCTATCCTGAGCCTTTGTTCGCCGGTTCACCCTGTAATGAAAATATGAAGTAAGGTTAATTGAATACTTTTAAACCCTTTTTAGCTTCTTTAATTTAGGCTAGTTTTACATAAATTCATAAATATTAAAACACTAGCTGGCCCCGCATACGTTGTTCTGCTTATTTCAATAGTCAACAAAAAAAAAACAACAATAGAAAATAGTAATTACAGTATTTTCCTATTTTCCAATTTGCTTGGTAACTTTTTAATTTTTTCTCTCCCTGATAACTTTTTTTGGACTATTACTAACATAAAAAAATGCTAAATCTGTCCAGCCGTTCTCAAGTGAAGCGCTTACCAACGAACAGCAATTTCTTTTTTATTTATATAGATTGAATCATCTACTAAATATTAATTTAAAATATTATAATTTTTTTATTTTTACCCAGCTTACTATTAGTTACTTTTTGTTGTATAAACTAAAAGCTATATTAATCCTTTCGTCAACATATTTCTAAATCCATTTATCTTTTACTTGTGAAAATTAAAAAAATGCTTTGCATTTCACACCCAATACGATAGGACATAAATATGGCTAATATTTTTGCCTTCCATTATGTAATAAAGTGTTTGCAAAGCATCTTAACATATAAAGCTGTTTTATTAATAACTGTTTTATCATAATAAGGTATTTTACCCAAGTATACGCCATCCAGGCCAGAGTTGTGTTCGACACACGGAGTCCCATCAACGGATTCATCTGGGCTATGTACACAGTCACCCAACTGTGGAATTAAATAACCTTCTTAAACTTAAAAAAATCGACATTCAGAAGTATACTGTCATTTAAATCTATATACAGTGTCCGATTGAATAGCGACCAACATACATCGGGTGTAACAACTGCCATACGGGCACACTTAGCCGTGACGTATTCCGGGATCAGCCAATGTATATTCAGTAATGAATCGGGGTGGTAACGGCCCCGACTGAGCTACAACTACCATTCACTTGGTGAATGAAACTCATCAGTCAGTGTATGTCCTACTGCCGAAAGGGTTACAGATGGGCATAGCAGAAATGGTGATGGATTGCAGATCTCTTGATGGTCGCCGTTGTTTTTGGAATTTACTATGCTAACTATAACTCACGCTACCGCCAGTTTGCCGTGTTACACAAAAAGTGTCTATTTTCATCTTGGATAGTGTCCGCTAAAATTATGCCATCTGCAATATTAACCAATCGCTTGGTTCGGCTTCTGTAATCTATTACACCATGTTAAGAAACGTTTATAACATCTTAAGTTATATATACATCTGGAAAATATATTTTTTTTCATTTTAAATAATATAGTAAAATTTCTTACAACAGCCACATACAAAATGCCGTTAGCATTATGCTGGTCCTTATGATTCTGAAAGACAAAATTAATAACATTCTTTATACATTTGAATACAGGCATCAAATTATCAATATGTATCCACGTAGTAAACTTTTTTGTTATATTCTAATATGATTAATAGTTATTATTAAACGTGTGATCGTGATTTATATAATTTATATTTAATATAGGGATGAACCATAACAGGTAAAGTAGGTTTAAGAAACCTGTTCCACCTGTTCCTGTTCCAGAGAAATAACACTTTCACCTGTTATAAAATAACAGCTTGTTACATCATGATATATCTTGGAATCTGATATATCTACGTGGAATAGTACGTAGTATTTAGTAACAGTTTAAAAATAACAGTTCCAAACTGTTACCTACTTGTAAATACCTGTTCTGTCACAACGGTTCCGATAAATATGCCTCACTCCTAATTTATGTTAAGTTACATGTTAAACCATAAAACATTTGCAACTGTTGCAAATTTGTATTTCATTCTTACTCCAAAATTATTTGTTATATTTTGGTTATATAATTTTTCGAAAATAATACTCGATAACAATAAAATAAGCTTTGAACACAATTTCCACAATTTTTGTTTGTAATCATTTATAGTTTTCACTAATTAAAAATACAATCTTTTTTTACATTTTATTAATCTATCGAATAATCTACATGATCTATATTGATTTTTTATTTTTAGAATGTGACAAAATTGAGGTTTCTTACCCTCTGTTCTCCCCTTTCCGTATAAGTAACGGAACAATAATGAATACTGCTCCGAAAACAGCGGTGATCACGTAAATAGGTGTATAAAACGTTTTCGCCACTGCTTCTTTGGTGCCCGGTGCTGCTTGTGGCAGTGACGGAGTCGTTGTTTCATTCGACATGTTTTGAAACTTTACAATTCAATGAAAGCGTTTTCGATATATCACTCTCCATTTAAAGACAAGGTTGACAGAAAACGTCATTATTCAATATCAATGAATATCGAATTACACATCAAGTAATTATTTGAAATCTTCTAAAATAAAATCTATTTCTTTTTAATTCTTTTGTAAAGTACATTCAATGAAGTTTAATTACGTTTCAATACAGTGGTGACTCTTTAGTAAAAGTTTCTAGAGTTTTTTGGGCACAAATTGTATACAGTGAAATTCGCTAATTATGTAACATGTATAGAAGTTATTTATAAGAATTATTATGCTTATAATCAACAGCACGAATTACTATAATTAAATATTACCTAGTAAGTACAATTACGTCATATGGTGTATAAGACAAAATATTGATTATTTTTTGAATTAATACGCGGGCGGCAAGTTATTTGAAGACTAGGTTTTAATACGAATCTATTGCTGTCGAGAGAGAGAGAGACCACTGTAGTTCGGGCTGATTATAATACCTATGTAAAATAGATGATATCATAATTTCGTATTCCCTTGTTTCCTCCTCTAAAAATGGAATGAAACGTTTTTTTTTGTTTTGTGTCTAAGTGTTTTTCTTGATTTTTTTATATTTGGAAAATTTGTTTTGCAATTTTAGTAATGTTAGAAGAATCCTCGTTCTTATAATACTCTATTTGTGGAAAATATCAAAACATAAACATTGCAATGCTAGATATAAATTTTATGCTATATATTTTAATTAAAAAATATTTAGTCTAGTGCCATTACCTGGAGATGATATAAAGGAACACGTTCATATGAGTTTAAGCATTATTTCCTCTTAACCCTATTTGTAATTTTTACTATAGTACATGAACGTAGTAATTATATTTCTTTTTTCCTTCGTTATAAAATCCCACAGTAAGTACATAGTGCTCTAGGCTCCACGGATCGACCATCGCTTGATCACAGATAGCGGGAGAGCGGTGCATGCGCGTCTATAATGACTCAATTATCCGCTTAGAGTGGGAGTGACTTGGTGTACTATGTCTTCATTACAATCGAGGTGATCGATAAGTGTGGAAGAGGAATTTGAAAATTAAACAAAATAGCTCAGTGCTGGTCTCGTAACCCAAGGAACTGTAAAAACGATGGGATTAACCGAATTATTTTAGCGAGGAAGAAATGACATGCACAATAGTTAAGACAAGCCCGGTAAAGCTTTAAAAGCCGTAAAGGCTCCAGGGCCCCTCAGGCTAACAGTGTAGTCAGTTCGAAAAAAAAAAATAGTTAAGATTTTTGCTTGTGAGATCAAGCAATAAAGCCCATAAAGAAATCTATTTCTTTGGCTAATTTGTTGAAAATCAAAAAGAGAGTTGATGTGACGTATTTATCACCATGTGCATGGTCGCCAACCAGTAGGATTTTGATATGCTTCCATTCCACTTGGAAAGTATATTAGACGGAAAGTAATTTCATGTAAACATTAAAAAAGGCTTTTCAATACAATTTAGCACATGGAAGCGTCTCCTGTTTACTGTGAGAGACCACATCGTAGGATGTTATCTATTGATACTAGAAAATATAGTGAAGAATTTATTGGTAATATCGGTATGGTGGTGTGATAGACATTTATTGTGGGTTCTAAACTCGGCCCGTACTCCGATTAGCGATATCTGGCTGATCTCCACGCGGTCTGACATGGGAAGTCACGAATTGATTTTAAAGTTTCTATTTAGGTACTTACTTACATATTTCTTATATATTATTATAGGCATCGAATACGACCTCGCCGAACGAAAGCGACTTGTTGAAAAGGGCTTTCGGCGACTGTCACTTTGACAGCGGGTCAAGAGCCCATCGCAAACTCAATTTCCGGAGGGCGTTAGGATGTCGCGCGATGTGAATTTAATTTTCGAAGATGTATGTATTAATCTTACTTCATACATAATTAAATGTTTAGATGTAGATTACCTCATTATGTAATCCATTTATTGTGATTACTTAAAAAGACGAAACAATGATGGTTCAGTGGTAGCGTGTACGGACACCGCGTCGATCGACGTGAGTTCGATTCCTTACAATGAGCCTGAGTTTTCTGTAAAGGAAATAACCGTGATGAAATCCTAGGTCTAATATCTGCCTGGAGCTACTATCCTTAAGTCGAGAATCTGTCGCCTAACACTTACGGTGTTCAGGCAATTTTACCATCTTGGGCCACATCGTTATTTGAAATCAAGTGAGATTGTGTCTAAACTCGAGACCTATAATACTGTATAAAAAATCAATGTTCCTTGATAAAGTTTTATAAAATATTTTTGGCGAGCACGATTTTTTTACAAATACGTACGTAAAAATAAATAAAAAGTTGGTTCTCTCCCGCGCATATAAATTGTGAAGACAATTCGAAACTTATAGTGTTCACGCATTCAAGAGAGACGACATGTAGCGTAACTGCATCAGCCGGGAACATAGCTTGCAACTTCGCCACTAGAATAAATCACACTTGATTTATTTTTATTCGGCTGGCAACACTGAGCGTCGCATATATCCCGCCTTGCAATGACATTTCCACGTTGTTTTTATGTTATTCTTTGTATATTTCGACTAGTGGTTTTAACTTTAATTCTAGGATAGAATTACGATTTGAGGAAATTGTAGAATCTCATTATATGTATAGGTATAGCCTGACTACAAACATTTATATACCTTTAATAACCAAAAATTTATTGGAAGTTAAATAACATATACGTAAAGTAAAAAACGAAAAAGAAGCAGACTTACATAAAAATATCTAATACTATTAAGAGAACAATTTTTATAATGTATACATGTAAGCTAAGCTACCTGGGGATCGAAGCAAAAATCTTTTGTCTCAAACTTCCACTGTATCTTCTAAATAAATAAAACGATTGACGTATGCAGTTGTGCACGAATCACGCAAATACTGCAGGATATATATCGATCATTTTTTTTTTCTTCTAAGTTACTTGGTACTTATAAATAAAATATCACGATATCTTCATTCAATAAAAAGTTACTAAGGTTTTAGGAATTACTATTTCTTCTGTCGTCCACGCGAGCGAAGCAGCGGGAATAGCTGGTTATGAATAAATACTTTTTGGAATATAATAATAATTTATAGACAATACTTTATTTTTTTAATAATTTATAACAGTTTTAATAAAAAAATATTACAATAGTATTATGTATACTATAAATATATTTCAGAACCAAATGAAGCTCGCTCTAATTGGTAAATAAATAAATATTATATACACATCCACGCACACACACACACGCGCCTTTAAATTATTTCGTTATTTGTTTTTTTTGGATAGTAATAATTAAGTATATATATTATATAATTTAAATAGTCAAAATTCATTACTGGCTGAATTATCTACTAAGTATAAATTTAGTTTATATATTTTTTTTTATATTAAAGCTGTAAATTTAATTAAATAAATAAAACAGGCTAGACTACTTATATAATATTTGTTTATAATTTACGCAATATTAAGACATGGAATACAAGTGATATTCTATTTCATAGAAATAAAGAGCTATAAGTGAACTCGGAGTGACCTGAGCGCGACCTAAAAAATAGTCCAATATAATTGCGTCCGAAACGTTAATATTCAATAAACACATTATCAGAGGCGGTCATTATAAAAAACTCTTTACTTCAATAATTTATTAGGCACTCGGTTTTAGATAACCTTCGTATCATAGGCACCGACAACTTTGTGTTGTGTAAATTGATTGCTTTGTTTCGATTGCTGTGAATATTAATAATTTTTAAATGTAAGAATCTATGTAAATGTATACCGCTAATATATCCATTTTTGAATTAATGAATGAATACTTTATTGTACCCTATGTCGTACACTGGCGAGCTTAATGCCACAGGGCATTTTCTTTCAGTGAACCAGCGGTATTGAAATACAAAAAAAAACGGTGTAGGTAGTGCAAATAGAAGAATTTCTTAAATTATGCAAACGTTAGCTAACACTGAACAATTAGCATGGTGGTAGGGAAGTTCCTAATGTCACGATATATTCCTTCAAGGAAAGCTCAGGCTTATTGAGGATTCGAAACTACGTCGATCGACGCGGTGTTGATCACGGTACCATTGCTTCAAAATTGTTAGTGGCAACGGTGTTCGTGCTAGCATGAGCGCGACACTAGAGGGAAAATAATAGGCGAAGAAGTTGACCAAAATGACTGACAACCGTGATCCATCAATTAAATCGAGCCATTATGAAAAATAATATATGTTTTCGTTGCGTTGTAGATATAGATTTTGCCTGTATAATATCAGTAACTGTGATTGAATCATATAATGAAGGCATTTTGGAGATCTTGAATGTCCAGCTACTGCCTTAAAATCGGAAATCTGTCGTCGAGCAGCAATCGCTGTTTCCAGAGCGGCACTTGAAAATAGTTTACTGGGTGGTAGGCCTGGGGGTATTTGACTGGATCACGACCAACATACACAAGGTTTAACACCTGACATAGTAGCATACAAAAGCCTGTCTCGTTCCGGGATCAGTCTGTATATATTAAGTAATTAAGTGATCCGGTCGGCCGGTCGCAATGATGCATGACCGCATGGTGCATATGAAAGAAAGAAAAGAAAAAAAAAATTACACGCACACATAAGTTATACAAAACAAATAAAAACACTAATAAGTAAAATTTAAAATAAAGAAAAAGAATTAAAAATACAGGTTGTACATAATATTCACAGAACGTTAGTTTGAGATGTGTGTGCAGCAAATTGGCTCCGAGTCAGCATATATGCTGAAGGAGATGATTCCTCCAGCACTCGATATCTAGAGAGTTATGCGTGCGCAGCGTTTATAAGTATTAGTTTAATGTATAATGATAAGCCACAGTGACTTTCTTTTGGTTCGTTGCGTTTTGAAATCATCCAGCGTATAACCAGTTTCCGAGAGTGAATCAGGCTGGCATGATAGCGGAGACCAGCGATGGGTTGCCGATCTTTGTAGTGTAGGCTCTTTGCCTTATAACTATAAAAAAATGTGTAAGCTTATATGAAGTGACCAATTTAAATGTGTCGTGTTACACCAACACTTCATCTCTATAAAGGCAGCAAATTAATACAAGGGTTTTATCGCGGGAACTTCGACCCAAGCTTGTTTTGGTCGTTATATTAGTGGAACATCGTGTCACTATCTATGTTTTGCTGCTCTCGTTATTTGCCTAATTATTGTATTAGCTCTTTCCTTTTTTAATTTAATTGCTTCGCCATATTAAAATTTTTCATTGACATTGAAATTACATTGTTACTTGTCATTGTCATTGTCACTTATTCTTCTTCTTCCTAACTTGTCCTTGTAATTGAAGACCATTAATGCTATTATCGAGTGAATATAGAGGGTCCTGTCTTATGATAATTTCAGTATCCTAACAAGAGGGTGGCTTCCTTGATAGAACTTTTTGTGGCATCACTTACCAATCCACTGGTGCACATCATCCAAGTTTTATTATGCAAAATGCAACCTGTTTTATACAAAATAGGGTCAAACAACACAAAATTATGAATAAAAAATAGAAACTACTACATGACAGTTTGAGATCCCGTCAAAATATAAACTATATTTAATTATTTAAAACACTGATCTAAATTGTCGTTTGGCAGTATTAATTAATATAAGAGTAAACGATTACTTACAATGTTATAACTGATAGCATTCCATAATTAATTAGTGAACACTTTATAAGGAAATTTGTTTGATTTATCGAGAAATTAATGTACATAACTTAAGCCAGTTCTTGACAATTTTTCTGGAATTTTGTTTAGATATATGTAAATAGAGCATTGACCGCGAGTGAAACGTAGTTATTATTTAGTCCGTTTATTTTCCAACAACAAATTCCATAACAGCGACTGGGAAAGAGGTGAACGATTTCTTTATGGAATGTTGCTATATCGCACTGAACATAATCGTAAATGCAGTGCAGTTAAAATCACTGCGATTCATTCACTGCGATTATTAAGACACGAGGTTTTAGACTGTTCGATAATGTCAGAGACTTATTTAGTGATTATGATATATTTTTCCACGTCCACTCTCTATTGCTGCCCAACTGTATATTGAAGAAGTATCTTACTTTTTTTGAAAAAAAGGTAAATCGAAGCTTGTGGTATTTTAGTGACACCATCTATATCTTCTATACATTTTATAAAATTCATCGTCTCCCTGTCTGTCTATCCGTTTATGTTTTTTCACGCGAAAACCACGTATCTGATTTATATGGTTTTTATTTTATTAATAGCTAGGTTATAGTATTTATTTTGTAAGATAAAGAAATATACGAAATAAGCAGTGACGATAATGATAAATCAATTCGGAAAAAAGACGCATTTGGGGCGATTAAATGGCTTACGTTGAGTAAACCATAAGAAATAAGTATATCAAATTGTTCATTTACATAACAACGTCATGTAAATGAACAATTTTTCATTACGTACTACATAACTTTAAATAACATATGTGTATCTTCTAAGGATCACCCACAATAAGCATTTTTGAGGCAGCAAAATTCGCGCGTGCGCAGAGAGCATTAGTTTTTCTTTAATAGACAGTAGTACCTAGTTTCTCCTTTGTAGCTCATTCCCGATATATTACACCATAATATTAGATGATATACGAAAATATAGCAGATTTATTATACAATTTTGTATTGCTGAAATAGAATTGATAATATTTCTTTGTCGGTATAACAATTTAAATATAATTTAAAACACAATACGAAGGGTCATCATACAAACTTATATAGTTCAGTAATATATTAGAACTATTGGTGTGTTCCGTCGCTCTGAATCATCTTTATGGCCAATTCCGACGCAGCATTTCGGCAATATCTTGAATTATTTATTATACCTACATCGTCGCAACCTGCGTGTATGTATGTTTTCTTCTACCGCTGTTCTGTGTTATGTGAAAGATTTTTCAGTTTTTTGTTTGAAAATATTTTTTATTTAATTTGGATGAGCCTTTACATTAACTATATTTTTACTTATACAAAATGTTCAATAACATATACCATTTCATCTTTCGCTATTACTGCAGGTTTCAACAATGTTTCCAATGGTTTATGTCACTTCAGGAATGCCAAAGAGTATCGATGTGTTTTTTTTTATCTTTATAGATTTTGGCGTAGTAGCTTGATGTTAAGTGACGATATTGCCCAAGATGATAACACGCTAAACCTAGTGGAAAACTGGCTCTCAAGTGCAGCTGCCGGAAAACACCTATTGGTGTTTAGCGACAGATTTTCAACTCGAGGGTGGTAGCTAGCCAGGAGGGCATTAGAAAAATCCCTACCACCACGCTATGGTTTCATCACGATGTTTTTCTTCACCGAAAGCTCAGGCTCATTGCAGGGATTCGAACTCACGTCAATCGACGCGAAGTCGTACACACTACCACAGAGCCATCATTGCTTGTGTTTTTAATTACACGATAAAAGTAATTTCTACTGTATTCCATTGCGTAGTAGGTATCTTAGATCTTGTTCTCTTAGGGAATTTAAAATAAATTCTGGCTTATAAACTAAACGTACGAGTATATGGTATTAAGAACAGTACCGTCACTTTACCGTTATATAATAAATTGTAAACTTGGAAAGGCCACTGATATTCAACTGCCGCTGTACGCAATTGGTCCCCTACGATAGAATTTAAATTTTGCAAAATCCAAGAAAGATTTAAGATTACTATTTAAACTGCTATAAACCATTTATAAGTAAGAGCGGTCCTTCGAACGTAAACAAGGCATTCATCAGGACGGCAACAAGGCCGGGCCCACCAGGGACATATAACTTAAGCTTGCTCGGCAGATCAAAAGCGCCCGGAGCTTCAATGGACAGCGTCCGATTTATATGGGCTCGGCCCTACACAGGTCCGATAGTGCGATATGCTCGGATGTAGTGAAAAATAATGGCGAATAAATTGCCTTTACGGGTGGGTATATTACGTTACGGTGAGGCATTTTTTGGTCAGTCCGGTAGAGAGTTGTGTTGGTTTTTTTATATGGTAACATTCTAACTATGTTCGGTACAGATAACGCCTACTTGTATGTAAAGTACATAATAAAATAATTGACCAGTATGTGTTGCCTGTGGTTACATATTGTGGAGAGACGTGGTCGCTATGGGCGTAGTAAGAAAACTCAAGGGCAATGAAGACCGCTATGTTAGGAATTTCTCTGCGTGATCGAATTTGAAATTAGGAGAAATGCAGAAGTACCAAAGTCACCGACATAACCCTAAGAATAACTACACTTAAGTGGCAGTGGGCGGACCACGTAGCCTGTGGAATAGATGGCCGGTGGGGCCAAAGAGTTCTCGATTAGCGGTCGCGTACTGGAAGACGCAGGATGGTCAGAACCGCCACAAAGTGGACCAACGACCTGCTAAAGGTTGCGCGCTTGATGCGGGCAGCACAGGACCGGTCGTTGTGGCGATCTTTGGTCGACTCCTACGTCCACCAGTGGACGTCTTTCGGCTTAAATGATCATGATGAATATAAGTAGTATCCACCAAAATATTATTTTATGTCAATATACCGCCTCATATTAATCTAAATACCTACTTTCAATTTTATGGAATTCGGACTACTACGGACAACTAAAAAAAAAAAATGAAGTACGGATTAATTTACGCCTAGAAGTCAACATAGCTTTCTGTGATAGGTGTAAAACGCCATTAAATCATTGCGATTTGATTAGAACAAATAAAGTGTATAGAGATTGTACTGGTTGGTAAATAGATGAATAACTATTTACAAAGCAATCATTCGTGTTACGGTCATAGATAATTTTATCAATAGGAACGGATGCAGCGGCTGGATATTGTGGAAACTAGATAACCTATTGCGAGATGTCAAATACGAAATTATGATATCTCGGCTGTAACCGACAGCTCCTTTGACATCGATGCGCCTGCGACGGACGAGATCATGTTGAATGTTACAAGTAACAACATTTTTGCAATTAAGTTCTATTTGAATACTCAATCAAATAGTGTTCTTTTTATAGAAGCACAGCACAATCCAAAAGTAGTGAGTAAATGTTTCTTCACGTTTTGGCTTAAAGGATCCGATGTCATAGGAAGGAAAGAATACTCGCTACGCTCGTGAATCAATCATAGAATCCTTCGCTTGCTCGGGACTCAAATCAGCACTCGAAACAAAAAACAACTTTGCTCTCTTGTTGCACAAATAACTATTGTATTGTTACTTTTGGATAAAACATTCATTCTAACATTAAGTCTATTTAATGATGAAAAGTGATCCAGACTTGTATGATATTGTTTTTCAAAAAATAGTTAATTACTATTATTTGTTGGAAATAAAATCGTAATAAGATCACCATTCACAAAGGCTCATTTCCGTCAACTTAGGCGATGAAATTAGTATGTATTGCATAAAAACATCCCGACAAATTTAATTGGCCGATAAAGCACAACAAGTCATAATGATTAGTGCATAGTATAATAAACGTAATATGTTAATTATTCATACTCATTGAATAACATCTGTTATCAGCGGTATCTGGCAGACTGGGCCATTGAGAGAGAGTTACGCATACATGTCTCTATTCTTATAACATACGATTTAATTTACTCATAACTTGGATAATTGGTTGCAATCATATATTTTACTAGTGATGCGCCCGCGGCTCCATATGCATTTGTTACGTAGTAATAATTTACATCCCGTAATTCTATTTTTACTCATATTATTGACAATTAATATCGTTTATTAATTGACAAAGAACATATTACATTATCCGTTTACAAAATTTCATCAAAATCTTTGACTTCAAATGTATTGTTGACGATTCTTATAGCCCAGGAGTCTCCAAACTAAGGCACGCGGGCCAGCACCGACCCGCGACAGCGAGCCTGACGTGCCTGATATCCGGCCCAACCGGCACCAATACAATTACAACGGCATTCAGCATACATATACTTCACTCGCCGGCTAGCTCTGAAATTATAATATGCGCGTAACTCGATACTCAATATATTTACTTAAATTTTCAAAACTGTATATGTACCATACATTAATCTGGTGAGCTAGCCAAATTTTGGCTCTTGGCCATATATCTGGCCCTTGGTTAAAAGTTTGGAGACCTCTTTTATAGTCTATCTATGGTATGCTTCCCGTCTAAAAGACTAGATCAGAATTAGTTGAGAATTGATGAAAATTTAATTTTTGAATATTTTTTGCGTTTTGTAAATGCATTATTGAATATTCTTATAGCCTATAATTATATAAAAATGAATCAAGCCGTTTTTGAGTGAAATCCAGACAGACATAAAAAAAACTATCGTAATTATTCGTGTATATCTTAACAATAAATGACATACCAAAAATCTGAAAAAAAAAAACCGTGTACAGACTGAATTACAGATTTATTAACATTGATTGATATACGACGGTTAATTACTGCAAAAATTTTACAAATCCCTATGAACGTGGTAAGCTAAAAAATATACATGTAATATTTTACCACAAACAGATCAATGATGTTTACAATTAGTAAAGAGGTATAAGTACCTGTACCTACATAATAAGTATTCTCCTTTTTCTTCTTGTTTTGGCGCTGCAATAAGCACTTGCCAGTGTCAATGTGTTTGTCTTCGTAGTATTTTTATTTATGTTATTAACAATTCATAAAGATTATCAATTCAGAAATTACTGTAATTCCTGTGTGTATTTGTAAATCGGTTGAAAATATTATTTTCTACGATCTCTAAATGTACCTATTATTGGCGTTTCTTATAGCCTATCAATTAAGAATTACGTATGCTTCCCGTCTACAAAATTTGTTAAGAATCTGTAGAGAGCTGATGAAATTACTTTTTTGTAGTTTTTTCCTAAAAGTATTAGTGTAACTGAGTGTAGTGAAGTTGAATTATTTTAATTTTGAATTATCTCCCAAACTATATGTCCAAATAATATGCTATAAAGGGCAAAGTTTCACTACATAAAATTGTCTTGATGATGAAGTAACTTTCGTTCGTAAGCCATGCCATGCCTAATAATAATGCTCATAAATCACTTTTCAATTCTGATTATAACTTTGTCCCAAAATAACTTATTGTGGCTTATGTATAAGAAATAGACATATGGTATAGAGGACTTTTTTAGATGTACTAAGGAGCAATATTTTTGTAGAACATTGTATTTACGTATCACTACTAATAATGAGTAATGATTTTACGCCAGCGCACGCAGATAAACCAGTTAGGGTGCACTATTTCTTCAGACTTAACAAAAATCAACATTTAAGGCTAGCCGAGGGGTTTAGCCTAATTCCTATACTATTCCTGGTACATCCGGCTATCATATACAAAAATATTTTTTCGAATCTGATTGGTTGTTCCAGAGATTAGCGTGTTTATACAAACAAACAATCAAACAAAAATACTTTTCCGCTTTATTATATTAAATAACAATAGTATAGATATGCGGATATATGATCAAATAACACAAGTTTATGAATTAAAATAAAACCGTATGTTCCACTTCATACATAACCTAACCCATATTTATTCATGTGCAATAACAACAAAATGGCATGTCGATTGGACAAAATAAAATTGAAAGCGATCACATTTCGGTTAACATGAACAGTGATGTGAGTGTTACATAATAAAATAATGATATTCTATCAAGTGCCTATAAGAGTAACCCTTTACAGAAAAAAAACAAATCTTATTAATTCACTACGTAAAATACTAAGTTCATTTTCAAACGAATAAATAGTATTCATTACAAGTTTATTCAAAAAAAAAATATATATATATACATATTTTTAGAAAGAGTACAAACATACATTGCCATCTGATGTGCGAAAGGGGTAAAACACAGTATACAATTATCTCGAACAGATAAAAATGTTTTATGAGCACGGTCAAAATGATTCTGTATACGAAAAAGATGAACATATATAAAAACTTATTGGTGTAAGTGAAACGGTGCAGTCCAAAAGATGGCCGGTTATGGCAAAATTTGCATTTTATCTTTATATATCTGTGTTTTAATTGAGAGAAGCGAGAATGTGTTACCCGCGTAGTTAATTATGAAATGATTAATAACACGCTACTGCCGATTATTTTATGATAAACACCTTTATAATATATCTATCAAGGTGTGAATTGACGTTTTGCAGGGATACCGTTAAATTAACTAATTATGTATGTAGGTATAATAATTTTTTATAGGACCATTATATTTGAACGGAAATTTAATTATATTATTGTATATCTAAATTACATATGGGATGAGTAGCAATTTCTGGTTTTGCTCGCCTTTGTTTTGCCAACGTTGCAAGTACCCATTCTATTACGGTTCAACTTAAAGCAAATGAATAGACGCATCAAGCTAAAATAATAACAGTATTTACTTACTTCTCAGATTTTTAAATCTATAATTTACTTATTGTAATAACAATATATAACATACTATTATCCTTTGGGTTGTTAGTGGAATTCCGTTTTCTTTTTCTTCATCAACTTTAACTTTTAATACTATTTCTGCCAGTGTCGATTCAGTTACGGGAGAGTCAGATTTTTCTTCATCAATTCCGTTCATTATCAATTGGATGACTTTGAAAACAACAAATATTTTAAATTACTCCTTTTTAAATTCTTAAGTTTCTACTAATATCGCTACACATACTGCGAGATTTTAGCTTAGATTTATTCAATATAATTTGCATATAAGGGTAGGTGGCATGTATATAAACCAACCTCGAATGAGACTGTAGACACAGATATTCGTAAGTTAACATTACATAATATGTAAAACGAGGGGTAATTTCGACACGTCGTTCACAAATGATATTATGGTCAAAACAGGTGTTTTCGGTTTTGTTTGGATACACTTGCTTCTATTAAAAAAGTCCATATAAATGGGGAGACAGCTAGAGAACAGCCTACCATGAAACCCTCGAGCCCGCTGCTTGCGCGATACAGTAACTCTACTACCCATTAGTACAACATATCTCGCATTGCACTTCATACCTGCACGCCTACACAGTAAGTAAGTGTATAGGTTCTATAAAGGACTTTTTTCCTTTATCAATTAGACTTAGAAAACAATTGCCAGATAAACTAAATACGTATACGCATATTCGTAAATACGAGTATTATTTATCGAATGGGTAGTTAGTTAGATCGCGAAACTGCATGTACGATAAAAAACCCAAGCAGAATTTCGGCCACTGCACGCCACAAAGCCCGATGAAGCTGGTAAGGTCCGTGAGGACAACAGCGTTAGTGAGTTTGAAGAAAAAAGGAACAGCTTGCTTGTATGGCATAGTGGGCCTTTCACATTGATACAAATATACTGAAACTATATTCAGAGTTTTATACTGTATCTATAGTTTCAACAAAGGAAAAAATGATATCATACTAACTCGGTCACACTGCTCCGACATATTGAATAACAACATTAAACTAAACATTACCTACTCCATTCCAAACTTTGCTAACCATATATTAAAATGTATATTTCAAACAGTTTGTTACTTTACGTTTCATAAAAACGATAGCATTTATTGGGTTTCCTAATTTGTTAACCAATCTTCGTACTGCCATTATAAAATGTATAGTATTATTTAGTTTTATAAACTTAGTATTTTCTGATGATTTCAGTAATCTAACAAAATAGTCGCCCCCTTGTTAGAACGTTCTAGGGCCTTTTTGTAACATCTCAGCACTCATGGTTCATGTTGTGATAAGTGAAGTCACAATGACCAAATGTCGGTGTGTATGTATATTGCACACTGTTTAAATAAAATATAAAATATCTTTTAAAATGAAGTTTCACTTTTATCTTGTGTGAATTGCACACACACCTTTTTTATTTATATTGATTATATGGCCAAGCTTCCAGAGTACATGTCAATAAAGTATTTTATAACGTTAGCAAGTATACAAAATAAATAATAGGAAATAATAATTGTATATTATAAGTATTATTTTGATTGAAACATTATTAGATCTTTGTGTAACAAAAATCAGTTAACAGAATGACATCGACCATTGCGTCGACGGAATGTTACAGTCATCATTGAAGTCATCCAACATTAGATACGGATAGATACGTTTTAAATCAATTTGTGGAATTTGGAAGCTATCGTTTTATTTCTTACAAACTGTGAGGTAACCACGATTTTGTTTAAAAAAGTATACTTTTATTTGTTTAGAGGTGTTTCAATTTACCTAGATTAATTTCGTATACTGTATATTACTTTGAATAGTAATATAACGTCACGTCAGCATTCTTTATTATTAAACAATTATAAAAATATTTTCCGTATTCAAATACATTTAAAATAACATAAAATATAATATCGAGGTATTTTACCTGTAAGTAAATACGTGTACATCATGTAAGGTTGAAAGACGAAAATAAATAAAAAATACCCGAAATTTTATATTATTATGTAGTATAATTTAATTTCAGCTTATTAAGCAAATCACACGTCATATTCAATCCGTCCGGGATGTTGACGCAATAAAACAATAATTTTGCGAGCTGAGTGTTGAATTATTTAAATTTTACATTATTTACTAAATTATTCATCCAAATACCATGCTATAAATGACAAAGTTTATCTACATAAAATTGTCTTGATGATGAAGAAACTTTCGATCGTGAGGATTAATATGCTATGCCTAATAATAATGCTCATAAATCACTTTTCAGTTTTCAATAAAACTTTGTTACAAAATACCCTATTATGGCTTATGTATAAGAGATAAGCATATGGTATTGCGAACTTTTTTAGATGTACTAAGGAGCAATATTTGTGTGGAACATTGTATTTACCTATCACTAACCAATACACCAGCGCATGCGGATAAAGCAGTTAGGGTGCTCTATGTCTTCCGACTTACTTAACAAAAATCAATATTTAAGGGTAGCTGAGAAGGGTAGCCTAACGCTAGATAGCCTATACTATTCCTCGTGAATCTGGATATCATATATAAAATGAATTTTTCGAATCCGACTGGTCGTTTCAGAGATTAGCGTGTTTAAATAAACAAACACACATCTAACACGCACAAATAAACATTATCTAAAAACAAAGTTTCATCCGAACAGAATTTGAGCCATATCCAAAATCAATAACATCGTATCTATATTAATTAATCTGTAAATGTATTTTTTTTTTTAATTTCCTGATAGACTTCCTATGTACACTGATCACAAATATGACAATAAATGTTTTTTTTATCTATTTGTATATCCGGATTTAACTCAAATACGGCTAGACCGATTTTTATGAAATTTTGTATAAGGGAAGCATATATCATTCATCAATTGATAGAGTGTTAGAATTGTCAATGATACTTAACTAACAGATTTTAATAAAATATTGCTCACCGAAGCTTAAGTATGTCATTACTTTATTGATTGGCGGATTGACAGAATAATACTCAATACTCGATAATACGTTTAGAAATAATTAAAAAAAAATCTCATCTGGTTTTGATGAAATTTTGTATACGCGAAGTATATGAAATACCTTAACTGACCTTGAGAATTGCATACTTAATTAGTACAAATATAAATAAAAGATAGCAGAATTATAATTATCATCAGTACACGTAAAATAGAATATTTGTTTATAATCGAGTCTAAATTTTACCAAATATCGTGGTTACTCTAAATTTAAGGACGTCAATAGTGACGTCGCGTCGCGTCGTTCGACGGGCTCCATACTGCGAAATAGGATCAAACGCCACAGGACGCCTACTCTCCTTCAAACATTAATTAATAGTTTTCAACACAAACTGCGCTGTGACGCGGACGTAGTGCTATAGAGTACCCCTCGGGGTGCGACCTAAGTGGGATAATTGTGCTTATAATGATGTTTTTTACGTTGATCCAATTTTAATGATTGACATTTCTAAATGACTTTTGATCATTTAGTTAACACCTGCTTGTTGCTGTTGGAATTACGTTGCTTTGTATTATTTAATTTCAAATTATAATGTAATTATTGTTGATGATCGATGTTGGTTTAATGGAGTTATTAATACAAAATTAAAATGCTTTTTGGGAATTGTTTTGCAAGTTGAATGTATCAATTATAAGTAGGACGTGCAAGGTCGCACATGAAATCCAATGGGGCTAAGTTTTTAATAAAAATATATAAAAAATGAACTAGTGAAAACTGATGTATAATGTGAGTTTCATTGTTATTTATTTTGAATTATTTGTTACTCAAGAATTTATACTTTGTGACTTCCTTTTTCTGATCGGATATAGCATTATCTACTATGTTACTATGCTAGCTCATAGTCTCTGGTAAAAATAAAAGAACCTTAATTTTTTTATTACCTATTAGCACGGAAAAGTTACGTCACAGCGCTTGATGTTTTTTTTATAATTGCTTGCCACATTGATGGTACTGTCTCTTATGGTAAGCACAGTATAATGCAAACACAACGGCGACCATCGAGAGATAGGCGATCGCCGATCTCGAAACGCGACATATCAAAATATAGTACAGTAAATATTATGGCGTGTGCCCGGTTTCACTCACCTTGGGTTGTTGCGCGTTGGATCTTATGTGTTCCAGGATGTTGCTTCGCTCCACAGACACACAGGACACAGTTTACATTAGTTTGAAGCTGTTTATTTTAGATATTTAGCGCGCGCGAGTAATCCGGTTGCCGTATCGGCTTCTCTAAGACTCGCCAGATGGCGCTTGGTGCCCACCAAATGCCCAACAGTCACCATGTACATGGTCCAGTCCATCCAGTCGGGTATAGATCTCAACCACCCCGCTTGATTTATTAGATTAAGGATATATACATCAGCTGATCCCATATATCCATCGGCTGATCCGAACGCCTTAGCGTGCGGTGTCTATGACTATGTGACACTATAATGGGTGTTACACCCGGTGTATGGTGGACACCAACCAGTCGAACACATTGGTCGTATCTTACCACCCATTAGAAAGGGTGTTTCAATCAATCGATAAAAAATAAATATATTTATTGGTTAATATTTATTAATTTATTATGTTGTATCATAATTATATCTTTTTTTAACTTGGACTTATTTAGATGTTTAAATATTTTAGGTGGTAGGACTTTATCGAATGCCTGGCTAACTACCGCCCTCAAGTTGAAAATCTGTTGTCAAGCACCTGTAGGTGTATTCCGGGAGCTGCATTTGAGAGCCAGTTGCACTACTAGGCTTAGCGTGTCACCATTTTGGACTACAACGTCCCTTAACACCAGATGAGATTGAAGCCAAAACGTTAAACCTATAAACAATAAAAAAAGTAAAGGCCAATATCACGTAGTTACCTAGAAAAAGCTTTCTAGATCACCTACTATCACAGAGTCACATTGTAAACATTTTAACTTTAATACGTTGAGTTTGATCAAGTTTTTCTATAAGAAAATTGTATAAATAAGGTCCATTCGAAAAACGTAGGAATGCGCGTAACGAATCAGTCGAAGCGATCGATAACATGGAAAAAACATCGAACGGAAATGATGGAACCACGACCCTCGAAATTGAATAAGCCGATGCGATATCACCAAACTTTGGAATTGAAAGACGATCGACTGAAAAAATCGATCGATTCACAGCTACAGTTGTCAGTGGAGAATTGAAGGGATTTCTATTGCGTCGTTGTGCTTATCGATATAATTTCGATCAAAGTAGTCATGGCACGTAAGTTTTGCACTTGGGCACTATGTCTTAATGAGGTGCATTTGGATTTTACAATTTCGATAAAGAAAAAAATCGTAATGTTTTTTTTTTCCAACTGACTATACTGTTAGCCTTAGGGGCCCTGGAGCCCTTGCGACTTTTACAGCTTAGTTAGGCTTTTACAGTTACATGGTAGCATCCATCTGGGCAAGAACAAAGAAGTTTACCAATGTTTGTGTCTGCCATTCTGTGAATATGTGGATTAGCTTCCCAATCAGCCTATTCCCTCCTAGATATTGCGTACTTGAAACGAAGCGTGAATAGGCATAGGAATAGACAGTGACTACTGTCGATAGAATTTGACACAGATGGTCACCGTTATTCCTGTACAACCCTTTCCATTTTAACATTTGCAGTCATTTTAACGAGCTAATATAAAAAAAAACATTAATAAGCATAGGAAATTTTCTAATTTTCGCTACGCTAGTTGTCGTTTTCTAGATGAAAACTTGTCACCAAACATGACTTTTTAATGCTTGAAAGATACCATAAATATGATGGATATATTGTAGTTAAAATCGATATAAATGTACAAAATAGGACATCCGAACTAAAATCTTATATCACATGTTTTGGCGTATACTCAGCAGTATAGAGACACCCACGCAGGCATGGAACCGCGCTTGATAAGTCTGGCTTCGTTTATCATTCATTTGACCAAGGTAAGAACGAGATGTAGATAGTAGCGATAAAGTGACTCTACATTCATTAGCTCTCACTGACACACATGACACTGCATTATACATACATGCACACCACATATGTACATAGGTTCTGTAAGGGACCTTTTTTTTCTTTTTTTGCCTAGTTAGCTAGATCGCGACTTAATTGCATACGCGCAACAGTCCGAGCCGAGGTTCGGCCACTTTGACACCCTCGGATGTTGTTGCAAAGCTTTCGTGGCTGAGTGCCTTAAGCGCTCGCCCCCAAGCCCGGTAAAGCTGTAAAAGCCGTAAAGGCTCCAGAGCCCCTAAGGCTAAAAGTATAGACAGATCGAAAAAAATATATGTAGATAGTGTGAGTGTGGTCGATAGTACGAATGCCGCTGATTTAGGATATTTAATATTTTTTTATTCCTGAATGTCTTTACTTTTGACACGTGTGAACTGCTGCACAAATTTTTTTTAAGCTATACTTTTTGGCCGCCTTTAGTTAAGAGTAAAATTATAAACTGCACGCACATCATGTGACGAAAGTGTGACACGATCAAGTTAGCTATCAATAATAATAACGTAAATTAAATTAAAATAATGTTTATTTATACACCGTTAAATTAAAAAATAAAAATAATATCAGCCTGTAAGTATCCTACTGCTGGGCAAAGGCCTTTTCCCAAGGGAAGGCAAGGCTTAATCACCACGCCAGCCCACGACGTATTGGCGATTTCAAACATCGAGAAATCAGCAGTTCTATATTTTCCACACATACAGTGGTACTACAATAATATTTCTCAGGCGTTCAGATTTCCTCACATGTTTTCCTTCACCGTTAGCTGATAGAGTTACTGATGTTTGTTAATTTGAATTAGTAAATGTATGCGAATTCCGAAAAATCCGTGGATACATGTCGATGTTCGAACATACGGAGATCGAATCTATATTCCGCCTATCTAAATCACTCAACCACCACGACCGTTCAATTATTATTATACAATAAAAAAAAGTCAGTAAAATTGGTTCACATTATTATATTTTTGGAGTTATTTTTATTTTGTTTAGTCACAGAACTAATCATAATTAAATAAATTATTATCTGATGTTAGTTAGTACGTACGTACGTAAGTAACATTTACGCATAAAAATGCCTGATCAAAATCGACATAAGGAGCGAACATTTTACTATCAAATATTTAGTCGATAATTGCTATTGTACGTTTGTGCGTAAATGAATACGAAAAATAATTCGTTATCGACAATTTGTTTGCACAACACCAACTTAGAACAAGCTTAGAACAGTGGAGAATGACATTTGGAATTGGTAGCCGGCTACGCAGCAGGGGGCGGTGCCTCATCCACCATTTTATTTTATTATTTTTTGAAAACCCTTGTTTATCCAGTCCGAGGCGTCGCGGCTCACTGGCCGTTGCAATCAATAAAACTCTGTGACCGTAAAAACTACGCCGGAATTAAATACGCTGTTCTGCGTCCATTGTAGGCAGTTACCTGCTGTCATGCTCGAAAGCTTTTAGCAGTATAATTAAAAAAATATTCGTCAATCAATTTTAAAGTCGGGACTAGGTGCACTCACCTCGGCACGTTTACACCTTTTGTAAATATGTAATTATTTAAACAAAGTTTTAAGTAAGGTTTTGGCATGGATAGATGAAAAATTATACACTATTGAAAATTAATATTAAAAGATAATTTAAATTGAGACAATAGGTCATGACTTTAATTGATTCTGCTGGAAATACGTACTATTGAAAGTACCCAGTCACACCATTTTTCAGTTGGAATATATGCGACATGCATATGCATCATGCGTTATATGGTATGTAACTAAGTTCAAGTTTTATTGCCTTCAACATCAGTCTTGGCTAAGTATTAACTGTAAATACACGTATAACGTGATATTAATCATAGACGGTAACATCCTAATTATAAATTTGAACAAACCAATCACGACGTACTTTTACTTAGATACGAATTTTTCCGTGACAACAAAACATTCGCATTCGGATGTGAACAATTTGAATTGTGCGTTGTTGATAAGTACTTAAGGCATTGTAACATAGTTATTAGAAACTAGCGGCCCACCCTGGCTTCGCACGGGTAATTAACAAAAATTTCAAAAATTATAAATTTTAACACACACACACATTCTTCTTTTTGTGTCGGGGGTTACTAAGAAAGAGTACATTATAGAGAAAGTTTTTTAATGTTTTTTTAATTTTTTTTATATTTATTTATTCTATTTATTTCTTATGTTTATAAAAATATCATATCTACAAAACTACTACGGCATTACTATTGCATATTTAAACATAAAAAGTAGTTATTGTGACGTAACTGTAATCCCAGACATTTTTGTAGATATTGATGTCCTCTATAATATTGTAGTACACCACTTTGCTCTATTGTCAATACTTTTCCGCAGCGTACATGAATTTTATTTTATTTTAATCATCATCATCATCATCAACCTATATTAGACCACTGCTGGACATAGGCCTCCCCTAATGAGCGCCAAAGCGCCCTGTCTTCAGCTGTCCGCATCCAGCATCTGCCTGCAGTCTTTCGCAGATCGTCATCCCATCTGGCTGGAGGGCGTCCTACACTACGTTTGCCGAGTCGCGGTCTCCACTCAAGAACCCGTTTACCCCAGCGGTTGTCGGTTCTTCGCGAGATATGGCCGGCCCACTGCCACTTCAGCTTGCTAATTTTTTGAGCTATGTCGATAACTTTGGTTCTCTGTCGGATGTATTCGTTACGAATCCTATCCTTCAGAGAAACTCCGAACATAGCTCTTTCCATAGCACGCTGAGCGACTTTGAACTGGTGGACCAACCCTACCGTGAGTGTCCACGTCTCAGCTCCGTAGGTCATTACGGGTAGGACGCACTGATTGAAAACTTTCGTTTTCAAACATTGCGGTATGTATGACGAGAAGACTCTACGTAGTTTCCCAAACGCTGCCAAACCCAGCTGGATCCTTTTCTTGGCCTCCTTCTCAAAATTGTTTTTACCCAACTGCACAATCTGCCCGAGGTAAGTGTACTCAGAAACAATTTCAAGAAGATGACCATCCAGGACGACCGGTCCTGGATCAATGTGGCCATTGATCATGACTTTATTTTAATATTTTAGGAAAACCTGCAGCTAAGTACAGAACTAAATTATATGTGTAAATAGAATGAAGGCCATTTACAAGTTTCCACATATAAATCATTAAATAGATAGAGTATATTGAACATCACAAAATCTTATTTAAAGAAACAGGAATTTAAAATAAGTTTTAATTTCTGCACACTTCTATCGAATAAATCAATATTTAGATAACTAACCAATTTATTTGTAATATTGCCAACTCGAATTAAGTAGGAATTTTGTCTGTACGTAGATTTAACAACTGGGTTATATAATACGTTAGGTTTTCTACAAGCCACGGCTGGTACACGCGGGTTGATTTTACTCAGTATCTCCAAACAGTTAATTAAAGTATGCACAAAAGATATATCAGTTATTTCTCTACGTTTATACAAAGGGAGCAAGTGCAATTTTTTACAGTGCCATGTGTAATCGAGTAAGAATGTTTTAGATTTAAATTGTAGGTACCGGAGAAACCGTTCTTGTAATTCCTCAATGCGAGCGGCGTATATATTATAATTGGGATTGCACATTTGAGAGGCGTATTCAAAATGGATTCGAACAAAAGAACAATAAAGAATTTTGAAGGTTTTAATATACTTAAACTCGTTGGATAACCTAAATACAAACTCTAATGCTTAGAGACTTTTTTGATCACATTGTCAATATGCACATCGAAGATCAATTTGGAGTCGAAAATAATATTAACTCGCGTTAATATAGTGTTTTTATTTTGGAATTGTGAGCATCGGGTTGGGTCTACGAGTATATGTTTTTTTTTATACTATAAAGGTGGCAAACAGGCAAACGGCCCGCCTGATGGAAAGCGGCTAACGTAGCCTATGAACGTCTGCAATACCATAGGTATCACAAGTGCGTTGCCAACCTTGAACCCTTTATTATTATGTGACATTTAGCGACATTTAAATCTAATTTATTATGAATACAGTAATGTTGAAACTTATCTTATTCTTGTTGAATGGAAACTGCGTCTGAAAGAAATTCGCGTCAGGACAGAGAATTTTAAGGTCAACGGCGTAAAGAAGAATTTTGTAAGTAGTAAAACAGAATGGTATATCTTTAATAAAAATGTTATAGTCATATGGTTTACTCAACGTAAGTCAATTTAAGTGCACCAAAACCGTTTTTTCTTATCAAATTGATTCAACATTATCGTCACTGCGTATTTTATGCGTTACTTAATATAACAAAATATATCTTATAACCTGCCCAGATAACATGGATATGAATTTAAAAAAAAATGCAAATATAAGGTTCTTGCGTTAAAAGAACTTAAACGTACAGACAGACAGAGAGACGCTTAGTTTTAAAGTATGTATAGGTAAGATGAAGATCTAATGATAAGCAAATAGACTAAGTCATTTTTTGCTGTAAGTCTACTCGAAGGGAGATCACTTAAAAAATCTTATTAGGGGGTAATAACAAACACAGGGTGGTGGCAATTTCACACTTTATTAATACAAGTATTAGAGCTAATTCCATCGGTCGACACGTGGCGAATTTGTTTTTCCCATAAAACCCTGAACACCCTCCAAACGCTCAAACATTCAAAATTCAATTCTATATACATTCGAATAGATCTTATCTTGGTGATTGAATGTATAATAATAAAAAAATAAATCACAATGTCAATTTTAAATCCGTAGCAAAAAGCACAAAATGCATTGAACAAACAAGTATAGTCGTGGACAAAAATGCTTGCGTAACATAGACAAAGTCGCAGATTCCGCGGACCATAGATCACGGAGTAATGCGGTCACGCTCTATGGTATTAAGTGTCAGTTATCGTCTCCACGGGGCTTAGTGTGCACGTATAATATATTTTTATGTTTGCATCCCTCCCCTTGTTGTAATAACAACATGAAGTGAGGTTTACTCGGATTGAATACGGTATTATAATGAAATGATTCATATTTAAGTGAGTCCTCCCCTTCGTCTGTTGTAATTTGATGGTGTCAGGGATCGGAAGCAATGTTTCTTATTAAAGTGGCGTTACGACTGTTATTTTTATTGTATTGCTTTGGAGATTTTAATTATGAATTATAATCTCTTATAGTAACATGTTTGTGGTATTACCAGAACTAGCCTCAGATGCAAACGATAAAATAGCAAGAAGTCGGTTTTTTTCTACTACAAAAGTAGCAAACAAGAATACGGTCCGCCTGAAGGTAAGCGACTACCGTAGCCTATGGGCACTTGTAATACCGTAGGTATTAATTACTAACGCGTTACCGACCTTAAAACCCCCTTTTCGCAGGAACACACAACAATGTTATTTGTCTGCGACCTTCTTTAGAGAATTCTTAGAAATCTCCAAAGAAATTTAACTCTACCCTAACTCTCTTTAAAGTGAGTGACAGTGTATTTGTATCTAATTTAATCGCAACCGCCACACACACGGGAATAAATATTGGCTTCGGCGTTGAGCGTTTCGAAATCAAAAATATATCCATCTAACTAACGGCTTTCGTCGTGGTAGATTATTAATATAATACGTCTTACCAGGCCTGTTTTACTAGTCTCTGGTCTTACGATTAGAGTTAAAGATGATTAAAGATTAAATGATGTTAAAGAGATTAGAGGCAAAGGCCTCTTTCCAGAGGAAGGTATGAGCTTAATCACCACGCCAGCCCACGACGTATTGGCGATTTCAAACACCGAGAAATCAACAGTTCTATATATGTACAAGTATTTCACACAATTGTGGTACTACAAGGACATTTCTTGAGCGTTCAGGTTTCCTCAGGGTGTTTTCCTTCACCGTCAGCCGATAGTGTTATCAATTTGAATTAGTAAATGTACACGAATTCCGAAAGATTTGTTGATACAAACTGTGGTTCAGATCTGTGGATAACGAATCGATCTTCCTCCTGTCTAAACCACTAGATCACCACGACTTAATTCAACTATGTACCATGTTACAATCAAAGTAAGTTTCGGTACAGGAGCATCCTATATTGTAACGCTGCTGCTGTGGCACCATCTACTTTTGATTTATACTTTAGTACCAGCGTTCTCCGTTTTTGTTGGGTTATTACGTACTTACTATCAAAATAAGTACATACTTTTCGTGGAGTTATTATAAAAAATATACACGCGGATTCAGTGAAACTTTTTTGAATATGGTTACTAAACATTTTAGACCATTACGTAACGTCCGTAGCGTAATGCGTTACGTAACCTCACTTAAAGCATTTTTTTCCTTACCATGCTCAAAAACTTCAATATCGTTTATAACACTCACAGATTTTAATTCTAAAATCTATTATATCTCGTAACTAAATTTAAGCCCAGATTACCAGTAAGTTCCCAGACTTAATCCAAGATGTGTCGATACCGAAGATAACGCGATAACCGTCCCGTAATAGTCAGAATATCTCCTTAATGTGTGCGTAATACGACACGCGGCCGCCACGTGCCGTGGGACACGCGAACGACGCCACTTTGTTTGTCCACGCAGATTTACCGGGATTAGCACTTTAGTGAACGACTGTATGGTGATATAACACTCGCTTACTGTTCCATTTTAATTACAGATTGATCCTCACGATAACTCTGTTGATATCAGTCGCTCGTAAATTAGACAAAAGGATTACTAAGAACAGATTCGGATGTAATGGTATAACAATTATAATGGCTGGAGACAATGGTTTGGTTTATCCAATTTTTTTTACGAGTTTTCATTTTATTACTCGTTCGATGTAGCGGTATCTCTGCTTGTGGGCTGCGTTTGTAATTACTCCTCAACGCTTAGCTTTATTACATTGGATAGTACAAAATAACATTTTTAACGGATTATAATTGATGCAACTGGACTAATGAATAATAGCTATGTATTATTTTAAAAGAAAACATGGTTTTATAGACCGTGATTACGACCTAGAACTATCGAGACGAATCCAAAACAATTAAACTCAACGAGGATGTCGTGTTTTGTTGAGGCGTTGCTGTGACCAGTATCCGGGCCCATCATCATAAATATTCCACAATTCAGTTCAAACGGTTAAGTGGAAGTAATTACATAGTTGCGTGATTTGACTCATACATGATCAACCACGACGTGGATCAATTGCTAACTAGTGGATAGGTAGATTGCTTATTCTTATTTGCAAATCTTAAGCCCTATAATTCTACATGTACTTTCAATTAACGTTAAGTTTGGTTAAAGTAACAACCTTTGGGCTTCTGAGCATTGGATATAGGTATTTGAGTTGAATACGCTGCGATATTGTTGCCTACATAGGATATTACTGTCGTAGATTTTATTACATGCACGGCAATTTTATATAAAGACCTCCATACACCATGTATAACACCCGTTATAGTGGCAATTTTATGTGTGGCGCGTTCCTGTATTATCTGGTGTATGTTCAGCTGCTTAGATGCGTGCAAGCGGGCATGACGGTGACGGCCGCTAATGGACAACCGATCTCTCGATGGTCGCCGTTGATTTTGAATTCTACTTTGCTTATAATCACACACAGTTCCATCGCTTCGCCTTAATAATATAAAAAAAAGGATTGCCTGAAAATATTCTTTATACCTGTATACAGACAGTCTCGTATAACAAATACGACATTTTATTTTCTATATTATAACAAAATTTCACCTGGGTAATTAAGTTTTGATATCATATAAAGGAATCATTAATTATTACATTGATATAAATATTACTAAAACATGTTTCTCTTGTAACAAACAGTGCCTACCTTGCATTACCTAGACCACTGGATTCGAATGGTAAATTTTATAGAAATGGAAAGAGTCGCAACGTCAAACAGACGGATTGGAGGCAATGCTTGTAGATAGTAATCGGATTTGTGAATGAGTTTATGCAACATATAGCCAGACATTAAAATATTTGATTAGAAATTTAAAAAAAATGGTTATCACTATTTCATATATTTTTAGTAGAAATAGACATAAATTATTCGTACCCTGTTTTAGATTTAGTATGACTAATAAAATATTTTCAGATAATAAATCGTGTTAGGTTCTAGGTGTTAGGTTTAATAAGATCCCGTAGCACATTACTGATTTCCCAGACAATGAGTTCCAGGACCTTGTCAATCAGGTTTTACTGTAAAAAAGTTATTATAGGGTGGATCATTATGTGAATGATAATAATATCTGGACGTGACTCCCTCTCTGTGCATCCATTAAATTATTAATATTTTAAATTATTAACTGAAAATATTGTTCGCATAGTTGGATCAAAAAAAAAAAGAAGATAAGCCCGACTGACTTTCTTGTCGGTTTTTCTCGATGACTGGGATGTTTTATTTTATTTTATTATGGTATTAGTGTTTAACGTTCATAAGTGTGCTTTTTTGAGGCCTAAATGAATAAAATATTTTTTGATTTTATAAAATGAAATAATTTATTCCAGCAATCACCTCCTTGGTATATTAAATAAATAGTTGTCAAAATAAAACAAGCCAACTTCATGGAGTAGACATTTTGCTACGATATGTAAAAAATCACTCATAATTTTTTCACAACGCGCTTAAAGAAGTACCTACTTGTGTAATTTCAAAAACGAAATGATTCCTTCTTACATGAAACCTAAGAATGCTGTACTAAATCAAGCGATATAGTAAACACTATCCTCGTAACAACTGCTCAGCGGAACGTGTCCGATTCAATTCCTAGTTTATAGGCCAAGTGCTTGCCTGAATATATAACGGTAATCAAACCTCGTCGTGTCGATACAGCTTAAAACACTACAGTGCTTATTCCTGTTCTTCTTATTGTCACAGACAGTATGTAGTTTTTCCTCATAATTGTATTTTTGGTATGTGACATCAGGCAAACAAATTTGACAAATATTAAAAAGAAAACATGCATTCAAAGTTAAAGTCGTTCTTATATTATTCTTGAAAAAAATTAATTTAATTTGTTCAGTTTTGTAGGCGGAAACAGAAGAATACGAAATTATGGTTTAATCTATTTTAAACAGGTTAAATAGTCTACACACTTTATTTGAGAAATTGTAATCATTTTTATCTTTTAATTATATATATTTATTTTACCTTAGTTGTTTCTTCATTACTTCATTTATTGTGTTTTCGGTCGCTTTCCGAAGGCATCCTTAGATCTATAGGTCATTTATTATTTAGGTATGGCAATTGTGATATGGCAACTGTTGCGTTGCAATATATACATAAATAAGAAGGCCGTATACAAAGACAGCATTTTACGGAAGGAAGAACTTTTGAATTTAATATATAGAACGATACTAGAAAAGAATTGTTGAAAAGAGACATAATAATTCATTTTCTGACTACTATCAATTGTCCACGCGACGAAATCTCATCACTTAGTAAAGTACACTAGTTAAGATGAGACGCGGTCGCAAGTGCTATGCTCGAAAGAACCGAATATAACCCGAAAGAGGCAACCACAACTCGTACTGATTATACCTATTTAAAATAAATTTGTATGGACTAAATACCGCTCGCATTTCCTCTTAAAAATCTGTAGCAAAACAACTATCTCTGCGTATTACTGTAGGTTTATTTTCGACGACATCGTCAAATATAAGATAGAATGCTTTACAAATATTACAATTATCGTTTTAAACACGAAACATCGTTCATAATATAATATTCATTGTGCAGTTTACACAAAAAATGATTGTACATTTGAGCGTATAACGTAATAAAAATAAACAAAATGGCCGATATGATATCGAGCCAAGCCCTCTGGCGATGAAAAATAAATAAAAATGAGAGGCCGGGGAGCGAGCGCGCCGGGAAAAATGAAAAGCCACTTAGTGCGCCCCCTTTCGTCCGTTGCCAAGTGAGGGATTTTGTAACAAACTAAGACCTCCCTTTTTTCGTGACAATGTATATATAATATACACTTTATGTATACTTTTAACATTCGTTTTTGCTGGCAAAGTCAGTAAATCAATTTCAGATAAAAGAAACTATGTGTGCAGCAATTCACACGTGCCAGTGATACCTTCAGCAAAATAAAAAAATAATCCTTCAAAATAATTCTAATTCCGCGGGATTCGACTTATCGACCACTCGTGAGTACCTACTGCGTATAAAGTCTGGTCGTCTCACACCACTAGGCCCATCCGATGACGATCACAATCATGAAAATCAGGACTTGCATTAACCGTGCATAATGTAAATGTATTCTATCTCATTCTCTCGTAAGCTAAATCCTATAGTTGTATATGGTTGTCTCTTTTTATTGTCGCTTTTTCGTTTCATCGAGTTTCTAATCACAAAGGTGCTAAAGAAGTTTTCACTTCAAAAATATTTTAATTTTTATACAGTGTAATCTCACTAATCCGGCACTATTAAAAACCGGAGGGTGCCGGATTATTGGAATGTTCGGATTACTGGGTTATACTGAAAAAGTCATCGGTAATAAATAAAATAAAATATTTCATAGAGAGAATAAATGTATGTACATAATGTATTATGGAACAATTGAATTAACATGTAGGCACATATGTAATTAACTAGTTTTGAAATACATAATCCTTAATTGAGGTCTGCTTTCAAAGCGCACAGGTATAGAGGGGAAAGGGAGGCGTGGGCGGAGGGTGCCGGATTATTGGACGTGCCGATCTATCGAAGTGCCGGATTAGTGAGATTATACTGTATTTATATTAAGTAAAAGCGCTCTGATATTCATCACTATGTATTATATGGCTATGTATATCATTTAGCACTTTTCTGTCTGTCAGTTTGTCCATTAGATTTTTTAAATACTTTTTCGGTTTTACCGTTTGGCCACATTCTCATCTAATGTAAAATGACGATATGGCCCAAGATGGTAACACGCTAAGCCTAGTAGGGGAATTCGATGTCAAGTACAGCTTATCGTTGGAGCCCCATTTATCCGATTTACATATTTAAATATGTTCCTGAAGGTATTAGTATCCATTTTAATATATTACATGACATAAGGAACAATTAGAAAATATTAGTATTTGAAAAACGAATAGGTATTTCTCAGTATTTTCCCGTAATCTATATTTCGTCAGTAGCACAATTTATGTTGATAAAATTTATGGGCATTAATGACGTCGGACGGACGAGCCGCGAATAGGTTGGGGCGGTCATATTTCATGATTTCCCGCGCTTTTCCCTCCAATATATTATTTTTTATACGCCTCTGCGTCGCCTTTGTGCTTGTAAGGCCAACAGTTTACGTTCTGAATATGAATTGGAGTGAATCGCGCAAAGGGTTTTTGTTATGCGCTTGAATGCTAAATATTCATTAGGCTTAAGCGCATCTTTGTTTGCTTTTTTTGTTATTTCATAGGATCAAATTTATTACAGTCACTATGGGTTCAAATTAAACAACACAAAATAAACCCGTTTAAAGGTTTAAATATCATCTAAATATGGAAAACCAAAGATGTCTCACAACAAATTAAGCCTTCAATCGGAAATCGTACTTGGGGCTCACGATGCGGATGATAGACGTACTAAATTAGATGTACTAAATGTGTTATCGCACCGAATACAAACGTAGTGAGTAAATTTTATTGTAAAAAAATTAGTAATTTATCATTTACTACTTTTTATTCAGGTAAAGGAAATGCGGTTTAGTCCTTACAAATGTATTACTCTGTTTATCTCTGGATAAAATGGCACTTGAGCAATATTATTACACATTAAAACCTATATCTATCACTGCGATGTTCATGTTTTGATATTTTCCGTAATTATTATAAGAAATAAGAATTTTCTAAATTACTAAAATTGCCCAATAATACTGACGTATCACACACTCAGCAACCAAATTGGACTAATATAAAAATTAAAAATAATCACCCTTCTTATATGATTCTTGAATTTTTTTAAATTATAATCAGTACAGTTTTGGAGGAGGAAATAAGGGACAAAAAAATATGATTTCGTCGATTTTACATAAGTACACTCTGAACTGCAGCTGTCTCTCTCGCGTTGTATTTGATTATTCGGGCATAGCGCGATAGATATAGATTTCTGATAAGAAAGATAGGGCACAGATAAATGTCTTTGGAGATTTGTATCTACTTAGGGTAGACCGACTGTTAGAATACCTGAACATTACGGAAGATCGCAGCCAAATAACCTTGTGTTGTATTCCTGCGGTGAGTAGGGTTTCCAGAGATCCTTGGGATAGCGAGGTTCTAGGTCAGCAACGCACTAGTGATATCTATGGTATTACAAGCGTCCACAGGCTACGGTATCAGCTTACCATCAGGCGGGTCGTATGCTTGTTTGTCTTTGTAGTATAAATAAAATTCTTCAATATTCTTGGCACTCGGGTTCCTCAAATAAAAAATTACTACGCACCTGAGGTATTCTTTAATGCAATTAAAACAGCCAGTTTTGAAATATATTACCCTAGATAGCCATTCTTTATACCATCTAGATAACACCAAATTATAATTTAATTTAAATATATATCAAAATTGAAGCCTTTGCCTAACCCTATCTAAACTCATATAATATAGTTTAATCTACACCAGTATTCTTTTTATTTTTAACTAGCTGTGCCCGCGGCTGCGCTCGCGTGGACTACAGAATGCCGTCGATCAGGCATACGCGCGAATCGTACACGTTTTTCCGAATTATTTTTATTCGTACGGAACGTCTTTATCTAAAATAAATGTAGCCTAAGTTACTTCTACTAAAATCAGCTATCGGCCAGTGAAAGTCCTGTCAAAATCGGTCCAACCGTTTCGGAGATTACACGGAACAAACAGACAGACATACAAAAAAAAAATATTGTAAATACCGTTCAACTGTGACCGCTGGCGACAAATCTCATCGGTAGTCATCGCCGTCACGCCGGTGCGGCTTGTAAAAATGTCTCTTTACGTCTAGTAGTTATATCGTAGTAGGGAGGGAACTCGCTTTCTACGGGTTTGACCAAATATATCGCAGCCATTGTTGTGTAAAATCCTAGTTTAAAATTTAAAACTCAAGATTACTAATTGATTAAATTAACCATAGTCCAAAAACCACAAATTAACATTCTAAAACTCGTTAATACGGTAACCCTCGTGAGGTTTTAATGAAGCAATCATGTTTCATTGGTAGCTTATACGGACACCTCGTCGACCGACCTGAGTTCGAAGCCCTGCAATGTACCTGGACTTTTGGTGAAGAAAATCATCCTGACGAAACCATTGCATGTTGGTAACGCATTTTCTAATGCCCACCTGAATGTCTACCATCCAAAAGTTGATGAGATTGTGGCCATAACGCTAAACCATATAATGAATTTAATACAATCTATTGTCTGAATAAAGTTAAAAAGGTTATAAACCACACTTGACTCCCAGCAGTAGATCGCAGCGCACACCCCAATACTTCGACTATAATGTGTTACGAGTATTTTGGCAGATGTGACAATTACAAAACCCGGTCTCGATTGCGGCTGAATACTTACAGATAATCTTTTAAACGGGTCCACACTATTGAAATTTTCGTTCAACGACCCTCATAATATTTTTATTACATTGCTATTTCGCTGCCAGTTCGCGTCGGAACATCTAAGTAATAAAAGGCAATGTATTAGAGAGGATTTTAAAGGGTATGTCACAGTATATATTTATCACTCACATTTTAAAAATATAATTTGAGTAGTATTTTTATACTACGTTAAATTAAATAATTTAGCTAGCTAATGTTTGTGTATAATTTCTAATGGTTCCAAATGAATATATGGATAAAAACGGTGTGACGTTAAGTATAGGATAGGGACCAGCTGCCGGACCACTTGCAATTGCTTGATGATATGTTTCAAATAAGGAAAATGCTCTAACACCACTAACCAGGCTTATAGTATTATTATTTTTTACGCATATTGCAAACCATTAGGCTACCTTTCTATATTATATGATAATTAAGTGGGTTACACATAACTATTATATAATAAATAACCTAAATATAGAACTAATAAAGATTAAGATAATCTTCAATAATTAATAGGTACCTATTCAATTATATTTTTCATAAATGACATATTTATATAAATATCCTTGTTTATTCTTCATACGTAACATCTCACAGCGGTTTATTGAAATACAGATTTTTTTTTCTAAATCTCTTAACGTTTGTCATGTACGAGAATGTATGGCTATAACTTCCTATAAATCGGCATTCGTTTCCATATATTTATTGATTATCAAAAGTATTTACATAGTGCAACAATATTTCTTTTTGTTTTAGTACGAATAAATTAAAATTTTTATTATAATAACCAAATATTATGTGTACCGTTTACAATGATATATCTTATAGCTTCTGCTTTAACAATCACCTCGGGATAGAGATGGGCCAAATGTTGAAAAGAGAGATTATTGATAACAATAATTGAAACATGTGTCGTGGTGTCATTTTTGACAGGCGCAGGCATTGTTTACGACTCTTTTACCGGTTACCTCAATAATATTATCTATTTATCTTTATTTGGTGCAATAAAAGCTTTAACTCGACACATGTCATTCATAGTTACGTTGTTACGAACAATGAGTTGTTAGAGGGCGCCACCAGTTCACCTAGTGTTATTAACATGAACAAAATTTGTAATAACAATAATAACTTAATCCAGTTTAGCGAAATAAACTTTGATAAAACTTCCTCACTTATCGACAGTATTGCGGGAGTTATTCACTGCGTAGAGCAATTGCTGAATTGAAGTTTGCTAATTAATTATATCACATACAAAATTATTCTGTAAAAATAAATAAATGTGGTTACTAAAATTATGATAAACTTATTAGAAATTGGCCGGGAGATGATTACAGTTTCACGGTATGACAAGAAGAGTATGACAGTTGACCGGGCGTGAAAAACCATCGCACCCTATTCAGGATTCCGAGTCTCCGATGTATTAGTTTAAGTAGAGTATGGTGGCCCAAAGAATTGGATATTTTTTATCTCACACGAAAATATGTTAATTTAATATGTTTTAAGAATGGCCAATAAATTAAGTTGATGAAAAAAAATTGAAGTGTGAAGTTTAAAAAAAGAACACAACATTTTTAAAACTTATGTTGTTTGTTGCATATTTCAATTATATAAATTGTATTCGATTTCCTTTATAATATCTTCATAGTATAAAGGGTTAAGATCAATGAAGCGGTCAGAATAAAATGATGTGACGATAAACGCTTGATGGATGATTCGTATCGCTCGTAAACACATCAGACGTGACGGTCGTTGTTAATTCATTTCCTAAATGAAGTTCAGCAGTTGTACTGAATTATCTGTAATTTAAATCTTTTATTTAGTAATACGCGGACGGTGCTTCTATGTTTTGATTTTCACGGCCATTTTTAAAACTCAAGACTAATTGTGAGTTCTTCATATTAAAATAACCATGTCCTTCTTTATGCGATATATAAAATGTAGAACAAGTTATAAAACCTTATAAAAAGCAGTTTAATTGATCCGTCAGAGAATGGATTGACGGCCGATATTATTTCATGTTTTTATATGCAGTGTTGGTTATTGGCGAAAAAATAATACCGAAGCAAATCACTATATTGTCAGATTTTGCAATGTGTGTGGTGATCGCAATTTATTTGGGTTCGGGCACTACACTGCTATAGGCATTTTGTCGCTTACTTAGATGTAACCGGTTGCTGGATTGAGTGTCTCAGATACCATTTCGTGTCTACACACTGTTCAAATTTAATGTATACTTTACCCTTTGATTAAATTTACTTTATACATAGTTATATAATTATAAGATATACGACGTGAACTCGAGCGTGTTTCCGAACACATATTACTATTAAATAAGATGAATAATAAGATATTATTTCTAATACATACACGATATAAGTTTTATAAAATTTTCAAGCAAACATTCAATAAATATTCAATACATTAAAACTAAATTGTAATTCATACTGATCACTACCCTACACGGCAGAGTGGTATGATAGCTTCGTCATGACCCCCAACGGACATCTCCCGAGATCTGATCCCAAACGTGCCATAACCTTAACTAGCGCATCTGTCCCTCTGTTCATCGTTGCGCGATAACAGCTGACGGAGAAGAGATGCTAGATAGTTTTCGCCAGTATTTAGTTTGTCATGTAGTGATTTTTAATTTTTTACATACTGTGCCCCACGGTTTCACCTGTGTTAAATTTATTCGACCACCTCTGTATAGCGCCGTCGTCAATGGACCCATTGTTTTCATTTCCTGTATTTGCCTACAGATTGCCATAATGTTTAACGATCGTTCGTCCTCATCAGGATCGTAATGTAAATTTATATTATAATTTATAATCTTCCTCGTTTTTTTATCGTTATTGGTTTGGCGTAGTTGCCACAATCTCACCTGATGTTAAGCGACGATGTAGCCCAAGATGATAACACGCTAAACCTAGTAGAAGACTGGCTCTCAAGTGCAGCTGCCGGAAACCACCTATTGGTGCTTGGCGACAGATTTGCAAACTTGAGGGTGGTACATTAGAAACAGTCCTTACCACCATGCTATGGTTTCCTCACGATGTTTTCCTTCACCGAAAGCTCAGGCTCATTGCAGGGATTCGAACTCGCGTCAATCGACGCGAAGTCGTACACGCTACCACTGAGTCCATAGACCACGCTATAGATAGCGCTTGTAGTTCTGAATATCAATTGATTAAAAAAGAACAGACGCACCCCACTGTTACGTATTTTTTCCTTAGTCAGGTTACATTTTTTTTAAACTTTATTACTATTATTGAATGTAGACTCTTACATTATGAGACGATATTCCTATGTAAGTTACCTATGAATGGTTTGAAATATCTTATTGTGAAACTTTTATTCTATCGCGCAGAATTTTTTCGTCCATCTATCGCATTACATTAAATTGTCGCAAATAAAATTGAATTTTATGCCGTGTAGTCAAGGATTATAATCGTTCGGAACATGACATGTCGCATTACATTACATTGTTGCAAATAAAATTTAATTTTATGCCGTGCAGTCAAGGATTAAAATCGTAAATTCGGAACATTGTATATGTTAATGTGTGTTATTAAAGAATGTGTGTCAGACGTCTTCAATAATTTGTATTTTATTTTTATTTTTAAAGTTTCACTTGCATCGTGTTTTCATAAAACCACACATTTTTTTTCTAAGAGACCCAAGAATATGTGTAAATTTGTGTAATATTATATGTATTAGCTAACCCTTGCGAATATTTCGCATATTATAGAATGTAAATAATTTAACAGCTGTCATTTTAGTTTAAACATATTGTTAATAGATGGCGCCTGAATACGTTTTAATTGGTATAAACAACAGATTTAAAAGTTTTGTAATAATTTTGTTAACGAAACATTATTTTTAAACTATTTGTCTGTGACATATCAATAGCGGGAACAAGTTTTAAAATGATGTAGATGTAGATTAATCTTGATGTAGTATTAACGGTGATATTATAACCAGGAAAAATACCTTTCAGAAATAATATACATGACAGTTAAGCGAATTACTATTGTTAACAGGTAAACAGGATACTCAAAGTGCAATTACACGACGAGTGCCAATATAATTGTTGGCGGTTTAAAGGGAACGCAAATAATTATGCAGGGAAACATACCGCTCCAGCTTCCTTGCTCGTCATTCTGAGTATTTAACGGCGCGTTAAGGACGCCGGCGACGCCTTATTCTAGAAATTTCTATTTTCTTTAATATATCTATTTTTTGTTTATTTTACTTCAATTTATTTTCGAAGCAATGATGATGACGGAGACCGCGTCGATCGATGTGGGTTCGAATGCCTGCAATGATCGTAATAAAGCTAATGCCAGCCTGGTTAGCTATTACCCTCAATTTAAAAATATATCGCCAATCACCTATATATGTGTTCAAGCAGCTTTACATGATGCACATTTATTAAAATATAAACTGTTTAAGCAATATTAAATGCTTCCTATATTCCTATATCGAGAAATAGCAAAATTATTGTAACTGAATATTTAAACCCCCTATTTAATCCCTTAGGAGATGAATTTTCGAAAATCCTTTCAAAATACTAACTTACGTTTGTACTGTATGTTAAGTATTGATATGTTGCTATCAAAACTAATAAAGAGAAAAAAGGCTTAGTCCGAGAGTATATGATAATACCAAGTTATTAAAAATCGAGAATTGTTTTATGATAGAATTCAAAAGGGAAGTAAGCCGATTAAAAAGCTTAGAAATATACAAATTCTAACAAATAATATATCACAAAGAAGTTTTCCCCTGCAATCTAATTAGACTACGATAAATCACGTTTGATGACTAGTTCAAGCTAACAGTGATTGGAATTTGGACAAGATCACGGCTTGTAACCCAAAGTTACACAATCCACGAGTTTACAGTATATAAAAAAAATAAAGTGAATTATTTAATAATATTTCTATAATGAAGAAAAGCATAAAACATTACAAATCTGGACAAAAATAATTGTTCATTTATCGTTCATTTACCCTGTTTAATTCCGTCATTCACGAAGGGGAAAACGCCGCAAGCATGGAACTGGGAATGCCTTGCTGAAGAATATCGGCCCATCTCACTTTGAGTCATGTCGCACAAACTGTTTTCGAGAGTCATTACGAAGCTACAAGTTTGACGACTTCCAGCGTCCCGAACGAGCCGCTTTCCGAAAAGGCTTTAGTACCGTGGACAAACTACATGTACTACGGCAGGTTATACAGAAGACCAATCAGTATAATCTGCCTCTTTGCTTAGCATTTTTGACTACGAGAAAACCTTGAAATTGAAACCTTGAAACTTGGGCTGTACTATAGTCTCACGAGCGGTGTCACGTTGACTACCGGTACATCGAAGTATTGAAGAACTTGTATGAAAGTACTATGTTTGTCCGATGGCCGATGAGGCCAAGGAGTTGTAGAGTGGCGGCCACGTACCAGAATACGTAGCGTGGGTAGACACGCCACAAGGTGGACCGACAACCTGGTAAAAGTTACGGGGATCCGCTGGACGTAAACAGCGCAGGACCGCTTATTGCGGCGAATATTGGGGAGGCCTATGCCCAGCAGTGGACGTCTTTCGGCTGAGATGATGATGATGCTGGTTTTTGTCTGTGAGTCACGTGATTGGAAACGCAAATCTGGAAACTTGTCATCATCGTTCAATTAATATACACGGTTGAGTGTTATTAAATTATTCCTAAGCGTGGAAAGACTAACTTTAAAATTATACAGTTGCTGAAGAAATTTAATAAATTTCATAAATAAAAATTCTAGTAAAATGTACTATACATTTTACCTTACTCTTATTTTCTGAACGATGACGTCACACGTTTTCAGTAAACCATAAGGGTACCCTCTTGTGCGATATTTTTGTTCACATTAAAAAATGTCTTTATATTAATTTCAAAGGTGTATAAATATCAATTCTCAGGTATTATTTTCAATAATATAAATTTATTCAAACACTTTTTCAAAAGTTTTCTACTCTCGGATTTTAAACGCTTCCTTGTATTAGTGTACCTTATAAATTTACGTGTAATTTACGGAAGCATCACACTGCAATTCAGAATACTCCTCCTGGAAAGAAGCCACATAGTCTCTCTCCCCCTATTCGCCCCACCCCGAACCGGGGGAAGCTATTAAGCCAAGCCAAAACTAATTTAAATTAAATCCTAGTGAATTACCCGAGGAGGAAATTGTCGAGCGTACCCTCGATGCTCTGAGAAGAGTACAGTCACGAATAAAAATATTTTAAATAATTACTTTTTTATTTATTTTAATAAATGTGTTTTCTTGTTAAATGTAAGTAGCCTAAATGACGTGTAATTGAGGAGCATGTAGGAGAGTGTAATGTTTTATTAATTTAGATATTTGAATAATTCAGTAAAACCTCGATAAGTTTAAGTTCAAAGGAAATGTAAAATAGTTTGAGTTATGGAGATTTTATTATAACGGGTATTATACCTGGCGTGTAGTGGTTGCGAAACAATCGAACACAATTTTCATATCCTATTTCCCAGCAAGTAGTAGGTAGTGTATTTTCGATTTTGTTCGAAGGGCTGTATACAATTCAAACGTAACTTATAAAGTTTACAAACACTTTACTTATTTATTAATATTTTGCCGATAAAGAAAATAACTAACTACTAGTAAATAAGGACATACAGTATCTTAGGAATCGAATTTTCTAAGATTATGACGTATTATTGATCAAATATGTAATGGTGTTTAATATGATTACGTAATTCATCTTTCTACCACTAACCCACAAACTACTCTCTTCATAATACAAAGAAATAATTTTATTTATAAATAACCAAAAACTGACCGAATTAGCATTTTATACATTTATTGAAGTGAAACTTCTTATGCGACTTCCAAGCGTTAAACGTTAAATGTTAAACGTTTAACGCACATTATCGGTCTCTCCTCTTTGTGTGAGCCAGAGCGAGAGAGTAAATGTCGGTGTGTATGTATATTGCACACTGCTTAAATAAAATAGAAAATGTATTTTAAAATGCAGTTTCACTTCTATCGTGTGTGAATCGCACACACCTTTTTTTTAATTAATATACTGTATAATTTAATATGACTAACTTAATTTTATAAACTTCGTAAAAACACTCTCATATTATATATGATTGCGAATAAAGAAGTACAACTAGTATTTCTAATTTAATAACTTGACTACTCGACTGTCCCATCTATATTGCTTGCGGGCGGCGAGGCTCAGGCTTCAGGCCGCGTCGTTACATGTACCATTTGAATATTATCTAACTCTCCCCACCCTGCACCCCTTACCACCAAGTTTAGACACAACTGTGAGGCCTCAACGCCTTAATTAATGCAAATTTGAGTGCTAACAAGATTATGATTCCGGACGCTTTTTGAGTTCGTACCTACACTTAGAGGCGTGTAAGTTAAGTGGCTGTATGTAGATTAGGGATGTAAGTGCTTGTGTAACTTTCAAGTTACAACACTTGTTAGCAGATGTATAAGAAATCAGAATAAACAGAAAATTATACGATTACCTACTAAACTGAGTTTTTAACCCCACGCAGTGAATTGACAATCACTAATGTCAAACATGAAAATAATGTTGCCACATTCATTCTTTCCGCGATTCTTCTCGCGAAGTTTTATTATTACTTCCCTTGTAGATTTATCACAACTATTATTTTTCCCCATTGTTTTCATATGTAGCAATCACACTTAAGACTTTTTAAAGAGTTTTTAGCGGTAACTTAAAGTGTCATGTGGTGGTTTTTGTTTTAATTCATAAACTTATGTCATTTGGCCCTATATTATGTAATTTTGGTGGCATTTTACGTGATGTAGTGTGGTTGTTGTGCACAAGGGAAGTGGATTACAATAAATACCTAGGAACATGCATTTTAGGTTGCTACAAAGGCTCCCTGGAAAGTTTTAACAAGGGTGCCGCCATATTGTTGGAGCGATATTTAAAGATTAGAGAATATTTCCCTCGCTTTGTTGACAAAATGTAAAATACTTGACACTGGCCTAATGCACGAATGGTGCCGAGCCATAATTAATAATAATAAGAAGACTTTTACAGCACTAAATGGCGCCAAAATTATACGAATAGTGACCTACAACCACAGAGCCACAGAGTGTTCTCTATTTAAATTTGATTAAAAAAATAAACTATTCAGCGTTCTTAATTATGTGACCAGCCAGTAAGTAGTAATACTAGGTTCAGATCTAATGTATACAGTTTAACTATTTATTTTGTAACCAATTATGTGTATCAACGAATGTACCGATAGTATGTAAAAAGTTTTGCGATACCGAGAGAAATGCAAAAAAATAACATGCAATTAGTTACACTTATTAGTTTGAAAAAAATCTTCTCTTTAAATAAGCGTTCTTAATTTATGATCACAACTGTAACTTATCTAACAATATGTCCGATACTACAGTAGGCTTATTAGATTTCACGGATTATAGGTTGATTTCATAGGCCTCGTGGCGCAGTGTTAGTAGGCTCTACTATTGAGCCGAGAGGTCACGAGTTAGATCCACATACATGACTGATTTTTGTGTACGTATTTGTCAGTTGTATATGTCATATACATATATATCTATATAATTTTTCTGTTAGTGTGTATATGACTGAACTACTCCTAAACGGCTGGACAGATTTTGATGAAATTTTTGCGTTGGTCTCTGGATTGTTTAGATTTACAATTGGTCTCGGTAGATGGCGCTGTGTGTAGTCCACACGAGCAAAGCCGCGGGCACAGCTAGTATAAAGTATTACAAACAAGTTTTTTTGAAGTATTAGTAATTAGTGTTGTTTTTTACGAAATAGCTACTATCCACAGCCTACCAATAGTTATAATTAATATTTAGTGGCGTATTTTCAATAACAGCACTGCAACGACGTGGCATTGATTCAATCAATTTCATACATTTTTCTAGGGAGATTGAATTCCATGCTTTAACAAATGCTTCATATAGTTCGTTTTGTATAAAATTGTAAATTTCTAAAAGAACATACTTTTAGATGTATTATGTGACGCAAATAATTTAATATCCTTTTATACTATGTGTAGTTTATGAAATAAACTTAAGTATGTACCTCATTTCTGCGAGACTTTTAATGTAATATAACTATTTTGTTATTTAAGAAAAACTCACTAATTATCTACATGTGAAACATTATACACGTGCGTTAGGGCAAAGGATTTTTTTTTTTGAGATTTCTTCTGGTTTTGAAGTTCGACTGGTGAAACACTGGAATAGAAGTTCTCAGCCAAATAATCTTTTTTTTTTTCGATTTGATTAAACTGTTAGCCATAAAGGCCCTGAAGCCTCAGACGGCTTTTAAAACTTCACCGACTTTGGAGTCATATAACCTTGTATTGTATTCATGCTCTGAGCAGGAACTCCAGAGCTTTTTGGGAAAGGGAGTTCATGCTCGCCAATGCGCTAGTGATACGTAGCTATAGTGTCAGAAGCGTCCATAGGCTACAGTAGTCGCTTACAATCAGGCAGGCTGTACGCTTGTTTGCCACCTTAGTTGTATAAAAGAAGTTTCAAATGGTAAAGGGATAAAAAGAATTGCGTAAAAAAATGCATCACACAGTGTAACTTACTAATGACTGTTCAACCCTTATTTAAAGAACGAAACGATTTGGCGAAAATCGTTTGTATTCCAACCCGTTCCCAGGAAGCTGGGGCGTGACGACTCACAATCCATCAATCATGCAGCACAATTTTCTGATATCGTTGTTTAATTTTAAATCAATTGGTATCGCGCGTGCTTCTCATCAGTCATCAGTCTTGTTTTATCAATATTTATACGCGTTAGTTGCGGACGGGTTGACTTCTTGATGGAAATGGAAATTGAACCAAATAAAGCAATTATGGCTCAGTGGTAGCGTGTTCGGACACCGCGTCGATTGATGTAGGTTTCTATCCCACAGTGGGCTTGAGTTTTCGGTGAACGAATATATTGTAATGAAACTATAGCATCATTTTCTAATGCCCGCCATATTTAAGTTGAAAACCTCTCTGTACCTAATACCTATAAGTAGCTGTGTTCCGGCAGCTGCACTTAAAAGCCAGTCCCCTTCTAGGCTTAGCGTGTTATCTTAGGCCATAGTGGTCAGTCACTAGACCTACAATTATAGTATTAAAAATAGAATATGTTTTTAATTGTATTACCTATAATTATTGGCGCAAGGTGATTTGTAGTGAACGGAGTTGAAGTATCAAAGCTCGGGTTCAGTGGTGAAGTCTTACCAGAGCCTTTCCAGCAACAACACAAACTGACAATGATGATGATATCGGTACTGGAACTAAAAAGAAAGTGTTTTTTTTATTATTATTAGTACTAACAGCGTTTAACTAAAATATCAAGTCTTTCCACTACAAAGGGCGTAAACACATTTTTGAGTAAATTGACTTTTTAATGCACTGTTACTTAGTTACTTATTCACGGTTTCTTTCTGTGTTTTTAAAATTACGATACAATACAAAATTGGCATTACTACCAAATATTTTCTTAAAGCTAAACTCCACTTTTATTTAGGACCAGGTTATAAAACATTAATTTTCACATTACGAGTACAAATATACAATACTCGTGTATTGTATAAAATCAAAAGAGAGTTTTTTCTTTTTTGTTTTTTACTCATTGCCTAAAGTATGTACCTAATTTGGAGTTACGCCCTTTGTAGCGTTAAGAGTCGATTTCACCTAACAAAGACAATGTGGCCGAGATGATACCTAAGTCTTCTAATCGCTCTTAAGTACCTACATCTAACGGAATACAACTTGTGACACACTGCTTTGTGAGAAATGTTCAACTTGATTACGATACGATTATCTAGCTAGCTAGTCATGGCCTCAACGCGTTGATTTCCTTCACCGAAGGCCCTTGCCCTGACAATGGCATCATTCAGATAAATTTCAATCAAGTTTTAGACACGATTTTAATTTTACTACTGAGTGCTGGGCAACGAAAGAGAATGATGAAAGAAGAATGCATATGACATAGATGCGATGACATGGATGTGTCACCAAATGGCACCAGTGACAGAGAAGTTGATGGATAATAGATTAGCTTGGTTGAGCATATCATGAGGAGGAATGAAAGTCATGTATAACTAGAAGAGTATTAAATATGAAGGTGGACTGACATAGGTGTAAAGAAAGACTGGCAGAGAGTTAGGAAGAGAGACAATGTTAAAGTTATGAATGAGTATTGAGATGACTGCTAATAGAAGCGAAGGGAATAGGAAAAATATGTTATACTGACCCTACTACCTACTACCGACTTCTTTATTTGAAAAAATGTACATCTATCTATATTTCAGATACATCTGATACATTTGTTTCTTAAGAAACTACAAAAACGAAAGCGTTCAAGTGAACGCAAACCATTTGCATCATCAGTCAAACGCTTACGCACCCCTCCCTCCCTCTGTACACTCTGTGTCTTGCCTGGTGCGTCAACTAATCGCTTTCTGAATTGCTAACATTACGTTGTACTCATTCAGTAGACCACAATTTCTATAGACCGTCAAGTTAATTGTACCTTTGTTAAAAAGGATGTTTCCAGAATTATTTTCTTGCCTTGAAGAAATATGAACCGGTAGGACTTTAATAGGCTTTAGTAAACTATAACGGCCGGTGTAACAACGGACTAAATGATTTTTCGAATAAGAAATATAAGGGTTTCGTCAAACAATGCGACGGGACGGGACGACAAAGTGACGCTGGCGCGACGTCAACAGTTGTAATATATAAAGGAACGAAGCACGTAGTAACAAAAATAATATGAAAATTCACAAAAATCGTTGTATAGAGGAAGTTATTTCGGATTTTATCGTGAAAAATGTTTTTAAAACGTTTATCAGTGTCAAATATTTTTTTTATGTTATTTGATAGTCGACATGTATATTTTTAGGTTATGTCAAAATTTGCACGACAACTATTTACGTTCTGTGGATATGTTCTTACGATGAATAAGGTATTGTTTATATGAGTATAGAAGACGTCACACAGAGGCGACCCGCCGAGCGCGACGCTCTGTGTGGCGTCTTCTATATAAACTAGTACATTAGAACTGCTGACGTCGCGTCGCCATCACTTCCCATCCGCTGTTTGACGGAGCCCTTAGACTGCAACGATGAGTATTCCATACCTCATTTGATGTTTAATATTTAAAAAAATCCAGTAAAATGTAAATAATACCAGCCTGTAAGTGTTCCACTGCTGGTCAAAGGCCTATAACCGAAGGAAGACACAGGCTTAATCGTCACGCCAGCCCACAACGTATTGGAGATTTAAAAACGAGAAATCCAAAGTTACATAATCTTCGCACATACAGAGGTACCAACTATAAAAACATTTCTCAAACGTTCAAGTTTCCTCACGATGCTTTTCTTCACCGTCAGCAGTTAGTTTTTCTAGTTTACATTAGTAAACGTATTCGAATTCCAAAAAAAATGTCGATACATGCAGGGGCTCGAATCTGTGGACATCGAAACGATATTCCGCTGGTTTAAACCATTTGTTCATTTGTCCTTTGTCACACTAAAATATAATCGGTTTGCGCGAAGAGTACGAGTTTAAACTTTTCTTATATTTTCACTTACGCAAAGGGTTCGATAACTAACGGTCCAAGGTCACACGCAACTTTTTTGATCATTAAAGAAGAAAGGTTTCAAAAAGAAGGGTGTAATAAGTTTAACGTGTCTATGTATCGTGTTTCTGATTGTGGCATTTTATTGATCATAATAGGTTCAGCCTTATGGCCACACTCTTACCTGATCTTAAGTGACGATGTGGTCTAAGATGGTAACAAGCTAAGCCTAGTGGAAGAACTGGCTCTCAAGTGCATCTACCGGAACACACCTATATTGGTGCGATAGATTTTCAACTTGAAGGTGGTAGCTAGCCAGGCGGGCATTAGAAAAAGCCCTACCACCATGCTATGGTTTCATCACAATGTTTTTATTCATCGAAAGTTCAGGCTCATTCCAGGGATTCGAATTCACGTCCATCGTCGCGATGTCCGTACACGCTACCACTGAGCCAACATTGCTTCAATCATCATTGATTCACCTACTGCGAATAAACGAAATACTGAAGTTGACGTCTGACGCACATTTTAAGAATCCGGCACATCACATATATATCTCATTTTAATATTTCCGGTCTAAGCAATATAATCATTTTACTTTTCTTTATTGGTGACTTGTAAGTCTTTGTTTTACTGGAAATGAAAATGTAGCTCCACATTCACCTACAAGCTCTGTAGCTTACCCTCCAAACAGATAAAACGTCCAACACGTGCAATGGAAAATATTGTTAAAACATCAATAAAATAAATAAAAAAACGCCATTACAGTCCAACAATACATTACGCCCGCCGGCGCACGTAAGCCTGGATGTAATGAGAAGTGATGACGCGAGCGTGTATGGCTCGCCTAACGATATAGAAAAGGATGCTACTATATAAACAACAAAAGACAAAAAGAGATAACATGATGTTGATATCAGAATTAGAATTAGTGATAGACAAGCGGAATTCGGATACGGCGAAAATATATATTGAATGTTTTATAGAACCTACCTATACAAAATTTTGTTCACCCTGAATGTGTTTGTGGAAGATAGATATACTCAATGAATTTACACTTATTAAAATTTGAAGTTAATTTTATCTATGTAGGTATATTAATAAATCTATACTTCTGTCTGATATACGTAAAAAAAAAAAACATTTTTTTGAATGATGTCTATTGTAAAGGCTATCACGAATACCAATAACTTTAAAAAGCTTTGTCTGTCTGCATGTTTATATGACTGAATTTAAGTCAAAAAAGGCATGACCGGTTGTCATTCCTCAATTGATAGTGTTCATAATACTTTTAAAAATTTTTACACATTTTAACAGGTTGACAATAATACTTCTACAAATAATAAAACACAAGTAAGACTAAAATTATGAGACGAAAATAATTACTGTGTAGGAAAAGACGTGCAGAGCTGGAAAAATACTCCTCTGCACTTGATAGTAAGTAAAGAAGAAATAGCGGTTAGCAGTTATTCGTGGATCTATTTACAGGCACTATAATTTTAAGTTGAAAATCTATAATAAATCTAATATAGCTAGTGCTTTTCGAACTAACTATACTGTTAGCCTTAAGGGCCCTGAAGCCATTAGAGGCTTTGACAACTTCACCAGATTTATAGAGAGCGCGGAAGGCACTCAGCCGCGAAAGCGAGGCAACAAGCTGAAAGGTGCCAAAGTGGCCGAACCTCGGCTTGGCCTGTCGCCTTAGTTGCAATGAAGTTGCGAAGAGCAACTTAATTCTGCCTTCTGGGAGGAAGGAAGAAACATGCGTCTCTGCATTTAGTAATCTGGAAATTTGTTCTGTCTAACTAGCTAAAAAAAGGTCCCTTACAGAACCTATGTAACTGTGTGGGTGCATGTGTAAAGTGCAGTTTCATATGTGTGTGTCGGTAGCAACTGAATGCAGTGTGACTGTATCGCGCGCGCGGCTGTTGGCATAAGGGCTCCAAGCCGGAGGAACGGAACTAGGCCTGAGTTGCCGCTGGAGATGGTGGTCGTGGCGTATCACTTGAGAGCTATATAGCCACTCTAGGTTTAGCAAGTTACCTGTTAGGCCATATCATCACTTAAAATTACTTAAGGTTGTGGTCAAACCCTATTCTTTATTTCACTAAAGTGTACGAGAAGTGGACTTAATTTTAAACAGCATTCTCTACGAGTCTTCCAGAGGTCGAAGGTGTGCATAGTGTTAAGTAAACAAAATCTAGCAGATATTCAACTGTCCCAAATAGAACCTACGTAGCGAATGCTGGAAAGAATCCCAAGACGTGGCTAACTGAATGTTTGTAGGAAGCGAATTTCACAGTCCAGAACGACTGTTTAGGCGAAAGATCGGTCGCAAAAATTAGTTAGTTGATTTGGTATACTGGCAGTTAAAGAATGGGAAGATCGTTGCTGTCTGTGTGTAGGTATACGCGAGAGATTGAAATAGTATTTTTAAATATTTAGGTGATTTGAGATTTTTAAGTATGAAGAAAAGAAGACAAAGTGTTATTACATTCCTATATTGCCGGATAGATGGCTATTTCGACCTGGCTCGGTATTCAGATAGGTACACGATTTTACTTCCGAAGACGGAAGATGAAACGGAGGAAGTTTATTTAAGAGATCTTCTGAGAGATCCAAGTATGCAACGTCTACATAGTCCAGAAGAGGGAGAAGAACGGTATTTACTAGGAAAATCTTTCTATCAATAGAGATAAAGTTTTTCAAATGCATGAGAGAATAAAGAGAAGCATAAAATTTCCTACTATCTTCCTTGACTTGACCTATCCAACATAATTTAGTATCGAAAATGATACCAAGATTTTGCATCTTCGTTACGTAGTGAATGGTACCTACATTTATTGTATTGAAGAGAAATCAAATAATAAAAATAAATTTTAGCGAGCTGTTTCGAGCTACTAATTACCTACATAGGTATGTATAATGGATTGATACTTCGTAGGATTTATACTAACCCGTAAGATTCAGATGATGAAAGTAAACTTGAGAGACCCTTGTTTAAATTATTGATTTATAGCCGGTAGTTTATTCATTTAGGAATGTAGATAAAATTGCTTGTCGTCAGCGTAGAGACAGTAGCGGGATTGTAGAATAGATACCTATATAAAACTGGAAAAGTAATGGATAGAATGCCGCCTTGGCATAGGTATATAATATTATTGATATATTTTATAATCATGTGTACTATTGAAATGTGTGTAACATTTAAAAGTGAGGTCTTATTATTGGCTGTATAAAATTTATAAAATACACTAATAACTAAATTCGAAAGATATAAAATAGTACAATGGAAGTAATAGTCATGTGCGATTGACTAATTAAACAAATAAATGCCTATAGATCTGTCAACAGAAACAATATAGATTAAAAAAACCATAGATAGTACATTAATAATATACTAAAAACCCTAAAGTAGAAATATTGCCGCATTGAAAACAAACCGAAACGACGACAAAACTCTCATTAAGAGAGTTCTAATTAAAAACTAATTAAATTCGCGAGAGAAAAAGAGAGAACGACATTTAACTGATACTAATAAGATCGTCAAACAATTACGAGCGGCTCATCTAGGAAGAGAGATAGCCACATACGGAGTGTCGTACCGCTCTCTCGCTCGCACGGCATTCTCTATTTAACTTTTAATTTATACTCATTCCTTTATATCTTTTATTGCTTCGCCCATCGCGACTCCTAATGCGCCCGAGGTGCTCCTCACACTAATTAAATTCATGCAACACTAAGCTTCGAACACCCCGTACGGAGGGCGCCGCCCAATCTCCCCCTACGCGGGAACCCTCCAATCGTCGCACGAAGCGGCATTTCCACAAACGATGGGCGGGTTACAAGGTACAGTCAGTCCAAGATTCCTGATAGAGCTGTCATGTCGCGTCCGTACGGTCGTTACGCTGTCTTGACATATTTTATTATTATTTATGTCAATTACTATATTACATTTTTTTTGTTTAATGGAATAAGGAATTGGTTGTGAAATTGATTGCCTTTCGCTTATGATTCATCAATGTCAAAATTATAATCTGGAACGTGTTAACTTCGTTTGATTGATCGAACGTCAGTCATTAGAGGCGATTGGTGGGATGGGACAGTCCAGTTTTACGTAATACAATTGTAGGCGTCTAATGGGTCGGAGCCGTTCTTATTTCGGTATATTTATTTGATCTTGATTACTCGTCCATTAGTCTTTTACCCATCAAATTACGACAATAGATGAAATTGGAAATGATGAATGCATTAAACCTTTATTACCATTATTTTTATAATGTCAAAACTACTCTTTTAACTAAAACTTATGCTATTCCGAATACGTATTGAAATATACGCGATATATTCAAAATAATTCAGAAATATTTCTTAACATATATTTAGATTTGGTAGAACAGTAGTAACTACATTTATATTTGAACTTTATGAAATAAAAATTATAAAACAACAAGTGAAAATACAGCGTCCATATCTCAGATAACTGCGTATAATGTTTAATGACTATTAATATTAAATTGGAATTTATCAAGAGCCGAAGAGCTTTTCAATACAAATTGTGACGCAAATTATACTTTCAAACAACAATACAGTTTTACAAAACCTTTGTGCTAAAACTTCATACCATAACTTCTGTCTGGCGCTCTCTGCATGTCTCTTTGTAGCAGCGCGCCATGCGGCTAAAAAAGATTATGACAGCCCCGCAGGTCTGTGTAAACGTACGGCGAACTCATAAGAACCAATAACCAAATAACAGCCGGTCTGAAGCCGGCTTTACCGCATATATAAATAAAGTTTATTTCAACTCACCAACGATAAGAGGCTATGGTATCGTTAATTCAATGTATAGCGACCCTTGATTTACGATCCGTTATTCAATATACATCTGTAACTTGGCGGCATAAGGTTTGAAAGCGTTTAGCAATAGAGGCCGATGTACTGGCAGAGGAATAAATCTATAATATGAAGGAGGCGGAGAATTAATTTACACTCGGGTGGGGGTAGGGAGGTAGTCGCTCCGCCCAGCGGACGGCGCGCCATCTCAGTGCCCGGCTTGGTGTTCCCAGCGACGAGCACTTTCCTACAGTTCCGATTGAACGCGTTCGAAATAATGTGCACGGTAAACAACGAGTGATAATAACAACAATATTGTGATTTGTGCTTAATATTAAAAAAAAAAAAACATAATGACAATTGGAAATGTTATTGAGGTGCGCCGTCGGTGAGCGGTGTAGGGTTGTCAATCGGCAAGATATCGAGCGCGGGCAAATCGCTAGGCGGCGGCGGCAGCGGCGGTATGGTGCTGGAAGGCGGGTTGCCTGCGCCGCTGCAGCTGTACGCCGCGGCTGCGGCCCAGCTTGCCCCTCGCCCGGCCTGGCCACCTTTCCTACCTTTCTTTGGAGTACCGCCACCGTTTCTTACTCGACCGAGATTACCGCACCCTCTACCGAATAGAGCCCCACACGGACCGCCTAGCGAAGACTCTAATGAGGATGGCGGAAGTAGTAAAGGTAAGATCTGCCTATACTTTGCTGCATAGTCACCACATCATATGTACATTAAATGTATACCAATACAACCCTATCAAGCCCTATCATTATGAAATTCTTCGGTATCAAATGAATTATATACATAAACAGAATTATTTACTATGCTTATACTATAATAATTTTTACTCAGGAACAAAATCCTTACTTAATTATTATTTCTTACCGTAAAATTAAATACATCCGTAATAAAATATAATTAAAACCAATAATCAATTAAGAAAAAAAATCATTGTATTAATTATTTTTTTATATATTTATTTATTCAATAGCTTGATTTGTAGTAACAAATTAAATACGTTGGAATTAGAAAGTAAACATATATTTGTTTAAAGTAAATTTAATAACTATATCTTCTGGTGTAATCAGTTAGAAATATACTTATCTTCGTCACATGGTTTTTGCGCCTTTAATGTACTTAATGTTCCAGCAGCTTAAGTTAGGCTAACCAATTGAAAAGATTCATGACAAATTTTACACAAAGTTAATTTGATAGAGATAGTCATCTGCTAAGAAAGGATATTTAGAAATATTAAATACAACTATATATACTTAGATAAAACAAGATTAATTAATGTTCAAAACATCTGAAGTTATTGAGGTGTAAAACCATGTAGGTAAGTATAGGCCTTTTTCTTAAAAAAAAACAATGGATTTTATTTGATTAATCATTTTTTTATTTACCTACCAGTTAGTGAATTGGTTATTAATGTTTCCATTTGACCGTAGTCATTTACATTATAGACTTTTTGTAAAAATTCAAAATAAACCTAATAATAACCAAAGAAACAAAATTTTCCTTGCCATTCGTTCGACCTTTTGATCTTATGTATGTGAAATGTGCTGTGAAGTAACAAACAAATAAATATTGGCAATAAATAAATAAATAAAAATATGTTATATTTATTAATATATTACATTAAGTATAGTATTTTCTAATTGTTCCTTCTTTCACGTTATATTATTTTTATTGTACTTTTAGAATAAAAAGATTTATTTTATTGATAATCGCGGCATATTAAGGATAAATGTTGAGCCATTCCCGATTTTGTTTGATATTAGGTTGTTCGTGAAAAAAGAAACATTATTTTATCAGGTATATAATATATATATTAAATGACACGAAATGTTCACTGTTGATTTAATAATTATTTCACGCTGTCGTTTTAATGCTTAGTTCAGACACGGCGGCTTCCGTGCGGCCCGTAAAACCGCGCGGAAAACGATACTCAACCGCCGGAAAGTAAAATCGCATAGTCTACGCGCGGTGCGATTACTGTGACGCGCCTAGCGAACTTTATGTTACTTTGCTGAGATCCCATCTCATATGGGTATGAAACTGAAAGCTTGAAGAGATGATGCCGCAGTGGTAGAGTGTACGACTTCGCGTCGATTGACGTGACTTCGAATCCCTACAATGAGCCTGAGCTTTCGGTGAAGGAAAACATCGTGAGGAAACCATAGCATGGTGGTAGGGCATTTTCTAATGCCCGCCTGATTAGCTACCACCCTCAAGTTGAAAATCTGCCGCCAAGCACCAGTAGGTGTGTGCCGGCAGCTGCACTTGAGAGCCAGTCTTCCACAAGGTTTAGCGTGTTACCATCATAGGCCGCATCGTCACTTAACATCAGGTGAGATTGTGGCTACTACGCCAAACCTACAACGATAAAAAAAAGTTGAAATTTATTTTCTGTTCATTCATGAAAAGATTTTATTGATATTTTCAGATAGTTGAAAATTTTATATTTAAACTTTCTTACTTAGGATAAATATTTACAAATAGGTTATGTGAAAACCGATCACTTTATATTGGGGATAATGTCTTTTATCTTTAAAATGAGGTGTAAGCAAGCTATCTTCCCGAATATTCGCACATCCACCGCGCTGTGTGTACATTAATATTTTTATGCTGTTAAAAACGCGCGATTTCCATCCGCGCGCTTTTCGTTGTGTTTGAACAGGCTTTAATAGCAATTACTACAGTTCCGCAAAAATATCCGTAAATAATCGTTTAATTTACTTATAAAATTTTGTTACTAAGACTATACGAAACCGTTTGCTAAATACCCTGACATTAGATTCTTTTTTGTGCGAAACATTTTGCAACGTTTTAAAGACGGTTTTGGTTATGTTATCGTGATTTTATTTTAGAACTATAATTATACTTTACTACAACTATAGCCATGATAGAATAATTATAGATCAATCTTTCAAGTTGATAAAATTTAACATATCTTGAAAAAAGTTATTTTTTACTTTATACAATACCTGAAAAATATCAATAAATACCTACAATGGATGATTGAGCGTAACGCAACGTGTGTGACTGGTAGCTTGAATAAGTGGTTTTGTATAAATACCATTAACATTAAAACTGACGACTCGCATACACAACTTCATATGCCACTCTTCGTTTGTCTAAAAGTTATTTTTTCTCTAAAACATTTATTAGTATGCCTCTACATCTGAAATGGAACCTAATGCCTAAATTTCATACTCTGCGATTTCGTATTTAACTTTGCTTCTGTAGTTTTGACTCGGACTGCGAGTCTTGTTAGCGAAAGCACATTTTTTGCATAATATGTCATTATTTCGCACATCATTGTATGTAATCAATCTAGTAAACCGCTGTTACGTTAGTTAAACAGATTGTTAACAAATGGCGCCTTTAATATTATGTTATACTAGCAAACCCAGCCACGCGTTGCTGTGGTTTAGAATTTGTTTTTATCCGATCTGGATAAAATCCGAAGTGAGAACTGGATAAGTGAGAAAACTCTATAAGTGAGAGTAATAACCAGGACCCGTCATTTTAAGCTCCCAAAACCTCTGTTAGCGAGAAACAGAAACCTTTGTAAGAGAGTCGTTTTTCCATCGTGGACTTCCGTAAGTGAGACTGCTACTTATCTATACCTCTATAAGCGACAGTCGAGCTTTATTTATTTATATTATTTAAGAGAAACAAATGACAAAACAAATTACAAATTTAACATCTGCTATTTTATGACTCATTCTTAACTTTCGTGGAACTTCCTACCATATACATAGTGCATGAATTTTTGTTTTGTTTTCGTAAGCATTGATACCTACCCTTATAAAGTTGCTGGGACTTGTTACCTGCGTACCTCTATAAGAGAGAAACGCTACCCATGTACCTGCATTAGCGAGAAACTCGGGTTAGTGAGAAACCTCTATAAGCGAGAATGAGATAGTGCTCCCTTGAACTCTCGCTTATCCAGGTTTGACTGTATATAGAAGGTTATATTTTAATTAGCATGAACAGATGGCATTCCTACTAATAAAGTTTTAAATATATTTTAACATTAATTTTAAACTGTTTGTCTGTTTCTTCAATAGTTGTTGGGAAAATATACCTATATGATCCATATAGAATATAGACAGTTCACGGCCAGACGTCACCTTGTGAACGGAGCTTTACGTCATTATTAAGAAAATGAAATTGAGATGTCAGATTTTAATTAATTGATTTCTTTTATAATGTAGTAAAGATTTAAACGCGTGACTTTGATTTATTTAAGTGATTAATGAAATTAATATATGAATAATATATATATACTATTCGTAGTATTAGCTTACATTAATTAGTAGGCTGGGAGAAATATCTTATTTTATTCAATGCTTTTTTTAACTGAACGTTTAATAAATTCGATAAATGTCTGGATACTTAAGTCGCTACTTATTTTGTTTATTTACTTTTGTGTCTTTGCTTATCCTAACGCAGCGATAGCGTGATGATATATATAAAATAGTTAAAAAAATATTGAACTGGTGTAACGCGTATAACTTTTACACTAAGACGACTATTACATAAACAAACATTAAATAATTAGAAGAAAACATATAATTTATTACGAACGTTATTTTTTGCATACTAGTTTGAACCCGCAAATACGTTTCTGATATCTTTGAAATGAAACGATTGGCACGCCACCTATTGTAAACTGGTTAGACTAATACATACCTTTCGCCGCTTTGCGCACAACATCTCATGAAAAATTTATTGCAATCGGATGAATGGTTTAAGAATTCATAAGGTACAAACAATCAAACAATCATTCCTGGTTATATATTATACTAGCGCTGCCCCTCGGCTCCGCATGCGTTTGTTACGCCGTGATTATTTTCATTGCGTACTTGTATTTTTAATCATATTATTGACAATTCATATAGCGTATCAGTTGAGCGTATCGTGTACCTACTTCCCGTGTACAATTTTCAACAGAACCGGTTGCATTTTATTTATGTTTTCTAAAAGTATTATATTATAGTATTTAGTTTCGTAGAGCCTATCAATTATGTAATGAAGTATGCTTCCCGTGTCCAAAATTCTATAAAAATCGGTTGAGAATTAATAAAAAGTATTTGTTAGTTTTTTTTTTTACGAATTCTATAATATTAGTGTATTAAGTATGGAATAACATAATATAGTTTCCGTGTACGAAATTTCATCAGAATCGGTTGAGAATAAATGAAAACTTTTTTTTTTACTTTTTAAAAGTATTATTGATAATACTTATTGCCCGTCAATCATGAATAATAACGTATACCTACTTCCGAGTTTGTTGTTTTGCTGTTGTTTTGAGTTTTGTTTTGCGAGCTACGCCTTACAGTTTCATTAATTTCATTAATTTTTTTATACGATTTGCGTAAAATCCGTTCTACATCGCGAAAGGTGTAATTATGTTATATTAACTATAGTTTCGGACATTTCGTGATGAGTGAGTGGTATTTCGCTTATATATATGATAAATAAATGTATAATTTCATTAAATAAATATAAAACGTTTCTCAAAACGTTTAAATTATTAGAAACACAAGAATAATCAAAATTACAGTTAATGTTTTTTATACAGTTTAATGACCATTCTCAAGTTGAAAATCTGTCGCCAAGCACCAATAGGTGTGTTCCGGCAGCTGCACTTGAGAGTCAGTCGTCCACTAGGTTTAGCGTGTTATCATCTTGGTTTACATCGTCACTTAACATTAGGTGAGATTGTAGCCACTACGCCAAACCTATAACGATAAAAAAAAGAATTTACTTACATTACACTTACCACGCATCTCTCAATTTTACTCTCTATTAAACGCGCCAGAAGAAGTTTAAGAAGCTTGAACTTACCGACATCGGATAGATATTATATGGGTCTTAACCATTCGACCTCGACGATTTCTAATTAAACGTATCATTGATATAAACATATATACATATAATAGCATAATTTCAATCAGTCACGAGCTCAACCGTTACGATATAGAATCGCCATCGCTATTCGTAAAGTTGCAGCAGTTCGTTATCTGTCAAATATCAGCGTTGAGTTGTATTCATGAAAATATTCTTCTTTATTACTTATTACAAAGCGGTAATCAACGGACAAGGTCGATTATTCATACCAAAACGTGAATTGTAATGTCGCAACGAAACATCCAAATTGTACAGTTCAGTGGGGGCACCGGCGAGGCGGAGGAAAATTACAAAACCTGGTTAAATAATGTAAAAAATCGAATATAAACTCACGTAAGAAGATATAGGTATACTATATAGTGTACACTACTTTGGCGTAATAAAACAAAAATATCTCCAAAAACGTTATCCCGCGTGCAAACAAAATGATAATAATATAAATTAATGTTAGTGACTTTTTATAATTGTGTAAAAATAATATTTATCTTTACAACGTTATATTATTTTTACACAATTAAAGAAGGTAGTAAAACGAATTGAATGAATGATGCGCGCGCAGCTCTCAATTTTATCCTCTACTAAAAGCGCCAAAAGAAGTACCTATAACTATTCAAAAATAAAATGTCTATACTTATACACACATAGTTAAAATGTCTTAAGTTTCCGCCTAAATCCAATATACACGCATATTGTAAATTAGCTGTGCCGTCGTTCAAGCTTACGCCTATAACTCGCACGACCGTTATTTTAAAGACAAAAATGCTTATCATGAGTGATCCTTAGAAGATAGATATATACTATCATTGACTTTTTTGTAGGCCTTTTTAAGACATACAATTATGTAGTACATTAATTTGATATATCTCTGATGGTTTACTCAGCGTAAGTCATTTAAGTGCACCAAGAGCATCTTTTTTCGAATTGATTCACCATTATCTTCACTTCTTATTTTACTTTATCTTATAAAATATATCCTATAACCTGGCCAGATAACATAACTAAGAATAAAAATAAAAATCATGTAAATTGGATAAGTGGTTTTCGCTTCAAAAGAACATAAACGGACGGACAGACAAAGAGACGTTGAGTTGTATAATATGTATAGATAGAAGATAGATGCGAACGTAGGCACCTACGTTTGTTTGAATGTTTTCCATCAATCGCGTTAAACAGCTGAAAGGATTTTAATAAAATTTGGCATGGTTGTCGGGATCTTACTGCCTTAAAGCCCTTACTGACTTAGTTAATACAATACTATAATATAACTTTTATAATTAAAAATAATGTGTACATTATGTGTCAATAGGAATGAATGGGAAAATCTCTAGAGGCTAGAGGCAAGAGATCTATTTGAACTACTTATACATAGCATAGAACTTTGTGTATCTTGAATAGTTGACGAATTACCAGCCGGGCATTAAATATTTTTAAATGAGCCGTACTTTACAACAATGGCTGAATAAAATGCAGTTTGCCAAGAACTATGAAAAAAATTTACACGGTAAAAACCACATGTTATGAAAACGTAGATCCAGTGTTTAATTGAAAATGTGGGCAGCCAAAACATTTGAAGGATGGGTCTTATAAAAATATTGCTGTCGCGTAATGCCAGCATAGAATGCGAGAGAGACAATACTGACGGAAAACAGAGGATTACATGTGTATGAACTAAACACACCTGCATTTCTTACCAGATTAAATTCGATTAATTTTCTTCGTTCATGTCAATATCGACTATCGAGCTTTATGAGATTAAAAATGACATCCAAATAATGAAATAACTAATGACCCGATATATGTACATATCGTCATACGTAACGCTACGTTTATCCTTCTAGGCGTAAATTATTGCTTTTATAATATTAAGGGTATTATTCCCGAAATATCGAGAGTCTCGTTTGAATAAATTTTATATTAATAAAAAATAAACGTCGGGCAAGGTGCTAAGAGGCTAACGAGCGTAATCCAAATGTAAGTTATTAGTTGCGCGGCGTGGCCGCCTGCTGCGCTCGCGTCGCGCGCTGCCTCGATGTCGATACCCAGATTTTTATCGATTCTTTTGTCGGCTCTAGCGCTGAGGTGTTACTCACGAAATTAGGATGTTAAATGTTTTGTGGATGAGGCATAGTTCGTTCCGAATGCATTGTGTTCCCTGATACTTTTTCTTTTTTCATACAATCGTAATAGAAATATCAATATCTTTACCTTTTTTTTGAGGCTTGTAATAAATAACCATGATAATGTGTGAAGGTATTATTTATACAAACAGGTTTTCGGGGTTTTTATAGTGTGGAATGAAATTTTACGTATAGGTACACCTACCTACGTATAAACATTCGTAGTTATGAATGGATTAAGTAATTTTTAACACTTAAGAAGTTTCACGCTTTAGTTTCATTTATATTTAGACCATTGTGGATCGGAATGTTCTTGAAAAAAGTATGCAATATAAAAGTATGCATACAATTTTGTAGTATTAGGTACAGGGTAGTACTATATTTTAATCCTGAGTATAAATCGTGATTGTCGAGTGGTTTAGACCGGCGAAATATCGACTCTGTGGTGTTATGTTTGAACAAGCATATCTATATAGCATAAAACAAATTAAATTCAACGTCTCTCTGTCTGTCCGTTTATGTTCTTTTAACGCGAAAACTACTTGTCTGATTTAGATGTTTTTTTATTTTAATTCATAGCTATATTATCTGGTCGAGATATAGGGTACACTTTGTAAGAAAGTAATATACGAAATAAGCAGTGACGATAATGGTGAATCAATTGGGGAATATAAACTCATTTGGAGCGCTTAAATGTCTTACGCTGAGTAAACTGTACGAGATATATCAAATTAATGTACTACATAATTGTAGATCTTAAATAGACCTAAAAAAGGTCAATGATAGCATATATCTATTTTCTAAGGATAACCCATAATAAGCATTTTGGGTCAGCACAATTCGCGCCTGCGCTAGTCCGACGGCAATCTGTAGTTCACGCGAGCGGAGCCGCCAATATTACATAATATAGAGATAAATATGGATATGACTTAAAATGAAAATTACCAATTGACATGTTAAAGTCCAGCCAAAAAGTCCCTTACGTAGTTTGATAGTTTTAAGTTCTTGGCCAAATCTTGATCTGATCACGAATACATACTTTTTTGTCTGTCTGCCTGTGGGCGACTTTAATTTAAAACAGCATGACCAATTTTGATGAAATTTTGTGAACGGAACATATATTTTGGCATTTTTCAATTAAGTAATAGTATATGGAAATGATCAAACATACTTTTAAAAGTTATATGAGTCAAAATTTAAATTATAAGACGAAGAAATGACTGTGTTATCGCGTGTGGAGCCGAGGCACAGCTAGTGTACTTATAAAACACTGACAGACTGACTGACAACAGTTAAATCGATGCGTGTAAGTAGCATTAAATTTTGCATATGAGTTCCATATAAAATATAATAAAGTTTAGGTAAGAAAGGATTTTTGAAAAGCGTAGCGTAAATAGGAGGTTAAAAATATTTAGCCATTTTTTTTTCATTGTTTTTTGTTTAATAGTTTTAGTTATAAGGTACTTAGGAGGACATGGGCAAAATAAACACGAGAAAAGGGACATGGGCAGGTTATCAAAAATTCTTGAATTTGAGACAAGTGGAATGATTTTCGAGATTTTGCTGATGGGAAGTTCTATCAAGCAAACGGCTACTACTATTCATAACTACTCGTAACGTACTCAAAAATTGCATTAGCAATAATAAAAAAATAAGAAGCTTTAAAAAATAATTTCCTCTTATACTTAAATATAGCAGTACTGTTACGCTATTTACACAATTTACAAATAAATTGTCAATGCCCTTAAGGGATAAAAACAACTCGCTGTAGACATCACTACAACTTGATCACAAATTATTCAATCGTTTATTGATATTAATTGATGTTTACATGCTCCTACACATACCTAATTAGATAAATTATCACGAACTATATAATAAATAATGTAATTAATACGATTTTATACTCAATTGTATTATTACTGATAATATAATATCGCCTGGTAACTGATTTTCTTTCTTATTGTGTATTTTTTCTTTTTACTTTTTATGTGGGTTTTTTCTATTATGACCGCTGCCTTTATCAAATTATAGACCTAAGACTGGTATTTTCATTGAATTAATTTGTTAACACAAATTAACACAACCGTATCTTATGTTAAGTGATCACGTGGGCGGGAATGGTAACACACTAAGACGCCGAAATATAAACCGGATAAACTGATATATATACTGATAAAGTCATATATATACATATATATACACGCTTGCGTAACAGTTTGAAATCACCAAAGTTCCAGCTCTTTGAATGTTCTGAACATAAGCGACGCGGTCAACGTGTTCCCTCCTCAAAAAAGAGTTCGATCGTCGAATCCGACTCGGCTAGGCAACGTTCAGGAAACTACGTGACATCTCCTCGTCCAAAGTACCGTAGTGTCTCAAGACGAAAGTCTTTGATTAGTAGGCATGTGTTGCCAGTGACGACCTAATACTGAAACGTGGTCGCTAACTATGGGCCTCATAAGAAAGCTTCTTTTGCGAAAAGTTTCTTTGTGTGATCACACCAGGTATGAGAAGATCCGCATAAAAACCAAAGCAACATAGTTCTAAGAATTGCTGAACTGTTGTTTTTTTCGAACTGACTATACTGGTAGCTTTAGGGGCCCTGGAGCCTTTACGGCTTTTACAGCTTTAACGGGCTTGTGAACTCAAGTGGTAGTGGGCAGGACACAGTGCATGTAGAACGGATGACCGATTTGATCATAAAGTTCATCAACGACTTGGTGAAGGTTGCGGGAACCCACTGGATGCAAACAGCGCAGGACCGGTCATTGTAACGATTATTCGGGGAGGCCTATGTCTAGCAGTGAACGTCTTTCGGCTGAAGTGATATGATGATGATTGTAGCAAGGCACTATGCCTGACAGTAAACACAATACAAACCAAAAAGAACGACAATTACCGAGAGATCGCCAATCCATTGTCGGCCGTACCTGTCTTGCTGGCCTGGAATCCCCTCACTACTGAATATAATAAGTCTTTACCTATGAAATTGCCGTTCTGCAGTACTGGCCAATTCAAATCAAAATAATTTTTGTTTGGCTAAGAATTCTAATTTCAAATTAATTTTATTTTAAAAACATGGAATTCTTTTTCCAAAAGTAGTTATTTGTATATTTATCAGTGTTACTTTTTCATCGCATTTAAATCTTTTTTGTCGTCATGGGTACGTTAAAAATTCGAGTAATTATGGAATATGAGTACCGTCGTGGCAGTAACGCGGCACAAGCGGCACGCAACATCAACGACGTTTACGGAGTTAACACTACAAACCAACGCACCACCTGTTATTGGTTTGCTCGCTTCCGTTCTGGGAATTTCGACATGAAAAATGAACCTGGCGGTCGTCCGAAGACTTTGGTCGACAATGACGAATTAAAGGCGATTGTGGAAGCTGATGATACACAATCTACGGCTGAATTAACAGCAGCTTTCGACGTTAGCGTCAAAACAATATGGGTCCATTTGCGTCAAATTGGCAAGGTAAAAAAGCTTGACAAATGGGTGCCCCACGAACTCAATGATCGCCAGCGCGAAGTACGTGTCGAGACGTGCCTTGCACTGCTCAACAGACACACAAATGAAGGAATTTTGAACCGCATTGTTACCTGCGATGAAAAATGGATTCTGTTTGATAACCGCAAGCGCTCATCAAGTTGGTTGGATCCTGGTTCAGCACCTAAACAATGCCCTAAACGAAAACTTACCCCTAGAAAAGTGATGGTCACTGTTTGGTGGTCTAGCGCCGGTGTGATTCATCACAGCTTCTTAACAAACGGGGTGAGCATTACTGCAGATGTATACTGTGAAGAACTGAACACAATGATGGAGAACCTGGCACATCTCCAACCAGCATTGGTCAATCGCTCGTCTCCGCTGCTCCTGCACGACAAAGCGTGACCTCATACTGCACAACAGAAGTTCTCCGTCATCCGCCCTACTCACCAGACCTTGCGCCTACAGACTACTACTTTTACCAGAATTTGGATAACTTCTTGGCGGGAAAAAAATTCAATACCCGAGAGGCAGTACAAAATGCCTTTGAAAAATTTGTTGCCTCCCGTCCAGCTGATTTCTTTAAGAAGGGCATCAATAAACTGCCACTGCGCTGGCAAAGATGCATTGATTGCATGGGTGATTACTTCGATTATTACAAATAAAAAATACATGAAAAAACATCGTTTAAATTTTTTCATACAAACCGGCGATTTATAGGTAAAGACCTAATACAATGACTGATCCCGAAACGCAACAAAACCAAAAGAAGTATCACTGTTACGGATTTATCATGGCGATCGTGACCCTGTTGAAAGCAGTACCTTAACTATATTATTATCACCGAAAAGAAGCCTATTTTAAAACCACAAATGAATATTAAATCTAAAAAACAAACATTAAATCATGTCGGAGTATATTAAAATGTTTACAAACGAAACAATTTTACGATGGAAAAACAAACGGTAGGCAATAATAACAAAGCTAAATGGGCTAATAAACAGAAATCACAACTAGTCAAAAGTACATCAATAAAGGGCTGAGGCCATTGTTGCAAGCGAGGGGAGCTCCGGCTGTAATGGCACAACGCATAAATTATACTTAACATTCGTCCCCTCAACTAGTCAAGTTTGAAAGTTAGAAGTTATCTTATACTTTAGATCTGTTAGTAAAGTTTATAATATCTAAAAATAACTAAAAAAAATTATATTACTAAATTATTTGTGTTATTAATTTTTGAGATTTATTTCACCACTTTTGGCTTTTCACTACGAGGAATGCAGCCTTCTCTAATATTGAGAAAGCTACACCGTTCAGGATTATTGAATATTAATGCATATTTTTTATCAGAGATATTTTTCCTAATTATACAGCAGTATTGAGAGAATGAAATAATGTTCTTAAGCTTTGCATAGAAAACACATTAAGAAAATCATGACACTTTATTATAAATCAATAAACATCATTGCAATATGATCATTCAATACCTTAAGGAATTGCCTTATGATATTAATTCTTTAAGTAATTCAATACCTACTTCTATATATTATACAGCTCAACGTCTCTTTGTCTGTCTGTCCGTTTATTTTCTTTTCAAGCTAAAACAACTTATCTAATTTACAATGATTTTGATTAAATTTAATATGGATAGGTAGCCTGCTAGATATAGGAACGCTCATACAAATCGAACTTACCTGCGTTTCAATACAAGTTTCAAACGTAACTAACTCTTATTTTTGAAACGAAAACTATAGATAGATATTCTATTTGTACTAATCGGGGATAGCGATCTAACCATAAACTCAGATATTTTATTGAAAACGGCCGTTAAACAGTGTCGCTGTAACGGGTTTATATAAGACCATAAGCATGGTGGTCGCGACCCAGTGGGGTACAGTCGCCTTATTCTTGACGCATTCGAGTCCGGAATCGAATCGAATGAAATTCGATTTGGTGAGATTTGGCACTTTTGAAATCAACACTAGCGCACGATCGTGCTGTGGCTCGAATCGTGTCTAACTTCGATCTATTTTCAATCTAGCATTTTTATGTTAAAATGTTAGAATTCAAAGAATCCAAGCAAAGATTTATAATACTTTACGATGACTTGTGTGTGTATTGTGACAGGATGCAGATAACGACGTTGATATGATTCGGTTAACTCAGTCTTGATTTTCGATTCGGTTTGGTTCAAGAATACACTTGTAGTATCGAGTTCGAATCAAAAGTGAAATCGAATCAGAAACAAAATCAAATTCGAATCAGTTTCAAGAGTGACCCACCTGATTCCTACAAGTTTGCTTGATTAATGGATATATCGGATGAAACTGTACATTCAAATAGCAGTATTTAGTTATTATATTGAAGTAGCATTTTATTTAACACAGAAAAATGAAGCAAGATTTTGTAAACTGAAATAAGTTTAAATAGTTCATAAAACTAAAAACACGCTTTAACTGCGCACTAAATTATAAACCTTTTTAATTATATAATAACATCGCGTTACCAAGGCTTGTCAAAACGAATCATATGAGCCCAATCTCGAGAGGTTTACTAGTAGCCACTGATGTGTTCCACTATCCACCTCCTGGCTCCATCATCAGATCAACTCCAAGATACCAAACAAAATACATACAAAGTTTTATTTCAATACGACAATTAGAAGTAGGCTAAAATTTACTTCTAAGATTTTATTACATTGTTTGTTAGTTAGTTACAAGTAAAGCTAATAATATGAGTGTGTTTAACTAAAAGTTTATCTTGAAGACGCCGTGTTATAAAATATGGATTAACAATCGAATATCCATATTTTTTGGGACTATCGAAAAATCATTGTGACCTTTGTTTGCTCGTCATCTTCTTAGAGCTGCTAAAAACATTCGATTTTATATCGATTAATCGATTATTCAAAAAACCGATGTTTTATCAACACTACTGAGTTGACCGCAAACCCACACTTGTGCACTTTAATAAGATTACTTTGTTGGTCTTTAGCGGATTATTACTTTTGCATGTTCTACTTAACCGCATTATTGCGTGTCCCGGAATATTTATTGTTCCTTAAGTTCCCTTTCTTTAAATAAGTAGAAGATAAGTTTTTATATTATAGTCTCAAATTTTCTAAGCAGCTTTATTGCAAACCTCTGTTTATCACGGCTTATTTAGGTATCTAAAACAATATTAATAAATTAAACAAGCCTACGCCAGATTATGTGTGGATTTTGTATACCACATAATTCTATTAAGATTTGTTCAGGTATACTTTTTTATAGTTTTTGTATTGAAGTCTATTTAAACTGATTTCACCTTTCCACTGTGACTGTTAGATTATTATTTAGAAAAGTAGAGTATTTTCTAGAAAAGGCTATTCTGGTTTCTGGTACTGGGTGGTAGGACATGTCAGTTGTGTCCAACTGGATCGCGACTACTATACACTAAGTGTTGACACTCGCTATAGAGGAACACCTAGGTGTGTCGCGTTGCGGGAGCAGCCGGTATATATTCAGTAACCGTGTACATTGTACATGGTTATAAAACAGTGACCGTGACTTTTTGTATGTCATTTTTCTGGATCAACTAGTATATATACAGCTGCCGAGTCTTGCACGCCGGTATGCCATCGGCAAACGTCGATGGATTGTCGATCCATCGTTGATAGTAGCTATTTTTTCATTGTATTGGGATTATCGTCAGGCACAGAGTTATTGTAAAAAAAATTAACAAAACTCGCGATCTTCCCCTAAATAATTTACCGAATATTACTTACAGTGCACGGAAAAAAATATAACCTCATTACGCACAAAACAAGTGACAAAAGCCCAGAAATGTCCGTAATAAGAGCTATTAGTCAAGTCGTCTGGCGTTCGCAAGGTGTGCGAAAAGTAACCGAGCCGGGTGGAAGCTCAATTTCAAGGGTCATTTCCCCACACACCCAACACGGGGCTGTGACGACTTCATGTTTAAAAATAAAAACTGAAGACGCCCCGTTTGTACACAGTCAACTTTGTTCTACACAATTGTACAGCTGTTGTTCAAATCGATTATATAATGAAGTTTACTTATAATGAATATCGATTAGTATATTTAATTTCCTTACGTTATTATTAGAGTAAGTTTACGAGGTAAAAACTGACACCTGGCTGTGTTAAATTAATAGCTACAGTTAATTAATTCTTGAACCGTTAAATAGAGCCTTTTACTTTATTTTTAAACGAGTAAATGTTGACAGTTTCGTTTGGGTAGACATATCATGTTTCTTAGGCTAAAGACTGACCTTTTATTATATACGTGGGTGTATATTAAGAGACCAAATATGGTGGACCAAACCGGTGTTATATGAATTATCCTTAAGTCTGTAGGTCTGATCCATCGGTATGGAGCCCTTGAGACAAGCAGCCGCTCGCGCGATACAGTGACTCTACATTCCCTAGCTATCACATGACACTGCATTATACACACATGCACGCCTCATAGGTACATATGTTTTGTAAGGGACCTTTTTTTTTCTTTTTTGCCTAGTTAGTTTGCACAAAAATGTACAGATTACTAAATACACATACACGGGGAAGAAAAATGTACATATGTATGGTTAATTTAGATCGAATGATAGGGAATTAGCCAGATCGCGACTTCTTTGCATACGCGCAACAGGCCGAGCCGAGGTCCGGCCACTTTTGCACCCTCGGATCTTGTTGCAATCCTTTCGTGGCTGAGTAACTAGCGCTCGCCCCCAAGCCCGGTGAAGCTATAAAAGCCGCAAAGGCTCCAGAGCCCCTAAGGCTAACAGTATAGTCAGTTCGAAAATAAGTCTGCATATTGTGGCGGGCAACTACGGAACCCTACACTGTGCGTGGCCCGACACGCACTTGTATTTTTTTTTTAAATATGTTAATTTTATCGAGACTATAGTTTATAGATATGTTAGGATCCGATAGGTGGCGATGTGGTCGAACCATTAACTGCACTTTCCCTGCCGGCCCATCTAAGTATTATTAAAAATGTTAACTACAAGAATAAAGAATGATGAACTTACTTAAAGAAATAAAAAATATAATATTAGTAAAATATTAGACCACACAAATAATAGGTAAATATAAATAGGTGTTGGTTAATAAGGTGTAGTGAAATAAATTCACGGGTGTGCTTCAAAAACGAATACCGTTCAAAGTCCTTACGATTGTTAACTCCATATCGCGACAGACTATTAAAATTTGATTGCTCCTAAAAATACAGTCGTCATCACATCTTGCGGTGTTCGCGCGACGCGTGTCCAATTGCTAGTCGCGTGCCCCAAAACATGCATTTGTCAAATTCGACACGCTTTTTTAGTATTTACTTTTTTCCTTTATAGTGTACCGTTTTAACCCACTCACCCTTTCTGGAAATTGGTCACGGGAGACGCGAGTGATTGTGTGCCAATATGTCCTGTACTTTAGCGGTTTATTGGACGACGTCGGTATAAGTCCCGTGGGCATCCAAATAGCTTACGTATGTGATTCAATGTGTTTAAGAGCTCTAAAATCATCTAACTGTTTAGGATTCTATATATGTATTTTATCAATATATCTATATAATATTTCTATAAGGTGTTTTGTGGCAACACTATATAGGTTACTCTTCATTCTTAATCAAAATGATACACACATCATTTTAATACTCTGTTATTGACAAATAATATACATAGTTTAAATGTAATGCTATTGTTTAAAAAAGTGATTAAAACATTTTCACTAATAATGCCATAAACAAGTAAAAACATATTCAATTAAAATGAAACTGTTAAAAATTTCAACGGTAATTTTTCATAAAAAAAAGTGTTCAGAACTGATAGGCAAAACATTTAGCCAAAATTGAAATCGGGTATTGTAATAAAACAAAACTTTGTATGTAGGGTATAAAGATTGTAAAATTACAAAGCTTGTTTTTAGGTTCCTTCACATGAGTAGGACTCAGAAATTATAAAATATTATAATTTTGGATTAGCATAACATTACTTTGTAATTTTACTCATAGATAAGTTTGTGAAACGAATGTGATTTTACAAAAAAAAGAGCTGTGTAGGAGGCGCCATCTATTTAAAATCTCTTTAACTAACATGACAGCTGTTAGAATGCTTACATTCTATAATGTGCGAAATATTCGCACGTAGATAAATATATATTGTTAGATAATATTCAAAAAATAAACAATATGCAAAATTTTAATTTACATCTAGAAGGATTTTTAATTGTGTTTTCTTTGTATCTATGTGTGTTAAGGAGTTTTTTTTTGTAAGCATATAAAAATATATATTTGAATACCTAACAATTCGTTCAGATATATAAATTTAAGATAAATAAGTTTTTACCTAATTTGGAGACCAGAACTATCTTATCTTTTTCATAATAAAGTTTTGCATTTTCTTTGAATTCACAGAATTTAATAATTAAAAACTGATAATTCGTATAGCATATCCATTTTGCATGTCTAATTATAATGAAATTGCGCTTCATAATTAAAATTAATTGCATCTGTTTTTTTGCAAATGGAACGAATCGTTTTAACGATCATATAAAAAACGTAAATAAGTTTTTTGCGTGGGACTCGACGAAAAAATGTCACCCACGTTTTTTGACAGACGAGAAAAAAAAAACAAACAACTAATTTTACGCTCCAATATGTGACCCGGTTAGAAATTAATTTGAAGTTTTTGCATTCATTTATACGCTAATAGTTTTTTTTTTGTTTATATCAAATACGTGGGGCTTGGAGATTGTTTGTGATATTAATATATTCATAAGCGCATAATATATATGTAGCTGTGTATTGCTAGCATAACAAGTTTTTAAAACAAGTTGTAGTATTGTTAGAATAAATTTTATGATTCGATTTAACACTTTTAAACACTATTTATCTTCTGTATACATAAAGTGATTGAGGTTAGGCGTTGTGCGCGCATCAAGCAAAAAGTATTTAGAGCAATTCTTTTTATTTTATTCCTTACTAGCTGTGCTCGCGACTTCGCCTGCGTGGACTTCAGAATTGGGCCTTTACAAGCATAAAAACTATCCTATATCTTAATCCGGATTATAAGCTGTCTGTGTGCCAAATTTCATCTAAATCCATTTAACCGTCTTTGCGTGATCGAGTTTCAAACAAATAAACTCACTTTCGCATTTATAATATTAGTAACGATATACTTTTAACTTTAACAAAATGTTAGTTATCATCAAAATTTATTTTATCGCCTCTAAAATATGCTCCTTCAGAAACGATACAGTTACGCCAACGAATAATCCAATCATGAAAACATTTTTTAAACGTTTTTTTTTCGGAATTGAGTTTAGTTCTCGTCGCGAATTCTCCTTTATGTCTTCTACCGAATGGCGAAATGGTGCCACGAAATGGTACTTGGGTTTAGGAAAAAGAAAGAAGTCGGCTAAAGCCATATCTGGTGAATAAGGTGGTTGCACGATGGTATTTGTTGAGTTTTAGGTCAAAAATTCGTTTACAATGATGGCCTTGTCGTGGTGCAAAATCCAAGAATTTTCTTACCAGAAATCTGGTCTTTTTCGTCGAATTTTTCTTCTTAAACGCCGCATAACCGTTTAACCTTCCGGTAAGAATTACGAGTGTACAACACTACGATAGTCAAAGAAAACAGTCAGCATTATTTTGAATTTTGATCGACTCTGGTGTGGTATTTTCGGTTTCGGTTCAGTTCGAAAGGCGCCACTCCGAAGCTTGTTGACTAGTTTGCATGTCAAACTTGTAAACCCACGTCTCGTCACTAGTAACAATGCGTTTCATGAATGTTGGGTCGGAATTGACTCGTTCTAGCATGTCCTCGGCGACTCTTACGCTATTGAGTTTTTTGAGAAAATTCAAGTCTTTTGGGACTAGCCGAGCGGCAACATGTTTCTTGCCCAAGTGATTATTTAAAATGATACGGATCGACTCGTGAGATAGAAAGTTCAGCGGCTATCTCTCTCAAACTTGAGTGAGGATTTTCAGTCACTATTTCCTTCACTTTTGTGATGTTAACTTCAGTTGAAGACGTTGATGGCCTGCCAGAGCGAGGCAAATCTTCCAGCGTATCTCTACCGCTTTTGAACGCTTTGTACCACTCCTAAGCACGTGTTTTTGATAAATTCGAGTCACCGTAAGCCATCTGTATAATTTTCAGTGTCTCAGAATACGAAATTCCATTGGCAAAGCAAAATTTAAGACAAACTCTTTGTTCGATGTTTTAGTCCATTATGAAATTCGCAATACACGCTAGATATGATCTAACTAAAAACAGCACTGTATTTAATCTAAATGACAGGTGCAACTCAAACTCCGCGCCAAAATGAAAAACAGTTGTGTCAATCTAACAAAATAGTTGAATTTGGAACCATAAACAAATCATCTATTCCTGATACTTTGTTGACTGAATTTATATAAAAGAGTTTAAACAATTTAACGTATATTCTCAAATATATTTTTCAAAGTTATCGATCAAAGAGAAACTGTATTCATTTAATTATTTTGAGTAATTACTTAATTACCGTATCTAAATGTAAAATACGTATAACTCATTGGCTTCTTACGCTCAGTTATGAGGAAACTGAAGAAATAATTAAAACTTAGAAAATGTTTCTATCAGACTCACACACACACCCAGTTACTTTTAATTATTATCATTTCTTTCTCTATTGCACAAGGCACTCTAAATGTTGCTAATGTAGCTAATATCGTGCATTTTTATGGCTTTGATGTATCATGTTGATAGTTCCTATAAAATTAATTATTATTATTATTACAATATACCTTTAAAAATAAATTGTAATTACAGTCAAACATGGATAAGCGAGAGTTCAAGGGAGCACAATCTCATTCTCGCTTATAGAGGTTTCTCACTAACCCGAGTTTCTCGCTAATGCAGGGACATGGGTAGCGTTTCTGTCTTATAGAGGGTACGCAGCAATAACAAGTCACAGCAACTTTATAAGGGTAGGTATCAAGATGCTTACGAAAACAAAACAAAAATTCATGCACTATGTAATTTTATTATATTTTCTGTCAATTTCTGTTTTTGTATTTTGAATGTTTTTATAAATATAAACTCATAAATTTTGTCGAATATTGCTTGATAAACAACCGCCGCGTATTCAAAGTACTGATTGACCGTCTCCAACGCATTTAAAGCTAGCTTCATTGTAATGATCTTTATTTCTGTTTCCTGTATCTGTGCCTCGTCTTCACTATCATTTCCAGCAATACAGGTGTTCACACAATTCTAAACGATATCGTCGTCGGTTTGTTCTCCAGCGGTAGTTACGTCGTTGTTGGTCGGTAGGTTACGTCAATAGTGACGAGAAAACAATACAAAAATAGTAGGAAGTTCCACGAAAGTTAAGAATGAGTCATTAAATAGCAGATGTTAAATTTGTAATTTGTTTTGTCATTTGTTCCTCCTAAATAATATAAATAAATAAAGCTCAACTGTCGCTTATAGAGGTATAGATAAGTAGCAGTCTCACTTACGGAGGTCCATGAGGGAAAAACGACTCTCTCTTACAAAGGTTTCTGTTTCTCGCTAATAGAGGTTTTGGGAGCTTAAAATGACGGGTCCTGGCTATTACTCTCACTTATAGAGTTTTCTCACTTACCCAGGTTTGGCTGTATTTGGTTTCTGTTGTAGAATGTACACTGACATTATAAAGCTCAAAATATTATTTTATTTGATTGTGTTAATCTCTAAAACTAACTGGCAGATTAAAAAGTTTTGTTTTTATTTTATAGCCTGTTTATATGGGAAGGTTATATACTATATAACTTCACGCTATTGCGCTAAGGAGTAGAGTAAAAACCATTAACGTAAATCAATATAGCAAGTTGTGGGTAAATACGGAAAGTGAGAATAACTATAGGCTACACGGTTGCATTGGCGGCGACGCGGTGAACAATTGGTCGAATAAATTTAACACGTGTTTTTGAAACCGTTGGAGACATCTAGAATTGCATACGCTTCATACGATGATAGTTTTTGGAACAAATTTCCTTATCGAGTGATAAGAGCTAAACTGGATAGTGTCCGATCCGACCGACACTAAAAAGAGACAACAACATACATATTATATAGGATTTTCAAAACTATGACCGTCGTAGAATTGGCCTAGCTGTGCTATACCAGATTTGTACGCACTGTTATACATACGTACAGTGAGTGGTCGATAGTTTGAGTCCCGCTGATTTAGGATTTTTTATACAAGCTCATCTACATACAACAGTGCGTACAAGTCTGGTAATCACATAAAAGATTCGTTCCTACCGGGTGTCCCACGAAACCTCTCGAGTTTCTTTTTTTTTTCGTTTTATCATAGTGACGATACTGTACCTGTTGGTGAGCACAGTCGAAAACAACAACATCGGCGACCACCGAAGGACCTACAGTCCATCGACAGTCATCGCTATCATGCCGGCCTAATACAACTAAGTATACATACCATACTAATATTTACATTTCAAACATGCCCTTTTTAAAGATCAGGTAAGCTAGCTAACCACTTAACAAGTTAAGCTGAATCATTATTGCATTACGTTGAGATTATCCCGTACAAGCATATTGCTAATCCTGAGAAAGAGCGCAGGGCTGATTCCACCCCGGTACCATAACTAACCCTATTAAAAAGTGGCCCGAACCCCTCGGCTGTATTAATGTAGCATAAAATTAACCAGCGCGTCACGCCCGATGCCCGCAACGTTTTAACTACGATATTTCTGGGTGAGCAAGGGAACGCGCCTTGTTTCGGATTTTTGTTGGTCACTTTGACTTTGTTTATTGTCGTTTAGTATTACATGAATATGATACACATTTAAAAATAAACCAACCCAACTAAAAATACAGGTTTTGTAATAACACTATTTAAATACGCGAAAAGAATTAGTGTAGTCCAACAGGCGCTACTTTCGGAGCAATACAAGCGAGTTAGAAGTTCGTCCGTCTCTTTTAATTGTAAAATTATAAATAAATATTCTTTAATTTCTTTAAAATTTTATCATGGGCATGACATTTAAATAAAATGTATCAAAAGCTTTTTTTGTTAATAATAAATTGCATCATATCTTAAAATCACACATTATACAGATATTTTAAAATAAATAAAGTCTAGATATAGTTTCGTGATGCATTTTGAACAGTAGCTTGCTTTTTATTTTAAGTCGCTTACGGACTTTTAAACCTATTTATATTTAAATGTATAAATAATGCAAATTACTTTTAAATATAATTTTAATTTGTATTTATTTAAATTCATTTATATTTCTGTAGCGTGCTCACATTTCTTATTATTCATTAAAATGTAAGTACCTGGTCGGTGCCGAACTTCGATTTGCCAACAATAATGATTTTTAACTTAATTTAATTTATTATTAAACGTGCAATTTATAGCTATGTTTATTATAGTTAAATGATTTAACCTGCGGAATATGAAATGGATATCCGGTATGTACCAATAAAATTTCAAAATTCGCATACGTTTAACGTTAAAAATTTTAATTGGGAACTTATAACAGTGAATGAAAATATTTTGAGGAAACCAGAATGCTTGTGAAATATTCTTGTAGTATATTGTATGTGGCTGTAATCGCCAATACGTCGTGGGCTGGTGTGTTGCTGAAGCCTGTGCCTACCCACGGGAAAAGGCCGTTGCCCAGCAGTGGGACATTTACAGGCTAGTATTATTATTATTTTATATTATTAAGATTTATTTAACTGTTTTCATGTAAATAAACTAATTTGAATTGATTCCCATTAGGATTGATATTTCGATTCATTTCAACTATAGATACATATAATAAAATTGAAGTGTCTGTTTGTAATGTCAAAATAAATGCATATTAAAGTACACACGGTACCTATAGCAAAAAAACCCATTTTTAATTTTTTGTTTGTCTGTTTGTCCCAGATAATTTGGACCGATATGGACGGGACTTTCACTGGTAGATAGCTATTGTTATAAAGTATAACTTAGGTTACTTTTATTTTGGTACCGCACAAAAAATAAAAAGGATTTTTAGTAGTCCACGTGAGCGAAGCCGCGGGCACAGCTAATTCAATACATATTTTCAATATATTTTCTGGGTGTAACCGACTGGATGGCGACCACTATACACTAGGTGTATCTCCCGCCTTAGCGGCACGCTTAAGCGTATCGCGTTCTGAGATTAGTCAGTAATCAAGCGTAATATAAAACATGAGACCTCACGAATCACTAAAGAACCTGTTCCAGGAGTTGATATCCTGTCTTTGCCCTCCCAATACATTCTTAATAGCTTGTAAAAATAATTCGTAAAAACTTTGACAAACTTGATTTTTTGCACAGTTTTAACTAGAAATAGACATAAATTAGCCGTACCGTGCTTTAGACTTAGTAAGACTAATAAACGTTTATTAGGTAATAGTGTTAGGTTCTATAATATGATTCCGAAGCACATTACTGATTTGTCGGACAATGAGTTCAAGAACCATGTCAAGCCGGTTTTATTGTCAAAAGGTTATTATATGGTGGATCATTATAATGTTAGTGATGTCTGGAAGTGACTCCCTCTCTGTGCATCCACTAAATTATAAATATGATTATTGACTGTAAATTTTATTTATACAGTTAGGAACAAAAATATTAATAAAAAGATAAGCCCCATCGAGATTCTTACCGATTCTCTTCGATAAGTGGTGGTAGTGTAGTATAGTAGTGTTTGACGTTCATAAGTGCCTTCATAGGGCCTAATTTGAATAAAGTATTTTTTATTTTTTATTTTGATTTTTTATTAATTTTATGATTTCGAATTTTTAATTTTGAATTTAGGGTATCTGTACACGACTGGATCTCCACAGTTACTTTCTTTTAGTTTGTCGCGTTTCGGGATCATTAAGTTGCACAGAGGTTTGCAGGCCGGCCTGACCGCCCGACTGGCGATGAATTGATCACTCGATAGTTGCCACTGTTTTTTGATTGTACCGTACCAACCATCAGGTAGGTAGAAACAAATCCACCAGCTTGCTTTGTTACTTTAAAAATAATACATTCAATCGTAGATCATGATTTCAAATTAATTCAACTTGATGTTTATACATATTAATCAGTATCATAAATCAGTGTAGTTAACTTTTTATCATAGATAATTAATACTTTAATCTATGGTGTACTCAATGCTCCTAACGGCCGTGACCGTTTACCTGATTGTTTTGCTTGATATTAACACGAATCAAATTAAAGAAAAACAGTGAAGAAAAAGAAAATTGGATGTTATTGAGCTACAATTAGTCTGAGATTTCTTTAAAGGGGAGCATTCTGATGAAAGCATAGAATTGTGATAGGGCATTTTCTTGTTCTGGGTTGTTAAATTTATATTAAAATTAATAAAGTAATCAAAATTTTTATGATATACAATGTATGATGTACAATGTATATAGTTTAAAAAATTATCAGAACCTTTTTTTGTGGCCTACATACAAACTGAATTACTAATTAAACCATAGAACGTAGCAAAGGCAAGCATTAGGTCTTTACATATGAAATTGCTGATAGCCGACTGACTAGTGTGAATATGGATAAGTTTCATACTACTTAAATTTCTAAACTCATATTAATTAATATGTTCCGTGGCCTAAATCACGTGACGAAAGTTGATAAGAAAGAACTGAAAGCCGTAGTGGCAGCAGATTAATCTCAAACCACGTCGGAATTAGCAGCAGACTTCAACTTAAGTGATACAATGATACTGATTCATTTAAATCAAATTGGAAAGACAAAAAGTTCGGAAAGTGGGTGGCGTATGAACACACTGAACAACAACAACATACTCGCGTCGAAGCTTGCTTTAACTCATTGAAGAGACACACAAATGAAGGGATTCTGAATCGGATTGTCACTTTTTATGAAAAGTGGGTCCTGTATGATAACCGAAAATGTCCTTTCACAGTGGTTGGATACAAGGGAGGCAGCCAAATCATGTCTTAAACGTAAATTAAGAAGCTGCTTGTGAGTGTATGGTAGACCTGTGCTGGCATTGTTCATTACAGCTTCCTAAGACCTGGCACAACAATTACGGCAGAAGTGCACTGTTAAGAATTGCAAATAATGATGGACCAGCTCATTGTCAAACAACAAAGATTTCTCAATTCTTCTAGTCAACTCCTTCCTTGCGACAGCAATCGCATAAAGGACTGTCTCAAAATTACAGGAGTTACGACTGGAAGCTCTCCGTCATCCACCATACTCCTACAACAACATACACCTTGCTCTCACTGATTTCCATTTCTTTCCTGAATATGGATAATTTGTTGCGGGAGAAAAATTTCAAACCGATGACGCGGGTAAAACGCCTTTAAAGAGTTCATCGATTCCCGTCTCCAGAAATTCTAAAGCAGAAGCATCAGTGACCTTGGCAAAAGTGCATCGACAATAATGGACAATACTACGACTATATTATAAAACGGCAATTTCATAGGCCTATTAGTGCACATGTACATATATATACTTAATAAATATGTTTGTTTTATCCCACAACTTGTACATTTTTGTGGTACACTACAAAAAAACGATTAAATTAACCACATAATCGTTTTTGGTTAGTTAATTTGTTAGGTCGTAATATTTAATAATTTTATTATGTGGTCTTTAGGTATGTTAGTTTCGTACAGTACAGTAAGCACCATAAGTACTATAAACGCTTGATTAAAAAAAAAATATATGTCCGGTCTTGCTGACGAAACACCCACATCGTCTGAGATTTTATAGTGCATTTCGTACATGTCCATTAAAATAGTCGAATCCGGTGCAGAACCTAGAATTGAGAACTGCTTGCTTTTAGAACTTACTGTGCCTTCTTTTATAAAATGAATTTGTATTTTGTTTGTGGCCAATCCTTTTTGGACTCTAGCCACTGAAAGACTTACTGCTTCACGTATGATTTGAAGTACTGTATCATGGCGACGTAAGTAATGACTAATGACCCTTATCAAGGAGCGCCTTGCAACCTACAAATAAGCGTATCTGGCTATACCTATAATTTTATATTTTTTACGTTAGATTTATCATATTCCCTGCGCTCCCTTTCTCAGCAAAAGTATGAAAAAATTATGCTCAACCCCTAAGCCTGCTTAGGTAATACTTGAATGCCCCCTTTGTTAAATTACACACAACACAGTCTATTAGTTAACACAACATTGACTTAAGTGATACCTAAGCTTTTTTTTGTGGATAAGTATTTGTAAATTATTTATTGTTGATAGATGTTTACAATATTACCTTTGTTGAAATAATAAAAATAAAACTGTCAGACAGGATTGCGACCACCATACATCTGCTGTAACACTCACCATAGTATCGTACTTATGGTGTTGCGTTACGGAATCAGTTGGTGTATATCCAGCAATCAAGCGGCGTGGTAAGAACCTGTACTCGACTGAGTTGCGACCACCATACTTATGGTGATAAAACCGTCATAGTGACTCTTGATTTAATTTGTCACGCTTTTCGGCTTGCAGGTCGGAATGACAGCGGCGATCTATAAATATATGAAATCCCAGTTAACAAAGTAAAAAACATATGTTATTCATATAGGGAATTGAACCCGTGGGATCCTTACATTCAATAACAAACAATCTTCGCTTCAACAGAGAAGCGGCTGATATGATATGTAACAAAATAATTACGATAATAATTATATTTCTATTGAGTTCACAATACGCAACTTCTTGTCGCTACGTTTGATCTCACTTGTACGTATCAAAACAAATGTTATTGTAGGTGAGATTTGTTCATACGTGGGTCGACATAAGGGCAGATATGATAATGACTCCAATAAATCTTACACAAGTCACGGCGAAGATAATACGGTCCTTGTGAATGCCGACGTTGTCTACCCGTTTATGTTTCTATGGGACTGTTTAACACCGTTAGAACTTGTGGGGTTGATATTATTATTTATAAATACTCTAATATGAATTTATAGACAACGATAAATCATAAGTTATCAACCTAATAGATTTTAATTGGTTTTAGTTATCTTAGTTTATGGCCTAAGTTGTGGCGGATTTCTAAATAGACTAACTAGCTTTTGTAGCCTACGATAACAAATATACTAAGACAGATTTTTCAACGGCTCTAAAAACTGAGTGATTGAAGATTGAAGAAATGATTCCGAAGTCAAAAGGAACCCATATAGTTTCGCTATGTCCGTCTGTCTGTTCGCGGCTTAGCGCAGAGATTGATAGTTCTAGAAAGCTGTAATTTGGTATGGGTATACATATTCATGCCGAGAAACTGGTAAAATAAAATCTATAAAAAACTTAAACAGTATCTCTCCTACAGGTAAAATGGGATTTTTTTTCTCGTCTATCCCATCTATCCCATCGTGTGGGGTGTCGATGGATAGGTTGTTCAAAAATATTGTAGGTCTGTGAAAATCATTTTTCGATACAAGGATCCGTTTGCGAAATATTAAGCTTAAAATTTCTAATTTTTGTTAGAGTTTTGTGTCCCCCCTGCCAGCTAAATTGTTGTTTTTGAATATGTGAAAAAATTCATGGTATACATAATGAAGTTAAAAGGAAAACTATCAGAAGTATGTAGGCCTTATAAGTTAAAGAGTCAGTCACCTTATAAAATGTATTTGAAGAAGTAGTTTCGTATAATTTCATTAAAAATTACTTTACGACCTCTCTCTAAAGGATGGTTCATGTTACACTGGACCACCATGTTAAGTAGGGTCAGCTCAACATTTTTTTCTGTTTTACTCTCCTTTATCAAATATAATCCTAATATTTAAACCGTTTATACACATCATTCCTCAAACAAGATCTCCATACCTGCATCTGTCTTCCTATACTTTTGTGTCCATCCAATTCATACTTAGTTAAAATACTGTACTAGTTAAATGATTTTGAATTACACCACGTCACGCTCAAGTTGGTACGTGCTGGAGCTCGAACCTGCCGAGAGGGAATCGATATTCCGCCGGTCTAAACCACAATACCACCACGATACACTAGCAGCAAGATAAATTCAAATTAGGTCAGTACGAAAACCAACAATTTTATTAGCTGTTCTTCAAATCTCCTCTTATTACGATTGTTGTTCAAATGTTTACAGAAGACGTTATTACACAAAATTCAATAGAACTTTTGCCTGTAATATAATTTAATATTAAAACCCAATAGAGTAACAGTTAATTAATATAATATTAAGTTGCAAATTCTGTGTACATGTGGCTTGTAGATTGGATAATCTATTGTCGCCCTTATTATAAAACAATGTGGAAGTAGTCCCAGGGGTGCGGTATGTCAACCGCTCCCGGCCCGTGCTGGTTTGTAACACTGACGTTTGTACTGAATACTGATATAGGGACGGTTTCTTGATTTATTATACGTCAAAATTTTAACTACCGCCCCGGTACGAAATTCTTTGTTTTTTTTTTCTGTTTTGTTTGACCACTATCGCACGTGTTAAGTGAAGATATAGGTAGTTGAAGTCATACTAAGTTTGCTTTTCAAGATATTTGATTACAAATTTTTTTTTTTAATATTTGATTACTTTAGGATTTCTTTGGTACTTCCGCCTGGAAGTTACGTCTTACTGTAAAAAAATCGTTCGAATAGTAAATAAATGTGTTAATAAATAAATGTATTAGACAAATAATAATAATATTAAAAAAATAACAATAAAAGCTATAGATATTTATGTCTCATGTTGTTAAAAAATTAATGTTTTCCTTGTCATTTTTTTTTATTTAATATTATAATTATTTTTTAATGATTATTATTAATAATTGTCTAACACATTAATTGATTATTATTTTGCAAAAAGACGAAACTAATGTTAATCTTTTTCAGACGGTAGTAGCAAAGAAATATCCGATAAATTATTTGTTTTTCAAGTACTGCTGCTGGAACACACCATAGGTGCTTTGTGATTGGGTCAGAAAGTTAAAAGGCTATAAATATCCCACCATCGTGCTATTGTAGCATCAGATTTTCCTTTATCGATAGCTTCGCTATCGCTCGCGATCGCTTATTGGTTTTTCAATACTTTAATAGCATTTGTTGCGTGCAACATGGTACCTGTTGTCTTCGAAACGAAATGACCAAAGCGCCAGCTATTGTAAACTAGTTGTACTAATACAAAAGCCTTTGCGGGTGTGTACACAAATTAACTGATAATAATTTATATAATTATATAAATAGGTTTTTATTTTAGCGTTTGACCAAAAACTCACCTTAAATTAAGGGGCGATGTTCCCAAGGATAGTAACACACTAAGCATAAGAGGAGACCAGCTTTTAAGTACAGCTGCCTGAACAGACCAGGTGATAGCTAACCAAGCGGGTATTAGAAAATACCCTACCACCGTGCTGTTGTTTCCTCACGATGTTTTCCCTCACTGAAAACTTAAGTTCATTGGACCAAGGTGACTGAACACGCTACCACTGATCATTGTTTCGAATTGACCAATTGTATATTATTATTAACGTAAAATTTGTTTACCCATTGACATTATTAAACAACCCCAATACTAAACTACATACAAGTAAGGACAGATTCGCAACGTAGCGGGATAGCTGTGAATTATTAGTCCCGGAGGAACCGCCGGCTGATAATGTACAAGCCAGATTACGCTGTAAGGAAGTTTGTAAACAACAAATATACACTGGTACGGAGATCACGGTTCTCTGCTTTGAGTGAATTTATTTATATTGTATAATGATATACACATACTTGAATATCGCGTCTACAATAAAAACCCAAAAAATAAACATTTGTCCTAAAGTTGACATCTTTAAATCCATACACTATTAAAAATTTCAATAGTAATTTTAGTGATAAATATATCGGAAACTGATAGATAAAACGTTTAGCCGACTTTTAAATTGGGTATTGTAATAATACAAAACTTTTGTGTAGGGTTAATACATAAAGATTGTAAAATTACAAGACTTTTTTGAAAGGTATCTTCACATGTTTAGGAAAATTACTCGTACTGTGTTATAATTTTGGATTTGCATACATTGTTTTGTAAATTTACTCATACTTGGGTTTGTAAAACCATTGAAATATTACAAAAAAAAATAACAATGTAATTAAAGGCAAAAAAACTGTAGTAATAATTATATTACATAATATGGTAAAAGTAAAGCCAATTCGTACCAAAACGGGTTTATATATGTGTAAAATATATTTCAAATAAACTGAATTATGAATCACACTTGCAGCATCGTTATCTTCAAAACTTTTAAAAGTAAATCCAAATATCTATGTAAAGACTTTCAAGACATTTTAATGTATAAGACAGGTTTTTTGACTTTATTTTCAAAGATTGAATTTAAATCGAAATGTTTATTCAAAGTTTAATTCATTTCATAAGTATTAAAATATTAGCAGCTCAACCATTTTTTTTTTCAATCTAACTAGGGCCAGAAGATCCCTGAAGCTTTTACAGCTTCACCGAGCTTAGGATTAAACAGCACTATTTGTTGTAAAATAAAAAAGCAATTAAAGCAAAACTAACAAGTATATTAACTGTTATAGAAAATGCAGATTTTGTATCAATGAACGAGACCGTGGTTTAATTTTTTTATAGTCTAGTATGAAATTACTTTTAACTATACGTAATGTGACGCATGCTTTGACGGGTAACTTTATAGTTTGGTCTCCAAATTGCCCATCATTATAATTATGTGCTAATTTATAAATATAAATGAAATTAAATAAGGAAGAAATTGATCAATATGTTTTTGTGCGTAAACATAAATAATATGTAAATTGAGACAATTTAATTGAAAAATCAAACAATGATCTAAAATAGGCCTTATGTACTTCATACAACGAGATGATGTATTTTATTGAAATTATTGTATCATTAAAAAAGTACCTTCAACTTATTTTCAAGTGCGCATAATTACCTGTAAGGATGAATTGTATAACGTATCGTAGAACAGATTTATCATGTTTCAATCTCGCTGGGCCGTATAGCCCGCAGCGATATGAGGCACATAATCCCCGTGAAATTCCAGTTACGATATGAAAAATAGTAATTTTCTATTCACACTGTTTTCATATAATAAGAGCTGGTCGGCTAAGTTATAATTAAGCTAAACTAGTTGTGTAATAAACCTGATTATAACCTAAGTATTACCAGATTATATACTGAGCTCGTTGGTTATAGATTTTAAATTTTTATAAACAATTTGAACGCGTTCACCTTCTCCGTTTTGTTTTGTTGTTAAGAGGTTAAAGGTGGCATTAATTTTAAAATAATTTAATAAGAAATTAATTAAGTAAAAGTAAAACATTTTAATAATACGTTTCTATTACTGTCGCATTATGCCGGAAGAGTGAGACAGCTGAAAATCTGACTGATTATATCTAGATGTAAAAAGCCCGGTGAAGCTGTACAAGCCTCTGAGGCTTCAGGGCCCTTAAGACTAACAGTAGGTATAGTTAGAACGAAAGAAAAAAATGGTATATAGTATCGATAAAATAATAATTTATGTTTACCCTACAAAACTGAATCGATAAAAAAATGTATGCAGCAGTTCACACGTGTCAGCAGAAAAAAAATTCAGAAAAAAAATTTCCTAAATCCCACTTGATCCCACCCAAAATAAAAGAAAGTCACTGTGACGGGTTCCCAAAGTTGCTAGTAGTAATATTGCTAATAATTTTGAAATTTCCGTTAATTCACAATAGTTCCGCAGTCGGAGGTTAATTCTATAAAAAGGATGACGTTTGCGAATAAGTCAAATTAGTTTCGACGTTTCATAACTGCATTAGTATTAAGTTACTGTAACTTGTGTTAAATCTAAACACATTGTTACGTGAGACAGGCTTCACCTACCAACAAGTCATATTAAATAAGATATTATTTAAGTTTAAGTTGAAGAATCGTGTTGATGTGATTATGGAATCGGTACTAATGACTCAGTATTCGAACTAATGACTTTACTATTGACTGGGCGTGATAGCAACAGGTGTGATCTGTAACTGCACGTACCTTATGTTGTATGTATGAAGTTAAAAAAGGTATTCCTTACTTATATCCTTTTTTTGTTATATCATACTCAACATGATAATTATTTATAATTTTGTTTAAAGATGTAAACAGAGACTGTTTCACTTGCCTTTGTTCGTTGTGGAGTCGGATTTCGTTTCCAGGGACTTGGCTTAGCTCCTGATGTGATTCGGGAGCGCCCACGGCACTGATTATGCTAGTTTTCTAAGCTTTTCCAAAAAAATATACAAGATCGCAAGATGGCTCTTGGCGTTGAATACCCGGTTGAGCCCGTGTTGCCATTATAAAAACCCTACAGAGAAATACACACTTATTTTCTGTCGGTCAATTTAATTAAAATCTAAGCGTATAGTGTAACTGAGAAATAAATAAATTCAATTAGTCCGGTTGACCCGCTATAATGTTCAGTTCGCAGAACCGTTCGCTTCGCTGCATGCTTAATGAAGCCACTTTTCGTAGTCGATGTCTTCATTCGGCAGTACAGGGTTGAACTGGAAACAATATTCGGCACTTAAATTATTGACATAATACTCATTAACGCAGTTAAAATCTTCTAGTTTTACACAAATACAAGTGTTATACTTCGTAATGATTGAAAAATGTCATATAGTAAAATCACAATAATGCGATTAAAAAAATTATAAATGGAGGAAACACTGTAGCAACCTCACCCCCCTCCATACACAATCCACTTTAGTAAAGGCAACTGGTGGAGCCACAATTAAAAACGTCTAGTAAACATTAAATTACACTTTAAATCCTTAGATTTTGCAAAAATAAGCATAATTTGTTTCGCTAACTATTTACGTAGGTCGATACTACATACGAAAATGATCTCGTATCCCTATCTGGTTCAAAGACAAGCGTATACTCTTTCTCTTTCGACATGCTGTATTACATTGCTTATTGTAGATACATACAATAAGGGTTAAAGTATGAAATTGTCGTTTTATTTAGAAAAGATCAAACAATTTTATTTTATAAAAGGTATATATTTAATAAGTCGTAGTGCTTTTTTAGTTGCCACTTTTGATATTTTAATAGGACTTCACTGATCCGTCTGCTATAGAAATCCCGGAGATGGGAATCGATGAGCTCTTCATCCGCTTCATCGCATTTGAAATTATTCCTTTGTAACCAACAATCTAAATTCGGAAAAAAAAAACAGTTGGAGCAAGGACTGGTGAGCATGGTGAGTAACGGAGAGCTTTCAGTCATAATACCTGTTGTTTTGTAATGGTCCGTTAAGCGAGCGTTGTCGTGAAGAACGAGTGGACTAGAAGAATTAACAAGTATTGGTTGTTGGACAGCCAGCTCGTCCATCATGTTATGCTATTCTTCACAGAACACTTCTTCAATTTTTGTTGTGCCAGGTCTCAAGATGTTGTAATAAATAAGGCCGGCACAGGTCGACCACACACTCACAAGTAGCTTCTATTGACTCAATTTGCATTTAGGACATGGTTTGGCTGCCTCCCTTTTGGCCAACCAGTGCGACGGACGTGTTCGATTATAATACAAGATTCATTTTTCATAAAAAGTGACAATCTAATTAAGAATCCTCTCATTTTTGTGCTTATTGAACAATTTAAAGCAAGCTTCGATGCGATTTTGTTGTTATTGTTAGAGTTCACACGGCTCCCATTTTCCTAGGTTTTTATCTTTCCAATTTATCGTAAATGAAGCAGTATCATTTTATCACTTACACTGAAGGCTGCTGCTAATACTGACGTGGTTGGAGACAAATCTGCTGCCACTACGGCTTTCCGTTTCGCCATGGGACTCATTGTTGCCATCAAAATTTCCAAAATGGAAGCGTTTAAACCAAAACCTTATCGTGCGTTCACTTGCGGTACTTAGTCTATACACGTCGTTGATATTGCATGCCGTCAGTGCTGCGTTGGTGCCACAACGGAACTCGTATCAAAAAATAATGCGAATTTAGATTTTTCCATGGTCACAGAAATAGCGATATCAAAGTAAAATCGAAAGATGGGAAAACAAAGGAACAAAACATTTTTAAAAAGAAATGTCATAATTCTATTATAAAATTAATATGACTGCAATTTTAAGTAGAATGAGATAATTATATCGTACACTAGTCAATATTAAAAATCGGTAATTTCATACTTTAACCCCTAATATTAAATCTGTGCTCTGTACGAAAATTTCATGAGTTTGACATAGATTGATTTTCTTTTTTTTTTTGTACCACGATTGTTTTTTTTTAATAACTAATAAAAACAATTTAATTAAAACTAAACTTTTTAATAAGCGGACCAAATCATTAAAATTAAAACTAAAAGTAAATAAATCAGAGTTCGACCCTGAACTGAAGCGGCATAACAGCGTACCGTCGACGCAAACAGGTATCCATTTTTGTTAAAAATTATAACTTTATTATTGCCAATGATTTTGGAAATTATTTTCCCGGGATCGAAGGTAAATTACAGTGAATGACGTTACAGAGCGATGTGCCCAGGGGTATGAGATACTGATCATATTAACTGTAAATATCTTGCATTTAACCATACAGTGCCGTACAAATTATTAGATTAAAAAAGCTAGTAAGTTTTTAGAATTACGATAAAAGGATTAAAGGTCGAAAAGGAAATCAAATGAACATGTTATGTCTAGAAATAATTCACCGTAAAGGTTATATAAGTACAATAAATAATCAAATTCTGTATTTATACTGTATTTACATTTAACCTCCTACTCATAATTCATATGTTATTAATGATTTTTAAGTGAAATCAATTATAAACTATAGATGTATTAAAATAATATTATTATATAATTGTAGCGATACCTTGCGGCTGCGAACGCGCTTATTACATTTTTTTAACTAAATGACAATTCACATAACCTATTCAGCAATAATATAAGCTACTCGTTTACAAATTTTGAGAAAAATCGGTAAAGTTTATTTTCAGTTAAATCTGAACCTACAAACAGACAGACCGACATCTTTTTAATGTCATATTCGTGATCAGTCTCCTTTATAATAGATGCGTATTAGAAAATTTAGAAAAAAATATACATACTGACAGAACTACTAATTTACTAATATAGTTTATACAATTTACCTCACCACTCTATTTCAGGTTAGATTCCTAGTAATATTATATAACCTGTTTTTGTTATTTTAGTTATGCATTAGAGAAAATTGTAGCACACTAAAAAATTTGTATTAAAAAAAAGTTGTGATAAATTTGATTTAGTTGGAATAATTAAGATACGGCAATGACTAGATTATATGGAGGCTTCTCAATAATCTGTTCTAATTACAGTGTAATTACATTCCGTATTTGAAAAAATACATTGTTACCTTAAATACTCATATACATTAGTCTTCTTTTTTATCTGCTTCAAAGTCTACGTCAGGTATAAGCAATGATGGCTCAGTGGTAGCGTGTGAGGACATCGCGTCGATGGACGTGAGCTGACGTGAATGAGCTTTTGGTGATGGAAAACATTGTGATAAGACCATGTCGTTGGTGGTAGGGCTTTTTCTAATGTCCGCCTGGCTAGCTACCACCCTCAAGTTGAAAATCTGTCGCCAATTACCAATAGGTGTGTTCCGGCAGCTGCACTTGAGAGCCAGTCCTCCCACTAATATTAGCGTATTACCATCTTGGGGCACATCGTCACTTAAGATCAGGTGAGAGTATGTCCACAATAAAAAACCGATAACGATAAAAAAACGCGCCACAACTTTCTCGTGCAATCCTTCAAAGATTTTAACATTTTGACTTTTAAACATTCTTATAGGGTTCCACAGACTCATGACAATTCAGGCTTGTTAACTTAATTTTTGGATATTAAAATTAATTTTTTAAATTTTATAATTCAATGTTTCATTATTACTTACATGCGCCCGCAAGATATTATTAAATTCATAGTTAGCTCGTTTTAAGAAATGGTTGTTCACCCCTGATATAGGATTTTACAAACATATTTAACGTAATTATGTTACGTCATAGTGATGGCTGCATGACTATAACATAATAGGGATATTTATAAGCATCTACATTTATTATAATCGTAATCATTTCGGGCCAATTTAATTACGAACAACAACGAAACTATACCAAGTAATTTATTAACAAACCACAGAGTAAGTCAGGTGGGTAAAGCAAGCTCACGAATAAACTAGCTGTTCCACCCGGTTTCACACATGTTAAATTTATGCAACCAACTCTCTACCTCGCCCGTGTAGACTACATTCGTTGTTGTCACTTCACGTACCCTAACTACTTGCCTACAAAGTTCATGGTTACTGCTCAGCTCCTTAGAGTAGCAACTTGAAGTTATATAACCTTCCTCAATAAACAGGCTATAAAATGTGTAAATATTGTTTTCTAATCTGACTGTTGGAATCAGAACGAAGCGCGTTAAAAATTTAAAGATCAATTGAATAACTGCCAAAAACTCCGAGTGTTTATTGATTGATTCCATTTTATTATTTATTGTAATTTATAACTGCCACCTGTTCCATTTTATTATCTACAACTGATAAAGCAATCGAATATCTTTCGTTCTTTTGAAAATATAATTATTTATCTATGCTAACACATACATGAATACAATACATGAACTTAGTTTGAGATGTCTACAAAATTATCAACTACTACAAACACCCGCGTCTTCGTACGTAATGTTATACCTAGGCAATGTATGAAATAAAGAGAATTATTCAATTTAGTATATTTAGATCTCCTACACATATATAAATATATATATATATATATACAAACTTATATTTCCTTATAATACTAATATACTTATATTATATTGATATACTAAACGATAATTCCGTAATGGAAAACTGACCACCGATTAACAATAAAAAATTATCTTAATATCAAAAATCTCTGGCACGTACGCGTGAGGATTCTTTGTTATAACAAAGTCAATGCCACAATAGAGAAAATCTTATTAGTTTAATCTGATACAATAACATGAATACATTTTATTCACACGATTTAAGCTTTATTCTAGGTAATTAAACAATTTATTTCGTATTTTCTTAGAAAATAAATATCTGAACGACCAAGCTGTGTTCGATTTCTTAAAACGCCTATCTATGGAAACTTACAAAATAAAACATTATTTAAATACAAAATTTTATTGAAAACGCTAGAACCCTTTCTGAAAAACTGTTTACATAAGAACCTATACAAGAATTGAATTTCAATTCAATTTGAATATCAGTGTGAACTTATTATGAAACATCTCGAGTATATTTATCTCGCTTACTCTTTAGTAGAATAATATTAGTGTGAGTAGTGCCGTCAAAACTTAGCCGACGTACTCGCCTCCCGCGACCTTCACGCGACAGCCAAGCCCACTGAATTTCTGGAAGAAAATGTCTTTTATTTAACGAGGCTTCAGTATAGCCCTCATGAATGTATAGGCCTAATTGTAGAATCAAAAATCAATACATAAAATTAATATATTTTTCCTTCCGAAAGCTCAGGCTCATTGCAGGGATTCGAACTCACGTCAATCGACGCGAAGTCTTACGCGCTACCACTGAGCCATCATTGCTTCAAATCTGGCACCAAGCACCTATAGCAGTATAGCTGCACTTGAGAGCCAGTTCCTCCATTAGGCTTAGCGTGCTACCATCTTGATTCTATTATTTTATTATCTTCTATTTGGGAACAGGTTTAACCTTTATGTTATTTCACTTTTTTAGATGCAAGCTTTCCTAGTATTTGTAAAATAAAATAATTTTATTATTTAAATACCTGTAAGCTCTTCTGTGACTCGTGAGTTATCGGTGCTTACTTAATACTCGAAGTAGTTTGAAATCAGAAATTTGCGGTAATAATAACTTGGTTTATTGCATAAAGTACACACGCTTATGGTCACAAACCTATCGTAGAGACAATTAGCGTGTCCTCGAGGGGTCGCGTGTAGTGCCAGTTAGTGTGAATGCAGCAATTCTCCAAAATTTACATTCGAGTACTTAAACTGTGTCACTATATACCTAAGTAGCATTAAAAAAATTACAGCATAAATCATTCCTCAAAACATAAGATTGGACCCGCTAGTGTGAATGGTTTATAATAAAGAAATTATCGGTCCGTGAGTAAGTACACACGCTGAGGTAGTTAAAACAGTACATTATTACAGAGGATTCTTAGCGAATTTTACACTTGAATACGCCTCCGAAGGACTATCAATTGATTCTCGGAATAATGAAATTATAAAGCAATGGGCCGAGTGTTTTGATGGCAAGCCGCACAGTTTTATTGCCGCCTGCGTACTCGGTACACAAAATAGTGTTTACAGAGAGTAAACATTTTGATATAGCCACAAAATATTAATGAAATATTCCCGTGTTCAGCGAGACATTTATAATTTTAAAGTTGCGAATTGTTTCTCAGGATTTTTTTATTTTAAATGGAATATTTTCTACAGAAATCGATCAACTATGAACCATGTCTCAATACGCATAGACATTTTTTTTTAATTTTATATCGCTTTTTGTGTAAACTGGCGACTACGGGTAGCTTATAAAACCATGTCAAAACATACAGGTTAAATACCAAGTGACGATGCGGTCCATGCTATCACACTAAATACTTGAAGAATTTTATATTATTTTTAAATTAAGAACTATGGTCATCCACGCTAGCATTAGAAAATGTCCTTACACGATACTGTTTTCAGTAAGATGGTTTTCTTCGTCGGTTTCTAAGGCTTATTGGCTGATACGAATCTACTTTGAATAAATTCATAACGCACTATCACTAACATATTGCAGAGATATCGAGTAAAACTCCACCATAGAAAAAACTTCCAGAACCTAACATTAGTTTCAGAATTTACCCTTTTGTAATATATAATATCTAAATGTAAGATAACCTACGTTTTTATTTAACAAATAACAGTAATCACAAGTCAGTTTCTTAATATTAGTCTAAAAGACTAATAAATTTGAAAAAATCTTACATTATTGCGTTTATACTTTACAAAAACATTACATTTGTCACTTATATATATAAGTCTACTAAGGAATATGTCTACTTTCTTAAAATAACTCTATAATAACTAAAGATTGTTGATCAATTGGTAAACATCTGCCGATAAAATGTGTTTATAAAACGTTTGAACCCTCTGTAATTACAGTTCTTTTGTGTCGTCGGTGGATAAATTAATATCCATACAGGATTTTGTACTTTTTCTTCTTATTAATCGTTCAAATTAACGTCTCTCTTCTTTAATTTTATCGCTCGTTGAGTTAACTGCATATTATTATTAAAATATCTCTTTCCGCTTGAAATAACAAATTATTGGTATGTTGTTTTATCGTTATAGGTTTAGCCAGTTAGTTTATGGCCACAATCTCACCTGATCTTCAACTTGAGGGTGGTAGCTAGCCAGGCGGGCATTAGAAAAATAGCTACCACCATGCTATAGTTTCATCACGATTCTTTCACTAAAACCTTAGGCAATGAGCAGTGATTGGAACTCACGTCGATTGACTTGATGTCCGTACACGCTACCACTGAGCCATCATGGCTTTTACTATAAAGTTGCAATGTTTCTGATGATAAGGACAATACAATCATAAAACAGTGGCGATCGCCGAGAGATCAACAATCGATCGTCGGTCGTCGATATCACGCCAGTCTGCAAACACTGTCACTACACTGTCTGATCTCGAAACCAGAAAGAGAGTCACTGTGACGTCTATCACCATGATGGTCACGCCCCATTCAGCCACCAACCCAGTATATAAATGGTAAATAAAGTGATACTGATAAGTCTCGCGCGATACAGTGACACTGCATTCACTTGCTAACCACATACAGTCATTACACTGCAATTCACACCTGCAACTACACTCGGGTACATAGGTTCTGTAAGGGACTCTTTTTTCTTTTTTTTGGCTTGTTAGACTTAGACAAAATTGACAGATTACTAAATACGCGTGTTTCTTCCTTCCTCCCAGAAAGCAAGAGACATGCATACACATATAATTATTTAGATCGAATTCGGATAGTAATCAGCTAAATCACGATGGTTGCATATACGGCAACAGACAAAGCCGAGGTCGGCAACTTTGGCACTCTGGCATTAGTTGCCTTTTTTCCTCGGCTCAGTGCCTTAAGCGCTCGCCCACAAGCCCAGTGAAACTGTTAAGGCATCCTGACCAACAGTGTAGTCAGTTCGAAAAAAAAAAGATACTGATAAGTCCGGTGGAGTAACTTGCAAGCAGATCCTTTCGAGGACGCAACGCGACGTGGGGGATTTTTTCCGAACCAGTTGTAATATTTTTATTATCATTGGGGCCTTCACAGTACCTAAACTGTATTAATTTTATTTGATTTTAATGTCGTTATTAATTTAATTTTGTAAGCCATATTAAATCATTGCTCATTCGCAAGCGAGAGTGACGTAAATTGAAAGATATTAACTTAAGGACATAAGAAAATTAGATATCAGTCCTTTGCTCCTCGGCACCAATAAAAGCTCTAGAACGGGGAAAAGGAAAACACTAAGTACCACGATGCTATTATGCCCCCTGCTAAACAATTAAAAAATAATTAATCAATCTCAACTTGAAAAGCCTTTGAGATCACGATGACTCAGTGTTAGTGTGTACCGACACCGTTTTGATAGAAGAAGACGATCAATAATACCATGGTGCAGGAGCATTTTCTAAAAGCTATCTGGCTAGCTAGCTAGCATGTAAAAATCCGTTTATATCAGGCGATATTGAAGTGAAAAAAAAAACAATTGAAAAAATGGATGCGTGTACTAGGCATATACACGCGTTTGAAGTTATATATGAATGTGACAAATGTGACTATCTTAATTACAATGAAACAAGAAGCTTAGCAAGCAACTTCATGGAGTTTTTTTTTAATTCACTCTCATAATTTTTTCATAACGCGACTAATGTACAACTACAAAAGATAGTCCAGGAGCACCTATCATTCAGACGCATATCTAGGCCTAGCATTTTACTGTTTTCGACCACATCATCAAATAATGTCAAAAGTGATTATGGTCAAATGTTTGCCTAGATATTACATACATACTAGTACACATTTAAAAAAAAATACAACGCTTACCGCCCCTAAATTGTGTAGAACAAATAAACCTATGAAAAAGCAATCAGACAATACGCAAATAAAGATTAAAATCTTGACAAATATAAACCATAAATTATATATAATTCGCATGAAGGCAGCGCCATATCGATTCCCCTTTATTGCTTGCGTAATAGAAAAATAAAAGGCATCACTAATAAAATCGCTTTTATTGAATAGAAACATTTAATTTAGCACGAGATCTCTTCCTAAGATAAAATAACTATGAATAAAATAATAATAGAAGATGTTATATTATTTGTCTATAACTTTGTTCGCTTACTTACAAAGAATGAAACGTGAATTTATTAGTACTGAAACCATTCATTGTCTATGTTTTTATGGAAATTTCTATTTTTTATCCCTTAGATCCAAAAATACGAGCGTTAAAATTTTGACGTGTTTTTTTACTCATTTTTCTAATATCCAGACCGTTTCTATTGGCACATTTGTTTTTTCTTATCAAAACAAAAACGCGATCTTGCATTGAAGGGTTAGTTTATTTACTACAAAGGTGGCAAACAAGCATAAGGCCCGCCTGATGGTAAGCGACTACCGTAATGGACGCTTGTAATTATTCCATAGGTATCACTACCCCGTTCTCCATGGAGCTCGGGAAATCCTACTCACCGCAGGAATAAAACACATGGTTATTTGGGTGCGATCTTATGTAGGGTGGAGGTATTCCACCAGTCGGGCTGCCCCAAGTAAAGAGAAATCTCTAAAGAAATTTATTTGTACCCTACCTCTCATTGAATACCCACCGCCCTTTCCCCGTGGAGCTCTGGAAACCCTACATATCGCAGGAACAACAACACTAGGTCATTTGGCTACGATCTTCTCTATGATGCAAAAATAAACACAAACACCCTTCACTACCTATCACTTTGGAGCTAACATGGATTTTGTATGAAACATTTGGTCCGGTACGTTAAAATAAAATCGTTACAAATACTTTTTTATTCTCAAAAGAGGGGAAAAGTCTTTTACGGTTACCAACAACATAGTATAAAGAAGATATTATTAACGCTTTGGGCAAACCTCAAATAGATACTTAGCAAGTGCCCCCCATCGCCGTCTCCAATCCTTCGTGACATTACAACATTGGACAGACTAAATTAAAGCGCGCCAAAACTGTTGTCTGCGTGCCCAGGGCGCTCGTTTGTTTTAATACAATAACCGTATCGCGTCTCTTTCGCGCTTCACATACGTCGTGTTTATCTGACTCTCTTACTAGCAAGTAATTTAGCTCTCTCTTTAGGAGACGTCGTAAAGGCATTCGCTGTGATAAGTCACTGGAATACAATGTCAATATGATTTGAAAAACATAATGAATAATTGCAGAAAATTAATAAGTTTCAAAGGAACTTTGCTGTCGGTAAAGGCGTCAGTAAATACTTATCATCAAGGACAATTTAGATCTTTGCCTTTACATTGAATACAATAATTTATTGTATGTTAAAATACGAGTAAATATAACAGGAGACAGTAATACTATTGGATTCTAAGATTATAATCTTCTTTGATTATTTATATCATAATATTTAAAAACTATAAAATATACTAAAAATAATTATGTGAAGGTAAATATTAAGCCAATTTTACGCTAAAAGGTTAATTATAGTCGATTGGCATTATTTGTAGAGCAAAAAAGACCGTAGTACTTATATAGGCTTTATTCATACCAGAAATAATTGTAATAAAAAAAGATAAATGAAAACGTTTAAAACCATTTCAAATTATAATAGTTACTTTAAATAAATGTTTAAGTATATTTTTCTGTATGAACAAATTACAAAACAAGAATACATCCATCGACACAGAAGCGCGTTTCTCTTAATCACTTCTAATTTATTTAGCCCCTTCGAGGACGGAGTTCGTAATTTATAGTCGTTCCTTTCCACCCCAGTTGCGATGCGGTGTATCCGTCTCGCTCTCCCGGGACCGTTTTTAATTAAAATCACCGAGAGAAAATTAGAAATTATATTCTATTTTCAAAAACTTGTTCTGACGCTTTGTCGGAGATTATCTCTTTTTTATGAGCCCCAGGTCGCGGCTTTGTTTTAACTGCGAAGGAATTGTCTAAATGGACTTTGTTAGCTGCCGGTATCTTTTATGGTTATGCCTTATTCATTTCAATCCAACGTTTTCGTTATTGGTAACGTTCCAAAACTTATTAATTTACGTTTTTAAGATAAATTTATAATTTTCTTGTGTCGTATTAATATCAATAAATCTATATATGTATTTTTATATGACCTTATATTTTTGAAGTTAAACTTCTTATGCGACTTCCAAGCGTTAAACGTTAAACATTTAACGTACATTATCGGTCTCTCCTCTTTGTGTGAGCCAGAGCGAGAAAGCAATATATTATCGGCCTCTCCTCTTTGTGTGAGCCAGAGCGTGAGAGTAAATGTCGGTGTGTATGTATATTGCACACTGCTTAAATAAAATAGTAAATGTCTTTTAAAATGAAGTTTCACTTCTATCGTGTGTGAATCGCACACACACCTTTTTTATATGACCGCTTGAGAGACCTTTATGAAATGTTGTAGGTACACAGGAAGCTTATTTCATTCCCCGATTGATAAATTATAAGAATAGTCAACTATACATTTAGTAGGTCACTTTACTAGTCATAAAAAAATCAACAGATTTTGATGAAATTTTGTACACGGTTAATTGCATAATAATTATTGATAGACTATAGGAATCGTCATTAATACTTATAGAAACCGTAAAAAAAAGGTTTTATTAATACTCAACATATTTTGACGACATTTTGTACACATGATGTATAATATATCATTCTTCAAGTGGTGGGCTATGTGAATCGTCAATAATATTAAAAAAAAAACGAGACGAAACTAATTACTGCGTAACAAAGTCGAGCGGAGCCGCAGGACAACGTTAGTACCTACTGTACAATTTTACATTGCGTTTGTATACTTCATAAAAACTGTAATCCACTTTGAATGAACAAGCTAAAGAAATGCTTTATTTCAGTTTCATTTCCAAAATATTTAGCATATTTTCGCTTAATATAACAAATAAAGTAATTCTTGTAAGCCCTAAAAATCGACTTCATTTTATATACGACTAGCTGACTTGGCAGACGTTCTGCTCTTCACAATAGTCAATACCTCGACCACAGCGACATTTATCCCGTCTTTTTCTGATAACTTTTACCTACATAACCATAAACAAAACTACTGTGACAGACTATTGGGAAATTTGAAAAAAAAAAAACCTGTAAAGACTGAATACAGATAGTAAAGGCGCCAGAAGTATATAGTATTTAAATTTAGTTAATACATAATTACTATACTTTTTTCTTCTTGTGATGAGCTTAGGTATTCCTAGCATGCAACGGTTGTAAAAGCCCCTTAAATAAAGACAAAAAGATAGAGTGCAAGTCGTGGCATACAAAACAAATGATTTGATTTATATCTCCAGGTGGAGTAGGTGACGATGATGGTGATAGCGGAAAACGGAGAAGATCGCGAACCAACTTCAACTCTTGGCAGCTGGAGGAACTGGAGCGAGCGTTCCTCGCGTCCCACTACCCTGACGTGTTCATGAGAGAAGCGCTCGCGATGAGGCTTGATCTCAAGGAAAGCAGAGTAGCTGTAAGTGATTTATTTTTATTTTCTGTGGTCGTATACTTTGTCATTATTCTGAATACAGTGATAGTCACTGACCACCATTAGAGTTCAAGATTCCATTATCTTGATAGTAAATAAATATATATATATATATATATATATATATATATATATATATATATATATTAGGCTTCCGTAGCGGCTACGGTAGCATATGGACGTTTGTAATAAAATAGGTAGCACTAGCGCGTTGCCGACCTCTAACCCCCCAACCGCAAGGAGCTCTGGAAACCGTACTGACTGCAGGAACAGAACACAAGGTTATTTGGCTGCGATCATCTGTAGGGTGGAAGTATACCACCCCAAGTAGACCCCAACTGCCCCAAGTAGAGAGAAGAAAGGAACTCTGAGTCAAAGAACCTAAGTTAAGGAATAAAAATAAAAACTTCAACATGGCAAAAACTCCTATCAGTGCTTGGTGACAGAATTTCAAGCCAACTTGACAGGCATTAATCTGGCATTAAACTAAAATAAAAAATATAGGTAAACCTTCATATACAAATTCATTATTAAAATATTATTTATCATCACAAACCAAATCTAATTTCCTAAAGAACTTTCCGTTGAATGCATCCAATATTTTTTTATGTTTTAACTTATCGTTCGATTGACAGCTCAGGATGTCGTATATCATACTTGTAATATGAACATGGGAGCGCGCCGACTAAAGATTCGTTATGGTGTTTAAAACTGTTCAGAACCTTTGTCGAAGTGCTCGTGTATTGTTATTAAATTATATTTAGCGTGTGTCTGAATGTTAAACTAAATTTAATGTCTCAATTTCCTTCGGCGACCATTTCGTAGAGGCGATCCCATTGTTTATGCCGTGAAGTTGTTAATAGCTGGTGTTGATTAATGAATACAAGTTTTGCGTAGAGATACTAAATTAAATTAAAAATTAAACGCAAAAATTAATTCAACTTGAGGGTGGTAGCTAGCCAGGCGGGCATTAGAAAAATCCCTACCACCATGCTATGGTTTCCTCACGATGTTTTCCTTCACCGAAAGCTCAGGCTCATTGCAGGGTTTCGAACACACGTCAATCACTAATTTGCTTCTGCTTCTGATTGATCTTAATGAGTCTAAAACATGGAATGATTAAAACTAGTATTAAAACTAGCCTCTCTAAGTTTTTGCGAACATATATCAAAATTATTAAAGGCCTATGTTTAATTGTTACATTCTTCTTACATAATGTCAACTATGTTTATACACAGTTCCGCCAATGTCACGTGGATAGAATATTTTTCTAATTATTTTTGTAATCTTCAAACGTAGTTATAAGAAAATGGCGGCATACTTGTTAAAACTGTTCAGGGAGGTTTTTGTGGCAAGTTAACATGCATGTTCCTAGTCATTAAACACACTTCACTTGTGCACAATAAAGAAACTATATCACGTAAAATGCTTCCAAAATTATACAATATAGAGTCTAATAACATAATTTTATCAATTATATATCGAATATATTTGAAAATTAATTAAGTTTAATACTTAATTTTTATATATAAAAGCGAAATACCACTCATCACGAGATCTCCGAAACTATAGGTCCGATTGCTTTTAAATTTAGCATAATCATACATGAACCATACATACTCTTCAATTATAAAAAGCCCCTTTTTCAATTCTTTACATAAATTAAATTGAGGGATGAAATTTTTGTTGTATGATTGTATAGGTAGTCCAAGAAGACTTGATATTTTTGTATTTTTTTTAAATCTATATATTATTTTTTTCTATCTATATGGTAAATGTTTTATATTAACCTTTGATATGGTAGGCATTAAAATATGGTCATCCATGATGACTTCATGGTAATAAACGCGTGCGGAGCCGCGGGCGCACCACTAGTTATATATAAAAATCTAAACCACAACACGACAGTTCAAGATCCCGCTAAAAACTCCAATTGTAATATTTTCACATAACATCAGGCGTGATGGTTGTCATATGTAATATATCTAATAAAAATCATATTAGATAAAATGTATTTTCTTTTAATTTCGAAGCTATTTAATTAAATTAATTCGGAGATTTTAACAGTTTTGGTAATAAATATTGCTATAGACTAGTTAGTCTTGGTGACATAATTCTTCTTTTCCGTATAAATTATCTCAATATCTAATCTCTATAAGAAAATAGTTTCGTGTAATCCATATGTGTGTAAAGGGAGGAATCGAAAGGTTTTCCGTTCAATATATATGAGGGACGTTTTCCCTTATTTTCGTGGGACGTTCCCGGGCTAAGCGGCCACCCGGGACCTCGGCTGACCACAACTTTTTATATAACCTTTAAGACTGTTGTAATGTTTAAGTTTAGATAATATGTATTGCTTCCCGTTTGTGAGCAATAACGATATTGCTTAGATAAATTGTTATTATATATGTTACTAGCTAGCCACGAATGCACTCGAGTAGACTATTGTTCTTCTCACTTCTCGTACTTGACTACAACTCGTTACATTACTTGGCCTTCATGATTACTGTTCAGCTCCTTAAGGTCATAGCGTGAAGTTATATAACCATCCTCAATAAATAGGCTATAAAATTCTGTTAGCTTGTAACCCATCTGTAAATTAGGGTAAAGATTATATTTAAGGTTAGTTACAAAAAGTATAGGCAGTAGTGACCAGTTTGTATTTCGTGGATTACAGTTACGGCCGCGGCAGTTTTCAAAATGGGTCAAGAGTTTTTACACTTCAACTCTAGTTTATTTTATGAATTATTTTGGAGTCTTGTGGATTTCAGCAGAATGACAGTCGCTGTCGAAGAATCCTCGTATCTCACTGTCGCTGTTGTTTTTGGATTGTATTGTGGTTACAGTCAGATACCTTGGAATTATTCTGAATAACCAGTATCTATACCTATATACATCAGCAAGATCTTCAAAATGGAGTTTAAGTGTTGCAGTCGCTGTAACAGATAAAGGTTAGGAGCAGCATTTTATAAGAATGAATGTTTCTTTGTTTGCTTGTAGACTAAGAATTACTAAACTATTCATCCCATTACGGTAAATGGTTGCTCACACTACTATAAAGGTTTATATGTTAGTATAATCAGTTTACAACATATGGGGTGCAAGACGCATCATTTTCAAGACAACGGGAACGAAGTACCGGGCCAAAACATGTAAAAAATAAAATTTAGATTTTTACACATGCAGAAACACAGTACATAAATGTATAGAAAACCTTTAGCAAAGGTGAAAGCCCATAAACTGAATGTAATAAGCAGGAATACATTACAACAACGAAAAATACATAAAATATCCTCGAGATAGGTAATAAATAAATATATTTCTATAATCAGCACTAACGTGGATTGTATCGACATTTATCGCAAAAGATCTCTTACCAAGAGACGGACTATCCCCCGTCCCTAATAGTTGGTATAAATCAAAGATTGCAATCTCACCAGCACCCCTGGGACGCGAGCGAGATAGCACGATTGAATCGCATAGATTTAAATTGTCAGGTCAGATAAGGACGGCTATAGATCTCGTAGCTCCGAACTCAAGGATACCGCGGCTCGTAGGGACGTCACAATTCGATTACAGCTCAATAAACTTGAAAGTGACTTGTTTGCGTCTGTAAAGTGGATTTTTTCCTCTTCTTTGGTTTCTCTATTTCCTTTCGTTTGATTTTACTGAACGTTTGTTCGTTATATCGATTTATAGTCTATACATATAATTAAATACGTAAATGTTTATTTGTTTTTGTCGAGTATTTCGGGTATTTATTAAAGTAGAGATGTATTATAAGACTAGCTGTGCCGGCTCTATGGCCTACTAAATTTTTTTTATTGTTTGTACGGAACCCTAATTGGTTTTCTAAACTTAAAGTATTCTAAGTTATTCCTTATAACATCAGCTATCTGCCAGTGAAAGTCCCGTCAAAATACATCCAACCGTTTCGGAGATTACCCGGAACAGCAACAGACAGATAGACAAAAATTGTAAAAATAGTGTTTTCGTTATAGGTGTATACATTCATATGCATTTAGTACAAACCTGTTATTTTGACATTACAAACAGACACTTCAATTTTATTATATGTATAGATATGACATCTACCGACACGAAGAAGAATCATAGAAGTACAAATAGATCGTGGTAGGACGTGACAATAATGTCCAATTGGACCTCGACTACCATACACATGGTTATAAGCCTGTCACAGCGCACTGGTTTGTCGCATTTCAAGATCAGCCAATGTATATCCAGTTGCCGGGAGGCTTGTAGGCCGGCAGGATAGCGACGACCAGTGATGAATAACCGATCTAAAAAAAATCCGCAATACCATATGCCTATCTCTTATACATAAGCTACAATAAGGTATTTTAGACAAAGTTATATTGAAAAGTGATTTATGAGCATTATTATTAGACATGGTATATTAATCCTTAGGAACGCAACTTACTTCATCATCAAACAATTTTATGTAGATAAACTTTGCCCTTTATAACATTTTATTTGGGAGATAATAGAAAATTAAATTAATGCAACACTCGGTTCGGGTCTATGATTTAGCAGCTGTAGTGCGAACGAGCCGTGGCAGTGTGACGCATAACCCTGAGAGTCTAATAAATACATTGTCTATACAGAAGTATTATAAATGATCAATCAGCAATTTTTTTAACTATATACGAGTGGAACCGCGGTGCACTGCTAGTATCTATATAAAACGTGACAAGTGTCTACGACAACAATAATAATCCAGGTTATACGTTACACGAGGGCATCACGGTAGTCGTTAAAAGCCCATACTTTAAAGTAAGTGTCGTATTTTAATCTAATATCATCCCTGCCTGGCGTAAAGTTGCGAAAACGGCTCAATCAAGCCACTCACGCCGCCACCAGCGCGGAAGTATCGACTTCATTTTAAAATTCATAGCATAAAATTTACATTTATATGCCAATTTCATTCCCTAACAGGGCGTCAGCGGTCGCACGCACACATCAGTATTCCGCACACATCCGTTTCCTTACAGGAACGACGACCCTCGGAAAAAATATATATATAGAAAATCGTCCAACATTCTCCATCCGAGTGAGAAGAAAAAAGAATGACGCGAGGCTTAAATATGGAACACTAAATGGAACGCTTAGGCGACAAAATGCGGATAGAATATAAAGTTTAAGGAGTCAATCCCGTCTCTATCACACTTGCACGTTTTCTATTTGTTGTTCTCTCACTTTCGGTATCTGACATGAGCCGACCTCACTGTCATGCCTTAGGCTTAGCGGTAAAAGATAGACAAGCCTGTCGATAGGGTTGCTCCCGACGCGTTGAACTATTCTCCGTGAATAAATAAGTATATTTTTTGTAAACGTGATTTGAATAACCAATTGCTGTCATGTAATCACCGTGTTTAATAGAAACATTATCTCGATAATACATATATACATATATATATATATTAAATTCTATTGCGAAGGAAAAAATTTGGTTCATTATAACATCAAACTTTCTTTTTAGGTTTAGTGGTCTTGAATAACCCCAGAATCTTTTAACCGGTACTGATAAACCGATTGGCCGGTTTTGCAATTTTTATAGCACCGTAAAGAACGTAAATAGATTTTGCTTCATACCGCTAGTTTTTTAATGACAACTAAATTTTAAATATTTTAGTATTAGTAAATTAAATACTGACAACGCAATCGTCATCATGATTATTATCATCCATCCCAATATTCATTAACAATTATTTGATTTAACTTTTTTAGTCAAGCATGACTAATATGATATAATAATATGAATATACCGATGTTCAAAATAATAACATTAAATATTTGTTTTACTTATTTTTAAAACAATTCCAAAATTAACACACGATGCAACCCTGTAAAAATCGCGTCGTACTGGATGCTCGGTATGGACGAGTGAAATTTATAGCTATCTCTATCACACCATTGCAAACGCTTCAATATCAATTTGTAAAGCTCTGAAACTAAAGGAATAACAACACCGCGCCTAAAACCCAGTATTTGTAAATAAATCACTTTTTTATTCAGTTAGTAAATACTATTTCTAAGACTTTAGTTCGTTTACCTTATTAGTATTTATTTCGGTTATGACGTTATTGCTAAAGAAATAGTACAGTGAAAATAAATAAATACAATTTCTTTCATTATATGTATACCAGACATTATCTTATTAAAAAGTAAAAAAATGTGTTATTTTTTATTGTGTTAAAATAATTAAACGATGTATAAATAAACATTATTTTTAATTAATTCATGTCGTACTTACATCAGATGATGCGCGCGTAGCTCTTAATTTTACCCTATACTAAATGCGCCAAAAAAAAACTTCAAAAACAAAACCTAAACGCTAAGTTATCTGCCCACAAAATATTCACTCATACAGGACTCAAACACAGAATCTTTTTGTTAGAACATGAGAACTATCGGTCATTCCAAGACTCATAGTCTCCAAAAAAAAAGAACGTAACGAACGAAACGTAAATTATCTTTAACTTCCTATGTGATGCAAAAAAAAACACTTGCGACAGAGGAGGGGAAATTTATCAGTAAATAAAAGTCAATGTCTCGCCTACATATCGACGCGAGCAGTATTTATTCACATCGGATAGGGGGATAGATGCTGTGTGAGCAAGAACCTTAACCGCAAAACGTATAGTTACGATAGGCTCGTAGGATACGTACGATAGGATCGTTAGGCTTACGATAATAATATCAACTTATTTAACTAAACTTGTAACTCTTAATAAAAATTTAGATATCGAATTCTACAGATCTTTTTAATGTTGGTTTTTCTTATACACTATTATATGGCTCAATTATATCAGATTTAAAATACCCATTCGAAATCGGATCAGTAATTCCGGAGATTACTTCATATACCTTAACTTCTTTATAATATTAGCATAGATTTAGCTTGAAGGATCAAGTCCGGTGAAGGTGTAAAAGCCGTCTGAGGCTACAGGGCCCCTATGACTAACAGTATAGTAAGATCGAAAAAAAAAAACTTGTAGTACATAAATTATTTTATTTAGGACCGATTTTTCAATCAACAGAACTTTATTTGAGGAATATTTTTTAAGTTATGACAGGTTTTTCTGAGGTTTGGCAAGCGTATGAATGGGGTATAACATTTATTGAACATAAATAATATTTATTATATTCTATATAAATAAAAATGAAATGTTGTTCGTTGGTAAACGCACCCATTGAGAACGGCTGGAATGATTGGGCTAATTCCTTTTGAAATGTTAGTAATAGTTCGAATAGGATTTTTAAGAACAGATTTTTTTTAAAAGTGTCTTATAATATATCTGATATAGTGTATTCATGTTATCAAATGAACTCACAGGGACTATATAGTTTATGCACAATAAAAATAGATATCAAAACAGCAAGTAATCAAGATGTGACGGACATAAAAACAGACATAAACATGGCTGAGCTTCCCTCAGGATTCGTGTATTAATGGCACTCGGTATACCGGTGTGGGGAGGTACCTGCCTCATTAGAGAGGGAGCGACCGAAGCCCACCGATGGTCATTACGATCGTGCTGATTCTATTCCCTGCCTAATGGTCGTTTTTAGATTTGTTTGAAAAGTCTTGGGATAATTGTAATTAATTCTCTAATACATAGACATGATATATATCGACACCCAATATGAATAATATAACCGTTTTAATTATTATTAATATTTTTATATATCACATCGGTATATCGAAAACCACGCAGTGATGAATGTATTGTTAATTTTAATTTATTTCCCTTCACCAAGAAAATACGTCATGGTTATTTTTAATTTTATTGCTTAAAAAGTTGTCCGGTACACTGGAGGTAAATGATTTGTTTTAACATATATTTCATGCAAAATTACATACTTGATTACGCATTGAAGAAATGATGGGAATGATGATGATTGTCACATAACATCAGGCGAGATGGTTCTCATATGTAATATATGAAGCAATTATGGCTCAGTGGTAGTGTGTACGATTTCGCGTCGATTGTCGTGAGTTCGAATCCCTGCAATGAGCCTGAGCTTTCGGTGAAGGAAAACATCGTGAGGAAACCATAGCATGGTGGTAGGGCTTTTTCTAATACCCGCCTGGCCACCATCCTCAAGTTGAAAATCTATCGCCAAGCACCAATAGGTGTGTTCCGGCAGCTGCACTTGAGAGCCAGTCTTCCACTAGGTTTAGCGTGTTATCATCTTGGGCCACATCGTCACTTAACTTCAGGTGAGATTATGGCCACTACGCTAAAACCTATAACGATAAAAAAACATGGCAACTATTATGTACATTGTTTATATTGTATTATAGTTCATATTATATTATATATATATATAGGTTTATTAAAAAGTATAACGTATTTGCATTACATAAGGGTTGCTTTGGGTTGGTTTGCTTTGCAGAGAGATTTTAGTACGAATTCTTTATTATTAATATTATTATTTTACTTCATGGTGAACCCATCAATAACAACGGCGATCATCGTAAGATTTATAATCCATAGCCAGTCTTTGCTGTCATGCTGGCCTGCTCAAATGTCTCCTCACGTTATGGTTCATAGATAATTAAATTGTTTTAATTATCTATGTTATGGTTGAAGGACTCCATGTTATAGGAAAGACGCACTCACTGAGAGATGGTTCTAAAGTTTTATAATACGCCAAAGATATGGACATAGAGAACTTCTTCGTTCGTGCCGAGGTAGAGGATACCGTAAAGCTGTGGTCCCGGAGCCCAGTCCGTGTGATCATATAATAAAAGGGAGAAAAGGGTATTAAGTTTCTGAGCCTAAAAAAAGACTTGCTTAAAATCGCTAATGCTGTATAGATACGGATACCAGATGAGCAGTGGAATGAACCTACAGCGTACAATAAATGAAAAACAGCTACAATGACAAAATAATATTGATTTTCGTTATATTAACTGTTTACATAAAATTAAAGGAAAAGTTAAATTTAATATTATTATATAATCTAAATTAATTCAGAAGCGAGGGCTTCGTCAAACATATCTTTTGTAATAAAACTCGATGGGTAGACCGTAAATTTTAACCTAAAATTTTGTCCATTCCATGTGTGCTACTCATGTAGATAAAGCAATCATTATGTAAATTTATTTAAAAGACAACCGTATATCATAAAAGTAATCTGCTTGTGCTGGATTGTTTTAAGAACGATTTTTGTCATTGAAATAAATACTGCGACTGCGACAGGTAGAATGTTTTTGAAGCAATGATGGCTCAGTGGTAGCGTGTACGACTTCGCGTCGATTGACGTGAGTTTGAATCCCTGCAATGAGTTTGAGCTTTCGGTGAAGGAAAACATCGCGAGGAAACCATAGTATGGTGGTAGGGCTTTTTCTAATGTGCGTCTGACTAGCTACCACCCTCAAGTTGAAATGGACTTGAGATCCAGTCTTCTACTAAGTTTAGCGTGTTATGATCTTGGGCCACATCGTCACTGAACATCAGGTGAGATTATGGCCACTACGCTTAACCTATAACGATAAAAAATATGTAAAGAGTCTAAATAACAGCTGACATGTTAGTAGATAAACAGATTGTTAATAGACGACGCCTTGAATATATTTTCATTACCATCAACAAAAGTTTTTTATTAACATTTCTAACGAAAACATTAAATTTAAACTATTTGTCTATATTTCATTAATAGCGGAGAATATAAGTGTCGCCATATTCTAGTTGTGCCCACGGATCCGTTCGCGTGAGCTATAGAATGCAATTGGTCGAGCACAAACACGCGAATTTCGCTGCCTTTCACACAAAATACGGAAGACAAATATGTTTATTGTGATCTTTAGAAGGTAGACATATGCTGTCGCTGACTTTTTTGTAGGTATTTTTAATATATACAAAGAATTGTCATTAATATGAATAAAAATGAAATTACGAGACGAAACTAATTAATGCATGACAAACGCGTGCGGAACTGCCGGGTACCGCTAGTATATTGGTATATAATCATATGTAACCTAGATCCCTTCACGGACTTAGTAGTTTTCTGTGCTTCTGACACACACGACCGTCTGGGGGAATCTCACAGTTTTTATTTTGGCAACATTTCACTTATTTTGTAAGGCCGCTTCGAGCCTCCAACGTGCCACTTCACGCCAGTCCGTCACTGATGAATATATCCGAGATATGAACGAGGCGTGATATGCGTGCACACGATTGTATCTCATTACATTGTAAATGCTTCGGTGCATTGAAATTTAACATCTCAATTCAGCCTCGTGGCGACTTTGCATACCTACAGACTTCGAGATAAATATTAAACCGTTTAAAACTGGTTTAACATTACTCACTGGCTTACATACTACTGACGAATTAATTTAAATTTAGTTTGATTAATTTATTATTTATTTTTTGAAGGAATGACAACTTAGTGTAACGTTCAACGTGAGTTCAAAGCCCTATAATGAGATTGAGGTTTCGGTGAAGGAAAACATCATAATGATACCATAGCAACGTGGTAGGGCAATTTCTAATACCCGCCTGTCTAGTTACCACTCCCAAGTTGACAATCTGTCGCCTTGCACCCATAGTTGAAAGCCAATACCTACACTAGGCATAGGCATACCTACACGTCCCATAGACGCATATATATGTCCTTTTCTCCAGTTCACTCCTATAAAAATCCGAAAACTACATTGTATTTGATTCAGTCGTATTCAAGTAAGGCGCGTTCAAACATTAAAATTTTACGAAATAATTAGATAATACTTGCGCCTAACGGCATCGCGCGCGTTTTCAGTCAGTAACGTCTCGTAATTTTATTTTTTACTCATATTATTGACTGTCCTTATAACCTGTAATTAAAATAATGACATATAATTCTCGTGTACAAAACTTTATCAAAACCTGTCAGCCGTATTTGAGTTAAATACAGACTACTTCTTCTAGATTTAGCGCCGCAAAAAGCACTTGCCAGTGTCAATCTTCCAAGTATTTCCCAAACATTCAAAGTCGGTCCAACAAGATGGTGGCTCCCTTGTTAGAATTTATAACTATCTCATCTTGCATGTTTTCAGTTTATATTTATAATCCACATCACGAATGCATAATAGCCAAACTATATCAAGCAAAATGCCACCAATATTACATAATATAGGGGCAAAGAACCTAAGTTAATGAATTAAAGATAAAAAAACCAAAATATGGTTGCTCCAAATCCCGCCAAAAACTCAAAATACGGACTTACAAACAAACAATTAAAGATAAGTAACTATAAGTAATATTTGTGATCAGTGCCCTTTATAATATATGTCTATCATGAAATTTGAAATTACACCTACAGACAGAACTACAGATATATTATATAGTTATAGTATTGGTAAAACGGGACAAGTCCCGCAGGCGTCTTATGGAAGAATCCCTCACCTGAGCCCTAGAAACGGTACGTCTCGACTATAACTTACATATATCAATTTCTCTGCAGGTATGGTTCCAGAATCGTCGAGCGAAATGGCGTAAGAAGGAGCACACGAAGAAAGGTCCAGGTAGACCAGCCCATAACGCTCATCCCCAGTCATGTTCCGGGGAACCAATACCCCCACATGAACTTAGAGCGCGCGAGAGGTGAGGAACTTACAAAATAGCTTTTTTTATACGCCACGCCGAAGGCCTTTCAGTCAGGTACAAGAATTAATATAATATTAGCAGACGTACTTCCTGAGAACCAACTTTTATATATTTAAAATACTTTATGTATGTAACAAAAATATTTTGTAGTAAATGTTCCAAACAATTTAAGACAACTAGCAATAAGTTTTCCTTAGTTAACAAGGAATTAAAGTGGGGATGAATTTTTCTTGTCTATTCCATGTTTTGGTCTTTCAAAATCATTGTGGGTGTTTGAAAACCATTTCTCGATTCAGAGAACTGTTGGCGAAATATTAAGATATAAAGTGCTAATTTTGTGTCAAATGTACAAGTGTCTCCCAGCCACTGCCAGATAAATGTTTTTATATATAACGAAGTTAAAAGGAAATTATCGCAGCTATAAAGAAGGCTTTACAAGTTAATGAGTAGTAGTCGACCATTTTATAAAATGTATTTGGAGAAGTAAATGAAAAGGAATATTTCGTTCAAATTCTATTGAAAATAACTTAAAGCTCTCGTCTAAGCCTGTGTTTTGTGACAGGCAACTACGGAAACCTACACTGCGCGTGACCCGACACGCACTTGGCCAATTTTAAGTTTCGCTTAGCATCGAAAATCCTTAGTACGACATTGTTAACTCGCGTATCATGCTATCTTAATATCGACAAAAAAAGCATACCTATTTCAGAACAATTACATAATTTATTCAAATATCCTACATATTAGTGTGGTTTGTAATTTTTTTTTATCAATAATTATATTGCCACCTTGTTATTTTTAATTAGGTTATTTTTCCTCTTCCTGAAATGGATTGTTATATAATTATACAATTACATACAATCATGTTATTTATTTTAATTATTGCTTATCTTCCAATAGCATACTTTATTATATTATTTTATATGTAAAGATATTTAATATATTTATAAAACATAAATTGCCTCGCTAATTGCTTGTAATGACGACAATATATCTCGTATCTAAATAAAAACAATGTTGCATCAGAAATAGTTAAGATATGAAAAATTAACAAAACCTCAACAAACTCGATGATATTGACCCGAGGGTGTTGCTTATTTTAAGATATTAAAAAAGCTATCAGTTACTTAATTTAATTATGTTAAAGTGTTGAGTTCCAATTACATTGCGGACTCTTACATTATGCAATGATGGTTCAGTGGTAACGTGTACGGAGATGACATCGATAGACCTGAGTTCGATTCCCTGCAATGAGCCTGAGCTTTCGGTGAAGGAAAACATCGTGATAGTAGTAGGGCTTTTTCTAATGCCCGCTTGGCAAGCTACCACCCACAAGTTAAAAATCTGCCGCTAAGCACTTATAGATTTGCATTTGCATAGCTGCATTTGAGAGCCAGTGCCTCCTCTATACTTAGTGTGTTACCATCTTGGGTCGCATCATCACTTAACTCGGGTGAGAATGTGGACAAACAACCTTTATGGTATTAAAAAATAATTTTACAGTAGATGACTGATTGGAAATATTGTCCAATACTTTGTACAACGCTACTATAAGGTTCTATACTAATTTAGCCCTATTTTAATTAACAGGGCGAGAAGAAGAAAGAAGCTGGCAAAAGCGCTCGACAGGCAAGCAAGAAAATTAAGGGCAAAGGGTATAGCAGTTGATCTCGAAGCATTAAAGGCTGAATATTTAGCACAACATAGAAACACGGGAATCTACTCCGATTCCGACGATGGTGAAGGGGAGGAATGCATGATTGATGTCGTGGGCGGTGACTCATGCCATGATTCTGGCCCGGAGGACTTCTCCTTAACGGGAAGGCTACGGGCTCCGTCACGAGCTGACGGTATCAACAATTCAGATAGTTCGACGTCCGATGCGCACTCTGGGAGGAATTTCAGCCCGCTGCCAGAACCCCAGCCATCATTCTTCAAACATTTCACCAGCTCAGGTGGTAATTACGATAAATTCGATTTCGATTCAGGCAGAGCTGTATCTTTAGATCTCAGCGGCGGAGGCACGGCCACGGAACAGGATCTTTCGAAAAATGGAGGAACTAGAAAACACAATCCGTTCAGTATAGAATCATTACTTAACACGTGAAAATGACTACATTTACGTCATAGAGGCTTTTGATTTTATGGACTTTTTACAGGCATTTCCTTTAGTTCGATTGCCTTGAAGCTATAGATCCGATGCGTACGGGTAAGGTAGACAAAATAAAATGTTATTGATAGCTGTGCGAAATATAATTCTTACTAAATAGATTCAAATATTTTTAAATACTATCAAAAAAGTACCAAACACAAAAACTTTGGAAAAACGTTCAACTTGCTAACAAGGTTATGTCTGTCGGACAGTGTTGTAAAACGGCATTCTAGGCTCAGCAAGTAGCATCATCAAACTCAACGTAACGTTGGGAGTGATTGTGCTTAGACACTTAACGCTAGCTTATAAGACAATAAAAATGAAGAAGTCTAGACACTTAAAGACCTGTCATAAATACATTCGAAAAAATAATAATTAAAGTTCTTAAAAAAGAACCATCTCAATGTAAATTTAACATTTCTTCTCAACCTCAAAAAGGCAAATCATTTAAACTGCGTCTTCATTGGTTCATTCTAATTCATTATTGATGTTTTTTAACTTGAAAATCTATATATTTTGAACAATATTACCGAACCATGAAAGAAAATGTTTTATCAATGTTTATCATATTACTAAGTCATTTTTCTCTATTCGCAACGGATCTCAAGTTTCACGTATAATTATTATTAGTTCTAATCAGCTTCAATAAAGACTTGATACCATTTAACATATCCAATGTGAATATTAGACGTAGGTAAATTGTATAATATAGACATCATTGTATATAGTCTCTCTATCTCTCTCTCTATATTTATTTTAATGTTAATGTATTAATTTTAATATTTAATTTGGGGCAATAATTTTTATTGTTTGTTGATGATGTGTATTTTATTTTTTGATTTTTATTAGATTTTATTAACATTTATAGGTTTACGAATAACATTTATATATTAGATCTGGCTCTTTTACCGTCTTGTGAAATTTATGTAAAAATCAAAGCATCAATGAATAGACATCAAATACCTAATTTAAAAGCCCGCGTGTTCGTACTTCTTACTGGGATTTAGATTAAAACCATCTTACGGTCATAAATATATATTTTTATATTTAATTTATGAATAAAGACAGTAATCAGTTCAAAGTGAATATTCTTTTTCCAAACATGGATCGATTGTTTAAGAGAAAGTAAAACATTATTGTGAAAATTCAATAATTTGTATAAAAAATTTCATTTCTGCGTAAGTTCCTCCTTCAAACCAGAGTTTCACGTAAAGGAAATGTGTTTCTGGCTCCGGTACTACTAGTATCTTCATTTTTCAATGTAAAATTGCACCCATAACCCAAAATTCACGATAATAAATATATTTCTTGCTTCGATACTTCTGTCGTCTTCCACCCAGTGTCGACTCGTCTTAGGACGAGTTTGATGAAGACTCATGGACCATCACTTCACCGATATACACAGATAATGAACAAATTTGAAACACGTGTTTTAATCGCAAAACTATCAAAACAAATTTAGTTGAAAAACTAACTAAAATTAATGTTTTAACTAGTGCACAAAATTTAAAATTACTGCAATAAAACAGTAGGCAGCTAAACTATGCTATTGGCCTAAGGTACGTTAGTGGCTTTACTTAATACTTAAAATCATATCTACCTATTTAGAAGTAACATACCCCTGAAACGTTTAAACAGAATTTGAAATAGCAATAACATTAATGACAACTTCATAACATCAAATGGCGGTAAAATAAAAATGAACGTTATAATTGTTATCGTTTGATAAAAATGTGTACGTTACAGAATAATTCAGTTGCCGTACATAAAGTTTATACGGCGTAACAAAACAATAATAACTCCAAAAATTTTATCGACGCGACGTGCAAACAATTAATTTTACTGACTATTTTTTTTTGTGTAAAAAATAATCTAACGTGGAATAAATAAACATTATTTATTATACACTCTACCTAAAGCGTCAAAAGATTCAAAAAGTGATGTTTTAACGGTATAACAAAATAATGTTAATTTAATTATACAGAAAATATAACGTTATATTAATAACGTTATAATGTACTTAACTTTTATATCACTATTTCTCCAGCATATGACAGATCGGTTTATTAATCTTTAACGAATGGGACGTGCAACATAGAGCTAGAAAGATCCGAGGTTTTACTGTATTTATGTTAGTTCATATTTCCACTTTTTATTCTGTACAATTGTATAATTTACTGTGTTGCTGACAATAACTCGCCTTTCCACATCTATGTCCCGGGCACATGGCCCTGAATAAATTATTTTATTTGATGAAGAAACGGACTTCGCCTAATTGTGAACATTGCGATAAAGTTCAAGATATGAATCACGTTATGATGGAATGTGTCCGGAACAAAACACAGAGAGAAAGTCTAGTGGGCTCCTTGGTCTCAATATGTGGGATCAAGGTGCCTTTCATGCTATATTATCTAAACCTGGTAGTTCTGATGCCTTTTCGGTATACAACTTCATTGTTTGTTATTTTAATTAAAATTAGTTTATTCAACTAGGCCGACATAACCCCGAGGGTTAAAGGCCTTAAAAAAAAGAAAAAAAATATCTATGTCACATTTGTATGGATATAAAGCCAAGATTTTAAAGATCACATCTACCGTTAAACCTTAGTGCACTATACAGTCCTTTGTCCACTTTTCCAAATCCCAAAACCTCAGTTTCATTGTGATAATTAATGATCCGTCAAATTTTATCTCAGAATACTCATTTCATATCCAAATTAAGTTTACGAAATATCGTTATAAAACGTTACTTTTAGTTAAAATTTTTATAAAATTATCCAAGTACTTTTTCTCTGACATACGTTAACTACACAACTAACATACACTCTGTTGTATGCCGTGACGACCATTACAGCTGCGCCGGCTTTACGGAGCGTACTAAAGTAAAATTACTATCATTATGTTTGTAAGTTCTAATTGTGATTGATCTCTTTGCATGTGCTAATATTTTAGACAGTAATTAGCTTGTAATTATGACGAGGATAAAATGTTAAGCTTAAATGTCTTGAAAATCTAAAAGTTAGTGTCAAAAGTCTAACAAAATATAATTTTTGTTCTTACAATCTCAGTGATATTTATTCGTTGATTTAATTTAATAAATCTACCTACTTATTTAGTGCATCAGAGCATTTTTAATGCATGCACAACACACAGGTACATAGGTTCTGTAAGGGACCTTTTTTTTTTCTTTTTTTGCCTAGTTAGATTAGACAAAAATTTTCAGACCACTAAATACATGTAAACATGTTCCTTCCCTCCTCCCAGGGGGCAGAAACATGTATATATGTATAGTTAGTTTAGATCGAATGATAGGGATTTAGTCAGATCGCTACTTAATTGCATACGCGCAACAGTCCGAGCCGAGGTTCGGCCACTTTGGCACCCTCGGATGTTGTTGCTTAGCTTTCGTGGCTGAGTGCCCTAAGCGCTCGCCCCCAAGCCCGTAAAGGCTCCAGGGCCCCTAAGGCTAACAGATTAGTCAGTTCGAAAAAAAAAAACCCGTGCTAAATTTAATCTACAACTCTCTACAGCGCCTCCGCCAATGCACCTGTTCAAGCCCTATTGTTTTCCATTTTCCTTACTTACCTACAACTTGCTTGGCGTTTATAGTTACTGCTCCACTCCTTAGAATCGTATCGTGAAGTTATATAGCCCCTATTATTCCTGTAAATTATTAATATTTACATCCGACTGGTATTTCCAGAGATTAGCGCGTTTAAACGAAAAAACAAACAAACAAACTCTCTAGCTTTATTTTATTAGTATAGATTGAAAAATCTTGAAGAAAGCAGAAGCATATTATAATAGAAACTGTTTTATACATTTCAAGTCCGTTAAAGTGTATTAAAACATATAAATGTAGGATTAAGTAATGCATGTTAACAATCATAGGCGGGTACAATCATACTGGGTACTAGAACACGGCAGTTGATCGATCATACTGTAATACACAGCGAAACGTCACAAGTCACGACAGTGTTTATTGAAACCGACTTATTAACTGAGATCTACACGATCCGATAGCTCGAGCACGAGTGTCTTTCAGCCGGTCGTTACCTGCTTGTAAGGTGCGTGCGGTCATAGAGCACACCTGTTGCTATCACACCTAACGAATAGTACAGGTCGATAGTAAAGTCAATAGTACGACTACTATGTCATTAGTATGGATTCCATAATCACATCGACATGATTCTCCGACATATATTAAACAGTATCTTATTTAATATGACGTGTTTGGTATAGGAAGCCGTTCCTTGTAACAATACGCCAAGACAAATGTAACAATGCGTTTCGGAATCAACCGGTTTATATCTAGTAATGAAGCCGGGTGATAGGGAGCTGTACCCAACTGGATTGCAATCTCCGTGCACATGTTAATAAAGCCATCACAGTAGAACTGTTTTGGTTTATCACCTACAGGCATGACAACGATTACCGTCGATGGATTGCAGATCTCTCGATCGGTTGGCCTGCGATGTTTTTGAATGAAAAACAAAAGTATATATAGTAGATATATAAAAGAAAATAGTTTAATATCGAAACAAAATATTTATTGTACACTATGAATGTTTTATTAAAAACTCCATTACAAATACAATTAAGAGTAGCAAAAGAATTACAATATCTAAATGTTAAAATAACAACAATTAATGAATATATAACGCGGGACCAGCGATAAGACAGCCAATTAGCAAAATAATATGGCCGACTCGGTTTTATAGCCATTTTTACTTACGTCGCTGCGAATTTATAGGTACATAACTAAGTGCGAGCCGATTGGTCATGGGGCATTGTCTCCAACTGCCACCAAGTATAGTAATAAAATTATTCTACTATTGTTATTTCATTTTATAAAGTAACAATTATATTAATTAGGTTTACGACTAGTTAAGTTATGGTTTAGAGAGGTAAAAATTGAGATCTCATCGCTTGTTTTACAGGAAGATTTGGTACTTACGGCATGTTAAGTTGTTAGGTCCTCGAAATATGTGACGTCAAACGTAAGTCGAGTCTCTGCTATTCTTAAATTTCCATACAAAACCCAAGGGTTAGTTTCTTCAAGAACTTTAAACTGCATATTACATAAAAAATATGCTTTGTTGCACAAATACTTAATTATCGAATTAGTAATTATTTTTCTTAACTATTGGTTTATATTGTTGTCTAGTATGAGAAAAGAAAAGAAACCTTAGGCTTCAAGAACGTATCCATTCAGGTTCGTTAGATCGGTCGACTATGAGTTAAGTAAAATAGAAATTCTCCTGTGACATAAATCGAAACGACGTAACTTGAGGACTGCCTGTACATTACCGCATAACCATTTACCAACTTACCATAGATTTTACAACAAGTCAATACCTACGGTTAACAGCGTATCATAAAAATGTACATGAAAATTAATTATAATACTAGTTTTGTTGATTATTTTGTAAAAATGTCTGGTGGTTTACTTTGATCTACTGCCCGAATGATCTTTTTTTCCCAAGCTCGATAAAGCTGTAATAGTCTTCTGAGGCTTCAGGGCCCTTAAGGCCCTTAAGGTCAGATAAAAATAAGAATGATTTTTCAAAACATAAAAGAAAATTGGCATACTCAATTATATACTTAAATTATGCTTTTTAAATTACTTAAGTATATGATTTTATTTAAGGACGGGATACATTGCTTACCAAATACAACTGTGTAACAATTAAACTATAGGTATAAACTAACTGGTTACAATATGAAGCACCGTTAAGGCTATCTAAATACCTAGTTACCTTCCACAATAGGCACAAAGAGCCACATGACATTTGAACGGCGAGGCTCTTAAAAATAGCCGCTTATTTTATGGCAATTTTTTCTCTCTTCAATAATATGTAACTAATTTATTTCTCAGATATTTTTTTTATTTTGAATGTCTATTTATTTATTTATTTGTTTTGGATAAATTTATGATTGATGTGATTAATTGAATTCGTCGTTGCTTTGATTTTTATCTTAATTGATCATTGTAAGATTTTTTTTTGTAATCTTGAGACCTAGAACTATAGCGTTTTTACAAAAATAAAATGTTACTTGAAAATTAATGTTAATTGAAAAAATGTAGGTTTTTATCAACGTAATTTGTTTTTAAACCAATGAATAATCATAATAATTATTCTTAAAGATAATCTATTTTGAAGATACACTTCTGGCAAGTTTAGTAGAGGGTAAAGTTGAGAGCTGCGCGCGCATCTTTTGAAGGACATGGTGAAGTTATCCATCAATGATAATAATTTATTAATTTGATTTAAATTATGCTTATTTATACACTGTTAAATTATTTGTATAATATTAAAAATAAATTAAAAGTCAGTAAAATGAATTACATTATTGTCATTGATGGCTAACTACATCTTGTTGTTAGCAAGCGGGTAAACTTTTTGGAGTTATTTTTCTTTTGTTATACATATTTTTTTATGTCATAAGACTTCAATATAACAATATTATTAATAAGTCGTTTGTAACTGTACATTCTGTAGTAGAATTGATTAATTTAAGTACAAAAATATATTACTTAAGTTAATTTATATTTATGTAACTACAAGGTGTGATAAACGGATATTTGTAAATTGATTATCACATTTTATATAAGATGTAAAAAGTACGTTATATGAGTAACTTATTGAATCAAAATATAACACGATTAAATTAATAAATGAATGTAATTTTATTTTACCTTTTAGGGAAAACCTAACATTTATACAATTTTTATATTTATAGTCTAATGCAGGAGTTCTCAAACTGTGTGCCGCAAGGACATGACAAAGGTGCCGCGGCGGCAATCTTTTACAATCTGTTTGAGATCATTGTATACAGCAGTTTGAAAATAGAAATACTATGAAATAAACTTATAAGAGTTCTGGATGTTTATATAGAAAACAACGCTATCGCCAAGGCTTCAATGTAGAAGAAGTTGTTTTTTTTTTCGAACTGACTATACTGTTAGCCTTGGTGGCCCTGGAGCCTTTGCGGCTATTACAGCTTCACCGGGCTTGGAGGCGAGCGCTTAAGTCACTTAGCTGCGAAAGCGAAGCAACAAGATCCAAGGGTGCCAAAGTGGCCGGACCTCGGCTCGGACTGTGCGCATATGCAAATAAGTCGCGATCTGGCTAAAAATAAATTTTTCGTTTTACTTGAACCTATGTCTGTGAGTTTGCATTACAAGAGGAAAGTTGTATAAAATGATCTCCTAAAGGAAACAGATAAAAAGAAGGCACCTTAACGCATTGCAACAAATCATACTTTTTTATAATACAAAGATGGTTAACAAGCATACGGCCCGCCTGATGGTAAGCGGCTAATATAGTCTATGGACGCTTGGATTACCATAGGTATCACTAGCGCGCTGCCGATCTTGAACCCCCTACTGCAAGGAGCTCTGGAAACCCTATTCACAGCAGCAACACAACACTAGGTCATTTGGCTGCGAGTTTAATAATGAGATTTAGATTAATGATTGAACATTTTAATTAGTAGTTGAAAGGGATGCAGGGAAATGTACCTACTCATAATAATTAAAATTTATTATTGTTCACAAAACTGCAAAATTGCAATTCCAATAAGAGTGTATTTTTAGTGCATTAATTGATTTTTACTAAGATGTCCAGTCGCTAACGATGGGCCTCATAATAAAACTCAAGGTCACTCAAAGAGTAATGCCTGTCTATTATTACCCTGTGCCTAAGCTCGGAGTTTCTCTGCGTGATTGAAACACAAATCGGGAGATCTGTACAATAACTAAAGTTACCTACATAATCCTCAAAATTTGCTAGACTTAAGTGGCAATGGGTGAAGTACGGACGAACGGACAACCGATGAAGCCATTGAGTTTTCGAGCGCTCTTTCTAAGCGGTTTGACACAACAATTGTATTCGACTAGATCGCGACTACAATAAACCAGGTGTAACAACAGCCGTAGTGGCACATTTAGGTGTGTCGCGTTCCGAAATCAGCCGGAATATATCCAGCCAACAAGTGGGTAGTCTAAATCTGTAAATGACTGGGCCGCGACGACCGTGCTCATGATGATAAACCAGTCACAGTGACAAAACTTTTGGGAACTCTCGGAGTCTTTTGGGTAGCCGCTGTTTCTTGATTGTACTGTGCTTACCATCAAGCAGATTGCAATCAAAGAGTTGCAACTTTACATCGGAAGAAGCTGCTTGGGCAGACTAGCAACAAGATGAAACGACTACCTGGTGAAGGTTACGGGAACCCGATGGATGCGAGCAGCGAAGGATCAGTCGTTGAAGCGATCTTTGTAGGCCTATGTCTAGTAGTAGACGTCTTTCGACCGAATGGATAAATACAAGATATCCAGTGAGGTATTTTAACTTGTCTGGGAAGTGTTACGATTAGTATTATAAAAACAAATATATCAAATGTAACATTCATGAATTATTAATAATGAAATAATAATAATTATACTTCAAAAGCCTTTAATAAATATGCCTCAACCAAACCATGACGAAAGTAAGCGCAGCGGTAATAATTTTAAGCGTGCACAAATTTTCCGCCGAAATTTTAAAGCGGCGCGACATCGGCTTTGATATCTGATAACCGTGTAAACTGCGTGTTCCGGACAGGCACCGTGACATACGCAATAACATGAGAAACACTCAAATAATTTTATGCTAGTACTTTATGGTTTTATTCATCGGTGAGCACTTTAAAAACAAATGAGTGCCGGTTACCAATACAGATATGAAAACATAATGAATTCATATTTTTATTAGTTTTTTATTTTTATTTTTGTGCCTTAAGAATCGATTTACATGTAAATGCCACGCGGTACGTAAATTAGGTGGAGAGCAAAATCAAGTGTTAACAAAAATTAAAGTCGTTATGTTGCCCCTCCGTGCAACATATTCATGCATTTCATACTAAACGCGCGTGTATATACTCAACCAACTTGAATACTAAAGTAATATCGTTCTATATTTAGCGTTGTGGCCACAATCCCACCAGATCTTAAGATGGCAACACGCTAAGCCTAGTGGAAGACTAGCTCTCAAGTACAGCTGCCGGAACACACCTATTGGTGCTTGGCGACAAAATTTCAACTAGAGGGTGGTAAATAGCCAGGCGGGTATTAGAAAAGCCCTACCACCATGCCTTAATTTCCTCACGATGTTTTCCTTGGGCTCATTGTTAAGGACTCGAACTTACGACGATCGACGGGATGTCCGTACACGCTACTATTGAGCCTACTACTTCGCACTAAAAACTCTTGTGATGAATTCAAACAGATTCTCGTACTGCGGAGCCAAAGCTTTACTGTGAGCTCCATCTCGGTTCTTGGCACGAACAAAGCTGATCGCCATATTAAGTATATCTTTGCCGTACTGTGAAGTCATGGAACTGTCTCCCGGCCAGTGTGTTTCCTCCTTTCTACCACATAACCCTAGAAACATAACGTGAAGATAATTTATAGTTTATACCGTGCTTAATATCAGCTACAGTGATGTCACTTTCTCAGACAATAATTAAAAAAAAAACAATCATTTGTTAACATTTTTCGTTTTCACTCTATATAATTTTAGATTTTTTTCTTTTTAATGCCTCGTGAAACAGATTTTTTTTATATACCAAATAGTAATAGAACAATATTTTTTATTTATTTTATTACATCTTCTTATACGATGAAAATCATTAACAGGATTTTATTTCAGCTGATTAAGTTGGAATACGCAATGTATTATGTAATTCTCGACAGTTTTATGTTAAAAAATCTGTAGGTCATTGTTCAAAATATTCCCACAGTTAAAGCATAAACTCCGTATTTTTCATTTAGAACAGCAAAAACATTCTATTTATGATCATCAGAACCAATCATGTCATCAAAAAGCGGTTAAAATGAAACGAAAAACGACTTAGATCTATTTATCACATTATTACATCTTTTGTGTTAAATGAACACTTCGTAGTCACCATACGCTTTAGGTTCTTGATCCAATCTGGTTATACAACCTTGGCAATCCGCAAATTACTACAGGGAACTGTAACGAAATTTTCTATTTCATATTATAAATATAGTTGAATTAAAAATAGAGTTGAGTCATGAGAAAAACTGAAATGTTATAGGGGAAATACGTAGGTCTGCCGTAACTCACAGTATACAAAGATCTTCAGGATACATCGATTGTAATTTGTATTATATTTGAGCCTTTACTGCCGCTCAAGACCGGTAATAAATGTTTTCGTATCTAGTCGAATCGCAATTAACTAAGATGTTGCGTTTCAACTTATTTTATCGCTTAATTATGACTTCATCGTAAAGTCACTTTATGAACTATAAAGTGTTTTTGAAATGAGTTCGGATATAAATTTGTTGATCTGATTGATTTCTATGTAAAGGTTTATATCGATGCCCTGCAAATTACTGTCCGCTGTGATGCTCTGTATGTCCTGTAAATTGGATACTACAAGCTCTGTGGCAAAACTTATATCCAATTTGTTCCGAGTTATACTTAGTCATATTATGGATTTCAATTTTCGGGTGCTTAACAAATCAATCCTATTTCTATTTCTGTCTGCGATGATATAAATGCCTGAACGAAAAAATGGTATATTCAATATGTTGACGATTGTAATTATTTGTCTTAGCTATCTTATATCAAATTTTTATGGACTTAGTTTCTGTAACTCAATGTATATGTTTGCCTATATATATGTGCCTATTTTGCGTGATGGTTGCTGACCTTAATCGTGCCAACTCAGTTCTTCTAGGAAGTCCACTAGTTACCTGATGTTGTTAAAGATTTCGGAAGAGTCCTCGGTCTTGGGCCAGCTCTTTACACTCCAAGAATTTGGCTGTCTCTCACTTCTGTATTAACTCTCAGCACAAGGGGCTTTCTGTAACACTTACTGAGACGTCCGTACTGTCCGTATCCTGTTAAAATTCCGGTGATCATTCCAAGCTTTACATTCCTTCAAAAGTAAAATCATTTTAGAGGTTTTGGGGTTAACAGAGTGTAGTTGTAAAGAGTTGAAATTTCTAATACAACGAATATGTTACTTGTCATAGAAAGTCGACTGAAGATAGTGTCCGATTTTTTTGTGTTTTCTAGTTAATTTAGAGTGTAATGGAACAAAATATTCAACCTGTTCGTGTAGGACAAGCTAGGAAACGTCTGAGAAATGAACACCAATGGCGGCGAGTGCGGAAAAAGGCAGAAAAGTAACAAATAGTTCACTAGTATTTCGTTCGTTATGCTAGGGTCTGTAGAAGAATTCTAAAATAACTTACTATTATATTTTTGAAGTGAAACTTCTTATGCGACTTCCAAGCGTTAAATGTTAAACGTTTAACGCTAATTATCGGTCTCTCCTCTTTAGTTGTTTAGTTGTAGTAACTCCATTGATCTGGGCTAGTGAGGATTTAATAAAATTGGTCTTACGTTTTTCTCAATAAAAGCAAAGATCCCGCATGGTGCAAATACACCATGTATGATTATACATTTATATCATTTTAACTCCATTTTCTTTTTAAACGAAAGTATTGTCAGAAAAAAAGTTTTGAAAATATATTGTATTGTACCAAAAAAAATGATCCAAAATTATTAGTTACAGGTTTTCAGCTAAAGTCAAAGACACTACTCATGATATCCTTGAGGCTTCTTTATTCACTATCCTTAATTCGTCATAGTAGCTGAATGGTTAAACAAAAATAAATATATCTCCCCGATGTCGTAAACATTTTTTTTTAATTCGCATTGAATTTGCTGTCTATGAAGGAAAACATCGCAAAAAACCTATACCCTTTGAGAAATTATTGCAATAATATAGTCAATAAAAGAGAACTATAAGTTTCTCGAAGTAGGAAATCGTCGTTAAGTCTATAATTGGCGTAGTGTAATCACCACGTCAACACGTGCCTTACTCCGGAAAAAGTCTTTGCCCAACAACGAAACGTAGACACTTACGTATTGGTAATAAACAAATAACCCTCACCTACACTCCGTAATAAAGATACAATCCACTTTCATACCAGGAAATTAATTCAAATTAAAGTCTTATTACTAACTTACGAACAACGCACATCTTAAATTGATGCGTCAAATTTTTTTATATAATTCTGTATAGGTGAGCACTAAGAATATATTTTTGAACATTCATCACCTAAGGGATTTAAAAATATATAGAAGCTGATGAAAAATCCACACACGGCTAGTAAAAGAGCAAAAGTTACATCATTCAATTTATCGAACAGCTTAATTCAACTCTTGGAATCTATTGAAATGCAGGACATGTTTAACAAGCTTGCAAGTACTTATCGGTCCGTATGCATTAAGGAATCAAGTATAATGATCGGTTTACGTGATCTGAAGACTGGTTCCAAAGTGTTGCTAAACATGGCCATCTCGGCAAAGACTACCTCTATACAACAAATATGGGCATTAGAAGAATAAGAGCGTAAAAACTAGTGGTCGCCTATTTGTTGAAATTCGACCGTAATTAATTTCAATTTTAAGTTTAAACTTTATTAAGGTTCTTTTGTCAAAGAATATAATATGCACAGCTCAAAACTCATTGTGAGTAATACATACAATATTTATTGTCAATATTTTAAAATTATTTGTCCACAATTTCTACACTGTGCGACTATTTTTCCACAGTATTTGATATTGGCAGTATGAACGTAAAAAATAAATGTTTTATTTAATTTAATTTTAGCTTTCTGCGCTCCTTCTCCATATAAACTAACTATGCCAAATCTTAGGCTCCTCGTCTCCTCCGTACGCGCGCAATATGCTTAAAAAGAAACCCGAAGTTTTCTCTTCTTCTATTAATATATAGATACTTTTAGTGTGCTGTTCCCAGGAGAGGAATCTAATTATTAAACATACTGTGTCCGTCATATCTAACCATATAGTGTGAACTATAAAGTAAAAACAAATAATAAAAACCGGTGAAGTTTGAGTCCGGTTCACACTGAGAATCCTAAAGTCAAAAAATCTTCTTTTTTTGGTAAATACTAATTAAGTTAATAAGTTTACAACAAAACAGTCTAAGAAACTTTTGTTAGTTAATTTTCTTGTCTATAATATCATAGAATTAGATTATTGTATGCTCATTCAAAGAATGTAACATTATGTTTATCATTATTATTATTACGTATATTAAAATCAATTTATCACAATACAATAAAATAAAAAATCGGTGTTAAAGTGAATTAGAATTACTGTTACATATTCTATGATGCATATTACTCGATTTCACTTGTACCTATATCATTAAAACCCGTTCAGTTTTTCAATTTATTTTTAGAAAAGAGTTTATTTGAATAAAAAATTAATAAACTAATACTAAATCCACATTCTAGTATCCATTTTTAACTCTACTCAGTGATTATGGCGATTAAATTCATCATATTTCAACCAAACTATAAATTAGACAATACATTTAGAAATACAAGGATTAATAACTTCATTTTTATTTACTATTACTGAAGAAAATAATAGTGATAACGGGCTATTTACATTAATAAAGCGTCTTCACAAATTACTGCCTACATTGATAATTAACAGTAATTATTTTCGAAACAATGTGTTTGTTTTTGTAAGATTATAATATATTAGGTAATTTTGGGGAAACATAATAATTCATTTTTTGTATTACATTGTAACTTAAGATTTCTCTTAAGTTGGCAAGACATTTGAAGAATAACACATGAAGAAGAGACATCTAATGTCGTTACGCTAGAAAGAGCGATTAGATCGCGAGAGAAACAACTAAAGATTTGACTGATTACACCTATTTAAAGTAGACGAAATAATAATTTCGTATTCCCCTATTTCCTCTATCAAAACCGAATAACTTTTATTTCCAACCATTGACTTTAAACACGCATTGAGTGCTGCGTTACATTACTCAACCGTCACAATAACTAGGGAATTTTGAATCGTATTGTTACTTGTGACGAAAAATGTATCTTTTACGACAATTTGAGATGCTCGTCACAGTGGTTGAACCTAGGAGAACCGGGCAAATCTTGTCCCAAGCGAAAGTTGACTCAGAAAAAGGTACTGGTAAGTGTTTGGTGGACCAGTGCTAGTGTCATATACTACAGCTTCTTAAGATCTGGCCAGACGATAACGGCAGATCTGTATTGTTAACAATTGCAAACTATGATGGAAAAGTTAGCCGTTAAACAACCGAGACTGTGTCGCGTGGACAACTGTATAGATATAATTTCCGAAATAAATATATTAAAAGGTATATTAAATGAAATTCAATATTGATTTATATACGTATTCCGAAGACATTTAACATTAAAGTAAAATATAAAATGCAGAGTACCTTTATTTTTATAACCTATTAGTTAAGCTTGACCTTCACTAATAGAAATAGTCCACGTTATGCATTTATCCGAACCAGAGCTGCTTGTAAAAATCCGTCTTGAGATGCTTGTGTGTAGGTATATGAATTTGGCAAACAAGCATTAGATATTCATTCCGTTCCATTTCTATAGCTGCATCGTCCGCCAGGTTTTCCATTAGTTTAACAATAATTACTCTCTTGACAATTTTGGGTGAGTAGTTACAAATCCTTCGAATACCGGTTATAATGTGAGGGGTCTCTTGCAGTAACAAAATAACTTTCTGTACAGATTCCAGAACGGTAATTGTGACTTCTAATAAAACTAGAAAAATAAACATATAAAATGATTGATAAACAATCATTACAACTAATCAATCTCTCTAGCCCACTGCTGCTTCAGGACAATGCTAGACCCCATACTACGAGTACACGACAGACGGTCGCTAAATTAGAGAAACTGCAGTTGGAATGTCTCCGACACCCACCATACACCCTAGATATTGCTCCATCAGATTATCACTTTTTTTGAAATTTAAACAATTTCTTGCAAGAGAAAAAATTCAAATGCGATGAGGTTGTCCAAACTGCCTTTAATTATTTTATTGATTCTCGCTCCCACGATTTATTCAGCAATGGAATCAATGAACCTATAAAATGGCTAAAGTGCATAGATAATAATGGTACATACTTCAATTGATTAAATTAATAATTTCAAAATATATTTTTCTTTATTACTTTTTCCATATAAAACGCTAATTTCATATGTAAACACGTATTATGTTATTTCATGAAAGAAAGAAAGAAATGTATACAAAAGGCATGACTTACAAACTAATTATAGTGTATGCAAATGAAGGCATTCATTTCCAAATGATTCAATTCGGGGCCCGTGTAGTTTTCATTTAGACGGATTATCGTAAACCATTAATCTTTTACTCAAGGTGTGTAATTAATATGGTTACGTCTTCGTTATGTGGTGGAGAGGAAATAACACATTTTTTGTTACATTTATTTTTACATTATTTAACTTTACTCCAATCGTCCAGTATGAACTTCAAACAGAGCGATAGTTTGAGCTGGTTTGGACTCGTCGTACACCATTAATCTTTTACTCAGGGTGGGTAATTAATATGGTTACGTCTTCGTTATGTGTTGGAAAAGAAATAACACATTTTTTGTTACATTCATTTTTACATTATTTAACTTTACTCCGATCGTCCAGTATGAATTTCAAATGAAGCGATAGTTTGATATGTATTGAAACGCTTTGACTTTCATTAAAAATTAATAGATAAAAAAAGAGTTTTTTTTTTATTGAAGTGAAACTTCTTATGCGACTTCTAAGCGTTAAACCTTACACGTTAAATGTTAAACGTTTAACGCACATTATCGGTCTCTCCTCTTTGTGTGAGCCAGAGCGAGAGAGCAATATATTATCGGTCTCTCCTCTTTGTGTGAGCCAGAGCGAGAGATTAAATGTCGGTGTGTGTCGGCACACTGTTTAAATAAAATATAAAATGTTTTTTAAAATGAAGTTTCACTTCTATAGTGTGTGAATCGCACACACACCTTTTTTTCAACTCATATGTCGAACTAATTTACTAATTTTTTTTTAGAAAATAGTTTAAAATAGTTTAATAAAAGTCAACAGAGGCTACAAGTTATAACAGATATATTTTTATTGTATGCTGATTCTAAAGCCTTTATAACATCATCGTGTTTTATACATTCACTAACAGCGCTCCTAGCGTAATGTGAAGGAACTAAAAAGGGATAGTACAATAAACAAGCTAGCAAAACTCTGGTGTTTAGGTAGCATGCTAATGCTATATAGATGAGTAGCTAATTGGTTATTTTATGCATTTCTTAATTATAACATTACTCTATAGCAAAAGCTGAAGTACGATGTAGTATTCAAACCCGCATCCACCAAAGAGTCATCATCGTTTTTTTTTAACATATAATAAATAACTTATGCAGAAAAAATCTTATTACGTGCGCTAGTCCAGTGTACAGTGCTCTAATGACCGCCGTGGAACGTAGATACAAATCACTCCGCGCGGTCGACACGCGCTCCTAACGTAACCACTTCATTATTGGGCGACACCTTCGCCATATCATAGGGTTATCTAACAATTTTCAAAAATAAATATTTTTTAAGTTCTACTTTTTTGGAACGTTTTGTAGACGGTAAAATTGCGTGTAAACGTGCGCATTATGTGACAGAATTGCGACATGATGAAATTAGCCATTAATTACAATAATGTGAATTCATTTTACTAACTTTTTTTGTAATGTATTTGTTTGTATGTTAGTTTGTGTATTAGTAGTGTAAAAATATTTTAATGGTGTATAACATTAATAATTATCATTGATTTTAATTATTATAACGTTTATTTATAGACAGTTAAATTATTATTACATTATAAAGTTAAAAACAAACGCTCTACATACATGGCTTCGTAATATCAAACCAGATTAAAAGGAAAAAGTAACGATATAAGTGACAACCCTAATTAAGCCACAGCAAAGTTAACCATAGTACTTTTTATTATATCAATTTGTGCCCATTGAAGGCGCAATTTCGGGCTAATTCCTTTATAATTGCAGGATCGGCCCTTTCAGTCGTCCATTGCTATGTGAACACAGTTTTATCTGATTTTTGAAGTCGTAAGCTTTCGGTACATTAGGAAAAACGGAAAAGTTACTTTTAATGGCTTTCTTGGGCGTGACCAATGACGTGACCGACAATTGGGTTCACATGTAAAACAGGCATAATAACATAATAGGTATTTAATCATATTAAAAAAAAAACTTTTCTTTTTACAGTAAAGAATGAAGAGGAAATGCGAAGACCCTTTAACCCTAGATGATGGTACTAGAGGAAATATTTTGATGCCATACAATGTATATCTTACCTCTGCCATACCCCTATGTTTTTTTTTCATAAATGAATTCACTTAAGAACCAGGAACTTTATAAAATGACTAAAATTGCTACATTGCTGTATCAGATATACAGCAAAAAATAAACATAAAAGCCATAAGCGTAAAGTTTCTACTTATATTATTTCTGAAAAAAAAATACGCTCTACTTTTTGAGGAGGAAATAGGGAAATACGAAAATCATTTGTTCGTCTATTTTAAATATGAATAATCAGTTCGAGTTGCGCTTTCTCGGTCTCTTTGTTCTTTCGAGCAAAACGTGGTAACACTTGATTTATGTTAAAATGTATTCGGTAAATGTCGTGCTGACCGCGTACCTACTTAAAAAATGTTCTGTAATATTACGAATACATAAAAGAAGGCGAGTTTATAGACCCTTATCATGACCGAGGACATCAGTACTCATCCAAGTGAATCCAATACAAAGCTAAACAAAACGAGGATATCTTGTTTTGTTGAGGTGTTGCTATGGGCAGCACCCAGATCATCATAATATGATATTATTGCATTGTCATCGAAGTTACATAAGTTATTCAAAATATCAGCTCACACAGTTAAGTGGAAGTAGTTAAAAAATAGTTGCAAGATTTTACCCATACATACCAATATAGTGAGTTAAAGAAAAGCTTATAATTAAGAAGAACCATCCACATCGTAAAAGTAACCCCAAACCTGTGCTGCCGGTAACATAATTAAATACGTGACTCAACACTATACATAAAAAATATATAACTGAAATTTACTCCAACAGGAAATTAAACGTGAAAGAATAATGTTTCAGGGTTGAAATTAAATAATTAAGTGTTCATAAAACATAAAAAGATGGTGGCTTTTTATTTTATTTTAGTTTATTTTTTTTTTAGTTTTACTTAACTTATTGGCAAATTATAATATTGTGCAATTGGATTGTAAACAAAAAAGATTTTTTTGAATGTATTTTCAAGTTTTTATCATAATGATATTAATAGACATTTGGAAATACTCTAAACATTTTTTTTCTTTATAAAGAATTGAAAATTGATAATATTTTAAAAAGAATTATCACATGACTACGAACGCGCCACGTTTGGTCGCCAGGTTTCTGACGTCACATAGAGTCAAAACACTGTATCAGCTATGTGCTACAATGAGTAGAAATTAACTTTGTGACGCCACAGGCGCTCGGGTTTGTTCGGGCACGGTCGTTACGTTTCCGGTACTGGATTGAAAAATTTCTTTTTAATTTGATATACCTTTTTATTATAGCGAAAAAAAAAATAGTTTTGTTATAAAACTTATATGTGATCTTCCAATTTTTTTTCAAAAACCAAATTGATTTCTTAATTTTTTTCTGCCAGTGTTCAAGTTAGTATTGTCTTTCAAACATACTAGGTATCTAGAGAAATTCATTTTTTTTAGAGAAAATAGTTCTGGCGTCGTGCTCTCGGTTAAGGTATATTTCATTATGACCTTACCGTCACCTTTTCGTGTCGTCTCTTGTTGACTAATAAACTAATGATACCACAAGTTGCTCGATTTCGATAATTTTATTTAAGATGTTAAGTGCATATTATAAAACTCAACGTCTCTCTGTCTGTCTGTCCGTTTATGTTCTTTTCATGCGAAAACCAATTATCCGATTTATATGCTCCTTTTTTTCATTCATAGCTATATTTTCTGACCAAATTTTGTTATTTTTATTGTTAGATAAAGTAACATACTAAATAAGCAGTGACGTTAATGGAGAATTCGGATAAAAAGAAGCTTTTGGGACTTACGCTGAGTAAACCACAAGAGATATATCAAAATAATTTATAACATAATTGTAGAGCTTTAAAAGACCTACAAGCATACTTATCTTCTAAAGATCATCCACAATAAGCATTTTAGTCTTTTAAAAGACCGGCTGGCGACCGCAGTGGTTGAGATCGGAGGCAGTAGGATTCGCACGTCTGTTCAGCCCACAGTATTCTGTAGACCGTACGAGCGGAGCCGTGGGCACAGCTAGTTGATTATACAATTATTTTTGTTATGACGCAATACACTTAGGTGTTCTCGAAGTATATTTACATCAGCAGAATGTTTTTTTATTGATGGTAAGCAGAATAAAATTCAAAAATATTGGTGATCACAGAGATCAATAATCCATCGCCTGTCGCCGCTATCATGCTGGCCTGCATAAATGGAAACTGGATATGAGGAAGGAGGAAGCATATGAGGAAGTTGCTGATGTTAGAATGAGACTCGCCTCACTGTGCTACTATGGTGCGTGTATCGTGTAGTGTATGGTGGTCGCGATCCAGCCGAACAAAATGGCCGTGTCCTACCACTGATTAATTCTAAAACTATTCTAGTAGTATCACTATCTAGTGAGATAATAGAGAACTATAGAAATTTTAAATCGTCAATACTTCGCGGGCTAGTAAATTAAACCCATGCCTCCTTCTTATTATTATTTTAACGGCAACGTGTGTTTATGCACAATCTGGCAATGTCACTTTTTTTTTATAATCTTCGAAATTCAAATAATGCTCTAACAAGATGGCGGATCCCTTGTTACAACTGTCTAAGGAATTTTTGTGGCAATTTTCCAATTAGTTTTGTTTTATTATGTATGTCACTTGTGCATAACTAAATAACCAAAAAAATACGCCATCAATCTATGTAAATAAAATGGTTGTTAACGCAAAAACTACTGGATGGATTTTGGTCATTATTTTTTGTTTTATTCCTTAGATACTTGGTCCTTATAAAAAATATCACGATAACTTCATTCAATAAAAATATATAAGCATTACGCGTTGTTCTGTAGTTTACGTGAGCGGAGCCGCGGGTACAGCTAGTATTACTTAATATAGAGTCAATCGTAAGTAAAATAAAAACCACGACATGACAGTTCAACATCTCGCCAAAAACTCCAGGAAAATGTCCCCGCCCAGAAAAAGATATATACAAGACGATATTATTAATATTACTTCACAACCGAGGACGAACCGAAGTTTACCTCCTAACCGTCTTTTAATATTCACAATGTAACAATTTTTCGTATTAAAACAAAAAATAACAATACAACAAAATTGCTTTATTAGTCAACACCGATATCACCCGCAGGACCGCGACCAAATCGTTCGATTGTTTGAAACAATTTCAGTCCACAATTCTGTATCCAAATAATCGTATCTAACGACTGCCAACCGTATAATCAAAAGCGTATCGGCCGAAATCAATTTTTCATCGCCGAAGTCGATTCAAAATTATCATACAGACCGGACCCGGCACCGCCCATTCTAACAAGACACGTCGTAAAATTTTAATACAAACGGTTTTGTATAAAATTATTAAAAAACCAGAGACCCAATTAAATTTGGCAATGGTTAATTGCCTAACAAGAGCACGACGCTATGGTATCGACGAATAAAATTAATTTAGAAACCCTGATAGTAATATTTTCGTAATCTATATTTCTAGAAAATCTCTCAGCTTCTTTGATACCTACATTTTAATATGATTTCTAATACGAATTTACATACTCAGCTCGACCATATAAAATTAGATTTCCGTTCTGTTTTGTCTTAAAATATAAGTTGTAGCCAATCCACGATACAAGATTATGTAATCATGTGAAGTCATGTTAGTAGAATGGTTTAGACTGGCAGAATATTGAATGCTTGGTTATGACCAGTGGGAGAGGCAATGTCATCCTTTGCCCCTCTTTCTCCGATGAATCCGTGCCTAACATCACATACCTAAAATTAATGCGAGTTAATTTCCTCAAAATATACTGAACTTAAGAATAGTTACAGTAGCGTAGTCAATATTTTATTTTCACGGAAGTATTAATTCAAGTTCAACTCGCTATCGGCCTTTATCTTCTTCAATGTCTTGCATCATCATCATTTCAGACGAAAGTCGTCCAGTACTGGACATAGGCCTCCTTCAAAGATCGCTACAACGACTGGTCCTGTGCTGCTCGCATCCAGCGGCTTCCCGCAACCTTTACCAGGTCGTCGGTCGACCTTGTTGCAGGTCTGCCCACGCTGCGTCTAGGGTACGTGGCCGCCATTCGAGAACTTGTTATCCCCATCAGCAATCCGTTCTAGAAGCTACGTGGCCCGCACACTGCCACTTAAGTCTAGCTATTCTTAGAGCTATGTCGGTAACTTTGGTTCTTCTGGGGATCTCCTCATTTTTAATGTGATCACGCAGAGAAACTCCGAGCATAGCCCTCTCCATTGATCCGTTTGGGTGACCTTGAGCTTTCTTATGAAACCCATAGTTAACGACCACGTCTCAGCACCATATGTTATAGTTCTTGTCTAGTTCAAGTATATTAGACGCGGTCAAATAATATTGCAACTACGTTATTGAAACTTTCTAGGGAGTTTATGAAACATTTAAGATCTGTGCCTGAGTGTTCAGACAGTATAATCCAAAAATAGTAGCGACCACCGAGAAATCAACAATATACCGCCAGTCACCGCTGTCAAATGTTCAATGGTTTTTGTACAAAGGCTGATGCCAAAACACGACAATTCAAATGAAAGTCACTGTATTACGATTATTACGATGTGTATGGTGGACGCGATCCAGTCGAATACAGTTGTCATGTCTTACCACACAGCAATTTTACAGTGTAAAGTATTAAAAGGGTAATAAAGTAACGTAAGTTTATGAATTCAAAGTTCTCAATACACAGGGTCAATGAAATTACCACGAGGAAATACTTTTTTTTTATTTAATGACCAACTTAAAAAAAATCAATGTTCTCTGATCTGATAAGTATTTTTCTAAAAGTGCGATTTTTTTGAAACTACCTAACCGTAGTTACGATTGCTGTACTGAGAAAATCAATCTATAAAATATATCAATAAAATCTATAAAATATATCTCTTTCGGGAAAGTTGTAGAAGGTATATAATCAAACTCGCACCTCGACCTACATCTTACAAATGTAAGTTTTGATAATTATCTTATAGTGTTAGAAAAAAAAGTTGTGTGTACTTAGTATATACGCACGTAAGGTGATATACTTCTTTGGCATAACAGAATAAAAATATCTCTAAATTGTTTATCCAACAACACCATGAATTCCGCCATCAATGATAACAAAATGAATTAATTGAAAATAAAAATATCTCTAAATTTTTTATCCAACAACACCATGAATTCTGCCATCGATGATAACAAAATGAATTAATTGTACTTACTTTTTTATTGTTTGAAAATAAATTAACATTATATAAATAAACATTATTTTAACCTAAAACTGTTGTTGTATAAATAAACTTTAAATATTTTTTTAAACAATCCTTTTTTCTTATAATTATATAATTATAAATATTTATTTATACAATATAAAATTATTGTGAAACAATAAAAAAACAGTAAAATTAATCATTGCTGGCTAACTTCATCATGCCGTACTTCGGTCACAATATGCGCGCGCAGCTCTCAATTTTACCCTTTACTAAAGACGAGAAAAGATGTATATTTTCAATAATATTCGTAGTCCTATACAATTACTGAATATTAAATTAAATTAAATATGACAGGTCCCGCTCATTATCTGTATTGGAGTCACAAAACCACAAACAATGTTGCTAGTAGTTGCGTGTTATCTTCGTTTTAGCGTGGCAATTTGCATGTCTCGCGTCGGCTGATCGGGCAATTTTCCTGTCACGGCCGGGCGCGATTCGACGTTATTACTAAACGCGTCTAGCCCAACTTAGCCCTTGAAACCGCTGAAGAAAGAACCAAGTACGCTGGATACATGAGAAATAACTAGAGACAAATACTTAGAAAATTACCTACCCGCTATCCTTTAACTGATAGTTTAAAATAATATTACCCATCCATCAAATGTATGTTTTTCTGTTAAATATAGAATTCTGTGTAATTCAATGTTATAAATAATCAATATTAAAAGAGAATCTTTTATTCTATCGCCCCAAAAATGTCGCATTACATTACATTGTTGCAAATAAAATTGAATTTTATGCCGTGCAGTCAAAGATTATAATCGTAAATTTGCAAAATAGCATGTCGCATTACATTGTCGCAAATAAAATTGAATTTTATGCCGTGTAGTCAAGCATTATAATCGTAAATTCGGAACATTATATATTTTTAATGTGTATTATTAAAGAATGTACATATGTCACATGTCTTCAATAATTTGTATATTTTTTTTAAGTTTCACTTGCATCGTGGTTTCATAAAACTAAACAATAATTTTTATTTTCTTTTAAAGTAACAAAAACACCAATAAATTGATATTCTGTTAAATTTTGCTCACTGATTTATAAAAGAAGAGCTAACATTTTGCATTTTGCATCATGCAAATATATTGCACATTTTAAACAATGTAACGAATAACTTTTAAGTTGGTTAAACAGATTGCTAATAGATAGCGCCTCCTACATGTTAGTTGAATATACTTATTAAAAGTTTTCATTAACATGTTTATAACGAAAACATAAATTTTTATCATTGACGGCTAACATTAGCTTTAAAATAAGTTTTTGAGGCATTAATTTTGATGAAGAATAAAGGTAGATAACGGCGTTACCACCAAAACATCCTTTAAAAATAATACATATAGATTATATTTCAATACTTACAGAATCTTTAAGCATGATTCCAAAAGCTCATAAAGCGTATTCAGCTAAGTTCCCTTAGTTCTGCACATAATTAAAATGTTCGTAGCTTTAAAGATTCACTCGCCGACCGCGCCGACTAGAGTATTATAAATTAATTTACACTTACAAATAAACAGCATAAGGAATTCAGTTCACGCATTCATATCTCTTAAGACTTACTTAAAAAAAGACACACAAATAACAACCCAATTACATCGAGTCAACATTAAAAAATCAGTTCCGATAACATTGAGTTACGAAAGTGTAGAGTACGCGATCGACTGAACCCGACAATTTGCCCACCATAACTTTCAATCACCTCAACCTAACGACCAGTCGCAAAAAACGTACGACAGACTCTCAGGAAGTCGGGCCAACAATAAAAAAACAAATAAGTAACCCGGGCAAATTAAGTTATAACCTAAAACACGTATGAAGCCATCATCCCAATGGTGTAATCATATTAACGACTACAAAAGGTACGGCAAAAAACCATAAAAATTAGAGGATCGGGAAATGTGGGCCAAACAAAAACGTAACGTATCGCCTAATTATAGCTGTTGTAGGAAAAAACAATTTTATGTTCAGCCTGTCGGTGCACACGGGGCGAATTTATGATATTTGATTATAGCATGTCGACTACTAAGCTGCCATATTATACAATGATAAAAATAGTTTGGCGTGAGGAGCGTGACTCACCCGACGTTTACCAGCCGATACCGAACGCAAGTAGGTGTACCTCGATTATCTAAATAGGTAGCTCGTGTTTCAATTTTCTTTCATAAATGTGAAGATATTAAATTGAAACTATAGCTGGATATTTTTACAAATATTCAAACCTTTGTGCAATAAAGTAAATATGAAATCTTGATGAGAGAATTCTCTTACAAATTGAAAAAACCTAATTATTATTTTGCCATTGCAACTTTTTAATAGCTGTCGCCTATTAGGACATTGCTATTGTCCTAGTGTCACTTAGGCGTGTGGATTTGTTAATTATTATTTTTTCATTTGTTTTTGATTGTACTACATAAGTATGTCGTGCTACTAAAAAAAGCGATTTACAAAATTGATTGAAATATTTATGACCTTGAGAATAAATGCCACTTTAATTATTAATTACTAATAAATAATAATTAACTGATATCCGTTGGTAAGCGCATCGCTCGAAAACGGCTGAACCGATTTGGCTGTTTTTTTATTTTGATATATTCGTAATAATTAAAGTTTATAAGGTTTATATGGCAAGAAAAAGTTTCCCAGTAAATTTTCAATTTTATGAAGAACTGAACGCTCTTTTTTCTAACGTACTTTTGTATGTACTTAAGACTTTGTTTAAGGTTATGGAAAAGTTATTAGGAATAAAAACGGAATAGATAGCGCTATGGTCCAGTTATTGACTATTGGTTAAGGCAGAACATCGTCTGCTGGGACAGCTAGTTAGTAATAATAATAAAAAAATAAGAAAAATATTCACTACTGTACCACACCATTTGATTATTTATGCCTTTCATCACAATATCTTATTAAGAATATAGAAATTCGTGAGCAAACACAATATTGTAAAGACAAGAATATATTTAGTTATAATTCCGCAATCACTAATCCGAAAGCGACCTGTATGGACCGTAGTTTCCGAAGGAATCCTTTATTATTTCGACGTGTCTAATATTTTTATTTTGTTCCCTACATGATTATTATTTATGAATTATTATTATTTGAGATTTTATTATTAGTTTCGAAGGCGCATGCGCGTCCTTTTTCAATTTGCCACAAGCTGCAGGTATTCAAGATTCTGCCTCTTTTGTTTATTATCTTAATACCATTTTGACATAATCCCGTATGTATAATTAAATTTCTGTTTAACCCTGAGACGTTACAAATTGATTTGGTTTATAATTTAATTATGAATTTAATATAACCGGTGCGAGATTAAAGTCGTATTTCGTTATTATGACTCGTGAATGAATATTGGAATGTCTTGGACAGATGTTTATGTCTGTTAAGGCTTTTATCATTTTCAATGGACCTTAATTAAGTTCGCTGTGGGATAAGAAAATCGTATTTTGTTTTGCAATTACTTATTAGTTAATACACAGTAACTTCGAGAAATAACGTTTAAATTTGAGATAGAAAATTTTGTTATATACCTAGAAGTTTCTTCCGCAATTCATAAACGTCGAAGTTTTTATCCTGTAGTTTAATTATATAAATAGATATTTTTAAGAAGTTTCCAAAGTTATAGTATTATATGCATTTATGCTATTGACCAATATACACTACATACATACACGTGTACGACTTCGCGTCAATTGACGTGAGTTCCATTCTCTGCAATGAGCCTGAGCTTTCGGTGAGGAAGACATCGTGAGGAAACCATAGCATGGTGGTAGTGCATTTTATAATGCCCGCCTGGCTAGCTACCACCCTCAAGTTGAAAATCTGTCGCCAAGCAGCAATAGATGTGTTCCGGCAGCTGCACTTGACAGCCAGTTTTCCACTATATTTAGCGTGTTATCATCTTGGGCCACATCGTCACATAACATCAGGTGAGATTGTGGCCAATACGCCAAACTTATAACAATAAGAAAAAATAGAATATAGGTATCATTAGAGTTTTATAATATCACAGAAAGCTATAAATATACCATTTTTGCCCTTCATTCCAAACAAATAAATGCACGATTATTTGATGTTTTCTTTTTCAAATACCAAGGTTTTGTTGGGTTAAAAATAATTATATCTTTTGTTAAATGATCAGAAATATAACTTTGAATAGGTAGGTACCATTACTGTTACATGAACTTCAGTTAAATGCTAATTTATTCAGTTACTGTAAAAACGTTATAATATAATTATATGCATTCGTATATTATTCTTTGTGATATAAAATTATTAAATATAAATATTACTTACATATTTAAAAAATAATTGTGGTAAACCCGATCGTGTGTCTTGTCGAAACTACTCGATGACTGGGTTGATTCTTATTTCTCAGCCGACAGTAGTATTCTGCCTTCTTAGACCTTAATTGACTAAAGAATAATTTGATATTGATTAACAATTAATATTAAACCGACTTTCGTACTTAAAAACTGTCATTTTACGTCCTAAAAATCGTACTTAAACAGAACAATAAAAAAATATTATTGTGTTCTTTAATGAAACCACGATGGCAGTGAACCTTAAAAAAATACAAATTATTGAATACATGTGACATTCATTCTTTAATAAGTAACACACATTAACATATACAATATTCCGAAAAAATTCTGGGGCGATAGAGTAAGAGTTTAAGTTTAAAAATAAAAGCTTTGCAATTTTATATAATTACTGGCTGACCCGTACGAATATTTTACACATTAGAGAATGTAAAAATCTTACTGCTGTCGTGTTAGTTAAACATATTGGTAATAGATGGCGCTTTGATTATATTCTCAGTACCATTAACAGATGGCATTCTTAACAAAAAAGTTTTTAATTAATTTTAAATAAAAACATTATTTTGCACATAAGCTTTACAATGATGTAAATATATACAAATAATTAATTTTCATGAAAAATTAACGGAGGTAAGGCGTTGCCAAGAAAAAACACCTTTGATAAATAATATATCATATGATAGTAACGAAAATTATTCATGGTATGTTGTCGACTATTGCAATCTATACGGTGCATTTAAATATTCCATCTTGAACTATTATTTGAGTGTTGGTAACTCTAAGAAGCGGTTTAATTGGTCTAACCACTACTACGAGCGAGGTGTGTGTTTGAGAAATCGCCACTACGAATAAGATACACATTGTTATAGGTTGGTTGTAAATTACTACAAGTTTACTGAGTCGATATATACGCTCGGTGTCGATTATTATGTATAGTTTGTTTTATTTATTTTTTGATTTGAAAAATCTAATGGTGTTTTTGGCGAAAGTAAAATCGTTCTGTCTCAACATTTAAATTAAACAGTGAACGCTTTTCTCTTTACCTCACACTCACTGCTTGGTATTTTAATTGCATAGAGTTATTACGCTCAGAATTATAATTTTTAAAAACATGCCGCTCAATATTGAATTCAAAACGAAATAAATGTATGCGTAAGTGACACAATTACATTTGCTAACACGAACACAAACGCGCGAATAATGTTGCAAGTGATTGTAATATTCCCCGAAATTGGGAAATTCGATTATTCTTGAGTGCTGGTCTCATTCATTCTATGGTCAACATGTTTGGTTTTACCCTAGCATGTGGTATCCCTAACCAAATAATAATCGACTACATAAAAGTACATACCTATATCACATTAATAACTAACCAGAACGAGAAAAAAAACGTGGGTTAAAATAGTCTTCTAATAACTAGCAACATTTCATTGTAATTACGTCTGACAATTTGAGAAATATTTTACTGTTTTTGATTTATGTTTGCCTTTCAAAGAACGTAGATAGAACAAAGTAAAACTTTCCTAAACCACCGAAACTTCACGAATCTGTATAAATGTTTTCTTCGGTTTCAGTAAAAGAGATATTTACGTAAATAATAACACCACAGAATATCACGAATTGCTTTACTTAGTATTTCTTTATATCTTTGAAAGTTGTTGTTTCGGTTTTTGCTCAGACATTAAGATATGACTGTACACAACCTGATGGTAAGTACGGTAGTCTACAAACAACATCGACCGTCGGTCACACAGATTACATAGGCAGTCGTCGGTGCGAAGCCGGCCTGTTAAAATGCCTCTTCACGCCTCGTTTAAAGGACCCAATATCATAGGAGAGAAGGAACATGTTAGCTGGGAATACATTCGACATCCGCACGGTACGTCAAAGGTTGGAATTTGCGAACTTCTTTATATGTGCTGTGATGGCTCTTTTCCGAAACGAAGTAAATTATTACACGCATTTCTGTATTTACCGACATCTTTTATGTAAAAACTATTTTTAGATTCTGAATGTATATTCTAAATAATATATGGCAAATCCTTACATTTATTTCACAAACAATATTATTTTAACTTTTAATTTTATCTTAGTTGATTAATTATTTTTATTCATTTACTAAACAACTTTTAACTATTTCTTTGTCATAAATTTATGTCTTTTATTTAACATCATGTCAAGTACTTAGTAAAATACCTTATTTCTATTTTATTACATATTATATATGTCGCTGTGATTTTATTGAAGCCGTACTAAAGAACTAGTGGTCGAACTATTGACTCTCTACCAGAGAAGTTTTTGGCGGGATCTTGAACTGTCATGTGTTTGTTTTTATTTTAATTCATTAAATTTAGTTTTTTTTTAATTTATTATATTTGCACAAATATAATGTAATTTTGGCGGCATTTTACGTAATGAATTTTGGTTATTATCCACAAGTGATATGGATTGAAAAATAACAAGGAACATGCATTTTGATTTGCTACAAAAACTCCCTGGAAAATTTTAATAAGGGAGCCGCCATCTTGTTATAAGATTAATTTGAAAATAATTCTATTCATGTGACGCTGGCAAAATTGAGTATAAACATTAAATAAGAAGAAGAAAAAGTTGACGATTAGGGCAAAGACATTCTCACTTAGATCGTCGGACAGTTCATACCTCTACTGATATTCCGTAATTCCGTAATATTCCGTAAATCAGAGTGTAAGAGATTTGCTTTTATTAGTTAAAAACGTCTGGTCTTGACTGACCTTAACGATTAATAATGAAGTTGACGTCATCCAAGATGACCCGATAAGCATACTTATTCTATTTACAGGGATGCGTGTCCACTTGTGCTTTTCGGTCAAATGTAATAAAATTTCCACTGATTGTTATTTATTGAATGTGATCAATTTTATATTTTATTAAGCAACGTTATTAATATGGGGGTGGTAAACTTCACACTTAAGTTCGCTATCGGATCGAGCTTGCTCGCCGACTCTCGCGCAGCCCAACGGAGGTGCAACGCCCCGTCATTTATATTGTATATTGTACTGATCATAAACGAATGTTCACCTTTTCATATAAATTTTCTTTTAAATCTTACCTCGTGAATTCTTTTCAAAATATGTTGAAAATTGTTTAAATTATAACAAAGAAATGAAATGTTAATATACTTGATTAAAAACTGTATATATTTTATTCTGTTTAAGCTCTTATGAATCTTAAAATATTACCACCGGTTCGGGTAAAAACCCAGACATCGAAAAGAACTGGCATGAAACTCGATCGGGTTTATCGTATATATTATTTTTTAACTGTATAATGTTTACAATTAATAATTACTTATTAATATTAGTGAATGTATCTTTAGTGAATTTAGAGGTATTATTATCAGAAATCACTATCATTCATGTAATGATCTACTGTATATTATATTAGTTAGTATTGGTGTTAACTAACTAACTAGGTTAAACTAACATCTGGCCAGCTATTTTATTACAAAAGATATGAGGAGAAGTCGAAAGGGGAGTTCGATTTTTCCCATCAATAGAGAAAAAACTGCGAAACATCCGCGTAGTATTACAAAGGGTCATCTACGCTATATTTGATTTAAATAAGCATTACGCTCTAAAGGTTTTCCAAGTACATTTTCTTACTTCGTCCCACTCAGACGAAGAACTGATGCAATTCTATGAAAATATCAGCAGTGCTTTAACTAAGAATTATTATTTCTTTACCACAGTGATAGATGATTTCAATGCTAAATTAGGTTAGAACTTGGGAAATGAGGATTATGTAGGCAAGTTTGAGTTAGAAGAAAGAAACTACAGAGAACACGCAAAGGCTAGCCACCTCGGACAACATAGTCTTTTTACTATGAATACGTATTTCCATAAGAAAGAAAAAGGCTCTGGACACGGAGTAGCCCAGATGGAAACACGAAAAATTTGATAGACGATATATGTACTTAATTCCAAGCGGTATATAAATATTCGAAGGTGTAGATCTCATCAATGCAGCGGGTGCAGGAAGTGACCATCGAATTTTGAGAGACAGGTTAGACATTAATCTTAGACTTGAGAGGCGAAAGTACTCGAATACCATATATATAGAGACATATACAGATATATAGAGCTACAAAAAGAACTGTATCAAGAAAAACTAGCAGAAAAACTATTTGCGAAAGAAACCTGGAATGTGAGCCTGAAATGACTAATTAGTCAATGCTATCGCTGAAACATTACCTAAAGCATTTAACTAAAAGTAAATCTACCCACAGGACAAAATCTCAAGATCTTAGTAAAGTATAGGAAAAAACTCAGAATGAGTCTGATGACTATATAAATTATATAAAACAATTAACTACATATTTTACTGAACGTTATTTCCGTCCGAAAAAAGATACGAGTCACTCTTAAGTGATGTCTATGGAAGTTTTACTTCATAAAATCATGTAAGAAATATCTAGGCTTAATTCATGTTTATATTAATAATTTTATACCATTTCGAACGAACCAAACGCGACGCGGATTTACTTCTCGGTTGTCACCAAATTATCATGCCTTTTTTAGTAAAGTTACACAAGTCTATGTTCCACTTAGTTGGGTACTACTTTGTATTTTCCAATAGTTAAAATATATTCTTAAATCCCATTCTCAACTTAAAAATAGATACGTAATGTTAAATGCTACAGTTATCAGCACCGCGGTGTTATTATTTTTCATTGTTACTGTTATTACAAGCAAGGCTCATTACGCCGGCGTTATGTCGGTTAGAAAACTATTAAACGTATTCCCTTAACACAATATTATAAGATAAATCCGCACGATTGTCCGAGGATTGCCCCGCGGTGCTATTTCTGTTTTATTCTCCCGTACAAGAGACAATGGGAACTTCTGTTTTATTTTTAAGATTCGTATCCGTATGCCGTGCGTTTTAGCGCTGGTAAACTTGAGAAATTATTGTTATCCTTAAAATTTCCGAGATTAATATACATCTATATATCTTCTATACATATATATCTGTACTAATATTATAAAGCTTAATAGATTGTTTTTTTTTTATATTGGAACGGCACATTGACGGTACCGTTATAGTAAGCACAGTAGAATCCAAAATCAACGGCGACCACCAAGAGATCTAAATCCGCTGGCATGCTAGCCAGCACAAATATCTCTTCACATTACGCTTGGTACGATGGAGGTTACCGTAAAACTGTAACTCCGAAGCCTAGCGCGTGTGGTTCTGTTGTGGAAAGGAGAGGAGGGAATTAGATTGAATAGCTCTTCAGAACACTCATCATGATACAGACGGTAGAACACGATTTTCCTGCGCAGCTGAAGCGGTTCGATGTGTTTAGTAAAGTCTGCATCATTAACTGATGCAGTCTGATTTAGTTATTTTTAGCGTTTTGAGCTTTTATTTTTAATAAGTTTTTATCATATTATTACTAATCTTAAAAAAACCCTACCTTCTTTAAAACAATTCTAAAGTGTCCAACTATTATTCAACCTATTTTTATTTACACTTACCTTTTCACCATCTCGGTATTCTCTTTTTTATAATTTATAGGTTTTATTAGCGTTTGGCCAGAATCTCACCTGATGTTAAGTGACCATATGGCTCAAGATGGTAACAAGCTCAGCCTAATGAGGGAACTGGCTCTCAAGTTCAGCTACTGGAACACGCCTACAGGCGCTTGGTGACAAATTTTCAACTTGAAACTAGTAGTTAAATATAGGCGAACATTAGTAAATGGCTTCTTCATCCTTTTTTGTAATCATTGTAGAATAATATCTGATTCACACTAGCAAGAAACACATTTAAAACAAGAAAAATAGTAAAATATATACCATTCAATAAAACTTTAAGTTCCTTTTAAATCGCTAGTTGTATAAATCAAAATGCAACCCAACGCGATCGTATCGCACGGGGTCATACAATAACACTCCGCTGCGCCAAATGAAACGCTTTTATGTAATTGACCAGCGTCGCCCGTGCACTGTGGGACAAAATTCGCTATCCTTGGACCAAATAAATAAAAATTCCTGTTTGTGTCTTCTCCCGAGCTACATAAATATGTCGATATGAATATTAAATCCGTACTAATTACCTATTATTACTACCATTAATTAGCGACTAACTACTACTGACCCACACTATTGACTGATTACCTTAAAGGTGACCGGCGGTTAAGACACGAACATTCTCATTTGGATCGTCGGACTGTCTCTACAGATATTTACCGTAAATATAAGATAATAAGTTTACTTTTAAAGCCTACTTACCTCTGATAATTTTCTTTTTAATTGCATGATTTTGATGATGACCATGTTTTTTTTTCTCATACCCAAAACAAACCTTTTAGCTAGCAGGGGGTGGGGATACTAGACTCTAACAAAAATTATCAGTTTAAAGCTTAATATTTCGTAAACGAAAAATGAATCGAAAAATGGTTTTCACATATACGCAATAGTTTTGATACCACACACGGTGTGATAGGCGAGAAAAAAAATCATTCCGACTTTACGTGTAAGGGAGTAATAAGTACCTTAAACAAGTTTTTTTTTTTCACAATTTTAATTTCCACATTGTCAGCGTGACTAATATGTATACCCATACCAAATTACAGCTCTGTAATACTAAGAATCTCTGAGCTAAGCTTCGAACAGACAGACGGACATAGCGAAACTATAAGGGTTCTTTGTTGACTTCAGAACCCTAAAAAGAATCCAACATTTATTTTTAGCTCCTTTTTCAATATAATATTGTACAATGACTGATTAAAATCATAGAGACCTTATTGTTGGACACGTTAAGAACGAGTAAATTTTGTAGTTGCTTTGATCTGATGAGAGGACTCGCTGAATTAATCAGAAGATGTCCAAAAAAGTAGACTAAACAATTTAAACTCATAACCACTTCACTTTTTTTTTCGACCTGAATATCTTTTTAGCCTTAAGGGCCCTGGAGCCATTAGAGGCTTTGACAGCTTCACCGGGCTTGGACTTCACATAATGACGAATCACACTGACAGAGTAACGTTACTAATTCCTACACGAATACATAACTAGAATGCCTCCACCACTCGGCTCCCGGCGCCTTTATAGGAGCACAGCACCGCGCTCGTATGATGTCATATGACATGCCACGTGTCATACGATTGTGATGTCATGGTCGAGGAGAGTAGTTGAGTATCTTTTAATGTGACGTTACAGTAATATGAAAACAATTTAAATAATTTGTTTTCTTCGACGATATTAGTTTCTGCGCACTGTGCAGTACAGTACGGCAGGCGGGACACGCTGTTTTTTACGATTACCATCGAACGTGCCTCAGCCGCGATGCTTTCTGTCCGACCCGCATAATCACAATACATCGTATTTTACAATAATTAGTAATACACTTATTAATTAAATTACCGTCATGCATTTAAAAGAAATATCTTGAATTCTTTCGTTATGCTGTAGGTAGTATATATTTTAAGCCTTTATAAGGAAGTATTTTAAAAAGGGAACGAATTAAGAAAAAATCGATTCGACTTAAGTAATAATTCGATCGTGAGCATTTTATTTTCACTGTTTAAGCAATTTATAAATATTTTTCATTTGATGAATAAGGCAAAGCTTCTTCATTTATTTTCATCTCCTTCGTTTAAAGATAAACCAAGAAACAAAGATAAATAGAAAATAAAACAAAAAGTCGAAAGGGCGTGCTCTTTTGAACTATTTAGTTTCATGAACTTTTACACTAAGAAGATAATAATAAATAAATCTAAATATTATCGTAATTAAAACACTAATAAATATCACAGATAAATAAGTTCAAAAACATGAAGTTAAAACAATATGTCTATTACAAAGGGAGCTAGATATAAAATAGCACAAACACCACGATCCCTAAACCCAAAGTTCAACTACTCGTAAAATCCAAAGACGAGGGTGAACTCGGAGTATTTGACGCATAAGGTTTATTCAACTGAGTACATCAAGGTCCGTTAAAACAAAATTATAACATTTTAAAATTGAACAATCAAGGCAAATCATATAAATAAAATACATCGAGATTAGAGTTCGACGATCACTTGGAAGATCAAAACGATTGTTTTTTTATTTTCTTATTTAAAATATAAAGTATTTTTGAATCAAATAAATTCTCACGAACTAATCTCACACGCTGCGTTGTATGATTAAAGTAAAAATCAATTTGTTTTAGTGACATCATTTACATAACAAACAGTTGATTACTTCATCGACGAGCAATCGATCCTGATGAACAATCATTGAAAATTGAGATCGTATTTATTACACTAGATTTATGTTAATCATCTTCCCGGTAAGCATGATCCTGAATTCACAATGCACAGCTTAAGCTGGTTCATCTAGAAACCTACAGATGCTCAGAACTTACTCATATAACGGAGGTGAACACTAAAGAAGGGTTTTTGAAAATTCACCTACTAATGAGGTTAAATAAGAGGTTGCACACACGACTAGTGATACATAATATAAAACTTCAAGTGAAGCCTAAAAATACAACACAGTATGTAAAAATAACAAAACATATATTTCCATTAAAAATATTAACAAAAATATCATGTTTATCGATTTTTTTATTTATCTGTGTATTTGTGGTATCATAGCCCCCAAATAACTTAAACGATTTTAAAAAGCTTTTTTTTGTTTGTTTGAAAGTTGACTCGATCGAGAGTGTTCTTAGATTTCATTCAAAAAAGTATTTTTAGCCTTTTGAAGATTATCAGCTCTTTTCTACTTGATAAATGGATGTGAGCATCCTCCACAAGTCTGATCCATTTGAAATTTGATATTCTGTTATGCAATGATATTAGTAAGAATGTTAAAAGTTATTTGCGTGCGTGCGTGCGGTAGAGAGAGAAGTGTTCAGTATGTTTAGAGGAGAGTTGAGAGAGGCTGAGTCAGGAAGAGTCGAGCAAATGCGACGCTGGCCGAATGACACGTAACGACGTCCCATCAGAACGCCAAACGCCGTCCAAACGAGCCATTAGGTGTTTCACATCAAAAATTAATATATATGTCAAATCAGATATACGAAGTTCCAGTGAGACATAAAGTTTTTCAATTCAACAAAGTTGTGGAAACCAGGTAACAAGAAATATAATTTTAATATAATGCAAAATATTATTTTTTTATACATATATTTGTGCTTTTTTGTTCTCTTTGTGTGTTTGAACGAGTGTTTGAATGTGTAATAACCAGACACATTTTTTTTTATTTGCGTTTTTGTTATATTTATTGGGGAAGTCTATAGGTTATATAATTTCACGCTACGACCCTGAGGAGTTGAGTAGTAACTACGAACGTCAAGCAATCTGGCAAACTGTAGGAAAGAACACAAAGTGAAAATAACAATAAGCTGCACGGGTGCATAATCTGCGGTCGAATAAATTCAACACGGGTGAACCCGTGGGACACTGCTAATTATTATATAATTGTAATAGGTACGTATATATAATAAAACTCACGACATAAGACAAACTCGCACGACTACTTGCGCGATGGCGGGAGGAGTGGTCGACCTCGGCAATCGATTTGGCTGATTAATTATATTAATCAATTTTATTCAGTGTAACTTAACTGGATTTAAATAAGCAATCGTTAACGAGTTTTAATCATTTTCCAGGGAATATATTACAATAAGATTTTTATGTACCTACAACTGGCAAAACAGCACTGCAGGTTTTACGTCAGAAGCGAAGCGTCATAACTTTTCTATCTTAAAACATCAGTGTATTTATATTATCTAGATTTCATTCTGAAGGGTTTCCTTGGAAGTAGGCAATAACAAATTATACTCTGTTCCTAGCGCAGACAAAATTCAGACAATGACACTAAATATTATATTACTATCAACAAAAACGAGACGTGTTGCCCACCATACGAATATTTATCGCTAACGCTTTTTAAATCACAACTTAGTACACGATGGGAAAAAGCGCAGGTTTATAAATTAAATTATAATTTTAAATAATTATTTAGGGATAGGTGAACTCTTATATTTAATTTATTTCTTTGTTGGGAGATATTTTTAACATGTATTTTTGGAAAAAAAAGCCATCTAAACTGTTGCGTTTTCTTGTATAGTTGTAGATTTGGCGTTATAGCCATAATCTCACCTGATGTTAAGTGACGATGTGGCCCAAGATGATAACATGCTAAACCTAGTGGAAGACTGGCTCTCAAGTGCAGCTGCCAGAATACACCTATTGGTGACAGATCTTCAACTTAGGGTTGTAGCTAGCCAGGCGGGTATTAGAAAAAGCCCTAACACCATGCTATGGTTTCCTGACGATGTTTTTCTTCATCGAAAGCTCAGGCTTATTGCAGGGATTCGAACTCACGTCAATCGACGCGCAGTCGTACACGCTACCAATGAGCCATCATCGCCCACTTAAGCAGGGTCGTGACACTCTATCAACTATCATCTCAGTATTCACCCCTTTTATACGCTTATCATTCCCCACACCATCCATCCATACCTGCTTCGGTCTTCCTCTATTCCTATATCCATCCATCTTCATACTTAAAATTCTTCTATTTATATAATATTCATCTCTTCTCATGACAGGCCCACGAATATATATGCATTACATATAACTAGCTCTGCGCGCGTACTACGTACGTAGCGCGTACGTAGACTACAGAATGCCGTTGACAGAGCGCACGCGCGAATTTTGCTGCCTCAAAAATGCTTATTGTGGGTAATTCTTAGAAGATAGACATATGCTATTGCTGTCTTTTTTGTAGGTCTTTTTAAGATCTACAATTATCTACTACATTAAATTGATATATCTCTTATGTTTTACTCGTCGCAAGCCATTTAATTGCCCCAAAAGCGTGAAAAGATAATGGTGAAAAGATAATCAATTCGGAAAACTGCTTATTTCGTATGTTACTTCATGTAACAAAATATATCCTATACCCTAGACAAATAAAAGGAAAAACCATGCATATTAGGTAAGTGGCTTCCACGTGAAAGAAACATAAACGAACAAACAGACAAAAAGACGTTGAATTTTATAATATGTAGATATAGATGAATTTCGATAGAGATATCACAATATATTGTAATTATCGACTATATATAGATAGTTGCACAAGCATCGAATGTGGTGTCTTATTGATTCGGACAATCGAACCGATTAGCCGGCTTTCAAATGATCTGAACAGAAAATAGATAAAGGCAATCGTAGACGGCGCAAAGTTTATTTTAAAACAGTTCATAGGTCATCGTATAAAGAATGTTGAAAGATAAAAATGTATTTTCAGTTCTACATAGTTTTTTTTTAAATACAACTCCATTTTATTTATTTATCAATAAAATTAGGACTTATCGATTTCTTTTAACTTAAAATTATTTCCTGTACAACATAAAATACAAATAGGTATATTAATTAACACATTGGTCTACTTTATCAGAGGCTATTAAAATAAAACGTGAATATTGTAATTAATATTTCAAGCTTTTGTCCGTAACTTCGTTTGCGTGGACTTCAGCATTGGGTCCAGGGAGAAATGAAAAATATATCCTTTACCTGGAATCGTAGAAAGGATCCTATGTGTTAATTCACATTATAAAACTATATGTGCGACAAATTTCATCCAAATCCATTCAGCTGTTTTTATGTGATTGAGTTTCAAACATTAAAAATTGTAGTATTATTATAGTATTATTCTAGCTGTGCCCTCAGCTTCGCTCACGTACATTTTGTTTCTAACACAGGACACCGTCACAGGAAGCCGTGGTTTCTGTATCCAGTATCGGCAACCTGACAGTCGCCTGTCGCTACATTTAGACACTGGCACCGTTACAGTTAACAGTTAGGCACTAGTCAATTTACCCAACGCGACATAGGTACAAAATGTGAGACTGATAAATTTGTTAACATTGTGTCCTACGTGTGTGTTCAACTGACAACATTTAGATTGTACTAGCTGTGCCCGCGGCTCTGCTCGCTTGGAGTACTAAAAAAGGTTTTTTATTTTTTGTGCGGAAGCATAAATATTTTTCTAAAATAATAGTAGCCTAAGTTATATCTAATAACATCAGCTATCTGCCAGTGAAAATCCCGTCAAAATTGATTCAACCGTTTCGGAGATTACCTGAAACAAACAGACAGACAGACGTACGAGCAGACAAAATTTTTAAAATTTGATATGGTTGGTTTGGATGTTATAGGTAGCGTGTATACTTTCATATGCATTTAGTAAATATGTGTTATTTTGACATTACAAACAGACGCTTCAATTTTATTTATGTATAGTAAGATATATAGATTAACTGGGCGACCAAGAAAAAGTTATGCCAACCCTACTTAAGTGGAAGAAGAAAAATAATTGAGCAACCGAGCTTCACTCGGTTTCTTGCAACAAAATCACCTATCTAATTAAACTTGGAAAGTTTAACATTATCGAAGTAAAAAAATCAGTCAAATTGTTAGAACTTTTTTCGGAAACCAAAATGTTTCTGATAATCGATTATTATGGTAAATTTAAAATAATACGTAAGAACTGTGTTTCATATAAAAGCTCGGTAATGTTGCTGGCATATCAGAAATAATTTTCATGCCATATAAAATATTTTTATTAAAATATGTTTAAAGATAACTAAATCTATATTTATGTGTCTATATCTATACATTATTGTCTGCCTTGTAAATCGTTAAACACGTTTCATTATCTTAATTATTTTCATGTCCGATACATTAAAACTTTACAATGATTTAGATTATCTTCGTACATCTCAGTCTGTTTAACACCTCACGACGAACCGCCACGGAACGGCGCACCGCAGCGCGGCAGGCCGCTCTCACAAAGCCGATCGTAAACTCAACATGAGTAAAAAAAACACAACAACAAAAGCAAAACCTCAGGAACATAATAAAGAGAGTCAATTCGCCCGTCCCGTCCCAAGGTGTGAAGCTGTCATGAGCGAAATGATGACTCCATTATTAACCGGCTAAATAATAATATCCACCGGTCCCGTTGCGTTGGGTTGATGTGTTAATATGTTCTACACGGACGTGTTATTTTTGTTTTTATGTTTGTGTGCACGTATATATGTATTTAATTAGGGTTGGCGCTGCGTTACAAATAGTTTTGATACGTTTCATTGTTAATAAGTTTTGATTGTTGGCGGTATTTATTGTAACGGGTCTTGTTTTGTATTCGACATCTTTTGTGTTACTTTTATTACGATGCAAGATATTATATTATTCATTATTTCATGATGATTCTATTTTATAAGCGAAAAATAAATTATCTGCTTTCGTTTTTTTATTATTTCATATAGTTAGCCGTTATTTTTGACTTATTTCTTTCATTGGCAGCTATTTACTTAAAATGGGCATAACAAAGATAAATCTCTTTTAAAATCTCGTTACTTGGGGCAACCCGACTAATGAAATACCTCCACACTACAGAAAATCACAACCACATGATCACAAATCTTGTGTTCCTGTGGTAAGTAGGGTTTCCAATGCTCCTTGGGAAAGAAGGGTTCAAGATCGGCAACAGGCTTGTGATACCTCTAGTTTTACTAGCGTCCATAAGCAATGTTAACCACTTCCCATTAGGCGGACCATACGCTAGTTTGTTAAATTAGTTGTATTAAAAAACATGTCACAATAAAACTGAGAAAAAAACGATCATCATTACACATACACGAATAAACACTTTATTTTATATATCTATCGCCCAAGTTGGACACCAGTTACGTTTTTGTTTGGGAATTGTTTTACCCACTAAGCCCTTATAGTGGTTTTGTACTTCTCTTTTCAAACTGACTCGACTAAATAATTGAACTGCAGTGTCATTTTTCTCATATTAAGAAGATTGGTAACAATAATCGACCACGAGACTGAGGATAATCTCTTTTAATTACAATCATTTCGTCAAGCTACAAAAAATTCAGATCAATAACAATGTAAAAGATTCAAGCTGAAATTGGTTCAAGGCTTCGATTAAAGTACACTTTCTGGACAGGCAGTAATAGTAATGGAGGGTAATGGAGCAAATTTAATTTCCGACTTTAGAAACTGTATTGCAAGCCCTTTTTGAAGAGCCCCATACCATAGGCCAGGGAGGAAGGGGAAAGGAAGGTTCTAGAGAAGCGACGCTTCGTTTTTTTTCTATCAGAATATTCAGCACAAAATATCAACCATCAGATTATATTATATATGACGTAATAACTATAACCGTACCGTTGACAAGTGTGGTAAAGCCTATGCAAGGTTCGACTGCAGAATCACCAACGCCGCATCTATTTCTGAAGCCAAACAGCAGTCTCCGCATTGATGTGTTCCAATTCGAAGTTGCAGTTAGTAAAACACTGGCAAACGAGGTGTTCCACCTCAACCCTCAAGAATACCAAGCTACTATTGACCGGCCTTATGATTGCGGTGTTTTTGAGTTTGTCTACACATAGCTATAGGCTTGAGTAAAAAGTGATTACTCTGATTTATAGAACTTTCTTATAAGGTTATTGAGGCTAACTAGTATTACATCTAAATACTTTAAATCGGCATTAACATTAAAAGAAAAACAATATACAAACTTTATGATAAATATACAAAAAAAAAACTCCCACTGAGTTACTTGCCAACTGTATTCATTAAGGCAACCAAATTGATTGTATAATCCAACTCCCAACAAGAAACTTATTAATATTAAATTTATAATACGAAAAATGATTTTGACGTATTTAATTTGAAGATGTTTTAATAAATTAAACATCAACAGATGATCCGTAGCATTTATTTTATTTTTCCTTTAAAAGACTTAAACGCGCGCTCCCGTTTTCTTTTTCTAACAAAATGATTTTACTATTACACTGATGCTTTAAAAAAGTTTTCATTAAAATACATTATAATAATTATTCTAATAACTAATAATTTAGTTATGGTATTTCTAATTAAAATATATTAATTATTTTATGTTTTTGAGACAGAAAACCTGTGTTTTATGTACATATAATATATACACAGTCAGTTATATATGTCTTTAGATATTCTATAATTAAAAAAAAAAATTGGCTTTATGAGTTATACGATTGACCTTATCTTAAGTGATGATGTGGCCCAATATAATAACAAGCTAAGCCTAGTGGAGAGACTGTCTCTTAAATGAAGCTGCCTATGTGTTTGGCGGCAGATTTTCAACTTGAGGGTGGTAGCTAGTCAAGCGGGCATTAGAAAATTCTCTACCACCATGCTACGGTTTCATCATAATGTTTTCCTTCAGGGATTCTATGTTACGTCAAACGACGTGGTGTCCGTAGTAACCGTACACGCTACCACTGAGGTATCATTGCTTCATAATTCATATGATCGATTTCAAAAAACAAATGATAGAAGCACAACCGCTTCAATGTGTATTTATATCGGCAGGTAACTGCAATAGTAAATCTGTTAAATTAAAAAATCTTTTGACCTAAATTTACCCTTGAGAAAACTTTAACAAAACGCCACGAAATCATAAATGAAAACATCCAAGCGAAAATTAAACGTCATTGTGTTCAAAGAGGCTCAATGATTTGGAATTAAAATTATTTCACTTATCTAATTCGAGTTGACAGACGTATCGCGTGGAGGCTGCGAAGGCGACTGGAGGAGTGAGACGGGGGAGGGGGGGGGGGTCCGCGGCTTGCTTTGAACCACGAGGTGCTAATAACGAGGTGCCCCGCTGCGCGACGTCCCGCAGCGCAAAGAATGCCGACGAGACGCAAAACGACTTGCTGTTGATATCTAAGATGTTATACAAATTATTTAATATAATGTCATATTTTTTTCGTGATTGATGTAAATTGATAATGAACATTAACAAAATGTAAAAGTTTTTGGCGGGATCTCAAACTGACATGTAGTGGTTTTTATTTTTTATTGTGTAATACAGGTGGCGTTATGCATAATAAAGTTTGCTTATTTTGCACAAGTGAAGTGATTTGGAAATAATAAAATGGATCATAAATTCTTAGATGCCACAAAAACTCCCTAGAAAGTTCTAACAAGGGAGTCACCATCTTGTTAGGATACACAAATCGTCATAACACTGGAAACTATACACTCGTTTATGGCAGTAATAGTCTTCAATAAAGAAGACCCATTGCCAAGTAAGTAAAAGAAGAAGATCAAAATATAAAAACGTAGCTCTTCAATTTACATTGATCACTTTTACTGACTCTGACTTTGCAAACAAAATAATCAATCATATAATTAAAAAATGTACTGATACATTTATAATTACAATAATAGCGTCTAATATGTTTAACATTATATAAAATTAGTAGATAGTAAGATATGCAGTACATATTTATTTATATTCCTAATTAGGTATACTTAATTGTACCATAATAATAAAATAACATATTATTCCTAAAGGAAACAATATACATTTTTTTTCTCTATGGATTTTCATTAGGTATTTAAATTAATATTTTTTTTTATGAATAATAGGGATTCAGTCAGGAATGCTGTTGTATTCATTTATTCATTCTAATATTTTTTCTGTGCATTGTGAATAAAAACAATGTTGAATATTGAATATTTTAATCACAAAAAAAAACATATTTATTTAATATTTATCGCACAAAAATCCTATCTAATGCGGGAATCGAACCTTCAACCTCTCAGCTTAATAGTAGGATTATTTGCACAATACTACAAAGCCCGTCGTGAAAAGGGGATATAAATATATATGTTTTATATTATATTCCTCAGAAGACATTCAAATGTTCATATAACCGTATACAAAAACACGAAGCAAAGAATCTCGATTAAGTCATTCAATTCAATTTACAAATCATGAACATAAAAACGTACTATAAAAGTCAGTTAATAGTTAAACCGAACTCGCTTCATCCAATAACAATTATACATCAAATTAATAGATCCCCAGTTAAAGAAAAAAATATCTTAATTAAAATCTCTTGTAGATACATAAATTTTTACGCCTCAATATCGGGCTTGTACGAACGTCTAACAGATCAATAATATTTTTATTTTTTAAGGTTCCGCACCTAAAAAGAAATTAAAACTGAACCTTTATAGAACCACTTTGTTGTATGTGTCAAGGCCCTTTTCCTCAAAAAAGGTTTGAGGATAAAGTTCGAATCAATATCGAATACAAAAATCTATGACGTTATACAGCTGTAAAAATAATCAAGTTTCTAGGTCAATGAAATAAATCTATATGGCCTTCTATACTATGAGTCCTATTCACTGACCGATTGTCAAAAGTTACAGAGAACTTCCTGAGGAATTACAGTCTTAAAATTTGGCACGAACTTGATGTCTTTTGGCATAAAATTTAAGAAAGATTCTGAAAATAATATATTTCAAATTCCGTCTGGAATTAATACGGTACATAGTTTTTACAGACAATTTCACACATTGTATTAATATGCGGGCTCCAGGAAAATAAAAGTTTGTCGGTTGACGTTTCGATTGGTAGGCATTGAAGACTTATACCATATAAACAATATTAATATGATACACGGAACTATCTCAGAGCGCGAGTTCTAATCACTACTTTTCAATTATTTAATGATAAATTAAAATTGTGGTTGTTTTGTACATTCACGTAATCCTTTAGCAAATATAAGCTAATACCAACAATGTTTATTATTTTTAGCATGTGAATAGATACAAAAAATAGTGCATACTATTTACGTACACAAGAAAAAAGTTGTACTTATTAAAATACTATACTAAATAATATGCCCGCAGTTCCGCTCGCGTGGATGAATGCCGTCGGTCGAGCGCACGCGCAAATTGTGCTGCCCCCGTTCAAAAGACGGAAAAAAATCATATTGTGGGTGATCCTTAGAAGATAGATTTTTTTTAGGTCTTGTATGGTTTACTCCGTGTAAGCCATTTAGGCGTCCCAAATGCGTCTTTTTTTCAAATTGATTCACCATTATCATCACTGCTTATTTCATATGTTACTTTATCTTACAAAATATATCCTATAACCTGGCAAAATAACGTAAACATGAATAAAAATGTAAATCAGTTAAGTGGTTTTCGCGTGAAAAGACATGAGATAGACGTTGAGTTTTATAATATGTAAGATTACTGAATTCTCACATAAGCTAATGCTGGTACATTAGTAACAACAGCAATTGGGCAGTTACCATTTGTCAAGCAAGATGTTGGTAAATGTCCAGTCGGAATGCACCCGAAAGAAAAGGTAAATAATTTTGTTCAGCTAATGTATAAACATAACAATTTAACATGAGTTTTTCCTTTCTTGCCAAAATCCTGGCAACGTGCCAACGTAAGAATAAAATTTTCTTTATCAAAAAGTATATTATATTACTAGCTTCTACCTGCGACTTCGTCTGCGTGGAATTGTTAGTATTGTCTGCCATTAGAATATTACAAACCAAACATGAGGTATATTTTTTTTAGTGAGTTAGAGACTAAGCATGTAGTTACCGTCACGTTGCACGTGTACCGACCTAAATTGTTATTAATTATGCCAATTTTACCAATATAAGCACTAACTGGATTAATCATCTCGCCAAATTAAATGTATTGGTGATTTCAAACGCCGATTAGATGATGTTGATGCTGTTAGATGATGGTAATGCCATAGCATTTATCACCCCCGGTTTTATAACGTTGTTTTCCTAAACTGCTGTACGTTACTAATTGAATTCTAATTATTACGATACGTAAAGAATAGTAAATAATTAGTGGTTAGTAAAAAATTGTTTATTACTGAATCGCTCGAAACAATTCATTTTGTACTAAGTAATTTAAATTTCTTAGGATTTCAACTTAGCAACTTGGAAGAAAAATTAAATCTTCTACAAGTTTTCCAGTAACTCTACGCTGAGATGTAAAGAAAATAAGATCTGTGAACCCAAATAAAATAAAAATAAAAACTTTTTTTGAAAATCCTACAACGCAACAGAACTATACATACCTATATTATGTGAATTTATCAAGAAATTTGTAGGATTAAAATATTTTGTAATTTTTAATACTATTCTGTTCATGTACACCAGGCAGATTAAAAAAAAAACATTTTACTGTTAACGAATACAACCACAACACAATCTTCAACTCCCACGCAGATACACAGCTTGATGCATCAAAGCGAAATAATAAATAAACAAAAACAAGGAATGCAGCTCACTCCCGTCCAACGTACATTGTAAAGCAAATTGTTTTCCTGACGACACATCCAAACACCCACCACTCGTTCCCCATTGATTGAGCCATCACCGTCGCTATTTCAACTCCTTTACGTTATATTGCATAATTACTTATACAACTAATAAACACTACACCAAGTAATCAGAACCTTAATTGCATACAAATAAGATTATATTTACACATTTTGTTAGATTTAGACCGTTGTGATAAATTTGTAATCCTTAAAGTATGTTGTCGTAACTCAAATGTACAGTCGGAAACTATTATTTGTTGCGGTTAGCTTACATTGTATTGGGAGTTAAATGGTTGAACGTTTTTATGTATTAAAATGAGAAAGTAAGTTTATGTTTTTGTATCTCATTTTCTTTTATTTACTTTTACTTTACATGAAGGTTTTACATTTCTTGCTTGGCGATAGGAATTTTCTATTCTTTCTCAAGTTAAAATGTCGCCAAGTAAGTCACTGAATAATAATAACTTGGATATCGTATCGATCGACGTAAGTAAGAATCCTAAAACGAGTGAGCTTTTTGTAAAGAAAAACATCGAGACGATATCATACCATTACCAGTGGAAAAGCACCTTCATGTTGAAAATTTTTCACCAACCGCCTATACTTGTGTTCCGGAAGCTGTGCTTGAGTGCGCGTCCTACTGCGCGTAATTTTCGGATCACTAAATACACATACACATACATGTTCCTTCCCTCCTCTCATGGGGAAGAAACATGTATATATGTATAGTTAGTTTAGATCCAATGATAGGGAATTAGTCAGATCGCGACTTAATTGCATACGCGCAACAGTCCGAGCCGAGGTTCCGCCACTTTGGCACCCTCGGATGTTGTTGCAAAGCTTTCGTGGCTGAGTGCCTTAAGCGCTCGCCCCCAAGCCCGGTAAAGCTACCCGCCACGACCGCCCTCCTCTGCGGCAACTCAAGCCTAGGTCCGATCCATCGGCATGGAGCCCTTGAGTCAAGAAGCCGTTCGCGCGATACAGTGACTCTACATTCACTAGCTTTCACAGCCATACATGACACTGCATTATACACACATGCACAACACACAGGTACATAGGTTCTGTAAGGGACCTTTTTTTTTCTTTTTTTGCCTAGTTAGATTAGACAAAAAATAAAAAGCCCGGTAAAGCTGTAAAAGCCGTAAATGTTCCAGGGCCCCTAAGGCTAACAGTATAGTCATATCGTCACTTAACATCAGATGAGATTGTAGTCAAGAACTACAACGTATAAACAATTTCTATAAATCCACGAGTTGATTGTATATTGAAAAATTATTAATAAAAATAATATAATATATATTACAAAAAGCCTAAAACAATACAAATCTGGAAAAACATTGTTTGTTTATTGAATTTTTCCTTCCCAAAATTATTTATTTTGTCTGCGAGTCACGTGACGTCATCGTTCAATAAATATGCACAGTAGAGTGTCATCTTTTGATAAATGACTCAAAAAATATAACTAAGCGTTGAAATAGTCACTTTAAAATGATGTGCTGAAGAAATTAAATTCTATTAAAGTCAACTCTGCACATGATACTTTTCTTTACCCTTAAGCGCGTCACAGACGGTGACGATACTACTACAGTATTTTATTATTATTAAATTTATTATATTATTTTTAATGTTTTATTTATTGAATGATGACACCACGCCGCGTTTTTGTGACATTTTTTTTTAAGTAAATTAAATAATATTTTTATGTTACTTTTAAAAGTGTAATAATGAATAAATATTATTTCACGCGTATTGTTTTCAAGACAAATGTTTAAAACAACTTTTCAAAAGTTGTGCAACTAGAGTTTACTCTATAAGTAAAGTAAAAGTAATTCGTTTACACTCGATTTTTCACCCCATGTAATTTACGTACCGTGGTTTATTTATGAAAATCGATTCTTAAGGAGTAAACTCGAAAAAAAAATTGTGTGGTTTTATGAAACCGCGATGCAAGTGATTGATGCAAATAAAAATAATAATAACTTCATCTTCGCCTCGAGTCTAACAGTTCTCTACTCTACGGCTAGCTGTAATGCGATAGAAGAATTTTTTTTTTGGGGCGATAAAATAAAACAATAATGATTGTCCAGTATATCTGCTTACTCTGCAAGGAATATTGTATAAAGCTCAGAAAACAACACTTCGTTTGATGAAAACATCAAATTGAATACCATCAACGTTCACCGCTCGGTAATAAACTACTTTTGATTACATTGATATATTGCCTGTACAAATCGTGATTACACTAGTGAAAATGTCGTTTTAACAAAGCACTGAATGAAAAAAAATGAATAATGACTTCTTTGCCGACATCGTCATTATGAAGTACTCGCTAGTTTGCGGTTAGTTTTCGAACTTCCTAAAGATTGAGTAGAACTTTTGAACTGTTGGCCCCTATTGTCTTATGTTTAGAGTTCATATTGCTTTACCGTAACCATAGAAAGACTACACACGAATTTAAAATGTGTGCGATAGAAATAAAAGTCCTTTTTAGATAGCATTATATTGTGTTGATCAATTTTTGAGCCTATAGATAATTTCCACGTGATTGTTGCATAGCGAATCACGATTGACAAGTAAAAAGGTTAATATTATCACATTTTACTTATATAGTACTAGCTGTGCGCGCGGCTCCGCTCGCGTGGACTACTAAAAAGGTTTTTTAATTTATTGTAAGGAACCCTAATTCTTTAAAATTTAATTATGCCTTATTACATCTACTATCTGGCAGTTTAAGTTCCGTCAAAATCGGTCCAACCGTTACGGAGATAGGAACAAACAAACAGACAAAAATTTAAAAAATGGGTTTTGTGTTATAGGTACCGTGTAGACTTTCATATGCATTTAGTAAGCATCTGTTATGTTGACATTACAAACTAACACTTCAATTGTATTATATGTATAGATTATGAATCTATCTGAAATATTTAATTTGTTATTTTAATAATTTATCTATATTGATACCGTTTGCTATCGGCAGGCAGTTTCATCCTCACACCTTGGAACCTGAATAGTTGCGGACAGTCCGGTTTCATAAAAGATTCCTTCCGCAAGCGCTCTGGGTGTGGAATAAGCTTGTTGAGGTTTTCCCAAAGAACTACAGTATGAAGTCCATCAAAAGGATATTTAACAGGTTTTTAAAGGGTCGGTAACGTGCATGCGGTTAACACTGAGAGATCGGTATGATACAGACGAAGCTTCTGTTGTTGCAAGCGTCCATAGGCTGTGATAACTGCTTACTATTAGGTAGTATATATGCTTATGTATTTTATTTTTAATTTTATTTAACTTGCTAGCTACCCACATCAATATGTTATATTTTAAATGCAAAAGCAAGTCATCTGTCTATTTGTTACTTTTTCACGAACAAACCTCTGAAATGATCGTGATCAAATTAAGCATAAATGTACCGTGGAACCTGAAGAAGGACGAACAGTTATGGCAAAAATTTTCTTCACGGAAAAGAAAAACTAAAATGGCTCGGTATATAGACTGCCCAATAAAAATATTATCTATACATATAATGAAATTGAAATTCTGTTTGTAATGTCAAAATAACAGATTTTTACTAAATGCATATGAAAGTATACACGATACCTATAATAAAAAAACAATTTTGAAAATTTTTCTCTTTCTGTTTGTTCCGGGTAATCTCCGAAACGGTTGTACCAATTTTGATGGGACTTTCACTGGCATAATGGTGAGCTAATAATGAGCTGATGTTATAAGGCATAATTTAGGCTAATTTGATTTTAGAAAAATATTTATGGTTCCGCACAAAAAATAAAAAACCTTTTTTAGTAGTCTACGCGAGCGGAGCCACGGGCACATCTAGTTATTAAATATAATTACAGCTATGAGGTTCATTGGATCCGGTTAAAAATAATTTTGAGTCCCGGATTCCAATGTCCTTCCTCTGGTTATATAAAAAAAAATCATATATTATTATCATATAGGTATAAAAACAATTACAGTACAACATGCAAAAGGGAAAGTGTTTGGGTGCGTGCGTGTATGTGTGTGTGAGTGTGTGTGTGAAAACTCATACAGTGCTTCGAAATATCAAAAAAAGTATCAGATACACAGTATTAACAATGAAAAATACGAATAGTGCTTAACAAAATATTTGTAAATAAAATTAATATTATTTAACAATATGAAGTAAAATACCAATACTCCAGGTAAATACCAAATATCCAGGTAGTTTAGATCTGACAACCAATTTTTTTGTTTTTGTTTTAAGTTACGGGTATTAAGGGAATAGATATTTTTTTTAAATGATTAAGATATACAAGTTTGTAAAACTGTTTTTTTTTTATATGGTACAATGTTAGAGTCCAAAACCAGCGATGGCCTCCAAGATACAGAGTTCATCCACTCCACAACTCCACGATAACACATGTCTTTCATAAATAAAAAAAAGGTGTGTGTGCGATTCACACACGATAGAAGTGAAACTTCATTTTAAAAGATATTTTCTATTTTATTTAAACAGTGTGCAATATACATACACACCGACATTTACTCTCTCGCTCTGGCTCACACAAAGAGGAGATACCGACAATGTGCGTTAAGCAACGTTTAACGTGTTGGTAGTCGCATAAGAAGTTTCACTTCAATAAAATAGAAAATGTCTTTTAAAATGAAGTTTCACTTCTATCGTGTGTGAATCGCACACACACCTTTTTGAAGTGAAACTTCTTATGCGACTTCCAAGCGTTAAACGTTAAATGTTAAACGTTTAACGCACAATATCTGTCTCTCCTCTTTGTGTGAGCCAGAGCGAGAGAGTAAATGTCGGTGTGTATTGCACACTGTTTAAATAAAATAGAAAATGTTTTTTAAAATGAAGTTTCACTTCTATCGTGTGTGTATCGCACACACACCTTTTTTTTCTCCTGTACTTATTTCTATACAAGCTTCTATCAATCATCTGCGAAATAAGTTAAAGTTACTTTTAATATAATTAATGTTGCATTATCTGGGTAACCGAATAACATTCGGATTTTGTGAAAAGACGCCTATCTAGGTAAACTTTACAAAACAGATAAACGTTGAAGCAATGAATTGCTTGTCATTAAGCGTGTACGGACGCCACCTCGATCATCGTAAGTTCGTATCCCTACAATGAGCTAGAGCTTTCAGTTAAGGAAAACATCGCATGCATGGTAGTAGGGCCTTTTCTAACCTGGCTAACTAGTTGAAGTTGATAATCTATCTCCAAGCACCTATAGGTTTATTCAGGCAGCTGCACTTGAGAGCCAGTTCCCCAACAGACTTATCGTGTCACAATCGTGGGCAACATTGTCAGGTGAGATTGTCGCTATAACGCTAAACGTATAATTAATTTAAAAATTAAACCAGAAAAGTTGGGATAATAAAACATTATATATTTAAATACATTATTCATACAAATTATTAGAGCACTTTCCGAGCAACATAAAAATATGTAAACGCCCTCACTATTGTCACTATTAAGACGTAATAAATGATGATCAGCAAACAAGTTCAACTTAGTTTTAATAAAAACAATCGTATTTGTGAAATGTTTCCATAAAGTCTCCTTAAGCTACTGTTGGCACCACAATTTAAATAATTTTAAATCTTATAATAATGCCTTATAGCGTATTAGGGAATAAGCAAAATCATCCAACAACGGGACCAAGTACTGTCTAACCAGCCGTCAGGTTTCGTTCGTTAAACCTTCACATATAATTAAGGAGGCAAACTCCGCCGGCTTCACTAAAACACATAAATCATAATAATTTAATGCGCGTCGGGCATTCTCGCGCCGCGCCTGCGCCGCCGTGTTCGTAACCGTTTTTGGAGTTCCCTACCAAACGGAGTGTACCGAACTTAATTTGCTACAGTATTGTAAAGATAATGTTACCGCTGGAGGCTGATATATGATTACACATACACGAAGTTTTATCCATCTTAGAGTTTTTTTTTTATTGCTGTCACTGAAGTATTTGCCAGTGACAGTGTTTAATTTTCATGGAAGTAATAGGTAATTTGAGGCTAAATTCGATAACTTTCGTATCTTCTTTGTTCCTTATCGTAAACGGAATAACAAAAAGAGTTAGGGATATTACTTACTGTTCGACTATAAATTGAAAGAGCGAGATACTAAACAATATAAAGAGTAATATCGAAAGGGCTAATGTATTTTGTGTCTCTATCGCTGCAACCGCTTTTTTCATGTTAAGAGCGCCATAAATGACGAAATAGTGATGTTTAGACAAGTTGAGAGTGTCTTGTCGTAAATTTTTTAAACGAGAATAAATTAAATTGACATTTTATTGTAAATCTGACAATGAACAGTGTTTTGTGAGTGCGAAAAATTATATATCTTAACGAAACAGAATAAAATGATAACACTAATTTAAAATATCGCTATCTCACACCTGGCACGATCTGTCGGTCTATTTCTTTTTCAGTCTACACTTTATACATCCAACGTAATGTAATAACATTGACATATCACAGTGGCCTTATTAAAATAACTGTTTGAAGCAAAGTTCCCTGCTCATAATTTTAATTCTTAGCACAGAATATATCAATACTATCTTATACATACATTAGGTATATATCTATATCAATATTTTTAAAAATATGGGTTTATATAGGTATTTGCTTAAACAGATTTAACTTAAATGTTGCTTGACGAATAAACTCTAGTGTGATTATCTTCACCACAATAAGACGAGAGGTTTAGAAAGCAACTTCGTGGATACATTTGGTTACAATGTAACATCGCGCATCGTAAAAAGACACTCTCATAATTTTTTTTTAAACGCGCCTAAAGAAGTATTATTTTAAAAAAGAGACAAAATTCTATTCTATATAACAGAACACATAGAACTTTTCCGTATCACCCTTGACTATATTTTTTTCCTTAGTTACACGATCGTCCGTGCATCTGCGCTTCTTTCCATTTTTAACCGAAATGCTTTGGAAATTGATAGCTTTATAAGAAAAAGCTTGGCATTATATATTGGCTGTATGAACTGTGAAGTGTTTTAGGTAATAATTGTTAATTGTTTGTTTAATTTTTTTTTTGTGATTATTTATATAAATATATATAAGGTAAAACCACCAGTAATTGACACTGCACCAATAGTTGACACTCTGACGAAGAAAATTAAATATTTGATACTAAATTGATTTAAAGTCTTGAGTTTGTTAACCGACTTTTATAACTGACTGTACCTATATGTATTTATAACATTAAAAATATATCAGTAATCAGTGATTTTAGCCATCTCGATCTTTGGCTTCCTTTTTTTTCTTAATATTTAATTTTCTTCGTCAGAGTGTCAACTATTGGTGCAGTGTCAATTACTGGTGGTTTTACCTTATATGTATATACAAGTGGATGACCGAGCATTAGCTCGTTTTTTTTTTTGGTAAACTGTGTTTTTTCAACATATATTTTAAATACGAATTACATACTGATGAAATGGTGAAATATGAACAATATTTGTCGGTCTTACCGACAGAATTGTTGGATCTTAACAGATCTTAACTGGTTAGTTGATTACTGAAAACACGAATAAAACGAAATTTTCTGAAAATGAATCCTAGCTAGATCGATTTAACGCCCCCGAAACCCCCTGTATAATAAATTTCGTGAAAATCCTTGGAGCCGTTTCCGAGATTCAGATTATATATATATACAAGAATTGCTCGTTTAAAGATATAAGATTTATAAGCATAGTGATAACCTAAATGTGGACTGGCTATCAAATACAGGTAACGAAAACGCATCTACTGGTGCTTCGGAACAAATTTTCAACTAGCGATTAGTATTATAGGCAGGCTTTATAAAACGCCTCTACTTGGCTACTTCATCATGATGATTGCCTTCACTGAAAGGAATTCGTGGTTATAGGGATTCGAAGCTATATCAATAACGCGAGGTCCGTACACACTACCACTAATGACTTAGTATTCGTACTATTTACTTTACTATTGACCCGCGCTATTTGCTGGGCAGATAGTAACAAGTGTGCTCAGTGACCACACGAACTTTATAAACATGCAACGAACGGCTTGAAGACATTCTAGCTTGAGCTGTGGGATAGTGAGGAGGTCAGTTGATAAGTCGACTTCAATAAACACCGTTTCAAGTGCCGATTCCCTGAATATTACATCATATATTATTCCTAATTTTAAAATTATTTTTGATGTATAATGTAAGGAACACTAATCGATTAGAAATATCTCGTACATTTTTTATAGTATTTGACAATTTTCATATACAATCAAACGTTTAGTTCTTAGAACTATCAATTTTTGTTCGTCAGAGTTGTACTCGATATTCCATTGTGATTTATATTTGCTGATGATGATGCTAGTATATGAAAGAGTACGAAATGCTTGATAGCATCGAATCCTTCTTAAATGAATACTAGATCGGCATGAAAGATGCTTCATAGGAAATCGATTTATGTTCCAGTTAGTATGAATAGTTGTCAGTGGTATCCGACCAACTTTCTAATTTAATTACTTCTAAAATAAAAATTAGCATTAAAATTTGTAAATAACCGATCGTTGAATACTATAACTCTGTCTCCTTATATTCAAGAAGAAGAAAAAACACTAATATAAAAAAGCACGTGCAATTAATGTTAAAAACTAAAAAAAAGAGATTATTCACGTTTTTTCCTAGTTAATTTAAACACTAAATTATTCAAATTAAAATATATTAGTAATTTATTATACAAGAATTTTTTCCTTAAAAATTAACACAACCCTATTATGAACACGTAAATCCAAAACAAATAAAATGACAATCAATAAAGTATGTAAATATGTTAATCCTCATAAAGTATTAAATTATATTGTCGACTCGGGTGTTGTGGAATGCCTGTGCGCATTTGGTTATAATCAGAGGGGGTAAAACATCTTTCATTTTTGTTATGTTTTTAAATTCTCAGCAAGATATTGTAAGAATAATGAGTCAAATATTTTTGCAATATAAGTATAATGATAACGTATAGTTACATTCGTTGGATGCCGTTTGTTTGCAGTAAAATAATTTATCAAAGACAAAAGTAGAGAATTAACTCACTTTAACAGGTGTTAAAACTCGCAGTCGTGAATACAAGCGACAAACGAAAGGTGTTTATAAGAGGACTATGACGGCTTTTACAGTTTCCAAAAAAATAACGAACTTATTATATTTACGAGTACGATTACACACTAAAACACTCCCTATAGAGTGTAGGTACAAAATGCATCGAAAATCTTCAAGATGCATTCGAACTCGCCGTCCTTTCTCTCTACCTTAGATTAACTAATAAATCTTATCGAGATTATAGCAGATCAACTTTTAAATAATTTTAAGACCATTCTAAATTTAACATTGTTGGGGGGTCAAACTCCCACATTGCTTTTTGGTAGGTACATACCTATACGGACAAATGTAAAAGATTTATGATCTCCGAAAACTAGAGCCCGTTATCGTCGAATTGAGGTGTCCAAATTAATACTTATAATTCATTGCAGTCTATTTAAATTCTTTGGGTATATCGTGTTGCTAAACAAATAGGCTAGTTGAGGGCTATGAACGTTTTAAGGTCACTTGCTTTTTGTTAGTAGAGAAGTTTTTAATTTGACTTGAAAGTAAATCGATCAATAAATAACTTGATATGGTAAAATAATTCAAAAATAGACTTTTACAGAAATTTATCGCTATCGCGCTACGCCCGAATGACCGAATAGAGAGCGAGAGAGAAAACTGCTGTTCGGCTTGATTATACCTACGTAATCTAGACGAACTTATAATTTCGTATTTCCTTATTTCCTCCTTCAGAACTGGACTGATATTAACATTTTATTGAAGAATAACTTTGGCTACGCCTATATCATTTTCTATTATTTTTTATATTCTTCAAATTTATTTGCTGGATATCTGATAACGGTGTATAAATTTTAATAATTATAGAAGGCTCCTAGTAATTGATATGGTTATATCCTACCTATAGAGAAGAAATTTCATAAAACTTATTCATTCAAGTAATGATGAGAGTTAGCTGCAACGATAAAACATCAATGTCGTCTAACCAAACTATAAAACACGCAACACTAGATCGCTTGACTACAATTTTGCGACCAAAACGTAAATAAATAAGGTGTGGCATGTGAATAAAGAAATATTTCTTGTATTGTAGTAGTACGATATAACTACCTATTTATTCATTTGTGCAACGAAAAATTTAATTTATTTGACTTCTGAATTGGTATTTACGTGCAGGTTCACGCTTTGATTAGAATTATCGTATTATTAGCACCGCTCCGTACGCGCGCACACTGCATAGATGTCGAAGCCACACTAAAGTAAGGTGCACCGATTGAAGTGCAGTTCAGTCGAAAAGAGTGAGTGTTCGGATCGCGAAATCTAGTACGTAGTACTTGTAATAATTAATTTATGGAAAAAATCAAAACATTGCACATTATCTAGCGATTAAACAGAGGAATACGTTTATATGACTCCGCAGGCGTTTTCTCTTAAAGAATACCTATTATAAACTAACCTAAACTTGTTGGTTGAGTTTTGTACATTGTTGTTATTAACTTTGTTGTTTTCACCATCAAAAAGATGTTCTTTGAACTTATACTGGTTTTATAAATATATGTAGGTATATATGCATACATAGACATTATAGTTTATATGCACGTTGTAACGTTAAAAGCTATTAAACAAAAAATACCTTTATATTCTGTGTTAATACTGTTACAACGCAACGACAAATACGTAAAAAGAAAGGATTCGATTACAAAACAATTTAATTTTCTTAGTTCATTTACACTAAATCACGTTATAAATTATTCAATATTAATTAAACACGTTGGTATGTTAGCGTGGTTGTCGAATAACTAAGACAAATCGATACGCGTTTCAGCTCATTAACGCTCCGTATTAAAATTCATAATGAGCCCACGGAATATTCAATTAATTAATAACTTTTATCGACAGTCGATGCGGTGCGTCGATACGATAAATTATTATTAAATTTTATGGTAATCTCTAATATTTAATTAAGATCCTTTTGAAATAAAGCGAGTAATTTAAAAAATGCTAAATATGAAATTGAATCTAATGAAGTTATGGTTTTTTTTTTAATTTCGATATCACTTGAAAATAGTTTGGAGTTTTAATTATAATTCCATATTATGTAATATAATGTTTAATAGATTTTATGACATAAGACTTTAATACAATAATTATCCTGTAAAAATCAATAAATACCACGGCACGACACAAATTAAATTTCATTTAAATCTTTTCACTAATTATATACTGACTAGATTCCGAGATCCCTTCCCTTGTTTATAACGACAAGGTGTTATCTTAATTGTGTGATATTTCCTAAGAAAATCTCTATTAGTGGAACTCTTTGGGTTGGATTTTAAGTAACTTTTTCCTTAATTGATGCAATTGATTTGTTGAAAACACACATGCAGTGTGCTTACACCATTAGGTACAGTCGTCGGTATTGTCGTCTTATAACAAAAAATTTAAAAAACGTGTCGGGCCACGCTCATTGTGAGGTTCCATAATTGCCCGTCACAATATGCAGACTTAGGGATGCTTACGTTACACTGGGCCGGCCGGGCACGGTGGCAGGGATCCGGCCCGGTGTAGCAGGAATTATTTCATACAAAGTATACTATAGATCTTTGACCGTGTCCCGTCCAGCGCCTGGGCCGGCTCCAGCCTGGTTTAGCAGGAATTATTCCATACAAAAATATACTATAGATGTTTGACCGTGTCCCGATCGGCGCCCGGCTTGGTGTAACATAAATCATCCTTTAGAGAGGGGTCTTTAAATTGTTTTCAATGGAATTTGTACGAAATTACTTTACCATATATATTTTATAAGTTGATGGATTATTACTTCTAACTTATAAAGCCTACTTACCTCTGACAGTTTTCCTTTTTACTTCATTATATATACTACTACCATGATTTTTTTCACTTATCCAAAAACAATCATTTAGCTAGCAAGGGGAGGGCATTTGACCTTAATAAAAATTAGCATTTTAAAGCGTAATATACCGCAAACGGATCCTTAAATCGAAAAATGGTTTTCAAAAACCTACAATATTTTTGAACGACCTATCCAACGACAAGAAACACAATGTAATAGATAAGAAAAAAAAATCATTCCCACTTAACGTGTATGGAAGGCACCCGACAAATTTTTATTGAAGATTTTATCACGTTGTCGAAGTGATTAATATATATACCTATACCAAATTACAGCTTTCTACTACTACAAATCTCTGAGATAAGCCGCGGACAGACAAACGGGCATACCTAAACTATAAGGGTTCTTTGTTGACTTCGAAACCCTAAAAATCGATCAAGCCGCTTTTGAGTTAAATCCAGTCATACAAAAACAGACGGACAGATCAATATGATCAGCGTCATTTGACGACTTTGAGGTCTAGAAAACCGGCCATGCGTTGCTATAGCTCAATTTTTTTTTAACCGATCGCTACCAATTGTTTCAGGATCACCCGCTGGGCTTATATGAAGATTGTTTGAAAATTTCATCAAAATCGCTCCAGCCGTTTTGGAGTCCATAGGGAACATACATACAAAAATCCATTTTTATAGATATCTATGAGGAAATTTGGAAAAAAGTTACACGTGCAGACTATTAAAAAATTAATATTATTGATTGCACACTAACGTATCGTGTTCTATAATAGGTAGATACTATGTTTGATTCGTACAATGAACAGTATTGTGTCTGATTGTCGGTTATGTGAGTAATATATTATTATAGGTATATTAGCTGTTTGTTTGTCATAGTACACGATATGCTCAATTTAAAATTGAATGATCGTTTTTTTATTGTTATAGGTTTTGGCGTAGTGGCCACATTCGCGCCTGCCATGATGTTAAGTGACGATGTGGCCCAAGCTGATAACACGCTAAACCTAGTGAAAGACTGGCTCTCAAGTGCAGCTGCCGGAATACACCTATTGGTGTTTGGCGACAGATTTCTTTCAACTTGAGGGTGGTTGCTAGCCAGGCGGGCATTAGAAAAGCTCTATCACCATGCTATGGTTTCATCACGATGTTGTCCTTCACCGAAAGCTCAGGCTCATTTCAGGGATTCGAACTCACGTCAATCGACGTGAAGTCGTACACACTACCACTGAGCCATCATTGCTTTTGTGAGATTGGCCAAAAAATATTGACCAACAATCAGAAAAACAAACCAGAAAGAATGACATCAACTACATTGAAATGTTACGAATTGAATCACTGCATTCAAGAATCAAGTTATATTCTATGTAATTTTGTATAAAGTACTTACTGTTAAAAAATCTGTAAATACTCCGACGACATATTTAACAAAAAATGTATTAAAATTAATAACCTACAGCCCGTTCTGCCTCAGCGGACACCTTAAGGTATCAAAATTAAATAATATTCTAACTAATCCTAAAAATATACTGGTCGTAAATTACCGAACGCATTGCCGCCTGTCCAAACCCTATATTAGTGATGTGAAAGTCTTATCGATAAACAATTTTTTTTTTACATTTTGTTAGAGTTTCATTCACTCTGCTAAATACTAATAAAATTTAGCAATAATTAATATTCTTAGCAAGTTTAGGAACTATTTTAAAGAAGCGATCTTAAATATATACTCCTTTAATCTATTTTATTTTTAATTTTTAATATCTAATACATATTCAGCCTTAAGTAGTATTCAATTATTATTATTATTTATTTGTTTAATTTATTACTTTTTTTTATTTAATCTAATTTTAAGCGCTCCGTGACTTGCTTTGGGGTTCCAGCTGAAAATCAGCGCTGAGTGCCTCGTGGCACTTCAGCATTTATGCTGAGCTGGACGCCTTCTCTTAAAGACTGGACTTGCTGCTGGACTATTTATAGTATTCTTATTAATGTATTTGTTTGTTTTGTTTTTTTTTTATGTATGTAGATATTGTTTTTTTTTCTATGTACAGTTTCCTGTTTATCTGAATGCATTGTGTAGTGCCGTGTCTTGTCATTGTGAATAAATGTTTTCTTTCTTTATTTTTGCATAGAAATCGAAAATTGCTTATCATTTGTTACGGTCGTATCAACGTTTCAAAATATCTTTACAAAGTTATTTCACAACCACTGATGTTAAGTAAGCAAGAACCTTACTATCTTATCCATACTTACCATGATAGTAACTGCTGCGGATGAGATGTTAAAGGATGTTATAGGTATCCAATGACATACGTTGTCACGGTCAAAAGTCTATAAGATTCCGTTGTCAACAACCCTTACAGTTTCGCCATGTTCGTCCATCCGCGGCTTAGCTCAGAGATACTTGGTACTAGAAAGCTGCAATTTGGTATGGGAAACATATTAATTACGCGAATAAATGGTATATTAAAATCTTAAAAAAAATTTTAGGTTACCACATCTACACGTAAAGTGGGGATGAATTTTTCAACAATAGATTGCTACTTCTTATTTTGCATTCAAGCGGTAAAAACCCATAATTAACTTGATATTCTCTGACCGAACCAGAAAAATACAACGCAACATGCTGAAGTAAATCACTATTATATTTTTTTCACTTATTGTATTGTGGTCGCCATTTCTCTGTTAAGAGTCTGACCATAAATTTCCTAGGTACTAAAGAAACTTTTTCTTAGTTCATATTTTCAGTTGTGACTCTGAGGTCAATAATCTTAAAAGAATTGGTCTATCCGAGATACTATCAAGTGCTCGGGAACTTAATGTGTATTCATAGGTAGGTATTTAACATGATAATATCTTCATATTCATCGTTGCGATTTTAGTAGTGGAGAACCTATATCATCATCATTTTCAGCTCATATACAGCCACTTCTGAGCATAGAGGCCTTTCTTCTTGAACGTCATCCAAATTTGACCTTTGATTTTTACAATATCGTGTACCCAATGAGTTGGTCCGATGCCTCGTTTACCTGTACGTGGCCACCAATTATCAATGTTTTAGTTCACTTGCCATAACTCTGCCTGGTAACATTTCCTGCCCAACTCTATTTTACTTTCGTGAACGTCTTTCCAAACTGGCGGACTTTTGTGCGTCGTAGGATCTTAATTACTCTTACTCGAACTTGTGATTTTTCTGTCTATTTGTGGGTATGTCCGTATTTAACTCAAATACAGATAATTCTATTTTTATGATTTTTTTTTATACGAGGAGCTTAAGTTTTTTCCTCAATTGATAGGCTATAAGAATTGTCATTAATACTTTTACACATCGTAATAATAAGAAACTAAAAAAAAGAAAACCTTTTCACCGCTAGTAACCTATAAAATAAGAATGGTCGTGAACTTGAAATATTATTATCTGCGTCGCATCAAAGCCTTTTTCATTAATCAACACGATATACAGCTCGTCACTAGAAACATAACATAAGTAAATAAAAAAAAGTAGAATAATCTATATGTATTTAACTGTAACAGCTTTTTATGTTTATATTTTAATGAAAAAACACTTTCTAAGATTAGACTTATTTACTTTTTGTGTTATTTACTGTACACCACAGTTTCACGACCTTTCGCGTTTAGTCGAAGTAATAAGAGCAGACTGACTACTACCGTTTGTTTGTCCAGCAAATACTAAATTTAAACATCCTTCCAAATAAAATAACTAATTCATGAACACTTTATGGGTTCATTCAGATGAAAATTGTACGTGTCATATCTGGATTGAAAGTGGGCTATCATTGAATTTTTTTAATTAATATCTAATCTAATACTAATCTTTCTTTAACGTGGAAAGACCCCATCTTCGATATACACTCGCTCGGGGGAACGACCACTCGTGTTTGACAACTCATGTTGACCACAATGATAGCCCAATTTCGATCCAGATAAGACACGCAAAATTTTCATCTGAATTAACCTAATAAATAAAATAAAATAAATAACCACTTATTTGAAACTCAAACTCACTAAAACTCCGGTGTACCATCCGCCGCTGCAATGGGGCGACATGAGATCGCTGCTAGCATCCTACCGCGTCACCCCGGCGCGGAGGTCGGCCCGGCTACATGCCGGGCCTCGGCGCTAGTAGGAGACTGTTCGGTACTCTTCTAATACTCATAGGGATGCGAAACGAGGACCCCCTTCAGGTATTAGCCGCCGGCAGAGAAGCGGCCGACATTGCCCAGGATGAACCGCGTGGAGGTTCCTGACTCGTACCCCAACAAGGCGATCTAATAGTAACCTTTTTTTTTTTTTTTTTTTTTTTTTTAACGCTGGGAAATCCTGCATGGATCCAGCCCCTCGCTCGGGGGAGCAAGAGGGGTATGTCAGACTCTTACTGACTAAAACCCAGCGGTGTACCATCGGCCGCCAAACTGGGCGAAACGGGGTAGCGGTTGCATTCACCGCGTCGCCCGGCGGCCGGCCCCAACGGGCCCCGGCGCTAAAGAGAGACAGTCTGGTACAACCCCAACTGTCTCCCAGACGGCTGAACCAGTGCAATGGGAAGACGGGCCCCCCGACCCGTCTCCCCTTGGTTCAGCTAGGGTGGAAAGAAGAGGCAGAAAGCGCCCCCTCCCATCACCCAACGTCTACGCAACACTCCTACGATCTAGGCGCTGTTGATGCCCTCACTTTCTTGAGGGGTGGCCTACATTTGGCGCCCCCCATGTAGTGTTCTGCCGGTCTTTCGGCATCGGCACACAAGGCACAGTGCAGCTTTACAGCTGCGCACTGTAGTGCCTTGTGGCCAGGCTGCCCGCACCTGAAGCAGAGAGCTCCCCTGTCTACTGCCGACTGGCAGACAGGCCGAGTATGGCCCACGTCCAGGCACCTGAAGCACCTCATTGGTCCTTTGTTCAGTAGGCGGACGCGTGCCGAACTCCAACCTACGAGGAGACGCCCTGCTTCTACTAACGCCCTGGCGGCGACGACCGGGAGTGATAAGTGGATCGCTCCACTGGCCCTCCCATAGGGGCGTATGTCGCCCGCCCTAATAAGGGATGGCTCACAGCCGATCTAATAGTAACCTAACCTAACCTAAAGAGTACGTTCCCAGAACCTGCACTCTTCAAATTAAGTGTAAGTCAAGAAATAAATTCGAAAGTATAATATTTCAAATTCCGTTTGGAATTAATAAATTGCAATTCAAAATTATATTTGCCGTTAACTTTATGAAGTACTTCATTTGCATAGGAGCACAAAATAAAAGTTTGTTATTTAAAACAGGCGCCTTTGCATATTGGAAATATTGGAGAATGTAGGGATAATATTATAAAAAACAATATTTATTATATAAAACACGGAACCATCGCGGCCTCGGTTTCTACTGGCAACTTGTCCGATTGTTATAGGTGCGTTCAGTCAGTCGACACCACGCGGTTACCGAAATTCGCAGTAAGCGATTAATACAGTTCTAATTTACCACAAATCAGTATTTAAGGAGATCTTGATATACGATCGTGTTATGTCTTGTTAAAGGTATGAATATTTAAAGGATTAATCTTTTAAATCCATGTTTATTACTTATATATTAGAAAATGTACTTTTCTTATGTAAATATTTTTACAGCAAACCGCATACTTGACTATTCCGCTCGATTTACGACACAATTATTATCGTTTACTTAGAATTAATAGGAAATAAATTAATCAGACGTCATATTTTAGAAAATTTCCTCGTCTAATAAGGATAATCTAAATAAACATTTTAAAATCTCAATACAGATTATAATAGCCACAATGAACTGTAATAAATTACACATATTTTATATTGTAAATATATTTGTATTTAAAATAAATAAAGTGTCAAAAATTCCAAAATACTGGAGGTTTTTTTTTATATTGTATATCATAATAAGTAAGAGTACTATGAAAAAAATTGAAGCCGTATTTTTAAACTAATTCGGGCACTGCTATTTTTCTGTATATTATACAATACTTCTAAATTCTTAATTCATTTAATTTGATTTAAAAAAATGTATATTTTCATGACTTTTTTACATTTGTTGTATACAAACCGACCTTTAAAACCATACATCGACCTAATGTAAAGTTTGTTTTTAAATCTACTATCAGAAACTTTTAACAGCATTTCTAAAAGGTACAAAACTTTTGAGGCCGTTTCAGCAGAAAACAAAAGCAAATCAAGCACAGTATTTTATAAACACAGCGTATACACGCCCTATTCTATTCTATGAGCGGTTAATAGAGCAATATAATTTGACACCTCACGGCGTAGTGAATAGCCAATTATTAATATGGACCCTTGATTAATTGTGATATCAGCATTTAATTTTCGTGTTAACACTCGCACGGCGCGCGGTCGTGCGGCCGCCATTGTGTGCCGCGTGCTTTTGTGTCCCGTGACGTTTCAATTTTGAATAAATTAAATTTCGAACGCTTCATTTTTTCAAACCTCCTTTAGTGAATGCACGGAACGAGCTCCAAGGTAGTATTAATAATTTATTGTCGTTTTCAAATAAAGAATGATAGAATTAGAATGTTTATAATACCATTTTCTTATTTATTGAACTTTGTTTCCAAAATCCCGTATTTGGATACTCATCTTTGAGTTAATATAATAGAAGAGTCCTAAAGACGGTTGTTATTTGTAACACGTTATAGTCTTCAAGCCCGGTGAAGCTGTAAAAAATGGTTCAGGGCCCTTATGGCTAACAGTAAAGTCAGAACGAAAAAAAACATATTATGGTCACGATCATAACTGAAAAGCATGAATGAGAAAATATCGTTTTTATTTCATAGTAACACAGTAAAGTGACAGCACTGTGACTGATATTAGCACATAATCCAATAGCATCGGAGACCATGACATGCCAAGCCAAAAGAGAGTAACTATTCATGACGATTTTTTTTTTCGTTTAGTCATACTGTTAGCCTTAAGGGCCTTGAAGCCTCACCAGGCTTGGGATGTTATACCTAATAGTAAAGCTCATAAATCACTTTTTAACTTTCAAAAAAAATTTGACACACGGTACCTTATTGTGGCTTATGTAATACGTAGACATTTGTGATACTTTTCTTAGCACTGATGTACTAAGGAACAATATTTTTGTGGAACATTGTATTTACGTATCACTAACCAAAACAACAAAGCACGCGGATAAAACAGTCCGAGAGCGCTGTTCCTTCCGACTTACTTAACAAAAATCAATATTTAAGGCTAGCCTAATACTCATGAAGCTATTCCTCATAAATCTGGCTATCATATACAAAAAAAAACGTTTTTGACGGCAAGTACCAGAGATTGGCGTGTTTAAACAAAAAAACTGGAGATGTAAATAACTACTGTGTAATATACACGTGCGAAGCCGCGGGACACTGCTACTATATATTTAAATAAAAGTGCTACACAGGTACCATACGACATAAAATTCATTGTTACAATCTCGTAACCAAATGATTAAACACAAAGCCATTCGTTAAAGGTACAAAAATAAATTAATTCAATTAATAATCAGAATTAAGTTGGGTCTGCTTTATCGGACTTTGATTAAATAATATTTTTTTGGTATAAGCATTATGATAATTTGGGCTTGTCAGGGGCGCCAATTAGGTTTTATATTACCTACTCGTTACTGTATAAAAAAACATGTAATTCTAAACTGTCAGAATACAATATAATCTTTTAATATATGATTTTAATCTTTAGAAGCGGACCTGCCTAAAGCCTCTATTAACGTAATTTATAATAATATTTACATAAAACATTAAATTGATGTCATTTAAAAACGTTAAAAAAAACTGTTTTTAGATAATATAATTATATCTGATATGAATTATCTACTACAGAAAGATGACCTGTCAATCTGTACATATTGTAAAACACAACTTCTCTCTGTCCGATTATGTACTTTCACGCGAAAAGCACTTATCTGGTTTACATGTTTTTTCTATTTTATCTATAATGTTATCTGGCAGGTTATAGAATATATTTTGTAAGATAAAGTAATATACGAAATAAGTAGTGACTATAATGGTGAATCAATTCGGAAAAAGATGCATTTGGGGCACTTAAATGACTGACGCTGTGTAAACCACAAGAGATATATCAAATTAATGTGGTACATAATTGTAGACTTTAAAAAGACCTACAAAAAAGTATGCATTAGCATATGACTATCTTCTAAGGATCACCCACAATAAGCATTTTTGTCTTTAAAATAACAGGCATGAGACCGCCGTAAGTGGGAGCGGGGTCAGCACGATAGCCACGTGCGCTCGACCGACGGCATTCTATATTCCATGCGAGCGGAGCGGTTTTCTTATAAATATTCAAGTATAGTTTGTGAGGTCTATAAGTATTTCTTTATAGGAGCACGGCAAAATGACGACATTGTGACTTATGGTAGGCACAAAATCTAAAAATAACGGCAAACTCCGAGATATTAGCAATCTATCGATAGTCGTCGCTGTCATGCCGGCCTGCAAGCCTCTTAGCAGCTGGATATACACTGGCTGATCTCAAAACGCGACAAAATAAAATATAGTCACCGTGACGGGTTTATAACCACGTGCGTATGGTGATCACGACCCAGTCGAGTGTCGACACGCCTAATGGTAAGGACAAACCGAGCCCACGTACGCCACTTATGCAACGCATTATGACATTTAGACTCCTGATTTTATATGAAAACAGATGACTTAGAAACATACTTGTCTATCATACGCAAAGCTGTCATACGCGTCCTAAGCAACGTTAGATCTGTCATCCAACGTTGAAGCGATGATAACTAATTGGTAGCGTGTTCGGACACCTCGTCCTTCGATGATTATTTTAAGCCCTACAATGATCCCCAGCTTTAGGTGAAAGAAAACATCATGATATAATCGTAGCATGTTGATAGGGCATTTACTAATTACCTTCACTCTCCTTCTGTCACCAACCACCTGTAGGTGTATTCCGGCAGCTGAAGTAGTGAGCCAATTACTCTCTAGGCTTAGGCTAAAACTTAGAGTCACACCTAAATAAAGTACCTATATAAAAAATATTTATAGAACATTAATTTTCACTGTTCATTATAATAGTTTAGTACACATAAATCAGCTTGGATCTTTTTGCATTTGTAGCAGTGTACCTAATACACATAGTGAATAAACACTACTACAAACCGCTAGTGAGCAATGATGGAAGCAATGATGGCTCAGTATGACTTCGCGTCGATTGACGTGAGGTCAAATCCCTGCAATAAGCCTGAGCTTTCGGTGAAGGAAAACATCGTGAGGAAACCATAGCATGGTGGTAGGGTATTTTCTAATGCCCGCCTAGCTAGCTAACACCCTCAAGTTGAAAATCTGTCGCTAAGCATCAATAGGTGTATTCCGGCAGATGCACTTGGGAGCCAGTCTTCCACTAGGTTTAGCGTGATATCATCTTGGGGCACATCGTCACATCAGGCCACATCATTGTGGCCAATACGCCAAAACCTATAACGCAAAAAAAATACAACACTGATATAAATAATACTAATAAATAAATACTACTACGCTACTACAAACGCAAAAACGTCTCCAAGCTGATTTGGCTATAATGCTTCTGATAGCTGTTTCATCATGAACATTCCAAATTTAAAAAAAATGGTATAACTAACCAAACATAACACAGTTGTGAGCCAGTATATATCTGGCTCTTGATAACTGTTGTAACGCCTCATGTACTGGTACATGTACAGTTAGTTTAGATCGAATGATAGGGAATTCGCCAGATCGCGACTTCTTTGCATATGCGCAACAGTCCGAGCCGAGATCCGGCCACTTTGGCACCCTCGAATCTTGTTGCAATGCTTTCGCGGCTGAGTGCCTTAAGCGCTCACCCCCAAGCCCGGTGAAGCTGTAAAAGCCGCAACGGCTCCAAGGACCCTAAGGCTAACAGTATTTTCAGATCAAAAAAAAACCAGTGCATGTTGTACACGTATCTTCCAGCGCGATAGCGCGCTAGCACTATTGCTTTGCGACAATAATACGTGTGGCAATTGGCGGTGATGCTTCCAAAGGCAAAGCTGGAACAGATTCTGTCACAGAAACACCTAAGCATACGTTTTATTTAAGTTATTTACATATATTTATTTGAACTAAATATTAATTCTCATCATTTCAGTCAAAAGACGTCTACGACTGGTCATAGGCCTTTCTTAATGATTACCACAACGACCGGTTCTGTTCTACTCCCATCCAGCGAGTTGCCGCAACATTCACCAGGTCTTTCGTACAAGGTACGCCCATTCCAGTTCGTGATCTTCACTTGAGAGCTCTTAATTTTTTATGAAATATAATGTTTCAAATGCACTAAACCGCCATTTCACATTATAAGCTTATCATCGTACCATCCTCGATTACATTGTTTTATTTTGAAAAGTATAATTATCAGAAGAAGACTATATCAATCGATGACACAGAGCCCATAAAAATTACCACAAACAAAAGCTCACGAATCGACGCCACAACATCAAACTCAAATCAATTTCATTCACGCAAGCACATCATTAAAGTTGAATTAAAGTCATTCTGTTTAGCTCGTGAGAACAGATCTCGTTCTTTGGCTCTTTCGTTCACTCACGATGTGCTAATAGGGTGCGCAAGAGTCGCGCACTATCGCGGATAAGTAGGCGGTATGATAAAGTTTATGTGGAAGTTATTCATCTTCATGATTTTCTGCATTTATTATATTGCTATGCGGTTATATGTTAATTACAAGTTAACATTCCTAATCCACTTTAAGCTACTATTTCATAATTATTATTTTTTCTATATTTAATCAAATATCTATTTACTTTACAGAACTTAATATATGTATTTCCAAAAGATTTCTCTATCATGTAGTGTATTCTTACGGAAGTAAGCGATATTGTCAATTAGTGTATGCCATGATTTTTTATCTTCTAATTTTTTTACTATTAATTATTTACTTAATAAATTCCTTAGTAAGACTGACCGACAACTTTTAACTTAAACCAGTGGATCTAGAAGCACGAAATCTTGCCCTGGAGTTCCTTTTATAATTCATATTAGTATATAGAAAGGAAATTCATTCTCAAAGCGAGTATATGGGAGTTATACAGGGAGTTACATTTCTTGAGATGTTGCCAACGGGAAATCGAGCACACGATTTATACCATATAAGTTATTCAGGGGCTTGCTTGTTTTATTCATGATTCGATGATGATTCAGTAGTAGCGTGTACAGACACCGTGTTAATCGACGATGGTCCAAACTCTGCAATGAGCTTGAACTTTCGGTGAAAAAGTATCGAGATTAAATGATACCATGGTAAGGCATGTTCTAGTATTCACCTAGCTATCTATAAGGGGATCCTCATAAGAACCAAAGTAACTGACATAGCTCTAAGAATTGCTACACTTAAGTGGCAATGGGCGGGGCACATTGCTCGTAGGACGGTTGACAGGTGGGGCCGAAGAGTACTCGAGTAGTTGCCATGTACCGGAGGACGCAGCGTGGGCAGAAGGTCCACAAGATGAATCGACAACCTGGTAAAAGTTGCGTAAGCTCTATGGACCGCACATTGTAGCGAGTATTAGGGGAGGCCTAAGTCCAGCAATGAATTTTTTTCGGTTGAGATGATGATGATGAATATTCTAAAACATAATACGAAACAAAACTCATGGTCACTCTAACAGAACTGTCAATCGGTACAGACGTTCCCATATTAATTTAGCGGTTTCTGTCACAGCACTGACAGCTCATAATGTCCAACGATTTGTTCGCTCTACTGTACATGTCATTACACCATTGTGTGAAATTGAGGGCACCGATATAGAGACATTTCATGTTGGTTGCGCGGCTTTTGATTTTAAAATAGGAAAGTTTATTTTTTATTTGCTAACAAGAAAAAATATTTTTTAATTGTATTAAAAATATTATATATGCGTATAATAAATTCAAGGAGACTTATTATGTGAGGCGTAGATTTTAGAAAAAAGCAGGCGGAGCCTTACGAACTAAAAAGTGGGACAATTTTTACTGTTTTTATACCACTTCAGTAGTGAAGTCCTACATCCGTCATTAAGAAATGTTATACTTGAAATGAAGGGCTCAAGGACCTATACATACCAATTCTCAACTAAAATTTAATCTGCCATCTTGATTTTTTTCCTTATCAATAAATATTTCTTGATTCTCTTTATTTATTTAATTTTGTTCTAACTTACCATACCTATGCCTAATGGTTCCGATGACGTAAGCATTTGAAATTTTTGGCGACAATCTTGGATTTTAGATTTTTGTCTCGTGCAAATAAAAAAATATAAAATATGGTAAAATATGAAAACATACGGGGTGCTCACATTGCATGACGTTTCCTTTTAAAATTGACAAAATTGAATACTAATACTAAAATGGTTAGGGAATTTTTTTTGTTCTGTCAAGTTCCATTTGCCTTTTGCCAAATCTGTGATGTAAGGATTGTCATTTTTTTAGGCACAGATTGGAAGAGCCCTACAATATCCAGCAATAGGCTACAGATTCAATAGGTTGCACCAATCCGGGAGTTGACATCTTTTGGAAAATTGTTTTAAACACTTTATTTGTTGAAAATAATACCCGTGAATTAATACTTATTCATTACTATCTGTGCCCGCAGCTCCGCTCGCGTGGACTACAGAATGCCGTCGGTCGAGCGCACCAGTGAATTGTGCTGCTCAAAAGACGGAAGACAAAAATGCTTATTGTGGGTGATCCTTAGAAGATAGACATATACTATCGTTGACTTTTTTTAGGTCTTTCCAAATCTACAATTATGTAGAACATTAATTTGTTATGTGTCTTATGGTCTACTTAGCGTAAGTCATTTAAGCACACAAAATGCGTCTTTTTTCAGAATTGATTCACCATTATCGTCACTTCTTATTTCGTATGTTACTTTATCTAACAAAATATATCCTATAACCTGACCAGATCACATAGCTATGAATTAAAATAAAAAACATGTAAATCTGGTAAGTGGTTTTCTCTTGAAAAGAACATAAACGGACAGACTGATAGAGAGACGTTGAGTTTTAAAATATGTATAGAAGATTATACCATTAAAAGTAATATGAAAATATGTTTTAATCTCAATAAGAAATTTACCCCAAAACGCGACGTGACATCATCATTCATTAAATAAAACTAAGTTTAAAGTTGTTATGTGCAAAGTTGACTTAACTAGAATTTCAGTTATGAAATTTCTTCAGCACGTATAATTTTAAAGTCACTATTTCAACGCTTAGTAATAATTTTAGAGTCACTTATCACATAATAACACAACTGTGTCTATTCACTGAACGATAACTTCATATTTTCTGTATGCCGTTTCTAATCACGTGACCTACAGACACAAAAAAAGTTTTTTAGAAGGCAAAATTAAGTTTTTTTTCCCAAGTCTTTTTTTAGGTTTTTGATCTTTAAACAAATATTATAAAATAATTAACTTTAATTTTTAAATATATTGTCAACTCGCGGATTGCTGGTGGGACTAACTAAAGTGTCTGGTAAATTGTTCCGTAAGCCCTTAGGCGCTGCACAAACATATATACATATTATTTCTAACACAGGAAGGACACCGTCACAGGAAGCCGTGGTTTCTGTATCCAGTATCGGCAACCGGACAGTCGCCAGTCGCTACATTTAGACACTGGCACCGTTACAGTTAACAGTTAGGCACTAGTCAGTTTACCCAAAGCGACATAGGTACAAAATGTGAGACTGATAAATTAGTAATATCGTGTTCTACGTGTGACCAACTGACAACATTTAGTTTGTACTAGCTTTAACCGCGGCTCCGCTCGCGTGGAGTATTAAAAAAGGTTTTTTTTTATTTTCTGTGCGGAACCCTAATTATTCTAAAATAAAAGTAGCCTAAATTATGCCTTATAAAATCAGCTATCTGCAAGTGAAAGTCCAGTAAAAATCGGTTCAACCATTTCAGAAATTACCCGGAACAAACAGACAGACAGACAAACTTTTTTTATAGGTATTGTGTATATGCATTTAGTAAAAACCTGCTATTTTGACATTACAAACAGCCACTTTAATTTTATTATATGTATTGATTTGTTTTGATTTGTTTTTTTATATGTTTGTATCCGACAAGTGTCTATCTACGTTTACGCAACGTCTTACACACCACATAGTAATTATATGAACACAAACAGATTAGGAGGAAAAGAGGATAAAATTTTGTCATGACGTCCATTTGAGAAATAAATAGAGGTTTTTCCAGTAGCTTCTCATAGACAATACGGTAATAAATATATCAAATGTTTCCACGTCAATAACTAGACACAACAGGCGTTAACATCTCTATAGGGGAAACAATGGGGGCCTTTGTGAGACTCCGGCGCATAGGAGCTGAAACTTGTTTGCGACTATCCCACTCGCACGCTTAACTGTCCGGAACACTTGTCTCTTTCATATTGACATGTTAATAAAGCCTTTGATGGCAGCCCCGCCCCCGTCTGAAACATATTTCTTGTGGTTGAAGGCATTATATTTTCCTATTACTGTACTCCCATAAGAAATGTAAGCTTGGAATAAGTTTACTTGCTATTTGTAATGTACATTTGTTAAAATAGAAAATGACTTTATTTAATTTATGTGACATTTTAAAGGGTACTATATAAATTTCGTCCAAAAGACAGAATTATTAGTGTCTACATGTGAAGGACTTTATATTTATATCTGGTGATTTACCGTTTTCAAGTATCATCCCCGAGTTGAAAATTTCCAAACAATAGTGTTTTATTTTACCCCCATATTTGTTATTGTTAATTTGGAGATATTTCCGATCACGAAATGGTAAATGTTTTTATTAACAGAATAACTTACTATTATTTTTTTAAATCAGTATCAATTTTATCTTCGTAAAAGTACCTACATATAAATTTTGTTATTATAATAAAATGTTCCACTGCTGGGCTTCCTCTTCCTAATGGCAGGCTCAGGCTTAATCACCACGCCAGCACACAACGTATTGGCAATTTCAAACACCGGGAAATCAACAGTTCTATGATTTTCCCACACTCTACAAGAACATTTCTCAAGCGTTCAGGTTTCTTAACGATGTTTTCCTTTACCGTTTTTTTTAATTATTAAGACTCTTGGATACACATCCTTTAAGCCCAACTCCCTACTATTCTGTAATCTTCAAACATAGTTCTATCAAGATGGCGGCCTTATTAAAACTGAGGGAGTTTTGTAGCAAACCAAAATGCCATGTTCCCAATTATTATTTGTAAACCACTTTACTTGTGTATAATAACCAAACTATACCATGTAAAATGCCGCCAAGATTACATAATAAAGGGCCAAAGAACATAAGTTTATGAATTAAAACAAAAACCACCACATAACACTTCAAGTTCCCACCAAACCGTTAGTAACCGTTGGTAATCGTGTTACCAATTTGAATCAGTAAATGTACGCGAATTCCTAAAAAAATTATGGTACATGCCGGGGTTCTATACTCCGTCTGTCTAAACCACCACGACTTTTTTACACCTCCTGAATTATCAAAAATTTGTTAAAGGTATGAATTATATTTTTTTTTAATTTTCGATAGCGTTAATTATAACTTTTATATTTTTCTACTTAATAAAATTCATAAAACCGACTTACAGACAACGCATATTTTTAACCGATGGATCTAGAAGCATTAAATTTTTCACACGAGTTCGTTATTTAATATAGTTGAGCACTAGAAAGGATTTTTTTTTTATTCATCCCCTAAACATAAATAAGATGATTCCTGATATGTTGCCGATAGGAAATACCATAGGGCTCATGCAAATGTAAATGTTGGATTGCGCAAAATCTTAAATCTCCTCATAGTCCTTAACCCACTGCTTTGAAATTTTTACACAATTTTTTATTCAAATACGCACGTGTTTTACTTATTTACTTGTGTACTTTTGTACTTGTGTGTACTTGTTTACCCACACGTAAGAAGTTATTCTACTTTTTTGTAAGAAAAGTAAAAATACCAAAACAATTCGGCGTGCCAACATCATGATGAAATTATCCATCCAATAATAATAACACTTTGAAATAATGTTTCCGTTAAATCATTCTTACACAATTAAATTGAAATTATGTTTATAATATATACACAGCTAAATAATTCTTACACAATTGAATTGAATGATTGTTACACAATAAAAAACTCAGTACCTATAATGAATTCATGTTATTATCATTAATGGCTAACGTCACACTTCTGTCACACGATGCGCGCGCAGCTTTTAATTTTACTCTCAACTAAACGCGCCAAAAGTATAGAAGAAAATAACATACTGAGCCAAAGAAACGCAGGGCCGGTCGGTTTTATAGTTTAGTCATTCATAAAAATCTTCTCTCACAATTAATAAATTCCTCATTTCTCACTTAACAGGATACAATTATGCAAATACTATACAATATCCTAAATGAGTTTAATCTATCTCCCATCAATCACCTATCAGGATAAGAACTTAATGTTACAACTTAATTTATTAATGTAATCATGCGATACAATTCTATTAGACATTAATCTGAGTAGAGGCGTCGGAGAGCGCGCTTCCCTAACTATGTTTTAATTACAGTATACGAGCGAAATAACTGAATGTTTGTAATAATTACAGGGTCCGCGCCGACCAGTGCTTCGTTTGAATGTTGCGGTCACTTAACTATGATGGGAGAGTCAACTTGAACATAAGTAATTTGAAGTAATAAGACTGTGGTTAAGCACTAAATATGCTATACTCGTGGCATGAATCGTATGAAGAAAAGAATATAATATGAGAGTTTGTACATCAATCATGGCTGGACGGATTTTAATGTAATTAGGCGTAGTAGTCAATTATGTAGCTAATATATATATATATATATGTAGTTATAATATATGTAGCTAGTATATAGTATTTTTATGCCGATATAAAAAAATACTGGTTAAATTACTATGTATTAAATTTAAATTTAAATTTAAAGAGTTAGCGCTCAATCAATAAACGTGTTTTTGACATTCGTGATATTATGTTATAGAATAAAACATAAGTTAGTTTTTTTCTTGTGTAGCAAGCTAGCAATAGTACTTGTAATTAATAAATATATTGCAGATTTGGTTAATATTACTTACTTTATTTGATTTTTATTATTTCCTTTAATAACAACAAATAAGAATTAATAAACAATAATAAAAAAGAAAAAACAACAAGGCTTTGAAACAACATTTATCAAAAAAATAATTGTTTTTTATTTCCTAATCAATCTATTTTTTTTACTTTACTATCTGGGAGTGAATTTTAGTTATAGTTTTAAATATATTTTCACATCATAAAATATTCGACTAATCAAATCAAAATAATTGAATTTACTTTATCAATCAATCAAGGTTACTCTCGAAATTTCGACCCTTCATTTTTATCGGATATTTACGCGAGCCACATTCCGACCAAGGACAGTTCTGTTATGAACATCCAAGCGAATACAACAAGCTACAAACCGAGAAAATCTACAAAAGGAACACATACACAGAATAGTGTAACCGCTGAGCAGTGTATCAGTTTCCCTGGACTATAACGGTAACTGAAAACACCTGAAATAATAACTAACTTTTGAGATCTTTTGTATGGATAAATTATCTTACTCCAATCGGCATTTTATTACCTACGTATGTAATAATATCAAAGCTGTAAATACTAGCGCAAGTACTACCAACAATGTGAACGAACCAACGCAGGGGCGCGGCGCTGACTGACTCCTCTGGTTGACGAGCGCTAAGATTCCTGGCACAGTTATAATCGTAATTAGAGTAGACATTAACCCTCAAGTGATGTTCGAGCGTCTTTAATTACTTATTAAATAGTCAGGAAACGTAAAATGTAACATGCATGTCTAGAATTATCTTTTAGATGTTAACGTTCGTACAATTTACATTACGTAATTGTGTATTCTTTTTTTTGTAAAATTGTAGCGTTAAACCTAGTTTTTTTTTAAATTTCGGATTACTCTAACAGTAATTTATCGTATTTGCAATGTATTGCAAAAGACGAGAAGATAACTTTTTTTTAAATAGTACCGTGGTAATAAGTGACCTAACTATGATCGATGGTAAGCGCAGTTCAACCCAAAAACAGTGGCGACCACTAACAGATCAACATTCCATCAATAAAGAACAGTTTGATACTGATTTTTTATTGTGAAAAACGTGCATTTATATACATACTAGCTGTGCCCGCGGCTCCGGTCGCGTGGACTACAGAATGCCGTCGGTCAAGCGCATGCGCGAATCGTGCTGCCCCCGCTTAAAAGACGGAACACAAAAATGCTTATAGAAGATAGATATATACTACTATCTAGATATGTATATATATATATACTATCGCTGACTTTTTTGTAGATATTTTTAAGATATACAATTATGTAGTACCTACATTAATTCGATATATCTCTTATGGTTGATTGAGCGTAAACCATTTCCAAGTTCCAAGTTTCCAGCTCCAACGGAAAACCAGCGCCGGTTGCTTGCAACCAACATTATGCTGAGCTGGAGCCGTTTTGTAACAACTGGCATTTGATTTTTAGTTCTTAGTAGGTAGATATAAAGGTATTTTTAGATTATTTGTTGTTGTCAAATGTCGTTGGTACAAATAAATTAATCTTTCTTTCTTTTATTTAATCGCCGCAAAAACGCCTTTTTTCCGAATTGATTCTGCATTATCGTCACTGATTATTTCGTATGTTACTTCGTGTAACAAAATATATCCTATAACCTGGCCAAATAACATATTTATGAATTAAAGGAAACCATGTTCAACGGATAAGTGGTTTTCGCGTAAAAAGAACTTAAACGAACAGACAGACAGAGAGACGTTGAGTTTTGTATATATATATACACATATTATTGAAACTGATTTGAATAAAAACAACAGATCGTATTTTTATGAATGGTCGGGTATTTTTCATGATATGCACCGGATATGTAACTACCGGCTGATCCAGAAACACCACGCGCATAAGCGAATCACTATGACGGGCTTTTCACCATACATACACATGGTGGTCGTGATGCAGTCGGACTGTACAGCCCTATTGCCATTTCCACGTTCTTTACTCAGCAATCACCACATGGAGGTGATGTTGACTTCGGTCTCTTAAGTGTTAAGATTTTATCTGATTCCTTACATAAAAACTCCTACACTTGTATAAAATAATGACAGTTTAATATTTAAAAAAAACACGAATAATCTTGAATCAAAATCACATAGAAACTTAAACAGCGTATATCCGCAACCAGACATTATCGCATAACTCAAACAGTACTATGGCAGTAATTTGAGGGTCTTACCGGCGGCGCGTCAAATTGAGATATTAGCGCAATTTACGAGTCCTAACCACCGCGTATCGGGCCAAGCGGAATAATAACACCTATAGCCTATATCAATAAAAGCTATTAGCATCGATCAACATAAGTGTCTATCCGGATATTATGTAGTTAAAATTAAGGTAAACGCCACGCCCGTCGAGGCACGGCGCGGCGCGGCGCAAGTGATTGTAATACCACGTTCAGATCGCCGCTAGCACATATCGCATAGCTGCCATTAAACAGCATTATACACATGTCTTTTAATATAACATTTTAATTCTTGACTTCTAGGTAGGGCATAGAGAAATAAATCTTTGTAGATATCTTTCTACCTAAGACAGTCCGACTGATGCGACTGGTGAAATATCTCCACCCTACAGAAGATCGCAGCCAAATTACAGCAACACGCTTGTGATAGGTACCCTGGTGTTAAAACTGTCTATAGATTTCAATCTAAGCAAGCCTCCATAAGTTACGGTACGGTACTTGTATAAAAAATACTCTCAGAATACAAATATATACCTAAAAATGTAATATGTATCGTAAAAATTACAGGTCCTATGTCTTACTGTACATTTTAGATTGACAAGATTTATATCCAAAAAAATGTAATTTATACATATAAAAATCAATTATAATACAAATAAAAATGAAGTATAATCAATCTCTTTATTTATATTATTTCTATGATATACATACATACATAAATCACGCCTCTTTCCCAACGAGGTACGCAAAGACCACGTCCTTCCACTTACTACGTTCCTAACATACATCTTTCGCTTCATCAATCTTTCATGCATGCTCCTCGATTGACCTGACCTTTCTTCAGAACGTCCTCGATTTGATCGTGGAACGTCCGTCTAGGCCTTCCCCTTCAAACTTTCCCATTCACACTCATCTTATAAATCTGTCTAAGTCATTCTTCTTTCATTCGCCCTTTCTACATGCCCAAACCATCTAAGCATTCCTTTTTTAATCCGTGTCACTATATCTTCACACCACAACGTTCTCATATCACAGTAAATTTCACTCCTAACATACTTCCATACTATGTTAAGATGTAGAAAATAGGCATACAAGCCAGCTCTATCTATTTATTAAGTGGACACTGCAGTCTATAGCCATGTTTAATCAACTTCAAAAGGACCACATCCCTGAAGCCATTTACATATATTGCTGAGGACTCCTGAGGACCTTCCTCCTGAGGACTGAGCAACTTCAAAATAGCAAATTTGTATTATATACCGTGAAAATATAGCAAATATAATGTGAATTTGCCATGTTTAAGCCGATGAACAGAGCTGGGCATGTATATGCTTTGCTTTAATTAAAATACAAATTACAAATTACAATACTATCTCGCATGTATTTAAAATACGAAATACAAAATATTTTGAAGTCGTGTATTTGAAATATAAAATACAAAATACTGTATTCTAACTATTTTTATTTAAAATACAAATTACAAAATACTTTCCAATGTTAGGTTATATAAATAGAATATAACTAGATATGGAACTTCCTTCGATCAAATCTTCCGAATTCATTAGTAGCATGCACTGCAACATTTACCCAAACCCAGACAGATCGCGAGTTTTTCGCATGATCGGCAAAAGCCCACGCCGAGGTTCGGCCACTTTGGCACCCTTGGAGCTTGTTGCCTAGCTTTCACGGCCGAGTGCCTTCCGTGCTCGCCCTCAAGCCCGGTGAAGCTGTCATAGCCTCTAATGGCTCCAGGCACTATACTCAGTTCGAAAAAAAAAGAATGAATTTGATCATCTATCGTGACGTTCGTACTACTTCTTTTTCTTGATATGGCGCCGCAAAAAGCACTTGACAGTGTCAATGTGTTTAAATCTTCGTAGTGTTTTTCAAACATTCAAAATCAGTCCATGAAGATGGTGGCTCCCTTGTTAGAACTATCTAGGGAGTTTTTGTGACATCTCAAAATCCATGTTTTCAGTTATATTTATAATCCACTTCACGAATGCATAATAACCAAACTATATCATGCAAAATGCCATCAATATTACATAATATAAGGTCAAAAAACCTAAGTTAATGAATTAAAAATAAAAACCACAACATGACAGCTCCCACCAAACATCCAACATTCGTACTAACAAACTTAATTAATACGTAGCAGTTTCGTGAAACTAACCGTTAAAGAATGAAAATATATTTTAAAATTTGACGTACAGTAGGTACAGGGGCAGTGTTGACAACTTTAAAGATTGACATATTTAGCGGTCGCCATTTTGCTTACGAAAGCTATCGAGTGCTATTTTCTGCAGAACGATGCGATAGAAGCGATGATGGCTCAGTGGTAGCGTGAACAACTTCGCGTCGAGTGACGTGAGTTCGAATCCCTGCAATGAGCCTGAGCTTTCGGTGAAGGAAAACATCGTGAGGAAACCATAGCATGGTGGTAGGGCTTTTTCTAATGCTTGCCTGGCTAGCTACCACCCTCAAGTTGAAAATCTGTAGCCAAACACCAATAGGTGTGTTCCGGCAACTGCACTTGAGAGCCAGTCTTCCACTAGGTTTAGCGTTTACCATCTCGAGCCACATCGTCACTTAAATAATAAAAAAAAAGAACGCACCCATTAATAAGATCGCTAAATGTATTTATGTTAAAATGTATTTTCAAGCCATAAGTATTTGAAATACTAACTACAAAATACATCTGCGTCAGGTATTTGAAATACCAATTAGAAAATACATTTTTAAGAAGTAATTAAAACACAAATACAAAATATGTATTTGTATTTCAATTACGTATTTTAATTACAAGTAACTCAAATACTGCCCAACCCTGCCGATGGATGTATGGTATACAACTCTGGAGAAACGCTTGAGACTTCAACGATACAAAGAATGTAAAACATTATCTTGCTCAATATACCCAATGTAGATACCCTGGTAAATTACAATTATTTGCATATTAACGCAGTGAAGGAGGTAATCCAAAACACTTCTTTAACAATACCTGAGTAGAGTTGAAAACCACCCAGTCGAAGTCGCAAGACAGCTGACCTATCGCAGCTATAACAAAAAACTCAAAAGAAAGACATTATCTAAAAATAAAGTGACGTCTTTCGACTTGTAGGAAAAGAAGCTCTCAGTAAAGGGTTTATTACCCACAACAATATAATCATCAAAAACAAAGACATTTGCTAATAGTAAAAAAAATATTTTTATTTAATACACAATTATATCAATGTCACGTGGCTAGAATATTTTTTCTTATTTTCATAATTCAAACAACGCTTCAACAAAATTGTTTCTCTTTTATTAAAATTGTCCAGGGGGTTATTACGGCAATTTAAAATTCATGCTTCTAGTTTTCACTTCACTTGTGAACAATAACCAATCAATATGTCCCAAAATTCCACCAGTAATACATATTTTATCTTTTTTTAATGAACACCAAATCACAAAGCTTTCGTGAACCACCTTTACATAATATAGGGCTACTAACATACATTTATGAATTACAATAAAAATCACAACATGACAGATCAAGATCCCGGACAATAATTCAAAAATGAATTTGATTGTAGATAAAAGCCAAAATAAAAATCTATGTAGCTTCAAATTTAGAATGTGGAATTCATTAGCCCCTGACCATATAGGGCGATCCTACTAAAATCTCCCCACGATAATAATTTGCCCCGAAACACCCACACAAGTTTGCTATCTCTTTCGCACTAATTGGCTGCCGGAGTCCATGAATCCAATTAGTAGCGAGCGCGAGCGGGTGCCCTGAATTTATTACGTTGCTCTTGTTTAGTTTGTTCGCTTTTATAATTGAAACGTAGTGCGTAACTCGCTGCTCTCGACTAATGATCACGAATTGTACTGAAGACTTTATTATTGTAAAAGTTAATTTACTCATTTTAAGTAATTACACTACATAATAGAAATTTCAGAATTATTATTTTATCACAATAAAAGATAAATCATTTTTTCATAACAGCAGCATTTTAATTAATTAACAATATTAATCGTGACGTCATATTCTATTGGAGTATGCAGAATCTATATCTATACATACATATAATAAAACTCAAGGTCTCTCTCTCTCTCTCTCTCTGTCTGTTCGTTTATGTTCTTTTCATGAGAAAATCACTTATTAGATTTACATGTTTTTATTTTTATTCGTTTCCTATGTTTATAGGATACATTTTGTGAGACAAAGTAACATACAAAATAACCAGTGACGATAATGATGAATCAATTCGGAAAAAAGACGCATTTGGGGCACTCAAATGGCTTACGCTAAATAAACAAAATTAATTTGCTACATAATTATAGACTTTAAAAAAGCCCACAAAAAAGGCAACAATAGCATATATCTATCTTCTAAGAATCACCCACAATAAGCATTTTTGTCTTTCGTGTTTTGAGCGGGAGCAGCACGACCGACGGCATTCTGTAGTCCAAGCGAACGGAGCCGTGGGCACAGCTAGTTAATAATAAAGTAAATATTGGGGATACAACTTCATCTTATTTTATTAAATTCCAAGCTAAGCATAGCTTGTATTATCGTAACTTAGCAGCTAATATAGATAGTATGAAGATATTTAACAACCCAGGCGCAAACTGATAATTGTACTCATCACACGAAAGTCAGACATGTGCGGGGATCGCACCAGCGACCTATCGGTCCAATAATAGGACTTGGGAATGGGAATAATATGAATGCGCCACGAGAGAAAGTGCGCAAAGAGAGGTTGGGCACAGAGAACTTTCTTTGGAGATTTCTCTCTACTTGTGGCCAAATAATCTAGCATTGTATTCCTGCGGTGAGTAGGGTTTCCAGAGCTCCATGGGATAGGGTGGTTCAAGGTCGGCAACGCGCTAGTGATACCTATGTTATTAAGTACAAGCGTCCATAGGCTACGGTAGCCGCTTACCATGAGGCGAACCGTATGCTTGGCCGTATGCACCTTTGTAGTATAAAAAAACTACACCACGAGTCTTTTCTGTCGATACAAGGATTTGAGCATATTTACGTAATTAATATTTATTGCAACATACGCTCACGGGCATAGCTATAGATTTTACATGGGTTTTAAATGCAAAAAGTAGAATAGTTTTCACCGGTGACGTGACAGCGAAGAAGCAGAGCTCAAAAGCTAATAAAATAAAAATGACAATTATTTTCTATACTTAATTGTAAATTTAAGGCACGAATACAAATGGTGAATATTTGCATTTCAGCGTAGAGTAAGGGGGATCTGGGGGATACCCCTATATACGTCCATGCAATGAATCAATCAACTATTTTACCCACACTTTGCTGTTCCTGACATTTTATTATAATTATGTACTCATTAAAAAAAGTAATATTATTATAACTCTGGATAAGAAATATCTGTTCCATACAAAATATTCCTCTGTACGAAGACTACGTTAACTTGTGAACTTTCATTATAAATGAACTTTTACTTGTCATTTGCGATATTTTTTAATTAAAGAACAAGCCGTCATAATCAACTGTATAAAATACTTGTTACAAGTATAAGTTTACAAATACAAGTTGTGATATAAAATAGCAATAAGGCGAAACACTTTAGCAAAAAAAAATCTCATTATTTGTGTATAATGTGTATACTGAGTTAATTTCGAAAATTTTGACTGAAAACATAATATATGTGTGTTTCACTATAAGTAGCTTCCAATTTGTCTGTTTTCACTTGCATGGGAGCGACGGTGCCCTTTCAGAGGGCCTGTGATCAGAATAAGCGAAAATTATGTTTCTTATTTTAAATAGTAGGTATATATATTTAACCTCTTCTAAGTGTGGGTATATTAGTAAATTGACCCGTGTATTCTTGTAATATCGTTCTTTTTGACGTAATTATTTTTGTCTTAACTTCAAAATATTTCTTAGAATTATGTTCTGAAATAACTATAGGTATATTCCTCATATTCCTCTTTTTGCTTAAACACACCGAATTCCACTCCATAGCCGTTCGCATTATACACGACGCGAATCACTTCGTGCCGATCCGGGAAATGTCCACTACATACGGATGATAACCCTCACGGCGTTTAGTTATTCTGTGATAGCACAGGAACGGTAGAATTAAATGGTGTCGTTCGTGTAAACACTCTTCAAACTGTAACCTTAAAACATCGAGAGACGAGTTACTCTACGATGATGCTCTAGATTCTAGAGTGTGCATTTTTGCCTTTGTCAGCGTTTCATCGTTGGCTAGCAGTCGATCAAGAAGCTCGATTAAGTCAAGAGCGATCAGCTTCTATTTCGCTGATCTATTCCAGAAATGACAAACAGGAAGACCTAAGGTAGTCGTCCGTGAATATATATATATTCCTTAGGAGAGTAATTGAACAACCTGCATTGCATACCTACGCCTCACACTTTTACAGCTCCACCGTGGTACGCTTAATCAAATACCTACTCTACTCAATAGATCGAGTCTATAGGTGGATCATTCTCTCGTATAAATCGTCTAAAGTGCATTGAATTCTATATTTACACTAGATGATAATCGCTACAGAGACGACGTGAATGTAAAATTTAGGCTTAATAGAAGTTTACACTGCCATCTATTAGCGGATAGTAAAGATTTATAAAACTTTTACAAAGTACCATCTAGGAGGTAGTAGCATAAGCATATTTTTAGAAATTAGATAAGAATTAGAAATGTTAGAAAAAAAAACAACAACAGTTTATAAATTCACTACATTGATAATTAATATAGAAATAAAAATAATTATTACAAATATAAATAAAGAATTTAAAAAGTTCATAGGAAATTAAAAAAAAAACCTAAGCTATCTTGTCTCTTTATTTTCATTAATTAATTTTGGTTTATTACCTATGGCTAATTTATTTTCTTTACTGTTTTGGTCATGCATTTTTTCTATAATCTGTGTCTTTTGTTGAGACTTGAGAGTGTTGAGCTAATATTAGTGTATTATGTATAGTGTAAGGACTGTGGAGTTTTTGGCGGGATCTTCAAGTGTTATATAGTGGTCTTTGTATTAATTCATAAACATGTTTTTATTAGCCCTATATTGTGTAATTTTGACAGCATTTTACATGATGTAGTTTGGTTATTGTATACAAGTGAAGCGAATTATAAATAATAACTGGGAACATGCCCTTTAGGTTGTCATCAGTTGCCACAAAAACACTTTGAAAAATTTTAACAAGAGGCCAACACATTGTTTCATAGTTTTATGTTTGAAGTTAATTGGAAAAAATACTCTATATACGTGAATTTGGCATGATTTTGTAAGAACACAGTTGCTACTAAATTAAAAGAAAGAAGAAGAAGAAGCAAACATATTCGTAGAATTATATAAAGGGCACTTAAGACATGACTTTAGCCTTTTAACTTAAATATGTATTAGAAAAATATCCCACCTGGCTGCATGGTCTTAGATACCCTTGCTTTTACCTTATAAGAAGACGTCAGGAAAGAACTAAAAAAAACTATCTTGAGACTTGAGTATAGGAATAGTAACCCTAACGCTAGGAGCATAGGCTAGGAGTAATAATGTTCTGTCACAGAACCACAGCATAGAATTTTTGTTAGGACTGTGGTGTTGAGTGTTCTTTTCCTTTTCTGTGAATCCTGTGTTGTTTTGATTTTGAGATATAGCAAAATTTGCAAAACTCTTAAACTTATAAAACTAGGGCGAAGAAAATTGTATAATATTCTAAACAAATAAAGCTGTATTGTAAAATTAATCATCGAAGCAAGAACAGTTTTTCGTAATACAAAATGTAAAATTACCGACATGTTAATACATGCTTTCAAAGTTACTTTCTATTTTCTAACTATATAAACATTATTTTCAGGAGTTACATAGACCTCGCTACGATTACCATGCATCGAAGAAACGAATTGGAAGGAAGGATTAACCAATTCACGGAAAAATGCGACCAAATCATTAACCAAATAAAAAAATTTCAGACTAAGGTAGGAAATAATTTTTTGCTTTTATGTGACGTGTCAGCTCGTATTACTCTACCTGACTACAGTCCCCATGAGAAGGTAACTTAACATGTTAACTGCCATTAAAAAAAGTGCTACTTTTCCGTTCGGGCCATGGCGAACAATGGCTTTGCTTGGTAGGATAATTAAGCATCGCACAACATTGAACACATTGGCGGACAATGTGTTAAGTAGTAGTAAAACTTACAAGTAAAGGTTATGTATTAATCAGGGTTAAAGTTTCAAGGTCAAATTGGAATTTTTGACAAAGTTTTGTTTTTCTATGCTTAGTGAATAAAAAAAACATATATGGTAGAAGAGGCAGTCCCTATCTCTGATACCATTCCTATAAAAAGGCAAACCCTCCTCTGCCTGGAATACAAAAGTAAAATTTGAAATTTTGCTTAGAATTACAATAATTAATAAACACACTTTTACAGGCTCAAGGATTTGTTCTTCACCTTAATTGTGAACCTTCCCAGTTGAAAGAACACTTTCTCAACAGTATGAAGCAATTGGATGAGTACATGTACTTGATGACTGATTTCAGTCTTGCTGCTGCACAATTAGGTAATTTTTCTTGTCTCAATATCAAGTGATGTTAAGAAACTAAGTAACAAGCCAGAACACTCAAATAGTTCACAGTGTAAGATTTTTTGTTTAACTCTGTAAAACAACCAATGTGTTTCCTCTTTTCTGTAACACGAAGTCCTTCAAGTATAATATGAAGAGATATTTATCCAGATTGGCATCACAGTGACAAGTGCCAATTCATTGTCGTTTTTTCAGTGATGTTTGTTATGGTGCCACTGCAGTGACTGAAGGTAAACAGTACAATGACTTGTTTTCGCGTGAAAAGAACATAAACGGACAGACAGACAGAGAGAGCATTGTGTTTTGTAATATATATAGATAATTGATAAGCCCCAATAAGTTTATTTCTGGCTCTTCTTAATGACTGGTATGTTTTCCGAACTGGTAGTATTGTTTCGTCATTCATACGTTTTTTTTAGGGCCTAAATTGAACAAAGTATTTTTTATTTTAAAACATAAGTTCTATTTTATGTATTTTACAGAGGATGTAGCAACTGTTGACAACACTCCAGTACTTGATACAACACACAAAGTGCTTACACCACAGCTCAGCTCACCATACAACCTCCTGGATGCACTGAGCGAACCAACACCCTCCACTTCTAGAACTTTCCAATTACCTGAAAAACCCAAAACCAGGAAAATAACAAAAGAGGAGCAAACACTGATTGAATTCTCTAGTACATCATGTTCATCAGAGAGTGTGCCAAAAAGTGAAGTGGCAACCAAAGAAGTGCAGTGTAATATTGTAGAAGAAATATGTAATATGTCTATAAAAGGTGGGTGTTCTTCATCATTTCATTGTAGTTATGTTATTGTACACTAGGGATGTTATGGATAAGAGATTTCGGATTTGGATATCTAAGTGTATTTAATTGGTTTTGGTTATGGATATCTAATATTTACAGGTAATTTCAGTTATATGACATTTTTCAAATAATTATATTTAGAAAGAAACTAGCACCCATGTTCTAAGAAGTTTCCTCGAAACTTAACTTCTACCTTAAAAATCCCTCAAGGAATCCTCGAAATTGGTGTTCTTAGTTATAGCTCGGTCTTGTATTGAGGAAATTTGAAGGATCCTCGAATAAGGTTGAGTCAAGAAAGAAGTCAGTTTTTTTTTGTCTATGATCACTCGAAAGCTGTAACATATCTGTATTTTTTTTTATCTGAATCGCGTCGTGTCTTCTTTTGGTTCTGTGTTGTTTATGTTTGATTTCTTCATTTAATTGAGTTATTATGTATACAGTAGATAAGGAAATTTCTAAAAAGATACTCTCCTATATTTTTTCTAAGATAAAATAACATTCAAGATACAAAACATAATTCGACTATTTATCAAAAAGGGTCGCCAGCTCTGTTGTTTTCCTAAAATATGTAGCTTTTTTTTTTGGGAACTTAACTGTACTTGTACTTAAAATTGTTATGTGCGTATATTAGCAAGTGACAGTATTAAGTCATTTTTGGTATTCGACAATGTCTCATTGGGATACAGTTACGGTTTCCAATATTATTTTATTTCGGATATCCGATAGTTTCGGTTATGGTTACGGAGTTCCATTACACATGTTTTGCTTAGACATTCATTTTTCTTCATTTCCATGTAATAGATGTTGCTTTCAATCCGTTTGTGTAGCTATTATATTAATTCCATGTTAATTGTATTCCATTTAGATCAAGAGACCAATCGCGATCTGGAAAATACTGATGCTGCTATGAATATCTGGCAAGAAACTCAACCAGGTTTGACAATATTCATAAAATTAATTTGTTGTATGGAAGACTAACTATGCCCGCCCGCGGCTTCGCTCGCGTCATGGACTTCAGAATGCCGTCGTTCGAGCGCACGCGCGAATCTTGCTGCCCCCGCTCAAATGACAGAAGACAATAATGCTTATTGTGGGTGGTCTTTTTTAGATCTACAATTATGTAGAACATCAATTTGATATCTCTCGTATGGTTTTCTCATCATAAGCCCCAAATGCGTCATTTTTCCGAGTTGATTCACTGTTATCGTCACTGCTCATTTCGTATGTTGTCTCTAACAAAATATATCCTATAACCTGGCCAGGTAGCATAGCTATGAATAATAAATCATGTAAATTGGATAAGTGGTTTTCGCGTGAAAAGAACATAAACGGACAGAGTGACGTTGAGTTTTATAATATGTACAGATGACATAAAACCCTAGATACTGGGCTAGATATCTGAAGCAATGATGGCTCAGTGGTAGCGTGCACGACTTCGCGTCGATTGACGTGAGTTCGAATCCCTTCAATGAGCCTTAGCTTTCTGTGAAGAAGAACATCGTGAGGAAACCATAGCATGGTGATAGGGCATTTTCTAATGCCCGCCGGCTAGCTACCACCTTCGTGTTGAAAATCTGTTGCCAACCATCAATAGGTGTGTTCCGGCAGCTGCACTTGAGAGCCAGTCGACCCACTAGGTTTAGTGTGTTATCATCTTGGGCCACATCCTCACTTAACATCAAGTGAGATTGTGGCCACTATGCCAAAAATAACGATAAAAAAATATACATAACGCTTTCCTTATGAATTCGAACCCTTAGTTAATTGTGTAATGGGACATTTTTAGCAGCTTTGTAGTTTGGGTTGATGGAATGATCTTGTGAGACATGGTAACCTTCAAAATATAACAACAGAATGTCGTCAATACTAATGTTTGTTATGTAGACTATTAAATTTATAGGTTCTAATTTACCTCCACATGCATCAGAGCCTTGCAAGCTGCCTGCCCAGGAAATGCTAGAATTGGATCATGTTTACACCGGCACCATAATGCATATAGATGGTGCTTACTTCTGGGTGATCACGGATGACGTCAATGAAATTACCGGGTACAAGATTCTCTTATCAAATAGTAGTAATGTAACCATATATGTATGATTTAAAAATGTATTATACTTCAATTATTTCAAGGTTGATGTTGCAAATGACAGAGTACTACGAGAAGAATCATACAGAACTGAGTGCTGAGGAAGTGCAGTCTCTTGCTTATTGTGCTTACTTAGAAGACAACTGCTATTACCGAGGATTGTTTCTCAATCTTACCAAGGTATTTTGTTTTAAATTTAATTTACAATTCTTTCTTTTGAATCTGTGGGTTATCTTTTCAAAAGTAATTTCAATAAGTCCTCGCCACTGCAATCTATTATTTATAATAAAGTCGAGAACAACGAATCTGTTTGAATCATAGATTTAATATATATAGATGGGTAACTTGAAAGAGAAAGAAAATAGGACACGCTTGTATTAGAACGAGATAGACATACGAGACCATTTTCGTGTTTGCTATTGGCCTACATAAACCGATATCACAACAAAACCCGTTTATTTTTATCAAATCTAATGTTTTAAAGTGTAATTAATTGTTTATTAGACGTGTTTAATTCTGGTTACGTTTAATGTAACTCCTATAACAAAGAAATCAACAAAATTATACGCACGCTAATGTATTCCGTTTTTGGTCTCGTCTGATTCAAGTTATTCTACTATAAAATTATTAATTATATTATTAAACTATACTAGATCTGTTGTTAGAACTTACTGTCTTATATAGTAAAATAGAAATAAGATGTCGTTTATGGAAATTTTAAACCTTCTATATTTTATCTATCATCTATCTAGAATCTATAAATTATTGTGGTTTGTCGTCGTGCGCTCATCACGCAAAAACTATTGAATAGATTTAGATCAATTGTTTTGGTTTACTCCATAGAAACTTGGCCATTATAAAAAAAAATATCACGTTATCTTCATGAATAAATAATTTTGTAGTCCACCCAAGCGGAAACGCGGGCACAGCTAGTAAAAAAATAATATTTTTTTATATCTATTTACAGAAACATTACAGATAGATATATATTGTTAAAAACTTAATGTTTGTATGTAATTGAAATGTTTTTTTTTTGTACATGTTTAGTTGTGCTTACTTAAAAAATATGATTTACTTTTACACTGGTCGCAACCATCATGCATGTGGTGAAATCCTTCAAAATAATTCACATATGAGCGTATAATGCGCGTTTCGAGATAAAGCAGTTTCAATTTACGCAGATACGACAGCGGCCATTGTTTTTAGATTGTAATGTGATCTGGCATAGTTCCGTCTCATTGCGTGCTAATATAATAATAAAATTTAGTAAAAAAATAAATAAGCTTATGGTCGCTCTGGACTTCCAGGAGGACAAGAATGTAGCAGAGATATTTGTGGTGGACACCGGAGAGACTCGGCGCGTGCCCGTACGCGACATCCAACCCTTAGTGCATCAGTTCTGCGAAAAACCACCCTTCGCACGCTACTGCCACCTAGCGGGAGTATGTTCAAATAAAAAAAAAACTCCTTAAAACATAATTCATTAGAGAATAGGAACTTTACGAAATGCAAAATATTTTTTATACACTATATATCATACGAAGACTTGCATGACGTATCCATAGAACGTAAATTGTTACGTTGTGCAAGTTATGAGATAACCTAAAAACATGTATGTCGACTATTAATTAACATTAAAAATCTTTTTTCATACTGATAAATGTTATGTAAAGATTCATGAATATTATTGAAGCGAAAGATGTATGACGGGATCATTGCAAGTGGAAGGACGTCGTCTCTGCTTACCCCGTTGGGAAAGAGGCGAGATTTTTGTATGTATGTATTAGGGAGGGGCCAAAAACTTTTAATTTTTTGTCTTTAGCTACCATGAAATATCGTCCAAGATAACATAAAAAAAAAACTGGTTAAGTAGCTATTAAAAGCTCAACTTTTAATATTAAAAGAAGTGGCCATCGGGTTTTTTTTCTGAACCACAGTAACGCGTGGTCTTATTAGTTAATGATGAAAAGTTAATGAATAAAATAATAAGTTTTTATTAAATATAATAATTATCTTTTAATTACAGGTTGATTTGTTATGTTACTCCAACGAGGGACTTATGGAGAAATTTGAAGAGTTCATGAAAAATTTCATTGGATACCCGTGCACTATCGAAGTCGATGACAAGTGAGTACATATCGACAGGGCTGGAGTAACCATAGTGAAGAAATAGCAAATGTTACATGCCCAAGTCTAGCAGAAAATTTAAATGTAAAGTTAGTGTCTTCTCTAAGCAAACACTATAGGCCCGTGCCTCACAGAAAAGTAAAATATATGTGCCTGGCCTCTCCTGTGAATGAACCTTTTTTTAGTGTTTTCTCTAAGCAAACACTATGGGCCCGTGCCTCGCAGAAAAGTAAAATATATGTGCCTGGCCTCTCCTGTGAATGAACCTTTTTTTAGTGTTTTCTCTAAGCAAACACTATGGGCCCGTGCCTCACAGAAAAGTAAAATATATGTGCCTGGCCTCTCCTGTGAATGAACCTTTTTTTAGTGTTTTCTCTAAGCAAACACTATGGGCCCGTGCCTCACAGAAAAGTAAAATATATGTGCCTGGCCTCTCCTGTGAATGAACCTTTTTTTAGTGTTTTCTCTAAGCAAACACTATGGGCCCGTGCCTCACAGAAAAGTAAAATATATGTGCCTGGCCTCTCCTGTGAATGAACCTTTTTTTAGTGTTTTCTCTAAGCAAACACTATGGGCCCGTGCCTCGCAGAAAAGTAAATATATGTGCCTGGCTTCTCCTGTGAATGAACCTTTTTTTAGTGTTTTCTCTAAGCAAACACTATGGGCCCGTGCCTCGCAGAAAAGTAAATATATGTGCCTGGCTTCTCCTGTGAATGAACCTTTTTTTAGTGTTTTCTCTAAGCAAACACTATGGGCCCGTGCCTGGCATAAAAGTAAAAGGTATGGGCTGGGCCTCTCCTGTATATGAAGATAACCGTTTTTTAGTTTTTTTATCTAAGTAAATACAATGGTCCCCGCACCTAACAGAACAGTATAATATCTTAGGGCCTCCCAGGTTGAAGACCCCTTTTTTAGTGTTTTCTCGCAGCAAATGCTTGGGCCTGCACCTAGCTAAGAAGTAACATATATGGACGATAATTTTTTTCAACAATTGGCTCGCTTGTTTTTATTATTAAACAATACCTAAGGGCCCTTTTAAAAAAATTGCTACAGACCCACGTTGGCTTAATCGAACTGTGCATATCGACGTATAGAAAGAAATCTTTTTGAGAAATAGCAATGCTTAACCAAGTAATTTTTCATGTTTGCAGTTCTTCGGAGTCGCTCGGCGTTTACGTCACGTTACAGGATAAGAAGTTAAACGATATCGTCGTAAAACAGGGATTGGCCTATGCAAGTAAATATATATTTTATATTTGCCTAAAATTCTGGTGGTGGAATGGAATTTAAAGGTGGCACTTCACTTCTATCGGTCTAACCGTTTCGGAGAATAGCCGGAACATGCAGACTGACACAAATAAAAAAAGGTGTGTAGTGCGATTCACACACGATAGAAGTGAAACTTCATTTAAAAGGCATTTTCTATTTTATTAAAACAGTGTGCAATATACATACACACCGACATTTACTTTCTCGCTCTGACTCACACAAAGAGGAGATACCGATAATGGGCGTTAAACGTTAAACGTTTAACGCTTGGAAGTCGCATAAGAAGTTTCACTTAAAAAAAAAAAGACTTGTTATACGTACCGTGTATACTTTCATATGCGTTTAGTAAAAACCTGTTGTTATGACATTACAGACAGTTCAATTTTATTATATGTATAGATAGATAGGAATGCCGTGTGTTGTGGTTGATGATGATTAATTTAGAACTACATATTTGTTTTAAAAAAATACAAGCTCTCAAAGTGACGCTTCAATTATTAATTTTGATGTAGAATTAAGGTAGATGTGGTGGCTTCGCCGCAAAAACCCCTTTCAAAAGTATATAAAGATTATATTTAGTTTTCGGGGGTCATGACTAATATGAAAGTGGGATCCGCGTCTCAGATAAATCGCCGACCTTAGAGGATCAAATAATATTATTACTTTAAAAATGTATAAAGTTAGTACTTGTAAACTAGATCATAAATAAGAAATTATCGGCAATAGAGAATTTGCCCCCAGCGGACAAAGCACCGCAAGAGGATCCACAATCAGATGTCGCCTCGGGTTTGGAACAGGGGCTCGAAATCGCGCAAGGTCCAGAATACGAGGATCCCGTTGAAGCGGTTACAGTAAGTCATTTTATTTATATACTGACGTATTGTCCATAATGTAATTATGTAGTACTAGTTGACCCTTGCAAATATTTCGTTTAATATAGAATGTAAAAAATTGGCAGTCATAGGGACTGCGAATAAAAGTGAAAACTTATACCTTAGCATTATATTCAAACGCATTGGCGTTAAAAAAAAAGGGTGGTGTGGAGTCTATTTTGCCATATATAGAATGAAAAAAGTAATTTAACACGAGTTTTCGCTTGGCCAAGAAATCCCCTTAAGATATTCAAATCTAAAATATCATATCCGTAACATCCCTGATTTAATAAAACATCAACTCTTTTAACCACTGGGCTCGTTAAGTGCGCTACGAGTAAAAATCAGATTACTGCTCTTATATATACAATTATTTTTTTAAGTTTTATTTTAGTGAATTTAATTTCCGAGTTATTGTTTAATTTTCACTTCATTATTTGCAACTCAACTTGAAAACAGTGAACAATGACGAATATGCCTTTTCAGAACATACACTGTATAAATAATTATATTTCTGTTTTACTAATATTTATTTATCTAACAAATTTTAAACTTTAAGTATTAAAAATTACAACAATCGAGTTCTTGAACTATGGTGGCTTCTTGTTAAGTGGCGCTCCCGTTTTCCCTTGGTCCTGGTCCCGCGCCCCGCAACCCTCGCCCCTCCCTGCATAGTGTCAATAACACATTTTAATGTTTCTTTTTCTGCATTTACCGTCAAGTTTACTACAATAAATTTTGCTGTAAGAATAAAAATAAATAGAAAAAAGACAATGTACGGTAATCACTGCTCAAAATGCCTATTCAATATGCTGAATTATTGCAATTTATAGTACTTTCTTCCAAGGGTTACCATAACAGAGACGAAGCCGATATCTGCAAACATTACAAGGGTGGACCTGAGAAAACATGTTTCAAAGGTTCCAGATGCACTAAGAGACATGTTGTAAAACACCCTGGTAAGTTATATTCTTCTACACTTGCATAGTTGTCTTTACAATATCGTTTTGGGCATGTTTTATGTAAGAATAAGGTATTTACTGTTTGTCAAGAAATCTAAAAATGCATAAACATTGTACATTGTAATCTAATGAAATATTTTAATTAATGAAATTACAAATTTAATTAAAAAGATATTTTTAATCTGTTCTACGAATTCCCGAAACGGTAGCCGCCATAACTGTCCTGTATGACGTCATTATATATTAAAGCGTCATATAGATTGATATATCAAGTAATTTTTTGTTGATAGAAAGTCTCCATCTAGTAATGACAGTTGAAATTAAAGTGTATACGACGAGGGGCTATTTATAAATTATTATATAAAAGTATATGAATATGTAGGAAATGTAATATACTCCAATATAATACTATAATTTTACACTATAATTACAGTGCATATAATTATAGTATATATACGTATTACTTCTGGTATAAAATACCGAAAACTTGTCTTAGTTATTTCAATTATCTCCACTGGGCGTCGCTAATTAACCATAAAAAACTTTGTTCAAAGAGCATGGTTGTTGACTATATAATGGCGTCAGAAACCAAATCAAAACCTAAAGTTTTCGCGAAGATATTTAAAATATAAAACTATAATGCTATTTTAAAACACTAGTCTATTTCATAAAAATGAAATGAAAAAATACTATAGGTTCAAATAAAATCACATTTCAAAAATGGTGTAATACCCAGTACCCTATTGGTTGTATCTTTGACCGATTCACAAACCCTGTATGTATGTTGTGTATACGTGTAGTCATTGTCATATTTAAGGATTGGAGCAATCCCCATCCTATAACTGTCAGGTGCCCACTTCAGAATTATCTGGTACTCCTACCCTCTGATGTTGAGTTTGGGTTTCCAATCTAAAACTGAGCTTCAGCTTCATCGGCCATCGCCTTTCTGGCTACATATCATTACGATTTCCTGTGGAGACTAAACAGTAATACAATAATTACATTTAAGTATAATAGAGGCTTCTACCAATCCAAATAAGACACGTAGTTGCCGCCAAGATTTGTGGTCAAATAAAATTAAGTAAATATTTTGGCTCACGGATCCAAAAAGGGTGTTGTCCTCCGAAACGAGAGCACGCCACTTGTCCCGACCTTGCGCAACTTCTTGCCAATTGTCAGCTTGAAGCTGCCTCTCCTGCGTCACGCCAGCGATACCTGGGCCGACCAACTGGACATTTTTAACCGACCCAAGTATGCTCTTTTGTCGCGCGGTCTTCCCCCACTCCCTGTAGATGGGCAAGTCAGCGAAGTCTATGAGATTTTGTTTAGCCGATGATATTAGGTTACGGCACTACTCAATATCAGAATTCTTTCGAATCCTCCATGTGACATAGTCTCTTTTGACAGGTCCCAGGATTTTTCGGAGCACTTTCTTTTCTGCCACAAGGAGCTGATTTCCTTTTTCTTTGTTAGTGTCCTGGCCTCATAGCCTATGTACGGTTGAGTCTAATGATAGTTTTATATATCCAAATAATATTTTTTTTTAATTCCATCAACTATTGATCATAATCTAAACTGAAGGCTTGATGCAGATCTAAATAGACATTTTAATATGTGACAGATGGTTGGACGTTAGACCGCGTGGAAGTGCCGGTGAAGTGCAAATCCTTGCCACTTCCGAAGCCGGATACGTGGCACAAAGTGCTCGTTACCTGCGTCTGCCACTTCAATAGGGTCTTTATACAGTTTGTTAAGGATAACGAGAGAGGTGGGTTTTAGTCTCTAATAATAATATATCAGCCTATAAGTGTCCCTCGGCTCTTCCCGAGGAAAGGCACGGGCTTAATAACGATGCCAGCTCACCAAGTATCGGCGAATTCGCTTACATTTACTCATTTCAATTGGTAACACTATCGTGAGGAAACCTGAAAGCTTGAGGAGTGTTCCTGTGGGACCACTGCATGTGGGAAAATGATAGAACTGTTGATTGCAATCTATACTAATATTATGATGAGATTGTTTGTTTGAAAGCGCTAATCATTGGAACTAACCATCAGAAAGAAATAATTAAAACCATGCATGTCCAGCATGCTGGCAAGCATTAGGTGAATGAGGACAACGATAAGATACACGGGTGCGTTAGCGGCAGCGCGGAGGAGAGTAGGTCGAATAAATTTAACATGGGTGAAACCGTGGGGCACAGCTAGTATAGTTAATAAGTATTCGAAATTTGTTTGTTACTTCCCCTTGCAATAGATGAATAGTAGTTTCAGCTACCTACAACATCAAATGTTTGAATTTAAATGAATGTCTTAAATTAACTAAAATGATAATATGTTTAATATTTTCAATTACTCTATAGCCGATTTGGAAGGCACTTTCTTTTAGAGAAGAATTAGCAAGAAACTCTAAGGTTGCTGTTTTTAAACCTATCTCTTTGCAATAATAATCTACATTAACGAATATAAAAAATATATAAAAATAATTAAATTATATATATATATACCAAGCCCAGGTGAAGATTATATATACCAAGTTATATATATACCAAGCCCTTATGAGTAAAAGTAGTCACTTTGAAAAAAAAAATGCGAGCGTTATTCTTACTTTGATCGTCGGACTGTACATATCTCAAGAGATATTTTTGTTGTACTCGTCGCTAATGTCAATATATCGAGGATAATACTGCCGCCTGAACCTTATAATGTAAGCTCGCGTTACGAAATATATATATAATATATATGAATAATATTTAAAAATTAAATAGATTTAAAAACATTATGACACGTGTAATGAGCACAATCGATGACACTTTCACGTGTTTCGCCTCTCGACGAGGCGTCCTCATATTGATGTTGACACCCCCGAAGCTAGCCCTTAAAGTAACGCCTTCGTTAATCAATTAGTAAGTTAATATAAAACGTGTGTAATATTTACGTGATGATTTGACAGAGGAGGTGCCCGAGTTTGGTGTAGTCCTGCCCCCGATGACTCTGCCGAGCCTCGTGCGCGACATGAACAGCGCTGCGGCGCGGCAAACCTACAAACCCCTTCAGGTACCTTGTTCATTTAACAGTCTCTATACTACGTTCATCTTAAAAAAGGTTGCATATGTCTAGTTTTGTTTTGTAGTAGTTCGGCTAATAGACTTTCACAGTACCTGATGGTAAGTACAAACCCAATCCAAACACAACAGCGACCATCAAGAGATCTGCAATCCATCTGCAGAACTATCTCTTCACGGTACGCTTGAAGGACTCTATGTCGTAAGAAGGAGGGAACACATTGGCCGGGAGATGGTTCCACAGTTTCATGGTACGACAAAGATAACTTTATAGTTCGTGCCGAAATAGCACGTAAAACTGTAACTCCGAGGCCCAGCGTGTGAGGTACTTTTGTGGACATGTGAGGAAAGAGTTAGATTGAACAGTTCTTCAGAACACACACCATGATACAGTCGGTAGAACACGCTCATGTTCCTGCGCAATTGAAGTGGATCGATGTATCTGGTAACGTCCGCATCATTCACAATTCGGACAGCCCGTCTCTGCAACGTAAGAGCATCGAGGAGGTATTTTGTGGATCCCTACCCGAGATGCAAACAGTATATAATACACGACCAAACTTGTGACTTATATAGAAGATAAAGTTGACCGGACATGAAAAATCTTCGCACTCTGTTAAAGATACGGTGTCTCTGAGTTGATACTCTCTACCCTGGAGTAATTATTATTTTACAGATGTAGCGTAACTGAAGTTGGCCACCAGAATTTTTATTTCAGTTTTATGAAATCTATTACTGTTCTAAAATTGTATTTTAATTTTACATTTCAAATATCATCGCGAAAACGCTAGCCGCCATACTCTTTTAGTTTGTGACGTCATTATATAGTCAACATATCAACAACCATGCTCTTTGTAAAAAGTATTTTATCATTAATTGGCGACGCCAAGTGGAGATTATTGGAATAACTAAGACAAGTTTTCGGTATTTTATACCAGCAGTAAAAAGAGGTTATATGTATTGTAATTATAATGTTATATTGAGAATTTATTACATTTTCCTCATATTCATGTCTTTTTATATAAGAATTTATAAAAATTACTGCTGATCTTATTTATACACTTTAATTCCAACTACCATTACTAGATGGAGACTTTCTATTAACAAAAATATACTTAGTATTCCAGTCTGTGACATTTTAATATATAATGACATCATAGAGGGCAATTATGGTGGTAACCGTTTCGGGAATTTATAGAACAGATAAAACATATTGAACCTTTAAATTAAATATTAAATTATTTTTTATTTTCATAAATTAAAAACGAAACATATTTCGATAGCTTACGATGTTAAGTATCCTATTTATGGATTTTTAGATTTCTTGGCGCACATAGTAAAATACTCTATTGAAGGGTATATAGGTTTGTATTCAAATAAAGTATAAAAACAATTGAAATTTCAATTTGGAAGAAGACATCACATAAATGGTTTTCGCACAAGTGTTGATGCCTGACGCCGACCAACAAGATCATGTCATGTAGTAAAAATGATGGAATTATGAAAACATACATTGTTATTATAATTTAAAAAAAAACTATAAATATTATTCTATGGATTCTGTACTTATTTACTTTGTGACACGAGGTTCGCTAGCTTTTTATAGTCGTCTGGTATATTTCAGACCGGTTGATGTACTGTCAACAGCATTGAGTGTTGCCACAGTTTCAGTGACAATAATCTCGTGTCCCAGATAAGCCCGGCGGAGGGCGAGATGGTCGCTGCTTTGTACCCGTTCGATAACAACTGGTACCGCGCCCGCGTGACGTCACTCACGCGTTCCGACCAGACTGTTGAGGTACAGTTTTTTTTTTTTTAATGTGAAAACTTCTTTCTCCACGAAAAAGGGCCAGGGAGAATTTTTTGTTTGTTTGTTTAAACACGCTAATCTCTGAAACTGCCAGTCGGATTCGAAAAAAATATTTTTATTTTTTATTATTGCCATGACATAAAAATAAGAAGAAAGTCGGAGTAACAGTGTTTTAATGGTGATCAGGTGTTGTACGTGGACTACGGTACAACGCTGTGGGTGAAGGAGGACCAGATCCGAGTTCTTGAGCCGCAGTACATGCTGCTGCCGACGCAGGCCGTGCGCTGCGCTATCGCCGGCGTGGCGGTCCGCTCACCCAGCTCCCGTGACTGGGCGGCCGTTATGAAAGCACTCTCCGATCTCGTCCAGGACCAAGTTATGGACGCTCATATCGTGTAAGCTCATGATTTTTACAAATTCTTCTATTTTCATTACCTACAATGATACTATTTTTGTCCCACAATATCGCTGGTTAGCTGTAATAAAATCCCTTGTAGCATTCATTAATGTATTGTAGGGCACGGGAGTACGATGAACTAGTTGTGGAGCTGTTCGATAACAAAGGGTTCAGCGTCGCAGAGCAGTTGGCAGCGCACCATTGTGTCGAAATTACTGACTTCGTAATACAAGACGACACCGACTTACCTCAGAAGATAGTGGTGCCTTAACTTTGTACTAAAGTGCCTTTTTTAATGCCACTAAGTGAAATGACATTTCATGTGTTGTTAGTCGGATTTTAAAAATAGTGATGTCCACCGATCCGAATCAAACGTAAAACCGTAAGACGTATTTTTATTTTATTAAGTTTATCTGAAAAATCATTGACCCCTCCAAAGGTCATGGCCGAATAAGATAGACAAAAAAGTCACGTTTGTCTTGGGTCAACCAAAGCGTTCTTTTTTTGTAAGTAATTCCCCGTTTGTACATTTTATAGTTTCCTGAATTATGTAATGGTAATAGTATATTGAATAATATGAAATATTTCAAATAATTTGAAAGTAAAATATACGGTAGCGCTACAATACAAAATTAATATGACAACATTATTTTTAAGTTTCGACATTAGTGTCAATTTACTCCGTGGGATTAACAATCTCTCTACATATACTATAGAAAATCTCGTCTAGTTTTAATAAATACATCATCATCCATCTTTAGTGCCCTAGCCAGGGTATGAAGGGTTGTCAAACCTAGTGTTGGTAAAACAAACGATTGTTTTTCGGTACACAATACTTGTCTTGTAAGTTGGCCGTTAAGAACTTTACGAGCAAAAAAAGGTTGTTCGCGTAAATCTTCCTTATAATCACATAAATACCCCTTATTGTTCGATACTCCTAAGACCTATCGATTAATCGATGTTTTAACAACACTAGTCAACCCTACTGTAATGAGACTATAGCTCATCGTAGTCATTCGGAACATTCGGGTTTGGCTTCGACCCTACAACGCTCCTGCCATGTCAAGCAAGCGTGGGGTGTGCAATTGTGATATATAATTCTTATTATAATAGTATTTTATGTACTAAGTTACACTGTTTTGTTAAGAGAAGGATTCTATTTCGATGTTATCTTCGCTTTAGATTCGATTCGATTGATCTATTTAAGATGGAGGTTTTTTGTTTCATCCTATTGTACATACAAGTATTTGAGACATTATTATATCTATTATAGTCCAGTAACAGTGCGCACGGATTTCAATCGACTCTGGTCAACGACTATTCTGAGATACATAAGAGATAGAAACATAACTAGAGATACATCGATGTTTTGTGAATTTAAAAATATTCGATGTTGAAGAAACATTAATATTTATGCATCAATGTATCAAATAATATCATTATAACAAATAAAAACATGTATGTTTTTCAAAAGGGACAGAACGTTTTATTTACAATGATAATTGTATTATTAATTTACTAGCGTCCTGTTAGGATTTTCTTATCCATTCTATTGACAAGGGAGAGAATATTGAACAATCTTAACAAATCAGACCCGACCCACAGTGAAACACTTGAATTCTCTAACCATATACTGCAATGTCTGCCGGTGATAATTCTTGACGTTCTACAATGACACATGATATGTATGACGTCATTGTCTGTCAATCAGTTAAAGTGGTTATTATAGTGTATTTATCTGACTTGACACTGGCAGAATTCGAATTTACAAGACGCCATTAAAAAAGTAGTTAAAGTAGTGTATTTATATTTCTTTACTAACCTTGGGTGTTTTTGTAGTGAACATGGACAGGACTCATTTACCGAAAATAAATATCTGACTCAATGTTGCTTGTACCTATTAACTGGCAACCAGAGATCAATAATCAATTTTTTTGCGAAATTGTGTACACGTTGCCATTATACGAAAAACACAGTTAAGATATATGCCCTTTACTGTTAGCCTTAGGGGCACTGGAGCCTTTGCGGGTTTTACAGCTTCACCGGGCTTGGACTCTTGAGAGACTGGTTTCCTTTCTATGCTTAAATGATCACCATGTTCCTACGTTACTAACTCCGATCATACAATAATATGAGATGTGACCGTGATTAGGAACTGGTCTAATACAATAAATTTAATAAAATTCGTATGTACATTTTATGGGTTAATTACGATTCCTATGATTTTATTGTTTCATTTACACTATCAAACGTGCAAACATTTTTTTTTTGTTTGGTCTTTTATATTTGTGTTAAAGTTAATTTATAAGTTTTATTACATATCAAGTATTATAAACTAGAAGTTAATTTCAAGTGAAATAAAATGTTCCTGCTATTATTAATCAGTGCTATGTTATTTAACAGGTATCTTGTATCATAATGGGAGCGTACATTCTTTATAAGTAATAAAATAAGGTTAATAAATGTGCCTAAAACGTACTCACTAAAATGTAATTATTTAGAACATTAATTAAACAAGTGAAAGCATTTATTTTTAAACTAGAAAATTTAATTATTTTACTAGAATTTTATGTTTTACAAGGCGTAAATAAAATTTTGTTTCTCAATGCGTACCATCGTTGTATTATTTAAAATAATTTAATAAATTAATACAATACATAACAAGCCCTTCACTGTTAAGGCACATCTAACAATGAAGCATATCTCATATACGTCATTCCATATTTGCTAAGTAAATTTTAATTCACACAATTATAAATAAATAATACTCTTTGAAGCTAACATTAACAATTAAATACACACTTATTTTAATCATATCTCGAATCGAATAGAACTAATAATATCATAATGAGTTTATTTTTTCTATAATCAATATTTTTATTCAGTTTGTGGTAAATTGAATTAGGGGAGTGTTCAAGTATTACGTAAACAAACTTTCGATAATTTTAGACCCCCATCCTTCCTATGTAAGGTAAAACCACCAGTAATTGACACTGCACCAATAGTTGACACTCTGACGAATAAAACTAAATATTAAGAAAAAAAAGGAAGCCAAAGATTGAGATGGCCAAAATCACTGATTACTAATATATTTTTAATGTTATAAATACATATAGGTACAGTCAGTTATAAAAGTCGGTTAACAAACTCAAGACTTCAAATCAATTTAGTATCAAATATTTAATTTCCTTCGTCAGAGTGTCAACTATTGGTGCAGTGTCAATTACTGGTGGTTTTACCTTAATCAAAAATAAGAAAATTGTAAACACCATCCCAAAAATTTGATTTTTTTTTCAATAATAAAATCAATTGATTTATAGTTTTTGTTTGAAGTCGATCTAGTACGTCGGGAATTCACTGAATAGAATCTCGGTACATTTAAGAATACTGTATACTTTATATATAGAGTCAAGTCGTCTCTCTGTATACCCATTTTATGTCTAGTAAGAAATTCGGTATACTACAAAACATTAGTAAAATTTTTATTATGAATTTAAATTATAAATAATGTTTTGAAGACATTTTCATAATCTTATAAAAACAATTATCTTAAGTATGTTAGATTTATAATATTCCCCATGCAATTGCCGTTTCCTTGTTCAATAGGAGGAACTGGATACTAATGAGTAAGGATTTGTGTGATTAATACTATCAACAAACCCTTTTTGATTTAAAGTCACCGAGACTTTAATGGTTATATGTGCCTGCGAGTACTACATTTCATTTTTCGATTCGAATCTCAGCGACTTTGAAACCTTGTTGATAGTATTAATCACACAAATCCTTGCTCATTTCAAACGGCAATACGTATTCCCCTGCATGTATTGGCATGTTCCTAGCAGCCCAAGCTATTATCTCAAGGAAGGTAAAGAGCTAGCCGATCCGCATTCTATCAGATAGCATGACTGCAATACTGTCTCTTAAAGGTAGAACAACTAACTCAAGCCTAGTTCTAGAATGCCACTGAGCACTCACTCCGGTTTGTGTACATAATAGCATAACCATTCAATGGTTAAAAGGACACAGCGGATCACGTGGTAATGACGTAACGGACGATGTGGCGAGAAGGGGATTTGACACGACTATGTCGGGCCCGGAACCAAAGATTCCTCTTCCTATTTGCTGGATCAAAGCAGAAGTACGTGCGAGAACGAGACGACTACGAGATATAGAGTGGAACAGACTGTAGACAGGCTAGGGAATCACTGCCTTTTGCTAATCCCAAGATCTCCAAAGCCTTTCTACACTTGAATAGACTTCAAGCACGACTGGTCACCGCAGCCTTAACAGGACACGGCTACTGTAACAAACATATTTTTAGTCTAGGTGTTGCTGAAAGCCCCCTGGGCCGAGCGGGTTTAAGAGAGACAGCCAAACACGTACTCTTGGTGTGCAGAGTTGGTCCAATACCGGGTTAAAAACCTTGGCACGCCAAGGACTCATCCGGTGGTCTTTAAAAAAATCGGGCGACTGGTGGACTTCCTTGAAGAATTGGGCCGGCACGACAAAATCGACGAGTATCACGCAAAATAGGCGCACATAGATGTCGAGATCCGGAAATTTAGTCCCTGTTAACGTGATTCCCTCTGCTCCCTTTGTCAGCAAAAGTAAGAAATAATTGTGCCCTACCCCCGCAAGTCTGCTCAAGTAATACTTGAACGTGCCCAAATAGTTCATCAGAAAATTTTATTTTAGTATATTATAATATTATTAACATTTTAAATAATACTAAAGCCTGTCTGTAGGCCACTAAATGTCTAATTTAGTATACATATATTATTAATATCTATAATTCAGACTCACAATGTGTCCGCTAAACGGTCAGAGAAATTCACTATCTTACATCTAATACAATATGAATATTATCAGAAATATTGAACACTCCAGGCAAATGAGATTCCCAGTTGATATCATATCTCTACTGAATTATCAATGACTAGAAAACTTATCACGGGCACCATAAAACTCCATTGGGTCATCCATGATTAAAAAAAAAATACAAACATTATCTAGGATTTTCTTAGAAAATGTATTTGGAGGACCTTTGACTTTACTGATGCATCTTAAAAACCTTTAAAACTTTCATATAATCATTAATGTTTTGTCAATAATTATTAACAACCTTAAATATTCTGTAATCGAGTGATTTTATATTTAAATTAATAATATATTTCCTCATAGTGGGAAGATGAGATAACATTGTCTAAGTTCCCTTTATCAAAACCTTAATTAAAGTAAATCACTTTTGTTAACTAAGTATTGTATAAAATAAAAGTTTTAATCATCAAAAACAAACAGTTTCGGTAATACTGTTTCTAATCTTATTACTTTGACTATTGATTTTAATTGCCAACTACCATCATTTGTATTCTTAGAGTATTGTTCAGGGGCAACAAATGTACTGTAGTATGAGACAACCTCGTGAGAATGGTCACTGTTCAAATCTGCCATTATTACATATGAACTTTTGTTATCTAAATAAGGTTGACATATGGGTAGCGGTAAGTCAGTGTCAATAGGTCCTTGTGCACAGAATTGTACAATATCTGTTTGACTAATGTTGACATTGTGCATCTGGACTTTGTCAAAAGTCACTAAAACTATCCTCTCTGACATACTGTAGGCTGTGAAATTTGTGTATTTTATATAAGAGGCAATTGAAGGAATATTTATATTTGGCTGATAATGAAATATATCGTAAGGATTCTTCGGACTCTTGTTCTGAACATTGTATCTGATTTCATCAATCTTTTGTGAACCTGAGGCCAACTGAGCACTATTCCATTGCCGTAATTTAATCATAAATCCACTTATAGTATTTGAAAATACAAAGGAGATCGGTTTCATTGCAAAAACATGATTTGCTGCATACTCCCAAGTCACATTTGTGGCACCATCCTTTTCAAAAACAAGTTTTAGATTCACCCTGCATGACTCTGGACATTCACCAGAATTTTCCATAAATAGTTTCCCAATTCCAAATTTGTAAATATCTTTTCCATTTTCTTTCCATGTTGAATTATAATTTTTTTTAGGATTAGCAGGTGATATTGTTTGTGTATGATTTGTGGTTTCATTCATTTTCATGATTAATGAGTATGATATTATACTAACTGATTCCGTGGTACTGTTTTTGCAAATATAACTGACCATGTCTGCCTCAGATACCAACTTCACAGATTTACAATCGTCTAGTTTTACAAAATCACTGATTATATTACCTGTAGCTCCAGATATCAACAGTAAAGAGTTATGATTTATATTTGGGTAAATTGTGGCTACAGTCAACAAGTCATCCACTTTATCTCTATTTATATCTTTTATGGCTATTGGAAAGTCTATCATTGTTATATTTAAAAACATTCCCTGTTTATGAACATACCAATAATACGTACCAGATAATGGATTCAGCGCTGAGAGTAATCCTTCTGTACCAGACACAATACAATCCTTTTGATTGTCTTTATTAACATCAATTAAATGACAATGTATATAAGTTGGTATTCTGGTTTCTCTTGTATACCAACCTACTTTTCCCGTATTACCAACAATTAAAAGTACACCATTTGCATTATCATTGGGGTTAACATTTTTCTTCATCAGATTACCTCTGTAAATGAAGATTAGGTTCTTTGTTCTCGGTACAGCTCCGTCAACAACTTGGACCTTGCCGAATAGCTCAATTTCGTCATATGGTAACTCCCAGGTAACTTTATCCTTCCAATGGGGACCCTCACAGATGCGCACACCTTTACACGGGATACCCCAAATAAATATGACAATAGTGAAAAGGCAAACAAATAATGAGGCTATTAGAGCGCAACGCCTCGGGAACGACAACTTCTTAAAATTTTCTGACTGTAGGATACTAACATTATCCATCGTGCTCTCTAATGTATTAACATTAGTATTGAAATCATCCATGTCGCTTATACTGTAGTTCTTCGAGGACTGCAAACCACTGTTGAATTCCAAATTGTTGCAACTGTCCGTAATTTTCATGAAAGCATTTTCTGCTCCGTGTTCTTCTTCGGATTCCGAATCGGACAATATCTGCTTTAACGGCGCATAATTAGCGCCGGTTCCATTAACTGACATGTTATATCTTATTCCTTTTTAATTCATTACATCATGTAATGTTTGTAGATATGATAAATTTAAATAATCATTTTATTACTACCTATATGAGAAACATACAGACTACACACTTTGGCCGTTGGCTCGTGTACGGTAGGTAACGAAATCAATAAAATCAAGAAGACAAACAATGCAATATTTGTCATTTATTCGTATTTGACAACTCTGCTCTACGCTTGACGTGCTTGTTTTGACAGTCATCGAATCTTCTATTGATGTAGAAAAATCGACTAACTAACCTAAAGTCCGACGAATATGACGCTTGCGACCATTGAATCGCGGCACAGAATAGAGAATGCTGGTCATCTCTGGAGGAGGCCTTTATCTTTCATTGAGAGGGTTCTTGCTAACAAAACTATATATATATATAAAATTAATTGAAAGATTCTGTATGCACACTATTTTTTTTTTGTAATTGTATCATGTATATGCAAGAAATAAAAGGCTTTTTATTTTATTTTATTTATTTATTATTTAACAAGTATCTTATCGACTGGGCCGTCAATTTGGGAACCTTTTAGTTATTTATAGGTACCTCTCATTTTTGTTATTAGGTACGTATGATTTTGTTATTTATACTTTCAATCGCTTGTTCAGTAATTCAAACACAAAAGGCGCGTATTAACTAGATTGTAAATGTTAACCTGTTTAAATTTAAAATGAAAAATTATTTGAGACAATTGACATGACTGTAATCTTCGATTATATACATCTATGTTATAAACTAACAAAGACTATGTATTATGTTTGTACCTATAATTCGCGCTTGCTAATCTAAGTTCTATACCTATATACGATCATGTGTGTATTTATTATGTAAAATGTACATCCTTTTTCTCAAATCTGTGATGTACATGTGGTTCTGTATATGGGATCTGTAATAACAATTGTATTAAACATTTTGAATGATTGTACTATCGTGATAGTTGACAGTATATCAGCTAAAAATTAAATAAAAGTTATTCAATGTGTTGATATTGCATACATTTTCTTTTTTCATAATTGTCCTAAAACTTATTTATGGTAATAACCTAGTCAACTTCTTTATACCATAGTGATTTTAAATCTTGTTTTTTTTTCCCATTTTACGTTAGTATTCCACATTTCTTTTTCTTTACTAATTTTACTGAAAATATTTAATCATTTTTGTTTGCTACGGGCTCTTCTTAGAGTAAATAATTATTTGAGATTATATACTGTTGATTATAATAATTGCAATCGCATTGCTCCAGCAGTGTTGCTCATTTTAGTTAAGTTGCACAAAAATAGATGTCGCTATACTTTGATACTAAAATTCTGTATTGCGCTGTCAAGATTAGCTTCGAAATAATGACGTCTTTATACTGTGGTAATTCCAGTTATCGCTTCTCGGCCTCCGGCTAAGATCAAAGTGTAGTATCTGTTCTTTTCAGCTTAATATCTGAAAGTTCCCGCATCGCGGGACCAGTATATTAAACTGATTTTTGTAAACTGACGGGATGTTCGGGGCTCGCTCCACTCCTGTCACGGGTCGGCCCGGCATTGCAGTGCCGCCGGGATCGGCCCACCAGAATTAAATTGTTCAACTCTTGGAGTCTTTCAAGAGGTAACGACCTAATTATTTAATTAATAAACGAAGGTGATAATAGTTCCAACATATTAAAAATAACTCAAACCAGAACTAGGTATAGGTTGTATATTCCAGACGACTATATTAATATAAAAATCAATATAAACCATCAACAACTTTCGAACACAACTGCTTTATGCTAAATGATCGTCAATATGGCTTTCGCCAGAACCGTTCAACGAGTGATCTAGCGTACGTATTGCATCGCTCAGGGGAGGCGATTGATAATTTATTGACTTGACTTGTCAAAGTTATTGAATTGATCTTGATGATTCTTTTTTGTTTGGTAGGCCATACTTCAGAGGTGGTCCCATATAAATTTTATCGAAGTTGATTCAGCGCTTTTTGAAAAAACAAAATTATATATACGAGGGGCGTTCGGTGTATTCTCGGTATCGGGATAATAAGTTAATGAGGTGAATAATTTAACATCATCAAATAATTACACTAACTGATGATATAAACAGAAAAGGCTGGCCCACAATGAACAAGAATTTACAATTATTTAAAAATAATTTTATAATTCATTTTAATTTTTAGTAATGTTCCTTTATCTTAAAGAGTTGTGAATATTTTGAAGTAGAAAAAAAATAACGATAATTATATACATACTTATGTTTCCGGTACGTTTATTTACGCAGTGCTGCCAGACTCAAAATAATGAACAATCGATTTCTATTGATTTATCTCAAGACGGTTCCGGTTTGAAATATTACATTTGATATTACGTTTTACTTTAGATTATAAGTAAGTATTAAAAAAGCATACAGCAAATTATTTACCAATTTACATATTTTTCTCCCCTTAATCACGACAAATTAAATGTTTTATTATGACGATTATGTAGGTATCTGTTTTGAGTTCTTTTATTTAACTGTGATTAAAGTAGAAACGCCACCGAAACGCAACAATCCAAAACAATCTTCTTCTTGATTTGGCGCCTCAAAAAGCACTTGCCAGTGTCAATGTGTAATGTGTCAAACTTCGGAGATTGATTAGAACTATCTAGGGAGTTTATGTGACATCTCAAAATGCATGTTTTCTGTTTATATTTATAATCCACTTCACGAATGCATAATAACTAAAATAAATCACGCAAAATTTCACCAATATTACATGATATAGAGTCAAAGAACCTAGTTAATGAACTAAAAATAAAAACCACAATATAGCAGCTCAAGATCCCACCAAATAGTCACTGTGACGGTTTTATCACCAAACGCATGGTGGTGGCAACCCAATTGAGTACTGATTTATACCACACCGCTTGAATACTGCATACTCGTATATGGCGGGTGTAACGCCTAGTGTATATGGTAGTCGCGATCGAGTCTTCCTACATCACTCGACAATGTTTATATGTTGCTTAATATTTGTTAAGGTACAAATGAAAGATTTTTTTTTTGCAGAATGTATATTTCTTTTTCTATGTATATAAATTATTTGCAGTTCTTTCGTTTATAATATTAATCTATTATATAATAGTCGTTATAATATTAAAGAAATGTAATATTATGTCAACACTTATACATTTTCACTACACCCTATTAAAAGTATTTTTTCATATTAATTAGGCACAGACTATAACAATAGATTAATGATTGGTTTCCGCGCCGCTTCAACTAGATACCGTCGGCGTACTACAAAAAAAGCGGCAACCCAAACTACGCCGAATCGGCGTACTCCAGTTATTATCATACCGACAATACTGTCACGTTGACAAGCTTAATTTCAAATAGTCGCTTCCCGCTACGATATGAAGTTGCCATATTCTAGGATCTATCTTTTGTAGATAGGTATCTAGTTAAACGCAGCGGAGACCAATCCATTAATCTATGACTATTCCATTAAACTGGAAAAGCTGTCAAAAGAAGCTTGTTATAAAAAAAAAACCCTAGCTTGTAACGAACATTTAATGCAAAAAATAAATACATAAAGTATAACCTTTATTTCGCCAAAATCAAATACAGTACCAGCCCATATATCACGAAAATAACAAACAAACTCCATATTATAATTCAATTTCGTTTCTGTTATTTTATGAACCAAACACCTCCCATAACTAAAAGTGCTTTTACAAAGAGAAAGTGTTTTTTTTTTAATAAAAAAAAAAAACTTTTAGGTAACAGTGAATGCAATCAGATGAAAATAAAGACAATGTGTAGAATCACGAAACATTCAAAAAAATAACTTTCACATTGTAAACTCAGCTTAAACAAAACACGCACACACATCTACAGTCACAACGCTTTATACAGGGCTGATAAAAATCACTAAGAGACATTATAGTTTCCCCTAAAGTGCCCATACATACATACGGTGAAGACTAAATTAATCTAATTGAGATTATTCAAGGTACATATTATATTTTTTATAGTCTACGTAAGTGAATTTCACTAGTCATCTAAATCCCAAACCCGGTGTACGAAACGCGACAACCATCACATGGTTCTGTAACCAATTCATATAAAAATTATAATAAATAACGTAAAACAATTAAAATCTTCAGCCTCAGTAATCCTACCATGCGATACAGTGCCGTTTAATTTGTTTCTATTATACAGGGTACATTTACCAATGGCACTTATTCATTATAAAAAATCAGTAATAATAAGTTTAGGTGCTGATTTGGGATAAATAAAAGCCGTCAGACCAACTGGATAGGAACAAAGAAAGAACTAAATATATAAGCATTATACAATTAAACTAAATCCTAAACGAGAAATAAATAAATAAAAAATATAACCTCTATAAAATAGTGTGATGATTTTTCTTAAGTATTGACAAGATAAGGCATTAGTGAACGACTCGCTAAAATTATAATATCATCAAGGGTTATTTATATTATCATTCGAATATATATATATATATATATCCAATATATATAGAACATGATATATGTGCTTTCTTTATAACCTACAAACTTAAATTTCTCTTCGGTAATTTATTTATGGTTACCACTTTACATCAGGTAACAATTTTCAATTTCATTAAGTTTTTAGTTAATTTAGAACTGACCTAAAACTGATATATTAATAATCAAGTTCACGCTTCTTCGTGTCGAGCCAAAGCTTCAAATTCTTTGACAATTTATGTTAAAATTTATAATCCTTACTACAAATCTGATTATAGTTTTGAGACATTTTTTGGTACGCTAAATTTTACCATTTTAATTAGGTTTTATTCTTTTGTTGATTGATTACTTTCAAAATGGTCCTTCGAGACTGCGTAACAAAAATCACAATCAAATGTTGATATGTCCAAACGATTGCGTCGGATTGAATAAAGAATGGAAATAAACTTGTTTAAAACAATCCAGGCAAAATCAATCCTACACTGTATAATAATTTATACATGGCCTTACACGATCGATAAATCAGAATATATTTGCATTTAAGAATGTTAATTATAAAGAAAACACACATCACGAATCATAATTACAGACTTCAAGGGAATCAGTCTTGTACTTTCAAACAAAAACTCTATATACAAAACACGGAACGGCTTAAACGATAATCTGCGCTAAATATTTTCACTAAATACCATATAGTTGAGTCCCATTTTCAATACTTATTATAATACAGTTAATTTTAAAACATAAATTATAAAATGTTAGTCGTTATTTATAGGATCCGGCCCTAACTAGCAACCTGTGCTACGTTTCTTGTTAATTATTATACATTTTGTACAAAATAATTAATTATATATTATGATAATGCAGTGGCGATATTTAACTGTTATTAGTGCGATCCTCCATTCAAATTAGTTAACTAAATCGACTAATATCGTCAAAAGTCACCGCTCAGATTATTCCACTATACTAGTATACAGATCTTGGTGTTAGATCGAGTAGGGATATTCGCCGAGATAGTCTATAAGTGTCGACGGCAGAGGTAGGAGCCTGTGTTTGGGCGCACACCACAGCTTCGGTGTCAGCGGGTTCGAGTCCAGCGCTTTGTGGACCGCTAGCCTGGCCGCGTGGAGTAACGAAGGTGGACTTTGCCGTAGCGGAGTTTTGAGGAGTACCGGAGAGTGGGGACAGCCCTCCCTGTCCACCCAAACGGTGCCTCCCGCCCCTCTGTCGCCTACTCTCGTATAGTGTTGGACTAGCTCGACGACGCATCTGAACCTTGGCATGTACCTCGCGAGTGGTAGGTCACAGTCTAACCTGAGAAAAGAAATACAAAATAGTTTAAAATTATTTTAAAGAACGGCGTGTCACTTAAATTACACCTTATTTAGTCGACGACGTGGTTAGCTATGCTAAGTTAGAAAAAAACACAGACTTATGTGAAGCATCAATCAGAACACACCCTGCTTATCGTAAACATATTTTCCAGTGAGTACCGGAAAATGCCATGTCAATGATTTAGTTTCGATTTATTCTATTATTCAAACCCATACCCTTAATCGTAACATTCGAACGCGTTTACCACTCACCCATCATTACTTATGAAAGCATTATTACTACTAAATTTCAAATAAATCGTGTACACCAGCATGGGTGTCACCAGGAGCGGTAAATCACGCTTTTGAGGGCGGCCACACTAGAAAAGGCAGAATATGACATGCCTAATTCCAGATGGATATAACCCTTTATTTAGTATTTTCTCTTAAGTTTTCTTATACGCGGTCGGGCATTACCCCAAACTTGAAGCAACCGGGGCGTGCTGCCCCAAGCTACTCCACTAGTGACCATACTTATAGGATAAAACATTGGATGTTAGAACTAACATCTATGAACGGTACAGGAGCAAAACAAGGAATGTTACATATAATCGAAAAATCAGTTTTATACGGCAACACGAACGAGATATTATGAGTGTGCGAGGACACTCAAGATTAATATTACACCGAAAACAAACTATAATGGGGCATGGGAAATTCACATATAGTAGTAGCCAATAAACAAACTAAAACTTATGATAGTGAATTTGAATTTATCGACTTTGCTTACCAAGATTACTAACGTATTCATACAGAAAAGCAGAAGAACCTGGACTTAAAAAGTTTTGTTCTGAAGGGGCACAAGCCCTATTATAAATAAGTAAATATTTCAGTGCAGGATTGGGCATTCCTTGTATGGTATAAAATGGAACCTAATTACTCAAGATTTTGTTTTTGTGACATTCCTTGTTTTTTTTCTGTACCCTTCATATTTTACCAGCAAATATTCAAGTCTAACTACGTTCGTACATTTATTTCGCTTTAAAAAAATATGCATGTAAACTTTACACGTGGTTAAAGTGAATAAGAAAACTATCCATTTTAGATTACTACGAACCGTCCGTAACATCACGTTACACAAATTTTTCGTTACAAGAACAAAGAAGTGTCACTTCAAATAAACAGGTTACTAAATTCAAAATAGATTTATAAAAGTTGAGTCAGATGTAAAATTATATTTAAATCCCTAAAGGAAACTACTACAATGAATGACCTTGCTATATGTTGTTGAATCACATAAAATACTTTTAAAAGGCAATGGACGTCTATACCCAAGTCATCACCTAACTATGACGTTATTCGGCATAGGTATACGAGAAAACGTTTACGTAACTATTCTTGTTAAAAGCTTTCCAAATAGTCGTTTATATATAAATTTTAAATGACTAGAAAGTAAATAATTAATACATCAATTTACGTTATATAATATGTATTCAGGGGTAATACTGAAGTGAAATTTCTTTGGGCACGGTGAAGAACAAATTTTCTAAACGTAAAATTACGTTACAGATGGTCTAAATTCAAATTCAAAGTTACACTTCAACCACTTGTAAAGGATAAACGCACATTTTATTATGTTTATTAAATTTTTATTTATTTCTATAATTTTTTGTGAGTGTAAAGTTATTTATAAAGGCATAGAAATGTAAATTGCAATCGATAAGTGGAATCCGATTAAAATAAAATGCATTAAAATGATCATTCGTGTTACGCGGCGATAATTCACTTATTATTTCTATTGTAATAATTTAACCACTTTACTGAGAATAATAAAAACATTACAGACTATTGTTAACTGCCCACATAGAATTGTTATAATGTTTTCTCAAAACGGAGAATATTCCTGTACGAGTGCTCCTACATCTTACAGTGGGGCAGTAACAACGAACGTCAAGCAATCTTGCAAGCTGTAAACAAGTATGGTATGTTAGAATAACGCTAAGCTACACAGGCGCGTTGGCACAGGAGAGTTGGTCGCATAAATGTAACGCAGTTTTTTTTTTTCGAACTGACCATACTGTTAGCCTTAGAGGCCCTGGAGCCTTTACGGCTTTTACAGCTTTACCGGGCTTGGGGGCGAGCGCTTATGGCAATCAGCCAATTTAACGCGGATGAAAACGTAGGACACAGCTAGTTATACTATAAATAAAAAAAGTTTCAAATGTACAGTAAATACTCTTTCTATGATTCGTAATTATTAATATCACATGTTCCTTTTTTTGACGAATAAAACATGGAGTAGATATTTTTGTTTACAAATACATTAATGAATTAAGTTAACTTGTTACTATTTGACATTTACTTTGAAGTATTGTTAATGTACACAGAAGTCATTTTTAACGATAGTAAGGTAATTCACGTAACGTTAAATAAAATTACGTAACAATTTTAATATAATATTATCTGATTGAGATTGTTATCTTGCTATTCAAAGTATAATAATTATCGGTATTAACAGAGTAAATTTTAGATGTTTGCTGAGTCATATAATTATTCGTAAAAAAATTATACGGTCGTGATTGTATTCAATTAGAAAGAATATTTTACAGGTTTCATAAATCAGGTACAGGTAGGAGTTTTCAACAGAAGTAGAAATTTGTAGATTTTATGATGGAAAATATATAGTTAGTAGCGAAGGCGGACCCTAGACTTTTTCTTTACATACAATTTTTGATAATCATATAACTCGAAAATATAAAATTTCAAGCAATAATGACTACTTGATTCATTAAATATTCATAAGAGACTTAACGATAATTTATTAAAACGAATTGAATTCCGTGTAAAATATTAAAAAAAAAGTCGTTGCATTACTCATTGAAGCGATGCTTTTTAAACGGTGATGGCTCAGTGGTAGCGTGTCCAGACACCACATTGATCGACGTAGGTTCGCATTCTACATAAAGCCTAAGTTTTCGGTAAAAAAAAATTATAGCATGGTGGTAGGACGTTTCCGTTTGCCAGTCTGGCAAGTTACTCTCCTCAAATTGAAATTCTGTCGCTATTTGGCATTTGAAGCCACTATCTAAACCTAAACGAGAGATTGAGGTCAAACATTAAACGTATAGACGTAAAAAACATGCATTCACTTATAATTTATAGAGATAAACATAACAAGTTAAATTACCTAAAGAATCCTTGCTCGTAATGCAATCGCACGGATGTGGGACCCCGTTCCGTCTGCACCGACAGTGAGAAGATAAAATTCCTGTCGCCAGAGTCTCGGATTACGAACGCTCCGACGCTTGCGTCTTTCAACAATGTCCTTGCACCCTGGAAATTAATAAAACACGTTGTATTAAATGCATACAATTTGGATATAAAAACAAAAAAAAGAATGGATACCTATAGTGCTATTTTTCTTACATTAACCGGACCCAATATATACTTTGTTTTGTGTCCGCCTCCAATTCATTTTATAACAGTTGTTTTTTTTTATATTGCATTTTTTCATTAATTATTTTAATATTATTTACACTATCTAGAATGTTTTTCTTTAAATACCAATCGTTAGCTGGCATTAAGATCGCCAGTGTACGTACGAACCATATGTGAATTGAACTCAGGAAAGAAATTTAACCAACCTAGTACGTACTTCCAAGGAAGTAATATTAAAAAATAATTTTTAAATGTGATCAAAATGTGGGTCAATCTTGTATTGTGCCATGAAATCTGTCTTTCACTGTTTTTAAAACATAATTCCTTAAACAAATGAATAAGAGGAATGTAGCCTAAATAGTAATTACGCGCAGTCAATTCTACGAGTACTGTGTTTAAAGGATTGGAAGAAGCTTTTGTAAAAGTTGGGAAAACTGACCAAGTTATCAATGTCAACTCACTAAAATAGAGTTACATAATGTAGTTTTGATGTTCATTGTAAATTTCGTCTGATTAAAGGCTGATAATATATTAATTTAAAAAAAAATGGACACTCGAGGAAGCTGACATTAAAATAAAACATAATTTTTATAAATCCCATGATAAACAATTCGAGTAAAACATCCTTAACATTTATATTTAATTGGTTTATTGAGGTAAAATTCTATCTATTATTGTATATATTTATTCTTAAGTATTTCCTTAGTGTGGGAAAATAATGGATTTCCAGTGAAGACGTCATGTTTCACAATTAACGTGTTATTTGTCATATTATTATTCATCCTGATAATCTGGGAAATTTGGCATAATACACAAAAGCCCTAACACTTCTAATTCTTATGGAGGTTCACGTTCAAACAATGTACCTACTTTCGTTTTTTTTTATCGTAGCACGGCAAAATTACGGCTATATACCGGATGGTAAGCACAGACCAATCCAATAACATCGGCGACTACTGAGGGATCTTCTATCCATCGCCATTCGGCGCTGTCATGGCGGCCTGCTAAATGTCTCTCCACGTTATGTTTGAAGGACTCCATGTTATAGGAAGGAGGAAACACACTAGCCGGAAATCAATTCGACAGCTTTGCAGTACAGCAAAGATAATGACGTAGAGAACTTTTTGGTCGTGCCGAGGTGGAGTTAACCGTAACCTTATGGTCATTAACAGCTGAGAATCCACTGATAGTGAAAAACTACGACGATTCTAGGTAACTAGATATAATATTAACACAATCCCGAAGCGCGAAACAAAAAAATCATAATTAAAAATATTTCATATAATTTAGGCGCTAAGAAGGAAAACATCACAGTCTTCGTGAAGAACCAGCAAGAAACTCGATCGGGTTTATTATCTTACATTTAGCCCTTTAACGCATAAAGGAGTTATGTGACGACTAATAGATAATCAATAAATTGCATACTATGAACAATATGAAGTACGTATATCTAGTTGTAGGTATATTTTTTTAATAAATAGTCTGCTTCTAGGTTAATCTATCCTAATCCCCTTATTATAGTAACGTGATACGTCATGTTACTGAAATTACGTTACTGACCTAGAATTATTGTTCTTAATTCTTTTACTATTTAGATTTCATGATGGTAGCTAAAAAAACGGGCTTTATAAATGCCCTGCCACCATTCTATGGTTTCATAACGATGTTTTCCTTCACTGAAAGCTTTTATGGTCATTCTAGGGATTCGAATTCTCATCAATCGACGCGGTGTTTGTACACGCTAACCACTAAACCACCATGGCTTCAAAACTTCGCATGGGTTAACTGTGTTCTTTTACGCTAATGGTTTAAAAAGTGTTTTAAAAAAAAACTATGAACAAACCTGCCAGTCCAAATTCCCATAATACCACCCCGACAATCGCAACGCTCTGAGAGTATCCGCCAGTCGCCTGAGCTCATCGTTGTATGGCGTCGGGATGACGGGAGATGATGGCGTGGCGTAGAGTGGCGAATGCGGCAAGTAAGTCGGCTGGATCGTGAACGGCGGCGGCGTGTGTGGCGACGGTACAGCGTGGCATTTCCCAACTGCCGGAGCGAGGGACACCCTCAACTCGTGCCTGCAGTTCGGGCAGCATGCCACACCTGTTGACCAGCTATTTAGCGGAACACCCACTTCCACGCATGCATCTGTAAAGATCGAGAAAGAACGTTAAAATTGACTACTTTTTAAATTAAGCCTTTATTTAAAAATATCTTTAAAAAGGCTTATTAGCCAATCGGTGATCAGCCAGTGATAGGATGCTGCTCATGAGAGTTATTTACCTAAGTGCATTAATTACGTGAATACAAATTGGGAGGGGTAAAATACGGTAAAATTACACCAAATCTCAAGGGTGACCCCCTTGATAAAAATCTCACGAACTTTTTAAGTTAGAGAATATACAATTTGTATTAAATATTGTATAAGCCCGGGATTTCCATAGAACTATAGTGACACTTAGGTAATTTGTGGCATGAGGAAAAATAACCAACTAAAAATTTAATTAAGTATTTAAAAATCTCATGGTAAATCTCACGTAAAGGAGAGAGGGTGAGGCGGAAAGGGGTTCAACTAAAAACATCTCACATAATTCATGGACGTCCCCGACATGGAACACCTCGTATGAAAACATAACTAATATTTCGGCATTGACACTCATTAATTGACATTTATAAGTTAATCCCTATCAAATGAGCTCGATTACTGACCAATTTACGTGATATGTCGAAGTAGGAACATAATTATTACATTAGCAATTATGAGTTGAGGATTACCTAATAATTGCCGGAAATGGAAGTAATCAGTCGAATTCGAGTCAATGATAAGAATTTGTCGTCACAGACGCGTGCACCTATACAATTAAAGCTGATTCAGCGACATGCAATATGGCGTCGCGTCATGCAGGTGTTTAATGACCGCAATAGAACGCGCCGTAATTTGCCAGGTGTTTTATTATTTGTAAATACTAAATAGTCCCTTGTCTAGCGTCTGTCTTAACTCAGTTCTAAATGTCTATATTTAATAAGATAACCATCATTGTCTACTAGTTGTAGTTTCACTTTAACATACTAATATATTCATATATAATTAATATAATCATATGAACTTTTAAAAAAAAGACATCCAAAACTACTGCAATTTATTATATTTGACTGTTTCATAGACCTATAGAAAAAAAATTATAATCATTTTCTTAAAAAAAGAAGGGAATACTTTAGTTGTATTTGGAATATGTATGGGCTGGACCAGTCTTTTATTGAGCATCTTAAATGCTCACAAAATAATAATATACATTTATAAAAATTAAATATATTTTATATATATATTATATATAGCCATTTAAGTTTCATAGCTTGTATATGTTGAATTCTATGAGTCATGTTATATAAAATTTTATTGTAAGTCTATTTGATAGTATCTTCTAATATACATTAAGATCAAGATATACTATGAAGGGAGTAAATTTTCATGTTTCCTAGTAACATGTATACAATTTAACATGTAAAATTTAAAAAGAACAAGAATAGTTAATATTTTATAGCAGTTTAAGATATCCAAAAAGGTGAATGAACAAATCAACTGATAGGCATCGAAACAGATAAACAAAATTTATCAATGAAATTACATAAACCACAATTGAACTTTATTGTTACAACATGTCAATATTACTGTTATCACTTCCTTTATTTATTAATGGATTGCTATACTTATAATTTAGGTTAATATTCAATAAATATAATGAATAAGTATGTAAGTTAAAAAAAATGTTTTAATTTGTGTTTTTTTTACCCCACTCTTGGCTTCTGAGCCTTCTTCATAGCTGAGAGATAACTTTTTTTAACCTGTAGGTGGTGTACCGTGATATACTTTAAATTTTGTAGTGTACAATTAAGAATTGAATTCACAACCTCCGTAATTTGGTTCAAAGACAATATTTCATATATACTGTTATACATACTCAGTACAATTAAATAATATTACATAGCTTAGGGCGCCAGAAGTAATAGTGTGCCGTGAATAAGTAATATAAATAGCCTTTCACCAAACCCAGGGTAAATTAAGAAGTTACATGATGCACATATATAAGCCATTGTTTTTAATATATTCACTATCACTGTAATATATATATATATAAATCTATATGCAATATATCAAAAAAGTTAGCAAACATATTATCCTAATCTCTATATGGATTTTTCCTAAAAACTTATCTCATGAGATATCAGTTATCATCATTACATGCAAAACATATTGTCTTATCAAACTATACAGATCTGGATTATTGTTTGAACTTTGCTAAAATAAGTTTTATGGAAAATCATATACCAAAAATATATAGGGTCATTTAAAATGTCTTCATAAAATTGATAAAACTCAAACACTGTTAGATTAATAGCCATAAAAGTAGTTACATATAGTTGTTTTACCAGGTAGAATGCTATAGGTGTTGCTAAGGTTTAATTATTGAGTACTGGGAAGGGCAGAACAATGCCTATGCAGCCAGTGTAGATTCCATGGAATTAATTTAATTACATGATTCATATGAAAAATATATCATAATAGTTAATATTTAATTAGTTTTACTTTAATTAACCAATTTTTAAAGCAAAGAAATAAAACTAAATTATAACAAATTCACTTAAAAAAAAATTAAACACTCAAAAACATTCCAAATGATTTTGCAGTTGTACCAGCTTTTATTAAAATAAAAGTTTATATAAAATATATTATATGCATATACAGGTGGATTTTTTGGATGGTGCAGTAAGAGCCATCTTAGGAGGCTCAGAGACTGACCTACACATTGACACATTTTGATCGTCATTCACCTTTTTGAAAAAACATGTGCAAAACCAGCTAGCAAACGGGCAATTTACACAAAAACCTTATTTATGTCAATCAATCCTGTTTCTTAAAAAGATCAATAAACTTTATGGGACCAACTGAAGTTAGAGTATTGCCAATGTCCTCAATCGTGACCTCGTGAAAACCTTTTAAATTAGGAAATTATTCTTACTTCAATAAACTTTTGCAACTTATATTCACTGAAATAAACTCTTCAGACAGTCTTCCTTTTTCGAGAATTGAGCCAGTAGGCAAATCCCATAATAGTGAATAATATTGTACTACAAACTTACCTCGCTACAGTACAATTTCATTTATATAAAATACTACAAATATTGATGTCATGTATCAAACATGTCATGTAGAGTAATATAATGGTGTTATGTAAGGGTTATTTATTATTCTTATAAAGTTTATCAACTACTTTATCAAGACAGCTGAATGTCACTTTTCATTTCGCTATATTAACCGTTATAACCATAGGAATATTTTAATAATTAAAATATTTATAAACCATTCTCCTTTAAAGAATACAAATTCTACAAAATTATAAAATAATTACTCTTTCTTTATAGATAATGATGTTAAATGTAGACTATCCTAAGAAATACTAATAAGAGATTATATTTTTGTCTACTTTTTCCATAATCATTTGTTAGTTTTTATTGAGTCAATCAATTCATAGCCTAAGAGGCAAATAATTCAAATTATGAAAAATATAAACAAAATACTTTGTACTTGAAAAATAATTGTAGATGGTTTTTAATTATTTGTGAAATATTTATAAAGACAATAGCTGATGAAAAACAACAACTGGAAAATAGAGAACATAATAATAGACAGACTATTATTGTCTTGTGGCAACCACATTGATTAATAATTTTAAATGGATATTATCATAACATCTATCCTTAGCTTCAAATTTGCAAAATAAGAATAATTATAGACACGGGAAGGACTTATCCCAGCAGTGAACCGGCAATGGTAACGATATATTATTTTAAACAAAAATTGATTTCTGAAATTATCATGTAATGGGAAAATAACCTCAAACTTACTTTGTGGAGATAACCTTGCAGCGAGAGTCATATTTAAAGGACAAATTGTTGATTCTCGCCTATCAATTAGACACATTTGTTTCCAGTTTGGTGGACGATCGCCTGATCCACCCGCGTTTCCTCCGGAGGCCACGGTTCACACAAATATTTCCATCAAAAATAAACACTTCACAATTAAAAAGTTTAATAATACACAAACACTGTTTTTCTTCAGTATAATTGTAAATAGTAGTGTTTTAGTTTTTTAAATAACTACAATAAATTTAGAATTTCAATTTCCAGTTTCATTCAGTAAAAACCAAGAAACATATACTCGCCTTACGGCAAGCACTAAACACTAACGTCATTGAAATGTCAAACACGTCCGAAAATAGTTGCGTTCCCTAACTACCGTATCGGTATCGATAGCAGGTTGTATCAAATAATAAAATAAAGTTTCACGCACAAATACGTGCTACTCGTTTTGTGAATTGAAGACGAGTGGCGCTCACAAAGTCACGATACACTCGTGATTGCCTGCCGCCGTCTGTCGGCTCTGTGGAAGTGTGGAGTGTTGCGATCCGATCGAACCAACACGAGCGCCTACACTACTGGTATAGTATGAATATTTGAAGTGATTAGTAAACTGAGGTAAGCGGGTGGACGGGGCCACGCTACAGAGCGATATTATACAGCTGAACACAAACGTTCACTAACTTCCGAGAATTCATTCACCGACGAACAATAATTAGCTAGTTATCTAGTCGACTAGTCATTTGCTATCTTTATTTTTTCGAGCGCACTTTATTTGTTGAGCGATTTCTGCGTAACGCGTAACTAATCAAAGTCTTGATAATTTTTATAATAATTATTTCTAACGCAAATTAGATGTATAGAAAGGCCAGCTACAAATATGAAACACACTAAATAATAATTATTCCTCTCTATTGTCTCAAGTAAGTTTCTATTTATTCACTATAAATTGAGAAGAGAAATTTTATTATTCTGCATAAAGCGTTTCTGAGAATAATAATTTAACTTAAAAGGAACTTAATTTTTCCTAGAAAACCGTTAAACATAAACCTTAACTTAAACATTACTAAATTGTGTGTATGATCTCTCTACATCTCTAGTATCTTGTTGTTGAAAACTATATTATAAAATATACTACTTTATATTCTAAAATGGATTATAAATTTCCAACTATCGTAATCGAGATAAGTACTGAACCAACAATGAACAGGAAATAATCAAATCGTTAATCTATAATCAGTTCATGCAGAACTAGTTGCATTTTTTAATTATTTTGACTTTCAATATTATGTATTATCGCTACGACAGCAAATACAAGTTTTTACCGACTATATTATCAAGTATTATTATTATTTTTATTACGTCATTATTTTATTGAACTAATTTGTCATTTTATTATACTAGGAAACAATAAAAAAGAGAAAGTCGTTTTTGTTGAAGTTACAATTATTACATAACACGATTACTATGTTATATAAGACAAGCGAAGAACAAGAATTCTACTACGTATAGAGAGAGAATGTTCATTATAATTAAGCACAATCTCTCAAGTCTACAATAAGTCCTTCATATAATACTGTATAGCTGCTTTCCTATTGAAAAGTATGAATTTAGTATTGCTTAGCTTACAATAAATAATTTATAATACTAATTCCTTCATATAGCATAGCTACTGTAATTTATTTAATTATATCATATTTTGATATATATTATCGTAATTATTTGAGAGAAAAAATTAAATAATACGTTAAGTGACGATGTGGCTCAAGATCGTAACACGCTAAACCTAGTGGGAGGACTGGCTCTCAAGTGCAGATGCCGAACACACCTATAGGTGCTTGGCGACAGATTTTCTATTTGAGGGTGGTAGCTTGCCAGGCGGGCATTAGAAAAAAGCCCTACATCCATACTATGGTTTCACTACGATGTTTTCCTTCACCGAAAGCTCAGGCTCATTGCATGGATTCGAACTCACGTCGATCGACGCGATGTCTGTACACGCTAACAATGAGCCATCATTGCTTCATAATGTGAAAATGAACTTATTTTCACGAATATAAGCACAATCGCGCATGGAATTAACTTTAATAATCCTACGATATTATTGCTCATGGTCGATTATTTCTGAGAACTACGTTACCTAAGTATTATCTAATGCTCAATTTCGAATACATCAAAACTTCGCGGAGTATATTAGTTAAACTTATAAATGAATCCTTGACACATCCCGGCGAGTTGTTTGTACTATAAGAAAGCCACGTTTACTAAATAATAATAAAAAATACAAGCCGATACTGCTAAGTGCTAAGTTGTTTTTTGATGCAAAAAAATCCAAACTTTCCGAGGTCCAAATGGAATGTTTCAGTTAATTTTAATAAAAATCGAATTAGATACGTATAAAGTAATTACAATTTTATTTTCTTGCCCACCTAACAGACGCAAGGTTGTATATAACTTAATTTATTAAATGAACCTTCAATCAACATTTTAGTCATTCGACTGAAGCCAGAGGGTACAAAGATTCAAAATACTAAAGAGACATGCATAAGTTTTCGTCAACATTATTCAGTCATATTTTGATCTATTATATCCACCATATATTTACAAGGCGTGTAGAAAGAGTTGAGACATTGTTTTAGTTCATTGTTGTGCTATATTTTTAAAGCAAGCATTCCATACATCGTACCAATCTGGAATCGTAACTGCATAAGTAAATAAAAAATGTATGTATGAGAAGTAGGCCTTTTATAACCTAGTTTTAAATCAACTTTAAAGGAATTAAAAAGAAGATAAAAATATGTTTCAATAGAAATGTAGTACCTAAGTACCTATATAATACATTTCATATTGCATCTTCTGAGAAAAATAATTCCTTAATTACTCGGTTGAATAAAGAAACTCGTATAAATTCCTCTGAATGAAGCATTGATTAAGTATTCTCTTCAAGTCCTATTATAGTTTCTAGACGGAGCGTCGTAAAAACCTATGCATGTGTGAAACGCCCAAACGGCACATGCGCAGGTGTTCGATTCATATTCGAATAAGCTAGAGACGTTCATAAAATATTGATATATCGACATTTAATAATGATGTTTTTACGACTTAAAACTATAGTGCATTAAAATTATAAATGAAATTTTCCGAGAGAAAGAAAAGATTAAAAATATATTTCACTTCAATGTATTAAAATATGTAATATATACTACTACTAGTTACTAATTGTATTTTTTTTACAAGTAACACGAATTAACTAATATGAAATCTTTTTATCGAAATCCATGAATTTATCATAATACCCAACTGAGTTGTAATCATTATTTTTAATACCATATATTAACGAACAAAAATTGTCTGTCAAAAAATATCGATACATTTTAGCAAGCCACACATCTCTCGAAGTTGCCATAGAGAGCGATTCTCCGTAATGCTATTATATTCGGAGTTCTAAGAAACCCTTACCTGCGCCCGCGCTTTCTCGACCATCTGCCGACTGTCATTGGCGTAATACAACGCAGCTGCCGCCAGTACAATACGGGTCCTAATCCTATGTAATGATTTATTTATAGTAACTCTGAATTGTAACTCTATATAAAAGCTTTAGGGGAAATCCTGTATTAGCACAGTTGGTTAAATATCATCTTCATTATCGTTATTACATTTTATGATTCCGTTAATCTATTTATAAGAATTTCGTAATAAGTTCCAGAATAATTAATTCGTTTAAATTTTACTAATTATAAAAACCTAGCGATATAAAATACAATAATAATATATACATAGTGTTTATTACAGTTAATAGTGAAAATATGATAGATATGTACATGTTTTTATAGTTAATTGATAAAATAATATTTGAATTACATTTGCACTTAGTATAGATCCTGTACTAGATATCAATATGTAAAAACCTTTTTTTATCATAAAATCTATTTTATATAAAGTAAATATAAATGTACTTTATTTGTAAAGTAGGCGATTTTATCATAGTTTTTAATTTAATGAGATTAGATATTAATGAGAGAATAATTTTATTTAAAACAAATCACAGATTGTTACAAAGCGAATCAGAAAACATATTAACCTCTGTAATAAAAATGAATATACCTATTTATACTTAAATAATTTTGAGTATAACATAGGTATTTTTATTGATAGTTATTCTGTGTTTAAGAGCCACCTCAAGCGCGAATGATTCCCTTGTATACCTACCCGCCGACATTGTGCCACGATAATTTGTTATATGAAATTGGCTAAGGATCTATTAAAAAAAAATGACAATGTTTAGTCAATTTATAGTAACTTTTTCACTAAACAGAATAAATTCATTATAATATTGCATATATTATACTTTAAAGAATGTTAGTTGTAAATCGAAGCGATAGATTTTATGTGGAACACCAAAATCGATGTCGTTGTCAGCATGTAGCAACATTTAGGGAGGTCATGCCGTTTCACGGAACTTGCTGGCACACTCCGATTTCAATTTCACACTATACCGTTCGTTCCCGGTACTTCTTTATTAGAGGTAAAGAGAGAGAATACTTTCGCAGAATTCATACCAATACTGTTTTGTTACGCGTGCCTATACTTTCTAGCTACAGTTATACGTACAATACACACCCTTATTTAGTTATGAGAAGAAATTGATGTTCAGAGAACTGTATTTTTTTTATTTATTTTAGAAGAAAGTTTATCTAAGCGTCTTAGTACTATTGTAAAATAATTTGTCTATTATAGAGTTACTAATTCGTTTGTCTGAGGATTAAACCTTTCATTTGGGCAATGCAACGCAAATTTAAATTTTTGTTATATTTTTTAATTGGTATCATAGAAATTTATTCCTGGAACATAGTTTCCACTTTATTTATTAATTTTAAGTAAATAATTTAATTTTACAAGCACTAGGATTTATATGAGTGCCATCTATCCGGGGTGTAGGATATTAATTTGAAAGTTCTTCTTCAAATAGTTTTTCCGAACCGGTAGTGGTGTTCGACGTTCATAAGTGCCTTCTTGTATTCGTTTTATCAATAGTTACACAATTCTCTTGATAATTATATTACGTAATATCAGCTGATGAGTGCGTTAGAACAAAACAATGCGTTGTTTGAATATTAATAGTGAATATTAATACCAATTTTAATAATAATTTGTTCATCTACGTATCGTCTATGTAGCCAACTGTAATAAATACGATTCACTTCATGCTTATTTAGCTGTGTAATTGTATTATTATGGATTTCTTAGAATTCGTGTATGTACATCGAATTGTGGCGTATCGAATTATTGTTTCATGAAAATTATTTGGCGAGTGTTCTTTTTCTTGTGGAAATTGTAATTTTTAATAGTCAATACTCTAGGTGTGGTGCAAGTTATACCATGTAACAACATCAGAAATCGCTAACCGCAACTGCAAGCCACAGATGGCGGCAAAATATAAAATGTTGCGTGCAACACGGGGCAGCCACGTGACCATGTTGCGCTCACACGATCGAAGCGCCTTCCCCCGCTGCATTATTCTATTAATTTATAATTAATCACATATCGCAGCCACACCTTTGTGTGTTCATTATACAATAACCTCCCGCTCGTGGACACACTAAATTACCCGTTTGTCTTCAATACACCATTTATTGCTCTTTTCTAGTTGGATACTATCTAGTAAATTAATTTAAAATTAGTTTTCACCTCCAACTTGCCTCTCCCCGCATTAAGACAACTATTGACCTACTTTACCTACTCCACCCTCAAAATTACTAAGATAGTGTCGAGAGGTTGTGGTGGTCGAGTGGTTTAGATCACCGGAATATCGATTCGAAGTTCCGTAGGTCCGAACCAAAGTTTTTTTTATGTATCAACGAAATCTTCGGTATTAGCGTACATTTACTGATTTAAATTAGTAACCCTTTGTATCGGTTGACGGTGAAAGAAAATATTGTGAGGAAACCTGAACGCTTCAGAAATGTTCTTGTAGTACCAATCGCTGTCTGATGCGGTGATTACCGCGCTTCTCGAGAAGAGGCCTCATTGCCCAGCAGTGGGACACTTCAGGGTGGTATTATTATTAAGCATAATGCTCGTAGAAAGGAAGACCTCGAATGGCGACCATGCCGCGAAAGATGCAGCGTAGGTACACCTACAAGGTAAAGTGACGACCTAATGAAAATTGCGGGAACCCATTGGATGTGACCAGCACAGGACCGATCGTTGTGGCGATCTTTAAGGGAGACACAAATCCAATAGCGGACGTCTTTCGACTGAATGCATGGATATAATATGTATCACAGAACAAAGATTGTTTGTTGCATTATTTTTTTATTTTGTTAATTATGAACGTGTAACGTACATACATAATTCAAATAACTTTTAGTTAAGAAAAAGTTTTTTTAATTATTATTATCGAATTTAATTTAAAATATAAAAGATACCTAATAAGATAATTAGACACTTAAAATTATGGTCAAATCAATACAACGTATCATTTTGCAAATTATGCACTGCAGTTGGATTATCATATTATAAAAAAAGAGAAGTGTAAAGTATCAATATTTTACAAGTATATTTAAAGTTTACAAAGTTAAATAAAGTTCATACACATTTGTTCACAACAAGAATATTCTAGGAAAAAACGATTAGATAAACAACTTTTAAATCCTTGTTAAAAGGTATATAATAAATAAACAAATATGCCGAGTTTCAACAGACATTATTCACACACATATATCATATGCATATATGTACATACATAACTACTCATTATTTACATATTATGTTTATAATGAAGCTGCATTGAATATTGCGATAACATGTTATTGTTTTTCTGCGAAATTAAATTTAATTGTAAATAAAATACGATACAAATTATATCACAAGCGATTAATGGCAAAGTTTCTTGATATTTATTCATTATTTAAATTTTAATACCGTCCTTAAAATGGCCAAACTGTTACACCTAGGTCCGTATAATTCCAAATGTCAAAATTATTCTACTAATTAATTTATTTGATAGTATGGACAAACCAATCCGTTTCCGTAACAGAAAATATAGAATATCCGAAATAAAATAGTATCCGAAACCGTATCGGATATATTTCGAATAATTTTATATACGGGCAAAGTTGAATGACATACGGCCGAATACAAAAAAATACTTAAAATCATTATAATACATATTATTCCTCAAAGGTATTTTTTCCTGGCAACGCCATATCCATCTTAATTGTTCGTCAAATTTAATGATTTCAACATCGTTTTAAAGCTTATTTTCTCCACTACTGACGAATAATATAAAAATACATAGTTTAAAATAAATGTGTTCATTAAATAATTGTTAAGAAAATCGTATTGAATTGAATTCCTAACTCTATGAGTTATTTCTCAAATATGTGAAGAATGTAATTTCTGCAACTATAATTATCCGAACCTATCGGATATCCGAAGTAATGCAGGTAATCCGCATCCATAAACGAAACCGATTAAATACTCATACAAGATTATTTGTATAGACTATAGACAGTAGTTATGGCGTAACTAAAAATAGTACAGCGAAATTCAATAGTCAGCGATTCAATTGCAAATTGAAATTGGTATTCAGGTATACAATTGGTTGATCCCGAAGGGAGGCAGCTTGTTGGTAAACCATACATTACTTGCTATTATAACATTAGTCGAATTGTAAACATTTACCGCAGTCCAAAGTTTAACACATCTTACAATATATTGGCAATGACAATTTACAAAGCCTTGTTAACATTGCATAGGTACCTGAGTATTGTGATATAAATACTTCAAGCACATAGTTATATAGCAACAAGCACAAAGACAGTAGAGAAGTCATCATTTAAAGATTCCACGATTTATTGTTCCGTGAGTTTCAACGATTATTAGCGTCAGAAATTTTGTATATTTATTATGGGTCACCGATATAACAAAACATTGTACATTAAAAATACTATAAGACATTGTAGTAACATTTTACACATTTAAAAGTGATCACGGCATGCTCGGTCAATAATCATACTTAAGAAATAAATTGAACTATATAATAATCACAAGTAAATAAAAATTTAAGAAGCCCCTGACTGAATTAACCTATTCATTATAACAATTCCAATGAAACCCAAACTCGATATAGATGAAAAGTTTTGTATCGTGCAGATTCTAGATGATGCTGCAGCATCAGCTCAAGGTTTGCATGGTGTTTCTAATATTATTGAAGTAACAGAATACCGACTCGATCAGACCTGTGAAAGATGCTCACTATCAACTACAAAAGAGCTGATAATCTTCAAATAGGTGAACTTTCTTTATCGCACTGACTATACTGTTAGCCGTACGGGCCTTGAAGCCTCAAACGGCTTTTACAGCTTCACTCGGGCTTGGGGGCGAGCGCTTAAGGCACTCAGCCACATAGCTGAACAGATCTTGTTGAATCAATGCTAAGGACACTCTCGATCAAGATTCTTTTCAAACAATAAAAAACGAGATTGAAATAGGTTCAGCCGTTTGAGAGCTATAACGTCATAGACACAAACACAAACACACACAGACACACCTACCCACACGCACTGGTTTTTCGATAGTGAAAATTGGATGAAAATTTAATTTGATTTGTTGCCGGGATTCATATAAATCGATACTAAAATCCCGGGAACGAAGAGATAAGTCGACTGTAATCGTAAGCCCATAAAAGGATAGTACTCAATACATTGTCTGGCACATAACTCTGCCTTCACATTGTATTGTTACCAAGAGGTTTCTTGAAATTCTGTTTTGTATGACGGTATCTTTCTCGGAACTGTTTGCATCTAGCCTTTTAGATATAGGTGCAATGTACATTACAGGTATGCAGTTATCGGGGGTCAGTGGGAACGTGCCTCACGTTTACAAGTCATCTTTACTTACAAATAGTTGCATAATGAATAACTTAGAAAATAAGGTTTTATTATTTGCCATTTTAATTTTATAGCGAATTCTGGTCTTCTTCTGGTGCAATATTTATTAGGTATAGGTATAAGAATTTCCAATAATAGATATAAAAATAACAGAATAGGTATAAGAATAAACTATAACAACTTTTAGATATCGTATTTTATTTTTATTAATTGTTATACGATTTTGTTAAAAATTTTTACACGGGAAGTTTAAGAAATTGTAAAAAAAGAATCACAGAATAATAAATTTGTACGAATTCTCAACCGATTTTGATGAAATTTCGTAAACAAGAAGCATACTTCAATTTTTAAAATGTAAAAAAATAATTCCAAATGCTTTTTTTTTATCAGCCAATTTATACACGGGTAGTGCTATAAGAACCGTCATAATAATGCATTTAGAAATCATAAAAAAAATTTTTTATAATTAACAACCGATTTTGAAGAAAATTATAGACGGGAAGTACATGACATTCCTCAGTTGATAGGCTATATGAATTGTCAGTAACACGGGTAAAATATAATTATGGGATGATAATAATTACTGCGTAACAAACGTGTGCCGAGCCGGGGCGCACCGCTAGTATACTTAGATTACTAGATGCGAAGCGAAAACGAGAAAGTTAAAATTCAACTTTTTTAAATGTCGTGTCGTAAATACGAATTCTGCGTCTGTCAGTGTCAAGTCAGTCATGTAATAGTCACTTTATAGATAGTAATAAAATATTATATAAAAATTTTGCTCTTTAAAAGTAAAAGCGCAAATTAAAGTGACTGTTTTGTATTGTAAGGAAACGGTTTTCGGAATGAGATATTCCGCGTAGATGTAGCTCTAATCTCCAAAGTAAAAGTACTATTTAAAGTAATATCAGGCTCGATAATATTATCTCTTTTTTTTCGATCTGACTCTTCTGTTAAGCCTTAGACCTGGAGCGTTACGGCTTTTACAGATTCATCGGACTTGGTATATTATATCTGAGTGAACGTATAATATACCGGAGGGATTCATAGCTGTGAATCCATAGTCAGCTAGCTCCTCTTGATGAAATCTAATTTATACTAATCTCAATTAATATGAATACATTGATAGATCTTACAATCTAATTACGCCTCTGGAGTGTACACCAAGAAATCCGTATTCAGAAATATTTCTTATCTCGTTCCATTGAAGTAACTGTGATTAATATTATGTGTAAGTACATGAATCATTTGAACGTTGGCCCGTTTTATTGCGAATTCATTGAGATATTGCAATAATATAATACTGTGAATAGTTATCGATGCAGCTGTTTCAAGTTTATATATTTATTTCGGCGAATTTTAGAGTTAATAACATTGGCCTTTTACCAACGGACCGTATAAGTATTTCAATATCATTACATATTATAAAACAAAATCCTCCGCCGAGTCTGTCTGTCTGAACGTGATAAATTGAAAAATTACCGAATGGATTTTAATACGGGTTGTATCAATGGACGGAGTGATTCATTAGGAAGGTTTAGGTTTATAATTCATTAAAGTTTCTTGTAAGTTAGTTGAAATATGACGATGATTGTTCAAGATGTCGGAAAAAATCATGCCGACTGGGAGTTATACTGGCGTAAACCAATATACGAAGCCCCGTGAAGCTGTTAAAGCCATCTGAGGCTTCAGGGCCCTTATGGCTAACAGCATAGTCAAATAAAAAAAAAACAATAGTATTATATGTATTACTCTGCTACCCGTGTGAAGCTTGGGCGGTTGCTAGAATTATATAAAAGCAAATATTGTTAGTTATTGAATTACGAATAACAGTGTCTAGTATATTCCTTAGAATACAATACTCGTTGGTAGTGAAATTATAATTAAAATCATAAAGTGTATACTGTAATTGCAAAGCCATTATTTGATTGATGTAGGCGTTACTTTGCGGAAATTCGTTGTAAATTATTTGAGTGTACTTTGCTATTTCCGTCTGGATGTAATTGTCAATTATTAAGTGTTTCTGTGAGAAACAGCGTTTTGTAATTATTGACGGGTTTCTGAAAAAGTTAAACTTGAAACTAATAAAAAAGCGTAATATTAGTAACTGACACTATAATAAATAAGAGATGCTTTCGAACCGGTAGACCCATCAATTGTAAAATGCTGTTTGATGCAGGAAGACGTAACGGCTGTAAAACAGGTCCAGACAGAAGTAGCCAAGGAATAACAAAGAAGCAGGCTCTTAGCTCGAAGCGTACGAGGAATTATATGAGTTAATTACACCCCCACGTTATTGAATTAGCTTTCGATGCCTCGTGGTTCTGCTTGTGCATAGTCAATATTTGGCCTATTTGCCTACACCACGCCAGTGTCATTATAAATGATTTGATATAATAATTTAGAAAAAAAAACTAAAAAAAAACCATTATTTACGACATTAAACAATGCGAAGTGCTAAGGAGTGGATTTTGCTCAACATATCAGTATTTGCTTGGCTTACTGTCTTCATAAGCAAGCGATCAGTCAGCGTAATTTATAAAAATAAGCATTGAAATCCCTTTGGACTATGCTCATTATTTTGGTTTACATTATGTATATATAAACAGATTTATATTATCTAAAAGTAACAAACTTTTCAACTCTCTTTCGTTATGTCCGCGTGAAGGTGTAGTATTATATGGTTCTTTGAGCGAAATCTCAATCGATAATTACTGAGCATGCGTACTTACTTCAGGTCTGATTGCAGTCATGTGTGATGCTTTAAATAATAGTTTAGTATCATGATTAGGATATACAAGAAAGGAGTTTTTCTAGGATTATGTATACATGATACATACAGCTTGAAGATATTTTTATCCTTGCCTGGCTAGCTCTTCTTATAGTAGCACTGTGCCTAATGGTTAGCACAGTAAAATCCGAAAACAACGGTGACCACGAATAAATCGTCAATTCACCGGCGGTCGTCACTGTCGTACCGGCCTGTAAGCCTGTCGGCAACTAGATGTACGCTGGGTGATCCCGAAACGTGGCAAACTAAATTATAGTCATTGTGATGGTTTTATCACTATGTGGAAAATTGTCGCGGCCCAATCCTACCATACAGCAAACTATTAAGTATACCTTAACTATTAAGTAACTACTCTTCAACTATCTAAATCTCTTAAGTTTTACCCTCTATTAAGTTAAAAATCTGTCAACAAATATATATAATACTAAGTGTGCCCGAGGCTCCACTCGCGTGGACTACTAAAAAAGTGTTTTATTTTTTATGTGGATCCCTAATTATTATTCTAAAATCAACGTACTATAACATCAGATCTCTGCCAGTGAAAGGCCTGTCAATATCGGTCCAACCCTTTCGAAGATTACCCGGAACAAACAGACAGACAAAAATTGGTTTTTGTTATAGGTATCGTATATATACTTTCATAAGCATTTAGTAAAAATCTGTTATTATGATATTACATACAGACACTTAAATTTTATTATATGCATAGATTGCTTTATTTTTAATCTTAGCATATTGTCAACTTGAATGACGTCATCACTTAACATAAATATTTTGGTAATATGCTGCTAGGCTTTACCATAATAAAAAATCTATAATCGGTCGGTGACCCTTGAATAGTCAACATCGCTGACTGATCAATTGTTTCACAAGGACAGATGACTAATAACTTCAGGGTCTAATATCATTTGTTTACCATTGCAATACTACGTTATAGGTACATAAATAAACATGTAATTAAGTTGTCAGACTCATATATATTGCACGGTAACGGATGACTAATTATCTGATCGTATTCTAAGTATTGCTTTTTTATTTTTTATCAAATGTAATCTAACATATATTTATGATTCATTTAATGATAAGTATTATTTCATAAAATTGTCTTACAATATTTTACACTTTATGATATAATCTGTGTACATTTCTTCGTCTTCTTTTTATTTAATTGCAATATGTATTTAACAACAATTCTGCTGACATCAAGTAAATAGTTTTTTTTAATATCCTTTAATCTTCATATATAGCTCTAAGGAGATAGCGATTCCCTTGTTAAAACTGTCCAAGGGATTTTTTGGGGCAACATAACTAAACTTCATCACGTAAAATGCTGCGAAAATTACATAATGCATAATTACATGATTACATGCGAAAATACATAGGATTAAATAACACAAGTCTATGATTAAAAATAAAAGCCACCACATCACAAATCAAAAGCCCGCCAAAACTCATCAAACATAACTATTTATATACATATATTATTTAGATTTAGATTTTAGGCATTACTTTAGGCATGGAACATTTCATGGATCACTGCTATTATTCATATGAAGTGAAAAATAATTTGTCATATGACATTATGAGTTTGACTGTTAGTTTTGATATAACGCATTTTAAGAATACATTCTAATGCGTAGAATTCGTTTGTTACATAATTAAGGAGCTAAAAAAATTTCGCTCGTATATTATGTAAAAAAAAAATTGTATTCATACAGACGGAGGAGTTTAATTGCGGTAACTCACGGTACTTCTAGCAGTCAGAAATTAATACAGCCATGCTGTGAACAGTTATCTTAAAACAGCAGATTTTCTATTATCACCTGTGAAATAGAGTAATGAAAAATGTAACCTAACTGCTGTATAATAAAATAGCTATAATTTCCATTCCTAGTTTAAACATGTTTTTCAGGGTTGCCAAGTAATGTAACAGAGTAAATTTGACACCTCTTTGAAGGAGTTTACGATAAGTTTCGGTTATAAGTGTGTCGCACAATCCTATTAAGCACATCATTAGCATCATACCCGTATACGTCATGGTTAGCTTTTGCTATGCGTAGCTCTGAAGCCCTAAATTTATTAACACATCAGCACAGTGTTATCAAATCTTAAGAAATTAATTTTCAAATAGTGTTTCGGATCCCGTTATTTTAAAGTGTTCTGTCCTCAGTATTTTACATGAGACTGTGTTGAAAAAAGGCTTACCTGAATCATAAGCAGCTAATTGTTACAGGTAGGGTCGCTACCCTTACATTATACTTTATTTCACATAGTTTGACTTTTCTAGGTTTCATTTTACATAAATAGTTAAAAGAGCAAAAAGGTTGATCGTAATTTAATACACTAACTTACTTTTCAGTCTTCGCTATATCTTACGACATACTTTGTTTTAATGCAATGTAATTTTGACGTACCACTAACAGTTAATATACTGTATTTGCTCAAACAGAAGGTGGCATGTGGCAGCCCTAGTTCCAGGCTAATGATAAAAGAGAACGCCAATGTAGATATGAAGGAAGCAGACAATTTGACCTCGCGAGCAGCCATTTAAATAATAATATAAGATATAGAAAATATTATGATCATAATTATTGTTTATATAATGTTTTTTTCTGAGAAACAAAATGTTTTACGAGTTTGTTTTTGAAAAAACAGTCGAATGTAGATTATACGTGGGCGTTGAATTAACAAATAATATGTTAATATACTACATTAATTTATGTTTTTTTTAGTATAAAATATTTTACGATTATTATTAGAGGTTTATAATTACAATACAACGTATATGTATTATTTACAAATAATAATAAATTATATTTTGGCCGTTAAGACAGCGGCGACCGTCGATGGATTTAGATCTCTCGGTGGTCACCGTTGTGTTTGGATTGTACTGTGCTTACCATTAGGGACAATAGAATCAATGTGCCGAGCTAATATAAAAAAATATAAGTGTATTAAAGCTATCAGAATAAGTGAGTCTATTTAGCACAGATTTTTGTCTTTTTCTCAAATTTGTCCTTTTTACAATTATGCCAATTTTTAGTCCTAAATTATCATCTATAATGGAAAAAAATAAAACACATTTAGATCAACCGATATATTATTCTAGTATAACTTATGTAATTTTTATTTTTTATTTCAAGTTTTTCTATGCTATTATAAAGAGGTAAAGTTAGTAAGTTTGTAGGAGGTACAAGTAAGGTAAGTAACTCTTAGTAACTATCTACTAATACTAGCCTAGTAACCAAGTAGTAACTACTGATCCGATTCTAAAAGTTCTTTCACTAATAAAAAGCTAGTAATTAACGCGATAGATGTCTATTTTCTATAGTTTTTGAGTTGAGTCGACTATATTAGTTTTAACAAAAACAAGTTATTTATAATTTACCCAATAATCCACCTGTATATAGCTTGAACTCGGACTCGTCATTCACCGCGAATCGCCTTCGCGAAGCTAGGGATACAGGTTTTTATAAATATCGATATATGTAAATATATCCATATATCATAGGCATTAAAATATGGATAAGTGATTATCAACCGTCTTAATCCGATATTAACGTTATTTTTAGTATTCAAAAAAGCTTAAAATTACTGTTAATATTACGAAATTGAAGTTAATGTGTAATTTTAAATGTTATATTTGTTTTCTGAATTTAAATTTTCTTCTTCTTCCTTTTATTTAATGGCTACTGTGTTCGTTCATAATTCTGCCACCATCACGTAAATATAGCATATATTACAATCTTAAAACTCTAACATGGAAGGTCCCTAGTAAAAACTGTCCAAGGAGTTTTTGTGGTAACTTTAAATGATAGCCCTATAGAGTTATTATTTATAATCCACTTCATTTGTACACACCGAACTACGTCACGTAAAATGCCGCCAAAATTGCATAATATTGGGCCAAATAACATAACCTTATGAATTAAAAATATTGCTTTGTGCAGCACCGTACATGTGATCTTTAGTGTACTGTGACGTAATAGTAGTGGAAGGGGAAAAAGAGAGCGGATAGTGTAAACTGTGTATTAGATATACCTACAATGTATTTCGTCTTTTTCATATAACTAAATGTGCCTAAACGTGAAGCGTCCTTGAAATTTCACTCTCAATTCTCAATAAAATGCATCACATAATATATAAAGTTCCCGCCAAAAATTCGATATTTAGTATTTTCGAATATAGGTATCATCAGTTTTATCATATCGATAATGTTCTGTCGATATATCGTTGCAAGCCTACTTGTAGTTCTGTTCGTGATGGGAGCGGTCGAGCGATGCCTCGACGTGACGGTTGTCAATAATCACATAATGACTGAAATCACGAGGATTACTGACCGGCGACCGCATGATTCCATCATAACTCTCGACGTCTGATCTATGCATTAGTAATTACGTTCGTTGTATTTCTTGTGAATATATTCGCGGTGTGGCGGCATGCTGTCGCGAATATATACCTAATACCTATCTTTAAAAAAAGGTATACCTACCTCAAAACGTCTAAACTTTTGCAAAGGATTGGAGCATGACTAACGTGCCATTTTTTTGTTCTCTCAGAGCAAGACGCCGTTAATATTCATTTTAAAATAAAAGATATATTTATAATATTGCCATGACTTCTGATTCATTACTGATCCGCTTCTTACAGTCGTAGCGTGAGGTTATAAAGCCTATATTGCTTATAACTATGCTACTTCCTTAATGCAAAAATCTCAATAAATTGGCAAAAAGAAATTTCCTGATTTGTCAGGTAGTTCCAAAGATAGCGCGTACAAACAAACTCGTGATCTTTATAATATTAGTATAGATTAAATATAAGTTATTTATGCGCAAATGGATATTATTAAAATAATGTTTTCATATTAAAATATCAACATACAAAGTTCACTCCACTTATGGATATTATTTCTCAAAGGTCATTCGTAACTTGTAATAATCACAATGCATTCACCGCTTTATCGTATTTATAACTTTTAAGCATAATGACTAGTATACACGAGCTTAGCAACTAATGCTTAGTACTTGTCAATTACAATAATACCTTGCGTGTAAACATGCTAAATTAGTTATTAGTATTAGTGAAACCGCTAGTGCAAGTGAATAGAAGCAATCCTATTTACTAAGTGACAAGCTGTCTACCATAACATAACCTACTAAGCACTTGTCGCTTGCTGACCGTGAGAACAGTGGCGGCGGTGTTCCGGAGTTGTTGTTGTGTCACTTGTCAGTAAGCAGGTCAGTACTGAACGATTGGTACTAATGACAAGTACTAAGCTCTTGTAAAGAAGCCACAAACTATCACGTGCATGTTGAAATATAGCGCGCATACGTTTCATAATAATGAGAATGCCCTTAAGTGGAACGTAAAAAAGATGAAACAAATGTATAAAAAACAATGAATACCATATTACTGGTATACAATTGAATGATAAAAAGACCTAACTGATTTAAAATAAAGAAAGAACTTCACTAGTAATCGTAGTTAATATTCATATAATATACTAGCTGTCCACTCGCGTTGAGTTTTTCCAATTTCGTTCAACGGCCAACCCGTGCCGCATCACACGAACCGCTCGTACTACCTACTTCGTTCTGGCTTAACTTACTTTGTGACCTACACTTTATAATTTATAAACTTCCCTCAATAAATAGGCTAAATGCAAAAATATTTTTTAATCTGACTGCCCGGTGAATACCTTACCTTAGTTTGACATCACATTGACATCATGTGTCATAAAATATGTGATAAAAATTACATATAATATGATATACAGTCAAACCTGGGTAACTGAGAACTGGATAAGTGAGAAAACTCTATAAGTGAGAGTAATAGCCAGGACCCGTCATTTTAAGCTCGCAAACCCTCTATTAGCGAGAAACAGAAACCTTTGTAAGACAGAGTCGTTTTTCCCTCATGGACCTCCGTAAGAGATAGACTGCTACTTATCTATACCTCTATAAGTGACTGTCGAGCTTTATTTATTTATATTATTTATGAGAAAACAAATTACAATTTAAACATCTGCTATTTTATGACTCATTCTTAACTTTCGTGGAACTTCCTACCATTGTTTTTGTATTGTTTTCTCGTCAATATTGTACCTATTCTATTTCATGCAACTAAATAACGTTATTTGTTATAATGTTATTGCTGCGTACCTCTATAAGAGAGAAACGCTACCCATGTACCTGTATTAGCGAGAAACTCGGGTTAGTGAGAAACCTCTATAAGCGAGAATGAGATTGTGCTCCCATGAACACTCGCTTATCCAGGTTTGACTGTATAGGTAAATTTAGATATAGGTCGTGTGTTCACTGAGTGGTAAGTTCCAGCCTCTTGAAACGTTTGAGTTCTGAATGGTATCAAACTATATTCCATTAGTACTTTTGAAATCAGCACTAACTCACGACCTTGCTGTTGATTTAATCGCAACTAACTTCGATCGAGTTCTTCTTTAGACTCGAAAAAATGCTATGAATCGAGTTGTTAAATCGAAAATATACAGATAGCAAAAATAATAATAATAATAATAATAATAAATTTTATTTCAGTTTTTACAACCATATTAGTGTTAGTATTAGTGTTAGTATACAAATTCTTAATCTAGTGTTAGTGTTATTAGTAACTTAATTTTATTATTAATTAACAACTTAATTTTATTATTAATTAATAACATACACGCCTTGTCGTACATGTAATATAGCCCAATGGATACGAAAAGGACTATCTTACCTGCTAGCTAGTACACCCATAATGCTGTTAGGACTACCCCAGATCCGCTTCAGCATCGAAGCAGATCGCTGACGCATGATGGCGTAAAAGTCATCAACTCTGGTTTCAGCGAACATAGCCGACGCGCTACAGAAACGTGGCAATCCCAAAAACATCCTGAGTGTATTATTATACTGTACGCGGAGAGCGTTGTAGGCCTTCTGCGTATACCTAAACCACAAACTGCACGTGTAAAACGTTTGGCAGTATGCTCTAAACAGTGTTAGTTTTACTGGCGTCGTGCACCGCGCAAATCTACGGGCAAGCATGTTGCATCGGGCCGCCAACGCTCTGCGCTCCCTGTCTATGTCTTGGTCATCCATAAGCCGATCCGTAATCACGTGTCCGAGATACTTGAACTGAGTCACAATGCGTAACGCAGTACCCTGTAATATTACGTTAGGAATAAATAGAGGTGTTTTATCCCTGACCTTAAACAACATTAATTTACTCTTTGTAGCATTGTACCTCAAGCCGTGAGAATTAGCATACCGCTCACAGATGTTTAATAGCTTCCTTAGACCGCCGATTGACGGACTGAGCAGAACCATGTCATCAGCGTAACTTAAGTTATTGATCATTTTACCATCAACAGAACAACCAACCTGAGTGCTGCTCAGCTCACCAATCAGCTGGTTCACATATAAGTTGAATAAACTAGGTGAGGTAAGGCCCCCTTGCCTAACACCACAGTTTAACCCATATGACACTGATCTCGCTTCTGCCCACCTAACATAATTCAGTTGGTTAGAATACCAGTATTTAAATATGTTCACAATCTCTACAGGTACTTCAGTCTCTTTCGACAATTTTTGCCACAGAACATCGTAAGAGACTAGATCGAATGCCTTAGACAAGTCAAGAAAACAAGCATACACAGGTGTTTGCCTACTGGTGTAGTAATGGACAGTTTGCTTTAAGCATAGAATTGCGCTCTCAGTAGACAAACCAGCTCTAAACCCAAATTGTGCATCTTGTAACTTAATATGACTTTCAAGCTGCCTTCCAAGCAGACTATCCAGTACCTTACCGATCACTGTCGCAAGCGAGATTGGCCTGTAATTATCCTTATCAGAAGGATCTCCCGTCTTATTTTTAATTATCGGTACAACTACCGTGGTCATGAGGTCCTCCGGCAAGTATGAGTGACCTATACAGAAATTAAATAGCATGCTGAGCACTCTATGTAAATGCACACCTGCAAACCTTAAGTGCTCAACACTCAAACTGTCATGCCCCGGGGACTTACCGCGCTTCATTGTTTTTATAACATATTTAACATCTTTTGATGAAAAAGTGACGTGTGGACCACCCTCACACAAGCTCAAAGCCTCCCCTGGTAACCTACTTATAAACGGTGGTTCAACTTTAAATGTATCCTTGAACATATTGGCGATCTCACTATTATGTGTTAAACCATCTACGCTAGCCGGCAAGTGCGGCTTAGTGTTTAAGGAATTAGTAGGAAAAGCTACAGAAAAAACAATTACGAGTTGTTTCTAAAGAGAAAAGTAACTATGTACATTATTAGAAAATTAGTTTATAGTCTTGTTGATATACCTACACAAAGCGTGTGTGTCACAGAATGTTAAAATTATCTTACTGTTTCTAGAAATAGCCCAGCCCTCGTGCAATTAGTGTTCAGGTATAACTGATTCATCGAATGCGTGCTTGGCGATATTCTTCATGTATTTATAGGGGCTGGTGACCTTGTAATATAAAACCGAAATAAATTTCTCGGAACACGTTCTAACGAAATACGATCATACTGATATGTATGTTTCTTTACAAATCAGTAAAAAAACGAATACCGTTATAATCTTCTATAGGTATCTATTTAATTCAACGTCTCTCTGTCTGTCTGGCCGCTTATGTTCTTTCCACGCGATAAACATTAATTTGATTTACATGGTTTTTCCTTTAATTCATAGATATGTTATCAGGCCAGGTTATTGAATATATTTTGTTACATAGAGTAACATGCGAAATAAGCACTGACGATAATGGTGAACTCGGAAAAAATACTCATTTGGGGCGTTTAAATGGCTCACGCTGAGTAAACCATACGATATATAATATTAAATTAATGTTCCACATAATTGTAGATCTACTATCTTCTAGGGATCACTCGCAATAAGCATTTTTCTTTTCTTATTTATCTCATAATTACAATACCTAAATAAAATTACACTTTATCTATGTGTGAAAAAACTAAACAATAATAATGAATACCACGCGAACGGAGCCGCGGTTATCGTTGTTAGTATATTATAAAAGAAAATTAATAATGAAAAGTTTAATACAAAGTAGACTTTTTGAAGTGAAAACTTCTTTAGCACCGTTGTGATGTGAAACTCGATGAAACGAAAAAGCAATAGTTAAAAGAGACAACAGTATACATCTATAAGATTTAGCCTACGAAAGAATGAGATAGAATACATTTACATTATACGCGGTTAATGCAAGTCCCGATTTACATGATTGTGATCGTCGTCGGATTGCCCTAGTTAATTTTTGTTAGAGTCAAGTGTCCCATCCTCCCCCCTTACGGCTAAATAGTTGTTATTGGATATGATATGTAAAAAAGGAAAACTATTAGAAATAAGTAGGCTTTATAAGTTAATTGGTGATTGTCGACCAACTTATAAAATGTATTGGAAGAAGTAATTTCGTACAAATTCCATTGAAAATTACTTAATACCCCCCCCCCCCCCCATCTAAGACTGCATATTGTAACTGGCAACTTCAGAACCGTATACTAAGAGTGGCCTGACTCACACATGGTTTAAAAAAAAGTTTTGAAAAGTGTTTGTTTAATAATCGTTGTTGCATTTTGTTTGACTGCTTTATAACTTACTCGTATCTATGATACTATTATAAAAATGTAAGTTTGTATTTTTTCCGATTAACTATTGCCTAGTCCGATTCTAAAAATTCTTAAACTAATAAGAAGTTACATGAACCCTGAGTGATATAGGCTGTTCTTATTATAATTTATATTGTCACTTAGGCGAACGAAGTCTTTGATGCGCGGCGGTTGCGAGCAGTATAATGCCGTTTTACGTTGATTCCTAATAATGTACAATGTTACTCAGTAATGCAAAAAGTTCTTCATTTCTTCTTATAACAGACGGCAATATAAAGCCGAACCGATGTGTGAACGTCACTTAAATAAAAAACAAAAATGCACAAGAATTCTAAGCAATTACGTTCTTGCCATCGTCGGCGGCGTTCTTTTAGTAATCTACAGGTATGTATTATTTACAGCTAATAAGTGTCAGTAAAATGACCACTATCTCATAATTTTTAATTTCATTCGCTATAACGGTATGTGACTTATTCTGTTATTTGTCGTTAGTTATTGGTTATTAACTCATTATCTATACATATAATAAAATTGAAGTGTCTGTTTGTAATGTCAAGATAACAGGTTTTTACTAAATCGACGGCTCCCACGCATAAAGTCGAAACACATTTTTGAGTAAAATTGTATTTTTGTGTCATTAGAACCATAATATACCGTATTAATCCCTAATTACTGAATTCCTGAATACTAATATCTTCTATAAATTATGAGTTTTTGAATTACACAAATGAACTATATCAGTAACGTTTACAAAAATAGCTCTCCTGAAAAATATCGTTTTTAGCCTTACGACCTTATGCGTGGGAGCCGTCGAAATGCGTTTATGTATGCGTATACACATTAACAATAACAACATACCCATTTTTTAATTTTTCGACTATATGTCGGACTGTTTGTTCCGGCTAATCTCCGAAACGGTTAGACCGATTTTGATGGGACTTTCACTGGCAGATAGCTGATGTTATAAGGCATAACTTGGGTTACTTTATTTTAGAAAATGTTAGTTGTTCACTTTTTTTAGTAGTCCACAAGAGAAGAGCCGCGGGCACAGATAGTTATTTCTAAATCTGTCCACTTAACTATTCGCTTTGTTTCTCGGAATGAACCGTAAGTTATTCCACGGTTCGACGGTTTCATTCGTGTTAAATTTATTTGACCATCTCTCCACGGTGCAACGCATCCGTATAGCTTATCGATGTTATCACTTCCCGTACTTACCTATACTTTTGCTTGACGTTCATGATTATTTCTCCGCTCTTTAGGGTTGTAATGTGAAGTTATATAAAATATTGCCTTCCCAAATAATCTATAAAACGCAAAACTATTTGAAGTGAAAACTTCTTTAGCCGCGTTGAAAACTTTTTGGCAGGGGAAAATCTTATGGGTTCGCGTCACCGACATGCTAATGTTAATTGTATATGAATCCTTCTTTAGCCGCGTTGAGCACTTTTTGTAAGGGGGAAATCTTATGGGTTCGCGTCACCGACATGTTGATGTTAATTTTATATCTATATCTATTAGTATATATATCTAATTATTCACTTCTATAGGCAAACACTATGACTCCCATTTTTTTTCAAATCTGACTAGTAGTTCTTGATTAACGCGTTTAAAAACACAAAAAAACAATCTTTTTAGTTTTAAAATATTAATTTGTATAATATGTAGGCCTTTTTTACTAAACTGCTAGACTTACCTTTTACTAAAAAGGAAATCTTGAAATAAAATGTTTATTTAAAAAGGACTGACGTCTGCCTAAATGAAGAATTTATTTCCTATCGTTTTTTCTGTTGTCGGCTTCATAGAGTAACAAATAAAAAATGGATACGGATTGAACCTTCAAATCTCCCTATTAAAGCGGGAAGGTGAATGCGTAGTCAAATAGTTAGATACCGTCGTTAATTCGATGGTCGTATTATACGGTTAGTCGACATAAATCGATTTACATCTCAATTACCTGGGCCGCCTGTTTCATGACTTGCTTAAAAGTTTTGTTTGTGGTGAAGATGCCGCACCGCCATCCATGCTGCGGCGTACCGCTTCAAACGTACTATGCGTTTCAAATAGGAAGATAATTTACAAACTGATATCCTGCATCGCTTTTTGGATACAACTTTATTAAAAAATATAAAATCGGAAAATAACATATTCAAATATATGATGTATGTCACGTGACCGGCCATTAATTTATAAAATACAAACACTTACATTTTTATTACAGTAATTAACAAATTTGTGCTGTACGGGGCATTAGAATTTAGAATTCGTAGGATATTTTCTAATTTTATTAACTTATTCATTGGGTAAAATTCAACGTATTGTCGATTTGCTGCCTGGGTAATTTAAATCTCTTCTTGCCTTCGCAAATATTTATTCAACGTAGGCAATTAAAATAAACATGTTTTTGTTGCTGGCAGTACAATTTTGAAAAGTAATTAGAGTTAAGAAAACTATACCGTTCTAGGTTAGGCAAAGGTCTAGTATCCAGTGGGCGTAATAAATTGAAAAAAGTATTGAGTTAAGTAATGAAGTTGGCGCGGACGAGATTCTCTTCTCCTGTGATCTTCTCATTTGATACGCATAGTAAAATTCTAAGTGACGAACCGATGCGATTCAGAAATGTTTATCTATCATACATAAAATATATAAATATAGTTTAAAATTAATGTTTTCGTTGGAAAAACAGATTGAAAAGCTTTTTCATTTATTTTGCAATGCCAACTTTGATGTGAATGAAAATATATTCAAGACACCATCTATTAACAATCTATTTAACTAACTGACAGGAGTTAAATTATTTACATTCTCTAACGTGTAAAATATTCGCACCGATCAACTAGTACGTTACATAAAGTATTTCAGTTTCACTTATACAAAGGTAAACAATCATGGCCGGTGAGAGCACTGATGTTGCCATGTAACAAAAGAAAAGCTATAATTAATTGAAAAAAAATAAGTACTTTAATTCATTTAGCTGTTAAAAATGTATAAACCTTACTTATGTGTAGAATGTACGACAATTAAGTATGTACCTACAATGAAATTCATTGAATGAGCAGTTATTAGAAAAATATATTGCTAGCATATGTTATTAACACTGACATTTTGAAACAAAATTTAATCACAGTTCTGGGGAGATTATTATAACCGTAAATTCTTTGTGAAAACACACTTTCCAAAAAGTAGATGATATACATACATACATATGTGTTTGTGAAAGTAGATTGTGTTTTAGTATTGTTTGGCTATTTCGCACCAGAGAAGTGAAAAAGTGCAAGATATATTCCTCAAGCAGCTAGGGTTGCCAGAGCCTAAAATATAAAAGTCAGACTCGGCGGTATATTAAGCCGGACATTTTGCACTAAAAGTCGGAAATATATTTTAACATGCCTTTTAAATGCCGGACGTGTATGTTTCTGAAGTTCAATTGGCAATAATTTGGACGCGGTCCACGTGTTCTCGCTCACTCGTTGCCATGGATCGATATTTTTCTCGAGTTTTTTAGTAATAAGCTGGGCAAGATTGACATGTAAATATTTGGTCAATTACGAACGTAAAAGCCGAACGCCTGGCAACGATACCTACTGTACCTACAGCATTTGAAATTAGCATATTAAGGTGCTTACGATGTTTACATGCTAGACATTTAAAGTTTACTAGATATTTCGTATTTTTAAGGAAAATTTAATTATTAAAATAAAATTCATAATTGTCTAAGAATTATTATTTGACCATGCTCCGCATAAAAAGTGGCATCAAATCAAAATGAAAGTAAATACTCAGATACAGCTAGAAAATGTTATTTAGCACAGTGTAGATAAAAATAACAGAGATAATGCCTTGAATGGGCAATACGATAACAACGTTCTCTCGAGACCTTAGTGGCCTTTGACACAGGCGTGTGGGCGAGACAAGGAACGTGCTGGCGCCAACGATCGCCATCGACGTTCACAGACTGGTGGAATTTCTTAATGATGCCGGGTAGAAAGCCACCGAGATCGACGATAAACAAAAGGTTCAAGTATACGTTTGTTGATGAATGTACAGCGATTGCAAGCTCCAGAACGTTCATATTGATACCGCGTTTTTCCACTTCTTTTTATTTAATGGCAACGTGTGAACATACAACATTCTGCCAATGTCACGTGAATAGAATATATTTTTTAATCTTCAGAGTTATAACAGCGCTTCAACAAGATGGCGGCTTTCTTGTTAAAACTGTGCAGGGCTGTTTTGTGGTAACTCAAAATTCGTGCTTCTAGTTATTATTTTCAACCACTTCACTTGTGCCTTAGCTTTTCCTAAAGGATTGCAAAACTTATTTTTTTTTAAATTGAACTACTCAGCCCTTATTATGTCTTTTGGATAATATCGGTTAATATTGAAAATTAATTTACTTAGGTATTCTGAAAGTCGTACTGGTCAGGTGAAGCCCAATTCCGGTGAAACTGTCAAAGCCCCTAATGGCTCCAGTGCCCTTAAGGCTAACAATATATATAGTCAGTTACACTAAAAAAGAGACTGAGGTGAGGTGAGGTTTTTTTATTAGTTGACATTTTTCTGACACGAAATATATCACGCCGACGAAGTCGCAGGCCATGTAATATAAGTTTACGAATTACAATAAAAACCACAACATGACAAATCAAGATCCCGCCAAAACTCTGATAGCGCGTTAGAAGTCCTAATACAGCGGTAACGTTCGACGTTTAAACTTTCAAATCTTTGGCAACAACAGTTTCAACACAAGAATCGGGTACGGGCATTGGGCAACCTTCATGTTTTCCAAGAAATCCGTCGACTGGTCGAGGCGTCGCGTTCGGTGTGAGCCGTGAGGTTCCTGGAACGTCGAACTAAGTTGTCGTGACCGTTTCGATTTTCAAAATAGACGCGTTCTGTTACACGTGGGCTAATATGGGAACACCGATTTATGGCCAGCCAATTAGAGGTTGTGTAATCTTTGAATAAGTGTGGCTATTTTTACCCGTTGACTAGTTCTGAGTGAAAGGGGTTTCCTACGCGTTAAACTCGTTCAACAGGTTGCCGCTACAAACTTTCATCCTTTGATGTTTCGTTTCGTTTTAGATTCTACTGATGTTCGGATCGCGCGTTGCAAGACTGTGGATTATATGGCTTGCCACGGTAGGCCCCATGACATTAATAATATTCTATACCGTATTTGTACTAACGTAATTAGCAGTCACCGTTCGTCTACACGCGTCACCGTGGCCTTATGAAATAAATAATAATTTCAAATTGGTCTCTCTGTGGTATTATATTAGTGTAAGATGACGTCACACAGCGTCAGATCACGCCTACTGAGAGAACGTATGGTAACAACCTCATGAGGTGACCTAATCGTTTGCCTTCACCTTATTTACTTATATACAGAACCGATTAACAACTGTTTATAGATAAAGAACAAAATGAGAAATTGTAAATACAAAATATATTATTTAATCTTATTTAGTATGTACCATTTGTAAGTATATAAATAGTACATATGCAATTATGTAAACACTATGCAATTTATTCTAAAAAAAAATTGCGAGTTAGTTAAAAAAAAAAAACATGTATAAGCCAAGTCGCAAAGGAGAAGCGGCAAATTAACCGAACCGCCTTACGTAGATTCGACAATGAACCCAAACGCGGGCAACGTAGAGGCGGATTTTCCTGGACACAGGTTCGGATCAAAGCAGTATTTCAATCAGTTAGTTGGACGAAACAGTCGACCGTTCGGAGTATTCCTCCATTGAAATTTAAACTAGCCGTGCGTTCTGGGAAAAGTTGTGCGAGAGCGCCTTTTTGCATCGCTTGGTTTTGCTTTGAATCCCAACCCAACATAGAAAGAGGCCTGCTGCAGCTGCGCCGACTGTGCAAAATTAATTGATGACTGAATATTAAGTGACGACTCCCTGATAAGTCGGTTTCTAAATGATTTTTTTATTATTATTTCTGTAATATTTTTATATATTATTTCTCAAAGGTGTTTCTTTGCGGGAACGCCATATCTTCCTTAATTCTTAAAATTAATGTTTCCCCAAGATAATTTGATTAAGATCTTTATTAATATATTCAACTGACTAATATGTAGGAGGCGCCATCAATAATTTGTTTAACTAATATACCATCTAAGTATTAGATTGTTCACATTCTTTAGCGTGCAAAATATAAGCACGGGTCAGCTAGTATTAATCAAACCAGTGACTCTTCTTTCAAGTAATATTAATATCCTTGAATATAATACCATACTATTTTAATACACTAGTGAAAGTATAATGTCTTATTTGTGTTTTAATATAAATATGTATAAAGTACATCAGTTTTACGAGTCATATTCGTTAAGTATAGCGTAGTTAATGAAGATGATAAAAATGCAGATCGTTTCTAAGAAGCACATCAATACAAAGCACTTCCTAGAGTTCGAGGTCAGAGGCGAACGTTGCATAAAATTTAATAGCAGCGTTCATAATATTAACGGAGGCATTGTCGGTCCTTCTGCGAACAATAACCCGCATACGATTTTCATAATGAGACAATGCAAAAAGTAAATAAAAAAATGAAGTCATAATGCTGGCGATTTCTCATAACAACCCTCGGGTCGGAGGCTTCCAAGGATTAATTACGTGTTCCGAGTAGGGCCGCCACCGGGCCATTCGATTCTCGGTAAACTCGAATCGAAAAAGGAGCAAAAACGGACGCGACGCTTTCTGAGAACACGCATACCTGCGGCCGCGCAACCATTCCACCTTGTTCCGCCCGACCCGACGTTTCGAGATATCTCGCATTTTCCTAGTAGTTACTGTATCAACTAAAACGTATTCTCTTTTTCATAACGTGTAACATTAAAATAAATCTTTTTCGCTTTCTAATTACTTTCTTCATGAGATGTAAAAAGCCCTTAATTGTATGTTGATTCTTAGATGTATATGTATAATTATATTAAACAATAACTATGTATCAATCTTTTCAAAAAAAATGACAATATTTACAATCAAGAGTTCACAAAATTCTTTAAAACAAAATTTTATAAAATTATCTTCGATAGTAAATATAAAAATGTATCGATGGGAATGAAAAAAAAAAAGAATATATGAATATAAAATATTATGATTTGTTGAATGTGTTGTAAAAAATCTGGTAAAATGGATACATTTTAAAGGATGGATACATCCTCCATCGATTGACGCAAGCGAGCTAATGTTTACAAATATGCCGAAAAATAGTTACAGTTATTTTTCCACATATGTTGCTAATGCATGTACGTAATTCCTGATGTATGAGTTTCTATTCAACGATTGTTGAGTAGTTGTCTTAAGCATTTTGTGCGCTGAGGTGAAAAAATCGTCTATTTTCTACAAGGGTTACAAGGAGCGGCTTCCTGTACCAACACATCATATTAGTATCCGTACTTTATCATTAATGGCTTGGCGCGATAGTAACAGGTGTGCTCTATGACCACACGCACTTTATTACCAAGCAACAACCGACTTAAGCGCTCGCCCCCGAGCCCGGGTGAAGCTGTAAAAGCCGTCTGAGGTTTCAAGACCCTTATGGCTAACATTACAGTAGTCAAATCGAAAAAAAGAGACTTGAGGGATTCTTGCTTCAGCCGTGGAATAGTAACATTCTCGCTCGAGCTATCGGATCGTGAAAACCTCAGTAATCAAGTCAACTAACTATAATACGCACTGTTCCTGAGTGACGTCACGCTGCCTATCCGGGCCACGTAAATCATTACAACCTCTACCAATAAAGGTGTTACGAATGTAGAGTCCAGAACCTATGTTAGTGTAAGATATTTTTGGATTTAGCATTTAGCACATTTCTTTTTTGTTTCTGAATATTATTAAAATGGTTTGTAATAAATATAATAAACAAAGTGATATGATACATTATATGCTATTAAAATAATACACATAAAATAGGACACTCATTCTTATTACATAATAAAACTACTGAACGGATTTTCATACAGTTCTTATCTTTTTTTTTCTGACTTTACTGTTTACTTATACAGCTTCATCGGGGTTGGGTTTTCATCAATTGACGGAGGGATTCATGGGGAAGGTTTAGATGTATAATTCATTAAGGTTTTATGTAAATTTGCTGAAATATGACGATGATTGTTGAAAATGTCGAAAAAAATCATGCCGATTGGGAGTTTTACTGGCGTGTGCCGCGTAAACGAATAGAATAATTATATGTATTACTCTGCTACCCGTGCGAAGCCGGGGCGGGTTGCTAGTATTCTAAAAAATAATTATATTAAAACCGACTTCAAATAAAAATAAATGCTACAAAGTAGTGAATGCAGTCCAACTCGTACCCAGAAGGATTTCTTATGTGTAGATTTGGACCTACAGGGCCTCACGTTTGAGTTCTCTATATTCCTTGTACCTACGGAGGTGCAAAAGCCAAGGGACTTAAATAATTAATCATTAACGAATATAAATAAATATATTCAATTATTTTATAAATATTTTAACGATAAACTACTTACTTCGTGGATTAAAAAATTAAAACTCAACTCATGAATATAAATGTTACTAAAAAATTCGAAACTTGCTAAATTTACAGTTCATTTGTAAAATATTTACCTTCTTAATCGTAAATTTATCGCCTTAGCTTAGCTTTTATGTATAAATAAACGCGTAATGTACATAGTAAGTAAAACGCGTTCTGAGATCTCCGACTATGAAATAATAAAAATCCGATCACAATCCATTGATTACTTTTACGTGATGCACGTTCAAAGTACTATTTAAACAGACAGGTTTTTTTTTGTTTTATTGCTTACAGAATATATATAACCCTTAACTATTCATTTGTGCACAAAAAAGTAGATAGACACGTAAGTCACACTCGATGTTATGTGACGCATATACGCATAACATCAAATAACTTTATTGTGTCTTTGTTAAAATATGCGCGCGCATCGTAAGAAATCATTGTCTTTTCCTAGCGCTTCTAAAGAACTATGACTTGGAAAAATTTATTGTATGTCGTAATTTTTTGAGATAATCTAACCTCTTATTAGTAAACAGTTAGATGTGATTTTGTTGCAAAAGAACTACATAAATTAGATTAAAAATTAAATTCTACAACTCGGCTTATTTAGTCAACATATATAACAATTTCTGGACTTTTGATGTATAGATCGGTTGAAAATATAACCGTGACACAATTTGACTTCCATTCCTTTAAAGTTTACACGATGAAGCTGTAACGAATCGCTTAGAGTGACGACAAAAAACAGTTGAAGCCTCCCACGAAGACGTTCAGCCCGTTGTTAGTGTTGATAGGTGGAACCGAGTAGTTTTATTAATGCACGAACTTTTATAATTTGAATAAATATAGAAAGATTATTGACACCCCTACCTAAATAATTGTAAGTATAGTTTAAGATCGAGATCTTCGAAGTTTGTTCCTGGTAAGTATTTCTGCGAAAAGTCTAAAAGTAGGTCGTTAGATAAAATTCTAAACTCTTTACTTTAGCAATACGAGAATACGACACACACGGTAAATCCCACAAGCTTTTTAGACAAAATGTTTATTTCTCCAAGTCGTCTTAAAGTTTCACCATATTAACAGTACAACTTATTAATTGAAGTCCACACTTGATAATAGGCTCCTTTAAAGATTGATTATAACACCCATGTTACGATAAAGAAAAACGAAAAACAGCAATATTATATGGTACTAAATGTGCCCTCGGCTTCGTTCGCGTAAATTACAAATATCGTCGATCGAGCGCACGCGCAAATCGTGCCACCCCCGCTCAGAAGACGTAAGACAAAAATGCTTATTGTGGGTTACCCCAGAAGATATATGCTGCCGCAGATATTTTTGTAGGTCTTTTTAAGATGTACACTTTTGTAGCACATTAATTTGACGTAATTATCTCGTAAGGTTTACTCCGCGTAAGCCATTTAAGCGCCCTAAAAGCGTATTTTTTCCCGATTTTATTCAACATTATCGTCGCTGCTTATTTCTTATGTTACTTTACCTAACAAAAAAGATACTATATCCCGGCGAGATAACATAGCTAAGAATAAAAATAAAATACATGTAAATCGTATAAATGGTTTTCGCGTGAAAAGAACATAAACAGACAGAGAGACGTTGAGTTTTATAATATGTAGTATAGATATACCCCAAAAGAATACCTATTCCTCATCATCACAGAGTTATTAGACCTCATGAAGAAAGATAGGCACGTCTCCTATTAAATTGTACCTACCATAAATGCGAATCACGAATGTGAAAAAATAGATAAGCAAAATAACCGCTAAATCACAATACTCGGACGACAAATGCGACAATCGATACCATTTCTACGAACGTTATCAACGTCACGAACCATTTACCGGCAACAATAAGCACTGAGCGTTGTTTAGTATTAAAAATAAATGAACAAAATTATCATTGTCCCTTTATGGGTAAACAAAGGCTGCGATGCGACTGACGCGAGGCGGCGCGGCGCAGCGCGGCGCGCGGCTTGCAGTGCGACGCTTCCCGGTAAGCCATTTACTTCACCTTTGTTCCTGGTAAACGACAGACAATGCTCGATTGTCTATTCGCAATGCTAATCGCAAAGAGGCATTAGAGTTATTTACCTATTATTTGTTTTAAATCTAAATGTAGTATTAAATTAAGTAGTGGATTTACAAAGAGATTTAGTATTATAATCATAATTCAATGTCCTTTCGGTTTTATTATTTATCTTATTTTTTAATGAAATATGTATTATTACATAATTTACAAAAAAAGCTTCTAATTATATTTAGTTTAGCCAGTACATGTATCTAGTTATTAAATGAGATATTTAAAGGCAACATGACTATTGTCTATAGACCTTCATATAGCGACAATTTAGTAAATAGTAATAATGTTGTTTCTAATATAAAAAAAATGTTTAAATGATGAATGTCCGAAAAAACCTAACATGGTAAAGTTGTTTTTATTTTACTTACTTTTCAATGCATAATAAGGTTTTTTTTCCAAGATTTTATTTTACCACTTTGTCGGCGCGATTAATATGTATACCCATACCAAATTACAGCTTTATAGTACTGAGTTAGGCCGCGGACGGACATGGCGAAACTATAAAAGTTCCTTGTAGGGTGGCGGAACCCTAAAAATAATAGTGTTTTAGAATCATTTAAGAGGGTGGATCAAATGAGACTAAAATAAAGTCACGTTTTATATAAGCCTCCTGAGATCGTACAACAAATATTTAATATCTAAACCGGCTACAAACGGACGACTTGTTTAAACAGCACTGATAATTACAATCTTGGCGAAAACAACTTCTAAAAAAACCAGTATTTTGTGATATAATTACGACATTATTGTCATTATAAAAAGCAATTTTATTTAAGTATATATTTTGTAATCTGTACCTACCATAAAATGTAAAATTAAATATTTATAATACGCATTTTCTTTTTCGAACTGAATATACTGTTAACTTTAAGGGCCCTGGAGCCATTAGAGGCTTTGACAGCTTCACCGGGCTTGGGGAGCGCGGGCAGAAGGCACTCAGCCGCGAAAGCGAGGCAACATGCTCAAGGGTCCCAAAGTGGGCGAACCTCGGCTTGGGCTGTTGCCGTACATGCAAATAAGTCGCGATCTAACAATTCCCTGTCCGTAAATTTAGATTTAACTAACTATACATATAATCCATGTTCCTGCCTTCTGGGAGGTAGGAACTATTCCAACAAGATGACGGCCCCTTTGTTAAAATTGTCCAGGGAGTTTTTGTAGCAACTTAAAATGCATGTTCCTAGTTATTATTTCTAATCCCCTTCACTTGTGGACAATAACCGAACTACAACATGTAAAATGCCGCCAATATTACATAATATAGGGCCAAATAACATAAGTTTATGAATTAAAACAAACACCACCACATAACACTTCAAAATCCCGCCAAAAACTCCAAAATACAATATGGTTCAACAGTCTTGCCGCACGTTCAAATTGAAACGTATAAAATGTATAATGATCGAGAATCTTTTTTGCAAACTGATAAATCAATGTAGATTCTTTCCTCTTCTTCCTTTTCCTAATTTGGCAACTATTCATCTTTATTGAAAACCGTTACTGCCATTATCGTGTGATCAATTCTAGAGTGTCTTGTGAAAATTCATAGTCCATACTATTTCCAATCCACTTCACTTGTGTACAATAACTAAGCTTTATTATGCAAAATGCCACCTATATCCACTCCAACGATTATTTATGTAAAAATTTTCTTGTTACTGTCACGGTCACTACAACTGTAGTTAAGTAATTATTCAGTTGAAGGAGGTAACATGAGGACACAGAACACCGAGAAATGCACAATTGTTCTACATATAATATTTTCCACATGCAGTGGCCCTACAAGAACATTTCTCAAGCGTTCAGGTTTCCTCACGATGTTTTCATTCACCGTCAGCCGGAACTGTTACCAATTTAAATTAGTAAATGTATGTATGCTACATGAATTCGTTGGTATATATGCCGGCGTTCGAACCGCGGACGCATAATTGACATTCCGCTGGTCTAAATCACTCGGCCATCACGACTTATACACAGTACGAAGTATACACAAATGATAAAATTGAAGTGTCTGTTTGTAATGTCAAAATAATAGTTTTTATTAAATGCATATGAATATATATATTGGTACTTATACCAAAAACTTTTTTTTGTCTTTCGGTTTGTTCCGACTCATCTCCGAAACGGTTGGACCGATTTTGACGTGACTTTCACTGGCAGATAGCTGATGTTATAAGGAGTAAAATAGATATTTTAGTACATGTAATCCACGCGAGCGGAATAGGGGGCACATCTAGTTAAAATATAAAAAACTGTTTTGTCTTTGTGGCGACTTTCCTATGAAAGTGTACCCAAAGTTTTAATCATTGAGCCATCGAAAAAAAAGACAACTACTAGGTCTTTTACATATTTATAAAGATGTGTTTGTTTACATTACATATGTTTTCCTTTATCACTATAATATATCATTAAACAATAAAATTTTAAAGTAAGTCAACTCTTAAAAATACGTCATTTTTGTAACAAAAATATGAGAGTTAGCAATAACGAAATTACCAACAAGGTTTAATACATTGTAAAGCTTAGCTCCTCATAACTAAAAATTGTATATAGATTTTAGATTGTAAAAATTGAAAACAAAAATATTCCGTAAACAACTGTTAACACAACGAAATTTTCCTTAACCGATGGTGATCATTTAATCTTATCATCACGTGCCGTTTTTTTTTTAATTCAAACTAAACATTGTTTGTGCTTTGGTAATCAAACAGCTGATATGCATATTATTATCTAATAATTGTATTGATTACACAAAAAACTATCTTGTTTAGGAATTAAACTACTCAACTGTATGTTAATTTACTACCCTTGGTCCAAGAACCTTGTCAAAAAGTACTTAATAGTTAACAAATTGTAGAAGTGGCATATTCTGGTAATCTATTATTTTTATTTGTGGTTTATGCCTATGTAGGCAATTTCGCCAATGTCAAATGTGACAAATACAATTAAATTTTCCTTCAAGAAGTTATCCTTTATGTTTGACATACTCCCAAAATATTAATCATTTTACATGACATAACACATAAATATATATCGATTACAACGTTGACCTAGATTCAAATAGAATGGAGTCAATTAATTTTAAATGTAAATTTAATGTATTTTAAGTAGCGTTTTGTAGTACCTACAGTATGTATAATGCATATATAACTAACGATACGTAACTCAACTGAAATTTATGCTAATTACGTCAGGAATGAACAATAATCTATATGTTATTTATCGCAACGCAATGACCCCGAAGACCTGTGTGATAATGATAAGCCGGCGCCCCGATGACAATGTTATTTTTCGCTTTGCCGCGACCGTGCACGTGTCTCACGGTCGTAAACAGAATTAACACTTGTTTCATTTACCAAAATCTATGTAAATTGTTATCGCGCTAGCGATAATTAAAAAGTTGCAACACTCATTATAGTCTACAGAATTATAATTAGATTATGTTAATTTTGCCGTGTTTTTTATCTTCAAATGTGTATGTTAGTGCTTTATAAATATAATATAAATTAAATGTTTCTCTTACCTGGTAGTTTAACCACCATTGGAGGTGTGAATGATCGATTGGGATCCAATGTAAACGTCTTAGTTAACAACAGACACGGAAACACAAAAGCCCACTTATAATTACTTATATTTCCTCAAATCCACTTTACGGCCGTTTCGTTTCTTAGTAAAACAGTTTCGAAGAACCGACTCCAACGGAGAAATTAATTTGCAGAACTCAACTACGCGCCGACAACGGTCGACAGTCCGTTCGCAGCGATAGAAACGCTTTCTAAGTACGCGCACATTCAGTTTCACCCAGCGTTAGTGTTTATCACAGGTGATAATATCACGACGGGAGGTGAAAGTTCGTTGTCGTTGCGTCGCAGAGCGATGACGGCTCTCTCTTGCGTGCACGAATTCAGACTGAACAACTCGGTGTAGAGTGGAGCCGGCGCGCGATATGTTCCGACGTGAAATAAACACGCGTGCAGGCACTGCGGGTGTGCCGGCGGGTAGCGGGGAGTCGCCGAGAACGAGCAGAGCGTACTTGCCGACGAGCCACCACTTCCCAGAACGGCCAACCTTGTCGCTTCCACGAAATAACTCAAGGCATTGTCACTAATTTATAAAACTTATGTTCTTCCGTCCAAGGCTGGCGAACACGACGGCCCGGTTCTGTCTTGGCGGTTCGTGACTCTAACTTGTACATGGTGGTGTGTTGACCCCGTTGACCGGCGCACAATGTTAAATTAGGTAACTTGTGGTATCTATCTATCCATCAATCAATGTTGGAGGCCGGGCCCCGTCGCTTTCAGACGTGTAATAAACGTTAGAAAGTTCATTCACTTGGTCTATTTTTTGTTGGTTAGCGCCATATGAGTGTATGTTCAATTCAGTGCACAGCATTAATGGAAAAGTTATCCATCCAAATCCAAAACGTGTTGTAGGTGAAACAAATTACGCAATATGTGTATATACTCGGTTGTACCTTTCGCTATATTCAACTTTTATATAATAGGTATAAAAGTACATATTCTTTAATTATAATACATATTTTAAATTCAAATTTTTTGTCTAATTAGAAAAAGAAATAATTATTTTTTAAAGCAACGATGAAGCAGTTTTGAATCAATGATGGCTCAGTGCTCTACGGACACCGTGTTGATAGACGGGAGTTCGAATCCCTGCAATGAGTCTGAACTTTCAGTGAAGGAAAACATTGTTATGAAACCAAAGCTTGGTGGTATGGCATTTTTTAATATCCGCTTGGTTAGGTACCATCCTTAAGTTAAAAATTCTTCGCCAAACACCTATAATAGCTGTGTTCCGGCAGCTGCACTTAAGAGCCAGTTCCCCTCTAGACTTACCTTCGTCACTTATCATGACTAAATCTATAAAGAACAAACAAATAATACTGTAATATTCGCAAAATTATTATATTCTTACTGTGAAATTTAGCAAAAAAATCCCTTACTTCTCACCGAATAATTATGGTTCATTATAAATCACGCTGTTTTTAAGTCGTCAATAAATGAAACCCCGAAAATACTACAAGCGGATATAAATAAAATACCAATTTTATTTATTTTTAAGTGATAGTTTTCCTTCTTACCTTATTTCATTGTATTTTTATAAAAATGATTTCTACATATATATCATAATAAATGACGAATTAAGTTAAAATTATTGTAACATTTTTACCAAATCCACATGAACACTTAGAAATATTTAACAGACAAATTTCAATAACAAAAAATACATTTGTAAAAAAACTTACCATGAAATTCGTGTGATAATGATATTATCACGAATTTATTAGTATACTAGCTGTGCCAACTACTAAACTGTCAACAACTAAAAAGGCTTATTATTTTATTCGCATGGAACTCTAATAACTTCTCTAAAATTAAAATAGCCTAAGTTACTCCTTATAACGTCAGCTATCTGCCAGTGAAAGTCCCGTTCAAATCGGTCCAACCGTTTCGGAAATTGTCCGAACAAACAGACAGCCAGACAGACAATAAATTTAAAAATTGGATTTTTGCTATAGGTATCGTATATACTTTCATATGCATTTAGTAAAAAGGCACTATTTTGACATTACAATTAGACACTTCAATTTTATTATATGTAAAGATTAATATTTAATTTGAAATACCTGGGCAATATCTCGGTTTTTTTTCCTGAAAACCTTTTCAGGACCTTAACGAACAAAGCAAACAGAATGTATCATATTTCGTATCGAGAATCCATGGTCTTATGTTCATAAAAAAATCCGATAGAAAAAACGAAGATCAGCTTATCGTGAATTTGAAAAAAATCCGGTAAACTTTTCCAATTTTTCTATTTTATTACGAACATTTTAAAACAAAAATTAGCCAAACCGGTCGACCCGTTCTCAAGTGATGCACTTACGAACGAACAGCATCTCATTTTTATTCATATAGAAGACTCTGTGCCCTCGGCTCCGCTTGCCTAGATTACAGAATGCCGTCGGTCGAGCGCACGCGCGAATTGTGCAGCCCCCGCGCCCACCCACGGCGGTCGCCCACCGCTTAAAGACATAAATGGTTATTGTGGGTGATCCTTACAATATAGACATAAACTATCGCTGAGTTTTTTGTAGGTCTAAGAACAACAATTCAGTTTATTTGATATATCTCTTATAGTTAGCGTAAGCTATTTAAGCACCCCAAAAGCGCCTCATTTCCGAATTGTTTCACCATTATCGTCACTGCTTATTTCTTTTGTTACTTTAACATAAAAACAAAACAATGTATTATTTAAAAAAAACCTTCTGCATCGGATAAGTGGTTTTCGCGTGAAAAGAATATAAACGGAGACAGAGAAGCGTTGAGTTTTAAAATACGCATAGGTTATATGGTGTTATATGTGTTAATAGTATTACATATATTAAATTTAAATCCATTTCAAATAACAGGTAACGATCGCAGGCCGCAGCGGTGTGCATCACTGCCCTTATTTATTGTCGGAGGTCATGACTCGGTTACGGGTTAGAGTCGCTATACTAATGTATGGCTATAATAGTTAGTATCTATAACTATAATTAGTTGTACGATATTATCACTTTTATATTTATTATTGAAGGGTGGTACATGTGTACGATTGGATCGCGACCACCGTACACCAAGTGTAACTCGCAATAGTGACATGCTTAGGTGTCTCGATCCGAGATCAGTCCAGTAACCAAGCGGGGTGGTAGGGTAGGATTACCCGACAGGGATGCGACCACCACGCACATGGTGATAAACCCGACACCGTGACTACTGTCTGCATATTGTAACGGGCAACTACGGGACCCTACACTGCGCGTGTCCTTGGCAATTTTTATTTATTTAAAACATATCTATGTTATCTGGCGAGGTTATAGGATATATATTTTTCATTTAAGACACTTACCTACGTAATAAGCAGTGACGACAATGATGAATCAATTTGAAGAAGACGCATTTTGGGCGCTTAAATGGCTTACGCTGAGTAAATCATACGAGATATATAAAATTCATGTTTTACATAACTGTTGATCTTAAATAGACCTAAAAAAAGTATTTGATAGCACATTTCTGTCTTGTAAGGATTACTCACAATAAACATTTTTCTCTTTAAAATAGCCGGTGGGCGACCACCGTGATTCGCGGTTGGAAGCTGGTAGCTATTTATAACTATAAAAAAAGAACCTAACTCCACGCAAACGGAGCCACGGGCACAGCTAGTCTAAGATAAACGTAGAACGTAAAAGCAGTTGGAACATACTTTATTATTATACGAGTTTATTAAAATAAAGTATAACGTTGTGTCACTAGCATTATGATTTACCGCTAACTAATATCAAAAGTCGCTGTGTGCGTGAGCTGTGCACGTGTAGTAGTAACATTCCGCGTCCTTAAGTCCAACCCTAAGAATTATCGTAAAAACATATATTACTTTTCAACCATTTATATTTTTCAATAAACATATAATTTTCTTTTTAATTTTAATATACACAAAACGACTATTTCATTTTTAATTACAGTATGATTTTAACTGAATTTATCCATTGTTTACGTTTATAGGTTATCACACATAAACGACTTTTCTTGGAAATTATAAAATTTCATCTGCTTAAATTACTACTTTTATATGCTATATTCGAGCAGCCACAAATACAACAAGATTTTTTTATTAATACATCGGTAAAACTGAATTTAGTTATTAAAAAAATTAATAATTCAAGACAAATATTATGCAAAATCTTAATCACCATCACAATTTAGCATTTTTTTTCAGCAGATGGCGTCAAGTGTAGAAACTTGTAGTACTTGTTGTTGTCGTTGATACTTGTTGTACTGTGTAGTGACCTGTAGATCTCGCGAATCGCTAAAGAAGTTACAAGAGTTTAATATCTTAACTTTGCCGCCCAAATATATTCTTGATAATTTAATGTATATTCGTAAAAACTTTGCCTGATTTTGTCAAAGACCAGCACAATTTTAATACTAGAAATAGACATAAATTAGTCGTGCCGTCTTTTAGGCTTATAATAGTAAGAGTAATATAAGTTTTTTAGTTAGTAGTGTTAGGTTCTAGTAATAGGGTAATAAGATCCCGTCGAACATTACTGATTTGCCAGACAATGAGTTCTATTATAAAAAGGTTATTATAGAGTAGATCATGTGAATGATAGTGATGTCTGGAAGTGACTTCCTCTCTATGTACCCACTAATTTATTAATATGATAATATAACTATTAACTGTAAATAGTATTGTATATAACAGTTAAGTAGTATAACAATTAGAAACAAGCCCGATCGAGTTTCTTACCGGTTTTTCTCGATCACTGGGATGTTTTTCGAACCGGTATTAGTATTTTGACGTTTATAAGTGCCTTCTTAGGGTCTAAATTGAATAAAGTTTTTTTTTTTTATTTTGAGGTGGCACGAGTTAATTACTACTGGTAAGAGCAAAACAACCTCTGCCGAACCAGCTAGTAAAATATATGATATAAACATAATTTCATAGTCACAAACAGTTCACGCGCTTGAATGCTGAGCTAAAATTCCAATCTATCGTATATTCACAGTGCAATATGTTAGCGAAAAACAAACGTTGATTTCCATTACGAGTTCTCGGAACAGATTTCCATTTATTCGAAACGTAAATATCTACAACAACACAATGTTATTATTTCTCGAAGGTTATACTGTACATTTTCTATTAAATTTTTTATGATTAGCAGTGGTTTTATCAGTTTATTAAATTTATCGGAGCAACTTTCCCATCATCACCCGTTTATGGTTAATGCTCGTCACCTTAGAGTCGTAAAGTAAATTTATATAGCCTTATAACCTATCTAATTCGAAAATATTTTTCTGAACTGACAATTATTTTCAGATATGAGCGCGTTCAAACAAAAAATCTCGTGAGCTCTTTAATATATGTATATATTTCTATGTTTCCATAGATATGTATCTATGGTGTGTAAGATGACGAGAAAACCACGCGGCCTCCTGATTAGGTACGTATTTTGCAATAGCAAAACGATAGCAGTAATAGTTAAATATCGGCGTCAAAAACGAAAATTCTGTTTATATTTCGTACATTATGGCTGGTACATCATCTGAATTTGCCATTTTGAAGCCATTTCTATTAACACTTTAATCTTGCCAAATACGTATTTTGGCGGCGGTATAGACAGCGTAGTCGTACGTCATATATGTATTTAAGTATCGAGTTCCGTATTGCTACTTGTCCCTTTTTTGATAAGAGACATCCTTTTATTAAAGTATTTTAAGTTTAAAAACAAATGTTAGACAATGTAACATTACAAGGTAGGTACTAACAACAAATTAAAACAATAGCCCAAGCCAGATAGGTGATCCTATTTTTCACTATTTGTAAGTGTGTTTATAAACGCACGTAGGAGTTTATAATCTTAAATACTATGTAACACATAAATAAAAACTATTACATAATTAAAAACGATAAATCTGCAAAAACGATGGTCGGTTTTGGTTTTGTAATTTTACAAAATTTTACAAATTTGTATTTTTGTAGATTACAGTGTAAGTTTCTATTTTGCATGCTTATCATATTACGAGGCACAAGGTATCCGACCGGTAGCTCAATTAGTAAACAGGATAATAATATTTACTTCTTATCAAGTACTATCGTCATCAAAAATACTGATACATTATAATACTTATGTGATATAATGTAAAAACATATTGTTTACCAAAGGTGCTTTCCTGCAACGTCGTATCTCCGTTAATTCTTCATCAAAATTAATCACATATTAATAACATTAATTAATAATATCATTCTCCGCAGGAGAACCAAAGTCACTGATATAGTTCTAGGAACAGCCTTATGTGGCAGTGGGCTGGCCACGTAGCTCGTAGAACGGATGGCCGATGGGGCCAAAGAGTTGTCGAGTGGCGGCCACGTACCTGAAGACGCCAGAGCCTCCACAAGTTGGACTGACGCCGACGACCTGGTAAACCTGACCTGGACCTGGTACGTTGTAGCGATCTTTAGGGAAACATATGTCCAGTAGTGGTCGTCTTTCAGCTTAAATGATGATGATGATGAACTATTAAAAACATATTTTAAAATTAATTGTTTTTATTAAAAAAACTTCAAACTTTTTCATTAGTAATATTATTTATTGAAGCTAATAGCAATTTATTCAAGGCGCTATCTATTAACAAGCTATTTAACTAACAGGACAGCTGTTATTAAATTCTATAATGCGTTAAATATTCGCACAGGTCACAATACTACAAGTAATAATAATTCTTCAAAGTATTTTGTATTGTTCATTATATTTACATTATGATCGAATTTATACCTATTATATTCAAGAGTACAAGAAATAGTGTTTATTGTATAAGTTATTTTGAGATGCAACAATGGGTGATTTCTCTCCAGCAGTGCGCAATCAATAAAGAGTTGATATAATCGAAAGTTCCCCGAAAAGCAACGCGTGTGACGTTCTCTGTACTTCTTTAAATGGGTATGTGACAGGTACAATTGAAAGGAAAAGTTGTATTTTATAGATATTAATTTAAAAGAAATAGTTACAATTCCTTAGGCGCGTTATGAAAAATAATGAGAGTAAATTTTTACTCTTTGTAAGAAAAAGTCTACATCGTGAAGGTTCATGCTAAAACTCTTGTTTTACTCGTATAGCGGTAAGATAGTCACAGTCGATGTAATTTTTAGGGTTTTGTGTCTCCTAATAAAAAAAACTGATTTCACCACTATCGTCACTGATTATTTCGTATGTTACTTTATTTTACAAAATATATCGTATAACCTGTCTCTTTTTATTGTCGTTTTTTCGTTTTAAATTACAATGGTGTTAAAGAAGTTTTCATTTCAAAACCAATCTCTTGAGCTTAATTATTACTAGATATTGTCATTTCGAATCTTGTATCTAAAAAAATTAATCGACAAAGCATTTTACATGTAAAAACTTTTCTACCCAACAGTACAATAGGAACAGATGTCGTGCACGTGTGCGTCCCACGCCATATTTTGTCAATAATAGCTTTTATGATAAAATGGAGAGCTTTTCTGTTACCTAATGGCCGTTAAGAATATGGCGCCATACGGTCACTGAAGCAGAGTCAGCTGGCGTTACTGTCGACATCAAAATATACGATGTGCTTGTGATACAAATAACTGCCGACAAATTGCGTCATGTAATTTAAATTTTTATTAAAATAACTGCGTATCTTCTGTTTATTTTTGAAGTTCAAACTTCGTTAGGCGCAACTTGAGAGTATTGTCTTTTTTTTTTAACGGAAATAACGTTCAGTATAATTTATAGTTAAATTTGTTTCTATTTATCTATATAAATAAACCTGTGCTTCTGTCTGTACGTATGATAGATAATTAAAACAAAGTTTAATTATCTATGGTACGTATATATGTCAAATTTGTTGATAGAAGTCTATTATTAAGGACACTGTTCACGGAAATTTTGCCTGTCTCTTTGTATGTACAGTTTTAACTCAAAAACGAACGAACTACTGACGGGGCAATAGGTATCCATTAATGATACAGTTTAATGCTGCCTGTAAACAATACTATGAAAATCCCGAAACGTGATGCATCAATACAAACCTTTTGACGAAAATTCTGATTAGGTTTATAGAGCATGGCTCTGCCAAGAACAAAGATTTATTTAAGATCATCTATACATATTAAAAAAGTCAACGGCTCTCTGTCTGTCTGTCCTTTTATGTTCTTAACACGCGAAAAACATTTATCCGACGTTTTTTAAATTCATAGCTATATTATCTAGTCAGGTTATAGGATATAAGTATTTTGTAAGGCATATTTATAATCATTATGTATCTAGCAGCTATACCCGAGAACCTCTCTTATCCTTTGTATGTTATCACTTTAACACTATTACAAAATGTATACTAATAAAGTTTAGAAGATTGTTTGTTTGAATACGCTAGTCTCTTTTTTTATCATTATAGGTTTGGCGTAGTGGCCACAATCTCACCGGATGTTAAGTGACGATGTGACCCAAGATGACAACACGCTAAACCTAGTGGAAGACTGGCTCTCAAGTGCAGCTGCCGGAACACACCTATTGGTGCTTGGCGACAGATTTTCAACTTGAGGGTGGTAGCTAGCCAGGCGGCCATTAGAAAAAGCCCTACCACCTATGCTTTCCTCGCGATGTTTTTCTTCACTGAAAGCTCAGGCTCATTGCAGGGATCCAAACTCACGTCAATCGACGCGAATTCGTACATATACACGCTACCAATGAGCCATCATTGCTTCACTATAAGTTCATTCTTTAACTATAAATCAGATTTGATTTATTTTTTTGCATAATCTTGTATATTTATTGAGGTAGGTTATAAGGTATAACTTCACGCTGCGTCTCTAAACAGCGGAGCAGTAACCATGAACATCAAGCTATATGGCAAGTTGTAGGGCAAGTAGGGGAAGTGAGAAAAACAATAGGCTACACGGCTACACGGGTAAAATAATAAAACACTAGTGTCCAGGGGAAAAATAGTACAAAAAAGTGGGAATATTTAAATTCTTAGAATCATTTTTTATACCTACAATTCATATAGTCTGGATGAACGATTGGTCCAATCCTAGCAACTGTGTAGATACAAAATGGTATGTAACGATTTATAATCTGGATATTTCCGACAATATTTCCTAGTCACCTTGAATTTAGATCTCGGAGATATATTTCTACGTATCTCGTTGCGTTCGTAGAATTGTGCCTTTGATATAGATTCCGCGATATAGTTGTACGAGGCACGCATCGTTGATTCTCGCCATTGAAGCGTGTTCTATACGCTTCAGCTCAAATGTAAATAATTTCCTATTGGTTTTACATAAAATTATGAAAATATTAATTGATAATATCACTAGCTGTGCTCCACGGTTTCACCTGTGTTAATTTTATTCGAGGAACTATCAACCGCACGGCAGTATTGTTGTTCTTATTTCCCGTACTTGCGTGTAGCTTGCCAGATTGTTGGACGTTGATGATTACTACTTCGCTCCTTAGAGCGCGTGAACTTATAGTCTATAAACTTCCTCAGTAAATCCTAACTAATATTATAAAGGCAAAAGTGAGTTTCATTGTTTGTTACTCAATCACGGAAACACGGCTGAACGGATTTGGATGAAATTTGGCACACAGATAGTTTATAACCTAGATTAACACATAGGATACTTTTTATCCCGGTAATAACAATTTTTGTAGTTTACGCGAGCGGAGCCGCGGACACATCTAGTAGGGTATAAATTAAATTGAATATTTCAAATCTAACTACTATAGTTTCAGAAAATTGCGCGTTTAAAAAAACAATTCCTTGAGCTTTGTAATGTTGCACCAAGAATTCAATTCAGTTCCATCGCATACCTATCTTTTTTTCATCTTGTTTTGCATACAAAACTACTCCGGATTCATGCGAACTCTTCAAAATTAGGTTTGCAAAGCTCGCGGGAATTCCACATTGTTTACTTCGATCGCTAAATCTCCTTCAACAAACACGTTAGAAAGAAAGTGTACGTTTATATCAGACGCCGGTTTTGTTTCTTGGAAATCCAGTAATAAAATCTTGACCCGGTTCCGTGGACTCGTATAATTCGCCTATCAACATTCGTCAACGAGGCTTAGTATGTATATTTTTACGCATGCCTCTATAAAATGGCCGGTACTATTTATACATAGTTTGTCAAGGATTTAAAATACACACATGCCTCGTAATCAGTAATTTTTAATGTTATACTTGTTAGGTTTGGTAGAGGAAAAATTGAGAGCTGCGCGCGCATCATGTAACGGAAGTGCGACATTTTAAATAGCTGTGCCCGCGGCTTCGCTCACGTGGGCTACTAAAAAACGTTTTTTTATTTTTTGTGTGGAAGACTAGCTATTCATTTAAATAAAAGTAGGTCAAATTATACCATATAAAAACAGCTATCTACAAGTGAAAGCCCCGGCAAAATCGGTCTAACCGTTTCTGAGATTATCCGGAACAAACAGAGAAAAAAATATTTATTTGTTATAGGTACCGTATTTAATACCATACCTCCTTTCATATATATGCATTTAGTAAAATCCTGTTATTTTGACATTACAAACAGACACTTCAATTTTATTATATGTATGTAAATAATATAATATGTATGTATATTGTTCAAAAATTAAAGGTACTAAAATGAAATTACATTATTTCTTTAATGAAATTGTTTAAAATATTTTTTATTTATTTATAGCACAAAATAAATATTAAGGGCAGTGAAATCAATTTACATTATTATCGTTAATGGCTTACTTCGTCATGTTGTCGGCACGCGGGATAAAATTTTCGGAGTTATTTTTGATCAAATAAGTATCGTTACTTACTTACGTCCGTACATAATTATGTACACAAAAATCGTTTTCTAACCTTTTTATATTCACTAAAGTCATAAACATCAATTATTTGTCCTACAATACTAATCCAAAACAAGCTAGGGACATTAGACTTTATACAATGATGACGTCAGAATACACAATAATTGCGATTGGCACGTTACTGGCAAGTCAACGAAATGTGAATTAAAAGTTACGTATGTTTGCATCACTGACGTCAATTTGGCCTACAAAATCATGTGACATTCGGTGCCAAGTACGGAACTTCCTGAGACGATATAAAAGTTAAGCATGCCAAATTGCAATAACACCTCATATGTAAGATTTATCAACGACCACCCCTATATTTAAACCCATTGTCTAAATTTATGTTTATATTTATTTCCATACAAACTTATTCTGTCTGTTTTTACGACCTTTGCATAATCACCATGCCAGTTCTTTTATTAACAATAGGATTCATACTAGAACATACTTGGATGTCATAGTGCACTGTAAGTATATTTCATTTACAGCAAATATGGACTATTATAATGAATTATTTTATATTTTTAATCAATTATTTACGTTGGTATATAGCCGTAAAAAATAAAACACTGATAAAAATATTAAAATTTAACATCAACATTAATATTTTAAAACTGCAATGAGATTAGGGCGATTTAAACGCCTCCATTTTGGCGTGCTGTGTCTGAGTTTTAGTGACGTCAGCGTACGCAATAAAATAGATATATTGTATATGTACTGTAGAGTACTTTATTCGTTCTATCTGAATATTGTTATGGTTTATAAAACTACGATAAAAATCTGATAAAGTGTATTTCTATGTGTATGTATATTCTATGCAATTTAGGCTTTAGAAATACAGGCCGGTCGGAAAAGAACTAAAAATAGTGTAAAATATTTTTATAAGACATGACGTAATATAGAACATAACGTAGAAGTTGGAGTTTTTGGCGGGATCTTAAACTACTGTCATTTATTTTTTATTTATACATTTGTGTTATTTGACCCTATATTGTGTAATACAGCTGGCGTTTTACATAATAAAGCTTGGTTATTGTACAGAAGTGAAGTGGATTGGAAATAATAAAATAGATCATGAATTCTGAAATGCCGCAAAAACTGCCTAAGCTAACAAGGGAGTCATCGTCTTGTTAAGATACTGAAATCGTTATAGGACTTGAAACTAATTCACTCGATAATGGCAGTAACGATTGCCCAGTTAGAAAAAGAAGAAGAAGAAGAAAGGAGAAGATTCTTGCAGACTTTCAGACATACACAATTACATGTTTTAACAGGTTTATTTCCTATTTAATATAAAAGTATCCTGTTGAACCTTACGGAAGAAAGCTTTTTAGTGGGTCGGTCACGACAACTATCCGATTGAACCACGACCACCATATCAGGTGTAACATCCGCTATATTGACTTACTCAGGCGTGTCGAGTTCCGGAATCAGCCCTTGTTTATCCATTAATCAAGCGGGTTAGTATCTGTACCCGACTGGATAGCGACCACCATACACATACTGAAAAACTCGTTACAGTGTCTGTCTTTTGGTATATCACATTTCGGGAACAGCCAATGTATATCCAGCTGCTAAGAGGCTTACAGGCCGGCATGATAACGACGACCATCGATAGATTGCCATTGTCCTCGATGGTCGCCGTTGTTTTTGGATTGTACGACAGGCAGACAGGATTGTATGACAGGCCTCGTGGCGCATTTGTAGTAAGCCCTACTATTGAGCCGAGAGGTCGCGGGTTCGATCCCCGCCCATGACTGACTTTTGTGTGTGTGTGATGAGCATAATTGTCAGTTGTGTGTCTGGGTGTTATATATATATATATAGTATATCAGCTGTTTAATTACCATAAGCTATGCTTAGTATGGAATAAATGGCCGTGTGTGAAATTGTCCACATATTAAAAAAAAACTGTACATACCATCAGGAACAGTGCCATCACTTCATCGTGTTACTATAAAAAAAGAAAAGATTGTCTTATATTACAGTTTTATTGAGCTGATTTATTAGGTAGTCACTTATCATAGGGTGATCTGGCCGAATATACTCGAGCAAAATGCCATCAATATTACGGAATATATTATCAAACAAACGTAAATTTATTAAAAAAAAATTAGAACCACTACATGACACATTTCGATTTAGATCCAGCTAAAAATACTATCTAAATAAGGACTATGTACAATGATTATGAAACTCAAATGTCCTAGAAATCAGCCCTCAGTAGGTAATCACCTATTTACTATTCATTTCGCTAATAATTGAATACACGGAATAGATAGTTGAAACCACACGTTTCTACTGTGAGCGCGTGTCTCTTTATCAGAAGCATGAATCATATTCATTAGAATTCGAAGTAGGAGTATTGTTAGAAACGTTTATATTTAGTAAATATAATATTACCTATATCTAAATATTTACTTAACATTAATTACTAGGAATTCATAACATTTTTCTTATCGTTTTATGTTTGGCGTGGTGCCACTATCTCACCTGATGTTAAGTGACGATGTGGCCCAAGATGATAACACGCTAAACCTACTGGAAAAAGGCTCTCAAGTGCAGCTGCCGGAACATACCTATTGGTGCTTGTCGACAGATTTTCAACTTGAGGGTGGTAGCTAGCCAGGCGGGCATTAGAAAAAGCCCTACCACCATGCTATTGTTGCCTCACGATGTTTTCCTTCACCGAAAGCTCAGGCTCATTATAGGGATTCGAACTCACGTCAATCGACTCGAAATCGTACACGCTACCACTGAGCCATCATTGGTTCATTAAATACAACAATTCAACATTGTGATATTAAACTAGAAAATTAATGTTAGCTAATAGACTTTTTCTTTTTAATTTGAATTTATAAACTTATTTGTTCTATGTTTTTTTAAACAACTATGTTGGCTAACAAACTTACAGTACGTGTGATGGTAAGCGGCTACCGTAGCCTATGGACTTTAATTTCTTTTTTCGAACTGTCTATACTGTTGGCTAGGAGGCCTTAACAGCTTCACCGACCTTGTGGGCGAGCGCAGAAGGCACTCAGTCGAAGAACAGCCTATGGACGCTTGTAACATCATATTTATCACTAACGCCTACTTGCCTCCACCCAGGAGATCTGGAAACCCTACTCACCGCAGGAACACAACACAAGGTTTTTGATGTGGTCAAGGTTTCTCGGTTGCTGGATATTTTTTGTGGGAGTGATTTTGGTAAAGGGACGGAAATGTGTTACAGGAAACCGGTGAAGCGCGCGCTATTTGATTTGACCAATGAGCGTACCAACACAATACAGTGTTGTGTATAAAATCTGAGGTTATATTTATATGTGTAAACTATATTAATAGGTATCTTTACTATTAAGTGCCTGACAAAGATCATCATTCTTAAAAAAATGAGAGTAAGTAATATGGAATTATTCAAATAAATATTTTAGTGCGGATCTTTTTCAGATTTAAGTTACTATTGCGTATTTACGACGACTAGAATTCAACTTGCGTGAGCATGCGACCATTAATATGACGAATAAATTGACTTCACATATATTTCATCTCAATTTCATAGCAGAATAACATGTCATATGTTACACATCTTATGTGACTACTGTAAGGCTCGTTTTTTTAGCTAAGATTTTCTTTAGGGTGGAGGTATTCCACCAGTCGAGCTAAATTTCCAAAATAAATTTATCTGTGCCTTCCTCCTTTAAAATATATAACGATGTATGAAAACAAAAGCTATTTACGTTCTTAGTGGTTTACTTCCAAACATTATTTAGTTATCAGCTTTGTGCATCTTTATTTTACTATCATAATAAGTAGTTCTCATTAAGTCTTTAAGGAAAAAATATTACAGTTCTTCTATAAATTCATAGAAATTAAATTATTTTTCTATAATTATTTATTTCAAAGGAAAAATATAAACGACGTTGTAAAAATGTAATGGAAGGTGACACAACAATGATATTCCTCTTATTACATACAATTGTTTATTAACTTCTAGTAATTTAACCCTCTTTAGTTTTTTAGTGGGGAAACTGGCTCTCAAGTGCAGCCGCCGAAACACACCTACAGGTGCTTGGCGACAGATTTTCAACATGAGAGTGGTAGTTAGCTATGTGGGCGAGACTCAGGTTTATTGTAGGGATTTCAATTTCGACTTCAAGACGATCGACGCCTTGTCCATACACGCTACCACTGAGACATCATTGCTTCAAATAAATCTTCTTTCGAGTTGAATTTAATTTATTAGCTATTATAATTTATATAATTATTTATTATAATGATTTTTTTTTGAAGAAATGATTTGAATTTCATAATAATAATCATCTATACATATTATAAAAGTAAACATCTCTCTGTTTCTCTATCTGTTTATGTTCTTTTCACGCAAAAACCACTTATTTACCACTTATATTTTTTGAAGTGAAACTTCTTATGCGACTTCCAAGCGTTAAACGTATATATTATCGGTTTCTCCTCTTTGTGTGAGCCAGAGCGAGAGAGTAAATGTCGGTGTGTATGTATATTGCACACTGTTTATATAAAATAGAAAATGTCTTTTAAAATGAAGTTTCACTTCTATCGTGTGTGAATCGCACACACACATTTTTTTTTAATTCTTAGCTATGTTATCTGGCCAGGTTAAAGGATATATTTTGTAAGATAAAGTAACAATCGAAATAAGCAGTGACGATAATGGTGAATCAATACGGAAAAAAGACGCATTTGAGGCACTTAAATTGCTTACGTTGAGTAAACAATACAAGATATATGAAATTAATGTGCTACATAATTGTAGATCTTAAAAATACCTACAAAACATAGAGGAATAGCTTTTATGTATCTTCTAATGTTCACCCACAATAAGCATTTTTGTCTTCTGTCTTTTGAGCGAGGGCAGCACGATTTGCGCGTGCGTTCGCATGACGGCATTCTTTAGTCCATGCGAGCGGAGCCGCGGGCGCACCTAGTATATATTCTTTCTCAAAGTAAAAAAAAAAGATTAACAACTTAGGAATGCCATCTATTGATGCTAATGAAAGTATATTGAAGGCGCCATCTATTAACACTGTGTTTAACTAAAATGACAGCTGTTAGATTGTTTACATTCTATAATGTATGAAATATTCGCGCGGGTTAACTAGTGATTATAGTTTAATTATAATTCCGTAACGAAACATAATAGAGTATAGTAGATACCCTATGAAAAATTATATAGAAAAAAGAAATAAACTTTTTTTGTTAAAGACAGTACTGTTGGAGTCATACAAAAATACTAGCGACTTCTGTTATCAATCAGTGTTTCTAATCTGAATTATAATAATACTGTAAAGCGGAAGTTTCTTCGAGACGCCATCTGTGCATAGTTTTGAAAAACTGTAATTGCATTTTTTACAGTACATATTTAATTAGTCGTAGTACTGAGCATTATTATCAATAAACTTTTGCCATTTTAATAGATGTTCACTGATACTTCTGCTTTAGAAATCCTAGAGATGGGAATCGATGATTTCTTAAGGTTTTTAACCACCTCATCAATTAGAAATTTGTCTTCTGTGTAACAAACTATCGAAATTCGAGAAAAAATTGAAATCAGATATATCATGGTCTGGTGAGTATGGTGGGTGACGGAGAGCTTCCAGTTTTATAACTGGAAAATTAACTTCTGTTGTTTTAAGAATGTCCTTTGTGCGAGCGTTGTCGGGAAGAAGGAGTTGACTAGAACAATTAGCAAGTCTTTGTTCTTTCACATAGAGCTTGTCGATCATTATTTGCAATTCTTCACAGTACATCCCTGCAGTAATTTCGTGCCAGGTGTCAAGATGCTGTAATGAACAATGCCGGCATAGGTCCACCATACATTTACAAGTTTCTTTTGACTCTATCTGCGTTGAGGACATGATATGGCTGCCTTCCCTGTGTCCAAACAGTGTATCGGACGTTTTCGATTATCACACAGGACCCACTTTTCATAAAAAGTAACAACCCGATTCAGAATCCTTTGTGTTTGAATAGGCAATAAGTTAAAGCAAGCTTCGACGAGTTTTTGTTGTTGTTGTTCAGTGAGTTCATAAGGCACCCACTTCTGAGCTTTTTTGTCTTTCAAATTTGAAGTAAATCATCAGTAATCAGTATCATTTTATCACTTACGTTAAAGTCTCACGTTAATTTCGAAGTGGTTTACGATAAATCTTCTGCCACTGTCGCTTTTAATTCTTCGTTATCGACTTTTCAAAACTGAATTGATTAAACCAAATCCATATCAAAGAAAAATCTAACGGCAGGAATACAAATAAACAACTGATTATTAAAAACAAATGTCATAGCTATATTATAATATTAATGTGACTTTGAAATTTTAAGTAGATAGAAAGATATCTATGTTTACACTAGTCAGTATTAAAAATCGGCAATTTTATAGGTAAAGACCTAATAAAAACCTCTTATGAAATCAATATGATGACCGATTTAAAAGTCTGACAGTAATCCAGTACCGATACGGTTTGTTTCTTGTTATTCGTATTTATGTAAAGCTAGTGATAAGATAATGCTTATTTGACTAATTACACCGTAGCGTGTAGTAGTTAGGTATATTAGTACTACAGCGATTTTATCGCTTCTGTGAATTTTTAAATCAATGTGGTGCTACCGCTTCGCGTTAGTGGGAAAAGATAAAGGTTTTATTTTTACATTGCATATATTATATATCTATGATTATTAAAGGTGACCGCGTCGGTCTGTTTATTTATAATTAGTTTTTTTTTTCAATTTTATCCATTATTCTACTTAAATGAATATAATGTTTATTCATACAACGTTAAATTACTTTTACCAATTAAAATTAATTTTAAGCAGTTTTTTAAAATTAAAATCCGGAGACCTCTCAAGAGAGATCCGAATGAATGCTGAGATTGAGGAGTTGGTGACCGAGACCAACATCATCGGTGAAACAAAATCTCATAGAATCTCACCTGCAAAGAATGGGGGAGGATCAAGCAGTCAAAACAGCATACTTGGAACAGCTAACTGGTCCTCGTCCAAGTCGGCCCAAGTATAGCTGGCGTGAAACAGTTGAAGAGGATATGTGTCAGCTTCAAAATACACTTGGGACTTTTGGATTTTTTAATATATGTTAAAGATTTATCATAATTATATTAATAGTCAATTGGAAAACTCTTAAAATATTTTTTATTAATTATAAACTATTGAAAATTGATAATATTTGAAAAATAATGACATGATTACGAACGCGCCACGATTAGTCGCCAAGTTTGTGACGTCATAATGTTAAAGGAATTGGGAGTCAAAACACTGTATAACAACATGTCCAAATTTTGCATGTAGTCAAGCAAAAGAATCCACCTAAGGACGGTTTGCGTACGTCAGTGACATTCCATAAGGATGATAGTGGTTCCGCTTATGACGTGATCGCGTTTCTCGTTTTCTCTTATATGACATCATACGACTTCGATTTAAGCTTTCAGATTATTCTGTTATTTTACGAGGCACAGTAATTTTTTAAGTTAATCTTTGCAGCTGATTCATTTTGATCAACATTGAAATTAGATTCCTATTAAATATCTTACAACTTAGGGACAAAAACAAATGCTATTTATTTGCAATAGATAATTTTCGTAATTTAATTATGTTTGTAAAACAAAATAAATATAACCTGTAATGATTGTTTTATCAATCATTTTTATCTTTTAATTATATATATTTATTTTAACTTACTTGATTCCTCATTACTTCATTTATTGTGTTTAAAGTCCTTTCCGAAGGCATCTTATCTTTAGATCACTTATTATTTAAATATTGTATAACAAACTTCTTTTACGTTTATTTATATAAATAAGAAGGCCGTATACAATGATTGTATTTATTGGCTGAAAGAATCTTTTAAATTTAAAATATAGAAGGATACAAAAAATAATTGAAGTGTGACATTATGCACTCTGACTTACGGCAGGAGATGGATCTCGAAAGAAAACGTACAATCTTTAATTAGATTTGTATAAGTTTATTTATAACTACTATTCTATTTATTGTTTGGACTCACACATACCTATCTGGAGTCTGTACAAAACTTATTTTGTTACTACAAGAGACCTCTCGAATTGTAACCGTCGAAACTATTTACCCGAAATTGTGAAGAGTCGAGAATGTTTATTACCCTAGTGGAAAACCTGGCGGACAGTTTCATTCATGCTGGTTTGGTGATGCAGCTATAGAAACGAAAGCGGATTGAATATGTAATGCTTGTTACCAAATTCATATATACACAATCTCAAGACGAATTTTACAAGCAGCCCTGGTCCGGATAGATGCATAACGTGGACTAACTATAATAGTGAAGGTTTTACTATTATTAATAGACTATAAATAAGGTAGTCTGTTTTTTATATCTCGCTTAATGTTAATGCCTTCGGAATACACTTATTAATCGATTTTGCATTTCATTCCTTAACCTTTTAAATATTTATTTTCCGATAAATATATCTGTTTAATTGTCCACGTGACAAACTATTAAAAAAGATTTATCATGTAATAAAATACATCATTGTGAATTAAACAGACGTCAATTTGCCTCACTAAGTGTTTGTCTGTATCATGTTGAATGTTCTGAAAAGTATTGTTTAACTGTTATACCTTATCCTATCATGTCCATTTTACTACAGAACTAAAAAAGATTAGTCTATTGGGGCATACTTAGTTACACGGTAGCTGCGCACCTCCCATCACGGCACGTACTAAGAGGTTTAAAATTTACCTTTGTCGTACCGTGCAGATGTCAAATGGTCTCCCAGTCAACATGTTCTCCCTTTCCTATGATAATCCCTTTCCTTCAAACGAAGTGTGAAGAGGCATTTCAGTATGCCGGCATAACATCGATGACTGTTGACGAAATTTGTTATCGACGATCGCCGTTGTTTGCATGTGAACTGTACATTAATTACGGTTAGGTTCAGTACAGTAAATTTGCCAAGCAAATATAAAAAACTTTATTAGCACAATGTTAAATAAAGATAATAATGGTGTAATGGTAGCAGATCAGAAATCACGTCGAAAGATGTTGTTGATTTCAAATCTAGAAAGTTTAATGGTTTATGGCTTTAGGTTTATTAATACTAGGAGGGATCAAAAAGTAGTGAGAACGACAAATTCCTTGGTAAGAAAAATAAATAAATACTGGCAGGCATAGCTCAGATACATATTTGTAACATTTTACCTTCGATTCTCTTTTGTTTTTTCTGTCTTTTCTGAATATAGTCATTTGTTTGCTTCGTGTCGGAACGTGTTCTCGAAAATGGAGAAAAACGAAGTGCGAGCCGTTATTAAATATCTCTGTTTAAAAAAGTTAACGACGCAAGAGATTCATTGCGATTTGGAGGCAACATTAGGAGAGTCTGCTCCGCCGTATTCCACTGTCGCAAGATGGGCTTCTCAATTTCGAGTAGGGAGAACGAGCACGGAAGACGAACACCGTTGCGGCCGTCCATCGACGTCAGTCAACCAAGAAAATGTTGCGAAAGTCGAGAAAATTGTATTGAGCGATCGAAGAGTTACCATCCGATACTTAATTCAAGAAACGGGCATTTCATATGGAAGTATTCAATCCATATTGAAACAATCTATGAATATGTGAAAAGTCTCCGCAAGATGGGTGCCGAGAATGTTAACCGACAGTCAGAAACAAAATCGACTTGACATTTCGAAGATATTGTTGGACAAGTTTCAAGAAGATTCTGAAAACTTTTGTCTCGTTTCATAACAATGGACGAAACATGGGTCCATCATTTTGATCCCGAGACAAAACAGCAATTTTCGCAATGGAAACGGCCATCATCACCGACCCCGAAGAAGTTTCGTGTCGTGGCATCGGCTGGCAAGGTTATGGGTCAATATTTTGGGACTCAGAAGGGATATTGTTGATTGATTACCTGGAGCGTGGAACCACTATTACAGGCCAATATTATGCAGCTTTAATTCCCAAGTTGAGGAATGCCATCAAAGAGAAAAGGAGAGGGAAACTTCGACTTCGTCGTGCTGTTTCATCACGACAACGCACCCGCGCACAGGTCGGCAGTTGCGATGGCTGCCATTCAGCAAGCTGGCTTCGAGTTGGTTGACCACCCTTATTCACCAGATCTAGCGGCTAGCGATTTTTATCTGTTCCCCAAATTGAAAAAACAGGTACGAAGACGATAACGAGGGGATGGATGCAGTGGAGAGCTTTTTGCAGGACCAAGACAAAACTTTTTTTGTGAAAGGGATTGAAGCCTTGGAAAAGCGCTGGACTCGGTGTGTAGAGAGACTCGGAAACTATGTAGGAAAATAAATTAATAAGTTTTCAATAGTCACTACATTCTATCTCATTCTCACTACTTTTTGATCCCTCCTCGTAAGGACCTATTATTTAAAATGGATCTTGTCAACGTGTCAGTATTGTCGGGATGACATTGACTCTTGAATATATTTTTAATAGAAATACCATCTTTTAATATTTTTATAACGCCTTTGAAAAAAAATATTAGATAGGTATGCAATTGAATAAGAATTTATTTAAGCAATTCTTTTATCGAAAACATTATTTTGAAATTATTTGTATATATTTTTCGTCAAAACATCTTTGAAAAATAATTTATATGGTCAGATTAGAATCTAGAGAATCTACAATAAGAATCCTACAGGTATTTTGGACAATGTATAAATTATATCTAAATTTGAAAACATCTTAATCTATTACCTTCGACAGACTCTCATTTTGCTTACCATCACGCCTATTTGTAAATCAAAGTGAGATAATTTGCGATAATTATGTATTTCATTGAATATAAACAATTATGACTTTGAATCGTTTGTCATTATTCGTGTTAAATTGTAAGCTGGCATGTTTATAATAGCTTATTTATCGTTTAAAAGCCAAGAGTTTTTACCGAATTTTCCTAGAAACACTTAAATAGTAATTTGTTGAATGTGTAATGTCCTGTTTGAAGTATAATTAATAGCGATTAAGCCAACATTAACGGACGTCGCGTGTGGCTGACAGGTGCGCTTGCACAACCCTATCACATATGTTTTATACAGACTTTTGTCGTTTAAACTTATCTGTTTCTATGTACATTTCACCCCTTACTGTGGACCATGAACCGTTTGGTAGGTAGGGGTCCCCCGCAACTTTTTAATTCATGGTAACTATTGAATCTGAAATCAATTAAACTTAGGAGAGTTCGTTATTTTTTTACCAGGCATCCAATTTTTGTATTTTTCTAGGGTCGTCCTTATAACTCTTTACGATATGTGTACTTTACTTTTATATTTTTTTATTATTTTGATACAGTCATAAGTATGGGGTCTTTCGGTATATTTGGACATTCCCACATCGCGTTTCTATCACTCAAAAGAATTAATTTGATATCTTAGTTTCCTTAAAGTGTAATAATCTGAAATCGCTGTAAAACTATACTAGCTGTGCCCGCTGCTCCGTACGCGTTTATTATGCAGTAAATTCTTCCGTCTCTTATATATATTTTATGTTTACTTAAAGTATTATTGACAGTTCTTATAGCATACCAATTGTGGAATGGCATATAAAATTTCTTCAAAAGTAGGGAAAATTGTTTTTTTACGACATCATCTTGACACAAGGCAGTGTATCAGCTAAGTTCGGATAAGAAAAGACCGTCACGCCCGGCCAGTTTGTACCTATAGTTATGTATAAAAACCATTTCGTGCTACTTTCGACTTCTCCATAAGTCAAAAGCTATTCGATCTATACACTTGTACATACTATACAGTATGTATAAGGAATTAGTCAGATCGCTACTTCGCTAGGTTCGGCCACTTCGGCACTCTTGAGCTTGTTGCCTCGCTTTCGCGGCTGAATGCTTTTAGCCTCGTCCCCAAGCTCGGTGAAGCTGTCAAAGCCTCTAATGGCTCCAAAAGAGCTCACATCGGTCACTACCACGAAAACATTATTGCATCAAAAACTTGAAAATTCATAAGACTTCGATTTGTTTGCAAAAAATAATAAGCATCGTGGGATCGAAGGTAATTCCTGCTCCCGTGAATATGTTATATGCAAGGTTATAAGATCCGCAAGGTAGGCTTCCCTCATGTTCTGGCTGATTAAGTATCGCTCGAGTAAACTGGAAAGTACCTGTGAATATTTTTTAATATGCTACATAGATTTAGACTTTTTTGTGAAATAAAAGTTAAATGTTATGTCACATTGTATGCTATGTAATATAGAAGAAGGCCAAGCCCGGTAAAGCTGTAAAAGCCGTAAAGGCTCCAGGGCCCCTAAGGCTAACAGTATAGTCAGTTCGAAAAAAAATAAATAGAAGAATCTATATTTAATATTATGATGAGAAGATAACGTTTGTTTGAATGCGTTAATATCTGGAACTACCAGTCAAAACTGAAAAAATATTTTTACAATTTTTGCATATTTATCAAGGAAATCTATAGGTAACTTCACGCTACGACCCTAAGGAGCGGAGTAGTAACCATGAACGTCAATCAATGTAGCAAGCTTTATGCAAGTACGGGAATTGGAAACTACGATATGATACACGGGTGCATTAGGGGCGGCGCGGTGCAGAGTTGTTCGAATGAATTAAGCACGGGTGAAACCATGAGGCAAAGCTAGTAAGATTAACAAGTGTTATAAAAACAGTAGCTTTGCTAAACTGATATTTTTCCCATAATTTCGGCAACTTCGTAAAGGTTAGCCTAAATTATAACTCGATATCGATGCTCGATAGACATAACATACTAGCTTGATGTTTATATCTTTATGAAGGACAATAACCCATTCGCAAGTTGCATAATAACAACTTACATAAACACATAAATTGCAGGTCTGTTTATAGCGGAAATATTGGCGGTGTGTTGTCGAACGTACTTTTCCCCACTTCGTTGGCGATTCTTGGATTCGCTCCCACAATTATTGGAATTGCTCATCAATATTTATGTGGGTTTTAATTAAATTCCAGTATTGGTTTAGTGAAGGATACGTTCTGTTTATTTGTTTTTCTTATTTGTCTTCAAAAGCTTTATGGGGATAAATAGAATTTACGTATTTTATTGAATGAGGAGTAGCGGCCGACGCTATATTTGCATTAATCAAGATATATTGAAGGATTAGCGAACACCCTGTAACAAAACCTCTGATCGAAGAAATTCTAATGCCTTACCGTGGCGTGACAGGTTGCGGGAGATCCCAACGCCATAAGGGGGCAACCATTGATTAAGTGAGCTAAAAATGTAGAAGAGGAGGTTCAGTAAAATCTCACAATTTAAATTGAGGGGACTCGATACAAATCTCACGTCATCTTTTTTATTTAGAGAATATACATTATTATTTATAATAATATATGGACAAGCGAGCTTCATTCGGTCTTTAAAAAAAAAACCTGGGTATCTAAGTAACCATGGATAGTAAAATATTAGGTATCTAATTACAAAATTTTATCCAACTAGTAATAGTAATAGAAATCAAGAGACGTCGTCGGGGAAATTGTTTGACGTAATTTCATGGAATGCGGATGTTTGTGTATATTAGTTACAGTTCTCATAGTTTACCACTGATTATTTCGTGTTCGCGGTATTCTGATTTATAGTGTGTTTTTATCTATACGAATATAATAAAGCTATAAATAAATATTGGAAAAAAAAAAACTCAAAATTATTTATTTCAAAATGTTTAAGCGTGAAATGAAACCCAGACCGCAGCCTTTATGTCTTGGAGTAAGTATAATATATCGTTAATCTGAGCTATATCTTTGTCTGACGGAGACGGAGTATGCCATTGTCAATATAATTATTTCTCATTCCCATTATTAATTGTTTATGGAGCAGTAAAATATATTCCTTTAAAATATAAACTATTTATTTGAAACTTACTACATTTTTTTTCACATTACTATATTTTTTCAAATAATAGCCACAAAATTACTATATTTGATATTACAAAAGTTGACAACCCTACACCTAGTTTACGGTGTCGTAATCCAGTAACAACTAACTCTATCAACTCTATCAACTAACAACAATTGCTCTATTCTGTTACGCTGAAAGACGCTTAAAGCTTATTGGACGGTACTGGCCGTGTATCAGAGCAAGCTAGCTATTTCAGACATCTGTTCAAGGATGCTAGAATTCAAGCTAATCACAAGCAAGAATATACGACGATTGGAAAGACATAGAAAATAGCAGTAGGGGGACTCACCACTTATCCTGGTTGCATCTGCCACGATCCTAGGGTGCACCCAGAACACTTCTAGAGCTCTAGAAGACACTAAGACAAATTTCACTAGGTTTCCAATACTTTTATGCAATTTACCACGAAATTATTCGCACTGCGTGTATCACTGCAAAGCCGCGTCGGCCATTACACCGTTATCATTTTGACGAACAATTAAACGGCAGATTTGCGCGCGTATTTTAAATACATATATGTTCCCAAGGAATAAGATGAACTGAAAGGAATAGGGATATAGCAACACTTATGTTAAAGGAATTGTCACGTGGACAATTAAATAAGTATAATTACCAGAAAATAAATATATTAAAAAGGGTTATGGAAATGAAAATGGAAAATAGATTAATAAGTGTATTCCGAAGGCATTAACATTAAATGAGATATAAAAACAGAGTACCTTATTAAAGTCTATTAATTATAGTAACACCTTCACCAGTAAGAAATGTCCAAGTTTTGTATATATCCTTAATAGAGTTGCTAATAACATTCCGTCATGTTTTCAATTATTTTACCGTCTTGTTCATATTTTAAATTTAAAAAGTTCTTCAGCCAAAAATACAATATTAGTATAAGACCTACTTATTATATATATATATATATAATGTAAAATAAGTTTGTAATACAATATTTAAAATAATAAATTACCTATAGATGAGATTCCTTCGGAAAGGAGCATAAACACAATAAATGAGAAATCAAATAAAGTGAAATAAATATATATAATTAAGAGATAAAAAATGATTGATAAAACAATCATTACAGAATGTAAGTGGTTTATAATCCAGTGTATTTACCTATCGGACAAATAAATATAAAAACAGTTTGTCATGGGTAAAAAAGAACACTCATAAAGCATGTTTTTTCTCATCACCTATTCTTATAAAACCTTTTTCATGGACCAATGATTAACTTATTAGTACTAAATGCATACATCACTACGTGATTCACGTATGAACGACAGCAAATACTTTGAAAAGACATGAAGGCATGTATCATCCAATTTTTTAGGATCTGTTTACATTTATTGATTTTAATTTAATAAGTAAGATCAAGGGTTGGGGATAGAGGAGAACACTTTAAGGAAATTTAGTGGTAAAAGCAGAACTATAGATTTCTGACACTCTTTCTGACGACTAGTGTTAGATGGAAGTGAAGATGTGTATGCCAAAAACAGAATAACTTCCGATTTATTTGAACATATTTACTTTTATTTAAATAATAAAGATTTTATATTTGAAATCACACACAAGTAAGTATTTATGTTATGCATCTATTATGCGTAGAACTTATACGTTAGGTAAAGTAATTAATATTTAACTTAAGTAGAGAGATAAAAAAAAACGAATTTATGAAATAAGTTTATTTATCAAATGACATATAGCATTGCAGAATTTTTCATATCTATATATTAATACGTGAAGCAAAAACTTTGTACCCCTTTTTACGAAAATTGCGTGGACGGAGGAGTATGAAATTTCCCACACTTATAGTTTTAATAGAGAAGAAGTGCCTAATATTTTGTTTAATTTATTCATAAAACATACATAAAATAAAATAAAAAACATTACACACACTACCATGTATTTGACACACACGCACATTTACACTTTTGTTTATTGCTAAAGTCTATGGTGAAATTGATAATAGATTAATATTATTTGTCTATAGTCTTACTGAATGTCAAACATAACCATAACATACATGTCAGAAAATCGTGTCTATGTCACTATTTAAAAAAGAATGTTTCATAGCAACGAGATAACAGTCCTGATAGGAATTAAAAAATACAGCGTATATAAAATAAATGGAAAGAAAGTAGAAATGCCGCGCGCTAGAAACAGGTGTGCTTTGTGTACCCATATAAGCAGCCAACGACGGGCTTAAAGGATGGTTCTAGCTGGAGCCCTCGCATTTGAAGATCTCCAAAAATGATACCTAAGATTGTTCAAGGCTACCTACTAAGTCGGAACCCGAAGAGAAGATCATTCTGGCTGGAGCTTGTCGGATCGTAAGGATGTTCAAGATCAATTACTAGATCGCCTACGGGCAGCGATAACATCAGCCATGCGAGGCATGGGGTAGCTATATAGAGGAGGTTGGAGGCTACTAGGGGCAACCCCAAATAAACCGACATCATGCTCACTTGGATTGTCAGATCCTTTACATCTCTACAATACCTGCACCTAACCCAGATTACGTCCACAAGATCTATGATTTCATAATTAAGATATCAAAGAAAATCCTGGTGTCTCCGACAGTCTAAGTCTCAAGGACAAATATTCGAAAAATTTGGAATTATATTGAATCGGCCAGTTTTTACACATGGGCAATTGTATGTCGCAGGTAGTAGAGTTCGATCATTCGACGGTTTGAAATTTTATATTTCCGAATATAACGGTCAAGGACATTTAGCAAACGATGAAAGAGTTTTTACAAAAAACATCGTTTACAGAGAAGTTTTGTATCATTAATTAAATTATCGAAATATGTATGTCAAGTTCCATGAACAGCATTATCGAATGGTATTTTGTTTCAATAAAAAAAATTGGTATTCTTTAATTTAATCATTTTTTTATTTTTTTTTATATTTCATGTAATTTGTTTGAAAAAAAATAGGCAAATTAACAGTGTAGCCTTGGCGAAATCTGTGATTATAAAAGTATAGTCTTTGACAATAGAACCTTAATAATGTTCAAACTTATAATTTTAATTAATTATGGTCGAATGTCGACCACTGGGAGACCACTAGTTTGTATAGTTGTCCCATAAAATTATATGTGGTGACAGAAATCAGAAAAAAAAATCTTATTCGTGTACTTTTAAAAGTAAGTTGCCGGCCGACGGTCGCTCAAATATTTATAGTATAGTTTTGTATGAATTAATTCATGCTACACCGGGCCGGGGCCGGGCCGTATCCCTGCCACCGCGCCCGCCCGGGGCTCGAATCCGACCCAGTGTAGCATGAATAAAGGATGAATTACTTTATTTATACAAAAGTATTACTATAAATGTTTAGCTTGGCGTTAATTTATGGGATAAAGTTTTTGGCGGGATTCTGAACTGTGATAGTTTTCATATTAACCTGTAAACTTTTGTGATTTGACGCTATTTTATACATTTTTACCGGCATATTAGATGATGTAGTTTGGTTATTGTGTACAAGTAAAGTGGATTATTATAATAATAACTAGGAAAACGCATTTTAATTTGACATAAAGACTGTCTTGACAGTATTAGCAAGGGAGCCCCCCCCCCATCTTGCTAAAGCTATATTTGAAGATTTACAAGAATAAGAAGAAAATAATTCTATTGACTTGACGTTGGCAGAATTGTGGATGAATAACACAGTTGCTATTAAATAAAAAGAGGAGAAGTAGAAAGTAACTATTATCAAGGTATATTTACTAACCATATTCTTTGCATTAGATGCAAAGTTCGGCTTTTGAATATCGTCATTTATAATACAGTTGTTTAAAATATCTATTAAAACCTTAGGTATTATGGTTATCGAATTCCATACACATATTAATATGCAGTGAATCATTCAAATTAATTAAATTAAAAAACATACCCACGCTCTTAAAAGCGAATCTTAAAAAGGTCGATAATAAATATTATCATTAACAGCGCTGCTGTTTTAATTAACGATAACGTAATACTATCAAATATACCTCGTTATGCGCTTGAGCGAATAACGTTTTTTTTAAATACACATAGCAACACGGTTCCGAGTAGTGGTGTATGTTGGGTCTAATTGCGAACGTTCGCGGTAAGCGGCAGCCTGTGTTGCCGCTATAATTGTCGGCCATTCGTATGGTATGGTATGGTCATGTTTCAAGGAATTAAATGCTCATAATTTAATTGAAAAATCTTCACTCGTTTTTAGTAGGGCTGTCATCTGTCTTGGTATCAACGGATTCATCCTAGTTTAATAGCGTTCGGATTGGATTTTTAAAGTGTCCTGGCTACATCCGGACACTTTTTGGGTCTAAGGAAAATCGGTTAATTGATTAGCAAAGAAATAATGGGCCGTTCAAGTATTACGTAAAATTTTTCCTTACTTTTACTAACAAAGCGAGCGGATATTCCCTATATTATAAACCTTAAGTAAGATGAATACTTCTAAAATAATGAAAATATCTGCAAAACATTAATTATAATTTAAATTAATAATATTATTTTAATTATGACATACCGAATTTCTTTTCTTACTATAAAAATGAGAGTTCAAAGAATTGACATATCTCTACATAAAATTAAAAAAAAATCTTTTAAATTTAATTATTTAAAAAAAAAAAGTTTTACCTCTTATCATTTGGGGAGGAGGATTTGTCCGGCGTCAACAGTGTAGGTGACTAGTTGTGGGTAAGGTTTAGCAAAACGGAATTATTACAGTGGGTTATATTTAAAATAATATTATAGGTATAATACATTATTTTCATTAACTGGAACGTAGTTTTTATTTATTTTGTTCTCATTGAAACCACTAGTCGACTTCGCTCTACGATGTGAAATACTGATAACAAAAATTCGGTACATAGCTTAGCATAAAATATTTTAATCTTCCACTCTTTGTCGACTGTCATATCAGTATTCACACCTTATACACATTGCATTCCTCGGAAAATCCAACCATACCCTCTTTGGTCTTCCTCTACTCCTATATCCGTCCACCTTCATACTTTTAAAATTCTTCCAGTTATATAACCTTCATCCCTCCTTATGTCAGCCTCAAAACAAACTAACATTCCCAACTTCTTGGAATCAAAATAATAATATTTTATAACCTATGCTCATTGGGTTCTGTATTTTATAATTAAATTAAAATTTATGTTTTTTATTTAAAATATAAATAAGCAGTACTTAGAGTAGGATGCAACTACTATTTAAATAAACCACTCAACGTATATTGATCAGGTTTTCATTAAAGACAATACTGAAAGAATGAAAAATGAAGGACCTGATTTGGCATAGGCTATGAAATTATATTTATCGTTACGGTTTTCCTTGCAGATGTGTAAAGATAATCCTAAAACAAATTTGAAAACAGAAATGCAATTCGGGTGAAATTGCTCGTAAAAATTAGTATTACAATAGATTTGAATATCCTGTACATTCACCATAAGCAAAAAAATAATAATATTCCGTAATTTAGAAAAACTGTTTTGATGACATTACACAAAAAAATATATATTTTTGGAATGATTAATACCAGTTAATGTTAATATCATAAAACCTTATAAAGTTTGTTTTAGTTAAACTAAAAGAAAAAAAATTGTTGGTTACAGAGGGTGGCACGCGCACGTGGCCAAATGTCGTCTCCACCTTAGTGTCGGCGAATATAAAAACGAGGCAGAAAAAAATATGTGAGCAACAATATGTTCACAAGTGTCAGAAGTGAAACCTTCAGAAAATAATATATAAATATTTACTTTAAAAATATTTTTAAATATCCTAAATTAGCGAGATTCGAACTATCGACCACTCCTGCGTACTACGTATGAAGTCTGGTCGTCACACAACACTAGGCCAATCCGACGACGATCACAATCATGAAAATCAGGACTTGCATTAACCGTGCATAATGTAATGTATTCTACCTCATTCTCTCGTAGACTAATTCCTATAAATGTATATGGTTGTCTCTTTTTACTGTCGCTTTTAGGATTCATTGAATTTCACATAACAACTGTGCTAAAGAAGTTTTCACTTCAAAAACAAATTAACAGTAAACTTTTATTTCAAGTTACACCTACAATTTCACTACAAAACAACAACGTCTAAAGTTTCTCAGAAACATTCAAAACATCATGAATCCGTGGAAAGTTCACTATAATACACTTTGGAATAACATTGTTTTGGGTTATATTTTATACGACTTCGATTGTTATTGTAGTTTATCAGAGAATCACTTAAGTATTATAAATATACAATTGGAAATCAATATGAGTTTACACGGAGACAGACGTTTTATGTTAACTTGTTTATACGCCGGCATAAATAAATTCCTTATTAACTTTTAACATTTATTCAAGGAAATGTCAAGAAGGGTTTACCGTCAAGTGTTATTGGGTGGATCATTACGTGAATGATATTAGTATCATCAGATATTAAACATTACTCTCTAAAAGTGACCGCCCTCTCTGTACGAGTACACCAACTAAATAACAATTATTGGCACAACTGTACATATTATTTACAAAACAAAAAACCTATTGGGTTTTTTGCGGCTCTTCTCCGTGACTGGGATGTTTTCCGAACCAGTGATAATATATTGAGGTTTTTTTTTATAGTTCCTTACGACACTCCTAACTTAATCAGGGACCTTGTGTCTTTTAATAATAAATTTATACGGTGCCCTTCCTGCCGTTAGGAAATGTCCCACAATAATGCCTGCTATATTATTTAACAAATTTAAGAGATAACTTAAGTCTAACGGATTCTTAAAGTTATGCGAAAGCTTCCCTTCTCTTTTAGAGCTTAATACGACCAAAGCTTCGCCTTCTATTTTTATATTTTCTAATTCTAACACGACGTACCCTGCTAATTCAATTAAAATCCAGCCAGCTGCGAGGCCGAGCAAAGTACACAGTTAAATTGATTCTAGTTCAATGAATCCGTTAAAACAATGCTTTAGGCTTAGGTTTTCCAAACGAATGCATCAGTACAAGTAGGTAAATAGGCTTACTGTGTAAGTAAGTTTATAAAATAGTGCATCAAACGTTATCTTGGGGCAAGTTTAAGTGCATTAAAGATAAGCGATGTTAGAAGAAAATCGATATCCAATAAATATAGAAACAAAAACAACGATGTTTCGACCTCATTTACAGCAAACAAATGTAATTTAATTTTCATAACATCAATGTATCGATATTTTAGAGTACCTAACATAGATGTTCGATCTTTTTTTTCATAACATCGACGTATCGATGTTTTAAAGTACCTAATATAGATGTAAAAATAACGATGTTTTCATGCTCAAAATCGATGTTTCGATATCTACTAGGAGGGATCAAAAAGTAGTGAGAACGACATACTCCTTGGTAAGAAAAATAAATAAATACTGGCAGGCATAGCTCAGATACATATTTGTAATATTAATAAAGAAAAAATCTTCAATTCTCTTTTGTTTTTTTCTGAATGTAGTCATTTGTTTGCTTTGTGTCGGAACGTGTTCTCGAAAATGGAGAAAAACGAAGTGCGAGCCGTTATTAAATACCTCTGTTTAAAAAAGTTAACGACACAAGAGATTCATTGCGATTTGGAGGCAACATTAGGAGTCTGCTCCGCCGTATTCCACTGTCGCAAGGCGAGCTTCTCAATTTCGAGTAGGGAGAACGAGCACGGAAGAAGAACATCGTTGCGACCGTCCATCGACGTCAGTCACCCAAGAAAATGTTGCGAAAGTCGAGAAAATTGTATTGAGCGATCAAATAGTTACCATCCGATACTTAATTCAAGAAACGGGCATTTCATATAGAAGTATTCAATCCATATTGAAACAATCTTTGAATATGAGAAAAGTCTCCACAAGATGGGTGCCGAGAATGTTAACCGACAGTCAGAAACAAAATCGACTTGACATTTCGAAGATATTGTTTGTGTCGCGTTTATTTTCAGTCATATGACATATGACAAATGTTGTTTTATCCTCACAGCTTGTACTTAGTGCACTAGGATTATTATTATTTACGATTATATTAGTTATGTGATGATTTCTTGTGTATAATTTGTGATGATCGATCCACAAATTTGTAAAGCCCTACGTAACTATCAAAATATGGCTCGAGAGGTTTCTAACTTATCCTTTTTATTAGAAAACGTGCGTACCTACATGAGTACAATACTCCGTGAAATAGGTTTTTAAGTTTTGTGATGTATCTTTATCGACGCATGTAAACCTGAAACTTGTTTGTATTTTGTAAACAAGTTATACCGCATATGACCCGTCTATACAAGCACCATATAGTCGAATTCATGTCACTCAAATTTCATTACTTTTATAAAGGAATTGTGCAAACCGTTTTCACAAATACAGTCTGTGACGCAACGAAATTGTCATTGTTTCCTAATAACTGGAAACATAAAATATTGGTGAATCATTTATAATTTATTGTTTATATTTTAAGAATTAAACACTATGTTGGGAATTACACAAAATCCTCATCATATGTATGTATTAATGAGTAATGTGGTGTCGTCTTTTGTATCATCATGCCTAGAAATATTTACTTAATACCAACAAAATACAAGTACAAATTAATAAGCTAAAATAAAACAGCACAAAGTGAAAGAAGAAGAGCCAATTCATCGCTTTGATAAAGCATTGATTTTCGATTCATTTTTCTCAATATTACTGAACAAAATTTGTAGCGAATCTGAAGATGTATCTTGAGATACACGATATGACCGTTTTTGCTGATAGAGTATAAATCACAACCAATTTTAAAAAGATTTAATAATCTACAGACTCATCGTGACAAGTTATACATTGAGAAAACAAATAATTCATAAAAGAGTAAAACAAAAAAATATTTTTCAAAGGAAAATACACATGTCAACGAATTGATTGAAATGATTCATTGTCCTGATAAATTTACCGCACGTGGCAACCTTCGTATTGTATTTATTGTAACTAGGTATCGATGAGGTAACCGTATTCATTAACACTTGATGACATTACAGACACAAAAACTTTAAAAGTATGGTATATTAAGGTGAGGTTAGTTATATTTTGTTTTAAAATCGAAAAGATAAAAACAACTTATTAATTCAATAGAGCAATATTGTCTATAATATTTCCCAACAAAACATATTAGGTGAAAAAGGGGCTAAGTTCGGTTTAAATGACGTTCGGGGTAGTCGTTGCCGATAAAAGAGCCGACGTCTAACGGCTGTTTGGTGTTTGGGTGTTTACTTGTAACAAATGCGATATTTGAGTGTAATGGTACACCTAGTCTTTATATTATAAAAATGTACAACTACGTTTTTGTGCTCGAAGCAGTAGAAATAAGTTAATTGGCAGTTACTCATTCAGACCACTACTAAGAACCACCGACGCTAATGTCCTTTCAACGTAACATAAAACCCACTTAGGTAGGCTTCCAAGAAAATCTGACTGCATATTATCAGTCCATGACAGATTTTAACTGCGCAGATAATAATGTTACTTTTCCGCGAATAATGATACGTCCCGATAGATTCCTCAAAGTGTTAGTAATGCTGTGTATTCAATCAACCTGTTATTATTTTAAATTACCAACTGTATCTGACATGTCATTTGCGTCTTTAAATATTTTTTTAATGACTCGTTATTTTGGTTATAATAAAGACACTTCTTTAGTTAAAATACTTTATAATATAATATTTCTTTTGCAATAGACTGCAAGCTAACCTGATATTAAATTTATTTATTTATTAATAAAATTCACAGCTTGAATATCAATAATATAAATTAAATTTATAATTTATAGTATGCTAGCTGTGCCCGCGACTCCGCTCACGTGGAGTACTAAAAAAGGTTGGAAACTTTTATTCTATCGTCCCAAAGAATTTCGTTCATCTTTCGCATGTCGCATTACAGCTGGCCGTGGAGTAGGGAACTGTGAGACTCGAGGCGAAGATGAAATTATTGATAGAATAATTGAAGTTGATAACGATTCAATGATTTAATTATTATTTTATTTTTAAAGTTTCACTTGCATCGTGGTTGCATAAACCCACATAATAATTATTTTTTATATTTTATGCGGAACTCTAATAATTTTTCTAAAATAAAAATAGCCTTAGTTATTCCTTATAACGTCAGCTATCTGGGAGTGAAAGTCCCTGCAAAATCGGTCCAACCGATTCTCTTATGCGGCTCGAGTTTCCGAGTAAATACCGAGTTTCTATTTACGCAGGCAGGTACGATAGTGGCGACTCTTATTCGGCTTCATCTCTCGGTGGTCGCTTTTGTTTTCGGATTGTACTGTGGTCACTATCAGGCATAGTACCGTCACTTTGCTCTGCTACTATATAAAAAATCTACTAATTAATCATTATTTTGAAGCACTGATTGCTCAGTGGTAGCCTATACGGACATCGCATCGATGCACGTGAGTTCGAATCCCTGCAATGTGCCTGAGCTTTCTGTGAAGGAAAACATCGTGATGTAACCATAGCATGGCTTTTTCTAATGCTCGCCTGGCTAGCTACCACCCTCAAGTTGAAAATCTGTCGCCAAGTTCCTATATAGGTCTGTTCTGGTAGCTTCACTTGTTATAGGCTTAGCGTATTACCATCTTAAACCATATTATCGACACTTATTATTGTAAATGATTGAAATATATAAATATAATATCTAATATTAACTTATTATTCGAAAATCATTAGTATAGCATCTTAAAAAGTATGTTCGTCAGTCATTCAAGCATTATGTCTAGGTCCACTAGGTTTAGCATTTACCATCCTGGGCCATATCGTCACTTAACATCAGGTGAGATTGTGGCCACTAAGCCAAACCTATAACGATAAAAAAAAACGGTATAAGTCAAGTTACACAATTGTACCTAATTAAAATATTCATTATCTTGATTTTGTTTCATGTTATTGAACCATTACATGAGATAAGGAGTTATTATCACGAAAGCAGCGTAGCGTATTGTTTTATTTAGGGTTGCCAAACGTAAGAGCTAGAACGCGAAGGTTCTGAAATTAAGGCTCCGTACGCTCTGGTTTGTTGAAGAATCCCGCGATATTTGTTACCGTCGAACGCGGAATGAAATCATACAGGGTAAAACGCATTGTAATTCAAGAATCGACTTAAAGCCTACATAATATATATATATATATATTATGTATATGTATATTATATTAGATTTTATATACATACTATGTATTCATATATATTATTTTTCAAAGGTGGTGTTTTGTGGCAACGCCTATCCTCCCTAAATTCTAGATTAAAATTAATGTTTTAGACACATTTTTCACACGGGTCTACTAGTTTTGCCTTACTTTAAAACAATCAATAATAAATCATCCACTGTCTCTGCAAATTTCATGGGTCTATATTTAAGCTATATAATAGCGTTAGCGTAAAGCGTACCTGGTGTCCTGCATTTTTGAGCTCTTCCTTGTAATTGAATTTCCTATTTCTTGTAAATCTGTGCTTCATAGTTGACAACCCTAATAATATTACAAATTAAATATTTAATTATACGTTGTTGATTGTAATCAACTTGTTAAATATTTAGTAATAATGAGCGGAGTCGGATATAGGTTTGTATTCCTGGGGGAAATAAGTTTTTTATTTTTGTTTCTTTAACATATAAAATATTATGTTTATGAGTCTATTAACTTTATTGTATGTTGATATAGGATAATAAAAAGCTGTAGAATGTCTTTGAGTATAGCTTGTAATGCATTTTAGTTTTATTACGAGTTAATAGCATAAAATAGATTTTCATAGCACGAAGATAGTGCGCACGGCCCGCGACCTACTGTTGTATGACTTGTTTTTTTTATTTTGACGATTCTTTTATAATTAAATGTATGTAATGCATGTATGTAAATGAGTGTTTTTGTTTGTCCCTTACGCGTTACTATATACAATTAATCCAGGGTCAAGCCGACGGTATCTGCCACCCGGGTGCAAGATATAACTTGCTACCCCTAAAGCCTTATAGACATAACTGATGTTTATAATAAAATTCTGCAATTACATTGCATAATGTTGCAATAATGCAATACTTTTTGTGACCTGTGACCAGAAAAAAATCAGAGACTTAGAAACCATTATTGTTTTACTTTCAAATTAAAAAAAATAGGCATAGATAATAATTTTAGATACTTTTAACAATAGTTAATAGACCAAGATATAACTTTAGTACAAGCATTTTCTTGTCTTTACTAACATGACTCGATTTCTTCATTTTTTTTTATATTTTTCTACCAACTAGTTTACCGCCCGGGTGCTGTGCTCTGCACTCCCAGTATCTTTGCGATGAAACTTTCTGGAGATATTGTTACTCCCGAGAAGGCCTGTGAATTAGTAGAATCACTTTACAATAGTTACGTGGGGTACGAGCCCCGGGCAACGGCTAGTTTTAAATAAATACACAAACGAAAATAAGATCGAATGCTATGTCAGACACAAAAATAAGCTTGGAATAAAAATAAAATTATATTTAAAAAGCAAATTCTTGTATAAGGTAATAAATGTCCAAATCAAATTAATATACGGCTATCATCAAATATTTTTAGCTTAATTGATATTGCTGACTAACGATGTTGTTAAAGTATTAAAGTTTAAAAAAAGGAGACGGGTATTTCTGTGCCCAGAATATAATTAGTTGAAGTATAGTTTATAAAATCGATTATATTTTTGTATTTATACATTTAAATATCAACACAATTTACAATATACAAAACGAGAAAACTAATAATTAAGTTGGGGATTATGTAAAGATTATTTATTGATGTAATTGAATTCAAAAAATAATAAATAGAACAATGCTAATTATCAGATTATTAATTCAGTCCAAAAGAATTAAAGATATAGAAATAACACATTAATATCTTCTATATAAATAAAATGTTTGAGGTTTACCGTTGTTCGCTCATCACGCAAAAACTGCTGGATATGTTTTTTTTTTTTTTTTACTCCTTAAATACTTGGTGCTTATCAAAAAGATACCACGATATCTTCATAAACAATAATTTTGTAGACCGCGCGAGCGGAGCCGCGGGCACAACTAGTTCATAATAGAAATAAATCGATTCATGTTCACAAATGGATTCAATAGTTATCTTTTTATCTGAGCTGTATTTTTAGTCTGTGCTCAGTAATGACTATGAGTCCGGACTCCAATTATAATGCTGTGTCGTTGTGGATGACTCATTTCGTAATGTAATTTTTAATATCTTTACCTATTTATAGAATTTGTATTTCTTAATGTCCTTCCACTTTAAAAATATAATAAACATAACTCTAAGTATATCATAAAATAACAACCGTACTTCAAACATAGTTTGTTTAATTGTAGTTTATTACATGACCTCCCTTTTACGAAATATCATAACTCTGCTCGCAGATTGCTAAAATCCGTAAAATGTTCGGTAATCGTTTAATAGTGTATTAGCTATTAATTGACACCATTTTCACATCCATTCACTTTTTATCGAGGCCCAAGAATAATATGAAACTGTATCCGTCTCCATTTACATGCTTCTATCGTTTACCATTTTATTTAAATTAAAAATGATGTTTCACTGATTCTTGGAATTTGAAAATTAATATTCAATTTAGCTAGTAATGCGTGGCTTTCGAACTTAATTAATATTAAATTAAAGTTAATGTTTTATGTATGGTGCCACCCCTATCTGCAGAGTGCAAGTTCGGAAATTCAACACGATGATTTTGTCCTACTTATTATATTGAACCAGCAATACATTTCATTCTTTCTTTCTAAAATCATGCGGTATGGTTTGAATATGCAATTTCGAAAAGGGCACATCTCTGAAAATGTAAAATGTTCAGGAAATGAAAAAAACTGATCATTTTCTAAAGCAGTGTAAAATTTATAATACTAACTTTTGAGATACATTTTAGTGTTAATTAGCAATTGAAAATTACTAGAATTATTATCTTAAACATCAGTATATATATTTTATTAGATATTTTAATTTTGTGAGATATGCCCTTTTCGAAATTTACGATATTGAATACAAAAACAAGCAGCAGAAGAACTATTTGAAATTTGCGTAACTTTTATTTTAAGTATCTAAAAGTATATATAGCACATAGATAAACATAAGTAACAGACTTTCTTTAAAAATCTTCCTCAGGAGGCTCTTGTTCGGTAGTAGTTGGCCATTGTAGAATTTCTCCACAAAAATCTGTAAATTCTGCCGGTATAATATGTATTGTTTCACCTTTGAAATGTCTGAAATTTTTAGGTGATTAATAGGTACTTTACCACTATAGGCTGGATTAGCTTGGCTAGGTAAGTTACTGCAAGTACCTTTTACTTTCGAAAGAACGTAAATTTCTTGAGAAATATCATTATGTATGTATTTTTTTGCGTTTACTTCACCAGGTTCTCTGGGATCAAAAACAAATTCATAATAAGTCGATACCTGAAAAGTAACTTTATGATTTTTAGGTACATCTTTTCCGTAACTTCTCAGTGATAAAGGTTTAGCTTCAAAATTTATTAAGCCCATTTCTTAAAATCAATAATGTCTTCTGTATTGACTGTTTCAACGTTAAATTTCTCGGTGTTGCTGGATTGTATTATAAGATCAATATATTGGTGATAGGTGAACACACGATCGATCTTCACGTTTAATTTTCTTACTCCTCTTTTCTTTTTTTCGGAAGTTCACGATCGGTATTACAAGAACTTATTGTGGAAGCACAACGGCACGTGTTGATTAACTACCCACAACACAATGACTGATGCAATTTTTGATATTACTTATTACATCATACTAACAAGAGAGAGATAAATATGTGGTTAACGGTTTTAGGTTTAATGCAATAAACGCGAAAAGGACACATCTCTGGGAGTTGAGACCTTTTCGAAATTATTTCTGAACACGCAATGATGTCTACAGTAGAATTAATACCAGAAATGTGCTCTTTTCGAACACAATGGGTGTAGGTAAGCCTCAAAACTACATTTATGTGAAAAACCGTATTTGACAAAATATGCGACATGTGCCCTTTTCGAAATTGCATATTCGTTTCATCACGATGTTTTCCTTCGCCGAAAGCTCAGGATCATCGTTTGATTCGAACACACGTCAATGACACGGTGTCCCAACACTTCACCACTGAGTCATCATCGCTTCAAAGTTAATATTCGAACATTATTAAATGTTTCTAAATAAATCAATCGTTTCTGATTAATGTTATTCTAATCCAACGTATGTAATGTTAACCATATAATTTTACGTTATTAGTAAACATTAACTATATCAAGAAACCGATACACAAACATACATCATGTGATAGCTTATTCTAAGAATACGAAATCACTCGAGTTCTGGCACATTGAACATTCCTTTCATATTGATGTACCATTAACGTATTCGCAGAACCGCCGAATATCAATTTAGTATTTCATAATTATTTATAGTTACATTAATTGATAAAATTATCGGTGAATGTGAACCATAAAAATAATACGATCTGATTTGGATTATAGCCGCTCATAAGAAACTGGTTATGCCCCACGGTTTTACCCGTGTTAAATTTATTCTAATATGCCAATGAACCCGAGTAACCTATCGTTCTTCTAATTATCCAATTAGGAATTTTGTGGGTATCTTTACCATTACCATTTATTAATCTATCCATAATTGGAATATCAATCATTTGATTGTTAATGATTAAAACATGGATATAAAATTAAATCAGGAAATTGCCAGTGCTTGATAAATTTCTGAACATAGAAAATTTGGATGACAAATGGAACTGGATTTTTCTCGTCATGGCCTTGACGAATATAATGATGCCGAAAGTATAACCTAACCTATACATTATATAAGCTATGTAACTTCACAATACTAGCCTAAAGAGTAGACCAGTACGGAGTACTCATAATAACAATTTAACAGCGAGCACTTCTAAATATATAGAGTACTAATATTATAAGACTGAACAGTTTTTGATTGTTTGTTTAAAAGCTCTGGAACTACCAGTCGGATTCGAAAAAATATTTTTGTATATTATCGCCAGATTTATGAGGAATAGTAATGTAGCTTAACTATATTTAACTTCACGCTATGACCCTAAGGAGCGGAGCAGTAACTATGAAGGTCAAGCAATTTGGCGAGCTGTAGGTACGTACAGTGAGAACAATAACACGGGATGGGTTGCCAACATTTTTTATATCAAATAAAGTATTGACAAGGCAACTGAAATAATATATGTAGTAGGTTTCAAATAAATATTTTAAAGGAATATGTTTTACTGCTCGGTAGACAAATAATAATGGAAATGAGAAATAATTAAATTGAAAATGATATGCCAAGTCTCGGTCAGAAAGAGATAAAGCTCAGGTTAAAGATATATTATAATTAAACCAAGAGATAAAGGCTGCGGCCTGGGTTCCGTTTTACGCTTAAACATTTTGGAATAATTAATGTTACCTAATTTTTATACAATAAAAATATTGTAGTGTCAATTACTACATTTCTAGATATATAGTATTCCGACGCCTGATATAGTAGAATACTATACCATATAGTAGGGTTTGCAACTCTATATACGGGTGTGTTGTAAGAGCGGCGCGATGGGGATTTGGTCAAATAAATTTAATACGAGTGAAACCGCGGCGCACAGCTACTTTACTGTATAACTCAAATGTAATTTTCAATTGACTGATTTTGTTATCGTTTAGATCTCTACTTTTTTTATGGTGTGAAATCAAGGGCAAAGACACTATACCTTTGTGTATTTTAAGACGCACCCACGCGTGTCTTGTATCCTTATTTAGTTTTAAGTGTCGATCGAAGCCACGCCCATTTCATCATCGTTTCTACGCCATTGATACATACGCTTCTTCATAATTACGAGGCTGACCCACAGTGTGACCTCCACGACCTCTTATGAGAACTGACTATCTTACATTGTTCTGTGGGAATCAAATTTTACGCCTAGTTCATCCACACAGTGATACGAGTAAGTAGTGATGAAAACTTTTCTGCTATATTCTAGTCCAGCGGCGAAATAAGGGTCAATCAACAATTTTACCCACATTTTGCTGTCCCTGATATATTTATTGTTATAACTAAATATGTACTAATTGATAATAATCATATACAAAAGTAATATCACAATTGTATGTAAGATTATTAGGTACAACGGGAAAGTTGCTGACGTTCTCAAAAATCTTTCGTTTCTATTAAATTTCATGGCAACTCGAAATACAAAATATTCGTTCCAAACAAAATATTTCTGTCCGAAGACCACATAAACGTGTGAACGGTCGTAGCGTAAATTTCTATAGTCTAGAAACTTCTTAAACAAATAAACTATTAAATACAAAAATAGCTAGAGTTCTAGAGTTTAGCGCGTTCAGACAGTAGATATAATATAATGTGTTTCAGCATAGATTATGGTGTCCGGACCTTCTGAACACCACCTTTACATACATCTATCTACCTGTATAAATGAAATACTAAAAGGCGACAACATTTTAAATGACAAGAAAAACTAGTATGACGTGATTTATCTGAACTAGTGTCGGGTCAGCAAGTACCCAGATCTCGCTCTTTATCAATACTACGAAGCGAATCAAGCGTTATTCTTAGTACGAAGCTATCGCAAAAACGCGTTACTGTATCTAAATAGTTACGATATTAGCTGATAGCACTCCGAGAATTCCAGTCAAGGCTGTCCGGGCCGACATTGTCGGTTTATTGGCCGCTATATTCACGGAAAAGATGCATTTACTATGATAATAACCGTGGCAATAATACCGTTTTATAATATTTAGAGTCCTAGTTTATTTATTTCATGTTTGTTAATGTTATTATTTTATTTGTAGGAATATTGTCGGACGCTTTGACTGCGTCGCCAGCTCAACGGGACGTGCGTGCTCTGTTTTGTATAACTGTAATAAAAAAATATTAACTAACATGTGCGATTATTATGCACATTATAAAATGTAAACAATTTAGCTCTCAGGTGAGAAATTTTTGAAACAGATTATTAACAGGTGGCGTCTCCTACACGTTAGTCGTATATATTGAATTTTTCCTTTTTTTTTACGAAAACATTATTTTTTACTTTTTTGACTCATTTAATAAATAGCGGGGAATAAAAACTTTAAAACCATTACTGAATTATTAATATTGATGAGGAATTAAGGGATGGATCATGAATGTTTTTGCCACATAAATCACTTTTAAGAAATTATATATAGAGATAATGCAGCTAATGATAGTGCGTTCTATACATATTATAAAACTCAAACTCAACGTCTTCTGTCAGTTTTTGTTCTTTAAACACGAAACATGTTATAGGGCCAGTTTATATCCTGTATTTTGTAAGATACAGTAACATAAAAGCAGTGACGACAATGGTGAATAATTTCGGAAAAAAGACGCATTTGAGGCTCGTAAATGGCTTACGCAGAGTAAACCATAGGAAATATATCAAATTAATGTTCTACATAATTTTAGATCTTAAAAAGATCAACAAAAAAGTCAACCATGGTATATATCTATCTTCTAAGAATCACCTACGATAAGCATTTTTGTCTTCCGTCGTTTAAGCGGGAGCAGCACGACTCGCGCGCGCGATCAACCGACGCGACGGCATTCTGTAGTCCACGCGAGTGGAGACGCGGGCACAGGTAGTTAAAGATAAAACAGATTCTTGAATTTATAGATAGAAATACTTTATTGGGCGTTTAGTTTTTGTACCAAGGCTAAAAATACCAAGTACAAAATATTTTATACGAAATTTGATTAGATTAGAAGTATATATTATATTGACATTAACACTAAGAATGATTAGCGAAATATTGCTTCTCACGTTGTTTTTCATCGAACAGGAAAATTTCTTGATAAAAATTATAAAGTTAACGGATGGGTTCCATGAATTGTTTTCCATAATAATTACGCAGTTGGAGATAAATTTGATTGACCTATCATTAATATCTGCACACGCATTTTTTAAACTATAAAAAGTATTAGAACATTGATAAGAGTCATCAGATAGAATAAATGCCCAGATCATACCAGGAAATAACGACCATCATAATTTTTAGTGACGTAAAGCAGATACTGAAGTTAAGCGAGAAAGTGTAGTTAAGATCCCGTGTGAAGGATACGATTGGTAACTTACTAATGGTAACTAGTAAAAAACCTCTCCAAAATCTTTGCTTGATCTTGAATAAGTTTATCATAATATTCTTTAAGGACAAATTCTTTCTAATTCTTTTCTAACTAATTCTTTAAGGATAGTTGTATCATCTACGGTTTCAACTTTCAAGTTAAATTTATCTCTTCCGTCAAGTGTTAAAGCGATACGAAGTCGAGATTGCCCTTCGAGTGACTCTGAACTTTCTTATGAGGCCGATAGTTAGCGATCACGTCTCAACACCATATGTAATCACTGGCAATACACATTGGTCAAAGACTTTCGTCTTGAGACACTGCGGTATCTTGAAAAATAAGATGTTACGTAGCTTCTGCGAAGCTATTCTGTGTGATCGAATCGCAAATAAAGAGATCCGCAGGAGAACAAAAGCCACTGACATAGCCCGAAAAATAGCTAGATTTAAGTGGCAGTGGGCTGGCCACGTAGCTCGTAGAACGGATGGCAGATGGGGCCAAAGAGTTCTCGAGTGGCGGCTACGTACCGGAAGACGTACGACACAGCGTGGGTAGAACCGCCACAAGGTGGACTGACGACCTGGTAAAGGTTGCGGGAAGCACAGGACCGGTTGTTGTGGCGATCTATGAGGAAGTCCTATGTCCAGCAGTGGACGTCTTTCGGCTGAAATGTTGATGATGAAGGAGACATGCATTGAAATGTTTGCTGGGTGGTATGGTGTCCGAATGCATCGCAATCACCACAGATAAGTAAAACACGCTAATCTGTGACGAACAATAGTCCATAGAGACGAGCTTAGGCGGTGTATAGCCAGTAGACAAGCGAGGTGGTAGGGGTGTATACCTAACTGGATCGCAACCACTATACACCTGGTGATAAACTATTCACTGTGACTCTCTCCAGCTGCCAAGATACATGCAGGCCGACATGACAGCGCCGTCGGACAATGGACTGCTGATCTCTTGATAGCTGCTATAGTTTTTTTATTGTGCTTACCACATCCATTACAGTGCAATCACTTTACCGTGATACTATATAAAAAATATCGAAAATAGAAGAAACTTCTTCACGTGTTTTACTTAACTCGTTAGAGTTCTTAAGATATTATTTTTACCAATTAAAAACTCGAGATAGTAATCAAATCTTTACCGAGAGTTTAATATGTCTGTTAATCGGAATTCATGTAATGATTTTTATTTCGACGAAATGTTTTTAAACTTTATTGCCAAATCCTTATTGGTCAATTGGGGTTCCGCGAAGTAATATGCGTGTGACATTATTATGCAGTCAAACAAACTAATCTGACAGTGATAAAATATCGAGTGAAAGTTTAATTTCTTCAGTTGTATGTTAAAGTGCATAATCTTTATTAAAAGGCGTTGCAAATGAACGCAGAATAGATATCGGTGTAAGAGTTTTTGGCGGAATCCCATTGACTGTAATGTAGTAGTTTTTGTTTCTTATGCATAATAATATATTGTGTAAAACGGGTGGCATTTTGCATAATAAAGCTTGGTTATTGTACACAACTGAAGTGGGTTAGAAATAATAACTTGGACCAACAATTCTTATATGTCACAAAACTCCCTAGGAAATACTAAAAAGGGAGCCGCCATCTTGTTAGGATACTGAAATCATCATATACGTCTAACTTGGCTGCATGGTCTTAGATACCTTTGCCTTTTCCTTTACCGAAATGAAAGAGAAAAATAGTTGGTGTAGGTTGCGATCATAGTTGACCTGAGGGATAAACTATCAAAACGTAAAATAATATACGCTGAAATTGAAAGTTTTAATAGTAAGAAACGATAAAAAAAAATAGTAGATTTCTCTTATATTCATTATGCAAAAATGAAAAAAAAAAACAACTTACGTATCAACCACGGACATTGGTGTAGAAATAGAAATCGAATGTGTACCTCCTTAATTATAAACCGACTGCTTTAATTAGACTGTTATGTACTAAAAATGTCAAATATCTACCAACGATACATTATTTTCATATTAAAACTTGTTTTTAGATTCCAATAAAACAACTCGCCATTGGTAAAAATATTTATTTTAAGTAATTTTAAAAACGATATTATCATTAACCTGATATAAATTAATAATAAATTATCTAGTTGTCTGTACTCAATATCAAATGGTGGTAAATAATATTATGTAACTAGTCTAGTGCGTCTGCTATTGCCGTTTTAAATTTAATTTATATCTTACTATTTGTGATATGTTTTTATAAGGCAATCTCTGGAAATACTGATTCGATACAAAAAATAATCCAGTAAGAACTGATTTTCCAATCAATAAATAAATTTATTAATGGAAGCATTTTTAAATTTTGACAGATTTTCCATCAATTAATTATCCGTCTAAACGTCATAATTATACATCAAATAAAGTTATCTGACGATTGAAAATCGCTCCTAATAGCAACTAATATTAAGACTTAATGTTTAGACATGCCGAGTTAGTAATCTCATATCAAAAAGTAACAGATTGCTTTGTAAATGAGTTAAGGCACGTACATTCCTACAGTACATTCCACACTTTGGATCTCAGATCTATTATCGGTGAAAACGATTAAAGTCGTTTCTACCGAACTTGACCCATTCATATTTAGGTTTCTGTTGCGATTGTAATTAACGCGAACGAAGTCGCGAGCGGTTGCTAGTAAAGGCCTCTACATACTATACTGGCGACCTGCGTTACCGCGGCATTGTGTGTATGCGGCCTGTATCTCTATATGTTATTTCTCAAATGAGTTTTTGTGACAACGTCATATCTCTCTCTATCTAATACCTTGTCAAAATGAATTATTCAACCATCCTTTTAATGCTTACGTTTCATGCTATTGACACAACGTTTAAAAAAACATTAAAATTATTCTTATCGTTAAAAAAATATTTAAAATATATTCAACTAACATGTAGGAGACGCCATCTATTAACAATATGTTTATTGACAGTTATTAAATTGTTTTCATTCTATAATGTACGAAATATTTCTATGGGGACAGGCAGTATATAACTATAGTTAATATATATAAGCCCTAAGACACTACTAATAGTAGTGCCTTAGCTACTCGCTACGTACAAATAGCCCTAAGCACTAACTAATAGTAATTCTGAAAAAAATTATACCTATAGATGCAAGAAGAAACAAATAGTTAGGTACATTGTTATAAAAAGTATACTTTCACCTTTTGTATCAAATTATATATATTTTAAATTTCAAATAGACATCACTCATTTCCAAGATCACTGGTGAGACTAACTACAGATCGCAAAACTATTTGCATCCGGCTACAAATAAAGACGTCCTGTCAGCTGCCACAACATTCTTGGAGATTTTTTTAAATACAGGTATTTCCTCTGCGTTTAACGAAATAGTATACAGCAGTTAACATAATTTAGTCGTTATGATTTGATATTTTATTTTATTAATATACATTTTCAAAATGTATACTCTCATTACAAAAAAATAAACAAAAACGGACGTCGATTGTAACTCCAATTAAATTACAGATACAACCGTAACCAGTACCCGTGTAACATTTGCATCCGGTTAAAAACGACGACATCATTACGGTACCCGAGTGAACTTTATTGAAAATTAGTTAGTCATTCGCCATTTCGCGTAATAACTCGATGTTAAACAATTATCAGTGAACTTAACTAACTGATTTACATTCATGGAAATGTGATTAGCGAGAAACGGTAAAAGGGTTTATTTCGTTTCATCGAACTGACGAAGGCCTGTTTAATAGAATTAGATATATTATACTAACTGAATTAACTAGACTTATCCGTTGACACACTTACACAAACACGTACACATACATACACACACGTATAGTGCAAGTCCTCTTCTTTTTTTAAATGGCAACTGTATTCATCCACAATACTGCCAACGTCACGCGAATAGAATATTATTTTAATCTTCAAATATATCTATAACGAGATGGCGGCTCACTTGTTATAACCACTTAAATTCATATTCCTTATCTATAACACACTTCCCTTGTGCAGAAATTGCACAATATTCAAATTACATCACGTAAAATGCCGTTAAAATTAAATAATATTTAGTCCAACAATATACGTATATGAGTTAAAATCAAAACCACGCCATGACAGATCAGATCCTCTCCACAAACTCCCTATCATACAGTACAATCATTGCTAAAAAACACAAACTACTAATTTGTTTTTATTTTTTGTTCTCCTAAGCACGACCCTCATTTGTAATTTTAAACTGATTTTCCTTGTTTCAAATTTCAATTAAAACTTTAGAAATGTATTGACACTGTAATCACTTAGTATTTTAGGAGACACAGGCTTTAGGAGCACAGGCAGTATTTGTAAATCTATATGTACCTATATGAAGCGTTGTGAAGCGTGACCATTTTAATAAGAAAATGTAGTATTTAATAAAATGTAAAAAAAGGTGTGTGTGCGATTCACACACAATAGAAGTGAAACTTCATTTTAAAAGGCATTTTCTATTTTATTTAAACAGTGTGCAATATATATACACACACCGACATTTACTCTCTCGCTCTGGCTCACACAAAGAGGAGAGACCGATAATGTGCGTTAAACGTTTAACATTTAACGTTTAACGCTTGGAAGTCGCATAAGAAGTTTCACTTCAAAAAAAAGTAAATTATATATAGTTAGTTTGACTTTGACAATGTAGGTACTCTCCACTTCATTCATTGTGAAATAACGGTACAATAACATTTTATATTTTTTATTGTTCGGAGATTACGTAGGCTTGAAGACACGTAGGTATAAACGTTTTTTTTATGTAGTTACCAGTGTCGTATTAAGGATATTTAATAATATCTTGTTTATTTATATATTAATAATTGATTTTTCGAAAACCGTTTGTTATTTAGTATTTAGATTATGTTTTACTTTCCAAGTTTACCTATATAGCGAAACTCAATTTCCTAGAAATTTCAAATATAATATGTTCAAGGAGTAGATGTTGCTCTGTTCTTTCTATTAGTCCAACCCCTCGGCTCTCAACGTCACAAAAAATATGCGTAAAATTGGCATTAATGCCATCCATGAGAGTCAAGTTATTAATGGCTCGACTACAGTGTCACCTTTCCGGCTAACCAGGCGGCAAGCAGAATTCCTGTCCAGTCTTCTGAACCACGGGCAGGGTGGTCAACGCCTTCGGCCCTTTTGGGAGAAGGGGGATGAGGTTTACCGGCCCCTGACGAGGTCTGTTGGTCGGCTAATGGGTATAAGGCCCTAACCAATTCACAATAAGTCAACGGCAGGTATATCCCCGTGCTTTATGACGCGATTTCGTATCCTAACATAGCTATGAAACAATTGCATCGTCTCGATTCAATTGGTCAAGTCAATTCATCAAGTTCATTCAATAGGTCAAGTCGTTCAGACTTTATACACACAAGATTTTTATACAAAAAGATTATACTATAGTAACTAGCTGTGCCCGCGGCTCCGCTTGCGTGGAGTACAGAATGTGCTGCCCCCGCCTCCACACACGGCGTTCGCCCGCCACCGGTTATTTTAAAGACAAAAATGGTGATCCTTAGAAGATAGACATATGCTATCGCTGACTTTTTTGCAGGTTTTTTTAAGATCAACAATTATGTATACCATTAATTTGATATATCTCTTATGGTTTACTCAGCGTAAGCCATTTAAGCACTCCAAAAGGGTCTTTTTAGGGTCCAAAGTCAAAAGGAATCCTTATAGTTTCGGTATGTCCGTCTGTCTGTCCGCGGCTTAGCTCAGAGATTCATAGTACTAGAAAGCTGTAATTTGGTATGGGTATACATAATAATCACTCCGACAGTGATAGAATAAAAGCCTGATTTATAAACAAAAACGGATACTTCATAATTAGAGATAGCAGAAAAAGAATTTGAGAAAATTAAAACTTAGGTACCTATGTTTTTAGATAAATTTGTTTCTAGTTATAAATATATCCTAAAACATTTAAGGCTTTATTAAGCTGATTTTATATAACAAATTTATTCTTCTATATAAGCACCGCTATATCTATATTTTTAAGCACTGCACTTAAATGTCCGGGGATTCGGTATTGAGAATATTTCTCAAGAGTTCAGATTTCTTCACGATTCTTTTTTCCAAAACAGGCCCTTTCTGCGCATCGGACCTCGCTGTACCTGAGCCATTGACGTTTCCAGTTCAAATAAGTGGGCCAAATCCCCAATAGTGTCTCAATACGGCCCCTAAAATCTCAGTGAATGAAGATTAAATGTGGTTTTACCACATAACCAGTCCGTCACGTCACGTGGAGAGTCATTGCTTTATCGTTCGCACGTGGCTCGAGGTGAGTGACGTACCGGAATTATGTTTTCGTTTTCGTCTAACGATTTCCTCTTCCTTATGTAGTGTGACATATTTTCCCAAATGGATATTTATAGAAAGAGAAGTAGATATGTTTTACAAGACTTACCGAATTACCTTTAATTTTTTTTCACATGCCTTGTTTTGGAACGCTAGAGAAACCGATCATTATAATATAAAAATAAATTAAAGTAAACTTTATTCTCCAATAATGGCAACATAAAATCATATAGCAAGAAATATACAACAAGTCTTATGAATAGGATAAATAAATTTTAATAATCTATTCTTTGACGGAGCTCAAAGTATATTTTACTTTATTTTTAACTAGCGCAAGCGTAAAATTGTATGGCAAAAATAACAGTATTATGTAAAGGATAGATATACAAATAATAGGAGGACAAAGTAAACTGAACGTTATTTTTATCGATTGAAAGAATACTACTCGTAAGTTAATAAGGAATCAACAGATCATTTTATTATAACAGTGCAATTATCTACAAAGAAAAACAACAGATCATTTTATCATAACAGTGCAATTATCTACAAAGAAAAACAACAGATCATTTTATCATAACAGTGCAATTATCTACAAAGAAAAACAACAGATCATTTTATCATAACACTGCAATTATCTACAAAGAAAAACAACAGATCATTTTATCATAACAGTGCAATTACCTACAAAGAAAAACAACAGATCATTTTATTATAACAGTGCAATTATCTACAAAGAAAAACAACAGATCATTTTATCATAACAGTGCAATTACCTACAAAGAAAAACAACAGATCATTTTATTATAACAGTGCAATTATCTACAAAGAAAAACAACAGATCATTTTATCATAACAGTGCAATTACCTACAAAGAAAAACAACAGATAATTTTATTATAACAGTGCAATTATCTACAAAGAAAATCAACAGATCATTTTATGATAACAGTGCAATTATCTACAAAGAAAATAAACAGATCATTTTATTATAACAGTGCAATTATCTACAAAGAAAATCAACAGATCATTTTATTATAACAGTGCAATTATCTACAAAGAAAATCAACAGATCATTTTATTATAACAGTGCAATTATCTACAAAGAAAATCAACAGATCATTTTATGATAACAGTGCAATTATCTACAAAGAAAATCAACAGATCATTTTATGATAACAGTGCAATTATCTACAAAGAAAATCAACAGATCATTTTATTGTAACAATGCAATTATCTGCACTACAATTTTATAAAGAGGTAAAGTTTGTGAATTTGTTTGTTTTCAGGACTATCTATAACTAACTAATCCGATTCTAATAACTCTTAAACTAATATAAAGTTATATTCAGACTGATGGATAGGTATAGCCGTTATATGCAACATATATTATTTTTGTTACGGTTTATTTGTACATATATCGAAAAAGTCACTAATGAGTAGTTTCCTTACTACGGCGAAGCCAAAAGGAGGATTATTATTTCACTTTATTCTAATATATTGTATGCTAGTTTTTCAGAGTTCCGAAGTCAACCCTTACAGTTTCGCTATGTTCGTCTGTCTGTCCGCGGCATAGTTCAGAGATTCTTAGTACTATAAAGCTGTAATTTGGTATGGGTATACATATTATTATTATTAATAGTTTAATGTACCTCCTCTACATGTAAAGTGAGAATGATTTTTATTCTCGTCTATCCCATCGTGTGGGGTGACGTTAGATAGGTCGTTCAGAAATATTCTAGGTATTTGAAAACCATTTTTCGATTCAGGAATCCGTTTGCGAAATATTAAACTTTAAAGTGCTAATTTTTGCTAGAATCAAGTGTCCCAACCCCCTGCCAGCTAAATGGTTGTTTTTGTATATGTGAAAAAAAACATGGTAGAAGTAGGTATGTTTAATGTTAAAAGGAAAACCATCAGAGGTAAATTACTAAAAGCCCCCTCTTTAAGTCTACATATTTTGACGTGCAACTGGAAACCCTACACGGCGCGTGGACCGACACGCACTCTGCAAAATTATTTTTTTATTGTTATAGATTTACGGCCTTACTTATAAACGTTCATTAAATTTTAAGTAATGTAATTTAACAATATTTCTTACTCATAAACGTTACTTATCTTTAATCAGTTGATTAGTGGCGTCTTAAATGGCTTTCAAATTAAACAGCTGTGGACCCTTGTTTGGCTCCTTCTTAAAACGTTAAGTAACAAGATGGCGGATCTACTATATGTCAGCTGATTATACCTCTGTCATATGTCTTGTTGAGCTAAATTATTGTGATATTATTTTTTAATATGGATATATTGATAAAACATATTACGGCACTTTCGGTTTTGGAACATAAAAAATCTTAGGAGCCTATGAATAATAACGCGAGAACGGCTAGGAACCTAAATATTTAAAATAAAAGGGGTAAATCCGATGCAGGATTTGAAGAATAAATAATTTGAACAATTTATATAGATTTAACTAAAAAAATATATAAATAATTGACAATGTAAAGCACGATTTGAAAAATATGATCGAGACAGTCGCACTCGCATACCAATATATTTGAAATCATATTCACAATAACATTGAACTCGCTATAGTAAGACCTCATAGAATTTCTTCTCACTGATTTGTTCTTGATAACTAATAATTTAACTTTTATTGCGTGAAAAATTGTTGCTATTTGACAAGTTATAGTTGAATCATCACGCAAATCATTTATTTGCTGTCAACACAAGGCAGTTTTAACAAAGTGTGGCAAGAGTAAAATATTTTTGTTATTAATAATCATTCATTAACTATGTCACGCTTAAGCAACGTTTATAAGTAAAAAACATTTAATCATTGTTTAAGACTTTAAGTAATACTTAGTTAATTGGTTGCTAAGCAGGTGATTAGTTGATTTTTATAAGTAAGGACCGTTAGCGTTGTAGCCACTCACACACCTGATCTTAAGTGACGATGTGGTCTAAGATGGTAAGACACTAAACCTAGTGGGAGGACTGGCTCGCAACTACAGCTGCCGGATCACACCACAACATGGAACCCACTTGAGGGTGCTAGCTAGCCAGGCGGGCATTAGAAAAAGCCCTACCACCATACTATAGTTTCATCACGATGTTTTCCTTCACCTAAAACTCAGGGATTCGAACTCACGTCCATCGACGCGATATACGTACACGTTGCCACTGAGCCACCATTGCTTCATGTACATCTGTTTCCGCATATATTCTAAATTACCTATCAAAAATCTACTTGTCGATTTATGTTTTGTTACGATTTTGAAGCAATGATGGCTCAGTGGTAGCGTGTACGACTTCGCGTCGATTGACGTGAGTTCGAATTCCTGCAATGAGCCTGAGCTTTCGGTGAAGGAAAACATCGTGAGGAAACCATAACATGGTGGTAGGGCATTTTCTAATCGAGTAAATCGCGAGTTAGCGCGAAGTAATTTTAAACGGTCATTAACGTTGATAAATGCATTGCCGTTTTCCCAGTAACGCTTTCAACATATTTATTAAATGTTGAGGAAGATATACCTTCCCGTAATATGGTTCTCAATACTCTTGCGCAAATATTCAGTCGCTTTGGTTATACAGTACACTTGTCGAGAATTGGCGTGATCGGTAATATTATTGACTTCAAATTAAATTATTAGAAATTAAATATTATTAAATGAAGGAAGTTAATTAGGCGTCCTCTAAATGGGAAATGTATATTTTCTTAGGTACGGTATCCATCTTCTAAAACGAATCGATACAGAGTTTTTGAAAACTACATGACAAAAACATTTTTCTCCACTTAAAGACTGATTGTGTATCTTAGGACGCACTACAAAATAAACAAACAAACATATAGAATAAACAAGCTCATGGATATAATGTTTAAAATGAAATGAATTTAAATGAAATTAAATTAAAAGAAGATATTAATTCTTAATGTAAGGTAAGTTGACTTGTTGACTGAGACTTTTGAATAAACAAACGCAAATACGCTATTGGAAAATTATCTTTAACAACCGGATAACTTCGACCTATTTTTCTTCCGTTGTTATTTACTATAAAAACATTGACAAACTTGATATTGTCAAAGACCAGCACCGTTTTAATACTAGTAGTAGTAGTTTCTATGAATTAGTCGAACCGTATTTTAGACTTAATAAGACTAATAAAAGTTTCTTAGGTAATAGTGTTAGGGTCTATAATATGATTCCGACGAACATTACTGATTTGCCGGACAATGAGTTCAAGGACCATGTCAAGCAGGTTTTACTATCAAAAGGTTATTATTATAGGGTGGATCATTATGTGAACGTTAGTGACGTCTGGAAGTGACTCCCTCTCTGTGCATCCACTAAATTATTAATATGATAATATCATTATTGACTGTAAATATTATTCATCCAGTTAGGATAAAAATAATTTAAAAAAGATAAGTCCGATCGAGTTTCTTGCCGGTTCTTCTCGATGATTGGGATGTTTTCCAAACCGGTAGTAGCGTTTGACGTTCATAAGTGCCTTATTAGGTTTTAAATTGAATAAAGTTTATTTTGATTTATTTATTGTTATATCAAATGAACGTATAGAATAAACAAGCTCTTAGTCTTGGACAGGTATATTGTTTAATATGATTTTTGCAGAAGCTCTTTCGTCTACTGGTGGTGAACTTGAAGTCAGTTATCGTTATGAAAGAGATTTTTAGTCAAGTTTTTTATAAAGTGTGCCGGAAATGTAGGACGTGTATGTGTAGCTAGCTAATAATCCTTATGCAGGTTAAAGTAGCACTTTTCAAATACCGTTTCGATTATCTTGAGTTATTATTGAACTTTATTAACACGCAGCCTTTTACCTTGTTACTTGTATCAATTACGCTCATTTTCTGCTTAGAAGGACAGTCTGTTAATGCAAATGTGTACACGTAAGTTGGGTCCAACTTTTAAGCAAATCAAACAAATTTCAAAAAGATATACGCACTTTGAATTTTACATTAACTCTCAAGATAAACGGATAGCGAGAAAATTTAATGCACAATACGTTGAAATAATTTCAAAAAATATATTCGTGTGATATATCTGATAAGGTTAATAGTAGCAGATAAAGATTATCAGGCGCCTAAGCCACCAATTTTATCAAACGGTGAACGATCGTGGTGAATTCACATTGTTGAGTAAGCAATCTGCATCTTCTTTTTTTATTTACTAGCTGCGTGTCCAATAAATATAATTTCCCATCGCCAACATCTCAGGAATCATCCTATTTTTATCCCCTTAGGCTGTACATGTATTAATCATTCAGTTTTAGAATTTTATTAAGGAAATAGGTTGTAGCTTTACCATAATCTCGTCCCATTATAAGTGATGAATATTATATTAAATTTAATTTGAGACACAAAAGATCTAAGTCACAATCACATCTCGTACTATCTTTGATGCTTCGTTGAATGCTGCTTCTTTGAACAAAAGTTCATAAAATTGTAATATTTTTTTTGTAATATAAAGCTTAGAAATTCTTTTCAATTCCACATTTACTAGTCTCTGTATGATATCTGATACTACCACTAAAGTGTGAACACACATTTAAGCAATTCCGTGCAATGATAACAACCATTGGTCGTGACTAAACGTAGTTAGTTCAATTTTCGTAACACAAAATTACTGAAAAGATGCAAAATTGATGTCTTCTGTCTATTTCTTTATTTCACGGCCCAGGTATATACTTATTGGGTTGTGGAAATAATGCATGTTTTAATAAAATCCTTAACGAAAATTATTTCAGGAGTACGGAACTACTGACAATCCATGAAGCACTCTCAAGACTTAATTAGAACACTAGCGGGCTTTAAAAGAATGATAACTCAGTAGTAACATGCTCCGATATCTTATCCAAGAATATGCATAGGGTGAGAAGAAATATTATAATAAACTCATATTACAGTTATTAAGATTTTCTGCTTCACCCATGAGTAGCTACCACTCTCAAGTTAAAAACTTGACGTCGGGCAGATATCGAATGTAGTCTGGCAGTTGCAATTGAAAGCATTTTACAATTAATGGTATTTTGTAAATTTGTATTTAACAATTGTAAGCCTTTGCAATTGAGAATCTTTTCTTTGGCTTGTATCCTCGAATTCATCATCAACTGTACGCAAATAAATATTTAATTCCTAGTTATACCAACTACCTAATCGAATTAATTAAATATTATTCTTCTGATATCAAGTGATATCAGGTTAATAAACATGAATATAAATAAATGAATTCATCATACAAAGTTTACTGAGCTTCCTTGAGCTCAAAAATAAATTATAACTAACAGAAAACCTTTTGGCCTTGTATAAAATATATCTATTTTGGGACAGAAAGATGCCAGATGACATAAAGTTGACGTAGAAACTTGGAACAAAAGTATATTTAACACGTTATTAAACTTAATTATTAATGAATTATTTCATATCTTTTTTATCATTTTGTAACAGCTAATACTCTTCTGCCTTAATAAATGTCTCAGACGTATATAATTACTTTATAAATAAAATAAACATTAATAAATACTATTATCTATATTATAATTTATAAGAGTACATAAACTGATAAACTATTATTTATTATTTAAATATTAACATCAATAAAACAGTAAATGTACTATTTTAAATACTTTTATTTTAAATTATATTCCATGGTGTCTTACATTGTGCCTACCTCCTCCGTTGACTAATAGTTAAAGTACGCTGTATGCTAATTAAAACCACGGAGATTATAGGTTTAATTCCTTTTAAAGCCGCTGTCTACTAAAGGGCATAAGGGGACTGTACACAACAACTGTGTCCGACTGGATCGTGACCACTATGCACATGGTGATAAAACCGTCATAGTGTCATTCTCTTTTGTCGGAACTGTCGCGTTTCCGGATCAGCCAGCATATATCCAGCTGCCTGCTAGCTCATTGAATCCTTCTATGTGCATTCACTAAATTATTAATATGATTATTAACCATAAATAACGCCTATACAATTGAAAAAAAAAGTTGCACCCAATCGAGCTACTAGCTGTTTTCTATGATTGCGATGTTTTCCGAACTGTTAGTATTGGTTTGACGTTCATAAGTACCTTCTTGGGGCCTAAATTGAATAAAGCGTTATTTTATTTTGCTTTTCCTGCCGAAAGATTTGCAGGCATAGGATTAACAGCGAATATCGACGATGGATTGTCGATCTCTCAGTGGCTGCTCTTTTTTTATTCTCGGAAATACGACGATAACAAAGTATACCACGGCCAATTCGCATGGAACTAAGCGTAACGTAGAAAGCCGCTTCGTGGTGTTTCCACGAAGGGCGCGCGCCGACTCGACGCGCGCAGCGCACAATACTCCAGCTGTTTGCGAGAACCGCCGCTTTCCTGGTACCATGCGCGCCATGCGGGTAACGCATACACGTTTTTATTTGGAAATTTATAACGAACATGCCTTTGATTTGTATTATAGTCTCAATTGTTAACCGTAATATACATAAAATACTAATTTAAATACCCTGTACGTGATTTAGCGCACTACGTAATTTATTCCCGCTCGCACGTCAATTTAATGACTATTAATAACGCGTGGGTTTTACGGTATGACGTGTAACTTGTTATATTTTATTTATTTTAATTTATAATATATCTTCTTCTACCTATCACCCACCTTTCACTTCTATCTTACCATTATCACACAAAATAAGGTCGGCACAACATATTTTTTGTCTTCCAATCTACTCTATCAGCTGTCATGTCAGTATCCATCTACTCCTATATACGCCCACCTTCATACTTAACACTCTTCCAGTTATACGACTTACATCCCTCCTAATAATAAACCACACTAATCTATTACTCAGCATCCTCTGTGAACTGCTACTATTTACATGCTTCCTAGGTTATTCTCATTGCTGATCTTACCAATAATCTTGCAAGATCAGCAATGAGAATAACCGAGGAAGCATGTTAATAGTAGCAGTCACAGAGAGAATGTTGATAATAGATTTGTGTGGTTTATTATTAGGAGGGATGAAAGTCAGCAATGATCATGAGTTCATTCATCCATTTTAATATTCACATCTCTGCCACATGTAACGTTTTATCCGTCTATTTCGATACCCAGTACTCAGGTCCGTGTATCATGACATTCATTACGGGTGTTATAATGTTTTATATACTTTTCACTTAAATTTCATATGCATTGGTGGGTTACATGTGATCCTCGAGACTTGTGCCATTTCACTCATTGTGAATTAGTGAACCGAACTTAGTCAGATCGCGACTTAATTGCATACGCGCAACAGTCCGAGCCGAGGTCCGGCCACTTTGGCACCCTCGGATGTTGTTGCTTAGCTTTCGTGGCTGAGTGCCCTAAGTGCTCGCCCTCAAGCCCGGTAAAGCTGTAAAAGCCGTAAAGGCTCCAGGGCCCCTCAGGCTAACAGTGTAGTCAGTTCAAAAAAAAAAAAAAAAGTGTCCCGAGGCACCGTTGGTAGGGACATCTATTTAAGACTATATGAGTAAAACTGAACGGGCGACCGAAGTAGCAGTACAAGTTATAATACTCGTATATATAAAGTAAATTACAATAAAAAAAATGACAAACAAAAAACCTAGTATTTATATTTGTTACAAATTCAATGTTAACTTATTATGCAAATATGTCCTTACCTTTATGTATACTTATGGTTAGGTGGTAAAAGGAGTTTTTTTTTACTCAAGACAACCCTTAGAAGAATTTCAAGTAAGAGAAGCCACGATTAAAAGCCAGTGTATCCAGAAAAGAGATATAACGTACAAAGAATGCGCTCATCGTACGTTATTATACTATTCCAGTACAAAAAAATGTACACCTGTACTACAATTGTAGGTACTCTGCTGACCAAAAGTGTCAAACGAAACAATCGGCCAAACACCTATACATAACGTGACCTGAATATTAAATATCATCGTATCGTTTTTAGGCACTACGAAGGCTTGTTGCCTTAAATAAATAATTTTAAATTGAATTGCCTATTGTTCCAAATAAAACTACAACGTACTTTTATATATATTTTTTTTTATTCAAATGGAAATAGAAATACATATATCACATCATTTAATACTGCTAACCGAGCAATTTTTGTATCTCTTGTCTTTTAATTCTTGTGTCTAATGATTTCGATTAATTTTTATGTTTATATATTGAGTTAGGTAGTTTCCAAGTTTATCTAGACAGGTACAAGATTATGATTTTTTTCAACCTTAGTGTACTATAAGGTTCCTGAAGCCTCAGAAGGTATTTACAGCTTCACCGGGCTCGGGTCCTGGGGGTGAGTGCTGAAGGCACTCAGGCGCGAATGCGTAGAAACAAGCGTAATGGTGCCAAAGTGGTCGAACCTCGTGTTGGGCTGTTGTCTTGTATGCAAACATCTGTCTAATTGCCTATCCGTAAAATAATGTTTCTTTGTGCGGACACTCGTGACGGTTATGTATTAGTCTTTCTTTATTCTGTATTAGTACAGCCAGCTTACAATAGATGACGCGCAAGTCGTTTCAATTCGAAGAACGGGAACAACGGAAACTAATTCACGGTCATAAGTAGTACGGTGCGCTAGAAGTAAATAAGAAATTATTAGATTTCAAATAAAACAAAAAATGATATGAAAGTTTAAATGAGAATTGCACAAACATAAAAACTAGGCCGTGATATCTATTTGTTATGAAAAAAATATATATCGTGTATGAAATATCTCAAGGGCGGATTGCAGCCGCAAATAAAACTATCCGAGACGATTGTAAACACAAATAGAGTTTCTCGGAAAAACAATTACCCGTTTTATTTTTAAAGCCAATTTAAATCTTGGCGCCGCCGGAGGTGCGGAGCTATGCGAGACATGTCTTTAAATATAAACATACATACATACATACAATTAGTTTATTTAACTCTTTTTACGTAATTATAATTAAGATTGAATCGAATCCGGGATAGTATGGCAATGTTACGCACGTGATCGGTAACACCGTACCTACGTAATGTTGATGTCTATGTATATCAGACTCAGGAATGCAATCAAACGCCCACTTATTCTTGATTGTTTCAATACTTTCATTCTTCGAAATTTTGCATAGTATAATAACCCTTAAATCTCAGATCAAAGAATAGAATCTTTTAGTCAATGCTTTAAATGCACACTGTCGAAAACGATACATAGAGTTAAAACCAAGAAGCTTTATCTTTTTTTATTTGCTCAGAATAAAAAACAAGTTACGAGAAAGCGTCGAGATAATACCGACAATTCTTAGTGGTTTTCGCGTGGAAAGAACAGACAGACAGAGAGACGTTGAGTTTTATAATATGTATGTATAAATCTGAAATTATATTTGTTTGAATGTTAGTCCTTAAGAGCTTATACGTCTCGATGGATTCTAATGAATTTGGCATAGAAGTATATTGTGTCGTGGAATAGGACATACACCTCTTTTTTATCATTTTATCGCCAAACAAATAAAGTCTGCTATATATAGCTAGTATTTAATTAATTAAAGATAATTACTTTGAAAGAAATAGCTACCAAAGCTATCATTCTTTTGATAGGTACTATTTTCGAAATATAACTAGTTTTTGTAAATGTTACTTAACGTACCCACAATACATTTAATTTCAATGAGTCGATAAAATAAAACGGCATCCATAACTCGAATGTGACGATGGTTAAAAGGAAATATGTAAGACGTAGTCTTTCTATTTCGGTAGCGACGTGACGTACTCGTGCGCGTCATTCATCCAAAATTTTGCATTCATTTCTAAAGAGAAAAAACACCTCCGCTAGAGTGAGGGGAAAAATATTTCCTTTATTTAAAAATTGCTCTCAATTACAAATAGTTTGTAGTGCTTAGTCTAATAAATCGTTTATCATGTTTGTGGTTGCTTTAAGACAAGGTCTTAGTCTGTATTTCATTCAGAAGACAGGCAAGCAAGGAAATACAGTCGAGAGTACGGCACACCTGATGATAAGCATCTACCGTAGCCTATGGTATCACTAGCGCGTTGCTGACCTTGAACCCCCTTCCCCAAAAAGCTCAGGTTATTTGGCTGCGATCTTCTGGAGGTATTCCACCAGTCGGGCTGCCCAAGTAAAGATAAATCTCCAAAGATATTTCTCTATGACCTACCTCTCCTAAAATTAATATTAAGCAAAGCTCGCTGCAGACTTCTCTAGAAATATTTGAAACTACAGTGACAAATGTATTCACGTTGCGTGAGAATAAAGTTAGCCAGCACTCAGCTTACCTACACCTTGCTTTAGGGGGCAGCTACGTGGCTGCATTTACCTGGCATTTAAAATAAATGCACGCACTTTTGGTTTCTGTTTTAACAGTCTTGTTTGTCTACGGACAGCCTCTCTAAGCGTTCTATCTTCACTTCAGTTAGTAGTACAAAAAGTAGCTGGCCTTGTACAGAGAGCCCTTGAAATTTAAATCTTATAATAGTTTAGCTATTAGTTAGCCTGAACATAAGTTTCAGTGAATAGTAAAAATAAGAAATACTTTTAAATGATAGTTTATACGATTGAAGAATGTGTTATTTTAGTCTGGTATAGAAAAAAAGGTGTGTGTGCGATTCACACACGATAGAAGTGAAACTTCATTTTAAAAAACATTTTCTATTTCATTTAAACAGTGTACAATATACATACACACCGACATTTACTCTCTCGCTCTGGCTCACACAAAGAGGAGACACCGGTAATATATTGCTCTCTCGTTCTGGCTCACACACAGAGGAGATACCGATAATGTGCGTTAAACGTTTAACGCTTGGAAGTCGCATAAGAAGTTTCACTTCAAAAGAATTAAGAAATAAGAATATTCGCATAATAGTGTTATGTATTTTGAGTATATACTTTTTATTTCGTCCGTAGGGTATGACAATTGCCCAGTGAACACATGACCTATATGTGACATCACTCACACATCATACGTATACAACTTGTGTAAATATGATGTGAATGTGATTTCAAACTAAGGTCACGTGTTATATTTTACAATATGATTTTTTCCTTTCCCATGAACTGTTTTTTATTTTCTTAGCAGAGCAGCTGAGCGTGATTTATTTGTTTTTTTTTTTATCGATCTGAATATACCGTTAGCCATAAGGTTCCTGAAGCCTCAGACGGCTTCACCCGGGCTTGGGGGAAAGCATAGCAACAAGCTGCAAGAGAGTGTGAGATATAACATATCTCTCCACACAACATATTTCATACAATTTACTTTTTTATATTTAATTTATTAAAAAAAATGATACACAATACAATATATTCTTAGCTTAATATATATTCTTACATATCGCATATTAGGATACTTAGGCTGACACGCTTTGCTAGCGAGACGTTCTGAAGAGTGAGGAGAGGGGAAAACGAGGATTTTAAATAAATAAAAAAGAATAAGCATAAAAAATAATCTATATTTAATAACGGAAAATCACCTACTGATAAGTTTATCAAAGTAATTATTGTATCTGTTCATGTGGTTATTTACATATCTACCTATACTATAATAAAACGGAAGAATTTTTTTTGTTTGTTTGTGTAAACACACTAATCTCTGAAACTACCAGTCGTAATCGAAAAATTATTTTTGTATATGATAGCTAGATTCGCTAGAAATAGTATACGCTATCTAGTATTACACTATACCTCCCAGCTAGCCTTAAATATTGTTTTTTGTTAAATAATTCGGAATTAATAGCGCACCCTAACTGCTTTATCTGCGTGTGCTGGCGTAATGATCAGTAATACGTAAATACAATGTTCTACAAAAATATTGCTCCTTAGAACATTTAAAAAAGTCTGTGATACCATATGCCTATCTCTTATTAAATCTATAAAGTATTTTCAGATAGAGTTTCATTGAAAATTGAAAAGTGATTTATGAGCATTATTATTAGGTATGGCATATTAATCCTTACGAACGAAGGTTACTTCATCATTAAGACATTTATATGTAGATAAACTTTGCCCTTTATAGCATGCTATTTGACCGAATAGTTTGGAAGATAATGTAAAATTAAAATAATTCAACACTCGGATCAGGTCTATGACTGTAGGTGTATTGACGCGGACGAGCCGTGTGAGTTGTGACGCATAACCCTGGTCGCCCGATAAAAATATTGTCTATACTGAAGAAAAGACAAAGTTCTTCAATTCTCAATAAATATATTTAAAAAAAATCCAAAAGAATTATAAAAATGTTTACTATATCTGAAAAGGGTTCGGTGCGTGAGCTTGTTCACAGCGGGTCGGGGTCACACCCGAGCTCGAAGTGTTCCACGAAAGCCCGCCGGAAACGTATAATAGGAGCAATTTGCCCAGCGCTTCAATTGCTCATGACATTACATAATTATAGCATTATGTACGGTCTATGGAAACCGCAATGAATGCGTTTATTAACATCGTTAAATCCTTTTATATTGTTTGTACGCTGTTCTATTTCATACGCTTTTTATATCTATGGGAAATAAACTCACGCGGAAATAGACGCGTATTTATTCTCTGCTAAGGATTGTCATGTGGTCCTATAATAGGAAAATAACGTCGACTACTGAACACTATTTTATTGTATTATGGTAAGCATAGTCCAATCTAAAAACGAAGACGGCCACCGCCGGTCGCTGATGATATAGAAAGAGAGTACACACTGGCCGGGCGATGATTCCACATTTTACGGTACAACAAAGACACTGCGAACTTGTTAATTCGTGCCGAGATGGAGGTTACAGTAAAACTGTTGCTCCCAAGCCCAGCGCGTGTTATTCTGTTATAGAAGTGACAGGAGGTTCGATTTATAACCTATTGTTTGTTGACAGTTGTAGCGATAAGGCTTTCTATGTGTGCATCGACACCTATGACTACACTATGATAAATACACGATATTTCGGGTACATTCCGGACGATTCTTGAGATTTCGAGAATGGTGATTCTTTTTCTATTATTCTCTTACTCGGACCTAGATAAATCCTATGTATTAACCCTGTTTATAAACTACTTGTGTGCCAAATTTCATCCAAATCCCTACAGCCATTTTTGCGTGATTGAGTAACAAACATACAAACTTTTTCATTTATAATATTAGTAAGATTAATAATAAATATTTAAATAAATATTTTTCGTAGATTTGTGTACAATAAAATTAAAGTAATTTCTACACCAATTATGGTGAAAACATGTATAAACCTTTTTCTAAATCAGTTCGGCTGATAATTTATCGACATTCTGTCAAATAATAAAAACAATACCTTTTAAAATTTTAATTGGAAATCTGTATTCTAGAATAATTATGAAGAATGTCAGTATTTTATTGTACTTTATACAGTATACACACAAATTTTATAAAGCAAAAAAAAATTATTTAAGTCTTGTTTCAAAATTAACTAGTAAAGCAAAAAAACATTTATTTCACCGCAACGTGAACCGTGGTCGAGAGATTTTCGCTTGAATTTAAAAATGGCTTGTTGTGGACCTTGTGGATCATGTTTCCCGTGCTGTGGACCCATGGCATGTGGACCCGGCTCATGTTTCGGTCCATGTGGTCCGTGCGGTCCGTGCTTACCTTCTTGTTCACCACCACCATGCCCGTCGCCTAGTCCACCTGCGTGTCCTCCTGCGTGTCCACCTGCGTGCTCACCCTGTACACTGCCTTGCGGATTTTGCCCGTGTCCGTCTTTCTGCAAACCGTGCATGCCTTGTTGCGGACCGTGTGGACCATGCGGGCCACGCCCAACGCCATCTTGTGGGCCGTGCCCGCCATCGTCTTGTTTCGGACCGTGCGGACCCTGTGGGCCGTGCCTACCCTGTGGACCCTACCCACCTTGTGGACCGAGCTGTTAAAAATGTGTGGTACTCTAAAGTGTTACATATAAAGCGATAGCGGTGATGAGTGGTGTTCCGGAACTTTCCGCCATGGGTTTACAGTCTGCTATACAGTGAACGTAATAATAAGAATAAAATGTTCGTTCCGAAACTGCCGTCTTATTGTATAAATCATAGATTTATTTCACCTAGGAGGCTTTAGTATAATAAAAATGCGCTGTTGCGCGCACCTGGTCTAGTCCAAAAAAGCTTGTAAAGGTAGGTCCACACTTGGGCCTTTCCATCGTTATGACTCCGTGCCGTGTCGGCAACGCGTCCGTATTCGCTGTGTGGACGGTGTTTGTCACGTTAACAATGAACACTACGTAATGTCGCGATGTGACCCGTCTCCTAAGGACCGGCGCTCATTGGCGACACTGCTGGGAATCTTTCATATAACTTTTGATACATTTTGCTACAAATCTTACAATTTATCCTATAAAACCAACTATTTTGCTACTAAAGAATTTCGCCATGGATTGAGTGCCACTCCAGATTTTAAAATTAATCTCTCACTCTTATTAGGATAATAAGTAATTCTTTAGAAAGAATTCTGGAGTTTTTAGTACAACGTATCAAAAGATATATGAAAATAAGGGTACAAGTTTCCATTTAAAATCTGGAGTTGATCCTCGATCCATACGGACACGTCTTTTAGAATCCCTACATGTAAGCGCACACACTGACTGTAACTATGCCGCGGTGTCCTCATAAAAGGTACATGAAAAAAAAGACTAAGACCTCTATAAGACTAGCGTTTGTCGAGCGTGGGCGTTCATCCGTTTGACCAGCGCTGACGCTTCACACACGCGGCTTTCGCATTGTGCGCCGCCCGCAGTCGCGTCACGTTATTTTCCTCTACGTGTACACAACGCGACTGCTGCGTGAAGCAGCCGCGAACGTTGGACGAACAACGCTCGACATACGCTAGTGCTCTAGCAGCCTAAGATTTCGTTATTAAGGGTGAACATATAATATAGAATGGAACCAGGATTAATAGTTTTATCTCCGCCTCATAATAGATGTATAGAGAATGATGACGGGACTTTAGGTTGAACACCCCTGTCCTGTCAAAACCTTAATATTAAAATAAAAACCGTGGTGAGAACTAAGTAAATTCACTTTATGTACATAATATATTTACTCATAAATTTTGCATTTCAAAGCTTTTACATCTTGTCAGGTTATCCACAAGCTGGTCCACAACATGACCCACACAGGCCACTAGTGCATCCTCCTATGCAACCATGTCCGCAGGTGAAGTACGAACCAGCGGCTCCTCCACGCGCCCTGTCAGCAGCATAAATCATAAAATACCTATACTATACCTATTATTATAAATATACTATTATTTATTACTATAATCTATCTATAACAATATTATAAGCTCGTTAGTAGTAAAAACACTCGTTTACAATAAATATTATTACCACGAAAACTCGAAATAAATTAATTAGTTACCTAAAAACGTAGTTCATCAATCACGTCAACAAAACGATGTGTTTTAGTTAAATTTAACCTTTGTTATCCTTCATTAGGATACTTCTTAACAATTCGTACTGTGCACCTACATGTACTTTTTCTACTATTGGCAAATAAGGTCATGTGATTTGACCACTAATTATTTAAATAATTGTATGCAATCATTCTTATTAGAAGTCATGCGATTTGACTCTTATTGTAATAAAGTATCTTTTTGACAAGTAAGGTTATGTGGTTTGACCACTAATTATTTAAATAATTGTATGCAATCATTATTATTAGAAGTCATACGATTTTGTAATAAAGTAAGTTTGGAACTTGAAATAATTCGGAAAACAAGCACGATGCGCGTGTGTTTCCGATTGACGGCGTTCTGTAGTCTACGCGAGTGCAGCCGCGGGCACAGCTTTTCCATTCTCTTTATGCTATTATCAATTTCTTATCGCGAAACTTACATGCTATCCTTAAGTGTATATAGTTTACTTATAATAATGGAATAACTTTAATATTTTGGAGTTGTTTGATAGCAAATACTCACCCGTGTATGACTCCAATATCTCCACAAGGCGCCGAACAGCTCACACCGACAGCATGAGGACAACGTGGACCCTCGTTGTTGCCACAGCACCCTGTTCTATACGCCATCGGTCCGCATGGCCCAGCTAAGGGGCCCTGACATCCTAAACAGCAATTACGAATAGGCATCCTAAATATATCGAAGAATAAAATAAATAGAAAATTAAATTTTTGTTACTAAGAATTTTGTATCATAATGATATGAAACGACAAAACCAAATGAAATATATTGACATATTTTTTCTTAATATTGCCGAATACTTACTAATTTGAAAACAGATTTTAGAAAAAGGATAGTTTGTAAATGAAATTTATAAAGAATAATTGTTGCTAGAGTGCGTGTTTTTATACATTTTATTTATTTATTTAACGAATATTAATTATACGACTGTACTAGTACAGGGTGTATCTCACAGTAGTCAAGTTTTCCGAAACTATCGAAACTAAACGGTATATACTAAAATAAGACTATTGTCATCAATGAAATAGAGGAATGTTGTCTGCGCTCGTGCGCGTTTTTACGTAGCGGTCCGTTAGACTCGTTAAATGTTGTATGAATGCACGAAAAATCGCCCCGTACCTGCAGGGCCTAACGAAGTTATTCAGCACTTTCGTATGTATATATTTCGGACTAAATCAACACGCTACGGTGAAGTACGTATCCTGGAAGCAGCCCGGGGCACAGCCGTGGCTGTACACAATTCTATGTCATTCTTGATACGGACCGTGAAAACACGCAACGTGGTAACGACGCTAAAATCTATAATTATTTTAAATAAATCATACTTTTTAAGTAAACTCGATATTTAAAATTATAAAAAATAACTGTCTACTTACCAGAATCTTGACAGAATCGCGATCGTTTTTACAATACTAAATTAATAAAAATTGAAAGAGAATAATATTTGCAACGTGCCACATTTCAAAATGCCTTGCCCAACTTGCCCAGATATGAGTCCAACGTGTGGGACGCCGTGTTGTGGCCAGATCGCAGGCGTGCCTTACCCAGGTCCATTTTTTGGACCATGCTGTGGCGTCTGCATAGGACCATGCGGAAAACCATTCGGGACTTACAGCTCGCGATATGCCCCCAAGCAATGACCCTAAATATTCATTTTTCTCAAGTGTTACGTAAATAAACATGAGTGTTCCGTATTTTTTGGTATCTTTTATCGCAATGCAGTTTTTTTTATACGTTCTGTTTAGAAACTAATAAAGTTAACACTCATTATTATTTGATTTTATCTTAATGGTTATACTACATTCATAATCGTCGTTTATTTAGCTGATTCCAGTTCGCGGTGAACTTGTGCAGAAGTTTGTAGCTAGAAAAATTGCGTGTCAAAATCAAAAATGTTTTATTCAGTTTAGACCCGAAGAAGACACTTATGACTATAAATACACTACTACCGGTTCTGAAAACATCTCAGTCATTGAGAAGAACCTTTGAGAAACTCGATTATCAAAAACCCGTTTATTAACTTTTTTTAAGTTGTTTTTATTTTATTATTATTCTTCACAGTTATGATTTCCAGTTGATGTACAGAGAGGGAATCACATCCTTTCTTCTCGGGAAATAAACTGTTTGCGATGATAACTTTAAAATAAATGACATTATTAAAGAGAGATAAAGACAAAATAATTATACCTGGTAAAGTAGTAATCCATGTATAGTAAGGTGACTCTGACAAAAATCATTTCACACGAACCAAGGCAGGTGCAAGACCGGAAGAGCGCCCATTTTGTAGAACGTCGCAATCTGATAACATGGCTGCCGGAAATGGGGAGCGATGTGCCGGCGATTAATATTGTTTCTTTATTATAGTCCATTACGTATTATCTATACATATAATAAAAGTGATGTGTCTGTTTGTAATGTCAAAATAACGGGTTTTTACTAAATGCATATAAAAGTATACTCGATTACTATAACAAAAACCCCATTTTTAAAATTGTTGCTTTCTTACTATGTTTTTCCGGGTAATCTCCGAAACGGTTGGGCCGATTTCGACGGGACTTTCACTGGGAGATAGTCATAACTTAGGCTACTTTGATTTTAGAAAAATAATTAGGGTTCCGCATAGAGAATGAAAAACCTTTTTTAGTAGTCCACGCGAGCGGAGCCGCGGGCACAGCTAGTTACATAATAAAACTTGTTTTCGTTTAATTCATAGGCAATTTTAACGTAAACTTTTTTAATAATGTTAATAAAACATTAACAACACAATTATTTTGAAGTATATGTAACATTGACTCCCTTTCAACATAAATATAGTCCCATGTATGTATGCACACAAAGGACGTTCATACACACATATATATATTAGCTGTACCCGTGACTTCGCTCGCCTGGACTACAGAATGCCGTCGGTCGAGCGCACGCGCGGATCTTGCTGCCTCCGCTCAAAAGACGGAAGACAAAATGCTTATTGCGAGTGATCCTTAGAAGATAGATATATGCTATCGCTGACTTTTTTGTAGGTCTTTTTAAGATCTACAGTTATGTAGAACATTAATTTGTTATATCTAGTATGATTTACTCAGCGTAAGCCATTTAAGCGCCCCAAAAGCGACTTTTTTCCGAGTTGTTGCACCATTATTGTCATTGCTTATTTCGTATGTTACTTTATCTTACAAAATATATCCTATAACCTGGCTAAATAATATAGATATGAATTTACAAAAACATGTAAATCAGATTAGTAGTTTTCGCGTGAAAAGAACATAAACGAACAGACAGACAAAGAGACGATGAGTGTTATTATATGTATAGATAGAAGATGCACGTTTGCTTAATATATATTTTATAAATACTAAATATATAAATAAATATATATGTGTTGATACTATTGCATGATGGTAGGGTATTTTCGCTGACTAACTACCTTTCTCAAGTTGAAAATCGGTCGCCAAGCACATATTATAGGTGTGTTCGCCGGCTGCACTTGGGAGCCAGTCCTCCATTAGACTTATAATTGATTATGACTAAACGCTTAAACTTATAAAGAATTTTATAATAACTTTACTCATGAAAACCAAGCCCACTGCTCACCAAATTGAAAACACACCGTTACACTTTCCAAAAAGTATTAAATATGCCCAAGTTTCTACGAAAGCGATACAGTACGGCTCAATTATTCTCTATTTTTACCCATTCTCCTAAATTGCGTGAACGAGAAGGGGACTGACCCGTTTCGGCGAAACATTTCTATTATGTATCATAGTTACGCTGTCCATTATATTACGGTCTATGCCATTTTTGATTATATTTATTTGAGTAGGTCAGGGTATAATGGTAGTTTTTTACTAGGGGCCGCTTTCATAGAATCCTATAGTTTGTGGTACGAGGGTCGCCATGCTTTCCACGAACTGTGACCTGCACAATGTCACCGTTTATTTTTAGTTCTGTACAAATTTAACAGCATGATGCGGTATGATCATTATCGTATGTATACGCTACAAATAAAACCGTAGAACTACAAATCTTCAAATTTGTTCACTCTATTTTTCGAATGCGGTGTTCACACTGGCATTCGATAGATATGACGTGTAAATAGTTAATTGAAGAAGTTATTCACTTTTGTATTCTCTGTGACATCTATACTCACTAAATTAGATCATTCGATAGCTTCAATTTTCAGACTGTATTCGTATTTTATTTGTTTGAGAAAACCGTTATATTGATAATAACTTTAAAGTCAGCTACTGCAGCGGCCGCTTTATGATGCTGTAACTACTCATCATACTAATATTAACAATGTGAATGTAAGTTTGTTTGTTACGCTTTAAACTGAAAACCGATCATCATGAAACTTTGTACACATATTCTTGGAGGTATTAGAAGTAACATAGGATACTTTTATCCCGGTAACAAGAATTTTTGTCGTCCACGCGAGCGAAGCCGCGGGTATAGCTAGTTAAAAATAAAAAAGGCTTTCAACAATCATGTTTATTAAATTTATTAACACAAAAACACTTTTATACGTAACGCATATTGCAGTCCAGTTTGTATGAATCCTTTCGTTTATATAGTTCCTTGTAACTCGAGTCTTTGATGGTTTTGAGAAAATTTGATTGATAATTTTTTATCAATGGTAGTAGTAACATGGGCCTATGGGTGAACAAAAGGAGCCCTGCACGCATGGGGCACAGCACCGCGTCATGGGCCGATCGCAACCACCCGGGCATCTCGCAAAAGTGCCAATATTAAAGTCACGGTAACACCCGTACTGGTGAGGCATTTTTAAATTTTTATAATTTTTTTGACTAGGAATTTTAATGTGTCTATTGTGGTGTTTATTTTAAATGTCATTTGTAATGCTGACATTTATCGATTAAAATCGATATATTCACATCAAAATCGATTACAGTTGATTTCAGATGTATCTGCAGTTCTTAACACATTAAAACTTGAAAATAAAATACAATAATTTGAATAAATTCAGCATATTTCAATACAATTTCCGAACAATTGTATCGATTTACGCATATTAGTTACAGTGAAGTATTTCTATCAAATTCTGTTTTTACATTGAAAATATGCAAGAATGATTAAATTATCATGCATTCAAATATTTTTTTTGTAACCCTATAGTAGATAATTTTAATAGGCTATTTCTTATATTGAGGAGAGGGAACCAGATTACTGTGTTGGTAAATCATATTGTTAAACGATGTTGTAAAAACAAGTATTAACATATTTCATTCTGTGAAAGCGTTACAAGATTATTGCAGATTTGTTTCCAAAAAGTCTGGATAAACAAACGTTCTGGCATAAAATATCACCGAGGGGAAACATTTAAAAACTCATTGCAATAATTTCATAAAATTAAAAGTTCGAACGTCATTTGATTGATCGTGTTGAATTTAGTCATTATAAGAGATTAAGGAACTCAACACTGATCTGAAATTTTAAATCAAAATTTTTGTGATTTTAACTTAAGTCATTTAACATGCCTGTATACTATGGAGGATTTGTGGGAGGACCCCAAGGTGGTGGCTATTGCTTGTACTCGTCGCAACCTTGTTACCCGACAACCGGAGGCTGTGGCCCTTGCTGTCCACAACCAGGACCCTCTTGTCCACTTTCATGTTAACTCTTGAAGTGAGTATACAATTAATACTACAAAGTTCTCATTTTAATAGAAAGTGGTAAACTATTCCAACTTGTGTTCACAGCAGGCCATGGCAACGAAGCTAAAACAGAATTAAAGCTAAAAAGGTGTGTGTGCGATTCACACACGATAGAAGTGAAACTTCATTTTAAAAGATATTTTATACTTTATTTAAACAGTGTGCAATATACATACACACCGACATTTGCTGTCTCGCTCTGGCTCACACAAAGAGGAGAGACCGATAATATATTGCTCTCTCGCTCTGGTTCACACAAAGAGAAGAGACCGATAATATATTGCTCTCTCGCTCTGGCTCACACAAAGAGGAGACCGATAATGTGCGTTAAACGTTTAACGTTTAACGCGTCGGAAGTCGCATAAGAAGTTTCACTTCAAAAAAGATAAGTAGGTATAGCCACAGCTTTTAGGATCGCCTCCAAGGATAAATTAAAAGGCAAGGGGAGAGGGCGGCGGAAATGGCTAGCTCCACGTGCCACCATTTAAAGGTGAAATGTTGCAAACCTAGGAGCTTGTGTTTTATGAAAGATAATAAAAGAAATGAAATGTATAGAAACACTTATGAGAAGCACCAACTTATTTCACCTAGACAGCTCTAGCTGCCACCAAAAACGCGTTTGTTGTTCTGAGTGACACCCATGCTAGCTACATCATACCGTTAATTTCATAAATTAAGGCCCAAATATTGCTTATTTTTCAGATCATGTATGAACAAAGCAACAAGGAGTATTCTTTCATTGGAGCTATGTTAACCAGTTAGGTTGTTTATTAAATTTGGTTTATTAAATTGTTGCGTTTCGCAGTATCTTTGTTTTATTAAAACTGTAGTCGGTAAAAAACTAGTTGCATTCAAGTGCGAGTAGATCATGGTTCCCTTGACTCACTAAATCACGGTTAAAAACAGCCACGGTTTAACTGTAGTGCGGTATTTCGAACGGTCAGTCACGGCTGTTGATTAGTAATCTCAGAGTATACATACTCTTTTCATGGTAACTCTGATCTGTTTGGTTTACGTATTGAATAACTAAGAATTTGGAATGTCATATAAAAGTGTGTCATTTTATTTTCCGTGAAAAATCTCTTAAATAAGTAACATGTCTAAAAATAAATAGTTTTTCATGTCTAGTTATCTGACATAACTCTTGTATTTTATATATATTTCATAATGTTAACGTTTCACTTAAAATAAATTCAAAATGTAACTTCAAATAAATATTTTTCTAATCAGTCTTTAAGTGTCTTTTTGGTTTGAAAGTGATCCCATTAACCACATCTACCTTTCAAGAACGGATTACAGAATCGCATGGCTTCCGCGAGAGTTATTTAGGTACTGAAGAATCTTAATCTTCAAACTTGCAATATCCCGTACACCAACCGCTTATTAACCGCTGCTGTCTAAAGACCATTAACATTGTGGTTCAGACCACACGGTTTAAAATCGCGGTGTTTCCGCGCGTGTCAATAAGCCCTAAATGCACACGAATATCATAATTCTGTGCCCAAGGTAGAATTCCCAAACCACCAGCAATGTTTCAAATAAATAAACGACAAGTGTAGTGACCTGAACATATATTTTTTATACAAAAAAATCGACAAGCTGAATATTACTGCGAATGGAAATACCGCGATATTCATCATAACCTCCACCAGTGACTAGGCCCTTGTTCCCATTATTTCTTGAATACCACAGCTACGGCAACCAGATCGACCTCCCGAGCTCAAGAAGGTCTCAACTCCGACGCGCAAAGCACGGAGCTAAAGCTCTACGTGGGCTCTACGTTCAAACTCTTCGCGAGGAGCACGGCTCTTAGAACGGAACCTTAGCGCGTTCCCAATCACAGCGCCGTAGCATCACACCCCAAGGCGGGTCACATGATACAGCCCCGCTTAGCAACGGCGGTAGCAGCAGCTATAGCACGGAGAACAATAAGAATAGCACGGGTAGCATGGCCCACAGGGGGTACAACAAGGGTAGCAAGGCATCTTCGACTTCTTTCGTGGCTTTTGATGATTTATCGCGATATTTACTGCGAGATCTGCGAGAGGTATCTTGATTCGTCACTTTTTTTCTTCGTAGGTATACTTGTTGAACACGGACTTGTTGGACGTTTGGAGTTTGATATTGTAGTGACGCGAATACGTTTGTCATCAAAATGAAGAAGATTTCTAGAATGAATTTGTCTGAATTTGAATAATTTAATTTAAAACTGAGAATAGACAATGATTAAGAAACTCTTTTTTTATATAAAAAAATAACAAAGAAGTATTTATATTACTGAATACTGATCCTATTTTATAGAATAGTTTTTACAAGGGATGTAACGACACATAATTTTCCGATACGATACTTATATTGTATTAAATAATCGGTGAACATTAATATATCAAAAGTTTAGCAAAAAATAAAATAAATAATGAAGTATGTTTTTTTTTCCGAACTGACTATACTGTTAGCCATAAGGGCTCAGGAGCCTCGAACGGCTTTTACAGCTTTACCCGGGCTTGGTAATGAAGTATGTAAGCTCCTACACATTTCTACCTAAGTGGCGGAGGGTAAAGCTTTCGGAGGATTGTCTCTGTCTAGTACAAAACTGGCTATTATCTTTTTTAAAGATAAGTATGTACGTATTTGATATTTATTTTAACAGAAACTCTGCCTCTAATGGAGCATAATTGAAAAGAATGTGAAATGAAAATTAATAATAAATAGGCACAAAATAATACAAGGCTCAATAAAAACGGCAATGTCGCCACTATCACCACACCCGGCTGTCTCGTCTGCTTCAAATTGTCAGAATCAATTCTCGTTCAATCAAATTGTCAAATCGGTTGATAAATAACTGGCGATCCCATACCTGCCTGCCGATTATTTCGGCAGATATATCGTATCGGTATCGGTATCTTTACAACCCTGGTTATTACATTCACAAGTAGTTTGAGCAAATGCAAACGGCATTAAAATAATAAAGAGAATTTATAACAACATAACATCATTGATCAATAATTTGATTAGTGACTACTGAGAAATTCCGTCCCAAATGATTGTTTTAATAAGGTTTTTGTGGTACCGAGGTAATTACATTCACATAATTGGACACGTTTTCCGAGTATAAATAATTATACACATAATAAAACATTTTAATGTTCTTCAAAATAACGTTTAATTATTGTGTACGCATGATTCTTAGAATTCATTGTAAGTACATGGAGCTTGTGACTGATAACGTAAACAACTGATTCTAGGAATAATAATAAATGTTCATTTTCAATCTTCTACGTATTATTTTTTGTGAATAGCAATTGAGATAGTCTATCGTTTATTTAATTACCTACCTACATAAAATCTATACTGTTTTTATGTAAAAAAAAACCTTAACATCGACATGTTTTGTAAATAGCTCCATCCATCCACTCATTCAGACGAAAGACGTCTACTCAGTGAACGTCATGTCCAAGGTTTCGTAGACCTTAGTATGTCATCACGCTCACATCATATGGATCATTTTAAAATAAGTACATACATTATGGGATGTTGGTCATGTGTTCACCTTGTAGACATCCTCAAAAAATAAACTCCGACACCGTTAATGACCAATCACCATGAAAATTGGTAGACCCAATTGTTTTTTCATGGAGATTTTTTCACGCTATCCCTGGACGGGTGAAACGCTGTGGTCGGGTTATTAACTACTTCAAAAGGGCAGAACAACTTATGCGAGGATAGCTAGTATATTTATAATTTCAATTATTATTATTTTTAACTTTTTTTATTTTATTTTAAATTTTAATCAGAATCTTACGTGATGTTTAGTGACGATTCGTTCGTATATAGAAATACGCCAAGGAATTGTACGGGCACTTCGACGTTTAGCTATAGATAACAATAATACCAGCCTGTATATATCTCACTGCTGGGCAAGCGCCTCTTCTCGTGGAATGGCACAGGATCAATCACTACGCCATCCCACGACGTATTGGCAAGTTCAGATACCTAGACATCCACAATTCTGTATTCATATTTCCACATTCAGTAGTATTACAAAAACCTATACAGTACCTATTACAATCGTTCATAGTCTATGGTAGCCGCTTACAATCAGACAGGCCGTATGTTTGTTTGCCACCTTTGTAGTATAAAAAAACGATGTTTTCTTTCAACGTCAACCGATTGTGTTACCAATTAGAATTAGTTTTTTTGCTATAAATAACCATTTTAAAGGTGACAGTAGTGTATACCAGATAATGCCCTACCAAACCACAGTGCATATTTAGATAAATAATAATATGAGATATTTTGTATAACGTATTTTCGATTTTATTCATATATGACATAAGTTACCCTCGGGAACTTTGCTAGGGAGAAACTAATGAACTCATATTGTTCAACATGCGAGATCATTCATCAAAATCACCAGCATCCCCTTTTCTCGGAAAGCCACGAACTTTGCAGCTGCCGTCTACCCGCATCGCCCTTCTACTATGTCTAAAAACCGTTTGAATTTTTTTTAATTATGATTGTAGGTATATATACGCGAGGTTATAGTTAGGGTACCCATTTATGTAGAATCTCATATTTATTTATTTTTTGATTTTTTTTAATAAACAATTGAATACAATTTACATTAAGCATATCAAATTATGTGATGAGTACAAAGTGTAACTACAATCTACTTGGCTATAAAGGCTGGCCTTATTCACTAAGGACTAGTTCCAGGAATTTAATGTGTTAACTTTGCCTTCCCAATACATTATTGTTGATAATATAATCTATATTCGTAAAACCGTAAAATAGCGGGCGAAAATTTTGGATAATTGTTTATCTGGTTATTTTTATATATAATAAATAGCAAAATATCACCCGATTATAAACGCACGTAGTATCGCCAACTCCGGGTGTACAACGACAACCGAAATGTCTTTGTGAATCGGTATTCTTTACAAGTGTAGCATTTTATCACAATCTCAAAGTCAGACTATGTGGCCTAAAATAATAGCACACTGAGCCTAGTCTGCCCTAGAGAGACTGGCTCTCAAGTGCATTTGACGGAACACACGTTACAAGTGTTTGGCGACATATTTTCATCTTAAGCAGCTGAACAGAGGAGCATTAGAAAAAGCCATAACACCATCATACTATGGTTTCATCAGGATCAACTGTGGCTCATTGTATGATTGAACTTACTTCGATCGACGCAGTTTCTTAAGATGCTACCACAGTGCCATTATCGATTTAAAATTAGATATATTTAGAATTAGAGGACTAAAAATCTGTTATTTCAGAAACATTCATATTTAACATTGGCGAAGAGAAAACTTATTACAACATTACCCAATGCGCGCGACTTCATTCACGTGAACACACTTTTGATATTCCATTGGAAGTACCTTTCTAGCTTGTACTAAAAGTGACCTTTTTTCAAAGTGAATTACTACTTAGTTCCCATGGAAAAGCGTAATGGTATATGGGTATGAAACCTTCCCCACATTCAGTCAATTATTAATCTAAAAACTACATTCGAATTAGTTAAGTGGTTTACAAATAATGATCGTTAAAATACGAAAAATTTACGATTTTGTTATATATTATACGAGCTGTGTACACGACGAGGTTTCTCATACTTTTATGCTTCCAGTATAGATTCACAGATTTAAGCTGTACATTGTCTATCAGTCACTCAGTGTTAGTTTTATTACAACAAAGGTACTTTCACACGTATAATAATATACTAGTATTCGTCTGCAACTACATACGCAATAATTACAATATGAAATAAAATAGGTAACATAAAAACAACATACAACCATCAGTCGGTCTGAACGTAGCTTTCTATCAGTGAAAGAATTTTTTAGAATCGGATGAGTAATTCTAAAGATTACCTCGAGCGAACTTTGTATTTTATTCCAAATACCTCTTGATTATAAAATATATAATAATATTCAGACGACTTCAAGAAGGTTAGGTACTGATCTCGTTTTTTTCCAATTCACAGAAAATCGTCGCGACGCTTATTCAGTAACCAAGTATCTCCAGATATTAACATTAACTGTACCGTGAAATGAAGTAAATTCTTAGAAAACATTCTCTTTGAAGGAGATGAAATATCAAATTTACATTGACTTATCAAATTATTTTTATAATCCACTGTGCCCCGCGGCTCCGTTTGCGATCGAACGAACTTCCTTGAAATGCATAAGTCCGATTACCGCATGTGTTGTGTTCCCGCGGTGAGCGAGGTTTCCAAAGCTGCTTGGGAAAGGGAGGTTTAAAGAGAGGTAGGGCATAGAGAAATTTCTTCTGAGACTTCTCTCTACTTGGGGTAGTCTGACTCGTGAAATACCTCCACCCTACAGAAGATCGCAGCCAAATAACTTTGCTGTGTTCCTGCGGTGAGTGAGGTTTCCACAGCTCGTGATACTTATGGTGTTCATATGTCCATAGGCAAAGGTAGTTTCTTACCATCAGGCAGACAGTACGTTTGTTTGCCACCTTGTATTAAAAAAAGTTTATAACATTATATTCGGTGTTTTACATTTGTAAAAGATTATATATATATATTACATATATAATACATTAAAGAACAACGATCTATCGAAATGGTATCAATTTTCTAACACCCACGCCGCGCGGTAGGTATGTACGTAACAAATTGCAAATAAATGAATCTATTTTTGATTTCTCGCAACGCATCTGATTCAAATACATTTCCCGGAAACAGCATTTCGATGAAGGTATATTCTTTAGTCAATCAACACGTGGTTTGTAAGATTCTTAGGATACCTAGACTACTATATTAAATTAAACTAGAAAATAAGTAAAGGCTCTTTTATCCGGTTAGATTGCACTAAGTATGATTTTTCAAATCGATATTGCATTCAAATGTAAGTAGTTTTGATACAAAAATTAGATACATGATAAATTTTAATAAACACCAGAAATGAATCCAATCTTACGAAGTCTACATTGCGATAAGAGATATTTTCAATAACTCGCGTTACATGAATGACACCTCTGCAATCCAACGGTACGAATACCCCAATTATCTCAAAGGTCGAACGATTTTGTATTTATTCTAGTATATATAATATATTTTATATTAAAGGCATAGTAAAGTTTTAACTTTTATACCAAACAAATAAATATGGTTGATTGTGACATAAATTTCCCAGTACCTACCTACGAAAAGAAAGTCCACGCCCTGTAATACTTATGCAAATACTTATTTGTAAAAAAAAGATCAACTTCCGCGACTTTGTTTCCGCGTACGGTTGTTTCTTTTTAGGATCAAAGATGAACCCTATAGAGTCAGCTTCAAAATTCTGTAGTTACCTTAGTGAATTGTTTTCATTATAAATAGTTACCTACTAATTTAGTTCTGCAGACGTTTTTTTTTTTTTTTTTTTCGAACTGACTACACTGTTAGCCTGAGGGGCCCTGGAGCCTTTACGGCTTTTACAGCTTTACCGGGCTTGGGGGCGAGCGCTTAGGGCACTCAGCCACGAAAGCTAAGCAACAACATCTGAGGGTGCCAAAGTGGCCGGACCTCGGCTCGGACTGTTGCGCGTATGCAATTAAGTCGCGATCTGACTAATTCCCTATCCGTAATTCGATCTAACCTAACTATACATATATACATGTTTCTGCCCCCTGGGAGGAGGGAAGGAACATGTGTATGTGTATTTAGTGGTCTGAAATTTTTGTCTACTCTAACTAGGCAAAAAAAGAAAAAAAAAGGTCCCTTACAGAACCTATGTACCTATGTGTGTTGTGCATGTGTGTATAATGCAGTGTCATGTATGGCTGTGAAAGCTAGTGATTGTACAGTCACTTGTATCGCGCGAGCGGCTGCTTGGCTCAAGGGCTCCATGCCGATGGATCGGACCTAGGCTTGACTTGCCGCAGAGGAGGGTCGTGGCGGGGCTGCAGACGTAACAAACAGACGAATATACCTACATCCACTTACAAGTTTTTTTTCATGTCTTACTTCAAAACTGATGTTGAGATAAACTTTAATTCCGTTTTTTACCTTCGCTTTAACCATTCAATCTTAAGCTTGAACACAACCATGAAATTATTAAGAGCAACCCAGTGAACGCTATTCATGAAATAATACAATAAAATTATTAATTTCTTAATAATAAAAAAAAACTCACATCGAATTATAAACAAAATAATTTTAAGCGGAAATGCGATGAATAAAATTTTAAGAAAGTTTATAGAAAATATATAGCTATATTAATTTAGCATACCTATCACTCCTGGCAGGCAAAATAACATTAAAAACCATTAGCATTAATTGTGGTAATGCATAATATTTCGTAATAATTAATGTTCACAATATGTTTTCATTTCGAAGAATTCGATTTTATTATTATGTCCATTTCAAATACATGGAATTAGTATATTTGCGGTTAACCGAAATGCCATCTCCCGGTGTTTACATCGTAACGCTTGACGGTGCCATTTCGTTGAAGTATGCTGCTACTACATTCCTTTGATAAAATGTATATATGACACATAGGTATATTTGTGGCTTACGGAAAACCAAACAGTAGAGTGAGTGGTCAGCATAATACATTACTAATAAACATGATTGTTATGCAATTCTTACGAGTTCATTTTCTAGATTTGCCAATAATTATTATTTGGACAATTTGTCTACCAGTTGAGGTTTTATCCATTCATTGTGTATGCACTCAGATGTTTTCATGAAAGGAAACGTTACTGATTACGGTTTTTAGAACCATCGAAATGATTTGCATTCAATCCGAGTCAGGCGCAGTTATGGGGAATGGGTCATTCTGTGCAATCCCCCTCACGAGCGACCTACTATATTTTGAACTATTACATAATCAAATTAGAATCGATATCATACCAGTCTAAAGAGATTACATGGATAATGAAAAAAAAAAATTTTTTTTTAATGACTATAGGTAAATCACATGAATAAACCCACAACCCTCCTAAGTCCTGTGTCCCCACCAGGATCCGACTGCCATCCAACGCGATAACTTACTCGTAGTTTTATCGAACTCGATCTATAAGTAATCGCGAAATCGATAATCGACACCCTATTGTGCTTACTACACCAGAGTACAGACATCTAATCCTTTACGCTACTATAATATGGACCCGTCAAATTTGGAAGTAAAACTTTCAATAACGTCTCTTTTTCTTTTTCGAACTGACTATACTGTTAACCATAAGGGCCCTGAAGCCTCAAACGGCTTTTACAGCTTCACCGATAACGTCTCAGATAGTTGGAGTTAATATATAATTGGTCCGTGCGGGGTATCTTTTTTTATTTTGTTTTCAAACCAGACATCACACCGGTTAACATAAAAACAATATTTAACACAATATACCAAAACAAATTGTGGTGTGTGCCTTAAAAAAGTGAACACAGCTTGCACAATGGAAAAAATACACAATAAAATATAGAGGAATCTATAGGGGGAAGTGGGGTACTTTGCTACAAGTGGCACATTGATACACCAATATTTCAATATTAACAAACATTATTAGAGACCCGACAAAACTAAAACGTCCATATACATGTCTTAGCTCCACAGCTATAGCCACGCTGACCGCTTGTTAACCGTTAGCGTTGGAACAGAGTGTGTTTTTAGTACGACCAAGTAAAAAATACTTAAGTAGGTATCTAAAAGTATTTCGCTGCTGTTTTATATGACATAATTAAGATTTAAACTTACGAAACGTTAGTTAATCTATCTAACATTCGGTATTAGAAGTATTTGTTAATGTGTTCGATGGTTTTATTGAATTGTTTGAAGTGAAACTTCTTATGTGACTTCCAAGCGTTAAATGTTAAACGTTTAACACACATTATCGGTCTCTCCTCTTTTTGTGAGCCAGAGCGAAAGAACAAATGTCGGTGTATATGTATATTGCAAATTGTTTAAATAAAATATAAAATGTCTTTTAATATGAAGTTTCACTTCTATCGTGTTTGAATCGCAAACACACCTTTTTATTATTTTACTTTTTAAATTATCTGCTGGGGCACATTGATATATCAATACGCGGGGCACATTGATACGTATTATTATTAATCACATCTATGTAAGCGATACGAATGTGATAAAATCAGTAAATACACAAGAAGTCGTATATGTGGATACTGATACTAGTGCAATTATTAATGCTGTCGAAATTGTGAAGAAAATGAAATATCCGCAATTGAAACCGACCCTATATCTACGAAAAAACCTGCATCTAGTAAGTTTGTGTTCCCATTGTAAAAGATAAGACAAGCGTTTATTTTTCAGCTGCAACTGCAATGCCTGTTGTAGCTGTTACTATTTCTTTAAAGGGAACGTCTCGAACTTTTTTCTTTTCTACTTTTAGAAATAATTTAAACGTATATAACGTTAAACCACACAGCGGTGGTAATGGTGCCAGCATAAATTGAGATACCTTTAGGAACTTGTCATTACTGAATAGAGCTCAGCTTATACTTGGAACTGTTACCCATGGTGCAAGGTTGACTGTACCTAAACATTTTTTATTGTAGTTATTAAATAATTAAATCCATAGTTTTGTTTTAAAGAGTAAAGCCCTTGTAAATATATTTTTTCCTTTATTAATAATCTTAAAGTCTTATTATAATCTCCACTAGTTAAACCTTATTTCCTATTATATATTCGTACATATATATTTTCGTACTAAAGTGCCCCATTTTATGTATCATTGTGCCCCATACGTGGGTGGTACCGAAGAGGTCGTGGGGACTATTCTAGTGATCCGTCACAGTGACTCCTCCAAGCGTCTCATTTCAGGATAAATCATTGTTTATGATATCAACTAGGAATTTAGGATAAAAGCGGGAATTTCTTTTATAAAAATATTTTAATGAAAAAAATAAAAAACAATTTTATGAGATTCTTCTCTTTTTTCAAGGAATCGCCTCGTCGCTGTCTTCGCCTGGATCTTCGTTTTCACTATCACCGTTCACTGAGGCATCAGTTTGCATCTCAAGTACAACTGTATCTTCTGAAAATAAATTTATAATGATATTTTAAACAGTGTTGTATATTTAACTAGCTGGGCCCTACGGTTTCACCCGTGTTAAATTTATTCCACCAACTGTTTGACCAAATTCCTTTTTTTCTCTTCCCGTACTTGACTATAGCTTGTCAGATTGCTTGAAGTTCATGGTTACTGCTCCGCTCTTTAAAGTCTTAGCATTATTAGTATAGATTCCATCCCAAAAACTGTTGTTAAATCCAGAGACACGGGTATATTGAAATTAACAATACAAAAGGGTCATTCATAAAATACGTTTGCACTTATGGGGTGAAGCGGGTGTCGCTAACTGTGACAAAAGGGGTCGGGGGTCTATGGAAACGTGACGTTCGCAGCTTATCAAACAATTTAACAAATTTTACTGTTTTTTTTTATTACTTTTAAGACAAAAAGTAATTCGTTTCACATTTGTAAATATATAAATATTTTTATGTATATATTAAAGTGAAACATTCATTCTATCGCCCCAAAAATATTCTTTCATCTATCGCATGTCGCATTACGGCTAGCAGTGGAGTAGGGATAAAGTTTCACTTGCATCGTGGTTTCCTAAAAACACACATTTTTTTTCCGTTATAGTGGCTTAATAATTTGGTATTTTTCCTCATATAACAGAAATATTTATCATATATTTACAGATATTTATTTATTTATTACACTTTTATTATTGCAAATAAAAATATCGAAATCTATGTAGGTACTATTATTTGCCATATATCATGGACGGGGGGGGGGGGGGGGGGGTCTATCATTCGTGAAGCGTATTGATATGGAGGGGTCGCAGAAAATGTGATATAGTGTGACGAAGGTCTAAAAAAGCAAAATCTTGCCGTTATCAGCCGGGTTGTGACATATATTTTGTTAGATAAAGCAACATAAGAAATGAAGATAATGGTGAACAAATCGGAAAAAGACGCTTTTGAGGCGCTTAAATGGCTTACGCTGAGTAAAACATACGAGATTTATCAAATTAATGTTCCTTTTAAATGTAGATTTTAAAAAGACCTACAAAAATTCAGCGATGATATATATCTGTCTTCTAAGGATCACCCACAATAAGAATTTTTGTCCTTTGTTCTTTGAGTGGGGGCAGCACGGTTCGCGCTTTTGCTGACTAACGGCATTCTGTAGTATACGCGAGCGAAACCGGTGGAGCATTTAGTAACTTATAATTTGGCCAAACTAACGAAGAGTAGGTACTCTATTCGGTATTTTTAGTTTATTATCTCAGAAGGAAAATAAGATTTTTTCAAAGTTACCGTCATCAGGATCATCGACTTTATCTCGAGCATTGAACACTTCTTGCAGGACGGGCGCCTTTATCTTAAAGTCTCTGGCTGTACCTAGCGATAAATATTGCTGCCAATCCAACTGTAATAAACGAATATTTTTTTAAAGTACATATATTAATGTATATAGAGGTCATTTATGATAGAGCAGAAGGGAGGTAAGAAAATTGGATATACGGGAATTCATACATATATTATGACCCAAAGGTTTTTTAAGTAGCAACGATATATCTGCTTTAATTCTTATCAAAATTAATAATGATTCAAAAATGATTTTAAAGCTTATGTTACCCGCTACACTGTATAGAGTGTATTAAAATAACACGTAGTAAGCGTCGTATCTATGCCGTACTGTGAGGCTGTGGAACTGTCTCCCGGCCAGTGTTTCCCTCCTTCCTACAATATGGAATCCTTCAAACATATGAAGAGATATTTAAGCAGGCCGGCATGACAGTGACGACTAACGATGTATTATAAATCCCTCGGTAGTCGCTGATATTAGTCGATTGCACTGGGCTCACCATCTGGTATAGTGTATAGTCACATTGCCGTGGTACGATTTTAAAAAAGCGCCATCTGTTAACAATCTTTTGAACTAACAAGACAACTGTTAGATTGTTCACATTTTATAATGTACGAAATATTCGCACTGATCAGCTAGTAATTATATAATAATCAACCCAATAACAAATAGGGAACAACCACCAAGGGTATAAAAATTGAGGTGCAACGTATCTTCGGTGTCAGTTATCACCAAGTATAAAGAACCGTTAACACGTACCATACCATTAGGAACACAACGAATTCAGTCTAGACTTCAATATTCATAACTAGAGATGTAACGGATACATAATTTTACCGATACGATACCGATACCGATTACTGTAGTTAATATTGGGCGATACAGATGTTGAAAGTTTAGAAATAAATAATAATAAACTATTATTATTACATTTTCACCCAACAGGCGGAGGGTAAAGTAGTATGCACAATACTGGCCATAACCTTTTTTTAATGATAAGTAGGCATTTGATATTTAATTACAACAAGAGTATTAATTAAAAGAATGTCTAATCAAATTTAATAATAATACGCGTAACAATACGACTTTTATTTAGTAAAGGCGGCAATGACGCGTCACGTGCGGCTCTCTCGCCTAAAGCGAAAGGGCAAACTAATCGCTCCACGCGCTTTTTAAAATGTTAGGTATCGATTGATAAATGATCGGTGAACCTGATTATTTTTTTTATATAATACAAAGGTGGCAAGTAAGCATACGGCCCGCCTGGTGGTAGGCGGCTACCGTAGCCTATAGACGCTTGTAATACCACAGGTATCACTAGCGCGTTGCCGGCCTTGAACCCTCCTACTCAAAGACCTCTAGAAACCTTACTCACTGCAAGAACACAACATTAGATAATTTGGCTGCGATCTTCTGTAGGGTGGAGGTATTCCACCAGTCGGACTGTTCCAAGTAGAGAGAAATTTCTAATGAAATTTCTCTGTGCCCACCTCTCTTTATCTTAATATATCGTATGGGAATCAATATCGTTACATCCCTGCTTATAAAGTTATAACCTCTATTTAAAATAACGTTGTGAACGTACCTTCGCTTTATTAGCGAGCAGTATGACATTCTTGGTGTACTGCTCGAGCTGGCCGACGAGCCGCGGTATGTGCTTAGTGTCGCGCAGTACCTTGCTAGCTTTCTGCTGCTCCTGGGACGATGTCAGGTACGTTATAAGGTTGTCTATCACAGACGATAGCCTCTTACCGCTTATCTTTAACAGGCGTTCGAAGCTGTAAGAAAATTATAAAAAAAATAATTAAGAAAAATTATAAAAAAAGTTTAATTTTTACTCATATTATTAACAATTCCTTTAGCTTATCAATTAAGGAATTACATACTTGTATGCTTGTAATTACATACTCCCTCTATACCGTGTACAAAAAAACAAAAGTTCGTCAAGCCGAATATAGATTTTTTAATGTAATTTTCGTGTTCAATGCCCTTTATAATAAGGAAAATAGGAGAAAAAAATTACAGGTTTATTAATAGAGATGACGGCGCCAGGTTGATTAAATATAATATAAGACTTAAAAATTATTAAGCTCTATGATGAAATCGTTTAAGTCGGAACTTCATTACCAGTTTAAAGAAAATACAAGAAACTAGTTGTTAATTATCATTGGAGTTAAAACCTACACTAATATTTATAAAGTTGAAGAATTCGTTTTGCAATTACCATAGAAAATGTAGATCAGAAAGTAATTCATAGTACAGAATTAATAGTGCTGCTATCAGACTCAGCACAGCGTATCGGGTACCGACGGCGGGTTGGCCGCTCGATGAGAACCGAGCATTACGGCCGAACTGTGAACGCCTTAGGGCTTGTGTAGACGGAGCCGCTAACGAGCCGCCGCGTTTCTGCCGCTTTATTTGTCAAATCAGTGTACATTTTTAGTAATACACTACCAGCCACGAACAATATACATGTTGGCATAATGAACGAGTTTAACTAAATTAATACTCCGTTTTTTACTAAATATACACTGGGTGATCCCGAAACGCCATAAACCAGACGAAAATCACTGTGAGATAATTAGTTTATTACTACTATGTGGTAGCGATGAATGGATATAGTTAAATTTCGATCTTTTACTCTATAAAACATACACATATGATGTACATGGCCAGCAATGTATTACTAAAAATGTACAGTGATATGGCTAATTAAACGGTGGCGGCGCGTCCGCGGTTAGTCCACGGCGCCGTCTACACAAACGCTTATACAAAAAAAATTTGGTTACGCCGAAATATGCACTTAAAGCTTTTTATCATTTTTAATGGCGAAGCTGGCTCTTAAGTGCCCCTACCGGAACACATGTATATGTGCTTGGCGACAGATTTCTAATTTGAGGGTGGTTTCATCATGACGTTGTCCTTCGCCGAAAGCTCAGGCTCATTGCATGGATTCGAATACATGTCAACCGACGCGGTCTACGTACACGCTACCACTCTGTCATCAGTGCTTCAGATCAAGCTTATATGTTTCACGGTTTATTACTAGAAATATTGGCAGCACGAGGCACATTACCGTACGTGAAGCGCCGAGGCGACATCTATCTGGTTCGCGAGCGCAGCCAACAGCGTGTAGAGCCGCAGGCACGCGCCCAGCACTCGGTCGCTGCCGGCGCCTACACAGCATCTCAGTTTCGCCACGTACGACGTCCAAGCCGTCAGCTGACATAATTGGATCACCAGTGATTTGTACATCTCTTTTACCTCTATAAAAAAATACATTGTACGTGTAACCTTTACGCGGGTTTCCAGTGAAACGTCTTTAAAGGAAATAGTGTATTATTATATCACAATCAGTCAATCTGTTAATAATTATTTATTATATAATCTAAAATTCTTTGGCGATAATGTCTACTGAGCAACTGTTTGACCACAGACAATTATTATGTGTCTCTGTCATTTACAGTATGAATCTAAACAGACGATAGATTATTACATTTTTGAAATTGGCAATATTATGATCGTAAATCACTACAACATTGTATACGATCTGCATTTCGGTTGCTTGCTAGCTGCATAATTCCAGTTTGAATGAGGTTTTGGTGCAATTTACAACATAACAATAATAAACAAAAAAATACCTCTATCGATTTTATCCCTTTGGGTGGAGACGATACTCTGTGTGAGAATGGCCATCTGTTTGTCCCGTGTCCTCGTCAGCAGGTGTTCAACGAATTTGAACCGGTCGGTGAGATGAACGCAAACGTGGTTCAACACGACATGACCGCTTCTTATGTCGATGGTTGGGAACATACTTATGTCCTCATCGGTCGATGTGTCTTCCTGGTAAAGACGAAATAGCGTAATTCTATGGACCATTTAGGGAAACATCCTAAATCCTAACTAAATCCTACCTAACCTAAACTTAACCTAGAAATATTTTCTAGAATTTACATATTAGAATTGAGTTAGTAACACTACCGTTTGAAGGTAAAAGTAAGACTGGCCTCAGAACTGTAATCCTTTTCGAGATTAGTTATACATAACTATAGGCTGCAGTAATCACTTAAGGCAAGGCGGGTTGCATTGCTATTTCAAATATGAAAAAATGTGCATCATAATATTTTACGAAAATAAAAGAACTACAATTGGGTATATGAAAAAAAAATGTCGATTTTTTTATGTATTTTAAAGCTTCATCATAATTATGATAAAAGTAAATTGGAAAAGCTCTTAAAACATTTTTTTAAATTAATAATGAACAGTTGAAAATTGTAATATTTTAAAAACAATCACGTGATTAAGAAACGCGCTACGACTGATCGTCAGGTTTGTGACGTCATAATGATATCGGAATTTCATCGATTAACTGTCAAAGCACTGTAACAGCTGTGTGCTCCAATGAGTGGAAATTAAAATTTTGACGTCACACGCGCTCGGTTTTGTTCGAGAATGATCGGCGCGTTTTCGGTACAGAATTCGAACATTAACTTTTATTTTGAAATATTGCGAAAAAAAAATAGTGTATTATAAAACTTATACATGATCTTTCCATTTATCACAAAAAAAACATTCAAATACCCAATTATCGAATGTAAAATCGTAAAATACGTCATGAATGAATTAATAATGTCGCATGATAATGATTTCGTGAATAGTCTCTAATACTCTTAATACTCTTTGCCAATGTCACGCCTAAACGTAACTTTAATGCAGTGTATGGAATGCGAAGGAAAACGCTAACTTAGACGATTATTCTTTGAATTGCCTCATATACATATTTGTCCCCTGTGTTCCTATAGTATTCGTCCGATTGCTATGAAACTTTGCCGAGTTGTTATGAGCATGCCCTTAAAGATTTCCGAGATAGTACAAGAATTACGACGTACAAGTCGTTTTAACAAATGTGTGTACTTCATAGTATAGTTCATGCATTGAATTGAAAAATATGCGAAAGAAAATAGCAGTTAAGCTAGACAAGTTAAAAACGGATTGCACAACAACAATTAATGTCGTAGTATTATTACAAGATACATACATCATTTCTTCCCAATACGGATGTTAGTTTGAGCAACAAGTCGTCCAACAGCTGCGATTCCTGTTGCTCCCTACAACCGGCGGTCAGGACCGGCGGTATCAATGTTAACACATCTTGTCTCGATGTACGGATGTTGTCTTCAAATTTGGCTATAACCTGATACATCAAAAATTATTTCAACATCTTATAACCATTTACTGAGAAACGTGATAAGCTATATAATTTCGCGCCACGACTCGTAAGGAGCTGTAACACGGGCGAAACCGTGGGTCACAGCTAATCTTTCATATAAAATGACAATTATATTTAAGTATATTGAATTCTCATTGTTTTTATCTATTTATACTATTAAACCAAATCGTTGTAACTCACAATAATTAATGGGTGTAGTATTACAGAATTGTGATAATTAATTTATTATGATTATTACTAAATATTTATAACTGACAGTGCTCATCTCTATGCAACTCGGCGCTCGAACTTCAAACAACACTGTGGCAGTCTGCGCAAGCGATGACACTAATTTTTTAACCACAATATCTCTATCTCCCTCTCCCGTTTCCTCTTCCACGCGATGCAGAGCAGAAAGGATATAGTCCAATATAGCCGCCAGACAAACCGACGATTTCGATTCTGCTAAACCGGCTGAAAACACGGAATTCATGTTGACACATAACGCTATTACATATTGAAAGATTACAAAATGGTTAATGCTCTTTGACCATGTTTATTTAAACAGTATATTTTAACAATAATAATAATGATTTATAACCATAATAAGTTTACAAAATACATTTTAAAGATTTAGCCCCTACCTTACACAATTTGGCTATGGGAAAGATTCGGATGTTGCCATGTGCCGCAGTATTACCTTACCCCAATGGTTTTCAGCCTGCCGCATACTTTCATTATTAATAATAAACATTACAATGTAAGATAACTAAAATAAAAGCTAGTATATTATTTTAAATTACTTATTAACGGGAAAAAATATATAATAACAACATGATAAAAAAGTAACTAGAGAATCATCGAGTGCACTGCATGTATTATTGAGGTTGCTAAATTCTAGAGTGTTCTATTTGTTTTTCTGAAAAAGCTCTATGCATATATTTTTAAAATGTTTGATGGGACATACTGATGCTTCGCAATGGATCCATCTATTCCATTCATTTTTGTACGCATTTATAGCATTAACTATGCGTTTCTAATTAGAAGATGATTACTGATTACATGATTTACTTACAGTTTATAAACTTTGGTTGTATTTTAGACCATAGAGTTAATACGCTCAGAGTGATAATTCCATAAAACATACCGCTCAATATTGCAGCCAAAACTAAATAAATGTGTGTGTAAGCGACACGTAATTACATTTGCTAACACGAACACAAACGCACTAATAATGTTACAAGTGATTGAATTTTTCCCACAAATTGGGGGAAGTAAATTATTCTTGAGTGTTATAAATAATAAAGGCAATTATATTTTATAAGATAAATAAGGCATTGACGACCTTAAAAATATATTGTGAACTGGAGGTAATTGCCTCGAGTCGAATTCACTTTACGGGGCACGGTCTGATAACAAATCGGAACGAGGTTAGGCGTTATTCGAAATAACCACATAACAAACAAATAATAATTAATACATTGATTTTATATTGTATTAATCAAAACAAATAAAATCAACACATTTGGTTTTATCCTAGCACGTGGTAACCCTAACCTAATAATATTTGACAACATGTCAATTGGGATTAATAACTACCAGAAAAGTAGGTTAAAATAGTTTTCCGATTACTAGCAACATTTCATTGTAATAGCATGATCTATCAATTTGAGAAATATTTTACTGTTTTTGAATAATGTTTGCCTTAAGAATGTAAGCTGCTGTGTGTTGCTTTCTCTTGTCAAAGGATATTTCAATGTTTCTGGTAATTATGTGATAAGTTATATTTTGTCAAAAATATTGGAGCGGTTTGCTCTATAACTTTATTTTTAGCACTGTCGCGCCGAGTTACGTACATAGCCTTTAAAGGCTAACTTAAAATAGCTTCACTCCGCGTGCGACTACTGCCGTTCTGAATGTTTTAATTCTATGTTTTAGGGACCTTATTTAAGTAAAACCCACAAAAGAAAAAAATAAAAACGCAATACATTTTTGTATTGAGATCCTCGTAAGCAAATCTAACGATCTTTACTGCACGATTTATTTATCTTTTATCTATTTTTGATGAAAATGTATTTTAAAACAATATGGATGGTCAATTGATATACAACATGTTTCTTTTTTTCATCGTTGATTTTTTACTAAAGTTACATGCGAAATACGAAGAAAAATGGCGTTGTCATAGTTATGTTCTTATTTGAAACGTCATAGTACATACATATAACCAGATTTCAGGCAAGATTAGTTTGTCCTAAGAAATCGGGTTTGGCCGGTAAGATAGCTTTAACCCTCCTCAATGACTTGTGAAATTAATTAAAAGTGATACATACTGATAGTGGGTAAGAAAAATCCCAGCTTCAAGGAGTAATTGGAGGAAAATAATAAGTTAAGGCAAGCGCGGAAGACATCCACGCAACCCAGAGCTGTTTGCTCGTTAAAATCCCACATCTGTTGAAACCTGTAACCGACATGCGTAATGCATTTCTCTTTCCTATCTTTTATACAAATCGTCAGGTGACAGGAAAACTCATTAACTATCTTTGAACGTGGTTACTTTTATTGATGTAGTTTTTATTTGTAAGATTTACACATTATGCATGAAATAAAAGATACCAGTAAATAAAAATAATGTTCTTAATGAGTTTTCATGTCCTGCGACGAAACAGTAATTAAAAATTTTCTTATAACAGGAAATTATGATAAAATCCGACAGATCCGTTAAAATGCTGCAACTGATAGAGAGTATCCTAATAATATCCAAGGAGTGTGCTCAGGGCCGAGAGTCAAGTCTATCAAAAGTTAACGTCATTCTAGTCTGCGAATAACAGGACGACAGCTGGTAGCTAAACACGAGTATTTCCGTGGTTTTAGATTGTCGATAATTAAACTATGAAATCAGTCAAAAAGTTATATTGCTATCACTCCGTTATATTAAAAAATACAGTAAATAATATCTTACAATATGTAATGTATTGGTAAATTTAAAAAAACTTGTATGAATTCAACAGAAAGATAAGCAAATCCAGAATTGATAAATAACACTCAAATATTCTAATACTGAATTTAAAAAGCGTAACTACAAACCAGTGACCACACTTTCCTATTAGTAAGTAGTTAAAAAGTTAATTATTAATAAGTAATTCCTATTAGTATTATTTACTAATAGGTCATATTTTATCAGTAGAAATAATTAAAATATTTATGCATAACACTAATTATTTTTTCTATGTGCTTATTAATTCGTCAGCCATGCTATTTAGCATTCTCGTTAAGTTTACCTGCATATACATCTGGTGTACATAACACGAGCTAACTTAACAACATAAGTAGCGACGGATCGCTTTTCCAAATGTTCGTTTGTGAGCACGGACAGTATGCACTTTAGAGCCCACAGATGAAAATCCCGTTTACTTCGCAACTGATTACGTTGTTCTAACGAAGACCAGGGCACCTCTTCGCTAAAATAATAAAATGAAGGATTATTATAATAATCCTGTTATTATAACCGTTGTTGTGTGAAAGAAGATATAGTGAGACGGATTGAGAAAGGGATACTTAGATTGTTTGGGCATGTAGAGAGGATGAATGAAAGAATAATGACTAGACAGATTTATAAAATGAGTGTAATTGGGAACGTTGGAAGATGAATGAACGTTCCACGATCAAATCGGGGGCGTTTTGAAGATAGGTCAGGTTAAGAATACTCTAAACCGACGAGCTTGCATGAAAAGATTTATAAATGTTGAGGAAGCGAAAGTTGTATGTCAGGATCGTAGCAAGTGGAATCACGTGGTCTCTGCCTACCCTGTTGGGAAAGAGGCGTGATTTATGTATGTATGTTATTATTATATTAAATATTAGCAACCGTCCGCGACTTCATATGCCTTAATCTATATTGTGTGTCTATACTTAATATTGAAAAGCCAAAGAGTTTGTTTGTTTCAACTCGCTAATCTCTGGAACTTTAGTATTTTGTATTTATAGGTTATAGGATAAAAAAATTCATGCTGAAACCCTAAGGAGAGGAGCAGTGACTATTTAATATTATTTGTATTTATATCGGGTTCAACACTGTAGTACTCTGTTATAAATTAAACTACGTGCAAGCTTTGTTCATGTACTATATTTCTGTCCACAGACAATCTATCAACATTACTTATACAGATTACTTAGACTAATACCATAGACTATATGTGGTGCACTGCTAGTTACAACATAAAACCTAGCCCAACCAGTCATATTAGTGAAAGAATTATGAAAATCTCATCAGTACGTCTAGAGATTTACCTCTTACAAACATTTATTATAAAAAACTTTACATATTTATTGTATTTGTATAGTTTTATGTATATTTAATTTAATGATTGAATTAAAACTAATTGTCTAATAATCGTCAATAGCAGGGAACATAAGTGTTAAAATTATGTATGAATAATTAATTTTGATGAAGAATCAGGGGAGACATGGCATTGCCACAAAAAAGTATCTTTGAGAAAAATAATATATAGTGATAGGTACCTGTATAACAATTCAACAAGTTTAACACATAGCCTAAGGTCCCACAGACAAGGCAGCGGCTTGAACGGTCCGGCTCTGTCCTTCACTAGATTCGAAAGCTTTTTTGGGCTTCTACCTTTTTCTTTCTGCGATTTCTGACTTTTCTGCGTTTGTACCGTATCTTTTGTATCATTGAGAGTCTTGAGCCGTTTCTTGCTATTTTTTGAGGGAATCTGTATAAATTAAATACAGTTAATAACAATATTCTTTCCAAATAAGATATTTCCTTTTCTATGAATATCAAATAGAAGGGAGAGACATGGGTAAACAAATTCATGGTGTGCTAGAAGTTCCAGAAGCGGGCATGTATATAATTTTTTTTGGATTCCGAAGTCAACAAGGAACCCTTATAGTTTCGCCATGACCACCTGTCTGTTCGCAGTTTACCTAAGAGATTCTTAGTATTAGAAAGCTGGTATGGGTATACATATTAATCACGCTGTCAAAGTGGTGAAATAAAATCAAGAAATACATTTTTTTAGGGTGCCTTCCCTACACATTATATTGTGATTAATTTTATTTTCCCGTCTATTCCATGGTGTGGCGTGTTGTTAGATATGGCCTTCAAATATATTGCATGTGTGTGAAAACCATTTCTCGGTTCACGGATCCGTTTTAGAATGCTAATTTTTGTTAGAGTTAAGTGTTTCCCCCTCCCGCCAACTAAATATTTGTTTTTTAGATAATTATGTGAAAAAACCATGGCAGTTATATATAATTAACGAAGTTAACAAGAAACTATCACAACTAAGTAGGTTTAACAAGTTAACGAGTACTATAAATAAACTTATGAATTGTATTTGGAAAAGGAAAATTTTGTGCAAATTACATTGAACATTACTTAAAGCCCCCTTCCTCCAAGTCTTGATATTGTAATGGGCAACTACGGAACCCTACGCTGCGCGTGGCCCGACACGCACTAGACCAGTCCTCTTTTATAATACGAAATAGCAAAAACACTTGCAATCCACCTGATGGTAAATGGTCACAGCAGTTTATAATCTCAGAAAAACCAGCGTCCTAACTGAGGTCAGTTATTAAAGTATTGCTATTCCTTGGGACAGAGTTAAAAAAGTTATTTAGAGACGTTATGTCGATATCGAGATAGATCGTTCGGCCTCTCTTTGGTCACTGTTATTATATTTCAATGTACGAACTATTTGATGCGTTGCAGTAAATAATAAAAAAAACAAACACATTTTTTTTTCTTTTTCTTATTAATTATGGCTCGGCACTATTCGTGCATTAGGCCAGTGTCAAGTATTTTACGTTTTGTCAACAAAGCGAGGGAAATATTAAGTAATCTTTAAACATCGCTCCAACAAGATGTCGGCTCCCTTGTTAAAACTTTCCAGGGAGCCTTTGTAGCAACTTAAAATGCATGTTCCTAATTATTTATTGTAATCCACTTCACTTGTGCACAACAACCACACTACATCACGTAAAACGCCGCCAAAATTACATAATATAGGGCCAATAGACATAAGTTTATGAATTAAAACAAAAACCACCACATGACACTTTAAGTTACCGCCAAAAACTCCAAACAAATTTTTGTCACAGAAAGGAACCTGGAAATAGAAGAGAATAGAGTTCAATAAATATTATATTGTGGGAATGTATGTATATAAATAAAATGATTGCCGTTGTGTGCGCATCACACAGAAACTACTACTGAATAGATTTTGAACGATTTTTTGATACTTGGTTCCTATCAAAAATACAATTTCATGGATTTCTTCAGAAACAATATTTCTATAGTCGACGCGAGTAAAGCCGCGGGCACAGCTAGTGGTAAATAAAATATAGTAAATACAACCCACAATTAGAACAATAGATCGAAGCTAAATAACCTTGTGTGGTGTTCCTACGGTGAATAGGGCAGCCAGAGCTCCACGGGGAAGGGGGTTCAAGGTCGGTAACGCGTTATCGATACATCTGTTGTTACAAGCGTCCATAGGCTACGTTAACCGCTTACCATCAGGCTGGCCGTACACTTGTTTGCCATCTTCGTTATTTAAAAAAAACCTGCATTCAACTCCATAAAACTTCGAGATCGCGACAGATATTGGATAAATAAATAAAAATCTCAACTTTACACATGTATATAGTATATACTATGAAACATATGTTTCAAGTTTTTTTTTTACAATATTACCGAAAAGAGTTTTTAAAGCAGGAATAGTTAGTACCTTTGTCTTTTCCATCAACTGATCGCAATCTTTGTACAACTTGTACACAGAGTCAGCGACGTCATCGCTGGTGCATGTCCACTGCGTTATACGATACGCTATCAGAACTTCATAGCAGAGCAACATCTGCTGGACTTGTAGGCATTTCGCTTTAGATTCCGAAGTTAAATCCGTGAGACTGGTATCCTCCTAAAAGCATATAATTTTATAAAATTAACTAGTAACCCCCTCCGGCTTCGCACGGGTAGCACAGTAATACATATAACTCTATTGGAATACGGCGCACGCCTGTAAAGCTCCCAGTCAGCATTGATTCTTTCCGACATTTTCAACAATCATAGTCATATTGCCAGTTTTTGCAAAACCGTATTGAATAATACAACGAAACCTTTCTCATGAATCACTCCGTCCATTGAAAAAAAAGCGTATGAAAATTAATAGTTTATTATTATTAGTAGTAGTTTTTGAGTTTATCGCGCTCAGACAACCAGACAAACGCGGCGGAGGACTTTTTTTGAAGTGAAACGTCTTATGCGACTTCCCAGCGTTAAACGTTAAACGTTTAACGCACATTATCGGTCTCTCCTCTTTGTGTGAGCCAGAGCGAGAGAGTAAATGTCGGTGTGTATGTATATTGCACACTGTTTAAATAAAATAGAAAATGTCTTTTAAAATGAAGTTTCACTTCTATCGTGTGTGAATCGCACACACACCTTTTTTTGTAATATGTATATATTTCATACTAGATGTGCCCCACGATTTTAATAACCGTATTAAATGTATTCGAACAAGTCTCCACCGCACTACCGCGCCGCCATTGCACCCCATGTAGCCTATACTTGTTCTCGTTTCCCGTATTTGCTTACAACTAGCCAGATTTTTTGATATTAATATAGTCTATAATCATTCTCAATATTTATTGGTTATAAAAAAAATCCGACTGTTAGTTTCTGAGATTAGTGTGTTTAAACAAACAATCAAACAAAAAAAACTCTTTCGCTTTATTATTAGTGTTGGAAACATTAAAATTAGTTAAAAAAAGGTGTGTGTGCGTTTCACACACGATAGAAGTCACCCGCCACGACCGCCCTCCTCTGCGGCAACTCAAGCCTAGGTCCGATCCATCGGCATGGAGCCCTTGAGCCAAGCAGCCGCTCGCGCGATACAAGTGACTGCACAATCACTAGCTTTCACAGCCATACATGACACTGCATTATACACACATGCACAACACACATAGGTACATAGGTTCTGTAAGGGACCTTTTTTTTTCTTTTTTTGCCTAGTTAGAATAGACAAAAATTTTCAGACCACTAAATACACATACACATGTTCCTTCCCTCCTCCCAGGGGGCAGAAACATGTATATATGTATAGTTAGTTTAGATCGAATTACGGATAGGGAATTAGTCAGATCGCGACTTAATTGCATACGCGCAACAGTCCGAGCCGAGGTTCGGCCACTTTGGCACCCTCGGATGTTGTTGCTTAGCTTTCGTGGCTGAGTGCCCTAAGCGCTCGCCCCCAAGCCCGGTAAAGCTGTAAACGCTCCAGGGCCCCTCAGGCAAACAGTGTAGTCAGTTCGAAAAAAAAAAAAAAAAAAAAAAAAAAGATAGAAGTGAAACTTCATTTTAAAAGATATTTTATATTTTATTTAAACAGTGTGCAATATAAATACACACCGACATTTGCTCTCTCGCTCTGGCTCGCACAAAGAGGAGAGACCGATGATGTGCGTTAAACGTTTAAAGCGTTGGAAGTCACATAAGAAGTTTCACTTCAATAAAATTTATATTATTAGTGTATGAATTTTTTATGTAACGTGTTATCTATGGTAAGCTGTCATATTCTTTTTCTCATTAAAACCTCCGCACGAGCACCACAGTTTTTTTTAATTCTTTTCACTTTTTGGATCTTTTTCAATTAGTATAGATAACAATGTAAAAATTGCAGTACTGATGAACTCCGAACGAAAATAAATATATTATTACGTTGTATTAAATTAAATGTTAAAACAATTCTTACCAAATCAATATTACGAATAGTTTCGTCAGTACACAGTTTTTCCAAAATGCTATTCAATTTATTCTTCAAATACGTGCTGCCCGTCTCTGCTGAATCACTAGCGAGAATATCTTCCAAGTCTTCCTCTTCCGCGGGTTGGAGGAATTGAGTAATAGTGTACAATAGTCGAGATATCGGTTCCTGAAATATATTTATAAGTTGATGTATTGCGAGAATGGGATAGCGATGCATAGCAAATCCCAAAGCAAAAGCAAGTCAATCACTATAACCAGAATAATCTTGGATCTTAATGCACCGTAACTGTTCATTATAATATTTCCCACTCTCGTTTTCTCAGTATCGTAAGAAATCTCTCCAATATTTGTTTAACGACCAATGTTTCCACAATGAGGGGAAATTCCCCATTTGAGGGGAATTAGGGTCCATAGGGGGAGAAAAAGGGGAAATTGCGGAAAATCATGGGTAAAACAGAGGTGTGGGCAGGGTATAGAAGATATTTTTTTAGGTATTTTACACTAGCGCCAAAAGTAAAAACTACAGCAGAAAAATTTTTGAGGGGAAAAAAGCCCTGAGTAGGGGAAATTTGAATTGAGGCGTGGGGAAAGGAAATCATTAAAGTGGAAACACTGAACAGGACTTACCGCACGCAAATGGGGCTTACTCACCGAAACTGATCAAATAATAGATAAACAGATCATTTAACGTATCATAACATCGGTTATAGCAATAATGATAAGATAAATCACGTGTCACACCAGTTACATGCATCAGAAATTCTCGTTACATATACACTCGTACGAGCGATGATTTAAATTCACGCAAGCTACATTACAATTTGCAATCCATCGTCCATGGCGAAGCTATGCGTGAGAAAGAGATAAAACAATAACACTGCAGTGATCACCAACTAGAAGATGTAATGTTTAAGTGAAATTGGATCTTATTGCCTACTATGTTAGACTTGTATTTACTTGTAAGATTATTTTTATATAATTTAGTTTATTATATTTAGTTAATTTAAATCACTCACCAGCAGCAAAGCTGACGTAGGTGTAACTTGTATACATTTATCGATGAGCAATGGAGATTCAGTATTATCTTCTGAGAAATATTTGATGAGATGTTCATAGAACTGTTCAAGCAACGGTTCATGCAGGACGGGTTTCTCTTTAACGCAGTCGTAAATTTCTGTAATAAGAATCATTTTTTAACACATACAGCCCAGAGTCTTAAGAGAATAAGGTGTATGGATTCATCATCATCAACATCCCAAATGTCAAGCTCACCTGCACCTGGTGCAACCGGCTGACCCACAAAGGAGGCTCTGACGAGATAACTACACTTTACTCCTACAGATGGAATACCTGTACATGTTCTTTTGCCATTTAAGATCCAGAAGTTACCTATCTCAAGCGAGTAGATTTTTGTACGTCACATGGCAATAGGTGTCTAATAAAAATAAATACATGCCAAATTTCCAGCAAAGCTTAATAGAAGGTTACAATGCGTTGCGGTTAACGAAAAGGGCGTCGCGGGTGCAAAGTTTGCGAAGACGAAGTTGAGGAGAGAGCAAAGTGGAGGAGAAAAGCGAAAAATGCTAACCTCACCAACACGTAGAATATAGAACTATAGGAAGAAAGAGAGCGAAAAACACAGGCCCACCCTTAATATAAATAGAATAGAATATTTTATTATATGTAATGTATTAACTGTGCCACAGTCGTCAATGGTTTATACACTAAATAGTATTAGGTCCTTACATATGGAATTGGCGTTTTGTTGAACTGGCCACCTTGATCTCTAATATCTGGTGTTTGGATAGCAATTCCAAATTCAAATTTTACTTGTGTATTTGTGTTTCGAATTTAGTGATTCATTTGTTTTCGCACCATTTGATTTTTCTTCGATATCGTTTTTTGCACAAAATTGAAAGCTTAAAATATCGCGTTATTTACGAATATGAGTTCCACTGGTGGCATCAGCGCTGCAGAAACAGCTCGAAGGATTCATGATGTGTATGGGGAAGCTACTGTAAAAGAAAACACGGTACGTTTTTGGTTCCAACGTTTTTGTTCTGGAAATTTTTACCTACGAAACAAACCCCGTGGAAGGCCGGAAACTCTAGTTGATAATGAAGAATTAAAGGTGATCGTGGAAGCGAATCCATCGTAAACTATGTCAGTGTTAGCGGCAGGCTTCGGTGTGAGTGATAAAACAAATTTAATTCACTTGAAACAAAGTGAAAAGCTCGAGAAATGGGTACCGTATGGATTGACTGAAGCACACCAACAAACACGCATTGAGTGTTGGGTTACATCACTCAACCGTCACAATAACGAGGGAATTTTGAATCGTATTGTTACTTGTGACGAAAAATGGATCCTTTACGACGATCGGAAACGCTCATCACAGTGGTTGAACCCAGGAGAACCGGCCAAATCCTGTCCCAAGCGAAAGTTGTTTCAAAAAAGGTACTGGTGTTTGGTGGACCCGTGCTGGTGTCATACACTACAGCTTCCTAAGTTCTGCCGATTACGGCAGATCTGTATTGTCAAGAATTGCAAACCATGATGGAAAAATTAGCCGTTAAACAACCGACACTGGTCAATCTCTCTAGCCCACTACTGCTTCAGAACAGCGCCAGACTGACTAACAGTCAAACTTTACACGTTAGTCAATTAGCCTTTCCAATTTTTATATTAATCATGAACTCACTTGAATACAATAGTTCTCGAACTTGAGCATCCTGAGATAGACATCGACGCAATATGGACACCACTTCCATGCACATCGCTTCATTTCGAAATCGTGACTGCACTCTGAACATACAACATAGATATTATTAGATTAGCTGTGCCCCGCGGTAATAAATTAAAAGAAATCGCATACTGATGATTTATAATACTTCAGTATACACAATATTTTTATCGGGCGGCCAGGGTTATACGTCACAACTCATACAGCTCGTTCGCACCACTACACCTATAGTTATAGACCCAACCCGAGTGTTCAATTATTTTAATTTTACATTATCGGTAAAATTCCAATAGGGTAAAGGTCCAATAAACATGATGTAAAGGGCAAAGTTTGTCTACATAAAATTGTTTTGATGTCGAAGTAACTTTCGTTGGTAAGGATTAATATACCATGCCCAACAATGCTCATAGATCACTTTTAAATTTTCTATAAAACCTTGTCACAAAATACCTTATTGTGGCCTATTTATAAGAGATAGGCATATGACATTTTTTAGATATACTAAGAAGCAATATTTTTTTTTGAACATTGTATATGTAATGTAGGAACTTACACGGCTCCCTGCTGTGTGGCGTGCATATCCACAGCGATCTGCGTGAGGTACGAGTGGCCGCTGTACTGATCACTGCAAATGCTTTGGCTGGAGGCCAACGCGTTGCGGGACAGCTTTATGTGTCTCAGTACTGTCAGCAACCCGGACAGCGCCAGGCATCGGTGTGCAGAGTCCCTGGATACAAACAAACTAATACGATTTACGGTTCTATATTGATTGGGTCAGATAATCTTTATTCCTATCTGAACCACAATTTTTGAAAGGGCCTTATAGTAAATATAGAAAGATTTAGAATTAGAAACCCTTGTAATATTACTGTGCTGTGAATAATTAAAAAACATTTCTCCATATCGTCCACACAGGGAAATCTAATTAAAAGATACGGGCAAAAACGCAACCAATGGAAATGTACACTTATAGTGAAATAATACAGAAAAATATACAAGAATTTAAGGGATGTAAACAGTATGTTCCAATCAAAACAGTAAAGGGACACCACAGCAGATGATTTCATGGAAGAGACACCAATTTATAAATTACAATGGTCTCGATAGAGTAATATGATGAATTTTTATTCCCTAGGAATCATCTAATAAAGCAACAGTTTATTTAAATAGATATGGCCAGGTTATATGATAAATTTTGTTAGATAAAGTAACATACAAAGTAAGCAGTAACGATAACGATGAATCAATTCGCAAAAGAGATGCTTTTAGGACATTTAAATAGCTTACGCTGAGTAAATAATATTCTTCAAATATATATTCTCCAAACGCATTCACAATCGTGCGTGTGGGGTACATATAAAAAACTTAATGATCTATACATCACAGTTATAACAAGTTAACGTTCTATATAATTCTAGATCTAAAAAAAAACCTAGAAAAATTCAGCGATAGCATATATCTATCTGCTAAGGATAACCCACAATAAGCATTTTTGTCTTCCGTCTTTTGAGCGGAGGCAACAAAGTTCGCGCGTGCGCCCGACCGACTGCATTCTGAACTCCTCGCGAGCGAAGCCGCGGGCTCCGGTAGTCCTATATAAACTGATCACGAATATACCTTTAAAAGTGTTTGTCTGTCTGTCTTATCTGTTCGTATGGCCGAATTTAAGTCAAAAACGACTTGACCGATTTATTATGAAATTTTGTACACGTGAAGTATGTCTTTCCTGTATTAATAGGTTTTAAGAATTATCAAATACCATTAGATAAGCAACGTTCAGTAAGTCAACGTCCGGTCAGCTGCAAAATTAACTCTGGCCTATTAATACTGAGTAATAAAGTGGGACAGAGATGGAAAAGGAAAAATAAGTACTCAAGATGGAGTTGCCATTGTGCACAATTCTAACCAAAAAAATAATAATACCTTGAATGCAAGCCTTTCCGACATATCATGACGAGGATATCCCTTGTCCTCAAACTGAAGTTTAACAGAGGATGAACGGCGTCCAACACCGCAGCGGCATCTCTGTAATCATTCGAAGAAGGTTGACAGTTCTCCAGGATAGTTCCCAGCTGTGTGCAACGCTCCGATGATACCGGTGACAACTTGCACAGCACGTATAAACATTCTGAGAACAAATTAATATCATAATTAATACTTTAATTCAATAAGTTTGTAAATGTCAAAAATGCTAACGACGATACAGATGACATCACTGTTCACATCGAGAAGCAGCAAGAAACTCGACCGGGTTTGTTAACAAGGCTTTACAAACACAAGCCTGTTGTGACGAGCCAAAATTTCGAAAACGACATCAATCATCATGGGAATGTTTATCTATCATTTCTGGGAAATTGACCACTTACCATTGGCAAATCTGTATTTTCTAAAACCTTATTATAAACTAGCTTTGCCCGCGGATCCACTTACTTGGACGTGTAACTTTTTACTAAATGTACATATCATTATAGTATGTTATTAAAGGACCAAGAGTCCAAGGGGTAAAAAAAATATATCAAAATCTATCGAGTAGTTTTTCTGTGATGAGCGCACAACGATAAACCTCAATCATTTAATTTATATAGAATACTAGCTATGCCCGCGACTTCGCTCGCGTGAACGATGAAAATTGTTCTTACCGGGATAAAAAGTATCCTATGTTACTTCTAATACCTACAAGAATGTATGTAAAAGTTTCATGATGATCGGTTAAGTAGTTTTCGCGTGAAAGCGTAACAATCAATTAATCTACATTCACAATTATAATATTAGTATGTGTTACGGCGTACATAATATGCACGACGAAGGAGCGGGGCGCGAGCATCCCTCACCCCCGCGCACCGGCACTCGCACAGCAACGTGCCCTCCTACACCACCTTCTCGGACGTCTTAGCGGAAACACGTATATTGTAATAGTTCACATTAAAGATTACCGTTTGTACCATATTTGGCTATATGACTCTATATCATAATAAACCAGCCCTACAACTCCACAAAACCTGAGCATCGAAACAGTATGATTATTCGCTTTTTTCATTTTCCTAACTTGGCAACTAGCCTCGGTATTTAAGAGCATTACTGCCATTATAGAGTGGGTAATCCACACAAACGCAATCCGGGACTAGAGCACTTTTGAAAAAATGGTTCCAATATTGTAATGTTGAAAATAATACCCATATGAATTAAAAACGCGCGATTATGTATTAATTTTGTTTAATTTTTAAATGTGTTGTCAACTCGTGAATTGTCTATGAACCAGTCACAGCAGTTTCTTTAGATTTGACGAGTTTCAGGATCAGTCAGTGTATATACAATTTTGAGAGGCTTACAGGCCGGCATGACAGCTACGACTGTCAATAGATTGCAAATGAATAAGTCACCATTGTTTTTAGATTTTATTGTGTTTACCATCAAGCAAATGGCTTACACTATGATACGCTACAAAATAAATTTGAATACATTACCTGCATACTGACGCTGATTACTATATCCTGCAAGTCGATCCGCTAGCTGACTTAATATATGAGCAGTTGTTTCTGGCTGAGACTTGGACAATCGCACCAATATAAGTTTCCCATGCGACCAACATGCCTGCGCCACCGGTTTCGTTCGGGCCATATTCAGTAATGAGAACGCTAGGTTAATAAGTCCAATTACCGTCAGCTGTCTATGATTTGCACTGAGAAAGAAATTTATATTCAATCAAGCTAAAATCCGTATGTTTAATTGTGTGGAGTAAAACGAAATTTCATATTGTGTTGATGTCCACCAATCCGATATAATCGTAAAACCGTACGAGATTTTATTCCTATTGTTCATCTTTTCTAAACAAACATTTAAAGTTCCGAAGGTGAAGGCCGAACAAGGTAGACAAAATCTGTCATGGGCCAATCGAAACGTTCTTTTTTTTAAGTATTAGGTTCTTACATATGTAATTGGCGTTTTGTACGGGAGGAATATAAAGTCAAATTTTTTTTGAAGTGAAACTTCTTATGCGACTTCCAATGCTTTAAAGGTTTAACGCACATTATCGGTCTCTCCTCTTTGTGTGAGCCAAAGCGAGAGAGCAGATGTCGGTGTGTATGTATATTGCACACTTTTTAAATAAAATATAAAATATTTTTTTAAAATGAAGTTTCACTTCTATTGTGTGTGAATCGCACACACACCTTTTTTGCAAAATATATTTAATTAATCAAAGTATGCACCGTTGTTATCTATGCACTTTCGCCATCTCATAGGTTGTGTGTCATGGATCTTTTTACTAAAAAAACCATGGGGGCGAGAATCAATAAACTCTTTGAAGGCGGTTTGGGCTGCCGCATCGGAATTGAATGTTTTTCCTTGTAAGAAGTTGTCCAAATTCCGGAAAAAATTGTAATCTGTTGGAGTAAGGTCCGGGGAGTATGGTGGATGTCGAAGACATTCCAATTGTAACTCATGAAACTTAGTGGTTTTCTGTTGTGCAGTGTGTGGTCTTGCGTTGCCGTGAAGAGGCCTAGAGCGATTGACCAATCTCGGTTGTTCAGCAGCTAGTTCTTCCTTCATGGTTTGCAGTTGCTGACAATAGATATCTGCCGTAATCGTTTGGCCAGATTTTAGAAAGCTGTAGTGAACGACACCGGCGCTAGTCCACCAAACACTCACAAGTAAATTTTTCTGAGTCAATTTTCGTTTAGGGCAGGATTTGGCTCCAGGGTTCAGTCATTGCGACGAGCGCTTCCGATTATCGTACAGTATCCACTTTTCATCACAAGTAATGATTCGATTTAAAATCTCTTCATTGTTGTGTCGGTTGAGCAAAGTAACACAGCAGTCGACACGTGTTTGTAAGTTCGATTCACTCAATTCATGAGGTACCCATCGTTCAAAGTTTTTATACTTTCCCGATTTGCTTCAAGTGGATTAATACAGTATTATCACTTACCCCGAAGCCTGCAGCTATCTCTGAAGTGCTTTATGATGGATCCGCTTCCACAATAGCCTTTAATTCTTCATTTTCCACTTTGGTCTCCGGCCGTCCACGGGGTTGGTTCTCAAGGTCGAAATTTCCAGAACGAAAACGTTGAAACCAAAAACGTACCATACTTTCTTTTGCGACACCAGCGCCGTACATATCATTAATCCTTCGAGCAGTTTCTGCAGCACTGGGGCCACGGTAGAACTCGTACTCGTAAATATACCGATATTTCATGTTTTCCATTGTGCGGTAATAAGCGACGCCAAAGAAAAAAGCCAAAAAAAATGAAGGAAAAATGTACCAGCTAAATTTTTTTTTTTTTTCTTGTTTTAAGGCCTTTCTAAATGAATTTATAAATTTGAATTTGGAATTCTTAACCAAAGAGGAGATATTTAAGATCAAAGTGGTCAGTACGACAAAACGCTAATTTCATACGTAAAAGGGCCTAATAGTTTGACATATATATTTTTCTATTTTCCTAAATTATGTAATGTCCATAGTAAATATTATCGTTGAAACTCCGGCGTCATTACACGAACACATTCACAGTCAATGGTATTAGGCACCTACAGTTTATAAAGTATTCATCTTGACAGAGTCGTTATTTAATGTGCGGCGCACTAAGCTGACTCGCGAAACACGTCAACTCTCCTGAGCGTGCAATTTACACTCTGACACGTGAACACATATTACGGTGAAGCAGGACCTGGGACCTTTACGATACCTTAAAAACTCGTCGAAGATTTGGCCACCGAGCGAGCGCAAAGACAAATACACCTTTCGGCGCAAACATTCTCCCGCCTAGCAAGACAAAGAACTCTTTGTTCTTATATACAAAGCACATAAATTAGAAATGCGGTAAGTAATCATAGCTATGAAAATAAATATTAGGAAATGATCACATAAAATAGTGACGAAAATAAACTTTAAAATGGATTATTGAAGAGGTGGAGAAACCTTTAACACTGGCCTTTGATAAGTGCCAGAATTCGTGTGTACAGAAACTAGAAGTATGCATATTTAACTTGTAACTTATTGACACTTTATACGGAATTGATACACTAGGTTATATTAAGTAAAACCTTGTATGGTTTTATTACCTCTCAGTGGTCAACACTTTGAGTACACTGACCACGTCGACATCTGGGGGCAGTACAGATCTCATCAAAGCTGACTCTTTACTTCTCAGCACGTCTAGCTCACGCTGTTCTATCGCGGATCTTATTGCCTGATTACACAATATAAGCAACAATTTATGAATCAGAAATTTCAAAGATCTGAACCTATACTAGCTGACCCGTGCGAAAATATCGCACATTATAAAATTTAAACAATCTAACAGCTCTCGTGTTAGTTAAACAGATTGTTAATAGATGGCGCCTTGAATATATTTTCATTAGCATCAACAGACGGCATTATTAAGGATTTTTTTAACAAAATCATTGATTTTAAAGTATTTGTCTGTGTTTCGTCAATACCGGGGAACATACGCTTTAAAAAGATGTTTAAATCATTAATTTTGATGAAGAATTAACGGAAATATGGCGTTGCCAGGAAAAAACACCATTGAGAAACAACATATATGATAACTACCGTTTCGCTGGGCATATTTTTTTTATATCGTTATATAATAACACTAGCTGTGCAACACGGCTTCACCCGCGTATAATTTAAAAGAAATCTCGGGGATGATGATTTATAATACTTCAGTATTGATAATATTTTTATCGTGTTGCCAGGGTTATACGTCACAACTCACACGGCTCGTTCACGCCACTACACCTATACTCATACATCCGAACCGAGTGTTTAATTATTTTAATTTTACATTATCTTCTAAACTACTCGTCCAAATAGCATGCCATAAAGGGCAAAGCTTATCTTCATAAAATTACCTTGATGATGAAGTAACTTTCGTTTGTAAGGATTAGTATGCCATGCCTAATAATAATGCTCATAAAATACCTTTTTTCTATGTTCATTTTTAAAAAAATCACAAAATACCTTATTGTGGCTGATATATAAGCTAATATCGCGGATTTTATTTTTGACGTACTAAGGAGCAATATCTTTGTAGAACATTGTATTTACCATTACGCCAGCGCACGCGGATAAAGCAGTTCGGGAGCGCGGTTTGTTCAGACTTTCTTAACAAAAAATCAATATTTAAGGCTAGCTGAGAAGTCTAGCCTTATACTATTCCACGTGAATCTAGCAATTTCTATATAATTTCTAGCAATTTTTCAAATCCGACTGGTAGTTCCTGAGATTAGCGTGTTTGATTGTTAAACAAACTGTTAATTGTGTGTAAACTGTTAAAAATTGTTAATTGTGTGTTGAGATTGTTAAACAAACAAACAAAAAATCTCTTCCGTTTTATTACATTATTACTATAGACTAAAGATATTACTTAAGACTATAGATTTTATATCCTATTCCATAACATAATCGACTTTTAAGCCAAATATTAGAATCATTGAAACTGTTTGAGAGTGATTGATGAACAAACGTACTTCCATAACTTTTTTTTATCGTTATAGGTTTAGCATTGTGGCCACAATCTCATCTGGTCTTAAGTGATGATGTGGCCCAAGATGGTAACGCGCTAAGCCTAGTGGGAGGACTGGTTCACAAGTGCAGCTGCCGGAACACACCTATTGGTGCTTGGTGACAGATTTTCAACTTGAGGGTGGTAGCTAGCCAGGCGGGCATTAGAAAAGAAAATACCCTACCACCATGCTGTGGTTTCATCATTACGATGTTTCCTTCACCGAAAGCTCAGGCTCATTGCAGGGATTCGAACTCACGACCATCGTCGCGATGTCCGTACACGCTACCACTGAGCCATCATTGCTTTAAAAATAAAGCATAAGTGGCGATCCTTACCATATTAACTAGGACGACTATTTACACGTCGTTGTATACGCGAACTCCATCACGCAACATTTTAACACAAATAACAAAAAATATGATTACTCACTTCCAAACAAACAGATTTGAACTCGGTTCCCTTATCAGACTTGGCCAGCACTAGATCTATAATGAAAGGTGCTCTCAACAGTTGTGTTTTTGGCCAAGCTTTGATATGCTTCCGAATCAGTTCTGGTTCAGCGGCACCTTTACATATATGGTAAATACACGTAGAAAGGCAGCGACTCAGTTCTGCTGGATTGTGAGTTACTGAAATTTATATTTATTTGCATTAAAAATCATGTTTTAACAATTAAAACTTAAATTTACACTTTAAAAATTAAAAATATTGCATCTGGGTAGGCTAGTTTATATGGTGAATGAATGAGGTACTTATTTTTGGTACACCGCACGCCTTCGTCGTCTCCGTTTTGCGAGGTGGAAAAAGAGAGGGAAAGAGAGGGAGAGAGAGGGAGCGCAACGCCTCACTTCCCTCCCGCTTTTAACGAACCAGGCGGCCGGAGACCGCATGATGATCTCCGGCCACCTTAAGCGAGTCTGCAAGTGACGGACTTAGGCATTTCCGTCACCGCGTAAAGCAGACACGAGACAGAGGAGGCACGCTGGTGTTCACGCATCTTTCAAGGTTCGTCAGAGGTTCCAATTGGCTTTGACCGCGGCGGGACCCCGGGGTAGGGTCCCAGGTACCTGCCGCGTCGAGTAAATGCCATGGGTAAGCAGTTTCCACTCTCCTGACACAGGCGCGAGAAGGACACCAAGCACTTTTGTTCGGCCCGGCTCGGGAGGGTGACATATGCAGGATTTCCCCACGTTAAAAAAAATACATCACCTTATGAAATTTTTTTTAAATAAGATTTTCCTTACAAAATTTAATTTAAGTATACATTTTCGACATGTTAACGTATTAACGTTTTATACGGATATAAAAATTTCGTTTGGTTTTACGAAAAAATAAAACATTACCTTTTTTATTTTCTGCACAAAAACACAAAAATCGTCGTCAAAATGTTAATAATAAACTTATTACTTTACTTATAGTATTATAACCATCATGACAGAAAAAAAAAACAAATTAATGTTCTAAATCCCACAGAACAAGCAAAAAAAAAGCTAAGCTGATATCACTTGAAGTTCGCGAATGGAGGTAAAGGGAAACTAGAAACATACTACCAGTACAATAGGTTACTTACCTCATATCAAATTTGGCGCAATAAATTAATATTTTCTGTAGTATTTGACTTAAGAAACCAATATTTGTTGATTTCAGATATTAAAAGTGTAAGATGGCTACATATTTTGAACTCTGAAAACGCTGTCAGCCATATTATTCTATATATCTTTGCTGTGACGTCATACGGGTAGTAAACAAACATTTGACATTTAGCAAACGTTCGTCATTATAAAGAGCTCGATATTTTTTATTAAAATGACAACGTTTGCTAAATGTTAAATGTTTGTTATCGACCCGTATGACGTAATATGGCTGACAGCGTTTTCGCTTATTTACGAAAAGTAAACTTTTAAAATAAAGATGTGCGATTGTAATATTTTTTTTCTTCTAATCGGACAATAATTAATAATTTAAGACCTACTTTAAAAAAGAGTCAACTAAGCATATTCCTATGGTATAACTATAGTTATCACACACTGAATGTCATTGCTCTTTAATTAGATATATCTTACCAATGTCATCTATGTCCATTGTTGTGGATTCTGAGTCTTGAGGAGGCGGTTCCAATTTGCTATAAAGCCTTACACTAAAGTAATGACTCAAATGAGCTAAAACAATTTCTAAATCATACAATTTGCACAATCTGTAAGTGAAAAAATCAATGGTGTAAGACAAGGATAATAACAAGTAATAAAAATGTCTTTTGTTTATGTCAACTTAGAGCAGTCCGTCTGATGAAATACCTCGATCCTACAGAAGATCGCAGCCAAATAACCTTGTGTTGTGTTCCTGCGGTGAGTAGGGTTTCCAGAGCTCCTTGAAGAAGGGGGAATCAAGGTCGAAAACGCGCTAATGATACCTGTGGTGTTACAAACGTCCATAGGTTACGATGGCCGTTTACCATCAGGCGGGCCGCACGCTTGTTAGCTAGTTTATTTTTATAAATAAAAATTTAACCATATGAATTAGGGATAAAATAAATGATTTGTCATAATATTTACTCACTTAAGTAATTGATGTACCAGTGGAGGCAATGATTCTGGAGCAATATCAATGATGTATAAACAAATCTTCTTCACAACTTGTCTGTGATCATCACGGGTCATGTGTATATCCCTGATATTTAAAAATAGTTACATAAGTCTTTAAGGTAATTTCTAAAAAGTCTTACTTAAAAAAAACATCCATATTTATAGTTCACAAATTTGCCACCATCTGATGTAAACGATGAGCGTTAACGAGCGATAGAATTTCGAAGGTGTTCAGATGACAAGCGATAACATTATGGATCACTATGAAAATTCGTGCTCAAGAGAACAGCAAATGGCCATCGCCGCATCAACGCGCGTCAATGTAAACGATTTGTGGTAATATATATAACTTCTAGACGCGTGTTCATTTGAACAGGACATTAGTGTTGGCTTTTTCATATTAAAAATACAGAAAAATCGTTTTATAGTATATGCATTATTGAAGAGAAACTTCTTTGACCACAATGGAGATTAAAATTTGTAAAAGCATGACGTTACAAGTGTTACTGAATTTACTTTTAATGGTCTAAAATGTAGAAAGCTTAACGTTTATGTGGGCGGTGGTGAAAATGTTATATGGGAAACTGAGTTACTTTCCGTTCATCCTGTTTGTTTAAATGCGTTAATCTTTTAGACCACGCATTAGATATGAAAACTTATTTTCACAATAGTCCGTTTATTAAGAAACGTTATTGGCTATGTAACTTCATGCTAAGACTCTCTAACAACGCAGCAGTGATCATAAACATCAACAGAACTGGAAATAGGTATAATATGTATGAAACAGGTATTTACAATACAAAGTTTACGCGGGTGAATCCATGGGACACAGTTATATAATTTATATTAATATTGAAAAAATCAAGATTTTTGTTTGTTTGCTTGAATGCGCTAATCTCTGTAACTTCCTGTGAGGTTTAAAATATTATTTTTGAATTATTTAACCCATTTATTGAGGAAGGCAATATAACTTCACGTTACGAGTCCAAGCAGCGTAGGAGTTGCCATGAATGTCAGGCAGTCCGAAAAGAAGCAGCCAAGTAGGTATGGAAAGTAAGAACAGATGTAAACAAGTAGAATTTTTAAAACGGGTTTTTGTTGGGTACCTTGTATACTGTCATATGGATTTAGTTAAAACCTGTTATTTTGACATTACAAACAGACACTTCAATTTTATTATATTATATGTAACTTTGAATTCTAACACGCGTTATTTATTATTAGTTTAATAGTAAAGTTTTCTACGTCAAAGAAGTTTCATTTAAACCCCGTGTAATGGTTACACTTTTTTTTTTGCTACATTTAGTAATTACAGTACATTATAAAAACAAAGGCGAACCCCCAGAGATCGGCAATACAACGTTGCTCGCCACTGCATGACCGCTCAGCACAAGATAAACACTGGCTGATCCCAAAACGTGACAAACGAAATACCTAAGTCACTGAGACAGTTTATTACAATACGCATGGAAGTCACGATGCGGTCGGATACACATCTCTATCATCCCGTTTAATTACTGATTACACCTGGTGTATTGTGATCGCGATCCAATTGGGCAAATAGCCGAGTCCTATCCCCAGCATGGTTTACAAGTTACAGTAAAGCTGGCTAACTCAAGCACAAATATGCTAGACTTGTGCTTAACCAACCCACTATCAATGATACTAAGTGGTGATAAGTAAGAAAAGCAATAAGGTAAAGTAACAAATATAATAAAACATACTTAAACATTGCTGTAATCTGCACATATTGCCTTTCTCTCCACTGACACTGGCATAAAGTGTGTACACACTGTGCTATGTAGTCTCCAATCGACATTTCTGTATCACAATGTTTTATCACATCATATGAAGATAAAGCATTCACACATTCAGGTAAAACATCACGCCAACTGAAATATTTAACAGTATATTTCTAAAACAATAGGTAATTCGTTATTTAATCTTTTTAAAATTTATATGATAATATATAGTTTATTCATTTAATATATTTTATGCTAGGACCACATTATCGAGCCTTAGTTCGTGTCAATTTGTCGCGACAAAAATTGTTGTCGGTCTTCAGCGACGTATGTATACAACAAATGCTGTGGCCACATGTAACAACAAAATTCGGTGTTTGGATTGCTACAACAAACTATGAGATGTTAGTAAAGAGGGGCGAAGCCAGACGTTATGAGAGATTATGTGCAACTAAAAAAAAACATAATAAAAAAAACAGTTTGTGAAAGTATGAATGAGCTTATATATTTACAAGTAATTATTTACTGCACCTTCATAATTGAAATAAAAAGAAATATAAAGAACTCATACCAGATAATAATAATTTATAGAAATAGAAGAATGTTGTCTATTTTACCAACACCGAAGTTACCCACTGTAAAGTGAGAAAAATTTTGAAACAATGACAAATGTTTTGGCTTCACCTGTAGCGATAACGCAAACCTTTGCTGAAATCCGCTAATATAGATTTTATACATTGTATAGAATTTATAAATGTCCAGAACCTATTTAAGTTTCGACTACAGAAGCACAACTACCTAACCTATATCTGCTGCAAACCAGCAATGCTACAGAACTACAGAGAACACTCAAACTCAAAAGTAACAAATGTAAGTTACAAATAAGTGATAAATAGTAGGTACACAGAATTTAAGAATCTCTAACATTGAGAAAAATAAAATATATAGAAAATAATTACATCATGTTGACATCACTGTCATCAACAATGGATTGCAAGCTGTCATTGCACCATCTCACTAAGTCCTCTGCTGGCTGCCTTGGTAACTCCAATAATAATCGATTAATGACATCTCCACAATGAGTTAGAGATGTGGAATGCTTTCTCATTGCTTCAAGAACAATATCTATTACCTAAATTTTTAAAAATAACACTCTATATTGAAATAAAAGTTAGGGATACAATGGTTTGTCATTTGACTATTGTGGACGTTATTTCAATAAAATTATTCATGGAGAAAAAAATAAAAATGTATTTAAAGTTTAATAGCAAAATTGAAATAGAAACTCATTACATTATTTATTTTTTACAAAAACAAGTTTCCTTGACATACAAACATAACTGTATATTCTTAAAACTACATAAGAAGTTTATAAAAGATGTCCTTTTTGGAACAGATCCAAAATCCACATTACAAATGCAACTACCTCTACAGTCTGCCATAAAAATAACCTTAGCTAACAGGGCACTGATATTTAAATAAATATGTTTTAAACACAAAGCTTTGCTGCAGAGCATGTATAGAAAAGAGCAGAATCAGCCAGACACATACTTCTGGAGGGAGTTAGCCTAATCCCGAAATTGGGCTTGGAAAATCAAGTACTCTTTCAGAGGTTTTAAAAAAATTAGTTGCTTAGTGTATTTCCTTGGAGTTAGGATGGTAGGATGAAAGTCAGACACCAGGACCCAAACTAGGTGCATTTAAATATGAAATTTCAGATTATAATGCCTCAAAGATATAACATCCATTTGCTCATGGGCTGGTTTTATTTTTGTCATAGTTTATGGAGGCACTATTTATGTATAATTACTCACAAATGGATTATTTTAAATTTTCTTGATATTCAACATTATAAAAAAATATTTTAATACATTCCATAAAAAGGATGGTTCTTCATTTACCTATTATGTATATGCAAGATTTTTTTTTAAACTAGTTACAAGACTGAGTTTTATTATGTCTTTTACCAAAGTAATCCTACACACTTAGAAAGGTTTTAGTACTAAAATGTTGAAGTAACATTTTAAAGAACAGAATTATACTTATTATCATGGTGTTTATGTTTTACGAAATCGGTTTGATTTTTTAACAGACCGTTTAAATTTTTTTTACCTTCACTTTGCGACGACAAGATGAAGTGGTTTCAGGCAATCCTTTAAATATACAATCTATTATTTCACCTCCATCGCCGTCTAATATACGTCGCGGTAAATGTTTTAGAATCTGTATAACATTCAACAAATCAAAAGAATGAAAACCAATTACAAGTGAATTAAAAAATTATTAGGTACAGGAAAATACTTTACTAGTAATAGACTTTGGTCAATATAGTCACGCAATTCGTCTAATTTAAATTTACCATGTACAAGTCCATACTCTTTTATTTTTGTAAAAATCTTACTTATATCCATTATTTTTACGAATAAAACTTGCACAAATTAAAAGCCACGCTAAAAGTTTAAAACATAGATTAATATGAATATACGAAATAAATGAACATCTCAAAAAAAAAGTATTTTGAGTGTCTCCATCTAGTGGTTATTGTTGAAATAATATACCAATACAAATGAAGGTTATATATACTATTTATTTTTATATATATGGGATTTACTAATTAAAACAATTTCATTCTATGTAATATTTACATTATACTATATAAATATGTAGCGTACATACTTTCACATTCTAACCTAGCCTAACACTAATAATAGTTCTTAAGTTTAGACAGAAGATAACTCAATTCGACGGCAAAATGAAAAACACTTTCTGCAAAATTTTTGGAACTGCAAAGTACTTTTCAAATCACTGATAACATTCCACACGAAGAAATGCTTATGCGCATCGAACAGGTGGACAGTTTTTTAATGTTGCCAATGGAAGAAATGGGTTAATCCCTAACTTAAGCTACAAATTCCCCAAATTTTGAGTTTTAGGAATAAACCTATTAAAATGGTCTATTCTTTTACAATATTGTATGTTACAACGTACTTTGCTATACTAAAAATCTTGTTTCCTTTGTTATATTTTATAACCTCATAATTAATCTCTCTGTTTAATTAAAGATTTTCCCTAAAAATTCTCGAAGGTTCTTTTAAAATGATCATATATTTTGAAGGAAATGTCCTGATCTGAAACAGTAGAAGAAATCTATTTTTAAGTCTAATAGAACTGTATAGTTGCTATCTTTTAACTTTTTTGTTATTTGTTGTTACTACTACTAGTAGTAAAGTCAAGAATTAAAGTTCTATTAATAAAGTAGTAAATTAGTCGTTCGTAGTGATTATGTTATGAACACTTTTTACTACTGGTTACAAAGTAGTGAAAACGTTTCGAAAATACATCAGCTATAATCGACAGATGTCGTTAAATAATAATAAAAAACGTGGTTCGAAGATATCATAGCATGGTTTAAACTTATAGCATTATAATTAGACTGGAGTTTTTGGCGGTAACTTAATGTGTCATGTGCAGTGTTTCCACAATGAGGGGAACTTCCCCATTTGAGGGGAATTAGGGTCCATAGGGGGAGAAAAAGGGGAAGACATTAAAAGGGGTAATTGCGGGAAATCATTGGTAAAACAGAGGCGTGGGCAGGCTATAGAAGAATTTCGACAAAGACCTTTTTTTTAATTACTACACTAGGGCCAAATGTAAAAACTACAGCAGAAAAATTTTTGAGGGGAAAAAAGCTCTGAGAAGGGGAAATTTGAATTGAGTTGTGGGGAAAGGATATCATTAAAGTGGAAACACTGGTCATGTGGTGGTTTTTGTTTTAATTCATAAACTTATGTCATTTGGCTCTATATTATGTAATTTTGGCGGCATTTTACGTGATGTAGTGTGGTTGTTGTGCACAATATAGAAAGCAATACATCGACTGCAGCAATTAACATTGTCGGAACTTTATTTTAACGATTTCTATTTTTGTTTTTATTTCTATTTAGATACTTGAACCTTGTAAACTTTAAAATCTAATAACTGAAAATAAAGATACAGTCCAGTTATGAGATTTTAAACTACAGGGTCAAAGATGTTGATATTTTATTACTTCTAGAACATAAAAATAAAAATCGTCAAAATGTAGTTCCGACAATGTTAATTGCTGCAGTCGACATATATGAATCAAGTTGTATTTTTTTTTATATTCATACGAACTAAATATCCTGTAAGGTTGTGGCGATAACGCCACAACACCTATCACGACCCATAATTGTTTTATGCGTGCGTACAATGGTAAATGTTATAGAGAACCGAATAAAATAATATCACTAATCTAAAATATCTCTATGTCACATCGATTACACAATCTGTGTGTCTAGTTTCATCTCTGTCTACGATAATTTTATTATACGCTATGAAATTCATTTGGAAGAGTTTTTGGCGGTATCTTAAACTGTCATGTAGTGGTTTTCATTTTAATTCATTCAACTTTAGTGAATTTTAATTTTCTCTATAGTATGTAATATTGGCGGAATTTTACGTTTAGCTAGGTTATCGTGCACAAGTGAAGTAGATTCTAAATAATAAGTATGACATGTATTTTATTCGCCATAAAGTATTTGTCTTTTAATGAGCTTTGTTCCCTTAATGTTTTTCTCAGGAAAATACAACTATAGAACGCAAAAGTTATTTAGATAATATAGTTTTGTTCAGTTTTTACAACCTCATTCTTACTCTTTTTTCCATGTTCAAAACATACTGTTTTTGCTAATGGCATCTCTTAATTTTTGATGGCATCCCCATATAACGTCTTTTCGGTGACGTCATCAGTTTATGTTTGAGAGAGAAGTTACGAAATTCATAAATTCGATCTTACTCACTAGCACTTGGTTCTAACTTCTTCAGTGTTGTTTTCATGAATAAGATAGTTTAGGTTGATGTTTTATTATCAATCATCAAATAACCTTTCTTGAAAATTGGAAAGTCAACGAGACGTTACGTTACTTTTGGCGGCATAGGGCGAAGACACAGAAATAGATTTCCTTGTGCAATAAATATTTGGTGAATTAATTTGCATTACTGGTGATAAACTCTTATAAAATTCTATTATGAAATATAGAAATGTGTGAAATGTTCGTTTTGCGGTGATAGTGATAACGAGGTATCGTCATCGGTGGATAATAAACTATGGAGAGTGCGACAATTGGCGGATTGCGGTCAAGGTCTCGATCGAAGACTCCGTTTTTGCGGTCGAATTGCGATGGAGAGAATTGCATTGATGATGAAGAGCACGCGCACGCCCAAAATAAGTCCGGAAGGAAAACACCAAAGCGAAGCACACCTGTCAAGTAAGCCAAACTTATGTTTATATGATAACACTAGCCTCGGAATATCCTAAGACTAAGGTATTATCCTAATATTATCCCTAATTGTTAAGATCAACAATAGAACGGTTATTACATTTTCTGGCTGATAGTTCTCTAAAGTATGTAATATTTTATCAAACTGATTGATTAACTTTCAGAAAGTGTTAATATTTAAGCTAACCGTAGACTTAGGTGGATATAATTCTTATTTAATTCATTAATTAATATAACTAAATAAAATAATTCAATTTAACTTAATAAATTTAATTCAAGTCTACATTCATGTGATTTTTTTATGCACCCATAATACGTATTAACATTCCCTTTGAAACACAAGTTGTATCCTAAAACGCTTTGTGATTAGTTGCCATGTTAAGAAAAAGATATAAACATATTTTTGGGCTTTAATGTTCTCATGTTCAGTAGACTCAATTTCATATTGAATTATTATATCTCATAACATGATGTGTTGATCATTTTTCAAATTAGCTTAAACACATCCATAATAAAATATGATTACTCACTTGAACTATAGCAAGATGAATGGGCAAACAGCAAAAGAAAACTTACTTACACTTGTATTTCCGGAGACAATTGGTATTTTTAATTAAAAAAAAAACCATTAGATGAAGCATAAAAAATGGCATGGACATAGTTTTTTTAAATTTTGGACTTTTAATTAAAACTTAATTATAGAGAAATACTACAAGTATATCTGGTTTTAATCAATTTTAGTATATTTGGATTTTATGACAGTAAACAATATTGGAATAACAAATGAGTATAGTATTCAATTCAGCCAAACATGTATATTCGGATATAGATTTTAGGCATAAGTTGCATTTAACCTTCGTGAAAAAAAGATATTTATATACATAGATTGGGTAAACAAAATCATGGATGATTGAATGGTATGAATGAGATTACTCAAGGTTCTTAATAGTAAGGACAACCTGTGTCAATGATGACATCACACTCGTATAGTATTTGAAGGAAATAATGATGTCACTAATATTATGGTATTTCTTTGTAAAGACCAAATTATAAACATGACAAGTTTAGAATTATTTTCAAATAGATTTACATATTTCCAGTTTGTATAGATAAATAGGATGTATACTTTATTTAAATTCACAATCTTCTTTTCGTGCAAAGTTACACACTACTTTTCTTTTCTTTAAAACCAGTTCATAAAACAATATTTTATAACATAATGAGAGCAAACTTGTATAAAGAAAGCATAAAAAGGAAAAAGTTATGTAACAAAGTTTTTTACTCATTGCCAAAAGTGTGTATTTTGGAGTTACGCCCTATGTAACTATTAGAATAAAATAATGTGGAAGAAAATATATTTTAACACTAAACATGACATTTATCACTTTTATTTACATTATATTTGTGAGTCTAAAGTACTGTAAACAGTTTGCAATTTATTATATAACATTTAAACTTAACTTACATTATTTAAGTAGTACATCTATAAATATATGCTAGAAAGGTAAATTCAGAGAGCTAATAAAGAGAGGTAAGGTACAGAATTTTTTGGAGATTCCTCTCTCCTTGGGGTAGCCCGACTTGTGGAATACCTCCACCCTACAGAAGATCGCACCCAAATAAACTTGTGTTGTGTTTATGCGGTGAGTAGTGTTTCGAGTTTCTTGGAATAAGGAAGTTCAAGTTCGGCAAAGTGCTGGTAACACCTAAGTTATTACAAGTGTCTATAGGTTACGACAGCCGCTTACCATCAGGCAGGCCTTATGCTTGTTTGCCACCTATGTAGTATAAAAAATAATAATTGATCTGTAAAGTTTGTCATATGCATATTAGTCAATTAGCCCTTCCACTGTTGAATTTGAAGTCATCCTATTTCTTAATAAAATTGTCTTTCATAAATGTGTCTTTACTTCTTATCACTATGGTATAATTATAAACTGGTTTTGTGTGTTTTTTTACATTAAATGCATATCACAGTGTTTAATGTTAATTAATGAATATGCGAGCAGTCTAAGTTAATTATGTTGATAAATGTGTGAAACTGTTTAAACATTGTTACAATTCAAGGTCATTTTTTTGTTTACTTCGGTTGGTGATACCTGTGGGGAATTTATGTTGGTTAGGTATTTATATCCAAATTTCAATGGTAACTGTTCATATGGTGATAACTCAAAACTCCTTTTTAAAAGGTCAAACTCTCATATGGGAACTGATTATTTCAGTGTCATCATTATCGTAGTTTGACCATAAATATAATTAACTACTATTAGTAGCTGTTGTCTACTTGTATACTTATTTAAAGATAAGTAAAATGAAATGACAAAGTTTTCAACTGAACTGAAATGAAAAAAGAGAGATAAGCTATCGATGATGTTTACGTCGCGTATTCAACTTAATAATTTGATTAAAATTCTTGTGAATTACTTGTTTGTTTGAACGCGCTAATCTCTAGAACTACTACTCAGGTTTGTAAAAATTTTGCATTTTCTAGTATATTTATTGAGGAAGGTTATAGGCTATATAACTTCACGCCACGACCCTAAGAAGCGGAGCAGTAACCATAAACATCAAGCAATCTCGCAAGTAGGGGAAATGATAACAATAATACGTTGCGGGAGTACGTTGGCGACGCGGCACGGTTGTATGTTGGTGGAATAAATATCACACAATTGAAACCGTAGGGCACACCTGGCTTACTAGTAAATGTAATAAATACAGCAGAACGCATACAGTCAATCATAATAAGTTATATGGAACTCTAATCAAACTGATTCTGATAGGATGTTATGGACGGCACGTAGATAACGTGCGTGATTGAACGATTTTATATCCACGATAAGACATAGAATTTACGTGTTTCGCGAAATAAACGTGATATTTAAACCGTGGGAACTAAAAAGAATGTTAACACAAACTATAGTTTTAATAATGCTTGTTATTAAGTTGTCTTTTTGTGGCATATATGTTCACATATTAATTTGTTTATTCCTCATTGCTTCTTCGTTTTTACTACCACAGCGCGTGTGCTAACTACTAACCAACTGTCTCTACTTATACGTAAATTACATAAAGCTAAGTAATAATCTTTAATTAATATAAATTGAATAATTTAAAATCAAGAACATGTTTTTATTAGTTAAGCGTCAAAAATAGCATTTTCTATTTAAAATATTAGTGAAATGCCGAAACCGCGCTGTCATTATGACCTCTTTTGAACTCACTTATTGAAGAATTGTATCAACGTCCATCTCATAAATAAAAGACTAATTTAAATCAAATGTATGCGACAAGTACTTGACAATAGTAAGGTAAGCACGCGCATCGCCACTTAACAATCCCCTCTTTTATCGCAAATTAAAAATATTAAATTAGTTTCGGGTTATATAAACCTATTCAATTTATACGAACGACATCATTTTCATTCTGTTTAACAGGTACACTTATTTTTACGTAATGAAAACCTGAAATGTTTGTTGTAATAAAATATATAGGTACAATTTTCGAGAACGTTATTTTCTATCTATCAGTGAACCAAGTTCGAATTGTACATCAAAACGTTGAAACGGTCTATTTCTAAAACAGCATTTTTATAAAAAAAAAACTAATCTTAAAATACCAGATTATGAAACTATAAATTAAAGTAATGTTTATTTATACCGCTGTATAAATAATATTTACACTAAAAAAAACAGTAAAATTAATTTACAGTATTATCATTGATGGATGACTTCATCATTTCGTACTTCCGCAGCTCTCAATTTTACCCTCTACTAAACGCGACCAAAAGAAGTTATACTTATTTGGCGTAACAAAACAAAAATAACTCCATAAATTTTATGCCGCGTGCCAACAACATGATGAAGTTAGCGATCAATGATAACAACGTGAAGACATTCTACTGACTTTCATTATTATACATTAAAAAAAAACATCACAACGTCACACTACCGGCATATGTTGCGCGCGCAGCTCTTAATATTACCTTCTACTAAACGCGCCAAAAGAGGTTATACTTCTTAACTTTACTTCGTAACAAAACAAAAATAATTCCATAAATTTTATGCCGCGTGCCAACAACATGATGAAGTTAGCGATCAATGATAACAACGTGAAGACATTCTACTGACTTTTATTATTATACATAAAAAAAACATCACAACGTCACACTACCGGCATATGTTGCGCGCGCAGCTCTTAATTACCTTCTACTAAACGCGCCAAAAAAGGTTATACTTCTTTGGCGTAACAAAACAAAAATAATTCCATAAATTTTATCCCACGTGCAAACAACATGATGAAGTTAACGATCAATGATAACAACTTGAAGGCATTTACTGACTTTTATTTAAATACAAATAAAAAAATCATCAAAATGTCGCACTTCCGTCACATGATTCGCGCGCAACTCTCAATTTTACCCTCTACTAAAGGCACCAGAAGCAGTGTAACTGTTTTTGCATACGGCAACACAACATATCTTGGAGCATGTTTCATACAGATTGTTCCAAGCCTAGTGGAGCTGAAAAGCCGTCTGAAGCTTCAGGGTTCTTACGGCTAACAGTATAGTCAGATCATAAAAAAACCGATTGTACATTACAGGCTGAAAGTTATTCACGTTTCAATTAAAATTACTCCAAGTGCATAGTAATTGAATGTTTATAACATTAAGCTTTTTGTTTCAGACAACTTGTTCAACCTTCCGGTAAAGTTACAACAGAAACTATCACAGAAACTGTAGAAGACTACATATCACCGCCAGTTCATCGTACGAAACGATACACGAGATCCACCCTCGATAAACTCGCTAAGACGTCCGATTACTCTTCAGAAGAAAGTCTGGACAGGCTGAAGAGTCATAGAAAGGAGATTTTTCAGGTAAATGCTTAGATACATGTAATCGAAATATAGTGTATGAATAACAAGGTTAAAAATTTATTCTGTTTCATACGGAAATATTAATTTCAGCTAATGTTATTATCGCGGAATTGATAGAAACAATATCTTTAAAACTTAGCACAAACAGTTGCACATTAATGACTTTATTGCATTATCGAAAGTTTTAAATTTTTCCCTATCTACTTTATTGTGAAAACCTCTAATCACTTTATTTTCTCTAACATCGTCCATTCACTGCATTTGGTGTTGTCCTTAGTTTCTATTCCGCAGTATATAGCGTTCAAAATTATAATAAATATAATAAATCTGTTTACCACATGGCAAGGCGACCTTCGTTATAACCCATTGTAAATATTATAGACCAGTACGTTTTAATGTAGAGATTGTTTATGTCTACTTTTCTTAGAATTCAAGTTTACAAAATATGCGTCACCATACCAAATTGAATAATATGAACAATTGTTTAAATTCGTAAGGCATGCAAGGATAACGTATTTAGCCTTAGTTCTATATAAAAAGCTGGTAAATTTTTGTAACGTTTCGTACTAGTATTTTGTTTCTTACCCATCTAGAGACTGTCTATCTAAATACTTAAACTTAAAAAATATTTGAATCTGAAACGGCAATAACTGACTAAAAACAGGCAATGGCCTTTTAGATAGTTGTTCCTAAATAGGTACGAATCCATTAAACTTTAAACTGCGCATTAAAAAAGTTCATCACCGACATGATTCATTTATCTTGTAACGGCTAAAGTTTGAATCTACGTTTGAGGTTAGCAAAAGTTCGTCATTCAGTTCATCACACACTTGAACAATGTTTCTGAGATCGCATTATATTTATTATGAGGTCATGGCATGACGTATTCGTCGTATGCTACTGTTGCGTGACATTTTAATTTGGCAATATTAGAATATGAATTTCATGATGTTTCTTTTCACGTAACAAATTACTTCCTATTTTAGCCCCTCAATTCCAAAAGGTCCAAAAAAGAACGGGGAATATTTTAAATTTAACATGAGGTAAAAACAAAAGTACAATATTCATTTCACTTTTTATTCTTAAAAATTAATCAATTTTAACTGACTTCAAAAAAAAAGTTTCTCAATTCGAATGTATATATGTACATATATATTTTATGAATGTTCACACATAACTTCTTTGTTTATGAACCGATTTAGATAATTTGTTTTTCGTTGGAAAGGGTTTTGATATCTCAAGGGTTTTTGTCCCATTTTAATTCATTGGAATTGGACTTTCGACTTCAAAGATACACCAAGGAACTCCTCAAAATAATTGAAGTTGGTTTTCTTTTCTTGTTATTATGTATTGTCTTATCTAATGTATCATCTATAAAAAAGTTTGTGATTGTGGACTGAGAATGAATCGAATTACTCGTCAATTGTCTTCGATACGCCGATGATCAAGTATTACTTGCATCTTCGGCTAAACATATACAAAGGAATCGTGACTATTATGAATGAAGCTTTGGAATGAAAGGAAATGAAAATGAACGCAAAGAAGATTATGGTGTTTGATAAGAAAGAGAGCATGACAGAAGTATGTATCCCATTGGTGCCAAAATGGAAACTGGAGCAAGTGAATGAGTTTGAATGTTTGGAATCGATGTTTACTAGTGATGGAAAGTGTTGAAGTGAAATGAAAGGAGAGTTTATGCTGGTAACTTGGTGAATAGGGCGTTACACACCTTTATGAACAACCAGAAAAGCTCGTCTGGCTGTATATAGAGCAGTTTTAGTTCCAACACTCATGTACGGAAGGGAAAGCTGGGTGTGAAAGAAAAAACATGAAAGTAGAATAAATGGAATAAATGCAGTAGAACTGAGAGCGCTAAGAACTATGTTAGGTTTGAAATTAAGGGACAGGATAAAGAAATAGTGTGCTAAGAAGAGAACGTTGTGGTGTGAAAGAAGATATAGTGATACGGATTAAGAAAGGGATGCTTAGATGGTTTGGGCATGTAGAGAGGATGAATGAAAGAATAATGACTACACAGATTTATAAGATGAGTGTGAATAGAAACACTGAAAAGGGTAGGCCTAGATGAACGTTCCACGTTCATAGGTCAGGTCAAGAATACTCTAAACCGACGAGCATGCATGAAAAGATTGATGAATGTTGAAGAAGCGAAAGATGTATGTCAGGATCGTAGCGTAGTGGAAGGACGTGGTCTCTGCCTACATTGTTGGGAAGGAGGCGTGATTTATTTATCTATTTATAAAAAAGTTTAATAACTGATTATATTCTTCATGGAAATTATTGTGTCGAGATTTAGTAGACGCGGAATGATACTTATTTGAACGTTTATATATTTATAAAATTCTTAAAACGAGAAAAAAAAATATTTTTAACAGCATCAATAAAAACAAACCTAGCATTTACACAACATCTCGCGATAATTTGTGTAAAATGAACTCATTTACGTCAACACGTGTTACGATGAGGCATTTTGTTATTTCGAGGTCTTACAACATCAATGGAGCTTGCGGCGCGGCGTGGTGTAACGTGATGGGTATTGGTTCTATTCTTTTAACATTTGAGTGTATTGAGATTTAACGTGTCCTAAATTGTCTGCAACTTGATTCAAGTAGCCGATGGTAGCTTAGTAAAGTATTTCCGAGATAACCTCTTTAACATAATTTAAAAATAAAATAGTTGTAGTTTATTTTATTATGTGAATATTTTTATGAGTATGTATAATTAGCATTGAACGGAGATGAATATCTTCTAATCTACATGTCATTTTTATTACGCTAAAGATTTCTTTATTAAAAAAGAAAAAAGTTTGCTTGATGTTCAACACTTAAACGACGTAAACCAACAACTCTGCAAGAATCTCACGCTTTTCAGAAGATGAAGAAAGGTCTATCAAGTAGGCGTATGCAAAAATGTTCGAAACAACGCCTAGCGATGTAAACATATTATTGTTGTACAAGCCCACCCTATACGCTCAGGCGTCCCGCAAGGTTCCATTCTGGCGCCTTGCCTTTTCAATCTGTACGTCAGCGACCTCCCGAAGCCCCCCGGGGTCGAGGTAGGGCTCTACGCTGACGACACAGTCATATATGCGTCAAACAGACACAGAAAAAATCTCGCCTGCGCAGTCCAACGTGCCGTAACCACTCTCGGGGAGTGGTTTCGAACGTGGCGAATAGCTATTAATCCGGTAAAGAGCGCCGCGATTATGTTCGAACCGCATACATGCAAACTACCACGCACGGTAGGACCCCTCTCATTATTCGGTACGAATATCCCTTGGGCCACCAAGACTAAATATCTGGGTGTCACCCTCGACTCGAAGCTTAACTTCAACGCACACGTTACTATAGTCAGGAATAGGGCCATCTGGATCCTTTCCCGCTTGCGACCCTTGCTCAGTTCGGTAAGCAAAATGTCCTTAAGACATAAGCTCACACTGTACAAGATGTGCGTCCGTCCGATCTTGACATATAGCTGCGCCGCGTTCGCACATATGTCCAAACATAACTTTGCCCGCATGCAAAGAGTCCAAAATCGGTTTCTCCGTCGCCTGCTTGACCCTCCAGCCTTCGTTAGGAACATGGACCTGCACAGGGACATGAGGCTTCCCTCGATAGAAGCCTATGTGAAATACCTCACCAGGAGATACTTCGATAGCGCTTCGAATCATCCCAACCCGCTCGTAAAATCCACCGTGAACTACGTCCCAGACAACTCGATCCCCGTTGCCAAACGTTATAAACGCCGTCCGCGAAATCTCTTTGTCGATCCCGATGACGACATCGAGAACGCTAACAATTTCTACGCGTCCACTCCCGCAACATATGCGTGCTCGCGCCCACGCCCGCGAAACCACCGTTCCCTCCGCAGGGGACGTACGGTTAACTTCGCTCCCGCACACCCGCCACGACCGCCCTCCTCTGCGGCAACTCAAGCCTAGGTCCGATCCATCGGCATGGAGCCCTTGAGCCAAGCAGCCGCTCGCGCGATACAAGTGACTCTACAATCACTAGCTTTCACAGCCGTACATGACACTGCATTATACACACATGCACAACACACATAGGTACATAGGTTCTGTAAGGGACCTTTTTTTTTCTTTTTTTGCCTAGTTAGATTAGACAAAAATTTTCAGACCACTAAATACACATACACATGTTCCTTCCCTCCTCCCAGGGGGCAGAAACATGTATATATGTATAGTTAGTTTAGATCGAATTACGGATAGGGAATTAGTCAGATCGCGACTTAATTGCATACGCGCAACAGTCCGAGCCGAGGTTCGGCCACTTTGGCACCCTCGGATGTTGTTGCTTAGCTTTCGTGGCTGAGTGCCCTAAGCGCTCGCCCCCAAGCCCGGTAAAGCTGTAAAAGCCGTAAAGGCTCCAGGGCCCCCAAGGCTAACAGTATAGTCAGTTCGAAAAAAAAAAAAAAAAATTGTTGTACAAGTCCATTCATGATATTTTAAGAACTTTACTTTGTTACTGTTAAGTTACTTTACTTATCTTAATTGAAACAATTATGGCTGTCGCATTAATCAATTAAATAATTGAACTTAACAGACGCTCACCGCTCTAAAGTTTTTACTACTATACAATTTTCAACACAACTGCACTAGTCCAGACAAGGATGTGTATGAATTGAACAATTCAGATTAGTATGTAAATATATTCCGTCTCCGTCGGCGCTGGTATTTCTAGCCGGAAGAGCCAAAATCGTGCAGTTAGGTTTAACAAACCATTGCAAAGAGACCATGCTTAGATCAAGTGTTAGTCTTGAATTTTTGAATGAAATTAATATATTCCTTTTATTTTAATAAAAACATATTGGTACTCTGATGTAGTAATACTTTGTTTTTGTATTTAACGTGAACTACGTCGTTCTTAGAGCTACTAAACATGTGTTTATCTTCATTGTTGAGTATGACAATTTACCGAAAACAATTTTTTATACTTCATCATTTTATTACTTTATGTTTCGATACGCATTCAAGTAGGGCTAAAATAAAGCAGACGCAGACGTCTATTTACAGCTTTGGTCACCTTAACCGTTTCTGCCCACAGCGTTGCCGCGTTGGTCAACCACACTTAACAGGAACAATATTTCTTCCAAATATAACTTGAATCAACTTCCCCCGCGTAGTTTATTTTAGACAGCACCCATATGGGTATTATTATTTCGAGCCATCTGGCGCATTTCAGTCGTAACTAGTGGATAGCGGAGTATGCAGTTGTTTCGCTGTTTCTATGCTAATTTATGTAGCAAAAGTTGTAATTGTCGGTTTCTTGACCTAGTTTTGTATTCTTGTGCTTTAATTAGAAGTTTCCAAGGATTCGGTGGAGGGTTCCGCGTCCCGATGGAGTTGCTATGGTGATGCGGTGAGTGTGTTACGCAATTTGTGCGAATTAATCGATTGGTTTGGTTCATTAGAGTCAGTGCCCATTGATGATGTCCTTTCATGCGCTGAAGGTCAGTTCTATATAGTACATTCAATTCCGGCTTTACTGTATTGATTATCAGTGTCAATTGATGCTTATAATTTTATGAGATAGAAGAACAATATTATCATCCATCATCGTGTTTTCTGGGACTTTTAAAGTCGAAACAATGGAACCAATTGGAATCGCACTTGGATTATGGATATGGACAAAGAACATGCAAAGAGTAAATACAGAAAGTAAATGATGCTATACGTGTTTTAAATACATATTTAAGAGTTCAATATATGTAGTTTATTTAGGTACACGAGGAAGAGATATGAAGATTTATTGGGCTCTTAATTATTTGCTATCTCATTTCTCGAAGACGAGTGCTTCACAGCCATTTATGCAATAATGTTTCCATATAAGATAAACGCATCCTCTTTTAAACAGAATGAGTATAATAAAACAATGAAATACTCATATAAAATGCTTGATAAAACTCTTTCGCAGTCGCATCCGTCTGTAATTATTGCCATTTTCCGTTTACACTACATTTTCCTTTTAAAGATCCTTCATGGTACTGTGTGCGGGGCCTCGAAATTGTCTAATAATCATAAGCGTTATTTCATTATAATTCAATTAATTTACAGTTATTATTAATCTAGAACTGCAAATTTTAACGCTGTTTTGACAATATACTTATAAATATGAACATGGACCTTATAGTCAGTCAGAAATTTATAGATTGCCCAAGTTACGAAGACCGTTTAGTGTGTTTAACGATAAAGTTCAATGGTAAAGTACGTTATAGAGTTTGAACTTAGAAGCAATGATGGTTCAGTGGTATAGCGCACACAGATACCTTTTGTATATGTACGTTTGCTGAAATCCGCAATAAGCCTGAATTTTCGGTTAAAGAAAACATCGTGAGAAAAGCAAAAACATAATTATAGTATATATCTTAATTCTTGTCTAACTGGATACGTGATTTTTTGGGTTAATTAAGATACGATGATACTAGTCCTATGAAGTCCTATTATGAAATAAAATATAAAAGACTTACCCCTCGTAGAGGCTTCTCTTGTGAAGTTATTGTCCAATTATTACTTGCAGGCTTTACTAAATTGTACTGACACTAGGATATCTACGAAAAAGTGGCATAAATCATTATAAAAGCAATTATTAAGGGTCATATATCTATATATGACTTGAATTTTCATGATTTCATTGCAAAATTGCAAAATGAATTAGCATCGTAATTGTATAAATTGGCTTAATTTTACATTTTTATTATGACGTAGAATTAGATTATCTTCTATATGGTTTATAAACTAATTCACTCGTGAAGATTTGTATATTTTTTGTTTTATACCTAACTGAAATAAATGCTAAAACATGAACGTATAATGTAAAACAAATCGATAACCTATCTCGTTTATAACGATAAGCGGATAAGAATACTTCGTTTGATTTTTCCTGTTAAGAAAACTACTTTTATAGCCTATGGATTAGAAACGTGATTGATTGATCTAAATGTTCATTTTTCAGTACTAATATTTTATTCGAGAGCGTGTCAGCAGACGAGTAAAGGACACGTTCTTTATCATTCGTGTGATATCAGTTTTGTTAATAATTCAACAAATTACTAATAAATATATCGATTACGTCAAAGATATGGAAGCTATCTATAGTATTATAGCTATCTATAGTATTAAAAGATAGATACTGCTTATATTAAAATAAAATACGTCATGTTTATATTTAGATTATTTTAGAAAATATATATTTTTACTTACACCTTCAATTATATATGGTGTCTACTAATTACTGTTGGACTTTTTACATGTGTACAACTGAAATGTAAAATGCCGTTCAATTTCATATATTCTTTAGAGGAAAACATTGAGTCACAGTTTAAAACATTTTTTTATTATATACATACAGACACGTTTATCTGAAACTCACCTGGTGATAATTAAAGATGTGTTTGATGATGAATCGCGCCCAACAGATGTATAATAATAACTCTTAGTTTAAAGACTCATAAGTTATACGTAGACCAGGGGACAGACGTCGGGAGTGAATTCTCCATAGACGTTCGCATTATAAATGACGAAACGTAACGCCTCATGTGAAATGGGGAAATGTCAATTACTTACATACAAGTGTAAACCTTCACGACAGGCGACGTCCAGTTGTTGTGCGATGGAACGGCAAGGGCGGAATAACTTTTAAAAGTGATTTTTCCTATGCTATGGGTGCCATACATGCAAAAAGATCTGACTCAAACTAGAACTTGAAATCATAGTTTTTAAGTCCATAAAATACAAACGATCTTAATGAGAAATTAATTAACACTTAAATCGCACATTATAGCGAATAAGTGTATGCAAAACGTTAAACCAAAGTTTTTACGTTCGGCGTCATTTACGAGCACTGTTATTTACTAGCCGGATGCGAGCTAGATCAAGGCGACAGCTGCACATTTGCATTCAGTTTGTTTACACAATGTTACAAGTTCAAGGTTACAAAATACAACTTTCTTTACTTCAAAACGTTTGTTTCGCGGCCCCAACACTCAATGTCAAAGTCCTGTACATTGTGAGTCATATCGTTTACTATCTTTACATTCTGCAGCGCTTCACGGTTCTATTAACACTCGGTGTTGTAATTCTTTTAAAGTACTGAATGTTTTTTTTTTCCTTTTTTTGTCATTATAACTGTTCTGAATGATATCATCACTGACGATTGACTGAGGTTTTCTGCTCAGGATTTTTAGTGAGAGCACGTTGGACTTAAAAAGTTTTTTTATTTTTATTTGAGCTGTCTCAGAATAACTACATGTCCTGTAACATAAATGCGCGCATTACATTTTTTCTGTAATCCGAATCTGAAAACACGACTGCCTTTATAGATGCCTACTTTATATATTTATGTATTTTATTTCTCATGTTGACCATATTCACTTAATTATTTGTTAAACTAATGTAGAACGAATCGTGAAATATTTTCTCCATGGCAGGAAATAATCTAGAACATACACCCTTTTAAACATTTTCGAGGATACATTCCACTCATGCGACGCTCTGTTGAACGAACCGTGTCATACATTCTATTAATTGTAACATGGCTTCGACCTATATAAGTTAAAAAAGAATTTCCATATGAGAATTTTAGTGGCAATTTTCAGATTTTATAACTTATTTTGGAGAAATTTATAAAATTTAATTTTAATACTTCTATGATGCTATTGACAGAAATGAACTGATATAAAAATTGTCTAAAAGATTTGTATACTTATGTTATTGACATTAAAAGATATATTTCAATATTTTTTAAAACGTTATAATTACTGTAACTTTCTTATAAGTAATACTGTTCCAAGTAATCTTGTTTGGGTGTCTTAATTAAGTCTTGTGTCGTCACCCTTGGATCAGCATTTCGAGCTACTTAAATTTTCACAAGTACAATGTCTAATCACAAACCGAAAATAATGAATTAAACCGAAATGACCTAATTTTGAAAGAACCAATTATATGTACTCAAACACCAATGCTGATTGTAATGTTAGTGAAATGATGGTAGGAGGTTTCTCTTCAAATTTATGTTTATGTCTTTATAGCATGTAATTATTAAAACATTAAAAAACATAGCATGTAGGTAGTCCACTTGATTACGTACTATACAGCCCATGGTCATCTATAATTAACTGTAAACGGAACTATAATCACTTAGTTCGTACTGCTAGCCACACCCGTCAGGCAAAAACAGCATGGCATTATATTTCGGTAGAATAAGGTGTGGAGGTGCTGCTTCCGCAGTCGAGCACTGTATAAATTCTATTATCTTTATTACATTTTTAATTCTGTATCCTATCTATATATATAAAAGTATAACTAACTGACTGACATAAGGCAAAGCCCAAACTGCCTAGTAGTTTAGTACCTAGGTTAGGACCGTGCAAATTTGCATGCGGGTTCCTTTTACACTGTAGGTGAGCACTAAGGAAGAATTTTTGTAAATTCAACTTCTAAGGTGGTAAAAAGGGATGACATTTTTATGAATATCCGTCATTTTTGAAGATAGATCTATGAAAATTGTTTTTTTTTTTATGTTAGGTCGGCACATTGACGGTACTGTCCCTGATGGTAAACACAGTACAATCCAAATATAAAGGCCACCACCAAAATATCTAAATCCATCGGCAGTCGCCGCTGTCATGCCGGCCTGCGTAAATATCTCTTCACTTTACGCATAAGGACCCGATGTCGTAAGAAGGAGGGAAAAATGTGTGTAATGTACCCGGAAGTTGTTTCCACAGTTTCACGGAACGACAAAGATAAGCCATGGAGAACTTTTTAGTTTGTGTCGAGATGGAGGTTACCGTAGAACTGTGACACCGAACCCCAGCGCGTGTTGTTCAGCTGTGGAAAGGAGAGGTGGGAATTACATTGAACAACTCTTCAGAATACTCACCATTATAAACACGCTCGACGAGGCGATGTATTTAGGAGTCTCGGCTCGAAGTTCAGGTCACTGCGTATATCCACACCTAGGATATTGAAGCTGTCATGTATTTAAATTCAGTTTATAATTTAAATGCATTTTCGCGATTCAATTAGAAAGAAAAAAATATGGGTTTAAGTGTTTTTTTTTAAATTTAATACGTAGGAGTGTAAAAGATGGTGTGAAAGTTTTTATAATAATTAATAAAAGACTGAGACACAGTGAAGTATGGCCAGGTTAAGGTTAATGGCTTGTTTAGGTATAAAGTTGTTTATTCGTTTGTTAATTATATTTACGTCTCCCTACAGAATCAGATTAACTCTCAGTATGAGCGTGTGTCGACGAGCTCTCAGCAATACAGCACACTGTACGACGCTACACTCAGCCCCATTTTCACGACGCACAATGTGAACGACAGGTGAGTTTGCGTTTTAGAATTTATTTTTTAGCATTTTTTGTATACAAGCGTACGGCTTGATGGTAAGTGGTTCCGTAGCCTATGTACCCTTGTAACGCTAGAGATATCACTGACGCGTGGCCGACGCTGAACCCCCAGACCTGGAAACCCTATTTACCGCAGGAGTACAAGACAAGGTTATTTGGCTGCGATCTTCTCTAGGGTGAAGGTATTTCACCAGTCGGGCTGCCCCAAGGAGAGAAAATCTCCAATGAGATATACCCATCCTACCTCTCTTACTCTGTGCCCCGTCGCCTTTCAATTTAATTGACTTCCGTATCCTGACGAAAAGAATACCCGTTACCAGTGTGTCATGTGTAGTACTAGTAGTCGGGAAGATGCAGTATGGCTGACTCTTCTCAGTTGGACAAAAAGAAAAAAATACCCATCTTGGTGAGAGGGCCTAAATATTTTTGGTTAAAAATAATATTTTTCTGAAGGCTTTGAGTAAAAAAGTTACTAATAATAAACGAAACTGAAGAAGCATCTTTACTTTTATATGAAATCGGTAATTTTACATGAGAACATAAAATAATAATCAATTAGGTTACCATCATAAGTGTACAATGTACATAGTGTATATGAATGAAGCCAAATATTGGATTATCTTATCTCATGTACACTTATAAAAAACAATTAATGTTTATCTGATAAGCAACTTCATAAATAAGTTGACGCTATTTCTATGAACATCCTTGAAGTTCCATACTGGTTGCATTCATAAATAGGTTTATATTTTACCTTCAAGCATCAGTTTCGAGTGTAGTTTCATGGGTCCTTTTCGTTCTTGTCATTTTGAGTTTTCCCAGATTATTCTCTTTTTAATGATTACTACTTCTGGATTTATTTATAATGTTTGTTTTTTTAAACTAATTGATTGTGTGATTAATACAAGAGATAATACCACCTTTTTTAGTTTCAATAATAGTAGAGTTGCATACAACAGCAAAAATCATTGTAATTAAAGATTAGTCGGATAAATTGAACTTTAATAATAATATTTATAAATATTACAATAGGATTTCTTCATCAAATAAAATTCATCGCCGTCTGCCCAGATTAGTCCACTAGACTGAAAACTCCTCTGATTGCTCAATGTATCCGTTTGCAAGTTATCCTCATAAATTACTTATTGTTCGATTAATTATGTATATAGGATGTTGAGGGCCAAGCCGTGCGGGTACAATTACTAGGGGTAAACAATGTGGGCAATGTGGATAAAGAGTAGAAATTGTTATTAATAAAATGTTTCGCTATTGTTTTGAAATTACCTAATTCTGTGTAATTTTTTTAAATAAAAGTTAATAGCTTTAACTATGTACCTGGGTACATTTTCATTTGTGTCAGACTTTTTTAAGTTAACTTAATATAGAAAATATTGCATTATTTTAAAGTGTGCAAGCGCACGTGTAATTTGTCGAGGAAATGCAGAAATTTACAATTCACATTGGTTATGTCTATAGTCTATAGGGTTGGCAAATTATATGTTGTACCCGGGCGGCAGACGACCCTGAATTTGTTAGTCTAATTTTATATTTTTAACTCTGGATACCTCATGCTTACAAGGTTTTATTCTCTTTTCAAAACTTGCATATCAATTTTAATAGTTTAATTTTCGTCTAGTGATACTAACTCTTAGTCTTTTAAATATTCTTCTACGATTATAACATCTTCATTGGCCTCTACGCATCCTTTGATACATAGTTTGAGAAGAACAACTAGTAAATAAATGTCCTTCCATATCGCTTTAAAAATTAATGAAAAATAAAATACAACACAGTAATACAGTTGGAGACCATCCAATATTCTTCGTCAACGTCTCGGCGAATCCTATTTACGTCTACTGTAGGTATTGTATCATTTTATAGCTCAGAGAAATGGTTTTAAAAGTATGTCAATCCTCAGGACGGAATGACGTCATGTTTCGAAGGTTATTGATAACGTTCCTCTGACCTCCATTTCAAGAGATAACATGAAGGGCTGCACACGTTTTTGTACCAGATGTTTTGTGCAAGTTAAAGTAAATAGCGTGTGTTTGTGTGTAATCTTTAGAAAATTAAAGTTTAATATGTATTAACTAATTCAATAGCATAAACATAGTAAAGAGTCGATTATGAATCGGAGGTAGTTGAACTGCCTTTGAAAACATGACTTTGGTCGCGTTTATTCTTTTGTTTAACATTATGTTATGTTAATTTGTCCTTTAGTTACTTACTCGAGTATGAATGTGACTTTCGAATAATATTTATAAATATATTATTTAAAAGGTTTTGCCATTTTGACACATTCTCTAAATTGTGTTTTATGACGGACGTTATGAATAGGGATATCAGAAAATATAAAGAAGATAAAAACTAAATAATATGTTATTCTATGCTTAACCCGAACTTTTACTTATACTTAACTTAATACTTTTTTAGGCAAGTCATGAAAAAAAAATATCGAAGAGAATTTTTATGATGCGCGGTGCACATTGTAACTAAACGTCTACAATATGAAGTTTTTAGCTATAAACCTCTTGTCTTACTATCGTCAAAATTCACACTTGATATTATGCGTCACATACTTCTTTTGAATAGTTACAATTACAAGTATATTTTTACGAGTATCTACATTCAAATTTATTTGATGATTTTATTAGTAATATGTAAAAAAATGTGTATTTCTCGTAGGTCGTCGCGTATCGGTAGTCCGACGTATAGCGTATGCTCGACGGACAGCTCGTTCGCGGAGCAGGCGCTGGCCGATACAAGTGCCCTGCTGGACAGGGACCCCAGCGGCGATCATCTGCCTTCCAGGCTTTACAAGATGGCTGGAGAATATTGGAAGTATGTTTAACATTCTTTTTTTATGTTTTATAGTTTTAGGACCATAATCTCACCTGATGTTAAGTGACGATGTAGCCCAAGTTGGTGACACGCTAAGCCTACTGGGAAGTGCAGCTGCCGGAACACACCAATAGATGCTTGGTGACTAATTTTAACTTACTCTAACTTATTCTAACTTGAAATTATCCTTCAACCATGCTATGGTTTTAACACATTATTTTCTTTCACCAAAATCTCGGGCTCATTGCAGAGACGTCACGTCGATCAGTCCATGATGATGAAGGTGTCCGTACATGCTAATACTTAAAAAAAAAGATTATGTTTTCTGTGGCTGATGATTACCTTGAAATAAAATGTCTTGTGGCTAATGCCACAACTAACTGCTACCTTAATAGTTAATAGCTAGCCAGTGAACGAACTAAAAAGTACTAATAAAGAATCAGTCATTGCGTTATAGACAGACCTTCAGGCGTGTGGATTTTATAATAAATAGGTCTTTGGAATTTTGTTATGTGTGACAATGTGTAACTACTACGAGTAATAAATATAATGATATGCATATAACTCCTATAACTTATTTCATTCATATTTCGGTTATAAATATTAATCTGGTAACTTCGCTTTCATTCGCTTAAATTATTTGTAGGAGTAGTTATCACAATTATTGACGTAGAAGTTATTTACACGCCAATTACATAGACTAATAAAAAAAAACAAATCATATATATCTTCTACAAATATTATTATAAAGAACTACATTATCCTTGAAAGCTATATTTTATTGTTCACTATTAAGTTTTATATTATAATTAACGCGTACTACTTCGCGGGCGCTTGCTAGTCGCATATCAATAGATTGCTTAATTAAGGTTCTTAAAGCATAGCATAATTAGTGTTAAAAGAAAGGGTATATTACAGTGGCAAAAAAGCACTTTACAAAATCATGCTAAATATGTATTTCTTCATGAATATGGAACAAAGCGAAATGACAGTTAAAGTCCGTTCGTGACAGAGAGGGTCATTCGAAAAATAAATAATTGAACGACTTAACTTTTAGTTTTTAGTTGACTGGATATTTTTAGACAAGATAATTTAATTGTATTTTATGTTTTGTGACAATAATGGCAAACCAAGTGACCTATATGGAAGTCGAAACAATTGAACAAGTATTAACTTTGAGGTAATGATCTTAAATTAATAATAATTAACAACTTTTGGTAAAATAAATGTACGGTTTTCGTGACCTGTAACCTTTCGCAATAACGGACCTTTTTTCAATATGTGCCGGGAATTAACATTTTTAATGAAGAAAACTGCTTATGTCTGTAGTAACTCAATGATGGATGATTGACAAAAGATTTTTAACCTGTTGTTGATTGCATATGCAAACATTAGAACTATGTCCGGCCACCATCAACAATTTTTTTAACGTTTATAGGTTTTATAGCTTTTGACCACAATATCACGTGATATTACGTGACAGTGTGGCCTAAGATGGTAATATGCTAAGCCTAGTGGGAACTGGCTCTCAAGTGCACATTCCGAAACACGCCTACAGACGACAAATTTTCAACTTGAAGATTTAAGCTAGCCAGATGGGCATTACTACTACCATTTTATGGTTTTTTAAAGGTTTTTTCTTCATTGAGAAATCAAGGTCATTTTAGAATCCGAACACACGTCGATTAGCGCGGTGCCCGAAAACGCTACCACAGAATCGTTATCGCTTTAAAATATTATACACAATCTCATTATAATTTATTGTAACAACCAAAAACATGTTGAAGTTGTGCCTTTTACACAATCTCATTATAATTTATTGGAACACCAATAACCTGTTGATACAGTGCCCAGTGGTTTGAGCGTGATAACAATACAATTTTGGAAATTCGCATACGTTCATTAAACAAATTTAATTATGAACACGATGATATAAGTGGCTGGTTAACTCTATACATCTCTTCGGGTGGATGCATTTTTCCATCTATACATATAAATAGTAATATAATAATATTCGGACACGACGGTCATTTAATTTCAAACTAAGCATAGTTTTTGTTATGGTTACTAAACAGCTGATATACTATACATATATAGATATTTTAATACCCAGATACACGATTGATAATTGAGGGGTATAAAAGCAAAAACCATGATATGCCGTAAAACCAAACAAGATATATTTATTATAGTGAAATTTTTGATTAATAAAGCGATAATTTACCAGTGACTGATCCCATAAAAGAAAACTACCTTTAAGAGAAATCAGTTGATATAATATTAATCCCAATATTGCTTTTAAATTAGATTTAAAAAGTGGACAGTGGCGTTTTTTCAATCAAACCCGTGACCCCGCTCATTAGTAGACATTAATACTACGCGCCACGAGGCATATAATTAGTAAGTCAGTAGTAGGACATTTACAGGCTTTATATTATTTATTATTTATTCTATTATCAATTTAAATGTATCATTATTATAGAGAAGGCTTTTTTTAAGTATAGATATGCGCTTAGTTTCGATCTTACCTAATTGTAAGTTTGCTTATCAAATACCTGTTCACTCTTCCCTTGAAGTCTCCCAAGTTATAGGTGGGCAGAAACGCCGGGAGAGAGTTCCACTCCTTAGCCGTTCGCATTGCTTAAACTCGATTAATATGTTATAGACACAATAATCGTGTATTTCTTAATCAGTTTATCTTGGACGGTAATCACTGAATACTATCTGTCGCATGAAGCTAATATTATCCTGTCATGTAATATGGTCGATATGGTTATCATTGATTATTAAAACAGTGGCTATATACGTAGGTTTGTAAGGGTTATTCAAACTGTAATCAAACTTGTTACTCCAAAGGATACTGTAGTTTATGTAACAAATGTACTCAGTAACGTTAGGATTAGACGAATTCTATATTTATAATACAACGAAGCACGTGCAAATGTCAAATGTACAGTGTTAGTTTGTTTAACCACTGTTAAATGCTCTGGGTAAAATTTTAAAGGAACTTATTAAGTAGATAAACTGTTTGTTCAAAGATAACGCGATATCGAGTGAATACGAAATGTTAACCCATAAAACGTTGTGACGTTGTTTATTATAGACGAATATTAGTATAAAAATAATTTTGAATGAAAAGCGTAATTGTAAGTTATATTCTATCTCTAGCTGTTGATTTTTGCATTCGTTTCTATCTAAATTGATTTATTCACAATAATATTGCACCCAAGTTTGAAATAATGGGTGAATTCTAACTTGTCAGTTTCTATGGTAATTGTTTCTATGTTTGTTGTATGGTAGATAGTCTGTTGTAGGTAATATTAATGTAATTGTGGACAATTTTTATAATTCTGAATTAGGGAATGCTTGGATCCCGAAAGTTCGAAAAAAAAACGTATCTTTAATAACTTGCCCGATAGTTTGAATACTTGCCCGAAAGTTTGAATAATTGCCTGATTTTTTTGTAATTTTGCCCCTAAAACCCTGAAGTAATACATAAATTTATTTGTGCGTAGTAAATATCCGAAGACCGACTACACGTACTCGCCGCTTTCGAAGGATAGGGTGGAGCTGGCACCGGGACAGGTCGCGATGCCGAATATGTCTCGGCGTTCGCTCTCGCAGTTCCGCATTCAAGGTCCCAATACTAGCGCCGACGAGATCGACAGACAAGCTGCCACTTCGGAATGGACCGCTACCACTTTGCGTAAGCGGTATACTGTGAGTTTATTTTGATTACTTTGGCATACGTAGCTTAGGACTTCCTCTTGAAAGTTGGAGCCATGGTCTGTGCAAAGTGGCTAGTAGTGCCGGGATCCAAAGGTTAGAATATCGGATCTAGTGGTAAAAAAGACTCTCTGGAAGACTTATGTCTAGCAGACGAATGACACGATGATGGTAAAGCCAATGTTATTTACATGATGTGCATAAGATGTTTTTTTTTTTCGATGACACCGTATATTTGTCAGACCGTTGTGTTCGCTTTGATGCTTATAAGCGTGTCCACATGATCTAAATTGAATAAAGCTTATTTAATTTGAATTGAAAATACTATATAAAAAAAGAAAGGCTCTTTGAAGGCAGAATAAAGTTACTGGTGTAGTGTGGTGGTGTGTCTTACTTTTTTTTTTAAATTATTGATATACATATATATATTGTATTTATCACATTATAATAAATAATACTTGAGCGTTTGAAATATTATATATTGTATGTATTTCATGTAAAATGACTAAATTCATAAATACATGTTTCTTGCTTCCTCCCAGAATGCAGAAACATGTATATATGTATAGTTAGTTAGATCGAATTTTGTACATATAGAGAATTAGTCAGTTCGCGACTTAATTGCAACTAAGGTGACAGGCCAAGCCGAGGTTTGACCATTCTGGCACCGTTGCGCTAGTCGCCGTGCTGCCGTGGCTGAGCGCGCCTTCAGCGCTCGCCTCCAAGCCCGGTCAAACTGTAAAAGCATTCTGAGGCTTCAGCGCTCTTAAGGCTAACAGTATAGTCAAATCGAAAAAAAAATATATGTAAAATTAATTAAAATAAATTAACACTTAAAATTCATTTCATATAAATCTTCTTAAAATTATAATACCTCCAACGTAATATAACATACGGTAAATGTTTACTCTAGCCATACCACTGTGCCGCGCCGTTATGTTCATAATAGCGATATCGTAGATGTTAGTCGAATGTCAATAAATAATATTTTCCCTATACCCGTTTATTAATGAGGCCTAACAGTAGATAAACGTTATATTCGAAAGTTGTATTTTATATAAGGACAAGAGCACACTACCACTGGGTAGTTGGATACGTCATCTGTATCAAACTGGATCGCGACCACCATACACGAGGCGTAACACCGGCTATAGTGGCACGCTTAGTGCGTTCCGAATGATCAGCCGAGCCGGTTTATATTCAGTAATTAATCAGGGTGGTAGCGATCTGTACCTAATATACACTTCACAGTAACTCCTTTGGTTTATCGCATTTCGTGATAAGCCAGTGTATCCAGCTGCCGAGAGGCAGTATAAAGCGTCGACCAGCGATGGATTGCCGATCTCTGTGTGATCGCTGTTGTTTTTTTCTTTGATTGCTCACACTTAATATGCATAATACACACCATAAAAATATGCTAACTAACCTTGTTCATCATATGAAGGCTTGCATGACATTTCCACAGAACGTAAATTGTAACGCAAATTATGACATAACCTATAAACATGCACTTCAACTATCAGTTATCATTAAAATTATTTTTTGATAATGATAAACGTCATAAAAACATTTTGCATGACAAAGTCCTCAATAACTTCATCGATACAATGATTTTTGTGAGTTTTTGTTTTCTTTATACTACGTGCATCTTTACTTGCTACTACAGTAGAGCAAAATAATAAAACCAAGGAATCGAAAATAAAGCGAACAAATTAAATTTATTAATTTATTTTTTAATTTCGAATAAAAATGTGTATTTACGTAATTCCTAAATTTTTACTGCAGCAACACGGAACGAAGAATATTGACTGGAATAATTAATCTTGGCAATTGTAGTGCTCCAGATTGCGATTTCAATTGATGTTATAATTTATTTTTGTATTTAATATACACAGCTTACACATCCCTCAATTGATTTAAAGCTTAATCATATTATAAAAAAAGGTGTGTGTGCGATTCACACACGATAGAAGTGAAACTTCATTTTAAAAGGTATTTTATTTAAACAGTGTGCAATATACATACATAGCGACATTTACTCTCTCGATCTGGCTCACACAAAGAGGAGAGAGCGATAATGTGCGTTAAACGTTTAACATTTAACGTTTGGAAGTCGCATAAGAAGTTTCACTTCAATTATATTTAGCTCTAACAAAGAATTAATAATCGTAAAACCCACTTCTAATTTAAATTATGCTACATCTCTAAAATAAACATTTGACATGTGTCGTGCAAGCCTTCTTACAATGTCACTTGTCACATGCACTTTTAATTTAGGCAAGTGTAAATAAGCTTTAATAATAAGTAATAATTATCATTATTGTCTTCTGTATTATATGTGATCCACTTTCATATGAGTTTAAATAAATTGTAGAACATTTATTTCTAAGTACATAAATAGATTAGTATATACTCATAATTATAATTTCCGATTTGATAATATGTTAAAAGAGAGATATAATTTTTCAGTCAATCGAGAGTTCGGACGACGAGAGTGGCTACATCCATAGCAGAGCGTCAACGCCACGAGATCAACGGTGGTGGATTACGAGATTACTCGTCACCATTCTCACCGCCATCACCACCACCAGTAGTAACGCGTATCGACGTCTAACGGGGCCATCACATCGGTATCCTTACACTGAGCGTAGACCGCCACAAGGTGAGACACACTTAGTTCAACATTTATTTATATAGACTGCCGGTGCTGAGTGCACTAAATGCAAGTACAAAAATTATAAATAATTAATTTGAAAAAGAAAATATTCTAGGCTTTCTATAAAAATCACAACATGCACTTTTGTTGACAAAAACGTAGATATATTATAATAAAATTTATACATATTATAAAATAAAAAGTCAACCGCCGCGTCTTTCCGTCTGTCTGGCTGTCTGAACGCGATAAACTTTATAACTACCGAACGGATTTCCATAAGGTTTTCACTAATGGACGGAGTGATTCATGAGGAATGTTTACGTGTATAATTCAATTGGCTGAAATATGAGTATGATTGTTGAAAATGCCGGAAAAAATCATGCTGACTGGAAGCTTTACAGGCGTGCGCCGCGTAATCCAATAGAGTTATATGTATTACTCTGCTACCCGTGTGAAGCCGGAGGGTGTTGCTAGTATAATATTCCCGATTTTTAAGTTGATAATTGTCAATTTCAGCCAGTCTCATCTCTCGAGCTTCATCGACGGCGACGGCGCCCTTCTACTGGATCTACACCGTCATCAAGAACACCATAACGACTACAGTAACTACCATCACTGAATCAGTTAGTATTATTACATGAACACGACATCGTTTAGTCCGACACCGTTTCCCCCTTCCTGTTCTTGAATGTAACGCTCGCTAGTGTCCTAAGTGTGAATATTCCCAGCGACTTCAATTCCAGGATTACATCAGGAGTGTCATCACTACCTCCTGGAGACAGGGAATCCTGAATAGGTTACAACGGTTTTGTACCTCCTTTGCCTTGGCACAAGTTCGGTCGTGTATGGAATATGGATGCAAACATGAATACAGGAAAGCAGACAGCTCATCTCTGCAACCTGTCCTGTCCTGAATCTAGATTTGAATTCTAGATAATCAGCCATTTTGCAGATTCGTCTCAGAAAACGGAAAAGCTTTCTAGATTCCTTGTACATAATGCAGACGTTACCAGAACTGTTCAACCTTGTTCCATCTTCTCTCTTCCATAATGGAACCGCACGCGCTGGGCTCCGGAGCCACAGCTTCACGGTAGCCCTCGTCTCGGTACGACCAAATAACGACATACCTTTGCCTTACTATGACGCTGTGGATCTGTCTCCCAGCCAGTGAGTTTCCTCTTTCCTACAACATTCAAGTCCTCCAAACATAACCTGAAATACATTTTAGCAGGCCGGCATGACAGCGCCGACCGGCGATGGATAACAGATCCCACGGCGGTCGCCGTTCTTTTTAAATTGCACTGTGCTTGTTATTACGTACAGTGACGTCACTTTACCGTACCACTATAAATAAAATATAAAATTTAATGATGATATCATTGCTACTTGTTAATGTTAGTTGTTCTTATCGTACAGGTAACACCGAACCACGTGAGTGAAAGTGAGAGCTATATATCGCGAAGCTACAAAGAGAAGACCGTTCCTAAGCGCAGCTGGTGGCCCTGGTTGCTGTTGTTACTGTTGCCAGTTGTTGGATATGGATGTTAGTATTTAATATTATACGCATATTATGTGCTACTTCTTTTTTTGGGTATATATTACTAATTCCTACATTTTTAATTTGATAAAGAAAGAATTTTTAGTGCTATATAAATTAGCTAACAGCTCAACGGCCAAAGCAACTTATAAAATTGAAAAATTCATGTTGTTTATCTTGTCGGTTTTTTTAAACCGCTTCAGAAATAATATCGCTGGTGATCTAATGGTAAGCATAGTAAGTGATAAAATGGTAAGCCATTATGGCACAGTACAATGCAAGACCGGTGATAATTCTTGAAAAAAATCATAATTTAAAATAAATCAATCAATCATGACAAAAAAAGATGCATTGTAATAATATAGCTAAGCCAGGTAAAAACTTACGGTCTTATTACAAAAAAAGATAACCAAGCGTTGAACACATTATTAAAAAAATTTGTATTACAAAAGAGTGTTTTGGCGTTGTTTAAAGATAACCACTCTTTAAACGCGTCTAAAATTTAAACACAAAGGAAACGTTGTCTAACGCTTGTCTAAACTGACAATTCTTATTTTATTGTAGTTGTATTTGTTGGCGGTATAATATATTTGGTTATAAATTATGGATATCATAGATTTTCTGGATTTTACTGATTTCGAATATGTCAATTAATTGAATAGTTTCTGTTATTCACAAGTAAATCGTGTTCCTGTTATGCCATTCTAGGCGTATAATGACTTTGGATTTAAAATAAATATAGGTTTAGCCAAGCTTTTGCATGTATAATAGTAGAATTAGTTAAACCTGGCTGGCTACCAACCTCAAGTTGAAAATCTGTCGCTAAGCACCAATAGGTGTGTTCCGGCATCTGCATTGGAGAGCCAGTTTTCCACTAGGTTTATCGTGTTATCATCTTCACATCGTCACTTAACATCAGGTGAGATTGTAATAAAAAAAACATGAACTTACATGTAGTTCTCGTGGGGTTCTTTAGCACAGAATAATAACACTTTGTCTATAGAGCCACAAAAATACAAGTAGCATGTGCGCTACAGTGTTGGGTTCGTCAAGAGGTTATTTAAACTGACGTGAGTTCTTATGTATTATTTCATCAATTTTTTTTTTTGAACTTTGATTTCCCTTAATATATCAATAATTAATAGAACTATTTCGTAATAATTTCATGTATTGCGATTTGACGACAAATAATAATGCAATAATGTGATGTAGGTGTACGCACGAACTCAGATTTCACTTTACGAACTTTGTCGTATATTAAATTTATATATTTCGTATTTTAAGAATTATACTCGCTTAGCAAAAAATATCAAAAAAATAATAATTAATATCTTCTTTACAATATCATTATTTTTTATGATGATGATCTAAACAAAAATATAATTGTTAAAACAAACTACTTGCAGAATATCTGAATACAATGGAACGCTTTTGAATGGCGAGATCGTATTGAGTGAATGTTATTCAGAGTTGCTTGCATAAAAAATTTAAACCAGATGTTTAGCTAGACATCGGTTAGACAAGCTTTTGTAATAAAGCATTTTAAACACACGTTCAACACGGTTTTAAAACACTGTTTAGTAAAACTCATGTTCAACACGAGTTTATTTTTGTTCTTGTAATAAGACCGTTAATTATTAGTGGTTACGTGGATATTATTCAATTTGAACATAGGAATTATCGATAATACTTAAGTGAATAGACGGTTTATTAATATCGCTTATTTTTTAATAAAAAATGGGTACCAATATAATACTTTCGCCAGTTAAATGACAAACGAATTTAAATGTCCATAAGAAATAAAACATAATAATTTAATTACGGAAAAATAGTATTATTTTAATAAACATGTACCTAGATCGTAAAATTATTACAAAAATTTATTACAGCATATTATACGTACGAAAACTGGGAACGTCTTGCAATGGTAAATTTTACCGATTTCCAATTGAATTTAACCGAGTTCACGAGAATGGAACTGCCCGCAATGTCGATACCGGTAACAATAACCGATCTTATTCCGAAATTACCGGAGATCAACATAACCCTGCCGGACATAAGGGACAACCTGCCAGAAGTGACGAGGACTTACAGGGAATATAAGGATATAGTTCAGAATAGGGTCGTAGACGCATCCGACTATATCCAGGTCGTAGCCGAGAGCTGTTTTGAAGAGATGCGTCGATTCTGGCGCGGTATAATCGGCTGATCTATTTTATTATTAAATCCCTTTACTTATAACAATAACAAACGGTGTTCATGTAATGTAGACAGTATATAAGACATTTACTAAATTTGAAAAATTATTGTAGTTTGATAATTTGATCGAATTTTATGAACTCGATTAAATAATCGATAAGCCTAAATTATGAATAAATCTGGAGCGTTTAGGGGAGCAGGGGTTTGTTATGTTTTAAAATATATTTTTGGTGTTATCTATGTAAATTATGGAAAGTCAAACGCGAACGGTTCGTGGATTCGAATTTTGAAATTGGTCAACATAAAGTGAGTCAGGGGGCCGATAATACCCCTTGACCCCATATCGCTTCTCACCCTCCTGTCCCCCCCTTTTGAGCCTGAATCAGTGTATCACTTTTTACTTCTTATAATAATAAATAAGACAAGAGATGGCTAACTAATACTAAAATACGTTTAGAAGCTGTGTAAGTGAGTAAGATAAGTGAGTTTCGATTGAAAATTATTATGCAAACAAATATATCGATTTTGTAATTTTTGACATATAATTAATTAATATCACAAAATATTTATATTACATATAAATTGCATTGCAAATAATTTTTGTAATATTACAAAAAAATTAAGTGCAATATTTTCAATTATTTATTTTCTTAAAGAATTTTAATTTTTATAGGGTTACCTAGTACTTATGTTCAAATTTAAAATAGAAATAAACATGTAAGTTTGCGTATAACGAATGCTTTATTGTTTTGTTTAAGATAAGTGCATACGTGATAACTTTTTTCCAAAATTAAAGAAATTTAACCTTCATTACATTAATACTGAATTTAATATTATAAAATATATTTACTTTGGTGAAAGTTGAAAGAAGAGGTTAAACTTGTATGGACGGTTCAGACCCGTGTGGTTATTTAATGCAAGCGATGTTAATTCTGAAAGATGTTTTTAAGTACCATATCTCCCCTAATTCTTCATCAAAATTTGTGATTTAAGCATCATTTCAAAGCTTATATACGTTCCCCACTATTAACGAAAAAAAAGCTAAAATTAATGTTTTCTAAAAAAAAACTTATGACATTCACATTGAATCTATACGTAAAATAAAATTAAAGTGTCTGTTTGTAATGTGACATTAACAGATTTTTACTAAATACATATGAAAGTATACACGATACCTATAACAAAACTCCTATTTTTAAATTTTTAGTCTTGTCTGTCCGTCTATTTCTTCCGGGTAATCTCCGAAACGGTTGGACCGATTTAGACGGGACTTTCACTGGCAAATAGCAGATGTTATAAGGCATAACTTAGGCCACTTTAATTATTAAAAAAAAATTAGGGTTCCGCACAACGACCTTTTTTAGTTGTACCCGCGATCGGAGCCGGATCGAGCACAGCTAGTTGGCAATATATTTTACTAACATGACAGCCGTTAGGTACGATTGTGTACACTCTATACTTTGCGAAATATTCACACGGGTCTCAGCTAGTAACTTATATTTTAAAATCACTGAGTTTTATGATATATTGTGCGTTTTTAAGTAAATTTCATTATAAACCCTTTCTTTTCTATAGGACATGTTTTATTCTTAATTCTAGGGTTATCTAAAATCATGTATGCACTTTAATTATAATTAATTTATGTTGCCTATAAGTACAAAAAAATATAATGTTATTTCAAATAATTATTTAAAAAAAAGGAATTTTATTTAAAATTGTGATTATGTTGCATTATTCATTCCGCTATGAAGGTGTATTTTATTTTTATTTATTTATTATCTGTTGGCTTAGTTTTTAAACCAATTGTGTACCTTATTTCACATGACGTGGCCATATATGGAGTTTTATTTAATTATAAGAATAAGTTTAGAAATTCAATAGTTTGGTTTAAATAATATTAAATTAACAAAGCCGCATATCCAATTGATGTTGTCTTTACATATAAATGAAACGTTTTTGTTATCATTACTCCATTTATTTTACGGAATCCAGAATAATTTATATTACGGAAAAGGCTAATTTATATGCAACCACAATCTTTAAACTGATCGATTTAGATATAATAACATAGAGTTCAATCTCTTCAGAAAATTCTAAATTTATAAAATATTTCTTTAAAAAAAATACGTTAAATAAAACTGCCTATAGGATTCTTATTCACGAGGCGGATTTAAAATTGTCAGAAACGTTTCATTTTAAATGTGCATGTAATAATCGCTTAGAAATTAGATTAGAATGTTAATGTTCAATGAATATGAACTCTAACATAGAGTTATTTTGATTGATTATTAAATTTATTATTAAGTAAATGTATGTTAAATGTATTTTTTTCTTTTCGTTAAGTACTGTATTTTGAGCAAGAGCATGGTTTTTTTTAGTGTATATGTCACCGGATAATTTTACGAACCGTTAGTTTATAAATATTCTAGTGAGTTCGTGAACGGACACTAAAATGTACAATCTAATGCTTACATTTTTGTAGGTTTATAAGCTAACTGGATTGGTTTGGTTCGATTGAAACTTTGATCGGAAATAAATTGAATGTTGTTAATCCCTATTTTTCAAGTTTCATCATTTTGCTCGTTTAAAAGTCATAACCTAAAAAAAAATATTAGTGTCCGTTCACAATCTAACGACAGTTTACAGTCTCACTAGATTGTTTATAAACTAACTTTTCATACAATTGTTCGGTGACATACATATTTAAACTGTTTTCGATTCCGTATAATGTCAAATAATTTGTAAAACTTTATTTATTTATTATTTAATTTGTTTGGTTATTTGCATTAATTAACGATAAAAATTGAAGATTCAAAGGGGAGTTTCTAAATATAAATGCAAATAATGCTCTACATCAGGGATGAGCAACATTTATCTTACAATGGTCCAGCCATAAATTTGATGTTATTGGCCGAATGTACGAAGTAAAGAATTTTCCATTACAATTTCTACTTTCGATTTCCAATTTTTTTTTTAATTTAACATGCCTAGGTCACAATGAGACGCTAGGAATTTTTAATGGTGAAAACATAAAATCTTTGTAAGGTCTTATAAAATTGTGGCGGACCCCGGTTTGCTCATCTCTGCTCTACAGTGATACTTCTAATTCCCAGTATTACAGTGTTACTATTAATTCCCAGTATTGCAATTGTTTGCAGGCTTATTAGAAAAGCCTTGTTACATTACGTATTTAGGATTAAATGGATGTTTTTATGGTAATGGTTAAAAAAATTAAGGTGATACTGTAGATCCGTGTCTTAACAATGTGTTGTGAGTTGTGAGATAATAATTGTAACCTTTCAATAATATTAATATTAATAATGTTAACCCCTAGTCATATACGATTCACTGAAATTTACGATGAGTGAAATAAAAAAAAAACTGTTTTGAGTAGTAGAAATAATAAGTTTTTGTATGATGGCCGTATTTAAAATTTTAGTATAAAAATTAAGTGAAATATAGGCTACTTGACTCATATCTTTGGCGCAATAAACTATATTTTCTGTAGTATTTGACTTAAGAAACCAATATTTGTCGATTTCAGATATTAAAAGTGTAAGATGGCTACATACTACTACATTTTTTTTTTTTTCATTTTTAATTTGATCTCTGAAAACGTTGTCAGCCATATTAGCCTATATAATATCATCTTTGCTGTGACGTCATACGGGTCGTAAACAAACATTTGACCTTTAGCAAACATTCATCATTGTAAAAAGCTCGATACTTTTTACACCAGTTTTATTATATTCTTTACATTTATTTTCCTTATTTTACGTTGATACGTAACTCTAGCTAGCTAGACGTATCTATGTATTAAAAAAGCTTCGGGAAAAGATTAACAGATTGCGCCACGTACAACATGTTGGCATTTTAATAAAAAGTATCGAGCTTTTTACAATGATGAACGTTTGTTAAATGTCAAATGTTTGTTTACGACCTTTATGACGTCACAGCAAAGATAATATATAGACTAATATGGCTGACAGCGTTTTCGCCTGTTTACAAAAAGTAAACTTTTAAAATAAAGACTTGCGGTTTTCTAGGTCCTAAAAAATGTGGTAATATTTTTTTCCTCTAATCGGACAATAATTAATAATTTAAGACGTACTTTAAAAAAGAGTCAACTAGCCTATTAACGGCTCGTAAAGTTTTTTTATGTTGCCTATCATTTAACAACATTTAAACCATCATTTGTAAATGATATTGCAGCTAATAATAATCAATATAGCTTTAAAAACCATAATAAAAACCAGCATACAATATGTGTAACGAGAAATGCGTCACAAAATATTCTTTAAGTTGTCAAGTGCTTTATTAGAATTATGATTTAAGGTAATAATTATTACATGCCATATTTACTTAAAAAGTCCCATGACATTTTAATATTTGTATAAACATTTGACATACGAATAATACAAATATCAATTTTATATAATACTTTGTTCCGTTTGAATGCAGATACAATACAATACGATAACAGCGTTCCTTCGGCATTTTTAATTGAAACTTTTAGTCACTTGTCCTCGATCATGGGAGAAGTGAAACGCTTCCCTCTCCGATTTCAACCGGCAGGTGGAAAGAAAGAGTTGGAGAATCTTTTGTGCTCTCTCTCTCTTTCGTTTACGCATAATCCCATATTTTTTATTTTGCATTTAAGGGGCCTTTTTATGTAAAACGTTTGTTTGTGCAAGGAATAAATACAATTTATGTAACGTGATTATGTGTATCCTACAGGTTTTTTTTCGTGTAAATTGTGTGTTTCGCTAACTTTGGGTATTGATTAATTATATCTATTTTTGCAATGAAAATTTTTTTTTTTAATTATATTCCCACATAATTCTTCCCTGTTTTTATTATTATTTATCAATTATCGGGGAAGGATAGAGGTCCATATACATCACCTTTAAGAAAGTGGACGTACTTTGAGGGACGCTACACTTTTAGGTGAGTTGATTTCATTGTATTTGTCTATAAATATATATAACTCTGTCCTTCCCTGTTGTTGGTTTAGTTTCGAAATCGTTTAAAATTAATACGAAAGATATTATGTGGGAAGGACAGAGCGGACACGAATCTGTTTTAATGATGATATATCGCTTTCAGGTTATAACTACGTTGACAAAATATTACCTCAAGAGAAATTAGTCGACGATACATACAAACCGGCGACAATCGTTCAAGATCCCGATCTGTCGAAACGCGTGGCCGCTCTCGAAGACTGGGCGGTCGGAGTCGACAATCGACTCAAATTCTTCGATCAGAAATTATCGAAATACGACAATATCGAAACACATATAGAACGGTATTCCCTGAAACATTTGCAACAGAATTTGATACAAATTTTAACGAAGGACAATACCGATGCGATTGCTATGAAGTTGAAATCTCATTTCGATAACAACTATGTGACTAGTGAACAGTTGCAAACGATGAGCCAGGAAATTCACGAACGATTGATCAACACATGGAGGCCGGAGTTGGACGAGAATAAAATTCGCGGGCTGGTCCAAGATTACTTGGCTGTCTTCGAGCGACGTCAAATAGAACTGATCGCGGAAAGAGTCAAGGAGTATGTGAAGGAAGTTCAAGTTCACAATATGGAGCCAGGGTTCGATGTTGAGGCGATAAGGAAGTTGGTGACAGGAATGCTGGACGTTTATGACGCCGATAAGACCGGTCTTGTTGACTATGCTTTGGAGTCTGCAGGTTAGATTTTATTGTTATATCTGTAGGGAATGAAATGCGATTTGTTTTCATAATAATAATTTAATTATACGCAGCATGACAAAAATTGTACAAATTCACTAATCAGTCACTCTGTGACTCTGTTCTTGCAGTACAGATTTCTTCCTTTTATGGCTTCGTTGTTCAAAATAGAATTATCCTACCTTAACACGACACGGATATAATAATATATCCGTAAAAATCGAGGCTTCGAAAATTATAGAGTGATAGTGCATCGATTTTTGGAATACCGACATCGTTTAAACATAAATCGGGTCGATACATTTTCAATGTGCGTGTGTTCCGCGATGCCTTTCCTTACCTATGAATACATACTCAATGTTTGTAGTAGATATTAGTCTTTTCCAGTTAGTTCGAGAATAGTGTTTTTTTTACGTGTCGTAATATTATAAATCAATAGAATATTTGAAGAGTTAGATTAATAGAAACTGCTTAATATTAATTTATTAGGATGTTAAATAAGACTAACCAGTAAGCAGATCTTTAGCAATTTCAAAATATTTTTTGACACATTATTGGTCATACCGACCAATTATAGAAAGTGTTATAATGCACGTTTGGCTGGCGCTACCACTCTCACGTTGATTTTTTTTTTTAATTTTATTACATTGTTAACTATAGATTTAGTCGACAGAAAGAAAATCAAGGGTAGTATGGGTTTTATGTGGATAATTTAATATGAAAAATTAAATATATCATAAAGCTTAATAAAAACCATATGTTTTGTAACTTAAAAAAAGTATGAAATATAGACTAAATTTGTCGCCAAGCACCTTTATATGTTTGTTAGTATTTTAGACCACATCTTCACTAACTACAAGTGAGATTGAAACCTATAAACTCTCTATTTTTGCATCTTAGAGGTTTTCTATTAATTTATTTTTATTCTTCTTTTTCCTTGGCAACCGGTCCTATTTGTTGAAGATTATAATCCAGTGAATATTGTTTCCAGTCTTATGACAATTTCAGGATCCTAACAAGACGGTGGCTCTCTTGTTAGATTTTTCTAGGGACTGTTTGTGGCATCTCTGTATTCATGATCCATGTTATTATTTCTAGTCCACTTCACTTGTGTACAATAACCAAGCTTTATTATGCAAAACGCCATCTGTATTACACAATATAGGTTCAAATAACAAAAAATTATGAATAGAATACTAAAAGCACTACATCACAGTTTGAGATCCCGCCCAAAATTCCTCATTTTTATTTATTTTTATTTTTAGCACGCCAACAGGACAATTACAAAACAGTAAAATTACATATCTAAATACACTGTAACCACTCAGGTAATAGGCCTGCATGACATTAAAATACATATTGATATAAGGATAATTAAATGAATTAAATTAAACATTTAAAATTTAATTTTAACCACATTTAAAATCATTACATATTAAAATTGAAATTAAGCTATATTTTATTTTTTAATAAGGAGTGCTTGTATGAGCGAATAGATTGAAAAAATATATCTATGGAATTATTCGTCGTGTTTGACGCACAAGAGGGCTAGTAAATGCCGTATTAAGTGTCGTAGTCGGAGTGGCAAATTACACATTATCCGTTAATATCGGTTAAAATATTGTATATTTTCAGGTGGTCAAGTAATCTCAACGAAATGCACCGAGCTATACCAGATAAAGACGAAGCAGTATTCGATCCTGGGGCTGCCGGTGTGGTGGGTGTACACGTCGCCGCGGTACGCGCTCACGCCGGGCGCTATGCCCGCCGAGTGCTGGGCGTTTCAAGGATTCCCGGGATATCTGGGTGATTATTTACCGTTTTTATTAGATTACTACCTTTGCCCGCGGCTCCGCTCGTGTGGTCCACAGAAACTACGCTATACACTACGCTCTCGTGCTGACGGTCGAGCGCACGCGCGAAATGTACTGCCCCAAAAATGCTTATTGTGGGTAATCCTTAGAAGATAGATATGCTATATAGTTGATTTTTTATAGATCTTTTCAAGATCTACCATTATGCAGTATACTAATTTGATATATCTCTTATGGTTTACTCAGCTTAAGCCATTAAATCGACCCAAAATGAACCAAATTTTTTTTTTTTTCGAATTGATTCATCATTATCGTCGCTGACATTTCGTATGGTATACTTTATGTAACAAAATATATCCTATAACCTGGCCAGATAACATAGCTATGGATTAAAATAAAATAAAACATGTACATCGGATAAGTTGTTTTCACGTGAAAAGAACATAAACGGACAGATAGAGGACATTGAGTTTTATAATATGTATAGCTGCGCGCGGCTTCGTCCAATGCTTTTCATATTTCAAGAAAATAACGTGTAGTACAATATCTTCTATCAACCACTCCAAAAGGAGAGTGATGCTTGATGATAAACATTTGTGTTATAATAATGGATATACAAAAAAAATATATAATAGTATGTTTAGTTAAAAAATGTATTAAAGATTTATCATCTTCTATGTAGTTACAGACTATGAGTTTTACCCTTAAATCGATCAATTCGAATTTCATCCAGGAGTGTCTTTAAGCATATTTCTATCAACGGTATGCGAGTCAAAAAAATAGTTTCGCTACAAATGAAAATGTTTATCACATAATTGTTGTTTTTTTAACGAGTGTCTTGCACTCCTTGTATTGCCGGTCAAGCGGGCGCGGGTCTATGGGACTGGGTTATGGGGGTCATGGTGACTCCCTAAACTTAATATAATCTTTAATGATCGCAGAAAACTCTATTTTTTATAGTTTTAGATGTTAAACTTTCCATGTATCCTTTTAGGAGTGTCTTGCACTCATTGTATGGCATCGAGCATGCGCGGATCTATGGGACGGGATCATGGTGGTCACGGTGACCGGGGTGGTCAATTAAATGTAGTTTTCAAGTATCGCGTAAAACTCTATTTTTTATTATGTTCGATGTTCAGTCTTCTGTGCGTGACATCCTCCAAATTTAATCTCTAGCCAGGGAATTTGTATCATGCCGACCCTGGCTTTTATCCTATATGTCAATTTAGGTAGTTCAATCTCTCACAATGTTGTTACAAATGAAGAGAGATTGTAAAACGAATGATGATTGTTGTTTTGTTTCAGTTGTACGAACGTACGCAATAATAGAAGTGACCGGTTTCTCGCTAGAGCACATGTCGAGACTGCTCGCCACCGACGGGAAGATCGAATCGGCGCCGAAAAACTTCTCCGTTTACGTGAGTTGGGATATTCCTATTATAATGATTTTTCATTCAAGGGCCGTTCATGTATTAGTACGTAATTAGGCTTCCTTCTTTTTTTTTAATACTTTAGCTGATAAAGCGAGGTGATATCAATCTTACGTAAGATGAGAATTTATAAAATAAAGAAAATGTTTCCAAAACAACATCTATAAATGAAATTAATAATACTATTATTATTATTATGATATTTCTTATTATAAATAAGTGTTCTGAGAATTAAGTTACATAATATTAAAAAGTTTTTTATTTTGAATATTTAATAAAAATTCTTATCTCTCATCATTTAGAGAAAAATAACAATTTTCTTATTTTTGCTTGAACTTCTCCTCAGATGTGACTATGAGTATATAATCTGTATTCTTCTTACGTTCATGATTGCCAACGTGTGGACGCTTAGCGTTTTTAGCAATGAGCAGTAATCCGAACGTGTGAATGTGGTAAAGCCAGAGTGAATGCATCTCCGTTTAATTTCATTTATATTATTTATATCATTTATATTTATATTCGCTGGAATTAATTGGCAGATAAAAAAAAAATTATAATAATTTTGAAATATAGTTGCTTCGTACAACGTATTTTTTTAAATTCATTCGGGTTTATAAGTTATCACTTTTAAATAATGTTTAAAAATAATGTTTACAGATTATATTTATACTATTTTATGAGATGAACATAGGGGCACCCACTTGCAGACATTATTATCATTCACATAATGATCCATCCTATAAGTAACCTTTTGACAGTAAAACCTGCAATGACATGACCATTTACCAAATCCAGCTAATCAATTTTTTAGCAAACATACATTAAATTATCAAGGATGTATTCGTGGAAAGGCTAATTGACTAACCTGTCAACTTATTCACATGCACGTTAGTTAATCAGCTTTTCCACCATCAATGTTATTGTAATTAAAAACAAAACTAGGGTCTTCACGGTGAACAAGACCCTGAGCCGCATCTGTTCGGCGACTACACGTACGACGCGAACGGCACCGCCATACAATACTTCCCCGTGAAGTACCCGAAGGTGACCGACATCGGCGGCGTCGAGTACCCCGTGGCGTATGACATCATCGAGTTGCGGGTCGAGAGTAACCATGGCAACCCGACCTACACCTGCGTCTACCGGTTCCGCGTACACGGGAACGCGCTCACCGACATCCGAAGAGCTACCGAGGACAGCATACACGATAGCGAGACGTAGCAAGCGCTCCGCAGGCGGCAGGACGCCCTCGAGAACCTCCTGTCGATATTTCTCAACCAATCGGAATACTGTATCATGGAGCCTACATATAAGGAGATAACTGAGAATAGGTTATTTTTCTAAACATGCCCCCAGGGTAGCGCTGCGCTCGCATTTGTCTGGTTCATGGCGTCTGTTTATTATTACTTTGTTTACTACATTTTTATAAGAATACATTTTCAGGGTAGTAGGTATTTTAATTAAAAAAAAAAAACTGAATAGTGATTTTAGTATGGTGAACAAGTCGTCGAGTAAGAGACCGTAATAATCTACTAATTAATTATCTACCTTTACAAAGTCTTGGAAATGATAGCAATATTTATTTGAATAATTGTAAAAATATATGACACGGCATATTTTTAATTTTGACATTTGTGACACTAACGCTCTCTAGTATTTGTCTTCCAATTTTGAGACATTTGTAATACATTAGAACCGTTCTCCTTATATCTAGGCTCCGTGCTATCGAACTACTGTGTGAACAATCGAATATAACAGTGTGGTGGTGATGAACTAAATTGTGTTCAAATCGGATCATTCCCAGACCCGTACAGTTCAATTTTAGTGAATATTAGTACACACGTGGCCTTAATCTTACAAAATTATAATGGAACCGTTTGATGGTACAAAAATACTTCAATGTGTGCGCTCTTGCAGATATGACTCGGTAAAGTAAATCTCTTATATATCATGTAGAAGTATATCATTATTTTTCACTTAAATATACAGGTTTATTTCAACTTAACAATCACATTTTCACATCAAAAATTTTTGTTAGTATTATTTAATATATTTCCACTAAGTTGTATAGAAGCAAAAGCACCTATATCCAATTTCACTTATTTTTATTCGAAGTGCATGCAACAATTTAGTTATAATTAGTTACAAAGATACATTAACACTACAGTTATTGCCACATATTGTAGAATAAAATTCCTGGGTCCATGATATTTAAAAAATGGAAGTAATTTAAATAACGAAAAACCATAATCAAATAATTTGAATATTACTCTCAACAATTTTTTTGTTTGTATAATATGATCATACTATTATACTGTGAGAAATATGATACATTTTTCTTATTTAATTTGAAATAAACATGTATATGGTCTCCATTTGGTACAAAAACATCAAAACAAACTGTAGGCTAGTGTAGTGGCTTAAATAAGAAAGTAGTTTTACAAAAAAGCTCTCATGAAATGTTTAAAACATATCAAAATTAAATTATTATTATTATTATATGAATTTTACAATAACAATGAATTAAAATGTCTTAACCCCCGCACAACACCCTCTCGATACGCTTAGTTTTTAATTTCTTTTAATTTTAACTGATAATTCATATAGATTAGAATTATGTGAGTATATAATTGTGGTTTTTGATTTTAATTTTTTAAATAAAAATTTTAGAAATGATGGTGTTTAAAAATAAATACACTTAAACTGAAACTTGCGAACTACAAACAAATGATGTTAATTTTATTTTAATATTATTATTTAAAAAAAAAAGTGCTACTCGCTTCTTATATCTACCAATATTATTAAAAGTTAAAAACTGACCAATTCAAAACTACATTGTTTTTTACTGTTTGGCGCCTTTACTACTAGTGAACTGGTTAAATAATTTATTTAAAAAGTATTTCTTAAGGGACAATCGTCCACGATGCTCCAGTTCACGAAGTTCTACCAAATTTCATTGAACACACTGGGAGGAGTATTTTAATGAAACTCCATCGTTTCTAATTAAGTTATGCTGTTTTCATGAATGGAAACAGACTAAGTGAAGGAGCTAGTCCAATTAGAAGTTAATAGATTCTATGCCAACGTAATATTAAGATGTTTTTCCACTTGTCTCAAACATTTAACTTAGCTATAAAAGATATTACATCCCTGCTACTAACGTGTTAGAATCTTATTAGAGTAAGGTATATTAATGTATTAGATAACTCTTATTTGATCTTTCTCTTAGATTTTCTAGTATTTATTGGTTTAATTTGGTTGTTATGTGAGACGCTTCGATTTAGGTTGGGAAGTTCTTTAGATCCGCTCACTCGATTCTCAGAGGGTATGGAATTGTTACTTATAAATGACGTTTTATACAATGACGAAATAGGATTTTCGCATGCGCAAATATATATAAGTAAAAAGATGCTATATTTTAATGGTCCATGTTTGATATCACATAAACTTCTAGTAAATAACGTATTTCTACATAATTAAAATATTGACTAACAATTCGCCCTACAAATCCACAATTCGTCATCGGAAAAATGAAACTGGCGAGTTCCACATCTCTTCAATTCAGGTTTTCTATAGAAAAAAAAAGAAAATTTAACTTGACTGTAGATAAAATGACGGTTACACCAAAGACCAAAATGGTTACAGATTATAAATTTCAACCGAAAACTTCTTTCTCTGTTAAAAACGCTTAACACGAAAATAACAGTACAATTCCCTTTTACGCACGAACTAATATTAAATTAAGGTAGATTTAATTAGTTGTGTAGAGTTACCACACTGAATAACAATGTTTCTATAATTAATATTTACTTTCTAATCGTATGCGATTTTAACCAAAAACTATGCAAACATTTCTTGCTTATTACGAGACCTATTTATTTTATTTGTAATTTTTAACTTTTTATATTATATAAGATAGGAAATATTGTGAAAATGTATTTCTAATGGTGTATCACAATTTTATTCATTTTATTTTATATATATATAATTTTAAAATCATGGAGCGTTTTATCTATTTTAAATTTGAAACCTTCGTTTTAATTTGAACCTTTGTAATATTATTATTAAGTATGAAATATTTTTACAACAGCATATGTAGTTATAACATTTCGAATGGAATTTATCTCCAAATGTTTTTTTTTAATATTATTTTTATTGCATAAAATTACTGTATAATGTAAGTACCATAACGTCACTAGATATTATGTAAATTTCGTCACCTCGAATTATTATTAACCACAATTTGTTAATTATCTTTAATTTTCCTTTGAAACTAACGTCTAACAATAAACTTGATATAAGTGACTGCCGAGGAAAATTATTTTTATATGCCTTTGACGTTTCTATCTCTTTTATACTACGATTTTTAACTAACCCGATACTAATGTTGCTTACACATAATTTAAATGTAAAGAATAAATATACTTTTTAAGGTTCGAAATAAAAATTCGCTTTTAAAGAATTGTGTTTGAATTTATATACAAACGCTATGTTCTTAACTAGCGATGCCTGTGCGCGTTTATTACGTGTTGTTCTATGTAACCTTTTTTTATACCTATTTGATAATAATATATGAATTTTATATATAACCAGAGGAGGGGCACAGTAATCAAGAACACAAAATTATTTTTTAACCGGATCCTATGAACCCTCATAGCCGTACATACTGTAATATTTAATAATAAAATTATTATTAATAATAATAATACTGTGACAAGTTGTTTCGCCGGAAACCGTCGCCTGATCGAAGGTGTTCTCACATTAGTCGGAATCCTGCAAGAAAACTGATAAAAACCAGTCTTCAGTCGAAATCAAACCTCATGTACGATGAACGAAAGTGTTGTGTTCATAAACATATTTAACGATATTTTGCAGTTACGTGAAGTTTTATCCAACAGAATAGCACTCTCTTTGACAAGCGCGACAAACATTTCAGTGTCAACTTCTATGCACTTGCATAGCTTACTGAGAGGATATTATGACCTGCAGGAAGGGAGCGGGGTGTGCGCGAGCTCGTTCACGTTACACCAGTCCGGGCATTTTGCCGGCACGCTATGACAAAACATCCGACAAACATACCGAGCATAGCACTATTACTGGGCACGTCATTAGAACTCCGGCTGTTTTGACACCCGACGAAACAGCCAGTCCGGCATAGTGGGAACGGGCTCTTGAGAATTAAAGCGTTAATAAAATTTTATAATTTCCTTGATTGGGATATGGTTTATTAAAAACTAGGAAGCCGTAGTAGTAGCTTTATTAGTCATAGTAGTAGCTTTATTAGTCTTAGTAGTAGCTTTATTAGTAACTGCTTATTTAATTTGTCAAGAGAAATTATGATAAAGATATTAACATAATTCTCATAAAAAAATAGTTTTCTTAGTGATAGCATACCTCGCACAAACGGGTTCGAATTATACACTCAATTAGAAGAATTACAAGATGATTATTGTTAAAGCTGCTACAACTATATTTGCTACAAAGGTTAGAATTTTATTTAAAAGGGCATGCATCATTAGTTTTGAACGCAGAAGAAAATGCGGTATTATTATCTTTTCTAGGTATATCTACTACCATTACAAAGAGGTAAAGTTTGTATGTTTGTAAGAAGTGGTCGGTGGTAATACTGATGAAAGCTATTATTATTCCCAAGTGATATGTCTATTTTTTACTTTATATTATGCCTAATTAACGCGAACGAAGTTGCAGAAGATTGCTAGCAGTTGATCAGAAATGAAAATTAATTAAATATAACGATTACCGCTGACAATAATATTGATACTACAACTTTAGTAATCTGTACATGTAATAAAATTGAAGTGTCTGTTTATAATGTCAAAATAACAGCCTTTTACTAAATTCGTATGAAAGTATACACGGTACATATAACAAAAAACCCATTTAATTTTTTTTGTCTGTCTGTTATGGTAATCTCTGAAACGGTTACACCGATTTTGACGGGACTTTCACTGGCCGATAGCTGATGTTATAAGGAATAACTTAGAAAACTTTCATTTTACAAAAATAATTAGAGTTATACCTATATAACCATATGCATTTATTAAAAAGAGGTTATTTTGACATTACAAACATACACTTCAATTTTATTTATTTATACCTATATAGATTAGTTAGTTCTCAATAAATTAATAAAACCAGCTGAATCTTGCGAATATTTAACTTTATCGAATGTAAACAATTTAACAGCTATCGTGTTAGTTGAATATATATTTTTTTATAACGAAAACGTTAGTTTTAAGGTATTTGTCAATAGTAAGGATCACAGGTTTTCATAATATATATATAGATAGATATATAGGTACTTCAAGATATAGTCTGGTTATTACTTATTACGCTCGAGTGAAGTAAATTATAAATAACTAGCGATCCGCCCCGGCTTCGCACGGGGCTAAAATGTAAAGTATAAAAAATGGTTATTGTGGGTTATCCTTAAGACATCGATACATATATACTATCGCGGACTTTTTTGTTGACCTTTATAAGGTGTACAATACTGTAGTACATTATTTTGATTTATCTCGTGGGGTTCAGCCAGCGTTTGCAATGTAAGCAAGACATCACATTAGAAACCTCTAAATTTATCAGTGTTTCTCTACAATATTATGCATGTATTATACATATAAACCTTCCTCTTGAATCACTCTATCGATTAAATAAACCGCTTCAAAATCCGTTGCGTATTTTTAAAGATTTAAGCATACATAGGGACGAACAGAGCGACAGCGACTTTATTTTATACTATGTAATAATGATAAAGTCAGTTTGTAGTATTATTATTGAAATCCAATTTAAAAAATGAAAAAGCAATAGATTAATAAAAACTCACTGTAACGGTCATATGTGCGTCGTGTTTTAAAATAAAAGTAATAAGTAAAAACAAATTCAACATTTATATGAGTACGCTTCCCTTCTTTTCAAGTGTCTGTTTGTTCCGGGTAATCTCCGAAACGGTTGGATTTTGACGGAACTTTCACTGGCAGATAATGATGTATCTAGGCATAACTTAGTCTACTTTTATTTTAGAAAAATAATAAGGGTTCCGCACAAAAAATAAAAAATTCTTCGAGCGGAGTCGCGGGCACAGCTAGTTATTAATAAATCGATAAATTATTAATAAATAGTACCATTAATAATATTAGTAGACAATAGTCTGATAACATGACACTACATCATCAATAATTATACAGAGATCTATAATACTCATATATATATATATACTAGCTGTACCCGCGGCTCCGCTAGCGTGAAGTACTGAATGCCGTGGGTCGAGTTAACGCACGAGATTAGCGTGTTTAAACAAACAAAAAAACTTCCGCTTTATTATATTATAGAATAGGTGAAGATGTGATAAAAAAGGACCATATTCCTAAGGAGAGAGGAAACGATCCAGTAGTTTTCGCGTGATACGGGCACAACAGTAAACCTCGATCATTTTATTTATAATAGCTAGATGAGACAACAAATCGCACAGATACGATTAAAGATTACCTTTTAAAGATGTTTAAACGTCTGATTTTCCATATTATTCAATCATAGATGAAAAAAAATGCATAAGTTACGATGAAATAGAATGAATATAGGTAGGTAGTTCCATAGATTTAATAAATAGGTAGAGTTCTGTCTTTACATTTATTACTGAAGCGTACCGAATGTGCATAAATGTTCAACAGTTACATATCTATTAGTATAACCTAAATGTAGCGTTTTTACAGCTGCTATGCAATTTAAACTAAATTCTATTAGCATATCAACAATTAGGGATTGTTTGATTCGCTTCAGTTACCACACCGGTTCCTATTTACTTGCATAAATATTGTGCTTTAGATATGTATGCATATATTGTCATTATTACTATGACATATTATTATTAACTATTTATGTACATACCTTGCAATTCTACGTCTTGTTCATACTCGTATTTGGTATTTACAATTTATTTAAGTAAATATGTCCGATTCGATTTTAGTGTGCCTACATAAGATTTTAATTTAATTTTAACAATTCAGGGTCGGAAAGAACAAACTCATTAGCAAGCTGAAATGTTTTATTTTGGTAAAAACAATAATTTAGCTTGTATACAATGATTGTCGACTTGAAGAGTGTACGTACTCTTAAGCATCGATCAGTTATTTCTGGCAATGCTTACTCTCCCGAGCGCGTGCATCTATTTCAGTACGTAGGTCAATGTCGGTCATTGCGCTCAAACAACGTACAAACGAGAGAAATGTAGGGTTAAAAAAAAGACATGTATACAATTTTGAGATTTTTTTTTGTATTTTCGTTATTTTTTATAATTTATAAATGACCTAGTAAGAAAGTAGTCTTATCAGTTTCAGCACATACAATCATCATTCATGAGATTACAAAAAATCCTTTGGCGAGTGCAGTACCGAGGTCGGCGGTCGAGGCGCACCCGCGGCGCCGCGCTCACTCCCGCCCTCACTATTAACGATTTAATTACAATAATATCTTACGTATAATTAAAGTAATTGAGATTACAAAGCCTGAGTTTGAGCAGCCGGTCGCGCGGCCGACCGGACCGCGGGCTGCTGGAGGCAGCGGTGCGCACAGCGCTTAGAAGCACTTCCTGTGCACGATTGAGGGGCCAGATTCGTCATATTCTTGTTTCGAGATCCACATCTGCTGGAAGGTAGAGAGGGACGCGAGGATCGATCCACCGATCCATACAGAGTACTTCCTCTCTGGTGGCGCAATGATTTTGATCTTCATCGTGGATGGAGCGAGGGCCGTGATTTCCTTCTGCATACGATCGGCGATACCAGGGTACATGGTGGTACCACCGGACAATACTGTGTTGGCGTACAGGTCTTTACGGATGTCAACATCGCACTTCATGATGGAGTTATATGTTGTCTCGTGGATACCACAAGCTTCCATACCCAAGAACGAGGGCTGGAAGAGAGCCTCTGGGCAACGGAACCTTTCGTTTCCGATTGTGATGACTTGACCGTCGGGAAGTTCGTAGGACTTCTCGAGGGAGCTGCTGGAGGCGGCGGTGGCCATCTCCTGCTCGAAGTCGAGCGCGACGTAGCAGAGTTTCTCCTTAATGTCGCGGACGATTTCACGCTCTGCGGTGGTGGTGAATGAATAACCACGTTCTGTGAGAATCTTCATCAGATAATCTGTGAGGTCGCGACCGGCTAAGTCCAGACGCAGGATGGCGTGCGGCAGGGCGTAACCCTCGTAGATGGGTACTGTGTGAGAGACACCGTCGCCGGAGTCCAGCACGATACCAGTGGTACGACCAGACGCGTACAGGGAGAGCACGGCCTGGATGGCGACGTACATGGCGGGCGTGTTGAACGTCTCGAACATAATCTGTGTCATCTTCTCTCTGAAACACAAACAAGAACATTAGCTACGTGTGATAACGAAAGGTCGAGTAGTTCAGGATGCAGCCGTATTGTTTTAGAAACATACCTGTTTGCCTTTGGGTTGAGTGGAGCTTCAGTGAGTAAGACAGGGTGCTCCTCCGGAGCGACACGCAGCTCATTGTAGAAGGTGTGATGCCAGATCTTCTCCATGTCATCCCAGTTGGTGACGATACCGTGTTCGATGGGGTACTTGAGAGTAAGGATACCTCTCTTGCTCTGTGCCTCATCACCTACGTAAGAGTCCTTCTGACCCATGCCGACCATAACGCCTTGGTGGCGAGGTCGGCCTACGATCGATGGGAACACGGCACGGGGCGCATCGTCTCCCGCGAAACCGGCCTTGCACATACCGGAGCCATTGTCTACGACCAACGCGGCAACTTCCTCGTCGCACATTGTGAATTAGTCTGTAAAAATAAAAAATGAAACACTTAAATTCTGAGAAAATTACTAAATTTATTTAGTTAAGTACTGCCCTAATTGTGCACACTACCATTAAGGGCGTAAGAGTGGGCAGTAGGCCCACGCGACCATTTCGACGCAAAACAAAGTAGGCGATCCTCGCTAATAGAAACCAAATAAGGCTAGATCTAACAAGATGTGCCACTGAGAGCTAACGTGGCATTTGACGAAGTACGAAATATCGCAGAGATGGACCGCCATTACCGACCGAGAAAGTCTATCACGAATTGAGAAACTTTCTAAAAATATCAGGAACCGTTTAAAATTGAATCTCGGGTATTATAGACCCTTCAGTCCAGCCACGCCCTACCGCAACCGGCATTCCCTGTATCCCGGATCGTTAAGTCACGCGGCCCAACCCTATCGCCGCGCCATGTCACTGACCGCACTCACTAATCTGATACTGCACTATAACCTCACGCCACTCCATCACAAAAAAATTATATAAAACACAACTCTAACAACTTACTTTTAATTAAAATAGTCCTATTAAATAAATAAATTAACTTGCTATTGTACAGCCTTGTTAATGCTGCACAACGCCACAACTCAAGCTCACTTCGTGGAATGTCGGCGTTCGCGGCAGCGAGAGTATATAAATGAGGTTGCTTATCGGGGCGCCCCTGTCCCTCCGCCGCAGTCGCTCAACCAATCAGACAGTACGACACAATACATGAAGTTTCGTGGCCATATATGGTATTCCGCTGCAGGGAGCCTGCGCGAGAACCCCGCACCCCTCGCCGTCGGCCGAGCACCCGTAGACCGAAGCTTGATAACGCCAAGATTTTCTACAGACCTCACATTGAGACACTTTGCACGCAGCAAACGAAGCATTTAATATTACAACATATGTACACAACTGTACTTTCGAATGAATGATAAGGAAAGTTCAAACTTTATCTATAAGTATTGGCATAATGCCAAAAACGCAGCGATGCAGTTCCATTTGATTCCAATGTATTGATGTTTGATAAGGCATGACGCATCATGTAGGCTTCAAAACAGGAATGAGAGAACACAGCAGGTAAAACCAAAACGGCAATAGTCATGTCAAAAATTATGATTAAAAATGTCGAATTAACGTTAAAATTATTAGATGAATTGAATATTAAATATAACTTACCGGTAGGTAATTTAGATAAGGTGAAAATTAACGATATCCGCAGCGATCACAAACCGTGGGAAATGTAAGCCGGCCGGTTTCTTTCTGTTGATCACTCGCTCGTGGAGGTCGATTTGCTTCACTAGAACACGCGGATCGCGGTACGCCGGCGCTGCGGAACAGAATAGACTCGCCCAACAGACCCCTGTATGTGCTAAATAATTATAAATTTCACTTGTATCTGGTACTTCAAAACGATAATACAAATTGTATTCGTTGACAGAAAGATGGACAGGTGTCAAGGAATATTTGATAAATTAAATTTAGAATATTATAAATATTGCAAAAATATAGACTCGCCCATGCTCCCCACTCGGCGCAACCGATGGCCTTACCATATATGGGCATCAGTAAAATCCAGGCTTCTGATTGGTGCAAATGGCAACGGTCGTCGTACTAACATGGTGCACACAAACAAATATAGTAAAACGTCTTTGTGTGTATCCAACAAAACGTTTTCATTCAATATCGTCTCCATGTTGACAAATCAACTCGAACAAGTTGCATTGTCCCCGTATAAAGCGGGGCTTAATATAAAGAGTTCGACTTTTAGATTATGCAGGTTAACGATTCAAAGAATCGTATGCCTTCAACTAAACTGTCATCTGCACTCATGATATAATAATTATGAAGTATATATGCACTATCGATTGGAAGCCGGAACGAGAGTTTATAGTAGGTATTAGGTACCTACCAATGTAAGTAGATTGGTATAATTTGATAATCTTTGTTTTACGAGTGAATTACTATTATACTTACACTAAAGTGATATTGGTAGACATTAGCCTGCGTATCAGCTGTTAATTTTAGTCAGAGTTCGTGAGTTACTAATTATTAAAATAAATATTCAATGAAAATAAACTTAAAAAAAAATGTTGTCTTCTCAGCAAACCCTTTCATTTGATTTACATATCATGAGAGTGCATAGATAATAACTGGTCCGCCATCATTCGGAGTCAACTATATTGGATTTTGAATGATGTCACTTAGATAACCATACATTGTTATCCAAATTAAACGTGTAGGTATGCAAAATTTCAGCTCAAATCCGTTGAGCATAACTTTTAAAATTCAGTCGCAAGATTAGATAAGTTAAATAAAAGCTTTTAAAATAAATTCATCTTATTAATTTTACTGCTTTCTCATACGGAAAGAATAATACCGCTATGTACAAATAACATGTATTTAGAGAATGATCTTCAAATGGGAGGTTATCGTCTATTCTTAATCAGACCGAAACGGAACGGATTCTTCAACGCCTTTCAAGTTATAAACATTATTATCGCTTTAACTACGAGTTACCAGTGCATCACCAGTGGTTATTTTTGATTGTATAAACAACGCGTAGGTATATGAAAACGAAATCCCTGATACTATAACACTTTATTAACTATTTTGTTTTTTTTTTCGAACTGACTATACTGTTAGCCATAATGTTATTTAAAGCAGTACAATTACTTTTGAATAGGGCTGCCAGCCGTAGGGGTTTCCTTGGATTTGTCCTAATATGAAAAGCGACCGGAAGGAAGGGCATTTTAAAAAGGGTCCTGTTGAAACCTAATAAGCAAACAAATTAAAACAAAAAAGAAATAAAGGTGATTATTTAATTGCAAAGCAATGATGGCTCTGTGGTATTGTGTACGATCATCGCGTTGATGGACGTGAGTTCGAATCCTGCAATGAGCCAGAGCTTTCGGTGAAGTAAAACATCGCGATGAAACCATAGCATGGTGGTAGGGCTTTTTCTAATGCCCGTCTGGCTGGCTAACACCCTCAAGTTGAAAATCTCGCCAAGCACCTATTGAGGTGTGTTCCGGCAGCAGCACTTGAGAGCCAGTCCTTCCACTAGGCTTAGCAAGTTACCGTCTTGGGCCACATCGTCACTTTAGATCAGGTGATATTGTGGCCATAATCCGAGGAATTTCAAGTTATTGTCCGGCCGGGATTTAGGTGATGGCAGCCCTACTTTTGAACCGCAAACTTCATATGACAAATATGATGATAATTCCGTTTATCTGTTCCGAAAACAGTATCGGTAATGTCGGTACATTATGACCTGACCACCGCGCCACGCTGCGCCGCGCCGCGCAGACCGAACCCGTGGCCCCGCGGAGTGAGTCATGCATGACTGTCGCATGCGTACTACGACGTTGAGTCAATGTCTTGTCTCTTCGTAAATCACCAAGTATGAGTAATCATTATTAAAAATATATATTATATATATGTATATATATTTGTACTGCATTTGGTGGTTGAATACAAAATTATTTAATATGATATGATAACGATCTCTACAACCTCGCCTTATTACTCTATTGTTAGGGTTGAAACCCTCATATATATAATAGTATTCTAATATATTAGGCGTCCGACTACTATATTACATAAAAATATATAGGTAGTAGGCGAAACATCGATAATTTTATTGGATATTTTTTTTATTCCAAATAGAAAAAATAGAATACGAGTACATATGCCAATATGATTCTGACATATTTACCGTCTCAATAAAACTGTTGGTACGTCCTAGTGTGAACCAGCAGTAAGACATACAATGTATAGCTGTCTTCGTCCTATCTACGTTATATATTTCTTTTCTCTCATGTAACGAAATATGCCTAAATGTTACGCTTCATTTAAATTTCACTCTCAGTTGTTTCGAAAAAATTATCAAAAGACGCCTATGAAGATTCACTTTAAACTGTCTTATTAATCAATATACTTATAAAACAATCAACTTTTAACTATTTCAATAACATTTCCAAAATGAAATGCAGAATCCTAAAATGAAATCTAGAAGAAAAAATAATCGAAGCAAAACAAGACAACAAAAAAAATGGACGCTGAACTTTCAGTATTTTTTTTATCACGATGCAACTATGTATATTGTATAGCTAGATCATGTTCCAATGTTTGCCTGGCTAGCTAAGTAGCTTGGTAAAGATGGAAGTCTGTCAATAAGCGCTAATCAGTATTTTCCAACAGTCCAACTGAAGGTCACGCATTATCCTAGTCATATATTGAAGAATATAAAAAAATATACTAACACATAGGACAAAAGAAAAACAATCAAGCATAAAACATACGATTCCATGAATGTAAATAAAGGATATGAATACGAAGATTTATAGAAAAAGTAACTTTATAAAAACAAAAGGTTATAGAATTGAGTCAGCGAAGGAAACTGGCAGACAACGTGTAGAATATAAACGCGTAAGACTATTGTACTGTGAAACGATTCGAATGTGGAATACTAATGGACAGCGTTATTGACACGATGACTCATCAGTATGTTTAGTGAACCGTTGACAAAATTAAAAGTGTGACGTTAATATTAAACCGCATAGGTTGAATCAGAACATAGTAAATTTTAACGAAGTCTCAAGGTGATTCCTTGTAAATGGACATAATCTACATATGCATACATACGTAGAGACACACTTATAAATACAAATTAAAACATTTCCACTTATATGGCCGATAGAGAATATGATCATTGGAATACAACGTTTGAAGTTTCGTCTTCCATTCACTGTAATTCTAAACTCATAACTCCTATTTTACATGCATTTTATTCAGCAAGCTTCTGGTAGACTATCGTATGCTGTAAAACATATATAATCATAAGCTGTCATAGCTCAAGTTCTATTTTCGTCTATATTATCTATTTTACGTAAGTATAATCAGTCCCAGTTGCAGTTGTCTCTTGCGATCTATTGCGCCTTTCGGGCACAGTGGAACAGCAGTAGATTTCCATTTAAAACGCATTCTGTATTCTCCACGTTTCCCCTTAAGTTGTAACGATTTTAATTTCCGTTTATACAGAATACTTCAGCTCTAATCAATAAAAAAAATCACACGTGGTAGAAGTGAAACTTTCAAAAATCTAAACAAATAGGTAACACTGAATAATGTATTCTATCGTATTCTCTCGCAGGCTAAATCCTATAGATGCATTTGTTTCTCTCTTTTTAGTGTCGCTTTTTCGTTTCATCGAGTTTCAAATCACAACGGTACTAAAGAACTTTTCGCTTCAAAAACATTACACGTAGTGCTTTCGTTTAAAAATCTCAGTTAACTAGATAATTGAAGTAGTTTCTGTGCTATCAGAGCATGATTTTCATTTGCGAAAAAAATATCTTTGAGTTCATTCGTCTCTGCCTGTTTTAGAGAATAACTTAAACGTATCTAGTATAGAAATTAAGTATCCATGATCACATTATACGGATCATCGCATCGCTTGCCTATGTTCTGATGCAAACTGGCTTAGTTACTAAATAGAAAGAATCCCATTCTAAATACCATAATATGATTGCATTTGCACTGAATGACAGCCACATTACTCTCACATAACTCTTAATACACTGTAAGATGGTACATTTTCGTACAGCTTACAAATTGTGTGGAATGCGAGAAAAAAAGGATGCCATTGTCAAAGAATTTTAGTGGGGCTACTTTTGTTATTTTTTATTAACCTGTACTTGTTTGAAATGGTTTTCCACTGTTATGAATCCTACGTCGTTAGCGAAGCTAATAATTTCATTATTGTCAACTCGATCGGCCGACCTAATTTGAACCTTAATGTGACCTTACTGTGAAGCATGTTACGAGTTGGCTTTCCGCGTGCAATGAATGACGACGTTCTGCCGCCTTATTATTGACACGCTCCAGTTCAGCATCGAATCGAATAAACTTCTATTTGGTGAGATTTGGCACTCTAGAAATCAACACTAGCGCACGATCGTGCTGTGGCTTCAATCGTGACTAGCTTCGATTGATTTTCAATCTAGCATTTTTATGTAAAAATGTTAGAATTAAAAGAATCTAAGCAAAGATTTATAAAACTTTACGGCGAATTGTCTGTGTATTGTGAATGGATACAGACAACAATTTTGATATGATTCGGTTATAACTCAATTTTGATTTTCGATTCGGTTTGGTTTAAGAGTACACTTGTAGAATCGAGTTCGAATCAAAAGTGAAATCGAATCAGAAACAAAATCAAATTCGAATCAGTTTCAAGAGTAACCCCCCAGGTTCTCACTATAAGTAGGTATGTTGGTTGCGATCCCTATCACCCCGCTTTAGTACTGCATAAATACACCAGGAACGCGAAAACCCAAAAGAAAATTAGTGATGAGTAAAATTACCCCAATATGAATCCGACACATTTACCGTCCCGATAAAATTTAGAGGTGCGAGTTAGTGTGTACCAGCAGTAAGATATACAATACAAAGTTTGCCTTTGTCCTTCTCTCTAAGCTATATCTCTCTTCTCTCTCATGCAACGAAGTGTACCTAAACGTGGCGCGTCCTTGAAACATCACTCTCAATTATCATTCATTAAAATTATAGAACCGCAGCGCCGCACCGCCTAAGAAGTTTCACTTTAAAAAAAACATAATAAATACATGTGGCAAACGGTTTAAAAACCATAGAATTAATTTCTCAGTGGTTGCAAATTCGGAAGATATTTAAGACTAATAAATTAAGTATCCCATCAAACCACATAGCTTCAATAAAAATCTAGAAATATAAATGAATAAAGAAACCCAGCAGATCAATTCAATTTTAACCTAAAATTAATTTAGACTAAATTTATTAACATACGAATAAAATTCAATAAAGATACTTAATAAACCGCATGCACGTCTAGTCGGCCAGACGCTCGTTGGGAGTGGTCGGCAGAGGGAGGGGGAGGAATCGATCGTAATCCCGTCGCGTCGCGCCCTTGAACCTCGTCGAGCGCGCTTGAATAGAAGGGACGCGTACTCATGTAAATATTACATTGAATTTGTTTTTACTTATTACTTTTATTTTGAAACGCGACGCACATATGACCGTTACAGTGAGTTTTCATTTATCTATCGCTTTTTCAATCTTAATTTGGATGTCAGTAATAATACTAAAAACTGACTTTATTTTTTATAATTCACTTCACTCGAGCGTAATAATCAGACTATATCTTGAAGTACCTATATATGTATCTATATATATTACTAGCGATCCGCCCCGGCTTCGCACGGGTGCAATGCTGATACTAAATATACCTACCTACTACAGAATGTCCTTATAAACAACGTTTACCGCTTTTTTGTCATTAGACACTACAAACATGTTATTTACGACATCACATTCGAAACCTCTAAATTCATCAGTGTTTCTCTACAATATTACGTATGTATTATACATATAAACCTTCCTCTTGAATCACTCTATCTATAAAAAAAACCGCTTCATAATCCGCGTATTTTTAAAGATTTAAGCATACATAGGGACGGACAGAGCGACAGCGACTTTGTTTTATACTATGTAATGATGATGATGAAAACCTATGATCCCTACTATTGACAAATACTTTAACTTTTTTACGTTTTCGTTATAAAAAATATATATATTCAACTAACACGATAGCTGTTAAATTGTTTACATTCGATAAAGTTAAATATTCGCACGATTCAGCTGGTTTTATTAATTTATAGTGAACTAACTAATCTATAATAAATAAAATTGAAGTGTATGTTTCAATATAGGTATAACCCTAATTATTATTGTAAAATGAAAGTTGCCTAAGTTATTCCTTATAACATTCAGCTATCTGCCAGTGAAAGTCCTGTCGGAAGCAGTCCAACCGCTTCGGAGTTTACCCGGAACAGATAAACGAAAATTAAAAAAAGAGTTTTTTGTTAAATTTACCTTGTATACTTTCATATGCATTTAGTAAAAGGCTGTTATTTTAACAGTACAAAGAGACACTTCAATTTTATTATATGTATAGATAGATAAACGGCGCGGCGCCGCCTTGTATGGAAGTGGGGTCACCACAATACCGACGGCACTCTGTAGTACACGCGAGCGGAGCCGTGGGCACAACTAGTATAATATGAAATACCACCAATATTACATAATATAGAACCAATTAACGTAAGATTATGAATTAAAAAAAAACCACCACATGACAGGTCAAGATCCCGTTAAAACTCACTTTGTATGTTTAAACTCTATTTATTTCCCTCTTTTTTTTACTCTTTTTCTCTCCTTTCTTTTTCTCTCCTTTCTTTATATTTCCTTTTTCCAACGCGCAGCGGAGATTAACTTAATAATTTTACCTTCTTTCTACTATTGTAGCGTAAACTATGTTCTATTTGATGGTGACGTCGGAAGGCTCAGTACATTCCACCAAATTGACACTGGTCTTTTTATTTTAGTTGGCCGACAACTATGCAACATTTTATTTAAAATCATCAATAAAATTAAACTGGTTTACGTTGTTTGAATTCTGTCTTTCATACATAGGAATCATTTATTATTATGTCGTGTTAAATTTTAATGCTGGCTAGTAATACTGGTTTTTGTTTATAAGTTATTATAATATTACGAATTAGTATATCTGTAGCATACATTACTTTCTACTCTGCGCACCTTTCTTCTATAAAATATTAATGAGGTATCTTGTTATTCCTACACTCTGAATTGTAAGTACAATATATGTTGGCAGAAGCGAGAACAGATTTATAATATTTGAAATACTAACAACTGCCCGAGACTTACGAGTACTGCAATTGTGTAGTACATTAATGTGATCTCTTATGGTTTACTCAGTGTAAGCCATTTAAACGCCCCAAAAGCGTCTTTTTTCCAAATTAATTCACCATTATCTTCAATGTTTATTTCGTATGTTACTTTATGTTACAAAATATATCCTATCCCAAAAACATATCTATGATTTAAAGGAAATACCACGTAAATCGGATTAGTGGTTTTTGGGGCGAAAAGAACATAAACGGATAGACGACAGAGAGACGTTGAATTTTATATTATGTATAGATAACATATAGATGTCTTTCAAGGAGAACGTAGCAACAAAGCAAACGTGATACAAATCTGTGAAATAATTTTTAGGATCGGATTATTAGTTCCAAAGATTACCTCCTACAAACAAACAAACTAATTCTTTATAACATTAATATAGATACACTAACTGAATGGTTGGTGCATGACCATCGTTTAACGGTGTATGTTGTGTATAATAGTTATATTTTCCAGAAGAACCTAAGTGACCGATATTACCCTCAGAATTGCTAGACGTAAGGGGCACTGGGTACATTGCTCGTAAAACGGATAACCGATAAGTCCCCAGGTGTACCGACGACCAAATGAAGGTCGTGAACTCGATGGATGCGAGTCCGGACCGGTCGTTGTGGCGATCTTTGAAGGAGGCTTATGTCCAGCAGTGTGGACGTATTTCGACTGAATGGATGGATGGATAGATATGTTACGTATTTACTTCAGTACTTAAATCCTATTCAAATAGAGGGGTGTTATAAGTTTAACATGTGTATCTGTGTACGTCTGTAGCATCGTAGCTCCCAAACGGCTGAACCAGTTTTGATTTAGTTTTTTTTTTTGTTTCAAATGGGACTTCATCGAGAGTGTTCTTAGCTATGATTCAAGAAAATCTGTTCAGCCGTTTGAAGATTACCAGCTCTTTTCTAGTTCATAAATGGATGGGAGCATTTTCCACAGGTCTGATCGAGTCGAAATTTGTTATTCTGTTACTTCTATGATATAAGAAGAACATGGTAACCTTGACCTGATGCTGCAGCATCATCTGGAATCAGCTCAACTTCTCACCAATTTATAGAAGAGTTGTCTTGTTTGGGCTTATTGGAAAAGTCTAAATTTTTTTTTTTTTTTTTTTTTTCGAACTGACTACACTGTTAGCCTGAGGGGCCCTGGAGCCTTTACGGCTTTTACAGCTTTACCGGGCTTGGGGGCGAGCGCTTAGGGCACTCAGCCACGAAAGCTAAGCAACAACATCCGAGGGTGCCAAAGTGGCCGGACCTCGGCTCGGACTGTTGCGCGTATGCAATTAAGTCGCGATCTGACTAATTCCCTATCCGTAATTCGATCTAAACTAACTATACATATATACATGTTTCTGCCCCCTGGGAGGAGGGAAGGAACATGTGTATGTGTATTTAGTGGTCTGAAAATTTTTGTCTATTCTAACTAGGCAAAAAAAGAAAAAAAAAAGGTCCCTTACAGAACCTATGTACCTATGTGTGTTGTGCATGTGTGTATAATGCAGTGTCATGTATGGCTGTGAAAGCTAGTGATTGTGCAGTCACTTGTATCGCGCGAGCGGCTGCTTGGCTCAAGGGCTCCATGCCGATGGATCGGACCTAGGCTTGAGTTGCCGCAGAGGCCGCGGTCGTGGCGGGTGTGCGGGAGCGAAGTTAACCGTACGTCCCCTGCGGAGGGAACGGTGGTTTCGCGGGCGTGAAAGGTCTCAATGAATAGATTATATGTGAAGGGGGTTTTGTAAACTTTTAAAATCGTGACACATCTTTTATGTTTAAATTTCATGACGAACCCTACAAATATAATTTGAAATATTAAATTTTTATGCATTATTTCATATACATATTGATATGTTTGCGGTTTTTAATATTAAATTATAATATCTGTAGACAGTTATATATTGAAATAATATCGAACCTTTCACTTCTCTAAATGATGAATCATGAAGAAAACATAATTTTAAACCAACTAAATACGGTGATTCTGCATAATCAGTATTATTGCGGATACATAAGAAATAAATTTCGAAAGTACCTACTACAAAAAATATTGAAATTCCGTTGCAATAATAATATTATTTCACAATAATTCGATAAGTATAGATTGTTAAAAGATGTCAAAAGAATAGACACATATTTGGTACTGATTTATTGCATCATTATCATCATAACAAATTGTTTGTATTTCAATTTTGATTTCTTCTTCTTAATAAAACTCGTAATCACAGACAACGTATAGCTTAAGACGGTGGGTCTAGAATCTAGAACCATGAAATTTTGTACAGGCGTTCCTTATACAAAGTAGAAGAGTAATAAGAAAGGTTTTTTGAAAATAGAATCATTCGTGAGATCTTACCGATGGGAAATCGGAAGCAAACGGCTGGTAGGAAAATAATTTATAAAATTTATTTCGTAAAATCAATTAAAGTCAATTTTACAGGGGTATTGTTTGAAAATTACCTATCTTAATTATCATATAAATAAATATGGTTGTCATGATATGCCTCAAATATGCAGATAAGTATTGCATTTATATTTGTTTATTTAGCTAGTACTGACTTCTGAATAAAAATAATTGTAATCTACAACTTCAACTAAAAGAGTAGGGTTGTATGAAACGATTTGAAACTTTCGTTTCACAGCTGCGAACACGCCGGTTGATAAGCACGTCAAAATCATATGAAAACAAACTTTGAACAGTCCAGAAATAGATGCATTTACTCACGTTGCAGACGTGCCGCAGACCTGCGAGAGCCGACGCGGGTGTTCCCGGTCTAATTATAGTGCCGTTATATTTGGTTGTAGCTAAATATTGTACTAGGTCAGTATAGGCGCCGTGGCTGCTGTTGTATCACAGTGTAATGGGTTCGCATTACATTCCAATAGCGTAGGTTCCTCGCCCGTGCTGATTGGTTTTAGAACTTATACGGATAGTGGCACTTGTAAACATAATGAAACATAGACTTGGGGCTGGCTTTAGGCAAGTACAATCTTAGCGCCAGTCTGGTACAAGAAGAATCGTCTGATAGTGGGGTATTTGGAACCAAGAATTAATCGATTAAAAATTAACAACTTTACTCAAAAATAAGCGAAGAATTTGACCTTTTTGTCAAATCTGTGAATCATTGTCTCGATTTATGTAGCTGATAGACTGATATATATGTCTTTCAACGCCTTGCAAAGTGTCATTGCTTGTAAAGAAGAATAGTTCGCTTGGAAAATATACATTCAAATCTGTGCTTTAAATATTAAAGTTGCAAGAAGTAGGCCTCGATAGTTATTAAACTGATACATTATTAGAGTTTACTCCTCACAGCTAGTAACTCAATAATCAACAAAAATGAAAAATCGTATTATGAATGAAAATTAGCAACAATAATTTTATATTTTCTACAATGTCTAATGTATGGAGATGAATGCACAAATGGTATTGGTGAAATCGACAATACTATATAAACAATACGGTATATATGTAATAATATGTCTCCTTTTTCTATGTGCAATATGGCATTGGTTTTAACTTTTTTTATGATCTCAGACGCGTGACGATTGTTAATTTATCCTTGAAAATTATAGTTGTTTTAATAAAATTGTATAGCAGTGTAAGTAATTTTTTCATCACTGCTATTTAACATGTAATAAATGAAAACCTGCTATATTTTAAGATTATTGTGCACGGTATGGCTGTTTTAATTTCTGACTGCTACTAGTACCAAATGTTTTCGTGAACGTTTGTTTTTTTCCTTGAGTAATACAAATGTACTAATGAAAAACTGTTTACACGAGGGACTCACGCATGAGCGGCCTTTTTTTTAATTCCTCGACTAATATATAACAGACTAGCTTCGTGAAATATTCCATACAGAGTAATTTATTTATACGCTTTTTTATCACATCTGATAAGACTTATATGGATCAACTTTAATAAAGATTAGGTCTGTGGAATTTGTACCGGCGGTTTAAGCGATTTTGCTTAATCGAATATCGTCTTCTATTCTTTGGTCTGAGCGTTTACTTCGAACGTTTTCATAGTTTAGTGTTAATAAAAATATCTGACCGAATTTTATGCCGGACTTTTGTTCTAGTTTAAGAAGTTTGCGGAGAGCGCCCCGAAGTGGTTTTTAAAAGTGGCCTAATGGATTCCGGATAATTCTGCGATCATGGAAAATCCGATTAATTGATTAATAAAAACAAAAAGGAAATAAAGATTACGATTTCATTAAGAAGTTCCTTGGAAAACACTCGTTTTCAGTCAAATATCCGGTAATTTTCAAGTAATTATTCGGTGTCTACAATTTAAGTATGGTAGTTCTAGCCTGGGATGGTCTGATCTCGACAAAAAGTAGACCACACCATGATCCATTATGACTCGCAGCTTTCCATACGAGAAGGAAGACTGCGCTAAGAGGTTGGATGAAAAAGAACTTGCATAAATGTCTCTACGCAAAATTATACTATTTTAAGCCTTCTTGCCGCATGTTAATATTTGGCATGTATTTTCTAAGAAATTTGCTTTGACAACTTACAATTTTGCATTCTCTCACTGATAAATACATCCTTTATATATGGTCGACATCATTTATGGGCGATCACTTAAAGGACTAACATTAAAAAAAATATATATATCTTCATCATAGTACAGATAAGAAACAGCACAAACTGTTAAAATTAAAATAAACTGGTAATTCGTGTTTGTTTAAATATTTAATTATTATATTATATGGTCAAATTATTTTTATAGCACTGAAACCGGAACTAATTACGTGAGGTGTTTTTTCAATACCCCCTTAGCGAGATTTCGTAAGATGTGGTGGGAACCCCCTCCCTCCTTTAATATTTTATTATACACTAGCAAATGCCCCCGACTACGTTCGCGGTAATTATTATATTATTATTTTTTTATCCTATATCAGTCAGATATAAATAATGCAGCTTCCTATAATTAAAATAATTTTTACAATCTGATCAGTTCCCGAGATTAATTACTATGATGAACATACAAACTTTACCTCTTTATAATAGTGTATATTATTTATAAAAATTATATAGATTAAATGAATTAATAAAGTAGGTAGAATTATCTCCTATACATCATTAGCCTTTGGCTTTAAACTTTGCAACCTTTGCCTCTTCGTTAGTTTTTATATACATTCCATTATAGCATATATGACGTCAAGCTACTTCAAGACATCTTATTCTAAGTACCAAAATGACAAAACCATGAGTCACTAACGACATTTACCACAAAGTTATTTAAAAAATTACTTACTCATAAATCAATAAATGCTGTTATAATATATTTTGTTTTAGAAAATAACAAAAAGTATTTATATCTCTAACAAAAGCCAAGGTGTTGTTACGGTCATGAGTAAGGAAGATAATTAGCCATTTAAAAGCCAGGGTGCGGTTAGCAACAAAGTTATCTGTAAAATGTATTTACTAAAATGCTCTTAACCTCGCCCATGGAATCTATAGGTATTCCATTAGTGGTATTAAATTGTTTTCCAATGTTTATTTGTCCTGTTTTAAAGCTAAATCTACTGTTAATTGTTTTTCAATTGTATTATTTTCCTCTAATTAATTAATTGTTATTCTGTTAGTAGTCATATATAATGAATTATTTTGCAGATTAATGGCCTAATGATTAAAGGAATTCTTAATTATTGTTATAATGAGCGTGTAATATTCTGAGCGTCGGGGCTATGCTTGGTGTCTTGCAAAGAAACACCTAAATAGATGAAGTTATAAAAATACATAATATTGTCCAAATCTTTAGAATCGTTTCTGAGAATTATTGTGTGTTTCATGTATACACGTACAACAATTGCTTAATTAATAGCTAATACATTTATTGAGATGCTCAGAATTTGGTTGCATTATTTTCTTATTGAATAATCCTATCATATGTGATCTACTAAAAACAAAAATTTATTGCAGCTTATATTGTAATTTTTATAATATATACCAACGTATATGCTAGGTGATATTCGAGCACTGAATGTGTTCAATATCAGTTTAGAATACAAAAATAAATAAACATATCGTTAGATGCTAATTCTATAATTTTTTCCTTTACTAACTTTTGGGCTTACTGATAAAGGTAACAAATTTTTCTTTAAATTAAAGTTTTAACTGGGTGTTTCTTATGTTTAAAATTTAATGTTAGTTTCACGTTAAAGATTCAAACTGTGTGTGAAAATTAAAACGGTCACTGACCGTCGCCGTGCAGTTAGATTTCAGAGACTAGACTAGACGATTCACAGAATAGGTTATTCGTGACATACGAGTATCCACCATTTTAAAATGCCGTTATAACCGGCAACATGTTCTTAATTCTTTTAAACTTTAAAAAAGGCAAATCATCCCATTGAAATATATATTGGATATTTAGTTTTTATAATAATATCTTTGCAAATCCCAATTAATAATGGGACGCTCAAGAGCGTTTATTAATATAGATGTTAAAAAAGAAAGGGAGAAAGTAAGAAAAGTCTTATATATACCGGTATTTAAATTATGTTTTATTACAAATGATTGGGTTAGTAATGATTTTATAAATAAATAAAAATCTTTGTCAAAAAACGGAGACACAACACTTTCCGTAAATTTTACGTAATATGCATATTACGATACCTTACATCCTATTTAAATACTGCACTTAAATACAAGATCACAAGCGTAATTTGAGCCGCCCGTTCAGGGGTTTCGTGTAGGGCATCATATATTAGAAACAGTCTTACTTGATGCTTAGAAGCACTTCCTGTGCACAATGGAGGGGCCAGACTCGTCGTATTCCTGTTTCGAGATCCACATCTGTTGGAAGGTAGAGAGAGATGCAAGGATCGATCCACCGATCCATACAGAGTACTTCCTCTCTGGTGGCGCGATGATTTTAATCTTCATCGTGGATGGAGCAAGGGCTGTAATTTCTTTCTGCATACGATCGGCGATACCAGGGTACATGGTGGTACCACCGGACAATACTGTGTTGGCGTACAGGTCTTTACGGATGTCAACATCGCACTTCATGATGGAGTTGTATGTTGTCTCGTGGATGCCATTAGCTTCCATACCCAAGAATGAGGGCTGGAAGAGAGCCTCTGGGCAACGGAACCTTTCGTTTCCGATTGTGATGACTTGACCGTCGGGAAGTTCGTAGGACTTCTCGAGGGAGCTGCTGGAGGCGGCGGTGGCCATCTCCTGCTCGAAGTCGAGCGCGACGTAGCAGAGTTTTTCCTTGATGTCACGGACGATTTCACGCTCAGCGGTGGTGGTGAATGAGTAACCGCGCTCTGTTAGAATCTTCATCAGGTAGTCTGTGAGATCGCGACCGGCTAAGTCCAAACGCAAGATGGCGTGCGGCAGGGCGTAACCTTCATAGATGGGTACTGTGTGAGAGACACCATCGCCGGAGTCGAGCACGATACCAGTGGTACGACCAGACGCGTACAGGGAGAGCACGGCCTGGATGGCGACGTACATGGCGGGCGTGTTGAACGTCTCGAACATGATCTGTGTCATCTTCTCTCTGAAACACAAACAAGATTATTAGCAGTCTGCGATGATACAAGGTAAAGAGTAATTTAGAATGCAGCCGTACTGGGATAGAAGCATACCTGTTGGCCTTGGGGTTGAGGGGGGCTTCGGTGAGCAAGACGGGGTGCTCCTCCGGAGCCACACGCAGCTCATTGTAGAAGGTGTGATGCCAGATCTTCTCCATGTCATCCCAGTTGGTGACGATACCGTGTTCGATGGGGTACTTGAGAGTGAGGATACCTCTCTTGCTCTGTGCCTCATCACCTACGTAGGAGTCCTTTTGACCCATGCCGACCATAACGCCTTGGTGGCGAGGTCGGCCTACGATCGAGGGGAACACGGCACGGGGCGCGTCGTCTCCCGCGAAACCGGCCTTGCACATACCGGAGCCATTGTCTACGACCAACGCGGCAACTTCCTCGTCGCACATTGTGGATTAATCTACAATAAATAAAGTGATATTTGTAATAAATTTAAATTTAAAGATATTAGTTTTTGATGCCACTTAAACACCTAATTGACACTTGGGAGTAATAAATAAGTACCTAGTCAAAGTTCTGTTTCTTTAAAATAATTTTAACTAATTTTCGCAGATGAATAGTTTGATAACATATCACAACATTTAATTGCTCTGAATTGTTGTTCAAATAATCTTGCAAGTTTTAAAGCAAGAAGCGAAGTAAAAAGTAACTAATTTTGTCACCTGACGTGTTATCAAAAGTTGAAACAAAAAAAAAAAAACGATAAACTATAAAACCCCCTACAAATTTCTGCAATATTATCCATTAAAATGATTATCTTGTATCCATTGCCACAAATTCCTAAAAGTCTTCTGCAATCACTTCACTTATTATGTAACTGTTATTATATAACTCTGTATCGAATACATATCACAAGATTTTCCATTTTATTGAAACACTGCGACGATTTCTTTTACTTGCGAACTTTAAATGTAAATAATTAAAATTAAACAATGATAATATTTTGTAAAATAATATAAAAATAAATAAAAACTTACAGTTAATATAAAGTAAAATAAATGACTAGTTGGAACTCCGCTTCGTTCAAGCACACCACGTTAAATGAGAACCGGATCGTGAGGATAAACTATATAATGCGCGTCTTATCAGGGTTCACACACTATCGGTAACAATTTAATTTCCACCAATCGCGTTCTGACTCAGTTTTTGTCACCATATATGGTAACGTTCACTCTATCAACATCTGATGATAACACAAAACTTTGATAAGCGTTCTATACACGTATACTCTCACGTGGCATATACCTACCGTCTGTCGCTTCGGCGATCACGAAAACCTGAATTTCACTAGATGCTTTCTCCGTGAGACGGTGGCTCCGCGTTAATTGCATTAAATGACTAATATTAACCCAGTTATTGTTTAATTAGAATTCTTGTGTTGTACGTAATTAGTTAATTATCTATAATAAATTATTTTATATTCTTCATTTTAATAATGGAAAGATCAGAAAGCATTGCAACTTAAAAGATTATCTTAATGATAATTTCTAACGATATAACGTTTTCCGTCTAGCACAGTTATAATACAGACATGCTAAATTATATTTTATCTAAATTTATATTTTAAAACATTTTAGCTAGGTACTATCATATTATTGATAGGCATTTTTCTCATCGCTTAATCATAAGCCACTATCAAGTTGATATATTTCAAAAATATCGTTCATTGTAATACGACAGCTACTTTTCAGATGCTCATTTTTATCGTTACTCAAACATCAAGCAAGATTGTCAAACTCAATCTGCACGAAAAATTAAAAAAAAACGATGACAAATATTTTAGATGAGTAAGTGTTGATAAATACTACCATGTTTTCTATTTACATTTCGGAGGATGTTCGTGTCATACACGATTAGATAATCTGTTGTACACTGTGGACAGTTTATTTGTTTATTTTAAGGGCTGTCAACACCGGTGCAGTAACTTTTATCATAATATTAAACAATGTTCTGGTTTCGAGATAATTGCATCACTATTTATATTATTTTATCTTTTGATTTATTATTTTTGTAGAAATTTGATAAAACTAAATATAGCAATAAAACAATTAATAAAAATGGTATAAATAGATTTATTTTACAACAATGGACATGAGCAATAAAACATAAAATGTAACAGAATAGTACGAGAATTACAGTATTTATGCAAATAACATTTTCTTTAGGAGAATTAAGCGTTTGGTTTTTCTTATTAGGTTTGCCAACAATTATATATTTCTTCTATTACTAATATACAGTACTAGCTGTGCCCCACGGTTTCACCCGTGTAAAATTTATTAGTTTTTTCTCTTTTCGTAATTGCCTACAGCTTGCCAGATTGCTTGACGTTCATAGTTACTGCTCCGCTCCTTAGGGTTGGAGCATGAAGTTATTTCACCTATATTATTCAACATGATTTTTTTGAATCCGACTGGTAGTACCAGAGATTAGCGCGTTTAAACAAACAAACTCTTCAGTTTTATTATATTAGTACTAGCGGATCCGATAGACGTTGTCCTGCCCGAACGTTGGCTTGACTAAAAATAAAAACCTAGAACTCGACCACAGCGCCCTCTATCGGGTCCAATTGTGAATCTAAACCATTCTGATACCACGAACAAACAAAATCGGTCCAGCCGTTTAGGAGGAGTTCAGTCACATACACACTGTCACGTGGACAATTAAATAAATATAATGTACCAGAAAATAAATATATTAAAAGAAGTTATGGAAGTGAAAATGGAAAATAGATTAATATGTGTAATCCGAAGGCATTTACATTATCAGATATATAAAAATAGAGTACCTTATTAAATCTATTAATTATAGTAACACTTTCACCAACAAAAAAATGTCCAGGTTTTTAATATATCCGTCAAAGATCTGTTAATGAAATTCCGTCGTGAGACGCTTATGTTTCAATAAACTCCATTCATTTCCATTATTATTTCTGCTTCCTCAAGCCAGCATAATTGAATGTATCCGCCAGGTTTTTAATTCGTTTTGTAATAATTGTTGAGTAAAAATTCGAACTCCTTCGAATATCAGTTATAATTCAAAAGGTCTCTGTTATTATAAATAACAATACAAGTTTTATCGACTCCAGACAAATATGTGTCAGTCCAGACAATAAATATAATAGTAAATATAAATAAACTTATACAATTCTCATTTCAGATTGTACAATTCCTTTAGCGATCCGTGTCTCTCTCCGTCAGTCAGAATCAATCCGTCATGTTTTCAATTGTTTTGCCGTCTTGTTCATATTTTAAATTTAAAAAGTTCTTCAGCCAAAATACAATATATACGACCTACTTATTCGATATATAAATCGTAAAATAAGTTTGTAATACAATATTTATAATAATAAATTACCTATAGATGAGATGCCTTCGGAAAGGAACATAAACACAATAAATGAATAAATGAGAAATCAAATAAAGTGAAATAAATATATATAATTAAGAGATAAAAAATGATTGATAATACAATCATTACAACACTTACAGAAGAATTCTATACTCGTATATAAAGATATTTATTACAACAGAATCTGATAAGTGTACAAGTACGCTGTTTACGCGATTCACAAAATAGTTTAAAGAACTATGACAGCAATTACTTAGTTATTTTTTATATATCGACACATTTTCGGTACTTTCGCAAAGAGTTCACATCAATATCCGTTATTAAACTTGCTCTATGAAGTATTTCTGGACAATTAAATGGATTTCTTAGGGCATGGTATAACAATAACAATATGATCCAAGAAACATTTACATTTTTAAATTGCTACATTTTGAAATTATTTTATTATATCTATGTATGTTTTCTTTATTTACGGAGTACATCCAGCGAAATGAAACTTTTACTGTATGCATTCATTATATCCTAATTGCCGGCATACCACACTACAGGATACAGTGTTCTACAATTTTGCTCACAAAATCACTGTTAAGTAATATTTTGGTTTGGAATTTGTGAAATTCTTTATACTTTCCAAATATAAACCCATAAGATTTAAACGCTTTTTAAAAATGATTAATAAACATGAGGCACGAAAGTTAACATTTTCTTTAACGTAAAAATCTCTTTTAAGCTAATATGATGACCCATCCAATGAAATCATAATTTTCTTGCGAATATTAAATGTAGGTACCTACACATTTTTAGACACATTAAATTAATTTAACACAAGTTTCAAGCCTGTTGCAAACGAGAAAGGTAATCGATACAATCTACAATTCTTAAAAAATTTAAATGTCCTACAAACAGGAAACGCATTGAGTCACACAAAAAATAGGAAACGACAGTTATAAATATTGATTAATATTGGACCTTATCTTTATCCTGATCATATTTTGTGTTTTATAAACTGAAAGCTAAATGCTACGACATAAATCACGTTCTATGAGACCTATAAGACCTTAAAATCTAAAGCTCCTGAAAATCCATATATTGGACATTTATAGAGAAATAATTCATGAGATACTTAATCAAAAGCTTTACTGAAGTCTGTGTCATCTACTTCTTTAGCAAAATCCAGAGCTTCATTAATGTTATTCGAGTATTATAGGTTAGATTAAAATATTCCAAAATATCACATCTTCATTTTTAAAATATCATTGCAATTATAAAGAAAGTATTTCAAAGATGAACATTACATGACGCGACGGGTGGTAAATAGACAGCATATAATTTTTTCTTACTATTACTAGATTTAAAACAATTGCGACTCAAAAATATACTCATATACCTCATATTTCTGTCAAAACAATTATATCCAAATTATTACAAATACGATTTCGACAAAAAGTATTTTTTTTATCTAAAGCAACGCGTATTTTGATGTGTTTAAAAAAGAGATTTTTAAATCCAATTAATTTAACGAAGATCGTGCCTAACGTAACTTAAACATCTTTTAGACAATCTTCTCCAAACAATCCATATCTCTGATAATATTGTAATCTGTGTATTCATTTTTTCGCATATAAATCCTGCCGTTTCTCACCCACACGTACTTGTAATCCTTTTCCTTTGACATCTGCCTAGCAGCTGTAAGAAGAGCTTTGTTGGCAGGAGTAAGATGCTCCATAACATATATAGGTTTTTTGTCTCCTGCTATTTTGACATGAGAAGAGTTAAGTTTGTCTTTTGGGTGAAGCTTATTATACTTAGTAACAGCAGTGAGAAAGCTATCTCGAACGAAAGGATTATTAAATTGCACTAAAATCGCACGAGGACGTTGATTTGTACGATTTTGCTTTACAACTCTCGTACAGTGCAAGATCTTTTCATCGTCAATTGCGTAGTTTATAACTGTACTTAACTGCTTGACCATCGACATTAAATTTTCATTCTTTGACTCAGGAACACATTGTATTTCTATATTGCTGGCTCGTGCATGTTGTTCCATTTGGTTTATGCGTCCACTTAACTCTTTAATAGCATTTTGCATTGTTAGCTTCTGCGACACTAAAGTCTTTGTTGTTTCAGATAACGATTTATGTTCCTTTAGTAAATCGTCATATTGTGATTGAAGAAATGAAAACGACTCATGGAAATCTCTAATGTCATCTTTAATTAATTGTAGTTCAGTGTTGATAGTTCTTGATAGATTTTGATTTATTTGAGCTGCAAAATTACTCAGTTCCTCCTTAAGCACTTCTTTGATTAATTCCCGTATATCATTATGCTTGAGTGACGTGGATATGCATTGATCAGCAGATGGAGTGTGTTCTGGGCGTTTTTTCGATCGGACAGTAACTTCATCTATAGTGTCAACAGTTCGAATTGGGGTGTTGTCATTGTTGCGTTTTTTATTCTTGCACATCGGGCACTTCCAATCTCTAGACAAGATGTTGGTAGAACTTTCTTGTGAATCAAAAGAGTATATGCATTCATAGTGAAAAGCCTTATTGCAACGAGTACATTTTTTATAATTATTACTCTCAGTGTCCAAACTACAGCACCCCCAGATGATTGATGCAGTCGACATTTTGTATCTTGTTGGCTCACTTAATACTTTTCCTTTTTAAAGAAGGAGAAGCGGTAAAAAGACTGAATGCAGAGAAAAAAAAGTAGAAAATGAGGAAAGTAATTTTATCCGGGTGTAAGTAAACAGGTAATAAAAATGACTGAATATCTTCGCTTATCACCACACGTACCACTCTGGCTGCTATCATTTGAGAATGACAGTGATTTGTCGATGTTATTAAACACTCGTAGTTTTACGAGATATTATGAATGAACTTTCTAATGCTTGATACATTCACAACACTGGTCACAGTCACTGAAGTTTTAATATAGTGGTTCTGCGCTTATTAGCCGGATACTTATAAACATTTCTCTAGTTTTAAATAATATCGTTGGACACACATTTACTCGGCCCCGGATCTAGGGGGGGCAAATCGGAGTACCTGCCCCGGGAGCCGATTAAAGAGGAGCGCCAAATTTGTTTGAAATATCAAATATTTTGGGGAACGGGTGTGATGTGAAGTTTTTGCTCCGGTGCTGCATTTACTTACAAATTAAGGTACAATTTAATTAAACTGTTGTTACTTTTAATTAGTTTGTAAATAAAAACTATTAAGAGAAAATATGCACGTGACCCACACAGTCGCTCACGCAAGATATAATTAACTACGTGGGTATGATTGTTTTCATTAATATAATATAGTTCAGAGTGGTAGTAAACCTTACTATGGAGCCAAGAGCTTGCTGGTTCGATCCCCGCACATGACTGACTTTTGTGTGATGAACATAATTGTCAATTGTTTGTCTGTGTTGCAAATACAAGCTATGCTTTCTTTAAAATTAAAATGAACGTGTGTGAAAATTGTGGTCACCATTTTTTTTACCCTCACCTGGCCACAATAATTGTATAACAACTGGTCCGCATGAACTCATTTTGCCCCCCTTCACTCACTCTCGTCACTTTGTCTGTCTATCCGTTTATGTTGTTTTCACGCGATTTACATGATTTTTCCTTTAATACATAGATATGTTATCTGGCCAGAGTAGAGAATATATTTTTTTACATAAAGTAACATACGAAGTAAGCGGTGACGATAAAGATAAATCAATTCGGAAAAAAGACGCTTTTGGGGCGATTAAATGGCTTACGCTTAGTAAACCATAAGAGATATATCTAATTAACTTACTACATAATTGTAGATCTTAAAAAGACTTACAAAAAATCAGTAATAAGATATTATGTCTATTTTCTAAGTATTACCCACAATAACCATTTTTGGGATAACACAATTCGCGCGTGCGCTCGACCGACAGCATTCTGTAGTCAACGCGAGTGGAGCTGCGGGCACAACTAGTTATTAATAAAGCGACCAAGTTCTAGGTCAAAATTTTATAAGATAATTATGGAGTATACCTACGAGCGTAGTCAGGAATATTATTTGACCACAAGGAGTATGAACTAATATAAAGAAGACCTAGCTTTAAATGTATGATATAAACCCACGACAACGATTGGTATTATTACAAAATCTATCGCCAAGTACATAGTAGGCGAGTTCCGACAACTGCACTGCACTCGGTCTGAGTTGGTAGTCGCCCTAAGCTTAATGCGATACTATTTCAGACCACATCGTCTCTTTACAACAAACGAGATTGTCTTCTAATGGTTACCTATATACTACAAACAAAAGAAAATTATAGGTACAATTCGTTCTATTATTCGTAATAAAAACAGTCTATTGTATTTTTAACTTTACGGAACTACAAAATTTAAACACATTAAAATACCTATCCAAAATATATCTTCAGTAAAGGAAAAGCCAATAGATAGTTTATTGAAAAATAACCATTAATTACGTAAGCAATGACATAATTTTAAATGATGATGTAAAAGTGCGTTCTTAAGATTTCTAATGAGAAGGAAACAACTTTCCGTTTACATTAATTCGGTAAACAGGTAAATAATGAATTATTTATTAATGAATTAGTTATAACGTATAGTTGATTAGTTAAATCGATATAACTTCGTAGTACGTGTAAAAAGATGTTTAAAGCCGTGTTTGATCTTGAAATTGAATTGATTGAAAGCGCGATCTTGATCTGACATACGATGGATTTTATTTTAATTCATACTCTTATGTTATTTGACCCTATATTATTTACCAAATTTAGGCGGCATTTTACGTGATATAGTTTGGTTATTCTTCACAGGTGAAGTGGATTATAATAACTAGCTGTTACCCGCGGTTTCACTCGCGTATAATTTAAAAGAAATCACGGATTGAATATTTATAGTACTTCAGTATAGACAATATTTTTATCGGGCGGCCAGGGTTATGCGTCATACGGCTCGTTCGCACCACTGCTGCTACAGTCATAGAGCCGAGTGTTGAAATTATTTTAATCTTCCATTATCCTCCAACTTTGCATGCAAATAATGCTATAAAGGGCAAAGTTTATCTTCATAAGATTTTATTGACGATGGAGGTCAAAATATGACATAATTAATGCGTTAAAAATAACGCTTTAAACCAGTGGCTACATCTAAGTCTAAAAGTAATTCTTAATTAGTTAGTGCATTAATCGCGTTCAATAACTTTTCATATATATTGAAATAGATACGGTAATTTTACATTAAGGATTCCTTTTTTCTTTTATATTCTCCCTACCTTACTCAAAATGATAAAGCCTGTTGTACTATACGGCGTCATTCATCACTTTGTGCTGAGCGATTTTTATGACATTGGATGCATGGTGCATACACACATAAGCATGGTGCCATTTGAAATAGTTCTAAAAATTCCATTACTGGCCACATCTGCGTAATGTTTTAATTATCCCGTTAATTAATGCGTTATGACACAGGTGTAGCAGGAGCATCACAAATTATCTTATTGTGGCTTATGTATAACGTATGCTATTACGTTTTTTTTTAGATATACTAAGGAGCAATATTTTTGTCCGTGACAAACTGACAAAATCAGGAAATAACGTGTCCTGCTCTAACGTTTATTTATGCAATATATTTGTTTCACCTCCTTGAAGTTAGCGTCGCTCCAGTCGGAACTATCAGTCTTATAGTTATACTTGGAATAAAAGACGATTGAAAAATAGACAACAACTTATTGGACTGATAAAGAGCCAAGTAAATTTATTCCTCTGATAGTTATTTAACATTTTATCTGAGGATTCAAAAATCGGCCCTTAGTAGTCTGTCACGAGTATTCGTACAAATAGTATTCTTTTTACCAAATATATGAAACTATGTAGATTGAAAATGTATATCTCAAATGAAACCCACACTTCCACTTTAAATATCAAAAATAACAATCGGCGTTAAAAGTGACTTGCTTTCCCTGTGCCCTGCGTGGCGACTGAATAATCAATAAAGTTATAAAACTTCAGTCGATATTGCGGGATCCCTAAATTCAGAGAGGAATGATTCATGAGTGTACAGAACTTATTGCTGGGCATTCGTCTGTTTTGTATCGATTTCTGTCCACCCTCTTTCAGTCGATGCAGCGCCACGAGACTCCGTCGAGAGGGTGCGTTACGGGGGTGCAGACTGACTCATCCGGCTATCACCCCAAGATTATAATAAGTTTTCTAATATTATTACAAAGATGTCGACAGAATTTTCTATTCAATTTTTGATAATCTGGAAATATATTATATTATGTTTTATTAGCATTCGTTTTTTGGCGCATTTAATCTGTTTTAAATAAAATGGAAGTGTCTGTTTGTAATGTCAAAATAACAGGTTTTTAGTAAATGCATATGAAAATATACACAATACCTATACAAAAAACCCTTTTTGAATTGAAAACTTCTTTAGCACCGTTGTGATTTGAAACTCGATGAAACGAAAAAACGACAGTAAAAAAGACTACAGTATAGGTACATCTATACTATTTAGCCTACGAGATTTCTAAACTATTTAGCCTAGGATTTAGCCTACAAGAGAATGAGATAGAATCCTAGGTTAATGCAAGTCCTGATTTTCTTGATCGTGATCGTCGTCGGATTGGCCTAGTGGTGTGAGAGGACCAGACTTCATACGCAGTATGCACGAGTAGTCGATAGTTCGAATCTCGCTGATTTAGGATATTTAAAAAGAATTATAATAGAATTTATTTTTCTGATGGTTTCACTTCAGACACGTGTGAACTGCTGCACACATAACTTTTTTGATTTTGATTTATATAACGTAAAATTATATTTAATTATTATATTAAATTAATATCTTTGATGGCCATCATCATGTTGTTGGCATATGTTTTTTTTATTCGTTCAATAACTATGACTTTATACGTGCGTCGTATAAGTACTTTTTTACACACGATTTAATTATCCGTACCTATACTTAAAAAGAAATATGTTATTAATTTATTATTATAAAATAAGTTTAAATATATATTAATAGCTATAAAAAAGTGTAAAATTACCTACCTATTTATTACATTTAGCTGCACCTGGTATTACATTAAATTAGAAAGGAAAAAAGAACTAATAAAAAGGATTCTTTAAGGAAATTGTATAAAAATAAATTAACATATATATGAATTTCTTTTCGTTATTAATATAAACACCACCAGTTATAAGAGTCTAGATATAGCATTATCAAATCCCGAGATACAAATTAAACATAAGCATAATTAATACTAAGCGGAGCTGTGTCCCAACGAACGCGACTGAGTGACTCATAAAATTTCTAAGAACGTTTTGTTTAAATGAATCATTGTGAGTTGTAGCGTAATCAGTTGTGACGATTGGTCTTGATCAGAATCATCCATTCGATAAGTATGTAATTACGTCACATAGAATAAGGAAATAAACGAACAATATTCAGGTCTATATTGAGCGAAGTACATAGATGTGATCTTTTTATATACTTCATTTTTTGGCTTAGTATTTCTGGAATTTTCTCTCTTATATTTCTTTGTCTGCAATTTCATTACATAGTATAAAACAAAGTCGCGTCGCTCTGTCCGTCCCTATGTATGCTTAAATCTTTAAAACTACTCAACGGATTTTGAAGCGGTTTTTTTAATATATAGAGTAATTCAAGAAGAAGGTTCATATGTATAATACATGCATAATATTGTAGAGAAACACTGATAAATTTAGAGGTTTCTAATGTGATGTCGTAAATAAACACATTTTTTGCGCTTACATTGCAAACGCTGGCTGAACCCCACGAGATAAATCAAAATAATGTACTACAGTATTGTACACCTTAAAAAGGTCAACAAAAAAGTATGTCTATCTCTTAAGGATAACCTACAATAACCATTCTTTATCCTTTACATTTTACGGGAAAAAATGGCTTATTTACGAAGTGATTTTAAGCAATACAGCATTAATCCTTATCCAATTAAGTACCTTAAATACATTTTCCATTTAATATAAATCAATATAGCCCTTTACAGCATGTAATTTAAATGAATATTCCCGAAGATATTACAGATTTAAAATGTAGGGAAATGCGGCGGTACCGGCCCTATATACCATTGTCAATTATATGTCGCTCTTTCAAGAGTAACCTCTAAACAAAACATGTCTGTATTGTCTAATGACAAAAAAGCTGTAAATGTTGTTTATAAGGACATTCTGTGGTAGGTAGGTACATTTAGTATCAGCATTGCACCCGTGCGAAGCCGGGGCGGGTCGTTAGTATCTTATATATCTTGTGTGCGTCTGTTAGTGATCGTATAACTTCTGAACGACTTGACTGATTGAGTTCATATTTACATGTTTGTTTTATAGAGACGATGGTTTATAGATAGTAGGGGAAAATGGGGTAATGGGAGTCACTTAAGCAAAAATCGATATAAATTTGAAGTTATTTGTTTCGGGTTAATTAAAAAAACATATTTTATTACTATAACTAATAATTTATCAAATTAAAGCAGTTTTTTAAATTTTTGGATAATAATATACTTATAATTACACTTTATAAAAATAACGATTTTGATCACCATTGCCCTGACATGCGGGTAATGGTAGTCATCATATTAGACAATGAGAGTCAACACATCTTCAGCACTTGTCGTACGCATAACCTTTTGCTGAATCCATGGGAAGCAGTTAGCGTGTGCCCATAAACCACACGAAGTGTACCAGCGCGTTACCATAACTCATTCTTGCAACTAAACTCATCACAAATCAAGGACCTACTTTGGATCGTCATTTTTATAGACATCACATATATTACAGAAACTTGTATCTAACTCTCAGGAGGAGTGTTTATCTTGAAGAACACGTCCCTTGGCCTTGCCTAAAGGTTTTTTGCTTTGCTGCGTTTTTTCTATTGGGGGTGGGGGTCAACTGACTCCCATTACCCCAAAATAGAAATGAAATTAAAAAAATCTAAATGAAAATAAATCGTTAAATATTTCATTAAAAATGTCTCACAAAAAGATTATTTAGTAATTTACTAAAATAAAAAGAAATGTTATAATTAAAAAAATATTTAAATAAATATCTCATCTCTTATGTTATACACAGGAAAAATTATAATGAAATCGCGGCGGACAATAATATATTTGTCCAAACGTCACGTTACAATTAAAACGGTGATTAGATCTGGGTACCGGGTGTAGTATGCCCGATCATTTCGCTCGATATTCACTTGTCAACGTCTTTTAGTTTTCTTATTATTGTACTGACTACCATTGCCCGCTGACTCCCATTACCCGTTTCTCCCCTACTGCTGCTGGGCCAGCTAATAATCTATAAATTGCAATTACTAATATTTATCGTGATAAAATAAGAAGAAAGAAAAGAATAGAAAAATCGTGATATTATTTTAAAATAAGGAGCAAGTACGTAACGAGTAAAATAAAAAAATGATCAAAATCTATCCAGTAGTTTTTTGCGAGATGCGTGCAAAACAGCAGACTTCAATCATTTTATTTATAAAAATATGTTGCTAGTATCAGCTGGGTCATCAGCCACATGTATTATTTAACAGCTAAATTCTAATTCATATATATTAAAAATCTAACAGCAAACTAGTAATTGTGTTCATAAAATCAATGTATCTACTTTGGAATATTACTTTTAATTTGGAATATATTATCTACTGGAATCGAAGCGGCGACCACTTGTGTACTCGGTTAAATAGACTATCGGGTAATTAATATATATATATATATATATATGTATATATATATATATATCAATATTAATATGTATATCATCAACTCTATGGTACAAGATATGTTTAGTTTGAAATCAAACTGCCGTGTGTGAGCTTAACTCGCACATATTTTATCGTTATTAATAATAATATTGTTTTGTTTTCCTACAAAATACTAGTGTACAGTCAATATTTTTAAAGCTACGGAACACTCAACTAATCTCTTTTTTTATGAAACCCTTTACCAAACGACTAAATATGAAAGAGAGTGCAGTTTGAATAAGAGTAAAAATCTGTATTATAAAATTTCTAATGAAAATGCCCCATATGACTGATTCGTAGAACTCTGATGACCTTTTCACAACCTAAGGGAGGTTCCGCGGAACGCACTTTAGTGATTACTGGTCACTAGTGAACTCTGCTGTTTATTTATATACTAATTAAATTATTATTTTCCTCGATTTACAATGTATTGTTATGTTTCCGTTTATTTTATTTACGGGAATAACAAATTGTCGGAGGAAAAATATTCATTTAATATGTACTTCTCGGTCGATGACGTACTGTTGCTATTTGTGAGTTATTTGTCCTCAATTTCAGATTAATATGTGGTAATATAAAATTTATAGGCTTATACTTAACGTGGCATGATTATATCTGAAACAATACATACATTAGCATGGGTTTATTTACTAGTGATCACCTGGCAAGCTACCAATGTAAAGTTGAAAACCTACCATCTAAACTTAGCGTATCATTGGCCACATCGTCACTTAACATCAATAGCGATTGTGGTGAAATGATAACCTATACGTATTTCTATTTAAAAAATCTTAAACTTCGGGTTTTGACAACTATCATATAAATATATTTGTCATTATTTGAACATATATATCACTTAAAATGCTGGGGAAGTCGATGCCATACTGGTATTGAAAAAAGTCAACATCTATATATACGAGATATACTTATGTAAAAATGAATGTTTCCATGTTTGCTTGTACCCTATATGTTCCTAAACCAGGAATACTGTAGTGTGTTGTTGTGCAAATGCCTGTGAAGGTTTCTCTATTAATATAACCAGTTTACAATAGATGGCGCGCAAGTCGTTTCGTTTTCAAATCGCGAGCAATAAATAGCTAGTAACTGTATAAAATATGAAATTACAACTTCCAACTCAAAACAAATATAATATCCTCGTGAAGCGTGCTTTATCTTTGACGTCACTATCACTATCAGGCAGATTACATGCATACTTGTGTTTTATGATATGTAATAATAACACAATTTACAACAAACCGCATGGCATCATGCGACCAATATTTCATAATATCTTATTATCTAGAACAGGCACGAACATAAAAATTGTTTTATAACTTGAGGCTTAATTTTCTTTTATATTTTGTGGACTAGAATGTAGTCGAATAGGCGCAGGCGCGAATCATGCTGCCCCTGCTGAAAAGACGGATAACAAAAATGCTTATTGTGAATGATCCTTAGAAGATAGATATATGCTATCGCTGACTTTTTGTAGGTCTTTTTAAGTTCTACAATAATGGACAAAATTAATTTTATATATCTCTTATGGTTTACTCAGCGTAAGCCATTTAAGCGCCCCAAGTGCGTCTTCTTCCCGAATTATTTTACCATTATCGTCAGTGCTTATTTTGTATGTCACTTTATTTTAAAAAATATACCTATTCTATAACCCGGTCAAATAACATATCTATGAATTAAAGGATAAACCATGTATATCGGCTAAGTGGTTATCGCGTGAAAAGAACATACATGAACACACAGAGAGAGTGACGTTGTGTTTTATAATATGTTTTTAATTTTATAAGAATTGTAAATGTTGCACTTGAAAGAATTGAAATGTTAATAGAAAATTATGATTTCCATAGCGCTATGGGCGAATATAATCTAATATATCTTTTGTACTACCTAAGTACGTCAAGGTAACGGCACTGTAACCTGTTGGTAAGCATAGTACAAACCAAAAACATCGATGATCACCTAGAGATCGGCCGACCTGCAAGCTAGCTGGATATATACTGGCTGATACCGAAACACAACAAACCAAAATAAAACAGCTGTGACAGATCCCTAACCCCTAGATAAGTAACCCCGCAGGATTAGTAGATGGATATACACCGACTGATCCCGGGAGGCCGTACGCCTAAGCGCGACACTATAGCGGGAGTTACACTTGGTGTATCCTATTCGCGGTCCAGTCTTCTTCTTCTTGATTTGGCGCCACAAAAACCACTTGCCAGTGTCAAGGTGTTTAAATCTTCATAGTATTTTCCAAAATTACAAAGTCGGTCGATGGTGGCTCCCATGTTAGAACAATCTGGGGAGTATTTGTGACATGTCAAAATGCATGTTTGCAATTTATATTTCTAATTCACTTCAAGAATGCATAATAACCAAACTGTATCACGCAAAATCCACAAATATTACATAATACAGGGCCAAAGAACCTAAGTTAATGAATTAAAACCACAACATGGCACTTCAAGATCCCGCCAAAAACTCTCCGCGGTCCAGTAGGACACAGTTGTCGAGTCCTACTAAGTATCTTCCCTATAAATAAAATGATTGAGATTTGCCGTTGTCTGCCCATCAGGCAAAAACTACTGGATGATAAGTTTTTTTTTTGTTTTACTCCTTAGATAGTCCTTATAAAAAAACACGATATCTTCATAAACAAAAATTCTGTAGGCCACGCGAGCGGAGCCGCGAGCACGGGTAGTAGAGAAATGAAAATGTTTAAACACTACCCTCTGTATCTCTATAAGATGCCGCCCTGTGTTTGTCTCTCATCGTTCATCACTACGTAGTATAAAACAAATTCGCTGACGCTCTGTCCGTCCCTTGTATGCTTAAATCTTTAAAAATACGCAACGGATTTTGAAGCGGTTTTTTTAATAGATAGAGTGATTCAGGGGTGGGTGTTTATATGTATAATACATGGATAATATTGTAGAGAAACACTGATGAATTTAGAGGTTTCTAATGTGATGTCTTAAATAAACACATTTTTTTTGCGCTTACATTGCAAACGCTGGCTGAACCCCACTAGATAAATCAAAATAATGTACCACATTATTGTACACCTTAAAAAGGTCAACAAAAAAGTCCGCGATGGTATATGTCTATCTCTTAAGGATAACCCACAATAACCATTTTTTATCCTTTACATTTTACGGGAAAGAATGGCTTATTTACGAAGTGATTTGAAGCAACACAGCATTAATCCTTATCCAATTAAGTACCTTAAATACATTGTCCATTTAATTTAGAACAATATGGCCCTTTACAGCATGTAATTTAAATGAATATTTCCGAAGATATTACAGATTTTAAATGCAGGGACATGCAGCGGTGCGGCTTTACCGGCCCTATATACCATGGTCAATTATATGTCGCTCTTTCAAGAGGAACCTCTAAACAAAACATGTTTGTATTGTCTAATGACAAATAAGCTGTAAACGTTGTTTATAAGGACATTCTGTAGTAGGTAGGTATATTTAATATCAGCATTGCACCCGTGCGAAGCCGGGGCGGGTCGCTAGTTTCATATATTATGTTCTTAACTTATTAATAACCTCAAAAAGAGAATTTACGTATTCATATTACTTGTAATAATATTTACAATTGAATTATGTTGGCGAATCGTGTTTGTAAATTGTAAACGATCACGCGATCAGCATGTAGCTGTCTACGCATAAATTCTTAACACAAGGTCGAGGCTAGCCACTCCGCCGCGCCGCGTCGCGGTCGTGTTCGACGCATGCGCTCTGCAAGTTCATTGCTCAGGATCACTAGTCTTTTTACCCGACTACAGCGAATCCAAAAGGGGGAGTTATGATAATGTATTTTCACCGCATCTATACATATTATGAAACTCAACTTCTCCTTATTAAACCATAAGAATTATATCACACTAGCTGTGCCCCGCGGTTTCACCCGCGTATAATATTAAATCGCTGATTGATGATTTATAATACTTCAATTACAAACAATATCTTTATCGGGCGGCAATACACGGAGCCGAGTGTTGAATTATTTTACGTGATCTCCTAAACGATATGTCCAAATAACATGCTATAAAGGGCAAAATTAACTTTCGTTCGTAAGGATTCGTCGGAGTTGAAGTGTACCCGAAACAAAGAGTATATTATCAATGATTTCGCTTAACGCGTTTTACACTCACTCGCTACTGCTACCTGCGGGTGTTGCGGGCGGCAATCGGATTAACTTAGATATGACTTGAAATATAATATTACATTCCTTCGTTCGGTATAGTCAGTAATCACTACGGTTACTCTTAGTTCAATTACACATGCGCTGACGCTGTCAATTAGAAACAGGTTGTGTATCATGGTTAAGGTTCAAGGGAGATCAAGTGTCGTGCAAATAAAGATTCCAAAAACAGCTTCCTCAAAGCAACTTTCAAAAGTACCATCAAGTTCAGTAAGAGGGCTTCTTTCATTATAACTGATGCCCAGCGCGTCGTCCGTTTTGGCCAGAATCTAGTAAAATATCCGACTAATAGTCGTAATCGTTGCAACTGTTGGGGTGTGGCCAAATAAATACAAACCTATTTTAATCAACTATCGCTGCCGCAATGAGATACTCGCCCACAACACATGCAAGAAATCTACTATAATGGCGGTTAATTCCAGGCTCGACGATCGTAGCTCGCAACTGCCTATAATACCAAAAGGCGTTGTCACGATGATCAATATATGTATTACGCAAAGTGACGTGCGCAAAGAGCTACTTTCGCTCGATGCTTGAAAAGCCAGTGGTGCTAATGGTAACCCAGCCGTTTCCTTCAAAACTGTGCAGCCTAGAAGTCCTCAGCACTGACACGTCTATACTGCCTGTGCAACCCTGATGTTGTGCCCGAAATTTAGAGAGATGCCAATGTGTGACATCTTTTACCCAATCGCCGTAACTTCAGTCTTGTGCAAAGACATGGAACAAATCATAAATACACACCTTATAACTATAACTACCCAAAAGATCACTCCCTAATCAATGAGTTGATCATTATAATATAAATAATATGTCTTTCGTACGAATTGATCAGTAGGTGATCTTCTAGCATACATGCTGAATCGCTGGGGGAAGGAGGTGATTGGCAAACATGGCGAGGTTGTGGCACATAGCAAGTTTTTGAAAGAGCTTTGCACCTTGGTCTTTTGTCCATACTTCGAGCATAAGGTCTTCCCTACAACCTGTATACGAACTGAAAATTTATTGCACGTGAGTATAATGTATGTCCTCGTTGATGGATACGGTTTGCAGCTATATCGCCGTACCGTATGAATGTGGAATGGTCTTCACTGGTCTTCACCTTAACTGTAACCTGTTCCCTCCTTCCTATGATATTGTGTCCTATAAACGAGGCTCGTAAATGTAATTTCTGACGGCGACTACTGTCGATTGAATCTGTCACCGACGGTCACCGTTGTTTTTGGGTTGTACCGTACTTTTTACCATCAGGTGCGATGGGATCATAGTGCCAAACTAGATAAAAAAAGTTTAACATTATTTTGCCCTCACTTGCCCCCTGGTGAAAATCCTGGTAACGCCCATGACAGCATATGCCCGTCTTCTAAGGATCACCCACAATAAGCATTTTTATCTTATTGTGTGCCCCCAAGCCCGGTAAAGCTGTAAAAGCCGTAAAGGCTCCAGGGCTCCTAAGGCTAACAGTATAGTCAGTTCGAAAAAAAAAAAACTTTTTGTGTCATGGAATACGTAGGAAATTACTTCTCCAAATACATTTATAAGTTGATTGACGAGTTATTACTCGTAAACTTGTAAAGCAACCGATACTACCTCTGACAGTTTTCCTTTTAACTTAATTACATATAAATACTACAAATGCCGCAGACAGAAGTACTTTTTGCGTCGGGGGTTAAAGAAAGCTTGAACTTGACGAGTGTCAACTACTTTAGCATTCTATTAGACGTATTTCATCCTTCCCACCCCCACGCAGCATTCTCAGAGCGATTTTGTGTCTTTCGAATCTAGGCTACGACGATATTTCTTGTTAGTTTCTAGCCCACTCAGACTCTAATTTATAACACCAATAACGCCTTAAGTGTAACCACGATAAATAAATACACGGCTAGATTTAACGTAACTTTAAAACGTAACGTAGTGAGTAAATTTGAAAGTATGTGAATATTTTTATTTACCTCTTTTTAAATAACTAGAGTTAACCAGCGTATTCCTTGACTTTACCTGAGGATGGGAATCTGGTATCCAAGCACGCAAGTCACGCTCACTGCTTTTCTAATGACGAACTATTTTATCTTTTTTTTTCAATATGGCTTCGCCTATGTATGCAAAGTCACCAATGTCAAGTGTCACAAATACACCTTTTAGTGCTTAGTTGCAAATTGTTCTGTGTATACTCTAAATATAGTGTTTTTATGTAGTATCTACTGTTAATGGCCTAAACATTTTTTTAACACAATTATGGGGTACCTGATTTTCTTAATTCGGTATTTAATTTATTCAGTAATCCCTTGGGAATAACTGTCGGACACACGAAAGTGAAAACTGAATTAAAATATTGTATATACTCATTAAATATTGTATCATAACCCGCTTTAACTGACCAATCCATAATAGCCATTTTAGCGTTAATTTCCGTTGTTATCACGATCGCCTTCAGCATAACGTCCAAGTAGAGGCAGTTAGCTCCAGAAAGGTTGGTTCGAAACCTTAAAAGGTGCACTACTAGCCAAGCGACCGTTGCGAATCGACAGCGAGCCATTTTTGGACGACGCTGGCTTTAAAATCAAGGCTCGAAGCCATAACGAGGTGGTATATTCCATAAAGGATCCGGTAAAGCCATAGTACTTTAAATTAAATTACGTACTCCGTTGTTTTAGATAATTACACTAAGTGCAGTGGCGTGGCTGCATAGGTGCAAAATGGGACACCGCATCTAGGGCTTTTGAGAACATAGCGTCCTTGCTCGATTGTAAAGACTTTCATTACAAAATAATTATATTGTTGACGATTGGAGAGATGTTAAGTTTTATGATATGTATTAAGTTTTATAATATGTAGATATAGATATATTTTTAGATTTATTATTCAGACTCCGCCAATTTTTTCTAATTTTTCTTGTATCTTATATTGATAAAGACCATAATACATATACAGCCATAATTACATTTTGCCGTGTAATTAAAAGTTCTCTGTACACAATATTATGTTTTCAAAATATGTTAATAATAATAATTGTATTTTTTCATAAAATCTATTTTTATTTTACATGTGGTAAGTGTTGTTCGTTATATGACATAAGGAGGTTTTAGTAATAAATTGTCATTCAGAGGAATATGAGTGCTAATAATGAAATCCATGTTTGTTTACATGTCGGTTTACTTTAGCACTTTACTCACCTGACAAGTATTTAGAAAATTAATTAATCACGGGAATTGTACTTACCTAAGTAGATATAAGGAAAATAAGTATTTTTTACGTCGTATGATACACGTACATCCTACATCGCCATTTTTATTACATTAACCGTTCGTTCAAATATAATATATTTAAATCTGTGCTGTGTTAAATATACAGTTTTAAACACCTAAAATTTAGTTTTTACATGATAACACTTCTACGTTAATTTAGGTGTAATAAGGAAATAAACGAAAATGGCATGTGATGAAAAAAACAGTTGTTCCAGGCTGGGTTCTCAAACACTTTTTGTCCACTGCACCGCTCACTTTGCGAATAAGCTGGTAAGTTGTCACCGTACCCTATGGACGCTTGCAACACCAGAAGCATCACATGCGCGTTGCTAACCCTGTTGTTTCATGGGCCTAACGCAGGATTTCCAAACGTAAAACAAAGGCGTGGACGATCTTTAGTGGCCAGCATCCTTGTGGATGAGTTTAGGGTCCGGGTTGGGACCCAGATAAGATATCTAGGCCTCATTCTGGACGGACGTTGGCGGTTCGAGTCGCATTTTTAAAATGAAAGGGACTCGGACAGCGAGTGATGGAGGCTGCGTCAGCACTCGGTCGGCTTCTCCCGAATTCGGAAGACGAGTGAAGATGTGGCCCAAGATGGTAGCACGCAAAGCCTTGTGGAAGAGTGGCTCTCAAGTGCAGCTGCCGGAACACACCTATTGATGCTTGGCGACAGATTTTCAACTTGAGGGTGGTAGCTAGCCGTGCGGGCATTTAGAAAAAGCCCTACCACCATGCTGAGGTTTGATCACGATGTTTTCCTTCACCGAAAGTTCAGGCTCATTGCAAAGGTTCGAACTCACGTCGACCGACGCGATGTCCGTACACGCTACCACTGAGTCATCATTGCTTCAGCTTGATGAGTATGGTTGTCTACGGGGCATCACCGGTTTAATACTAAACAAGAACTTGCCAACAATTCTATAGCTTTCTGGTATTACGTATTTTAATTAATTCAACCAATTTGAAAATTAATACTGTATTTTAATCAATGCTAATAACTATCCGATAAAAATCATGTGTCTAAAAATGAATATTATAATTGGTTGAACGGCCATTTTGAAAAGTAGTACGTCTACGTACCTGCTCTGTAATGGCAAACATTAGCGATTCTCAAGGAAACAGGTGACCGAGCAAAAAATTTAAATTACGACCGTAACCATCTGGCGGAAGGAAAGAGATAAAGAACTCGAAACGTGTCAAGGCGAACAAGGTTGAAACACATCAATAAAATATTATCTCCAAACTGACGTTGATCTGACTTCGAGACTATCAATTAAAGTTTGCCTTTGTTGCAATACAAAATATGGAAGTTCTTCACTTATCCTTTGGGAAGTTTCAGGGTATCACCCTATAATCTAAAGAGCCTCATAAGTACTACAACTTGAAAGGCTTTAATAGAATTTAGATTGTCTTTACAAATTCGTACCATTAGTCTATTTCCGTAAGGTACTCAAAATTATTGTGAATATTTTTTTGTATTTACTAACTTTCAATATATTTTTTTTTTCGAACTGACCATACTGTTAGGCTTAGAGGCTCTTGGAATTTACGGCTTTTACAGCTTTACCGGGCTTAGGGGCGAGCGCTTAAGGCACTCAGCCACGAAAGCTTTGCAACAACATCCGAGGGTGCCAAAGTGGGCGAACCTCGGCTCGGAATGGCTTGAGGTATTGAGGTCGGGAGTCATTGGCTTGACAAGCTTGATATTAATATGGAACCCTAGAATAATTTGGGGGATGCAGGTATATATATATACATATATATATAAGGACACGTCACTGGTGGGACACTTTTTCGTCTCGAAGCTTTCCTGGGGACACCAGGATGATATACAGAAAAAGGAAACTGTCTAGTTAAAAACGGTACGTACGGTTACGTTAGTTATATAATACATAACATAAAATTCAAGTGTCTGTTTGTAATGTCAAAATAACAGGTTTTTACTAAATGCATATGAAAGTATACACGGTACCTATAAAAAAAACATGTTCTCTGTCTGTCTGTCTGTTTGTTCCGGGTAATCTCCGAAACGGTTGGACCGATTTTGACGGGACTTTCACTGGCAGATATATGATGTTATAAGGAACTACTTTTATTTTATGAAAATAATTTATGTTCCGCACAAAAAATAAAAAACCTTTTTCTGTAGTCCCGCAAGCGTAGCCACGGGCACAGCTAGTTCTTCAATAAAACCCAAGCGACAATTTTAAATTTGATCCCACTGCTAAACCCTCTTTCTGGTAAAACATGCATATAATTAACAATGACGTTAATACGATTTATTATTTAATAAAGCATTGTGTGTTATTTGCGTTATAATTATCCTATATAATATTATTCACAATAGGAAAACATAAAGTACAGAAAACAATTAATAATACACATATGTCTAAAAATATAAACTGTGCCTACGTATCGTTGCCAGAGGTTTTCCTGTCCGATGCCAACAATGACATTATTATATAGACAAGGAATACCAACAATAAATTATGTTTTGTAATCTCGTCCTCAGTTTGTTGTACTACGAGTATGTAGATTTTCAAAGAAGAAAGTTGTGTTGATAATCAAACTGTTTATTTAGTGAACATTATTACAATTTAACATTTTGGTTGATCATAAGAATCAGTTCTATCACTAACGTTATATTAAAGTGATATAAACATAGAGCAGCGCTTGCTCATTAACATTAACTAGAAAATTATCACTGTTTTAACTTTCAGTTAACATATATGTGTTGTTTTTTAATAATGTGACCGCTATTGAGGTCGCCTGCTATTATGACGGATTGACCGAGTGAAAGTAGCGCCTCCAGATCGGACTGAAGGAGTCTTTTACTCGGGGAGAGATATGCAGAGACAAGCGTGATTGACGGATGGCCAGTCATGCCTATTCTACAGACGGACACTTCCATATTGGTAAGTGCGGGAGGGTCTATTGGCATGCAATAGAGGGAACGCTTGTAGTAGATGAGCGTGCCGCCTCCTCGGGTGGCACGGTCATTTCTGACTATATTGTAATTTGCTATCTTAGGGTCGCGCCTACTGGGTTTTAGAAGTGTTTCTTGTACTAGAAACACGTCTATCTCCCGTTCCCTAAGAAAGGTGGATACTAATTCCCGTTGTGGAAGGAGGTTTCGCGCGTTAAAAAAAGAGATGTTGAGGCTCCTAGGTTTAATGCGAGCCATTTCTAGTTGGTGTGTTTAAAGCTGCAGCACGGGACACACGCTGGAGCGTAGCTGTCAGCTGGGGAAAGCGTTTGATCGCTTCAATCATGCCGTACTCAGTGCCGCACTGATCGTACGCTAGCACTTCTTGGAAGTCGTGCTCGAGAAGAAGCATGGCCATATAGTCGAGGCCGAAGCGTTGACTACATAGCGGGGAGGCCTGAGCCTTGGGAGGTTGCGGGCGGGGCCTGGGGCCCCATGCTGCCTGAGGGGCTCGCATGGGCGGAGGAGGCGCGCGGGCGGGTGCCACCGGGGCGCTGGAGGCGCCCGGGAGGCTGGGGAAAGCCTCCGGCGTGATCAGGGGCTTTGGCTGTCCTACGGCGGGACGTGCCCTCTGAGGAGGGGTGTCACGCGTAGGGCGCGGGGCACGGGGACAGCCGCGATAGTTCGCGAGGTGACTCTCATTGTCGCATAGCACGCAGCTCGGAGGGGTAGATGACTCCCGAGTACGCGTGCACTCGCTCGTCGCGTGGTCCCCAAGGCACTTAACGCACCTGGGACAGAGATGGCAGTTGCGTGCCGAATGCGCGTACAACTGGCAGTTGTGACACTGCGGAGGACTGCGGTTCTTGTGTGGGGGCTCTACGGCTACTCCGGAGAGCTCACACACTTTTCTGACATTAAAAATGACTCTGCCCTCGGGGGTCAGTACCAGGATGACTAAGATCATGTCGAGTGGTCTGTTTTTAGATTGTCCGCCGTGCATTCTGTGCACTTCGCGGACAGGGAGGGCCTTCGCTAAGAGGTCAGTTTTGACCTCCTCGGGTGTGATTTCCACCGGGATGCGGCGGATTACAACCCGGAGGTGACGCTCTTCCTCCAGGGAGTAGGTAAAATATTGTAGGTTGCTGTCTCGGAGCAACCTGGTGAACTGTCTATGTTCGTCCGAGGTGGAGACTTGGACGCGGATACCGTTGGCCGTGTTACTGGCCTGGGTGTAGTTAATGCGGAGGTCTCTCAGTTTTTCTGAGAGTTTTGTCCAGACAGACTTGTTCTGGACCGTTTCGGGGGGCGGGCGACGCGCCTTTCTGCCGGCAAAGGTACCGGCAGGCGCTGAGGGCGCTGCGGGGCGGGGGGCGTGGCTGTTTAGCCCGGTTTTTTGTGCCTTTTGTGGGCGGGACTGAGTCTCTGGAGACTCGGGACGCGAACGGGTTGCCAGTTTGGAGGCCTTATTTTTTTGAACGAGGGTGAAGCCCTCGTTATCTGTACCTATCGCCGTGTCCATTTCGTTGGACTCGGGTTCGGAGTCCGGGCTAGCGGGCGAGTAGCTGTCGTTTGTTGCTACAAGCGACGGTGTCTCCGCTTCGGGGACTAGTGAAGCAAAAGAGTTTTTGATCGGTAGCGCAGAGGGCGCTGAGATCGCGGCTTGATTGCCCGGGGAACGCGAGCGCGATGACGGCCGTTTGTACGGCGTCTGACGGTGAGCGCGGGGTGCCGTTGAGCGGGAGCGCGAGACGGGCTTTTTATCCATCGCGTGGGGCGCGGCGGGGTCGCTGGTGGCCTGTGCGACAGCAATGGCGGGTTGCGCGGCCGCAATGGCCCTATTGAAGTCCGTCCAAATCGACGGGTGAAGGTTCGTTGCGAACGTAACGAAGCTTTCTAGGTCTGGCGAGTTTGCCATTCCGGCGGTGGCGGTTGGGCGGGCGGGGGTGAAGTTAAACCTCCCTGCCGGAGAGGCAGGGGGGTGCGCCGAGTGAATTTAAACGGCTATCCCGAGCCGTGCAAAGGGACCTGCGGGTCACGGTGTAATGACTCGCAGGAAAGAACCTACCGGGCCCTACGTGGAGGTCCCTATCAAGCCCGAGGCAGAGAACGCAGCCGGTATAAATACCTAGCTACGCCCAAACAGACACTCGGGGATGGATGTGTAGCAGGATTGGTAGGGTGGGAAGGAGACACTTGGGGCTTGACTATGACTCTATCAAGGGCCAAGATTCCCAAGCCCGGCCAAGTACTGTCGTTTGCCTCTGAAGGAGGCAACCGAGGGGCGCTTGGGTCACGCACCCACTTGCCTTCTGTTTACACCGAGAGGTTTCCGGCAAGCGACCACTAAAGTGTGGATTTTGTCAAATAGAAACAATTGCACTTAAAAGTGCAGTTTGTGTAGCGTACTGAAAAGTACGCGACACAATGGGTGCGAGCGAGACGGCGATATGCAGGTGCGACGCAGGTGCGATGCAGGTGCGAAGCAGGTGCGCAGCAAAACCGGTCGGTCGTAAAAGGTCACAAAGGCGGCAGAGAGCGGTCGTAAACACGTCCGTTCCCGCCGGCGGTCGTGATCGGTCTCCACACCGATCCGAATCCGATATGCAATCGGTCAATTATCAGGAAAGGGTTGGTCTACTATGAGGATGAGATTTCTTCACATAATTGAGGATTGAGAAAAAATTAAAATCCTCTTTATTTAGACCACGGGAGGGGAGCAGCGGGCACAAATAGATGTAATTAAAGCGAGTGCAAAAAAAAGCATACATACTTTCCATTTTATTAATATTGAAAAGAGCGTAAGTGAAAGAGATAGCTATCAATTGGACAATAACGCTTTAAATGGAGTTTTTGGTGGGATCTCAATCTGTCATGTAGTGGTTTTTATTATTTGTTGTTACCTATATTATGTAATACAGGTGGCATTTTGCATAATAAAGTTTGGTTATTGTGCACATGTGAAGTGGATAGGAAATAATAACATGAATCATGTATTCTTAGATGCCACAAAAACTCCCTAGAAAGTTCTAACATGGCAGCCACCATCTTGTTAGGATCCTGAAATCTACATAAAACTGGAAATGAGATTCATTCAATAATGGTAGTAAAGGTCTTCAATAAAGAGAAGAAGAAGAACACTTCAAATGGCATAGATTATGTTGAACACAACAGTCACTTCAAAAAGTAGGCTGGTAAAAATCTAATTTATTTATTTTGTATTTTACACATACTTTATTATTAATGAGTAATTTAAATATTAAGTTGGTACAATATATTTTATGTACTTTCAACTAGACAGCTTGACATAGATTTAATTTATTTCTTTTAATACCTTAATGACGAGCATAAAGTCTGCCCTACAATCTATACAGGTCGTATTGAAAATCTAAATTATTGAATGTGTGTATAATATGTGTCCTCGTTGATGGATACCTTTTGCAGCTATATCGCCGTACCGTGTGAATATGGAATGGTCTTCACTGGTCTTCACCTTAACTATAACCAGTTCCCTCCTTCCTATGACATTGGATCCTTTAAACGAGGCTTGAAAAGGTAATTTCTGCAAGCCGGTATGACAGCGACTACTGTCGATTACCGACGGTCACCGTTATTTTTGGATTGTCCGTACTTTTACCATCAGGTGCCATAGGATCATATTGCCAAGTTAGTATAAAAAGGTTAAGCCCATTATTTTGCCCGTACCTGCTCCCCCCGGCCAAACGGCTGTAACAGGAGTAACGCCTTCCCTCGATAGAAGCCTATGTGAAATATCTCACCAGGAGATACTTCGATAGCGCTTCGAATCATCCCAACCCGCTCGTAAAATCCACCGTGAACTACGTCCCAGACAACTCGATCCCCGTTGCCAAACGTTATAAACGCCGTCCGCGAAATCTCTTTGTCGATCCCGATGGTCGTCATAAGGCACTCAGCCACGAAAGCTTTGCAACAACATCCGAGGGTGCCAAAGTGGCCGAACCTCGGCTCGGACTGTTCCGACACGCAGACTGATAGCAAAACGTCACAATTAGGAGGAAGTTTTCGAGTCTTCAATTCGCGCGCGCCAGTAACATATCTCCTCCTTGTCTATACTTTAAATAATAAAGCGGAAGGATAAAGGATAAATATTTATGCAAGGATCCAAATCCTCTGTTCCAGAACTTTCGCCAAGATAAGACGCAATGATGTTATCATTGAGATATTTACTTATTTTAAATTCGGCAACAGACCTAGTTAATTTTTAGACGGATCGTCCAAATGAGATAATAAATGTTTCTGCAAATAATGCTATAAAGTTGAGTCGCCTTAAAAGCATTAGAGTGCCCAAATACGTAGAGAGATCGCGACCTTACAAACAATAATGACCGTCCAAGTGTGAATTACAGTATATATTTCAAAAATAACTTAAAAATAATTTGTTCAGAACGAAAAGATGACATGAAAAGTAAAAATACCTTCTTACTTTAATTATAAACTCAAGAGATATTACATCACGTAAAAAAATGTAAGTTTAAATTTGCTACTATGTTAAGTGACTACCAAATAATTCAGCTAAATACAACTGTAATATAAGACTTTTATATAATAACACGACAAAATGACGGCAAAATTTCATATATTAATCAATATATTAAATAAGAAATAACCCTGTTATTGTTCACGGCCGAACATCTCTAAGAATCTTCTCCGTTATGTTCCATTTTAGAACACTTATGAATTATACAAATATTTTACACTATTTTTTAATCTTTTTTTCAATCAGCAAGGTATTCTAATCAATAATAGGAAACACTGTATAATGTATTCTATCTTAAACATTTAAATGTAGGCAGCAACAAGCTAGTTTCTTTCTACGTGGTTATATGGCGCATGCTAAATCTATAAATTTAAATATCCTTGCATCGTTAAACAATGTAAGGATAACCAAAAAAGAATGAATGGTAAAGCAAAATAAACAGATACGGAAGTACGTAGGAGGTCGCTATTTGAATTAAAATGTCCCCTAAAGATAATTCAACTTCAATTTATTTAATGCCAATGTAATACGTATGTCGGAGGTCGGAGAATCGTGTCAGTGTCGAAATTTAAAAAGAAAACATGTGGTTATAGCAACGAGATAATAGTTTCTGAAAGCTACTCAAAATACGGTGAAAATAAAATAAATGGTAATAAATTAGAAACGCTACGTGCTAGCAACAGATGTACTCTGTGAACTACGCACCCATATAAGCAGACAACGATGAGCTTAAATGATGATTCTCGCTAGAGGCGCGTCGCATCGTAAGAATCGTAAGAATTACTCAAAAATCATAAAATTTCAAAGAAAAATATATGAGACGCGTTTTTTTTATTTTTGTATGTTTAGTATTGGGGCCACAATCTCACCTGATCTTAAGTGACGATGTAGCCCAAGATGATAACACGCTAAGTCTAGTGGAAGACTGGCTCTCAAGTGCATCTGTCGGAACACACCTATTGGAGCTTGACAACAGATTTTCAACTTGGGGGTGGTAGCTAGCCAGGTGGCATTAGAAAAAGCCCTTCCACCATGCATAAGTAAACGGAAGTTATGAAGTAAATTATCAAGATAATATACTATGTACTTACATTCAAGTTTCAATTCCAGCGAGCGTTAAGTTTATATACACGCTTCTATTCTTTGGTCTGTGATAAACGCACGTTTTTTTTACCTTAGGAATCGTTGTGACCTTTGACGCACTATGTCAAGTTCGCGTTGTGATTTCACAATGGATTAACTTTCGATATATATGTACTACCAATAGGATTCACTAAGATAGAAAAATATTATTTATAGAATTGTAACTTAATTCGTTCAATGAAATCCTTTCGACGCCCGCACCTAGTATATAATAGGTTGCTTTTCTAGTTCTAAAGAAGAAGAAAATACGGAATATTAAGCCAAAAAATTGTATCATGAACAATTCGAACGTGACACAAAATCATAGAAAGTGAGTGTGAACGTTGATTATATAGACGTGTATTTAACCAAAGTGTGTAAATTTACAATATTTCATATGTATGTATGTATAAACCGGTCCAGGAGGCATGTGGATGAGTAATACGCTAAAATTAGTGCAAAGACAAAACAGATAACACTTCCGAAACCATGGGGTCCTTGGCCTCCGTATGCATCCGTTAGGATTTAAATTCAAATCATCAACGGTACGGATTTGGCTAACGGATGCCGACCCGACGCGACGCGGCCGTGTGGATGCGAAGTGCGAACGTATCGAAACAGACCTACCATTGTTCGTTCACAATCGATTGTGTTTTAATCTCAAAATGTTCTCGGTAATACAACAATAGTCCTCGTTTTATTTTTTAAAGCTTCTACCTGCGACTTCGTTTACGTGAAAACGCTTTTGGAACTCCACGGAAATTACGTATATTATCTTGATCATCTATTATTTTCTTTCATTGTAATTTTCTATTAGTGCTTACCACCTAAAAAAAGCGTAAGTATAGTCTAGATTCTTCCTCAGGCTTAATAAGTGCCGGTTCAATAGATAGGTTACAAATCCCCGAAAACCTATATATCCTCAATCAAATAAACAATGCGCGAACTATATATTCGACTGGATTGATAGATTACCCGTTTCTGTAATATAAATCTTGTATTTACCTTAACTTCTGAACTCCACAGCAAGATACCGTAAGGCATTAAGCTATGGAAGTAAGCGAAGTAAGTAAGACTAACCTAGCAGTGGCAATATCTGTTAAATTTGCGAATCTTACGTACTGTGAATGCAGCCGAGCTTAAGCTTCCCGCCAAAGTTTTAATGTGCGGACCCCATTATAATTTTGAATCAAGCGTAATAAGTACTCAAGAAGATAGTTCTATCAACTAAGCATACTAAATTCTCTTCTATCTTGATACCACCACACGCTGAATATTGGATAAGGCAAATTTCATACATTTGGATTTGTTTGCATTTAGCAGTAAATTGTTTAGATTAAACCATTCAGAAATTGAAACTAAAGTATTCTTTAATTGTATAACCTGTAAATCTATTTTTTCACTTGGAATATAAGTGAAGTGATATCTACAAAAATAACCATGTCAGGACTGTTCTCAACCACTAGCGTTACACCATTTATACACATATACGAGAAACAAATATGGTCCCAATATTCACGCCGATTCTAGTTAATGATCTAAAAAATTGCCCTTTTTTACTTATTTTCTGACAGTAGTCTGTTAGATAAGAGATTAGCTGATCGAGACAAGTTTCACGCACACCATAGTGTTTCAGCTAAAGTATAAGCGTACTGTTGTCAACGCAATCGAAGGTCTTTCAGAAATCACAGAACACACCAATTGCATCTTACGACCCCTGCCAGGCCTTAAATATATGATTTAGCAGCGTAGCACTAGCGTCAGTGATTGATTTTGATTTCGTGTAAACTCTAAAAGTCGATGATTTCATTTACCTATAATTAAGTATTTATTTAATACTGAGAACATAGTATGAAACTGTGTCAAATAAATTCCACACATCAATTATCCTCTTAAAATAACACGAACTTTATTACGAATGATACTATTAAAATAATTCAATGTAATTTGTCAAGTAACATGTTATTGTATACTCATGTTTGATCATTTATAGATTACATTACATTTTCAAGAATCTTAAGATAAAGTATAGGACGGTGATAAAAGTTTGCTAATCGTAATAATAATGTATTGAGATATAATAAATATTTCTAAGTATTTCATATCATACAATCAATTATTCCTTAACAGCTTAAATCATTTTCCACGTTTGTGATTAATTATACATTTTTTGAAATTATACATCTTTTAAATTGCCTCACTTCGAGTAATATTAAGAAAAAATATCCAATCCGTGTTCTTCCATTATAGGACACACCAATGATAATTATTATTAGTTAAAAAATATACATTTTGAGACATAATCTTATTACCTTTAACAGCATGGAAGTCGATAAATTAATAAAGAGTAAATAACACCTGCCACAGCCCATACATCTGAACTACATTCCAAATTCCAAATTAACATCCACAACTAGTAGTATTTGCCGGTAAATTTTAATTATCTAATTTACCCGCCTGAGAGCTAAGAAATAAACAAATAACATAATACATTTTCACGCTTTCAAAATCGACAGGCGTAGGATATATTAAAGACTAAATGTGACCCGCGACTTCACCTATGTTAAATTTATTCGATCAACTCTCCACCAACGCACTAGTGTATCTTTCTTATCCTCGTTCTCGTACTTGCCTACCTACAGCTTTCTAAATTGCTAGATGTTCATGGTAAAAGCTCTTTAGCAGTCACTCATTAGATTCTAGATATTAAAGTCATTAGAGTCTTAGCGTGAAATTATATAACCTATAAAGCTTTCAAAATAAATCGGCTAGAAAATGAAAGATTTTTTTTTCCAATCTCACTGGTAGTTCCCCAGATTATGGTGTTCAATAAAAGAAACAATCTCTTGAGCTTTAATAATAGGTCCTTACATATGAAATATGGAAAAAGGAAAAACGATTTTTTTTAAAATTAAATTATACATTTACACAATCGAAGTACATATGTACTTACCATTATTATCTATGCACTTACGCCATTTTACAGGTAGTTCATTGATTCCATTGCTAAAAAAAATGTGGGAGCAAGAATAAATAAAATCTTTGAAGGCGGTTTGGACAGCCTCATCGGAATTGTTTCGTAGGTCACATAAAGATTCGTTCGAGCTGTTTCTGCAGCGCTGATGCCACGGTGGAACTCATATTCGTAAATAACGCGATATTTAAAGTTTCCCATTTTGTGAAACAAAACGATGTCAAAGAAAAATCAAGTGGAGCGAAAACAAATGAATCACTGCATTCTTCTTCTTCTTCTTCTCAATTATGGCTTCGCACTATTCGTGCATTGGGCCAGTGTCAAGTATTTTATATTTGTAACCAAAGCGAGGGAAATTTTCCAGTCTTATGTCGAATTCAGGGCCCTAACAAGATAACGGTTCTCCCTTGTTAGAACCTTCCAGGGAGTTTTTGTGGCATATCAGAATTCATGTTCTATGTTATTATCTTCAATTCACTTCACTTGTGCACAATAACCAAGCTTTATTATGCAAAATGCCACCTGTTTTACACAATATAGGGTCTAAAAACACAAATTTATGAATTAAAAACCACTACATGACAGTCTGAGATCCCGCCAAAAACTGATCACTGCATTCGAAAGACAAATACATAAACAAACCTAAATTTCAAATAAATTTGAATTTGGAATTCCTAATCAAAGGCCAGATATTTGAGACCAGACTGGTCAGTTCAAAAAAACGCCAATTTCATATGTGAGGACCTAATATTAGTAAATATGTATTATAGATAATTATTATGTCGAATTACTGTGGTTGTATTTGAAATTAAGTATTTTAATATTAGATAGCTACAGAGTCCACATATATATAGATAGAGGAGTTGTACCTAATCTATATAAATAAAATGCCTGAGGCTTGCCGTTGTGCGCGCATCACGTAAAAAGTACTGCATAGATTTAACAATGTTTGTCTTTTGGTTTCACAGCTTAGTTACTTGGTCTTTATAAAAAAAAACACGATATCTTCATAAACAATAATTCTGTAGTCCACGCGGGCGGAGCCGCGTGCACAGCTTGTTTAGAAATATAAATATTAATTTAGTAAATGTAACTTTGTATCGAAAACAAATAGGTACTAAATACTTCTTGTGTTTCGAATACGGCGCTTCACAATTCAATGCAAGTCGGGGGCCGACCTTGAATGGAGTGAGATGCCGACACGGCTATCGCGCGCGCCGTTCAAATTTTTTACGTTATATATTATCAGATTTTACCGTGTACGTCAACAACTTACATCATACAGCATATACTATGTCGTGTACGTTGTATTAACAAACACATCATACATATTTATAGAAAACTACATAACTACCGAATCAGTTTTTGATATGACCGATTTTATTCCGTTTTCGCTGATCAATGGTTATACTAAATATTTAATTAGTAATCAATTAATTCGGAAGAAATATAGTGACTCAATATTACGTTTTTTTTTAATTATTTATATATGCGTTGTTGAAAATATGAACCGGATTAATTAGAAAATGATTATTATTACTTGTGAAATAAGAGTTCTTCTAAGTGTAAGATATTCGATATTTTTAATTAATATTAATTATTAACCGCCCGCGACTTCGAACGCGTTTAAAACAATATAAAATGTAATAATAAAAATATATAGCATAGAGTATCACTTGATGATATCGTAGTTTCCTATAATATCTAAGCATCCTGTTTAGAATCGGATCAGTATTTTTAGAGATTACCTTCTACAAACATACAAACTTTACCTCTTTGTAACATTAGTATAGGATCTAAACTATATATATATATATAAATGTATATATGTGCTGGGTAGTGGGACACAACAATAATTGTGTCTGATTGGGTCGCGACCACCATAAATCAAGTGTAACCTATAGGTTTATCACTAGTCACAGTGAATCTCTTTTCTTTTGCCGTGTTTCGGATCAGTCACTAGTCAGGCCGAGAGGCTAGCAGGCTGGCGAATGGCGATGAGTTTTCGATCTCTCGGTGATCGCCGTTCTTTATGGATTGTACAGTGCTTACCATCAGGTATGCATCACTTTGCCGTGCTACTGTAAGAAAAATCATCATCATACCTATATCAAGGAAGTTACTAAAAATATTTTTTCAACAAACCTTAGGAGATCTGAAACAAAATATATTGAAGCATAATTTTATTATTACGGTTTTTAAATGTCAGTAGTTTTGTGTAAGAATCTTAGAATTATTTATAATTTTACCTCGTCTCGTACAGATCTTTCTTTATTAACGGAATAAAGTTTATTCGTGAAAGCAGTGATGCTGCATGAATAGAGAAAGTTAAGTCTGTGTGAACTAAGTATGAAAGTATCATCTTCATGGATGGAAACGACAATGACTTCGCCAGCGATATTGCATTACTGCTAACTGTTGACTTAATTAGAAAGTTACTTTTAATACAATGCTTTTTTTATATTTTCGACTGTAGTTTTTTTAACCATAATACTTTGAAGTATCTCGTTCGGCCTAGTAAACAGGTTTTTGGGCTAAAACATCCGGGTCATGAATTCATACCATCTATATAAAGAGAACTCGCATATGGTTTACAAAGAGATTATAATATACTTATCTTACCCGGCAGACGTTATTTTGCCCTGTCCGGTAGTTAATGGTGCGGTCACAGCGCCATCTATCGTATGCTAATTTAGCAATGAAACATCGTCTCAATAAAACATATTATACTATGATGAGCTCAATCGATTAAGTCGTTCAGAAATTACACGATCACTAACAAACGCACATAAGATTTTTAAATATTATCATAAACAAAATAAAAAAATACTTTATTCAATTTAATCCCTAAGAAGGAACTTAACGTCAAACACTACTACACCACTACTGGTTCGGAAAACATCCCAGTCATCGAGAAGAAACGGCAAGAAAATAGATCGGGCTTACCTTTTTTAATTGTATAAATAATATTTACAGTTAATAATCATATTAATAATTTAGTGGATGCACAAAGAGAAAGACACTTCTAGACAGACGGCACTATCATTCACACAATGATCCACCCTATAACACCTTTTGACAGTAATAAATACCTGCTTGACATGGTCCTTGAACTCACTGGTAAACGTCTGGCAAATCAGTAATGTGCGTCGGGATCTTATTATAGAACCTAACACTATTACCTAAAAAGTTTAGTAAGTGATAGTAGTATAAGTAATATTGATTTTAAATAATGTACATACAAAAATGTTCATTTTACACAAATCTAGAATGTAATTTTTTCTTTTTTGTAGTATGTAAGTAATCAAAATATTTACGAAGAAAGGTTATCTTTTTCTTGTTGTTGTCTTATAATAACAGTTTTCGCATTGGCGCAAAAATGTTTTATATATGTATTAAAATTTTGTACGTTATTATTTGATTGTCACGCCCAGCAATATAGTGTGTTTAAAAGTATAATATTACGTCACATTGATTCGCCAATGTATATTTTATCATTCGCTTCGTCATGTCGCATTTCGGGATCCCTCTTCCTATATATCAATCGCTGTTAATGCCGACAGCTTGGTGAACTAGTTCTTTTGTAGATTTACTGTCAATCTTAATAGTTTTTGTTACGCCTCTAATGTATTTGATTCCTTCATGACATACTTAATAGATCAATGTCAGTAAGTACTAGAAATAAATATAAAGTAGATAGGTAGTAATCTCATCTTTTACACTTAAATAAGATAAATATTTTTAGGTAATTGCCGCAAGAGTCATGTAAAGCGAGTTTTATTGTCGAAAGGTTAATATATAGGATGGACCAATCTGTCAATGATAAAATGATGTCTGGAAGTGTCTCCCTCTCTGTACATCTTCTATATACATATAATAAAATAAAGTGTCTGTTTGTAATGTCCTAATAACAGGTTTTTACTAAATGTATATGTATGTTGCATGTTTTAACGCGACATTTAGCGGCAGTAGCGGGTAAGTATACTATTCGAATCTCAAATGAAAAAAGTCTTTATTCAAACTGAATCTATTTCATCTTCTATTTCATTTTATTAATTTAATAAAATTGAAGTGTCTGTTTGTAATGTCAAAATAACAGATTTTTACTAAATGCATATTAAAGTATACACGGTACCTATAACAAAACAACCATTAAAAAAAATCTCTGTCTGTTTTTCCGGGTAGGTAATCTCCGAAACGGTTCGACCTATTTTGACGGGACTTTCACTGGAAGATAGCTGATATTATAAGGAATAACTCAAGCTACTTTTATTTTTTTTAAATAATCAGGGTTCCGCACAAAAAATAAAAAAGTTTCCACCCGAGCGGAGCCGCGGACCCAGCTAGTTCACTAAAAATCACAATGAACAGTAAACAATACTTATAAATTAGTTTAAAATAAGTATATTTATAAGTCAATAAAAAAAAATTGAAGCAATGATGGCTCAGTGGTAGCGTGTACAACTTCGCGTCAATTAACGCGAGTTGAAATCCCTGCAATGACTCTGAGCTTTCGGTGAAGGAAAACATCGTGAGGAAACCGTAGCATGGTGGTAGAGCTTTTTCTAATGCACGTCTGGCTAGCTACCAACCTCAAATTGAAAATCTGTCGCCAAGCACCAGTAGGTGTGTTCCGGCAGCTGCACTTGAGAGCCAGTCCTTCCACTAGATTTAGCGTGTTATCATCTTGGGCCACATCGTCACTTAACATCAGGTGAGATTGTGGACACTACGCCAACCTATAACGATCAAAAAAAGTATATCGAAAATCAGATGGAGTTTCTTGTCGGCTCTTCTCTTTGACTGGGATATATCCCGAACCACTCATAGTGCCTTTGAAACGTGGGGTATGTACTTAATTGACAGTACAGAACGAAATGATCTTCGCTAAAATATTTCGAATATCGCACCGCGCCATCTATAATCCAACTTTTATTTAGAAAAATCTACGATAATGAAATAAAGTAACTATTGTAAAAATAATTTTTGTTAATTATAAGCCTACTGAGTCAGTTCAAATATTTAACTGTTAGTGAGTTTATGCACTCGTATAAAATTAATCCGTAATTTATATGGATTAAGTACATATAATTCCCCACGCCCTTATATGTATACAAAAGAATATCAAAACTATTATATGTACTTGATTGTAGGCACGACGCGACGAAGCCAGCAATTCACGACCATATAAGGTGAATTCCACACAAGACAGCAAAACTGACGAGCTGTTCACGCGCCGATGCGCTTGCGCACACGAGTCTCCTATAGTAGGCAGGGACGGATTCTGGTAATGTCCATTTGTATGCACATCATCAAATAATATCGAAGTTATGAAAACTGTCTAATTTTACTAATCTGTAAACCGTGTATAATCTATATTTTACAAGAAGACCGTCTAATTATATCATGTAAGTATTTTGGCAGGATCTTTATCTGTCATGGTCGCTTTGGTGGTTTCTATTTTATTTCATAAACTTACGTTATTTAAATCCAAATTATGTAATTTTTGGCAGCATTTTACGTGATGTAGTTTGGCTATTGTGCACAAGTGAAGTTCTCCCTGAACAGTTTTAACAAGAGAACCACCATCTTGTTAAAGCATTGAACTCTAAAGTTTAAAAAATGCTCTATTCACGTGATATTGGCATAATTGTGTACGTTGCTATTAAATAAGAAAAAGAAAGTCGTGCACATGATAAATGTTAAAGAATAAGTGATCCAACTATGTAGTGACGTCTATGCTGTTTAAATTAATTCCGCGGCTGAGTTCTGGTTCGAAGGAACACGTAGTTGGCATCACGTAATGACACACGAGGTGTTCCAACTCAGTCCACAGAAGTGGCAAGCTATTATGACTGACCTGAAGACTACGGTCCTTTTAAGGTTGGTTATACATAGTTACAGGCTGCAGTAATCATTTAAAATCAGGTAGACTGCATATCTGTTAGTTACTCCGTAAAACAAAATAAATAAATGAGTCTTTGATGTTAGATGATAATATTTCAAAAATAAAATTACTAATAACAAGTAAAAGGTTTCAGATTTCTCCTGATGGATATTTAATTTATTATATCTTGGTCTACGCTGTAATCCTACGATATATGCGTTAGATATGAATATGTTCTAGTTAAAAGTAAAAACAAATCAAAAACAAGAAGCTGTCAATATAAATTTTCTTTCACTTTTATTTCACTAGGATACGGCCGCGACTTCGTTCTCATTCATTATTAAAATTAAATTAAAAAACAATAGCTTATGGTGCTCAAGGATAATGTAGCTTACTATTAGTGAAATAAATTTTAGAATTGGATCAATAGTTCCATAATATTGTTACAGCCGTGATACCCAATAACATGCCGTTTCCATTAAAACAATTTATTCGTGCACAAAGATAAAAGTAAAACAAACTCACTATCATAAGTGTTCTCAGTCGCAGCTGTAGCCCAGAGAAAACATTTATACGGTATTCTGGTGCTTTAGTCCTACTGTAGATTTCCTCCGCAAACGGACGAAAATCGCTTCTTGTATTCGCTGTGATGTCCAAGATAGAACTGACCTTAGTCGGAATATGACTGGCTATATCCCATAAAAACTTGGGGTCGAAATTTCGACAGTGATTTTGATTGATTTATCATATATTAATTACGTTTTTTTTATTGTTTACGTTTCTCTGAGCCAAGAGTTTTTTCGATGTGTGCATTTTTTGCGCGATCGCGACGACTTATCTCTTTCTATAAACGTACACTTTAGAAAATTCAGGATATTTCCAGATACTTCTGTAGTGCTCGTAAATAGTGATTTATTTAACGTTTTTTTAAACAAATGTATAGATACAAATGTGATTGAGGGCCCGATTGGGGTGCATGTCTCATGTTTTAGACTACAGAGTACGGCCACGCGAATTTTCTGAAGAAGCCGCAGCTGTCTGTAGAATTCCGAAATATGATATTATACTACATTGTAATAGAACGGTTAATTTAATCTAAGCGACGTCCGACTCCGACTTGAATATCTGAGACGAGTTTTAACTGTTTTAGACGGTTTTTAATAACGTTTCATATGTATTTTTTTCTTAACTGTGAAATAAAATACCGTAGTAAAACCTAACGGTCCAACTAGTCAATAGTCTAAGCGTATTTTAGAACTATGTTTTATCCTTCTTAAATAATTGATGATTGTGGTCAAACAATACCCGTTAACCATATACATAATAACTACATCTATACCCATAACACAATAAAATGACCAATGAGATGAACGAGAGAGAAAACGGCGATCACAAACTGATGTTAAGTGACGATGTGGCCTAAGACACTAAACCAAAGGGACACGAGGGTTACTCTTGATATTAATTCGAATTTGATTTTGTTTCTGATTCGATTTCACTTTTATTTCGAACTCAGTCCTACAAGTGTACTCTTACTTGTACTCAAACCGAATCGAAAATCAAGATTGAGTTATAATCGAACCATATCAACGTCGTTATCTGTATCCGGTCACAGTATACACACAAGTCACCGTAAAGTATTATAAACCTTTGCTTGGGTTATTTTAATTCTAGCATTTTTACATAACAATGCTAGATTGAAAATGGATCGAAGTTAGTTCCGATTCGAACCACAGAACGATCGTGCGCTAGTGTTAATTTCAAGAGTGCCAAATCTCACCAAATCGAATTTTATTCGATTCGATTCAAACCTCGAACGCGTCAAGAGTAAGGCGGCTGGCTTTGAAATATAGCTGTCGAAACACACCTATAGGTGCTTGGCGATACGTTTTTAATTTGAGCTAGCCATATTGTTAATCGATTGTTTGGAAATCGGATAGTGTCAATTGTTAAAAAAACTATCAATTAATCGATTAATTATAGACTGTTCCTCATTGCCGTATTTAATATCTGGGCGACGTATTTGAGTTATGCCCGGTTAAACTGTAAAAGCCTTCTGAATCCTGCTCCTGAAACCTTACGACTAACATAGTAGTCATTTCATCAAAAAAAAAAAAAACGACCTATGCTTGTTTATTCGCGTGATCTCTTGGAAATTGTTGCAGACAGACTAATACAGCTCCATATTGTGTACCTTCATGTTGAAATATAGTTATTATCACAAACGGTAATCATTTCCATGACCACTATCGATACTTTAATATCGATTATTAGATAGTGGAAAATACTATCGATCAATCAATAGACAATCGATGTTTAATTAACACACATATAATATAATTTCATCATGATATTCACCTTCACCGAAAGCAAAATCTCATTATAAAGCACATTTAGAGCCCATGTCGATCGACGCATTGTCCGAACACGCTACCACTGAGCTATTATTGATTGAAAATGATATTCAACATTAAACTCATAGCTTTTACTAATTCCTAATTTGCACAACAATAATTTGCCTCAAATGTATAATCCTTACACACACAAAAAAAAAACATTTTCCACAAGTATTGTATGAACAAGTATGAGGTCTTTTACCATAAAAAGGTGGAAACTCGATAAAGTGATCTTGTTCTTGCACGCCTTGTATGTCATGATACTCGTTGCGTTCACTGTTAATGGAAATTGTTCATTCATTTGAAATGTAACCAGCACATCTATTCTAACTATCCATATAAATAAAATGTAGGTATTCCATAAGATATGATTTTTTTTTAATAGCTACTATATTTTTTTTCCTAATTTTACATTCTTGTACGCTACGATCACAAATGACTGAATTCCATCGGTCTTTTGTTGTTCTATTATTATACGATACCAATGCCGATATATAGGCAGTAAATAGTATGACTAGCTATTAATCATATGTATATATTTCCAGTGAAAAATTTGTAAAAGTTTAAGCATCTAGGGTATACAAATGTGTGAAAACATGAATGACCAATTATTTTAAAATAATGTCGGTTTCAAGAGACTTTATAATGGCATAATTCATTATTGTATCTAATGTAAATAGTAAATAATTGCTATTAATGCAAAAGTTCTGCTATAAGCCATTTCAAGATTATAATTTTTTTTACCGGACACCCGTATATTATAGATAATTTTCTTAAATAATAATTAGGTAGTCCACGCGAGCGGAGCTGCAGGCATAACTAGTATATCATTTAAAAACAATACATACTATAGCTCGTCACAATAACTGTATAGCACTTGATGGTAAGTACGGTACAATTCACATACAACGGCGACCGTCGTTGATATCATGCCGGTCTGCTGAAATACCTCTTCATGCCTCATTTGAAGAACCCAATATCATAGAATGGAGGGAACACGTCGGCTCGGAGAGAATTCCACATCTGCACAGTATGACAAAAGACAGAATTAGCGAACTTATTTGTTCGTACCTACCGTGATGGGCGCACAGAACATAATATAACCCTAACGGGATGGGCGTTACCGTGTAGATGTGGCTCCGTAGACCAGCGTGGTTCTGTAAATAAACATGTTATGTACCAGTTGATATATACGACAATATTTATGATAGTTAATATGTTTGAATTAAGTCCAAAATTTTATGTTTATAAAATATATTTCATTTATTTATGATTTTAGTACAATTTGATTTGTCGTTATTGATAGGTATCCTACCTTATTATGAGTCCGACTACTATATTTCTATCTATATATATATATATATATATATATATACATACGCATACGCATACGCATCCACTGGTATGTGTGGTTTATTTACAAATTGGGATTTTAAATACAATGATATGTGAAAGTTTAAAACAAAATATCCACGCAGCTCTTGTGCTGTCATCTATACTCATCAAATTGTATGAAAATAAGTATCAACGTACGTATTGTATAAAATAAGAAACTTACATTATTGTTAAAGCGCCATCTGTTTACATTCAACGGAAATATAGTACAAGTTCTTAAAAACGTAATTTCAGTAATTGTTATTAATTAAACGTAAAAATCAGAAATTGGTATCTAATTATGAGAATAATAACAACCGATATACTAAATACATAACTAGTATGTACGGAGATTCTTAATATTAATAATTTTGTTTTCTTTAAATAAGCTTTTATAGTCTATGGCTGTAATATTCGCTAAACAGCTGGCACATGACATGTTTCGATTTTCAAAACCATTCCACATTTAAATACATTCATTCTGTTGTCTCTGTCTAACTTTAATATTCAGCCATAGTCTATCTCTTTTTTGTGTTCATATAATGCTAACATTATCAGTTGTTTTACGTTATTATCAGTTATCAGTTCTGTCACATAATACTGTCCAAAGGAAATGAAATATTTATGCGTCATTTCTCGTATGTATTTCTTGAAAAATATAAATGTTCTGTAATTTATAGGTGATCTAATTTAGTTTATTGTTAGCAAATAAGTAGCATCGTGTTAACAAATGACTTTTGGTAAAGGTGGCACTTTGAACTGGAATATCTGTATTGGTAATAATGGAGATTATTTCAATCAAACTATGACAGAAAATAGGTAGGTATAAATAAACACTAAAATATTCTCATACTCTGATTTCTTCTCTTTTTCTTTAGAGACTAAACTGAATATGTTTTTCTGTAGAAAAAGATCTCGAGATGAGGATACATGTGAATTCATGCCGCTTTCTAAAAGGATCAACAATCTTCACATAAACAATAATCTTGGAAACAGTACCACACCGACCCAAGAATCTAGTCAAATAAATGGGATAAACAACGAAAATGTTTCTTCACCAAGCTCATCATCAGACAAGGAACGAAGACCCAGTTACGATCCTGGAATAAGTTCTTCGCAGAGTAATTACTACTTTGAAAATAAACTGCTGTTTGAATTGCATTTAGAAAGAATACAAAGATCTGGACAGCAGTTCCCTTTTTAACTATGATTTTGGATAAGTTGTGTGTGTTTTTGTTATGACAATGATTAGCATGTATTTAAATTTAAAATAAGCTATTTTATATTAAATCATGTTGAAAATATTATAGTACAAATCTTTTATTTTAGCCATATACAAACTTATTTTTGAATGATGCCAAAAACAGATTGCAATTATTGACCAATCATAGAACAGTTTATCCGCCACCTGGTGTTACAATTGAGTAACTTCTAAACAATATGGCGGGTTTCGTTACTGGTAAATGGTAAAAGAGAAGGGGAGTTGTTATTATATTTTATTATATAAATATGGAAAAGTATTGAAAATATTAACGTGTGAGGATTATGCTGCTTTTAAGTTGACAAAGAGTATACAAAGTAAGGTAAGTGTAATTATTGATTTGTTTACAACGTGTGAATACTTAGTACCCATGACCTTATTTTGGAAGCGGTACTCCGTAGTACCGTTAGAGAGGGTGCGTGGCCATCGCAACGCCAGCGAGAGTGCCGTGGGAGCCGCGCCAACCCCTCCTCTCGCGATTTTCCTGCCGAGGAGGTAGGAGTCGGGAGCGGGAGTGATTTGGTAACGGCACATGGAGGGGATCCCGCATCTTGGTGGGGATGCGTCGCGTCCGCGTGATGGACGTTCGGTCGACCAAAAAGGACTGGTAGGGGTGAACAATCTTCGATTTTCGTCTAGTTCCGCCCACGACCACGCGGTCACTATGAAAATTTGCAAACTTTCCTATGTTTTGAACTTTGTTTGAAATTGCGTAACTGGAACTAAAATTCGACCATATTTACAGATATTCCTTTGTCTCAACTTTACACTGATAATAAACAATATATACATATAGAAAAGTAAATTAAAAAACAAGACTGCATAACAAATATATTATACATATTTTTGACGTAGAACATTCACACCCAGTACAAAGAACTTAAAAAAAATTTAACTCATATAATTGAGGTCAATGACTGTTCATTTTGACCTCAATGATAAAAAAGTTTTTGTAATGGAATCTATAGTAAAAGATTTTATTCAAAAAAAAAAAAACTGTTATTGTTATTATACATAAACCCAACAAATAAGTGTACAAGTAGTGTAACAAGATTACTCAACAGATGAGTTCCACACAGCCACTGAACCACAACCACACACCGCTGTGTGTCTTGTGAAAGTACACCAAAGAGAAAGTGAGGATCAAGCTAGAGCTACATACGCGTACACATAAATTGTCAGTATGTATAACTAACTGGTCGGGCTTGTATAAAAAACTTTCTTTAACCCACTTTCTTAGCCTGCCACGATCATCTTTTGCCTCTCACCGTTGAATTAATTTTAGTGTTGTGTGTCTGGTGGTCGGTTGTGGTATGCCCTACCAGTGTCCCAGTGTAGTCCCGTGGTCGCGGCGCGGTGGTGGGATGTCGGGACGTGGGGATACATGCCAATATGTGTGAATGACAGAAGTGGTGTGGCACAGTGCTTTTTATTATTGTTTTTCTTCTCCGCCAATGAAGAGGGGGATTATGTGTGACATGCAGAAAATGCCCACTAGAGAAGATGCGTCTTGGTACTTCTTTATTACATTACATTTATTACTTATTTACATTTATTATATTGCTTTGAAAATATAACATTTAAATAAAGTAACTTGCTTATATATAAATATAACATCAGGTGTACCAAAAACCAGCCAGCTATAATCAGCTATACTTAAATATATTTTTTAATTTAGTATATATTATATGTTTATCATGTATAAGTACATAGTTATTTATTTATATTATGTTGTTCTTTTTAAGTGCATACTACCACTGACTTTTTTCTGGAACGTCTTTGTCCCAAGGTTGCGTAAAAGAAATTGATGTTCTTTAAATTAGATTACCTATGTAACAGTGTACAATCAAGTTTAAATATTTAAATCCATCATTCAAAAATAAGTTCATCCATCTTCCTTTGGAAAAGGCCTGGATTTTCCAATAAAGTCTAAAATAAAACCTACAAATATTATATTAATCAAAATATAGGAATAACTTTATTACAATATTATAATATATATATTATAATAATAAGTATTATAATATAATGATATTCAAGTTAAACTACAAGTAGAGGATGACATCCAACTCATTACCAGAAGGAAACATTACCAGAATGCTGGCTGCATTGCCTCATTGTATAGCAATACTTATTCGCTTACCGAGGTATTGGATAGCTCTTAATCAACTTATAATTCAGAATTTAGTTACAACTTACAGAATAAATTTCCTTAGAGAATCAAGGTTTATCAAATGAAAAATATTAAAATGCAGATAGATTATCTTTGTTCTTTTTACTCCATTATTCCATTCCATAATAGAATGCAGAGTGTGTCCTTTCAATATGAATCCTGCAACTTATCAACTGAACGAATATATAAAAATAGATTAACATGTTAACAATTTGTCATAATAGAAATCAGAATTTCCACTTTTAAGCAATTATATGTATATTATTTATTGTAAACTGTATATGTGATCCTTCTCAAGTTTACATGATTTTTTACTTGGTTACAAATTCATCTCAAAACTTACTATAATATCACAGATTGTAGGTAGACTTATTGTGATAGGTGTTATCAAATGATTTCTTATAAATACTGTCTAAGGCTAACTAAATGTGTATATGGCTAGTCTATTTTTTTGTACTATATTAATTATACTATATGAATCATAAATATAACTATGAGACAGACCATAAAATCACTTCCGCTTTCAAACAAATTCTACAAACAAAATGTCACACTAAAAGAACAATGAAATTTATTCTATATAGAGAAATAAATCAATGTTTTTTTCCACTGCATAGTTATTAATATAATAATGGACATAAATAACAGGTATTTCTAACTGTGAACTTAGATAAATAATTACTGACTGAATGACTAATTTACATAAATTGTAACATTGTTATTCATCAATTTAAATTCTACACATTGTTAAAAAAACACTATGACGTTATTTATACAAATTATAATTTGAATTGTATAAATAAGAAACAATTGAACTCTTTATAAATTTATTTAGTTAACTAGCTTTTGCCTGCGACTGGTGAGCTGTCTATTGTAAACTTTTAATACTAATACAACTACTTACCAAACTGTCATCGCAATCGGATGAATGGCTTAAGACAAGGGACAAACAAAGAAACATTCATTTTTATATAATACTAGCAACCCACCCCGGCTTCGCACGGGTAGCAGAATACGACAGTTTGATAGATTGGGATGAAATACAAGGTAAATTGAAAATGTAATAAACCCCTGACACAAATAATCTATTTATTGAGATCATTCCAATGAGCGAAACACGATATCTCTGCCGTAAGTTGGTGTGTCTTATCTGCTCAAGTTTATCATGGAACTAACAGAATACCAAATTTCGACTCGATCAGACTTGTGAGAAATGCTCACACCCAATTTATCAACTAGTAAAGAGCTGATAATCTTGAAATGGATAACTCTTTTTGATCGGGGGGGGGGGGGTTAAAAATGAATGATGAATTATTATGAAAGCATTCGTTGGTACTGCCTTTGGCTAATAGATGTCGTTACTTGTATTATACAAACTTCCACCTCATCTTTTACACCCTTAGATATTGAATTTGAAAAAACTATGGAGTACTTCTTTTTCTTTTTAACTGAATTGCTAAATATGTACTAATTTTCACAGATGTATCTTCTAAAATGACGCTTTTCATACAAATTTTCAGCCCCCTTTTCACCACCTTAGGGGTTGAATTTCCGAAAATCCTTTCTTAGTGTAAAAGGAACCTGCATGCAAATTTTCACGGTCCTAGCCCCAGTACTTTGGGCTGTGCGTTGATGAATCACTTGGTCAGTCAGGACAAGTAATTATAATTTATAGATATAGATTAATTCAATAAAAGTAATTTCTCTTCTTTAATAAATAATAATATAAAAACAATTATCCTCCTTAATAATTATAATTATTATATAGAATTTATATACAATGAATTAAGTAATTAAATACGTTTTCATTGTGTTAACAAAAATTGAAATTGTGTAATTTAGCAAACTGCCTCACATTTTTACCTGCATTAAATATTTTTCCCAGCTCCTTAGGGTCGTAGCACGTTCAAACATACAAATTATTTAGTAGTTTGGATGATAAGTAACCATTCAAAAGAAACAACATCTTTTTAGATAATTAGTTTTCAGTATGAGCTAGTTAGTAAGTTAAAATTTCAAACTTTAGCAAAAGAGAGCGCAGTTTTGAGTCTCGCTAGTTCTATTTGTATATCGTGAGAGCGACCTGGAAATATCCAGTAATATTTAAAGGACCAACAGGACTGGTGTAGTGACTATTCATTTATAACTCCGTGGTCGCCGTTCCCACAAACACCGAGATATCAACAATTATATAATTTTCCCACATACATTGGTACAACAACATCATTTCTCAAGCGTTTAGGTTTCGTCACGATCTATATAAATAAAATGATTACGGTTTGCTGTTGTGCGCGCAAAAACTACTGGATAGATTTTTTTTCACTAAATATCACGATATCTTCGTAAATAATAATTCTGTAGTTCACACGAGCGGAACCGCGGGCAAAGCTGGTAGAAAATATACGCGAATTCCGAAAAATTCTTGACATGAAATGAACTCTGCCTGTCTACACCACTATGACTAACTTTCTCGTATGACTAATTATTATGTCTGGCTATAATATAAAAAATATATATGTAGATGTTTTTCTGTAAACGTTTATAACTATATATTTATTATAATTATATATTTAACATACTCATAGAAGTATATGGCGTTCCTATTTACGTATAATCAGCCCGGATCTAGGCTGCTGAGGAAGGAGGTCAAGTCGAGGTACCTGCCCCGTACGGCAATTTAAGAGGCGTCAAATTCATATGTTCAAAAGAAAACTTGTTTCATTAAAGCGCCTAGCACCCTGAGCGCGTTATATATACCATTGATTGATCTGGTTTTGGAACGCATCCTAAGTTGATTTTTGTACGCGTGCGTATTAAGTCTGCCAGGGGAAATCTCGTCTGATTTAAAACCCTCAAATACTGAAGCCAATGTTAAGTTGTTGTCCAGGTGAAGCAATGATGGCTCAGTGGTAGCGTGTACGGACATCGCGTCGATGGACGTGTGTTGGAATCCTTGCAACAAGCATGAGCTTTCTGTGAAGGAAAACATCGTGCTGAAATCATAGCTTGTGGCAGGGCTTTTTCTAATTTCCGCCTGTCTAGCTACCACCCACAAGTTGAAAATCTGACGCTAAGCACCAATAGGTGTGTTCCGGCAGCTGCACTTGAGAACCAGTCCTCCCACTAGGTTTAGCGTGTTATCATCTTCGGCCACATCGTCGCTTAACATCAGGTGAGATTGTGGCCAGTACGCCAAACCTATAACGATAAAAAAACTTTACTGATATAAAGTACAATAAACCATGGAAGCGCTGCTATTGAATGGAAGTTTGCCTATGTTATTTCATAACTTTGTTTCGATACATTATAAATTACTTCTATATCTAGAACTAGATGCCCTCGATCGTATTGAAAAATTAGCCACCAAAGAACAAACTAACTAGTTGGGTGTGGTAGAACGTGACAATTGTCACGCTTTGGCGAGTTGCGATCCGGGATCAGGCGGAGTATATCTATACAAATATAATAAAGTGGAAGAGTTTTTTTTTGTTTAAACACGCTAATATCTGGAACTACCAGTCGGATTCGTTTTTTTTTTTTTTTGTATATGATTGCCAGATTCACGTTGAATAGTATAGGCTATCTAGAATTAAATATTGCTCCTTAGTACATCTAAAAAAAGTCCGCTGTACTATATATATACTTATCTCTTACTCATAAGCCACAATATGGTATGTGATTTTTTTTATTGAAAAGTAATTTTGTGCATTATTATTAGACATTGCATATTAATCTTTACATACGAAAGTTACTTAATCATCAAGACAATTTTATGTATATAAATTTTGCCCTTTATAGCATGCTATTTAGACGAACAGTTTCGGAGACAATGTAAAATTAAAATAAGTCAACATTCGGCTTGGGTCTATGACTATAAATGCAGTGGTGCGAACGAGCCGTGTGAGTTGTGACGCATAACCCTGGCCGCCTGATAAAAATTTGTCTAAACCGAAGTATTATAAATCATCGATCATCGTCAATCCTTCCTTTTAAATAATACGCGGGCACAGCTAGTCTAATAATGTAAAGGTTGGTTGGGTAGGTATCTGTACCCGACTGGGTCGCGATCACTATGTACTTTGTGATTAACCCTTCACAGTAACTTTATTTTGGTTTATCGTGTTCCGGGATCAGCCGGATGGGAGACATAATAGCGAGGAACTCTAACCATTGTTTTTAGATTGTACTGTGCTGTTCAGTGCAGGCCACATTTCTGCCGCAATGCAGCAGTAGTCAGCCTGAATACAGAACGGTGTGGTTAGTAATACGCCTTGCTACATGAGAGTCTCCAACTCAATCCTCAGAAGTAGCAACCTATTATGTTTAGCACCAGGTCTCAGTTACATGATTGTTACTTCATAGTTCATTAAAAAAACATAATTCTTATCTATTTTGCCAAAGGAAATTAATCTATTTTCTGAATACCCTAATAAATACTACGCTAAGCTTAAATTTACTACCTTGATATTTGATATTATTGCTGATTTAAGTTTATGAAGTTTGTATCCTTACTGTGTATAATTTGAAATTGTAAAGCAGTAACTGTTCACGTTGATGGTACAAGTTCGTAACATGCACCTAGGTATTGAATTTGATAACGTCGTTAATTAATACTTGTGACGTGTCACTTCGTTTGAAAATCAAGTTTTTGACGCTATCTTGATCTATATTGTATTGGTTTTTACTTTGATTCCAAAACTTATGTTATTTGACCCTGTATTATATAATTTTGGCGGTATTTTACGTAATATATGAATATGTACTTTGGTTATTTTGCACAAGGGGAAGTGGATTTATAAATAATAACTACAACATGTATTTTAAGTTGTCATAAAAACTCCCTGGACATTTTTAAAAATGGAGCCGCCATCTTGTTACAGCTATGTTTAAAGATTACAATAATAATTACATTAGAGGCTTGTTTAAAGATTTAAAACATAATTAGAAAAATAGCTATTCTATTCACGTGACATTTGCAGAAATGTGGATGAACAAAATTGCAGCCATTAAATAATTTAAAAAAATGAAATTAAACTTATGAGTAATAATTGTTTTTTTTTTCAGCGACGAAGATACTGAGATGAATTTCGCTACGTTCTCGTCGATGGGAGCCGGCGGCACGCATTTTGTGACAACCGGCGGCCAGCTTCCCGTCGCTAAGTTACAGCAAAATGTTTCGAACAATGGAACAACCTTGTCTCAGGTATAATATTTTATTCTTAGCATATTGTAGTAGTTGTTATTCTATAACCCTTATGAGATACTTGTCTAAGAGTGTAAGGGACAAAAAAGGTATCTGTTACTTGATGATAGGGTTGTTGCTGATGCATTTTTTCACACAATAATGTAAATATTTTCTTTTCAAACTTGCCAAGCTAGAAATACCATATCAAATAAGTAACAAAAAGTTTTGTAAATTAATTGATTTTGAACATACATTCCTACAACTATAAATAAAGGAACAGCTATGGAACCTGGCACCCGTTAGTTCTCAGCTCTTTTGTCAGTAATACTACCCCGAACGTCGTTTCTACCGAACTTTGAAAATTGTCTTTCTGAATTATTCCTTAATAAAGTATAATCCGTCTAAATCATGTCTTAAATTTATTAGTGATGTCTTTAGTTGAACTTTAGTCTGATTAATCTACAATTTCTTTACGCCTTTATAAATTATGAAATCTGAAGATGTTTATTGAGTTTTTCTACATTTATACGCATTATGATACTGTTAGACACCAACGGTAATATTAAAATACTACAGCCTTTATGTAACGTCGAGTGAAAGTTACATGGGCACGCGTTTGCAACTAAATCTAACGTACAATACGATAGATGAAATCATTCCCACACTTTCGACCAGTTGCTAGAACTACTGATTCTAAGGAACGTTATATCCTTTTTTTAGTTTATGAACGTTTATTTTCTATCAACGTAATACTAAACAAAATAGATTATATATTGTATCTGTAAACAAAGTCACGTTTTCACTATAAACCTTGTTAGCGAAGTTTGTACAAACATTAAGTTGTTTTTTAAATATGTCGAACAAAATTTATTAGGTTTTTACATATATTACTTTACGTACATCATAAAAATTTCAAATGTGTCTTAATGCTTATTGGCCGTTTTAAGGTATTGTACAATAAATTGCCCCAGTAGTCATCCTTTCCATCCATCCATTTCCGTGAAGCTATACACAAAAACTGACCTTATTTACGTTTACTTTGGTAGATGTCAAACTTTTAAGCCAAAACGTAAATTCGATAAAAGTGATGTGAAATAAAAATTACTTTAAAAATTAACCTTCAAAAAAATAGGATTTCGTTAACTTCAGTAAAAAGCATGTATTACTTGACCTTGATGGAAAGGACATAGCTGAACAGTGCTTTGAAGTTATTATAATCCTACATTTTAATTAGCCTACAAACGTCACACAAAATCTATGGAATGAGAGTGCTAACAGAATTTTTTTCTTCATTTTTGGTATTTAACCCGTACGGTTACGTCTGCCTAGTTGTTTTCACGCATTTTACTTGAAGTCACTATTATAGCAGTCAAGTTGTACTCCGAAAGGGCGTCAGTATTGTCCGGTTTTGTCAATATAAATATGTCATGGAAGGCTTTCCTTTTCTGTTAATTCCATCAATATGTGATGCATATTTTCAACTTTATCGCATTTTTCACAATTAAGCAAAGTAAATTATTTTAAAGGATAGTAAAATTTATTTAGGGTTGTGTCTGGAATGCTACTCGTGGGCGATAAAAATTAGCTTTTTAATAAAAACTTTAATTCAGCGTTTGATAAAAAAAATGTTGTTAACTTCATCTGACACAAGATATACGGGAACGGAATCTATGGGCGATAACAATTTGGTTTCTGAGAAACTTTCAATTCAGCCTTTGATTACCTTTTTACTTTTTTGTTAAATTCAACTGACATAAGATATATGGGAACCGAACATATGGGCGATAACAAATTTGGATTCTTAGAAAAACTTCCGATTCAGCGTTTGATTACCTTTTTGTTAAATTCAATTGACATCGAATAATGTATGGGAACGCAACATACGGGCGATAACAATTTGGTTTCTGAGAAACTTTCAATTCGGCGTTTGAGTGGCTTTTTACTTTTTTGTTAACTTGAAACTGACATAAGATATACGTAATATATTTTTCAGGTGGTCGGCATGGTGGGCGGTGTCACGATGGGCGATGGTGTTCAGTACATGCGCGCTCTCGAAGGCGGCGCTACGTTGCAAGCTACGCCTCAGATCATCTCTGTGCCTATAGCTCTGCCAGGCGCCAAGCCTGGTATGTATTGCCATTACTTAGCTATCAATTTTAAAATTAGTTCTCTCGGTGACTAGGAACTTTTAAGTACTGGAACCGCAATATGACTGCGCTGCCCTTGATATTGAGTTCAATATGGGATGTGAATGTCTGACAAATTAAAATCTTCCTTATAAGTTTGTTAAATATTGTAAAAAGTAAACACATAAGGAGAAATATTCATTACGTTACCCTGACTATAATTAAAAAAAAACCTTATTCTTATAAAAATGTATTAAAACTTATTAGCTTCAAACGTGTTACAAAGATTCAGGGTTACATTTAGGGCCGATTTTTCAGACTTTAGATAACTTTAATTGGGGAATAATTTTTAAATTTTGACAGGTCTTCCATACAATATCTGTCAAAACGATTCTTCAAATAAAATTATCTGACAATTGAAAAATCGGCCCTTAAAGTAACAATTAATAGTCCGAATAAAATTTTGTATTTACTATATATCGGAATAGGTAGTGCATTTCTACCTAAACTTCGAGGAAGGAAGTAATATAGAGTGGATACTACAAATAATCCTGGAATGATAATGATTATATTTTACATTAAAGAATTTATTTGCCTATTACCTTTATGTAAAACAATGCAGTTTAACAGTCTTATTACGGAACCCTAAAAACATAATTTGATTCTAAGAAAAAACAATTTGTTAGGAATGTATTCAAAGTGCAATATAAATAATCTATAATATATCATCTATACATCTTTTAAACCTCAAAGTCTCTCTGTCTGTTTGTCCGTTTGTTCTTTTCACGCGAAAACCACTTATCCGATTTACTTTGTTCTTTTTTATAATTCATAGATCTGTTATCAGGGCAGGTTTTTAGGAATTATTTGGTAGATAAAGTAAAACACGAAATAAGCAGTGACGATAATGGCGAATCAATTAGAAAAATTAACCTTTTGGTGCGCTTATATGACTTACGCTGAGTAAACTATAAGATATATATCAAATTAATGTTCTACATAATTGCTTCGCTCGCGTGGACTGCAGAATATCGTCGGTATTGTGGTGACTGTCGCACGCTGATTAAAACTGATTATTATTTTATTTGTGCGGAACACTAATTCTTTTTCTAAAATAAAATAGCCTAATTTATTCCCTATGAAATCAGAGCTATCTGCCAGTGAAAGTCCCGTCAAAATTGGTCCAACCGTTTCCGAGATTAGCCTGAACAAACATACAAACTGACAAAAAAAAACTGGTTTTATGTTATTAGTATCATATATGCTTTCATACGCATTTATTAAAAAGCTGTTATTTTGAAATTACAAACAGACACTTCAATTTTATTATAATATGTATAGATAATGACGTTTTCATCCCAGGGTTCTTATAGATATGAATGTAGTATTCACTCTATATTACCTCCTTCATCGAAGTTTAGGTAAAAATACTATATTAATTCTGATATATGGTTATTACACACAATATAATTATGTATTTTAAATTGCTAACAAAACAAATTACTCTGATGATTACCAGGTGACCCACAACAGACTGTTCAAATACAAGTGCTTAATCCTAATATACTACAAGCACAGCAACAACCAAAATATCACATGCAAATACCGATACAAGGATTACAGCAAGGTAATTATTATTGTTTTCTTTTTAATTGTGAACTTAGCAATACAGTGAATGCTCCTTATTCGCATACGCTGGCGTAATGGTTAGTGATACGTAAATACAATGTTCAACAAAAATATTGCTCCTTAGTACATCTAAAAAAAAGTCCGCAATACTATATGCCTATCTCTTATACATAAGCTACAAAAAGGTATTATGTGACAAAGTTTTATTCAAAAGTGATTTATGAGCATTATTATTAGGCATGGCGTATTAATCCTTATGAACGAAAGTTACTTCGTCAGTCTGGAAGTGACTCCCTCTCTGTACATCCACTAAATTATAAATATGGTAATATGATTATTAACTGTAAACATTATGGTACAGTTGAAAAAAATTAAAGGATAAACCCGATCGAGTTTCTTGCCGGTTCTTTACTCTCAGATTTAATGAAGCCAGCGCTCACTTGTGGGATATAAAAAAACTGACGAAATAATTAGATTATTGCGAAGTCAAGAAATCGCAACTTTTCATAATTGCAGTTCCATGATATTATTTTTGGCATATCATGAAATGTCAGTACAGCAATCTTTGTTGTGTAATGAATGTTTTTATAATATATGTGGCCATATTTTTTTTCGAGTCTGGCATTTGGCCATTGTAATACCTGATGTGAAGTATTAATATATTTAAATGTAATAAGAGGTTTTTGGCGGGATCTTTATTTGTCATGTTGTCGTTTACATTTTAATTCATAAATTACGTTATATGGCTCTATATTATGTAATGTTGGTGGTATTCCATGTCATCGGTTATTGCGCTCAAGTGAAGTGAATTATAAATAAGAAATAGAAGCATGAATTTTAAGTTGGCACAAAAACTCCCTGGACAATTTTAAAAAAGGGCCTTTACACAATCTGGTTAAAATGATGCTTGAACTCTGAAGATTAGTAAAGAAAAACTCTTCCCATATGACATTGGCATAATTGTACATAAACAAACATTAACATAAAGAAGAAATTTAATAAATAGTGCCTAGGCCAACAATGAAACCGGTTGCTTGGTGACACAGAAGTTTCAAACAGGTTTAAAAGATATCCTATCTAATTATATAGTCATGTCATACAAGAGTTTTATTACTAAATCCGCATTGCTTGAATGTATTTTATTTGTTGTTTCGTCGTAGGGGCTGTAGTAACAGTGGCGTACACGCCGGAGACGGGCGAAGCCGGCGGTATACAGCTAGTCGGCCAAAATTCAATGGGTGAGGGTGAGTTCCTTATAGTTAAATTTAAATTCTGTATTTGGCAGTGGTTCCTTAAATATGGTTGTTATAGAAGGAAATTTACTTTACATTTAGATACAGTAGTTTTTCATAAATAATTGGGATATTTACTTTACATTTAGATACAGTAGTTTTTGATAAATAATTGGGATATTTATATTATGGATATTATACAAGCTGATGTTATTACAATGACCTATTCAATATATTAGGCATTAGATTCACCGACATTTCTGGCCGCTTTAAATTATCCAATTACTGTAAATTTTCCTACAGAAAGTGTTGGTGGCGTTACCTTTTTTTTACTATTTACATTTTCGTCATTGTTCATTCCTTGTGTTCCATTAAGTAACTTAACAAAATCTATAGTAAAACTCAACATTTATATAAATAAAAAATATATATACGATTGAGAAATGTAAATGTGTGAATCATACCATTTAATGATTTTTTAATATAATGATTGATTAGGTTTGCAAGTGCTAGCTGCGATACCGCAGGAGTTACAACTCATGCAACCAACACAATCTGAAACCAAGGAACAGTTGCAGCCTAACATGCATCAGGTAATATATTTTTTTAAGCTGTGATGTTAAGGTAATCGTCCCTATTGTTGTCAACATCAAAATTATTAAGTTAAATGTACCTAATTATTCGTTTAATTTTATATATTATACAGAAAATATAAAACACTGAAAACACATAAGTCCAACCACATGTAATAAAAAACACAAACAAAGGAAAAACTTATCATGAAATTACAAATCAACATCAAAAAAAAATTGAGCGATCAGATAATATTTAATTATAGTTCTATATCTGAGTAAAGAATAAATAAAAAAGGTGTTTGTGCGATTCACACACGATAGAAGTGAAATTTCAGTTTAAAAGATATCTTATATTTTATTTAAACAGTGTGCAATATACATACACACCGACATTTGCTCTCTCGCTCTGGCTCACACAAAGAGGAGAGACCGATAATGTGCGTTAAACGTTTAACGCGTTGGAAGTTCCCCCAAAAAGAATCCATATAAATTTTTGTTCCAATGTCTACAAATTGTGGATATAGTAGTGGGAAAGGGGGTTTATTGTATTTTATTTTTATACTATGACAGTTTTTGATAAGCGTGGAACTTCTTACAGGTGTTCATAACACCGAACCAACAAATAATAATCAATAGTCCAGACGACATGAAAGCGCTCAACAACAATACGAGCACCAACAACAACAACTCGAACATCAACAGCATCATCATCAAACAGGAGTGTGATGACAATGATGACGTAAGTGCTAACACAAAAAAGTGTTTTGTTTTTAAAGATAAAATACTAGCTGGCCAGTGAGAATATTTCGTAAATTATAGAATGCGACCAATTGTAACAGCTGTCATGTTAGTTATACAGATTGTTATCAGATGGCGCCTCCTGAATTTTACTACTATTTATATAAAAAGTTTTTTAAATACTCTTCTAACGATGATTTAAAACTATTTTTCGTCAATAGCGCAGAACATACAAAGTATGTTTGAATTAATATTTTTATGAAGAATTAAAGGATTATAGCGTTGTTACGAAAAGAAACATCTTTGAGAAATAACAACACATATTTGATATCAACATGTCAACGGTGTTCAATGATGAGAAAACTATAATAATTATCTACTTGAAGTTTATTGTAAAAAAAATATATCTATGATTCACTTACGCTAACTTATGTAAGATTCGTTATTTTTAGGGAATCTAATTAAAATATAAAAATAAATATAATGTACTCCTTTTTTGTATAGGAAAGTTCACAGGGCACCGAGACGAGCGACAGCATGTCGTGGCAAATCAACACGGGACAGCAGGACCTCGTCAAGTATTTAAGCCAATTGCCGCCACAGGTAATATACATTTTAGGCTTTAATGACAAAGTATGTGTATATATATTTGTGTAATATTTACATTTATAGGTCGCTCGAAAACATCGAGAGCAACCTCTATATATCAACGAAATATCAACTTGAAATTTTTAGAATACTTATGATGTCAACCGTAGACAATAAATACATGAGCAGAAAGAGCATTAATTTTTTTCGAATTGATTTTTGGTGTGATATATTAGCCATGTGCTCGATTGGATGCCTGAGTATTATTAACTTCTTAGAGGATGTAGTTTCATAAGTCTTCCTAAGTATTGTAAGTGTAACTAAGTATCCTAAGCCACTGGTATTTCATGAATCTCTTCAAAACAGGAACCATATTCTTAACAAAGTCCGTGTTTCTTATTTTAACGCGCCATTAATAACCGGACGTGCGTGTAGGGCCTTCGTGATTTACGATAAAACAACTCGGCATGTTTGTTTACAGCAAGCCCAAGCGCTGCCCGTGTCTCTGCAGCAGTTCCTGAAGCTGAACCCGAGCGAGTTGAAGAAGCAAGAACCTGTCGAGACGGAGATGTCGATACTGCCGGATAAGAATGAGGAAGCCGTCGCGGAAGCCATCCTTAGTGAAGGTATGTGATGTTACAATATCAGGTTTATGGAATAAAAAAAATGTCTAAAGCTTTTGTAGATGAATGGGTTGAGGAAGTGTAGCCAGTTGAACGAACTCTGTTGCGACAATTCCCTTTATGGTACACCACCAAAGTTGTTGGGAGTTCGAGTTCTCGCGACGACACGAACGTTCGCCGAACTTTACAAGTGTGGCCGTAGCATAAAGGAAGTTACCTCTGTAATTAACAAAAAGTAGACAAACTCAAAATTAATCTCTGTTAAAAGTAATTTACTAATTGGATTTGTACAACTACATACTATAGGTTTTACAAGTACTTTTATTTTGACTAAGTAGGATTTCCCTCTATAATTTCAGTCTTCTTGTCGATAATGTTTGTCCATTTGTTTGTAAACTTAAAATCAAAATAAAGTATTTTTTTCTGTACAGATGGTACAATAAGGTTGCAAAGTAAAAAGAAGAAGAAATACAAGAAGAAGCCACCGAAGCCGGCTCGGCCGAAGCCCGGACAAGTGGTGATAGCGACAGCGTCAGATGGCACACCGATATTCTGCTGTCCGGAGTGTCAGATGGCATATCCGGAGAAAGAGCAGTTGGAGATCCATTTGATTGTTCACAAGGTTGAGAGGCGGTTCATCTGCGGCATCTGTGGTGCTGGGTGAGTGATTGTATTTAAAAAAGTTTTAATCAAAATAATATTCACCATAATTATTTTTCTTTCTAAACTTAATCTATCTACTACTAATCAAAATTTTAAACAGTCATACTGAAAATTTTGCTATTTTAAAGTTATACTTAACTAGCGGTGTCGTGCGGCTTCGCACGTGTTAATTACGGAATAAATGTTAACCTATAAATTGAGAAATGACATATACAAAATCAGGCAAGCCATTTTTGAGTTAATTCCGGAGCAAACAAAGAGACAGGTAACAAGCATTTTTATCTTCCGTATTTTGAGCGGGGGCAGCACGGTTCGTGCGTGTGCTCGTCCGTCATTCTGTAGTCGAAGCGAACAGAGCCGCGGGCACAGCTAGTAATTTAATAAATAAAAAATAGTTTTTTATATTTTATGCGGTAATATAAATAAATAACCCCCATATCATGTAGCCCCAAAAGATAAAGTACCCATGGACTTGAACTGTATTGAATAAAAATATTTTTTCATGTTATCTCTCCTCTAAGATATGTTATTTTTGTTTACTAACGGTTTGTCTTTAAAGGTGCGATATAATGATCATAGTATTATTATTTCCTTGTTAGTAGTAAATGAGTGATATGTAATATGAAGGAAATGTTTATCGACGATGACAGATTGAAACGCAAAGAGCACTTGGAACGGCACAAGCTGGGACACAACCCGGAACGGCCGTACGTGTGCGCCGTCTGCTGCAAGGGGTTCAAGCGGCGCGAGCATCTCAACCTGCACGCGGTCATACACTCCGGCGTCAAGACTGAAATGTGTCTCGAATGCGGGAAAGGTAATAATAATGCATTTCTTTTTTATCCTTTAATTTATCATTTATTAAATTTATCGCAAGAAGGTTTGCATGACAGTTATTTATGTTGGAAATGTAGCTTAATTTAAGTTAGAAGTAGATTTTACGATTATCGATTCTTTTTCAGAGCTAAATATAATCGATAATACGATTATGCTTTAAATTCAATTGAGGGATGTGTAAATTTAAAAAAAGATAATAGAAATCGCAATCTATTCAAACATTATTTAATACGTGACTCCAAACAACAAGATCAATTCTTCCAGTTCATATTCTTCGTTGCGTGTTGCTGCAGTAAAAATGTAGGATTTACGTAAATGTATATTCTTATTCGAAATTAAAAAAGAAAGGAATAAATTAAATGTACAATGTCATTTGATCTATTTGATTAATTTTTGATTAGTATGATTAATAAGTTTAATTTTCCATTCCTTGGTTTTATTATTTTGGTCTACTCTAGTTTTAAGTAACATAGAAAGTAATGCTGCACATAGATAGAAAAAGAAATACGAAAATTCAAAAAAATCATTGTATAGAGGAAGTTATTTAGGATTTCGTCGTGCAAAATATTTTTACAACGTTTATCAGTTTTTTTTTTTATTATTATTATTGTTAGTCGAAATGCTTGTTTTTAGGTTAGGTCTTGATATGTCGTAAAAGGTGTGAATCCTGAAATTACAGTTGATAGAGGAGAGTGGAAGAGTAGAATACGTTTTGCCGAGTACCGAGCCCACCAAGGTGGGATAAGGGTAGAAAGTAGGAAGTTATACGATCGAATGTTGTTTTATGTCGAAAAAGGGTTAAATCGCTGGGTGAGTAGGTTGCAAAAATGTGTCCTACTGAATTGTAATTGTAACACTTGCCGTAGTTGCACCCTTACGCGCTTTAATCTATATCGAGCCATCTAGCGGTGTTACGGATCTGCGCACATGGTGATAAACCAGTCGTAGTGACTCTCTTTCAGCGGCTAGTGTATATCTAGTTTCCGACAGGTAGCGACGACCGGCGATGTATTGTCGATCAGTGTTTACCGTTGTTTTTAGATTTTACTGTGCTTTCCATCAAGCACAGCGCCCCATCACTTTTCCTGGGTGCTAAGATAAAAAGAAATGATTAAAATGAATTTATTTTCAGGTTTCTACCGTAAGGACCACCTGCGCAAGCACACGCGCTCGCACGAGAGCAAGCGGGCGCGAGATGAAGCGGACGGCAATACGCTCGACCAGAAATCCAGCGTCGCTCAACTTCAGAACCCCGCTGTCAATGCACCGAACAACATACTGCCTGAAATAACTATACACGTCAGTAAAAGTTTAATTATCCTTTATATATTTTAGAGTCTGACCACTGATTTCACCTGATGATTTGGACCAAGATGGTAACACACTAAGCCCATGGGGAAAACTAGCTCTTACATAGAACTGCTGGAACACACTTGGTAACAGATTTTAAACCTGACAGTGCCAGCTAGCCAGGCTTAGACAATGCCCTACCACCATTTTTTATAGCGTTATGAAAGTGTTTGGCGGGATATTGATCTATCATATAGTGGTTTTTATTTTAATTCATTATGTTCTATGTCATATTTCATGACATAATCTACCTCATATCAAATCTGATTAGAATCTGTCCAAATTAACTGATATTATTAAATTTATAATATTGTTACGCAGCTAAAGCTAAAAATATAAGTTCAAATCAAAAGAGTCAAAGTAACACTGATCACAATCTATGTGCGAACAACTGGTGACTCTCTGGAAACTAGAATTATTTTGCAAATAGTAACTGTCAAGACAATTGAAAAACTTTAGCCTTTATAGTTGTAGATAATATATAATCACCACTGACAACAAAATTAAATCTGACCGTAAACTCGTATAATAATGTTATATGTATCATGGTAATCGTTTCTATTTTCATTGCCATGGTATTTGTAACATGGTAACTTTAACAATGAATAATTATGAAAATATTAAAATTAGGTACCTACAAGTGCGAACATGCAAGTACCTGTCCAGATAAACATACCGCAGCACGTGATGACGTCGCTCGCAGCGGCGCAGGCGCAACAACAGCAGCAGCAACAACAACAGCAGCAACAACAACAACAGCAGCAACAACAACAACAACAGCAGCAACAACAACAACAAGACGCGCACGCGCAGCTCGAGGCGCTACTCGCGCACCACACATGACAGAGGGGATAGCACGTGTTCTTCCAGCTCCCCATCGAGGAAGATGACGACGATAGCTGGGACGAGACGTGAATGATATGCCTTTTGTCTCGTTCGCACAGACAGACTGTTTTGTATGCAACATTTACTTGTTCATAGACGTCGTTACAGTGCAAGAGTTTGACGATGAACTCACGTGTTGATCATTTTAAAGACAATATTGGCCTTTTCATAAGAAACATTCAACGTTTTAAGATTATATTGGTTTAATGTAAAATTGAAAAATACCTATGGTCTGTTTATTGAAATTTTGCAAAAATTAATATGAAATAATGTGAATGAAATAATCTTAAAACATTAGATTGTTTATTGAAAATGAATAATGTGTTGTGAAACTTGTTGGTAAGAACTGGTATTTTTTTATTATGTGCACGAGTGTGTTTTGATTTAAGGAATATGCATACATATCGTGGACTGTGTATAAAGAGTTTATACTTAACTTAATGTCTATGCCATGACATACGCGTCATTACGATTCTGTATTGAAAAGTTAACTGTGTGATAACGCGCATACTTTTCTTTTTTTTTCATAGGGTGAGTTCAAAGCCGAAAGTTTGTAAGTCTTAATTAATATTGTCTCTGGTGATTTATTATAATCTGCTTCGTGTGGAGCGTTTCGGGACATTTCTGTACAACTACCCCGTCGGGAGTATAAATTCATGAAGTAGTAAACACTCCTAGATTAATGGGACATGGGGGCCATGGGCCATGGCGGCAAGATGTGAGAGGCGCCAAATCATACTTTTAATGATGTCTATAGCAAAAAAGTAAAATCTGTGGGTCTTTCATTTGGACTACCTTAATTATTTTTAGTATTTTCTGTCATAGAAAAAAAACCTAAGGCCTAGTAACATTTGCTACATTTAATAATCGAAAAGCTTAAAGGCACTGGGGCGTCGAATTTTAAAATACGCCACTCCACGCCGTTGTCCTTGAGTACCTTCACACGATTGGTCCGTTTCAGTAAAGTCGTCACCGATTGGTTGTTCACGGTACATACGTAGTACCATCGCTACGGGCTCACCGTACGCACAACGCTTTAAAAAAAGAACAATTTTATATAGTACGGCGTCTGATCTGAACTCAAGTTTATGTATTCTTATAAATGAACTACAATTTATATAATTGAGATATCAATTAATATTTTTAAATAGATTTACTTATAATAACACAATCGATTGATTTATATGCGAAATCTTTTAATTATATTTTTAAAAGCAATATTTTTCTAAATTATCTTAAACGTAACTCATCCATTGGCAATTTTGTTTACTTGCCCCCTCATAAACGTTTCATATTGTGAACATATGAGAAACCGCCGAATTTTCATATGAATGTCCATTTTATACCAGTTTTTATATGTAAAAAAAAATACAAATATTTTTATAAAAGAATGTAAATTTTTGTACGTAGAATTATTCTGTGTGTTTTATTAACGCATACGAAAGTAACTGTAATTTATATAGCTATAGACATTTTCAATAAATAATTTAGAGAATTGCTATACTCTCCCCATCGCTTCTATTTCTTTTGACGTAAACCTATGATGTGGAATGTTGCGTGACAAAAGAGATTTCCGTTGTCATAACGTGAAAGCACATTATTGGAACTGCATGCGATCTATTGAATTTATTAGTCTACCTATCAGAAATTTGTCATTTTTTATTTAATGTATTTTTATGAACAAAGTCAAGAATTTTAATATATGTATATATCAGAACTGAGAATGGCAGGTGTTTATTAACCAAAATTCTTGAGTATAACGATTTTAAAGTTCGAATCATACATAAATTTGTCACTACCAGTTAAAAGTAGGACTGACTGTCTTTTAATAGAAAATAATATAAGAATTCTAAATTTTTCTGCAAAAAAGTTGATTGATTCAATAAGTGTACATTTTGAGTAAACCGATTTTTAATTTTAATATGGAAAATTGCCATTCTTAATTATTTATTTTCAAAAATCTCTCATTCTGCCAGTATTGCAGTATGAAATCTGTCGTTTTTTTACAGAAAAAACTTATTAAGATTTCTCAATTGCTATATTGAACCCAAAAATTTATTTTTGAGAAGTGTCATCCTCTTCGTAACTCGACTAATATGGTTTGATGACAAATAACTGGTACGGTCATATTCATATTGACCATATTGGTGGCTTTTATATTGGTCGTAGTTTTCATTTTGATATAAACCCGATGGTTATTTCCTGTGGCATGATTATTCAAAATGAATCAAAATATGGATAGTATAAGAATACCGTTATGATAAACACAAAACCAACAAAACAAAACATTAGTTCGGTTCAAACAAAATACACTACTTATATTTGATTGCATGACTTTCTTTTCTTTTATTAATGTTGGTTGCTACTGGTCTTTTTAGTTTTTGTTAAGGAATTCAACAGAATCTCGCTAATTAAAAAAAATATAATTTCGCTTTGAAATAAGAATTGCCGTCTTCCATGAATTCATGAACAAAATTTCCTTCATTTCAAATTATTTGCATGTATATTCTCCTTTTCACACTGTGCTACTTTTTAAAATATATAATGCAAGTGCTACATATTTAAACCAATAAATTATTAAAACGCAACAATCCATTTTTTTTAATAATATTTTAATATAAGCATGATATATAATACCCGTCAGCTTTAATGTAGGTGTAAATTATTTTTTTAGATGTATTTTTGTACTTAGCATATATTTTTCAGTTATAGATAAGTATATCTTTGGAAGTAAATCAATAATTTAGGTATGTTCGAGAGTTATATGCTTGTGAACAGATTCAATGTTCATGGTGCTCGACTAGGTAGCGGTGTCTTTACTACTTTTTTTTTAAAATATGAATACTATAGACAATGATATTAAAAAAATAATGTAAATGAAATTGTATTTCTACAATAAATAACGGATTTTTTTCTAGATGTTAATTTATATGTTTAAAGAAAATAGCAAGTAGAATTTAGCGGTTAAAATTGTTTACAGCACAAAAATTCCAGCCGGATTAATTTTATCTATATTAAACCGAGAGTGTAAGGCACCTAACAGTGTAATCAATTTTACAATTCTTTTATAGGTGCGTAAGTTGTAATTTTGTACATTTTATATTATATGTTTTTTTTATTTAACAAAATTTTGGTCATAAATCTCAATCACTAGATAATGTAATGAAATTTGATTAAAAATAAAAAAGGATAACTTCGGTCAAAAACTTTATATAAATTTAATGAAATATATGTACATACTCGTATGTTAATGTGAAATAATATTTGCTTCCTACCGTTCAAAGGATAATTGTGATTAATTAAAATAATTAACAATTTTCGTCGCAAGGAAATTAGTATATTTACTGGATAGTGTATTTTTTGTTACATTGACATTAGTAGGTTTTTTTTAGTATAAAATATAAGACATTATACATATTAGACAAATTAATATTCCTAAGTGTAATCTTTTTATATGAAATCTTATTTATTAAGAAACCATATTGAAAGAGATTCAGAAATTAAATGCTGATTTTAAGATGTGGGTTTTTCTTTTTTTCCTTGTACGGTTTCGTGCAGCACACAAGTTCTATGAGCTAAGTAGTCTGGTCCCTATCGTATCACAGCGACTGAAGCCTACAGCTTTGCATAAGAATTAGGCATGGAATATTTTATGCATCACTGCAATTTTTCATCTGCTTATATGTGTACGTGCCAATAGGGAATAGGCATGAATTATTTTTATATTTTTAATCAATTATTTACGTTCGGAAAAAATAAAACACTGATAAAATATTAAATTTAACATCAAAATAAATATTGTAAAACTGCAGTGAGATTCGGGCGATTTAAACGCTTCCAATTTGGCGCGCTTTCACAGAGTTGCAGTAACGTCAGCGTACGCAATAATATAAATATATTGTGTACTGTAGAGTGCTTTGTTCGTTTTATCTGACAAAAAGTCGGCGATAGTACATAATGTTTATCTTCTAAGGATCACCCACAAAAAGCATTTATGTCTTTAAAATTACCGGTGGGCGACCGCCATAAGTTGGAGCGAGGTCAGCATGATTCGCGAGTGTTTTCGGTTGATAGCATTCTGTATAGTCCACGCGAGCAGATATAGCAGATTTACACATATCACATGAAATAGTAGTGTTAAATAATGTGATTTCACTGATATGTGATTATATTAAGATTATATTCTAGGCATAATGAAAACTGATGGGTGCACAGTGATATTTCAGATTAGCTAGAATTAATTATGAACAGCTGTTGAAGATTACGATATATAATTTTTATAGGATACTAGCTTTGCCCGACGGTTTCAAGTGTTAAAATTGTTTAGGAAAAATAGGGAACAGAGAGATTTCCCTCTACTTGAGGCAGTCCGACTGGTGGAATATCTCCACCCTATAGAAGATCGCAGCCAAATAACTTACCGTTGTGTACCTGCCGTGAGTGGGGTTTCCAGAGCTCTTTGGTTAAAAGTCGGCAACGCGATAGTGATACCTATGGTATTACAAGCGTCCATAAGCTAAGGCAGCCGCTTACCATCAGTCAGGCCGTATGTTTGTTGGCCATCATTGTTGAATATTTAAAAAAAACGAACTCCACTATGCCGCTGCTACCACACCCTTGTAGCATATCGTACTCACAATATTTATTTTGCTCTGGTTCTCACTTTCCGTACTTGCTTACATCTTGCCAGATAGCTGGACTTTCATAGTTACCTCCTCCTCCTTACCCAAGCCCGGTAAAGCTGTAAAAGCCACAAAGGCTCCAGGGCACCTAAGGCTAACAGTATAGTCAGTTCGAAAAAAAAACCATCCTTAGTGTCGTAGCGTGAAATTATACGGTCCATAGTCTTACTTAATAAATAAAATGCAAAACATTTTTTCTAATCTGACTGGTATTTTTAGAGATTAGCGCATTCAAACTAATAAACTCTGGACCTTTATATATTTTTATAGTTAAATAGGATCTCTATAGAGTTATAAATGTATTAAGTCGTCAAGGCTTAGATAGCGCAACGGATATCGCTTCGACTGAAATGGTCTCTAATTCTACGATGAGACAATTTTATTAAATTAAAGTGTAATTGTAGAGTATTGTAGTAGTTGTATTGTATTGTAGTAGTTGTATATTGTAGTAGTAGTAATTGTAGAGCCCTGGAGAAAAACGGTGCCGGGTAACTCATTCAACAACTTTAGCGTACGCGGCATGATAGTTCTAGAGAACAGTACCTTTGTCGCGATTCGGTTAGATTTTAAGTGTGATGATGATGAGGGCACCATATAGAAAAGTTCGTTAAAGTAGGTACTCCATATTGCACGTGCAGCAGAACGCACAAAGAGTCCCGATGTCTCTGCGAAATTTTATGGGATGATAGTTTGGGATCGTCAATAATGCCAATAGCTAGCCTTTGCACAGAATCAAGAAAGGAAACCTTGGTGTGCCCATATGTAAGCAGTACTCCATGTGAGGTCGGTCGTATTTGCGCCTGATACAGCAAAACTCGTTGTACAACGGTTATAGCTATAATTTTCACATGATGGAGTGGCGATCCAGTTTCGTAAAACGGTAGACTAGTTGTCGCCCGTCACTTTACGCAATAAGAAGGAAGAACAATAAGTGCCAACAGAATCAATCAATTGGAAATCGCAACCAATTATTTTTTTAACATATACTATTTTAAGCACGGATACAAAAGTCTGATATTCGGCGAAAATTAACGTATCGCGAAGGTTGGGGTGTGAGGATCTCCTAAAATCCTCCCTTTTTACACGCTCGTATTTGCATTTGCTATTAATAACAAATGCAACAATTTGCTATTAATAACAAAGCTTTATTACTATTTCTCAAATGATAATAATGTTCCTACATATTCTTAAATATCTATTGAAGTTGGAAAAGACTATAGTGACGCTTTAACTGAATGTAAGCGGTAAAAAATATTACTTTTTTGAGAATTAATGTCAATTCATATTCGTGCGTAGATAGACATTTACAACATGTGAAGCTTTTTCATGGGATCGCGCCATCTTACAACAACGACTGTTTAACAAAGGGTTTCCTGTAAATCCTGAAGATATAGGTAATTCTGCAACACGTGTGTTGTGATCGACGCCCCCGTTCCCACTCCGCTCGCGCCCCTAGCATGCGGCCGTCACCCTGAGGCACCCAACCGCGCAGCCGCGAGTCCCCCGCGCACCATGTCCGCGCACTCCGCCATCCCTCATCAACCTTATTTCATCAATGATGAACAATTAAAACGCAATGAAAACCTTCTAACAAGCTGCGATAAAGGTAAACGTTCACTTTTGTTACCGTAGTTTTGCTTCACGCGATCGTACGTAGTCCGCATTCATTTCCCAATACAAATGGTGTGAGAGAGCGGGCCGGTAAAAATAAAGCGTTAGAAACGATTGGGGTGAGGAAGAATGGCGTGGGTTGAGTGATCGCCCTACCACACCCGTTGATTCAGTTGTGATCGCGGACCCACCTGTGCGCTAGGCTGAGTGTAATTATCACAACCGTTTACACGATGTTTCTCGTGGTTCCAGATTTAATAAGCTACGATGAATTTTGCGCCGTTCTCCGGTCACATCCCGACGGCGGCGGCGATACCAACCATCCACCAGTTCGCAGCGAAGTTTGGTTATGAGGGTACTGGAAGTTCAGGAGGGGTACTGCAGGAGACGCGTTACCAGTCTGCAGGCGGTGGAAGTGGAGTTCAGTTCGCAGTCGGTCCGTCTTCGGGCACAATGTCCGTGGATGGTGTGAAGTTTAGGCAGGCTGAGAGTGTTGTGGTAGTCAGTAATGCGCAACCCGGCACAGTTACATTAGCTGGAATAGCTCCTCTGCACACTGGTATTATATTTAAGAATTATCAATTAATTTACAATACGTGGTATTTTCACCTAGTTACGAAAACCTTACAGAATCCATTGTAGCAGGGAAAACTATGGCTAACTTTAGACATGTTTTTTATTTATGAACAAATGTTTTATTAGGAAAAAGTAATATGAATTCCCTTTAACTGTAGGCAAGCAAACTTGAAGATTTTGAGTCACGATTTTCAAGGGCATAAATCTTTGTTGTATTTGTTCTTCAGTGAGCTCTACCCGATTTGTTTAACGCTATAGATACATCAGCGAAAATATTAAACATTTTATATTGGAACAGTCAACACCGGGGTGAAATATCAAACGATATCCGCATCGAGCTCATCGGTGAATCTCGGTAATATCACGTACGGCGGTCAGACGAGCTATGTACAAACGGAGACAGTGCAACAACAGCTTAAAGCCGAACACAGAGCCGAGAAGCGGGAATACAGGGAGGAGTTGCACCACGACCTGATGGCTACTATGATGCAGCAGCACCAGGGTAATGTCACTCTTTTTATCACGTTAAAAAAAGCCTTCTAGATTATAAAACAGCATAGAACTACGTACGTAATATGTATGACAAAATTTCGCAAGACATAAATTTATGGATCGTTTCGAATTGCGATGTGTTTAATTGGGTTTAATTGACAGAATATATTTATATATTTTGAGATTATGTGTAAAATTACCGGTACAAATATATTGATATTTAATTCGCATCATATACCAAATTGCTCATTGAAATTAACTAAATACACGAATAAGAATAGTGTATATGTATATACTTTCTATTTAGGTAAATATTTAATTTAACTGATTAATTGGACTAAAGAAGTCTCTCCATTAAAGCAAACCAGTTTAATTAAGATTAAATAGTTTAGACCTTAATGTCATAATTTTAAGCTTCAAATAATTATTCTTACAGTATCCCAAGCGACTCCACTTCAGCAAGGAACACAGCAGTTATTAGTCGTACTTCACGAGCCGAAAGAGGCTGCAGCGATAGCACGTGCTATCAAGCAGGAGGGCAGGTCGGAGCGGACCGTCGCTACGGCGCCTGCAGAGTTCATTAGTAAGTACGAAAAGTTGAATTAACTTTCTATTTGAGCAGGTCCGAGTTGAGGGTAATTGCCGCCCTAGTTCAAGATAAAATTTGCTATCCCTATAGCGTAGCATTACACACGGCGGGAAGGTTCCTAAAATGCATAAAGGTAAACTAGTTTTGGTCCGTGATTTCACACCATAAAAAAGCAGAACTCTAAACGCTAATAACGCTAAGCACCACCCTTATATATGTATTAACATTAATGTTAAAATAATTCATGTTAATTGTAAAATTGATAAGACCCGATTTTCTTTATTTTTTTGCTGCCCGGGTACTGTGCAGCCCTTTGCATCAGCATCAGCCCTATATTTGAACACTGAATAAAACATGGAAACTCAATTACAAATAACTTGTAATAGGTTGTTTAAAGAGCAAACGCTGCCCATCTTCACTTTTCATTATAATATCTTGGTTTACTTTGGAACTAATTGTCTATAGTGGTCTGAACTGATGTTAAACTTAGGTAAATTCCAACGGGGTCTGCGCTCAAGTGTACCTATCAACATGGACATATGGAGCCCGCAAATTTTCATCTTCATGGTTGTAAAAAGCCTCGCGAGCCCTAGAAATATATTTCTATAATGTCTAATTTTTTTCTAAAGTCTGTGTCTGTGTCATGTATTTAAACAAATTACCGATAAAGTAAGCATCAAGAATGGTAGATTTTAAAATACACAAAATATCTTCAGGTATAGGAGATGTCACAGACAGTTCTACATGGCAGACTCTAGGTGGAGGAGTAGCTGACTACCTCTCCGCACTTCCATTACCATTACACCATCTCCTCAAGTACTCTACACCTGCAACGGTATCAGAAACAAAAAGGGAAGACCAATCAAGCGTAGTCACAAATGTTAATTCAAACGCTATGAACGCGGTTCCCACGATTACCTCTGTGAGTAGCATAACTGTATGTAGATAAGCATTATATAACTATTATATAATATAATAACATTCCACACATTATAGAATGCAAACAATCGAACTTTATTAATAGATAGCGCTTCCTATATACTAGGCAATCTATAGATGGTATTCATAATGTTTAATCATACTTTTTTTAATTATATTTTTATATGTATATTTTTCATCATTAACGGAGAACATAAACTTTAAAATGACATTTGAATTTTTAATTTTGATGAAGAATTAAGGGAGATCAGGCGTTGCCACAAAAACACCTTTGAGTTATAATATGTTGAGATTAAGATCCAATATTGCTGGCACTGCTGCTACTCTATTTTATGTGTATCAGACTAAATCTATCTATGTATAAAATGATTAAGGTTTGCCGTTGTGCGCGCATCACGTATTACAGCACGTATGGCCGGCATGACAGCGGCGACCGCCGATGGATTTCGATGTCTCGGTGGTCGCCATTGTATTTGGATTGTAGTGTGCTTACCATCAGGGACAGTACAGTCAATGTGCCGAGCTATTAAAAAAAAACTATTGGGTAGATTTTATTTTACTCCTTAGATACGTGGTCCTTATAAAAAATATTATGATATCACATTTAATAAAAAGTTATTAAAGTTTTAAGTTTTCTTCTGTCATCCAAGCGAACAAAGCCGCGGTTACAGCCGTACTATGTAGTCGAGAGGTCGCGAGTTCGATCCCCGCACATAGTTTTGTGCCTGGGTGTTTACAGTTAAATATCTAATTATATACAGGATGGAAAAAAACGAATGTGTCATGGAGGAAAAGTAGTACATTAAAAAAATATTGAAGATAGGAAATTTAACCGAAAGGAAACGATCTTTTGTTTTAAAAAATAAGTTAAATAATAAAAATAATTGCATTCACAGATTTTTTAAAAAGCGTAGCTTGCCTGGAGTCGGGCCTCCTAAAAGTGCAAATATTGACATTCACTATGTATTGTGCCAATCGATAGGGTATATGATAAAGGTAAAATCTCTGGAGTAAACATTGTATCTCAAATTCAAGAAAAAAAAAATTTTTTAAAATTGTTGTCTGTCCGTTTGTTCCGGAAAATTTCCGAAACGGTTGGACCGATTCTGACGAGACTTTCACAGGCAGATAGATAATGTTATAAGAAGTAATTCCATTTAATTCATCAGATGCCGACAAACAGTGTTGTGGTGCAGACAGCAAGCATTGTAAACCAGACGGCAAATTCTAACACCAACATAATGTCGATAGCAAAGAAAAAAAAGAAGAAGAAGTCTTTGCTTAAAGAGAAGAAACAAAGACCGAAACCGGGAGAGATACGATTGACTACAGCTCTAGGTTAGAAATGTTATATTATATAATTTAATCATGTGTATTGAAAATTTTCTACGAGTATTGGAGATTATTGTAACAAATACTTTAATGAACAGGGACATGATAAGATATTTATTCTGAAGAACCGTTATTTAATTTCTTTATTTATTCCCAGAAAACTTCTTAATTGAAGCCGACCTACCCTTTTTATTTTGAAACTTTCACATTGAAAGAGTTACCTTGCTATTGTATTTTTTTAATGAAAAAATAACATATTTTATTTTAAAAAAGAAGAACTATATAATGACTTGGTCGAATTTCTTGTTATCGGTTATTTGTTTGCTTTAGAATAATTTCCATATTAGATATTTTCGTAAATAATTATACAAATATATTATGTATTATATAAACAAATAAGACAATAGAAACAACAAAACAAAAATAATGTAAAAATCATAGGCACATTACATAGGTATTTAGATAAAAATGTACATAACAAGAATTGTGAGTGTTATGTTTTACTTTAGATGGAAGTACGTTGTATTGCTGTCCCGAATGCCACATGGCGTACCCTGAACGTGGGTTATTGGAGCAGCATCTAGTCGGGCATACTATGGAAAGAAGGTAACATACTAAGAACTACTCGTATTTATTTTTTCTATTCACTACTATTAAATATAAATGTAGGTATGTAATTAATTAAATCAATCTCAGTTATTATGCTATTGAACCTCATAATCTAATTTTGTGTGCAACGTGGGACAGTTTAAAAAATAATAACTTTGAATTGAAGCTTAAATTGGATATTAAATTGACGTAGGTATTTTGTATGATAGAAAATCAATATCGACATCCCCGTTCAACATAAAATTTCTAAACCAATCTACTATTAAATATAGGTATTCATTTATAAAAGAATACTCTATTAATTGGCAGATTCATCTGTGATATCTGCAATGCGGCTTTGAAACGTAAGGACCACTTGACACGTCACAAGCAGTCGCACAACCCGGAACGGCCGCACGTCTGCTCTGTCTGCTTAAAGGCGTTTAAAAGGAAGGAGCAACTGACACTTCACTTCGTGATACATTCTGGCGAGAAGAGGCACATTTGCAACGAGTGTGGGAAAGGTAATTGTTTCATCGACTTTTTGGTTTGTGACTTTATCACATCCGGTTTAAGTCTACAATTGGACACATCATTTTATTTGTATTTAGTTCGGTTTCTGTTTTTTTTCTTATTACTACTATTCTTATATGTAGTGAGTGCTGACCTAATTAGGGAATTCACCTTTCTCCAAAGTCTTTTAAGCAGGGTTTCTTAACTTGGGGTCCGTAGCATAAGTGCCGGGGGTCCATGTCAATTAAGAATACTGCGTGATCGATCTAAAATATATGTAGGTACATTCTCGGGCGGGCGCTCGCTCGTCATCGTTACGAAGCAGTGAAACCAAGAGCAAGTTTACCCTCGCTTTATTGTACGAGTAGATAATATCTGTATTAAATCAGTTTATCACTACGTACTTCTGCGAGTTAGGATTCTCAGTATTAGTGTCCATTAAAACTAAAAATCCTAACTGATTAGGCATGAAAGTTATTAATACAATTCCTCAATTTAACGTGCTGATTGACCTGAAGCAGTAACTACCATCTCACTAATGACGTTCACGCGCAACGACCTTACTTTTACTGTAGTAATTAATAAAAAGTTTATTTTTTTTCTTTTTTATAAATGCCAGGTAATAAATGGAAGGCAGAAACATGTATTATATGTACAGTTAGATGTAATTTTACAGATAGGGAATTAGTCAGATCGCGACTTATTTGCATGTAATGCCTCTAATGGCTCCAGGTCCATTAAAGCTAATAGTAGTCAGTTCGAAAGAAACCCGTTATAACCGTATACTGTTTATATATTTTAATTTGGCTTTTTAACTAATAAAGGTCAACATTGTATTAAGATTTCTTAATTTTTGTCCTCAATCTACGTCACGAATTCATTTTTCCTTAACTGTGTGTGGTGTAAATAAGTTTTGGATGTAGATGTTAAATATGAAAGCTGCAATGCCAAACTTCACCTGATTTTAACATCAACTTTATTGAATTGCCTCCCTCTATAGATGAAAATTGAAAGACGTATTCACGTCAAAAATGTACGAACATTTGTATAATTTAGATGATGTAATTCAAGAGATGTTGAATTATGAACAGGGTTCTACCGCAAAGATCATTTACGCAAACACACGCGTTCGCACATAGCGCGACGCGTGAAAGCCGAGCTGTCTCAGCAAGGGGGCGGGTCCCCTCCACTGTCGACCACCGTGCCTGCACCGGCACCCTCCTGACCGCAGCCTGACGACAAAAATGATCTCTTATCTCTGATTCAAGCCGCTAAAGACGTCTTTTGACTAGAATAATAAGATGTTGAAGCAACAAATCACGGCAAAATATCTATCCCGTGAACATATTACCTATATTTGACATTGTCCAAATTATGTAAATATGGCACATGATCTGAATGTTATGTTCAACTAAGATCACATGTTCAAGATATTAATTTTTTCAGTTGATTGGCAATCGATAAGTGCTATAAGATAAGTAAGCACACTTGAACGCTTATTAATATTAATTTGATATTATAAAATGATAATTACTAGTAACATTTTAAAGTATGCATTTTAATTAATTTTTACTACGAAATTTTTCGATATTTACGAAGTAATTTGAAAAATTGAATGTTTTATTATATAGATGTACTTTGTTACTAAAAGAATTTAGAAAAGCGGTCTCAGTTAAAAATAATTTTATCATAATTATTAAAAGATAGGTATTAAGATTAATCTCTTTCGGCGAAGTGCCTTCTGTGTTCGTCACAAAGTCTGGTGAAACTTCAAAGGTAAAAAAGCCCTTCAGGCTAACAGCGTAATCCAGTACAAAAAAATGTTGAAAATAGTTTAAACTTATCTAATAAAAATTTTCCTTTTGAATAATTTTTTATATAACTTTTCAAAAACAATGTAATAATCAGAAAATGAAATATGTTTATTGGGTATATATACTTTGTTACTAATAGAAAAGCATTGTGACTTAAAAATATATTTCCACCCCGATAGACGATATTGAGGTTAAACTTAGTATCTACCTAGTATTTAAAAATAATTGAAAGTGATTTTAATCGTCTATATTTTAATAGTTACATAATTTATTTGTATATTTATTAGAATTGTATAAGGATTTATAGCCGTCGCTTAATATATTATGGAAATAGTTCGATTTGGATAATATGCAATATGAGAATGAAAGCAAATCTAACAACAAATTGTAAATATATATACTAGCTCAAAACCCTTCTCTATGTACAATCAAATAAAAAATTATATATTGTAATCTATGATTAAGTAGGTTTATTTTTTGCTGTGATGAAAAAAGAAATGTTTATCTGGATTACGATTAATAAAGTTGTTTGTTGGTTATCTCTTAGAGTTGTTTCGTTTATACTTTTATTAATTTAAATTGTTTCTTATTAAATATTTTGTAAATATGTAAATTATGCAATAATTATTATTATCTTATTATTTTAATTAAAAATGGATGTTTATTTATTTAAAAACATTTAAAGGTGACATTATATCTATTAAATATGTGGACTAGTAAGGAAATAATTTAGGGAAAATCTAAATAAATGGTTACTTTTTAATAAACGATTTTTCATTAAATAAAAACCCTTAATGCGAGCATAATACTTTATTTTGTACATTTATAGAAACTTATAATAAAGATTTTTTACATATCTTAGAAAATGCATAATTAATCTATCATTAAAGACAGAAATCATTACAATAAAATTTAAAGCATTATTTTATTTAAATAGCCGACTTGTGCGAATATTTCTCACATTAAAAAATACAGAAAAGAAATCCTTTCCATTAGGAAAGGAATGTCGTCAGCAAACGACACTTCTAAAGAAATTTATTTTTTAACGTAATTATTAATTTTATTTGTCCATACCGGAGATCATAAACTTTAAAATAACCAAGCCCGGTGAAGCTGTAAAAGCTGTCTGAGGCTTCAGGGCTCTTATGTGGCTAACAGTATAGTAGATCGAAAAAAAAAATGATGACATTTGAATCATTCATTCTGAAGGGTGATATGGCTTAATAATATTTAGAGAAAGTTGCTCACAAGGATAATGGCCTATTTATTAAAAAAAGTACTTGCAATTTAATATAACATCAATTACTAATTAATATTTTATTGACTATGTTATTTAGCAGTATCTTTAAAGATTTTTTTAACTTTAACAAGTAAGTATGCGTTGATAAATTTTAGAATTATGAAAACTTTGGCAATAGACATATATCATAGTAAGGGAAATGGCGGCTGAAAAGATTAAGGAGAGACAAACGAATTTCATGGTATAAGTTTTTACTGCATCATATCTTGACTTGAATAAAAATTCACATAAATATAATATTATTCTAAAGAAAAAGTTTTCATTATACGATATGCATTAATTCTACAAAAAGCAAAGACATATTAATAGAGACGGATAAGCCATTGTGGGGCCTTTTTTCGAACTGACTATACTGTTAGCCTTAGGGGCCCTGGAGCCTTTACGGCCTTTACAGCTTTACCGGCAACGTCCATACCACGTTGAAAACACCGGTTCTCGTCATTGTGGGGCCAATAGCTAACGTTACTTGAGAGCCTTAGGTTTCGTATGCTAAATGAAATAACACAAAACTTGTTATAGTTCGCGCCACGTAAAAAGTACACTGAGCGACAGTGGAGGGGATGTGTCTGCGCGGGGTACAGTCGCGTCCTAAACTACTAGGCTACTGTTACTCATTCAATTACTCATATATAAAAATATATGAGTAATGAAGAATCTTATTAGGTATTTTACTAGCTACTTAGTACTTTTTACGTGGCGCGAACTATAACTTTATGTTAACTTAATTTCCAACTTTCAAGGGAACAAAATAAAAACGTCGCTCCAATGGAAATCCATACATATTTTAATTTTCTGCTAGACGTGTGTCACCTCAGAAACGTAAGCATTTACTAGTTGCTACAAGGCTAATCCGGCTCTGCATTTTGAGATCGTTCATCAATATTAGGACCTCATTAAAATAGGTACACAATATCTAAAGATTTTTTTAAATCCTTATCGTATATCAAACCATTTCAGCATTGAGATGTTGGCAGAAAGAAGGTAACTAACATTTTAGCTGTTTAATATATCTCATAAAATGTATTTGTTTGGAAATATAAAAAAAAATCCAATAACATATTTTTATACGTGAGACGTAATGCAGCAAAAGGTAAGTTTTTTTAAAATATACAAAACAGCAGTTTTACTTTAATTATGAGGTCATTAAATATGTATGTACAACACACGGTGCAATGGGATTGGTTCTTTTCTCTATAATCATAGAAATAGTTTTATAATAAGTTTCATAAGTAAAAACAATATAGTTATTGTAAATTGCGCGAAAGCGATGATGGCGCAGTGGTAGCATGTACGACTTCGCGTCGATTGACGTGAGTTCGAATCCCTACAATTAGTCTGAGCTTTCGGTGAAGGAAAACATCGTGAGGAAACCATAGCATGGTGGTAGGGCATTTTCTAATTCCCGCCTGGTTAGCTACCACTCTCAAGTTGAAAATCTGCCGCCAAGCACCAATAGGTGTGTTCCGGCAGCTGCACTCGAGAGCCAGTCTTCCACTAGGTTTAACGTGTTATCATCTTGGGCCACATCGTCACTTAACATCAGGTGAAATTGTGGCCACTACGCTTAAACCTACAACAATAAAAAAAATACATCTTATTTGAAATAATTACTACAACATAGGCGCGACGGTTGGAGGTAGTCTAGTTGGCGGCATTTTAAAAGTGACCAATAGGATCAACGGCATTAGTCGCGAAAATGTCTACGCTTTTGGAATGTTGTAATGAACGTAAGAAATTCAGTAAAGTGCCAAACAACCGTATTTTATTATTTTCAATGTTTTCAAAAAAAAAAAATTATGTAATGTAACAATAGTACTCTAGTACTCTTGACTGAGCAACTACACTTCTGGAAAAGAACCATATAAATTGCACAATGTATATAAATGATTTGGATTCCATAGTGCACGCTATACTTAGTTTGGTCTCTTGTGAAATTATATCCCTCATAAAAAATACATAGTAATGAATGAAATATAAACATTTTTTTTATTAATATGAAAAGTATGTAATCTAATTGATTCTAATAGTAGAAATATAACACATAAGAATGGTTCGTTTCTTATGTTTATAATGAAATATGTATAAAAGATACATTAAAAAATGCAAAATAAAAGTATATGTATAAACTGAAATAAAATTTCATAATTTAGTAGGGGCCATAAACAGCTCACAATATAAATTACATTGTTCAAATTCAAAAACATTTGAGAGTAAAAAAAATGATTTAGAAATGTTATTGAATTAACTAAATTTAGTAGGAGTCATCAACACCCCACAGTAAAAATTATGTTGTTAGTAAAACGTGATTTAGAAATGTTATTGAATTAAATAAATTTAGTAAGGGTCATAAACACCCCACAATAAAAATTACGTTGCTAGAAAAACGTGATTTAGAAATGTTATTGAATTAAATAAATTTAGTAGGGGTCATAAACACCCCACAGTAAAAATTACTTTGTTAGAATTGAAAGCAAGGGTTAAAAAAGTTTACTAGATTAAAAATCTCTAAATGTATATCGCAGGGTCCCGGTGACCTTAACTTTGGCAGAATTATTAATTGTTGCCTAACTATATAGTGTATTTAGGATAAGGTGAATGCCGCAGTGTCGGAGTCAGGGTCCACGGTGACGGCGTGTTGCTGTCCATCATCAGTCGAGAGAACCATTTGGTACGGAACTTTAATTTGAAGCGGTAACCTCAGTTTAGCATTTGACGGTGCCTGGTAACAAAACAAATACAAACTTATTATATATTTTTGGTTTATTTGGTTAATTACTACAAGTCTTAATTAATTTCATCCGCGGCTTCGCACGCGTCATAATTGAACTATTTGAAGCCCCATATTTTTTACTTTCTAACTAAATTGCTAAATACCAATTTTCATAGATCTATCTTCAAAAATATCGGATTTTCATACAATTTTTCATCCCCTTTTTCACCACCTAAGGGGTTGAATTCCCAAAACTCCTTTTTCATATTTTCACAGTCCTAGTCCCAGTAGTTTGGGCTAAGCGTTAATCGATCAGCCAGTCGGCCAGTCAGTTTCTTCTATGCATATTATAAAATTCAACGTCTATGCCTGTCTGTCCGTTTATGTTTTTTTCACGCGAAAACCACTAATCTGATTTAAATGGTTTTTCCTTTAATTCATAGATATGTTTTCTGCCCAGGCTATAGAATAATTATATTTTGTTACATAAATGAACATACGAAATAAGCAGTGACGATGATGGTGAATCAAGAAAAAAGGTGTATTTAGGGCGCTTAAATGGCTTACGCTGAGTAAACCATACGAGATTTATCAAAATAATATACTACATAACTATAGATCTTAAAAAGACCTACAAAATGTGAGCGATAGTATATATCTATCTTCTAGGGATCACACACAATAAGCATTTATGTCTTCCGTCTTTTGAGCGGGGCAGCACGGTTCGCGCGTGCGGAGTCGTGGGTACAGTTAGTACTTTATATATATATAGATATTAAAGTTTTTTTATAGTACCACGGTACAGTGCCTGATGATAAGCACAGACACATTCAATAACAGTGATGACTATAGAGATCGGCAATTCATCACCGGTTGTCGCTGTTATGCCGGCAGCTGGAATATAAAGTGGCTGATTTCCAAACCGCAACACACTAATAGACAGACACTTTGACGGGTTCATCACCATGTGTATGGTGGTTGCTTGATAACTGGATATATATACGCTGGCTGCATCCAGAATAATCGCCTAAGTGTGCTACTATTGCGAGTGTAACACCTGGTGTATGGTGGTGGGTACACCCAGTATATTAAGAAAATATATCAGTGAGGCAAATTGAAGTTATCGATAATTTCAAATATTTTACAGTATTGTTAGTTAAAGTTTATAAATATAGTGGGATATAATATAATCGTTTTATACTTTGGACAGTTGAAATATCATATTATATTATTCGGAGAAAATTAACGCGAAACAATTATTCATGAAACGTACACGTTTAAAGCTTCTCTTTTTTCTAAATCCTGAAAATACTATTACCGATTTATTCGAATAATTTCCATAAAATATACGAATAGAACGCGAATACTGCAAACATTTTGATCTGTTTTGTGATTTTTATTTTAATTCATAATCATGACTCCCTGGATAATTCTAATAAGGGAGCCAACATATTTGTGAGAGACATTTAGGCTTAAAAGACGTGGTTTTAACAATTAAAAATAGGTATAACAAATACCGCCTGAACTCACATGTATAGTGATTTCGGGTTTGATATTGCTCTTTTTTGGTAAAGTGCTGATCGGGTAAAGGTCCGGAATGCTCCTCTTCGGTTTCGGTTTCGCTTTCGCGTGCACCTGCATGTGCTTCTGCATGTGATCCTTACGGTAGAAACCTGCAGAGCGAATAACACATTGAATGTGACGTCACAATCCGCGAGTAGACAACTTTTGGAAAATTGATTTAAACACTTTATATGTTGAAAATAATAACCGTGAATTAATACTTATTCATTATTACACTTTTAAAAGTACAACTTTTTTATTTAATTTAAATAATAAACATGCCGCAAAAACTCGGTGTGACGTCACCATTCCATAAATAAAACTGAGATTAAAGTTATTATGTCCAAAGTTGACTTTACTAGAATTACAGTTGTGATTTTTTTCAGCATAAATAATTTTAAAGCCACTATTTTCAACGTTTAGTAATAATAATTTTAGAGTCACTTATCACAATATAATACTCAATTGTGTATATTAATTGTATGATGACGTCACATTTTCTGCATGGCGTCTCCAATCAAGGGACTCGCAGACATCAAATAATAATTTTCGGAAGCCATAATTAAATAAATAAACAATTATTTTTTCCACATTTCTATTGTTTTAGATTTTTTATATATAGACCTATATTATTAAATAATTAAATCTCATTTCTAAACATACTGTCAACTCGCGGATTCTAAATTTGACATGATAGTTACCTATAACATACATACAGAACTACATATAGTTTAGGCCATGCTTATGTAGTAGCTCAATTCTTTCAGCTTATCAATTAAACAACAACATGAGCTTACTGTGTAAAAAAATTCATTAAAATCAGTCAAGCTGTTTTTGAGTTATATCCTGACATACAAACAAAAAAAAAAAAAAACAAAAAAAAAGGTGTGTGTGTGTGCGATTCACACTCGATAGAAGTGAAACTTCATTTTAAAAGATTTTTTATATTTTATTTAAACAGTGTGCAATATACATACACACCGACATTTGCTCTCTCGGTCTGACTCACATAAAGAGGAGAGACCGACAATATATTGCTCTCTCGCTCTGGCTCACACAAAGAGGAGAGACCGATAATGTGCGTTAAACGTTTAAAGTGTTGGAAGTCGATAAGAAGCTTCACTTTAAAAAATTAATGAAATATTTGTGATCTGTATCTTTTATATAAGATGTCTATAACGAAATTTGAAATAATAAATTATAACTACATACAAATTAATGAATATAGATGTACCTTTCCCACAATCCGGACAGAAGAATGACTTGATACCGGTGTGAATGTGCAGATGGATCTTATAGTGATCCTTCCGCTTGAACGGCTTCGAACAGTACTTGCAGACGTAAACGCGCTGCGGCACCGGCAGGTGGCGCTCGTCTCCCACTAGCGCGAACTGTTCATCGTCGGCTTGACCCATATCCACCTGCGGACAAATCATTCCATTTCACTATTCATATAACAAAGACCAATTTAATTTGAAACAGTGTGACAATTAAAACCTTGCGTACATAGGGTCATCTGATATTGGAGGTAACTTTGACATTGACGTAACTGTATTACACATCACATATACGTAGACAGAAAAGAAAATAGACCAACATATCGTGTAACCGGGTGTGAGATAGATATATTTTATATGTGTTATCGTTTTATTCCTTCTCTTCGTAACTCTTATCCGACTTAAGCAGAGTCGGCACAACATGTTTTCCTCTTCCACTCAATCAACTGTCTTCTCAGTATTCATACCTTTTATACGCACATCATTTGCTTCGGTTATTCGTCCACATTCATACGTAACATTCTTCAAGTTATATGACTTTAATCCCTCCTCATGCCATTTATGTAGTTTCCATAAAATTGACCATTCCATGCACCGTATAAAACACTGATCAGTGTCAGATGTACAATAATAGGTTAATTTATTTTATTCTCGTTTGATAAAAGCACGACAAAACACTCAACCTGGATTGCTTTTTGACAGCTATGGCGTTTTTAGCACCAAAAAAAGGGTTACAGCGATAAAGATACAAAATTCATAGCCCTTTCTCTTCATAGTTTTTATATGTCGCTCTTTCAGTCCATGAAAGTAAGTAGAGTAAGTAACAACCCTATTTCTTTTAGTTACTCCCTCTACGTACACATGAAATTTTAATCGTGCTCGAAAGTTTTTTTTTAATAGAGAATTGTTATTATACGTTCGCAAAATTGATAACACACGATTCTATAACCAATGACGGTAGGGAGCAACCTAAAAACAGCAGTAACCGCTGCCGAGTTAGAAGGTTTCACTGACAACTGTCACTGTCATATAGGTCTTAAAATGCCAAAGAAAACTTCATAATATGCAGTGATAATTATTGACCTATATCAAAATACGACGAACAGCGGCAGATTATGATGACAGACTTTTATATGTATATGTACGGTGGCATACTAGTTAGCCACCAGTGGTAGCGTTCCACAAGCGTTTAACACATATGTATAGTGAAAGTATAGTTGTAGTGACAGTATAGTTATAGTGTTAGTACAGTTATATATATAGTGGCAGTATAGTTACAGAGATAGTATAGTATCAGTGAAAGTATAGTTATAGTGTTAGTACAGTTGCTGTGACAGTGTAGTCGCACACATAGTAGAGTTATTTAATACAATATATAGTCATAGGGATGTGACTATCTCACCTCTACAAATTCCATAGGTAATTTGTTCTCTTTCTTCGCCTCTGTTGGTCTATTGTTAAGTGCTTGCTCATCATCGTCTCTGGTGAGCTGTTCATCGTTACTTTCACTACTCATCCTGCACACGTGGTTATCGAAATCTTCGTTTGTTTCAAATACTAAAAAGAAAAAAAAATGTAAATAACACACCGACTTCTTTAAAGATAAAAAAAAAAAAAAAAAACACAAGTCACAAGTATTGTGACTGTGTACATAAGAATGTCACCATATCATTTTATAAAACAAAACTTCTATAAATAAATAAAAATGATACAAGACATTTTTTTACAAAAAGAAAACAACTTCAATTATTTTGAGGAGTTCCTAAGCGAATTTTTGTAGTCGAAGGTACAATGCCAATGAAATTAAAATAGGACCACCCATAATGACAACGAAAAAATTATCATCTAAAGGCTGAACATCCATGAAAAGAAATGTACATTCGAATTGAGAACCTCCTTCCTTTTTTTTAAAGTCGGTTATAATGGATTATAAATCACCCCAGTAAAAAATTACAAAAATATTTTTCGCGTAAAAACAGAATTGGGAAACATGCTATCTTCTTATTTTATTAAAAATCAAAACGACGGAATCTCTTTCGCGGTAATTTACACAAAGGAATGCTTTGTGAATTTTGTTATCAAATTGTAGAAAAATTCTATTGTCGCGCTGTTGGCGCATAAGTGGGTTTGTTGGGTAGTAGGGCACGACCTGGTTCGTGACCATCACATACCAGGTGTGGCACCCGCCATAGTGGTACTCTTGGGTGTGTCGCGTCCAGGATTAGACAGTGTATATTCAGCAATTAAGCTAGACCGCGACCACCATGCCACATTGTGATAAAACCATCATACTGATTCTCATTTGGGGATCATCCAGTGTATATCCAGCCGCCGAAAAGCTAAGGCTAAGTCATTACAACGACGAGAAATGTGTTCAAATTACCAAAATTGTGTTTATTATGTCCGATAATCATGTAAATTATTATAAATATGGTCGTGCCTGCGACTTCGCTCGCGTGGACACCAGAAGAAATCGTAATTTCTTATAACTTTAATAACTTTTTATTGAATGAAGTTATCTTGATATTACAATTTTTTACACAAGGACCAAGTATCTAAGGAGTAAAACAAAACAGAATTGATCAAAATCTATTCAGTAATTTTTACATGATGCGCGCACAACGGCAAACCCCAATAATTTTATTTATATAGTTATATATAGATAAATATACCTTTAAGTGTGTGTCAATAATACTTATAACAGTACTATAAGTAATAGAAACTTACTGTAATTACAGAACGAGCACCAGACGGTTTTCTCTTTCGACTTATGCCTGAGATGTATGTTCATATGGACCTTGAGATGCTGTCGCCTCTTGAAGCGCCTGTTGCAGACGGTACACTCGTGCGGCCTTGTCTCCTCCAGGTACCTCGAGGCACGCGGTACCAATAGGCTATTGTTATCGGACTGAAAATTATATAATACTTAAATTATAATAAAATACCAAAAAAAAAAACATATTTTTTTTAAATTTTACTTTAGTATACGAAAGTTAAAAATAATATGCGACGATTAAAATCAAAACATAACTTATTAAAGGGCATGTGGTTAAAAGTAATAATAATAATAATAATAATAGTAAAAAAATACTATTTTCAAGCTCTAAATAATAATATATAATACTAGCTGTGCCCGCGGCTCCGCTCGCGTGGACTACAGAATTATTGTTTATGAAGATATCGTTATACATTTTTATATAAGGATCAATTATCTAAGGAGTAAAACGAAAGAAATCTACACAGTAGTTTTTGCGTGATGCGCGGACAACAGCAATAATTTTATTTATATAAATAAAAATACATTATTTAATTTAGGCACTAAGAAGGCACTTCGAATGTCAAAACACTTACTAAGGTGCTTGGCGACAGATTTTCAGCTTGAGTGTGGTAGTTAGCCAGGCGGGTCATTTTATAATACCCTACCACCATGGTCTCATCACGATGTTTTCCTTCAACGAAAGCTCAGGCTCATAGATCCCAACTCGTGTCAATCGACGGGGTGTCCGTACACATTACCACTATCCACTATTCAGTTATCATCATCATCTACGGTAATTGTGATAGGACTGATGACGTAACAGATATATTAGAACAATAGCTGTGCATCACGGTTTCATTCGTTTTAAACATTATTCAACTAACTCTTCACCGCGCCGCCGTCAAGGCACGCGTGTAGCCTGTCGTTGTTTCTTCCCGTACTTGCTTGAAGTGAAGTTATATAAATGTCGCAAACGCGATTATACAAATATATCGAAATTGTGTTAACATTATAGGTATATATCAATACGTATAATAAAATGAACTCTGGTAATACGTCTTTTTGATATGCAATCCATACCATTATCATTGGTTCCGCGACAAAACCTACCTCAATAAACAGGTTATAAAATATCGAAAAATACATTTTTTTTTTCAATTTTAACTGTTATCTTTAGATTTTCAGATATTAAAAATAAAATAAAATCATTTTTTTAATCTTTACTAGTAGGCCGCGGCCGGTCGCGTGGGCTACAGAATGCGTCGGTCGAGCGCACACGCGAATTGTGCTGCTACAAAAATACTTATTGTGGGTGATCCTTAGAAGATAGACATATGCTATCTGTGATTTTTTTGTAAGTCTATTTAAGATCTATATATATGTTATACATTAATTTGATACATCTTTTATGTTTTACTCAGCGTAAGCCATTTAAACGCACGAAAAGCATGTTTTTCCAAATTGATTCACCATTATCATCACTACTTATTTCGTATATTACTTTATCTAACAAAATATATCCTATAACCTGGTCAGATAATGAAGCTATGAATTAAAAAAAACAACATGTAATTCGGATAAGTACATGTAATTCGCGTGAAAAGAACTTAAACGGACAGACGGTCAGGGAAACGTTGAGTTTTATAATATGTTATATTTGTATAGATAATATACTCACGAAAAGATCATCAGTCTGTTCATGAAATAGAGACTGCAAATGTGTCATATCGTCGGTATCCTGTGTGTAGAGTTTGATATGAGAGTTCATATGGTCTAGAAGCTGGTCGTCTTTTTGGAAAGCTGTAACAACAACAAGTGATTATATTAGATTGGTATATGACACAGCATATTAATAAATTTGAAGTTCTGTCTGTACATTTTTTCCCCAAATTTCCTTATAGACAGACAAGCAATTGAAGCAATGATGGCTCAGTGGTAGCGTGTACGACTTCGCATCAATTGACGTGAGTTCGAATCCCTGCAATGAGCCTGAGCTTTCGGTGAAGGAAAACATCGTGAGGAAACCATGGCATTGTGGTAGAGCATTTTTTAATGCTCGCCAGGCTAGCTACCACCGTCAAGTTGAAAATCTGTCGCCAAGCACCAATAGGTGTGTTCCGGCAGCTGTACTTGAGAGCCAGTCTTCCACTAGGTTTAGCGTGTTATCATCTTGGGCCATGTCGTCACTCACACACACACACATAAGGTGAGATTGTGGCCACTATGCCAAACCTATAACGATAAAAAAAAGCAAACTTTCGGATTTAACTAAAAAATGCTAGCAGATTTTATACACGGGAAGTATGTCATTCTTCTGATAGGCTATAATGATTATCAATTATATAATGATTATATATTATCAATAATATAAGTAACAAGTCCTAATTAGATTTTTTTTAAACAAGCTATTATCGTTAATACGGCTATCATAATTCATTGCGTATTGAAAATTTCGTGTCTGTGCTGCTGATCGATGAGGAATTCCTTGGTCGAAAGCCAAGCCTGGGTGCAGCACTCACGCTATGATGTAATTTAAAGCGAGCTATCAAAATTAAATGTGTATACAAAATGTCGTGTCCAAGCTGTTGACTGTTAAGGAGTTCATTCGTCTGGAGCAAATTTAATATTTGCAATATTTGGTTACAGACAATAACCTGGACAGGTGTAATTAAAAAAAAAGTTTACAAAACTAAAATTAAGACGAAAATTAAATAAGTTTGCATCCCTCTTATCAATATAGTTGAAAACAGGTTTCTATTGAGCAAGTATTGACGAATGACGGATACAAAAACGAAGAAAAAATAATACTCGACGGCAATGACAGCGTTTCGCATGGGCGGTCACCTTTTTTAGTATTTGATGTCCTTTGATCAACCCCCTCCTTTAATCTAAAGCCTAAAAGTGAATCTGATAGGTATTATACCTTGTTTGTGGTAACCTAAGTGAATATATGTGCAGGGTGGATTTTTGGACAGGTCAGTAAGGGTTAGAGTTGCCAACATTGTTTCGGGGAAAAACAGTATTTCACACAGTTCAAAACAAAAATAAAGCAGACCAAAAATTTGTTTCACGTTGTTAATTTGACATTACGGAACGGTTCGGTACGCATTAGAACACAATGAGTTCGGATACATGCTTTTGCATCAGTTATAAATTAATATTCGTTCATAAATATTTTAAACTAGCTTTTACTCGCAGCTTCGCTCGCATTGAAGCCATTTAATAAGTATCAGAGTTTTTTTTTTATCGTTGTAGGTTTTGCGTAGTGTCCACAATCTCACCTCATGTTAAGTGACGATGCGGCCCAAGATGGTAACACGCTAAACCTAGTGGAAGACTGGCTCTCAAGTGCAGCTGCCGGAATACACCTATTGGTGCTTGGCGGCAGATTTTTAACTTGAGGGTGGTAGCTAGCCAGGCGGGCATTAGGAAATGCTCTACCACCATGCTATGGTTTCCTCACGATGTTTTCCTTCACCGAAAGCTCAGGCTCATTGTAGGGATTCGAACTCACGTCAATCGACGCGAAGTCGTACACGCTACCACTGCGCCATCATCGCTTCACTTCTAATGCCTCCAATAATATGTGGACAAAGTTTCATGATAATCGGTTAAGTAGCTTTCGCGTGAAAGCGTAACAAACAAACTTATATTCGCATTTATAATAGTAGTAGGATGAAGGATTTGTTTGTTGGATTTTGTTGTTGAAAATATAGTATTTTTGCATACTATATATCTCTTCAACAGTATATTGTACGCAGATTAGAATTATAGTACAATACCATATATTATAGTACGGTTGTTAACTAACCTTAACCGTTGTTAGCTAAAGAAATTTTTAAAGTTTTTCAGGCATTTTGACCTGCATGTACAGTTTTTGAGAAAAGTGTGCAGTCAGCAAGAAAGTGGGTCTTTTATCAAACCAAGTGATCCTGTTTTTTACAGGGATTAATTCTATCGGACCTACTGAGGTTACAATACTAGAAATGTCAGAAATTGCAAAAAGGTTTCGTATTTCGTAGAAAGCCATCGTCTCATCGAATAGACTCCAATTTATTTTTATCTTTAAAAACCGATTTCAAGCAATTCAAGCAAAGATTCATCAAAATTCCTATAACTTTTACGGCTATAAATTCACTGGAAAAGAATTTAAATATTATCAACTCCGGTTGCTAAATCGCTACTATTTATAATCCAGATTGTCAAAGAATAAAAAATAACCGATAAACCATTTGTATTCCAATATACAATGTAAACTTTAACGTATAATATTTTTTGGCCTCAAACGGCCTTGAAACTGTCAACGAACTGGTTGTTCGGCTCACACGGCCGGGCCCAGAGAAAGGGGGCACCAAGTAGCTCAAGGGCATTAGTGCCTCTATCCGACCCGTTGGAAGGGGGGAGTTACTAAGCCGGTATCGCCGCCCGACTCCGTGTAATTCGCTTATTACACGCCGGGCGGTTTAAACCTACTATTCTATGTAAATTACACATATCTTCATGATAAACTGAACACTAGGTCCTTTAGTTTGAATGTTTATTCTACTTTCATTACTTTCAATGCACTAACAGGTTTTTGGGTATCTAATGACATTAATTAGCTAATTTTAATTAATCTATACGAATATTATAAAGCACAATATTAAAAAAAAGTGAACATTGACAATTGAATATGATCGTTATCGATTCTATAATCAATTTCCGTCAAGTAGACTTACGGTTAAATTTTATGAAATAAACGTTGCACAAATATTGCACGTAAGAAAAGTACCTATGCGTTAGAAACTTAACCGTAAGACATTAAATGCATATTGATGTATTTCTATATCAATTAATTTTTTTTTATATATTTTTTTTTATATTTCTATATCAGTTTTAATAAATTTTTTTGCCAAGCTATATAACCTTTACACTTTTTTACTCATCTCAAGTTTATTCTTGAAAATATGAATTTACTATCTATAAATATACACTAGTTTTATAAAGCTCAAGAGATTGTTTTTTTTTATTTGTTTGAACGCGTTAAACTTTGGTACTGCCAGTCACATTTGAAAATATATTTTTAATTTTAATAAGGAAGGTGATTATGTAACTTCAGGCTACGACCCTAAAGTCGTTATAATACTGGCTATTTAGCTATCGAGTTAGACACAAACAAGAAGATCCCAAGGATTGACGTCGGGCAGGAAGGAAGAAAATATGTTTTGCCGATCTTACTCCGATGAAACAATAGTAACAAGAAGAATAGATGAAGGATAACATCGTGATGAACCATCGTGATAAAGTTGGCCATTTTCTAATGCTCGCCTGGCTAGCTACCTACCAATCTCAAATTGAAAATGTCGCCAAGCAACTATAGATGGTTCAGGTAGTAGAACTTGAGAGCCAGTATCCCCACTAGGTTTAGCATGTTATCGATCTTGGGCCATGTCACGGGCGTTACTTAAGAGTCAGTTGACATTATTGCCAAACGCTTAAATAATAAAGAGCATTAGGAAAAAAAGGATGCAAAGGATTTACGATATAGCTAGATCTGGATTTAAGTTTCAATGTCCGCTAATATCAAAGTCATTTGTTGGGATACGTTAGTGGTCTGATTTAGTCAGTAACTGATCATTTGACCGACTGAATTATATGTACTTGTATATTTATTGTGCCCTTTGTAATTAAGGCAGTCTCGAAGTCTTTCAAGATTTGTTGACATAATCGAATGTATAACAAAACATTTTCATTTTACTTTAAAAGTATTATAAACGTGAAATAACTCTGAATTTGTTTTGTTTTAGTAATAAAATATATTTCAATTTTCACATCCGAATAATCGCAACGTGATTCCACTAGGGGTCGAACGGGTCAAATGTGTCTGCGAATTTTATTAATACCCAGTCTGTACTCTGTGGGGCATTTGGGGGTCAATATTAAGATATTATTATTTATACAATTTGGGAACGCGAATACATTAACTGATTTAAATTTTATTAGTAACAGTATGATGAAGTAGGAAAACATTACGGGGAAGATTTAGCATTGTGTATTATGCTGTTAACTACCGCAGTCTAGTTAAAAATTTGTCGCCAAGTTCCTAACGGTGTTTTCGGGTAACTGAACTTGAAGGCCACTAGTACCCTTTTCGGACTTGCATGTTGCCATCTTCAGTTGTATAATCACTACTACAAAGTAACTTAGAAGGGTAAGGGCGTAAATCATATTAAATTACTTATAACTTACGACTTTATACCTCTAAAGTAGATAAATAAATAAATACCTATCACATAGATCAATTATAGAACGAACCTTAGTAACTAAGAATCTTTAAAACCCACTTCACCTTATTATTTAGGTAGGTATATAACTATTCGTCATCAGCAAGGAGTTCATTCCCACACCTTAGAACCTAAATGGTTACGAAAAGTCAGGTTTCATAGGAGTTTCGTCCCGCGAACGCTCCGGATGTGGTACCTGCTGAGGTTTTTCCAGGAGACTACAATAAAGGTTGAAAAAGGTTTTGAAAGGGTCGGCAACGCACATGTTTTGCTTCTGTTGTTGCAAGAGTTCTTAGGCTACAGTAACCGCTTACCATCATGTGGACCGCATGCTTGTTTCCCACCACCGAGGTATAAAAAAAAACAAATCACTTTTATTACCATGCGGCGTTACCCGGATTTTTTTATTATTCAAGTGATCATTTTTTTCTATAACTTGTGAAAATAATTATAAAATGTTAACGGAGAAGAGACGAACAGACTTAAGGGGAGCCAATACTCATACAAACATATATTTGGAATCAGACTTACTACAAAATTTGCTGAAAGTAAAATTTATACATAGAAAAATTTATACATAGAACATTTTGCAGGCGCAACAACTTGTTTATAAGTGAGGTCATAGCTACCTGATCGATTGCGCCCAATCAGGAGCGGGGAGATCAACACAACACTATTTCCTGGAAGGTGATTAACCACGTGGCGTATTATTATGCGTTAATTGCGGTTCTATAGCATCAGCGTGCAACTTCACTGCGATCGCCGTTTCTTACCACTTTTTTTACCTATGCGTTAATACCAGAGGTGTTTTGGAATTCCATAACGGTAATCGAAACTATCGGATAATCGTAATATAAAAATATACGAAGCCGCAACTGTATTCAATATATTCGAATAGAGACAAAGTTAAATGGGACACTGTCAAATACCAAAAAGAACTTAAAAATTAAGTGATAATTATTTAAGTTACAAGTTAATATTGTTCACTTACAAATGTTCAAATAACACCTTTTTTCCTTTTAAATACAATTCTTTAAAAAATCTAATATGTGATATCATAACTGAAATTATCCGAAACTATTGGATATCTGAAATAATTTCATATCCATATCCATAACCGATACCGATTAAATACACTTTAGATATCCCTATCCAAATCAGAAATCTCATATCCGTAACGTACCTGATTAATACCGCTATAGTGTATTTGTTTTGTAGGGATCGGGCAGATATTGTTATGAAAAATGTCAAATGGTGGGTATTTCAGCACCATCTTTTATAGACAAAAAGGGTACATGCTAGTTGTAGCAGCCCGTAGTCGGAAACCAAACCTTACCCGTAATGGGATGAATACTAGGGGACTCTAGTTTGACGGTATAGTGGAAATCAGTTTAATTTATCAGATAAGTCATAGCTGTAACACAAACAAAATATATAACATGTAATTTGTAAACAATCAACAGATATGGGATTAGTAAATAAATATTGTACCAGGCATTGTTTCTGGCAGGCACTGCTCTGCCCTTTCGTTTAATGGCTCGACCACATCGGCACCTATCGGATCCTAACTTAGCTATGGACCATCGTCTTTATTAAAGAAGTATATTATGTGAATATGATGAACTAAGTCATTTGAGTTTTTCAGAAGATAGGCCTTACAAACAATTAATAGAAGTTATATATATTTTATGTCAATTAATTTAAAATTGGATGTGTGTGTGTGTAATCCAGCGGTAATTTTCAGTCGTGTATGATAATTGATAAATGTTAATGGGATTGTAAAGTCTATTTCGAATATGTTATCAGATAAAGGGGTTGACACAAACATAAAATGAACTACATAAAACGACAAAAGTATAAATAGGTAGACAAATAAAACGAAAAACCCAAACAAGAATACAAAAAAAATATCTAGTGATGGTTGCACGAGATCGAACTCGTGAGGGTATAACAGTGAGTATAAAAAATTGCCACAGTAAAGATAAATTATTAAATGAATATAATAATATTAAGCTATAATTTCAACATTCTAGTAACATAGAAGGCATTCCTGAACTACCATCGCTAGTGACGGTAAAATACGAAACTCGACCTACCCTAAAGCTGCACCTCACCCCACCTAAAAATAAACGACGTCCCTACAAACGTCTATAGCAACCCCAGTGATGCCCTCCCCCTATTTACGACCCTCGCAACCACTGGCCCATGGGGGATCACCCCTGGTTCGGTACGATAAGGTCGACTGGCGGGAACAGCCAGCCTAAATTCATGTTGAGAAACGAAAATGTTTCAACGATATTATTCTCAGCATAGGAGATATGATTTATTTAGCATATATGTTAATAGGCAATTAGTTTAAAGAATTTAGAATTAATTTAGAATGATAAGATGGATTTCCGGTGTAACTAGAATGGATAGAACATAGAAGATGAGAAGTAACATGTTATTAGGAGGGACGAACTCTATGAGTTATAAAACTAGAAGGTACTAGGATGTATATGTATAGGAGTAGAGGAACACTGAAGTATGGATGGATTTTGTGAGAAAATATAGATGATTATAGTACACATATAAAAGGTGTGAATAATAAAATAACAGCTGGAAGAGAAGAATATGTTTTGGCAACCCTATTTAGGTGGTATATAAGAATAAAAACAGTAAGAAGGTTTATTTAGCACAGAGATGTATACATATGCTTTAATGGCGTGTTCGGACGGTTTCGAATCTACATTATCCTGAACCTTTTTTTATCTGAAGAAAAATATTTTTATTTCTCACTGACTAACTATAACCCTCGAGTTGAAAATTCAGTAACCAAGCGAATATCGGTGTGTTCCGACAAGACAAATTAAGACCATGTTCGGTAAAATAGTCACTTAGAAAAAACCAGTCATCAAATATAAAGAAGTATTATAATAATTATAAAAATAGTAAAAACTAAGTGACATATAATATGGCACCAACATTGAAATTTTTCAATCTGACAGAATTTATACGACATCAAAAATAAAATGTTATATTTTCGGGCTCCAGTCGACATCAATATCGGTGCACATGAGATAACAGTTTTACCGAACACTTGTGCAGCAGGGTGAGTAGGGGAATAGTTATTATTAAGCCAGTAGTAAATTCATCAGTACATACTACAATCCGTCCAATATACGTCCTAGACATACGCATGAATAACTTACGAAGGGCGTTTTTAGCGGCATCTTAGTCTCCGTCATTTAGTGGTTGTTTATTTTATACATAAACTATCTGTGCCCGCGGCTCTGCTCGCGTGGGTTAAAGAATGCTGTTGGCCGAGCGCACGCACGAATTGTGCTGCCCCCGCTCAAAACCGTAAGAAAAAAAGGTTATTTTGGGTGATCCTTATAAGATATATATATACTATCGCTAACTTTTTGTAGGTCTTCTTAAGATCTACAATTATATAGAAAATTAATTAAAAATATATTTCGTGTGGTTTACTCAGCGTAAGCCGTTTAAGCGTCCCAAATAAATCTTTTTTCCGAATTGATTCATCATTATCGATACTGCTTATTTCGTATGTTACTCTTTCTTAGAAAATATATCCTATAACCTGGCAAGATATGCCTGGCCTATAAATACAAAACATGTAAAACGGACAATGGGTTTTCTAGTGAAAAGAAGATAAACGGACAGAGAGGCGTTTAGTATTATAACATGTGAGGAAGATTTGCGTTATTTAACCCTATATTGTGTTTTAGGCCGGCATGACAGCGACGACTATCGACGGATTGTAAATCCCTCGGTAGTCGCTGTTATTGGATTGCACTGTACGGTGAGTACAGTATCAGGTACAGTGTAGTTAGTATGCCGTACTTCGATAAAAATAATATATATATGACATTTTGCATAATAAAGATTGGTGATTGTGCACAAGTGACGATGATTGTAATTAATAACATAGACCATTAATTCTGGAATGTCCCAAAAAGTCCTGGGAAAGCTCTAACAAGGTGCCACCATGTATACAAGACATTCGATATAATAAAATAATTACACACTAGATAATGGAATGGTCTTCAATAGCGAGGTTTGGTTGCCAAATTAACAAAAAAGAAGACAAAAACTGTACGAAGAAGTTAGTAGAAATATAAAGATATGTGAAACAGGTAATATTGCAGTGAAATCTATATGGTAGTAGATTTAATAGATAAATTTACGTGAAATGGGTAATATTACTGTGAAATCTGTATGGTAGTAGATTTTAAATATAAAGTTATGTGAAATGGGTAATATTGCCGTGAAATCAGTATGGTATCGGTATGCACTTTCTGCGGATTCGTACGGCGGCGGTTCTAATTTTGGTGTAATCTTATAGACCTGTCTTTTTTTTCCTCTAGATATGTAGACACCCGTACTATACGAACACATCTCGAATGAGCAGCTTTCCTAGCGATATTTTACTTCCCCGTTTTACCAAAGTATTAGTTAGACTGATATAAGTTAGAGAATTATTAAAAAAAATATGTGTGCAGCAGTTCACCCGCGTCAGAAGTGAACCTTCAGAAAAAAAAATGTTCTTTATAAAATATTTTAAAATATCCTAAATCAGAGGCATTGGAACTTTCGCCCACGCGTGCGTACTACGTATGAAGTCTAGTCGTCTAAGACCACTAGGCCAATCCGATGACGATTACAATCATGAAAATCAGGACTTGCATTAATCGTGCATAATGTATTCTATCTCATTCTCACGTAGGCTAAATCCTGTAGAGTATAGATGTATATGGTAGTTTCTTTTTACTGTTGCTTTTTCGTTTCATTGAGTTTCGAATCACAACAGAGCTAAGGAAGATTTCACTTCAAAAATCTTTAAAAAACGAACCAAGTATTATAGAATCAACTTTCGAACGCCACGAGTCGAATACTATTAAATATCTATACTTTATAGGTGTTTTAGTGAATGACCACAACCTCACATTAATGATTATGTGGCTTAACCGGAACATACCTATAAGTACTTGGCGACATTTTGGAGGTGGGCATAATGTGGGCATCAGAAAATCCCCCACGAACATTCTATGGTTTCGTTTCAAGCAGTGACGTTGTGAAGCTATGACTGCTCAGTGGTAGCGTATACGTACATCGCGTCGACGAACGTGAGTTCGACTCCCTGCAATGAGCCCCAGTTTTCGGTGAAGGAAAACATCGTGAGAAAACCATAGCATGGTGGTAGGGCTTATTCTAATGCCCACCTGGCTAAATCTGTCACCAAGCACCAATAGGTGTGTTCCGGCAGCTGCAATTGAGAGGCAGTCCTTCCACGCGTGTTACCATCTTGGGCAACATCGTCACTTAAGATCAGGTAAGACTGTGGCCACAACGCTAAACCTATAACGATAAAAAACCTCCGAAAACTCAGGTTCCTTGTGGGATTCGAACCTATATCAACAGACGCGCTTTCCGAAGACGATAGAAGTGAGCCATCATCGCTTTAAAACATTTATAATAATCTACAAACATCTATATAGACAAAGGAATACAATGAAACCAGCATAGTGTTAATTTTTTTAGAAAACTAAAAATTTGCAATACAATGCATTTTTACGTAAGAAACTGTTTTACGGCCATTCAGAGTTTGAACAAAAAGATGTGGACAAAGTTATGCAATACTAGCTGTCTCCCACAGTTTAACCCGTGTTAAAAGAGACGAATACAATTTCATACAATCTTGGGCCAGGATAAAAAGATAATAACAAAATGAAAATAGTATCAATTAATAATTAATACATTATCAAAGCAACACCGAAAATTCTGCGGATTTTAGCAATCCGAAAGCAGAGTTCTAAGGTTTTTTAAAAATGCGGTCATGCAGTAACTACAAATAAACAAAAGTTATTGAAGTCCAGTTGATTATAGAGTTATGATTATTATATTTTTAAAGAAGGAGATTTATAAAAAACTCACAAATCTTATGAATAGGATAATTCAAAAATATAATTGAAGTGAAACTTCTTATGCGACTTTCAAGCGTTAAACGTTAAACGTTTAACACACATTATTGGTCTCTTCTCTTTGTGTGAGCCAGAGCGAGAGAGTAAATGTCGGTGTGTATGTATATTGCACACTGTTTAAATAAAATAGAAAATGTTTTTTAAAATGAAGTTTCACTTTTATCGTGTGTGAATCGCACACACACCTTTTTTTTATTCTATAAACCGTACTTCAAGTAATTACATTCTTGGCCCAGAAATACCCGTCTCCTTTATTCGACAAACTCTTCCTGTACTTGCCTACAGCTTGCCAGATTGCTTGACGTTCATAGTTACTGCTCCGCTCCTTTGGGGCATAGCGTGAAGTTATATAGCCTATGCTTTTCCTCATGAATATGGCTATCATATTTATAATGTTCATTTTCGAATCCGATTGGTAGTTTCAGAGATTAGCGCGCTTAAACAAACAATCAAGCAAAATGATCTTCTTCACCTTTATTATATTAGTGTCTATAGATTAACCGGTTTTTAGTCGAAAGAGAAAAGAAAAACTTTTTATGAAAAAGTGATAAGAGTGAATTTACACATTTTAGTTGCTTGCTAAGCCATTTCTTTCAGTAAAATTCGATGGGGATTTTTCTGCCCCAGGAAAATGCAATTTAGTGATAGTCTGAGGAAACACTGATAATTTGCAGAAATATTAGTGACTGGTTCAAATTCTAATAAAAAATATCAAATAAGTATTTGTATATACATACCTACATGTATAATATGCTTTGGCTATGTAGCTGTTAATATTGTATGTTTGTGTAAGAAATAAATATATATTAAAAATAAAAAAATACAAATACCTAATGTCAGAATCAAGTATGTAATTTATACTTTTTCAATTACTTTATTTGAATAAACTAATATCGCGTAAATTACAAATCATTTTAATTACGTATAAGAAGTATGACTTTCAGCCCTTTTTTTATAAAATAGCAAGTCATAGTTATTCTCTACAAGCGTTTATATCGATATAACTGACCGCAGAGCTGTCTGCCATACTTGACCTAATCCCCACTCCCCCTACAAGGAGTCGTTATCCAAACCGGTATTGAGCCAGTGCCTTGCCGCGCTGTGTGAGACGCAGAAGGCCAATACTAGCACTTAGTTAGGATTTGAGTACATTAGACATGTTTGTAGATTTTTTTGTTTTTATAAAAGCTCGATAAGTTGAAAAGTTAAAGTTTAAAGCGATGATAGGCTCAGTAATAGCGTTTTTGAACACAGCGTCGATCGACATAAGTTCGAATATTTTTAATTGTCACATAACATCAGGTGTTTTTGTGGTCAAAAGTTAAACCTAAAAAGTATAATATACGATAAAATCTATCTGTTACCGATACAAAAAAGGAATGCATTTTTTGTCGCAACTCAGTCAATGATAGGTCGCTACTGAGTGTGAGTACGGTACTGAGTGTTGCCAACCATATCTTTCAATTCAGGATAACAAACATAACTCAAGTACTGCTAGTCTTGTCGTTAAAACGTGTCACAAAAAAAAGATAAAGGAATAAGAAATCTTGACACATATTTGTATTACCTGTACTCAGTAGTTTATGAAGGTATCGAGAGTGCCTTGAACGTAATAAAAAAATGTACCAATTTTTACTATTTACTCTTAAGTAAAAAGTCTGATTATTTTCTACAATTTCAATAAATAAAAAAATTCAACTGGAGTGTAAGCAACAACAGATCTAGTTTTCAGTTAAAGACTTGGCTCATCCACCTTAAAAAGAATCCAACTACATAATTATAGTCAAATTGTAAAATAATTATTATGTATTTAGTATAAACACGCATGAATTTTATTGTAAGTGCGACTCCAGAAACTCGATATCTGAAAGAGAATCTGAGATAGTACTGTCATATCTTCACCTACATTGTTTATAAATGTATGTGTTTTCTTTTTCAATTCTCATGACATGTTCCGTATATTTTTATAAAGAACATTCTTTTTAATGAAATAAAAAATGTTCGATTCAAAATTAGCTCACCTTTCCCGCATTCCGAGCACACTTTATCCTTCTTCATGTGTGTCAAACTGTGCATTTTCAGATGATCGCGCCTTTTGTATGTTTTATTGCAAACGAGACAAACGAAAGGTCTTTCGTCGGTGCCCACTTGCAATACATTCCCGTCCAAAGAAGACTTGTTAGTAGAATCGAGGGTCGGTAGAATCGATTCGTTATCATACTGGTCTTGTACCTTAAACAATAACAAACATATTAACAACTTACAGTAACACTATACCAGCATATGATTACGGTAAATAAGATTACTTTGGGCTTTAGGCAGCTTTAGCAATGCTAAATGAAAGCGGAATAGCGCTTAAGTCATGTATTTAGAAAAAGGAGAAAACCTATCGGCAAGGTCGGATCTCACAAAATCTTGTCTTACGTTAAGTAACGTTCAATTAATCGATAGTCATTAGCACGATAGTTTAGTTCTTCTGATAAGAAGGTACCCATCACAATTTGAGTGATTGCAACAAATTTCAAGAGATTAAGTGAATGACCTTTTTTACACCGTTGTTATACAGTCAGTCGCTTAGATGTTACTAAGAAACAATCGAACTACAGCCAAAAATAAACAGGTTCTCTTGAATCCTTAATTCTGATAATTACAAAGGGTTCTTACCACAGATTCGATTTCTTCTCCATTGCCATTCACATAGTCATCCATTACTTCTTGCTTTATATCCAACTCTTGATCACTAACAGGGAATATGTTTTGTTTCAAAAACAGCTTATTGTGTATTTGTATGTGCTTTTGCAAATGGTCCTTACGGTAGAAACCTAGCCAAGACAAAATATTTGAGATTAAAACCTTATCGTATAAGTTGCAAAAAATACTCGTTCGTGTTTAAGGGAACCTCAAAGATTAAGAAATATTCTCATCCCAACTAAGCGGTAGTGAGAAAAATACAGTGTTTATATTTGCTAATACGTCGTCAGCATTACTAGTGACTAACGGTGCCTTTCTTCGGGATGAAGCTTTCGCCCAGCTGTGAGACAATTACAGGCTGATATTCATATATCATCATATCTATATGTGTCACAAAATGGTAGTACTAACTCGCACTGCTCTATTCTGGTTCGAAGGGTATAATAAGTTGGCAGTATGTACTGGCACATGAGATATTCCAAATCAGTCCTCAAGTGTAGCAAATGCTAGCTTTAGTTATGATTGCGGTTCTTGCTGAGATTGGGTATAAATAGCGATAAGCTGCAGTGATCAATTAACATCAGGCGGATTTAACAAATTTAAACAGGCTAAATTAAATAAAAAATATAAATTACTAACATCCTCCTGCGACTTCGTTGAATTATTACAAAAAAAGTAATTAAAACAACAAAAAATACTCTATGCCACTCAAGAAGAACGTAGCTTTGTATCAGTGAAAGAATTTTTATAATCGTATCATTCGTTCCGGAGATTACCTCTTTATTAATTTTATTTATTAGTAATATATCAACTTTATTAGTAATATTATTTTAGATTAGTGGAGATAAATTAATATAAAGTACAGACTGATATTAAACGAAATATAGTTATTATGGACAGATGAGCAGGTCGTCGTCTCAGAGCTAAATTATGCAGGTATTTTAATGTTTATAGTTGGGATCCTTATAGAATTTGTGTATATTTCAATTTGTTATTTATATTATATTTAATGTCTTATAATTGTAACCCTAAAGATAAATTAGTATGGTTAGTAATTGCGTGTATATTTTGATGTCTTTGTATCGTATTTATCACGTTGATAATTATGAGTCTTTTGACGTCTTATGTATGTTTATAGGTAATCCTTATATGCTACAATAATAAGTAAATAAGTCTATTAAAAAGTTCGTATTGCTATGTATTTTATGATAGGAAAGTATTAAGTACATAACAATAGCCTTGAGTGTTGTGACCTTGGTTACTATTATTATTACATTATATTTTGTAAAATTTAGTAAATGAAACACTTAGTATCATAGGTACATATTTTAGCGTTAATGGCGGCCCATATACTAGTTGTGAGTAAATATATAGGTTAAATATTAGTGCCAAAATGTTAGAATGGCACGGCTCGTCATTAGCAATCTACAGTAGTAAGGCTTCTCTGTGTATCCGAAGAAATAAATTTTAATTGGAATTATTATCAGCCCTCAATAATGTATCCTTTGCGTCCATTCCTGAAGCAACATTGGTGGTGCACATATGGTGCAAGTCCGAGCCCTCCCAAAGGACTGTTAGGAAGTTGACAGTTTGAAGCTGAAAATGCCGACCACAAGGAGCCAGGCAGCCGAAGACAGAGTGAGGGTGTATGAAGACTCTCCCGCGTCCCCGTCCGTGCAAGCATCCGCGCATCACATCGCGATTCCGTGTATCACCGCGCCCGCGACCGTAATCGAAATATTACCGCGTTCTACGCTGAACAACACGACCGCTACAGACTCTGAAGCCTGAGGATCGCGAGCACCGTCCGTACGCTCGCATCGGTCTACCGCTAGCGCCATAGCCAGGATCAGACAAGCTGAACTAGAGGCTGAAGAACAGCTCGTCGAGATCCGAGAGAGGAGCTGCAGTTACAAACGATGCTAATCAAGAAATATTTAGCAGCGGACGTAACCACGATCCGGGAGGAAAGCGATCGGGAAAGCCTCTGCGCAGAGGAAGTAAACAACGCGAATCGTCGAGTAAGCGATTGGCTTCAAGAAGCTCGAGCGCCTCTTCAAAGGCAACGTGATCGTGAGCAAATCAGATATGTTTCACCACAACCTCTGCGGGTGAAACGAGAGGAGTAGATGGCACCGCACCTGCACGTTACAGAGGAACAAGTGATGCGGCAGAGACCCAGATCACCCACACCGAATCGATATGCAGACAAAGGAAACAATCGGTTAGCAGATACTTTTGAGCGAATGGCGGGAAAAAGGTCGTCGCCCAGACACATGCAGGACCTGCCAGTATTCAGCGGGTATTCAGCTATGAGAGTCGACGAGTATATACAAATACTCGCTAGCAGAGAACTTGGCTCGTCTCAGAACCTGAAAGGGGAAGTAATGCAAGCAGTGTCCGGACTGTTATATACAGCACGCTACGCAGCTGTCATAATGAGCACTTCATAGCAGTGCTATGGACAAGCTGAGGTCATTATTGACCACGCGTTAGAGGTATTAAAGAAGCTGATGGGGAATGATAATCACGTTCCTTCCACATAGAGATCGTAGCCAGTTGAAATACAGATTCAGCTGTAGTGGCGTCACGATGCATGGCGGCAAGACGGGGATGGCCGGAATTGGGGATTGGGATTTGGGGATGACCTCTGGAATGCATACAAGGAATGGTTGCCGTCCCTGAGAGATTACGCGACGACGAAGAGAGTTGAATGGAAGTTCATTGACCCGAACGCGCCAAACCAGAGGGTAGCGTGGGAACGACTGATTCGAAGTGTGAAGTAAGCACTCGTCGTCACGCTCAACGAACGCTCACCGCACGAAGAAACGTTATCTACGACTCTAACAGAAATAGAGCCTACAGTGAACTCGCGATCCCTAACACGTGTCAGTGGATGCCAGCGAGGCGGAGGTGTTAATGCCTTATTATTTTTTAATCGGTTTGGCTACCTTATTATAAAAATTATGTAGGTATTTTAATGTTTATAGTTCATATCCTTATAGAATTATATTTCGTCTTATAGTTGTAACCCCTTAAAGAGCTTAGTATGGTTATTAATTGCGTATATTTTAAATGTATTTGCCACTATTTATTACGCTGATAATTATGTCGCTTTTGTTGTCTTATGGATGGTTATAGGTAATCCTTATGTGCTAGAATAATAAGTAAATGAGTGTATTAAAGAGTTCGTATTGCTGTTTTATTATAGGAAAAGTATTAAGTACATAACAATGGACTTGAGTGTTGTGACCTTGGTTACTGTTATTATTATATATTTTGTAAAAATTGGTAAATGTAACGCTTAGTATTATAGGTACATATTTTAGCGTTAATGGCGGCCCATATAGTAGCTGTGAGTAAATAAATAGGTTAAATATAGTGCCATAAATGGTAGGAAAGGCACGGCTCGTCATTGGCAAGCTACAGTAAGGCATCTCTGTATATCCGAAAAAATACAGTTAATATTTTCAATGGAAAGCGGGGTATTATTATTAGCCCTGGAAAATAATTTATTATTAAAATGGTTCGTTTTTACGTAGCCGAATACGGTATAGATTAAAAACCTTCAGTGTTCTTTTCTATATGGCATGTAAAATAAGTTCTCTATGTCATATTTTTGCCATACTGTAAAGCTGTGGAACTGTTTTCCGGCCAGTGTGTTCCTTCCTACCTACAACATGGAGTCCTTCAAACATAATGTGAAGAGACATTTCAGCAGGTCGAGATGACAGCGACAACCGGCGAAATAATTTCCATTTGCCGTGGAACGATAAAAAAAGAATAGGCGCCAACCTACTAAATTGTTATCAAAATATTATATAACTTACTTTTTTTACATATGGAACACTCTTGATTCTTGTTTCCTACATGCAAAGCGAAGTGAATGTTCAGGTGTTCTTTCCTTTTAAAACCTTTGCCACACTCGGGGCAAACGTGCGGTCTCGTCTCTTGATGCTCTGCCGTGTGTCTTTCAAAGTGCTCTCTGCGTTTTAACCTGTTTCCATAAATTGACTACATGTTTGTCATTTGTAATTTGTTAGCTATCCCGCGACTTCATTCGCGTGCTCTAAAATTTAAAGCAGAACCGCCTTTAACTGTATTTAGCATACCCATTTGTTGAAGCGACACGCGGCGACAACTTTTTTAAAATGTTTGTACTCAAAATCAAAATCATTATTACCAATTTAGGCCTTAAGAAAGTCACAGACATTAATGAATGTCAACACACTACCACCGATTCGGAAACATCCCTGTCATCGAGAAGAACCGGTAAGAAACTCGATTGGGTTTATCAACAGGTTTTTTTTAATTATTTGTTTCACTCTATATAATATTGTTTACAATTATTATTATTTTAGTGAATGTACTGAGAGGAAGTCGCTTCCAGACTCAAAACATCACCGTCTTTCACGGAATCATCCACCTTATAATAATTCCCTTTAGACACTAAAACTCGCTTAACATGATTCTTGAACCGGCAAATCGATAATATGTTTAGGAATAAACTTGTATAACCTAACACAGTTACTTAAAAAACTTTTACTTTATCTTACATATTCTATATTAACTTCAAGTATTGCAATTGTGCCTATCTGAGTTATCAAAGTTTTTCCGACCATACATTAAATTTTCCAAGACGTATTGGGAGGGCAAAGTTAAGATACTGAATTCTTGAAACTTAGTTTTAATTTAGAGACCTTAGCGGGCGTCCAAGACGAATTCCGCAAAGTTTCATCCCAAAGAATCACTAGAACGCCTCTTCGAAGTAGGTATATAAGTTGAAATCCAGAGGCTACCGTAGCTTATGGACGTTTGTAATACTAGAGGTATCAACAGCGCGTTGCCGGCCTTGAACCCCCCTTCCCAAAGAAGCTCCGGTAACCCTACTCACCGCAGGAATACACACACACACAGCGATCACATTAAAGGAAATATTCGTATTCATAAAAAGTCATTTTAAGATACGGACCGTGAAAGTAACAGGACGATATATCCGCTGTTTGGTTATTGAGAACAAGCTATGGTATAGAATTAAATGGTAATTATGTGTGTGACAGCGCAGTGACGTGCTATAATAATAATAAACAAATTAAAAAAAGAACTTACCCACTACCGCAAATCCCGCAAAGAAACCTGTATCCCCGGTTGTGGACGAGTAAATGTAACTCGAGTTTCTCTTTCTCTTCGCTTCTGAACGGACACTCGACGCAGCAGTACTTCTTGATACCGTCGTCACCTGTGATTATGATCGCTGCCGTATTTTTTGATGATAAGTTCCGTTTTAACATGTAATCCATTGATAGGTTCGGCACTGAAAACGATCATTCTTTTTGAAACATAACACCTTTTGGCGTGTTTCGTATAGGGTAAAATTGAGCGCTACGCGCGCATCACGTGACGGAAGTGTGACATGATGTAGTTAGTTACTCTTTTTGTGTAAAAATAATTTAACGTTTTATTAACATTAATAGCTGTGCCCCGCGGTTTCACTCGCGTATAATTTAAAAGTAAATTTATAATACTTCAGTATAGACAATATGTTTATCGGGCGGCCAGGGTTATGCGTCACAACTCACACGGTTCCTTCGCGCCGCTACACCTATAATCATAAACCGAGCCGAGTGTTGAATTATTTTAATTTTACATTATCTCCCAAACTGTACCTATATCCAAATAACATGCTCTAAAGGTCAAAGTTTATCTACATAAAATTGTCTTGATGGTGAAGTGCCTTTCGTTCACAAGGATTAATATGCCATGCATAAGAATAATGCTCAAAAAACACTTTATAATTTTCAGAATAAAAAACGCAAAACACCTTATTGTGGCTTATGTATAAGAGATAGGTATATAGTATTGCGGATTTTTTTTAGATGTACTAAAGAGCATATTTTTGTAGAACATTGTATTTACGTATCGCTAACCATTACGCCAGCGCACGCAGATAAAGCAGTTAGAGTGCGCTATTAACTCCGACTCAATATTTAAGGCCAGCTGAGAGGTATAGCCTCATGCTAGACTACTATTCCTCGTGAATATGGCTATCATACACAAAAATAACTTTTCCAATTTGACTGGTAGTTTCAGAGATTAGCGTACTTAAACAAACAAACAACTCTTCCGCTTTATTGTATTAGTATAGACGATGAGTAGGTATAGATTTCAAACGCCGAGAAATCAACAATTATATATTTTTCCCACATACTGATAATGCTACAAATTTAAAATCTATATAAATAAAATGATGGAGATTTACCGTTGTGCGCTCATCACGCAAAAACTACTCGATAGATTAATTTTATTTTTTTACGCCTTATCTATATGGTCCTTATAAAAAATATATCACGATATCTTCATAAACAATAATTCTGTAGTCCACGCGACTGGAGCCGTGGGCAAAGCTAGTGTTATTAGAAAATGAATTGAACTTCATCATATTGTTGGCACGCGGGATAAAATTTGTGAAGATGTTTTTGTTTTGTTATACTAAAGAAGTATAAGTGATTACGTACGTATACAAATCTTTTTTCAGCCGCTGTCTGGTTAAATCTGACAATATTTTGAATTTTGCCGGCGATGAAAATTTAAATGAGAAATTCAATCAGAGTCGGCTTAAGGGTGGGTGCGACCTGGTCGGCCAGAGCCAATTGGGCGCCGTCTGTTAGTGCCAGGTTAGCAACCTTTTTTTTATGTAGAATATCTAATGGCGCGTTTGGACAGGAGTAAAAGGGAAAGTTGCTACGTGCCATTCGGACAGCGTCGCGTCGCGTCTGGTCGGCTCTTTCCAACTCAGCGCTCCCCTTACAACATTAATGATACTGAACGCTTCTCTCTCTACTACCCACGCTCACTACTTTACGTGTGTGTTAGTATATCAGCGTCGTTTCTTGTGCTAACCTTGTATAGATTATTCATGAATATTAGTAAATTTATACTAGTAATACATCATTAAAATATATTTCTTTCGTAAATAATTTCATACAAATAAAATCACAACACTTTTTTTGCTGAAATCTGTACATCTGATCACATAAAATGTTTTGGCATGGTCTTCCAAGTAGACGGTTTTTATTATTCTCATTTTGTTACTACAGGCCTCCGCGTTGACTTAATCCGCCTCTGATCCTGCCATGTAAAGCGATGGCCCATGAAGCCATCGCCCAATATGGGCACTACAAAATGTTTCACCCAGGGTGTAGGGATAGTCAAAGTTGGCGCTAAGTTAAATGCTTTAAATAATTTAGCTAATGTGACAAGCTAGCTATTACGAAAATACATAGTAATTAACAGAAGTATAAAATTTGTCAGAAGCTTTATCTATGCCAACAATAAATACATAAATAAAAACAACTTCAAACAATAATATCTACCTATATCTATATATATAATAAAATTGAAGTGTCTGTTTGTAATGTTAAAATAACAGCTTTTTACTAAATGCATATAAAAGTATGTACGATACTTACAACAAAAAACAAATTTTAACATTTTTGTCTGTCTATATGTTTGGTCCGGGTCTCTGAAGCGGTTGGACCGATTTTGACGGGACTTTAAAAGATTAGAATATAGACATATGCTACCTCTGACTTTTTTGTAGGTATTATTAAGATCTAAAATTATATACTCATTAATAAATTTCCTTATTTAATCAGCGTAAGCCATTTAAGCGCCACAAAAAAGTAGTTTTTCCGAATTCTTTTTCTAAAATAAAACATTACAAACAGACACTTCAATTTCATTATATGTATAGATAGATATAAAAGATACAGATCAGCGCAGCGGTAGATTTGAAATGTGTTAATACTCTATTAGTAATTTATTAATGTTCTATTAGTACTCTATTAGTAGCTTCACACGCAATAAAGTTAAATATATATTTATTACATTATTTTGCTAATTATACGTAAATGAAACTAAGCATATAATATGAAAACTATTTACAATATTCTCAATTATTAATGTTATTCTAGCTTTGCTCGCGGTTCCCTTCGCGAATCGTAGTTTCTTCAATTTTTAATAACGTTTTATTCAATGAAGATATCGCGATATTTTTTTTAAGGACCAAATATCTAAGGAGAAAAAAAAATATTGATCAAAATCTATCCAGTAGTTTTTCCGTGATGTGAGTGCATAACGGCAAACTTCAATAATTTTATTTATATAGATAATCATATTAATCATATATAATTATTAAAGACCAACTAATTAACTAAAATATTATGATATAAACAAAGTCCTCCGCCGCTTCTGACTGTATGTCTCAATGCGAAAATCTCAAAGTACGAACGAATTTTCATACGGTTTTCATCAATAGACGGAGTGATTCATGAGGAACGTTTATGTATAATCCATGAAAGTTTTGTGTAAACTGGCTGAAATATGACGCCGATTGTTGAAAAAGTTGGAAAAAAATCATGCCGACTGCGAGCTTTACTGGCGTGCGACGTGTAAACCAATAGAGGTATAGGTACCCGTGCGAAAAACGACCTAGTTGCTAAAACTAACCGATTGTACCCGGCCAAGCATTAGGTACTGTGGCTCATTTGTTTTTTCCTTCATTCAAAAAGTATCTATAATACTAATAGGTTATATAAAGAGAGAATGCGAATTTTTTGAGTTTGTGTAAATGTGGAGGAAGGGTAATCTGGAATTACCATTTTTACCTAATTTTATAACCTATTTAACTTCATGCAGAGATAAAAGAAATAAGAAGTGGAGTAGTAAAAACCATGAATGTCAAGTGATATGGAAAGCTGTAGGCAAGTACTTACCTACGGGAAGTGAGAACGATAGGCTACACGGGTGCACGGGTGCGTAGGTGGCGACGCCACACAGTGATTCAGGATTAGAAAAACAGGGACGTAGGGCATCTAAAGTTGGAATTTCGATCAGATTTTCATTTTGTAGGGTAAAATATTATAATTCTAACCACTTTTATTCTTAGACAAATTACGATAAAGTTAATAGTATTGAAGAAAAAAATTTTTTTATCGAAAAGTTATGAATTGAACAGCTTCTAGTTTATATTATATTATAGGTCATAGCGTCTTGAATATCAAATGAGAGCAAACGAAGACTTTCAGACTAGTGATTCACAATCCAAATTAAAAATAAATCAGATAAAAATTCCGTTTATTCTTTGAGAAATATACCTCGAAAATATTAGCTATTTTGCACCAATAGAAATCTCGCAGCGACAGCCGTATGGACATGTTAGTTCTTAATTGATATTGAAAGTACCTTAATCTACAAAGTAATGTAAAATAGAAGCTGCTCAATTGATAACTGTTTGAGCAAAATAATAAAACTTCAATTTTCCATACAAAATAATAATTAAGTATGTTTTTTTTTTCAAAAACTTGTTACCTTATCGAAATTTGTTTAACAATAAAAGTGACTTGAATTATGTTTTTTCAACTAGTATTATAAAACACGCGTATTATATTGTAACGTTGTGTCAGAATTTCAAAGCAATCGGTCAAGAACTTTCGGAAGTTTAAGATTTGAACAGACGAACCTGCACCTTTTTATTTATATAGATTGTATTCTACACCACGATTGTATTCCACATATGTAAAGCATATTACACTAAAAAAATAAAATACATAACTTAACGAAGGGTAAACAAATTTATTTGTATATGAAATTTAATAAGTATTATTATTTTTGTAATATATATTTATTATTTACAGTAACTTACCATTATGTTTACTATCCATAGCTTCTATAAATATAACTAACGTACAGTAACAGGAGAATGTATCTCACACTCACGAAACCGTTATATGCTGAAGTAAAAAACTAAACAAGAAATAGTGATCCCTTCCCCTACCAACGGATATCGCCCAAGGCCCAAGCAGCCCATGTTCCCCTCTGTATTAGGGGCGCCTACCCTTTGTCGACCCAAACATCCCCTATTGAAGGGAGGGGACCCCACTCCAAGCCGACAGGAGGGGTTGATTTACCCAACATCGATTCAAAATCCTCTACCTGTGTCTCGAACCCCTTTTTAAAACGATGTAATAATAATAAATATATTTCTGTATGTAGTTTATACACTTTAAAATAAGTTATACCTACACTTTAAATATTTTTACCCGCCAAAAAGTTTTTAATGTAATAACAACAAAAACTTACACTTTTCACAACAATTTTAATGTAAAAACACACATTTAAATTGTCTTTATGCTATTAACAATTTCATATTAGGTACAATAAAATCAAATTAATGTAAACATCACAATCGACAAAAAATTACGAAATAATAACATCTGTTGCGCGCACACACCACCTCCTTCCACCATCAATTTTAAAATGAAGCCACAGATGAATGCAGAAACGAATGCAAAATGAACGTGAATTGAATTGTGAATCACAGATAAAAAATCACTGATCACAGAGAATGCCACAGCCATGAATGAATGACACTAGGACATGAGTAACTCCCTGTAACTCTAGTGAAATATTGATGAAAGATATATATACTCTAAAAAAAGATATAATATACTGAGCATATATATACCTGTCGTTTTGTGATCCCTACACCGTTATTCATGTGAAGTGTGAGGTGTCAAAATTCTTACAGTGCGTTCACTTATTCAAAAATGACACTCGATGACCGAACGACTCTATGCGTTCATTTTAATCGACGCATAGGTACAATAACTGGCGAGCTATTTTACGCTATGCATAGTGCTGAGTGTAGAATTTTCTATAAGTATACTATATAGAAGCAGTATATGGTAGGAACCTATATTAATAAATTATAGAAGTGATAAAGAATTCTATAACTACATTACTGAACAGGATTATATGTACAAAAAAAGTCATCTTATAAATTTTAGATGCAATAGGTTTTTAAAGGGTACTACTTCTTCATATACCACTGATAAATTTATTATTATCCATATTTTTTTTAAACTTATGCTTTACATGTGTAAATCTACTCTAATCAACACACTTGCACTAAAATATTTCAATTTAAAGTGTTGCATTAATAAATAGTATAATGATGAATGGCAACATAAAGTTCACCAATAACAGCGCCGCAATCCATGCGTTCTCTCAACAAACAGTCCCTAGAATATTGTTTGTGAAATAAATGGCTTGCTATGACGAACGTACTGAGAAATGTCAGACTTAGTAAAGTGCTGCTCGTGTTCTTCGATAAATTTTGTTATGAATATGGCTGATACGCTCGTGAGAGAGCATGGTCGCTAGTGCTAAAAATAATTTTATGAAGCTCGGCTATCGGATCGGATCTGGACGACGTGTATGATCTGATTTAATTTAATATGTTATTTTATCATCGTATAATTATGGATTAAGAATAGCTATATATTTTACTTATTAATAATAATTAATCTAAATGATGTTATGTTGTAATTTCAATTCGTTCATGAATTTATTAGATTATCGTTTAATTTTTAATTAAATGGACTCCTGATGTCCAACATTGAAATAAATAAAAAAAAATTGTTTGGTAAATAAATATTTTCATATTTTATTCCCTTTAAAAAAATATATACATTGTATCCGGATCCAATATATCTGTAATCATTCTTATCTAAACTTAAGTGACACGGATCAGTTATCAGTGAAGTGATGATAATTTTATTATTAAATTTGAGTTTTTGGCGGTAACTTAAAGTGTCATGTGGTGGTTTTTGTTTTAATTCATAAACTTATGTCATTTGGCCCTATATTATGTAATTTTGGCGGCATTTTACGTGATATAATGTGGTTGTTGTGCACAAGTGAAGTGGATTACAATAAATAACTGGGAACATGCATTTTAATTTGCTACAAAGGCTCCCTGAAAAGTTTTAACAAGGGTGCCGCCATCTTGTTGCAGCGATGTTTAAATATTACAGAATATTTCCCTCGCTTTGTTGACAAAATGTAAAATACTTGACACTGGCCTAATGCACGAATAGTGTCGAGCCATAATTAATAAGAAGATTATTACATTTTATATTACAGACCTATTAGGTAATTAATAATCAATCTGAAATCAAGCGACCATGCTAAAATAAACACAAAGGCACCCTAGTGTCTGTTTGTAATATCAGAATAACAGCTTTTTACTAAATTCAAATGAAAGTATACACGGTACATAACAAAATCATTTTTTTTTTCATTTTTCTGTCTGTTTGTTTGTACTGGGTAATCTCAAAAACGGTTGGACCGATTTTGGCGGGACTTTCACTGGCAGATAGCTGATGTTACAAGGGATACCTTTTTTTAAGATATAATTAGGGTTCCCCCAAAAAAATAAAAAAGGTTTTTAGTAGTCGACGCGAGTGCAGTCGCTGGCACATCTAGTGTAGAATATATTAGGTATTCATTTATCGCCTGTGAAATATCATATATAAAAACATATCGCTATTATACAATACCTATTATAATTGGTACTCACTTTATGGAATGTGCCGGCAGCACGGTATTTGGGACAATCGATAGTAAACAATTATATATGAAATTCAATCAAGTTAAAGAAGTTACAATCAATTGTTGCTTAGTACGTGTCGAGCGATACCAAAAAAAGAAGGTCATTCGCACAAAAACTTCCATGTAATCCTAAGTCTCCCGTATGATTTATTGGATATCAACAATAAATTGTTCGATAGTAATAACAATTGATTAATAAAGATACACAGATTCTGATAAGTTTGTTTGAACAATCGATATTTGACAGCATTGACAGGCTTGTCACTGTGTGTTAGGCATGGACATACCTGCAAATATCAATACTTGGTCTTCAAGTTGCCGGTATTATACCAGGTATCAATATACCTCTGTATTGTATATGGTATTGTATTGTATGTGGTCTCGCTAGGTGATCTTCATCTATGCTTTATGAATACCTATAACATATATTTCGTTTTAGTTGAATGTATCTGTCTGTTGAGAAAAGTGATTGAAGTGGAACCTTTCTTTGCTTAATTTATTAGCTAAGGTAAGCACGACAAAAAGCCAAGGTTAGTTGTTAACGTAATCACTTCAAAATCACAAGTTATTTAAAAAATCAAAACATTTTTGACGCACACAAGACATCGTAAATTTGAAAATATTTTCGAACATTGTATATTTTCTATCCCTATAATCATAAAGAACAAGCCTGCGACAATATGTTTTCTTACACTTAAAATCATACGTTTCTGTATACATTTTTCTCAACGAATCAAATTGTTTCTCTAATCCATGCGATCCATCTTAGGTATTACGAACTGTACACGTACGCGGCCGCCTTACCTATACATAACTTTAAGGAATGTATCGGGTATTTCGGTTGGCACCTAGTCGGCGTACTGGTAAGCTCGTACCGGGTATTGATACCTGGACCAGTATATATGCTTTATGCCTACTATGTGTCAGTCACTGTGGCTTGTGAGACCCCGTTAGTAGAGGAGTAAAAGTAACGAAAAAAAAAAACGTACCCGTATGTATTCGTTACTATACATTCAGTACTCGTTACTATCGTATCGTTACTCCTAATACCTCATAACATGCTGTTATGCTAGAGAAACAAATCGTTAATCGAGTCGTATTGCGTACGCGTACAAGCGTGCGATTTAATTAAATGTTTGAAAATTAAGTTACAGTGAAATAATTTTAGAATTTCATGAGAGACTAAAACTTTCACTTTCGTTTATTTCATACTATTACATAAAATTTATGAAATTTTAGTGGCAAAATTTTATGAAAACACTTTTTCACAAGTAAGTATATACTTTTTTTTTAGTTTATACTCTGTTAAAGAAAACTTTGTTTTGAATATTTGAAATTTTGGCACCATAATGCGCGCACATCGGTTCAAATATTTTTGAAGTATATCTGCATAAATTACATATATTTTCATTTTTTTAACCAATCACGTTACGAATAGTACCATGATACGAAACATGCGAGTAACGAAAAGTATTCGTGAGTAACGTTTCGTTACTCGGTACTAGATGGCGTACCCGTTACTCAGTAACGAATACATACGGTTTGCTACAGCTCTACCCGTTAGGGTTATGAGCTTGTCATTAAATTCAGATTCACGTGTTGTATGTATTTGAAATTCAATTGGAATATACGTATCACACACACGTTGTCTTTTTATAGGAGAAAGAAGAAATTTAAAATAAATAATAATGAGTTCCGTTAAAAATCTCGAAGAATTAGCTATTAAGTTATTCTCTATTGATGCTGTAAAATTTGGAGAGTTTACGACAAAAAGTGGCATTAAAACACCTGTATACTTTGATTTAAGGGTTATTGTCAGCTACCCGGAGGTCATGGTATGAATTGTTTAAAATTAATATAACTTGAATATTTAAATGAATGTTCAGAAGTCTCGATCACAGAATAGGATGTGGTTAAAGCAAATTCAATTGTCTTAAAATTATAGGTGCTGAAGTCTGTTTAATTGAATTGAATTATCTATATAAATAAAATGATAGAGGTTTGCCGTTGAGCACACATCACGCAAAAAATACTGGAAAGATTTCGATCATTTTTTTTTGTTTTTCTCTTTAGATAATTGGCCCTTATAAAAAAAACAATATCTTCATTCAATAAAAAGTTAATGAAGTTTTCCAAAAGATTGTTAAAAGCACTATGCATTCTTCTGTCGTACACACGATTGGAGCAGTGGACACAGCTAGTATTATATATATTATTTTATTCTGCATACACATAAATATAATTAATATAGTTATATTTACAGTACTTAACCGTAACTTCTGATTGAAATACTGTTATAAAAGTTTGCCTTTTTATCATATTTTAACACATAATTTTGTTATTGTGTACAAATTATGTTTGCATGGTGGTAGGGCTTTTTTTAATGCCCGCCTGGCTAGCTACCACCCTAAAGTTGAAACTCTGTCACCAAACACCAATAGGTGTGATCCAGCAGCTGCACTTGAGAGCCAGAAGAAAAAGATTTATGTATATCTTTTATTTCTCATCTTAATCTTCAACAAGTAATATGTATTTTCAATATAGCTCATCAATTTCTACATAATAAAATTTTGGAAAACACTAGAAATACTTAATATAAAAATTTCATTCATGATTTCATTGGATGGTAAATTTTTTGATTAATAACTACAGATATCTAACCCAGTCTCACTTGTATATAATAAAAAGTATACCATGTTCAATAAGTTTGGTTTATTGATTAATAGCATATTGGGCTATATACAAGGTGGATCCTTTAGGGACTAATATGTATATCTTACTAAAATGCATATTATCTTACAAACACAATGATACATTTATAGTTTGTCATGACAGCAGAGACTGTTGATATATCATCATCTGTCAGGAGTTGTAGCTGTCATTTACTTACCAACAGGTCAAGTAAAGTTTAACTTGGAATAAAAAGATTTTTTTTTAATTCTCGTTGCTCAGACACAGTTTTCCAAACTAATTCAGTTGTTAATGTACACGTAATATTGTAAACCTGTTATATGTTCTTATAAAAAAAAAAGATTTTGAAAACCTTATTTCAGGAATCAATAGCAAACTTATTATATGACTTTGCTTTGAAAGATAAAAACTTTGACCATGTGTGTGGAGTACCATATACAGCTTTGCCTATTGCCACTTTGCTCAGTATTAAGTCCAAGAAATCAATGCTAATGAGACGTAAGGAAACAAAAGTGTATGGAACAAAGAAATCAATTGAAGGACATTATAAATCTGGAGATATTTGCCTTATTATTGAAGATGTTGTTACATCTGGTTCGAGTGTACTTGAAACAGTTAAAGATTTACGTAGAGAAGGATTAGTTGTTAATGATGCAGTCATCATTTTAGATAGAGAACAGGGAGGAAGTTTGAATCTTACGAAGAATGATGTGCATATTAAATCTTTGTTCACTATGACATCGCTGATTGAAATTTTAGTGAAAAGTGGTAAAATATCTGAGGGAATGGCATTGAAAGTAAAAAATTATTTGCATGACACTCAAGCTCCTGTGATTGGTATGTTTTTTGACTTATATTGCTAATAAATAAATAAAAATTGTTTCATAGTTAGTAAGGATAAAGTTAATAAAATTTTAAATTCTGCAGTGAGTTATAAGACATTATCAATAAACAAAGGTGTCTTGAAAATTATTTATTCACTAACTTATTATTAAATTGAATGTACTTAAACATTTAATTATTCTCTTCCGATTTTATTTTTTTTGCTTAAGATACTACAACCTAATAAAACAAAAATACAATATAAGAATAATTTTTATATATTATAGACTGTTCATGTTAAAATAAATATCATTAAAATTAACATATTTGTTACAGAAACAGCAATTGAAAGAATGTTGATGCCTTATGAAAAGAGAGCTGAACTGGCTACAAATTCAATCGCAAAACAATTATTCAACATAATGGCTATGAAAAAAACAAATCTCTGCTTGTCCGTTGATTTTACCTCCGTCAAAAACATCCTTGACCTTTTAGAAAAAGTTGGAGAGCATATTTGTATGGTTAAAACTCATATTGATATAATTGAGGATTTTAATGAAGACTTTACCAAACAACTTAAACAGTTAGCAGATAGATTTAACTTCCTGATACTAGAGGATAGAAAGTATGCTGATATTGGGCACACTGTTTCTATGCAATATCTAAAGGGTATGTTTAAGGTTGGTGAATGGGCGGACTGTGTCACCGCTCATTCATTGCCCGGTGCTGGTATACTGAGGGCTTTGAATGGATCAACAAATGGTGTTGGACGTGGTGTGTTTCTCCTGGCTGAGATGAGCAGTGAGGTAACCTATATTGTTTTAAAATGAAACTTGTCTCTATAAATTTTCTGAAAGGTGTTTTTCTAGCAATGGCATATGTCTATAAATCATTCATCAAAATTATTGATGCAAAAAATATTTTAAAGCTTATGTTTCTGGCTATTGATGAAAAACAAATACTTTTAAACGAATGTTTTTATTAATAAAATTATTCAATACTTTTTATAAAAAGTTCATTAGGAATGCCATCAACAAACTACATATATTCAACTAACATGCAAGAGACGCCATCAACAAACTACATATATTCAACTAACATGCAAGAGATGCCATCTATAATTAATCTGTTTAAGTAACATGACAGCTGTTAAATCGTTAACATTCTATATTGATAATGTGCGAAATATTTGCATGGGTCAGCTGGTTTTATATAAATTTTTTCACTATTTTTCTCTCCATGCACTAATGTTTTTTTTTCTATTTCTATTATGAGGCAATAAATATCTTAATTTCTATGTAGATGTTTAAATATTATTGAATCTTATAAGATTTAAATATTCCATCCAGTGTTTATTAACAACATTTTTTAGGCCAAAGTAGCTTAAAACTGTAATATTTTTACAGGGCAACCTTATAACACCAGAGTACAGGGATGCAACAGTAAACATGGCGTCCAATTTCCCAGATTTAGTGATGGGTTTTGTTTGTCAAACTAAGGAGACTTTCAAGAATCCAGGTCTAATTCAATTAACTCCAGGTGTACAGCTCGAAAGTTCCAAGGATAATCTTGGTCAGGTTTATAATACACCTGAAAAAGTGATTCTAGAAAATGGTGCTGACGTTGTTGTTGTTGGCCGTGGTATTGTTGCTGCAAAGAGTCCTGAAACTCAAGCTGTTATTTACAGAGATGCTCTTTGGAAATGTTATGTGAAGAGAGTTTCTGGTAAATTAGAATAAATTATTACAATGGATTCAATGTAAAATAACAGTTATATTGGATTTTTATGTTCTGATTATTGTTAGTATGTTATTTTAAACAAATCAATCAAATACATAAATAATTTGTTGATCAAAAATTCTAATAACTATTTTAATACTTTACATGCATGGACATTCAAACTTTGGAATTCCTTGCTTTAAAAGTGATTATTTGAGTTATCAATCCTTTATGTTGGAACTTATAATATGTTCTAAGTATTTTAAAAGATTCAGTATTTTTAAGATAATCATGTTATTAATGATGAATGTAATTAGCATATCAATAACTTTTCAATTATATAATTTTATGTATTTCAATGGTTCCAGTAATTTTAAGAAAACAGTATGTCATATAAATTCTATGTTATGTATGTTTTTTTAATGTTGCGTGTAATTGTTTATAACTATTAAATTATAAGTCATAGTAATAATGGGACCAATATTTGCTGTGATAATAAAACCGATTATGATGGTGCTGTTTACATTTTTTGTATCCAATAAATTATATTGCCGTTGTAATATAGTAGTTTTATTATAAACAACTGCCAGCGGCAGATTATTATAAGTTTTTATATAAGTATACGGATATGTAGTTAGTGTGATTGGTGATTATTTATAAACTAATAATGGTGAGTACACAATAAAATTTATTCAATAGATACCCAAAAGTTATGACTAGAACCACATTTTCTCAGAGATTGGCTTTACTTCGATCGAACAGATTTTATATAAGAGATTGTTTCATTTCGTCTATGTAAAATCTATTTTTATACATGCTTTTTTATTTACTGGCATCCCTAAATCGATCTGTCATATGGACGTACACGATACAAATGTCAAAATTTCAATGCAATTTCGTTCGTAACAAAACAAAACAAAAGGATATTCTATGATCATTACAATTAGAAATGGATTGTATCATTAAAGAATTAGGTATAAGTAGAAAAAGTATATTTCCTACCGCCTCATCTAGTTTATTTTCTGTCGTTGTACATAGTAGTTGGTTAAAGAAATGGTTGAAAAACACTGAAATTGAAAATTTTGTGAATAATGTAGATTTTACCTTGTTACCTGGTGAAAGTGTTCCTTATCCATGGAGAAAAATTTTTATAAGGGTGAGTACTATATAGTTATAACAAAAAGAAATATATGCTCTAATTTTAAAACCATTGAAAAAATTATAACTTTGATTATTGTCATAGGTTTTGAGTAAGAAGGTTTCGAAGGCACTGCCACTGCCGCGATACAAACTAAATGAAAATAATGAAGAAACCAGTCTTACATTCTCACAATTACTCCAGTATATATCACAGGGAAACCAAAGAAGTTTATGGAAGGAATCATATAAAAAATACTGTCATAACATTGATAGTTCAAAAGAAAGTACCATAGTTAACTTATTAGAACATGATCAGTTACTGTCCGAAGTACTTTTAAGGCTGTATGGCTGTAATATAATTAGAATTAAAATAGATGAAGCTGGTAATTACACAGAGTACAAAGAAATGATTCCAAACAAGAGTACATTAAGAAGTTATGAAACTCACGTAAATTTGCTAGCAGCTTTGTTCATTTTAGAAACAGATGATAACTTCTTTGTAATATATAGAGGACACTGCGACAACACACTTTTAGATTGTTTGTATTTTAGTCCAAACTTAATAGATGTTAATTATGGACGTGGATTGTTTCTTATTTATCAACTATTGAACTTATCAAAGGCCTTGAGCGATAGAGGGTTAAGTTTAGGAATGGTGACCTTGCAAGATATATATTTATCTGAAAATTTGTGGCTACAAGTTGTGCCACCTATTATGAACAATGTCCACTGTTTAGATGCTTCTTTAGTTTATCAGCAGAACAGGAGTAAGCAAACTTCACCACCTATTCATAGTCAAAATTGTTTTAAAAAAGTTGATGAAGGTTGGCATAATAAGGTTGCCCAATTTGAGAAGCTTTGTATGCTTTGGGTCAGTGGAAGGATTTCAAACCTTGATTATCTGCTTCATTTAAACATGTTAGCAGGGAGAAGTATGAATGATCCTCAGGCACATTTCATGGTGCCGTGGGTCACAGATTTTACATCAAGATGTGGTAAGTGATTGTTTTTTAAAGATTTATTTTTTTTGAAGAAAGATTTTAAGTTAAATATATAATTTAAGTAAAATTATCTGTTACTATAATAACCATTTTTCTTAAATAGTAGATGGTCGAATTGTCAGTACTGTCCCTGATAGTAGTAAGCACAGTACAATCCAAACACTACAGTGACAACAGAGAGAATGGCAATCCATCAGCGGTCCTCGCTGTCATGCCATAAAACTGTAAAACTGTGATTTTGAAGACCAGTGTGTGTTGTTCTGTTATGGAAACCAGAGGTTGATTACAGTATTTTTTTTTCTGGTAATCTTATTTTTACTGATATTATCAATAATACTTATAGCCTATCAACAGAGGAATTACATATACTTCCCATGTACAATAGTTCATCAAAATCCGTTGCGAATTAATGCATGCATGCATTTTTATGAAAATTTCTATTACAATTTTTTTGATAATTATTTAAATTGAGTAATGACAAAAGCTTTCCATTTACAAAATTTCATTAAAATCTGTTAAGCCGTTTTTAACTGCTCTTTATAATAAATGCCTATTAGGAAATTTGGAAGTTACATGTATAGACAGAACAATAGATTTAATAATATAGATTGTTTTAAAAATGTTTTAAATAAAATAACTTTTGTACTTAAATGTATAATTCTTTATCCAATTATTAAGTTTGTCTTTTAATAAACTTGTCATGTTTTTGAGGAACAGAGAAGTAAACAAAATATGAAAAATACAATTATTATTATTCATTCATCGTAAAAGAGGACTTAACACTTGCACAACACATATCAAATGTGGAGATGAGATAACGATTACAGATGTATTGCAAGTTGATTTTAAGATTATCGGTTTTTTTAGAGCTAAATATTATCGATAATACAATTATGCTTTAAATTAATTGAGGTGTGTGTAAGTTGTGTAAATGAAATGACAAAAATAAATTATAACAACAATTGAAATCGCAATCTGGAACACTTAAATTATTGAATGCCTGACTTCAAACAACAAGATTAATTCTTCTAGTCAAATTCTTTGTTGCTTGTTGCTAGAGCAAAAATGTAGGAATTACGTAAATATATATTTTTATTCACATTTAAAAAGAAAGTAATAAATTAAATGTACAACGGCATTTGATCAATTTGATTAATTTTCGATTCATACAATTAATACAATAAATTTTCAATTTACTAGTTTTATTATTTTGGTCCACTCTAGTTTTAAGTACCATAGAAAGTAATGATGCATATAGTAAAAAAAAATGGAAAATTCACAAATATCATTGTGTAGAAAAGGAAGTTATTTACGGTTTTATCCGGCACAATGTTTTTATAACGTTTATCAGTATCAAAATGTTTTTTAAATAATAATAATTGATAGTCTAAATGCATGTTTTTAGGTTATGTCAGAATTTTCACGACAATGTAACAATTTACGTTCTGTAGATACGTCATGCAAGTCATCGTATGATGATAAGGTATAGACTAACTGATATAGTTATGTCCAGTTTTAAAATTTAGAGTTTCAATGTAAATCCAACCAATGTGTAAATTGATAGTTTAAAAAGTAACCAATTTGTTATTTACTGAAAACTAAAAATTTGTTTACTGTTCCTAAGTCTAAAAATGTTTAAATTTGTGTATCCGTTTATTTTTATACATTTTCTAATAACAAATTATTTAAACTATTTTAGTTAAACATTTACCATCATCTTATTGCTTGGTTTACCTTAATTTTTTAAAGAGGTAAGGTTTTATTCACAAAATATTCATTCAGTCAATATAGGCCCACTACACTTTATTAAACATGTATATATAAATAAAAAAATCTCCCTTTAAAATCTATTTTTAAATAATGGCAAACTTACCACACGTTGAAAACCGTAAAAAAATTGCTTTTCCGTTATTACAGGTAGAAATTGGCGTGATCTTACAAAATCGAAATATCGCCTAAACAAAGGCGACCGACAGTTAGACATGACCTATGACGTTACAAATGCAGCAGATCAGATTCCGCATCATGTGTCTGATGCCCTCTCTGATATCACTTGCTATGTGTACTTGGCGCGCAGGTTTGTTACATTACTTTTATATATAAGTTTAGTTTTCCATACATAAAATAGTGTGACCATAAACAAATGTCGATTTCAGCATGCTCAAAAAAAAAAATGCGCACAAGAAGCAAATTTGCTAAACCTTAGCTGCTTGAAGATTGGACATGGCAATTGTGTCTGTTTGGATGGCGACCATTAACCAGGAGTAACATTTGCCATAGTCTTGCTTCTGTCTTGTCTTGTCCACTTGTCTTGCTTCTGTATCAACCGATGCATATCCGGTAGTTAAGCGAGGAGTAGGTACAGATACCTCGAGTATAGCTCGACTGGGTCCCAACCACTATATACATGGAGATAGACTCGTCACAGTCACTCTCTTTTTGAACATCTGTTTATTGACTGCCGATCTCTCTGTAGCAGTCGTTGTTTGGATTTGGATTATACTGTGCTTAACATCAGGCACATTGCTGTCACTATATGAAAATCGTAGTATTAGCTTTAGTGGGATTTGAATTCAAAATTGCCATGTTTTTTAATAAGACACCGTGACTAATAATTTTCACAGGTGATTGTTGTATCTATAATGTGTTTGTTAGAAACTATCCCAGATTCATTATATAAATTACTCAAAGAAAGATGATTTAAATAAAATATATATATAACAGGACGCCCAAGGAAGTTTTATGTAAATATGTCCGTAACAAATGGGTACCAGCTGAGTACCCAGCATCTATACAACGTATGCAAGAATGGACACCCGATGAATGCATACCGGAGTTTTATACTGATCCTACAGTATTCAAGAGTATACATGAAGATTTGCCAGTAAGTTCACAATTATTATACTGTATTATGACGTCATATGTTTAGGTAGTCGTGGTGATCAAGTGGTTTAGACTAGCGATATCGGTTTTCAGTCAAGGAAAACATCGTCCGGAAACCTGTACACTTGTGAAATGTTCTTTTAGTATCACCGTATGTGGGAAAAGTATTGTGGATTTCTCGGCGTTTGAAATTGGCAATACGTCATCGGCTGGCATGGTGATTAACGCTATGCCTTCTCGGCAAGATGCCTTCGCTCAACTGTGTGATACTTGCAGGCTAGTATTATTATTATGTTCAGTTGAGTGATTTTTTTTTTCTTTTTTCGAACTGACTATTCTGTTAGCCATAAGGGACCTGAAGCCTCAAACGGCTTTTACAGCTTCACCCGGGCTTACAGTTAAGTGATACCAAAGGTAATGTTGAAGCAACACATCGTGATGTAACCATAGAATGGTGGTAGGGCTCTTTCTAATACCCGTCTGGCTAGGTACCACTCTCAAGTTGAAAATCTGTCACCAAGCACCAATAGGTGTGTTCCGGCAGCTGCACTTGAAAGCCAGTCTCCCACTAAGGCTTAGCGTGCTACCATCTTGGGCCACATCGTCACTTAAGATCGTGTGAGATTGTGGCCGCAACTCTAAATCTATAATGATAGATATTTATGTTTTTTTTGTGAACAAAATGTCATGTTTTTAAACAAGACATTTGAGTTTTGGATTTTTAATTTTTATGCATGTACCTATTTGTATATGTGTCACGGCAGCAACTCATTAAGTGCCATTTCTCTTTCTTCATCTCCATTTAGCGTGCTATTATAATTGTGACTACATCGAGTGAGATTGCCCACAAGTAATTAACAAAAATATATCTTGTAGGATCTGGAGATCCCATCGTGGGCGACGTGTGTTGAAGATTTTATAACGAAACACAGAGAAGCATTAGAGAGTGTACATGTCTCTGAGAATTTACATCATTGGATCGATATCACTTTTGGATATAAGTAAGTATATTACATTTAATTTAAAGAAGTTTACATTTTGAATGTGTAAATTTCTATTCAATAATAATTATAGTGTTACTATATTACTATTATAGTGTTTATTAAACATCGATTGTCTATCGATTTATCGACAGTCATTTGCACTATCGGACAATTGATAATCCGGTTTAAACTATGGATAGTGCAAATTTGCTTTTTTTTTTTTAAATAAGACTTCAATTTGGCCTTAATCTTATTTAAAATTGATATTTGCGTTTCGTTAGAATTTTAAACTCTAAGTGGTTATTTTTAGATTGTTAGATAATTTTGACGTTTTGACAGATACATTGATACATTATCAAAATTTAAAAATTATTCGTATAAATTTATCTGTTAATTGAAAAATCTGCCCTTACTGATATTATTGTAAATATGAAAAATAATTAGTATAAGAGATAGGCATATAGTAACGCGGACTTTTTTTTTAGATATACTAAGGAATAATATTTTTGTAGAACATTTTATTTACGTATCACTAACCATTACGCCACTGCACGCGGATAAAGCAAATCGAGTTCGCGGTTTGTTCTGACTTTCTTAACAAAAATCAATATTTCAGGCTAGCTGAGAGGTGTAGCTTAATTCTAGATATTCTGTCCTATTCCACGTGAATCTGGAAATCATATACAAAAAGAATTTTTCGAATCTGACTGGTAGTTTCAGAGTTTAGCGTGTTTAAATTAAAAACTCTTCTGCTTTATTATATTAAAGTAAACCAAGTGCAGGTAAAGCTATCCAGATTGCTCCGCACTCTAGGGTGGTAGCGTGAAGTTATATAACATTCGACAGTAATTAGTGTAAAAATATTTTTTCAAATCTGACCGACTGTTTCAGATATTATTGTGTTCAAATAAACAAACTTTTAAGCATTTTTAATATTAGTATAGATGACTTTATTTAGCATGTGTTTTTTACAAACCTATGAATTTAATTTTAAGGCTGTCAGGTTCCGCTTCGGTAAAGGCGAAGAATGTGTGTCTGTCGCTGGTCGATGGACACACTCGTGTGCGTCGGGGAGGTACAGTACAGTTATTAACAGCGCCACATCCACCGCGGTCGAACAGAGCCTTTCCACCGACTCCACCCAGATTGCATTGGACTGCTCCGAGGGATACAAGTGAGTTGTTAAATATAAAGCCTGTTATGATTTCGTTTTTGAAATATTTGTATGCGTTAAGCATATGCTGCTGCTACACCTGTGCCATAACGCATTAATTAACGCGATAATTAGGACATTACGCAGATGTGGCCAACATTTAACGCATTAATTGATATGTGGCATTTTTAGTGACGTTAGACGTTAAGCGATAACTCGGTTGGCGGTTTTTTCGACACATCATAGGGTTTTGTTAGTGCGTTGTAAATCGCATTAAATTGTGTTTGCTACATTAATGCTGTCTCATTCTGTGCGCCGCACGCGCCGCGTAAAGACGTGTTATGTTCTCTTTTTGGCAAGAAACATTGTTTACGTAAGTTGTGACAATCGAGTTGTCAAATGAAAAAAGTATTGGAATTTGTAGAACTATTTCAAATGGTACCATACTTATGAGATCCCCTATTGCAATGTCATAAAAAGAACTCAGCACAAAGTGATGAATGGCGGTGTATCATACAGGCTTTATAATTTCGAGTAAAGTAGGAATAATTTAAAAGAAAAAAGGAATCCTTAAGGACTACCGTATTTACTTCAATAAATACGAAAAGATATTGAAGGCTGTTAACGCACTAACTAATTAAGATTTTACCATTGGACCCAGATGTAGACACTCGTTTAAAGCGTTATTTTTAACGCATTAATTATGGCGTATTTCGATACAGGCGTTAACATAACCCAAGTGTAGCAGGAGTATAACAAGTCTTACTGAGTTAGGCTGTATCGTTTTTATTGTCTTAAGGATAAGCGATGTTAGAAAAACATAATTGTTGACTTCGATATCAATATTGAGGTAGGCGACCTTTTTTTGGTGCCGCCTTTAGCTTTGACGACCTTTTTTATTTTTTGGTTACTACCAGTTTAGTCTAGTCAGGTATAGTGTTTGTTTTAGCGAATTTATACCTTTGTTTTAGGTAATTTTGTGTTTCTGCTTAAATCGATGTTCGATGTTTTTTTTTCATAACATCGATATATCTATATTATGTAATTATGTATGTTATGTAATATCTATGTTTTCAAAATCCCAGTGCGTCCGTGAATCTGATTAAAAAACTGATAGTGTAAAAAAATGGCCGATGAATGAAGATTTCGTAATAAAAATATAAATTGGAATTAAACCTTTACTGGGACTTGGAAGGCAGTGTGCGGAATATGTCAGATTAGTATTTGATTGACGAAGTCGTTAATTATTATTGTTAAGAGTTATTAGTATCTTAGGTCCCGCAATATTACATTTGCCTGCACCTTTGGGTAGATCAGGTTTTTTTATCAAACTTAGGTAAATAAATGATGCGCTGGTAGAGCCGCAGTCAGTTGCAAATATTATAAGATACTATCATTTATTTAATTTAAATACTAACTTCAAACGTTCTAAGTGGATTTAATAAATAGATCTTTCTACTTTCAGGGAAATCGGTAAAAAATGACAGTTCCGATGATATATCAGATGAAGAGGAAGAATCAAGTAGCCTTCCACAACATATTTCAAGGTTACACGTACCACCGCAACGTCTCCGATCTCGATATAAAGGTAGTAATAGGGCTCGTTCGTTATCCAAAGCTCAAGGTCTTGATGATTCCCAACAAGTTATCGAAGGCAGAGCATCTTCACATTCGAGACACTATAGGGTTCAACGTTCAGAATTAGGCAAAGGTGTTATCTATCTGCCAAAAGAATTTAATCCTGTTGCTAGTATTCAAGCTATGGAAGCATTAGATAATTTCAGAACAAAATGTTTCTTCACCAAGTCTGAAGATGGAGAGAAATGTATAGATACAACGGTGAATTTAATTACAACAGAACAAAACCCGAAACAGGAAAATGGACCTAAAGATGGTTTAGATGATATAGCATTTACAAACCATTTGTTTCTAACTTCAAATGATCAAAGTTATTTAAAGAAATTTAACCAAGATGCTCATTTGGAGAGCGTATTGAAGGAACGAAAGAATAGAAATTTCAATATGAGATATACAACAGACGCGGCGGTATACAAACAGATCATTACCGAAAGTCGCAGGCAGGATATGTTAGTAATAGGTTGTTTAATTGTGGAAATCTTTTTACATACCTATATGCGTCCGTTAAGGACATTTGGTGACAATTTCCTTGACAGATATAATAGTTGTCGAACTGTTTTGATATATAATTATAATTCTTTACCAAAATGCGTTAGTTACGTGGCTTCCTTACTTTTAAATGTTCAACCTCCGAGTTTAAGTTATGAATTGAGAGTGAAAATTGAAGAACCAATTAAGAATATTGTAGTTACTGATAAAGGTTTACCAGCTCCAACACCAGCGCAATTGCTACAACCATTACTGATGCAACATCTAATTCCGTTTCCACAAACTTTCACAGCTCTATACAAGCTTTTGAGTACTCTGCACGAGTATGAATTGACTAACAACGAACTGAACATATTATATATGTACGAATGTGATGGTATTCAATGCGAAACGTATCAAAATGTCGATAAAACTAAACTTTACTACGCGCAAAGAATAGCCGAAGGAAAAATCCAGGCTTGTTCGGTACATTTGGAGGTGCTTTTGAACCAACTTACTTGCTATAACCAATTCGACGTCTTAGAAATTTTTCTAGCACATTATATTGAACTTTTGCAAAACAAAAATACGTCAGTATTGGCGGCATGGTATCTTTTTGATTGCGTTAGTAAAGCTCTCGGCCCCGTTCAGACGAGAAAAAAATTATTGAGGCACATTCTCAATCTGTACGAAGATGATGAATTCGTTGTTGAAAGATATGAACAACATAAATTGACTGACATCGATGCCCTTATTGCTATTGGTGTTTCTAGTAGACAAAAGTTTGTTAAACTATATCATAACATATTCCTACTTCAGTTAATGGTGAGGCTTGGTCTTCAATGCTTCTTGGACAATTTCACTCAACATTTAGTTGAAGCCGTTGGCGGTTACAAGGATATCATTGTGGAAACTGGTTCTCCTGGTCACCTTTGTCATAACCGAGCAATGGCTAACAAAAAGCCAAGATACTCGGATGATAATGTCAAACATGCGTTATCCAATACTACTGATATATTCTCTCCAGACACTTCATACGGATCGGAGAATGTAATTACACCTAATTTAGAAAAGACAATCGATCTTACTCATGACAAAGAAAAGGAGGTCGATAGTAGAAGCGAAAATGAATTGTTTCATTTCGAAAGTGATAAAGATCGACCTTGTCGAAGCAGTTGGAGTAAATCTCCAGCTGAGTCTATCGACTCTTTCAATTCCAATTTTCAGGAGATGCAAAGTCCTTCACCGTCTAGAGATTATGTATCACCAACTATTGCAAAACATTTGACGGGTAATACAAAAGAAAATGAACTCAATATTATAATTAGTAAAGATGAAAGTAATGAAGATCATTCGCCAACAAAGCCTATTTCACCTTCTATAGATATACCAACTAGATCGATGTTTATGAGTTACTTGCATTTCTCCGACGAGACCACTGTGAACAGTGAGTTACGTAAAGAATCTCATGGGCGGCAAATAAAAAGTTTAGAAGTTATTAGGAACCTTGAGAATCAAGGGTCTCAAATGTATAATTTTTGCGTAGAAAATGGTCATTTAACTGATACGAGTGACTGTAAGATATCCGATATGAGTTCTGAAAGTCTCATATGGTTGGCTCATAGACTTGGTCCTGTACTTACATGCAGGTATATCACTAGAAATTTATTGAAAATGCTCACCCTCTGTTACATTGGTAAAGAAAATTTGGCTCCATTGGACGGTGATGATAAGGACGAATTTGATGATATATCAATAGTTAACAGTAGAGTCATTGGAGACAGGAATGCCATGAAAGTTATAAAGTGCCTAATTTCTATTGTCGGTAAGTATTCTTTCGTTTAATTAGTGTTTACAACGAAATTTTTTTAGTTGGGAGGTTTTTTTAATTACTTTTAAACTTATAGTAAACTAGTGCCTAAGTTTTCCGTTTGGAATGCCAATGGAAAATAATTGTACACGAAATAAGAAACAACTAGATGACCCGTGCGAATATTTCGCATATTATAGAATGCAAAAAAATCTAACAGCTGTCATATTAGATAGATGGCGCCTCCTACATATTAGTTGTATGCATATAATCAACAGAAGGCAATCTTATGAAAAGTTGTTTAACTTTTTTTTAATATTATTCTTTGTCTATTTTTCATCTATAGCGGGGAACCTAAGTTTTAAAATGATGTTTGAATAGTCAATTTTGATTAATGATAAAGGCAGATATAGCGTTCCCACAAAAAAAACCTTTAAGAAATGTTGAGATAATGTGACGACAGGATTTTAGGATTGTTTAATTTTCATATTTTCAATTGTTTAACTTTTTTACTTTTAAGCTTAGTCGACTGCGTCTTAGAATGAATGTTTATGAATGAAAAATATATCATATAACTTTGATGATCTAGAGTCAGAAAGTCAAATATATACGTCAAGAATATTCCTGTTGTGATTTTTTTGTGTCCGTATATGATTAGGAGATTAGTGTGTATAGGTGGGAGAAATATTTGTTTTTATTTAAGGCTAGCTGTGCCCGCGGCTCCTCTTGCGTGGACTACAGTATGCCGTCGGTCTAGCACACGTTCGAATCGTGCTGCCCTCTTAGAAGATAGACAAATGCTATCGCTGACTTTTTGAAATCTACAATTATGTAGATAATTAATTTCATATATCTCGTATGGTTTACTCAGCGTAAGCTATTTAAGCGCCCCAAATGCGTCTTTTTTCCGAATTGATTCGACATTATCGTCAATGCTTATTTCGTATGTTACCTTATCTTTAAACTATATCCTATGACCTGGCCAGATAACATAGCTATTAATTAAAATTAAATACATGTAACTCGAATAAACTTCGCGTGAAAAGAACGTAAACGGACAGACAGACAGAGAGACGTTGAGTTTTAAAATATCTATAGATTTTGTTTGTATAAATATTTATTGTATTTTCTTCCAGCTATGTATGGCGAACAGTTGATAGTGTTTCAGTATCTACCACATATGGGTGAGCTGATAGCGTCTTGTAGGCGGAGACTGTCCGCGCCGCTGGAGGGCGGTGTGGTCGCCTGCCTGCAACTCATTAAATACTTAGTGCCTTATATGTCTGATGTCAAAATCATGGAACAGTTGCAGGTTTTTATTGATTTTTCTTATTTATCTTTATTTCTACCATTCGTAGATGCAATGTAATTAAATATTGTTATACCTATTAAGATATGTATATTAGACTGTAACTTCAGATATGGTCGTTTTGATAATGATTTCAGAAGGGAAATTATGTAAATGTTTGGGTTAAGTTTCCACCGGTACTTTTTATCTCTTGTAGGTTTTTAGCGTTCGGCCAGAATCTGAAAGAACGGCTGAAGAAGAAAGACTGGCTCTAAAGTGCAGCTGCCGGAACACACCTATTGGTGCTTGGCGACTGATTTTCAACTTGAGGGTGGTAGCTAGCCCGGTGGGCATTAGAAAAAGACCTACAATCATGCTATGGTTTCATCACGATGTTTTTCTTCACCGTGCTCAGGCTCATTGCAGGGATTCGAACTCATGTCTATCGACGCATTACCTAAATTCCTTCACCCAAGCTATCAAGTAAATCGTTAGAATACAGGGTAAAAAACTTAACCCAAACATTCTAAATTATGTAGTTACTATAATTTTTCTGGTGATTTATTATTCATGAAATAAAAGTTTGAATGATTGTAATCGTATAGGATACGTTCTTGAAGATAATTCTCCAACCGAGCCTGAGGCTCGCGTCGACGAGTCGGTGCGCGTACCCGAGCGGCGCGCTCGCTCGGCGCGCGCTCGCACGCAAGCTGGTGTGCGCTCTGCACGCGCTCGCGCTCAGAGTGGGCCCTGAGATCACGCGCAGGCATCTCTGCGTGCCCGCTCTACAACGGTACCTATATATGCGTCCACTAAATATCGAAATCTTCCTTTAATACCTTACTAACTTTACAAAAAAATATAAAAATAACTAGAGATCAATTAAACTTTTATATGAATGACATTTGAAAAACGAATAGATTTGAATTAAAATTCTTTAGTCATTCTCTCATTATCTAGAGGGGCTCTCCATTCATTCCTTTGTTCCTATAATCTACGACCAATAACTAAATAGTACCTAGTGTCATTTGGAACTATTAGTAAAATAAATATCTTGTATTTCACCTAATTTGTCAGGCTTAAAATATAGCGCTCTGTTTCAAATCTTTACCTCAAACTAAATGTCCAAAATAACATCGGCACATCGATGATATACAAATGGAAAAACATTGATACCAAATATCGATATTCTTCTAATAAAACATCGATATATCGTTTTCATCCCTTATGACTTCTGACATAACCCAGGGCGTAGTCCAAATTCGCCATGTCCTCATTCAATTTATAAATATTTTTGTAAAGCAATGTACACTGCAGTGTATTAAATCCAAAATAATAAATAGACCAGAGTCAGAAACAAGTATATTAATTAGTTCACTCTAATAAATAATTGTTCTGTTTTGTTTTCAGATTTTTCTTAGCTTTCGATAAAGCAACTGGAAAGATAGAAAACTGGCACAAACAGGATGAAACTCTTTCTGATAAGGTATTGAATATAAAATTACATCGCGCATAATATGACGTGATATAAATGATACAGTTCAAAATTGTGAGTTTACAACATTACTGCTGCTCTATAATAATTAATTATATTGAACTTTATTTCAAAATAAATGCAGTTGAATTAATTTTAAATATAAATTTTACATTTAATTTCCTTTTGCTGTCCGTCATTAACACGTCTGATTCCCGTATTAGCCCTTGGCCAGTAATTCTTGTTATCTTCAACAGATTATAAACTGTGTTACTAATATGCAACAGTAATGGTCGACATGATGCCGTTTATAAGTTAAAACTTGAATAAACATACTGAAAAGAGATTAAAAATTTAAAGCCTCGTGGGCACCCTCAGGCGAATGACTAAGAATGAACGCTTGGTCAATTCACCGAGTGGCTCATTCGTTTGAGCGCAGAGCCGAATTTAAAGCTTGGTAGGCCCTGTGCCAACCAATCCTTTGCCAGCTTGCTTTGTTAGCACGGGTGCTATTTATTTGTATTAAAATTTTGCTATACACTAACCGCCGTAAGTGCGACTCTTCATATGGTTTGCGGGACGCGGGAGGGGAACGAGTCCGACCAATGGGCTAGATTATAGCCGGCCGTCGGCAGTAAGAAATTTTTGTCATTGGGGCTTTCGCGGTTTTATTTTTGTGACTGCTACACATGAGATTATTTTACCGAGACGGATTTACCGAATAAATTATTCTGAATAAAATTATATCGTTAGTATATACTATTAAATTACAAATAAATTTTTTTTAGTTAATTTTGTTCAATATATTGGTTTTTGTTTACAATTTTAATAAATACAATAATATAATCTGTATTCATTATTTTATTTATTATGAGATATCTGTCACAGTTGCAATAACATGCATAATATATTTATCTTAAGATATATGGTAATAGCTCAATACCGTGTATATCCGTGCACACCCGCTGTCCAGCGTCCCGCAAACCATCAGAAAGGCTCACTTAAAAAGTTTATTAAACAACTCATATTATTGCTGCCCTTCTCGTGTTTTTGAAGCCCCCTGTTTCTATCTTCTTATTTTGGCCTTGTTCGAGTGATCACTTACTGTTCACATACGTACGAAGTTTTAGTTATTTTAAATTTATTTGTACTGTAGACAATAGAACAAGAACCGTGCGAGAGTAAAATGGAGGGTTTCCTGGAGATATGCCGGGACGGTACTACGGCTGAGTGGACGGTGCAGGACGGGCGTGTTGTCAGAGCCGACTTGCCTGATTTGGCTTGCACGCCGCCCGACATGTCCGAACAGCCGCCGGATTCCACACGGCTCACTGTAAGTTTCATAACGGCCTTCACTCATATATCTCATCACTCTTCTTCTTCTTTTCATTTGCCAACAGTTTTGCCAACGTCACGTGAATATAATGTTTTTATACTTATACTTGTTATAATACATATACTTATATAATAATGATTATACTTGTTATCTCCAAACGTAGCTCTAACAAGATGACGGCTTCCTTGTTAAAACTGTTCAGGGAATTTTTGTGGTAACTCAAACTGCACGTTCTGAGTTATTATTTATAATCAATTTTACCCGTGCACAATAATGAAACTTAAAAAAATATTACGTCAACTCATAATTAAAATAAAAATCACTTCATGACATATCGGGATCCTGCAATAAAACCTTACATCGCTCTGTACGTCATATATTGCCGTACTGTGGAGCCGTGGAAATTTCCTTCCTACAACATGGAGACATTTGAAAGAGACACTTGAGCAGGCCGGCATGACAGCGACGACTGTCTATTTATAGTAGATCCCTCGGTGGTGGCCAATTTTGTTGGACTACACTGTGCTCACCATCAGAAATAGTGACGTCACTTTGACGTGCTACGAGAAATAAAAAACCTGTAAACATTAAACTACTGCCGAAATCTGGTTCAAAAAGACGTAATGGGGCACACCATCAATCTTTCACCATTACCAATGAAAATTGGTTTCGATTTTGAAATGATTTCTCTGTGGTAGCATGTTAGGACACCACGTCGATCGACATAACATCGTGATGAAACCACGCTACCTGGCTGGATACCAACATCGAGTTGAAAACCTGTCGCCAAGTACCTAGAGGTGTATTCTGGCAGCTTCCTCCAGGCTTAACATGCTCCTATCCTCGGTTACATCGTGATCAAGTAGTAATCCCTAAAATTGAATCTTGAGGTTCGATTTCCGCTCATGATTGACTTTTGTGTGTGATTATCAGTTTTGAGTCTGTGTTATTTATCTATATATGTATAGTATATCAGCTTTTCTTAGTTTGGAGTTGTGTGAAATTGTGTCAGTTTTTTTTTGTTATCAGGCACAGGAGGAGTTGCTCGTGGTGTTTGACGAAGAACTAGCGTATCGGACGTATACTAGCTTCAGCAAGTTCATCGGAGCTGGTACGATGGAACGTTGCCTGAAGAATAGCGAGACGATACGCGCACTCTGTCGAAAGTACGGCGAGTGTCACTCCATAAGGTTAGTTTATTTTTTTTTATTGTAATCATAGACTGTTACTTTTTTTTGTATAATTATTTTACATATATCTATACGAAAATATAAAAATGTATTCTGTTGTTGATACGAAAGTTGTTCCGCCCGGATCAATGTCAGTGATGGCTCAGTGGTAGCATGTATGGTCATCTTGTAGATTGACTTGATTTTGAATCCTTTCAATAAATATATGTTTTGAGATTTCTGTGAAGGGAAATACCGTAATGAAACCATAGCATGGTGGTGGGGCATTTTCTAACAGCCGCCTGGCTAGCTACCACCCTCAAATTCAAAATCATTTTAAGCAGTCTGAACTTGAGTATGAGTGTGTTCCGGCAGCTCCACTCGAGAGCCAGTTTTCCTATAGACTTAGCGTATTATTATTTTGGGCTACATCGTCAGTTAACAACAGGTGTGATTGGCCAACCGCTAAAGCTGTAAAGAAAAACGCGATCACTATATACCATGTGTAACACCCGCCTTAGTGGCACGCTTAGGCGTGTCGTGTTCCGGGATCTGTCGTTGTATGCGCAATAATTAAGCTGCGTGGTAGAGTATCTGGACCCGATTGGGTCGAGACCTCCATGTGTATGAAAACTTGACTCTCTTTAAGTCTGTCGCGTTTTTGGATCACGCAGTGTATATCCAGGTGCCGGCATGACAGCGATGACCGGTAATAGATTTCCAAACTGGTGATTCTATTCTAATAGTATTTTTTTGTCCCTTACTATTCGTTTTGTACTGTGACATGGCTTTTCTAGGATTCGCCATCAAATGTAATGTAGAGAGTAAGAGAGTAGAAGTAAGAGTTTAAAATGTTACAATACAATTCATAGATCAATTTAATAAAGAATGAAAATAATATGCATGATAAAACTAAAAAAACTCGCTTAATGAATTTCAATTAAACAAAAAATAACAGAACCTATATCTGGGTCGCCGTTTTTTTAAGATTTTGCTGTGCCAAAGTGTCGTTGTTATAAAAAAAATCTTCCACATAACTAAATAAAGGCATCTTCACCATGTAGATCATTTTTACAGCTCATCCGTTCAAATGACGCGTAACGATAAACGTGTCCAGTCTTCGTATAGCGATGACCCGATAACTCGTAAAGTCGACATAACTCCGACTAAAGCTGACGTCATCATGGACCATATATCTAGTTCTAACAGCTTCGGGTCGAACGTCACTCTGGTCGGCAACAGGATAGATGTCGCTAGCGATATCCCCGGCGATAATACGGGACAATGGGAAGGGTTTGACGTCGTCGCGTATAAGATGGATAATGGAGTAACAAGTGACAGGTTAGTCTACTGTTTTTAATAGTTAGTGGTGGGGCCTTTAGCAAGTGTTAAGGTATTGGTATGTCTATACATATAATAAAATTAAAGTGTCTATATTAATGTTAAAATACCAGCATTTTACTAAATGCAAATGATATGGTACCTATAACAAAAAACCCATTTTTAGAATTTTTGTCTGTCTGTCTGTTTGTTCCGGGTAATCTCTGAAATGGTTAGACAGATTATTACAGGACTTTCAATGGAAGATAGCTGATGTTATAAATAATAAGTTAGGCTATTATATTTTATCCCAACAAAAAATGAAAAAAGGTTTTTTAGCAGTCCACGCGAGCGGAGTCGCGGGCACAGCTAGTTGTATAATAATAAAAGAAGTAATTATATTTAATATTATAATATAGTAAATATGAGGACACAATTTCACTCACAGCATAATTAAACAGCAAACTACTAACAATAAAATAACTAAGCTTAATGTAAGCGCTGATTCGTTTCCTTTTTCGATTCGTACGATTAATACGATTTATTTTCGTTTCCTTAGTTTATTATTTTGGTCTACTCTAGTTTTAAGTAACATAGAAAGTCACGACGCAAAATAACGAAATGTTACAAAAATCATTGTATAGTGGAAATTATTTAGTATTTTGTTCTGCAAAATGTTTTTATAACGTTTATCAGTATCATTTTTTTTTAATGACAATTGATAGTAGTTTTTAGTCGTATTGTAGTTGTTTTTAGGTTATGTCATAGTTTGCACGACGTAACAATTTACGTTCTGTGGATGTGTCATGGAAGGCTTCGTACGATGAACAAGGTATAATCACTTTTGAACGAGTAGACGTATAAAAAATGATTAAACATATGTAATAGAGCTTTTTTGTATGAAGTATTGCGTTACCTAATTATAAAAATTAGGTGTAAAATAAATTTGCAAAATAAAGAAGCTGAAGGGAACAATTTCAGACACCTCCGCGGCGATTGGCTGATATACTGGGAGCATGAAATCGGCCGGCCGGAGAAGGAGACTCGTTTCAACCTGAAACAGATCAAACTGCAGACGTTCGCCGGTCACACGCACACGGTCAAGTCTATACATTGTTTGGACAACGAGAACAGCTTCATGAGCGGCTCCAAAGATAAGACCGTCAAGTTGTGGTCTCTGAGGAATCAGGTCAGTGTTACTGTACTTAAAAACACTGACTGAATCGTTCGGTCTGGAAACATGAAAACTTGTACGAGTTCCTTATACATAGGTAGGCCACTAGAAAGAGATTTTTTAAACTTCACTTCTAACTGGGTTATAGAGTGTTAAAAGTATAATGAGATGTAGGCGATGGAAAATCCCACGAAGTAAATAGTTCTAAATAAACAAATTTTATGTCTGAATTTTTCTACAATACCCCTATTGTACGACTGTTTGTAGGATCGTTTTCAATTCCCGTATTTGCCTACAACTTGATAGATTATTTGATGTGTATAGTTACTGCTCCGCTCCTTAGGGTCGTAGTTTAAAGTTATATAGCCAATAAGCTTCCTCAATAAGTAAGCTGTGATATGGAACAGACTGGTAGTTCCATAGATTAGCTCGTTCAAACAAACAAAAATCTCTTAAGCTTCATAATATTAATAGGTATAGATGTGTACTGATTTCCATTATTGGATATAGGGGGACGGTAATGCGACAACTCAATGTAACTGGACGTACACGGGACACAAAAAGGGTGTTCTGTCCCTGTCTTTCATTGAATCGTTGCGTCTTGCCGTTTCAACTGACTCCGTCGTGCACATATGGGATCCGTTTATGGAGAGTGTTGTTTCACAGGTAATTTAAAATACGTTAATTATTATATTATCAGTAAATTTCTATATAATATTAGCGGTGCCCCGCGGCTCCGCACGTGTTTTTACTAATTTATTATTTTCGTCGCCTAATGTTATGTTTATTTATACATACAGTTGTGGTCCTATAATTAAGAACTCTTATTTAAAGAAAAGGTTGGGGGTGCTTTTCTGGACATGATGTTGGACCTGTTAAGCTGATAGAAGGGAACATGGATCAATTTCAATACAAAAATATACTGGAAGAAGCAATGTACCTTCTGCTGAAGACGTGCTTTCGATTATTTGTACAATAATCCAAAGCACGCACGCACCGTTAAGGAATTTCTCACATCGCAATCACTTTCTGTCTTAGATTGGCCAGCTAACAGCCCAGATCTAAACCCAATAGAGCATCTTTGGTGCGAAGTCAAGAAAAAGGTTTCAAATCGACAGTTTTGCAATTTAAGAGAGCTGTACGATGTTTTCTTAGAAGAATGGAACTCTATCTCTCTTGCGAAATGTCAAAATTGATAGATTCAATGCCTCTCTGGTGTAAAGCAGTAATTAAAAGTTGTGGACATGCTACTAACTATTTAGTTTAAAATGTATGTATGTATGTATTTTATTCTGTATTCCTAATCCCGTTTGCTCTGTTCATGTGGCTATTTCATAACATAACTTGTTACTTCTAAGAAGGAACACAGTTATATGTTCCATGATTTAAATAAAAAAAAATTGCGGAACTTCAAATCGTTCTTAATTATATGATCACAACTGTTTTATGTTTTTTTTTTTTGTAATATATTAGTCATTTTTATAGCCCATCAATTTCGGAATGACACATATTCCTTGCATACAAAATTTCATTAGAATCGTTTAATTTATTTTTGAGTTAAATCCAGATGTGCAAACGGATAGATAGATAGACAAAATTTTATATGAAGAATTACTATATAACTGGTATACCATCAGAAGTGGGACTAATAAAAAAAACTTTTCAGTAATTTTTATGAACGTTTCCCACAGCTGGACAATATAAAGTCCGCAGTGAGCATAGTTCGCACGCTGGCGGGAGGCTCGGCCGCGCTCGTAGCTGCGACCACGGACGCCACGCTGCGGGTCATAGACGCACGGGTCACCAGCTATAATCACGAACTAAGGGTAAAATTTATCATAATAATTCCAAACTGTAACATATATTGATGCAATGATAGCTTTGTGGCCGTGTGTACGGACATCGCGTCGTTTGACGTGAGTTTGAATCCCTGCAATGATGCTTACTGTGAAGGAAAACATCGTGATGAAACCATAGCATGGTTGGTGGTAGGGTATTTTCTAATGCCCACCTGGCTAACTACCACCGACAACTTGAAAATCTGTCGCCAAGCATCTAAAGGTATGTTTCGGCAGCTCCACTTGAAAGAAAGATTTATTTGTAACAAAGACATTTCACAACCATAGACAATGTAAAAGTATTAAAATTACCTACTAAGTACTAAAAGTTAAATGCTAGTTGCTACAAAACGGCCCCAGCTCAACATAATACTGGTTGTACACAACCAGCGCTGGTCTACGGTTGAAGCCGTACGGTGACGTCACAGGACGGATAACTGACAAAGAGCTAAAAAAGAAAAATCTTAAGAGCCAGTTCCCACACTAGGTTTAGCGCGTGACCAATTTGGAACACATCATCACTTACTCGTAACATTAGGTAGATTGTGGTCAAACGTTAAACTTACCGTTAAACCGTAACGTCACACCGTTAACTTCCTTGGACGAGATGAGAATAAAACTACGATTGAATTTACAGCGCACAGCGCTTTTTATATGCAACATTTTTCATCGCAACGTTTCTGACGAAAAAGTATGGAAAGAGGTACAATGTGCCTAGAGGTATATTTTTTTGTTGGGTGGTAGGGCATGACAATTACTAGTCATAGTGGTAAGCTTGGGCGTGTCGCTTTTCGGGAGCTGGCGGCGTGCATCCAGTTAAGAAGGGAAGTGGTACAGATCTGTACTCAGTGGATCGTATTCACCATACACATGGTGATAAATCCGTCACAGTGGCTCTCTTTTGGTTCGTGACGTTTTAGGATCAGCCACTGTATATAATATTTAACTTTTTCGTCAATAGCGGAGAATATAAGCTTTAAAATGATATATGAATGATTATTTTTGATGAAGAATTAAGAGAGATATAGTGTTGCCACAAAAGAAAAACACCTTTGAGAAATTATATTTATAGATTAATTAAATAAGTATCTGGGTCTAATTTAAAAGAAGTGTTATAGGTTTGACATTTTCGCATGACCAAATGGGAGTAGAGACGTGTAATGTTTGTTTACATTTGAACACAGTTACCTCTGAGTGCGACGACGTTCATACGTTGCATGTGCGTGTCCACTGCGGGCTCGTGGGCGGCGTGCGGGCTCGCCAGCGGGCACATAGCCGTGCTCGAACTGCGCACTGGCCAGCCGCTCGCGCACTGGAAAGCTCACGATGGAGAGGTAACTGCATCAACCAAAATGAACGTTTTCTCATGCTTCTCATACACCGTAGAGTATTTTTACGTCTTTTTATTTAATTACGACTGTATTCATCCACAATTCACATGTATAGAATATCTTTGTACTCTTGAAATATAATTCTAACGAGATGGCTGCACTTTTCTGAAAACTGTCCAGGGAGTTTTAGTGGCAATCTAAAATGCGTGTTCCTAGTTATCTATATTGATATAATCAAGCCGAAGAGCTTTTTGTTTTTCTTTTTACATGTGATAGCCAGATTCATGAGGAATAATATAGGTTATATTACTATACGCTACGAGTCTAAAGGGCTGCGTAATAACTATGAATGTCAAGCAATCTGACATGCTGTAGGCAAGTACGGGAACGGGTGAAACCGTGGGACACAGCTAGTTATTTATAATCCATTTTACTGGTGCACAAAAACCCAAATTTTATCACGTAAAATGCCGCCAAAGTTACATAATATAGGACCACATAACATAAATGGTTTGAATTAATTTTAAAACTATAATGTGACAGATCAAGCTCTCACCAAAAATTCGTAAAACAGCGTATGTTGTGGTTGAGGTATAAAATCGCTTGTACATGCCATCATGTAACCGTCAGATTTGTTTAAAACGCCATCTATCGCTCATTCTTCGTACTACATTGTTACAGCTATCTTATACATATGTTCCAGATGTTTGATATATTTCTAGGATCTGTTTTTTTTGTGAATTCTGCGAAGGATTCTATTCTGTGACTTTTACGTCTTGTAGCTAATGTAATTTGATTTGTTCGCTCGAAATTTGCGATTACTGTGTATATAGCAGTTTAGTAATTTTTTATATGTATTTCATACTATTTATTTTCATTATTTTATTGATTTAAGTGCCCTTCAATGAAAATCAATTTCAAGTTTTCACATCTATCTGTAAGGTGTCGTCACACGACCACTCAGTTTTTCTTTGTTCACATCACATACATGCATTATAGATTGGTAATAGATTGAATAAGACGAGACTACAATACGATTACGATTTACGTTGGCCGATACATACAGGCTCAGCGTATACAATGCGTAAGCAGTTCCCACTCCTTGGCCACAAGTGCGAGAAGAGAGTCCAGAGAGATTCGGTAAGAGTCCGATATACACCTCCCTCGAGCGACCCAGCTCTGGAGCATATCCAATGCAAAATTTCGGCACGTAAAAAAAGGCCGATACAAACCGATAGCACTTACAAAACTGGTCTCGTATCCCTATGTCGTTCTAACTCGAGCGTATATTATGCACAGTCTCTTTCGAGTTGCCGATCTATATAAATTAAATCTATGGTTGTCACTAACACACATTACCCGCATTATTTATGGACTGATCTGAAGACATAACGTTTTTTATTTTATTTATTTCTTATCCCTTTACTTTTCGTAACACACCTTTTCTCTTATGTATTTTTTCTATATTTTTTTGTTTATTGCGCTTTTACTCTATAATTGCTTTTTCCTTATTTTTCTTTTGTAAGTGTCATTACAAATATATAAAAACCCGATGATTAATATATCATAGACATGACGAGGTCTTACCCTCGTATGGGTGAAATTATTAATTCCCATTTGTTTCCCATTTTGGAACAATTGATATAAAATTCAACACTAAAAGAAACGAATATTTTAATAATTTTTCCTAGTTCTTAAAAGGGTTTTGAACTGAACCTTGAATTGGCATTTGAGTAAGTGATTTTTATAGTAGCCACTCTATATGTTCTTGTCTGTTTTCCGAGCCCGGTGAAGCAGTAAAAGCCGCAAAGGCTCCAGGGCCCCTAAGGCTAACAATATAGTAAGCTCGAAAAAAATATGGAAATTATCTATCTTTGATGTTTTGTGTATTATATACAATCACTATCAGTTGTATTATTGTTTTTTGAGTATAAAAAATATTTTAAGAAGTATTGGATAACGACACAGGTACTGCGATTGGCGGCTGTTGATGAACACAGACTTTTGAGTTCCGGACTCGATCAAGTAACAGCCTTATGGAGACCTGACGATGGAGAGTTGATAGCTCACCTCAAGTAAGTGTATTTATATTTATTTATGTGTATATAAATGTAATTAAGTGTAAGTATATTTTAAATTTTCTAGGTAAACAAGCTTTAGACCAGTGGTAGTCAACCTTTTTAACCTACCGCTCTATCTCTGTTAGTTAGTAGAAAAATGTTTTAAAAGCCCATCACAATAATACTGATTATATAATATGGGGAAATAACTATATTTAGCGTTTCAAATAATAAAGCAATTAAACGTAACAACCTGTATTATATAAAATAACAATCTTAATTAGGAACATGACAAGGCTTTTTCTAAGACAACGCTATCTTCTTAATGGCCACGCCGTATGTATTTTGTTTTCTCTCGCCGTTTCTGCGCATGTCCGTCTTCTTATTTCTTTTCATGGTGACAGGGTTGCCGAATAGATTGGCTAACAAAATGATGTCACTTAACTCGATATAAAATTTATAAAATGGAGTTTAAGCAAGTTATAGCATATATCAACAATTACGTACCGAATATATACTTTATGTTGGATTTTCCCTAAGTGTTACATAATACGTTGCTATAAAACAACTTGTTTTAGTCGGTTACTTTTTTGTTTAAACTTTGCATATACGGAAGCCTGAAGTCTAACGAATTTAAAAACTCCCAACGCTCACAATGAAAACTAACGGTAGAGTCCAGGTTGACTACCACTGGTTTAGACAATCGTCTAGTATGTGTTAGTGGCTTGTTTAATATCTAATAATATTATAGGAATTTATTGGGAAAGAAGTAGAAAATTCTAGATTAAAGATTGCACTCGTTCACAGGGGAAGTACCGAGCCGGTGCACTGTCTCGCGATATATTACAACGAATTGATCTCGGGCACGACGAACAACCGTATCGGAGTGCACACGTCTCTCGACCAGGACGCTTCCTTCTCGAGCACAAAACTCCGTTCGGACACCTTCAAGGGCGTACTGACTTGCATGTCAGTTCTGCCTCTAAACAGATTGCTGCTGCTGGGAAGCGACAATGGCTCGATTAGTTTGCTTTGCTGATCGAGTGACATTTTGTGGGTGTAATCATCAGTGGCGGCTAGCCCATGATGCTAAACGTTTTGGGGTGACACCCGACCGTAAAAAAAAGTACAGAAATACAATGTTTAGCAAATGAAGCAATTGCTGGACCTAGGAGGTCCTAGGTTTTTTCTGTAAACACTAAAAAAATATTACCTGAAAGGCAACATATTTTACCTTTTCTGGTCTAGTCCTCTCCAGGAGCACGGTTAGCCAGCCTGGGTGCAGGCGCGGATCTAGGGGTATAGAATAATTTACAATTATCTTAGAAAATTCTATTTATTTTTTACTAGCGGACCGCCTCGGCTTCGCAAGGGTATTTATCAAAAAAAATAATCAAAAATTATAAATTTTCATACGGATCCCTAACTTTTTATCTATTGCCTGTGTTCACCAGGGGTAATGTAGGATTCTAATGGTGAAAGAATTTTTCAAATCGGTCCAGTAGTTTCAGAGCCTATTCAATGCAAACAAACAATCAAATCTTTCCTCTTTATAATATTAGTTAAGATAATGTGTTCAATGTTGAATCCCCTCCAAAATTAAACTGTAATTCCGGGTCTACCCGGGTGCCACCATGCTAGCTATGCCATTGGGTATAACATATATTTTTACCTTATAATCACATGAACGGGCCTTGCACGTAATTTAAAAACAGTATGTACGCAACCAGTATCCTTACCTTTTTGTATGTATATACGATACAAAATGTGATTTGACCTTTCTAAATATCAGAAATGACATATGTATGTCATAACATCACGTACGAATTATAGGATTTAATGAAATTGAAGGAATGCATAGCATAGCATTATTTTCTTAAATTTTGATAATATTGTGTTTTCAAAGCATTATAAATCTTATAGGTATATTGTACTCCCGCTGTCGAACCTTCTAAAGATTTTACCACAAAATTGCTTGTCATTTTAAATATTAGATTTATTACTTTATATATAAATAAAGTGGCAAATAGGCGTACGCCGCTACCGTAGGTATCGTAGGTATCACTGGCGTGTTGCTGACCTTGAACCACCCTTCCCCAAAGATTTTTGGAAACCTTACTCACAACATGAACACAGCACAAGCTTTAGCTGCAATCTTCTGTAGGGTGGGGGTGGTATTACACCAGTCGGGCTGCCCCAAGTAGAGAGAAATCTCCAAATAATTTTTTCTTTGCCCAACCTCTCTGAACATCGTAAATCTAAAATTCGTAATTTGGCGTATACTGTTGTTTCATCTTGGTTTAGTTGAAAGTTTATGGCCCCCATAAACGAAATACCTGTACTTTAAAATAAAACTAATAATATTTATTACTTTAACATTCCAATATACCATTTCTAATTTCGTTTGTGGATAATTTGTTAGTTGGTATTCATTTTACTACCAATCTGTTAGTGTCGCACTCTGAGCAAAGCCTAGGGATGGAAGGACTTAATGACTACGCCGGACGACGAATTGGCGATTTCAAAAGCCGAGAACTCCACACATACAGTGGTACTACAAGAATATAGCGGCACTACAGATATACTTAGGTATCACAAATGCATTCTAGAATCTAGAAGAATATTATATCCTGTTATTATTTTTGTGTTATTATATTAAGCTCGGGAGTGGGATGTTAAAATTACAAATTTAAAAGTCCGTGTCTTTTGACACTATAGTAATAAAGTACTACGTTTATCCTCTTTTTTTTCTAAAATATTTTCATCAAATACCTACCAATTTGTAGATAAATATCAATAGTTAAAATTTTTGATTTTTTACAAATATTATTTCAATGTAAAATGTATAAAGGAACCTTAGCTTTTAAAGTTTTATGTATGCTTGTTTGTACCTTATTTATTTTATATTATCATCTGACAGAAATATGTAGCGAATCGTTATTTAATGGCGCATAATATAATAATTAATTCATACGTAGTGTATATTATTAGGTATTTATAAGGTCGGATTATTTCTAAATAATTTAATGTCAGTGTCACAAGCCTGGACAATATTTTGATCTCGAGAACCTTCGAGGTGCCGAATAAATGCAACTATTAATCTCTTCCTGTCAAATAGACGTCAAAATGTTAGAATATATTGTAATTTATGTTATGTACCAATTTACTTATAAGTTTTTCCCTTAACATATTATTAGCTTTTAGTCTCATTAAATAAATCGGCGTACTTAATGATCATCTAAGTTCTTTCTCATTCATCTTACTTCTTCATCATCGTCTTCATTCATTGTCTTCTTTGTCGCTAAGCACCTTGTATAGGAAGGAGGAATATGTGGCGACGTACCTACAGCCTACACGATGATGGTCCCACGCTTGGTCGCTCAGGGCGCTGTCGACTGCTTGGTGAGGTGTCGGATCCACTCTAAGCCTCGATCGGAGAACTTCCATAGGTTCTGGTCGGTTTGAATACTTGTTGTCACCTTTCATGCACTTAGAGTGGTTATTTTTCACCACACAATGAGTTTAACGCAAGGTATTAAGGTTTTTCATCGGACCTCGTGAAGCTGCCAGTTAATACGTTTTCGATGTCTTTTTGAAATATTTTGTTTTAACCGTGTACGCGCCTGTCGTAGATCGGCGTGGCGTGGACGCGTGCGCGGGAGCCAATCACAGCCCGGCAAGGCCGCCAACCACATATTCGCAGTCCGACATGATAGTGGTGACTGGCGACAGATTTTCGATCTCTCGGTGGTCGCCTCTGTTTTTGGATGGTATTATGCTTACCATCAGAGAAAGTGCTGTCACTTTGCTATTCTACTAAATAATATGAACTTTCACATCAGTTAAAATATTGATTATACGTTATATGTTTCCTATCTCATGAATTAACTATACCTTGTGGAGAGATTACAAATCAATGAAATTATAAATGCCAGACGTTTATTAACGGTAACCTCGTTAGGATTTTTCTGTGATGTTTACAAATCGATCACATTAAAATAGTATAATATAAACTTTTTTATTAATACAGCTTATATTACATTTGCTATGGACAATTAAATGTTTGTTCGTATAGGCTATTGCTGTTGTATTTGCAGGTTGAATGCTATTTGCTACAGCTGTGAAGGCCGCGTGAGTTAAGTTTATATTCGTTTAAAAGAAGTTTGCGACTTTATAACAAAGTAAACTGTTGTAACTATGTATTTGTAACTATATGTATATTATTAATTTTTATTCGTAAGGGTATTTTTATAATTAAAGTGTTTTTAGTATTGAATTGTTGTTTCATTTGTAGTATATGTAAAAAGAGACTGGATCAGCTGACTCGTGCGAATATTTCCCCCATTATAGGATATAAACTATCTAATGGCTGTCATGTAATTAAAAAAATTGTTAACGATGATGCTTTCTACATATTAAAGGCATTCACGTTGCGACGTTCGCACGAACCGTCCCACGGACTGTGGGTCGTATGCGATAAGTTCGGTTGCGAGTGGATTCGTCGTAAAACGGACTGTACGAACAAGGTCATGTCGCAGGTCCGTTCTATGGTTGAAATAGTCATCGGACCTTGCGACACAAGCACACCAGTCGTAACGTGAGTGTTAGTGTTTGGGACTATCCGTGCGAGCGAGCTAAATTGTCCGTAAATTGACTTGCTGATGGGTATATAGACGTCATCGTGGAGGAAAAATAAAAAGATTATTGCCGATTTTTTAAAATAAGAGATAGACTCGCGTTTAACCCTTACATCACGTTTAGTGAGGCTGAGGTTGAAAATGGATCGCGCTTACCTAACAGATGTCTATTTCACCTTTGGCTTAAAGACTTCCAAGTTATAAGTAGATGGAAAGACAAACGCAGTTCCTGTCAGTATACGAACGGCATTCCTGTTTGTGTTCTACTCAAATTTCAGTGTTTAAAGAACTGTTTCTTTTTCTTTCGTCCATGCTCTCTAATAATGCTAAGTGCTCTTTAATATTCATATCTATACGTATAATAAAAATTGAATTGTCTTTTTTTATGTTAACATAACAGCTTTTTACTAAATGCATTTGAAAATATATACCGTACCTATGCCAAAAATCAATTTTTAAAATATTTATCTGTCTGTTTGTTCCGACTAATCTCCGAAACAGTTGCACGATTTTGACGGGATTTTAGGCAACTTTTATTTTAGAAAACTAATTAGGGTATTGCGCAAATAATATGATAAGCCTTTTCAGTAGTCCACACTAGCGGAGCCGCGGGCACAACTAGTTGCTATATAAAAGACAGAGCACTATTCTCCATACTAGGCATCCGAAGAGTGTGGTTGGTATATTTTCATAGGACAGTTTGTACGATCGAGTCTCTACGTATGTGTAATAATGGAACTGTCGTTGCGACCTTTCCTTCACAGTTTTTGCGACCGTCTCAACGTGAATGGCACCTCTTAGTTGAATGTATTATCATTCGGAATGTTATCAACATACAAATATTTTTTTTATAATATTTTTTACATAAGCTTCAAAATTATGCTTGAAACATTAATTAATAATTAAAAATAAAAGATGATATAGCGCTGCGATAAAAAATCACTTAAGAAATTTATAGAAAAAACTGACGCTAACTTAATATTTTCGTTAATAATTTATCATTATTCACCGAGAAAAGTCTTGTGTACAAAATACTGTAAGATTAACTCATAGCTCATTAAATTCAATTTCACAACACAAGACGTGTTCACCAGGTGCTTAAGCGGTTAGTTGAAAGTTGCCAACTTTAAAATTCAAAATGTTACATTTACGTTGGCTTTTCAACAGTAAGTGGTGAATTAAAAAAATTTGGAGACCTTTTAGAAAAGTTTATTTTAAAGTATAATTATTTGAATAATTTTATCGTACAGCGTGAAGCTAAAATCATAACTGTAGTTAGCGTAGAGAGATAAAATAAATGTTTTATTAAGATTAAAAATAAAGGCTAAGAAATAATTTAGGAAATTAATCATGAAAAACTCAGTTTTTTTTTATTTCTCTTCTATTTGAATTCTGTACTAGAGATATCAAGTACTTTGTGGATGTCTATGGACATAGATTCTATGGAGAATATCGTGACAGAACAGAAAAGAAAAATACATGACAAAAGTCGTATGAACATTAAATTTAAATACTTTGATTTACATTTAAAAATAACGCCAACTCTTAATAATGCGTCATAGAAGGTCTAGTACCTCCCTCGTAGGACTTCGTCGTCCAAGTTTAGCAGCTCACACAGGCCCGGACGTCTCTGAAATTAATATTCTTAAAGAAGAAACCCATACAGGAGACCATTTCCTCTCGCCAGCTCAACTCGAGGTCGTCTATAGAACAAACGTCAATACTGGCCTAACAGACAGCTTCGCTAAGGAACTGTTAGAAGTACATGGACCTAACGCCTTGCGAGAGCTTCGAGGATCTACTTATTGGAAAGTTTTTAAGCACAACCTATTCGGTTGGTTTCAGTGTGTCCTTTGGGTTGGTGCAATCCTTAATTTTATAGCGTATTTTTTCTCTCAAAAAATACATCACGGAAATGATACAGGACATTCAGAGAAAGAATATCTTTATTTAGGATTAGTGATTACGTGTACTATTGTAGGAACGGGACTGTTTGGCTTTTATCAGGAAGCTAAGAATATTGCAGTAATGAGTGGTTTCGAAAAAATGGTTCCACCTAATGCAATCGTTATTCGAGATGGAGTGAAGAAAATCATACCAAATACTGATATAGTGCTCGGCGATATCGTTGAGATGTCTGGAGGTGAAATAGTACCAGCGGATGTTCGTATACTTTCATGTAATAATTTCAAAACCGATATGTCTTCATTGACTGGAGAATCAGAACCTGTCGCGCACGGACCAGAATGCACTAACTCGAATCCTTTAGAGTCAAAGAATATGGCTTACTTTGGTTGTCCCATCACAGAAGGTACTGCAAAAGGCGTAGTCGTAGCTGTTAGTGAAATGACTCAAATAGGAAAGATCGCTGGCCTTGTTACTGGACTGGAGAAAGAGGAAACGCCAATCGCTAAGGAAATCACACATTTTATAAAATTGTTATGCGGTGTAGCATTTACATTTGGTATCATCTTCTTTATTATGGTTTTCTTTATACAAAAAAACTGGCTGTCAGCATTGCAGTATATGTTAGGAATTGTTTTAGCCAATGTGCCTGAAGGCTTGATAGTCACTTTAACGGTCTGTATGACTCTGTCAGCCAAACAACTGAAAAAGAAAAATTGTCTAGCTAAAACATTACAAGCTGTTGAGACTTTGGGATCAACATCCTGTATTTGTTCTGATAAAACTGGTACTCTGACTGAGAACCAGATGAAAGTCTCTCATTTATTTAGCAACTTTAAGATTATCCATAGAAAGGATCACACACATGTCAGCGACCCTTCATATTCTACATTATGTTTAGCTGCATGCCTCAATCTTAAAGCAACTTTTACGCATGAGACTATGCATTTACCAATTGAAAAAAGAAAGATATTAGGCGATGCGTCGGAATCTGCGATATTACGTTATATGGAGTTTAACCGATCTGCAACTCAGACTCAAAACGAAAACCCGAAAGAAGCAGAGATTCCTTTCAGTTCTTCTTATAAATATCAAGTAACTATCCATCGAATGCAAGCAACGGAAAGTTATTATTTAATTATGAAAGGGGCTCCTGAGATTGTGGTTGATCACTGTACAAGCGTTCACACTGATGAAGGTAATCAGCCGCTAACTCCACAAGTTAAAAAAGAGTTAAAAGCTAATTTTATTAAACTAGCAAATATGGGAGAACGAGTAATCGGTTACTGCGATTTACAACTGCCTATTCAAACCTATCCTCTAGGATATAAATTTGATACGGAGCAGAGAAATTTTCCAGTTGAAGATTTGAATTTCATAGGTGCAATATCAATGATTGATCCACCGAGACATGATATTGACAAATCTATAGCTATGTGTAGACAAGCCGGGATCAAGGTTGTGATGGTGACAGGTGATCATCCTGTTACAGCTTTAGCAATATCTCGACAGTGCGGCACAATCACCCAGCCTACTGCTTATGATTACGCATTCGAGCATCACATTGAGCTTTCAGATGTCCCTTTGCACATTAAAAATCAATTCAAAGCTGCTATTATTACTGGAGATGAACTACGAAAAATGAGTGTAAACGATTTAAAAACAGCTCAAAAAAAATATGAAGAAATAACATTTGCAAGAACTAGTCCGCAGCAAAAGTTATTTATCGTTGAAACGTATCAATCATTGAAGCACGTTGTCGCTGTTACTGGAGACGGTGTGAACGACTCACCTGCTTTAAAAAAGGCTGATATTGGTATTGCTATGGGAATTAATGGTACTGAAGTTTCAAAACAGGCCGCTGATATGATTCTTTTGGATGATAACTTCGCCTCAATCGTTTTAGGTGTTCAGGAAGGTCGAAGAATATTTGATAACTTAAAAAAGACAATTGCGTATACTCTCACATCGAACACTCCAGAAATGATGCCATTTGTATTGTACGCATGTGTTGGAATACCTTTACCTATAACCCTCATGTTGATTCTGGTCATAAATGTCGGAACTGATTTGTTACCTGCAATGAGTTTGGCTTACGAGGACTCTGAAGAGGATATAATGCTAATTCCTCCGCGGAAACCAAATGATCACCTGGTTAATCGCGTATTAATTTTCATGGCTTATTTTCAAGTTGGCTTAATCCAGTTCTTTGCTGGTATATACGCGTATTTTGTAGTCTTCGCTCGATATGGTTTTTTTCCCTCCAGTTTAATGTTCATACGAAATGATTGGGAAGAAAATACCAACGTCATTAAAGATACAATGGGAAGAACTTGGTTTTATGCTGACAGAAAGAGAATTGAAAGGAAAGCTCAGACCGCATATTTTGTTTCCGTTTGTTGGACTCAGATATCCGACGTGATAATATGTAAAACAAGACGAATTTCTCTTTTTAAAAAGGGAATGAAGAACCATGTATTGAATATAAGTATCGTGGTCGATTTAGTTGCAGCATTCGTTGTGACTTATTTGCCACTGTGCAATGAAGTCTTTAGCACAGAACCGCTGTCGTGGCATGATTTTTTCCTCGCTTCGCCATTCATGGTTCTAATGATTGTAGGCGATGAGATTCGGCGTTATTTAATTAGGAATAATATTTCCAAGTGGGTGGAAAAGGAGACGTACTATTAGAAGAAACTTAAAATAAATTTAAGAAGCACTTATTTAGTTATTTAGGATTACAAAAATATTTCTATTTGTTTTGGAGAGAAATAATTTTATGTTCTATATTTTAGTAGTAATAATAATGTTTGTTTTACATTTTTTTCATTAATTACCGTAATGGTTTAGTCTTTTCCCGCTTGATAGAGGTTTTAAACGTTACGTTACGTTAAATGTTACAGTTTTTCCCAAAATCACCTATAGCAGAATTTCTATGGTAATTTGAAACGCGAATTTCGCGAGTGGACAATATGTTTAAAAATCAAAGGTAGTTATTTAATCATATTAATATTTTGGTAAAAAGCTAATAAAATAAAAATATGAAAAAAAATTGTTCATTTATTTAATTTTCCTTGGGAAAATTGAGATTTTTTTCAGGAAGTCACCTAATTGTAAAAGCCATTCAGGAAAAACTGAATTCATCGTACAATATTTATAAATATATACACAGTTCAGTGTTAAAGAATGTGTTATTAGGTTATTTTGTGACAAGTGAATTTGAAATTAATACTTAATATAGAAATAGTGACTTTAAAATTATATGGTACGTGCTGCAAAAATTTCATAAGTTTCAATGAAATTCTAGTAAACTCAACTATGCACTATACTTTATTTATTGAATGATGACGTTACGCTCGGTCACATGAAAATTTGTATTAAAATTGTAAAAATGAATAAATATTAATCCACGGGTATTATAAGAAAATTTCCAAAGTTGTCACCACCCAGATTCAATTATTTTTATTTATAGTATTCAAAATCAAAAAATACTTCATTCAGTTTAGACCCCAAGAAGGTACTTATGAACTTACCAGACTCTGTTACCTGTTCGGAACACACCCCAGTCATCAGGAAACTCGATCGGGTTTATCTGTTTTTTTTATTATATTTTTCAACTGTATAAATAATATATACAATTAATTATCATATTAATAATTTAGTGAATGTACAGAGAGGGAGTCAATTCCAGGCTTTGGTTATATGACATGTATATAATCAAAGTTTCAGACATCAACATCATTCACAAAATGATCCACCATATACTTAATAACCATCGATATGTATGTACTTCGGTAAAATATATGTCAGTGATAATAACCGTTTGCCAGTAAAACCTGCTTGACATGGTTCTTGAACTCATTTCCCGCCAAATCTATAGATTTAACATATATAGATTAACTATCTATGGGCAAATCAGTAATGTGCTTCAGGATCTTATAGAACTTAACACTATTACCTAAATTTATTGGCCTTACTAAGTCTAAAATACGATACGGCTAATTAATGCATATTTTTAACACGCTTTCATTGACTAACTAACAATGTAATCAAATCTTAGAAGTCAAATTTTTTATATTAAAATTGTACTGCTAATTGACAAAATCTAGCTTGTTAAAGATTTTACAAAAATATACATTTAATTAATTACCAAACATGTATTTGGAGGGCAAAGTTAAGATATTAAATTCATGGAACTTGTTCTTTAGTGATTCGTGAGGTCTCATGTTGTCATGATTTACTAATCGCATAAGATTTAGTATTTAGGGCTAAGGATTGCAATAGTTAAAAGCGTCCTTGCAATGTTTATATATCAGCTCTCTAATCTACTTGTTAAATTATGTGCAAGGCACACAAGTGGGCGCGGTCGATATGAATTTTAAACTTGCTCACACATGCGCTTGTACCCAGTTACCGGATTAATCTATGTTATTTAGTCGAGTGTGACCTACATTGCACCGAAATAACGTTGGTAAGATATCGGACTAGGCTAGATACTGTTGCAGGTAGTGTATGGTATATGTAGTGACGAGAAGCGTTACAAATAAATATGTTGGTATGCTATACTATTTAAAAAATTCTTCACTAATAAAGGATCCTTCTTTCATTATTTCCAAGTTCTATAGGAATTTTTTTAACCCTAATGATTTTTATATGTAATTAGATAATGCGAACGAGTTAGCTGAAGAATAGCTAGACATAAGTGCCAGTGGGCGGGGCACGTAATTCGTAGAACGGATGACCGATGGCACCAAAGAGTTCTGGAGTGGCGGCCATTTACCGGAAGATGCAGCATGGGTAGACCTGCCCCAAGGCTTACCGCCGACCTGGTACCTAAAGGTTACGGGAAGCCACTGGATGCGGGCAGCACAGGACCGGTCGATGTGGTGATCTTTGAGGGAGGCCTATGTCCAGCAGTGGACGTTTTTCTTTAATTTACTATTTTTTCGATATTGTTGTATTTTTTTTTCATATCACGCATGATAAGTAAAATAAATAAAAAAAGGAAATATCTCAATATTTCGAACTTTTAAAATGAGCGTTTTTTTTTCCATTTATTTGTTCTTCTGAGTAGAACAAATTAAAAAGTTAGTAGTCCCGATTCTACGTAACTACAAAAAAAATCCAGATATATTTTTTTTTAAATTCCATTCACTACATATATAGTTCAAACGCTGGACTGAGAGGGCGCCACTATCAAGTTTCTGCCCCGGTTCGAAAAAATCGTAGGTCCGGGCCTGCATAATGTCGCACTTCGGTCACATGATGCTCTCAGTTTTACTCTCTACAAAACGCGACAAAAGAAGTATAAACTTCAATCAATTTAATTCCGCTGCAAACCTATAACTTAATATTATTCCAAACTATAAAATCACTTCTCTTACAATACCGTATAAGCTACATGACCCTTTATCCTGCAAGCCAGTGGAATAACTAATAACAATAGCAAACAAGTTTAATACGTCTTTATAATGTAACTCCATAAGGTGTTTATAGTTATTAAATATCTGGACGTGAAACATATAAGTTTAGTAACTCCTTGAAGGTTTACTATTAATAGAAATAAAAATGATATAACCATTGACTATAACAGGGCACAAGAAACTGACTTTTTTTTTAGTTGGCATAGCTTACTTAGATTGCTATAACAATGTTAGCTTAGTTTGAACAGACTATTGACGGAAGATTGTATAATAAGACTAACTGTGCTTTACGATTTCACCCGTATAAATTTTTTTTACCAACATCCCGTACTTGTCTACAGCTTGCCAGATTGCTTGATGTTTATGGTTACTGCTCCGCTCCTTAGGGTTATAGCGTCATTTTATATAGCCGTTAACATTTCTCAATAAATTAACTATCAAATTAATTAAATGTTCATTATGTTACGATGATAAAATGCTAAGGTTATGCCACGACCCCAATGTGACTGGTATGTGCAAAACGCATAAAAGCTCTTAAAATATAAGAAATAAAAAAAAAAGTTAGCATTTTGAAAGATAGATATTTATGTTGATTTTTTATAACCGTTGCTCGAGTAATCCCTATTTCTTAGTTAAACATTCTTAAGCCGCGATTGCGTTAAGCAACAATGTTGTTGAATTTCACATTGCTAACGAAAGTAGATCTCTGTACTCGCCTTATTCGTCTCAAATCAAATCGGTCTGGAGTTGGTTAATAGTGATCGTTAGTTTGTTATAATTTATACGAAATGTACAGTCGTTGTGGTCGAGTGGCTTAGACCGGTGGAATATCGATTCGATGTCTATAGGTTCAAACCAGGGTACATAACAATGAATTTCGAAATGTTTTCCAATAATATATATTTTCAATCGAATTCAATATCTTAAAGAATGCTCTGTTAGGCACTCATCCGGAATGTCGAAATAAACAAAAAAAAAGGTGTGTTTGCGATTCACACACGATAGAAGTGAAACTTCATTTTAAAAGACATTTTCTATTTTATTTAAACAGTGTGCAATATACATACATACCGACATTTACTCTCTCGCTCTGGCTCACACAAAAAGGAGAGACCGATGTGCGTTAAACGTTTAACGTTTGGAAGTCGCATAACAAGTTTCACTTCAAAAACTAGTTTTTTTTAGACAGTTAATTTGACTCCTCCACTAAAGACGTCACCTTAATCTATGTTATTAAAATAATAAAGCTGAATAGTCTTTTTGTTTGTTTGTTTAAACGCGCTAATCTCTGGAACTACCAGTCGGATTCAAAAGTTATTATATATGTTAGGGGCTGTTCAAGTATTACGTAACGCAATTTAGGGGGAGGGGGACTCTTGTAAAACGTTACGATGCGTTACAAGGGCGCAAGAGCGGTTCGAACAACACGTTACGTAACATTGTTCATTTATGTAAACAAAAAATCAGGCAATTACAATTTCCCAAGTTGGCAACCTTTTTCGTTTATGTTTTACGGGGAACCTCTCGATTGTATTGTACGTCATTTTTATTTTGTTCTCCCAAGTTGGCACACATTTTCGTTTATGTTTATGCGCAACATAATTATTACTTTTAGGTAAAAATGGTCACTTTGGTGTTACGTAACGTTTAAGGAGGGTGAGGGGGAATAGGAAATTGTTACAGTGCGTTATATAGGGGGAAGGGAGGTTCAAAAATCATCAAAAATTGCGTTGCGTAATACTTGAACGCCCCCTTAGCCAGATTCATGGGGAATAATAGGCTATATAACTTCACACTACGATCCTAAGTAGCAGAGTAGTAACTATGAATGTCAAGCAATCTGGCAAGCTGTAGGCAAGTGAAGCAACGATAGGGCAACACGGGCGTTGTCGCGTGGACAATTAAATAGAGTTAGGCTCCAAAAATAAATATAAAAGGTTCATGAAATGAAATAAATAATTAATTTTTACATGTATTCCCAACGCATTAAACCATTTAGAATTACGAAATTAACTTAGTACCTGTACTAATTATATACAGTTCAGGCAAATTAGGCAAACTCCGACCGAGTATTGGTAGGAAGGCCGTTGTTCGGAAGAATGTTCGTATGGATTGAGGAGTCACTCCAGACTTTGAAATGAAACTCTCACCCTTATTTAGTAGCCAAATAGATAATTTTGTAGGTCGAATTCTGGAATTTCTAGTTCAATGTATCAAAAGTTATATGAATGTAAAAGTGGCTCCTCAATCTAAACATCTGAACTGAGGAGCCACCTGTAACTCGGAAAGTACTCAATGAATTTTTTTTTTTTTTTTGTATAATGTAATAGTAAATGTATATAGTACCTACAAAAAATCTATTTCAAGTACTGCTAAAATTCAAGAAAATACAATACTTTTAGTATGGCTCTTCAATTTATATATAAAGCGTGAATTTCAATGATCAATTAATATATTAATAAATAAAAAATAAATAAATAAAAGGTCAATTAATATATTCGATCTAATGATCATTTAGTAGTAGTTGTGTTCGAATTTGTAACACAGAAATAAAGAAGTAAGACTGAGTAAATTTTGTAAATATACGCATTTCATTTGGCCCCTCAATCCAGACGTTGTGCAAATAAATGATTGACTGTATCTACCCGAGATCACAATGGAATCAAAAGCTATAGACACTAACGTTTAGTAGAAATTCCTACTAAATATATATGTACAACATTGTACATATTCGGTATCTCGAAAATACGGGTATATACGGTTCTATATTCCTGTAGCTGGGTAGCTATCCACTCAACTACTAGTCGGAAATCTGCATGAGGTGTACCTACTTGAGACTTACCTACCATCTTAAGCCATAACGTCGCTTAACATCGTGTTATTTTATAGTCCTAGGAATATTTTTGAAGTGAAACTTCTTATGCGACTTCCAGAGAGCAATATATTATCGGTCTCTCTTTTTGTGTGAGCCAGAGCGAGAGAGCAAATGTCGGTGTGTATGTATATTGCACACTGTTTAAATAAAATATAAAATATCTTTTAAAATGAAGTTTCACTTCTATCGTGTGTGAATCGCACACACACCTTTTTTTATAGGTTTTTAAACTACATAATCCTTATAAATATAAATCAGTAGCGATGCGGTTTTATTTACTCATATCGTTAATTTGATTTTCAATACTATATTAAAAAGTTCATACTTTTATTTGTGACCATAGATCTTATCTAAACATGTTATATTACAGGATTTAATTCATTTATAAATCTAGTTTAGAGCTGAAATAGCAATGGACTTGCGACACTTTGATGCAATTCGTGTCAACTATTGCATCTGTTATCCTTTCAGTTACCTACTGAATTTGAAATATTATTGACCGAGTTTCTTTGGAACGTGGATTTATTATTTTACATTTATTAAACTTGTTACATTATTAGGTGAGAGGGTCAATGTCACTCTAATATTTTAAGGCTATCCATAATATTTTAGCTTGGATAGCTAATAGGCTATTTGACAGTGTGGAAAGTAATATCACATTTATAGATATCCATACAGATTGTGGGTTTTAAAATCGTTTTCTGTAAATATAACTAAAAATAATTAACTATTTATAAAAACAAAATATTGTGTGGTTTTATGAAACCACGATGCAAGTGAAACTATAAAAATAAATCCAAATTATTGAAGACATGTGACATACATTCTTTAATAACACACAATATTACGAATTTACGATTATAATTCAATTTTATTTGCGACAATGTACTGTAATGCGACATGCGATAGATGAACTAAACAATTCTGGGGCGATAGAACAAAAGTTACACTTTAATTTAAAAAAAATGTGTGGGATTATGAAAGTGAAACTTTAAATTAAAAAAAAATAAATAAATAATAAAACTAAGAGCAACATTTATTTAAATCATTGAATCGTTGTCAGCTTCAATTATTCTATCAATAACTTCATCTTCGCCTCGAGTCTCACAGTTCCCTGCTCCACGGCCAGCTGTAATGCGACATGCGATAGATGAACGAAAAAATTTTGGGCGATAGAATAAAACTTTCACTTTAATAAAATAGAAGAAACATGTTTTTTTTTTGAGTTTGCGACTCATACGCACAGAACAATATGTTTTCTAAGGAGAGTACACGTAGTGATCGAAAACAGACTGGATTGGCTGAATCTATCGTGACGAGATGTCATTGATTGCCACTCCTTTGCGTTCCTTGGTGTTTTGCGATTTAGGTACCTCTATTAGTATATTATCTGGTATATCAAGTGATATTATTTTGATATTTTACGATCATAATTTAAATGTTGATCGCTAGGTACTTATTTAATAAATATATATGTATAAATCGTACACAACTCTTTTACCACCAATAAGAACAACTTTTAAAGCATTTTTTTGGACACATAGAAATCGTTTTTCCGGTGTTTTATTGAGGTTTGTGTACACCATTTATAACTTTTTTTTTTGCTAAAACTGAAAAAAATATCACAAGCAGCAGAATGATACATCACTTGTGATATTGTTGATTATTTACTATGGATGGAGAAAAAAATAGACCCTCATATTGTGTAACTGGGTGTAAGATAGCGACATTTTGGAGTAGGGCTGCCGTATTATTTAGTTTTATAAAAATACCAGTATGTCTAGTATAATAAAATTTACTACATGTTGAATTCGCTATAGCGTATATTAATGATAAATAAATGCGATCTAATATTTATAAGCCAAAATACACTTTCACTCGTTGTAGAGAAATAATTGTGTTACTATGTTTATTGGAGGTAATGCGCTGGTAAATTAAACTGGTGTAAAATTATAAGAGATGGGATATTTTACATGGCATCCATCCTCTATTAGCGACTGATATTGTTAACAAACATTCTTGGCTAGCTACTATACTCAAGTTGGAAATTTCTCGCTAAGGACCTATAGCTGTGTTCCGGCAGCTGCACTTGAGAGCCAGTTTGCCCACTAGGCGTGCCATCATCTTGTGCCATATCATCACTTAAAATCAGGTGAAAATGTGTCTACAACGCTAAACCTATATACGATAAAAAAAGATGACACACACCACAAGCTGGAATACAAAGTTCTTTCGACGTCTTCAAACAAGAAAAATGACGCTCAACCACAATTATTCAGATAATTTTAATTTTAATAGTTAGTTTATGATAGTTTCAGTGACAGTGACACTAAATCCATGGCCCCTTTATATATCTCGGTTTCACTTAGTAGTGAATGAGAAAGTAATAAGACTGATTATAGTCGTTTCTTCCTCTACGTTATAAACAAACATGTGAAGTCGCTTTGCTAAAGATATTGTTTTGGCGGCTTAAATAAAAGCACTTTGATTTGATGAATTGAAATATAGGATAATCGAAGAAAGTCGAACTAGGTTGGTGGTATATTTTACTTTATTTTCACAGACGTATGGTTCAGAGTTCAACGACTTATAATATATATTTTTAATATATAGCGGAACACACCCGTGCCACGTCATGGATCACCACGAGTCTTAGAAATCTGCAAAACAACTGTTCATCACATAACTTCATCCATTTGATTCTTACGTTTTAATTGAACGGTAAGGGGCATGTATACAAGATCTATACATATAACATGGAATGTATCCTTGGTTGCGAAATATGTATCAATTGCAAGTTGGTCCAGCAGTCCAGCCTCGCCCTTTATATAGCCTGAATATTGCAGGGTTCAACACACGCGCTTTCCGACTCCACATCGTACGCACGCGAACAAAAATGATTGCTAAGGTAAATTATTAAATTTATATTTTATTGCAATAAATAAGTCATATAAAAATTTCATAAACACAACTTTATATTTATAATTGGAACAGCGGTAAAAACACATTGACACATTTATTTATGTACCTGTTCATTATTTTTATTTTTTTGTGTATAAATAAATTGGTTGACTTATAAGAATAACATAGATTGGAAAATATTAACATTAATAACATAAATTTGTAAGAAAAAAGGACTTACGTAAATTATGTAAAAAGTTATTAAGAAAAAAATTATTAGATACTGAACAATCTATAATAATACTGATAAGTAAAACATTTCACCAAAATTTAAACCGGGTATTGTAATAATACAAAACTTTTTGTGCAGGGTTTATACATAAAGATTGAAAAATTACAACACTTTTTTGTAGATTTCTTAACATGTCTAGGAAAATTACTCGTATAGTATTTTAATTTTGGATTAACATACATATTTTGTAATTTTAAATTTCGCGGTAAATATGTTCAATGATTGAGTTTTTCTCAGGTCTTTTGGCAATTCATTAAATAGTTTAGTTCCCTCAAAATATTTTGAATACCATACTTTGTTACACAGGTAAGTCCTTTTTGATAGGTAATTAATTACTACCAAACACACAAATGGAATCATTAAAAGCTTATTATGCAAATCCATTATACGAGTAATATAAAAATATTTCGAAATATGATACTCGTAATCACTTAACAGCCAAACCATTATGTATTTCGTACAAAAACATTACTTTGAAATTAGGACGTCTGGCTTGAAGCGAGTAACAATTTTTTTAACAACTATTGGTATTAATAACTCTTTCTTTTTAATTACTAATATATATACCGTCTTTTATTGTATTATCAAACTCGTGTTTCTGTTTAGTTGTTCATATTAAGTTGCGCGTGCGCCGCGGCTCTGGCTGCACCTGGTTTGCTAGGCGGTGTTAGTTATGCTGCTCCAGTTGCGCATGCAGTAGCTGCGCCCGCGTATGCAACTCATACGTATGCTGCACCAGCGTATGCAACCCAAACTTACGCTGCACCGGCGTATGTAACCAAAACGTACGCTGCACCGGCGTATGCAACCCACACGTACGCTGCACCGGCGTATGCTGCACCAGCATACACTGCACATGCGATAGCTGCACCAGCATACACCGCACACGCGGTAGCTGCGCCCGTAGTTAAAGCAGTAAGTCTTTATTTACTAAAAATCTTATCGATACTTTTATTTAAAGCCACTGATTACTTACTCAATTCACAGTTTGAAGCGGAATAATATCCGCCCACGTGGTGTAGTGTACCTGCCTAGTACTATTTGCATTTCAAAGACAAAAAACAAAGTTCAATGCTGAAATAAGTTTCAATTAAACTCCTAACCCAAAACATTTATTTAAAGAATTTCCGTGTATTATTCAGTTTGTTCATCAAGTTAGTATTGATAAGCATAAATATTAAGTAAAAGTTGAATTAACATTGATAGTATTTTGAAATTTAGGTAAGTTAAAACAGAATTTATCGCATTTTAAATGAATTGAAAGATTTCAATCGTGGATTAAACAAGTAAGCACTGAGGCGAAGGTGTATTATTACTCTATAAATTTATTATTTTTAATGTATATTTTAAACATAGGTAGCAGTGCGCGCAGAACCCGTTGACCCCAACCCCTCATACAGCTTCTCGTATGGAGTAGCGGACCCATCCACCGGGGACCACAAGGATGCCCAGGAGACATTGGAAAATGGGGTAGTCCACGGATCTTACAGTCTGGTCGAACCCGATGGTCACTTGAGAAAGGTTACCTACACCGCAGACAAGATTAACGGCTTCAACGCGGTCGTCGAGAGGACAGGCGATACGACTCACGCGGTAACAATTGATATTTAGTAAATATACTTATTTCCACAGATTAATAATATTGGTCCGATAACACCTTCATTCACGTCTTTTCTTCTTCTTCTTTAATTTAGCAACTAATGCTCGTTATTACAGATTATTACATCTTTTCGTCCGAGATACGGCAGTGTCTCAAGACGAAAGTCTTTGACCAGTGTGTGTTGCCAGTGATGACATGTGGTACTGAGACGTGATCACTAACGATGGGTCTGATAAGAAAGCTCAAGGTCTCTTAAATAACAATGGAGAGGGCTATACTCGGAGTGTCTCTGCGTGATCGAATTCGAAACGACGATATCCGTAGAAGAACTAAAATCACCGACAAAGCTCTCAGAATTGCTAGACTTAAGTGGCATTGGGCGGGACTGGACGTATTTTGGCTGAATGGATGGATGGATGGACAGATTATTACCTCTATTATAAAGTGGAAAATTGTTACGTATTATAAAGTTAATGTCTTCTGGTGACTTCAGTGTTTTAGCGGAATGACAACTTGTTAGAAATTTCCAGAAAGTTTTTGTGACATCTCAGAATTAATGTTCCATGTTATTATTTCTTATCCACTTGTGCACAATACTCAAACTATAATATTACGCATAATTTATGTAACTTAGGTACATACCAACAATTTTTTATAAACCAGATAATCACATTTACCGCTCTTGTTGACATTGAAGGAAGTTTATTAATTCATCCTAAATCCTAAATGAACTTTGCTACTAGGAAAATATTCATGTAGTAATTCCATCGTCTAAGATTTGCTCGATATATGGTTTATTGCTGAGTAAGCGACCATATGCAGCTGCAAAACACTTGAGGACTAGGACCAATATTATCAATTAATTAGAATATTTCACAATCAAACCTGATATTAAGAAACGTCTGAGCACGTTACACGGCAAAGTGACGGTACTATGCCTAATGCAGTCTACAATCGCCAGTTGACGCTGTCATGCCGGCCTGCTCAATTGTCTCCTTACGTTATTTTTAAAGGAAGAGTAGGAAGGAAGGAAGTTGTAGGAAGGAAGGAACATTACTGACCGGGAGACAGTTCCTGTGAACGGTGACTGTGAAGAACGGTAAAGATATGACGTAGCGAACTTCTTTGTTCGTGCAAAGATGGAGGTTTCTGTAAAGCTGTGGCTTCAGAGACCAGCGCGTGCAGTTCTGTTGCGAAAGTTATATTCTATATTTTTGTCAATAGGTTGCAGCTCCTGTTGCCAAGATCGTCGCTGCGCCTGCACACGTAGCTGTAGCAGCACCGATCGCGAGGTACGCTGTACCCGCCGCTCACGTCGGTCACCCGTGGCGTTAAATCCATCAACCAACCAATGCTAATATCTGCTCTGTTGCCGACTGAGGCCCAAACAGATTTCAAATAACTGTAGTCTGTTATTGAGTGAACAGTTTAGAACACGCGGTGTTAACTTATCGAGTCAATTAGCTGATATTATTTTATTTTAGTTTCGTTAGAAATGTTCTTTACGGGATAAGAGATGGTGTTATGATTTTTGGCTGATTTACAATCGCGTTAGTTTGTACAGAAATCATTTGACATCGGCTACATTGTTACGGAGTTTTATGATTTGAAAACGCTGAAGATTTTTGTTTCTATTGTTTTTATTTGTTTAATTAATAATATTTAAACAAAAAATAATCTGGTTTTGTTCTTCGGAATCTTTATGAAAGAGTGTAGAGTCTAAGCAAATATTGTGTGCATCAGAGCTCCTTTTACATTTTAGCCGTTGTACAAAAGGAAGTGTTGGTAATAATTGGTCTCACTCGGCAATACAGCTGTATCGACAATGAATATACATATTATGTATCTAATGAATTTATAACTTATTTATTATATTGCTTTGGCTGTTGCCTACGGACTTGATTTAATCGCGTCGTATTATTTATGTAAATTTAAGTATGTTTAAGTAGTTTAAAAAAATAAATGCAGTTTGCAGTATCTTTGGTTTATTTTTAAATCCATTTTTTATGGTTAACTCAACCGGTTCACCTCAATTATATCTTATTATATAAAATAACAAAAACATCTCACACAATAGGTCCCTGTACAAATGTAAGCGCGTTTTAACAACGTGCGTCTAGAATTTCTATAAATGGACACATGAACTTGCGTAAACGCGCGTTGACGCGGCAATGTCCATTTTCTGTTCAGATGAACGCTCGTTTCCATGGTGATCTATAGCGTTAGCACTTCGTCATCTGAACACCTTCGAAATTCTATCGCGCGTTACATCTGAAGGGGGCTAAATTTGTTAACACAGAAACAATTACCTAATTATTTTTATTAAAAACTAGCTATGCCTTCAGAATTGGACCTTTACCAGGATAAAAAGTATGTCGAAGTCTAAGTATGTATATCTTAATTCGGGTTATAAAAGCTGTCTGTGTGTCAAATTTCATCTAAATCCATTTAGCCGTTTTTGCGTGATTGAGTAACAAACAAATAAACTCACTTTCGCATTTATAATTTTAGTAAGGATTATCTTCCTTTTTAGATAGGTATTTACGGCATTATAAAAAGCTGTCAAAATCTAAACATCGATCTAATCCATACTGTTAGAAGAAGACAAAGCTAAAGATAAGCTTTGCTTATATTTAATCGACGTTCATAATTACAAGACCGTACGTTTATAAGGTTGCAATTAATTGTTCGGCGGTACCACTACATTGCTGTCATTAAAAAAAATGGAACGTACATCATAGATTATTTTTAATACGATATTGAACATACGACACATTTTTTAATATGATGCTGCAATTTAGTGTTTGGTAGACGTGTTACAGTTATGGTTAGATAGGTACCTGTGCAGTGCTTTATTTTAACTCATATAAAAATAAAATAGTCAAAATTATCATTTTCTCATGTAAATGTTTAGCTAACAAACTAAATTGTTTTAGAAAAATCATAAAAGTTGTATAAATTAAATGAATGTAGAAAATTTAATCATATTAATACACCGAAAATATACGAATTCGAGATAAAATGTTGTCAAATACGTGAACAGTTACTTCTCCGCTCCTTAGGGTCGCAGCTAGAAGTTATATAACCTATACTATTCTATTTCTGGCTATCATATACAAAAATACTTTTTCGAATCCGACTGGTAGTTCTAGAGATTAGTGCGTTTAAACAAATAATCAAACAAAAAAACTATTTAGCTTTATTATATCACTAGCTGTGCTCTCGACTTCACCTGCGTGGACTTCAGAATAGAGCCTTACCAGAATAAAAAGTATCCTACGTCTTAATCCGGGTTATAAGCTGTCTGTGTGCCAAATTTGATCTAAATCCATTTAGCCGTTTTTGCGTGATTGAGTAACAAACAATTTTTTTTATCGTTAAAAGCGTAGTGTGGCATAGTGGCCACAATCTCACCTGATTTTAAGCGACGATGTGGCCCAAGATGATGACACGCTAAACCTAGTGAAAGACTAGCTCTCAAGTGCAGCTGCCGGAACACACCTATTGGTGCTTGGCGACAGATTTTCAACTCGAGTGTGGTAGCTAGCTAGGCGGGCATTAGAAAATGCCCTACCGCCATGCTGTGGTTTCCTCACGATATGAAACTCACTTTCGCATTTAAAATATTTTAAGGATAGTATAGATTGCATTTGCTCTTAAAGCTATCTTTAACAACATACAAACCAAAATCTATTTAGGCCTTATGAAGGCACTTATGAACGTCCCACCCTACGTAATACCACTGGATTATGAAACATCCCAGTCATCGAGAAGAGACAGCTAAAACTCAATCGAGCTTATCATTGTTATATATTGTAACTTAAATCAATGATTGTAACTGTAATTATTGATTCTTCGTAATGATGATGAATGATGAATAACCTTTTGACAGTAAAACCTGTTTGACATGGCCCTTTAACTTATTGTCCGGCAAATCGTAATGTGTTTAGGAATCTTATTATAGAAAGTAATATAGTTATCAAAAACAAAGTCAAAACTTAAGACAGGATGATCAGTTTGTGTTAAGTTCTAGTATTAAAACCATGCTTTCTAATCTAGATAAGTTTTTTCGAACATACATTACAAATTTGCAAATGGTTTACTTGGCGTAAACTTAGATCTATGAAATGAATTATTGTGTGAAAATAATTGGAAAAAAATTTCAAGTGCGTGTCGGGTCACGCGCAGTGTAGTGTTCCGTAGGTGCCCGTCACAATATGACTGAGAGGGTGCTTTTGCTTTAAGTAATTTTCAGTGGAATTTGTACAAAATAACTTCTCCAAGTATATTTTATAAGTTGATTGACTATTGCTTGTTATCTTGTAAGGCCTACTTACCTCTGATAGTTCTCTTTTTAACATCATTATATATACTATTACCATGATTTTTTTCACATAAAAAATAGATAGATAGCGACATTTTGGAGTAGGGCTGCCGTATTATTTAGTCTTATTAAAAATAATGTAAATTGGAAGATGTATGTATAGTAAAATAATATTTAGTACATATTGAATTCGTTATAGCGTATAATAAGCATAAATAAATGCGATATAATAGGTCTTTACCTATGAAATTGCCGTTCTGCAGTACTGGCCATTTCAAATCAAAATAATTTTTGTTTGGCTAAGAATTCTAATTTCAAATTAATTTTATTTTAAAAACATGGAATTCTTTTCCCAAAAGTAGTCATTTCAATCATGTTTGTCATCATGGATACGTTAAAAATTCGAGTAATTATGGAATATGAGTACCGTCATGGCAGTAACGAGGCACAAGCGGCACGCAACATCAACAACGTTTACGGAGCTAACACACTACAAGCCAACGCACCACCTGTTATTGGTTTGCTCGCTTCCGTTCTGGGAATTTCGACCTGAAAAATGAACCTCGCAGTCGTCCGAAGACTTTGGTCGACAATGACGAATTAAAGGCGATTGTGGAAGCTGATGATACACAATCTACGGCTGAATTAGCAGCAGCTTTCGACGTTAGCGTCAAAACAATATTGGTCCATTCGCGTCAAATTGCAAGGTAAAAAAGCTTGACAAATGGATGCCCCACGAACTCAATGATCGCCAGTGCGAAGTACGCGTCGAGACGTGCCTTGCACTGCTCAACAGACACACAAATGAAGGAATTTTGAACCGCATTGTTACCTGCGATGAAAAATGGATTCTGTTTGATAACCGCAAGCGCTCAGCAAGTTGGTTGGATCCTGGTTCAGCACCTAAACAATGCCCTAAACGAAAACTTACCCCTAGAAAAGTGATGGTCACTGTTTGGTGGTCTAGCGCCGGTGTGATTCATCACAGCTTCTTAACAAACGGGGTGAGCATTACTGCAGATGTGTACTGTGAAGAACTGAACACAATGATGGAGAAGCTGGCACATCTCCAACCAGCATTGGTCAATCGCTCGTCTCCGCTGCTCCTGCACGACAACGTGCGACCTCATACTGCAAACAGACGGTCTCCAAGTTGCAAGAACTGGGGTTGGAAGTTCTCCGTCATCCGCCCTACTCACCAGACCTTGCGCCTACAGACTACTACTTTTCCAGAATTTCGATAACTCCTTGGCGGGAAAAAAATTCAAATCCCGAGAGGCAGTACAAAATGCCTTTGAAGAATTTGTTGCCTCCCGTCCAGCTGATTTCTTTAAGAAGGGCATCAATAAACTGCCACTGCCGTGGGCAAAGATGCATTGATTGCATGGGTGATTACTTCGATTAATACAAATAAAAAATACATGAAAAACATCGTTTAAATTTTTTCATACAAAACGGCAATTTCATAGGTAAAGACCTAATATTATTTATAAGCAAAAATACACTATTACTCGTTGCAGAGAAATAATTTTGAAAAATTATAAGAGGTGGGAAATTTTACATGGCATCCATCCTTTATAGCGAATGATATTGTTAACAAACCTTCTTCCCAAGACTATATCACATACCGTCAGTATTGTCTATCGTTCGCTCTCTATGACAATTCCTGAGCTTTCGATGAAGGAAAACATCGTAATGAAACCATAGCATGGTGGTAGGGTATTATCTAATGCCTGCCTGGCTAGCTACCATCCTCTAGTTGGAAATTTCTCGCCAAGCACCTGTGCTCGTGTGTTCCGGCAGCTGCACTTCAGAGCCAGTTTCCCCACTAGGAGTACCAACATCTTGCTCCATATCATTACTTAAAATTAGGTGAAGTTGTGCCTATAACGCTAAAACTATAAACAATAAAAAAAATGACACACCTATCACAAGAATCGACGTCTTCAAACAAGAAAAATAACTCTCAAACACAATTATTCAGATAATTTTAATTTGAATAGTTAGTTTATGATAGTTACAGTGACAGAGACACTAAATCCCTCTTTCGTTGTTCTTAATTTTTTTTATATATCGCGGTTTCACTTAGTAGTGAATGAGAAAGTAATAAGACTGATTCTAGACGTTTTTTCCTCTATGTTATAAACAAACATGTGAAGTTGCTTTGCTAAAGATATTGTTTTGGTGGCTTAAATAAAAGCCCTTTCATTAAATGAAAAATAAGATAATCGAAGAACGTTGAACAAGGTTAGTGGTATGTTTTGCTTTATTTTCACAGACGTATGGTTCAGAATTCAACGACTTATAATATATAGCGGAACACACCCGTGCCACGTCATGGATCCCCACAAGTCTTAGAAATCTGCAAAAAAAGTATCCTAAATGTTTACAAAAAATATATAAAGTTCCTGCTGAATTTGTTATAGCTTTTTCTCAATGAAGATTTTTGGGAAAATTTGTAATAGAATTTCACATCCAAAACCGCCTTGCTAAGTCCTTATCTCAACAATGATATTTTGATTTTAAGTATGACTGCAATATTACCTCATTTAAAGGGTCGTAGCGAACGATGATAATAAATTAAAGTTAAAATGGAAACTGGATTTCAAGCATAGCTGATGGTATGCAACAATATCTATTGGTGATAAATTTTCATTATCCAAGCTTATTAAACAACAGTTCATCACATAACTTCATTTGATTCTTACGTTTTAATTGAACGGTGAGGGGCATGTGTACGAGATCTATACATATAATATGGAATGTATCCTTGGTTGCGAAATGTGTATCAATTGCAAGTTGGTCCAGCGGTCCAGCCTCGCCCTTTATATAGCCTGAATTTGTCAGGGTTCGACACACGCGCTCTCCGACTCCACAACGTACGCACGCTACCAAAAATGATTGCTCAGGTAAATAATTAATTTTATATTTTATTGCAATAAATAAATCATATAAAAAATTTCATAAACACAACTTTATATTTATAATTGGAACAGCGGTGTAAACACATTGACACATTTATTTATGTATCTGTTCATTTTTTTTTGAGTATAATGAAATTGATTTCTCAAAGTAACACAATTCACTTATTGAAAATAACATAAATATTTGTTAAGTTTAAAATCTTAAATCATTACAAATAATTTCAGATAGGTTGATTGCAAAATATTTACATTAATAAATAACATAACTTTGAAAGAAAAAACTACTTATGTAAATTAAGTAAAAAGTTATTAAGAAGAAAATTTTTGGAAACTGATAGGCAAACATTTAATCGAAATTTAAATCGGGTATTGTAATAATACAAAACTTTTTGTGTAGGGTTTATACATAAATATTGAAAAATTACAATACTTTTTTAACGTCTAGGAAAATTACTCGTATAGTATTATAATTTTGGATTAACATACATTTTTTTGTAATTTTACTCATAATTTGGTTTGTAAAACGATTGTAATTTTAACAAAAAAAAAACAGTGTTTTTAATTTCGCGATAAATGTGTTCAATGATTGAGTTTTTCTCAGATCTTTTGGCAATTCAATCAATAGTTTAGCTACCTCAAAACATTTTGAATACCATAATTTGTTATAATAAACTCAAAAACATTTCGAAATATGATAATTACTTATACACGGTTATTATATGATTTTGGAAATTTATTTATATAGTGTCTTTATCTTCTATAGTTAGATCTTTTTACTTTTTTATTTATTTATTTTGTGGATCATCGGAGTACCTGCCTAAAATGCTCATGTTTATTTTAAATAGACGAATACATTACAATAATGTAGAGCCGATCAAAGAAATGCAACATGTTTCTTTTTAGAATTTAATGTTGCCAAACCATTATGTATTTCGTACAAAAACATTACTTTGAAAATATAAAGTCTAGCTTGAAGAGAGTAACATTTTTTAAAATAACTATTGGTATTAATAAATCTTTGTTTTTAATTACTAATATATACATATGTACAGTCTTCTCATTGTATTATCAAACTCATGTTCCTGTTTAGTTGTTCATCTTAAGTTGCGTGTGCGCCGCGGCTGTGGCTGCACCTGGTTTGCTAGGCGGTGTTAGTTACGCGGCTCCAGTTGCGCACGCAGTAGCTGCGCCTGCGTATGCAACTCATACGTATGCTGCACCAGCGTATGCAACCCAAACTTACGCTGCACCGGCGTATGTAACCAAAACGTACGCTGCACCGGCGTATGCAACCCACACGTACGCTGCACCGGCGTATGCTGCACCAGCATACACTGCACATGCGATAGCTGCACCAGCATACACCGCACACGCGGTAGCTGCGCCCGTAGTCAAAGCAGTAAGTCTTTATTTACCTAACTAAAAATCTTATCGATACTTTTATTTGAAGCCACCGATTACTTACTCAATTCATAATTTGAAACGGAATAATATCCGCCCACGTGGTGTAGTGTACCTGCCGAGTACTACTTGCATTTCAAAGACAAAAAACGAGGTTCAATGCTCGCAAGTGCAAAGTTTCAATCAAACTCAAAACCCGAAAACGTTTCCTTAAAGAATTTCCGTATATTATTAAGTTTGTTCATCAAGTTAGTATTGATAAGCATAAATAATAAGCAAAAGTTGAATTAACATTTATAGTATTTTGAAATTTAGGTAAGTGAAAACAAAATTTGTCGCAATTTAAATGAATTTAACGACTTCAATCATGGATTAAACTAGTAAGCACTGAGGCGACGGTATATTATTCCTCTATAAATTAATTATTTGTAATGTAAATTTTCACCATAGGTAGCAGTGCGCGCAGAACCCGTTGACCCCAACCCCTCATACAGCTTCTCGTATGGCGTAGCGGACCCGTCTACCGGAGACCACAAAGATGCCCAGGAGACGTTGGAAAATGGGGTAGTCCACGGCTCTTACAGCCTTGTCGAACCCGATGGTCACTTGAGAAAGGTTACCTACACCGCTGACAATATTAACGGCTTCAACGCGGTCGTCGAGAGAACAGGCGATACGACTCACGCGGTAACAATTGATTTTTAGTAAATATAATTATTGCCACAGATTAACAATATAGCTCCGATAACACCCTCGTTCACGTCTCTTCTTCTTCTTTAATTAAGCAACTAATGCTCGTTATTACAGATTATTACATCTTTTTGTCCGAGATACCGCAGTGTCTCAAGACGAAAGTCTTTGACCAGTGTGTGTTGCCAGTGATAGCATGTGGTACTGAGACGTGGTCACTAACGATGGGTCTGATGAGAAAGCTCAAGGTCTCTTAAATGGCGATGGAGAGGGCTATGCTCGGAGTGTCTCTGCGTGATGGAATTAGAAATGAGGAGATCCGTGGAAGAACTATATCACCGACATAGCTCTCAGAATTGCTAGACTTTAAGTGGCAGTGGGCGAGGCATATTGCTCGTAGAATGAATGGCCGATGGGGCCGTAGAGTTCTCGAGATGCGGCCACGTTCCATAAGACGCAAAGTAGGCAGACTCGCCACAAGTTGGACCGACGACCAAGTGAAGATTGCGGAAACCCGTAGGATGCGATATGCACAGGAGTGGTCGTTGTGGCGATATTTAGGGAAGGCCTATGTCCAGCAGTAGACTTATTTTGGTAGAATGGATGGATGGATAGACAGATTATTACCGCTATTATCAAGTGGGCAATTGTTACGTATTATAAAGTTAGTGTCTTCTTGTGACTTCAGTGTTTTAGCGGAATGACAACTTGTTAGAAATTTCCAGAAAGTTTTTGTGACATCTCAGAATTCATGTTCCATGTTATTATTGCTTATCCATTTGTGCACAATACTCAACTATATTACGCATAATTTACGTAACGTAACGTAAATTCTGTTTTGAAAGTTATATACTATATTTTTGTCAATAGGTCGCAGCTCCTGTTGCCAAGGTCGTCGCTGCGCCTGCACACGTAGCTGTAGCAGCACCGATCGCGAGGTACGCTGTACCCGCCGCTCACGTCGGTCACCCGTGGCGTTAAATCCATCAACCAACCAATGCTCTAACATCTGCTCTGCTGCCGACTGAGGCCCAAACATATTTCAAATAACTGTAGTCTGTTATTGAGTGAACAGTTTAGAACACGCGGTGTTAATTTATCGAGTCAATTAGCTGATATTGTTTTATTTTAGTTTCGTTAGAAATGTTCTTTACGGGCTAAGAGATGGTGTTATGATTTTTGGCTGATTTACAATCGCGTTAGTTTGTACAGAAATCATTTGACATCGGCTACATTGTTACGGAGTTTTATGATTTGATAACGCTGAAGATTTTTGTTTCTGTTTTTTTTTTATTAGTTATTGTTTTAATTAATAACATTTAAACAAAAATAATCTGGTTTTGGTAAATTTATTATTTTGTTTTGTTCTTCGAAATCTTTATGAAAGAGTGTAGTCTAAGCAAAGATTGCGTGCATCAGAGCTCCTTTTACGTTTTAGCCGTTGTACAAAAGGCAGTGTTGGTAATAATTGGTCTCACTCGGCAATACAGCTGTATCGACAATGAATATCCATATTATGTATATAATGAATTTATGTATATACTTATTTATTACATTGCTTTGACCGTTGCCTACGGACTTGATTTAATCGCGTCGTAATATTTATGTAAATTTAAGTATGTTTAAGTAGTTTAAAAAAATAAATGCAGTTTGCAGTATCTTTGGTTTATTATTAAACCCATTTTTATGGTTAACTGGAATACGGTTCACCTCAATTACATCTAATTATATAAAATAACAAAACACATCACACAATAGGTCCCTGTATAGTAGCGTCAATAAACTTATTGTGTAGTCATAATAAGCTATGCCCGCGACTTCGTCTGCGTGGACTTTAGAATTGAGTATTACCAGGATAAAAGGATATAGGATCCTATGTCTTAATCCGGGTTATAAGCTGTTTGTTTGCCAAATTTCATCTAAATCCATTTAGCCGTTTTTGCGTGATTGAGCAACAAACAAATAAACTCACTTTCGCATTTATAATATTAGTAAGGATAGTATAGATTGCATTTGTTCTTAAAGTTATCTTAAACAACATAAAAATCAAAATCAATTTAGGCCTATCACTGGATTATGAAACATTCCAGTCATTGAGAAGAGACAGCTAAAACTCAATCGGGCTTATCATTGATATATATTGTAATTTAAATCAATGATTGTAAATGTAACTATTGATTCTTCGTAATGATCCACCATATAATAAACCTTTTGACAGTAAAATCTGTTTGACATAGTCCTTGAACTTATTGTCCAGCAAATCGTAATGTGTTTAGGGATCTTATTATAGAAAGTAACATAATTATCAAAAACGAATTCTAAACTTAAGAGAGGATGATCAATTTGTGTTAATTTCTAGTATTAAAACCATGCTTTCTAATCTAGATAAGTTTTTTCGAACATACATTACAAATTTGCAAATGGTTTACTTGGCGTAAATTTAGATCTATGAAATGAATTATTGTATGAAAAGTAATTGGAAAAAAAATTCAAGTGCGTGTCGGGTCACGCGCAGTGTAATATTCCGTAGGTGCCCGTCACAATATGCAGACTTAGAGAGGGTGCTTTAATTAATTTTCTATGGAATTTGTACGAACTACTTCTCCAAGTACATTTTATAAGTTGATTGACTATTACTCGTTATCTTGTAAGCCCTACTTACCTCTGATAGTTCTCTTTTGAACATAGTTATATATACTACTACTATGATTTTTATACATGCCAAAAAATAACAATTTAGATGGCAGGGGGCGGGGACATTTGACTCTAACAAAAATTACCACTTTTTAGAATTTAATATTTCGCAAACGGATCCCTGAATCGAAAAATTGTAATCACACAACGGCGATATTTTTAACGACCTATCCAACGACACCCCACACGATGGGATAGTCGAGAAAAAAAAAAAAATTCCCCCTTTACGTGTAGGTGCCATAAACAATTTTGTTTCAAGATTTTATTTTTCTACTTTGTAAGCTTGATTAATATTTATACCCGTACGAAATTACAGTTTTCTAGTACTAGGAATCTCTGAGCTAAGTCGCGCACAGACAAATGGACATAGCGAAACTATAGGGGTTCCTTGATGAATTCGGAATCCCTAAAAACGAAAAAAAAATTAAGTATTAGAATTAGTAAAAAGAAAACTAGGTCCCATAATCATATATACAGCCTAATTTGGTTCCTACGTTACTTTTAGCAGTAAAAACATTGACGTTTTATGATAGAATCTACAAGTATGGATAATACATCGCTATATGGCAGTTTGTATGAGATTAAGAAATAACATTGGAATAATAAACTAGTCATCAAGTAGTTATAAATATGCAATGTTCGTACGGAAACTGCATTTGGGCATTAACCTACCTTTACTTAGAATGTAAGTACACTCAGCCAAACAAGTTTTATAGGTGTGATTAGGCAATTTCCGTTTACTATGTATTTACGTGCGTATAACTATTATTATGTCTATTAAAAATACAGGCTTGTAATCATTTAAAAAAGGGATTAATTGTCATAAGATACCATTTTATAAGTAGGTATTTTTGATTTTGTAGGCCAAATTTGACACCTCGCCAAAAAAGCCTTATTTTTGTTCCTGGATCAACCGGCGTAATCAAGGGAGATGTTCGCGATCTGTACCTGGTTGATTCGCTACCACGTTATCGTCAGTATTATCGTCATGTGTATGTCATAAACCCCGTCATAGCAACTGTCTTCTGATTTGTCTCGTTTCGGTATCAGCTAGTGTATATCTGGCTGCCGAAAGGATTGCAGGTTAGCATGACGTCGACGACCGTCGGCGTATTACCGATCTCTCGGTGGTCACCGTTGTTTTTGGATTGTAGGTACTGTGTTTACCATCAGGAACAGTGCCGTCACTTTATCAGTGCTACTATAAAATTATTTATTTTCCGTTAAAAAACAGGCAAATTTTGTATCTACTTTCACAAACACCTCAGAGGAGAAATCTCATAGAGTTAACACAAAAACATAAAGAAAGTTAAAATTATTTTATTTTCACAAGTTTAGTGAAGCTATTCAATACAATTCTTAAGGCTTACGGACGGACAACGCACAGTTTTAACGGGTAGGTCAATAAGCATAATTTTGCACACGAGTTCCTTGTGTAATGTGGGTGTGCTAAAAAGAGAGTTAGAGCAAAGACAAAATTTCTTTGGAGATTTCTCTCTACATTTGGCAGTCTGTATGGTGAAATACCTCCACTTTACAGATGATCATCATTGTGGTTGTGTTCCTGCGGTAAGTAGGGTTTCCAGAGCTCCTTGAGGAAGGTGGGTTCAATATCAGTATCACACCTATGTTGTCACAACCGTCCACAGGTAACGGTAGCCATTCATTATCAGGCGGGCCGTATGACTGTTTGCCACCTTAGTTGTACAAAAATGAGGATTTTGAAAATTTAACCCCTAAGAGAACGTTTAAAATAGGATAATTCCTGATATGTTACCGATAGAAACTCAAAAGGGGCATTTTGTTATTCATTCTGATTACTTTCAATAGAACCGTGTTAGACTAAAATCCGGTTCTGTTGGGCCCATCGTGTTATCGGCCGTACGATTTGATCCGCGCGGGGATGCGCCCTCGGTCCTTTTAGTAATGCGAGAGCATCGCGTAGTTCCGCCGTCGAACCGGATTTATTCGCAGCTGCGGCTTGTGCACATCCACACACCGCTCCTCTCAGCCCCTCCCACATCTCAGGTCCGCCGTCGAGCCTGTCCAGCATATGGAAAGCTTTCGCGGCAACAAGGAACTGTCCCATTCTGTAGCTGTCGTTTGCGACTAGTTGTAGTAATGCGAAATTGTCCGGAGTACCTGCCGACTATGAAAACAGTATATTATACCCATCGTAGACATATCAATTAGGTAACAGTATTATAAACATGTAAAATAATAGAAATCAAATGTCTAAATAGGCCTTAATAGATCGTGGACGCAAGATACATATTAAACACATCTTGCCTTTTAAAAACAGACTAACAGCCAATTTGCACAAAATTGTTTAGGAATAACTATTAACAAACTAAGAGAATATATATTTAGTCTTCACATGTAATATATCAAAAATATAAACAGTACGAAGTATCTTTTTATTTTAAATTAATTTCTACTAATTAATTTTCATCTACTGTCTATATCTATTTCTATAGGTATTAAGTACTTACAACCATCAATCATTAATAATCGTCAGTATTAAAAATTACAATAGAAATTGTTTTTAAACATTTTAAATATTTGGGTGGCTGAGCTTGGTTCGATAAAGTTGAAAGAATAAAATATGGCTTAATTATGTAACTCAAGGAGAACGTAGCTTTCAATAAGTGAAATAATTCCTAGAATCAGATCAGTAGTCCAGTATCAGTAGTCAAACTTTAACTCAATATTAGTACAGATATAGAGACATATATAAATCATTAATTTAATAGTATTGGATATAACAACATTTATTTAGGCGAAAATGCTGCAAATTCGGTGAGAAGTTGCATTTAAATATCATAATTATTAGATAGATCTGCATGCGTTCATGATGCATAATCATCCGCCAAGATGGAATAAAGCTCACATCATGGTTGTTTTACATGTATTAAATTTAATAGAAGTAAAGTTGTCTACCTTAAAGTTAAGCTTAGGTTTTAAAGTTTTACCTTGAGACAAATCTCCCATGCGAGATGAGCGTCCTTGTTCATTACGTGACATCGGCATAGACAAGCGAGATATGTAAACGAACTACGGATACTCTCGTCTTGGATACCGAGGAGACATTCCTCAGCTTCACGATAGAAGCCAGTTGCAACTTTTGCCTGAAACAAAGGGAGTATGAGAATTAGGTGAAAGTACAAACAAAAATGGGGAAAGACTATTAAAATATGAAAAAATTAAAGGTGTTCTCGAGTGGAGACTGAATTTCGGTAGAAAGTGGTATACCTACTCTAGGAAGTCTAGGATAGATAAAGCGTTTATTTAAAGAATACAACTTAAAGAGATTGGCTACGGAAGGCTGAGGATCGGGTAATGCAGCCCAGATTGGGAGAGGTCCAACATTCAATCAACAAAGGCTATTAGTAATCATGAAAATCTGGCAAAAGGAGAAAAAATAAGAGGTAAAGATGGTATTAAATTGTATATGGTGGTCAACAGAGATATTAAAAACACATAAATCATAATCATCTATTATGAGTGTCATAAGTTAAAAGTTGTATTGGTCAAGTTGTTGATTTGGCGGAATACCAATTCAATTTCCGCAGGTAGGTACGAGTTCTGCGCATGTCCTAATGAGATTATCGGAATTTCTGTACATTTAATCATTGGAATTCGTACCACTATCGGCTGACAGTATAAAAACCATCATGAGAAAACCTGAATTCTTGAGAAATGTGTTCATAATATATGGAAAAAAATATGTTAATTTCTCGGAGGTCGAAATCGCCAATACGTCGTTGGCTCGCGTGCCACTCCTTCCCTTGGGTAAAAGTCTTTACTCACTATTTAGTCATTTACAGGTTAGCATTATAATTGTTTGACTCACTTTTTATTGATATGCGAATAATTTTAAAACCTTTTTATACACTAATTAATATATATTTCTTAACAAAGGTATTAAAAGTATGTTACCATCGTTGATAAATACCTGAGCGTAGTTAAAGTTGAAAGTATCGTCATTAACAAAGAAACTCTTTATAGAGTTAAGGTAGACGAGAACTTCTTCGAAATGCCCAGCGAGGAAATACGAGGAAGCCATACACTGTCTGCCAGGAATCGTGTCACATTCGGAGGCCGAACTACCGACAAGCTGAAAACTTTGTTGGGCGAGTTTCATATGTTCCTCCTGTATAATAATAAAGTTTTTTTAAAATTAGATGTACTTCTAGGTTATTTCACATGCGACGAATGTCAGGATGCCTGAAACGCGAAGCGCATAAGCGAATCACTATGATAGACATTTCATCACATACATATTGTCCCAATTGGGTTGCCCAATATTGGCTAATCTCGAGTAAAGACACACCGAGACGACTTATTGATGGATGATGTCAGAGTAATAGAACCACATACATAAAGTCGTATCACTTACATCTCCGGTTTCATTGTAAAGTCTCACAGAGATCACAGCTCGCAGGATGTAGTGCAGCGGAGAGGTCGGTTGTAAGGGTTCAAGTAACGCCCTCGCTTCCAGAGGTTCTCTATTACGAAGCCGATACCCGGCGAGGTTGAGTCGAGCTTCAGGAACAACGTCTACCATCTCGGGGAGAACCTTCAAAAGAGAATTCAACTATTATGCACAGGAAAAAATTGTTTTACCTCTCATGTTCGCTTTGCTATGATAGAACACTCTAGAATTAGTATTAGAATTTGCCTGCTAACATTAGCGTTCGGCAGCCACCATGCGATTGGTATCCTGCTCTTTTTCATTTTTTGGTTAATATTAAACTAGGCTCTTGTGAGAGAGCTTTGTTTGTTTAAAATATCTATCTTTTTATATTTAAAATTATAATTACCGTAAGCACAAGGTGGTCCGTCGGCTGATATGGTATCAAAATTATAGCCCATCTCCAAAATGAATTAGGTAGCCTTGTTCTAGAGTAATATATCATTTTCATACATAGCGTACCGATTCTAACGCAAGATTGTAGAAGTTAACTGACTAAAGCCTGACCTGCAAAGAACTGGTAACCACTTGTCTAAACAAGTTCTTTTATGGCAGTCTTTTAGAAAAAGAAGGACAAGTCACTCCTGAACTACCTGGAGACGCTATGCTGAAAAGAAACCTGCTTCAACTGGTCTCGGCTGGAAAGAGTTGGAAAATGTCGCGCACGATCGAGCTAAATGGAGATCTTTTCTACGAGCCCTATGACCCTGACGAAGGATTTCAGGATTAAGTCATCATCACCATCATTCTAGAGTTATCTTTGTGCTTAGCATGTAACTTGGTTGTATCAAAATCCTAACTTCCATGTAGTGTCCTTAACATTATTTAGTATAATTAACCTCTAAGTGTCACTAAAGGTTGGTAAAAAACTTTTCGAATACATATTTTATGTTTATTTATGATTGCACCTTCAAAGCTCCCTCTCCGTTCCTGAAAACAACCAAGTTGTGCTTGACTAGGTCTTGACCGAACGTGTGCTGCTCGGACGATATCTGCTTCAGCTCGTTCTCAGCTGCCTTGCCATTGTAAAGCCTGAATTAACAAAGTTATTTTTTTTATATGAGTAGATTAGAAAGAGCAATGATGGCTCCGTGGTAGCGTGTACGACTTCGCGTCGATTGACGTGAGTTCGAATCCCTGCAATGACCCAGAGCTTACGGTGAAGGGTAGCATCGTTAAGATACCGAAGCACGGTGGTCGGGACTTTTCTAATGTCCGCCTGTCTAGCTACCTCCTTCAAGTTGAAAATCTGTCGCCAAGCACCAATAGGTGTGTTCCGGCATCTGCACTTAAGAGCCAGTCTTCCACTAGGTTTTGCGTGTTATCATCTTGGGCCGCATCGTCACTTAAACGCTAAACCTATAACGATAAAAAAGAGAATGATAGATTCGTTTCGATTCTTACAAATTGGCTATTATTGAAATCAGAACAATTTTCTAAATCAATTATTGAAACGACAATAGAGTTTACATGCAGTCCTGTCTGTCTCGAAATGATACGAGGCAATCTTTGGAAACACTGATCAAATCGAAAAAAAAAAATATAATAAATTTAATTTTCAAAAATCATTTGTTACTGCATACCTACGTATACCTATATAATTAATATAAATGATACGTGTGTATAAATAAAGAATGTCCGTGCAAAATGTCTTGATTCCTACACCCATCAGCTTAACCTTGACGTTGTCTATCAGTCAATGTTAAGAATTCTATGAAATAGATATTACTAGCACTTTAAGATATGCACGGTATATTATTTAATATTTGTACCTGAATAAATTACAAGCTTTCAAGTTCCCAGCGACAGTCGAGGTCGGATGCTGTGCGAGATACACGCCCAGCACTTCTTGAGATACGTCGTAATAGTCCAACTTGTAGTAACAGAGCGCCACGTATACATTCAGGGCTAAGTATGTACTGTTAACACAATTTTTGTTTTCATTAAATTAAGTACAGTGTTTAAATAGAATTATAGATGATAATATTATTGATATTTAGTTATATATTTCTCCTTTGTTTCTACAAAATTGTCAACGTCTTTTCTTTTAAGTGCTTCCATCGTTTTTTTCCTACGTGACAAAAAAAAAAGTTGTGTTCGCGCGTGTTAAAATTTATATGTCTTCAAATAGTTACACTGACTCGATGTTATGTGACGCATAACATCTAGCGTAACTGTCTTCACCACGATAAAACAAAAGGTTTAGCAACCAACTTCATTGTGTGTGTGCCCGCATCGTAACAATTCACTCTCATCATTTTTACATATCGCGCCTAAAGGAGTATAACATAAAAATATATTTTTTTATTACATTTAAATTCTACGTCTATAAACATTGGCATTAAATGTAAAAATGGACAGAGTATATATGTCAATGATAATGTGATTTAAGCTAAGTAACTTCTCCGTTATTTTCTTTACCCAGTAGTGTGAGACAAAACTTTAATCCAATCCATATCGTCCTTTTCATATCTCTTGTATCTGTAAAAATGTTTTCATTACATGTTACGTAATAATAACTAACTAATACCTTCCTTGTCATAGTATGTGCACAGAAATACATAATTATGGAGTCATTGCTGTTTCGGCTTATAGAATTCTACGCATTTATTATATTCAAAATGAGTAAAAACCCGTATAAAGAGAGGCTACATTTTTAATAGTCTCTCTTTAAAAATTTAATGATCTATCTTCTATATACATATTATAACCCTCAACGTCTCTCTGTCTGTCTGATTATGTTCTTTTTGTGAGAAAACCGCTAATTTGCATGACATGTTTTTCCATTAATTCATAGGTATGTTATTTGACCAGGTTATATGATATATTTTGTTACATAAACCAACATACTAAATAAGCAGTGACGAAAATAATGATCAATTCGGAAAAAAGACGCTCTTGGGGCGATTAAATAGCTTACGCTGAGTAAACAATAAGAGTTATATCAAATTAATGTACTAAATAGATCTTAAAAAGACCTACAAAAAAGTCAGGAGTAGCGTATGTCTATCTTGTAAAGATCACCCACAATAAGCATTTTTGGAGCAGTACAATTCGCACGTGCGCTCGACCGACAGCACTCTGTAAACCACGCGAGCAGAGCCGCGGGCACAGCTATCTTTATCGTAGGTAGACTTTATCGATTGGCACAATAACATTTTGAATGTCAGTTTTTTGCATTTTTATTTGGTTTGACTCCCGGCACAGGTAAGCTTTTTAAAAAAACTGTGAACGCAATCATTCTTATTAAAAAAAAAAGTATGTTTCCTCTAATTAAAATTGGCTATCTTCAATATTTAATGTACTTTTCCTCCATGTCCCATTAATTTTTTCCATCTTGTATATAAAATGGATGTAGATACATATTATGAGATTCATAGACTCCAACACGTTTTACCGATCACCCTGAAAGTTAGTAAACCTAAGTATTTTTTCATGCAGAGTGTTTTTATATTATTCATGAACGCGATAGGTGGCGCTGTGGTCGAGGAAAGAGCAGAACAACGTCTGCGGGGTCAGACTGCAAAATATAAATAGATACCTATAGACTAAAATAACGAAATTATAAATCTTAGTTAGTTGTTGTTTACCAGTAAATTATTGTCAATCGAAGACGCTGCAAAACTGTAAGTATTCTCCATGAGCTGTGAACTGTGAATAAAATGTAGGGTCAATTTACCGTCGTTCCAAAAGTAGTTTTTTGTAAACGTCAATAGCTTCTTGGTAGTGCGCCCGCAAATAGTGTACTGAGGCCAAGCTAAGTTGGTCTTCTGAAACGTCACGCAAAGCTGCATGAGTTCGCATCAGGCCTTCCTCGTCTCCCAGTTTATGTGCCAAGTGAAACAAGAGACGATTCTATAAAAAAATATTTTCTTCAAAAAGTTATCTACCATAAGGAAATGTTTTGTTATAATAAGCTACGATAAAAAAATATCTGTGTACTTCATGCATGTAAGAAGTTGAAATACTTCATTGGCATAACAAAACCAAAAATAATCCCAAAATTTTTATCCCTCTTGCGAACAACATGATGAAGTTAGCGATCAGTGATAATAATGTGTAAACATTTGACTTTTTTTTAATTGTGTAAAAATATATTAACGGTATATAAATAGGTTTTAATTAAATTATACAATGTTTAATAATCGAGAAACATAAATTAAACAACACTTATACACCATTAAATTATTGTTACACAATTTAAAATAGTAATTAAAATGAATTTTCATTATTTAACTTCATCTTGACGCGCTTCCGTCAAGTGATGCGCGACGTACGCTTTCAATTTTACGCGTCAAAAAGAAGAATTTTTTACTAATTTAAGCGGATCCGAATTAACAAAAAAAAAAAATTAAGAAAATGGCAATTCAGTATGCGATTACGCGGAAAAAAATCTAATCTTCAATGGAAGTAAAACTCTTATCTTCTGGAGATTAAAAAAAACTTGTATCAACCGAGTAATATATACAGTATCTTAAAATATACAGTGGGCTTACCAGAAGATTCGATGACCTGGCAGCCATAAATGCATAAACTAACGAACTTCAGATAAAATTTAACTATGAGTTCATAAATTGGGTCGATTTAAAGGCAATTTATTGATATTTACGGCGAGGCAAATAACTGGTAATTATATATTTAATTTGAAGAGCTTAGTAAAAAAATTTAAAAATACTTGTGATACAAAATAGTTCAAAATGATGAAATAGACAAAAACTTACCTTTAAAGCGCATTTGGGTGCTTTCTCTGCAGTCTCCTGCGACTCCTTATACATGCCTAAAAGTATGAAGTATTAAAAGTTTTTTTATGAACCGTTGGGTCGGAGATATAATTTGTAGTGGCGAAGTTTGTATAGAATTTAATGGACTTTATCCGTATTTAGTGCATCTCATACTTCTTTATGAATATCGGACGGCTGAATACTTAAATATTTGCGCTTTCTATTCGACTTATAGGAAGAAATAATATTATAACTATTGGGGTCCAGGATACGTTTTAGGAAACGCCAGTTTCATGTGTAAGGACCTAATATTGTTAACCTACTTACTCTACTCAATTATACAAAAATACCTCCTAGAATCAGATTAGGTATATTCGGATAAGTTAAAAATAACATCGCCTAACTCACAACTCAAATCCACGACCACTCATTTTTTATGCAGAAATGTTAACTACCAAACAAAGGAAGTCGTCATACAAGTATTACAGGATAAATAAACTAACTACCTAAATAAAAATAACAGACAGCGATGTCCATATCAATATTGTCTGCCAAACTTGCGTCGAGGTTAGGCGTGTCGCGTATATGCGTGTACACTTCGAGCGCTCGCTTGTATTCGCCCAGGTGGAACCAGCACCAGGCGCTCCATGCATCACACCACACCTCCTTGTTGCCCTCGTGCTTTAGGAACTGAAAAATATTCAATTATTCATATAAGCTTGTAAATGTCCACCAACCGATCTCATCTCGACATAAGGCAAGGTTGATGAATAGCCCACAATTGAATAGCAATTAGAAATTACCAGAACATTTCTCGATTTTCAGATGTCTTCACGATGATTTCCTGTACCACTAGTTAAAATTAATTAAAATGAAAATGTATTGATGCTCGCCATACAAGGGTCTAGACTTCTAGAGTTTAAGTTTGGAGAGTCATAGATTTAACATTATCAAAGATAAAACATCAAACACAATACAAAAAAAGAAACAAACATTGAATTTTCTACGATAATTTAAAATTATATTTTTTGGACCATGACTCCCATGGCCCTCCCCTATGACACTCCGTTGGATCTGCGACTGGTGCTCGCCGTGAGATAATCAGCGGATATTGGGTCAATGTTCTAGTGACCTAACCATGAATAACTTTACCAGCAAATGTAGAGAGTTCCTTCGATTCTGCTTAAACTGTGAGTGTCATTTAGTATGGTGAATATTGCATCAGTTTTCCTACCTACACCTAGAAATATCTGAGTCGAAATTTACTTTTTATTTTGCAACAAAAATATCACGATACGAGCTCCGAGATCAGCCAGTTTATTTACCATGAAAACTACAGCCACCGATAGATTGCCGATTTCTCTCCACTTTACTTTGCTATGTTACCATAAAAAATACTGGACAATGCACCTAATTGCAGGTGGAAAGTGAAAGTTCTGTCAAAATGAATCTAACCGTTTTGGAGATTAGCCGGAACAAACAGACAGAAAGACAAACATTTCAAAAATTGTTTTTTTTTTTTTGTTATAACTATCGTATATACTTTCTTATGCATTGTAAAAAGCTGTTGTTTTGACGTTACAAACAGACATTCAATTTTATTTATTTGTATAGATGATTTGTATTTCCGTTTGTTTGATCAGTAATATAATAAACAGTTTCTTTTAGAAAATATTGGTTAATTTAAAATTCATTATTTTACAAGCACACATTTACCTCAAGCATCGTTAAGGCTCCAACATAATCTCTTTTTATTATAAAATCTTCAAGTTCTGGAAAATGTTTTTTGGCCGAGCCACTTCCAGTGCCGACGCGATTGTCTGTTGCTGGTTTCGACCTTGACAGAATCTGAAAAGAACATCACAGTACTTGACTGTGTTTTACTATATTTAGTACAATCTAAAATCAATCTGAACAAATATTTTTCATTCAAAATTGTGATTGCAAGTTGCTAATAATAATAAATATTTTATATAGTTTCCTTCCTACAATAATTTTCAATGAAAATCTACGATGATATATAAAAGAAAATAATTAAAATTGAATTATTTAATTTATCTAAATCTAACCATTTTTGTAAATTTAACGTTGCGAAGCAAAGACACTTTTGTTTAGTATTCGTTGCTATAGCAACCCGGGCGAATATTTGTGTTCCTTTTGCTATAGCGGCCACATACCACAGATTAGATATATTTGTATATGCGGTACCTACATTTACTATTATAAAGAGGTAAAGTTTATAATTGTACGTTTGTAGAAGGTAATATCCGGTGCTACTTTTTAATCCTAAGAACTTTTTCAATGTTAGGAAGCTAAACTATTCCTGAGAGACATATACTTTGTTTTCTATTAAATTAAAGCGCACGAACTAGCGGTCGATTGCTAGTCTTCTTCTTCTTCTTGATTTGGCGCCTCAAAAAGTACTTGCCAGTGTAAATGTCTTTAAATCTTCGTAGTATTTTTTAAACATTCAAAGTCGGTCCAACAAGATGGTGGCTCCCTCGTTAGAACTATCTAGGAAGTTTTTGTACCATCTCAAAATGCATTTCTTCAGTTTATATTTATAATCCACTTCACGAATGCAAAACAATAATATAGGGTCAAAGCTCATAAGTTAATGAATAAAAAATAAAAAACACAACACGGCAGCTCAAGATCCCGCCAAAAACTCCCGGTTGCTAGTCTGTTATACAGGAGAAATAGCGACCATACACCAAACTGCGTTTTATATCTATGCCATAATCGATCGTTGTTATAACGAGAATATAATTATGTAAAAAGCCTAGATATTACATAATTATTTAAAATTTATAAGTTATCTCACGAAAGGACACCAGAGTTGGTAAACCTGTTACTAATCTTCAAAGTTTTTGGACTCGGTAGCCATAATATAATATTACGTAGTAATATAGGTTCGTACAATGTAGGCTATGACACAGGATTTTTTTTAAATAAAATTAACTATTATCCAATTAATAAACAAGTGAACCTGAACCAGGGTAAATTACTATATTCTTCTTTATTCAGACTGTCTATATTTATAAAAGAATAGAGTCGAAATCTGTACTACTATATTTCTTTCTATACTATTAGTTCATCTATACTGATATAATAAAGCGGAAGAGTATTTTTGTTTGTTTGTTTAAATATGTTAACCTATGAAACTACTAGTCGGATTAAAAAAAAAATAGTTTTGTATATGATAGCCAGATTCATAAAGAATAGCTAGCCTTAAATATTGATTTTTGTTAAGTAAGACGGAAGAAACAGCGCATTCGAACCGCTTTATCCGCGTGCGCTGGCGTAATGGTTAGTGATACATAAATATAATATTCTACAAAATTATTGCTCCTTAGTACATCTAAAAAAAATGCTATACCATATGTCGGTCTTTTATACATGAGCCACAATAAGGTACTGTGTGACAAAAAAATAATGAAAATTGAGAAGTGATTTATGAGCATTATTATTAGGCATGGTATATTAATCCTTACGAACGAAAGTTACTTCAATATCAAGACAATTTTATGAAGATAAACTTTGCCCTTTATAACATGTTATTTGGACGCATAATTTGGAAGATTATGGAAAATTTCAATAATTCAACATTCGGCTCAAGTCTATGACTATTGGTGTAGTGGGGCGAACCGTGCGAGTTTAAGTAATTTGGCTTGATTTTTCTATTTTGTTCAAAAGTTCCACTATAGATACTGTTGCTTGGACTTTTTTGCGCTATCAAAATTTTATTAAATTACACTAAACAAACATACTATAATGAGCTATTATTCACTAATAAATATAAAATTATTAAAGAATCCTAAAGGATTTCAAAACCTTAAATTTTTATATTTAACGGAAACATATTGTGAAAAAACTTGAAAACGAAGTCGCAGGGAAAGCTATCTTTATAATATTCTCGAAACATTTGCCGAATCAACAAACTAACTAGACTTAAAGTATATAATTTTTTTATCTTATTTTACACACACATTCCAACATACCTATTTACAAATAACTCCTTCATAAATAAATTACATTAAAAAGTTATAAAAAAAGAAACGTATGCTTTAAAAAGTTTCCACACAATAAATATAACAATTTCAAATAAATCTTTATACGTTGCTTAGTTGCAAACAACGCCACGAGTCCTTCAAAGAAATTTGTGTTTATTGTATTTTTACTTTTGAATAGTTTTTTTGATTAGTTTGAAGGTGATGTCGTCACCTCGTTCAGATTCGAAAACTTGCCTCTGTACTGATGACACGTCATCGACAGAATCGCCGCTGACCCCACACTGCGAGTGTAGGAGGGATGAGCACGACATCGTGGTTCACGACGAAACATGCCTGCTATACAAAAACGAAACGATTATATTTCCTCATGTTAGTATTTGATTACCTTTATATTTTCAATGTATTTTTACTCGGAATTCAGTCCAGGCAAACGCAAGCCTGGAGGACAGTATCTAAGCTATCGGGATTTCTTGAAGCGCCACCTGACCTTAGTCGGTTTGTACAGTGCCATGTGGGAGGCTTGCGATTCAAAGTCGACAGTGGTGAAATGCGCTCAATACGGGAATTGAAAGTTTAACATTCTCGAATTGAAGACCTTGACGTCAAACGCAAACTCTTAAAAACTCATCACAAACCCTGCTGCGTATCTAAACTAATATTATAAAGAGGAAAGATTTGATTGTTTGTTTGCTTTAAATAGGCTCTGAAACTACACACAAAATAAAACAACATTAAATATCGCTTACAGGGAAGCTCTGATCTAATAAATTTAATGGTTGATTTGTAGATATGATCTTTTTACAAACATAAGAAATAAAAATATACTAAATAAATATAAAATAATAATAATAAAATCATTAAAAACTTTCTCTATAATGTACTCTTTCTTCGTGAACCTCGACGTAAAAAGAAGGGTCTGTGTTAAAATTTAGTGAAAACCATTTGTTCAAAAACCTCATTTGTTCAAATACTGACTTTGTTCAAAAACTAAAGTTCGCTACAGCACAAAAACATTATGTCGTCTAATCAAATTATTAAAACATGCAGCACATGTAGATCGCTTACAGAATATTGCAGAGAAATGTTGCTAAATGAAGAAGTTGAAAATATAGAGTTTTGAGCTCAAAAATAGATTGTTTACGACCAAAATACGACCAAATTTGGATTCGCAAGTCACATTCGAGCATTTTGGAAAAATGCGAATGTCAGACATTGAAAGGATTTCGCCATCTATCGTAATGAAGCACGCTTTTGCAAGTTGGATGATTTGCAAAGAACAACTGGAATTTGCTTGAGCCGTAAAACTCAGAAAGCAATGCCGATCTTTGGAGATGTCTACGTTAAATATTTCAATAGCAACTAACGGTGATGATATAACAAAACTATAATACTTCCGTTACATTAAAAACCACTTACATTTTATTGAAAGCCCCTTTGCGCATCACTCAATACTCTCTACAATCTATTCAACAACCTTTACCTCCAAATTGTTTTTAATAAAATTCATTTTTGTTATAGGAACCTGAAGTATGCGAGTGCGTCACACCACCATGCGATGACGGCATTTGCAAGTGTTGTGCTTGCCCAGTCGATCAGTGCCACTGTAAGAAGGCTGGCAGGGAGATTTTTGATGAGTAAATATGATTTATAACATTAACAATTAATCGTATATATGTTGCCAAGAGTAGCTGCGTCCCTGGAAATAAATAAACCATTTTTCATCCTAGTTCGGCTAAACGGCTGTAACGCTTAGCTGTAGTACATTTTTTATCGGGAGGTTTTATTTTTAAATCCCTCACGTATATAGCAATATTTTATTATGATTTTTCATAGTGTTTCAGACATGTTACTTTTATAAACCTAAGTATAGAAAATATGTTAATATAGAACAAGGATAATCAATTTTTTTATACCTACCGCCGACTTTATATCTGCATTAGTACAAAAAAATGTTTTGAATATAAATAAGGACAAAGTCTAATGAACTCTGTAGTCTGTAGATTTCTCTCTACTTGAGTCAGCCAGACTGGTGGAATACCTCCACCCTACAGATAATCGCAGCCAAATAAGCCTGTCTTGTGTTCCTGAGTTGAGTAGGGTTTCCAGAGCTCTTCAAGGTTCAAAGTCGGTAACGCACTAGTGATACCTACGGTATTACAAGCGTCCATACGGTAGCTGCTTACTATCAGGCGGGCCGTATGCTTGTATTCTACCTTAGTTGTATAAAAAATGGTGCGTATCAGTTCCTACGCGCAACTGGAGTTTATTTATACTTTAAGAAAGATTGTCTTAGAATAAATGTACCACGAGTTATATGAAAACGATTTTAGGCAGTAAATTCCAAAAACCGCTACTGACCACCATGGAAGCTTTTATGCCCACTAGTGCGCACTTGGAGATCTGACTACTACTGATTTTAACCATAATTAAACTACAAAAACAGATTATAAGCCAAACATTAGCGGGGTGCATGTGACATGTTAACTACTCTTAAAACTAAAAACTAAATTACTATTATTATTGGTAATATGATTCTATTAGATAGATAGAATGTTTCTTGAATCTGTTAATCAGATGGCGTAGCAAACGAGATATCGGCACTATTCCAGCCGTGTTGGAAGCAACACACCCGCTCATGCAGAAATTTCAAGACACTTTGAAACGATTTCTTGAAAAGGAGAACGCTATTGCCGAAGAAGAAATTCTCAATTTGGTAAGATATCATATCTAAACACTTAATAATTTACCATCTAGGGCCACATCGTAACTTAACATAAGGTGAACAAGTCAGGACGTTGTACATATAATAACACGAGTAATAGAAAGGGAAAAAGAGGCTCGAAGTGGGGAATAAATGCTTCACTGCAGCTGCACACACTAAACTTTATTGACGACTTTTGTTACTACGGCTTTTGGAAATCGGTAAATTATATTTTTATCGATATCCTTGAACAGTTTTCTTCATAATAAATTAAAAATTAGACCGCGCTCGGGAATGTCGAAGTGACTTTTTTTTGCAAGTTTGTGTTCCTCCCACTCCCTTACGTCAGATAACCTATGGAAATGCACACTTTCTAGCATGTAATTAACCCACCATACCTTAATCTGATGCGCTCAAGTATTTCTATCGATTTTCTGATCGGCTACCCTAGACGTGCGACCCTATATAGAGGGCTTAGGTATATATGATGGAGGTACTCAACAGGGTGCAACCCCACTTATGTTAATCTGCCGCACTTAAGTTAATTCCAAACTCCCCTGCATTGTAATGAAACCAAAGCATGGTGGTAGGGCTTTTTAATGTCCGACTGGAATAGCTATCACTCTCAAGTTGAAAATGTCGCCAAGCAACTGTAGGTAAGTTCCGGCAGCTGCACTTGAGAGCCAGTCGTCCACTAGGTTTAGCGTGTTGAGACTAATATATCGAGACACATCGGTGAAAATGTGACTAAAACGCTAAACAATTAGAAAATTATCAAAAGCAGAATTTCGCTATTTTTATTCAATATAATATACAACTAAAAATTTCATGAAAATAATGTTTATTTCAGCGCGAAGAAGTTCGATTGAGCAAGCAAGCTTACGAAACTGATCTAGAAACTATTTACCGAAGCGATCATGACACTAATTCACAAAGGGTAAATAATAATCACTCTTATCAATTTCGACTACAGCGTTTAAAATTAAATTAAAATTGTAATGTCATAAACGACATAATATGACCATTAAAAACTTTACAAACTCAAGAAAGAAATAGACCTATTGTGCTTTATTTCTTGACGGTTTTTATTCTGATTACACGACACGTGAGAAATTGTGGATAGAAAATCTTGAGGTATTTATTTTGTACCTAAAAGTAGGTACTTGAAATGACATCTTACTGATCTTACGTATGATATTCGTAACACATTTTATAAATCATGGGCCATAAATAAATATAGCTGAGTGGCAGGATACGAAAATAGCATTTTGATAAAACACGTCAGTGGAGAGTTTTTGGCGGGATCTCAAATTTTCATATATTCATAAATTTGTATTATTTGACCCCATATTGTGTAATACAGGTGGCGTTTTGCATAATAAAGCTTGGTTATTGTGCACAAGTGAAGTTGATTGGAAATAATAACATGGAACATGAAATCTGAGATGCTACAAAAACTCTCTAGAAATTACTAACTGACAAGGGAGGCACTATCATGTTCTTATATATATATATATATATCTGATAATTTTTCCTTCTGTATTTACTAAGTTTGTAATACAAAGTATATGTATACTTTTAGGCGTTGATAATGGAATACGAAGCGTCACTTGCCCAGAGGAGCTCAGAACGTGAAGCGGCAGAACAACGTGCTCGAGAGTCGAACGAAAAATACAGGCGTGCTAAGGAAAAGCTGGAACAAGATATTGTCAACGGTGAGAACTTTTTTTTTATCGTTATAGGATTAGCGTAGTGGCCACAATCTCATCTGTTGTTAAGTGACGATGTAGCCCAAGATGATAACACGCTAAACCTAGTGAAAGTTTGGCTCTCAAGTGCAGCTGCCGGAACACACCTATTGGTGCTTGGCGACATATTTTCAACTTGAGGGTGGTAGCTAGCCAGGCGGGCATCAGAAAAAGCCCTACCACCTAGCTATGGTTTCCTCACGACGTTTTCCTTCACCGAAAGCTCAGGCTCATTGCAGGGATTCGAACTCATGTCAATCGACGCGAAGTCGTACACGCTACCACTGAGCCATCATTGCTTCAAAACTTTCAAACTTTTTGTTAACATTTTTCATTGAAATAAATGCTATAGATTATCTGAAAATCTGAACACATTTTGTATTCTCTTCCCATTCAATCGCTTAACTGGTTTTTCCGTTATTTAGTATATGAGTAATAATCTATATTAATTTTATTGATTTTTATGAAATGTTGTGCACGGAAATAGTTATTCCTCAATTGATAGGCTATAAGAATAATGATACGAGTAAAAAGAAAAATACGAGACGAAAATAATTACTGCGTGATAAAAGCGTGCGGAAGCGCAGGGCAAGAAAAAAAAAAATGTTATTTTTTATTGTAATAATCTTCTAGAACGAGAGTTGACTGAAGAATTAGAAGCACTTACAACGCTCTGCCGTCAGCTGGAAACATGGCGCGAGGAGACAGAATCCGATCTGACTGTCAGCCAGCGCATGTCTGATAAAATGAGAGCGGAGAAGAAAGCCCTCGCCGACGAAAAGCGTCAACTGGTATATAATTATGACTTTCTTCATATAGTAGGTATACTCACCGCCAAGTGACGGTACACGTTACACGGTACAATCCAAAAACAACGGTGACCACCTAGAGATCGGTAATCCAGAGCCGGTCGTCCTGTCATGCTCGACGGCAAAAATTTCGTCAGCTGTATCTCGAAATGCGACAAACTGAAAGTGAGACACTGTGACGGCTTTATTACTATAAGCATGGCGGTCGCGATCCTGTCGGTAACAGTTGTCGTGTCCTATCACTAGTATTACTCTTGTCGTGGAACGGTTTGCTCAGTGCATAATAATAAATTTGTGTCCAGGATATGATCATATTCGGATTAAGCAATGAAGTATGGAAGCTCGAGTCCAAGTTGGAAATGTTCCAGAAGCAATACGAAATAAAAAACGCTGAAATGGAAAAAGTTAATGATAAAGTAAGTCTTGTATTTTAGTTTAGTTTTAGTCAACATAAATTGATAGAAGTACCTAAAGTATAATGATGATTTCAGATTTACTAAACGATTTTTTTTTTATACGACAAATGTGGCAAACAGGCATACGGCCCGCCTGATGGTAAGCGGCTACCGTAGCCTATGAAACCTTGCAATATCATAGATATCACAAGCGCGTTGCCGACCTGGACCCCCTTACTCACTGCAGAAACACTAGGTTATTTGGCTGCGATATTCTGTAGGTTGGATGTATTCGACCTGTCGGGCTGCCCCAAGTAGAAAGAAATCTCCAAAGAAGTTTTTCTATGCCGTACCTCTCTTAAATGATATATTGCAATACAGTCAAACCTGGATAAGCGAGAGTTAAAGGGAGCACAATCTCATTCTCACTTATAGAGGTTTCTCACTAACCCGAGTTTCTCGCTAATGCAGGTACATACATATGTAGGTAGGTACATAGGTGCAGGGTAGGTATCAAGATGCTTACGAAAACAAAACAAAAATTCAAACGAATTCACTATTTTAAGTTTATCCACTTAATGACAGTACTTTAATTCTAATTATACAATGGTAGGAAGTTCCACGAAAGTTAAGAATGTGTCATAAAATAGCAGATGTTAAATTTGTAATTTGTTTTGTCATTTGTTCCTCCTAAATAATATAAGTAAATAAAGCTCGCCTGTCGCTTATAGAGGTATAGATAAGTAGCAGTCTCACTTACGGAGGTCCTTGAGGAAAAAACGACTCTCTCTTACAAAGGTTTCTGTTTCTCGCAAATAGAGGTTTTGCGAGCTTAAAATGACGGGTCCTGGCTATTACTCTCACTTATAGAGTTTTCTCACTTATCCAGTTCTCACTTACCCAGGTTTGACTGTAATCAGTTTTTTTCAGTTTAGAGTAAAATTTTAGTATCTACACGAACAAAAGATAACAATATTCGATATATTACTTTGGACATCTCTGTTGTGATATGAAATTTTGTGATTAGCTTAAAATGTAAAACTTAGGGCGTAATCACTTAAGCCTATCGATTTGAGGCTGGGCGGCAGATCTTCGATAGTCGAGCCTTATATGTATAAGCTCTACCACGGTACCACACTATCTACTGATATTTTTAATGATTTCAGGTTACTGCTTACGCAACAGAGCTAGAGGATTTAGAGCTCGATAAGCGTAGACTTGTAAGCTTGTGGAATTCTGTTCTTCTCAACATACAACAGCGGGACAAGGTCTATGATACCGTCAGAGATGATTACAAGTAGGTCTTAAAAATTACCTGATTGTTGGTCTTCTTTTTATTAAATCGGACCGTGTGTTTATTCACAATTATGCCAATGTCACGTGAATAAAATATTTTTCTTATCTTGAGGATTCAAGCAACGCTATAACAAGATACAAGATGGTTTTTGTGGGAAGTTAAAATACATTTTCCTAGTTATTATTTATTCACATCACTTAAGCATAATAATCATACTATATCAAGCAAAATGTTATATAACCATGTAACGTAAAATAAAAACCACATGACAGATCAAGATTCCGCCAAAAAACTCAACGGCATAATGTACCTATTTCTTCATGCAACTTTTGTCTATTCCTATCACAGTATTAATACCTTTTGACATACTTAGTTCTTTCTAAATTTGCATAATTTTTAAAGCTATGTTGTATAAGTACTTCCATCATAATAATACCTTATGTTAGTTAATATTGTGATCGAAGGAGTAGTATACTAAGCCACGGCAGGATTACTAATCGTTTCTTAAATACAACTACACTTGTAAACACTCCGATTAATTATTGAAGACAGCTTTTCAATTTGTTGGTTTAATAGAACTATGAGACTACAAAGACTAGCACAATGGCAAATATCCTAATAAGCTTAGGGCCATTGTAGAATTCTAACTGGTGTAGCTACTTTGCATTAAATTTTAAGGTGTTTGTTTTGCCTTTGTGAGATAATTGAAAAATTTATACTGTTCTCCAAATCTGACTTTTTTTATTAGTAGTGACTAAACAAGATTATTAGATTAAGAGACAAACTAATACACAAAATCGCTTTGTTACAAAATACAGAAACCTACAGGAAAACTATCGAACTTTGGTCAGCAATTTAGAGATAACTAAGAAGGTAGTGATGGAAGAAATGAACAAGGGCAAAGAGATCGCCATGAACAAGGACAAACTTTTGTACGACATCGAACACGCTACTAAATTGTGTAAGTACAATTTGGTACAAAATTTTGTTTTTATACTGAATCGAGGGTATACGATTGGAAGGCTATACAATATACTAGCTGTGCCCAAGGTTTCACCCGTATTAAATTTATTCGAGCAATTTTCCTCCGCGCCGTCGCCAGCCTATCGTTGTTCTCACTTTCTGTACTTGCCTACAGCCAGATTGCTTGACGATTATGATTACTTACTTAAAGTTGTAGTGTGAAGTTATATATCCTATGACTTTCCTCAATAAATAGCCTATAAAATGAAAAAAAGATTTATTAAATCTGACATATAGTTTCAGAGAATAGCGCTTTCAAATAAACAAACAATCTCTTGAGTTTTATAATGTTAGTATAGCTTGTATTTAAAAATATTCTCTAAATTTTATATTCCTCTAGTTGAAGTATTGGAGGTAATTTTCAAATGTCATGGAAACAAAATTATTTATTTATCTATACTAATATACTAATACTGATCTATACTAATATAATAAAGCGGAAGGGTTTTTTTTTGTTTGTTTATTTAAACACGCTAATCTCTGAACAGAAGAAACAGCGCACCCTAACTGCTTTATCTGCGTGCGCTGGCGTAATGGTTAGTGATACGTAAACATATTGTTCTACAAAAATATTGTTCCTTAGTACATATATAAGCCACAATAAGGTACATAGTGTTTTTTTTTTAATGAAAATGAAAAGTGATGTATCACCATTATTATTAGGCATGGCATATTAATCCTTACGAACGAAAGTTACTTCATCATTAAGACAATTTTATGTAGATAAACTTTGTCCTTTCTTGGACAAAGGTATTGGACAAATAGTTTGGCAGATAATGTAAAATTAAAATAATTCAACACTCGGCTTGGGTCTATGGCTATAGGTGTTGTAGTGGCTCGAACAAGCCGTGCGAATTGTGACGTATAACCCTGGCCGACCTATAAAATATTCTCTATACTGAAGTATTATAAATCAACAATCAGCGATTTTTTTTTTAAATTATACTCAGGTGAAACCGCGTGGCACTGCTAATATTATAATAAAAATAAATAATATGTCATTTATCGAACATTCTCTTTCACCGTGATACTAGCAAGCTGAAACAATTCAAAAATTGACTGTCTTTCTAGGGACAATACTATCATCAATGCCAGCTGCTATCAGAGTATAATCTACGTACCATAAGGTGCAGTTTAATGAGCGATTGGTTTGATTTGTTAATATTTTTTACAGTTGACGCAGAAGACGTAAAGCGCATAAATTTGGAAACGCAAATTGCTGAACTCTCCGAATCGATTGAAATGACTGAAAGGGACCAGGAATTGATTAAATCGGTAAGTCGGAGTAAAACATGAGTTATAGCATAATATACGGATTAATAAAAAAAAATCTAGTTTCTAGTATTTAGAAATTGTAGGTATCTACCTACTACGCCTTTAAAAATAATCCTTTATATTCTGTAAAGTAGAAAATTACTTAAAATTAAATTGTAAGTGTGTCTAAATATTATTATATTTATAAAACTTTACCAATAAAATGAATTTAAATTGTAAAATTGTTAACAATCCAATAAGGAATTTTAAAATTTTAGGAGAATCAAACAATGCGCAATATATTGAAGAGCACAGAAAAAGAGTTTGACCGCAAGACTGAGCTGAAGTTGAAACTGGAAAACAAGATACTCACGAACTTACAAGAAATTTTGCTTAACGACAAAGCAGTCGAATCTATGGCAAATGGTATTAAGAAAATGCGCGAGATGTCTAGGAAACAGGTAATCTATTTTACATACTTATATAAACAAATAAACTTCAGTTACAAATGAAAAGATTTTAAATACACGCAAATGAAATTTAATTACACATAAATTAAAAATAAAATAAAAGCGTGTAACCGTCACACACAAAACAAACAAAACTTTTTGGCGTTATAAGAGATGGCGATTAAGTTAAAAATAAATACATCATATGAGAATTTTTGCATAGCAGTCCATAGATTTCAAGAATTCGCAGTAACAAGAATTAACACGTTTGAACAAAGTTGAACTTGTTTACTAGACTATTTATATAATATTCCTACTGCAACACCGTCCGACGGTCACCACCATCTCGAAGGTCACCACCGGACTTCCGTTGCATTGTCGTCCAGTTACCTCCTAGTCGCGCCTAAAGAAATTTTACTTCAACATGGCGCTATATTTTCGTAACGGATTCCGTCGCATATATTGCCGTAACGGACTTGCGTTGCATTGTCGTCCAGTTACTTCCTATAGTCGCGCCTAAAGAAATTTTACTTCAACATGGCGCTATATTTTCGTAACGGATTCCGTCGCATATATTGCCGTAACGGACTTGCGTTGCATTGTCGTCCAGTTACTTCCTATAGTCGCGCCTAAAGAAATTTTACTTCAACATGGCGCTATATTTTCGTAACGGATTCCGTCGCATATATTGCCGTAACGGACTTGCGTTGCATTGTCGTCCAGTTACTTCCTATAGTCGCGCCTAAAGAAATTTTACTTCAACATGGCGCTATATTTTCGTAACGGATTCCGTCGCATATATTGCCGTAACGGACTTGCGTTGCATTGTCGTCCAGTTACTTCCTATAGTCGCGCCTAAAGAAATTTTACTTCAACATGGCACTATATTTTCGTAACGGATTCCGTCGCATATATTGCCGTAACGGACTTGCGTTGCATTGTCGTCCAGTTACTTCCTATAGTCGCGCCTAAAGAAATTTTACTTCAACATGGCACTATATTTTCGTAACGGATTCCGTTGCATATATTGCCGGAACGGACTTGCGTTGCATTGTCGTCCAGTTACCTCCTATAGTCGCGCCTAAAGAAATTTTACTTCAACATGGCGCTATATTTTCGTAACCGATTCCGTTGCATATATTGCCGTAACGGACTTGCGTTGCATTGTCGTCCAGTTACCTCCTATAGTCGCGCCTAAAGAAATTTTACTTCAACATGGCGCTATATTTTCGTAACCGATTCCGTTGCATATATTGCCGTAACGGACTTGCGTTGCATTGTCGTCCGGTTACCTCCTATAGTCGCGCCTAAAGAAATTTTACTTCAACATGGCGCTATATTTTCGTAACCGATTCCGTTGCATATATTGCCGTAACGGACTTGCGTTGCATTGTCGTCCAGTTACCTCCTATAGTCGCGCCTAAAGAAATTTTACTTCAACATGGCGCTATATTTTCGTAACGGATTCCGTTGCATATATTGCCGTAACGGACTTGCGTTGCATTGTCGTCCAGTTACCTCCTATAGTCGCGCCTAAAGAAATTTTACTTCAACATGGCGCTATATTTTCGTAACGGATTCCGTTGCATATATTGCCGTAACGGACTTGCGTTGCATTGTCGTCCAGTTACCTCCTATAGTCGCGCCTAAAGAAATTTTACTTCAACATGGCGCTATATTTTCGTAACGGATTCCGTTGCATATATTGCCGTAACGGACTTGCGTTGCATTGTCGTCCAGTTACCTCCTAGTCGCGTCTAAAGAAATTTTACTTCAATTAGAATTATGTAAATATATATAAATCATAGAAATTTAATACTTTTAACAGGAAATATCACTACTGGCAATGGAAAACCAGCACGCTAAAATGATGCTTGATATAGAGATCAACCGCAACAGGCAGGCGAAAAATAAGTTGATTGAAGAGGAGAACTCGGCCAAAGTGAGAGCAAAAGAAAAAGAGGTGGATCAACTTCAGGAGATATACGACGAGAAAGTTCTTGTTATCACAAGGAAACAACGGGAATTGGATATAATTATGAAGAAGTATAACGCCTTGAAGGAAATATTTGACGTAATTATTTTGAAATATTTAGAGGAGATTTTGTTTACGACTTATACTTTGTACATGTCAAACGTTTATATTAGATATGTAGCGTAACTTAAATTAGCAGTTGATTTTACGATTAACGAGCCTTTTCGATAGTACAATTAGTCTTTAAATCATTTGAGAGGTGTGTAAGCTGTATAATGAAATAAGAAAATTAAACTATAACAAAAATTGAGATCGCAATCTGGAACACTTGAAATTGAATGCCTGACGCAAAACAATATAATTAATTATTCCAGTCAATGTTCTTCTTTGCGTGTTACTGCAGTAAAAATGTAAGAATTACGTAATTTTTTTTATTAGAAATTAAAAAAGAAACGAACAAAAGCGTTCGATTAATTACATTAATTCTCGATTCACTAATTGTATTATTTTGGTCTACTATAGTTTTAAGTAACAGAAACTAACGCTGCACGTAGGGGAGAAAGATACAAAACTTCACAAAAATCATTGTATACAGGAAATTATTTCAAATGTTTTTATAACGTTTATCAGTATCATATTTTTATAATGATAATTGATAGTCGAAATGCATGTTTTTAAGTTATTTGCGGCGTAATTTGCACGACCTGACAATTTACATTCTAAGGATACTTCATGCAAGACTTCTTGTGATGAACAAAATATATCTAGATGATAATATATAATGAGTTTTGTTGTTTGAGGATTATTACACGTACAAGTTGAAACATAACTTTGCTCTAACAGTAAATCAGATTTCAGTAGAGCAAACAAAACAATTGTTATATGTACGTTGATTTTAACCTTGTCCGTAATTAGTCCAGTAAAATCTGGCCTGTAAATTGCTTACGAAAAACTTTACTAAAATCATTTATAATTACGGTAAGGGTTACATTAAAGGAATTATCATCTTTCAAAAAGGTTACTTAAACTAAATTATAATAACCGCAACTTCTATGCCTACTATTTAGAATAATAATGTTTGTGTAAATTATACTCAGTACCATTACTGTAAAATTAAAAATAATGGTACCAATATTTGAAATATATTGTAAAATAAGTAAATACTATCAATAATAACTTTTCTACCAGTTGAAATCGCCTCAAGAGCGACGCATCGAAGAGCTGGAGCAACAGATAAAGAGTCTACGCGAGCGTACGGAGAGCATGCAGCATGAGTGGCTGCGGCTGCAGGGGCACGTGGTCAAATTAACAGAACAGCATCATAAGATGATAGCGGACATCAATCTTATTAAAAAGCGTTAGTGAAAGCTATATTTTGTATAGTACTAGTAGTGCCCGCGACTCGGCTCGCGTGGACTACAGAATGCCACAATGACCTTTCCCATTTGAATGAAAATGAGTTGGTATCTACTTAGTAATTCGATTTAGACATGTTAAATCACATGGCGGTAAGATTAAGCTCTGCTTCATTTGCAGTACGTAAGATTTACCACTTAACTAATATTGCCTACTGGCTTACTTCCGTAGCTTAATGTCTTACGATAATTTCCTGTGGGAGACAGAAGCTGAATTAGATACCATATTTATATTACAAAAGAGGGCAATTCGAGAATTCTGCAACATGGGACTTCGTGAATCATTAAAGAACAAATTTAAATAATTTAATTTATTAACTTTGCCCTCCCAATAAATACTTGATCACTTAATATATGTACGCAAAAACTTGGATAAGGAGGATTTTGTAAACGACCGGCATATATTTAATACTAGAAATAAACATAAATTGGTTACCTATGATTTAGACTCAGTAAGACCAATAAATGTTTTAGGTATATTGTTAATTTCTATAATAAAATCCCTAAGCATATCACCGATTTGCCGGATAATAAGTTAAAGGACGATGTCAAGCAGGTTTTACTACCGAAAAGTTTGTATATGATAGATAATTATGCGAATGATAGTGATGTCTGGAAATGACTCCCTCTCCATTCTTGCACTTAATATGGTTTTTAAATGTAAATATTATTTGTAACAGAAAAAATAAACGAAAATAATAAACCCGATCGAGTTTCTTGCCTGCTCTTTCCGATGACTGTGAATTAGAATGTTTTCCGAACTGTATTTTAACATCCATAAGTGCCTTCAAGGCCTAAATGAAATATAAAAAAAATATTTTTGATTCTGATTTTGAAATGAATCTCATCCGAACAATCGGTATATAAATCGTCAATAGAAAATGTATAAATTATAATTGTTTCTAACTTTTCACATTAACTTGTTATATTATGCTACAATCATGTTATATTATACGACACACTCTCATTTTATAGTTATATAAAAACCTTGCAGAGATTCAGATCTGCGAGCAGAAGACGATGCGAATTCAGGCGGAGTCGGAAAGCGTATTAGCGGAACGGACACGAGTTGAAAGGTCTTTACGTGAGCTGCGTAGCCGACTTGAAGTGTTGGAGCGAACGAGGAAGGAGGCTTCCGACCGCAACAATGAAGCACATCGCACTAACCTGGCCATCACACACGACTACGCTGCTAACCTTAAGGTACTAATAATACAGTGTATTTTGCAACACTCGCTATAGTGACACGCTTAAAGGCCGACCGCTGTAGGCGCGAACCTCCTGACGGTTTGCTTGACGTGGGGCGGCGGATGTACATGGATATACACGGTATGGATTGATACCCTATACATTGAGATCATTGGTTTATCCATGTTATTACAACTGGGACAGATATTTTATGGTTATACATTTAGTACACATAATATTGTTGTCTTTATTAAAATGCTAATCAGAAAACTACTATATGGAAAGAAATTGTGCGTGTAATTTTTACACGCAGTTGAAGTGAAACTTCTATGAATCTAATAGTATATATTGACAATATATTTGAATAAAAACGCGTTAAAGCATTACTTATGATAGATTTTAGTTTTTAAAAACCTTAAAAAATAAAATAAAAAAACATAAATTAAATAATAACCTGCATTGAATTTTTAACAACAGTAAAATTAAAAGGAAACATAATTTTTTGTAGTAAATAATTTAAGGAAACGGATTTCTATGAAGTTATCATTAACAGTCCATGTGGGGAGCATTTTTATTTGAATTCACAAGACGGATTACAATCATAAAATGTAGCCAGTCTCACTAAGCTATAGCTTTAGTTTTTGAAATACCATAAATTTAGCAAAATAATTAGTATCTAAATATTTATATTCATTATATAGTATTTCATGACAGGGTGCAGAAGCAGAAATAATCCAATTGGAAGATGATATAGAGGCAATGGAAAAAGAAAAGATGAATTTAACACAAGAACTTGACCGCGTTCAAAGAGAGGCTCTTATTTGGCAAAGAAAGGTCAGTTTGTAATATATTATTATAATTGTTTTTTTTATAATAATGAAAATTGCGTTTTAATAAAATGTTTGTGATAAAGAAACAAGTGGAATATATTTCACTGGTAAATATTGGAAAATATTTATGTGAATTCTTTGAACAATTGATGAGTTTATGAGAGTAAGAAATGCTTTGTCTATTACAAATAACAATAGTATGTTGACACCTAATTACTATAAGTTATTTACTGTTATAATTTACTAGTTTTATTTTAACAGGGTATATTAGCTTTGGATTTAAAGAAAAATATGCAAACTGCGAAGTCAGCTGTCGGCGAGATTGGACAAATGAGAACAGAGATACATAGGATGGAGGTAACAAACTAAACTTTTTTAACAAAATCATCGAAATCTTAAGTCATGCAGGACTTCCGGGCGAACAACAATGTGGGGCCTCTTTAGAATGTAATCAAAAAATTGTATGATATAAATTATTATAAATAGATACTTTTATTTAATGAATATATTGGTTATTACTTGATGCAAACAAATACACGAAGATTAACTGTTTAAAAAAGGCACACTTACGTTAATAAATTAGATACAATTTTCAATTTACCTGCAACGATTATTTACTTTATTCATAATTTGGATTAGTTATTGTGTAACACGTTGCCATTAGTAAGAAGAAGAAGGATTGGAAACGCCAATCAGAAAACGTGGCGTCATTGTACAATATTTATACAGGTGTCCCATAAATTAACGTCAAGCTGGAAATGGGTGATTAGCCCACGTGGTGACAGTAATCAGAGATTATTTTTTTTGACATGTACTTTCCAATAAACTTTCTAAATTGCAGTCTAAAATTAAAACAAAACTACCTCAGTTATAAAGAAATTATCACTTTTGTTGCCCAACCAGTACTCAAGTAATAACATCGTCTAACTTTAACTCACTGTACTGTAGATTTTTTTTGTAAAATGTACTTAAATGAAAATTACCAAATTACAAGTTGCTTACACTTGACGCTAAAATATGATATGTGTTCTAATTTACCACTACTACTACTACTAAAATTATACTGAAAATTGAGCTTCTCTCTTTTCCATGTAAACAATTATGTCGTAATTTCGGGGCCCCTGAAGCCGGACACCCTGGACATGCGCCACGTGTGCCCTTATTTTAAAAATGGAACTGTACAAAATATATTATAAATTTTCTGCATAAATCAGGTGCGTCGAGAACAGCTCCGTCGTACAGGAGAGAAGTTAGCAGAAGATCTAGCACTATACGTGACTCGAAGGGACACGGCGATGGAGAAGAGTCGCGCGACTGCTGCTGTGGAAAAGGCTCACGGGACTTCCGGACAAACATTGCAGTCTGTCTACCATCACAAGCTGAGGCTTGCAAAAGCTGATGTTGCCAGAGTTACCAAGGTAGAATATTTATATACCGATGTTATAAGGAGAGAACACATTGGCCGGGAGACAGTTCCATAATTTTACGGTACAATAAAGATAAGACATTTAGAGCGTTTTAATTTGTGCTGAGATTGAGTTTACCTTAAAACTGTGGCTCTGAAGCCCAGTGCCTCTACGTCTGCTATGAAAGGGAAAGGAGGGAATTAGATTGAATATTTACCATGATACAGACGATAGAGCACGCTCATCGAGACAATGTCTTTGCGCAGCTGAAGCGGCTCGATGTATTTAATAACGACTGCTTTGCGTACAATGCGGACAACCAAACTCTGCAACCTGTTAAAAACATCGAGGGGGTATTTTGCGGATCCATCCCAGAGATGCGAGTGTCCTGTAAAGCAGTTGCAGCTGACTGGGTGCGAAAAATCTTCACAGCCTGTTCACGGTTCTTAATTTCCAATAATACAGAATACGATATAAGACCTCAAGGATTGGGTTCATTTAAGGGTGGTATTTAATGGTGGCCTGTACGGTGTACCATGCGTATGGTGAAAAGCCCGTCACAATTATTAACTTATGCGCATCGCGTTTCGGGATCAGACGGTGTCTATCCAGTTTCTATTTACGCAGGCCGACATGACAGTGGGGACTGGCAATCTACTGTACATCTATAGGTGGTCGGAATTGTTATTGCTTTGAACTGTGCTTAGCATCAGGCGCGATTCCGTCACTTTACCGTGCTACCCTACCTACAAAGTTTTATTAGTCAACTTTTGTCAAATCTACTCATGAGATGTCCGTGACTATAGCTATCACCGGGCTTGATTTTGTAAATGGAAAAATTACACGGGTTACGTATTGATATTTTATGGATGGGCTATTGTTATATTTCTCGAAGAATAAAATTTGTAATGTTTAGGACTTGGCTGAAGCCCGAGCACATTTGGAGCAGTTGCAGAAAGAACAAGAGAGACTGGATCGTGAAATTGCTGACACAAATTCTCTGAACTCGCAACTGGAGGAACGGGTGGCCACGCTGATACAGGAGTGCCGAGAAACTGATCGTCAGAAACAATACGTAAATATAGTGATTTTTGTTTAAAAACTAGAATAAAATAATCTATATTGTATGAGTTTCAAAGTACTTTATGTAGAAAAGGAAGTAGTTTTATTTTGTACCTACCGATTTAAAAACGATCTATACATAGTTTTAGTAAAATATCACTGGGTGTTATTGTTAGTTATGTGCAAAATAGTTTATTAAAAGTATTTAAATAAGAAATGACAATACTTAGTTATTTTTCTCTTTCAAATGCTCTTTCAAAATGGTTTTAGATAAAAGTATTTGAATACAAAATACGTTTATTGAAATAAAGTGCCTGTAGTTTTTGTTATTTTTTGACATAACTATTTATTTCACTGAATTTACTATTTACCACCTGATTTTTAATTGATCAAATATTTCATCTTTCATTTCCGTCTGTGTAGTTCATTCTACCATAAGAAATTAGTCGTTCAACAGGAGCAGACTAAAACTTGGAAATTCCCGGACATTTGGGTGAAATTGAATTTTTTCACTTTCCACCACCACTTTTTCACCGGGATTTTCCTGGGATGCAAAAATGATTTTAAATACTCCTCCCCAGATGCTTTTCAAACTAGGACAAATCCTGAGAAACCCGGATGGATGACAGACCAAGTTGTACCAGAAAAAAAAACAGTTTTTTTGTGTTGTTAGCTTTTAGAACGCGTTGTACGCAGCCAGCGACTCGGCAACGAACTCGCCACAGCGGTGAAGCGACAGTCGGTACGCGTCAGGAAACCCAAGGCGACCGTTTTGGCGGAGTACAAGCAGGCGCGCGCTCTAAACGATCGCATCAGGTTCATCGTGGAGAAACTGAGCGAGGAGTACCCTCACCTGAACGACAAGTTCGAAGTGATATTGAACACTTTGAACATATTCACGCCGGACGATTCTCCACAGCTCACGGAGGAGGGCAGCGAGTGTATCACCGAGGAGGAGAGCTCGGAGAATATTGCAGAGAAACCGCTCTGTCCATAGAAACGTAATCTTATCTTTGGTATTGTATGTTTTACATATTATGTTATAGTGTCGATTTTTGAAATAATATACTTTGGGTGTTGTGATTTATTTACTTTTTTTTCTTTGTAAGATGTTGAGAAAATAAAAAAGGTGTGTGTGCGATTCACACACGATAGAAGTGAAACTACATTTTAAAAGACATTTTCTATTTTATTTAAACAGTGTGCAATATACATACACACCGACATGTACTCTCTCGCTCTGGCTCACACAAAGAGGAGAGACCGATAATATATTGCTCTCTCGCTCTGCCTAACACAAAGAGGAGAGACCGAAAATGTGCGTTAAACGTTTAACATTTAACGCTTGGAAGTCGCATAAGAAGTTTCACTTCAAAAAAGATAAAACCAATTTTTTTAGAAGCTATAAGACAATTTGAAATACGTGAAGCTACTCATATGATGGCTTGGTGGTAGTTTGCATTTGACATGTGTCATGCAAGTATTCTTACGATGAACCAATAACAATTATGGCTTGACTAAATACTCCTTTCAGTTGAAAATCTGTCGCCAAGCATCTTATAAGTGTGTACCGCCAGCTGCACTTGAGTCAGTTCCTTTAGGCTTATAGCTTGACCGCCGTAAGCGCGGTAATAGTCTGCGGGTCGCGGGAAGAGAACAAGACCGACCAATAAGCTAGTCTGTTGCCGGCCGCCGGCAGCAACAGACGTTTGAGGTGAGTGGGTTTACGTGATTTTACATTTGTGACTGCTCCACGTGAGATTATTTTACCAAGATGGAATTACGGACGCTGTATTAATAGGTTTTTGATTAGCATTATAGAGTAAGCAAAAAAAAAAAATAAACAGGCTTGAGTATTTTGCAAATAGCTCATGGGTTCTCAGAGTTGTAAGTGCTAATGAATATCAAACAAACTTGTTTAAAACAAATTAATTATAATTATTGAACTTACATTTACAATTTATAACAAAAAATATATTTTACACACACGTAAATAGTATTTCAATTCGAAAAATATTACCCTGAGTTTGGTATTTAACACGTATGTACATAAATATAATCTTGTTTGTTTTCTGTTGTTGTTGTTCTGTTTGGAATAACAAATATTAATCATAATAGGCGATTATAGGCTGACCGTCATAAGCGCGGCTTTTCTAATGGTCTGCGAGACGCGGGTGGGGGACTAAAACCGACCAATGGACGTTTGTAAGGGCACTCGCGAGTTTATTTTTATGACTGCTACACATGAGATTATTTTACCAAGATTGATATAGTCAATCAAAAGTATTTCTTTAACGCGTTTTGGATAAATTATATTAAATTCAAAGAAGTTTCACTTCAACCGCATGTAATAATTACACGCTCATTTTTTTATATACCACTTTTTACTACCGTTTTAATAAAGACACGAATGTAATGTGTATTAGAATTTTTTTATCATTAGATATCTGTGTCACAGTTGCAATAACATAAAATATTGATGTTAAGATATAGTGCATGATCTCAATACCGTGTATATCCGTGCACGCTCGCCGACCCGCGTCCGGCAAACCAGCAGTATATATATAACTGTGAGTGAACAGATTTCAAATACAATCAAAGTACCAATTTTAGTTTCACCACCTTTCAACTAGAGGCGCTGCTGGGAGACGTTTTCGTATGAAAGAAAACGAAAACTATCATCGTATTACAAAATTAACGATGTGCACTGTAATTGCTAGAGTACAGCTAGTATATCTTTCCGAAGCGTTTATTTTCCTTTTTTACAATTTAAAAACAAAACGTTTATGTCGACAAATCTCGACAAAACTCTTAAGGACGCGCTCTCATTTTCGTCAATGGACAGTACCATTATAGCTTAAACTATCTGTGCCCTCGGTTTCACCCGCGTATAATTTGAAAGAAATCTCTGATTGATTTATAATACTTCAGTATAGACAATATTTTTATCGGGCGGCCAGGGTTATGCGTCACAACTCACACGGCTCGTTCGCGTCACTTCACCTATACTTATAGACCCGAGCTGAGTGTTGAATTATTTTAATTTTACATTATCTCCCAAACTATTCGTCCAAATAACATGCTATAAAGGGCAAAGTTTATCTACATAAAATTGTATTGTTTGTACGGATTAATATGCCATGCCTAATAATAATGCTCATAAATCACTTTTCAATAAAACTTTGTCACAAAATACCTTATTGTACTGACTAAAGATGTAATTTGGACGACTTTACCACATGATTAACTCCTCAATTAGACAAAATTTACTTCATTTTAGATTCTTTTGGGCCATATAAGTCTGGGGTTAGTGAGTAATTATTTACGGTCACGTATCAGTTTTATTGGTAAGGAACCGTTGGTGGGCGGTGTACTCGTGGCGCTTGCGGTGGTCTGACCGGTGGAACTTCACGCCGCAGTACTGGCAGGGATATCGCTTCTCCTTCGTGTGCGATACCATGTGACTACGAAGATATCTGTACGATAATAAACATTGTTTTGAGAACGATACAATATCATAATAAGGCAATTGAGACAAATTGAAGATAATACTAGATGTACGAATTTGTATCATGCACACTTTGACGTGACAAAATATCAGTTAACAATTCCCTGTGATTATTAAACCCTGTGTACATCTAAGCAACGTGACAGAAATGTCATTTTAAAATGGCATGTACCATGACTCTGGCGTAACATGACCCTTTTTTACAAATTTTAAACATTCAGAACTGACAAAGACGTTTCTGGGTGCATCCTATGTGTGGAAAAAGAGTTAAAACTGGTGGCACACAAATCGTTATGAAGGAATTAAATAAATAGTAGATAAGTTGGTGGATTTAAGAAATTTTACAGAATGAAAAAATAAACTTAATTTTTAACATTGTTAATTTTGAATTAATTGATTTGACACAACAAGTTTCATGTCACGTGTCACTTTATCGCGTCACTAGTAGCAAGCTGAGTGGCACGTCAGGTCGTGTTACGTCCTGTGACTTTTTCGTAACAGAAAAAATAAATCTGTGTGAAAGTGACGTTATTTTTCACATAGGTCTAAAAAGAGTCGTTGTCCACTGATATTCGTAATATTATTCTTTAGTTTGAAACATTGATTTATTTTGAAAAAAGTTGAGGAGTAATAGGTTAGTATGGTAGGGGCGTGCCACGAGGAAGGTCATATAACTGGAAGACTGTTAAGAATGACGATGAACGGATTTAGGAGTAGAGGAAGTCCGAAGGTAAGGACGGATTGTGTGAAGAATGACATGTGTATAAAGTGTGAATACTGAGCTAACAGGTGATAGAGAAGAGGAAAACGTTGTTCCGACCCAAATCAGAAGTGGGATATGGTAATAGGAAAGTGAAATGAATATGCCATATTACCCGCTCCTCACGAATGTCATGTCGCACAGTGTACAGTTGAACATTTTGATATCTCCGTGGATCAATTGGTGGTTCTTTAGTATCGTCGTAGACGCGAACGACTTCCCGCACTCTGGACAAGGGTATGGTTTCTCTTTGGTATGGCTTCTGTAAGTAAATACACAGATAAAGTCGTATGTATATTAGAAACTAGCTCTTCCCAAGATTTCTCTCGCGTTAAAAAATTTGATCAATAAATTAATATTTACTAACCTTAAATGAATTTGTAAATGATATTTTTTGAAGAAGCTCTTCGAACAAAACTGGCATAAGTGTGATTTCTCTTTATCGTGTACTTGACGACTGAAAATTTAAAATTTAGATTCATGAAGAACAAGATGGTATTTAGACTATTGTTTTATTTTTCTTACAATAAGTTAATAAGCGATAAGAGCTATGATGGTAATCCGTAATTATTTACTTCATGCTATGGCTTAAATCCCTATAATATTGTATAAAACAAAGAATTGATAAAGATTTTTTAACTTATTTACTTAAACCCTACAGACTCTTGGTCCGTATAATTTAAGAATATATATAAATGTAATCTCCATTTAAAATACATGAATTCTATATTGTGAAATGATTATCTATACATGTAATAAAATTTGAAGTGTCTGTTTGTAATATCAAAATAACATGTTTTTACTTAATGCATATGAAAGTATAAAAGACACCTATAACAAAAAACCCATTTTTATTTTTTTTGTCTGGTTGTCTGTTTGTTCCGGGTAATCTCTAAAACGGTTAGACTCATTTTGACGGGACTTTCACTGGTACATAGCTGATGTTATAAGGAATAACTTGGGCTACTTTGATTTTAGTAAATAATTAGGTTTCCGTACAAAAAATAAAAAACCCTTTTTTAGAAATCCACGCGAGCGGAGCCACGAGTACAGCTATTATTATCATATATATATATATATATAGTAGTATATATATATATATATATATAGTAGTAGCGCAGGACCGGTTGTTGTGGCGATCTTTGAGGGAAGCTTCCTATGCCCAGCAGTGGATGCCTTTTGGTTGAAATGATAATGATATATAAAAATCTCGTGTGCGTCTGTTAGTGGTCATATAACTTCTGAAGGACTTGACTGATTGAGCTCATATTTACATAATATATTTGTAATATAGAGACGATGGTTTATAGCTAGCTATGTTAGGATCCGGTAGGTGGCGCAGTGATAACAGAACAATGTCTGTCTATTGGCTAATATTATCCAAAATAAATTATTTTTATAGTGAAATGATAAGGTGGTTGACTAACGAGTGTATCAGCATACAGCTTTTCGTCCGGAATCTCTTCCCGCATGTTTTGCATTCATGCGGCCGGTCCTTCGTGTGGATAGTCATGTGCTGCTCGAGCCGTGATTTCGATATGAATCGCCGCTGGCACGCTATACACTCGTAAGGTAACGCCTCCGTGTTGTGTATCACTAGTACGTGTTGCTTCAAATTTGTTACCACTGAAATATTACGTCACAATATTTCCAAAAGCAACAGCCAGTTTTTGGGTTCGATTCTACTTCGTTGAATATTGGTAGTGAAAGTATCAGCAGCATTTGAGTGTCAATTTCCTAACTTTAGTGTAACCCTGTCTTCGGCCAAAACATCACTTAACATCAGGAGGATTCATATGGCCAAAATAAGCGTTATTGGTGAGTGCGGATTGGATAAAGTGTTCTCCAATCCATGTCTTTTTAGTTATACAATGTTTTACCTAGCAATATCCCTTGTCCTACTAATATTAAATGTATGTTGTCTTTTCTTAAGTTAATCTTAATTATGTCTAAGAATTTTAAGTACATAGATTCATTGAAATTAATAAAATAATACTTTAGCCTTATACATAGTGTTTGTTATTATTTTAAATACTGTATAGTGTTTTTTTTTTTCTAATTAACTGAGCTTGTTTAAAATTAACTGGTCTACTTCAGTAGAACTGATCAGAGTTTTTCACTGGCCAATCTTCTTAGTTTAAATTGTAACCACCTGACATTGGCGACATTGTGTATTTCACGCATGTCGCCATTTATATAAAAAGTTAAGTGAAATAAGATTGCAGTCAAACACTAATCAATACAAAACAGCTAGAAAATTTACAGCTTGGAGAGGTATCTTTGGAGATTTCTTACTACTTGGGTCAGCCGTACCGTTGAAATACCTCCACCCTTCAGAAGATCACAACCAAAATATAAGCTAGTGTTGTGTTCCTGCAGTGAGTAGGGTTTATAGAGCTCCAAGGGAGGTGTCCAAGGTCAGTATCACCATCAACTTCATATACTTGTTTGCCAAATTTGTTGTATTAAAAAAGGAGAGGCTTGGTGTATATACTCACTTTTATTACAAACTTTACAATGTTGCTTTATACCGAGATGTTTTCTCTTCACATGTTTATACTTAGCGCTATGACATGAGAATGTTTTGTCACATCTATCACATTGGATGCGTCTCTGCCTCTCAGCCGGTAGATGTCTCTGCATATGTTCCTTTAAATTCCTTACAGTTTTACCACACTCTTCACACATCTGTTTTGGTTCAGTTAAGTTAATTTCTTTTAACTTTTTTCTCTTTGGTCTTCCTCTGCCTTTTTTGACTGGTTCTGTAAAATGAACTTATGAAATGAATTTGGAAGCAAGCAAGCAATATACTCGATGTTAAGTAGCCATTGTAGAATATAGCCACTTATAACAAACATGCAAAAAAGAAATGAATGTCTCGTGAATGGTTATTATCATGGGTAATATGTTGCTATATTATACCCTTGATGAATGAATTAGAATACCTCATGCCCTATAGAGTTTTGCTAACTATACACACAAAATATACACAATACCTAAAACAAAGAACCCATTTTTTTTGTCCGTTTCCTTTTTCCGGGTAATCTCTGAAACAGTTGGACCGATTTTGATGAGACTTTCACTTGCAGATAGCTGATGTGTAAAGGCATGACTTAATTTTTTAACCTTTTTCTGTAGTTCACGTGAGCGGTGCCGCGGGTGCAGCTATTCAGAAATAAATGTGTTTAAAAAGTTTATTGCAAATGTTTTATTTACATTCTCAAATGGAAATTTTAATAGAATTTTGTAAAGGCCAGCCCTAGATCTACAGTTGATTGTAATTCAAGGTTAGAAGGAGTCTTCTTTCTGTACCTACAAATTTTGTGGTGGGACTTAGTAACAATTTTTTTTTCACATTATTTATACAACTGATAGATTAAGCGTATTTAAAATAAAAACACAAAAACTTTTATTATTACATTGTAATTTAACCTGTTTACACAGGTTGTTGCTCAATATTAGGTAGGTAGGTGATAGTCAGTCACCACTCACCATGTATTATAATAAAATGCAATAGTTAAGAACATATTAATATTTAAAACAGTTTAAGTTTTACTAGCTGTGCCCCACCAAATCACCAGTGTTAAATTCATTCAATCAACTCTTCACTATGCCGCCATGACGCAAATGCACCCTTGTAGCCTTTATACCCTGTCATTGTTCTCATGCTCCGCTCCTTATAGTTGAAGTGTGAAATTATAAAGCCTAAAATCTTCCTCAATATATAGGCTAATAAAATGCAAAAAAAAAGTTTTCAAAGCTGACTTGTAGTTTCAGTGATTAGCACATTCAAACAACCCAACAATATATAAAAATCTTGTATGCGTCTGTTAGTGATTCTATAACTTCTAAACATCTTGAGCAATGGAGCTTGAGACAATGGTTTATAGATGTATTAGGATTTGATAAGGCGGTACTGAGTTCGAGCCATTAACAATCGGAAAGTTTAGAACAAAGTCTGCAAGGCCAGCTCTTTAAGTATAAATTTGAGAAATAAATGTTCTTAAAAAAATACATACCATTCTCCTTAGATTCCTGTATGACATATTCATATTTAATTTTCTTAATCACACTAAGCAGTTCATCATCTGACTGATAGTCCTGAGACTGCTCCTCATTCTTGACTTTAATTTCCTCATTATCACTTAATGACATAGCTTCTAATTTAATGTCCATTTCATCCCCATGATACCCTGCCTCATTCTTATATTTGGGGGTCTGGGATTTGAGGTACAAATCATTCTTTAATGCTAGTGTTTTAAACTTGTAGAATGCTATGATTTTTTTATAACATTTCATACATATTTTTGTGCTTATATTTGAATCTTGTGTTATCTGCAAAGACATGATATTATATGGTGCATCACCAAGGGGTATTCATAGTATTTCAATTATCTCAAGTCTTTGTGAATGTCTCCTCTATTTACAAGTTTTCTCCTCAAATCAAGTGTTTGTATTATCATCTACCATACTGAGTAACTTTATATATCTTAACCAAGCTTAAATGTATTATGATTTAAACTTTGAGATACATGACAATTAATTTATCATACATGACAAGGAATACATCTTGGATGAAAAACAGAGGTTACAAGAATCATTACAAATATGTGTTTGAAGTAATGTTAGTATGTATGAATATTTAAAATTGCCCATTACTTTTTGCATGTACTTCAAAGAATATCTGAATCTCAATAATTTATCTTGTAGATTATGGGTTCTTAATGGAAGTCAATACTCTACCCTTCCTGGCTTTAACCTATTGGAGGTTTGCACTCAGATCCTTGCATAATTATATATCTAAAACTATTTGAAATTAAGCAGTTGTTCAAAGTATGCTAACCAGATCTACCTATTCTTTAATACTAGCAATCAAAACACATTTCTAAAGCCTCGGTTCAGCTATCTAGGATATGTATGTAGTATGAGAAGATAGCAGATAGAGGAGAGTGGAAGAGGAAAACGTGTTCTGTCGACACTACTTAGGAAGGATAAGAAGAAAGTTATTATAATTTTAAAAATGTTTACCTGTATGTCTAAGCAGAATAATACTATATCAGTTAAACTCTTATCATCCATGTTTTTGTACGCTTTTACATCACAAATATCTCTATCGAGTTTAGATTTAAGGCATACTCTGCACCGGTTCATTATTTTTGATTAGTAAATATACAATTTACAATAATATGTACTGTACTCTGTGATTCAAATGGAGATTCGTATTTGAAAATAAAAACACGATATGAATTGAATTGTATGAAACAATATGCCAATTGTCAGTTGTCAGGCTCAAGTCAAAACCGTAACGTCGGACGTCGAATGTCAACTAGTGATGTAAAAGACATAGTCGGAAGGTTTTTTGGTGGGATCTTGAGCTGCCATGATGTGGTTTTTATTTTTAATTCATTAACTTAGGTTCTTTGACCCTATATTATGTAATATTGGTAGCATATTGCGTGATATAGTTTGGTTACTGAGCATTCGTGAAGTGGATTCACAAATATAAACTGAAAACATGCATTTTGAGATGTCACAAAACCTCTCTAGATAGTTCTAACAAGGGAGCCACCATCTCGTTACACCAACTTTGTTTATAAAAAATACAACATACGAAGGCTTAATCACATTGACACTGGCAAGTACTTTTGCGGCGCCAAATAAAGTAGAAGAAGACGTTGCCGGTTTAATATACTTACACGCCTATGGTTTCCACAATATAGGTAGTCTCATAACGGTAGGCAAGAGGTTGGATCTATCTTTGCACACACGTTGCTATTCTAGGAAGAAAATATTTGAATTTCCAGTAATTTCAATTTTAAATTTAGTATCTATTAAAACAATTAATGTTTATAACATGTTTCCCAGGACGTTATAAGTCGGGTGATATTAATAATCTTATAAGCGGACTAGCAAATACTTATTATACCTACCTTATTTAATGTCCTACCCATAGATTTAATATATTATGTACTGTACAACTATGGTCCTACCACCATGTTAATTGTTATGTACCTACATAGGTACTCACTGTAAGATGGGTCATGTTATAGATTCTTCACAATGTGCCCCTTCATGCCTCTTTTTACGGCCTCCACCAAAAGCACGAACTTGTAAGTTCAGAAGATCAGACTCATCGATGGAACTTTTGAGTTACTAGTTTAATATTTTTCAGACCGTTTTAGGTTTATACGAAACCCTGATAGAACGGAGTTGTTTTGATGAAATAATATAACAGAATTCGGTAACATTCTCAAAAACATTTTTTTTAAATTGTGTAATGGGTTTCTCATATTCACTTCATTTACTTATACTCTATTGAGTAAATTTAAAATATTATTTCATGTTTTTAAATGCTTCTTACATACTCTTTTTTATAGGGCCATCCATATACACATATTCTAACAACCATTTCATATCGGGCCACAGGATTTTAGGAGAAAGGATATTTATTTGTTAAAGGAAAAAGAAAATGTTTTTAATAATCAGTTTGTCGTATTCGTAAGATATACCTAAATACTTGTCAAGTACATGAATGACACACACATTGACAGATTTTACTTGTGAACTTTCGTATAGGTACCTATAGTATAATGAGACTTTTTGTACCATTGGTAAATCTAGCATATGAATGCCCGCTAAAGCCTCAATGTATGGGTAGCATGTTAAATCCTTTTTATAAATTCTTTAGTTTGTATGGTTATAGTCTAAGATCCCGCTGCAGGATTGGTGTACTCATCGACTTTTTGTTTAAAACCAAATTTTTATGTTTATTTATAATTAAGAGAATATATATTTACTCGGGTGCCTATCAAAATTTGGCCGCCATTATTTTTAATTAAATTATTTTTAATTGATTTTTGGTAAAAATTTTCGTTTATTAATTTTTTAAATGAAATAACGTCTACATCACGGTAATTAATATGAAGATTCTAAAAAATCACGGTTGCCGTTGCGCACTTGGCCGCACTTCTTTACAGCCAGGTGTAAACAGGTATGATTTCGATAAATTTATACGTTTATAGCCTATATTTATTAATTATAGGTCAAATTGAAGCTAATTTTTTTCTATTAATTATCATATATAGTTGCTTAATTAAATCTGGCCGCAAATAAGGGTTACTGGCTGTTAAAGATAATAAATATTTAAGGTAGAGTGAAAGAGAGTTAACGCGTAACATCATTAGTCAGACGAGGACAGCGAATGCCGGCTGTGCGACGCTTTTAAGCCACTGCGCATGCGTCGAACGTTAGTGTTCTCAACCACCGGGGAGTAATAGAGACGACTTATAATAAATACTCCAAAAAATGTGTAATTTTTTCAAAATGACAAATTTAAAAATTGCAACAAAAAATTAATATTGATTTGATATATCGACGGTCTACTTAGCAATTTGTCTAACTCCTTATTTTTCAGAGGGTGATTTTTTTAACATTTTGATGAAGCAATAATCCAATTACAAATTATTTGAATGATTCAAACTTAAATATTATATCTCTATTAGATATTAATGATATTAAATGGTTTTTTAAAATGATAATAAATTTTGAAATAATTGTTTTTTTCGTACAAATAAAAGATTCAAATTCTTGTTTATCTTTTTGCTTTAGAACCACAATTTTTTTTAGATACTCTGAATGATATCCAAAATCATTAGTAGATTCAATTGTAAATAAAAGGTCATGATATTTTTGTTTTTACGACGAAACAATAACATTAGCGAGCACTTTTGGAATGATACATTATTAAAGTCGAGTACATTGCTTTTTTCGTTACACAAAAAATACGACTTCATCTTTATCAATTTTATTTTACGTTAATTAATATAATAATTTTCAGATGCACAAATAAAATAACAATGTAAATATAAAACGTTGTTTATTACGAACTCCAAAACAGCGTGGTTTTTACGTTAGAATAAAAATGCTGCATCTGTTCAGTTGAGAACACTAACATTCGACGCATGCGCAGTGGCTTAAAAGCGTCGCACAGCCGGCATTCGCTGTCCTCGTCTGACTAATGATGTTACGCGCTAACTCTCTTTCACTCTACCTTAAATATTTATTATCTTTAACAGCCAGTAACCCTTATTTGCGGCCAGATTTAATTAAGCAACTATATATGATAATTAATAGAAAAAAATTAGCATCAATTTGACCTATAATTAATAAATATAGGCTATAAATGTATAAATTTATCGAAATCATACCTGTTTACACCTGGCTGCAAAGAAGTGCGGCCAGGTGCGCAACGGCAACCGTGATTTTTTAGAATCTTCATATTAATTACCGTGATGTAGACGTTATTTTATTTAAATAATAAATAAACGAAAATTTTTACCAAAAATCAATTAAAAATAATTTAATTAAAAATAATGGCGGCCAAATTTTGATAAGCACCCTAGTAAATATATATTCTCTTAATTGTAAATAAACATAAAAATTTGGTTTTAAACAAAAAGTCGATGAGTACACCAATCCCGCAGCGGGATCTCGTACTATTAGTCCACAATCTCACCTAATGTTAAGCGATTATGAACCCAAAATGGTAAAAAGTCTAGGTGTAGTAAGCCTGGTGGGATGACTGAATTTCAAGTGGACTACCGGAACACACCTATGGATGCTTGGATGGCAACTATCCAAGCAGGCTTTAGAAAATAATCTACATTATGCAAACGTTAGGTATATACACTAGTCGCGTTCATGTCATTGCCACAACGATATCACCGGATAGTTAAAATAGTGGTGAAAATAACTCGAAGAATGTCAACACGCTACCATGGGAATCATACTTATATAATACGTCTATGATGAGAATCAACTCTTGGTTGTATTTATACGAACACCGACAGGTGCTTAACGAGTTAACAGATTTATTTGATGGCGAGTAACTATGTTCGGACATGTAAGTAATTCTTGACATTCTTATGATGTCTATGTAGACATTTTTTCTTAATACAACTAAGGCGGTAAACAAGCGTAAGGCCCGCATGTTTGTAAGCGGTTACCGACCTTGAACCCGCTTCCCCAAGGAGCTCTGGAAACCTTACTCACCCCAGGACCAAAAAAAAGGTAATTTGGCTGCGATCTTCTATAGAAAAAAAAACAACATTTCGTATCTTAGCATTTATTTTCACGTAAGAACGCTGGATACAAACCGTTCGTATCAAATATTTAAAAATGCCTCAATAGACAGTTAAAATTGTACATTAATATATAAAAGAAATTCTTCGAAGACGATAAAAACCATGACGCTCCTTAAAAAAAAACAAATGTATTATCTATTATAACCTACGTATATCGCCTTTCAGCTTTATTACATGTGTTAAAAAGGCAGGCACATTCAACTTACTATAAAAACATAATGTTATTATTATCTAATCATAATAATGTCTAATACAATAAATCAATTCTCACATATCACGAATTGTGATGTCGTATGAGTATAAATAAGTCCAAGAAACAGCTGCCATTTGGTTTTTTCTGTATGAAGATTTACACATACTATGCGCTTGCACAAGAACGAAAACCTTTGAATTTAAATACATATAATAGTTTTATGTAAATTAAAATTATTGCAAACAAATCTCGTGAAATTTTCACCCATTATTTAATCATTATAGTTAACATTTACTGAATATACATAACTGAAGAAATATAGGTCATTATAATTAACAATTTATTCATTAAAAGTACTTAAACTCATGAAATATTAAAAGCTATATTTATTTTAAAGTATTTATATTATAATTAAACATTACTAATTGTCAAAAATTGTCTAATACTAAATTACCTAAATACAGTTCTCTTCATTATAAAAAAAAGGAAATAAATAGGCACAACACATTCTCTGCGAATGTGTGAAATAAAATCTTAATCGCTAACTCAGTATATTAATATATTGTCCCCTTAATTAATTCAAACAATCCACAATTATATTGCAGTATTGATAATTAATACAACAAACTTATGGCGCCCAAGGTTTTGTACTAAAATTATAAAATATGTGTATCTATTTTACTCCTCCATTATTGAGATTTATATTTCGTAAGTAGTTTTTTTAAATCAATGTAAAATATCAGTTGAAAACTCTTTCAAATAAAAATGTTTATATCGATAAATATTTAATACTGCTTTAACAAAACTCGAAAGAGTATAATCATGTTTACATTCCCAATATTGTTTTAAATTTTATATCAAATCAAATCTCATATAAATAATAATAATGTAAGAGTAAAACCGATAAACTATGTAATCTAATTTACAAAATGTCAATACTGTTAAGTACGGGCTATGAATACAAAGGGTTGAAGAAGTTTCAAGAATATTTCCGTCATTCGTATGAAAATAACCTACATATAACAACCAGACGGGTGTAATGTCAAAATAACGCGTTTTTACTAAATGTATATGAAAGTATTCACGGTACCTTATAACAAGTAACCAATTTTTTAATTTTTGTCTGTCTGGCTGTCTGTTCGTTCCGGGTATTCTCCGAAACGGTTAAACCGATTTCGACAGGACTTTCACTGGCAGATAGCTGATGTTATAAGGCATAACTTAGGTTACTTTTATTTTAGAAAAATAATTAGGATTCCGCACAAAAAATAAAAAAACCTTTTTTAGTAGTCCGCGCGAACAGAGCCGCGGGCACAATTAGTATTATAATAATATTTAAAGCGTAATACGAAACAAACACTTAATTAATAATAAAAGATAATCAAAATAAAATGCAATACCGCAACTCGTATGCATTTATTCGACAACTATAATTGGAGGGGGACGATGACTTGGAGCTCAAAAACATCATGTTGGATTTGGCTTCATTGACCATCGATTTTTCTGGGGGTATGAAATCCCAAATAAATAGCCCGAGATACGCTGATAATTAAAAGCCAACATTTTAATAAACAAAACTCCCTTCAACTAGTTCAAAAACTAACGAACTACTCGTAGTTTGATAGATACTTGATATTTTTTAACAAACCAATTGCATAGGCTGTGTAAAGGATACACATTAAGTAGAATTTACAGGCTTATAACTGAATTTGTATATATTATTACTTTTAGCTTAAATTACAGAAACAAAGTCATACGCAAAGTCATGCAAATATTATCATACGACATTATTGTAAAGCTAGATATACATCTGTGTGTCATCAATAAACGCATACGAGTCTACATAAAAGAAACTCTAACATAAAATATACAGATATAACAGTTAAAACATGTATGTATGTATTTCTGGTTAATTTCATTCAAAATTTTCATAACTTTACACAACAATTATAATTCCAAAGTCGGCAGTACGTTTAGCTGTCACAAAATTTAAAAAGAAATAAAAATGCTTCGAATACGATATAAAATAACCATTCATCAATCAAATAAAAAAAATGCGTTTTAAAATAATAACTTATATCAAGCGATACTGAGAAACGGTTATTTCGGCATAACGTTTCGGTGGAATCGAAAACGGTTATTGTAGTACGCGGGTAACCGAGCTCACAACGTGGGTTTGATATGATAACAGTTTCGTTGCTCGGTTTACGGTAAACGTGTCGACCGGCTAATGCGTTTCGGTGGGCATCGGCGTGGGCGGCACTGGCACGGTGAGTGGCGACCGTTGCCGGTCAAACATCTCGAGGATTAGCTTCGGATCGGTTCCTGCCGGCACCGTCACGGTTCCCGTCTGTGTGCACACCGCCTTATGAGTACCATCTCACGTTCTTCTCGGCAACGCGTGGCGGCCGCGCGAGTTTGCCCGGGTCTATTACGAAATCGATTACTCTTTATATCGATATAAATGGCTAATTAATTATGGATGAACCCCGTGACACTATCGGACGAACACGAGCGGACGCCACAACATTGCGTAACGTAGAATTATATTATATTAGTCGGTTAGTTAATAGATTGAAGTTTAGTTTTTGTTAGACAAGAATAATATAATTAAAGAAGCTTTTATAAAGATAAAAGAAGAGCCAGTTGCCATGCGAACTATTCGAATAGTATATCTATTATATAAAATATATTAAAAGATAAGCGATGGACGAAGGCGACTCCTTTTATAATTTTCAATTGTTTTCTATCGTAGTCGATTGGCTTGATACGGACGAAATCGTGAGTTTACTACAAGTTTGGTCGAGTTACGCCGCGCCACGTACTTTAAAGCAGTTTAATACTTAGGAAAAAAAAATACTGTGCAAATGAATGAAACCATATGGATTATTCATATTTCCTGAAGGTTTATGGGAAGTTATCCCACTTGACCCAGAAAGTTTGTTTCTTTTCTTATGTAACCGTACATTGTAAATATAGACACAGATATAGGAGAGGAAGTATAATGATGTTTTTGTATTTAATTTTCTTGCCAACTTTGTTTTCTCAATAAACATATGTATCCAGAACTCTTCTTGGCTTGATTTTTTAAGAAACCGTCTGAGAACACCTCGTGTAAATAACGGATTTTAATTAAAAAAAATGTATAGTCGTCCATCGCTTATAATAAATAATATATAAAAGCAAAGTGTTGTTATACCTCGATGCGCGTGATGACTCCCTCCTCGCGACTGTGCTCTAGGACTACGAACAAAAACATAAAGCGCCCGTCAAACATACAAACGGATACACATTTTAACATATATAAACATATAGCGCATCAAGCTGGAATTGTAAAGAAAATTATAACACTTTATGTACTATAGATAAGTTTTTTTTTAATGATTAATTTTTGTTAAATACTTTAATTTCACTTAAATCATATTAATAATAAATATATATAAATAAATATATAATAAATCATATGTTAAAAATAAATAGCTTATGAATAATTTGATATTTATTATAAAAATCGGATTATTAGGAACGTTTGTTTTTAACAGTAAAGATAATTTTTAAAACAGTTTTTTTTTATCGTTGTACGCCAATGTGACGTCACTGTACCTGATGGTGAGCACAGTGCGATCCAACAAAATCGCCCACCACCGAGAGATCTACAATTAATCGCCTGTCGTCGGTGTCATGCCGGCCTGCTCAAATGTTTGTTTACGTTATGTCTGAAAGACTGCATGTTATAGGAAGGGAAGAACACGCTGACCGCGAGACAGTTCTATGACGTAAAGAGATGACGTAGTTTTCCGCTATGTACCCTCTACAAACTCTCCAAAGACTTAAAAAAATACTTTCGGTTTTAGGCTCTCGTCATAATTATAGAAAAAAAAACATATGGTGTCATTGAACACAAAAGAGTCCTTGTGTCCAAAATTTGAAATTTTCTCCTTAACTACAATAAAGTGAGTGCCATTGAATTTGCAAAAATATAATGTATCACATCGTGTATTTATGTATACAACAGCACAAAAGGCACTTAACTGCAATAAGTAAGCCAATTCAAAGCGTATAAATTGCTTTCATGCATAATAAATATTAAACCCCTGTTGGGCAAACCGTCTCTATTTTTAAACAAGTATGCGTGTGTATCTCTACTAACTCTAATTATTGTTTTTTCGTTATGAAACCTGTCTTCTAATTACATACGTACTTTGCGAGAGCAGAAATGGCTGAAGATCGGCTTCAAGATCGCAAATTCTAATTATAATTGCTACATCAACGCTGGTACATGATACGAATTTGCTATTTAGAAGCCGATATTTAGCCATTACTACTATCGTTTTGCTTTTGCGTCATACGTAATTAGAAGGAGGCAGGTGTATTTTTTCCCTTAATAACTAGCCTTTATTTGGTGTTCGTTTTAATGTATTCATAATGATTAATTCAATTTCTATAAATAGATAATCTAGTATGGATGAATATGTTTATGGTGTTATTAGCTGTGCCCGCGGCTCCGCTGGCGTGCCGTGATAATCTTTTTTAAATAAGCGCACAGAATCTAAGGAACAAAAAAAAAATTTTTCAAAATCTATCGAGTAGTTTTTGGGTTATGCGCGCACAACGATAAACCTCAATCACTATATTTATATAGATATATTATACATGTTCTATGTCAAATGCATTATATCAAAGACATCGAGCATACGTCCGTGCCCGATGTGTAAATAGATAAATGAGAACACTCGACTCCCTGGTCCCAAGATTTTTGCGGCAATTCACCACTTTAGGTGAAACTAATACACATGATAACAGCGTATAAATTCAACTTAAATCAAATAATAAGCCGGTAGCCAATAAAAGAGAATCCATTTTATTAAGTTTTTCTCTAATTTATTAATTACCAGCAGAATCAAAACATGAATAATTCCGCAATGAGAAATATGTATTTTCGACTGAACATTTTCACGGCAGGCAAAGATAAGAGAATATTATAAAGGTCCTTTACACTAAACGTTGTATGTGTTAATTACGAGTGCGCGTATATATGTAGGGATTGCACTCACTGTTCTCAGTTGCAGAATTCGACGTGGTGGTGGTAGTGGTGGTGCCGTCCGCACCGCTCTCGTTCACGGTGGTGCGCGTCGTCGTCTTTATCACCATCGAGCTCGTGTTCACTTGCGAATTCTAACATCACATGTAATTATATATTTAAGAATGTATACTTAATTAATAGAATAAGAACACAAAATATGTTCTTAAATAATTTAAATATGAACTGGCCAGAAACGTTTCTTTTTTATTTGGTATAGTTCTTTTCTTTCTTCGTGAAAGAGACAGGCAAAGGTATCTAAGACCTTGCAGCTAAGTAAGATGTTGTTTTTATAATCCATTTTTATGTGTCATTAATATAAAGACCGAAGCCATGTCCTCTATTGTTTCTTCTTCTTCTTGTTTATCTTTCCATTATCAATTATTGTAGGCCTTCGTAGTCTTTTGTAACCTTCAAAGAGAATTCAAACTAGATGATGGCTCCATAAGATCGTAAAAGAGTTTTTGTGAAATCTCAATATTTTTTTAAAATAAAAACCACTACAAGGCAGTTCAAGATCCCACCAAAAACTCCTGGCCAGAAACCAATACTAAGCTGTCAATGCGACAAGCAGCACGTAAAAATGTCCAAAATGTCAATCAAAACATTTATTAATCATCACAATATGTAAGTTAAGATTTTATTTATTGTTATAAATACGCAATATTTGTTGCCTTTTTTGATTATTTAAGTTTGCAACCTTAACATAATATTGGTGGGTCAAGACAAATATTAGTTCCCAGATTTAGCTGCTGGACTAGACATTACGACCTTCGACCATATATTTTTCCTCATACTCCAGTAAAATTTATGAATGCTGAACAGACATACGTATTTTATTAACAAATAAACAGATGTTTTGTATTAATTATATTAAAATATACAATCACAAACTCTACATTTCTATAGTGCGTTGTTTATTACCACGGTGCAAATTGACACTTCGTGTGCTGCTAGTTTGTTGTGTGTTTTCTAATCATAAAATCGTACGAGCAATTTATACCGATTGAGGAGTTTTTCTAAAAAAAACCTGATACCCTCCAAAGACTCATCAGTTCGTTGTAATATAAAAAACAATATTGTTTAAGGAGTACCTGCAAGTTGATGTTGAGCTCCGGTTGGTGTTCGGGCGTCGCGTTCGTGTGGTCGCGTACGGAGTCCACTGTGATGTCACCGGACGCGGCCGTCACGTCGTGGACCGACTCCGGGATCTCCTCCTGTGCGATAACTCATTACTTATCGATACATTGCAGTAAATGTCTAAGTAAGATCGGCCGGAAGTTCGTTTCTCGATGTCAGCAGGTTCGAATCCCGTACATGTACATTCGTGTACATTGACTATTTTAACTTGGTAATACTATCCGACTGACGGTGAAGGAAAATATCGTGGGGAAACCTGAACACTTGTGAAATGTACTTGTAGTATCCACTGTATATGGGGAAAATATAGATTCATTTGATTTCTCAGTGTTTGAAATCGCCAATACTTCGTGAGTTGGCGTGGTGATTAAGCCCGTAGCAGTGGGACACTTAAAGGCTGATACTATTATTATTTTTGAAATGAAAACTTCTTTAGCCGCGTTGAGCACTTTTTGTATGGGTGAAATCTTATGGGTTCGCGTCACCGACATGCGTAATATCAGTATATCTGTAGCTATACAAGTGACGAACTGTGCAATATTAGTGCTGTGTATATCTTTACAAGTAAAATTGAATGGATTTAGTAAAAAGTTTAATGTGTACATACTGTACATTGCTCAAATAGTGTTTGAGTTTGATTATTATCTTAATTGTCTAATTGTAGAATTACTGTGCAGTGCAATAGTGAGTACTAAATAAATATACTAATATTTTCAAGTTGAAAAATAAATAACAAAAAAAGAAACAGTATTGTTACTTTTATTATTTTAAATATTCGTATTTATAACGGCGTTTGAAAATAATTCTTAGTTATAAGTTTTCACCTCTATTGGCAGTCCCTATGACTGCCAATTTTTATTATTAAGTATCTACATAACTTTGTACATAATTATTTATAATTTTGAAAGGTGGGATACAGTATAGAAATAAAAATATTAACCTTGTGTTCACCGTTAGTGAGCGGCGGCGCCTCCTCCGTGGAGCTTCTCAAGGCGACCGCCCACGGGGACAGGATGATGTGGCAGTGAGCTATCGTCACCTGGACAAACCAATCACACTTCAATTACACTAGTATTAGTTTAAGTATGTATGTATGTGTATATGTATTTTTTATGTACGTAAACTAGATTAATATTTAAAAGAATTAAAGAAGTGGAGCGCTTGTGTCAATTTGGTACTTCTATGAGTTACACTCATGAAACAAATAGGCATTGGTAAATGTAACCATTTTTTTCGCACTGAGACCAAATCCCATTAATAAAAAAATCAATATTAAATTAATTAAAAAATAATCAATAAAAATCATTTATTTAATTTGTGATATTGACATACATAATATAGGATCGAGTTTGATTACATTTGACTTTTAAATCCTTGGAAAAACGTTGCCAACTACAGTAGCTTGTGTTTCAAGTATTAAACAATTATCAACTTAATCATTTACCTTCGTAGCCGAGAGAGTGATCCGCTGTAGTTCCGAAGATGAATGCAAGTAGAGAGCTTCACCTCGCTTAGAGAAGCAAAGACTTGATATACCGCTGTAAAATTAAATAAAAATAATAATTCATCTATCTATATTAATAATGTAAAGAATAAAGAAGTATTTTTTGTTTGCTCATGAACGCACTAATGTTTGTAACTACCAGTCAGACTTGAAAAATTCTTTCTGCTTTTTATTTACGCTACGGCCCCAAGGAGCGGAGCAGTAACCTGGAACGTCAAGCAATCTGGCAAGCTTTGGCCGCCCAAGGTATAATAAGTGAGAACAACGATAGGTTACACGACTGCGTTATATGTACGGATGGGATAAATGTAATGCAGGCTTGTAATGCAGGCAAGCCGTGTAGTGCATCTATTATATTAACTGTGCGCGGCTTCGCTTGCGCAGTCTACAGAATGCCGTCGGTCGAGCACACCAGCGATCGTGCTGCCCCCGCTCAAAAAACCGGAAGACAGAAATGGGTGATCCTTAGAAGATAGACATATGCTACCGTCGACTTTTTTGTAGATTTTTTTAAGATTATCAATTATGCAGAACATTAATTCAATATATCTCGTATGGTTTATTCAGCGTAAGCCATTTAAGCACCTTAAATAAGTATTTTTTCCGTATTGATTCACCATTATCGTCAATGCTTATACGGAGAGACAGACAGAAAGACGTGGAGTTATGAAATATGTATAGATTATAATGAGGTAAGAGTGTGCATACTTGATGTCCTCCTTGCGTACTGCGGCGGCGTTTAACTGACGGCGCAGTTCAGGACTGAGAACGAGGCAGTCGCCGAGGTTCGTGAGGCAGAGCAGACACCACTCGCGGTGCACCGCGGTCGCGCTCGCACTCGCGCCCGCACCGCACTCGAACCACGCGAACGCCGTGCGACGCACCTGCGGTGTACAACAATAACACACGGTCTAAATGCATTCACTTACACGGTGATGGGCCGTTATTTCTAATACACTCAAGTCGAAAGTCTGTCAGGTGCATTCCGGAAGCTACACTTAAGAACCCGCTTTTGGCTTAGCGTGTTACCATTTTTGGTCATATTGTTACTTAACTTCAGGGCAGATTGTGTTCGAACAGTAACGTATAAAGTATTTAAAGAAACACATGTTCGTAGTAGTGGCCACAATTTCACCTGATGTTAAGTGACGATGTGGTCCAAGATGGTAACACGCTAAGCCTAGTGGAAGACTGGCTCTCGAGTGCAGCTGCCGGAACACACTTATTGGTGCTTGGTGAAATTTTCAACTCGAAGGTGGTAGCTAGCCAGGCGGGTATTATGAAAAAACCGTACCACCATGCTATGGTTTGCTCGCGATGTTTTCCTCCACCGAAAGCTTAGGCTCATTGCAGGGATTAGAACCCACGTCAATCGACGCGAAGTCGTACACAAACTATCTTCTCTTTATAATAATAATTATTGTAAAGAAAATACTGTATTGTGGTGAAATACTTTACTGTCATATGCATACGTTTTAAACACACACACGTATAAGCTCTTCATTAGTCCTTAGTGACACTGTGTAATGATCACATTGTTCACAGACCTTACTATTCACTTAGTCCCGGTCCTCTCGTTAATACTTTTCGGTTGTCGTTTCTATGTTTAAAGTGTAACACTATTAATGGTTTTTTTTTTCAAACTGACTACACTGTGAGCTTTAAGTTGCCTGAAGCCTCAGGCAGTTTTCACAGTTTCACTGGGCTTGGGTGTTGATATTTGATCTACGGTTCACTTATATACCCTTGCAAAATAGGCAAGAAATTTCGGAAAAGGTTAATTAATGGCTTTGTTTATCATGTTTCACTTAAGGCTTTATTAGCTTTTGTCTACGAGGTTTTGCTTTTACGGTTTTATTTCCTCGTCTGCATCTGCTCCACTAATTTCTATTCTCGGTTCGAGAGCTTTCTTAAACTAACAAAGATATATGTGTACCGCGCCGTGGACAAGCGTCAACAAACTCCAGATAGAAGCAAGTAAGTCTGCTTACCCTGGCACCTTCGTGCGCGGTCAATTTGTATTTGTTGTGCGGCTTGAGGGACGGCAGAGTGAATACTTTGAATTGCTCCTCCGAAGTGATGACGACACGATGCGTGCCCGGTTCGGGTAGCGGCGCCACTCCCCGTTCTACCTGCATCATAAACATAATCAGTAAACAACATTTGGGAATTTGAAAAAAAAAAAAACGATTAATTTGTGTATTTTAAAGCTTCATCACAATTATGATAATAGTAAATTGGAAAAACTTTTAAAACATTTTAACAATTGAAAATTTTAATATTTTAAAAAGAATCACATAACTACGAATGCGCCACGATTGATCGTCAGGTTTGTGACGTCATAATGTTAAAGGAATTTCATCGATCAAGAGTCAAAGCTGTGCGCTACAATGAGTAGAAATTAACATTGTGACGTCACACGCGCTCGGATTTATTCGGGACCGATCGGCGCATTTTCGGTACTGATTAAAAAATAATTTTTATTTTGAAATATTGCAAAAAAAAATTGTTTGTTATAAAACTTATATATGATCTTTCCAATTATCACAAAAAAAATAATCAAAAACCCAATTTAGTATTTTTTAAAGGTTCAGAGACAAGACGCAAATCGTAGAAAAATGTCAGAACTGCAAAACGGTAACTTTACAGGAGAGTATTTCAAAGTTGAGTTTTTTTGCGCATATTTGTTGAACCACTGTTGTTTTACAAATATGACAAAATATCCGGAGCTAGTATAACAAAAGTATTTAGATCTGTGTCTAAATCTTTACTCTCAGTGGTATCACCTTCCAGACAAGTTGCTAAACACTAATCCCTTTATGGCTCTGGATACAGTATACATTCTACAAAAGGTTGGTATTTAGTCAATTTTCACATGCCTCATACAAAGTAATAAAATATATCTTACTTCTAACGGGTCAGGCAGTGGGACAGACGCTCCATCTAAAACTGTAATGCCTATGACGGGAGCTCTGTGTTTCAACTGTATCTCTTTTGCGAGCTGACAAGTCACCTGTAATCAATATTAATCAGATATTTACGTAAAAGAAAATATAAAACATTCTATAGGTATTAATGTTACCAAATTATGTCAAACATTCAGTGTTAATTTTATGAAATTATGTCAAACATACCACATGTTAATGTTATGAAATTATGTCAAACATTCAGTGTTAATGTTATGAAATTTTGTCAAACATTCCATGTTAATGTTATGAAATTATGTCAAACATTCCATGTTAATGTTATTAAATTATGTCAAACATTCAGTGTTAATGTTATGAAATTGTGTCAAACGTTCAGTGTTAATTTTATGAAATTATGTCAAACATACCACATATTAATGTTATAAAATTATGTCAAACATTCAGTGTTAATGTTATGAAATTATGTCAAACATTCCATGTTACTGTTATGAAATTATTTCAAATATTCAGTGTTAATGTTATGAAATTAGGTCAAACATGCCATGTTAATTTTATGAAATGATGTCCTCGTATAGTGTACTGTGCTGAAGGTTTTTTTTATTTCTTTGATAATAATGAATAATAAACAATAGGTGAAATGGATCAGTATACTCACTGGCTCCTCTTTCCTCTTATTCGAGTTGGGCACATGTATCGTGAACGCGTAAACTGTGCCATTGTTCGTACCCGCCCACAGTGTCGGTGTTGAACTTTGTGCTGAAATACAATCGATTGATTCATACAATGTATCGATAGTAACTAAAGAGTAACCAAGAAGTTCGTCATATATTAAAAATGATATCTAGTTGTCTGAATGCTTTAACCCCCATTGGAAATTACAAGTGCCGCCTCCTATACCTTGTCCATCTGGTTAACCACTTTTTGACAGCTGCCTTAGACCGTAACTGTTCCAGATTACGTAAAAGTTAACTTAAAAAGCGTAAAATAAAAATGAACAGCTTATGTTATTACATTATTTTAATTATAACTTCTTACAGACTTTATAATACCGTAAATGTAACAGGTTTAAAAAAAAAGATTATTGATAAACATTTAGTTAATATAATAATTAAATTTAGTTACATTCTATCGTACCTAGTGACGGGAACGAATGTATTCACTGCAATAATTTTATACATGATATATAAATCAGTATCGGAAAATCGTATTCACTCAAATATCAATTAAATATTATAAATTAAACAATCCTTTAGAAAATAAATCAATGGCTATATTTAAGGGTTTGTATACGAAAATTAAAACAACCAAATGAATATTTAAACATCTTTATTTATTATTGGTCGACTTTCGACATGGAACTTTCGTCTGAAGATTATGGTGTGCTTGGCAAGAAGCCACGTTTCTTCAATAAAAATCACGTTTTCCCCGTCCTTTATTTTTTTAGCTTCCTTCAAAAAGTTACACCGGGCTAGAGCAATGTCTATGCGCTCCAATCATATTTTTCTTTTATCTGCTTACTTAAATAAAAATCCTAAATAAATCCTTAAATAAATGTCCGCAAACAAAATGGCTGCGACAGCATTATGTCAGTGTTGCCAGGACAAGAATTTGCTTTCATAAACAGAATGTTAATGTTTTATTTCGATATTTTAAAACTTTCATAAAATATTATACACAAAAACGGTGTATTTTAATATATCGTAAACCTCATATTTATGTGCACTATTTATATTTGTGTACTATCACATATTTGTGTGATATATTACTTACTACATAATAAAGTAAATGAACTAAACTAAATATTAAATATACACTTGAATAGTTTAGTTTTACGTTAATTTTAATAATAATAAACATAGGTATAGAAAACGCACCATTTTCGATTCGACAACAAAACATCGATAATCGATACTAGTTACTTATTAAAGTGTTAATAATTGAATCGATAAATGCATTCTTACAATACTGCAATCACTAGTTCCATCTTTTAAAAACTGTCAATAAATGGCTAACCAGGTGGATAAGATAAGGTATACATGTTAGTTGAAAATATTTTATGTTTATATGTTGATGACATTCGTAATCAAAAAGTTCATTTGGCATTCATTTTCAACAATTTGTTGATTTTTTCCGCTATAGATATCGCGTAATATAAACTTTAAAATGATGTTGGGTCATAAATTTTGATGAAGAATTAAGGGAAATATGAGGTTACTACAAAACACTTTTAAAATAATATATAGAGAAACAGAGGCACAGAAAATATAGACAATATATTGGTTAATTTAAACGAAAAAGTAAAGATTTTTAGTATGTTGAAAATAAAATAAATATACAAATCACATTTAAAACTAGCTCTTGTAAGAACAAACGTTACAATAGCACTTACTGTTAATTAGGAAGGTTCTGGCGAAGTAGAGACAGCGGACCATGGAACCGAAGGCGTCGTCGGTCGACCTCGCCTCGACCGCGCGCTCCACGGGCTTTATCTCCGCGTCCGTATCTGACGCGGCCTTGTCGATCGGCTTCTTCGGTATCGGCTAATAACGTATTCAATATCATTTTATTACATAGTCATCTATAATATTATTATAGTTATTTCAAAGCTGATAAATATTGAAGCTGATTTTGAGGCTGCCGACATAAATTACTCAAAGACACAATTACAAACACTAACAGATTACAACCATACGATTTTTTTTCTTTCTTTCTAATTGGCTTCTATGGTGGTACTGAAAAATTTATATATATTATAGGCTCAAAAGATAACAAAACAATATGACATTTTCAAATAAAGGTCCAGACAGTATAAATACTTAAACTTAAAACTTTTGTTTTTAATTTTTGTTAATAAACAAAAAATATTTTTTATGGATTAAAAAGTTAAGATTCCTTTATTCAATCTTTGTCATAAGTCAAATTTTTCAGCATCATCCATCAATACAGACAAAAGATGACCACTGCTGGACATAAGCCTCCTCCAAAAATAGCTACAACGACCGGTCCTGTGCTGCCAATATACAGCGGCCTCCTGCAACCTTGACCAGGTCGTCGGGCCACCTTGTAGCGGGTCTTGCATAACGTGGCGGCCACTCGAGAACTACAGCCCCGCTCACTGCCACTTAAGTCTAGCAATTCTAAGAGCTATTGTTGATGGTTTTGGTTCTTCTTCAGATCGCCTCATTCCTGAGTCTATAACTCAGAGAAACTCCGAGCATAGCCCTCACCATTGCCCTTTGAGTGACCTTGTGCTTTCTTATCACATTCATAGTTAGTGACCACGAACCAGCATTTATGAATGTAGTTCAAGTGCATATACTTACTTGCGTGGGCGAGGTCGGGTTCGATGTTGTCTGCCTTCGTTGTGATCTACCCTTGCGGAGTCGTCTGAATGATTCCCTGAGGGATTTCTTGAACGACTTTCTCCTTGAAATTGGCGTATCACCGGCTCCGGAGTGATCTGTTTAAGATAGTAAAATTATTTTATTCATCGAATGGCAAGTTTGTGATCAGGTATTTGTCAATAGTCGGTGTCGACTTGCCGCACTGCTAAAGCCACAGCAAAGACTACTCTTAGGTGCCTGGATAAATACATAATTATCTCAAAGTGACGTAGAATGGCAGAAGTTGCTACTTCTTCTTTCTACCATATTCTACAACTATTTTAAGTGATGATGGTAACGTATTCTGACACCTAGTAGGTCGAAGTGGGTTCAAATGTTACAATGAGCCTCATCAGCTTTTGGCGAAAGTAAACATTGTGATGAGACCATAGCACGTTGGTAGGGCATTTCCTAATACCCGCATGGATAACTACCACCATCAAGTTAAAAATCTGTCCTCTATACCTATAGTTGTGTTATGAGTTGAGTGCCAGTCCTCCCTCTTTAGGTTCAGAGTGTTACCATCTTCGGTTACATCGTCACTTAACATCAGATGAGATTCTGGTCAAACACAAAACTTATATAATAAAACACCTTTGATAGTTAAGGCCGCTGTATACAAACATTATTTAAGCCTAAATTTGTACTATTGTTCTAATGTTCAAACGTAGCTCTAACAAGATGGCGGTCCAATTGTTCGAAATAATCAGGCAGTTTTTGCGGCAACTTAAAATGCACGTTTCTAGTTATTATTTATAATCCCCACTTCACTTATGCACAATGACCAAAATGTTTCAATCAAAAAGCCAACAAAAAGAAATCAAAAAACAATAGCATTACAGTTCGTGAAAAACTCCATAACACTCATGTAAGCCTATATATATCTCAAGTGTCTAAGATGTTATTTGATTTCAATACATGACTTACATATGTGTACCACTTTAATTGCAACACTGTTATCATTTACTGTAATAATATAAAATTGGAATGTGTCCTTTGTTAATGCCTCTATAGTTTAAAATGACATTTTATAATATCAATCCCTGCAGATCCCATAACACAATATTATTTATAAATTTGCGACTGGTTTGTTTTGTGTTATTATGTATAATTTTTTGGTCATTACATATACAGTACACCAAATAATTGTCAACTGAACGCTAAAATGTACATTTGTCACACTTGACACTGGCGAAATTGCAGATTTCATATTTAAAACAAGTCATTAGACAGTGTGAGGAGTTTAGGTTATTCTACAGTATACCAAACAATTGACAAATAAATTCTAAAAAGTGTATTTGTCAGACTTGACACTGGCGAAAATGCTGCCATGTTAGAATTTATATTAAAAAGTCACTTGACACAGTGTGTGAAGTATGTAAGTGGGTGGTGTGGTACATACCGTGCGGATTAAGCGTGCACTTGTGTAGTAATGGCGCGGGATGGAGCGCGTCGAGTAGCGCGAGCCCGTGCGCTGTGCCAGCGCACACTACGCCCCACTCCCAGTGCGCCGCTAGTGACGTCACCGCCGCCGGGGGGGACACCTGCACCACCGACGTCGCCTGCAACAACCATACATAAAAGGTTTATAACATTAAAAAAATTTTGTCATTATCGGTATCGTTTTTTATAACACGGAGGTGCATAAAAAACGCGCGGTCATCGCAGCCTGTGGACGCGGGCAACACCAGAAGTATCACATATGCCTTACCAATTATTAAATAAAGCAAGATAACAAATTTGATATAGTATATACATATACATACGTCAAAACAAATTGTAGAGTGATAGAACTTATGATTGAAGAGTGGTAATAGTAGAATTGAAAATTGGATTGTTATTTGTTCAACCTATAAAACGACCCGATGATCTAGTGTTCCTTGAGATATATCAATTAATAGGATTTGAAGATAAAAAATTAGTCATCAGAAATGACTCTAAAGATTTGGGTAAAATTTTGTATTTAAATAATGTTTTACTTTCCATGTTTACCTAGATACATTTATTTATTTATTACGACAATGCCGAATATAACCTCTTTAAAATTATTAATAAATGCATTATAATATAATTCACCTGATAACCTTGTGGGAATGTATGCGATCCGGACCTCAGAGTTAGCTGATCGTGACCCTTCCAAACGAAACCATCACGATCTGACACTATGTTTACTGATACTGACTGAAACAGAGTAAAATGTATAATTATATTCTTAGTTATAAAATGCATTATTAAAATAAGGAATTATGTTTATTTGCATTTAATGTTAGTTACATGCAGCCTTTTAATATTATTTTATTTTATTTATATTTTATTATTATATTTTACAGTTTTACCGGGTTATATATTCATAGGTTCGAGGAAGCACTAGATTTATTCACACATACAAAGCCTTATCGCTCGGACTGCGTCAACAAACAATAGTCTAAAAATAGAACGTTCCCTTTCTTTTAAAAACGAATACGTAAGTTTTTTACAACAGATTATAAGTTCAAATACTTTCTAGTGATTTCATGATAGTCTTATATTTGGATATATAAGCGAGAGGTATCGCGAACCACGACAGTTCTATTTTCGAAAGCAAAGTGAAATAAATAAGCGATATAAAAAGATACTTTTACAATAGGACCATAGATGGAGAAACTGAAAGTAACGTACGTAAACTATAACGGCATTTCACTACCCATGTGTACAACAGTATTTTAATTAGTTATATGGGATAATGTACCTTTACTTCAGCAGTGTTGGGTGTGGTTTTTAATGTAGCTATTACTATATGTCCAGCGGCACCGCCGATTGTTAACATTCCAGATAACGGACAAAGGATCACCTGCAATGTTAAATGAAATAATATTTTTAATACAAATTCAATTAAGTCCATTGTCCATTTAAGATCGAAGTTTAAAAAGAAATGTTTTAATTTCAATTTTTAAGGTTATAAAATGAAACTTACACGCTTGACAGCGAGTCGCGGGTCATCACTGTAAGGGTCAAAGGAACCGACTCTTCTGAACGGCGGCCACTCTTCTTCATCATTCGGACTGTCGTTGTGTTCGCCTATTTCGTCACCGCTGTAATTGAAAAATTAAATTAACGCTATAGATAAGGTGGCCTTTCGAAAGTCCTGTATATTAGTAAAAAATTCCCAAGGAATAAAAGCTAACACTTTAACTGTAATAATATATTATGATAAAGTAGTATGTCTCGGGTAATGACAACCAACATCGCTCTTTGAACATACATAGTTCGAATACCACAAGAAAAATAAAGCTTGTTCACACTCCTTCCCGTGTATTTTAATAATGTTAATTCTACTCGTAATTTAACAATATATCGATAGTGAAAAAGCTAATTATCTAAGGTGTAAAAAGCCTTTCCACCGTCGATGTATATTTTTTTAATGTTCATTTGTAAATGATGTCTGTTAGTGTTTTTATCTATATTTGAAATTCTGTGTTTTAATGGTTTTATTTTCTATACATATTATAATATTCCAATAATTACATTTAACTTAAGTAATTTTAAGCATGTTGTGGTTGACTATATATGTATATATTAATTTAAGACTACTGCCTATGTAGGCAATTACGCCAATGTCAACTGTGACATATTGCTACCTCAAACTGTTAACAATTATATTTTATTGCTTTACTGTTTGTCAATCACTACATACTGGCATGCAATAGCTACATATAAGGAATTATTTAATTCCTAATAATTTGTATTAGGATGGTAAATTATGTTGATTAATTATTTTTAACACATATCCATTATAAGGGTTTTCGGGTAATATTTGTAAATGCTTACTTAGGATGTACTTTTTTTTCCAGATTTACGTAAGCAGTAATTCCAATTGGTCTTCTCAATTATTATAGTAAATATATTCATAGTTAGCAACTATAGCATACATTTTTAATTACTAGCTGTGCACGCGGTTCCGCTCGCGGGGACCACAGAATGCTGTCGAGCGAGCCGCATGTGCGATTTGTACTGCCTCAAAAATGCTTATTGTGTGTAATTCTTAGAAGATATGCTATCGCTCTCTTTTTTTGTAGGTCTTTTTAAGATCTACAATTATTTATTACATAAATTTGATATATCTTATGGTTTACTTAACGTAAGCCATTTAATCGTCATAAAAGAGTTTTTTTTTAATTTTTCAACATTATCGTCACTGCTTATTGCGTATGTTATGTAACAAAATATACCCTATAACCTGGCCAGATAACATATCTATGAATTAAAGGCAAAACCATGTAAATCGGATAAGTAGTTTTCGCGTGAAAAGAATATAAACGGACAGATAGACAATGAGTTTTATAATATGTATAGATTACAATGAATATTTTACATAGAAAAGACGTTGTTATCGTGTGCACAAGTAGAAGGCTGATTATCGTAAGTGCTTACACAAATTTTATTATTTACATCAATACGAAAATTTTACATAAATTATTTTGCGCTTAATGTAACATTATCGCATTTGTTATGTCGCATGCCTTTTAAATAATCGTGATTATAAATTACATTTTTAAATGAACAATAATAATATTTTGCAAGATTATGAGTGTTACTTAGGTATCAAATTATGACCAACAGAATGCTTGTTAAAATATGACACAAATTCTATTGTTTGTCTATGACGTTTAATTACTATATACAATTATTGGCAAATCAAAGAAATTTGCATTAAAATAAAAATAATAAAGCTTGCAACATGGCCTATAACATGCTTCTAGTAGTACAAAGACCGTTTACCTTGTGGTGGATCTTTTCAGCCCACTTCGTAACAAGTAAGCAATAAAAGCAAAAGTCAAATTCATTAGAGGCAAGCTGTAACAAGCTTGTTTTTGTTTGTTAGCTTTAAAAAATAGCTGTAAGCTTACGCCACGATAGTATAATATCGTTAGTTATACAAAATACATTGAAATTTATGTAATTATATTAACTAACTAGCTGTGCCCGCGGCTCCGCTCGCGTGGACTACTAAAAAGACGTTTTTTGGGGCGGAAGTCTAATTATTTTTCTAAAATAAAAGTAGCTTAAGTTATTCCTTGTAATATCAGCTACCTGCCACTGAAAGTCCTGTCAAAATCAATCCCACCGTTTTGGAGATTACCCGGAACAAACAGACAGACAGACAAAAAAAAAACGTTTTTCTTATAAGTAACTTGTGTACTCTAATATACATTTAGTATAAAGCTGTTATTTCGACATTAAAAACAGACACTTCCATTTTATTGTATGTATAGATTCATTAATAGCGATGTTGATGTTTTCAAGATTCAAGCAAATCGTTTGTAGGATTATTTTATTAATTTCTCTAATAATAAAATAAATTATATGTATTTGTTTCTTTTTGAATCAGAAATTTCTTTTATATGTATAATGACACTAAGATGTAAGTAACACATAATTATGCATCAAGAAAACTAATTGGTTCAAAGTATACTGAAGTTGTACCGCAGTATACGGTATTGTGCATGATGGTAGGACACTACTTTGTTAGACTGGACCACGATCACCATACACCAGGTGTAACACCCGCGCAGGTATGTCGTGTTCCGCCATCAGCTTGAAGTTGCACATGGTGAGAAATCCGTCACAGTGACTCATTTATTTTGTCGCGTTTCGGGTCCAGCCTGTGCTTATTTTATTATGAAGTGTAGTAACCTGAAGAGTTGCGCGGTGGTGTACTTGTAGAGCGGGGTCATGGCGACCCCGGTGACGTCCCAGAAGCGCACGGAGCCGTCCTCGTGCCCGGTCAGCAGGACCTGCCGCTCGGTCAGCTCGGGGCTCTCCACGCAACCGCCGGATATTGGCCACGGGCTCTCCGAGTATACGTTCTCTGTCTGTTGCATACCTGAACATCACACTAATTATTATAACAGAGTCTTTGGACCAATCTTATATATTAGATAGTTGTATATACTTGTATTTGGAATAATAATAGATGTTATTTAGATGATTTATTTAGATGTTACATTGTAACTCTGTCTCATCCAACTCTGTCCCTATCCGAAATTATTCGAAACATTTATATGTCATACGGTTACGGTTCCGGATATCCTATAGTTTTGGTAACGGTTTATGGAGTTCCATAACACCCCTAGTATAAGTAAATTATGTTCTAATATATCTATACTTAGAAAAGTTTTTTTAATATGTTTGTAAGGAGGTAAGTCATCTATTTCTGAAAATTCTTTCACTATACATTGTTTATCATAAGAACTCCTAAATGAAGTGTTCCTAGAACGTAAATGTTTTGATCGTGTACATTACGATATATACAACCTAAGAACATGCATTTCGACCATCAAATATCATTATATAGAAAAAAAAAAAATATGAATCGACGTCTTTCGGCTGAAATGATGATGATACTGATAAACGTTATAAAAACATTTTACAGGACAAAATCCTAAATAATTTCCTCTAAACAAATATCTTTGAAAAATTTAAGTTTTTTTTTACTACGTGTAACATTACTTTCTATGTTACTTAAAACTAAAGTTCACCAAAATAATAAAATGAATAAATCGAAAATTCATGATATTAATCGAACGTCATTGTACCTTTATTTATTAGTTACATTTTTAATTTGGAATAAAATATATATTTACATTGTTGTTATAGTTTATTTTTGTTATTTCATTTACACAGCTTATTTACTACTCAAATGATTTAAAATATAATCGTATCGTATATAACCGATCATATTTAGCCCTAAACAAGAATCGATAATCGTAAAATCAACTTCTAACTTTACTAAGTTACGCTAGATCTCTAAAACAAACATTTGGCATGTGTCATGCAAGTCTTTTTATGATGAATCAAGTATAATAGGAAGCTACATTATTTATCCCTGAATGCTAGAAGTTATTTTTCTGCATAGACTTGTGAATTGTTTCCAGAGAGAAACGAAAAATATGCCATTTACCACGATATAAGTATCCTACGTGTTAATACAGGTTATAAACTATCCGTTATTACGTGATTGAGTAACAAACATAAAAACATAGAAACTTTCACATTTATAATATTAGTAGGATATAAAAATAAATGTTTATTTGTCACCTAGGTGTTCCTATATTATTCATATGATTGCGATATGACACTTTGCTGAATTGTTATGTGCACGCCTGTGAAGGTTTCTGAATTAGTACTACTATTGTACAATAGGTGTCGCTGATAAGGAGTTTTTATCTCTTAAATTTACTGCATATTAATTTGTTAAAGTTGCAAACTCACCGGCAGCTACAATATTATCGTATACGCTGGCGGAAACATTGTCGACGAGCTGGGCGGTGGTGACCGCGGACGCATGTATCGACACCAAGTAGGGCAGTCGCAATGGCCGCCATTTTGGGTCGCACAGATCAATCACCACCAGCTCCTCTTCAGCAAGAACAACCTGTTATTTTTTTTTTAAATAAACATCTCTGATCTTTTAAATATCTAGACTTCTAGACTAGATAATTATTTTATGAGTCCTGACAGAATATTTTTTTTTAAGAAACAGTAAGTACAACTCCTATTAAAATCATGTACATATGAATCCAATAATTACTACTTCTGTTAGAATGATTTTAATATGGATTTAATAATTACAACTTATGTTAAGAAAATCTAAATATTGATCGAATAATTACAACTAGAGTTAAATACATAAAATAAAAAAAATATGTTATTCCACAATAATAATTAATATGAAAGGATTGATCAAGCAACTTAACACTAACATTGATTTTTAAATAATTTACAGGATTATCATATATTATTGTAATCGTTATCTTAAAGTATTTAGTAATTGATTTAATGGCATACCAAAGCAGCAGCAACTTGGTTGACTGTTTGCAATTCAATGAGTGCAGGTGTGTCGGGACGATCTTCCTGAAGCGGTACACCGTCTGGTGGAACTGGAGTAGTTGTGAAGAAGTCGATAACCTAGAAATAAATGTGGGTGAAGGAGTACATTTTAATATTTTAAATTAATACTTATGAAATAAAATATATTATTTACTTCATATCATTATAAACTCACATTCACATTAAATCTATAGATTAATAATACTATAAAAAGGTTTACTTTACAGCGTAAAGTGAGCGCAATGGCGACCTACTGTGTACTAACTTATTTCACTAATATCATTTTTAATGATACATATAAATTATTAAAGAAATGTGAAATGTAATAATATTTTTTATAAATAATTGACTTAATTTGTATATTACATAATAAAGACTTAGAATGTTTACGATAAAATGTAAAAACGCTTACGCGGCTTGTAAAGTCGAACGCGACATGTTTTTCTCCTTGCTGCACGGTGACCGTGTATTTGTCAGCGTATGAAGCACGTGGCATACCACCTATAACATAATAATTGTCAAATAAATAAACAAGGTATTATGTAGGAGGTATTAAAAGTACAATTTAAATTGTCATTTCTTATACATTGTATAAGGAACGTTGCTTGGACTAGATCCACCAATCACCTCACAGTATTAAAATTAGATTGTAGAACCCCATACTGTAGTCTCCTAGGAGAACTTTAGCAGGGAGCTCATTCCACATCCATAGGAACATCATGAGGAAGCTCCTCTGAAACCGCACTTCTGCTTATTTGATTTAATGTCAATTGTGTTCATCCAACGTCAAGTGAATAGAATTATTCTTGTAATCTTTAAACAGTTCGAATAAGATGGCGGCTCCCTTGCTAAAACTGTCCAGGAAGTTTTTGTGGTAACTGAAACGGCATATTCCTAGTTATTATTCATAATCCACTTCCCTTGTGCATAATAGTCAAAACTAAGTCACGTTAAATGCCGCCAATATTACATAAAATAGGGCCAAGTAACAAGTTTAGAAATTAAAACAAAAACCACTACATGACAATTCAAGTTTGATCCTGTATGCAACCAATTAGGATGAACAAATATATTAAATATACCCGAGTAAATGATGATTTCATCTCCGTCTAAGCTGGTTCGGTTCAGTATCTTGGTGATAGCTTTACACGGGTACGGTCCATACGGTGTGACTGGTTCTTTTAAGGGACGGTCGCTCGCTGCTCCTGCCACCTCCCACGTCACGTATGACCCGTCGTTGTGAGAAGAAGTAAAATGTTCACCTAAAATATATTTATTTAATTTTATATGTTAAATCATTCATTTTACAATTTAACATACAATTTATTGTCTTTTATATACCATTCTGAATATTTAATAAAACACACTACTAAAATTGACTGCACGATTAAATTCAAGCAATCCAAAATTTTCAACATCACAATCAGAAGTGAAACTTTATTGAGCGTTTTAAAATATTATATAAATTGACAAAAAGGTGTCATTATTTATGTTTTTTTTTTCGATATGACTATACTGTTTGTTAGCCATAATGGCCCTGAATCCTCAGATGGTTTTTACAGCTACACCTGGGCATGGGGACGAACGCTTAAGGCACTCAGCTGCGAAAGCTTCAAACCGATCCTCGGCTTGGACTGTTGCCGTAGTTGCAAGAAAAGTTACTTTATTAAAGAGGCTATATGAATCGTTTTAAAACAAGTATAATTAAGTTACGATGTGTCTCACAATTGTAAAAAACTGTTAAACAAAGTAAATATATTACAAAAAACATGCAAGTTTTGAAAACTTTCACTTTGGTTTCTATAAGCTGTATACATGTTAAAAACTTAAGATATGTAATTAAAAATACATATAATACCATCATCATTCCAGCACAAGCTCTCGAGTTGCTGATTGGAAACGAATGTGTGTGTGGGGGCAGAGGCGATCCGGTCCCACAGCACAACCAGCCCGCGGTTATAGCCGATGAGAATGCGGCTCGGGATTTTCGGGTGCTCGCAAATCGATTCCACTGCACCGGGATTCACTTTGAAGTCTTCCGGGCAACTGTGAGTGAGAATTAATTAATTTTCTTTTTATTTTAAACTAATTAAAATACAGCTGGTTATAACTGAACTTTCTTATTTTGTGTAGTTTCATATTGAACTAAATGTGCCCCACGGTTTCACCTGTGTTAAATTTATTCGACAAACTCTTCACGGCACGCCCGTGTAGCTCTATCGTTTTTCCACTTCTCGTACTTGCCTACAGCTTTCCAGGTTGTCGTTCATAGTTAGTGCTTCGCTCCTTAGGATCATTGCGTGAAGTTACATAGTCTATACTGTTCCTCCTGAATCTGGCTTTAATATAAAAAAATATTTTTTCGAATCCGGTAGTTCCAGGGATTAGCGCGTTTAAACAAACTCTTCAGCTTTATTATATAAGTATAGAAGACATACCATAGTTTACGTATCTAGCTGTCGTCAAAATGCATGCTAGCTAATTGTTCACAATACTGAGTTCGATAATACATTTAAAACATGGTTGGTTAAAATCTAACCCTACTATAGGTGACTGGTGAATAAAGAGTGCACGAAACAATAAGTATTAATAATAATATTAAAAGGATTTAAATCGAAATGAAAAACAAAGAAAAATAAATTAATGACGAAAATATGAATTTGTCATAGTACTTTGACAAGTATATTCACAACATATCATGAATCATGTCATATAATAGAACTGATTTAATATATTAAAAGGAATAGTAATTTATGATACTAGTGCGGTAAGTTGGTTTTTACAAACGAGTAGACGAAAAGTCGAGAGCTTACTATAGTCACGCGTGTCATACAACGTTTTTCAACACATTTACTCAGAAAATGTACTCACATTGTTCGAAAGTTAAAAATTACGCACCATACAACGGAGCGTGCGGTAAAATTTTTACCACACGCTCCGTTGTATAACGCCATAAAAATGTATAAGAATACCACCAAGGAGTTTAAAATTACGAGAATAAATAAGCTAAATTATCGAATCTTTTAAGCAAAGGTAGTATATACAATCAAAATAAGTAATCGAGAATAGAAACTCACTTTTGCATAACAACATCTTGATAAATGACATCTTCTGAAATGGCGAATGTGTTTAAATCCAACGTATATACGTTCCCGCCTTCTGTGCCGAACAAGAGGTCTTTGCCTGAAGACTTCACGCATAGCGCAGAAATTTTCTTATTCTTCCCCTCTGGAGTGTGATTCTTTAGTTCCACGAGAGATTTCTCATTGATCTCCCATAGGTGGAGTGTGTTGTCGTCGCATAACGATATTAGTCTCCCAGTGCCTGGAATTATTGTCAAATGGTTTATTATAGGTAGGGTCATTACGTGAATAATAGTGATATCTGGAAATGATATCCACTGAATATTAGGTCCTTACATATGAAATTGGCGTTTTGTTGAACTGGCCACCTTGATCTCGAGTATTTGGCGTTTCGTTAGGAATTCCAAATTTAAATTTATTTCAAACTTAGCCTTGTGTGTGTTTCAAATTTAGTGATTCATTCGTTTTCGCAAAATTTGATTTTTCTTTAACATCATTCTTTTCACAAAATGGAAGACATAAAATATCCCGTTATTTACGAATATGAGTTTCACCGTGGCATCAGCGCTGCAGAAACAGCTCGAAGGATTAATAATGTTTATGGGGTAGCTACTGTAAAAGAAAGCACGGTACGTTTTTGGTTCCAACGTTTTCGTTTTGGAAATTATGACCTACGAAACAAACCCCGTGGACGGCCGGAGACCCCAGTTGATAATGAAGAATTAAAGGTGATCGTGGAAGCGGATCAATCGCAAACCACGTCAGAGTTAGCGGAGGCTTCGATGTGTGTGATAAAACAATTTTAATTAACTTGAAACAAATTACATAACCGAAAAAGCTCGAGAAATGTGTAACGCATGAATTGACTGAAGCACACCAACAAACACGCATTGAGCGTTACATTACTCAACTGTCACAATAATGTAGGAATTTTCAATCGTATTGTTACTTGTGACGAAAAACGGATCCTTTACGACAATCGAAAATGCTCATCACAGTGGTTGAACGCAGGAGAACCAGCCAAATCATGTAACAAGCGAAAGTTGACTCAGAAACTCGATCACTGTGATGTTTTCCGTACCGGTAGTACCATTGAAGTACATAGGTTCTGTAAGGGACCTTTTTTCTTTTTTTGGCTGGTTAAACAAAAATTTACAGATTACTAAATAGTAAATACATATACGCATGCAAAGCCCGGTAAAGCTGTAAAAGCCGTAAAGGCTCCAGGGCCCCTAAGGCTAACAGCATAGTCAGTTCGAAAAAAAAAAATATACGCATGTTTTTCTTCCTCCCAGAAGGCAGAAACATGTATGTATAGCTAGTTAGATCGAATTACGAATAGGGAATTAGACAGATCGCAATGTTAAGGCAACACAGCCCAAGCCGAGGTTGGGCTCGGCTACTTTGGCACCCTTGCGCTTGTTGCCACGCTTTTAACGCCGAGTGCTTTCAGCGCTCGCCCCAAATCTCTCGCCAAACACCAATAGGTGTGTTCCGGCAGCTGCACTTGAGAGCCAGTCTTCCACTAGGTTCAGCATCTTATTATTTTGGGCTACATCGTCACTTAACATCAGGTGAGATTGTGGCCACTACAACAAACCTATAACGATAAAAAAAAGACCCTTAAGGCAAAAAGGTGAAAAAAAAAACGAACGGGTAGTAGTGTTGTATCGGTCATAATTGCCTTCTTATAGCCCAAATTGAATAAAGTTTTTTTGATTTGATTTAATATCTGTTAACATCTTACCAAAGTATAACTTGATAAAATTATATTGACGACTCACCTGGTATGAAATGTATTTGTGTGACAATGACATCAGAATTGGTGTGTTGTCCATAAAGTTCGACTCCTGGACGTCCGTAGACTTTGAGGGCTCCGGTAGCGGTGCCGAGTGCCGCTAACCTTAGCAATGGGTCCCAAGCGAGGGCCGACGCTCTGTGTGGGAATCCGTGCTGTACAGTCTGTTTACAAAAAAAAAAACAACTATGAATACCATGGCGAAGCGTATTGCTAAATGTCTAATGTGCTGAAAATGCATTGCTGAACCCACTATATGAATATAAAATATTTAATTTGATGAAGATTAAGGAATAATTATGACGACAACAACAACAACAATCAATTCTATACCACTTATAGTAGTATCGTGTGTCAACACATGAATAACATGGCATATCAATTCAAAGGCAATTATCTTCGCCGTCAATTGTCACCAAGTATATGAACGTAAGTAAATACATACAAATCTATTAAATAATAATTATTAAAATTTACTTTAAAAAAAATCTTTCAGTAGGCACTGAAATAGCAAATCAGAACAAAATCATGTGTCACGGCACGGTGTTAAGAGACATTCCATAACTTTTTGACATATATAGTTTGGCTAAGTAACAGAATGAAACAGATAGCTTTAGTTTTGTTCAAATCAATTAATATTCAACTATTATAATTGAACATTAGTACATAGGAACAGAAAAAGTTTTTTTACATTATTGTGTTTGTTCACCTATTTCTATGTTGTTAACAATATGTTGTGGTTAAAATGATATGAAGCAATGACAGGCATACGCAAATAGTGTCATGCAGTCGCGAACATTTTTGCGATATGACGATGAATGACGACGAAACGACGATGAATGATAATGGAAAGCCGATGATTGCTTGATGTCGCTGAACACGCTTTATTTAAATTAATTCCATTGGAAGTATAGTTTTGGAACCGTACCTATTCAATGGAATAATGACTGTTCTGATCGCAGATATTTTTTTGCAAATCTGACGCCTCGACTTCACTTTTACACTATTATGTGGGCAAGTCACGATATAGACCTTCCGTCCCCCATTACCAACGTGTCTCTGTGACTCATAGAATCAAACGATGTAACAATGACTTATGACAATTATAATAATAGCCCTGTACGAGTATATATATACCTACTTTCCTCATTTGTACTTTTAAAACTGCCCTTGAATTGTGTGCTTCACTGTCTTTAGTAATTAATAAAATTAGTAATTTTGCATATTTATAAATACATAGCTGTTAGGTACGTAATACTTCATATTAGTTTCAAAACAAATTCTCTGGTTTCCGATACAAAACGTACAACGAAACAAATAATTCTTAATGATTCCGTGTTCACCATTGCGTGTGCTATGGAACTCTAATATACATTATTTTTAATTGTGGCATGACAAAGAGATGTCAGTAAGACAAGTAAGAACACTGAAGGGTAATCGATAGAGATTGGTAGTTCATATCCGACACCCGCAGTCATGTCGGCCTGTAAACCTCTCTGCAGCCATATATACACTGGCTGATCTCGAAACACGACAAAAAAAGAGACACTGTAATGGGGTTTATCGCATATGTATGGTGGTCGCGAGACACTCTGGTACAGATCCCTATCAGTCCACTTCATCCACGTCTAAGCTTGCCACTAGGACGAGTGTTACAATCCAGTGAGACACAATCATAAATGTTTTAAAACCTCTAAAGATCATATAAAGGCTTTCTACGTAGTAATGTTGTAATATGAATTGTATGTATATAGTTATGTGAAAATTTACAAGGTTTATAAATATTTCGTCTAAAGTTACTTAAGGAAGTTTCCATTATCAGCATTTATAAGATTTGTAACATTGTTTCGGTGTTGTTACTTCATAATACAATATGTTGTTATCATTTCATATTCTATTCTATTCTATACTTCATGGAAAGTTGACATACTACACTAAGCTTATACATTTATCTATATTACTACTATTATAAATAGGTAAAGTTTGTATATTGTAATATCTGGAACTACTAATCTGATTTTAAAATTTATTTAACATATAAGAAGCTACACTAAGCCGAGTGATATTGGCTATTTTTTATTATTATTAAAGTGTAATTAAAGCGAAAAAAGTCGCGGGCGGTTTCTAGTATTCGATAAAAATCAAACAAACAATTTCTAAATTAAAACAAATGCAAAAGATAAAGTTGACGGTCAAGAAAATACGTGTGAACTGTATGTACACACACTTAAGAACATCCAGCCGACCTTGTGTTTTAGTTAATGTCATTAAAGTACGTGATTTATTTACATACTATAATGTCAGAATTCTACGAATTACGAATCTACATGAAGTATTTCATTAAACGTTGAGAACTAAATTAGACAAGTTGAGATTTAAATGTACGCGTTGAAAATAAGTTACCAAATATTTAATTATAATGCGATTTTAATTATGAGGTTTAAAACGTGATTTTGAATTACTAGTTAATGTACTTCTTATGTAATAGGAACAAATATAGTATTAGTAATTATATGTATTTGCATAAAATACGTTTTTGGAAAGAACTTCCTTATGGGGCGTTGTGAAGGGGTACCCTAGCCGGCAAAAAAACGTCCGTAACGTTAAAAAAAGCGTAAGATTTTATGTATAGTCTATGTGTGATGGCTACACAGTGTCTAATGTATAGTCTACGTGATGACTGTTATTATTATGGCAATTTGCTATTATTTTATTATATATTTTTATAAATCATTGTAAATTAAATAAAGGTGTTAAGATAATTTTGTAAAATATTTTTTTAGATTTTTATCGATAAAAAAATCCTAATAAAAATGTGTATACCCGAATAATTATTTTCTTTATACCTCGAATAGAACTTGAAATTAATATTTTACAAAAAGAAACTTCGTTCCTATCTGGTGTCCCACGACACCACTCGGTTTTTTTTTAATAGTTCTATGTCTGTGTGACTAAGCTGTGCCTGATAATAAGCACAGTAAAGTACGAAAACAGTGGCGACAACTGACAGATCAACAATCCATCTCAGCTATCATTTGATTTGCGTACATAGAAACTGTATATGCACAGGGATGATCCTGAAACGCGACGCGAATTAGCGAAACACTGTTTTTCCCATACGCAGTGTTTTTCCTTACCACCCTGCAAATCTGATATACATATAATACATACATAGCTATTATACATATAAACCGCAAAAGGACAGTTGCTGCAGTACTAATAAGGACTGAATTGGATCGCTTCGTATGCGCCGGTATATATGGCCAACTATACTCTTCGGTGTGGAATATAGAGGCGTTATAGAAGTTCACTGAGACGTAGAAAACATTGAACACGACCGACAATATATTTCTGAATGCGTTAATACTACAGGTGTGCCCATAATCATTTAGCATGTCAAAAAAGCTTTGTTTAGTACACATTCTTTACGGGACGGGCTGTTGTCTCTCGTGCTCATTAAAATTGTCATGCAATGTTGCGTGACAGAGACGCAAACGTGCCCGCAAATATTATTCTGATAGTTGCCAAGCTGAAGTGAACGATCAACTTTCGGGACGTCAACTATGTAGGGTGAAATGCCCTAAAGACCCATTAAGCAATTTTGATTATTCAATTGCTTTAGAATTTTGTATCTTAATGACTAGTTCTCAAAATTACATTTGGAGGTAGAGAAATTTCATTGGAGGTTTCTCTCTACTTGGGGCAGCCCGACTGGTGGAATACCTCCAACTTACAGAAGACAGCAGCCAAATAACCTTGTGTTGTGTTCCTGCGTTGAATAGGGTTTCCAGAGCTTCTTGGGGTAAGAGGGTTCAAGGTCGGCAATGCGCTAGTGTTACCTATGGTATTACAAGCGTCCATAGGCTACGGTTGCCATTGAAAAAGAGTTATAATTAAATCCTAAAAACTCATCTCATAAATAAGCAACTGAGTATTATTAAATATTGTGTTTACAGACTAGGTAGTTAATTTAGCCACATCTTTTTACTTCTTATTGTATTTGGTAGTACTTTTAACATTGAACAAATATCACAGTCAATATTTTTCATATCATCGTCTTCGACATCACTCATTACGTCTTCTTCGCATCCTGTAAATTTAGTATTCTTCTTCTTTGTCCTCGCCTATTCCAGTTACACGAGGTCGACTTTCTTAATCAAGAGGCGCTGTTTACGCCTTTGCGCAAGATCTTCATTTGACAGGTCGAGACTTTGCATATTCTTCTGGACATTGGACAACCAAGGCCGGCGGTCTATTGCCCTCATTTTCTTTACTAAGCGAGTGCTTAGAGCTTTGAGTACTGGTATATTCATTTATTATTATTCAACTTCTTTTTTACATTTTAGCTTGACTTTAAGACACAATGTACCCAAAGTCGGCCATTACAAGTGTGAACGGACGCCGAACGACCTCAGGAAATGTTCACATAAGCTGACTCCCTAAAGCCGACTTAAGAATTTTATGCTCTAACTGCAGCCCACTTTTATTTTACTGATTTAATGGTTCAAAATCAATAACTAATTAAGATTTTTTGTTGTATTAGTTAACTAAAAAATATATAAAAAATTTAGAAAATTTATTAAAACAGAAACTATTAACCCGATGTAAATATTTACACTCTGTGATTTTGTTAAGAAAATAGTTGTACACTTGTCGTCGTTCAGGCCAAGAATTTATATGGTGACCTATCGCCGTCTCATATATAATTTGTGAATGAGAGTGTATATGGGTCTTTTTTGCACTAAAACTACGGTAGCTAGTAAAATATATAATAAAGATTTGAGCTTAAACTAACGATTTTAGGGCATTTTATCCTAGTAGAAAATATTTCACTTGATTCTTTAAAATAAACAAATCAATGACTGTAATATCAAACCTTGTTTGAGCAACAATATTGTGCAAGTCCTATCTATCAACTCTAAACAAGTTTTCGGTGCACGTGCACTCGACCAAGCACGTTGCTGCATAATAATGATGTGATCGATGTTTTGATGTACGGGTATATATTAAATATTCTATAGTTTCAATTAATGAATGGCAGTTCGCTTTTTCTAATCTCTCAAAACGCAAAAAGAGGTCTGTTGTTTTTATTTTGTCTCGTATGATGTAATAAATTATTTCTGGCATATGCCTATCTATATTAGTTGAATGTCGCTCGTTATCCCTGCTTGTTACCACCAGCATGGCATCGGCTTGGTGCCGCGATGGACCGGTTTCCTCTGCACCGTTACCGAGGAGCGCTTGTCTCGTATACGCGAACACTGCAGAATGTTAAATTATCTCATTGAAGCGTTATAACAGCCAAATAAGGTCGACATTTCGATAGTTATACTAATGGTAATGGCTTATTAAAAACTTTTGGCTTTTGCCACAGTGCAATGCCCGGCGAATGGCTGTATTTATCTACTTTGACTAGCTCAATCATTCGGTAATCACATTATCGTTCTTCTGTAAATAAGTAAAATATGGAGCCCCTAGCATATTAGTGATCAAATAATTCCTGAAGAATAGGGTACATGTTTGTAGGGTCATAAGTTCTAAAAAAACTAAATTAATTGTAATTTAGGTGACGCTACTTGGAGAGAACTGCACCTCACGATGTATTTTGTTTTAGTGAGAAACCTTGATATAAACATAAATTACGTTAATAATACAGACCACGTTACAAAACTGGAAAGATAAAGATGACGTCACATAGTAATAATACAAATATTTAAGCTCTGCTAATGAATAGTGCAGTAGTAATTTAATCAATGAAACTTCATTACACAAGCAAATTATGTTAATTATGTCAAATGTAATAAACCTGGTTCATTTAAATTCATGACACCGCGACAGAATTCAATCAATGCAAGATAATTAGTGGCAATTAGACCGTCGCACTCCACTGTTTATAATTTGTCGTTTATATTATAAATAGACACTAGCGGGCGCCCGCGGCTTCGCACGCGTTTGTTACGCAGTAGTTAATTTTACCCCGCAATTTTACTTTTACTGATATTATTGACAACTCGTATAGTCTATTAATTGAGATATGACATACACTTCCCGTGTACAACATTTCATAAGGGTCAAGCCCTTTTTGGAGTTAAATCCGGACATAAAAGCTACACAGAATTAAGACGGACTTTAATATATTATTATAATAATGGCAACTGTTACCATGACAACGCTTACAATAGCAAAGGTTAACATAACAACAGTTACCAAATAGATAAAATAATAAAAATATATATGTATAGATTTCAAAAAATATTCAAAGAATATGAACCCTTGAACCCCGCTACACCAAGAAGTTCTTGAACCCCGACTTAACGCAGGAACAAAACAAAAGGTTATTTATTTGGCTTCGATCTTCTGCATTGTAAGGTATTCGACCAGTCGGGCTGCCCCAACTAGAGAGAAATCTCCAAATAAATTTATCTGTGCCCTATCTATTAAATATCTACGTATTTTTATACATTTATTTAGGATTTTCAAAGAACCATGACTTATATATAATTGTGTATAATTAAGTATTATGCATATTTTTATCTTCAATAGTTTTCAATCTACATACCTAATTATGTGTTCAGGCAACTAGCACCTTGCCCCGCTAAATATTGGAAAAATGAAAGGCAATTTTAAAATCATCAAAAACATACATATTGCATATGCTGAAAAGCCCGTCATAGTAATTCGCTTTTGCACGTCACGTTTCGGGATCTTACGGTACCTACATACCCAGTATTTTGCAAACCGGCATGACAGCGGCGGCCGACGATAGATTTAGATCTCTTTGTGGTCGCCGTTGTGTTTGGATTGTACTGTGCTTGCCACCAGGGACAGTACCGCCAATGTGTCAAACTAATATAAAAAAAAAAGTTTGTATTTACACAAGCCTGACAGCGAGGTACTGGCGAAGGACTGTTGATCGGTGGTCGTTACTGTTTTTGGTGTGTACGCACTTGCTTGCACTTGATAAGCGTTACGCGTTATATAAAAATGATGTCATCTTCGACACAGTAACAGTTGTAGCTTTCGTTGCCAAATTACGTCAGTCCATGCAGTCTACGGACGAATTATATTATGCCATGACTAATCTCAATTATGTTTGGTAGGATTGTTTTGTATTATTACTATAGAACTTAAATTCATACTTATCTTATCGTAACAGAGTGCAAAATGCTTTCAAAAATACCTTCAAATCAGCAAATGATAAAAATATTTCGGATCTCACAACAACGCAAATCTTAACAAGTTTAAGGTTTATCCTTAAAAATTACGTAGGTATTTAAAGTATAATTACATTTTTGTAACGAAATAAAATAGTAAAATTAAGCGGTAGTCGAAATGGCTAAATATCGCTTCCAAAATGGCCGGTAGTGGTTCTGTTTCTTCCACTGCATCAGCAAGATTTTTTTGCATACTTGATGTTAATGAAAATTAACATTAATTCAAATATATTTTATAATTTAACTTAATTAAAATGGAAATACAGACCAGGCTTTAAACGGGTTCGAGCAAGCACAACCGCGACCGAATTTGTCCGTACTAATTGGAGAGAATTGCGGGCAAGGCAACGCTAAATATGAACACACACGAAATAACTTGAACCCCGACACACCTTATACATAAATGTCAAGTTTAGCTCACAAGTTTCAATGCCAGGGTCTAGCTGAAGTTGATAGGAAACAAGTTATGTCTTAGTTACTTTTATTATTTATAAACTATTTTCCATGGTGTGTTATTTTAATTTTAGCATTTGAATATAACAAACAACAGGGAATACAAAATTTCGTTATGGATAAATTTAGTTTACATTGCCCCTCCGCGCAACATAGTCATGCATCTTATCCTGAACGCGTGTTTGTGCATATACCCAACTTATACTCGTACCCGTCCAAAAATTATTCATCAAAAAATGTGTGTATTCTGATAATTAAAAAAAAACTACCCTTAGGGATTATCTGTTTGTTAATCGTTATATATTTTTCAGTACTAATCTACATTTGTAATATACATGTCTATTAAATTGGAAAACGACTTACTGGTATTTTGACCCGACAAGACGAAGCGAAAAAGAGGGTTATTAACTAAACACTATTACACAGATGGCGTCGTGCTTATCAGCCATGCACTAATATTGTATCATAAAACTAATTAACAATGCCATCAACTTATCACCGTCATGAGTACTATGGGTCATGACAGTGGAATGCTTTTTACTTTCTGGTTTTTACCAAACTGACAGAATCGTTAGGTTTTATCGATGTTTAAAACTACCTACATATTATCGCAATATTTTTTTCGTACTTGGTATAGTATTCAAAAAATACCACCGGTGATTTGTTTATACTCTTTGGCCATATAGTTAAGGCAAGTTTCTTCATATTACATTACCAATAGGATTTTTTTTTCCAAAGTCGCTAATTCGCAAGATTTCCAAATTCTTGTAAAAATAACATAATAATATATTATCTATATACTAATATTATAAAGTTCAAGATCCGACTGTCCGTTTGAATTTGCCAATTTCTCGACACAAACGCAAATAAGCGCACAGGAAATAAACGCACAGAATAAAGCACAATGTTACATAAGCCCACAAGAAATATCCGCACGTGGAAAATTGAGCACATTATATAATATTTACATAATATACATAACATACATTTACATAATATTTTCTTTAAAAATCTTTTTAAATATCCTTAATCAGCGGGATTCGAACTATCGACCACTCGTGCGTACTGCGTATGAAGTCTGGTCGTCTCACATCACTAGGCCAGTCCGACGACGACCACAATCATGAAAATCAGGAATTGGATTAACCGTGCATAATGTAAATGTATTCTATCTCATTCTCTCGTACACTAAATCCTATAGATGTATATATTTGTCTCTTTTTACTGTCGCTTTTTCGTTTCATCGAGTTTCAAATCAAAACGAAACTAAAGAAGTTTTCACTTCAATAATTCATTGCCACTTAACGTGTAGGGAGTACCCTATATAAATTTTTTTCAAGATTTTTTCATTTTACTTCTTTGTCGGCGTGATTAATATGTATACCCATACCAAATTACAGCTTTGTAGTAGTTAGAATCTCTGAGCTAAGCCGCGGACAAATAGACGAACATAGCGTAACTATAAGGGTTCCATGTTGACTACGGAACCTTAAAAATCTGTTATTTGCCTTTGCCGCCCACGAGTGATAGTCAATGGCAACTGTGTGGAGTGGGTTTAAAGCAAATTGGGACATTGAGCCGTTGAATATAGACTTAATACATTAACTATTAAAGCATTCAAATACAGATAAAATAATTCAATCGGTAAACCACCGCATTTACTCAAGAAGCACTTGAAATAAAGTTAATCTCGGGTCGAACCCGATCGGCCGCGGCCGTACATGTAGTACGCCACACATCTGGCGTTTAATAAGCGTATTCCCCGTGGGTGGGATGAAAGTTACTACTGGTTTTGCAATAAGGTACCACTTGTATTACGAAACTTTAAAGTTGATATTATTATTAATAAATCAAACAATTTTATCGTAAAATATGATAAGAAATTATCTGAAGAATAGTCGAATGTGTGTTACTTATGTGTAGTGTTACCATACGTCCAGGTTCAGCTAGGATTATCTCGGTTTCAAATAATGGTTCCGGCGTCCCGTCTGGACGCGGCCGGTTTAGTAATTTTTCCATAATTTGTCAAATCTATACATATAATAAAACTGATGTGTCCGTTTGTAATGTCAAAATAACAGCTTTTTATTAAATGCATATGAAAGTACACACGGTAGGTACATAAAATAAAAAAAAACAATTTTAATTTTTTTGTCTGGCAGTGTCTTCGGGGTTATCTTCGAAACGGTTGAACCTATTTTGAAAGGACTTTTAATGGCAGATAGCTGATGTTATAAGGAATAACTTTAATTATATATGGCTTTTAGTCAGATCGCGACTTATCTGCATATACTGCAACAGCCCAAGCAAGGTTCGGCTACTTTGGCCCTCTTGAGCATGTTTCCTCGATTTCGCAGCTGAGCGCCTACTGCACTCGCTTCCAAGACCGGTGAAACTTTCAAAGCCTCTAATGGCTCCAAGGCCCTTAAAGCTAACAGTATTATGGCTCCACTACCTTTCTCGCCCGTGTATCTTACAAAGAACGCGTACTTTAAAACCGCGGAGTAAATTCGTCGGCGGTCCAACACGTTTTAAATTTTACTCATAGTCCGCAAGCCTGCCTTGGCTTGTACAACTGTCATCGCCGCAAATCGCCATTTTGTTTTGACAGCCCGTGGGTGCGTAACGCTTGTGTTATTTGACATTCGTGTAATGAAAATTGTTAATCTAGTTCAGATGAGTGATTTCCGAAGTTATTCGCAAGAAATGTAAACAGAATTTATTAAAGGTTTGCTAAATAATCCTTGTCTTTGGCAAATTAGATGAAATGATTATAAAGACAAATATGAAGCTTCAAACATGCAATAACCTATTGGAAATTATACATAAGGTGGAATGAAATGATACTATTGGTTTTGTTAAGAAAAAAAAATCGTTAAGGGCTGGGTAACATAAAGAATTTTTTTATTGGTTTTTCAAATGTAATATGTTATAGTATTTGTAAATAATACCACAAAGCTTCCTCTGTCGTCGATATCGCGATACATTGTGAGCAAGTTTCACGTGTGTCAGCAACAGCGAATCGAGTAAGTTCGCGAACTTAAAAACAGTGTACTTTAAGTTCGCAGGTTTATCACCCGCTTTGGAAACATTTTAAATTCGTTGGTGACAGTCTCTACTCTGTGCTATTGTTGACCACAGAGACTATTTAATTTAATTTATTTGTAACACAGATAGTATATAAATTTTAGCTTTCTGCACGTCTCCATATAAACTTTAAACTATGCCGAATCTCACTACTCCGTGCGCGCCATATACCCAATTTTCTTTCCCGTATTAACAGAAAATTTGTTCCATTGTTGCCCTAACTTTCGACTCCTGTCTCGGTTCATAGCTTCGTCATAATGAATAGGTTTGAACATTGAATAGTCGCTGTTGAATTTGCGTCATTGATGAATTTTATCGTAGCAGTTTCGGGGAAACTTAGTGATAACGAGGTATTTTTGAAATATAACAAAGTAGATTATGTTATTGAATGTGCACTGTATGTTAATATAGAATATGTTAATGCATTCGGTAGGTTATAAAACTTTACTCAGGTGTCACAGCCCTAGCGGTTTCCTGTACAACTTCCGGACGCACAATGCGAGAACGACGTCCATCAAGCGCCATTGTATACTAGGTATGTCAGTGTATTATACTGACGATTACCGTTTATGAATAATGAATATCTTTTTAGATTATTTCAATCATTACACTGTTAGTTGTAAGGAAACAATATCAAATAATAAATTATCCATCGATTTTCACAAATCTTCTATACTAAAGATATATAAAGATGAAGACTTTTTTGTTTGATTGTTAAATGCGCTAATTTATGGAACTACCACTACCGGATTCGAAGAAATATGTTTGTATATGATAGCCAGATGAATGAGGAATAGTATAGGCTATATAACGTCATGCTCCGACCCTAAGGAGCGGAGCAGTAACTATGAACGTCAAGCAATCTGGCAAGCTGTAGGCAAGTACGGGAAGTGGAACGATAGGGCACGTCGAAGGCTGGTCCGTGGAGTTTTTTAAATAAATTAACACGGCTGAAACTGTGGGGCACTGTTAGTGTATATGGAAAACAAAATGTGACGTTTGAAGTGAACTATTTATTATAAGAGTTATGAATTAACGAAAAAAATCAAAGTAGACCATTATTCTCATTCTCGTATAGGAAAAAGAAGTCAATACCACCCAGTGGTGTCCTTAATAATAACCTAAATAACAAATTCCTTTTAAATTTCCTGATAGACTCCATTACAGGGTTTTAACCAGTCAAAATTATGTACTTATATTAGATACGAGATTGCTCACTCGTAATTATCGAAACATAATAATAAATATATACTCAAAAATCAATTTAACTGATTGGTACTAGAAAGAATCGAGTCTGGATCGTTTCATGAAGTCACACTGTTGCCAACTCATAACCATAACATACGAGCTTTTTAAATCGTTAGGTATAAATAGTTACTCTTGATGTATTTCGGTGTGATATTCTGTCGGACTGCTATACATAGCTATAGGCTACAATGATCACTTTAACATCAGGTAGTAGACTGTATGCTTATTTTACAAGTCCAATAAATTGGGCTTGGTAACGAGGGTCTCCAGATGGAGCCAGGAGATGGATAGTGGAACTCTTCAGTGGTTACTAGCAAGCTCTTCGAGTTTAGGCTCATATGATTCGTTTTGACAAGTCAAATAGATTGGGCTTGATAACGAGATGTTATTATAAGACTAAAAAAGTTTTATAATTTGTAGTGCGTATGTACAGAGAGGTTGTCATTTCCAGAGATCACTATCATTCATGTAATGGTCTAGATGAAACTTTTGACAGTAAAATCTATTTGACATGATCCTTGAACTTATTGTCCCGCAAAACGGTAATGTGCTAGGGGTCTTATTATAGAACCTAGAAACTTATTGATCTTAACTAAGTCTAAAACATGGGATGACTAATTCTTAGTTATTTCTAGTTTATTATTAAATAAATAATCATGACTATTAAACAGATTTGCTTATACGAACTTATAAATATCGCAAGTAATTGAGCCTTATAAAGGATATTGTATTTAGACGATTTCCGTTTGCGATATCGGTACAACTCGCGCACACACAGTCCATTCAAAAGATCGCGCCGGCGCTGCGCGGCGCTTGCCATTCATCAAATAAGAATGTTTCTACTCATAGTTTGGATTTTCCTTTAGTGACAAATAAGCTAGACTCATGATTATTAAGTATTTTTTTCTGAACTTCTCTAGTTGTGGGGCATTATAAAATAACAAGAAGTATATTTTAAAGCGGTCGGTTATTTAGAACTTCCTATGCAACTCAATATAAACACAGCATCTACGAGTAGTGGTGGAAATAAGTCTTTATATATGATCGAATAATACTTAATGTACCTCACATTAAGTCACAGTAAAAACATGAAACTTCTTATATCTTCATCTATTTGTATAAATAATAGCTTAATATACGAGACATTATTATATCAAAGTAATATGTCGATATCAGCAAGTAAAATGAAATTGGTAGATTTTTCTAAAAGTACAGTTATCTTTTATAAAATTGAGTTGAGATTTCAATAATTTTTCAGATACTCTCATTATTGACAATTATCTTCCTTAAATTATTTCCAGAACATATTGTATGACACAAAAGCGGATAAAACCGGAAAAACATGATTCAGATTCCGGTTAAGATAATCGGTGCATTATCAAGTGTGACAAAACAGTATGATTCAAATGTTTACATAAACACCGATAAGGCACTAAATTAACTTAGTTTTTTATATCCAGCATGTGACGAGCTGTATACATTCATGCTATGTAAATTGCTCAGTGCGAAAACTTAGGTGATTATAGGACCGCAAACAGTAAGGCAGCGCAGTTGATTGTGAAGGCATGTAGGTGAGTCACCCGGCAACGACGAATCATTGACATTCTGAAAATGTCTTCTTGACGTTCACTGCGCCGCAGTGCGTCGAGGCAGTCAGTAGTTCACTTTTGACGTTGTTAAAAAAAATTGAATTATTTACTTTACCCATAAAGTGCTATCAATTCCTATGCTAACATTGATATAATTATTATTAATTATCAAAAATAGGCCGTGGCTGAAATTACACAATAATTGTACCCTCACTTTGAGGGTCAAAACAGTATCAAATAAGCATTATCAATGTTTCCATATTATATTGAGACGTTGTGGAAAGGAAGGCCAAGGCTTGTGCTACTTTTCACTTTGAACAAAAAAGTGTAGACCTTTTTTTAAATAGGTATCACTGCGTCCAACTAACGTGTTACATCTATACTTATCATGTGCAAAAAATATCTAACTGTACAATATTGATAAAATATATTTTTGTAAGTCTCTATACATCGTTTTTTGCATTACTACATATTTTTATTATTAATATAAAATTAAATAGACGTACAGACTGCGTCATAATTGTTGGTGCCCGTATCCAGAGTGTAAAATAAAATATATACAAAAGTAATGTGATTGTGTGTATTTTTGACGTTTATGAGAATAATAAAAATAAATAACTTTAAATGGTTTAAAAAACTAAAACACGCTTTAACTGCGCAATAAAAATTATAAAACTTTTTAATCTTATAATAACATCTCGTTACCGAGCCCAATCTATTTAACTTGTCAAAACGATTATTTTTTTATTTTTTTTGAACTGACTACACTGTTAGGCTGAGGGGCCCTGGAGCCTTTACGGCTTTTACAGCTTTACCGGGCTTGGGGGCGAGCGCTTAGGGCACTCAGCCACGAAAGCTAAGCAACAACATCCGAGGGTGCCAAATTGGCCGAACCTCGGCTCGGACTGTTGCGCGTATGCAATTAAGTCGCGATCTGACTAATTCCCTATCCGTAATTCGATCTAAACTAACTATACATATATACACGTTTCTGCCCCCTGGGAGGAGGGAAGGAACATGTGTATGTGTATTTAGTGGTCTGAAATTTTTGTCTACTCTAACTAGGCAAAAAAGAAAAAAAAAGGTCCCTTACAGAACCTATGTACCTATGTGCGTTGTGCATGTGTGTATAATGCAGTGTCATGTATGGCTGGGAAAGCTAGTGATTGTAGAGTCACTTGTATCGCGCGAGCGGCTGCTTGTCTCAAGGGATCCATGCCGATGGATCGGACCTATGTCAAAACGAATCATATGAGCCCAAACTCGAGGTATTTACTAATGTGTTCCACTATCCACCTCCTAGCTCCATCATCTTATCAGATCCAAGATACCAAATTATAGTGTTGTCATCTGAACTACATATACATACAAAGTTTTATTTCGATACGACAATTAGAAGTAGGTTAAAATTCACTTCTAATATTTTATTACATTGTTTGTTAGTTAGTTACAAGTGAAGCTAATAAGCGTGTTAATAACGGTCCCCTCTACAGACAGACGCGACGCGACGCGCTGACAATGTTATAAGCTTATAAGTATTTCTTATGGAGGCGAATGTATGCTAATGATTGTATTATACAGGAAGTGCTAGTGCAGTACCCACATTCAGATAAATATTTACGAGTATAATCTACACAACAACCACACGTATTCCTGTTACTAACAAACTCTGTTACACATATGTTTGTAGTGATGCCTTAGTGTTTTAACTGCGAACTATGGTACGAAATAACGTAAAGAAGATATCATAGGACAGGAATTTAAAAAAAAAATAACACGTCTCTCTAACGGCATCCAATAAATCCTATCTCTTTATTAGTTCAAAATAAACTCGATATTGCGCTGTAATATTATGAACCGACATTTCCTGCAAGCTCGAAGCAATTGAGTGTAAATACATGTGTGTTCATATTTTGCTAAATAATTGAATGAAGTAGGCGGATAAACATTGCGTAATGTGCAACACTTGTGGGCCTGATGGTCTCGTTACCGTGGCCGGGATTGCATCATTACGGTTCATCGCAATAAATACACTTCCACTATGAGCATGTTCCTTTGGTACTATCGGGTCATCATAATAAAAAAAATGAAAGTGTTTTTCTTTTATTATATTCATTTACTAGCTGTGGCCCGCGGTTTCACCCGTGTTCTCCACCGCGCCGCTACCGATGCACCCGTGTTTGATTTAGTATATAGTTTTTCTCATTTCCCGTACTTGAAATACATCTCTTCAGATTGCTTGACGTATACTGTCACTGGTTCGCTCCTTAGAGTCGTACCGTGAAGCCTATATATAATCTTCCTAAATAAATTATAGTATAGATAAATAATTATTCAAGCAACGCGCATCAAAAACGCCTGGGAAAAGCTTTTATAGTATATGGGATCGATGAGTAATATTTATTAATTTTTGCATTCGGATTTGTATCCCGGAATGATTCCATGATTCGTGATTGGCCTTTCATCGGTTGCCCATGGTTGGACAATTATTTCGCCTGGTCAGCAAACAAAATTGATAGAAATATAATTCTATTTGATTTGATTTGATATATTGACTTGTTGACAACTAGGTAGAAATAAATCATTAAAAAAGCTTAACAATCATCAATACGAGGTTGAACGAGAAAGGTTTCTGTTTAGGAAGAAAAGACAGTGTCGTATCCATGATATTTACGATTATAGTATGCTATGTACGCATGCTCGGGGATCACCAGCTCATAACGACCAACCATATACAGTCAGAGAGTAAGTATTTTTGACGGGATCTTGATCTGTCATGTTGTAGTTTTCATTTAAATTCATTTACTTATGTTATTTGGTTGTATATATGGATATCGTTTGGTAAATGTTCACACATGAAGTGTATTATAAATAATAACTAGAACCATGCATTTTTAGTTGCAAGAAAACCTCATTGGACAGTTAACAAGTGAGTAACCGACTCATTAGGGCCATGTTTGAAAATTAGAAAAATAGTAAGAATTGGGCTTTAAGGACATGTATCCGGTGGCCTTAACAATAAAAAAAAACATTAGCAAGAGTACAATAAACGTAACGTAAAGTGAAACTCGGTGAATCGGTGAAGGCGGCTGTACCGTTCATTTGAACCTACGCTCGACTGCAATCGTGTTTCGTGAATCGCTAACTTTATATATTACAGTTATAATAACATTATTATGTAGATTTCGAAAATCTATATTATTTTCCACTGCAATTGTGCTTATTCTTTCCTATATAATTATTTGATAGTTTAATAAACTAATTTATACTTCCTAATAATCTATACTAACACAATAAAGGGGAAGAGTTTTTTGTTTGTTTAAAAACGCTAATATCTGAAATTACCTGACGGATTCGAAAAAATATTTTTGTGTTTTATAGAATTGAGGAAGATTATGGGCTATATAACTTCACGCTTACGACTCTCAAGGAGTGGAGAAGTAACCGTTAACGTCAAGCGTTCTGGAAAGCAATAAGCAAGTGAGAACGTTGTACTTGTGCGTTGGCAGCATAGCGACGGAGAATAGTTCGAAAATATTTACCACACGTGAAACCGTGTGATACACGTAAGAATGATTCTCTATATAACTGTTGTGCTTGAAAAACGAAAAACTTCATTAAAACATTTAGCTCATCATTATAATCATTGATTTATATAGTACTAGCTGTGCCCGCGGCTCCGCTTGCGTGGGCTACAAAATGCCGTCAGTCGAGCGCACGCGCGAATCGTGTTGCCCTCGCTCAAAAGACGAATGACAAAAATGCTTGTGGGTCTTTTTAAGATCTACATTATGTAGAACAACCATTTCAAAGTCACTGGCGGGCCAAAAGCATGAAGATTATGGACCGAGTGCGTCTCAAACCCTAATCATAAAGAAGACAAACTATTGAAAGTCTTAACGAAAAAAAGTACTATTATAGGACAAGTATATTAATTAAATTTTCAATAAAAAGGATATTACAGTAAAGTACAAATTAACTTCTTTTGCCAGAAATTTGACATCTTTTGTCTTTAATTAAGTTGTCTATTTGTGGCGTGAATATACCGGCGGAAATAACTTTTAAAAGCTGTGTCCAAGTGTGCGTCCTTCAATCGCGATCTTGCGGGAGATTTGTTTCTTTCATTAAAGAAAATACTTAAGTACTTAAAAAATACTTAAAAGCACTTCCAAATATTGACAGGATTTTACAGGCGAATTTTCTCATTTCTTGATATTGAACAGGCAAGTACGTATAAAATCTGAATATACGTCAACACTTTAAAAATTTTGTTTTAAATAGGTTCGACACTGAATCTCAATCGTTTCCATCTGCAAGTGACGGGGAACTTTATTAATACCGATAGTGAAAAGACGGCGGTCGTGGCGGGTGTGGACTTGTACCAGCGCGCGCGTTTTCAGAAAAGGTTTTTAACACACTCATGGGCCACATTATCTATCTGGCTGTTTTGAAAATTGATTCGAGCCGCAGGAAAATTCTCAGTGAGCCGCATGTTTGACATGACTGATGCGAACATTAATTTAATATAATATCTCGAATGACTTCCTCGGCGTAAGCCATTTAAGCGCCCCAAACACGTCTCTTTTCCGATGTGATTAATCATTATCAACACTGCTTTTCTCATGAGTTACTTTAATAAACAAAAACATCTTATAACCTGCTCAGATAATATGGCAAAAAAAAACGATGTAAATCGGATATGTGGTTTTCGCCAGAAAAGAACATAAACGACAGAGAGACATTGAGTTTTATAATATGTATAAAAAAAGGAAAGGAGCGTCAATACAATAAAATAAATCTTTGGTTAAATTCTCCTGAAAATTAATATCCATTTTACACCTACGTTACACCAATATTATATACATATGAGAATATTTTATACCTTAAACATCAAATCAACGTAATATTTTTTATTTTTACCTAGTTGTACCTATAATCTTCAACAATCTCATATCCATAAAATCCATAGTATTAAGTCAATTTTTTCATTTTTACGTTGATGGACTGACATATAGAAATCCGGGAATTCGTATCAAGCTCGGTTAACGGCCGTAACCTGACGCTATGTCCGACCTGACATTTTATCTTGACCTTTATTTTGCATCCTTATTCTGTAGTATTTCAACACAGTGACATTATATTTTAGTCAAAGTCAAACATATTCGTATATTAATTTAATAAATAATAGTTCATAAAAACTATAAAATACGCTTTTATATAAAATCCAACAAAATAATAAAAAATAAATTTTTAATAATTTGAATTATCAAATACATAAATTTGAATTGTGTATATAAGAAAAAAATATTTTTATTGTAAAAAGAAGCGTGTTCAAACTATTAAAAAAATTATTAAATTTAATTTTTTATTTATTAATTAAATTATTAAAAAATTCTTTTTTATTTTTTAGTTGGGTTTTATATAAAAGCGTTTTTTTTTTAGTTTTTTTTAACTATTATTTATTTTTCATTTTTTTACTTAATTATCTATAAAATCGTATTTTTTAGTTTTTTTAAACTGTTATTTTTATCGACATGTTGATGTTTAATTGTAAGTTTCCCTTATTGGTCTTGACGCAGACACTTCAGGTCACAGGAAAACAAAAAAAAAACGCTAATCCTGATTATTCTAGTAAGGATAACGGGCTAAACTGATTAAAATATTGAATTGTCATCGGTCCTTAATAAGTATGCCAAATTTCGAGTTAATCCGACGTTTTGAAGGGGGTCAAAATCATGTTCAAAGATTCCGTTACATACTAACATACATACATACGTCTGAAGCTAATAAAAAGCGTATAAAACAGTAAGTCATGTAGTGACTTTATTGATTATATGGATGACACGGCCTCGACACATTTTCATCGAGGGAATCGAACACACGCGAAAGTGAATATCGAATCTCGTATGCAACGAGATTGGATTATGCAACGGATAGGAAATGGAGCAAGCAGCACGATCTCTATACTGTCAAGCGGAACGATAGGTGTAGTTGTCATTCAGAACACACACATCAACAAAACTAATATGTTATTTAATAATGAATGAACGTTCCAAGACTTTTTTTATAGTAGCACGACAAAGAGACGGCACTGTAACTGATGGTAAGTACAGTACAATCCAAACACGACGGCGACCACCGAGAGATTAACAAATCCATCGCCAGTCGCCCTTGTCAAGCCTCTCAGCAGCTGGATACACACTGGCCGATCCCAAAACGCGGCAAGTCAAAAATTGACATTGTGAAGGATTTATCGTCATATGGATAGCGGTCGCGATCCAGCCGGACACAGTTGTTCACACAGCGAATTTAGTTAGAATACAAAGCAAGGCTGAAGAAATATGCGAACACTCTCACTTGTAAATAACAAGATGCACGCAGGGAAAATAATTCATAATTAATGAATTAATTTACATTGCTTCATGTATCCATGTCTGACTGAAGTCATTGTCATCTGGTAATTATTGTAATAATTTCTTTTAGTAATTGTTCTTATGCTAAAAATAATTTTTCTTTGCACGTGTTCTAAATTATACATACGGTACAGCCACGTAAGTAATCTTCGTTAACGGTGTTAATACATTTTGAGTCCACAATAGATTTGAACAATCAAGATTAAACTCTGTGAAATGTTAAACAAAGCAAAATTTCTATTATGTCTTTCCTTGAAAATATTAAACACATTGATAATAATAACGATTCTTCCAATACGGGCTGCTCTATTTTAACAATAAAAGTTTACTCGAGAAATGGTTCTTGCATTAGCTTTTTTACATGCTTTGTTTCTTTGTGATTCTAGACACGTTTCATTAGCAACGGTTTTCAATATCCAAGTGTTTTAGTGCTCCGCTAAAGGTACCTACGGGACTGAACCATCGGTAAAATATACCTGCGCGTCCGATATTCGACCTTCAAGCGCAGACGAACAGAACTTTCGCAAATTATAATCAGATTGGTCTATACCTTGACAGATAAATTATTTCAAACTAGCTGTGTCCGCGCTTTCACTCGTGTATAATTTGAAAGAAATAGCTGATTGATTATTTATAATAGTTCAGTATAGACAATTTTTTATCGGGCGGTCAGGGTTATGCGTCACAAGTCGCACGGTTCGTTCCTGCCACTACACCTATAGTTATAGAACCGACCTGAATGTTGAATTATTTTAATTTTACATTATCTCCGAAACTATTCGTCCAAATAACATCCTATAAAGGGCAAAGTTTATCTACATAAAATTGCTTTGATGATGAAGTAACTTTCGTTCGTAAGGATTAATATACCATGCCTTATAATAATGCTCATCAATCACTCTTCAATTTTCAATAAAACTTTGTCACTAAATACCTTATTGTGGCTTATGTATACGAGAAAGACATATGATATCCCAGACTTTTTTTAGTTGTACTAGAAAGCAATATTTTTGTAGTAAATTTTATTTACGTATGGTTACGTAATGGTTCGTACCATTACGCCAGCGCACGCGCATGAAGCAGTTCGGTTGCGTAGTTTCGTCTTAATTACTTAACAAAATCAATAGTTAAGGTCAGCTGAGAGGTCTAGCCTAATTCTAGATAGCCTATACGGGCCTATACTATTCCACGTGATTCTAGCAATCATATACAAAAAAAAACCGACTGGTAGTTCCAGAGATTAGCGTGTTTAAACAAACAAACAAAAAACTCTTACACTTTATCACATTAGTATAGATTAAGTTAAATATACTGGAAAATAACTTATTATTTCAAATGATATACCGTGAATTCATTCTTAAAGTAGCGCATTTGTACATTAATAAATATCGAACGATTCCCAGCACTGGCTCGCGTGCTCGCGTGTTTATTTACTTTAGTAACGGTGAATTTGAACATATCGTCAATAAACAAAATATATCATATAATAGTAAATTTATTTTCTCTAAAAATTAGCATACGTGATATGTTTATTATAAACTAGCTGTGCCCGCGGCTTCGCTCGCGTGGACTGCAGAATGTTGTCGATCGAGCGCACGCGCGAATTATGCTGCTCCAAAAACGCTTATTTTGTATGATAATTAGAAGATAGATATAATGTTATCGCAGACTTTTTGTAGGTCTTTTAAGCTCTACAATTGTGTACAACATTAATTTAATATATCTCTTATGGTTTACTGAGCGTAAGCCATTTAAGCGCCCTAAAAGCATCTTTTTCCGATTTGATTCACCATTATCGCCACCGCTTATTTCGAAATATATCCTATAATCTGACCAGATAATACAGCTAAAAAATAACCATGTAAATCGAATAAATGGTTTTTGCGTGAAAAGAACATAAACGGACAGAGAGACAAAGGGACGTTAAGTTTTATAACAAGTCTAGATAAGTAGAAATGCTAACATTGATATTTATAATAACAAGTTAACCAAACAGTAGGATTTCTTCATGGCTTACAAAATCTCAATCTATCCACCCTATATGACATGTATTATAACAGACAATTGTACAACAAATAACGCTTAAGACACTTGTTTCGCTTAATAATTGTATAACAATCTACAAACTGAAAAGGACCTCACAGTTCAATCGTTTGAATCACATACTTACACCCCGATAAAGCAGTTTCGGTGAGTTTGACTTGTTTGAAAACATAATATTTGCTCTTTAATATTTAACGAAACTAACACCGATTTTTAACATAATGAAAACTTAAGACTATTATAGAAACTTGAAGTATAGTAGAATGTTGCTTTGTATTAGTGTAACAATTTTTAGAATCTGTTTTTCCAGAGCTCACTTCCAAAAAACATACAAATTTGACCTCTTTATAATAATTTGTACGTATAGATAAATACAAATATTATACATGCAAAAGTATGTTTCTTTCAATATTTGTGCATCTTTTACGCTCACGCGACTGAACGAATTATCATGAAATTTGGTATAGATGTCCATTACATCGTAGAATATAACAAAATATTTAAAGATGCAAAAACAATAAATGTAAAATTACCTCTTTGTTCTTAGAACACTTGAAAAGGGCACGCACGTAGCAGTTGATAATCGATACCACGATAAAACCTTATCACAGCGATACCTAGACCAATCAATATTTTTAGAAATACGCTCATACGTTATCAAGTAACTTGAAACATGATGATTCACAGTTAAATCAAACAATTTTCCACAGAGTATTTCAAGAATCACCAACGGACATAATTTTTATAGGCAACAAATACAGATAAAGTTAGATATTGGACTATTTAAAACAAAATACGAAAGCGTGTGTATAATAACAGAAAAAAAATAGACCGATCTTAACTACTCTATACAAAGTAATGCAATAAATATTTTATCATCATCATTTCAGCCGAAAGACGTCCACTGCTGGACATAGGCCTTCCCCAAAGATCTCCACAACGACCGGTCCTGTGCTGCCAGCATCCAGCGGCTTCCCGCAACCTTTATCAGGTCGTAGGACCACCTTGTGGCGGGTCTGCCTACGCTACGTCTTCCGGTACTTGGCTGCCACCCGAGAACTCTTTGGCTCCATCGGCCATCCGTTCTACGAGCTACGTGGCCTGCCCACTGTCTATCTATTCTTCGGGCTATGTCGGTGACTTTGGTCCTTCTCATTTCTTATTCGATCGCGCAAAGAAACTCCGAGCATAGCCCTCTCTATTGCCCTTTGATTGACATTGAGCTTTCTTATTAGTCCCATAGTTAGCAACCACGTTTCAGCACCATATGTAATCACTGGCAACACACACTGGTCAAAAACTTTCGTCTTGAGACACTGCGGTATTTTGGACGAGAATATGTTACGTAGCTTCCCTAACGCTGCCCAGCCGAAAAAACAAATAGATGCCTACAGTGAAGGTATTTGCAATATCTGTAACCCCGGACATACACGAAGCTTGGCACAATTTTAAAATGAATTAAAGATTAGTTAATAGTACTTTGGCGCCAAACACGTGATCCTGCAAGAAGGAATTCAATTGGTAGAGCAGACATCTTACAACCAAAATAAATAATAAACACGCCGCAATCGCAAACAAAAATAGATGGACCCGTTCATTACCAGCAGGTTACGTCAGCTATAAATCTGTAATGACTTACACATACGATAGTGAACACTGTAGTATTAGCTAATACCGTGGGAATCGTAAAACAATCGTAAAATGATGAAATTAGACATAACGCAACGGGAGTGGTCGTCTGGCTTTTGTTCCAACTGATACTTCAATAGACTATAAAAATGCTTACACCTCTATAGAAAGAACGAATAAAATCGATTCACTTCTCCAACAACGGATAAACAAGAAAACCCGTTTATTTAAATCACAGAGAGGCATGTAAATAAAATCATATGGGATAAAACTATAAAATAGTAACGATTCAGCAAGACGATGCTATGCACTGACTGAGAACAATTTTATTTATTATCTAAAATTAAACAATGATGTATGAAAAGTTCGTATCATGTTATAAGATAATATTAGACTCAAAACTCACATCGAAAGGTTTATATTAGCTATTCTTTGCTTATACTATGTATAGTTTCATTAATTTTTATACTGGCTAGTCTTAATGACATGATAAATAACCGATGTACAAATTAAACACATGATAAATTGTAATATAAAAGCAGTTGTTTAGTTTCAGCGTCAATTCAAGTCTAATCTACTAAAATTAATATGGATAAATTTCCAAACAGTGCACTGAAAATGATTACTACATCTTACTAGCAAAAGTTACAGACGATAGATAGAAAGTCAGAACTTGCAATTGTAAAATTTACAAGTGTAAATACGCTTTCTCTTCTTCGACCTTTTTATAATACTGGCTTTATTATTGCATCTCATACGACTTTATGACCTTTTACTTTATATATTTGATGAAAAGTAAAAAAATAAAATGAACTCAATATACTTTCACTTCTTTAAACCATTTTAATACTGCGAATATATTTGCATCTCGTAGTCTTTATGACCTTTTATTTTATTGACTTGACAAAGGTAAAAAGTAAGATCTAGCTCACAGTCTGGCCAAACTACCAATTGTTTTATCCCAAGTTCAACCGGATAAACTCGTCGCAATATTTAACTAATTATACATTCATTTCTTAATGAATACGTAAATAGCGAAATAAGTAAATCATTAGGATTAATGTATAAGAATCGGAGGAGTCTAAAACAAATTAAAATTATTTACAATTTGATTATTTAAAAATACAAAATATAACTGCTTAAAGAACTGCCAATTTAATATGGTTAATGGATCAATCACTTTTCTAGCACTGTAAAACGATGCTTGAGCAAATCGATAATAAGTCCAATGAACCTGAATCATAAGGCTTCTAAGGCCCTGACTTCGAACAAGCGGTTTCTGATATTCCGCGACTCGTTATGGCTTCGATACCGGGCAGTTGCATAATACTATCATGTTATTATGTCGTTATATACTGTAGACGTCTATATGTTTACAAACATTTTTTTTTATTAAACTCGTGTTAATAAAAAAATATTGGTATTGTAATAACGAACGATACTGATATTGGACCACTTACAATAAATAATAAAATGTTACTTGAAATCAATATCCATCATAGTACGTTCATTTACGAATAAATTTGAAGACACGATAAAGGACTGACCTTCAAAAAGAGTTGAGCGGCCGACAACAAAGGACAGAGTACCTCAATTTCTATGTATTTATATGTATAGTGTATTTCGATTAATTGTATATCGTACAAAGAGCCGTGAAAAAGCAATATGGTATTTTTTGTTATTACAAATCGTATACAAAAAGTTAACTAGCTTTATCTACTTAATATTATTCTTAAAGCTTACTGACAGAAACCGCACAGCTTAACCCAAGGGTTTAATCATGAAAATTGGCACAAATGTTGCTAATAGTTATAGCGTAGGTGAGCACTAAGAAATTTTTGAAGATATATTCCTTAGTGGTGGTTTATACAGGGGGTTAAGATGCTGAGATGTTGCCAATAGGAAATGGCATCTAGCACACGACTAGTATTATATATAAATCACACGTTGTATGAATATAGCTTTTAAATATCATTTAAGAGAACAAAATATTAAAAATGGATTTCTGTAAAAGCTTAAATATTAACAGTCGTGATGGTACATAAATGAATTCGTGTGAAGCAACACCAAAAGGAGATTAACAATGTTCACCGTCCATTTGCCCCTCAGACTGTGAATCCATCCGTTCAGACTAATGATAACTACTGGACTCCGTGTTTACGCATTAATCTCTGCTATTACGAGGATGACTGTTCATTTGTATCCAAACACACGACATACAGAAAAATAATTACAATTGAAATTAAGACTAATATTAAATTATTTACATAATATCAACGAATATAAACGAACCAATAAAGCTCGGTCATTTAAAAAAAACAAGAAAGTAAAGAATTTACTGACCCATCTCATATAACGCCATCGATTAATTGACGTACGTGACTAAATTATAATAATTATGTAAAAAAAATTGAGATCATAGTTTGTTACCTAATTAAATGGATATATTTTATCTTAAATATGCTCGTTAGTGATATTTTCAAGAAATTTATTATATTTTCTTTAATAGTTTTGAATGCGAGTATTAATAACGATTTTTACATTGCAAAATTTTGAAGAGCAAACAAATATTTGCTAACGTTTGGACATGATAAGAAATTACGATTAATATTGAATATCGGTGATAATATTAACGGACGCATGGACGGTTGAAGGTGTGAATGAACTCGGAACCAAAGATTATCGTGCGGTAACTTTTAAAAAAATGTCTGCAGGAATACGACATCTAAATTAAGCGAATATTGGCAAAAACTATAATTTTATTAACACAAACATTAATTATGGAAGCGACAAAGTTAATTAGTAAAGTGATAATAATTACATTGTTTATATATATATATATATATATTTAAATTACATTGTCAATATACAAAAATCTATTAGTCTTAATTCAATTAATAAGAATTTATAAAGCAATACAAACAACACAAAAATACAATGAAATAAATCTTATACCAATAAAAAATATGAAGAAAATGAACTAAAATGTGGTCATGTTGAGATTGCTAGACAAGTACTAGCAAGTGAATTACCAACAGGATGAGAGACAGAAATAGGAAACACCACCCTGGGGAATTGGACGAAATGTACGTTATTATAGTTAGCCTGAATTGGCGATGGTTTGAGCAAGTAGGAAACCGTGGGAGGCGGCCATTACGCCAATGACGCGGCTTAATAGAGGTTAAGATGTGTGCCCCGTAGAACGAGGCTCGCGCATCATTTGAAGCTATATACTAAACAAATTTGATGAAGTACTTGTGTCATATCACGTGGAAAATGATTGCAAAGCTGTGATGAAACTAATAATTTGTCAATAAAAAATTAACGACTAAGCGATATACGAGTAAATATGAATGGACAAGTGATACACTATATGATTGATATAACCTTGGGAACAATTCAATATGATATTACATACGATAATATTATACAAAACCAAATTGGAGGTTTCGTATCATTAGTTTTATTCTAATTATTAGATCAGTCCCTTTCACCTTACCACGTACATATGTTTATGTAACACATTATGTTTTTCGACAATTTTTCATTTTGCATGCATCTATTAATATATATCTATGCAAATAAAGTAAAATAAATCGCATTTGTTATCAAATGAAATTTTCAAAGTGCTTTGAAATTATTCTAGTTTTTTTTTTTGAATAAATGGAATGTTACTTGTATATCCCAAACTTAAACCATACTTCCTACAAAAAATATACGTAGCCGTGAACTGATTATTATATGCCATCAAACTGAATTACCGATTTTTATAAGCAAACGTGTTTCACCGATATCTGGACAATATCAAAAACGTGAGCAGTAAGCTATAAAATGAAACCAAAATATACAATAACATTCCGTAGCGTTACTTTTTAATACCGGTATTTATTTATTAATATGTGAAAGTAAACTCTCAAAGTTGATGATTTAGGGATGCATCGACGTTTCAACATCGATCATTAAATTAGCTTCATCTAAAAGCCACAACAATGAAATTCAAGTGATAAAAACTTATGCACCGAGAGCAGAGACACTTTATGGATATTTGTCTGCTACCATTAGGTATAATAATCATTTTGCTTTGGGAATGTAAATATAATATATATAATATAACCGATACAATAATTTAATTTGAGAACACGTCGGAATGTAAGAACCTGCAGGGTTATAGGCCCATAGTAGGCGTTAGCATCAACTATTTCGTTAACACAAGAGACGATACAAAAAGAAGCAGAGTAAACTCGATCGGTTTCCACACAAATACGTCGGCATGCGGAATGCGGTCTCTTCGATTCAAGAGGTAATTGATTGTCATTATTAGAATAAGTCGATTTTGCTTTCAGATTGCCAGTTGAGTCGAGAGGACGTTAAGAAGCTTCGTGGTTATTTGATATTGTCTTTTTTATAAACCGGCTTTCGAGACTCTACAAATAAATCATCATATAGCTTTTACTTTAATGGGCTCAATACATATTATAGAAACAAATAAAAGAATTATCCCAAGACTACACTACACTACTTACAGATTTTTTTTTAATAATACTGATTATATAAAATATCTATAAATATAGAAAGTCAAACGATTTAGTAAACTTTTATTTATTTAACATCTCTTGTTATGTTTTACACAATGAGCGAACCAAGTTGTAAAATTAACGACGTTCACATAATTCGTTTCCCCTTTCTTATTCCCAGTCCTAAGACAAGTATCTTGTTAGTTTCATATAAACGACCTCAGGTTTCATGAGAAAAAATCTATTCTATATTTATTACCTGACATACAAATACAAGAGTTCTTGGAATAAAGTACGCTACCATTCGACTCAAATGATATCTTTCAAGAGAATTATGTAAGAAACAAACATTTAGCAAACTTAGTGTTTTTTTGATATAATTTATTTGATAATATTGCAGTTCGGTTGGCATTATGAATTATAGATATATTTAGTATAATATAGTAGTATAGAAGATAATAGAAATGAATATTTCTTTGGTTGTTTGCCCTATATGCGTTCCTAAGTTAAGTACCCACCAGCGAAAGTTTATGTATTAGGTCAACCAGTTTATTAGGACATAGTGATGTAGGTATTATTTGTTCCCGATCTACAAGCTTGTAAAACATTTTTTACATCGGTAATGCTTGTCATATTTCTTTTTATTTCACATATAATTTTATGATTAAATACAGACATCTCTTCAGCGGTTATATAATGAGCATATAGTCTATTCTTGTGCTATACCGATAAATATGGACTTATCTCACGCATTTTTCGTCGAGAACGTGCTATTGAGTGTAAGATCTTATAAAGTTTATATTAAAATAATTAAATGTATCTTATTTATTTGCACTGAAGCCATGATGACTCAGTAGTAGCGTGTGGAGACATCGCGTTGTTCGACGTGAGTTCGAATCCCTGTAATGAACTTGAGCTTTCGGTGAAGGAAAACATCGTGATGAAACCATAGCTTGGTGGTAAAGAATTTTCTAATTATGGCCTGGCTAGCTATCACCCTCAAGTCGAAAATCTGTCGCCCAGCACATAAAGGTGTGACCTGGCAGCTGTACTCGAGAGCCACTTTCCCACTAGGCTTACCGTGTTTACCATATTGGGCCACATATCAACTTAAAATCAAGTCAGATTGTAGCCAAAAATTAAAACCTGACACATAACACACCTAAAATACACTGGTTTTTTAGATACGATAGTAAAACAGTATACATACTGATATTATTTTCAATTAAAATAGAAAATATTCTTAGGCTTCTCTAAATATTATTTCGTTTTGTTGAAAAATATGTATTCTAAACAACATATTTTTTTATATTTCCATGTCAGGCACTAATAACCGGCGACAAATGTCGACGAACTTTTAATAGGATAAAAAATTCGACATGCACAGTGTTTCAAGATCTTTCCTGCGAATGCCTTCGGGCGCAACAAGTTTTAATCTAGTCAGTCCGAGCCAAGGTTAGCATTATAAATTAATACAATACATATTATGAAACACAACGTTTCTCTCTCTGTCTGTCCGTTTATGTTCTTTTCACGCGAAAACCACTAATCCGATTTACATGGTTTTTATATAAATTCATAGCTATGTTATCTTGCCAGGTTATAGGATATATTTTGTAAGATAAATTAACATACGAAATAAGCAGTGACGAGAATGGACGATAAAAGACGCATTTGGGGCGCTTAAATGGCTTACGCTGAGTAAAACTAAATGCCCTCATCACCGTTTCAAACTCCTTCTGCCGTTGACTGGCTGCTCATCCTCACACTCTAAAATCTAGGAACGCAACAACAGTAAGATTTTCTAGAACCTTCCTGTCACGTACGCTATGGTTGTTTGTGGAATGGGTTGCCCAGCACGGATTTTGCAATTTTACGTATTGGCAATTTTAAACATCGAGAAATCCACAGTATTATATTTTTTGCCCACATAAAGTGATAATACAAGAACATTTCTCAAGCGTACAGGTTTCCTCACGGTGTTTACAATCATCGTCAACCGATAGTGTTACCAATTAAATTAGGCCGGCCGTGGTGCGAACCCATGTTGAAACTATGAGTAAAAATTAATTCTAATACAGTTATATTAGAAGACAGTAAACCTTAAAATCGATCACTAACATTTTCGAATATTTTTACGATTTTAATAGATATCTTTGGCGGTTTTTAATTGTACTTTTATCCTGCTTTCCTTACGATATGGTTTGGTAACGTTGCGTGTGAACGTTGTCCTTCACACATTAAACAATAATTTGAAAAAAAAAAAACCAATTACTTACTGACAAAAATTAAAACGTACTTTTATCAAAAAGGACTATAATTTAGCAATAATTATACAATAAAATATGATTTATTTTCAAATGCAGTAAAGTATGAATCAAAAACATAAAGGTAGTTTGCATAAGCCTGTGTTGTACAATGCATCTATGTTATCAGTGAACAATTCTAAAAAACTTAACGACTACGACTATAGGGATGTTCTGAAACAGACCCTGCTTAAGTTCAATTACTCGGCGAGAATAGATAGGGAACCGATCTCAGGCGTTTGGAATTTCCAACCATGCATCCTTTTATTGTTAAAAAAATACTTTTCTTTTCGTGTCTTATGGTGGTAAACAAACGTACGGGATGGTAAACGGTTACCGAAGACTATGGACGCTTGTAACACCAAATGTATCAATAGCGCGTTGCCGACCTTGAACCGCTCGACCCCAAAGAGCTCTGGAAACCATACTCAACGGAGGAACACAACGCAAGGTTATTTGGCTGCGATCTTCTGTAGGATGAAGATGGAAATTTCTAAAGAGATTTCTCTGTAAAAAATTGCTAAAGATTTTCTTTTTTTTATCAAATTACAAAATTCCTCACATTTATTTATAATGATTCGAGGTAGATCTGGCTTTTTTCCCCTTCTTACAGTATTAATTACAAATTTATTTTATATTCAATTCATCGTGTACTCTCAAGTAAATAGAAACTTTTTCTCAATTTTTCCTTTCACATCTAAGTATTCGGACTTTGAAAGGTTTTATAACTTAAATTGCGTTCTTTAAGTAGAAACTTTTTTATGGATTCTCTTGCTTTTTAAATATCAAGTTTTATATATGTGAGTTTGTTTTTCATTCGACGCATGCATATACTCATATTCTTAAATTTGTATATATGTATATTTAGTTATATCGAACAGTTGCGATTTAACGTCAACAAGCCAAGCCGAGGTTTGAGCCGCTTTGGCACCTTAGCACCTGTTGCCATTTTGGCTGAGTTGCCTTCTACGCAAAATATATACATAAGGTTAAATTAGGATTATTATAGAATTAAAATTGAAAAAATACAAAAGTTACTAAAATTATTAAGGTTAAAAAATCATGAAGCCTACAGAGTATATACATTTTAACTTTAAACTGAGAAGGTGAATTAGCAAATATGTCAATCGTGTCATCTTTATAACCAGCTCGTAATATTGACGTGATAATCATGGAACTATTAAGAAATGTCCTAGATTGGTTCTGTAGCATTTATGACCAAAAAAAGAGGCTGGATATCTGGGTAACCTGAGAGGTACATTGATGCTAAATTTATCTAAAAATTATGAATCGTCAATGAGGTAATTAAAGAGTTTAAATAAATCATGTAAAGCATAATCCGTCTGTTAATTAAAGATATAAGTTGAACTGCTTTTAATTTGTCACATTAAGGAGCGTATTTCTTCTTGTCTGGTAAACAAACCACAATGAATCGCCTTTGTACACTTTCGATACAGTTTATATTTGCTTGATAATGAGGCTACCAGACAATACAACAACACTCTAGCTGGTTTGTAACAAGTGCACCGTACAAAAGCTTTTTAATATTCTGGTCAATAAAAAGCTTACTATTTCTGAATATACAAATATTATTTATAAGAATTTCAAACTTTAGGCGATTATGAAAAGACGACTCCTAGGTTTCTAATCCAAGTAATCTCTTGTATTGGAACTTTGATGATGTGATATATTGACGGGATTAGCTACCATTCACGCTGTAATACAGGCGCATTGTATTTTAAAGAATAAATAAGAAAAACTAGTTAAAAGTTATAATAGCGGATGTTGATTTGACAAATATTTAGTGTTTTTTCAATAACCAGAAAATTGTTACGGTATCTAATGTTAAAATCCAATATCCAAGGTGATGGCTTATCTGTATACTTGGAATAATATCAATGGTAACGATAAAAATATTAACAACACGGGCGAGGCCGGGGCGTGGCGGTTTATTACTGTATACAGCGAGTTATTAAATAGGAACATAAAAAAAAAACTAAATATCTATAAGTATTTATAATAAAACTGAAGTGTCTGAATGTCAAAATAACAGCTTTATACTAAATGCATATGAAAGTACACATGGCACCTATAACAAAAAAACATTAGTAAAATTTTTGTCCGTCTCTCTGTTTGTTCCGGGAAATCTCCGAAACGGTTGGACCTATTTTGACGAGACTTTCACTGGTAGATAGCAGATGTTATAAGGAATAACATTTATTTAGTCCACGCGAGAGGACCCGCGAGCACAACTAGTAGTAAAATAAAGATTCGAATACAAAATTACTAGTAATAAATACTGCATCCATTGGCGTAGCTAGCATGGGTTGCTACGTTGGACCGGCAAATTTTGGGTTTTGGGAGCGGCTAAAGCAGAAATATGTTCGGCTTCTAGGTGGATAACCTACTTTTAGTGTTTTCTGTGCTAGAGCCACATATAAGTAAAATACGTGGACGCCTCCCAGATGAACGTGTTTTATATATATTTGCCTACTAATTTCTTTTAGTATCCTGAAGTTTAACATTGCATTGCAATATTTATAAAAGAGATTAGAATTTTTTGTAGCTTTTTTAATATTATGAACATCTGGTATCGAAATTGGAATGAAAAATAGACTAAAGTTGGTATTTTATAACTTACAAATTTTGATTTAAACGGTTTGGTAGGATAACCGAATCAAATTTTACAACACTACATTACAAGTCAAAAAAGCTAAAAATGTATGTGTTAGTCAATACGTACCACCAACGGGACTTAACTGTCGGTAAGTACCAATATTACCTAATACACTATTTAGTTTTTATAAACCTCCGTTTATCGACTTCTTACAAAAGTATTTTTTTTAATTTTAAAAGATTTCAGACAAGTGGTCGTCTCTTGTTTCGGAGGCAAAGACCCTTTTTGGATCACTGAACCAAAATATTTAGTTAGTTATGATATTGAAATGTGTTATTAGAGGTTTAAGAAATTTTAAAACTTGTATAAGATTGGTACACCAAGCGAGTACACAATATCGCACAGAGCGATGATAACAAAACTATCGATACAATACTAAAGTTATCTCAGTTTTATCTGATAAAAGTACGATAACCGACACGCATAACCGTTGGGAGTACACTTTTCTGACTATTTATTATGTTTCACAAACAACTTTGTTATTTAAAATATCTGTATGTTCTATGCAGTCTATTAAAATGCACTTTAGCTGGGTGGCAAGACACGTGAATTGTGTCCTACTAGGTCGCGACCAGAATACACCATGTACAATACCCGATATAGTGGTACGCTGCACCCGGCTATATCCAGTAATCGAGCAGGATGATAGGAATCTGTCTCTGAATAGGAATCGCGATTACCATGCACATGGTGTTAAACCCATCACAGTGATTATTTTGGTATGTCGCGTTTCGAGATCAGCCATTGGTTATCCAGCAGCCAAAAGGCTTGCAGGCCGGCGTGATAGCGAAGACCCGACGATGGAATGCCGATACCTCGATAGTCGCCGATATTTTTGGATTGTACTGTGCTTACCATAATGTACAGTGACGTTACTTTGCCATTTATCATGCACATTACGTGCCATAAAAAATGAACTGGTTTAGATCATTGAGATAACGATCCTATTTCTTGTGGAATTCCCGTACATTTACTCAATTGAATTTAATTAGTGACACTATCGCTTGGTAACTACTAATGATAATTATATAGTAAATTAATACATTGAGGATAAAAATGTTTTGGGGTAAATCCTCTCTGCATCATAGTAGCCACGAGTGCCAACAGCATTGTTTTTACACTAGCATATTATAATTTAGGTACATCAATTAATTATACTGTGTGTTAAAAAAAACGCGACTTTTTTCTCGGTCCCAATACAAATAAATTGCGTTCTCTGCAACCCTAAAATAAATTTAGCACCAAACTCAGTCTTATTATAATTTAATAACACAGCTAGCGCTCGCCTGAAAAGCTTTTTCTGTGTAAATTACATGGAAAACGTTATAACTCAACAAACATAATTGATGCAACAAAGATCGCGGTTTTGTTTTGTAGGGAATTTAATTATTTTCGATTGTCTCTAAAATTAGCCACTTTTTTGTACAGCTGTTTATATAATATATACTAGCTGAGCCCGCGGCTCCGCTCGCGTGGACTACAGAATACAGAATTTAATATATATCTTATAGTTTTCTCAACGTAAGTCATTTAAGCGCTCCAAAAGCGTCTTTTTCCGAATTGATTCAACATTATCGTCACTGCTTATTTTGTATGTTACTTTACCTTACAAAATATATCCTATAATAATAAAAAGAATTATGTAAATTAGATAACTGGTTTTAGCATGAAAAGAACATAAACTGACAGACAGGCAGAGAGACGTTGAGTTTTATAATATGTATATAGCAGATATATATATATATTAATTTAACTTGTTTTGTATATGCATTACAAACATTATTTGCTTAATTATACCAATATTTATAATACTTTCATAATAAAGGTCGGCCCAACATGTTTTCCTCCAAACTCTTCTCTATCAACTGTCATCTCAGTATTCACACCTTTTATACTTACTGTTAGATATAATATGTCAGTGTAAGATTATTGAGTCTGTGCTAATGACCTGCACTGTTTAACAAAATATTACAATATTATAAATAATGCTTTAATAATAAATTAGTTATCAAAGTACATTATACAAGAGCAAGTTGTTTTGGAACATTTTAACAAGTTATCATCACCAATAGGTGTAATTGACAGCCATGTTTAAATTGAAACAATATCCGACCTTGATATCAATATGTGCTGTGATGGAGTCATCATGGAATTCTTTACTATTATTACTCTCGGTAATAGATTCATTATTAACCAATTTTCACACACATGTTTATGGAAATCGAAAAATAACATCAAAAACGAGATAAAAGAAAGTAAATTTTGTTATAAATTTTGGTAGACGCCTAAAATAAAAACAAAATATTGTTTATAATATGTTAATTTGTACCTATACTGAAGATATGGCAATTTTTTTTTAAACTTAAGCTGTATAGTAATTTGAATAATATCTTGAGAACTAAGACACCTAAGCCAATATCACTTGTACATGTTGCACCCTGCCGAATAATGAAAGACAAAATGTGATAGCGGAGTAGTAAGGTTGTAGAGCTTGACTGAGTCGCAATATACATATGGTGAAGAACCCGTCACATTGATTAGCTTATGCAATTCATATTATGGGATCAGCCGATGCATAACCAGTTTCTAAGTTTTCCGTAACTGACGGATTGTTGATCTTTCAGTACTTGTCAGGCACAGTTCTGTCACTTTACAATGCTACTATTAAAAAATGTATACAAAGATAACCTAATAGGTACCTTCCTTTGATTAATAAAATTACTCTAAATGTGAAATGTAAAAGATTATTGGTCTTCTAAGCTCCTACCACAGTTATAGTAAGTTTCAGTTTTGTATGTACATATCCAATTTCTAATAAATCATGATACCATTTTCATAATGTGTCCATGGCCCAATTTGGGCTCCATACTGAAAGTACAAGAGCTATAAAAATTAACTGACACATCTAATCAGTAAATAAATAACATAGGGCTTCAAGATAAGATTGTGCAAAATAAACATTTTGTAATCCAATGAACTATGTATTTCTAATTAATAGTCATGTCTACTTGAATGAAACAGTTATTTTTGTATTTTGCATTAGTAAAACAATTTTAGTATTATAACACACTTTAAAGTTCAAAGACCACAAAGGAACACAAAATATTTAACATCTAATTGATTGTATAATATAAGAATTAGACACTCTCCACTCACGCAGTTCTACATTAGAAATATCCTGATTTTAACTCAAAACTTCAAATTCTAAACCTAGATATGAAGTTACGATTAAGTATAAATTTTTTGGAAGTCTTATAAAAGCATCTTAATAAAACCAGTTTCAACAAAAAAAAAAAAATGGATAGAATGTTCATGCTAGAATATGCCTTTTTAAACTCTCATCTTTACTGTGTCATCCAGTATTTATTATATCAGCATAGTACTAGTGTATTTTATTATAACTCATTTGAATTGTTTATAGGTATGTGGAATAGAAATACTACAAAAGTTATTAACCTACTGACCATTTTATTTACAAGCTACTATGTATTTAAATAAAACTATCATAAATAAATAAAAATTATAGTTTTTTTATAACAGCTCATTCTTATTGTTATACTAATATGCATCACCAAAACACCACATACAATTTGCACTATTTTCATAACAATATTTCCTTACCATAATGGGCTAAGATTTAGGCATATTGAAAATATCTGTTGCTCTTTGGCAGAGTGACCTTGCTAAGGTTTGGTATTTAATTTTAAATATTATTTATTTAATATTAGTTAAGATTAAATGTTGCTAGTACTAAAAATTTTCCAGCTATGTTTAGAATCTTACATTGTACTCATTTTATGACAGCAATATTCTATTAAAATCAAGTGAAGATTGCACTTTGATATACACTTACGTACACAGAATAAAACATTTCAGATAGTCATGAAATAGTAAAACTGATCATAAAATATTTGCTCTTTTCAACCATTATATTACAAACCTTACATCAGTTTTAGTAAGAATAAATTTTAGTATAATAGAAGTAATCAGGATTAATGTATTGTTGGAAATACCTGACTAGTACTAATAAGTATAAATTTATGAATAATTAATTTACTTTATTCATATAATTTATCTACATATAAATAGATGTTGTGAGTCAGCTTTGTAATATATTCTACAATGTACTGAAATTGTCCTTAGCTAATTTAGTATTTTTAAGTATTTGTTTAGCAAAAGAATTTAAAGCTGTATATTACTTTGAAATAAACACATTTTGAATTAATAAATTACACCTTATTTTTTACATCAAAGTACTGAAAAGTGTCACAAAGTTCAACAAACTTGATTGAAAACTTCAAAAATATACAGGACACATAACTACAATAGAATAGAGTACATACCTTACGGAACGCGAACAGCTCGTTTTGAAGCTTCTGTCTCTCAGCAGAGGGCTGCTGGCCCTTGCCGCGTATGAATTTTAGCATTCTGCCGGCCTGCAACAAACCAAGCACTTAGCCACTTCACCTATACCACATAAACAAACAAACAAGACAAAATCCTACCATTATATCATACTTCGCACGACACTAGCAAACCAACCGGCATCAGAAGGCCGACTAACTTGAAAAGTATGAAAACCAACTCACCGATTGAAGTGTTAGGACCACTTAGCCCCCGCACCCAGATAATAATAACACGAGACACTTCGAATCGCTAGATAACCAACAGATAACACAATCGATAGCCGGCGAACCCAAAAAACATGAAATGAAACCAGAATAAAATTCACAATAGCCATACTTTTATCTTGAGACAACGCCTTGGAAAATTGAAGTTCTGAGTAATAATTAATTTTATCACATCATACATATGTATTTAATGTTAGAATAAAAGAATACATACCTAAAGACGACAGTTTGTGTGGTTTTATTTATGAAATCCAAAATTAGAGAGATGACAGACAACTCAAAAACGGCGTCAGAAATACACACAAACATGAAACTAGCACTCACAAATTCACAGATGCACGCACACGAAACACACCCACACTGACATCGAAATGTGACGTGCCCCAGGGCTGCCAGCCTCAATTTTAGAAAATTAGTAGACGAATATCAAAAATTGGTAGAAATAGAAAGACTGTAAAATGAAATTTCAGTAAATGACCTACCCACCCTATCACTCTATAGTCCGACAAATTAGTGCACATGGTAGCACATCATTACGTCATTATACTAGACAGTACACTAAAGTAAACATTGTATCTTGTCTCAACAGTGTTCTTGAAATATTTATCTACAACCACTCGGTAGATAAACACGCACTAGGGCTGCGCTCTGACTGTTTCTTGGTTTATATTACCTACTTACGGAGTTAATTTACTTAATAATTCTATATTAAATTGTCATTATTATCTTTTTAGCAAAATATATTACAAATTTTTTAATCTTTAATGTAATTTATTTCTACTTGGGTTGTATTTCTAGTTTCAAAAGTGATTATATGTTAGTAAGAAGAGAATGTACATATATAAAAAATACGTATGTATATATAACTATATATTTTTTAATTAGTTAAATAAATCAAAAACAATTATCAATTCTAGGAATTAGGTAATATATTATTTCGTTATAAATTAAGTAACTGCGGCGCACTTGATACTATTGTGTACCGAAGTTCACCTAGATTTCGAAGTACGTCGTTTCCGCCGTCTGTATTTAGTTTTAATTTTCACAGCTAGGATGCCGGTTTTTTTTTTGTTTTTCAATTAGTCGTGTAGTATAGTAGGCAACAATCCTAGAGTGTTGAGTGTAAACTCAATAAGATTATATTTGATATTTTTTAAAATATAGTATAACATAAGAAATAAAAAATACATAAATTTTACGGTTATTTAAGACTATCTAAGCACGCGGTTCCGCTCGCGTGACTTCTAAATTTTTTTTATTTTTTTACGGAAACAATTATTTTTCTAAAATAAAAGTAGCTTTATTTACTCCTTATAATATGTGCTATCTGCCAGTAAAATTCCCGTCAAAATCGGTCCAACCTTTTTGGAGATTACCCGGAACAAACAGGTAGGTAGGTACTATGCATACTTTCATATCTCTTTAGTAAAAACCTGTTATTTTGACATTACAACAGACACTTTAATTTTATTATATGTATATATAGATGACAACACTAAAGAATTACGTTTAGAAATTTTTACGAAAAGTAGTAATACATTAGACTTAAGTAACTCGTATCCAGTGGCTTTAATAAAAAAATTACAATCGTTTAGAAATCCGTGCATTTAATTTGTTTACATTTGTTTCAAATTGAAACATAGAAATGCTTCATAACAATTTAATTTGTCTGCACTTAAAAATATTCAATTTAATAAATAATATGACGGAAGTTTCAAAGGTTTCGAATTATATACCTAACGCTTCACGGAAATGTTATATTGGTAACACAGTGTTTTTTTAGCGGGAAGTTTAAATTGCTGATTTAAACTTGGGAATTACATACAAAATTACCTATGTAACTTTATAAAGTTTTCTTATAGAATCATTTAATAATTTCACATTAATGATACTATAAGATGTAATAATGATACATATAGTACTTGAGAAATGTTGCATTAAATAACTACATATATTGACGCACAACTTAATTCATTTGTATTCTTGCTATTTTAGAAGGGTTGTTGCATGTTCGAAGGTTTTTTCACTATTTTATTATTTTATTCTATGGCTAAGCTGGACACCATAATATTTAATCTCTACATAATATTATTCAATTATCCACCGTAATCTATTAACTAAAAACCGTATTTGTATAATTATTTTTTGTTGACTACTAATAAATACTTTAATCATAAAATTATTATTCTTATTATCATTTTAGTTGCTAATTAATAAATAGGCACGTAGTTGTATAACGGGAATATCGTACTTCTGTTTCTTATTAAATTCACTTCCCCGATTGCGGTGTTGAATTTCATTTATGATGGCTTCCTCATCCTGTATTAAATTTAATAAGCCGTATTCGATTTCTTATTTACGAGTTTTGAATTTTATTATAACAAGATTTTTGGTTTTTCTTACATTATATTAAAAAAAAAATTACGTTGGTTGATACTTACGTTCCAAAATTTAGCGAGTTTAGTGAATCACGTTAGATTATTTTGTTATTGTAGCACGGCAACATTACGGTAATGTGCCTGATGATACAACCCAAAAACAACGGCGACCACCGAAATATTGACAATCCTCTCGGCTGCTGATATACTCTGGCTGATCGTTCGAAATACGATAAACCAAAAGAGACTCAATGTGACGGGTTTATCACTGTGTGCATGGTTCCAGTCGGGTACAACTACCTTACCATGACACTACCCCGCTTCATTAGGTACCTACTAGATATACACCGGCTATGAATGGCGATTGCTACACCTGGTGTGTCATTCGAACACAATTGTCGAGTTCTACTACAAGGTAATTATGTTATTAGTTAAATTTGGGTATTTAATTTTCGTTTGCTTATTAAATAAATCACTTGATTTAATTTTGTTTTATTTTATAATTACTACGTATGAATGTAGAAAACAATTTTTAATATATTTTTTTTTAATACAGAATACTTTACAAATTATGTAAGTAATTAAGTAAACAAAATTTAAAAAATATAATAAAAATATAATTATACGCAGATGTGTAGAACTTTATTATTACTTTTAATATCGCATTTGGATCTACGTTGAATCAAATATTCATCTATAAAATAACGAATGTCAGGAAACGACACATTGAAAATAAAAACCTAATTTCTCGCCGAATCTGTAGCGAATACAGGTCAACATACATGACGTATCCACTATTTAATTCGGCCTTCTAATAACTAATAGGTAAGTTTTCTTTGATATGAACCAAATACAAATGAGAAACAAGGAAACAAATAAAAATATATTCCTATCGGAGGTCTACTGCAAGTCTTATTAAACATTGAGTTTTATTACTTTTACACTATTGAATACTACTAATATAATTAAATGTATAATATTGGGTACTAAATGTTCAGTTGTATTTTCTAGACTGCTAGCATCATCTGCTAGTCCTTAGTAAAATCGCTGAAGAAATAAAATTATTTAAAGTGATTAGGTATAATTGAAGCGATTATGGCTCAGTGGTAGCGTGATTGGCTACTGCGTCGATCGACGTAGGTTTGAACCTTACAATGAGCTTGTGCTTTTGCTGAAGGAAAAAATCTTGATGAAACCATGGCATGGTGGACGGGCATTTTTTGCCTGGCGAACTACCACCCTAAGGGTGAAAATCTTTCGCCATGCATCTATATGTATGTTCTCGCAGCTACATTTGAGAGCCAGTTCCTCCTCGAGACTTTTAGCCGCACCACACTTCACGTACGCTAAAGAAACTATAAAAAATGTAAAATACGACGCAAACCTGCGAAGCATATGCGAATCGACTCCACGTTAATGTTTTACGCGTTGTTCTCGCCTTCTCGCATGATTCGGGTCACGCGTGGGTTTAGAAGGGCTATTCGTGTGTTGCGATTTATCTCATATTGTCACTTAACTAACATAAGGTGATATTATGATCAAACGCTAAAACTTATAAAAGTGTAAAGAAACAGAATGACATCATAAGCCCAAATTTTAGTACAGATTGTAGGTATGTTAGGTGGTTTAAAAGTGTGAAAATGTTAACAATCCAGCAATGGGACAATTTTATTGCTGAATAAACAATAAAATTAGTGATAAGTACTGAAAATATTCCATTTCAACAATGGAGTTTTTTTAGATCGTAATTCATAATTTACGAAGGACGATAATCCCTCCACGAAATAAAGGGTTCGGAATATTATTCTGACAAACTGACCGGGCTGATCGATTTTTTTTAATAAATTACTAGCTGTGTGTATTTACTGGAATGTTTTTTGTTTTATTCAGTTTCCAAGTAAAAAAAATCCGAATTTTTAAAATAGTGCCTAGATTTGAGCGGTTGCATATTTTATAGCGATTTCCAAAAAGTTGTCCAATGTTTCTAAAATTTTTACCCGACTACGAAAAAGGAGTTTTATGTTTTTATTTATGTATGACTATTTCTTTGTGTGTGTATGTCTGTTTCTTTTCTTTGGCATGCTCTTTAACCTAAACAGATTGATGGGTTTTAAAATATGAGGTGTCGTAAGATTCGTCTTAATTGTGGGCATGACATAGGCTAGATAATATTTAAGTAGGACGTTTGGGAATCAAATAAAAGCGCAAAAATAGGAACAAATATTCTGTAATTGTATATAAATAATTCTTTACATATTATAATCGATAACGCTTTCGGTCTTACCATCGATTTACATAATTCTTTCTTTGAATCATAAATATATTCTATAGTATAACATTAAAACTAAGTTAATACATAAGTTAAAATAATAAATAAAATCGATAAAAAAATCTACCAGCATGTTCTGCTGTTATTTTTTTACATAAACCATTAAACATTGAAAAATATAAAGCAGCGGATAACTGTTTAGAATAGAAATAACTAAAAAAAATGTTTATGTAACTTTAATGCCTGCTTATAAGTGATAAAGCGATTTATTGACATACAAAAATATTAATCACTGTCAAAATATACTTATCCTTATGTACATCTTTTTCTATATTTTCCGTTTTTACTCCGGATCTAGCCTTTAGTTTACGCTCTACTATGAAACGCTAATATTTGATAAATATTCGTTATGAATTTATACCTACAATTTATACTATAGAGATAAAATACAATTTTCAATTGATTGATTTTGTTATTGAATGAAGGCAGCGCACAGAGAAATCTCTTTGGAAATTAAGATCTTACAGAAGAACGCAGCCAAATAACCTTGTGTCGGGTTCTTGCGGTGAGTAGCATTTCCGGAGCTCCACGCGCTAGTGATATCTCGGTGTTACGATAACAGCTTACCATCACACGGACCGTACACTTGTTTGCTATCATAGTTGTAGAAACAAGCTATGCTATGTCCGTGTTAACTTTTAATTATATCTGTTTGAAAAACATTTAAATCCTTAATCAGTTCAAACTGGAGCAGAATAAGGATGTTAGATGTTGGAAGTTTTCGCCAGTCGGGTTCCATTTTGGACGTAAAATATGTAAATTGTTTACTCGGTCCCCAACAGTCACGCCCTCAGGTGTGACGTTATTTGCAAAATGCAGCCTCCTACGTTTTCGCGTTCAAAACTGAAATATTGTTTTCAATAAATACGTTCTCTTTTGGACGTGAATGATTCGGATACAATTTTAATTTCAAGTATTTTATTAAAGGACTAGCAGTGCCCGCGACTTCGTTCGCGTGGAATAGTGACTTTTAGTGAAGGGAGTATTATGACTTTCAGGATTTATTTATTTATTTTAAAACTCCTGTACAATAATAAAATGTACAATAGCTTTTTGCCCAGAATTAAAATTTTAAATGAATTGTTTCTTTGCAGTGCTAGACATTACTCTTTCATCTGTTAATTAAAGATTTGAACTATTATTATCCTCTCCTTCTGATGTTTTCATTTTTTTTTGTGGAATATTGAGGATTTTGGCTAGTATTCTGACCAAGACCAAATTATATTTTCTAGAAAGCTTGATGAAGCTTTACCAGACAAAGATCAAATCAAAAAGATATAGGAGGAACAGAACTTTTACATGTATTACATTTTCTACTAAATAAAAATAAAAATGTGACGTCATCTGTAGTAGAAACACTCAATTACATTATGATAAATAATTTACCTCATTCATTACTACTGTATTACGTATATTATTAACTATACCAATTTCTGTAGCTACTGCAGAGAGACCGTTCTCAAAATAAAAATTAATTAAGGTTTACTTACGATCTAAAATGGGCCAGGACCGGTAAGAAAATCATGCTAATATTCCTATAGACTGTGCCTTTTTAAAGCAGCTAGATATTGAAAATCTTATTAACGAATTTGCCAAAAGTAAAGCTATAAATTTGTAATTTCTATAAGATATTTTCGTCGTTTTCCATAAAATGTGTATATTTAAAAAAACGGGCAATTTAAATATATTTTATTTATACATTTTTTTTTAATAATTTGTAATACATGTTTTATAACTTTAACACTACTCTTTTGTAACTTGCAACTTGCGTGTGTACTTACTGTTTGCCTAAAATAAACATTATATACGAGCAACAAGTCTGAAGTGTTAATTCTGTAACGGTTACCTACGTAAAATTTTAAAGATAATCATATTATTGTTTTTTCAAATCATGTACAAAAATTAAAGGACCAACGAAGACAGAAACTTAACGGACGTTAAAATTTAACGTAGTAATATTTTGGCTCAATAAAGGCGCTTATCAGTATTTCGCACGACGACGGCTCAGAAGATGCTTGGCGCGTCCCTGCGTAGGGGACAGCAAGTCTTGTTTTAAATGTTAATTTTATAATGATTAGAAATAAACAATTAAACACTCGAATCTGGACTCCATTAAGTAAATATAGATATCAATCAAAACGTTACTTAAGTTTGAATGAGATTCAGAAGAAACTAAGTAAGAGGTTCGCCCGTGGTAGCCTCTGAAATGGAAGTAACAAGATAAAGAATACAAGTTAAACGTATTCAAAGTTAAGAAAGTTTTATGCAATAAATAACGATTTATCTGTCTCGTGTTTCTGCATTGTCAAACATTGTTTAGTAAACATCTTTCAGTGTGAAATTTACTGAGGACACTAACGTATGTTATCAAACGAATGAAAGTACACAACAGAACCAGCCATTCATATATGTATAGAGTGTGCCAATTTAGCGGTATTCCGTAAGCTTTTTACACCACACGATAAAATCAACGGACGGTAATTCTTTGTATTATTTTTTGGTACATAATAATAACCTAAAGCCCAAGTGATTGTCTTGTTGTATTTTGGTGATTGGTCTAATTAATTTCTATCATGTATAATATCATCATCTATCAATAAATATTAATCACAAGACTAGATATTAAGATTGTATAAAAACAAATTATGATACAAAGCATTAGAGATACTCTCGAAGAAGTTCCAAGTATGACGTAGTTCACTAAAATATAGGTAAATATAAGTAAATCTTTGTTATAAAACAAAGATTTTATTTTACCAATGACAAATTGAATTGCCGTGGCTAATTGTTTTAGGACCAGTTAGTGTTTGGTGGACCAGTGCTGATGTCATAAACTACAGCTTCCTAAGATCTGGCTAGACGATAACCTAGACGATAACGGCAAATCTGTATTGTCAATAATTGCAAACCATGATTAAAAAGTTAGCCAATAAACAACTGAGACTGGTCAATCTCTCTAGCCACTGCTGCTTCAAGACAACGCTAGACCCCATACTTCACGACAGACGGTTGCTAAATTAGAGGAACTGCAGTTAGAATTTCTCCAACACGACCGTATTTCCCAGACCTTGCTACAACATATTACCACTTATTTCGGAATTTGGACAATTTCTTGCAAGGAAAAAAATCAATCCGATAAGGATGTCCAAACCGCCTTCCAAGATTTTATTTATTTTCTTTTCCAATATTTTTTCAGCAATGCAATCAATTAACTACCTATAAAATGGCAAAAGTTCATAGATAACAATGGTACATACTTCGATTAATTAAATGTATAAAACGCTAATTTCATATGTAAGGACCTATTATTTTGTCAATACTTTATTTATGAATAATCAGACCATTCCGATTAATTAAAAGCAATCAAGTTACTATTATAAAAAACAGATTTTTAATTCGCCTCAAACTGCGGTAGAACATGGTAGAGCGTTTTATTTCAGTCTCGCTTTAGTAAAGCTACTCTTTTATTTTCTTATAAAATTGTATGATTAATGTAAAACTTAATTCAACCCCACTAAGGTTTAAAAAGCATTACAGTATCGTGGAGTCTATGGGTCTTCGGTGAAGCCATCGAATAATATAAAAGCGGTATCGTCTGGCCACGGACTGTTGCGCGTTGCCATAGCAACCCACATCGATTGACGTCGCCGGGCGCATCTTGCATCATGCACGACACCGAGCTAATAACCGCTTGTGCTTAGCGCTTTGTCTGCTGTAAAGACTAAGAAATTATCTCTACAGCGTTTTATTGTTTGTTATTTAAAATTATAACAAAACATTGTTTTTTTTTTGGATCGTTTTATCTCTCTAATATCTTATATTTATTAATTCAGCATCATCCAAGTACCTATTAAAAGGTTTGTTTTTCTCAAATCTGTGCATGTATATTATATTTGCCTTTAAGGAAAATATCTCACGAATTGATAAGATAAACCCAATCAAAAGAGTTTATTAAAGAGACGCTAAGATTTGATTGAATTTCCTTGGCTTCTTTTACGATGGTATTTGTTGTAAGGGCTCGCGCATAAAGGACCGGCTGGACGGAATTTAATTTCGTTGGATTATGATCTAAGAGATGTTTTGAATAATTCCCCCATCACAGTTCTTGTTCGGGCGAGCTAAAATAATTATAGAACGAATGTCGTCAAATTTCAGATCAATGTTAAAGGACTTTAGAAATTTTATGGTTGACTTTGGTTAGGAAGTATAATTGGTGTTTTTCCACATTACGATTTAGAAGATTAAAAGTTCTTAATTAGAAAATCTGTGGGAGTAATCAAATGTATTTTTGTTCGATATAAAAAGTATATTCAAGTTATTAAGCAAAGTAATTTTGGGACGAGTTGTCATGTAATTGTGGAATGACTGTATTTTAGTTTGTCAGGTATGACGGTAAAGGCCGAAGATGGAATGTTGATCTCTCGGTGGTCACTGTTATTTTTGGATTGTACTGTGCTTACCGTCAGGAACAGTGACGTCCCTTTGACGTGCCACTATTAACAAAAGTAAGTATACCGGAATTAACATTAAGTCAAAAAATTATCGGGAATGGATGATTTGTTTATGGTTCCAAATACTTTTTTTGTTAGAGTGGCACTACTGTTTTTCATTCTGGCGCGGAGTTTGATTTGAATCTGTCATTTAGACTAAATACAATGCTGTTTTTAGTTAGATAATATCTAGTGTGAATTGCGAATACCATAATGGACAAAAACATCGAACTAAGATTTTGTCGTAAATTTTGCATCGCCAATGGAATTTCGTTTTCAGAAATAATGAAAATGTTACAGAAGGCTTCAGGGGAATCAATTTTATCAAAAATAAGTACTTATGAGTGGTACAAAGCCTTCAAAAGCGGTCGAGATATGCTAGAAGATTTACCTCGCCTTGGTAGGCCCTCAACGTCTTCAATTGAAGTTAATATCGCAAAAGTGAAAAATCCTCATTCAAGTTTGAAAGAGATAGCCGCTGAACTTTCTGTGCCTCACGAGTCGATCCGTAGAAAGAGTCAATTCCGACCCAATATTCATGAAACGCATTGTTACTTGTGAACTGATGTGGGTTTACGAGTTTGACATACAAACTAGTCAACAAGCTTCGGAATGGCGCCTTCAAACGGTGAATAAAGTTTATTATTTGAGCGTTATTATTTGACGAAAAATTCATTTTCATTCGATATAATGCTATAATTTGCTTTTGATATTAACTCGCGATAATATTTCATACCATGATAAATTCCAAACTACATTTCGTCGCTTAAAACAGAATCACAATCACTGAGTATGTCTGATTGTTCCGTTTAATTTTTTAAGCTTTCAAGGCATTCAACAACATCATCGAATTGCAATAATACGGGATTCACTGCATCGATTCTGCTTTCCCACCTTGTGGCTGATAAAGAGTTCATAGTAAGCCTTAATTTGCCTTTTATTAAATTCTAGCGTTTGTTGGAACTTGAAAATAGGAAATAAATTATCTGTACAACAAAAAAATGTTTTTGCTGCCACAGAAGAATTAGTTACACAAATAGCGGATTCCAGCTATGACAACTGCAAGGTGTAAAAAATGTCCTAGGTTGATGGGTTACTGCGTTTAAGTAGAAGTAAAATGACCTCTTACTATTATTGTATGAGAGTTCATATTAGTGTGAACAAAACACCATTCTTTGTGACATATTGGGTTTACGCTACCCCACCCGAAATACCCGCCAGAAGTATGCTACGAGTCATCATGGTTGATATTAATCATAGTTTATATAATTAGAAAAATATAAGTATTGCATAAACCATCGAGGCGCGAGCCCCCCGGCCCGCGAGGCCGTAGGCGACGACCCACGTCGCCCACGCCTTACGCCGCCGCTGACTACAACCTTAAGGAGCAGAGCAGAAAGCATGAACGTCAAAGTACGGGAAGTAAGAAAAACGATAGGTAGGCTACACGGGTGCGTGGGCGGCGCGACGGCGCGTCGCGGCGCTGTAGAGAGTTGGTCAAATCAATTTAACACGAGTGTTACTGTGGAAGCCAAAGCTACTGTAGTAATAAAAGTTGCAAAATATCCATTTGTATATAACATACCCTTTTTTTGAGAAAATATGAGAAATAATTTAAGCATTTCAAAAGGATCTGTGTATTGGCAACCAGCCAAGTATATGAGTACTTTATTCCGACCGTATTGAGAAGTATATTGAAGGAACGTGTCATTACGTATTTTTACAGATTTTTTTGTACTCGTTGCTGGGAACTTTTGTATTGGTACGGCAGGAATACGCCTGTATGCTATTAAACTTTGAGGGTTGCGAATAACTATGATGGTAGATACCGATTATTTATATTTTTGTAAGGTTATTTTTTAAGTTTTAATGGCTCAGTGGTGATACGCTCGGACACTGTATTGATTTACGTTGGTTCAAATCCTTTAATGTTTTCGATTACAAAAGAAATGAAGATAAAGTCCATAGAATAGGGGAAGCAAATTTTCAAATGATAATCTGATATGCTAATACTCTTAAGTTAATAATCTGTCGCCAAAAATATGTGGGGCTGTCTGACAATAAAGCGCGCAGCAATTAATAAATTAGTGAGCGATAATTAAAAGCCTTTTTTAGGCTCAACGTGCAATCAATCTTCAGCCACATCATCGACACATTTTTTTTGTGTCTATTAAGATATTATTTTTATGTTAAGTTAAATTATTAATATTTTAAGATATATAAAATATATATTTTATCTCTACATACTGTAAATAAAGTTAAGTTACTTACCTTGTTTTGTCACGTTGCCAAACGACACATGTTAAAATGAAAAGCGAGTGACTCTATTTTTAAATGGCGCGTCATTTTTTCTATGTTTATGCCGATGGTCGTTCTATAAGGTTGTGTGTCTCGAGTTTTAAAATATGTTATTTTACCCCCTTAAACCCCAATATTAAAAGGTCACTCCAGTCTATAGCTATTAATAACCAACCTCAAAAATAACTAGCTTGGGTGTTTCAAGACTTAAGATGCAAGCTGTAAAAGCCGTCTGATGCTCCACGGCCCGCATGGCTATAAGTATAATCAGATCGAAAAATAAAAATAAAAAAGAGCCACGACAGTTCTAATTTCAAAAGCGAAGTGGAAACAACAAGCGGAATAAAACAAAGAACAACAAGAGGAAAATACAGGTGATTCTGCAAGTACATACAGGAGTGACTTGTGAGTATGTTTTGTTTTTAGACTACAAATAAATTCTCACTTAAAGCGTCATTTCAATACCAACGGGTATAACAATATATATCTATTTCTTCCCTGATAATACACATCTTATAATCGATATTGAGTTCATATTTTGCCAGTAAAATATGCGATCCTATACCACAGCACAGCAATTTATTATTCATCCCGAGTTCCGACTAAAAGCTTTCTTTGTCATTGACGATCACGTGGGACATATTTAGTAGCACGTTTATGAGCAAATATTAAAAACCAGGTTTAATGCACAATGACAATAAATATGTGTTGAGTATACATAAACTACACGCTTCAATTAATATTATATATTCAATTACATTCAAGATATAAAATATACGTAAAAAAACGTGTTTCTTTTTAATAAAATACTTAGGGCTTAGTTATGGCCAACGTAAAAACTTAAAGCGATGGGTCTAAAAACATAAAATAAATTCTTTATATGACATAGGCGAACACTTAAAAAGGACTTTTAAACATTCATCCCCTAACATGTTTAAATAGGGAGTTAAATGTGTTTGTTTAAAGCAATGATGGCTCAGTGGTAGCGTGTACGATTTCGCGTCGATTAACGTGAGTTCGAATCCCTGGAAGGAGCCTGACCTTTCGGTGAAGGAAAACATCGTGATGGAATCATAGCATGGTGGTAGGGCTTTTTCTAATGCCCGCCTGGCTAGCTACCACCCTCAAGTTCAAAATCTGTCGCCAAGCACCAATAGGTGTGTTCCGGCAGCTACACTTGAGAGCCAGTCTTCCACTAAGTTTAGCGTGTTATCATCTTGTGCCACATTGTTATTTAACATCAGGTGTGATTATGGCCACTACGCCAAACCTATAACGATAGGGAGGGGATTATATAAACAATTTTACATACAACAAGGAATTGGTAAATCGGAAGTAATCTTGTAAATCGGATTGTTGCCGATGGCTAGTTAACTATGTTAACTAGTTAAAATATGGTCAGTAAATATTTTGATCTGTTTTTAAATGTAATTGCAAATACGTCCCTGTATGATAGATTATTGAGTGTACATGTAAATTTAACGTTCAATCAATACGCTGAATCAGAATGAATCATGTGAAAACAAAAGGTATAGTTTCAGGGTCGCTGGCAGGCTACGCGCCACCCCTTCTGTGAAATAATACCATTACACAATGACTCAACACTTGGTAGTAAGTAAGCCAGTGGAACGGTTTACAGTGTTTTCGAAATTTATAAAATTACAAATTATATGTCTATGATATTTTTTGACCACTCTTGTTATCTTTTATCTATATTAAATAAATCTGTAGTTCAATCTTTATAAGTTTTTTTTCCTACATCCTACTAATATTATAAATGTGAATGTAAGTGTTTTTGTTACTCTTTCACGCGTAAACTACAAAACCGATCATCATGAAACTATGTACACATATTCTCGGAGGTAATAGAAGTAACATAGGATACTTTTTATCCCGGTAACAATTTTTTGTCGTTCACGCGAGCCAAGTCGCGGGCATAGATAGTCTTATATAAAGGGTATACTGATCAAGAATATGTTGTTTTTTCTGTTGTTCGTACGTCCATACTTAATTTAAAAACGGCTTATGCCCTTGGTCAATTGACAGGTTTTCAGAATTTTCAATAATAGTTTTAGAAATAGTAAATAATCATCATTTCCAACAAAAAAAACAAGTAGTTCTTAACAGATTTTGATGAATTCTTCTACAGGGGAAGTATACGTTTTTCCATAATTAATAAGATAAATAGTTAAAAAAAAATCAAATCAAATTTTCATAAATTCTCAATCGAGTCTGAAGAAATTTTGTACACGGAAACTATATGTTATTCCATAATTGATAGGCTACAAGAATTGTCATTAATAAGGGTAAAAATAGATTTAGGAGTCGAAACTAATTAGTGCGTAACAAGCGCATGCGGAGCCACGGGGTACCGCTAGTTATGTCATATAATTGGATAAACAAAACATATATAATATATATTTTTTATACAACTACGGTGGCAAACAAGCGTACGGCTCGCTTGGTGGTAAGTGGCTACCGTAGCCTATAAACGCTGTAACACCATAAGTACCATCAGCGCGTTACCGACCTTGAACCTCCCCCAACCCCAAAGAGCTTTCAGAATCCTGCTCACCGCAGGAACTTCAGCACAAGGTTGTTTGGCTACGGTCTTTTGGATTTCCTCAGTAGGTCTGCCCCAATTGGAGAGAAATCTCCAAAGAAATTGTGTCTCAAAACACACTCTCAAACAAACTCTCAAAACCAAGCCCGGTAAAGCTGTAAAAGCCGTAAAGGCTCCAGGGCCCCTAAGGATAACAGTAAAGTCAGTTCGAAAAAAAAAAACATTGAAAGAGCTGAAAGTTCTAATGAATGAAAAACACAAAATGACGTTAACGTAACGGTACGGCGTAGTCGATTGCTACGTTTGTAGCACGCCGTTTTAGTGTAGCAGAATTAATCTTAAACGAAAACTGACTAAATAACGTGAAAAGTGAATATCTTGTTATAGTCCTATATAGAGCAACCTAAAAGAACATTAAATTTTTCAATCGAAAGCTGGTAACTTTCAAATTCAATTCTTTATAATTGCAGTGACCATGGATTAATTTAACGATTGAATATTGGAGATGATTTTAGATGCTTTATCGATTGTTGACAACTTTTGTATCTATTACAACCATAATAATTTAAGTAAATTTCAAAATCGTGTAAAATAGTTATTTACCTTTCTGTCTGTTTCTGTTAAATCATTTAAAAGGAATATTGGGATTAATATTATATCTATCACTGATAATAATGATTGATCATCACGCACACACACACACACAGTCACTGATAATCGCTTTATTAATAAAATGTCACCGAAATATCTTTTTTCTTATTTTATCGTTAATCTTTTTTGGCTTACCGGCATATCATGAACAGTGGTGTTTTTCCTTTTATACATCTCATTTAATCTCATTATTAGTGTAAAAAAATAATTGCTTAATTAATATCTTCATGCAATTTAATAGGAATTTAAATGTTTCCCTTCTATTGTCCGTGTGTGAATGTATTTAATGGGTTTTCATAAATGCCTTTGTCATAGCTCCATTGCAAGCCGCGACACGGTGTGACAGCTAATCAATCCTCGTTTGCTAGCTTCTTGCCACCCCAAGAAACGTTTTTAATATCGCTACACGATCGAATGGCTTCTTAGAGAAACGACGACCCTGTGGAAAAAAACAACTATTGGCTTTTAGTAGATATGGTATCGTACATCGTATATATTGAAACAAAGAATGAAATTACTTTTAAGTTTATTAAGTAGATCTCACACATAATTTAAAAAATACTTAATAACGAGTTTTATTATTATATAATTTGTTTTTTTTCCTTCTATATAAATGTTTATGAAACTTAAATAAATTTCTTAAATAAAAAATTCTTAAATAACTTAAACAAAATTTAGAAATTAATACCTCTTTCCGTTCGCGTAGAATCTGCAATAAACACTAATTAAGCAGAAATACACCTGGAAAGACTATCACAAAAGTGAAATGGAATTGGGCAGGAAATGAATGCCAACCAGAGTGAAGGCAAGTGGACTACAACTATTAAAAGATTGGTAGCCACGTAAGGGTAAATGAGGCGTCGGATGTGCATCAGCTCGTTGGATTGACGATATTGTTAAAATCGCAAGTCAGTCCTGAACGACCGGCTCAGGACCGGGATGAGTGGTGTACAAGAAGGGAGGCTTATACTCAGCATTGGGCGATTACGGCATGAAAATGATGAAAATAATTATTTAGCAGAAATACAAATAATAATAATAATAATAAAAAAGAAATTACCTTAAAATTAAAATTATTACAAAGTCATAATTGTATAACTTGTTTTTGGGTTCAAAATTACTTTTCTAGTGCAATTTTATTGTTCTGCATAGTCCAACACTATTCCGATGCACGTACGATACCCAATTTAATAATAATATTTTGGAATTCCTTTATTATATATTTGTTTAGAAATGCTATTTACGATTACAACTCATTTTGTCACTACGTCGAGTGAGATTTCTTATTTTTTTAGTGCAAGGCAATCGCGAGCTTTTCTTGTTACTACAGATATTCTACTGAAACTCACATGTTTTCCATATTACTTAAATTCGATTATTAGAAAAGAATTAAATAAACAGTAAAAATATAGTTTAGTTTATAAGCTTTAGATTATTATAATTGTTCACTACTCACTACTGGTTGATGAAGGCTTCTTCCCATATAAAGAGGAGTCACATACGCACATAATGTGGGGGTCAATGATACCACGTTCAACTTCTTCTTAATAGACTGTATTTTCAGTATAAATAAGCTTTTACAATCAGACCGTATCCTAGGCTTAACTGATAATTCCAAGCGGTGCCGTCCATACAATTTGACACCATATTTAAACCTTCCGGATACTTATAACTAGTACATGGTAAATTACTCACACAGTTCGCCTATAGTAGGCCGTAGATTTAAGTATTAGTTTACGTAATAATAATAATCTAAAAAAATTGCAACACATGACACCAGTGTTGTTTCATAAACCGTAGGTAACCGTATAATAAAACACGACAAATAAAAACTCTTTATTGTACTTCCTAGTTCAATGTATATAGGGCACTTATACCTGTACATAAGCCCATCGTAAAAACCGTCCTATATTCAGTAAATAACCTTATATATAACACGTAAAGATACTTAAATCACACAAATAAATTGAAATATAAGTTCATTATTCTACCATTAAGCCATATAGACACGAAATATAGATTATCTAAGCGACAATAAGTACTTCTAACACATAAGGTTGTGTTATATCGAACCAAGTACACTAAAGCGTTGTATATAAAGACTTGTATAAGTATAACTTGTACAAAAAAAAACATGAAAATAAAAGATATAGGTGCATTCACCCAAACTTTAGGGATTATGCTTCACTTCACTTAACTATGCTTTACAACTTGTAAATATTAATGTCATTTTACTGCGAGGTGACCTAAGCTCATCTGTCCTCAACACATACACAAATAGTTTTTTTTTATTTGTATTTTCACCTGTAGAGCCCCTGTATAATTAACCAGGGTTCTGTTTTGGGTTGAAAATGGAGTGGCGATGCGTAAGTGTATTGACTCCTTGATCATAGACGTGTACTGTTGCAGCCAAATTTTTCAGTGCAATTAGTTTTGTCTGGGATGTGTGCGTAGTAGTGTATATAGCGCCTGTATTTTCGTGTCTATACATATATATGGATAGTTGTATCGATAGGGTAATACCAATAATTCGTGCTAAAAGTTTATCAATTTTTTTTTTAATTTTTTTTCTCCTTATCAATAATATCTAAATACCAGTACCAATTTTTACATGCTAGTGATTTATATGGTGTATACATAATTATTAACAAATAAACATTATACACCGTTCCTTACCAATTTCTTATATACTACTTATAGTTACGTATTTATTTATTTAATAATACTTTTTTGTATTTTAATAATTTTTTGCAATATTTAGCAAATATTTTAAAATGTTATTTTTCTTTTATAATTGTTTGCAGTATATTCCTATCTACCCTCATTCCCAGTTCCATTTCTAATTCGTATCTCTGTTTATTATACATGTTACAATCTACAACTATGTGAATAGCTGTTTGTGGTGTTATGTCGTCGCACATGCAAGCGGGGCTGTCTTTGATTTTGAATCTATGTAAGTAGTCAGTAAATGCTCCATGACCCGTTAGTATTTGTGTTACTGCAGGAGTCATGTCGATCTTCCTAACGATTTTATAGGCCACGGTTGCCTCCGGGAAGAAAACTTTGGTATTTTCGGCAGTATTTTCGGTAGTGTATCTGTTATTCCAAATCACGATTGTTTTATGCCTTATGTAATTCTTCACAAATGACACCGGACATTTATCGTAATTTGCACTAGTTTTGGAGAACAGTGCCGCTTCCTTGGCAAGTTCGACTGCTCTTTCATTACCAGCCTCGCCTGCGTGGGCTTTGACCCAGTACAATTTTACATCACCACCCTGGCGTCGGATTTCCATTATATTTTTTCTGGCCTCGAATGCCAGGGGGTGGAAGGTATCCAGGTTACTTAGTGTCTCCAGAGCAGCTCTGGAGTCACTGAGTATCCTGACCTTAGGTATTTTCTTTGCTATTTGTACTGCTTTGTGAATTGCAAATAGTTCTGCCTGATATACAGTGCAGAAAAGCTCCAATTTGTATTTTTTTGAGTTTATTTCCTTTCCGTGCTCCCAGTGAGATAGAGCGGCACCTACTTTACCGTTGATCTTACTACCATCTGTATAGATGGTAGCTACCAGCTCATGTTGGTAATCTTTTATCATCAGGTTTGCGGTATTTTAGTGCTCGTACTCTATCTCCATTTTTTCGGCTGGGTGGTAAGCCTTCAGGTAGCATATCCTATTCTCTATTTTCCTGTCGCCCAGTCTTCGAGAGGTTTCCCTCTTTTAGCCTCATATGTTTTGGCGGCCTCACTTACTCTCAGGTCTAGTGGGAGGAGTCCAGCCAATATCAGGGCGGCGTTTAATGATACCGTTCGGTAGGTTTTACAAATTTTTTGTGCGAAGCCTCTCTGCACTGCACGTAGTTTTTTAATTGATTTTTGTTTGGCCGCTGCCTCGTGCCAGACGCTGGCCGCGTACAGTATTATAGGCTCAATAACGGCCAGATAGATTTAACAATGTTTTAACAATGTCGGGATTCAGACCCCAAGTGATTTTTACTGTCTTTGCCATCTGACCGTAAATGTTTGTAGATTTGCGACACACATTCTATATATGTGTAAGTTATGTCATTTTATCGTCTATAGTGTCGCCCAATAATTTAATTTCAGAAACTACGTTAATTGGTATCCCGCCCATTCACATGACCGGGGTCTCGTATTTCAATTTTTTGGTTATTATTAAGGCATTTGTCTTGTGTGGTGCAAATTTAAGTTTATTAGCGAGACCCCACCCATACACATAGTCGAGGGTGTAGTTTGCCTCGTGTTCGGTTTCTGCGGCCAGATGTCCCGAGAATACCACAAATAGATATTGAGTCCATTCCAATGAGCCCAAACACGATACTTCTGCTGTAAATTGGTGACGAGTTAGGTAACCTGCAGATTTCAGATGAGGCTACCATATTTTTGCAGTGTCATTGAAATAATTGGATACCAAATTTCCAGTTGATCAGACCTGTGGAAGTTGTTCACGTCCTTTCATCAACTAGACAAGAAATGATAATTTGCAAACGGCTGAGTAGATTTTCTGAATCATAGCTACGAACACTGTCGATCAAGTAAGCTTTCTAACAAAAAAAAAACTAGATCAAAATCGGTTCAGCCGTTTGGAATCTACGATATCACAGACAGACATACACATCTACAGATCGACACACATTTTAAACTTATAACAGCAGCGGTATTTGCGTCTTGGGTAAAAAAAACAGTAACTTAAAAAAATGTTTTTGTCGATGTATTTATTATACTTATTCTAATAATCTTTATTTGCTTTTCCGGTTGAAAGTTAAAACATCAGTGCATTAACGCAAATTAGTACAATCGAATGAGTTTTTTTTCCTATTCTATTAATGAATATATAACATACAGGATACTTTAAAACCTCCATAACCAGAGGCGATAACAAACTACTATTATCAAAAATGATTTAAATGTATGTGACGTAAAAGTGAGTTTCCAAAGTAATAAGGAAACATACATCCGTACGTGCATCCAATTTCAACGGCTGACTGTGGACAAATGGATTTGGAATAGAAGCTAGAAGTATGCTTCCAATAAATTTGATTCCACCACCCACAGCCAGTATAGTCAAACACCTACTAGACTGCTCACTCACAATATGTTTTATTTTTAACACGCTTATATTGGCTTTACTTGTAACTACATAACTAACAATGTAATCAAATCTTAGAAGTCAATTTTAATCTTCTTCTAAATGTCGTATCTAAATGAAACTCTTTGTATGTATATGTAGTTCTGATTACATCACTATAATATGTTATCTTGGAGCTGATCTCATGATGGAGCTAGGAGGTGGATAGTGGTACACTTCAGTGGCTACTAGTAAACCCCTCGAGTTTGGGCTCATATGATTTGTTTTGACAAGTCCAATAGATTGGGCTTGGTAACGAGGGCCTGGTGATGGAGCCAGGAGTTGGATAGTGGAACTCTTCAATGGTTATTGGCAAACCCCTCGAGTTTAGGCTCATATGATTCATTTTGATAACTCAAATAGATTGGGCTTGGTAACGAGTAAGTTTTATAATTTTTAATGCTTAATTAAATTGTGTTTTTATTTATTTAAACTTATTACATTAGTATCTACCATATAAGTGTAGTTATATAACTAACGAAACGTTAAGTATGAAGGTGGACGATTATAGGAGTGGTGGAAGACCGAAGAAGGTATGGATGGATTGTGAGAATAATGATATAAATGTATAAATACTGAGACGACAGTTGATATAGGAGAATGGAAGAGGAATACATGTTGGTCCAATCCTACTTGGGTGAGATAAGAGTAAGAAGAGAAAAAAGTACCTTTGATATGATGATTGACAATGTAATGTGTAAACATATACAAAACATTGAATTTATTATAGGTAGGTACTTTATCATTGAATAAAATTTATTATACGAGTACTAACGCAAAAACTCCTTCAAATAAAAGTCATAGTTCAGAAGGCGCGTGGGAGGCAAATTTAACCTTCATAGGTTAACGAATCAGTTGGAAAATATTTTTTTTATCTCCAAATTAGTTTTGAAGTATATTTTCTCAGCAATTCAGTTGTGACCCATGAATAATAAAGCCTATTAAATTTCTCCTCTAGTACATATAAAATGTATTTAAAGTTTTTTGTAGCAAACGAAAAAGATATATTTATACTTTAGTAAATTAATTATTCGGTATGTTAAAAATATTTTTAGCTTTGCCATTTGAATATAACTTTTAATTCCGAGCTACACACTATGTTTGTATTAATTAAGATGTCCAGAAAGACTTACTAACCAGCTCAGCATTAACGATTTTTCCGAATCGGGATAAAATTTAGACATTGACCCTTCCCTTATGCATCTGATATTTTAAGCATTTTTCCAAACAAAATAAGTACACCGGTCTGCACTCCCCTCCACTAGATACAAAACTACGGTATCACGCTTCATAGTCTTAAGTTTTTGCTTTAGTAGTAAGTATCAATTTTCACTTCTACTATGTAACCTAAGAAATGAGTAATCTGTACAATCGGTAAAGTAGACCGCACTTCACTTTGATATAACTTTTTATTATTCGAAAGCTCGTGAGCCTTTTCATAGAGGGGGCGAAATTTTTCAACAACGGGAATTTTGTATGATTATGTTTTTTCGAACAAAACTGTGAAAAACGAAGACAAATCGGATTGAAATGAATCTTGCAATTGCTGATATATGGAGTATAACTACATCAAGCTTTAATCTGATCTGACAAATACAAATTTAGTTGGCTTTAGTGGGATTTGCTCCCACGAGCTCTGTGTACATTATAGACAGTAAGCAAGTTAATTATAAAATCTATACTACATATTATACCTACATTTAAAAAAACAAGAATACATACAACTATTATAAAGAGGTAAAGTTTATGAATATATTTATAGGAAGTAATGTCTGAAACTACTGATTCGATTCGAAAAATTCTTTTATTGATAGAAAGCTATATTTGACCTGTTATAGCTAGACCGCCTTAAGCGCGACCCTCCTAATGGTCTGCGGGACCCGGGAAGGGAACAAAACCGACCAACAAGCTAGTCTGTTGCCGACTGCTGGCAGCAATAGACGTTTGGCGTATGAGCTTAGCTTAGCTTTGCTTTGCAACATGAGATTAATTTGCCAAGATTGAATTACGGACGCCATGTTTTAAAAAACTATACAGTAAATTAAAAGTAATGCTTTAAAGCGTTTTTATTCAATTATATTGTGAATATATACTATTAAATTCATAGAAGTTTCACTTCAACTGCGTGTAAAGATAACATTCACAATTTTCTTTAAATGTAGTAGTATTTTGATTAGCATTTTAATAAAGACTTTTTAATATTATGTGTATAAAATATATTATTTATCATATTTGTCTCAGTTGCAGGAACATGCATAAATTATTGATCTTAAGATATAGGCTATCATCTCAATACCGTGTATATTCGTACACACCCGCCGTTCCGCATCCCGCAAACCAACAGGTCGGCCTATAGTTATAAGCTATATTTTTAGTTATTCATTTTTAAGTTATTATTTCGTGTACGAAGTCGCAAGCGGTTATTAATCAATTTCATTTATAAAATATAAACTTAAATGATGTTAGAGATTCAAAGGAACGGAACTTTTGAAATTTCCGACGGTACACGAAAGAGAAACTGGAATGCTAATTTAGCAAGTTCGTCGTACAATCTCTGCATCCAATTTAAGTTGAATTTTATTCTATGGGTTGTTTTGTCGAAACCAGTTATATTTAGTACATTCGGCGTATTTATGTTTTTGAATGACTTTAGGACCATATCACTCGACAGTCGTTGATGTTCATCGACGTTGGAAACATTCATTCAAGACGCTCGTTATTCGAAATACTACTATGTCAAAAAAGTAACGGGAAATGATAAATAATACACAAAATGTTAGTTATTCATCCAAATTATGCTCCATCCATCCATTCGCCTTTAAAGTATGCTCCTTCAGAAATGATATTAAATGATAACGAATAATCCAATCATAAAATATATTTTTAAACATTTTCCCAGAATTGAGTTTAGTTCTAGTCGCGAATTCTCTTTATGTCTTCTACCGAATGAAAACGAGTGCCACGAAGTGGTAATTTGACGTGAAGAAAAAGAAATAAGTAGGCTGGAGCCATATCTAGTGGTTACTCGATGGTACTTGTTGAGTTTTTGGCTAAAAATTCGTTCACAATTATGGCCTAGTGCGAAGGTGCATTTTCGTGGTGCAAAAACCAACAATTTTCTCTCGAATTGCTCTCTTAAACGCCGCATAACGCTCAAATAATATACTTTATCTACCGTTTGACCTTCCGGTAAGAATTCCGAGTGCACAATACCGCGATAGTTAAAGAAAACTGTCAACATAACTTTGACTTTTAATCAATTTTGGCGTGGTTTTTTCTGTTTAGGTTTAGTTGGAAGGCGCTACTTCGAAGCTTGTTGATTAGTTTGCATGTCAAACTCGCAAACCCACGTCTCGTCACCAATAACAATACGCATTGTTATTGTCATAAATGTAGGGTCGCAATTGACTCGTTCTAACATGTCCTTAAAGACTCATATCCGATTCAGTTTTTGGAGAAAATTCAGTTCTTTTGGGACTAGCCGAGCGGCAACATGTTTCATACCCAAGTGATTATTTAAAATTATACGGATCGGCTCGTGAGAAACAGAAAGTTCCACGGCTATCTCTCTTAAATTTTAATGAAGATTTTCAGTCACTATTTCCTTCTTTTACTTTTGCGATGTTAACTTGAATTGAAGACGTTGATGGCCTACCAGGGCGAGGCCTATCTTCCAGCATATCTCGACCGCTTCTGAACGCTTTGTACCACTCCTAAGCACGTGTTTTTTGACAAAGACGATTTACCGTAAGCCTTCTGTAACATTTTCAGTGTCTCCGATCACGAAATTCCATTGACGATGCAAAATTTACGACAAACTCTTTGTTCGATATTTTTGTCCATTATGAAATTCGCAATACACACTAGATAATATGGTCTAACTAAAAACAGCACTGTATTTAATCTAAATGACAGATGCAACTCAAACTCCGCGCCAAAATGAAAACTAGTCGTGCCAATCTAATAACAAAAAATTGAATTTGGAACCATAAACAACATCCATTCCCGTTACTTTTTTGACTGAATGTAGGCGCTGCTTATATCCAGTGGGTTCTCCCAACTTTCACCAGGTCGTCAGTCCACTTGAAAACTTTTCAGCCATTTGTTCTACGAGCGATGTTCTTCACTGTAGCCAACAGCGATTAATTATATTAATCTTTACTCAAGACTATTAACAATGGATTTAAATGAAGATGCAATTAGTATACCAAACGAAGCCACGTATCAAAAATAGCTGATACAATTATGGCTCAGTGGTAGCGTGTACGGTTGAAAATGAAAATCTGTCGCCAAGCACCTATAGGTATGTTCCGGCAGCTACACTTGAGAGCCCACTAGGCTTGCATGCCACGATCTTCGCCATGTTGAGCTACATCATCACTTAACACCAGTTAAGATTTTAACGATACACTAATCCTATAAAGAATATTAAAAAAATGGTTGAGTAGCGAATTAATAAATTCCCCTGAAATTAGTAATGATTCTGAAGAAGTTATCATCGTTCATGAAGTAGAACCTATTACTGAAAATATAAAATCAACGTAAGGTCACTAAATAATATGAGTATACCCGATAAATTATGATTTCCGTAATTTCCTGCATGGAGGATCGTTCAGAACTTTGCTCTATACAGCTCCCTGCTATTACGGTTTGATATTTATTGTCCAACTTACTTCGACCGCGACCGGTGCGCCGTTGATAACGCTATGAAAAGCCATTTTGCGAGTCAATCGCCATCTGCGATCTCCCTTACATTTACAAGTAAAACAGAGATAGATATATACAAATAAATATTTTTAATGGAGTAACTAGGTGGAAACTGTGGTAGGTTTAGTTGATTTAATATTAGTTTTTTTTACGGATTTAATAAATTACTTTCAAGGGTTATGAAGTGTACGTGTTTGAATATATGGTTTATGGAAGGTGCTTTCTGAAACTACTGATCTGTTTCCAAAAGTTCTTTTACTGATTGAAAGCAACGTTTACGTTGTAGGCTATGTATTATTTTTATAACGTTTTTTATATTGTACTTAATGTGTACAAAGTCGCGGGCGGCTATTAGTAAAATTTAGATACTTAATTATTGCATGTAATCTATAGCAAAGTAGTTTTTCTGAAATTATAAATTTGTGACTAAGCAGCTATATCTGCGTCTGTCTACTTAAAAACCAGTACAGCTTCCACAATATAACAATAGTGACTTGGCCACATATTTCCATCCAGATAATGGTAATTAATTAGGCCAGTATTGATAAGCAGTTTTCGAACTTAAGTTATTGTAATTGATGGAGAAGCAGTAAGATGTTATCGGTTCAACTAGTTCAGGTTCAACCCTGTGGCTGTTCTACCCACGTTGCGGCTTCTGGTACGCGGCCACCGCTAGAGAACTATTCAGACCCCAACGGCCATTTCCACTGCTACTTAAGTCTAACAATTCTTTGAGCTACGTCGGTGACTTTGGTTATAATGCGAATCTCTTCATTTCTGATTTGATAACGCAAAGAAACTCCAAGCATAGCCTTATCCATATCCTCATATAGCCATATAGCTATATAGCCATAATCTAAACAGATTAGAAAAAACAAGGTATTTCAACTTATAACCTTAATAAAACAATAAAAATAATAAATTTCCGGACATAATCTAAATAAAAAATCGACTCGGTAAAGGGCTCAATAATGAAATATGTTAATAGGCGGCTTTCAGGTGAAACAAAGGTTTGTAAAGGGCCAGCGGACGCTTCCGGGCTCGCAACGGATCGAGTACACCCACCCTACAGATACAGTGAGCAAAGACTAGGTAAATATATAATAGTAGGTTATGTACAAGTAGTTTAATAAAACTAAGAAGTACCTAGAATTAGTATTTATACATGAATTAGAAAGTGGAAAAGTCGGCTGGGCCTATTTACCCCAGTAAATTTATAGCATAATAATATATAATCTATACATGTAATAAAATTGAATTGTCTGTTTGTAATGTCAAAATACAAAACCATTTTTTTTATTTTTGTATGTCTGTCTGTTTGGCTCGGGTAATCTCCGAAACGGTTGGACCGATTTTGACGGGACTTTCACTGGCAGATAGCTGATGTTATAAGGCATAACTTAGAAGTTTAGAACTTTAGAAAAATAATTAGAGTTCCGTATTAAAAATTAAAAACCTTTTTTAGTAGTCCACGTGGACGGAGCTGCGGGCACAGCTAATGATAAATATAATACTTACTTAGTTTACATTTTATTAACCACTATTTTATGATAACACACAATAGAAAAAATATTTTTTAAACTGACGCGTTTTCGTTTTTTTTCATGTTTGTTTGTTTTCTATAAACAGTATTATAAAAATACACTTTAAATTTACTTAACTAACACCTTAAGTAAATGGGCGTTACTCGATTAAATTATTTAAATATACTTACGTGGATGAACTGTAATCAGTAATCAGCTCAGTAATCACTGAGCGAAAACATCACCTTTGTAATATACACCTAATTAAGCGTACTCCTAAACTAGATCTTAATTTGTTATATATATCTTAAGTTGATCAAGAATCGCAACCAAAGTTTTTTAGTAATATACCTAGTTTCAACATGAATCGAGTGACATGTCTACAAAAATGTAATCCTTGTTGATTTCGCGTGTTCTTCGCGAAAGGGCGGCGCGGCGCAGGCAGGCTTTGGTCAGTACCCCGCGCGTCGTGTGTTAGACTGCTTGCGTCTACCTCGACTCATATTCCCCACCGGTATACATTTGCATATCTGAATATTCCACCTTTGTTAAACGAGATGCAATTTTAATTAAAATCCTGATTATATAATCTGTGAAAAAGTATAACATAACTTTTTATCCGTTAGATATGACGAAGAGTTTAGATTAAATCAACAAAGGTAACGTATTTTTATATAATTTATTTTATATTATATTATTAATAATATGTATATTAATATAATTTTTAAGTAATGAGTAATAATTGATGTAAACTTTAACTATTTTAATCTGTAAAATATAATACATTACCACGGAATAAATTACCTAATGAAAAAAAATATTATAAAAAAGCCACGTTACCAATACTCTTACGGTTTACTGGATTTTAAAGAACAGCTTAAAAAATACAGGTTACATTGTTTTCAGTTTTTACCTCTTTAAACCAAAATACTTGTAAGAGAAAATGTGTTTTCTTAATTAAACAATAGGTCCTATATTCAACTGAGAATATTTTTTCTGTTCTAATGTATTAATCGTGTTTATTAATAATAAAATCAGATATTTTCTCATGTTTGTGTCACAAAGGGCAATGGATTTTTACACTGTACCTTTTTTATCATCCTTGTTGTAAGGTGCCTATAACCCTGTGATCATCCATCTTTGTGTGTGGATTGGTTATTTGGTCAGTACCTTGCTTACCCAATTTACGTTGTACCTTATTCTGTATTTTTATATTTGTATATACATATATAATTATAAATCCATTATTTCTACATCGAATGAGGATTAAGCTACTTATAATTTAAATATTTATTTTATAATAATCTATTTATGTGAAAAAAAATGTTCATAATTTAAAACTGTCAATCAACAATATTAGTACAATGAATTAAACTCGATTAACAGCTCGTTACTCATGGTTACTCTGTTTGTTAACAAATTAGTAGATAAAAATGCTTTCAATGCGTATTATATACGAAATAAATCTATTCAACAAACGTTCGCTTTGTTGCAATGAATGTTTAACAAATGCGATGAAAATAAAAGCTGGTAAGCCGATTGAATGAAATTCGAATGAGTATCTGAAAAAACGTTTCTGTATCTACTCTACTATATAAAATTCGAGACATAATTTATAAAGTGTAGATACAAATTGAATGGTACAATGCAGAAACAGAAATAAAATTTTCAATGCCTTTGGAGTTTTATATTTATGGCTAGCGCCTTTTCGTGGTTATTTTGCAGTAATTATTTTCGTCAAGTAATTACTTTCAGTCCTTCACACCTTGTAAATATCTGCTCTTCTGCAAAGACAGCACATCATACAGAAAGTCTTTATATATAATCTTTATTTATCTACTATACATATTATAAAATTCAACCGCTCTCTGTCCATTTATGTTCTTTTCACGCGAAAAACCACTTATATGATTTATTATATATTTTGTTACATAAAGTAATACACGAAATAAACAGTGACGATAATGATGAATCGATTCGGAAAAAGACGCTTTTGGGACTAAACTGCTTACGCTGCGTAGACCATAAGAAATATATCAAATTAATGTACACCCTAATTGTAGATCTTAAAAAGACCTACAAAAAAGTCAGCGATGGCATATATCTATTTTCTAAGGATCACCCACAATAACCATTTTTGTCTTCCGTCTTTTGAAAGGGTTCGCGCGTGCGCTCGACCGACGACATTCTGTAGTCCACGCAAGTAGAGCACAGCTAGTAATATATACAAAAGAAACATCTTGTATCACAGGCGTACGGCCTGCTTGATGGTAAGCAGTTACCGTAGCCTATGGACGCTTGTAACACCAAACACATCACTAGCGCGTTGCCGACCTTGAAGCCCCCTTCCCTAAAAAGCTCTGGAAAATATATACACCGCAGGAACATAACAAACAAGGTTATTTATTTGGCTTTGATCTTCTTTAGGGTGGAGGTATTTCACCAGTTGGGCTTACACAACTATAGAGAAAATTCTAAAAAGATTTCTACTAGGGACCCTACTACCCTAGCGTTCTACTCCTACCTCTGTAATAGTTGACTGCATATCTCTTTTACATAGATATAAATATTGTATTATCTGTTCTATACCTATAACATACATATATAAAGTATTTTATTGTTGTATATCGAAAAAAAAACTATGCCGCTAATGCAAATTCCACAGCTAGCATTCATGTATGTGTCTGTAAAAGTATTTACGTTGAATATTCTCTGAATTCGAGCGACTGGTGCAATTTTGCCGGCTGCTAATTCTTTTCTGACAAAAGAGTATTTTTTACATTTTACGAGATGCATTTTAATTGTATACTAACAGTTTTATATATCTATTAATATAGATATTTGGTAATTTATTATCAATACTTATTGAACCTATATGGTCCTGAGACATTTTCCAAATATAAATTCTAGGATTCTGGCAACAGCACTTAAATACAACTATTCCTGGATACTAACTAGTATTAAAAAAAACATTCCGTTAGTTGTTAAACACCACTGTACTTTTATCTAGATTTTTTTTCTTGGAAACACAGTCTACCTACCATGCCTTTATTAGTCTGGATTTACAATTGAGCATCATATGCTATCATTTCAGGAAAATCCTGTATAAAAAATTAGGTTCTTTCTAAACATAAACGGATGTTTGTAAAAAGTGGGTATACTAGATATCTTTTTATCGTCATCATCATTTTCAGCCCGTGATCGCCCATTGCTGAGCATAGGCTTCTCTCCGCCAGCCACTCATTCTGGTCCTGAAGGTCTGACCTACAATTTTTACAATATCGTCAACCTGACGAACTGGAGGCCGTCCGACGCCTTGTTTACCGGTTATTTGGCCACCAATCCGTCAACGTTTTACTCCACCTACCATCTTACTCTGGCTTGCAATATGTCCCTAAACATTTCTCTAATAAGTATGAACTGTAAATCGTCACCTATAAATAAAATTAATCAAACATTTCATTATAAATTCATTGATTATTTTCTAACGACTCTATCACAAAACCATTATTAGTGGTCTATGAAATACTTCATACGATAATGGGGAATATGTTCACCCTATCATTATAATTTTAAGCCTTGAATTATATATGAAGTCAAGCTAGGTGTGATTAGATTTGAATTACGTAATGTAAAAAAAATTTTGCGTGTCAGCTCTGACGTGCGACTGGAGTTTACTCTTTGTTTACGATTGTCTTGGAATATGTACAACGAGCTGTGCCCCACAGTTTCACCCGTGTTAAATTTATTCGACAATCTCTTCACGGCGCCGCCGCTAACGCGCCCGTGTAAAGAGCCCTATCGTTGTTCCACTTCCCATACTTGTAAAAACTTGCAAGATTGCTTGATGTTCATAGTTACTGGTCCGCTACTAAGGGTCGTAACGTGAAGTTATCTTCAGCTTTCAGCTTTATTGCACGCCTGTAAAGCTCCCAGTCGGTATGATTTTCTCCGACATTTTCAACAATCATAGTCAGCCATTTACAGCACTGCAGCCAGTTTACATAAAACATCATCATCAATGTACAATATGATCATCAGGGGATCATATTGTACATTGAAGTTACTCGAAGATTCGACCCTGAAAAACATTATAAAAAATAAATTGAATATTTCTCGATAATTGAAAATTATATTTCGTTTGGGTGGGATCCCTATGAACCCTTTAATATACAGCCACCACGACTTAGTGTTGCAAAAATAAATATCTCTTACCAATATAACACGACAAGTATTCCAACGGTATTATAATAAAAATGGTATCTACTTTGACTGTTGAACTCGCCTTACAATAAAATATGCCATTAAAATAACAAAGACAAAGGATCAAAGAATATCATGTATAAACATACACCTATATACAAACTATGTATCTTAATTTTGTTGACAAAACTTTCAAAGGGATTCCTTTACTATATTTTCTTTTCATGTTCCGTGTAATATAATCTGCTTAAGGGAAATCTTCTTCGCAGAATATTAAAAAGAATATTCTTTGTAATCAGGTACCCATATCTTCATACTGTATGAAAATATAATAATATCCTACAGTTCTATAAACATAAAATATGGTTTACACGATTTGTTTATCTAATAAAATTATATAGGTAATTTACTTTACAAAAAAAAAAACTTACACCTTATGTATATACAAGGTGTAACATTGAGATGTGTCAGCGAGGGGTACTCTGAAACTATATGAAATAGATTTTTTAAAGAACCATGACATCATTTTTAAAGATAAGAAAAAATGCATTCATAAATTTTCAAAAAACTTAAACTTACACACGATATTGTATTATATTTATATTGAATATGCTAATAATGTATTAATTTTACTCATCGAAGAACCTTCTCCGAGAACGTTAATATAATATGAAGCCGAGATACAGCGTAATTATTGGAACACAGAGCGGAGAGGCGGCCATTACCTTTTAACTAAATTATCTATAGCGACGGGCCAATTAGTTAGCATGCAAACTCCCTTACCCGCAAATAGCTTTGATACACATATAGCAATAATATTTTTCTAATAATTTCGAATGTATAAAATACTATTAATATTCTTATCTATACATATTAGGTATAAAATAAAGTCCCCATGCTTTTCTGCCCGGCAACAGTTGTATTCGTCTGAAATTGACTAGTTTCGGGTGGCTCAATAAGCATTGAAACTAATACTTTCAATGCAAGCTGCATTGAAAATTAATTGCACTGTTTAAGTTTTTCTTATATGCTTTTGAACAATATATGCCAAATGCACTTCCATTTACAAGGGTGCTCGTGTAGTTCGTAGTCACAAAGACTTGTTGCCCTTTCACTTCGAAACCAGAGTTTCTCGTGTGCTCTATTTCCGCCGCACGATATGACTCATTCAAATTTTCATACTGTACAACCCGAATGGATTGTGACAATCATGCATATGGTGAAAAGCCCGTCGTAATGATTCGCTTTTTCAGCACTTTATGTATTATTATCCTTAACTTCGGTCAAACCGTTTCGGAGATTACCGGGAACAAACAAACAGACAGACAAAAATAAAAAGATATATATTTTTTGTTATAGGTACCGTGTATTCTTTCATATGCATTTAGTAAAAACCTGTTATTTTGGCATTATAAACAGGCACTTCAATTTTATTATATGTAGTATAAAATATATTTTTGTTTCCTTTTATACATTTTAAATTATCAATTATAGAATACAATATTAAAGATTAGTACACGGATACTGAACAGGTACTGTACTGTTATTATACGTGTATTCTTTTCTACATACTTTGTTCATATATCCCTTCTATAACGCTGGTATAAGCTGGTATAATTAAAACAATTGGGCTGATGTGAGCAACGTGTGAAATGAAGTGAGCACGCTGAAGTGAACAAGCGCGTATTCCCGCAGAGGGCCATTCACTGTGACGTCACGTCGGAGCGCAGTCGAGCCGCGCCGGCCCTCCGTGCATTTTCAGACCGCTTATTTCTAACACAGGGTCCTTCGTTCATTGTTCCAACACTTAACCTCACTTGGTTAAATTAAATCTGTACCTTCCTAGCTATTACTTATTTTTATATATTCTTCGAAACTGTGTTGCTTTTGTTTGCAATTTACGTAGGTACACAAAGTCAAAATTAGAACAAACTCATTATTATAGGTGTTCTTAGTCGTAGATGTTTGTTGCTTCTTGTATTCACTGGAATGTTCAGAATAGAACTGTCATCGATCGGACGGTGGATCGCTTATATGTCCGACAAAAATGGGGGCTCGAAATTTCGGGAGTACAATAAAATTGATTAATGACAAATTAATAACATGCAATTTTTAGAAATTGTTTGTTTACATATTCGATGCGATAAGGTTTGAATGTGTGTGTATTCCGCGCCACTGCAACAAATTTATACTCCATGTTTGTAGAGAATCCTAGATTTTTACAGATATTTCTGTAGTGTTCGGAAATAGTACAATTTTTTATACTTACATGATTGTAACAATACATTAAAACTACACAATTATGTTATGTATCATTATTAACACAATTTATGTCTTTTTGTATCAATCTACACATCTGCATTTCATCAGATTTTTATGTTAAATAGACGATAAGGCCGAAAATCGGATAAACAGATCTAACAGATAAACAGATCTATTTGTCAAGCACATTCTGCTTAACATGCTTGACGACGTCATATTGCCAATTTTAGAGTGGTAGGCAGCCAACTAATATATAATGTAGAAGTAATAATATAAAAGTTGAATTAGGTATTTTGTAAACAAAATTTCAACAATTATCAGCCCTAACACGATAGGCAATCGTGTCGTTGCTTGCACCCCGCAGTAAAAAAAATAAATATATTCGAGGCGGAAATTCCAGCAAAACGACACCACAGTTAAGTTTGTTACATCAGTCCCTGTGATAATTAAGTTACGAGCAAGTTGTGCGCTCCGTGCTCAGTTCTGTTTACCACGCTCGCTTGAAAATCGTCAGGGTTTATTAAAAACCTATGTTTTAAATGAAATCGCTTGTTTGCAACGTTTATATCAACAGTCTTTGTCAACAAACGATATTGCTTTTTACTCATTTCTACCGTCGGCGTCTCACGCCAGATGTTACAAAATATTTTTCATTCATAACTTAGGTACAGTTAGTAGACAAAAATAAATCGTATATTTTTATGATCTAAATTTATATAAGTAGTCTATATCAAAACAAGTTTTTTGGTCAATTTATTTTTATACATAGGTATAATGATTGATCTTGTGCTGTGGGCAATATATTTTTATAACGATTATTGTAATGAACTCTGCAATGTGCGTCTATTAAGTGCAATAATGCTGAAGAACGTGGGTTACGTTATATTTATATACAAATAATAACATTGAACTGTCTGTTTATAGTGTCAAAATAAAAATAAAAATACATAATGTAAACAAAAATTAAAATACTAAATGTAAAAATCTCCGAAACGGTTTGATTGATTTTGACGGGACTTTCACTGGCAGATAGATGAAGTTATAAAGAGTAGCTTAGGCTACTTTTATTTTCGATTCTGCAATCCACGCGAGTTTAACATAAAAGACATTGTGATGCAACCATAGTATGGTGACAGAGCAATTCCTAATGCTCACCTGGAAGGCTTCCCTTCATTAATTTAAATAATCTGTCGCCGAACACTTACCGTTTTATTCCGGCAGCTTTACTTTGAAACAAATCATTTTTTTTGTTTTTGTGATTTTTATTCTACCAAATATATCAGTCCCATTGTAGCCCATCCTTTATAACATCACATCAAGAGAGTCGCTGATGAGATAGCACTACAAGGTCATACAACATCTGAATAAGGTTCTGCCAAAATGCTGTGAAAACACCTATATCTTGACAGTTCAAATTCATGCTATTCACCAGCGACTCCCTTTCGATCTTGTTCTTGGCACACTCCATCAGTAGGTGACGCACATCATCAATCTTTCCACATATTTTACAATTGGGTGACTCTGCTTTCATCATGAGATATCCAAATTTTCCAGATAGATGGATGGATGGATGGACGAGTGCCCTGAACGAAGTCTTAATGCTATCTTTATATATTGTCGGCTTAAATAACATTCACTAAACCAAGGTTTATGAAGACGCTGACACTGTATTGTTTTATACCAAATGCCTTTTACTTAGCTTCTTTCATCAAAATATTCATTCCAGTTTTCATAACACAAGACCTATTTCCAGGCACAACACTTTACCGTCTTCGATCATATTAGATTGTGATCAAATTATAACATAAAACACATTACAAAAAAAGTAAGAATTCATTTGATATATCTTAAAGTAGACAGTATCCTTTAAACCGTTGTTACAAATTAATATAAACTAAATAGATAATTGATTCAATAAAATTCTCTGTTACTTCCGCCTGGAACTGATTAGCAGTTGTAAGGTTTTTCTGCAACAGAAGATTTTTATTATATTTTAGACCCGATCGTTATTAGCATTTTTTTTGTTATAGGTGCCTTGTATATTTTCATATGCATTTAGTAAAAAGCTGTTATTTTGACATTACAAACAGACACTTCAACTTTATTTTATGTATAGATAACTTAATTTAAAATATTCCATCAATCGAATTATAATATATGCACGTGATATAAATACCTCTAAATCTTGGAATCGCATTAATTCTATGTAAGAATATATGGAATAATAATAAGTCCGTTTATTGATGCAGACAGTTGAAGTGTATTTGAACATAGATCCTTTTGTGTTATTCGATCTACAGCTATACTAATGTTGTTTGTATGTTTGTTCCAACTTGGATCTACCTACCTACCTATTGTTCACTGTACCTATTGACCACTGTAAATATATTATATCCTAGGTAGTCGACAAGATTTTTTAAGTATTCATATAAAAAAGACAAAAACCTTCTGTTATTCATATGATTTTAAATGAATCCTAGCCATATTGTGTATTTGTAAAGTGTAGATTAAACGGCCGACGTTCATTTGTTTTTCCACCGCACATCGCCGGCGCTCAGTCGAGTGAATAATCGATAGAGTTGGCTGGTAAGGGCGGAACAAAGCCGAGAGCTCTCTATGCAACTTACTGCTGCTATTCCTCAATGAACTCATTCGCATTCCACAGTTGTAATCAGCGTGACAAAGAAATACACTGTATATTTTCTCAAAATGTATCACAAATTTTTCTATACACTGAAATTCATAGGGCAGGTACACTGTCGTACGGTATATATCTATACTAATATAATAAAGCTGAAGAGTTTTTTGTTTGTTTGTTTAAACACACTAGTCTCTGGAACTACCAGTCGAATTCGAAAAAAACCTTTTGTACCTATATGATAGCCATATTCATGAGGCTATAGAGTATAGGCTATACAACTTCACGCAATGAACCTCGCACGCTTCCATACAGACTGGAATATATCTTACTGAAAATGTTGATTTTGCATAATACTACATTGGCAATATGCTTTGGTGAATTGTTTTAAACTTTTTTAAATGTAATATCTCGGCAAATGAACGGTGCTGTTTCTAATGGTATACATAATATACAATTCAATATAAACAACAGCGACCACCGAGTGATCGAAATTCATCGGCGGTCGTCGCTATCATGCCGGCATGCATAAATATCACTTCACGTTACGCTTGAAGGAGCCGATGTGGTAAGAAGGAGAGAACACACTGGTCAGGAGTTGGTTCTACAGTTTACGGTACGACAAAGATAAGACATAGAGAACTTTTTAGTTCGTGTCGAGATAGAGGTTACTGTAAAACTGTGACTCTGAAGCCCTTATGGTTCTGTTGTGGAAAGGAGAGGAGGAAATAATTATTTTTATGTAATTTTGTATCTCATTAATAAGTTTTTTACTAGGATTTTCTATAATGAATATTTAAATTACATTTGAAAATAATCATCTTTAAATATATTAAAAAATCAAATCATTTTAACCAAGACGTAATGCAAAATGATTTTAAGATTGTTTTATTCGAGCGTTGCTAGGGGCGATTTTCAATCATCAGATAATTTTATACGAGGAATAATCTTGACGTTTTGACAGATAATGTATACAAAACCTGTGAAAATTAAAAAAATATTACTATAATAAAGTTCTGTTGGTTGAAAAATCGACCCTTACACGTAGTAGAAATTGTAGGTATATGAAATATAAATTAATTAATATAATGTAAATTAGTAAAACCTAATTTCGTTCCATTAACATTAAACAAGCAGTTTGGAGCTGTATAAGCTCGCATACAAGGTCCCATAAAGTCGTACATTATGTATGTATCTATAGATTTCAAGGTTTTACCTTCGCCTTTTATGCTGTAAAATATAAATATATGTTATATATAACGAATTTTTACACACAAACAGTTAAGTTGCAAGGTTATTCCATGTAAACATGTAATCTATCTACATATTATGATATTATAAAAATATATTTATAAGTTTGTGCTAGACAGAGAAGGAAATAGACTAACAGATCTAGTAACTGGGTGTAAGATAGCGATATTGTAGATTAGTGTTATCATTTTATTCAATTCCCTTAAAATTTACCATTGTACGCAATTACAAAACACTGTTCGATGTCAGAGTACAATAAAATGTTAATTTATTTCATTGTCGAAAATATTTTTGACAATTGAGAAAATCTCGACAAAACACTCTCAACCTCTACTATTTTAACAACTGTGGTGCTTTTAGCACCAAAAAAGCGGTTATAGCGATAGGGAGAGAATAGTCATAGCTCTCTTTCTCTTTTGACCTTCATATTTTTGTATGTCGCTCTTTCAGTTCGTAGTGAAAGATTAAGCAAAATCTCGGAACTCTTTTAGTTGTTCTCTGTACGGCTTACTTTTTAATACAACTATAAATTATAGATTATACTACTTATATTCTCTTTTAACATATAAAGGAAATTATGAAATACATAGTAATTTTAGACGTTACACAAATTGAATAAACAGAAACGTGTGAGTTTTTAGCGGGATCATAGTCTGTCATGTAGTGGCTTTTATTTTTTGTACGACTCTATAAAGTTTTAACACAAGGGGCACCATTTTCTTAGAATACTGAAAGCATCACATGAAACTCTGTAAAACGAAATTATTACCTACTTTATAATGACAGTCCATAATGGTCTTGAATAACGAATATTGCTAGCCAAGTTAGTATAGTTAAGAAGTAATCATGTTTCTGATTTTGAATACATAACTATACCCACTACTCTGTGAAATGAATGAGAACAGCTTAAATAATTAGTTTCAGGTTTCATCTAGTGTAAACAAGTGAGAACAAAAGAGGTTTATTGAAATAGCTTGCTGAAAACAAAGCAAGAAATTTATGACAACATTACAGAGTATTAAATAAACACGCTCTCATTAAACGACAAAGATACAGACAACATCAACTGACCTGGATTGTTAAATAATTTGACTGTTAAATTCGGACCCCTAATGCGAAGATATATAGCTATAATAATATTCTGTTTACCAAATTATATATAAATAGCTGTGCCCGCGGCTCCGCTCGCATGACTACTAAAAAGCATTTTTTTTTTGTGCGGATCCATAATTATTTTTCTAAAATAAAACTAGCCTAAGTTATTCCTTATAACATTAGCTATCTGCCAGTGAAAGTCCCTTCAAAATCGGGCCAACCGTTTCGGAGATTACTCGGAACAAACAGACACACGAACAGAAAGACAAAATATGGTTTTTTGTTATAGTTTTATACATTCATATGCATTTAGTAAAAAATATATTATTTTGACATTACAAACAGACACTTCAATTTTATTATATTTATAGATAAAATTAATCATTATTTTGGTGTATGACTATGATATATAGATTCACTGTATATTAAAAAATAATTATAGCAATGTACCCAAACATATTATGTATTTATATGAAATATAGTTATATATAACTGTGGTGTATATATATATATAATTAGTGCCCGTAGTTGGTCACCTATCCATATGAATCGCTTTCAGAAATGAATTGCCTCGGTCAATACATTATTTCTTTCTTAAAAAGTTTTAACATACACCATAAATATGTTGTCCTTTAGAAATTACCTATTTATTATTCGTCCAGATGAGTTGAAGCACTTACGTAGTCAACAAGTTTCCCGTTCGGAGTAGTTCCCAGCAAAGGCTCGGGAGCGGGTTCATTGTTTCCCCAACACTGCATCGGGGTGGAATCGAGTGCCATCCACCGCGCCGTTCATTACTCGGAATTTTGCCTTCCTGTAGTCTTCATTCAAGAACACTTCACGGGCGACGCGGTGCCGGCCTCGCAGAACATATATTGATCGAACGATACCACAGACTAACCATACCAAGTAATATGAAAATAAAATTCTCTGTTATATTCAGAAAATAACGATGCCTACAAATGTAACAGGATACTCTGGCTTATAAATAATATTTCTTAAATCAATGACGGTAGCAATGTATTACTAATACCAAACATGTATATTTTAAAAATGTATATGAGGATCTTTAATTGCGAATAAAAATAGACAATCCTATAGATAGCTTTGTTTTACGTATGAATCTATATGTATAGATTGAATATTTGAAATGCGAGGAAGAATTTACGAAGCGAAACGTCACGTCACGTCGTTTTAAATTCAAAATGGCGCATGCTTCTGTGACTTACTTTAAGAGATGGCAAAAACTTTTTAATTTTACGACCCGTATAAATTTATGATGATGAAAAGAACGTTATAAATATTATATTTTTCACATAATTATAATTGAGCAATAAGTATTACGGGAACAAGTAGTTGTTTTCTAAGTTTGTTATTTATCTCTGATGAGATTATTTTCGTATATTACATATTACGTTGATTATTAAATAGTTAGAATTAGATTATGGGATTCATGATCACTTATTTTCTTAATATACGTAAGTAGTTACTGTCTGTGACATAACTTCTTATGTATTTTAATAAAAGCTTCAATCTAGTTGTAATAATGAAATAAGTTACCGTATAGGTATCTACGCGATTTTTTTCAGAAAAATAAAATAATCGTATTGTTCATACTCTTACGCTAAAGTTTGAAACCTACTTATACTGAATTCGATGTGATAGTGAGCATTAATGCGTCTTTGAGATTCCAATTTAAATGAGACAAGACATTTTTAACATAAAAGAAAACCAATTTCAATTATTTTGAGAAGTTCCTTGGTGTATCTTCGGAGTCGAAGGTCTAATGCCAATGAAATTAAAATAGGACCACCTTTGTGGTATCCCCTTACCAACGAATAAATAATCATGTAAATCGGTTCATAAACAAAGAAGTTATGTTGGAACATCCATAAAAAAAACATTCAAACTGAGAACCTCCTCCATTTTTAACCAATTTCAAAAATAGGAGGTTATCAATTCAACAGGTATGTTTGTAATATTATTGGAACCATAATAAAAAATTGTAGTCCCTAATTGTTTAGTACCTACATTTGATATCGTTTTATTAGTTAATCTAGTATGAAATTTTATGAAGTCGAATAAAAAAAAAACCCTTTCAAAGTCGGGTAAAAATAGCCCAGTAATCAATTTAACCCAATTTTCTATCCACATATAGTTTTATCTGCCAAACCGGTAAAATTATTATTTACTACCTGATGGTATGAAAGATGTTTCAATATATTTGTAAAATTACAAATTTACAAAATAAAAATGCTTTTAGCTTTATAACCATTTTTTTTAAAACGTATAAAGCTTCCTTTCATGTAGCAAGTTTAAAAGTAAATTTTGTTAAAGTGTTTCGTCGGAGACACGCTTGTGAAAATTAACTCTCACTTTCATCTAACATAAACTTTACCTCGGATTTTCGTTACCGTAGAAATTCGTGTTTCATTTTAACCGAAAGGAGTTTCTCGAAGTTTCGAGCACTTTCTTAATAATTTCCTGTTTATATTTCATGAAATAAGGATAGCTTATTTGCATAGCGTACTATTTTTTTTATATATAGTAGTTCGGCAAAGCCTTACCTAGCCTACCTTTGTACCTAGTGGTAAGCACGGTATAATCCAAAAACAACAGCGATCACCAATAAATATTCAATTCACACGGCTTTCATGCTTCATGCCGGACTGCACACAAGTTGCAAGTAGATATACACTGGCTGATCCATCCGCGACAAACTAAAAGAAAGTTTCTGTGATGGGTTTATCACCATATGTATGGTGATCACGACCCCGTTGGGTACAGATCCCTACCAAACCGTTTGATAACTGGATAGACACCAAGTTATCCCGGAACGCGATCCATCTAAGCTTGCCACTATAGCGGATGGGTGTATAATCTAAACACAACGGTAACCACCGAGATATAGACAGAATAGACAGGCGATCGCCGCTGTCATGCTGTCATGTCATGGTCGGTGGTTGGTATCCACCTGGATACAATCGGTAACATCGTAACTAATTACAATAAAATACGATTATACGCTCATTAAATACAAAAATATAAGTCCTATCTCTCATAAGTATACTCAAGTATACTCTCATAACAGCCTCTCAGCACTCTCGTTACAGCCCTATCTCTACCACTTATAAATTTATATTTACTTGACTATAATATAATCGTGTATTAATTAATTATATACAATTCACAAATACTGAGTCGAAAGATCTTTAACAATAGCTATCATTCAATTTAAATTTGTATCATGATGTCCAAAAAGTTGATAATTTTTGTAAAATGCCTCCTTTAAAAACCATGAGTTATGTACGATGTTATCGATATGGATATGGTTTTAAACAATTTCATTGAGCAAATATTGTAGACCGAGAATTAAAAAAAAAGGAAATGAAAGGTAACCTTGACGGCAACCAAACAACGTGTCAGTTGGACCCCGCCCCGTGGCGGCCTTCAGTATCGTTTAATCTGCCTTGCTATGATATGCCACTACTAAGCAATTATCTATTTTGCTTTCAGACGATTCCGTTATAAAATCAGACGAACACAAATTATTCCATTGGACATTTTATTAATATTCTTTTTGAAAGGTGTAATTGTGGCATCGACATATTTCCCTTAATTCTTCATCAAAATTAATGAATCAAACGTCATTTGAAAGCCTATGTTCTTATACATAAATACCTACTACACAGTTAATGTTTTGGTAAAAAAAATATAAACTCAATTAAAATGAAACCTGTTATATAGTTGATATTCTTTCTACAATAAAGTAAGAAATAGTCGCACGGGTCCGCTAGTTTTCCTAATTTACAGTGAACCAACTATAATGAGTTTTTTTAATTCCACGGACTAAATTGACAATCACCAATGTCAAACTTAAAAATAATGATGCCACATTCATTTTAAAATTGTATTAATTGTAAAATTAATTGAAGCGTAAGAATTTAAATAAGCAATTGTGAGTTTTCATGTGTAATTTTGTGTTATTCAACATATCCGAAAATTTTACTATTATTAGTAGATAATTTAGAAAACTATAAATTGGCGAATAAATTACAAAAAAAAACAACTAAAAAGAACGCTTCGGTTGGCCCACCAGAGACGCAATTTTGTCTGCCTTATTCGGCCTTCGCATTTGGAAGGTTCAAGGTTTCTTCAGAAAAACTTATCAATAGATATAATTCTTACGATTAATTACGATTGGTGATATCACTATTTTAAAAACAATAAAATAGCAACACATGAAATGTCACTTTACTCCGTGGGAATAAAACGCACTATAATCTATAAATAATAAAATGTGTCGGTTTGTAATGTCAAAATGACAGCTTTTTACTAAATGCATACGAAATTATATACGATACTTATAACAAAAAGGTAAATTTTTGTCTGTCTGCCTGTTTGTTCCGGCTAATCTCCGAAACGGTTGGATCGATTTGGACGGGACTTTCACTGGTATTAAGTATCTTAGGCTACTTTTATTTTAATTAGGGGTCCACGTAAATAAAATAATAAGCCTTTTTATCTTTAAAATCAATATCGGCAACATTCTGTAGTCCACGCAGGCGGAGCCGCGGGCACAGATAGTTTATAAATAAGAAAGCGTGCATTTACTCATTTAAATTGTTAACACGATCGGCTGTCGGCGAAGGAAAACATCATGAGGAAACTTGAACGCTTAAGAAATATTCTTTTAGTACCACTGTACCACAATTTAGAACTGTGATTTTTTCAGCTTGAAATTGCCAATACGTCATGGGCTAACATGGTGCTTAAGCCCATGCATTCCATGGAGAAGATCCTTTACCCAGCAGTGGGACACTTACATGCTAGTATTATTATTTATTTATATGTTCCAATCAATATTATTTTATAAATTAATAGAAATAACAATGAGGCTCGCATTATATTTCGAACAAATTTTATTACACCAGTTTAAATTATCCAAATATCAATTTAATATACTTCAAAGTTTTCTTAATTAAGTCCGGTCTACTCTGGTCCGTTCGTTGCAAAACAAAGGAATTTAATTAAAACGAAAACATTCCCGTTAATAATGATGGGGTTTTGTCACAAAAGTTAATTGTACAATAACTATTAATTCAAAATGAATTTAATCATGTGATTAAATTTGTTTATAATTAAAACTGCCGTTTCAATCTTTATTCTAAACAAAGGCTGCCCAGTTAATTTAGAAGGCGTGCCATAATTTCGAATCTATGTTAGCTGGCGGGCCACTTAGCGAAATAATACTTGTTTACATCCATGCTAGATTCATAAATAAATAGAAAGATATTTAAAATTAATAAAGTTCTCAGTTAAAGATAGTTTAATAATAGTTGGCAGGCAAAATTAAATACCTTGGCGGGCCAAGGTTTGGTCAGCCTTGTTTCAAACCAATGTTCTTTTTTGTAATTTAATCGGCAATCCATCGACGGTCAAATATTTCTTCGCACTACGTATGTTGGAAACGATGTCGTAAAGGGAGAACAAGATTGCTATCTACAGCATGTTAAATGGCCACTGCAGTCTACAAGTATCATCTACAACTATATATATGTATATCTACCGACAAGTAGTCCTGAGAGCTGATTCGTAAGGTCTTGTTTGCGATCGGATAGTGGCACGCTTGGCATCGTGTACCAGGATGGTAGAAATCTGTACGACTGGGTCTAGGCCACCATACACATGGTAACAAACCCGTCACTTTGACTCTCTTTTGAATTATCGCGTATTGATATCAGCCAGTGTATATACAGTTGCCGAATACTGCGTTTACCATCAACTACAGTAACATGCAATACAAAATTTTTTTTACATATTAGGCAAAAAACACAGCTTCAGTGAGGTAAATTAATAACGATAAACACGCTCCCATTTATGAAATGGCACTTAATAAGTAGGTTACGGGTTGGAAATGAAAAATTGTACTTAGAATAATTAATTAACCTACAACCACTTTAAACCAACAAACAAATTTTTTAAACAATTGCTTATTAATGCTTTTGAAGTAATGTTAGCTTAATGATAGCGTGTACGGACACAATGTCGATCGTCAAGAACCTGAGCTTTCGGTGAAGGAAAACATTGTGATGAAATCATAAAATGATGTTAGGGCATTTTCTAATGCCCACCCCGATAGCTACCTCTCTCAAGTGCACCTATAGGTGAGATCCGACAGCTGCACTTAAGAGCCAGTACTCACACTAGACTTAGCGTGCCACCATCTTGGGCCAAACCGTCTCTTAACATCATACCAAACGCTAAACATATAAAAAAATATATATGCATAAAACTATATGTGATAGGCTGTACTGGAAGTAATATCATATTTCTTTTTATAGAGGTCAAGCAATAGTTAAAAAAGAATTAGCTCAAACCGCAACTGAATCTGTTGTAAGAAATGCCTAACAACTAAATATATAAAGAGCACTTCGACCTTAGATCGAATTAAAAAGGAATTTGGTACAAAACGCTGCAAAGTGAGCCTCCTCATATAACGTGGACCACTAATGTGAAAATGTCCAAAAGCCAAATTTTAATCGCCCATAGATTATGTTCCGGGCACATGGCCCTGAATAAATTTTGCTTTCTTATAAAAAAACGTACTTTGCCTAATTGTGAAAAATGTGATAAAGTTCAAGACATGCGTCACGTATAGATGGAATGTGCCTGGAACAAAACAGAAAGGGAACTCTGTTAGGGCTCATTTCTCTCTAAATGTGGGATCAAAGTGCTTTCCATATTATATTGTCAAACCTGAAGTACTAGCACCTTTTCGATTCCTAGTCACTTTAAATAACATGCATCAACACGACTAAAGGGCAAAAAATCAAGAAAAATATATTTGAAATCAATGACACAGCCTGTAATCTGATAGTCCCGTGCGCGCATTGTCCGTAATCTCAGTCCGTTGTTATGTAATGTAAGTTTAATTAAAGTTGTGCCCGGAGCGAGCTGCCGTATACGAATTCCTTGATATCGTGCCAAATTATGAGCGGGATTCAACCCGACACCCTCGAGAATGCAGGATAATATATAACGTCGTCGCTGGAATTATGTGAATCGTATCAGTATTACTAGGTACCTACGTATATATAAATGAGTTACTTTAAAACTCATTACCAGCTATTTCGTGCGAATATTTCGCACATTATATGTAAAATGTGAATAATGTAACAAATGATATGTAAGTTAAATAAATTGTGTCTCCTACATATTAGCTAAATATAGTTTCTTTATCTTTTTTTAACGAGAATATTAATTTTAAATTACTTATTTATTATATGTTTCTTCTAACATCATCTAACATTTACATGAGGATTCACATCATAAATATTTATTAAACATAAAAAAATAATGAAAATACCTTCGAGAAATAACATAGTGATACAGACACTATTGACCATAAGAAGGGCCAAAGTGGGATAGTTGCCTCACACTTCGCAATCTAAAGAGATATATGTATCTATATATATATATTATTTCTAATAGAAGTCATGTCTATTACTTACTATGTGGTCAAGAGTAATTGAATATAACTATTACATATATTTAAAAACAATTTCCCGGTACTCGTTTTGAGTATATGTGCCAATTATAGGATTTAGATACCCCGATAAATGTATCACTGTTATAATAGTGTTGCCCTTAGGAATAAATGAAAGAAAATTTATGATTTTAATATACGCTAAGTACAGCGCATCTCTTTGAAATCGTGCCAAATTATAACTTCAACCCTCATGGATTGGTCTTTAAACTAAATCCTAAAAGATGCAGGCAGGTATGTATTAGAAACAAATTATTATATAAATCACTAGCCATTTTTGTAATAATTCTAAAGACTTTTTTTAATACCAGCTGGTCCTCAGACGTCCGCCTTTTCCAGTAGTCAGAGCACACATATAAATTACACATATAAATCGATCACAGCGCAAACTATCGCGTTTAGGGATATCATAAAGACCTTCTCCATGATAGAAACTTAGATCTAAAAATTGTTTGATGGTGATCGTTCAAACGGTGTTAGAGTTTATCGATTTCATACATACTTTATCCATTTTTATATATATACTAACTGGGCCTCACAGTTTCACGCGTGTTAAATTTATTCGACCAACTCTCCATCGCGCTGTCGGCAACGCACCCGTGTAGTCTATCCTTATCCTCGCTTCCCTCACTTGCTTGCCAGATTACTTTACATTCATGGTTACTGTTCTGCTCCTTAAGGTCGTAACTTGAATTATATAGCATATAACCATCCTCAATAAAAAGGGTATTAAACACAAAAGAAAAATCAAATCTGACTGGTAGTTCCAGAGATTAGCGCTTACAAACAAGAAATAATCTCCTGAGCTTTATAATATTAGTATTCAAATGTATAGAAAAGTAGTCATGGTTTTGTTTGTGTAGTATCAAGGCAATGTGACGGTACTGTGTGATGGAAAGTAATGGTAAGCGCAGTACAATCCAAAAATGATGGCGACCATCGAAAGATCATCACCCATCGCTGGTCACCGCCGTTGTCATACCGGCCTGTAACCATCTTAGCAGCTGGATTTTCACTGGGTGAACCCAAAACGCGACAAACCAAAAGAGTCAATGTGACGGGTTGATGTGCAGGGTTGTCGCTACCTACCTTACCAACCCGCAAAACTAACCAATCATAATCAATAAATAATCTAATATAATCAAATATTATTCGACATAGAAACGGGGTGAACCACCCATAAATAATCCGTTAAAATAGATTGCCCATACCAAACTTATATCTAAAGTTACCACACGCACCCTTGTCAAAGAGTTAATAAGGCCGTCCTGTCCAAACAACCGTTATAGTGTAATATGCAAACTGTTCGCATATCGATAACTCGCATAATCGAGTTTGATCCCAAATCGATTACGAAAATCGTATTAAACTTTGCAGATATCCATTAGTTGGGTTATTACTACAAATGTAACGTTTTGTAGGCGAGTCATTAAAATCTCTACTTATTAATATTTAACAGCGATTTTGTCCGTGTTTCAATACTGATACTTACGAGATTTTTTTTATAATTTTTCGTGAATATCTATGTACACATTACTTGGCCTTGTATGCCGAGGAGCTTCACCCATTGAGAATCAAGGTGAGGCATTGGCTTTAAGCCTAGATATAGCGAAGAATTCGATCGGGTCTGGCACCTGGGTTTTCTATAGAAGTTGCCATCTTACGGACTGCCCGAGGGTATGTGCAAATATGTTGCTAGCTTTTTGTCCAACAGATGCATAAGAACCGTAGTAGACGGTAGCTGCTCCGAAAGCATGGACATAAACGCTTGCATCTTGCAAGGCTCGATATTATCTCCAATGCTGTTTCTGTTGCATATCAATAATATGTTATCCATTGACGGCATTCATTGCTGTGCAGACGACAATACTAGAGACGCACTTTACACGAGCCGTGAAAATATCCCTCGTGCCGTTGTAGAAGAATGTCGTGAACATCTTGTGTCTAACAGCGAGAATAAATTATCCGGAGTCTCCGATTGGGGTCAGGATAATTTAGTCCTATTTAACCCCACCAGGAAACAAGTTTGCGCGGTCACCACTAAAAAAAAACAATTACTGTGGTCCCACAATTCTAAGACACACCCCTCATCATCTCAATGAGTATTGGTATCCTGGGTGTTAACATCTCCGGCGACTTTTATTTCCGTAGTCATATATAAAGCAAAGTCAAACTGGCGTGGAAAAAATCCGGTGTACTGAACAGAGCGAAGCAGTACTTAACTCGGGGCCAATACTGCAGTTATATAAAACACAAGTTCGACTCCATATGGAGTACATATGGACTTTGATGTACCGATAATCAACTTGGCACCGCTGGATTGACTAGTACTACCCAAGTTTCGATCGAATCGAAGGCTTTTTTGTAGTCCACAAATGCTAAGCAAAGAGGAACTCTTCCGTCTTTTGTATAAATTACTGTAGAGTATGTTTGTGGTCTACGGTACTGAAGTATTTGCGTAAACTTGGGAGACTGGAAACCTCGAACCTGCACTCGAAATGGTTTGTAATAACTCTCGACACCAGCTTGTAACCATGGCTCAGAAGTGAAATGGACCTATAATCTCTCAATAGGGAATTATCGCCCTTTTTGAAAAGAAGCACTTTCTCCTTCATTCATGAGGCGTTTTTCCTTCGTAAATGACGGAATTAAACAGGGTCTGAAGAACCCTAAATACCTGATTACAAGTGGTTTAAATTCATCTGTGATTTCTGTCATCGACGGCAGCTTTGTTGTTTTTAACCTGTTTGAGAAACCATACTAATTTCGTACAGGTTCCGGTATGTTTTCGATATAGTTCCGAGTTTTATACAGCTTAATTTAAAATTGTAATAGGCTTATGCGTTGACGTCCTTAGATCTTTGAAAAAAATTCTGCTTTGGATGACACGATCCTGCCGCTCTCGGTGTTCAGCTTTGTTAGCTGGCTTTGTCCAATAAACAGATTTCTTGCTAACATTTTGCAACCTCGCTCGCTATTAAATTGGCATGCGTAGTCTTTCAATCATTTGGAGATTCGTCTATTGAGCTCCAAATATGTACACGCGTCATCTGAAGATTCCAGAATAATTTCACGCCTTTCTTCCACGACCTCAAGAGTAAAGTCAGAGAGTTTTTTGGTCCTGTTTATACGGTGGACCTTAAAGAACTTAGACCCGACCGTATGAACAGTTTTCACGAACTCGTTAGTATAACCATTCACGCAGCTCGCTAGGCAATCGAAATGGTTTTGGAGTTCCAACTGAAAGCTCTCGGAGTTTTAGAGATGGATTGGTGGTGAGACTTCATTAGTCAAGACCTTTCTAGCTTAATATTCAAATTCAATGTGCCTCGTACCATACGGTGATCGCTTCCGGTTTTGATAGGTTTATCACCGAAACATCATTGAATATTTGTGTTTTCGTCGACACAATGAAGCAATGATGACTCAGTGGTAGCGTGTACGCTGGTAGCGCTGGTAGCGTCGATTGACGTGAGTTCGAATCCCTGCAATGAGCCTGAGCTTTCGGTGAAGGAAAACATCGTGAGGAAACCATAGCATGGTGGTAGGGCTTTTTTTAATGCCCGCCTGGCTAGCTACCACCCTCAAGTTGAAAATCTATCGCTAAGCACCAATAGGTGTATTCCGGCAGCTGCACTTGAGAGCCAGTCTTTCACTAGGTTTAGCGTGTTATCATCTTTATCATCTTGGGCCACACGTCTCTTAACCTCAGGTGAGAGTGTGGCCACTATACCCAACCCATAACGATTTAAAAAAAAACCCATTTTACGCTACTCCGTCTGGGCTTATCCAAGTCTTCTTCCTGCGCTGTAGCATTACAAAGTAGGAGTTCATTATATAGAGTCCTTCCTTCTCTTAGATTGCATGAATAAGACTATCTCTATCAAGTTATTTAAAAAAAAATGTTTAAGACATAATCTCTTTATTTTATAATAGATGTATGATGATGTTACCTCAACCGAAACCTTAACAGGTTCACTGCCCTACATCAAAGGACTAGACAACGCAGATTGGTTAAGTTTACACCCACATGACTGCCTTGGTTTCAGATTTATTCCAAATAAAAATAACCTGTTGAAACGTACAAATTAAAAGTGTTTTCAAACGAATTACAGACATTATTTTCGACATCTAGTTTATAATTTCTAAAAGACAACAAATGACCAGTATAACCTGGGAATTGTTAGCAGAAATATTATATTAGTGATACCTATTTAAATACTCTTTATTGAAATGAAGAAGAAAACTGAATGGTTTTGTAAATTCAACGAGATTGTAAGATAACAATATAATAAAATCGAAATAATTAAAACATGAAATCATATTGCACAACTGATAAGATGAAAAATAATTAAAAAAGATAGGTAATACTGGAAAGTAACTCAAAACACAATTTAAAACAATTCTACAGAATACAATAAAAAATAATAAAAAAAAATAATAAAAATTAATAAAAGTACATCACATGAAATGCCGTCAAAATTGCAGAATATAGAGCCAAATAAAAACATTATGAATTAAAATTAAAACCACCATATGCTAGATCAACGTTCAACCAAAAACTCTCCAGTTAATGTGAAATTCTAAATTCTTTTATAAGGGGAATATATACAAAATTGAAATTAATAAGAGGGACTCTTAGATTTATGAGCGGAGGGCAGCGGGGACTAATCATTAATCTAAGGACGAAGTATTTAATTTACATTATTACAAATCAGAAAATTTTCATGATTCTAATATTCACAACAAACTTACCGAATACTTATAATATATTGGACCGATATATTAATGTATTATTGGATTCTCACAAAGGCGTGGAAAGGTTACGTTGGTTATATGCCATTACTATTTATTACCGGTCTATTATGTTTAATATTAGTGATAGAATGGACATTAATAAATTATATATTATATTTTGACCTTTGATAAGCTGCACGATAATCCAACTTATTGTATTAATATGAACGTTCATAACATAAAATGTGAGTCATTTTAAAAGGAAAGGAAAGAGTCATTTTGAAAGGATTTTTTTCTATTTATTAAGACCTAATTAGATATTTTTTTCTAGGTATAACCATTCGTTGTTTTTACTGATTTTATCTATATAAATAAAATGATTGCGGTTTACCGTTGTGCGCGCATAACGAAAAAGTACTAGACAAATTTTGATCATTTCTTTTGTTTTACTCCATAGATACTTGGACCATATCAAAAAAAAAGTATCGCTATATCTACATTCAATAAAAAGTAATAAAAGTTTTATAAGCACGCGAACGAAGCCGCGAGTATAGCTAGTTTCAAATAAGCAGCAATTAAGTGTATACCAAAATGACGTGAGCACTGTTAAATTTTGACAATATACAACGAATTGTATACGTTAATATACGTAACATTTAGAATTAGTTCAATCTCAATAAATACACAAAAATAGAATAGAAAGTAATAATATATTTTATGTTATAAAACAAAATGAGCTATAAAATAAAGTACTATAGTTACAACCAACAATTTTCGGACCAGATAGAACACCCTCCCTTCTACATAAAAGGCGACCTCCCTTTGACAGTGCGAGTAGAAAATGTTACATGCCTTCGGTCCCTCCATTCTCCTTTCTTAGATGAGCACAATAGAAGTATGCACAGGTACGTAACTGGTATATTTTGAAGTGGTTTTAAAAGTTCATTTTTATCAACGATGATTTTTTTAGATTTTGTTAATTAATGAAAACAAGTTGCCTATGATCATAACATTATGACGGTTTTTGATCTTGAGTTATTAGCTCGTTACAAGTAAATTATTTTAATAAGCTAGTTGTAAGCTGTAAGTTGTAGTTGTAAGTTGTAACATTTGGTATTACTTTTTCTTTTTAAATAGTAGCACGGACGGCACTGTTCCTGATCGAAAGCAGAGTACAATCTAAACTCAACGGCGACCACTGAAAGGTCTATAATCCATCGTCGGTCGCTGCTGTCTTACCGGCCCGCAAGCCTCTTGACAGCTGGCACTGGCTGATGTCGAAATGCGACAAACAGAAGGAGTATCACTGTGATAGGTTTCACATTCCATTGAGTATCACATCAAGGCGGGTATAGATAAAATGCTTGACTTTAAAATATAAACATTATCATTTTATTAAAAGTTTCCAAAAAAATTACATTTGCTGTTGATCTACAAATTATCTGCCGCTTTTAACGAACTTTTTTGTATTCAGTAACCTTCAGTATTTTATTGATTGTCTATTGTATATGCTGAATTTTGATAACCCAAGTGACTGTATCTGTTGTATGCAGTTATTTTGTTAGATTATTACCGGTTAATAATAATATTATATTAATTACTTAATGTTGTACCTACTTTGATATGGTACAAAACAATTGAGAATGTACCAAAAAAAACGATGACAATATATATAAAAAATACATCTAAGCTTTTATTTATATTATCATAAGTTAATTGGGGGGTCAACGCTCACTAAGCCTTGTAATTACATACCTGGATGACGACATTGTTGAAAACTAGGCGAGCGGTAAAAGAGTCATATTCAGTGGGAGCGGTAACGACTTGGAATTGTCACGTGCCCGGTGACATGTGAATTAACTTTGTCACACTAACATTACGTGTTTCTAGAGCACATTTCATTACTATACAAATAAATATATTCACATTATAATAAATCTGTACATATAGTGCTTTTTAAATAGCTATTTTATAGGCCAGTGATCTCGAATTTGTCATTTAACTTAATTTTGGCTTTCTGTTCGTATATATATACATATATATAGTATTAGTTTTAGTATTAGTTTTTAATGTTATTTCGACGGCTCCTTAATAGTATGAAATACTAATCAGCTCATCAATATAAACTTTAAGCATAAAGTTAACTTTAAAATTATGCAAACCTCTGTTAACTTACTAATATTGATGAGCTGATTAGTATTTCATACTATTAAGTAGCCGTCGAAATAACGTTAATAACTAGTGCACTTACCTATTATTAAGTCACCCAATAAATTTACCTTCATCGGAGCACGCTTTAAAAAGGTTAATAGTTTGCTCGTACACCATTTACCCACCTTCGTATTCTGAGAATACACGTTAAAGCTTACTACCATCATAAAATATACCAAATATATTTTACGTACACAGTATGTATTGAACATTGTACAGTTTGTATTGAAGGTTGGGATTCGGCTCCGTTGGAAAACGATCAATTGAGAAAAAAAAAACTAAATTATTGAGAGCGAAATATCATGCCCGCGACTTTGTTAGATAGTTATTTACAATAGATAAGAATAAAAAATAATCTATAGCACTGGGGGATTATGTAGCTTCCTATAAGTAGTTTCAGAAATCACTCCTACGAACATACAAACTGTATATCGTGAAAACATCGTGAGGAAACCATAGCGCATGGTGATAGAGCTTTTTCTAATGCCCGCCTGGCTAGCTACCACCCTCAAGTTGAAAAATCTGTCGCCAAGTACCATTAGGTTTGTTACGGCAGCTGCACTTGAGAGCCAGTCTTCCACTAGGTTTAACGTGTTATCATCTTGGGCCACATCGTTACTTAACATCAGGTGTGATTGTGGCACTACGCCAAACCTATAAGAATAAAAAAACTTCTTTATTATAGTCGTATAGTTATAGATATGTAAGATTACAACACTGACAACTTAATCAACAAGTATCATGTATGTAGTATTTTTTTAGCATTGCCATTATACAATAGGTTATATGTACATCAGGTTCAAAAGACGACTGGGTAAGAAGAGATTTTTTACAAAGTACTACTTACGTCAATGTCTTCTTTTCTTCTTCTTTTTCCTAACTTGGCCACCGGTCCCCTTTATTGAAGACCACCACTGCAATTAGCGAGTGTATATAGTTTCCAGTGTTATGACGATTTGTGTATCCTAACAAGATGGTGGCTCCCTTGTTAGAACTTTCTAGGGAGTTTTTGTGGCATCACAGAATTCATGATCCATGTTATTATTTCCAATAACCAAACTTTATTATGCATAACGCCACCTATATTACACAGGGTCAAATAACACAAATTTATGAATAAAAAATAAAAACCACTACATGACAGTTTGAGATCCCGCCAAAGACTCGGCCTTCTTTTTATTTATCAAATGGCAACTGTGGTCATTCACAATTCTGGCAGTGTCACGTGAATAGAATGTTTTTCTAATTATTTTTGTAATCTTCAAAGATAGCAAGCACTAACAAGATAGCGGTTCCCTGTTTAACTATTTATGAACAGGGACCAGGGAGTATTTGTGGCTGCTTAAAATGCATGTTCCTATATGTTTCTCCTGATTGTTTTATTTTTATTATTTATAATCCACTTCCCTTGTGCACAATAAGCAAAAATATATAATTTAAAGTGCTGATAAAATTACATAATATAGAGCCAAATGACATACTTTTATCATTTAAAATAAAAAACCACTACATGCCAAATCAAGATCCCGCTAAAAACTCAATTACGTAACAGTAGCATATTGTGACTGTTTTATAAAAATTTAGAATGGAAAAGGCAGGGAACCCGGCCGCTTCTAGTCGGGAGTGACAAAGTTGAGAATTATATAATTTTAACAATATTTTTTTAATGCTTTCCTCTATTCCATATATGAGGTTATTTATTCCCAAGACTTATAGTTGTTAAAGTGGTTTTATCGACCAAGTGCATTGATTGGTTAACAGACCTTTCTAATGTGTCTAGCAGGGAGTCCCCTAGATACCAAACGAATATTCTACAACTTCATATTATAAAGTTTAGTTTATTTGAATACTTTACACGATACAAATCGGGGACGTTTTGAAGAAAGGTCAAGTCCAGAGTACTCTAAACCGACGAGTATGCATGAAAAGATTGATGAATGTTGAGGAAGCGAAAGTTGTATGTCAGGATCGTAGCAAGTGGAAGGACGTGGTCTCTGCCTACCCCGTTGGGAAAGAGGCGTGATTTATGTATGTATGTTACACGATACAGCCAGATTGTTAATAAAAATATTGTTCACAGGAGACATGGCGCGAATGCTATTGTTGATTGTAACAGTAGCATTGGCTAATGTCGGTGCTGATGAGGTCACCGACCCCGAAGGCCTGCTCGAAACATTACCAGGTAAGTTCATTTCAAAGAAATTATATTGTTAATTTATTATTATTTCGATTTTAAACAATAGTAATGCTTTTTTAATACATTTTAATAGCTGCTACATTTGACAGTCCAAACAACCACCATCTTACAAATTTCAAAATACGTTTGAACTATGTGTTGAAGAATATGAGTCTGATTAAAACAAGAAGTGCACATTTTGGTGAAACAAAATATTGTAATGTTTTTTTTCTAGGTGGTATATCACTAAACTTGTTTCTGACTATGTCATGACCACCATACATTAGGCTTAACCCTGATGTTACGCCAGGTGTTACGCCTGCTATAGTGAAACTCTTTTGATTTGTCGCGTTTCAAGATCAGCCAGTGTATACCCAGCTACCGTGAAATATGTGCAGGCCAGCATGACAGCGGCGACCGCCGATAGATTTCGATCTCTCGGTGGTCGCCGTTGTATTTGGATTGTACTGTGCTTACCATCAGGGACAGTGCCGTATATTTGCCGTTATACTATAAAAATATATTGTATTTAGAGCACGTAGAAACTTAAATGTAAAATTTGATTGTATAAATATACCTAGAACGTTAGGTTAATGATTGGTCTAATCATTAATCTAAACTAATTGTTCACATAAAAATGAAACATTTATTACTCTCCGTGTAAAAATCTACATTCTCGTTAAAATTAAAATAATTCACCGCTATAATCACGCATAAAATTATAATAACTCTTTGAAACTTTCTCGACAATTTGATATAATACTTCGTGTTTTTTTTGTTACCCAATGTGATTCTTGTAACATATCAGAGCGCTGCGCATGACATTATATGATCTTGAATTGATATTTACTCAGGGTATATCCCTGTTGTAAGGAAAAGCTGGATCCCTCCTGGCTAAGTACCATCCTCAAGTTGAAAATTTGTCCCCAAGCACCTATACGTATGTTCCAGCAGCTGCACTTATCCTATACAATATTTTGATAGACAAATACAGTTTAGGTCCGGAAAAGATACTTATAAAGGTTTTACCACTATCGGCGGTTTTGAAAATTACTCCGTCATCGAGAAAAGCTGCCAAGAAACTGGATCAGGTTTATTGAATTTATTTTTAGTAGTTTTATCATCATCAGTTATAAGAGTGTATGAAATAGTTATCTTATTTTTTTAAACCGACTTCAAAACAAGAAAACTTTAAAAACTAAAACCCAACTACAGTAAACATAGCACTCGGAAAAGTATATAAATACTTAAAAATCTATATTTTTGAAATGTATGCTCATAAAGTTTTTTCATTTATTCATTTCATTATTTTGACCTATTTTAATTAAACAATTCATTTGAATCTCTATTGTCTTTAGTGAAAAATATCTAGCCAATCAAAATACACGTTTAAACATAAATATATAATATATTTGATTACGTAATGATTAGATAAATCATTTCCGAAATTATATTAGAATATTTTATATAATTATAAAATAAACACTATTATTCTCTATCGATATGAAATATAAACGCTTTACATTTACCTAAAATGCACTATAGTAATGTTACCGATGTTAACACATACATACGTAAACTACCAAACAATAAAGTTTAATTGCACCTCTAATCTCGTAGCACAGAACTACCGTAGTAACGAACGCTACGAAAACGTAGCACTCATCGTAGTAAATTCTACGTGTTCGAGCCCATTATCCCCGTTATTATTATGTTGTTTCGTAGCAGACAACGTTCCTAACAATGGGGCTCTTGCAATAAATTACATAAAAATACGGGGTGAAAATGGGTATTTTTAGATAGCGCTCTTCGTTCGGCAAGGGCGGCAAGTAGAGATAAATAGCTTAACATCGGTTTTAGTCGTTTAAGCACTTACCGAATGACGTCATTATTTGTGAATTTATCTGTTCATCAAATTATATTAGAATGAGTCTTTTTGTTTTTCTCTGCATTTAAGGGGGCTTTTACAACTGGTATATGCCAGCCCCATCGGAGCATACCCAAATGCAACACAAGAAAACACAATTATAGTAACTATTAACTAAATAAAAATACTATTTACATACATCTATCCTTAATAAATTTGCACAGTATACTAGCCAAATTGGAAGTCGGTTCCGCTAGTATACCTTAACGTTTTTACATCGTGCGACAAAAACATCTGATACTATTAAGTTTTATACAACTAAAGTTGACAACTAGCATACGGCCCAGACCTAGAAGACCACTCTTTGATTGACGATCGTCAATATGCCTTTCGCCAGAATCGATCAACGGGTAATCTCTTGGCGTATGTACTGCACCGCTGCAAAAATCAATCGATAAGCATGGCGAAGGCTTTTGATAGGGTCTGGCACCATGGACTTATCTCCAGATTTCCGGCGTACGGACTTCCCGACAACCTTTGCAACTGGATCTTCGGCTTTCTACATGAACGTAGAATTCATGTCCATGTAAAAGGATGTGATTCGCATTTCATATCGATAAACGCTGGAGTTCCTAAGGTTCTGTGCTTTCTTCCACTTTGTTAAATCTGCATATAAATGCTATGTTATCTTTAGGCCATGCTCATTGCTATGCAGATAACAGCACTATTCATGGGTGCTATTATAGCAAGCCTTCATGTGGTCGGGTCAAAAAAGAGACGGGAGGAACTTGTCATTGAACTTAACCAATACTTGTATCGCGTATCTATATGGGGTGCAAGTAACTTAATTGAGTTTATGTCAATCTCCGTTTTCTCCCCTCCCCTCTGTTCAGAACGTCTCACTAGCAATTCATGAAGGCCTCAATATCCGAGGTGTGTATATTCGCTGCGACCTCAACTCCAGAGATTATATCGGGAGTGTCATCTCTACTACATCTTGGAGACTCAGAATCCTGAACAGGGTGCGATGGTTTTTCACACCCAAACAACTGTATCTTCTTTACAAGGTCCAAGTTCGGCCGTGTACGGAATACTGTTCGCACCTCTGGGATGTATCTGCAAAGTACCTCCTCGATGCTCTGGACAGGTTGCAGAGACGGGCTGTTCGCATTGTCAATGATGCAGACGTTACCTAATACATCGAACCGCTTTAGCTTCACAGGAACATATGCCCTCTAAGCGTGTTCTACTGTCTGTATCATAGTGAGTGTTCTGAAGAGCTGTTCAATCTAATCCCCTCCTCTCCTCTTCACAACAGGACCACACAAAGTTTAAGTCTCGATTAAAGTAGGGGAATAAGAAGAAATATAATCTTACCAGTGATGATTTTTGCAGCGGCTTGTAAGATTTCTTCATTTATTAGATAATTTGTATACTTCATTAGGTGCGTTACGAAAGAATGACTAGAGTGTATTTTACGAGGCGCGTACAGATTGTAACAAGGAGTTCTACAATATGAAGTTGCTTGCTAAAAAAACCTCTTGTTTTGTGATGAATATAGACACGCATAAGTACACACAACTACTTTTTATAGGTAACTGCGAGTATATTGCTTATTTGTATTAAACTCTGAGTCCCTTTTCTCTCTTTCGTATGTGAGTAAATAATTTTCCCAAATAATTTTAATATATTTGTTTCTGTATTAAAATAGATCGGTGTTTACAAAGAGAAGTTCAATTTGTCATGACTCTAATACGTGGTTAAAGTAGAAATTGTGTTATATCGAACAAAATCCTCTCCCCTATGTAATCGTGTTCTATAAAGGACAATGTTTGCTTAGGTCCGAAACCTTACATCTCGAAATATTATATACCTACATATGGACATATGTAAGATTGTATATATTGAATGCTAAATATTTGCATAAATACGGCATAATTCTATAATTTTCTTATGATTTTATGGAATTACATACTGTGAAATATGTCTCATACCCATCTGTTCGTGAATTGATATACTGATATGTATTGGTGGGGGAACAGTATAAATAAAGACGCACTGATGAGCAGCTCTGTTTACCACAGAGTACATTTGTACACAGGGCTTCTTTTCGTAGACGGATTACTTTTTATGAAGAACGATTGAGGCGATGGCGGCATATATTAAAGACATTAGTGTCACGTGTAACTTCAACGACGCCGGCGGCTTTTGTCAAAGTATTTTAGATTTAGACACACTAGTATTTGTTTCTATATAAGTATTTTACTGACTACTTTTTTAATTTGAAATTAACGGCTGCGAATGCAAGAAGTGGTCGCTGTTTTTATTCGGCGAATAACGGATCCGCGAATTAAGAGCTTTTGCTGTATTAGAAGGTATCGTTTCTATACATTTACAAAATGCAAAACATTTCTTACACAAACAAGCTCTTCAATACGTTACAGTTTCATAGCAATAATTTAGTAAGTGTGTGTTCGCATGACAAGCTCTGAGCATATGAAGGGCACTCGAACTATTACGGTGGGAATTGGCCGCTCAGACCTTGCGTGTTCGCCTATACACGCGGGAACAATATTATCACAAGATACAAGGGGAATGTTGCTTTTCAAACGAAATGGCTGGGTACTCGGAAATGTTAGTTATTGCAAGAAAACAGGTCAACTTTCATGGCTCACCTGAATAATAATAATCTAATCTGTCTTGGATTTACGTTGGAAAAAAGGTTTCTCGGTTAATGTTAAGTAGCACGTAACGTCTAATTTATTGATATATACTTGACTAGCTATGCCCCACGGTTTCACACGTGGAGCATTCAACGTTAAGTGGACAGGTAAAAAATTTGATATCTCCGATTTTAATAATTTTTGTTTATGATATATATACTCGACACAGACATAAAATATGTTTACTCTATAAAGTCTGGTTAACAAGTTAAAGGTATGTGCTACTTCTAATCCTATTACTCAAATACAAAATTGTACAATACAATAAATTTTGCAGTGGAATTTATACTTAATTTATTTAGCTTTGTAAATGCTTTTTTGGAAATTAATAAAAACAATTTTTAAGAAAGAAAAATATTATTCAATTATTGAAGCTTGAATTACACAAACTTAACACATTTTAATTCTTTAAATATGTTTTTTTCGAAATACCTAGTATTGTGTCGAAAATCCTTGCCAAGTTTCATAATGGGCTTAGAAGTCATTTTAGGACCTAGACCGGTTACAGTGACGAAGAACGGCGGCCGACACACACACAAACTTACAAAAATTATCAATCAATTAGAATGCTCATCTAATTTTGTTAAATATTTTTTACGTATTTTGATGTACTTAAAATTACAATAAGACAAGATAATTATGTAATGATAATTAGAGGTTTATAAAAAAAAAACAATTTTATAAGCCTCGCATGAGTAACTACTCATCTGTTTTATCATAATACCTTCAGTAGTCGGTATGAAGCCTGGTATTGTCACTGAAGAGTCAAATTAGCTTTCTAGAAAAAACAGTTTTGTTTTCCAGTTTTTCAATCCCAGCATAATAGGTATTCGATGCAGACATTGATGGTATGATGTTGATACAGTCGGCGTCAAACAAAGCCATCCACGTCCTTGGGCATTTGTAAACGTGGGCTATAACATTAATAATACCTCGAACAGATTTATTTTTATTATGCTCAGAAAGAGTAATTTTATCAAAACAGATTTTTTCTAGAAAACATATTTAACTCTTCAATGACAATAGCAGTCATAAAAATACTATGAATTCATGCAGACTACTGAAGGTATTACGATAAAATAGCTTCAGATTTCTGCATTCAGTTACTTCCATCAGCGTTCCGCAAGTCGTCGCTTTACCTGGTTTGAGGGCGCCCTACACTACGTTTGCTAAGACGTGTCCCACTCAAGAACTCTTCTACTCCATCGGTTACCGCTTCTTCTAGAGAAGTGAACGGCTCACTGCAAGTTTACTTTTTTTTTTGAGTTATTCACTTCTTTTACGTATATTTTCATTACGATTTTTTCCTCTCAGAGAAACTCCTAACATAGCTCTTATCATAGATCGCTTTAAACTTTTTTTATATCACGATGGTAGCTAACAATCTTGCGGGCCGCCTAATGGTAAGCGGTTATCGCAGCCTATGAACGTTTTATCTGCAGTCTTTGCATCGGGGCTTTATTATATTAGTACATACATGAAACACATACAAACAAACACAACATTTCAAACATGTTTTAGTTAAATAGGTACTTATTTTATAATTTCCTGTGACATCACAACTGTCAGATTCAATCGGATTTGATTTCCGACGGAAGTGGCAGGCGTCGCTGCGATCGGCTTGTCTTGATTCCTAATGTTTCCGTTTTGTGGTCGGGCAGGAAACACACGCCTGACAGTGTATGTGAGTAAGAAAATATGTTTTGGATTTTTTACATTATTTTTCCTACTGGAAATCGGTAGTAATATTTTTGAAGTGGCGTGAGAGATAGAGTTGCATATAAGAGGGTTACATACCAAGATTCTGAATGTTCTAAATCTCAGGATTTTTGTGACGAGGTTTTATATACAACTAGCTTTAGCCCCACCGCTTAAAAGGATAAAAAATATCCTAAGTCCTATTTTACGACATAACGAACTTCTAAGCGAAATTTCATTACAATCCATCCAACCGTTTGATTGTGATTGATAAACAAACATTTGAACAAACATACATTCTCATTAAATCATAAATTACTATTACTTTTTGTGTACATTTATTTATTATTAAATATTACATTAGGTACAGCTATAAGGATTCATAGGATCTCCGGTTAAAAATAATTTTGTGTCCCGGATTCCTGTACCCTTCCTCTGGTTATATACAAAAATCATATATTATTATCAAATAGGTATACAAAATAGTTACATAGAATAACATGTAATAGAAGAAGTGTTTGTGTGTGTACGTGTGTGTGCGCGCGTGTGTGTGTGTATGTGACAACTCATAGAGTGCTCCGAAATACCAAAAAAGTACAAGATACACAGTATTAACAATGAAAAATACGAATAGAGTTTAGCAAAATATTTGTACAGAAAATTAATATTATTTAACAATATGGAGTAAAATTTCAGTATCCAGGTAGTTTAGATCTGACAAGCAATGTTTTAGTTTTTGTTTTAATATATACTACATCATTTATAATATACTAGAATTTTCCCGCGAATTCGTTTCTGTTGTGATCTAAATGAAACAACTCGCGCGCCTCCTTTTGTAAGCTGATTATTAGGAAATAAAACTTATTGGCCACTCAAGAGCAAAAATTATAAAAGTATCCAAAAAGTCATTCCCGTTAAGTGTGTTTGTGTTCTAAATTTAATAGAGATGCAGTAGTGGGTTGCCTCTATTATTATTCGCCTTTGTTTAGGCCATGTATGTTCTCCTGTTTTCCTCGCGAAAATTCTTGTCTGTTACCATTCTCTGTATGAGTGTGGTCTTGATGAGGGTTCTGTAGATCACGATTTTTTTTTCTATTGCTCTATATAGTCTTCTTCCTTATATGATTTTCTTACTAGTAAAAAAAATATTCCATTTATTACAAACAATTACTTAAAAAAACGGCTTCGAGCTACTTTATACTTTTACTTTATACGAGTATATTTTTAAATTGAATTTAAATAAATAATTTAGTCACTATGTTTAATTAAAATATAGTTACATCGGCCACAGTTTACTAAAAAATAATATGGAAGCTTTTATTTTCAAATAAATACCATTCTTAAGGTTCTTAAGGTATAAATTACGTACACTTAAAACGGTAAAAAAACATAAACATAAAAAAAAAATATTTTTCACAATGAATTAAGACTGACAACTTAATATATTGATTAGAACTTAATTTTTTTCCCGTCGACAAATTAACCAGTCCACACAGGAGCTATGTTTCAGTGGTCATATGCCAGCTCCATACTCACGCAGTGAACACCGCGCGACGTGAACTACTTTCCACACAATGTTCACAGTCGGGTTCACGCACTGGTACTAAATGGACGTAACTTCAGCTGCCGCGGACACAAAAAACCGACTAAAAACGAAAACTAAGGCACAAACAGGCGTGGACCCCTTGAACAGGCATGCAATCCATCCACACTCGCGTTCACGTCCCTTCACGGGTGTTCACGGCGTGAGTATAGAGCCGGAACTATATATATCACGTGTTAACTCTGTTCTCATTAAAAATCTCATTAACACAAGACAGTATTAAACAAAAGAGACTGAAAACAATAACAGTAGGTGAATACATTTCATGCCACGTTATACCAGGATGTATGTTTTAAATCAACGCAACCCCCTTCCCCCTCCCTTCTCCACATCCAGACTCCCTTCGACAGTATCCATATAAGCCGATATTGTTAATCTGATTGCGTATGTGATACAATATGTAGATCACGTGCCAGGGCGGTAGTTAAAATAATTCAGGGCCCATGGTCTGTTAATTTAAACATCACTACCACCAAAATTTATTATTATTCATATATATGTTTTAAAATATCTTTTTGAAATATTTTATGTTATATATACTAGCTTTTGCCCCGTGACTGCGTACTGATTGTATTTGCAATGAACTGTGACTTCCAATCGAATCAAAATAAAACTTCTAAAATTCTAAATCTTAATTAATTATATTCAAAGTTTAAAAGGCGTATATTTAAATTTATAAATAATTATTAACCATAAAGTTTCTAACTTAGTGGTTGTTTGTTGTGCAGTGTGTGTTCTTGCGTTGTCGTGAAGCAGCAGTGACCTAGAGCTATTGACCAATCTCGGTTGTTTAGAAGCTAGATCTTCCTTCATGGTTTGCAGTTGCTGACAATAGATATCTGCCGTAATCGTTTGGCCAGATTTTAGAAAGCTGTAGTGAACGACACCGGCGCTAGTCCACCAAACACTCACAAGTAACTTTTTCTGAGTCAATTTTCGTTTAGGGCAGGATTTGGTTGGGTCTCCAGGGTTCAGCCATTTCGACGAGCGCTTGCGATTATCGTACAGTATCCACTTTTCATGACAAGTATTGATTCGATTTAAAATCCCTTGAATATTGTGTCGGTAAAGCAAAGTAACACAGCAGTCGACGCGTGTTTGCAAGGTCGATTCACTCAATTCATGAGGTACCCATCCTTCAAGTTTTTTTACTTTCCCGATTTGCTTCAAGGGGTTTAATACAGTTTTATCACTTACCCCGAAGCCTGCAGCTATCTCTGAAGTGCTTTGTGATGGTTCCGCTTCCACAATAGCCTTTAATTCTTCATTTTCCACTTTGGTCTCCGGCCGTCCACGGGGTTGGTTCTGAAGGTCGAAATCGCCAGAACGAAACCAAAAACGTACCGTACTTTCTTTTGCGATACCAAAGCTGTACACATCATTAATCCTTCAGCTGTTTCTGCAGCACTGGTGCCACGGTAGAACTCGTACTCGTAAATATACCGATATTTCATGTTTTCCATTGTGCGGTAATAAGTGACGCCAAAGAAATAAATATAAAGGAAAAAACAAATAAATGACTGTTTTCAAAACTCAAATATGCTAAGGCTAAATTAATTTATAAATTTGAATTTGGAGTTCTTAACATAAGAGAAGATATTTCAGATCAAAGTGGTCAGTACGATAAAACGCTAATTTCATATGTAAGGACCTAATTAATATATTAGTATTGATTATAAATATCTAAAGAAAAACACTTTCGTAATATTACCTATATTAAGTTCATAAAATCTTCATAAAATCATGTTTACTAAAATATTTTCCTGAATGCGCCCTCCTCACCTGTCAATTATACTTAGCGTGGTAATTTCCTGCGCAGCCAGCCTCTCTTTGCATATTATTATCTATATTTTATCGTATATATATATGTATTATGTATATCAGTAATAATAATTAATGTTTCTAAAACTCTTATTATCTCAGAATTCATTAAAAAATTTGAATATAAATATACTAGCTGCCCCGCAGACTCTCAATAATCAAAAACTCAACCGCAGCGCCGCCTATTTCGTTTTTGTTCCTGATAAAGTTTCACGATCATAAACAAAATTATGAATGATGAATGTAATTTATTATGAAAGCATATGTTAGTACTGCCTTTGGCTGATAGATCTTTTACACACTAAGAGTTATTTAATTAAAAAAGAAACAATAAAACACGCCTTTTTTACTTTCTAACTGAACGGCTAAATATTAATTTTGATATATTTATCTTAAAAAGTGACAGATTTCCATACAAACTTTCATCCTGTTTTTCACCACCTCAGAATTTGAATTTTATAGAATTTTAAAAATCCTTCCTTAGTGCTCACCTACGTTTTCACGTTTCTAGCTCCAGTAGTTTGGGCTGTGCGTTGATGAATCAGTCAGTCAGTCAGGACAAGTCATTATATATTTATATATAATACTAGATGTGCCCCACGGTTTTACCCGTGTTAAATTTATTCAACAAACTCCAACTCAAACTCAAAAACAACAACAAACTAAACACCAAGACTGAAACTCGTTACTCCACTTCCCGTAATTGCCTACAGCTTGCCAGATTGCTTGACATTCATAATTACTGCTTAGCTACTTAAGATTATGCATAGTGTGAAGTTATATAGCCTATACTATTCTTCATAAAACGGGCGATTATTCATCCAACTGGTAGTTGATTAGCGTTTTTAACAAAATAACTCTTCAGCTTTATATAACTAGTTATATAGATAAAAATACCAGCCGGTGAATATTCCAGTACTGGGCAAACGGGTATTATTCCAGCATTTTCACAGTTGTACATTTTTCCGTATACAGTTGTAGCACAAAAACATTTTTAAAGCGTTCACGATTTCTCGCAATGTTTCCTCCACCGTGAGCCGACAGTGCTACCTATTGTTATTAATTATTATTTTTAATATTTATTCGAGATTGGTTAGCTATATCTGATATAGATTCTTTGGAGCATAAGGCATTCATCTCAATTTAGCTCAAATATGCTGTCGGATTTTTTTAGGTTATTTTATTAATGTTAACCGTCGAAGATAAATGATTATTACTCTTATATTACTACTAAATAACTTAGTTACAATATAATAAATGTTTATTATAAGTAAGTATATCATTAAGTAACTATGAGCCAATTTAAAAGCATTTTTAAAATCATTGCTTAATTATCCAAACAAAAGGTCAATGTGGCAGAAATAACAGCCACGAGTTAATGGCACGAGGCCCCGTTCCACTTTTCTTTACCTGGCTTTTTATTTTATGGACGTATATTATTTTAACCAGCATATATCACCAGCTTTGGTCGTGATAATTAACTTAGAACTTATTGTGATAAAGTTCATCCCATATTCTTGCATCCCATCCAACACCCTCAAGTTGAAAAGCTGTCGCCAAGCACCAATAGGTGTGTTCCGGCAGCTGCACTTGAGAGCCAGTCTTCCATAAGGCTTAGCGTGATACCATCTAAGGCCACATCGTCACTTAAGATCAGGTGAGATTGTGGCCACAATACCAAACCTATAACGATAAAATAAAATGAACATTTTTAAATTGTCACAGGTTTTCCATACGTTATCTGTAAAAACATCAAAATTAATCCTCTTTTAAAATAAAATTATCAGACGAAAATCAGCCCTTTACTGTAACAGATTTGCAATAAAGATTATTATTATTATTATTCTTTTTCTCGAAACTATAAGAGTTTCGATAATTATGAAATCCACGGACCTAGGTCAAATGGAGTACATTTTCTGTTACAAATTCATCCTGCAAGAACTTACGAACACTTATTATTATTGAAGTGAAACTTCTTATGCGACTTCCAAGCGTTAAACGTTAAATGTTAAACGTTAACGTTTAACGCACATTATCGGTCTCTCCTCTTTGCGTGAGCCAGAGCGAGAGAGCAATATATTATCGGTCTCTCCTATTAGTGTGAGCCAGAGCGAGAGAGTAAATGTCGGTGTGTATGTGTATTGCACACTGTTTAAATAAAAAAGAAAATGTCTTTTAAAATGAAGTTTCACTTCTATCGTGTGTGAATCGCACACACACTTTTTTTATAATAGTGTGCGTAGCGTTAGTACATGTAAAGTTTGTGATTGTGTGCGTAGTGCTACCATAATTGGAATTCTGAGATGCCACTAAACTTCCTGGAAAGTTCTAACAATTAGTCTCGATTTGGTAAGAACACTAAAATCAACACAAGATACTAAACACAAACGACATTACTACTAACCATTCGATAATGGTTAGTAATGGTCTTTAATAGCGAGGGCTATTTGCAAAGTTAAGAAAAAGAAAATAAGGTAAGATAGTAGAATTTTAATCACATCGCGCCCCAAGAAGTTTCACTTCAAAAATGAACAATTTGCTTAATACATATTAATGTCAACACTAGCTGTGCCCACGATTACAGCCGGGTTTAATTTATTCCATCTACTATCGATCTCATCGACGCCAATAGAACTGTGTAGTCTATCGTTGTTCTCACTTCCTGTACTTGCCTACAGCTTGCCAGATTGCTTGAAGTTCATGGTTACTGCTCCGCTCTTCAGAGTTGTAGCCTATAATACGAAGAGTATATAACATATACAAACAAATAGTCTATAAAATACTAAACTATTTTTTCAAATCTAACTGCCACTCTTGAGCTTTATAATGTTAGTATAGACGATAGTATCAATTTCATACAGCCAACATCAGGTTTCATATAAGGCGTTGTCGATAAACTGATTGACTGCGTTATACCCTATATATGTATATCACCTGTCAGTTCGGTTTAGTACGATAATTTCCTGCGCTGCCGCGTGCGGTCTATCGATAATCGTATGAAACCAATACATATATAGTTACTACTAGGGTTCATTTATATTGAACATTGTCTGGTGCACGCTACACTGAACGTGAGTTGAAATGAATGCAGTTTTTAGTTATATGTATTATCGACTTGGCTACATACACATTCAGTAACATACCGACTGGCGAAAAACGTATTTAATATTTCAGATGATATAAATTAAAATATAGAAATAACTCGTGATTAAAAGGAAGGCATTGGATTAAAAAAATAGATTGTATGTTAAAGATAATTAATGTAAATTTCTTATTTGTTATTAGTCAAATGATTGCTGGCTAAATCCGAAGGTTTGACTGATAAACAACGTTGTCTGATGATCTTCGTCTCAAACGACTAAAGCTGATACCACATCTTGTAGGCACATCTAAATCAAATAAAAATAAAATGTGATTTTTAAGGTTCCGAAGTCAAAAGGAACGCATATAGTTTCGGTATGTCCGTCTGTCTGTTCGCGACTTAGCTCAGAGATTCATTGTACTAGAAAGCTGTAATTTGGTTTGGGTATACATATTATTTACGCCGACAAAGTGGTAAAATAAAATCTTGAATAAAACTGTTTAGGGTAACTCCCCTACACGTAAAGTGGGAATGTTTTTTATCTCGTCTATCACATCGTGCGGATGTTGGATAAGTCGTTCAAAAATATTGTGGGTCTGTGAAAACAACATTTCAAGGATCCGTTTTTAAATATTAACCTTTAAAATGCTAATTTTTGTTAGAGCCATATTTGTATTTATTTTACATAACACAGCGTAATGGTGTAAAACACTTTAAGCTCACACAAATTATACGAAGCGAGGCGTTGGCTTCGTCCCGGCTGGCTTCCCTAATGCGTTCTAATGGAAGCAATTTGGTATGTTTTGCCGACAGAGTGCGCGGCCGACGCTTCTGTTTCGATGGAAGCATGATAAACGATACCGTAATTTGCTATCGAGGCGAGATAGCAGAATTTCAAAATAATGTAATTAGTTCTATAATGTAGTCGAAGTGATAGTGGATGGATATCTAGTTAGGATAGCAACCATTCAACCATTATGTAGAGTTTAATTGGTTATACTGCTCATCATCATAATGTTTATCATAAAGTTGTATTTCAAGTTCATGTGCATAAATGAAATATAATAAAAATAAATTCAATATAATAACAATGCAATATAATAAAATAAACGCAATAAAAATGAAAATTCATTCTACACATACTCCTACAAATAACCTTCCAAGGTGATCGCGCTAATATAAAACTACCCTTGAACCTCAAGGACCCTTCACTCTCCTCACAGACAATAGAGATACAAAAATTAGAAATAAAATTTACCCTTGCCTCTTTTTCGTGACAAATTACAATAGATATTAGTTTAAGGTCGTCCTTAATTTTAATTTTCTTTAGCAATTTCACTCACTTTAATGGATTTTTACGACAAGCTGTTAAACAAATGCCTACCTTTTTGTAGTAATTAGTTGTTTATTATTTTTATTGAAAATTACGTGAATACGTGAATGACTTGAATTAATTTCCTATAATTACTTCATTTCAAATATATGACGCTATTACACATAGATTCCTTTATATATATACACAACTTAATCGTAATTTATAGACCAGACATGTAAAAATGCATCTTATATGTAGACTATAAACTAGAATCATACCAAATTTCATCAAATTCGGTCCAGTAGGATTCTGTGTGACAAACTGACAGACAAACAGATAAAATTTCAAAATCTGTCTAAATGTTTTCTTTCCCGCGGACGTTGTTATACCCTTCTCAGTAATCAATAACTCGACCACAGCCACCTATCGCGTTCAGGGATAGTATGAAAACCTTTTCTTTGAAAAAACACGATCGCTTCCAAGCTCAGGTGAAGCTGTAGGCTCCAGGCTTCAGGGCCCTAATGGCTAACCGTAAAGTCAGTTCGAAAAAAAAAACATGATCTACCAACTTTCTTCTCTAGCGGTCTAAGGGTATTGAGGTTATCAATGTAATATATACACCAATGTGAATTTTTATATATGTTAGCGGATAATTATATGAACATTCTAGTCAGAATGTAAACTGTCCGTAGATCGTGAACAAACATTAATAAATATGAATTTTTGAGGTTGTGTCTATTAAATAAGCCAAAAATAACGATACTGGGACTTGAAAAATGTGAATTATCAACGGCTAATTTTTTCGCTTCGCTCGCTCGACTCGTGCGGTGTGATCACAGTCTCAATCTTACCTAACAAATCCAGTTAGTAGATAAACCTACAAAAGTTTTACAGAGAGATCAAAATTTTTGTGTTCATTTATAATATATTGACAATTTACAATCAAACTTGACTGTTTATAAACTAACGGTTCGTACAAATATACTGTGACACATATATTTATATTATATAGACTAGCTATGCCAGCCGCTCCGCTCACGTGGATTACAGAATCTAAAATAAAAAATAACCCGAGTTACTCCTTATAACATCATCTATCTGCTCGTGAAAGTCCCGCTAAAATCGGTTTAACGGTTTTGGAGATTAGCCGGAACAAATTTGTTTTTTTTTTGTCATAAGTACCATACTTAAATACCTTCATATGCGTTTAGTAAAAAAACCTGTTATTTTGACAATACAAACTGACACTTCAATTTTATTATATGTATAGAAGATTAAAAATAGCCTTGTTATACCGCATCTTCCCGAGGTTCAGAGCCGTATATCGTTTAAGATACTGGCCGTTCGTTGGAGCATATTATTGCCTTCATTCTGTTTGTGACAGGAAAATAATAAAGAGAGAAACAATCTTGTAATGTAGGCTCGTGGTTATTACATGCTCTAATAGCTTATAATATTATTGTTTATGATATATAATTTTACGTTTTGTATTTTGTTATCGAATTTATTTGGTACTAGCTGTGCCCGCGGCTCTGCACGCCTGGACTAAAGAATGCTGTCGGTGGAGAGCACGCGCGAATTTTGCTGCCTGAAAAATGCTTATTGTGGGTAATCCTCAGAAGATAGACATATATTATACTCGAAGAAAACATTTTTTTTTTGTCTTTTTAAGATCTACAATTATGTAATACATTCATTTGATATATATAATGTCTTATAGTTTACTCAGCGTAAGCCATTTAATCGCCCCAAATGCGTCTTTTTTCCGAATAGATTCAACAATATCGTCACTGCTTATTTCGTATGTTACATATAGTGATAAACCCGTAACAATGACACTATTTTGTTTTGTCACGTTTCGTAATCAGCCAGTGTATATTCAGCTCCCAAGAGGCTTACAGGCCGGCATGACAGCGACTACCGAAGTTGAATTACCGATCTCTCGGTGGTCGCAATTGTTTTTGGATTGGACTATGCTCACCATTAAGTAGAGTGTTATAATTTTACCACACCACTATAAAACAGTCTTTCTATTTATTACAAAATGAACACCTATTTTTAGCTTCGACAATGCTTCCATGTTTGCCTGAATGACTGTAAAGATATTTATTAAATCTTATAAAAAAACCAGAATCTTTTAAACGGATACGCTACATTGAAAACGAAAAGCGTTACCTATCCGAAAAATCCATTACCCTGAATTAAAATTACTTACGCTTCCATAGCAACAATATTAGATTGTGAAGTGGTTAGCGATGCGCCGAGTTAGGTACTTGTTGTTGTACGAGTTAGGTACAGTAGGTACTTGTAGTATTGGAATCCACTCAGGCTTGCCGGCATTCAAATGCAAAATATTCTCAAACCAACCGACACATTCATGCTGTGACTACAGCATTTGTCTAACAAAAATAACTACCAGGATTGAAGTACCTTTTTCTGTGGCCATTGTTCACTTTATTTTTTAATTTACGGTATTTTATCACCAAAAATATTCTAGTCCCATCATATCTTCATGATGGTGAAACCATCACCAACTTCAAAGCCGATCAATCACAACTGCATCGATATTTGTGTAATAAACGAGAGAGAGTGATCGTAATTGACACAATTTGTTTTACTAATATTTCTATATATTAAAGTATTTTATTTATTTAGTATACTATTTATCTATACATACTATAAAATAAAGAGTCCCCCGCCACGTCTGTCTGTCTGTCTGAACGCGATAAACTCAAAAACTACCAAACGGATTTTCATACGGTTTTCGTCAATGGACGGAGTGATTCATGAGGAAGGTTTAGGTGTATAATTCAATACGGTTTTGTGTACATTGGCTGAAATATGACTATGATTGTTGAAAATGTCGGAAAAATCATGCCGACTGAGATGAGCTTTACAGGCGTGCGCCGCGTAAACCAATAGAGTTATATATGTATTACTCTGCTACTCGTGTGAAGCTGGGTTGCTAGTGTATCTATAATTTTATTACTACACTAGCTATGTCCCACGGTTTCACCCGTGTTAAATTAATTTTACCAACCCGGATGTGTACCTTATCGTTATTCTCACATCCCGCACGAAGGCAATACGACTTCTCTGATTGCTTGACGTTAATGGTTACTGCTCCGCTCCTTACGGTCGTAGCGTAAACTTATATTGCCTACTTACTATCTTCCTCAATAAATATGGTATAATAAGTACAAATATATGTTTTTCAAATCTGACTGGTATCCAGACATGGATTTATTTATTCTATGGTTCCAGAAATATTAGCTCGCTCTATTCGTCTATTTGTACTGCGTATATTGGAATTTGAATAAAATGCTTTGTGGCATTAAACTCGGCAGTGTACGAAACAAAAAGTGCAAAAAAGTATTCATAACTTTATATGTTATATTTCGTAATATATATTGAGACCCTCGATTCAGTTACTGGTTATTCGATTCTTTTGTAACTAGTACGTTATACTCGAATATTAAAAACAGTCGACTATGCACATCACTAGTTTGAGCATATTTACGCCGGCAATGTGAACACGCAGCGCTGGGCGTTTTATCGGCGTGTTAGCGAACGCTTACGCCTGTAAAGCGGCAGATATATACCCCCTTCTCCTGCCGCCCTTGCCTCACACCCCCGCACCGTTCGCGTAATCGATCGACAGTAGCGAACCACCTAAGGGCCAATATACATCAATCTTACTGAGTTTCATTGGACGTCATTCCTTCAATGACTTGACTTTCATTGCTCTTGAAGTTTTATACCAATCTAATGAATCTGGGAAATGTGTTCTACAGAAAAACGTACAATAAGTATAACCTAAACATCACTCTTAATAAAGTACTCGTACTGACGGATTAATAGTCGATGCGGCTAAAAATAAGTTTAGTGCTTAAGTATGTACATATTAATTTCTATTTTGTTTATTTAGTATACTACATTAATTAATTTTATAAATTAATTTAAATTTTATATATTTTCTAGTTTTGTTTGTTTTTTTTATTAATAATCTAGTTTCACTACATATATTTATTTCCACAATACCGCTGGTTGACAGTGTACTAACTAAAAAAAGTTATAAAGTATTAATTCATTACATCTTTAGCGACGTAATGGGACCAACTCTAAAGTACCTTTACAGAATTCTCATGATATTTTGTTATTTAGGGTAAGTACATATTATGATTAAACGTATAAATCAGCTCACGACATGCTACGCACTCTAAATATTATATTACCCAGTACAAAATAAACATGCGTACAGACAATTTAATTTTTTTTGAATCCCAGAATAATTTAATATAATTCTATACTAGCTATTGTATAGAAATATATTAATTTATTCTGGAATCCAAAAAAAATATCGTTTATATATCGAATAGCAATCGGCCGCAGCTTTTGCCGCATTAGTTAAAATATAGCAATAAATGGCTGTGCCCGCGGCTCCGCTCACGTGGACTACTAAAAAAGCTTTTAATTTTTTTCTGCGTAACCGTAATTATTTTTCTAAAATAAAAGTAGCCTAATTTATTCCTTATAATATCAGCTATCTGTCAGTGAAAGTCCCGTCAAAATCGGTCCAACCGTTTCGGGGATTACCCGGAACAAATAGACAGATAGACAAAAATTTTAAAAATGTTTGTACTTTCATATACATTAAGTAAAAGCTGTTATTTTGGTATTACAAACAGACAATTGAATTTTATTATATATATATATATATATACATAAAAATAGGCTATAGCACTCAAGGAGAATGTGGATTCTAGTTGAAATAATTTTTTGAATTGCAATTGTAGTATTATATAAACAAGTATAGGTAAGTATATATAGTATAAATATATTCCAAACAAAGATCTGAATAAATCAAATCCGTTATTTATACACGCATCAGATATCATGTGTTGTTCACTCAACGTAAAAAAGAGATTGGATTGGACCAAAAACTTCATTCAATTTACAATGTCTGTTTAGTAGAGAGCTTTTACAAATTTTCCGGTATCGATAGAGTTGTATCCCTTCGTAATTTTATTTTTTCAGGATACTAACCTAATACAAGCCGTTTATATAGTTAAAGAAAGCTTGAAATTAGTAAAATAGCCAGGTGATAGATGCAAAATTTTAAAATCGAATTTGTAATATATCAAAATTATGGAACTAAAAGTTTTGAATAACAAAAACATAAGGTGAAAAAAAACGCTGTCTAAAAAAACCTGCACAATTCAATACTATAACTATTACTTCTAAAACAAATCGTAATACCTACATCATTATAAACTATAATAAAAAAATACAATCTGTTCAGCATAATATAATATAAGCATATGTAAAATAATTTGTGCAGATAATTTGCTTGGGAAATAAATTTCTTGTGTACAAATATTGTATAAGCTAGATAAGAAGTATACTCCTTTGGCGTAAAAAAAAAACAATTTTATCCCGTTTGCCAACAACATGGTGAACTTAGTCATCAATGATAGTGACATAAATTCATTTTACTGACCTTTGTTTTATTGTGTAAAAATAATTTATACTATTTATAAACAATAATTTGTACTATGATTATGATTAAAATAACACCGTTAAATTATATTTACACACTTAAAAAAAGTTTATGAAATAAATTCACATTATTATCATTGATGGCTGACTTCATCATGACGCACTTCCGTTACATAGTGCGTGCGCAGCTCTCAATTTTACCCTTTACTAAACGCGCCAAAAGAAATAGAAATTTAATACTCTAAACAATCTATACTAACGAGAATTAATATTTCGACTTTAGAAATATAACTAGATACAAGTACGTAAAAATAACCAATATTTATTCTACGTTCCACGATATTAGAATAAACACATTAAATGGAATTCAATGTATATCTATAGATCGACAACCCTTTGTCGTTTCGTGAAGTCTGTAACTTCGTTAACTCGGCGTCGTGACGTCATTAGATTGTATTTACTCAACACAAACTCATCAGCGTAATAACTAATCAAATACCGCGTCGGTAAAACTCGACGAATTTATTTTACTTTAATCTATACAGAAAAAAGATAATGCAAACAGACTCAAATTTGGCAGACAATGGGGCCCTGTGACCCCTTCTGTATTTACTAATCCAATGACACTAAAAAGCGATCTTAGCTTGTTCATTTTGTTTTGTTTTGAGATATTAAAATTAGAACAAAATAGAAGTATACAAACAATATTTTAATAAAAATTGTAACAAGAATAAATGTATCTTCATATTACATGTTCCGCAGATTAATAAAAAGTGAATCGAGGTAATATATGCAAATTTCAAAATTAAAGAAAAACTTAATTAAAACCAACGTGGCTATTCGAATACATAAACAAAACGTATCGAAACACAATAAATTATACAATTATGTCTGTTATTCAAAGTTTATTAATATAATTCACCTGCTGTCATATGACATATCATTACTGTTCATGGGGTTTACTATTTTGTTTCCTATGAATGAAAGCCTAAACAAAGAGATCCGTACACAAATTATGAAATAGTTTTTCTGCAGGAGCTTAAAGTCGAACGTAATTTTCCAATTTGTTTAAATCAATCGCTTCTTTATTTGTGTTAGTAAAATTCTAATGAATAATTGTTTACTTCGTACACACTATACAGCGTGCATCCAGATTTATTTTGTAATTTAGACCTAATAAAATATTCTGATTTCGTACCTGCTTTCAAAGAAAAAGTAGGGATTTGGATGATAAGATTAAATCGGGTGAGAGAGGAATGAATCTAGGGAATTCATTAGGCGGATTCACCGTCGGCGTTCCAATGACGAGCTTAAAAGTTTATTTTTAACGTATAAATGGATTGCTTTTAAAATAATATCGTCTTTTTTTAAAGTAAATAATTGTGATAACAGTATAAGTTTTCAATAAAAATAAATTCTTTATAAATGCGATAGTATCGATTGTTTTGTAAATAAGTTTCCGATGAATCGATTAACTATCTTTTGTTTCTTGGTACCTTATTTGCATTACCGTATTTGTGTAAGTGATCACTTGGGATTTGTTACAGTCACACAAATACAGCTCCATGTTGTGCGATTTCCTGTTCAAATATAGCGAATTTCACAAATACCAATAATTTCCATGACTAATACGTTAGTAACAGACAAGACGATTTGAAGACCAGTATGGTATGGACCTGTGGACTTACCTTACAGTTATGTTGGTGAAATTTTAACATGTCCGAAATGAGCTTGTACTTTTATCAACAAAACTGGGTACAGCAGTCACTACAAAGGCGTATCAAAGGGCAGAACAACAATGCCCCGAATAAAAAAAAGCTGTGCGTGTTTAGAAAATAAGTCGCTGTAGACGTAATCGGCCAGCAAAACACACGTGCAAACACATCGATAAGATAAATCAAACTATTGACTGATCAATTGTTTGAAAGTACATCTATTAATCGATAGAAAAATGAACGCTTAATTAACACTGATTATGAGTAACACGGATAATGAGTACGCCTGCAGTGAGATGACACTGGTGGAGACAATCATTCACACGAATGATTGCTTGACGAGGCCTAATTACATATTCCAGGGTGAAGAAATTTTTTTAGAGGAATCTTTAATTTTTAATCACGGTCAACTAGTGGATTAGGTACGCTTTTCTGTAAATTTTAAAACATCTTGGAATTCTAAAGAGGGGAATTATAAACGGGGACTGAATAAAATCTAATATTGTAAATTTTATACAGTAGGTAGTGTACGTATATGTTATTAATGGATACAGTGGAGTGGGATGCTGACGGTGCCGTGGTTGGTTGGTAGACAGCTATATATTTTCATTTCATCTGTACGCGCGTCACGTCGCTCCTTGATATACGCGTACACTTAAGCCTCATCTCTGGTCACAGTTCATTTTATGTAGTATTACGTCTTAATAACTGACGGACATAAAAGCAAAGTCTATAATATGCAGGAAGGTCAAACAAGAAAAAATATTTCGGCGACAATTTATTAATAAAGCGATTATTAGTCGCAAAAATTATTGGTCCCATAAAAAAATAAAAATACTTGAGAGAAATCAGTTGATATGATATAAATTTAATTATTAATAGATATTGATCCCAACATTGCTTTTAAATGAGTTAGTAGTATCAATGGTATTTGTTCAAAGATGGATGTTACATTATTCGACTATTATAATTTATTTTAGTTATATTACATGCGATAAAAATTGAGATATAAAAACTGAACTTATATATTTATACATAACTTACCCATCGGCGAGTATATATCTCCTATGGCAGTCAGCCCGTGAGATTTTCCACCCACTCGGCTGATTTATGGATGTAATCTCCATGGTGACTGTTGCTACGGCGATATATCCTCCTCAAGGCAAACATTTCCTATTTATATAGAAACGGAAGCGGTTGGAATGATAACATTCACTAATTAAATGATGAAAATACTCACAAAATAGGATTATTTCAGTACCGTGGGTAAGTGGGTAAGTTTTATGGGCTTGTATTTAAATATAACTTATTGGTGTATAGAGTGAGGGGGTTGTAAATTCTAGGATAAAATCTATGTGAAATAAATAACTTACAACCGAGGAATTTACATATTAAACTTCACTAAGTTAATTTTTAAATCTCATAAAATGATTAAATACATATGTATTGTAACCACATACAAGAAGAGAACAAAGAGAAAATGTATAAAACATAAAATAAACCTGTTTCATTTGATATTACATAATTATGTTTAAATAAATAACAAATACGAAAATCATTGATAAATTATTTAACACTTCAAGTTGAAATTACTTTTATTGCGTACACTGGGCTTCAACTTTTTTTGCCATCGCTTATCTGTGGTCGGCCCTCCCGGGAAATAACTCTAATTATGCCGATAATCACATCAGATGTTAAGTTTCGATGTGATCAAAAAAGTCATATGAACAGTTACCTAGTATTCAGAACATCAGTGGCAACTCTCAAATTTAATTTAGTTTTAATAATTGTATTTCCCTTTTTTAAATCCTATATAATTTTATCTTAGTTCTATGTAAATTTCATTTTAAAATTGTACTATTTATACTAGCAGTAATATTATAATGAAATTGTATTTTCTGTTTGCTTGAACGCTCTTATCTCTGAAACTACAAGTCAGATAGAAAAAATATTTTTGGATTGTATAATCTAGTTATTGAGGAAGGTTATAGGCTATATAAATTCACGCTATGACCTTAAGGAGCTAAGCTGTAACCATGCCTCGCTGAGCATGTTCTACCGTCTGTGTCATGACGAGTGTTCTGAAGAGCTGTTTAACCTAATTTCCTCTTCTCTCTTTCATAACAGAACCACACGCGCTTGGCTACGGAGTCACAGATTTAAGTTAACCTCCATCTCGGCTCGAACAAATAAATTTACGTATTAATCTACTTAGTATCTTTGCCGTACTGTGAGGCTGTGGAACTGTCTCCCGGCCAGTGTTTTCCCTACTTCCTACAACATGGAGTCCTCCAAACATAACGTGAAGAGACATTAGAGCAGGCCGGTATGACAGCGACGACTTTCTATGGATTGTAAATCCCTCGGTAGTCGCCGATGTTATTGGATTGCACTGTGCTCACTGTGTAGAAAATATACCGTGCTTCGATAAAAAAAAAATAACTTCAGGCACAAGCAATCTGACAAGCTGTAGGTAAGTACGAGAAATGCGAACAACGATGACAGCTTATATTTTTGGACTTTGAGAAATCTTAGCGAGCTTTGAAAGCATTTTTCACTAAGTAAAATAATTCTAATAAATCGGGTTTCTTTAGAAAAAGGTTTTTTTATGTACAAAAGAAATAATCGAACAAGGGTTATACCATTTTGAAATGCAGACTCAATACGCCATTTTTAAAGTTACTTTCCAAAAAAGCGTACGTATATTTATTTTCAGTACGGTTTGATAAATTTGGGCGATGTAATGATCTTGAGTATTGGTTACGCTACAAAATGTTTTTTTTAAACTTAGGTAGTTGGTTTTAATTGTAGACTATAATTCACATAGGATTATTCCAGGTTACATTACAAAGAAGAAACTGAAGAAAAGTAAATATTCATAGATCAGTATTAATTCAAGATTCATAGATTCAAATATCATCAAGGGTGTCGAATTTCTCGAATTTATTACGTTGTCTATTTTTTTTAAAGTAAATGAAAGATTTCTGTCACCACGTGGGCTAACACCCTTTTCCGGCTTGACGTTGATTTATGGGACATCTGTATATACATGTATAATTGAACATGTATGTACATAATGTATCACCGTGTGGGTATTGACAGGATGTGATGTTAAACAGATTAATGCTAATATTATTTATATAACATATAGAAGAAGTATTAATTATATCTCCTAATTCATAAATAAGTTACTTTCATTGCAATCTACGAATTAATAAGAGAAAATACAATTCCACAGAAAAAGTATTATTTCGTGTTTAATTGGTTCCCGGTAAAAGGTTATTAATAATAAATTCTAATATTCGATCACGTAAAATTCGCAGTATATCCTTCTCTCTTTACAGGGATCATTATTTACGTTGAAAATAAGGTTTTGTGATCCCGCGTGGGCGGATTTCGTTTAGTGGAATTGAAAAAATATCTTTTATGTAAATCTTCGTGAATTCGAATGTAAATGCGTGGATATTAAAGAATTGTTTTACTCCTCGCTATCAACTATATTAAACTATATAAATCGTTTAAATATTATATAATAAGTATATATCGTTATTATTCCACTGAAATGTATCTTCTTATATTCAAGATCGACGATGGTTCATAGCTATGTTAGGAACTGGTAGATGGCGCTTTGGTCGCTATAAACAAATTCTATATTTATGGACCACAATGATTAATATTCACAATATTGATTTAGTGCCATAAAAGAAAATCTAAAAATCTAAACCGTTTGATGGTGCTGTGATCGAACTATTAACTACTGAAATGGGTAGAATAAAGTCTGCCGAGCCAGCTAGTAATTTATACATTTGTTTAAAATATGTATTCACTTCAGGTGTGTGTATACTTGATGGAGGTATTGAGTTGTTTGCTATGTATATTAACAGAAACGTTGGCTTATTTGTCTCCCACTTCAGTTGAGCGTGCTATTGATTTAAATATCGCTAGTTTCGGAACAAAGTTCGTCCTCAGCGCTATGCGGGTCCTCTTTTAAGATTTCTAACTATAACTTTCAGATATTTGAGTAGACTCATTAAAATCTCATTAAAAACTGGTGAATATTAAGTGCTAGTCTTTATCACCATCAGTTTGTGGTAGTTTGACCTTTGGAAAAGGCTTTCCAACGTACCATTTTTCTACGTCTTGCGCAGCCAATTGCTGTTGGTCATTTTACGAATACTTTCACTTCATCTAACAGAGTTAACACTGTGAGGAAACCATAGCATGATGGTAGGGCTTTTTCTAATGCCCACCTGGCTAGCTACTAACCTCAAGTTGAAAATCTGTCGCCAAGCACCAATAGGTGTGTTCCGGCAGCTGCACTTGTGAGCCAGTCTTCCACTAGGCTTAGCGTGTTATCATCTTGGCCCACATCGTCACTCAAAATCAGGTGAGATTGTGGCCCCTACATCAAACCTTTACGATAAAAAAGGGTTGTAGGAATTTGTATCCGACTGGCTCGCTACTACCATACACATGTTGATAAGCCCGTCACGATGACTTTCTTTTAGTGTCTGGCGTTTCTGGATCAGGCAATGTATGTCCAGTAATCCAGACTCACTGTTGTTTTTGTATTATATTGTGCTTGTCAACAAGTACAGTGCAGTCGATTTCTCGTGCTACTAATAAAATAAATTAAAATTGCTTTTTTCAAATATTAAAAACATTTCTGCCGGCTTTTACTAATCCGTTTCTAACTATGCATACAACCTACTTTCAGCTCATATCTTATACGTTTTAAACTTACGAATTCACGGTGTAATATTTAATTCATGAGGTTTTCTGTTATCGTATCGCTCGCCGTACAGCCTTCCCTTAACCCTGTTGCAATATTCGAAAACATTTCTTACACCCGTCACGTTTAATAAGGATGCGGGTGATAATATATGATTGGCTTCTTTTTGCTCGTTATAAAAATATATTAATGAGCTTTTATAAAAATATTGTATATGTATATATCACAATTAGCTTTATAATGTTAAAAAATAAATATTCCCAAATTTGGACTTTATTGAACACGTTAATATTTTATTTCGGGACTAAAAGTCCGATTCCTAGTCCGGAACTCGTTTTGCTTTAAATAGCCAATTTAGTGAAGAAGGTTTTAGTTTATATAACTTTCCGCTACGACCCTAAGGAGTGGAGCAGAAGTGTACTCTAATTAGCGGTATATCTTTAATTCAAAAGGAATTTTTAGTATTTGCTGATTAATTAATAAATAATTTGTAATATTCTATGAGATCATTGCCCTATTTTTTTTTTGTTTCCCTAAATGGAAAACAGAATACGTAAGAGCTTTGCCCTTGAGCGAATTCAAAAAGTTGTAAAAAGGGAAGACTTTCTCAGTTCAGACTGAGTTAGCAACCCAAGTATGAATGATAAATGACTACATATCTTTTTCAAAATGCAGATATTTTCGTCTTAACCTTTTGTATACGAGCGGCTGGTACAAGCCTTATTCTCTCTTTCAGTAGAGTGATTCTGTTAAAATTCATCATTTGTTCTTAATTAGGAATTGTCTACTTATATTCTTTTATATGATTGTTGTAGCGAAATCCACAAAGTTTATATCTGTATGTCAGGTTCCTATGAAATATGTTTATACCGATGAAGCCGTTTTTATCTATACATATAATAAAATTGAACTGTCTGTTTGTAACGTCAAAATAACACCTTATTACTAAATGCATATGAAAGTACACAAGGTAACTATAAAAAAAACCTATTTATGATTTTTTTGTCTGTCTGTCTGTTTGTTCCGAGTAATCTCCGAAAAGGTTGTACCGATTTTGACGGGACTTTCACTGTCAGATAGCTGATGTTATAAGTAATAACATTTACTTTAAAAAAATAATTATAATGATGTAGGTATATCGATTTGATTTAGAAGTAACAGTCATAGTATTGATTTATACACGGTTTTTTAGACAGCGTCTTCTTTCACCTTATGTTTTTGTTATTGAAAACTTTTATTTCTATAATTTTGATATATTACAAATTCCATTTTAAAATTTTGCATCTATCACCTAGCTATTTTACTAATTTCAAGCTTCTTTAACTATATAAACGGCTTGTATTAGGTTGGTATCCTCAAAAAATAAAATTACGAAGGGATACAACTCTATCAATACCGGAAAATTTGTAAAAGCTCTCTACTAAACAGACATTGTAAATTGAATGAAGTTTTTGGTCCAATCCAATCTCTTTTTTACGTTGACTGAACAACACGTGATATCTGATGCGTGTACAAATAACGGCTTTGATTTATTCAGATCCTTGTATCGAATATATTTATACTCCTATATATACTTACCTATACATGTTTATATAATACTAGTGTATCTTTATAGAGAGGTAAATTTTGTGAATTGTAGGAGGTAATCTCTGGAATTACAATTGCAATTCAAAAAATTATTTCAACTAGAATCCACATTATCCTTGAATGCTATAGCCTATATATATAATGAAATTCAATTGTCTGTTTGTAATGCCAAAATAACAGATTTTTACTAAATGTATATGAAAGTACACACGGTACTTATAACAAAAAACTCTTTTTTTTTATTTTTGTCTATCTGTCTGTCTATCTTTTCCGGGTAATCTCCGAAACGGTTGGACTGATTTTGACGGGACTTTCACTGACAGATAGCTGCAAAAATTAAATAAACCTTTTTACTAATCCACGCGAACGGAGCCGCGGGCATAGTTAGTTAATTATATTTAAAAAAAAAAACAAAGTAAATCTGTTTATCTTCAAGATATTCTTCGTCAAACGACATTACTTAGCCTTCTGTACTAATGGATGATATACGGGTGCAGACCACATTAAATTACAAAAAATAAAATATACATTACCAGATGAAAATTGCAACAAAAAGAATTGTTTTTTTTTTACAAGTTAAAACGAGATGAAGGGAATGTGGCATTGTGTTTAAGAGAAAATAGATTATTCGTAATGCAAACATTTCCTGTCCAAACTGAATCTATAGTTAATTAATAAATGAAACACAATGGGTATTTAGGTAATTACTAAACTTTGTAACAATGATTTTGACGTATTCCTATCTTTTAGAGTTATTTATATTATTATTCAGTGTTGGCACAAGTGTGGTATTGCGGATGGAAATAGCTTTAGAAGTTTAGCTTTACCTACAATATTAAGGTAACTCTACCCTTAAGTCCCTATCTCAAATAGCCAACGCGTATAACGTCAGAACTCCCAAACAATTTCGAAACAGATTTTGATCCACAATTACTCATCTATACAAATCATAAATTCAGAGAGACACGATTGAGGGCACACGATGCTTTGCTACAAATTTTACCAATTTCAGTTACCCAAATAACCTACAAAACAGCCGGAGGGTCGCCGACCTCACAAAAAGTGGATTTATTTCCTTGGAGTTCACGACTTCTCGCTCCAACACGGATTTATCTTACGGAACAATAAGAATAAAACACGAGGCGTGGTACTTTAACATTGATCCTTCTTTTAAGGAATAAATTAATTATTCTCTTTAAGATTTTATTTTATTTATTTTCGTTTTCTTAATCCGGGTCGATGTAAAGAAAATGAGCTCGTTTTAAATTGTTTTATGTCTTTGCTGAAATAAAAAGTACGAGATGAAGTTTATGCCTATTTCGAAGCCACTGCAAAGAAAATGGGTGTGGAAAAGCTAAGTGAAATTCCGTCACGGTCATTTGCTTTGGTGAGTCGTGTTTTACGATCTATCAGTGTATATCCAGCAGTGACAAGGCGTTCTAATATGCTTGTTTGAGAAGCTTTAATCAATACCCATATAAACTGCTGTACTGTGAAGCTGTGGAACTATATACCGGCCAATGTGTTCCCTCCTCCCTTCTTCCTTAAAAGAGGTAGAGCACAGGGAACTTTCTTTGGAGATTTCTCTCTACTTGGGACAGCCCGACTGGTGGAATACCTACAACCTACAGAAGTTCGAAGACAAATGACCTAGTGTTGTGTTCCAGCGGTGAGTGTGGTTTCCAGAGCTCCTTGGGGTAGGGGGTTCAAAATTAGCAACGGACTAGTGATACCTATGGTATAACAAGCGTCCATAGTCCACGGTAGCCGTGTACTATCAGGCGGACCGTATGTTTGTTTGACACATATGTAGTATAAAAAGAAATTACAACATGCGAGTCCTTGAAACATTACGTGAAGAGACGTTTGAGCAGGCTGACATGACAGCATCAATGGTGAATTGTAGATTTTTCGGTGATTGTCCGGTGATGTTGTCGGATTGCAATTTACTTACCATCAGGTACATCGAGGTCATTTTGTCGTGCTACGATAAAAAAGTTTATATTACCATCTAAACTAACCCACAACATTACAATAAAAAATTATATGTATATTTAAGACAGCGTCATACCATTACTAAAAGGTACTGTACCTACAGTTTAAGTTAAAGAGTTCCCTTCTCCTGGATTCTTATATCAGAAGCATCAGTGAACTTCTATTAAAATTACAAAAGTGCATCGACAATAATGGCCATTACTACGACTAATTAAATATATGATTTTCACATATTTTTTAAGTTTGATTTTTTCTATATAATTCAGTAACTAATTTCATAGATAAAAAGACCTAATAACTTAGATCAAAATGATATAACTATTCTGAGCATAAGAACTAACTTTGACGACTTAAAAAAGTGTCATGAAAATCTACGTCAAGCGATGAATTGCACAACCCCACGCGTTAGGCTTCGGTTTTACGGCAACAACACCCTCTGGATACAAACTAAAAAGTTCGCAATATTTTATCCTTACCCTACTTTGAAATTGTGGAACCGTCTCCCGGTCAGTGTGCTCCCTTTTTCTTATTGTATCGGGTCCTTCAAGCGTAACGTGAAGAGATATTTATCCAGGGTGACAAGACAACAACGACCTCCGCGCCGATAACTTGCCGATCTGTCATTGATCGCTGTTGTTTTTAGTTTTTACTGTTTTCCAACAGAAAAAAAACAGTCACTAAATATAAAGGCATAGTTGACACAACATTTATCACTAATATAAAAATTATAATTTTATCCTCGAACCACCTACAGTATATTAAGTAAAAGAGAAATAAGCATTTTTAACACACTCAAAGCAAAGTTTAAATCATTAGATCCACTTTTATATTCTGTATTAACATTTGTAGGTAGTTCTATCTGTAGGTACATGCATTTTTCCCCAATTTTGTACTATATATCTATTTTATAGAACAATCTCGAAGATGATATTTAAAAAAAATTGGCTGGCTGGATGATATGGATATAACATTAATAATGACAAACTGTGCCCCGCGGTTTCACCAGTGTATAATTTAAAAGTAATCGTTGATAGACGATTTATAATATTTCAGAATTGAAAATATTTTTAACAGGGGCCAGGGTTATGCGTCACAACTCACACGGCACATTCGCCTATAGTCATAGGCCTGAGTCGAGTGTTGAATTATTTTAATTTTTCCATTATCTCCCAAACTATGCTTCCAAATAACATGCTATAAAAGGCAAAATTTATCTTTCGTTCGTAAGCAACCTTTAAGGTTTTAGGTGCCTCTTATACGTTGGGGAATCTCCCTATGTTTTTACTTAAATGTACTCTAAGTGTTATTTAAAATTAGGGGACGTTGGTGATAACGGGCATAAGTCTACCATTTTTGGTTATATTTATAGATATTTTAATATGCAATGCCTCATAATAAATTAAATTAAATTAAATCACCTTTTAATTTTCCATATTTTTTTGTCACAATATACTTTATTGTGGCTTATGTATAAGAGAGATGCATATATTTTTCTGGAACCTTGTATTTACTAACTATTATGTCGGCGCAGGGGGAACAGCAGTTCGAGAGAGCTTTTTCTTCTGACTTAATTACCAAAAATCAATATTTAAGGCTAGCTGAGAAGTGTAGCCTAATGCTAGACAGACTATTCCTCATGAATCTGGCTATCATATAAAAAAAGAATTTTTCGAATCCGACTGCTAGTTCTCTGGTAAACTTTCGTCGGGATTAGCGTGTTTAAGCAAACAATCAAACAAAAATAATCTCTTCCGCTTTATTATATTAATGTTTTAATGAGGAAATGTTTCTGCTTAACGTAATAGACATATACAGTATACACATATAATATTTCCACGATAATTTAAGAGATAAACACGTATTTAATTTAAATCCATCAGATGTCCCTACGATGGCTGTTAAAACAGAAAATCGCCCTAATCCTGGAATGTTCAAATCGAACCGGGCCTTCTCATTAACTCTGAGCGATTGTGTAAATGTATCCACGGCTCACTGATCCGGGATATTTGATTTCGTTATCCTATGATACCTTTACAAATGTAAAAGTATCGTTTCAAACTTAAACTTAATCTATACTTGTACACTATTATTTTAAAAAGGTAAAGTTTGTATGTTTGTAAAAGGTAATTAATATCTCTGGAAATATTGATCCGATTCTAAAATGTTTTTACTAAAAATGTTTGAAGAGCTATTATGCGCATGTCCGCAATGGTTTCTGTATTAGTCAAACATTTTACTATAGATGGCGCGCAAGTCGTTTCATTTAGATCACAACGGGAACGAAGTCGCGGGCAAAAATTAATTAGAAATAGAATTTATTAAAATTATTCCTTTTATGTCGTTTCGTTAACTTCTATCGGGTATGTCTATTAGGTATGAGTATAACCAAATATTATAAAGGTATATAAATTATGGACATAGGCGATATTGTTTTAGAAGTGAAGAATTAGGTATGTCTTTAAAAAATGTTTAATCAGATTTTTTAATTATTATAGACCCCGGTTTATTTTATATACATAAATAGCGGCGCGCCGCGGCTCCGCACGTGTTTATTATCCAGTCTTATAATTAAATTTTTACTTGACTGATTTTTATAAAATTTTGTACACGGGAAGTATATGTCATTCCTCAATCGATGAACTATAAAAAATATCAATAATACTTTCAGAAATCATAAAACATGAGCAAACATAAAGTTACAAAACGAATATAATTACCACGCAATAAACGCGTGTGAAGCAGCGGAGACCCGCTTGTATAAAATATTTCCGTTTTGTGTATTTAGCAGAAGCAAACAAATTATATTATTTAAAGCGCTGTACATCGCTGTAAATCGACCGTATTAACGGTATTCTGGATTTCCCAGTGGTTTCAAATTGGGTTCTGTAATATGCATACAAACGAGGCTCGCTTTAATTCCCTCATATAAAACTAGACTCGGAAATCCATGCATATTGTTAGTTACAATATAAATTTTACGGGGTGGGTATAGTACATTTTTTTTAAATTAATAGCTTATATCTATATAAGCAATTTTGCCAATGTCAGTTGTGAGGTTGTCACAAATACACGTTATACTATCAGCCGTCCCAAAAACTTGACGACTAAATCGTACCAATGGCAGAACTTAGGGAAATTAATTTTCTGGCTATATAAATTCAATGCTACGAAATTGTTTGTTGATTTCATTGCTTAAGATAGCCAAGATACTAAACTTTATTATGCATGTGCACTCATATTATCTGTTTCTTTATAAACTATATATCTAGTTTAACTTAAAACTGGTGAAACATAACCGACATTCCCCTATATGTATCTATATATCTAAATTAAAAAATTGATGTGGTAAAACCGGTAGAAGCGAAGTTCCTTACGATATATGTTTTATTAGATAACAAGCAAAATGAAGAGATGGTAATAATATTGTATTTAGTCGTTTTCGGGGCGAAAATTGAATGTCCGTACTGATTAAGAAGGTTATATATAATTTGTTTACAAAAAAAGTTTATTTTTTCATAAATTTATAAACAATAACTTAAAAAATTTATTAAATGTCCCAAAATCAACGGGACTACACGTAGGTACGGTACATACAACAGTGTGTACAAGTCTGGTCATCACACAGCTATGCAGCCAATTCGACGACGATTGTAGTCTTGAACATCTGAACTTGCATTAACCGTGTATATTCTATCTCATTCTGTCGCAGGATAAATCCTTTAGATGTATGTGTTTGTCTCTTTTTAGTGTCGGTCGGTGGTTGTCGTCGGACATTTTTTCCCGTGTAGCTCCCATCAGCCAAATGTGCGATAAGGATAAAAAACCTAAATTTTTTATTAGTTCTAAATCCAAATGTTCTTCACTGATTTCTATGCACGTGTATTTTATATACTAAAATGTTACATTCGTATAACCCCCCACAAGCACTTTAAACATATTACAAACGTGTACTTTCCCTTTTCTGTATTAATTTATTTCATAAAATTCACAGCTAAAGTATAAATGGTATTAACTAAATTTATATGTAGTTCATTCAGCCAGTAATATTTTTTTACTATTTAAATTACATATACTTAATTATTATTATCCAATAAATAAATTGTAAGGAAAAAATTAAAAGGAATGCGACGGGTGTGTGTGTGTGTATGTGTTTCTTTTCCGTTTAACCAAACTGAGCCACAGCAGAGCATAGCCGAGTACAGCTACTAATTAATAAATTTTAAACCAGGTAAAATATTTATTGAAAATCATTTGGTGAAAATTTATTAAGCGGAGATTACCGTTTTGTAATTTAAAAACACTCTGGACTAAATTACTTTATCGACAGGGGCGCGGGAATCATTTTATGACAACCAAATGAAACTCTATAATCAACTTATTAACTGCGTATATACAACAATTTGCTTATTTATCTACTTCTTTACGAGAAGGAACTGCTGCCCTCTATATGATTGATCTATCACTGCGGACAGCTACTATATATTATAGCGTATACCCATCTTGATATCGTACCTATAAAACAGACCCAGTCGAGAGTGTTTTAGTGGTCATCAGCGTACAGAAATTTCGTTAAAACTAAAACAGGAAAGTGATAAATACCTGTTTCTACTAAAATTCCCTATCTATATTGAATAATATTAATATTATATAATATAAAATTGAATTGTCTGTGTATATGTCCAAATAACAGGTTTTTACTAAATGCATATGAAAGTATACACGGTATATATAACAAAAAATCCATCCAATAACAAAATGTCTGTTTGATCTTCTTGTTCTTGTTTAAAATCTCCTAAATGGTTGGACTGATTTAGGCAGGATTTTCACTGGCAGTTAGCTGATGTTATAAGAGATAACTTCGGCAACTTTTATTTTAGAAAAATAATTAGGGTTCCGCGATAAAAAAAAAACTTCATAATCTAATAAGGGAGGTAGATGGGATTTCTGTATATTTGGGGCAGCCCAACTGGTACTCCAATAACTCCACTCTACAGCAGATCGCAGCCAAATAATCTTTTGTCTAGTGTTCCTGCGACAATTAGAGTTTCCAGAATTCTGTGGATAAGGCCACCCAAGGTCGTCAACGCGTTAGTGATACCTCTGGGGTTATAAGTGTCCATAAGCTACGTTAACCGCTGAACTTCAGGCGAGCTGTACGTTTGGTTGTCACATTAGTTGTATTATTAGTAATAGCAATAGATAAATAAAATTAAAGTTCATTAGATAAAAAAATAATTAAGGATTTTTCACAGAACACTTATTTTCTAGAACCTAGGCCAGGATTACAATAAAGCCCTACGTATTTTCTGTAAAACTAAACCATCCTTTACGACGGTCCAAAGTAACTAGGATCTGAGAAATCTCCGCCTGTCCTCGACCCACACTAAATCCCGAATTCAAATTCATTCATTTGCATAGATACCTAGATTTGGTGAATAGAATATACATACAACTACTATGCCTATTTTAAGCAAATTTTATATATTATCATCTTTTTTTTCTTGTTTTGGCGCCGCAAAAAGCACTTGCCAGTGTTAATGTGTGATGTGTGATGTGTGTGTGAAATATGTGTTGGAAAAAGATGGTGGCTCCCTTGTTAGAACTATCTAAGGAGATTTTGTGACATCTCAAAATGTATGCTTCCAGTTAATATTTATAATCCACTACACGAACGCACAATATCCAAACTATATCACGCAAAATGCCACCAAAATTACATAATATAGGGTCAAAGAACCTAAGTAAATGAATTAAAAATAAAAACCACAACATGGCAGCTCAAGGTCACACCAAAAACTCATTTTATATATCTAATATTATTCTATCATGTATGTAAGTAAAATTATGTTAATTCATAAATTTAAGTTAATTACATCTATGATTTTTTTTACTACATGTAATTAATAAACATATACCTTTTTCTAAGATCTGTGTTGGCAAAAGTTAATTTTATGTATATAGAAATATGTTTATTGATAAAAAATAACTAAGGTATAGTATTCTTTCTTGCCTAGCGGTCTATCGACAAATGAAAAAAGTGATAAATTCCTGCTGTATCTATTTTACTTGTAGAGTCAATTTTGAGTAATTTTATAGCCTTTTTAACATAAACGAACTTGCCAACCGAAGCTTGTTTTTCTTTTGATTTAATGCCAACTGTGTTCATCTATAATTCTGCCAACGTTAGGTGAATAGAATATTTTTCTATAGTGCATTTTTTTTCCCACGGATTATAATGACATTTCATGTGTTGCTAGTTTATTGTGTTTTTAAAATAGTGATGTCACCAATTCGAACTAATCGTAAAGAACAATTCGAACTAAATATTATTCGTATTTATAAGTTTTGAAAGCTTAACGCCGAATGAGGCCGACAAAATTACGTCTCTCGTCCCGCAACATTGTTTTTATTGTATTTTGTTGACCATATATACATTTTATAGTTTTGAATTATGTAATAATTATAGTAAATTATCCGGTATGCTGAATAACACAACGATTTAAACTGTAAAATATACGGTAGCTCAACACTACAAGAATAAGTTTGACATGTCAATTTACTCCGTAGGAATAAAACAGGCAGTATACTTATTTTGTAATTTTCAAACATACCTCTAATAAGATGGCGGGTGTTTTGCGAGTTTTTGAGGGAACACATGGTTATTATTTATAAGCCACTTTACTTATGCACAGTAACCACGCTAAATCACGTAAATTGCCGCCAAAATTACACATATACAACCAAATAACATAAGTTTATAAATTAAAATAGAAACCACCACATGACAGACCAAGATCTCGCCAGAACTCCAATCGACACTAATGATAACAAAGGAGAAACACCCCACAATTTAATTCGAAAAACTGTTTTACCTGGAATTATCCAAACTTATAATAGACAATTAGAAAGCATTTTCAATGAACCTCCATTAGCGGTGTGGAAGCAAACTGATTGTGCGCCCTCTGACGTTAATTCGATAGACTGCACCGCACTTAATTAATTACAGGGAAAACTGCTAAGTCTGTGTACGTCGAGCTTGGAGATACACTGTTCTAATCATATTACTTGTTTCTATATAATGGTTCTTAGCGAATAATGAAATTTTTGTTAAAGTATTTTCTCATCTCGTAGTATTTGTTCATTAAGCTAGAGATAAAACTGTTCGAGTATTTTCTTTTTATTCTTAGTCTCTTTCCTCTATGATCTATTGTTTTCTGATAATAGATAAAAATGTTCAAATTGAATTGTGGTACAATTTTAAATTCAACTGATTTAAATATGTTAACTAATTTAAAAATATATTTTAAAAAGTTAGCTAATGTATTACTAACTAGCGACCCGCCCCGGCTTCGCACGGGTGCAATGCTGATACTAAATGTACCTACCTACCACAGAATGTCCTTATAAACAACATTTACAGCTTTTTTGTCATTAGATAATACAAACATGTTTTGTTTAGAGGCTACTCTTGAAAGAGCGACATATAATTGACCATGGTATATAGGGCCGGTACCGCCGCACTTCCCTACATTTTAAATCTGTAATATCTTCGGGAATTTTCATTTAAATTACATGCTGTAAAGGGGTATATTGATCTATATTAAATGGACAATGTATTTAAGGAACTTAATTGGATAAGGATTAATGCTGTATTGCTTAAAATAACTTCGTAAATAAGCCATTTTTTCCCGTAAATTGTAAAGGATAAAAAATGATTATTGTGGGTTATCCTTAAGAGATAGACATATATACCATCGCAGACTTTTTTATTGAACTTTTTAAGGTGTACAATACTGTAGTACATTATTTTGATTTATCTCGTTCAGCCAGCGTTTGCAATGTAAGCGCAAAAAATGTGTTTATTTACGATATCACTTAGAAACCTCTAAATTTACCAGTGTTTCTCTACAATATTATGTATGTATTACATATAAACCTTCCTCTTGAATCACTCTATCTACTACAAAAAACGTTTCGTAAACGCTTCAAAATCCGTTACGTAGTTTTAAAGATTTAAGCATTCATAGGGACGGACAGATTATAGCGACTTTGTTTTATACTATGTAATGATTAGAATAATATAAAGAACACGCACGTTATTCTCGCGTTCTTCATCAAGAAGTTATTCTTGCGTACCAACAATATGATTAAGTATAATGATAATAATAAGAATTCATTTTACTGACTGTTATATTAATTGTGTAATAATAATTTAACTGTGTATACTGTGTGTTAATTATTAACATGTTAAAATAATGTTAATTGTTAATATTATTTTCATTTAATTTGGTTCATATGGCTCTTCCATCACATGATGCGCGCGCAACTGTCAATTTTACCTCTACTAAAAGCGCCAAAAAAGTAAAACTTTAAAAACATTATTACATTCAAAAAAATAAATAATGAAATACACATAAATATCTCATTAATGTATAATTTTAACGTTATATTCAAATAAAAATGTTAAAAGAAGTAATTACATAATTTCACATCTAAGTAAATTTTCTCTCTTAAGCAACACGTCGTACGTCGCCTCCTAACGAGCGAACCGTTTCACCCAGGTTTAAATGTTCACAAAATGTAATGTCGTATTTATCTTTGCTCTTTAGAACATGAACAGACAACATCGTTCGTACACTTGTATATATGCATATATTATGTTATACTTACTAAGTTTTTATCGAATATACAGGGAAATATTTCTGTAAATAATAACTTCAAATCATGAAGGTATAATTTTTTTACTGTCATGCATACAATACACTATGCCTATAAAAATATAATTTTACAATAGGCTTTCTCTGCTTGATTCATCATCGCTCAGCCCAATATACTGAAGATAGAGATGTGAAATTACAGGGGAGGTGTAGATTTCATAGACAACGATTATGAAAGAATTTCTTGAAATTCAGCCCAAGTTTATATGCGAAAAACTATTTTTCATATCAGATTTATTCTGTGTGGCCTTTTTTTACGTGGTGGAACCCGTCATGAGTACACACTCGCTCGGGTGAGTGAGTGGTTATATGAGACTCCTACTTACTAAACCTCCACGGTCCACCATCTGCCGTGCTAATGGGGGATCACGGGATCACGCAAGAATGCACTGGACAGGAACAGTCCGGTGCAACGGAACTGTCTCCCCGTCCGCCGAGCCAGGCCATTGGAAAGACGGGCCCCCGACACATCTCCCCTTAGTTTGGCCTGGCAGGCGAAGGAGCCGAATGAACGTATCCCTCCCCCACCTGTCCGTCGTTAATTTTTTTATAAAGGTTTCCTTTTCTGCCTTCATCGATCTCGCCCGTCTATCCGTAAATCTGGTATTGATTTTTTACGAAGTGCTCATCCTCGATCTTCTAGTAATTTTTAAGGAGGTTGTCTTCCTCGGTAGTTTTTAGGTGGTTTTCTTCAACCGTCCTTCTTTGATTTTTATAATGGTGGTTTTCTCCACCTCCGTCTGGTAATTTTTAACGAGAATCCTTGCTTGGTGATTCTTTTATTTTTGCTGGGAAATCCATTATGGATCCGCTCTAGCTCAGGGGAGCAAGAAGAGTATGACAGACTCGACTGACTAAAACCCAGCGTTGTGTTCCAGAGTCAGTTAACCCTTTTAACCATTCCTTTTGGCTTTGTCATAATCGCTTAAAAATAAATATTTAGTAGGTAAATACGACGGAAACCCTAGCAGTGACTTAATATTAAGTATCTAATATAAATTAATCATTCCAACCAAAAACGTGGCAGCCCTACGCTACATCTATTGCCTCACTTAAGCACAAAATTACATAAGCTTTTCATGATTTATGTGCCTTCCGAGGTTCGCCGTGTGTGACGCCATTAGTGAGTAAACTTACAAATAATTTCAGATAAGAGAAAATTCACCTCGTAACATGATTTAACTACAGCTCTCTATATCTATGCAAATAATATTGCAATGAATCGTGTGTGAATCGAAATTAATTGGTTTTTGTATTTAGTTATTATATATTACGGGACATAAATAGATCTTCTATGCGCCCCAAGTTGGTAACAGAATTAAACTTAAATTGACTACAGAGTTCAAACAATGTTGTAACAAGATGGTGGTTGCCTTGTTAAAAGTCTCCAGGATTTTTTTCTGGTAACGTAAAATCCATCCTTCTAGTTATCTTCTAAGCATATTATAAAACTCAATGTCTTTTCACGTGAAATCGCTTATCTGATTTACATGGTTTTTATTTTAATTCATAGCTATGTTATCTGGCCAGGTTATAGCATACATTTTATAAGGTAAAGTAACATACGAAATAAGCAGTGAAATTAATGGTGAATCAAATCGGAAAAAGGCCCATTTTGGGCGCTTAAATGGATTACGCTGAGTAAACTATAACATATATATCAAATTAATGTAATATGTAATTGTAGATCTTAGAAAGACCTACAAAAAAGCAATAGCATATATCTATCTTCTAAGGAGCACCCATAATAAGCATTATTGTCTTTTGAGCGGGGTCAGCATGATTCGCGCGTGCGCCCTACCGACAGAATTCTGAAGTCCACGCGAGCGGAGCCGCTGGCATAGCTAGTCCTTTATAATTTACTTCACTTGTGCAAAATAACCAAACTATAACACATGCTACATATAACATGCTACTTAATATTACATAGTAAAGGGTAAATAACGTAAGTTAATAAATTAAAATATAAACCATAACTTGTCAGATCAAAACACTGCCAATATGTAGCGTTAAAAAAATAATATAAATTAAAACTCGTAATATACGCATAGATAACTATTTAACTTTTCATATATATTCAAATCGTCCTTCAACTCAATCCTTTTAAACCAATTTACATTTTATAGTGAGTAGAGAATAAAACTTTACAGCCGTAGATAAACTGAGTTAAAATAGACGGATGCAATTTTCTAACAGCGAACAGAGTTCGTGCCACTTTGTTACGGAAGCAATTTGAAGTAATTTAAATTTAAAACAATTAATAATTCTAGTGTTTAAGAATATAATAGGATATTTTATTTATTTAACAATTAGTTATTAAGTACATACCTATATAAATAATTGTGTTGACGGCAATATTACTTACTAATAGTGTCAAATGCGGCACAGTCGTCAACGTCTTTCAAACTTAAATACGACAATAACACAGAAATAAAATATAAAACAGACAGAACTATGTTTTTTTTTTTTGAAATCACACAATTAATTAGGACTGGGTGCGTGTGTTTGTGTGTAGTGTGTGAGTGTGTGCATGCATGCATGTGTGTCTGTACAAATCACTATTTGCTTGTTTTAACCAAGCCATTAAGAAAAAGAAGAAGACGGTAAACTAATTACTAAAATGCAACTGCTTGAACACACTTACTAGTAAGTGCTTGCCGATAGATTTTAAACCACTAAATAACCTATATAATGATGTTTTCTATAACCGAAAACTCTGGCTCATAGTATTACAATTAAAACCAACATTCAACTTCATATTAACTCGCATAATGGTTAAAATTACATATAATTATATCAATAATAACATTATGATTATCTTTGCAATAGATACAACGTTGGCGACGAGTGAATTCTCCGTGTACGTGAGTCGGTGGACCGAATGTAGTCCTATGGGGCAAGGAGAACACGCTGCTAAAACCTCTGAAAGGTAAATAATCCTTTTGTATTCGTACCGTTCCTGTAACAATATTATTCAGCGGCAAACCCTTTATTAACCGAACACGAAAACAGACATTTCATAAATCTTTTCTATAAAATAGTGTTTTTTAGATAAGGATTCTGTATATAAGGACTACAACAAACAAAAATTTATGAAAATTCTATACAGTAGTTTTTGCGTGATGCGCTCACAACGACAAACCTCTATCATTTTATTTATATAGAAGATAGATAGACGAAACAAAGACGCGTTCTTAACAAATTCTTTAAAAATTCAATAATAAGCCCGTATTCCTATTTAATTATCTTATTTCTATGTTCGTTAGAGATGTTAAGTGCCAGGTATTATCGGAAGTATAAAAACCGTGTTAAAAACATATAAGTTGTGTTTTTTAACTTATTAAAACTTATGTATTCTTAATTGTTCATTGATTAAAATAATGATATACACACATTTTTCTCTTTTAGGTCCATTTTTCTGCTTATTTATTATATTTTTTTACCGTTTCGAACTGGAATTAGTTAAAGTAAAAATGTTTTTGTGTATTCAGATACACGAGGTCAGAGGCAGATTCACTAGTGCACTCGCCCCGACTTGGTTTACAGAAACGCCAGGTGCAATGTCGCAACAAAGACGGACAATTCGTCGAGGCCATGTAAGTCCAACTTTGTATATTCCTAGGTAACACTTTACCTATATTTGACATCACATCTGAAGATTTTAGCTAAATATGACGCATATGTTGTGAATGTGATGTCAAACTAACGTGTTCACTGGATTGTCATGTATTTTTATATAAAACCATGGTTCTTTAAATTTAAAGATGTCAGTAAAAGTGTCTCCTCCACTATCTGTCGTCCTCCACTTGGTAACGCCTGTACGCCAGTTTATATGAGAAAATTCTCTTTGTGAATGTGGGTTGGAGGACGGATCATCAGACCACTAATTTTTAATTGTTCTAGGAACAGATTCTCTCTTAATAATGTTTCACCTTCTTCTCTCCCCCGCCCTACTAATCATATGTGACTCTTGATCCTTGTGCCCCATAATCCCGTAGTTGTAGACTGTCTGTCTAAATTTATTAATACTAATAATATTAAGCTGTAGATTTTGATGTAATTCTGTTGTGCATGTCTTTTAATTATATTTTTTTGTTTAAGTAATCTATCCTTGATGTGTTATGTTTAGTTACATGTGTTGTGTTCGTTTTGCGTTTGTCTATAGATAGCTTGGACTGGATCAAAATTTACATACATACATACTGATTGATACAATCACTTTCGTTTATGGTACTATTCACGTGACATTGACGGAATCGTGTACACACACACGTTGCCTTTTTATAAGAAGAAGAAGAAGACATACCACTTTGACATTAAGGTTCTGTTTCCAACGAAGAAACTCTGTTACTAATCGTAATAGGCAACCGATTTTTTTTTCAAAATATGTGTTATTTTAACGCATTTGATAATTTTTTAAACCACTGGGCATAGCTAGTATATTTATATAACAAATACGAAAGTACATTTGTTTGAATATTTGTCCATCAATCTCTCTCAAGCGACTGGACGAATTCTAATGTTTATCATAGAAGTCGAATGATATCGTGGAATAAGACATAGAATACTTTTTATATTGACATACAAAAATTACGCCCTGCAACTTGAAAGATAGTATAATGCAGTAAAATTACATGTCTAATTGTTTAATAAATGATCGCAAGCCATTGTGCACCCTCATGACACTTCCTATGAAACTAGGTCAAATGTTTGCATATGAGTGTATTGATCTAATTCAGCTTATGGTGGAGCTTGTTATGCGGAAGCTTGCGCTTATGGCAAGTACTTATAGTTCGTAAAAAGTTAATGGAAACTGCCATCAAGGCTTGCGAACTCCGACGCTCGTTATGCCAACAAAAACCGAGAGATGTTAGTAACTTCGCTGAATTCAGCTGAATATTGATCACTCGTATTTTCTTAAGAGGGAGACAGTTTTGATGTTTCATTTTTCTTTTAATAAACTTCCTCCCATTATAATATGATCTATACTATAATAAAGCTGAAGACTTTTTTAAGTGAAACTTTTATTCTATCGCCCCAAAAATTTTCGTTTATCTATCGCATGTCGCTTTACAGCTGGCCGTGGATACGGGAACTATGAGACACGAGGCGAAAATGAAGTTATTGATAGAATAGTTGAAGTTGACAACCATTCAATGATTTAAATAAATATTGCTCTTAGTTTTAAAGTTATATAATTTTTATTGAAACTATACTTCTATCGCCTAAAAAAATTTCGTTCTACTATTGCATGACGTATACATTAATTTGTTGCAAATAAAATTGAATTTTATGCCGTGCAGTCAAGGATTATAATCGTAAATTCGGAACATTGTATATGTTAATGTGTGTAATTAAATAATGTATGTCATATGTCTTCAATAATTGACAATCAGAATCACGAGGAATTATAACTATATAACTTCACGCTAAGACCCTAAAGGGCAGAGCAGTAACTATGAATGTCAAGCAATCTGGCAAGCTGTAGTCAAGTACGCGAAGTAGTATAACGATAGAGCTACACGGGCGTTAGAGACGGCACCGTGGAGAGTTTATCAAATATATTTAACACGAATGAAACCGTAGGGCACTAAAAAATTTGATCTTATAGCTCTTTTATTGAAGAAAGTTATAGGTTATCTAACATCACGCTACTACCATTGGGAATGGAGCAATTAATTAACAGTGTAGGTCTGATAATACGCTAAACGAGAACGAAATAACAATGCGGGCGGGCCTTTTTTTCGAACTGACCATACTGTTAGCCTTAGGGGCCCTGGAGCCTTTACGGCTTTTACAGCTTCACCGGGCTTGGGGACGAGCGCTTAAGGCACTCAGCCGCGGCGGGCGGGCCGTGTATCCCGGACCGAGGGCGTGTTTGACGTCTGACGAGAACCGAAAAAAATATACCCGACTGAAACCGCGGGCCATAGTTATTTTATTGTAATTATGTTTTATTCAAAGTAGGATACTCGTTACTTTAATTAATTACTTTCAAAAACTGATTAAATAGCATCAGATTTTTTTTCTAGGTACTGTGGGTCTGCTCTCACGAGAATGGGTACAACACGAGTATGCGTCATAAAAGAGGACTGTTTGCTTGCCGAGTGGCTGCCTTGGAGACCTAAGAGTGACGGTGCTATGGTGCGCACCCGAAGGCTTAGAAGACTTCCGCAAGGTGAAATAATTTACAAACTAGCTAACAGCTAACAAGTTAGTTAGACAAATTACTAATAGATGGCGTCACTTACATACATATTACTTGAATATATTGTCATTAGAAATTCTCCTGTTGTTGTTGAGAAAATAAGTCAATTTCTTTAACGAAGACATTGTAAAACTATTTCTCTATTTTTCGTCACTAGCGGAGAATATAAGCTTTAAAATGTGTTTGAAACATTAATTTATAAAGAATTCAGGGAGATAACATATGGTTTTGATACAAAAAATACCTTTGAGAATTATAATATAGAGAGGTAATCCCCTCTCTTTAAGTATATTATTTCGATATAATTCGTTTAAAAATTCATGACACTTTTCTATTTATTCAGGCGGTGGCAAAGAATGCGACGTGGTGGAAGAAGTAAGACCAGCCGCTTTGGAAGCAAGTGCCCACTGGGTGCCAGGCCCCTGGGGTCCGTGTCGCGTCGCTGCGGAAGCTATAGCCGTTATAACACGCTGTTAGTTGTACATAAAGACATTTGATAGAACTTAAAGCAATTATGGTTCACTAGTAGCATGTACTGACACTGCGTCGATTGACGTGAGTTTCAGTCCTTATGGTAGGGTATTATTAGTATTATATATTTTGAAGCCCACCTGGCTGACTACCAGTCTCAAGTTGAAGATCTGTCACTAAGCACCTGCCAAGCCCGGTGAAATTGTGAAAAAGCCTTCTGAGGCTTTAGAGCCCTTAAGGCTAACAGTATAGTCAAATCATAAAAAAAAAATGTTTTTTTTTTTGTTTTTTTGAATTGTACTGCTTCCCTTTACGGCTTTTACAGCTCTACCGGGCTTGGGGGCGAGCGCTTAGGGCACTCAGACGAAAGCTTTGCAATAACATCCGAGGGTGCCAAAGTGGCCGAACCTCGGCTCGGACTGTTGCGCGTATGGAATTAAGTCGCGATCTGACTAAAAGTCGCGATCTGACTAAAAAAAAACAAGCACCTGTACGTGTGTTCGCGATGCTACATTTGAGTTCCAGTCCCTCCACTGTTTAGCTTGTTACTATCTTGGGCCTCACCATTACTTAACATAAGGTGAGAATGAGATTACAACGCTAAATTTATAAAGAATTTAAAAATATATGGTGCAGGAGTTAACATGTTTCACAAGTGAAACCTTTAGAATTAAATATGTTCTTTAAAAATCGAACTATTGACCACTCGTGCGTACTGCGTATGAAGTCTGGTCGTCTCACAGGCCAATCCGACGACGATAACAATCATGAAAATCAGGACTTGCATTACCCGTGCATTATGTAAATGTATTCTATCTCATTCTCTCGTAGGCTAAATCCTATAGATGTAAATGGTTGTCTCTCTTTACTGTCGCTTTTTTGTTTCATCGACTTTCAAATCACAAGAATGCTAAAGAAGTTTTGACTTCAAAGTGACACTAGTAAATTTACAAGCTGGTTTAGTTTAAGAGGAGAAGACAATAGATTACTCTTTCAATCAGTAATCTGCATATTATTCTGTTGACAACGCGAATGCTTCTCGTTGATCGTCCATGTTTTCTTTGTGAGTGTGTAGATTCACTCTTTCTTTATAGACAGCGTACATAATATTCTCGAGTCTTCTTATTTTCATATTTAGCCTTCGTGAACCCAACATTTCTTAATTATACTCAAATTTATAATAATCACATACTTAGTTTATAATGAAGAAGTACTCTGTACGAAACCTAACCAGTTTACACAATCCAAAGCTGTGGCCGGTAAGCTGTCTTCTTTTTCTTAAATTAGCTTGTGTATTCATGGAGAAATTTTTATAAATAGCAAATAACGAAGATGATGATGCCGATGACGATGATGCCATTTATAATGATGATGATGACGATGAAGACGAACCAGATGATGATGATAGAGAGGGGAGTGAAGCCAGCTGCGGGGGTGGCGTGCAACGAAGAGAGGCCAACTGCGTACGTGCCGACGGAAGATCGCTTCACGCTGCACAGTGCGCACATGCAGTCATGCCGACATTAGTGCAGCCATGTGAGGTATTGATTTCGTCAAGCTAACTACATTATATGTTTTTTCATAACCTTTTCTTCACAAATTTCGAAGTTAAATGTTATGGTACACAGTCACGAAGATATTTGCAATATAATACAGTTATCATCTGAGACTGTACCGCATGAGTAATTAATTATTAATAATAGTGAACATTAAATATGGAATTAAAATATAATGATATACTACTGTAGCTAGCTAATACAGCTAGGCTAGATACACAAAACATCGTAGAAAACTATACAAAATTCGAGCTTGTAATAACGACCTTTTATTTAATACTGTGTTTTAAATAAAAATCTGCATATTATTCTGTTGACAATGCGAATGCTTCTCGTTGATCTTCCATGAATTTTTTCAGAGTGTGTAGTTACACTTTTTCTTTATAGATTAGATTTTATTCTCAAGTTTTTTTCTTAGTTTCCCTTCATTGCGTTTGGTCTTCGTGAACCAAAATTTCCATAATTACACTCAAATTTATATTAATCATTTGATTATAATGTCTAATTTCATTTTTCACATTATATGTATACAATTTATGGGTTTATGGTGTTTTGTCTCTCTCTATTTGTTTGTACGCCTCTCTTTTTCGGTCACTTATAAATAAACATCAAATTGACAGTTTTATATTAGTTTTCATTGAAGTTGAACGACATTTGATATTATTATCTTCTTATTTCGTCATGAATTATGTTCGGTACGGCAAAAAGTAGATTTTCTTAGGGGATACGATCCTAAAATGGCGGAGAGAGGTCTGGCAAAATCTCATCAAAATTCATAGAAAAGTTGGGGAGGGAATCAAGCAATAGAAGCCCCACGTCAACTTTTTAATTTAGAAATTATACTTTACTAGTGCTATGCCCGCGGCTTCGCACGCGTTTATTACGCTGTAATTTTATCACCCGTAATTGTATTTACGCATGTTATTGACTATTCATACAGCCTATCAATTGAGGAATGTCATGTACTTCCTGTGCAATTTTTATTTTGAAAATCGGTTGTACATTATTTTTAATTATGGCGGTTTTATAGCAATTATGGAAAGATATACACTTCCCATGTGCAAAATTTCATCAAAATCGGAGAGCAGAGAATAAAAATCTATTTTTTTGTTTTTCTTACGGTCTTTAAAAGTATTATTGAAATTTCTTATAGCCTGTCAATTGACCAGTGTGTTAAGCTTCCCGTGTACAGAATTTTATAAGAATCGGCAATGCCGTTTTGAGTTATATTTAGTTATGCAAACATTATTTTCACCAAACAAACTTTCAACCCCTAATTTTACACCCTTTACTGATGAATTTTGATAAATGTTGATATACGTGTTTAATTATTTTTATTAAAGATTCTAAGTACAAAATTTCAAGTCAAAAGACGAATGTTTTTTCACCCACCCCATACAAACTTTCAACCCCTATTTTAGACCCTTAGTGAGCGTCTACATCGCGAAAGGACTAACTATACTAACTATGTTACTGGCCAGATTGTATGATGTTATATTTTGTTAAATGAAGTAACATAAGAAATAAGCAGTAAAGATGCTTATTGTGGGTGATCCTTAGAAGTATGACCTATAATTATGTAAAACATTAATTTGATATATTTCATGTGGATTACTGAGCGTAAGCCATTTAAGCGCTCCAAATGCGTCTTTTTACCCAATTGATTCACTATTATTTTGACTACATATTTCGTATGATACTTTATCTTACAAAATATATCCTATAATCTATCCAAATAACATAGCTATGAATTAAAATAAAAAATATGTAAATCGGATAAGTGGTTTTCGCGTGAATACAATATAAACGGACAGACAAACAAAGAGACGTTGAGTTTTATAATATGTATAGATTATAGAACGGTATTGTATATTCGTTCAGGTCCCCTGTCCAAGAGATTGCGAAGTCGGTGAATGGGGCAAATGGGGCGCTTGTCAGCCCACAGACGGTTGTCCACTGTTCCCTGTTCAACAACTTACTACTACTGGTAAGGAAAAAAATTAACATAACAAGAAACTGAAAGTAAACACGTATCGATATTGTTATTTCCACAACAGAAATTGGACATTAAAATTATAAAAGAGATATCGAATGCAATCTACTATCTGCAATCAAGTTCAAACTATATATTAGTGTTGGTTAAACACCAATTTTCGATTAATCGATTGATTATCGATTATTTTACTACGGAATAAATGCCAACCGGATGAGCGACGATAGCGAAAAAAATGTCATCGTCTGTTCTGAAAGTTACAGACATTATTATTTTGACAACCTAAAAAAAGGTCATTCACGCAAAATCGTCCTTGTAATCACAAGAATATCCCGTGTTATGTATTAGATATCAACAATTGATTAATTTATTACAATAATCGATTATTCATTAGTGTTAATGATTTTCGATAATCGATATTTTACCGACACATTTAAATATACAACTACATTTAACTATTCTTCATTTTTTACGTTAATTGTTATTGTTATTAAATTGTAATTACATTTTTTTAACGTAACACTGCATAGTGACTGCACTGTGCCTGATGGTAAACATAGTACAGTCCAAAAACAGCGCCTTCATGCCGGCCTGCAAGCCTCTCGATAAGAACATATACATTGACTGATCCAGAAACGCAACAAACCAAAATTAAAATTAAATAAACCACTGACACAAGTAACACATTCATTGAGACCATTCCAATGAGCCCGAACACGTGCACGTGCAAACACCTGTGCTGTTAGTTGGTGAAGAATTAGGTATCCTGCAGGTTCCAGATGATGCTCCAGCATCTGCTCAGTGTTGCCATGTTCTTCTAATGTCACTGAAGTAACAAAATACCAAACGACTCGATTAGACCTTTCAAAGATGTCACATCGATTTATCAACTAGTTAAGAGCTGATATTCTTTAAACGGCTGGACAGATTTTCTTGAATCATTGGTAAGAACAATCACGATCAAAACACCTTTCAAACGAAAACAACTAGACCAAAATCGGTTCAGCCGTTTGGGAGCTGCAATGCTACAGACACACACACACGTAGTGGTCAAACTTATAACACCTGCTTTTGTTGCGTCGGGAGTTAAAAAGAGAGTTACAGTAACGGACTTATCACCAGATGCAGAGTAGTAGAATAGAGTAGAGTTGTACCCTATCAGCCTGATTACTGAATATACTACTGATCCCAGAACACGTTTAAGCTTGTCATAATGACGGGTGTTATACCTGATGGTAGGTGGTCGCAATTCAGCCAGTGTTACCTAATTCTCATCATTTGTATTATTTCAAAAAATAAATTGCCATGTTGGTCATTAAATAATCACTTACAACTTTATTGACTTAAAAAAAACTAATATACTTCTATATTCCTAAAGGGTACAGTGTCCGTCGCCGGCGTGTGATCTCAGCAGCCTCAGGTGGTGGAGCCCCTTGCTCACCACTCGAGGAGAAACGAACATGTAGCACTCCACGCTGTGCTTCATGGAAGGCATTACCTTGGGGCCCTTGTGTCCTTAATCAACCTCATACTATATGCGGCCCAGGAAAGCGCAACAGAGAACTTAGATGCGTTGGACATGATGGAGTAAGTTAACAATCTAAGATATCAAGATTATTGTACATTAGCTGCTTCCAGCCCGCTTCACTGAGCGTAGTTTTTTTCTATATCGGTTTTTAAAGTACCCTAATTTTCTTGACATGATATCCGAGTAGTTATCCTTATATCACTATGTATTTAAATGTCATGCAGGCCTATTACATGAGTGATTATATTTTATTTTGATTTGTGTATGATAATATGTAATTTTACTGTTTTGTAATTGTTCTGTTGGTGTGCTAAATGTATAAATAAATTATTTACACTTGTGCCAAATATCATTTTAATCGTTCCAACTATTTGAGAGTTATTAAGAAACATACGCCCTAACTTATAATGTTATATACGTTGTTTCTTTATTTCTTTAGCAGAGAATCAGTGTAGTTTTTGTAATTTTGGAAATATTTTTAGTTTTATTAAATTTACTATCGTACCTGGACGATTTAAAAAGCGTATGACTTAGATCAGTTAACACCAAGCGTTAGATTGAACCAATTACAAATAAAATCCGTGGGTTGCCATTATTTAAAAAATAAAAGTTAATTATTGAGCTATCGATAAAAAGCCGAAGACAATACAAATCTGGAAAAATAATGATTCATTTAGATTTTTTCTGTGAGTCACGTGATTGGTGGTCAGGTGGATACGTCCACCCTACAGAAGATCGCTGTCAAACAATCTTGTGTTGGTGTCCTACGGTTAGTAGGGTTTCCAGACCTCCTTGAGGTAGCGGGGTTCAAGGTTGACAACGCGCTAGTTATACCTATTGTATTACAAGCGTCCATTGCTTACGGTAGCCACTTACCATCAGGTGGGCCGTATGCTTATTTGCCAACTTATTAGTATAAAAAAAAATAAGTTTTATTTATTGATCGTTGACATCACACGACCATAATACTGCGTTTTAGTGGCATATTTTTTATGTAAATAAATAAAAAATCCGTTTTAAAGCTGTACTAATGAATATTCGGGTATTAGGTATTATAAACATAATACATTAGTGTTTCAAACAATTTTTCAAAAATTGTCTACTCTCTCGCACTACTAAAATCAAATCAACGTCTTCAAAGTTTTTAGTCATAGGAAACATAAAGATCCTTCAAGGATATGTTGGTTTATATAATTATTTGACGTGACAGAAAGAAGCTCAGCGTGCTTGGTGCAGCGGTACCGGCGCTCCTTCGCGGAGTGAGCGCTGCCGTATCGCGTGTGCCGGCGACTGCGTTGTCTCGTCTTGGGGACCCTGGTCTCCGTGTTCATCAGTTTGCTCGTCACCAGCGCATCCACCGCCTACAAGGACTCGCCGACGACATATATTAGCACACGCCTCACCTAGTAAGATTCTGATAATCCTATGTCTATGGTTTGTTTCAGATGTGTAAACAATTTATTACCTCAAGGTTGGTTTTTACATAGATGACATACTCTTACCATTGCTAAATACACATTAATTCCACGTATAGGTACATCATTGTGTATATCTACAATCAATCTATTTGAAATTGTAAACGTAGGAAGGCTTAGGACTGTTCTTTTTGAGAAGTGGTTTTGCATCGAGATCTTTTAGTCAATGATCTTCGAATAGTTCTACTGCCTGCTTAACAGAATTGCACTTGCTTAGTCTCTGTTGTGCAAGCTTTTTTCACTCATCAGGAGATATGTTTTGTGCGGTAAGGTGACGCTTAATTACATTTTTGTAACGAAGAAATTGACCCTCAGATCTTCGCTTTTCAAGCTTGAGCTGTGAATAGAATACAGATTTAGGCAGCCTGTAGCCACTCATGTAATGACAATGTAACTATCAGTATCACTAACAAAAGAATTCCATATTTGTTTCAGCCGGATGGCCTTGTCCATCAGAAGACCAATTAGTGCAAAACGAAACTTGTAATACTCATGCATGCGCCACATACTCATGGCTCGCGACTCCCTGGGGTCCCTGTGAACGGCGACGTCAAGACTATATCCCGGTCAACAACATTACCGACTTACTAGTAAGTTTACGGCATTTGTATTAATTTTTAATATAACTCTATATTTGTTAATATATACAGTGTGTAGTCTTTCTATAATAATACGGTAAAATGATGGAATTGTGTCTGCAAATAAGCACAAGACATTCCATAAACAGTGGCGAGATCAACAATCCATTGCCATTCGCCACTTTTATGTCGCACCAGCCTTCGTACTTAAATAGAAATTGAATATGCATATAAACACGGCGTGCATAAGTTAAACACTATGACGGGCTTTTCATCATATTCATCAAAGCCGCGACCCAGTCGGTCTATATAGCACTAAAATCTCTCTATCACTATTTCCTTATTCGTAACACGTACAGGTGAGGTGTCTCAAGTCTTAAGACATTTATCTGACGCATCTTACACAAAAAAGGTCTATAAGAACATTGATAAAAATTGGTATGCCTGTCTGTAATACTGCAGCGAAAATCGCTACTTGCCTGGCTGATTCTACAATGCGATGTGATGAAGCCAGCCACCATTTTTGGCTTTGTCCATGATGTTTTCCTTAAGTACTGTAATACACATCCAAACTCATGCCTTTTTTTGCTGCGTATGCCATACCTTCCCAGAACTACAAGACCTTTCACTACGTGCCTGCTATTATGATTACGCGTAATTTGAAATGCAATATGCATACATTAGTAGATTATGAATAACGCAATAATATATTCCTATTACTTTTATATTTATATCGAAGATCTTATTATTAATAATTATATCACACAACAATTTCAACAGGACAGTGAAACATTTAATGAAAGCGATAATGAGGAACCGTGCATTGAAGAAGGCGAGATGATCAGAGATGTGATGTGCGTTCAAAATAACGCTGACGTTGTTCGCGAAGCTCTGTAAGTATAGCTAATAATCTAACACACAATTTAATATATATTACAGGCTGGCTTTTGATTAAAAACACACCTGATGCCAAGTATCGATGGTGTTAATAACATCTTGTCTAGAGTGAAGACTAACTCTTTACAGCTAGCTGGCGGTACACACCGATAGGTGCTTGGTAACAGAATTAAAATAAGACCAAAAGAAATACTAAAAAAAACCTTACCAACATTTCAAATTCACTTTGAGTTTAAAATATCAATAAAAGATACATTTCTTTAGTAATCTAGTAGCCAAGGAATACGAATAAAATATTTCAAAAATTGAGGCTATGGCCGTGGATTTTTTATGGCTTTGCAAATTTGTTACCTGCGCTCAAAAAAAACAGACAATGTACAAATAACAATGCACTTAAAGCGATTAATTTCGAATACAGATGTTCACCTTTACGTCGACCAGCATCACGACGAGCCTGCACAGTACGCTGCAGGAGAGGTTGCAAAGTAGAAGCCTGGATGCCATGGTCTCCGTGCCTTAACACTTGTGGTAATTATCATCTATATACATATACTAGCAGTGCTCCACGGTTTCAACTGTGTTAAATTTATTTGACCAAATCTCCATCGTGTGTCGCCGCCGACAACGCATCCAAGTTATTGTGGTTCTCCCCTTCCGTACTTACAAGACCTACAGCTTGGCAGATTGCTTTAGGTTCATGGCTACTGTTCCACTTCTTAGGGTTATAACGTGAAGTTATATATATAGCCTATAATTATCTTTAATAAATAGCCTATGAAACGCAAATAATAATTTAAATGATATAATAGTTATTGGGTCATCCACAATGCATATAAAACTCAAATGTTTATTAATAAAAAATCTGATCAATACAATGCCAACTACACAGATCCTGGTAAACAAGTAAGAGTGCGAGTGGTGCACGGTGGTCCCAGCTGTGGGCCGAGACAAGAAACACGCGCTTGCCCAGTAGCAAGATCATGCAGCCCTCGAGAAGCTAGTTGGATTTCCGGCGAGTGGAACACTTGCCGCTTACCACCTGGACAAAGATGCGGCGTCGGCTACAGAGTGCGAAGTACGCAGTATTTTTATTCTTACCATTACAGAAAAGTATCATTTTGAGTAAAAGGGTAAAAATCAAGTAGATATTAAAAACTAATAGTTTGATATGATGAAACATCGCCAATGATTTTGTTATTTTAACATTTACACAAATATTGTTTGGATTCTAATCTTATTTTCTACTAACTGTGCCCGCGGCTCCGCTCGCGTGGACTACTAAAAAGGCTTATTTAATTTTTTGCTTGGAACCCTAATTATTTTTCTAAAATAAAAGTGCCTTAAGTTATTCCTTATAACATCAGTTATCTTTCAAAATCGGTCCCACCGTTTCAGAGATTGCCCGGAACATACAGACAAAAGTTTTTTGTTATAGGTACCGTGTGTACTTTCATAAGCATCTAGTAGAAATCTGGTATTTTGAGTTTACACACAGACAATTTAATTTTATTATATGTATTATTAAGTCTTAGCATTTTGAGAATATTTGAGACGTAGGCAAAAGATCATCAAATAAAACAAGCAATTTGAAGAAAAAATTTACTTGTCCAAAATGTTCTAACACTATCCAATTCTATTCTCTTGAGCAATATATGCATCTCTATTCTTTCAAATGGCTTCGTAAATATGAGAATGGCTGGCATTTCATTTGAAATATCCTATAGGTATATGGTGTGGATCGGACTCCCACCGCGTTGAGACCGGTGCCTGTGCAGGACAGCTTGTGCCGAGAAGTGTCGCCCGTTGTCAAGTACCGTGCGACCAGATCAAACCCCTCACTTGTGACACTATCTGCGCTGATCCTTTGAGGTATACAGTTTTATTAAAATAAACAACTTTAAAAGTCAAATTTTTAACGAAATTGTTTTAAATTTCTTACAACAATATCAAGATGGGATATGATATTTACAATTTTTTCTATCTACGTAGATAGTGAAAACTGTGGTGAAATAATTATTTCCATATCAAATTTATCATCTTATATCTTTAAACGAGCAATTTACAGCTCCTCAATTTACGGAACTAATTCAACGGCTCCAACGATTTTCACGAAATTTAGTATACAAGCGGTTTCGGGGGCGATAAATCGATCTAGCTAGGATTCATTTTCAGAAAATCTGTTAACATTCCAAGTTTTCCTAAATAGGTGTTTTTTTTTCTAAGACACCGAGCGTAGCTCGGCCGCCCAGATATTTATTAATTATTTTAAGTATTAATCACACTAGAAACTCTACAATTAATAAATTATTTTAAAAAAACTTGTAGGTATTTAGACACAGCTGATCCTGACGTCCCAAGCTGTGTCTGCAAGAACGTCACCTTGGAATTGCTACCAGCTGATTCTGACTGCATCCTGCCTCCAGGGTACGTTTATTTTACATATCGAAATAAATAAGCTACATTAAGGTCATCTCGTCCCGTTTCTTTTAACGTATCAGAACGAGACAAATAACGTTAGGGCTCATATAAACGTCGATATATATAATTATATATATATATATATCACACTACAAATCATGTCGTCACGATCTGCCTAGTTGCCCAAACGTTCTGCCGATCGAGTACTTCACTTAGAGCCGTTAGGATAATCAGTCGTTGGGTGACGAGTGCGGAGAGCGGTTGTATGCTTATTGTTCCTATTTCAATAATTATGATAATTATACTTTTAACTTAAGCATTTCTCCACAGATTTTTGAGATGTTTTTGGGTAATAGGGATTATGTAGTTTAATCTTAAATCTTGATAAGAGTTCCCTGTGGTTGGCAATCTTAATGCGACAACAATATTTATTTAGCATTGACACTATGTCTTATAATTATGCCAAGGAAGCTACTAAACTTAATAATATTGTTTCGACTACTACGGTCACAGTAAAAGCTACTTTTTATTGTTTCAACAGTATGGTTGTCAAGATAGCATACATAGTTACAAATCTCTCGACGTAGCAACTAGGGCCCGACTGTTAGGGTTATGTAATAATAAAATTAGGGGCCACGCTCAACTTTTCATTAAACAGGGCTTTTGAAATCGTATATTTATTATATGGCATTTAATAGACCCGATCGATCTAACAAAACAGGAAATATGTCATTACTATCAACTAAGGTAAAACCACCAGTAATTGACACTGCACCAATAGTTGACACTCTGACGAAGAAAATTAAATATTTGATACTAAATTGATTTCAAGTCTTGAGTTTGTTAACCGACTTTTATAACTGACTGTACCTATATGTATTTATAACATTAAAAATATATCAGTAATCAGTGATTTTGGCCTTCTCGATCTTTGGCTTCCTTTTTTTTCTTAATATTTAATTTTCTTCGTCAGAGTGTCAACTATTGGTGCAGTGTCAATTAATGGTGGTTTTACCTTACTTAAAATATAGTCGATCCAACATGATCTTTGCTAGAAAATGGTATAAGTAGAAGATAAATAATAAACTTGTATTTAAAGGTCGGAGTGTGGAGAAGGAAGAGCGTTGAGAGCTGCCCGTTGCATGGTCGGTGGTAGAGACGTGCCAATGGATATTTGCAAAAAATATCATCCACTCACTGGTAAGCTAGGATGCCACGACGATCTTTAGACTAATATACCAAAGAAATACAAATATATGAATACAAGAATTATAGGTAATTACAACACGGTTACAATAACTGAATTATTTACTAATACGACACTTTCAAATACATTTCTGATTTACTATATTTGGTTAAAATCATTAAAATATTGTGTTACACTATAAACAATTCTTAATTAAGAAACTGTCAGAATCTACTTTATCAGAATTACATAATTAAACTATGTCACACCTGTAAGATGTTAATTTTGCTTGACCAATTCGTCCCCGGATCTAGGAGAAGGCGACTCAAACCGTGGTAGCTGCCCCGGGCGGTAATTTAAGAAGACAAAACTTGTAGCAAAAGCATCCAGGGCGCGCAATACTAATTTTTTCATTTGATTTTGGAGCGCATCCTAAATTGATTTTTGAACGCGTGTAGAGTGTATGCAATTAGGAATTCCCGTCAAACATACAAATCTCCAATACTGGAGGGAAGGGGGTGCCAATGTCACGTTTTTATCCCGGTTCCGAATAATCATAGATCCGAGGATGCAAACCTTACCTTATTAGCTCAGGGAAGGTTACTTACAGATATGATTTTTGTTGATTGTTTTTACAATAAACCATTAGGGCCGAGCCGAGTACGTGAAGCGTCTACGGATGGCTACACATACGACTATGAGTTCCCGTCGCTGCTTCGTGGTGCGTGCACAGTGCGTTGCGCACGCGACTGTGTAGCCGGCGCGTGGGGAGAGTGGGGGCCTTGCGCTGCGGAACCTGGTTCTCGAGCTGCTTTCCGCTTCCGGACTAGGTAACACTTCAAACTTTAAACTTAATATGATTATTAACTATAAATACTACATGCACAGTAAAAAAAATTAAACCAGATCGAGTTTCTTGCGGCCTCTTCTCGATGACCGGGATGTTTTTCAAATCGGTAGTAGTATTTTGACGTTCGTAAGTGACCTATGTAAACTTGGTACACACCTATAAAAAAAATGTTACCCTTTGATCGTGCTTCATTTGTACCCGTTTGTATCGGTTTCATGTTCGTTTTTACTTCAAATTAAAAAAGATCTTACAGAAATTTTCAAAAATTTAACCCGCACCCCACATTGAGATATCAAGATTATATAAACTACTTTGGGTTCCATACCTTTTATACACGTTTGTATCACTTTTAATTTTTTGTTTACCTACAAAACCCAAAATTTTTAAGAATTTTCGTAATTTGGAAAAATATCTCAAATCGAAAATCTGTAAACGGAGTTCTTCGTGCAATCGTAACCTCGAATACCTCATAAGGAAAGAAAATAACGGTACTTGAAAATTTTCATGGGAAACAAAGTTTTCTGAAAGTGCAAACGATTGCACGATGAACCCACTATCAAAATCTGTAAGTTTGCGGAATGTTTTATTGGAACCAAAAACTCCAACACTTTCTCTGTTATACCGTTGTAAATAGAAAATGAAAAGGTACTAACAGCAAATAAAGAAGACCCAAAAAAGGCACGTTGGTTGGAGGACCTGTGCATTGAACATACTCTGGTTGCAGTTGAACAATATTTTCCTCTAATTTTCAAGTGATAACTGTTTGAAGCTCTATTCAGTACTTTTAAAAGTATGACTACCAATGTATATTTATTAGGGAGGTGATAGAAGAAGGTTCGGCTGGTGGCCGTGAATGCGGCGCCACTCTTCAAAGAGCCACCTGCGCTGTATCAGAACCGAGGTGGTCATTAGGCGACTGGTCAGTGTGCACTCCGCCGCGGTCTCTGTGCGGCCGGGCGATCATAAATCGAACTGTTATGTGAGTATTTGGATCAATTAAGTAATATACCCACACTTTGGAGAAGTTAGATAACGTTATTTTCGAAAATATACTGACGGACACATAAACTACTTCCAAGTTCAGGATTACTTTCAAATAAATATTTTTAATAAGTATGCAAACTTTTTAGATATACATAAATGGAACAGTAAAGACTGGCCATTAAACATTTAAAAAATACAAAATTTAAAATGGAACTGCATCAAAACAAATGATTATAGTCAGGAAAAGAAAATTTACGCGTTGACTCAGATTTGCGTGTTATTTGGATTAAGTTTTAAATTGATTGTTATTGTTCTTTTTTCATTTGCCATTTGAATTATTGTTACCAATAGAATTGTTAGGTAGTCTTCTTAACTCAACAAAAGTTTCTGTACAATAATATGGATACTCATCGGAACAAGCCGCACAAATTGTGGCATTGGTGCTGCAAGGCTTGGATCAACAAACGATTGATAGAAATTTAACCAGTCTACGGTTTTTAGAGTGTACGGAAGGTTTCTAGAGACAGGTTCTTACAAAACGAGATGTGTTATCGGCAGAACTCTGGTAACCACCCGTCTTGATAACCGATTTATTGTGTCAACTTCCTAGCGAAATTATTTCCTCAAGTCAGTTTACATCAAAACAGAGTTGAATGATAAGAACAATTATCGACAATTATTATTATATTATATATTATTAACAATAAGAAAAGCTATCATCCCTTTTAGACCAGCAAATGGTCCAAAGTTTTCTGCAGCTCACAGACAAGCTTGCTTAAGATGTGCGCATGAAGACCTAAATTGGTCTGAAGAACAATGGGCATCCGTATTATTCACCGATGAGTGAAGGACATCTTTATATGGTGCAGATGGTCGCAGAAGAGTCTATAGTCGACTTAGAGAGAGATATGCTCAGGAGTGTGTTCCTTTTAGAGGCGGTTCGTGTATGGTCTGGGTTGGCATATCGATGAACGGACGAACAGAATTGTGTGCATCGACATGGCACATCGCTATATAAAAGAGATTATAGAAGGTCAAGTGTTACGTTACATGGGATTCATAAGCGAAAATTTTACTCTAATGCAAGATAAAAACCGACCGCACGCCGCTGCACAAGTTCGACAATATTGCGAAGAGGTTGGGATACGTACCATGAATTGGTCAGCACGCAGTCCAGACCTTAATCCCATTGAGCACGTTTGGGACAATTTAAAAAACCTGTCTGCATATGCGATAAATCGTGTGCCCACAACAATGGCAGCAATAAGAATAGCAATTTCACAAGAATGGGACAATATTCCGCAAGACCGTTTAATAACTCTAATCAGATCTATTCGGAACCGATTAGAATCAGTAATAAGGGCACACAGTAAAAAGTAATCAGTAATAAGGGTAATATGTTATATATTTATTCCGTTTTAAATTTAAAAGCAAAATAAAATCATGCTTACGTTTAGGAATCCATATTGATTTTGTCTTAAAAACGTACCTAAAGAATTATATTAATAATGTGGCAATAAATAGTATACACCGTGTTTTTTAGTTGTTTGGACGCTGAAGGGAACTGGCTTGATGATTCTACTTGTGAAGCGTCTGGGGCGGGTCCTGCCCCGTCACGCGAAGCGACCTGTCGAGCTCCCTGTCCCAGTGACTGTGTTGTCAGTACCTGGTCTGAATGGAGTCCTTGCGAACAGGTTAATACTAATCAATTTTTTTTTACTAACAGCTACACTTAAAAACCAGACACTTTCTAGAATATGGATATTCATCTCCGGTCACACCTTTACTTTACTTTAAAAAATATTATATAGTTATCTCCGTAAAAGCCCCAACTCGAAATTAGGCTTAATCACCATGCCGGCGACAATTTATAACCGAAAAACTAATCTGTTTAGGACTCAACTATAAAAAGGGTAAAGTCTTAAGTAACAAAAAAAAATGTTCTTTAGCTAGTGGTAGAGACAGTTCTTATTATACAGTGGTAGTAACTCTACTTGAACACGAATTGCGTATTCGATTCCCACACTGAAAATATTTTCTCTAATAAACCTGATTGTTAATTATGTGTCAAGTTAAGAAGAGATTAAGAACAAACATGACCGAGAAATGTATTAAAATCACCATAAACCAATATCTTAATAAGCTTTGTCATTTATTTTAGTGGTGAACCTCACGTAAAAATATTTGGATTGTAGGTATCACAAGAAGATTGCTTTTCCAATTAAACTCCTCAGTGGTAACTGAAAATTTATTCATTTTTGATTACTTCACCTTTCTTTTAAATTCTATTGGCATTACCATAATATAACTAGGCATTTGTTTGGAATGGCATTGTATGAAGTTGTCCTCTAAATAGTAATGACAATTCCAATCGTCTATGCAGACAAAGTGGGGAGGCCGACGTGACAGGACTCGGGTGGTGCTCCGACCTGCTGACGACGGCGGATCCGCCTGTCCACACTTGGTTGGCGCTGAACCTTGCTCACCCCATGCTTACACGTGGCACGTGGCGCCTTGGGACGACTGTCAACCTTTAGGTAAGCCTACTACACTATGTCAATCCTAATTATTTTTCGCATTTTCTAGCTTATTTATTAAGGAAGATTATAGGCTATATAACTTCAAGCTACGACTCTTAAGAATGGAGTAGTAACCATGAACCTCAAGCAATCTGTAAAGCTGTAATCAGGTACGGGAAGTGAGAAGAACGATAAGCTACACGGGTGCGATGGTGGGGCACAACTAGTATATTAATATAATTTAAAGTAATACACAAGTCACTATTGATTGGTGTAAAAATATAAAATGTATCATATTTCTCAATCATCTGTCGTTATTATTACAAGAAATATTAATTCTCGTGTCATGCAATTAACTTAACCCATTCTGATTAGGGGGTTCCCCTTGTGGCGAAGGCACGAAGAAACGAGCCGTACGATGTCTGCGAAGCGATGGAATATTTGTCAACGATTCATTTTGTCCTGTGAGTATTAAATCTTAACTCAAAAAAACCTCACTTCCCTACATTCAGCGGTTACCGAATTGATTCATTTTTTTTATTCACCAATTTAAAACGTTAATACTTTCAAGACCCTTAAACCTCCCGATATGATCTTTGTGTAGATATTTATTCAGTGACTACTTTAGATAAAATTACCTAAATGACTTTGGCAGAGGAACTTGAAATCGGTTCAACATAGCTCACTTTTATCATCTAGATAACCACGTTTTGCCATGGAAACAACAAAAGCATTTTTTTTTTCTAACAAAGCCATGGATTGTATCTGGAAATGAGTATTTGTACCAGATTTTAAACGTTATGAAATTACCCAGTTCCACATAATCGGTACATATTATATGTCAATGATAAAAGTATATTATTTTGCGTGTCCAGAATACTACAGCTACAGAGACAAAAGAATCATGGTGCTATGTCCCGTGTGGGGTGGACTGCGAGCTGGCGGAGTGGAGCGCCTGGGACACCTCCGCCTGTTCCTGCGGTGAAACTTCTCCAGTACGACATATGAGACGGACTAGGTAACTTCTTACTTATTGTGATTTCATTATGAACTCTATCTACAACTTTCTACTGCTCTATATATGCTTACCTATCACTACTGAAATCTGGAGTAAAACAAAGGTTGAATACGTTGGCTAGAGGCTAAAGCTAATTGCTAGCTAAATTGGTAGCAGAGTGGTGATCCCAGAGATGGAAAAAGATTGCCAGGCAGGCCATCAATCTGGTAGTCGGACGACATAATGATGGTGGGTAAACTCGGGATGCGAGTAGCACAAGATCTTGAAAGTTGGCGTCAGGGAGAGGAAGCCTTCACTCAACTTCCTGCTACTACAATACTCGCCATAAATCTTTATTTCTGAAGTTTGGTACAAATTGAGAATATTAACAAATAAAAGTAATATTAAATATCTGTAAAAAAGAAAAAAATGAAGTACAGTAGATAATACGATGACAGTCATCGAAAATTTTTGTTACTTAGGCTTTTAAAATGTTTATACCCATTATTGAAACAGACAATTTAAGCTTTTTCATTCAAGCTTTTCAGCAAGAGACTAAAATACAGTGAAATTCTGTTCAGTACAATATTCAGTTTTCTTTTTTTTTCTATTTTCCTCAATGTCATCTTTGCAACTGCAGTGAAAAATAAATTTCTTTTTATGTAGACGTTTATGTGAAAAAATATTTCGTAATTATATTTCCGTGATATATTTGATATTAAAATGATTGTAATTTTATTTTCATAATATATAGACAACATTTAACGGCGGCGGTGTGGCCCGGCCGTGCTTGTCCCCCCACGGAGCAACGCGCTCCCTGCCCCCGCGAGCCGTGTCTACGGCTCGTGGCTCGACCATCTCTTGGATGTCACATTCAAGTAAGTCGGGTAGTAGAATTTTCTATTTCGAATTAATTGTTCCAAAAGGCTATAAATGTATTAAGGACTAATAATACTATGCATACTATGTGTTACGTCACTATACAAAATAGCTGACAGTGATAATAAAGACAGAAAGGCACGGTACACGTATCACCTGATCAAAAAATGTTGAGGCACTCACAGTATTCCATACAAAAGCCGTCTTGAGACAAGCTGAAACTGTGGAGATTGAATAAGATAGTAATTTTACGACAGTCTTTTTAAAAGAGATACTTTCAACAATAAAAAACACGATATTAAGAAAAACCACTTTTATGAAATTGTTACCTATTCTTGCTTGTTTTGTTTGTGTAAGATGAATTTGGTCCGTGATGTAGTTTAATGAATAATGTCAAATATCGTCATCAGACATCATCTGGTGATGAAGCTGAGAGGGCTTGTGGCTGGGGAGTGAAGACATCACATGCGAGATGCGAATTAACGAACGTAGGCGATGAACCAGCCACTGATGCATACCTTGAACCGTGGCGTTGTGCCATCGTACTACCTGGGAGGATCGTCGCTCCACCTATGCGTTATCAGGTATCTTGTACTCAGATATAATGCTCTTGCTATATTTTTTATAGTTTTTTTATGTAAGCAACAAGCAGGCGTACACCAAGCGTATAATGACGTAGCGTCTATGAAGCTACGCCTCCATGGACAGTTGGTCTGACTGTCAGTTGGGTTTCTGGGTGTTAAATCTTCTATACATATTATAAAAGTTAACGTATCTCTGTTTGTCTGTCGGTTAATCTTCTTTTTACGCGAAAACCACTTGTACGATTTACATATTTTTTATTTTAATTCGTAGCTATGTTATACCTGGTCAGGTAATAGGATATCATGGTGAATAAATTCGGAGAAATGACGCATTTGTGGCGCTTAAATGAACTACGCTGAGTAGACCATATCAAATTAATTTTGTAAATAATTTTATATCTTAAAAAGGCCTACAAAAAGGTCAGCGATAGCATATATCTATCTTTTAAAGACCACCCCGTTTACACCCGACCAACGGCATTCTGTAGTCCACGCGAGCGGAGCCGCGGGCACAGCTAGTAAAATAGTGGCGACTGGCGATGGAATTATGAATAGTAACCATAATACAAGCTATGCTTAGTTTGGAATTAAATAGCCGTTTTTGGAATTTTATGTCCTTGTTTATTTATTTATTTACTTACCATCAGGTAAATATAATAATTTTTCCAAGTTTCAGTACAAAATATCGTTCCCTTATCATATAATATAATGTAGATGAAGCGAACTAAAGGACTAATAATTTTACTGCTATATTAAACTTAAAATCGCCTTAATAATTTGGTTAGTGATTATCATAATTTTGTAATCAGGAGGAAGAAGGGTGCGAAGTAGAATGTGGATGCAAACAGTCAGAGACGGGCCAGTCGGGACCGTGGGGCTCGTGGGGCCCTTGCCGTGGCGGCGCCAGGTCTCGCACCAGACAGCTGCTGGTACCTGCACGACGAGCATGCAAAACGCCTTCAAGGTATATCACAATCTCTCATTAACTTACAGAAAACTCTCTGAATTAAGCAACTATTTTTATCGTAGCACAGCAAAGTGCTGATATGTTTTTTTTTGCGAGTTGATATTTAATGAGGATTCTTATAACATGTTAATCTATATAAATAAAATGATTGAGGTTTGCCGTTATGCGCGCATCACGCAAAAACTACTGGACAGATTTGATCTTTTTTTACTACTTAGGTACTTGGTCCTTGTAAAAAAAACAATATCTTCGTTTAATAAAAAGTTATTAAAGTTCTAAGAGACTACGATTTTTATAAGCACTGCGCGTTCAGCGATGTGCATAAAATATATTGTTAATATAATAAACACTGCAAGCGAAGTTGCGGGTATCAGCTAATTTAACATATTTTCATGTGAGAAGTATAAAAAAAGTCTTTTTTTGGACTGTACGTGATTGTAGTTTGAAGCAATGATGGCTCAGTGGTAGCGTGTTCGGACATCACATCGATTGATATGAGTTCGTATTCCTGCAATGAGCCTGAGCTTTCGGTGAAGGAAAATATCGTGAGGAAACCATAACATAGTGGTAGGGCTTTAGGGAAGGATAGTTAGACTTAAGTGACAGTGAGCGGGCCACGTAGCTCGTATAACGGATGGCCGATGGGGCCATAGAGGAGCAAAAGTGGCGGCGGCTACGTACCAGAAGACGCAGCGTGGGCACAAGATGATCCGACGACTTGGTAAAGGTTGCGGGAAGCCGCTGGATGCGGGCAGCACAGGACCGATCATTGTGGCGATTTTTGGGGGAGGCCTATGCCCAGCAATGGACGTCTTTCGGCTGAATTGATGATAATGATGCGCCAGCTGATCCTGAAACGCGGCGCGCATAAGCGATTCTCTATGTCGGGCTTTTTTTCATATGTATGTTGGTCGCAACCCATTTGGACTGTACAGCTCAACAGCTTATAATATTTGACTCCCCCTTAAACCCATTTTTACCCGACTACGGTAAAGCCAAAAAGAGGGTTATGATTTTAGCATACTATGTATGTATGTTCATCTGTTGCCGCATATCTTTTAAACTACTTATCATAATTTGACAAACGAGTTACCATTAAAAGCGTCTTGATCTTCCGATGGTTATAGTCTATGTGACGTCACACTGAATTCGATATAGCACCCTCGACCTATAGAGTATGGTCCTGTATTAAAAAAAATATTTTTTGCAATATACCGTTTTGGGTATCAAATAAAAATATAGATCGTACTTTTCGTAACGCGATGTTTTGTGTATTGTAATTTGGGTTTTAATTTTTAATCTTATCCAGTAATTATACAAATGTATCTAGTCATGTCACTTTCCAAGTATCGAATTAAAACGTGGCGTATCAACTATAATAATTGTCGGTACCTCAAATCTGTGGTCGGTTCTCTAAAAAATGTTTTCATAGTTTCATTCGCTCATATTACTCTGCGAATGTACCTTGGAAAGTTTATTGCACTAAGCATAATTAATAAGCCACTTATTCTATTTTACATTTTCATACATCTCAAGCTGTATTTCATGTGTACTGTATTTAGTTCAGAGCAGAGGTATTTTATTTCAAATGCAGATTCGTGACAATTGAGTGGGCAAACTGCACAGGCGATTCAAACGAAATCCCCGACCTCCTGGCCGTTGAACCTCGAGAGGACAAGTCACGTCGAGCCTGGGTCGACAGGGAGGTATACCACGATGGATATATTGGTATGTTATATAACAAACATACAAACATAGAATAATGATTGGTCTCCGCTGCGCCTCAACTAGATACCGCGCTACCAACAAACAATAGCTCCTAGAATACAGCCACGTAACATCGTAGTATGGAGTGGCTATTTGAAATGAAGCTTGTTAACGTGACAGTATTGTCGGTATGACACTGACTCGAGTACGCCGATGCGGCGTAGTTTTGATTGCCGCTTTATTATAGTGTACCGACGGTATCTAGTTGAAGCAGCGCGGAAACCAATCATTAATCTATGCATAAAAAATATAAAAAATAATATGACATTGTATGATAATAGGATAAAAATGAATTCAATAAAATCGAAATACTTAAGTTACTTTAACAATAATAATTTAAAAATTAGTATCCATTTCAAAAACGAATTCTTGACCTTTATGTATAAGAATGATCACAACCCATCGTTTTTCTCTAATTTAAGATACAAAAAAAATGTTTGATTGTAATTAAAGTCCTCGTCAATATTCAACACCTTCAACTTCCTAAATACAATGTTTATGTAACGTCCTGCACCTGCAACCCAAAAATGCTGAAACTGTCCGAAAAGTATTCTCATGTTATTGTTTTTTTTTTATAATTCTAGAAGGAAGTAATTCGGTACTGGCCGTCGTATGGACAGCTACAATCGTGCTAAGCCTTTACGGAGCATTCATGCTTTACCGTGGATTTATAAGGTACTTACTATTTTTTTAACGAAGGTTTGGTTTGGAATTCTACAATGACTTTGAGCTTTGTAAAAAAATATTAGTTAATATTCAATTATAATTTTGGTGTTGCAGATGCCTCCGAAGCAGAAAGGTGAAGACAATCACGAAAGTGTAAACCAAATAATTTATTGTTTGAAAATCATCGTATTGATTCTGCGACAACGCTGAAATCAAGTTCTTCAACAATAACGGCTAGCCCAGCTCCCTATTTTGTTGTCTGTTTAAATCCCCTTATCTATTTGTTGGATCGTTTACGAGGTTAAAAATATTTGTTACACTTCTATTAATAATACCAAAGATTTTATGTTAATGTCTGACATTGACAATATACTTTGTTGAATCAGTTCAATAACTATTACTTTAGTTTTGTAAGCAACTGTGCTTTATATTTCTGAGGTCGTAGCTAGGATTCGTGGCTGACAGTAATTGTCATTATCAATTTAACTACGCTATTTGAATACGAATCGTGCGCAGGTCAATAAAACAACAGCTAAATTTAAGATGTTGTAACTTCATATATGACCACTTCAGACTGACTTGGTATTAATACATGTAATAAAACTGGTTTTTTAATTATTGTTAATTATTGCAAGACAATTACAAGTACTAACAGTCTCGTCCTCCATTTGATTTTTTAATCTTTACCCTTAATCGTTGTGATTGTAACTCAGTTACATTAAACTCAGTTTAGTGCTATTATTGGCAGCGCTGTTTAACGCCTGCCATACAAACTACGATCTACTGGAGAGGTATACCTGTGCAGGTGTACCTGCGCAGGTCCACTGCATGCGTTGCATTATGGACACGTATAGGTACGCGCATAGGTTTACAGTACGATGTCATTCAAAAAAATATATTTCAATCTGGCACTAGTTGCCTGCGCAGGTTTAAAAAACTGCACAGGTTTATACCAATACATGCTCCGGTATACCTGCGCAGCCATATCTGTATAGGTAGATCTCTCTGGTAGACCGTGGCGTCTGTGGCCAGCTTGCTATTGTCATTATTACAAAATGCAATGAAATTTGAAAATAGATAAACGCTAATTAATTAAGATTATATTGTCCTAGCTGGCTCCGAAGACATTATTTTGCCCTTTCCGGTAGTCAATAAGCCGACCACAGCGCAAAATATCGCGTTTAAGGATACCATAAAAACTTTCTCTATGGAAAACCACTTAGATCTACCAATTATTATGGTGATCGATAAAACGGTTTTGAAGTTTATCTATGTCATATATATACCAACATGCAATTTTATATGTAATATATAGATTTAATAATAATCACATTAACTATTGACGTTTATCCAATAAAATTAATAATATAACGGAAATGTTTATCCAGCAAAGAGTTTGTCCGCAGGTGTGCTTCCATGTTTTTACAACATAATATATAAAATTATGCTTTAGAACGGTTTTTTATCAAATATTCCATGGTAACCGAGCAGTCTCGGTCGCAGTGTCCGCCGGGCTGTCGGATTGACAATACTCGAATTAGCTAAGATACTCTAGCGTCGGCTACGTGCGTAGCTTTCGTAGGCTAGATGAGGACAGGTTGATGTATTTAGAAAGTAGTCTTGACAATAGTGTCCACGAGACATATATCCCCTTTCAAATAAATGAAGCCATCTGAAGTACCATGTCGCATTTTTACATTGAATTTGATAAAATATCGTGAAATTGATTCTAGTCAATGTAAGAAAGTATTTTGTATTGTGTATGGTTAAATAGAAACTTACTTCATGTTTAAAAATATATATACATATTTCTCGAGTTCTAATTCAAAGAAGCTTTTTATTGCACAAACTTAATAAGTGACGGTTTTATAAAAATATTCAAGTTTTTACACCCAAGTTTTTAGTTTTAACACGTTCACTGCGGTAAAAAAAAATTCGTCCAGTATGGTGGCGGTCAAAAATAGTTCACCAGATTTGCGCGTACATAATTATAAAATTTATTCTTTAGAGCGATATTAATCTTTATAGACCAGACGTTTTCATTTGCTAATTTCTCTCTATCTGTCAGGCGAATCCAGCTACAAAACCAACATTATATAGAATTAATGAATATTTTGATTATATCAAATATATGTTACATCGTGTTTTCGCTAAGATAATGACTATGAGATTTATGTACGCCACCTAATGGTGGCAGGTTGAAAAAGCCTGTTGCGATTTTAATGCCAAATATCTATATTTTCCACAACAGGTCGAAAACCATATATATATATATATCGTACTCCGAAAAGTAGTGGAAAAAATCATTCCTTACTAGCTAAAAAACTTGTTATTTACCGTGCGAACACAATGAATATTGATAGCCGATTGTTGGTGATCCGCAGTGATCGTGTTAAACATGAATAATTATTTAATATTTGTTTATTTAATACTATTTTTCTAAAATCATAAAAAAAGTAATTAAGCTTATATGTACTTAGCGTTAGTTATAATCACTATAAAAAAATTAAAGCAGGGAAACAAAATACAACCCAAATGAAAATTTTCAAACCGATAAACCCCGCCGTACACTCTACGATATACCAAATGGTTTAACCTGTGCAGGTGTACCTGCGCAGGCACACCTGCACATGTAGACGGTAGCGTGTGTGGCCGGCTTTATGGTCATGTTATATCATTAAATGCAATGAACTGATAAGTTAACAGACGCAATATTCAGCATTGGAGCTTTGCGCTCTCGCGACCAAATAAGACAACACACATCATACAACATATCAATGTTTTATACAAAAAAAGTTCCATCCCTGCGACACAATTATGATTACAAATAAATAAAATAATTATCAGGTAATGTTGTGACAGTGCTTCAAATATACTCCAGGTAGAGCTTTGGCGCACAAACTATACCTTATATTAATAGATCATAAGATCTACTATTAATTAATCATACAATTTTGAGATAATAATCGTGTATAACACCTATTTGTAGATTTTGCATTTATGCCCATGTATTGTGAAGTATATATACATATTTATAATGTGTGTGTGTCCTACGTCTCAACTACTTCGAACTATGAAAATATTTAATCATTTCCTTTTCATGGTCTATCCTATGAACATCTTATTATTCACATTCCACACGTCATGATTTATTGAGTTTGATTGAATGGCTAGAAATATTGATTTGTAAAATTATTTGATACCTATTTTGTGTTCACCTAATTATGCAAAACATTTGCCACTGCTAAACCATTTTTAACTTTTGCTTGTTTTATCTTAGATAGTTATTTTGAAGTAAATTATGCAAAATATTATGAAGCTTAAAGGATTATTCATGTTACACAGGACTGGCCGCCGGCCGGGACACGGTCAATTATCTATAGCTTTTGTATGAAGTAATTCATACTACACCGGCCCGGTGTACTTTGAATCATCCTTTAATCAATTGTTTAATTTTTTACGTTCTAAATCAATTTGTAAATTAACTAAATTGATTATACGGGTATTAAAGTTATCCTTGTCTAATTCTCGTTCCTTCATGACAATATTAATGTTATATAAGGTATATTATAAACTGTGGAATTTTGTAGCAAATCTATTCGCTAAATCTTTCATTTTGACTTGACACTATGCTCTGTCTATACTTTCTTGGTCCAATATATTTGTAATCGTATCATAATATATACCATTGTAATAAATGTGACATGATAGTTAAGGAATCGTGTTAGACAATACAATATTTGATATTTAATAAAATATGATTGTGTTTTTATAAATTGTGGCTTTTATTTATTAAACTTAATAGTCCGAATTTCGTATTTATTTTTAACTTTTTATTTGTACTTATTTTGTAACTTTTATTGTATTTATTTAGGGTTGTTCCCTTCTTTTATTAGAAGAGCAACCACTTTGATCTCTTGTTGTAAGTAGGGATCAATCACAAGGTCGGAAAAAATAAACTATGTCCATGTGAAATTCACCTTAATTGAAACTTTTAACATGTGTTATAAGGAACTTATAATTTAAAGCGAATAGAAATTTGTAATTTGTTCCGACCACACTTTAGCTTTTGCGGACCACTTGTTGGGAACCACTCGAATAATGAACCTGTGTGCAGTACACCCTATTGAACAACAAATTAGAATATAACTATTTTGAAAGAAAGTAGTAATGTTAGTCCATCTATTGAGAATATAATTCATTGTAATTGTGCTTGCATAGACTCGTTTTAAAGAAAGTTTCTATATATCACCAACGGTCGTCCATACCAGCAGTTTCTAAGTTTAAACTACTGAACTCAACAAATCTCATTTATTTTATGAAATATCTGAAAGCCCAAATAATTAATCGATTCAATGACAAATTTAGGGGAGAAACGGGTAATGGGGGTCAGCGGGCAATGATAGTCAGTACAGTAATAAGAAAACTAAAAGACGTTGACAAGTGAATATCGAGCGAAATGATCGGACATACTACACCCGGTACCCAGATCTAATCACCGTTTTAGTTGTAACGTGACGTTTGGACGAAAAAGGTATATTATTGTCCACCGCGATTTCATTATAATTTTTCCTGTGTATAACATAAGAGATGAGATATTTATTTAAATATTTTTTTAATTATAACTTTTCTTTTTATTTTAGTAAATTACTGAATAATCTTTTTGTGAGACATTTTTAATGAAATATTTAACGATTTATTTTCATTTAGATTTTTTAAATTTCATTTCTATTTTGGGGTAATGGGAGTCAGTTGACCCCCACGGAATAGAAAAAACCGCAGCAAAGCAAAAAACCTTTAGGCAAGGCCAAGGGACCTGTTCTTCAAGATAAACACTCCTCCTGAGAGTCAGATACAAGTTTCTGTAATATATGTGATGTCGATAAAAATGACGATCCAAAGTAAGTCCTTGATTTGTGATGAGTTTAGTTGCAAGAATGAGTTATGGTAACGCGCTGGTACACTTCGTGTGGTTTATGGGCACACGCTAACTGCTTCCGATGGATTCAGCAAAAGGTTATGCGTACGACAAGTGCTGAAGATGTGTTGACTCTCATTGTCTAATATGATGACTACCATTACCCGCATGTCAGGGCAATGGTGATCAAAATCGTTATTTTTATAAAGTGTAATTATAAGTATATTACTATCCGAAAATTTAAAAAACTGCTTTAAATTGATAAATTATTAGTTATAGTAATAAAATATGTTTTTTTAATTAACCCGAAACAAATAACTTCAGATTTATATCGATTTTTGCTTAAGTAACTTCCATTACCCCATTTTCCCCTAACTAATTCGCAGAAACCTGGTAACTTTTCCAAGGAATCCTTTGGTTCCACCGAAGTCGTTTTACGAATCATTTGTCCAGACCACTGAAATAGACCGGTTTAGTTAGCTCATAAGTTATAATTAATGAAAGTAATTACTTTTTATGTGCTGTTTAGTTCGCGACTACTATACGTTTTGTGGAAAATCTAACACATTAACTATCGTGTACACCTCGCGTAGTCAAAATATATTCTGTACGGTAGGTACTATCGAGAGAATAAAGAACACATCGACAGAAGAAGACTGGTACCCTGTAAATACAACGGACACACCCGTCAGCTCGCAAGTGATTTTTGCAGTAAGATTTTTTTTAATTATTTATACTATTATACATTTAATGCACACTGTCTATAACTGTATTCTTTTGCTTTTTTTTAAATAAAGATATGTCTAGTTTTAAGATGTAAAAATGGCCAAGAAAAACAGTAATACTTGTTCCAATTATTATTTTAATAAGTAAGTAACATTTTTAGCATTACAATCTACCTTTGAAAATCCTGGGTCAATGTGAGTTAGTTTGCATTTTCAAACTAGTCAACGCTTTAGTGTCATATTTTAATTCTGCAAGACCTTTCTGCACGATAGCATTAACTCTAGCTGCTTGTAACTCTCGTCTGCATTTCGCCACATCTTTGTCAGCCACTGCAAGGTTTTCTAGATTATTCAGTAATACCTGTAATAAATAATTATCAAACAATACATTATAAAAACCATAGCGTGAAGTTATCCTCTAAGTCTATAATATTCCTCATTAATCTAGATATTTTTCGAATCCGACTCGTAGTTCCAGAGATATGCGCGTTTAAACAACTAAACAAAAAACTCTTCAGCTTTATTATATTAGTATAGATTGATAGTTTAATATGTAGGCCAAATTCCCAAGTACAGTAATATTGTAAAAAAAAACTCCGATTTTTTTCATTCAATGACTCATCCTGTAAACTTACTAAAAGCGACATTCAAACCTACCTATTCAACATATCAATTGCCAAAACAAAAACTATTAACAAAATAGTATTTATTCTCAACAAAATAACAGTATATTATTAATAAAAATACAATATGATATTGCTAATAAATATTAAACTTATAATGGAGCATAGCTAGAAAGAACATGATCACCCGCAGCTTTCTTAGCTTTGATCATGGTTGGCGAATTATAAGTAAAAACATCAGAACAATAATATTCAGCCAAAGTCTTCATATCTACTTTTAAACTACCAGTTTCAGCGCTACCAGAGTACAAGAGCTGATTTATCAAATCAGCAAATAACTTCTGCTGATAACTTCCCAGGTGAACGAAATTAGGGCTGACTTGCGCTAGTCTGCAGCATAAGGAGTCCTCGTCATCATAGAACAAAAATACTTCTGTATATTCCGCTAATGCTCTTATGATTTTCCAATCATATCGCGCCTTTCCTGGTGGTGTAACTGCTGGCATTGCATACTGAGACCTACACTCCATATTCAAATATAGTCCTCCAGCTTCCATGTATGCACTACCAGGAAGTACTACAGTTGCTGATTCAGCCCCTCGATCCCCTTGATATCCAATGTAAATAATTTTACACGTAGAAGGCGGTGTCCAGTCGTAGAAGATTTCATCAGCTCCTAATGATATTATGACAGATGGCGTACATTGCTGCAGAAATGAGAGTACTCCTGGCTTCCACCCAGCCTCCAATCCTCCAGCGAAACTTGCCTCACGTGTTATCACATGCAAGATCGCCCAGTTTTCAATTTTAAAGGAAGAAGCAACCTTAGTTAACACTCCCATAATTTGTGCGGCAAATGCAGTTTCCAACTGCGATACCCCTACAAATATGAGAGGCTTTTTAGCACCTTTCAATACTTCTCCAGCTTTTGATAACGCTTCTAAATTGTCTCCTAAATCTTGGACGTGGTAATTGAAATCACAGGTTGGGCCAATAGAGTAAATATCACATTCATTAGATATGTATGCTTGTCGTATCCAAGCATTCAAAACCGGAGCTTCGAATCGAGGATTCGTACCGACTAGTAAAATTTTATCCGCTTGCGAGATATCTTTCATGTTTATATTAAGTGAATATGCTGCTCTTATATCGGCATTACATTGAGTGTAACATAAACCTCGTTCTAAATAAGTATGTTCGGATCCTAGAATATTGAGAAAGTCTTTTGCAGCCACCAAAGTTTCAACATTACAATGAGGTCCGGCTATAGCTATGATACTATCCGGGCAGTTACTTTTTATTATATTACTAGCAAGTTTTAAAGCACAATCCCATTCCAACGGGCATAAATAGGAACAAGTTCTCTGCATCGGCGATATCAATCTTTGCATATCAAGTGAATCGATCGCCCAGCGACCTTTGTCTGAGAGCCATTCTTGGTTTATTTCGTCATGTTCTCGAGGCAAAACTCTTAATACTCTATCAAATCTATAATTTACTACAATGTTTGTTCCAGTAGCATCTGTGACATCAATAGAATTTGTTTTTTTTACTTCCCAAGGTCTAGCTTTAAACATGTAGGGTATAGCTGTCAACGCTCCAACAGGGCATAAATCAATAATGTTGCCAGATAGTTCAGAAAGAAACATTTTATCAACGTAAGTCCCTACGAGCATATCGGTACCGCGACCGGTTGTCCCCAAAACATCCAAGCCACAGATTTGTGAAGCGAACCTTATGCAACGAGTGCAATGTATGCAGCGAGTCATCTCAGTGCGTATAAGCGGTCCGAGGTATTTATCTTCAGCTGCTCGTTTTCCTTCAAAATGAACATCTGTGAATCTTGAACGATCATTTCCAAATCTCATAGATAAATCCTGTAAATCACATTCACCACCTTGATCGCAGATTGGACAATCTAAAGGATGATTTATAAGGAGGAATTCTAAAACGGCTTCTTGAGCTTTGAGAGTAACTTCGGTGTTCGTTCGAATTTTCATATTTTTTGCTACGGGCATAGCACAAGCTATTTGGGGTTTCGGCATGCCTTCGATGTGAACTAAACACATTCGGCAATTGCCAGCGATCGACAACCGCTCGTGGTAACAGAAAGACGGTATTGTTACCTTCTCTCGACGCAATGCCTGTAATATGGTATAATAGCTCGGAACTCTAATCGGTTTTCCATTTATAAATATGTCTACTTCAGTAGTTTGTGTCCTCAGTGGAACGTGGAAGATTTTGTTACATTTTAATAAATTTCGTATTTTCTGGTACATTTTTTAAGTGGCGTACTATCTACAAAACCAATGTTATAGTACAAAACAAATGTATTATGCGACAACGCTTTCATTAATATGGCAGCTGTCAAATTAATCCTTCACAAAATAGATTGTAGTCGTTCAACCTATATAAATAATTAAAATATTAACCTTGCACCATAACTTAAAAACCTAACGGCCACGGACTGCCCAGATGTTGTATTAATATATTAACTCGGAATTATGACTAATAATAATTATGACACGTTTACTGCGGGAGGAGGTCGGAACTACCTATTGTAAAGTTGAAGTAAAGCTCAATTATAACCCCGTCATGCAAATCATTTGCTAGCATCAGCCTGTAATTATTCATAAAAAGCCATTCGCTATATTAATAAAAAATAGAAATAAATAATAAAAATAGAAAACCTGGAACCGTGATCGCCGATCAAGCCGTTACGAAGAGTTTCACAAGTAATATAATTCCATGAAGTCTATCCAGCGCTTATTTTAACAATTATTGTATTTTATTTCTAAAAACTCATTACAAATGATATTTATACTGTTCAAGATTTTGTGTTCTTTTGTAACTAGCATACTTACAAATGAAGAAATTAAGGAATATAGTAAAACATAAAAAATCGTACGTAACTAAAAATATAAAATAATATTTAACTCATAAAGTAATTATTGATAAATCTAAAATTTCAGCAAATCAAATCACTACTTACTTGATGTATAGAATCGATGAGCTGCACTAAAGATTCTTTAAAGTTCTTAAATATTTCTGTTGCTCTTTGACATCTGAAAGATCAGTAAATATTTGGTTACCAAATGGTAATTGGGATATCAATCACTTTATTTGTTTATTATGATATATATTTGTTATGTGAGGAAACAAGCGTGTAGTCCATCTTACGCTAAACGATCACTTCAGCCTATAGGTATGTAGGGATTTAACATCCTGATTCCTTATCAGTGCACTGTAGGACGAAGGCCTCTTAGAAGGTTAGCCATCGAATCCGATCTTGCTTTTCCGCATTCAGTAGTCACTTGTAGCAACCTTCCGCAAAGTGTAGCTTTATCCTATTTGGGAGCGTACTAAACTACGTTAGTACCATAGTTGTCGTTTCTTCGACTGATGCTTATACACTGGCGGATTCCGACACACGACTATCTAAAAGAGAATAACTGTGACGAGATTATGAACATGTATATGGTGGTCGCGATCCAGTCGGTTATATTCGTAGATACCCTACCACACCTTTTGTATAGGTATTTGTTTTTTCTTCTTTTTTTTATTCTACGTCGGTGACAAACAAACAAGCCGCCTGATGGTAAGCGGCTACCGTAGCTTATGGACGCCTGTAATACGGTAGATATCACTAGCGCGTTAGCGACCTTGAACCCTCTTTCCCAAGGAGCTCTGGAAACCTCACCACAGGAACACAACACAAGGTTATTTGGCTGAGATCTTCTGTAGGGTGCAGGTATTCCAACAGTCGGGCTGCCTTAAGTAGAGAGAAATCTCTAAAGAAATTTCTCTGTGCCCTACCTCTCTTTTTAAAACCCACCCGTGCCTAAGAAGCTCTGGAAACCCTACTCACTGCAGGAATTCAACATTGGGTCATTTGACTGTGATCTTCTGTAGGGTGGAGGTATTCTACTAGAAGGGCTACCCCAAGTAGAGAGAAATCTCCTTAGAAACTCTATGCCCTACCTCTCTTACACCTGGTGCATAGTGGTCGCAATCCGGTCGAACATTATTGTTATGTTCTACCACCCAGATGATAAAGACATGCATAAGTACTTGTGGTCGTGTATGGTATCAGTGAAAGCGTAGTCGAGGGTTAGTCGAAGAGTACGTGCTGCACGGGGAGCGGCAGGTGATGAGAGAACACGACGAGCGCCTCGCTCCAAGCACCTCGCTTGCACTAACAACCGGCACGTTTCTGCGCAAGCAGTTGTACGTTCCCATCCACTTCTATTTTAAAATTATTTACTAATTACCAACTACAACTCTATGTTTTTGCCGAGATCTTGATCTGTCATGTGGTGATTTATATTTTATTTCACAAATGTATGTTATGAAATAAAATATAAATATTGTTTTATCGTTATAGGTTTGGCGTAGTGGCCACAGTCTCACCTGATGTTAAATAACGATGTGGCCCACGTTAATCCTTGTAGAAGACTGGCTCTCAAGTGCCGGAACACACCTGTTGGTGCTTGGCGACAGATTTTCAACTTGAGGGTGGTAGCGAGCCAGGCGGGCATTAGAAAAAGCCCTACCACCATGCTATGGATTCCTCATGATGTTTTCCGTCACCGATAGCTCAGGCTCATTGCACGGATTCGAAATCACGTCGATCGACGCGAAGTCGTACACACTACCACCGAGTCATCATTGCTTCATTAACATAATTAGTAAATTTATATAATTTTGGCAGCATTTTACGTGTAGTTTATTTATTATGGACAAGTGAATTGGATTATAAATAATAACTAGGAAAATGCATTTTAAGTTACCATAAAAACTTCCTAACAATTTTAATAAGGGATCCACCATCTTCTTAGAGCTTTGTTTGAAGGTTACAAGATTAGTTAGAAAATCACATGACGTTGGTCGAATTTGATTGAATTGGTCGAATAAACACAGTTATCACTTTAAAAAAAAACAGAGTTAGAGGAAAGAAAAAAATGCGACGTAAACAGCCGTATCTGATATTAATCTGAATTTGATACCTCGCTCCTGAGAAAAAGGGTCTTGACAAACAGACAGACAACGAAGTGTTCCTATAAGGGTTCCTTTTTCCCCTTTTGAGATACGGAACCCTAAAAATATAAAATTTAATGCAAAAATATAGGTATTATTGGTAGCGAATCTCGGGGATGGACAAAAATAAAAACTTTATGTGTGGTTGGGGAATCAAAATATTATAAATTCTCATACGTCTTAATAAGGAACTTGAACAGAAATGAAATGGAAAATAATGAACAGTCAGGCCTAAATAAATGCAGGCCGGCATGACAGCGGCGACCGCCGATGGATTTCGATCTCTCGGTGGTCACCGTTGTATTTGGATTGTACTGTGCCAGTACCCTAGGCCAGTACCGTTAATGTGCCGAGCTACTATAAAAAAAACAATAGAATAAATTCTTCACCTAAAATTACATGCAACTAAATCAATTAACCCTTTAAATTTCAACTTCACAAAAATGCGCCTAAAGTTGGCATTAATACCATCCTTGTCAGTCAAGATATTAAACATAGCATACTTTATACTAATATTATTACTTCCCCATTGAAGTAAGTTTCCATGCCGGTAGAACGTCTTCTAGCAACCTGGCAGCTGCTTGGGCGTAGTCAGCTGCTGCTCGTAATTTAGCACTCACAGACCCCAACGCATCTCGTAATGCAGTTGCTTTGCTCAAAGCACTTTCCTGGGATAGGCCTGGACGCTGATTATTGCCCCACAGACTTTCTGCGAATATTTGAATGATGTTTAATTATTACCAAATATATACGGACATACAAAACTTCTTTTTTTATCGTAGCATGGCAAAATGACAGTACTGTACATGATGGTAAGAACAGTACAAGTCAACAATATCGGCAACCACCTAGGGATCTACAATTTATCGCCAATCGTCGCTTTTATGCCGGCCTGTTCAAATATCTCTTCACGTTATGTTTGAAGAACTGTAGAAAGGACAAACACACTTGCCGAGAAACAGTTCCACAGTACGGCAAAGATATCTTCCTTGTTTACGCCGAGAGATAGAGGTTAATGTAAAACTGTATCTCCGGAGCTCAGCGCGTATAAGAAGAGGGAGTTTGGTTGAACGGCTCTTCAGAACACGCACTTAGAAAACGCTCAGCTAGGCAATGTCCATGTGCAGCTGAAAGGACTCGATGAACTTAGTAAAGTCCGCATCATTTACAATGCGGACAGCCCGTAACTGCAACCTGTCCAGGGCATCGAGGAGGTATTTTGTGGATCCGTACCAACTTGTACCTTACTAGTAACCCCGAACTAGTACCTTATAAAGCAGATACAGCTGATCGGGCGTGAAAAACCGTAGGATATAAATAACTCGTGAACAAATAGCATTACATATAGTATGACCATTCACACATATAGAAGTATGTTAAAATAAATGAACTATTTAATATAAATTGTTCTTTAATTATAGGTGGCCAGATACTTGTCTACTTTTAGCCATGTGTTCAATGGGATTTCCTAACGGCGACATCTCAAGAATCATTCTATTTTTAACCACCTTAGAATGAAGACCACAAACTAAGAATAATTACATAATTACTTTCATACCAAGTAATTGCTGGTTCTGAACATAGAGCGATCGTATCCTCAAAATCTGCGCATGCAACAGTCTTCTCTCTTTCTGTAGCTCACTTTGCCGTATTCGCAACCAACGTAATTCGAGACGACGCATCTCCTACCAAAAATGTATTTTTTTTAATTAATTTATTTTATTTTAGTAATACTCCTTATGGCATGTTTAGTAGAGGGTAAAATTGCGCACGCAACATGTAACGGAAGTGCGACATAATGTACTTAGCCATCAATGATAATAATGCAATTTGTGGGAATAAACAGATGTATCACACGATTTGCATTAATCATTACAAACTCTTCATAGGCAAGTGCATATGAAGAGATTGTACATTACACAAGTGTGTACATATATGGATGTTAGCAGTGGCATAGCACAGAGGGAGCGGTCCGACCCAACCGTGAAAAAAAATAAAAACAAACATAAGAGTGCCATCGCAATGTGTTTCTAATGTAGCAGATGTTTGCAAACCTAGAAGGTTCTAGGTTTGTGTGTACGATAATAAAAGTAAATGTAAAGAAACTAAAAAAAATCAACACATGTTTTAACTTTTTTGCTCTAGCCAGAAGCCAGAAGCGCGATTTACCTACAACCGCTTATACCGAGCTTACATTGACTTTTTTCTTGTTCATCTGACTATAGTGTTAACCTAAGTCATTGTCTATATTTGCAATATCGATTGCCTAAAACAAAGATTTTAATAACAAAAAACAAAGAGATAAACAGATTTTAACAAAATAAATATAAAATCGATATAATCTTTACCTTACGATTGACATTAGCAATAAAATCTTCATTCTCTGCAGCTAGCATCGGACGCCTGTACAAATCCAAGCCGACGAACACCTTAAATACATTCATATTAAAAACGAAATTAAATTAATATTTAGTATTAGAATTATTCAAGGATTAGTTTAAAGTTTTTTAGTCATTTTCATATTAAGATTAATATTTATGGCCAAGAGTAAAAACATTCAAAATCCTAAAAAAACTTCACGTATTTATAGTCACTGTTTTTTTTATTTTAGTTTTCAAGTCATTTTATGCACAGTATTGTAAATGTACATACATACATACATAAATCACGCCTCTTTCCCAACGGGGTAGGCAGAGACCACGTCCTTCCACTTGCTACGATCCTGACATACAACTATCGCTTCCTCAACATTCATCAATCTTTTCATGCATGCACGTCGGTTTAGAGTACTCTGGACTTGACCTTTCTTCAAAACGTCCCCGATTTGATCGTGGAACGTTCGTCTAGGCCTTCCTCTTCCAACGTTCCCAATTACACTCATCTTATAAATCTGTCTAGTCAATCTTCTTTCATTCATCCTCTCTACATGCCCAAACCATCTAAGCATCCCCTTCTCAATCCGTGTCACTACATCTTCTTTCACACCACAACGTTCTCTTATTACACTATTTCTTATCCTGTCACTCAATTTCACTCCTATCATACTTCTTAGCGCTCTCATTTCTACTGCATTTATTCTACTTTCATGTTTTTTCTGCCACACCCAGCTTTCACTTCCGTACATGAGTGTTGGAACTAACACTGTACAGCCAGATGAGCTTTTCTAGAAATTTTCAGGCTGTTCATAAAGGCGTGCAACGCCCCATTCGTCTTGTTACCAGCATTAACTCTCCTTTCAATATCACTTTCACAATTGTAAATATAGTTATAAAAATATTAAATCCCGCGCTATGTCCGATAAGTACAAATGAAAACAGTTTCACTTCGTTTAGGTTTTAGTTAGTTTAAATAAACTGACCTGATGAATAGTTTTCGCGTAACTCTCTTTTGTTGTTAGTTCAGTACTCTCCTCAAATGTGATAACTTCCTGAAAGATAAAAAGTATAAACTGCCAGCTGGGTCGGCAGACGTTGAGCTGCCCTTTCCAGTTGTTAATCACTCAAAAAAAAATACATATATATTTTTAAAAACATGTAAGCTAATTTTATTTGTATGCCAGGATTAATTTGTAATTTTACAAGTAGAAAAATTATATGTATTTCTGTATAAATATATGAAAAAAGTGTTACCCGGTAAATGGAAAACTTTGGAAAAAATAAATTGCTTTTTCTATTTGATTTTTTACCATAAACTCACGGTTAGAACGATTAATGTGTGTATTTCTTATTTTGTTTTGTTCGTAACTATACAGAAAAGTTTTCGAAAATAAAATCGGGATAGATGCCGCTGTGGTCGAGTTATTGGCCATTGGAAAGGCAGACCAACGTCTCCCGAGTCAGTTAGTTTCAAACAATTATCACAACACTGGACATAAACTTTATGGACAATACTTATAAGGGTCAACCAACTACTTTACCCACACTTTGCTGTCCCTGACATATTATTATAAACTAGCTGTGCCACGCGGTTTCACCAAAATACAATTTAAAAGAAATCGCTGATTGATGATTTATTATACTTCAGTATAGACAATATTGTTATCTCCTAAAATATGCGTCCAAATAATATGCTATAAAGGGCAAAGTTTATCTACATAAAATTGTCTTGATGATGTAACTTTCGTTCGTATAGATTAATATCCCATGCCTAATAATAATGCTTATAAATCACTTTTCAATTTTTAATAAAACTATGTCACAAAATAACTTATTGTGGCTTATGTATTAGAGATAGGCATATGGTATCGCGGACTTTTTTTAGATTTACTAAGGAGAAATATTTTTGTAGAAAATTGTATGTCCCAGCGCACGCGGATAAAGCAGTCCGGGTGAACTGCGTCTTCCGACTTACTTGACAAAAATCAATATTTAAAGCTAGCTGAGAGGTGTAGCTTAATGCTAATAACCTATACTATTTCACGTCAATCTGGCTATCACATATACAAATATTTTTTCGAATCCGACAGGTCGTTCCAAAGATTAGCGTGTTTAGACAAACAAACAAACAAAAAAAACTCTTCTGCTTTATTATATTAGTATAAATAAATCTTATTCGTGTACCTTACAAAATGCGTAACTGAGTTACCTTTAAGAATTTTGTCAGGAAACACGTAGATGGTTTTTTCCGTCGTAAGTAGCTTCCATTGTTTTTGCCTTCACTCATACGGGTGCGACGATGTCCTTTAATAAGACTCAACGAAAAAAAAAAAATCTAACGTCTCCAACGTGTGGGTATTTATATGATTTTATTGATCCATAATGATCACGAACCTGTTGTAAACTTTCCAACTCAGCCATGACAACTGCCATCCTTGCAGTCGGATATGATCTTTCGCTTTTGAAAATCTCCTCATCGAGTCTTGCGAGAGCAGCCAGAACAGTCTCGCCTTTACCCGCCGCTGTATTTGGCCATGATGTCTGAATATTGGATAAAATACTCGTTAATCTGTTGTAGTACCAGCTATTTAATACGAGTATGGTATTAAAACAAGACTTACTCAATGCCTAATGGATCGATATAAATTAATACACGCCTGATAGTAAAGAATCATTAGGCCCCGTGGCACAGAGGTAGTAAGCCCTACTATTGCGCCGAGAGATTGAGTTAGATTCCGCACATGCCTGACTTTTGTGTGATGAGCATAAATATTGTCAGCTGAATGACTGGGTGTTAAATATGTATCAATGTACTTATGTCAGCTGTTTAGTTACCTTAGCAATACATCGTTTGGAATTAAATCGCCCTGAGTGAAATTGTGTCCCCATGCAAAAAATAATTATTGAGCCCAGCTCATGTTCAGCTGGAAATTTTTAATCTATATAAATAAATATGAAATGCATTTCATTGGTAAGCGCGTCACTGGAAAAAAGGCTGGACCGATTTGGCTATTTTTTATTTTAAAATGTTTATAATAGTTCTAATTAAGTGTTTAGGGCAAGAAAAAAATTGAAATGTTTTACGGAAAATTCTCAAATTTGAGAAATAATAATCGTCTTTTTTCTGTACGAGTATGTAGACCATCACTCTCGTTTCAAAGGATAAATATAATGCATAATTGTTTAATTTCATGAAAAAAATATAAAAATACGAGATAGTTGGTGCCATGGTCGAGAATTGACTATTGGGAAGAGTAGAATAACGTGTGGCGGGTAAGCTAGTTTAAAATAGTATTAGGTGTGTTGTGTGAGGTGTGAAGGGGGTCAAATAACGTTTTAAAAGTTGATACACTCAAGCCAACCTCACCTGCAAGTAGTGCACCCCGCTGAGGTACGTAAATTAAAATTGCGATAGCTAACTGGCTATACCGCTGTATAGCCTGCCTGACTGGGTCACGACTCACGACCAATAGTGATTCGATTATGTACGTCGCATTTCGGGATCCGTCAGTGAAAATCCAGTTTCTATTTACGCATGTTTCTATTTATGTTTATCTCACGGTGGCCACTACTTTTTTTGGATTGTATTATGCTTACCATCAGCTACAGTGCCGTCACTTTCCCTTGCTACAATATAAACAAATATATAAGAAAAGAATTAAAATAAAACCCTTTACTTTAATATCTTTTATCTTTTTTTATGTTACTAAGGTGGCAAACAAACGTATGGCCCGCCTGGTGGCTACTATAGTTTATGGACGCTTGGTATGTAGTTATCACTAGCATATTGCCGACCCTGACCCCCTATCCCAAGGAGCTCTGGATTTCTACTCACGCCAACACAACACAAAACTATTTGGCTACAATCTAACCTGGCAACCGTAACGTTTATATTTTATATTCAGCCTCCGATAAACGACATAATGACAAAACGACATAACGATAAGTTACCCCCCAAAAATTTACATTTGTACATTTGTTCCAAAAAACTGTATACTTACTGAAGAGACAAAACGGTGGAGCTCGTATCGCGGTAAAATTCATACGCCATAAATGCACCTATAACTAAATACATACATTTATTCCAAAACAAACAACTCTCACTGAAGACACAAAGAGATAAAGTGCATATAGTGGTAATATATACGCCATAATGCCATGCCAACACCACGGACTTTTATTTGAAATAAAACTTTATACTCACTGAAGGTACGGCAGAAACATCGACTCTTTGCGTGCTCGCCATGCAGCCCATTACATCACGTATACATCAATATTCAATGTTCGAATTTATCACCTGGTCCACTTAAATACTCAACAAATAATTATTCGCACAATATATGTCAAGGATACTCCGCATTTGGCAAATAGTTTAATGCTTCAAAGAAAGTATTTTAAAGCTTTCATTATATGTACAAAACAATAAGATCAGCGCACGAAAAGGTACCATTCACGTCGTATTTGCCCTATATCAAATAAACAAGGATGTGTAAAAATTATAATAAAGTACCTATTCTTAATTGGATATGCACAATATTGTTAAATCAATACATACTTAAATATAATTAATACTTTAATACCCGATGGTGGTTATTATTTTTTTCGTACCAAAAAGACAAAAGTGTAAGTGATCTCGACATTGGCGTAGTTAGTGAATTTTCCTAGCGAGGAGGCAGCCAGCCAGCTGATCAGCCTTTTTAAGTTTTAATTTCAGCAATCTAATGAGAAATCATATAATTTTTATGATGGACGAAAAAAAAATATCGTTACATGCACTAGACGATATCCTGATTTTTTTTTTCAAGGTATATATCCCTTCAATACTGTCGATTATCTTAGAGTGGGCAATGAACTTTGTTGGGTGGGCATTGTCTATGGTTTTCAGTCACAGACGTAGTCCAAAGAAAACGTTAATACAGTACTTTGTAGTTGTAGTCCTCTTGTTTCTTGCGTTTTTTCGGTTATTTATTTATCTTTTTTTAACTGTCTTCGGTCGGAATGTGGTTTGCTTATATATCAGATATAAACGAGGCATTTAAATTTGGAAAATTAATATGATTGACTTATGACATAATTACCGATAACGTCTATCGTCTATCGTGGCGAATATTAGTATGACATGATATTTTTGTAATTAAACTACGTTTAGTTTCCTTACCTAATAACACCTAACTGCAAAAAAAATACACAAAAATAACTATCTAACCCCTCGCTTGAATAAGCAAAGGATGTCACAAGAAGCTGTGAAAGTTCCGGTTTCACACGCGGTAAGTTGCGGCTCTACTTGTTAAAATCGTAGCGTAAATTTATCCTAGCAGCTTCCTCAGTGATTAGGCTATCTAACGCATTTTTTTTAATCAGACTGTTACTTTCTGATATTAGCACATTCAAACATACAAGCTCCCCAACTTTAAATATTTACAACATCATTTAGATTTTTGTTTTTTACACTTGTTAGGCACTTTTTCCGTTTGATGTCGCAATGGTATTAATTACTTAGCTATATTAGATTGAAACAAATTACCATATCCACATAAACTGAACTTTTTACACATCCACGTAAACTTGTCACGACAATAATTATTACTATACATGATAAACTACCTCCATTATAATAGTGACTGATGCAATAGGGTTATTAGGTACTAGCTATGCCCGCGGCTTCGCTCGCGTGGACGACAGAAGAACGCGTAGTGCTTATAAAAATCGTAGTTTCTTAATATTTTAAAAACTATATAATCTAAACTTATAGGTATAAACTTTTTTATACGTCCATGATTAAAGGGCATCAGATAATTTTACCTACTTGAGAAGTTATTTTTAATTTTTGACAGATTATCCGTACATTATCCGTCAAAATTACTGCTCAAATATAGTTATCGGCTCATTGGCAATATTAAAACAATAGAGAGTAGACAAATCCATCATTTTACTAATACTATTTTCTACTCTTCATTCACATAGTCTGATTTTCATTATAGTTAATTTACCGGCCAAGTTTAGTATTTTCTACACCTTGCACCCCCGGCACGATTCGGCCCCCAAGTTATTTTCGTTAAACATGTTTGATAATACTCAGCACGTAATTGCAGTAACCCATGATGGGTTTCATATTAATTCTTTCCAAAATTGAACTAAGTACGAATATTTATAAGAATATACATTACTTTATTGCATGCTTGTGTGAATATGTGTCTTTTTATTGGGAAAACAATTGTACGGCCCGCCTGATGTTAAGTGGTAACATTAGCGTATGGACGCTTCTAACACCTAAGTAACACTAGCGTGTTGCAGACCTTAAACCCTCCATCCTCAAAGAACTCTGGTAAAGGGTTGGGTAGGGACCCACCGCAGGAACACAACGCTCTCTTTCGCTGTGATCTTCTGTAGGGTAGAGGAATTTCACCAGTTGGGTTGCCCCAAATAGAGAGAAAATTCCAAAGAGATTTTCCAGTTGTATGCTTGGATGTTTATGTGTCTATATTCTGATCTGGTTGTGTTTGCTGTCTGCAGGTATTACCTAATTTACGTTGGTGAACAATGTGTAAACAAAAGTTTCTCTAAATTTAAAGTTTCCTCATAATATTTAATAACCTTGGGCCTAGGAACCTTATCATGCTGCTCACGACGTGGCGCGTCAAGCGATCGCTACTATAAAGTACTATAATTCTCTTTTGCCGCTTGATGGTTGTAAGTGTAAGAACTTTATATAAACGAATCTTTTCTTTACATTAGCCGTTGATTTTAATACTTTAGTTTAAATTACTAAATTAATTTAAACGGAATTGAATTATTTGACCTGCGACATGCACGTACGGATAACGTTGACCTCGATCATGATTGTTAATTATTGTTATTGAATTCTGATCGAATTCTAAATATTCAACCAAAGTCTATAGCTATGTATGTATGGACCCAAGAGTACAATCGACCACTGCGACACCATAAGCAAAAATCTAATAATAAAAAAATAAAGTGTTACTATTATTTAAAAAAATATAGACTATAGACCACTGATCCATTAACTAAGATACGTAGCCTCCTCTTATAAGCTGTGTGACTAAGTAATTATCAATGAATTTGACACTTTGACAGTTAAAATCTGTCAACGTCGACTGTTCCCTCCCCCTACCTTCCGATTTCCGAATTATTCTTATCATATCTTAGATTTGTAACAGTTTTTGTCGTAATTTATTTCATTTATTTTTTATACATTTGTTGTAGTTTTTATATAAAAATAACGAGTAACAAAATAACCCAGTGGTGAGTCAAGTTCTGAGTACAGTTATTATAAAAAGTGCAACCCGCTGTTCGATTGTGAATTTGATGTGCAATTATTAACTTTTCTCTATTACAGGTTTGATATACCAACGGGTTTTAGACCTCAGGCTTCGGCCTGTGGTCAGTACATCAGGAAAATATCAAAAGCAGTCGAATAAACTCCCAAAATTTTACGTCAAATTTTGCTTACTTTCACAATATTATTTCATAATATTTTTAATTATTAACGATAATCAACATGTCTCAGTGGAATAATTCTTACGCTTACAATGGCCAATACCAAGCTGGAAATACCTGGAATGGTGATCCTACCAGCCAATATGTAAATCAACCTTATTACCCAAACAGACAAGACCCAAATAGTCAGTATGTTAATTTCAATGAGTTCTTAACACAAATGCAGAGTAATACCGCAGTTCCAAGCACAGCCTCGCATTACAGAAATGTTCAGTTTGAAAATTATCCGAATACACAATATAGTTACCAAAATATGCCCTCTAATAGTCAAAATGCCCAATTAGATAACTATACATATGGACAAAGCTCATCTAACATCCCTAGCAATACAGACATGTATCAAACGAATGTCCAGGCCCAATATATGATGCCAAATCATTCTTATGCAAATGATTTAATACTAAAATCTAATCTCACACCAACTGCAACAGAATTTGTGCCAAAAGGTATGATACCACCATCCACAAATAGCCAAAATATTGCCGAAACTCCCAGTACATTTAATGATATTCCTGAAGTCAAAAGTAAGCATACTAGCTCATCTGATACTAACTGGAGAGAAAGACCACAGACCTCCCAACAGAATGATGAAACAACCTATAGAGATCCTAATAGCCATTTACAGGAAAGTCAAAGGCCAGAAAGCAATGGCCGTAATAGAGAATCAAGACGTGATGGCCCATCAAATGGTCACTACTATGAGGGAAGTAATAGAAGCTATGAAAGAACCCAATATGAATCTGCAAACCGTAGCAATGATCAAAATGCTCGTAATTATGACTCCAGTACTCGGCAAGAGAAAAGGGTTCAAGCAAAACAGAATCCCAAATTAAAACCTAAAGATTCAGAAGTACGGACATTTTATAATAGTTCAATTAATAAGGATAGCCAGGATGTGAGAAACGGAAGAGGTGAGAGTTCAACCAAATCTAAAAATAGGGTAGGTAGTCACCGTCTTCGGGCCATAGATAGAAACAAAGTCGAAGATGAGGAATATGCAAATAACTATCTTCACCCAAAGCAAGAGAAGGCAGAGAAAAATAAGCCAGATTTATTTTCAAGCCCAATGAGATACAGAAACAAAAATTTGGACCAAGGTAAGATGTTTGTTTTAACTGTTACATAAGTTATTGTATCTAAAAGAAATTAATTTATCAAATATACTACTAGTTAAACTTGACTCATTGCTTATAGATTATAGATTTTATAGCATATATACACACATTTATACATAATTTAAATTTGGCTTGGCACTTTTAAATTCACCTTTCCTGGTTTTCAAAGAATAAATAATATTTAACAAGTATATATGAATAGTATTATTTATTAAGCTTGTTAAAAGTAAGACATGATATATAGAAAAAAATAAACCAATAACTATATTTTGTTTCATTTTGAACTTAATAAATATTTAACAATTATACATGAATACTATAGTTTGTTGAGTTTGTTTGAAAAAAGAGATAATCTATAGAAAAGAAAGTCCTAATAACTATATTTTATTTCATTTTGAATGTAATAAGAATGTAAACAAATATAGATTTAATTAGTTTCATTGTCCCTCCTCACTAACTGATTAAGAAAGTACAATAAAGTTATTAAATTGTTATATAATTGTTTTATATTTTCATCATTAAAATAGTTTAGATATAGTTAAGAAATAATATTTTGTATGAATTAAAATGTTAATATATGGTGATTTCCATTCTCTACTCTTTGCTTACCAGAAGAATCTTAGTTAAACTCAAAGGATGTTTATTTATTTTTATTGTATATTCTTCCATAATTTTGAGTTCTAGCATTTGGCCCCAATCACAGCTGATGTTAAATGACATTGTGACCCAAGATGATAACACACTAAACCTAATGAAGGTACTGGCATTGCCGGAACATACTTATAGGTGCTCGGAGACAGATTTTCAATTTGAGGTGTGGTAGCTACTCAGGCAGGCATTAAAAAATGCCCTAACTTCATTCTATGGTTTCATCAAAATGTTTTCCTTCACTGATAGCTCAGGCTTATTGTAGGTATTCAAACTCACATTGATCAATGCCACAGAGCCATCATTGCTATAGTTTCGTAAACATATCAATGTTTACTATCAACTCAGGTGTAAGCAAATAACTTTGAACTGGTTTCTTACAGAACCAATTGACTCTGATAGCTTATTAAACATTTTATTTCCAGGTCACAAAGAAATGACACAAAGGGAGCGTCTCACAGAGCAATTAGAGAAAGGTACTCTGGAGTGCCTTGTGTGCTGTGAACGTGTTAAGCAAATAGATCCAGTCTGGTCATGTGGGAACTGTTACCACGTTTTACATCTCAGGTGTATAAGAAAATGGGCAATTAGTAGCATGGTTGGTGAGTATTGTAGGTTGATATTTTTTTATATTATTATACCTGTGGGTAATGAAATTGTCATTAGTATTTGTGAAAATAATTTATTTGTACTCAGTGAAACAAAATTCGGACAAACTCACTATACTGTGGTTGTACTTACAGTATCTCTCTCTATGGTCCTCTTGCAGATTTCTTCATATTTGTTTACACTTCATTGTCAAAAACAAAACTGTCCAACATGGCTCGCTTATATATATCAAAATAAAAGGAGGGTCGAAATCACTACAAATCCCTCGAACTTTTATTATTTAGTAAAACCATTCTTACCTCTACCTTAGTGAAGAAAAGTTTACAAAGTTCTTTAAAGACTATATTTTGGCGTAAATTAAAAAAATTGTTAAGATTAAAGCTAGATTAATTATTGTCTTTCAATAATAATCAACTCTATGACGGCCTGCAAACACTGCTAAAAACTTACTGTTTTGGAGCATGGATCCAAATTATATAATATACCAATACTTACACCGGACAATTTATTATTATTGTTGTTTGTTAAAGAGGGAAAATGGCGCTGCCCAGCATGCCAAAACTCGAACAATGATAGCCTAGCGGATTACCGCTGCATGTGCGGCGCCGTCCGTTCACCAGAGTACCAGCGCGGTGCTAACTTAGCTCACACATGTGGGAAAGCGTGCAAAAGACCACGCAGTTGCCCGCATCCTTGCACATTACTCTGTCATCCTGGCCCATGCCCAGCATGCCAGGCAACAGTTATTAAGTAAGTATTTGTTTAAACCACTTTAATTTAGTTAATATAATCTTAGCCAATTTTATTATTTTCTTGAAGTAAGTAGTAAATTTTTCTAATAATACTAGCTGCCCCGGTAGTCGTTTTTTTGCCCTTTTTATTAGTTAATGGCTCGACCACAATGCCACCGATCACCAATCAACCCTAACATAGCTATGAACCATCACCCCGGAAAAAATATGTAAATATAATCTCAATCAGTCAAGTCGTTCAGAAGTTACACAATCACTTACAGACACACAAGATTTTTCAATAATTATAAAGATTAAATAAATATCCGGATTTTTTTTATTGTTAAGCCCACAGGATGCATGTCTTTTCAGTCAACTCCATAGGAACTTTTCTTTTTTAAACATCGCTCTAACAAGATAGTCGCGGCACTCCTTCGTTAGAACTGTCTAGGGAGATTTTCTACCACCTGAAAATATTTATTTTCTAGTTATTATTTATAATCCACGTCGCTTTTGTACACTCAGTTATTGTGCACAGTTTAGTTTGGAAACTATATCACGCAAAATGCAACTATTATCATCCATCCACCCATTCAATCAATAGATGTCTATTGCTGGACATAGGCCTGCGCTATAGGTCGCTATTCTGATTCGATCATACAAATAAACTCCGAGCATAGCCCTCTCCATTGACCATTGAGTGACTCAGCTTTCTTATGAAGCCCATCGTTAGTGACTAGCAAAGTTACATAATGTAAAGTCGAATAACGTTTTTATTTGATAAAACCGTCACATGATAAATCAAGGCTAAAACTATGCTATAATTTGTTTATAGACAATGTGGGTGCGGTGCCGAGACTCGTTCAGTCTTATGCAGTAGTAAATTGGCACAAGTTTGCGGAAGAGTTTGCGAGCGTACGCTGGAATGCGGCTTGCACAAATGTCTAAAAGATTGCCACGAAGGGCCTTGTGATACTTGTAATGAAACTGTTGTTCAAGGTAAGCTATATTTCACATTTAAATTTTCCCTATTACATCCATTTTTTTCATCTACTAAAGTATATATACAGAAAAAAACGTGTTTACTATGTATGCATGTAAAAAGTAATACTTCTATGCCATTCATGCCAACAACATAATGAATTAGTCATCAAAGATAATTAAATGAAAATAAAGATTTAATTATTTTTTACTATTAAAAACAGACGGTAAAATTAATTCACATTGCACTTCCTTCATATGATGCGTGCTCAGTCAATTTTAACCTTGCCAAAAACTAAGTTGCATTGACACTGGCAAATGCTTCTGCGGCGCCAAAATAAGAAGAAGAATCCAAAGCTATGTTTGATTTTTTCCAGTATGCTACTGCCCAGCGGCTAAGTCTCAATCAGTTCCTTGTACAAAAGAGACGAGTAAGAGCAAGCATTGGTCATGTGATAGTGAGTGTGGCCGTGTGCTGTCATGCGGTGCCCACGTGTGTCGACAGGCCTGTCACCCGCCGCCCTGTCCGCCTTGCGTTCTGCTGCCAGAGACTGTGCTCACTTGCCCTTGTGGGAATACCAGGTATCACACCAACAGCAATACAAGACAATACGAATCCTACATATAAGGAGAACGATGTTACAAAACTAGCTGGCCCGGCAGACGTTCTGCCCTACACCTATCTCAAGTTTCTTTTCCTTGAAACTATAACGAACAAGAGAAAATAAGAATTACGCATACCCGTCTTTGGATAGTGAATTATGGTTTTGAGCTCATAAAAAAATCGTATAGAAAAAAGCAATTACAGTTTTATCAAAACTGTAATTTGTAACTTTCAATTTTTTTTCCCCTAAATACTTATTCAGACTATTACTAACCGTTTTTAAATATGTCTGAAAATTCCAAAACATATCCTAGAGCGCGTTAGTATTGCAAATGTCAAAAGTTACATATAAAAATATAACATTTGCTGTATCACATATTTTGAGAATTATTCAATTAAACATTATATTACATTATTATATTACTATCATTTATAAGTTTAGAAAATTAAGTTAATACCTTTGCGAACGGTAAATAATATAGATTTTCGAAGATTCAACTTTGACCTATAATTACGGTCTCTTATTTGATCACTTATTATTGATCACCCATTTATTGCATATTTGTTTACCATATTAAAATCAATTTTAAGTTTTTGTTTACATTACTAATACTGTTCTGAAAATTTATCCTAATCGCAATGTAGCAAACAAAATAATAATGAACATGACAAATGCGAGCGCAGCGCTGCCCTGGTGGCAGATTTAGAAAATAATCTATTCTTCATTTTCCAACTATGTCGATCGTTCTCCTTATATTTAGGCTCCGTGGTAAATACATTAAATTACAAGCAAATGTGACAGCCCTAATAACGACGTGATCTTTCTCAGTACGCTCCTATTAACACTAATATTTTTGAACAGGTTAGAAAAGGATAAACGTAAATCATGTACGGACCCAATTCCTTTGTGTGGGAATATCTGTGCGAAACCGTTAACTTGTGGACCGCCTGGAGACAAACATTTTTGCAAGGTCGATTGCCATAACGGTAAGTAGAACTTGCATATTATTCATAATTGACAGAAAATATATATAATTCAGTGATTTTGAATATATTTTTACCATGTTATATTCACTTGATTTTATGTTTGGTACAAAAATTTTGCAAAACTTCCAGATTAGCAAAGAACTTAAAAGTTTAAACATATCTGAGAACTGGGTGACAATGTACTTAAAAAATAAATTTACTTTAATAACTCGCTTTCTTGCCTGTCTGTTTGATACAAATTTTGCAATCCATTTTAAATAGGGGTGTGCCTATAATTTTCAGGTCTAATTGAATAATATATTTGATTTGAATTTTAAATCGAATTTTCGAACTGTTCCAATAGTTTAAATTGGTCCAGTAGTTGAAATTGTTCTAGTAGTTCGAATTATTTGAATATTTAACTTGGATTTTGAATCTAAATATTCGATTTGATTCATCATCGAATAATTTGTAAAATTTAATATTCGCACACTCCTAATTTTAAACTAACTGCAAAAAATATATTAAAAAATAATAAATATGGACTATATAAATATATCATCTTTTTAAAACGGAAAAAAATATTAAAAAAAAACATATATATTTAAATAGCGGAAAAAAGTAGGATGCTTACAAAATATAATAGTGGCTTTAAAAATTATCAATCAATACTACTTAAAAAAATATTTAAATTATAATTAATAATAAAATTAAGAAACGTAAATAATACCTACGTAACAAACATGTGCGGAGACGCGGACACCGCTAGTTATATCATATACTAACAGGAACCTTTTCATCTTCTTTCTTATTATGTGAGGATACTTAAATAAAATAAAAATAAAAATTGAAACTTGCCTTGACTTGATGCGTGTTTTAATAGAAATATGTAAATCCTTTTTGGGATAGACATAATTATTATAGTATAGAGTTATACGAGAGAGTTTTATAGAGAACAAACGGACTTGTTATTGTATTTTTTTTTTTATTTCATTTATGATAGGCCCTTGCCCTGGATGCCCTGATAAAACAGTCCTGCAGTGTCGCTGTGGCCATTCGAGCCGTGAAGTGCCCTGCGCCGATCTGCCTCAGATGTACAACAATGTACTATGCCAGAAAAAATGTAACAAGGTAATCTGGACTATATATTATTATAAAGAGGTAATAAGTTTGTGAAAATGTTTATAGAAGGTATTCGCTGAAACTATGTACCTACCTATTTTCCTTGAGACTGAAAAGCTTTATAGCTTGACCGCCATAACCGGTACCTTCTTAACACTTAAAACTTTCAGATTTATTTGCTAACGCTACTTACGTTCCCACACATACAGATAGGTTTATCTGTACACGTCACTAATACAACCATAGCCAAACTGATCTCGTGAGATGGAACAACTTTACCAGAAAATGCTCTACCTGTATGTTGTTATATAAAAGTATTGTTATTTCACAGAAATTGTCATGCGGTCGTCACCGGTGCAGGACGTTGTGCTGTGCAGACAGCGTACACCGTTGCACGTTAGTGTGTGCGCGTTCGCTGCCCTGCCAAACGCATCGATGCGAAGAGTTCTGCCACACGGGCCGCTGTGCGCCCTGTCCCAGGCTCAGTAAGTACAATTCTCACATTGTCAGAGACGTATTTACCCCAGAACTATGGGAGTTATTGTCCGGCGTGGCTAGATCAGGCTGGTGAAATATGTATGGTCCTTTTAGTTGGTCGACTTTTTTTGTGTTTTTTGGGAACCAAATGCAGCACACCATGTGGACGAACTTTATTTTTGTGTTTTCTCCAAAAGAGACGGGTACGCTTTTATACAATCATCGGCCTTGGTAAAAAAAGAGATGTATAAATATAGGAATGGTATCAATTAATAGTTAACACATTATGTTAACATTAACATTATATTATGTTAACTAAACAAGACAAATTTAGTTTATATTTTTGTTAACACTAGTTTTTGAGAACCATTAAGTAAATGTAACTTTGCACATAATAAGAAATTAAAAATCTCAAAGAACATTTCACGGAGCTTCCTAAATAACATCTTAATTAAGATTTTATCATGCAACATATTTTTATAAGGTTTATCAGTATCATTTTGAAATTTACACGACGTAACAATTTACGTTCTATGGGTACGCCATGCAACATTTCTTTTAGTGAACATAGTATAGTGATTTTTACACTTATTTGGTATAAAGTGACATATTGTGTGTAGGTTCTACCATTCTAACCATGTCCAATTGTAAAATTCAAAGGGCCTATAAAATTGTTAACTTTTTTGCTCCCGGATATCTCAAAAATGTACCTAAAATTTAGCATAAATATATGCTAATTAAAGAAGTCTTGTTTGGATTCAGGCTTCGAAGAGCTGCGATGCGAATGCGGCGCCGAAGTGATGTTGCCACCAGTGCCGTGCGGCACCAAGCCGCCCGCCTGCTCAGCCCCATGCCGCAGACCCCGACCCTGTGGGCACCCGCCCCACCACTCCTGCCACTTGGGCGACTGTCCGCCCTGCGTCGTGCTGACAACCAAGCGTTGCCATGGGAATCACGAAGTAAGGATCAAGAAGCTATAGTGTGTTGAAGCAATGATGGCTCGGTGGTAGTGTGTACGACTTCGCTTCGATTGACGTGAGTTCGGATCCCTGCAATGAGCCTGAGCTTTCGGTGAAGGAAAATATCATGAGGAAACCATAGCATGGTGGCATGCTTTTTGTAATGCCCGCCTGGCTAGCTACCACTCTCAAGTTGAAAATCTGTCGCCAAGCACCAATAGGTGTAATCCGGCAGCTGCCGGAGCAGTTCTCAAATGCAGCTGCACTTGAGAGCCAGTCTTCCACTAGACTTAGCGTGTTACCATCTTGGGCCACATCGTCACTTAAGACCAGGTGAGATTGTGGCCATAACGTTAAACCTATAAATTTCATATTAATATCTGAGCGGAATAGTTTTCCATCCAACGTGTTATTTGGTCCTTCAAGAAGCATTACAGCCAGTCGGCATGACATTGACGACTGCTGATGAAACCTATGACACCAACAGTCCATCATGATTGCTGACTGTATTATACCACCAGTTGGTACAGTAATTTTGGCTAAGTGTATCTGTGTACAAAATTTCATCCGTTATTATTAGGAGCCTTATATTTATATTGTTTTTTTATTATTCAGGAAAGGAAAACGATACCGTGCTCGCAGGAGGAGTTCTCCTGTGGACTGCCATGCGGGAAGCCGCTACCGTGCGGGAAACACACTTGTATCAAGACGTGCCACAAGGGACTCTGTGATACCAGCAAGTGAGTATAAGAAGATCGTACAATGGATCATTGGGAAAACAGTCTGTTTGGGTTTCCAATAAAAATATAGTAGTCGGACGCCTAATAAATAGTAGGATACTATATTATATAGTAGGGTTGGCAACCCTAGTTTGAGACAACAGATGCAGGATTAGCCGAATCAAAAAGAGACAGAACTATTGGAAAAGTTGCGATTGCGTATGGCAATGGTCGTCTGAATTTACTATGAGACAAGATGGGTAACTCGGGAGTGTTTGGTAAAAAACTATGTACAATTTTTAATGGATGTACATCTTTTTTACCAAACACTCCTGAGTTACCGATCTTTAGACTGAAGATTTATATATATAATAATGCTGCATTGCCATTGAACGTTTAGTCTTTGTTTTTGGGATTTAAAGATTTATTAGAGTGATTTATATCTTCTGAACATAAAGATTTATAAATCACTTTTTCTTCGAGATATTTAAATTACGCATGTCTAACATGTAGCAGTCACAACAATAAAACCGCGAAAGCCCTTCCGTCAAATGTCCATTGCTGCCGGCGGCTGGCAATAGACTTGTTTATTGGTCGGTTTTGTTCCCCTCCCGCGTCCCGTAGACTGTTATGAAGGTCGCGCTTACTGTGGTCAGGCTATAACAGGGCGTATGGGGAAACTGTTTCGTGAACATTGTAGAACTTTCTCGTAATATTATTTTATTGCCAATAAAAAAAAACGTTGGAAAGACCGACTGACGCTTGTTCAAATTCGCTAGAAAATGTTTTGTGGTCTCGTAGATATAAAATCACTTATTTGAAACTGTCGCTCAACGCCGATGCTTGCTACATAAAGAGAATTCGCTAGGAGCGTTGTGGCTCGTGACCTTAGGGTAAGAGTTATAAAAGTAATTAGAATTAGATTAGAATTTTGAAGCGATGATGGCGCAGTGGTTGCTTGTACGATTTCGCGTCGATTGACGTGAGTTCGAATCCCTACAATGAGACTGAGCTTTCGGTGAAGGAAAACATCGTGAGGATACCATAGCATGGTGGTAGGGCATTTTCTAATTTCCGTCTGGTTAGCTACCACCCTCAAGTTGAAAATCTGCCGCCAAGCACCAATAGGTGTGTTCCGGCAGCTGCACTTGAGAGCCAGTCTTCCACTAGGTTTAGCGTGTTATCATCTTGGGCCGCTCGTCACTTAACATCAGGTGAGATTGTGGACACTAGGCCAAATCTACAACAATAAAAAAAAACATGAACCAATAATGTGCCTTTTAGTCGCCATTCGAGTTTTCGATAACGAATCGTATATATTAAAATGAATCAGATGCACGCAACCGTGTAATGAGAAGCGACCGAGCTGCGGGCACCCGTGTGCCGCTCCGTGCCACTACAGCGCGGAGCCGGAGGGCGGCGGAGGCGGAGGCGGCGGCGGCGGAGGCGGAGGCGGCGGCGGAGGCGGCGGCGGCGGAGGCGGAGGCGGCGGCGGAGGCGGCGGCGGCGGCGGAGGCGCGTGCCCGAGCGCGGCGCCGTGCCGCAAGTCCGTGCGCGCCATCTGCCCGTGCGGACGCCGCAGCGCCGAGAGACCCTGCTGGGAGAACGCCAGGGACTACGCCAAGTCAGTATATCTATAACGAAGACTCTGCATTATGATAGGACCCTAATGTCGTAATTAGTCGTACCGTGTTTTAGACTTAGTAAGACTAATATTTTTGAAGTTAAACTTATTATGGGACTTCCAAGCGTTAAACGTTAAATGTTAAACGTTTAACACACATTATCGGTCTCTCTTCTTTGTGTGAGCCAGAGCGAGAGAGCAATATATTATCGGTCTCTCCTCTTTGTGTGAGCCAGAGCGAGAGAGTAAATGTCTGTGTGTATGTATATTGCACACTGTTTAAATAAAATAGAAAATGTCTTTTAAAATTTCATTAATTTCACTTCTATCGTGTGTGAATCGCAGACACACCTTTTTTTTAGGTAATAGTGTTAGGTTCTATAATAAAGATCCTGACGCACATTACTGATTTGCCGGACAATGAGTTCAAGGACCATGTTGGGCAGGTTTTACTGTCAAAAGGTTATTATAGGGTGAACGGTTGTGATGTCTGGAAGTGACTCCCTCTCTGTGCATCCACTAAATTATAAATATAATTATTAACTGTAAATTTTACACAGAATGAGCATTTTCAAGATATAGACATTGTTCAACACTTGCATAAGACAAAATTTAAAATTTAGTATGTAATTGGATAATAGGTATATAAAACATGTGAAGTGTAATAACTCAGGACTACCAAATGGTTGTCATTCTCCGTTATACCTGTAATATAACAATTGCATATAGAAATCTTTTGTAGGATGATGAGCGCATTGGCTGCAACAAAAATTCAAGAAGGTGGCTCCGTGGATTTATCTGATGTACAACGTCCTGGCAACGTACTCAAAACGTAAGCTCCTATTTTTTGTGTATTCAAATGTTTACCGTTTTCTTTTAACTGCATTATATTTACCATAGACAATTCAAATACACAAAAATACAGAGCACTCATACGATACTGTCATTTTATATATATCTATCATCACACCATGTATCTACGGAGGTAGAGAAAGGATAGAACATCACTTTACTTCTAAAAACCTCTTTCACTTCCTATAAGTTCATTAATCTCTTCAGGCATCTTCACCATTTCCACTCGTCTCTTAGTTTTAATGTAGTTAATTATCTTCTTTTGTATCTGTATAAATGTGTTAAGACTGCTGAGGCGGTTTAGGCTGTCTTCGGTTTCTACTACCACATTATGTGATGAAACTCTGCCGAGCCAATGACTCCAACTTCTAAAAACCTTGGATTTCTGCCTCGCAAGTGGTACTAATATCCTATTAAAGATGTCTTGATCTGCTATATTAAGGTTAAACTGCTTTTTAATGATTCGATGCTGATGCTTGTTACGGTCACATTTTGTCAACAAGTATTGCGCATTGATCAATACACTCGGAAAAAAAATATGTGCAGCAGTTCACACGTATCAGAAGTGAAACCTTAATAAAAAAATTTGAATCTGTTTAAATATCCTTAATCAGTGGGTTTCGACCTCTCGTACGTACTGCGTATGAAGTCTGGTCGTTTCACACCACTAGGCCAATCCGACAACGATCACAATAATGAATATCAGGACTTGCATTAACCGTGCATAATGTAAATGTATTTTAACTGTGTACAACGTAAATGTATTCTATCTCATTGTCTCGTAGGCTAAATCCTGTAGATAGAAGGGCACAGAGTTAATTATTTTAGAAAACACAAGGTCCCTGATCTGAGATAGGGAGTGTCGTTAAGAAACTTAAAAAAATCTTATAGATGTAAATGGTGGTCTCTTTTTACTGTCGCTTTTTCGTTTCATCGAGTTTCAAATCACAACGGTACTGAAGAAGTTTTCACTTCAAAAAAGAAAAGCTAAAAGTGTAGATCGTTCGGTTAGATTGGAGTGCGAGGAGGAGTGCCGGGCGGAGGCGCGAGCGAGACAGCTGGCGCTGGCGCTGCAGATACGCAACCCGGACGTGTCGAGCAAGCTGGCGCCGCGGTACAGCGAGCACGTGCGCGCGACCGCGACGCGCGAGCCCGCGTTCGCGGTGCACGTGCACGACAAGCTCACCGACCTCGTGCAGCTCGCCAAGAAGGTACAACACTCCATATCAACCTTGTTCTTTCTTCTTATCATTATCGTTTTATCATATATCACCTGATGGTAAGTACGCTACGGTTCACATATAACGGCGACCGTTGGTGTTAAAAATTTCATCGGCAGTCGTCGATGTCATACCGGCCTGCTGAAATGCCTCTTCACGCCTCGATTGTACATGCCGTCATGTAACCGTTAGATTTGTTTTAATGCCATCTAACCGCCCTTTCTTCGTACTACATTGTTAGCTGTAAATATTCCATATTTTCCCAAATTATTGGGGGACGAGGGGCGGTGGGTATACATGGATATACGGAGCACTATTATTAGACATGGGATATTAATCCTTACGAACGAAAGTTAATCCATCATCAAGACAATTTTATGTAGATAAATTTTGCACTTTATAGCATGTTATTTGGACGAATAGTTTGGAAGATAATGTAAAATTAAAATAGAGTAACTTGATATCTAGGCACGAAATTACCTTTTTCTATTTACGTAGCAATATTATTAATTTAAAAACATATTATTTTATTGGTTTCTATGTATCTATGAATAATAAAATTATTGTCAACGTTTCACACATGCCAGGTGTCCTACGTCTGCTTATGTTTATTTTTTATTAATATATTTGATATAAATGTTTCACATGTGGTCTGTGTGTGATGTCAAATTAAGGTCATGCGTTTACTAAGTAATGACTTAGCGATAAATTTTTATGATTATGTTCCCAGTCGAAACAGAAGACCCGCGCGCACTCGTTCCCGTCTATGAACTGGCAGAAGCGTCAGTTCATACACGAGATGTGCGAGCACTTCGGCTGCGAGAGCGTCGCCTACGACGCCGAGCCAAATAGAAACGTTGTCGCCACTGCTGATAAAGAGAAAGTGAGTTATATAACACGAAAACCCAATTTATTTTGTACTTTACCACGCTCCTCACCGAGATTCTTTCTTTTTTTTTTTTTTTGTTGAACCGACTACGCTGTTGCCTGAGTGTCCTTGACAACTTCACCGCAGGCAGTATTGTCTGATGTTCAACTTTACTTGAACTAACTCTCCACCAGATTCATTTTACAAAACCACCAGAAAACCACCACGAAAAATCACTAAGCTAATTTCATAAAAGAAATTTATGCGTATATTTGTAAAACAGTTGCCTATATTACTCATTGTGTATAATTTTTATATAAATAATAATTAAATCTATATCACATCAATAACTCAATCAACGTTAGTGTTACTTACACTGTAAAACGTAAATAATTCTTAAATGTAGTAGCAGTATATTTCGTATTGTGTAAGTGGCTTAGTGGAATTCCACTGAAACACTAGAAAAAAACCGCAAGCAACTAAAAGCAATATTTATCTACTGAAAAGGTGGACTAAACCACCAATTTTAGTGGAATCCACTATGACGTCAACACATTGGGGGGGTGAGCGCAGAAAGCCCTTAGCCAAAAATTGGCAACTAGCGCAATGGCGCCAAAGTGGCCGAACCTTGACTTGTGCCATTGTCGTGCATACAATTCCGCGAATTTAATAATAATTTAACTATTTATTCACGTGACCTTGATCACATCTTTTTTAACTGCTCCAATTTCCTCTTCTCTATATATGATATACTTCCCCAGGAGATTCCCCGTCCCACCTGTATGAAAACCCTCCTCACCCTCTCATTTTCCCCTTTCATCATCCTTCTGTGTAAATTTATAAATATAAACAAAATCAAACTTTTAGTAGTACTTTTCTATGTGTAATGCATGTTCATTTATTTACTTTACGTTTTAGATACTAATTTAATTTCGTAGTTCTCTTACTAACCTTAATTGTGGATCGTTTTTGTTTTGTCTTGGAAATTAGCTAGTGGTTCAAGTCAACTTTGATTGCAAGTCAGTTTTATTCAGCTTATTTTGTGATGACTCTATTCGTTTGGATTGTCGAGAAGACTACTTGACACTGGCAGAATTGTGGTATAAAACCACAGGGGCCATAGACCAAAAAAGAAAAAACTATTTATTCACTTTTTATATTAAATTAATTACATATTGAAAAATATGTGTGTATGTGTTTAGTTCATCTGATGGATCGTTTTCTAAATTTAACTACTTAAAAAAAAGAAAAAGAAGGTCCCTTAGAAAGCCTATGTTCTTAATGTGAGGGTTTTCAAATGTAAAGTACAGTGTGATGTATATCGAACTATTATTGATTCATTGTAAGAAGGCTTACAATAATAAATGTTTTTTTTAGAGATGTAGCTTAATTTAAATTGCAAGTTGGTTTTATGATTATCGTTTATTTTTTAAAGCTAAATGTAACCTATAATACGATTAAGTTTTAAATTAATTGAGGAATGTATAAGCTGTGTAAATGAAATAACAAAAATAAGTTATTTAGGATTTTGTTGTGCAAAATGATTTTATAACTTTTAACAGTATCAATTTTAATTATGATTTATAGTAGAAATGCATGTTTTTAGTGCAATTTGCACGACGTAACAATTTACGTTCCGTGGCCAAGGAGTCTCTTTTTGGGATGTGTTTGTAAGAGAGGTAGGGCATAAAGAAATATCTTTGTAGTAGGGCATAAAGAAATATCTTTGTAGATTTCTCTCTGTTTGGTGAGGGTGGAGTACCTCCTCCCTACGTACAGAAAATCGCAGCCAAGTAACCTTTTGCTGTGTTCCTGCGGTGAGTAGGGTTTTCATGGCTCCTTATGGTAGGCGGGTTCAACATCGGCGATGTGCTGGTGATATTTAGGATATTACTAGCATCCATAGGCTACGGTAGCCGGTTGCCATCAGGCGGGATGTATACTATATGTATATAGTATGTATATGTATGTAGTACATATACTATATGATGTATGTATATTATTTGCAACATAAGTTGTTAAAAAAAAATCGGTCCAGTTTATAAGAAACTGTTTACATATTATAGAAATAAGTAATATCCACAGTCATGGCTCCCAGCGATGAGTATAATGGAGGTGCTGGCGCGTGAAGCCGGCAAGCGTCGTGTGCCGGGTCCCGTTCTGCGCTCCAATGCCGTCGCATCAGGCGGAGGCTCCGCCTCATCATCCAGCGGCTCGTCGTCCGCGACATACGCCTCCAAGTATGTATATGACCATTGTATTCTTAATCATTCTATATGTATGGAGTGATGTACTTGGTTAAGCTTTTTGAAATGGATACTTCTTTAGCACCGTTGCGATTTGAAACTCGATGAAACAAAAAGCGACAGTAAAAGGAGACAACTATATACATCTATAGGATTTAGGCTAGGAGACAATGAGATAGAATACATTTACATTATGCACGGTTATTGAAAGACCTGATTTTCATGATTGTGATCGTCGTCGGATAGGCCTAGTGGTTTGAGACGACCAAATTTCATATGCAGTATGCACAAAAGTGGTGGATAGTTCGAATCCCGTTAATTTAGGATATTTGAAAAGCTTTTATAAAGACAATATTTTTTTATTTTTAACTCTTCCTCGCTTCCAAAACACGTCCAACTCATATCTGTCTGTTCATTTCGCAGTCGAGCCCGGGCTTGATTCGGTTTATATTGTTTTTTTTTTTTTTTTGATTAACTTAATAAAATTTCCAGATCATCCGGCGGCTGGGCAACACTCACGCCAACGAACGCTTGGGCCGCCCGCAGTCAGCCCAAACCTCAACCGACCGACAATAAAATAGATTATTTCGATAACCCACCGGACAACTAAGCGACCGGTACATATAGCTCAAATCGTTTAGCAATGTACTGCCATACCCAGTACAGAGTTGCACATATTATTAAAATGTGTCTCTGGGATAATATATCGCCTTAGTGGCAAATGTGTCTGCTTTTGAGGTTCTTGACCGTCCCGAGCTGGATCTCCGGGCTGAGTCAAAATAAACAGGAAATACATCGATTAATTACAAAAATAATACCCGCTTCTTTAATATAGTCAAAAGGATTATTCACGTCATCGGGTTTTAATAAACAAACTAATTTTCGTCTTTTGAACATATGTTCTCATAAAACATATAATGTACCAGTCCAAGGAAGTAGCCAGATTCTTTTTTCTTCAAGGCAGTGGCAATGGTCTACTTACACAAATGTAACAATATTTGAAATTCCATTGACAATGTCGCATGTGTCATTTGCTACTTTCACATGGCGAATCCAACCCTGAAATAATGGTGAGATATATAATTGAATTACATTACAACGTTTTAAAGCGGCTCTACCGTGGACACTGGGTATGGTAGGTGAAATAAATATTTCACATTATAAAATTAAATATTTATTCATTTTTATATTTGTATCACCATTAATAAATGGTTTAGGTGTAGTTTAAGGTTTACGGGCGGGCCTTATTTGTATGATGTTTACAACAATTCGCATTGTATAACGCGTAAATGTATAGAGTTTGTGATGTTTATACGATACCTGGCGTAAGTTCATCGTGCGTTTCAGTTGACGTTTGTTTTTATAATAAGGTTTATTATACGGAAAATATTTTAGATGCGCTTAACGTATGCACATGCCACTGTCATTGGTCGACACGTGTGTATCCGCATGCCGACATTAGATGTACATCAGGGGCATTCGGTTATGCAAGCCAATTAACATGAGAACGATATAATCCGACAAAGATATCGAATTCTTATGTAAATATATCGTTAAGAAAAAGTATCTGGCAAGAGAAACTCATATAATCAAAAAAAAAACATGGAAAATTCACACATATTATTTTTTTCTTCTAATTAAGCCCCTCAGCTATTATTTTTCAAATAGAATCTTTTAAATTAATTTTCATGTAGTTTGTGTGTGTTAACAATTTTCGCTTCGGACAGCTTCAATCTATTTTTTCTCCGTATTTGCTAGCGCTAAAAAAAAAACGAAAAATATACGCTAACTACCTAAGACCGCACCGTACGTGATGTGTGTTCACACGCTTATGCGTCTGCGTCGACACGCGAGAGAAAAAGCGGGTTTTAAACGATATTACTCGCACAGCTCGTAGCACGGTGAAGCTATTTAAGCCTTTAATGGTTTCAGGACTCTTAAAGCTAACAGTGTAGTCAGTTCGAAAAAAAAACACGGCTCGTAAGGACCAAACTCGAGTGAGAGCATGTGCGGCACGCGTAAAACATCCTCTACGGTGTTACATTCTTAAAATGAATATAGACCGTTAAATGTAAATATTCTTGTCACCAAAGGAATATTTACAATTATTATTTTTTGTCTTTTCTACTTTTTTTAGTATTATCGGTTTTCTTGTTAAATTCAGTATATAGTTTTTTAATGTTTTGTATTATATAAAAGCACCACAATGACTTAGCTTGTGTTAGGTATACAGATTTCAGTGGCGATAGCGACTAATCAGATATTCAGCATCCGCTGGCCTTGGTAGGGCCGTTTTGAGATATTCAGCGCCTTTGGTCTACTAAAAAATGGGTGCATTTTCCAAAAATATGTGTGAATACGACGCTTAAGAATCAATACTGCTTTTTAAAAAAAAAAAAACAATTTTGCAGGAGAGAAAAATAATAAAAAGGGGATTTGGAAAAAATATACTAGCGCTGGTAATCCCATAATGAATAACTACAGAAATTATGAGATTTTTGATATGAAAGATTAAGCAAAAAACTCACTCTATTAAAAAGTTAAAAACGCAAAATATTATAATTAAATTGTTAGTATTGATCCTTAACCGTCGATATTATATTCTATTTTATTTAGAACACGTTATTTAATAATTTCTTTATGCTTAAACACTAAGTACATATAATATGCTTACGGTGAACGATATATAGAACTATAACATGGTTATACTAACTAGAACAGTTGAAAATATATCATCAAGCACTATATCTATCTCTGGTCTCAGAGTTTATGGCTGGATCTTGAAGTCTTATGTGGTGGTTTATGTTTTAATTCATGAACTTATGTTATTTGGCCCTATATTATATAATTTTACTTGATGTAGTTTGGTTATTGTGCAAAAGTGAAGTTGATTATAAATAAGTACTGGGAACATGCACTTTAGGTTGCCACAAAAACTCCCTGAAAAGTTTTAAAGCCATATTTTTAAAGCTATGTTTGAAGATTAAATATTAATAATTGTAATATTATATATACCACAATTGAATTGCAACTTGCCATTGTTAAAGAAAAAACGGGAAGTGAAAACAGAAAAGACATGGCTTTAGCCTTTTAACTTGAACATGGAGTATAAAAACAACATCTGACTTGGCTGCATGGTCGTAGATACCTTTGCCTTTTCCTTTCACAAAGAAAGGGAAGAACTAACAAAAAATATATATATCTCTGGTCTCAGGTGGCTAAACTAGGAAGCCAGGTTTAACGTGTTCACTGGTAAATTATAAAATGACAAAAATGAGTGCGTTCTTTGCTATTTCGTTTTTAAATTATACTTGTAATTATCATTTCGTTTGAGAAGCCCCGTTTTGTATACTCTGTAATATTACGAATGGGCATACGTCAGATGAAATACTTATATCTGTAGAAACGTGTGCACGAACTTTATTGGACCATTTTCACGAGGCCATTTGTATTCTGGCCAGAATTAAATTTTATAAATCGTTCTAATTTAATGGCACGAAGACACTCCATTTTAATTGATTGTATTTACTTATACATTGATAATAATGCCTTAGGTTACTGGAATCGCTCGTCGAATGGTCCATAATAGTTATGTAAACCTTTTACGACTAGTTGTGCGCATGCGTGTCCATTTATAACTTCGGGCACAGTTCACGGGACACAATATGGCGGGATTACAAGCATCCATTTATCATCGATGTAACTAGTAAAATTTGATGACGTTTGATTTGTTCATCAGAAAATAGAATAAGATAGAAACATAATGATATTGTGTTTCAAGACAATAGCGGAAGTTCACGGAATACGCAGTTTTATTGAAATAAATAGGCCTACTATAATTAAATAGATAGAACAATAAATAAATAAATGTTACTGTACCCTTTGTAGCCAAATTGTGTACGTATTGTGCGTGCGTGCTTGAAATTTGCTGCACATGTCGAATTAGTATAATGAACGCTTTGATCATTCGATCACAGAGACGCACATCGATAACGAAGACTTACCTTCAGTCGTAGTTCCAACTTTGTCAATTTACTACATATTACGTGTCCGATTTGATCGTTACCACCATAAACCAGGTAAAACACCCTGCATAGTGGCACGCGCAGGCTTGTCGTGTTCCGGAATTAACTGGTATCTAGATGATATGATATCTAGAGTAGTCAAGCAGAGTGGTTGGGTATATTTGTCCCGGCAAAAAAAGAAATCATATCTAAATTAATAATTGTACGTTACAAAACACATACCATGTTGCGGCCCGTTCACACATACATCCGTCATTGACGATTCGTTATTAATAGCGATGGATTTACTCTACAATTGGACGTATTCGTCTGAGCGTGTATATACTACGGTCATAGTAGGTTATGTGCCACTGAAGAAATAAAAATAACGATATCTCGATGTGCGCATGAGCCCTTAGAGGAAGCGATGATTGAACCCTGTGACCGTTGACGACTACATCATACTAATTGGGCTTATGAAGCAATTGTATACCGTTATAATATCCACACGTAAGTAGATAAATTAACGTCGTTTATTTATAAGAACACATCTGTTTACCAGTTTAACATCAAGAGAGCTTTACAATTATTATTTTATTAACTTTTCTCTCATTTGTATATATATTTTTTTTACTTTTTTTCTCTTGATTGTCTATTATGTAGTAATCTGTGTTAGTTATGGTCTACGAATAATTTCTATTCCGAACTGGTGCGAAATATCGAGCTGAATTGTCGCGTAGCTTACTAATATCGATCCTTAGCACTTTTGTTGTATGATATCGCCCGCGAACTTATTTACATCTAAATATACAGGTGGTGTGTTTTGAGCGATATTTCGCCCAAGTATTTGAGAAGCGTTCAGGCCTGAAATCAGTCTGATTTGGTTTCTCAAAATGTTGAATATCGATAGATGCAAGTGTGCAGGGCGAAGCTTTATAATATTAAGGTTAAAACGTTGTAGAATTAAACGAAAAATAAGCCGTTTGTATGAATTGCAATTCGCGGTTGTTCTAATTATTATTTTTATTCCGGTTAATAAGTGATTTGCCTTTGAGCATTAAAATTAGCTTAAATACTGCATGATATATATATTTTTGTGAAAAATAAATGTGAATTGAATAACAATGTTTTTTCTCTCTCGAAGTAAATTAACAAAATTTTGCTTACAGTTTGGCCGCTGAGAGAATTCGTACCTGACGTCTGCCACAACAGACGACTGTTTTAGTTACACCGTCACGACATTTGAGGTTGCCTTTTTTACCAGAAATATAAAAGCATTAATAAAGTTCTTAATACTCAAAAAAGATAAAATACTATTCATTTTTCTAAAATACTATTTATTTTTCTTCACCGACATTAGTATACTTTATTTCATGTGCAAAAAGTAGGCAACCATAATTTTGAGTAGCTACAATACTTTTATATTTCTGGTAAAAAATAGCAAAACCACATAGCGTGATAGGCCGCCATTTTGTGTCGCTAATACAGTCGTCTGTTATGACAGACGTCAGGAACGCGTTCTCTCGGCGGCCGAATTGTATCTACGTCATAATTAATCGTCGCTATAGATGTACAAGTATTAACTTTTTAATATCTTAGAAAGTTCTTTTGTACCAATACAAACTGCAGTTGATAAAAAATGAATCACTAGGTAAAATGGATATGTTCTTATGAATTAGTTGTATTTGAAACTCCATAATTACTGTACTACATATTCGCCATTGGTATATATGGGCGAGAAATAAATGATTACATGTTTGTTACTACTGTGTTTTTGTTACTCATCTCCCCTCGTATAATTTAAACTAAAAGCGTTACATAGCTTTCTTACTATTATTATTTACCTTCTATGACGTCAAACAGTGTCCCGATAAACTAAACTTGGTACGTCAAGAACAGAAAAACTGAATAGTCCCGACTAGTCTTTTCATCATTTACGCAATCGAACTAGTCGGAAAAGTACAAACAGATATGCAAAGTGGTTACTGCGGGCTATGGCTAGCTACAATCAACCTCAAAAGGCACTTGAGAACTTCCCACTGGACTTGGCGTGACACCAGCTTAGGTCACTTAACATCAGGTGAGATTGTGGCCATAACGCTAAATCTTTAACGATAAAAAAGAGGCAGTCTTGTGGTCCGACTTGGTACGTCACCTATGCCAGCGTGTTAACAATTCCACCCTTCAGAAACAGTTTACACCAGATAGTTGTAGCAGTGGTATGAACGTAGCTATATAGGTACGAACAAGTGAGCTGCCCGTACTCACCGTGCTGCGTGGTAACCTTGCTGATGTGGGACAGTCTTCCAGTCAACGTTTTAGATTTTTCCTATGATATTGGGTTCTTCAAACGAAACGAAAAGGCATTTCAGCAGACCAGTATGATAGCGACCACTCTCGGTGTAATTTGTCACTGTTTCTTGGATTGTATCGTACTTCACCATCAGATGCTGAACAGTCATTGCCAAGTTTAGTATTAAAAAATATATTTTAATATTGGCTTTCGCTTAACGGCCCCTCTGGTCAAAATCCAGGAGTTTTCACAATCGAACTGCATCGGTACTAACACTCAATATACAAGATAATTGAACGCAAACATTTGAAATTAATAAAATCGTTTATTTCTAAAAACAAAAAATTTTCACCTATTACATTCTTCGAGCTCCTTTAACATACTGTCCATATAACGAGCTATCCTCAGCATTGGATTCTCCACCTCTTTTCGCCAACAACAATCACATACTTTCAAATGATTACTTCTGCTGATGTCTTCCTTTGAAAATTCCGGCCAGATACTGCTAGAAGTTGACGATTTTTCACTCATTTCCCTCTTTATAGTATACAATTTAGATACGCTACGCCAAGGTTCACTAGATAGATTACATTTCTTGTTCGAATTACCAAATGAGTCTTTTGAGCAACGCCGCCAACATTCTTCGGAACGGAATTTCCTATTAAAGCGAGGTCTCTTCGTGTTTGTATGTTCCGATTTGCGACATACGTGATGCTGTAATTAAAGTTAATGTATCTATTGAGGATTATGGCCTCCAAATGGTCTCCGCGTTGTTAAATTTATTCGACCAATTCTCCAGCGCACGGCCAAGGCACCCTTGTAGCCTCTGTTGTTGTTCTCATATCCTGTACTTGCCAGACTACTTGACATTTATGGTTTCTGCACCACAACATCTCGATGGTTACCACAATCCCGACGGTCACCACCATACCGACGGTCACCACCACCCCGACGGTCACCATCATCTCGACGGTCACCACCATCCCGACGGTCGAATAATATTTTAACACTGCTTACACCCTTTATATAAATGTATTTGTATACGAAGTTCCATGATGTTGCACTTTCAATGTCATTATTTTTTTTTTCAAAATGTTTTTGATTGATTTGATTATAAACTATTTATTGACAAAATCAAAAATATTTAAAAACCGGAGAGTACAGAATCATGACGCCATATTGCCGTAACGGACTTCCGTTGCATTGTTGTCCAGTTACCTAAAGTTTTACTTCAATAATTTTTTTATCTATGAGTCTTGCAATACGCTTAAGTAATGACATGTTTCCGCTAGGGCTGCGTAACGATTGCTTGCCACTTAGCAAATGTGACGTTGTCACATTGTCGCTCCGTGGAAAGAGCTTCGTTTGTTTATACGGTAAGCTGCTAACAAGCGTAGCAAGGCGAATCTCACACATTTTGTTTTGTTTGCAATTAGCAATAAAATCTTTAAAGCGGAAATCTTAACTAATGTATTATTTATTTGTCTAACCTCTGAATCTATTCGTATAACCTTGAATATAAGTGAAGTGTCGTCTGCAAAAGAACCATGTTAGCCATGTTCTCAACCATTAGCAATAGATCATTTATATATACCAGAAAAAGAAGGTCCCAAAATTGAGCCCTGGGGAAAGCCGATTCTAGCTTATGATCTTGATGAGGTTGACCCATTTCTTATTTTTTTCTGACAACGGTCTGTTAAATAAGATACTAGAAGATTGAGAGAATTTCCCACAAACATCATAGTGTTTAACTCTTAAGTGTAAGCGTACTCTGATCAACACAGTCGAAGTCAATCATTTTATTTATATAGATATCCGATGGTTTCGGTTACAGATACGGATATCCATAATACTCCTGGCTACCTTACATTAGTTAAATTTCATAATCACCAATAACAAAAAAAAGAACATTTTTATCGATCTCTATTAATATTCTACAATCCTAGGTTTTGAGCAGACTGATGATAAGAATAAGTTTTAAAGTTTATAACATGATGTTGACTTAATAAAAGAATCTACCTTTTTTCCACAGGATTTTCTAGACTTTTTTAATTGAACTTGTTTTTTTCTATTTACATTCTTAAAACTTTCGACAGAGGCGTCCGATTCGTCAGTAGCATACTTTATTGGTGAAACGTAGGGCTGCAAAATACGACCTAAAATTAAATTTCTCATTATGACATACACATAGGTCTGCAATGTTTTTCCAGTATCGCACAACGTCCTATGTATGTACCTAAATAGCATATTGACATAGTTTTCCGCTTGTTCCATCTTCCGCGCTTCGTTAACGTCATGGAGCGCACTGGAATTAACTTAAAAGTTTTCTTCAATTTTCTTTGCAGTATTTTCTTGCATATCATTAAGTATAACATAATTTGTAATATTTTTTGGAATTTTCTACTCTATATTTCTGGAATTTTCTGTCTTTCCTACTAAAGTTAGACAAAAATGGCCTAAGGCTAGGCTATGTAGAAAAAAATTGTACATACTAACACAATTTACTGACGCCTCTGCGTAGCACGTCGCAAGCCAGAACCGCTGTCAAAAACTGAGAACTGGAGTCGTAATAACAATTGCCTGTAAAAAATTTCAATATATGAAATTCTATACAGTCCTTATTAGTTTAATTGAGCTAAATAATTCAGTTTCAATGCTTATAATCAATTTGAAAATAACACGCAGTATAAGAAAATACGTAATGTGAGTAAAAACGTTTACATTACCATGATTGAGCTGCATTAATTGATAAGCAAATGAGACTAATCTGGTCCACACTGTAAATAAATTACTGTCAAATTCCTTAGCAACCTTTTTGTCTGTTCCAATCAGTTTACTTTTGATTTCTTCCGTAAAGTTGTCATTAGAAACGACATTATCTTCGGAAATCTTATCATTAGCCAACTCGGTGCACTTTTCGATACATTGTATATTCTCTTTTACTTCTTCCAGTTGGTGATGAATATTTTGTGCGATATTCGTTTCAGTTTTCAGAATCTCTTTTAAATTGTCGGACAAATTTTCATTGTTGTTTAAATTATCCACTACGCTTGTAACACTGTCTTCATAGATATCGTCTGTATTATCTTGAAGTGATTTAAATTCATCTGTGTAACACTTGGCGACTAATGAATCATCTTCACTAAACGTGTCTTCGGAGATAACGTTTTCTTCATCCAATTCTTCGCCTTCATGAAGTTCGCAGACACTTTCAAAGTAATCATCTGCGCTGACACTAAGCTCTGTTTTATTACCGGAATTTTTGATGCCGATTCTTTCTAGTCTAGACTCGCTGTGACATAATCCAAATTGATCGTAAATTTTACGTCTAGCTTTCCTTTCTGACAGCTCTTGTCGTAGGATCTTGTCTTGGTAGGATCTATCTTTCAATTTTTGAGCAGCTTGTAATTGATTTCTTTCCAGTGATTTGAATTGCTCATACAAATACCATGACCGCACGCGATTCGATCTTTTATTTGTCGTTTCCAAATCTAGAACAAATATATTAGGTATATGTTTATTACTAACCTTCATAAAATATTTATTTTAGAAGTAGTAGGTATATAAATAGCTTACCAAGAGAATCTAAGAAATCCATTAAAAAAGGGGTTCGAAATTATAATACAAATTGACCAAATTTTACATCGTTTTAAAATAATGATTAAGAAATTTTAGTTGAATTTTCCTATTTTCTTTCATGTGAACCATAGATACCTATTGTCCAATGTACAATGATTTTTGGCATATCGTTTATAAATATAAGTTGATCATACCAGTATTTTTAAAGGTAAAATCCTTCTTCTGAAAATTTTTTTCTTTGAAATTTACGGTTTGTTTATCTTTCTCTATGTTTTCTCTACACACTCAAAAAATAATCTTATAATTATTTTATTGTCGTTGTTATTAGTTTAGACCGTTGGAATATCAATTCGATGTCCGCAAGTTCGAACCCTGGCATGTACCAATGAATTTTTCTGAATTCGCGTAATACTATCTGCTGACGATGAAGGAAAACATCGTGAGAAAACCTGATCGTTTGAGAAATGTTCTTGTATAACTGCTCTATGTGGAGAAAAATATAGAACTGTTGATTGCTCGGAGTTTGTAATCGCAAAGACTTCTTCCCAGTGAACACAGGACCTATATTTGACATCACTCTCACATCATATGTATAAAATGATGTAATTATGACATACATTTATTAAGATGGTAAATGTAACAGCTTACAAGATCGCCTAAGTGCCCAGTTAGAGCCTAGGCTTAATTTTCATTTATTTTATCCATTATACAAAAACAAATTGATTTAATACCACAAAAAAACACACATAAAAATTTATTTATTGCCAAACAGAATTTATGTTATAACTTGAATCTTATAGGTATTGTGAAAGAGTGTTACTATATAACGGTCATTTTTTTTTATATACACATACATTTTTCTGGACTTTCTACCTAATATTTTAAACCGAAATTATCGTTATAATAATATGTACAATCGACTATTAAAGAAGATAAAATGACTCTTAATAACAATTTTTACACGATGACAAGAAATATTTTGAACAGTAACGCAGATAGGTACAAATTTTAGTTTTTTTATGCTTGGCAAGACCAAGGCAGTAATTATTTTCTTTCATATCGGTCATTGGTCTATTATGTTTAACTATCATAATCCGCGTATGTTTAAATGTTAAAGGTAGTTACTATTGGACAATTGATAAAAATCCTAAAACAATACAAATCTGGATTGTATATTTTATTTATTTAATTTTTCCTTCCACAAGTTAACATTTTTGTCTGCGAGTTACTTGACTGGAAACGCAATACAGAAAATATGACGTCATACAGTTGTGTGTTATCTTATCATAAGTGATTCTAATATTACGTTAAAATGGTGACTTTAAAACTGAAATTATAGTAAAGTACCAAAATTGATATTCTGGTAAAATGAACTGCACTAATACCTTTAACCTCAGTTTTATTTATTGAATGATGACACGCCGCATTTTGCGGGTTCTGCGGTTTTGGTAAAGTAATATGTCTTACTTTCTAGATAATATGTATGTGCATGTAACAAAACAATTAAAATTATTTTTAACAATAACAGTATGAAAAGAAAAAGCTATCAGTAGGGTATTGGAAACAGTTTTAACTCTTTACAGATAAAGTAACCAGATGCGATATTATTTTATGTGTAAATTACAAAGACAAGATACTTTCTCTTCTAGAAGGAGTAAACTCAATGAAATATAAAAAGTGTTTAACATGTGCCCTAATAGAAGAAGATCGCTCCACCGGCTGGTTGTCTGCTATACCCAGGGTTAGTCTGTGAGGAATGTACTCCAGAGTTCATTAGCTTCACACTGAACGGTGACATTCGATCTTTGATGCCACCACGCTTCATAGGATGACCCTGAAATAATTACAACGAATTTTTGCACTAAATTGTACCTGATAGTAAGCGTAATACAAGCCAAAAACAACGACAACCATCGAGAATTTAAAAATCTATCGACTGATCCTGAAACGATCAAAAGAAAGTCACTATTGATATCACTGATATCTTCAAGTGCATGGTGGTTGTTGACCCAGTCTGGTGCTAATCCCTATCACCCCGCTTGACTACTAGATATATACTGGCTAATATTGAAACGCGACACGCCTGAACATACAATGTGTTGGGTTGTTACAACTGGTATATGGTGGTCGTGATCGAGTCGGAAGTAACTGCCGTGTATTAAAGCAAATTGAAAAGCATACTGAATAGACTTACTTTTAAGTACATTTTTTTACACTTAATTAAGGGAAAACTGAAAGGTATATGATATTTTACCAGAGGTACAAGGACTGTTGGATGCTTATCTAAAGTATTTCTTAGTCGTCGCCAAGTACTACAACCTTGCGTCTCTGGCTGCAAATACAAATCTTCTTTATCAGCAAACTTCTCCGTTGAATGATTGTACGTAGCAGTTAGGACAAGATCGAGGCTGTCTTCAGGCAAACTATAAATGGATTTATATCGATAATCATTTTGATCTGGTCCAAAATATTATATACAGCATGTCACAATGGTTAATTGCGAAAATATAGGTAACTGCGAGTTACTTTGGCCTGGTCGAGAATGTTCCTCATAATCGGTTGGATTCGATCCTAATCCTATATTAATATTTTTAGGTGCATATTAATATAAATATAGATTTATATGTCATTTATAAATGCCTTTATTTCCATGCCTTCCAGCCAAAGTCTATCTAAGAATGCTGAATTTTGAGGTTAGATTCATTTACTTAAATTTAAAGTTAAACTATTTCAACTTATACCTAAGTCTTATAACGGCATAACCAAACATATTTATCCGTTTTATAGTAAATAAAGACAAAGAGTTTTTCAAAACGTATATAAATATCCACTAAAATTTTGGCAAAATTATATTATCCTAAGTTGAAATTATTTGCAACTTACAAAAAGGGATGATAAAAGCTAAGTCTCCTAACACTCGCCAGCGTATGATGAGAATATAGTCTAGAACCGACAGGCGCGCCATGTTTCTCTTTTGTAGAAAGTATTATCTCCTTACTCAGCTGACCCTCTTTTTTCAAGTCAGGCAGAAGCTTTTTATTTCTAACTTGTTTTATACCTGCCATTGCGAATAGTTATAAATGAACTATAGATTTTCATCAAAAGCAATTTCAACGCGAATTTATCTAGTATTATCTCTACTACGCTACACTACATGACCTAAATAAACAAACGTATCCATAGCAACGAAAGTATATGTTCAAAACGTATTCTCTATCTACGGTAAAATTCTTAGGTTCAGAGTGTATAGGTAATACAGGGATTGTAGAAATATTCAAGTCATCAATAAAGTATTATGTAGTACATAATGAAAGATAGGTACCAAATGCACAAAGTTAGGTACCTAATTCACAGAGTATTTTAGGTAGGTACCTATCTATATTTAACGGAATATTCAAATGCACAATTAAGTTTACTTGTTGTAAGTTTTGTGTATAAAATAAATAAATCTATACTAATATAATAAAGCTGAAGAGTTCGTGGTTTGCTTGTTTAAACACGCTAATCTCTGGAACAACGAGTCGGATTCAAAAAATTATACTTTTGTATGATAGCCAGTTTCATGAGGAATAGTATAAGGCCTACAGGCTATGTAGCTTTAGGGTACACCTCTCAGCTAGCCTTAAATATTGATTCTTGTTAAGTAAGTCAGTAAAAACAGCGCACCCGAACTGATTTATCGCTTAAACGCTGTCGTTTAAATAGTATTTTTCCGCCTTAATCATATGATATCGATCACAAGATAGCCTAATAAACATAGACATAGAAAGAGGAGCTGTTCCCTCTACGCAATTAAGGAATAATTTGTTTTTTTGGCGGAATATCAAACTTTCATGTAGTGGTTTTTATTTTTTATTCATAAATTTGTGTTATTTGACCCTATATTGTGTAATACAAGTGGCGTTTTGCATAATAAAGCTTGGACATTGTGCACACGTGAAGTGGATTGGAAATAATACCTTGTATCATGAATTCTGAGATACCACAAAAAGTCCCTAGAAAGTTCTAACAAGGGACCCACCATCTTGTTAAGATACTGAAATCGTCATAACACTGGAAACTATATTCCCTCGATAATGGCAGTAATGGTCTTCAATAAAGAGGACCGGTTGCCAAGTTAGAAAAACGAAAAAGAAAAATAATAATTTTTATAATAACATATTTTTAGTTAGAAACACTAAACTACCGTATCCGCATTCCAAATTAGGGTTGTCATATCTGCCAACTTATTAGCCTTTATTGGTAGAACTACGGATTTTTCATCTAGTCTACCTATCTACCAAAATATTTCTTAAATTTACGAATCTTTCAAAATATTACGACACCATATTGAAAAACATTTATCAACAACATTTGAATTGAACCCTACGTATAAAACTGAATACCTACTGTGTTTGACTGAGCTATATGAGTGAGAGTTATAGTTGATGGTCCTTATATTTCTTTTGTAGGTAAAGTCCACAGAGTACATTTATGCATAAGAGAAATAGCATCACTTATTAATTTGTATATGGTAGGGTGAGTTGTGTTGTGAATTTGTGATTGTTATTTGAACTTTGTTTAAATATAATAAATACTACTGTTAATAACTTTCACGTAGGAGTTCTGCATCCAGTCAACTTTTCAAAATTACTAATTTTATTGTTGCTCCTGTTACCCAATTTACCCTCCCACATAGCAGCGTCAATTTGGGAGACTATTTTCTTCTATTAATGATATAAAATCTGTCAAAGAAATAATTTCTGCACAGACAGTCTGGAAGGATTGTTGCGTACTGTACTAAAAGATTCGTTGAATAAACCGGCATCATAGCTGTGAACATTTAAAATTAAATTTATATAAATAAAAATCAATTGCCGCATTTATGAAGGCGCATCACTTTAGTACGGCTTGACCGAATTGGCAATTTTTTTTATGTTTGTAATTTTGAGGAGTAGTTTTTAATGAAATAAATTATCTTAAAAGTCCGCCAAAAAAGTCGGAAATATGGATGGTACTTTTAATTGAAATTAACAAAATCCAATGAAACAGAATGATGGAATAGGTAAGTAGATCTATTTAAATTTCGTTTTACTGTCTACCTATATCTACCAATTTAAGGCACTTCAACTACTGATTTTCTAAAATTAAGGTTGGCAAGCCTGTTCCAATTATACCCGTATTCCATATCCGGTCGGTGGTAGCCCTCTGTGGTGGTAGCCATATTTAATTCTTTGCTTGCACGCGTGCGTAGATTGTTTAAGGCGCCATTTTATATTATTATCCGTTCGGATTTCTATATTTTGTGGAATTCTTCTTGATTCAAAATGAGTTACGGAAGGCCGCCGCCGCGTATTGACGGCATGGTTTCACTAAAAGTGGACAATTTAACTTATCGGACAACTCCTGAAGATCTTCGTCGCGTATTCGAAAGATGCGGGGAAGTCGGTGATATCTACATACCCAGAGATCGCTACACACGAGAAAGCAGAGGTTTCGCTTTTGTGAGGTAAGAAAAATCTTAGAGTTATTACATTTAAGTTGTGACGTCATTACCACCGGTAAAATATTGTGGGAATGAACTAATTACGGTCACTCCAAGATTGTTACATTATATTCAATTGACAATTATATAAATAATAAAATAAAGATGTTGAAAAAGATGATTACGAAATTAATTTGTAAATCAAATTCGGTTCAAAAGATAAAATTTCCTGATCGACCGACTTATAAAAATTGCCCCAATTTTACCTCCAAACGTGTAGAGCTGTGTTCTCCTAAAGGAAAGAAATACTCTGTATTTTCGGTACAAATATTATAATAAAAACAAACTCTACAGCTAAGTTGTAAAATACCATGTTTAGATTCTATGATCGTCGAGATGCAGAGGAAGCCTTGGATTCACTTGATGGGCGGATGTTGGACGGAAGGGAGCTGAGAGTGCAAATGGCGCGTTATGGCAGACCTTCATCACCTTACAGAAGCAGATACGATCGTAGACGCAGGTAAATAATTGTAAAGCAAAAACAAGTAACAATTAATGATTGCACTCTTAACATTTTTTTGTAAAACTAATTTAATTATCAACTGTTCATAGTTTATAACACAGGGTTAAAATTGTTTATGTACATTTTATAGCCAATTTTATGAGTAAAATTTTATGTTACAGTCAAGTCAATGGTTTATTGATATTGAACTTTAATTTATTTGCTAATAATTTATAACCTTTCTGGTTTAATAGTCAGGTGCTCGCTAAACTTTACATGAAATGGTATATCTACACTTACTGGTATGTAAATAAAACAAATAGTCATCATATTACACATGAAGAATTAAAAATATTCCTAAGTTGCAAAACAAATACTAAAGCTTTGTTTTATAAAAAGTGCTATTACTGATAGAACTAGAAATTATATTAATGATTTTAATTGTTTAGATTGCAAGCCATAAAATAGCACTGTATTACACATTTTCAGCTGGTGGTGAACCAAATAAGGAGCAGGAATACTTTAGGACATGTTGAGAGCTTCATGTCTTGTACAGAAAGCATGGTTCAATTCACAATCTCATCACTTTGTAACATTTTTTTGTTTTCACATAGTTCAGGGTTTTATTGATATGATGAGATTGAGTATTTTAACATGTTGTGATACCTATTAAAAAGTGGGAAGCTTTGATGAAGCTACATGTTGGTTATGTTTTTAGCAATTCCCGTTCACGGTCTCGTTCACGTCGTCGCTCCAGGTCCCGTTCGAGGTCGCGGAGGCGGTCGTACTCGCGCAGCCACAGCCGGGATCGGTCGCGGTCTCGTTCCCGCTCCGATTCGAAGAGCTCGCGCGGCCGTTCCCGCAGTCGCAGCCGCTCGCGTTCCCGCTCGAGGCATTGAACTACTGTGTAAGTTAATTACTATTGACTGGTGTAAAAACAAGTAGCCAAAACCACAACTAAGTAATGAAACAAAATCATTTACTAAATCTAGTGCTTTTCCTAGCTATATAACACATTATTTTGATTATTAATTATGTAACCAGGATTTCGATTATTTCTTCAATAAGAAGCACTGTGACTGGTCATTTACCACACCCTGCTAGGGGGAGCAGCTATAGATTGGTCATACTAGGTAAATTTCATACTAGGAGTACTTAATCCTGATATGTAAAAATACTAGGTACAAATATCTATTCCACTACTTAAATGTTTTTGTAATTTGCCTTCCATATTTTGAAGTGCATTTTATTTTAAACAAGGCGAGCAAAATCATAGCATAGTGTGAGCTTGCCCCTCATCAATTATTTTTTTAAGACCTGCAAACCAATTTAGGTCTGGCATCACTGATTAAAATATATGGATGTTTTAATTTTTTTTTAAGACCTCCAAACCAATTTAGGTCTGGCATCACTGATTAAAATATATGGATGTTTTAATTAACAATCAAATTATTAATGTATAAACTATGGCTAGATTAATCTCCACATACTGGTGATACTGTAGACTCACAAACTGGAAAAATGCTGGGTTACAACACTCAACACGCAGTATATGAAAATTAATTCTAACATTACCCTACAGAGATCCATACAAACACTAGTTGTTTTGACTGAAACTGAAACTTTGCTCAGTCATTTAATTTACCTATGGTTTTCTAATAATTATCCTCTCTAAATTCTATGATCAACTGAAAAATTAGGTTTGTCCTGATGATGGTAGCTAGACCTGATGTGACTCTTTTTTAAAGTTAATGTATATAGGTGACAATAAGTATAAACTGTAGTCTAGCTAATAATAATGTTTCTACATTTTTACAGGTTATGTGAGAGTACCAGTAGGGACCTGAAGTGCTGTACGACATGAAAAAGCAGCCTTCAGCCAAGGTACTATAACTCATCAGTTCTCATTAAAACATCTACAGACATAGCTATGACGAACATAGTGGCAAAACATTCAATGCAACAAATTACATTTAAGTTCCCTTTACTTAGGATTGTAATCAGTATATTTTAAGAAATTGTAATAAGTTTTGTTTTTGTGTGATTGTGTTATATTCACACATTGAAATTATTTATAGTGCATACAGAATGTAACTAACTGGGCTTTATTTCTTTAATTTGTAATAGTTTTAGTTGTTTTTTTAACTCATAATTTGACAATGATCGTGATGTTTATAAGAATTGAACTATATTAATTGTATTTGTGAATTAATTTTTGCTATAGTATGATGCCATATTGGCCAGGTATTAATAATTTTCAGGTTACTTATTACACAAAATTGAAGATCATGTACCAATCACATGGGATATTGCTCTAAAATGGTATAAATTGCGACATCTTCATTTGTGGTAAAAATGTTATGAATTCATTAAAAGAAATGGAAAAAGTTTTTTTTAGAAATAAAATGTCCATACTGGGTTTATTTTTTCTTAATACTTGTAATGTTTTTTTTATAGATGTGAATTATAGTTATCTACTAGATGATATAGAAGTCAACTTGTGAATTGTTTCTGTAAAATTAATAGATATGTTGGTATGCTCAGGGCGTGTGGAGAGCGCTGGAGCGAGGCTGTATGCGGGGAGGGGGGTGGGGTTTGCTGTCTGCTGACAACTGCTGAATTGCTGTTGTTGCTGTACTAAAGTTATGAGTAACCATTTATATTTATTGCCAAAACCAAGATGCATTTTGTAGTGATTACAGTGTCGCGTATACTATATTGATAACACGGAAACACGAATCCCATACAAAATACTTTATTGTTACTTGACAAACTTGACGAAACACATAGATATATATAAGACAAGTATGTACATTCTATTTTTATTGTATAAATAAAATCAAAATAACTCATAGGTTAGCTGAACTAAACACACGAGTTGTTGTAAGTCTAATAAAGTTAAGAGCAATTAAGACTAGATTGGGGCAGATAAACAGATTTGGAACTAACGTACATATTTGTTTGGCAGGCCGGTGCTGTTGCTGGCCTGTTTGCTGTGGCAGTATCCTGTGCTGATTGCTGTGATTTGCAGATTCACGAGCGGTATAGGTTATATCGGTAAAGATGGACATCGCATTCTCTGCCCAACAGATTTAAAACCACAGTTTTCTGCACTACATAATCTTTAAGTATTTTCATTTTAACTTAGGTTTGCCATGTAGAGAAAATGTTCCTCGGAACACTTTCTGATTATATTTTTTTATAAAGAATGTGTTCCGAGGAACATTATCTTTGTAAAATCAAGAGAGAAGAAACGAAGTTCACACTGGTCATCGCCTGGCTTTGGATTTCGCAAGAAAAATTTATTATTTGTCGTAAATAAATTAGAATACGAAATAAATGTTTTTTTTTTATTGACTTGAAAATAACTAACTTTTCATTATCACTGTATGGGAGATTGCTATCCTTTAATAACACGTTCCATCCATCACACATACTTATTTTTATGCTCAAGACGATGTCACCTTGACATTTGTAGGATTATCTGTTATCAAATTTTTCACTTACTAATTCATTTCTCTGGCCCGCCGAGATTAAGTGCGCTGCTTGCGCTAAAAGACAAGCGCATAGTGCGGGTGGCGACTCGCTTTGTGGATAGCATTTTGCTATACCATGGCGCTTATTGAGTTCAATGCACCGGCGCATAAGCTGAGCCTAAGTTATTGAATTGACGCAAAGAATTTTGCGAAGTTACCCGTGTGTAGTTTCGTTACGACGTGTTACTCTACCTTATACCAACTAAATCTTTACGTCAAATTCAATTGGTGTAAAACATAAAAAACGTTAGAATGATATTGATCTAAGTTTAATATTTAAACAACAATGTTTTGGCATTTTTCATAAAGTTGCATCATGACTTTAATTTACTTTACTACTAAAATTCAATCTAGACACCCAGCAGTGAGTCAACAAGTACGGTACGTGCGACACCGGCCAGTTTAAACGAACCATTTCGTTCAAGTTACTTTTGACCCCTCTATAAGTCAAAACACTATTAAACCTACACATTTGAATTTTTGTACTATAATAAACCTCCCTTGAACACCTAGAATCCCAAATTTAACGTATAAATCTATTATAGTTCTTGAGTTATTAGGGTCTGAAAAGTAGCATATTACTCACTCATCAAAAACCTGAACAACTCTAGGTTACTCATAAACTAGAAATTTGGCATCAAGGTAAATCATTAAGTATACCTATACAAAAGAATAAATCAAATAATACAATTTTCAGCGAAATAGTGCTTATGAACAACTTCGATCCGTCCATCAATAGATTGCGTTATGCCAAGTTGAGGTTAAATTACGTCATTTCCATTCGCTCACCAATAGGCGGCGTTGTGCCGCTTTTCAACAAATTTGAAAATAGTCTAGTTCTGTAGAAACGAAGATACTCATTTTAACCAAAAAAAGAGCTAAGGAGATCTAACGGGTGCTAAGTTCCATTGTGTTCCGTTACAACTGTAAGCATGTACGTTCCTCAATGTAATTAAAAAGCAATTTGTTACTTTCTTTGATGAGATTTTTAACTGGGCAAGTTGTAATTGTCTATATACGTTATATATATACTATATATATTGTTTATATACGTTAATTTTTAATTAAAGGAGTAAAGTTTTTTGATCGTAATTTATTGACACTTTTTTTACTTGCCAAGTTAGTAATCTTAGAAAGTAATAAAATGAATTGGGAAACGTACATTCCTAGAACTATAATTAACGGAACTGCAATGGAAAGTTCTTGTTCAAATTAAATTTTAAGAGTTTTAATAATTTAGATTTATACATGTGACCTCACGAAGCTTCGAATACGTCCCCTTTGTTGTGACGTAGTTTATGGATGGACCCTTAAAATTAAGAAAATCACTATAGTTTTGATATTATTAAAAATTATTACACTGGGTAGTATTAGGCCATGCAAGGGGCCCTTGGGCATAAACAGTTTTGGTGTAAAAGTAAAAATAACTTATAGGTATTTGTAAACATTTAATGGAATTTACAAGATGTTTTATACTGTGTTTAGTGAATATTTGTTTAAGTACTGTTTAGAAAATATTTAGATATATAGGGTTTCTTATTTGTTTTTAAATTTAGAATTATTAATCGCAATTTGTAGTACAATTACACTAAACTAGAGGTCTTTACTAAGTAAACAGTGACTAGTATTATTTACAAGGTAAACTTAAATAATACTATAAACTGACATTACTATTAAAACTGATCACAATATAAATACTATCATCATTAATTAAAATAATAATAAAAAAATACCTGTAGCACATTGTTGTGTCATGGTAATCAAGTGGTATAAACCAGCGGATTTTCAAATCGATGTCCACATGTTCGATCTCTGGCATGTACTAACGAATTTTTCGAGGTTCGCGTATATTTACTAATTCACATTGGTAACATTACAGGCTGACGGTGAAGGAAAACATCGTAAGGAAACCTGAATACTTGACAAATTTTCTAGTAGTATAAAACAACAGCAATGATAGCTCAGTGGTAGCGTGTACGACTTTGCGTCGATTGACGTGATTTCGAATCCCTGCAATGAGCCTGAGCTTTCGGTGAAGGAAACCATAGCATGGTGGTAGGGCTTTTTCTGATACCCGCCTTGCTAGCTACCACCCTCAAGTTGAAAATCTGTCGCCAAGCACCAATAGGTGTGTTCCGGCAGCTGCACTTGAGAGCAAGTCTTCCAGTAGGTTTAGCGTGTTATCATCTTGAGCTACATCGTCACTGAACATGAGGTGAGATTGTGGCCACTATGCCAAACCTATAGTGTTAAAAAAAATATCAATGTTGATTTCTCAGTGTTTGAAATCACCATTACTTTGTGGGGTGTTATAGTGATTAAGCCTGTACGTTCACTTGGGAAGACGTCTTTGCCCAGCAGTAGGGCACTAACAGGCTATTATTATTATTTATTTTTACCTTGCCAAAATCCTATGAAAGATTTTTGCATGGAAATACCTCATTCTATTTAACATTTCAAAATGAACAATACAATGACAAATAAAAAGAACCAATGATAAGTTATGATTATTTATTATAAATAACTCTCAGACTTAATTTTAAAATTAACAACTACGAGGCCATTTTTAGCACTGCCTAATTTGAACCATCTGCCACTTTTATGTTCCTGACCTACTGCTGCATACAACTGCTTACCATCAGCAGTAAATTGCATACTATTTACAAATCCATTTATACTTAAACTAAATATTAGCACAATTTTCTTATATCCATCACAAACTTTCCACAATCTCACATTATTATCATAAGAGCCAGATGCAAAGACATCTGAATTCAATAGTGTGGCTAAACTTGTGATCCATCTAGGAACACCATTTTCAGAACCATGTGCCTCAACTATACTGCACAGGGGTTTCTTTTTTAGAACACTCCATACACATAGTGATCCATTATCACTACCAGATACAAAGTGTTCTTCATCCAATAGTTTCACTTCATCTAAACTACCAACAGGCCCATTGAAAATAAGCTGAGACTCCTCAGCTATCTTCCATATTCTGACTGTATTATCTCTTCCGCCTGATGTAACTACTCTTTCTCTTGTTAATGCATCTATAGAAGTGATAGGAGTTTGGTGCCCAAACAATGTTTCAACATATGCCATTTCATCCAAAGACCAGATTTTCACAGACCTGTCATTGCTGGCAGAGTATAAATCATGTGTGTTTTTTCTAAACACAAGGCCAGTTACAAAGTCTTTGTGACCTTTAAATGTGTGTATGTGTTTTAATGTGCTCGGATCCCAAATCTGTATGTTAGATGATTGATCAGATGATGCTAAAAATTTTGAATCTGTTGATATTGAAACAGATATTATACCTCCTTTCAAAAGTGTACCGTGTGACTTATATGTCAATGAACCAACTTTCTTTTTTTCCTTTATACTCCATTTTACAATTGTACCACACTTACTGCCTGTGAACATAACACTGTTATCACTACTGACACAGACACATGTGAGGGTCAAGCGATGCTCTTTAACACGGATAAGGCGTACATCATCCACACCAGGCTCCTCATATTTATCAGCAACTTCTATTTTTAATTTACCTCTTTGTTCCAAGTAATCCCGCTGCAAACGCTTTTCAACAGCATCGTCTAGTTCCTTGTCTTCCGCCCGTTTGGCTTCTTCTTTTTCGATTTCTTCTAGATATTTCTTGGCTAATCGCAATTTCTTTTGTTCAGCAGTCTCATGGTCACTTTCAGAGTCTTGAGCGTCGGAAAATTTGTTAATATCCAAATCACTTTCTGAAGATTCGCGATTATTTTCTAGGTTAGGTCCGATCAGTTTCTTAGGCTTCTTTTTCTTAATTTTTTCACCTTTCCTTTTAAGCACATGTCTGGACTTGCCTCTCAAAAAGAACGATGAAGACATTTTTGTTGTTATTATGGATATTTTAACTCAGAGAGTGGATAAATATATAAAAAAACATATCCCATGCAAAGCGCAACGCACGTTGGTTTTGATTTTGACAATTCAAACGTCAAACGTCAGTTTCTTGACTTTTATCAGTTTTGTTGCGCCCAAAACTTTATAATATAAAAAGTAGAAAATATTAATTGTATTAATCAATTCATAAAACATTTTTATGTAATATATACACTTAACAAGAATTTCTATTAACAACTAAATTTGTTCGTTTAATATAAAAAACGACGATATTTCTGAACGAATTTAGAAACTACTAAAAAGGCCATACATCTGGTCAAGGAACATAATATACTCGCCTTAACATCTGGCTAGAGCCCGACTGCTGTAAGCGCGACCTTCCCTAATGTTAACGGGACGGCGGACGTCGTGTTTGCATGGAAATACACGGCATTAGATTAAGCCCTATATCTTCATGTAACGTATGTTATTACGAGTGTGACTGAATAAAATACTTTAATATAAATTATATTGTTGTCATGTTTAAATGGTAAGCAAAATACTACTACATCAATCTTTGTAATGCATTTTCTCTTTCTCAATGGCGATTTTATGACATCTATAATATCGTCCGCAAGACTTTGAGACAATAACTTTTTGATTATATTGAACGACACGATAGAAGCCGCTGCAATAGCCTTATTTAAATTAAAATCTTCATTTACAACATCATAAATAATATAATTTTAACTTTTTTGGAACAACGTCCCTTATCAAGGCATGAGAGCTATACGAGAAAGTATCCAAGCGACACTAAAAAAAACCAAACACATTTCTTTGTGATTTAACTCTTAATCGGGTAGTGGGAACTATTTTCTCACTTATCAATCCTACTAAATAAACAAATATTTTTAAAATAGCAACTCCCCACACTGTAATTTTTGTTCCAGTAGAATTTTGGTAATTAGTGGTTTATTTTATTGACAGCCCCACTCTTTACCACGTCAAATGTCAACGTCAGATCATATGACAAAATCGCGATGGAAAAATCGGTCATTAGTGATTTGCGCGGGATATTTTTGAAAAGTTTTTTAGAAAATATTCTGATACGTAGATTTTTGACTCGATATTGACAAATTTAGTATATTCTTTGTAAAGTAGTTATGTTATTGAATGTAAAAAATGAATATTTGTGTGTGATTCGATTTAATAAAAATATATACTTGTTAGTGGGAAAATAGTTTTTGTCCGTTCCTAAATTCCATATTGTGTCCATATATATAAAAAATAAGTATTTATTTATGTAACTTTTAAATTTTTGTTTTACTTGTTAGTTAAAATTGTATTAGATCATGTCTTCTTATAAAAAAATAGTTACCGAATAAAATATTTGATGACAAAACGCTTCAGAACATAGTAATTTATCGGATATTGATCTGTCTGATAATGACGATGTTTATAGCAATGGTCTAATAAGTCCAACTGGTACTTTTTATGATGTAAGCCGAGAGACGTTTGGAGTAAAATATTTGAGGAACAAACTTGAGATCCTGTTCTCTCGACGAAACTATCTATGTTTGAAACATTGATTATTAAATACAATTTTATTACTTAATTTAAACTTGGAAAATAATAATAAAATGTTTTTTTTCATAACTTTATACTTAAACAAAACTTATTTATTTATTAAATACAATTTTAATACCATTCCTTCATTGTGCTTATTATTTAATAATATATAGGGAAAGGCTCATCATTCCTACCAGCTGTCCCACAACATCTTTCGAGTTTTTATCCTTAAACAGAACAACTCAATACACAATAAAAAATCACCTGGAAATGCTGTCTTTTTTTAAATAGTTTGCTACATTAAGAAGCATTACTTTTGATTGATAATTTTAAACATAGTGTCAGTATTTCCATCTTGGTAAAATTATCTCTTGAATCCCCCGCTGCATCAGTTTCTCCTGTACGATTTCCCTCCATCTGCTGCGATCCTTAACTTCATGAAGGGCATTGTGGTTATACATAGCAGTCACAAAGCTAACATCACATACGCCCTCAGGTCAAACGACTATTACTGCCAGTGGCCGGCAACATATTAACTCATTGGTCAGTTTTGTTCCCCTCCCGCATCCCACAAACATTAGGAAGAGTCGCGCTTACAGCAGTCCTGCTATAGTAGCTTAAATGTTTCATCAGTTTCATAACAGAGTTGAGAATACATCTACATTTGTTTATGTGTCATATTTACCCATACTGTGAGTATAATATGTTCCTTGTATATAGAAAATAATCCCATATCTTTTATGCTGTATTTATAATGTTCAAAATGTTATTAGATAAGGCTGTAAATTTTTGAAACAGTATGATGTTTTTACTTTTACAACATGGCAATGTTTTTTTTTTCGATCAGACTATACTGTTAGCCTTAGGGGCCCTGGAGCCTTTATGGCTTTTACAGCTTTACCGGGCTTGGGGGCGAGCGCTTAAGGCACTCGGCCGCGAAAGCTTTGCAACAACATCCGAGGGTGCCAAAGTGGCCGAACCTCAGCTCAGACTGTTGCACGTATGCAAATAAGTCGCGATCTGGCCAGCCATGGCGATGGAAAATTTCCAATATAGAGAGCCAATAAAATAAAACCATATTAAGATGGCTGAAATAAAAATTTGAATTCAGTGTGAAACAGAAACATAATATTCTATATACTTATATTGACAATACATCTTTGAAAGTATATTTTAAAAAAAACTTAACATACCTACTACCAAACATATAAATAAATATTTTAAACTGAATAAGAAACTTTTAATTTATTACATTGATATCTGAACTATTCATTTTATGGTGCAGCAAACAAATATTTTCATGTTTTATCTAACAAAAAAAGAGCGTCATTTGACAATACTTAATTGATTATAGTTTTTAGTATACTTATTTACCACACAACTCAGCATTCAAAATTCGAAATTATAAGATCGCTAGCCAGCACGACTACTAGCTCCGGCAAACTCGTGTCAATGCTCGATAAGTTATAAATATGACTCTCATTTGACTTCTCAAAAGAGCAATCATAGCATGCTGCTACTGTAAAATAGAGAAGTTTTCTTTTTTCAATAACTATTTTATTCTCAGCAAATGATTTATCCTACAATAGTATTGGCTCCTCTTAGTTGTAAATATCCAGCTGTAATGTCCATTGGCAAACTTCTTACTGTGGCAAATTCATCAGCATTTGAGTAGAAAAGCTTTGAGTGACGATCTACATATGGTGCTGGAAGTCCAGATATATCTGAATATTTCTTTGTAGGCTTAAAAGTTGGTGTAGCATTGATGGAATAATCTACAACAAAAGAATATATTTATAGTATTTCATATTTGAAATTTAATAATTATTTACATTAAAAATGTATTACATAAAACTGCTTCATCTGGCCAAGGGAGAGATCGCTCTGCTGTTAAAATTTGCTTCAATGACCTCCACATACGTTTTTTGCTTCCACTTTTCACGATAAATTTATTTTCTGTCTTAAAACAATAACTCTTCTCTGTTTCACCGGTCATTTTATATTTAGTAAATTTAATTCAAAAGCGAAAATATTTTGATATTCACAAATATCACGATTTTACATGTTAGTAAATGAGTAAACACAACCTACTATGTATGTGACTATGTAAGAGGATCTCTGTGAAGAGGATACTACGTATTTAGTAAACATTACTTTATGATTACACAGGCTCGTTAGAGAGTATACTGTTGTGTCACTGTGTTCATAGTAGTCACAGACTAATAAGAGGATACTATACGCAGATAGTCGTCCTGGGTCGGTCATGATTGAACGAATCCAAATGACCGAAACTCAATCACCGCCTGACCAACTCGTTCAGTGGTTTTTAAAGATCTCGATCATTTTAGCACCATGCGCGTCGCATGTTCCGTACAATTTCGCGAGAAACATATTAAATATATCCGGCGCCAACAAACGGAACACGACCGCCACGCACTGATACAAGCGCTGTTAAATTAGACTTTACGCCAATAGCATTATATTAGTTGCCAACGCATACAACCAATGTAGCGTTCATTCGATGATTGTTTGTTTTCTTCTTTTTCAATTTCCTAACTTAGCAACCGGTCTTCTTCATTTAAGACCATTATTACTATTAAAGAGTGTATATAGTTTCCAAATGTTATGACTATTACAGGACCCTAACAAGATGGAGCCACCCTTGTTAGAACTTTCTAGGGAGGTTTTGTGGGATCTCAGAATTCATGGTCCATGTTATTATTTCCAATCTACTTCACTTATGCACAATAACCAAGCTTTATAATGCAAAATGCCACCTGTATTACGTCGTGAAAAAGTCTCCCACCTTGTTACTGCAAATACATGATGTAGGTTGTATATAGCTATTAGGGGGCGTCCATTAATTACGTGAGGCGTTTTTGAGAATTTTTCGACCCCCCTTCCCCCCTTGGTGAGATATCGTAAGATTTTCCTCTACTCCCTCCCCCCAACCCTAATCTCACGCGAGATTCTTCAAAACTTCTATTTGGACTGTAAACGTGTTGGATTATTGAGAAAAAAAAACTTGTTCTATTACTTTTATCGAAGACTAGCAAAGACTATTATTAAAAGTAGTTTGAATTATCTTGTTTTACCCTATAAAAAAAATCCCAGGTCAGGTCCCAGGTAAACATAATCTTCAACAATTTCAAGCGTATAGTCTCTGATCTTCACGGGAGTTGGCGCTACATGGACGTTCGACATAATCTTCGTCTTGTCCATGTTCATTCTAAGACCAACTCGTTCAGAGGCATTACTGAGGCCAGCGAGCATCGCACGGAGGTCCTCCATGGTCTCAGCCAAGACTACTATGTCGTCGGCAAACCGAAGCTGGGTGATGTACTCGCCATTTATGTTGATGCCTAGTCCTTCCCAGTCCAGAACCTTGAAAGCATCTTCCAGTGCAGCGGTGAACAGTTTAGGAGAGATAACATCTCCTTGTCTGACTCCCCGCCGCAACAGGATAGGTTTCGAGTTCTGATCCTGCAGTCGAACTGACATAGTGGCGTTTTCATACAAACACTTCAACACTTCGATGTACCGGTAGTCTACTTGGTACCGCTAGAGAGAATGTAATACAGCCCAGGTCTCAATCGAATCGAAAGCTTTCTCGTAGTCCACAAAACGCTAAACAAAGGGGTAGGTTATACTCTTCGGTCTTCTGTATAACCTGCCGTAATGCGTGTATGTGGTCTACGGTACTGTAGCCATTTCGGAAACCGGCTTGTTCGGAAGGCTGGAAGTCGTCGAACTTGCGAGCGAGACGGTTCGTAATAACTCTTGAAAACAGCTTATAAACATGGCTCAAAAGTGAGATGGGCCTATAATTCTTCAATAGGGTATTGTCACCCTTTTTGAAGAAGAGTACCACCAAACTTTTGTACCATGCCTGCGGCGTTTTACCTTCGTGGATGACGGAATTGAACAATGTCTGAAGGGCCTTCAGTACTGGTTTACCACCCGCCTTCAATAGTTCGGCTGTGATTCCGTCATCTCCGGGAGATTTGTTGTTTTTAAGCTGTTTCAGAGCCATACTAATCTCGTACAAGCTGACATCCGGGATGTCTTCTGTGTAGTGTCGAGTTAATCTAGCACTTGGGTAATCTAGCTAGATTCGTAACGGGTTTCTGTGTTTATATAATAGTATAACTGTCCATAGAACTTCTCGACCTCTTTCAAGAGCTCAGGTTTGGATGACACGATTCTGCCGTCTTCAGTCTTCAGCTTTGTTAGCTGGCTTTGCCCAATAGACAGATCTCTTGCGAACGCTTTGGAGCCTTTGTTTCGCTCTATTGCCTCTTTAATACGATTCGTATTAAATTGGCGTATGTCAGATTTCAGTGACTTTGAGATCCGCCTATTAAGCTGCCGATAAGCACAGGCATCATCTTTAGACTGCAGAATCATCTCACGCCTCTCCTCCATGAGTTTTACAGTAGAGTCCGAGAGTTTTTTGGTCCTGTTTCTACGGTGGGTCTTAAAGAACTTGGACACAACCGTATGGACAGTTTCCACGAAGCCGTCATTATAATTGTCCACGCTGCTGTCTTCTAGGCAATGAAAACGGTTTTGGAGTTCCAGGTGAAAGCTCTCGGGGTTTTGGAGTTGGATCGGTGCTGGGCGGAGCGTAGACTTCATCTTAATCTAACTTTTGAATGTGTAGCACAGTGTTCTGTTTAAATAAATTTATCTTTATATGTCGAGTAAAATTATTTATATGACTGAGCTAGCTTGACGAAAGGGTCAAATAACCGAAATTTATTAATAAAAATAAAAACCACTACATGACAATTTGAGGTCCCACCAAAAACTCCGATTGTTTGTCGTCTTCGTTTTTTTAGATTCGAAAAAGAAATGTACCTTAGGGATAACGTACTAATATCGATTTTATGGGCCAAATAAAATTGAAAAATGAAATTTTTCAATCAGTGCGTCCTACCTGTAATGACTTACGGATCTGAGACATGGACACTCACGGTAGGGCTGGTTCACCAGTTCAAAGTCGCTCAGCGTGCTATGGAAAGAGCTATGCTCGGAGTTTCTCTGAAAGTTAGGATTCGTAACGAATACATCCGACAGAGAACCAAAGTTATCGACATAGCTCAAAGAATTTGCAAGCTGAAGTGGCAGTGGGCTGGCCATATCTTACGAAAACTGACAACCGCTGGGGTAAACGGGTTCTTGAGTGGAGATCGCGACTCGACAAACGTAGTGTAGGACACCCTCCGGCCAGATGGGATGAAGATCTGCGAAAGACTACAGGCAGACGCTGGATGCGGACAGCTGAAGACAGGGCGCTATGGCGCTCATTAGAGGAGGCCTATGTCCAGCAGTGGACTAATATAGGTTGATAATGATGATGATGATGATTAAATTATTTACAATTAGTTGATTGTACTCAAATACATATAAATAATAGACAGTTTTTTTCTTAATTACTTAAAAACTCACGAGTTGGCTGTGTGCTCAGTTTTCTTCGCCTCTACCTAATAGATAAAATAAATAATAAAAAATAAATAAAAGAACATCGTATTCGTACGGAGCGGAAAATGGAGTAACGCCCCTGGCGTTTACTAATTTTGTGCACCAACGAGCTAAAAAAAGGTTCTCCAGGCGACGCAACAGACGACGGTACTAAGCCCCTGGTATTTCGTGTTTGCTTGAGGGTACCAGCTTTTATTTTTCAATTACCAATTTTTAGTAACACCTGTACAGCATTAAGGGACATCACTATCTACATCCCTGGCTGGATCCCTTGTCAAATGTCAAATAACACGTGGCTGTCGCATTTTGATTCCCCATATAATAATTTGGTCGTTTTAGGCTATTTTTGTGTTGTGAAGTGATGTGCTGAAATTAAAATAAGTTATAATGGATATAGTTAACGAAATATTAGAAAGAGAACAAAAGAAAGCTGAGAAATACAAGCCTATAACTGTAGAAAAACATTTAGAAGTAGAATTTGATGTCGGGACGTTGCTTGCTTCGGATACAAATGACCTCGACAATAAATTATTAAAGTAAGTTTATTTAAGTATAACAAGTTACTACTAATAATTACCTCTTGTAACCCTGAAACTATTTATCTTCTTTTGCTTATTATTACCTCTATATAGCATATTTTGTAAACAAAAGCTCAATTTAGATATTACAATTGATCTCCAAATACGCATAACTTATCATATTTATTGAAATGGGTTGGACTTTAGTCTTGCTACCGCTGAATTTGATGATATGAAGAGGCGTGGAAGGTGGAGGGGGGTAGAAAAAATAGGGTTAAGCAAAAAGTGCGGAAACAATTAGCAAACGCTAACAAAACAAATATATTTATTTTTGATATTATGTTTTCTATGACTTGTATGTGAATTTTCAACCGATCATTATTTCTTTCTGACACTCGCCGGCCGCTATCGAGGCATTATGATCAAAGTTCAAGCCTAACCTAACCAAAAATATAATCGTTCAAAAAGTTATAAAAAAATATAGTAATAAATAACGATCTTCGAAAATCTTTAGCTATCACACAAAAATGAACTTTATGACAAATACTTAGAACTCTCATTTTTGCTTAACTAATGAAAAAATTATATTTTTCCCTTTGGTAGAACGTTGTTTTATGATAAAAGGAAACTTCCCACCAAATTTCATCTAACTCTTGGTCATTATGACATGGAATGACCCTAAGCTAAAAGATTCATGATTCATTAGAAAGGTCAAAAAGATATTAGGCAGATATGTGGCATTATTAAACTTGTTTACTCTGTTAAAATAATGTTCTTTTTTTTTAAATAAATCACATTTTGTTTTTATACATTTGGAATTACAGTTCACAGAAGGATGAATACTTAATGTCATTGACTAGAGACAATGCACAGTTGCTACTAAACAAAATATGGGAATTGCCCACAGAGAGAATTGAAGAGGCCATTGTTGTACGCTTACCTGCCCCAACAACATTATTACCAAGAGCTAAGCCTGTGCCAAAACCGAAACCATTGACTAAGTGGCAAGAATTTGCAAAAGCTAAAGGTATAACAAAGAAAAAGAAAGATAAGCTAAAATGGGATGAACAATTACAAAAATGGGTACCTCTGTTTGGGTTAGTATTTTATATTAAAGTAATAATTACACGAATTATTAACTATTCTTCATTTTTGGACATTAAGACTGGCAGACAATTGGCAGCTTAAAATGGTGGGTTTCTAAGCATGAAATTATGTCTCCTGTACTTATTCACTTTGTCCCTTATTTATAGAAGTTATCACAGGTGACTTTAAGAAATAATTTATGAAAATTAATTCCCTAAGTGGTATAAAAATAGGCTGATATTTAAGATGTTGCCGATGATAAGCCCCATCAGATACATGGCTAGTAAAAAATAATAGCACTAAATTACCAATTAAGTCTGTAATAACACTCCCACGAGGAATCATTTTTAAGCAAAATTCTGTTTATCATTCTTGTCCTAATAAGGCTGGACAAAGTTTTTTTTTATAACAAACATTATATTATCCAGTTTCAAAAAGGCAACTGCAGAGAAAGAGAAGAATTGGTTAATAGAAGTGCCTCAAAATGTAGATCCAATGACAGACATGTATGAAAAAAAAGCTAATGAGAAATCAGAAAAAGTGGCCAAGAATGAACTTCAGAGACTGAAGAACATTGCCAGAGCTAAGAAAGTAAAGATTCCTAGAGTTGGAATACCTGTCACATCTGATAAGGCATCTGCAACACAGGTATATTCATACACAATTTTTATCATTTTTCCTTTATTAGAGATTTAACTTCTACTTATTCTTCATACTTAGTGTACTACATTGTTTTACAATTCTTTAGGCCTCGGGATACAATCCTTTAAGCTTAATTTCAAACAATTTTTCTTATTTTTAAATGTGACTAGCTCTAACAAGATGGTGGCTCCCATGTTAAAACTGTCCATGGAGTTTTTATGCATGCAATGTATGTTTCTAGTTATGATTTGTTGCACTTGTGCATGATAATTAAACTATATCATGAAGAATGCTACAAATATTATATAATATATGCCAAATAACATTAAAGTGTGATTTTTATTCCCATAGAGTTGCATGAATGACACTTCATGTGTTGCTAGTTAATTGGATTTTAAAAATAGTAATGTCCACCAATCTGACCTAATAGGAAACCATACGAGATATTATTTTTATTGCTAAGTTTTTTTTTTAATTAAAAATATTCTACCCTCAGTGGTGGTTACTCAGTAGGATTAAAAACGGACTATAGTTATATAATAACCATTACATGACAGATTCCACCAAAAACTTTGTGTATATTGCTGTTTAATATCAGTGTTGCTATGGTAAAATATTTTTTAAGAAAGCATTTTTTAAATCCAGTTGGCTACTGCTGCTACAGTTGCCAAGGCGTCAACAGCCTCGCTCGGCAAATTCCAGGATAAACTGCCAAAAGAAAAAGAAGCTCGCGGCATAGGTATTCATGAGCTGATACCAGGAAAGGAGCGAAAACGTAAAGCGCCTATACCCACTCCTCAAGCTGAAAAGGAGCACAATTTAAGTCTGCTTGACAATATTCTGAACAAGAGACCCAAGATTGACATGGACAAAGCTGTGGCAAAGCAAATACACGAGGAACAAATACAGTATGTTAATTTCTAGTATTTTTTAAGTTTCTCTTTACTGTGCTTTTTAATTACGACAAGATTACATTTAACGCATCCAGGCCTGAAATGAAACATGCCCAGCCAATTGTATGTGCATGGTGGTCGCGATCCAGTCGGGTGTGGATACAATACTAACCAGCTTGAATACTGGATATACAACGGCTGATCACGGAACTCGACGCGCCTATGTATGCCAATGTAGTGGATGTTACACCTGGTGTATGGTAGTCGTGATCTATTTTGACAGTTGTTGTGACCAACCCATCAAAAAAAGTTTTCTTTCCTTAGTAAGGTTCAACAGCATACTTTTACATATATTGTGTACATCTGAAGGCCTCTAAGAATCTTCTCCGTTATGTTTTGTTTCCCCGTTACGTGCGAATGGTCCTTCGAGCCGCGTCAGCCATTTTACATTTTGTCATAACAAGCATTTTACTAATATATTAGAAAATCTATGAATTATATAAATATGTTACAATATTTTAGTCCTTTTCCAACCGACCAGTCTTTCTAAAGTCTGAATTGCATCTCGCGATACATAGAAATACACTTTGTTAGGTGTATTTCTTATCGTATTTTTACATATAGATATACTACAGTAGGTACTTATAAAATGGTTTCCTCTTCCATAATCGTAATATAATAATAAACTAATTGTAATTAGTTAAAGAATATAACAATTTTTTGATAAAACCTAATAAAGCCCTCTACAGTATACAATATATTAATTTTATTGCGTACGCTGATGTAAATAAAACTCAGTGACAGCGCGCCAAAATGGAGGCGTTTAAATTGCAGTAATCTCATTGCAGTTTTAAAATATTTATTTGAACACTACATTTTAATATTTTTATCAGTGTTGCCAACGTAATTGATTAAAAATATAAAAATAATTCATGCATATTCTCTATTGGCAAACTGCCATCTCTTGTTATATTGCCATTTTGCATCTGTTGCATATTTATTTTGCATGCAACTTTTTGCTGACAGTACAATTCTGACAAATTGTAAATGTAGTTAGCGCGGATGTAACTATATTTTTATTTGAAATGCATAGCACATACTAACTTTTAAAGAAGAATTGTCATGTATTTTAAACAAAAAGTACTTGAAAGAAAGATATAATATATATAAAGAAGTTTTTGTATTATTCTTGAATGAACTTATATGATTGTCTTGTTTTGGTATGAAGTTATGTGGTTTTCTCCTGGATATGATGAAGTGTCCTGTAGAAATTAAATAAAAATTTGTAATTTTTAGGCGATCAGATGAAAAGAAAAATACAAAGCTTCCTAAAGGAAGGCGTATCAAAGGAAAAGGAAATGCAACAAACTTCTCAGCTAAGAAACCCAAAGCAGGGAAGGGAAAGAGAGCACCCAGCAAAAAGACAAATGGAAGAAAGAGGAGATAGATTTATGTTATGTATAAATACATGTAATTTCAAATATTTACATACTGTTGTTTCATTTATAATTGAATTTATGTCAATTTGCTTTGTTTGGCATATAACTATGTTTTTAAACGGTTTTTACTAATTTATTACTTTTTTTATTGATTAATAGATTAGCATTTGACTACAATCTCATCTGATGTTAACTAACGATGTAGTCGAAATTGGTAGACACGCTAAATCTGGAAAGTGAGTTGTCAATAGAATTATAAAATACTAAAGAAATGCTATATCAAAGTATTAGGACCCAAACTCCCACAAAACTTACAAATACAAATAAAACACCAATCACAGTTCAAAAGTAACATTTAAAAAATGAGTTAATGTAAGTTTCAAAATAATACTGTGTCTATAGAAAATCGTATCGAATTGAGAATCGAGCTATATTGTAAAACGAGATACAGATTGAACCTCTTAGACGCACTGATTTTAAAATTTATAGTTTTGAGTGAACAGAGAGCGAAATAATAATGTATATAAAAGCAAAAACATTACTTATGCACAATTAAATCAGAATTTTAATAAAAAAAAAACACAAGGAACAAATACTAATTTATCCCATTCTTAGGTTCTATTTTATTATTTACTAATGAAACGACTAAAAGATCGCATAATGTAATATTTATTTCATATTGATTTGAAAAATTGGTCGATATTAAATTTATTTAAGAATTTTAGCGATATTCTCATTCACATCACTATGGGTCAAGTGTTTGTCCGTTGCTATTAACATTTACATAATATGGCCAAAGTATATAATACATACGATATTAAACTTTACAGTAAGCAATAAAGACATTTCGATTGATTCGAATCTTTACGTAGGTAGGTATCTAAAATGATCTTATTTTATTATAATTTAAATTACGTACCTATGATAGGTGATTACCTAGAGGAATTCCTCTTTTTGTCATATTTAGGGCTCCATATTTTTCTATTACATCGACAGCAATGAATATATTTGTCAGAGCACTTTATAATGGACAAATATACACAAAACTGATTGCTTTCAGAAAATTTGAAGTATAAGTCCAAAGTGTGGGTTAACGGACCACGCCCCATTGATCCTTCTATTTAGTCTTATATACTATGTAATAAAAACTTACCTCCGAGTGAATGGAATAAGTCTATAGTTAACTGAAATTAAAAAATAATAATTTCAACTTGCATGGATATAACAAAATTATCCAAATTTGCACAAATGCGTTGCGATCCGCCCCGCCCCGATCCAGGATTTTTGAGTTGCAATAAGGCCCGACTTAACCCGCCTGGTGGACGCTAGCCTTTAAATTACGCAAACGCACCGCGCCCGCCAATCAGCCGACTCATTTATTCTGTCGCTCGCTGACCCAAAGTGCGCTGTCTGTGCTAAAGACAGCGGGCACAAGATGCGGGTGGCGAGCGCTTTGCAATACGCTCGGCGCGAACCATTTTACTGTGCCAGGGCGCTTATTTGAGTTAACTCAATACGCCGCGGGCGCAATAATCTGCGCTTGAGCTATTGAGTTGAGGCAAGGGATTTTGCTGATTTACCTATGTCTATTACCATCTTAGGTTACATCATCACATAACATCAACTGAGATTGTGGTCAAAATAAAACATATGAAGTTAAAAATATATTCAATAAATTAGAAATGTACTATAAAAAGTCTACAAAATATATAATAAGCATGTGTTATTATGTATAATGATGAATAAATAAAACATAAAACCAATTTGGTAAATATATAGTTTTATTACCTTCGAACAAACATTGGACTAGATGTTAACAATTTTATTCATGTTTTCGCTATATTCTTATAATATTTGCTGACTGACAAATTTAATAATGATATTTATTTATTACTATAATAACGTTATTTTAGACAGCTCAAATTCATAGTCATGAATTTATTTGGTCAATACAAATATTATATAAATTCGACTAAGAAATTTAACTGTCGAAAATTTATTTATACAATTTTATTATAATTGTTTAAACAACTAACCGTAGTGGTTAACTACACGTTAAGAGGAAAAGGTATATATAATGTCTAATATTGTATATCGTGAACGTCTAAACGTTTGTCGCTAATCAACAATGTACATTACTTGCGAACTATTATATAAAGCTATAATGGAAGCTTCTACTTTGTAAGAAGTATTGACTACATTATAACGCTTTTAAGATGTCTAAGCCAATCAGGAACATTAGGAAAGCAAAGTCTGAATAACTAGTTCAAAATATTGAAAAAGCCAATATAAAATTTCTAGAATGCTAATATATTAATCTTATTATGTTATGTCCCTAAAAATGCACGGTAAAATCAAACTATATAGCTATCATATAAACTATATTGGGAATCATTTCTTAATAATTTCGATATTATAAGTAATGTCTTTATAAGTAAGAATTGCTAGACTTAAATGGCACATTGCTCGTAGGACGGATGGCCGATGGGGCCGAAGAGTTCTCGAGTGGTGGCCACGTACTGGAAGACGCAGCGTGGGCAGACCCGCCACAGGGTGGACCGACAACTTGGAACAAAGTTGCGGGAACCCGCTGGATGCAGAGGACCACTGATTGGGGTGAATATTTGGGAAAGCCTATGTTCAGCAGTAGATGTCTTTCGGCTAAGATGATGATCAACAATTAAGATGGCAAGTAGATAAAACAAGCGTACGACCTGCATGATGGTAAGCGGTATCGCTAGGGCTTTGCCGACCTTGAACCTCCCTTCCCCAAGACGTTCTGGAAACTCTACTCACCGCAGGAACCCAACACAAGCTTATTTGATTGCGATATTCTGTAGGGTGAAGGTAACGCCCAGATCACAATTAAAGAAATATTTGTAACGTCGAGGATTGTCCAAGATCTAGGCAGATCAAGTCGAAGTATCTGCCCCGTGTAGCAATTAGGCAATCCCAATACGTGTTTGAAAAAAAAAATACTTTCACTAAAACGTATAGCATCCCGAGCGCGTTTTGATTGTTAAATTAATTTTTCAACGCGTCCCAAGCTGATTTTTGATCGCATGTGCAGGTATGTGACATGGGGAATTCCCCTCTGCCAGGGGAATTCCCGGTGCATATAAAAATCTCAAATGCTGGTGGAGGGAAGGGAGTCATTACACCGTGACCCGCAGGTCCCTTTGCACGGCTCGGGATAGCCGTTTAAATTCACTCGGCGCACCCCCCTGCCTCTCCGGCAGGGAGGTTTAACTTCACCCCCGCCCGCCCAACCGCCACCGCCGGAATGGCACACGTTACTGATTTGGAACGCTTCAAAGCGTTCGCAACGACTTTGCATCCGTCGCTCTGGACGGAGTACAATAGGGCCATCGCGGCCGAGCAACCCGCCGTCGTCATCGCTCAGGGCACCGAGCCCACCAGCGACCCCGCCGCGCCACACGCGATAAACAAGAAGCCCGTCCCGCGCTCCCGCTCGACGGCACCCCGCGCTCACCGTCAGACGCCGTACAAACGGCCATCGTCGCGCTCACGTTCCCCGGGCATTCAAGCCCCGACCCCAGCGCCCTCTGCGCTACCAACCAACAATTCATTTGCGTCGCTTGTTCCCGAAGCGGACACGCCGACGCTAGTAGCTACAAACGTTAGCTACTCATCCGCCAGTCCGGATCCCGGACCCGAGTCCGACGAAATGGACACGGCGATAGTCAATGATAACGAGGGCTTCACCCTCGTTCAAAAAAACAAGCCCGCCAAACGTGCATCACGTTCGCGTCCCGAGTCTCCGGAGACTCAGTCCCGCCCTCAAAAGGCACAAAAGACAGGGCTAAATAGCCACGCCCCCCGCTCCACAGCGCCCTCAGCGCCTGCCGGTACCTTTGCCGGCAGAAAGGCGCGTCGCCCGCCCCCCGTCACGGTCCAGAACAAATCGGTCTGGACAAAACTCTCAGAGAAACTGAGAGAACTCCGTATCCACTACACCCAGGCCAGTAACACGGCCAACGGTATCCGCGTCCAAGTTTCCACCTCGGACGAACACCGTCAATTTACCAGGTTGCTCCGAGACAGCAACCTCGAATATTTCACGTACTCCCTGGAGGAAGAACGTCAACTCCGGGTTGTAATCCGCCGCATACCGGTGGAAATCACACCCGAGGAGGTCAAAACTGACCTCTTAGCCAAGGCCTTCCCTGTCCGCGAAGTGCACAGAATGCACGGCGGACAATCCAAAAACAGACCTCTCGACATGGTCTTAGTCATTCTGGAACTGACCCCCGAGGGCAGAGCCATTTTTAACGTTAGGAAAGTGTGTGAGCTCTCCAGAATAGCCGTAGAGCCCCCACACAAGAACCGCAGTCCTCCGCAGTGTCACAACTGCCAGCTGTACGGTCATTCGGCACGCAACTGCCATCTCCGTCCCAGGTGCGTTAAGTGCCTCGGGGACCACGCGACGAGCGAGTGCTCGCGCACTCGTGAGTCGGCTACCCCTCCGAGCTGCGTGCTATGCGGCAACGAAGGTCACCCCGCGAACTATCGCGGCTGTCCCCGTGCCACGCGCCCTACGCGACCCATGCGCCCTACGCGACACACCCCTCCTCAGAGGACACGTCCCGCCGTAGGACAACCAAAGCCCCTGCTCACGCCAGAGGCTTTCCCCAGCCTCCCGGGCGCCTCCAGCGCCCCGGTGGCAGCCACCCCCGCGCCCCGCGCACCCCCTCCGGCCATGCGAGCTCCTCAAGCAGCATGGGTCTCCACTCCCCGCCCTCAGCCTCCTAAGGCTCAGGCCCCCCCGCCCGTCAACACGCGCCGCGGCGTTGACTACATGGTCATGCTCTTCCGCGAGCATGACCCTCAGGAAGTACTGGCGTACGAACAGTGCGTCGCTGAGTACGGTCCCGGCGAATCCATCAGGCGTTTCCCCCTGATGACAGCGACGCTAATGCGCCTGGCCCGTGCCGGGAAATAGATAACGGTTATCAATGGCACGCAATAAGCCTAGAAGCCTCAATATATCTTTTTTTAACGCGCGAAACCTCTTTCCACAACGGGACTTAGTATCCACCTTTCTTAGGGAACGGGAGATAGACGTGTTTCTAGTACAAGAAACACTTCTAAAACCCAGTAGGCGCGACCCTAAGATAGCAAATTACAATATAGTCAGAAATGACCGTGCCACCCTAGGAGGCGGCACGCTCATCTACTACAAGCGTTCCCTCTATTGCATGCCAATAGACCCTCCCGCACTTACCAATATGGAAGTGTCCGTCTGTAGAATAGGCATGACTGGCCATCCGCCAATCACGCTTGTCTCTGCATATCTCTCCCCGAATAAAAGACTCCTTCAGTCCGATCTGGAGGCGCTTTTTTCACTCGATCAATCAGTCATAATAGCAGGCGACCTCAATAGCGGTCACACCCTTTTCAACAACCCGCGCAACACCCGTAACGGGGTTATACTAGAACTACTATGCGACGTGCTCGGCTTTGACGTCATAGCACCGCTAGAGCCCACGCACTTTCAAGACAACTGTCAACCGACAGTACTTGACATAGCCCTCCTCAAAGGTGTCTCACTTCGGTTACGACTTATAGAAGTCGTACACGAACTAGACTCCGACCACCGCCCGGTTATCTTACAACTCGGGCAACCGTTCGACCCCAGTCCGCCAAAAGTCAAAATAGTTGACTACGCGATCTTAAATCGCTACTTATCCGATAACGCGACCCCGTCCAGCCTAGCTAGGATCCCCGACGTATTGGAGTCAACCGCAGACGCCGATTTAGCCATCGATTCCCTGGTCGACTACCTCCAAACCGGTGTAAGGGAGGCCTCGAGAGAGGTGCAAGCGGCAAACGAGCGCCGTTTTATACTCCCCCCCGGCTTACGAGCGTTAATCACGGAAAAGAACGCCGCGACACGTGCACATGACTCCTATCCGACGAGGGATAACACCCGTAGGTTACGACAACTTCAGAGAGAGGTTAGAACTCGCATCGGAGAGTACAGAGGTCACCGGTGGGATAACCTCTTAGAGGGTCTCAAGCCGTCCCATCTGGCTTACTGGAACCTCGCCCGCTCTCTGAAGTTAGAAGCTTCCGCCCAGATGCCGCCCCTCGAAAGGGGCCCCGATCTTCCACTCGCGTTCGATAGCGACGATAAGGCAGAATGCCTTGCCGCAAGCTTGGAGAGCCAGTGCTCCCCAAACTGCGACAACGTAGACACTGCCCACATCGAAACTATCGAGACCGCCGTTCAGGAACTCACGTTGATTCCTCCCGCGGAAACGCTAACCCCGGTCACGCCAGATGAGGTCTGTTCTATCATTAAAGGCCTTAAGCCTAGGAAATCTCCCGGTCCAGATGGTATCAGGAATGAAGTACTCAAACTTCTTCCTGATCACCTCATAGCTCTTTTGGTCTGCATCTTCAATGCAGCCATAGCCCACTGCTATTTTCCAGCCGTCTGGAAAAAAGCTATAGTTATAGGTATTCGCAAGCCCGGCAAAAAAGCTTCGCTTCCCGATAGCTATCGCCCGATCAGTCTCCTAAACACTCTAGGGAAACTCTATGAGCGGATCCTTCTGAACCGTCTCAAGGTCGTTATAGACGACAAGAACTTATACCCGCCCGAACAATTCGGTTTTCGCGCCCGTCACTCGTGTACACATCAAGTGCACCGCCTCACGGAGCACATCACGAGTAACTTCGCCAAGAGCAATATCGCTCCCGCCCGCACGCTTGCGGTCTTTTTCGACGTAGCCAAGGCCTTCGATAAGGTCTGGCACGCCGGACTGGTCCACAAGCTTCACCATTTAGAAGTCCCGGATAGGTTAGTACATTTAGTCCGCGATTACCTAAGCGACCGCACCTTCCACTACCGAGTGGAAGGAGTACTATCTACCGCCCACCCTATACGCTCAGGCGTCCCGCAAGGTTCCATTCTGGCGCCTTGCCTTTTCAATCTGTACGTCAGCGACCTCCCGAAGCCCCCCGGGGTCGAGGTAGGGCTCTACGCTGACGACACAGTCATATACGCGTCAAACAGACACAGAAAAAATCTCGCCTGCGCAGTCCAACGTGCCGTAACCACTCTCGGGGAGTGGTTTCGAACGTGGCGAATAGCTATTAATCCGGTAAAGAGCGCCGCGATTATGTTCGAACCGCATACATGTAAACTACCACGCACGGTAGGACCCCTCTCATTATTCGGTAGGAATATCCCTTGGGCCACCAAGACTAAATATCTGGGTGTCACCCTCGACTCGAAGCTTAACTTCAACGCACACGTTACTATAGTCCGGAATAGGGCCGTCTGGATCCTTTCCCGCTTGCGACCCCTGCTCAGTTCGGTAAGCAAACTGTCCTTAAGACATAAGCTTACACTATACAAGATGTGCGTCCGTCCGATCTTGACATATAGCTGCGCAGCGTTCGCACATATGTCCAAACATAACTTTGTCCGCATGCAAAGAGTCCAAAATCGGTTTCTCCGTCGCCTGCTTGACCCTCCAGCCTTCGTTAGGAACATGGACCTCCACAGGGACATGAGGCTTCCCTCGATAGAAGCCTATGTGAAATATCTCACCAGGAGATACTTCGATAGCGCTTCGAATCACCCCAACCCGCTCGTAAAATCCACCGTGAACTACGTCCCAGACAACTCGATCCCCGTTGCCAAACGTTATAAACGCCGTCCGCGAAATCTCTTTGTCGATCCCGACGACGACATCGAGAAAGCTAATAATTACTACGCATCCGCTCCCGCAACATATGCGTGCTCGCGCCCACGCCCGCGAAACCACCGTTCCCTCCGCAGGGGACGAACGGTTAACTTCGCGCCCGCACACCCGCCACGACCACCTTCCTCTGCGGCAACTCAAGCGTAGGTCCGATCCATCGGCATGGAGCCCTTGAGCCAAGCAGCCGCTCGCGCGATACAAGTGACTGTACAATCACTAGCTTTCACAGCCATACATGACACTGCATTATACACACATGCACAACACACATAGGTACATAGGTTCTGTAAGGGACCTTTTTTTTTTTTTTCTTTTTTTGCCTAGTTAGAGTAGACAAAAATTTCAGACCACTAAATACACATACACATGTTCCTTCCCTCCTCCCAGGGGGCAGAAACATGTATATATGTATAGTTAGTTTAGATCGAATTACGGATAGGGAATTAGTCAGATCGCGACTTAATTGCATACGCGCAACAGTCCGAGCCGAGGTTCGGCCACTTTGGCACCCTCGGATGTTGTTGCTTAGCTTTCGTGGCTGAGTGCCCTAAGCGCTCGCCCCCAAGCCCGGTAAAGCTGTAAAAGCCGTAAAGGCTCCAGGGCCCCTCAGGCTAACAGTGTAGTCAGTTCGAAAAAAAAAAAAAAAAAAAAAAAAAAAAAAAAAAAAAAAAAAAAAAAAATGGAGGGAAGGGGCACTAGTACCTATAAACTTTTTGCTCCGGTTCGGAAAAACCACATATTGAGGAAGTAACATCACAAAAACAATATTATATTTGAAAATCTATATCAAACTGTATGTAGGTCTGCTAAAATAATATCATATAAAATATGTATAGCAACTGCCAGCAAATGATACATTTCTAATATCATTAATTGGTAAAAAAGGACGATCCTATAATATACTATACCTATAAAGAAAATATTTATAAAATAATTATTCTGCGTCTAAAATACTCGGAGATTATTATAGCGAAAAAAGCTTTTTCACACCTTAGACATCATAAACACGTTATACTTATAAACTAGTATTGCTATCGTTTGCAACTACCCTCTATTTACCTATCTAATTAAGGTAAACAATTGTCACAAAATAGAATTTCTGATTTAGTTTATATATATAATTTAATAGTATAGTTTAATATTTGGTACGTGTTACATCTGATAAAACATTGTCGAAAGCCATGCTAAATCCAGTCTCATGCAAATAATAGCGCTTTGGCATTGTAACTCGACCGTCGATGAATTCACTCTAATTTTTTTATGTTAGTAAAAAAAACGCTAAATCTGCTTTTACTCATATCTGTAAAGGCGTAATTTTGCACGACGCTATGTAATCAATATTATGCAAACAGTTCACAATCGGCAACTGGGGGGTTACTCTTGAAACTGATCCGAATATGATTCTAATTCGATGTAACTTTTGATTCGAACTCGATCCTACAATCGTACTCTTGAACCAAAACGAATCGAAAATTAACATAGAGATTTGTTATCGTTGTTGTTGCTTTGTTATCGTTTATTTTCTATTTAGCAAATCGATTCACAGCTGTCAGGTTGCGAAAAAATAAAAACGAAGTTAGTTCCAATTCGAGCCACAGCACGATCGTGCGCTAGGTTTGATTTAAAGATTGCCAAATTGCACCAAATCGAATTTTATTCAGAACTCGAACGCGTCAAGAATAAGGCGGCTGGAACTGGATTGCGATTTTGTCCTCTATCTAAAATCTATACATACCTCTCTACATAATATTTTAGTGTTTTTATTTGAGTGATGACATATAATAAAAAAATCATACGGTTATACTCTATTCTGCACGAACTACATTTATATGAATTATAATATTGATGCTAGTGTGAAATATTGTAACATTTTCTTTTTAATATGAAAGTAATTTTATAGGTAAATACGTATTTTTAGAGTAAATATATAAAAATTGATTCATCGGCCAGTTGTAAGACACTACCATCAGTACAATAAAATAGTAAAATATTGTAATATTATATTGAAAATATATTTAGTTACAGCTTACATCATAATTTATTATAAAATGTATTATAAGATATATAATAATACTTAAATGGAAATATAAATAAATTATTGGCACAACAATTATAGTTCACACAACCTTGAGGACCTCATTATAAAATTGTTCTATAATAAAATTACATCTTTAAATGTGTAAAAAAGTAGAATGTATAAAAAAATATAATAATACTACTTACTAACATAATAAAAATAAAAAAATCATTGAAAATATTTAAAAGTAATATACTTTTATAAAGGCCCTCATACCTTTACTTTGTAATTTAAAATACCTACCTAAAACAAATTAATGTAGTTTTTTTTTAATAAACTTCAATTAAAAATATCATAATAAATATATATTTACATAATTCGATAGTATTTGCATCGAAATAAATTTGTAATAGATAAATAATATAATTTTTATATTTAGTTTTTAAACAGTTATTAACGGCTACCTATAACCCTGTATTAACGATGAGGTTCAATTCTTCCTGTTTTGATTTGAGTTCTAGTAGGTATATTAAAAACATAGAAAAATGTTTCAAATAGAGGATTCATAGCAATGCGATGTAAAGTTAATAAAAATGTTTGTGTTGATAGGTTAACTTAGTGATTTAAAACTATTATCTAAGTGAATAAAAACACCGGTCTCCTAAACGTTGATATTGATATACACATTAGCGATCGATCTTTCCTAATTTGTGTGTTGTAAAATGGAGTTCGAAGATCCGTACGTGGGCAAAATAAAAAAAGAATGCTTATAAATTGTAATTTGCTGATTACATACGTCAGTTATGTATTAAGCTAGAAGCTAAAAAAGGTAGTAGTTTTCATTTATCATCTGTAATGAAAAATAGTATATTACGCACCTAGGGAGAAAAGTAGGGCCTTCTCGCCCGCGAAATTTTGTCACCCGTGCCGACGGCGATGGTGAAAAAATCGCTGGTGGGCATGCCCTACTTTTCTTTCATGGTGCGTCTACTATTTTTTCTCACACTGGGATGAAAAGTTCGCTTCTGGTTCCCTATATGCGGTACAAAGGTGGTTCGTTTTATTTTTTTAAATTTAACTATCGTCTCATGTTGCAAGCTATCATAAACTCTTCGATAAACAAGTCGTTGCTAGGCTACCGGGAGGAAAAATGAGTTAGGCGCATGCGCGCCAATATAATCTAACAGGGAGAGGAGTCACTTTTCTCCCGCATACCGGGGACCAAAAGCGAACTTTTAGTCTCGCAATGAGAAAAACCTAATTTCACTGCTATACACATCAAAAAAGGTATAATTTTCATGCCTAATTCTTATACTTATTATATGTTATGTTATCCTCTAGCGAAACAAAGACGGTTTATATATAGGACCAAGTTCATATAAACTTTACACAGCCAGTACCTACACTGAAAAATCGTATTAACGCAAAAAAATATACGTCGAACCAGTGACTAGTAAAACAAGAAGACTGTCAATAGTCATATATAAAAATGTAACACGAAAGTTCATTACTTTCTAGGACGTGGGATGTCGCTAAGTGTTTCAAATCGATTATAAATTTGTCTATAAGAAGTCACTTATTTTTACGGTACTATAAAAATAGTTAATGGCGTTGGTCTAATGACCAGGGTCGATAATTATTGAAACAAAATAAAATGATAATAGGATGAAACCCATTGGGAAAGGAAGAAAATATAAGAAAAATGAAAGGAAAAATAGTTTACTGGCGATCTGAGGTCGGGAAGTGGGGGGGTGAGTTTTTTAAGGGTAAAAAAACGGCTTATCTCGATTTCCGGCAAAACTACAAATCCTATGGAAAAAAGTTAAATGACAAAGTTTTAGGTAATAAAAAGATCTACAACTTTTTTCACATAAGCTCAAAATTTATGTGACCATAAATAACCAAGACTTTGGTTTTTAATTTTTATCTTTTACAAAAAAAAAAAACATGAAATTTGGTGAAAACTTACCTTATTGTGTCCCAAATACACTATAATTTTATTGATTTAAAATATTTATTACCGGACATACATACATATTATAACAGACATCTGTATGTCTGTAGGACTTTTAATGGATTTTACTTGCACCGAGTACAGTGCCGAAGGTTATTTCCGAGACGAGTGAAGATATTTTTAGTATTCACTGTTCTCTGATACCCTAGTCTCTGTTGATATTTATATGGATTGCTGTTTTCTCAAACACCACTAAAAATTAAAACTACAAATCAGTTTTATTTTAAGCGCCATCTCGTAATACAACGATGCGATACTTTATACTATTTGTCTCTGATTTATACACTACCATCACGCCATCTGTCATGAGCCACATAAATGGTGGTAATAATCTATATTTTGAGTATAAATCAAAATAGCTGAAAGTTTTTATACATTATAACACTTTAAAACTAAGAAGGCATTTTTTTGTTCGTTTTAGCTAAAGGTTAATTAAAATTTGTTATTTCCAATAGCTTATATTAAATTAGAAGTGAGTCAGCGCCATCTAGATATTACAAGAAATTTAGAGCTTTTTGGGAGTTACGGTTTTTTTGTATGGCTATTGGCAGTCTTCATGTTTTACTAGTCTCTGGTCGAACGAAAAGTTTTAACGTTTTTTTAAAACTTACATCTAAATTAAGGGCATAGGAGACCAATTAAGGAATAGAAAAATCATCTATAAAACAGTAAAATTGATTTAACAACGATTCTTTAAATGACTACGAGTGTATTTTTACATAGTTTACATAGAGAAAAAAGGTAATTAATTATATTCGATACTTTGACGGCTGCAACAACTTTTACACAGAGTGTAGACATCGGAATGAGCGTCATGTTTGCCTTTGTAATGGCACACGATATGGACTAACTTTAAATTCTCCCTCGTGAATATCTGTAAGTAATACCGGTCTGTTTCAAGAGCACCCGAAGCTGACGTTTTATCGCATACGACACATTTTACATCACTGTTGTACAAACACTCGACCGCTTCCAATATTTTTGGTATAACCGACCGTGACAACTCGATCTTATGGTCTAAATTCCAAGTTTGGAATATGATTCTTTCCTCGCGACTCCTGTACGGATTGATGACGTGATCGTTTTCGTAAACGCAAGTTTTATTGTTCCACAAGCCGCCGCATTGGAACAGGCCTTTTTCGTTGCACAAACGCAACGTTTTATCGCCTTTACGATTGAAATAATATTCGTTGTATTTGTGCGTATCTAGTAAACGGCGTAAGTCTAATAGGAACTGATCGATGAGTTTCTTACCACGACCGTTTCTCGAATGCACGTAGATATCGGAAGACTGGAGAGCTGATTTCGTCTTGTAATAGTATCCTCGCATACGTTCCTTGACGCGTTTCGACATTGATTGTTCTTTTGTCTTCTCTGATGGCTCTAATCCTGAAATAGGAAATAATAGCTTTGCGTATAGCATTCATTTTAAAAATAGTTTGCCTCCTATATGGATGTCAAATTACTCGTCCCTATGTTTTTATTTAATACTGGCTGTGTCCCTCGGTTTCACCCTCGTTTGATTTTTCGGTTCTCGTCGAATGGCAAACTGGACTTCGGCCTTTAATGGCTTGGCTTCGTTTAGCTTCTGGCCTAATTTTGTATACTAATTACTTCACTTCTAAAGGACGCAGCGTGATATTATATATCTTATATACAGAACCGTCCGCCTTAAATGCAAATAGAATTTTTATAATTAGACTGGCAACACTAGATGATAGCGCGCTCAAAAAAAAAACTTTTGTCACATGAGCTTTATATTAATGTATAGACTAGCTGGTGACTGCGACTTTGTTCAAGTGAAAGTGCTTTTGATGTTCCAAGGGAACTTCGTATTTTATCTCGAATAAAAGTAGGCTAGATTTTATTAATTTTTTGTTGTAGTTTTATCATTACCCACTCTGCTTAGTCCCTATAGAATTATTTTTTAACATAAATATATTTCTTTCTTATTACTTTATTGTGTCTTATATGGTGCGGTCTCTATTTACGACTGTGGATTGTTTTTCATCGGTTTCAGTCTTATTTTAATCTGAAATCTACATTCAAATAGGTACAACTATTTTCAAGTGTTGCGTTCTAATACAGAATGTCACGATTTTATTACACGCTAGCTGTGCCCGCGGCTCCGCTCGCTTGGACTACAGAATTAATATTTTTGAAGATATAATGATAACTTTTTTTTAGATAAAGACCAAGTATCTAATGTGTAAAACATTAACCAATGGATCAGAATCTATCCTGTTGTTTTTGCGTGATCGACGCGTGCACAACGGCAAACCTCAATCATTTTATTCATATAGACAGATAGATATTCAAATCGAAATATTATCTTTTGCATAGTTCTCTTGGAACAAATATAATAATAATTATCTGATATATCTGTTGATGTCTATTCTTACGATAGTGTAACAATATTGAACCAATTTCAACAATATTTGAGTATTTGTTATGATACTTTATGTAGTATAAATATATCGCAACAAAATGTGGTTACCCGGGATTAGGTGATGTCCCTAGGGATACCACAAAAAGGCGGGAGATATCGAATATTATAATCAGATACTTCTTCTTACTGAAAACATTTTGTAATATGACAAACTAACATCATGAAAGGTTTCGTATTAGTTTTAGTCAGTATGAAGTAACCAATTAGAATATTCCGTGTTTTCGTGACAACCCTAGAAATTTAAAGTAATCTCTCATATTATTTAGTTTCTTTTCCTTTAGTAGATATAAGTTCTTTATGTGTAGGTATATGTCGCAGGTTATATCACAGGCTGTGATTTCCAAAGCTATATTTATCCTTTCGAGGCTAAATATAAGAAACCTTGGAAATAAACTGATTATTCTTAAAACGTAAGCTAACATACCTTCAAACCAACCTGGATCCTGACTCCGCTCACTGAGCATGGTCCGAGCATCATCTGCTGCGGCTATGTACTTCTGGAACACCTTAAACTTCTCCTTTATATTCGTGGTGAGGAATTCTGTGGCAGCAGCTCCCGTGTCAATATACTCCTTCTTTGTGGACCGAATCAGATCATAGTAGAAGTCAAAATCTGCAATACCATTTTTTTCTCCAATTATATATTCTGTCAGCTCTGTATATAGATTCTATAACATTTATTTACACAGACTAAGCTAATAAATAGAAAATTCAATTTTTAGGATTACTATAATTGTAATAATCTCACAATTAATCACAATGTCATCTATGTTTAGGCATCAATTTGGCTGACAATGGTAGCATGTTTACACTAGAAAGAAAACTACCTCTAAAGTACAACTGCTAGAACACACCAACAGGTGCCTGACCTAGCTCCTTTTTTGGGAAATTATATTTTCATAATTCCAGAGATAATATACAACTAAAAACTGGGGCTGATCATGACTAATGTATACAGATCAAATAAAATAGAAATTGACCATAGAAGAAATAAGGAGTACTCAGATGCAGTGCAAATGCATTAAGGGATTAATACAAACAAAGAAAACTTAAAGTTTGCAAGTATAGAGAAAAGTGGCACTCTTTTCTTTCAACCAATCCTGGTATTGATATTGCATAATAACATGGAAATGCATCAGCTTACATCAACCATTTTTAGCAACAACCAACTGTCCATAATTGGGACAGACACAGACTAAACAGAAAGTAGATTCGTCAAATGCAACAAACTTGTTTAAAAGCAATCTTGTTATAAACAAACAATTCGAATCTAGCTAAAGACATGTGAGTTTCAGAATTAATACAAATATAAATAAATAAAATGTTAATCATCCCTAAATAACCAATTAATAAAATAAACATAGAATTTTAGTGTACATACTTAAATAATTTTATATTATATTACATAATATTAAATAGTAAATAATTTTAAAGTTTTTAGAAACAATAACCAGCTCTTTGTTTTGTTCTAACAAAGAACCTATTAACTTTTGAGTCATTTAAGAGAATACTTCAACTATTTAAAATGTTTCTACAATAACGTTTTTCAAAGTTCTGTAAAATGTAGCTTACTTATTGAGATACAACATACCCGTTACCATTTTTTCTGTATTTTTTAATAATATGAAAAGTGTCTGCGGCGGTAGGGTGTCTAAGTATTCGTTGTCGTCCACCTGCGTACCATCCTCGGCTACGAAGAGACGACATTCTGCGCAGCTGACATTGAACTGAAAACGAAAAGTGCGCGAATTAGGTCATGGCAATACAGGCCAAGGACGCGACCCTGACCTATTTGTGTTACAAGGATAAACATCACAAATCATGAATAAAGCCAACCATTAAATCAATTGATACAGAATTTAAACTAAGCTTTCCGTAGAAATAATGGACAAAAATAACAAAATATAACTTACCCCTAACTTTGTGCGCGATTTTTCAATCAACTCATGCAAATTTTCAGCAGCAACGCCGATTTTTTTTTCGCGCTTCACGTCTGTAACTTTATATCCTTTTTTCATGTTTTATACCATGAATGATTCTATATAAATTTTGTATAACATTTAGGTACGTAAAATAAAAAATGAACAAACAGAACCACTCACGACGAAATCGCACCAAATTCTGATAAATTTGCCCAGTAGTGTTGCCAACCTCAATATCCAAATTCCTCTAAAATATTGTCAAAAACTCGTGAGGAAAAATATAAGCATCTTATATATTTCTGAATAGTATTTGTCTTATATTTTACCCTAAAGTACAAATCGGGATTTTTATACTTTATTATTTTTTTAAAAGGACAGTCTCAGTTTGAGTAGTGATAAGAACACAAATTTGTTAAATAATCGTTTCCCCCAAACCCTTTCTTTTAGCTAAAATCTATTGTACTACTCTACTAATCTATTATACCTTTTTTATAGTAGCTCGAAAAATTGTCGGTACTGTACCTGATGGTAATCACAGTATAATTCAAACACAACGGTGACCACCGAAAGATCGGCAATCCATCGGCGGTCGCCGCTATTATGCCGGCCTGCATAAATAACTGGATATGCATAGGCTGATCCCGAAACGCGCCACGCAAAAGCGAGTAACTATGAGCGATTGATGAGCGATGACGTGCTTGGTGCTCGCGACCCAGTCAGGCAAAACAAAACTACCACACCGCTATCGCCTTATCCTCGTTCGTTAATCAACAGGGTGCACCGCGTGCAGGTGGGGTTGGGTTGGGCACCTCCGTTCTAAAGATGTAATTACACCCTACAATACAATAACACCTTATAATTTCTTAATAAAAAATTTGTGTTTTAATAAAAGTTGTTACGTTAATAATTAGTGATTCAAATAATAAAAATCAGATCGAAATTCCAATTAGTCTTTGTGATACATGACAAACTACAACCCACAAATTATTAATTTTTTGAACCCAAAAAAATCGGTCGGCGGCAAATGTATGCACACATGTATTTGTATTTAGGATTAAGAATATCTTGCTCTATACTAATATATACATGTTAGGTTGCTCAATTGAAACAGTTTTAAGAAAAAATAAATAAAAACTACACTTTGTCCAACTGGAGAAAAAAAGAATAATTTTTTCTCAAAATCTATTGACTTTATCGAAATTTATCTAAATACAAAATTTGTTAGACTAGTAATTAGCAATCTAATTAAAAATAAATCAGATAAAAATTCCTTTTTTCTTTGAGAAATACACTTCGAAAATTTTGATGACTTTGCACCTACAGAACTCGCGCAGCGGCAGCCGGATAGACATGTTTGTTCTCATTTGATATTCAAAACTCCATTATCTACAATTTAATATAAACTAGAAGCTACTCAATAAATAACTTTTCCATAAAAAAAACAAAACTTATATTTTTTCCATTAAAAAATTGTTTTTCTTCAAAACTATTCACTTTATCGAAATTTGTCTAAGAATAAAAGTGGATTGAATTACGATATTTTACCTTATAAAATAAAAATCTAATTGAAATTTGAACTTTAAATGCCCTATGTCCCTGTTTTTCTAATCCTGAACCACTGTGCGCCGCGGTGCACGGATGCCAAATGATCTAAATCAAATTATTTTCCCACTAAACCGTATTTTTTATGAAATTGCGTCTGGCGCACCTTCACTTAACTTTCTTTCTAACAGCTGTAATGGATGCAGTTTATGGTATTTTGTCATGTGAAGAGTCTCGAATAAAATATTTATGTACATTATAATAGGAATTATGCATGTAGTTTAAATGTAGATCAAACATTTTTCTTTGGAATATTTATTCCTGTAGAATCACACCTGTAATGTTTTTACTTATTTATTCGCTTAATGTTTATATTATTTAAAATTTATCATTGTACACACGCATAAAACACTGTTCAATGTCAGATGCAGGTATAATAAAGTGTTATTTGTCTTTATTCTCCTTTGAAAAAATCACGAGAAAACACTCTCAAGATCGACTGTGTTGACGATTATGTTACTTATAGCACCAAAAAAGCCGTTATAGTGATAGAGAAACAAAATCTATAGCCCTTTCTCTTTTGCTCATCATATTTTTTACATATAGCTCTTTTAGTTATATCTCTAACTCTTTTACTTATTCTCTGCATGTTCTTCTTCATATACTTCTATATCAGAGACAAATAAACTATAGGTCTGTGCTATACACACAGACTATACATATGTAATAATATGCATTATATGAATTTACATTTTTGCCGCTCATTTTGTGGTTTTGACAAAAGAGTATGTGAATAGACGCTGGTTTTCACAAAACCGTTTAGTTACAATAATTTATTATCATGAAACGTGGAGCTCTTATTGTCATCGAAGGTATAGACAGAACCGGCAAATCAACACAAGGCAGAAGTTTAGGTAACGTTTATTTATTTAGAGTTGATCGACATATGTAAGCTCTCCACTATTTATTTTAGGAAATTCAAGACACAGGTGTATTAGCATTATCATTAATTTTTAAAATAAGTAATAGTTAACCTAGATGTTTTAAACAATCGTGTCTGTTCCATGCGGGAATATAAACCACTATCTATCCTTATAGTGTAATTTATTCACAAATATACATTATGTACATACTGTCTTATGGAAATGTGTTAGGTTGTAACTACTTCCAATATATATTTTTTATTTGCTAAATATATATGACAAGTTAGTAAATTATAGATCTATATTTAAAAATATATATTTCAGCTGAGAGTCTGAAGAAACTCAACATACCTGCAGAATACAGAACATTCCCTGATCGGACTACAGAAATTGGTAAAGTGATAAACAATTATTTAACACGTAAGGCAAGTTTACATTTTTACCAATATTTTATTCACTTTTATACTGGACATAGAGCTTAAAACGACTAGCTGTGCCTGTGGCTCCACTCGCGTGGACTACAGAATGCCATCGGTAAAGCGCCCATGCAAATCATGCTGGCCCCGCTCTACCCCACGGCAGTTGCCTGCCGGTTATTTTAAAGACGAAAAGGCCTTTGAATCCCTTGAAGATAGACATATGCTATCGCTGATTTCTTTGGAGGTCTTTTAAATATCTACAATTATGTAGAACATTACTTTGATATATCTCTTATGATTTACTTATAGTCACTGCTTATTTCGTGAGTTACTTTATCTTACAAAATAACCTGGCCACATAACATAGCTGTGAATTAAAAAAAAACCATGTACATGACCATGACAGACAGACATAGAGATTTTAAGTTTTATAATATGCATAGTAGAATCTGACTGATTATGTGAAATATAACATTGATAGAACATATTAACACATTAAAAGTCTATTCTGTGCAGGAACAAAAACCACAACATATTTGCTTAAAAATAGACCTGCACTATAAAGTTTGTCTAAAATGTACCATAAAAACATAGACATGGATATCTATCTATTTATGTGTTCTGTCAACCAAAAGACTGAAGTTTATCAGAATAGTTAGCACAGAGTACATTTGTATATAGGAGAAATAGTTAGTTTTTGTGTGAAATGCATGTGTTGATAAAATAGCACTAATACATGAATTGTAGAAAAATAGTTAGTTTTTGTGTGAAATGCACGTGTTGATAAAATAGCATTAATACATGAATTGTAGAAAAATAGTTAGTTTTTGTGTGAAATGCATGTATTGATAAAATAGCATTAATACATGAATTGTAGAAAAATAGTTAGTTTTTGTGTGAAATGCATGTGTTGATAAAATAGCATTAATACATGAATTGTAGAAAAAATATTTTAGAAAACTAACAATAAAAGCCTAGAAGAGCCTAACCTAGCCTAGCATAGAAGTAGCTGTGGAAAATATTGAAAAATCCTTTTTAGTGCTCACCTACATTATATGGAACTCCAATGCGAAATTTCATCCTACTAGACCCACCATAGTTCATTGTCTGTCAGTAGTCAATGTTAGAGTTACAAATTACATGGATATTATTAAATATTCCTAATTTAAATATTTTTCACTTTTTATTATTAATACCAAATATAGTATTAAATGGATATATGATTTTGAATACAAAATCTATAAAATAAATTGAATCTTAATTAAATAATAATTTATTATATTTAATAATTTCAGGCAGATCTTTCTGATGAAGCTATTCATTTGTTATTCTCAGCAAATCGCTGGGAGAAGGCTCATAATATGGTTAAAACCTTGGAAGCGGGGACTACCATAATACTCGATAGATATTGCTATTCAGGAGTCGCTTTTTCAGCAGCTAAAGGTACATGTTTCTTACTTGTACATGATATTTACTTATTGCATTTATAGTAAAATCCTGTATGACACATGCTTTACATAATACTATATATACTTTTTTAAATGGTGTCATGGTCACATGCAACTGTATTGTGACTTTGTGACCACCATACACATGGTGAAAAACTATCATAATACCTCACTTCAGTATATCATATCAGTTGTTTCTGTATGTCAATTTTTTACTGTGCTTAATTTTGAGTCTGATTGATACAAACTAAATTTTCAAGAAATGAAATTTGGCTTAATTAAAAGCATTTACTTATATCTCAAATTCCTCATATAAAACAATCAAAATTGTAAGTTTGTAATTTTGATTTCAGGATTGGATCTAAAGTGGTGTATGTCAACTGATTCCGGTTTACCATTACCAGACAAGGTGTTTTTCTTAACAGTTCCATTTGATATCATGCTGCAAAGAACTGGATTCGGGAATGAGAGGTTAGTTGATGAGGAGTAGGTTTTTGTTCAGTACAGTTTTTTGTATTTATTATAACAACCATGATAACTTTATCATAAATAAAAATTACTTTGTACTGAAAATAGTACCCAATTAATAAGATAATAATACTCATGATTTATCTTAGCAACTCAGCTTGGGCATATGATGAGGTTTGATTACTGCTTCAACAGTGATAAGGAATAAAGACAAAGCTTTCCCACACCACATACTTTAAAAAAAATGTTTGCCGACTTGGTAGGGTACAAAAGTTGTGACAGACTGGATTGCAACAACCGTACAGCAGGCCGATTCAGCATAATCCATACTCGCCATAGGCACGCTTAAGTGTCTTGCATTCCGTTATCAACCGGTGTAGATCCAGTAAGGGTGTTAGGGTTTCTGCATTGACAGTTGCAACCACTATGCAAGTGGTGATACACCCATTACAGTGACTCTTTTGCTTTGTTACATTTGGGTTCAGCTAATGTATATCCAGTCATTGAGAGGTGTGCAGGCTGGTATGACAGCAATAACCAGCAATCAATTGATGATCTCTCAGTATGGTGATTGTCATTGATTTTAGATTGTACTATGCTTACCAACGGGCTAAGTGTCATCACTTTGGGTGCTACTATAAAAGTGTTATAATTTGTATAAAGGTAATATTTCGCTTTTCTAGATATGAGGTGTTTGACTTTCAAAAGAATGTATGCGAGATGTATACAAAACTAAAAGATGACACCTGGGATGTATTGAATGCGAATAGGTAATGTATATTTTTTATATTAGAAAGAAATAGCAAACAGCAATAGCAATCCACATGAAATTATGTGAGACCTATAGCTGTTTATAAGTAAACTCAAACAGGATCACATTTTTATTTGAGGTCAATCACTTGTAGTTTGTTATTCCTCAGAAAAGATTTAAAAGGAATTCTTTGTACCAGTTTGCTTATTACCATCCATAGCCTTCAAAACAAAACAGTAGTGGTGGGACGTGAAACTGCTTCTTGTTATTTAATTGGAACTTGTCATTATGTCAATGTTATGTAAAAATAACTCAATCTTCAAACATAGCTTTAAAAAGATGGCGGCATCATGTTAAAACTAGGGAGTTTTTGTGGCAACTTCAAATGCATTTTCCTTGTTATTATTAATAATCTACTTCAGTTGTGAACAATAATAGGGACAAATAACATAAGTTTGTGAAATAAAATATAAACCACCACATGACATTAAGATCCCGCCCAAAAACTCAACATTGTTGCTTTGTGGTGCTGGTGTGCTGCGTTTGAACACTGCAGTAGTGCTATCTAATTATACAGAAATCATAATATTACTTATTTATTTGTAGCCAGAATTTCTTGGTAAAATGTAGTGCACAGTATTTATGTAAGACTAGCTGTGCCCGCAGCTTCGCTCGCGTGGACGACAGAAGAAATCATAATTTCTTAAAACATTAGTAAAACAAAAAAGGTGATAAATATCTATCCAGTAGTTTTTGCGTGATGCGCAAACCTCAATCATTTTATTTGTATAGACGATGCAGGTTATATCAAAGATTAAAGTAGAAAATAACAAACAAATATGTTTAAATTCAATTACTAAATAATAAAGTATTGAATATTTTGATTTTATGTAGTAATCTTGCATAACAAAAATAGATCGTTTCTTTTTTATCATATTTTATAATTGTTGTAATCTTTATATTAATTTCAGGTCCATTGAGAAAATACATGAAGAATTATTAAGCAAAACATTGAATATTGTTGAAAATTCTGCTGATAGTCCTATAGGAAACATTTGGGAAGACTTGAAATAAACATAAGATTTTATGTTTATAATATTTTGTATATATTAAGATAAACAACTTTAGCAAAAATTTCGTGCAGCATTAGCGGGTTTTGTGTTAAATCATATTATAAGGTATATGGAAATATAACTGCAAAAAAAAAGTGGTTATATAACTAATAAAGTTAAATTTATGTCAATAATTGTGTAATCATTTTCGTCCGGAAGTTTTTAATCCAAACCACAAGATATTAAAATAATGATGCCTGTTGAAGAAGGAATAAACTTGATTATACAATAAATATCTGTATTGTTTTTGTGTTATCGAGTCGATAGATTCCTGCTCGAGCTCGATGAAATCTTAAGTCGCCGATGATAATATGATTGATCGTTCTATAAATTATGGTTAATGATATTACAAAAAAATGTTAGTTTTTTTTTTTCTTTTTATTCAATTTAATAATATGGCGTTAACCATCTCTACTCTGCGTCAGCATCTACGTCAGTCAGCTTTAGGTATTCTAGTACTTTGTAATGTTATTTTTCCTTGTTGTCTACAGCCCCTACTATCTTTAAAACGAAACTACCCTAAAGATCAGCACTTTAAGTTGGAAATGATGTTATAATGATAATAAATAATAGTTCCGACAAATATATATTTATTTATTCTATATTATCTAGGTCCGATCCATCGGCATGGAGCCCTTGAGCCAAGCAGCCGCTCGCGCGATACAAGTGACTCTACAATCACTAGCTTTCACAGCCATACATGACACTGCATTATACACACATGCACAACACACATAGGTACATAGGTTCTGTAAGGGACCTTTTTTTTTCTTTTTTTGCCTAGTTAGATTAGACAAAAATTTTCAGACCACTAAATACACATACACATGTTCCTTCCCTCCTCCCAGGGGGCAGAAACATGTATATATGTATAGTTAGTTTAGATCGAATTACGGATAGGGAATTAGTCAGATCGCGACTTAATTGCATACGCGCAACAGTCCGAGCCGAGGTTCGGCCACTTTGGCACCCTCGGATGTTGTTGCTTAGCTTTCGTGGCTGAGTGCCCGAAGCGCTCGCCCCCAAGCCCGGTAAAGCTGTAAAAGCCGTAAAGGCTCCAGGGCCCCTAAGGCTAACAGTATAGTCAGTTCGAAAAAAAAAAAAAAAAAAAAAAAAAAAAATCTATATTATGTTTTGTAACAAAAGTTTAGCACCCTCTGTCTTCTGTTGCTTCAATATGGTGACATGTGGTTTGATCTTTTTCCGCAACTTGTTTGCTGTGACTTCCTTATTGCTCTCAATCAACTTTAGTGCGAAAAAACACCCTCTGTTGGTGGATAGCCACACTTTCACCTATAATATGATAGCTTGTATTAAATTATGGAGAGTATAAGAAATGAGTACAACTAATATGGTTTTTGAATGAATTTTGAAAGTGTCCACTAAATACACAAAATAAGGGTTGTCAAAATGCGCTTATGTACAAAATATAAATAAATACCTAAAGTCGCATTTTTTTATAATGGCTAATTGTTACTATATCCATATACTGGCATACATTATCGAAAGTTCTTTGGATTTATATACAGAGCAAACAACGTGATAATCAAGTGTATAAGTGTATGGTGATAATTTTATATATAAAAGTATGACCGTCACGACTGTAGATAGAATCTGTCACCGACGGTCGCCCTTGTTTTTACCATCAGGTGCTGTAGAGTCATATTGCCAAGTTTGTATTAAAAAATCATGACATAAGTTTTCCTTTGCCTTCCCCCTAGCCAAAATTCTGGCTACGCCCATTAATATCGCCCAACGTAACTTCTGAACGACTTGACAAATTGAGTTCATATTTACATAATATTTTTTTTTTGGCTATTCTTATATATAAAAATGAATGACTGAATGTTAATGTTCTCTTAGTATGTGCATCGTTCACTTGCCTGAAACGTTGTAGTTGTTGTTGGCATTTGCTAGAAAGTTTATATCATACTTAGTATCATCAACGTAAAATAGATGAAGTGTGAGTCATTACAAAGGAACATATTTCATACAGCTTAGAGATGGTTCATATGTTTTAGGATTGATATTGGATTGCACCTGTGGAAGGTTGTAGGCTACATACCATTAAGCTTTTCCATAGAGGCTAAACAGTAATAAAAAATTACAATTGGGTGTTGTGCTGCGGCATAATATAATAAGATAAAGGATCAGTAAAGATGCTTGTCAAGATGTGGGTTATTTGTTTGATCCGATATTTAGTGAACATATCATTGATGTGACAATAAATAAATAAAAAAAGCATTGGCACATGAATGAAGTCAAGGACATCAGCAAGAATTTCATTGTAAATAGAAAGCTTCACTTACAGTTTTATCATCTAAATGCTCTGCAATAACTTCACCGAGTGACCCCTCAGTGTTGTCTTTGTCTAAAGCGGCGAGTTTCTTTAGGCACATATGTATACCAGCATCCTCTACAGCGAGTGTTTCGTTCTTGCCATCTGCTGTTATTCTCCAGTCTGGCCGACAAATCGACTTTCCGAGTGCACACAAGATTTCTTTTGATGGTTCTGTCAATTATTTTGACATAAAATAAAAGGGAGGTAGGGCACAGAGAAATTTCTTTGGAGATTTCTCTCTACTCGAGACAGTCCGACTGGTGGAATACCTCCACCATATAGAAGATCAAAACCAAATGAACTAGTGTTGTGTTCCAGCTGTGAGTAGGGTTTCCTGAGCTTTTTAGGGGAGGGGGGGGCAAGGTCGACAACGCTCTAGTGATACCTATGATATTACAATAGCCGCTTACCTTCAGGCGGGCCCTATGCATGTTTGCCACATTTGTTGTATAAAAACAATGATAAATTATGCATTTATGGCTCATTATAGTTACAGACATGGTTGTCGAGTGGAATAATGATTTCACTTCCGATCGAGCCTCCGCATGAATCAACGAATTTTACGCTAATTTCAATTTGGTAACACTATGGGCTGACGCTGAATGAAAACATCTCGAGGAAACCTAAACGCATGAGAAATGTTGGAAAATAATAGAATTGTGGCGTTCTCGGAGTTTGAAATTACCATTACGTCGTGGGCTGGCGCAGTGATTAAGCCCGTGCCTTTCTTGGGGAAGAGCCTTTTACCCAGCTGTGGGACACTTACAGGCTTTTAATCTTATATTATGTAGATGCTGTATAATTCTAACAATATTCTGATAACTAGACATTGTTTTAAGATGTGTACTAAAACTTTTAAGTTATTGGTTGTTAAATAATTTCGGCTCAGGTTAAACATGTAATTTTTTGTCATAATAATAATAAAGTTGCAGGTCTGTTCTACAATAGAAGCCAAATACTTACCTATGGACAAAAGAGCAATAGCTAGCAACATGTTAGTTTTACTACTGAGCCAAAATTCAGGATCACTTTCTATCTCATTCTTCAAACCGGGCAGTATTGCTTCTCTAAGTTCGGTAACACGTATTTCGGAGTCTTTCTTCGAAGTACCACTCTTAGCGCCCTCCTCCAAGAACTTTATAAAACTTGGATGAAATGCTGCCGAATCCTTTGGCTTTACCAACCAGTGTAACACCTGTGAATAACACAAGTTAAGAAAGTATAACCATTATAATATAAGCCTAATAATATTACCCACGGTATATCTGCCTACTTTCATTTTAAGGGTTAAGGGTTACACTACTTTTATTTTTCTATTTGTCTTTTACTTAAGTAGAATTAACTGTGTATGACTGGATCGCGACCGCCATATACCAGAGAGCTAGAGCACAGAAAAATGTATTTGGGGATTTCTGTCTAGTTGGGGCAGACCAACTGGTGGAATACTTTCACCATACAGAAGATCCCTGAAATAACCCTGTCTTGTGTTACTGAGGTGAGTAGGGTTTTTAGAGCTCCTTGGGATAGGGTGGTTCAAGATCGGCAACATGCTAGTTGATACCTATGGTATTATAGGCTCCTAGGTTCCCATAGACTAAGTTCTCCTAGCATCTCATAGGTAGCTGGGCCGTATGCTTGTTAAATATTTTAGTAGTATAAAAAAACACCTGCTACAGTGACACGCTTAGGTGTGTCGTGTTCCGGGAGCAGCTGGTGTATATGCATTAATAACGAGAGGTGACATGAATCTGTACCCGTCCAGATCATGAAACACCATCTCATACTATCAAAGTCAATCAAAACTTAGTACAATCAATACTTTTGATTTGTAGTGTTTCGGGATCAGCCAGCTTCAAAGCTTTAAAGTGTATGATAGCGATGAACGGCGATGGATTGCAGACCCTCAGTAGTTATTATCCTTGTTATGGGTTATACTGTCTTACCATCAGACACAGTGCCATCACTTTGTTGTCCGAATATATGAAAAACTACCATGAAATTAACATGTGATTACTTGATAACATAAAAATGTTTGAAACTAATAATTTTTTTTTTTTTATTGGGCAATTGTTTTCCATGGAAGAAAAAAATTTGGGCACCAGAAGTATTAGTACTATTGGGGTAATAGTATTTTTCAAAATCTCATTACAAAATTCTGTGATATTTCTATAAAAAATCCTGAAAATCTGTTACTTACCATATTCCCCCAATGGTCTTTAGCAATGTCTTTAAGATTACTAGCCAATGTGGACACAATTGTCTTCTTTACGAGCACTGTGTCGTCCACAGAATCAAATATAGTTATCAGCAGTCTATACCCAGATTTATGTTTGCTCAATGGTACAGCATGCTCCTTTACCACTTTCAATAAAGTCTGTGAAAGAAATTGTAATCATTTTTACTAAGCTTTCAGATACTGACCCTATATTGGCTATAAAGTATAGAGTACAATAAGTTCTGCATGCAGATTGATATATTGTCACACCTTTTTATCCTTGTTTGTGCCTTGCCACACACATATACTAGCAGTATTGACACCGGATAGTGAATTACTGATAGGAACAATTAGTGGGCTGAGGGTTGAAATCAGTTCAGCTCGATCTTCTGCACTGCATTCACGGATATAATCATAAAGTACAGAGTGAAATAATCTGTCGAGAGAAAGAAAGGTGTTTAAGCATAATCCATAATCTTGTTTCTAAATCATGTGAATGAAAAATAACAAAAGAATTAATATAACTAATAATAAAAAGAACTGTAAAAGTCATCAAGTTATATAATAAATACAGAATGGAAACTTTTTTTGGGTGATTAACTGCATTAACATCAATTTTACAGTTGAACAGTTTGTTTTATAACTGGTATTATGTATTGAAATGGAAAACTATAAAACTGATTATCTTTTCAGATAAAAGAGAGGCCTTTTATCTTTTACTAACAATTATTATGTTTCATTGTAATTTTGCTTAATTATTTATTAAGATATATTAAATATGGCTGTTTATATATCAAAGGCAAGATAATGTCAAAATATTGTAGAATACGTACTCGCCATCATGCAGGTTTTTGTCTAAAACGCGCTGTATATTCGCCTTGCAGGACTGCAATATAGCTGTTTTCATTTCCGGACTGTCTTTGTATGTATCTGTTAATGTTTTTACTTTATCATCTTTTGACTGAAAAATAAAACATATTCTGGTTAGAAACTGGCTACTCAGGAAACAGAGAAGACAATTCAAAGGAGATATAGTTTTTTTTTAGTTATTTAACTAGTAGTATTTGTGGATTAGCAATATGGTGGTCTATTAATTCATTCTCGCCTCTACAATCACCAGAGTCTTACTAAATTTTTTTCAGTTTTTTTCTTTTTACAGTCTAAATTGTCATATATATAATAAATAAAGATCAAACCTACATTTTTATAAATGTCCCCATAGAACTCCTGTTGCATATGTATCTTCTCTTTTTTTGTAGCAAACTCCCCATATGCATAATCAAGCACAGGTGCACTTATAGAATGAGTTGCTAAGGACACAATATGTCCAAAAAACTTTTTTAATACCTCATGCCTTATGTAATCTGTACCATATTTTAGAATTCTTTTAACTGCATGATGCGCATATTTTGACTGAATCATTTGCACCATTATATCAAGTAATTCCTCTGTAATTTCATTCTTGACATCCTCGGGACTATGCTTGAGAAGTACTTGAATAACTCTGCTCAAGTCATGTGTTAGAGCTATTGATTTGTATTGGCCTTTCAACAGTCCATGTAGCTCTTTACATGAATTTATTCTAAAATCTTCCTTTACTACTTTCCTGCAAGAATCTGTAAGCTTAGTTATTTTATTTGCACATTGCTTCTTTCTTCACAATTAAAATAATAGAAAAATGATAATTTTCTTTTTACATGTCTAATATATTCAATTATAATATAATACCAGCTAGTAAATGTTTCAATGCTGGAGAAAGGCCTGTTTCTAAAAGAAGGCACAGGATTAATCACCACACCAGCCCACAATATACTAAGGATTTCAGTTCAATTACCTAAGTTTTAATCAGAAAAGGGGTGCATAAAAAAGCCTCTATGAGTGTGCATTCTGAGCAGTCAGTCCTAATACCAAATATACCGACTGGCCAACTTTTTACCAAAGCAAGAGTTATTGTTATTTGACATAGAACTTGTGATAAACGAAGAAGAACAAGATCAAGTCTATATTTTTGTATTTTGTAGAACATATTTAATGCACTTTTCAAGTACTTAGATAATTAGAAATTTACCTTTGAATTTGTGCAGCAAGCAATTTGGCTTTGTGAGAGACTTCAAACACTTCAGCTGTCGCTTTAGCTTTACGTCTCACTATCCTCAATTGCTTTTTTTCTTTTTTCATCTCAGACCATTTGGGTTTTTCTCCATTGTTTTGATCTTTCGAAAAGTCTGTTTTACCTTTATTATTACCAGGTTTACTGAACTTTTTGCCTTTACCTTTTTCAAATACCTTAGCACCTTTACTATCTTCAAATTTCTTCTTCTTTAACTCTCCTACATTTTTATTATTTTTACCCCCTTTATCCGATTGCTTGGTGTCTAATTTGGAGTCACTAAATTTTGCTCTTTTAGATGGTGCTATCGAATGCTCACCGATTTTTCTTTTACTAATCTTATGCATGTTCTAAAACCTGTGGATGAAATAATTCCAAGGTTATAAAAAATTACATACTTACTGAGCTTTTATATAAAATCAAAATTTAAATAAAACATTAATTATATTGTGTTAGAATATCACTAATAAACTACATTTAAGTATATAAACAATACAAAATCACCGAAAACAGTACTCTATGCCGAAACTGCAATACCACGTGCAAATACAAACAGCCACAAACAGCACAGAGTACGTAGAGGAAACAGCAAAAAGCTAGGCTATTCACCACCGACTACAAAGAGGCAGACAATACAGATTAAATATAATAAATACCGATATTTATTCACTATTAAATAGTGTTAATTATCAAACCCCGATAATAGAAGCGCAATCCTCTTTCATTCCTTTGAAAGATGTGATAAATTTCTCCCCATTAAAACATTAAATATAATGTTATCTGGGTGTCACCCTGGATAAACATCTGAATTTCAAGGCACATGTCGATAGAGTGCGGAAGAAGGCCGCCATGGTCTCAAGCCGCTTGCATAAGGTATGCTCGAAGAGCAAAATGTCCTTCAGACATAAGATCACGCTCTATAAAAACATGTCTCAGATCAATTTAACATATACTTCACCCGTTTTTGCTCATGTGAGTACACCTGTTCTTAATAACTTACAAGTAGTTCAGAATCGCTTTCTGTGAAGGGCGGTCGGTGCCCAATGGTTCGTTCGCAACGTAGACCTTCATAAAGATATGGAACTACCTTCGATCGAATCTTACATTAAGTCCCTATCAAATAGTTATTTTGAAAAAGCGTCGATCCATTCGAACCCACTAGTGGTAGCAGCCACAAGTTACATTCCCGATCCAGACATTGGGATGTCTAATAAATACAGACGCCTTCGCGATATATTACCCAACCCCGACGATAAAATCACGGTAGCGAACGCGATATACCCGCCTGTTTCTAATAATCAAGCGTGTTTGCACCCACACCCGCGTAATCACCGGGGCGGGCGGCTAATTTTGCTCCCGAACACATGTCACGACCGCCTTCTCCTGCAGCGACTCGAGCCTAGGTCCGATCCTCCGGTATGAAGTCCTCAAGCCTGCTGCTCGCATGATACAGTGACACTGCATTCATTAGCTACCTACATACAGTCATCACACTGCATTATGCACACATGCACTACATTCAGGTACATAGGTTCTGTAAGAGACCTTTTTTCTTTTTTTTTTGCTAGTTAGTCTTAGACCGATTGACAGATTACTAAATACATATACGCGTGTTTCTTCCTTCCTCCCAGAAGACAAGAGACATGCATACTTGTATAGTTAGTTAGCTCGAATTCGGATAGGAATTAGCTAGGTTCATATACGCGTTCATATCGCGATGGTTGCATATACAGCAACAGCCCAAGCCGGGGTCGGCCACTTTGGCACCCTTGCGCTTGTTGCCCTTTTTCTCGGTTAAGTGCCCCCAGCGCTCGTCCACAAGTCCGGTGAAGCCGTTAAGGCCTCCTGGCCAACAGTATAGTCAGTTCGAAAAAAAACCGTGTGGTATCGTGGGACACCAGATAGGAACGAAGTTGATTATTATAAAATATTAATTTCAAGTTCTATTGGAGGTGTAAAAAAAATAATTATTTGGGTATACATTTTTATTATGATATTTTTATCGATAAAAATAAAAATAACTACTTTACAAAATTATCTTAACACCTTTATTTTATTTACAATGATTTATAAAATGATATAATAATAATAGCAAACTGCAATAATAAAAATTAAAAGTGTGTAACCGTCACATGCGATTGAAGTAAAACTTAAATGGTCACCACCATCCCGACGGTCACTACCCCCCAATGGTCACCACCACCCCGACGGTCATAGACACGGTAATGGATGGTTAGACACTGTGTAGTCATCATACATAGACTATAGATAAAAATCTTACGGCTTTTTTAACGTTACGGATTTTTTTTTGCCGGCTAGGGTACCGCTCCGCAACGCCCCATAAGGAACTAATACCTGTGAACTAATACTAATACAGGAACTAATAGAACTTCATAGTTGCAATATTTTAACTTTTTTGTTATTTGTTGTAGTAAAGTCAAGAAATAAAGTTCTAATAATAAAGTAAAAAAAAATAGGTTCGTAGTTCGTAGTGATTATGTTGTGAACACTTTTTACTACTAGTAACAAAGTAGTGAAAATCTGTCGCAGATACATCACCTATAATAGACAGATGTCGTTAAATAATAATAAAAACGTTGTTCGAAGATACCATAGCATTGTTACTAATGTTACTATACGTAGAGGATACCTCTTATTAGTCTGTGGTTACTATTTTGTTTTAGGTTCAATAAAATTTTGTACATATTTGTTTCAACTGAATAAATATGGAAAAGTAGGTAAATCTCAATTATGACTGATATAAATAAATACCTAGAGTCACAATTAGCCCTCGCAAAACAAAGATCTGAATATAAACACAAAAACAAAGAAACTGTTTCTGACAGAAGTAAAACTGCTGCTGAACAAATTTCTAAGAAACAAGTTCATTGTTGCAACAATAACAAAACAACAAGAAAAGCTAAAGATGTTTTATCGACGATCAAATCGACCATTTCTGCTAAAGATTCAGATGAAGAAGAGTATTTACCTTCTGAAGTTGAAGAAGACGATGTAAACATTATTACAATAACAAAATCATCACGTACAAAACAGAATATAAAGAAAATATCTGACGACGGAGATAAAGCTTTATATGATGACAGAATTAAGAATTGGTACAAAAATTTAGAAGACGCTTGTGTAGGTAATTTCTTTGGAATACCCAGTTCAGCAGATGTACAATATGTTCTTAATGGCAACAAAGATATCAAAGAAGTTCATGAATTACATAATGGTTTTCTTGTACCAAATTACATTTGGAGACAGTTGTATAAATTCCAAAGAACAGGAATCAAATGGCTGTGGGAACTGCATCAATTGCAATCAGGAGGACTGCTTGGTGATGAAATGGGCTTAGGAAAAACTATACAAATTATTGCTTTTCTAGCTGGACTATCTAAAACTTTATCAGGACCTTGGAATGGCCTTGGTCCAAGCATTATTATAGCACCAGCAACTGTAATTTATCAGTGGGTATTACATTTCCACTACTGGTACCCGCTAATAAGGATAGCTGTACTACATCACACAGGATCTCATGCGGGAACCCACAATAAATTAATTCGAGACATGTACAATGCTCATGGAATCCTATTAATGACATATGCAGGTGTAATGAAATATCACAAAGAATTACTAGCAAGGAAATGGCATTATATAATTTTAGATGAAGGCCACAAGATAAGAAATCCAGATACTCAAGTAAGTAAAATTGTAAAAAGATTTGAGACACCTCACAGAATTATCATAACTGGATCTCCAATGCAAAATAGCTTACAAGAATTATGGTCTCTATTTGATTTCATGAGACCAGGACTATTAGGGACATATTCAGCATTTATGGAGCATTTTGCATTACCAATAACCCAGGGCGGCTATGCAAATGCAACAGAGTATCAAGAAGCTACTGCACTGGAGATAGCTAAAGCTTTAAAGACTATTATCACACCTTATATGTTGAGAAGAACTAAGGCTGAAGTGCAGGAACATATTAAACTTCCAGAAAAAAATGAGCAAGTTCTTTTCTGTGCTTTAAGTCAAGAACAACGGGATTTATATATGGGATATCTCATGAGTGGTACTATAAGAAGTGTATTAGATAAAGATAATAAATATGGAGACCCTTTGAGAGCTAGAATATTGGTTGCTTTGTCAACACTCAGAAAAATATGTAATCATCCAGATCTATATCTCTATGAAGCTCAAGGAGATTATGAAGAGATAGATGTTGATAGTTTTGGTCATTGGAAAAGATGTGGGAAAATGACTGTAGTTAACTCTTTATTAAAGATTTGGCAAAAACAGGGTCATAGAGCTCTAATCTTCTCTCAGTCAAGAGCAATGTTGTGTATTTTAGAACAATATTTGCAAAATCAACAGTTCAAATATTTAAAAATGGATGGTTCTGTTAATGTTGGGCAGAGGCAAAATTTAATAAAAACTTTCAATGAGAATCCCGAATATATAGTGTTTCTTGCTACAACAAGAGTAGGTGGTCTAGGTGTTAACTTAACAGGAGCAGACAGAGTTATAATCTATGATCCTGATTGGAATCCAGCGACTGATGATCAAGCCAAGGAGAGAGCTTGGAGAATAGGACAAGAAAGAAATGTCACTGTTTACAGGTTATTATCAGCAGGAACTATTGAGGAGAAGATTTATCAAAGACAAATTTTTAAGCAATTTCTAAGCAATAAAATTTTAGTTGATCCACATCATAAAAATGTTCTAACAACAAGCACATTGCAAAGTTTATTTACTTTTGAAGAAGCAAACCATGAAGGTGATACAGAAACAGCATCACTGTTTAAACATACCAAAGTGAATGTTGGAAAAAATAGAAAACATAAAAATGGTGACATCCTACTAAGTTCTGGTGGTTCATTTTCAAAATATAAATTAGAAATTATGAGGAAAAGGGCAAAAGAGATAAGTAAAAAAATTTCTGAGAATGTAGTAAAACATAAAGAGAATAACATTGTAAGAGATTGTAGAGAAGAATATAAAAAGAAAAGAGAGTTGCTGTTGAACGCACCTAAGATTGAAAAACCTGAAATTAATTTGGTTGATGATGAAGTGACAAATATTCCATTTGAAACTATCTTGTCTGAACTAGATATTGTTAACTTGCATATTAAAAAAAATTATGAAGAAAATTTACTTAAGGAAGTACTGGCTAGTCAGAGTAAAGAAGAAAATGGAACAGACATGCCTGTGGAAATTGTAGAGGAAACAAATGTCAATAGCATAAACGTAAGCTCTAAGAGTTTAGGAAAAGAAGAGCCTGAGAAAAACTCTAATTCCAAACACAATCCAGAACATAAAAATCACAAAAGAAGACATTCCCCTGTTTCAAATTATGAAGTCGAAAATTTGGTGGCTATAAAGAAAGTTAAGAAGAAAAAGAAATATAAAAAAGAAAAGGATAAACAATGTAATGATGATGATTATGTGTTAAGTAAACTATTTGCTAAAGCCACAGTTAAAAATGCATTGCAGCATGACATAGTTGTTGGTTTAGCTGAAAAAGAAAAGAGACATAGAATAAAAGAAGAGGCAGCAAAAAGAGCAAAGGATGCAGTGAGAGCCATAAAATTTTCAACATAATACTCTATTTACAAAATAATTGTGTAGGAATGTGTTAAATAATTGTTATTTTATAAGAAATATAATATCTCTTTCTCTTGTAATTTTGATCTTCTTTTATTGGATACATTTCAAACAAAATGAGCACGTAAAAACATTGAATTGCAGTAACTAAGCTCTTAAAAACATAATACTAGGAAAATTATCATTTTTCATTAGGCTTAGGATTAGGTAGTAGATAAAATAATATAATGAAACATTTATGTGAATTTATAACTCCATGATTAGGATAAATTGTTGCTTCTTATCAAATAAGTGTTTACTTTCATCTTTAATTTCAATACCAGAAAACACATTTGTGCATAGGATTCAATATACTCTTTGTCTTTAACCATAAAATAACATTTATTATATATACATTAATCCTCAATATAATATACAGGAAAAAGGGTATTTTGTGATTTAATCTATGCCCACTTATACATATTACTTATCTAGAGGTAAAGCTTGTAAATATGCTTGTAGGAGGTAATCTCTGTAACTACTACTACTATTCTTTATTTTACTAACAGAAAGCTACGAGAAGAACATCGATGAATAACAAAAAAGGGAGAATTTGTGGTTGAACGAAAAAGCTATCCATGATCTTCTATATCGTTTCGCTCTTGGCAGAGCGGTCGTGGTCACATAGAGGCGTCTACGTCGGTGGTAGAAGCGGATCCACTATCCAATGATAGTGGTTCCCATAAAGGATTTGTTTTCACTTTTTAGAAAAAAAAAATATTATGATTTCAATGCAGTAATACATGTTAGCAGCTCGAATCTATTTTTTTTTAACTTGCAACACTTGTCAAAAATGTCAAAGCGATAGCTACCTACTCGTTATGTGTCTACGGTTACATACATTTTTGGAAATAACAGAATAAATCCGAATAAAATAGTACGAGTGTAAATGTCATACACAAGTTTCCTTTAAAAGGAGTCATTTAGGTTTTCTTATAACCATGTTTTAATGAACTAACCGTTTATTTGTGATCTGTACCCGACACGACTTCGTAGGCTTGTGTAGCGTTTTGTCGTTAAATTTTGGTGTGTTACAGTAGAAGATAGCTGTATTCGTGCTTCGTCTTGTTTAGTTAGTGCCATAGAAATGTCGGGTAAGAGGAAACCGCCGCCACCTGGATTTAACTTCAAACCACAAGAGGAGCAGGTTGTGTGAGTATACATACTATTATGTAAATAACTTAGATTTGTTTGTATGTAAACTCGAATCTATGAAACCAGCAGACGATTGTATAAAACTATCTTCGATTTGTACTTTATTACTAGTCTAGTAATGTATGTAATTATATTTTCCTTATAGAAAGTTTAGTTTTAAGGATGTTAATTGATTTTGTTAAAAAAATGTTTTATTTACCAGAGCAACTATTAAATAACCAGTTGAGCGCATAGGATTTTAGCTGATTATCCTTTGTATAGTTTTCATAAAGTACAAATTTTGGTTATTATCTTCTCGAAGAATCAATTGATAGACAATGAGAATTCCCCACAAATAATTTGAAATCGGAATCGTATATTACTGTATATATTATATATTTGTAAAGTTTATTTTACTATTGAATATATATAAATTAAATTTGTTATAATAATTTTATTCTACTTTTATTCATGAAAGGTTGTTTATCTACAAGCTTGATTGTAAGTTATGTTAATGACGTAAGGCGGTACATGTGTGATTATTAATTTGTCTATTATAATTCTGTTTAGATATCATTTTTTTTTATCAGTACACAAATCTGAATCTGTTAACATTTTAATAATATAATGCATAATATATTTAATAAATAATTTAATTCATGACTGTAAAGATACAATACATTCTCAGTTTGTAGTAAAACAACCTCTAGAACTGGAAAACAAGTACTAACTTACTCTCTGCACCTCTTGTGTTTATTCTTCCTCTATAAATATTATAATACTCAATGTCTTTCTGTCTGTCTGCCCGTTTATGTTCTTTTCACATGAAAGCATCTTATCCGATTTATATGTTTTTTATTTTAATTAATAGCTATGTTATCTGGCCAGGTTATAGGCTATATTTTGTTACCTTAAGTAACATATGAAATAAGCAGTAGCGATAATGGTGAATCAATTCAGAAAAAAAGATGCACTTGGGGAGCTTTAATGGCTTACGCTGAGTAAACCATACGAGACACATTAAATTTACATTCTACATAATTGAAGAACTTAAAAAGATCTACAAAAAAGTCAGCGATAGTGTATACCTTCTAGGGATCACCCACAAACAGCAGTTTTGTGTTTCGTCTTTTGGGTGGGGGTAGCACAATTTGCTTTTACACTAGACCGATGACATTCTGTAGTCCACACAAGTGATGCTGCGGGCACAGCTAGTACATTTATTAATATAGATTATATTTAGTACTTATTCAACATGAGATGAGTAATCTAGAAATTCAAAGGCTTATCCACTATTAGTATGGATTAAAGTGTTGCCATAGAAACAAACAATTATACAAACAACCAACAAGTATATACAGTAATAATTGTACAATATAAGATAATATACAAAATATACTTGTTTTGTTTACTGGGATTTTACTTAAGACATTATCATGTTATGTATGAATCTAAACTGGTCATGGGATACTCTTAGAAAGGGCATATAGTCCTTGTTTCTTTCTAAAAATTTAAGTCTGCAGATTCCATTAAGATCACTTTTGGCAATTATAACTTTATAATTTTGATATATTTAATTTTGCCATGGGAAGGTGAGATTACAATTGCCAAGGAATTAGGAGGCTGTAAGAGTTACATGACATTATAAATTAAAATTATCTGTAAAAATAATGAAACTAAAAAATATCTTTAAAATTAAGGAAAGAGAACTAATCATATGCCAATTCAATATATATTTCATACCTGTAAACTTATAAAGTACACTGAGCCCATAATGATGGCCTGAGATTATCAGAAATCAGCTTCTTTAATAATTTATGGCAGGAACAAACATATGTCTGTTGGTATGTTAGGCATTGTCCTTTATTGAAAAAAAATAACATGTTATGCCACAATAAGTAATTATTTTAATATTATAAAAATGTATCTGATAATCAATTGTTGTATTTAACACAGCAGTAATGGAATAACTTCCTTCTATATTTCCGTACAGGACTCCTCCAGGGAATTTAGACAAGAAAACAACTATAACAGTTGATGACAAAACATTTACTGTTCATGCTGATGACTTGGTGAAGATTTGTGATCTTGGTCGTGGTGCCTATGGTATTGTGGAAAAGATGCGACACATCCCCAGTAACACTGTCATGGCAGTCAAGGTGAGGATTTCCGTTTTGATCATTTCATATTTATGAGTGAGTAGAAAAATTAAAGATGCCAAAAACAATAATTGTAAGTGAGGATTGGTATTAATGTCTATACAGTATTTTATTATTAGATACAATAGGTAACTATAGGTTCTATTTGGAGCAGTAAAATATTTTCTAGACTTTTATTTTTATAAATTTGCATACCCTCAATACACATTTCTCATGCACCTCTGAAAGACCGATAGAGGATGCTTTTTTGCAGTAAAGTTTTACTTTTTACCTGGTGGACCTCAATAATGCAGAGATTTTAAACTAGTCATGTGGTTCTCTATCACCCTGTTGGCAAGCAAAATAATAACTTGATTTTGAAATAGTATGTAATCACTTGTCTTAATGCACCCATGTATCACCAACCTGAATAAAACTATACCCGTGATTTCTATTGTTTTCAGAGAATTACAGCAACACTCAACAATCAGTCTTTAGAACAGAAACGCCTGCTGATGGATCTCGATGTGTCTATGAGAGCTAGTGCCTGTCCATACACAGTACACTTCTATGGTGCAATGTTCAGAGAGGGTGATGTCTGGATTTGTATGGAGGTTATGGACATGAGTCTTGACAAGTTCTATGCTAAAATCTACAAAAACAAACGTACCATACCGGAAAATATTCTTGGAAAAATTGCATTCTCAGTTGTCAGCGCTCTCCATTATTTGTACTCTAATCTCAGGGTTATACACAGAGATGTGAAGCCATCAAATATACTGATCAACAGAAAAGGGGAAGTAAAAATGTGTGACTTTGGCATATCAGGACATCTGGTCGATTCTGTCGCCAAAACAATTGATGCTGGCTGCAAACCTTATATGGCTCCAGAAAGAATTGATCCATCGGGTAATCCGAGCCATTACGACATTCGCAGTGATGTCTGGTCCCTCGGCATCTCTATGATCGAGCTCGCGACAGGCACGTTCCCGTACAATACATGGGGAACACCATTCGAACAATTGAAACAAGTTGTTAAAGATGATCCGCCAAGACTGCCAAGTGGGAAATTTTCATCTGAATTTGAAGATTTTATAGTTCAATGTTTGCAAAAAGACTATAGGGAGAGGCCGAATTATGACGCTTTGATGACACATCCATTCTGTCAGGAGCACAGTGAAAAGGAAACGGATGTGGCATCATTCGTACAAGAGATACTGGACTTACCAGATAATTTGTAATTATACGAAGATTTATATTTACGTACCTATAAGTACAAGTGTTTAGATTACTAACAATTATGTAGAATATTAATGGAGAGATTGCAATTTATTATGTTATTAACAAATTAATTTATGTACGTATAGTTAGTGGGAATACTGAAAATCATATTATGTATTGTAAAGCCAAGTTTTTAGTTGGCGAATCTTGTGTAGAACCCAGGACATTTCCACGGAGAAGAGTGATACAGTCTTGTAGTAATTCGTAAATATCATAAAGATATTTGTGACATATGAACTCGATTACATTATTGACTGCTATACATTATGCATCACAAATTAGTTAGTTGTAATAAAATATTGGTTTTTATTATTATCTTTCATTTTCCTTATAATTGTTCCAATTACCTTTTGTAAATTATGCATCATCAAAAATGACAGGACATAATGTTCTAGAAATCTTCGCAATGTTTAAAGAGCCAAATTCGTGGCCTGGAATATTCATTATATAATAACGGGAGAATTTACATTTCTAATATTTGGTATGTTGATGAACGATCGAAGTGGGAGCCTGACTTTATTTTTGTTACATATAGAAGAAAGTACAGACTTATTTTTTATATATTTGGAATTGATGTCTACACAACTATATCTTAAGCGCGACCATCAAAAATGGTTTGCGGGACGCGGGAGGGGAACAAGGCCAACCCATAATCTAGTCTGTTACCGGCCGCCGCGCCGGCAACAATAGACGTTTGTCATATGGGTTTACGCGGTTTTATTTTTGTGACTGCTACACATGAGATTATTTTACTAAGGTGGAATTATATGGACGCTGCGCTTTAAAGAATATACAGTCAATAAAAAGTAATGCTTTAACTAGTTTTTAGTCAATTATATTGTTAATATATACTTACCTACAATTAAATTTTATTCAAAGAAGTTTGACTTCAAAAGCGTGTAAAGATTGCACGCACAATTTGTTTTTAATTATAAAAAGCAGTAGTGTTTTGATTCGCGTTTCATTAGTACAAGGTTATATATATATTACTAGCTGTGCTCGCGACTCCGCTCGCGTGTATTACAGAATGCCGTGGGTCGAGCAGACGAGCGAATCATACTGCCTCCCTCCCAATCACAATCACGGCAGTCGCTCGCCGGCCTTTTTAAAGACAAAAATGCTTATTGTGGATGATCCTTAGAATAGAGAATTAGAGACATATAAAAAAGCTTAAATAGTTTAAAATATTTATTTAAAATCATCAAAATACAGAATATAAATAAGTACAAAATACGTACTAAGTACATACGTCATCATTTCTCTTATAATTAAATATTGGCTTACATAGGACTTCGTTTGAATGTAAACAATTCCTACTAATTGACTAGATGAGATAATTGTCTTTAAAAAGGTGAATTCATTCCTAGTTTAGTACCAAAGTCGAGGCGGGCGCGTCGTTGGTTGCGGATATCAGCTCTGTAAGGAAATACAAAATAATCACATTCTTTTTAATTTATAAACACATAAGGTAAAACCACCAGTAATTGACACTGCACCAATAGTTGACACTCTGACGAAGAAAATTAAATATTAAGAAAAAAAAGGAAGCCAAAGATCGAGATGACCAAAATCACTGATTACTGATATATTTTTAATGTTATAAATACATATAGGTACAGTCAGTTATAAAAGTCGGTTAACAAACTCAAGACTTCAAATCAATTTAGTATCAAATATTTAATTTTCTTCGTCAGAGTGTCAACTATTGGTGCAGTGTCAATTACTGGTGGTTTTACCTTACTTATTATTTGGGAAAACGTTATTTGAAAAATATTTAAATAATACAAGCATACTATGTTTTATATATATTCTGACGCCGTGACGCAAAAGAGACTCATCTAACTGAAACACTGTGATGGTGTCAAGCAGAGTGGTCTAAGAGTTTAGACATGTAGTTACTTGATTTCCTGCCACTTGATGAACTCGTTGAGCGCGAACACTATGACCAGCGAGCCTGCATAGCCGAGCGCGAGCGGCCACGGCACGTGGTACCGGTACCCGCACAGCGACCACTTCTCACAGTACCCGTACGTACTGCTCAACATTATGCCGCTGAATATTATTTGCATTATTATTCTGAAATAAAAAAAAAAAAACATTAAAAAAACTCAATACTTCACAGCAGAACTTCGAACTAATACAATAGGCAATATTTTTTGTAAAATAGTGCGTCCAAGCATCTACTAAATAAAATTTGCATTAAATAAAATATGCATTTGCGGCATTAAATAAAAACATTCAACAAAAATATTAACGCTACATTTTAAAAGACGGACAGAAACTGCATTATGTTACGTCTGCTTACCCTAATGGGTACATAGTATGAACATGTAGGGTGTAGTGAGGAACGTGTATGGGAATTAATAGTACCTCTTTTAGACACTGAGTTTTATTGTACAAAATACCACGATACTTGGTACTACGGGCTTGCCGGTCAACGCTCCGAGGGATAACAGATCTTTTACGGGACTTCGAGTACCTGCGCTCGAACCGCTCAGCGTTTATACCAAAATGTACATCTGGTTGTCATAGATAAATATTAAAAAAAAAGCAAAACAAGTAAAATGAAAGGATAATAGTATACTTACAAAACAACCACTGAGATAGACCAAACTCTGTTCGCCCAGAAGCTCCTCTGCCAAATTGAAGATTGTCGATGCACGAAAGATAATGAAATCACAACTGAAATCAATATGCTTTTTAATTTAAATTTATCATAATAAACGTTTTCAAACTTTACCACAAATCCAAGATACATTAACAAATGTTCTTCTGTGCAGAAGGGGGCACAAAATCACATCACGAAAGATTGTAAACCACTGAAATAAATGTGGACAATTATTAAGAAGCAAATCGAAAAAAAGCCCACAAACAACCAATAGTGCATCAGTAAACGTGCTGCTTTCTGATTGGATAAAATGTTTTTCATTAATAAAAAAACTTTGCAATATTGCTGTAACTAGAAAAAAGTACATATGTATTGTTTCAATGTTTTACATGTAATTAATGCAGAAAACAAGGTTCTATAGCGATCAAGAAAAACATAGCCTTTGCCTTGTTTTTGTTATATACAACAAAACTCTATATATGTTTTACTATTAGGCAAAGGTCTCTCTCCAAGGCAAGGTGTAGGCTTAATCACTACACAATCAGCCCACAATATATTGGCGATTTCGAAAGCTGAGTAATCTACAATTTGTATTTTTCAACTTTATTAGTGTTTGTTTTTTCTTTTTTTATCGATATAGATTTGTCATAGTGGACACAATCTCACCTGTTGTTAAGTGACGATGTGGCCCAAAATGATTTTCAACTTGAGGGTGGTGCTAACCAGGCGGATATTAGAAAAAGCCCTACCACCATGCTATGGTTTTTTCACGATGTTTTCTTTCACCGAAAGCTCAGGCTCATTGTAGGGATTCGAACTCACGTCAACCGACGCGAAGTCGTACACGCTACCACTGAGCTACCATTACTTTAAAAATATTAAAGCGACAGTTATAGTTGTTATTAAAGTGGCCTAAGTTTATACCTTATAATATCAGCTACCCGGAACAAACAGACGGACAGACAGACATAGTTACCGTGTGTACAATTATATGGCACACTTCAATTTTATAGCATGTATATAGATATAGTACCTAAATGCAAAGTAATCAGAGCCAGTGTTATGTGTTGCGCCAAATAGAAACCGTCGTAGAAGTCATCGCCCCAGCCGTGCCAGCTCTTGGTGGTGAGGTCGTGGCTGGCGGGGAACTCGCCCACGTTCACCGGGTACACGATCCAGCACGCGGTCGTGTTCGTCACGCTCGATATCTGTTCGCAGAACGTGCGCAACGTGAACCCGTACAGCGTTAATATTGATATAACCGATGGTAGGAACTTGCACGCGTAGCACCAGAACACGAATGTTGCCATCTGTAAATTAAACAAACAATATATCACGGAAAATTTACACTAAAATTATTCATTTAAGAAACTTAAACTTCAAATTTAATTATTATGTTTGCGACTGGTATTATGATTCTATTTTGGTAAAAACCTTTGAAGTAGAAAATATTTTATCATAAACGATGCGTTTATTACCCGTTGCTGAAAATAACATACATAAAAATTTCAAGATTTAACTCAATTTTTACTAAACATTATTTAATATTGTAAAAAAATAGAATATTGAAAACTAAGATCAGTTTAAAATTAATAATATACAATACAAATAATATCGGCAGTTGACACTTACTCCTCGCCAAAAACTTGTCGGTATACTTACAAAACAATACAATTGTGATATACTTATTCGGTGCTTTATATTACAACTATTAGGTTTATAGCAGTTTATAGGTTACCCGAAGTAATAAATTGGGTTTTTATAGTTTACCGATGGATGACTCGATTCAAGTGTTTTATGTGCTACGGCTCCACATCAGAAAAGCGAGAAATATATGGACGGACTTCTTTTCGAATGTTTTCTGTATATTCACTTACTTCTTCTAGCAAACATTCGCTATATTTGAAAAACATTGGAATGGGTTAGTAAGTTTTCATATTTTTCACTGTCGGGTCGCCATGAAAATCAGTGACACGTAATTCCTACTATAATGGTTTTCAGATTTATAATATTATTAACACATATACGGTTTATTAAAGTTTACAGTTGGCAACACTGACCTGCAGGTTGACGGTAGTGTGGGGCCTGGTGGCGGCGCGGTTCATCACGTTATGATGTAACGGAGCGAATGCAAGTGCCGCAGCCAGTATCGGAACGCAGAGCGTGGCACACCACGCACCGCCACCGACACTCAGCGCGAGTGGCAGAAACCCACACAACGATCCTGTCTTTTCAACACATATATTTCGTTTATTTTCAGACTCACGTTTGACCTCGTAGACTGAGTAATATATAGATTCCCTTATGTATGACAAAGATGTGATAGTGATAATATAAGTAGTACGAATTGAGAAAATAGTATTTTTATACTAGACGTCTTCTGATTAATGCGGATTATTGTAATAAGTTAATAAACGCTAGGGAAAGTAGTATAGTGCTCAAGCAGCAACCAAGCCCGGTAAAGCTGTAAAAGCCGTAAAGGCTTCAGGGCCCCTCAGGCTAACAGTGTATTCAGTTCGAAAAAAAAAAAAAAACTCAAGTAGCAATATTGGTGCAAAACAAAACCTACATCATACATTAAAAAATATATCTTTTTTTTCTCTTGAGGTTATCTGAGTTACTTTTTTAAATATTATAAATAAAGGTCTTTTGTTAATATCTTTTATATTATGCCAACTCATAATCGTTCCAACGAATACACCAGGCCTAAAACGGACTGGTGTTGAAGTACAGCTGAATATGTACTTAGTGACAAATTATCTACTTGAAAGTGATAACCAGATCAATACTAAAATCTCAATAAAGTGAAGATGAGGTTGACGATGGAACTCACTTCAATGATTTTCATGAGCACGCACTATTTCCCCGAAAAAATCGTTGGTACCGAGGAGCGTCAAGACGATAGTCTACGCCTCGTATGGTCTAATGAGTTTACAGACAACAAAGGCCTTTTTAATTAGTTTAATTTTATAATATTTGTGACTTACTTGAAGCAGTGCTATAAAACATACACTGCATATCCAAAACTGTGTGCTGTTCCACAAGCACATCATGAAGTGACGGGACATTGTTATCAGCGTGAACAATGATACGTCCGCGTCTCGCGGCATCTGTTCACATAGAAAATTATAAACACCATACGCACGGACGCTTGTACAGCCCTAATATATAAAAAAAAACAAACCCGACTGGTCGAAAAGAAATATTCAATGTTTAAACAATTTTTCAAAAAAAAAAAACTAGCATTATGCGAGTATATTACATAGTAACAAATGCGATTTTTAATGTGACGTTCTTCATTAGTTCTATTACGGCTCTATCTAAGGCAGCGCTTTTTGAAAGCCCGTATAAAGGTGATTCATGTTACACCGGGCCGTGTCCCCCGCGCCGGCTCGGTGTTACATGAATCACCTTTAATACTAAGCCTTAGTAAGTAAATTTTCGAAATTATGTTCTTCCCTTGGGATAAGTACTGATGTTCAATAATTTTATTTGTCTTTAAAAACTTCTAGTTTTTTTTTGTTATAACATATTATCAAATGAATTTTTGTAGGCGCTTTAGAATGAATGAACTAAAACTAAGTTTTGACCTTGCAACCTATCTATACTTATATAATATATAATAAAGCGAAAGAGTTTTTTTGTTTAAACACTTTGTTTGTTTTTTGTTTTTTTGTTTAATTCATTTTAAATTATACGCGGGTGAAACCGTGGGTCACAGCCAGTATATAGAGAGGTAGGGCAGAAGTTGCTTTGGGGCCATCTGGGTGGTAGAAAATAACAATAATGTTCGAATGTACCACTCACTATGCACCAGGTGTAAGACAAGTAGGGTATAGAGTTTCTAAGGAGATTTCTCTCTGCTTGGGGCAGTTCGATTGGAGGAATACTTTCACCCTACAGAAGATCGCAGCCAAATAACCTAGTGTTGTGTTCCTGTTGTGAGTTAGGTTTCCAGAGCTCTTTGGGGTAGGGGGGTTCAAGGTCGGCAACGCTCTAGTGATACTTATGGTATTATATGCGTCCATAGGCTATGGTAGCTGCCTACCATCAGATGGCCGTATGCTTGTTAGCCGCCTTTGTTGTATAAAAAAAACATAATAAAACATTCTTACTATATACTTACTTTTTGGTTATGCCAGTGGAAAGGTTGATTTTGCCATTTATTTTTCAACTACGAGCAGCATGGACAATGAATATAAGTTTCAATTACAACAAAATAACACAAAAGGGATTATCCATTTTTATAATAAATCTTTAGACGTTATTTTTGTTTTGCCTCCTACAGTTTGTCAAACCATAATAATAAGAAAAACGTTTGGACCACATTGAAACACGTCATTTTTTCCCGTTCGTGTTGGAGACGAACAATTCGTATCGAAAGCCCTAGCACTAAAATTGAGTCTAATTTCATTGAAGTGAAAATTTCTTTAGCGACAATAAAAAGAGACAACCATATACATCTCTAGGATTTAGCCTACGAGAGAAGGAGATAGAATACATTTACATTACGCGCGGTTAATGAAATTCCTAATTTACTGTATACTGCTGCATACATATTTTTTTAATGTTAAATCTATCAAAAGACTCTAAGACCCTCATGAATTGTACATTATAAATATTATAATCTAATAACTAAGGATATTACCAAAGGATAGAAAATACGGTAATTGGATTACTACTGAACAGTGGAAGAACGTGTGCAAGGTTCGACTGTGTGAACACCACACACACACACCGGTTGATAAGAGACAAGACCGTGACCATACACCAGTAGTAACATCCCCCACACTGACACATGCGTTTCGCTTTTCGAGATCAGCCGGTATATATCCGGTACTCAAGCGTAGTGGTAGGGATCTGTACCCATTGACTGAGTCACTACCACCAGGCACACGGTGACAAATCCGTCACAGTGACTCTGGCACTTAATTCTAGAAATTCGTAGAGCAATGTCGGTGACTTTTGGTTCTTGTGCGAATCTCTTCATTTCTGATACGATCATAGCGCAAAAATACTCTTCTAATATATAAGAATGCTGTAAGTCTTACCGATAGAGAGCAAGGGATAGAATTAAGCACTCTCGCCAGATCTATGGGGCCAATACATGATTCGGGCAGTAGGTAAGGCGGCATTTTTTGACACAGCACCGGATACAGAGGTTCCACTGCTATGCTGCAGAAAAATAAGTTAAAAATAAAATAAAAAATGACTTTGCAATTAAGACTCTAAGTAGGCAGTTATGGTCTTTAAAATACTACCATCGGATCGGAAAACATCCCAGGTATTTTCTAATTAACTATCATTCACGTAATGATCCTCTCCATAATAACATGGTCCTTGAACTCATTGTCAGGAATATTGGTAATGTGCTTAGGGATCTTATTATAGAACCTAACATCGTTACCTAAAAATAATACCAGCCTGCATGTATCTCACTGCTGGGCAAAGGCTTTTTCCCGACGGAAAGGACGGGCTTAATCACCACGCCAGCCCACAACGTTTTGGTAATTTCAAAGGCCGAGAAAACTGCTATATTTTTCCCACATAAAGTGGTATTGCCTATTAGAATAGTTCTCAACCGTTCAGGTTTCCTCACGATGTTTTTCTTCACCGTCAATCGATAGTGTACTCAAATTCAAAATAGTTGTCATGTGAGTAACATCTGAAAATATCGTAGGTACATCCCGGGACTCGAACCTACGGACATCAAATCGACATTCGAATATATTATTTTCGAATACACAAAGCAAATTACTAAATGAGAATGACGTACCTTGCATCTGCCTGCATGAATATCTCCATGTTGAGACAATTCGCCGATGATCCCATTACACAAACGACTTCCCCATAATCCTTTGACAAACAGAATAAGAATTGTCAATTCAAAACTTCTATATTGAATTAAATGCTTTTTTTATTTTTTATTCATTAAATTATATTTTTTCGAACTCTTCTCATAATAAAGTATAGCATTTTTTTTATAGTAGCACGGTCAAGTGATGGAACTGTGCCTGATGTTAGGCACAGTACAATCCAAAAACATTAGCCACCACCGAGAGATCAATAATCCAACATCAGTCGCCGCTGTTATTATATTAAAAACTGCTGTCCATCAAGAAATTTTAAAAACTTTAATGACGGTAAAATAGCCTCCAGAAAAGGTCCGCTAACATTGATTATTTGAATATTTCACCGGTCACCGATCATTTTATCATGAATTGAACTTTGACCTTTAATAACTCCTAAAGAAGTAAATTTAACGTAAAAAGATAAGAGATACCTTTTTTATACAGCGTTCAAGAAAACTTACTGGTCTTTTTGTGAACTGATTTGTTGAAGAGCTATCCAATTCCAAAGGTAAAAAAGAAACCATGTAATTGAAATGGGTAATGAAAAAATAATCTTAATATCAAGAGCTTAAACTTTCACAATATTTTTTGACGTGCAATTCGATAAAAAAATACCCAGAACGGCGATGAATAGAGAAGACGAGATTTATTTAGTAGAAAAAAAGCAAAGTGAATACATAACTATTTGCCACTTACGGATTATAGCTTAACCCAATTTATAATGTCTCCTCACCTGCATAATCTGTATCATAAGTTGCACGGACCGAGCCGTGCAGTCGGTGAACAGTGATACCAAAAGTGGCACGTTATCCACTTGTTCTATATGCGGTCTGATGTTCTCGATACCACGCGGCAATTTCGCCTGGAGACGAAATGTTCGTTTGAATATTCAGAACAAAAACTCTCTGGATAGTGCTAAAAAGGGGGGCACAATTTTGTTAGAACTCTGAAGACAAAGGACATACTCACCCGGTTGCTCATATCGAAGTTAAGCGGCGCCGAATGATCCGTGGAGTCGGTGAGGCAGGAGAGTGATCGACACCCGTCCACTGGTGACTCGGCTTCTTGCTCTCGCTCGTCGTCCAACAAAGAGTCAGCTGATGGATGCGTAGTAGCTATACTACCACGCTGTACACAGGATAATTCATATCACATTTCATTCATAGTTTCATTCTCGTCACAATCATAACAAATCGGCAGACTTTAAAGATGCAAATACTATCACAATATGTACAAAGAGGTATATTTTGTGAATATGTTTCTTGGAGGTACTAACTACTGATAGGATTCTAAAAAATATTTCACTGATAGAAAACCTTGTTATGATTGTTAGGCGTTCCGGTGTATTGTTATTAAGTTTTATATTGTAACTGACACGTACAGTTGCTAGTAATATATTAACTAGTTGTGTTGCACGGTTTCGCCCGTGTTAAATTAATTCAACCAACTATAACACCGCGTTGCGCGCGCCGCCCCGTCAACGCACCAGTGTAGCCATCGTTATTCTCACATCCCGTACTTGCCCACAGCTCGCCAGATTGCTTGAAGATCTTTGCTACTGCTTCGCTTCTTAAGTCGTAACATTAAGTTATATAGAAGATAATAAACTTCCTCAATAAATAGACTATAAATTCATACAAAAAATATTTTTTTCTAATTTGACTGGTACCTATGTAGTTCCAGAGATTTGCGAGTTCAAATATATATACATAGTTTAACTTTCTTCAATATATATGCTATACATTACAAAAAATACTTTTTCAAATCTGCGTGTTACATATTATGTAGTTAAAGAGATTAGCGAGTTCAAATATATATTAGCTTAACTTTCTTCAATAAATTAGCTATAAAATTTCTTGGACTTTGTAATATTGATAATTCAATATTAATATTTCAACTAATATTAATATTTGAAAGAATAATACTAGTACGGTATATTAAATATCCTATTTTGCCAATAATTGGATATGTCATTAATTTACAACCCAAAAGGGAAATGATTTTATTATGTAAGCTTAAATGAAAATTACCTTCAAGCCATTGGTGATCGAATGTCTGGCTTTCTTGATTTCGCTGTCGAATTTGACCGTATTGTGCTCTAAGTTAATGGCCCCGGGTGCAGACATCGACAGCGCTTTCGATGATGCAATGTTGTTGCTGATTTTAATATTGTCAACATAAACAATTTGAACATTTCTAGTAATCTTATAAAGCATTTTGTGAAATTATTATACTGTTTTACATTTCAATACTACGCATGGCTTTTTTTTTTCATGTAAAATTATCAAGAGGAAACGCGGTCGGCAAGTCATTTGACAAATACGTTTTAACAGAAATCTATTGTTGTCGCGCTGTACCCGAACGACGGAATAGAGAGCGAAAAAGATAACTGCGATGTTCGTTTACAAAAATGGTTAAAGCTTTTTCGCAATAATCTCTTCACATTTTAACGATTAAACGGTTAGTGATGTATTTCTACATTAATAAGTTTTTTGTGTATTTATTATTGAAGATATACGTTTATTTAGTATTCATTTCAATTAATAAAAATAAAGGTCATGTATTTAAAAATAAAGAAATAATCTTACAGCTTCAAAATATACATATGTACGAACATCATATTGATGTAGAAACACATTACTATGCATTTAAGGGTTAAGCTTGAATAGAAAGCTTACTTAATTCATCTGTATATGTCGATGTTATGTGTTCGTATGTTGAAAAAAACACTATTAGAGACACAAGCAAACGTCAGTCGAGGGTTAAATAATGAATATGGGAAAAGTCGAAATCAAGTGGACACGTAAAGCTTACACTGAAAAAAATGAATAGCTGAACTAGTTTGACTAATCAGAAAATAGCTTAAATTTACTTCTTAGTAACCAAACTTTTGTTAAAATAGCTAAACTGGTTTTGCTGCACTTCCCAAACTAGTTCAGCTATTCGTACTTTTGTTGCTATTAAATAAAAAATTGGCTATTATTTAATGAAATTGGTTTGCTAAACTCGTTTATCTACTTTATACAAAACAAAGTTTAGTAAAAAAATACTATTTGATTACTGATAGGCAAACACTTTAGTAATTATTATACAAAATGTTTAGTTATATCTAAGCAAGTATTAAGTAAATAATAGACTAACAAATCCATTAAATGTTTATTAATTTATTTTCCTATTGTAGCAAAAATTTATTATCAATTAGAAGACAAACTTTTACAGTTATATGTAACTAAGTTATTAAAAACATTCCTAGCTAAAATTTGGTTATCTATTTCAAATTGTTTAATAAATAGTAGATAAATTAACAAATTTTTTCAACTAAATGAACTTGTTTCGACACGAATCTCCTATACACTCGCGGTACGCGTTTCTGCGCTTATTAGTGTTGCTACCTTAGCGATTTATTCTCTAGATTCGGTGAATTTTGTCGCCCTTTTGCGAAATTTTTCTATAGTTAAGTGAATTATTTTGCTTTTGCGTTTTTCAGCGCTATTTGATCGCAACCATAATAATTATGAAGTTTCTTTAAAATACAATAAGTTAATATTTTGTTATTTATTTTTACGTATTTTTGACACCCTGTAACTTTAGGCGACACTCTTCTCCACCACTGCATTCCACAGATTTATTTACTAATTAACTTCACGCAATGTCTCTCACGGGAAGAAAGGTAGAAAGAATAGAGCACCACTGCAATCTACTTTTGCATACCTCTTTAAAAGTTTAGATATGTTTTTATCGCCCGTTTTTTCTTTTTCGGTGCGCTTCCTTCAAGAGTTTTTTGAAGACCCTAATAAAATTGTGCCAACCATATGATAAGTTTTAAAAATATATGTTTCACCACTAGAAAAAACAGGTTTCGAAAAATTATAGAAAGTTTTAGTATTAGACATGATTTTTACAAGATTTGTCTGAAACTGTCTTTATTATAAAAACAAGATAATATTTTTTTTATTTATGCGCGGTATTTCTAGTTCTGAACACGATAATTTCAAGCTACAAACACGGTAGTTTTTAATTTTCATATGGAAACACTGGTACATAGTGTTAAAATTATATTATTCTTCTCCTTCTTTCCGTCGACGACAGTTGCTGAATTACTTTGTTGTTATGAAGAGTATTCTTTATGCGTTTTTCAAGTGTCTCTGTTTTAATATTCATGGTGTATGTTAAATTGCTTTCAAAAACGAAACACCGACGACTTTCTTACATGGAGAAAGATGCCAGTCGATCCGATGGCCGATGAGTTACGATCATGGGGTCTTGAAATCTACATCGATAATTCTGCAGGTACGCAATATTATTTATTATTTAGTTTTCAAGAAAATAGGAATCAACTGGCAGGTTGAATTAAGTTTTGGCGGGATTTTAGTCATTTATGTAACTATTGGTTTTAGTATTTTTTCGTAATCATGCGTAGTTTGACTCTATTTTGTGTAATGTTAGTGGCATCTTGCTTAATATAGCTTGGTTATCGTGTACAAGTGAATGGGATGTCAAAGAATAACACGGAATATGAATTCTGAGATGTCACAAAAACTCCCTGAACTGATAAGTTTTAACAAGGCGGCCACCATCTTGTCAACTTTTTATATGTGATAGGCTAGAGGCTGACCACTATCTCATCTATTAGTAAGTGATAATGTGATACAGTTTCTTAATTATATAATACATTGTATAAATATAGTATTTAATTATACTTTTGCAATACGTAATTAATTTTTTGCAGTTTTTGAAGAAGGACTTCAGGGTTTTGTATCCTGAAAATGATGACAAACTAAGTAATAATTGGTATATAACAAGACCCAAAATGATTGCAATGAAAAGAACTGACAGAATTTTAAAAGAAATTATAGAAGACATAGCTGGTAAGTTCCTATTTGGGCTAATATGCTAATATATTTTACTATACATTGTAATGTATTACAATCAATTATTAGAGTAATCTTTTTGTTGCAGAGGGTAACGAAGAGGCTGCAGACTTAGCTACATTTATGGCGATACCAATTTTAATTGTAAATTTTTGTTATTACATCAATAAAAACAAAATATAAATTGGTATAATCTTTTATTTATTGTACTGAAACAAAGTTTATTTTTAAATATAACGTTTTGGTTATTAGTACCTTTACTGTATATTTATTATTTACTGACATTGTTTTGCTACCTGTCGCTAGGTGGTTAGCTGATTCTTTATTTGTTTTATTTAGATTAACTAATTAAAACGATTGCAATTGGCTAATATTGTTATATTAAAAAAAGAACAACAAATCAAATGTTGACTAGAGAACTTCCCATAAGGATTTCTACGCAGGCCAGATCTCTACTTTAGAAGTTTCATGTAAGTTATTTTAATGTAATTTAAATTAATGGCAATCGTGATAATTAGTTTAATAAAACAAATAAAAATTCATCTAACCAACTAGCGACAGGTAGCAAAGCAATATTAGTAAGTAATAAATAAACAGTTAAGTTATTAATAACTAAAACATTATATTTAAAAGTAAATAAACTTTGTTTGCAGTAGCCAAATTAATTAAATCTGGTAACAGAACATTTTATTTAAAAGTAGATAAACTTTGGTTGCAGTAGCCAAATTAATTAAATCTGGTAACAAAACATTTTATTTAAAAGTAGATAAACTTTGGTTGAAGTAGCCAAATTTATTAAATCTAGTAACAAAACATTTTATTTAAAAGTAGATAAACTTTGGTTGCAGTAGCCAAATTTATTCAATCTGGTAACAAAACATTTTATTTTAGAGTAACTATATAATTAAGTTAGCATTAGCTTAATAAATCTGATCGGGTAACATAAAAATTTTGTTATTAATAGATAAACAATTAATTAGTAGTAACCAAAAAGTTAAGCTAATTTAAGCAATTTAAAAGCTGTGTTAAATAAACTAAATTTTGAAAACAGCTAAATATTGTTGTTATTTTTAAACAAAGCAGTTTGATTAGTAATTGCAAAGCTGTTAAGCTATTGGTACATAAACAGTTTTGTTAATACCACAAAACTAGTTAATTACCAGCCAACAAAATAAATTTATCAGAAAGTAACTAAAATTATTTTACAAAACTGAGTTTGGTTACTAGTAGGCCTCAGTTTAGTAGTCCCCCGAATTTTGTAACTAATAGATAAAATTTGAGCTACAATTATCAAAACTTTTTTTTCAGTGTAAAATTAATATTATTTTGTTCACAAATTCGCGTCTAATATTTAATACCAATAAGTTCTATTTATTTATACGATGCGACATTGAAACTAAGGCAATATACAGAAAATAATTGGATTAATTTTTATAACAAATTATGTGAACATGATAATATTAAGGTATAAAGAAATTATTATAAGGAAAGGTTGTGACACGTCTTTATTCATTTATCAATTTTTTTTCCTTTAAGTAACAATTGTGTTATAGTTTTGGTATTTCTTTAAAATTTAATAAATGTTGTACGCAAAACGCATGTCAATAAAACTTGGGACAGTTTAGTTATTTTCATTAAGTTACATGGGGCACGAGCTCAGGGCCCTAACCTTGACAGTGGCTTCCAAATACCGACGTCGTCGTTTACACCGAAAAAGCGGAGATAAAACAGCCCCAAACTCTGTGTTCCCAAAGCCATCCTACATGGCCTAAAGGATAATTCATGTTACACCGGCCTGGTGTAGCATGAATTACTTCACACAAACGTATACTATGTGTGAGCGTGCCCCGGACGCGCTTGGCTCTCATGTAACATGAATCATAGTTAAGACAGCCCTGTAATTGGTAGTAGTTAAATGAAATGCCACATGCATATAAGGACACATTTGTTTACTTAATTTTATTTCATCAATCTATTATAAAAATTAATGAAGTACCAGACAACGTAGAAAAGTATAATTTTAGAGTGACAAAGACGTGTCACAACATGCGATAGAGCAGATAACAAACCTATAATAAAAGCCGAGGGCGGTTGAGTCATACGTTTGGTACGCCCTAGAGAGTCGCTTGGCGATGTTAGTGCGCTCCTTCCCCTGCGGATGGGCCAATGTTTGTGACGACAGTGGCGAAGCGTTCTTGCTGTCGAACATATTTGCTGTCAGGGAACAACGACACTCGACATATATGTACGCTGCTAGGAGTTTGACAAATTAAGACTCTACATTTGCTTTCTACGCGGCTGTCGTTGATCACCAATGAGTGCATTATTGCCTCATAGAGGTTATTCGCCTTTTAAGCTATTATAATATTTACATTTATTAAGTTTCCAGAGGCCATTAGGCCAACGCTCTTTAATTTATATTTAAATTTTTTATTAAATTCTTCGCGTAAACTACTAGTTTAACTGGAGCAAACTTTATTTGACGAATAAGTTTATAAAAGGGGAAATAAATATAAGAAATCAATGATAATCTACAGAAGCATTCGATATAACCATCTTTATAATTTTATGATAATAATAGGTAATAAAACTAATTAATTATTTATAATAAAATATTAGAAAATGCAACATGAAGACAATACCTACTACTAAACATAGAGATATTTAAATTAATAAAAACTCTAGAAATAAAAATAAAAACATCGAGAGAGTGCAAATTTCATTCGTGTTCATGTTAAATGTGGGTAATGATTGATGCGTGTTGTTATTGACAAATTCCTGTGATTGTTAATGTTAATTGCTATGTTATTTGTTTTTTACAAAAGCGTCATTTGGCCAATTGAAAAAAACTTTATGTAACATCAACCCTGACCCTGACCTGAAGGAATATTAAAATGTGCTTACTAAATTATTATATACAAAGAGTTGGCAAGGATCTGTACTCGACTAATATAATAGGTCTCATCACCATCACTCTGTATCTGTCCACTGCTGAACATAGGACTCCCCCAAGGATTGCTACTGGATCTGATCTTCGGTCCTTCGTATCCAGTCGATTTCAGCCATCCTGCGCAGGTCTTCACTCCATCTTGCAGGGTGGCGTTCCACATTTAGTTTGCCTAAACGTGGTCTCGACTCCAGGACTCATCTACCCCATCGGTTATCAGTTCTCCAGCATATATGGCCAGACCCATGCCACTTCAGCGAGCTAATCCTTTGAAATTTGTAGATAATCCTACTTCTCTGACTGATTACATCAATTCTGATTATATCCTACAAAGAAACTCCGAGCGTAGTTCGCTGAGCGTCTTTAAATTTGTGAATCAGTTCAACCGTGAGTGTCTAAGTTTAGGCTCCATAGCTCATAACCGGTAGGACGCACTAATTGAAGACTCTTGTTTTCTAAAATTGTGGAATGAGCGATGTGAAGACTCAGAGTAATTTCCCAACCACTGCCCAACCTAAATGGATTTTCATGTTGTCTTCAAAGCTGTAAGGTTTGCCCAAGGTAAAAGTACCGTCGCCTACAGTTGATCCTGGGATGACGTATGCATTGACAATTAATTCGATTTTATCCAAATTTATCCCAGGACCAATGTATCTAGAGGTTTCGTTAAGACTGTTCAGCATCTGTTGTAGATCCTGCAGCATCTCAGCCATGACAATTATGTTATCGGCAAATCGAAGATATGAAATATGTCCCATTTAAGTTTTTCAAAAATATCCTGAATGCAGAGGTGAACAGTTTCGGGGATATAATGTCCCCAGTCTCATTCCTCTACTCAGTTGGATAGGATAGGTCTAATCACCGAAATCATAACTATTTATTATGCTATAAACATACATTTTACTTTAGCTTTTTAATCTTAAATTGAACTGTTACAGATTATCTTAAACTTTATCTTTTTCAGTTATTTAAAAAAAAAAAAAAACATTTCTCCTTATCGTGAGATCGACTGAAAAATATGAGATTCCCTGATAATTGTGCAGATATATGTAATATAAAAAAAGACAATATGATAGTTCAGTTAGGCTGTAAAGCGTCTTAAAAATTGCGTCATCCGTTCGACAATACTTCGAGACAGAAGTCTTCAAAACAGGTGGTCAAAATTCTCTTTGAACGACGATAGAAAAAGGTTTCAGAATTTCTCTGAAGGATTAGAAGAAGAAATTGTAAGACGAAGTAACATTATCGACACAGTTGAAAGGATTAGCTAGTTGAATAGGGCGTTATGTTGAAATAGGTATATGTCCAACCGTGGAACAATATAGGGTAAATGATCTTAACTTCTCCTAATAAAAATACTTCGGGATTAATTCTTTACTAAATCAATGATTGCTAGTATGTTTTTATGTACCTTATTGAGAACAACTTGAATAGGTAGCCAGCCAAAGGTTTATTTGATTTTTGGAAATTTAAAATAATATATAAAATATTTTAGATGTATTTTTTTAAATTTAATTGACCAATACTGTAAGCAATGTTTAGGTTACCTGTCATTAGTGTCATTCATAAGTGATATGTGGCAGTTCCACCCGGACTCTAGGCCCATCTTCTCGCTGAAGACCCTCGATCGCAGTTCGTTTTCCTTACTGAAGTGCACGAAACGTATGCACGCGCGTTCCAACCGCTCAATCAGATCGACCATGTCGCTCTGAGCCTGATATTGCATAGTCACCATTCCTATGAAAACCTAAACAAATGACCATTACTATAGCTTAAGGTACCTATTTAATTTAGTGTTATTTAAGTAAAAACTTCTTTAGGCGCGTTAAGCACTTTTTGGTAGGGGAAAATCTTATGGGTTATATAATAGAAATACATCTGTAGCTATACAGGTGACGTATTGTGCAATATTACTGCTGTGTATATCTTTACAAGCAAAATTGAATGGGTTTAGTTGTTTAATTGTAGAGTTACTGTGCAGTGCAATAGCGAGTACTAAGTAAATATACTTACTAATATTTATTTTTAAGTTGAAAAATAAATAACAACAAAAAACTGTTGTTCTTATTATTTTAAATATTCGTATTTATTATACTGGTGTTTGAAAATAATTCAAAGTTATAAGTTTTCACTTCTATCGGCAGTCGCTATGACTGCCAATTATTTTTAAATTTATTAATGGCATATTGCACGCATATATCGTAGTATCCAAAAACAACGGTGACCATCAAGAGATCGGTAATCCATTCTCTCGGTAACTGGTAGCGACAAACCAAAGGGATATCACCATGTGTATGGTGGTCGCGACCCAATTGGGTACAGATATCGCACCACGCCGCTTGCTTACTGGTTATACACCGGCTGACTCCGAAAAGCGACATGCGTAATCGTGTCACTTATTGTTACACCTCGTGTATGGTGGTCGCGATCCAGTCGGTCACAATTTTTGTACACTTCGACGCGCATAAGTGAATCACTCTGACGGACGGTTCACCATATGTATGGTGATCGCCATTTCCTTGTTCGTTACTCAGCAAGGTGTAACAAGTGCAGGTGAGATCTGTTTGTGTTTTTCTATACTATACTAAGCCGTGGCCTGTTCAAAAGTAAATGTTATATATAGTTTTTTTTTTATCGTTATAGGTTTTTGGCTTAGTGGCTACAATTTCACCTGATGTTAAGTGACGATGAGGCCTAAGATGATAACAGGCTGCAGGATAAGACTAGCTCTCAAGTACAGCTGCCGGAATACACCTATTGGTACTTGGTGATAGATTTTGAACTTGAGGGTGGTAGCTAGCCAGGCGAGCATTAGAAAAAGCCCTACCACCATGCTATAGTTTCCTCACGATGTTTTCCTTCACCGAAAGCTCAGGCTCATTGCAGGGATTCGAACTCACGTCAGTCGACACCAAATCGAGCCATCATTGCTTCGTGCATATGATTTTAATCGGCATTTATGAATTTTCCATCACCTACTTGATTGCACTGCATGTCAAAATACCCCTCGGCGTCTTTCACGTCATCGTCAGTCACTTCGTTGAATAATAATGAATCTGAAAATAAAAGATAGGATTTCTATTTTATTGCGTTAGTATTAAATACATAAAATAATATCGATAAGGCAAAACCCAAAAAATTGAAACTGAATAGCCTTAATTATTCCAACAGCAGTTACTGGCGGTCGCCGGACAACTTGTTAATCTTGTACCGTACATTCAAGAGCAAGTATGGATAATAATGATCCATTTGTTTTAAATAATCTTTTGTAAAGATACAAACTTCCAAATAACGTTTTTTCTTTAATGTAATACTTAATATCTAGGTAATTATTTAATGCTTTTTGTTTACTATATGTGGTGTAATGATAATGAATGAAAAAAATACCAAATAACATAGATTTAATATATTTAGAATGGCAACTCGAAAGAGAAAGAGCATACATAGTATACGCTTGTGTTAGAACGAGATAGGGATACGAAGCCATTTCGCCTTTGCTATCGGCCTGTATCAGCCTATGTAAATCGTTATCAAATCAAATCTCGCTTATGTTTGCAAAATGTAAGGTTTTAAAGTGTAATTTTATGTTTAATAGACGTGTTTAGTTGTCGTTACGTATACTGTAACTGGATGTAACTCGTATAACAAAGAAAATCAACGGAGCCATTAGAGGCTTTGAGAGCTTCACCGGGCTCGAGGGCGAGCGCTGAAGGCACTCAGCCGCGAAAGACAGCAAGTCTACCGATAAGTACTATGTAAACAGCTGAATTTAACGAAGCACGTACCAGTTGAATGGAAATGAAGAGCGGGCGCGTCCGGCCAGTGCTGTGACAAGGGCGCGTACAGCTGCCGGCTGTCCACCGGCAGCTCCAAGTACATACGTGATATCGAGGGCAGGATCCCACGCGTCACGGGCCTAACAAATTTAACTCATATTCGTACTCATTCAAAATATAATATAACCTAGAAAATTCGATTAGATGAAGATTTGCAGTCGAATTCTCGTGGGCATTTACATACTCTTATTTACAGATATAAAAATGAATTTGTTTGTTTGTTTCCTATGCGTACCTTAATCATTCATCCTTTGATGATTTGTTCTGCGAGTTGTTTTGTTTTAAATATAATGGGAATAACCAGTTATAATTAAACATTCCGTAACGCGGTGCTAAAAGGACCCAAGTTAATTTTTCTAACATTTTTTTTTAAATCATTATAGATTTTGCGTTTGGCCACAAGTCAACTGGTGTTAAGTGACGATGAGGCCCAAGATGTGAATACGCTAAGCCTAGTGGGATGACTGGCTCTAAGTGCAGTTGCTGGAACACAATTGTAGGTGCTTTGCGACAGTTTTTCAACTTGACGGTGATAATTAGACTAGCGGACATATGAAATTTCCCTACCACGTTGATATGGATTCATCACGATGTTTTCCTTCACCGAAAGTTCAAGTTTATTACAGGGATTCGAATTCAAGTCTATCCACGCGGTGTCCGTACATGCTATACCATAGAGCCATCATTGCTTTACCGCTGCACCAAAATCAGGTTTTACTGGTCAATTATTGAGAAATCATAATAATTTATTGTACTATGCTGTGCAATTTTAAGTGTAAAGACGATCCTATAAAAGATACTATATAACAAAGGCAAATTATTTCCAAATAAACTTTTAGTATAACATAGACTTTACCATTACTCATGACGCTATTTATTGAAAAAAAAAATTGATACCTTTAAAAGCATTTAGACGTATCAGATTAAAAGCCCTGTATTCATTAATGCTAGAATTTCAGTTGGGACAATGAAAGAAAAAGTAAACGCTGGATTAAATAATAATAGAATTATACATAGGAGTTTTTGGTGGAATCTTAAGCTGTCATGTAGTGGTTTTTGTCTTTAATTTATAAATTTGCGTTGTTTTACAATATATTGTGTATAGCAGGTGGCATTTTGCATAATAAAGCTCGGTTTTTGTGCAAAAGTGTAGTGGATTGGAAATAATAACATGGATCATGAATTCTGAGATGCCACCAAAACTCCCTAGAAAGTTCTAACAAGGGAGCCACCATACTGTTAGAATACTGAATCATCATAGGACAGGATACTCTTATATTAACTTGATAATAGCAGTAATAGTCTTCAATAAAGATGACTAGTTGCAAAGTTAGTGAAAAGAAGAGGAATTACACATACTTGTAGGAAAAAGCGGTGCAGTAGGCAGTAAGCGAGTTCCGCTGATAGAAGTCGATGATTTTCTTGCGATCTGACGCTGATATAGGCGTTAGGTCGCGCCCGTTCCAGTAATCGACGCAGGCGTCCGTCACTATGTCCGCTGTACCCTAAATAACGAACGAAATATTAAAATGACAATGTAATTATACGTATTTATAACTTTATTTAATTATAATCATTTCTAAGTAATTCATTACAGTTTCCTTTTTTTTCGATCTAACTATCCTTTAGCCATAAGGGACTTGAAGCCTAAGACGGCTTTTACAGCTTCACCCGGACTTGGGGACCAGCGCTGAAGGCACTCAGCCGTGAAAGCACGGCAACAAGCTCCAAGGGTGCCAAAGTGGCCGAGAATCGGCTTGGAATATTGCCGTATTTGAAAATAAGTCACGAACTGGCTAATTCCCTATCCGTAATTCGATATAAACTGGCCAAGTGGCGATTTTAGCCAAACGCTAAACATATATACAGAGTAACAAAATATTGTGTGTACTTTTTAACGTATGTAAGAAGTTATACCTTCAATAACACCAAAAAATTTAAATCGCGTGCCAACAATGTTGTAAGTTAGCCATCAACAATAATAATGTCAATTCATTTTTCTGACTTTTTTAAACTGTGTTAAAACTATTTAACATTTAAAATGAGACGAAAGATGTAGTTCTAATTTTCACCACGAGATCGTGACGCCATTTGCAAATTCGAGCCATTTTCATATTAGAAACGTCAAAGATTGTTGCGACTTTCCGACTGATATTTATAAACAAAATAATAATATGAGTTCAGGCGAGGAATCCGATATTAAGATGGAATCTACTCCACTTGATATCTTGAATGAGGCGCAAATTGCAGGTAAAATTTCCAAGGTTAGGTCCAAGTTACCTATCTGTAACCTGAATAAAAATAATATCCCAGTGTTACCTGTGTTAACATCTGCAGCTGGTTGGCGTGGTCCTTGACGAGCACGGCGAGCATGTGCGGCAGCGGCACCTTCACGCGCGTGCTCAGGTGCAGAGACTTCACGAAACGAGTCTCACGACGTATCGTATCTGCTTGCTGTTTAAACGTACGTATGAAATATCCGTCATGGTAATCGTGGGGTTTAGAATGGCGGAATGTCGATTCGATGTCTGCAGGTTCGAACCCCAGCATGTATCAATGAATTTACTAACTTAATATTGGTACCACTCATGGCTGACGGTGAAGGAAAACATCGTAGGGAACTTGTACTGTACCCTTGAGATATGTTCTCGTAATACCACTGTTTGTGGGAAAAAATCTTGGCGTTTGAAATCGCCAGTGGGACACTTACAGGCTGGTATTATTATTATTATTATATACTAGTCGTACCCGTAGCTCCGCTCGCGTGGACTTAAGCTTTTTAATTTTATGTTCGGAACCCCAATTATATTTCTAAAATAAATGTATCCATAGTTATGCCTTATAACATCAGCTATCTGCCAGTGAAAGTCCCGTGAAAATCGGTCCAACCGTTTCGGGGATTACTCGGAACAAACATACAGACACACAGAAAAAAAATATTCTAATTAGGTTTTTTGTTATTGGCAGCGTGTATACACTCATATGGATTTAGTAAAAATGTGTTATTTTGACATTCCAAACAGATACTTCAATTATATTATATGTAGGTGAAATATTCTACTTCATTGAACCTCAACTATTAAGCAATCTTCTAAACTCTTTTTAAACTACAATAGTGGCAAACATGCATACGGCCCGTCTGATGTTAAGCGGCAACCGTAGCCTATAGACACTTGTAATATCATAGGTATCACTAGCGCGTTGCCGACCTTGAACCCCATTGCCCCGAAGAGCTCTGGAAACCCTACTCATAACAGGAAGACAACACAAGGTTATAGAAACTGGGTAAGTAGGACAAGGGAATTGTGTCCGATTGCATCTCGACCACCATACACCAGTTGTAACATGCGCCGTAGTGGACGCTGAAGCGTGTCGCGTTCCGGATTCACCCGGAGTAAATCTAGCGGGGTAGTAGATATCTGTACCCAACTATGCACGAGGTGATAATACTGTCACAGTATCTCATTTGATTTGGCATGTGTTCAGTTCACCCAGTGTATATCCAGACCATCCGATATGTATATTAAAATGTTCATATCGTTTTAAGATTTGGCGTAGTGGCCACAATCTCACCTGATGTTAAGTGACGATGTGGCCCAAGATAACACGCTAAACCTAGTGGAAGACTGGCTCTCAAGTGCAGCTGCCGGAACACACCTATTGGTGCTTGGCGACAGATTTTCAACTTGAGGATAGTAGCTAGCCAGGCGGGCTTAGAACAAGTCCTACCACCATGCTATGGTTTCCTCACGATGTTTTCCTTCACCGAAAGCTCAGCCTCATTGCAGGGATTCGAACTTACGTCAATCGACGCGAAGTCGTACATGCTACCACTGAGCCATCATTGCTTTAAGTTAATAATTTTAATCTAATGTAAGTATGTCCTACAATTCTTGTTTGTGAAATTTTTGTCTACTAAAATACATGGTATACGCATCTGAAGAAAATTTATTTTTAAGTTACGATTTCCTAAATATATTTTGACTTTAGATAATTAATATAATTTATTTTATCCCTGTTTAGATACATTTAGTCTGTGAAAAAGGCAATAGGATTCTGTTAGTTAACGGAATCACAATTATGATTCAATAAGTTTGAGGAATATTTCTGGAATGTTATAAGGTTTTTGTTTATGTTAAACTTACCAAATGTCTAAATACGGAGAGGCAATCCTGCACGGTGTAGGCGTCAGCGACGGCGTCACTGAATCCGATCTGCTTTGCCAACTCACACAGGCAACGCCGGTTGGTGACGGGCACCAGATCCTCACTGTTTTACAAATAACACTATTTTAACAATATTATAAACTAAATTTACACATTAAACTAATTAATAATTTAATTACTTTATAATATTTAGATTGTTTTTTTTTTACTGGACTGGAGGCAATGGCAGCAATTGTCCCCTCCCCTCTAGCTTGTATTTATTGTGTCCAATTTCAAAATTTAAATTGATATTCCACAAATGTAAGCTATTCGATCACTATGATTTCATATGACTACATCAATGTAAAACTAATATTTTGACCTTTTTTTTAAGGATACATTTTCTGGAAGTTAGATAAAATCACACAATAACAACGTGATTGATTTACAAACATTCAAACAAACGTACTTTCACATTTATCATATACTAGCTGATGCCTGTCTGCTTCGCCGAATTTTATTATTATATTCTCATTAAAAGTATCTCATGTCCCTTCCACACATTCCATAAAACCTTCAAACAAACGTACTGTCACATTTGTAAAATAATATTAAGATGATTATGATATTATATTAGCAGTGTTATTTAAGTCTTATCATTTTATTTTTACTCATATTTAATAATATTATTAAAAAAATATATATAATATTTTTTAAATATTTTTTTGGCCTATCAATTTAGGAATGACATACAAGCTTATACTTCTCTTGTACAAATTAACCTAAATTCAGACAAGCAGTTTTTGAGCCATACAAACGAACACACGAACAAAAAAAAAGACCAAAATTTCGTTTTCAAGATCATTAGGCTATAAAATCCCATCTAGCACAAAATTTGGAAAGAAATTACATGTACTGACATAACCACGAATTTATTAATATGGATAATATAATTATTATGCACATATACATAATAATAACGATGTTTGTGCAATCACCTGAGCTGCGCTTCGCAAGTTAAATGCGCGCAAAAGTGCGCGTACGTGTGTCTCGGTGCGGGCGCGCACGTGTTCAACAGGGCAGCCAATCCCAGAGGCTTCAGCAACGACAGGTGCTGCCGCCAACGTTGATCGTCGAACTCCACGCAGAACGGTGCGTTTTGATCGTGTGTTAAATCCAATACCTGGTAACAACAACCTTTTTAATACGTTAACCCAAAAAAAATATGTCTAAGTGGTACTTAAAAAAATCTTTGAATCGATTATTAAAAGATTTTAAAGTATTATGCTTTTCGTCACAAGAGGCTAGAGGTTAAGGAAATTAAAATCGAGGAGGACTCATTAAAATAAGAGTAAGTTGGCTTTTCGACCCCGGTATGTCGGGAAGAGCACTGACTTAAGTTAGGACTATGATCAATGATCATGCAAGAGCTTTAAAGGCGTGATGCGACGCAAATAGGACAAAGAGTTAAGAACTTTTTGAGATAGAATGTAATTTTGTTTCTTATAGATCCACTAGTTTGAGGTGTACGTTATCTGTCTGTCTGTCAGTCTTAAGAATTTTTTTAACCCGTCCAGGTTTTTGTTGAGGCATATATGCCTAATTGCGAGCAAAAATTAATTTTTTTTTTTTTTTTTTTTTTTTTTTTTTTTTATTGCGTCATTATTCCGGAGGGCTTATATAGATTCAAGTTAGCACTTTAATTCTGCGCCCCAGCCCCTCGGCCGAAGCCTCTACTTACACCAGAGGACTTCCCGAGCCTCCCGAGCGCTTCCCGCGCTCCGGTGGCTCCCGCCCCCGCACCCCGCGCGGCCCCGCACCCCGCGCGGCCCCGCAACCCGTGCGTGCCCCTCAGGCACCCCGCGCGGCCCCGCAACCCGCGCGTGCCCCTCTGGCACCCCGCGCAGCCCCGCAACCCGCGCGTGCCCCTCAGGCGGCGTGGGGCCCCCCCCCTACCCGACCCCGCCCGCAGCCTCCGAAGGCTCAGGGCCCCGCGGCCTATAGTCCCAGCTTCAACTTGGACTATATGGCGATGCTCCTCCTGGAGCACGACGTTCAAGATGTACTGGATTTCGACCAGTGCATCTCCGAGCTCGGCCCAGTCGGGGCCATTAGGCACTTCCCGGCCCTCGCGTCGACGTTACAACGTCTGACCAGGGCCACGGTACAAAAATATAACTATCAAAATGACGCGTATTAAACCGAATAGTTTAAACGTTTCATTTTTTAACGCGCGGAATTTATATCCCCAACGCGATTTAGTAGCTAGGTTTCTTAGTGAAAGGGAAATAGATGTGTTTCTCGTACAAGAAACACTTCTAAAGCCCAGCAGGCGCGATCCGAGAGTCGCGAACTATAACATAGTTAGGAATGACCGTGTCACCCGAGGCGGTGGCACTCTCATTTATTATAAGCGTTCCCTCTACTGTATGCCAGTAGATCCTCCTACACTTACCAATATGGAAGTGTCCGTTTGTAGAATAGGTATGACTGGCCATCCGTCAATCATACTTGTGTCTGCATATCTCTCCCCGAGTAAAAGACTCCTTCGGTCCGATCTGGAGGCGCTACTTTCACTCGGGCAATCTGTAATAATAGCGGGTGACCTCAATAGTGGGCACACTCTGTTCAACAGTACGCGTAACACCCCTAACGGGATAATACTCGATCTGTTGTGCGATGTGCTCAATTTTGACGTCATAGCGCCGCTTGAACCTACACATTTTCAAGATAACTGTCGTCCGACAGTACTTGATATTGCTCTTTTGAAAGGAGTCTCGCTTCGGTTACGTCTTATAGAAGTCGTACACGAACTAGACTCGGATCACCGTCCGGTGATCATGCAACTAGGTCAACACTTTGACACGAGCCCTCCTACAGTCAAAGTAGTTGATTACGCGATATTAAATCGTTATCTTTCAAATAACGAATCTCCTTCGAGTTTAGATAGGATCCCGGACGAATTGGGGTCAATAGCGGACGCCGACCTAGCGATCGATTCCTTGGTTGACTATCTTCAAACCGGTGTCAGGGAGGCATCCAGAGAGGTGCAAGCGGCGAACGATCGCCGCTTTGTACTCCCTGCCGACGTGCGAGCGTTGATCACGGAAAAGAACGCAGCGACACGTGCACATGACTCTTATCCGACCGTGGATAATACCCGTAGGTTACGTAGACTTCAGAGAGAGGTCAGAGCTCGCATTGCCGAGTTCAGAGGTCACCAGTGGGATAACCTAGTAGAGGGCCTTACGCCGTCTCACTTGGCCTACTGGAAACTCGCCCGCTCTCTCAAGTTAGATGGCTCCGGATCGATGCCAGCCCTCGAAAGAGGGCCTGGCCTCCCGCTCGCGTTCGATAGCGTAGATAAAGCGGAATGCCTTGCCGACAGTCTGGAGAGCCAGTGCTCCCCGAACTGCGACAATGTAAACTATGCTCATATCAACGATATCGAGTCCTCGGTACAGGACTTAAATTCGATACCCCCCGCGGATAACCTCACCCCGGTCACGCCTGATGAGGTCTGTTCAGTCATCAAAGGCCTTAAGCCTAAGAAGTCACCTGGTCCAGATGGTATCAGGAATGAAGTACTCAAACTTCTTCCTGATCACATCATAGCTCTTTTGGTCTGCATCTTCAATGTAGCCATAGCCCATTGCTATTTTCCAGCCGCCTGGAAAAAAGCTATAGTGATAGGTATTCGTAAGCCCGGCAAAAAAGCTTCGCTTCCCGATAGCTATCGCCCGATAAGTCTATTAAACACCTTAGGAAAACTTTACGAGCGGATCCTTTTGAACCGTCTCAAGTCTGTCATTGATGACAAAAATTTATTTCCGCCTGAGCAGTTTGGTTTTCGTGCCAGACACTCTTGTACCCACCAAGTGCACCGCCTCACGGAGCACATCACTAGTAACTTCGCAAGAAGTAACATAGCTCCGTCCCGTACGCTTGCGGTCTTTTTCGACGTAGCCAAGGCCTTCGATAAGGTCTGGCACGCCGGACTGGTCCACAAGCTACACCAGTTAGAAGTCCCGGATAGGTTAGTTCACATAGTCCGCGACTATCTCACAGACCGTTCCTTCTGCTACCGTGTGGAAGGTGAGCTCTCTAGCTCTCACCCGGTTCGCTCAGGAGTTCCACAGGGCTCCATTCTCGCGCCTAGTTTATTTAACCTGTACGTCAGCGACCTTCCTCGACTCCGAGGGGTCGAGGTAGGGCTCTATGCTGACGATACTGTCATCTACGCTTCACGTAGGAACAGATCTCATCTCGCAGCCACCGTTCAGCGAGCCGTGACCACTCTCGGGAAGTGGTTCCGTACATGGCGAATCGCTATCAATCCCGAAAAGAGCGCCGCGATTATGTTCGATCCGAATAAGAGGCCATTGCCAAAGACGCTCAAACCTCTTAAGCTATTCCGTAGGGAAATCCCATGGGCCACCCGGACTAAATATCTGGGTGTCACCCTCGATAACCGACTTAAATTTAACGCACATGTCAGTATAGTTCGGAATAGGGCCGTCATGGTCCTATCCCGCTTGCGGCCCTTGCTTAGCTCGGTAAGCAAAATGTCCAGGTGGCATAAGCTTACACTATACAAGGCATGTGTAAGACCTATATTAACATATTGTTGCGCCGCGTTCGCTCATATGTCTAAAAGTAACTTTGCCCGCTTGCAAAGAGTTCAGAATCGGTTCTTGCGTCACCTGTTAGATCCGCCGCCGTATGTACGTAACGCAGATCTCCATAGAGATATGGAACTGCCGTCCATAGAGTCATACGTGAAATATCTCTCTAGGAGATATTTTGATTCAGCGTTGAATCATCCAAACGAGTTAGTTAGGAACGCCGCGAATTACACACCGAGTGTAATTACAGACATTAAATTCCGGTACAAACGTAGGCCGCGAAATCTCTTTATCGATCCCGATGACGATATCGAGAAAAAGAATCAATTTTACGCGTCCGACCCCATACAAACAGCGTGCCTGCGCCCACGCCCGCGAAATCACCGTTCCCTTCGCAGGGGACGCACGGTGAACTTCGTTCCCGCACACCCGCCACGTCCACCCTCTCCTGCGGCCACTCAAGCCTAGGTCCGATCCTCCGGCATGGAGCCCTTGAGTCTAGCAGCCGCTCGCGCGATTCAGTGACACTGCATTCACTAGCTACCTACATACATGCATTACACTTTTTACAGACATGCACTACACTTAGGTACATAGGTTCTGTAAGGGACCTTTTTTTTTCTTTTTTTGAGGCTAGTTAGTCTAGATCAAAAATTTCAGATTACTAAATACATATACACTTGTCTCTTACCCTCCTCCCAGAGGATAGCGACATGTTTATATGTATAGTTAGTTAGATAGTGTGATAGGGCATTAGTCAGATCGCGACTTATTTGCAAAACGCGCAACAGTCCGAGCCGAGGTTCGGCCACTTTGGCACCCTCGGATGTTGTTGCAAAACTTTCGTGGCTGAGTGCCTTAAGCGCTCGCCCCCAAGTCCGGTGAAGCTGTAAAAGCCGTTCGAGGCTCCTGGGCCCTTATGGCTAACAGTATAGTCAGATCGAAAAAAAAAAAAAAAAAAAAAAACACTTTAATTCTCAGTACTTGAAATTTTTAAGAGAGATTTTTATGTTTGTACATACCTCGACTATTGTGGAAGGTTCAACATGCTTCGTTTCAGGGGGTTGGTCTAAGTTCATATCGCTCTGATGTCCCATGGAGCCAACGAGGCTGGTCTTGCTCGAGTTATGGGAAGTTGGTCCCGAGTTGCGAAGAAAAAAAACTTTCTCAGCAGTCGGGTTAGGCCATGACAATATACCTTTCTTATCAACGCAGCATAAAGCCTAAAAAAATAATGTTTATTTTACAATTTACACAAGTGTTGCGAGAATAATTTAATAAGATTTTTCATATTATCTACAAAATTAGACAATTATTCTTGTTGTAATTGCAAATTTAAAAGTTTTTATTTGTCCCATTGCTGGGAAAAAACATGTCTTCGGTAGAAGGCACGGGCTAATTACCACCTTAACTCATGACATATTGGCAATTTCAAATGCCGAGAAATCTCCCGCTCTGTATTTTCCCCACATTTTACTGTCCTTCAAGAACATTTATCAAGCGTTCAGGTTTCCTCACGATGTTCTTCTGCACCGCCAGCCGGTAGTGTTCTCAAATTTAAATTAGTAAATATGAGTGAATTCTGGAAAATTCGTTGATACATGCCGGGCAGAGTAGAAAACTACAAAGAAATAGCCCCCTAACAACGTCAATTCGTCAAACGTCAAAGTTTTGATTTTTATAATGTCATTTCTTATTTTGCAATGATTACGTTAACAACTGACCTTCACTTTTTGGCGCGTTTACCTTAGATGACTTAGTTGAGCATGGTAAAATAGGTTGGAAAGTTTTCACTTATCTCAACAACATTACATTCTTTTAAAAGGAAATCAAATTTCATTACATTGTATAAGCATACATAAAGCATACCTAGCAATATCACATCCACCCATACATAATACTTAGGGGTATTTTGATACCTGGTATTTGTACCGGGTATTCGGCGATACACGCACCTTGAAGACCGGGAATTGATATTTGAAGATATGTCTCATGCCTAGCGCACGCACATTTCGCTGCGCATGCATTAGGGAAGTACTTACTCACGCGCGCTCTTTGGAGCTGTTTCTCTGAGTGAACCTGCGGACATTGAATCCATATTCCGCCGGTGTAAATCATTCGCCCACCACCACGACAAAATGAGTTTGTTATTTTATTGAAAGAAATTTTGAGAGCTCCCCCTTGCTAAGCTGCCTTGCCATTCTAAGCTTAGTGCGTTACCTGGACCTCACTGATCTTTAGCATATATGATTTTCAGTGAAAACTATCTCGTAAAATGTAAATTGATATTAGGAATTGGAATGTTAAAAAGTACATACCGATAATGACCCTAAAACGTGCACCATGTTTGCCGTTCTTGATACCATATCCTCTCTCCCTGTTAGTATATTGAAGAATGTTTTCCCCAAGGATTTGATGTTCTCCGGCTTGAGGCTCGATTCGCTGAGGGCCTGAATGAGCGGATCGCTTGCATCCTCCGATATAGAACAAGACTTTGGACGGACATACTTCTGTTTTGTTTCCGAGAGCATTTTAAATCTACAATTTGTATAATTGTCAATTTACTAACAGCAGATTTTTTTAAAGTGAATTATAAAAAAACATTCTATAAAATTACATAATATTATAATAATAAATAATTTTATTATAATACGATCGAACATGTAAAATATTTTATATAGATACCTAGAAAGGCATCATAAATATCAAAGTTCGAAAAAATTAAGATATTGTGTAGCGTTACGCCACACTACCTAATATTGCTGAACAATTTTTATTCTCAGGCAAATGAAATCAAAATTCTTACAGGAACAATAGAACTAAAATCAAGATTTTCCCTTTACTGTGACATAAAAGGCGTGACGAATAATATACATATTGAACCGCGTCGAATTTGTATCAAACTACAGGAGGTTTTCGCAGCGCGAATTTTAAATCACCATTGCGTATACATGTGATTCCATATGTTACAGAATTATGAGAAAAACACGCGCGACTATTTTTCGCAGTGCGGTCTAGGCCTTAAGTTTGAAGTTTTATATATTTATATATACTAACCCCCGGTGTTTAAATATGGTACATAAACAAATAAAAGTAATACAAATTAGGAGTAATTTTTGACAGTTCACCTGGCTAGACCGTAGCAATTGAGCGTGACCCAAGCGATAGGGAAAATGATCTGGACTAGTGGCAGTGAGGCGGCAATCGTCTGCAGAAAGTATATCTCTGTCCAGTGCGTGACTCCAGGCAGATGATACACGTGCCTTATGAAGCTGGCTATAATCACTACAGATATCACGAGAGGTAGTACTATGCCTTCCATTACTTTTACCGTACACTGAAATATTTTAAATATGATTCCTTTATACACATTATAAAGTAAAGAGAGAGATGTGTAAGATCACTTCAGATTAGGCTTGTATAACATTCCCCAAGTGATTAGTAACGTAACTTATTACTCTTCGTCAGTGGCGGACTAAGCCCGTCAGAGGTCTGCAGCAGCGCGTCGTACCTAAATGAAGTCTTGGTACAATTGCCAAATGACAGGCCTCTTTTCCCCAATCTAACAAGTTGAAAATGAAAGCATAGCAAGAATGTAATATATGTATAGAACTCCCAGGTGACCTTTTTTTGATATTCCCTTTAGTGCTGCGTACTCTCAGGCCGGCAACCATTTTTTAGCAAAACTTGTACATTTATGTACGAGGGCCTTGAACTCCATACAGCTTTATTTTGGGATTTGATTAAAAATAGTTTGGTCTTGGAGACTTCGAGAGGTTCGATTTGGTGGCCCACCAGGATCTGAGGTCCGTGGCGGGTTACTAAGTCCGCTACTGCTCTTCTTATGTTACTTTATATTATAATAGCTGTGCCCGCGGCTTCGCTCGCGTGGACGATAAAAGTTGTTGTTGTTACTTCTAATGCCACCAAGAATATGTGTACAAAGTTTCATGATGATCGGTTAAGTAGTTTTCGCGTGAAAGCGTAACAAACAAACTTACATTCACATTTATAATATTAGTATTATGACGTAAGGAAATTCTCAAGGTATTTTCGTTCCCGTTCAAAGTGTAACAAGCTGTTCAAATACAAAAATCCATAACTACACAGACTGTTCATTAACCCAGGTCAGGCTTGGTAGTGCATATGTATAAATTAGAAACTTGGGAAAGGGGCAGTCAGCATTGTTACTAAAGAGTAGAAGGCCAATAAATCAAAATGTAATTAATCCATTATATTGACTGAATTATCAATCTATCTATTTGGGTTTGTGCATAATGGACAAAAATTATCCAAGAATAATAGTGTACAGTCCAGTATTTTCTATGAACAAGCTCTCATTTTTACGTTATAGGTAGTGAGAGTAGGAACGAATACAGAAACTCGGTAACATAATGATTTAAAAATGTGAAGTAGGGAAGACAATGTTGAGGCTTACCAAGTACCTCTGTTTTTCAAAAACGGTCACAGGTCTTGCAGTGGCTTGTTCTAGGACCATTTTCAAATTCTTTATGTATGGTGTTTCACACATCCTATATGCTTTATTCTGATGAGGCACTCTTATACGAGGAGTGCTAAAATTTTCTTTGGACTGAAAAAAAAAGATTTTTTATTATAATTCTGTATTTATTTTTTATGTTGTATTTTATTCAAATTTTATAATACCATTAAAGTACTATATGTACAAGTCTGTAGAATCTAAAATATATAGCAATTTTTATTTCAGAAGAGACAATTTTTTTTTTCAATATACTCAATCTTATTCTAATAGAATGAACAAATTAATAAGTCAACAGGTACATAAAAACAGTTTATAGTTATATATTCTATATTGTAAATTTGCCCCAATTTGCTCCTAAAATCGTGTAATCATTTCTATACCTGTTTTTTCAAAGGTATTTTTGTATGTAACCATATCTCTCTTAATTCTTCATCAAAATTAAACATTTCAACATAATAATTTTAAAGCTTATATCCCCGCTATTGTCGAGAAATAGTTTAAAACAAAGATTTTTGTAAAAAAATATATAAAAACAAAATTCATCTCAAATCTCAAATGCCATCTCTTGTCAGAGATCCTAATGAAAACGTACTCAATTAACATGTAAGAGGCGCCATCTGTTTTTTAACTAACATGACGACAGCTGTAAGTAAGATTGTTGACATTCTATAATGTGCGATTAAGTAATAAGAGCAAACAAACAATGAAGACAATATAAAATAAAAATATGGCCATTAGGTAATTACTCATACTTGGGAAGTTGGTTGAAATATTTGCCCAAAGAAAAGGTCCGGATCATCTTCTTGTAGACCTTTGCAATGTCCTGGAACCTCTTGACCTGGTCTTAGAACTATCACATCACCTTCTACTAGCAGCGCCCAAGGCAGGTTTACGATTGTTGCTGTTAATATAAGTTTAATATAATTGGTATAATATTGTATTGTTGATGTACAATTTTATATTATGACTAGATGTACCCGCTTTTATTACGCTGTAATTATTTACATCTCGTAATTATAATTTTACTCATATTTCATGATTTTTGAAAGCATTTTTGATAACTTTTATATCTGCCCTTTTTTTCAAATAAATCTTGATATTCTAGACCAAGGGTGCTCAAACTAATAGTGTCGGCGATCTAAAATAAAACTACTATAACGAAAGAAAATACATAATGTTTACGAAATGTAATGGAGATAATCTAAAAAAAAAAAATATCCAGATTTTTTTTTACCTCTTTGGCGACGTGATTAATTCCCCTACCAAATTACAGTTTTCTAGTATTAAGAATCTTTGAGCTAAGCTGCGGACAGACAGACTGGCGAAACTAGAAGGGTTCCTTGTTGATTACACACAGTACTATAGATTTATTAACACATAGATTACAAATGGGTTTTATGAAAGAACACATTACAAAAAATGCTTTCATCAAATAAAACAAATTTCTGACAACTAAAAAATATTATGCATATCATGTGTATGTAATGTATGATATAGATGTGTAATTTTCATTATTCATACATTTCTAGTAACAGATAACTTTCAATTTGTGTTTTAATATATATATATATATATGTAGAATGTAATTTTGAAATATTTACCATCTCTGTATGTCCACTGCAATATCACGCATGGCGAGAATGGTGCACATAAATGTGGGTAGTGTTCCTCCTTCCATTTTGCTTTATCTATAGCCTCATCTAAGGTTTCTTTATATGTAATAAACATATTTTCTTGTTAGATAAACATACATATTATCAAGAAAATAATAAGAAAAATGTACAAGTCTCAACATTCAACTATATGTATTGTAATAAAATTCTGCTGCTTATGATAATTATAAAATAATATAGAAATATAAGAGAAGTTTTGAAAACACACTTTATGGGCACATTTGACAATTTAATTTCGAAGAAAGTAATCCTAACACCAATTAATAATTTAATAACCACCTAAGACAATTAATGTGTGAAGTTGGAAAATTCGATTATTTGCATTTTTATGAATCAATATAATATGTATTTATAATACTAAAATAGGCATAAAACAAATGCAATTTTTAAGGAAACAAACATATTGGGTGTTCATAAGATTGTGAGGTAGTTGTTGCATAGCCATGTCAGACATCCTATAACAAGAATGATGGTGTTGTCAGTATATTAAATAGTATTGTGGTTGCCTATAGTATCCAATATTTTAGAAATATAATTTGTATTGAACAGACAGGTGCTAATATTTTCCCCTACAGGACACCGAAAGATATGTACTGGTGTTACTAGAATGGACATCGATCAAACACATTATTTTCTGTTTGTGAGGTAGCTAGCGATCTAAATCAAAGCTATCAAAGCTGAACCCTGAGGGCCAGTGCATTTCAGTTTACTAAAAGAGAATGACAATCAAGACTATCAAACTTTTTTACCACATCTAGAGAGAAATCAATACATTTGACAGGCCTTGTGGCGCAGTTGTAGTAAGCCCTACTATTGAGCCGAGAGGTCGCGGGTTCGATCCCCGCCCATGACTGACTTTTGTGTGATGAGCATAATTGTCATTTGTGTGTCTGGGTGTTAAATATATATGTATATAGTATATCAGCTGTTTAGGTACCATAATACAAGCTATGCTTAGTATGGAATTAAAAGGCCGTGTGTGAAATTGTGTCCCCATATTTATTATTATTATTTCTATTGAATGTTCAGATATTTAGTGATTTTAGTTAGCTCAACTTAGACCATATCTTCTTTACTTTCCCATGCAGAAATTTAATTGAGCTCACAAAAGCATGTTGTGTTTTTCTAAGGAGTTAGGAAATGGACAACATTCTACCTTTCTTTAAGATTTCTGATAGAACAGGCAGAAGGAAAATAACTTATCTTGCATTTCCACAGAGCTGTAGTTTAATTTACAACTTAAGTAAAGCATCTGGAACTTTGGTGAATGTTGATTGGTAATCTCAGATTATACATACTCTTTTGATGTCAACTCTGATTTGTTTGGTTTATGTATTATGTTTGAATTACTTTAAATTTGGAATGTCAGTTTTATTTGTTCAGATTGTAGTGTGTCATATTTATAATTCTGTGAAAATCTTTTGAATAAGAAACATGTGTAGTTATCTGACATAACTCTTGTATTTTATATACATTTCATAATGTTAACGTTTCATTTAAAATAAATTCAAAATGTTTAACTTAAAATAAATATTTTTCTAATTAGTCCTTAAGTGTCTTTTTGGTTTGAAAGTGATCCCATTAGCCACATTTACCATTTCAAGAGTTAACATTATTAAGACACACCAGTATTGTAAATAGTCAAGTATTACATGTTAATAAAAGACTCACCTAAAACTTTTCTTACTCTATGAGGTATCTCATTTCTATATAAATACTCTTCGTTGAACGCCACTAAGAAATTGACAACGAGTATAATGAATAAAAATAGTGCCTCTAATAATAAATATGCATGTGCTTGTACAGATACCCCAAGTAAATATGTTAAAATCAAGCATATTATATATATTACTGAGATTGTATAAGCAACTCCTGAAAGTAGGACTTTTTCAGACGAAAATGATATTATATCACGAGCTAGGCAGTACCTGAAAAAATTATAAGTTAATTTTCTATAGTTATAAAAATAAACCTTTTTAGGTACTTAATAATTCTCGAGTTATGAATTCATGAAAATATTTAGAAATGAACATTAATTAGTAATTTAAAAGTAAATACCCAGATGACTTCTTTTTTTTATGGTCGTCAACCACAGTACGAATATCGTTCCTTAATTTTATCAATGCATCTTTAGTTGAATTGCCTAATACGTTTTGTGTATTCTCATCCATCGTATGGTGTGCCATTCACATAACTAATAAACAATATCGACAACTTTTTTAAACAATAAACAAAATTACTGTTTTCATTTTAGGCACAGTAGCAGAAAATTCAAAGTTCCGTTCCGAATTCGAATACACGTTATATAACAACAAAATCAAAATTTCAGTATTGGACGTACACTCTTTATGTTTCATTTATAATTTAAATAATAAATTGAAATTTTGGTCCAGGTTTTAAATATATACCAATTATAGTTATGCGAATTTGCCTGTTTCATTAATATGACAGTGCACAGCATATAATTGTTATTTAAGATTTTGTTATTTTTTTTATATTTTTTCTAATTATATATTCAAAACGTTCGTAAAATAGACAAATTTGTCAAATTAATCAAATCGTGACGGCGACGTCAAAGTCACATGTTATCTACGTTCAGATACACTATACAAAACAGTTAGTTCCAAAACATTATCTAAGCAATTAAAAAAAATGCTACGTATTCTAGTTATGTATATTGTAACATTTAATTAATTAGACTTTTTTGTTCATTATTTTTATTTTATTTCATTAGGTTTTGTTTCAACGTACAAAAAAAAAACTGCAATATTATCACAACTTCTCATATAATAATGTTTTCCGCTGGTAAAAAAGCAATAAAGAAAATTAATCATAACATTTAATAAAAAATATATTTTAAGACATACATTGTATAAAATTGCATAGTAGTCTTACATTATACAAACTATATATAATATAAATGTATAGGTATATTGATTTGTTTTCGTCAGTTTACCGGACTGAAGTTGGCGTTTCCGAGAATACAAGTTTCTTTCTGTTTTATGTAAGTAATCCTTGCAGGCGTAACATTTTTTTTGTGTAAAACTATTTTACGGGATTCTTATCCCGCATAAAGTAGTCGTATCAAGTAGTAATGTATCACAGCATAGGTCGTGCTAGATAAATGTGCAGTTCGCGGAGTGACCGTGTTCAGTCAGTGTGTTGAGTGTCATCGTGTACAGCGCAGGGATCGTGCGCCATTTAGATCGTTATATAAAAAACAAGGAATGCGCCGATCTGGTCGCCAGTTTGATCAGTTCGTAATGGAGTAGCAGCCGTCATATATTAGCTATGGCAAATATATGTTCGAACGTCGGGACAACGAAGTGTGGTCTGCGGACAGTACCACATTTCGGCCAGTGGATTTGGTTTATTCTATTACATATTTGGGTCGGATTCCCAAATGTATTTTCAATGTGTCAAGGTGTAAGCGATATTTCTGTGGCTGTGTACCCTGAGGGCACTGTGAAGGTGCATCATGGAGACCCTTTGGAGATATTTTGTGTTGCTGAAAAATTTACTTCCAACGACATAGAGTTTAAACTAGGTGGTAAAGTAATTCATTCTGAAGTTGTGAATATTACAACAAGAAGGTTGTATATCCCGCATCCAAAGAAGCAACTGAATACATTTTACTGCCAGAATAAGCAGACCGGCAAGCAATGTCCTAGTAGAGTGCTAGTTGACTCTCCACCAGCAAATGTGACAGATTTTTCTTGTATATCAAAGAATTTAGAAAGTCTTAATTGTACTTGGACATCAAAAATGTTGTTGAGTGTAACAAACTATACACTGAAATTCTTTATTAACAATAATTCTGTAGATCCATGTGAAGTTAAAAAAACTGGTGACATTAGTTATTGTATTTGGCATACAAATAGTAAGCCTAGATACCAGGAAATGGAGAAGACATATAATTTTCTTCTAAAGTCATGCAATTATTTTGGCTGTATCAATCAAACTTTTATAATTGATCATTTTGCTGTTGTAAAACCAGACCCACCCACTAACTTAAAAGTACTAACTAACAATACCCATAGTGTGTTACTTCGATGGAGCATTCCAACTAATATAGCAAATTTATTACTCTGTGGTGTAGATCATAGAATTGAGTATCAAATTGCCAAAATTGACAATACATCATATTTTCGGAGTGTTGACACCTCCAGCTTACCAGCAAAAAATAGAACATACAAATTTCTTCTCTCAGATCTACCATATGCACATATGCAGTATGAGGTAAGGGTATATATTAAGTCAAAGGCTGCTGTCAAGGAAGAATTTTGGTCTGATTTTAAATATGTGGTTTTCTACACGGTTGGTGAAAGACCTAATAGGCCTCCAGATACAGTTATTGGAGCTTTTGATCAATCACCATACAATACAAAAAGAATGATATATGTTTATTGGAAACAACTTGAAGAATATGAAGAGGCTGGTACTAATTTTACTTATAAAGTTGTTGCATCTCAACACAATAGAAACTATCAGACTTTGCTTGCTGATAAAAATAAAAGTTTGAGTTATGTTGTTTTGGAAAATGCCTCATTGGATGCTATAAATGTGTCATTTTGGTCTATAAATGACAATGGTTCTTCAATAAACAGTAGTCACCTCTATATTCCACCATACAAGGATACTGAAGCTTTAATAGTGCCATCATTCACAAAGCTTGCTTATGAAAATGGTACTTACAAATTATCTTGGGTTGGAATTAAAAATATAGACAGCTACACACTCTTCTGGTGTCAGCATAATAGTACAAAGATTTGTGCAGGTCGTATAAACTTCACCATGCTGCATGCAAATAGCACAGAACATGTAATTGATTTACCTAGAGCTAATAGATATCAGTTTGCAATTTCAGCAAATAGTGGTACTAAAACAAGTGGTATGATCTGGGCTATATGTGATATATCTAAAGATGGGATACCTATGTATGGTTACCCAGTACAAATGAACCATGATGCACCTGGGAAGTCATTTGTAAAAATAACTTGGAAAATGTCTTGTACACTTCAAGAAGGAATTATAACTGGTTTCATAATATCTTACTGCCCTGTACTTGATACAAGTAATGTGTGTGCCACCAAAAATAAAACTATTTTGTATATTCCTGATCCAAAGCAAATGGAAATAAACATAACAAACTTGGAACCATACACAACATATTTGTTTACCTTAGCACTAAATACTACATATGGAGAAAAATCAATAGAAAATGCATCAACAGGAGTAACAACAATTGAAGATACACCTACAAAGCCAGTAAATGTTGCTATAGCAAATATTTCTCATGACTCACTTGTTATATCCTGGGACCCACCTATCCATAAAAATGGGATCATACGGAAATATGTCATTAATAACTATGGGAAAGAATTTCATTCTGTTAAAGTCCCTGAGAAAGATGTAGCAAGGAGACATGTAACTATTATTGGACTACAAGGATTTACAAACTATTCATGGACTGTACAAGCCTGCAATACTGCAATAAGCAGTTGCTCAAAAGTCGATCCAACAGATGCTATTTATGTCAGAACAAGGATTGGCCCACCTGGCATACTTAGGCCACCTACTATTAAAAATAATCCTGATATTTTGACCTGGGACCCACCAGATATACCAGGGGGTACTGTTGACCTTTACCAAATAAAAAGGATAAGAGATGAGACTAAAACCCCTGAAATTATAGATACAACAAACACACATTATTCACTGGTATATTGTGAAGGTGGAGTTGAAGGAGAAGCATATCAAGTCCGAGCTGTGAACTATGATGAAGATCAATTTCATGGAGCTCAAACTGACAGAAAAGATGTAGAGTTACCTGTAAGAACACATAAAGGTCTTTTGAAATACTCAGGTGAATGGAGTCCAGCCAGCACAGTAGCTTGTAAAAGCAGAGATGAAGTAACCATGACACTTATCCTAATGGCTGTTTTTGCTTTGATTGGTCTAATGTACTGTTCAATAAAATGTTATAAAAAGTACAGAAAAATGGAAGATATTAAACCTGTATTACCCAATGGGTTAGGTGTGCCAGAGAAAGATATTTCTAAATATGCATTTGGTGGATGGAATCCTTCAACTAAAGATGAAAAACCATCATCAGATGAAATGTTATTGCTACCAAATAGTAGGGCTGTAGTATCTCCACCAGAAGTTAAAGATAAAGACATTGATAACTGTGCTTCTAGTGATCACACTGACAGTACTGCCTTGTCTGATAATTCACAAGGACCTGTAGATCGACAATTGTCTACTGATGATGATGGGTCTAATTCGTCTCTGCACTTAGAAGTTGAAATATCGACGGTAGATGCTAATAACAAAAACCAACTTGAATATTCATCAAACTCTGATTCTGAGGTTTCCAGAGAATCTACACCCTATTTCAGTGATAAAACATTTAAGAAAAACCCGATTAGTGGCTATGTCCAACAACCTGCAATGAATCAGATTGCTGGATATGTTCAGTCTGCTCCTGAACCTGTCATTACCTCTCCAGCGAAAACACCGATGTTAAATGCGAGTTCGAGTTATGTTATGGCAGCATTATCGCCACCCATATTTACAACGGGCGTGACGCCCCTTAGCGTCACAAGCCACCCGACACCAATATCGGGTTACGTGCGTCCTGAAGAGGCACAAAACAGATCTGTAATGAACTTTCCTAAATTAGGGCCTTCGCCTACAAAATTATTTGGACCTGAAAGCTTGCCAACAATGCCTACCTTGCCTACGCCAGCTAAACATGGTGCTGACAACAGCTATATCCAGCTACAATCGTTAGACTCTTTACCTAGTCATAAACAACCCATACATAATACAGTGCCATTGAAGCCACCGACGTCGAGCGGCTACGTCAGTCCTGGAGAGGCGGTTATTAACAAGCACCTAAATAACATATTATCGAGTGGACAACTGGCCGAAGAATCAGCGATATTAGATCCAACTATGTCTCCTGATGCGTATTGCCGGTTTTCGTGGAGCACTGACCCTGCCAATGACAACTTACATTCGTTACTCGCTGACTCGTCAAGATTAAACTCTACGAAAAATTAAAACTCAACATATTGTAATATACTAAGTGATACTGACAAAATATATAAGGGACTGAATTGTAAATAATGAATTTTAGGAGCTTTATAAAGTGCTATAAAAATATTAGACATAATTTTATTTCACACAAGAATGTGGATGTGTCATCTAGTGATAATTCTTGTGCCTTATTAATTTATTTTAGGTCACTATTAAGAATATTCGTAGGTAAGAGATAGACTCTATTGAAACAAATTTGAGTGGAATGATGTAGTGAACTTTTTACGAGTTGATATACGTTGTTGCAGAAATAACCTACTTATATAAAACAGAAAAATTATGGAGGGAATATACAAAATAAATTTAGTGCCAAACGATCTAACTACAGAAGAAGCCATTCTGCAGATTGCAGACACACTTGATAATCTCAATGGTATTGTGGACGACGTGTTTACCCGCCTGACCTGCAGAATAAAGCAGAATATGGACAAAACAGCTAAACTTAAGGATAGGATAGAGATTTCTAGAAAGAAAATTGAGAAATTGACTGGTATGCAAAAGGCGCTTAAGGTTTTTTCTTCTGCGAAATATCCAACATCTATAACACATGAGCAATATCAGTCTGTTTTTGATTTAAAAGGATATGTACACGAAGCTAAGAAGGTCACTCTGAGTGGAAAGTCTCAGGGGCTGTCCAATGATAAGGAAATACAGGTGATTTAAATAACAACTTTTAAATTAATGTTTCTTTGATAAACATATTTTCCAATGTATTATTTTTATTTTAGGAGAAACTCCATTTCTATCATGTAAAAGTTGCAGAACCTATAGTACCCAGACAGGAAGATTTTAAGTTGAATGATATTATTGACAATTTGCAAACTGTTGGAGAATTACTTATTTTCAAATCTGGTGAAAGTCCTTACCTTGGTACAATCACAAAAACTTCCACTTACGTTCCACGAGTGAGTTCAAATGTTGAAAATAAGAGTTTACTGGAAGCTGCACCATGTTCTATATTAAGAAAAGATTTACTGAAACGAGAAGTGGATGAATACATGTATGCACCAGGCATGGGAATGGTAAGTTTCAAGGAATTGTAGATTTTTTTTGTATAATGCACCTTAATATTGCTATCTAATTGAAAGTTTTCTTTAAATCAATTGTTAACTCTTAAACTCTCTCTAGCTACTAATATGTCATACCACTCATTTATGTATAATCTATACTGGATATACAAGACAATTTTTAACATAAAAGAAAACCAACTTCAATTATTTTGAGGAGTTCCCTGGTGTATCTTCGAAGTCGAAGGTCCAATGCTAATGAAATTAAAATAGGGGACCACCTTTGATGTATTTCCAAGGGAAAAAAAGAATAATCTAAATCAGTTCATAAACAAAAAAATTATAGCTGAACATCCATAAAAAAAATTAAAAGTTTTTTTTGGCCCACCCTAATTTTATATATGTATATACATTCGAATTGAGAACTTCCTCCTTTTCTTAAGTTGGTTAAAAAAGGTAAAGTTTATGGGTTTGTATTAGGTAAACTCAGGAAATGCTGATTGTATTGTAAAAATTCTTTCATTAACAGAACGCTACATTATAGGCATATTTGATATTTTTATCATTTATAGTTCCTTTGCGTGTTTAGTAGAGGCTAAAATTAAGAGCTACGCGCTCATCACTTGACGTATGTGCGACATGATGAAGTTAGCCATTAATGATAATAATTTGAATTAATTTTGATGACTTTTATTTATCTTTTCATTATTTAAAAATTGTTTAACGTTGTATACATAAACATCATTAGTTAGTATTAAAATAATGTTTATTTATACAACATTACATTATTTTTACACAATTAAATATAAACAAAGACACTAATATGAATTTACATTATTATCATTGATAGTTAACTTCATCATGTTGGTGGCACGCGTGATAACATTTTTTAAGTTATTTTTATTCTGTGTACATAAGTACATCTATTTTTTAAATATTCACAAAGGCGCGGGCGGTTCCTAGTTAAATAATAAACTGTTAGAACATTTTGACACTTTATATAGATATTTTAATATAACATCATTACTACCTTAAAATTCTCTCAAGTTTCTCTGTATTCTTCTCAGTGGCTATAATAGATTTGGAATAGATGTTGATTTGATCGTGTGATGCAAAAGCCTTGCTTGTATGTGTTCAGTATGCATCTTTTATTGTTTCTAATAATAACATCTCTATTGTTCTTAAATTGTACAGGTTCCTGAGTTGGAGATGCCACTTGATCTGCCTCATCTGCCAGGAATCGCTGGTGACATACAATTCGTCGTCACCAGCGATGGATCTATAGCTCCTTCTGTCGTAACCTCGCCTGTAACACCGATGGTTATCCTACCGGAGACAGAATTACCGGAATTGCCAGATTTGAAAGAACTCTCGGATGCGAAGGCGGATTTATTAGTACCGAAGGTGGCTGAATCATTGCCGGATATAACTGATGCTCCACCCCCGCCGGTATTGGCAAGTGTGCAGGCTAATGCACTCCCATCGGCTATGCCTCCACCTCCGCCGCCGCCGCCACCACCACCACCGCCGCCACCGCCACCGGCGCCGGCGCCGCTGCCAACGGAAGCTCCCATACCAGCAGCAGCTCATAGGTAAGTCATACTTTTTAATAACATCAATTTACTGTTGTTGGAGTTTTGACTCTTGTGTGATGTATTTAACAGTACTACATTCGCTCACTTTTCCGTAGTTCTCTCTCTCTCTCTCTCTGATGTTAGAAAAAGTGTAGATTTTGCGCAAAAGTAAAAGTCTATTCATAAACAGTATTTATCCGAAACCTCAAGATTTATACTATAAAAAAATCATAGGAATTAGGGAAAAACACACGTGGCACTTTAAGCCTAAACATTAATACTTCAGTTATTTTAAAGATTTATTCACATTTTCTTTTAATATTTTTTTATCACAAACAAAATTTTTAATTTGCAAAATAAATAAATATCAATTTAACACTTCTAAATTTCAATGCCCGTGAATACTTATTTGTCGATCTAACATTAGTGGTCTATTGTTTATATATTTTTTTAAATCAATTTTTTAATACGTTTGAGGATCATAAGACAATTGTCACAGTATAAAAATTCATAATCAAATTAATAATAATAAAAAAATTCAACCGTGTCTATAATTAAGTGAAGCTGAGTAACCATGGCGTTATAAACTTTGACGGGTCTAAGTAGATTCGTACTTGACGACTTATTTGATGATGTGATCGATAGTTTGACGGGTTTTCCCAGAGGACAGTCGATATTTATAATGCGAAATATGCAACTGTGAGATTATTTACAATGTCTTATGAAGTCATTTTCAATTGTTATGAAAGTCACTAAAATGTACATTTTTGCTTATTCTTGGTAACTCCTATGCAAAGATATTGTTCTTTGAACGACAGATACAAGGGACTTATACTTATTGGGGTGGTAGACCATTTCGCTGGGTGATAGGACAATACGGTTGTATCCGACAGGATCGAAACCACCGTGAAGCTGGTGTAATACCCGCCATAATTGCACACCTAGGCGTGTCGCGTTCCCTAATCAGCAGGTTTATATTCATTAATCAAGAGAGGTAGAGATCTGTACTCGTCTGGGTCACGACTACCGTGTACGTGGTTATAAACACGTCACAGTGTCTCTATTTTGGTTTGTCGCGTTTCGGGATCAGCCAGTGTATAATATATCCAGCTGCTTAGATAGAGGCTTGCAAGGCGACATGGATATCAGCGGCGAAAGGCGCGATGAGCTTCACGGTGGTTGCCTTTTTTTGGATTGTACTGTGTTTATCATTAGGCACAGTGAACATTAACGCCGCCTTACAATAAAAAAAAAACCTCTACAATGTTCGGATGTGGAAGCACACCTATTTCTGCTGCAAAGCAAAAGCGCTCGCGCTGCTTTTCTAGGCCGAAGGAACAGCAAATAGCAATATGATCACGAATATGAATTTTATTTCTTCCGAATATAAGTTTAAGGATGAGCTTTAAAATGATGTTTGAATAATTAATTTCGATAAAGAATTAACGAAGATATGGCTTGCCAGGAAAATTTCCCTGTGGGATTCAATATATTCATATATTATACTAGTGGTGCGCCGGCGACTCCGCACGCGTTTATTAACATGAAGGCATCATGGATAGCGATATTTTAGCATTATTTGTTCGGTTGTTCAAATAACTCTTAACATTGCAGAGGTTAAGATAAAAACAGATTATATTGCATAGTAGGTATACCAAACACAATAGTTTAAAAAGTCATTAGTCATAGGTAAAGACATTGGGTACATTTTATTCGATACTATAGATATAATAGTATTGCAGTGCGCAGCTCACGTGTGACTATACATTTCTATCAATAATATTAAAGTGGAATCTCTATACGGCCATGTTGATGCAAGCAGTATGTGCATGAATAATCCCTTTATAATTAACTGGTGGTAAAAACGAGGGTGCAATTCTATGAATATTAATGCTTTCTTTATATCTTGGATGTTGTATTTTGTTTTGTCCTTGTTTGGAAAGTTAATATTTATGGTCACTGATCAGTCTGATCACATCTATGCTCATTGCTCATTTTGATTAGTAATTAAACAAATATTATTCGGTGTTTTTTCTTTTAAACAAAATTGATTTCGTAGATAAGACTCAAGAAGAAGTATCTGCTAGTTTTAAAACGGTTCCATTTAAGCATTTAGGTTTTTCTTCTAATCGTTTAAGGACTAGCAAAAGTACATAATAATAATTTCATAATAACATAACAGTATTTTGGCGGTTATGAAGAGCTGTTCTATCTAATTACCTCGTCGCTTTCATAACAAAATCGCGCGCGCTTGGCTCCGGAGTCACAACTTTACGGTAACCTTCATATCGACGCTAACAAAGAAATTCGCTGTGTTATATCTTTGCTGTACTGTGTAGCTGTGGTACATGGAGTCATTCAAATATAACGTGAAGTGACATTTGTGTTGGCAGCTACTACTGGCGACGGATTGAAGATCCCTCGGTGGTCGCTTGTTTATGGATTGCACTTTGCTTACCATCAGGAACAGTGACGTCACTTTGTCGTTAAAAGTAAAAAAAGTGTGTATTTCGTTTGTGCTAGAAATTCAAAGAAATCCGAAGATATATAACGACATGGTTTATTTTAAAATTAGTAAAGGTGTAAAACGTTAGTCGGTAATTATTTTATCCAAGTTACTTTCTTTTACACAAAATAATCGTCCGTCAGCGAGTATTCATTCGTAAACTATTTCAATGTGAATGTGACATGCAGAATCTTCCGAATAAATATTTTATAGACGGCCAAGGAAGGGCATATCGAATTCGGCAAAAACATTTTTGGGATTGTTAAAGGAGCATATGTCGGGTTATACGATCCATTAGGGGTCATGTATTAGCGTTATCTTTATTCCTTTTACCTGATTTTTTGTGCACTACAAACCCGCGCTCACATGTGCTTCGGGACTTTGTTATTTTTTTCTTTTCACGCTCATTACCTTTAATTCTTTTTTGAATGATCAGTCACACACAAGTTTTCTGAGATTTACTCTTGTATCTTTCGGAAAACGTTAATGTACTTTAAACTAAAGTTTTGACAGTTATTTTATAGAAGAGTTGATAAGACAATCATGCGTACGTATATTAAGGAGAAATGTAGGCGGCGTTTGGTCCATGCAAATGTATTTTTCTGTCTTATCCTAATACAATGTTTTATACACTATATAGACCACTGACGTGTTCCTATATTTTAATTGTTTCCACTCGTTAATTATTATAGAAACAAGGAGCCTTAACCAAGTTATACCGCCGTTATCTGACATTCTGCAAACAATTTTAAGGAATATAAGTAATTAAAAACATATAGGTAAAGCCGAAAATACCGTTTTATATTATGCTTGAAAACATTATAAAATCAGTTCAGTTTTGGAGGAGGAACCAGGAAAATACGAAATAATTACTTAGTTTATTTTTCATAGGTATTATCAGTCCGAGCTGCAGATGTTCTCTCTCTCGCACTATTCATTTGTTCGGGCATAGTGCAACAGCATTAGATTTTTAATTTTTTTTACCGACTGCTTTTCCTCTTAATCTCGCCTCTGTATAAAGTTTTGAAAATCCTTTTTTGGTATTACTCATTATTATTTGCTCTGCAAATGTAATTCTGATTTAAAAATTGTATGCCAGTGTTTTAGAAATTTATACCTAAAATAATATTTTCGGATCATATCTTTTTATTTACATATTTGTATTGAAATAGCAATCGCCTGTGACCTGTACACGTAAAAATTAATATTAAAACAGTCTATATCATTCAGAGATGATACTGGACCTTTCTCTCAGAAAAAGAATACGCTTATGCGCGTCGTGTTTCGTTATCATCTGGTGCATATCCAGTTTCTATTTACGCAGGCCGGCATGACAGTGCAACGGCGACTGGCGATGAATTTTGATCACTTGGTGGTGGTCACTGTTTTTGGAATGTATTGTGCTTACCATCAGGCAAAGTTCTGTGCCTTCACCTTTTTACTGTAAAAAACGTAACCAATGCCCGAATGAGGGGGGCTTGACTATAATGACGGCACTTCATTTTATTAAGCGTGTAGTTAATTTGACTAAAAGGTGTTAGATTGCGGAATTTTTTTGCACTTACCAGGAGTGGTTCGAAATATCTAAAGAATAAAAAACTAAAATTATATGCTGATGATAGTTTAAATTCGCATATAAATACCGAATACCGAAATTTGTTGTTTTAATTTCACATATAACGACTTTATTTTAAGGAGATTTTTGCGGTTGTTCCCGTTCCCGCACCTTTATTAAAATGTAAGAGGTACATAATTCAAAGGTGTATAAAAAAAGGCAAATTGTGTTAATTTTTATTTTCATCTAACAATGTTCAAAATTTATTTAAGGATCTAAACAAATAGTTAGTAAAATTACAACATTGATTGTAGCTTTTATACGGAGAGAATTAAATATGTTGTTAACACCCAAGTTTGAATTAGGAAGAAATGAACCTATCGTGGAGCAGTTTAAATATACAAGTTCGCAAAAACGTACTTAAGAGTAAGGTACTGATTGCGTTAAATACCCTATGGGATATTGTTTAATTAAAAGTACATTTTAATTTATTCAAAAAAGGTTTGTTTTTTAACTGACTGTACAGGCCGTAATCGGCAATCTTTCGCAACTTCTAACTAGTTATGACAGGCCAAGTCAATATAGGATCAGACAAAACGCCCTTTAGCTTCTTGGATTGCATTTATCTTTAAATTATGACAGTTATCACCATATATAACACATAGGTATGTTTCACATACCTTCGATTCCTCACATTAACATATTCGATTAATTTATGTATTATACCCAGTCGGAATTACTTATTTTTCGTTTTATTATTTCTACAGTCGGCTTCTGAGAAAGCGACTGAAGTCGTTCGCTAAGTAATTATTCGTAATTATGATAATTGTTATTTTTTTCTTTAAGATTACATACATATGAAAATTTCAAGTGGTGTATAATATAAGTGTAGGTTACTAACTTTAACTTTTTTTCAAACATGGTTGTTAATTTCACATTTTCTCACGTTTAACTTATAATATCTAATTAAAGAGCTCAGTGTGTTGAAAAAAAAAAAACAAATACTACATAAAATCATCCAAATCGTTAAAGCCAATTCCGAGAAACCAATTACATGTTTAAATCTACTTACAAATATTTCTCACTTAATAGTGTTATATTATTGCTATTGAGAACACTTAAAAATTTCAATGGTAATTTTACAAAAAGTGTATATAAAACTGCTAGGCAAAGCATTTAGCCTAAATTAAATCGGCTATTGTAATAACACAACTTTTTTCTGTGTATTTATACATAAACATTGTAAAATTACAACACTTTTTTGTAGATTTCTTCACGTCACGTCACGTCAAAATTATTCGTATAGTATTATAATTTTGGATTAGCATTCATTGTTTTGTAATTTTACTCGTACTTCGGTTAGAAAACAATTGTAATGTTACAAAAAAAAATAGTGGAGGTATATGTAATTGCTTAAATTAAAAATATTTTCAAATTTGAAATACTTACATATTTATATTGGAATTACTTTTTAAATACAACTGTATATTAAAAATCACGGCCAACATTTTAAAATGATTCCTTGAATAATATTATCTGTTGATTGAAAGATCGACCCAAAGAAATATAAAACGTTAGGTTAAATGATTTGTTGAGTCCCTGTGATAAAGATTCCTGGTCCTTATATTCAATCTTGGAATATGCATCAGCAATATTGTTTCTAGAAATATCGTGTATTATTGGAATCACAAACGTTATACTGTTCAAATTGAATTATATGAATCTAAATAGGTCTTACGAAAGAAAGGTGTTTCTTGGAAAAAATGTAAATAGCCTACCTTTTCCACGCGACTCCGTAAGTCGGGATCAGAGTTATGGGTCATTTGACCCCTGTTTACTCTCCCGATGGAATATTAAAGAGTTTCAACGTCATATAAACATTCGTTAACGGTTTTTCAAAGAGTAGAAAAAGGCGGTATCATTACCGATAGTTTACTGCTGATTGATATTCATATTAAATAATATCTCATAAATTCGTCGCTTTTGAAACACACGGACGCATGTCAAAACCAGCTATAATAGTATTAACTTATTACCAGGTAATCTATTCGAATATTATAAAACTTAAGAGGTTCTTTGTTAGTTTTATTGATCGCACTAATCTCTGGAACTGTCTATCAGATTTGAATAATTAATTTCACATTTCATAGCCCCCCTTATTTAGGAAGCTTATAGGTTATATAACTTCACGATACGGCCCTAAGAAGCGATGCAGTGACCATGAACCATTTTCGATCTGACTATACTGTTAGCCTTGGGGGCCCTGGAGCCTTACGCCTTTTACAGCTTCACCGGGCTTGGACCATGAACGTCAAGCAAGCTTGTAGGCAAGTACGGGAATTGAGAATAACCATAGGCTACACGGGCGCGTAGAGGACGCGGGCGCGGTGGAGAGGTGGGTCTAATAAATTTATCCGGTGAAACAAACAAAACAGTAGGACAACACTGCTGACAATTTGAAAATATACTATACTAGTAACGGCCAGCAACTTCGCCAACGTTAATTAGTATATACAATTTGACAATAATAATTAATAGAGCACTCAGAGATAATGTAGCTTCCTACAAGTGCAAGTATTTTAGAATCGAATTACCTCCTACAAACATATCAACTTTACCTCTTTATAATAGTAGTCTAGACAAATGCATTTAATAAGGGAAAACTTAATAATACTTAATAGGAATGCCCGTAAGTATATCTTGTACGCAATTAATTTATGCATACATCGTAAAATAATAAAATTAAACGTTTATGTTTTTTATGTTTACTAAGAATAAATTAATAGTTTTGCATATAAAATGTTTATAATGAGTTAATAAACTCTTGGGAAATAAATCGCTAATGTGGTAAAAAGAAATAAAGAAACCAACGGCGAATCCAGTTCATCCTTTATTAGTCCTGTGATACGAAGGTACTAGGCAAAAAAGAACATTTTAGACATCCATTAATGACCAGGTGTCCAACTAAGATCTAGTTTTTAGCTTCGATTACCAGTGGATATCGCAAATTCCGTTAGTTTTTTGTGTTAGCAGCATTCTGTGCCTTATTGTTCAGACAGTAATGTCCTAGAAATATGAAAGATTCATCTTTATTTATTTACTTTGCTAATGTATTTATTGGAAATTGATTTTCGCATGCTTTTAAATGCACCAATGCTTTTAAATGGAGTAGGTACTTATTATTTTTGGTTTTTGTTGGACTGACCCATATTTACGTCCAAATGAATAGCGTTTATATTTATATAATAAAAAAAGCAATTAGTGTTTTGGAGGTGTAGTTTTTATAACAAATATTTAACTTTTCGTTGGCCGAGCTAGCAGCGTTCTTAATAACAACTCATTTAGTTCCGCGGCTCTATTTTTTTTTTTAATCTTTACAAAAAGCTAATTTTGACTGTATTTACTTATGAATGAATGGCTGTGCCCACATAATGCCGGTGAAGCTGCAAAAGCCGTTTGAGGTTTTCTGGGCCCTTATAGTTTTTTTAGCTTTCTCTGTATTTATTTTGTTTAAATAAAACACCATTATGACCCTACGTAAGCCATTTTAAAGAAGGAAAAGTTTCCATTAAAGACATTTCTGAATTGTTTAGTCTATTATTTTGTTGTACGTAAATACGTATCCATGAAAATCTTACTGTCCGTATTTACGGATAAATTGACAAAAGAAATTAATAGTCCACACTACTAATGAATATTCTAAGGCTTTGATGAGGACTCTATGTAATTCTGAAGACACTATTAAATTAATTTTTTTAATGCCTTTGAACATAACTTGAATGTAATTTATACACGAATTCATAGACCTTATTGAGATCTTTTATTATAGAAGTGAATACACGATGCTGTTACCTAGGTTTAAATACAAAAAGTAATGTTTAACAGAATACAGTCTACTATCACTAAGAGATAGTTAGCGAAAGTTACCGTAATGCATGCACATTCTTAATTAAAACATCATTAATATTTTATGATAATCTTCAGCGTATAAGCTGATGTGGTTGAGATCTGTTGCAAATAGATAAACCACATCCTGTAAATCTGTCTGAATATAAACATACAATACAATATTGTTACTCTTTTTTTTTTCAATTTAAACAGATATTAATTTAAAAAAGAATAAGAGGTAGAGACCGCCCACTGACTACCTGGATGCGAACTATCCCTAATGATATGCTCACGATTGACTTCAAGTCAGGGGATTGTTGATTAATTAATAATACACAAAGATGATGTTTTAATAATAATATTACCAGCCTGTAAGTTTTCCACTGTTATGCGAAAGCCTTTTCCCGGGGGAAGGCACGTGCTTAATCACCACGACAGCCCACGAAGTACTCGTATTGCCAATTTCAATCGCCCAATTTCAATCGCCGAGAAATCTACAGTTCTATACTTTTCTCACATACAGTGGTATTACAAGAACATTTCTCAAGCGTTCAGTTTCCCTCACGATATTTTCCTTCACCGTCAGCCTATAGTGTTACCAATTCAAATTAGCAAATATACGCGAATTTGAAAATAATCTCTCGCTACTTGTCCGTTTTTTTTTTTGGTTGATTCTAATATTATTTTATGCTATCAGATACCTCCTCCATTGTTTTTCTACAATGTAATTTATGCGAATAAAATATTAACATGACTTAATCTATAATTGTTTGAAAAGCATACATCTAAACTAACGTGTTTGGCTTCCACAGTCCCACTAATAACAACCAATTTGAATCGAATAATAATATAAACATTCCCTGTTTGAATTTGAAAAATTCGAGTGCACTCGACACTCGATAACTAGACCCTGAAGTATTCGAGTATAAGGAACTAAATATTTACAAACCATACCGGTTTCTCGGTACCGTGTACGTAAGTAGAAACAGCCGTTTTGAAAACAAAGCGCGTGCGTATGTTCCACAGAACGCGTTGTATTCTATAAATAATAATAATAACCGTAATAACAGATCAAACATTTTACTGCAATATGCCATTTATCACATTATACGACAAAATTAGTAAAACCATTTATCTTATAGACATAGCTTTTCTTCTTAATACACACAATTTATTATCAAGTTACACTTAAAAACTTGCTTAATACACCGAATAATCTATCCAATTAAAAACATAATGGGGAGTTAATAAAGTTATACCAGTAGCAATAATTATTTCCAATATTGGCGTCACCTATAAACATTTCTTAATAGTTTAAAAGAACTTCAAATACATCCTCTTTTTCAGTTTCAAATACGACAGTATTAAACACGTGCAGAATTGTTTCAATTTTTTTGTCTATAGCATTTTTAAGATTATTGTCTTCAATTCCATATTTCTTTTTGGCTGTCGTTTGGTTACGTAACTCGCGGCAGTGAAATAAATACTCCAAATTGAATTAAATAAAATCATAATAATAAAATGAACAAATATTCAATCGTTATTACTTAAGACTTCACAATCCATCCTCATCAGTCTGTACCCCCTTTAAAAGGCTTGAATACTTGGAAATTGCCAAGAGTTTGTTCCGAGAAATAACACTTGCCGAGGATTCCACTGTAGGTAGGCCTTTCTGCCGCACGTTCGATTACTATCTCGTTTTGTGTGTGTTTTCATATTGACACGTACGTATAGGTAAATTAGATTTGCCTTTGCAGTTTTGCCGCACAACTACAGCAGTTTTAACTTAATTCGCTTAAAAAAAGAATTTAAAATTCTAACCAACTTTAGGTATATTTTTTAGACCGCTTTTAGATATATGAATGGATAGCATTATGAATTGATATATCGCAGGCAGTATATAAGTATAGCACCAGTAAATAGGTTAGCGTGGTATGACCCGTTTGAGCATTTCACGATGAGGAATGAAAGTCACATTAGAATAGTTAAGCTTGGAGGTTGACGGACATAGAAGTAAAAAAGGAAGACCGAAGAATGTATGGATAGATTGTTTGGAAAATTAAATGAGTATAAAAGGTGTGAATAATGAGATGATAGCTGCTAGAGAAAAGAGCAAACAGAAGAAAAGTTGCACTATATTGGTTTTTAATTTTAATCCATATTGCGGATAATGTGTCAGGGTAATTTAATACTATGAAGGGCTGATTTTTCGATCCTCCGATAATTTTATTTAGGGAATAATTTGAACGTTTTTATGGATAACGTATAAAAAACCTATTGAATTAAAATGAAGATATTCTTCAAATACAGTTATCTAATTGAAAATAGGCTCTAAATGAGCAATTTTATAAATGTATATTTGGTTTGTCGGAAACGGCTCTAATGATTTGTATGAATTTTTGTATATAGATAATGTGATGAGAACAGTGCTGACATTTTGATAGTGCTGTTCTTTTTGCAGATGACACACACTTAGAAGGGATTTTAGTAGACTTAATTGATAATACTGTCTTCTTGGGTTTTACGCTTGATTCAAAATTACAGTGGGGTCCGCACATTAAGACTTTGGCGGGAAGGTTAAGTTCTGCTGCATTCGCAGTACGTAAAACTCGACAGTTAACCGATATTGCTAGGTTGCCGATATTGCCACTGCTAGGTTAGTCTACTTTGCTTACATCCATAGCATAATGTCTTACGGTATTTTGCTGTGGGATTCAGCAGCTTAGGTAGACACCATATTAATATTACAAAAGATGGAAATTCGAGCAATATACAGCATGAGACCGCACGAATCACTAAAGAACAAGTGCCAAGAATTTAATATCTTAACTTTGCCCTTCCAATATATTCTTGATAATTTAATGTATATCCATAAAAACTTTGACAAACTTGATTTCTTTAAAGACCGGCACAGTGTTAATACTAGATATGTACATAAATTAGTCGTACCGTGTTTTAGACTTAGTAAGACTAAAAAAGTATTTTTAGGTAAAGTTCAAGACCCATGTCAAGCCGGGTTTTATTGTCCAAAGGCTTATTATAGGGTGGATCACTATGTGAATGATAGGGATGCCTGGAAGTGACTCCCTCTCTGTTCATCCACTAAATTATTAATAACATTATTAATTGTAAATATTATTTATACAATTGGGAAAAAAAGAAGATAGACCGATTGAGTTTCTTGCCGGTACTTCTCGATGACTGGGATGTTTTTCGAACCAGTAGTGTTTATAGTAGTGGCTTTAGGGGTATAAATTGAATAAAGTATTTTTGATTTTGTTTTTCTTACGAGGATAATGAGATAGTTGTTTTACTATAGATACCGAGTATTGCTCGGACTCCCAGATATTTCTTAAATGTCGTTGTTTACCTAACATTTTTATTAGATTGTCATTTTTAGAACTCCTTTGTATTGTTTTTTATTGCTTTCGTTTTCGCTGGAAAACGATTGAAGCGACGCTGTTAAAAGGTTTTTTCTATTTACTGAATACAAGCGAGACGATCGTTTCGCTTCTCGTGTGTTGTGATCAAAGCGTGTATTCTATTTACCGATTTGTTCAAGTGAGTACATTGGCATTATTAAATAAACTGTTCGACTGTTAGTTATATTGGCTGCCGACGGATATGTGGGTGCGATCACTTAACGATGTTCCTTATCTGCGATCGGGATTCAACGTTACCCACTTTATTTGATTGAGGGTATAAAGAACTTTCGAGAACATGTAACTTACATTATACATGCATATATATGACTCAAATCTTGATATATGTACATCCAAAACTAACGTGTTTTGTAATTCTTTTTTTTTGTGTTAATACTTAGATATATGGTCCTTATAAAGTGGTGTGGAATCGCGGGCACAGCAAGTATTTATATAAAAATGGATGTAGGTATATGTGAAATATTTATAAACTTTGCCACCGTTAAAGCTGCTAGGTCTACCTAAGTACTTTTATATGGAGAAAGTTTTATGCTATCCCTGAACGCGATATGTGGCGCTGTTGTTGAGTTAATGACTACTACAAAAGACAGAAACACGTCTGCGGGGCCAGCTAGTCTAAAATAATATCTATACATACAGGCATACATATTATAAAACTCAACGTGTCTCTGTCTGTCTGCTCGTGTATGTTCTTTTCACGCTAAAACCACTTATTCTTTATCTGGCCAGGTTATAGGAAATATTTTGTTACATATAGTAACATGCGAAATAAGCAGTGACAGTAATGGTGAATCAATTCGGAAAAAGGACGCTTTTAGGGCGATTGAAATGGCTTACGCTGAGTAAACCATAAGAGATACATAAATTAATTTACTATAGAATTCTAGATCTAAAAAGATCTAGAAAAAAGTCAGTAACAGCATATATCTATCTTGTAAGGATCACACATAATAGTGCAAGTTTTACATAAAAATGAAACTTGTATTATTGAGCATTGACGATGCACAGCATCTGTGAGAGGGCGTTGTATACTTCCGCTTGTTTTCCATCAATCACAGCGCTTTAAACTGATGACCTTGTGCTCTGCAGCGCCATCTACTGAGTTTAAGTCACAGGAGGCCGGTGGGGGCATTTAATCAGTCATAGCAGTCTCTCATCAGGAGCTTTGAAATGGATGCTGTGCATCGTCAATGCTCAATAATACAAGTTTCATTTTTATGTAAAACTTGCACTATTATCGGCATGTGACGATGCACAGCATCTGTGAGAGACGTGTTTATAACTCCTGGTGACGCGATAACGACGCTATGTGAAGTGGATGTAATTAGTATTATTAAGCTGTAATCACACAGAAATAATTTAAATTTAAACTAGTCACACGATGACACTAGTAAAATAATTCTAAACTTATTCCCATGATTCATCCAGTATTCATCGTTTTAGTACAGTAACTATATTTTTTTATTATAGTAAATATTATTGGTAATAAATCCAATACTTATATTTATCATCGTAATAATAAGTTATACGAGATAAAAATAACTAAGTACTTGTAAATTATTGATTTTTCTTAAGAGTTGTATTTTTGTTACACCAGCAACTATGGCTAAGAATATGAAATCCCGATACCATTTTAAGAAAGACAACCGATTCCAAAGAACTCAGTTAACTCAATCTCAACCCAGTTTTTATCTAGATACCAACAACAGTTCACGAAGCAGCTTGTGTCTTAGCTTTCATAGTAATAAAAGACTAACTATTACACTCGGCCAAGTTTGTGTGGCCATGATACCAATTTCCACTGGCAGGATTCCAGAGAATATTAATATTATTTATTCTAAGATATTGAAACTCCATAGCCTCTGTCTAAGCCTGCGTCAGCTTTACACAGAGATGGGAATCAAAATGACAAACATCGTTGTAGAGGTTTTAGAACGCCTGCAATAAAACTAAGCAGTGTAGTCGTCGGCCTGACGCCAAGAGCAGAATGCAAGCCTACATGACGCCTTATGTCCTTCGCGGTGGATTATCCTAAAACAACCTCAGACACCATGGCACTTGGGACACCAAATTGACGATTTCTCTGCTCTCAACTTACGAAGGAAAATTGCTTTTACACCTGTTTAACTAAGAAAAATTTGAATTGAAGCTTTTTCTATTACAACTCTCCCGCGAGTACATAATGTTTTAAGCAACAATATAGATTGATTATTTAATAATAATCCATAGGTAATAGAGATAATTATAATGTTAAGAATCTAAAATTAGATTCCACAGCTGGACCTAACCCATCAATCCCATGAGGCTTTCTATGTTTTCAATATTCTATAACTTAAGTTTAAACGTTATTTGCGGGTTTGATCGGTCTGTAATGCCTTCTCTCCGAGTAATAAGGCGACATCCTGGATGTGCTGTGTGACGTCGACTATCCATTAACGTAATTTTTTCATAACTCTATTTGTATGGAAGCCAATGAATGTTTTCTGAGAATCCAAATAAAGGAATTTTGTCCTCGGCGCTGGCTACTCAGCTGCTTGCCTCCCTCGTGAGAATCTATCCGCGATGAGATAGTAGATATCAAATCAATGTAAAGTTGCGTGGGATTAGTGACCATGTCCGCTTTCTTTGCGAATATATAATACGGATTATTCCATTGACTGTCTGAACAATTAGGTTACGTATTTAACTGTGACCTATGCCGAGAGTTCTAGAAAATCTGTCTCTGTCAATGGCAGACTTTTCAGGGCCAATTATCTGCTGACCTGAATCCAATAGTGACTTTACGTGAATGACAGATACATCCCAAATATACATTCACTCACTCCTTTACTTTGCATCTGGGCTTTCTGGGCTTGAAATAACTAACATCACCAGTTAGATGAAAGTCGTCCTGAACTCATGTACTCCACACCTGGGCTTGAGTAACGCGCATGACCAGTTAGACGAAAGTCGTCTAGAACAGTAGCACTACCTCAAAGAATTTTTATTGAGCTAAACGATTCACTCTGTCCTCCGGAATTGAGGGATCTGAATTAAAGTGCCCGATTAGTGTTGTATATCCTTGACCTGGTTCAGCAGGGTCTTAAAGAGCCAATGTTTTAGTCAATAACATGTCAAAGAAACTGAGCTTCGAGTTTCTGTCAGTCAGTAACCTCAAGAACATGTACTTAGAGGGTTCAGCACGGACTTAAAGAGCCAATGCTCTTGACAAAAATATGCTCGTAAAATGAATGGGCTCCGAGTTGCTGCCAGTCGTCAACATCATCGTTCACACCATCGTTCTTGACACATCGTTCTTGGATTCTTATCATTTGTGACATACCAGAGTCTGAGCGGTCTGCCGCTTTCCCCAATACGCTTTCGGAATGGCTGTCGTAAAATTTGAAACTATTGACGATTATTAATTGGATGATGTTTCATTACGCTGACACTAGGTCGAACTTGGAGGGTGAATGGCAGACGTATTCCCATGTTAATTTTGAGAAGGGCTCACGTACAGAGTCTGCCACTGTCCAGGATACGCTCGGGGACAGCCCTAGTAAGTTTTGTGCTGAAGCCACTGCTTAATTTAATTGTCTCTATTACTTAAGGTTGAGTATAGAGGGTAAATAACAAACGCATTCTCGTAATAATCTCGAGAAAGGCCTACGGAGCCTACAGCGTCTGCCACTGTCCAGGATACGCTCGGGGACAGCCCTCATGAAAATTTGAATTGAAGCCGCTGATGGCAATTTATTATACTGTTTCACAAGGCCAAATTTGAGGGTGAAGGAATGTGTCCGACATTCCCGTGAAAATTAGATGGGCTTATGAGGCCTGCAGCTGCCTGCCGCTCTGCCACTGTTCCCGATACGCTCGGGTACAGCCCTCGTAAAATTCGGGTTGAAGCCGCTTATACAGACCCATTTTAATTCGACTGTGTTTTAGAATGAGTCGAGAAGCTTGGGCTTAGGGGGTGAATGGCAGGCGCATTCGCGTGATACGAGAAGGCCTGTAGGGTCTGCCACTGTCATCAATACGCTTAACGACAGCTTTAAAAAAGTTCAAAGGAAGCTTAATAAATAGACAGTCTTATTTAAACTTTCCCCCACTTTGATTGAAGGGGTACTTTAGAAAGTCTCACCCTGCCTTCTCTTCGCCAAGAAGAAAGTACTGGCTAATAAGCTTTGTTTGAGAATACATTTTTCAGTTTCAAACCACTGGATCCAACTATCTACTCCACCAGTATCAAGAGTAAGCTTCATAAAACTTTCCTTTTGAACAAACATTTTATTTCATTGTGACCCGATCACGGTGGCACTGCCATGCCAGGACGACCCGTGACATGAAGTGGAATGAGCTCCCAAGCATCTAGTCAGTTTACAAAAATGTTATATAGTATAATATTCTGATGCCGCGACGCGAGAACTCTGATCGGAATCTAGAGCAGCAAAGCGATAGCTGGCTCTTTGTCGAAGAAAAAATTTTTTAAACTTGCGCGGATTTTTCGCAAATCCTCACACATATCGATCAGGATACGCTCCTTGCCGTTTTAAAGGTGTTGTGACCATATGTGACACCGTGTGACATATCGCGTGTATAAATCCGTACATAAAATAAATATGGAGTTTTTCTTCATATGCACACGCAACCATTTCATTGCCAGTTAAGCATAACTTGTACGATGTTTAAAAACTAATATACACATATGCACATATGGGTGAAAGATTTCAGTACTAAATAAAATAAATATGGGTTAAATCCCCATATTTACACCACCATTTAATTCCAAACTAAACAGCGCTTATACTAACTATGGTTACTTGTATGTAAGTATGGTTGCCTGTACTGTGGTTAGTACTATGGTAATATGGTAATAACGGCCGATATACACATACGAGTGCATGATTTCATTACTAAGTATGGGTGTGTGTCCCCATCGTACAAATGTAAACGACCATTTTATGTACACTTTGTAAGCTTTGGATGTACACATATATATTATAGGGTATTTAACACCCAGACAACTAATAATTATGTTCAAATGTAAGTCATATGCGGGGAACGAACCCGCGACCTCTCGGCTCAATAGTAAAGCTTACTAACACTGCGCCATGAGGTCTGTGACTACTACGTGAAATTTCGAATAAGGTGAGAAATCTCAAATATACTTTTACCATAATAATACTGTTTTGGCGAAAACATCGTACCAGAAGAAACATTAAAGGTTAAAAGTTATTAAAAAATTTACTCCAGGTCTACGAGACCGAGTATTATTTTCAGTATCGGATACTTGAACGTATATCCAAGATAGACCCGATATGCAATCATTCCAAACGCTTTGAGCGTTCAGGATCAAAAACCGAGGTACTCTAATGACTTTTAAAGTATGTACTCACGAATTAAAAGGCGCGATTGTAAAGGAAAGGTCTCAATAGTAACTGCAGTAAGCCGCTTTTTAAACCGGTGCCATATGGCACGCGTATTGGAGACCCTCCGATTTTAAAGCGCATAAACTATTACACATTGTTTTTGTAATAAAATATCCTCGCCCCGTAGTGAGGGTAAGTAAACTAGTAAATGAAACTAGACTCACCGCGTCTTCATGTGTAAGAAAACTAGTGATTGAAACTAGACTCACCGCGTCTTCTCCACGTTACCTCGCTATCCCAAAAATTTAGGAACAACGACTACGAGTTGAGATGTTTTTGACGAGCCCTGGCCGTCGCCTGTCGGGCGAGACAGTGCTAAACCGGTGTTAAAACGCGGCGTGCGCACTAACATTCATATCACTTGTACTAAACACTCGTAACTTGCACTATTTTTTATATTTTATTTGACTTTTTTAAACGAACAACAAAAAATATAACTCAAATTTGCACAAAAAACCCAAGGGGATTTTTAAACTTTGGCGAATACAGAACCACGTAGGTCTGTAGACGTGTTGCTCGTTCGGGAAGTAACGACGCTATGACTGATTAAATGCCCCCACCGGCCTCCTGTGACTTAAACTCAGTAGATGGCGCTGCAGAGCACAAGGTCATCAGTTTAAAGCGCTGTGATTGATGGAAAACAAGCGGAAGTATACAACGCCCTCTCACAGATGCTGTGCATCGTCACATGCCGATAATAAGTATTTTTGAGGTAGCACGACTCCCGCGTGTGCTCGATCGACAGCACTCTGTTGTCAAAGCGAGCGAAGCCGCGGGCACCGCTAGTTTATAATAATTTTATTGATATAGTTTTATCGTATCTTTGATACCCTGATATTCCCTTATATTGTAGAAGAGTTCTTGATTTATTTGTTGATGTTTATGTAGTAATTCTAAGTACCTTTGAACGGAACTGTACGTGAATTGCCTGTTAAATAGTAGGAACGATATTTCCTCTATTATGAATTATATAGCTAAATGAATTCTTTGAATAAATTGTCATGCCCTCCTCACACTGCACAGATAAGATAAAGCGTTATCTGTAAATAACTATAATAACTTTTTGTTATCGTCAATGACACTTCTGTCTTATTCAGTTAGTTCTTAGCTATAAAATCATTAGAATATAGAAGACATAAAACAAGGAACTTAAGTTGTCTATACAAATAAATAAAATTGAACCGTCTGTTTGTAATGCCAAAATAACAGCTTTTTACTAAATGCATATGAAAGTATATACGGTAAATATGACAAAAAAAACATTTTCAAAAATTTTCTCTGTCTGTCTGTGTGTTCCGGCTAATCTCGGAAATGGTTGGAGAGAGTTTGACAGGACTTTCACTGGTAGGTAGGAGATTTTATAAGGAGTAACTTAGGCGATTTTTATTTCAGAAAAATAATTAGGGTTCCGCACAAATAAAATAGTAAGCATTATTATCTTTAAAATAATATAACCGGCGGGCAACGCTCACCACAACACCGACTGCATTCTATAGTTTACGCGAGCGGAACCGTAGGCACAGCTAATATTTCAGTAATTAATAACTAGGACTGTTTCTACAAAAAACCGTTCTATTTTCCGGTAAAAACAACACTCTCGTGTGTAGGAAGAATATAGAACTATGGATTTCTCGGCGTTTGAAATTTACAATATGTTTTGTGCTGGCGTGGTGGTGAATATTTGACCGTCGATGGATTTGCCAATCTTTCGATGGTTGCCGTTGTTTTCGGATTGTGCTTTGAACAGTCAACAGTTCCGTCACTTTGCCTTGCCACTATACAAAAGAAATTGTACCTAAAATTTATCATCATCAAAATGACCTTAATTTTTTTGCTACAACTGTTGCTGCTCCATACAAGTTATAATATCTAATGAAGTAATGACCTCTAGACGTTTGGAGTCAATTCACAGTACTTTGATTACTTTTTGATCGTTTATTTGTTCGTCTGATTTATTGTTTTCTTCGCCAGAAACGAGCGCTAATTGTATTTCGAGATATCGACATGTTTGTGTATTCAAAAGCATTGCCTTATCGAGAAAACGGTACAAGATAATATAATAAAAACAAATCATCGTCACCATACAAATTATATTCGCAAACGTCCTTGCCATGAATTAGCATTGTACCTTATAATAATATGTTAATAACTTCCCTTATTAGGTACGGTCGTCTCCTGTGTCTAAAGTTTATCGATGTTTTCCAAATATATAATTATTTGAAGTTAATAATTATGATATCTATCATTATAATTACTGAAAGTGAGTGAATATGATTTGAATTTCGAAATTAGTCTAATATAGATAATATATATTATATTCTGTAGTAATTTTTGTTTGTCCGTTTGTATGATCGTATTTAAATCAAAATCGTCTTGAAATTTTATCGACGGGATGTTTTCTCATTGATTGGCTATAAGAATTGTCAATAACAAGTTTAGAAACAATGAAAAATATTATTCAAATCATCAAATAAAATAAAAAATCTTGATGAATTTTTGTTAACAGAAAGTATATAATATAGATGTCATTCTTTATTTGATAATATATAAGAATAATAATATATATAAAATAGAATAATAATATAATATATAAGAATAATACCTTTACAATTCATAAAAAATATATAAATAAAATGATATTTTTATTTGTTTACCATTGATTATAATGGCATGTTGTTTGCCTATATATGGTAATTGTTAATAATATATTTACAAATCTTTAAAAATTAGTTAATTTTAGGTCCTTACATATGAAATTGACGTTTTGTTGAACTGGCCAATTAGGCGTTTGGTTAGGAATTCCAAATTCAAATTTAGGCTTGTGTATTTGTGTTTCGAATTTAGTGATTAATTGTTTTCGCACCATTTCTGTTTTCTTTGACATCGTTCTTTTCACTAAATGAAGAACTTAAAATATCGCCATATTTACGAATATAAATTCCACCGTGGCATCAGCGCTCCGGAAACTGCTCTAAGGATTAATGATGTGTAAGTGAAAGCTACTGTAAAAGAAATCACGGTACGTTTTTGGTTCCAACATCAGAGTTAGCGGCAGGCTTTGGTGAGAGTGATTAAACAATTTTTAATTCACTTGAAAAATTTGAAAAGTGAAAAAGCTCGAAAAATGGGTACCACATAAATTGATTGAAGCACACCAACAAACGTGCATTGAATGCTGCGTTACATTACTCAACCGTCACAACAACGAGGTAGTATTGAATCATATTGTTACTTGTGACGAAAAATGGATCCTGTATGACAGTCGGAAATACTCATCACAGTGATTAAACCCAGGAGAACTGGCCAAATCTTGTCCCAAGTGAAAGTTGACTCAGAAAAAGGTACTGGTGAGTGGTTGGTGAACCAGTGCTGGTGTTATACACTACAGCTACCTAAGATCTGGCGAGACGATAACGGCAGATCTGTATTGTCAACATTCGCAAACCATGATGGAAAAGCTTTGGAAAAGGCGTTAAGCAACCGAGACTGGTCAATCTCTGTAGCCCATTGTTGCTTCAGGACAACGCTAGACCCCATACTTCACAACAGACGGTCGCTAAATTAGAGGAAATGCTGCTGTAATGTCTCCGACACCCACCATACTTCCCGGACCTCGCTCCAACAGATTACCCTGTTTTTCGTAACATGGACAATTTCTTGCAAAGAAAAAAACAATTCGGATGAGGCTGTCCAAATCGCCTTCAAAGACTATTGATTCTCTATCCCACAATTTTTTCAGCAATGGAATCAATGAACTACCTTTAAAGTGGCAAAAGTGCATAGATAATAATGATATATACTTCGATTGATTAAATGTATAATGACATAATATTTTTTTTGTTTTACTTTTTCCATATAAAACGCTAATTTCATATGTAAAAGGACCTATTATTTTATATGAAATTACGAGACGAAAATGATTTATACATAATAAGCTCGTGCAGAGCCGCTTTGTTCGTTGTTTGTATTATCTAGAAGTTGAATATAGATTATCACTTATATCGATATTTTATTTAGTTCATCCCTATTTGTGCGTCATTTGAATACAATACGAGAGCGTTGTAGTTTTCCTTGATCGGTCCGATTCGAGTTACGAACGACGCGACGTGACGGCTTATTTATAAGTTCCTGAGAACATGAGCACTGTGCATCTGGTTGCTTTCTACGGACATCGTTTCACGTAGAAAGTCAATTACTGGTAAATCTTAAATAGCGATGTAAAGAAGACCTGTAAAGATAAGATCTTGTATTTGCAAAAAAAGCATTTTGGCAGTACATTAGTTTTTCCAAAGCGTATCAATGTACTCCTCTCACAAAGTTAAGTACTTTTGTTTCGCGACTTTGCGTGTTTTTGTTACTGTGTCCTCCAGGTCCCAGGCTTCCTCTATGCCAAATTGTAATCGGTTCAAAAGGCTTAGTAGTTGAAAATTTAACAATCAAACGCACTTACTATCGGATTTATAATGTTAGTGAAGATGATAAAAAAGTACTACAACTTTCATAATAAAAATAATTTCTCCAAAGAAATTTCTCTGTGCCCTACCTCTCTTAAATATAAATGTATGTTTATATGCCATTCAAAATGTACATGTCCTATTATATCTAATGTATTATATTCTTAAGCACATTCGCATAAGAAAGAACTATAATTTTTAATATAAATTTTCTGTTGAAAGGTAAAATTTGTACAAAGTTGGACTGCGGGAGCAACACGTTTGTTCTCGCTTCTTTTCATTTTACGTGGTCGGTTTTCTAAGTCAAGAAGCGCTATATGCTTCTTTTGTACAAAACTTCTTCGGTCAGGCCGAGACGCCTCATATCCGTCTGGACATTTGTCATACAAATGGTCTGCGTCTTTCCTTGTCTTCTCTTCTCTGTAGCTATGGAAAGGCACTTTCTCACTACGTGGTGAATGGGCTTTCGCTTTACGTGTCCATAATATCTTAGTCTGTACTCGAAAAGCTTTTCAGTAATGAGCTCTATCTTAAAACATCCTCGTTAAGTTCGTTACGCATTTTATCTTTAAGTGTGACTACACCTTTCCAACGCGACCTAAGCATTTCAGCCGTTTTTATTCGTGGATTTTCTTTCAAGCTTCACCGTCACGCTTATTTCTGTGGTAAAGCAGCAGTATTCGCACTCCTGGTTTCTAAATCGAAGGGTGTGTTTGAGAACACAAACTTGTACACTAAGCGTTCCAACTCAGTTCTCAGGACTGGGTCCTTTTGAGTTAGCTTATACATAGGTATAGGCTCTACTGATCACAGAACACCAGGCCGATTTCGTAACAAACAAGTAAGTTTTCATAACATATGATGTAATTCCGATTATACTAACTTGAATCAATAGTGTATCGAAACATGTTAAGGTGGTTTCAAGTGCATAATGTAAAGGTTATGTATTTAACGTCTAACGCCGTCCATGAAAGTAGTTATTGATTGTGATATTTATCAATAACTGCGAACTTAAAAAGTCGGTTGACCGTGCCCGATTACCTTGCACTTCAACTTTGCTCGACCTGCGTCTTGAAGTAACAGATTCCAAATTATATCGGCCGACTCCCACGCGAATATAATTATCGCGAGTATGTAAATTATGTATTGTTATATGATTTATTTTTTACTGCCGATATAATAATATACGGCATTGCGCCGTCATACAAAAATGGTCTTTATGACTTAAGCTTTTGGTTTTGTATTGGTTTTCATATCACGCTTTTCGTGTTTACACCTCTTCGTTATTAAAATGATTTTCGTTTATTACCAACTTTAATGAAGCTGTACTAATAGTCATGAAATAACGTTTAAACTGGTTTAATGCTTGTAAATATAGGTTTATAGTTTAACACGTATAATTTAAAGTATTTTCATATGAAAACCTTGATCCGTTCTTTTTAATTCAAGTGTTGAGTGACTTCCGAGAATGTATTGCGGACTTTCCTCATGTTCTTTAATCGTATTAATGAGTTTACTTAGCTTAGCAAGGGTGTGTGTGCTTCAGCGTACATTGTAAGAGTTGTTAGGATTGTTATTCTGTTGAACCCAGGTTATTTCTTATTTACCTATTAAGTTAGTCTACATTAAGGTAAAAGATAAGAACTTGAGTTATGTAACAAATAATATCGGCTTAATAAACATACTACATACAAACATACTAACATTGACTGTCCGACAACTTACAGCTTAAACTGGTGGGCGTAAGAAAGTGCATTAAGAAACTACAGACTATTACTCGTTAACTTGTAAAACCTACTTACCTCGGATAGTTTTCCTTTTAAACAAACCATTTAGCTGGCAGTGGGGGGCAGTTGACTCTAACAAAAACTGTACTGTAAAGCATACAATTTCGCTGACGTATCCCTGAATCGAAAAACCGTTTTCAAACACCCGCAATATTTTTGAACTACCTAGCTAACGACACCTCACGTGATGAGTTAGACGAGAAATAAAATTAAAACAATTTTTTTTTCAAGATTTTATTTTACCGTTTCGTGGGTGTTATTAATATGCATACCCATACCAAATTACAACTTTCTAGTACCAATAATCTCTGAGCTAAGCTGCGGACAGACAGATGGACATAGCGAAACTATAAAGGTTCCTTTTTGACTTCGGAACTCTAAAAAAACGAACTATTCAGCAATAGTTCATATTTTTTTTAAACTCATTGTTTAAATTTGAAAACTACTTTTGAATTTTTGAGTTATACACACATTGTAGGATAAAATATTTAAAACTAGTGACTAACCATATTAAATTTGTTCTCCCTCTGTTCTCTTCAAATATTATCTAGGCCATCACAAAAATTTCCACCATTACATAGCCCGCCATCGACATGCGAGTTAATCTTCACACCTTGGAACCTAAATGATCTCAGGTGCGGTTTCAGAAAAGTTTCCTCTCGGACCACTCCGGATGTAGAATGAGCTTCTTGCTAAGGGTTTTTTCGTGGACTACATTATGAGGTGCTTCAAGAAGGTAATGAACAGTTTTTTATATAGTCGGCAAAGCGCGTGTGACAGTTTTGGTATTGCATCTACAGTGATCGCTTACCTTCGAGCAGACCGAACTTTTGTTTCTCATTAAATTTCATTGTAAACCATTTGTATAATTATTAATTTTCCCGTTTATTTAAAATCGACGAGTGACGTATCACGTATGCTTTTGTAGCGGATTGAAATGGCCGCGAGGGTTACGTCAGTAATGACGTCAGTTTGTGTTCTGTTATAGTGAATTTACGTCTCACTGAACCTTTTGCGTGGTATATATATTAAATATAAGCTATTTGGTTTTGTATAACTTAGTAGAACTTATCATAAAACAAAACGTATGGCGCCATCACGACAAAAAATGTCAACAAATCAATTTTATTTTTTGCATTTCTCCTTTGTGTTAATAAATTTCATGTAATAGTCTAATTCTATGTAAATAGTTCAAAAATTTTCATTAGGTATATTTATGTTGTTTACATACACAACTTCTATATGTTTTATCGAACTTATTCTTCTCCCACGCTGAATATGTATTTAATGAAATATATTTAGAAAACATATCCCCCAATAACCATTTACGATTCTGGCCGGTGTTCGTGTTTTGAAAGAAACGTTAACTGTGATCGATCTTTTCTTCTTTCATACACATTTAAAGTTTAATTTATTAACTAAACAGATTATTTCAATGTTTACAAAATTACGACGTCATAGAGCGAGACGTTTTAATTCGCAGTAAGCAGTGAATTATGGGGAAATACATCAGCCATGAAATAGTATTCGACTATGTTTATATTATCCTCGATTTTGCTTTTTGTAAATATTCTATTCTAATATATATATATATATATATATATATATCGTCGGTGATACTGCAACATATTCAATGTCAAAAGACTCAAAGATTATTCATTGCGTATTGTTATATGTATAGTTATTTTCACATTAGATCCACATTCAAGATTGATTTGTATAATATTTTACTAACGATATGAACGTCACACACGTAACAAAACGTTAAAAAAGGTTTCTCTCTTGTAAAATAATTTCATAGTGACATAGCCCGATCTACGTTGATATATATAACTGTCACTCAGGGAAAATGTAGTTGTCTATCATTAAATAATTTTTAAAATCGAATCAGTAGTTTCAGGGGTTACCTCCTTACACATATATTCACAAACTTTATCTACACATATATACATATAATAAAATTGAAGTGTCTGTTTGTAATGTTAAAATAAAAGTTTTTTACTAAACGCATATGAAAGTATACACTGTCTGTTTGTTCCGGGTAATCTCCGAAACGGTTGGTCCGATTTTGACGGAACTTTCACTGGCAGCTAGCTGATGTTATAAGGAATAACTTAGGCTTCTAAACTTTTATTTTAGAAAATAGGGTTCCGCACAAAAATAAAAAACTTTTTTAGTAATCCACGCGAGCGGAGCCGCTGGCACAGCTATAGTCTTTGTAATATTAGTATAGATAGGGGATTATATTCTATCAACCACGTTCATCACAGTCGTAAAGTTGTAAACAATGTTAATTTAGACTTACATAGAACTATAACATTGACTCATGCTAATGCTTCGGCAGCACCATTAGAAAATAAAAAAGGTTATTGAACTGAAATGGTTTTCGTGTTAAAGTAATTACAGTGATTTAATAATTTTATTTATCAACTTCACGTTTATCTCGATCGTTTAAATTTTAAACCGTTGTGTGATTTTTTAATAATTACATCGTTGAAATGAATGTTTATACCTTCAATAATCTTTTAAAAGTTAATTGCGTAAGTACGTGATTAGTAATTACAATGGATCGAGTGTAATTATATGAATAGCACTGTTTATCCTGGTACGCGCTTACCATGAAACTCTACTTTTTCTATACTATAAATTAGTAGTTACAGACGTGTCGGTGCTAGTGACCCTTAAGAACAAAAATTCTACAGGGATTTTTGGCAAGGTGTGTTTATTTCAAACCTCAACAGTTTAGAATTTTTGTGAATAGTAAACTAACACTATAAGTGACCGGCCTTGTTCGTTTAAAAAAAAGTAAATCGCTATAAACCATGGTGAGAGTATGGTAGTAGATTGAATGTTAAATCTTGCATATGCTGTAAAAACAATATGCGTAAATTACAGAAGGATGACTGCGTCTTTCTCGGAATTACGATGTAGTCTTTTCTGAGATAAATTAGGCGGCCATTATAGATAAGTAATATTACTTTTATTTATTAAGGACACAGGATTTGCGTCCTTCAAGCCTGACTTATTTCTAGTATTCTTAATGAAGCAATGGTGTATTTGCTTTAAATAATTATTATAGCTCGCTCAGCTTCAACTTCTGCCACTAAAATAAGATGTTTTTGAATTTTTTTATAGAGGTAATAGTGGTTGCCAAACGAAAAATCTAATGAGAAATTCCGTTGTGTAGCGATGTAGCGGAGATTCCTATAATGCGCATACAATGAATATTTATCAGTAGTAATGAGCTACTCAAAGCAATTATGCGGGCTATATAATTAGATGCAGGATGCAAAACAGTTTATATTGCATCGGAATAATGAGATGAATATTACAACTTTGTATCTGAATATCCCTACCATTATATGATGGAATAATTTGACTTGGCTTCAATTAGCTGTTTTTAATGGTAATCTGTCATTTTTTATTCTTTAATCGCATTACTGGGAATTGTTGTAACGATGTTCCATATCATTTACCTTATAATTAACCACTGAAAAATTAAATGTACTTTAATAAAAAATAAGGTTTATTAACAGACTCAACGTGTAGCTTAAAGCGATGAGTCTTACGTAGATGAGTACTAAGAAACTAAGAAAATACCTTGACTAGTCACCACCCTAAAGTTGAAAAACTGTCGCCAAGCACATTCCGGTAGCCAAGGTGCCTTCCTTCCTCCAAGAAGGCCACTTTGGAACCCTTGAGCTTGTTGTCTCGCTTTAGTGGCTGAGTGCCTTGCGCGCGCTTGCCTCGAAGCTTAGTGAAGCTGTCAAAGCCACTAATAGCTCCAGGGCCCTTAAGGCTAACAAAATAGTCGTTTCGAAAAAAAAATGTTTACGCTATACATACGCGAAGACTTGAGATAAATAAAAAAAAATTGGATTCATGTCAAATAGTTCTAAAAGTTGGTGTGAAGTGTTTTAATCGTTTCCAATCAATATTTATGCGTTTTACTCGAAAAGGGCATACAATTTATACCAATAGGGTTTCATATTTATCTCTTGGCTTTATAAGGTGCCGATAAATAAAGAAGACTGGTGTGATCCCACTATTATTGTAAATTAGTCGGATGGCGGAGAGCCTTGCTTGACTAGTTGTTGCGCGCCATTTAAATCTTTTTTGATGTTAAGAGCAGGGTTTTTGCATATTTCTATGCTATTTTGCTACGAGGTGCGCGAAGTCGCAGTTTTTTATATTGTAATAAACAATAATTGTTGACATCCACTTTAAACGGGCGAAAGAGAGAGATGTAATGGGGCTGCTATATTATTATATTGAAAAAATAGGCACTTATTTAAAATCTCATTTTTATGTATTATTGTTTTGATGGATCCGTTTGAATTTTTGACATAATTTATTTATTAATAAGTTATTTATGTAAAGTTGAAATAGTTCAAAAAACTAAAAACACGCTTTAACTACATACTAAAAATTATGAAACTTTTTAGTGTTATAATAACATCTAGTTACCAAGCCAAAACTATGGGACTTGTCAAAACAAATCATATGAGCTCAAACTCGAGGGGCTTACTAGTAGCCACTGATGTGTTCCACTATCCACCTCCAGACTCCATTATCAGATCAGCTTCAAGGTACCAAACTATAGTGTTGTCATCCGAACTACATATATACGCAAAATTTCATATCAGTACATTTATATGAGTAGGTTAAAATTGACTACTTAGATTGTATTACATTATTAGTTAGCTACAAGTGAAGCTACATTTCACTTCTATATCTATACATATTATAAAACCCAATGTCTCTCTGTCTGTCTGCCCGTTTATGTTCTTTTCACGCGATAACTACTTTTCCGATTTACATGTTTTTTATTTTAATTCATAGCGATGTTATCTGGCCAGGTTATGGCATATATTTTGTAAGATAATATGACAAACGAAATAAGCAGTGATGGTAATGGTGAATCAATTCGGTAGAAAGACGTATTTGCGTGTCGCGGGATAAGACCCATGCTTTTGGAGCCTACCAGGCCTTGATGAACGAGCGGGTCGACTATATCACCGCAGTGACAGCTATGTGGAGAAACCGAAGGTCGCAAATAGACGGACAGACTAAAAGTGGTGTTTTCATATTTTGTTACAATATTTGGAGATATTTTTTTATTGATCTGACTATATTGTTAACTGTAAGAGCCCTGAAGCCTCAGACGGCTTTTACTATCTAATCTTGTAAATTGAAGCTCATGGCAAAGTCACATTAGATCGTCTGAATTATCTACAAAAGTTTTATCTGATATTGTTTACATAAAGGGCTCTGGTTACAATTAAATTGTTGTAAGTCTGATGTAGAGTCTAGACATGCTAGTCTAGACTTGATGACCTATGTATTTGACTACGCTGGAAAATCGATGCGATTTGTGACAAGGTTACTCGGTCGGCTCGCTCACGTCGCCCGGCCAATTAACTAATTAAATTGATTCCAAATTTTTGTGTAGGTAGAAAGTTTAGTAGGCACGGCGTACAAATGGCGCGTTTTAGAAATAGTCACCGTAATTTATTAAAAGCACACTAGTGAAGGAAATTAATGAAATACGCTGTTAATAAATACATAATGAATCACACTTGTAGTTTTCAGTTTACTTCAAATTTAAAATTAAAATGTTACTTTTAATTGTACGTATGTTTAAAGTTTAAATATAATAAAATTACATGTGAAAAGCCGACAGGATGGTCTAGCTAAAGTGGGCACCATTCAGAAAGCTTGTACTAATTCTATTACCATTCATAACACAATGCTTGAGGACGAAAGTCTTCAACTATTGTTTTCTTAAAAGTCATGATTTAGGACGTATGATGCTGAGAAGTGAACACCAACTGTATGACCGGGCAACAAATTGAGGATCGCCCAATAAAACAACTAATAAAAGAGATATTTATGCATGGTTAATCTCTGATGACATTATTAATTGATCTGCCGTTATCGTCTGGCCAGATCTTAGGAAGCCGTAGTGTATGACACCAGCACTGGTCCACTAAACACTCACCGGTACTTTTTTCTGAGTCAACTTTCGCTTGGGTCAGGATTTGGCCGATTCTCCTGGGTTCACTGTGATGAGCGTTTGCGATTGTCGTAAAGGATCCATTTTTCGTCACAAGTAACAATACGATTCAAAATTCCCTTGTTATCAACATTGTCTTCGGCCGTCCACGGGGTTTGTTTCGTAGGTCAAAATTCCCAGAACGAAAACGTACCGTCTTTTCTTTTACAGTAGCTTTCACATACACATCATTAATCCTTCGAGCTATTTCTGTAGCGCTGTTGCCACGGTGGTATTAATATTCGTATATAAGGCGATATTTTAAATTTTCCATTTTGTGAAAAGAACGACGTCAAAGAAAGATCAAATGGTGCGAAAACAAATGAATCACTAAGTTCGAAACACAAATATACAAGCCTAAATTTGAAATAAATTTAAATTTGGGTATTCCTAACCAAACGCCAGATATTTGAGATCAAATTGGACAATTCAACATAACGACAGTTTCATATATAAGGACCTAATATTTGTCATTTATATACATTACGTCAAGTGTTTAGTAACTTAATTTATTTTTATTTAATTATAGTTGTATAGGCAAGTTATATATAGTGTTTATTTACGTCAAAATTATTCTGTATCGATCATAAATTCTATATGTATATAGTCGTTGCAGGTTTTTAAATGTGTCTGTATGTACGGAGTAAACTGTCTGATGTCACAGGCGGACCTGCTTGCATAAGCTAGTTGAGACATGGACGACTTTATTGTTATGTTTTATTATATCGAGAGGTGACTTTTTATGCATTTTTGGGACACAGTTCCACGGAATGCGTTGGTGTTATATATCTTTTTAAGGCAAACTTGGATCATTTTTCATTATAATAATACTTGCCAATCGTACCATAAACGAACGTCCTAATGTATTTCTCAAATGTCGAAGCGAATTTTGTTTAATAATGTTATTATAAAATTCAAGGAAAACTATCAATCTGAAAAATATTTCGAAGAAATGAACTCATAAAAAAGATGAAGTGATAATAATGAGCCGGGATTTCCAAGGTGTACGAGTTATTTGCGGTTACGTCGCTAAGAATACATGATATGACGATGATTTAAATTGATACAAGTCTAACGGATTTTTATCTATTCTGATGAACATTTATAATTATTTTGTATTTGTAGAAAACGGTGACTTCTGTTTAACGTCCCAATGATGGGACCAGTTCAAAAGGTCATCTCCATTATGCGTATCGCATGTCATTTGTTGTCCTTTCGTTTTGCCTATAATTAATTGGTAATTAAACATCAAAGAGTTATCTATGTCATTTTCGTCGTATTGTTTATTTACGATTAGGATAGTGTGTTTAAATTTTATCTCCTATCTCGTCACGTATTTTCGTGCATTATGTTATGAATTAACATAAATAAACGAATATAGTATTTAAACTATTTAATATTATTATTTAAAGGAAACTTTTAAAAATTTTGAGAGGTCTTATAAAATTCATATTTTGAGCTGAAATCTGGTGAAACTTATTTATTTTTTGTGCACAAAAATAAACCGTAGCGAGAATAAAAATAATAATTTTATTTTACCATTTTTTGAATTTTTGAAATTCGAAGCGACCTCTAAGATACGTTTAATCGAGCTGATTTTGTATGTGAGAGCATTTAAAACATGATAAACAAATTTATTTTCATACGAGAGTCGAGAAAAAAACCACGAATTTTTTTGATACTGTTTAAAATGTCCGTCGTAATCTAAGAAGCCTTGTTAAATTCATTCTGGGTATTATTAGAACATAGTTATTTTTCAAATTATAAAGTACGAAATGAAATTATTAAAAAAAACAATGTTAAGATTCAATCAATCAATATTGATAATCTTGAAACTACGAGATAGTTGATAAACTATTGGCCAATACTGCTGTGAAGTCATTTATCCTGGGAGCATAAGCCTTTTACGTAAACACTCGAGTCTTTAAATATACTATTGTCGTAAAACTTAACACCGTATGTTTTAAAGTTCAGTGTAAACATCGTCTATAGTTAATATAATTTACTTGCTTGCTGTGTTCAGCTGGTTTAAGGTTTCTATATAAATGTGATACTCCAAAAGTTTTTTAAAATTACCAATAAGTATATAAAACTGCCATGAAAACCAATTTTTATTTCTCGATTAAAATATCAATATTAATTGTTAAATGAAATTAATGATTTATGCAGTATCTCACATACATAGTGCTTCAATTTGAAATTGTCCTTAACGTTTTCATTGTTTGATCTTTAATTTTATAACATCGTACAAGCATTTATATGATCAAATCTTAGTAAAAGTTTTATTCCGTGCATATTTCTAATTTATTTTTACGTTGCGAACTAAACTGTCACGGAAAATGGTACCAAAATTACAAAGTGTATGTAACACCAGCCATAATTCCTGGATTAACCGGTGTATAAGCATCCAGTAATCAAAGAAGGAGGATCTGACCCGTCACACGATCACCATGCACACGGTGATAAACCCGTCATCTTTTGGTTTCTCGTGTTTTTGGATCAGTCAGTGCATATACAGCTGCCAAAATGCTTGCAGGCCGGCATAAAAGACCGAACATGGACTGTCGATCTATGTCACCGTTGTTTTTTGGATTGTATCTACTGAGTTTACCATCAGACAGAGTGCCTTCACTATGCCAAACTATTGTAAAAAAAGGAAAGCTTTGCAGTTTATTTTGTTAAAATTACAACAGTTACCTGTCGAACTTATAATTTCATATAAATCAGGTTATATTTATCATACAGGGAGGAGAAGCCATCTTCGAGTGTTACACCGGGTACAGGTGACGCTCACGCCGACCTCATGGCCGCTATCAGGAACGCTGGAGGCGCAGGCCGAGCTAAGCTTCGACCGGCAGCCGACACAGATCCGGCAAAGGTAAGATCCTCAATCAATCACCCAACCACGTGCATTGCTATTTTTGTTTAATACAAATTTGGTGATCGCGTGGGAATCATAACCTACGCATATTGAGGGTAGATTGATGAGTATATTTTTTCAAAAATAAAATAAATTTGGTGCTTCTGATCTCATGTTAAGGGCATACAGATTTTAGATGGAACTCGCGAATTCAATAACTAAATCATTACACTACTTAATATACTTATTTTGTTTTAAATGAAATTCCGTATAAAATAACGTTCACAATGAAGCTTTTTTGATAATATGAATTACTTCACATGACAGGTGACAGTTTAAAATAATATTATACAGCTGACACAATTCATCATCATCATGTCAGCCGAAAGACGTCCACTGTTGGACATAGGCCTACCCCAAAGATAGCCACAACGACCGGTCCTGTGCTGTCCGCATCCAGCGGCTTCCCGCAACCTTTACCAGGTCGTCGGTCCACCTTGTGGCGGGTCTGCCCACGCTGCGTCTTCCGGTACGTGGCCGCCACTCGAGAACTCTTTGACCCCATCGGCCATCTGTTCTATGAGCTACGTGGCCAGCCCACTGCCACTTAAGTGTAGCTATTCTTCGGGCTATGTCGGTGACTTTGGTTCTCCTGCGGATCTCCTCATTTCTGATTCGATCACGCAGAGAAACTCCGAGCATAGCCCTCTCCATTGCCCTTTGAGTGACTTTGAGCTTTCTTATGAGGCCCATAGTTAGCGACCACGTCTCACAATTAAGTATAAACAATAATAATCTGAGCTATGGGGGTGCTAATGTCAGTGCTGTGGCAAAAACTCTTGTTTTTAGTGACAAAATAGATAAGGGTGATGTTGCCCCAGACATGAGATGGAAAAAATATTAATTATTTTACTTTTCTAGGGCTTAAATTGAATAAAGTTATTTTTTATTTTGATTTAGACATTCAGCGGCATTCGCTTAACTGAATCACTTGACAGTAATTTATTTCACTTCATGACAGCAAATTGCATTTCGCTCTTTAAGTTCTCTCCCTCTGCATTTGCCGCTCCATGCCTTCTCAGAAATAGTACATTTTGTCTTTGTTATCAATTAGTTATAATCTCACTGTATGTATTTACATATTCTGTGTTTCATTTATGGCTCACGATTTTTTTAATATATTTGAGTAGCTATCGTATGGAATTCAAAGAAATATATGATTTTGCAACATCGTTAATAAATTTTCGTAATGTTTTTTCTGCTCTCGCATATCCTTATTTTTCATTTAATTATTATTTATGTACATACATTATTACGTCGTGAGTGTTTGAAGTAAGTAGGAAGAATGACGCGCAATATTTACATATTCATTGTAAACAGGTTTCATTTTATTTGAATTTAATTTGTTATTCTTTTCAAGTCCAACAATAGTGAAGTGGTCTTTTATTTTTTTATATGGTTCTATGCTAGATACTTAAATTATTTTAATATGAAGTTAGTTGACAAACGTATGATCACAATCTGACTTGATGTGCCCTTAGATGGGTAACACGAACACTGATATATCAGTGCTCACATATATGTGTTTGACAATAGATTTTCACGAATTATAAGTATAGTCTTTAATGCTACTATTTAAATTTTCGCGTATTGTACATGTTAAATAAATATTTTTCTCTGGTTTGTGTAACTAGACCGAAACTTCGAGCAATTAAAAAGTAAGACACATTCTTGAATCGCAGTAAATATATATTTATAAAGCATTTTATACCTTTACTAATAGACGTTGTATAAATTAAAGCAAAATATCATTAACAATATTTCTTACTAAGACTATTCAATAGGTAATAAATTATAATAAAATGCTTTTGTTTTTGGTCTTTCGAAATATTTGTTTTCGGGGCCGAGCGTCCTATAAGAAATATCTAAGGACTTGGAAGTAAAAACTGTACGTGAAGTACTCAAAACAATAATTGGTGATAATTTTTATGTAGATGTTATTCATCTAGCTGTAACGTAAAATATAAAACTGGTAAGGTTACTTTTAGTAATATTATTAAAAGTAAATGAAAAGTGTTTACTGTTTTTATGCGATTTCACGTCTTATCTATACTACATATAATAAAATTGAAATTTATGTTTGTAATGTCAAAATAACAGCTTTGTTTACTAAATGCATATGAAAGTATATACTGTACCTATAACAAAAACAATTTTTAAAATTTTCGTCTGTCTGTTTGTTCCGCGTAATCTCCGAAGCGGTTGGAACGATTTTAATAGGACTTTCACTGGCAGATAGCTGATGTTGTAATGAGTAACTTAGGCTACTTTTAGTTTCGATTCTGTTTTAGAGTAAACTTTTTGCGAAATCCCGCATTTTCAACCCCGCCTCGCATTTGAATGGTCTTGTTTCCCGCGAATCTGAGTTCCAAAGTTGGCATCCCTAGTTCTGACCCTGAGGAAAAGTACTGAGGTTTACGTCGTGTGGTATTGTTTATTTATAAGGGAATCCGTAATAAGAACTCCTTTCCATCGGTTTTGTTTTTATTACCCCCTATTGTTTCGAGCTAAGGCTTGTTTATGTTCAGTCACGTAGCTCGACCAGCTTGACTGAAGCAAACATTCACAATATGTGGAAAAAGGTAAAATCTATTTTTACAAAAAAAGCCGAACTATAGGCTAGTTGACTATTTTAAAGTAGGTATTAAATTATTAATTATATTCCGATTAGAGGAAAAAATACCATATTTTTAGGACCTAGCAATCTGCAAAAATTATTTTAATAATTTACTTTTCGTAAACAGTCGAAAACACTGTCAGCCATATTAGTCTATATATTCTCTGTGACGTCATACGGGTCGTAAACAAACATTTGACATTTAGCAAATGTTGTCATTTTAATAAAAAGTATCGAGCTTTTGACAATGGTGAACGTTTGCTAAATGTCAAATGTTTGCTTAAAACCCGTATGACGTCACAGCAAATATAATATATAGACTAATATGGCTGACAGTGTTTTCAGAGTTCAAAATTAAAAATGAAAAACAGAAAATATTTATTTATTGCGCCAAATTTGATATGAGGCAAGTAGCTTATTGGCGAGTAGAACTCGCGCCCGGAGCGTTTCGTATATTTTACATGTTTAAGGGCCGATTTTTCAATCTACGCGTAATGTTTTAGAAATAATTTTTAAATGTTGACTGGTTTTCCACAGTTAATCTGTCAAAATTATTCAACAAAAAAAAATCTGATTGAATATACTTTTGTTCTTAAATTTTTCAACCTCTTCGTATTTATTTGACAGCAAGCATTACTTTCTCCGGTATTCAATTTCAAAATAATTTTATGGCCGTTTTTATAATTTATGTCAAAAGACCTTTTTTCGCGACAAAATTCAAGATTCCCCGGTTATAGTTTTTGATAATCGGTCGGTGAGTAGGACTTTTGTATTACGTTATTTTAGAAACTTCATATTTTTTACAGTAGTGTGTAAGGCCTTATAAGTTATTCGATATTAGTTTCAACATTATACTTAAAAACATTTTCGTTAAAAGGTTCTTGAGACACGGACAGACAGTCGGACAACTTTTTATTTTTCATTATGAGGTACGGAACTCTAAAATGAACATCGATGTAAAAATTCTCTAAATAATTAAGTTCCTGTGATGTTTATAAAAATTTAAATAGGTACAATCCGCTTGACGCCCACTTGTGCGTTTCGTTGATAAGCATTGCGTATAATAAAAATTAAACCGGTCGACATAAATCACAACATGAACGTTTATACACTTATAAATCTAAAGCCTTCTTGGAAAAACTATTAATGTCGTGCGATTGATGACCAATTAACATTTCACGGTCTCTCTATCTCTCCGTGATGGGATCTAGAACGCGTTTGATGCTTAAATTTTTGTTAACAAATGGTAAGTAATACGTTCCAGCTATTGGGTTAATCTTGTATAATTATAATGAAGGAAACAAACACCCTTTGACGTTTTAAATCTATCTGCGATAAGAGATAATATTTATAATATACAGAGATAAGCTTAGTGTCTTGCAAAAAAAACCTGTCCAGGTCAATTTAGAAAGTAAAAAAATATCTAAATAGAAAATTCTAATTAAATTATTTTATCTGTTTTCGAGAATTCATCTCAGCGTTTAGAATTTTTATTATCTACAGTCTATACTAATATAATAAATCGGAAGTATTTTTTTGTTTGTTTGTTTAATGAGAAACTACCATTCGGATTTGAAAAATTATTTTTCTATATGATAACCAGTTTCACGAGGAATACTATAGGCTATATAGGGTATACCTCTCAGCTAGCCTTAAATATTGATTTTTTTAAGTAAGTTGGAAGACATAGCGAACCCTAACTGATTTATTCGCGTGCGCTGGCGTAATGGCTAGTGATACGTATTTTTCTACAAATATATTGCTCCTTAGTGCATCTAAAAATATGTCCGCGATACCATATGCCTCTTATACATAAGCCACAGTAAGGTATTTTGCGTCAAAGTTTTAGTGAAAATTTAAAAGTGATTTATGAGTATTATTATTAGGCATGGCCTATTAATCCTTACGAAAGAAAAGTTACTTCATCAGCAAAGCAATTTTACGTAGATAAACTTTGCCCTTTATAGCATGTTATTTGAACGAATAGTTTAGGAGATAATGTAAAATTAAAATAATCCATACTCTGCTCTGGTCTATGATTATATGTGAGGTGGCGCGAACGAGCCGTGTGAGTTGTGACGCATAACCCTGGCCAAATGATCAATCAGCGATTTCTTTTATATTATACGCGGGAAAATGATAAATTTTACACGTTAGTCAATTAGCCTTTCCACCGTCGTCGCGTCGACGTGTAAAATAGTAAGGTTATTTGTAAAAAGAAGTGTTTTTTCAGTATAAAGCAGCGCTACTACGCAGCTTGCGTAGTTAGCTAACCGGACAAGCTAAAAAAAGCTCATTCGCTCAAATCTTTGTTGTAATCACAAAAGTACCCCGTATTATGTATATAAACTATCGTTTTATCCCTTCTATCGATTACTCGATAATGCTAATGACTATTGATTAATCAATAGTTAATCTATGTTTTACTAACACTAGCTCCGTCCTCATCTACATCACGATGACCCCTCTTTTAGAATGTGCTAATGTAATTTACACATCGAATTCAAAATCAGAATCATCGTCTGATGAGCTGTCTAATAAATCGAATAGTTAATCCGTGATATTCATTAATCACCTGTAAATAGTTTTCTGACAAAAAATATGTGTTATACTTCAGCAGTTGTCAAGAGTCTGAAATAAATTCATATATTAAAATATTTTCCCTGTCTGTGATACGTTAAGACGCTATAATATTTTAATTTAGATGTCCTAACATAAAATATTATAGCAGATTAATCGTGTATGACGCGCTTAAAATATATTAAATACTAGCTGTGCCTGCGCCTTATTGTTTATGAAGATATCGTGATATTATTTTTTTAAAAGGACCTTTATCCAAATAAAAAATTGATCAAAATCTATCCAGCTGATTCTGCGTGATGCGCCCACAACGGCTTACCTCAATCTTTTTATCTATATAGATAAGACAGAAGACCTGTTAGGTTTATAGTTTTAAAGCTTACTAACTTTACCCTGCGACATCGTTCCCGTTCTCTTCGAAATGAAGCGACTCGAGCATCCTCTATTTTAAACTGGCTGTACTTATACAGAACCTTCGCGGGGTGTACGCAAAACAACTCTCCAAATTTTCATCGTGATTTGATGACTAGTTTAGGATAACATAAGGGACAAATAAACAGACAAAGTAACATTAAATTATTTAAAGATTGCCATCTCTTAGGTATAGATTGTTATTTAATTTATAATAGACAAACAGTTTGAAATTCTTGGAAACTCTTATTAATTAAGATAATAATTAAGTTGGCGAACTCGGAATCTGTTTATAATGAGATAACCTTTATTATAGAATATCGGATTTCCAGAAATTGTTTTCAACGTTAATTCCCAATAAATAAATTGTTGCTATTTAAATTCGTAATTAATATCTATCAGTTTTAATAATTGTCCACTCTTATCATATTTCTATTAAAAATAAATAAACGTTTGTCGGCGCGGTATCGTCCGACTTACTTAACAAAAATCAATATTTAAGTCTAGCTGAGAGGTCTAGTGTAATTCCTCCGTGAATCTGGCAATCATAGACAAAAAGAAGTTTTCGAATCCGACTGGTAGTTCCAGAGATTAGCGCGTTTAAAAGAGGAACCCTTATAGTTTCGCTATGTCCGTTTGTCTGTCAGCTTAGTTCAGAGATTTTTAGTATTAGAAAGCTGCAATTTAGTATGGGTATATCATTTATTTACGCCGACAAAGTGGTAAAATAAAATCTCGGAACAAAAACATGTTTAGGGTTATTTATGGATTAAATTTTAAATTATTCTTAATTTTAAAGACAGTTCAGTCAGTATATCAGCAGAATCTGTCATCACTCGTTCGTCCGTCCCAATCTTTCAGGGTGCGTTAAAATATCCGATCTTTGCCATTTCTCATATTCAATAAAATAAAACTTCAGCCAATATTAAGAATGACCACGGATACCATTTACGAATAATTAATCTATACAAATATTGTGCAACTGTCGCCTTATACTATACATCTTAGAAAATGTATTGTATGTTCCGAAAAACTTAGGTTTTGAACTTCTAAACGACAGGCACAAATTCAATTCCAATTAATTATTAACATTAGTTACAATACATTTCAATTTTCCACAAGTAGTAATGCGTAAAAATTATAAACGCCCGTTCCTGCAAAGTTATGCAAAATAGTTTATAATTTTTTTCCATTACACAGAGTTTTACGTATGATAATATTTAAATAGATAAAAGGTATCGGAGAATTTGTTTTGCTTAAATTAAAACTTTATCTAATATTGTTAAAAGGGATTTTTGTTCACAATTCTTTCGGATGCAATTAAGCGCGCCCACATACGTAATTACGCTTAACATAAACAGAGAATGTTTCATGGAAGCGATAATAATTGTACGCTTAGAACCTAGCGGCGCAGCGGCGGTTCGAGAAAAACTCTTGAATAGAAATATAATATAAGCTTTAATAGTAAGTAGGCTGTTAATTTATTTGAGATTTTCGTTTTAATATAAACTAATTATTATAATTATTCCAGACTGGTTATTTATTTATTCTTTTAAACATTCATTATTAGTGTGATAATTTTGATTGGTAAAATCGTTTAGTAAACTATATTAATTACTAGCTGTGTTCGCGATTTCGCTCGCGTGAACTACAGAATGCTGTCGGACGAGCGCACGCGCGAGTTGTGCTGCCTCAAAAATGATTATTGTAGGTGATCCTTATAATATGAGAAATGCTATCGGTGACTTTTCTGTAGGCCTTTTTAAGATCTACAATTATGAATAATTTTATATATCTGTTATAGTTTAATCGGCGTAAGCCATTTAATCAACCCAAAAACGTCTTTTTTCCGAATTAACTCATCATTATCGTCACTGCTTATTTCGCATCTTACTTTATGTAAAAAAATATACCCTATAACCTGGCCAGATAATATATCTATAAATTAAAGGAAAAATCATGTAAATTGGATTAGTGGTTTTCGCGCGAAAAGAACATAAACGTTGAGTTTTATAATATGTATAGAAGATAAGTAGAGTTAGTTTAAAATATTCCTTTTCAAATTAATTAATTTAAATTATACGTTTTTTTAGTAACTGTCAACACATTCTTTGTTAACTATTTACTAAAGTATTATTAAACATTAAAAAATTAATAAAATTCAGCACATTTAGTAGTATATGGTTGCGGAATGGCAGGGATCTGTACTTGACTGGATCGTGATAACCGTGTATATGGTGGTAAACCCGTCACAGTGACTCTCTTTTAATTTATCGCGTTTTTGACATCAGTCAGTGTATTGCGAGCTGCAGCTTGTAGGCTGGCATGAAAGCGACGATCGACGATGGATTGCCAATGTCTCGCTGGTCAACGTTGTTTATTGATTGTACTGGGCTCACTATCAAGTAAAGTGTTATCACTTAACCGTGCTACTATTTTAAAAAAACATACCACAAGGGGGCAAAGTAATATTGTTACGGCAATATACAATATTCGATGCCCGAAATAAAAACTGCGACTGAGTGACGCTCTACTTTTTATTATCCTCTTTGAGAAAAACATATATAATATTATGAGCCGCTTTTAAGATACGACTCATGAATATATTTATGTAATATGGTATTAGAACGTTATTATTAAACAAAGTAATATTTGTGCAATTCCAAAATGTTATAGTTTTATTAGAGATAGAGATCGTGGGTTTGTTTATTATTCGCGTGTTTTTCATGGTTTTTTTTTACATTAAGCCGGCCAATTACATTTTTCTACAGTATTTTCGTTTAACCTCTGACCACGGAATACTAAGGAGCGCTGAACAAGTACTGACCGACCGAGCATTTGCTTCACGAGCATGCCTCGCGAGGCTGGTCGCTTAGTGAGTACACGGCTATTGAAGTATCAATATTACAGATTACTAGTTGTGCTACACGGTTTCACCCGTGTTAAATTTATTCAATCAACTTCAACAGCCAATATACATAATATACATAATACATTTATTGGTTTGCTCGCTTCCGTTCTGGGAATTTCGACCCGAAAAATGAACCTCGCGGTCGTCCGAAGACTTTGGTCGACAATGACGAATTAAAGGCGATTGTGGAAGCTGATGATACACAATCTACGGCTGAATTAGCAGCAGCTTTCGACGTTAGCGTCAAAACAGTATTGGTCCATTTGCGTCAAATTGGCAAGGTAAAAAAGCTTGACAAATGGGTGCCCCACGAACTCAATGATCGCCAGCGCGAAGTACGCGTCGAGACGTGCCTTGCACTGCTTAACAGACACACAAATGAAGGAATTTTGAACCGCATTGTTACCTGCGATGAAAAATGGATTCTGTTTGATAACCGCAAGCGCTCAGCAAGTTGGTTGGATCCTGGTTCAGCACCTAAACAATGCCCTAAACGAAAACTTACCCCTAGAAAAGTGATGGTCACTGTTTGGTGGTCTAGCGCCGGTGTGATTCATCACAGCTTCTTAACAAACGGGGTGAGCATTACTGCAGATGTGTACTGTGAAGAACTGAACACAATGATGGAGAAGCTGGCACATCTCCAACCAGCATTGGTCAATCGCACGTCTCCGCTGCTCCTGCACGACAACGCCCAACCTCATACTGCACAAGAGACGGTCTCCAAGTTGCAAGAACTGGGGTTGGAAGTTCTCCGTCATCCGCCCTACTCACCAGACCTTGCGCCTACAGACTACTACTTTTTCCAGAATTTGGATAACTCCTTGGCGGGAAAAAAATTCGAAATACCCGAGAGGCAGTACAAAATGCCTTTGAAGAATTTGTTGCCTCCCGTCCAGCTGATTTCTTTAAGAAATCAGGCATCAATAAACTGCCACAGCGCTGGCAAAGATGCATTGATTGCATGGGTGATTACTTCGATTAATACAAATAAAAAATACATGAAAAAATATCGTTTAAAATTTTTCACACAAAACGGTAATTTCATAGGTAAGGAACTAATATATATATATATATATATATATATATATATATTCCATATCGATATTCCATATCGAATGATATGGACTGTGCCGCTCAAACGGTATAGTATGTTTCTCTTATATCTTTTGTTTTTACATCCCACCCTTGGGCAATGATGTTCATACTAAATTAGGTAGTATCGATTTCAGTTCTATAACTTTCATATAGCGGTTTGCTGTAAAAGCACAGAAGCATCAAAAAAGGCAATACTACTAAGACAATTTAGGCTAAAGTTTTATATAAAAAGCGTACGTTTTCGAAAAACATAATAGGAAATTTAATACGATATAACCATATTTGATAAAATGATCTTTCTGAATTAATATTCATTATATTGTCTACTAATGAATTCCGATTGATGTTGCCGGATGAATTCCGTTATTATGGGAAATATGAACATGTTAAATTTACAGTAGAAGGTGTGTCTTTATTGCTGTGTGACTTTATTTTTATTTTCATCTCGTCATTTTATTTTTGCTCATAATTTATCATTTCTGAAAGTATTATTGATATTTTTTATAGACTATCCATTTCGAAATGATATATACTACCTGTACACATATGTTTATTTTTTAGTTTTTTATTTAAGATTTCAAATAGTTTTATTGTATATATTTATTGCTTATCTATTGCGGAATCACATATACTTTCCATGTACAAAGTTAAAAAAAAAAAACAATTTAAGAATTTGTTTAAAAAAAAAACCATTGCTAAAAGTTTTATTGACAATAATTCATATAGCCTATCAATTGAGGAATGACATATACTTCCCATGTACAACATTTTATACAAATCGATCAAGCCGTTTTTGACTTAAATCCAGAGATACAAAAATTTAATATCATAGTATGCGAAAAAGTTATCATACAATAGTATGCGTTATTTGTTACTTTGCAAATACAACCGTGTTTATTATTAAACAGATTAGCTGAAAATATTTGAAAACGCTAAAAAAATAAATGTTGAAAAAGGTTGGTGTTTTTTTTTTTTCGAAAAAAAATTTTTAATTCACCTATATCATCACCTATATCATACGAGTATAAACATACGTATGTTTCACGGAAGAGATGATTGCGCGCTCAAGCGGACGTTCCACGAAACGTAGTTATGCGTGCGGATGGATGGGTATACGGGATGATAAAGTTATGATAATGCTTGTTCCATTGTGTCTCGTACTACGATACTGTCTAAGTGTTTAATGCCGGGCCCTCGTATTCGTATGAATACATGGCACTACAAGTGTAGGACGACATTCGCAAACCAATATGCGTAGGTTTACAGAATTCGCGCATTTCCGAGTTGTGTCGGTTTTTTGAGCACGCGAACTTTGATTCGTCGAGTAGTCTCCATACATACGCCAGTGAATAAGTATAGGGGAAGAATAGTTCTGCATGTCGATAAAGCGTTCGGTACATTTTTTGAGGTGTACTCAATTACCTTAAAGTGAATTGTATTGGATTAAGGCGCTACATACGCCTAGGTTGTATGAAAAATCATTTGTACAACTCTTTTTAAGGTTTTTGTAAGTAGTGCGCCACATATACGTTTAAGAGTTTCCTGAATTTTGTAATGATAATAGTAAATTGTCGGGTTTGTTGAATAATACAAAATATTTCGATAAATAAATAAAAACCCTCAATTAATTATCTATAATATTATGATTCAAATAATTGGAACGTAAATAAACGGTCGCACTACAAAGTATTTTAGTTAGGCAACACTATTTTCAAGTAAGAAATTAAAAGCTCACGATGGTAAATTTGCAACTGCAGTCGTATAGAGCTGTGTTTTATTTGAATGAGCTCCGTATTCGGCTACCTTTTATCGCGGTTGAGTAGTAGACTCATCACTCGTATACACCGTTTTATAATGCGTCACATTGTTTCATATTGTTACGTATGTACCTACTAAGTGTGATGACTGTATTGTTGCTGATTATATATTTTTTCCTTATTTTATTTATCAGATCAATATCATCTGACGAAGCGATATTCTTGTTAATTCTATATCTCTCTAATATGTTAGTGATCTGGTTTGTCACCACAGGCCAACAAAATAAGTTTGTAAAAACTTTTTGATCTAATTCACCTAAGTCTTATGTATTTTTGGGTGCTGAAATCGGTATCAGTTTTTTATCACCCACAATTGTCTCACAATAGACATCAATTATAAATATCAAAAAATGGGCATAATTTGATAACTTCGAATAAAAAATTCAGATTTTGAGTAGCTACAATTTTCACTTCTAAATATTTCTAAGTATCAGATGTTTATTCTTTTCTTTCTATCCCTTTTCTTGCATTGCTTTTTCACTGATGTGATGCATTTTGTCGTTTTCTGTGAAGTCACCAACAGTAATCACCCATCATGTTGATAATCCACCGTCCCTGGTATCATTTCTCCATTTCTTTCTTATGTGTAATTTTATATTTAAGGACCTATTATATAATAAGGGTAACTCCTAAAATATTTGTTACTCTTAGCATGTAAGCTTTTTTTTACAATGTAAATAAATCTATAGTGATTGTGAACATATTTATACATTAAATTATCATTTTTGTAAAAAAAAATCCCCTTACAGCAAATAGATTTCGGTGACAAAAAAAGTTCTAACGACTGGTTTTTATGAATGGCTCTTTTTTAATTTTTAATTTAGGACCTGCCATTCCAAGTCCTTTCAGTAATTCCATAAGACTTGAAGACATTAAGAGCGACTTGCATCAAAACCTTTAACGGCCTTACTTATTAAAGTAATTTATTAAATTTAAATTCATTAAATTTTAAGTAATGATTAATAGTAAATTAACAATATTTCTTACTCATAAACGTTACTTATCTTTAACCAGTTAATAAGTGGCGTCTTAAATGACTGTCAAATTAAAACAGTGGACCCTTGTTTAGCGCCTTCTTAACACGTTAAGTAATGAGATGGCGAACGTATATCAGCTGATTTTACCTCTGTTATATGGCTTGTTGAGCAAAATTTTTGTGATATTATTTTTAATATGGATATTTTGATAAAACATATTACGCACTTTTGGTTTTGGAATATAAAAAAACTTAGGTGCCTATGAATAATAGCGCGAGAACGGCTATTAAGCCAAGTATTTATAATAAATTGGGAAATCCGAGGCAAGATTTGAGCAATAAAGAATTTGTACAAAGATATAGATTTACCAAACAAAATATTATGAAAATACGTAATTGACATTGTAATGAACGACTTGAAAAAATATCATCGAAAAGTCGCACTCGCATACCAATAATAGATTTGCAATCATACTACACAATTTTATTTCCAATAACATTGAACTCGCTATTGTAAGACTTCATAGAATTTGTTCACATTGTGCAAAATTTTATTGTCTTTGTTTCTGGTCTAGTTTTACTGCTGGTCTGTTTATTACGCTACTACCATGACATAGTAAATATCTCAATTTAACCTTATTAGTATAAATCTATTTCATTAGTTAATTTAATTTTATTTATTATTTATTTTTAGTTTATTTTATTAGTTAATTAGTAACGTAAAATTTGGTAGTTTACCTATCACAGAGAGTATGTATTATATTGCGAAAGAATAATATTTGTAGTAATATCGCGGAAGTTTTATATTATGAAGAAACTAGTGAAACTTTATGTTTGCAATGTATATTGTTTTCTTCCTCGTTTAACCATATTTATATTAATACTATAATATAAAGCTAAAGAGATTTTGTTTGTTTATTTGAACGCACTGATCTTCGGAACTTCCAGTCAGATTTCAAATAATAATTTTGCATTGTATAGTCTATTTATTGAATAAGGTTATTTGAAGAAGGTTATGTAACTTTACGCTACGGCTCGTAACGAGCGGAGCAGTGACCATGATCGTCAAGCAATCTGGCAAGCTGTAGGCACGTAAGGGAAGTGAGAAGAACGATATACTAAACACGGGTGTGTTGACGACGCGGCATGGCGCGGTGGACAGTTTGTTAAATAATTGAACACGGGTGAAACCGTGGGGCACAGCTAGTATTAATTAAAAATAATTCTTCATCAGTGTTCTCCGTTACCAAATTACCGTACACTACCACTTGTCACAGTTAGCTACGACTGTCGACATTATAGGCATTACTGCGCCTATGCGGCCTGGCCTGCCTTAACATCCATTGCTTCAATATCCATTGGATATGCACTGCTTTCGTTAACTGTTCTATAATGAGATCACCAAGCATATTAATGATTTTGTGGGGCAATAAATTCAAGGACAATGGCAAGTAGGTTTTACTGTCAAAAGGATATTATAGGGTGGATGGTGGATGACTGATAGTGATGTCTGGAAGTGACTACCTCTTGTACATACACAAAAATAATATAATTATCAAATAATTGATAAACCTGATCGAGTTTATTGTCGGCTCTTCTAGATGACTGGGATGTTTTTTTTTGAACGGATGGTATTGTTTAATCATCAGTGTCTTCTTAGGGCCTAAACACAATAGCCTTTTTCATTTTTATTTCTTTCTCATTTGACAGGTTTACTTACAATATGTAATGATAAAAATTAAATGCGTACTGTCAAATATAATTATGTTAGTTTTGAATCCCTATGCTAATTAACCGTTAAGAGTATCAAATGTATCGATCGGTTGTTTACTGTTAATTGGATTTTCCAGAACTCGCATAATTCTGCTTTGACGCTCGATTCCAATGAAATACAAACACGTTACGGCTGCATTCGTTTATTCAGCAGCTATGTTGAAGAATGTATATGTGTTTAATTATACTAATATTTATCGGTTTTAAATATAAAACTCGTTTTGTTTTGTCGTTTTTATAATAATGCTAACATAGTCGTGGAGTCAACTGGAATTAACTTATAGGGTTGTCATTCTCTAATGCGCACCTGATTAGTTCAGGGTGATTGTGTTTCGCCAAGCTCGAGGGGCGGTTTCGAGCTCACCAAAAATATCGATTGAATTGAGTTGATTTGTTTTTACAATATTTTTGTATATATTATGAAATAGGTGATACAAAAAAATTGATTTTTATTTGTCTCGGTAACTAAGCCTTTTCGTTTAGACATATAAATAGGTCTGTTATAATATGAGCTTTTAGTATTCATTCAGAAATCTAAAAAGATTTCTTGTATCTAACCTCTCTTCTTGAACTCTCCTTTCTCAAGGAGATTTGGAAACCATACTCGCCGCAGGAACACAAGGTTATTTAGCTGTGATCTTCTAATTGAACTACCTACAAAATTTTATTTTTCCAACAATACAGCTGGTTAGCTGGAAGTAAATGTCTTGTGGGATTAAACTTGTCAGTGTAAAATCAAAAATGTTCATTCATTTATTTAGAATCTAAGAACATACATAAGAAAGGTTATAATTTGTGCATTTTTTTTTCTATCGATAGGTTAACATACACATAAACATTATGTAAGTTGTAAAAAGCCTGAATAGACAAGAGCGTTTGATCGTCTGCCAGCTGGCGCCAACGATGTCGCCCTAATAAATACGCTTTCAGTAGTTATTTTCAGACGCGCACATGCGTACTACGCAATAAACAAAGAAGTTCATGTCTACAGATCGAGTCCGTTTGAGCGAATAACAAAATAATACAGTAAAGCTTTTTAAATTTAAAAAGGATTGATTTATTTAACGTACGTTTTACGGCTTTCGTCTAATTTTTTTGAAGTGAAACTTCTTATTCGACTTGTAACACGTTAAACGTTTAACGCACATTATCGGTCTCTCCTCTTTGTGTGAGCCAGAGCGAGATAGCAATATATTATCGGTCTCTCCTCTTTGTGTGAGCCAGAGCGAGAGAGGAAATGTCGGTGTGTATGTATATTGGACACTGTTTAAATAAAATATAAAATATCTTTTAAAATGAAGTTTCACTTCTATCGTGTGTGAATCGCACTCACACCTTTTTTATATATATTCAGTATAGGTTTTTAGCGTTTGGCCACAGTCCTGGCTGATGTTAAAGGACAATGTGACCCAAGATTCTATAGGTACTTGGCGACAGATTTTCAACTTGAGAATCACAGTTAGCCAAGCGGGCACTAGGATAACGCCCTGTCCCTATGATATGATTTCATTGTTTTTCTACATGGAAAGCTCCGGGTCATTGCCGGAATTAAAACTCGACGTGGTGTCTGTACACGCTACTAACACTGACCCGCGTCATTGCATCAAAATGAATACATATTATAAGAATGAACCTTAAAAGGTTAAGAGCATTAGTTATAACTTGTTTGTTCTGACTTATGCCTCTATGCTTCGTAAAGAAATTTACTTTTAGCTTTCGTCGTAACGTCCGGCTGAGCTATCTATTAGTGATGCTGGTCACATATTTTTTGTATTTGCTTAATTCTTAAAGTGATTCTGTTTTGTCTTCGAACCAGTATACCGAGAAACCTTGCAATTGTATTGGACATTTTTTTATTATTGACTTCCTTCATATATGTATATTTATAACTAGAGACGTCGCCGTCATACTGACTTGCAACTAACAAGTCTTTTGTCAAATATCAAGTCACTATGTCGGGATTTTTACTCTGCGTATGCTGGTCGCAACACAGTCTAGTAATTATGTCCTATGATTCTGTGATGATTATTATTATATATTAACTTTGATGATTATGGAATGATAAAAGTTGCCAATGAAAATTAAAAATAAATATTAGAAAGACTGAAATTTTGTTCCTATATACATATATTGACATATATTGCTCAAAACATTTAAATGATACATACATAGAAAAATATATAAACGAAATTAAGAACCAGTCAAAATTACTTACTTGGTCAATCTAGTGTCAATAACATAATAAGTTTAGTTTACCCGTGAACATGGACACAGTAAAGTATTATAATCAAATTAGATATATTTTAAAATGAAAATAATAATATTCGAAGTATTTCCGAGAAAGCTCGGAGCTTTATAAATATTTATGTCGAGTGTAGCAGCGATTGTACGAAGAGAGAGGGCGGGCTTCAGTTCATCTTACCTATATTACATTCAATATTCAAAGTCGAATGAATTCTTTATTCATGTTCATTAATTTGAAGCAATGATGGCTCAGTGGTAGCGTGTTAGACTTCGCGTTGATTGACGTGAGTTGGAATCCACGCAATGAGTCTGAGCTTTCGGTGAAGGAAAAAATCGTGAGGAAACCATAGCATGGTGGCTTTTTTTCGCCAAGCACCAATAGGTGTGTTCCGGCAGCTGTACTTGAGAGCCAGTATTCCACTAGGTTTAGCGTGTTATCATCTTGGGCCACATTGTCACTTCATCAGGTGAGATTGTGGCCACTACGCCAAACCTATGTCGATAAAACAAGCTTTAATGGGAATCAATATATTGACTATATGATTAAATTTGTAAGCAAATATTTTCTATAACTTTATTTGTAAAGTAGCTGTGATTTTGTTTACAAAGCCTGTGGTTTGGATTTATTGTGTGACAAAAATCATATGTGTAAAGGTGTGGTTACTGAGATGACAGCTCATAGAGGGGAGTGGGAGATGAAAATGTGTCGTGCCGACTCTACGTAGCTGGATATTAAGAAGAAGTAACTCTGTCCAGTTGCGATAACAAAGTTTTAATAAAATGTTAAGTTTTACTAGACTAAACACAACCGGAATAATCCTCGTGTTTTGTTACGTTCCGTATGTTTTTGTTTCAACCAATTGATTTCTTAGAATCCCGAGGTGATATTAATTATACGATGTTGAAAAATCGTTGCGGTCGTGTAATTATACGTTTTGACAGAATTATAGCGAAATATTAATTTAATATTCATACGTTCTCAGTATTCTGTAATTAAACAAGTTGTCTAGGTTACACATATATATCGTTCGTCAGTTGTATCAATCTGATAACAAATTGAGTTTTTTTTATTATATTATACAACCAGTTCTTATATGGAATTTATATGTATAACACACATATTTATCGTAGATTTTTAATGATTTAATTTCGTCATGAGAAGCTGTTTTATGAAATACTTTTACCTTTTTAACTAATTATATAACAAATGACTTCTGATGGGTTTCCGCATCTGCTATCTATATCTCTGTCATCTATACATATTATAAAACTCAACGTATCTCTGTTTGTCTGTCGGTTTATGTTCTTTTCACGCAAAACCCCTAATCTGATTTACATGGTTTTTCTTTTAATTCATAGACATGTTAACAGACCAGGTTATACGATATATTTTGTTACATAAAGTAACATACGAAATAAGCATTGAATCAAATCAAAAAACACGCTTTTGGGGTGATTCAATGGATTACGCTGACTAAACCATAAGAGATTTGTCAAATTAATGTACTACATAATTGTAGACCTTAAAAATACCTACAAAATGTCAGCCATTAGATAATGTCTATCTTCTAAGGGTCACCCACGATAAGCATTTTTGAGGCAGCACAATTCGCCTCGTCGACCGACAGCATTCTTTAGTCCACGCGAGCGGAGCCACAAGCACAGCTAGCTAAATACAAAGATTAAGTTGTAATACCGGCCTGTAAGTGTCTCACTGCTGGGCCTATTCCCGTGGGAAGGCATCGGCTTAATCACCAAGCCGACCAATGATGTATTGACAATTTCAAGCGCCAAGAAATCCACAGTTCTGTATTTTTCTATACCATCACACAGTGGTATTACAACATTTCACAAGCATTCAGGTTAAGTACTTCATGTTTTCTTAAACCGTCAGCCGAATGTTTTTTTTTTTATCGTTATATGTTTGGCGTATTGGCGGTTTGCTTTGAGTGACGATGTGGCCCAAGATGTTAACACGCTAAACCTAGTGGAAAACTGGCTCTCAAGTGCAGCTGCCGGAACACACCTATTGGAGCTTGGCTACAGATTTTCAACTTGAGGGTGGTAGATAGCCAGGCGGGCATCAAGAACAGCACCATGCTATGGTTTCCTCACGATGTTTTCCTTCACCGAAAGGTCATACTCATTGCAGGCACTTCTACTCACGTCAATAGACGCGATGTGGTATACGTCACCATTGAGCCATCATTGCTTCATAATGTGTAACCAATGCAAATTAGTAAATGTATGCGAATTCCGAAAAATATATTACTAAATGCCAGGACTCGAATCTGCATACATCATAGACCGATATTCCATTGCTCTAATCCAATCCATTCGAATACCACTATTAAAGACTTAAATGAAACTACACTGAAAGGTGATTTATATATTTGTTTACGTATATACATACATACGTCTGCTACAATCTCTTGCTATTCAATTTTATGCTATATGAACTATCTTTGAACTTTGTTAGCGTTTGTTATTCTAAAATGGTCCTTATAGTATTCGCTGTAAGTTTAACACAACACAAGCATAATATGCAAAAAGAGAGACATAACAAATTATACATTTATATTCTATTTATATTGCACTATTTCCATCTTGAGATTGTTTCTCGTTATGTTTCTATAATGTTGAGATTCCCTGCGAAGCTTTCCTTTTATGTCATGTGTGAACTTAAGCTTATAAACCGTTTCGTACTTTACCAGCACGAAGGACTGTCTTTTGAGTATGAATTGTTACTTTTTTAATTTTTCAGTTTACTTCAGCTTGTTTCATTGAAACATCAGTACAGTCCGATTGCGTAATGACTTTCTTCGACTTGACTCTTTGACTTGGGACTTGGTCTTGAGTTACTATCTATATCGACAAGTGCAGTTGTTTTACCAGTCAAGACCATAAAAATAGTTTGTTCTAGGGCATTCTAGGGAGTCTTGAGGGTAAATAGTAGATAAATAAAAATGTATCTAAAATTTCACATTTACAAAATATGCGTTTAATCTATATCTAATATTATAAAGATATAAAGTTTGTATGTTTTTAGAAGTTAATGTTTGGAACAGTAGTTCAGATTCCTAAAACTCTTTCACTAATTTTCTTCTTACCCTTATTCCACCTTTTTTTTAAGTAGGGTCGGCTCAACATGTTTTCTCTTCCACTCTCTCTATTAACTATCATCTCAGTATTCACCCCTTTTATACGCATATCATTATTCCTCATACAGTCCATCCATACCTTCTTCGGTCTTCCTCTACTCTTATATCCAACTACCTTCATACTTAACATACTTCTAGTCACATGACATTGCCAGTAAGTAATATTTTCAACTCCATTAAAAGTGCTTTTGTAGTTTCCGCAAAACTCTGATTACTTCGTTTTATTTTATGTGATGTATTTATTTGAGTTTTTTAAACGAAGTTAGTCCATCCATGATTCTATGAGTGCCGTCACATTAGGTCACTTTCTAAAGTGAGTAAATTAATCCACATACCATTGTTTACAAAAATATACGAAAAACTTATATCCAAAATTACGTAAGAAGATCAATGGCACATTGAAAGTTCCAGTTATCCAAGATAAGACCATAAATCTATTATTTAATTAAATGTTGTTCTAATATGTTTTGTATAACACTTGCCTTAGAAAATATAATTATAACAACTATTAAAAACTCTTTCACTAATAGGAAGTTGTATTTTATTCTTATTAAATTAAATTATATATTTTAAATAATGCGAACGAAGGCACGGATGATTGCTAATTAAGTAAAAAAAAACATAATTAACGTTTCGCTATCGACGTGCAACTCTCTCTTTCAATGCACTCATTAAATCACTTCATTTCCTCAGATTTCGTTAAGTTTTTACAATATTCTGTTACCATTAGTGATAATACATTCCTCTTCATCGCGTATATATAAACAGGCGTTGGATAGCTTCCTTGTTTGACTTTTTACGTCCTTCCACATCTGGTTCTCATATGGCGTGGTCAGGTGTCTGTCTGTCAGTCTGGTCTCAAATGTGAATTTTAACTTGCCGCATTGATTTTATTATTGTGTTACATATGGAAAATGCATGGGTTTCTTATTGTCCAAAGGCTTGCTCCCCACCGACGAGATTCGAAGCTAAGCTGAGCGTCAAATTTTCCACATATTGCACGAATACTTATGCTGTGGAAATAGAGGTCAATATGCTATATACAATTTTGGGTTGTCCCTTCGCTTCGCTTCGACTCCGCGTCAGTGGGTATCGAGCCTAAGTCATGTTTCAGTCTTCAATCCCAACGCTCCAACGCTAGGCCGTCGCTCCCATTTTTAAATTAAGCTCATTGTGCTCTTAAAGCTTGGAATACGTGATGTATTGTATTTGGTCGCATTAGAATCGGATTCATTCGAGCTCGGTTATATTGTTCGGTGTAATAAAAGCACCCGTATAGACCCTATGCTTGCATTGTGCGTTGCATTCTAATTTCGAATGCTTGTCTGAAACCCTTTACAGGATTAAAAAACCGTGACGCAATCGTCAAAGGACCTTTGTACTTTGAAATGGTTTTCGAGCTATCTTAACTTTTGTTATAAAATATTTTTTGAGTATTCAAAGGCGCGTGCATTACAAAGGCAAATGAAAGGTTCTAGAATTATATAACTTTATTTAACAAAACCAATATATGTAACAGTTATTTTTATTATTAACTAATTAGTTATTATTTCAGTCAAACATAGTTTTTTTTTTTCAATTCATGATATTATTAATAGTTATTTTAAAAACAAAAAATATTATCTCTAATTTATCTAGAAAAATTCATGACTTCATGATTTTGTTTTTATTTTTTTATTTTTGTACTGACATAAGCTGTAAGACGTGTTACAGGTATGTTGAGTAAAAAAAGAACCTTTTTCTGTTTTAAGCGCAATTAAAAGTCCGCCTGTTAATAACTTTATAAGTAATACTTGTAAGAATTTACTATATTTGATCGGACGAACATGAGAAGAATGTGCAGCAAACATTGCAAGGTTTGAAAAAGTTGCAATTATTTTAATTCCCACATTGGTCTGTAGACATGTGTAAGGAGCAACTGTCGAGAGAAAATCAAGCGTGTGTTATTATTAGACGTGTTAATTAATCCGCTTCGATGCTCGTTGGCGACAATAACTATTCAATTCAGCTTCAATGCTGTCTGTCTGGAGACTTGCGAGTTGACATTCTTCAGTTATACTCACTGGATAGTACCTATATAATGGTACTTAAATCAGCCTTCGTCACATATTAACCGAATTGCTCTCACCTGGCCCGCGAAATTCAACAGTTTTCCCAAGTTTATAAAATTAAATTTGGATAATAGGTGTGTGCTGGATTGATCCCAATTTAGAATATAAGGAGGTGCTTAATTCACTGAATAATGTTTACAATTATCTTGCTTTATTTTTATAATAAATTGAATATTATGGAAATAAATATAATTAATGAGCAGGTATATCAATAACCCTAAATGTATCCGATTTAGCGTTGGATTCCGTCTCGAAAGCAGTCACTAGACTTGACCCGTACACCGGGCGAGCACAAATAATTTTATTTATAACTAGCTGTGCCCGTGGGTCTGCTCGCGTGGTTAACATAATTTTTGTTTATGAAGGTATCGTGATCATTTTCCATATATATAAGGAGAAAAACTTTTTTATCAAAATCTATCCAGTAGGTTTTGCGTAATGCGTGCAAAACGGTAAACCTCAATCATTTTAATTATATAGAATATGTCAACATGGATTTCTTCATGATATTGCTATTTATTTGCCTACCGCTAAGTAACAAACGGGACCAAAGAAAAAGAAGTACGCTAGAGTATTCGAACCTGCATCACTTGTATATCTAGCAAGTCCACTTTTAACTAAGCTTCAACCTGTTCTGTCTCCAGCACTTTTATTGTGAGCAGTGACTTATTTACTTACCAATGAAGGATTATCTCAAAAATTAATTTAACAGTTGAACTTAAATAATAATTTTAAACAAATTTACGCGGACGAAGTCACTAATACAAGCTTATATCATAGTAAAAGGGCTTAAAAAAAGAATAAATTTAGTGTTATTTCACTCAGTCATTACGCTGAGAGTGACTGATTCGTAGAAACGCAGCTCTTTCTTGTTCCATTGTCAACCTCGCGGAGATATTTTACTGGGAAATAATTCATGAGGCTGAATCGCCGGAACGCATTCCGCTTGAGGTCGGCCCGGACTGTTAGCACGACTACTGGTTTGGTAATGACATTTTCAGTATCCTGGACTTCTCCTTGTGCTTATAATAGTGTTTAATTAGTGGCCGATGTAGAATCGTGTAGTGTACATGGAATCGGCACGAAAGCTTTTAGGGATTTGTTTCGTATAAATTATGCGAATATTTGTTTGCGTTACATGGCTCAAGGCAACCGTAGATATATTATTTTCATTCATATCGAGCCAGTGGACCGATGAAGGAAATCGCTTGCTACCGTAGACTGACGAGTCAATATTACAGTATGACATGTGAAATCTCAGAAAAAATAACTCACAAAAGTAACGTCTTCAGTAAAATAACATCAAGCTACGTCTTACGCTGCATACTTTATAATTATGTCAATAAACAAACTATTCGCAATTTTTTTTCTTCGTGTCCCGCCGAGAACTCAGCCGTATATGGCAACCCTAGTCATAGTGCTATCGAGTATACGCCCAGCTGACTATCTCCTTTCACTGTGAATGCCTCATAGACTACAGGTAGAGGCCTGTAGAATCCCTACGTAATATTAAACACTGACTATGAACTTAGCAATAGTTATTATAAGGATCATAAAACTCGGTTCAAAACTACCATCTAAGAATATACATGCACGACTTATTATTAGTTATAATTGAACCCTACGTGAACACAGCAAGCACGAAATAAGAGAAAATGTTAAATCATATTAAAGATTTAAATAAAAAAGCTGTGTGTGCGATTCACAAACGATAGAAGTGAAACTTCATTTAAAAAAATATTTTATATTTTATTTAAACAGTGTGCAATATACATACTCACCGACATTTGCTCTCTCGCACTGGCTCACGCAAAGAGGAGAGACCGATAATGTGCGTTAAACGTTTAACGTTGAAATTTCACTTCAAAAAAATCAATACTCAGCAAAGAATCACGTTTAAAATATGCACTAAAGATAACAAAAGTCACACACAGAAGCTTGTTTATACAATATTTCTATGCATGATACGTATATTGTATATATAAATACCATTAACTACATGTTTATAAACAACCAATATTATTAAAAAGGCACTCAATTCAAATTGTTATATATTTCCCAAATAAATATGACTGTGATCATTGAAAAATCACAAAACGTCATTGACCTGCGACTTCTACGTAGAGCGTAGAGATAAACAGCCTCTAGATAATGACCTTTGATACACAACATCAGTTTCTCAGTAAAGAATCAATTTTATATATTTCTGTACCGATAAAACACTATTATTACTTAAAAAACATTAATTTATCAATAGAATTACACGCATACGAGATTGTAATATTTATTCGAATGAATTCGCTTATCTATAATAATTTAGTATTGAATAACTTGTTATCTTTTTATATTGAAGTTGTTGCGCAAAAAATATTATGATTATAAATGATATTGTCGTTTAATATTTTCTTGTTCGTTATGGTAAAAAAAAAAGGTTTGTAAATATTGCATGTCTCTGCCTCAACTTTAAAAAATATATAAATATGATCTTTGGATAACAAATTAGTGGATGGGCGTTTGCAGTTGATTTGTTACAAGAACGATAGAGTTACTAAATTTTACATACTGTTTAAAATATATATACACCTACATAATACAGTACTTTGAAATTTCTCATTTTTTTTTATTATTATATATTGTATATTATATTTCTATTGGACATACCTTTGTACAATCTTTAATATCGTAATTTATTGTGCAGAGCGCGCAACCGGTTTCAACTGGAGACCTCATGGCTGACCTTCACGCGAAGCTGTCGATGCGTCGTCGAGGTATATCGGGCGCCGAGCGAACAGGAGGCTCCGTACTTCACACCCTTGCTAGCATCATACCGGAGCCCGGAGACCAGTCGCCACCTCAGAGAACGTCCGACGAGGAAGATTGGGAGTGAGATAAAAATAGCAAAACCCATCAAAACATATTCTGTAATGAGTTCATACTTGTGTTTGTACTATTTCAACGTTGTTAATAGGTTCGATATCTAAGTAGGCGTTTAAGGAGGTTATTGACATAAAGTGCTTATTGAAATAATGCCCAGCCTTTAATAAATTATATAATATTATATTAACAGGGCTGTCACTATTTGAAAACAATTAAAACATAAATCGACTACTCTAATGCAAATGTGGAGAGCTGTAACTAAAATGAATTCATCAGTTCCTTTGTAAATCAAAAAATAATTAAGCTTAAGATCTCAGAAGAACTACGAAAGGCGTGGAATGAAGATCTCGTCTCCTGTTTATCCATAACGCTATTATAAATTATAATAATGAGGTGAGCGCGTACCTTATACGTTAACATTTCGTGTGATATCCTTTTACGGTATTGAAACAGTAAGTCTTGTTTAATTTCCCAGTGTAACACTTAGTTACGATGGAATTTTAATTTTAACTTAATTTGTTGCATAAATATTAAATCGATTATAGTAGCTATAGTTAAGCAAAATTTTATCATCTCTTAGTATACACTATACAATATATCTCCTTCGTACAGTGTTGAGTACCTACTTTAGACCACTTTAAAGTTTTAACAAGTTATTTAAACTAGGCGACGTAACAACGAAGACTGGATGAATCTACGTTTTAAGCTGTTGCACTTAATTTCTTGACTGTATCATGCTTACCATCATGTACGGTGCTATTATATAGCATGTTTTTGAAAATAAATTTTAGCTTCTGTTGGCTTTCCTGTTAGGGATATGTGGTTACAATATAAATGAAATTTATTAGGGATGTGTTCGAACTGACTAGGACGGATGTGGTCTCACGTCATATTTTAACAACACATGGTGAATAAGCGTTGTTATGTGAACTTTGAAATCATTTTATAATCAGGTTATAGATACTAATATTTTAGAATAGGCTTAATTCTCTCATTCCGGGGTCAATAAGTTTTTGTTTACGTCTTGGGTACAATTAACTCCAAAGCTGTTTTTCTCAATCGCTTCCTTTCTAGGCAGAGGTGTGAGTCATCATATATGCCCTTTTTAAAGTCAACATATCAGATAGTACCACCAGGCAATTCGCAGACTAAAACAGTTTTGAAAACGTCTTCACCGTCTGGAGAAACTTAACTACATTTGTTTGTAAAAAAAAAAGAAACCGCCTCATTGGGGATTTTAGAAAATTGTTTTCAGTAAAAGCGGTATTTTTTGCTGATAAACCTCTAAGAATTACTGGGATGGACCTAACACGAGACTCGTTTGCTGCGTCTTGAAACAAGTTTTGAAAATTTCGATTTTGATTCTTGATAAAGAGTTCTTTTTTCCTATTTGTCTATTGTGTACGTCTCTTTTAAAATTCGCTGTTACGAGTTATCAAGTTAAAATAAGATATCTCTCCTCATATTTTAAAAAGTGAAGTTAAAGTTAGCAAAATATTAATATTATCCAAATCTACAGCATTTTGTTTTCAACGTTTTTACTATGTATGCACTTAGGAATTAAAAGTTTCTTTATATAAAGATATAAATGTAAAGAAGCTATTAGTTTTGTATCTTTTTAGTTTACGATGTGACAGTAAAAAGTTGACGGCAAATAATTCTCATTGCCTTGTAAAGCTACTTTGAAAAATAAAATTAAAATAAACAGTTCTCGGAGAGTTTAAATAAGATCCTGTCAGTGCGTATTTACAGATAATACAATTTTCCTGGTATACCCCGCCGGTACGTGGACTGTATGTTCTAAGTAAAAACATTAATTTATTCTCGGAAGCGCAATTTATATTGATTGTTGCTTAAAGCCACATAAGGTAAAAATGTCTCTAATGCGGCAACATCAAAACTATAGTGTTTTTTTTTCTATTACTTTTAAGCATTACAACCTTCTTAGAACCGTTGGTATTATTTTAAATCGATTAACTCGGTCATTATCTCGTTTGCTTCCGAATACTCGGAACGTCTAATCAATTAACCGTTTTTTATTGTATCGTTAAAATTTATCGTCGTCATCATTATCAGTCTATAGTGATACTTTAAGGCCAGTCATTGTATCTGATCTTCACTTCTAGTCACCTTACGCAAATCTTCACTTTAGATTCAGTAGGGTTCGTAAGATGTTGCTCTGCAATTATAATAATTAACATTTCAACATTTCTGTTATTAATTTGAAATGTTAATAACTGTTAAATTAGATGTGAATATGATGCTTATTTTCCTCCATTATAAATACTTTTCACAGAAAATCCTTGATACTTGGAAGTGAAATCACAAAATTCTGCGTCTATGTTTATTCCGTTCTAAGTAACATCAATCTTGAGGTGTCTGGCTTGAGTAAGGCGGACGCTTTTCGCTGCATTTTTATCATTTCCCGATAGTACGGGAACGCGGAGCCAAAATTAAGAATAGTATTGTCAACGTTAGTATGAATTAACTATTCGAGGAAATTAAACCATACATACAATATATTTTCATAGGCTTATAAATCTTCTCTATACATAGCTGTAAAAGTTATGCCATTTATTTGCACTGTCTTAATTAGAATGTGACAAATTATGCGGACAGTTTTTTTTTTTCAATTGAACAAATCCTCTTCTACGGCCTTTATGTCATCACTGGACGATAATCGTTGGTGTTTTTATGTCATTATGTTAAAATTCGTATGAGTTTGAATGTTTATAGCCATTATAATTTAGATCGTTAGAAATTAATAGAGTATACATGAAACGTTTATCAGTCAGAAAGCGCATATAACATCTGTTAATGATAAAATAAGTTGTGTTTACAAATCGAAAGGGCCCTCGTTTCATGAGAGGTTATTACGATAATCGCGTTTCTCACTAGTCGCTATCTCGCTTTCGTTTCTCGGAAGGTGCTCAAACGCATAAACAGTCTTCCCCGCGAACGAGCGACCGGTTCTTGGATTAGCGTTTTCCCATAAATAAACGAGGGATAAAGTAAAGCGCGATCAATCGAATCTTTCATGTCATTTGAAATCACCATGGGTGTTTAATCTATTATATTTTTTAGATGTAAATTAAATTTACCAATGAATAAAAATGTTGCAAGTAAGACGTTAGAGATTCGGGGAACCCGTTGTGTAAGTTTCTTAAGATCTGAATAGGTGTTTAAGTTAAATACGTTTTGTGTTGTTGTAGAATACGAAAATAGCTTTGTGCTAATAATACTAGAACAGGATAATATGTAGGATGTTACGAAAATATTGTGATGCAGTGTGCCTATTTAGCTTGGTGCTAAATATCGATGTGTCGTCATATGTATAAACTAACAATTTCGTCGTTTTTTTTCTTTAAGGAAAGATTTCTTTCAGCATAATTAATTAAGTGTATTATAAAAAATACTTATAGGTATATTAGTGTAAGCACTATTCTTCTTTGCAGTTGAACGGCGTATTCGATACATATTTAAACTTATAAAGATCAAAATGTTTGAAAACTGGCTTGTTAAATTATTGCACTTTGGCCCTTAAATATAGGACCCATCGTTATAGTGTAAATGAAGATGAATTTCTAAAACACTAGGTATTTTTGTAGTAATAATAATTGATAGAGTCGTTTTAAACACTATAATTAACACATCGATTTACCGAATCCGATTTTATAAATGTTTCAAATTAATTATTATTTATGAATTTAATTGGTATTTTTCCTGTTTTGGTTACGTTTACCTTAACATAAAGAATCAAAGGTGTTTCGTACCGTTTTAAAATAATTAAGAATTACTAAAAATCGTTTGAATTGATAAATATATTTAGGGTGTCGTTGAAATGAATTAAAGTGTTAATAAATTTAGTAATTGAGGTTACGTGGCGAGTTAAAAAACTAGTTAAGGACAAAAATTAAGCTTTAAAAAAAATGGTGCTCCTTTGCAATGCACAGAAAAAAAATGGTTTTTTTACTTCCTTATAGCAACGTTATGGCAGGCCTTACGATAATTTTTTTTGGTCAAATCGTTAAATATTAGAAAATTAAAGCTTGGCTCTGTCTCGTGATATACTTTCGTTCTTATAGAAAATTGATTTAATTTATTTAATCATATTAGTTTTTTTTTGCGGCCAATTTTAACTTTTTTTTTTATTAAAGGTTCTTACCATAAATATTTAACACCGATCAGTTACTTTTAGAAAAGCAATCAATCTCATTGTAATTAGAGAATTAATATTTTCTCGTTATTTTATGATAAGTAATTATTAAGAAATACTTTTCATTGTATCGTGATGGCAACAAGTGACCTCTGCTCGCGATAACTTTTACATTTATAACTCGTTATAAGCCAGAAACTTACTGGTAATATTCCAATAATAAAATCCTGCTATTCATAACCTTTTTAAATATATTTTCGATTTTAAAATTTTTAATGCAATTATGTATTTATTATCATCATATAATATAGAATAAAAATTGGACATAACGATAGTCAAAGTAAGTTCTGTAGGTAATCCTTCCTTTTTTCTTAGGATTTTTATAGTACAGTAATACCCCGGACTTACGCGATAGGTGGGTCCGAGCGATTGCCGTGTAAGTCGAATTCGCGAAAGTCGGGGTTCAACTTTGCATATAAATACATATAAAGTATGTTTAATCGGGACCAGAGTTTAAAGAAAACAATAATTTAGAAGAAAAAAATGTTTAATAAAGTGTAAGATAATAAAACAATTTACATTGTTATGAATAAAGTAACTTAAACCGAAGTTATTTTGATGTCAAAGGCTTCATATATTCTAACAATGTTGCTTGACGAGTTAAGTTTTTCTTCTTCTCACGCAAAATTTTCTCGTAGCATACCAGTAATTTTTTTATTACCCGTTTTGTAGTAGAAACGCGTTCTTCATTAGAATCTATTTTTTCTAAAATTTGTAACCCTTTTCAATTGAATTGAGTCCTTCTGTTAAGTTTGCAATTGCCATTTGATTTACCGATTCAACTGGGTCTAGCGAATCAGTTTGTTCAATGTCTTGCTCATACTTACGCATTTCTATAACCTCGTCAATTGTTAGCTCTTGAACAAACTGAGCACTTAGCACAAACTGAACACTGAGAGGGCGGAGCGAGAGAGCCGATGCGCGCGGCAATCAAAATGAAAAACCGCGTATCTCTGAATTCGCGTAAAACGGGGTAGCGTAAGTCGGGGTATTACTGTATATTTATTTATGGCCTGAGTGAGTCGCGGACAATCATTTTCTACGATATTGTTAAATCGGATTATAGTTTTATGAACATATTCTTAATAGAGATAATCGTACATTGTTATAGTTATGATAATTATATTGAAAGGATTAACGGAAAATGGAGTTTTATCTGTTCTTGATGCTTAAAATCATAGGTTTAGTATAGCGCAGATCGGCAATAGGTTGAATAAGACAAGACTAAATAAGGAATACACTAGTGTGCGTATTATTTTATTGATTTATTTATTATACGAGTTACATACAGTTACAGTACACGTAACCACAATACTAAATTTTAAATTACATAGTAATAACCTTAGATTTTGAAAAAAAAAAGGATTTGTTTTCGATTTACTTAGACCGATAGCAATATGAAAATGGTCTCGTATCCCTATCTCGCTCTAACACAAGCGTATACTATCCTATTTCTTTTTCGAGTTGGTGATGTATATATATTAAATATATATATATATATAAAGTCTATGCTTAAAATCATTAATTATTGAAATAATAATTAAGAACAATTTTAATACAATATAAATCTTATTTACATTTTTTGTTACTATTCTTATAATAGAAAACGACGGTGAAAAAGATAATTGACTAACGTGCTTAGGATAAACTTTAAGCCGGCTACACACGCTACGGTCTAGCGAAGAGGTTTACTTGTGCAGGTTTACCTGGGCAGGTCGCGCGTAGTAGCGTGTATGGGAGTGGGTACACACAGATTCCCACACACACAGATTGCCCGGTGGGGGGCTTATGGACATTACCTCCTTGTGAAAATTAAAACCTACGGTGTTGCTCAAAAAAAAATATTTTCGATTTTGCACCTGCACCTGCAAAGGTCTATTCTAATACACGATCCGATCTACCTGCGTAGGCACACCTGCACAGGTAGACCTCTTCCGTACACCATAGTCTGTGTGGCCAACATTACACGTTGTTCAATTAGCCTTTCCATAGGCGATTGGATGATTGGAATCATCGTTCGGTATAATTAAATTATATAGAAGTGTCGCATTGTAGCATTGATTATTCCCCCGGACGGACTGTAATGAGAAATATTGCACATTTTATAAAATATATGTTTTATACAATGATCCTTGTTACTAGCTAATTATAATTGTGAACGATGTTATACGTATCATAAATGTTAGTTCGTATTGCTGTCTGGTCTGGAATAATTACTAGACATTTTATTTACTACTACAACTGACTTAAGGTATCTTCTCTCCTTATCGCGGTCCTGTGCTGTCCTTATCTTGACATTGTTATTGTAAACATTGATTAATTAACGCCTTTGTAAGTTATTTATAAACGGGAATCCTTCTGGTACATGCTCTCCGATCGGTCTTGATTTAAAAATATACATTTTGTTTACATAAAACGTTTGAGATATTTTTAGCTCTGTCAAAGTTGTACTGGATTCAGTTTTAAATTAGTGGAAATAAAACGTGAGACGTTTGAATGCGAATTAGGTAGTACACACGGTTTCGTCCTTGTTCTCTTCGAAATGAAACGTCTTGCGCGCCATCTATTGTAACTTGTTGCACTAATTCAGAAACCTTTACGGAAATACAATAAATAACGGGGCAAATACAGACACATTCATTTTTGTCTATACACAATATATATTTAAAAAAGCCGGTATCCCGAATTAAGATTTGATCAGGCCGAGTACACGTTAGATTAACCTAATTATCAGGATATTCTGGGAAGGCTAATTAACTAATTCTAGGTAATTCTATTTTTTCCAGTAAAAAATTCTGTTTGTGTTTTTTAGATAAAGCGATTTATATTTTTATACATACCTAATGCGTCAATGCATTAAAATTAGATCTTAACGTCAATTCTCTACGTATATCTGTTTAAAATTAAAAATAAGTCTCATTTTGCCGGTCGATAGCGATACGGTAGAAGTGCAAACGTGAGTTGTAAATGTTTTTCGAACAATTAAGAATTTACCGATTTCTAGCTTGTTGAGTAGGGCGCTAGCATTGTACCCATTGCCATTGTATTGGCTATCTGAATTGTTGACAAAAACTTGAAAACTCCCCGGAAATTTTGGTGATATCGAGTTTTCCCCTGAATTTCATAACAAAATGTTTTTTTATATAAATAAATAATCAGGTTTATATTATTTTATGTACTTATTTTAAACAGTTTGTTTTCTTTGATTTTATAATTGTTGACAACATCGCCCATAATACCTACAGTAAAACAAATTAAATACATAACATCTCTTTCTGAGGTACTCTAGTAAGAAAAGTAATTAATAGGTTATAACGGTCTTCTTAATAGCATCGAAATAAATTTTATTTGTTATGCTATCTAAACAAATAATCAAATTTTCCCTGGACGTAGAATGTGTTCCACTTGCTGATTATGTGTTTAGCAAGAACAAAGCAATAGCAATAATCGCTAAATATTTGCTTCGATATCGCCAATAACACCTATAATGTACCAAACACAAACTAATTTTGCCATTTCGAAGCAAATATTTAGCTATTTCTGCTATCGTTATGCTATTGCGTAATGCTTAACAAGGGGGATCTGGCTTCTTACAGACACTTTTAAGGTCCTTCCGAACGCTCCGCAGACGGTTTTCAAGCCAAAACAAATCTGGGCAGCCCGGACGGATAGCAGCCCTAAATTTGAGTGTTTCTACAAAAGAAAATAAACATTTTTGTATGAGCCACGCGAGAACGGTTTGTTTATCTTAAATCAACGTTTATAAGGGAATTATTTTCGCGTGTCAACTACTAATGCGGATGACGCGTGACATGGTCATGAAATGTACGAATTAGGTAAATTGTAGGCGGTGGGCTCCTTTTTGTTTCGGCTCTGTCCCATTTGTATGCGGGGCTGTGGTCTCGCGCGGCGGACAGTTAAGTTCCGATGAATAGCTGTAAGCTTTACTGTGTTAGGTTCATATGCTTGGATTAGGGACACACTGACCGTGTGTTAGATGTTGATCATTCATTTGGTTTTACACTTGTGTTTGTTATCTACCGAAAGGTTGACAGTAGACAGATATGTGATCACATAGAAGGAGAAAACTTTTTTTATGTAAATAAATCAATTATTTATTGTAAATATGCATTTAAAAATTATTATTATTTTATACACATAAAATCTTGTGTGCGTCTGTTAGTAATTTTATAACTTTAACTTCTAAACAACTTGACCGATTGAGCTCATAATTCATATAATATATTTCTTTTGTCGAGACGATGTTTCATAACTATGTTAGGGTCCGATTGATGGCGCTGTGGTCGAGCCACTATCTATAGGAAACGGCATAACATCTGCCGAGCCAGCAAGTAATATTAAAAAAACATTCATGACATTTTTTATTTAAAAAAAATATGGATAATGACATAAGGACATTGACAAAACCGAAATAATTTCCCATTTGTTAAATCACAAATGTTAAAGTTTGTGGTCATTGTAATCCTATTTGCATGATTACGAAATAAAAAAAGAGATGCACAAAAATTTTAATATAGAGATGGAAACAATAAAAGGATTATCGATATTAAGAATGAAAATAAAAAAAGAATACTACAATAATAAGATGTGACCAGTTTATGAAAGACGGAATATACAAAAAAAAAGTAATGCCCAAATACCGCGTTTTTTTGCTTTGGATTGACTATACTGTTAGCCATAAGGGCCCTGAAGCCTCAAACGGCTTTTACAGCTTCACCCGGGCTTGGGGGCGAGCGCTTAAGGCACTCAGCCCAAATACCGCGGAAGTTGAAATGTATAAGTACTAGTAACAGATTTAAATAATGTGATAAGGAAAACCTTCTGTAGTAAATATAAACTCAATAAATGTGACTACAGTTAGAACATGTAATACTTTCATAACAGAGTCAATTACCATATTATTATTAATTAGCTGTGCCCGCGGCTACGCTCGCATGGACTATAGAATTATTGTTTATGAAGATACCCTATTTTTTTATAAGTACCATATATCTAAGGAGTAAAAAAGATAAAAATCTATCCAGTAGTGTTTTCGTGATGCGCGAACAACGGTAAACCGCAATCATTTTATTTATATAGATAGATTTTCTTTTCAAATTCTTTTATATATCGTGTTTAGTGAAACTTAATCGAAATGTCTTTTTTTATGTGTTTTCTGTATTTGTAGATAATCTCGATTTCACAATTTTTTTATCACAAATGCGTTTAACAATACTAAAGAAAAAGTCCTAAATAATGTTTGCAGAGCTAAAAAAATAAAATAGTATTTAAGTTATTATAACTATATCCCTGTTGTACAAATAAACCGTGTAATATGATTAAATAACAATGCAAATGATAAACCCAATTAGCTGGTGTACAAATTCGTTATTTTGCGATAGCTAATAATCTCTATGGGGATTTAGCCGTACCTACAGTCATTATCCTCTGACTTTGTTATTTATGTAAGTACTCGCGGGGCCTGAATAATCAATATGGTTTACGCATTTACCCGGTACCATTGCGATTTTTACCTTATAGACAGTGAATAAAGCTTACAATGTTTTTTATAAGTTCAACGATGTCTTGTTGTATGGTTCACTGATGCTTTTCATAATATGAAAATATATGGTTACATATATTCCATATTTACATACATTTATTGTCACATCAACGACACATTAACAAAATATCGAATAAAACACAAAGCTAAATTTTGTTTTTAAGCCTAAAAATTGATTTCATAGAAGTTTTTGTAGATTTTTATAAAGGTGACTACATATTACATTATTACGTCGACTTGAGATTGAATAAATCAATATTTTATATATAAATCACAATTTCTGTTTGCGCTGCGTGTTCTGCTTGAATCAATATTTGTGACAGACAGGCACTTGAGTTCACTAGCCCGCAATAAGATCCCTTAATTTAAGCATTCGTTTAACTATATTCTTTTCTTTTTAATTTAAATAATAATAATTAAAATATAATCTATAAATTTCAATAAGGTTATCTATGTCATCTTATTAAAAAAGTTTCAATAAATGTATAGGTTGATTTATCTATTGATATCGATATCGATTCGAATCGATCGATATTTCCCTCCTAAATAGCTCAAAGCCGGGTCTTGCCTACACACACGCCAGACCTCAAGAACTATTTCCTATAGTTTAAAGTAGATGATTACGTAACATGATCAACCAGCCCGATGGTGACGTATTTCGCAAGAGTAAAGCGATACCAGAAATGGCTTAATATTGGCTTCAAGACGAAGCGATTAGGACATCATTTTGCTTTTGGGAAATAAGTAATAAGAATTCAATATGGCTTCTTTAAAACAGAAGCCTGTCGAGTTGGACAAGATTACACTGAGTAACGTCAGAGATTATGAAAATGTATGATTCGCAGCTGTTATTATATGGGTGCTACACTTAGAGTGCGACCACACGGTTATCATTTATTAAATCGTTAGATAATGGAAACGCGCTCACTGTGTTAGTTGTACATTGGTTTGTTCGACGAAGCACGTTAGGCGTATTTATAGATATATAATAGAAAAGTAAATGACAATTGTTAGGACTCTTTATGTTGCTGACAATATGCGACGTGTTCATTCGAATCTTTTCTATGAGAATAATAGTGATGAATATATTTTTTAATATAATCTAAGACTCTGAGAATAGTACCCATGTGAAATATTATAGAAAACGTACGTCGTTTGGTCGCGCTCGAATGCCATGCTTTAGTTTGTAAAAGTTAACTTTTAAAATCCGCCAATATATTTTATAAAATAGTAAAGGCATGTATGTAATAAGAGTTAGCAAACAGTAGTTTGAATTGAAACTTTTCTGAAAGTTAAAAGTCAAGGTAAATATATATTTGAAAACCGAACAATACTTGTTGTCAAGTGTGTTGACGTCTTTGTAAAGACCGTGTAAACAGTTTGTAGGCACCTGCTTTTTGAATTTTACAAGTTTATTGGTATTAAGATAAGATAAAAAAGTTTTTTTATCGCATTAAAGCTTAAGTGGAGTCGTTCGTGCATTTGTTGTTTGCTAACTCTTCCTTAGCTCTTAATTAGAACATTAATGAAATCGATTTAAATCAAATAAGCAACTATATTGATATTATAATTGTTAATGAAATTATGTAAATATATAAATAGATTTATTATTATGGATTTTTTAAAGTGTATATAAAATTTAGAATATTATGTACTAATAAATTTTATAGTACTTGCCTTTCATAGTGTTTTATATCTGATTAAGTTTTTTTGACTGATTGATTTTAATGATCTACATGTTATTTACTTATTTTACAAATCCGTGCATTTCCTTTTTAAGTCAATGTAAGTTTTTTAACGCTATTTAGGTACAACAAACAATAGTCATATATATTTTAAGTCATTAATTTATTCGCAGCTAACTATTATCTATGTAACTATTGTAGCTAGTGGCTGTTTAGCCACTAATCCGTCTGATACTGAGTTTTGATTAACTATGTACATAATAATAATTCTGATGATATACGACACATTCATGTTATCCCACTTTCATAACTAATACGAATTGTACGGTTGGATTTTAAATATGAGGTAATTAAATATATTGAAATTTATTTATGTGATGTTTGATTTATACTTTAATTTATCCTACACTAGACTTCTGCGTTTTATTTGAAACAAGCAAGAGATATTTCACGGTAAGTACAGAATGCCCCGAAATAAGGGTCAGTGACACTTCTTAACGCATTCTGATTATAACGGCTGGCAGAGGCACCTCGCTAGAAAGCTACGTGTTTCGAGTTTTACACGGCATTGCCCCAGAATAACGCCTGTCGAGATTTCCTGGTACTACGGCGTTGAGTATTTCGGAATCGGAAATAAGGATTCTGGGAAATCACTGGCCTCTGTTCGGACGCGCCGTTGCGCATTGGAGGACGCGCTCGACGTATGTGTTCATATGATTAATTGGTTTTCATTTTACTGCTACTTCGTGTTATTACATCATTTAAATAAGGAATCTATTTTTAGACGTCGTTTACAATTAGTATGAGGATACTTGTTAAGCAATAATTATTAATGACTAACATTAAAGCTCATAAAATAATTGGAAAACAAAGAATTGTTCATTATATTTTTCTCCTTAAGATTAGCATTCGATTTAGTTAATTTTTTATATATATTATTGAGTATGGGATGTTAAAGTAAGTCCCGTTATGTCTTACTATAATAGCGACTATCGGAGTTATTGAAGTTAAACAGAAAAAAGACATTTCACCTCAAATACTTATCCTTCATAGCCATACTATTTTGAGGAAAACGCCATCGCAGTGTTGTAAAATATATCAATAATACACAAATTCGCTAAAATAAAATAAAAACATAATTTTGCAAACTGAAGTCAAAAATCCAATATTCCTTCAATAATTCGTCAAACACGCTATAAAGCCTAGTGAGAATTGGCTCTTAAGTGCAGCTGTAACACATCTATAGGTGCTTGGCGATAGATTTTCATCTTGAGGGTGATAACTAGCCAGGCGGGCATTAATAATTTAGAAAATGATCTACCACCATGCTATGGTTTCATCACAATGTTTTCCTTCACCGAAAGCTCGGGCTTATTGCATAGGATTCGAGTTCTCGTTGATCGACGCATTGTCTGCTACCCCTGAACAATAAAAGAATTAGAATTTATATTCCCTTCCCCGAAAGGGAATATAATTTCACGCTATGACCCTAAGGAGCGGAGCAGTAACCATGAACACTATACAATGTGGCAAGTGAGAACAACGATAGGCTACACAGGCGCGGTGCGGTAGATAGTTGGTCGAAAACATTTAACTTGAGTGAAACCGTAGGGCAGAGCTAGTAATTACTAATATAAATGAGTAATTAATAAAATCCCGTTTTATCTTGTTACAAAATGTCTCCATCGACAATGGGTACTTATTTTTATTTTCCTTAGTCCTTTTGTTTTAATACCATATTGTAATTTTGGTTCTAAATATTAAAGGGAGGCGAAATAGTACATATTGAACTTGACACTGCTTAATGTACGTATAGCGCTTTGTAAAGTAAGAAAATAAAACGCAGCTGTTTACTGTCACTGTCAAATTGACATTTGACAATAACTTTTCATAGACGTCAGATATTTTATATAGTTTACAGGTTTACTGATTACTCTCGTTTACTCCAAGGTTACGCTCCGGGTATTTGTTTATAAAAAAGTCGTGAACCATGTACATAACTATATTGTAGTTTATGAAAATAATATATAAGATTTCGTTGAAAAAATAAAATGGCAGCTGCATTCCAACAGCAGATATTCGCTTTGGATGCCCGTTTCAACGCTTACAGAGCACCGAACAATCCAAACTTCAGTAAGTTTCAGTAACTAAACTTACATATAAAGTATGTTATGCTTCTTTTTTAAATTGTTCGTTCTCCTAATTATCATATTTTTACTCTATAAACTAAATATATTAATATAAACGTCAAAAACTAAACTTATTAGCGAAACGAACCTATACGCAATGTAGTAGAAAACTATTTTTTAAATAAACCTATGTAACTTGATAGTTTTTTTTTTTAAATATGGAATAAATGCTTACTCATTGTTTCTGTATGTCCAGTATTCCCTAATGTATTTGTCATTCAATACTGAATCAAATTTGTCATAATATACATAAATTATGCAAATATAATGCAACATTAAAAACAATGTCTGATTCATTGTAATAAATGGTGTCATGCATCCTCTATTGTGTTACTGCTTTGGTGATGAGGAAGAGAAAAACAAAATTCACACTTTTAGACAAAATAAATACTGTGGATTTCTGTTCTAACAACAATGAAGGGACCACTAAGATTCTGTCGCTATATCCGGAAGTTGCTATATACATAAGTAGACAGAAAGAAACAAAAACAAGAAATGAAAGAAAATAATATTTATTGCTAGACAATACAGTGACGCAATGCACATATATCACCTAAATTCTTTGATTTAACTTTACCTATCTGAATTTTTTTTATCGTTATAAGTTTAGCATTATGGCCACAATGTCACCTAATCGTGAGTGACAATGTGGCCCAAGATGGTAGCATGCTAAGCTTAGTGGAAAACTGGCTCTCAAGTGCAGCTGTTGGAAAATACCCAAGTTGCAATATATGTAAGGGATTTCTAAGAACTTGTTACAAATAGTTCATTAAAACTAGTCAGCTCTACATCTGAAGTCACTATAGCCAAATTATTTTCCTCTAAAAGAATGCTTTCAAATCAAGGGACTTAAGTGTTAAATCTCTATATCCAAAAAGTTGTTACAACCGAGGTAGTTATATATTAACATTTGAATCATGATGCCAAAAAATATAATGAAGTGTATAATTTTTTTAATCAGGTCTATCTTAAAACTATCACTAAATGTGTTACAATGTTATTCATATTGGGTATCAATATATGATCTTAACTTCCATCTTACTTCAGAGTTCCTTTATTTTTGCAGTAACTATGGTATAATGTAATACTTAGAATTATTTAATAATCAGTACTATTATCTTTTAGAGACATTGTATATACGCCGCCGTAGTCAACTATTGAGAGAAAATGCTAAGTTTAAGGTATGTTAATGAAAAATATTTCATAAATATTTTTGCATAATTTTATCACTCTATTCAAAATTACTTAAAACAGTTGGAATTTTTTAAGATTATATTGGTTTGTTTAGTCTTGCCAACCATTTAGACCAATTTTGATCCTTCCAACAGGTAAAGTTGTGCACAGCAGGCACGGATCTAAGGACTTAAATATTACCCCTCCCCAAAAACTAAATATAGTTTTTAATTATTGTAGTTATTGTTGTAGTATTATTGTATTATCATGTTGTGTATTAAATTCAATACTTTTTGTCTGACTTTGTAACATTGAGAAACTTCTCTGGAACCGTGCTTGATGCATAGTTTCTTAGAGTTAAGGTAGTACATGGCTTTTACACACATAGGTACATAGGTTCTGTAAGGGACCTTTTTTTTTTTCTTTTTTTGCCTAGTTAGAGTAGACAAAAATTTCAGACCACTAAATACACATACACATGTTCCTTCCCTCCTCCCAGGGGGCAGAAACATGTATATATGTATAGTTAGTTTAGATCGAATTACGGATAGGGAATTAGTCAGATCGCGACTTAATTGCATACGCGCAACAGTCCGAGCCGAGGTTCGGCCACTTTGGCACCCTCGGATGTTGTTGCTTAGCTTTCGTGGCTGAGTGCCCTAAGCGCTCGCCCCCAAGCCCGGTAAAGCTATAAAAGCCGTAAAGGCTCCAGGACCCCTCAGGCTAACAGTGTAGTCAGTTCGAAAAAAAAAAAAGCTTTTATGAAAAAATAATTTTTCACCTGTTTTTTAATTTTAATTATAAGCAAATAGACACAGAATTTACTTGAGTAGCTTAATTATACTGGTAGTATGATTATATTAATCAACTGATAACACAATCTTCTGTTTATACAATTACATGAATGGACCCAAAAATATTTGCGTATTTTAATATGACTACACACTAACCATCAATCACAATATGATAATTTTTATTTTGTCAATAACTTTCTAGGATATAGAAACAATTAAAAAGTATATTAACATTAGAAGCCAGTTACTACAACGTCGGTATGGTGTGCAGGATAATATCTCCATCAGCTCTTCTTCTTCAAGACCAAGATCTAGCAGTAAGGTATATTTAAATTATATATAGTAACTATTTGCTTCCATCTGATGATACTGTCTAAAACAATATAAAATGTTGTCTATTTAAAATATAAATAATTAAAAAAAAGTTGCTCCATTATCACAGATCTATCACTCCAAAATTCTGTTGTAAGATCTATGACAAAAATAAAGAATCCAGCTAAGCTTCAGTATTCAAGAAATTTTGTAGATTTTCTTGTGATTTAGTTAAGTCGCCCAAGAATAAGGCTGCATTCCTCTAACTTCATTGTATTTTTATTTCAGGCAAACATTGCTGTTGAAGAATCCCCATCAAAAAGAAAAAGTGATTTGACAATATCTGAGAATTATGCCTTTTCGGGAGTCCACCACATATTTGATCAGGTTATACATTTTTTTTTTTTCGTTATAGGTTTGGCGTTGTTACTATAATCTCACCAGATCTTAGTGACAATGTGTCCTAAGATGGTAACGACTGATTTTCAACTTGAGGGTGGTAGCTAGCCAGGCGGGCATTAGAAAAAGCCCTTCCACCATGCTATGGATTCGTCATGATGTTTTCTTTCACCGAAAGCTCAGCTTCACTGCAGGGATTTGAACTCACGTCGGCATCAATCGACGACGATTACGAAATAATATACGACATAATCATAAATAATGTTACAGTCTGAGAAAGAAAGAAAAAAATCGCCATTCTCGAAATCTCAAGAACCACACGTATAAAGCCTTATCGCTTTAAGGTCTAATTGTCGACATACAATGGGCTATAAATTACATGTTAAAAACAATGACGTAAGTTGATTACAACATTTCGAGAGTTCGAGTGCGCTCTACAGATTTTGTTATCGTCTCATTTTGGTACATAAGCGAGCTGTATCGTGAGCCACGACAGTCAAATCGCGACTTTTTCACATAATCGGCAACAGCCCAAGCCGAGGTTCGGTCACTTTGGCACCTTTGGAGCGTGTTGCCTAGCCTTCGTGGCTGAGTGCCTTCAGCGCACGCCGTCAAGCCAGTTGAAACTGTAAAAGCAGCTAACAAATTAGTCATTTAAAAAAAAATAAAAGACCCACGACAGTTCTAATTTCGAAAGCGAAGTGGAAATAACAAGCGAAGTAAAAGAACTACAAGAGGAACATACTGGTTGATTCTGCAATTACATAGGTACAGTTGATTCTGCAAATACATTCGAAGAACGATTTGTGAGTTTGTTTTGTGTTATATGTTCATAATTGTATCCTAATCTTGTTATTATTATTATTGAACAACAGCACACGGAACAAGTCAGCGTGGTGAAGTTCGCGAACAACGATAGATCCAAGTTATGCTGCGCATCGAACGACGGGACCGTGTCGATATGTGACGTCACAGCTACTCCGCCCCGCGTCTTATTCGTTCTCGACGGACACACCAAGCCTGTTACTGGTTAGTTATATTCTAAAGATTATCAATTATTATTATTTTCAGTAATGTGACCTTGATTTGATATATGTTTAGTTAAGTACAATCGGGTATTCTGCCTAAAGATGATAAATGAAGGTTTTCTCCACGGTTTATTCATAATATATTCAGAATCTGACACGTCATGCTCACTTACTGATTGTGAATTTTTCGAGCGGTTACGTGCTAATTAAAAGAGCCGAGGCCTACAACGCTGCGGTACGCGGCTCCAACGCAGCTTCATGGCGCGTCGTGGGCTGGAGCTATCTGTGCGGAGAAGCGGTCTGTTAATTTTGCCACAGAAACAAAAATAGACGTGGTAGCAAAACCCAAACATTTTTAAAATTTATGCTTTGAGGATGAAGAAGAAGAGAAATTTGCCTCAGAAGTAATTTAGAAACAGTCCGAGAAACATGCTTTTACAACGGAAAACTAAAGGTTGTTACAAAAATTAAATGAAGAGGCATTTATTCGGATTAAATCTATCAGATTATCCTGTAATGAATTCATTTCGACTCGTGACGCTCATCTCAGCGCTGTAACGAGCAAGACGCGCCGCGCCGCGGTGTGCGTAGTACTCGCTTCTTATTCCACCTCGCTTGCACCTCATCGCTGACGCATACTGCGACGGAACAAAACATCATTCTAGATTTTCATACGATTACATGTCCGGTGACGCATACCGCGTACCGCAGCACTGTGCGTTACGGTCGCGAGACCAAAGCTAAAGCATGTACACGCTACATGCACTATTATTTTTTTTCATTAGCTTTACTTGAGTTTTTAAAATACTGGGGGTTCAGTGTTACCTGGGTGCTATAGTCTGTAGTGACAACTTAAGATCATGTGGACTGCAAAATTAAAACCACTTGCTACTTTATAAAACACTATGTGCTAGAATTAAATCTCATTGCACCTTTAAATTTTAATTTTACATCCATTAGTGCAGGTGAAATAATAATGACTTTTAAACAATTAACTCTGAGGACATTTAGGGAATGTCGGTAGCAGTAGTTCAGTCCTCAATTGTCAATATTTCACCTTATGTGGCATATATTTTATCAGTGCATAGAAACAGGAACTTTTCCTAATATGATGAAAATAAGTATCTTCACTAAAGGATGAAGTCACATTTTTTGTATGACGTTTACAATCACGTGACTCGCAGACAAAAGTTTTAATTTTCAAAATGAAATATAAATCCATGTTTGTATTGTGTTACACTGTTTGTCAATAGACTAATATTATTAAATAATTAACTCTACATACATACTTTCAACTCGCGGATTATGCTGTGTGTCACGTGAGCGGACATACATTTATAAAATACAAGGGCTTATATCTTTAATAAAATTAATGAAAATTGAAGTGCAAAATAGATAAAAAGAAATATATTGTGTGCTGAGAAGCGTTAGAATCTTTTCCAATTAGATTTACTTACAATAATTTTTTGTATTGTGTTTCTTTTATTTTCTATGGGTAGATACCTAAATAAGGTGTAAATAGGACAGAAATCTAAACTGTAATTTAGCTATGAAATGTGTGTAAATGTGGGCTAAGGTTGTGACTGGTCGGCATCTAACGAGCTGCTGGTGACGTGCGGGCTGGACGGCGCGCTCTGCTTGTGGGACGTGACCGCGCGCCGGCGACTGAGACACGTGCCCGACCAGCTCGCCGCTCCACTGCTCTGTTGTGTATTCCAACCTGCTAACAACAACATGGTTATTGTATCCTTTTTTACCGTTTTTATTATAGTACCACGGCAAAGTATCAAAGATTGTCGAAAGGGTTTTTCTAGGGTGGATCGTGAATCGATAGTGATTATGGAAGTGACTCCCTCTCTGTACATCCACTAAAAATGATAATAATTGTAATAAAAAGTTGATAAACCCCATAGTTTATCGCCGGCTCTGCTCGATAACTGGGGTATTTTCCAAACCGTTCCAACCTTCTTTCTATGCCTGACTTGTAATGACTTGTAATATTTGCCCACTTATAATGTCAGATGAGATTGTGATAAAACGCTCGAATGTAACTGGTAAACACATTTTTGATAATTTCTTTAAATGAGTCGATAAGGCAGGGAACGCAAGAGGAATGGTCGAGGTGCTCAATGTATCAACCGGTATATACCCAAGAGGTAAGAATTCCTATCTATATAAACTTTATATTATTTTAAATATCAATATATATATATAACGTACTTTAATCAATTATATTAATATGCGTGATTTTCATTTAATATTTAAATTTTAAGTGGAGAATTTTATTGCTTTATTTTATATTCCTTTTCAATCTTTCCATCGACGTATTTATCAATTTACAGAGGTGCCAAGTTTATATACTTGAAAAAAAAAAAACAAACAACTACAAATTTCACACGTTACGTACAAATTTCACATGTTAGTGGAAATGGATACCGTTGTCAAGTTGTTGCGCCGGTTCGGAAAAAATAGTAGAACCAGGGCTAGTAGAGATAACAGGATCAGTATAGGCTCTGCTCCTACAGCAAAATATACTTAGTTTTTAAAAGCCCTGATTGCAGCATACTATATTTTTGTTCTTATCGAATAAAAAAAGGTTATTTGTAAAAGTTCTGTTACATTATATTACTAAATAAAACCTACGGCATCCTGGCAACATTTGCTATAGACTCCCGACTCCCGCGTTGGCATCGTTTACTTTAACAGACTTCGTTCAGTGAATCAGCTCGGTGGCATGAAAAGTTTCTATAATCTAATGAGTAAATAATTACATTTTACCAGGTGGTAGCAGTATTTTAGGTGGAAGAGTTATGGCGATAGCTTGCGAGTCAAGCGGCAGAATGTTCTGGGCGGCAAACGATAAGGTGACAGTTAAAACCACATAATATAGTAAATTCTTATAAATACCAAAATTACACTCCGAAGGGGAGTCCCCGTTAATTAGTGTCCTCGTAATATGCCAGTGATTAATTTATTTTCACAAAGTATCTGTACAGTTTTTTATATACTATCTAGGTAAATTGACTGCACGGTACAGTACCTGATGGAAAGTACGGTACAGGCCAGAAACAACGATAACCGCCGGTGACAGATTCCATCGGCAGTCGTCACCGTCATACCGGCCTGTAGCAAGGCCTCTTCAGATCTCGTTTAAAGGGCCCGGTATCGTAGGAGGGAAGGAACAAGCTGACAAGGAAGATATGCCACATCTTAACAGTACGGAAAACGTAAGAAATTGAAAACTTCTTTTTTTATGTCGAGATATAGGCACGCTACCATTAATTTTACTGATGCATGATACTATGATGTTTGCGGTCTGAAATACGTACAAGATCTGTGCTAAAGGTCGTATGACTCATTTAGTTGATTTACTTGCCTTGTCTCCTTATACAATTTATTATTGACATAGTATAGATTGGAATCATGGAAAAGCTGTTCCAATCTACATTTTGAAGTGAAAACATCTTTAGCACCGTTGTGATTTGAAAAAAGCGACAATAAAAAGAGACAACCATATACATCTATATGATTTACAATACGAGAGAATGAGATAGAATAAATTTACATTATGCGCGGTTATTGAAAGTCCTGATTTTCATGATTATGATCGACCTCGGATTAGCCTAGTGGTGTGAGACGACTGCGATGCAGTACGCACGAGTGGTCGATAGTTCGAATCCCGCTGTTTTAGGATATTTAAAAAGATTTTATTTTCCTGTAGGTTTCACTTCAGATACGTATGAACTGCTGCCCACATATATATATTTTAATTATAGGTAGGCGCTTGACCTCTATCGCACCTGATAGTAAGTGAAGATTAAGTTCAGTTCAGATTTCGCTGGAAGACTGCCAACTTATAGGTTTAGGTAAAAGAAGAGTATGTTTTCGTGTTCAGGGTATAATAATAAGCTACCGACTGGAAGGTGCTGGAGGAACATTGAGCAAGTTGCGGCGATGTTGTGTGGGCGGCGCGGTCACGTGTCTCAGTTGGAGCCCTTGGCTCGCGAGGCATCCCGCACTCCTCGTCAGTGCGGCGGACAACTCCCTTTATCTGTTCAGGTGAGCCCACCAACGATGTGATTGTTAACGTGTTTTGTTCAATTCCCTAAAATCAACTAAAAACATGTATTGCAGATTATATAAGGAAACAAATTAAATTCGCGAAAAGAATAGGTACATTTTAACAGGCACTGCATTTAGGGCACAACAAGCGAGATGGATAATCGTACGTCTCTTTATGATTCTTCTAGAACATATTCCTGACCTTTGTAACATGAATTATTATGAGCAAAACAAGACGTAAACTCACATTACAAACAAAGAAAGCAAAAAGGCGAGTTTCACTGAAATACGAATACCAAAGACGAAATCCGGATAAGTTCTTTGTTTAATTCACTTTTTATTTCCTCCCATTATTAATTAATTATCCTTCTATTTTTATGGTTATTATTTTTGCTGGTTTTTCTAAAACCGCTGTAATGATGTCCTCCGATGACAACTCGTTAACTCGATCAATCGTAAAATAGGTGAAGGTAAGCAATAGGACATCAGTATTCGAACTCGCTTCCATCGCCTGACTGGCCGCGTTGCAGCGTCGCGTCACTCGTGATCCACCGCCTGCGACGCCTTCGTGTCGTCGAGAACAGCTTCATACAAACCTATGTATTTTATCAAGTCGCGTATGCTGCTGCTCGCTGTCGCCCAGTACGTGGCCTTAAAGCGTTTTTTGTTGTTGTCAATAATGTGCATTATATCCCAACAATAATGATTTCTGAGTGAATTCAGTTTATTATTAAATTATATACAGTCAAACCTGAGTAAGTGAGAACTGGATAAGTGAGAAAACTCTATAAGTGAGAGTAATAGCCAGGACCCGTCATTTTAAGCTCCCAAAACCTCTATTAGCGAGAAACAGAAACCTTTGTAATAGAGAGTCGTTTTTCCCTCATGGACCTCCGTAAGTGAGACTGCTACTTATCTATATCTCTATAAGCGACAGTCGAGATTTATTTATTTATATTATTTAAGAGGAGCAAATGACAAAACAAATTACAAATTTAACATCTGCTATTTTATGACTCATTCTTAACTTTCGTGGAACTTCCTACCATTGTTTTTGTAGTGTTTTCTCGTCAATATTGTACCTATTCTATTTCGTGGAACTAAATAACGTTGTTATTTTATCGTATTCTTTTCGAATGGACACGTGTGCCTGTGTACCGTCCTGTTTGTCGGACTTATTCAGTTTATCGTTAATCAATTGCGAAGGAAAGTTCTGTTCGGCATCATGTCAAAACGGAAAATTAAAGTACTGTTATTAAGTGATAAACTTTAAATAGTGAATGCGTTTGAATTATTATTGCTGTGTACCTCTATAAGACAGAAACGCTACCCATGTACCTGCATTAGCGAGAAACTCGGGTTAGTGAGAAACCTCTATAAGCGAGAATGAGATTGTGCTCCCTTGAACTCTCGCTTATCCAGGTTTGACTGTATATTTACAACAAAATCATACACACAAAACTTATACCAATTTATCGACGTCTTAGCTCCGGATATCATTTGGAAATCCTCTCACTTCTAGCTGCGCTCTCTCTTTATGGTCAGAATTTTAATATTACAAAGCAATCTTACTAATGCGACTAATAATTGGAAATAATATATGCCGCGAAGAGGTCTATTTTTCAAATATCTGCTGGAATATAGTTTTATAAGCAGAAATTGTATAAATGTGATTGCCCCAGTAAACACCATGACCTTAATTTTTATCGTCATATAAAGGCAATGTATCATATTTACTTAAATATTAAACCAATGACATCTGTGTGTTCATGTAAAGTGTTTAAAGCGGTATTATAGCTAAAAGAATGTGCACATCAGGATCGCCGATCGGGAAGGTAGTCTGGTCCTGAAGAAGCGTTTCTGCGTGTCCCAGAGCGCGTACAGCGTTAAGTCAACGTTCTGTCCGATCATGTCGTTCCGACGCGGAGTGTGCGTCGTCAGCGGCAGCGAGGACTCCTGCGTCTATTTCCTCGACATCGAAGGTCATCACGACCAGCCTGTCGTCAATAAATTGCAAGGTGACACGTTAATTTATTGTTTTAAATCGAGCCACATTATAGCCACGTATAATAATTTAGATTGCAACAAACAAGCGTGCGGATCGCCTGATGGTAACGGGCTATCGTAAACAATCGACGCTTGTAACACCAGAGTATCACTAGCGCGTTGCCGAACCTCCCTATCACAAAGAGCTTTACAAGCCCCAAACACTACTCACCGTAGGAAGACAACACTAGGTTATTTGGCTGCGATCTTCGGTAGGGTTGAGGTATACCACCAGTCGGACTGCCCTAAGTAGAGAAAAATTAGCAAACCTCTTAAAACCATACGAAAGGTTTTTATCGACTAATGGTGGTCAGTCAGAGAGAGTCGCTTGATTTAGTTTTAACAAGGTTATGGAGTGTTTAATATCAGGTCTTACTAATATGCTAACTTAATATGCGTTTGGTTTAGAGCCTAAACCAGAGGTAAATATGACGTGGTTTCAGGTAAAATAAAAACTTATCAGGACCTCTTTCACCTGTCGGATGCATAATAAAATAATCAGAATCTGATTTGCCTTATATAGTCTAAAATAGCGATATTATGCTCATCCATTTAACTTTTATTTCCTTATTTATTTTAATCCACACTTCTTCAAATATAAACTTCTCACCTCTACACACCATAGGCGTGGCCGTAAGGACTACTGTTACACGAACAACAAATATCAATGAAATAATATAAAAGTATCCGTGTTTGTAACCTTCAAATGGACCGTCATATAGTTTGTAATAAAATGTTTCAGGACACGCTTCTCCGGTGCTCGGAGTCAGTTTCAGTTACGACGAGAGTTTGCTCGCGACGAGCGACGTCTCCGGGCTCGTTATCATATGGCGCCGGAGCTGAGCCCGTCCTGTCTAGCACGATAACTGAACATTATCGTATGGTTCATATTAATAATTTGGCAGAGATCTATGACGTACACAATAAAACTCTCGCTTTGGGTGATATATGTGAACGTTTAAAAAATCTTGATATATTTTAGCGCTATTGAATTGTCTGTCTTTTCTACGAACCTTTATTATCATATTTATTGTTTAGTAATAAAGTAAATAGAAATTAAAGGTTTACCGAAATATTATCTAATTTTATATTGTACTTAACTGCAATCTTTCATTAAAACTGATTGTTTTTATATAATACTAGCTATCCCCGCGGTTTCGCTTGCGTGGACTATACACAGCGCCATCTACTGAGTCTAATTGTGAATCTAAACCATCCAGGGACCCACGCAAACACGCACAAAATTTCATTAAAATCTGTCCGTCTGTCCGTGTTTAGGAGGAGTTCAGTCATATACACATTTACAGAAGAATTATATATTATATAAAGATGTTGTTGCGGACAGCGAGCCTCAAAATAGAATAGCATAGAATATAATGCGCTTGTATAAAATAAGGATATGAAATAAATGCGTGTTAGGAATAAGATGTAATAGTATATAAATAGCTAGTTTGTTTTATAATGTTAAGCATGAATGGAATATGTTGATAGTAAAAACTACTAGATATAAGGTTAGAAATAAGAATTTACTAGTTGTAAGGATTGTGGATATAAAATTTTGTCAGATCTAGTAACATCTGGCATGATGACTCATGCTACTGCTATCCCTCTCCCACGGTTAGTCTCGCTCTACGGAGAGCGCGCGCACAGTGAGTGTGCGCTCATTGGCTGAGCGATGCTACGCACAGTCGCTACCGCATTGGCGACTGCGAGGTTAAAGATAGCGTAGAGGGTGGCCCAGGTGCCCCATCCCGGTGAAGCTGTAAAAGCCGCAAAGGCTCCAGGCTAAGCTAACAGTATAGTCAGTTCGAAAAACAAAAAAAAATGGAATAGCAGGTTCCAAGACTGGGTGAAGTTGTAAAAGCCGTTTGAGGCTTCAGGGCCCTTATGGCTAACATAATAGTCACTTCGGAAAAAAAATGGCATAGCAGGATCAGTTCGAGAACAATAACAACGGAAACAGGTCGACAAGCAAGAAACACTGAACAAAATTAAGAACGTTACTACGAATGCTGTAAAGAACAAAATATATATTACTAATATTTATTTATATCAATATTGTGAATATGTTTTTATATAATATGGATAAAGGTTTTTGTAATTTTCTCTGAATTCACTTTTCATGACACTACATTCAATTATTATTCAATTCGTTAATTATGTCAAGAATTATTGATATACAAACTATCCAAATAAAATGCTTATATTGAATCACATGTTTTATTTATTTATTTTTTTCATAGAAATACTTTAAAAGACTCGACAAGTCACAATATGATAACCTTCCAACTCATTTCACATTCACCAATTACTACGGACGCGACGCGTCTCGAATTCGTATAAATCAATAACAACTTACAAACAATAAATACCATAATTATAATTGGACATTTCATTAAAATAATTCCTTTGAATTATTTATTATAATAATATCAATGATTAATTATTATATAATATTTTGATTTACTACTAGTTATACATCGAACACAAACGTGTATATACTTCCGTCTAACCGTAAGTGTTCACGCAACAAAGTTACAACACAGCGAATATTATTAACACCTAATAGCTGATTTACAAACAAATGTAGCAAAATAATCGAATCGCCTCTTCAACTACATTGTAATAAAATGAACATCAATCTATCGTATTTACAATCACTGTACATTAACGAAACATTCTAAATATATTAGGAAAAAATATTATGTTCAGAACAATATAAAAACCTGTGGTAAAATAATTTTATTATTCATATTAAAAAAAAACTTTTATGGTTCAAATACATACTCATAACATTAAATTATATTTACAGTGTAACTAAACAACTAAAACGAGATGATATGAAAATGAGAAAAATTGCACATTCGATTTCCTTGGACATATTCTATAACTATATAATTTGATGACGTTTATTTTCAGTGGCACATACTTCATGGGATACAATCAGCAACAGTATTCAAATTATTGTAAAAAACGAAACTGGCATTTACAAATCTAATATTAATTTATAACATAGATTAGTAGCTTTATGGATAAAACGCAATTCAGTATTAAAATATTTTGCTTTTTGTTTCCACATTTCCTATTATCATTACATTAATAACATATTATCCATTAAACAGAAATGACAAATCAAAGATTCTGAATTTACCAAAAAACGTTTACACAACTTCTTTTAACTAACTTGGCAACCGGTCTTCTTTACTGAATACTATCACTGCCAATATCTATTGTATATAGTTTCCAGTGTCATGTCGATTTGTGTATCCTAACTAGATGGTGGCTCCCTTGTTAGAACTTTCTAGGCATCTCAAAATTCATGATCCATGTTATTATTTCCAATACACTTGACTTTTGCACAATAACCAAACTTTGTTATGCATAACACCACCTGTATTATACAATATAGGGTCAAATAACACAAATTTATGAATAAAAAATAAAAATCACTACATGACAGTTTGAAATCCCGCCAAAAACCGTTTACATACTATTAGGAAAAGTGACAGTTTCTTAGTTTTTTTTTCCATAATTTAAGCCATCGGATGCGTGTCTATTAAGTATAACTTCGTACTATTATTCTAATCTTCAAACAGTGCTCTAACAAGATGGTGGCTCTCTTGTTAGAACAGTCCAGGAAGTTTTGTGGCAACTCTAAAATGTTTTTAGATAGAAAAATAATAATTTACTTCACTTTTGTATAATAACCAAACAATATCGCATAAAATACCACCAATATTATATAAAATAAGGTCAAATAAAGCGAGAATATGAATAACTATAAAAGCTACCACACGACAAATTAAGGTCCCGCCAACAACTCCCCTGTTATGTAGTTTAATCTTGAAACACAAGTGACACTTTTCTCGATAAAAGAGTAGTGACATTCGAACTAACAAATAACAAAGATTCATATTCTTTGAATTATCATTTAACCACTTAAAGGGATAACGTAGCAAAATTTGGTTGTCAAAAACGTCGCCGCAATCGTTCTGTTGCTGAGTGTACATAGACACGCAATGTCGATTTATCACCACAATTAATGCATTATTATCTAACTCTACACTTAACTAAAATATATTTACTTACACTAACAGTAATTGGCTATTAAACCTCGAACATTTATAGATGTATTTATATTGTTTTAAGTAGTTGTTCATCTCTTTAGTTTAGTTCTTTTGAGGTTTACAAAGATGGAAGATACGTACTCATTTGTGCGTAAACATATAAGTCGTCACAAATAAGACAAATTAATACATTTATAATTAATTTGGTCTAATACACGCTACAAATTTTTAATTTTAGTTCAACGCGTAATAATTGAAAGTCATTTTATACAATAATGAATAAATATATAAAAAACGATTATTGTATATTTCATTGATTTTATACTTGAATTTGGGATGTAAAAACAGTATCTCCATGAGGCGTAATACCTATCGACATGATAAAAAAATATATACATAGAAAAGCAAACTATTTGAGTAATTTCTGTAACGTGTATTGGAAAACCGATATTTTTATTATCTAAATAACTACGATAATATGCATACGAAAATTAGAAGTAAAAACGTTACGTATGAAATTCTACTAGTGTGAAAATGGTGGTGTCTTCTAACGTGTACATTAGATTCGTATCGAATTTGACGACTGAGTTAACTAACTTGTCAATCTTCTTAGTAAATTTCACTTTCCACCAATATCGATACAAACCTAACGCTTATTAATATATTTAGTTTTATAGACATACTGTATAGGCCTGTAATTCTAACAATACCTTATAAAACGCTTATTTAAATTTTTGTCATGTGGAAAAAGTGGAAAATCTAGGTTTTTTCTTTAATATTTTCAGGGCAGGTGCTCTTGTAGATTTAAGTCTTAGTTTACAAAAACTATTTTTTTTTTTATTAATAGATCTAAAAAAAGAAATAAGCAGTTTCTATTAAAATTTTGACTACAAAGAGTAAAAATATTGAGATGAGCAAATATAACCAAATGTTTTGAAATGTTTTTTTTACCAACTTCTCAGTATCACTAAACTGAATTTCTGTTTGATAAACAGCGAACTTTCGCTTACCGTTTTTTACTAAAATTTTACCAAAGTAACATCGAATATTACGCTGTTGTAACTATGTATAGAAAGTATAAAACCTTAAAAATATAAAATAATTACTGTTATAATTCAAGTATTTTTGTACCATATTCCTGCTATCACCATAATAATTAACTGTTAAGCTATCTGATGAACTGGCTGGACGAACTGACTATGTAGTCAAATAAGTTAGTTCAATGTAAATTTTCTATAGTAACTATAAAATAAAAATTATATATGTATAAATAATTCATCAATTTTTTTGGACAGAAAGGACTCGGTAATGTTTTCGATAACCAAAGGAATAGTATATATAGAATAGATATATCTGACAAAAATAAACAAAATGGGAAAATCTTAATAGATTGTTTTAGATAATGTAATAAATATGAACTGGTGTGAAACTTTAATAGCATTAATAAATATCGACATTCAGTTTGACGCTGAACTGTACATCCCTGGGGGGCAAGAAATTGTATTAATTCGGAAAATTCGTTTATCGATAACGCGTAAAAATAGAATAATATTAAAAATCGTTTTGCCAGAGTTAATTCACGTAACAATTTATATGAGTGCTTTGAATACTATATAGCGTCTTACCGATATGTATATAGGGTTCGCATTTTAGTTGATCAACTAAACAACACTTGGAATCTAGATACTATCAACTAGACGTTAAGGATCTATCGTAATGGCATTGATGAGTGACCGACGGGACTGCGGCTCGGCGACGGCGTCCCGAACGATTACCACCGCCCGCGTCTTCCACATGCCAAACACTTTTACTATTTATGTATTTATATTTTTACTTCACTACATTCCCCAATGTGTGTATGTGTTATGTTTGGCATAAACAAATTCATATTAATAAACTGCATCAGTCATAAATCGACTGCAGTAAAGAACAAAAAGTCACTTTTACACAATTCATACAAGTAACCATTCTATTGTTTTTCTGTTTAATTGTTATTTTTTTACTAATCAGCTAAACTTTGTAAAATAGAACAAGTTATATATTTTTGTTCCTCTTATTAATGAATTATTACAGTTTCATGTTAAAAATTACAGTTTCATGTTAAAAATTACAGTTTCACGTTAAAAACGCTCACCTGTAAATACTCGATTTTATAGATGACCTTTTATTGTTTACCGGCGTCGAGTTGCTTCCCAGGAGTAACACTCACGCACAACTGTTTTCACTTTAATAAAAAAATGTAAACTAACTTCTCGATTTCACCTCGAATTATTCGATTTTAATCAAGGTCCAGGGTTCAAATTTGTATTATTTAATCTTCCCATGGAACACAATATATAACACAATGTATAAACGTAAATATATAAAAGCCTCAATATTTGCAGGCGGTAAGGTAATCGCATAGTTAATAATTTAAACAAGATATTACACTTAACATTCGTTCCTAAATTACGACACGTTAGAAGTTTTGTTCCTCTCGAGAGTTGCTTTGGAACTGCTCTCGATTCCCGAGTCCTCGTCTCCGCTGTCGAGGACGGTTCCCTCTCCTTTCACCGCTTCCACAACTTTGGCACTCTCCTCTTGAAGCACTTCCTGCTGAGCTTCGACATCCTCCGTCAATATAATCTTCTGCTCGGGTTCGGCCTTCTGAACGCTCTTGCCGAATGTCGAGAAAGTTGGTTCCGGTTGGGGTAAATCCTCGCAGCTCTTCTGCAAGGGTAGAGATGTCGTCACGACTGGGGTTTCGTCGGTCATGACCAGCGGTGTGGTGGCCGCGTCACCAGGAGTGTCCTGGGAGCGTCTTTTCGGCTTGTCGAGTACGAAGTTGAAAACTCTGTTGTGCCGCGGTGAAGGAATGTGAGGACTCGGTGGTAGATCGAGTTTGAGCTTGTCCCTCGTGTGGCGGAGTCCGCCTAGCGCTTCGCCCCCCGGGGAGCTCGGGCTCACGGACTCGCTGGAACTGCCGCTGTCGAGATTCCTCCAAGCGAGTTCAGTTTCTGGTAATTTCTTCGCTTTGAAGTCGTCGTCCGTCGTCGAGCCGGGAGTGATGTCCTCCACGCCAGAGTCGGGCGTGGTGAAGTCGAGGCTGGGGGTCCTGTGTGTCGGCGCGAGGGTCGCGGGGAGCGGCGACGGCGGCGGAGGGAACTCCTCGGCGATGTCGTCGGAGAGGTCCCGCTCGAGCAGGCCTGGCTTCACGTGCATGCCCGGGAAGAACTGGCTCGTCGTCGACATTATACCGAGGCTCTCGAACGGCCGCGCCGACGATGATATAAAGAAGTCTTCATCATAATCTGTTGAATATAATTATTTTATATACCTTAATCTATTCTGAAGAATTATGCAAATTTTTTTTTTATTTGTCTTCCATTGAAAAGTATTATGAAAGGACAATTTCAATGCCATCGCTCGGCCAGTAGAACCTTTGCCTTTCAAATGTCAAATGTTCAGGCTCAATTCTCAGTGGAATTACAGATTCTAATAATTATGTCCAGTTCTATATGATTATAGAGAGTGTACAAAATTATTTAAATGTAACAAATAAATATAACAGACATTTATAATAATATTATAGTTGACCCGTGTGAATATTATGGAAAGTAAGCAATGTTAAACAAATTGTTAATATATGGCTCCTACATGTTAGTTGGAAATACACTTTCATTAGGAATGTTTTTTTTTAATAAATATTGAAATGGAAACATATACATATTATAATTTATTTGTCTATTATCCGGAGTGCAGATCCAATACTCTTTAGGAGGTATTTAACAAAGACTCTTTAAAGCCAGCCGTAACGACGTAAAATAAGCGCATATAGATGTCGAATTCCGAAATTAAACCCGTGTAAACCACTACCTGACGGTGATGCCACACAAAAAAGAACCTTTGAGAAATAATTTATAGAGATAGATGGCATATAAAGTATGGTTTACCTGAACCAAACGCGATGCCGGACCGCAACGGGTACAAGTCGAGCGGGCTCGGCGCACCGAACAACTGCCCGTAGCCTAACTCTGCTTCTTCAACGCTACTCGGATCCCAATCTGATAACAACAAACAAAACATCATCATAAATTTTGTATACATATAACGTGCATCTGTTATAGGACAGTTATACAGTTTTACTTAGTGTGTAACCAAAAAGTCGAAAAAATGCATACATCACATGGTATCACCCTTAAATAAGAGTATTGTCAATTTTTTCGATTGACGTGAATTCGAATCCCTGCAATGAGCCTTAGCTTTCGGTGAAGGAAAACATCGTGAGGAAACCAAATCATGAAGATGAGCGGCTTAGAAGTCTGATTTTCATAGAAAATATTAATAATCCGAATTAACATGTGATTTGAGCGAGCTACCAATAATTTGTTGTATGACTGTGTGATATAATATATGATATGTGTTGATGTCGGTGGACTCGTAAAACTTTCACTAGCTTTATTTTGTCAAAGATAAGCACAATTTTAATACTAGAAATAGACATAAACTAGTCGTATATGTTTTAGACTATACCTTATTCATCATACGAAGACTTACATGACACATCCACAGAACGTAAATTGTTAGGTCATGCAAATTATGACATAACCTAAAAACAATCATTTCGACTATTAATTATCGTAGTATACACACGGATAATGATAAACGTTATAAAAACATGTTGCACGATAGAAATAACTTCCTCTATACAATGATTTTTGTAAATTTTCGTTTTTTTTTTGTTACTAAATGCATCGTTATTTTCTATGATAATTAAAACTAGAGTGGCCCAAAATAATAAAACCAAGGAATCGAAAATTAATTGAATTGATCGAACGCCGTTGTACATTTAATTTATTAGTTTCTTTTTAATTTCAAACAAAAGAATATATACGTCATTCCTACATTTTTACTGCAGCAACAAGCAACGTAGAATATTGACTGGAAGAATTAATCTTATTGTTTGGCGTCAGGCATTCAATAATTCAAGTGCTCCAGATTGCGATTTCAAATGTTGTTTTACTTTATATTTGTTATTTCATTTACACAGCTTACACACCCTTCTCACATCTCATTTAAAGCATAATCGTATTATCGATTATATTTAGTCTTAAAAAATAATTGATAATCGTAAAATTAACTTACAATTTAAATTATGCTACATCTCTAAAATAAGCATTTGACACGTGCCGTGTAAGTCTTCTTACGATTAATGAATAATATAGTTTTTAGCTAATAGTGTTAGGTTCTATAACAAGATTCCGACGTACATTACTGATTTGCCAGACAACCGAATTTAGGGAACATGTCAAGTCGGTTTTACCTTCCAAATAATAAATATCCCAAAATATCCTTTGGAATGTGAATGATAGTGATGTTTAGAAATGATCTCTGTAAATTCACAATATGATTATCAACTGTAAATATTACATATACAGTTGAAAAAAAAGAGATAAGACCGATCGAGTTTCTTGCCGGTTCTTGTCGATGACTGAGATGTTTTTCGATACGTTAATAGTGTTTTGACGTTTATAAGTGCCTTAATTTAATAAAGTATTATTGTTTTTGTGTCGGTGTGGGCTTGCATTATAATGGCGATGTATCTCCGATCTCTCTCTCTATACTGTGCTTACGTAATAACAGGCACAAAGTGGTTACTATGCCGAGCTACTATAAAAAAAAAGATTAGAGTTACCCGAGTAAGTGGAAAAGTCTGGAAGGTATGGTGCGGGCGAGAGTGCGTGTGCGTCCGAATCGGCCGCCTCGCGTGGGTACTCATACACGCAGTGGTACTTCTGCCGCTTGAACACCACACGTTTCTTGCTGTCCTAATGAACAATACCACACATATACATTTTAACACATACAAAAACATACAAATAACTGACGTTAAAAATGTAGATAAGTAAAAAAAACGGATTTTCGTGGTCAACATTTCAGATAACGCACCAACTCATACCTCACTGATTGTGCGAGAATTTGTAACCAAAAACAACACCTTTGTAATTCATCCAACCACGGTATTCGACAGGCATGACCCCTGTGATTTATTTCTATTCCCAATACTGGCAAACCAATAAAAGGATGACATTTTGGCAACATTGAGGAGATCAGAAGAAAAGCGCTAAAGATACTAAAAGCCTTAAAGAAAAATGCTTTCCAGAAGAGGACAATACTGAGGTAAATTATTAAATTAAGATTTAAAATTCCGCGTATTTTTGATCACACCTCATGTGTCTGCGAAATCCATTGTATTCGTATTTTCAAGTTTTCAAAAAAAAAAGGCAATGGCAATGATGAACTGTAAGATATAAAAACACTTTTTGCTTGAGAGAAAATGAGAGAATAATGAATGAAACTATAGTTCGACATTAGGATGACCAAAGGCAAAATAAACTGAAATTTTTTTGATGTTATCACCATACCATGTCTCCTTTCTATGTTTATTATTTAACGAATTTAACTCAAAAGATATATATATAGTATACATACCGGAGCGGCTTGCTCAAGACTCCTAAGCGAGGACTTGGATGGAGCGGCGCGACAATCCCACGACGAGGGTACGAACTCCACCTCGTCCCCTTCGGAGCCCGAGCCGGAGCCAGAGTCGCCGGAACCGTCGGACAGACCACCGTCCTGCGATCCCCTTTCGCCTGACTCCGCTGCTCCAGTTTGGGAGCCGCCTTCCCTCTGCTGTTTGTTTCAAACCAAATAACCAATAAGTTACGAGTGGCTGTGGATTTTTTCACATCATCGAAAATCTACATACAACATTTGGAGTGGACGAGTTCTCAATTAAAGACGAATATTACCAAAAATTACTTTGTAAATACTTGAAATCCTAATATTTGAAGATTGGAATAATCTATACAGCAGGACGAAAGACATATATTTCTTTAAAAAAGTAGCAGTACTCGCTTTTGTTGTCCGGTTCGAAGGATGAGATTTACGACACTAACATTTTTATAAATATAAACGGTAGTGACCACTTTATGATGGACTGTGCGCAAGTTGTCTACGTCTAATAAAAAAAAAGCTATCGACCAACAAAATGCAACCGAAGGTGAGTAGATGGATAAATCCGGTGATAACGTTGGGAGGGCCTATATCAAGCAGGAGATAAGTACGGCCTATCAATAATGATTATGATCAAAGTTCTCCACTATCGACCGTTGTGTTCTTGAAGATCCTATTCAGTATTGTAGAACGATCAACCAGTATTTATCAACAGTACATTAGCCTGTATATCATTAGATTAGCCTTATTGGATATAGAATTTTAATAGACATTCTACATAATATCTTATATATATAAAAGAAAGTCGTGTTAGTTACACTATTTATAACTCAAGAACGGCTTTCCCGATATGGCTGAAAATTGGTGAGGAGGTAGCTTAGAGCCAGAAGACGGACATAGGATACTATTTATTTTATTCCGTTCGACAGCGTTCCCGTGTGACTTGACATAAAACATCAGTCACTATAAAACGTGGTATAACAAAAAAGAATCAGACTTGGAATAACAAAACGCAAATGACAGCTATGTAATGGACGTATGGATGACAATTTGATTTTTGTAAGAGATCAATATTAAAACTATATCTATTAAATAAATATCAAACCATAATGTAATGATGGAGCCATTGCCTATCTCAAAAAGGTAAGTAATTTTGTATATGAATGAATGGTTGAAAATTTGAGTTTTGAAACAAATATTTAGGTGAATTGAAGTGAAGTGAAGTTTAATTACTAATGCCGCGACCACGACGATCGAATCTTTCCCGACAAAGCCGTAATGCAAGAAGGATACGAAACACTGCAAATGAAAGGACTGAAGAAGAACAAGAAATTGCACGTGAACAGCGCCGCGTTAGTATGGCTCGACTTCGTGCTTCTCAATCACAAGAGCAAAGGGAGGCAGCCCGTGAAACGACTCGGTCGACAATGCAAAATCGTCGAGCGAACAACAGAGGTCAACAAATAGATAATTTACGACGCAGAACAAGAGATTTATCAAGTGCTGATTTGAATCGAGCAGCGTTTCGATACGATTGTAGCAATGATTACAGCTTGCATCCTAGCGTTTGCATTGGGCAAATGGACGTTGTTTGCAAGTATTGTGGTGCATTAAAGTTTTCCGGAGAAACGCCAGGATTATGCTGCCTTAGTGGTAAAGTGAAATTGCCATTGTTGACTCCGCCACCTGAGCCATTGTATTCATTGCTTTGTGGCGAAACACCAGAATCACGCCACTTTCTTGCAAACACTCAAAAATACAATGGTTGTTTCCAAATAACGTCATTTGGGGCAGATATTATCGAAGAGCGAGGATTTAATCCTACATTTAAGGTATTTATTAATACGCTTTTATAAGCCTGGGTTGTATGTATGTATGTAATGGAATCTTTGAGCATGATTTTCACCAATTTATAGAAATAATATATTTGCTAATTCTGAACTCTATTCTCACACCGAAAAAAGTGTATATAACTCAGTTAATATTGACTGGTTTTTATTTTGTAGATACAAGGACAGATTCATCATCGAATTGGATCATTACTACCACTCGAAGATGCACAGCATAAATTTTTACAAATATATTTCATGGGCAACATGGAAGAACAACTTGATCGACGTGTAGAGATCAATACAGGAATGAAGCGAGCAATTCTTCAAGACTTGCAGCAACTGCTTCATGAACATCATGCGTTTATCAGGTTGTTTAAGAGTGCTTTAGAGCGCATGCCAAATGATGACTATAAAGTTGTCATCAAAGCAGATAAACGACCATCTGGAACACATGAACGCACATTTAACGCTCCAACCATAGATGAAGTTGCCATCCTGATTGTTGGTGAACAATTGGAAACACGCGATATTGTGCTCACACGTCGCAATACTGGGCAACTGCAAAAAATATCTGAAACACATCGATCATATGATTCATTGCAATACCCGCTGATGTTTTGGCAAGGAGAAGATGGATATTATTTTAATATCAAAATGATAAATCCATTGAATGGTGAGTATCGATATCATAATTTATTTTATTTATTAGACAAATTGACTGGCAACCGGTAATTAATGATGCAAAAATTTACATATGAAATATTAAAACTAATGTTTTAATTTCAGGTGAAGAAACTACAAAGAAAGTTAGCTCAATGAATTATTACGCATATCGTTTGATGATTCATCAAAATGCTGAAAACTATTTGCTGCGGTTTCGTCGATTGTTTCAGCAGTATTGCGTCGACATGTATGTCAAAATAGAAACGGAACGTTTAACTTTCATTAGGTTGAACCAAGCCAAGTTTGAATCTAGAACATCCATGTTTTTCCCATGGTCAATTATATGTGGCATGTTCACGGGTCGGAAGACCATCTGCGTTGTTTGTTTTTGCGCCTGATAATAAAACAAAAAATGTCGTATATCACAAGGTACTTAAGTGAAGAGCAACCTATGTACTAAAATGTCAACAATAATAAATGATTAATGTACTTAATTATTTTTTCTAATAAAAAAATTAACTTAATAAATTCGAAAATCTGCTTATTTATTGCCTTTAAGGCGGAACAGAGTTCGCCGGGTCAGCTAGTATGACAATAAAATTACATCTTCCATTTAAAAAACTTGCGATAAACAGGTTATTGAGACTGGACGATGTAAGGTATGCCTTTTTTAAAACTGCATAACATTGGTAGCTACTCAAAAAAAAAACAATAATTTGCTTGAAATTTTTATTATCTATTTAAAACATTCCTTGTTCTGCGTTGCTATTCAAAATATATGAATTTGGTGCAGGAATTAACTTATTTTTCTATTTAAATACAAAATGAAAGGTGAGCAAATTAAATGGAATATGGAATAGCCTATGTGATGGTTATTTTCTGAAATACTGATTCTTATAGCGATCTTTCTAAAATATATATATATTTTTCTTTTTACTTTTTTTAAATAATAATTATTATTATTATTCGAGTTAACCATTAAAACCAGTTGCTACTACCGAGCACAATTAGCATGTCTTTGCGAGCAGTCTTCAACAGAATTACAAATTAGTTATTAAATATCTCTATATTTATCAAAGGTGACTTGTGAATAAGCTATATCGCTATTAATTCTTCATAAAAATCAATGATTTCATTTTTTTTAAAGCTTATTTTGCCTGCCATTGTCGAAAAATAGATATCTGTTGATGGAATTTCCAACTAAGAGGTGCCATCGATTGAAAATCTGTTTAACTAACATGACGTCCGTTAAAATTTTGACATTCTCTCAAGTAAGAAATATTTGCAGAGGTCCGCTCTAGTTTAATGTTATAATATTTTCATTAACTTACTGTACAAAACTCTTAGACATAATTGTAGAATAATCAATCAGTATTTCAATAACAAACATAAAAGGTTATGGTAAATAATAATATATAGGACTTACGTGTTGGAAATGCGTCGTCGGTGCGACAGAGGTCTCGAGGCCGTCACCGCCCTACGCGCACGCACAACGTACACATTATCATGCAAGCACACACCGACACCGATAACGACATTGACATTATATTTATACACATGTATACACACACGCACATACAACAAATTATTGAAGCTCGTTCAAATCACATGTTTATTCAGACAATTAACTTTTTATATGTGGTGTCGGACTTCTAAGCAGCTAGTCGTTATGATTATTTTTAGTAGCATAGCAAATTGGTGGCACTGTGCCCTTGTCTTTCGTATATTACTTTATCTAACAAAATATATCCTATAACATAGCTATGAATTAAAGTAAAAACTATTTAAATCGGATAATAATTTATATAAACGGACAGACAGACAGAGAGCCGTTGAGCTTTATAATATGTGTAGAACAAGATAGATATAGACGAATCTTTGAGAATAGTATTCTATAGATGCTTTTGCATTTCTGTAGATCAGAGCTTATTTTTTGTTGCATTATTTTCTTACAAACACTTCGTGTGACCACCCTCTTATCTGATGTTAAGTTACAATGCGGCCTAATATGGCAACACGCTAAGCGTAAAGAGGGACTGACTTTTAAGTGTAGTTCCCGGAACACGCCTATAGTTGCTTGGCGACAGAATTTTCATCTTGTGATACGTAGCTAACCAGGCGGGCGTTAAAAAATATCATACCACTATCTGAAGCGATGATGGCGCAGTGGTAGCGTGTACGACTTCGCGTCGATTGACGTGAGGTCGAATCCCTAATGAGCCTGAGCTTTCGGTGAAGGAAAACATCGTGAGGAAACCATAGCATGGTGGTAGGGCATTTTCTAATGCCCGCCTGGCTAGCTACCACTCTCAAGTTGAAAATCTGCCGCCAAGCACCAATAGGTGTATTCCGGCAGCTGCACTTGAGAGCCAGTCTTCCACTAGGTTTAGCGTGTTACTATCTTGGGCCGCATCGTCACTTAACATCAGGTGAGATTGTGGTCACTACGCCAAACCTACAACGATAAAAAAAAAAAACAATATCACACTTCATCACAGTATTTCCTTCGGTGAACACTCAGGCTCAATGTAACATTCCAACCTATGTAGATCGACGTGGTGTCCTAACAAGCTACCACTGCGCCCATTATCGCATCGAAAAGAGCCTATTTAGCTACCATGTTGAAATGGAAAGTCTGTCATAATTGGATACCGACAATCGCGCTTGAGAACCAATTCTGCCAATATCTGACCTTAACACATTACATCTTCGGCTACTTGCATCAGCCGCTACTTCCTCAGGACTAACGTTAGCCTATTTATTCTAACGCACTTTTACTTATTTGTCTCTTGATACGTTAGCATTGTTTAAAATTTCATCGACTGCACGGTTTTAGCAGTTTAATCTGTCTCTATCGTTAAAGTACGCGTGTTCGAATACAATTCCTAATTAAATTAACAATACACGTCCCAGTATGTAGTGAGTTTCTTATCTGAATAAAAATGTATACTAAAATCAATTAAAACCAGTATTGACAATAGTAATTTTACTGTTAGTCACATACCCAAAATGATATACACATGTATATATACAATTCTGAATTTAATTATACAGGTTGTTATTGAATTAATGCAAAAAATAATAACGAGGCACTATTCTATGTCGGTATCTTTTTTTTGTAAATGAAATAACAGTATAAGTTATAATTTTTTTGCATTAACTAAATTATAACCTGCATATAAATAGAGTATTATATCAAGCAGAGGCCCTTTTTAGGGAAGGGGGGCAGTTTGGGGATGCATCTTTTCTACCTAGATTTGTAATTCAATTTGACAGACACAATTAGCAATCACCTTGCAATCAAATAGGTAGGATGAACAAAACAGTATAATTAAATTACGTCTTTTCAATTTAAAGAAAATCTGCCAACGGAACGATTAAAAAAACTTTAAATGAGACTTGATTTACTGTTTGGGATACAAATTAAAATGTCTGTCAAATTAATTAATTTAAGGGGATAATACATATTATTAATAAAGCAAACCAAGGTAGTTACTAAGATCCACACCGTAAACATTAATCACAAAGAGGTATGTATAGAGACAGTTCAGTTAGAGATTAACCACACGTGATATCCCTAGGGATATTCTCACCAAACTTTATAAGCTGCATCATTTATGCAATAGAAAAAAATACAAATTCCAAAAACCATTCATATAAAGCATATCAAAATAAATTTCAAATATACTCCAGGTTTTCAAATGTTCCAAATGAGTCTTTTGCAAATAAAATTAATAAGTATCTCCCCCTTCGACTTTTTGATTTAATATACCCAATGTCCAAAACATTATTATTCAGTCCTATATGAAAAACCTACCTTCCAGATAAATTCCCCACTGGACGAGTTGCTTGAGTCACTGTCGCTGTCCCATTCTTTTATTAAGACTCCTACGGTGTTATTTGGCTTGCTGTCTTGTTCGCACTCGGGCGACATGGGTTCGGTGGGCGAGTCTTGTGTGAACGAAGTGCTCATTATTTCTGTAGCCGGTCCTGAAGATTGTATTATAAGGAATTATAAGGAACATTAAATTTTTTTGAAGTGAAAGTTATTATGCAGCGCGTTGGTTCGATAATTTTTGGAGACGAGTATTGAAAAATACGTCACGTCTAAGCACATTTCGTTACATGAGAAAGAAGAAAGATATAACGTAGAGAAAAGGAGAAAGACAGCAGCTATACCATTTTACATTCAGTAAAAAAAGTATCGGGAATGGATGATTTGTATATGGTTCCAAATTCAATATACATACAATATATATTTTTGTTATATGGCACAACTGTTTTTTTGAGAAAGGCCAGATTTGTGGACAGACAATTCTTGGTTTTTGCACCACGATAATGCGTCTTCGAACACAACAAATACCATCGAGTAACCTCATTATTCACCAGGCTTCAGCCGACTTCTCTCTTTTTCCTAAACTCAATACCACTTCGTGGCACCCGTTTTCATTCGGCAGAATTCGTAAGTGTATCGTTTCTAAAGAAACATACTTTGAAGGCAATAAAATAAATTTCGATGAATAACTAACATTTTGTGTATTATTGATCTTTTCCCGGTACTTTTTTAACAGAGTAGTATATGTAATACACAATTTAGGCTATTCTGGACGCGCAATTAATTTTTGATATACATATTCGACGTTATTTATTATAATAATGTTAAACAATTTATTTTTATTGTTTAAACAAAATGTTAAATGTTGGTTAAGTAGACTCGAAACTGTTTTGACTGTTATTTATAAACACTTTTAAAAACATTAATTACAAAATATAGTTTTTTTTAATACAAAAAAAACTTACGACCCGCTTATCATCAGAAGAGATTAATGTAGCTTATGGACGCTAGTAACACCATAGGAATCACTAGAGTATTGCGGACTTTGAAACTATTTCCCCATGAAACTTTGGAAATTCTACTCACTAAAGAAACATAACACAAAGGCTATTTGGCTACAATCTTTTGTAGAGTGGAAATATTGCGCCAGTCGGACTGCCCCAAGTACAAAGAAATCTCTACAGATATTTCGCTGTTGCATAAATACGGATTTTTAAGAACCCTGATTTACGTTATCAATTACTAGTGTATTATTGTTTTCATAAACATATAAACACTATCAATATTCTCGACCACTTGCATATTAATGTATATCAAATTAAAAACTCTTGAAGGATTGTTTTGTATATAAACTGACAAAATTACGATAAGATTACTTACCAGTAAAACGTATGTCAGTCAATAGAGGGAAATACGAATCCAGTTGACAGAATTTCTTTTCATTCTGTAAAAAATTATCAGTAACTGACGACATCTTTTCATTGTTCGCCTCCGGTACACCATTGACTTTCATCTCCAGCTGACTTTCTCCAGTAACACCATCCTTAGAAGTTTCTGGTGCTATATCAACTAAATTTTCATTTACTAGGACTTCATCTTTTGCTGGATTTGGATCAGTCACCTCATCTATTTTATGGTCTTTAATATCAGTGTCGTCTACGTTACTCTCAATCAATTCTTCAAATGTTTCACTCAAGAAATTTACTGTCGCGTAGTTTTCACTTTTTCCATTAACAGTTGCATCTTCATTTACACTATTTACTTTATCATCGACGACATCATCCTCTGCAGATTGTTTTTGATTATCTTCAAGTTTATTAACTATAGCAGTTTGCAAACCATCTATTTCTTTTTTGGTAAAAGATTGATTTATGGATTGTTCATTGTCCAAATTAACTTCACCATTATTTCTAGGGTCTAACAACTCGCCGTTATTTTCTGTATATCGTGTATTTACGTGCGAATCGTAGGTTTGATTCAGATCTATATTTTTTGCTTCAGAGTGCGAGTCAAACGTCAAATTCGAACTGTCTCTAAGCACATCCAAAGGGGCCTCGGTAATAATTATTGAATGAGGCTGTTCAATCTCATCGTCTACATCAAAATTAATTAAAAAAGTATTATTAGGTTCTCTAACATTAACTAAATCGTGAGATTCTATTAAATTCGTAAAATTAGGCGGACTTATATTTAGAGATTGCATTGGCTCGCTCGTTCCACTTTTAGAGTGGCTCATCAGATCGTTATTGGTACTATACATAGCCATATCACTGGACATCCTTTCACTTTTTAAAAACAATGAACTGGCATCAATTAAGGAAGACAGATCCTGAGGCCGGTTCCTCACGGAATCTTCGAAATTGCGGAATTCTTCCGATATGATTTCACTTTCGTTTTGACTAGACTTATCTTTTGAGTCTTGATGTTTGGTTATTGCAGAATATTCGAAATCTGAATAGGTAGGAGTTCTTTCGGACCCAACAAAACTATCTTTATAATTAATTTCACTTAAAGTTCTGTTTATGCCTTCAAGCAGTAATTCAGTATTTTGTTGTCCATTATTTGACGATAAATCCTGAGGCCGCCCCTCTACAGACAGCTGGAAAATGTCAAAGTTTGGTATGTTCATCCTGTATTCGGGATTTTCTTTCTTCACTATAGGTAGATTCATGGGTATCGCTTCGACATTATCCGAATTATTGGCCAATTCTATAAAAGGTGTGCTTGTAACGGAAGGTACCATATTATTTCTGTAATGAGCGTTAGAACTGTCGTTTATGTCGAGCAAAACATTCTGATTTTCAAGTCTGTCTTGACTGTCTTGACTGTCTACGAAACTATCTTGCAAACATTTTATTTCAACACTTTCCATTTTCTTAAATCGCGGCTCTGAGTGTAATTGTGGACTACTATCTTCAAGTTCCTTATCTTCAACTACATTTGGTGGGGTTATATCGATATTTTTGATAGGCGATCTTCTAACTAATTCCGGTTGAGGAAGTTTCCAAATGTCATCCAATGCTGAGGGGATATCAGTGGTGCAATTTGAGTAGGACGGTAACCCTGACATCAAAGTTCCGTACGCCAAATCTTTTGTTTGAGTGTTCTTCGTTGAATCGTTTTCATCGGATTTTGTTATAATGGACGGTGTTGTACCTGTCGGTTCAGTCTTTACTTTCGTATATGTATAATTATCGTTGACAGTTATTGAATCAGGTGAGAAAGTTTCGCAAGCTTCTGATTTGCTGTCATGTATGATGTATGTGGAACAATGGCTTAATTCTTTTTCATCATCATTATGTGTTAAGGTGTCGGTACTTTCGCTATTGGTTTCGTCTTTTTCCTTAGCGAAGTCGATAGGTAATTCGGGATCCATCGCGAGATCGTCGAAATTTTCCTCGACATTGTAAAGTGTATCGTTTGAACACCATGAGTCGATGCTAGTCGCTTTAGAGAGACATTCAGTGGGATTCGAAAGTTTCGCATCTGTGGGCTGGGTAGTTCTGGATAAAGTTGATACGCCCGTGGCGTTGTCCAAATTGTCCGAATTCTCCGGAGCGGACGTATCGGTTATGGGACTGAGTAAGAATGGCGAAACTTGCGATATTCTTTCGCAGGTTGATTCTTTCTCGTCTTCGTTTTTCTTATAAGCTGTATCGCTGATAGGGGATTGCGCTTTATCATTCACATTTTTGAAAGGGATGCCGTTCAAACTATCTGCACTCATTGTCATTCTGTAATAAGTTATATATTTATATGAAATGCTCGTTCACCGTATTCAGCCCATTGGAAAACAACAAAACATTTATTCAGTGTTGATTCATAAGTTGATAACATTCTATTATGAAGTACATTCTAAATTTAAGAAAATTTATATACAAAAGTAATAAAGAGAAAAATTAAGACTCCTCAATCGAAGGGCAGAGTTTATTTTTATTATTAAGACTGTTCATAAAGTGGATTGTACATAGTACAAAAATACACACCATGTTATGTTTAAGAACAAAATAAACCGGTTAATATTAATTTAAACTTACTCCTTACTGCTCCCTAGATCTTTGTGCACAGTGTAGGTGGTATGGGGTGAGTGTTCCCTCGTGTGTAGAGTGTACGTGGATTGTTCGTGCGGTTCGCTGCGTACATCAGTTTGCGAGTCATTGCACGGGTCGGCTTGCTCACCACTTTGCTCATTATTTTGTGCATCGCTGTCGTCACTGCGTCGATCGCTGTGCACATCATTGCGCGGATCGCTGTGCACTTCACTACGTGGTTCGCTGTGCGCGTCACTACGTGGTTCGCTGTGCGCGTCACTACGTGGATCGCTGTGCGCGTCACTACGTGGTTCGCTGTGTGCGTCACTGCGAAGATCACTACGTGGTTCACTATGCACACCGGTGGGTATATCTGTGACTTCGTCAGCAGAATTGTTGCAAGGTTCTGGGTAGCTTTCTGAAGAGTCCGTACGCGTTGATGCATTCCCTGAATGAATTGAAACTCACAATGCGTAAGAGTATCGAAAGCTGTTTAGCAATAACTTATTAATTTCTTAACCTAAGTATATGAACTGTATGTGAATGAAATATATATATGAAATGAAATGTATAATGAAATGAAATATATAATATAATAAACTAGTAACCGCCCGCAGGTTCGTTCGCGTTGAAATCAGTAGTTTCGAGGATTTACCACCTCCTATAACATATTCACAAAAATAGTAAACTAAAATGATAAATAATATTATTTCATGGCATCGTATCACCCAAACAAAACAAATCATTAGAATTTACCAACATCACAGTTTTTTTTTCACTATGTATTCCCTGCAATGAGCTCAGGCTCTCGCTTAAGGAAAACATCGTGATGAAACCATAGCATGGTGGCTCTTTATAATTGCCCGACTTTTGACTACAAATTTCAAGTTGAAAACCTGTCTCCAAGCGCCTATAAGTGTGTTCCAGCAGATGCACTTGAAAGCCGGCCAGCCATAGCTAGAAAAACATTTATATTACTAATCTCATAAATTACTATGATAATTTGTAAATGGTTTAACTTACAGTTAGTATCGTTTTCATAAGCGCAGAGTTGTTGGCCAGTCTCCTCGGCGATGGGGCTGAGAGCTCCCGGGTAGCTGACCACTAGTTCCGGAGGTGGTGGCAGTTCCAACGACCACTCGGTCTCGCATTGCGGTTCTATAGCTGCTACCTGCAAATATAAACCTTCATGCTAGGTATAACGCTGTAAAAACTAAAAGTACATTGTATTTACAAAAATAGTTTTTTTTTTATAAAATTCTCGCTCTACTCTTAAATTAAAATGTACTCGAATATAGTAGTGAGCTAATTTGACAACAGTATTTCTAGCCTCCATAGCTCAGGGGTTAGAGCACTGGTCTTGTAAACCAGGGGTCGAGAGTTCAAATCTCTCTGGAGGCAGCAAAACAACAAAACTTTTTTCAGATTTTTTAACATTTTTCTACCAATATTAAACAATACAATAAAAAATAATTATTTGTCAATTTAGTGCAATAATTTTTAAGTCAATTTAAAGTGCTATAGATTCTTTATCGTATGTATTCCCGTAATGTATTCTCTTCTGTTTATGACATCGGATCCTTCAAGCGTAACGTAAAGATATATTTATGCAGGCGGGCATGACAGCGGTCATCACCGATGGATTTTGATCGCTCGGTGGTCGCCGATGTATTTGGATTGTACTGTGCTTACCATCAGAGATAGTACGGTCAATGTGCCGAGCTATTATAAAAACAAAAAGTATCCGACAGACACTAAAAAGAGGCAAACCCATATCTATAGGATTTAGCCTACTGTGATTGTTGTTGATTTGGCCTAGCAGTGTGACAGCCAGACTTGTACACACAGTATGAGTAGTTCGTTCGAGTTCCGCTGATTGAGGACCCTTTATATTATAAACTTACTATTTATATTTATTATTAAATACAATTTTATTATTTAATTTAAACTTGAAAAATAATAATTTTTATTTTCATAACTTCATGAACAAAAACTTACTTAAGCTGAAATATTTATAAATGCTTATTTACAACAGTAAAGTCCTAAGAAACATCTAGCAATAGATGTATATTGTACAGGGCAATAAAGTAATTTTTATACAGTATACAAGCATTCAAGGTTCATTTTACTAACCCAATGATGTAAACTTACAAAAAGTTACAAAGACTTATTATTACTTACTTGTGCCAGCGGCAATTTCAGTTCCAATTCATTTCTCAGAGCTTGCACGCATTCTTCGTCCAGTGTGAGGCCTTCTCTTAATTCTTCTACAGACCCACAATTGCCTGCTAAGTATGTTTCTGGAGTTGCATCGTTTGTCCCTTCTCCCACGCGTTCTACATTCATTGGGCTGGAGTATTCAATATTCAAGTTATTCTCATTCTCTGCCATGGCTAATTTCGATGTTATCTGTAACTCTATTTGGTTCAAATCGATCTCGTTTTGTATTGGGTTTAATGGTTGACAAGTGGTTTCCGGCGGAACGTTCAAATCAATTTCAACTAAGTATTTTTGTTGAGATGTTGTTGCTGTGAACACTCCCGGAGAGTTGGGTGGTGTCGATGGTGATACATGTTTTTCCGTCACAGACTGCCCACTCTCGTCTGTATTCGTCTCAGTCTGTGGTTCGGATTGTTCGGCTTTCGTTTCGTTATCGTCACTTTTTGGTTCTAATTCTTCAGGTTTTACTTCATTTATAGTAGCAATGTTGTCGAATACAAAATCATCATGGGCTATATCAGGCACTTCATTCAGAAAATTGCCGTCGCGTAACGGTGATGGTGTTTCAAGATTAATCTCACTGAAATTCGAGGAAAAAGCTAATACCTCTTCTCTTGGAAAATCAACAAACTCTGCAGTCTTCAAACCTTTAAACAATTCCAAAGAACAATTTTCGAATGGACCTAAAACAACAGAGCTATTTTCATCAAACGTATCTGTGTGGTGGCTCTTTGTAGGCGACTCAAAAGGACTCATGCTTTCTGGAACACACGTTTGTTCTAATTTCGTTAAAGTCACACCTGGACCGTAATCAGGAATATTAATTTCAGACAGATTTTGGGCTTCATAATCTGCAACAGAATTTTCAAGGACATTTTCTGTAGAGCTGTCGCTTACTATAGGAGTGCTAGAAACAAAAGTGTTCTCTACATTTTGACTACTATTAATTCTTTCCATGTGCAGAAAATCATCCACAACTTTTAATATTCCAAAACTAGGCAGGTCTAAATATACTGTAGATTCATTTTTAGTTAAAGAAATACTCCCTAGGTACGATGAGTCCAAGCATGGTTGAAAAACTTCTTTGAAATTATAATTGATTGTATCTTTTCCTAGAACTTCATTACTAGTACTAATAAGATCCATGTAAATGGTGCTGTTGTTTGATTGTGTTCCTAGTTTAGTAACATCAATATTTAAACTTGAATCTGTGGGTTCAACATGGCTTTGTACTTTTTCTATTGTATCAGAAATTGCTATTTCATTACATCTTTGTGTCCAATTATGTAGAATTGCTTCACTATTTGAACATGCATTCACAGTTTGCATTTTTTTCGGTTGTATAATATCCTCAGCCATAGGTTCTTTTTGATCATAAATTAATTCTTGGGTCTGTTCAGAACTTTTACTAGTTCTTCTTACATCTGCCTCTACGTTGGATTTCGTTACAACTGGTAAATCAATGTTCACAATTTTTTCTACATTGTCTGAATTGGTTAATAAAATTGCTTTCATGTTTGCCTCTTGATTGTACAATTTTTCCTGGTTCTGCACAAAACTACTACTCGTTTCGTTTTTTATTGGCAACTCAGTGCCTTCAGTAACGATTTCATTGACTTTCATTTCAATCACGTCTTTGTTCACTAAATCTTGAATCATTTTATTTTCACCTTGCACTTCTGTAATACTTTTATCCATTTCATCAGTATTTTCACTATCCGAATTGTGTGCAGATTCTTCTTGTAAAAATGTAAATACGGATTCTACATGTTTTATTTCCAGTTCATTGTCATTCTCATAAATAGGTGTTTCAACAACAGCATTATACAAAAAATCTGCGGTATTTTCATGTGATTTGTGTTCAGGTACTAAGCTTTCTTCTAATTCATCAATTTTAGTCTCAATTGTTGTTCTTTGTTCAGAACATCTAAGTTCTATAATATTTGGAGTAGAATTACTAGAGTTCTCGTTATGATTTGAATCATATTCTTCATTTGGGTCTTGGGGTACATTTTCCTGGTTATGGCCACTTTCTACAGATATATAGGAATTCTCGATATCTTCTTGCTGGCTTTTTATTCCTGAAACTGGTTTAGACTCAATTTCTTTACAAACATTATTTTTGTCTTGTACAATTTCTGGTATCGGATCAATACACTGTATTAAATATTCTTTTTCGACTTTATAGTTTGTTTGTAATTCCTCAACATAATTTTCATTATTTTTGTGAATTAATGGTTCATTTTTTACATCTACTTCTAATGTGTTTGTCCAATTATGATTTTCATTATAACTATTTCTTTTCAATTCTGGAGTTTCCCTTAGAGATTCTGTATTATCTTCTTTTTGTCTTTCCTCTTTTTCTATTTCTATGAATTTATCACTCCTAACTTTGAGAGTTGGATTATTTGTACCATAAATCTCATTCTCGATGAGATCACTAAAAGCAGTTCTTTCACGACCGTAACTACTTTCACATTCTCCATAATTAACATTGGAATTAAGTTTTAAATTACTCATTTGTTCTAATTTAGGCGGACTACTTTGTCGAGATACGGCATATGTATTTACATTAGTTGGAAGCACGTAATTTTTTTCTGTATTTGATATAGTTTGTACTATCAAATTAGGCAAGGTATCTTCTACAATTTCTGCTTTAACAATGAAATCGGATTCTTCAATTTTTTTATTTGAGTTTTCTATAACATTTATTGACTTAGTTTCTTCTCTAATATCAGTACTTTCTGTTAATTTACTATCACATGGTGTTCGACAGTCTTTATTTTTTGTTTCTTCAACATTTATACTTACACTAGATAACGACACTACACATAATTCCTTCAACTTGGGTACATTATTATCACTAGCCATTGCATTGTTTCCTTTTGGTATTTCTATATTTTGGCGGTCAGACTTAGTTTCTCTATCTACAGTGACATCCGAGTCCATTTGCATCTCTGTTTTTTCATTTGTAATAACAGGTATGATGATTTCTATATCTTTCATTGGTGTGTCTGGAGTCAAATTTTCTAAAGTTTGTTGACTACTTGTATTACTGTGCCGTTCAAACGAGTGGCTTAAAGTTCCAATAGTATCACGGTCAGTATCGTTCTCTGCACAAGACTCATTCTCTTTGGACTTGTTTTCGAAACCGGTTTCTATAATATTTTGGAAATTAGTTATTCCAGGCGACTTGACCAAACTTGATTGCATTGGATAATCTTTTTTACAGTCTAAAATAAGGTTATCTCGCGACGGACTAGCATGATGACTGGATTCAGAACTAGAAGTTTTTTCTGAATTTAAAATATTATCTAGATTTTTTATAACGTCGCTAACATCTTTATAGTAACTTACATCATCTTGACTTCCAGCCATAATATCTTTCAACCACGGATCTACAGAGCCGTCTGATTTATCATGTTCCTTCTCTTTGTTTTCTTCGAGGATATTACCCTGATGACATTCTAAAACAGCAGTTTCATTATGCGTAAGGTAGATATTTCGAACATCTTCCAATGATCCATGAAGATTTGTTAGACTTTCGGACTTCATTTGTACTGAAAGAGGGTTTTTATCAGACATAATACTACTTGATCTAGAGACAGCTGTGTCCATATCAACGCTGAGAGTATCATGAATTGTTTGAATATTATCAAGCTCCTGGTCTGACCCGGTGAAATGTGAAGCCATGGAAGTGGACGGTGCATGAATTATAGCGATATGTTCGTCTACTTTGGGAATGGAATTAGGTTTCAATCTTTGCCAGCGCTCTTCAAAGTCGCTGCTGCCGTAGCCGTCGTCCTGCGAGGGTTCATTGGCTTCCATGTGTGTAACATATAAATGGTTAATAAGGGCCTGGACTTGAGCTGCTGTGGGACGATCTTCTGGATTTGAATTCCAGCAGAGCTGCATCACTTGATATCTGGAAAAAAGAAATGTTAAGAATAAAAAAAACAACAAACATTGCGTAACAATATGTTAATTTATAGGTTAAAATCACAAAGACTCTAGGAAATTATAAACTCATTCAAAGTACAGATCAACAAGAGCTGAATGCAGTATTTTTACATTAAACGTTACGTTAAGTTAAAAACAAATTATTTGCATTCACTTACAAGTGGTTTCTATAGGGGCAAGGTAGATCCGGTAATGAGGGTGGATGTGTCGTAGGCGTCGATCCCCACGCGCAGACTTCCCATATTAATGTTCCTAAAGACCACACTTCACTGCTACCCTGTAAATAGATCATAACTTATTAATATGCTCCGATATAGACATCAAAATAGCTATTTAACTTATATATAACGACGGACAACCTTCGTATGATACGAAGGTTCAGTCCTAGATTAATCTGAAAACTACATGTAAATTAGTTCAGAAGTTCTATTATAATACTAATGGTGGATCATCGAGTTATTGGGGGAGAATGTCAGACCCACTGTTACTCTTGCCAAGTAATTTCTTTTCATTCGTATGGCAACCCCGCGGTAACGGACTAGCCCTTCAAAAAACTAGTTATCTTCGAGAGTTGGTACTTCGCACGCTTACTTTCACGCTTCACTTTTAACTGTTTATCCGCCGTACCTCACGCAAGTCCTGGGATACCCGGGTAGCTGGACAACGAGGAGAGATTGCTCGGTAAGTGGAATTCTGGTCATTATTTCTCAGACATTCAGTGTCTGTATCATACCCCCCGAGGAAATAGGATATCTGGAGGACAACCAGCCCTCAGAATGGTTTTTCCACTAATACTAGCTTTGATTGACTAATAGTATTTTTTATTGCATAATATATCATAGACTATGTAACATGTAGAATAATAACGAAAATTAAAAAAAAGTTCTATTAAGATCCATCAAATAGATTTTAAATGGAATTCGTTCATACATACAAACCCATACAAAAGAACTTTATATATTAGTATAGATAAAGATTTATTTTTTTACATAATCAATCACATTTTTTCGCAAGAACAGAAGCTGTAGGTTTGTTTGCCTTTACACATGAGTGGAAAAAATATGACTTATTTTTGACACACAAAAAATCATAATACTGACCGTATATACAGGCGGATGTCGCCTTGTTTCGGGCGCAGTATAATCATGGTGTGGATCACCCAGCACGTATCTACCCAACACTGCCCGTGCGTTATCTGTGCTTCCGCGAACTAAAACTCCGCCGCTCCACACGTTTCTATTCGACAATTTAAATAATAATAAATAATTTAAATAATGTGCTTTTAAATTATACTCAATTTTAATTCCATATTGTTCAACGATCTACATAGTGTAGATATGTCTCATAGCTGGAAGTAAGGATTTTATGCAAATAAAAAACTAAAATTTTATATATAGCAAAAAAATCCATTTATGATATAAAACAACTTATTTTTATAAGTTTTGTAATTTTTGTTATTGTTTAATTTATATATTACTAATTTATATATCATGTATAAAATTATTGCAGCGAATACATTCGATCCCGTCACTAGGTATGATGGAATGTAACTAAATTTAATACGCTTAACAATTATCTTTTTTTTTTAAAACCTGTCATATTTACGATATTATAATATCTGAAAGAAGTCACAACTAAGATAATGTAATAACATAAGGCAGTTAATATATTCTTTTTTTTTACTCATTTTAAAGTTAAATTTTACGTTATCTGGAACATTTACGTTCTAAGGAGGCTGTCAAAAAGTGGTTAACCAGGTGGACAAGGTATACACGAATTAATTTTTTTACAGAATTACTGTTTACATAGGTTTTCACTCACCCGTACAGGTAGCCTCTCGAGTGCAGGTGAGCGAGAGCCGTCGTGACGTCACACATGAGCCGCAACGGCACTCCGCTCTCGTTCAATATCGCCATCTTCGGACGGTTCACTATCAGGTACTGCTGAAGATCCTGTAAAACAAGACAAAAACAGTTTCGATCATAATTATAACGTTTTCGTAATAAATCTGCTCGTCAATTTACTCGGTATACCGTATAACATTAAGACTTCTTTCTATCTTTTAGACTTAGTAAGAAAAATTAAACATGTTTTGGTAATTACATACATACATAAATCAAACCTCTTTCTCAACAGGGTAGACAGAGAACACGTCCTTCCACTTGCTAAAATTCTGACATACATCTTTCGCTTCTTCAACATTCATAAATCTTTGAAAAACGCGCGTTTTCGAATGCAACGTTGTGTCAAAATTTAAAAGGAATCTATGAAAAACATTATCCGTGATTTAATATTTTGAACAAACGAACGTTAACATCTTTATTTATATAGATAAATCACCTTACCATAGAACAAAACTCAAATATCAATATCCAAGGGTCCTCTTGCAGATATTTGCCAATAAAAGCCAGTACATTCTCATGGCTGACGTCGCGGTACATCTTGGCTTCGTCCAGGAATCGTGCCTTGTCCTCGAGACTGGCGTTCTGGTTGAGTATCTTCACTGCTACCGTGGTGGTCGAGCCTGACTCTTCGATTTCACCTTCCACCACCTATCGTATAGGTTATCATTTGAAATGTTATTTTAAAATCGAATTAATAATAATCAATATATATATATATATACATAAGATTTATAAGCTCTAAAATAGTTTGACCCGATCACCATGAAAGTTGGTTTCATGGAGACGGTTTTGTGCTATCCCTGAACGCGATAGGTGGCGCTTTGGAGTTAACAGGCACTTAAATTTTATTATATAATATATATAGATTATACCTTAAAAGAGAGTTTATAAAGTGATTTTGGTCTTGTCGGTAAAAGGATTATTTTGGTTCGTTCAGTCGCGAACGACAACCGGTTTCTTGCTGAAAAATAGATTTCACCGGTATTTATAAAAAAAGGTTTTCTTTAGGTTTACCTCGAATTTGTTCACACCTCTAATAAAAATATTATATCCAACACATGTAACTTATAGATATTCGAATTTCCAATAAGTTTAAAGAAGGTATTTCACATTGATAATGCGTTTTGTAAATAAACATTGACGCACGTTTGCACACATTCGGATCTTTCTGTACGCAGTGCATGTCAACATTTCCCATAGTACACACTGGACATCTATATATAATCCTGTCATATTCCTACTGGACGAGGCAGAAAGAATGAAGCATCAGTTTTCGCTTCCTTCCAATTCATTGATCCCTTCGAAGGTACGCACCATACTAAAAACTGGGATCGACTGTTATTGACATTTATACGGATCAAATAAACAAAGTATTGACATAGGAGACGCAAAAGGCATTTTATTGCATATATTAATAAAAATACCACTAAGGAACAAAATAATGTACATCTATCTATCTGTCTGTTCGTTTTGATGCGCATCGCGTAATTCAGCCCCTTTCTACGGTGGTTTCCGTTAAACAATTGCTGTCATCCCAGAGACAAAAAATGCTTATATTATTTGTTTTTCTTTTATACGAGCTAAGACATAAGAATAAAATTTGAGTGTATATTGGAAGAAAAATTACAATGAAGTTTTAAACGAACTTCAATCATAGCGGGCATTGCTTGATGGCAGTTTTTTAACGAAAAGTGTAATATAAATAAGAGAAATATACCAACCCTGCCGAACCATCCTCGACCTATCTCACGAAGGTACTGCAAATTATTTCTCGGGAAATCCTCGCTGCCTGCAAATGCAACAACAAAACCGTTAATCGCGAATCGATTTGCGTTAATTAGAACCGTCGTGGCTCTACACACAGAAATCAGTCAGTGGCGACAAACGGCGGTCACAAAAACCAGTTAAAAAAGTTTGAAAATGTTCTTGTCAAGCCTGTAATGGGGTATTCCAACAAAAGCACTTGAATACCTACTATTTTCCCCTTTTTAATAATAAGTTTTAATAACAGAAAAGGTGAAAGACAAACGTTTAAAATAATATTTATTTAACCCATCCGCGATCTCATTCGGCATATATATATGCCGAATTTGGAGGCAATTTTTTTTGCGTCATTATTCCGGACGAATTAAATAGGAAAAAACAAATATATTGTAATTTCTAAACTATTTCAATCATATATCTCAATTAAACTTAAAAGGTAATGAAACATAAACGACAAAAGCACAGAAATTGCAATTAATTAAAATATTAATTTGCTTCAAAAATAAATAATTAAGTAATAATTTATTTCAATGAATACTTATAAACCTGATTTACGCAGCAATTAAACGTATTTATATTTTTACATTTAATACTAATTAATAACAGAGAAATTATTTACTTGTCTAATTTTGAAGTAAAATTATTGTTGTGGTTATACTAAATACCAGCTGTACCCCAAAGTTTCTCCTGTGTTAAATTTATTTGACCAACTCTCCAGCGCGACGCCGTCAATGCACTCGTGTAGCCTATCGTTGTACTCACTTCCCATACTTGCTTACAGCTCGCCAGATGTCTTGACTTTCATGGATACAACTTCGCCCCTGTGTTATAGCGTGAAGTTATGTTGCCTATATAACCTTTCTCAATAAATATAGTATAAAATGTTAAACGTTTTTTTTTATCTGACTGGCCTCCTCATATATCGTAGTCCACTAACGTGAAAATGTCCAGGAACCAAATTGTTATCGCCCATGGGTTGAGTTCCGGGCACATGGCCATGAATAAATTATTTTATCTGATGTAGAAACGTAATTCGCTCAAAATTTTGTGAACATTGAAATGAAGTTCAAGATAGCATCACGTTTTAATGGAATGTGCCCGGAACAAAAACAGAGAGAAAGTCTGGTAGGTCTCCTTGGTTTCAATATGTGGGATCAGGGTGGCTTTCATGCTATATGATCTAAATCTGGTAGTTCTGATGCCTTTTCGGTATACAACTTCATTGTTTGTTATTTTAATTAAAATGTCATTACACTAGGCCGACATAACCGTAAGGGTTAAAGGCCTTAAAAAGAATAAAATAATAAAAATCTAACTGGTAATTTCTAGAGGTTAGCGCTTTCAAACAATCAAACATAAAAATCTCTAAAGCTTGATAATATTAATTAACTCACCGAACCAGTCGGCACAACGTTCCAGTGGATCGATAACCCTTATTCCCGTGGGCAACGGTTCGAATTCGACGACCGATTCGCGGCTGACTCTGTTACGCTCTTCGTTCTCGCTGACGATATACGCGGCGGCATTGTTGTTTGCGATGTTCTGCATCTCGCGTAACGATATCGGTCCATTGTTATTGTCTTCACTGATGTTGTTGTTAGCGGGTTCAGAGAAACCCGAGTCCGGCGGGTGGGTACGCCGCGCCTCGTGCAGGTGACCGGCGCTTGCAGTGAATAACTGTTAACCAAATATAAACTCTATCAAGTTATATTCTTGCATTTATTTCTAAATATAAATTGAATAAGAAATAAATATAATCTCAGGAATAAAAAAATTGGTTGCCAAATAATTGTAGCTGAAAAATAACTGTTAAACTTTTTCTTAAATTTGAGAAAATTGCTTTGTTGTTTGGATACCATGTCCATGGTTTTGAAAATAATATTGACTTGATCGCTAACTCTGGCTAAAAGTGAGTTCTTTCTATATTATCAGAAAAGGTATAGCTGTTTTCAGACTTATTTTTAATATTTATGTAGTAATTTCAGATACATAAGAATTTGTAGAAGCGTACACAAATTTGTATAAAAATTAAAAAAAAAAACGAAGTAATTAATTTTTATACTATTTATGTAATAAAAAGATAAAAGCATGAAATAATGAAAACAACAACACAAAATACACAATCACCATTCATATGTTTACAACAATGAAAGCCATCAAAATGGATTAAAGATTTCAACAAAATAATAATATATAAAACAAAATAATAATATACAACAAAATAACGCAATTAAAATGTCTGTATTTTTCTCTGTATTAATTGAAAATATATAAACGGCTACATATTTTGAATAAATATTATCATCATAAACGCGATAATTACTAACTACGTCACTTTCATTTCAATAAAACATATGTTCAGGAAAATTAAATATACATAATACGCTATTGTTTGTGGTATTTTTAATATAAAAATGGTTCTTATATATTATCACGTATACTGTATTTTAAATATTACGTAAATGAAATGGTAAACGGAACAAAACGAAACACAATTAACAAAACACACGACACTGACATATTCTGACATGCAATTGGTTTACCTGAGTTTCCGCTGCTTCGTTCGGCTGCAGACAAGAGAAAATAATGCGTGAGACAACTTGTTCATTCATAAATGAAGATTACGTTTCTTTTATATTAGTTTTGACTAACGGTTTATCGTTGGACAAAAAAAAAGATACCTGGACGACTGCCTTGAGAAAAAAACATATCTAAGTAAACTTGGGAAGCAAAACATTGTCGAAATACAAAATTTCATCTAAATCGTTCGAGATGTTTCTGAGAAATCATTTACATATTATATACTAAAGTGATCCTTATTTTGAAAATGTTAAATTTATATATGTTCGAAATAAATAAAAAGGTCTCATAGTTTCAAGTGTCTATTAATATTAACCTGTACCTATTTGCTATATAAGTTTCCTATATGAAGGGTTTTAGGCCTTGAACAATTAATCATTTATAGCTTATAGATTCATCGCTAAATATTTTTTCCAAAAAATTTGATTCCTGGCTGACCTTATTAACTAATTTTATTCTTGTTACACATAGAGATAGTTATATTATTGATTGACTAGTGATTACTACCGTTTGTTATGCGACATAAAACATGATCATACCAAGCACTGATACTATAGTTCTCAAATCACCTGACGTTACAGTATTAAGTAAATTCAAATAATTACTCAATAATGTACGCGAAATGCATATACATAGTTGTATATGAGGTTAAGGTCAAATTAAAAGATCGCTATTCCACGGTTTTCTTACCATTCCATTCCACAACAACGGCTCAATGATGTAAAATTATTGATTAAATATGATTATAATGTAATTCATCTATTTAACACACCTACTTTTAAGAAAACTGTCAATCCTCCCTCTCTCAAATAACAACTGTTTAATAACTTATACTAAATATTAAAATTAATAAGGCTAAATTATTAACTAAAGTATCAGTGTTATAATAAAATGCACTGTATATATTGTTTTAAAAAAGTTTCATTAGATTCCCCAGCTCTCTTTATCAGCAAAAGGAAGAGAAAATTGTATGCTGCCCTCTAAGCGTGCTTACATAATACTTAAGCATCTCCGTTATTAGAAAAAAAAATGACACAAAAATACAACCGAATCGTCTATGTAGTAAATAACTTATATTAAGCCCCATTAAATCACTTGTGAATATTAAAATAAAATGCGCACTTTTTCGAAAAATATTTCCTTCTCGCCTATATCAGCCGGACAGAAGACTACCGAGCCAGTATGGTCAGTTCGAAAAAAAAAAATATCGAGCCGAAGTGGACAAATCAATATAATATTATACCTACATTATTGTAATTATGTATTTATTACTAAATATTTCACAGCACTTACGTCAGCAAATATGAAACAGGGTCAGTGAAAGAGCGTTCATTACGAAATCAAAAACATACTAAGTAATATATTAACATACAAAGCACGAGCCTATTCTTGTCTGCTTGCAACCACCTCTCAAGTGGAAAATAGTACCGCCAATAACTAATAGATTTCTTTCTCTGACTAAGTAACATCTTGTGATAATACAAAATGATAAAGTATAAAATAAAGATCAGGCAAAAAATATCCATATCATCCTTTAAAAAATGATCTCAAATCTTAAGTGTTTTCAAGCTGGTAATGATATTACAACAAGTATATATGAATTTTTTTTTATTTAAAACGATTAGATGCGCACGTATAATGCGCACACGCAAGTTATTGTGTGAGAACGAGCGCAAAACTCGGCATAGAGTACCTTTTTTAATCTATAGTTAACCTAGTATTATCCGAAACGTTCATTTTTGTCAGTAATTGTTAAAATTTTACATTTTTTTTTCACTCTAACAAGTATACATAGTTACTTTGTAACTATGATGCTTGAATTATGTTACATTGAAGTCACATCATTATTTACTCTGGTACTTTCATTTTTTAGGGGTCCGTACCTCAAAATAAAAAAGAACCATTATAGAATCACTTTGTTGTCCGTCTGTCTGGCTGGCTGGTTATCTGTCCGTGTGTCAAGACACTTTTTCTCGAAAACGACTATAGATATAAAGTTGAAATGAATATCATATAATTAAGGCCTTGGCCTAATGCTGCTGTAAAAAAATCTGGGTTTACGCATTAAGGAGATACGGCACATCTTAGTTAAAATAACAGTCACAAACCGATTATCATAAACTATAGGGTACTTTCCGCAGATAAAAGTTTTAGGAATAAATCTACGAATAAGGAATTTCTAATCCCGTCTGAAATTATAATGAAGCATTCATTTGAAGCAATGACGGCTCAGAGGTAGTCTGTATTAATTCAAGTCGATTGACATGAGTTTGAATCCCCGCAATGAGCCTGAGCTTTCGGTGAAAGAAAACATCGTGAGGAAACCATATCAAGTCCAGTGAAGCTGTAAAAGCCGTAAAGGCTCCAGGGCCACTAAGGTTAACAACATGTCAGTTCAAAAAAAATACACCATAGCATAGGCTTATTCTAATGGCTTAAAAACAGCTTAAGATATACTGTTGAAATTAATATCGATTACTACTTCATACATCTTAATGTATGACCTCAAAATGCTATAAAATTAAAATTTTTAGTTTAACACAATAAAAAGAAACACAGCCCTTCATAATAAAAGATTAAAAGTCGCACACAGTGACCAATATCAAAAACTATGGGATACTTCCAGCAGGTCTACAGTCTTGTAATTTGGTGAGAAGTGAGGTCTTTTAAAGGAAAAATAAAAAAATAGGGAATTTCTAATCCAGTGTGAAATTATAATGCAAAAAATTATACTGTCTTTTTTTTCTCGAAAAGGGCTTAAGGTTTCCTCTATATGCGCCTGTTTCGGAAACATTAAAGTGAAGTTTCCGTTGGTCGCAGCCAATGTAGTTGAAATGATGCGCGCGACAGATGCACGTGGTAATACTCTACGCGACAGTCACGCGCGTCTATCACGTACAACATAAGACGCACTCTGTTTTCATCGTGCGTTTGCACGCCTTTTTCGCAATCAGTGTTATTCGCCCATCACTTAAAGTCGTGTCATAAATAGAAAAATTAATCCCAGCTAATCTAGTATTTATCTAGATATTCTTGAAGAAGAGCATGATAAGAATTACTTGAGCAGAAAACAATTTCACCCAATCTTCAAAAGTAGAAATGACGATGGGTTTATCATATATTGATTCCCACACTTAAAATGTGACAAAATTTTCTATATAATATATTATTTCTCAAAGTTATTTTTTTTGCAACGCCATATGTCTTTTAATTCCTCATCAAAAGTAATGATTCAAACATCATTTTAAAGACTACGTAACTATCCCACTACTCACAAAATCAATGTTTTCCTTAAAATTGATTAAAAAAATAAAATTATATACAACTTACTTGTAGAAGGAATCTGTTTCACTAACATAACAACTGTTAGTAACTATATTTACATTCTATAATGTGCCAAATATTCGCACTGGTCAACCACTTAATCACTTGCATTGCTTGTTCATCTTCTTGCGAAGAAAACACTACATTGCCCTGTTTGAGAGACATCGTCTATTCACGCGGCTAAGGACAGTCGCTGCAGACGTAGATAGCGACTCGCGCGCGTCTGTAGTTTCATTAGTAGCGTCTCGCGCGCGTTTGTAGTTGCATCGGTTGCGACTCGCGCGCCTCTATAGTTGCATCGGTCGCAACTCGCGCACGTCTGTAGTTACATTGGTAGCGTCTCGCGCGCGTTTGTAGTTAAATTGGTAGCGTCTCGCGCGCGTTTATAATTGCATCGGTTGTGACTCGCGCGCCTCTATAGTTGCATCGGTCACAACTCGCGCGCGTCTGTAGTTTCATTAGTAGCGTCTCGCGCGCGTTTGTAGTTGCATCGGTTGCGACTCGCGCGCCTCTATAGTTGCATCGGTCGCAACTCGCGCACGTCTGTAGTTACATTGGTAGCGTCTCGCGCGCATTTGTAGTTAAATTGGTAGCGACTCGCGCGCGTTTATAATTGCATCGGTTGTGACTCGCGCGCGTCTATAGTTGCATCGGTCGCGACTCGTAGTCGCATCGGTCGCAACTCGCGCACGTCTGTAGTCGCTAGTTCACGACCCACGGTTACACACACAGTTACTTTTATTCAAATGGGACGAACCGCGTCAACTCTAGATAATAATTATAGCTGCCATAATTATATATGTAATTTGACTATTGTTGACAAAGTTCCTACTCTTACGTCATTTGGAAATATGATTTATTGTCATAAATAGCATGATATACACATTTATACTAAAGTGCATTTTCATACCATTTGATATTAAGTTTCATTTTTTTTACAATTTATTAAGAGAACAAAAAACCGAGATTCCGATTTCACTGTGAAGGCGATGGATCGTGACCTCGAAGCAAGTAACAAATACGTAATATTAATTACACAGAAACCTAATGAGTCACATTTCGATTTATAAAAACTTACGTCCGCCTAATCGCCTCTATCAATCGAGTCCAATAATTTTATCGGCTCTTTAAATAAAAAAAATAGGCCCCTTATAAGAACTCGTTAATGTCAAAAACATAAAGAAGGAAAACACTGCTGTTCTCGAAAAAAGTTTTATATTGGGCAAGGATCTTTCATGATACCTTTTTGATACCCTAGACAGGTTACAGCGCAGGGCTGTCTGCATTGTAAATGAGACAAGTTGCCTCGCTAAGCGTGTTTTATTTTCTGTATCATGGTGAATATTTTGAATAGTTGTTTGACCTTATGTCTATCATCTCTCTTCCAAAACAGAACCACCCGGATTGACTTACGCAACAACAGTTACACGGTTGCACCCATAGGCACGAGCAAAGAAGTTCGTAAATTCTTACTTTTGCCGTATCGCGCAGATATAGAATAGTCTCCTATCTTACGTGTTCCCTTTTTCCTATGATATGATGTCCTACAAAAGAGGCATTTCAACAGGCCGGCGTTATATGAACGACTGCTTTTGAAATCGGTGTCACCGACGGTCACCTTCCTTTGAGGACTGTACCGTATATACTTACCATCAGGTGGTTGTACAGTCATTTTACGAAATAGTATAAAATCAATCTCCATTTCGTACATAATATGCGTACAGAATAGTGTTGGACGCATAAAAACTAACTGAGTGCTCACTTAATTGACCCAAGCGACATGTTATCTAACTAACGACTTTGATGGTTTTTAATAACGCACTTTAACTATATACCAAAAAGCATATCTTGATTACTATTTAATTTACTAAAGTTTCCGTGTAATAGTTCATTTGTAACCCATTTTTTTTTTAATATGTGGCCAGTGGCGTAATTAAGATATGTACGTGCCCCACGCAGATTTCCTAACGTTTCTATAAACCACCGTCTCGACAAAACAAATATAGTTACACGATCACTAACAGACACACACAAGATTTTTATATATAACATAAGAATATGCTCAAGATCTTGTTTGTTTGAGCGCGCTAATCCCTGGAACTACCAATCAGATTTGAAAAATATTTCTTGCATTTATAGCCTACTAGCTTCTGCCCGCGGCTCCGCTCGCGTGAACTACAAAAATTGTTGTTACCGGGATAAAAAGTATCCTATGTGTCCAGTTCTAGTCCTAAGTATCCAGGAGCCAAATTTCATCCAAATCCGTTCAGCCGTTTTTTCGTGATTGAGTAACAACTAACTTACTTTCGCCTTTATAATATTACTAGCTGTGCCCGCGGCTTCGATCGCGTGGAAGACAAAAATTGTTGTTACCGGGATAAAAAGTATCCTATGTTACTTCTAATACCTTCAAGAATATGTGTACAAAGTTTCATAATGATCGGTTAAGTAGTTTTCGCGTAACAAACAAACTTACATTCACATTTATAATATTAGTATGATTTAAATTCTGTTATAAATCGCTAGCAAAATCCATTGTTGTTTGTATCTGTGATGTTTGTATAATATGAACGTATAATTAGCTGTTAAAATAAATCGTACTCTATTAAAATAAATCAGTATCAGTGACGGCGCCACAGACTACAATGCTATAGTGCGCTGATTATAATTATATAAAAAACCTAAGCGAACGAATGACAATACAAGGTCCGTTTAGTGTACAATGACGTCACAGCGAAGCGGAACGGGGAGAGGCAATGAAACGGGCGTGTTACTACGAATGGATTTGACATTGGTCTCGTGTTACCTACCATTGTACTATGCACTTTTGTCAGCTTGTATTACGTCAACGTTTGCAAAACACGATTCTATTTATATCCGTAGGATGTTATTATGTGAACGTCTCTATGACTCGATTCTGCTAGAATATCTATGTTTCTTTAATTTTATCAGTAAAATATTTAGTAACTTTCTCATTACCAGTTTTATAAGAGACTATTTCATATAATTCTGATAGTATCTATATTATAAAAAACTACATGTTATTACTCCAAATCTATACTATAACCTATACTAAGACTAGCAGGGCCGGCAGATGACATAGCTCTGCCCTTTCTGGTATTTAGTTGCTCGACAACAGCGCCACCTATCGAATCCTAACATATCTATAAACAATCGTCTTGATAAAACATATACATATGTATATTAATTATGTGAATATGAGCTCAATCGTTCAGAAGTTACACGATCACTAACAGACACACACAAGATTTTCATATATAAGACTAGCTGTGCCCGCGGCTCCGCTCACGTAATCTATGAAGTTACCGTGTTTCTTTTTGATAAAGATCATATATCTAAGGCGTAAAACAAACAAAAAATGCTCATAATTTATGCAGTAGTTTTTGCATGATGCGCGCACAACGGTAAACCTCAATCATTTTATTTATATAGATATACTAGCAGTGCCGGCGGTTTCACCCGCGTATAAAATATAAAGAAATCGTTGTTTGATGATTTATAATACTTCAGTATAGACAATATTTTTATCAGGCCGCTAGGGTTATGCGTCACGACTCACACGGCTCGTTCGTACCACTACATCTACAGTCATAGGCCCGAGCCGAGTGTTGACTTATTTTAATTTTACATTATCTCCCAAACTATTAGTCCAAATAACATGCTATAAAAGGCAAAGTTTATCTACATAACATTGTCTTGATGATGAAGCAACTTTCGTTCGTAAGGATTACTATGCCATTCGTAATAATAATGATCATATATCACTTTTCAGTTTTCAATTAAACTTTGTCACAAAATATGTTATTGTCGCTTATATATAAGAGATAGGCATATGATATTGCGGACTTTTTTTTTGATATACTAAGGAGCAATATTTTTATAGAACAGGAAGTGACCATAACGATAGAGTACACGGGTGTATCGATGGCAACCGACGCGGTGGAGAGAGTCGGCCGTATAAATTAAACTGAAGTGAAACCGTGGCGGACAGCTATTTATGTTTTTTTTTGCAAAGTAATGATATTTGCCAATACAATGATTATACTCAACACTATGCTCCTTAAAACTACAATCTTAAAGTAATTCCGGTTCTGGCTAAGTTCAAAGCAGTAAGTCTTATTATGGAAAAGGCGCATTTTGTACAAAATACCCCAACAAAGCTGATGAAGACAACAGTATGCTTATAAAAATACCTGTCTTTTAAGACAATTTTACTATATCAAACATTTTAAATCCATAAATCAAGAATACTTTATCCAATTTAAGCCCCTTAATAGAGGACTTATGAAACGTCAAAACTATCCCACCGGTTCGGAAAACATCCCGCTTATCGAGAAGAAACTCGATCGAACATATTAATATTTTCTTGTATGGGATTTTTTAACTATAAAATTATTGTTTACAATTCATTTTAATTTTAAGGGATGTACAGAGATGGCGTCACTCATAGACATTGTAGTGAATAGGCATGCGGTTAATCTTATGTAAAGTGTCCACTGCAATCCGTTGTCACCTTGATTACTTAAACTTAAAATATAGGATTGCAAGAACTATTCTGAGGTCACCAAGAGGTAAGAGGACAATTATTGATTCATGTTAACATGCTCCTTTAGTGCCAAACTGCAGACGGACATCGCGTTGATTGATGCAAATTCGAATCCCTGCAATGAGCCTAAGCTCTCAGTGAAGGAAAACCATAGTATAGTGATAGAGCATTTTAGAAATGCCCGCCTGGTTAAGTTGACGATTTTCGTCAAGAACCTATAGGAGTGTTCCGGCAGCTGCACTTGAGAGCCAGTTCGCCCACTAGGCTTAGATTGTTATTGATCTTGGGTCACATCGTCACTTAACATTAACATCAGGTGAGATTTCAGCCAAACGGTAAACCTATATTTTATTTAAAGTGCGAGAACTGCTACATTATCGTAGAAAAAGTTTAGAGTGGGTATGACAACATTCAAAATTGTTTATGAGAAAAAAAAATAGTATATTCAAAAATGTAGTCCTTAAAATTATTTTATATGATCACAATTTCCGAACAAATTGATCTATCCAGCTCGTAAATAATAAACAAAAAATATCTACACAAGCCCGTCTCCCCTTTTGCAATTTACATAGAAGCGATAACAATAGCGACAATCCCACATTCATGGAAACCGCAATTACGCAACTATACAGCATAACTACCGATTGTACATGAAAAAGTTTCCCGGGTCGCGGGCGCGGGCGGTTCGCCGCCACAATGGGCGACAATTCCCAAACGACACTTATCGCGTGTCGAGACGTGACGACAAGCCTCGAATGACGCCTACAATCGACAATGTACGCTCATAAAATCTTTTACGACTTCTCCATCAGAGTGGAACAAACGATTCGAGCGATCAGTGTAAATACTGGATAATCATTGTCAACTTAGTGAATCTATGTCAGAACATTTTATTTATCTATGGACTAATATTAGTCGACTGCCGAGTTGGTTTAGGAATATCGTTTCGATATCCGAAGATTCTAACCCCGGCCCGTACCAACAGATTTTTCGGAATACGCGTACATTTAATACATTGAATTTGGTAACAGTATCGACTGACGGTGAAGGAAAACATCGTGAGGAAACCTGAACGCTTGAGAAATGTTCTTGTAGTATCACTGTACGTGAGAAAAATATAGAACTGTGGATTTCTGGAGTTCTGGAGTGGAGTTCCACGCTAGTAAAAATAATTAAAAAAAACGAGTACGATTCGCGTTTATTCCCCCATCCACGGCATTCTTTAGTACACGCAAGCGCAGCCGTGGGCGCAGTTAGTTATGAATAAATAATTTTCGGGGACAACGTACCTACCTATTAATGAAAGATTCGAAGGATCGGATTCCGTTCGAAGGATTACCTCCTACAAATATACAAACTTCGTTCAAACCTCTGTACAAACATCTTTGTTATAATAGAATAGGTATAGATTAGATTTTTTTAAATAAGTACTTTTGTTTATGGAATATTATGGACACAATGTCGTTGACGATAATTTTCCTATAATAATCGCATTGTACTCAAGTGAGTTTCGTGTTTTTATAGATTTAGCACAATATGACGTAATACATGTGGTCAAATGAAAGTGACCTCGTCACCTCGAGACGTAAACAGACAAGGTCATAAATTACACTGAAAAGTGGACTTAAATAGAGATACGATTACTAACAGACTATAATACCATAACGAAAGCATTGCATGATAAGTGTACAGTCACGAACTTAGAAAACGGCGATTATCGCGAAACGAAAATCCATGACAACAAACGGCGATATGCTGACACAAGCAAATACGACTTCAAAATCACAGTAGCGATAGTCGTCCTCAAATGTGTCTTATATCACACTGATATGTAAGTCTGTGTACAAGTTTGTTTTTATTGGAGGTTTAGTAATTCGTTTTGAGAATTGTCGTTAAATATAGTTCCTTCGAGTTGTCGGTAGAGTCGCTGCTAGTACACGAATTTATTATAACAAAGTAAACCAAAACGAAACACAACTCAATAAATACCGTGCTTGGGTTCATTTACATAGATTTCACAATCATGTAAAGATCTTTTTGAGAATTGTACTCATGTTAGTATTTTAAATTATTATTAAAGTGTAACTTTTATTCTATCGCCCCAAATTTTTTCCTTCATCTATGGCATGTCGCATTACATTACATTATCGCAAATAAAATTGAATTTCATGTCGTGCAGTCAAGGATTATAATCGTAAATGCGGAACAATGTATATGTTAATGTGTGTTATTAAAGAATGTATGTCACATGTCTTCAATAATTTGAAATTTCAATTTCGATGAGGCTGTCCAAGCCGCTTTCAAAGATTTTATTGATTCGCACTCCCAGAATTTCTTCAGCAATGGAATCAATGAACTACCTATAAAATGGCGATATATTTTTATATTCTTTTCGTTTTACTTATTTTATATTAAACGCTAATTTTATATGTAAGGACCTATTATTATAGTATAGATAAAATCATATAATAAGTGAATACTTCACTTGATTAATGTGATAATTGATGACGCTATGTGAACCATTATAACACTGCACGTTTTATTTATGAAGCACACTCTAATAACCAATGTTATGTTGGAAATAGAGATTGTATTATACTATAACTAGATGCGCCCGCGACTCCGCTCGCGTGGGATACAGAATGTTGTCGGTCGAGCGCACGCGCGAATTGTGCTGCCTCAAAAATGCTTTTTGTGGGTGAATCTTAGAAGACAGACATATGATTAGCGCTAAGTTTTTTGTACGTATTTTTAAGATCTACAATTATGTAGTACATTAATTTATATAGATCTTATAGTTTACTTATTATAAGCCATTTAAGCATTTCGGTCACTATTCTTTGCTTAAAAATATATCATCAATAGTAAACTTAACTGATTTAAGAAAATGCATTCGGAATTTCGATTAACTAACTATATGGGCTAGCGGCGGATCTGTATGTAGGTTATACGGTGAGTTACAATATTTATACCGTCTAAAAAACAAATATAATCATCGGTCATAGAAGGTATTGCAACACTGTTTACAGCCCTTTAATTAAATAAACAAAAAATATACCTGATTGAGGAAATCATTCGAATCAAAATCGAATAATAAGCTTTAAGATCAAAACACAATTGACATTATCGTAAAATGTTATAAATTACAAAAAATCATTTAAAAAGTAAAAACGAATTTTAATAAACTAGTCGTCATTAATTATTTTTTATAGAAATATAGTAGAGATATACGTACGTGGATTTTTAAAACGCTATCTGTCGCCAAGTCGCCATAAAACGATATGAAAATGGAACATTACCTTCTTCAGACCAGAGCGGGGAATAATTTAATTTTATTATAAATTAGTCCGCCGTTGGCAAAACATCAGCGTTGAAGGAAATCCTTTCTTTATACGTTGGACTAGAGGACTTTTGTAACTGTTGTGTGAAACTCTGTATACGTACCTACATTTCTTTCCCTTTGTTTCTTTGTTTGTTTTTATTCGCATGATATTATAATAAAAATATGTTTACATTAATTTAGTTCATGTGTATTGTGTAGTGTGTACAGTTACTCGTAAACGAGTCATCAATATGCAATAGTTTCAGTCTTAATCACAACCCGTACGCGGATCAAATCCCATGAATGCTAGAATATATATATGTATATATATAATCAAAGATATTAATCCATTAGAATTAACAAATTCAAACTCTAATAAGACATCATTATATGGAACAAAATTTAATATTAAAATCGATTCATATTTACTAATCGAATCAATAATTATCTTTTCATGAGTGAATTTTTTGTGCTTAGCCTTCTGTTTTATTGTGGTGAACATGATTACGTTCCATTATTTTATCTATGTATGCATCTTATACAGTTTTAAAATATTGAATAAACAAAATATTCAAACAGACTGACTGATTCCGAAGCAATTTTACAAAGCTAAATCAATATAAGTACCTAATACTCATAAAAACTAAGAGGAAGCAAAAATTATATTATTTCAAAGTGGGTAAAAAACATGTCAGATTGCCGGTATATTGAATTAGGAGACAGACTGAATAATCCGAATAATACTGAAGATAAGCAATTAATTATTTATCTCCGTACTAGCTGTTCATGAAATTTTGTTCTTATGTGAACGGTTTGTGTTAATATATAGAAAATCTAGGTTCACTAAATTATATGAAAAATGCATTCACTCGCGACTTTGTTCGCGTTAATAACAATATCTTATATCTTTAAACGAGCAATTCTTGTATATATATATATATGTATATATAATCTGAATCTCGGAAACGGCTCCAACGATTTTCACAAAATTTAGTATACAGGGGGTTTCGGGGGCGGATAAATCGATCTAGCTAGTTTTATTCGTGTTTTCAATAATCAACCAACCAGTTCTATTTTTTTATTATTCTGTCGGTAAGATCGAAAAATATTATTCATATTTCATCAGTATGAATACTTATTTAAATATAATTTATAAAAAACATAATTTACCAAAAAAAAACGTAAAAATAAGTAAAATATAATAACAATTTAAACAATGCCTATTATACTTCGGGATAATGTGGCTTATTTGTGATAGAATTTTCAGAATCGGATCAATAGTTCCTGAGAATAACCTCCTACATCCAAACTTACAATCGCCAACTATTTATAATAAGGAACTATAGATTACATTTGTTTAGTTTCATAAGTCCACATTATGAAAGTCCATGTCCATGTGGATGAAGGTTATAAGTATTAAAAATAACAAGGTTATTATTAACACAGTGTATAATACAATAGCATGTGACCTCTCCTATATTACACTTCAAAAGCGCAAAATATTCCTACATTTTACAAAATATGTTTTTACGCATGTCAGAATGTCAGCGAAAGTGATATGTTTATTCGCATACTAATTTACGCTTCCTCCCTGTACGTCTTGATCACTGGTGCACGAATTTGTTGAAGACTACGCGAAGGCTCAAAATTCGCGCGCTTTGATGTGAGTTAAAAAAAAAGAAAACTCGAATAAGAGCGAATGTTGTCGAAACTGCGTATTCATTTACGAACGTTATCCTACTATTGCAGGTACGAATGTGAAGGATCGGCCTTAGAGGAAGCTAATACTTAAGTAGTTATAAATGCGCACAAGAGAAAGTGTAACATTGCATAGACCATAAATAAATAGATATTTAGAAAGAAAATTATAGAAAGAAAATTGATCAATGTTATCTGCTTTAATTACTCAATAATCATATTATTTCTCAAAAAGGTTTTTTCCTGGTAACGCCATATCTCCGCTATATTTTATATATCAATATAAAACTTTTATAATGTTATTTTTCACATTGAATGAAATCGTTTTTTTTATTGTGCGTATATTTTATTCTTGCCGCCAATGAATCATAGTATTTTATAATCGTTTTCTACATGTTTGTGTCTCTTATAAAGCAGCTGTAAATCTTCAAAATAATCACAGCGTTGAAGACAGAAAAATGACACGATAAATAAGTTTACAAGACCGCATGCATGCAATCTCATTTTGATGTACACATTGTGAATTCCGTACTAAAATAGATTTCAAATGAATGACACCGCGTCTTGTTGCCAAAATAATTCGAATAGCAATGTGGGCATTGACATTCTTTGCACGAAATTCAAGTGAGGTGTACCTAAGCGGAAAAAGGTGAACCCGATTACACATTATAACAGTACAGAACAATTTTTATCTATACTATCTTATACTAATATAATAAATCGGAAGATTTTTTGTTTGTTTGTTTAAACACGCTAATCTCTGGAAATACCAATTGGCTTCCAAAAACTATTTTTGTATATGATAGACAAATTCACGTGGAATAGTACAGGCTATCTAGCATTAGGTTATACCTCTTAGCTAGCCTTAAATATTGATTTTTGTTAAATAAGTCGGAACTAATAGCGCACCCAAACTGTTTCTGCGTGCGCTGGCGTTATGGTTAGTGACACGTAAATACAATGTTCTACAAAAATTTTGCTCCTTAGTACATCTGCAAAAAGTCCGCGATACCATATGCCTATCTCTTATATATAAGCCACAATAAGGTATTTTGTGAAAAAAGTCTTATTGAAAATTTAAAAGTAATCTGTGAGCATTATTATTACGCATGGCATATTAATCCTTACGAACAAAAGTTACTCCAACATCAAGACAATTTTATGACGATAAATTTTGCATAGCATGGCATTTACATATAGTTTTATGGCATTTTATTTGAACTCATAGTTATGTGGTGGTGTAAGACTATAGGTGTAGTGGCGCGAACGAGCTGTTTGAGTGGTGACGCATAACCCTGGCCGCATGAAAAAGATATTGTCTATAATAAAGTACTACAAATCATCATTCAGCGATTTCTTTGAAATTATACGCGCATGAAACCGCGTAACACAATTAATATTCGATAAAGAAATTGTAACTCAATGTCGTGTAAATTACGACGAAAACATGAACAAATGAAAACAGAAGAAAATAATTTGAGAATATAATTTTTATTGAGTAAAGTTTTTGGCGGAATCTTGATTTGGCGAGTTGTGGTTTTTTTTGTACATAAACTTCGTTATCTGACCCTATATTACGAAATATTGGTGGTATTTTGCGTAATATAGTATGATTATTGTGCACAAGTGAATTGAATTATAAATAAAAACTAGACGTATTAATTTTAAGTTGCTACAAAAACTCTGTATAGTTTTAATAAGGAAGCCACCATCTTGTTAATGTGTTGTTTGAACTCTGAAGATTAGAAAAATATTCTTCCCACGTTGACATTGGCATAACTGTGTTGAATTAAAAAAGAAAATAAAGCAGAACTTTATTTGTGTAATTTCATCGTTATATCAATTCGCAGGAATTAAATCTATCTTCGAGTAATAAACTTTCTACGTGTAGAAACATTTGTCATCTACCGGATACTTGCTCGGATGTTTGCACGTGGTTTTTTTACATCCTGGCAATTTCGCATCAATAATATCATTCATAACGATACCATTTGTCGGATATCAATTATAACAACCGTAATAGAATGAATGTGAAAGTTTTATAAGTCTAAGAATTAACTAGTAAAATGTTTTCTTTATTTTTCACAGCGATATACGATAATAGTATACGGTCGCATTAACTGTAGATATTAACTATATCGTGTTAATTTCTAATCAAATTAAAACGTTACTTTTATTTTTTAACTAATTTTGCCCCACGGTTTCACCAGTGTTCACCGCGCCGTTATTCTCACTTCCCGGCCTTGCCTACAGCTTGCCAGACTGCTTAACGTTCATGGTTAACGCTGCGCTATTTAGAATCGTGGCGTGAAGTTATGCAGCGTATAACCTACCTCAATAAATGATGTAAAGAATGTAAAAACAGTTTCAAATGTGACCGGTAGTTCCAGAGACTAGCCGCGTTAAAACAAACAAACAATCTCTTTGAGATATTAACATAGATTGAAGAGCTCAGATTTACGTTAACTGTGAAAGAGACAACTGTATATAATTATTACGATCTCCGTTACTCGGTCAATCACAATGATTCAATTGGTATCGAAAAGGAAACTCATTAACGGTAAGTTATCAATACGCGGGTCGCTTCAAGGCGAGCACGTGCTCGAGTATTATTGTAATTATCGTGCGCGTGAGTCAGACGGAGCGATGCGCCAGCGCATAATGTACACAACGCCTTTATCTAAACGCTCTCGGCGCGGTGCGGTGGCTATTTAACATTACAACAAGATTATTCATTACACACATAATTATCTAAAACTTCGTTTGTAAATATTTCTTGTAGATAGTGTGATTTACCTACGACTTCATGAAGTCGTAAGTTCCATTTCATTGAAAGTTTCCATTTCATACAAGAGCAAAACAAAGACAACAGACCTAAACTGGAAAAATGCTTTAGATTAGGTAGAGCACGACATTTTTGTCCGATTGGATCGTGACCACCGTAAACCAGGTGTACCACCGACCCCATCATAGTGACATTCTTTTTATTTGTCGCGTTTATGGATCAGCCAGTTTATATCCAGCTGCAAAGAGGTTTGCACTTTACAAGCCCGGTGAAGCTTTAAAAGCCGTAAAGGCTCCAGGGCCACAAAGACTAAAGGTATAGTCAGATAAAAAAAAAAGTTTGGCCGCCATGACAGCGACGAATTGTGATGGACTGCCAATCTCTCGCTTTTCTTCGTTGTTTTTGTATTGTACTGGGCTTACCATCAAGCGCAAGGTAGTCACTTTGCCGTGCTGATATATTTATAAAAATTGGGTTCACAGCTTCACCCAACGATTTCTATACATATTATAAAACTCAACGTTGCTCTGTCTGTCTGTTTGTTTATGTTCTTTTCACGCGAAAACCACTTAACCCATTTACATGGATTTTCCTTTTATTCATAGATATGTTATCAGGCCAGGTTATAGCATATATTTTGTTACATAAAGTAACATACGAATTAAGCAGTGACGATAATGATGAATCAATTCGGAAAAAGCGGCTTCTAAGGCTAACGCTAGGTAAACCATTAGATATATCAAATTATTTTACAACATAATTGTAGGCCTTAAAAAGACCTACGAAAAAAGTCAGCGATAACATATGTCTACCTTTTAAGGATCACCCACAATAAGCATTTTTGAATCAGCACAATTCGCGCGTGCGCTTTTCCAACAACATTCTGTAGTCCGACCGAACGGAGCCGCGGGCACTGTTAGTTATAAATAAAAAGGTGGTGTCACTAATCAAAGTAACAAAAATTCGAGCAACTTAGCCGAAAATTCCGATCGACATAGATAGCGTGTTTGAAAAAAGGTATTCAATAAATCTTCTGTGAAGACCAGCAGCAATGTGGACGACAGAAAATCCAACCCCTATACTCGTTGCAGATTTGACATACTGAGGAAATTTTACACTACAATCTACGGTTCGAGCAATTAGAGACGAAACGATAAATCACGAACAATTAAAACGATAAATCTTCAAAACCATAATAGCCAGCCGGACGATAGTCCGAATTTAAATGAGATAAGTGAAAATTGAATCTGTACCCATTCAGAAGACTCGCGAAGTTTTTAAAACACGGAAGTGATTAATGATAACATTTGTTACTATAAATAAAAACGAGAAATCATATGCATTGTATTTATTATAGTATGATGAGTCAGGTCACGCTTATTCAAATGTATTTTATTAATAAACAATCAGTGATTTACATTCTCATTTGTCATGTCTTTGAATAAACTGATTGCAAACATGTTTTGATTTTAAATTCACACGTAATCAACTAGTATTTTGTTGTATACAACCATCAGGCACAGTGTTGGCATTTTAACTTGCTACAATAAAAAAAGCTATTCATACGGATGGCTTTTTCAGGATTTAGTCATCGACAAAATAATAATAAAAAAATGTGTGCAGCAGTTCACATGTGTCAGAAGTGAAACCTTCAGAAAAAATATATTATATTAAAAATCTTTTTAAATACCCTAATTCACTGGGATTCGAACTATCGACCACTCGTGCGTAGTGTGTATAAAGTCTGGTCGTCTCGCACCACTACGCCAATCCGACGACGATTACAATCATGAAAATCAGGACTTGTATTAATCGTGCATAATGCAAATGTATACTATCTCATTCCCTCTTAGGCTAACTCATATAGATGTATATGGTTGTCTCTTTTTACTGTCGCTTTATCGTTTCATCGAGTTTCAAATCACAACGGTGGTAAAGAAGTTTTCACTTCAATAATTGTAAAAAAAATATATAATAATCTTTCGGGAAATATCATGGTAAGCATAGGTACAAATCCATAAACGACGGCGACCACAGAGAGATTGGTAAAAACTCTCGGCAGCTGGATATACACTGGCTGGTCCCAAAACGAGACAAACCAAAAACCAAAAGAGAGTAAAATTGGCGGGTTTATTACGATGCACATGATGATCACTATTTAGGCAGGTGTAGTATATGGCTGATACCGGTTGATCCACGAAACGCCTAAGCGAGTTAAGATCTGGTGTATGGTGGTCGCAATGCAGTAGGACACAATCATTGTGTCCTTCCACTCTATATCTTCAACACACACCGGACAACGAAAGTGGCACACGAGACGTTACAAATCCATCTTCAAGAGTAGCAACCTATTATATATCTGGCCTCAGGACTGTGGTCATTATGAGGTTGATTAAACATAGCTACAGATAGCACTGACCACTTAACATCAGGTTTACTGCATGCCTATTTATAACATAAACAAAAAAATCTTTGTGTTACATCATTGATTTCTTGAAGATGAGTCTCGTAGTTCAAGAAAATTAACAAAAAAGTAATAATTAGTGACCGACCAAAATTTCGGTTTCGGCCCAAATTGACCGAAACTAACATACATGACTACGTGTATTTACATGCATGCGATAAGCATACTGTATTGAAAGTTTTATTTAACCAAAGTGAAGAACCTAGATAAGTATTAAGGTATAGAAATAATTTGTAAATAAATTTCTGTTTTGGCTGAAAATTATGTTTTGGTCAATAGTAATAATACTTTAAAAAAAAACAGAAATAGACCCTTCTTATCATACAACCATAAATAATGCCAGCCATAATACATCTCCTCATTGGTTCACAGTAAACAAATTTACAACAGTAGGTATAAAATTGTCCTTTTTAAAACTTTGCGGAATTCTACTCGTGTAATATAATATTATTAAACGTAATTACGAATAGTTCATATGCAATCATGTCGTAGAGATTAAGCCGCTAGTAGCTAGGTCAGATGACAACGGACAGACGTGTGTCACACAGACGGGAGGCCTACCTCAACGTTAAGCTAAATTTTATGTAAAAACAAACAGCTCGTTCGACTTAAAACAGTTTTTTTAATAGTAGTACGGCAGTCAAAAGCAACGACAACCATTGAGAGATCAATGCTAGCCCATCGCCGGTCGTTGCTGTTATGCCAGCCTGCTGGCTGATCCTCCTAACACGCGACAAACTAAAAAAGATTCATTGTGGATTTATCACCACGTGTATTGTGGTCGCGTCCTAGTCGGGTATACATCCCTACCTACCCGCTTAATTACTGAATATACAGTGTACATCGGCTGATTTTTTTTCGAACTGACTATACTGTTAGCCTTAGGGGCCCTGGAGCCTTTACGGCTTTTACAGCTTTACCGGGCTTGACTTCATCGACTGATGCTGATCCCGGAACGTGACACGAAATTACTTTGTTTTGTAATATTTTTTTTCACAGATTCGAGAAAAATTTTGCAGCTTGGTTGATTATAAGCAAGTTTTCATATTTTTCAACTACGACTAGCTCTATATGTTATGCCTTTTAGTTCCTGCAGATACAGTTAGGAGCGCTACGACTAAAGACACGCTAATAATAAAAATATTTTAAGTCCTGACATAGCCATAAGATAAAAATGCAAATTACTTCTAACGGGTATAGACCAACAACTACGTATAACAGATAGAAAACTTTGTATATAATAAGAAATAATGACGTAAATAGAGTTTGATACATATTGGTCTTGGCGTCAGAAATAATCTCCGAATCAGTGGCTGTTTCAGAGCCTAAATTAAACAAATAACACATTTTTTAAATTTAAAATTTTGTGTATAATGTATGAAAACCTTCAACAAAATTGACATTGAAAAGCTGAAAATACAAATGACGTGAGTATAAAACAATATTAAATTGATAATAAATCAAAATGTAACCACAGAGCGGACATATTCAAATATTATAGGTAGAATAATTTCAATGCTGGCACACAGACACTACGGACATTACTCAGGTGCTCCCTCATCCCCGTCCAATTAATCTAAATAGAATTTGAATGCATTGCCGGTACATAGCAGTGTTTATATTCGCTTATTATTTTAGTGTATGAATCAAAGCGTCGATGAGGGAGGTGCGAAGCGATGACAGCGTGGGTGGAACTCGTACCGTGACTCTAGGGTGTGCCTCCCGCCCAAACCCGCGCCCCGGGCATTGCGGCAACGTGCCAAATACGAGCGCCACTGCACTGTCAAATACCACACATTATGATGCCGTTACAAAACGAACATCCATTCTTATATACATATGCGTAGAGTTTATTTCTAAAGTTGATAACTCGCAAATGTGAGTTTGTTATGTCGTGTGAATGTCTCGCGCGTAGTCTAGGCTTTTTTTGTGTGCATCTTATAGTTCGGTCAAGGAAAGAATTCACGTAGAATTGTTTTAGCATATCGTGAGAAATGTGCCATGTTTATCTTTTATTCGACTGCTCCTTTTGTCTTTGAGCTTAATACTTGTGTACTATATATGTAAATATTACATTGAAATCACAAAGGATTATATAAATAAATACAATGTAGTTTATTTATATATAAACACAACGTATTGCTAGCCGTAGAAAGAGAATTAGACAACTAACAAAATAAGATTTGCGATGAAACGCTGCTTTAGTGATTTTTTTTCGACAAAATATACAAAAGAGTCATAATTTCATCGAAGAGGTACTAAAAAGGTTCCTTAGATATGCAAAATTTTTGAGCGATGATGTTAGAGATCCACGTGGATATCTTGGGCTTTCCATGAAGGAAACCAACATATTGAAACCATAGCAAATTGTAAAAGCATCTAATATTTTATAATTCTGAATCAAGCAGAAGATCTGTCTCTAACCAACTATCAGTATGTTCCAGTTAATGAAATTGAGAGCCAGTATCATTTCTATGCTTCAAATGTAACCACCACCTTTGACCACATTGTCACTTAATAGTTTCTTGTCGGTTCTTCTCGATGACAGGGATGTTTTTCGAACCGGTAGCAGTCTTTGACATTGTGTCTGTTGACAAGTGTCTTCTTGGTGCCTAAATTGAATAAAGTATTTTTTGAGTATGATTTTGAATAACTTTACTCCCATGGATGGCATTAATGCTAATTTTACGCACATTTTGTATGATAATGAGAGTCAAAGGGTTAAGAGAATGATGATCTTGTTAGTGTTTCTTTGTAAACGCAATGATATATTATTATAAGTTCACGTGGTAGGTACCTTTGTAAACGTCTTAGAAAATGTCATGCTTGACTTTTATTCTTGACATTGACAGCTCTCTCTCTCTCTCTCTCTCTGATTGCTGTATTGCGTTAATACATGTGCTCTGATTGTAGAAATACAGAAATCTATTGTAATCATACTTGTCTTTTACAATTTCAACAAAAAATCTAACAGATCTTGTTCTGTTCTGATCAAAAATAGCTACTGGGCTGTAGAGGGTGAACGTTAGGAGATGGCAAGTAGACCCAGCCCGACTGGGTCACGATCAACATGCATATGGTGAAAAGCCCAACATTAAGATTCGCTTATGCGTATCGCGATTCGGTGTCAGTCGGTGCATATCCCGTTTCTATTTACGCAGGCCGGTATGGCAGCGGCGACGGTTGCCACTTTTGTTCAGATTGTAGTTTCGTTCGTAAGTTTCATTTCGTAGCGATCAACTACCGACGCAATAGGAGAAGATAGTTTATTTCAAGTAAAAAAAAAAAAAACAATTAGCAAGTTAGACATACACGTACATCGGATAATTTAGATTTATAGTATGTTTGGTACACTTAACGATCACTGGTCATGAATAAGTGTTTACATCCAAAGAACTAGAGTAGTACGCAATTGATGAATCTGGAGCAATGCAATTGAGGTTCCGTACAAGGTCACAGATGAACAGATTTCTTTGTTGCCCCCGATCTGGTCAACATCGTGTCGTGCCAATAAAAATGTAGCAGCAAAAAGTAGGTGTGCTCGCGGCTTCGTATGCGTTTATTATCTACACAGTAATTATATACATTTCATAATTCTATTTTTACTCATATTGACTTCTTTTAGGATACTTATAATTTTTACAGCTTATCTATCAATTTCGGAATGACATACTCCAGTGTACAAAACTTCATCAAAATCGGATGAATATAAATAAAAAAACAATTTTTTGAATTTTTTTCTGATTTCTAAAAGTATTATTGATAATAAATACCCTTGTACAAAATTTCATTAAAATCAGTCAAGCCGATTTTAGTTACCCAGACATACAAACGAATTTAATGTAAAATTCGAGATCAGTGGTCTGTGAAATAGCTATCTAACACAAAATTTGAAAAAAAAAATGGCATTAGATACAGACACAATTATAGATTTATTGATATAAATTAAGTTGTGTATTAATGTTTAACTATACTAACCGGTGATATGTGTTTTAGGGTTACCTTATAGTAACATAATATATGTACATAGTAAATGATATCTAGTTATTCTTTCTATACGCGTGCATTACTTAGAAATTAAGAATTTATCCAATATATCTTCTGTTTTCTCTCGTCTTTATTTTTAGCTAGCTGTGCCCGCGGTACTGCTCGCGTGGACTACTAAAAGTTTTTTTTTTTTTTGGGGAATCCTAATTATTTTTCAATAATAATAGTAGCCTGAGTTATACCTTATAACATCAGCTATCTGCCAGTGAAAATCCTGTCAAAATCCGTACAAGATAAGATCGGTAAGATCTTTCTAAAGGTACAACTGTTTCAGATATTACCCGGAACAGACAGACAGACACCTAATGTTAAGTGTCGATGTGTGTGATAATGTTAAGGCAACACTAGTCGGAGGACTGGTTCTCAAATGCAGCTGCCACCTAAATAGGTGTTTAGCGACTGATTTTCAAATAGTAGTTTCAAGTAGTTAGTCAAGCGAGCAATAAAAAATGTCATACCACCATGCTATGATTTCATCACGATGTTTTCCTTCACTGAAAAGTCAGGCTTATGTGATCATTGCTTAAAATCGATTTATATATACTATTATATACATAAAAATCTTTACAAACACACAAAATTATGTATCTACTTACAGAGACTTAAAGAAAGTAAACGTAATTTAAAGGATACATCTAATTAACGAAATCATTTTAAGGATTTATCTATCTTACTATCCATTTTATTTAGATAGTACACTATAACTTGTTAAAAAACATTTGAGAATACATACAGTTTAGAAATCCTGACAATATTTATTAGGCTAAAGGTAGAAATTACATTTGGTGTCATTCGTTGTTTACGGACCAAACGCTTCTCATTGTACGGATACAACGCGTGAAAGTTTATTCAGTTAAGAATTAATTCTGGTATTTTATTTACTTATCGCAAACTTTTATGTTTTTCGTCTTATTTCTACGGTGTTTTACTGTAAAAAGTTTGTTCAAGTACCAGAAATAAAATCTAAGGCTGTGTTTCGTATTGGCACCAAAAAGTCTATCGACGGTTAAAGTGAAATCAGGATCCGACATATTTTAACATACATAAGTCATTTTAGATTCAATATCAGTTTCACATCCTTGTGATTTAAATTTGTTAAAAATCATTGTTACGAATATGATGACCTCGTGAGATATTTATGAGTAAATTCTAGCAGTGCCCGCTGCTCCGCTCGCACGTACTACAACATGCCGTCGGTCGAGCGCACGCGCGAATTGTGCTGCTCCCGCTCAAAAGATGCAAGACAAAAATGCTAATTGTTCGTAATCATAAGAAGATATGAACACTTCTAAGAACTTTTTGATTCACCCTTGTACTATACTTTACTTTGTGAAGAGAATAAGTAATACAATTTATACCCTCTTCGACAGTAACTCTATACGCTTTCCATATGGCGTCGACACTTCAGCGAGTTTAAGTTGACTTAAGTTAATGAAGTATAAAATTGCATGTACATATTTTTATAAATGACTAGTATTTTCACTCGAATTCGTCTACGTGTTTTTCGTAATATGTATCCCAGGCCACCTCTGTACCAAATTTTATTGTGATCCGTTCAGAGGTTTAGTCATGAAAAGGTAACAAACGAAAACAAACCAAAAATACTTTATTCAATTTGGGCTCTAAAACACAACTACACTGATCTTACAGACATAGTTACTTTGACATTTACAATATTAATGTATAATCGTAAATCAAGCTCCAACTTTATTCAGTTTTGGTTACAAAAAAAAAGGAAGGAACGAAACCAATACGAATCACTAAATAAGACATCTTGTGATATAAGGTTGTCATAAATTTTGTTGTTCTTCAAGATTACCAATGATTAAATCAATATTTATAAGGGGATCCTACGCATTCTGAACTCGCCTTGCGCTTTTGTGTTGTGTACTCATCTATACATATTATAAAACTCAACGTCTTTCTGTCTGTCTGTCCGTTATGTTATTTTCACGCAAAAACCACTAATCTGATTTACATGGTTTTCCTTTAATGCTTAGATATGGTATCTGGCCAGGATATAGGATATATTTTGTTACATTATGTAACATACGAAATAAGCAGTGACGATCATGCTGAATCAATTCGGAAATAATACGCTTTTGGGACCATTATTTATTTGGCTTACGCTGAGTGTTAAACCATAAGAGAGATATTATATGAAATTAATGCACGACATAATTGTTGATCTTTATACAAACATTCAGCAATAGCATATGCCTATCTTTTCAGGATCACCCACAATAAGCATTTTTGGGGCAGAACAATTCGCACGTACGCTCTACCGACAGCATTCTGTAGTTCACGCAAGCAGAGCCGCAAGCACAGCTAATATTAATATAAGAAGCGTTCTAAGTGAATCCTCCAGAGTAACAACATGTGAAATTGTATATCTACACTAGTATACACTGTAGTTACGTTGTAGTTCACGTCCATCGACGCGATTTCCGTACACGCTACCACTGAGCCATCATTGCTTATTTTACAGTGGATGTTTCTTCGTGGATGTTTTTTTTTTTCGATCTGAGTATACTGTTAGCCTTAGGGGCCCTGTAGCCTTTGCGGCTTTTACAGCTTCAGCTTTGTGGATGTACAGAGAGGGTATATTGGTATAACATTTATTACAGTACCTTGTACATTTAATATACATTATTTACATTACTATACATACAAATGAGAAAAATAAATGTAGATGTATTGCAATACTCGGCAACTTTAACATTTTTTTTACCACAGTAACGCAGCCAAATCAAGGCTGTGTGGGCATTGTCCGCTCATACATGAAGTTATAAAAACTTTTCAAGATACCCTTTATCTTCAATGGCCTACTTCCTTTTGAACGAAGTAATTAAACCATACCCACTACTTGCACTAATTAGACGCAATGAACAATGATGATGACTCATTAGCAGATGGGACTGCCCGAGTCGCTTACTATTCTTATATATCTTCCATACGATATTTGGCATCTGTGTCGTGTCTATTCTTCGCTGTGATTCGACTACTATGCATCATGATGTGCGATTACTTACGCATATATGTAATTACATATTACATGTTTTGTTAGTCATTACACATGTTTCATATATATTTTATAGCTCACGGCATCATATATGGTGGTTGTTTTGATGCGCAGATGTGTTTGCAATCTGTTGATACCCACTCACATAAAACACATTAAAAAAGATCAAGATATATTTTGGTCTGCATTTCTCTCTTAAACAGTACAGTGAAACCTGGATAAGTGGGATCTGAAGGGACCTATATTTTTTGTCACTTATAGAGGGTTTTCATTTACCCAGTTTCCCAAATAGGCAGGTTAACATGACAGTTGTCTTATTTATAGAGGATCCCACTTTGAGAGTCGAAATGTACCATTTTTCATATAAAGCGTATGGAAGAGATTAGACTGTTTGTAAACAAACGCATCATAATTTGTCTAAACCTGATAAATTGTCCCACTTATACGGGCTATTGAGCTACAAAGTCCCAATTATAGAGGTAAACATCGAAACAATCAAAGAAATCAAATCTCAGTTACAAAGGTTTGAAAATTCCCAATAACAGGTATTTCAATGCAAAAGTGTCGGGTCCTCATTGTCCTCAATAACTGAGGTTTCTTAGATATCCAGGGCCCAATTATTCAGGTTTCACTGTATTACATTTTATATCACGCGCCCGCGACATACATCGCGTTAATTACAATATTTACTTAATATTATAAAGCGCAAGAGACTGTTTGTTTGTTTGTGCTCGCTAATCTCTGAAAATAAGAGTTTGATTAAGAAAATTATTTTAGCATTTTGTAGCCTATTTATTGAAGAAGGTTATAAGCTATATAGGTCAACGTCAAGCAGTCTGGCGAGATGTAGGTGAGTACGGGAAGTGAACACAGTGATAGGCTACACGGGTGAAACCGTGTGGCACAGCTAGTGTCAGAATATAAATTAAAATACTCGCGCGAAAAGCCACGCCCGCGTTGTTCTTTGTGAACGACGCCTTAAACCTATTATCCTAATAACGTAAAACGGCTAAGAGGATTACTACCCAATTAACAGAATGGATGGAAGGTCATTCTGTGAAAATATGGCGCATTATGTAAAAGCATTGCGAACCTAAACTGAACGATGACTCATTGTTACTAAATATTTCAGGTTAAACATTGAAACTATAACGGATATATATTTGGAAGCGATGATGGCTCAGTGGTAGCGTGTAAGACTTTGCGTCGAGTGACGTGAGTTCGAATCCCTGCAATGAGCCTGAGCTTTCGGTGAAGGAAAACATCGCGAGGAAACCATAGCATGGTGGTAGGACTTTTTCTAATGCCCGCCTAGCTAGCTACCACCTCCAAGTTGAAAATCTGTCGCCAAATACCAATAGGTGTGTTCCGGCAGCTGCACTTGAGAGCCAGTCTTCACTAGGTTTAGCGATTATCATCTTGGGCCACATCGTCACTTAAAATCAGGTGAGATTGTGCCCATTACGCCAAAGACAATATCGAAAAAAAAAAACGGGGTATTCCCCGTCTCTTATTATAGTAACGATAAAGTAATAAACACGAAAGAAAAGGAAAATAAAGTTTTGCGTATGTATGGAAAAACTGGGCCATTTCTACGTCAAACTAACAACATAAACACATTTGAGTTTTTTTTATAAAGGTGTGGCAGTACCTAAAGGAATATTATCTCAAAAACTACGTAAATATTAGTAACGATGACCGAGGTAATTAAATATAATATATGAAGTATAAAAATTACGAGAGAATACGAAGTGCATAAATGGATACATACGTGCATTATCAGTGCATTAAAAAAAAGCAATTTTTCATATCTTTTATTAATATAATGTATTCATACTCTCTTATTTGTTATTTTATTATAAGTTTTAAAACACCTGACTCATGTGAGTTATGCGAATTTAAGCAATTTGGTAAATAGTTAAGGTTATTTTTTCTTCGTTAAGTTCGCTTTGCCCGCGGCTCTATACTATACTTCTCCTAAAACTAAACTAAGACTAAAAACTATATGACTGTTAAGTGACGAATGTCGATTAAGAAACCATACAACGGGATCCAAAAAGAAATTGTGGCCTAACGGATACATTATGTGTGTATGCTATTTATGTATATAACTTCAACTTACGTGTTAGGTCAGAAACGTAAAACTTGTCAAGGTTAACATACCTCCTTGACATGGAGGTTTTATTGATAATTGGACTTGCGTCACTGAAGGGACGACCCGTGGAAGAGTATCATGTGACGTCACTGACTACATAAGCACTGACACGTACAGCTCTTTCCGCATTGCAAAATATTGTTAAAATACGGTCAAATGTTTTAGTGATTTAATAATTTACATAAAGTGAATCCTAGACAAATCAAATATACCTAGATGTGACATAAAACGTTTTCACGTAATTTATTGTTATCATAATCTATATAGTATAATTCCCCAAAATAACGTATTTTATTATAAAATGCAGGTTGCAGCAACCTTAAGTAAAGTTAAATGAATTTTGCGGACTTTGTTAGTTCTAGCTCATGGTTGCATGGGGTAGAACATTTTCTAATGCCCGCCTGACAAGCAGCAACAACCTTAAGTTGCAAATTTGTCGCAAGTACCTATAGTTATGATCGGACTTGAGAATCAGACGCCCCACTAAGCTTAGAGTGTTACCATATTGGGCCACATCGTCACTTATAATTAGGTGAAATTGTAGCCAGCGTTTGGCCTAAAAACCTATATAACAATAGAATTAAAACACTCAGAACGGCAGTAGTTGCACGCAGAGTGAAGCCATTTCAAGTTAGCCTTTAAAATTACCTACGTCTCTCGGTGCGACAGTGTTAAAAATGACGTCATAGTACAAACAGCTCCGGCAATATTGACAAAAAATGACTTACTGCACAGGGACAGAATCACAGTTATCATCACATAATCACCAGAAAATTTCCACCAGAAAAAATCTACAGGAAAACACTACCCGGCAGCTTATATTCTTACGTCAAACATAAATAAAAAACAATAATAATACTTATAAAATTGACAGACGCCATTACAATGAAATATTGCTAGTTATCGGAAAATAATTTATCACACTTTTTTAAAATGAAACTTCTTAGGTGATGATTCGATCAAGACGAGAAATGAAAGTGAAATTTCAAGGACGCGTTAGATTTAGGCACTTTTCATTACATGAGAGAGGAAAATGATATAACGTAGAGAGAAGGAAAAAGATAGCAATACATTGTATATCTTACTGCTGATTTACACTAGGTCGAACCGACAGTTTTATTGGGATGGTAAATGTGTCAGATTCATTTTGTATATGTATGTACTAGTAACAGTTATTAATAATAATTACAATACCATCATCATCCTTTCCTAGCCGATTTCGGCTACGGCGACTAGCTCGTTCTTTGGGCTAGATGTTTCGCCCTTAGGTGGCTCACATAACCTATTTTGTGGGAGAACGTGCGGCCACACGCGCACGTCAGGACACCATTGACAAAATTATAGGTTATGTCAGGAGGCGGTTTGCTTTTAAGATGGTCTCTCTTCAGGTCTAGTTGTCGCCTCCTTTCATTTTCAAAATCGTAGACCTTCGACTGAACATGACTCCTCCATTCTGTACGTTTAGCCGCAAATGACTCCCAAGAGGATGGTTCTATGTGGCATCTATTCATATGTCTTTTCTGGACATCTTTAAAGCGTAGGAACTGGCCACCGCGCTTCCGCTTACCAAGTTCGAGTTCAGAAAAGAAGATTCTCTTCGCCTTCCTCTCGTCTGACATACGAGACAGGTGCCCGGACCAGCGCAACTGGCGCCTCATCAAATAAGCTTCCATGCCACATACATTAGCCCATTGCAGTACAGTCGTGTTGCGGACTCGATCTGACCATTTGATATTTAGTATGTCGCGAAGACATTTGAGGTGGAACCTATCTAATATGCGTATATGCCTGCGGTACAAGCACCATGTCTCTGAGGAGTATAACATGTTAGGAACAACAACGGCCATGTACACTTTTATTTTGGTATTAAGTTTTATATCATGGGATCTGAACACTCGGTTTCGGAGCTTCCCAAAAGCAGCCATAGCAGCGCCAAGTCTGTTATTTATCTCCGAGTCGAGGTCACCTTTGGCTGTTATGCTACTACCCAGATATTTAAACTTATCGACCTTGTTAAGACTCTGCCCGTCGATGTTTAGATTGAGTGGTGACTGGTGTGATATTTCTATACCATACAAATAGTGATAATCTTTTCACTGATTTTCTTTTGTTTTGTCGCGTTACGGGATTAGCCGGAGTATATGCAGTAATAGAACGTAGTAGTAGTGGTCGCGACCACCAAACACATAGTTCTCCACATTGGTTTTCTTTTGATTTGTCAATGAACAAATAATGAACCATGTCAATTATTGCCTTTATTATTTAATCTAAATGTTTATAGGATGTATGAAACCAACACTAACTGGATACTTTAATTTCCCTATTTTTTGGTAAAAATTTCAATCACTTGCAATATTATTCGTGCGTTTGTGTTTGTGTTAGCAAGTGTAATTACGTGTCGCTTACGCACACGTCATGTATTTAGTTTTGGCTTCAACTTTGAGCGGCACGTAGTATGAAACTATCATAATAAGCGTAATAACTCTATATATATAAAACCTACTTAGGAGTGAGTTCATATTTCCATAAATAGCTGTTCCCGCGGCTCCGCTCGTGTGGACTACATAGTGCTGTCGGCCGAACGCACGCACGAATGGTGCTGCCTTAAAATGCGTATTGTGGTTGATCCTTAGGAGATAGACAGATTATGCGCTCACTAACTTTTTTGTAGGTCTTTTTAACGTCTAAAATTATGAAGAACATTAATTTGATATATCTCTTATGGTTTACTCAGCGTAAGCCATTTAATCGCTCCAAAAGAGTCTTTTTCCAAATTGATTCACCGTTATCGTCACTGCTTATTTCGTATGTTACTCTATGTAATAAAAATATATCATATAACCTGGCCAGATAACTTATCTATGAATTAAAGAAAAAAACATGTAAATCGGATTAGTAGTTTACACGTGAAAATAAAACAAACGGCAAGAAAAGCAGAGACATGGAATTTTATAATATGTAGGTATAGATAGATATATTTGTTTTATTGAGACGATGGTTCATAGCTATGTTAGGATCCGATAAGTGGCACTGTGGTCGAACCTTTAACTATCGAAAAGAACAGAACATTTTCCGGGCCAGCAATTTTATTTTCTAAACATTTAATTAACTTTCTAAAACTAGGCAACAAGTTGCTATTTTTTTACATAGTTTAAGGCGGTAAATGTTTAACTAGTATTCTTTGTAAAACATTACGGATTTCATCCGTTTGATAGAAACCGCTGAGAATACAATAGGCCACAGCACACCCGCAGCGACAGAACGAGGGCGTGCCGGGAGCGACGACCCCGCCAACTGATTAGATACACAACTGCAACTTTTATTAACGAACTGGCCAACACATGGAAGCGAGATTATGACGCCGCTTTTCGGCTTCACTGCCCGACCGGGAAAATTACTGATACCGAAAAAGTGTGTTTACTTTGAACTGTTCACCAAATATAGATGTGGTCGAGAAAAAAAACAGAGCATTGGCTACGTTGGGATATTATTGCCTATATTAAGCACGAGTTGTACTCCACGGTTTCACCCGTGTTAAATTTATTCCACCAATTCTCCAGACTGCTTGACGTTCATGGTTACTGCTCCACTCCTTAGGGTCGTAACGTGAAGTTATATAGCCTATAATCTTCCTCAATAAATAGTCTATAACATGCATTAATTTGACTGGGTTCAAACAGACACACAATCTCTTGAGCTTTATAATATTAGTATTGATAAAATCTGGGCGACCGATCATCACTCGGTATCTTGCAAATAATCTTGCAAATCTTGCTGCGGTCGCAGGCCCGGCCCCAGCCGGCGCTTAGCTTGGTGTAACATGAATCATCCTTTAGAGAGTGGTTTTTAAGTTATTTTCAATGGAACTTGTACGAAATTACTTCTCCAAATACATTTTATAAGTTGACTAGCTGTGCCCCGCGGTTTTACCCGCGTATAATTGATAAGAAATCGCCGATTTATAACACTTAAGTATAGACAGTATTTTTATCGGGCTGCCAGGGTTATGCGTCACAACTCACACGGCTCGTTCGCGCCACTACACCTATAGTCATAGACCCGAGCCGAGTATGAATTATTGAAATTTTCCATTATTCACTTTATTATATTAAATATAGATTAACTATTACTCGTTAACTTGTAAAGCCTACTTACCTCTGATAGTTTTCCTTTTAACTTCATTGTATATACTACTACCATAATATTTTTCACATAACCAAAAACAAACATTTAGCTAATAGGGAGGGGAACACTTAACTATAAAAAAATAGCACTTTAAAGCATAATGTTTCGCAAACGGATCAACAATATTTTTGAACGACCTATCCAACGTAAGCCCACAAAATGTGATAGACGAGAAAAAAAATAATTCCCACTTTATGTGTAGGCGTACCCAAAACATTTTTTTTATTCTATTTTTACCATTTCGTCGCCGTTATTAATATGTGTATCCATAGCAAATTACAGCTTTCTAGTACTATGAATCTCTGAGCTAAGCCACGGACAGACAGACGGAGATACCGAAACTATAAAGGTTTCTTTTGACTTCGGAACCCTATAAAGGTTATAGCCATTAACGTGTAGTCCTAGCTATGTCACCATGTAATGTGGTTGGCATGGAAAGATGAAAAATGTATTTATTAACTTTGTGCACAGAAACCTAATTGGATTTTCAAATTTCTTTCATAGTGTAGTTATGAAAACAGATTTTTATGTTCCTTTCATAGCCTTTTATAATAAAAGCAGTGAAAAATGAAAACGTATGCAACGGACTTTACGCTAGCCTTTGATACATACGGGCGCATTTAGATTTCACAATCCAAGGCGTACGTACGTACGTACGCATTACAACAGAAAATATATTTTATTTCGAAATCCTACAATAATTTCAAAAGTATTAGAAAGAATTACACAGTACCAAGTGGTGAGACCAAAAGCGAAGACCATCTACATATTATATTACAAAGAAATGAGATGCTTATTAAATATTATATATGAATGAACATACTAAAGCTGGGATCTCCAAAATGTACACCGCGACGCGTGTATCCCACACTGGGGCGCCTCAAATCGTCACTTCTTTTATGGAGAATAGAAAACAAGAACTGATACGAACTAAAAAATTCTAACATGTTTTTCAGCGATCCTCCGATTGTAAGGTTCATTCATCTAACAAGTTGTCTTTATTTCTGTGCTTGACTAGTGACATTGAACACACTAGAGCGCCACCGTAACAAAATAAACCTATAAGTGCACCGTGAATTAAAAAAGTTTGCAAACCCCTGTACTAAAAACTCGTAGGTGAAGTACTATTAAATGACTTTAGACTTAGCTTTTGTCTCAGCTTTTTTTTAATCGCAGCAAAACTCTTGCGCATATTTAGCCCGAATCATACTCCACCATACAAGACCACTAGGTATGTTTGGGTGTTCTGGTTATTGTGATCAATGACACACAGACTTTACGGTTACACCAACGATCGATACTTCAGGAGATATTATCAAGTGCTATTCAGAGGTCTCGGAACAATCTTGGTTGAAGAAAACAGGAATTTACGAATACTAAAAGTATTCGAACAACAGAATATAGATTAAACGTCACATTATTTACAAGAAATGGAAGAACAGTATGGCACAATATCCGATAAAAGGCGAGTTTAGATTTTTGGACCAAGACTCTTTACAACAAAATCGACGGTAGAACAAAAGCAATTTTGCATATACTCGTCGAAGTGAAACGTGTGGATACAAAAGTGGTGATGAAGTTTTAGCTAGATGGTAGGTCACGAGAATTGTGCTCGACTGGATCGTATTCACCATAATCGCTGTAGTGGCACGCTTAAGGGTGTCGCGTTCTGGGATCAGCTTATGTATATCCAACAATCAAGCAGAATATCTGTACCCGACTGGGTCGCGACCACCATGCACTTTGTGATAAACCTGTGACGGTGACCCTATTTTGGCTTTTCGCGCTTCGGTATCAGCCAGTACATATCAAGCTACTGAGATGCTTGCAAGCCGGTATGACAATGGTAACCGATTTTCGACTGCTGATCTCTAGGTGGTCACCGTTGTTCTGGGATTGTACTGTGCTTACCATCAGGTAGAGTGCCGTCACTATGCCGTACTAATTACGGTATACATGTCATGGTTGTGCCGACTAACTTTTTCTAGGAATTTGCGAGAGCTAATTTGTATTCAGCCATAAAGTAAAGGAAAAAAATGGTTGTCTCTTGTAACCCTCCTAAGAAAAAAACTCGGTACTTACAACAGTGATAAGGCATTTGAACGGATATCACTATGTGGAACGTGCAATGCAACAAATCTCGTTGGCCTTAGTGAAAACTGTACCAGCGACGTCCGTGGTATTAGTTCGACGATCTTACCATTAAACCACAGAGGTCGTTTTATAATAACAAATAAGTGCAACTTATAAGGAATGTTAAACGAAGGCCGTCAACTTGAGCTAACTAGTAACTATTTACTCCACGGGCAGTGAAGCCATTCTTAGCCAATAAAACCGAAAGTGTTACGTCACTAAGTTGTTATTTCTATAGCCACATTTCAAGCGTTATAATTAACTTGGCCTACCCTCTTGAATAATCTTTATGCAAATGAAAATATTTATCAGATCACTTACGTGGCGAGGTATCACCGTAAACTGGAATTATTGTCGCAAACTAATAACATTCTATCGGTGTGCCAGGCATTGACAAGAACCAGCTGGGACTAGTTATATTTAGTATATTTACTAAAACATCAACTGAGTATGTGATTAAAAATCAGGGATTAAAAAAATCCATTTTTTTATTGTTTTAGGATTTAGCATTTGGCCGCAATCTCTCCTGATGTTAAGTGATGATGTGGCAAAAATTGATAACACGCTAAGCCTAGTAAAATAACTGGCTCCCTAGTGCAGCTGCCGGAACACACCTGTAAGTGCTTGGTGACAGATTTTCAACGTGAGGGTGCTAGTTAGCCAGGCAGATATTGGAAAATACCCTACCACCATGCTATGGTTCCATCACGATGTTTTCCTTCATAGTAAGCTTAGGCTCACACATATTATATTTGTTAACTATATAATTATCAACTGTTAATAATAATTATGACTTGATAAATGATCAAGTGATAATTAACAACAAAACCCTGATAAAAAGTAATTAATCTATACAAATAAATAAAATTAAAGTGTAATGTCAAAATAACACCTTTTACTAAATGCATATGAAAGTAAATACAGTACCTATAGCAAAAAAAACATTTATTTTTTATTTTTGTGTGTCTGTTTGTTCAGTCTAGTATCCGAAATGGTTGGACCAATTTAGGTAACTGATGTTATAAGGGGTAACTTAGGTCATTTTTATTTTAGAAAAATAATTAGGGTTCTCCGCAAATAAAATAATTAACCTTTTTAGTAGTCCACACGAGCAGAGCCGCGGGCACAGCTAGTATATATGTTGAAAAGCAGGATAGTAAAACTAAGGAATCACCTAACATGAATTGCAAACAACATAGTTTTGTTGCTGATAAAAGCTAATAACAAAGGATAAGTACTGATTAGATTATAACCTTGTTTTGATATAATCTATGTGTATTGGAATAATTTATGAGTCATTTACTGACTTTGCACTTAAATACTATAAACTTTATTATAACTATAAGCAGTGATCATAAATACTATATAGGTACATAGAACAATATTTTATACATTTGTTACAGTACTGTAGACTATCTAAGCCAATGACAATAACATCTACCTACAACAAAAGTAATATTCATTATTACTTTTTTTTTTAACATGATGATTGATAATGTCAATTTCAGTTTTGGCAACCACATGAGATAACTTTATTTATGGTATATATTTAAAAAGTATGTTATTAATTTATGTTTATTTTTGTTAAAATAAATCGAACTTTAAATGGGAGCTAATGTCACAATGTTAATTATACTATGTCTATGAAATATTAACCATGTGAATGTTCCATACTCAGAATAATTTAGAGTACCTATAGAATATTGGTTTAAACTAATTTCTTGAAATAGTTATATACAACAATTATTTTAACACCAAAGTCAATGGTAGTATTACTTGGTTTAATTTATATTAATAGATACTTAGCCTATATATTTGTTAAGAAAGTAAACACATGAGATGCATATGCCACCTACTGGATATAAGTAAGAAAATACCAGTACTTATAATAAATTATTTCTATTAATTTTACATTAAAAACCTTTAAGATTCACCAGATAAAAGAGATGATTTGAACCTGTACTATTGAATCATTAAAACTCATATTATATACAATATAAATAAGAAATTCAAAAAGAAAATACCTTGCAATCCTTGTGCCTGTAACACCAAGTGCATCCAAACAGTACACTGACAACTGCCACCACCAGCGCCAGCGCTGGAACCACCGCATACATATTGCCATCTCCAGGCCATCCTGTATATGTTGGATTGTCGGCATCTGGAATTGTGGTAATAATCTTAAAAATATTATCAAACATATCTCTCTTTTGGTAGACCATTTCTGAAGAAACTGGGTGATGGATGGGGCTGATGAAACTGAGCAATGATTACAGATACCAATTTTGTTGGATGTTGGGGTACAGATTTTAGGGAAGTACATAATACACATATGGGTTTGCGATGAAGAAATAGATTCCTGCAAATTTTGGACAATGAATAAGAATGTATAAGATTAACAGTGGAAGATATTTTACTTGTATAGAGAAAATAAATAGCTAAGGTAAAACCACCAGTAATTGACATTGCACCAATAGTTGACACTTTGACGATGACAATTAAATATTAAGAAAAAAAAGGAAGCCAAAGACCGAGATGACCAAAATCACTGATTACTGATATATTTTTAAGGTTATAAATACATATAGGTACAGTCAGATACAAAAGACTGTTAACAAACTCAAGACTTCAAATCAATTTAGTATTAAAAGAAGTCTTGATACAAAATGCTGGATTAGGTACAGGGAAGAGTGGTGAAGTACTCTTCGCTGTACTTATTCCAGTAATTTGTGTATCTACTTTCATTACGTTCCTTTTTTGTGTAATTCTTTGCGCAACTATTACCAATTAGAAGTTCCCTCTAAGATGATTTCATATCAAACTATGTCAATAAACATACTAATAAATCTTTAAGGTGTCATCTACTGGGTATTTTACCTTGATACCTTTATAAAAAAATCATTTTTGAATTCAAAGTAAACCCCTGTCCTATTATGCTTCTTGTAATATGGAAAAATTACTGCCCCGCACATACCATATAAAGAACATCTCTTGAAAAATTATCCCAGATATTCCTATATAGTACCTGTATTCTCAAGTAGATACCAGACTAGATGGAATGGTTATAAACCATAATTATTACTCACAATGCTAGTCACACACATAAATCTATCTATGTTGGAACCATTGCATATTGATGGATAGTCTATGATTTTGATTGGTTTTTTATTTCATATATATTCAAACTTAAGAGAACAGAATAACTACTGCATTGTATACTCCTAAATAGAGTGACATTCACCATGGCATTTATCAGACATAATAACAACTAGATCACAAAGGTTATCAACTATATAACAAGAAAGTATGTAGAGTCCATATATAGCTATTTTTATTCTTTTTAATTATGTATATTCTCATAATATTATTTAATGGTACAGTTTTTATAGGGTATTATTGGGATTAATATGGCTAAATATATTTTTTTATTTAGTTATTTCTTTCAACTTCTCAAAATGTTTAACAGAGAAATCAGCATTATTACATACAATCAATCAAATTTAAAATAGCATACTATTAATCTATATTCTGAAAATATTGTCACATCTTTAAAAAGGTCAGGTGTTGTGCTAATTAAATATAAACTTTATAATATACATACAAAGCTATGAGAACCAGTTTAAAATCTGATTTTTTTGATAATCTGAACTAATTACATATTCATAATCTAAAAATGTGCTTTTACAAAACATACTTAAAGTTATTAAATTCATGCTATAAACTATGGTAATATAACATAAACAACTTTAGACCATTGTGGTTTTGCATAAACACATTTTTAGATTCTAAATATATTAATGGGTCAATTTATCGAAAAAAGCAGACAGGCCTCACTAGTTGTCGTGGTCTCATATCAAAATTAAAAAAAGAATTAGCAGTATATTAAAACAAACCCACTACTTTATAAGATGTGAAATGATTATTTATTATTTTAAGGGCAAGCTATGATTAATGAAGATTTTACTTTGCTTATAACAACCTATAGATACCTAAAAGAGAAATGGCTTTGTGATTATTAACTAAAAAGTGGGTAAGTGATTTCCTGTTTATAGATTTCAAATAGTTACTGGCTTTTTTCTTTTTGCATGTGGGTACATTCTATTTTACTATTGTGACCATGTTGTATTAAACTATGCTAATGAATTTTCAATTTTTAAGTAACTAAATTATTTACAATAATAATGCAACTATCTAGAAAATGAGCAGATGTTAATTTGAGACATTTTTTTTGTTATATACTTGCTTAGCATATTGTCTACACAGTACCTGATGGGCAGTACAGTGGAAGCATTAAAAAAAGACTTGTAATTTCATGTGCGAAATACATGTATGGTATTCTACACCAGATATATCTGAATAAAATGTAAAGGGTATTATTTAGTTTATTTTTTTCAAGTCTCACCAAATGGTAACATTTTTTGGTGCAGTAATAAGGTAATTTGGAGTTTTTGGATAATTGCAGTTTAGGTATAGTAAGTATGCACACATGGATATAAGAGACATGTTTCACCTCATAACCAGATGTTGTCTTTTGTAATCAAAACATTCAATGATTCAAGCAAAAAAATACACATTATTTTAGGACTAAGACAATGGTGCATATAAATTTGGTGAGTTTAACTGTTTAAATTAATAAAAAACATGGATTTTTTTTATAAAAATGACTCACCGTGAGGGTAGGTTTGCGGCGTCGGCCTCACTGGCGACCCGCATCCCAAGTGAAAGCCGATCAGGGCCACGAATAACACCACCCATAACATGCTCATCATTGTCACATTATTTGCACAGCCGTATTATTTTCCGTTTCATTATTTATCATTTTAATATATCATCACAACACAAAAATACACGGTTCATGACAGGCCACCACTTATTTAGAAATAACCGAATATCAATATTTATTTAGACAATTGAATTACAGGTATACTTCACGCCGACCGTCTCATTAATTTTTTACACTTAAATCATATATTTTCTATTAATTTTAACGCACATTTACATAAAAATTGCGCAATCCACAGCTGTACTGAACGCCATTTTTCTAAACTTACGTTGCCAGTTTACGTTTATTTAAATCTTCCGTGCGGAAAGCGATTATTGCAACACAAAAAATTTGTTCGGATATCCAAAATAATCTTAACTTCGTGGTAGTTATTCTATGCTACTTAATCGATAAATAACATTATTTTTTATAATATATTTGTAAGTCTAACCCTATATTTATGGTTTAACGAGATTTTTGAATCCTGTAAATTTTCTGTTTAGAATTATGGAAGTGAGGAAATGCTGTTTTGTATCAAGTCATTGGACACCTGAAAGTATTGATTACGTTCAAGAAAAGCGCTGTGATTTGGAACATTTATATAACATATAATTGCATGCAGCATAGACTCAGGATGTTATAGTTTATATATTATATCTTTGTTTCTTAGAATTTCAGTTTTTTTAGTAAAATGGCCTTTTTCGATTTCCGACTCGTGTATGAGTTATGAAAATCTATTAATGCAGTTTTTCTTACTTTCAAAATCATAGACATGGTTTTACATAATATATTTCTCTATTCTTCTATTCTATTCTATTCCCACTAACCGTTTTCGATGTTAAATTTTTGTGTAATGTACCGTTTTTTTATATTTAAGGTTTTATAGTTATTTTAGCCGTCTCTACATTAGCGGCATGCTATGATGGCCGTTTTGACACATTATAATAGTGAAGTGAATGTCAATTTAATTCCGAAGAAAATATAATCAAATACGAGTCTTATATATAAGTTTTTGGGTTTATAACTAGTATTGCAATAGGTATAGCTGACTAATAAGTTTTAATAAAACGAAAATCCAAATGTTTTCTTAATATATTTAAATGAACTCCATACACATAATTATATTTGCACACAAGAAAAGAAATTCATACAGAAAGACGACACAGAAAATAGTGCTACAATATATTTAATCAGATTCGTCCATATTAAATCGTATTAGGTCAACGATCGTATTAGATTATTTTCTTTATTTTGAATTTTGAAAAAACATGAATGCCGAATTGAGTGGTATATAAGTACGCTAATAATTATAATCTATTAAGATTCTGTTAAATACCTTTGTTTTTATTAGTAAACATGTGAAAAGATTTGTTCACGGGACCATATTATATAGTAAGACCATAATATACATGGTTTATAAATCGGTGTAATACATTAATTTTGTATTCTAAAATTATACATTCGATAAATTTCATGACTAACTACATGTCACTATGGACAGTAAAGAACAGCAAATTGCTCCTTCAAATGTTTTTGTTAATTCATACGAAACTTCATGAGCGGACAAACAATTAAACGACCATCATAGCGTGCCGCTACTACAGATTAAAATACTATTAAGCCTTGCGTCGATAAAGGCCAGTAATGAAGAATCGAAGCGAGTCGAAACTTATTTCTTGATTTTGGATTTATCCCAGATCTATCAAATTTTTAATTCATCGCAACTCATCATCGAAGTAGGTGGTTTTTGCGTGCTGGACAACTCGGATGATGAAATGTATTTATTTCAAATATTTTTTGATGAAGAAAAATAAGAGAAAAAAGATACGGCGCTCTGCAAATACTCGGTACGTGTCATAAATGTGAAAGAAGTAATTACGGTGAATTTCATTATTTATATATCCTTTTAAAAGGAAGTTGCAATTTTTTAAAATATTTTCAGATATGCAGATCAAATACATCAGATAAGAGTTAACAACAATTCTTCACTCATTTTGAACGACATCTACACGAATATAACAATATTGCCAATTTATAATTAGGTATTTCGTTCTATACCAAAATAGACTAAAATTCTACTTAGGCATTTTCACCAATTAAAATTTCAATCTAACTGACCTAAATCTTAGAGGTGGGTCGTACTAGCTAAGTTTTGTAATAGAAGTACTTAGTCCTAGTACTTAAAAATAATAGGTCAAAATACCTGTTCTACCTAGTACTTAAAGTATTTTTGTAATCTTGTAATTTTCCTTCCATATTTTGAAGAATTGCACACGTATAAAATTGCTGTGTATTTTTCTAGTCTTCTCTTCTTTTTATTGGGGCGCCGCTTACAGCACTTGCCAGTGTCAATGTGTTCGTTTTCGTAGTATTTTTTATATTCAAAGTTGGTTTAACAAGATGGTGTCTCTCTTGTTAGAACTATCTAGGAAGTATTTGTGACATCCCAAAATGCATGTTTCCTGTTATTATTTATAATCCACTTCACAAATGCATAATAACCACAGTATTTCACGCAAAATGCCACCAATATCACATAATATAGGGCCAATGAACATATGTCAATGAATTAAAAATAAAAACCACAAGCAAGCTATTATACAGCCGAGTTCTGTCAAAACTGTCAAAGATAAAAACGAGAAAAACATTGAAATTTGAACGTCAAGTCGACAAAGTTGTGTACTCAAATTCCAAATCTGAACATGTGTCAAACTAACCATTATAATAATAATATGTAATAATTATGCCAAAAATAAATATTTGCACAAACAGGACGAATGCTCGTAAACTTAGCCACTCTGTATAAATTAACCTTAAAACACATGTATGGTATAAGTGTTTTGTTTAGTAGATGTTTAGTTCAAAAACACAATATTCGTTATTACTCCGATAGCACTAAGAAATTATTGAAATTTCTAGAAAACATGCCGAAAGCTAACTCGGCCAGAATCGCTGACGCTCAGCGTCAGCGTCAGCACATATCAAAAAAGTCTGATAAGTATGGCCCTAGCACTGTATATCTTCAGGTACTTGGTTCGGGTGCGCGAGGAGCTCCTAATACTTTGTACCTCTTCACCGATCAAAAAAGGTAATTTAGTAATAAATATATATTTCTCATAGTAAAATGAATACAGATTGCACAGTACAACACAACCACTTAAAATTATTGATGTATGTATTTTATTTTCTTTGTGAATGTTTTTATAAAAATGGTATATTATGTAAAGATATAAAATAATTGCATCATTAATCATTATAATCATCATATACAGTAGATTAATGTGAGTATAGTGAACTGACATAAATATGGCAACTATATGGTAATAAATGTAGATTGAAAACGGAGATATAAGAATCTCCTATTTATTCTGTTTACCCTTATCCCACCTAAGTAGGGTCAGCACAGCATGTTTTCTTTTTCCACTTTGTCTACTATTATCTCAATAAATCCATCCATGCCTTTAAAATCATGATAATTAATGTACTTAGTTTTTAAAGGCAGGTTTTTTATTTAACATTTCCAGTACAATTCCATAAAAAAAAAAATTATTCACTAATTATTTTTCTAAATATAATTAAGCATTTTTGAGCTAAAACATAATTGTAAGGTTGTATGTAAACTATGACATTGAAATATTGTTCAAAATGGTGAAACTCATTGCAACATATTTTAAATCCAATGTAAAGTAAGTCAAACTTGTTTTTCTATATAAATTAAAAAGGTGAAACACGCATACAATTTTTAATAAATTGGAATTTTCTATTAACACACATTTTCTACTTCACACTGCTGAATTTCTCTTCTGTTATAATTTTTTTTATATATGCTGTAGCATATTTCTAGTTTTATAATGTATAAATATATATACATTTAGATATGATCTATGATTGTATGTTTTATAACAGATATTTGTTCAACTGTGGTGAATGTACCCAACGTCTAGCCCACGAGCACAAGGTGAAATTGTCACGATTGGAACATATCTTTATCACCAGTAAGACATGGAAGAACATTGGAGGTTTGCCGGGTTTGTCCCTCACTCTACAGGATGTTGGTGTTCCAAACATAACCCTGCATGGACCCGACGGTTTGGTAAGCTCATAATTTACATATTATATTAAGAGTAAAAATAGGCATAGTTCTTTGATCAGGTAGAACACCAAAAATACTTTTATCTACCTTGAATAACATTTTTTCTAATTACGTATATACAGCACAATTCATGTGCACCCTAGTCCGACAGCATTCTTAGTCACAGCGCACAGTGGACAAGCTAGTTTATAAAAAAAAAATATATAAAAAATTGCTTTTTTACTATCACATTTTGATAACCCTAATTCAGTAACTGTATCATTTGCATAAATCAGACGTCAACAATAGCTACAATCCAATCTCTCTGATTTAAACCACACATGACTATAATGAAAATAAATCTCAGAGCTTCTACTTATATGATCGATCACTCTTCTCCTAACCATCATCAAACAAGTTATGTTTGAACCCAGTACTGATGAATACTACTTTCTTAGCAATAAAAATTTGTTTACAATTGGAACTAACTCCCAGACAAAATGGTTTCAGCAATCTTTCCAAACCTTAATGAATTAATAAACTGATCCTGTAGCAATAATGAATGATGGAGTGATATAACTTTTAACATTTTGTACTGTGTAATATAAACAAACTGACATGATATTTCTCCAGCTGAACTATACATAAATAATAATCAGTTTATATTTATAATTAATATATTTTTAGGATGATTAATATCTCTAATAAAAATAATTAATGAATTAAATTAAATTGAAATACATAAATAATCAAGTTATGCCTACAGTAGGTATATAATAGTTGAATTGGGAAAATGCAGAATAGATAAGACAAATGAAATATAGGTTTATAAATTTTTATAAACATTACACAATTTGTGTTATTGGAGGCCATTCATTAATTACGTAAGGATGATTTTGGCGATTTTTGACCTCCCCTTGGCCCCATGTGAGGGTACATAAGATTTCTCAAACCCCCTCACTTACATTCTATTTCGTTTTTCAGATTAATAAAATGTAGTTAGGAAAGGATCGGTTACACTAAAGCTCAGTTTGACATAAATCGAAGATTTTTATTTTTTAACAGATAAGAAAGAAAGAAAATAAATTTATTGCAGAGAACATATGGTTTTTTTACGGCACACAGTTTTTAAAGACAAAAATTAACATCACATAAAAGTTAAAAACTAAATAAGAAACATTAAAAAGTCAAAAGTCAATAATGTTATCATATAAACCCATGTGCCGTAGTACCACTGCAAAGGGCACACAACTCAGCATAAGCTGGATGCCACTCTTCTCAGTGACCCCAGTGCTGATTTTCAGTTGCAGCCAATTTAGGTTATAATATAGATTATACTATATAGATAATTTAGGTTATACTCTTTTATTGCTATCAGATATAGATTATCATCATATTATTATTAGACAACTTTCTAGTCTTTGGAATATAAACAAGAATATCAAATAATATGCTATTGTGACCGTAATTATTAATGAATAAAATGAATTTAATAATTCAATGCTAATGTTGCTTGAAAATAAAATAATAATTATATATTTTCTAATAAATTAAAATAAGATTAATACGCGGGAAGAATGTACTATAATTGTTAAATAGGATGTAAATCGAAGTGTACATTATAGAATTAAGAAAACCATTCGACATCCGAAATGGAACTAGATTTCTAATATTAAATTTTGACTTACAAAATATTACGTAAGAATAGGTTTTACCCCCTTCCCCTCAAGATATGGCCACATAGAGATTTTTTAAACCTTGTGACTTTTACGTATTTAATGAATGTCCCCTTGCAAATAATATGTAACATAAATATAGCACAAATATATAAAATACAAAATACTTATTATTATTTTAGGATGAATTATATCACGCAACACGACGTTTCGTAATAATGAAGGACATGAATGTTACAATGGCGAAGTGTACACCAAGTGAAGATTTTGATGATAATGTTATGAGTGTCAAATATGTTTTACTGTGAGTTATTTTACATATTAAGTATATATTATTATAATGGTAAGAAGTAGCAAACAAGCATGCAGTCCACCAGATTTTAAGTGGTCACCACAGCCTATAGTTATCTGCAATCAGCCGCAGAAGGACCGTAGGTATGAGGCAAATCATAATAGGTTGCTACTACTCTGAGCCCTGTAGTTAAGCTGTAAAAAACGTCGTGTGGCTTCAGGGCCCTTATGGCAAACAGTCCAGTCAGATCGAAAAAGAAAAAAAAAAGAGTTCTGAGTTGGAACACCTTGTGTGCCAGTGTGTGCTGCTAATGACACCCTTTCCGGCAGAAATAGGTGTGTTGATAGTGTTATCTCAGTCGAACCTTGCACAGGTTCTAGTAGGACCTAGATGTTGGCTTGCCTGTTGCACAGTGTACAGAATTATTGAATCTATGAGTGCAATAGCGTATAGTGAGTCATTGTATCGTAATGAAACTATCTATTTATTAGTACCCTTTTTTGTCGTTACTTAACTAATAAACGCTCCGTGCGACGAAAAAACTTCGCTATTTTCGCTATCAAGTCGAAGTTCATTGTATGCGTTATAAAAACGAGCTGGTGAATAGATGAAATGTAAAATAAAACTTCTAGTAAAATATGACAGCGACAATAACATCACGCCTAAAAACTAGTTACTCCAATGGGTAGTTTTAAAACTGACAATAACATCATGTCTAAAAACCAGCCACTTAAGTTCATAGTTTAAACATCGCTATTAGCATCAATAGATAGTTTCGTTTCGTTGCCCACCGCTAGTTCTACCACTCTTATAACTTAGATAATGAATAACTTACAAAGTACTTAAAAAAAATACTATTAATATTTTTAACAAAAAACGTAATTTTAACAGAGGTCCTCATGACAGTCTACTAGGAAAAGATTTGAAACCAATGGCAAAGAAACCCAGAATGGACACAAGTCCAGACAAAGAATTCGAAGAGTTTATTCATGATGATACAGATTACTACAGACGAGAGATACGAAATATAGAATCCAGTGGAAAGCCAAATATTAAGGAGAAGCCAAAGTTAAAAGTTAATACTGATAAAGGTATATGACCAAATGGGAATTCACTTGTCAAATGCTTACAATTGTCTGCCTTAATTGGATTTAACATTCTTTGATTTATTTTTATGTACAAGGAATTAAATTTACTTTACGTCTAAAAAGTAATTTTTAGAGGTTGTATATTTAAAATAAGATTAAAATTTATGATAGCATAAAAACAAGAATTGTTATACAGGCAGTCCTCAACTTACATCATTTCGACTTAAGTCGTGTCGAGTTGCTTCAAAGAATATTTTGATAACATTCTTCAAAAAACACTATTTTTTTTTCGATTTGCTTAAATCACAGTTGACTGACCTCCCGAAGTTGAATTGACACGATCTTGAAACCTGAGGTTAATTTTTTTCTTGTCTTAATTTTATTCACATTGTGATAAAATCAAAATTAGTAAACCGATGAGTACCAAAAATAATTACTAATTTGATAAATAACTATTTTAAGAACTTGCTTCGAGTAATAAAGCTTATTTCTAATATACTAAATGCAGTTTAAAGTCCTTGTAGAACCTAACCCTTGAATTTTGTATGAAATGTATGAAGAAAAGTAACTCGACTTACATCGATTCGGTTTATGTCGAACCTAACATACCGTAAGTACGAGGACTACCTGTAGTGTACAAGTCTAATTCAAAATAATTGTTCAGAATTTTATATTTCTCTTTCACATATTATGTAATTATTTAGTCATATGTTACATTACTGCTATATGACAATAGATATCTTTAATATTAATCACATTAAATACATTTTTTTTTCAGATATTTTGAGGAAGAAAACTGAAAAAGTTCTGCATGAACTGCAAAAGAAATCTAATTGTTCTGTTGCTTACATTTGTACTTTAAAGGTACGTCTATATTAGTAAATATTATGTAAAACTATATATTTATATTTTTATGTTATATTGTAATGTCTTCCCAGCTACTAGAAGTCTGCAGTCAGTTCATTATACATATTGTGTATTTTTCATGGTATTATTACAATGTAATAACAGTATATAATTTCACGAAATGCAGCTCCTGTCTAGACATACGTAATGCCACACGTGTTGTAAATTTTTTATTTAATTTCTTGAGAGCCCCTTTTATGGTGAGAGGGCCCTCGTTCGTATTTCTATATCTATCAGACCTCTTGTAAATTGAATGCAATTGCGAATGAAATACTCAAAGTAATAAAACAGGTCATACCGCAATGGCGTCTCCCTAGCGAGTGTATGATGGATGGTGTCACACCTGCCCATCTCGCTCTGCACAACCTTCACAATTAATCAGTCTAGATATGATGTACTATGGCTGACTGTAGTTCCTATAGACTGTCATACTATGGTTTATTTCAATGGTAGTTTCCAATTGATTTCCATTGTGAGTTCTTTGCTAAAGCTAAAGATTTTTGCAATTAGTTGCAATTGCTCTGAGATTTTCTTATTTCGGATAATTTGACAGAAGCGTTTGGGTACACTCGACCTGGCTAAGTGCGTGGAGTTAGGCGTCAAGCCGGGTCCTTTGCTGGGTCAGCTGAAAAATGGACAGGATGTCGTCCTACCTGACGGAACACTAGTTCTTTCCAGAGACGTGAAGACTCCTGATGACCCAGGACCAGTGTTTATTGGTAATTTTTTTCTTAATATAGCTATTAAAATATATGTATCTGTGAATACCATTTAATGCGACGATGGGTCGGTGGTAGTGACACCGCATTGATAGACCTAGGTTCGAATAGTACAACGCCTAATATTTCAGTAAAGGATGGTGATGAATCCATAGTGTGGTAATAGGGTATTTTCTACCGCCTGCCTAGCTAGGTACCACCCTCAAGTAGAAAAGCAGTTGCCAAGCCCCTATTGATAGTTCCTCTAGGCTTAACGTTTTATCGTCTTGCAATATTACTGTTTCCTTTTAATTTTTGAGTTTCACCAACGACTCGACAATGATTAAGTGTCGGTCTTCAGTAGCCATCATGATGCAGTAGCTTAGGATCAAAATCTTTATACACTGTGTATAAAAGAAAAATAAGTCATTAAGTGTATAAATCCTTAAGCAATATTAAAAAAAAACTGTATACAAGCAGTTCTCGTACTTACGGTAAATCGAATCGACGTAAGGCGGTTCTCCTTTTTTCATACATTTCCATACAAAACCCAGGGGTTAATTTCTACAGTTTTCTGCAGTTCGCATTTCATATAATATATTATGTTAGAGGGTAGAGCCCAGAGACATTTCTTTGGAGATTTCTCTCTACTTGGGGTAGTTCGACTGGTGGAATACTTCCATCCTACAGAATATCTCGGCTAGATGTCCTATTGTTGTGTTCCTGCGGTGAGTAGGTTTTCCAGAGCTCCTAGAGTAGGGGGGATTAAGGTCGGCAACGCACTAGTGATATGGTATTACAAGCGTCCATAGGCTGCGGTAGCCGCTTAGCATCAGGTGGGCACTATGCTTGTTTGTCACCTTAATTGTATTAAAAAAAATAGTTTATTACTCATAGCAAGCTCTTCAAATACTTATTTTATAGAATTAGTAATTGTTGGTAATTATTTTAGATTGAGTAATATTATCATAATGAAAATAAGAGAAACAAAATAGATTAAACCTTAGGCATAAAGAATGTAACAATTCGTACTTATGACGTAAATCTAACAAAGGAACGGTATCAAAATTTTGCTTGACGTAACTCGAGAACTGCCTATTTTGTATAAGTAATTAGTGCTGCTTTTATTTACTTAAATGTTTTTTTATCTAGTTTTAGAAGTACCGGATATATCGTATCTAAAAGAGATAGAATTCTCAGCACATTTCGACAACGGCGAGAACCCTCCGGAGAATATACCCACTCTGATGGTGCACTACACGCCCCCCCATGTATTTCATCAACCTGCGTAAGTATGCCTTATTATATTTTTTTATGTAGACTATAAATTACAATGGGTAATTGGATTTTACATTTTTTTTAAATAGAAAGATCATATATTTGTTTTATAACAAAACTATTTTTAGGTTTATTTTGCTATAATTAAAAAGTTATGTCAAATTAAAAATATTTTTTTCAATCCAGTACCGAAAATGTGCCGATCGTTCTCGAACAAACCCGAGCGCGTGTGACGTCACAATGTTAATTTCTACTCATTGTAACACACAGCTCATACAGTGTTTTGACTCTTAATAGATTAAATTCCTTTAACATTATGACGTCACAAACCTGGCGACCAATCGTGGCGCGTTCGTAGTAATGTGTTTCTTTTTAAAATATCAATTATTTATAATTAATAAAAAAAAATATTTTAAGAGTTTTTCCTAATTGATCATTAATATAAAGCTATAAAATACATTTTTTTTTCAATATCCAATGTCCGTTTTTCCCGCAAAGTCTTGGTAAATTATAAATTTAGATGTAAATGTAATGAAAAAAATCTTAAGGCTTACTAATAGACAAAGCATATTTTAAATCGGTGGGTTAAGAAACGTGAAAAAAGAATGCTTGAAAGGAAATTTTACATGCGTGTATATTAAGGTATTATATATTTTTTTCTTTTTTTTAAGACTTTTGTCTTCATGCTAAATCTGAAATGGATTTTGAAAAATGTTTTGTATAATATTTTAGATACCGGTCATTCATGGCCCAGTTTGGTCCGAGCACACGTCACCTGGTCCTCAACGCTCAGAACTCGTGCCTCGGTTCTGAGGCGGTGCATCGAACACAACACAAGCTGCATCTACTCGACCCGGATATTTTTCCTCTTCTAAAGGATGTTAGCGTGCCCGCTGTGTGGAATGCTCATCCTCCAGTTCCGAAGACCAACAGCCCTATCAAGCTGAAGGGCTTGGGAGAGTTAAAGAATAAGGTAAATAAGTGCCTTTTTTTAAGGGGTGTAGATGTATGCGTTTGGCTTCTACTTCGCTTAATGGTAAGAAAAGATGAGGCCAACCCACGTTGGATCGCGCTTACATATTCTTATAAGATATTCCTATTCACTCTTCTCTGGAAGACTCCCAAGTTATATATATCCCAACATATATATATACATACATACATAAATCAAACCTCTTTCCCAACGGGGTAGGCAGAGACCACGTCCTTCCACTTGCTACGATCCTGACATACAACTTTAGCTTCCTCAACATTCATCAATCTTTTCATGCATGCTTGTCGGTTTAGAGTACTCTGGACCTGACCTTTCTTCAAAACGTCTTATCAAGATATATATATATATATATATATATATATAAGCGAAATACCACTCATCACGAGATTTTCGAAACTATATAGGTCCGATTGACTTGAAATTTAGCATAGTTACTCCTTTCGCCATGTAGACGCTCACTAAAAACGGATTTTGGGAAATTCAACCTCTAGGGGTGAAAAAGGGGATTGAAAGTTCGTATGCGGTGCAAACGTTGTCTTTTCACTTTAAATTGTCTACTTAGACCTTTTAATAAAAATAATGAAACACGTGTATCAGCATTTATAAAAAAAAAACACTGTAAAGTGTGTTACACCTTAGTAAGGGTGTAAAATAAGGTTTGAAACTTTGTATGGTGATTTTTTTTTTTGTTTATAGATTTCATAATAATTATTTACCAAACATGAAGCACATATATGCTCTAATTGAAAAATCCAGCTTTTTTTTAATTCTTCACCTAAATAAAATTAAGGAATTACATTTGTGATGTATGATTGTATAGGTAGACAAAGAAACCTTGATTGAAAAAAAGAAATTATATGTTATTGTTTTATCTATATGCTAACTGTTATGTTACCTTAACTATGGTAAGCGTTGCCATGGTAACGTTGGCCATTTTAATGATAATATGCTAAAATCCGTCGTTTTAATTCCGTGTAGTTTTTATTACCGGATTTAAATCTATGATATATTTAAATATTATTATTATTTAAATATTATAATTTATATTTAAATTATTATGACCGATTCTTATGAAATTTTGGTCAATTGATAAAAAAAAGGCTATAAATTTTTTCCATTTACATATTGTATAAAAATGTAATTCTTAACCGATTTTGATATATAAATTATCAATAATGGTTAAAATAACTACTGCGTAATAAACGCGCACGGAGACGCGGGCGCCCGCTAGTGTCTATATATAACCTATAGGTGGTCGGAAAGACAGACATCATTAGTGAATTCCACTCTTTAGCCGTTCGTATAATGAAGAGGTTAGGTTCGTGCGAATTGGTGGAATGTCAACCACATAAGCGTGGAAACCCTCACGGCGCGACATCTAGTTGTCCCACGGTGAGACGTGTTGAGCTGAATAAATCGTGCAATTCCTGTGCACACTCTACAAAGTGTAACATATAAAACGCATGCAGTGCATACTGCGATCCCTCAAATGTATTGTAGTATTTATTATATAAGCGAGTGTGTAGTTAACGACTGGTAGACCGTGAATAGTGCTTGTATATTGTGTACTGTGATCGTTGTCTAGAAATAAATCTCTTCATGGCAATACACGGCATTTTTAATTATCTACGGGCGTATTATTATCATCAGCTAGATACTTGTAGTTAGTATTGGTACAAGGTGTCGGTACGACAAGCAATCGTCGTGTTTTTAGATAGCGCTCGCGCAGTTCCAGAACATAATTAACATGGAGGGATCTTGCAAGGGCGACGGGCAACCGCCCTCAGTTGAGGACGGAGACTCCAATACGAAAATCGAGCTGATAGCTGGAAGAACTCTTACGCTCTTCCATCTTAGACCAAAGAAACAGCTTGATAGGTAAGACACCAATACTACACACCTATACTTTGTTCAACATAAGAAACGTTGCATGAAGTGTCCTTGGAATGTAAATTGTTAAGTCGTGCAAATTACATAATTTAACAATTCATTATAAAAAATTTGATACTGATAAACGTTATAAAAATATGTTTCACGACAAAATCCTAAATAACTTCTTCTATACCTCTCTTTATGTGATATGGATGGATGGATCCTATGGATTTGATTACCACTTGCAACGTTAATTTCTATGGTACTTAAAATTGGAGTAAACCAAAATAAATAAAACCATGAACGGAAAATTAATCGAACGCTATTGATCATTTAATGTATTAGATTCATTTTTACCGCTGCAACACGCAACGAAGAATATTTACTGGAAGAATTAACCTTGTTGTTTAGCGTCAGGCATTCAATAATTCATGTGTTGCGGATCGCGATCTCAATTGTTGTTATAGTTTATTTTTGTTATTTCATTTACACGTTTTACACACGCCTCAATCGATTTAAAGCATGATCGTATTATCGATAATATTTAGCTCTAAAATAAACGAAAATAGAAGAAAATCAAATCCCAATTTAAGTTATCTTACATCTCTAAAATAAACATTTGATATAATAAATTATGTCAAGCAACCTTTCTTATGGTTAACAAAGTATAAGAATAGTGTTCATTAAATATCGATAGTCGGGCTCCAAACTATACTACTAAATTAAAACTAATTTGATATATTTTATACAATTTGATTCACTGCTAGAGATCACGTGAATATTTTTTTTGTTAGCCTTGGTTGCTTGGTGATTATATAAATTGCAGTCTTGAGTATTTCGTATAAATTTATATATAGAGTATTCTTGGTTTATCAGTGCATCATTCATTATCTTTCATAAATTGGTGGCTTAGTAAAAATAATTACCATGTCGTTATTTAAATAAACCCCTTTCATATCGGTTTTTGATTCAGAAGACGCCTTTTTATACAAAAACAAATTGATACGTCGAGAAAATAAAACTTTATTTGACGAGGTGAAAATTTCTCGGTTAATAAGGCATCCTCTACTTTGAAAAATAACAAATTTTAGTATTTTTAAACGACTTAAAACATTTTCGTGTTATTATTATTTGAAAATTTAATACACTTTTAATTTTTGCTTAGTATAAGAGGCTTTCTATAGTTTAAAATATATTTTTAATACTTTAGTAGCATATAATTATTTTCACATTGCATACAATTCCTTTAACGAGTTTCGTATATTTTCCATATGTTAGGTCGGCAGAACCAAAACTTCACATCCAGGAATACATCCAAGAAACGATGGACGTCGACGGCTTCGTGGGCAGTTTGGAGCAATTCCGGCGACTTGTCGACAGTATGAGATACGCAAAGGGCGGATCGCACAAGGAATACCCTAAGGTCGTGTTCCTCGGAACCGGTTCCTGCATACCCAGCAAGACGAGGAACACGAGCGCCATTGTAGTGCAAATCGAGTAAGTAATAGATGCTAGGAACTTTGTTTTTTCGTTAACGGCACGAACATAAGCCGTAGCTATGCTGGTATGTGCAACTGTTTCGCGGCCACTGTATTCCATCCTTTCAACAACATGGAGTCTTACAAACATTTGCGCTGAACGGCTTGATAGCGACAACTAGCGATGTATTGTAGATCCCTCAGTGGTCGCTGTTGGTTTTGGAAAACCGTCACATTCTCGTCCGACGTTTAAAAAAAAAACAATGAACCAAAGCGCATCGTTAAAATTAAACATTATTAAGTAGTAATACGATACTCCGTTTTACTTAAAGTACTTAAGTTTACCCAAAAGTAGAGAATCTGCCTGACTTCTAGTTTGAAAACTTATGAAGTTAAATTTGAGAAACAAAATAATATAGGTACTAAACTAAAATAATAATTTTTACTGTCTTATCTTTTTATTGTAATTACTAATTGTAAAGACTAGTATCAAAGTATATTTTTAGATAAAAAATTACGATATTTTCAGTGAAGACCGTTCGATATTATTAGATTGTGGTGAAGGCACATTCGGGCAACTGGTACGTTTCTACAGTCCTAAGAAGGTGAACGCATTCTTGAGGACATTAAAAGCGATCTATATATCACACTTACACGCTGACCATCACATCGGTAAGTCTTTACTGTTTGTTATTTAATTATTATTACTGTTAAAAAATACAAAAAATCTATAACAGTCTAACAATGTTAAAGCCTGCAGTAGACAATTTTCGAAAAGTTGTTTTAAACACTGTATATGTTGTAATAATACCCGTGAATTAATGTTTATTAATTATTATACCTTTAAAACTAATATAGAAATATATTTTCATTTTAATATAAATAATAAAACGAAAACGCATTTTGGTCACGTGACCACGTGTGACGTCATCGTTCAGGCAAAGGTTAAGGACGCGCTCTTATTTTTACGCGCTTCAATTTGAGGTATAGAATCTTACTACTACACGCGCACAGCTCACGCACACAGCGACGTTTGATATTAGTTAGCGGTAATACTAGTGACACAACTTCATACTTTATTTTAATATATTCGTATAATAATAAAGTATGTTCCCACTACTTTTACGTTCTACGTTTATCTTAGACTAGCTGTGCATGTGGCTCCGTTCGCGTTGAGTTAGTTAGTTTTTATATATCGTGTCGGGCTACGCGCAGTGTATGGTTCCGTAGTTGCCCGTCACAATATACAAACTTAAAGAGAAGCTTTAAGTAATTTTCAATGGAATTTCTACGAAATTACTTTTCCAATTACATTTTATAAGTTGACTGATTATTATTCCTTAACTTGTAAAGCTTACTTACTTCTAATAGTTTCCCTTTTAACTTCACTATAAAAACTTCTAGAAAAAATGTTTTGACATGTCTAAAAACAACTATTTAGCTGGCAGGGGAAAGGGATACTTGACTCTAACAAAAATTAGCAATTTAAAGTTGAATATTTCGCAAATGGATCCCTGAAACTACAACTGGATTTCACATACCAGGCATATATTTTAACGACCTATCCAACGACACCTCACGCGATGTGACGGACAGGAAAAAAATAACATTCCCACTTTACGTGTGGCATATTTTTTTTTCATAATTTCTGTTTACCACTTTGTCGGCATGATTAACATATATACTCATACCAAATTACAACTTTCTGGTACTAAGAATCTCTGAGACATCGGACATTCAGACGGAAATAGCGAAACTGTAAGGGTCCATTATTAACTTTGGAACCCTAAAAATCATTTAAATCGGATATGTAGTTCTCGCTTGAATAGGAAATAAATGGACAGACAGACAGAGAGACGTTGAGTTTTATAATACGTAGCTATAGATAAAGATTTTAAATTTTCAACGCTTTTATAGGACAGCATTTTATTAACTAGATACTCAGAATAGGTAACCAGAAAGGTGACTTGAGCCAACCTTGTATTTAGTTACTTCCGTTCGATTGTAACACTGAGGTTGGCATCTACAATATTTGATGAAAAAAACAATTTGGGAGTTTCAATAAAAAAATCATATATTATAGGGTTTTTGTAAACAAATTGTAAAAGCAACCTAGCTTTTATAAATAACCTTGTAGGAATTGCTCGCTTTTGTAATATAAACAGAGTCAACCTCAGCTGCTATCTTCCATAGTAAAATACATCAAGGTTCTGTCACTCGAGGGTCTAATTGTAGACAAAAGAAGTTACATTTCATTTGCTTTGCAGACTGCTGCTAACAGATATATTTTTGTACAAAAAACGCAAAAATAGAAAGTTTAGTTGTAAAATTGAAAAGTATGTATAGATCCATAATCTAGATTATTGTGAAAATAATTTATATTTTTTTTCAATACTAAGTAAACTTGAGTATATGTAGTATATCAGGTTAATATATATTTTTCCTTAAAACTGTTTGTGTTCATTTTTGGTACCTGAATTAACCGTGAATCGTGTGAGAGGGCTACGTGAAAATGTTTTTTTTTTTTAATGAAAACCTATAAATGTTTATAAAGAACCATCCAAAGTTGTTTTCAAAGGTTTAATCTACCCGTGGATATCCGTTATATATTACCAAAGTTCAATTGTTTTGTAGTAAGCTGTATCGAAAAACTGTGAAAATTAACACTTCATGAGAGCGTGTGCTTAAATACATTATTTATAAATATTTACTTATTTTAATTATTTTACTAGAATTTCAGTTATGAAATTTCCCCAGGAATCATACAGTTTTAAAAGTCATTTATAACAAGATAACCTAAATAACACGGAACTGTGTATATTATTGAATGATGACGTCATGTTTTCTGAAACATACTGTCAGCTCGCTGGTTCTAATAAAAGGTTTTTACTTTTGTTTCAAGTTGCATTGTCTTTTATTTGGATACTTTCAAATAAATAAAAAAAAACGATTTTTATATTACATGTTACTATGTACAAAGCGTTGTGTTTATTTAAAACAACGAAATTATAGTAAACTCATTAAAATAAACAAAAATAGGTAAATATTATAAAAATTGAAGTGACGATGTAGCCCAAAATTGTAACACACTGAACCTAGTTAGAGAACTGAGTCTCAATTGCAGCTGCAAGAACACACCTGTAGGTGCTTGGCGACAGATCACCTTGAGGATGGTAGCTCACCAGGCTGGCATTACAAAATTCCCCACCACCTACATATGGTTTCGGCACGATGTTTTCCTTCACCGAAAGGCCAGGTTCATTGCGGGGATTCGAACTCGCGTTGATCGACGCGGTGTCCGTACACACTACCACTGAGCCATCATTGCTTCTGGATAATCGAATCTCCTCTCTAGTGAGTTTTAATCGTAGGTCTGATCGGCGTCATACAAGCTCGCCGACAAGCATTCGAAGAGTTGTCACCGTTGACAACTACGGAACCGTGCTACCTCCTCGCTCCCGGTCAGATTGTAACATGGCTTAACATGTACGACCAACAGTTTGAGAAGATAAAATCCGAGTTTACGCTGATACCGAACCAGAATTTGGTGAGATTAGTATTTTATATTTAATGATACATTGTCTACATAAAACAAGTTGTCATGAAGCTGTGTTGATTACAACACGCACTGGAGTACGAGACGTTCTAACTATACCCGCATGAATAACGGATTATTGAGATCTGCTAATTTAGTAGCCTTAGTTGAAGGTTAATTATCAATGGGCAAACGCTGCAAGATTTAACATGAGAAAACTCTGGATTTATGCTTTTTAAAATTGGGCCCAAAAATAGGCTTTGCTCCCCATTTCTATCATTTGAGATTTTATACAATTTCTCAAATAGATTAGGCGCCTCCTTATATTGCTTCTCCCCGTAGATCTGGGGCTGACATCAGGTTAACTTCCTACTTGCTTAAAAAACAGTATTTAGTATGTATGAAAATCTGAGAAAAAAAATGTTACATGAAATATATTTAATATTGAAGTTATACGAGGGCGCTGCAACGAAGACCGAGATGGCGTCAACGAAGACGGAGATGACATCAGCAGTGCTGGCCAGCATTGGCCTGCAGCAGATCAGCACGTGCCTGGTGTCGCACTGTCCCAACGCTTTTGGAGTCGCCATAGAGCTTGATAAAGGCCAGAAGATCACTTACTCCGGCGACACGTTGCCCTGTGGAGAACTCGTTAAGATTGGTATATTTTTTATACATTATAAAAAAAGTAATTAAAAGTAGTTCTGGATTATCCTCTTTCCTGTTGCTAATGAGCTCCCTGCTGAGGTTTTCCCAGGGGACTACACTATGGGGTTCTTCAAAAAGGGAGTAAATAGGTATTTAAAGGGTCGGCAACGTGCATGTGATGTAAATATGTAAATTAATAGCTTATTAAATTTCGGATCAAGGTGCTTCCATAAAATTCCACCATTACATTACACCAACAATTAAAAGAGAAGCAAATTTGACTTTGGCTTTCCTGAAATCTGAGAGGATTTTCCCTACATTTTTTTTTGTCCAGTATACTTTTTAGCGCCTAGTAAACAGTTACAATAAAAGTTTTGTTAAGGATAATAGTAATTTTGAGTATCATTTTATTTGCAATAGTTTATCGATGACACGATGATTTCCTACGAAACGTATGGGATTAGATTTTAGTGATTTGTAACATTTCAAGTAATCTAAACTCAGTAGGTCCAATTGAGTTTAATAATCCTTACAAGAAAAAAGATCGATTGGATTGTACTATTTTTCAAAAACAGTAAATGCTGGTCACAATGTCTCTAAAAAGTTTCATGTAGTTACAATGTTTAAGGTTAAAGAGCCTTGCATACAGTTCCGTTAAAAAAATTCAACCTGTATAAGGAAGGCTTATAACCTTCCTTAATAAATAGAATGTAAAATGGAAAAATAATTTATGAAATCTAACTGATAGTTTCAGAGATACTGATAGTTTAGCTCGTTCAAACAAATAATCTCTTGAGGTTTATAATTTTAGTATTGTGTATATCCAGGCGAGAATTCCACCCTTCTAATACACGAAGCAACAATGGAGGACGAGCTGGCGGAGGAGGCGCGTATGAAGATGCACTCGACGACGACTCAAGCGATAGAGATCGGGCGCGAGATGAGCGCGCGGTACACGCTGCTGACGCACTTCAGCCAGCGGTACGCGCGGCTGCCTCGGCTCAACGCGAACATACTCAACGGGAACAATTCTGTCGGGATCGCTTTCGACAACATGCAGGTCAGTTCTACTGATACGTTCTATAATAAGATCCCGACGCACATTACTGAGTTATCAGACAATGAGTTCAAGGACCTTTTACTGTAAAAAAAATATTACAAAGTGACTCATTATATGCACGGTGGTGATGTCTGGAAGTGACTCCCTCTCTGCGCATCCACTAAATTATAAATATGATTATTAACTGAAAATATTATTTATACATTTGGAGAAAAATAATTAAAAAAAAAAGATAAGCCCGATCAAGTTTCTAGCTGGTTCTTCTCAATGACTGGGATGTTTTCCAAACCGGTAGTAGTGCTAGACATTCATAAGTGCCTTCTTGTGGCCTGAATTGAATAAAGTATATCTTGATTTTGAGTTTTTGAACTTATACTTCTTCTTTTTAAATCGAAACTTTTACACAGAATTATGCCAGTGTCACGTGAATAGAATATTTATCTAATCTTCACAGTTTAAACAACGCTCTAACAAGATGGTGGCTTTCTTATTAAAACTGTCCAGAGAGTTTATTTGGCAACTTATTATTAATTATTTTCTGCACAATAACTAAAGTAAGGTAAAACCACCAGTAATTGACACTGCACCAATAGTTGACACTCTGACGAAGAAAATTAAATATTAAGAAAAAAAAGGAAGCCAAAGATCGAGATGGCCAAAATCACTGATTACTGATATATTTTTAATGTTATAAATACATATAGGTACAGTCAGTTATACAAGTCGGTTAACAAACTCAAGACTTCAAATCAATTTAGTATCAAATATTTAATTTTCTTCGTCAGAGTGTCAACTATTGGTGCAGTGTCAATTACTGGTGGTTTTACCTTATATTACGCAAAATTTAATTATTTTCTTCACAATAACAAAACTATATGATGCACAACTTAATTATTAATTATTTTCTGCACAATAACTAAACTTTATCATGAAAACTTAATTATTAATTCTTTTCTGCACAATAACTAAATTTTATCACGCAAAACTAAATTATTAATTATTTTCTGCACAATAACTAAACTATATCAAGCAAAATTTACCACCAATATTACATAATATAGGGCCAAATAACGTTAATGAAACAATCCTGGCTATATCGTTGTAATCTACAGATTTATGATGAATACAGTTTAATATATATAAAGTTGAAGGAAAATAATGGTAGTTTTAAGATTAAGTGCATTTTGGAAAGTTTAAATAATGACAATATAAAAACAAATATGTACAATTCGACGAATAAATAATTGTTACAGATAACAATGGATGATTTAGAGCTTCTGCCGCATATGTACGCACCGCTGCAATTGATGTTTGCGGAACACTGCGTTGAGATGGAGTTAAAAGCGGCGCACAGAGGGCGACAGAAGGAGAGGTCGTCATCGCCCAACTTATCCGGTATCGATAGATCCTTCACAGTTCGTAGATATTCCACGTCGTGTACCGATGACGTATCAGAGAGTAAAAACACTATAGATAATGATAAAAATGATACCGATAGTACCATAGACAACGTTGATAGTCAATCTGGGAAACTGTGTAGATAGGGAGATTAGTAGTATTAGTTAGTAATAGATAATTTATCCATTGTGCCATGGAGGGTAAAGATAAGCGAGTACCGACTACGCACATTAAAAGTGTCCAAGAAAATGGAATGTCCAATTAACTTGGAGCTAATATCGCAAAACTGCATTTTAGTTACATATTGTTAAGTTCAGGTCATACATTTTTGGTGCATTGTAATCTCTTCCATGTGGTTTTCATCAATGTAATGTTCTACAGCTGTGGTGTATTATTTCTGTAAACTATTATTTAAACACCCGAGTTCCGAATCTTTAAGTAAACGAAATTTATATCTTACATCCTTCTCTCTTATAATAGTTGTATTAACAAACACAATACATCAGATTTTTCATTACTCATCGTTTTCTTATTGATCTCATTAGGTTCTTTTACTCTCTCGAAATTTCTTTAAAATTTCATTCTTATTTACTCTATTAAAAATTTCTTAGGATTAGGATCTTCAATTTCGCCTTATAAAACCCATCCAAGTAGTCTATTTGCAACTGGACCACTATATCAGAATGATTTCTCAACCTCTAGGTTGACACAAAAAAAAGACGGGATGAAAAAGGCAGCTCCAATTCTAAAATGACTTTCTTAAAGGGCACGCTTTACGATGTCGTGGGACACCCGGTAGGAACGAAGTTCCTTTTGCTATATATTATTAATTATTAAATAATAAGCACAATGAAGGTACTAAAATTGTATTTAATAAATACTTGAAATATAAATAGTAAGTTTAAAATATATAAAAATGTGTTCAGGTTGGGTGCTTCAGTAATAAAATTACTGAGATTTTGTATAATAATATACTACTAATAACACAGTGCGAACACATAGAATCATACACGCCTTGAAAAATCGCTCAACCATAAGCGAGAGACAACAGAGAACAAAGTGTCAGAGACAATCTAAGTTGCCACCTAAAAGGGGCAAAGGAACATGTGTTATACAGCCAATGAGTATGCAAAATTTTCATTCCAATAAAATGTTTTAAAAAAAGAAGTTATTGTTTATAAAGTTAGGAAAATAAACATTTTATTATTATTTCCCACTTTTAAATCAGATATTAAAACTGTATTTAACAATAAATACTTGAAATATAAATAATAACTTTATATATTTTATATTCGTTTATATACAAGTCTGGCCGTCACACCGCTAGGCCAAATCAACAACAATAACATTAATGAAAATCAGGACTTGCTGTAACCGTGTATATTCTATCTCATTCTCTCGCAAACTAAATCCTATAAATATATGTTTTTGTCTCTTTTCCCGTATAGCTCCCATCCCGCGATAAGGAACATCGTTCTAAAAAAGTTTAAATTCAATTGTTATTTATGATGTGCAGATGAAGATTTTATTGTAAATAAGGCTACTAGCGTGTCGTTAAGAATAAACATTTCTTTAATTTTACAATAAAAATGTGGCACGTGCGTTCTCTAACCATACAAGATTATAAGATAGAAAACTATGGATAGCCAGATTAAAAAAATACACAATATCAGAAAAAATACAGTTGCCAGATTAATAACTATAAAAAACTAATGTTCCTGGATTGACCTAGAACCATTTTAGTTATTTATTGTAAAAGTTATTTTGTGCATTTTCGCGAAGGCTATTTGAAGTCCCATATGAGTCTCATTCCTTATTTTTACGCTCCATACATTGTGCCTTGCTACATTTCTGTTGTCGAATATTCGTTTACTATTTTTTCATTCGATATCAGTAAGTTTTCGAGTATGTTCATTAAGATATATAGGTTTATATTCAATTCTTGTGATTTCGTATATGCTAATTATAAATATATATATAATGTATATTTAGTTAGTGTTATCTTTACATAGTTGTTTGTTTTGTAAAATAAAGACAGTTAATTATATATAGTTCGTTTTCATTTTAATAATCACCGTAATGTAACCGGTAACCATTTTGAGAGTAGCCTTTTATCAATAACTTTTTTATGATAAACATTTATAAATAGCTCTGGGGAAAGAAATTCCAGTTTAAATTATAAGATAGATAGGTATCTATCTTATAAACCGAATGTGTACCGAAGGCGGGGCCCGTCCATAATCCAGATCATATGCAATATTTTTTCTTTTTTTCCAAATAATGGTATGTAATAACTAGTGAGTTGTACCCCACAACAAAGCGATAAAAACACGTATTGCTCGGAAGACTACTGCCGCGTCACTGTATCGTGTTGTAAAACATCGATTAACTATAGATTAATCGATGATATATGATCGATTCTTGGGATAAAATTATAGATTGTTTATTTTTTGTAGTTACAACCAAAACATTTTTTATCTCGTTACTTAAGTTACCAAAGTTTGGGACGACGCGAATTACTTTTTCATTTTAGTTGTAGTTGCTAGACAGGCTGACATACATATTCCGTACTCAGAAACAATCTATAGTTTTTGATTGGAAAACAGTACAGTGTAATCTCACTAATCCGGCACTATTAAAAACCGGAGCGTGCCGGATTATTGGAATGTTCGGATTACTGGGTTATACTGAAAAAGTCATCGGTAATAAATAAAATAAAGCATTTCATAGAGAACTAACTATAAACTAGTCTCACTTGAAAGAAACAATACGTTAGCACGTGCACGTGATAAGTTTTGAGGTTAGACTGCTAGTCGATGACGCAGCGACCAAAGCGCACAGGTATAGAGGGGAAAGGGAGGCGTGGGCGGAGGGTGCCGGATTATTGGACGTGCCGATCTATCGAAGTGCCGGATTAGTGAGATTATACTGTATATTTTACCAACACTACTGTCATACAAATAAAAACTCCATGTTTACAAGCTCACGCACAAATAGCGCCGCACGCAGAGATGGGTTAAAGTATCTACCTAGTACAAAACTGTAGTGTATGTTTGTTAGTAAATTGAAATATTACAGAGAATCATATGCGAAAGAGATCGCAGTCGTGTCGCGGCGTGTGTTCTGCGCCTGCGCAACACGCTAGGTACAGAGAAAGTAACGCATCCAGTAAGTACAAGATATTAAAATAATTCGATCTTTTACCACCAACATAAAGTAAAATATATTAAATTTGGCCATATTCCAATTATTATCCATTTCCTTTTTTAAAGTCGTAAATTTTGAAATATAATCATCATCATCATTTGCCTCCCGTAATCGCCCACTGCTAAGCATAGCGCTCTTCTTGTACGCCACTCATCCCGATCTTGACGTAGTCTCATCCATGTTTAATATGCGATTTTAACAGTATCGCCAACCCAACGAGATGGTGAGCGTCCGACTCCTCATTTACCCATTCAATCCGTCAACTTTTTAGTCCACTTACCGTCACTCTGCCTTGGAACATGCCCTGCCCAATTCCATTTTATTTTTGTGATAGTCTCTCCAACGTCTCGGATCTTAGTGCGACATCGGATCTGGACATTACTGACTCGATCTTGTATTTTGAAGCCAAGCATATCGCGATTAATGGCTTTCTATGCCATTTGTATTATATGCACAGCTTCAACTGTGAGCGTCCATGTCTCGAAATCATTGTCATGGTGAGCAGGACACATTGATTGTATATACGGTTCTTCAGGCATTGTGGAACGTCAACAGATTTGTTTTTTTTTTAATGCTTGACTAAAACTGAGACTATAAGGTAAAGTTCAGTATAGTGTCCAAACTCCATAGACAACCCGCTATTGAAACGGATTAAACAATCGTTTCCGTAGACAGAGACAGAGATAGTGATATTTTAAATTATTATTGTCATTTTATTCAGTTTCCTTAAAATTTACCATCGTAGACACGAACAAAATAATGTTCAGTGTCAGATGTACAATAACATATAAATTAACTACACTCTAGTTTAAAAAAAAAGATTCTCAGCCTCGACTATTTTGACAACTGGCGTGGCGCTTTTAGCACCAAAAAAGCGGTTAGAGTGATAAACATAAAATCCATAACCCTTTCTCTTTTGCTCTTCATAATTTTAGTATGTCGCTCTTTCAGTTCGTAGTGAAAGAGTAAATAATATCCCCAACTCTTTCAGTTATTCCTTCTACGATCGCTTCATTAGGAGGCAATAGGAATATGACTCAGTGGTAGCTTGTACTGATACCGCGTCGTTCGGTTTAATTTTAAGTATTGTTATAAAATAGGATTAAGACAAGAAACAAAAGGGATGACGATATCGGGGACAATTGGTAGAGCAGCGCGAAGTAAATCCTCGTCGCCAACAAAATCTGCATCACGTAAGCAAATTCACATCTACCCTCACAACATCATTATAGGGAATATGCATGTAATTTATATATAGAACAAGTATTTTTATTTGGACTCTTTATTACTGTCATGCCGGCATGTGGGCATATCGGCAGCTGAAAATTAGTTCACTGGCTGATCCCGAAACGCGAAATACCAAAACAGAGACACTGTGACGACTTTATCATCATATGCATGGTGGTCTAGTGGATCCAGTCGGGTACAGATAACGTCGCGTACCACCCCACTTGATTACTGGATATACCCCGGCTGATCAGTAACTCGCCACGCCTAAGTATGCCAATACAGCGGGTGTTACACACCTGGGGCCCAAGTCTGCTTAGCGAATAGTGTTTTCACTTGGTACCACTTGGTATTCTCCTATTTGTTTTCCATTCTATTGGAAAACCACTGACTCATTTGGTATTCTGCTTTCCAATCGTGTCTCAGTGATATCTCGATAATAGTGAAAATGGTATTCTGTTAAATATTTGACATTATATCCATGCACAACAGCCGCCCCGCTTCCCGCCAACATTAGGGAAGGTCGCGCTTTTATCGGTCGAGCTATAGTTATAAAACTTAAACATTTTGAGATGAAACGAATAAATCACTCGGCACTATTCACGATATCTATTTATTGCGTGCGCTGAGGTCACTGATACTCGGTGACAGCGCACCAAGATGGTGGCGTTTAAATGGCCCTAATCTCTTTGCAGTTTTAAAATATTTATTTTGATATTTAATATTATTATTTTTATGTTGTATTTTTTATGGATATGTACCAATGTAGATAATAAATTTAAAATATAAAAATAATTCATGCATATTCCCCAATTATACTACCATTATTAAGGAAGACGTAATATAATGAACATAAAATACTGTAACACGGCAATTGTTTTTTTTAAAGTGAAACTTTTTTCTATCGTCTCAAAATATTTCTTTCATCTATCGCATGTCGCATTACATTGTCGCAAATAAAATTGAATTTTATGACGTGCAGTCAAGGATTATAATTGTTAATTTGGAACATTGTATGTGTTAATGTGTGTTATTAAAGAATATGTCACATGTCTTGAATAATTTGTATTTTTTGCCCTAAAAAAGTTTCACTTGTATTGTGGTTTCTAAAAATCACACTTTTTTTTAAATATGTATCTACTATTTTACATACCATATATTTTACCATACCATACTATATTACATACATACCATATTACATGGCAAAGTGACGCAAATATGCCTAATGATAAGCACAGTACAATTCATAAACAGTGGCAACCACTGAGAGATCAACAATCCGTCTCCAGTCATCGCTTTCACGCCGGCCTGTGTAAATAGAAACTGGATATGCTCCGGCTGATTCAAAAATGCAACGCGCATAAGTGAATGAATATGACAGACTTTTTACGATGTATATGTTGTATAGATGACCCAGTTGGGTAGAACAGCCCTACTACCTCGCTATCGCCATTTCTTCTTGTATACCTTTGATGATAATTTGTTAATATATTCGCTACAGTATTTTAATTCAGTTTAATATAAACAATATGTTGATCGTAATAGGATCCCAGAGCGGGAGCGCGGCCTCAAGATCCCGTCGGGAAATATCGCCAGAGAAGCAACCCGAATATGTCCCGACAAGTAAATAATTATGTTTTGTTAATGTTAAGTGAACAAAAGGGTGGATATGATCAGTAATTAGTATATCAGACGAAGTATGAAAATAGCAGCAGTGACGGCGGAGTTGATGGGTAATCGGATAGTGTGGACATAACATAAGGAGGGATGAAAGTCAAGAGTGTCCAAGAGTGAAAAGAACGTTAAGTGTGAAGGTGGACGGATATATGTGTAGAGGAAAAAGAAATCATATTTTACGGACCCTACTTTGGTGGGTTAAGGGTGAGAAGAAATCCAAATTTTCTATCATCGGTTTTTTTTATTTATTTATTTTAGATATGCAGGTACTTGAATAATGCGTAATCTTAAGTTATTGATGTCACTAGTAGTAGGTAACTAGCTAGGCACTACGGAGGAAAATAGGTCACGCTTATAGAAACCCTAATAAAAACCAGTGATGAACTTATTTAGTGTTTAGTCTCTACTTTTAGTTATGCTGGGTTTGTGACTGACCGCGTATATCCACCAATGAACTGACGGAACGTTCAGTTGAACTTGAGAGTCGCAGTACGGCACATCCCTACGGCTTAAAACGGGCGAACGGTATAACCGCTCATTTAAAAAAAAATACGCTCGACAGTGTTCAATACACTACTCCCAGTAAGTCTACGAAATACAAAAAGTTTTGCTAAAACAAAATGCGGTGTATAAATACATATAATTTAATTTATTTATGGAATTAAATTCAAATAATATTTATTTATACATACCACACTTCCGCGCAGCTTTCAATTTGACCCTCTACTAAACGCGTCAAAATAAGTTTCTTCTTACTTTACTTTTCTATTCTCAGTGTAAGAGCCTAGATCAAGGCTGACCGAACCCAGAGGGGTTACTCTCGAAACTGATTCGAATTTGATTTTGTTTCTGATTCGAACTCGATCCTACAAGTCTACTCTTGAACCAAACCGAATCGAAAATCAAGATTGGGTTATAATCGAATCATATCAACGTCGTTATCTGTATCCGGTCACAGTACACACACAATTCACCGTTAAGTATTATAAATCTTTGCTTGGATTCTTTTAATTCTAACATTTTTACATAGAAATGCTAGATTGAAAATCGATCGAAGTTAGTTCCGATTCGAGCCACAGCACGATCGTGCGCTAGTGTTGATTTGAAGAGTGCCAAATCTCACCAAATTGAATTTTATTCGATTCGATTTAGAACTCGAACGCGTCAAGAGTAAGGCGACTGGTCCGCGGACTATGAAATAGCCCTCCAAGGCATTTCAATTTGCCCGCCAACAACAGCGGCCCGATGTCGCAACGCAGTTGGTTTCGGGCTTTTTAATTTTCTTTACTATTAAACTGTGTAACTGAAAGCTTTTTTCTTTTTAAATATAGGTATATCAATTTATATGATGACTGTAAACAAGTATTATTTAGTATCCGGCGCAAAGAATAATAATGCTCCTAGCGGTGTTGGCATGGAATTTAGATTATAACCCACCTTTCAAATGAATTAGGCATCCTTGATGTAGGCAATCCCTAAATTAAAAACGCAATTTACCGGATCAAATTTTGCTATTAATCTGAACTTACTTCAATAAGTACAATTAACAACGAATTTACAGCTTGCAGTGTGAGCGAGAATTTCATTGTAAGCCATGACGACCAAGGCTGTTTTAAGGTGTCTTCTAATACCGTCTCGGGTTATGTGATTGACAGTAAGTTATTAATTACAATAAATATTTACATTAATCTCTAATTAAAGGAGCCAATTATTGATAATTAAGACTTGCCAAGTTAGAAGTCCCATATCAAAGAAAGTAGCAAATTATTTTGTAAACTAATTGAAGGAACGTATGTTCCCACGGCTACAATTAAAGGAACTGCTATAGAACTTGGCACCTGGTAGATCTTAGCTCTTTTATCAGTGACAATTACTACTCTTAAAGTTGTTTCTAAGTAACATTAACCCCTTTTTCGCATTTATGTTTCTTTTGGGATATATCATACATCAGTGTAGGAGTATATGATAATAAAAATGAAGCTATAAAGATTGCCGTAATGCGCTTATACCACCAGCATCAGGTAGCAGCAGTCTCCTCGATATATCGTCATTAGGTCACACTTCTTTGTGGGCGTCGTCAGGCGCGAATACAAGAACATTACAAAAGTATACTCTCACAGTCACGGAATATCTAAAGAGGTGTGAATGGCCTGCCGATCCAAATGAAAATGTTTTATTTGGGGTTACACGCAGTGGCCACCAACCTCCCCTATAGCCACCCCGAGACTCGCTAGACTGGATAGGTTACCTCACCACTGCCCACCCAAAGGCTCAGCATCCAGTCCCAAGATTTGCAAGTCGGCCTGATAACCTGGTAAACATAACAACGGCAACCTCATAACCACAGCAGACAGCTAGAACGAGAATGATCTTCTCTCTTCGTGTTCCGATTGACAGAGGTCCTCGATATTCGATGACTTCAGCGAAAATATCTTCAAGCCGGTCGTTGCTGTGGAGAGTGCTGACACAGCACAATTGTTACTCACAAGCGACTTTCGTCTGTCGCACACCTGTTGCTATCACGCGCACCTAGTCAATTGTACTAGGTCATTAGTACAGACACGATTCTCCGACATATATAACTTAGGCGCTATAAAAATTTAGGTGATGTTTTAGTCATTTAACTACATAAATAAAATTTCATTGTTGAAAATCTACCAATTTTACTTTTCCAGCTCGTTCCAAAACGTTGAGCTCGGTCGCTCGACGCACTAAATGCGACGAAGTTATGGAGGTAATGTCAAACAATGAGAAAAAAATTTCAAGGCCCGTTATCACTCCACCCATACCAGGTTAATGCTCTTCTCCACTAACTTTTTCTGCTTCTTACATTTTTTTTATCGTCATAGGTTTGGCGTAGTAGCCACAATTTCTCCTGATGTTAAGTGACGATGTGGCCCAAGATGATAACACGCTAAACCTAGTGGAAGACTGGCTCTCAAGTGCAGCTGCCGGAACACACCTATTGGTGCTTGGCGACAGATTTTCAACTTGAGGGTGGGCAATGATGGCTCAGTGGTAGCGTGTACGACTTCGTGTCGATTGACGTAAGTTCGAATGCCTGCAATGAGCCTGAGCTTTCAGTGAAGGAAAACATCGTGAGAAAACCATAGCAAGGTGGAAGGGCTTTTTCTAATGCCCGCGTGGCTGGCTACCTTGCTAGCTAAATTGAAAATCTGTCGCTAAACATCAATAAGTATGTTCTGGCAGCTGCATTTGAGAGCCAGTCTTCCATTAGGTTTAGCGTGTTATCATCTTGGGCCACATCGTCACTTAATACCAGATGAGATTAACGATAAAACAAAAACCAGAAAGATAAAAAAACTGGACTTCGGTTTTTAAGTTCCTTTTGATCCGAGCTTTCCTCCTCTTTTTCTATAATTCCGCTCATATTTAGGACATATTTAATTTTTCGCTTTAAGCCAAGGGGCTGCGCTGACAGACATGACTATTAAAACTCGGCCACATATAAAGATTTTATGTAGCCAGCTCTTAATCTATAGGTAGATCGTGAAATATTTTGAGAAGAAAAAGTTATGCATTTTACATGCATGCATTGCCATCACTAGCAAACTGCTAATAATTTTCCACATTTCTAAATAATAAATAAGAGCAATTTTTATTTGACAATCAAAATTTGACCAGCCACGGCTTTAAGCCACGGGTCTGCGCTAACAGACGACGATTTGGACTCGGCTGAACATAAGGATCCTTTTACAATAGGAATCAGCCCTATAGCGAATGGCAAGGTTTTTTATGTAGCTAGGCTCTTGGTATACTACGTTTTTTTTTCGTACGATACATAACTTGGTCTATTGAAAACTTATACTTGTTAACGGAATTCGAATATTTTTGGTAAAACACAAGAAGAAATAACAATTTTAACTAATAGTTTTTCCTTACTTTCACTTTCGTCAGATCGTAGTCACACGGGCTACGGTAAACCTTTAGTGACACCGATGAACAAAAAGCTAATCATCCGAAGACAGCCTCAATCTCAACAACTGGCATTTTCAGGTGATTATAACATGTCCTTTTTTAATTTTATCCGAGATATATTAAGGAAAACTTAAATCATATTAAATATTCAATTTTCGTCTCTATAACTCACGTTCATAACCCTTTTATTTTATAAAATTACTAGTATAAAATTATATTATATTACAACCTAACCTAACCTAACAAGACATAAATTTTGATCGTGTTACGTAAGTAAATAAATGTATTTATATTACTGAAGTTTAAACAGATTAATCTTTCTCATGAGAAAACGCTCATTGTCTAATTTTCATATCCGAGTAAGCAATTACATTAAAACCTTGCAGCGGAGAATAATGATAAGCCGTCAATAAGTAAGGCACCTATAAATCGTACCAGATCGCCGATGCGGTCATTGAAAGGTAAGTAACTTGTGTATTATGAAATGCAACGCAAAACCCTGGGAAGCCCATTTTCATCAATTCCTCTTTACAGACCAGTCAGAACTATCTAGGGTGAGGTAATCAAATTAGAACACAGAGTACGAAATGAGAGGGCAATCGCGTCCGTGCCAACTTATTTTTCTTATTTAATGGCAATGTGTGTTTATCTACAATATGGAAAAAGCGTGATTTTTTTATATATTTTAATAAATTAATACATTAGTACATGACCATAACAAATAAAACATTGATAAAAATATAAAAATTGAACATCAAAATAAATATTTTAAAACTGCAATGTGATTAGGGTCATTTTAATGCCATTTTGGCGCGCTGTCACCGACTATCAGTGACGGACTTTGACGTCACGATTCGATTTGACCAATAACTTTGCGTTTTAAGATTTTAAATTTCTCTCGTATTTTTAACACTTGTTATTGATAAAAATCTATGAAACACAAGCGAATAAATTAAAAAAATGATAGGCGTATTTCTACAGTAATAAAGATTCCAAATAAAAATACTAGTTTTATACATAAATTACATGCATATTCCTTATTCTACCAATGTGCATTTGTATAGAATATTTTTCTAATTTTTAAAGTTCTAACAACGCTCTAATAAGTTGGTGGCTCTATTGTTAGCCCCCGGCTTACGAGCGTTAATCACTGAAAAGAACGCCGCGACACGTGCACACGATTCTTATCCGACGAGGGATAACACCCGTAGGTTACGGCGACTTCAGAGAGAGGTTAGAACTCGCATCGGCGAGTACAGAGGTCACCGGTGGGATAACCTCCTAGAGGGTCTCAAGCCCTCCCATCTGGCTTACTGGAACCTCGCCCGCTCTCTGAAGTTAGAAGCTTCCGCCCTGATGCCGCCCCTCGAAAGGGGCCCCGATCTCCCACCCGCGTTCGATAGCGACGATAAGGCAGAATGCCTTGCCGCAAGCTTGGAGAGCCAGTGCTCTCCAAACTGCGACAACGTAGACACTGCCCACATCGAAACCATCGAGACCGCCGTTCAGGAACTAACGACGATTCCCCCCGCGGAAACGCTAAACCCGGTCACGCATGACGAGATTTGTTCTGTTATTAAAGGCCTTAAGCCTAGAAAGTCCCCCGGCCCCGACGGTATCAGGAATGAAGTACTTAAACTTCTTCCCGATCACCTCATAGCTCTTTTGGTCTGCATCTTCAATGTAGCCATAGCCCACTGCTATTTACCAGCCGTCTGGAAAAAAGCTATAGTTATAGGTATTCACAAGCCCGGCAAAAAAGCTTCGCTTTCCGATAGCTATCGCCCGATCAGCCTTTTAAACACACTAGGGAAACTTTACGAGCGGCTCCTTCTGAACCGTCTCAAAACCGTTATAGATATTAAAAATCTATACCCTCCCGAACAGTTCGGTTTTTGCGCCCGACACTCGTGTACACATCAAGTGCACCGCCTCACGGAGCACATCACGAGCAACTTTGCCAAAAGTAGTATCGCCCCCGCCCGTACGCTTGCGGTCTTTTTCGACGTAGCTAAGGCCTTTGATAAGGTCTGGCATGCCGGACTAGTCCACAAGCTACATCAATTAGAAGTCCCGGATAGGTTAGTTCATCTAGTTCACGATTTTCTACGCGACCACACCTTCCACTACCGAGTGGAAGGAGTACTATCTACCGCCCACCCTATACGCTCAGGCGTCCCGCAAGGTTCCATTCTGGCGCCTTGCCTTTTCAATCTGTACGTCAGCGACCTCCCGAAGCCTCCCGGGGTCGAGGTAGGGCTCTACGCTGACGACACAGTCATATATGCGTCAAACAGACACAGAAAAAATCTCGCCTGCGCAGTCCCACGTGCCGTAACCACTCTCGGGGAGTGGTTTCGAACGTGGCGAATAGCTATTAATCCGGTAAAGAGCGCCGCGATTATGTTCGAACCGCATACATGCAAACTACCACGCACGGTAGGACCCCTCTCATTATTCGGTACGAATATCCCTTGGGCCACCAAGACTAAATATCTGGGTGTCACCCTCGACTCGAAGCTTAACTTCAACGCACACGTTACTATAGTCAGGAATAGGGCCATCTGGATCCTTTCCCGCTTGCGACCCTTGCTCAGTTCGGTAAGCAAAATGTCCTTAAGACATAAGCTCACACTGTACAAGATGTGCGTCCGTCAGATCTTGACATATAGCTGCGCCGCGTTCGCACATATGTCCAAACATAACTTTGCCCGCATGCAAAGAGTCCAAAATCGGTTTCTCCGTCGCCTGCTTGACCCTCCAGCCTTCGTTAGGAACATGGACCTGCACAGGGACATGAGGCTTCCCTCGATAGAAGCCTATGTGAAATATCTTACCAGGAGATACTTCGATAGCGCTTCGAATCATCCCAACCCGCTCGTAAAATCCACTTTGAACTACGTCCCAGACAACTCGATCCCCGTTGCCAAACGTTATAAACGCCGTCCGCGATATCTCTTTGTCGATCCCGATGACGACATCGAGAACGCTAACAATTTCTACGCGTCCGCTCCCGCAACACATGCGTGCTCGCGCCCACGCCCGCGAAACCACCGTTCCCTCCGCAGGGGACGTACGGTTAACTTCGCTCCCGCACACCCGCCACGACCGCCCTCCTCTGCGGCAACTCAAGCCTAGGTCCGATCCATCGGCATGGAGCCCTTGAGCCAACCAGCCGCTCGCGCGATACAAGTGACTCTACAATCACTAGCTTTCACAGCCATACATGACACTGCATTATACACACATGCACAACAGACATAGGTACATAGGTTCTGTAAGGGACCTTTTTTTTCTTTTTTTGCCTAGTTAGAGTAGACAAAAATTTCAGACCACTAAATACACATACACATGTTCCTTCCCTCCTCCCAGGGGGCAGAAACATGTATATATGTATAGTTAGTTTAGATCGAATTACGGATAGGGATTAGTCAGATCGCGACTTAATTGCATACGCGCAACAGTCAGAGCCGAGGTTCGGCCACTTTGGCACCCTCGGATGTTGTTGCTTAGCTTTCGTGGCTGAGTGCCCTAAGCGCTCGCCCCCAAGCCCGGTAAAGCTGTAAAAGCCGTAAAGGCTCCAGGGCCCCTAAGGCTAACAGTATAGTCAGTTCGAAAAAAAATAAAAAAATATATATATATATTGTTAGAACAGACAAGGGAGTTTATGCGGAAACTCAAAATGCATGTTTCTTATTATTAAGTATTTATAATCCACATCACTTATGCACAATAACCACATACTATATCATTCAAAGTGCCACCAAATAATACATAATATAGGGCCAAATAACGTAAGTTTATGATTAAAATGAAAACCACATCAGATAGTTCAATATCCTGCGCCAACGTCACTCACTACTTCCTTGTCAAATTTGTTATTTACCTACGTTAAATATTTATTTAACGTATTGATTTAAATTTCCCAGGAAACTGATCATAATTTTTTTACTAAAGTTACATGCAATAATGTGAGGCTAGATGACGGTACACAAATTATCTTCTTATATGAAACGCAAAGATCTGAATAATGCACTAAATTAGCCAAGACACTGGAAAATAGTTTTTGTATGAAAATTTTTCAATTATTGTTTATACTCATAAAACCACTACAACTAAATATGTTTATGTTTCTGCAGCAGTCAATAAAGAATCTTCTTCATCGTATATTCCATATAAACAAGAAACTTCAAGATCCAAATTACGTAAGTTTTGTATAAAAAATATACAATCACATAATATAATCTGTTCACGCACGGTTGCGCCATAAGTTAGGTTGTGTTCTAGCATTTGTTTCATCATTCATTTAATAAATTTAATTTATCATTGTTAGCAGAGCCGGAACTAGGGGAAAGCATTCGCGGTTCAGAGCTCCACACAAGAATATATATTTTTTTAATAAGAAGAAAGTACATTCTGACTCATAAAAAATATATATTTACGAAGCACATCCTATTTAAATCATCTCAAAGTATATTAATGATTAATATTAAAAATTATTCGGGACCTCCACTTCCTTGTTGCTCCAAGGATATCTTAACTTTAAATCCGGGCCCGACTGTTAGGTATAAAATCTTTAGGAATTAGAAAAAGGAATTTAGTAGTCGATAGTAGTTGATAATACTTACTTCTTGGGTATTATGCTTGATTCAAAATTACAGTAGGGTCCGAACATTAAAACTTTGGTGGGAAGATTAAGTTCTGCTGCATTCGCAATAGGTACGTAAGATTCGCCAGTTAACAGATATTGTCAAGCTAGGTTAGTCTACTTCGCTTACTTCCATAGCATAATGTCTTACAGTATTTTGATGTGGGGTTCGCAGCAGTTGAGGTAGACACCATATTCGTATTACAAAATCGGGCAGTTCGAGCAATATACAAAATGAGATCTCGAATCACTAAAGAACAAGTTTCAGGAATTTAATATCTTACCTTGCCCTCCAAATATATTCTTCATAATTTAACGTATGTGTGAAAACTTTGACAAGCTTGATTTTGGCAAAGACCAGCACAGTTTTAATACTAGACATAAACATAAATTAGTAGTAGGTACCGTGTTCTAGACTTAGTAAGACTAGCAAAAGTAATTTAGGTAATAGTGTTAGGTTCTATAATAAGATCCCGAAGCATATTACTGATTTGCCGGACAATGAGTTCAACGATCATGTCAAGCTGGTTTTGTTGTCAAAAGGACACGGACAAAGGATTATAGGATGGATCATTATGTGAATGATAGCGATGTCTGGAAGTGACTCCCTCTCTGTGCATCCACAAAATTGTCATATTTAGATAATATTATTATTAACTGTAAATATTATTTACACTGTTGGAAAAAAAGATGAGCCCGATCGAGTTTCTTGCCGGTTCTTCTCCATGACTGGGATGTTTTCCGAACCAGTAGTAGTGTTCGACGTTCATAAGTGCCTTCATAGGGCCTAAATTGAATAAAGGATTTTTGATTTTGATTTTGACCAAGTTCTGTTTACAGTTAGTCCTTAATTTACTAGAATTACACACCAGGTAATAAATATGAAAAATCGATCATACAATAGTAATGCAACTCACTGCGCCGTCGTGCGTCGCCCAGGCAGGACGAACTGTAACACAAGGCCCGATCGACTTCTATTTCAGCACGAAATCAAAACGTAGACATTGTGACGAGCGTTCTTGTCCACATAATAATATGGCGGGTTGTTCACCTCGTCTCCTGCCTGTGGCAAAGCCAGATCCTGTTTTGGCTCGCTATTATAGCGCTCGGTGTTTTGTTTTGGACAGCTACGAGGGCCACCAGGAGGTCGAGTATTACTGATAACAATGTTAACGAGAAAAGGGATACACACTTAACAGGTTTAAAGAACAATTTCAACAATAAACGTAAGTTATGATCGTTTTGTTTATAAGCCTAGTAAATATATAAATAAAATTAGTCTTGTAATTTTGCACAGTTTCTTTTTATATAATGTATTATATTTATATCTGTAAAAAAGTAAAAAATGAAAATAAGCTAGAAGGACTCGATCGCAAAGTTCTTCGGTATTTAAGCACTCTACACACCAAACCCGTCGACTCGCCGGCGCAAAACGACGTTTTTAATAACTGTTTAGGGTTTCATCATATCACTGCATACTTCAAAACAAATGCGTCGCATCAGGCCACACGTCGAATTTCGCCGGTGAACTGAGTGCGCGTTGGACGTGCGTACACAAGTCGCAGACATATCGCTGGGTAACCCGCGTGTATACATGGCGTCGAAAAGATTCTAAAAAATAATGCACTAAACAGCCGGGCTATGACGACCGGTCATAGAGTTCGGTGTGTAGAGCGCTTAAAAAATTGCACACTAATGTAGGTAGACACACAATTTCATTTGGTTCTTTGAGTTATCCTCGTCGTAAAATTATAACATACCCCCCATTACCATTACCATACCAATATCCATAACCACCAAAATACCATACCTTTGTCAATACAAAGGAAGATGTTCCTTGTCATAAAATAACAATGAAATAATAATAATGCAAATATTATTTCAATTAGAATCACCAACACGAGAGACATCGTCGCGATTAACTAGTGCAAATAAAATCAAAACACAAATATTAAAGAAGTTATCACAAGGTACACATTTAGTCACTGATATTTTGCTACCCATTAAAACATATAACGTCTCTTTCTTGGTAGAACCAGTGCAAAGTGATCATTATTTATCACCTATTCATCAACTCGACATAATTATATCAAATTAAATTGGAGTAGTTGTACAGTTTACAAGTGTTCACGTAATTTGACCATTTTGGGAAAATTAGAACTATACATTTGTCAGCGTATGATATCGCTAACAGGCCATTATAAGGCGTTGATTATTAAACTCGTACCTTCCCTCTGGAAGAGGCTTTTACTTCGTAGCTTTTATAACCTATTTATATAACCTTATAATAAATAAATGTATATATGTAGTAAGGTCTAAGCAAACAATAATTGATTTATCCGGTAAGATTGATCCAATTAGTATGAGTAATGCAAATCGGTGATTTCTAAAAATCTGAAAATACTTTTTAATGGCACCTTGATAATATAATGGACATATTATGTCCATAACGAACGTACATCGGTAATAGGGCAGCTCATTAGATAACTTTTATTAATTTTTCTGACAAATGGAGGCAAAAAAATTTCAAAAACGAAGAAAAAGATACCTACCTACACAACACTAAACGAATATTGATATTTTTAGAACAAGCGAGAAAAACGTCTGAATCAACAAGAAAATTATCAACGCCAATACGAGATATAAACGCGAAATATACAGTGCCATTTTACGGAAACCATAATTGTTAGTAAATACTTATAATTTTCTTATTCTGTATATCATTAAAAGTCACTATAATAAACCCTGCTAAGAAAGATTTATTATTAATTCATAAAAAAATATCTTTCGGAGTAATTTGTTTGACTTCACAAAAAACACGCGAGCAAGCAATTATCATTATACTTTTACTAGCAACCCACCCCGGCTTCGCTCGGGTAGCAGAGTAATACATATATAACTCTTTTGATTTATGCGACGCACGCCAGTAAAGCTCCCAGTCGGCAAGTTTTTTTTTTAGAAAAAGGCAGATGGAGCCCACAACAAAAGTGGGACATGCATTTAGCTTTGTACCCTTGTCAACCAGATAACAACACGTACGACCGTGTGAATAAGATTTACTGATTTTAACCACTTCAGTAGTGTAGTCGTTAATTTATCATCCGTCATCAAAAAACTGATTTTATACTTGAAACGAAGTGCGCCAAGGACCTTTAAATACCAATTTTTCCTTGTCAATGAATATTATTTGGTTCTCTTTATTTATTTACTTTTGTTTAACTTACCATACCTATACCTAATGGTTCCGATGTCGTATTTAAAATTTTACATCTTGGGATGTTAGATTCTTGATGTTAGATGATTTCCCTTAACCTCTTTGTCTTCAGGAAGAACTTTTACTTACACACAAGACGGCATATTTTTTCAAATAATATTAAAACATACAGAATGCTGACATTGCATGATATTTCCTTTCAAAATTGACACAATTGAGCACTAGTACTAAAACTGTTAGGGACATTTTCGTGTTCTGTAAGGCTCCATCTGCCTTTTTGTGAAATCGGTGATTTAATGATGATAATATTATAAAAATGAAGCGGGCATTCAAGAGTCATGGAAATTGAGTCTCCATCATTTTACCCTTAGGTACCTTATTTATTACAATGATTACTTAAGTATGTAAAAACTTACTCATGTATCTCAAAATATTTGAGACACATAATTTCAACCGTCAAACAAAGATAATACATACAGCAAAGAGCTTTCAGTGATAAACTTCAACTAGAACATATAAGTGCCTATCTTATAATGTCACAACTTTATAAAATGTACTTATTTATTTTTAGCAATAATTCACAGCAACCGTAGTTTCAAACCACAGTTGGAAGATATAAAAAGTTCATATTTTTTCCTGAATAAAATAAAAGATAAAAATATAAAAAAACCATTGGAATATGGTAAATCTATTTAATAAACAAAACACCACAATAGCTTCCTAAGATGGTGGATATAAATGTTTTATTGTAAATCTGTAAAATGAGTTCAAGTTAATTTTTAGAAAATGATGACAACCACTAAGAGAAAAGGAATTGTAAATTGTATTTCATGGTAAAAATTTAAGGTAAATATTTTTTGAACCACAAAAAGATATGAACAAATTTATAAAATAATAGTGTATTTATATGCATATTGTCATATATTTGTCTTAAAAGGAAACTAATAGAATTTAAATATATTCAAAAATACGACCATAGTTCCACACCTTTTTATTGGTCTATTATTTTATACCAAGGTATTTATCATATTTGCTTTATTTGTAGGTAACAGAAACTTGTCTCCTATATCTAGACCAAAGCCTGTAGATGAAACACAAAGGAAGCAGCAGCTGATGGATGTGAAAAGAAAGTTCCATAGTAAACAGTTTTGGAATGAGACAAGTAATTCAAGCTGATTTACTACCAGTTATTATAAATAGGTATAATGGTATAGATCATTAGAAAGAAAGGTAGAGATTTGTTCTTAATAAGAAATATTTTAATACAAATACTAAAATGTACAGTAATATTTAGCAAAATTTATACATACATTGTAGAAATGGTGGACAAATCATTGGGATAGTAACAACACAACCACAAAAATTGTTCCTAAAAAGATTGATATCACTGACTATATTTTATAATTTTTAATGCCAGTAAAAATTCAATGTTTTAGCATACAGATTCTTAGGTAAAACCGAATAGGTTTATATGAAGCAGATTCCGTAAAATTAAAGCCAAAGAGAATTAAAGCTTATATAGTAGGTAAAGAGTATGAAATAATAAAGAGTCCTTACTTAACATTATATTATTGATTTTTCACAAAATGACAGAACTATACATTTTTATTTCAGAATATGAGAACATTGAAGGCTTAAACTGGATCTCGTGGAAATGAACAGACGACATTTAAAATATCTGTATTTTATTAAATTATAATAGTGGTAGTAACACTGAATGTGAGTTTTATGTTAAAGTTTACGAGCATAATGTATCTATTAAAAAAATTGAAAAACAAACTTAGTTCTCCTTAGATCCTGAACCTTTGCCGTCTTTGTCTTTTTGCTCCTTGTCATCCTTCTCATCTTTATCCTTTTTTATAGTTGACATAGCATTACGGATGGCTTCACTTTGTGGGTCTACTCCTGGTAAGTTTTCTAATACACTTTGCAAAAATGCTGGATCATTCATAACCTCTCCATATTCTTCTGAGACATCCATGCTTTCTTCAGCAGCTGGAGCGTCTTGTTGCATGCTCATTTGCATAGCAAGTGCAATTTGTTCTTCTTCTGACAGTTCCATTGCTTCACGTCCCAAAGACATTGACATGGCTAGAGCCCTCTCCATGACACTGTTATCAGTGTCACCAGTCTTTTCAACTTCACCTTCTGTAGTTGCTTGCTGGCGACGGGATTCTTCCTCTTGACGCTGCCTTTGTTCCTCCATAGATACACGCAAAGCAAGAGCTAACTCTGGATCTTCATTAGGATCCACACCAAATTCAAATGGTGATAATCCTGAACCAGATGGGCCAGCTCCATCACCGCCAATTAATGGGCTTGAAATTAATGCTTCTGACAAAACAACACAACCTCCAGCTGGAACAGACACAAGATGACTACCACCAGTTGTATTATCCTTGCCATTTAAAGTGTTAACAAAAGCTGTCAACAATGGATTATTTTCAGTATCTTCCCCAAATGATACAACATCACAGTTTACTTTTTCTTTCTTTAGTCGCTTAGCAAGTTTGACCAGTTCTTTTTCATCGCTATCTACGGGAGAGCCCACGAAAACTACGATGCGCATCTTGTGGTTTTTTCCCTGACGGTGCTTTAAAGCCAAATGTGCAATTCTAATTCCGGTCAAAAGGTTGATATTGCCATTTGGTTGAACTCTATGCAGCTTTGATAGTATGCGCCCAACATCACTGGTCAAAGTGGCTAATACTTCGACATTTGCAAGCGTTAATAAACCAACGTTATTTTCCGGATTTGATCGTGTTTTGGAGTGACATACCAGATTGACGGCATCTTGCTGAGCTTGCAGTCTTGTTGGTAGGAAATCACCATTTCTCATATAATCACTGTTATCCACACAGATCATAGTACTCTCCAGGACCATATTGAACAATTATTTATTAATTTCCTAAACCGTAACCGTATGTAAAGAATTTACAAAAACTACCTATATCACGTACAATGAATGAAATTAGTACTCTGTGAACGAAACAACGAAATTGTGCTGTATAATCATAGATAATTATTTTTGACATTAGACATGAATTTCGAATTCGAAACCACAGAATACATTACTGGCTATATATAATTTTGAAACTTTGATATTTGTGGCGAATACAGATAAAAAATGTTTACAATTGAAAGAGGAAGCTAACAAATTTTAAGAAATCAATTTAGTAAAATATTTACATTTCATATAACAAAAGAGGTGCTTAGTATATATACGGTATAAATGATGTATTTAAACTCTATCTTGGTACTTAACATATTCGCCTCACTCAATTTCTATAGAGATCATATGGCATCCCGCCATACATTTAACAAGTGAACACGCGACGCTGTTCACTGGGAATAGGAATGTGCTCGTCATAATACAGTGTTTTTATTTAAAACTTTTATTTAACTTGGACTGTTCGTAAGAGTATGTAGATAACATCAAAAATTTGTAAACCATTTTTCGACCACTTACTGGCATCCGCTTGAGATGAAATTTGGCACATGTATGCAACTTCGATGACAATGCAATATTATTGTACCATCGAGCTGATCTGATGATGGAGCCGGGATTTAGGGACTTGAACTCCCTGATGTCAAATGGTAGGATAGTCAATTTTAGGCTCGTTTGTTTTGTTCTCATGACCACCTTCCATTACACATGATGACTAGGGTCTCAAGATTTTGCAGATTGCCAATGGAACTCGCTGATTAAAACTGTAAAGATAGTCGGCTCTTTTGTTATGTTTTCGTAAGCTTCTTCCATTACACATGATGACGAGAGTCTGTAGGTAGAGCTAAAATATTGCCAATGGAACTCTATGATGTAAACTGCAAAGATAGTCGGGTTTGGGCTCTTTTGTTTTGTTCTAATGAGCCTTATCCATTGCACATCATTATGTGTAACAATCGCCACTAGAACTTCTTGATGGCAAATGATCTTCATATTTTATTTGCATTCAATTTTCTTTTATTCGAACATTATAGGCAGGCCTCATGGTGCAGTGGTAGTAAGCCTACTATTGAGTCGAGAGGTCACAGTTTCGATCCCTGTCCATAACTGACTTTTATGTGATGATCATAATTGTCAGTCGTTTATCTGGGTGTTAAATTTATCTATATTTATGTATGGTATATCAGCCGTTTAATTACCATAATACAAGCTATGCTTAGTATGGAATTAAAATGACCGTGTGTGAAATTGTTTCCCTATATTTATTAGGAACTGCTGTGTACAGGCCTGGCTTGTATTACACTAAGGTTGCATCGGGATGTAAGGATTTCAAATTGCAGACTATATCGTCATTATAGAAATGTTTCATTGATTATTACTTTTACTTTTTTCTTCACGATCATTTTTTATTTTAGTTAGTCACTGTACATATGTTTAGTTTCAAAATGATAGGATTGATAAGCTACAATAAGTACGCACACAATAACTCGCAAGCACACACACACACACACTAACTCAAACGCGCGCGCGCTTACACACTCACTCACACGAGCGCACGCACGCATGCACAGGCATGCAAACTTACACACATACACAATCGAGAGCGCACGCATTCACGCATACACACATACACAGGTACGCAAACACACGTTCATTTACACAAACACAAGAGCGCGCTCACGCAAGCACGCACGCACGCACACACACACAAGTATGCGCCAGAAAACAGAACAAGCATATTTTTTTATTTTACTTGTTTATACTACTTTTATAACTATGATATTCTATTTTGGATTTATTTATAAAATATATTGTATTATTTTACAAACATTTATGCTGTTGGGTTTACAAATAAATAAATAAAAAACTCGAACGGTTTACTATTAGTCACTGAAGAGTTCCACTATCCATCTCCTGGCTTCATCAACGGACACTCGTAACCAAGCCCAATCTATTGGACTCGTCAAAACTAATCATATGAGCCCAAACTCGAAGGGTTTACTAGTAGCTCCTGAAGAGTTCCACTATCCACCTCCTGGCTTCATCATCAGATCACTTCCAAGATACCAAATTATAGTTTTGTTATCGAGACTACACATAAATATAAAGTTTCATTTCGATACGCCAATTACAAGTATGGTAAAATTGGCTTATCCATGTTATTATTTACAATTCACTTTACTTGTGCACAATAAACAAACTAAAGTTTATTTATGCAAAATTCCCCCTGTATTACACAATATAGGGTCAAAAACACAATTTTATGAATAAAAAACAAAAACCACTACATGACAGTTTGAGATCCCGCCAAGTCCTCCTAGATTTAATATACTTCTATGAGTTTTTCCAAAAACGTTACGTTATCGTTATGGCTATACGACTAACGTTGTGATAACAAACTATATTCCATAACTAGGTATATATTTTCCATGCAACGGTAACTGAACAATGATCCAGTAAATAGTAATAAAATATTCAGATATCGCTATAATTCACCTAAAGATCTACTCTATAATATCCAGCAAAAGATTTTGTGCCTCATCTAATTTATGTTCGTTTTCATACTACAAAGGTGGCAAACAAGCATACGGCCCGCGTGATGGTAAGCGGCTACCGTAGCCTATACACAGTTGTAATACCATAGGTATCACTAGTGTGTGGTCTACCTTGAACCCCCTAATCTAAGGAGCTCTGGAAATCCAATCATTGCAGGAATACAACACAAGGTTATTTGACTGCGAACTTCTGCAGGGTGGAGGTATTCCATCAGTAGGGCTGTCTCAAGAAGAGAAATTTGTCTGTACCCTACCTCTCTTAACTACTACTAATATCATCTAATTGTTAAGTAGTAAACTTCAGAAATATGTTATTAAACTGTAGTACTTAATTTTATAACAAATAATGTAATGGTTAAAATTGTATGCAACACGTAAATAAAAGGAAGGCAACAGTCTGCTAGCTTGTCGTCATTAGTCGTTACATGGGCAACATGCCTATGGGAATAGTACATAACTCACAACACGCACAACAATTTCGCAACGATCCAGCGAACCAGCAATATCATCGAACGTTATTCCATTGCAAGGTAACGAAGCGACGCGCGACGTTTTGTGGCGTTGCCCGTTATGGAAACAGATAGTTATTGAATTCTCGTATAACTAAGTCATACGTTATGTAGCGTATAACCGTTTTCGTAACTACTATGCGTTATAACGCTCACTTCTTTATATGAAAATTGAAATGACGTTTGTCAATTTTTAATTGACAGCTCTAGGTGGGCGAGTTGCCGATTTTTCGATAAAATTTTGTAAATTTGTTGAAAAAATGGCTTTCGGTGATTATCCGAAAGAATACAATCCTGCTGTCCATGGGCCTTATGATCCTGCCCGTTATTATGGCAAACGTGAGTACTATATATGGAACTAGATTTCGTCCTTCAAACTTGGAAACTCGATTATGTAATTTCTATTTTCTTGTTTCCAGCTGATACTCCCTTTGGTCAGGTAAAGCTGAATGAAATCGGCTCATGGTTAAGTCGCAGGAGCAAGACCCCTTCAGCGGTTATGGGAGCATGCAGCCGAGGTGATATTAAATTTAACATTTTTAAATTTTGAGGTTAAATTAAAGCTGTGTATTATCTCCATGACGAAGCTATAGTTCTACTGTTTTCTACTTGAAAGCGTTATTATATAAACATTATTCAAAGGTCCTTGACTACTTAAGATATTGTTTGTGCCCGTCTTTCACTGTTATTTAAATTACTATCTATGTAATTAAATTTAAAAAATAGTAAATCTATGAGAATTTGCAAAATAATTTATTCAAGCCAGGGTGGGAACAAAGGTCAACAGATTATTAATTATATATATATGCGAAATACCGACCGTTACAAGATCTCTGAAACAATGTCTGATTGACTTGAAATTTACCATAGTTCTTTCGCGATGTAGATGCTCACTAAGAAAGGATTTTGAAAAGTTCAACCCAAAAGGATGAAAAAAGGGGTTGCAATCTTGTTAATTATAAGACCATAAACTCCATATATAAACACTCACTTGTTTATGGACAACAACCCTACCTACCCGCCTTGTTGATGTTTCTCTATGAAAACTGCAAGTTTGTGAAATGAGAACAAATAACTATATATCTGATGACTAATTCAATAATATTAATGATGCATTATGCAATTGCAGCATGGTGGAGGTGGCAACATAAATATGTACAGCCCAAGAAAGTTGGCATGGCTCCGTTCTTCCAACTGCTTGTTGGCAGCATGACTTTCTTCTATATGATCAATTATGGCAAGATGAGTAAGTCCAGCTCTGGATATTAATTTTCTTATCAATAAACATTTAACATTTATTGAATAAATATTTATCATCAATCGATTACAATAATAAACATTAAACATTGAAGATCTAATCTTCCTTCACCTTGGTAAACTTTTACATACCTGCATGATTTTATATTTTATCCAGTTTTCTACTTAATTGCTATGTGAATTAATAGTAAGAGAATATAGCTAAAAATGTTGCCCTTACTGATGTAAAAGGATGCTTTGTTTTTGTACTTTGTACAAAGTTACTCCTTAATCCGTCCGCATTGATAATGTAATAAAAAAATCTATTTTGCCTCCAAATTCGGCATATATGCCAAATAAGATCGCGGACGGGTTAAACTCAGTATAAACTGAATCATTTTTCAACACATAATGATATGGAAAATTATTTGGTTTATATCTGCATCTATTTTTACTAACAAAACCAAGCTTAATTTAATACTTACTAGTTTCAGTTAAAAAATTTAGTTATTTTTAGATGAATAGAAAATACTTTCCAATAAATTTCTTAAAAATATAAAGGTCACATTTGATCAACTTTAATTATTAAATGGCAATTAATTGATCATGTTTTATTAAAACTCAAATGATACTTTTTAATGATTTTAACTCTTATGACATTTTAGACAATCAAGATTTGTGTGCATTATTAATAATATTTACTAATAATATTTTTTTTATATTTTCAGAGCACCACAGGAACTACAAATACCACTAAAGAACAGTTATTCAACAATCAATATACATGAGAATATTATTATATGTACAAGGATCTACTGGTTTGCCTCATGTATTCATCAGTTACTTCAATAAAAATAGTGTGAAATAATATTTTGTTTTCTTTTAGTTTGTAGACATACATCTTATAATTTCCTATGATATGAGATAGGTGTATTGCTTTAGTGATAGTAATCCATATTGCATGCTGTTTATGGGCTTCAAATAATAAGCAGTGTTTATTAAATATTAATTGTCTATTGAATAATCAATAGTCATGATATATAATAATTCCTAATGAAAAGTGTTTCATTGATTAGTTTAGTTAACCATAAAATTATCAACTGATAATTAATGAAGATTTTTATCAATAATAATTAACAGTAAATCCTGGAACAAATACAAAAATTGGAGGCATTTCTGTTCAAAATTGTGGAAATAATATTTATCAAAACATGGCACTCTATTGGAGGATACGCAGAATAATTGGACTCCTTTTTTGATTATCTCATAAAAGTGATTTGATCAAATTATTATTTTAAATACTTCCATACTTTTGTTAAACTTATTTTTATATTTTATAAAGAGTAACTTTAAAAGTAATTACAGTGGAGTAATCAAGGTAAATAAAACAAAAATTTATGGCAAAAATAATTACATTAATAATTTATTGTGTAAACATACATTCTTAATCAGATACACATGCACACCTATCTGAATCATGCATCACTTTCTAACAGCTAGGAGTTTGCACGGCCACTTGAAGACAGGTGCTTGATATCACTATGTGATCATAATATAATTGTACCTGAAAATACAAAATGAACAGTGCAATTTATGAATGTCAGAACTTTTACAAAGATTTATTAGAAATAATACCTTTATATTTATTTAACCCAAAAACAGCAGCAATTACACAGCAATGTTCCAGTCTGAACAGTGGAACATTTTTAAACACAATACTATTTATTATATCTTAACTATTTAAGTTAAAACCTGCACATTAAACAACTATTACAACTAAAAAATAAAATTACTCAGAAAATTAATTTTTTCCTTGTTTAAGAGGGAGGGTTATAACAATAACCATACCTATGCAAAATTCAAAAAAATAAAAAATTATACAAATTAAAGTCTAAATCAGATTCTAGTTAGTTTTAATCATATCAATATGTATTTTTTCTTTTATAATTTTTTAAATTATTTCTCTAACTGTAAAATAAGGTTCAAGGTTATCTAAAGTTCCTCAAATATTATTTTATTCATTTATGTTTTAACAGTAAACTATGTAGAAACTACATCAGTACAAAATAATAATCAAACAATTTTGCTGGTACCATAGATTGTAAAAAATAGTAAAAAGGAAGTTTATCATTTAATGATGTTTCCATATAGTTTTTTATTGATCATATGATCTAATATACCTTTAATATAATTTTAATAGTATAGGTGTAATTTTACATTAAAATCTATTAGCATAGGTGAAAGTTTTTATTAAATTTTTTAATAGTAGTGATTTAAACAAAACAAACATAAGGTGTACACACAAACTTTATATAAAAAAGACAGTATTATAATAAAATGAGAACGTCAGGTCTATGCAAAGGTATGAATATTATTCATATAAGTAGACTCAACAGATTTTTGAATGTGGTTGACTGTGGTTGACTCACCTAAAACTTTAAATAAACTTTACAACTCAGATCGACCTGCATATTTAGGCTTGAGTTCCTCTATTCTCTTGATGAAGTCGGTCTTCTCAATGCATCCGTCACAAACTTCGTCCCAGTCGTTCAAAATCTTTTTTAAATCGCGAACTTTCAGTTTTTTCAAATCTACATTATTTATATCTATTTGTTTGTCAAATCTGAGATCGCAGATCTGCGCGTCCTTCTTTTTTAACTTTTCGCAGATTTTATCAGCTGGCATCGACCAACTGAGAGGTTTAGAAAGTTCACTGAGAATACCGGTGGCGGACTCTTCCAATCCTCCCAAATAGTAACAAAACCGATGCTCTTTATTCTTGGAGGTTTTACAAAACTTCTTAAACTCAGCCTCGATTAATTTTGGATCTTTTTTCACATCATCTGATAGCGTTGTTGAAAATTTCTCTACAGTTTTCACACAGACTTCACAGTCGCCTTCTTTCAATGAAACTACAACTTGGAAGGCCGCAGCGATGAATAATAAATGAAACATACCGAATTTATACATGATGAAGTAATATTACTCTTAATTATTTTATAAATTGTGTACAACGCGACTAGTACCAGAATAACCACAAATAGTACAAAATTTTACATAAATGGACTACAACGATGAACGAAGACGTTGACACTTTGACAGTTGTACTTGGCGGGTTATGATTGGTGCACGTTGCCCTAGAGATGGACTTAAAATATCGGTGAAATCTAAAAAAAGACTGTATTTGTCAACCGAAACGCAAATAGATACACTCGTGAAATTAACACTAAGACAACATTACTTATACTGGTTAGGTACCGCCAAAAATAGTAATTTTTAATGTTAAAACCAGAATCATTAGTTTCAGAGATTGTAAAGTGATATTACAGTTGGAAATCTACGGTTGATACAAAATAATATTAAGAAAAATTCAAGTTATTTTTCACCGTTATTTTCAGGCATTACATAGGTATTGTGGCATGAGCCTCCTTGTTGCATGCTACAAACGGCAACATCAATTTGGCGGGATCTGTCATGTTTCTTATTCTCTCTCAATCATTCTCATTATTTAAACGTCAATCGGAACGCAGGCCACAGCCTTTATCTCTTTCTAAACGACACTTTTTATACCACTGTCAATTTTATTATTTGTCATTATCTGTCTATGAAGCATTAAAAATATTCCTTTAAAAAATGAAATATGTAAATACATATTCGAAAGTTTTATACTTAAAATTGAACACATGCTATTTTTTTTTATCTTTTTGCCATCTACAATTTTTTCTGGTAATAGCCTCACAAATACTATATTTGTTTTAAAAAAGTTAGTAACTCTACCTGACACACTTCGAGATAGTCTAAATGGCGTAAAATCACCTAATCTGGCACCACTGTTCTACTCAGTTATGCGCTATGACCGTATTATTTATATTTGCCTATGCCTATTTAATCTATACTAATATTATAAAGCGGAAGAGTTTTTTTTCTGTTTGTTTGTTTAAACACGCTTAAAATCGCTAAAAAACACGCTCAAAAAATACCAGTCGGATTTGAAAAATTCTTTTTGTATATGATAGCCAGTTTCACGTGAAATAGTATAGGCTATCTAGAATTAGGGTAGACCTCTTAGCTAGCCTTAAATTTTGATTTTTGTTAAGAAATCTGACGAAATCTCGCACCCGAACTGCTTTATCCGCGTGCGCTGGCGTAATGGTTAGTGCTAAGTAAATACAATGGTCTTCAAAAATATTGCTCCTTTATACATCTAAAAAAAGTCCGCAATACCATATGCCTATCTTTTATACATAAGCCACATTAAGGCATTTTGTGTATTTTTTTTATTGAAAAATGAAAAGTTATTTATGAGCATGATTACTAGGCATGGCATATTAATCCTTACGAACGAAAGTTACTTTATCATCAAGACAATATTATGTAGATAAACTTTACCCTTTATAACATATTATTTAGAGGAATAGTTTGGGAGATAATGTAAAATTAAAATAAGTCAACATTCGGCTCAGGCCTATGACTATTGATGTAGTGGTGCTTACGAGCTGTGTAAGTTGTGACGCATAACCCTGGCCACCCGGTAAAAATATATCTGATATATCCTATACTGAAGTATTATAAATCATCAATCAGTGATTTCTTTTTAATTATATGCGAGTGAAACCGCGGGCACAGCTAGTTTACTATAATACGTATAATATTTGTCAAAGAGAGAGAGAGAGAGACATCAGAATATACTATCGAAGACATCAGGGTTTACCTTGATATCATTCTTCATTACGGAATTATAAATCTTGTGTGTGTAATCTGGGTTAAGTGCAAGCATTGCAGAGATGCACATGGTCCGACTATCCAAGTAAGTATGATGTCTGTTTTGACATGCTGTTTGATGATGTCAAGCTCCAGCCATAATAATCTTCTCTTCGGGTTCCGACTTAGTAGGTGGTCTCGAACAATCTTAGGATCCAATATTAATGGAGATCTGCACGTTACGAGGGCTCGAGCTAGAACCATCCCTCAAGCCCGTCGTTGTCTGCTTATGTGGTTGCGTGGATCACAGAGCACACCTGTTGCGAGCGCGTGGCGTCATCTCTACTTTATTTCCATTTATTTCATGTACGCCGTATTTTTGAATATCTAACAGGGTCTGTTATCTCGTTACTATGAGACATGATTTATTTTTAAATAATGACATAGACACGATTCTCTTACATATTGTTTTATCTATGTTTACTACGAGTAATGTCAAGTGATCAAGACAGTCAACTGTCAACTGTCATCGTACCGCTGAGGCTCACAGTCGTCACCATGGAGATAGATTTTGTTTATCAATATCGCTCACCGTTATACAATCGAAGTTTAGTCAATTAATTATTTCCAATAACTAGCTGTATATCTTTAAAAAGTGAAATAATGGCTGTCGTGAAACCAAAATTGGAAATCGACCCACGAGGTGCATTAGAACAACACATAACAGCTTTACAAAGCGAGTCAAAATTGGTTCGCAAGCAAGCCTTTACGAAAATAAACGACGAAATATTCCAAAACCCAACAAACAGTGATTGCGATTACGCAATTGTGTTCCCCGAAATATGCGCTTACATCTTGAAAGGCTTCTCAGATGCTTCTGAATCGTGTCGGGAGATTTCTGCGCATATTGTTTCCAACTTTATCGAGAAACTTCCATTGAACGATTATTATCTTACTTACATCCTCCCAGTGCTAGTACGTCGTATAGGATGCCCTGAAATAGTAGAAGAATCTGAAGAAATTCGCTTATTACTCATACAATTAGTACATACAATTATAGATAAATATAAAGGGACACCTTTGTTAAGTCCATTTATTAACGATCTAACCAGTATTTTAACGAAAACTAGCACAGATCCTTTCTCAAAAGTCAAAATGGAGGCTTGTGAATGCATAATAATGCTAACAAAAGTATTACAGAGAGATTTCCATTTTCAGTCCGAAAGTTTTGTTAAGCCAGTATTATCCAATTTTGCTCATCAGCATTTCAGAGTTCGGGTAGCAGCAATTAAAGCAATTGGTAATTATTTTATAAATCTATGATTTTTCTAATTATGTAAGTTAGTTTCTTTTTTATTTGTTTTTTTTATAATTCAGTATAAAAGTTGTTTATTAAAATTAGAAACAAGATAATATGTAGTTACATGTAATAAAATTATTGGTTTTATTAAATCGATTTAACATCAATACAAGTTGCATAATTAACAACAATAAAAAAAAAATTGTAACTGAATTATCTAAATAAATAAAATGATACAGGTTAAACAGCAAAATCTACTATCAAAAATATGTTTTTCTCCTTAGATATATGGTCCATATCAACAAACAAATTATCATATCTTCATAAACAATAATTTTGTACTCAACGTGAGCAGAGCCGGGGCAGGTAGTATTAAATATAAATAAGCAGATGACATATTCAGTAAAGTTGTAGATTTATTCTATGAGATATATGGGCCTATACTAATGCTTCAAAAGCTACATTGCAGTTAATTTAAGTTGATTTTATGATTATCAATTCCTTTTTAGAGCTAAATATAATCAATAATATGATTATATATTAAATAAATTCAAGGGTGTGTAAGCTGTGTACATAACTAAAATAAAATTTGACAACAATTGAGATCACATTATCTGGAACACTTGAATTATTGAATGTCTGTCACCAAACAAAATTAATTCCTCCAGTCAATATTCTTTGTTGCGTGTTGCTGTAGTAAAAATTTAGGAATTACCTAAATATATATTTTTATTCATAATTAAAAATGAACTAATAAATTAAATATTTTTATTCATATGATTAGATTAGTTTTCGATTCCTTTTTTTATTATGTTGGTCTACTCTAGTTTTAAGTAACATAGCAAGTAACTCTGCATGTAGTAAAAATAAAACGAAAATTCACATAAATCCTTGTATAAAGGAAGTTATTTATGATTTTGCTGTGCAAAATGTTTTTATTCATTTATTTTTAAATTATAATTGATAGTCTAAATGCATGTTTTTAGGACGTCATAATTTGCACGGCCTAACAATTTACTTTCTAGGGACCCTTTGTGAAAGGATCTTATGATGAACAACATATATTTCGTTTTTTTGTCTTGTTTTCAGCTTTTAAAAGGCGTTTTAACTCTGATAGGTATTCACTATTCAGCTGTGGCATTTATAATTTGCCTCTTAAAACAATTTTATTGTAACTTTTTATTTAACTTTAAGTGGCGACACAACTTTTTTCCGCTTTGTAACTAGCCTTGCTGCCCCCTCCCCCTTTGCATGGATTGCTAATCGCTCAGTGGGAGTCGCGAGTGCACTCGAAACGAAATGTATATTATTTTAAGGAACATTGTACTAAGATCATTCTAAAATATTTCACTGCTCCCTAGCAAGGTGGCGGGAAGCGCTCGGTCGAAGTTAAAGTGTACCCGAAACAAAGAGTAAATAATTTTAAGATACGTTGTTAAAAATCATTGTTGAATGATTGAAAATCATCATCTTTGGCGGAAAATATCAAAGGGGTTAGTGGCGCGTGTAATTCGGCGGCGGCCATGTCGTGCCATTTGTGAAAGAACTAAAGGTTTAGCCACTGCAGGGCTGTAGTATTTGTTTCTTTATAAATACTTTGATGCCTATTTGTTTAATTCGATCGATAAGTAGTGAATAATATCATACATGGACAGATTTTTTTAAGTAATTTCCGGCAGCATAAACAGGATGTAGTAGTAATTTTTTTATCCGTGAATATTGAAACCGTGAAAAAGGAGCTTTTACTGTAATGAGAAATGCAGGATTGTTATTATTCTAGGCTATCTATTATTCTTATTTAATTTTATAATGTAAATAACGCCAAAAGTCATAGGCAGTTGCTTGCTAGTGTGTTATAATTTTTTATTGATCTATAGAAAAAATATAGAAATAAATATCCAAATATTATTTATTCTTAGGTGCAATAGTTTTAGCTGGAAATGCAAAGTGCTTTGAACTGTCAATAACGCCAATGGCAGAGAAATTGTTTGATGAAAACACACAGGTCCGCTTGCAAGTTACACTCGAGGTTGGAAATTGGATGCTGAACTACAAAGATCGCTATTCATTCTGGCATCGGATGATTCCCCTTTTGCTTACGAGGTGAAGGCAGTCAATTAATATCATTTAACTTTTATATTTTTTGTTACTGATTTACCGGTTAGAGTAGCGGCATGTAACATACGAATTTTTCGGAACGTATTGCTAGATTTCATAGTTTAAATCTACTTTTAACGTTATTAGATGAAAGTGATTTAAAAAATAACGAGGAAAACACCTTATGAGAAATGGTCCCATGGTATAGAAAATGTAAATTTTTAGTTGTTTGAACTCATCAATAGGTACATTGTAGTTCTCTCGATGTAGCCCGCTATGGTGAATAAGACCGTAGCTTCAAGAGACATGTCCAATTGTAAGAAATTTACAGATATTTAATTTGAAGAATATGCAAGTATAAGATTATCGTATTATGAGTCCGTAGATATAATTGTCACATTTTTATTGTATAAAATTTCGTATTCCTTAACCCTTAAATGCATGTTTTTTATTTTATTGAAATGGATACATAGTAAAAGTTATAGCTTAAAAACATTTATGTAAGTACAAAAAAAATCAGTTAGGCAGAGTTTAATGAATGCCTTTTGTTTGAACAAACTAGACGTTGGCATGTATAATAAAATATTGGGTGATACGTCCACTGAGGAGGCAGCTAGTCTGTTCAAATCAATTGCTCATTATTATTAAATGTATAATTATGTTACGATGTCCAGATATTAGGGTTACGCTACGATGAGGCTGACATATGCGAATTGCATAAAAGCATCTAAAAATTAAGAATTAAAAAAAAAAAAAAGATGAGCTATTTATTAAAACTTCGAAACTAGATACGGCATTAGTAAAAGAGATCAAAAAAATATAAATTTATGTCTTGCAGTCTCAGTGACGTGATGGAAGAAATAAGGGACGCTGCGTCAAAGCTCTGGGTAGATATCGGTTTGCAGTACATGGAGGAGAATGAAGAAGATCTCAAAAAGAAAACGGATTTCCTCAAAGATGTACCATCGCATTATCCTGATGTGAAGCGTCCAAACTTCGGATGTAGAGTTCTGGTACAAAGTAATATTGGCAAAATAGTACCTGCTATCGGTAAAGGTAATATATTTTTTTTATTTGATTGGTCTGCTCATTCGTACAATTTAGTTATGTCTTTTCCATAAATGCAGTTGGGGCAATATTCCAGAGACTTTCATGGACCATGGCTTGAAGGGAATCCCAAAATTCGGATGCGAAACGCTCAATTTTTAGTATAATTTTATAAAATATCGTTAAAATATGAATATAGCTGTGCTAAGTAGCTGCCACGGTTTCATCCGTGTTAAATTTAATCGGCCAACTCTTCACCGCGCTGCCGCGTTTCCAACGCACCCGTGTAGCCGATGGTGATTTTCACTTCCCGTACTTGTATACAGCTTGTTGGATTTCTTGACGTTAATGATTACTGTCCCGCTCCTTAGGGGCGTAGCGTGAAATTATATACCCTATTACTTATCAATAAATAAATTGCGTAAAACATCGTAATGAATTCTATAAATTGTTTGCTAAAATTTAAATAAATATAAATTTAATTTCTAAAAAGACCCAAAACTCTGTGTATCTAGTGAGGATGTGTATCCATACAGGGGGTATGGCTTAAGACAGCCTTGGTGAATTTGTTAGTTGACCATTTTTTTACCAATAGAAAATTGGATATATAGCTTAGATGAGCTGAGTATAATGAAGAAAAAAGGATTATGGTAGAATGACATGCCTGTTGCAGATATTGAGGGTTGGCAGGCGGACGCACGTCTTCGGGTAACACAGCTTCTGTGCTGGTTACTCCTCTGTGCTGAAGAGGGATCTACCCAACATTCCAACACGATCGTGCGTACTATGTTACGTGGTGCTTCCGACGACGACCCGCGAGTTATCCTGGAGGTTAGCATTAAGAAAATATAAATAAATAAGATGATTGAGGTTTGCCGTTGTGCGCGCATCAAGTAAAATAACTGTTTTTTTTTACGCCTTTGATAATGGTCCATATATATAACAAAAACGATATCTTCATTCAATCAAAATTTATTAATGTTTTAAGAAACTACGATTTTTATAAGCACTTTGCGTTTAGTGATGTGCATAAAATATAGGCATTGTTAATATAATAAACAACGCAGACAAAATGGCGGCTATAAGCTAGTGAATAAATAAAATAAACTAAGCATAAATAAAATAAATTAAGCATAAATAAAATAAACTAAGTATAAATAAAACATATAATAAAGCAAAAGAAGATTGGGTCGGTCCTGAAGTACCTGGCGGCGCTCTGTTGAATACGAAGCTGCTTCATCTGGTCTCGTCTGAAAAGAGCTATAAATTGCTGTGCACGATCAAGCTAAATCGATTTCTCTTCTGTGAGCCTCGTGTCCCTAATGTGAGACTTCAGAATTACGCCATGTGCAAAACATTAAATTTGACCCTTATTCTCATATTCGGAACATCTCATAAAAACTTTAAATAGAGGTGTTATCATACAGTATCTGAGGACATGAAAATCAACCTTTTTAATAAATTGGCATACTAAGTGTTAGATCGTGATTCTGTGGTAGCAGGCCCCACTATCGAGCCGAGAGGTTGTGGGTTCGATCCCCTTTTTTTATGTGGAGGAACCCGTCATTGGTACATAGTTGCTCGGGACTTCTACTCACGAAACCTCCACGATGCACCGTATGCCGCGCTAATGGGATGTCACGGGATCGCGCGAGCATGCACCGCGACACCCCGACCGCAAGGCCCGGAAGGGCCGCCCTCTGACGAAGACAGTCCGGTGCAACGGAATTGTCTCACCGTCCGCCGAACCAATGCAATAGGAAGACGGGCCCCCCGATCCATCTCCCCTTGGTTCAGCCTGGCAGGGATGGAGGCGAATGTACGCACCCTCTCTCCCGCCCGTCTGGCGTTGGTTTTTTATAGAGGTTTCCTCCTCTGCTGTCATTCGTAATCCCTCCGTCCGTCTACTCCGGCTGTGTTTTTTAACGAGGTTGTTTTCCTCGGTAATTATTTTAAGTGGTTTTCTTTCACCGCCCGTCCTTGATTTTTTTTAAATGGTGGTTTTTTCCACTTCCGTCTAGTATTTTTTATAGAGGTTATATCCTCTCAATTTTTTAAGGAGGGTTTTTTCCTCCGCTGTCAAAGACGAGCAGAGAGTACAGGGGAGGGGTGCCGTAGATCTGGTATCAGCCGCCAGTCATAAGGACTGACGTTGCCTGGGGCACACCATGAGGAGGGTTCAGACATAGTGCGGTTTTCCGACGGCATAGTAGTCTTGGCTGAGACCACGTGGAACCTCCGTGCAATGCTCAATGACCTCAGTAAAGCCTCTGAAAGTGTTGGTCTTAGGTTGAACTTGGACAAGACGAAGTTACCAAGTTGTCCAAGTTACCGCAGTGTCTCAAGACGAAAGTCTTTGACCAGTGTGTATTGCCAGTGATTACAAAAGGTGCTGAGACGTGATTGCTAACTATGGGCCTCATAAGAAAACTCAAGGTCACTCAAAGGGCAATGGATAGGGCTGAAATCAGAAATGAGGAGATTCGCAAGAGAACCAAAGTCACAAACATAGCCCGAAGAATAGCTAGACTTAAGTGGCATTTGGTGGGCTACGTAGCTCGTAGAACGTATGGCCGATGGGGCCAAAGAGTTCTGGAATGGCGACCACGTACCGGAAGATGTAGCGTGGGCAGAGCCGCCACAAGGTGGTTCGACGTCCTGATAAAGGTTGCGGGCAGCCGCTAGGCGGGCAGCACAGGACCAGTCGTTGTGACGATCTTTGGGGAGGCCAATGTCCAGCAATGGACGTCTTTCGGCTGAAATGATGATAATTTATCTAAATAAATCATTGCAACACAACGTAGCTAACTACGTTGCAATGTGTATTATCTATATCTATAAAAATTGATGTTCATATGTATGTTCCCTATGGACTCCAAAACGGCTAGGGCGATTTTGATGAAATTTGCAGACAATCTTCGTACTAGCCCAGCGGGCGATTCTGGAAAATGTGGTAGCGATGGGAAAAACGCGTGGCCGGGTTTGCTAGTAAATTATAATATATATATTTGTTATGTTGTTATATATTTTTGAAAATTGTTGGCTGTAAATATTGTAATGTTATATGCTCATAGTTTAGTTAAAAATATACTATATCTTAGGTAAAGCGCGCCGCAGAACTATTCGGTTACTTCATAACTCCGGACACATGGTGGCCGTTACTCGAGGCTGATGTCGACGTCTGGCCTGCATTGTTGGTTCTTGCCAACATTATTAAAGGGTCCAGAAAAGAGCTCATCAAGGACAAGGTCATGTTCGAGATATGCAAAGAACTCGCAGATCCTGATAGATGCCGCCTTAGAAAGGTACATCTAATACTTAATTCTTTTGAAGGCAAAACAAGCTTCTGCTGTAGGTTTAGTTTAGGTGTAGGTGTTTTAGAGCATAAAATAGACAGATTACTAAATACATATACGTTTATATGTATAGTAAGTTTAGATCGAATTATGCATAGAGAATTAGCCAGTTTACGATACTTGCAAATACGGCAACAGTCCAAGCCGAGGTTCGTCTACTTTGGCACCCTTGGAGCTTGTTGCTATGCTTTCGCGGCTGAATGCCTTAAGCGCTCGCCCCCAAGCCCGGGTGAAGCTGTAAAAACCGTCTGAGGCTTCAGGACCCTTATGGCTAACAGAGTATGAATACACTGACGCTCTGAAGTTAAAAAAAAACGTTTCGTCCGTCAATTTTAATTTATCCCCATTTTTGCCAGGGTTGCTGATGATAATTAAATGAACCTTTGAACCATTTTTAAAGTCTGTAAATTTGAATACACTCTTATTCTTTTGTTTTAAGCCTACATACCAGAACTATTTGCTGGAAGTCTGTGAGGCTTTAATGAATCTATGCGACGAGGAGTGTGTCTCCGTCGCAGATGACTTATTCACTATCAATTTTACCGTTTACGCGATGCCAGTTAATGATCAAATACAGTTTAAAGCGTTATGTGAGTAATGATTATTTATTTATCAACTTTACCACGTTGCCGCGTTGTGAACGACGTTACAGCCAAATGGTTTTGATTAACTTAGTTTTTTATTCCCACAGAGTAAATTATCAATCTATAATGTCAAACTTAAAAAAATGTTGCCGCGTTTATCTTTGTAGTGTTGTGCTAGCGTATATTTTAAACCTATATTTTTTAAAACACTGAACTGAGAGTTTATATTTATTTATTGAAATATTTTGTGTTGTTCCACATACCCGATAATTTACTATTATCATTACATAATTTAGGATACTATAAAATGCGTGAACTTATGTACGCGTGATAAAAATTATACTTCCTTGAATATTCACAATCGATGTTATGTGATGCATAACGACTCTCTTCATCACAATAAAGCAGGCTTAATAAGCAACTTCATAGACTTTATATTACAAAGTTTGCGTGCATCGTGAAAGCTCACTCTCATAAATTTTTTAATGACGTGCCTAATGAAGTATGTATAGTTTAAAAAACACCTATATAGGTAAACTTAGAAAGTAAATCATGTGAATGCAAAATTTTATTCAAATCGTTAATGCCGTTTCCGACAAACCTCACTTAATAGAAGAAAAATTGCTCACTTAATATTAGATATGATTAACACGACCAACTTTTCCAATTTTTATATTTGAATGATTTTGTGTATTTTGCAGCTAATTTGGATAAACTTCGCTATATAGAGAAGTGTGGTCGTTCACTAACATCATTATATGAGAAGCATGTGAGACGTGTACTATCGAACATCACTAGCGACGCGCTCACGTGGTCGCTACTCACGCCAGATATGTGTCTGCTTGAATGTGTTTTGTTGCATGCAGGTAGGTATTTACCTTTTTCGTATTGACTTAATATTGGATACAATCTCACTCAGTGTTGCCGGTTGTCATGTTCTGGTTCGATTTCGTAACTTTTTAGGTTCCAATGTGTATTTTTCGGAACTTGAGAGATGTGTTAGGTGAGAGAATTGATTTGTTTTTCTTTTAATTGTATTTAAAAGTTATATTTTAATGTGGATGATTGAGAAGCTAAGAAAGGACATCACTAAAACAGTGTAAAAAAAGCTAAAGCTGATAAGGGTATATTGTATCACGTCAGAAGTGATGGTCTTTTTTGTAGGTTCTTAATCGTCTGGAAAACTGATCTTTCAAGCAGATTTATGAACATTTTATACCTATTTCTCACCTATTATCTAGTACCAACACTGATCTCACTCGATTTTAATAGAGTTTTGTGGCAACTTGACTGTCATGTACTGGTATTTATTTTTTGTCATAATCTTGTGTTATTTGACTCTATATTCTGCAATATAGGTTACATTTTTTATGAAAATATATAATATATATAGTTTGGTTATTGTGCACTCGTGAAGTGGATTAGAAATAATAATGAAATATATGAATTTGAAGGGGCCACAAAACCTCACTGGTGCTTTCTAGCAATGGCGCCGCCATTTTTTTTAACACTGTTTAAAGATTACAAAAATGTTACAAAGTCGGGCTTTAAAGACTGGCATTCAATGGCCATTATTAATAATAAAATAATAAAGGACTATTTTAAGTGAGGTAGTAGTGTTCGTAGATATAATGAATGCGTTAAAATTACAAAGGCACTGTTAAGAGAGATATTAAACATAAAAGTGTTAGTTAGCTAAGCGAACTTACCTGCGTCCTACGTATGTGGTATTTTTATCGTTCCGCTATTTTTGGTCACGGAGTACTGATCAATTATATATTTTCAAAATATTGATCATTCGCGTCAGGCTATATTGATTCATGTCTATAAGTATAACACATCTATACATATAAATTTCAACGTCTCTCTGTCTGTTTGCCCGTTTATGTTTTTTTCACGCGAAAAGCACCTATCGATTTACATGTTTTTATTTTAATTCATAGCTATGTTATCTGGCCAGGTTATAGCATATATATTGTACATACAAAATAAGGAGTGGCGATAATGGTGAAACAATTCGGAAAAAAGACGCATTTCGGGCGCTTAAATGGCTTTCGCTGAGTAAACCATACGAGATATTTCAAATTAGTGTTCGACATAATTGTAGATCTTAAAAAGACGTACAAAAAAGGCAAGAATAGCATATATCTATCTTCTAAGGATCACCCACAATAAGCATTTTTGTCTTCCGTCTTTTGAATGGGCGCAGCACGATTAACGCGTGCGTTATAATATCAGCTATCTGCCAGGGAAAGTCCCTTAAAAATCGGTTCAACCGTTTCGGAGATTACCTGGAACAAACTGACAGGCAGACAGACAAAAATTTTAAATATGGGTTTTTTGTTATTGGTAGGTACCGTGTATAATAAAGTATCTTATGCATTTGGTAACTGTTATTTTGACATTACAAACAGACACTTCATTTAAACGCTAGACTTATAAAATATATTTAAAACGACGTGTTGCTATTCCATCATTGCTGTATTTGTGTAGGTTTGGCTCTGGGTTCGCAATTGCATCTCATAGCTCCGTTGTTAAAGGAATGCCTTGCTACACCTAAAGTAGATCCTGAGGTCAAATTGAAGATATTCACCAGCTTGTCCACAGTCTTATTGAAGAGGCAGGAAAACTTTAGAAAATGTGAAAATGACAAACTCGAAGCCTTCTTGAAGATTGTCGTTGAAGGTTTGGTTTGGCACCTACAAGATTTTTAAGTGTTTATATTTGATATCAACCTGCGAATTTAATTTATTTATCAAATGATTTAGAGGTTATAATGCCGAATTTAGTATGGACTGCGGGTCGTATAGCCGAAGCAATACGGACTGCTGCTGTCGCTTGTCTCTGTTCCGCCCTGCAAGAAAACCCGCAGGAAGATATAATCCCAGAGCACGATGCAGATGGAGACCATGATAAGGTTGCCACTTTTTCTATATCGACTTTTTTCTGTTTTTTTTCATTAACTCTGCTATTAAACATGATGATACAACGAGGCAGTCCTATTTCGGAGCAAAAACTTAACACTGGCGCCGCTTAACTGTAACATCTGAGATTAATAGGTTCGAGGGGAATTCCCCTATTATAGACACAACATGAGCAAGCGTTCTGATACGTATTAGTGAAACAATTTTTAAATGTAAGTGCTTTGCGCCGCCTGGGTCAAGTATCCTGCTTTCCCTCCTAGGTTAGAGATTGTAACATTTGCATGTTAATAGGGCATTTCATTGTATTCGTCAGTTTAACTAAGTAGAAAATCTATCGGAGCACCGGTTTATGTGCCAAGAGCACAATTTTTTAAATACTTTTACGAGTCAGTCGCTATTCTAGATTTATCGTGATTTGTTTATCTTGAAACTATAATCACTAATCTATCGAGAGCTTCATTTATTTTTATTCTGTATATATTTAGCGTTATAACCACAGCCTCACCTAATGTTAAGTGACGATGTGGCCCAAGATGGTGTCACGCTAAGCCTAAAGGTAACCTCGCTATTAAGTTTTTTTTTTTTTTTTTTTCTAACTGACTACACTGTTAGCCTGAGGGACCCTGGAGCCTTTACGGCTTTTACAGCTTTACCGGGCTTGTTCTTAAGTACAGCTACCGGACACCTATAAAGGCTTGGTGACAGATTTTCAACTTGAGGTTGATAGCTAGCCAGGCACAGAAACAGGAACAGAGATAACCTATGGCTTCGTCTCGATTTTTACCTTCACCGAAAACTTCGATTTTTTGCATGGATTAAAACTCACGTCAATCGACGCGCTTGCCCTACACGCTACCACTAAGCCATCATTGCTTCATACTCCTTCCTATTCTACATACTCGTAGTCTAATTGTTGAATGTGTATCTAAGACGATTGTAAAATGCAGGTGGTTAATTTATTCCCGAGCAAGGAGTCCCTGGAACCATTTTTGGAGAAAATGGTACCGTTATTAGTGAGCACCGTGGATGATAACTCAGCACTGACTAGACAGCACACGTTGCGCGCTATCTGCTGTCTCGCGGAACTGTCGCGTCAGCGGGACTGTTTTACAGCTGAGATCCTTCATAAATTGTACTTCGGTTAGCTATCTTGCTTTATTTTCATTGTACGCAGTGCGTTTACAATTTAGTAACAAACCTATAGTAAGTTGACGAAACAATTTGGTGCCTTGTTGATATATAGTCATTTCTTTAACCAAGCCTAGCTATAATAAATTCATGCAAAATAACTGTCTCCCCAGAGTTTATTATGAGATTTTGATCTGTCATGTATGTTATGTATTATTGGTGGCATTTTATGTGATGTAGTTTGGTTATTGTGTAAAAGTAAAGTGGATTATAAATAATTACAAGGAATATGGATTTTAAATTGTCACAAAAACTGCCTGACAATTTTAACAAGGACGGCGACATCTTGTTAGATCTATGTATTAAGATTAAAAAAAAATAAGAAAAATACGTTCATGTAACGTTGGCAGATTGTGTGGTGTGAATTAAATAATAAGAAGAGCTGTGTCCCCAGCAGCAGCCTGGTTTCAACCCTGGCAAAACGATGTTACTAGATGATATAACACAAACATTATTGAGTCGATATTAATGTAACTATCGAAATTGCTTCCTAGGGTAAATAAGTGCATACAATAGATAATTCATTGAAAGAGAAGCGTAACTGTATGTTATTAATTATTTATTAAAAAAAAAGTGTAAAGCTAGGAGCGCACTGGAAATTTTAGCCGCACGGCAAAACCGTGCCTTCCTTCAACATGATGCCTTCGCTCAGAATGAAACACAAACTGGTATTATTATTATATAAAGAAAAAATAATATCATACAATAAAATACAAGCTACTTCTACTAAATGTATTTATTTTGAAAGTTATTATTTTGTTGCGGTATTATGCCGTAGTATGCATTCTAGATGCCGCACATAAAAATTACACAGTTAATTCACCGCGTGGTGAAAAGCTCGAAGTGCGTGTCTAGTTTTTCCCTTATATTGCCTTAGCTAAAAGCTGAGGTTTTCTTTGGACCAACACATTATTTCTTATCTTGTAGTGGTTTTGAAACGTTTGGATGACAGCAGCGATAAGGTGCGATCGGATGCGGTGCGAACAGTCTGCACGTTGTTCGTGAATCGGCCGCGTGAATATGATACAGTCGTATTCGGTGCACATATAGACGCACTTTACAGCGCCATGCTTATACACTTGGATGATACGGACGAGGCTTTCCGCCGGGAAATGCTTGGTGAGTATTTAAACAAACACTCATCGCCCATTTGCACAAAAGTTTTTTCTGTAAAATTTAGCAAAGTGACTTCATTCTACTATTTGATTTGATAATATGACTTCACTTTACCACTGGTCTGGCTAAGTGAATTCACTTTACCATTATGGTTCGGCTAAGTGAATTCACTTTACCACTAAGGTTCGGCTAAGTGACATCACTTTACCACTAAGGTTCGGCTGATTTCACTTTACCACTATGATAAGTAACTTAAAATTAAAAAAAAAAACGCTCGCTAGTTGTACCTAGCGACTCTTACTATCAATCCGCTTTACAAATATCTGTGGTTAATAAATTAATATTTATTTCCTTAGATGCGATGATCAAGATCGCCGATGTGGATCCAAAGTTGCTCATGAAGAAAGTTAAGGCTAATATTCACATTTATAAAAATAAGTTTGCCTATGAGCGATTGTCATCTCACCTTGACAAGTTATTGTAATAAGTTTTTAATTAGTAACATAATATTTCTTTTCTTGTATATTTTTCATAAGGATTTATGTTAATGCTTATTACATAATAATATGAGTTATCTTATTTGCTAAAATAAAAAGACTTGTTGTTTTTCCTTTGTCATAATATCATTATGTAGAGATTTTAGTTGACCAATAGATACAATTTTATTTTCAGTGTTTATACATTTTGTGTAAAGGAAAACAGAAGTTGTTAATTTCTACCTCTGTTACAAAAATATATTAATTGATAATAAATTGTTTCTTTTCTTTATTGTCACGTAATTTATAAAAAACAATCAATTTTTTTTTTCGGCTCTTTCTGACAACGTTCTCTCAACATTTACACTTAACGCTTCTTTTTCTACTTAGAGTTTAGTGTATCTGCCTTCGTGGCTGAGTGCGTTCAGCGCTCGCACCCAAGCGGGTGAAGCTGTAAAAGCCGTCTGAGGCTCCAGGGCCCTTATGGCCAACAGTATAGTCAGTTTTCATCAGTGTGAGTTTTTTATGGTAACCTATTTACAATTTCTTTTGTAAATAATGACATAAAAATAAAATATTCAATTCAAGTCAAAGTACCGACATATATATATATTTATTAATATAAAAATAAGATGACATTTATAGGTTTTTTTAAGGTAATTTAGGCCTCTGGATTAGACGTATTGATCATCTGAGATTGATTTATCGAAGAATACACATATGGGGTCATATACATATCTGCTATCCATCTATATAAATAAAATGATTGAGGTATACCGTTGTGCGCGTGTAGGCTGCGACGGGACGAGAACAGCGATTAGTTTTACTGTGAAAGTCCTGAAGCAGCAGTGGGCTAGAGAGATTGACCGGTCTCGGTTGCTTAACGACTAGCTTTTCCATTATGTTTTGCAATTGTTGACATTACAGATCTGCCGTAATCGTCTGGCCAGATCTAAGTAAGCTGTACCTTTTTCTGAGTCAGTCTTTACTTGGGACAGGATTTGATCGGTTCTCCTGGTTTCATCCACTGTGATGAGTATTTCCGATTGTCGTAAAGGATCCATTTTTCGTCACAAGTAACAATACGATTCAAAATTCCCTCGTTATTGTAACGCAGCACTCAATGCGTGTTTGATGGTGTACTTCAGTCAATTCATGCGGTAACCATTTCTCGAGCTTTTCAATTTGTTTCAAGTGAATTAAAATTGTTTTATCACTCACACCAAAACCTGCCGCTAACTCTGACGTTCTAGTTTGCGATGGATCCGCTTCCACGATTACCTTTAATTCTTCATTATCAACTAGGGTCTCCGGCCAGCCCCAGGGTTTGTTTCGTAGGTCATAATTTCCAGAACGAAAACGTTGGAACCAAATATGTACCGCGCTTTTACAGTAGCTTCCCCATACATATCATTAACCCATCAAACTGTTTCTGCAGCGCTGATGCCACAGTGAAACTCATATTCGTAAATAACGCGATATTTTAAGAAAAAGCAAATGGTGCGAAAGCATATGAATCACTAAATTCGAAACACAAATACACAAATCTTAATTTGAAATTCCTAACCCAACGCCAGATATTTGAGATGACCAGTTCAACCTCAGGTGAGCAGTTCAGCTCAACGCCAATTTCATTTGTAAGGGCATAATACTAAATTCCTTCTCTGAAATTATAAGTTTTAAAATAGAAGACACTGTTTTAAATCTTTATCTTAAACAAAACATCGTAACATCGATGATTTGCAACCGAATCAATGATGGCAAACGTCAATGTTGATATTTCTAAAACATCGTGTATTGTTTCCTCCCTACACTTATAGTATATTTGTAATCACAGAGTATGTACAAGATTTGCAAATAGAAGATGTCTATGATGTGGTAAGTCCCGTTTATAACCTTTAAAAAATTAAAGTTATCTCCAGTTTATACAAAATATATTTTCTGTGCAGTGCTGCCAGATGACGAAGTTGAGAATACAGTGTTTATTACAAAACATTATCGGGCTTTTTGTGCACATTAAAATATATTGAAAAGATTTTGTATATATTATTTTCCCTTACTAAGTACTAAATTACCATTATCGCTTAGATGATTACACTTTATTTTTGCAAAATTCCTAAATCACAAAAATTTGGTAACATCATTCTAGTTGATTCAAAATTCACACATCAGAATTATACTATCGCGTGCACATTACTACTTTATCAGATAATACTATATAATCCAACGTACTATAATCGGAGAATCATTTAATTTAAACGAAAGTTAAAAACACTTTCGTCATGTCCTAATATATAAAAGTTCGCTCATTTTTGTCTCGATAGATGAATTTTCGCCTAGATAAAAATACAGTATTCTCCATTCATTGTATTTTTACTAATATAGTGTTCTCTATACAATTTTACTTGTAGTGTACAGTGAATGACATGAAATTATAGTAGATCTACCGTAATTACAATGCATCTGGTAACTCTACTGTGATAAAGTTTGCTATGGCCAATGAATATAATCATCCTGCCCTCTGTGATCGTCATTTCATTGGCCCTATGCACTATGCAGATTGCACTTGCAGTCACAGTCCACACGAGTGCATATAGTCTAAGATCCCGCTGCAGGATTGGTGTACTCATCGACTTTTTGTTTAAAACCAAATTTTTATGTTTATTTATAATTAAGAGAATATATATTTACTCGGGTGCCTATCAAAATTTGGCCGCCATTATTTTTAATTAAATTATTTTTAATTGATTTTTGGTAAAAATTTTCGTTTATTTATTATTCAAATAAAATAACGTCTACATCACGGTAATTAATATGAAGATTCTAAAAAATCACGGTTGCCGTTGCGCACTTGGCCGCACTTCTTTGCAGCCAGGTGTAAACAGGTATGATTTCGATAAATTTATACGTTCATAGCCTATATTTATTAATTATAGGTCAAATTGAAGCTAATTTTTTTCTATTAATTATCATATATAGTTGCTTAATTAAATCTGGCCGCAAATAAGGGTTACTGGCTGTTAAAGATAATAAATATTTAAGGTAGAGTGAAAGAGAGTTAGCGCGTAACATCATTAGTCAGACGAGGACAGCGAATGCTCTCAACTGAACAGATGCAGCATTTTTATTATAACGTAAAAACCACGCTGTTTTGGAGTTCGTAATAAACAACGTTTTATATTTACATTGTTATTTTATTTGTGCATCTAAAAATTATTATATTAATTAACGTAAAATAAAATTGATAAAGATGAAGTCGTGTTTTTTGTGTAACGAAAAAAGCAATGTACTCGACTTTAATAATGTATCATTCCAAAAGTGCTTGCTAATGTTATTGTTTTAATTTGCTTAAATGTTTAATTAATATGTAACAGACAATGAAATACTTGAATAAAATCTAATAAAATTTTCAAATAATACTTTCGCAATAAAATTTTCTTTTACTTAAGTCACCTTGGTTTTATTTTTTTATTTTTTAAATCAATATTAAATATCGACGTTCTAATTAGCAAATTGTTTAACTCCATTTTAGAGAATCTTTTATTTGTACGAAAAAAACAATTATTTCAAAATTTATTATCATTTTAAAAAACCATTTAATATCATTAATATCTAATAGAGATATAATATTTAAGTTTGAATCATTCAAATAATTTGTAATTGGATTATTGCTTCATCAAAATGTTAAAAAAATCACCCTCTGAAAAATAAGGAGTTAGACAAATTGCTAATTAGACCGTCGATATATCAAATCAATATTAATTTTTTGTTGCAATTTTTAAATTTGTCATTTTGAAAAAAATACACATTTTTGGAGTATTTATTATAAGTCGTCTCTATTACTCCCCGGTGGTTGAGAACACTAACGTTCGACGCATGCGCAGTGGCTTAAAAGCGTCGCACAGCCGGCATTCGCTGTCCTCGTCTGACTAATGATGTTACGCGTTAACTCTCTTTCACTCTACCTTAAATATTTATTATCTTTAACAGCCAGTAACCCTTATTTGCGGCCAGATTTAATTAAGCAACTATATATGATAATTAATAGAAAAAAATTAGCTTCAATTTGACCTATAATTAATAAATATAGGCTATGAACGTATAAATTTATCGAAATCATACCTGTTTACACCTGGCTGCAAAGAAGTGCGGCCAAGTGCGCAACGGCAACCGTGATTTTTTAGAATCTTCATATTAATTACCGTGATGTAGACGTTATTTTATTTAAATAATAAATAAACGAAAATTTTTACCAAAAATCAATTAAAAATAATTTAATTAAAAATAATGGCGGCCAAATTTTGATAGGCACCCTAGTAAATATATATTCTCTTAATTATAAATAAACATAAAAATTTGGTTTTAAACAAAAAGTCGATGAGTACACCAATCCCGCAGCGGGATCTTGTACTAATAGACTACATAGGCACTACATTTGATTTACAGGGTAGATAGAACTGGAGAACTCAGCTATAAGTAATATAATCTATGCTGGAGGACTTCCCAACGCGCAATAGTAGTATTTTAATTCATTGAACGTTTATTTCTTTGTAATATCGTTAACAATGGAGGTGGTACGAAAAAGTAAGTATTATAGTGTTTAAAGGCTATAATTGTTGTGTATTGTCATCAAACTATAAAATTTATGTCTTTTAGATTTTAAAGAAACTTTACCTCTGGTGAGCGAGTCAATAAAAAATGCAGACTTTCTAGCTATTGACATGGAGTACACGGGTTTAATTAGCGGACGAGGTGTGTCTGTATTTGACACTCCTGAGGAGTATTACCACTGCTTATTAAAAGGATCTATGGACTTCCTGCCGATTCAATTCGGACTTTGTGCTTTCCAATGGGATGAGAAAGCAAAGCATTTTGCAATGGACGCATACAATTTTTATTTGTTCCCTTGGAACAAGTCCAACCAGAACAAAACATTCTTATGCCAAAGTTCATGTTTAAATTTCTTGGCTTCACAGGGTTTTGACTTCAATAAACTTGTAAAAGAAGGTATGCCATCATTTTTTATTACACAATTGTTATTGTATATTATGATCTGATATTATATCACCTTCAATAAATTATATAAAATGTATTCTAGTATGCTTATATTACATGCAGTCCACCTGATGATAAGTGGTGATGGTAAAGTTTTTCATTCATGAAACTCGTAATATTAAGTCTCTACTCTTAAGGATTGAATTGGAATACTTCGTGTGCCAGTGTATGCTTCCATCCTCACCATTTAGAGCAGAATATAGCAGTTCAAGAGCTTGCACCGGCATACTTTGCATCAGAAATATACATAGCAGGTGCTTCCGCAATCGCACTTTGCATAGGGTTTGCCGCTCTTTGGTACATCTACTACTTTTGTCTTCTGTAAATTTAAATGTGTAATTTTGGAAAGTAAGATTTCATGCAATATATCCTGCAGATGCAAGCAACAACATGTTGCCTGAATTTCCATTATAATGTTCTAGAAATGCTGAGGCAATGAAAGGTCTGTTATAGCCTATTTGCACACTGTCAATCAATGTGATTTACAATTTGTGTGCTTTCATAAAAGGAAAACATTGTGATAAGACCATAGCATGGTTGTATGTTATTATGTATTAATTGCCTGTCCATCCCCATCAAGTTATAAATATGTTATTATAAGTATTTATCGGTGTCTTCTAGTAAAGTTTGTTTCTAAGGCAGGCAGATAAACAGACAATGACACCTCATATTATGTCTGCGTCGATAGAAAACAATACCCATCTCTCTCCATACATATACATTTCTCTATCGCTGACTTTAGAAACATAGACATACTAGAGGTGGTGTGAGCGACGCGGTCATTCAGAAATAACAAACCTGTTTAAACATGTTGCATTCGGAAACTACCTAAATAAATAAAGAATAAGTTACATCATCTGAGAAGACTGAAATTTATTGATTGAATTGTATTAAATCTAACTTTGTCTACTTGTTTTAAGTATTAAGATATTCTTTAGATTCAGAACTGAGAAAATAACTAATCATAAAATCATCATAAAATGTTAAATAATGATATTTTTTCGACATTGATACACATTGAATTTTATAGAACAACACTAAAAAATGTTGATTACCCTTGTGGTTGGTGTAACGGTGTCATAGTCTATGTTTCCGCCTGTCCTAGAAACAGGCTTTAATTGCTCTTGACAACTAATTTAATTTCTATGTGATCTTATTATCTTCTACAACAATGGTACCACCTAAAATGAGGTGAGACTGTATTTAAATCCTAACCTGTAAATGAACAAATAGAAAAAATATTGCAATAATCATAATCTGCTCTTGACAACTTGCTATCTAGACTTAAGTGTCTTACCATTTTCAACTACAATGGCTACAATACCACTTAAAAATAAGTGGGATTGTGTTCAAATGCTAGCCTGTGAATTAAAAAAAAAGTATATTACAATAATCATAATCTGCTCTTGACAACTAGCTTCCTATCTGGGCTTAGTGTCTTACTATTTTGAACTACAATGGCACCACTTAAAATAAGCTGAGATTGTGTTTAAATGCTAGCCTGTAAATCAATAGAAAAATAGGCATAATATTAGGATAACCATAGTCAGTGTTATAATTCTGATAGTTATTTCAAACTTATAAAAATGTTGAAAGTTATGGTTTTGGTGGCCTGTAGAAATTTTGAGGTAGTTTCTTTCATAAGTGCCTTCTCAAAGTTTATTTGACTTTGGCTTAACTAAATTAGTAAATAGTTAGGAATTGACTTAACAAGCAATATTAAACACCTTTGTAAATACTATTGTGAGACATAATGCCTATCTGACTGTCCCAATTAAGAAAAATATAATTAATTTAAAATTTTTCTTACACATGAATAAGTATTGTAGATTTGCTGTTGTGAATAAAGCTATTTAAGGAATTATGATATTGAAAATCCTTATTAATAGTATGGTATAACATAATATCCAACTGTCTGTCCCAATTATTATTGGAAAAAATCTGAAGCAATTGAAATCTTTGTTTGCGAATTCTATTGCTAACAGATAGCATGATAGCTGGTCAGATGATTATAGCGGATCAAGTCAAGTTTAATGTCCGGGACGAAACTACACAAATAATTTTAGAGTTGGGCCATAATTTAAAATCCATGTTAGCAGGTGGACCACCTTACATAATAATACTTGTATACAACCATGTTGGATTAATATATAAATAGATAGATATTTAAAATGTATAAAGACTTTAGTCACAGGTAGTTAAATCATTGTTGGTGGACAAATTTAAATACCATAGAGCAGTGATTCTCAACCACTGTGCCGCGGCACTTTTGTGTGCCGCCAAATTTATTTATGCAGTGTGTTGTAGTAAGTAAATAATTTTTATCTTTTTCTTTGTGTGCCGCCAAATTTTGAAATCGTTAAATATGTGCCGCAACAAAAAAAAGGTTGAGAATCACTGCCATAGAGGATCACTTTATGGTCTGAGTCAGGTTTGGGCAGTATGAGGTTTAATAAATAATTTAATAAATAGGGAATAATGGTGGTTAAAAATCTTGTTAAATAATCTTATTAAAAATAAAAATGTTCTTTGGTGCTGCTACACTTATTAGATATTTTTTCTTCTCATTTTTATTTTATGAAAATGGCCAATATCAATAAGACATTTTTTTGTTGTTATAGGCATATCATATATGACGGAGGCAACTGAGACTAAACTACGTAGTGATCTCAAAATTAAACAGAAATCATATTCAAAAGAAAGGGATCACATACCTGTACCTCAAGAGTATAAATCATTGATAGAAGAAACATGGTAACTTATAATTTTATTATCTTACTAGCTGTGCCCGCGTCTACGCTCACGGGAATTACAAAATTAGTGTGTATGAAGATATGATAATTTGTTTCATATGATAATAAGGTCCAAGAATCTGAGTAGTATAACAAGTCCAAGAATCTGAGTAGTATAACAAAAAAATGATCAAAATCTACCCAGTAGTTTTTGCGTGATACGCGCCAAAGGCAAAACTCAATCATTTTATTTATGTAGATAAATAGTTATATTTTTTAATTTTAAAGGCCTATGTATATATAATAAGTAAGTATATGTAATAAGTATGTAATTAAATATGAATACTTGAATAAAACATCTAAAGTGTAGATAAAAACTTTCTATAATAAAAAGTTAATTAACTAATGTGTAAAATATGCTACATGCATGTTACTCAATTAGCCATTACAGAATCTATGTGATTTTGAAGATTTTAAAAATATCTATACCTATACATATTATAAAACTCTGTCTGTCCGTTTGTTATTTTCACAAGAAAACCACTTATCCGATTTACATATTTTTCATTTTAATTCATACTTATGTTGTCTGGCCTTGTTATAGGATATATTTTGTAACATAAAGTAATATACGAAATATGCAGTGACGATAATGGTAAATCATTTCGGAAAAAAGACGTATTTGGGGCGGTTGAATGGATTATGCTGAGTAAACCATTAGACATTTCTACATAATTGTAGATATTAAAAAGACCTAAAAAAAAGTTTGCGATAGCATATGTCAACTTCTAAGGATCACCTACAATAAGTATTTTTGAGGCAGCACAATTCGCGCGTGCGCTCGACCGACAGCATTCTGTAGTACACAGGAGCGTAGCCGCGGGCATAGGTAGGTAACAAGTCAGTTTTGAAAACTGGCGTCATAAAATAATGATAATACATTACTTTTAACTTAACATAAAGACTTTAGATTTAGAACATAGAACATTTTTTGTTCGTAATTAATACCTGAATACTACTTAAAGAACAGTAATTTGTATTATGTTAACTAATGCTAAACTTGATTTTTTTTTTATAGTAGCACCGTCAAATGATTCTTATGGTATGGCATCTGGCAATGAGCACTGTACAATCCAAAAACAACAGTTGAGCAATGTACAATCCAAAGACAAAAGTGACCACTGAGGGATTAGCAATCCATCGGCTGTAATGACAGCCTGTATGCTGCTCGGTAGCTGTATAAACACTGGCTTATCCCGAAACGGAGAGTAATTATGACGGGCTTATTATGTACATCGTGGTCGCAATCCAGTGGTGTACAGATTCCTCTGCTTAGATTCTCCACTTGATTACTGGATATACACTGGCTGATCTCGGAACGCGCCACGCCTAAGGATGCCACCATGTTCGATGTTACACCTGGTGTATAGTGGTTGCGATCCACCCAGCTGGAAAGTACACTATTTAGTGGTATATGTACTAGTTAAATGAGTATTATTAATTTGCAAACTGATTTGTTTCTTTTTAGTGAAAAAGTGCGCCAGTTCATTGATGAGAATAAATCTGATGAAATGGAAATAGGTAGATGTAACTCGTTTGCCAGGCTTCTGCTATATCAGGAGCTGAGGAATCACTTTAAAGATAGTATATTGGTTCACACAAAAGTTGAGGAGAATCAATCCAGGTAAATAATAAATTAAACTTTTCTTTAATAATTATTTTTCAGATGGGTTATTCAACTTGAAATTGATTTGAATATAAATCTACTCAATTACTTCAGACTGTTGAGTCAGTTTTTTTTTTTTAGGGACTTCTTCAATCCAACATATCCGGCCTATTAAAGTTTCGCCAAATAGGACCTTAAGTAACCTCGAAGTCGAATTAAATATATTTTGATTTGGGCTTTTCTCTACTTGATGATAAAAGCTGTTATAATTAATAATGCTCCAAAAATAAATTATAAACTCTAGATCAGGGATGCACAGAGTTATTAGAACTAGGGGCTACTCGGACAGATTATGAGCAAAATACGAGCCATTACAAATTAAAGGTACTGATTAAAAGTTTAAAAATAATTTATTGATAATGTAATTTTTAGAAGAATAATAGCTTCGCATTGAGTTAATTAGTTTGTAGAGTGTACATAGCACAAAACTATGGTCTAAATAACATATTCAGAATTATTGGTTAATGTTAATAAAATAATTGTTTCTTTTAATTGGTAGGCAGGCTGCACAGATATATACAGTCGGCCGCGGTCTGTGCAACTCTGCTTTAGATGTATCAGCTCCGAACTACCAGACAGATTTGAAAAAAATCTTTTCGTATTTGATAGCCTATTTATTGAGTAAGGTATATGACTTCACGCTATGGCCCAAAGGAGCGGAGCAGTAACTATGGACGACAAGCAAGTACAGAAAGTAAGAGCAAGAACAGACTGCATGGGTGCGTGCGTTTGTGGCGACACTGTAGAGAGTTGGTCCAATATTGAGTTATTTGCTTTGCTCTACTAAGTATTTGCAAAGTAAATCGAATCCCCTTTGTTGAAAATAATAATAAATATGTACTTTTTACAGTTAATGTAGTTTTTCTTATTATGTAAGTGTTGTAACATAAGTTTTTTTTTGTTGAATTGAGTCTTACATATCTTTGGATTTAAATACAGTCAGTTGAGAGAATCATTTTGTAATATAGCGTTATATTATTATAACACAGATTATTATAGTATGAGGCTGAGTGTTTCGGTGAGAAGCATTTGACCATAAGTATCCACTTATCTATAGATATATCCATATCTTTCATCTCCTTCCTCCGCCCTACTTGAAGCAAAGGAGTTGGGTCGTGGGGATCAACTGGTTTAGCCTTTTGAGGGACAGTTGAGGTTGTACCATACGGCCTTTCCTAAAAGACTGGACATACGTTATTAGCGCTGGAGGGGGTGCTTAGTTCTCTTTGGGTCTCTTGGATAGGATTACCTGTTAAAACTTAGTTGATAGAAAAACTAACACGGATAGAAAGAAAAGCTGATGGTTTATATTTATAGATTAAAAGTGATGAGAATAAAATCAGAAGATGACATCAAGTTACATGAGGCACAGAGGAAAGAAAGTGAATGGGAGGAGCTTGAAGAAGCTGTCGGATTCTCTAAGGTTGCTCGCCTTATCAGTTCATCTGTAAGTATTACTATGTGTACTTCTAAATCTGAGGCCCTGTATTTCTTATGTAAATAATATTTTAATATCTTTAAAGAGATAATAAGCTAAATTGTTATCACTTACCTGTATTTCTTTTTTTATACTTCAAAGGTGGCATACAAGTATACTGCCCGCCTGATGGTAAGCGGCTACCGTAACCTATGGACGCTTGTAATACCATAGGTATCATTAGCACGTTGCCGATCTTGTACCCCTGTTCCCAAGGAGCTGTGGAAACCCTACTCACCGCAGGAATACAACACAAGGTTATATTAGTTATACTAGTCTGACCAGAATAGTCTCTTCCCAATGAATGGTATTTGTTATAGATATTGGAGAAGAACCAAGCATATCAATAACATTAAATTATTCACACTCATGAACTTCAATCAATGCACCAACATGCATTTCAGTTTTAGAAGGATAAGGTTTTTTTTATTATCCTGCAACATTACTACTGGTTTAGGCAGAAATTACCGAGTACCGTTTCTTTTATATCCTAAAAGACGTTTTCCATTCCTTCAGGTTGATTTATTATTTTATGCATCCATGATGGTTCTAAGTACTTTCTTCTCCTATGAGTAGTAGTTTCTTAATTTGATCCATAGTGAATGTTGCTTAAAGTAGAACTTTGCTTCTGCTTCTACACACATACACGTGTATGCATTTTACAATTTCAGGAAAAACTCGTGGTTGGACACAATATGTTATATGACGTTCTTCACATACTTAATAATTTTTTCCAACCGTTGCCATCGGATTACAGATCATTTAAGGAATCGACACACGTTATTTTCCCCAGGTAAATTTATTTTCATAATTTATATAAAACAGGAAAACAAATTAAAAAAACCATGTCTTTTTGGGTAATGAATTCCAAATTTCCTATATTACAGATATTGTAATCGAAGTTTCTGTTGTAACTGAGTTACAATCATAATATGTATTTATAATCAGTTCATCAAGATATACATATACATATTTTTCTATGTCTCGAAGAGAAGCTAACTTTATTAAGCACTAGCTTTTGCTCGTGACTTCGTTCGCGTTGCATTCGAAATTAAATGACTAGCACGCCACTCATTGCAAACTGTTTGTACACACAACAACTCGCTAAATTTATCCCAATTGGATGACTGGTTAAGGAATGCATAAGGGATAAACAAAGAAACATGATTGAAGGAATGATGGTAGCCTGTACGACTTCGCGTCGATTGACGTGAGTTTGAATCCCTACAGTGAGCCTGAGCTCTCAGTGAAGAAAAATATCGTGAGGAAATCATAACATGGTGGTAGGTTTTTTTTTTAATTGTAAATATATGTAATTCAAACATGTGGTGCTCAAACAGTCGATAGCGAGAGCTTTCCAAGTCGATCGCTGGAATTCCCGACAAATATAAAATACTTTGAATGTCTTGCGGCGGCTATTAGCGTATTAGCATGCTGGTAGAGCATTTTCTAATGCCCGCCTGGCTAGCTACCACCCTCATGTTGAAAATGTTGCCAAGCACCAATAGGTGTGTTCCGGCAGCTGTACTTGAGAGCCAGTCTACCACTAGGCTTAGCGTGTTATCATCTTGGGCCACATCGTCACTTAACATCAGGTGAGATTGTGGCCATTACGGCAAACCTATAATAATTAAAAAAAAAAACACATTTTTATAAACATAAATATGTACAGTTACCAGTAATTTTTTAATCTGCTATTTATATGCCCTATATAAATAGCAGATTACTAACACAGCTCTCTCACCCTCTCCTACTTTATAATGAAGTTATTGTAACCTCTAAAATAGAAGATATCAATAATGAATATAGTTTTAACACAAGTTTTCTTTTCAGTTTGTTAGACACGAAGTACATGGCGAGTCTACCGCCGTTCAAAGATAAAGTAAACTCAAGCGTGTTAGAACATTTACTAATGACGTTGTCGGAACCACCGTTCTCATTACCCAAAGTTGGTATGTACTCCTTCCTCAAGCCTAGGTCCGATCCATCGGTATGGAGCCCTTGAGCCAAGCAGCCGCTCGCGCGATACAAGTGACTGTACAATCACTAGCTTTCACAGCTATACATGACACTGCATTATACACACATGCACAACACACATAGGTACATAGGTTCTGTAAGGGACCTTTTTTCTTTTCTTTTTTTGCCTAGTTAGACAAACATTTTCAGACCACTAAATACACATACACGTGTTCCCCTTCCCTCCTCCCAGGGGGCAGAAACATGTTTATATGTATAGTTAGTTTAGATCGAATGATAGGGAATTAGTCAGATCGCGACATCATTGCATACGCGCAACAGTCCGAGCCGAGGTCCGGCCACTTTGGCACCCTCGGATGTTGTTGCTTAGCTTTCGTGGCTGAGTGCCCTAAGCGCTCGCCCCCAAGCCCGGTAAAGCTGTAAAAGCCGTAAAGGCTCTTCTAGGACCCCTAACATTGTAGTCAGTGCGAAAAAAAAAATTTACTCATTTTGTTATTTTAATGTATTGTAAATATGTTTTATCGTAGCTTGTTTTAAATTATTATTTTGGGAAGATGATGATTATCACGATGAGTATATTATACATGTATGCTGACATAAAGTTGACAGAAGCACTAAAACATGTAAGTTCTGTAACTTAATATTATACGTTGACCTGTACAAAAAGCACAGGGATACATATTTTTGGGTAAAATACTACTTTGGGGTAAAATATATTGTAACTGACATCTTAATCTTCTATGACATCTTGTAAATTATAATTAACTGGTCGTGAAATATCACCAGTGATATAACAGTGACAAAATTTTTACTGTAGGGCGTTGTAGTTATTATATTAAAGTACCTCCAATTTCCATGTATAGTATATTAAGTGATATGTTTAAGCCGGAAATGCCAGTAAGTTTTACGATTGACCGACAATATGCAGAACCAAGGGCGGGCTGCGGGTACAGTGGGCTGAACGACAAGCAGCACGAGGCGGGCTATGACGCTTACATGACGGGGCTGTGCTTCTTGGCGATGCAGGGGTATCTGTCAAGAACGTGCGGTGAGGAACCCTCACAGTTCTTGTCACCACAGTCGGACGCACTGAAGCCTTTTCTCAATAAACTGTTCCTTTGGAAGACCGCACGTGAGGAGTCTCCTTACATGGACCTAGTTGGCCCAGATCGTGAGTTGACCATAATAATAATTTATGTACTTATTTCCGAAATAAAAAATGCGTTTTTTTAAATACAATTAATTTGGAAAATTAGCGTACGGCTCGCCTGATGTTACGTGGTTACCTTAGCCTGTGGCCGCTTTTAACACATGAGGTATCACTTGCGCTTTGCCGCGCTTAAACTCTAAAAACCCTACTCACCGCAGAAATATAACATATGGTTATTTGGCTGCGATCTTCTGTAGGGTATTTCACCAGTCAGGCTGCCCTGAGTTGAGACAAATTTTCAAAGAGACGCTTTTTTTTTTAATGCTAATTATGGAACCTTGATAAGCGTGAAACCTCTATAACTGTTTATTTTTTGAGGTACAACATTTTTGCTGCATAAAAAACTAATATAGTGCTTTATTTTCTTCTTATTTCTTTAAATAAAATAAAAAATACTTAGTATCGAATAATCTAATAACCATAATATAATGATTAGTAATCAAATAATCATGTTCTGTTTGTTACAGCGACGCCATCTAGGGATCACGTATTCCACCTTACATTCCCTATGGAGTGGCAGAGAAATGACATAAACCAGCTGTTCCGTCCATTTGGTGAGTATTCAAATATATATTACTTTATACATGTTACAGCCCGTAATAAAATTATAATAAAAAAATAATTGCTTCTCATAAAACAAATGCAGGTACTTGGAAGATTTGAGAGCCGCCGTTCACAAGCGACTTTTTTGTTGTTTGTTTTGATTGCTCTATGAAGGTTCTCGAAAAGTCTCACCGTTTAGTTTAAACTTATGATATGGAAGAACAATTCCAGGTCTTTGCTACCACATATTGGGTATATAAAATATTTTTATATTGATACTAGCTGTGCACTTTGGTTTCACCTGTGTTAAATGTATTAGACAATCTCTTCAACGTGCCGCCGCCAACGCACCCGTGTAGCCGATCGTGATTTTCACTTCCCGTACTTGCATACAGCTTGCCAGATTTCTTGACGTTCATGGGTATCGCTCCACACCTTAGGGTTGTAGCGTGAAGTTATATACCCTATAACCGTCCTCAATAAATAAGCTACAAAAAGCAAAAAAGATTATTTCAAATCTGACTGGTTTAATTCTAGGGATAAGTGCATTCAAACAAAAAAAAAAAATCTTAAGCTTGTAAATATTATAGTATTGATAAATGTGGAAAAAAAATCTTTTTCATTTTATTCTGTTTTGTGTTCCTATCTTTTATTAATTATATATTTGTGGGGTGCAGGTCCAGTGAAGGTATATTTTGTAGATGACACGTCAGCGCTTGTCGCGCTTACCTGGCGGGATAAAGCGCAGGATGTGGTTAAAACAGTGTCTCAAAACTCACAACTGCGGCTCCTGCCCTACAATAAGTACAAAAAACTCATTGCTGGCAATTCATTGAAGGTAACAGAACTTATTATTAACTTTAAAAATGTACAAAAAGCTACTTGCCTATACAGATATTTCTTTTTTATTCATGGGTATTATTTTCAACATAATAATACCCACAAGGTAAATAAAAAATACCCACAATTTAAAGTATTTAATTATTTTTTTTCATAAGTTGTCTTCACATGGATGCGGATAAACACATTTGCCATTAAATAAAAACTGAAGAAATACATAATTATTCCTTTTTTTAAATAAAGCTTCTAACTAAATCATCTTTAAAACATATTTTTTTACAGACGGAGTTAGTGCAAAACGACACGCTGACAAACTACACCAAGATGTGGCTAGCATTTAACATATGTTTTCTTTTATTATTTTTATTTTACTCTATGCAGTATTCAAATTTATACAATATGTTACCCTTTCTGGAATAAAGCGGTATGTAACAAATGCCAACTTTAAAGGATCGTGAAAAACTATCCTAGAAACTATAATAAATTAAAGTTCTAAGAATATATTGTAAGAAAAGAGTCGCAAACTATTATTCCTTATTCATCTAAATTCTAAACAGTAAAAATACGTTTAGAATTAAGTCACGATATTGTTTAGTAACATTCTTTCTACGATATAGTGTAATAACACTGCATTTTATAACTATATATCAGATCTAAGTAAATAATATAACAAATTATATTTTATGTTATAAAAACGTAAGCCGAAATTATTTTGATATAGAAATAAGGCTCCATAACAGTGCCGTTAGTAGTAGTACACTTTTCATCTCACGCAAAATATCCTCTTAATTACGTACGTTATTTATTTTATTCCCTCTTTTGTAATCGAAAGCGTCATATGTTTGGGAATACGTCATATGTTTGAGACTGTTTTCTAAAATTTTAACAGTTTTTCAATTGGTCTGAGCCATTCTATCGAGATTGCAAGAGACGTTTCATATTGATCGGCAAGTTTTAAAAATCACGAAATTTCGAATTAGAGTTTGTCGAGTTATTACTGTACGAGTACGAGTATGTGGACTTATCCGACGGTCCTTTTGTGTTGTCCTAAACCAGGTATTCAAGATTATTTATAACTAGAAGAATTGAGTAAAACCGAAGGTTTTAATGGATTGTGTCTCAACTATGATGTGTATACTGATGATATGACAGTTGATAGAGATCAGTGGAAGAGGAAAACATTGTTCCGACCATAATTTGGTGAGATAAGGGTGAGAAGAAGGTGCTATAATACATATACTTTGTGGTATTTAATATTTTAACATTAGTTTTTAAATTAAAAATTCGTTATTAAAAGGATGTTTTGTATATGGCTGTTATTTTTACAACACACTGTGAACTCCCATATTCCTGAACGCGACACTGATATAAGGTATACGAACGTTTATTAATGAACGATATTATACGCACTCTGCATAATATTTAGAAATATTCTGTGATGTCAAACCACGACAAATTTTCGCTTTAGTGCTTATTTGTTCAGTCCACCGTTAATAACATTTTATAGTAGACGTAGAAGATGGAATTTTTTGGCTAAACCTTGAAATGCCATGTGGTTTTCATTTTAATTAATTAACTTGGGTTTTTTGACCCTATATTCTGTAATATTGGTGGCATTTGCGTGATATAGTTTAGTTATTGTGCATACGTGAAGTGGGTTATAAATATAAACTAGAAACATGCATTTTTAGTTGCCACAAATCCCTTATAGATATTTCTAATAAGGTAGCCACCATCTTTTTTGAAATCATTTTGAAGATTAGAAAAGACTACGAAATGTAAGTTAGGCTTAAAGGACTTGTATCTAGTGGCCATAATAAATTTTAAAAAATATTTAGGTTTTTATTGATATATTTTGAAAACAGCGTAATATGTTTGGCGTAGTGGTCACAATCTCGCCTGATGTTATGTGACGATGTGGCACAAGATGATAACACACTAAACCTAGTGGAAGGCTGGATCTCAAGTGCAGCTATTGGTGCTTGGCGACAGATTTTCAACTTGAGGGTAGTAGCTAGTCAAGCGGGCATTAGAGAAAGCCCTACCACCATGCTATGGTGTCCTCACGATGTTTTCCTTCACCAAAAGCTCCGGCTAATTGCAAGGATTCGAACTCTCGTCAATCGACGCGAAGTCGTACACGTTACCACTGAGCCGTCATTGCTTCAATTAATTGAACAAATAAGCACTGAGGCAGCGAACGAAACAAATATGCTAGTAATATGAGTACGCAATACGCGAATTACTAGAGTCATTGGTTCATACTAATTGTTATTAATCTCTAGTGCATACTGATAAAACGTTCCTGCTTTGCTGGGTGGTAGGACGCTATGATCGTGTACGACTGGATCGCGACCACCAAATACCTGATCCAACATCCGACATAGGTGTGTCGCGTTCAGGGATTAGCCGGTATATCTACTATACAAGTGGTGGTAGGTATCTGTACCCGACTGGCTCGTGACACTCACAACCCCCATGCACGTGGTTTTTAAATCGTCATTGAGACACTTTTTTGGTTTGCCGCGTTTCGGGATCAGCCAGTGTATATATCCTGCTGTCAAGAGGCTTTCTGGTCGGCATCATAAAGGTGAACTTAAATTGCTCTCCGATCTCTAGTTGTACAGAGCCGTCACTCTGCTACAGAAAAAGAAACTCGATATGCGCAGATAACATTAGGTCCATTGCATAGTTCATTGTATGCACTGGTCTTCTACTGGTTTGGCGCCACAGAAGCACTTGCCAATGTCAATGTTTTTAAGCTTAACTTCGTAGTCTTTTCTAATCTTCAAAGGTGGCTCTCTTATCAGAAATGTCTAGGAGTTTTTGTGGCAACTCAAAAGTCATGTTCCTAGTTATTATTTATAATCCACTTCATGTATTATTATTGGCGCAGTAGCCGCCGGTAGCTCAGACAGTCATAGCGTGCGCAATAGACTCGATCGGTCATTGCGCAATGTAGATAGTTATTGAATCTATATATCGGCGCAATAGTGGATAGCGGCTTATTGTAATGTAGCGAAACCATTTATTTCTTAGTAGTGGTTTTTGTTGTTACTCAAACACTAAACGTTCCGTACGACGATAAAACGTCGACATTTTCGCTATCGATTCGGAGTATGTTCGGAGTGTATTATCTATGGTGACGTTGTCGACTGTTCTACAGACTTCTTCGATCATTTGACTATTAAACTCTAAAACACTCTTATTTGTCACACTTGACATTGGCAAAATTGCCTACATAAGTAGAAGCCATAAATAAAAATTATGTCAGAAAGTAAGAAGTGTTGTCTCTCTCGAGTTTTTGGCGGGATTTGAAGTTTTATGTGGTCGTCATTGTTTTAATGCATAAACTTGCGTTGTTTGGCCCTTTATGTAATGTATGTAATGTAATTTTGGCAACATTTTACTTGATGTAGTTTGATTGTCGTGCATAAGTGAAGTGAATTATATATAATTACAATGTTCTCAATAATTAGGCTTTTTAAGTTGCCGCATATATTCCCTGATTTTTTTTTAACTAAGGGCCGTTTGTATTTGAATTTGTATTGTACATTGTTAAAGTTATGTTTGAAGATTGCAAGAAAAACGTATCTGACTTGGCTGCATGATCTAGATACCTTTACCTTTCATGAAGAAAGACAAAACCAAACCAAATAAAATAGCGTCATGTGTCATCTTTCATCTGACATTTGTCGGTTTTTTGTGAATACAGGACATATTTTCCCAAAACACGTTTATCGCTATCAATAACTACAAAAAAAATTAATCACTAATAATTGAGATATGGATTATATTCCTTTGAACATATTATAAATGATATTTCATTGAACATTTGTTTATTATAATATCGTTAACAATGGAGGTGGTGCGGAAAAGTTAGTAGTTTCTAAAAGATTATATCATTGTTGTGTACTATCATCAAACAAAATAAAATTTATATCTTTCAGATTTCAAAGAAACGCTACCTCTAGTGAGCGAGTCAATAAGGAACGCAGACTTCTTAGCTATAGATATGGAGTTTACTGGTTTAATTAACGGACGAGATGTGTCTGTATTCGACACTCCTGAGGAGTATTATCTTTGCTTATCGAAAGGATCAACGGAGTTCCTGCCGATACAGTTTGGTCTTTGTGCTTTCCAATGGGACGAGAAAGCAAAGCATTATACAATGGACGCTTACAATTTTTATTTGTTCCCTCGAGAAAAGTCCGGACAGCCTAAAACTTTTTTGTGCCAAAGTGCATGTTTAGATTTTTTGGCATCACACGGATTTGACTTCAATAAGTTGATAAAAGAAGGTATGTTTCCATTTTTAAAATTATTACTGTAAATTATGATTTGTTATCAAACCCTATTTAATATATAATGTTGGTATATTCAAATAAGTCAATTAGCTTTTCCACTATGAAGATATTTATTTTAAATATCATCATCGAGTCTATAAAGTCTACACTGTGAGAAATATTAAATGAAGTAGTAGACAGACAGTCTATCTGATGTATGTGGTCTTTACAGTCTATAAGTATGTATAATCAACTTTAAAAGTATTGCACAAATGAATCCAGTGATAATAAGTTGCCACTCTTGAGGACTGAGTTGAAATCCCTTGTATGCCAGATTTCAACCATATCATTTGGACAAGAACTTAGCAATGCAAGAACTACTGTTTTTCAGCAGTAATAAAAATAGCAGTATTGCTTCCGCAGTTGTACTTTGAATAGGTTTTGCCAATCTTTGTGACTTCTAATACATTTTAGTAGACTTATAAAACTTTGTTTTTCTATTAGGCTTGTGCTTAACTTATTACCAGATATAACCACAAAAAAAGCTTTTCATACTGCCAAAAATAGTAATTGATCATAAAAAATTAAACCACATTTAATGTGAAATTATAACCAAAAATTTAACGTAAATGACTCCAAAGTAATCATTTTTAACCATTGTTTACACACTAACATTTGGTGATCATTTATTATATTTGGTATTTGAATACAATTTAAAGTGCAGTAATTATTACAACAGATAGAACTTTTTGGATCTCTATGTATTATTTGGTGGACATTATATTTATAATCTCTTTTCTATAATAAAGTAATTTCTGAAAATAAAAATTTCATACAAGAAAAACATGTCTGAATCGGATTTATAATGTTTTAATGTAATCATTTGTAATGTTAAAGGGATAAATGCTTAGTGGTAGACTGTTTGTTGCTCACTGTGTTAATCAATGTAATTAAAGGAAAAAATTACAATTAGATCATAGAATTTTGTATGGCTTGCCTGGCCATCTAATAACATCAAGTGTCACCAAACTCCTTTTAGTGTGTTCTGGCAGCAACTTTTGAGAACTAGCTCCCTTTCTAGTTGTGATGGTATCATCTATAATGACATCACTTAAAATGAGATAACATATGAACCATATAAATCTCCTTATTTAATGGCAATGTGTGCTTATACACAATTCTGTGAATGTCACCTGGCTAGAATATTTTTTTAATTTTTACAGTTGAAATAAAGCTCTAACAAGATGGTGGCTACCTTGCTAGAACTGATCAGAAGTTTTTGTGCGGACTCAAAATATATATTTGTTGTTATTATTCTTAATCCAATACACTTGAACACATAACCAAACTATATCATGCAAAATGCTATGAATATCACATAATATATGGCCGGAAAACATGAACAAACATAAAAACTACATGACATGTCAAAATGCTACCAAAAAAAAACAGTTGTGGGCTGATTGCTACATAATAGTGTATTTTAAAGTCTGGCCCTATTCTAGGGTTACCGTGTTATGATATCTGACTATTCGACATTAAAAATGACGTTACTTTGTATTCACTAAAGAAAAAATTGATGTAGACTTAATAAGAATGCGTCAAAACAAAGAGAACCAGGGCAATTAATGTCTATTCATGTTTTAGTATGTTACTTCTGTCCACGTTACAGAATCAGATGGATAAAGTTTGCCTTCTTTACACCATGTATAGAGCAAGATATTTATTATAAACATAATTTTACACACATATAAAAACACAAAACCAAACTACATGAGGTAAAATGTCACCATTACTTATTATATGCTCAAATAACATGAGTATATGAACAATAATAAAATCCAATAAATGACAGATTAACCTCCAAAAGCTCGACTTAATTGTATTGTTAACAAATGTTACGTTTTGTTGTCAGAGTTTGATAGGTTATGAGTATGACGATAATGGTGAATCAATTCTCACAAAAGTTTAAGGTTGAACAAGTAAAATTAAAAATGAAAATGATTCTTTGTGCTGCTACATAAAAAAAACAACTCATTTTTAGGTAATGAGACTTGCCAATAGCAATAAAAGATAATTTTGTGGTGTTACAGGCATATCATATATGACAGAGGCAGCAGAAACAAAACTTCGTAGTAATCTCAAAATAAAACAGGAGTCATATTCAAAAGAAAGGGAACACATAACTGTACCAGAGGAGTATAAGTTGTTGATAGAAGAAACATGGTAACTTACAATTTTATGACAATAATAATAATTGTATTTTTAAACATAAAGGGCCTATGCAAAAAATAAGTAGCTTAAAATATTTAACTGAAACAATTAAATATATAGATGAATAGGTATTTTTTGCTACAATCTAGTGGTAGACAACTTTTTAAAAGTTCTTTGAAACTTTATATTTTGAATGCTAAGGTACCGTGATATGTATTTGCTTCAAGTAGTCACTTAATTACGACTCGGCAAACGTAGTGTAGGACGCTCTCCGGCCAGTTGGGATGACGATCTGCGAAAGACTGCAGGCAGATGCTGGATGCGGCAAGCTGAAGACAGGGCGCTATGGCTCAGGCCTATGTCCAGCAGTGGACTACTATAGGTTGATGATGATGATGATGAATCACTTAAATTCTGTTTTTTATATAACTATATATAGATTAAATTTTAGTGAAAAAATAAATATTTTAATACATTTTAGTAATGCCTAACTCGAAATGGAAGTGTAATTTTTGGTGGTATATAAACTGGTTAACTGAGTATTTGCATGTTTTGTTTTTCTTTAGTGAAAAAGTGCGTCAGTTTATTAATGAGAATAAATCAGATGAAATGGAAATAGATAGATGCAACTCCTTTGCCAGGCTTCTGCTATATCAAGAGCTGAGGAATCACTTTAAAGATAGTATATTGGTTCACACAAAAGTTAAGGAGAATCAATCCAGGTAAGGAATAGAGTAATTTAAAAAAATAGATTTATTACCTTAGAGATGGTTAATTTAACCTTTAAGTTAATGGATTTGAATGATTAATTTGATGAGTTTAACACTGTTTGGACAATTAAATAAATGTTTGTCAATTCAGCATTGTATTCTGTCCTAAATTGCCGAAAATTAGACCATTAAATTTGATGAGGAAGTACTAATTATCCCAAACTCGATGATTTTATTTAACAAACGACACACCAAAAATAAGTTATTTCATTAGCTCTAAAATCTACTTATAATTTATCAATAATAATTTACAATTAATATAATATTCAATAATAATAAACATTTAAGTAAATATTAGCTGTGTCAGTGGCTCCGATGCGTGGGCTGCTAAAAAGGTTATTTAATTTTTTGCACTGATACCTAATTATATAAATGTAACCTAAGTTATTCCTTATAACATCAGCTATCTGCCAGTTAAAGTCCCGTCAAAATAGGTCTAACCGTATCGGAGATTACCCAGAACAAAAAGGCTGACAATCAAAAATTTTAAAACTGATGTTTTGTAATAGGTAACATGTGCACTTTCATATGCATTTAGTAAAAAGGTGTTATTTTGGCATTACAAACAAACAATTCAATTTTATTTTATGTGTAATTTTAATGTTTGGAACTGTTATGCTGAAGTGATATTTAGTTTTAGATTTTAGATTTAAGTCATTAAAGTACTGTGTAGTCAATATTTGGCTAGTTATTATGTCGTGCAGCTATTATCCACTATAAAACAGGTTTGATCTCTAAGCAAAGACCTTTATTTTATTTTGTTCCTTAAAACAGCATTATGTTTGCTTTACTATTATCATAATAGAGTTCAAAATGTTCCCATTTATTTCTTAGAAGTAGCAAAATATCTTTGATCATGGGTAGGACCTACCTATTAAAACTACACTAATTAAAAAGTACACTACAAAAACTACACTAATTAATTCCGTGAAAGAAAGAAAAGTTGATGAGGTTTGTTTTGTAGATTACAAGTGACGAGAATAAAATCAGAAGATGACATCAAGTTACATGAGGCACAGAAGAAAGATAGTGAATGGGAGGAGCTTGAAGAAGCTGTCGGATTCTCTAAGGTTGCTCGCCTTATCAGTTCGTCTGTGAGTATTAATATGTGTACCTCTAAATTTGAGACCCTATATATTTGTAAATAAATGATAATTTAATATCTCAAAGAGTTGTGAGTTAAAGATATAATGGCCTAAAAACTCATCACTTACCTGTGTGTGTACTAAACTCTCTACCAAAAAAATCTCTTCTCAATGTAAAGTATGGGTTATAAATATTGGAGATTAATCAAAGAAGTCAGTAGCATCAAATTATTCACACTCATGAACTTAACGATACTATGCATCCAATGCACTAATATGCATTCGACTATTGCATTAAGGTTATTGTTTATTATCCATTTTCCTATAATCCTCCTCCATCACTGCTGGTTTAGGCAGAAAAAATAGAGTACCACATCTCTTGTATCCTTGTAATATTTTCCACTTCCTTCAGATTGATTAGTTCATGCATCCATGCTTGTTCTGATTAATATTTTTTCTACGGCCAATAGTTTCTTAATTTGATGAATCTTAAGTATCCCTAGCTTCTGCGGTCACACACATTCTCAGTGTATCGTCTTTTGCGATTTCAGGAAAAGCTCGTGGTCGGACACAATATGTTATTTGATGTACTGCATACAGTTAATCATTTTTTCCAACCATTGCCACCGGACTATGGATCATTTAAAGAATTGACACACTTTATGTTTCCCAGGTATTTTTTTTTTTTTTTTGATGTATTATAGAAAATATTTTTAAAATAATTATGGTTTTAAGGTAATAATATCTTTATCTCATACTATATAGGTGTGAAACCATCTCCCAACCAATGAATTGTAAAGGAGATCATGGCACCTAATTTTAAGATATTATAAGGTTTTTTTTTTAATTTTTACGACCATTTGTCGTCGGAATTTGGTTTTCTATGTAAGAATATTTTTTATTACCTAAAAAGTATTATAATTGTTACTGCGTAATATGCATTTACATAGTCGTTGTGTTCCATTACGCGCACCATTACATAATTAATACTTTACTTTTAGATTAGGCCAAGATCATAATATTTTTTCACAAAATTCATATAAAAATAATACTTAAGCAACTCAATGTTTAATTGTAAATAAACACAAGATTAAAAATAACCTATATAAATAAAATGATTGAAGTGTGCCGTTGTGTGCCCATCACGCAAAAAGTACACGGATAGATTTTGATAAAAAAAAGTTATACTGCTTAGATACTTGGTCTTTATAAAAAAAAACACGATAACTTCATTCAATAAAAAAGTTATTAAAGTTTTAAGAAACTACGATTTTTATAAGCACTATACGTTCTCATGTCGTCTACGCGAGCGGAGCCGCGAAAACAGCTAGTGATTAAATAATGTCTTCTGAAATGTTACGATGCTTTACAGGGGCGGGAGGGGTTTAAAACTACTAGTTACGTAACATTGTTTTAACCCTTCACAACCTTTTTGTGACATAATTGTGACTTTCAGGTAAAATGGTCACATGGTGTTGGTTACGTAACGTTTTACTAGGGGGAAGGGGGGTAAAGAAAAACGTTACATCGCGTTACATAGGGGGGAGTGTAGGGTCAAAAATCTCCAAAAAACTGCGTTACGTAATACTTGAACGCTCCCTCGGTAAAATTACGAACCAATGCATCCCTAGTTTTTAGGTTATGTTAATTTTTTTTAAATATCTGCTGATATTGGGGTTTATTTAAAAATATATATTTGTGAGTGTCAATACTGTCAATAGTGTCAAATGATTTTGACGCACTATGACACTGGATTACATATATCTATGGGCATTTCCTATGATATCACTACAAGGTTAGTTATCGAACACACTATACAAGATGTGCGTCCGTCCGATCTTGACATATAGCTGCGCAGCGTTCGCACATATGTCCAAACATAACTTTGTCCGCATGCAAAGAGTCCAAAATCGGTTTCTCCGTCGCCTGCTTGACCCTCCAGCCTTCGTTAGGAACATGGACCTCCACAGGGACATGAGGCTTCCCTCGATAGAAGCCTATGTGAAATATCTCACCAGGAGATACTTCGATAGCGCTTCGAATCACCCCAACCCGCTCGTAAAATCCACCGTGAACTACGTCCCAGACAACTCGATCCCCGTTGCCAAACGTTATAAACGCCGTCCGCGAAATCTCTTTGTCGATCCCGACGACGACATCGAGAAAGCTAATAATTACTACGCATCCGCTCCCGCAACATATGCGTGCTCGCGCCCACGCCCGCGAAACCACCGTTCCCTCCGCAGGGGACGAACGGTTAACTTTGCGCCCGCACACCCGCCACGACCACCTTCCTCTGCGGCAACTCAAGCGTAGGTCCGATCCATCGGCATGGAGCCCTTGAGCCAAGCAGCCGCTCGCGCGATACAAGTGACTGTACAATCACTAGCTTTCACAGCCATACATGACACTGCATTATACACACATGCACAACACACATAGGTACATAGGTTCTGTAAGGGACCTTTTTTTTTTCTTTTTTTGCCTAGTTAGAGTAGACAAAAATTTCAGACCACTAAATACACATACACATGTTCCTTCCCTCCTCCCAGGGGGCAGAAACATGTATATATGTATAGTTAGTTTAGATCGAATTACGGATAGGGAATTAGTCAGATCGCGACTTAATTGCATACGCGCAACAGTCCGAGCCGAGGTTCGGCCACTTTGGCACCCTCGGATGTTGTTGCTTAGCTTTCGTGGCTGAGTGCCCTAAGCGCTCGCCCCCAAGCCCGGTAAAGCTGTAAAAGCCGTAAAGGCTCCAGGGCCCCTCAGGCTAACAGTGTAGTCAGTTCGAAAAAAAAAAAAAAAAAAAAAAAAAAAAAAAAAAAAAAAAAGTTATCGAACTGAAGTTTCTGTCCGAACTGAGTTAGTAGCATATTTGAAATTAGTTCATTGAGATAGTATATTCATTCCATAGAAACTAGAAAGTAAAACTTACTAACAAGTAGGTTCTGCTCTGTAGTCTAAACTTAACTTTTTTACCACGTTTTTATTAACTCGCTTTCGTCTGTCTGTTCATTGTAAATTCCCCTTCCCTTTCTATTCTCATATTAAAGGCATTTTTCAAATTTAATATGTAAAGAGTGGAAATTTTTAACGAATAAAATTTTGTTAATAAACTTATTTTTCAGTTTGTTAGACACGAAGTACATGGCGAGTCTACCGCCGTTCAAAGATAAAGTAAACTCAAGCGTGTTAGAACATTTACTAATGACGTTGTCGGAACCACCGTTCTCATTACCCAAAGTTGGTATGTACTCCTTTTGTTATTTTTGAATTTCATGCTTACTCTCATAGTGTAGGTTTTGCACTATCTACAAAATAAATATAACCATGCTTACGTGTTGATATCAAATTCCAAATTATAATTTAAATTTCGCATTTTCGTAAGGTATAAGAAATCAAAGTTTTATGCGATTCCAAAAATTTCTTAAGCCTCTGTAAGTAGACATTACGTTAACCCGTAAAAAATTATACAACATTTGGGTCTCAAAAAACATATAACAAAATTCATGACTAGCACCACCTGAGTGACTATGAAACCTTTAGCTATTAACGGTAGCGTTTTTTTGGGGAACTGACGACACTATGTAAATATGTTGAAATCTATACTAATATTATAAGACTCAAGAATTTGTTTGTTTTTTATTGGTTTGAACGCGTTAATCACTGAAACGATCAGTCAAATTTGAGAATTTGTTTTTGAATTATTGTATATAGCATATTTAGCGGAACAGTAATCATGCAATTTGCAAACTGTAGGCAATTCGGGGAGAGAGAGCAACGAGAACACGGGCGCGTTGACAGCGGGGCGACGCGGTGGAGAGTTAGTTGGTCGTATCAGTTTAACACGGGTCAAACCGTTCGGACACAGCACACAGTAAAAAAATAAATTGTGTTTTATCGGAAATGTTTTACGATTAACCGACGATGTGCAGAACCAAGGGCGGGCTGCGGGTACAGTGGCCTGAACGACAAGCAGCACGAGGCGGGCTATGACGCTTACATGACGGGGCTGTGCTTCCTGGCGATGCAGGCGCACCTGTCGCGAATGCGTGGCGAGGAACCCTCGCAGTTCCTGTCGCCGCAGTCGGCCGCTCTGAAGCCCTTCCTCAATAAATTGTTCCTATCGAAGACCGCGCGTCAGGAATCGCCCTACATGAATTTGGTTGGCCCAGATCGTAAGTTCATGATTTGCTTTTTGTCATACTCGTATAGTATGCAATAATTAAAAATCTTAATCAAAAATATTTCATTCGGTTCAGGCCTTAAAAAGGCACTTATAATTGACAACATATAACTATAGGCTGACCGCTGCAAGCGCGACCCTCCTGATGGTTTGCGGGAAGCGGGACGGCGGGTGTGCACAGATATACACGGTACTGAGATGAGATACCCTATATCTTAAGATCAATAGATTATGCATGTTTTTGCAACTTGTACAGATATGATAAATAATACATTTAAAAAACGTAATATTGTTGTCTTTATTATAATGCTAATAAAAAAACTAGTATATTGAAACAAAATTGTGTGTGTACGTTTTACAGGCAGTCGAAGTGTGACTTCTATGAACTTAATGGTATATATTGATAATATAATTGGATAAAACGCGTTAAAGTATTACTTTTGATTCACTGTATAGTTTTTAAAACGTAGCGTCTGTAATTCCATCTTGGTGAAATAATCTCATGTGTAGCAGTCACAAAAATAAGACCACGTAGGCCCATATGCCAAACATCTGTTGCTGCCGGCGGCCGCAACAGACTGGCTTATTGGTCGGCCTTATTCCCCTCCCGCGTCCCGCAGACCATTAGGGGTGTTGCGCTTACGGCGGTCGATCTATAGAAGTTCGTAAAATATTTCAGTCATCGAAAAAAGCCTGCAAGAAACTCAATTAGGTGCATCAATATTTTTTAATATTTAATTTTATTTATTTATACCAACTATACTGACGACTGATGACTGGTGGAACACCTCCACCCTACAGAAGATCGCAGCTAAATGACCTAGTATTATGTTTCTGCAGTGAGTAGTGTTTCCAGAGCTCCTTAGAGATGGGGGCTCAAGATCAACAACGCGCTAGTGATACCTATGATAATACATGCGTCCCTAGGCTAGTACGGTAGCCACTTACAATCAGGCGGGCCGTATGCATTTTCAAGGTACTTAGACGTGGAACATTTCGTTCATAACTAATGGTTATATAACAAGTGATAACATAAATCACGTATCACGCCAGTTACATGAATCGAAAACGCTTGTAACGATATCACGCGAACATAGTTTAAATCTGTTGAGCAAAATTGAATCTTATTCCTTACTCCTATTAGGGTTTGATTAGATTTTTTTAACTGAAATAAGTTTGTGTATATGATAAATTATTTCACTTGCGGTCTAATTGTCGTCACAGTGCCCCACCGTGGCTATATTTTTTTTAATCGCCACTTGTAAAATATAACTGGTCGTGAAATAACACCCTTGGTATAACAGTGACAAAAAGTAACTTCACGACTTTGTAATTATTAAAGTGGTTATAATTGTAATAAAATATATTTATGATTTATAATTATATCAAAATTGTTATGATTTTTTAAAATATTTATAATTTGAGTTTAATGTTCCGTTTGTTGTAGCAACGCCATCTAGGGATCACGTTTTCCACCTTACATTCCCTAAGGAATGGCAGAGGAATGACATCAACCAGTTTTTCAGTCCTTTTGGTGAGTATTAAAAAATATTATTTTTTATATGTTAAATATCTATACTTATTAATACTATAAAGCGGAATTTTTTTTTGTTTGATTGTTTGTTTAAACATGCTAATCTCTGAAAATAACAGTCGCATTCGAAAAATAGGCTATCTAGCATTAGGTTACACCTCTCAGCTAGCCTTAAATATTGATTTTTATTAAGTAAGTCGGAAGAAACAACGCATCTGGACTGCTTTATCCGCGTGTGCTGTCCTAATGGTTTGTGATACATAAATACAGTGTTCTACAAAAATATTGCTCCTTATTACATCTAAAAAAAGGCCGCGATACCATATGCCTATCTGTTATACATAAGCCACAATAAGGTATTTTGTGACAAATGTTTATTGAAAATTGGAAAGTGATTTATGAGCATTATTATCAGGCATGGTATATTCATCCTTACGAACGAAAGTTACTTCATCATCAAGACACTTTTATATAGATAAATTTTGCCCTTTCTAGCATGCTATTTGGACAAATAGTTTGGGATATAATGTAAAATTAAAATAATTCAATACTCGGCGCGGGTCTATGACTATAGGTGTAGTGACGCGAACGAGCAGTGTGACTTGTGACGCATAACCCTGGCCGCCCGATAAAAATATTGTCTATACTGAAGTATTATAAATCATCAATCAGCGATTTCTTTTTAATTATATGCGAGTGAAATCGCGGGCTACATCTAGTGTTAAATATTAGTTTTGTTTATAACAACCGAGTGGTATCATTTAGGTTGTGACATGGAAAAAAATCTGTGATGTCTACAGTGTCACTGCATAGTCTCTGAAAAAAAAAAAGAAGTTAACGTTTAAAATAAAAGAAACTTTCATTTTAATACATTATATAGATTATAAGAATCTTCTCAAAGCCTGAGCGTGTTCTTTGTTTGTTTTTGAGCTACCTATATTATTATTATTCTATCTAAATCTATCTAGTTAATTCAATAATAACTTTCTTCCAAAAAGAAAAGTACCTACCTATCTAGATAAACTTGGAAAGTAAAACATTATATAAATATAAAATATCATCGAAATCGTTAGAGCCGTTTCCGAGAGACGAATTGCAAATATTATAAAAGAATTGCTCACTATTATTAGATTATATGCTTACATGAAAATTGCTTTTTTGATTTTCATTCACGATGCTGGCGATTTCCTTATGTTGAGCACACTAGCGAGTTTACAAAAATCGTTTTATATAACTTGAAATTGTAGTAGTGAATAAAGCATTCTTTTTTTTTCGGTAAATATCTATATCTTATTAATTATGTACTTTTGGGGTTTAGGTCCAGTGACGGTGTATTTTGTAGATGACACGTCAGCGCTTGTCGCGCTTACCTGGAGAGATAAAGCGCCGAATGTGGTTAGAGCAGTGTCACAAAACTCACATCTTCGGCTTCTGCCCTACAATAAATACAAGACGCTCGTCTCCGGAAATTCATTAAAGGTAACAGCTTTATTATTACCTTATTACCTTTTAAAATATATTGTTACACGCTGGGTAATATAATTCCTTTGCAGTAGAAGAGTGTAGTTATACAGAAAGACAAAAAATCCACTATTACAGATGTTCTCACTTACGGACTGCAATCGTTGTCCTCTTGTAGATTCCTTCGGGTTGTCACTTCTTGCATTCGTTTTGATGTTCAAGATAGAACTGTCATCAGTCGGACTGTGGCTCGTTTATATCTATATAAATAAATCAGTAGTTCTATCTGTGCATGTATTTTTTTTAAATGATAGCGCTCTGTTTTCTCTAAGATACCATTCGCCTTCCTATTGGGTATTTTGTTCCGAATCAACAACACCCAGCATTCACTGGGCGGGAAGAATCGTGCGTACCGTATTTTTATTTGTCCATCAAATTGTGTTTTGTTAGACTCAATACACATAATGATACACATTGATACACATAATGTGAACATCTGAATGTCCGCTAAATGACCTCCTATATCAATGACACTAATCACGAATATGCAATTACAATTTTTTTTTTGTCTGCATGCCTTTGCCATTTGTATTTCCGGATTTAAGTCAATAATGGTTTGACCGATTCCTATGAAATTGTGGTCAATCGATAGGCCACATGAATTTTCAATGATTATTTTTAGAAATGTGAACAAAAAATAAATTGTACAATTTTTTTTTTATTCGCCACATCCCGGAGACTCGGGATCTTGAACAGGCGGCGACGGTTTTTCACGTTCGAACAGCTGTATATGCTTTACAAGGCACAAGTTCGGCCTTGTATGGAATACTGTTCCCACCTTTGGGACGGACCCGCTAAATACCTCCTCGAAGCCCTGGACAGGTTTAGAGACGGGCTGTTCGCATTGTAAATGATTCAGATGTTACTAAGTTCATCGAGCCGCTTCACTTACGCAGGAACATTGGCTCGCTAAGCGTGTTCTACCGTCTGTATAATGGCGAGTGTTCTGAAGAGCTGTTTAACCTTATTCCCTCTTCTCCCTTTCACAACAGAACCACGCGCGTTGGTCTCCGTAGCCACTACTTTACGGTTACCTCCATCTCGGCTCGAACAAAGAAATTCGCTACGTCGTTTCTTTGCCGTACTGTCAGGCTGTGGAACTGTGTTCCGGCCAGTATTTTCCCTCCTTCCTACAACATGGAGTCCTTCAAACATAACGTGAAGAGATATTTAAGTAGACCGGCATGACAGCGACGGCTATCAATGGATTGTAAATCCCACGGTAGTCGCCGATGTTAATGGATTGCACTGTGCTCACCATCAGGTACAGTGTAGTCACTATGCCGTGCTACGATAAAAAGATAAACCGTTTTTTTATGAAATTTTGTACACGGGAAGTATAAGTTATTCCATAATTGATGTGCTATAACAGTGGTTGTCAATATTACGTTTGGAGATCTTTTACAAAATTAAAATACAAAAAAAATATTTAATCAGTTCTTAGCCGATTTTGATTAAATTTTGAAAACGGGATTTATACATAATTTCAAAATTTATAGACTATAAATAATACATATAGGAAATTGTTCTTAACTGATTTTGATGAAATCTTGTAAACGGCTTCTCGCTACACGCCATTTCTCTATTGATAAACTACATTAATTGTCAAGAATATGAGTAATAATAAAAGAGAAGAGTCAAAATTTCGAGAATGGTTCGATTGATCTATGACAGATCGATAGCGTTTAAAGGATGGGGAATTTTCGAGGCATGCTATTTTTAGGACTTCTTCGTTTGTTTACGATACTCGGATCGATAAGGTTTCAACGGTTGCGTGTTCCGTGAATTGACGCGTCACAGCGGCGCTTTATCTCTAGGAGTTAATACACGATGTTTGAAAATAATTCTAGATTTAGAACTACCTAAACTATTTTGTTTACAGACGGGGCTAGTGCAGAGTGCCACGTTGACTAGCTACACCAAGACGTACGTAGCCTTTCTTGTTTAATTTTACGTAATATTCCAATTTATATCATGTAGCACTCTTCCTGGAATAAAACTGTATGTGAAAAAAGCCAACTCTACAAGAACTCTACGTGAACTTTATTGATAGGAAATATTTTAAAGAAAACATGCATTTTGGATTACTTATTCTTACAAAAAATTTTTGTTATTTGTTGTATTTTTTTTTTGTTTTTGATTATTACTTCCTTATTTAAGATACAATCGTCCAATAGGAAATTTTGTGGAATGTGATTTTTTTGTATAGTCGTTTCTGATATTCGTTGCTTCTATATTCTATTATATTATATGTACAGTGTTCGAAACCAATGCTGCGTCGCGTCCGTCGAATTCGTAAGGTAGGTATTATATGTAATGCCCACGCTCGCTTCGATCTACATTCGAAGATATCGGGAAAATAATTTTCAACAGCAATAGAATTCAATTTAAGTGAGTTTCTAGTCTCGAACGAGCTGAGTCTGCCTCTGTACTACACGACGATTTAGCGGATCGTGAGAGGATAGCTTTATGTGCACCACATTTTTGTATTATGTAGGATTATTTTTATTAGTAGACTAGCTGTGCCCGCGACTGTGCTCGCGTGGACTGCATTCTGCATTTTTAGAAGATCGACTGCTGACTTTTTTGAAGGTATTTTTAAGATCTGCAATTATGTGCTACATTAATTTAATATATCTCTTATGATTTAATCCGGGTAAGCTGTTTATGCGCCCTAAAATCGTCGTTTTTTCGATTGATTCGATTCGAGTGATTCGATTTGAACCCAATTTAAAAAAAAAATTAAAGCAGCCTTTGTTCCTTTTAACATCAGCTATCTGCCAGTGAAAGTTCCGTCAAAATCGGTCCAACCGTTTCAGAGCACCCGGAACTAATAGATATACAGACAAACAAACAAATTTTAGAAATTGTTTTTTTGTTATAAGTACCATATATACTTTCATACGCATTTAGTAAAAAGTTGTATTTTGACATTACAAACAAATACTTTATTTTTATTTATTTGTATATATATATTTTAACAACAATATAATCTTTTTTTTTTCAACTTTACGATTTCACATGACTATAATGATATGAACAATCCTTTTAAGCAATTTTATTATAAGTAAGATAAAAGTAAAATTAAAAAAAGAAGCAAATTGGGTTTTCATTATACATACACAGGAACATACTGTGTTGTAGGAATAAGTATGTAGGTAGGTTTCAAATCATACTTTGGGTAAGCTTTCGTAGGAAATTCGATACTAATTATATATATATGTACATACACACGGAGTAGGTACTTTGTTGTTGGAGCTATCAAACAGTCTTCAAATTGGGTTTTAGGTCATGTATGTACGTGCGCACGTTCAACTTCGTTCAACGCAAGTTTCAGCTGGTTTGTTGTCTGTTAGGTTATAAATTTCATTGTTAGTATGGTCTGGCCAGTGCCTATAAAACGACGGTGACAATCGATGGTTCTTCATCTTTTGGTGTTCATGAACATCGTGATTGAGAACCAGCCCCCCTCGATTAGGTTTAGCATGTTACCATATGTGGCTATATCGTCACTTAACTCATCAGGTGTGATTGTGCTCAGATGCTAAACCTAAAAAAATATGAATGCAAAAATGAGATGAGAGAATTGTCCTATAAAGTGCAAGTTTATGGACGCAGTAGCCGGTAGCTCGGACAATGGCGCGTGGCGATAGCGCCGACCCCGCGACCTAGCGTGCGCGCTTCCGCCATCTTGCATTTTAATGCGCCGCATGCACCGCACCCTATTTGCATACTGCGAACACGTGCGATTATATTTTATTCACAGTCATTATTTAATGCTATATAAAAGTGCCAATGAGTAAATATTAGATACTTTTTTTTCAAACCCATATAAATGTTTAATTTTTGAAGCTACTTAAATATTTACCTTAGCAACTTATTTAGTTTTGTATATTGCGTATATTTATATAGTAAAAAAATGCTTTTAAATAAAAACATAACGGATTTTCACACAAACATTCATCCCCTTTTTCGCCGCCTTACGGGTTGAATTTTCAAAAACCCTTCCTTAGTGCTCATGTACAGTGTAAAAGTACCCTGCATGCAAATTTTCGCTGTCTTAGCCCCAGTAGTTTGGGCTATGCGTTGATATATCAGTCAGTCAGTCAGATATCCTTTTATACATAGTTATTGCATTAAGACTGATAGTTTCATACAACGTGCCGCTCAAAGTTGAAGCCAAATGTAAGTAGATGTATGCGCAAGCCACACGTAATTACACTTGCCAACACAAGCACAACCGCACGAATAATATTGCAAGTGATTGAAATTTTTACCAAAAAATGGGGAAATTAAAGTATCCAGTTAGTGTTGGTCTCATTCATCCTATTGTCCTTTACATTAAATAATAAAGAAATTAATTGACTTGGGTACTTGAGAACTGTGTGTATTGTGGTCACGATCACTACCACCCCGCTTTATTACTGCATATACACTGGCTGATCCAGTAACGCGAAAAACTAAAAGAGAATCAGTGTTGCGTGTATTACTATGTGTATGGTATAGTAATTATTATTAATAACTATTGCAAGTACATACCTATATGAACCTAATAAAAGTGTCGATCCGACGTAGTGTAAACCAGTAGTAAGGTGTACAATGTACAGCTAACTTTTCCTTCTCTCTACGTTATATCATTCTTCTCTCTCGTGTAATGAAACGTGCCTAAATCTTACGCGTCCATAAAGTTTCACTTTCAATTCTCGTCTAATTATCGAACCTAGGAAGTTTCATTTTAAAAAGTGTGATAAAATATTTTCCGATAACTAGCAACATTTCATTGTAATGGCGACTGTCAATTTTTAAAATATTATTACTGTTTGTTATTTATGTTTGACGTAAGAATATAAGCTGCCGGGTAATGTTTTCCCGTGAAATATGATATTTAAATGTTTCTGGTGATTATGTGATGAGCTGTGACGTTTTTTCACTGTGCAGTAAGTCATATATTTTTGTCAAAATTGCGGGAGCTGTTCGCACTATGACTTAGGTAGCCTTTAAAAGCTAACTTAAAATGGCTTCAATCTGTGTACTGCCGTTCTGAGTGTTTTAATTCTATGCTTATATATATAATATGTAGATATAAGATTATTTGAATATCTTTATAAATTTTTGTGAAAGGGGGAAGGACTGCTATATTTCCGTTATAGTACGTACTTGTGTTTCCTGATTTACAAATAATTGTTTATTGTATTAAGTTATTGCCCTTTTCAATATTTCTTTCGGTAAGGCTGATAAGTAAAAAGATGAAAAGTTTTTTTTAAGTGTATATTCGATGTTGATATAAACCGTTAGTAACATTTTAAATTTTTAAGGGTAGTGTAACTTTTTATGTGTATTATTATGGTTACAATGAATTAAATTGAAAACAATCGTGTTCATTACGTGAAACGCGGAGTTCCGTTTGGTGTAAAAAAACATAACGGAATATCATTTCTCCATAACTTATAGTCCTTTATAGTCTTCTGATTAGGAAATTAGTGGTAAATGAATTAAAAAAATAATTCTAGAGCATTCTATTTATTACTATGTCAATGGATACGTTTCAAACATTTGCGCTTATAATCTGTGGCGGTGCACGTTCGCGTCCGCTCGTAAACATTGTCATTTCATCACCGGCGCTCGTGCCGATCGTATCTCGGGGGCTGCTGCGTCGCGTCGTGCACTACATACAACAACGTCACTATCAAACAAATATAGATAATGTTTTATTTGTACTAAAAGCTTACTTTTAATTTATTTATTTACACATTTATTATTGATTAAATTACGTTTTTTTTTTAATATAGCCCTTTTCTAAATGTTTCGATTGTTGAATTCTAAGGTTACTGAGTATAGGTTGCTAGGTCGTAGGACATTACAGTTGTGTCTGACTGGATGGCGATCACTATATATACCACTTGTAACACCCGGCATAGTGCCACATTTAGGCATGTGTGATCCAGGTGTATATCCAGAAAACGAGCGTAGTGTTAGGAGTCTGTACCCGACTGAGTCGTTACCACCATGCAGACGGCGATAAATTCCTCACAGTGTTAACATACATATTTTTGATTCCTTCTATAAAATTAATTTACTTATCGTGGTTTAAATATTAAAGTTATATATAGTGTATAAGATTTTAGATTTTTCCAGTTTACACAGATGTCTAAGTATATTGTGCAAGAAGATTTATTTATAACCTATTTGTATTCTCTTTCTGTTGTCTGTTTAACTTAACGGTTTTGGCAGCGTATTCCAAGAAAGCGTCCTTGTAGTGATTTTCCCGAGTTCATTTTATATTTTTTTTTTCTTTATGTTTTGTTACATAACGTTTCAAGACTTAGCCTAAAATCTTTTTAGTAAAAACAGCTAAAAAATTATAAAATTTCATCGAAATCAGTTGTGTTTATTGAGTTATAAGCGCACTAACAGACAGACAGACGTACATTAAAGAATATAAGCATAAACAACATTTATGTAAAAGACGTTACAATAATGTACGTTATGTAATGTAGTCAGTTCGGAACCCTCAGGGCGCGATTTCTACTCGCCACATAACCGTTTTTTTTAAATGTAATTAATTGTAACTTGTACTTAATTGTATTTTTAGCGGATGTACAGAGAACAAGTGACTTCCAGACATTATTTTCATTCACGTAATGAATAATCCACCCTGTAATAATACCCTAATAAAAACTTTTTTTAATAAGTCTAATAGATGGGTTTACTATTCATATTTATTTCCAGTATTGAAATTATACCTGTCGTTTGAAAGTTCAAACTTGTCAAAGTTTTTCCGAACATACGCATATTTTTTCAAAGATGTTAATGGGAGGGTAAACTTAGAATACTAAATTCCTGAAACATTTCACAGATCAAATTTGCACATTTAACAGCCAAATTAATTCAAAGATTCAGTAACAACTTTGACTCGTAGGTTCTACGGAACTCATTTTAAGAATAGCTGCCCTATAAGAACAATATGCAGAGTAAATCGACTTGATCCTTTGATACGAGTTGATGTATTCAATGTATATATCACGGCGTATGACAAAACCTAAACCATTAAATAAAGTGCATTTCTAGTCCGATGAACAATTTCTATTCCAGATAACATTCAGTCACCCCGGGGAACTCGTTTTGAGAGCAAACGGTTTTAATGTTTTGATACTTGAATAAGCTATGACCTTATCTATAAATTGCTGCCTATTTATTTCGTTTACCAATAATTTCTTGCACCATTAGAGATGATGTTAGTACAAATAATGTTAAGAAAGTTTTTATGACTTAATCTATCCGCTCGATTGTTCACACATGCATATTTGTAATGATAAAATACAGTTTTTTTTAACTGTATGGGGAAGTCTACAACCATAGGAGAAACTGTCTTAAGAATTTTTAGCTCTTTATATTGTGAAAACAATTTTGGCATAGTCTATTTTTTAGTTGAGCGTAAGTGGTCCATATGAACAAAACTTTTTTTAATTGCTGATCGATGAATTATTTATGCACGAGGTAGTAGTTCGACTATGATTTAGTAGTACATTGCATTCTCATATTGTATGAAAACATGCATGTTTTATTAATTTTTACCAACTTTTGCTGTCACGATTTATTTCTGGACAACTCACTCTTGACCCAACAATGTACTATGCTAAATTGTATTCACAAAAAACAGCTAATAATTCCTGAAATAATTTATCTGTATCTTCTCTGTATGGATTTGAATTTACCCATAGTCTTATTTAATAAAAAAATACACTTGTATCGACTACACAAATAATAAATTTCGGTAGACAAGGTTATCAAGTTTTACCTACAGGCGTAATCAGATAAGAATGCGAAATTCTAACTTCTAGAAACTATTCAAACGAGAGTCTATTCAAAAAATAACTGAATACCGCCTCAGTCTACCAGGTACCAAACGTTTTGTCTCTTTGCTTCCTTGTAGAGCACGTGCTGTACAACAAAGACTAAAATGTAGCCAGTTGGCACGAAAACTATAATTCTCTGCCGCATACGGTTGGGCTATTCTGTAACGTGACATGCTACTAATTACGCCACCCGACGACGCTTGCCTACTTATTTATTTGTCAGTTCTTGTGGATAATGACTATGCATTGTGTTGCTTTGATAAAGTTTACTTCATAAGATATGTTCGCTACTGCTTGTGCTCTTTTTAATGTTAATGCGAATATCTATAAATTTTATTGTTTAAGGATTGTCACCCTCAGCTAGTTCAGTTTTAGGTTTTATTGTGGTGATATATTATTAGCCCAATAAACTGGCCTTTCGTCATTTTGGTCTGTGCTTAAAAACCCTGGAGCTAAAAACTTGACATTACGAATTTAGTTTTTTTTATTAACTCTTTATAGGTTTAACGTGTAGCCACGATCTCACCTGATGTTAAGTGACGATGTGGTCCAAGATGGTAGGTCTCAAGAGCAGCTGCTGGAACGCACCTATATAGGTGTTTAGAGACAGATTTTCAAACAAGTGGGTGGTAATTAACCAGACGGGAATTAGAAAAAGCATTCTATTCCACGCACCCTATATCGAGCTAATAACACAATTATAAGGGACAACAATTATACGCTTTGACAGTTTTTAAATACGCCCAAACGTTTCAATTTTTCTCATGCGCTTCTTAACAGCGAACCTAGCGGTAATGGAGAGGAACTATAATTTTAAGTTACGAAAATGAAGTTCACTTTAGACCTGAATAGGAATTAACATTATCTTACATTTGATAGCTTCGTTCGGAATGATGCTTCTAGGCTGTATTGTATTAAAATTAACGCGTACGAAGTCGCGGGCTGTTGCTAGTACGTAACAATAATGAAACTATATGGTTGCCGTGTTAAAACTAGTAGCGATTGCATGTTTTCAAGTCTGTTCGACTGATTGACATCTGTTTGCTTTGAACATCAGCGGTTCGCTTGAAGCGCTAGAATCTATTACTGAATTGGATCCAGACGAGGCGGATCGTTTCGCACATCACGGCTATCTTCAATCTAGACGGGGACGTTTCTCGTCTTGTCGCCTGCCCGCTGTCATCGGCAACCACCTAACGGGGTTTCGATTCCGAACGATACTTACTTTGCACCGATGCCGACAAGATATTATCGTGAGATTTCATTAGCTAATGGCCAATTACATTGAGTGACGCGTCCGGGGCAAATTGTGTTGCCTTTAAGCGCTCGACGTTTTCGACCGTCCGCGTCGCGTCTTCAGGTCTTGTCTTCTCTTCAGTTATGAACGTAGTTATATATTTGGGTTCTAATATCATCATTTGATAATATGATATCCAAAAACGCGATGTTTGAAAGACTGAGCGTACCTATCGTAGAGAGCGCGTCTGTAATAAAGTTTAATATTGTATTCTATAGCCTACTTATTGAGAAAGGATATAGGCTATGTTACATCACCTTTAGAAGTGGTGCAGTAATCATGAACGTAAATCAATCCTGCTGGCAAGCTGTAAGCAAGAGCGGAAGGTGAGAACAGCTATAGACTACACGGGTGCGCTGGCGGCGGACGGTTGGAGTTATTAGGTTAAATGCATACATAGAATTTTTTATAATACTTAACTGCGCTATAATATTTTATAATACTTAACCGCACATTTGTAGCAATTTTAAAACATTGAAATATACTTTCAAAGTACCCATTATGAAGTAATAAATATTATATTTCATGTAACAATACACCGTGCGTGTGAATGTATTTAGAATGATGTATATGTATGTACTAGCTGTGACCGCGTCTCCATTCGCGTGGAGTAGAGAATGCCGTGAGTCGAGCAGACGCGCGAATCGTACTGCTCCCGCTCCCAACCACGGCAGTCGTCCGCCGGTCTTTTTAAAGACAAAAATGCTTATTATGGATGATCATTAGTAGATAGAAATATGCTATCGTTGACTTTTTGTAGGTCTTTTTAAGATCTACAATTATGTAGTGCATTATTTTCATATTATATATGTCTAATGCTTATATTAATAGTAATAATTACTCAAGGAAACTCCCAAAAGCGTTTTTTTTTCCGAATTGATTCACCATTATCGTAACTGCTTATTTCTTATGTTACTTTATGTAATAAAATATATCCTATAACCTGTCTAAATAATATAGTTATGAATTCAAAAAAGAACATATAAATCGGATAAGTGGTTTTCGAGTGAAACGAACATAAACGGACAGAGAGACGTTGAGTTTTATAATATGTATAGATATAGAAGATATAGATAATTATTTGAGCTTATTTCCTTGTATAAAAACACGAAACAAAATATATACATATTTTTGTAAACATGTATTTACATATCATTCATAGATAAAACAGAAGAGACATGCCATAAAAGTGTAAAGAGTAAGGACGTACAGGCACCATCTTGTGCGGTGATCGACTCTGCGCACGCGACACGAACGGTCTGTCGCGCAAACAAGCACGATTAGTGGGATTCTGTAGCGTTTGGTTTACATGGCAAACATTTTAAATTAATAATAACATAATAGTGAAATTACACTTTGTTATTTAAAAGTAGAAGTGAAGTTTCTATGTTTGCAGGATGTAACCTTCGGAACAACTGATATGATACTAAAATAATTAGCAAAATGTTTATAATAGGTCTTTACCTATGAAATTGCGTTCTGCAGTACTGGCCATTTCAAATCAAAATAATTTTTGTTTGGCTAAGAATCTTAATTTCAAATTAATTTTATTTGAAAAACATGGAATTCTTTTTCCAAAAGTAGTCATTTGTTTATTGATTAGTGTTACATTTTCATCGCATTTAAATCTTTTTTGTCATCATGGATACGTTAAAAATTCGAGTAATTATGGAATATGAGTACCGTCGTGGCAGTAACGCTGCACAAGCGGCACGCAACATCAACGACGTTTACGGAGCTAACACTACAAACCAACGCACCACCTGTTAATAGTTTGCTCGCTTCCGTTCTGGGAATTTCGACCGGAAAAATGAACCTTGCGGTCGTCCGAAGACTGGTCGACAATGGCAAATTAAAGGCGATTGTGGAAGCTGATGATACACAATCTACGGCTGAATTAGCAGCAGCTTTCGACGTTAGCGTCAAAATAATATTGGTCCATTTGCGTCAAATTGGCAAGGTAAAAAAGCTTGACAAATGGGTGCCCCACGAACTCAATGATCGCCAGCGCGAAGTACGCGTCGAGACGTGCCTTGCACTGCTCAACAGACACACAAATGAAGGAATTTTGAACCTCATGTTTACCTGCGATGAAAAACGGATTCTGTTTGATAACCGCAAGCGCTCAGCAAGTTGGTTGGATCCTGGTTCAGCACCTAAACAATGCCCTAAACGAAAACTTACCCCTAGAAAAGTGATGGTCACTGTTTGGTGGTCTAGCGCCGGTGTGATTCATCACAGCTTCTTAACAAACGGGGTGAGCATTAATGCAGATGTGTACTGTAAAGAACTGAACACAATGATGGAGAAGCTGACACATCTCCAACCAGCATTGGTCAATCGCTCGTCGTCGCTGCTCCTGCACGACAACGCGTGACCTCATACTGCACAACAGACGGTCTCCAAGTTGCAAGAACTGTGGTTGGAAGTTCTTCGTCATCCGCCCTACTCACCAGGCCTTGCGCCTACAGACTACTACTTTTTCCAGAATTTGGATAACTCCTTGGCGGGCAAAAATACAATACTGCCTTTGAAGAATTTGTTGCCTCCCGTCCAGCTGATTTCTTTAAGTAGGGCATCAATATAATGCCACTGCGCTGGCAAAGATGCATTGATTGCATGGATGATTACTTCGATTAATACAAATAAAAAATACATGAAAAAACATCGTTTAATTTTTTTCATACAAAACGGCAATTTCATATGTAAAGACCTAATATATAACATTATATTATAATTAACGCGAGCGAAGTCGTGAGCATTTGCTTGTATATTCAAACATCAATAAATAAGAGGATTATATCGAAACTGTAATATTTCCTGTTATATTTTGGGCACACGAAACAAATTGCAAGATATTTCTTTTGTATAATTTGCTAGTGATATTGACAACACTTTCCGCCGACTGTAAGTACGATAAGAGAGATAACCGTTGAAAGATTAAGCCATTGAAAGTCATCGTTGATGACGTCATGCATCTAATATATTTGCCAAAGCTACTTATACCTACGAGTATTCCACTTTTGGTAAAAGGACGCTTACTTAAATTATTTCATTGAATCACAAAAATAAAATAAAAGTGTAAATATCACACTGCTGGGCGAAGCCTTATCTGAGAAAAGGCGGTCCTTAATCACTGCCGGCACAGCTGGCGAATTCAAACACCGACAAGGAGGCGTTGAGTTTTATAATATGTATATATATAGATGAATATCTATATTATTACTTCTATACAAATAAGTTGAGTATATGCATATGTAATACACGCGTTTAGCGCTGAGAGGCAACATAGCTTCACTTTCGACAACATTCGATTTTGCAATTCGATTTTGCACTCCATCTAATTTACGTACCGCGGGCTATATATGAAAGTCGATTCAGAGTGAACTCGAAAGAAGTACACAAAGCGAGAAACCATACGTAAATCATTGGGTCCTTGTTAAACAAAGCTAGTTTTCTGTCTACCACCACATAGTTCCCAAATACGGGCATCTGTCTACGAAATCGGTGTTACCACCATGTAAACCAGCTTAGCATTCCCGTCGCGGGTGATTTACCCGCCTCGGCATGCCCGCTCGGTTAACAAACAATAAATACTGGTAGCGATTTAGAGACGCGTCGTAACGTTAATCTGTTAACATCCTAATGCGGTCGACATCATTTTGTATTGGGTTACAAGTTTTATATGCGACCAAGTTTGCTTGAAATACATTTATTTGTTTAAAAAAATTTACAGCATTGACATTGTATAATATAAAATACACAATAATATAAGAAAAGCAGACTTTTCAGTCAATTATGAAATTTAAATTATATACAAAATTAATTATTAATATACAATAAAATAAAATTGAGAGGAATAACACGCGTTTGTGCGTAATTATTTGTACTGTGCGGTGTGTGTGTATAATTTAATTATGTATAATATATTATATTATATGTACTTACCAATTAGAGTTATTTTCATTTGGTTCCGATTGTTAAACTATTTACTGTTGTAAAAACTGCACGTCAAAGAAAACTCAATTTCTCAGTCCAGGAATTTACTCGGGAATAACATTTAATCGCACATGCGGGTGATTTTGTGTCGAGAAGCCTGTTAATGATAAAATATTTATCACTATCTACTACTAATATAATATGTATAAATAAATATGTTATGTTAAAAATGTATCCTTACTCATTATTGAATCTCTTTATGTATAAATATCTGTGATTTTGCTCTACTAAGTGCCCGTACTGGTCATTGCACCTTTACGCTGGCCATAATGGCTTAGAAGTCTTTACTGTAGTTCGTGGCGGATAAATCTCGAGCACAATAATAGCAATTCACGGAACATTATAATCGTTCACGGAATCGATAAGGACCGATTACTCGGTGCGGAATGTGACACCGGTGTCGCGGTCTTCATTAGGATTCAGAGTTTTTCTTTCGACGACGTATTATTAAAACTGTGCGAGATATTTATTTTCTTTTTCTATATTTCGTTACTGGTCGTCTCGCATTGTTGATACTCTACTTATTAATTTTTTATTTACTAACTTTTGCCCGCCTGCTTTGTTGGGCGAAACAAAAAAAGTATCTTATCTCTTATCCTCCACATTTTCTACTTCTATGACGAATTTAATTAGGAATCCGTCCAGCCGTTTTAGCGTGATTGATAGACAAACATGCAAACAAAGATACTTTCGCATTTACAATATGTATTATAGTATATTTGCATATTAGGTATGGATTTAATTATTTTGCGAAGGTCCGCTTACACGGTTTTTTATTAAAATGTTTTTGCAATGTAACCTTTTTAAATACTTTATAGCGTTTGACCACAATCTCACTCGATTGCCGCCCGATGAGAACCGAATATATTAAACGCGGGTTAAATCGCGGAGCATAGCTAGTGAGGAAATATACCGTGAATTGATTCTAATAAATTACATATTTTAACAACTAAACATACTGGTAATTTGATACAAAATAAAGTTAAATAACCTTTAGTTACTGGTTCAAGCGACAAAAAGGTGACTTGAATGTTTAAAGTGATAATAGAGATTATTTTAAATATTCTACGCTCTCGTTTCCTCGACATAAGTTCGACTTTACCGATGTCGAACGTACTGGAAATAACAATTGCGGTGTCGGTTTCACTGCGCTTGTTTAATCGTATCCGACTAAATTCCGATTAGTCAGTGATGGCGTTAATGTCTTAAAACGGTACGGCTCGGCGGCGCCTTACCCGAGGCCATCTATGTCTTATACGAGTACTCCTAGGTATCGGATTATGTTTTTATAGTACGTTCTCAAATAATTTTGCATATATATGTGACATGCTCTTCCTTTTGCGTAATGTATTGCTAGGATGTTCAAACCGGCAAGTAGAGTATTACTTTTTTTCCAAATCAAAGGCACAGTTGCTGAAGTTGCTAAGTCCACTTAGAGCAGCGGTGCTCAAATTGACTGCGTCGGTGATCTACCATAAAATATTTAGTTAGCATCAGATCGACTGCCACCTATTTTTAGAAAAGAAAAACACAATGCTTACGAAATGTTTTTTACTACATACTACACTTCAAAATAAATAGGTACAAAATTAAGATACGAATGAACGAAGATCACGGATCATTTATGAAAACATTGATTCACACAAACAAATAAATCTGTTAACTGAACAGCTATTTTTTTCCTTCAAACATGGTTATTTCTCTTTAAATATAAAAGACTAATTTGGGATCAGATTCTCCAGCTTTGACATGTTTATCGAAAATTATATGCAATTTCTCATTTTGGATAGTTAGTTGGCTTGGTTTTTTTTGTCGTTATAGGTTTAGCGTTTTGGCCACAATCTCACCTGATCTTAAGTGACAATGTGGCTGAAGATGGTAACACGCTAAGCCTAATGGGAAGACTGGCTCTCAAGTGCAGCTGCCGGAACACACCTATTGCTTGGCAACATTTTCAACGTGAGGGTGGTAGCTAGCCAGGCGGGCATTAGAAAAAGCCCTACCACCATGCTAATACGCTAATAGCCGCTGCAAGACATTCAAAGTATTTTATATTTGTCGGGAATTCCAGCGATCGGCTTTGAATGCTCTCGCGATCAACTGTTTGAACACCGCTTGTTTGAATTATATATATATATAATTTACAATTTTTATTTAAATATACAAGAAGATGTTTTGTTCTATACACGGAAGTATCATTTTCTTCTCTAAGCTCGATAGGAATATTTTCAGTACCACTTTTGTCCTCAAATAATTTTCCTAAATACTTCAAAGTTTGGACTTAAGGAGTTCTGCAAATGTGTTCTCTAAAGTAGATTTAATTAGATTGAATTAGTTTTTTTTAAATTTGATAATATCGTCACTTACAATTTCTACTATTTAAATGACTCATTGCTTCAAACTTTACCGGAACTATGAACACTTCGAATGCTTCAAAGTTTGGACTTGAGAGTTCTGCAAATAGGTACATTAGGATACTGTAAGATTAGATTTACTTTAGGATTACTTACTTCATGTTGATAAAAGGTTGAAATGAATGTTTTATCGAATGTCCGCGTAAACTTATGCGCCAAGACGGGACAACTGGACCCTTAACGCAAGTCTAAAGTGAGCGGTAATTGACGAAACATGGCGCCGTGTCGTCGGTGATCGCTGAACCTTTCCCGTTCACTATAAACATTCCCAGACGACTCTGAACTTTAGCCTCCCTCGACGATATACATGGTTTCGCGCCAAGAACTGTCCCGTGTTAACTCTCTCGCTGATCTGTGGGTAATTACATTCGACTGGAATGGGAAATCACGGGATCGGCGTGAACGTCGCCTCGTTGGAGATGCTTCGGCTGTGTTTATGAACCGTATCGCCTGAAATGTGGACTATTTTAGAATACATATTAAGAGCTCAAATTTTTAGGGATTATTTTTTATTAATATGAAAGCTTTAAGCCTCTGGGAGTATATAAATTCGAAAACATCCCTGTTAAGGACTACTCTAAATATAACACTCAGATACGCAAGTAACAATTATGAAAATCACACAAAAGTCAGTCATGTGAGGGGATCGAACCCGCGATCTCTCGGTCGAATACTCGGCTTACCACTACTGCGCCACGAGGCCTGTCAATAGAGAAGTAGCCGACTGATAATATAATTGATATATACAACGCAATAACTCTTTCATGTCAGACTGTATGTAGTTAAAGTAATCTTATACAGTTTGGATGGATCAAACTTTATAATGAGTATATTGTCAGTATGATGAAAGACTCATCAGAAAACAAAAGCAAGCGAGCTGTCAAACGGTCCTCGTAGAATCGTTATAGCATGCGTGATACATTAAGATGCGTGGCCTCGGCATTGTTACGAACAGCCAGTGTATGAATAAAATTAACTTGTTTACTTGTGTGAATTAAAATTAACTTGTTTAGATGAATTCTTGTAAACATAGCAACTGTAATTGTCAAAAAGCTAAAATAAAATAAAAAATATATTTGAAATATTATTTTCATATCGATAACAATTTATACGAACGTCAAGTAATTAAAGATTATGGAAATAATAAATTGTGCGTGTAGCCTTTTACCTTTAGCTTGGACGAGGATTGACTTAGACAAAAGGGTATGGCGTGCAACGAAAGTTGCCTATACTCAACTGTGGGTAGAAAAGGCTGAAGAAGAAGTAGACGTGACGCGCGTATGAAGTAAAATTTCCTTAACCTTATAGCAGGCATTATGATCATACTAAAAACTTAAATCAATTTAGAATGTAGTGATATTTATTGATAAATATAATATACAATTACACACCACGTATTACAAATAAGGTATCTTATGTTTATTAAAAATATATTAAAAAAATCAAGTCGCGTCTAAAGAACTACTTCAAAAAACTTAAGAGATATATAAAAGTTAAATTATGATAAATCTCAACTAATTGATTAAATTAAATTGTGACTGTACTTCATAAAAAATGCCAAGTCCGTGTCGAGCCACGCGCAGTGTAGGGCTCCGTATTTGCCCGTCATAATATGTAATTTTCAATGGAATTTATACGAAATTACTTCTCCAGGTTCATTTTAAAGTTGATCGACTATTACTGTTTACTTATAAAACCTACTTAGCTGTGATACTTTTAATTTGAACTTTATTATATATACTACTGCTGTGGATTTTTTCACATATCTAAAAACAAACATTTAGCTGAAGGGACACTTGACTCCAACAAAAATTAGCACTTAAAGATTACTATTAAGCCAACAGATCCCTGGATCGAAAAAAAATTGAACGACCTAACCAACGACACTCCACATTATGGGATAGACGAGAAAAAAGTCATCTCCACCATACGTGTAGGGGAGGTACCTTAAAAATGTTTCGTGATATTATTTTACAACTTTGTCGGCGTTATTAATATGTGTATACCCATACCATATTACAGTTTTGTAGTACTAAGATTCTCTGAGCTAAGGTGTGGACAGAAAGACAGACATGGCGAAACTGTAAGGGTTCCTTGTTGACTTCGGAACCCTAAAAACGTATTAATTATAACAAAATCAAGGTAAAAGAGGTAAAAAAGTGGTTTTCGTCGTTGCGCGTCTGTTAACGAATTGTCATTAATGGCGGGAATATAGCTTATTAGCGAAGGTCTTTAAAAAAATATTGTCGCAACTTACAAGTCAATCAAACGTTGCGACTATCGAGTGTCATCCGCGTAGTAGGTAGTCAGTCGCGCCGCTTTCCTTATTTGGTTTTATGTTTGATAAATTAAGCGCTCTGTTCAGCTTTCGCTTAGTTATGTCGTTAGTAAAACATATAAATTATATTTCTATAACATTATTTAAAAAAATGCTACGAAACATTTTATAAACTAATAATTTGTTGTTTATGTTCATTCTCGGATTGTTAACGTTGGCGTTGCCAAGATATATGATGCGGACGTAGCATTGATTGTAAGTTAAGCGTTCAGTTCAGTTGCGGCTTAGTTATGTCGCCAGAAATATGTAAATAATATTTTTATTTATTTAAGAAAAAACTTATTAACTCTTTAAGTGGGATATATTTAGTTGTTTATGCCCCTTGTCGAATTATTAGTTGAGCGTTACCAAGTATAAATGTTGTGTTGAGTTGAGTTTGAGTTCCTAATCGGATATAAATAAAAAATAATTGGTGATAGTTTTTTTTTCGAACTGACTATACTGTTAGCCTTAGGGGACCTGGAGCCTTTACGGCTTTTACACCTTTACCGGGCTTGGGGGCGAGCGCTTTAGGCCTCCCGCTGGGAGGAGGGAAGGAGCATGTGTATGTGTATTCAATGGTCTGAAAATTTTTGTCTAATTAACAAGGCGGAAAAAGAAAAAAGGTCCCTTACTGAATCTATGTACATATGTGGTGTGCATGTGTGTATAATGCAGTGTCATGTGTGTCTGTGAAAGCTAGTGAATGTAGAGTCACTGTATCGCGCGAGCGGCTGCTTGGCTCAAGGGCTCCATGCCGATGGATCGGATCTAGGCTTGAGTTGCCGTAGAGGAGGCCGGCCGTGGCTGGTAATTGGTGATAGACGAAGACACTTAATGTAGAGACAACGTTTGCATCTTCCTTTTTACTTTATATAGGAACCGAAGTGACCTTTTTCGCGTTAATTAGCGATTTATTCGCTATACTTTTCGCGATAATATAGTTCAGTTTTAATGAAATAATTTTGAGAATCTGATCAGTAGTGCCAGAGATTCCATCTACAAACTTAAACAATTTACTTCTTTATAATATTATTATATTTTTTACAACAGTTTTTAAGCGAGGATTTTTTTCATAGATATGTTATTTTTTATTTTAAAAAACCCAATAGCTAACTAACAATCAAATATAAAAGAAAAATATAAGAATATCAAAAACATTTTAAACTAATGCGTAACAATGCATTCACACATAAACACACTCTGATTTAACAATGATGATTGAACTAATGGGAAAGATGAAAAATATCAATGAAATTTACATAAAATATTTAACTAGAGTGTTATGTCAAAATAACAGGTGTTTACTAAATGCATTTCAAAGTATAAAGGATACCTATAACATCACACCCATTTTTAAATATTTGTCTGTCAGTTTGTCTGTTTGTTCCGGGTTATCTCCGAAATGGTTGGACCGATATTGACGGGACTTTCACTGGTAGATAGCTGATGTGTTAAGGCATAACTTAAGCTACTTTAATTTTAGAAAAATAAATAGGGTACCGCACAAAAAATAAAAAAAAACTTTTTCTGTAGTCCACGCGAGCGGAGCCATGGGCACAGCTAGTCATAAATAAAGTAATATAGCGGAAATTCCACTGAAACTGTCAAGGGACTTTTTTGGTGCCAAAGTGGGCAATACATTACATACTTGTGTTTCGTTTCATTATATTTGTGGTTTTTGGGCAAGTCTCACATTATCTTCTGCCGCAATAAATATTCATGCAGAAACATAAAACTATAGAAACATATAACATATAAATATAAAAGAAGATATTCACACCAACGATCGAAACTCGAATGTTCAATCATTATCACTTATGTAGCGAATGTCCGTCGAAACTGCAACAGCTTACTATTCCATCTTTTTCCACTTCTGGATTTCTTTCTCCTGGACTGGATAAATATATTTTTGAGTTTATACTTATATCCTAACCAGTTAATCCAAAAATAATATTTATACAATCTTTGTTACTAATTATGTAAGAAGCACTTTTCAATGGCAAATTTACAATATCGAGACTATTCTATGTTGAACCGTAATAATATTCAGATGGCTTTTCAGATGTATAGGATACTTTAGCGATTGTCGAGATGTAAAATAGGGAAAAAATTAGTCGATAACATGTAAAAAATATTATAAGCGTTTTTTTACGCAATATAGATATATTATAGTACGCGAGTCCCCATCAGTTTTGTTGATGATCAGTCGTACATCAACTGATGTAAAGGAGTACCCCCGAGTCCTAAGCTGTCAATTTACTGACGCCAATGCCAATTATTGTTATTATTTATGTGTCAATAAAAGTGATTTATTTATGGATATATATATTTTAAACGAGACCGTTGTGTGAATATGAAATGAAATGTCTACGAAGTCAATTGAATTTAAATCGGTAACTACTGTGAGGTTTTGCTTATAAATAATCCATTGTTGAGACCCTAGAAGAATTTCAATAAACTTATATGAAATGACGTATAAAATATTGCTAACAAATCTTTGTTAAATAGCATTTCTTCACTTTCGCTCTTAGAATATTCCAACAACTCATGAATCTTATCCGTTTATTATACGGATTGCTGGCCATAGGAATTTTCTCTGCTCATGTGTTCCCAGTTTCACAAATGGAAGATTTTAAAGGGGCAGATGATTCATAATTCATAATGCGTTACATATATAAATACGTTAAGAGTATATGGATGTAAGATAAATACTAGGGCTGGGCTATATAACAGGCACAAAAAGAAACCTGTTCCATATGTTCCTGTTCCAGAGAAATAACACTTTCAGTTGCCTGTTCCAAAATAACAGCCTGTTACATGATGATATCTCTTTCTGTTACTATGATTGAGAAGAGTAAAGAGCTCATTCTAAGTCATATTTGTTTGGATCTCTCTCTAACAAAATAAACATTCTTAAGCTTGAATAGGGTAGAATCTGTTTCGAAGTGAAACAGCTTACTTATATTTCACAAACCAGTAGGCAGTATGTGGAACAGGTAACAATGTGTTAATTTTTCAGTTTACAGATAACAGTTCCAAATTGTTACTTTAAAAGAACTGTTGTGATAAATCCTAATAAATACGCAACCCCAAAGCTAACCTAGCTAATATGTGTTGCACATGATGTGAGCGAAGTGTTAAGGCACCTGGAACCGACCAGCACATGGATTCGTTTTGTTGTGCGCCTGTATATATCAAGCTATTTAGTGGATTCCTTAGTGATCGGCTGTAAGCCGATTTTTGGAATGCACAGTATATATCGAATTACTTAGTGGATCTCATCTCAGTGGTCGGTTGATAGGTATTCCAACAGACACGGCCAATATATCCTCAACTCTTGGCAAGAGTTGCTGTTCTACTTTACTAATAATCAGTTGAACATCAATCATTTAAAAATGTATCTTCATTTTGAATTTATAATGATTGACATATTTCTCAATGTGAGGATGGTGCAGCTAGACCTATCCAAGAATTATAAAATACCCTATCGGAACGCTTTAATTAGTCTGCGTGCATGTAGTATGGTATGTAAACATAGAATCTTAGTAACATTGATTTTTGATTTTGTACAAAAGCAATTATGCTTTGGATGAGTTTACGCTTAGGTTGTTTATGAAACTGGCTTGGCTATACTGACGTTCCTTTATGAACTTAGGTATAATGTTGGTTATGGATAAATTACATCCATTCGTTTTGTGATCAGAGTCATGGGAGTTTGGAAATTCATGGTTTGTTTTCGGCTTTGATTGGTAGACCTTTATTTATATACCATGGTTTGAATTGTTTTTGATACGATGGCATCGATACGCCCCTTTTTCTTCAACACCAGGTCTGACACCTATTATTTTCAAATTTCTTTAGTAAGTATTCGATTTTGATTTGTTGTCGAGTGGTTTACACCGGCGGACTATAAATTCGATGTTCGCAGGTTCAAGGCCCAGCATGTACTAACGAATTTTTCGGAATTCGCGTACATTTACTTATTTGAATTTGGTACCACTACAAGTAAAGGAAAACATGGCGAGGAAACCTGAACGCTTGAGAAATGTTCTTGTAGTACTAGTGTATGTGTGAATAATATAGAGTTGTTGATTTATCGGCGTTTGAAATCGCCAATATGTCGTAGGCTGGCGTGGTGATTAGGCTCGTGCGTTCCCTTGGGAATAGGCCACATTACCCAGCATTATTATTATTATTAATCCCGGCTTACTTAGCGAGTAGCACCGATGTATAAAACCTTGGGCGATATTAACGTTAGGCGAGACGTAAGATTACTAACAACAAAAAATTAATAAATATAACTTGCGTCCTACGATCATCGTTGATATTAATTTATTCCGCAAGATGTCACGTATGCAGCAAAAAACGTTTAAAAGGATTTATCTGTGCACGATTTTAGAAAAAATAAAAAATAGAGCAAAAAGACGAATGCCAGTCGTGACCGTCTACGAGTAATTTGGTTCAGAGGAGGCGTGTTACCGGGCGCCGACAGGTGAATACCACCGCGTGGCGCTAGTATCGCCCAAGCTTCACCCACAATTAGCTGTTACGTTCCGACACCAATTAAGCCGGCCGACACGTCCCTGGTCTCAGCTCGGAAGAAAAATAAAATATCCGTTCACGGTATAAAAGTTAGCGTCATTAGTTATTAGTTTCCGCTGAGTGTTTTAAACTTTACAAATACACATGTTCATTTTAAAGATACAATCGATATTATAATAATCATTCTTCTTTATAAATAAAATGATTGAGTTTTGCCGTTGTGCACGCATCACGCAAGAACTAATGGATAGATATTGATAAAAAAATATTTTACTCTGTTGATACTGGATCCTTATAAAAAAAAATATCACGATATCTTGAACCAGTAAAAAGTTTTAAGAAACTACGAATTTAAAAACACTACACGTTCTTTTGTTGTCTTGAGCTGGGGCACAGCTAGTTAGTAATATTAGCGGACTCCGTGGCACAGTGGTAGTAAGCTCTACCTACTATTGATTTTTGTGCCCAAGCCCGGTGAAGCTGTAAAAGACGCAAAGGCTCCAGGGCCCCTAAACCTAACAGTATAGTCAGTTAGAAAAAAAAGACTTGTGTGATGAGCATAATTAACCAAGTGTGTGGCTTGGTTTTAAATCTATATACGTGTGGTATATCAGATGTTTAGTTTCAGGTTTAGAATTCAATGGCCGTGTATGAAATGATGTCCAATATATATTTATTTATAAATAACTTAAAAAAAACGAAATGGCAAATTTTCTATAGATACTATTTATTGTACTAAGTTTAGAAGTTTAAAATGTCCAAAAGCTGTTTTAAAATAGAATTCTTAATTTTTTATAAATTTTGAGTTATTAACGAAAAACTGAATATCTTTTTTTCATCTTTTTTGTTAATAACAATTGCAATTTTTTATGTGCTAATAAATGCTCGAGATACCTTTTACTAGACGTCATTCGACGAATTCAACGCCACGACCGCGCTCCTCTGCGGCAACTCAAGCCTAGGTCCGATCCATCGGTATGGAGCCCTTGAGCCAAGCAGCCGCTCGCGCGATACAGTGACTCTACATTCACTAGCTTTTACAGCCACACATGACACTGCATTATACACACATGCATAACACATAGGTTCTGTAAGGGACCTCTTTTTTCTTTTTTTGCCTAGTTAGACAAAAAAATTCAGACCACTACACATACACATGTTCCTTCCCTCCTCCCAGGGGGAAGAAACATGTTTATATGTATAGTTAGTTTAGATCGAATGATAGGGAATTAGTCAGATCGCGACTTAATTGCATAAGCGCAACAGTCCGAGCCGAGGTTCGGCTACTTTGGCACCCTCGGATGTTGTTGCTTAGCTTTCGTGGCTGAGTGCCTTAAGCGCTCGCCCCCAAGCCCGGTAAAGCTGTAAAAGCAGTAAAGGCTCCAGGACCCCTAAAGCTAACAGTATAGTCAGTTCGAAAACAAAAAAAAAGACGAATTGAATGATCTATCACATTGATTGATTTAAGATTGGAAAAAAGAGTTAACCCCTTTTTTAACATATTGATAGGAATATTATTATTTCGGTGATAAAAAAATTGAAATAAATCCTCCTCAGTGTATTAAAATACACATTTGATATAACAACTATAACATAACAGAATCCAATAAGTTAACTTTTAATTCGAGCCTATAAGTAGTCCGCAATACAAATTATGTTAATAAAAATTACTATACTATTTAAGTGATAAAAAACAAAATAAAAATTATGAAAACTAACGAATAATTTTTCATCTTGACGTTATGTATTCTTTAAAATCGCGATAATTCCATTAAATATTCATATTTTTTTGTTACAGGAACACAGCCGAGATAAAGGTTCAACATAGTAAGTGTATTCTGTTTCAAAACAAATTAGTAAAATGTAAACAAGAGTGTTGACATCATCAGCTTGGCCTAAAAGTTTTAATTAGTTTTTTTTAGTCAAAGATTTTTGTGTGTGGTTAGTAGACGATTAAATTTTAAATAAAAATTAAATTATTTTTTATAGACTTTGCGGATGAATGACTTTGTGAATGCCTTAATATGAGATAATTAATTTTGAGATATAATAGGTATTGAGTAACATATTGGATACCAGAGTCAGCCTTGCCTACTGTTGGTACTACCCTGCTAGATAAACAGAGAGACAGATTAAGATACAAAGCTTTCTTTGTACGACTGGATGGCAACTATTCATACATATGGGGTAAAAACTCGTCACACTGATAAGCCTCAAGAAGTGTGTCGGAATTAACCAATCTATCTATGTCTCTATATTATATTACTCAAAGGTGTTTTTGTGGCAACGTCATATTTCCCATAACTCTTCTTCAAAATTAATGACTCATACATCATTTTAATGTTTATGTTTTCTGCTATTGGCGAAAAATAAACAAATAGTTTAAAACTAACGTTTTCGTTAAATTTCTTTGAAGAACTTTTGGATGAAATTCCCCATTAAAATATGTTCAATTAATATATCGGAGGTACAATCCATTAACAAGCTGTTTAATTAACATGACATATATTAATGAGATTGCTTACATTCTATATTATGCGATATATTCGCATGGGTCAGCTAATATCAATATATCTATCTGCCACTCTATTACAAGCTTTTATTTATTTCCCCTGCCCCGGAGTGTCTGTAATTAAATCTTTCAAGTTAAATTTGACCCATTTCCTATTATGCTACGGAGTTGAATTTATACACGTTGATTCAATTCCGATGACAATTGATTTTTATGTTAAGCGTTACCTGATTCCACACTCTTGATTGGCTCCAGACGAAACAACTCCTTAACGGTCAACAGCTTGAACACGAAATTCTGCATACACATTTCATTCTGATAGCCAGTTTTAAATTGCATCATAACCTGGTTGCTGTACCCAGTGTTGGCTTTCGACGAGAGAACTCCTCACCGGTCAGAAGCACAGATACGAAATTTTGAATGTGCATTTAATATGCTGTTATAACGATGTAAAGCTTGTTTCATTTGTTTCATTCGATGTAAATCATTTTTCAAATTAAGACTTGTTACCTTATTCCGTTGTTGTATTTATAACTGTAGCGCTTTTAATGAATATAACAATCACTGGGTTCCCTCACGTGCTCACTCGCTACAAAGTTCATTGGACCCATAGATAATTAAATTGGGGACAACATGTAGATTGATGCGTATTTTCCAAGGATAGAGTCAAGTTTGAAGTGACGCAGTTCGGCTGTAGCACTGGCCTTTATCTTAACAGGAACATATCACGATTGTTAAACCGTGGTATGTTAGTACTTAGGACTATTTTTAGAGCTCGACTGACTGCCAACCACCATAAAATTAAAAATCTGTTACTAAGCCCGTATCTCAACGTTCAGGATCTTTTAGATCCCCTTATTAAATTTATAGTCTTCCAAATACTTCTATGTTTTTAAATTCATTTTAGATTTAGCGTTTGGTCACAATCTTACCTTATGTTAAGTGACGATGTGGCCCAAGATGGTAGCTGAGCCTAGTGAGTGGTCAGAGTAGAGTAAGAGTCAAGAGTTACTAGAAGTTACTTACTGTTGTAAGGAAGTTGACTCTGTTGTAGAGAGCCTAGGGAGGACTAGCTCTCAAGTGCAGCTACCGGAACACACCTAAAGGTGCTTGGCGACAAATTTTCAACTTGAGGGTAGTCGCTAGACAGGCAAGTAATAGAAAATGCCAAACCACCATACTATGGTTTCTTCACGATATTTTCCTTCACCGATAGCTCATTGTAGTGCTGCTTGTACACACGTCGATAGATTCGGTTTCTCTACACGCTACTACTTATGCTTATATTGTTTTCCTTTTAGCATTGACAAGCAATGTGAGCGGAACCCACACACAGCAATCCGCTAAGTTGCCAGAGAAAGTGGCTCGTGAGCGCACGAAAAGCGTATCCAGCGTGGACACCGCGGCGCAGACGAGACAGCCTGCGAGGAAGAGAACCTCGTCTGGTGTATTTGTGGTTAGTTTTATGACGCGTTTACCATCATATTCAATACGAAAACATAATCACAGTTTTTATTAATATTTATATTTATGCAATTCGCATAAATCTGCTCCATCCTAACATATAATACTATACTAATATAATAAAGTGGAAGAGGTTTTTTGTTTGTTTGTTTAATCCGTCCGGGATGATGACGGAGTAAAATAAATAATTTTACCTCAAAATTCGACATATATATGCCGAATAAGATCGCGAACGGGTTAAACACGCTAATCTCTGGAAATACAAGTCGGATTCGAAAAAATCTGTATCTGTATGTGATAGCCAGATTTACGTGGAATAGTATAGACTATCTATACACTCTACACCTCTCAGCTGGCTTTAAATATTGATTTTTGTCAAGTAAGTCGGAAGACACAGTGCACTCGAACTGCTTTATCCGCGTGCGCTTGCGTAATGGTTAGTGATACTTAAATACAATGTTATATAAAAATATTGCTCCTTAGTAAATCTAAAAAAAAGTTCGTGATACCATATGCCTACCTCTTATACATAAGCCACAATAAGGTATTTTGTGACAAAGTTTTATTGAAAATTTTAAACTGATTTATGAGCATTATTATTAGGCATGGCATATTAATCCTTACGAACGAAAGTTACTTCTTCATCAAGACAATTTTATGTAGATAAAGTTTGCCCTTTATAGCATGTTATTTGGAAGAATAGTTTGCCAGATAATGTAAAATTAAAATAATTGCTTGGGTGTAGTGGCGAGAACGAGCCGTCCGCGTCTGAGTGTGACGCATAACCCTGGCCGCCTGATAAAATTATTGTCTATACTGAAGTATTATAAATTATCATTCAGCGATTTCTTTTCGAATTTTTCGAATTTTCGAAACCGCGGGCCACGGTTAGTATATATATAAACCACCTGTGACCCACAGTTTCATCTATTCAAGCCGTGAAAGCTTCAAATGCTCCAGTGCCCTTGAGGTAACAGTATAGTCAGTTCGAAAGAAAAAAAATTGCCTCTTACGCACTCATGTAGCCTATCGTAGATCATACTTTCCTTACTTGCCTACAGTTTGCTAGATTGCTTGACGTTCATGGTTACTGCTCTGCCCTTAGTTTAGGGTCATAGCATGAAGTTATATTGTACTATAACCGTCCTCAGTTAAATTAGGCTCTAATAAGTCCAATAAAAATACTCAATAAATGCAAAAAAAAATTTTAATCTGTCTGGTAGTTACAGAGATTAGTGCGTTGAACCAAACAAACAAAAAATCTGTCTGAGCTTTATTATATTAGTATAGATAACTAATGTTTATCTATTTAATAATAAGATGCAATTAATAAGAACAGATTATCCGCCTTATAAGTGATTCACAGTAGTATTACAGTAATATGAATTAATATTATATTATATAGTTACAAAAAAACCATACAACATTTTTTGGTACATATAAAAAAACTTATTACAACAGTTTCCCCTTCATGATAGAGCTGCGAAACTTAAGAATGAAAATTCAGGATTTTTAAGATATTTCGGCGCCACTAATGTTGATTTTATAAATCCGTCACTTACCTTTTACTGGGTGCTATGACTGTAGCATACGCACCGCCGTAATAGCATTGGTGGCTTTCTGCTACTCTGGGGAGATTCGAGTTGGGCTTTACGATACTTTTGATAAGTTTAGATCCACCTAACAACAGTAAAGATACCATGCACGTACTATAATATCTTCTGCCGTATCAGACTGGCCGATGAGTTTCTACGATTTTATGATGATGGAGCTGCTGATGGTGATGATGATGAAGGAATCGGCCGGGCAGGAGAAAAGATGTTGCGAGCGGAACCATGCATGATTTTGGTGTTCCTTAGTGGGGAAACGGGGTTTACGGCACGTGTGCGCCCAGGTCTTATAGCCCGATCGGACTCTCAAGTGTTTAAGACAAAATGGATGGCATCTCGATACTTAGTAAAGATCTGAATGAGCGTTTTATTATTATGATAACGATATCATACCAGTTGCTTCCGACTAGATCGCGGCCACTATAAACCCAGGTGTGACATAGTTGTGATATACGGTTTATATCGTCCAATGTATCTATCATCTGTATAGTGTATGTATGCAACTATCTATATATCTACATGCCGAGAGACCCAACAATGGAATGCTGGTTTCTGTATTGAACTGTGCTTAGCTTGAAGCACAACGCCAGTTTGCCATGCTACTAATAAAAACAATGTCTTCCAGTCCCTTTTCGAAGCTCAGCTTTTTACCACATAAAATGCCAATTTAAATTAGCTAATACTAGTTATGATTATACGTTAGCAAAAATAATATTTTTTTTACAGATAGAGAAAGACGAGCCGCCACCGAAGAAAACAGAAACCGTCCCATCCAATTCAGACTGCTCTAATAACAAGGACGTCGTGACGGCGAACGGACATTGGAAATTATTGGAAGTCAACCAAAGTGATGACAAAACGAAAGATAAAAAGAAAGGGAAAAAGAAAGAAAAAGTTATAGAAAGATTTGACACTGAAACCTCGACGCAATGCGTCAGTGGGCATTTCAAAGAAAGTGACAGTTGGGAATGAATCCTATAATAAAATGTTGTAAATGTGTATTAAATAGTTTTATTTCGTAACTAGCTGGTCCAGTAGATGTTGTTCTGTCTTTTCCAATAGTCAATAATTCCATCACAGCGCCATATATCCCGATTATTTTTTTTTACTTTTCTCGGTCAATAACGAACAAAACAAAATAAGAATTACGTGTATCCATTGTTCGAATCGTGAGTTAAGGCAGAAACATAACACGCCACGCTATGCGTCGTACGTGACGCGTGTTGAGTCGAATCAATTGAATTAATCATATCATTTTTATCATGGTGTATCGAATTTCTTTTCATATTACTTACTAGAAATAAATAAGTGTTCCGAAATTTGACTTAACTCTACATAACATTTGGAGGGTTGGGCTAAGGCAACAATATTTTCTGTCACCAAAGCTATATTCGTCACCAATATCTATCCCTTAATTAAAAATACCTATATCTATTCCCAACAAATATTTTTGTTTCTTATATTGTAGCCAATCTTGGTTGCGCACTTCATTGCTTAGGTTAAGTTGTAAATGTGAACACGCCGTTGAAAATTTTCATTTTTAGGTAAGCGTTTTGATATTATTTGGTGATTCGATTTTGGCGACACATCTATTACTTTAGGGACAAATCTTATTAATTAGGTATTTGGCTATAGTTAAAATCATACCTGTGATTAGAATAACTGAAAGTTTGCTTACGTAATACTTAAACTTATAAATTAGTTGCATGGTAGAAGAAATTATTTTTTGATTCCTTTGTTTTAAAATCGAACACGGTCATTTGCTCGGGTACTATCTCGGCAGCATTCGTGTACACAGTACGTAGTTCTGTACTGTCTGTCTTTCAGTCGCAGCGATTGGAGAAAAGTGCTTTGGAGCCTGGAAGCGCTCACTAAACAGCGTCGGCGGCAATCTCGGCGACGAAAGGTAAGCGAGCCTTCATCCCGGTTATAGTATTACATATGTTATTTGGCGATTGTTTTGTATGGTATCGCCACTTCCCACCAGTTTGATACAGACCACTAATTCCATAGAAGTAGAAGTAGATCCTGGTTTGGGTGTAGTGGTTGCTGCACCATAATTCAAATTATGATAAAAGTACAGTTAGAAGGTAAGCCGGAATATAGTATGAAAAAGTGGTTCAGGAACATTTATTAGACAGGCTTGTACATTCAATATACCTCGGTAGCTATGAAGTAAGCCTGTATTAGGATAAAAGTTTTGGAATTTAGGAAATTGTGGAAGTGAAATGAAAAGCGTACTAATTATATTGAGGTTACATCATAAATTATATGAGTATTTGTGAAAAGTTGATACTTGTAAAAAGTTGATTCATTGTCCTCTATTCCCTAGTAAAATAGCCATATACACGCTATAAATTGTTTAAAAGTTACTGCATGTTAAAATCAGTTAAATAACCATAACACAAATGTTCTCTTGATATAAGAAAATAAACACCATACACACACAACGATAGCTTAAAAATAATTAAAGATTCTAAAATAATTATAAATCCTAAAATGAGGATCAACGTGTGTCGCGAGGTAGATCCCTTCTCACTTGGATGTCTGTAGTCAACAAAAACCTGGAGCAAGTCCACCGAAACATCTGGCGAAGAATGACGAGGAGAGTCGACTCCAATTGAAATGGAATAAGCCTAGACAACGAGAGAGAACGTGTGTTTTTGTAAATATTATTATAGCCATTAAAATAATTGTTAACCCTTATATAAATTGCTTTAATAGTTCATGAATCATTAACAGGTAAAACATACAAACATTTTTTTTAGAATCACTGTTCATTCTAAAGGATAGAGACGGAATCAGGGCTACCAACTCCTAAAAAAATAGCCCTAATATTAACATAAGCCCTAAATAACCCTAAATGCAATATTCGAAAGCCCAAAAAAAAACCTGTATTGTGTATCTACTATCTATCTACTATGTATACAATGTATATCTTAGATGCCTATCTTAGATGCTATCTTCCCAGAAGCTAGTCCTAGGTAGCTAGTTTTCCTTCTCTCTACGTATATAATTTTTCGCTCTCATGTAATGAAATGTACCGAAATCTAACGAGTCATTGAAACTTTCAATTCTCGTGTAATTATCGAATCACCACCTAAGAAGTTTCATTTTAAAAAGTGTGATGAAATATTTTCCGACAACTATCAGCAACATTGCCTTGTAATGGCGTCTGTTAATTTTGGAAATATTATTACAGTTTTTTATTTATGTTTGACGTAAGAATATAAGCTGCCGGGTAGGGCTTTCCCTTTAAATAGGATATTTAAATGTTTCTGGTAATTATGTGATTAGCAGTGACGTTTTGTCACTGCGCAGTAAGTCATATTTTGTCAAAATTGCGGGAGCTGTTTGCACTATGACTTAATTTTTAGCACTGTCGCACAGAGAGACGTAGGTAGCATTTAATGGCTAACTTGAAATGGCTTCATTCTGCGTGCAACTACTGCCGTTCTTAGTGTTTTCATTCTATGCATGAAATACTATTTATGACCCTAAAAATAGCCCTAAATTTTTTAGGCTCTAAAAAGCCCAAAATGCATATTTCCGTCCTAAATTTGGGACTAAAAGCCCTAAGTTGGCAAGCCTGGAAGGAATGTATGTTGTTGTTGGTATCGTTGTTGGGATGAAAATATCGAAGTTTTGGTATCGATATTGGGTTTCCTAAAACATCGATATATCGATGTTAGGGATAAAAACATCGATACATCGATGTAAGGGAGAAAAACATCGACACCACTTTGTGATATGGAGTTCGAGGATCCGTACTTAAGCAAAATAAGCATAAACAGAAACACACGTTCCTCAACACTAGAAGTAACAACATTAAAAAAAGCTGTCAATTGCTAGAGGTAGCATCAAAAAAAGGTTACTCTCTGGGTTACATATAAATATCGATGTTTCTAACATACAGCCGTTTTACATATAAACATAAAAATACAATTTATCTAAATTACATAAAAACAAGATTAAACATTTTTATTATTACTTACAAATAACACGTACACATTCTTCGTTGTCAAGATTAGGTGATATAGTTGAGAGTAGCAGTCGCCAGCACGTTTGGGATTTCCAAGGGCATTGCATGAATGAAGGCACATGCCGCTTTGAAACCCCAGCTGTACGACGACGTACAATATTTCTATTGTGTCTTCTTGCATTACTTTCCCATGGATATAAGTAGACTTTGGCGGTATCTTTAGCGGCTATGTTGTGGTTTTTATTTAAATTCATTAACTTAGGTTCTATGACCTATGAGAGAGATTAGAAAATATTACGGAGGCTTAAAAACATTAATACTGGCAAGTGTATCTACAGCGCCAAAACAAGAAAAACTACAATATTATAATTATTTAAGCCATATTTATATATAATAACCATAAATATTTTTGTCTTTACATATTTAACATGTAATAAATCATTAATATACATTATTTTACCGTAATAATAAAACTGTAACGTTTTATGAATTTCCTACAATCTCAAAACCATATTATTGACTATATTTGTATTCATAGGCAATTTCGCAATAGAAATACAATGCTCAACCTAGAAACGATATCTAGATAGTACAAGTGGCCACCTTGTAAGGTGACCATTTAGTTAAAGCACTTGGTGATTTACAAAACAATGGTGTTGTTGTGCGGGCGCACGTCGACATCAAAGCGGCGGCTGATCAATCAGTTGATTCCGTTTAATTAAGTCGTTCGATGAAATTCTATAGAACAATTATTGATAGCCGTTATTATATCTATTATTACAGTTAGTGCGTCGTTTTATAATGTTTGAAGTTATACATCTTTTGGCGCCTTTAAAGCTGCGCGCGCATCATGTGACATAAGTGCCACATGATGAAGTTAGCCACCAATGATAATAATGTTACGCCTAGAACAAAAAGAAAATAGAAAAAAAAATCATCTTTCTCGAAATTTCTAGGAGCATCCGTAAAAATCGTGAATTTATCATAGTGCAGTCGTGTGACGTATAATCTTAGGTTCAACGAGACACACATAGAAAGTCTTATCGCTAAAACTGTCAGCAAACAATGGGCCATAAATTAAACGTTCCCCTCGTTTTAAAAAGCGATGACGTAAGTTGTTTACAAGATGTTAGGAGTTCCTGGACCTTCCAGAGATTTCGGGCTTGAGTCATTTAGATATATAAGCGAGCTGAGTTGCGAGACGCGGCAGTTAATAATTCGAAAGCGAAGCGACAACAAGAAGCGAAATAAGAGAGAAACAAACAGTGTTATTCTGCAAGTACCTACACAGGGTTATTCTGAGAGAATATTCGGTGAACGATTTATGTGTTTTGTTTTGTTATTGTGTTTTTTTTTTAATTTGAACTAGCTGAGTGCGAATAAATTACTTTTGAGTGACACTACGGCATCTTATTACCCACGAACGTAACAATAATGTGAATTAACTGTAATGATTGACTGATTTTTACACAATTAAATAAAAAGTCAGTAAAATGAATTAACATTATTATTATTGATGGCAAACTTAATGTCGTTGGAGTTATTTTTTTTAATTACGCCAAAGATATATATATATATATATATATATATATATATATATATATATATTATATATATATATATCTTTATCTTATATATCTTTATCTTATATATAGCTATCATATATTTATATTATATGGATATGTATAAATATACTATATAAGTTCACATACATAAATAAATACATAAAACTTTTTTTACTTATTACTTAAATATCTTATTTTATCAAATGTTAACTGACTTTAGTTTTAAAGGTATTTTTTTATGATAGACGATCTTCATTATATAATTTTCTATGTTGGAAATCCTTCCGCGGCTTGGGACTTAGCAGGCCAGTAGGGAATTATAAACCGACCAGACCGCCAAGACCCTTGTCGAAGAAGTATTTACTAGTTACGAGGGATAAATAAACGCTGTAGCTGTAATGTTAACTATTAACACAGGTTACTTACGATCATCGCTTGCTAGTACTCCATAACGTGTATTTTTCAAAGATAAATGATTCAAAAGTGCTTCTAAAGCGTAGGAATCCAAACATCCCTCTCACCTGAAAATGTGAAATAGTCACTGTTAAACAAAACAAAGTATTATATATATATAACATATATCGGTGCGTTTAGTTTTATAAGTTCCGTTCGAGTTCGTATAAACGAAAATCTATTTGCTTTTCAAATATGCTGTAATTTAACGCATTTAATTAATTTTTTAATTCGTGTTCAGTAAAACTGTAATGATATTTAGTTCATGTAATGTAAATGCAATCAAAATTTCTTTTATGATATAATTTAAAGCACTGCTTTGTTTTTTTCTGCTTATTTATTGTTATTTAATGTCATTTTTTAACAAAACGAAGGCACTTTTCCATCTTAATAGATTGGTATTATCATTACGTCAATTTATCGTTCATTCATTGAACTGTATATTAAAAAAGAATAAGTATGTAATTTTAAGTTACCTTATAACACAATCAAAACATAATAAACATTATGTTTATGTAATGTTGTACCAGAAAATGCCTTCCTAAACAAACCTCTCTGCTAAGTTATTCAATACATATTGTAATAACATAATACTGATGTATCATTTTACTATAAAATGCTTATACTAAGTATATATTATTAAAAACAAATAATTACAAACAAACTACTACAATCCACAATTCAAAATATGTTTGCCAGATGGTAGTAGCAAATTGCTCTTTTTTTTTTCAATATGGCTTGTTCATGTAGGCAATTTCGCCAATGTTAAGTTTGAGGCATCCCTCTTTTCAGACCGTGTTTGAAATCGTTTATCTATTCATAACAGTTTTCTCTTGCTCAAGAGACAAGCACCGGTTAATACGTACTCATAGTGTAGCCTGTATTAGCCACGGACCATCGCCCACGGTATTACCTGAAAGATGCAGGCAAGACGCTCATAGATGCAGTTACGTGTAGGAAGCGTGTCTAAACGTATGATTGGCGATATTAACCCCTAATTTCAACGACCACATCTGATTATTTCTAACTAGAGCACCAGGTGATTTGTAATTGCACAGATGTACATTAAATTGATGTTTGTTTGAGATACAATCTAGCTAGACTCTAGGGCAATATGGTTTTAAATTTCATATAATACTATATGGTTATGAATTTACCTTAAACGTAGATGCATAAAGATTCGTCAAGGGATTTGTTTGGAGTGGGTTATAATACTTTTTGGGTAAATAATACTTGTACTACCTACTTATTTTGTTTAGAATATTGTTTGCAATAGTAGAACAAAATTACAAATATATGTTTATTGACTCTCTCACATTACGAATAAAAAAAAAATGACGCAAATGACAAATAAAACAATGGATATAAAAATATTACTGTGTGTGACTGAGCGCGTGCGTGTGTTTACTTGCGCTCGTGTGTGAGATTGCACGTGTGGGAGCTTGTGCGTGTGTGTACTTGCGCTCGTGTGTGAGCTTGCGCGTGCGTGAGACGCGCGTGTGTTAGCTTGCGCGGGTGTGAGCTTGTATGGTTGTATGAGTGTATGAATTTTTATATAAATGTTTATTACAACTAAGGAATCCAAGAATACGTGTAATTCTGTTCATAAGAACTGATATCTACATACATTCTGTGATAAATCGTCACCGGTCGATGTCTCAGCTGTTTCGTAGTTTGTGTTGTAGATAAAGGTTTGTCCAGTTTGTAGGTTGGTCCGGAGCCGTCGCGCCGTGGGCGTGTGGATGTACCGGTGTTAGATAAACGATCAGCACATTGTCGGCAGGTGAGCAACGGGCTCGTGCTGCCCGCGGGCTTCGATCTTCGATTCCGACGAAATACCTGGTTGTTTGTTGAGATTTAGAACGAGACTGTATTTATTAATAGCCTATAATACGTTTATACGGTTGTTTTACTACTTTTATTATTGTTGAAGTTATACTTCTTTTGGTGCGTTCAGTAGAGGGTAAAATTGAGAGCTGCGCGCGCATCATGTGACGAAAGGAATTTAGCCATCAATGATAATAATTCGAATTTATCTGATTGACTTTTAATTTATATTTACAGAAAAAGTTATTAAAATGAATTTACATTCTACGCAGGTAAAAAAAAATTGAATTTATTTTTGTTTTATTACGCAAAAACGTAATCCCTAACGTTAGATGTATATATAACTTCAACTTTTATTTCGTTTTTATTTTTACGTATTGTAACAGTGCAGACTGTTACATTTTTCAGATAAGATTACAATACGCCTCGTATTCTGGTACTCCCAACTATAGTTCTTCCGCTATTTCGGTGCAAACACTATTAATAACGGCAACGAACGATAAAAAATTTCAAAAGTGTCATATGATGCATATTTTCATTCATGAAAATTTCAATCGGCCATTTTTATTTTATACTAAGCATAGCTCGTCTTATGGTAATTAATTAAACGGTTGGTATACATACATATACAGATATTTAACACCCAGACACACAACTGACACTTATGGTCATCGCACAAAAGTCAGTCATGGGCAGGGTTCGACCTCTCGTCTCAATAGTAGCCGTAAGGCTTACTACCACTGTGTCACAAGGTCTGTCACAAGCCTTTCATAAACGTTGAAAAAACAGTGATCAAGTTCTATAATTTAACACTTTTGTTTTTCTAAAATTATAGATTTCGTTTAGTGATGAAATGGTAATTGTTTGTAGCGTCACTACTCGTGGCTGCGGGCACTCACGCGCCTGCGCACGAAGAGCGTGCGACTCATACGCTGCGGGCACGCGACAAACCTAATAATCGTATATCAATATCGTACATCTTTGACAGATCGCTCCGTGAACTAGGGGTCAAGTTTCCTCACTATTTACTATATTTTTCAATATATATTACTTGATATAATTATTATTCGCATTAAAAAAAAGAGTAACTTTGACGTCTTTGATCCTTATGGGAAGCATCGTGAAATCTAACAATATCGGCGGCCACCGAGGAATCTACAATCCATCGTCAGTCATTGCTGTGATGCCGGCCTGCTCAAACGTCTCTTCGCGTTACGTTTGAAAGACCCCATGTTGTATAAAGGCAGAACACACTGGCCGGTAGACAGTTCTACAACTTCACAGTACGGCAAAGATATAACGTAATTTTCATTTATATAAGGAATTTTTTAACCATTATCAGTTTAACGTTTGACCATCTCTCACTTGATGGTAAGTGATGATATAGCCGAAGATGGTAAGGTAACACGCTAAGCTTAGGATGACTTGCTCACAAGTGCAGCTGCCATAACACAATAATAGGGGTTTGGTGACAAATTTTCGTTTTCAGGGTGATAGCAAGTCAGACAGGTATTAGGTAATATCATAATGCATATTTTATTTCATCGATAGCTCAAGCTGATTGTAGGATTGAAGCCTCCGTCATTCGACGTAGTGTCCGTACACGCTCCTAAATTTTCTAAAATATCCATAAAAATGGTATATGTAAGAGTCTAATTTTAAAGCGCCTTCGTTTACATATAGAAAACAACATAGAAGCTTACGAATCTCAGGATTGATTTATCTGTGCCACTGTTCAGCAGACAACGATATAATATGAAAAGTAATGAAGGTTTTCAATATACATTCGTATTCAAGTCGTAGACAGGATTAATAACTGTCGCGAAACCATTCGCCGGAGGCAAATCGACGCATCCGAATAGAATAATAGAATACGATCTGAATTGATTCAGTGGACACGTTTGTTATTATATCGAGTGCTGACGGGGAATGCAAGGAATCGATTATTAAGCTAGTGCGTGTAGGCGAGAGTAGATAAACTATCGAGATGTATCTATGATTGATATATATTTTGTAAAGTATATATATATATATATATATATATATATATATATATATATATATATATATATTGTTAGATATTTTTCGGTGTGAATCCGTACTAATGAGTTCGTACTTATAGAATTTACGATAGCAACAGTTGTAAACTGTCACCGCACCTACTATGTCACGACGGGTTTGAAGGAATATACGGGGCTGAGTACCTTTTGCGCTCGCCTCTAAGCCCGGTGAAGCTGAAAGCCTTGGATGTTTCCAGGGTCCTTAAGGCTAATAGACTTAACAGTGTAATCAGTTCGAAAAACAAATGAAGTAAAATACATGGATTTGCGGGAAAGGAGATTGCCCATTCATGGTACCAAATTTTCTCATGCATCTATATTAAGATATAATAGTATTTTTTTCATATTATTTTATTACTATTTATTCTTCGGAATTTAGTTTTACTCTCTTAGCGCCCAAGAAGTTTCACTTCAGGTTAATGTTTTTTTACTATGTTGCAACCATAGACATTTAAAGTGTATAGCGGCAATAGGTTGAATAAGACGAGACCAAAAAGGAACACACTAGTGTGTGTATTTTTTAATTGATTTTCTTTGTTATACGAGTCACATCCATATACAGTACACGTAACCACAATTAAAGACATCCACTACAATTAAAATCTTAGATTTTGCAAAAATAAGCGGGATTTTGTTTAAATAACGATTTACGTAGGCTGATACAGGCCGATAGCACATACGGTTTTAATACGGATTGGTATCGTATCCCTATCCTGTTCCAACACGAGCGTATAGTACGCTCTTTCTCTTTTGAGTTGGCGATCTAGGTACATATATTAAATCTTTGGTTGCCCGAATGTTGAAAATTTTATCGTATATCTACATATGTAACAGAAAAAAAAATGTTTTCTATAAAGAATTCCCTCTAGACTGAATTTTGGTAGCGGAGGACGCAAATTGAGCGATCTTCACCAGAGTAAAAGAAAACGTGCGTTTATGTCTATTTCTGCCCGAAACTTTTGTCTTGTAATAAAACAAGATAATCGGCGTCCCTAACATGTCTTTTGCGGTACGCATTCTCTATGAGTCTAGGAGCAGGACGGTCCAACTCTCACGGGACGGTTGGCAACCCTATTACAAAATCTATAACGTGAATGTTCTAAACTTTTCCCATCGATTAAACTGGCATCTGAATCATCATAACCATCACTAATCTATCCCTTCCCCCAAAAGTTACGTCACTAATCCGTCTCTGCTTACCGTAAAAACCGTAGATATAACTTGATGAATAAAATTATGCCAATTCATACTGAAAATAATGTTTGTATTCAACAGGATGTAGATTATTCAAATAACAATAGATAGAATACATCGATACAAGTGTAGGAAATGTGCGCAGCTTCGATTTTATGTCAGAAGATTACCCTCGATATACGCTGGTATCGGCACATATAAATAATGCATCGGATATTTAGTTCAGACCGTTTTAATGATAACACAGTTCTGGTTCGTACTAAGGGCTTATTTTTAAATATTTATTTAGTTTTGATTTACCGGTTACATTAGTTGATTTATATCCTAGCATAACAAGGATCGCCGTGTTATGGCTTCGCAATGAAGTCGTTAGCATATTTACCATTATTCGATATTGTTATAATGGCATATAAACTGGCGGAAATGATTCACGCACGTTCAAAAATGCAAGTTATAGTTAACTATTAATTTGTGTATTATCGTCTCAGAAGCATTTACTAATGTCAAAGTTTTTGTTCCACAGAAGCAATAATACACGTTCAATTCAATATTTAAAAAATATATATATAATAATGACAATTGAGTTATATACGGTTCTATTAATGTTTTTCGAACTTAACTGTTTTGAAATCGACCACGAGTGCCCATTAGGACTAATGTGAATTAAGTTTATATATTTTTTTTTTCAAATCCAGAACTGATACTTTGGTCTGGTTTAAGAAATGCAAGAGCTTTATGACATCAAAGGTAGTATTATATAAAACCATTGAACGATATATACGCGCTGCAGCCGACCCTGGGCAACTCTTGCATCTGTTAACAGATATTTTAAATACACAGGCTATTCTATTGTTTTAACTTCACTAATGGTGTATCACGATTATACGTTGAATTTCAAATTTGCATTTTAGAGTTAATCTCAGTATTCATTTCTAATAAGGTGTTTTGTGGTATTCTCATTTAGGTAAACCCTCAAGTTGAGAAATCTGTCGTCGAAAACCGGTCGGTGTGTTCCGGCATATGCATTTGAGAGCTATTATTTTTTGGGGACCAATTATCAAAACCTAATAGGGTACTCTCGGAGATTCTTGAAATTTGGCACGAAGAGATTTTTTTTCTTATTGATTGATTTTTGTATGATGAACATGCTTCTCGGTAATTCTGTTTTGAGGTCTTAATATGTATGCAATATATCGGCTGTTTCTTTACAGTAAAATTTTCGTTATTAATAAACGTACTCTTTTGAAATAAACAGAATTTTAATAGAAATACACAGTTATTGTGTCAAAGGCTTTATACTAAATTTGAATACCAGACAGATATATTATTATTGTATTTTAAATATGTATAAATTTATATACATATTTTTTATAACTACGCAGTATTTAGTGTGTATCATTCCCTAGTTTCAGCTGTTTCACCTTTTTTATGTTTCACTGTTCATTTCACAACGACCAAGTTACGAATCTTAAACCATCTTCATTTTCTTGTTTAGGATGAATCGGTAAGTCACTCCCGCCGCCATAATATTAGCTTAACGTACAATTACTAAAATAATACAAATTGTTAACTATTGACATTATTTACATAGTAAAAAAGTAATTACAAGTAAAAAAGTATTTACATAGTAAAAAAAGTAATGTTTTCGGAACCGGTGGTAGTTTAAAGTATGTAAAGAATAAAGTATTTTTGATTCCGAATATTGGAAATTGACGTGTTTAAAAAGTAAAAAAAAGTTATAACTACGCCGATATACAGATAAGTAAGTACAAGTGTAATTATCATTGTATTAGAGGCGTGTAAACATATTTGAACATCTGCTCCATAGACGCCGGATGCTGGGATCATAGTTCACATAGGGCTGGCATAGCCTTGGGGTAATAATACCTACAAGTTTGTACTCAAATCTTTATTCTGATCCTGAATTTATAAATATTATTTATAATTATATCATAATATAAATTGTCAATAGATCTGTCAGAAAATTCTATACATTTTTGTGTAAGTAACCTATCGCGCTTTTAAATGTAAACGTATGCTGAATTTACATTTCAAACTCAAATACAATATAAATTTGTGATAATATTTGTGTAAGAGGGGTAGGGCACAGAGAAATTTCTTTGAAGAATTCTCTCTGCTTGGGGCAGCCCGAATGGTGGAATACCTCCACCTTACAGAAGATTTCAACCAAATGACCAAGTATTGTGTTCCTGTGGTGAGTAGGATTTCCAGAGCTCCTTTGGCTAGGGAGGTTCAAGGTCGGTAACGCGCTAGTGATACCTATGGCATCAGTATGGTATCAGTTGGGCCGTATGGTTGTTTGACACCTTTCGAGTATAAAAAAAAACACTTGCATGACTCAGTTCACAAAGTCCAGTTCCCATTATAATATCTTTGGGTATATCAAATTTTGTTAATTTCATAATTTTCTTATAATAACACTAATAACTAATACATTGATATTAAAATAAAACGAGTAATGCTTAAATATTTAGTTTATTAACAGCTTACATTTATGTTTGTGGTACATTAACAACATGTTATGTTCATAATCTTGATATTACTAATGTTCTAGATAATGTATTCTCTCTGTGAATAGAATAATGTGATTTCCTTGTTGCGGTGAAGTATTACACAATGCTATGAGCATTTATGAGTAGTAAATAAATTACCAAAAACTTGAATTAACGAGCGGTTTGTCGACTAGAAAGTTTGAGTATATGTATGTTTATCTACATACTTAAATGCAATAAAAATACTTTACAGAAAGGTGAAACTGCACTAGGCGGAACTGAACTGCAGCGGAGCCACGCGGTACGACGCGGTCATTCGTTCTTTATATGAAAATGTATGGGGAATACGGCACTACGCGCCGTGCCGTGTTATAAATATGATCTTTGTGTGATGTCAAGTTAATAACATGTGTTTATTGGATTTGAATGATGAACATTAATTTATTATTTATATGACTTGCCATTTATATATACGTACAGCGAACGTATGTGCGGTTAAAACCTTGAATGATTTAACAAATGGAAAAATAATGAAAATATAAAAGTGAATAAAAAGTTTAATAAAAAAAGATACATAACTAGAAAATGTAGAACACTACAGAAAAAATATAAAATATAATATTGTATCTTCATAGACAAGACATATCTTAGGTATAGGTTTCTTTACGTAGAATAATATTTTATTTCATATAACGTAAATAACTAAGTTAATTGGAAATTGTATTTCATAAGTGTCACCACAGAACAATGCGCCCGCCTGTCGACAACGTACTGGAATTAAGCTAAACATCATCCGAATAAAATGTACAGTGGACAAAAAAAAAGGAGAATTTATGAATAATTTCAATATTTAAAATACTTTTTTACAGATATTTACGTGTATTTATATACTTTGTTATGGATTCAGCTTTAATTACATAGTAAAAAGTACACCATGTATCAGTAGTATATTATAGCGTGTTTACAAATGTATTTGGTAGCCTTCTTAGCAAGTCTGTACGCAGCTGTTCGAAAAAGAAGTAACAAAGAAGCATCCAGTTAACTTGATGTTAAATGATCTATATAGCACATGATCACCTTTTTTATAGTAGGATAGCTAAGTGACGACACTGTACATGATGATAACAATACAATCCAAATACAACGGCGACCACCGAGAGATCGGCAATTCAACGGTGGTCACCGCTGTCATGCCGGCCTGCATAAATATTTCTTAACTTTATGTTTAAGGATCCAATGTCGTATGAAGGAGGAAACACATTGGCCGGAAGATAGATCTACAGTTTCATGGTAAGACAAAGAAAACTTTTTAGTTTGTGTCGAGATCTAGATTATCATAAAACAGTGACTTCGAAGCCGAGCACGTGTGGTTTTGTTGTGGAAAGGAGAGGAGGGAATTAAATTGAACAGCTCTTAACAATACTCATTATGATACAGGCTGATCTTGAAACGCGAAACACCAAAAGGGACTCACTGACGGTATTATCATCAAGGGCATCTTTGCCATCCCGCTTGATTACTGTATAAACACCAGTTAATCCCGGAGCGTGATACGCCTAAGTGGGGTATTGCATCTAGTGTATGTTGTGCACAATTGTTGTGTCCTATCACACATACGGCAATCAATCTACAACCCACATTATACTACTTTAACCACTAATAGGTTGTTATTCCTTAGGAACGAGTTGGAACGGTTTGTATATCAATGCTTGTTGCCAGATTATCATTGAGACCGGAACACAAATAGCGGGAGCACTGCTGCTTTGCAGAAAAAATACTTTTCGTGTGTTTCCATAAACATACTTTGCACTAGTTCTAACACATATCGTGTTCAAGTACCGGCTTCTCCTATCAACACGCCACATTCAATAACATTTACCATAAAATCTATTTACACGTCTCTAATACAATGATAATTGTTCTTGTACTTGCTTATCTGTATATCGGCGTAGCAAAACTACGTACTACGTACGCAAAGCTAGTTTTACTTTCATATTTTACCATTTCATTTAAGTCTGAGAATCGTGTCGAGGTGATTATGAAATCTGAAGTAATGGCAGTATTCGTACTATCGAGTGGACCTGATAATAACATATAATAACAACTTTATAAGCAGGCAACGATCAGCTTTAAGACATTCTCGCTTGAGCTATGTGATAGTGAAGACATCAGTTAATAAGTTGACTACAATAAAAACTGTTCCTAAGTGCTGCCTTCGCTGCCCATCTTGCTGTGTATTACAATGAATACTATTTTAAATACGAAGTAATAAAAGCTGATGATTATTTTGCGAACGGTACAACAAGCTGGACAATAGGGAAGCACGCGGAGGCGGCGCGCGGGCCGGCGACACCTCTCTAATTAACTATCGCTTCAATTAACGACACGATCCTATGCAATTGTGTTGGTGGTTGTACCTCGCGATGCGACATTCAGTTGTTTTGTTTGTACCTGTACGATTATACTAAATAACAATGCATATTGTTAATCATTTTCGCAACGTCCAGGTATTATAGTAATATTGTCGTTCATGTATTACGAATATAAATTCAAAATTTATTTAATTTATATTTTAGATTTATATTACAATTTACACAATGACTTCCAGAATAGAAAGAGCCTATATCTTAGAAGCCAAAGGACGATTAAATATATATTTTTAATACAAACAGCACACGTGGCTAAGAAGTTAAGAACACATTTTTTTTATGGGATGAAATTAAAATTATTCAAGTATTAATAGGATACGTATATATGCACACACTTAATATAATATATATAAATCTATGAGGTTTTATATTAAGCAGTTTCGCTATGAATTAAAAAAATTTACCGCATGCTGAATGCCTGCAAACATGTCGCGTGGTCATACGCGAATTGAAAATAAGATGACATTGAGTTAAAGAAAGAAACCATTTTAAAGCGCAAATATAACTTATGACAAATAAGTTTTGAGGAAAATAAAATTGTATGTTCTTTTGGCAACCGCTCGAGATATCGCTGACATTAATTACATTATAACATTTTATAAGAACGAAAAATAGGCACCCAGGCATTAATAAAGGGATTTTTAAAATTGGAATTCTAGTTCTAGATATTACAAATATACAAACTTTAGCTCTTTATAATTGTAGTATAGATAAGTATTAAGTTAAAAGCCACCGTAAGAAACTCATGGAAGTTTTTTTTATGGCTTGAGATAGCTAATTCCAGGTTAAGCAACAATGTGTTGATGATAGTAGTCAAATAGGCAGCACTCAAATGCAGCTACTAAAAGACCTTTTGTATAATTGGTGATAGATTTTCAACTTGAAGGTTTTAGTTAGTCCGACGATAATAGAAAAAGCCGTCTAATGTTGTTGTTTATGTTTATTGACTGTGCTCTAATACTCCAGTTATTATGGGCGTGTGGCTACAGTCAAGCTCGAAGTTCGCGAACGTAGACAAATTGTCATCGACGGATTTCCAAAGATTATGATTACTTTGAGAAGAGGAATTTTCCGACTGGTATTATTAGCAATATTTTAATGACGGATTACCTACTTCATATGACATAGTAAAAATCTCGTATAATATCATTTTGTGTTTATATCCGTTATCAAATAAGTTATTAAGCGGTGATAACTTTTCAAATATCAGACATATAGTAGTATTCGAATTTACTTTCTCTATCGTGGTGTTCAGATGCCTTAACACTTAACCATTATCGTTTCAAGATTTTATAGAGAGACCTTATCTTGTGAACACACCATTTTAATAATGAAATTAACGTTTAATTTATAAAATAATAGCAATCGTTCCAGACTTCATACGCGTTAATTACTACATAGAAAACTTAATAACAATGAAATCCCAAAGAGCAACAAATCAAAGAAGTTATTTTTAGTGAAGGAATTTTTAGAATCACAAACTTTATACCTGTATAAATCAATACATATAATAAAATTGAAGTGTATCTTTGTAATGTCAAAATAACAGGTTTTTACTAAACTCATATGAAAGTAAACACGGTACATATAAAAAAAAACAGTTTTTTTTTAATTTTGTCTGTCTTTCTGTCTGTTTGTTCCGGGTAATCTCCGAAACGAGTGGACCCATTTTGACGGTACTTTCACTGGCAGATAGCTGATGTGTTAAGGCATAACTTAGGCTACTTTTATTTTAGAAAAATAATTAAAAAACCTTTTTAGTAGTCCACGCGAGAGGAGTCACGGGCGCAGCTAGTATTCATACAAAAGTGTTATCTGATAAATATGTAGACCTAGGTATATAAAAACCATACTTTATTACCATAAATTAAATTCGAGTAAATATTATAAAACTATAATAAGAATGAATACCAATGATAAGATAACTCCCGTAGAAAAGCGATTTAGATTTGAAGAGATTCTTTCAATTAATTAACCACAATAACGTCTAAGAAGTTATAGTCTAAGACGCTTATGGTAATAGTTTAGTAGGAAAGCGATAGTAAACGCCGGTTAATGGTCCGTATTAGGACGCGTGTTCAGTTTAATCGACAGTTAAAATTAACTGAAGGCACTAGATAGAGATATCTAGCTGCTACTTTAAATTTGCTAGCGGTATAGATTAGTAGGGTGACCATGATTTAGTTCATAAGCAGTTTTATCCACTACTACCCAGTAGTGTAGTATAGCATATATGTAAAAGTGCCCTCTAAATTATGATTTTATTTTAAATGAAACAAAGCCAAGCTTCATCATCGCCGCCGGAAAATATAAAATTACAGAAATTATCAATGTCTATTGTCATCAATCAATGAATGTCGGATCAATGATCGATGTACATTATTTACATTTGATTAGCTTAGTTGAGTCAGAGCAAAAATCTAGAAAATATTTTAGTGTTTACCTGTGTTAGTAGCTGATGGTGATTTTTTTTTAGGTTCAAATTCATTTTGTTTTAATTGTCAATAAAGAATCTTAATTTTGACTTATAAACCTTATCCTGATATAGTGTAAAGATATAGGTATATCGTAGCCGGGCTGGGCCAGCGTGACGTCACTTAGGAACAGTTTTTATTGTAGTTGACTTAATAGCTGCAAGTCTTCACCATGCAACAACTCGAATTTAAATATAAATATACCAAGGCTTATTAACTCAAATTTAACGTTTATAGGATTGGGTTTATATTTTTGTCATTACGATCCCCCATTATCCAATCCAATCTTCAATCTTGTCGTTTGGTTTGTGTTTTGCGCACGCTGATTGGACGGTAATATTGAAATCGCATTGTTAGCCAAAGGCTTAAAACACGTCCAATGAGTACAAGAATCATATTAAACTTTGCAAAGCTCTGAAACACATAATGAAACATTCAAGAAGCACTTTAACTATTTACATATTTTTTTAACTGAAGCTATTACTTTGTGCTTAAACAGAACTAATCGTGGTGTACAGCTCACTGAGAAGAGGTGAGCAAGGGGAATCAAATAAAAATGAAATATTTTATACACCGTTAAACTCTATTTAAATAATTATAAAAAAGTATAACTTAAAAAAAATGATCAATTTTTTTATAAATAATGGTCACCCGGTTACATGGATAATCAAGCTTTTAGCCAGCCGCCCATTAAAGCCGGAGATAACTCGAGGACGAAGGGAAAGAAATAAATACTGTCTTGTCACGAACGGTATTAGCTTCCACTTAAACGGATTAGATTAAGTGCCGCGTTTCGTTAAGCCACTGCTGTGCGATATGACTGCTGGGAACTGAGATCTGAATAAGTTTTGAACTAACATTCGTGGTAGTTCTACACCACACATCCCAAAGAGGCATCACACAATTAATTCGACACCAGACATGAACATCGGATGAGCCATAGCCTTTAGAAGAGCTTTTAAAAAAAATACAATACCTTTTTCGTGGCATTATGGTTTTTTAATGTAAATCGGTTGATACCTATTTTATAGCTCTTTCGATTTAATACTTGTGGATTGTAACTAATTAATTAACGATGATATTCATGTTTTAATTTTATTTACAATGATAAGTTTAGTTGAAATGGATTTATTAGTCGTAGAGATAACAGTGTAAAACTAAACTATAGAGTTTTAATATCTATACATATTATAAAACTCAACATGTCTCTGTCTGTCTGTTCGTTTATATTCTTTTCACGCAATAACCACTTTTCTGATTTACTTGTTTTTTTTTTTAATTCATAGCTATTTTATGTGGCCAAATTATAGAATATATTTTGTAAGATAAAGTAACATCTATATTTAATATAATTTAACTCAACGTCACTCTGTCCGTTTGTTCGTTTTACAAGAAAACTACTTATCCGATTTTCATTTTTTTTAAATTAAATTCTTAAATATATTATTTGACCAAGTTATAGAATATATTTTGTAAGATAAAGTAACATACAAAATATGCAGTGAGATAATGGTGAATAAATTCGGAAAAAAGACGCATTTGGAAAGCTTACATGGCTTACGCTGAATAAAACATACGAGGTATATAAAATTAATGCATATTAATACCTTATATAACTGTAGATATTTAAAAGACCTAAAAAAGGCAGCGATAGCATATATCTATCTTCTAAGGATCACCCACACTAAGCATTTTTGTCTTCCGTCTTTTGAGCGGGGTTAAGACGACTCGCGCGTGTGCTCTACTGACGGCGTCCAGGTAGATCACGCGGGCGGAGCCGCGTGCACAGCTAGTTTTCTATGTTCGCTTAGCATATAGGAAAATTATGATTTCGTATATTTTACATTACCTATGTTTTACACGGCTAATCTTTAATAAAGTATTTTATAATAATATCGCTATCGTATATAAGCTCTTATTGTTTAAATATAGAGAGCAAAGGTCACGCGTGTAAATTGTACTTGAAATAACTTATTTGTCAAAAGAAAAAATCTGCTTATTTATACATCTTTTATGCAACATTTACAAATTTCAAAATTCATACGACTCTGAGCTTTCGGTGAAGGAAATTATCCTGATGAAAATCCCTCGAGTTGAAAATCTCTCGCCAAGTACCTATTGATGTGTTCCGGCTGCTGAACTTGAGAGCCAGTTCTTCCAATAGGCTTAGCATAGGCTTGGGCTACCCACATTGTAACTTAACATCAAAAGAGATTATGGACAAACGCTAAAACCAAAAAATAATTATATTAAGCGACGGTGTTTTTTTTTAATAACTACATGCCTGTGCCTATTCGCCAATTCGGCAATTTCGCCAATATCAAGTATAACAAATATACGTGCGGTGAGTTTACAAGTATAATTAATCTTCCGTTCAGTCAGTGGTTGTCTGTTAATGTCATAAGATTTATTCTATTACTGTTATGTTCTATTTGAAATCAATTTTATATAAATACTAGTGATCCGGTATAAGTTTTTAACATAATTGTAGGCGCGGGCGGTTGTTGCAATACAAACACCAGCGAGCGTGTTTTTGCTTGATTGCTCTGCCTCTTCCAATGTATCTTGGTGTAACTACTGCAAGTTAAACTACAATGCAAGTTATAAGCGATAGTTTTTACGGAAAATACTCCTAAACTAAAGTAATATCGATATATGTACATTTAATCAGATTTGGTAGACTTAAGTGGTAGCGGGCGGGGTTCATTGAACCTAGAACGGATGGCCGATGGTGCCGAATTATTCTCGAGTAGCGACCACGCATTTTTTATAATATTTCGGCACATTGACTGTACTGTACCTGATGGTAAGCACACTACAATCCAAACACAACGGCGACCACCAAGAGATCTAAATCCATCGGCGGTCGCCGCTGTCATGCCGGCCTGCTTTAGATAGTAGATAGAGATTGGTAGATGTAGCGTGGACAGACCCGCCACAAGGTGGACCGACGATCTAGTGAAGGTTGCGGGAACCCGCTGGGTGCGATCAGCGTAGGATCAGTCTTTGTGGCCATCTTTGGTGGAGACCTATGTGTAATAATGGACATTTTAAATTCCAACTTGCTTTATGAAAAATAGCATCATTAGTTTAGAGTTACACTTTTTTATTTGAGGAACTTTATTCATGCAACGGTTGACAGTATCCGCCTTGGATTCCATTATATTAAATTTATTGCACTATAATAATTAATAGTTTTGTAAACACCTGGATATCGCATGACAATCGTACTTTATTACCTTCACCACTTTTTATCTTTAACATATTTAAAAAAATATGAATGAACAGGAAATACTTTAACCAAGATCCTTATATAAATTATTATATTGGAAGCAAAATCATTTTATCGAAATAAATATACCTATTGTTATAGAACTTACATGGCGGTAAAGTAATTTTTATGCTCTCCTAATCAGCTGCCACTCTCAACTCGAAAATGTACTGTCGGGAACTTATCTGTCTGTTTCGGAAGCCGCTCTTGACCTATTTCTGCATTTATCACTTCCAACCGCATCATGATTGAACGTTAGGTGTGGTTTTCATCGAATATAAACCTGTAACAATAAAAACGTACATGTTATTATGTAGTACAAACTGTGTCCGCGACTCCGTACGCGTTTATTACTATGCATACTTAATGATTCCTGAAAGTATTATTGATAGTTTTCATAGCCTATCAATTACTGAATAACTTATACTTCCCGTGTACATAATCACATTAAAAATGGTCGAGAATAAATATAGTATATATTTTTTACGATTTACAAAAGTAATATTGTAGTAGAAGTAATATTCTTATATAACCTATTCATTACGTCATGAATACTGTACGTATACTTCTCGTGTACTAATTTTTTCCAAAAAACAATCCATTTCATATAGAAACAAAAAGAGCTATATCCAATTTTTTCATGATGGATTTTCGTTATTTCAATAAGTACTGATATTTTTATGAATATCAGTGATTTATTCAGGAATTCTCTTCTAAAACATGTACCAATAACGTTATTGTTCATCTATATTGGTAATCTTATTTAAACTAGTTATTGTTGCGTGTAATAGTGTATTATACATTTCATATGTGGGTTTGTGACAAAATGGCACGTATGTTTATAAAACCAAATAAATGTCTTTAAGTTATATATTAATATAAATCAATGGACCTCTGTCGTTGATCTTAAAAAGACTTACAAAGAATTCAACGATAGCATGTATCTATCTTCTAAGGATCACCCACAACAAGCATTTTTATTTTCCGTATTTTAAGCAGGTGCAGCACGATTCGCGTGTGCGCTCAATCGATGGTATTCTATAATCCACGCGAGCGGAGTCGTGGGCTCAGCTAGTTGTTAATGAAAAACATTCAATACCTTTATCAGTGAAAGTTTACTTCTTAAGAAATAGCCCGCGAAACATAAATTAGACGTGGATTTACACTTGATAGTGATGTCTGGCAATTTAAACAACCCTATTATTATTGGATAATTATTAGTAGTTTTATTATTATTTTGTATTTATTCCAAGACAATCATACTTAAAAAGTATTCTCCAGTCGCGTGTTGGAGCTAAGACGCACCATAGTTTGTTCCTATAAGTAAAATATTTTTGTTAGAAAATTGTAATAAGCGTATGAGATGTGCCGTGCAAGTGACGAGGCCTCGGGCCGCGGTCAATCAGCTCGTCTCTCGCAACGTGCTCCGCGATTACTACAAATAAATATTTACACTGTCACAGTAAACATGTTCCAGTGTTTATATAACAATAAATAACAAACAGATAAATTGATAGATTGTGTAGTAAACAAGTCAAAATATTAATTGCTTATTGATTCGATTGTAAGCTCGTTTTAAATTATTCATAACTTTTTTAATAGTAACCTACCGCTCCTAGAATACACAATTAATTTAAAAGTAATTAAGTAATTTAAAAAGTACCATATTAAGTAATTCAATTCTATATATTATAATTTGTAATAAACCTGTAATTCTGTCTGTACATATAATTTTATAATTGTAATTTCCTGATAGATATCTATTATAAAGAAATCTGAGGAATCTTGATGCGATGATGGCTCAGTGGTAGCGTGTACGACTTCGCGTCGAGTGACGTGAGTTCGAATCTCTGCAATGGGCTTTTCCTAATGCACGCCTGGCTAGCTACCACTCTCAATTTGAAAATCTGTCGCCAAATCCCAATAAGTTTGTTCTGGCAGCTGCACTTGAGAGCCAGTCTTCCACAAGGTTTAGCGTGTTACCATCTTGGGCCACATCGTCACTTCACATCAGGTGAGATTGTGGCCACTACGCCAAAACTATACGCCATAACTATATATATGTATGACATATTTGTTTTTGTCTGTATGTTTGTTTGTATGTTAGGATTTAACTCAAAAACAGTTAGACCGATTTTTTGACATTTTGTACAAGAGAAGCTTATATTAAACCTTACTTGATAGGCTATAAGAATTGTCAGTAGTTTTTTTAGAAATCATAAAAAAATTTCAACCGACTTTTATGAAATTTCGTGCATAAAATGCATGTATCTAGTTTTTATTTATAATCCAGTTCACTTTTGTACAATAACCAAACTACATAACGTCAAATGCCGACAAAACAACCTAAAATAGGGCAAAATAACATAAGCTTAAGAATTAAAATAAAAACCACCAAACGAGAGATCAACATCCCGCCAAAAACTCCACCACGATAGTTACACCAAACTATAAATCAACCGAGTTCGGATCGAGTACGTGACCCGTATAAAGGCTACTTTATAATGTCAGCGATCAACATATGTACAGATCGACATTATCGCTTCGAGATCGGCGTTTTATCGACAATCGAATCTCAACCGTAACCCTAGAGATATCGATACTTCAGACGAATCGATTCATGCGATACAAGCTTGAATAAATTGTAAAGCATTCATACTTTATGTTTCTTAGATAAGTATTCGTATCCGCGTGTAGATAAAATGTTTCTTTGCTGTAATTTCTTGAACTATATATCTTGGAGTTGGTGGTATTTAAGTGATTTTATGGCATGTTGCTTATCGCTTGAATACGTTTTAAAGAAAGAAAAAAATAATGTATATCTTTCAAAGATTAGTTTAATATTCCATAGCTACGAGTAAGTCCGTGCTTCCCCACGGGCTTATTAAGCAATTAAGCGTCTCGTAATCTGTGAGTTGACAGTATGTTTAAAAATTAAAGTTAATTATTTTATAATAAAATTAACTTCTGCTTCCGAAAAATGTTTTTTGTCTATGAGTCATGTGATTGGAAACGCTATACAGAAAATGGGATGTCATCGTACAATGAATATACACAGTCGAGTGTTAGCTTGTGATAAATAACTCTAAAATTATTATAAATACTGAAATAGTGGCTTTAAGATAACATACCGAAGAAATTCACCTAAGGTAAACTTAGCACATAAAACAAAGGACAAAGAACCTTAGTTTTATTTGTTGAATGATGACGTCATGTTACGTTTATGTAGCTTGTTTTTTATTTACTTAAAATATTATTACATTACTTTTAAAGGTGTGATAATGAATAAATTTTAATTCACGGTAATTATTTTTAATATATAGTGTTTTTGCTTCCTTAGCTAAAAAGCAGATGGCGCGCAAGTCGTTTCATTTCGAAGACAACGAGAACAAAGCAGCGGGCTAAACTTAGTAATAAATAAAATACATACAATAGATTTCATTCGCTTCCCTTGCTAATGCAATTATAATTTAGCTATTTAATTCTATAGTTTATTATGATTATAAAGTAATAGAGAATAATCAATTATTACTCTGGATAACCTCATAAATTTATCCTCCAATGCATTAAAGTTCTATGATGAGGTAATAATTTGAAATTAATTAATTATTAATGCATGCATTCTAACTCGTGTAGTGTTGTGCCGGTTCGCGGCTGAGTATCGATTCCTTATCTCAACACTAGTCTGATAGTTTACTAACGCATCCAATATTTATAATGTAACTTTGGATAAGATCCATGCTATTACACTAAAGTAATGCATAAATAAGTATTTATGAAAAAAAAACTTAATATTCAAATACTTTACGTCTATATTTATAGCTCCAAGATTAAATAAAAAATAGTATTTTAACTAATGTTATGTTACGTCAGTTCACATAATTTTTCAACGTAAAGAATCAGAACATTATCCCGTATAATAGTTACAACAATCTGTACGTAAACGTAAATAGAGATCAAAAAATGAGCATAGATTCTCTAGAACCGTCCTGTCGGATTGGTTACCCAGCACGGTTTTCCCCCAGGGCTCTTGGAAAAGGGATTAAAGTTCGGTTTCCAAGGTCGGCTACATAGCTTTAATACCTCTGATGTTGCAGCTTTATATAGACAACGGTAACCATTTACCATCAAGTGGTTCGTCTGTTTGTTTGCTGCCCTTTGTTATAAAAACATTTTATACTGTTTTCCTTCCAAATCTAATAATTTGACAGGTTGCCCTTACGTACGTTGTTTACTCAGCGAATTACCCTGCAACAAAAATATTTATGCCACTCCCACTGTAACGAATTAAGCATTTACTAGTAAGTATAAATACCATATAATAATTTAATTAGGCAAGGATTTTAATTAGAAAATAGAAAAAATATCTATTAAGGCCTCAAAGAAATCGGCAGTTGCACAATATACTTGTGTTATGGATTTGTCAAAAAAAGTAGTTTTCTTTTATTCACTTAAAAATTCTTATTGAGAGTCTGTCTCACCCTTGTCGATATCTAATATTTGTTCTTTTACTTACAAGTTTGTACTATGTGTTCGCATTAACGTTAACGCTTGTATACGAGTATATTAAATATTTCTACGACAGAACAAAAAAAAAGTTTCATATATAGGGACCCCTTAATATTTTTTTTTGTTATTTGTTAGAAGACATCTTTAACATTCCATTAACATTTCAACTGGCTATCTATTAAGCTTCCAAAGATAATAGACCTTTAAAGTTAGTTTAATGACTAAAAAAAAATCTTAACCGATTTTGATAAAATTTTGTATACAGGAATTGATGGGCTATTATAGCAATTGTCAATATTACTTTTAGACACCGTAAAACATAAAAAAATAAATTCACCAGTTCTCAACCGATTCTAAAATATAAATTTTGTAGACGGGAAGTATACGTCATTCCATAGTTGATAGGCTATAAGAATCATCAATAATACATTTAGGAATCGTAAAAAATAGTCCCCAACCGATTTTGATGAGATATGATGGAATGTATATATCATTTATCAATCTATAGACTATATAAATTATTTGTTTGTTTGAACGGGCTTATCTCTGGAATTACTAGACAGAATTGAATATTTTTTTATATTATTTAAAATAATTTATATTAAATATTATATATATTAAATTTTAAATAGGCTTTACAAACGTTATAGAATTTATAAATTCACGCTATGACTCTAAGGACTGGAGCAGTAACAAGCTGTATGCAAGTACGGCAAGTGAAAACGACGATAGGGTACACGAGTGCATTGGGCGCTGTGAAGAGGTTGTCGAATAAATGAAACACGGTTAAAATCGTGGGGCACAGTTAGTATTTAGAAAAAGGTGGGCATTAATCGGGCTTTACGGCGCGGCGGAACGAGTTTTAATAAAACCTGCAAATGTGCAATTTCACCACAGACTAATAATGTGCGTTTAATTAACTTCAGTGGATCGTGCGATCGTGTAGCTCCGGCGGTACACCGCGCCGTGCGTTATCGTGTATTTGATCTGCCTCGCGACCTTATCGACAGTTCGCGTATCGATGCTATGTCGATATCCGTTGCACGTGTCTCAAACACCCGTATCCACTTCTATTGAGATTAGGTAATTAGCAACAGTATATTTAGATTTAAAAATGTATATTTCGTGGTTGTTATGAAAATTTCGATATGACAATTTCTTCATGTAGTTACCACATGTGGTTATCAGGAGAATAATGTCGTTTGGCGGAAAGTTCGATTCAGTACTAATTATGTTTTCTATTTTCTAACTGTATAGAATACTTATTAACAGTTGCCCACCTGCATTCGCGTGGTGCGCATTCGCGAATCGTGATGCTCCCACTCAAAAGACGAAAGACAAAAATGTTTATTATGTGATGACTTATTATTATTGTGGGTAATCCTTATAGTATAGATATACACTATCGCTGATCGCGATTGTAGGTCTTTTTAGGATCTATAATTATGTCATACATTAATTTGATATATCTCGTATGGTTTACTCAGCGTAAGCAATTTAAGCGCCCCATATGTCGTTTTCCGAATTGATTCACCATTATTGTCACTGCTTATTTCGTATGTTACTTTATCTTACAAAATATATCCTATAACCTGGCAAGATAACATACCTATGAATTAAAATAAAAAAACATGTAAGTCGAATTAGCGGTTTTTGAGTGAAAAGAACATAAACGGACATATAGACAGAGAGACATTGAGTTTTATAATATGTATAGATTACAATAATATGGAGGTTATTTCTACGACATACAATAAAATAATTTATTCTATACCAATGAATCTTAGCTCCTGACCTAGGCCGAGCTTGTATCTCAAACGCTAGTCTCTTCCCTTGATATATTACAGTGTGACATAGTTTTAGATTCACCTAGCCGGAACGCGACTTCAGCAACGTTCTCTAGAACCTTTCTGTCACGTACGCTAGGGTTGTGGAGTGGGTTGCCCAGCACTGTTTTCCCCAGGGCTATGACATGGGGCTCTTCAAAAAGGGAGTGAAATACAGTCTCCATGGTCGGCAACATGGCTGTAATGCCCCTGGTGTTACAGTTGTCCATAGGCGACTGTATCCATTTAGCATCAGGTGGCCCGTATGCCAGTTTCCGCCGTTTGGCAAAAAAAAAAAATGTAAGCCGGTAGAAGTTCACTACTGGACATAGGCCTCCTCAAAGATCCCCATAATGACTAGTACTGTGCTCCTAGCATCCAGTGGCTTCCCGTAACCTTTACCAGGTCCTCGGTCCACCTTGTTGCAGGTCTGTCTACGCTGACCATATCGGTCATCCGTTCTACGAGCTACGTACAACGTCCACTGTCACTTAAACCTACCTATTCTTGGGGCTATGTCTGTTCTTTTGCTAGTATTACAGTGTTAGGATTTATTAAGATTAATAAAACAAATACATATGTAGAGCATCATTTAGACTATCATTATTTGACTGATAGATTATAAATCATAATACTAGAAACCGATTTTTTAGTTTCCTGATTCCCAAGAGTACAATATAAAAAATAGATGAGATGAAAACAGAATGTAGTTAAGAAGCTTAGAAACAATTATGGCTCAGTGGTTGAGTGTTCGAGCAGCGCGTCGATCGACGTAGGTTCGAGTCCTGCAAATAGCCTTAGCTTTATGGATTAGGAATTAATAACCGTTGGTTAAGATGCTGAGTTAAATTAGAGGAACAATGAATAACCAAACAAAGAGAATATTACGTAGAAATCCGTGTGTTACAGTTTCAATAACAGAAAAATTGGTTATGATTTTTTAAATTAATTTATTAAATAGATCTTAAACTGTCTTTGTTAACAAAATTTTTTGATTTAAAAAATGCTGTGTGGCTTCGTTGGCGAGTATGCTCGTAAATTAATTATCTAGGAGCAAGACCAGATTTTAGCCAAAATTACTTGTTTTCTTATAACCACCTCACAGACTTGGCTGATTATGAGATTTCACTATTTTTTATAGATACATCATCTCAATCGAGACATGGCACTTTTTTTTACAGCATATTTTTGTTGGGATTAAATTAAATTCATATAAGACATCAATTTGTTTGTAATTTGTTTTACTGTTCTTCAACGTGGAACCGGTTTCTTAATAAAAATTATCGCGAATTCCTTACCAATAGAACGAGTTAAATTGTATTTTATATGCGTAGTTATCTTGTAACAGTTTACATAAAATTATTTGAAAACATAAATAATAGCTTACAGGTGAAATCTAAAAATGTTTAGATAAAAAATAATTATTATACGACCTTTGAAGGCTAAGTTAGTTAAGAAGGCAGTACGCCAGCTGCCCCTTGATAAAATATGGTTTGATTGTGGAAGGAAATATAAATTTACAGTGAAAACTTAATAGTATAATGATTTGGCTGCAAGGCTTAAATATTCATTATGACCATTCAAATGCATTCTATCTAAAGGTTACGATAAACAATATTATTATCTAGGTATCCTAGTGTATAATGAAAATGCCCTCAAGGGATTTGTTTGTAATCCTAGATATTAAAGTGTTAGGATATATATCACTTCCTACATTCTATTTATTTAGCGGACAAAGTTGTAATTCTAAAGAACAACATCTTACATCTAGTTGACAGAATGATGACAGCTGTCAAACTTGTTAATCATTAAAAAAGTAGAAGTGTTTGGCGGGATTTTGATCTGCTAAGTATGTGGTGGTTTTTATTAATAAACTTTTTATGTAATTTTGGCTGCATTTTGTATCATGTAGTTTTGTTATTGTGTACAAGTGAAGTGGTTTATAACAGAACTAGCTGTGCCCGCGGCTCCGCTCGCGTGATCTACAAAATGCCGTCGGTAGAGCGCAAGCAAGAATCGTGTGAAATCTTCAAAATTTTCTTTAAAAATTATTTCGAAATATCCTAAATCAGCGGGATTCGAACTATCGATCACTCGTGCGTACTGCGTTAATGAAGTTTGGTCGTGCCACACCACTAGGCCAATCCCGACGACGATCACAATCATGAAAATCGGGACTTGCATTAACCGTGCCTAATGTAAATGTATTCTATCTCATTCTCTCGTAGGCTAAATCCTATAAATGTATATGGTTTTATCTTTTTATTGTTGCTTTTTCGTTTCATCGAGTTTCCAATCACAACGGAGTTAAAGAAGATTTTAAAGTTAAAAAAAATGTGTGCCGTTTACACGCGGTAGAAGTGAAATTCTCTGAACACATAAAAATATACTTTAAAATATAAAAAAAAATCATAGTTGGATTCGAATTGTCGACCACTCGTACTGTGCATACAACACATGCGTTCTATCTCATTCTCTCACAGCCTAATCCCTATAAATAAATTTATAGTAGTCTTTTTTTATAAAATCCAATTCACATCGTCCCAAAAGAAGTTGCAGTTCAAAAATATTAAAAGTTTTGTATAAAAACTATTCTGTTTACATTTCTGTAACAAACTAAGAAAGACCGCGTACCTGACTCCATATTTACACTCGCAACATCCTTAAACACTGAGCGAGATAATAAACTGTGAACTACATTTATAGTGAAAATTATACAAATATCGACTTTAATGAATCATAAATAGAGTCGAAAGTCGTGAATATAAAATTTTATAATGACTGTTCCGTATCCCAGCGCAATGAGTGGATCGTGTCAAGTTTTTATAGAGTCGACTAAACATACGAATAAGGCAATTTACTATCTACAACATGTAAGATGAAGCCGTTGTCGGGACGCGAAAAAAAACCTGTAAATGATGCCAGTGGAAGGCACAGATTAAAAAAAGCAAACTTAAATGTGTAAGGTAAGATTGTCAGGATTCTAGAATGTTCGCCGACGTAAGCTTGGAAGCAATCAATTAAGAGTAATTGATGTATTTGCGTTTTTATTTAAAAGAGTTTTTACTATGTGGGTTTGAGAGAGATAGTGGGGCACTTGGTCTGATTTCGACACATGATTGTTGGAAATTCGTGTTTAAAGTTAAAAGTTCGGCGCTGACTACATTTGAATGAAAATCATTAGATGTGGGCACGCTACAGATATGTAAATGAATTTAAGAATTTTCAATGAAATACCTTTTGATATCATATTTACATTTATACGTAATACGTACATAATACGTACATATTTTGTTTATAAATAATTAGGTTAAAAAACCATAATAATAATAATGCCTTTATTTTCCGAACGTTTTACATTTTTGTGTCTGAAGAGTAAAATATATAAAAAAAATAAATAATAATCAACCATATTACAAAACGGTAAAGTCCTCCTCTAACTCTTTCCACTGCTTTCTGTCTGCCTCCACTCTTATCCATAGGGATCCTAATATAATTTTCAAGTCATGCTTCCATCTTCTTGCTTAGTGGCCTTGACTTCTAGACTTCTTCTCGACCCTTGGCTACGAAACTGTCACTTGTTTGCCTCATTTCTCCTTTTTACAGCGGAGCAAAAAAACATTAGCTGCTTTAAATCCTTTATGATTAACAATGCAATTATTTAAAATATTTAACGAAACAACACATTATTATAGTTTATTATCACAAAAGATTTGTAAAATATGTAGCATTGTGGCTTTCAACTTATTAGTAAAAATGTTTTTCAAAATATTTGATTTTAAAACGTAATACAGTTTATTATGAATAAAAAAATACAGTCAGGTTTAATTCAACTATAAAGTAAGCCCATAAAAAATTATGAACCAATTACTAAAACCGCAATTTTTATATTAAATTAGTCAAAAAATATGTTTTAGAAGATTAATTTATTCATAAAGAGACGGACGATCCTCTAACTCGCTTATTTTCCTCTGAATGTAGCGCCAGTTAGAAAGTTGGAATGTACCTATTATTTTCGAGTTTTTATGTACTTTCTTTATTAAATCTCTAAAAACCATGTTTGAATTAGTTCAGTTTATTTACTAAATGTGCGACATGATGTACAGAGAAAACCAGACACAGCGACTGACATTATTTTTTTCTGTCTGTTCAGTTTTAATTTAGTTTTAATCATTCGCAAACGACATTGATGAAATTTTGTACATGGGTAGTATATGTAATTCCTCAAATGATAAGCTATAAGCATTGTCAGTAATACTTTTAAAAGAATTACACATGAATAAACGTAAAAATACGGGAAGAAAAATACCTGTGCGTAATAAACCCGTACGGAGCTGCGGGCACAACTATCTTATATTACTTTAAGTTTCAAACAATTACTTGTACGTTTTGTAACAAACCAAATAACTATAAAAAATAATGAGACCAGTTGTACACGTGATTAAAATAATATACATCCGCTCTGATCTGTTCTATTGGACGAGCTCTTAAAAATATCTGATCCAATACAAGCACGTGTTGTGTTTAGTTAACTCACGAACACATCTAACTGCATATCGGTTGTTAGTGAAGAGATGCATGACTTCTGAATGTGGCCGGTGTAGCTGATAGTAGTTGTGTGGTTTCCGTGTTCCATTTCAAACTCAATTGCATGTTTCAGCAATAAAGATATGCGTATTTAGAATTGAAAGGTAATGTTTTTTTATTAACCTCTCAGAAGTCATCATCTGATAAAATACTGAAGCATGTAAGTGCCAATAAATTGATACAGGCTAATAATATACTTAATTGAATTAATTTATACAGATACATAGTTTTTCTGGACCATAGACAAATGTTCCTCTTCTGCCAATGTTATGTAGACATAATATTTTTATAAAGTTCAAACAACGCTCTAACAGGATGGTGGTTCCTTTGTTACAATTGACCAGGGAGTTTTTATGGCAACTCAAAATTCATGTTCCTAGTTATCTATAGGTACATATTATAAAACAACGTCTCTCTGTCTGTCTCTTTCTCCGTTTATGTCCTTTTCACACGGAAACTACTTATCCGATTTACATGTTTTTTATTTTAATTCATAGCTATATTATCTGGTCAGGTTATAGGATATATTTTGTTAGATAAAGTAACATACGAAATAAGCAGTGACGATAATGGTGAGTCAATTCGGAAAAATTACGTTTCTTGGGGCGACTAAATGGCTTACGCTGAGTAAACCATTCGAAATATATTTCAAATTATTGTAGGTTACTTAATTGCTATATAATTGTAGATCTTAAAAATACCTACAAAAAAGTTATTAAGATTCACCTACAATAAACAATTTGTGAAGCAACACAATATGCACGTGCGATCGACCGATGGCATTCTGTAGTCCACACGAGCGGAGCCGCGGGCATAGGTAGTTATTTTTAATCCACTTCACTTGTGCACAATAACATACATAACTACATCACGTAAAATGCTTCCAATAATACATAATATTTGAGTCAAATAACATAAGTTTATGAATTCAAATAAAAGCCAACATGCCATGTGATAAATCAAGATCTCGTCAAAAACTCCTAGACAAATCTTAAGGCATTCTGATATTAAGTGACATTCTGAAACTAGTAATGGCATATTCTATTATATTGTCGATAAGATTATTTCTTATGTATTTAATAGATTTCCAACTCTATCCGAATCAATCAGTGTCATGTGATCTGAACCGCTCTAACTGAGTCCTCACGGGTAGCCCTATGATTGATTTATGATCTGTGTTTTTTTTTATGTTACTTATATATCTGAGAATCATGTCAGAGTGATTATTAAAACCGTACTAATAATCTAGTAAGGGACAATTGACTAGCGACATTTGCTATTGACTTTACTATTGACCGTGCGGGTCTAACAGGTGTGCAACACGCTCTATATAACCAGACAACGACTCAGATCAAATCTCCTCAAAGGAGACATTCTCGTCCGAGATTTTGGATAGGGAAGACCTCTGTATCCTGGGATTGATCGAGCCTACCACTGTGTCGGGACCCGGAGAGAGAGTTCTTCTCTCTTGAGTTGCCGAACCGGAAGAACATTCGGATCAGTTACCAGCTCAATCAGAGAACCGAGGCTCGGAGTGGCTGTAGCAGAGGTTAGAGGCCACTGGGGTGACTCCAAATAAACGAGAATACCTTGCTCCTTGCAAATAACTCTGAAGACGCCGACAATATCTGTGATTCTGCAATGACGATGTAGAGGGAAACCTCTGATGTTTCTCCGACATGTATATTGTTATAGATAATTTAACATCAGATGCACTAGGTAATTGAGTATAGTTTGCAGGGTGGTATGGTTCCGTTAGACTGACTCACGTTTGGTTCATCGCGTTTCAGGATCGGTCAGTGTATCTAGCGGGCGAGAGACTTGCAGACTTACAGAGCTTACAATCATAAAGAGTGCCGTCACATGGCAAATATCTAATGTATTGAAACGTTAATTGATTGTCCTGTTTATTTAAAAAAAACTGTTTTTATGTAAACTTGTTCTATCTAATTCTTGTTGGCATTTCTAGATGGCAGGTATATTTTCTGCACCTGTTGTGGTATTTCTGACATTCTAAAGTGACTTCTCTAAATTGAAACTGAATAAAGTATATTTAATTATATTTGTGATTTGTTTATTACATTGAAATAAAACTATTTTATTCGCAGTAAGAATTTGTAATGAATTGATTAAAGGCGTGGGGCGCATAAATTGGTTTGTCTGTTTGAGCGTGCTGCGCGTTTGGCATTCTCCGCGTTCGCACAATAGTCTGCATCTTTACTTAAATGGAGTAAGGTAATAGACAGTCATTAGCTGTACAAGTTATAAGAGATTCTAGGAAGTGATATGGAAAATACATTTTCTAAAGATTCGATTGTCCTAAGAAATAAACGAAGGAAAATAATTGATTCAGAGAATGTTACGTTAAATTAACAATAAATTCTGTTTAACAAATATTTCTTTTTTAATATTAATGGAGCTAGTTTTTTTAAATTTGTATTCAAAAGTTTTTTATAATTTATTTATTAAAAGCCTATATTGCCTATATTTTTTAAATAAAGCCTTCGACATTTATTGTTTATATAGTTTTTTTATACCTAACATACAACACTACTTTTATACCTAACATACAAAACTACATTATAGTATCAAGCAAGCGTGCGGTCCGCCTGATGGTGAGCGGTAATCGCACCCTATGGAGGTTTGCAACACTAAAGGCATTACATGTACATTACCGAACTTTTAAAAACCTTATTCACTCTCTTCTTGTAGAACCCCATACTGTAGTCTACAGAGAGAACTTCAACAGGGAAGATACCACATTTGAAACTTTCGCGGGTGAAAGCTTTAGGTTCCAAGGTATGAGGATGAACTCCCTATAGATGGCGAGCAGTGCGATGGTGGGAAGTAGAACAAATTGTAGTTTCGTCAGTTGAAGTACATTACATACACATACTAAAGCAATGTAGTGGTTGAGTGCGGAAGAAGTGCATTCGTCATTTAGATGACGCGGTATTGAAAACAGTGTAGTCCGTACCTCTTGGTTTTTAACGAAACCTAAGTTCAATATTTAGTGAATTTTATATGAGATTTTAAATCGCTGTAGTCTTTATATTTACACCAATTTCTAATAAACAGTGGATAGTCACCATTGGTCACCATTATAGTTGAAATAAGCACATTGTCGCCAAATTGTTTCATTATAGGCACATTGTACATTCACGGGACACGACATACGGTATACTATTAACCAGCGTTTATAATTTTAAGGAACTTGTTTGATTCTCTGCATGAGAATTATAATAGCAGCATGTAAATATATCTTTACTGGGTATTGGATTCTTCTGGAAGTAAGGTATGAGTTTAATGATCAAGTCGCTTTATTAGTCCATAGTTGGTTGCTTTTCCAGAGTACTTAGTTGAATCAGCTCGTGTGCCAGTGAGTGTTGCCAGCGACATTTTCAGATGTTGACACAACAACGTGAATATTGCTGGTTAGCGATAGCTGATACTTATATGATGACGTTCTGCGTTTTTTTTTCATGATTTTGTAGCAACTACGAGAAAATTTCTCACCGTTTACGTTTCCTCGAGTCGTTTCTTGATCAATCGATTTACTAATTTAATTTTAACCGTTTGCGAAAATGTAAATATTACAAAATAACCATTTTGTTTTAGTTTTATAGCAACACAGAGAAATGACAAAATCTCTCTTTCTGCAAGTCTCGTTCCTGAGTGTACGTTTTCTGTGTAATTTATATCTTAATTGAAAACCATTATAATGATTTATAAAAATTAAATTTATTATTATTGTTTTTATGATTAATAGAACCAATCTACAAACATATCATACTCTTACTATTATTCGTAGTAAGCTCTAAATTTAGAATTTTGTTAGTGTAGTTAGGTATTATAGTTAATTTGTTCCAAAAATATTAACCCTTGCTAAGCCTACGCTGACCGTTCTACCTTCAAAGAGCTTGTGTTACAACGACAGGCTTCCCTTAGGAACACGTCATATTGTACAAGATACAATTTAATATAATTCGGAGAATCGTGTCGATGTGATTATGGAATCCGTACTGATGAATTAGTATTCTTACTATACCCACTTACAACAGGTGTGATCTGTGACCGCACGTACCTTGCAAGTAGGCAACGACCGGCTTGAACTGATTATTGCTTGAGCTGTCAGATAGTGAAGACCACATTTAATAAGTTGACTATAATAAATAACGTTTCTAAGTACTGTCTCGCTGCCCATTTCGCTATGTATTACACATCTTATATCTTTTGAACCGTAATTTATAGCCGGTTGAAATTTTCACAGAATATATGTTATTATAGCGGATATTTCACCAGGATTTTTTTATATCACTAAGGTGCCAAACAAGTGTACGGTCACAATCTCACATGATGTTAAGTGACGATGTGGTCCAAGATGATATCACACTAAACCTAGTGGAAGACTGGCACTCAAGTGCAGCTGCCGGAACACACTATTGATGCTTGGCGACAGATTTTCAACTTGAGGGTGGTAGCTAGCCAGACGGGCATTAGAAAATACCCTACCACCATGCTATGGTTTCTTCACGATGTTTTCCTTCACCGAAATCAGGCTCATTGCAGGGATTCGAACTCACGTCAATCGACGCGAAATCGTACACGCTACCACTGAGCCATTATTGCGTCATTGTTTTTTACAAGTCGGACTGCCTCAAGTAGAGAGTAATCTCCAATGAGATTTCTCTATGGTCTAAAAGAACCGTGTTTTTTTTCCAAAGTATTTTTGTTTGCTCTATCCTAAAAATGATATACATATAATCGTCACCATTGGTGTGATTATAGTGCAGCCATAAAGAAAAATAAAAAAAAAACCGGGTAACTGTGAGTCGTTGCTAAATACATTGTGTGGTAGAACAAAACTTCCACTAAACTTTTCGTCTAGACTTTTTTTATAAATTATTCTTAGTGATTTGAAACTGTAAAACCGGAATCCTTCTTAATAATGAAACTTCGATGCCGGCAGAAGGTAAAACCGCAAACAATAAACCAGTTTATGAAATTAGTTACATGAGTACTTACAGAACATGCGTCGGAGCAGAGATAGCCTAGGAGCTTATAATTACTTTACTTATTCAATCGTAGCTCGTGTACCGAAGTCGTGTTATTAGCGAATATCTTCACGCTATGCATTTAAAGTAATAACTAGCAATTCAAATAAATAGGCTATTTAAATTTAAGTAAACGATATTTAAACGATATACTTAGTTAAGAGGGTACAAGTATGCAATTGTACTTTCACTTATTCAATAGAAATTGTGCGATGGTTTTAAATTTTTATATTTTAATTTTTACATAGTAATCTTTTTCACTCATTGTTTTATTTACATTTAACTTCTGTGGGTTTTTCTTGCATCAGCATGCTCTATATAATTAAATCTGGGATAGTATACATAAAACAGATAATTTGAAGAATATAGTGATGAAGGTGGCGGGAGGTAGAACAAGTGAGGAGAAAAGTAAATTAAGATGACAAAAAATTACTATAAGTAAGTAAGTTTTACTTGCAATACTTTAGTTAAACCACAAAATAAAACTTACCAATATAATGCAGTGGGCTATACATTGAAATAGAAATAACTTGAAAAAATATTGGTTGTATCATAATGGTAAATCTAACTATAATATTTACATCGTAATGACCACGTTTATGTGACAAAACAAATTAACAATGTAATACGACATGCAGAACGTTAATCGTAATTAAGTTAAATGTGTTCGTTATTATAATTAAATTTAATAGTCCTTTACGTCTTAAGGCATGTAATTAGGTGTCATTGTTTTGAATAAGTACTGTGTACAAAGATGTCCTGAAATAAAAGGCACAAAAGAAACCATTCAACGTTACAAAAGGTTTACTTTTTAAATTCATAATATTGTAATAGTTAAGGTGTGCGGAGCCGCGGGCTTAGCTAGTATAATATTTCACGAACTAAAGTATAAATATGAGTAATTAGTTATAACATATACAGATACTTATGACAATAAATATTTATTACACAGCAAGTAAAGACTTCAAGCCAACAATATAGATGAATTTCGAAAAAAAACTCTTCTATAAGTAAACGAACCGTAAACACAATAAAAAACTATAAATAATTCAGTTGAATAAATTGAATGTATATTTTAATCATTGTAATTACTGTGATTATATAGCGGTATATCCGAAATTGTAATTTGTTATATCACTCTGTCTTTAATGAACAAATCACACAGCGGATTTGCTACCGGGGCGTCACAAAAAAAAAATAGTAATTGTTTTCAAGTATATCAGTCTTATGTAGGGCATGTACTACCTGTATTATTGTATAAATCTAAGCTATAGATATTTCAACAAAATTGCAAACAATTGGAGGTTCTATGACAGTAATCAGTTTGTGCCTTAGGGGCTTATTGAGAGAGTGAACAGCGTAGGCCGTTAAGTACAGAAACTGTTCCAAATAAGGACGGAATTGTAGTGTTAAAGGTGTTAGAGGTAGCTTTATAGATATTTTAGTTGATGGCTTTCTATTGTTAGCGTTATTATACATGATGAAGATGGAGCTAGTTAAGTTTTAATTCATATTGTGATGATTAATTCGAACCCGGCAATTGGGTATATCAGCATTACTATTATTTCTTGACATCTTATTACTGCGGTATTTTATTTCCTAATAAATTGAAATTAGTTTTAGATTAACTCGATATGCTTGATTAACTTTACATAAATATTGTATTGTAAATTTTTATCATTAAAATCAAAATTAAGAGCGCGTTGAAATCTTTTTCATAAAATACGTGATTGTTGTTAACTTGATATCGGATTTCCTTGTTTTATTAATGTTAATAATCTTACAGCGGTTTTATGATGTTTTTATGTATGTATTTACCTAAATAATTATGTCACTGTTTAGTTTTGTTAAAAAATTTATCATAATCTATGACACTTCTGGAACTTATGAACTAATACTATACGAACTTTACAAAAGTAGGTTTTATATACAATGTAATACATAATTTGTAAACATAATAATATAGGTCTGCTATCTTCTCAGTTTTAACTTATTCTTTATACTTCAATGCTTAGTTTAAGGCTAATATTGTGTGGTTTTTAAATATTATGTTGTAATTTTATTTATTTATAATTTTTTCACTTTTTTTTAGAGAAATCGACATCGAATCTCATATATTACGCACATACTACCCAATTCACATTATAGTACGTACTTAATTTAATAATATAATGAATTAGTATATTATAATACAATTATATCGACAAAATTAAATAAAACAATAGACGTACTCATAAAATATTTTGATTCTTTATATAAAATGAAAGTTTTACTATCAGTTATACTAACTGTTGTGGTAATGCTAAAACGAAATACTTCCTGAGTAAGATATGAAGCTCAATAACTATGCTTTAAGTTTAATGTGTCGCTTTTATTTATGAGTAAAAGTTAAATGTTGCCAGCTATGTAATATATATTAATTGGTATGATTTTTGGGATTCCGTACCTCATAATTGTAATAAAAACGTAACTGGTATAAGATTACTTTGCTGTCCGTCTGTCTGTCTATGTATTAAGATTTTTTTTTCTTCAAGACGACATGGGGCATTAATTTGAAATTGATATAATGTCTTACGGTCTGTAACCCCATATTGCAGTAAAAAAAAATACTTTGTAGGTTAACGAATTAAAGAGGTACGGCACTTCATAATTAAAATACTATTTTGGGCCGATTATCAAAACCAATAGGTTACTTCCCGTAGGCCTACAGTCTTGAAATTTGACACAAAGAGAGGTCTATTAACAAAAGTTAAGGAAAAAATCTGAAAATATGAATATCTTATCTCGTGTCAAATCATAATGCAACAAAATTATATTTTATTCTCTAAATGGGCTTAATATCGAATACTAAGATCTATGACCTTGTATTGCTGTAAAAAATTAAGTTTAAAGTTTAAAAAACAATAAAGAGATACAGCACTTCATACTAAAAGCTGATGATTCTTGAGTTATAAGCGCACTAACATACAGACAAACGAACAGACCGAGAGACATGGGAGAATATAAGTATAATATACAAATTATATAAATTTATAAAAAAGTCGGTACACTAATGTACGCTATGTAATGTAATCAGCATGTACGGAAACCCTCAGGGCGCGACATCTACTCATTGTATGATTTTTTAAATTTAAAAATATTTAGAGTTAGCTGTTTTTTTAATATTTGGAAGAAATCTCTTTTAGTAATAAAACAATAACAAATTTAATCAATATAATAAATTTTTTTTTTTTTTTTCAAATAACAATTTAACGTATTATTTAGCAAATGACCGGTTCATTCTATTGCAGAATATTCCCTCATAAAGCAATCAAATCATTCGCTTGTATAAAATGCTGATTTGCTCTATTCACCATTTGTTTTAGTATAAACAATAATGATATTGTCTAAACATGTGTATAATATACATCAGGCGTTAATATGTTGTAGGATAGACAATAAACACGAATATATGTTTTTACAGTACGCTTCTTTATTTAATAAAATTAGCAGCTTTGATAAAGCCTAATATGAACTGTATCGATAAGCAGACCTTTTAGCCAATTATGAACTGCTTTTTATTTTAACTATATAATTAATTAATTATTACTTTACACACAAAAATACGAGTGAAGTCTCTGTCTCCCTTTGTGTACGTATAATATTTACTTTTCATTTTTTTAACTATTATCATCTGTTTTTTATTTTATATTTTTTTATCACCCGTCTAATAGTGAAATAACTGAATCAAATTATAACAAAAATATTTACAAAGTTTTTGAATGTATACCTCGTTCTGTTAAATTTTCTTCGTCTGGTAACACACTTTGTGGGGGACTTTAGAACAATTCCTGTAAGTTACCGCCTCTGACACATACCTCCATCATTGTTGTAAGTTTTTGCCTCGATAACTTCAATGACACTCTCAAATTATTCGATTCACAACTTTATATATAAGATGAAATAAGATGAAAGTTTGTATGTTGATAAGGTTGTTGTTTTTCGGCGACAACACGTGTGGGTTGGCTGTAAATATGAATGTACACGATTCAAGAACAATTTTAGTACTTGTAAAGCTATGTGTGAATTATGTCATGGTGTTATATTGCTATGTTATTCACAAAACGGTCCGACGACGGCAACCATTGTTGAATTATCATATCTCATTTCGCACCGCAATTCTCACTGTACTTGATAATATAATTCAACTGGTTATATATAAAAATAAATAAAAATATCAACTGCCGCACGACTAATTAACAATGTTAGTGCATTTGCAAATTGTAAGCCTCATTTATCAGGATATTTTTTACAGCTTTCGTTAAACAGAACTATATCCTAAACGTTGAATCTTTTCAAGCGAATTTTATCACGTAACTATTATTCTAACAATCCTTTAATGCCAATGATCAGATTAGAGCTCTATGTAGAGTATGTGAAAGTATTAATAAACTTAATGTATCTATGAGTGTCAAGTACAATAAGCTTTTTTCAAGCATATGTTTTTATCCAGTGTCTCAAGTGAAAGCACGCTCGGTAGACTCAGTTTTAAAGCATTTCTCACTGTCAACTAAGTAATAAAAAGTCTATCCAAACGTCGTTCTTATGTCCAGTCCAATCTGACAGTCTGTCATACAGCATAGCTGATCGCGGCGCCTTTGATAAAGATGTCAAGTCAATAGACCGTACTCTCAACCAACAATGATTACTAATTTACGATCATTTTATATGTTCTTTGAGTACAGTTAACAACTTCATATAATTTTATGAGTCGGTATTGATGATTACTATCATAATTACATGATATAAATCATTAGTATTTTAGTATGTATGCATGTTAGTAATTTTTTTGAATCGTAATGTGAAGAATATTAAATATTGTTGTGGTGAAGAATAGCGATTTCTTTTTAACTTAAACATTAAGAAACCGAAAAATTTATATAAATGAAAATAAATCGTTTTTATTAATTATTTTTTATTTTATACTAGGTGTGCCCGCGGCTTTGCTCGTGAGGACTAGACAATGCCGTCGGTATGGTGGTTTGTGACCCAACTTTCACCCACGGCAATCCCCGTCGGTTTTTAAAAGATAAAAATGTTATTAATTCAAGTTTCGCGGAATCCAAATTCTTTTTCTAAAATAAAGGTAACCTAAGTTGCTCCTTATAATATCAGCTATCTGCCAGTGAAAGTCCCGTCAAAATTGGTTCAACAAACATACATACAGACAACAATGATGGCTTAGTGGTAGCGTGTATGGACAGTCAACTATTGACGAGAGTTCGAATACCTGCAATGAGCCTGGGCTTTCGGTGAAGGAAAACATCCTGAGGAAACCATAGCATGGTGGGAGAGCTTTTTCTCCCGCCTGACTAACCACTGAACCAACCTGACTACCACCCTCAAGTTGAAAATCTGTTGTCAAGCACCAATAGGTGTGTTCCGGCAGCTGCACTTGTGAGCCAGCCTTCCACTAGGCTTAGCGTGTTATCATCTTGAGCCACATCGTCAATTAAGATCAGGTGAAATTGTGGCCACAACGGTAAACCTATAACGATAAAAATAAAACTGTGCACAGCATGGCTAATTTCTAGCTGCTACAAGTAACAAGTGCTTCAGCAAATTACCTGTCTTCTTTTAGTTTGTCGGTCTGTATAAATTTTTGCATACGTGGAAATCTCCCGCCTGATTGACCTTTGTATTTTTCTTAGCATATAGATAGCAAATTATTTTTTATACTATAATGTATGAGAAACATTAGTCATACAAATTCAAATATAATTATCATATTACAAATTTTGTTTCATACTAAATTAAAATGGGTGTGATATAAATTTATTCATAATTGTCATATGACATTTTTATTTACCTTATGAATAATAGTAGTAATGCATAAAATGGTCTATGCTACATCAAATTTATGTTGTATATTATTATCCAACAACGATATAATTATACAACCTGTGTTATAAAATGTTCATAACTTATTAACAAGTGAATTTTACGTAAAACCTGGAAACTTCTCTCATCATAAAATAATATCTTAATAAAAATTATATATACTTGAAATAAAATCAGTATCTTTCAATTCGTTTGAACAATATCATTTAAATAATATATAATTATTTCGTAATAAACGTCGATACGCCTCAAAATACAAAATCTATGTCCATATATTTGAAACTATATCAACATTTCATATTATAAACGCCTTGTAACCTGTCAGTGTTACGTTCCATTTCACGAAGGCTTGTCTTATTACCATTGTAAGCTATGTAAAGCCTAACTCAACGTTCTTAGCGTGATACCTTTTGCGTTCTGCTCCGGCAAACTTCTTAGTTGTTGTGTAAATAGATTATAACTCCTAACTCTTTACACAGAAGGTCGATTTTGAAGTCAGTTGATGGTAAAATAAAGAATTGTATCATAGTATCTTGTCGTGTTATTGTAGGACAAAAGGTTTGATTGTCTCGAGTGGCTTCTCTGCTGGCTTAATTACAAATTTAGATTATATTAATTGTCAATATATTCGTTTTAATTACTCTTATAAAATAAGTATAACGTAAAATATTTCATGAAAAGGTTTTTAAAAGCTTCTACTTACTTTTAGAATACATACTCTAAGGACTAAAGGGTAGTGAGAAATATCATAAAATTGCTTTCTATTATAATACATACAGTTAAAAAATAATCGAAAAGGTCCTTTTTTACAGTAAACTTATTAGGGTGATTTTCAACTTTAACTGAATACGTTTGTTGGCTTAAGCCTGCGTCCAGATATTTGAAGAGAAAATTTTAGCAAACGAGCAATGACAGTACAATGGTGTATTTGGCTGAGAAAACAGGTGGAAGAGATTTTAAAGGAGATTTAATAAAACTTCTATCATATTAGTTCTATTTACTTATATTAATTGTGTAATATATATGAGCTGCAGATTGAGAGTTTCAACACGAAGCGATAAAAAATGCAATAATATGGGATAGCAGTTGGAAATATATGCGAAATTTTAAGGGTAATTTTTTGGATTAAATATTATATCTATATTTGCATTAGTTTAATAAATAAAAATCTTAAATTGGTACATCTAAGTGTATAGCAAGGTATATGCAAGGTTCAACAGAGAAATCTACACCGTCATACCTATTTCTGCAGCAAAATAACTGTGCTAGCGATTCTGTATTTCGTTCCGAAGGCAGTTTTTGGCAACAAGCGTTAGATTTTTATTTCTGGCTCGGATAAATTACTGTAGGTCACGGTACAGTGCATAAACAACGGTGACTGTTGGTGACAAAGATTTCATCGGCAGTCGTCGATATAATTCCGGCCTGCTGAAGTGCTTCTTTAGGCGTAGTTTAAAGGACCCAATATCATAAAAAAGAGAATATGTTCCACAACTGCACAGTACGGTAAATGTAAGATTTTGCGAACTTATTTGTTCGTGTCAATGATGGACGCTACCGTGTAGCTATGGCCTCGTAGACCAGTCTAAGGTAAGTAGGTATGAAACATGCCAACTTAGTCCTCATGAGTAGTAAAATATTATGACTGGCTTCAGGACTGCAGCCGTTTTAGCTTGGTTACAACTATCTATAAGCTGCAGTGACCACTTAACATTAGGTGTATTACATACCTGTTTTCTAGTTCATAGTATATGAAAAGTAATTTATTTTATTTTTTAAAGAAATTATAGCTCCTACGTTCTATTAAAATAGATACATAATTAATTTAACACACTGGTTTAGCTCAGAATGATTATAGTTGTACTAAAAAAACGTATACTGTAATGAAACTATTAATATTTATTTGTCTGAAAAAATACTTAAAAATGATATTTTAGTGTGTGTATGCGCGGCGTTTGTTTATATATCTTTATATGCGTACTAATTGCATATATTTAACGAAGCATACATAATATTATTCGCTTTACTTTTACATAAAGTCACAGTACATATGCTTAAAATTTCTTTAGAGATTTCTATCTACTTGAGGACCGGTGGAATACCTCCACTCTATAGAAGATCGCAGCCAAATAACCTTGTATTGTATTCCTGCGGTGAGAAGGGTTTTCAGAGCTCCTTGGAGTAGTTGGGTTTAAGGTCAGCAACACACTAGTGATACCTATGGTATTAAAAGCGTCCATAGCCAACGGTAGCCGCTTACCATCAGGCGGGCTGTAGGCTTGTTAGCCACTTTAGTAGAATAAAAAAACTTTGCTTTTAAATTCATATATATCTTGAATATTTCATGGATACATAAATTGTAATTAAAATGCTTGTAGATTCTCTGATAGATGGTAGTTGTTACTAAAAAATAAAAATTTATGGCATTTCGTTCCAAAGTCCTATTAAGGCAAAATAAGGAAAATAAATTTTAATAGGTTTCAACTCCCATTAGCTACATAAATCTGGATGGTGTAGGTTTTTTCCCCAATACTAACTAGGTACACATAATAATAAATAAAACATATAATCCTTACTATGAACGTAATATTTTTTCTCAAACGTCATCAGATATTAATCTAATATTAAATGAACTATTAACCGATCGTTAACCAAATATGCAACATGTGAAAAACTTGTATGAAGTTATTTGTAACTGTAACCGGACGCATTAAAATAATAAATTCAGCGTATAATCTGAGTTGTGTATGGAACTCGCACGCGTTGTAACGAATGCTATACTCTGAATATCAAGCGTAGATTTGACTGATGTAGTCACGATCCGGACACGCGCTTCCAACGTTTTTCTCATATATGCTGGACAGGCAACAGTTCGTTTACATCGGCTTATGGTCGACCCGCAACGGGCGGACCATTAATTAATCCCATAACGGGCCAGCGACTGGTTTCCAACGATTTTGAATGACAAAATCGCTAGACAGAAGATAGACTTGACGGATTTCCTAATTGATGTATGAAATATTATTCTGTGCACGATATATTCGTAGCGCGAGCAGGAGTTGCATGATTTCATTTTAAAGTTCGTCGCTCTACCAATCCGCACAAAGCGTTACGTTTCATCATACATTGTGTTATCCGCTAGAGAACACCGTAAAAGGAATACTTAACTGAATAGCAATTAATTTATGTCATTAAAAAAAATTATCTACGTCTCGTCAAATGAAACGTATAAAACAAATATGGCGATGATTCTCGTGTTTTTTTTTATTTTACTCTCACGTTTGATTATAATTTCGAATAAGCTTTGCTGTGATTGGTTAGTTATGCGAAAAAGGAGGAGCGCGGGGTACGGAATCAGAGCGCTATAGACTATCGTATACAGAGTTGTGAAGCGCGTAAATAGTTCAGTCCGTTTTTGCTGTGCAATTGGCGAGTAGAAATCACAGTTTGCGTGTACGAGCGGAATTAATTACGATTTGAGTGCACAAGCGTCGGAAAAAAAGATATATAGCGCTTGTTAATTGTTAATCATACAAGCAGATAACGTATGATCGAAAGAAATAAGAGAAACGTTGATCATGAAGACATGCAATCTTACTTAAAATTAATATGAAAACAGATTTATACTTACATTTATTTAACAGAAGAAATATTTTTTTTTAACGCTGTTGCGTAGCTTCAGTATATCGCTGTTAATATGGTAGAACAACAGCCTACAGGACAGTAATACATTGAACCAAATTAATTTGTAGTATTTTCAGCTATAATCAATTAAAAACAAAAATATTTTATACAATTTAGACCCTAATAAGGCAGCTACGAATGTCTAAGCACTACTATTAGTTCAGGAAAATAAACCATCAATCGGGAAGAGTCGTCAAGAAAGTTGATCAGGTAAATCAAAATTGGTTCAACCTTTCCAAAGAATATCCGGATCAAACAGACATACAGAAATAAAAGTGAATTTAGTAAAAATCTGTTATTATGAAATTACAAAACGACACTTGAATTTTATTTATATGTATAGATAATCTACCCTATAATAATCCTTTCGACGATAAAACTTTCATACATGAATTTTGAACGTATTGTCCAGCACATCGGTAATGTGCTTAGAAAGTTTATTATAGGGTTTAACTCCATGTAATCAATTTTATAATATCTTGTACCCACCATGCCCAATGACGAATATAATCTGGTATAAAAGTACAATCATAAAAATATATTTGACTACTCCAGCGTTCCTATATGTGTCACACCTAGGAACTTATATACCTTTAACTTTTATACCTTCATGTTTTTTTTTCATTGTTTTAGGTTTTGGCGTAGTGGCCACAATCTCACCTGAGTTTAAGTGACGATGTGGTCCAAGATGTGGATACGCTAAACCTAGTGGAAGACTGGGTCTCAAGTGCAGCTGCCGGAACACACCTATTGGTGCTTGGCGACAGATTTTCAACTTGAGGGTGGTAGCTAGCCAGGCGGGGATTAGAAAATGCCCAACCACCATGCTATGGTTTCTCACGATGTTTTCCTTCACCAAAGCTGAGGCTCATTGCAGGAATTCAAACTCACGTCAATCGACGCGAAATTGTACACGCTACCACTGAGCCATCATTGCTTAAACCTTCGATCACGACGCCTATGATAATACCAACATGTAATAAACACGGGAAAAACCTTTCCTTGGAGGAAGCCATTGGCTTTGTGCATACCAGTCTGTGACCTAAAAGCAATAATTTACACAGTTGAAAAAAGAACAAATAGTTGAATAAATACGATCGAGTCTCTTGCCGGCTCTTCTCGAGGACTGGGATTTTTCCGAACTGGTAGTAGAGTTTTGTGACCGTTCCATAAGTGCCTTATGAGGTCTTAAATTCAATAAAGTATTTTTGATGTTGATTTTAAGCACTAATAAAAGATGTATAGTTATGTATTTTACCAATTACTATCGTTGTAAAAAATTCTCTAGAGTTCACCTTCCCTTGCGATGTGTTACATGTTATATTTAAATTGTAAATGTGAGGAATTTTGAAAATTTGGTTAGTAAATACCAAGGTACGAGGTTCGTCCGAACCAGGGATTTTATATGTTCTGTAAAGTAATTCAATTAACTTGGAATTTAATTAACTGTATAATTGCTTTTGAGACTATTTTGAACTAAGCCAAAGATAAATTTAGTTGGATCTAGTAGTAATTTAAAAATAAATCGTTTTAATTAATTATCTATGATAAGAAATCCAATGATTAATCTTAGAACATCTGATGGATAATACTCATTCATCACTGCAGACATTCCGCTTTCATAAATTTTAGTAATTAGTTACCTTTAATTTATTGTTAATTATGTCAATGATTTATTTTAAAGCATCACCGGTATGGACAAAGTTACCCATTGTGCAAATTTACGACCCGATTGACTCGGCTAATGAATCGATCTATTTATCGATAAATACGATCAATTAAGGACTGTCCACTATCGATAAATCACGGTACAACACGACTTTGATGGGACTCGTGCCTAATAAAGTTACTGTTTTGGTTAACTGATTATGTTTTTTTTTTTTTGTATTAATTACTGAAGTAAAATTTCTAGACGTGACTTGAGAATAACTCGCGATCTTTTTTGGAACAGTAGTAGCGTTCAGGAAAATCTATAGTCGAATTTGTTTATATTTATTTTTATATATTCAATACTGATAATAGTAATTATTATAATAAAAATAAAACATTTTTAAATAAAATAAAAAAACATGACAGTTTAATCTTTGAAACAGTTTGAATTTACCTTGTAGCAAATATTATAATTACACTAAATACAAAATAAGTCATTTTAGAATTTAGTAGTATTAATTTATAATTAATATAATTTACAAAAACATTTACACCAATCATTACGAATAATGTATTTGTTTTTTATAATAATTATATTTTTTGTAATGTTTAGTGTAAGTATGATTGTAAATTATGATTTTTTATCAATAAATAGCACTGAGTTCTAAAATGACTTATAAAAGTCCAAAGAAGTTTCCGCTTCAGCTGCGTAGGGACATTACCTCGTTTTACCGTCTGTATCATGGCGAGTGTTATGAAGAGCTGTTCCACATAATTCCCTCTTCTCCCTTTCATAATAGACCCACACGCGCTGGGCTCCGGAGCCACAGATTTACGGTAACCTCTATCTCGGCACGAACAAAGACATTTGCTACGTCTTATCTTTGCCGTACTGTGAAGCTGCGGTTTCAAAGCGATGATGGCTCAGTGATAGCCGGGAGATAGTTCCACAGTTTCACGGTACTACAAAGATAAGACATAGAGAACTTTTAAGTTCGTGCCGAGATGGAAGCTACCATAAAACTGTGACTCCGTCGTCCAGCGTCTATGGTCCTCCTGTGAAAAGGAGAGTAGCGAATTAGTTTAGTTTATCTGACGATAGCTTTGTAACTACATAAAAAAGTTCCCTTACAAAATATATGCTCTTTCTATGTGTGTATACAGTGTGATATATGTTGGAGTAGTGAATGATATAATCACTGTATCACGCAAGCAGTGAGCTCGAGGACCCCATTCCGGAGGATTGGACCTAGGCTGCAGCGAAGGTAATGACAATACAATTTATAATGTGTATGAGGTTCGTAAATGTTCCTACTCATAGGCAGTGTTCATCCTATAGTCTTCTAAGAACATATAAATGAGCAAGGCTGCATTTAATATACAAATTGATCATCGCATGCATACGCCGCTAATGATGTGATCATAGTCTATGAAACGTGCGTGCGAGAAGCGCGCAAGATCACCGAAATGCGTCTCGGCACGCAATCGTTTGTTAGTGATACTAATTTATTACAGTAGTCTACGGAATGTGCGAACTAGAAACGAATTTCTTCACCTAAGAAGCAAACGAGTATAAATTAGATAAAGATAGTTCTGGTTTACGTGTGATTTTTATCTTAAGAATTTAACTAACAATACTTCTTTGGACTGTATGGTGATAGAATAATGATGACTGTCGAGAAATGAAGACCACTTTGAAAAGTGGTAGATCTTGTGCAAGGTTCGGCTGCGGGAGACTTGAGGAATTACGGATACCCTTGAAACTGAGTTGGAATGTCTCAGCAACCTATTATGACAGGTCTCAAGACATCGGTTTATTTGACCACTTAAACCACTACCTTGGACTAAATGCATGTTTGCTACTTCATACCATAAAAAAGGGTCTATCAACACTCATATCAACTATATATCTCTTATACATATAATAAAACTCAACGTCTCTCTGTCTGTCTATCTGTTTATATTCTTTTCACGCGAAAATCACTAATCAGATTTCTGGCCCGATTAAATGATATATTTTGTTACATAAAGTAACATACGAAATAAGCAGTGACGAAAATGATGAATCGATTCGGAAATAAGACGCTTTCGGGCGATTAAATGGCTAATCTACATAATTGTAGATCTCAATAAAAGACCTGCAAAATGTCAGCGATAACATATGCCTATCTGCTGAGGATAACCCATAATAAGCATTTTTAAGGCAACGATAGCATTCCGTAGTCCATGTGAGTGGAGCCGCGGGCACAACTAGTATCAACTGTAATCAAATCAAACTGGTTATAACTTATGCTATTTATTTTTATTGTAACGTAATCTATTGTAATTTACTATAACTAGGATTAATATAAGTGAAAATATTCATTATTATAGTAAGAAGAATACTTGTACACGTCCCCTATTTGAACAAGGGGCATGAAAAAACCGCGAAACGTAATGCCAGTACTGTCATAGTGAATTGATAGCGTAGATTTCCAGATGTGACATTAGATATAAATTATAACTCGTTTTATCAACTTTAGAATAACTATAAATCTTCAATGACAGAAGTATAAGGGCGTAAATTAGAACTAATGTATTCTGACTTACGCCCTTCGCTTCTAAGGCAAAGCAAATAATGTAAGTATAGTTTTAAAAACTTTTTCATAACAAGTTTTACAACAGAGACGTTCCCGGTTTTAGTAAGTTAGTTTAAAACGGTGATGGTGAAAAAAAAGATGTGAGGAAATCTGAAAATTTGAGTAATTTTCTCGTAATACTTTTCGAGTAAAAATACAGAATTATAGGTTTCTTCCCAGTTTTGTAATTACATTGTGCATTGGCGCGGTGATTGATACCCCTTAGTTGATTCAAACAGAAAACTACTTCGTCATACCAGTTAACCCTAATCATTACTGATTCTTCTTTTTTTCTTTTCCTTTCTAACTTGGCAACCTGCCCACTTTATTGACTCTGACTTTTATTGACTCTTATGACTTTTATAATGATTTCAGGATCCTAACAAGATGGTGGCTCCTTTGTTGGCACGTTCTAGGAAGTTTTTGTGGCATCTTAGAATTCACGATCCATGTTATTATTTCCAATCCACTTCACTTCACTTCTTTTCGTAAAAGCCACTGGATACACGTCTTTCAAGTATAATTTCGTACTATTTTTATAATTATGATATGCCTCTAAGATGGTGGCTCCCTTGTTAGAACTGTCTAGGGAGTTTTTTTTGTGGTAATTCAAAATGTTTCTAGTTATTATTTAAAAACACTTCAATTGTGCACAATAAACGATAACCAAAAATAGGGTCATATAAACTATTGAAAAAAATAATGAAAAAGTGACAATTTACGATAATTGAATAGAACATTGCCACATAGTGCACGAAATAAAATTAATAAAAGTTTTTCTTAAATTATCTTCCAAAATGATGGATTTTCATACACACTTTCATCACCTTTTCACCACCAAAAATCCTTCCTTAACACCTTTCTTCCTTCCATTCACCTACAGTGTAAAAGAAACCCGCATGCAAATTTACACGGTCCAAAGTAGTTTGGGCTTTATGTTGATGAATCAGTCAGTCAGTCAGGACAAGTAATTAATATATGTATACAAAATGTTTCTATGATACGAATCTTTTTTTGTGGAAAGATCATATATAAGTTTTATAGCAAACATTTTTTTTTTCGCAATATTTCAAAAGTTATTTCAAAATAAACCGTTATCGTTATCGTTTTTCTCTTGTTAACAATATAAATAAATGATCCTCTGAAAAAAAGGGTATTGTGTCTAACGCAATATTTATAGACTTTGAAAAAGCACTGTATAACTAAGCTTATGTTGATTTTGATAATTCATAGACTTAACATTTATGAAGTCGACATTGGAGAGTTTGATGTTATATTAGTTAAATAGATGAAACAGTTTATTAAAAAAACTAGAAAAAGGTCTATTAAAATAATTAATTTCACAGTTAATATGACAACTATATTTGTTTATAGGTGTGAACACTGAGACAGATGAGAGTGGGAGAAAACATGTTGTGCCACCTATGTGGAATAAAGGCAAGAAGAAGATGACAACTAATTTTAGGTGTATCCACTGCCGCTGCGAACAGTACGGCAAAAGACCACAAGTGTTTGGCTAGTCCAGTGTTTAGGTAGGCTAGCTATACGCTGGGGAGAGATAGAGTACAACGAAGTTTTTGGATAATTTTTAGGGTTCCGAAGTCATCAAGGTTCATCCATCCGTCTGTCCGCCCGAAGCTTAGCTCAGAGATTATTAGTTTATATTTATAATTTTAAAAGCTATAATCTGGTATTGGTATACAATATATTAATCACGCCGTCAAAATAGTCAAATAGGTAATAAAAAAAAATTACCCCTACACGTGAATTGGGGATGTTTTTTTTTCTCGGTTATCCCATGGCTTGGTTTATCGTGTGATAGGTCTTTCAAAAATATTGCGAGTGTATAAAAAGTATTTTTTCGATTCAGGGATCCCTCCCCGTGTCAGCAAAATTGTTGTTTTAGGAAATGTGAAAAAAATCACGGTAGTGGTGTATATAATGAAGCTACAAGAAAAACTATCACACATAAGTAGGCTTTACAAGTTAACGAGTAATAGTCGACCAATTTATAAAATGTACTTGAAAAAATGAACATAAAGGAATATTTCGTGTAAATTTCATTGAAAATTGCATAACACGCTGACGGTCCACATGGACCTATATATGACACCAAAATAAATATTTATTTAAATATTGATTTTTGTCAAGTAAGTCCGAAGACACAGTGAACCCGAACTGCTTTATCCTTTTGCGATAACGTAATGGTTAGTGATACGTAAACATAATGTTCTACAAAAATATTGCTCCTTAGTACTCTAAGTCCGCGATACCATAGACATATCTCTTTATAAGGTATTTTGTGACAAAATTGCATGGACTATTAATCCTTACGAACGAAAATTTCTTCCATCAAGACAATTTTATGTAGATAAACTTTGCTCTTTATAGCATGTTATTACTGGATATTCTCCGATCGATCCCAGAAGGCAACACGCCAAAGCCTGCTATCATGGTAGGTGTTAAAGCTGGGGTATAGTGGTCACGATCCAGTCACTTGAGTTCAAAGAATGGTAGGTCACAGATAAATTTCTTTGGTATATACTCTCTACTTGGGGTAGCCCGACCGATGCAATACCTTCACCCTACAGAAGATCACAGCCTAATAACCTTGTGTGGTTTTCCTGTGGTGAGTAGGCGTTCTTCTTGGCGTTAGGGTTTCAAGGTCGGCTTATTATGCCTATGCCTATGGCTTATTACAAGCTTCTATAGGCTACGGTAGCCGCTTACCATCAGGCGAACCATATGCGTTTGCCACCTTTGTAAAGTAAAAAATAATATTAAAAAAACAGTTATCTTTTAAGAAAATGCTATATATAATCAGTTTTCTTTCTATGGTCTATTGAAACTGTGTAAATGTTTTTTTAATGATTACATTAGGTATCTAATCGACAAAAAGTAAACGAAATATTTCTTGTAAATATCATTTTAGTACTTAAGAAAAAAATTCAATGATATAAGAGATATGGTCGTGCAATATTGTAGACAGCAGTACCAAGACACAGCAAGGCACGTGCCAATTCGCCCACCTCATCGGAATATAAACACAACAATATTATTTGCATAATTGAATACAAACAGTGATACCACCATTTGCACTCACTATTTGCTACTGGATATTTATTTACCAAGATACTATCCGTATCTGAGTATATAATAACTATATACCTTTCCTTCAAAATTATCTGTTTGTTGAAACGATGATTGTGAAACTTATGTCTTCGAAATTCATTAATCATGCATAGTTATTATTAATTGATAGCATAATTCAATTTTGTATTATTTAAATAATACTTATTAATCGATTTAATATTAAAAATACCAGCCTGTAAGTGTCCCACTGCTGGGCAAAGACCCCATCCTAATGGAAGGCACGAAATTGATCACCATTTTTTTTTTCGAACTGACTATTCTGTTAGGCTTATGGGCCTTTGAGCCATTAGAGGATTTGACAGCTTCACCTTCACTCAGCCGCGAAAGCAAGGCAACAAGCTCCAAGGGTGCCAAAGTGGGAAATTGATCACCACGTCAAGCCCACAACGTATTGACGATTCTGTAGCGTTCATATTTTCTCACGATGTTTTCCTTCACCGTCAGCCCTTTTATTATTATATATTTATTTCGTTGGTTATTATATATTTTAATTAGTAAATGTGCGCAAATTAAAATTCTTTGGTAGACGACACGGCTTGAACCTGCGGACATCGAGTGGCACAATGGCTTCCGATCTAACGTATAATAAATGATTTATTCTGTTAAAACAGTTCAGAATTGTCATGTGTTTGTGTATGATGTACTGGCATTATGTTAGACGTAAGAGAACGTTGAACACGTTCGGACAGCGCGTGTGTGACGGGCCGCAGGTGTGTTGCGTACCATACATGGTACCCTGGTACCTCTATCATGTCTATGTTCAATTTAAAAATAGTTGAAAGCTATAAACTTTTTTTTCTTTTTTAAGTTTGTCTTTTGGAACGTTTATTAGAGGGTAAAGTTGTGAGCTGCGTGCGCATCATTTCACGGAAGTACGACATATTGAAGTTAGCCTTCAATGATAATAATGTGAATTCATCTTTTATTGTGTAAATATAAAAATAATTTTTATTTATACAATTATACATTATTTTTACACAATTACATAAACAGTCAGTAAAATTATTTTACATTATTATCATTGATGTCAAACTTCATGTTGGCACGCGGGGTAAATTGTTTGAGTTATTTTTGTTTTGTTACGCCAAAGAAGTGTAACTTCTTACGCATATAAGGACAAACAAAATTTTCCTTTTCTTTCTTTCAACTTTTTCTGGGTGAAGTGGCCAGAATTAGACGTGAGGCGGCAGAAGAAATGTTGCAGCGGTGGGGCGAGGACATGACGGCGCGTATTATGGGCTTCGGATTATCCGCCGAACCAGGGAGGATGGGTCGGGAGGCCCGTCTTCCCATTGCACTGATTCGGCCGTCTGGGAGACAGTTAGGGTTGTACCAAACTGTTTCTTTTTAGCAACGGGGCCCGGCATTGAGTGGGGCCGGCCGCCGGAGTGATGCGGTGGAATGCTTACGCCTTCCCGTATCGCAACTTTACGGCGGCGGCTGGTACACTATAGAGTTTTAGTGGTAAAGTCTTACAAAACCATTCACTCCCCCGAGCATGTGTATACCCATGAGGGTCTCTCCTTTAAAAAAAAAAAAAGAGATTGTGGTCTAATTAAAAAAGTATGTATTTTATAATTAAAGTATCTATTATATAATGAAACTATTTGTACATATATTTTTGTATCCACTTGATTAACCAAGGCGGTCATTAAATATATACAGCATTGCAAACAGTAGAACATATTTATCTTGTTGAATGTGTAGTCCCCTTTAGATTTTAGTTATATGATAAGCATAATACGAGAGCATGTGGCGTGGCCAGTCGCGCAGGTTTTAAACGTGGAATTGACGCAGCGTGACTACAGGCGTTCACGTAGTAGCCAGCAAAGATTAGATTCATTGCCTTTAGCGCCTTTACTCATCTAATCTCTACCTTTTATTATTCTGTTTAAAAATAAAATATTTATTATATTTGTGTCACACAAATGTTTGCTTCTCCTAATAGCTTATTTCATGAAAGTAATAATTCGACTTTAATTTGAAGACGTTCTTAACTTCTTTAAAGGACCTTTCCTTTAGTGAATCTATAAAGATTATAGTATCGATAATGTGGTTATCGTACTTAAGGATTAAGGATGTAACCAAGATTTTGTACAGGATGGGGGGGGGGAGGGGAAGGCAGGCAGTCAAGGCCCTGGCAAGGGACAATCAATATTATGCACACCTCACTGTATTGTCAAACTTCAACCCAAAATTTATGTTCCGTGCTATTTTATGTTTATTTCTCTAGTACATAATAATTAAATTATACGCACATACCATGTCATGCACAATATCACCAAAATTACTGTATATAGTGTCAAATACCTCAAGTTAAAATTAAAGACCTAATTATTGTGACTATTATAGTTGTTTTGTTCTCAGAAACTAGGTATGTAAATAAAATAATTTATCTATGCCAACGTCAATGCATTTCAGTATGACCTGAGTTTGACAGGAATGATTATTATGAAAGAGTATGTTTTGAAGTTCATCCAATTAGTGCGTTTTATACTATATTTACATTTAATTTATATAAATTGTTAATTCCATAGTCATGTTGTGTAAGCAAATGGTTAGATCTCTATTTCTGTAATACTTTTTTGTCTGATTTTTATACTTCTATTTCAAAGCCTTATTGAAAACTAGGTACAAAGTGTATATGTCAAATATAATGTTAAATATGAAAATAGAATGTTGTTAATCTGGTTGATTGATGTGTTTTCTATCGGACGTATAAAAAAGTTGAGTGGAAGCATATTACTAAATTTTATTGGACATTAATATAATGACAGTTGTAGGAACCAAGCCGTCACTGCCATGCCTTGACCACAAATTTCTAGTAATTTCCACGCAATAAAACTGATATTAATTAATCACGGATTACATTTACTAAAAATATTTAAACCTGTCTGCCATGAATTAGGGTGAAAGTATAAAAGGGCGTAAAAAAATATTATGTTGTTTTATGAAACGACGATACAAGTGAAACTTCTTTTTTCTTTCATTAAACTAAGCATTTTTGAAAAATTATTTCATTTAGTGTATTAAAATTGGGTTTTTAATCTTAACTTAATTATTGAAAAATGTGAATGATAATGAGAAATAAATAGTAGACAAAATATTCAATTATAAAATTTTATTTCAATTTGCGTATTAGACTACGGAATACATAATTAATACAATCATTTAGATGAAAAACGCATATTAAAAACTAAGCGCAATATTTATTAAATAATTGAATCAAATCAATAAAAGAAAATATATATTCTTTTTAAATATATTTAATTCTTATTTAAATAGCGATAAAAAATATCTATATATATACATATTATACATTATCCTTTATCCCTACTCCACGGCCAGCTCTAATGCGACATGCTACAAGCCCGGTAAAGCTGTAAAAGCCGTAAAGGCTCCAGGGCCCCTAAGGCTAACAGTATAGTCAGTTCGAAAAAAAAAAGAAAGGGACATGCTATAGATAACGCAAAAAATTGGGGCGATGGAATAAAAGTTTCAATTTAAAATAATTTTTAAGATAACATACTATCAAACCAAGTCACTAATTGAGTAAGAAATTCGTAAAACAAGTGCGTAGGCTCGCACAGAGAGTCGGACTCCAATTATTCAAGATAGTACGCGTTAACAAATATCTGAATATATTAAACACAATATATTCTGTTCGAGTATCGTTTAACATGGTCTATATTGGAAACTTCTTAAACTGTCAACTTCAGACAAATTTTATTTATTTATTTTTAATACAGTTATTAAATTAAGAGAGGCAGAAACTGTGCAAGTGCTGGAAGTATGTTCGACTGCACAAAAACCGCCGCCTCATGTATTAAGCAACAGTTCTGCTGGCGCTGCTGTGAATGGCAACATGCACTGCCACCTCCACATTTTCCACATACGTGTTCAAGAATAGCAAACTATTATTGACTAGGTTCGGTTAAAACTGTGGTCCTTTTTGAGGATGGTTATAAAGAACTGTAGACTCCAGTGAATACTTAATGTCAGGTGAACGATAAAAAATGTTATCATGCTGTATTCAGAAGTAAGCTGGTTTTACTAATAATTTAATAAATTAAAAGCAAAGCTCAAACAAATGGAATAATACATTTTAGAGTTTTACACAGGAATACAGTAACATTGCACATGCTTGTAACTGTGGATTATATACATTATTTGTGCGTGCGTAATGTATGCCTTGAGTTTATAGATATATGTAAATTGTACCGTAGTACCTGTATTAGGCCTAGCCTGTATGCTGTATCATTTTTCAGTAGAATATTAATAAAACCAGATTTTATATGTCCCACAAATGAATAAAGGATTTAAACTATCAGGATCTGCAAGTACCTACTTCTCCCAGGATATGTTTAGTTACACGCTTAATTCTGAAAATAAATTTAATTTATCACCAAGAGGTTCATAGAATTAGAACGCGATAAAAATATTCACAGAATGTATATTTATTTAATTTAGTTTGAATTAGAAAGTTAGGGAGAGATAGAAATAAATTATAAACTGCAAACTCATTTAGTTCACAGTTTTATTCAAAGTTCAAGCATTATTCAGTTGCACTCACAGCATGCCGCCTTCGCTGATGCATACAGAAGATTGTATCGTTAGATATTCACGATAACATTCTAAGATATGAAGCGTTATGTTAAAGGACAGAAGTTTTTGCTACACAGGTTTCTTAAAAAATAAAGAACGCTGAGACATACCAAGCTGGTTTACTATTTTATGCTTGGATTTTGATTTGGCGTTTGTAAATTATTTATTCTATACATTATAACGTTTCCAATATATTTATGAAAATGGTTGCTTGTTTATGTTAAATTGTATTATTGTTTTCTTTTTTTTTTAAACATTGTCTACATTTGCATTTTTATAATGTTATTGGATGTTTTGTTTAATTTTAAACATTATCTATCAATTTAATTCTCCTCTTGGCCGATGTCAACTACAGTGCCTAGATTCAATCTATGGCCTGAGGTGTTTTGCCCGTTTAACTATTTATTTCTCCAGAACTATATTTCTTCATCAGCTTACACTATTCAGTATTTAGAATTTTATGGTTCTGTGTCTGGATTTCTTACGTTTCCATAGTTTCTTTTTTGTGACTTATTCTAACAATAACATTGTATCGGTGAATATTTTTTTTAAAGTAGTACGTAAGCTAAAACTACCGAGAATGCAACTCGCAAGGCAATATAAATAAATAAATAAATGGTTTAATTTTATTTCATCGCTAATGTGAAATACATAATATTATGGAACATTATATTGAGAGTAAGTAAAAAAACGGGAAAACTTAACAATTTAGCTAAATTTTAACTCAGATGGATTTTAATATATAAAACGTTATATATGTCATTTCCAGTCCCGGATAAATAGTTTTTGCTTAACTAGTTGCAGAAATCATATTTCCATCATGTAACACAAACTGCCGACGACTATGTAAATCACCGGTGTTGCTATTAACGAGCAGATAAGAATTCCCTAACGAGGTTGGATATTAATAACCGGGGTTGCCAGTCGTGACTGATGTATACCGCAAACTATCTGTGCATGTCAACTAACAACTAAAGTAAGGTTAAATATTTATTGTACCTAAAGCTTAATTAAGACTGTTAAAGTTAACTTTCATCTATACTACATATACATATTATAAAATTCAACGTCTCTGTTTCTGTCTGTCCGTTTATGCTCTTTTCACGCGGAAACCACTTATCCGATTCACATGTTTTTTATTTTAATTCACTGCTATGTTTACTGACCAGGTTATAGGATGTATTTTGTAAGATAAAGTAACATACCAAATAAGTAATGACAATAATGCTGAATCAATACGGAAAAAGACGCATTTGGGAGGCTTAAATGGCTTACGCTGAGTAAACCACAAGAGATATATCTATCTTCTAAGGATCATCTACAATAATTAATTTTGTTTTCCGCCTATTGAGCGGGGGCAGCACGATTCGCGTGTGCGCTAACCGACGGCATTCTGTAGTCCACGCGAGTGGAGCCGCGGGCACAGCTATATTTTACAAGATTTATTATTGTCGCTTGGTACAAAATACAAGGTAACGCTTTTCGAATTTGCTATTACTAATTGTTTTAGCCTGACTGGGTCGCGACATATGTTGTTAAGCCCGTCATAGTAATTCGATTATGCCCGTCGGGCATCAGGATCAGAGGGTGTATATCCAGTTTCTATTTACGCAGGCCGACATGACAGCGGCGACTACCGATTTATTTTCGATGTGTCGATGGTCGCCACTGTTTTAGGTTTGTAGTATTCTTAACATCAGGCAACGTCTGTCATTGCCATGCTATTATAAACATGTTTTTTTCCGATATGAATTTGTCAGTCTTATTGCATCCGAATACATGAGTTACTAGTTTTCCCCGTTACTTTGTCTGTATATGTTTCGTACTCTGTCCTTCACCAGGTCCCAGGCTACCTCTATGCCAAACTTGATGGTGATCGGGTCAGAGGTTTAGTCTTGAATAGGTAACAAATAGACAGACATTTCGCATTTATATTATTAATAATTGAGGATGAACTATGATTTAAATATACTATTGGAAATATAACAATGTTGCCAAAACTTTTCCTTATGTTGAGTAATTAATATATTATATTTGTTAATACCAAAAAATACCACTCACTCATTCATCACAAGATATCCGAAACTATGTGTCCGATTGACCTGAATTTTAGCATAATTACTTCTTTCGCGATGTAAACGCTCACTTAGAGGGAATTTTGCGCAATTGTAAAAAATAACACGAGTGAATCCATAGGGTACAGATAGTTTAATGTAATTATCGAAATAAAAAATATTATTAACTGCAAAGTAACGGTACTGATGGTAATCACAGTGAAATCCAGAAACACCCGCGGCCACCGATAAATCGGCAATTCATCGCCGGTCGTCACTATCATGCTGGCTAGCGAACCGTCGGCATCTGGATATGCACTGGATAATGCAAAAACGTGACAAGCCTACTTACTATGTGTCAGTCGGGTACAAATCCCTACCACATCAGTTCATTACTGGGTATACAATGGCTGATCTCGAAAAGAGACACGCCTGAGCGTGCCTCTAATGGTGAGTGTTACACCTGATGTGTAGTGGTTGCGGTTTTTTATACACTACAAATGTGGCAAACAAGCCTATGGACGCTTGTAAAACCATAGGTATAACTAACGCGTTGCCGACTTTGAACACCTCTATCCAAAGAGCTTTGGAAACCCTATCCATTTATGGAACACAACACTAGGATATTTGGCTGCGATTTTCTGTAAAGTGGAGGTATTCCACCAGTCGGACTGCCCCAAGTACTTAGAGAGAAATCTCAAAAGAAATTCTCTGTACTCTGATACAAACGTTAGTCTTGGCTCAACAATATAACTAATGCCATTAAGCCAAGGAGACTGTATTTTTTTAAACATTTTTTAACCATAATAATGTACCTTTGTGTATTTGTCATAAACAAAACAAAGATAATATGGTAAGATAATATTGAAATGTAATTAAACGCGCAAAGCAATTTTACACTAGGATGATACGCTAGTTCGATAACTGGCAACAAGTGTTATAATGTTAAAATCTTAACAGAACTCGTATTTAACTCGTTGTGTTAATTATAGTTGAATAGGGGATTAGATGTTACGAACCCTTTTGTGATTTGAAATAGTTTAATAAAATTCTAAACATTATCAATCACGTTATTAATCGCGCGCACACAAACACGCAAACAAACACACCTGATTGTTAATTAAACATGATCCTAAATACATACATACACACGGTATATCGTTATATAAAATAATGTTATATGTATTACTTTATTGTATTTGTATTGTAAATGGAGGGATTTTTTTATTTCGATTATATTGTGAGATGAAAATAAATCACTGGAATTTTCTTGGTTGTAAGGCTTTAATACATAACACAGAGAACCTTATCTATCGCGTATGCGCCAGTGATTATTTGATGTTAACACATATATATTATTTGGTGACCACTTCCCAGTATTTTTATTTATCTTTTATAGGTTTAACATTATGGTCACAACCTCACCTGGTCTTAAGTGACGATGTGGCACAAGATGGCAACACGTTAAGCCTAATGAAACACTGGCTCTCAAATGCCACCTGCTGGAACACATCTACTGTTTTTTTGCGACAGATTTTCAACTTAAAGATAGTAGCTAGCCAGGCGAGTAATAGAAAAAGCTATGGTTTCATCACGATGTTTTCCTTCACCGCAAGCTCAGGCTCATTGCAGATCTTCAAACTTACGTCGATCGACGCGACGTCCATACATGCTACTACTGAGCCATCATTGCTTTGCCCCTAAGGCTAACACCCGGTAAAGCTGTAAAAGCCGTAAAGGCTCCAGGGCCCCTAAGGCTAACAGTATAGTCAGTTCGAAAAAAATAAAAAAATAAGCCATCATTGCTTAAAGTACGGAACTAACAGTTTAATAAAATACTGTTTGTCACTGGTACTATCTAATTTTACAAGTAATACGATGACATTAATTTAAAGTACGTATAATTTAAGCTGAAGAGTTTTTGGTTGTTTATTTAAACGCGCGAATCTCTGTAAGCAATGATGGCTCAGTGGTAGCGTGTAAGACTTCGTTTCATCTCATTGTATTGTATCTCAGATACAATAATTGTGATATTACTTTTATGTATGGCTATTATCAATTAGTACATATTTTGTAATAAAGTGTCAGCGACAGCAAAGTGTGGGTAAAAGAGTTGATTAAATCAGATACATATTTATGTATTCAAATTAATAAGGCGATTTTTTACATAATTTTAATATGGCTGGAAGTAGACATATGTACACGAATATATTTTTCTATTGCTTCTTTTACAATGTTTATCAAACAAGATTACATATTATAACTATTTCTTTTGAAATCAACACTAAATTAAAAAAAAAATGCGGGACTAATCTAAAATATTGGACTTCTATTAAGAATAACATTATATATCTTATAGAATCACTCTTTTCAACTAATGGAAGCTACAAAAACATTAAACCTATCCGACGATATAATGTCAGTGTTTCTACTCTAGACGATTCTATTTTATTCTCTCATGCTATTTCCTTTGAAAAAGCTTTTGACAGCGGTTAAGGTGTAACCGAGTACATAATACATCATTTCATGATCGATAACCTGGCAACATCCGTACAGGTGCACAGACGTCAACACTTCGCACAGATAAAAAGCAACATGGCGCCGAGCGTCGTACGCCATTCAAGTCAATTGCGTTACAATAAAATTGATGATAAAGCATAACTCTGTGAGTGGATACGATCATAAATATTTACGATACGAAAATTGAATGTTGGTATCCGCTTTGAACCTGTGCGGTGCTTTTAATAGAATAATGTTTTTGTGGCTGTAAGTACCAAAGAGTTTTATTTATTGCTTTTTTAATGTTTTAAAATGAGACCATGACTTAGCTACTCGTGATAAACTTAACAAAAGTAAAAAAAAAACACAAAACCTGACCTAGGTCTGCTACGAGTATACCGACTCATATGTTTACACATTGTTTAAAATATCTAAAGCCTGAAAAAACATTCTATCATAAGGGTACGAAAGTCATGAATGATGAAACCAAAGTGATTCACTCCGTAACTCAGCTGAGAATGGTAGTAATAGACTGTGCAACCTATTTGCCAGGATTCAAACGAAAATATGCAGAAAAAGTTATATAGCATTTAATTAATTTAATTTGTTGTATAGTTAAGGGTGTCGAATATTATCAAATGAAATAAACCAGAAGTTATATATACAAAAAAACTGTTTATCGATTTACTTCAAAGAATAAGAGATAAGAATGACCTCCCAAATTAGCTTCTAACTTATCTAAAGATTCTTAATACGAGACCCACCATAATGCAAGCAGTGACACAACAAGATAGTTGTGGTGTTACACCGGTGAGACTTATTTGTCTTATTGAATGGCTTTTGAGAGGCTTTAGTTTGGCTCATGGTGAAGGCTGAAACGATAACAGCCTCGTTATCGTTACAAAAGATTTAAGGGCAAGTACCACTTTTACATGGTACAAAAAAGAGAAAATTCCGACTTCGTGTATTGCATTGTACAAATCATTTTTTTTTTATCATTATAGGTTTGGCATAGTGGCCACAATCTCACCTGATATTAAGTGACGATGTGGCCCAAGATGATAACACGTTAAACATAGTGGAAGACTGGCTCGCAAGTGCAGCTACCGGAACAAACCTATTGGTGCTTGGCGACAGATTTTGAACTTGTGGGTGGTAACTAGCCAGGCGGGCATTAGAAAAAACCCTACCTCCATGCAATATAGTAACACTCATATCATATTAAAGAGATAAACGTGAGATTATGTTGCTAAAAAAATTATTGTACGGAAAACAATAAATAATTTGTACACATTCCTACTATTTACAGCGATGTACGAGTATATACCAATGTACATTGTGATTTACAGTGACTCGTATGTTATATTACTGTCTGTCAGTACAGAGACATGTCAAAATATCTTGTAAAAAATTGTAAGCAACTTTAATAGAAAGTAGCATACATAGTATGGGCCGTTTAAGGTATTAGCTACGTTTGTCAGTGTCAGTAGCGCAGCGTGACGCCGACGACGCGCGCAGCCTAAACACGAAGTATTTATTTATTCCTGGCAACACCAGGTCATAGGTCATATTTCCAAGCTGAGTCTGTTATATGCACAACACGTATTTTAGACTGTTTATTACAAAGTGTTATGATTTTTAATAAAGTTTTAGCTTTGATTATTAAAAAAAGAGTATCTACTTTTTGTAAGCACGTAAGAAGATGTATTTTTTTGGCATAATATAACTGAAATAATACAAAGAATTTTATCTCGTGTGCCAACAACATGATGAAGTTAATCATCAATGATAATAATGAAAATTCATTTTACTGTCATTTTTTAATTGCGTGAAAAAAATTATATTATCATAATTGATAGCTAACTTCATTCGTTATGTCGTATTTCCGTCACATGATATGAGCGCACAGCTCTCAATTTTAATCTTCTACTAAACGGGTCAAAAGTAGTAAAATAACTTCAAAAATAAAATATATTATCTCAATCAAAACAAAATGGTATTTTGAAAGTTCAATGTTTTCATACATTGACATTAGGCAATTTGTCTTGTCATTGTTGTTCATATAGTAACTATTTAAAATGATTATGATAATCATTGTGTTAAACAATACAGTTTAAATAGATGATCTAACAAAACACATTTGCTCAATCAAATGTTTCATTGTATACTAATATTTTGGTTATGGTAACATTTTTGCTTATTTGCCCTCCGTATGCTAAAATTTGACAACAGATACGTCAACATTCGTATATTGACAAATAACTATATGAATTAGGGATTCGTTTGAAATTTCGCATTGTAAATCCGAGAGTAGACAACATTTGGAAAGTAGTTTTAAACATTTTAAATGTTGGACATAATGCCTAAGAACTAATATTTATTCATTATTGTACCTTAATTACATTTTTTTTTATTTAAATAAAAAATATACCAAACTAACACGGCATTATGTTCATGTGACCTCATCATTCAATAAATACAACTAATTTTAAAGGTGTTATGTGCAAAGTTATTTTTTCTAGAACTTCAGTTGAATCTTATAAAAATTTCTTAACACCTATATAATCTTAGTCACTATACAGTAATGTATTTACGGTAACTTATCACAATATAGTCTAATTATACACTCAACTGTATATATAATAAGTATTGTACGACGACGTTTTTCCGACTAGCTTACTTTTCCAATCACGTAACTCACAGACAAAAAAATCTCAATCTTCCCAAAGTAAAAATTAAATAAATGAATATTTATGAATTGTATTTTTTAGGCATTTTATCAAATATAGATCTAATATATAAAATTCTCGTGTCACGGTGTGCGTGATTGAACTCCTCTGAAACGGCTCGACCGATTTTCGTGAATCTTAGCGTGCATATCGGCTAGGATGGAGAATCGGACAACATCTATTTTTCATCCCCCTAAATGTTAAGGGTGGTCAACGCCTAAATTTTTATTTTATTTTAGACCACGCAAGCGGAGCCGAGGGCACAGCTAGTATATGTATATAATTTAAAAAGATATGTAATGGCAAGCTACATACAGTTTAGTATTTTATGAAATTCAACATGCGTATTGCGTATCCCTACTGAGGAATGCTCGTGGACACTGAACCAGTTGCTACATAGGACGATCATGATAAATATTTATTATAACAACAACAAGGAGATTTGAAAATGTTTTTGATTCGATACGAAATGTTATTACATTGTAGAGTCCCTTACGAAACTCTTGGGTTTGTATTAAATACCCATTTAAATACGCCAAGTGTAAATTAAGTAGTAATACCGTACCGCATTATCGTTACGAATTGTAAAATATACGTTATAAACGACGATAAGAACTGTATAATTAAATAAAACAGTTTATTAATAGTAGGTATATTTTGTTAAAATGAATGTCTATTTTCGTTTTCATATAAACGACTTTATTTTAATACCATTTTAGCTTTAGGTAGATAGTCCAGTCCAGATTATGGTAACTCTAGCCAATATTCTCATTGTAAGCATCTCATCTCAGAAGTGGGAGGTATAAATATTTGAGATAAATCGGTGTTGTTATTTACATTTATTGATTCGTTAAATACTTAAATTGTAAAGCAATATATTCGTACTTGTTTGAACGCGCTAATCTCTGGAACTATTAGTCAGATAAAAAAAAAACCTATTGCATCTTATAACCAATTTATTGACGAAGCTATATATTACGTTACGACTCTAATGAGAGGAGCAGTTTCCACAAACTTCGAGCGGTCTGGAAAACTGTAGGCAAGTACAAGAATTGAGAACGATAGGGTACACGGGAGCGTTAGCGGCGCGGTGCTGCGACGCTATTGAAAATTGGTCGAATAAATTTAACACGGGTAAAACTGTAGGGGCACAACTACTGTTACAATGTAAGATGCAGTTTTCATTGTTAGTTCTCAAAATTGTGCAAAGAGCATGGCAAAGGCAACTTAAATTGGCTGAACTTTTATAGGTGGATACTATGGTGAGTTTGACATAAAATATCTATGCAATGTAAATAAGTATCTTTTGCAAATTTACCTCATTGTCCCGCAAATATCTTGGGCATTAAATGATGTGATATTTATATAAGCCGGCTGTCGTATGTGATAAAGATACATATAGACTACGAGAAAACACGGTTGCGAGAATTTTTTATCACTCGCAATTACCTTCAAGTTAACTTTTTCCTTTCATTTTTGTTAACTCGTAAATCGGCACACGTACAGCGTGTTGATTATACCCCCGAAGGCTTACATTGTATGGGGTATGTAACAGTTTTTGCTGGTAGCACTAATTTACCACCCGGCGTGAGCAGCGATTGATCGGAGCTTTCGATTGATCGACCTTATATAGATTAAACGGTTGTGACGAAATCACACTAATGAAGTAATACCAGCGGGGCGTTTATTGGGGATTTTTTGTTCTCAGTATCCGGCTGATATGGTAACATTAAATTACTAGAATGATATGAATAAATTTTCGGATTGCGCTGTGAAAGGAATGGTGATTAAAATCACGATTAACAACTTCATTGGTGGCTTGTAAACTAATTTATTACTATTAATCACAAATTTATTGCATAAGTAATTGATTCAGTGAATTATGATTGTTATTACTATTTAATAGGTTTGAATATTATGTTTTACAATAAACAATTGAAGCAGTGCCTGCCATGAGCCTCAGCTTTAGGTGAAGGAAAACATCGTGATCGAACCATATCATGGTGGGGCATTTTATTCGAACTAACTATACTGTTAGCCTTGAGGTCCCTTGAGACATTAGAAGCTTTGACAGCTTCACCGGGCTGGTAGAGCTGGTAGGCAATACCTGCCTGGCTAGCTACGACCCTCAAGTTGAAAATCTGTCGCCAAACACATAGGTATGATCCGGCAGCTGCACTTGAGAGCCAGTTCTTTTACGAGGCTTACCGTGTTATCATCTTGGGGAACATCGTTTCTTAGACTTAGTTGTGTTTGGATTGTACTGTGCTTACCATCAGATATAGTGCCATTCATTTGACGAGCCATAGCCAAAAATAGAATACACAAAGTAAAAACAATTATTTTATCTATTTCTATATAATCTACAAATACAACATTACGTCTTCTGAAGATAAAGAAACCATTAGTATAAAGCATGCGTAAGTTCTTAATGCTTGATACAACTTTTTCAAACATTACACAATTAATTAAAGCCTATTAACCACAAAGAGGCTCAGTTGGACGGATAAAAACTCATAGTTTCTATTTGTGTAGAAGCATACGAGCTTAACCCGCAGGATTTATCTCAATGAGATGAGGCCGAGAGAGTTTTTAAACTATGGCATTCATGTCTACTTAACTACTTAAGATTTGTTTGATATGAAATAATATTCGTTCTATTTATTGTTGTTTCAAATTTCAATCAATATAGATTGAAATCCTAATCCTAAATAATATGATAGGGTTTATTAACTTCTTAAAAAAGATACCCTTACTACAACTATTACAAAACCTAACTAAAATCTTCTTTTTCTTTTTATTTATTGGCAACTGTTTTCATTCAAAATTCTGCCAGCGTCGTGTGAATAGAATAATTTTCTAATTATATATAATAACATAGCTCTAACACGATAGCGGCTCCCTTAAAATTCATGTTCAAATCTATAATCCACTTCCCCTGTAGAAAACTACATCACGTAAGATGTCGCTAATATTACATAATATAGGGTCAATTAACACATTTATGAAAAAAAAAATCGCATAACACATAAACAATCCCGCCAAAAACTTAACAAAAATCTTTAAAAATGATTGTTCCGACCGATTTTGGCCATGGCGACCACTTTAGACCCCTAGTCTGAAAGATGGCGCTGGTGCGCCCGAAGATGGCTAATCTAGGCAATCTTTAAAAATATCACTGAGACAAAATATACATACAATTTTAAAACTATTATTATACTCTATGATTAAAATATTTAGCCACTTAATTATTATTTTTATACTACAAAGGTGGCAAAAAAGTACACGGCCCGTCTGATGTTAATTGGCTACTGTAGCAAGATGGATGCTTGTAATACCATAGCTATTACTAGCGTATTGACCACCTCGAACCCCCCTTCACCGAGCAGCTCTGGAAATCCTACTCATCGCAGGAATACAACCCAAAGTTATTTGGCTGTCATCTTTTGTAGGGTGGAGGTATTCCACCAGCCAGGCTGCCCCAAGTAGAAGAAAACTCCAAAAAAATTTCTCTATTCCCTACCTCTCTTTCATTCTCTCTATTATGAAGTAAGACCACTGAGTTGGTGTATACAAATACTATTAAGGAATTCGAAGAACTACCACCCGAGTGTCTTTTTTTTAGCTTTCCGTCCTAATGCAACAGACGAATGTATTCAACGAATTATAATTAACAAGAATTTTAGATTAAAAATATCGCATGAAAACTGGCAGTCAGTCAGATTCATATTTTCATATGACAGTTATTTTTCATTTCATGGTACAAAATAACAGTGATAAATCAAATGTTCTGCATCTATTTTTCTACTGATTTATAAATACATAATTATTGTAATGGACTTCAACAATATGGAATCATGACATTATTTATTTAACGAAATTTCTGATTTTACGATTTTCTAATCATGTCAATTCTACATGTATTATAAAAACACGTCGTAATCGCTATATATTCGATGCGTCTATATTCCAGAAGGCATTGCTATGTGGCATAGGGGGCCAATCTAAAGAACATACCCAACGAAGAATACCCTAGACATATTTTAGCAATTTCAATTCAGCGCTCAATATAGAATATTGAAGACTAAATTTCTAATCCGGTATTAACTTAGTATATATGCAAATCAGGACTTAACGGGCCGAACGATAATACTGACTTATCGACCAAGGAGTACCATTGAAACGTAGACCAAGTTTAGACTTGGCGAGACCAAGCAGGCGTTTAATTTATGGCAATAACTTACATAGCGAGCGTACTGCTCAATTGCGGATTGCGGGCTTGTTCGTATTCAATACGAATTTGGTGTTAAATGGATTATGTTCGGAATGGCGTGAAGTAAGGACATAGCGGTCTTCCATATTATGCATTCTGTTTATATTATTCTCTATGTAAATTCTTATACACATTTTGTTTGACGTTATAGCTTTCTGACCTTAGTTTTATTTGTCTTTGTTTTTAAGTTTTATGTCTATAGAATAGATTATCTACCGTAGGAACTATAATTTTATATTCACTTTGTACCCACCCTCCCTTGATAATTTAATGTAGGTTCGTAAAAATTTTAAAAAGCTAGATTTTGTCAAAGACACAGTTTTATATTAGAAATAGATATAAATTAATCATCCCGTGTTTTAGACTTTGAAGACTAATAATAAGATCCCAAAGCACATTACTGATTTGTCGGTCAATAAGTTTAAGGTCCATGTCAAGTAGGTTTTACTGTCAAAAGGGTGAATTACGTGAATAATAGTAATGCTTGGAAGTGACTCCCTCTCTGTGCATTCATTAAATTATTAATATGATTATTAACTGTAAATATTGTTTGTACAGTTAAAGAAAAGATAAACTCGATCGAATTTCTTGTCGGCTGAATAAAGTATTTTTTCGGGTTTGATCTTTAATTATGATAGTTTATTTTTGACTAGATGTACCTGTGGTTCCGTCAGTGATATTCTTTACTTATTGTTCTAGCTCTAACGATTTAAAAAACGCTGGAAGGTAACTTAAAAAATACTATTATCATCTCTTTGTATACCTTGTGAGCTAACGTTACAAAAAGGTAACAAAAATGAGCACAGAACATATCTATGGAAAAATATGATAATTGGTTTTCGAGCCGTAAGCAAACTGAAGAACAAATAACCTCTTTCACGACATCAATGTAAGAAAAAAATGATGTTTTTTATACCAATATTCATATTTATGAATGCGTAATTTGCATCATCGTTATTTATATGGCAAGACATCACTATTATCGTACTACTTTGTCATGTTTAATATGTCAAACAGTTAATTTTGTTACAGAAAAATACAAAAAATGCATTATGCAATTATTATTTTTTGCGTTTTTGTATCTCCAAATGATTTTTTATCATTAACAGGAAGTGAATATTATGATAATAAACTAGCGAAGATTAACTTTTTAGTATTTCATTTTGTCTTCTTCGAATTGGCGTTTTTGAGAATTAGAATAGTGATTACATAGTACCTATTAATTTTATAATTGTTTCTTTTAAAACACTAACGTGACTTATATTATGAACTAAATTGTTACTATCTGAATTAAAACAAAACTACTTAAATCATAATATCTGGAAACGTTAAGAATCTACTAGAAACATCGAGTTTGTATTCGTTGGTAAGAACAGGTGTTAAGCCGCTTTAGATTTCTTTGTTTTTATATGCGTTCACATCAAATTTAAGGTGCCATTTAAGGAGATCGTAGAGCCATTCGGTACTTCGTCTCCTGAAATGGTCAGTGGATCAAATGTTTTACGGTGCAAGTACCATCGCCTGCCGCTCGCGCGCTTTTTTTTATACATATCTGTCACATAAAAAAAACATTACATATTTTCCATTGCTATGTATGAGAAAATAATAAGAAAAAGATATTGGAAATCTTAAACCGCATCGCATTGCACAATATATCGGGAAATAACGGAAACATCTCATCACGATTGACTTTATTAAGTAAAACCGGGACCGAGTTCAGGAGTACGAGGTGGCCGAATTGGTGAGTACGTATTTTTTTTGGTACCTAAGATTTGGTGTGAAAGTATCTCAATGACAGGCGACCCACGCTCTTTTTCTTTTATTTTTCACTTTCATTTTCGCATCCGCACGACCAAAAGGCATTGCAGTTCTCACATACATTCAAATCTGATCAGTACGATTAAACGACGTTCTTTTAAACGATGTCGTAAACTTTAAGGCTATTCTAGTAATTTCAACTCTCGTTTTATTTTTGGTATATAAGCGAGCCATGTTCCGAGCCAGAACAGTTCTGTTTTGGATAACCCAGTGGAAATAGCAATCGACAAAAGGAAGATATTTGCAATAGGACCACAGAGTAATATAAATAAGAGAGACTGTAAGAACGATCACAGGGTGTGAACATCTGAATAGTGAATTTGTTTTATTGAGTACGACCAAACTATTTAAGTGAAAACTAACGGCATTTTACTACCCACGGGTATAACAATATATTGTCATTGTAATTTTGTGACAGAAAACATAGGACTTTATTAACATCTGCGTAATAGTATGAACCACTTGCCTTATGAAGAAGGTATTTCAAATGGATAAAAACGTGTCATTACCATTTTCATTGGTGCAGTATAAACTAACAATCAATAAAGATACAGATATCACTTTCACAGAATTACACGTTGGAGAAAAACCGTGGAAAGACTCAGGTATTCGGAATAAGGCCCCCTTAAAGGGGTGGTATGTGGTATGCTCATCGAATGTCCACTTTATAGCACCTTATCAGGCACATAAAATTATTCTGGCTTGTAATTGTATCTGAACGCTTGGCTACAAAGAATAAAGAATGTACCGATCGCAGATTTAGAAGTTTATTAGAACAAATATGTTATTTGATTCACGGTTATCAGAGGTCATAAATAAATTAATTGTGATCATTTTTAATTATATTATCAAGTAAAACGCTCAAGAAAATTCGAAGGGACGTTATAATCAATATTTAAGAAGCTCTACTTACAATGTATTACGTCTTTAATGTGTAATTTTCTGGATAATTAAATAGAATCACGGAAAGTATAACGCCAGTACGTTTTGAAAATATATCTGTCTTACACTTAAATAACAATTCTATACCAGTGTTAATAATATTAAGTTTTTAAATAAAATTTCACTAAACATTGTACATAAAAATCTACAGTCACATATAAGCATTGAAAAAAATAGATTAAAAATTTATTTATGAAAGACAAATAAACGAATAGTGATTAAAATAATAACAACATAGTATAGTATTTAAAACATAAATTTTAAGGGATTTAAACCATTTAATAAATTACCGAAAGACCGGAGAATAACTGAATCATTGAATATAATTATAACAAGAATAAATTATATATTTAAAAGATAAGTATTAATTTTAAGTTATATTGTAGATAGATAACTTATTAACTTTATTAATAGTTACTTATTTTTTCTTACAAAGTTATGAATAACTGGATGTTTTAAGATTTGTAAACTGTAATGAATATTTATGTTATCTTGATTAAGTAAAGTATGCCGTTTTGGGTAATACATTTCTTTAAATCGAACTGAACAAGTGTCATGTGGGCCAGTAAGTCAACCAAACGCGACTCTTTTGAAAAATGAGAAACCAAAACAAGAAGATTTCTCTTAGAAGTGATATCAAAGAATTTGCGAACGCTAAAACTACTGCCGCACAGTCCTCACGAGCAGCTTCACCAGTCGCACCGTCGAAGTACACTGCGTTACTTAACTGGAGCACCTAAATAATGGTTACCGTTCATGAGGATATATCGAGACAACGCAACATAGTTCAACGATGTAAAGAATATGGTTCGACTGAGACACTGTGTGTAAGGCATGCAAAAGAAACCGTGAGAAGACTAATGTTCTCTGCCTCATACCCCAAAGAAATGATCACTGCATAGGAGAAATGATCTGGGAGAGCAAAGCGACTCGTACTGGCAGAACACCACTTTCTATATATGGTGATATTTCTCTTTACCTTTACACTCCATAATCAATATGTATATACAATTGCCTTATCTTGAAGTATTCAACCTCATTAATTAAATAAAGCTCTATCAAATCTCAATATTAATCGCAATAAAAATATATTCAACAATTGTTAATCAAATTAATATAAGTCTAAACGTGATTAATCTTAACGTTGTTCAGTCGATTATAATATTTTTATCTCAGCTACTTGGTCATGCAATTTCATACCAATATATAGGGTTGCTATTTCAATTATTATAAGAACATAGTTTTAAATTTTATAAGTAGATTTTGCCCTGGACCTCTTTTCCGTTGACTTTAATATAAAACGGCTTGTGCGCCATCTGTTGTAAAAATGTTGCACTACTTTAGTTTATCAATTATATCAATTTGACATATCACTTTTGGTTTACTCAGCGTAAGTAACTGAAATATAAAGTAACTGTATTACAAAAAGATCTTTTAAAAATAAAATAACTAGGTATTTATGAGTATTTTCGAATTAATCTTAGTTTACGAATAATGAAAAGTAAAAAAAGGCGTGTGTGATTCACACACGATAGAAGTGAAACTTCATTTTAAAAGACATTTTCTATTTTATTTAAACAGTGTGCAATATACATACACACTGAGATTTACTCTCTCGCTCTGGCTCATACAAAGAGGAGAGACCGATAATATATTTTGTCTCGCTCTGGCTCACACAAAGAGGAGAGACCGATAGTGTGCGTTAAACGTTTAACATTATAAATAACTGTGTTATTTGAGTAACTATGAATAAATGTTTTTTTTAATTATTTATAATCGCCACAAAAGCGTATTTTTTCAGAATTGATTTACCATCATCGTCACTGCTTTTTTGGTATGTTACTATATGTAACAAAATATATTCTATATCCTGGCCAGATAATATTTCTATGAATTAAAGGAAAAACCATGTAAAGCGGATAAATATTTTCGGATATTTTTCACATTTTTACGTTATTTTTATAAAGGATAATAATAATTCTTTCGTGGAGTACCCAACAGTGGGATATTTACACGCTGGATAATATTATGAATAATAATTCTATTGGACCTATTTTTTTTTTTAGAAGAACATAAACTGACAAACAGACAGAGAGACGTTGAGTTTTATAATACGTATAGAACAATCATTACACTTTGTACATTTTTTTTAAGTGCAATCAATTTTATGATTAATTCAATTATTATACTTAACTTTATGAGTATAATTATCAATAAATATTTGTTATTTTTTCATATTTATTGACGTGCCTTAGTTTTTTATTAAATTAATCAAATGAAATTGTATTCAGATTATAATGCAATTTATTGTCTATATTTTCATATTTATTATAATTTACTACGAAAGTTCACATCATTATGACTATGAAATCCTATATTTTATTACACAAACTTTATGTATGTAGTTTATAATATAGTATTAATTTTTATTTTATGTTAATTGAAAATTAATTGATTTATTTATTAATTGATTTATTTTATGTTAATTACAATTAAAATTAATTTAATTTCAAATAATTGTAATGAGTGATTTATTATCGTTATAGGTTTAGCGTTGTGGCCACGATCTCACTTGATCTTAAGTGACGATGTGGCCCAAGAAGGTAACACGCTAAGCCTAGTGGTAGGACTGGCTCTCAAGTGCAAAGTTATTAGTACTTGAGGGTGGTAGCAAGCCAGGCAGGCATTAAAAAAAGCCCTACCACCATGCTATGGTTTCATCACGATGTTTTCCTTCGCCGAAAGCTCAAGCTTCTTGCAGAGATTCGAACTCACGTCCATCGATGCGATGTCCGTAGACACTACCACTGAACCATCTTTGCTTCAAATAAAATTTATATTTCAAATTTATTAATACATATATCATTTTTATACCATTACATTCTATAAAAATAAAACTTTGTCAATTATCGTTTTTGAATACACAATGAAATAAAATAATACCTTGAGACATATTGGAAGATCGCTTTTTTATTTATCAAACTTTCAACATAATAAAATGGTATTAAATAAACAATTAAAACGAATTATTGTGACAACCCTTAGGTGAACGTAAAAGTTGGTATCTAAACACTGAGACGCATCTAATATGCAAATATCTGCGATTGTGCTCAGATACGCTGGCACGGCTCCTGACGGAGATAATATCGCTTTGATATTCTGAGTGGACCCATGTTAGTTTAATAATTGTTGCAATACTATTCTGACACACTTTCACATCTAAGGCTTTTATTTTATCTAGGTTTATTCTTATTTGATTTCGGTCAATTCTCCACCGTGCTACCGGCAATACACCAGGCGTATCCTTTTTTTCATTTCTCGTACTTGCCTACAGTTCACCAGATTGCTTAACGTTCATAGTTCCTGTTCGCTCCTTAAGGTCGTAGCGTAAAGTTATAAGCCCATAACTTTCCTAAATTAATCTATACTAATATAATAAAGCTGAAGGCTTTTTGTTTGATTGTTTGTTTTTTTACTATGTATTACTGTGATTACTCTGGAACTACCAGTCGGATTCAAAAAAATCTTTTGACATATGATAGCCAGACTCATGTGAAATAGTATAGCCTAAATAACTTCGCGCTACGATCATAAGGATCGAAGCAGTAATTATGAAACCACAGCATGGTGGTAGGGCTTTTTCTAATGCTCGCCTGGCTAGCTTCCGCCGTCAAGTTGAAAATCTGTCGCGCAGCACCAATAGGTGTGTTTCGGCAGCTGCAATTGAGAGCCAGTCTTCCACTAGGTTTAGCGTGTTATCGTCTTGAGCCACATCTCACTTAAAATCAGGTGAGATTGTGGCCACTACGCCAGACCTATAACGATAAATAAATAATTTGCCTACACGAGCGCGTGGGCGGCGGCATCGTGTAGAATATTTCGAATTAATTTAACACGGGTGAAACCATACAACAATTAGGCTATAAGCACAAAAATATTTTTTCAAATCTAACTGGAAGTTTCAGTTTAATCAAACAAACAAAAATACAATCTCTTGATATATATTATAATAATAGATAGATAGATAGAATTAATATTATTATAGATTTACAGAATAGCGGTGAGTTAGCATTGTCTAGTTAATATTATTATAATTTATATCTAATATTGTAATATAATATTTTTCTACCAATCACATAATAAAATGATGGCTTCTTGTTAAAACTGTTCAGGGAGTTTTTGTGGCTGTTTAAAATTTGTTTCTAATTTATTACCTAAAATTCAATTCACTTGAGCACAATATTCACTCTATATCATACAAAATTCCACCAATATTACATAATATTATATGATAATGTAACTTTATGTATAAAAATAAAAATTACAAAGCGACACGAAAACACATCACGCCAAAAATGGTTTAATTGAATCATAATTGTGTATTTTAAAGGCTGTCGGTTTTCTAGGTTTAGGGTGTTACAGTATTTGACCGTTGGACATTAAAACTGACGTTTCTTTCTGTTGAAACGGAATAAATAATGGTAAACTTTTAATTAACGTAGACACTATAAAGCCGCGTCTGAACAAAAAGCGTGACAAATAACGTCTCCTCGTGTCTTTTTAATACATTTCTTCTGGTCAGTTTATAGAATGAGACAGGTATAGTTTGTCTTCTTCACGCCATGTATAGAGTAAGACGTTTATTATATTAATAAAAACATAATTTTATATTAAATTAGCGGTGCTTCGCGGCTCCACACGCTTTTGTTACGCAATAATTATTTTCGTCTCGCATTTTTATTTTCACTGAAACTGTTGACAATTCTCATAGCCTGTCGATTGAAGAAAGACATCTATTTCTCGTGTACAAAATTTGATCTAAATCGATTGAGAATTAACTTTTTTCGATTTGTAAAAATATTGTTAAGGATTCTTATCAAATTCGGTTGAGAAAAAATAAGAAAATAAATATTTAAATATTATTTACGGTTTCTAAATTTAGGTTCTAAAATTAGCTTCTCGTATACAAAATTTCGTAAAAAATTGCTCAAGCCATTTTTGGTTTAAATCCGGACATACTGACAAAACATATTGTGTTATCATATTCGTGATCAGTGTCGCTAATAAATGTCTATCAAGAAATTTGCAAAGAAAATATATGTAAAAACAGAAGTACATATTTATTAATACAGTAACTAACAAAAGAAAATACACTTAACTTTGAAGTTACACTCGAATTGTGCAATAGTTATCAATGGTTATTATTATTTTCGTTAATTAATGTGTCATAAACCGCACTTAAATTAAGCCTGATGCGGGACGCGTCATACTCTGCATCTGATGGTTCAACTGCGTCAGCTGATACCAAGACCTCCAAAGGTTAGGGCTGACTTTATTGAGGCTTGACAATAAATGCGAAAGCGCTCCGTTAAATCCGGCGAAAGGATAAAAGTATTGTGTGGTTTTAATGAGGAGGAGTCTCACATAATCATTTATATTTTCCCCGCGTCATAAAATAAAAATGCCCAACTCTTGACATAGATTCCTTTTTTAATTCTTTATAGATTTTAATGTTTAATCACAGTCTCATTTGTTGTTAATTGATGATGTGGCCTAAGATATGCCTAAGCGTATTGGGGGAACTGACTCTCAAGTGCAGTTCACCTATTGGTACTTGGTGACAAATTTTCATCTAGAGGGTGGTAACTAATCAGGTGGGCATTAGAAAGTACCTCACCATATTATAGTTTCATCACAATGGTTTCCTACACCGAAAGTTCAAGCTTATGCTAGGATTTGAACTCAAGTTTACCGATGCCGTGTCCGTACACGCTCCTACTGAGCCACCATTGCTTCTAATGCATTCTTATTGTTGAAAATTAAAAAGTATTTATTTAAATAAAGAAATAAATGTTTCAATTTTTTTTTTTTATTTAAAATTTAATTTAATGTAATGAGCCTGAGCTTTCGGTGAAGAAAAACATCGCGAGGAAACCATAGCATGGTGGTAGGTCTTTTTCTAATGCCCGCTTGGCTAGCTACCACCCTCAAGTTGAAAATCTGCCGCCAACACTTCTTCCACTAGGTTTAGCGTGTTATCATCTTGGGCCACATCGTCACTTAACATTAGGTGAGATTATGGTCACTACGCCAAACCTATAACGATAAAAAACATTTATTTGTATATTTTATGTACTTTATGGCCAGTAAGCGATAGACCGTACCACCTGTCACATCAAACTCATGTCCGCTACATAAAATGGACAGTTAACCTCCTATTCTAACACACTACACAGAGAGCCGGCTTCGAGTGCGACCGATACATATCAAACCGATGATTGATTCACCCGCACATTTGACACACGAGTTCGAACTTAAACGTGTGGCCACTAAGATAGCGTTAAAAGTATAAAAAAAAATTTTTTACCGCCAAAACAAAAAGTGAGCTTACATTTCGCTTTTCTTGGCAGGTCTCGAGGCGGTTCAATTCTCGCCGACTTTTGTGTGTTGAGCATAATTGTCAGTTGTTTGTCTGGGCGTTAAATATCTACGTATATATGGATGATATTCATATCAGCTTTTTAGATACCATAATACAAATCTTTGCTTAGTTTGGAATTAAAATGGCCGTGTGTCTAATTGTTCCTCTATATTTATTTTCTTCTAGTTTGTTCTCCAGTAGGTTTATGTTATCTAAGGTATCTCAGTATCTTTATTTGACACATTATAAGATCATAACGACTTTTAATTTTATGGCGTGATTACAGGCTTTATTTTGGCGTTGGCTTTTTTCCCAAAACTTTTATTGTATATAGTACAGAACCAAAGGACAGTACTGTGCCTAATGGAAAGCAGAGTACAATCCAGAAATAACGGTGACTACGGAGAGGTTGGCAATTCGTCACTGTTCGTCGCTATCCTGCCGACCTGCAAGCCATTTGGCTATTGGATATATACTGGCTGAACCCGAAATGCGAAGAACCAAAAGATGGTTACTGTGACAGATCCCTATCACCCGGCTTGCGACTATGCGCGTCTTTATATCAGGTGTTACACTTGGTATATTTTAGTCGTGATCCAGTCGGACAAAGTCATCATATTCTGCCCAGCACATGATAATCATTAAAATTTTAATTTAATCGGCTAAGTGTTTAAGCGCTCGCCCCAAGCCCGGTAGAAGTTGTAAAAGCCGTTTGAGGCTTCAGGGCTCTTAAGACTAACAGTATAGTCAGTTCGAAAAAAAAACTAGTATTATTATTAATACTTTTTTTATTAAGTTAAGCTTTTGTGACGACTAATATAATGGTATTATTATAGATTTTGTAATACTTATAGGACGTTGTAAATTAAATATGGTTAACTCGCACGTTTTGTGGCCTCACGATCAAAGGCACTGATGTGCACTGCCTACAGGCACATTGAGCTCAAATCGTGATTAATGTGACATCCCCTGATCTTAACTCCACCCGGAACTGAACAGCCACAGTGTCCACCTTACTGCTATTTATTCTAAGTTATCGATGCTTAATGATTAGGCACTCGACTGATTTGTGACCGAGTTGGATATAAACTACCTATTTAAATTTAAAAGCGTTTTAAGTTACTTTGTGAATTATTTGACAGTTAGTAATAAACTTTCTCTTTGTGACCAAATAGAAAATATTACAATTTTTTTAACACGTTTTTATTAACTTCACCTGTATATATCCGACTGTGTAGGAATGTAATGGAATCTTGGTATTCAGTTTTCAACCGTTTCCAAACGTCCGAAAAACTTGAAACTTTGCACACGTATTAAGAACAAATGACAATATAATAATTTCGTAACTATAATCTGTTATCATCATTTTGAATAAAGATTTAGTTATAAATTTGGATGACTATCTTACAAGAGCGTTGGATTCGAAACGAAGGATATCTCGTACTGCGTTAACCAAACAATTCATTATCAATACGGTTATTAAAGACCGAGACAATTAACTTATAATTTTATTAATCAACAAAAATCCACTTTATGTAAAAATCAACACCGCGAATTATCGCATTTGCTTATTAATGACTAGCTATGTCCCACGTATTCACGGTTAAATGTATTCGACCACTGCCCCGCCGCCAACGCAACCATGTGGTTTATAGTTATCGCTTCCCGTACTTGCTTACAGATTTCCAGATTGCTTGACGTTCATAGTTACTACTCAGCTCCTAAAGGTCATAGCGTGAAGTAATGTAATCTATAACTTTCCTCAATAATAAGGATATAACAAGCAAAAAGATATTTTCAAATCTGACTGGTAGTTCCAGAGATTAGCGCGTTCAAACAAACAAAAACAATCTCTTAAGCTTTATAATATTAATTTTAGTATATATACGTATATATAGTAGTATAGCTACGAAGCTTTAAATATAATTGGCATGGTATTTTATATAGGCAATAACAACGTTCATAAGGTGAGCTATTGTTTACTAGGGTACGACAATTAGATTTTAATATTTAATTTACTATGTATGATCGAATCTCGTTTCTCCTCGTTACGGGAAAGATTACTGATGAATTAATCTAAGGGAAAATCACTTAGTGAGGGCAACTTATTGGGATCCGGGCCAACACGAAATAGCTGGTATAATAAGGTAAAAAAAAAAAAAAACGAAACAAGTAACCTATTTAATGAGACCAATGGGCAACACGATATCTAGTTGGTGAGGAGATAAGTATCCTGCAGCATCACGTCAAGGTTGCCATGTTCCTCTAATATCATTTAAGTAATTTTGACTAGATCTAACTTGTGGAAGATGCTCACACATTCATTTATCAACTACTAGCTGTGTCCGTGGCTTCGCTCGCGTGGACGACAAAACTTGTTGTTACCGGGATAAAAAGTATCCTATGTTACTTCTAATACCTCCAAGAATATGTGTATAAAGTTTCATAATGATCGGTTAATTAGTTTTCTGGTGAAAGCGTAACAAACAAACTTACATTCACATTTATAATATTAGTAGCGATAAAAGAGCGAATAATCTTCAAACGGTTGACAGGTAACAATTAAAAATGAACAGTTGAATTACCACAATTTTTGGATTAGGCACAACACCGTCACTTTGCCGTACTGCTGTTTAAAAAAAATCGTGATATTTAATTCGATATTTGGTTCTATCATCGATAGTTGGTTAACAAAAGCAACAGTTTTGGAATGTATCTACGACTTAAAGGTAGTAAAATCTTTCATCTGTCGCTGGAAATGAAAGAATACTGAACCCTAATATAATTTAGACCTGGCTATAGATATGTTATACTTAGTTCTAAAAACAAATCACTTAACAGTTTAGCATTTAAAGGCCATTTGAAACGTAACATTTCTTGACAAAATTCCCCGGTCTTGTTGACCATGCTCTCTGTCCATATTCACTGGTATGTGAGTAAATTTCAGACGGCTCATTGTGCTTTAAATCGCATTCGGGCCGATATCATTTTGCTATCTCGTGCATTTGTCTTCCATAGCGGATTGTAAGGTTGGTTGCAGATCAGCGACTTTGTGTTAATAAATTGTTATTTGCACGTTGAAATACCGTTAACAACAGCGGCTACGACACTTGACTGTCCTGATAAGATCGCATGGAAATAATTTATTCCAAAATGAATTCGTATTAAATTGTATTTACTTGAAAGTTGTTAATGCTATTAATTTTAGACCGACTAAAGGTGTCGTATTTTACGAAAAAAAATATTTACAACATTTTTAGTAAGAGTTAAAAACAGTACATTCTAACAGAAATATTTTTTATTGGAATCGAAATAAAAAATACAGAATTCTTTTATCGAGTTAAAGTATTTGTGCGAAACATTAATTGCACTCGTCACTGTTAGTCAATAGTAGGCGTGAACTATTCTCGAAGGCGTCATTCATAGAAACTATTATCATAGTCGCTCATAGGTTCTGAGTAAAGTTTGTTTTGTAGTCAGTCGTTATCGATAATGACGTTTCTCTGTAACTGCAAGTACGCACGTTAGCCGACGATGAGGGGTTCAAATCGACCTAACAGTTCATAATTCGAAAAATAAACAAGGAAAATAAAAATAAATCTCAGGTTGAGAGTATAGGCTCATATGTGACGTCAATCTAATGAAAAGTAAAAATAAGGCCGTCGAAGTAACAAGTTAGCACATTTAATCATGCTTTATTCTACCGTTCAAAACTTGCATATCTTATTATGTAGTGCCCCGATCGATATTATTTTTGCTTGTGATAAATGATAATTTAGAAATATTAGCCAGTTAAAAACCGACTAACCAAATAAGGCATTCTGAATTATAGTTAAATACATCTGAAATTGATTTTTGAAAATAAAATAGATTAAGACTATCATTTACTTTCTGCGAGTGCAACGCACGGATCATTATATACTGGTCGATCGCCAAAACGTAAGTATACGGTCTGCCTATTCTAACCACACCCGTACAAGGTTCGCCAATTTCTGCCAATGTACGCCGGGCTGCCATTATTTACTGCTCGAAACCGGTGCGTGGTAAATCAAAGGTACCGCGAGGCGTGGCGCTCACACTTCCGTTGTCATGGAGACCAAAACGGCTTATCAGATTTAACGCTTATGATGAGGGTGTTTTATGCTTGATATCTCTTTGTGAATTATGCTTGTTATAATTGTACGTAGTCATCGTATAAATGTAGGTATTACAAAAGCGAATCCAAAGAAAAACTGCACCACGTATCATTGTGATGCGCATGGATTAGCTTCAAGACAAAACAAGATAGACCCGTCTGGATCGCGAGCAACATATACCAGATATAACAGCCGCCATTGGTTCCCTTAGGTGTGTCATGATCCGGAAATTAACTGGTGTATATCTGTACTCGACTGGGTTGCGTCCCTGTCACAGTGACTATTTGGGTTTGTTACGTTTGAGATTAGCCAGTTACTATCCAGCAGCCTAGCCTAGAGACTAGCAGGCTGGCATGACAGCGACGACTCTCGACGTATTACCGATATTTCATGCTTGTACTGTGCTTACCACCAGGCACAGTGCCTCAATGTCACTAAACATTGTGAGGAAACCTAAACGATTTAGAAACGTTATCATAATATCGTGCGAGGAAATACAGAAACTGTAAAATTGACGTTTGAAATCACTAATTCATCGTAGGCTGGCTTGGTTATTATACCTGCCTAATCATGGGCAGATGCTTTTGCCCAGCTTATGAGACAATTACAGGCTGGTATAACAAAAGTGTACTTATGTACACACGTGATTGGGTTAACGTAAACAAAAATAACTAGAAAATTTGAAAATTGAAAGAATACACGGTACATAGGTAATCCCCGAAACGGATGGACCGATTTTGACGTGAATGGCACTGGCAGATAGTTGATGTTACAAGGCATAAATTTAGTTACCTTTATTTTAGAAAAATAATTAGGGTTCCGCATACAAAATAAAAAGAACATTTTTTAGTAGTCCACGCGAGCGTAGCCGCGGGCACATCTAGTCAATAATAATAATGTGAATTCATTTTACTGACGTTATTTTTTTTATTGTGCAAATAGAATTATTGAAAATAAATAGAAAGGATATAATGGTGTATAAATAAACATTATTTTAATGAAATTCAAATTATTACCGTTGATGGCTAACTTCATTATGTCGCAGTTCGCTTCACAAAGCGCCTTTTACTTTTAAATTCTACTAAACACACAAAAAGAAGCATAACTTCTACTAGAGTCTAAACTAGCCGATAGTACAGGAAATGATAATTATTTCCTTTATTCTCAAAGGACATACATTCACCCTGTATGCTTATCATTCCGACACGCATAACTCTACCTTGCTTGTAATTATTTCTTTTATGGAACATCATCCAGCCTGAGTTTTTCCATTTCCTAAGACAATTTGTTTGTCATAGGTAATAATTATCCATAACCGATAACTTTTTAAAAACCTTTAACATGAAACCAATTACTTTAGTCGTCTAAATACATCGATATTTATGTTAGGAAGAATGTGTCTATTCCATTATGTGTTATTCTAGGCACCAAACTTAACGGAAGTAACTATAACAAAAAACTGTGGAATAAAACAACTTGAACAACTCGTAACTTGGAAATACTTTTTTTACCTATGTTCATAATATGTGTTCGGATTTTCAACGCTCGACGCAAGCAGAGGGGTTATTATAAGTTTAATATGTGTATCTGTCTGTAGCATCGTAGCTCCTAAACGGGTGAACGAATTTTGTTTTATTTTTTTCGCATTTAAAGGATGATTGAGAGTGTTATTATTAGCTATAACTAAAAATATCTTTTCAGCCGTTTGCAGATCATTAGATCTTTTCTAGTTGATGAAGGGATGTGAACAACTTCCACTGCTCTGACCGATTTGAAATTTGGTATCCAATTACCTCAATGTCCTGTGTCCTCAATGGCCTTGACGAGATGTTGCAGAATCATCAGAAATATGCAGAATATCTAACTCCTCACCAACTTACATCAGAGGTATCGTGTATGAGCTTATTGGAATTGACTCAATAAATAGGATATTTGTGTTGTAAGTTTTTAAATTATTATTTAATTAATTTTGTTTTATTATTATATTTTGATGTAAATTATTATCAATTCAAGTTACATATAAAAATTAATGTTTGTGAGCTCGTGTTCGCACATATCATCCGACTTAATTAAAAATTTGCAAAGTCGTTGTTGCCACTTGCAAGATGATTTCTAATATATTAAGGCGATGCGCGAGTCGTTTCAACAAATTAGTGCATTTCATATCATTTCGTTCGTTCGTATGTTTTCAGATTAATAATATATGACTGAAGCTGAGGAATAATTTAGGCTTTTATATCGTTACAATTATCCAGAGGAACTAAGTAGTAACAAAAATACAATAATAAAAGATAGCTCAGATTTAACACGGGGTTCCTTTGGAACGTGAAAAGCCATTATCAAGCAATGATGGCTCAGCGGTAGCGTGTACGACTTCGCTTCGATTGACGTGAGTTCGAATCTCTGCAATGAGCCTGAGCTTTCGGTGAAGGAAAACATCGCGAGGAAACCGTAACACTTTTTCTAATGCCCTCCTGGCTAGCTACCACCCTCAAGTTGGAAATCTGTCGCCAAGCACCAATAGGTGTGCTCCAGCAGGTGGCATTTGAGGGCCAGTGTTGCATTAGGCTTAGCGTGTTGCCATCTTGTGCCACATTGTCACTTAAGATCAGGTGAAGATATGACCATAATGTTAATCCTATAACGATAAAAAAAAGCATTTTACGTGAACGAATCTAAGAGCACGTACTAATAAAGATGTAAAGTTTATGAGTATGTTTGCAGGAGATAATCTCTTCCTGATCCGATTATAAGATTATTTAACTAATAGGCAATTACATTATCGTTGAGTATAAAACATCACTACAGATGTCCCATTTGAGGGAGTTATTTAGCTAGCGACGAGAGTATTAGATATTCCTCTACTATCAAGCTGTAGTTTCATTTCAATATTATATTTCACCCAAAAGTTTCACCTTAAGCTGATTGTTGGTGAAGTATTTACGCCAATCGACATAGTATTCAGTGATGCTTTCACAGCGATCTGTTTCCTTCTACGTATAGCTTGAAATAGATGTATTGAATAGCTTATTTGTATAATCGGAGAATCATTGTCACCCAAAATTTGAGTAATGTCCCAGTATATAGATTACTGCAATTATTTGTGTATGTTATAAATGAAATTATCAATTTTTATTAGGTGACCAACAAAGTTCAATATTTTTGTAAATGTGACCTTAATTACATGAAACGACGGCATGCCCACTAAACGTTATTATATTGCATAATTATTAAAATTAATATGTTAGAGCAGCTGTATAAAATACAAATATTTAGGTATATGTGAATATAAGCAATATCCCAAAAAATTAATAAATATTTCGAGTATTATGGTGACATCTATTGTATTCGATGCGGGTTATTAAACAGTTTTGACTTACATATCGATACTTTTGATGTTTGTGTTGGCTATATCGATTACAGTATATTAAATGTGTAATGAATTCGTCGGTAGCTCCGTTAATCTGTAACAAAAAAAAACACAATGAAATGGATGTTAATTGTCAAGCAATAATTCTCGATGAAGAATGGAGATGTTGGGATATTATTAGAATTAATTTTATTTTATTAAATTAAACTTAATAAAAAATTATATTTATGATAATAAATATTGTTATGTATAAAATAATAAATATGCAAGGTGGTAGGGCATTTTCTAATGCCCGCCTGGCTAGCTACCATCCTCAAGTTGAAAAATCTGCCGCCAAGCACCAATAGGTGTGTTCCGGCAGCTGCACTTGAGAGCCAGTCTTCCACTAGGTTACCATCTTGGGCCGCATCGTCACTTAACATCAGGTGAGATTGTGGCCACTACGCCAAAAACTTATAACGATAAAAAAAAATGTTATTTTTAAAAATAGTAAAAGATATATATATTCCAGTTTCAAGATTTTGATCAAATATTATACACGGAAAATAAATGTTCATTACATATTATGATCGGCTAAATGAATTGCCAATAATACGAATAAAAATAAAACTACGAGACGAAAATAAACTAAAGTCCAATAAACATTTGCAGGACACCTCTAGTATAATATACAGCAGATGATAAATATAAGATATATTTGAGATCGGATAACGGATTATATTTGTATAATACTGTTAAAGCGGCCGAGTAAAATTTTAATACTTCATAAATAAACTGGCACGAGTCTTTGCCACAGACGTAGATACGTAGGGGAATTCGTGAGTAGGTGTTAATGTTATTTAGGATGTTTTGGCCGTTTCTCAACGCTTAGATTTCAATGTACAAATATTTTCTATTATTATTTTAGTTAAAGTCGTGGTGGTCGAGTGGTTTGGACGTTTGGAACGGCAGAATATCGATTCGATGTCGGCAGGTTTGAACCAATGAAAATGTATCGACGAATTTTTCGGAATTCACTCGTTTTAATCGGTGATATTCCGATTTCCGGCATGAAGGAAAACATCGTGAGAAAACCGGAACGCCTGAGAAAATGTTCTTGTAGTAACCACTGTGTGTGAGAAAAATAAACAACGATGGTTTTCTCGCCGTTTAAAGTCGTCAAAACGTCGTGGACTGGCGTGGTGATTAACCCTTTGCTTTCATTCAGGAAGAGGCCTCTTTGCCCAGTAGTAGAATTACGTGCTGATAGTTTTTACAGTAGAACTTGGCAAAGAGGTAAACATATATAAGATAAATAAAATGATTTATTACTAGTAATGAATGACAAGTTTTACACGAATCCTAGTTTCGTAGATGTTTTTTTTATCGTTATAGGTTTGTCGTAGTTGCCACAATCTCACCTGATGTTAAGTGACGATGTGGCCCAAGATGATAACATGCTAAACCTAGTGGAATACTGGCTCTCAAGTGCAGTAGCCGGAACACACCTATTGGTGCTTTGCGACAGATTTTCAACATGAGGGTAGTAGTTAGGTTGGGAGGGCATAAAAGCCCTACCACCATGTTATGGTTTCCTCACGATGTTTTACTTCACCGAAAGCTCAGGCTCATTGCAGGGATTCGAACTCACGTTAATCGATGCTAAGTCGTACACACCACCACTGAGCCATCATTGCTTCATGTTATTTGTTACAACTTTAAATAAGCAACTTCGCTTGAGATATACTTAAGGTTTTTTATGTGTCTACAATTAAGAAAAAATTCTATTCATTTCGTTTAATCCAATATGGTCTTCAAAATAATAAATAAGTCCAATTATGGACGCAGGTAGCAAGTTATATTTATTTGGCGTAACGAAACATAAATAACTCGAAACATTTTATAAACATGATGAAGTTAACCTTTAATGATAATATTGTGAATTCGTTTTACAAGCTTTTTTAATGTGTTAAAAAACTAATGTTTATTGTTATTAAATTAAAATGATGTTTATTTATACAAATGTAATTTATTTGTACACAATTAAAGTCAATGGTTAGCTTCATCACGTCGCAATTTCGCTAAGTTTATAATACACGCAAACATGCACGCGAGTCCCTTAACTGAATCCTTTACTACTTTACTTTAAATAAGTATAAAATCAAAAAATGATTTGTTAATTAATATCATATATATTTTTATAATTTAACTTGTTATTATACATTTAATATAATTTAATTTTTGGTAATTATTTATTACGTATTTTCCTAAAAAATAATATTTGTTGTAAATAAAAGTATAGAGTATGTTTATGTCAAATCGTTTAGTAAAATTAGGTTGGTGCGAGTAGTGCCTCAAATTACACTTGAGCTAGATGACAATTTTTGTTTCGAAGAAATAGGCTGTAAATGATAACCAATGGTACCTTAAGTCACTAACTTAAAAAAACTATATAATAACGTTAAGTATTCAATAAGAAGAATTAATTCATAATTGATGGTGATTGCGGGATGGTGGATACTGCCAGTCTGGGTCGCCACCAACATGCATATACGGGCTATTTTTCAAGTAGTAGCAATTTTTTTCATTGTATACATGAGATACATATTGATTAATCTGTGATAAAAAACATTCAAGCTTACGTATAATAAGTTTCCAAAAATTTCTATAAATGTCCGAATTATGGTCAATGTCTGTGTAGATAATACGTACAGTCGATCATTGTGGCGCTCGTATAAACAATTTACGTCAAGAAAGAATTTACATTGTCAAAAACTTACCTATGAAATCAGTTCCTATTACACTTTCCACTTTATTTTCACTGCAAAGATAACTTTATTTATTGATGATATTTTAATAAATGTTCAAAATGGAGTCAATTACTCTCGATACAAAGCTGGGCTTGTTTTCGTAAATTGTTTATAACCGTTTTTTTAACATATTTTTCACTTCACCAAATCCAGTAATTATTTTATTGCATAGGTCCTCATAACTTTGTGCCTCTTCAACGTAAACACGTCTTTTATTAAAAGACGCCCCACAAATAAAAGTCTAAGGGAGTAAGATCCTTGCTGGACACGGTACAGGATCCCCGCGCCCAATCCACTTGTCACCATATTCACTATTTAAATAATCACGTACTGCACTTGAACACTGAGGCGGAGCGCCGTCATGTTGGAAAAAGAAATTGTTTATTAGTGCTAACGGCACATCATCCAATAAATCCTGTGTAACATAACGTAACATATCCAAATAATTACCGCCCGTTAATCGTCCTTCAATAAAGTACGGACCCACGATTACGTTAACAATTATTTCGGCCCTAACATCAACGCTAAATTGATGATGACATTTTTGATAACATGTATTGTTCCATGCTCACTGCCAAGTAATGCTCATTATGACTGTTGTAAAATCATAGACGCGTAAATAGGGCTTCTTCAGTCCATATAATGTTTACGGAGACAAGATTTGAAAGTAAACACTCGCAAAAATGGACTCGATGTTGCCCATAGTCATCATGGACGGTTTGTACCCGTTGATAATTGTATGGGTGAAATCGCCGGAGCACCGCGCTGCTTCCGCGCACGCAAACCAAGCTCTTGTCTTTAACTAGTTTTGTGAATATTGTTCATGTATTATGTTTTTGAAGAAATATCGATCAAATGTTTTGAAAATTTTACATTTTTATTTTACCAATGGAGTAGATTCTGAACCTTCTGTGCAAATTTAGCTACACCTTGAAAATAGCCTTTATATTTTTACGTTTCCATATTACTGTTCTTGGATTGTACTATGCTTGCACAGTTTTTCGGGTATCTATGATGATGGTAAGAATTGGATGCGGTATTTGTTACTTAATAATAATAATTCTTTATTAATCATAGTACAACAGATAAATATGACATGTCCACTGTGCTCACAATATAACTAACTAACTACAATGGCGCAGCGACCCAAAGTGGACCTTGGTCTCCGATACTAAAAAACGCCATCTCTGTCTACATTGCGTCGTCTCCCGCCACTCATCGGCTTGGAGTTTTCGTAGGTCTTTTATACAGCGTCGAACCATCTGTACTTGGGACGTTTGACGGGTCTTCGTACAATTATTTTGCCCAGATACGATTTTTTGGTCTCTCGATCCTCTCCCATTCGCTCAATATGACTGAGCCACCTAAGACGGTGCGCTTTAATTTCGCCGATAATCTTTGGCTCGTCTATCATATGTTCGATTTTCATGTTTTTGTGTATCCTCCATGCCCTGTCTTCTCTCTTCGTTGGTCCCAAGATTTTTCTAAGTATTTTTACTGATTTAGTTTTTATAGTGTGCTCACAATATAGTACAATAGAATTAGTGCAGTAATTAACGAAGGCCAAGTCAAAAAATTAAACAACGGTGTGTATTATTTAAAAATAAATGGAGATGTAAATCCCCTTGAATTTTTTTATTCGAAATGCATATATTATTTTTATATGCTACAACCATAGATTAACTAGATAACGTCGGCGTAACTCCTATAAAAAGCGGCAATAAAAAATAAACCCGCATAGGCGTACTCGAGTCAGTGTCATACCGACAATACTGTCACGTTTCAAATAGTTACTACATAATTATTATGATATTAAGATGGTGTAGTCTACGAGCTAATGTAGGTACCGTGTACTAGGTAGGACAGTATTTAGTTTAAACGTAGCGGAGAGCAATCATTAATCTATGGCTATGATATTATTAGTAAAATAAAAAATGTAATTTTATATAAAGTTTTAGGGACACATTTCATGTACTCGAATACGCGACTCGGGGAAACGCGTGTGTACTTTATGCAATAAATCAAGTTCTTATTGCCGAATATTTCTTATTTTAAACAACCCCAAATAATAAGTAACTCAAGAGCACAGAAGTGCTTACAAAGTCATTATTATATTGAAATCTAACTCATTTAAAATTATTTCCATCCATACAAACGAGTATCTCGGATCGGAGACTTTACGAGAAGAACAAATCCTCACGAATCACAAGCGCGGGTTGAGTTAATGACTAATAACACAAGATCTGGTTACGTGAACTAAGAAATCTACTCGTAAAATAGATCATCTGGTTTTCGTAATGCGTTTACACGTTATATTTATCGGGATATGGCAGAATTATTCAAATATAATGTACTTGTATCGTCGCAAGCCCTAAGCGACATTTCGATAATGGATATGTTGCAGACGTTTACAGTTATTAGTATTTTATATAAAGGACTAGTAAGCACTTGGGGGAATTTAGGGATGTCGCTAATGCTCTAGTAACCGTATCTTTTTTCCTCCTTTATAGGTTCAGTGTTTAGACATAATCTCAGCTGGTTTCAAATGCAGCTGCCGGAAAACAACTGTAGGTAACAGATTTTCAACTTAAGGGTAGTAGCTAGCCATGCGGGCATTAGAAACAGTCCTACCATCATACTATGGTTTACTCACGATTTTTTTTAACGAAAGCTCAGACTCATTTTAAGTATTCAATCAGCGAGGGGTGCATTGATTATCAAGGAGAAACTCACGTCGATTGACGTAGTGTCCTTACACGCTACCACTGAATCGTTGCTATTCGTTGTTTGGGAGTTACTTATATTAGGATCTGAGGCCTCGCCGCTGTCGGAAAGTCATCTAACTCTAATGAACCGTAAACTGCTTCATCAACAGTTCATGAAATTCCTGGGGACGAAGATCGTCAGTGGTCAGAACTCTAATCCATCCTAATCTAGATGGAAATAATGCAGCTTAGATTCTTCAGGGGTGGGGTGATAGATCCGATCCTACAGCATGGAGCCTTCCAGTCTGCTACTTGCGTGATACAGCGACTCTATTATTCACTGGTAGAACATACACCACATTGCTCTTCACAGCTGCATACTTATGCTGCATATAGTAAGTATATAGGTTATGTAAGCTTTTTTTATAAGTTAGACTTAGAAAAAGACCGACCGATAAGCTAAACACATATACGCATATTTTTTAATATGAATAGTTAGAGTCAATTCGCCGAACCATATGTAATGGCTCTTCCGAATTTCGGTTACTTTGGCAACTTACCAAACTTGCGTTGGCCCAAAGCCCGATAAAGCCAATAAGACCCAACAAGCCAATAGCGCAGTTCGTTCAAAAATAACAGGTTGGAATAAGGATAGGAGAGTGCCGCGATCCGGGGTTGCATAAGTTATCGAAGATCTTTCTGAGTGTGAGATTTTCATTATCATGATTTTGTATTGTTACTGTGTAATGACTAACACTAAGTGATGTTGGAGAAGTAGGTCGAGGTACTAATTAAAAATAAATAAATAATATAACCAAAATATTATCTAATTTCTCACATTTACAAAATAATTAGATTTTAGTTAAAAAAATCTAATTGTACAGACAGTCTACTACATATAAACGGTTATTTTCTTGAATAAAATTATGTTTCCCTGTTACCGTGCTTGATGTTAGAAACTGCCTATGATTATAGACGCGGCTCTTTTATGATCACTCAAGGTTTTGATGTTTTTATTCAATAATTTTTGCGTTGCTTGTCAGGTATCTAATAAAACTGGTGTATACCGCTTGTTAAATGTTCATAGATGACAGATTTTCTAGTAGATGAAGATCTATCTTCGTAATCATAATGTCCATTTAAAACAGTAGCCTTATTTTATATTCGAAAATATTATTGTCTTTTTATCCATCTCACTATGTACGCCTGCATAGGTTTATCTGACCATATAAGAATATTTCATAAAAGTGGTTGATTGGTTGTTAAACAGATTTACCTATTTATTATACCGCAGGTAAAACAAAGCAAGGATTTGTTGAAAATTAACTGAGATGACAGGGATTTAAATGTGTTTATGGAATTTATGTCAGTTTTGAAGTGAAGGTCACGAGAATTGGTAATCGAGCTTACGATAATATACTCGTAAAGGAATACGCGTGTTTGATTTTTAATTTTATTGTATCACCCTAAAATGTTTCGTTCATCTATCGCATGTCGCATTACAGCTGGCCGTGGAGTAGGGAACTGTGAGACTCGAGGCGAAGATGAAGTTATTGATAGAATAATTGAAGTTGACAACGATTCAATAATTTAATTATTATTTTATATTATTATTATTAAAGTGAAACTTTTATTCTATCGCCCAAAAATGTTTCGTTCATCTATCGCAAGACGCATTACAGCTAGCCGTAGAGTAGGGAACTGTGAGACTCGAGGCGAAGCGTAGAGTAAGGAACTGTGAGACTCGAGGCGAAGATGAAGTTATTTTATTTTTATCTTTAAAGTTTTATTGGCGTCGTGGTTTCATAAAACCACTCAATAATTTTTATTATTATTATTATTATTTTAAGTTTAACTTACATCGTGGTTTCATAAAACCACACAATATTTTTTTTATATAGAAGCACGGCTAAGTAACGGCACTGTGTCTGATTGAAGCACAGAACAATTTTTATACACTGGCTAACTCCGAAACGCATAAATCAAAAGAGACTTACAGTGACGGATTTTAACACCATGTGAATGGTGGTTGATACCCAGTTTGGTAAAATACTCAACCATTCCACTTGATTACTTGATATATACCGGCTGATCCCAGACCATGATACGCTTAGATGACACGCCTAAGCTTGTCACTATGGTATTTTTACGTATGTTGTATGGCGGTCGCGATCACACACACACACACACACAAATTTTTTGAGACATTTTTTGTCCTCCTACTACCTAGAGTTTAAAATAGCAACAGAAATGAGTAAATTCAAACAGGCGATGTCGGTAGAGATACCTAGTAAGTGTATAACGATGAACCTGTGTTTAAGAAAATTTATTAAAATGCAGATTTTATTACTATGTAAGGTGTAGATTTAATTATTCCAACTTAATTTTTAAATCTCGTTCTACCGGTTACTTGGACCGCCTTGAGTGATAGCCTACTATTAGCAGTAAAATAAATTAATATAGAAGAATTAATTGGCTACAAGCGTTATCTTGTCGTCAAAGTATTCCACTGATTACCAGTCAGTTTGCAGGACTATTTGATTCATCCATATAATAAAGGAACAAGTTCTTGCTAACGAGATATCAATAAACACTCGAAACTACAATAGTACGGTTTATCATCGATTGGTTGATGAAAACGTTAATGTGCGCAAATACATCGTAAATTTCTTTGCTATTTTCGCCTGGTATTAATTTGATAACTATTACTTATTAAAATTATCAATCAGTTCTAGGCTGAAGTAGCATAGTAGTTCCAAACTATTTATTAGCTATATATTAAAAAGTAATGTATTTGTTTAATTTAGGGGACATATGAAATACTTTATGTAATATTACCTATTCAAAACAAAATCATATATCAATTAAGTTTCCACTCATTACATATTACTTATTGTTTTACGTAATTATTATTGAAGTAATTTTAAGGAAAAGTACTCTTCTAAAAACATTATCTTTTGCTTCTTATCTTTACCTATGTAAAGTGCATGTGTAATATGTTTTCGCTGTGTAACAGCTGTGCAATATGTTTTCCTTTTCCGCTCTGATCTATCAACTATCCTCTCAGAATTAACACCATACATATACACATATAGTTCCTTACACAATCCATCCATACCTTCTTCGGTCTTCCTCTACTCCTATATATTATACTAGCTGTGTTTCACTCGCGTATAAGTTAAAAGAAATCGCTGATTGATGAGTTTTAATACTTCAGTATAGACAATATTTTTCTCGGCCATAGTTATGTGTCACAACCTGTCGTTCGCGCCACTATAGCTACAGTCATTGACCCGAGCCTTCCATTACCTTTCAAACTAGCGTCCAAATTACATGCTAAATGGCAAAGTTTCTCTTCATAAAATTATTTTAATGATGAAGTAACTTTCGTTCGTAAGGATTAATATGCCATGCCTAATAATAATGCTTATAAATCATTTTTACATTTTCAATATTTTTTTGTCGCTAAATACCTTATTGTGGCTTATGTATAAGAGATAGCCATATGATATCGCGGACTTTTGTTCTGTACTAAGAAGCAATATTTTTGTAGAACTTTGTATTTATGTATCACTAACCATTACGCCAGCGCACGCGGAAAAATCAGTTCAGGATGCGCTGTTTCTTCCGACTTACTTAACATAATATTTTAAGCCTAATATTTTAGGCTAGCTGAGAGGCGTAGCCTAGTGTTAGATAGCCTATATTATTCCACATGATTCTAGCTATCATGTTTTAACGGATCCGACTGGTAGTTCCAGAGATTAGCGTATTTAAACAATTAAACAAAAACTCTTTCGCTTTATTATGTTAAGTATAGTATGTAAGTGTGAAGGAGACATTTTTTTCTCGATCTGACTATACTGTGAGCCATAAGAGCTCAGGAGCCTCGAACGGCTTTTACAGCTTCACTGGGCTTGGCGGCGAGCGCTTAAGGCACTCAGCAACGAAGTGTGAAGAAGATGTTGTATCAGCGTTTTTATGTATGAGCGCAAAGTGTGTGAGCGGCGATCGGCGGTTACTCAGATACTTTACAGGGCGTACTGTCCGGCCAGAGGGCAATGCGTCTTAATATCGAAGCTTTGGTAAATAAACAAGTCGGTTAATATAAAAATAAGGCTTATAATTTAGGTCAGTCGCAGTAGCTCACAAAGTTAAACACAGTATACTAGAGTATTCCTACAAGAAATATTTCTTTTGGCGGGCTGAGTGGAGTGCGACATGATAATAATGAAATAAATATTTTATAAAAATAAATTATTTTTACTAAATTATTATTTTTGCACAATACAAAATCAAAGTCAACAAATACTTTATTCATTTTAGGCCCTAAGAAGGCACTTATGAACACATCAAGAAACTCGATTGGGTTATCTTTTTTTTACTTTACAAATAATATTTACAGTTAATAATCACAATAAGAATTTAGTGGATGCACAGAGAGGGAAAAAAATTCCAGACATAAGTCACGAAAATTAATTAATTTCCTTTATTAGTATTGTCGTCGATAACATCATATTTTTGGTACGCGAGATAACATCTTTGGAGCATAACATCTTTGTTTTACGACAAAGAAGTATTTATAACTTCTTACATGCGAATATCAGTACGATATGTTTTTTTTAGTTAATCACCATAATCCAATTGCGTTTGCCGCTAATTTTTATACTGTCATACTGTTCAACAAATTCACTGTACTTCGGAATGTAGTAAAATTACGTACGAGATTTTATGGTGAGATTCTAATGACGTGATAGCCGACATATATAAGTGAAGGAAGTCATGTCATCACGTTGCCCTAGCAATTATTGGATTCCACACCAACTGTATGCTCTCGATAAAAACGTGTTGCTACCAACAGGGACCGGTGTAATTATTCAGATAATTAATGCGAGAATTTCGCGACTCTTTATAGAGAATCAGGGTTGTTCAAATCACTTCACCGAAATCATACTTATGAGATAGAATAGTGTTTTGTTGATGTCTACGAAAATAATAAAGTAGTACATAAGGTAAAAATTTGGAAAGTTTTAACTTTTTTAATCAAATTAATCGGTTTAAGTACACAATTTATTTTAAGTTTTAGTTTATTATTAGTTAAAATTTTTAACAAGCTATTGCATACATTACAATTTATATTTCAGTTATGATGGATGAAAAAAAAATACAGGCATTGGTTTGCATTGGTACTACCACGTACTATTGTGTGAAGAGGTCTCGGGTTCGATCCCAACACATGACTCACTTGTATAGATATGTATAGATATATCGGGTATTTAGCCACAATAATATAAGCTTTGCTTAGTTTGGAATTAAATGATCATGTGTGAAATTATGTATCTATATTAAAAAAAAATTATCTATATAAAAGTCATATAATCAAAATGTTTTAAGTAATTATAAACAAAGCTTTTAAAGGATTGTTTATTATTAATTACAAAAACCTCCTCTGTCTTACACGAAACTAAGTTGAGTTATTTTTAATTTCGTTCAAAAATCTTGAATATAAAAAATCACTAACTTATCTAATTATAATCACATATAATGTTCTAAAATAATAAGCGAAGTTCATAATGACACTTATCCATATCCATGGACATTGAAAAAAAATTATATTAACTAATTGTCCTTGCTAAAATGCCTAAAATAAAGATTTTTTATTGAAACACGTAAAATTGTTGGCACTGCAACTGATGTACACAGGCATAGTATCATGAGCACATATAACGCGCACAACAATTTGAACACAGAATAAGAGAATAAATGAGTATACAGTATCATGCGCACGATTGAGTACACAAAATCATTTGCACAAATAAGTGAATTAATGTATACTAAATTTAGCCTATTAAATGCACATATAACATAAATAATACCAATAATAGAGTGTTAAATTGTTTAGATTTAAATCATTTATTAATTTAAAATCCATGGGTATTTCCCCGATTGCCGGCAATAAGCTGCGACTTCATTCCGGGTAACCCTAGGGTGTCGACTCTAAGTGCCTAGCATTGTTATTTTACCCAAGTACGGACATAGATTGACTTAGTCTATGTTGATTATGATCTGTTTGTTATGTTGTGTTCGTTAATTTTTTGCCTATTCATATGAAATATGGTATGTTGCTTCAGTAAAGAAACAGTTGATTTGTAGCTTCAACTGGTTAGCTTCACTCATTAAGCCATTCACACACTGCTAAAATCTTTTTGTTTCCGATAATAACTATGATAGTTTAATCGAGCCATATTAGCATGGCAGGCGAATGATTTATTGTTAATTGTATTACTTGGTCTAAAGGCGTACATTTAAATGCAACGCATCTGTCATTTTTTTAAATATTTGTTTGGTTTTTGATAAGAAATTATTTTCACTCAATACCTTAACCCCGGGCATGGCATAAATGCTAATTTTACATACATTTTTGTCATTTTTGTGACGCCTGAGAGTCAAGGGGTTGAATAAAAATATAGTCCAAGAATAACGAACAAAAAAATTTGCTACGTCTTATCTTTGACGTACTGTGAAGCTGTGGAACTGTTCCCGGCCAGTGTGTTCCTTCCATCCTACACCATGAAGTCCTTCAGTCATGACGGGAAGAGATATTTGAGCAGGTCGGTATGACAGAGAAGACTGTCGTTGGATTGTAAATCCCACGGTGTTATTGGATAAGACTGTGCTCACCATCAGGCACAGTGTAGTCACTTTGCCGTGCTAAGTTAAAAAAACAACATAAATTTATGGAGAACAAGCCTCCAATTATCATTGTGTAATGTTTTTGAAATGAAAATTCTTTTGGCGCACCGCACACGTTTCCGTAGTAGTAAGTTAGGCTGATCCGTCACGCTCTGAGGTGAAAGGCGCGATCGGGTGAACTCGGGGCCGCCGAGTGTACCCGAGCGAGAAAGATACAGTCAGCTGCTCTTCGCTGTGTTTAGTATATTCAATTCTGCACCTTCTTCTGCTTGGACTTCAGAATTGGAGATTCAGAATTGTGGAAATAAAAAAAAATACATTTACCGGGAGAAAAAGTAACCTATGCCACCTGGCTAGCTACCACCCTCAAGTTCGATATCCGGTTTAATATTTCAAATTATACTATGTTGGCATGGTACATTTCTTTTTCCCGTAACGTACGCTGCTAACAGAATTTACTTATAAAGTTTGTTTTTTAAGGTTACATAATATTTTAAAAGGTCCGATCGAGTTTCCGTCGCACTTATTTTGCTTCCTAGGCCTCCTTTTGTTACACTGAGAGCTTTAATACGGATAATAATTTTTAAAGTCTAAGGGTTGCAACTATGTCTTGTAAGGTTACTTTAATCTAATTTTATTAACTGATTAATTCTTATACATGTCAACACCCATCATCAAATAATATCGTAACCTTAATTACAATAAAATATAACTACCTATATATACGTTAAGCAAATATAAAAAAACGGTATATTTACCAACTCTTATCTCTACGACTAGAAACGGTATATTTAAGTTTTAAGTCTTATCTCAACGACTAATATATCCATTATTACTTGAATAAAATTATCGTTATAAATATTTAATGTATACATAATCGTTCATACATTAATTAATTAGTCATAATTCACTAATGTTGAGTTGAAAGAGCTTTAAAAATATTCACCATCCAATTTATATTTGAATCAAAACACAAAAAAGATGTAATATATTTAGCGGAGCTTGATCTCGTAGATAAGTATGTAATTACAGAAATGTAAGATTTTTCATTTCTGTAATTACTAAATTAGGTTTGATTACATTGTATTGGTTAAATATTACTTATTTTCAAACTTGAAGTTGAAGATTTAATATATATTTTATGTTGAAGTTTTTGAAGGTAATTTACAAAGTGATGTTCAGCTTTTGTTTTGTATCCGCGAACTTAAGTTATTCAGGTTGATTTATGTTACTTAAATTTGGGGTTTAGAGAGAAAAAACATTAACAAATAAATAAATAATTGTATGTCAGAAACTCATTTAGATTTAAGTACTAAGTTAATTGGAAATCTTTCTGGTTCTAGTAATTCAAGTATGTATTTGTTATTATAAAAAACATATACCATGTATGTAAGATTTTTTTACCCAATATTGCGGACCAAAACTCTGTTGTAAAAAATAGTGTTTTTTTTTTAAATTTAAGAATACATCTGTACTTCTATCTGTATATGTTAGATTTTTCCCAAATTTCCCGATAGATCTACTCTATGTAAAGGACACTGATCACGAATATGCCTTTTTTCGTATGTCTGGTTGTATCTTCGGGTTTAAACCAAAAAGGCTTTGACCGATTCTTATGAAATTTTGTACACATGAAGATTACGTCATGGTTCTTTTGATAAGTTATAAGAATTTTCAATACCACTCATAGAAGTCGTAAAAACCGATATTTTAACCGATTTTGATGAAATTTTGTGCACGGTAAGTATAAATCATTTCATGATTCATGGGATGTAAGAATTGTCAATAATACTTTTAAAATTTGTAAGGAATACAAAAAAATAAATTTGTACTAATTCTCAACCGATTTTAATGAAATTTTGTACACAGAAATCATATGATATTCAATAACTGACAGTAATCATTATAATACTTTTAGAAATCATTAAACAAAATCTATCGTTTTTTCATTGCAAATTGTACGCTCGAAGAACATGTCATTCCTCAATTAATAGATTATATGAATTGTCAATAGTAATGAGTGAAAACATTTATTACGGGATGAAAATAATTACTGCGTAAGAAAAGGGGTCCGGGGCACTGCTACTTACTTAATAAAACTTAAGAGTGACTAATAACGCACAGCTTGCACCGTTGGCTCTAGAAACAAGAAATGATTGAATTTTTTTTATATGACGTAGGTGCGCACTTTTAAAGGATTTTTGTTAAAAAAATCTTCAAAGTAATTTTAATTGAAGATTAAAAATAGGATGATGATGGGAAAACCCAACGAGTACTCACAGTTAGTAGTAAATAAACAATTATGACAAAGTGAAACAAAAGGTATCTTTCAAAAGGCATTATGTGTTGGTACATAAAAAAGGTTATTATTTTTTACTTATGATCCAACATATTTTAACATACGATACAATTCCACGATTGATAAATGCGGTAACAATTTTCAATCAAGAGGACGGGGGCGATAGGTTTTAAAAAAAGGAAGTATTGTACAAAATATTAATGCAAAGTTTTAGCTTTGTAACATATATTATGTTGATATATTTATACATGGTATGTACTTTGGCAAGCATTAGTTTCCCACTCATCATTATCATTTCAGCCGAAAGACGTCCACTGGTACATAGGTCTTCCCCAAAGATCGCCACAGGGTCCGGTCCTGTGCTGCCAGCATCCAGCGGCTTCCCGCAACCTTTTCCAGGTTGCCGGACCTCCGTGTGGCGGGTCTGCCTACGCTGCGTCTTTCGATACGTGGCCGCCACTCGAGAACTCTTTGGTTCCATCGGCCATCCATTTTACGAGCTACGTGGCCCACCCTCAGCCACTTAAGTCTAGCTATTCTTAGAGCTATGTCGCTGACGTGGGTTCTCATGCGGATCTCCTCATTTCTTATACGATCACGTAGAGGAACTCCGACCATAACTCTACTGTCCCACTATTTTTTTTTATGTATTAACAAAAATAGATTTATCTATACGGAACTATTTAATTCTAATATCAACCCTAGGGCAGTAAAATAACTATAGCATAATGGGCGACCATATTTAGTATCGGGTCTATAATAAACTTAGAGGTCGAGGTGGTCCGACACTAAATAAACGTCTGAGCTGTTATAACTCGGGGTAATGCTCCGATTTCCAGTTAAATTGAAATGTATTACAAGTGAAACGGAATGCATTGTCGTTGTTCGCTATTTGTACCGTTGGAAGAAAAATTTATGTTTATATATAATATATATTTCTGTGTCCAGGAATGAGATTTATCGAATTCATCTATAATATTTTTAAGAACATTAGCTGGCCGGCAGACGTTTTGCTCTTTGCTGAAGTTTATGGTTTGGCTACAGCGCCACCTATAACATAGCTATAAACCATCGTCTCAAAACTCAAAAATGTGATTATGAGCTCAATCGGTCAAGTCGTTCACAGTCGACGCATACAAGATTTTCTTATATAAGATTAGTTTTGCCCGCGCCTCCGCTCGGGTGAACTACAGAATGCCGTCAGTCGAGCGTGAATCATGCTGCCCTCGTCCAAAAGATGGAAGACAAAAATGCTTTTTGAGGGTGATTTTGTAGGTCTTGTTAAGATCTACAATTATGTAGAATATTAATTTGATATATCTCATGCATTTAAGCGCCCAAAATGCACCTTGTTAACTTGTTTAAATGCTACTTTATATTACAAAATATATCCTAAAACCTGGCCAGCTATGAATTAAAATAAAAAACATGTAAATCGACTAAGTGGTTTTCTTGTGAAAAGAACATAAACGGACAGAGAGACGTTAAGTTTTATAATATGTATAGAAGATATATAAATTCATAAATTAAATTCGGTAGATTTAATTTCGTATATTTATAAGGTGTAACCTTTGACTACATTTTCACCTAATGTTAAGTGACTATTTGACTTAAAATGTTAAGACGCTAAGCCAGCTTCATGAAGGTGGTATTATAGTTGCTTGGTGACAGATTACAACTTGTAACTAGTTAAGGTAGCGAGCCAGGTGGACATTAGAAATTAATTGTCCTACCACCATACTATGGTTTCATCACGATATTTTCCTTCACCGAAAGCTTAGACTCAGTGTATGGATTCGAACTCACTTCGATCAACGCTGTATCCGTACACGCTACCTGCTTCTTTTAATTCATTGCATTTGAATAAAGCCATGACCCATGACGTTCTATAGGTATCTTATGCATTATGATAAAATTACGTATTCAAATTTTATTTACAAATATACATTAACGTTTTACTTATATATTTCTAACTAACGGTGCCCTACGGCTGCGCATGTATTTATTATGCAAGCTTGGGCCACATCGTCACTTATCAGCAGCTGAGATTGTGGCTAAACCTATAAAAAACATACAGGCGGAAGCTCAAACTTTATAACATAAACAAACAATGCGAACTTATCTCGATGTCTAAATGTACTGTTTATGTCGTAAAACAGGCTGGCGAGGTGAACTTAACATATGAATGACTTAATCAACGTGCCCCGACTTTGTACAACTTTCTTGAATGTACATAATAAAATATTTTTACGAGCCGAGATATCTTTATAATATGCTTATAATTATCAGTTTATTAGCCACTTACTTATTATGTTGTGTTATCATTAGCTCGCGCATTTAAATTTTGCTTTAAAAATGAAATTAAAAATTGCGTTATATTTGTTGCCGCTTTATAACGTAACATGATTTCTTCTTATCATGCCCAAAGAAATTTATTGTGACGTCATGTTACGCGTTACGGTACGTTGAAGTGCAACTTTTTTGGGCGTGGTAAGGAAAAATTTGCGTTATGTTACGAAATTATTCCTCACCGGAGTCGAAGAAATTTTACTTAAAACAAAATATAAGAAATAGCTTTCTTTGTATTCTTGTTGTTCCATCTTTCTTTTACATTTCCTAAATTCTTCTTACTTAAAAAATCAAATGCAGTAAATTTAAAAGACTTCAATGAGTATGCTACCGATACCCCGGTTTGGATGTACCAATAAACGGTCTTTATAAATCAAGCAGGATCGACTTAGCGTATTTTATGAGATTCTCTTTTGTATACGAAAGCGTACATTGGAACATTGGCAAGCGAGCATTTTTTTACCCAACTGCTCAGAAGAAGCGTTGTGTTGTATTCTTGCGGTGTTTCCAGAGCTCCTTGGAGTAGAGGGTTCAATGTCGGCAACGATACCTATGGTATTACAATCGTCCATAGGCTACGGTAGGCTCTTACCATCAGGCGGGCTATATGCCTGTATGCCAGCTTTGTAGTATAAAAAAAAACAGTGCCGTAAATATGCCATGCTACTATTAAAAAGTTTTGAATTTAATAGTTTTTACTAAACTATATCCAATTGATACAAATTAGTGGCATTGCAAGATGCATGTCCTAAGAAAAATATTATTTAACCAACACATTAAACGATGTTATAACAGGCATATGCCCAACCGTGGGACGTGGTGCAAATATGTGAATACAGCAAACGGTGTGAGCATCCTACAATGTAGTCAGACCGCAATCTCTGAGTGTGGGCGGTGTGTGACAAATTCTAAATATACGATACGATATTGAAACAAAAAACAACGTTGCAAATGTATTTTACTTTGTTGTAACACCATTTGATTGTATTCATATATGCATGGATGTGATAACATTCAAATTCAAATTTTCACAGTTAGTTTTAAACCGCGGATCCTTCTGGAATCTGCAGAAATTTAATATTGAAATTTGATAAATTGAAACATTTGTATGTGATAAAATTAATTTATTGAGAAATTTGACGCCTACTAATATTATAAATGGGTAAGTTTGAATGTAAAAAACATTAAGTTTGTTACTCAATCACGCAAAAATGGCTGAACGGTTTTGGGTGAAATTTTGGCACACTTGTAGTTTACAGCCCTGATTAACACGTAGGATACTTTTTCTGTCGGTAAATTACATATTTTTTATTTCTCTCTGGACCCAATTCTGAAGTCCACGCAGAAGAAGACGCTGGCAAAGCTAGTTATGAGTACAACATTTGTGTGTATGTATACACACACACACGCACACAAATATTACATACAAACAAATTTAAATAAAGACTATGAAATGATAAAATCTCAGGCCACAAGCACATATTAAAATTTTGAACGTATAAATTCAGGATTTTTTTACCTTCAAATTTAAAATGTTAACGCACTTTAAGATGCATTATTGTAAATAGAATTATGATATAGTTTTATTTCTTTTATAAACAAATGGATATTCAAAATGTTTGTTCATCTTTCTGTTTAACCCATTGTGAATGAATACGAATTAATGTGGGTGGGTTATATATTATGGGTTTTCTATAGTGCAGAAATTATTATTTTTATTACTTTATTAGATTTTCTTCTTCACGATACGGCGTGGAGAAGTTCAGAAAATAAATATGGTAATGTATGTATGTGAAAACGTTAAGTATTGATTATTTTTTATGAGATTAAGCTTACGACCCACCTGTTAGTAAGCGGTTACGGTAGCCTATAAAGGCTTGTAATACTAAAAGGAAGGTCGAAATTACTAAAAATGCAAACATCGTAATTAGCCATTGCATTGTTTTAAGCTAATAGGAAAGTACATACAAATTAATTATTATAGTGCAGCTGCCGGAATATACCTATTGGTTCTTGACGACAAATTTTCAACTTGGTAGCTAGCCAGGCGAGAGTCCTTCACCGAAAGCTCAGGCTCATTGCAGGGATTCTAACTCACTTTGATCGACGCGATGTCCGTACACGCTACCACTGAGCCATCATTACTTCAATAAGGATAAGCAAGGAAAATATATGTATGGTCTTGGTGATGACAATTTTTGTCAATTAGTTGTAGTCGAAGTAGTTCTATCAGTAGCGTTAATTTTTTTGGTAACCCTATTCGGGATCCTTAGTGGCGAAGAGAGAGAGAGCTATCGACTGTATGAACGTGAGGTAGTAGGGCTATCATTAATGAAAGTGATGTAGTTAACCATCAAGTCAGTTAGCCCATTCATATGTCTCAAGCCTGGGAGGGAACGGACGCATTTAATCACTGCACACGAAGCCGGTGGCAGGTAATAAATAACTTTCGATACGTTTCAGTATAAATCTTGGGCAATGATTAAAACTTGCTCAACTATGACACTGGTTCTGTTGGCGGCGCTTCTTATATTCTAATTGCATGTTAATCCCTTGTTACAGATTGTAATTTATTGTCATTTGAAATTAATAGTATACGCTCTCATGCTAACGACATGTACTGGTATTAATTAAATTGTTGAAAATTAATTAATCTCATATTCGTAATCTATCAGAATTAATATCAAAAATACTTTATTCAATTTAGGCACAGAAACGTCAAACAGAACGTCAAAACTACTGCTAGTTCGGAAAAATCCCAAAAAACTCGATCAGTTTTATATTTTTTTACCTTTTTATCTAACAGTTTCGTTTATTCATATTTCTCTGTATATTACATAAAAGTAATTTTATTAAGCATTAGGAAAAACGACATAATTTATAAAAAAATATGTACTTCCCAATATGGACAAATTAACAACCATAAAATATTAGTGAAAAGTATGTTAAAATATTATACTAATGTCATCAACATAGTACTTAAAGTGGTGGCTACATTTATAAAACTTTCTTGTTGCATTGTTCATATGTTGCTAGTGCACAATTATCGAACTGTAAAACGTATATCAATCATATTTCGGTTTCATTTTTTTAACATAGCCAGCAATATATACCAGTGTTAGGTTGAACAAATATAACATGATATATTAGGTATTACATTACATCACGTCAGTTGAACATTCATAATTACAACTTGCGTTTTGTATTTATGAGCGTGTACTTGGTATATCCATTTCAATAAACATAATTTTAAGAGATTAAAAATATTCTAAAACATTACCCTGATTTTGATTGACTAACTAAATACGGCAATAAACAAGCAGTTGAAATGACTGCCACAAACTGCGGCTTGCTATAATAAAAAACTGATTTCCCTTAAGTGGTAATATAATCTGATGTTTCAAATACTGCATCTCCCAAGCCTTTATTAAATGTGACTAGACGATCTCTTAGAAATTTACGGCAATGAAGTCTATGTTATACTAAAATTGCTGTTTCTTACTAGAAACAGTTTAAATATTCACATCGTATACTACAAGAAAGATTTTCTGTCTTATTAATGTTACTACCGCAGACGATAAAAATATACTCGTTAGAAAAGGTTTTTTTTTATATTATCCTAAACGCCACAAAAGTATTGTAACTTCAAAAACAAACAAAAAAGTGATAAAGTTCATGAAATTATAATAACAATGGTTAATACTGATAACAATATATATTCAAGAGTGTTTAAATTAAATATCAACGACCAGTCGTCGCTATTGAAATATTAAGAGACAAATGAAAACCTAGTAATTATTCAATATTAGTTAATAATAAACATTCAGAGTTAGACGGTTAAACTGTGTTGCTTTATTATATGTTGTAAAACGTTTAACAATTTATACTTATTTAAGCTTTATAATTGTTTAATTATTGTTATCTCGATATAATATACAAGTATAACCCGAGTACCGTCAAATGATTTTACAGTAGTCAAATAATTACGATATTAATTCTAAAATGTAATCAGGAATCGCCAAATAAACCGTAGTTCTGCTAGAGACTAGTCGTAAAAGTGAACTCCCACCAAATGTGAGAAAATATAGAACTGTAGATTGTTGGGTGTTTGAAATCGCTAATACATAACATTGGTATGGTAATGAAGGGTGTGTCTTCTCTAAGCAAGTGGTTCTCTTCCAGCAGTAGGCATTATCTATACATATAAAACTCAAAGTCTCTCTGTCTATATGTCCGTTTATGTTCTTTTCACGCATAATCAACTTATTCGATTTACACGATTTTTATTTTTATTCATGGCTATGCTATCTGGTTATAGGTTATATGCTATCTGGTTATAGTATATATTTTGTAAGATAAAGTAACATACGAAATAAGTAGAGACTATAATGATGAATCAAGTCGAAAAAAAAAAGAATTTGTGGCGCTTAAATGGCTTACGCTGGGTAAACCATGCGAGATATATCAAATTAATGTTCTACATAATTGTAGACCTTAAAAAAAGACTTGCATAGTCAGCGGTAGTATATATCTATCTTCTAAGGATCACTCACAATTAGCATTTTTGTCTTGCATTTTGAGCTTGGGCAGCACGATTTGCGCGTGCGCTCGACGTATGCCATTCTATGACCTCGCGAGCGAAGCCGCGGGCATAGATAGTTTAAGTCTTATAAATTATTTTCCTAATGTCGTAAATCAATTATAGGAAAGAGTTGTTATGGAACTGAGTAACTTTAACCAAAACTATCGGATATCCAACATATCGGAAATCCAATAAAAAACTGATGATTACCAAAATTATTACAATATAACTAATAATTATTTGAAATAAAGTTTATATTGTTCATCTAAAAATGTTAAAATAATTCCTATTTTCCCTTTTAAATACAAATCTTTAAAAAATGTTATATCAAATTACCCAAAATTATCGGATATATGAAAAATAATTTCATATTCGTATTCATAACTGAAACCGATTATATACTCTTAAGATTCATATTCAGATGTTAATTTCCATATTCGTAACATTCCTAATTTCAGTTATCGCATAACTGTACTTACAAAGTAATGAAAGACTATGTTGCCTATGACAAAATATCGTTCAATCAATATATGATTGAAGTCCGCCGAAAAGATATTTATTTAAGATAAAGGCAACACAAATTGCTATTAATAATCGTTATAAGAACCATCGATGACTATCTAGACTGCTGCTTGACAAGTATTTCTAAACTCCATAATTCTTAATTATTGTGTCAGGATTTTCCTTTTACTTGCAAAAGGTTTTGCTTTTGCTATTGGATAAATAATTTTATAATTGAAAGTAAGTCGATAACTCCATCTAAATATGTACTTATTTTGTAGAAGAATAAAAAGACCTAGAAGTGTCGAATTTTGTAACAGTTATCCTCAATCTATTAAGCTGAAATTTTGCATACACGTTTAATTATAATGACAATGTATGGTTGACTTAGTGACATCATTCTAAATCCAATATGGCGGACTCCCAAAGATAACGAACCAGTTATACGTCACCATACAAAAGTGAAGCTTCTTACCCTTTGATATAAAATTCAATTATTATTAAGTAATATAACTTAATTTCGATATACATACCTAGATCAAACAATTTTAGGACCGGCCACCGTGTGATGCTGTCATTCACTCTATTGGAATTATTTTTGGAATTTGCACCACGATAACGCGACGTCGCATACTACGATCCTTATCTATGAGTTTTTGACCAAAAACAACAGGAATACTATCTCCAGTAGCCTTCGAATTCACCTGATCTTGATTCCTCCGAATTTTTCTTATTCAAGCGATTTAAAAAATCACTTCGCGGAACGCGTTGTTACGAAGATATCGAAGACAGCTCTAATGTACATCCCGAAAACTGAGTATCAGGGGAAGCTGAGTAATTACCATATAAAGTGTAGGTCAGAAAGCGAGAACAAAGTAATTGTGCGAGCGGGCCGTATGGCGCGGCGCTAATTCAACGTTACGACCGTAAAGAGTGGAGCAGTAACCATTAACGTCGAGCAATCTGGCAAGATATAGGCAAGTATGGGAAGCCAGTACAACGATAGTCTGGTTATACGGGTGTGTAAGTGGTGGTGCGGTGGAAAGTTTAACGAATAAATTTAACACGGGTGAAACCGTGGTGCACAGCTAGTTATTCTGTTCCCTATGCGCTCCTAAACCATTATCCGATTGTGATTAAACTGTGATGAGTTGACATGGGTACGCCCGTAAAGGTTTCTGAATTAATACAATTACTGCGTAATAGATGGCACGCGAATCATTTCATTTCTATGACAACGGAAACGAAAACTCAAGCAAAACTAAGATACAAATAAAAATGACGACAGATAGCAGACATTTTATACAAACACGACACATCGTGAAATAATACGCAGCGAGACGGCACTAATATAGTAACAGTGTTTATTGTGGTAGTCTTATTAATAACGTCTTCACTATCCCACTGCTTAAGGTGTGTGCGGTTACCGAGCACATATGTTGCTATCGCGCCTAGTCAATAGTAAAGTCAATAGTACGAATATTAAGTCATTAGTAAGGATTCCATAATCACGACGCGACGCGACTACACGATTCTCCGATTTATATTAAATAGGATCTTATTTACGTTTAACAATAGTTTCAGTTGAACATCTATAACATTTTTAAGTGAACGAAACCGCGGGCGCCATTTAGTATTTAGAATATAACTGTGATGATTCTGAACAGCTTATTCGATTCCAGATAAATCTAATGGTTGTATTAGGTATCATTAATCCAGTTGGAATAATTATAAGATATAATTGTGAAGCGGTTATCTACTCGTACGGTATAGTTATCAATTAATTGAATATCAGAGAATGTAACAAGAAATACACTACGCTAGTTACATTATGATAGAACGATTTGATATCTTTGATATACTTTTAAAATTTATTTTCTCCTACGTTTAATACAAATAAATTTTATAGAAATAGAATTGTTTTAAAGTTTTATTATATTTTGAGAGTTTGTTCATAATCGCAGCTGATGTTATGAGACTATGTGGCCTTATATTAGGTCTTTACCTAAGAAATTGCCGTTTTGTATGAAAAAATTGAAACGATGTTTTTTCATGTATTTTTTATTTGTATTAGTTGAAGTAATCACCCATGCAATCAATGCATCTTTGCCAGCGCAGTGGCAGTTTATTGATGCCCTTCTTAAAGAAATCAGCTGGACGGGAGGCAACAAATTCTTCAAAGGCATTTTGTACTGCCTCTCGGGTATTGAATTTTTTTCTCGCCAAGGAGTTATCCAAATTCTGGAAAAAGTAGTAGTCTGTAGGCGCAAGGTCTGTTGAGTAGGGCGGATGACGGAGAACTTCCAACCCCAGTTCTTGCAACTTGGAGACCATCTGTTGTGCAGTATGAGGTCGCGCGTTGTCGTGCAGGAGCAGCGGAGACGAGCGATTGACCAATGCTGGTTGGAGATGTGCCAGCTTCTCCATCATTGTGTTCAGTTCTTCGCAGTACACATCTGCAGTAATGCTCACCCCGTTTGTTAAGAAGCTGTGATGAATCACACCGGCGCTAGACCACCAAACAGTAACCATCATTTTCTAGGGGTAAGTTTTCGTTTAGGGCATTGTTTAGGTGCTGAACCAGGATCCAACCAACTTACTGAGCGCTTGCGGTTATCAAGCAGAATCCATTTTTCATCGCAGGTTACAATGCGGTTGAAAATTCCTTCATTTGTGTATCTGTTGATCAGTGCAAGGCACGTCTCGGCGCGTACTTCGCGCTGGCGATCATTGAGTTCGTGGGGCACCCATTTGTCAAGTTTTTCTACCTTGCCAATTTGACGCAAATGGACCAATATTGTTTTGACGCTAACGTCGAAAGCTGCTGCTAATTCAGCCGTAGATTGCGTATCATCAGCTTCCACAATCGCCTTTAATTAGTCATTGTCGACCAAAGTCTTCGGACGACCGCGAGGTTCATTTTTCAGGTCGAAATTCCCAGAACGGAAGCGAGCAAACCAATAACAGGTGGTGCGTTGGTTTGTAGTGTTAGCTCCGTAAACGTCGTTGATGTTGCGTACCGCTTGTGCCGCGTTACTGCCACGACGGTACTTATATTCCATAATTACTCGATTTTTTAACGTATCCATGATGACAAAAAAATTGAAATGCGATGAAAATGTAACACTAATCCATAACCAAATGACAACTTTTGGAAAAAGAATTCCATATTTTTAAAATAAAATTAATTTGAAATTAGAATTCTTAGCCCAACAAAAATTATTTTCATTTGAAATGGCCAGTACTGCAGAACGGCAATTTCATAGGTAAAGACCTATTATGTTGGTCTTTCAAGTTCTGCTGTCGGCATACACGTATAGACGCTAGATAATAGAAAATACCCTACCCCAATGCTATGATTTCATCATGATATTTTCTTACAATGAAAGCTCAGGATCCTTAGAATCTACGTTAATGGACGTAATGCGCGACCAAAATACCACTGAGCCATCATTGCTTAAAAAATCTGTTCACTGATGCACTTTAAAGATTTATCCATTAAGAAGACTATTAGGTGCCAAAACCTACGACTTATTTATTTAATAAAGGTAGTTATACACTTTTGTAATACGTGGCGAGACGGTGCTTAGAAACAGTGCTTATTGTAGTCGACTTATTAACAGAGGTCTTCACTAACTAACAGGGAGCGAGAATACCTTAAAGATGGTCGTTACCTGCTTATAAGGTACGTGCGATCACAGATCACACCTGTAGCTATCACGCCCAGTCGACAGTGCAGGTCATAAGTAAAGTCAATAGTACGAATACTAAATCATTAGTACGGATTTCATTATAACATCGATATCGATTTTTTTAATTTAATGTGTGTCATTTATTTATATAACGTGTGTTTTCACAGGGCCCTTGGGTATGTTGTATATGAGTGACGATTTTTGGTTGTATTATTGTGACTGTATCTTTATGTGTGTAGTTTTGTAATTGTTGTAGTGTGTCCTGGTATGTATGTATAATTTTTAAGCTGGATAGTTGTGCAGTAAATGTTCGTGAGTATTGTTGTATATAAAGGTTATATTTCCATTACGTTTGTGTGTTATGTTGTGTCGACATTTCTTGAGTGAATACAGTCTGGCCTGTTTAAGTTTCGTCAAGATGTTTGTAGGCAATGCTAATTAAATTGAAACTGTAAAATTAGAAAGATTTTTGGCACATGTTTTTGGGGTCAAACAAGGTGACATCGGATCATCATTCTGATCTGATCGGATCTGATCTGATAATAAACCTTAACGATTATAATTAAAAACTATCAAATAGGAACCATCTACTGAAGGTTTAATGAATGTTCGCGCGATGGAGAGCCGGTAGTCTGGGAACCTGCTGGGCAGTGCTGGCATAATGAAAGCTGTATTTTCTCATTGGCAGACTAATTAGAACTTGTCAAGTAATGATGTATGGTTTACTTATAATTTTCAATTAAATCATTTTATAAATTGCTTTTACATCTAACATCTATATTAATAAATCTGCAGTCCTGTCTGTACATGTATTTTTTCCATATCATAGACATCTAAAGCACGCGAATATAAAGGACAGAAGAATACTTCTTGTCTTGTCTGTCTGTTGTATGCCCGTCCGGATTTAAGTTAAAAACAGCTTAACTGATTTTTATGAATTTTTATATAAGGGAAAGTGCTTATGTCATTCCTCAAATGATAAGCTTTAAGAAATGTTAATAAAAAAATTAGAAATCGTAAAATCAATAATAATAATAAAAAGGTTATTAACCGATTTTGATGATCTTTTGTACACGGGAAGTATATAAGTCATTCTACAGTTAATAAGATAAATAATCATTCTAGAAATCATAAAAAAATATTATTTATTAATTTATGATAATAATGCTTTTATAAATTATATGAGTAAAAAAATTACTGCGAAATAAACATATGCCGAGTCGCGGGGCATCGCTAATTTATTATAAAACAGCACAGTTTGGTTTCATTTTGAGATACACAATTTTTTGATATACTATTTACAGGCTTAGTTGTAGGCTGCGCGAGAAGGGATGAGATGTTTTCGTTAAAATTTTGTAAAATATACACTTCTCTGGATGTTAACTTAATATAGATTAAGTTCATCGACAACTGCCAACAAGGGTAGGGATCTGTTGAACTGCGCTATCTCCGCTGCCTTAAAGCTCATCCCACGTCGGAAGCGACTGGGAATACACCGACTGATTCCGAAAGTTCTCAACTTTAAAGTAGAAAGACGCACACTGACACTCGACGAGTTAAACTGTCTTTAGGAGAAGTAAATTATTGGTAACAGAGCTCGAATGAGACGGCAGTCCTACTTGAGGTTGGCCGATATAACGAATAACTAATTTTTTTTAATAGTAGTCCGGTGATGGTAAGCACAGTACAATCCGAACACAACATTGACACTGAGAAATCGGCAATTCATCGCAGGTTGTCACAGCCGGCCTACAATACTCTCAGCAACTTGATATATAATGGCAGATCGCAAAACGCGACAAACAAAATAAACATTGTGACAAGTTTATTAGCAAGTGCATTGTACAGGGTGGTTGCGAAGAAGTTGGATACAGATCTCTACCATCTCGATTGATTACTGGATTTACACCGGCTGATCCCGGAACACGATACGTTTGAATGTGCCACTATAACAGGAATTACACCTGGTGTATGGTGGACGCGATCCAGTCAGACACAAATGTCACGTTCTACCACTCAGCAGAAAAAAATTAAAGACAATAAATACCTCTTCGGTTGCCGATAAATTAAATTCAAGCGTTCAATACAGACTAAGGTAAAATTATACAAAACATTATAACAACAGTTAGCCACTAACAAGGGAGAGTCGAAGATAGATTGAAATTACAACAACATCTGTGAATTTATCTCTGTCTTGTTATGTATTAAAGTGGGATTAATTTTATTCAAAGTCTCGGCGCTTCAGATGCGCGGCACGCGACTCTTGTGTCCATGATTTGTGGATTTCGTGATAAAGCCCTTATCATATTGTTTTGATCAACAAGTAGAAGATACTTTATTACTGGTATAATACTAGAAATGTATAAAGTGCTATTTTAGGTTTTTTGAGGTTACCTATATGTTCGTTATGCGATAAGTACTAAAAAAAAATTACCAAAAATTTGCAAAAAAATTAAATACAATTCCTAAAACTCGATCGCAGCGCCCACTACAGGATCAAATTGTGACTCTAAGCCATCCATACTCAAATATACAAATTTTTTTTTGCTTCAAAATCGACCCAGTCGTTTAGGATGAGTACAGTGACATAAAAAGGTATAGAAAAATTATGTACCTATATAAATATACACAAATCCACACTACATGATATGATAAAAACTCTCTGCCCCAAATTTACGATTACCCGTATATTTTAACAAACGTTGGTAACCCTAGCTACAAAGTATCTCAACAGGAGGCATAGGCCATGAGGGCGCTGGCTGCTAACATTATAAAGCGCCAAAGTCACATAATACGGTTCTTATGCAAATACTTAAATAGACGCATAACAGCTTACGCTAAGATCCTCGTGACTTCACTTGATAGTAACGATCGTGTGTTAATTAGTTTTCGTCATTGAATCGGGATATTTACAACGAAAGTACTCTGTAATGGGGTAAATTTAACTTTTTAACTTATGTTATTTATTTATATTACACAGTAAAACTTGGTTTGAACATTAAATTGTTTATTTATACATAGTTAAATTATTTTTAAACAAATAAGAAATTGCAACTTCAATGTGTATTTTATGTGTATCTTTGTTATTAAAAAAACGCTCTCAATATTTTTCTCATTCTACACCTAACTTAAATACATTAGCTGTGATCCCGGTCAAACACTATCTGTTTATAAAGACTTAAATGTCGCAGTCGTAATGAAACAGTAAACTTTAGGTATAAAATGAATCGTAGGATTCGATGTCTTTACTTAACCGAAAATCATTAAATCTACCGATACACATTGAATAAATAATTGATCGCAACACCGCCGTTAGTAATGTCGACAAGAAACATTTGGAATCCGGTCGTACACTGGTTACGCAGTGACTAATTGCAATAAATATTCTGTTACTCTGTGACTATTTACATTTGTAACTTGATTTATAATTATCTCGTTTGATGACTCACACGTTGCTTACCGTAAGATCACTCCTACACCCATTAAGTTTAAGTAATCTATGAAAGATGTGTGATGTATTGTAGAGAAGAAGAAATGAAGCACATTCATTAGTTGTTGCAAACACGGACGGACACATTTACAAAGAAGAAATTATAATTATTAAATAATAATAACTTAACTATATCATCTTTAACTGCGCTTGAAACTTGGCATATCGAAACGAATCACTGTGGTAGCTTTTTCACAATGTGTATGATCATCGCAAACACTAGTATCGAAGCAATGATGGCGCAGTGGTAGCGTGTACGACTTCGCGTCGATTGACGTGAGTTCGAATCCCTGCAATGAGCCCGAGCTTTCGGTGAAGGAAAACATCGTGAGGAAACCATAGCATGGTGGTAGGGCATTTTCTAATGCCCGCCTACTTGCTACTACCCTCAAGTTGAAAATCTGTCGCCAAGCACCAATAGATGTGTTCCGGCAGCTGTATTTGAGAGCCGGTCTTCCACTAGGTTTAGCGTGTTATCATCTTGGACCACATCGTAACTTAACATCAGCTGAGATTATGGCCACTACGCCAAAGCTAGAACTATTAAAAAAATACATTCATCTATTACCTTCTGACAGGTAGAGTACTGACATTTATGTAAAAAAATTTAGGCTCTGAAAATGCACTTATAAACGTAAACACTAGTACTGGTTGGAAGAACATTCCAAGCATAAAGAAGATATATAAAACATTGGATTTGTAGCATTCACCCGATGGCGATGAAACTTTGGTGACTTTTTGTGTGCACACCCGCGAACTTTTCTCTATTAGTACATCCAGTTTACAGAACATGGCGGAGGGGACGTTTTATTCAGAAAATAAAAAAAACTAGAAATGAAGTTACGTTTACGGTCGATATAGAAATTCTACTTCTACATAAGCTTCATTACTGTTCGATGCCAAGAACCCTTACTTTTGTAAAATAGAATAATTAACTATATTTCACAAAAAGAACGATTACCTTATGCAAAATTAAATAACAAGCGAACATATTACAATATCTTATTTTTATTATAATTTCTACTTTTGTTTTTGAATGTAAAGAATAACAATTAATTATTATACTGCCATTATGTTTTCCTTACTGATATTTTTCTGTAAAATAGTCTTCATAGATAAACTATCAAAGTACAATATTTTTATTTTGAACTAAATTTATTCTTCACTTAAAACTAAAACTGTAAAACGATAGATATTCCGTTCAATAAAAATAAACAAACAGCGTTGCCGTTTTAGTGACTTTGTCACTAGACCTAGTGAGTTTTCAATGTCTATGGTGACATTTTTTTATGATTTAGTGACAAAAAAATATCTGGTGACTTTTAGTGACTTCTTAACAAAGAATACAGGTATTCTCTACCGACAGCTTCTTCGTGATCAACACAGGAGTTATGTGATATTTAACTTGTTAATAATATCTACTTCTAACTAGCCAGTTTTTGAGTAACGTATACTGGCAACATGAAATGTTCATATGACTATCGGATTACGGTCACTTAAAACTAAAACTGTAAAACGATAGATATTCCGTTCAATAAAAATAGAGTTGTTAGATAGGCAATATAGATAAGGATGGAAAAGGTCGGCAGATTAAAATGTTTTGAGGAAAAAAAGAAATAGGTATTACACGTGCCAAAATTTAAAAAAATGTGACAACCGTAAACACGTTAGCACTTCGAAATAAAAGATAAACACGCCCTGTTATTGTTGGTATTTAATTGCAAACACCTCATATCGTCGGTTCTAAAGATAAATTGCTAATTATTATTTAATGCTGCCAACTGCCTGAGTAACGGACGTTCAACAGTAAGGCGATAAGGAAAAAAAAGTTAAAATTATGACCGTTCCCTTTCGATATTGACGTGATACATATGTACTACGTATGTATAAATTATAAAACTTAAGGGGTTGTTTCTTTATTTCTTTTATGAATTCGTTAATATCCAGAACTACAAGTCCGAACTAAAAAATAATTTATATATATTTAGCTTGCTTAATGAGGAAAGTATAGGCTATATATTTTTACGCTACGATCCTTTGGAGCAGAGCAGTAACTATGACCTTCGAGTTTTTTTTTTTTTTCGAACTGACTACACTGTTAGCCTGAGGGGCCCTGGAGCCTTTACGGCTTTTACAGCTTTACCGGGAGATGACCTTCGAGCAAACTGGCAAGGTGTATTGCGTCGAAGAAGTGTGAACAACAATTAGCTACACGGGTGTGTTGGCGGCGCGGTGACGCAGTGGAGTCGATTGATTAAATTTAACACGGATAAAACCGTGGGACACAACTAGTTCTATATAACATAATTATTATCTATATTAATAAATGTGTAGTTTTGTCTGTATATATATTTTTTTTCCAAATTACCCAATAGACGTACTATATAAGTGTGATAACGAATATGCCGATAAAAAAAATTTTTCTTTCTGTCTGTCCGGATTTAATTCAAATACGCCCTGACCGATTGTTATGAAAATTTGTAAACGGAAAGTTTATGTCATTGGTCAAATTATAGGCTACAATAATTTACAATAATACTTACGTAAAATAACCTTTTTTATTGATTCCCAACCAATTTTGATGTTATATTGTACACGGGAATTATAAGTAATTTCATTGTTGATAGACTATAAAATTGTCAATAATACTTTTAGGAATCGTAAACAGAGAGAATTACCAAAATAATTTGTATTAATTCTTAGACGATTTTGATTAAATTTTGTACGCGGGATGCTTATGTCATTGCTTATAAGAATGTTAGGTACCTTTAAAAAATTTTTTTTGATGATAATTGTACACGGGAATTACATGTAATTCCTCATTACATAGGCTATAAAAGTTGTCATTAATATGTGTAAAAATGAAATTATGGGGTGAAAATAATTACTGAGTAATAAACGCGTCCGGAGCCGCGGCCGCACAGCTAGTACTCTATAAAATCGTCTCATTTTAAATTATTTTACAAAGGTTATTAGACTATAACAATATGAAAATAATATTGACATTAGCTTGAAGTTTTTCGAGATAAAAATTATAATACAATTGAAGAACTACAACTAACTAGTACAAGACAATAATAATATAATGATTAGTTTTATTGTTTGGACAAATGCGTCTACAATTTTATTGATTCGTCATAGTTGTAATTAAAACACGTTGAAAAGAAATTGATTAAACTTCATTATATAAATAGCTAGCACGCGAACAAAAATGTTTCGAGTTATTTTTGTTTTGTTGCGGCAAATTTGTATGTATAACTTTTTACTTGCGTATATAAGTAACAACTATTTTTTTAACAAGAAAAAGATTTTTACTTCTTGGCATGCAGCGAATTCTTTCGGATGACTCTGACTGGCGTTGTTATCAAGTATTTGATGTGAGTTGCGGTTGTTAATTTTTACAAAATGCCCAAAATGTCTCACAACCCTGTTGCGGTTCCATTACTTTATTTATCAAAATTTCAAGTTCATTTTAGCATAGAAACTCACGTCGAGTGATGTGGTATCTAAGTGCGCCACCACGGAGTCATCATCAATATGATCACCACAGAGTGACGGAAATCAACTAAAAGATACCATCATTCTATAGTCACCACGGTAAACTTTTGTACTTACCAATATCATCTTTAACTGCGCTTGAAACTTGGCATATCGGAACGAATCACTGTGATAGCTTTTTCACAATGTGTGCCCCTCGCAAACACTAGTATCGAAGCAATGATGACTCAGTGGTAGCGTGTACGACTTCGCGTCGATTGACGTGAGTTCGAATCCCTGCAATGAGTCTGAGCTTTCGGTGAAGGAAAATATCAGGAGGAAACCATAGTATGGTGGTAGGGCATTTTCTAATGACCGCCTGGCTAGCTACCACCCTCAAGTTGAAAATCTGTCGCCAAGCACCAATAGGTGTGTTCCGGCAGCTGCACTTGAGAACCAGTCTTCCATTAGGTTTATCGTGTTATCATCTTGGGCCACATCATCACTTAACATCAGTTGATATTGTGGCTACTACGCCAAACCTAAACAATATAAAAAAACTAGTTTGCCTAAATTTGAGTCATTAAAGAATTAAGGGCTAAGTGATGAATAGAAATGCACTTCTAACAGATGCAATAAGTTGGTAATTTTTAAAATTTCTGCTACCTATATCATGAACCTACATATTTTTTTAAACAGTTAAAAAAACCTTATACTATTTTAGAATTGAAGCCCGATAAATTAGCATATGATATCGTGTACAAACCGCTACATTAATCTGAGATAGATTCAGTCTGAGGGTATCGGTGCACAATTTACTCATGTGGCCCGGCCGCTGTTGCAGCGTGCTGACACACGTCTGAGACGGCGAGTAATAAATTTGTCTAATAAGCAAACCATTCCCCGTTTACATTCCGAGATGCTTTCGAATGTTATCCACATTCGAGTTAAGAGTTTTGTATCTATTTTGTTCAATGTTTGATCAAATATTTCGCTTCACACAGAGCTATTGTGAATATTTAAATATCGTTTATAGTAGAATTATTCCTTTTTCATTTATGAATTATAGGTTATACGATAAAATCCCCCTGTAAACTTCCTACAGAATTTTTCATTTGGTTATTATAATCGAGCTAATATAAAAAGGTGAGAGTCTCGTGCTTTAGAAGTGAAACTTAAACTTAGGTCAACTAATGCTACTGTGGCTTGAGAAAAATCTACATATAAACTAAGTACGCACTACATATGCGTGTACAGTGCGTATGACGCTTTTGACAGAGCAAGTAGAAACCTCTACTGCGCTTAAAGAGATTTCACTTCAAAAGAAATCATCATTATTATCCTGCTCTTATCCCAATTTATTAGGGGTCGGCGCAACATGTCTTCTTCTTCCATACTTCTCTATAAGTCGTCATCTCGGTAGTCACTCCCTTTCTAATCATATCATCATTCATACAGTCCATCCATCGTTTTTATTCCCCTACTCTTATAGCCATCGACATTCATACCTAAAACCCTCCTCACGACATTTGGCGAAAACAACTTTTGAACAAACATTTGAACAAAAAATTGAGCCAATATCATTTGTCTTCTACAGCGTAGCAGCAATCGCTGGAGGAATGTCAATGCGTTGCATCTGAACGATGAGGCAGCCAGCCGGTGGTCTGCGATAATTGGGCACAGGATGTTTGCAGCACAGACGGTTTGCGGTCTATATACTTTATACTTAAACATCGTTACCGTTCCCTTACCTGTTTATCTTATCATTTAAAGGATTAAAATGCTGGGAAAATCTTAACCTGGTTATACAGTTTTACAGTTCAACTACCTATCTTGATTTCCAAATTTAGTTATCAACCACTCCCTTATCCTGCAATGTATGTAAACACAGGAAACGGGTCGTCATATCTTTATATAGTCGAGTTTTATAAGCAGTGATTGTGGCACGTGCTACTTTGATGTTTTAATCTTAGTTTATACGGTAAAATGGTTTCAATGAAATGTTAAATTGGTTTAAACACATATTGAACATTAAAAAATAAGACGTGAAACTAAGTTTAATTTTAAAGGGGATAATAAATAGATTCAAATTTATCGAAAATTCAAAATCGAACACTATAAAAACAATAGAATTTTCAAAGATAATTGTAGATTATATTTAATTTGGGGAATTCGTGACCCCTATAATCCCTCACCCATTAATCTAAACCTGTACCATGCACTTATGCATATGTACGCGTAATTATGCATATGATTTGATATGTTTCAAAAAGTGTGCTTCATGATTGTAAACTATTTCCATTGTCAGCATATGAGCTATTTTATTCCATACTAAAAAACAAAACCTCTAATTAAGAAGGCTAAAGTACCTTTTGCTCTCGCTTAAATCCGATCCTCAAAATCTGACTACAAATATTAATAACAGATTATATAGAACTATCTTAGACATTAAACTTTTTTCTTGCATCACAATGCTTGTACTTTTTATAGGAAAATCATACCAGATTTCAAGTGAAGAAATGACCTAAGATGTGAACACACTAAGCCTAGAGGACCGACTGGCTCTCAAGTGCAGCCCGGAACACACCTATAGATGCTTGACGATAGATTTCCACAATATTATTAAAAATGATTATTTTTAAGATTATTTTTAAAAATTATATCACAGTGGTCATATAAACAGTTTCGCATTTAGCAATTAATTATAATTTTTTTTAATAGTACCTATTATTAAAAACTGTTTAAACATATTTATTTTAAATACTTCAATAAAAACTAATAAAGTCCAATTGAACGTGTAATGTGAAATAAAAAGTGGGACATAAAATATTTACAAATGGCTACCGCTTATCGTACTATCTTCACGACTGCACAGTATAAACTAGCATCTATTAACGTTATAATAGATCCTAGATAAGACTCAAAGGTCTAGTTTAAGGTGAAAGCTTTATAATGCTCCGAAGAAGGCGTAAATGACAGATTTAATGCCCACTAATTAAGTGATTCGAGATCGCTTGCAATGCCTCAATGTGTTTTATCTGATTTTTGGAGTTATGTATGGCTTTGAGAGGATTCAAAATAAATGTGTTGCTGATAAAAAATAACATATTTTTTTAATTTTAAGTTTAACGCGGGTAGCTTATAGCGAGATTTAAATCTGGCATGTTGTAATTTTAATTTTTATCCATAAACTGACGTTATCGTAAGTGTAATATTGGCATTTTGCATGATATACTTTAGCTATTGTGTACAAATTAAATGGGATATAAATAATAACTATAAGCATAAATTTTAAGTTGCCACAAAAAATCCTGGACTGTTTTAACAAGAAATCCACCATCTTGTTAAAGCGTTGTTTGAATTCTGAACATTAGAAAAACATTCTATCCACTCGGCATTGGCATAGTTATGTATAACACACATTGCTATTAGATGAGGAGAAGAAGAAGGTTAATCGGAATTGCGTGATGGAAATGCGTTGCTTATTTTTTAATTCAACTAAATAAAAAATGTGGAAATTTTAATTTAACATTCTACCAAATTTGATTTAGAAGAGTAAATGTAAATATAATTTAAAAAAAATAGCGTTGTCACTGCCGTGAATTTATCTTTTAGAATTTTTTATTTGTAAAGTAATATACTTGTTATATACAAGTGCTTATGTAGGGTGTATGGGGTGTCAAATATATCTTTAGAGCTGAGACGCCCAAGCCAATCTCACCGGCATGTGGTGCACCCTGCTGATTAACGAACGAGGATATGGTGATAGCGGGATAGTAGGGTTATTTTGCGCGATTGGGTCGCGACCTCCATTCACGTGGTAAAAAATCAGTCATAGTGACTCGCTTTTGCGTGTCGCGTTTCGGAATCAGCCTGTGCATATCCAGTTATTTTTGCAGGCCGGCATGACAGCGGCGACCGCCGTTGTATTGCCATATCTCGGTGGTCGCCGTTGTGTTTGGATTGTACTGTGCTTACCATAAGGGAGAGTATCCTCAAAGTGCCGAACTACTATAGTAGTAAGTTGGTATGAGAGCCTTCCTAAAGCCTAAATTAAATAATCTACTTTTGTTAAAAAATTATCAATATCGATTTATATTACCAAGTTTTTTTTATATTTATAGGTTTGGAGTAGTTGCTACAGTCCAGCGATGTGGCGAAAAACACACGCTAAACCTAGTGAAAGACTGGCTCTCAAGTGCAGCTGCCGGAACGAACCTATTGGAGTTCGGCGACAGATTTTCTACTTGAGGATGGTAGAGCCGGGCGGGCATTAAAAAATGCCCTACCACCATGCTATAGTTTCCTCACAATGTTTTACTTCACCGAAAGCTCATTACAAAGTCATTAATTACTAATCCGAGTAATAAGCATAAATAAAAATAAATAAATATTCCAGTTAAATTTCACCTTTACATGGCAACATTTACTTACAGATTGAGGCGAAATAGCTAACCAGCAACTACAGTAAACGGTGTATTTATCTAGGTTTTAATTCGCAATTTTATCTTAGTACAGGTATATTTTGTCTTGTTGTTTGATAAGGGCTATTATTTATACGAGACTGAAAGTTTTAGTTTTGCTACAACAAGTTGCGAAAGTGGAGATTGTACTCGGTTTATAATTTGTAAAAAATACGCATCATAGAACATTAAAATGTATATTAGCAAGTTCAGACTTGACACATGGAGCTAATATGAATCTACCATTATATGGCATCAATGAGATTATTTCTTACTTTTTTATCGTCGTAAATTTAGCTTTGTGACCACAATCTCACCTGATCTTAAGTGACGATGTGATCTAAGATGGTAACACGCTGAGCCTAATGGAAGGACTGGCTTTCAAGTGCAGCTGCGGGAACACACCTATTGATACTTGGCGACAGATTTTCAACTTGAGGGTCGTAGCTAGCCAAGCGAGCATCAGAAAAAGCTCTACCCCACGATGCTATTGTTTCATTACGATGTTTTCTTTCACCAAAAGCTCAGGCTCATTACAGTGGTTCGAACATTCATCTATTGACGCGATGTTCAGTCACGCTACCACTGAGCCATCATTGCTTCAAATTTAAATTATTGCAGTTATGTTTTTAGTTGCGTTAAGAAGAAATAATGAGAGTATATTTTTTTACACCATCAATGATAATAATATGAATTCATTATACTGTTTTCTTTTATCGTAATTTTAATGTTAATGTTGTTTACTCGCGAGATTTCTTTGTTTGTTTTTGTTTTGTTACTCCAAACTAATGTGTAATCACACACATTTTTTTAAATAATTATATTATTTTATTTCAAAGAAATAATTTCGTGTAAATTAAGATTTGATCAAAATTAAATGAAACAAGTATATCGTCTAACGAGCGAACATAAGTATTTATTTTTTGTATGTATTATTTTATAATTATTTATTTACACAATACCGATACATTTCGTAGAAAATCGTAGATCTGGGGCTGTTTTCTTTTTGTCTGAAATCAAGATCAAGATGCTAGTATCTATCGGTAAATATTATTATTTTTTGAAATAAATGAAAAATATATTATGCAAACGATTATCCATGAGAGTCATCTTCGCTGCATTTCCTGTTGTTTAGGAGCAACGGGACAGCCTAAAACAGATCGAGATCGCACTATAATCTGTTCCAAGGACAGGCGGAATTTTGACGACGTTTGAGCATACCATGGGAATAATAAATCTTTTTTAACCATTTTCATTTCATTCACCAGTTTCATTTTGAACTCTCTTCTCAAGTTTTGTCAATTATTGTCTATCTATATATATAAAAGCGAAATATCACTCATCACGAGGTCTCCGAAACTATAGGTCCGATTGACTTGAAATTTACCATAGTTACATCTTTCATGATGTAGAGGCTTACTATTTTAATTCGAGGCACAGATTTTGGGAAAATTCAATCTCTAAAGATGTAAAATGGTGGTTCAAAGTTTGTATGGTGTAGAATGGAAAAACATTGTCTAATGTTCTAATGTTAATCTGTCTATCTGTCTGTTTGTTTGTATGTCCGAATTTTACTCAAAAATGGCTTGCCCTGTGGTGATAAAACTTTGTGCTCGGGGAAGTATATGTCATTCCTCAATTTATAGGTTAATAGTTACCCCGTAATCAACGGTGCGGAGCCGCGAGGCACCGCTAGTATAATATAAACATAGATATTGCAGTAACTTGCAGTATCTTGTTTATGAAATAAAGCCATTAACTAGACACAGGTAAATATTTTTCTCACCACTTTTCATAGAACTTTTCCATTACAAATCGCTTTTACTGAGCGTTTTCATGTTTACGTTTTCTGCGCAATGCAGAAAATATTAATTAAGAATAAAGTACGGTAAAATTATTTTAATTAAAATGATAAAAACACCTGTGTCACCTCTCAACGGCCGTGTCTCTGACCCCACCCGTACCAAGTTATGCGTTAAAAAGTTATAACCATAAATATTTATATGGTGAGCGATATATATCGTTTTTATTAACGCTAACATAATACTTAGTATCATTTGTCGAAATCTCAATAAACAGACCGTGAAATTAAAAAAATCATTAAACAAGCGAATTAATAGTTATTTTACTTGGCTTGCATTATCATTAATAATGAACATTAATAATAGAATTAGTAATACGTTAATTTCTAAATAGTGAATGCCAACAATGGCCGGGTTAGTGGATATTACACAAAAGCGAAATGCCACACCACACCGCGCTGGACAATGTTCAGATATGGCTTGACCTTTACTCAGCACAATAATATTGAAAGCGCGGTCCGATACTATCCGAACCGAAGCTACCGAGCAGCAGAGCTGGTAAATTATTGGATGTGTAAACAAAAATTATTAAATTTTATTTATTTAAAAACTAAATTTTTATTTTTAAACAATACAACTAATAAGTAAATAATCATGTTTAATTAATAAAGTTACAGGAGTCCCATCTTTGGTCACTGATGACAGGCGCAAGCGTATGTACTAAATGAAATTTACATGAATTTGGGACTTTTAACACTTTGATATATTTTTTTAAAAGCTTGACGCGTAATACGTAATTCAGCTTAAACTGAACCCTGAAGAATAAACAAAAATAATTTAAAGCATATAATTTTAAAGCTTAGATAATAATAAAAAAATGTTTAATATAAATGTTTTCGTAAAAAAATTGTTTAAATACTTTTTTCACTAGGAATGGCATCTGTAGAAAATATAGAAAACTAACATGTATGAGGTGGCATCTATTAACAATTGTTTAAGTAGCATGACAGCTGTTACATTGATTACATTCTAAACTTTTTACGAATATAATATTGCACGGGTCAGCTAGTTTTAATAAAATAGTGGATAAATCTAGCATTGATATATTTCTAGGCACTTTTATGGTACTTCTTCTTTTTCCTAACTTGACCACCGGTCTTCTTTATTGAAGACCATTACTGCCATTATCGAGTGTATATAGTTTTCAGTATTATAACGATTTGAGTATTCTAACTAGATGGTGGCTCCCTTGTTAGAACTTTCTAGGGAGTTTTTGTGGCATCTCAGAATTCATGATTTATGTTATTATTTCACAATTCACTTAAATTGAGCACAATAACCATACTTTATTATGCAAAACGTCACCTGTATTATACAATATAGGATCAAATAATACAAATTTATGAATAAAAAATAAAAACCACTACATGACAGTTTGAGATCCCGCTAAAAACTCTTTAGTGTACTTATTATATATTTTTTTTACAGTAGTGCGAAAAAACGATAGAACTGTACCTCATGGTAAGTACACTAGAATTTAAAAATAGTTCCGTTCACCGAGAGATCAACAATTCATCGCCAGTCGCCAGCAAATATGCACCGGCTGTTCACGAAATGCGACGCGCGTAAATGAATTACTATATTAGCTTGTTAACATATACATGGTAGGACGCCCACTTTCACGACCGTAACATAACAGGGTGCCCTCGCGCAGGTGAGATTGGCTTTGCTGCATCAGATGTTGGTAGTGCAATAAAAAAAACGAGCGCTACGAGAAATATGCTGAGTTCCTAACTAGTGGAATTTACATGTGTATTATTTTAATTGACAAGAACTGAGAAACTTGGTAACAGGCGGGAAGCAAAACTGGATAGAACTCGTGATCTTTCAGATCAATAGTAGTAGTGACATACGAACTTCAAAGCTACCAGTCGATTAGAACATTTCATAAACAAAAGAGTTCAACGAGATTTGCCACTATCACTTGGTTGTACCTTTATAGCCAATTACAAAAAAATTGAAGGTACTCTGTTACTTTGATGAGTTTGTACTGAATATATTGACTTTAATATGCCACTGATATCAATTTATTACTCAAAGTTCAACTCACGTATCAAACAATGACTCATAATGAGTTATTACTTTGCAAAATTTACACTGTAGAAGCGTAAGGGCGTAGGTAACAACAGTCTTGTTCTGACTTACGCTCTTATACTTGTAAGGCGTAGAAATGTATAGCCAATCATTTTCCTTAATGCAGCGTGCTTATCGCCTATCTTTTGCGAGGATCGGCGAGCTGAATCGTCTAGAATTAACAGGGGGTTTAATTGAGAAATAATTTATATAATGACACAGTCTAAAGTCACGGGGAAATGGATTTAATCAACATGCTAATTAAGTTTGCTACATAATAGACACTTCAATATCATTGTTGAAGTATGTATGTAACAAAAGATGAGAGATTTTTTAAATATTATATACCAACTATTAGCCGTAGTTCCGTTCGCATGAAAACGCTTTTGATGTTTCATAGCAAATACGTATCTTATCCGTATTGAAAGGTCTTTATCATTACTGCTTACCACCTAAGTGAAAATCGTAATGATATGTAGCCTAGATCTCACTCCAGACCAAGACCAAAGTCCAGTCCTATATTAATATGAAGACTACATTCCATTTGATTTAGTAGTTTTCAAGTGATGCGTATTCTAGCAACCGGACTTCGTACGCGTTAATTACAATCCAAAACTTTATAAGAATAAAACATAGCCTATAGCACTAAGGGGTAATGTAGCTTCCTGTAGTATTCTGCAGATTAAATCCTTATTAGGGTGGTCCTTATTTAGTTCCCAGGGGTTCAGGGATTGAAATAAATTAAAAAGTATTACTGAAGATTCAAGTTTACATCTTAATATTAACGTACCTCTTTGCAGTTGTAGTTTCCTATATTAATAACAGAGGATTTTAGGCATTAATTAATTGTTTTTTATTCCGTCCAAAGTAATTGTTCAATATGTTTGAAACTTGGCAGACTTCAACCTTATTCGATCTAGTCTAGATTCTATTTAGTTTCTTTTTTCTCAAGATACCAAGCTTAGCTCGTTCAGCCATATATTACTAATATTAAAATAGATACAGATATCGACTATAATTTACTAATTATAATAACTTTTAATAAATTACTAGTTCACAAAATTTGTGATCAATTGAAACATATGGTCTGAATTACCATATTACGCTATATAAAGTATTAGCGATATGAAAACGCTTAGAAATGTAAACTTCTGTATTATCTTACCATGGTTTTAATTTAAATTTTAAAACTCGTCTTAATAAATTGTTTAAGCTTTTGCAGTTGTAATATTCACCCGTCGGCGTGTCCTGGCAGCTTGAGTTCAAATTCAGTTATTACTCTAGCCTTGACGTGTTACCATCATACGGTATTATCGCCTCTTAATATCTTGTGGGATAATTGTTACACATGACAGAGAAATTGGAGACAGTTAAAGTGATGATTTTTCTATGTAAGCTTGCTTAAGTACCGCGTCCACCGCGCACCTTAGGCTATACATGCTACCGTCTTCGGACAGATCGTAATTGCAAAGATAAATCAAAGTATAAGTACAGACTTAGACGATGAAATCCGTGTTTCTGTTGGTATTTACCAATAGGACATTTGGGTAACTAGTAATAGAATAGCAATTATTAAAAAAAAAACTAATGTCGTTAACTTTGCCACTCCTAACATCGTAACATGCCATTAGCTATGCCATTAGCTTTTACCTACCAGATGGCAGTATGTTACAAGTGCTCGTTAGAGGAAAATGGTTGTTTGTCACGAAGATCTCGGTCAATTTATGATTGCATGCGTTTATAGGCTGTAGTTAGATGGCGGCTCTGAGATTGTGGCCAATAGACGAGACATCTCGGTAGCAGATCTACATTCGTTTCAATTTACCAGTACATTACGAGTGTCTCGGACTATTCAGTGCGATATGGTGTACGGTCGATTTATCTAGCGGGACTTCAGAGAAATTAGACAAATCTACAAAAATCTGTAAAGTTAATGAATAAAAGAAATATATGTATAGCTCTAGAAAATCTGTCTGTGAATTCTAGTCAAGTTGGGAGAAATTCCCAAGGTGACGATGATACCTTCTAAATATGCTAGTATTAGTATTGTAGCGTAGCAATGACGGCCCAATAATAGATTGTTCAAACACTGCGTCGATCGACGTGAGGTCGAATCCTACGATGTGCTTTGTTTTCAGCGATGGAAAACATCATGATGAAACCATAGCATGGTGGTGGAATGCTTTTTCAATACTCGCATGGCTAGCTAACAACCTCAAGTTGAAAAACTGTTCCTGCATCTGCATTTCAGAGACAGTCCTTCCACTTAACATCAAATGAGTTTGTGGCCAAACTATAAACATATAAAAATCTATTGAAGTGTATCTAAATTTGTGATAAGTGAATTTAACAAAGATGTATTTGATAGTTGGTTTATGCCATTCAAAAGTAATCGTATTTTATTTAAAAAAATGCTACTAATGATATTAGTACTTAATAAATACATATATATTTTTACTAAAATTTTCAACAAACGTCCGATTTCGGAGTTCAAAACGTAACTTTTATTTCAAGTAGAAGACTAAAGAATAACCACTAAAAATACAAGGTTTGAACTCAGATATCTAATATAAGAAAATAGTAACGAAACATTTGAAAAAAGAAAACACAAATAAATACTTTAAATGATCCGGTAGGTTCATTCAGTACAGTTAGTTCAATTCTCAAGTACGCGAAGCCGTGACGTAAAGATTTCAACGTGATTGGATAACAAATTGTTAGAAGCTGCCTGTGCGCGCGGCACGGCACGGCCTTCGCTTGTTGCTACACTTATTATAAGGGGTAATTCAATAATTCTATCATGGGTTGTACGGTGAAAGTATTTTATACATTAACATAGACCAGCTCGATCCCGTAATGTTAATACATTAAACTAAGCCACTTTGACTAGATTTTTTACAGTTTCAAGATGTTATCTTTACGGCAAAGTTTCTGTACTGTTCTTGATGGTAAGCACGTAACCAAGTACAACGGCGACCACCAATAAATCAGTAATCTATCGACGGTAACCGTTATCATGCCTGCAAGCCTCCCGAAACACAAAATATAAAACAGTGTGTGTGTGAAGGGTTTATCACCATTTCCATTGCAACTAATGCCGATGTTACGCCTAGGGGTATAGTGGTCGCGATTCAAACAGACACCAATATCGTGTTCTACCACCCGGTTGTAAGTATCAGAAGAAAGATTTATACGCTAGATTTTAGGGTACTTATACGCTTTTATGAAGATCACTGTCTATGGATAAGCGAGCCTTTGTGGTCACAATTCTATAGGTTGTAGTTTACTTACAACCATGTAAACCAGTCATTTTTCGGAGTCACAATAATAATAAATAAAGAAATCTATGGGATATTAATCTTAATCATGAACATTAAAAAACATATAAATTTATTTATTTATTTAAAAATATATGCTGTACGCAAGAAATAAATTAATAATATTTCAATTAACAGTTTAAATACTTTTTATAGTAAATAAAAAAATATCTAAACAACTACATACATTCCCATGTTCCTTATTTCAAGTTATAGCGTGATCCAACCGAATGAAGATTATTGATAAGACTTGAACAATTTCACTTGCCCCGTAGACCCCGCTAATCGGATTCAACTAATGCAAATAATACGAATGCATGCTACAATAAGATATCTTTTTACAATGATGGCCTAAGACAAGCCCGCTTTGGTGTTACCATTGATTTAATTAGAACAAATTTATTAAAATTAAATAAAAATACCGCTACATTAATATTACTATCTTGTTAGATTTATAGATGTTAACTAGATAAATTTAACAAACAATTTATATAACCTTATAACGAGTTTATTTGTTTAGCCAATTTATTTATTTATATGGCAACATTGAATACATACCAACAATGCAAATAATCTGTTATAAAGGAAAATATGGACAAAAACTATAATAATACTATCTTGAAGAAAGATATACCCCAATACAAATAATATTAAAAGAGAAAATGAGATACCTATACTATGTTCATCATACGAAAGGTAGCATTAACTGTCCTTAGTATGTGATTTGTGAGAACGTGCAAATTTTTACATAACCTAAAAATATGCACAAAATCCTAAATAACTTCCTCTACATATACAATGATTTTTAAGAATTTCGTATTTTTTTATTACTAATGGCAGCGCTGCGTTCTATGGTACTTAAAATTAGAGTGGACCAAAATAATAAAATCAATAAATCAAACGAATCGAAAATAAATCGTATTCATCCGACGATTCGAAAATTAATCGAACGCCGTTGAATATTTCATGTAATACTTTCTTTATTAGTTTAGAATTAAAAAAAATGTAATACTAAGATACATGACCGGCTAGACAACGGCGACCGCCGATAGATTTCAATCTTTTGGTGGCCGCAGTTGTATTTGGAGTGTAGTGTGCTTACCATCAGGGAAAGTGCAGTCAATGTACCGAGCTACTACAAAAAAATGTTGATGTTTGTTGTTTGGCGTCAGTGTTGGAGACTATTGTGTGAGCGCTAATGTTGTCGTGTCGGTTTTCATATGTGCAAATCCAAACAAATCCAATGTAATTATGTTGTTTAATGTGCCTAAACCAAAAAATCTTGTTCTCATTCCATCAGTCAGGCAATTAATAATTCAAGTGATCTGGATTACGATTTCAATTTTTGTTAAAGTTTATTATTGTTATTTAATTTACAAAGATTACCTATCCCTTTGATTTAAAACATAATACCTAGTATGATTGATTATAGCTCTAAAAAAGATCGATAATTGAAAATCCATTACCAATTTAATTTATGCTACATCTCTAAAAATATTTGATGTGTCATGCAACCTTTATTGTTATGAAAAAAGTACAATATACTTTATATTTTCCAGCGTATAGTATAACTGGAAGGTCGCTAGTTCAGGCACTAATATTAGCCACAAATTTATGAATAAAAATAAAAACCACTACATGACAGTTTGAGATCCCGCCAAAAAATCAAGTCAGTCATGGAAGAGCCACTTTATAGGTAGTAATCAAATATATATTTTTTCAGAATAGTCTGCTGAAACACACAAAGAATCACGACATGAACAGACAACATGTTTTAGTTAATAATAGTACTATAAAGTGGGTTATATATATCTCTCTCTACTCTTATTCACCTTCCTTATACTCTTCTGTTTTCCTCACGAAAATTCATGTCCGTGACCATTCTCTGTGGTTTTCTTGTAATAATATTCCTCATACTACTAATGCCAATATATTACTTATATATGTCTTCCACTTTCATGGAAGTATTTACTGTCTTTATTAATCGTAATATAATATAAAATAGTAATGTTTCCTTTGTTCGAATCTATATAGTTATTCTTTTTAATTATATGTTTAACATATTTTATAATATCTCTGCAGATCCCATAATTAATCCAGATCCAATATTTTTATTAATAAATTTGTGACTATTTGTTTGTGTCATTATATGTATTGATTTTAGGTTCATTTTGCTACTAAACTCTAAACGTGTATTTGTCATGCTTGACATTGGCGAAATTGCCTATATAGACAGAAAACATACATAAAAATATTGTACATAGATAGTATAACTTCGTTTACAAAAAAAATCTATGACACAAACTGACAATTAGTATCACACTTGTCTAGCCAATCAAAGACAGTGTTGTTCTTTTAGACCAATAACGTGGCACTTTTGTTACGGGAATTACATTTTAATAAAACAATGAAAATTCTGTACATTAGTTGTTCCCTCTACATTCAGTATAAGTGGGAGGTTAAAAGGTTAGGAAAAAATTGTTATTGTTTACAAATTCGTTGGTAACGTACTTTTTTATGGTTGTTACTGCATTGTGTGAAATTATTTTTTACTGTCACTTGAGAACTAAATGTTTAATAGGTATGAATTATGATGTGAATTTTATGTATGTTTTTACTGTATAATTTATAATAACTCTTGTTACTATGTAAGTATTGACGATATACGGACTGCCATTTACTTTTTGTCGGTAATTTAATTCTATACAATTATTATTTAATTAATATAAATTGTTATATCTCTAATGATTTGATAATAATCTCTTCTTTTTCTTGATTTGGCGCCGCAAAAAGCACTTGCCAGTGTCATTATGTTTAAGCTCCCGTAGTATTTTTTAAACATTCAAAGTTGGTCCAACACGTTTGTGGCCCCCTGTTAGAACTGTCTAGGGAGTTTTTGTGATATCTCAAAATACATGTTTCCAGTTAATATTTATAATCCACTTCACGAATACACAATAACCAAACTATATCACGCAAAATGCCTGAAACCACCTTAGTAAATGAATTAAAATAAAAACAATAATATGACAGCTCAAGATCCCACCAAAAACTCCTCTAATTACTTATGAATCAAATTTGTCGAGAATAATAGCAGTTACGGACTGGGGAGGAAAGAACCCCTCTTGTTTAGTGGGCAGCTCCTGCTCAAATAAAATAAAATAAAAAATGCTCACAAAAAAACATATACATGTGTAACCTTTACGCGCGTTTGGAGTGAAACTTCAATTTGAATTATCAATAAATTCTCAAATGACTTATTTAGTAGATATGATTAATTATAATTTGCTATATTATTTTAATTATTGATTTATAAAAATGTTTTATTTCTTAATAAATGAATATATGTTAATAAACCTGTAGTTCTTACCGGATAGGCATCCGGTAAGCATGCAATTTTAGGTAAGGTAAGTATGCAATTTTTATTTAATACTTTTAGAAATTGTAAATAAATATTCACTAGAAATTATTTTTTTATTAATTTTTAACCAATTTGGTTGAAGTTTTGTACACGGGAAATATATGTTTATGGTATACATCTATTAATGGGCTATACAAATTGTCAATAATATGAGTAACAATGAAATTACGAGAAGAAAATAATTAGGTACTACCATACAAACGCGTGCGGAGTCACGGAGCACCACTAGTTATTAATAATACTGTTATTATTATTGAGTTATATTAATAAAAAGTAGCAAATTTGAGTAAAAAATTTACTGAATGTTATTTCCTTTTGAAATAAATAAGATCCGATTTTTATTATTGAAACTGGAAGGAAGTTATTGATATCGCCACGTAATGCGTCGCCACGCTATATGTGTGAAACATCGTATACGGTGTGGTGATGCGACGCCATCCGTAAAGTGACTGTTAATGTTTTATTATGCCGTACATATTTCCTTTCATAAACTATCTTTTTATCCATATTATCTTTACTTAATAATTTATAATAAGTTTCACATCTGCCAGGCGTCCCGCGACGGCTTTTTTATTCCTTTCTTTTACATTTAATAATGTATCATTTATCGTGATAAATGCCGGAATTAAAAATTGTTGAATCAATATAATTAATTAACAAAGTTCGTAACTTAATCGATAATTCTATGATATAAAACGCATCACCGATATAATTCCCAATTAGCTCCTGGTGGAAGTTTCAAAACGATCATTAAACACAAGCAGCGTTCGCATAGAACGTATATTATTTATTGCTTACAGTTTACTTACAAAATAACCGATTAATATTGTAAATTGTAACGATTTAATACTAAGGTACACCGGGTGCGCAGTGGTAGTAGAGATGTCTGTTGAATAAATCAACTCGACCTTTAATAGTGGCGCCCCCTGGCAGAATATAGTCGCATTGGCGTGCTGCTCGTAATAAACATTATTTAGTGTCAAAAAATAATGATGAATTTAAAAAAATATATAAAATGTGATGACAATAATACAAAAAGTACTTACCCACGTTTCTGTTAAAGTAAACTAGCAATCCGTCCCGGCTTCACACGGGTAGTAGAGTAATACATATATATAGCTCTATTGGTGTACACGCAGCGCACGTCAGTAAAGCTCCCTCCCAGTCGGCATGATATTTTCCGACATTTTCTACAATCATCGTCATATTTCAGCCAATTTACACAAAATTTTAATGTCTTATAAATCAAAACCTCCCTCATGAATCACTCCATTCATTGATTAAAAACCATTCGTTAGTTTTTGAGTTTATCGCGCAGACAGACAAACGCGGCGGGAAGAACTTTTGTTTATAATATAGAATACCTAGTATTATAGTATAGGTATATTAGTAGGTATATTTTTATTCGAACAGAATTTTATGAGAAATGTTTTTGCCGTGTTTTTTTGGGTCATTTAAATTTTTAGTAAAATCAAAGATTTTTGTATATTATGCGCTGGTGTCGTAATTACTTATTTATGCCTTTGGCTCTACTCAAGGTAATTTTTAATCTTCAAAGGAACGAGAAAACGGTTAACTTAAAAAAACCAACTTGCAAGAATAATTATAAATGAATTTTATTATGTTCATTAATAATAATAAATAATAAAATAAATCATTATACTTCAGATAAAAATAATACAGTAATGTATAACACGTCAATTCATAAATTGATTTGATAATAAAAGTGCTCCATTTCGTTCGATGAACTTTGTTCTTTATCACGGCTCCACGCTATAGACTACCGGCTAGGTGTACGTGATCTAACACGCCCATCGCCCGATTGACATTCGCACGTTCATGCTGCTCTGGTATTCTCGTGTTATGTCGCTTCATAACTTGGCACCGTAATCAATTCGAGAGGTATTTTTTTTATAAAGAAAAAAAGATTTATATATAGTTCCAATTCCAATAGTTCCCAATGAACCGTTCATTAGGCAACCATAAATTCAAATAAATAGCCATTTGAGAGATATTTTTTATAAAGAAAAAAAAAAATCACTAGTTTCCTATTAACGGTTTAGCAGTAACACTAAATTCAAATGAATAATATTCCCAATAAAAAGTTAAACATTAACTCATAATTAGTAATACTTATGTATATGGGATTAACATAGATTAATATAAGGGCTTAAATTAATATAATGTAAGGGCTCAGTGGTAAGATGTTAGGAAAGTGTGTTGAACAATGTGGTTTTGAAATTTATAATACATAGCATTGTACTTTACAATACATAACACTTTTTTGTAGGCCATTTTAGGATTCATAATTATGTAGAACATTAATTTGATAAATCTCTTAAGATTTACTCAGCGTAAGCCATTGAAACGCCCCAACGGCATCTATTTTTAAAATTGATTCACCATTATCGTCACTGCTTATTTCGTATGTTACTTTATGAAATAAAATACATCATATAACATGTTTTTTTTTTCGATCTGACTGGTCTGTTAGCCCGAAGGGCGCTGAAGCCTCAGACGGCTTTTACAGATTCACCGGGCTTAGAATCCTATAACCTGGCCAGATAACAAACTATGAATATGTAAACTATGTAAATCGAATAAGTGGTTTTATATATGTTTAGATGAATAAATAACATACGGCTTTTACAGCTTTACCGGGCTTGGACACCTTTTTTGGTGAGACTATTAGATTTTACATGCAATTTATGACTTCATTTTGAATTGATATCTACTAATTTATTTAAGGATGAAAATAGTTATAAAAGTGTAACTCTAAAATTGTGCTTAATGTAAATTTCTACACTATCAAACGTACTTTAAATATAACGTTTAATAAAATCAAAAGGCGTAGACTACCGAGCGCTCAGTGGATTTCCACGCCCCTATTTCAAACGACCTTCTAACATTTATGACGTCCTGGTACATTCTTATACGTAAATATTAATGGTCCCTCTAAGGGATTTATTATTGGTTCCATTATCATGATTGTAATAAAATGGCTATTTATCTTACACTAACTACTAACACACCTCTTGCTGTGTACTGTGGCCTGTATAAAAAATATTTTTTGTTTCGTTTAGGTTTTTGGTTGATTTAGAAACAGGATTCGACGACTCGATTCGCTGTTATTAACTATTTAATAACGCACTAGCGCTTTTCCCGCACTTTCGCTTGCAGCATAATTGAGCTATGCCCAATTTTTTTTACTTTCTAACAGCTGAATTTCGAAATACCAATTTTCATAGATCTTCACAAATTACGGATTTTCAGACAAATTTTCATCCCCCTTTTCACCTTAGGGATTTAAATTCCAAAAGTCTTTCTTCCTTATTGCTCACCTACAGTGTAAATGGAACCCGCATGCAATATATATATATATATATATATATATATATATATATATATATATATATATATATCTATATATATAGATGGGCTTGGTTTTAACGAGTCGGAAGCAACTTAGAAATAAATTAAAATTAGGGGTGTGTGAATAATTCCCGTACTTACGAATTATTTGGACCGAATCGAATATTTAATTTCGAGGTTTTAGAATTATTGGAAAGTGTTTTTAATTATTCGAAAAGTCCAATTATCTTATTCAAATTTCTTCGCTATTCGAATTATCCCTATTAAAAGCCTGACCTACAACGCAACAAAGTTTGATTGCTATTAATCAACTGTGTATTATTTTCAAATAAAACACGTTTAATAAATGAGTAACAATTTAGAAAGTTGTGTCATTTGTTAAAGCAATACTATGACTCTTACATATCGAGTGGACGCCATAATCAGTAATCAAATACAACTGCCAGTTAATTATTAAAAGATAATTACGTATCGCGTGTACGAACTGAGGTCTTGTCATGAGATAACAATCGTTTGTGAAGGACCGATCGTTTGCGGCGAACGTTATTATTGCGGAGAAATTGTTTTGTTTTTCAGTTGGGTTTTGTTATTCTGCATCACGTTTGACAGAAGGCGAAACTTCTTTGAAGCTATATTCCTTTTGGCGTGTTTAGTAAAGGTTAAAACTGAGAGCTTATAATAATGAAATAAGAATGATAATAATGAAATTTAATTTTAATGGATTGTGCTTTTTATTTTTTATTTTAACCCAATTAAAATTTGATTTGTTGTTGGCACGCGGGATTACGTTTTTGGAGTAAAGAATTATAATTTCTTATAAAAAGTACACACATTTTTTTTAGCTGTCTTTAGATTATTTTTCTAATTAATAGTTAAATGGTTTAAACTATCCCATCCTTTGCCAATTAATGAATATAGACAAGAAATATTTTTAATATGTACTTTACAAAACATTTAAAATAAAAGAAAAACGTTATGCTGAATAAAAACTGGCAAAAGGACATTTCATATAATCAATTAAACTTATATTGCTTAATTTATAACGTACACACTTGACAATTTATAAGGTACTTTTATGATAATAAGTTCTATTTACAACACAACATTGTAATATTAACCAAATTATGGGAAGTGATAAAGTAGTGTGTTAGGTCGCAACTGCAGCTGGTATTATTCCTTTTTTTCTGTTTTGTTAGCACCAGCTGTTGTGTTATCATTTACACATATTCATAATTGTGATGTTAAATACCGATCTAAAGCTAAGCAAGTTTACAGCTTATTATTTCTGTTATAACATAAAAGAATACCAAATGTCGACTCTAGCAGACTTTTTCAACGTTGCTCACATTCATTCATCAACTCGAAAAGTGTTGATAATCTTGAAACGGCTGAACAGATTTTCTTGAATCATAGCTACTAAGACTCTCAATCAAGTCACCATTCAAAGAAAATAACTCTAAATCAAAATTGATTAAGCCATTTGGAAGCTACGATTCCATACAGATACACATGTAAAACTGTAACATAACTCCACTCGATATGTAAGAGTCATAGTATTGCTTTAACAAATGACACAACTTTCTAAATTGTTACTCATTTATTAAACGTGTTTTATTTGAAAATAATACACAGTTGATTAATAGCAATCAAACTTTGTTGCGTTGTAGGTCAGGCTTTTAATAGGGATAATTCGAATAGCGAAGAAATTTGAATCAGATAATTGGACTTTTCGAAAAATTAAAAACACTTTCCAATAATTCTAAAACCTCGAAATTAAATATTCGATTCGGTCCAAATAATTCGTAAGTACGGGAATTATTCACACACCCCTAATTTTAATTTATTTCTAAGTTTAATAGATTGCTTCTGACTCGTTAAAACCAAGCCCATCTATATATATATATATATATATTAAATGTGAAAATTTGCATGCGGGTTCCATTTACACTGTAGGTGAGCAATAAGGAAGAAAGACTTTTGGAATTTCAATCTCTAAGCTGAAAAGGGGGATGAAAATTTGTCTGAAAATCCGTAATTTGTGAAGATAGATCTATGAAAATTGGTATTTCGCAATTCAGCTGTTAGAAAGTAAAAAAGATTGGGCATAGCTCAATTATGCTGCAAGCGAAAGTGTGGGAAAAGCGCTAGTGCGTTATTAAATATTTAATAACAGCGAATCGAGTCGTCGAATCCTGTTTCTAATCAACCAAAAACGTAAACGAAACAAAAAATATTTTTTATACAGGCCACAGTAAACAGCAAGAGGTGTGTTAATGACCCTACTGATATATTGATCTTTGTAAGGTCTAAAAATAAAATTAATAATATTTTTTCTGTGTAAAAATAAAATAGACCGATGGTAAACAACAACAACATTATGAGACAATAAACAAGCACCTTTGAATATAGTTTGTCGATAAGCGCGTAGTGAATTTCAAAGTTATAGCAAAGGATACGCGTCGGAATTAGCATAATTACTGTAGATGGCATGCCGTATGTCGTGACATGGCAAGTTTGTGGCGTGTCGTGGCAAATTAAAGCGACTTGTGTAACTATGCATTAATTTTATAATTTTGCCCTACACATTACTTTATAATTTCGCGTGTTGCTGCTTCACATTTTTATTATCTACAATGTAACACTTTTGGCACAGGTGGCTCTAGAATTTTACACAGAAGTTCTTTATACATTGTAGATAAGTTAAGTAGGGTTAAAATGGGATGATTCTTGGTATATTGCTGATGGGAAGTAGATTTTAATACTTTTTATAAGTTAAATTTTATAAGTATATTTAAAATGAGTAGTTACTAATTAATTTTGTGAGGTTTTCTATATTTTGAACTAGTAAAATTAATTGTAACCGTCGGCCATAATTAATTTTTTTTAATCCCCGACTCAAACATTTTGCGTTCTTTTCTTTGAATGGTGACTTGATTGAGTGTCTTTGTAGCTATGATTCAAGAAAATCTGTTCAGCCGTTTCAAGATTATCAACACTTTTCGAGTTGATGAATGAATGTGAGCAACGTTGAACAAGTCTGATAGAGTCGACATTTGGTATTCTTTTATGTTATAACAGAAATAATAAGCTTTAACCTTGCTTAGCTTTACACTTGGCATCAGTAATTTTTAATTGTGCTTATATTTTGGACTTTTTTATTTTTGTATATTCTATTTTTCATATGTGACGATGCATATGTGAACACTATATTAAACACAGGCTATAATAAGATGAATCACAAAAGCACAGTTCGATGTATTTAATTTATGTATGTAGAGCCTATAAAAGCTAAAATACGATACAAGATATCTAGTCACGACTAAGCTACATTAACAAACCCACGATACAAGCTGGAACTTTAAACAATTTAAAATTTCATAAATGCAACTTTGTTATTAAAGTTAATCTTGTAAATCTTCTCCTTATATTTCATAAGGAAGTTACGAATAGATCGGATCAAATCATCCAAAAGTTTGTACGGAAATCTGACTGCACAGGAGTGAGTTCAAGAATCTAATTCGCGTGTCGTCGAACCCGCGATTCCGTGAAATGTAGGTAGTTAACCGAAATTTCAATCAGTCGATCGCGCCACCGCGACGTCGATAGGCTTTTTGTAGTTGGACACGAAAAACATTGTAAAATCGCGCTTTTTGTCGCCTTGGAACAACGGTACACTCGGAGTAGCTATTGCATTCAATTTTTTATTTATCAATAATTGAATAATAATTTATAGATAAAACAAGTATACAGTATTTTCATTATATTATCATCCTTAAGTTATATTTATAACTATAAAAATATTCCGTATTACTTCAATCAAATCAAATCCCTCCACCGCGTCTGTCTGTCTGAAAGCGATAAACTCAAAACTACTGAACGGATTTTCACACGGTTTTCATCAATGGATAGAGTGATTCATGAGAAAGTGCAGAATTCATTGAAGTTTTGTGTAATTTGACTGAAATATGACGATGGTTGTTGGAAATGTCGGAAAAAATCATCTCGACTGATAGCTTTATTAGCGTGCACTGCGTAAACCAATAGAGTTATTCTGTTACCCATGTGAAATCTGAGCAGGTTGCTAGTTTTAATATAATAATTACATTTTTGTTCACATTTGTTTCATTTAGTTTCTTCTATATCAGAATTTTGTTACTATTTTCTTAAGAAACCATTGATCATCGTCATCCTATATTATTCCGTTATTTATTATTTTTCTCTACACGATTATGATACTGTGTCCGCATTCATACATAATATATCCGGCAATTTATTTTAGCAGAATATTTGAACAACTTTCTTGACCTCAAACTTTAAGAGGACAGCTAGCCGATAGACAAGAACGAGGGAAATTATAATATTTATGTGAATATCTAGGTTGATATCTTCATGAAAGCTTACAATTTAATTATCATATTGGATATTTAATATGTAGATTGAACTTCAACAAAGTGGAGTGACTAACTTGCAAGATATTTAATGGCTTTGATAATGATACCAATTATAGCATTTGAATAAAAACATCGTGACATTATATCTTTAATTATCTACACTGAGTTACATTAGTGTCCATTACTAAAGTCACGATAAGGTTTTATTTGTAACGACAATAATTATCTACCACCACGGCATATCCCTACTGAGTTAAGCAATTTATTGATTGATTTTTTTAATTTGAAGCAATGATGGCTCGGTGGTAGCGTGTACGACTTCGCGTTGATTGACGCGTTAATATTTGATACTAAAATTCTTCGAGGCTACCCACTAAGACGAAGCAGAAGAGGAGATAACTCTGTCTGGAGGACATTCGAGATCAGTTAACAGGTCGCCTGCTGGCAGCGATAATATCAGACATGCGAGGCTCGGAGTACCTGTATAGGAGAGGTTTGAGGCCACGGGTGATAACCCTAAATAAACAGACATCAATCTCACTTCGATTGATGGACCGTGCACATGTCTACTGTGATTGCACTTAACCCTGATGACGAATACAAGATCTGTGATTCCGTAACGATAGTCCATTCTGAAGTTATTCCTTTGTAATAAAATCCTTGCATGCATCCGCACTGGTTATAAGTATATTTTACTTCTCCCATGTAGTTAACCCAGATATTCACATTACATATATTTTTTGTCATTAATTCATTACTTTTACGTTCTACGAGTCTAAACTAATACAAAATATCTTTAAAAATATTAATGGTAGGTTTTTCAAACAAGTCATTCTGTGTATCTTTTCTTTTTATGACAATGTATCAATGTAACTGTACTTAATACATAGATATCTAAAAACTACAGACACTCTACAGAAGATCACAGGCATATGACCTAGTGTTGTGTTCCTGCATAGGCTACGGTTGCCGCTTACTATGTGGCTAGTATGCCAGCTTTGTAGTATAAAAAAATTAGAGCCAGTTTTTTTACCAGACTTAGCTTGTTATCATCTTGGGCCACATCATCAATTAACATCAGGCGAGATTGTGACTAAACGCTTTAACCTATAAAGAATAAAAAGAGCGAATTTTCATTCCAATACTTAATAAATAAAATAAAATTTACTAACGTATAAGGCTACTCCGTAACATATTATGTTCTAAGGACCGTTCATCCGTTTTTGTACGGTCGGGATGGCCGATACGCGCTACATTAAATTTTATAATTAAACTCGAATAGGCGTGCTATGCAGAGATCTTCTGACAATAAAAATATACACGTTTTATTATTATCTTAGTTTGGGAATATTCAACATAGCTTATGAGTTATAGTTTGTTTAAGAATATTTTGTTTTTAGATTGTTTTGAATTTGACAAATATACACACCTGTGACCCCTCAATCGTCACAATTTGTTTGGCAAACTAGAATTCACACAGATAGGGCGATTAGAAAAGAACTAAAATTGTGTGACACATTTTCATTATGAATAGATGTTCCAATATAGAACATATCAGAACATTCATTTAGAGACGTCGATACTTGCATTATTAAAATCTTGGAATAGGTTTAATTTTACTAATTATTAAAGAATTATCTTGAACATTATAAGTGAATTATATGAATATCACAGTTGTAACCCTATTACATCGGGTGTACTGGCCGAACATCCTCGACTAACAATCCCCAAACACCATTTGATAGGTGATTTATAGAGAAATCATGCTGTGCAGTTTTAAAGTCAAATAAACCGATAAACAGATTGACATCGCAACAGATGGTAAACGGACTTTAGTCTATAGACAACTATAGCAATGAGATATGCATTTATAATACCGATTTTGCATAACGTTTATTTCAAAAATTAGTACGAAAATAGTATTAGTAGTTCCAAAAAGTAGCACGATAAAGTGGTAGTACTGTACCTAATGGCAAGCATAGTGAAATCCAAAAACAACAGCGACCATCGAGAGATCTTAATCCATTGACGGTCATTGCTGTCATGCCGGTCTACTTATATATCTCATTATGTTATGTTTGAAGGACTCCATATTATGTTTGAAGCAATGATTGCTCAGTGGTAGCGTCTACGACACCGCGTCGATTGACGTGAGTTTGAATCCCTGCAATGGACCTGAGCTTTCGGTACAGGAAAACATCGCGAGGAAACCATAGTATGGTGGTAGGACATTTTCTAATGCCCGCCTGGCTAGCTACCACCCTCAAGTTGAAAATCTTCGCCAAGCACCGATAGGTGTGATCCGGCAGCCGCACTTGAGAGCCAGTCTTCCACTAGGTTTAGCGTGTTATCATCTTGGGCCACATTGTTACTTAACATCAAGTGAGGTTGTAGCCACTACGCCAAAATTATAAGAATAAAAAAGTATAAAAAAAATGTTGTAGGAAGGTGAAACACTAACCAAGTTCGAAGCACTATAGCTAGAACTAAAAAATATTTTTTATAGGTTATATTACGTAGGTATATTTTTTCTTAATACTTTTGCTTTCTACCCGTACTTAGTGCTGGTAAAAGAGATTTGTAACAGCCGCCGCTATCTGAAATTTATACCATTAGTACGAAGCACGAATTTAACCAATAAATCAGGACAATAAATATCGACTAATTTGAATTAGTTGTTGAAGTTAAGTGAATTTCAATTAATTTACTGATAAAATGTAAGTAAATTTAAATTGGCTATAAAAATAGCCGAGTTTTAATAAAAAACTCTAATCCCGATGGAATCACCGTAATATGGTTGTAAGGCAAAATTAGAGTTTCTTGAGGCGGGTTGCAGTTAATTAAATGAAATTACCGGCCGGTGAGAAAATTATTTCATGCGCGTACGCAGGTTACAGACTCTTTTTACTGTACTAATAGTTTTCGTAAATAACATGGTGTAGGAATATAATTCGATCGAATTTGGTCGTACATTTGGAATTGTATTTGCAATGTCTATGAGAAAATGTACATTGAATATCTCCAGAAGAATAAAAAGTATTTTTATGCACATTGTGTCTTCAAAATTGACTTATTTATTTATCTTAAGGAAACATACAGATTATTTTACTTATATAACTAATTCTAAACAAACAAACTTATGCACCAATTGAGTTTCCACAAACATTATTTAAACTATATCAGGCACATCGTATTAGATTTAAACACATCAATACGAATAAAAACCTATTTACGAAATATAAATGTATAATATTATTAAAAAGGACAAGGCAGCGAGATAAAAATTTTGCAATATCTGTTAGAAATTTATTACATTATAATTAATAAGGTCATATTTGTAATTACTATTTTTTTTTACGAAATAGTTGTATTGTTATATGTCAACTTTAGTGACAAAAATGATAGGACAGAGGTTGCGGATTTGATCCCATAACTCAATTCTGTGTGATGAGCATAATTGTCAATTGTTACATATAGATCTATATATGTATAGTATAGCAGCTGTTTATGTATCATAATACATACAAGCTTGGCTTAGTTTGGAATTCAATTTGTGTGAAATTGTATCCTCGTATTTTTTAATTTCTTTAGATATTTACCTACTTACAAAAATTGATATCATCGGAACGTAATATTCGAGTTGCTTTACAAGCTTCATAGTAAAATTATCACTTAATAATAACATAAATTGATTACGGTGGTGGCTTAGTGACATGAACTAAAATGATAACTTTAGAAATAAAATATTGACATTGGCAGCATAGGCGCCTGCAGTGACAAAATATGTATTAAATGGTATAATTTGGTGAAATATATTAAAAGGAATATATTTCAATTGTTTTGTCATAACTCAAATAGTTCTTTGCTTACAACAGTACTAGCACCAAAAAAACCAATGGCGTGTCGGGCCACGTGCAGTGTAGGGTTCCGTATTTGACTATCGCAGTATGAAGCCTTAGAGGGGCTTAAGTATTTTTTAATGGAATTTGTAAGAAATTACGTCTTCAAGTATTTTTTTAAGTTGATAAGTTGTAAAGTCTACTTATCTCCGATAGTTTTATTTTTAACTTCATTATATATACTACTACCATGAGTTTTTTCAAATATCCATAACAGCATTTAGCTGGCGATGACACTTGATTGTAATAAAAATGTGCTCTTAAATATTAAGCATATTTCGCAAATGCGTCCCTGAATTGAACAATAGTTTTCACACAACCGCAATATTTTTGAATGATCTATCCAACGACATAGGGACACAGGACAAAGGGATAGACGATAAAAAAATACATTCCAACTTTTCTTGTAGATGAGGTCTAAACATTTTTTTCTTGTTTTTTTTTACCACTTTATCGGCGTAATTAATTTGTATATCCATACCAAATTACAGCTTTTCAGTACTAAGAATCTCTGAGCAAAGTCGCGGTCAGACCGGCGCGGCATAGCGAAACTATAAGGTTTCTTTTTTACTTTGGAACCCTAAAACCCATTGGAACCAATAATTGTTTCGTGGATTACCTGCAACTAAAATCATATTCTATCTATTGTCTACTAACATTGTATTTACAAATCCATTAAAAAAATCAATCAATTCACAGCTGTACATACAACACGCAAACAATCATTATTATTTAGTAGGTCAAGACTGCATACATCGAATCTATGATCAAACACGAGCCAGCACCAAACGATTACAATAATGAGTGACGCCCAGGTTGAACGGAACCAGTGGAGGGAGAATGTAGGTCTACCATCTAGTTAATAAGTGGGAGGTGTCGCTAACCGACATAATGGAGGGGAGCGTGTGTGCATTGATGCTTGCTGATGTATTAAGTTGAAAGCGGACAGAGTAAACGTAGATAATGTATTTAAAAAGAATTAATGCGAGTGGCGTTTAGTTCATAGAAAGGTATTCCTCTGTTTTATCTTTAGATAATATTACTTAAGCAAATATTTTTATACCATAAAATCTATATCTACCATTCCCATGTTCGTATGTTTTGATTATTCTGTTAGTCTTCTAAAATTGCCCAAATTACTAAAATCACCTTTATCAGATAATCTGCAAACAAATTTGACGAACAAATAAAAAAATATATACTTACGTATAGCTAAAGTCCTTCTTATATTATTAATAAATAGCGGTTCAGTTTGGGAGGAGGAAATAGGAGCATACGAAATTTTGATTTAATCTATTTTACAAAGGAATAATCAGTTCGAGCTGCAGTTGTCTCTTTCACGCTCTAATCTGACGTTCGGGCAAACCACCATATAACAATATATTTCAGATAACCGTATTTTTCAAATGACTTGTCGAACGTTTTTCCTTTTAAACATGAAACATTTCTGTACTGATGCGAAGCGACGTGCTCTATCTAAGACGCTATATCACAAGACCAGTGTGGACACACTGAATGCCTTTCGGTTGTAGTTTTTGCAAATAACTCTCATGCTCTCATATAATAAATTGGGATTAATTTCGTACTATAAGTATAAATTGCCTATGCATGACATAAGCCAATCGCTCATAACTTAAACCATACGTCGGTAATGAGAACATGAGTGTAAGTAAGGGACGCCATTTACGCTCAAGATGTAATTTCCGATGCGATACACTTCGCATTATGAGAGCGTTTGTTACAAACGAAATAGGATAACCTGTTTACTACTCCCGTCTATTATGCACTTTGTATGCAAAATTACTACTCATTTAAAATACTTGCTTTTATCTTAAAAACAAATAAAATAAAATGCATAATAATATAATTTTCATTATATTATTACGTCATTACGTCAAGCAATCTGCAGTGCTATAGCCCAAGCCCGGGTGGATCTGTAAAAGCCGTAAGACTCCAGGGCTCCTAAGGCTAACAGTATAGTCAGATCGATAAATTTTACATGGGTGAAACCGTGAGGCACAGCTAGTACTCAACAATTGTTAGTAATAAAAAATATATACATGCGAATATATGGCAGTAGAAGCCATAGCCTACCGAGACTGGCCTGTATGGATCATTTAAAAGAAATAAAAAGAACAAAATTAGTTAGCAGTACATTATTTCTGCCTATACTAATATGAACAAATCTTGATGATATATTAATATGCAAGTCAAGTAAAACAAGTCACGTAAGTAGAAAAACTAAGCGGTAATTACTTTTGTCGGCTCTGCGTTAATACTTTACTCTCTTTTATGAGCTGCGCGATACCGTGACGCTACATTCACTAGCTACCAACATACAATCATTACATTGTATCCCTACATACATACACAACACTAAGATACATAAGTTAAGGGACCTTCCTTTTTCTTTTTTTTGGCTAGTTAGCTTAGATCAAAATTGACAGATTACTAAATACATATACTCATGTTTCTTCCCTCCTCCCAGAGGAAAGAAACATGTATATATGTATAGTTAGTTTCGATCAAATTATAGATAGGGAATTAGCCAGTTAGTGACTTATTTGCAACTACGGCAGCAGTCCAAGCCGGTGCTCGGCCACTTTGGCACCCTTGGAGCCTGTTGCCATGCTTTCGCGGTTGAGTGTCTTAAGCGCTCGCCTCCATGCTCGGGTGAAGCTGTAAAAGCCGTCTGAGGCTCCAGGGCCCTTAAAGCTAAAAGTATAGTTAGATCGAAAAAATATATATTATGAGCAAGAGATGAATCAACTTTAACTTATTGTGATCTATGAGACGTTATCTATATCCATACTATTTATTATACAGTTTGGCACTGATCGACTATACAATTACTGGTACCTTACCCGTGGCTTTCACTGTAGTCAGGATGTTACGTCTGGCTACAAATCTCGATAATTATAAATGCTAATGCTACTTTAGAAAAAAAACCTAATAAAATCCACCAAGCCCACATAGCTTGTGATCACTGAGTCTACATATATTCATTAACATAACTAGTCAGCAATTCTAATCGATCTATTTTAATCCTATGCAATTATGATAAATAAATCATAAAATATCTGCGATTTATCATTGGCTTTAAGAAAACTGTTCCAGTGTGTGATAGTGATATTATGTTATCGTAAATAATAATTCTATTGTTAGACAACCTTAAATCTGTATGTGTCCTAATAAATAATATGAATAAGTGATAATATGCGGAACAATACGTTGGCTTTAGATTTAGTAGTGTTGTGAAATTATCGATAAATATAAATACGAATATCTATATATATATATATATATCTATCTGTCTGTCCGTTCATGTTTTTTTCCTTTAATTTTATATACTATTTTGTCTAAAAAGTACTGAGAAAAAATCAATAATATACAAAATGTATATGTGTAAATGTATATGTTATCTGGCCAGGTTATCGGATATATTTACATACATAAACATGCCTCTTTCCCAACGGGGTAGGCAGAGATCACGTCCTTCCACTTGCTACGATCCTGACATAGATCTTCATACAACATTAATAAATCTTTTCATGCATGCTCGTCGGTTTAAAGTACTCTTGACCTTTCTTCAAAACGTCCCCGATTTGATCGTGGAACGTACGTTTAAGCCTTCCTCTTCCAACGCATCTTATAAATCTGTTTAGTCATTCTTCTTTCATTTATCCTCTCTACATACCCAAACCATCTAAGCAACCCCTTCTTAATCCGTGTCACTATATATTTTTCAAACCACAGCGTTTTCTTACTATTTCTTATCCTGTCACTCAATTTCACTCCTATCATACTTCTTAGCGCTCTCAATTCTGTTGCATTTATTCCACTTTCATGTTTTTTCTGCCATACCCAGCTTACACTTCCATACATGAGTGTTGGAACTAACACTGCTCTAGGTACAGCCAGACGATATATTTTGTTTCATAAAGTAACATATGAAATGAGCAGTGACGATAATTATGAATTAATTCGGAAAAAAGATACTTCTGGGGCTATTAAATGGCTTACGCTGAGTAAAACATAAGATATATATCAAAATAATGTACCACATAATTGTATATCTTAAAAAAAACCTACAAAAAAGTCTGCGATAGCATATATCTATTTTTAAGGTTCACCCATAAAAAGTTTTTTGTTTTTAAAATAATTTACAGGCGACCGCCGTAAATTGGAGAGAGGGCAGCACGATTCGCAAGTACGTTCAACCGACGGCATTCTGCGAACACCCATGCGAGCGGAGCCGCGAGCACAGTTAGCATGATGCATAATCTAGTAATACACTTATTTAACAGAGTTCTTATGAATAAATCATAACCTTATCTGTTTTTTTTTCCATAAATTATTCTCATTATAATTAAAAGATTTAACAACAATGGTTTAATGAAGTGAAACTTCTTATGCGACTTCCAAGCGTTAAATGTTAAATGTTAAACGTTTAACGCACATTATCGGTCTCTCCTCTTTGTGTGAGCCAGAGCGAGAGAGCAATATATTACCGGTCTCTCCTCTTAGTGTGAGCCAGAGCGAGAGAGTAAATGTCGGTGTGTATGTATATTGCACACTGTTTAAATAAAATAGAAAATGTCTTTTAAAATGAAGTTTCACTTCTATCGTGTGTGAATCGCACACACACCTTTCTTATTATATAGTTTATGCATAAAAGAATACAGCGTGTAGTGAATATAAAATCAATACCAATATAAATATTAAATCACAAAATATTTCTCATTGCACTCCATGAAACTTGCTTGTAAAAACTCGAACTTAAGAATCTAAATACTGTCTGAAAATCGGGATTAAAAATAAGATCGTTTACGTAAAAGGTCGAGTGAACAATGTGTTTGCAATATAAAACCAAATGACAATTGAAGTTTAAAGTAAGTTGAAAATAGTAATGGTCGTATTTGATTAAGTATCATCGTACGATGTATGTTTGTACATCGACCACAAATCATCGAAATAAATGCCCCGTCACTACGCCAGACAATGAAACGTGGAAATTTACGAGGCAATAACTCATCAGTGTTGTATCAAACGACACTTACAACACTAGTCAGATCATTATTAACTTAAAGTGGACGACTTAAACGGATTATCAGTGTCAGTGTTTATTATTTTTAGTCTCGCTAATATTTATGGATAATTAAGAGAAGATATTTTAAAGCAAACGCTTTTAAAAATGTCTAAGAGTCGCGGCATCCATGGAGACTCCAACTATTAATAGGAGTTAAGCTAAACTTTCTAATGAAAAATGAATATTCATACCATAATATCTACATATAAATAATTTGCTAGATGGTAAGACAAGTGTAAAACCCGCCATAGCTCTGGAATCAGCTAGTGTATATTATCAAATACTCAAGCGGTGTGGTCGGGATTTGTACGAGTATGATATCCACTAAAATTTACAATAACCGTAAACTATACTTATTTAGTTATATTTTTTTATTTAAAATGAATAAATATGGATAAACCCAAACGAGTCTTTTGCCGGCTCTGCTCAATGGCGGGATGCTTTCACCAGATTTGACACTCGTAATTGCGTTTTTAGGATGCAAATTGAATTTCGAATTTTTTGGTTTTGTTATTTAACCTCTGTTGAGAATTTGGTCAAATATTACAGGAAGCTATTTATAATACAGGACTTAATTCTGTTATTTTTATTCAAGGAAAATTCAAAAAAATTGATGCGACCGAAAAATATTTGATAAAAAGGTGGATTTTTACCGTGATTAGAAAAATTACAGGGTTAAGAAAAATAAAACTTATGATGGCATTATCACATCTTTAGATCTTTAGATTTAACGAAACATTTGCAACGCAAGTAAATATTTTAGTAACACATAGTAAATAAAAAGAAAATGTAATAAATTACATAAGAAAATTAGATATATTCCGGGTTATTCACGTACGGAAGTGTTAGCTGTGTCTTTCCGTCGGATAAAACGTCGGCTGGCAGGTTGCCGGCGGCGAAATCTGAGCCACGAGCGCGTTCTGGGCTCTATTAACTGAAAATAAACTGCATTACTACACGACATGATATCAGGCATTAGTAATAACAGATGAAAGGCGAGTTTGACTCGTATTAAGGATTACGGGTAATTTAAAGCTATGTTTAATATTAGGTTAATTCCTAACTCACGTTTAAAAGCTTATTTCTCATCTTTTTATTTCATGGCAACTTTACTACAATTCTTTCAACGTTACGTGAATTTAATATTTTTTTTAATTACTCGTGATATCTTCAAATATCTAGATAACAAGATCTTCCTCGGCTCCCGGCTTTCCCTTGTTCAAACTGTTCCGGTAGTTTTTTTGGCAACTTAAAAATCATGTTCCTGGTTATTATTTATAATCCATTTCACTTGTCGACAATAACCAACTACGTCACGGTTAATGTCACCAGAATTATATAACATAGGGCTAAATAACAAAAGTTTATAAATGAAAATAAAAACCATCACATGACAGTTCAAGACTCTTCCAAAATCTCCCAGATTATTTCTCCTTGGTGTTTTCAGCTATAACAAGTTCTTGTAAAATTAAAACATATATCAATCTGCCGTGGATTGGCTAGGTATACAGGTATAGCTTAGCATATTTACCATATTAACCACTGTTGTAGTAAGTAAACGGAGATTCGAGATGGGACTGTATGGCCAACTTCGAAAGTATAAGAAATACAGAGAAGTGGTGTAACGACGGATAAGTTCAACTTATAAGAAATCAAAAATTGTATATTCACTTTTTTTTAATATTTTACTTTAGCGGGAAATAAAACCAGTCAATATACTCTATAAATATTGACTTGATTTTATCTGCTCCGCATGAAGCGGAGAATCAATAACGGGATGACATGGCACTCTGATGTGACTGTTGTGACCACTGCACATATGGTAACAAATCCGTAATTATGATTTCTCCAATGCGTATTATTTCGGTATTAGGCAACGTGTATTCAAACACATAAAAATAATTTGTATGGGTGTAAATCTGAACTAATTGGTTTTACCTTACGTCTGTATATTTCTAAGATATTATGATAACGTTTGATAATGAGAATATTTTCATAGCCATATTAGCTTTTGAAAAGTAAAGTCAGATCAGTGTTACAGATAATTTTTTACCAGCTTAGCATAACCAAATCTTATTATGCTGGTGATATCATTTGTAAAAATAAAACATAAATTTATCGTAAATTGTGTTAAGTTGGTAACAGTGAATCAAACCATACTCAAACGCTGGTAGATATAGGTGACGTAAATTGCGAGTTCTCCAATATTTTTCCCTTTGTAATTTCCGCGTCAGATGCAAGAACGCCGTTTGGAAAGCCCGGAGCTACCGCACTAACGTACTATCCGCTGAAGAACGATACTCGATAAATATCCGCGGCGGGATATAGTGGCGCCTCACATTATCGATATTTCGATAAATGTGTAACGACGCTGGATAAGTATCACTCGTATTTATTTATCGAATTAACGTGTCGAATATTAAGTTGTGTCAGCGGCACTTCATTAGCATATTGATATACAATCCATCACCAACCGTCGATGTCATGCCGGCCTGGGGCTCAAGTCTGCTATTTCAGATTTAAGAATCAACCATTATCATTATATCGAAATTGTAACAAATTTGGTATTCTGCAAAAATTTCATTAGGTACTAACTATCTCGCTAGAATTTCTATAGTGTTGTGATAGTGTGACAGTGGGATGTAAATATCTATACGTCGTTGGTGTTGCCTATAAAAATCTGCCATGGATTCAGTGTTGCTAATCGAAACCACCATTAGTTGACTATACTTGTTAGTGCTTTTTTTTCTGTTAAATCTGTCAAATCTGTCAATCTGTTAAATGTGTCTTGGTTGTGGCCGTCTCGACTGTCGCCATCTTGACTATCGCCATTTTGTCTGTAGCCATCTTGACTATTGCTATTTCGACTGTCACCATTTCAATTATCGCCATCTCAACTCAACTCAACTATCGACACACTATTAGAACACTATTTTTTTAGCAGACTTGGGCCTCTGCTCATATGTCTATTCACGTTACTTAACTTCAACGCACACGTTACTATAGTCAGGAATAGGGCCATCTGGATCGTTTCCCGCTTGCGACCCTTGCTCAGTTCGGTAAGCAAAATGTCCTTAAGACATAAGCTCACACTCTACAAGATGTGCGTACGTCCGATCTTGACATATAGCTGCGCCGCGTTCGCACATATGTCCAAACATAACTTTGCCCGCATGCAAAGAGTCCAAAATCGGTTTCTCCGTCGCCTGCTTGACCCTCCAGCCTTCGTTAGGAACATGGACCTGCACAGGGACATGAGGCTTCCCTCGATAGAAGCCTATGTGAAATATCTCACCAGGAGATACTTCGATAGCGCTTCGAATCATCCCAACCCGCTCGTAAAATCCACCGTGAACTACGTCCCAGACAACTCGATCCCCGTTGCCAAACGTTATAAACGCCGTCCGCGAAATCTCTTTGTCGATCCCGATGACGACATCGAGAAAGCTAACAATTTCTACGCGTCCGCTCCCGCAACATATGCGTGCTCGCGCCCACGCCCGCGAAACCACCGTTCCCTCCGCAGGGGACGTACGGTTAACTTCGCTCCCGCACACCCGCCACGACCACCCTCCTCTGCGGCAACTCAAGCCTAGGTCCGATCCATCGGCATGGAGCCCTTGAGTCAAGCAGCCGTTCGCGCGATACAGTGACTCTACATTCACTAGCTTTCACAGCCATACATGACACTGCATTATACACACATGCACAACACACAGGTACATAGGTTCTGTAAGGGACCTTTTTTTTCTTTTTTTTGCCTAGTTAGATTAGACAAAAAAATTTCAGACCACTAAATACACATACACATGTTCCTTCCCTCCTCCCAGGGGGCAGAAACATGTATATATGTATAGTTAGTTTAGATCGAATTACGGATAGGGAATTAGTCAGATCGCGACTTAATTGCATACGCGCAACAGTCCGAGCCGAGGTTCGGCCACTTTGGCACCCTCGGATGTTGTTGCTTAGCTTTCGTGGCTGAGTGCCCTAAGCGCTCGCCCCCAAGCCCGGTAAAGCTGTAAAAGCCGTAAAGGCTCCAGGGCCCCCAAGGCTAACAGTATAGTCAGTTCGAAAAAAAAAAAAAAAAAAAAAAAAAAAAACTATTCACGTTATATTAATTATTGGTAATATTTTAAGAAAGAGTGTATACACTGGCTGGTAAACGGTTCCACAGCGTTGTTACGTTAAAGATATGACAAAGTAAAATTATTTGTTTGCGTCGAAATGAGGTTACCGTAAAACTATGGCTACTGAGCCCAGCGCGTATGGTTCTATTATAAAATCTATCAAGAATTGAAATAATTTTGTTAATACTATATATAAAATAAACTTCATTTTATACAGATATAAAATTGAATATATAGGTACCTTAATCGCATCTGACGGTTTAAAAAACGTTTTGACAGTTGTAACGTTTCGTTTTCTGTTACGTCAATTTTAGTTCCTAGGAAAACCGCTAGAGGTGCTGCTAATAAATCTTATGATTTGTACATATAATGATATCGTAAATTTTCCATATTAGAACGTGCATAACTTGGATACTACTGAATCAAATTGAACGTAGTTTTCTTGTAACATATCATAACGCTTTTCCATAGGGGTTAGGCATTAATAATAAAATTGTAATTAACTACCCGAAGAATATTAATAGCATTTATACATGAACCAAGTCGCGGGCACGAGATAGTGTATAAACAATAATAATTATAGGTCAAAAAAGCGTCAATAGCTAATTTTTTTAGCAATATGAACTAATGAGCGAAAAAGGAGTTTTGAATTAAGTTTAAAATAATAACGGAAAAGTATACTTACAAACAAAAAAATAATAATTTAAAAAAGCGTGAGGTGTGTTTTGGATTTTTTTTCTTATCCTTTTACTTAGTTGAATTCAGCTTTTTTTTGGCCACAATCGCACCTTATGTTAAGTCACGATGTGGCCCAAGATGATAACACGCTGAACCTAGTGGAAGACTGGCTCTCAAGTGCAGCTGCCGGAACACACCTATTGGTGCTTGGCGACAGATTTTCAACTTGAGAGTGGTAGCTAGCCAGGCGGGCATTAGAAAAAGCCCTACCTTGCTACTTACTACTTTCCTCACGATGTTTTCCTTTGCAGGGATTCGAACTCAATCGACGCGTCAATCGACGCGAAGTCGTACACACTACCACTGAGCCATCATTGCTCCAATGCAATCATTGTATCATTCAAGTTCGTACCACCACTGTATGTAGTAGTTATTAATCCGAGACTTATTATAGTTTACCATGGGTTGCATTGATTACAATATCAATTGAAAAGCTCGCACGGTATCCGTGCGATTAATTCCTATTAGTCAAAATAAAAACAAAATCACAACTGATACGAATTGTTATTGTTACAGCATTTATTTTGTTGTTATTACATACAACATAGCAGCTACCGTAACAACTTTGATCTTTCCAACACATTTGTAGGTTACCCTTGATATCGAACAACTTAAACTATACGAAAGCAAGTTAACAATCTCCATTGTAAAGGATCGTAACTCATCTCTAACTATATTTATAGCTGTATTATCACGTCGAGGATATTTACGATCAGCATGTTTACTGGAATACGCTTGTTTACTATACTCGTATTATATTCAATATATATGTACATTTGAACGTAACTTATAATAATATATTTGCATATAACTGAATATTGTACACAGCGCAGCCTACTTACCGTATCTAATAAACTGTCAAGATTGAACCTAAATCGTTCTTAAACTTTTGTTTTAATATGAATTTTAATGTATATTAATCAATAAATAACCTATATGTAGGTATAGTAAGTAATTATTGAAATAACTTTTTGATCTCTTTGATAACAGGCTTTTTTGCTTTGCGATTGTAACGCCCTGGAAAAACATCATAAACATACTATAATATTTTACTAAATTCAATACAAAACTTTCAGCTAATTTTGCGAATCCATATATAATACTTTCGCACTTTGAGACAGAGGGTTTGACAGCATCGAATTACAAATACCTATCTCCATGGAGCGCGTAATGTTGAGTACATTCCTACAATTTTCATATTTAACATATTACGCCAAAATATGATGTACATCCTTCATCACGCCACATACCGTGCAATTAGGTGATGGTTTTTTTCTTATTAAATATAAAAATCTTATTTGATGAAATGTATTCTGAGCGAAGTCGGAGACCTAAAATTAAGTAAGATGTACTTAATGTTGTTTGATCGATCCATGGAAAATCAAAATGAGGTTGCGGTTTTATAGTCTTATACTAAATTCCTTTTTCTTGCCATCTCTTATCAAAATAAATCTTCCACATATGTTTAAAATAAGATTTCACATCAGACAAGTACTTACTTGAAGAAACTTGTTTAGGGTAGGGTACCCCCTCAACACTTAAGTGGGAATTAATATAATTTTTTCTCGTCTATACCATCGTGTGGCGTATTATTGGATAGGCCGTCCAAAAACATTGCGGGTGTCTGAAAACCATTTTTCGATTCAGGGTTTCCGTATGCGAAATATTAAGCTTTCAAGTGCTACTTTTTATTAGAGACAAGTATCTCCCTGCAAGCTAAAGGGTTGTTTTTGGGCATGCGACAAAATTCATAGTATTAGTATGTATTATGAAGTTAAAAGGAAAACTATTAGAGGTAAGTAGGCTTTACAAGTAAACGAGTATTAGTCAATCGATTTATAAAATGTACCTGGAGTAGTAATTTCCTACAAATTCCATTGAACCACTCTCTAAGTCTGCATATTGTAACGGGCAACTACGGAACCCTATTAATGCGCATGGCTGCCACGCATTTGGCAAATTGTTGTATAAATATAGGTACAATAGGTATTTTTTTACTTTATAAATAGCCTAAAGTTTAATTGTTGTTTCTATTACAAATAAATTTGTTAAATTTATATTTATCATATCTCGATGTAATACTACTAACATTTTGTTAATCGCTTTAACGTGAACAGCTCACCGATAAATTAAATTCTACAATTCCTGTAAGTCTTACGATTTAGCAACAGCTAATATCAAAATGAATTCTTCATCACCGATATAAGCAACAATGTAACTGCTGATTCACGACGTCCCGATTCACTCGCCCGACGGTTGCCCAACCGTTGCCCAACTATTGCCAGACTTGCCAATCGTTTCATAGCACCGTACCGTGTCAGCCGTAATAATACTCTTATAAACATCTCAAGTTATTTTACAATGTAGATACCTATCACAATTTCACCTGGCTTTTAAATAGGCAATTTTGCAACTGACTATAGGCGTGCCCTTATTGTAGCTGGACAGCTTAGTTATTATCAACAATTATATATTCGAATAATTATATTAGCTTATAAAAGTCTCACTACTGGGAAATACATCTTACTAAGATTACCGAGGGAAGGCCGACTGCCAAATGCCAGCCCACAACGTATAGACAATTGCAAACGCCGAAAAGATTTTTTTATTATTGTATCACGACAAAATGACTATACCATTCCTGATGGTAAGCACATTGCAATTCTAAAACAAGGGTGACTATCAAGGGATCTACAATCAATCACCACGTTACTTATTATTTTGTTTTAGTAGTCTTTGTTTTATATTTGTATCTCTTTATACATAATTTTATATACTTATGTTTGTGTTGTGAGATGAGTAATTAAAAAAAATCTTTCCAATTCCTTCTTCGTCGCTGTCAGGCCGGGTCGCTCAAATATCTCTTCATGTATTCTGAAGGACTCTATGAGACTCTATAAGAGTATTATCACTCTATGCTGTAAGAAGGAAGGTAGACTGAGGTACGATTCCATAGAGTTACAGTACGGCAAAGATTTGACATAGCAACTTCTATGTTCGTGCTAAGATGGAGATTATTTCCTACTAGACAATTTTCGTTCTAGAATATTTTGATGAAACGATAGCATGGTGGTACGACATTTTATAAAACCCGTTTGGCTAGCTGCCACTCTCGAGTTGAAAGTTCGTTGGCAAACACCTAATTAGGCTTATCGTGTTACGCTTTAAAATTAAGAAAAGCAATTAATTCTTAAATTGGCTATATTTATCGTATTTTTTTTTAAGTTTTACTATCAAGTGATTAAATATTTTATTCTTGGAAGATCCTGGCAACTTCATAAGAATACGCACACAGACCGGCTATTACAATACTAATTGTATAAGTTTACTGATCCATCTAACTTCCGAGTTTCATGGGCCGACGGTTTCTCAATAGCCGCACTGGCCACTCATTTTCAACCAAACACGCGCCACGGACGCGATAATGCCGCTATAAATATCATGAGATGAGTTACAACAGCGAGTACACAATGGGGATGGTTATCTCACGTCTCCTATGCACCGATACTTTTAACGTAGTAGGGATCAATAGAATTCGTTCTTTTGAAAAAAGGCTAAATTTAATAATTATTAATCCTTTTCAAAATCAAGAAAACATCATTAATAAAATATAGCCGTGTAACCTTTACACTTGGTTCAATTTCTAGTCTACTCAACATGTTACAAAACGTGTTAACTCTTGTTACCACGAATTAAAATACATGCAATACATCGCTGGATGTGTAATGAGATCTAGAAAAGTGTTTGAATATTTCAAGCGCGCAAATAACCGATTGCAAAGTTATAAACAATTCAAGATTTAGAAAATTGCGTCTAGTTTCTTATAAATCACTCGAAAACTATTGGGGTGTTGGAGAAATAAAATAAATAAAAAGATTTTTAAGAGGAAATATCTGGAAAAAGTGTTGTTTCACCGGAACTCAATTATTAATACTTTTTTTTCTGTTACAAATAGGATTCCACGTTGAGCGCTTTACCATAACTCTGCCTAGAAATCGGCGGTTGCTAATGCTTTTTTCTGTTATTATTAAATATAATTGAAAAAGTCGAGACAAACATATGGTATTATCTAGACATTTGAAGGAAAAAACTCCGCTGGACATTATTTTTCTTTGATTTCACACATCACAATTATTTCTTCTTTCGGAAAATTCTTAAATTTATTGATAAAAAGAATAATGGTGTCAAATCGGTGTTATCTCTCCCCAGGGTCCCTATGAAGTATTTCATACAATCGCTGACAAAAGAATAATACATTCTTATGATGAAAACTAAAATTAATTTTACAACGTAAACCGCAAGAACGATTATAGTTTATTCATTAGAAGTCGATGTTTACAAATTGCCTACAACATATTTACTTTTACCAAACATTTCTATAGAAACACCGAGTACGGCAATATGTTATAAAGACCTCTTATTTTGTTGTAAGCAGTGTTCTGCCACTTTACACAGATTCATAGTGATAACTATTAAAATGTGTACTTATACAAGTTTTTAGGAAACTGGATAAAGTCCAGTCAGTATATGTCAAGAACATTAATTGACATATAGAAAAAAATTTAACATGATCTAATAATTTTAGGATCCGCCTAAAGAGATCTTTTCTTTGATTTTATTATGTTATGACATATACTGACTGGACTTTATCCAGTTTCCTAAAAACTTGTACTTGTACTATAGTGTACACATTTTAATAGTTATCACTTTGAATCTGTGTAATAACACTGCTTACAACAAAATAAGAGGTCTTTATAACATATTGCCGTGCTCTGTGTTTCTATAGAATGTATATATTATTTGTTAGTATCTGTATCGTATAAGTGCAGAATCACTAGTCTCTGTTTGTATTCTTCATCAAAAAACTCCCATCCGTTTTACCAAACTACGGTAAAGCCTAAAGTATGTATGTATGTTCATCTGTTCCCGCGTATCTTTTAAACTACCTAAAATTAATTTAAGAAATAACGTAATGCTAAAAGCGTGTTGATCGTCCGCTAGTTAAATGCTCCGTTGTGGAACGGCTACGTTCTACCATCGCATCACTCGCCATCGGCAGGAAATTCATCCTTCCATCTTGGAACATAAATGGTCGCAGACAGTCCGGTTTCAGAGTTGTTTCCTTCTGCGAATGCTCTCGATGTAGAATTTGCTACCTGATGAGGTTTTCCATGGGACTACAGTATGGGTTTCTTTAAAATGAGATTGAACAGGTTTTTAAAAGGTTGACAACGTGCACGAGATGCTTCTAGTGTTACAAGCATTCATAGGCTTAGGTTTGCCACCATCGCGGTATAAAAAATCTTGGCTAAACATTCATTTTCAAGCCCGGTAAAGCTGTAAAAGCCGTAAAGGCTCCAAGGCCCCTCAGGCTAACAGTACAGTAAGTTCGAAAAAAAAAAAAAAAGTATAAAAAATAATGACAAAAAAACTAATTTACATAACATCAAATATTGCATTTTGAATATCCAACACTGACCACGTGTTCATGCAGTTACTGTATTTTTCCTTATAAAAGCAAAATATATGGTATCTTAGAATCAATTAGTTATTATATATAAAATACATTTAAGTTTTTATTGCATACTTGGAACTGAAGCACCTGCAAATAGAATGTATTTAATCATACGCCCATCACAACGGAAACGTTGTAACAACCGGAAAAACTGTGATAAAACATTTCTACACATTTTATGATCCGGCAGAACATCATTCGTCAATTGTATTTGAGGAATTTGATAAAGAAAAGGACGCGAAATATTTTATCATGACACATCCTCCGATGGGACAATTTTCTATGAAAAACCCATGATGTTAATATCTCTATAGGAGTCTTCCTGGCACCATCCATATGGATTACATCCTCAATTATCGTTCACTAACGGTTATCGTGATTGGACGATATAAGCTTCAAAGTGCCCTCGTGATTACGCGAGATTAAAATTCGGAATCCGGACAGGTTACTTAAATCTATAGTAACAATAACAATAGTTATATACAATACATATTATAAAACTCAAGTTCTCTCTATCTGTCTGTCCTTTCATGTTCTTTTTACGCGATAACCACTTATCCGATTTACATGGTTTTTCTTTAATTCATAGATATGTTATCTGGCCAGGTTGTAGGATATATTTTGGGCGAAATAAGCAGTCACAATATTGCTGAATCAATTCGAAAAAAAAAAATGCACCTTGGACGATTTAATAGCTTACGCTGAGCAAACCATAAGATATATATCAAATTAATGTACTATATAATTGTATATCTTAAAAATACCTATAAAAAAACTCCGCGATACATATGTCTACATTGTAAGGATCACCCACAAAAAAAGGTGTGTGTGCGATTCACACACGATAGAAGTGAAACTTCATTTTAAAAGGCATTTTCTATTTTATTTAAACAATGTGCAATATATATACACACCGACATTTACTCTCTCACTCTGGCTCACATAAAGAGAAAAGACCGATAATGTGCGATAAACGTTTAACGTTCAACATTTAACGTTTAACGTTTCACGCTTGTAAGTCGCATAAGAAGTTTCACTTCAAAAAGGTGTGTGTGCGATTCACACACGATAGAAGTGAAACTTTATTTTAAAAGACATTTTCAATTTTATTTAAACAGTGTGCAATATACATATACACCGACATTTACTCTCTAGCTCTGGCTCACACAAAGAGGAGAGACCGAGATACACTCAATCACTACTAAACGTACACGATTTTTAATAAAGATTATGTTTAAGGGTAATACGCGCTTTTCCTTATTAACCAATGGCGTCCAGTTCCTTGATTTGCGAAATATTTCCAACGGCTTCCGATTTACTGTCAATAGGGACTCCTTAAAACAGATGCAATTATAAAAATGACCTTTATGTTACGAACATTTCCTGTAATGCGCATAAGAAACGATGAAAGGTTGTATGTAATTGCGTTATATCCTTTGCGGTTAGCGCGCATCGGCCACAACTAGCAGTTGCATTTTATGAATGTCGTACATTCTTTTATAATGTATTCACGGAATGCATATCATATCATGGAATTGACAGTTCAATAAACACTATCACACAGTGTTCTTAACTATATTATGCGCACGCTCGCAATAAAAAAGGTGTGTGTGCGATTCACACACGATAGAAGTGAAACTTCATTTTAAAAGACATTTTCTATTTTATTTAAACAGTGTGCAATATACATACACACCGACATTTACTCTCTCGCTCTGGCTCACACAAAGAGGAGAGACCGATAATATATTGCTCTCTCGCTCTGGCTCACAAAAAGAGGAGAGACCGATAATGTGCTTAACGCTTGGGATCGCATAATAAGTTTCACTTCAAAAATCTCGTGTACTTACTTTTGAGTACACGCGTTATTACGCGTTAAGTCATAACATCGAGTGTGAATATCGTCACCACAATAATACAAGCAGTTTAAAAAGCAATTTCATAATGTACACTTCGCATCGTTATAATTCACTCTCATTATCATCTCAATACCCTAATATAATATCAATAGTGTATGCATGTTATTGCAACTGGGACAGATATCTAACGATAAATAATATATTTAATACACATAATATTGTTGTCTTTATTAAAGTGCTAATGAAAATACTACTACATTGAAAAAAATTGTGAGTGTAACCTTTACACGCAGTTGAAATGAAACTTCTTTGAGTTTATCAGTATATATTTACAGTATACATATTCGAATAAAACGAGTTAAAAAATTACTTTTCTTTGACTCTATAGTTTTTAAAAAAGGCACCGTTCGTAATTACATCTTGGTAAAATAATCTCATGTGTAGCAGTCGCAAAATTAAAACCGAGTAAGGTCAAAAGTCTATAGCTGACGGCGGTCAGCAACAGACTAGCTACCCATTTCGGCTAAAGAGATTTATTCTACAAAATTGAAATAAGGAACCTAATGGTCTAATGCATCTACATGATAAAGCTTAAGAATTTTTTTGTTTGTTGGAACGCCAAATAAACTCTGGATCTAAGAATTAAAAAAAACATTTTATGCCAATGCAAATGCCTTTTAAAATGAAGATTCACTTCTATCGTGTGTGAATCGCACACACACTTTTTTTTTAAATAATGTAGTTGTAGGCTTGGTTTAGTTGATGCTTAGGTGATGTGAGTGAAGAGCAAGGAAAACGTTTACATAAAGACATAAAAAAAATTGAGAAACGATACCAGTGACGGTGGAATATCAACATGATGGGTGATTTCTGTTGGTCACTTCACAGAGAACAAGAACATACATCACACTGGAGAAAAAGCTATGCAAGAAACTTTACAGAGAAAAGAGAGAGAAAATACAAAGTAATAAGCTATATTAAGAATAATATTTAGAAATCTAATTTTTGTAAGTGAAACTCGGTATATATCAAATTTTTCCAATTTTTTGAAATTTATTATTGATGTCATATTGTGAGAGAATTATGGGTGATAAAAAAAACTGATAACGAATACGGGTTCAGCACCCAAAAATATAGAAGATATAAGTAAAGTATTTTTAAAAGTTTTTACAATCATTTTTATTTTGTTGGCCTGTGTTATTAATTCCTATAAAACATATCGCTATAATTAATTGATTCATCTTGAATAAATATTTAATAAATGAACAAAACTTAATTCTCGTTGATATACATTGCATATTAATAAAATGTATAGATACATTCATGAGTTACGTAAATCCACGCGAGTAAAATCACGAATAATTAATATTGAACAAGAAACGGTTTAAAAACCACGTAATTAATTATGAGACATAAAAAATCAACCGAATGAGTTGGAATTCTCGGATTCTACATCAATACATCTCTAATAAATATATAATCTATAGACACACGGCGTTTTAACATGTATTCTTGCACGCGCACCGGCAAGAAATGTAACCGTTTATTAGTTATTGTAAAATTACGTAGAATTTTCTGTAAACATTTAATAATATTAAATTATGATAGCAATTTTTCCAATTACAGTTTTCTATTAATTAAAACGTAACGATGGTGGTCCGGTCCGTATGTGGAGCTATAATAAGACGATGTGAAAGAAGGGAATTTATTTGAAATTTATCTTAGAATTTCTTCCTTAAATGTGCCAGTAAAACATTTTGTTTATATGTGTGATGTTAAGTTACGATGTGATAAAGTGAACAAACAGCAGTGTGAAACTTCACGAATCACTAAAGAACAAGTTTCAGAAATTAAGTATCTTAACTTTGCCGTCCCAATATATCTTTGTTTGACAAGCTAGATTTTGTCGAAGAGTGGCATAATTTTAATACTAGAAATAGACATGGATACTTTATCGTGTTTCAAAGTTTTTTTTTAACAGTTTTTAGTTGATAGTGTTAGATTTTATAATAAGATTAGCAGGTTAAGCAGGTTTTTCTATAAAAAGGTTATTCACTATGTGAATGATAGTGATGTCTGGAAATGACTCCCTCTTTGTGCATTCAGGAAATTATTAATATGATTATTATTATTGTATTATATTAATGTTATTTGTGCAGTTGAAAAAATAAATAAGCCCGATCGAGTTTCTCGCCGATTATTGAAGTGAAACTTCTTATGCGACTTCCAAGCGTTAAACGTTTAACACACATTATCGGTCTCTCCTCTTTGTGTGAGCCAGAGCGAGAGAGTAAATGACGGTGTGTATGTATATTGCACACTGTTTAAATAAAATAGAAAATGTCTTTTAAAATGAGATTCCGAACACGACCGCCGGCGGGAAGGACGCGTTTGCGACCGTTCTCTGCCGCCTTCGTGACCTTCTACGACCGACCGGTTTTGCTGCGCATCAGTATCGCCATACTCGTCGTACACTATTGCCGTCTCGCTCACACTTTTCGTGTCACGTACTTTTCAGTACGTAACACGAACGCCAACTGCACTTTTAAGTGCAACCGTTTGTATTAAACGGAATCCACGCTTTAGTGGTCGCTTGCCGGAAACCTCTCGGTGCCAACGAAGGCAAGCGGAGCGTGGCCCGAGCGCCCGCCGGTTACCTCTTTCAGGTAAACTCGGACGGGCTTGGGAACTTTGGCCTTTGATAGAGTCATAGTCAAGTCCCAAGTGTCTCCTTCCCACCCTACCTATCCTGCTACACATCCATCCCCGAGTGTCTGTTTGGGCATAGCTAGGTATTTATACCGGCTGCGTTCTCTGCCTCGGGATTGATAGTGACCTTCACGTAGGGCCCGGTAGGTTCTTTTCCTGCGAGTTATTACACCCTGACCCGCAGGTCCCTTTGCACGGCTCGGGATAGCCGATTCGCGAGATTCGTGAGAGCGAGATTCACTCGGCGCACCCCCCTGCCTCTCCGGCAGGGAGGTTTAACTTCACCAAACCGCCACCGCCGGAATGGCAGACCAAACGACATTTAATGAAGTTGTGTTCAAATTCCTGAGGGATCGCAACCTCCTCACGGATTTTATCAAAATAGCCGGGGCACCGCACCCTGCACCCGCGCCCGCACAGGTCCCCGGGACCTCCCGCGTCCCCGTCGCAAAAAAATCCGCACCGGTGGCAGCCGCACCCGCGCCCCGCGCGCCTCCTCCGCTCATGCGAGCCCCTCAGGCAGCATGGGGCCCCAGTTCCCGCCCGCAACCTCCCAAGGCTCAGGCCTCCCCGCTCGGTAGTCAACACTTCGGCCTCGACTACATGGCCATGCTACTTCTCGAGCACGACTTCCAAGAAGTGCTAGCATATGATCAGTGCGGCACTGAGTACGGTATTATTGAAGCGATCAAACGCTTTCCCCAGCTGACAGCTACGCTCCAGCGTGTGTCCCGTGCTGCAGCTTTAAATACACCGATTAGAAATGGCTCGCATTAAACCTAGGAGTCTCAACATCTCTTTCTTTAACGCGCGAAACCTCCTTCCACAACGGGACCTAGTATCCACCTTTCTTAGGGAACGGGAGATAGACGTGTTTCTAGTACAAGAAACACTTCTAAAACCCAGTAGGTGCGACCCTAAGATAGCAAATTACAACATAGTCAGAAATTGCCGTGCCACCCGAGGAGGCGGCACGCTCATCTACTACAAGCGTTCCCTCTATTGCATGCCAATAGACCCTCCCGCACTTACCAATATGGAAGTGTCAGCTTGTAGAATAGGCATGACTGACCATCCGTCAATCACGCTTGTCTCTGCATATCTCTCCCCGAGTAAAAGACTCACGACGTCAAAGACGACACGTGCACACGATTCTTATCCGACGAGGGATAACACCCGTAGGTTACGGCGACTTCAGAGAGAGGTTAGAACTCGAATCGGCGAGTGCAGAGGGCACCGGTGGGATAACCTCTTAAAGGGTCTCAAGCCGTCCCATCTGGCCTACTGGAACCTCGCCCGCTCTCTGAAGTTAGAAGCTTCAGCCCTGATGCTGCCCCTCAAAAGGGGCCCCGATCTCCCACCCGCGTTCGATAGCGACGATAAGGCAGAATGCCTTGCCACAAGCTTGGAGAGCCATTGCTCCCCAAACTGCGACAACGTAGACACTGCCCACATGGAAACTATCGAGACCGCCGTTCAGGAACTAATGTCGATACCCCCCACGGAAACGTTAACCCCGGTCACGCCCGATGAGGTCTGTTCAATTATCAAAGGCCTTTAGCTTAGGAAATCTCCCGGTCCTGATGGTATCAGGAATGAAGTACTCAAACTTCTTCCTGATCACCTCATAGCTCTTTTGGTCTTCATCTTCAAAGTAGCCATAGCCCACTGCTATATTATTTTCCAGCCGTCAGGAAAAAAGCTATAGTTATAGGTATTCGTAAGCCCGGCAAAAAAGCATCGCTTCACGATAGCTATCGCCCGATCAGTCTTTTAAATACCCTAGGGAAACTTTACGAGTACATCCTTCTGAACCGTCTCAAGGTCGTTATAGACGACAAGAATTTATACCCGCCCGAACAATTCGGTTTTCGCGCCCGACACTCGTGCACACATCAAGTGCACCGCCTCACGGAGCACATCACGAGTAACTTCACCAAGAGCAATATAGCTCCCGCCCGCACGCTTGCGTTCTTTTTCGACGTAGCCAAGGCCGATAAGGTCTGGCATGCCGGACTAGTCCACAAGCTACATCATTTAAAAGTCCCGGATAAGTTAGTACACATAGTTACACATAGATTACCTAAGCGACCGCACCTTCCACTACCGAGTGGAAGGAGTACTCTCCACCGCCCGCCCTATATGCTTAGGCGTCCCGCAAGGCTCCATTCTGGCACCTTGCCTATTCAATTTATACGTCAGTGACCTGCCGAAACCCCCCGAGGTCGAGGTAGGGCTCTACGCCTACGACACAGTCATATACGCGTCAAATAGGAACAGATCATTTCTCGCACACAAAATACAACGCGCCGTAACCTCTCTCGGGGAGTGGTTTCGAACGTGGCGAATAGCTATTAATCCGGTAAAGAGCGCCGCGATTATGTTCGAACCGACCACATGTAGATTACCACGCACGGTAGAACCCCTCACACTATTCGGTAGGAATATCCGTTGGGCCACCAAGACCAAATATCTGGGTGTTATCCTTAACTCGAAGCTTAACTTCAACCCACACGTCACTAGAGTCCGGAATAGGGCCATCTGGGTCCTTTTCCGCTTGCGACCCTTGCTCAGTTCGATAATCAAAATGTCCTTAAGACATAAGCTTACACTGTACAAGATGTGCGTCCGACCGATCTTGACATATAGCTGCGCCGCGTTCGCACATATGTCCAATCACAACTTTTCCCGCATGCAAAGAGTCCAGAAACGGTTTCTCCGTCGCCTGCTTGACCCTCCAGCCTTTGTTAGGAACATGGACCTCCACAGGGACATGAGGCTTCCCTCTGTAGAAGCCTATGTGAAATATCTCGCTAGGAAATACTTCGACAACGCTTCGAATCATCCCAACCCGCTTGTAAAGTCCTTTGTGAACTACACGCCTGACCACTCGATACCCGTTGTCCAACGTTACAAACGCCGTCCGCGAAATCTCTTTGTCGATCCCGACGACGACATCGAGAAAGCTAACAATTTCTACGCGTCCGCTCCCGCAACATATGCGTGCTCGCGCCCACGCCCGCGAAACCACCGTTCCCTCCGCAGGGGACGCACGGTTAACTTCGCTCCCGCACACCCGCCACGACCGCCCTCCTCTGCGACAACTCAAGCCTAGGTCCGATCCATCGGCATGGAGCCCTTGAGCCAAGCAGCCGCTCGCGCGATACAAGTGACTCTACAATCACTAGCTTTCACAGCCATGCATGACACTGCATTATACCCACATGCACAACACACAGGTACATAGGTTCTGTAAGGGCCCTTTTTTTTCTTTTTTTGCCTAGTTAGATTAGACAAAAATTTCAGACCACTAAATACACATACACATGTTCCTTCCCTCCTCCCAGGGGGCAGAAACATGTATATATATATAGTTAGTTTAGATCGAATTACGGATAGGGAATTAGTCAGATCGCGACTTAATTGCATACGCGCAACAGTCCGAGCCGAGGTTCGGCCACTTTGGCACCCTCGGATGTTGTTGCTTAGCTTTCGTGGCTGAGTGCCCTAAGCGCTCGCCCCCAAGCCCGGTAAAGCTGTAAAAGCCGTAAAGGCTCCAGGGCCCCTAAGGCTATCAGTATAGTCAGTTCGAAAGAAAAAAAAAACTTTTAAAATGAAGTTTCACTTCGATCGTGTGTGAATCGCACACACACCTTTTTTTTCAATGACTGGTATGTTTTCCGAACCGGTAGTAGTGTTTGGACGTTCATAAGTGCCTTCTTAGGGCCTACCTTGAATACAGTATTTTTTTCTTTGTTTTGATTGTAGATGGTAACACGCTAAGCTCAAGACTAGCTCTTAAGTGCAGCTGCTGGAACACAACTGTGTTCGACTGAATCGCGTCTACCATACACCAAGTGTAATATCTACTATAGTGGTACATATCATGATTTATGTCATTGTATAAATTAAATAACTATTTATAATCACTAATGTTTTATTTCAAATCCTTGCAATCAGTACAGAGAGTAATTATTGTAATATATGTGTGATGACAGATAATAAAAGTGGTGGTGAATTTACAGATTATATATAAAGGTGCGTTCCGTGTCAGTATATTTAGGCATATGTCTCGGACGATCAATCGGTGTATATCACGACCACTGTACATATTGTGATAACACCGATAGAGTGATTCACTTTTGGTTAATCGCGTGTCGGGAACAGCCACTGTATAGCCAGCCAATCCGGCTTACACGCTGGCGTGACAGTGGTAGTGCTATTACTTGAAATATCACACCTGTAGGTGGATTGGTGAAAGATTTTCAAATGTGGTAGCTAGCTGATTAGAAAATACCCTATCACGAAGACATGATGTTTGAATGATGTTTTCCTTCACCGAAAGCTTAGACTCCATTTAGGATTAGAATCCACACGTTGATCGACGACGGTATCCGAGCACGATACTACTGATCCATTATCGCTTTAAAATACCGACACAAAATGAGAATATTCACAAATTTTGAGTTACGGATTTAAATTTATTACTACACTAGCTGTGCCCGCGGTTCCGCATGTGTTTTTATGCAATATAATGATTTACGTAGGTATCTTGATTTTATTTTTACTCGTATTTGTATATTTTTTTTCATAATGTTATAATAATTAGCGTTTAGCGTTGTGGCCACAACCTGATCTTAAATGAAAATGTGGGAGTACTGGCTCTCAAGTGCAGCTGCCGGAACACACCTATTGGTGCTTGGCGACATTTTCTACTAGAGGGTGATAGCAAGCCAGGCGGGTATTAGAAGAAGCCCTACCACCATGCTATGGTTTCATTACGATGTTTTCCTTCACCGAAAGCTCAGGCTCATTGCAGGGATTCGAACTCACATCCATCGACGCAACGTCTATACACGCTACCACTGAAACATTATTGCTTGAAACTGTCTTTATCTGTCTTTTGTCGGTATCGTGGCAAGTGTTCCAAAGAGCTGGTCAGTCTAATTCCCTCCTCTCCTTTCCACCACACGCACTGGGCTTCGGAGCAACAGTTTTACCCTAACCTCCAATTCGGCGTGAACAAAAAAGATCGCTATTATCTTTGCCGTACTATGATGAAGGGGAACTGTCTCCTGGCCTACGTGTACACTCATCCTATAATGTTGAGTCCTTGAAATAAAACGTGAAGTGACATTTGAGCTTGGCCGGTATGACAGCGACTTGTCATTGCGCAATACACCGCGGCGCGCCGCGTCCTAGGCACCCGTGTAGCCTATCATTGTACTCACTTGCCAGATGGCTCAATGTTCGTTATTACTGCTCAGCTCTTTAAGGTCGTAGGGTGAAGTTTTATAGCCTTATTATGATATAACTTATGGTTATATAACTTTCCTCAAGAAAGAGTCTATACAATGCAAAAGAACTTAGCATAGATGAATTATTATATTATATTACATTTCACATTATATTAGATTAGATGAATATTAGCATATAGATAAAGCTTTGAATAAAATAATTAAAGAAATTCAAAATACTAACGTTCTTAATGTTTGCTATCCTAAAAGTATATATATATTCATTTATACGTATGTATACATATAATGTATATTTGTCGAATATAGTATGCACATATATTCGAGACCATAACTTAATAAAATTGACCTTTCCATATATTTCTCTATTATGTCTATAAAAAATATTAATTAGGGCATGCTACCATTTTGTTGTTTTTTTATAAAGGGGCATGTCATATACGTCCAATGTAAACGATCTCGCTTTCAAGTAACGCCGCCCCAACGAAGAAAAAACGACATTCCGCTTTCGAAATCCGCAACCGTTATTTTCGATTTTCAAACCATAGCTGTCTTTCTCTTTCTTTTCGCTCTTGTGAGACAAGGAGGGGTAGTTTCAGGAAACCGTACAAGTCGTAACTTATAACACAGTAATATTAAAAAACTCAAGCATTGCGGGCCGAATTCGTGGTATAACTGACCACACGCGTCCAAGTCTTAGAATCTAAAGTAATTATCTATGCTCAAAGCACACGGTAAGTGTCTTTCTTTGAAATTAATACATTAATGCATGTTTAAATACTAGTGTTAACGTAAAGACTATACGGTTATAATAATAATAGAAAGTTATTTTTTTAACCATTAAAGTAGGTTCTGGACTTAGTGACTTGAAGGCGCTCGCGCGATATAGTTGACAATGCACTTCACACATGAACACCACTCAGCTACATAGGTTCTTTAAGGGACCTTTTTTTCTTTTTTGGCTAGTTAAGCGTAGACTAATTTGCCAGATTACTAAATGCATATACTTACGCATGTTTCTTCCTTCCTCCCAGAAGGCAGAAACCTGTATATATGTATAAATAAAAGCTGTCAAAGCCTCTAATGGCCTCAGGGCCTACTACTTAAGGCAAACAGTATAGTCAATTCGAAAAAGAATAACAAGGAGATAGATATTTTTTCATATAATTTTGAGCCTGGGTAAAAAGAGAAATTTAAACATATGAAAATGGCGTCGATTAATAGCTAATACATTATCAAACAACTAACGGAAATCCTACGGATTTTGAAAATATAATAGCTGAGTTTTAAGATATTTCGTAAGCGTAAGGTGAAGTCATTAACTACAAATTAATGTTTTGTTAATGTTTGATACATAATTATGTTTATTATATCTGCAAAGTGGGAGGGCTTTAAGAAACCCATAAATCATTAAAGATATTAAAAATTACATTACTAAATAAGTAATCCACAAGGTCACAGGAGTATTGGAGTCCGTTTTTAAGGTTATATTGTTATAAAAACTATAGCTTCAAGTAATCTTTATCTTGTTTGCTAAAAACTATTTGACGGAAAATTACAAACACGTTGCGGAATCGAAACGACACGGAAATAGTGACTTGTTAATTTAACGGTCTAATTTAAATTAAATTAAATGTCCGTTTCCTTTTCACTCGAAAAAAATAATCAATCTATTAATTTGCGATGCTGCATTTTTGTAGGTTATCTTGTTGTTATAAAACTCTGTGTGTATAGATTTTTCATAGATTTTTGTCACAACACCACATCTCTCTTAATTCTTCATCAACATTAATTATTCAAACGTTATTTTGTAAAGCTCATGGAGAAAAATAACAGTCAAATTAATAAATAACAGTTAACAATACGTTTTCGTTAAAAATACTTTTAAATTAGGAATGCCATCAACAGATAGCATAATGAAAATGAAAATATTCTAAATGTGAAATTCTAACATATTTGAGGCGCAATCAATTAACAATCTTTTTTTTTTCGAACTGACTATACTGTTAGCCTTAGGGCCCTGGAGCTTTTGCGGCTTTTACAACTTCACCGGGCTTGGGGGTGAGCGCGGAAGGCACTCAGCCCCGAAAGCTAGGCAACAAGCTCCAAAGGTGCCGAAGTGGCCGAACCTCGGCTTGGGCTGTTGCCGATCATGCGAAAAAGTCGCGATCTGACTAAATCCCTATCCATAGAAATTCGAGCTAACTAACTGTACAAATATACATGTTCCTGCCATCTGGGAGGAAGGAAGGAACATGTGTATATGTATTTAGTGATTTGGTAATTTTTGTCTAAACTAACTAGCCAAAAAAAGAAAAAAAAGGTCTGTTACAGTACGTAGGGTACCTGAGTAGAGTACATGTGTGAAGTGCAGTATTATGTGTGTCGATAGCTAGTGAATGCAGTGTCACTGTATCGCGCGAGCGGCTGCTGGCTCAAGGGCTCCATGCCGGAGGAACGAACCTAGGCTAGAGTTGCCGCTAGAGAGGGTGGTCGTGGCGGGTGTGCAGGAGCGAAGTTAACCGCCCGTCCCCTACGGAGGGAACGGTGGTTTCGCGGCCGTGGGTGCAAAAACACTTGACTTGAAGAGACGGATGGGTATGACGCGTCAGCTACCGTGATTTCGTCATCGGGGTCGGTAAATAAACAATCTATTTGTAAATGGCATTTTTACTTCTTCTTCTTTCTAACTTAACAACCAGTCCTCTTTATTGAAGACCATTACTGCCATTATCGAGTAAATAAAGACTGTCCTGTATTATGATGATTTCAGTATCCTAACAAGTTGGTGGCTCCTTTGTTAGCACTTTCTAGAGAGTTTTTGTAACATCTCAGAATTTATGATTCATGTTATTATTACAATCTACTTCACTTGTGCACAATAATCAAGCTTGATTATGCAAAATACTACCTGTATTACACAATATAGGGTCAAACAACACAAATCTATGATTAAAAAACATAAACAACCACGTGACAGTTTCAGATCCCGCGAAAAAATTCCACAGGCATCTGTAATGAAAAAAAATATTTAACCATTAACAATTTGCTTAACTAATATATCAGTTGTTACAATCTATAATGTGGGGAAATATATTCGCATGGTTCAGCTAGTGTAGATAAAATAATATAATACATACTCTTTTTTCTTTTTACACGTCTAATAGCTTTACCCATACGTTTTTGACATTTTGACGTGTTACGTTTTTTGTCATTTTAAGATTGGATAATATTTAAGTAGGCTGGAGCTATCAAAGTTCAGCACAGACTAAAAATATAGTTACGATTAAAGCTAACTGTTAAATTGTTTTGTAAATATGAATCGATTATCTATAATCTTTATTTACTTCTTAACATACATTTTAGTATTCACATTTTCAATTTTTTAAATAATTTATCTTGATATTTATAAATACAAAAATATAACGATATGGAGATCTCCTGGTAACTTTGATTTACATTCCGTCTTGTTACCGACTGCATGTTGCAGTGAAAAAAACTCAACAACAGTTCGCGTACGCAGCTAACTACAATTCACGACATAGTAATATCTTGACATTTTTCAATATTAATAGTATAAAGCTTGTGAAATCGTATTTTTAACGCTCTTATCTCTGGAACCATCAGTCAGGTTTGTTTTTTTTTTTATATCGAACCAATATATATTGTGTATACAACCACAACGCCTCCTATAGAATCTTAGCTTAGCTGAGAACCTCGACAAAACAAGAATATTTTGTGAAACTTCGTCCGTGTGGCATTTCGTGTATGAAAGTCAGCGATAAAAAATTTAGATATGTAGGTGTATGTGTAATAATTATTGTAATAAAAAAGTGTGACAATAAAAATCAAACCTAATTCGTGATAATTTTAAAGCGAGATAAACCCAATAAAAATAAAAAGGTGTGTGTGCGATTCACACACAATAGAAGTGAAACTTCATTTTAAAAGACATTTTCTATTTTATTTAAACAGTGTGCAATATACATACACACCGACATTTACTCTCTCGCTCTGGCTCACACATCGCTCTGGCTCACACAAAGAGGAGAGATCGATAATGTGCGTTAAACGTTTAACGCTTGGAAGTCGCATAAGAAGTTTCACTTCAATATTTTCGTAATTACGTAAATTGTAGTGTGATAATATGTCTAATCATAATGATATGTGTATATCAACGTACTTCTTTGTAATGTCTAAGAACATTTAAAATTAATAAACCAATCCGTATAGCGACATCTATGAATAATGCTAAAAAAGGAATATCTACGTTTTTGTTTATGATTTATATTGAAAATTACGCGAAGATAAAATAATTTGGATTAATTTCGTATCACTTCACTATATATTTAAAATATATTACAGTCTTATATACACATAAGCAATATAAGGCCCTTGCAGTATTTTTTCTCAAACATCTGTGAGATATATCTTACAAACTTCAAATTTTAGCTTTTTACTGGTTTATTATAAGTATAGATTTACTGTGCCTGTAGCCCTGCACGTGTTTATTACACTTTTAATTTGAATGTTATGAGTTTTTGAGATTATATTAATAACTTTTATACAAAGTACAGATTTATATTAATTTAGATGAAAAAGATATGCAGTGTACACTGTACAGGCACCTTCAATACACAGAAGATAGAGTCATATATATTGTTTGCTAAGAGTTATGGGAGGGAATGCAGATATTTATAGTTCACTTAATAGATCGGTTTAGACAGTGGGATCGTTTTGTTCGTCGCCAGTTGCCGAGGACGCGGGACGGCTGTACCTACCGTCATTTTTCTACATCGACTGTTATAAATCAACATTGTTCTCGCTTACAAATTGTGCTTGTTTGCAACGCAGTTGAAACCGAATTCATCTACTGACCGTGACATGGTCTAAATTAAATGTATTTTTATAGTTATAAATTTACTCTCATTATAAACTAATATTGTTTTTGAAGTGATCTTTAGGCGCGTTGTTTAAAAATGATAAGAATGAATTTTACACATTGTAACCAAAAGTTTACTATGTAAGTACTAACGAAGCAATTTGGCGTATCTTTTCATTTGCGGTCCATGAAAGACCCTACCCTATAGTCAATTTGGCAGTCCATTTAGAAAATGGTCAACGAGTTTATTTTAATGAATCGAACGCGGCAGACAGTGCGGTACGTCCACCGTCGACAACATTAACAAGTTTCTTCACAGTCTGTCAAACTAATGAATTTGCTCGCACTTTGCTGTATGCTGACATGCCACGATATTACACATGAAATGCATTATCGAAATCGTTTCAGCGTCGAAAACAAGGAACACCAGTTGTAGGACATCCAAATGTATTTGCTTCGGACGCTCTGGGTCGTATCTACATAGTACATCCAAATAACGATAAATGTTATTATTTGCGGTTGTTGTTGGTGAATGTTCGTGGTCCGACATCGTTTAAACAACTGAAAACGGTTAATGGACAGCTATGTGCGACTTACCGCGAGGCATGTCAACTATTACATTTACTCGAGAACGATTCGCACTGGGATGATACGCTCAAGGATTCCGTAATATCTTCATGGCTGCATCAAACTCGTACATTGTTTGCAATTATTATATTGACATGTTTCACCTCGAATCCATAAGATTTGTGGGTTAAGTATAGAGAAGAGTTGTCTGATGATGTTTTGCATCGTGTGCGCCGTCAAACTTTGAACCCTACGCTACAAATGACTGCAGAAATTTACAATGAGACATTGATCATGATTGAAGATATGTGTGTATTGATGGCAAATAAAGTATTATCGTGTTTGGGAATGACAGCACCCAATCGTCATATGCACGATGCATTAAACCACCAGTTGCAAAGAGAACAACAGTACGACATTGAAGCATTGGCCGAAACAGTTCGTACAAATGTTCCACAATTAAATTAACAACAAAAAATTGCGTACGACACTTTGATAGAAGCTGTGAACAAGAGAAAAGCTTTCTTAATTTCATTGCTTTTGTCTAGGATCAGATCGCGAAATGATGTAGCTCTAGCGTTAGCTTCATTTGGAATAGCTGCGACTCTGCTAGAAGGCGGGCGAACTGCACATTCTGCCTTGAAATAACCATTAAACAAGTTTGCGGAATCAACTTAGAGTTTCCCTGTTTCGCGCATGGACAATTATACGTCGCGTGTTCGCGCGTCGGAAAACCATCATCTTTGTTTATTTACGCACCACAAAAAAAAAAACAAAAAATTATATTTGAAAGCTTTAAATTGATTAACAGACTGAATCATAACTGTGTGTGTATGTCAATATCAAATTGAAACCTTATAAATAGCCGCCAGTATTTCAGGAAAACTCTGTTTTGTAAATAAGCAACATCATGTGTAATTAATCGAAAATAATAATAAAACTTCATTCATACCGAGCATTTTTTTATTTGTTTTAATAAAAATAGGATTCCTTTGGTTTGTTTTTAGTTTATTTTATACAAAAGTTTAGGTCTTTTATTTATCGATCGAGGCAGTACGAAGTCTGCTTGGTCAGCTAGTAAAATATATATATTTTAAATAAAGCACTCTATAAGATTTCCATTGTGTCGCGGGAGCTGACGCTCACTTCCCTGGCACTCGGTGACAGCGCACCAAAATGGCGGCGATTAAATTGCCCTAAGCTCAATATAGTTTTAAATATTTATTTTGATGTTAAATTTTTACATTTTGATCAATGTTTTATGTTTTACGATTATGTACTAATTTAAATAATGGATTAAAAATAATTCACGCATATACAGTATTAGTAATTTTTTTGCGGAATTCCGAAACATTCGTTGGACATTGAATCGATATTTCGCCGGTTTATACTATTCGACTACTATGACGGTCTTTATAATTTTGTTATTTGTATTAATGTAAAATGCCTGGTAGAAAGTGGACGGGATTTTTTTTAGTATTCCATTGCTCTAGAAAAGATTCGAGATCCTTTCGTTCACAGGAAATTGGGGAATACTGTCTAGTGAGAGTTGCTGTTGAACGAAATACTAAGAAAACATTTATGCGCCCCAGAGACCTGTAGGAAATGACACATTAGGTAGACGTATGCCAGAATATCGATGGATCAAAAGTAGTTAAGAGCGTAAGGCACGGCTGACTGCTAACCTCGAGTATCGACCACGCTACATCTCAGGAATCCGAGACATTCATAAAGCACGTAAGAAAATTAAATCGCCGATGTTGTATTTCAGTAAAACTAGATCTGTTTTTTTTATAAAGCTGTTTTATACACGAAATTCCACGCGAACGAAATCGTAGGCACAGCTAGTAATGTATAAAATACTTGATATTATATTTTAAATGACAGTGAACAGTTGGACAAGTTGATAGTACAGCTTTTGTTTATAATATGGTGGTCGCGTCGAAAACCAGTCCGACATAATAAGTGCCCTACAACCTGACCTTAAAAGTGACTTGAAAGGGGCAAAAGACCGCACAGACAGTAAGTTAAATTATTTCACAAAAAATTAACAAGACGAATAACAGAACTGTAATAACCGAGCACATTTTCTATGTGCACCAAACAGAAAAGTGATTATAATTGGCTCGATCAAATAAGGCTTTAGCAAATTGATATCGATTTGAATTACATGTAAGCTTGCCATATTTCTGTGATTAACAAAAAACAATGGCAACACAGATATGGTGGCGCTGACGATAGTAGGTAATTTATTAATTATATAGATTAGTAGCGTTGATTTTTAACTTTATAGATAGCCGACATTTTTTTTAACCGGCTTCTGTGATTTCCGATTTGTGAAATGCGCCGGCATTTATGTCCGTTCGGTTTCTTTAAGATGCTATCTAAATAAGGTTGTTTGTTATTAAATCACGCTGTGTTTGATGCCATGTTTGTTTATGTAATTAATCTTTTTTCCATACAGTATTTATGTATTTTAATTCGTAATAGTTACGATGATTCTAAGATTTTAATTTAATATAATTACTTCTGTATTGTTTTATTAATAATTAGCAAACCCAGCCACGCGTTTCTGTGGCTTAGAATTTATTTTTTATCCGATCGCTACCAGATTTTCCAGGATCACCCGCTGGTCCAATATGAAGCTTGTCTGAAAAATTCATCAAAATATGTATTACGTACTAGATTTCGCGATCCCAACATTCACTCTGTTCGAATGAACTGCACTTCAATCTGTGCACCTTGTTTTAGTGTGGCTTCGACATTTATGCAGTGTGAGCGCGTACGAAGCGGCGCTAATAATACGACAATTCGAATAATTCCACTCAAAGCGTGAACCTGGATGTAAATACCAAATTAGTAGTCAAGTAAGTAAAATTATTTGTTGTTCAAGTGAATATATAGATAATAATATTGGAATACATACCACAGGAAAAAAAATTTTTTTTTTTAATGTCACGCCATTTTTGTCTATTTACGTTTTGGTCGCGAGAAAACTATACTCAAGCGATTTAGCGCTGCATGTTTTAATAATGTGGTGGAACACATTAATGTTTTAGCGCTGTGGCGAACTTTAGTTCCAACTTTTAAACAGTAATACTTTATAAACGATCTAGAACCTCATATTTTTATAGTTTGGTTAGACATAATGTTTTAGTGCTGTAGCGAACTTCAGTTCTAATTCTTATCAAAATTTGAATAAATGGTTTTCATGAACATTGCCCAAGTCCGGTGAACCTAGAAAAGCTGCAAAGGCTTCAGAGCCCATAGGGCTCACAGTAAAGTCAGTTAGAAAAAAAAAAGACTATTCTTGTCTATCAGTCCAATATATGCCAATGATAGGAATATTTTAGGAACTTATAAAACCTTGAGAGTATCTTTTGGCTTATAGCGTTTTTGGTTACAGTTCGTGTATTTTCAGCAGCGTAGAGAAGATTAAAGGCCGGTGACGTCATGTGAGCGACGACATGCGATAGATTACCGATATCTTGCCGCTTGATGCTGTATTCGGATTGTACTGTACTTACAATCAAACACAAGGTCCGTCATTATGTCGTACTACTCTACAGAAAAATGTGTGCAGCATTTCACACATGTCAGAAATAAATCATTCAGAAAAAAAACATGTTAATTTAAGTTAATGCGTAACTTAGGCGAGTGCATCCCCGGTCGGCCGAACCAACACTAACTCACAACTCAACAGACATCGCTGTGCCGGTACTGATACAGCAAACTGCATTTTATGTCGCTACTTGCTACACTATTACTCCCATAAAAAGTTTTAGAAATGTTGACACAGCAGCCCGTATTCTATGTCGCTACATTATGAAGTAGTACCCTAAACATGCATAAAGTTTACTTGCTGTTGAGTGATCCTAGATATTTAAATGCATTTTTAATTTAAGTTTTTTTGTTTAAGTGTTTTAGACTTAATAAAACTAACATTTTTTTAGTTAATAGTGTTATTGTAATAAGATCCCTAACACATTGCCGATTTCCCGGACAATAACTTCAAGGACCACGTCAACCGGTTTTACTATCAAAAGGTATTATTATAGGGTGTATACATGAACGATAGTGACGTCTGGAAATGACTCCATAAAATAATTAATTGTAAGCATTATTTACACTGTAAAAAAATTGTAAGCCCGATCGAGTGTTTTTAAGTTACTAACTTCTCGGGATCTAAATTGAATATTATAAAGTATTTTTAATTTTGGTCACGTAGCCTATAGTCTATAACAAAAATAAAACAAGACCGCAGAGTCTTCACTGAGACCAGTGATAATAGGTTGCTACTCATCATTGTTTCAACTTATTAATTACTATTTGGTAGGAACTTTTTGCTATAATACGAGTATGTATTTTACGTCAATACTCATGGTATTTAATTTTGTAGATTGTTTTCTAAATATTGCCGAGTACCTACGAAATCTAAATATTAAATATCAGGGTGAGCGAGCTATAGTCTTGTGAAACAAAAAAAAAACACCTGCCTAGGTAAACATTATCTAAATACAAATTTCCATTCAAATCGTTGGAGTTATTCCTGAGAAAACATTTACATATTATATCTGTCACCGGATAATTGTACAAACCGTTAGTTTATTAACAATCTAGTCAGATTGGAAAATGTTAGTAGATTTTGGACGGAACTAAAATTTGCAATATAACGATTACGTTTTGGTAGGTTTATAAACCAACTGGATTCGTTAGAACCATCCAACAACAAACGTTGAATAATTTCAATCTTTCACACACTTCACAGTTATGTGATTTTTCTAAATACATAACTCTGGTAGAACACTAATTCTTCGTATATCTCGTGAGTTAAATGGTAGTTAAAAAAACGGATAATTACACGACAAATTGTAATAAACGCACTACATAAGTGAAGACGATGTGGCCAAAATAATATCATTATCAATATCAATCATTTGCTTGCTTTTTTTTCGAACTGACTATACTGTTAGCCTTAGGAGCCCTGGAGCCAAAGTGGCCAAACCTCGGCTCGGACTGTTGCGCGTATGCAAATAAGTCGCGATCTGGCTAATTCCCTATCATTCGATCTAAACTAACTATACATATATACATGTTTCTTCCCCTGGGAGGAGGGAGGGAACATGTGTATGTGTATTTAGTTAGTGGTCTGAAGATTTGCTTGCGTTGGTACGTACGAGTATAGAGGGTGAAGTAATAATTAAATGATTTCAAAATTGACGTAAAAAAAATATATATTTATTAGTTACGGAGAGTAATGAATGTAATAGCAATTTATTTATACGACAGATTTTTAATTTACGCTATATTAAAATTAAATTTTGGTGCAACTTACCGTGTCCTTGTTGGATGCCGAAATTCAAAGTAAACGCATATTCATTGCTACCTATAACAAACAATAGATCAGATGAAATGTATATATATATAAAAGTTAAATCATTTTTTTTTTGATTTGAAATTATTTCTCAGATTCACCAGAATTTGTGGTTTGTGGGGAGCGTAGAAGGCGCTCAGTCAAAATGGTAACAAGCGTAAGGGTGGCAAAGTGGTTAAACCTAGGCTAAGGCTGTTGTTGTGCAAAGAAGATCAACTAAGTGTGCCCCATAATTTCATCAGTATTATTATTATTATTTTTATCATTATAGGTTTTGGCGTAGTGGCCACAATCTCACCTGATGTTAAATGAAGATGTGGCCCAAGATGATAACACGCTAAACCTAGTGGAAGACTGACTCTCAAGTGCAGCTGCCGGAACACACCTATTGGTATTTGGCGACAGATTTTCAATTTGAGGGTGGTAGCTAGGCAGGCGAGCGTTAGAAAAAGCCCTACCACCATGCTATGGTTTCCTCACGATGTTTTCCTTCACCGAAAGCTTAGGCTCATTGCAGGGATTCAAACTCACGTCACTCGACGCGAAGTCGTACACGCTACCACTGAGCCATCATCCAGCGATGATGGCAAAACAAAAACAAACAAACAAATTAAACTTGTTCGACCGATTCTCTACCGAGCCACCGTAAAAGCACTCGTGTTTTTATTTCCAAATCCAAATCTGTATATTACATATTTTTTTGTAAATTATAAGCAGGGTGTACTTTGTTACAAGGTAGATGGCAAACGTCCCCAGAGGACGCAGTTCCACGAGATGGTCGGACCAAATACGATCTTCTCTGAACATCAACTTCCACAATGCCCTTCATGAAGCTAAGGATCGCAACAGATGGAGGGAAATCTGAGGAATGAGGAAAACGACGCGAGGAGGAGGGTACTTTGTTGTATTTGATGGATTATGACACAGTGATAACTAATATTATGGATTACTATGGAATATTATTGGATACTTTTTATCTCATAACACGGAAGAATCCCTACAATATAAGCGATACTAGTTAAAAACGTGTAGTAAATGAAATTCTTGACGAATTTTGATGCAATTTTCTGTTTGGTAGCTGACAACTTAATTAAAAACGTAAGCTATTTTTTATCTTTCTATAGCATTGGATTGTTATAAAATAGATTTTTTGAACCGCGTCGATAAGTCTGTAATGGTCCAAAGCAAGGATGGGTCGAATTTCATCCCAATGGTTCTTTTTCTTGCTTTAAATCTTCGTTAGTTTGTTTTTATTTTTCAGTAACTATTTTGTGAGAAACCGGTAATGTTCTTTATATATTAGGACGGCACATTGACAGTACTGTCCCTGATAGCAAGTACAGTAAAATCCAAACACAATGGGGATCACCAAGAGATCTAAATCCATCAGCGGTGTTATATTATTCGTGAATAATTAGACATCCATTAGGCGCACATATTTATACATAGATACATATACGATACATAGATAGCCTAGGCGCTCGCTTTGGGAACTGTTAGTCATTTTTCTTCTGCATATCAATGATATGTTATCTTTAGGCCATACTCATTAATATGCAGACGCCAGCACCATTAATGGGTGCTATTACAGCAAGCCTTTATGTGGTCGGGAAGAAACAGAAAAGAGACGGGAGGAAGTTGATATTGAACTTAACCAATCATTGCACCGCGTATCTAAAAGTAACTTGATTGAGTTCAATGCCAAGAAAACTCAGGTGAGCTCGTTTTTTCCCCTTCTCACTCTTCAGAACGTCTCTCTAACAATGCGTGACAGCCTCAATATCGTAGGTGTGGATATTCACAGTGACCTCAACTCCGTGTATTACATCAGGAGGGTCTTCTCTACTACGTACATCTCGGTCCGGCCCGGTCAACTGTATCTTCTTTACAAGGCACAAGTGCGGTCGTGTATGGAATACTGTACGCATCTCTGGGATGGATCCGCAAAATATCTCCTCGATGCTCTGGATAGGTTACAGAGACGGGCTATTTGCATTGTTAATGATGGAGACGTTACCGAATAAATTGGGCCGCTTCAGCTGCGCTGGAACATCGCCTCGCTGAACGTGTTCTACCGTCTGTATCATGGTGTTCTAAAGAGCTGTTCAATCTAATTCCCTCCTCTTCTTTCCACAACAGAACCACACGCGCTGGACTTCGGAGTAACAGTTTTACGGTACCCCCATCTCGGCGCAAACTAAAAAGATCTTTATGTTTTACCTTTGTCGCCATCTTTCGACCAAAGTATTTCCCTACTACTTACTACATCGGGTCCTTCAAGCGTAACGTGAAAGGATATTTATGCAGGCCCGCATGACAGCGGCGACCGCCACTGGATTTCGATCTCTCGATGGTACTATATATATACTATAGATACATTAATGTTAGTTAATATAGAAATTGGACAGTTTGTACTGATTTGTCTTTTGAATTATTCCGCTCAACTTTAAATGACCATCAGAAGTATTCGAGGGTTGGAATGTAATATATAATTATCTAGCAATAGCTATAGTTAGGAGCGTAGCTAACAATGTCAAAGAAGTTCATTTATTTTATTAAGTGTGGCTAATTGAAATTTCCCAGAAAAATGTCAACTCACAAGTTATTATTTTGTTAAATCGAAACAACGTTAAATTGTATTTTTTATGGTCATTTGTTTTGTATATACTTTTAATATTTCTGTGAATGTATAAATAAAGGCTTAAAGGTCAGCGTAACAATTTCGATATGGTGACATTAAGTACGTATCGCGAGACACGTTTTAAAGTTAAGGGGAAGCCGCTTAATGTTTTCTATTCGATACGCGCCGCGGACCTATACTGGCGTAGTGAATAGGAAAATATTACAATTTAAAAGTATAGTTTCTTGTTATAAACTACTGAGTTTGTTAATGATTTGTATGTTTTACTTTATTTTTCCGTACTTACTCAAGTCGTCTTTTTACATTTTTAAGAAGTCGATATAGAATCTTCGTTGTTTGAAAATAATTTGTAAAGTAAAGCCTTCACTATGTCTTAGTTGTATTATGATTAATTTCAAAATGAGAGATTTGAAAAGTTAAAAAAACAGTAACAATAATTTGTATACTTGAAAATATTGCCACAGCCGTAAATATTATGAAAAATTTACTGTAGTGACTCACTTCGGCTCGCATTGTTCCCAGCTACCTAGATGCAGTTGCCAAGGCATTTGACCGACATAAAAACGGTACCTGTTAATCGATACTCATCTTATCTATTCTTCAACTGCATTTTATTAAACGTCATGAGAAGAGTAACACTTTTTTTTGGGTTATTATATTCATATAAATTGTAAATCTTTTGGATTGATGATATTGCAATTTGTTTTTCTAAATAAATATTTTGGCGCCAAATAACTGCTTCACACAGGTAGCAGAGTAATGTATATATACTCTTAACTCTATTGGTTTACGCGGCACATGCCAGTGAAGCTCCCAGAAATGATTTTTTCGAAATTGTCAACAATCATCATCATATATCAGCCATTTTACGGAAAACTTTAATGAATTATACACTTAAATCTTTCTCATGAATCACTCCGTCCGTAGATGAAAACCGTATGAAAATCTGTTTAGACAGACAGACGCAGCGGGGGGAGAATTTTTTTTTTAATATGTTATGATAATATTCAAACTAGAACTACCTTGTTGTATAAATAATCTTCAATTTTTTTGTATTTTCAACATGACTGTAGTTTTAACTAAAACGAAGTTTCAATTTAACAAAAAAAAACCCTTTACGCATCGATATTTTGTCACTGGTTTCGAGTTCAATTTCATGACTCATTTTAACTCGTTAAAAGAGTTTTAAAAGAAGGTAGTACAAATAATATGATATGAATAATTTATTTCGTTAAGAATTCTTACCAATTATAATTTTACGTGAGAGATACCACGACATGTGTGCAAATTCACTACTTTTTTTCGATAAAACTTATTATGTGCAAAAGGTGTAAATATGACAGGGAACGTTTTAGACTTGAGTAACTAAAAAACACTAGTTAACCTTTAACACACCTTCATAGATATTAAGATCATCCGTTGCGTTTTTATATAGCTCTTCTATTTGATAAAAAATGGTTAACTTATCAAAAGTATATCATATCCATCAATCATATGCATTTTAGTATGCACATTATTACCAAGAATTGTTAAGGGCTGTTTCTTTGTGTGACTGAAAAGGGCTTCTAAGTTCTTATGTCTTTAATCACTAAAAACTTAATGTGTTATTGAAATTATCATTTCGAAGACTGTTATATTCACAATGGTATTCTATTGAATATATTTATAACTTCCTGACCGGATGTTTTAAACAATGCTTGATTGCTTTAATAAGCTAGCACTTAGATTGTACTAAAGAAATTCAAACATATTTTATACTTAGTTAATAAGATGAATACACAATGATAATGTTTTACATTTATGTAAGGCTTTTATTTTAATGATAATATATACAACATATAATAGTTAAATATTTTAAGGAAAGAGTAGCTTCATAACATAGTTTTTCTCATGAGATTTGGTGATCACATTATTTTACCCTTTTAGTAAATTTCCAAGTCTTAGATTGTGTTCTGTTGTATTTTCATAAACGACGATAGGACAACACTTTTTAATCCAACTGCGGATATATGAAAAACAAATCTCAACATTTACGAAAACTTCAAAATTAATTCTATCAAATTAATTTATTATATTTACAGTTATTAACTAGTAGGTACTAGGTAACTAGCGTTAGAAAAACGGCAACACAGGCTTTTTTAAGTAACCGTTTATTGAAAATGTCAAATTAATTGTAACATCCTCTGCTAATTAACCAATGAACGTTTGTCGACTAATTGAATGGCAAAATTATTAAACTTTTTGCCAATCCCAAAATAATGTGTAAACTTATAATTGTCAAAGACGTTACCAATGTGGAATTTACAGCTGTGCAATTTCCTATTATTCACTTAAACTGTTTATAGTGTATGTAGTTCTTGCCGATTCAAAAGATAACTAACCTGAAAAAAATGTTTTTAACACTTTAAATGTGTAAGTGTCAGAGCGGTACTTGTGTAATTACAGGTATACCAGAATTCTAGTAATTACTTAGTCTGATGGATATTTGTACTGTTAGCGTGTGAATTAAAAATTATAAATCTATAATACAGTTATAAATTACTACTAGAACTATCGTTATATGGAAAAACACTTTTAAGGTTTCTGTGTAAATTAAATATAATGTTTTTTTTTTGTGAAATGTAAATTCTTTGTAAAAAACATCATGGTCATAATATGTTTAAAATTGGATTATTGAAGTGAAACTTCTTATGCGACTTCCAAGCGTTAAACGTTTAACGCACATTATCGGTCTCTCCTCTTTGTGTGAGCCAGAGCGAGAGAGTAAATGTCGGTGTGTATTCATATTGCACACTGTTTAAATAAAATAGAAAATGTCTTTTAAAATGAAGTTTCACTTCTATCGTGTGTGAATCGCACACACACCTTTTTTTTGTACGCTGCTAGTTCTTGTACTATAGCTACTGTTCTTATTATTCTTACTTACTTATTTTTGTCTTACTTTTATGTACAACAATATCTTGTATTTTTTTCCAAATAATTACTTAGAACAATTTTTGTACGCCTGTTTGTAAGTCTGGATTTAATTAAAAAAAATAGCTTTACTGATTTTAATGAAATTTTGTAAACAGGAAGTATCTGTTATTATATAAAAATATCAATAACACTTTTATAAATCGTAATTAAAACAATATTGAATAAATGATTTTTTTAATTATTCGCACGTGATTTTAATGAAGTTTCGTATATTTATTCAAAATTCCCAAAGCCTATACAAATACAATATGAGTTAAAACAAAATTATGAGACTAAAATAATTACTGAGTAATAAAAGCGTGTGGAGCCGCGGGCACCGCTATTTAGATATATATTCTATTCCAAATCACAACTGTATACGAAATAGATATACGGGCATGTATCCACCACTTACCCGGTACCCAAGCTGAGTTGGTGGCTGAAGTCGCTGGGTGCTAGCTAAGGCAATTTATTTAGTTACTGGCGTGGCCTTTAACAGGTTTTTAAAATATATTTATTTGTCGGAGCGGTCACTCTTTAGCGCAGCTCGCTAGTAGCGGGGTTCTCAGATACCACTTTGGTAGAGGGCAGCACTTGTTGTACATAAAGGTGCGTTTTTGTTTGTAAGTTGACAGATACATTTCGTTTAATTTAAATTAAATAATAATAGATGGAGAAAGGGGTTTGTGCTAACATCTAACGTAAAATACGGAACACAACTATAGTTTCGATAGTATAAAAGAAAAATAACACGAACAAATTTTGATTCAAACTGCAAACCGCGTAATTATTCATTATAATGTTCATAAATAACTAGCTGAGTACGCGGCTCCGCCTCCATTTATTTTAATATTTTTTAAGTTTTATTGACTTGCTCCGCTCGCGTGGACTACAAATACCGTTGGTCGAGCGCACGCAAGACGTTGATTTTAATAATAGGTACAAATTAGTATATACTATTTTATTGTTGAATGGCATATACTCCTCGTAAATAAAACGTCATCAGAATTGGTTTAGATTAAATAAATAAGAATAAAACATTTCCAAAATTATTCTTGGTAATTCTTATCCATCCATCAATTGAGGAATTATGTATATTTTCCGTGTACAAAATCGGTTAATTCATTTTTGAGTTTCAGACATACAACCATACAAAAAATATGTCGAACGTATCTGTGATCAGTGGTTTTTAAAGAGACATCTATCACAAAATGTGGAAAAAAATTATATGTACCATCAGAACTAGATTACAATTGACAAATATTAGATAATCAATAAAAAGTCGTTTAAAAATCGAAGCATTTTCACAATCAACGTATTGCGGGCGTAAACGCGTAGTGTATTGTAACATACGCGTATTGTATGGGAAAACTCATTGCTTACACGGATATTAATAAGAATTTGACCTTAACAAATAATTCAGTACGTATATTGAATGGAGCACACAATGTAACACACAATGTTTCGTATAAATTTAAAAGACATAAGGAATAGAACACACCTGTGCGCTACGACATACTATGCATCGAAAAATCTACCTTACCTCGAACGTTTAAGAAAGGATATGTAATTGTATGAAAAAATAAGCACTATAGACGTTTTGAGCGGCTTAATCTTTAACAAGTTTTATTACCGATGGGAATCGTTTAAAATTTTTCGTTTGCTTGTTTGGAATAAATGAAAGCAATTTTTTTTTGCGAAAGTGCTTTGTTAATATGCGTACGAATTACATAATTCAATTTTATTCCAATACAGGCCTTACAGGCGTTAGTTTTTTATCTGCCCGATGGGCATACAGTGATGTTCTATTAAAATGTTAAAGGTGGCAAAGTAGAATTTGTGGAACGTTTTAAAATTGCACTAATATATTTCAAAATGGCATGCTAGTTTACGCTTAATTTCACATTTTCTTCAATTTATGTTTTCATAGTCAAGTACAACTGTTATTAGAAAAAAAATACGAACTATTCTTTCTTATTCAGACCATTATTATTTAGTTATTAAAAGTGTATAATTTTACATAATTATATATAACGCAACTGATTTTATTTTTTTCGACATAGAGCTAGATTATATTACAACGTAAGGGAAATCTTTTATTATATATAAAAGTAATAAAAACTGATTGGAAAAATAACTGTTCATAATTGTAAACATAGGTACATATTTACAATATAAAAAAAAATACATTGTCCATTGAAACAAAATACGTAAGTGTAAATGTTGTAATACATTTTTGTTGCAACATTGGCCTTTACGTAAATGAGTCATAAGCGACGGTATCAGACTCAACAATTTCTGATTCAAGTTTTACATGTCATCATCCCAGTAAAAAGTTGTATGTGTAATTGATTTTAATATCCGTTAAGATTCTTTGTATTTTATGTAAAAAATAATTATTTTAAATTTTGACATCCTATCCTTTTTTATACTAATCGATTAATGGTTAATACATCCTACTTACATCCATACAACACATCGAAAATACATCCTATTTTCGTTTGGTAGAATATATGAAGAGATATTTTGTAATCTAAGGTTTTCTCAAAGTAGAGTGCGGGAGGGGTTCACCAGCTGATCGTAGGGGGTTCACGACATTAATCTTGATTGTAAACTGCCGGAACACACCTATTGGTGCTTGGTGACAGATTTTCAACTTGAGGGTGGTAGCTAGCCAGGCGTGCATTAGAAAAAGCCCTACCAGGTTTCTTCACGTTGTTTTTCTTCACCGAAAGCTCCGGCTCATTGCAGGGATTCGAACTCACATCAATCGACGTGAAGTCCTACACGCTACCACTGAGATCATTGCTTCAATGATGAGTTTTAACTCATTTTAATTTCCTTTTCATGATGATGCTATGCGCATAAGCCCGATAAATAAGGTTACATTATGACTGATATAGTAGGTACGTCGTACAAATTAAAAGTCCAGAAAGGTAAAAAAACTTATCAAATTACAGTTTTAATAATATTCGCGAATACAATTGCGTGGTAAATAGGTGTTACGACACATCACTCGATACTTCGCAAAACAATAAATATTAGAACTAGATATAAACAAGTTACTTCGCTTGGTTTAACATTTACGGACTACGGTAACCATAACTGAGCTACTTAGGAATATTAATTATTTTTTCAAATTGATATGTAATATACATATATATTACTTGTTATATAAGACACGCAGCCATGGCGCATAATACGTCATAGTGACTGGTTTATATCTTTAACTATTATTTAGTTGCTACTAAAAGTATGAGAACAAGGTCCAATCGTTAAATCGGTACTTACAAAATTGCTATATTGCATGTTGCATATTTACCACATTTTTCTGCTTAAAGACCACTGTTGATGGGCATCCTGTTATCGGCAAAATCGGCTGTTTTATTTAGACATCGACAAAATATCCACATAGAAAATAATAGGTGAGAGGTTTTTGTCAACGCCTTTGGGCTAATGAATAACAAATCATGCAATAGGCGTGTAGATCGTAGATATATTCTATCATTTACAGATCTACTGAGTAACTTTTCATAGTTAATAAAATATATTAAAAGATACTGGCATCTAAATAAAGTACTAATTTTATTGTTATAATAGTTTGTTTGATAATTTTAGGTTGTCTAATCCTCAGAATTTTTAAAATTAATAAACAAGAAATAGTTTTCATCAGTTTTACCATGACATTTTGATGAAATTAACGAGAAGTAATGTTGAACCAGTAACATGTTCAAATGATTAAAACCTTTTTCGTATAGTATTTTTTCAGGCCAGAAAAAATTTAAATCCACCCGTTTTTTGTTTCAAATGTGTGTATATGTTGGCGGAAGGGCTTTGAAAGCAGTCTGAAAATAACACCTTTTAAATCTACTGTCGCCTATGACGTCCCGTTGCTGCGACATGAAGGCGCTTCTCGTCGCTCAAACGTTTATAACCAAGGAGTGTAGCGATGCCGCACCCCTTTACGATGTCGCAAAGGTCCTTTATAAGGTCTGGCACACCGGACTAGTCCACAGCTACATTAGTCACAAGTCCCGGATAGATTAGTTCACATCATCCGCGATTACCTCACCGACAACCTCTTCCACTACCGGGTGGAAGGTGACCTCTCCCCATCTCATCCGCTCCGGTATTCCGCAAGGCTCTATTCTGGCGTTTTGTATTTTCAATCTGTACACATGCGACCTCTCTCGACTCCCGGGAGTAGAGGTAGGACTGATCGCTGATGATACAGTTATCTATAGCTCTGATAGGAACAGAATCAACCTCGTTTGTCACATCCAATGGGCCATAGACCTACTCGGTGTATGGTACCGTAGATGACGAAAACGATTAACCCTATCAAAAGTGCCGCGATAATCTTTGACCCCTTTCAGGGGACAAATTCCGGAGGAAATTTCCGGGGGGTAGTATACATCAAACGCAATATCCTCACTGACTCATCATCTCCCAGTCCAAGTTACTAAGCACAGAAAAGTGAAACTTAAGGAGGATGTTGATTTTATATTGTAAGCATCGTGTAAGAAGGGATATCTCACAATTTAAAACCTAAAAATGTCAAAGGGAACAAACAATATTCTTTAAGTCGAATTTATTTCAAATTTTGAACTAATACTCTTCGACACAATTCAGATTCGTATACGTATACGAGATACGTATATCAGTGGTTTTTAAAATTCAATTCCTAGGGAGTGAAAGAGACTAACAAAATTTTGTATGGCAAATAATATTTTTCGTGGCCTGTTTCGCTTAACTCCAACAACAGCCTGATGATTTTACCACCATACATTACAAATACCAATGTGGTATATAAAGAAGTGTACTTTACTGAATTCTAAGTTTCTGTTGGTAGATTTGTAAAATGTCTAGATGTATACAATAGATATGTAACACTATATATAAGAGATAAAGATAAATAAGATCATAACAACAAGCGAAATTGTTAGCGGAAAGAATACAATGCAGATACATGGTATACAAAATTTATACACACCCTAAGAATATCAATTGAAATTTATTATCAAGTAAACAACAGTACAAGATGTTTCGACACTAGCTTGCTCTCTATACCGTGCCCACCTGTGGTTAATTCACAAAATAATACACCTCACAGAATAACAATGAAGTTATCAATTGTATCTTACTGAATTCTTGTTACACTGGTATTTATTTTCGAATATACTAATATTGATACTAGTACTATAAACTACTATATGTTTCAAAATACTAAACCTATAAACTAACTGGGCCGGCAGACGTTGCTCTACCCTTTTCGATAATTAATGACTCAACCTCAGCGCCATCTACCGGATCCTCACATATCTATTAACAATTGTCTTGATAAAACGAATATCGATAAATCGGTCAATAATAATAACAATATCTCGGTAATATCTTAACTTTTCCCTCCCAATACATTTTTGATATTCTAGTATAAAATCGTAAAAACTTTGACAGGCTAGATTTTGTCAAAGACCAGCACAGTTTTAATACTAGAAATAGACATAAATTAGTCTTACCATGTTTTAGACTTAGTAAGACTAATAAAATTTTTTTAGGTAATAGTGTTAGGTTCTATAATAAGATCTCGAAACACATTACTGATTTGCCGGATAATGAGTTCAAGGGCCATGTCAAGCAGGCCTTACTATCAAAAGGTTATTTTATAGGGTGGATCATTATGTGAATGATAGTGATATCTGGAAGAGCATCTATTAAGAAAAGTTGAGTGAAAAAAAGATAAGTCTGATCGAGTTTCTTGCCAGTTTTTCTCGATGACTGGGATGTTTTCCGAGCGAGCGAGCTTTAAGTAATTTTCAATGGAATTTGTACGAAATTTCCTTTAATTTACTTCTCCGAGTACATTTTTTAAGTTGGTCGACTATTACTCGTTAGCTTGTAAAGCCTACTTAGCTGTGATAGTTTTCCTTTTAACTTCGATATATAATGCTACTGCCGAAAATTTTTTCACATATCCAAAAACAACTATTGAGCTGGAAGAGGGGGGGACATTTGACTCTAACAAAAATTTGCACTTTAAAGCTTAAAATTTCGCAAACGGATCCCTGAATCGAAAAATGGTTTTCCACTTAACCGTAATATTTTAAAACGACCTATCCAAGTATACCACACAACATGGGATGAGGAAAAATCATCCCCACTTTAGATGTAGGAGAAGTGTACAAAAAAAAAAAGCATGCCAAATTACAGCTTTCTAGTACTAAGAATCTCTGGGCTAAGCCGCGGGCAGACAGACGAACATGGCTAAACTATAATGGTTCCTTGTTGACTTCAGAACCCTACAAATAAATGTCATCATTATCATAAACTATTTTTTAGAAATATTGATAACCTTTCAAAGTTAAACTTGTTTTGGCGCGTTTGGAAATGATTTTTTTATCTTTGATGGCTAACTTCATCAAGTTGTTGTCACGTGGGATAATATTTTGTGAGATATTTGTGTTTTATTACGCAAATATGTGTATAACTTGTTACATGCGACACACACTGTTCTTCAATAATGCGTTAGTTACCAATTGTGTGTGTAATTTACAAAATGTTGTGATTAAAAGATATGAAGCAATTAAGTTATGTAAATAGTGTGGTACAGTGGCGAACATGTTTGCAATTTGATAATGAATAAGTTGATAATGTTGCCTGATATAAATAAATCTTTGTTCACGTTGGTAAGAATAAAAATAAGTTAGAAGTAAGAATAAAAATTAGCCCATAACACTCAGGGATTATGTAACTTTCTATTAGTGAATGAATTTTTATCCAAAGATTATCTCCTATAATTGGGTATTTGAAAAAAAAACAATATTGATTTTTTTATGTATTTTAGCTCTATCATAATTATGATAATAGTCAATTGGAAAAACTCTTAAAACATTTTTTATTATTAATAATAAACAATTGAAAATTGTAATATTTTAAAAATCACATGACTACGAACGCGCCACGATTGATCGCCAGGCTTGTGACGCTCTTAATTTTAAAAGAATCTCATCGATTAAGAGTCAAAACACTGTATTAGCCGTGTGCTACAATGAGTAGAAGATCACATTATGACGTTACACGAGCTCGGGTTTGTTCGGGAGCTTTCGGCGTGTCTTCGGCACTGAATTCAAAAATTATTTTTTATTTAGAAATAACTTTTGAAATATTGCGAAAAGAAATAAATAGTTTTGTTATAAAATTTATATATGATCTTTACTTTAATTTACAATAATAATAATTCAATAACCCAATTCCACAAACTGTACCTCTTTATAATAAGCATAACGCTGTTTATGGCCTCCATGCGCCTATAGATTGTGCATTGTATTAATTTTTCAATATGCTTTTAGGTTTATCCTGTAATTTTCCTGTCTATTTGGATCCAACTCTGAAGTTCACGCAGACGAAATCGTGAGCAGAAGGTAGTTAATTATACAATACTCCAATCAATTTTAAAGCCATGTTTGTAATCATGCCTTTTTAAATAATAATGTGCTTTCTTACTACAACAACTATATATGGACACAATAAACAGGCCTAACCAATTAGCAATTAAACTAATAGATAATTTGCAAAGTCGCGAAGCACACGTTTCTGATTGGCTCGCAACCACAATAGATACATATGGTAAAAAAAACTCAATAATGATACGCTTGGACGAGTCACATTTCGATATCATGAAGCGTAAATCCAGTTACACGGTGGCTTTCGCTGTCGTCTGTGTGGTAACGGTCACTGTTGATCAATACCGGTGGTTATTGCTATTTAATAAATACAATACAATACGAAAAAAAAAGAGTGTGTGCTTAAGACCGCACAACAGAAGTGAAAACTTTATAAAACAATTATTACGTATGAATTGAATATACTAAACACAGCGAAGAACAGCTGACTGTATCTTTCTCGCTCGGGTAGACTCGGCGTTCCCGAGTTCACCCGATCGAGCCTTTCACCTCAGAGCGTGATGGATCAGCCTAACTTACTACCTACGGAAAATCTGTGTGCGGTGCGCCAAAAGAAGTTTTCACTTCAACAGTCGATAAATTAAAATATGTCGTTGAACATCTTGAAAGGCAATTAATTCCTTTTCTAGGTTAACTAACGTTTTTTTTGGAATTCGTGTAAATTTACTAATTCAAATTGGTAACATTATCGGCTGACGGAAAAGGAAAACATCGTGAGGAAACCTGAACGCCTGAGAAATGTTCTCGTTCTTCGCACCTTATGTGGGAAAAATATAGAACTTTGGATTCCTGCGCGTTTGAAATCGCCATTACGTCGTGAGCTGTCACGGTAATTAATAGTAATAAGAATATAATTAGTAGAATTCGATTAGAATTAGTAGAATTAGTAGTAAGAGAATTATCCCCAGCAGTGGGACACATACAGGAGGATATTATTAGCTAAAAACTTGATATTTATATAGAGAGATGTAACGCAGTTGTTTTGTCTAGCAGATCTAATTACACCGCTCGTACTCGACATACTGATGAGAGTCAAAACTATTTAATCATGTTTAATTTACGGATTTTAAATTGATTGCTGGGCACGAGGGTTCTATTAAACCGCCAAATAAATTAAACTACAATACGTAAGTCAGTCCAGTCTTGGCTCGATTGGATCGCGACCACCATATTCCAGGTATAGCACCCGCCCTTGTGGTATGCTTACGAATAATGAAGCGGGGTGGTGAGATTTATTACCCGACTGAGTCGCGACCGTATATCACATAGGTGATAAACCAGACACAGTGACTCTCTTCTGGTTTGTCCTGTTTCGGGATAAGCTAGTGTATATTCTGTTGCCGAGAGACTTGTAGGCCTGCATAACAGAGGTTTATTGGTCGCCGTTGTGTTTGGACTGTACTGTGCCATTAGGTACAGTACCATCACATAATGGAAATAGGACTCATGCATTCGAGATGCGAAAAGTCAGAAATTGAAAAATACACCCAAATTACTTAAGCCGATATTTAATGATTTCTGCTACCACTTTACTCCTGAAAGAATAAACTTACAGGAAGTTAAAAAAACAGGATGTAAGATGTAATGAAATTGCACAGCGCAGCAAAAAAATATTTTACAAGAAACAACTACCAAAAAAGACTATTTTTAATAATTCTACACACACAGAAACTTATGATACTATACTAAATATCTTAATAGGCATGTTACAGAGGTTTCTAACATTGATTTATAGACGTCAATTAGATTGAATAAAGTAATAACAAGATGGAAGCATCGGCCGACCCGCGCTCAACAAGCGTTCACTGCCGGTTAATGATTTTATAAAACCGATGACGATGATAAATCGATTGACAGACTCCGGTAGCGGCGAGTTCAGACCACATGCGTTCATGGACTGGATTATAAATGCTAATGTATATCACAAGTGACGTAAACACTTAATTACTAAGATTTGTGATATATTTAATAAGATCTTGAACAGTCATGTAATTTTTGTAATTTATGAACTTGTATTATTGGTCCTGTATTTGTGGGACCTATACTTTGGTGGCACTTTATATGATATAGTTTTGTACAAATGAAATGCTTTGGTTGCAGTTTATATGATATAGTTTTGTACAAGTGAACTGATTTGGTTGTGTTTTATCCAGATGATGGACCATAGCTATGATAGGATCCGATAGGTGGCGCTCTGTCCGAGCCATTAACTCCTAGAAAGGGCAGAACAACGTCTAGTTTAATATAATTTTGTACAAATGAAATTTATTCGAAATAACAGTATGTGTAGCAATATCGGTTTACCTCAAAATCAGCTAATAAATCCTTAAATATTATGGTGGCCACTTTATTGAACCGATACCGAACGAAATAAAATCTAACAGTATTAATATACACCACTTACACTAGATATAAAAGCAACAAAAAATAACAGTCACTTTCAAGTTATATGTAAGGATGTTTTTCGGTTCATTTAATTATTGTAAATGTTAATTATCTTTGTTAAAATAGAAATGATTGAGTTGTGTCGACAACTAAGAACAATTAGTCAAGAAACTGTTTAAAAAAAGGTGTTTGTGCGATTCACACACGATAGAAGTGAAACTTCATTTTAAAAAATATTTTATTTAAACAGTGTGCGATATACATACACACCAACATTTACTCTCTCTCTCTCTGGCTCACACAAAGAGGAGAGACCGATAATATATTGCTCTCTCGCTCTGACTCACACAAAGAAGAGAGACCGATAATGTGCGTTAAATGTTAAACGTTTAACGGTTAACATTTAACGTTTAACGCTTGGAAGTCGCATAAGAAGTTTCACTTCAAAAAGGGTGTGTGTGCGATTCACACACGATAGAAGTGAAACTTCATTTTAAAAGACATTTTCTGTTTTATTTAAACAGTGTGCAATATACATACACACCGACATTTACTCTCTCGCTCTGGCTCACACAAAGAGGAGAGACCGATAATGTGCGTTAAACGTTAACGTTTAACGCTTGGAAGTCGTATAAGAAGTTTCACTTCAATAAGAATAATTTCATTTTTGCTGGATAATTTGTCAACGTTGATACGTCATGCTGATGACTTATAATATTATGGGTACACCAGTGCCATGCGGCATGCATATATCGCACAAAATATTACAACAACAATTTCTATATTACACAATAAAATTACGTAAAAAAATCTTGAACAAACTATAAAAGATGTTACGTAGCTTTGCAAACGTTGCCCAGCCGAGTTGGAATAATTATTGAATAATAAAAAATATATAATTGGCCTAATAGTCTGCTTATTAATATAGTTTATATTATACAATATCATAACTGTGAATTTTATTAAATAAATAAATAATTCGAACTCGGAATAACAAGAATTAAATATTACAACTGATTTGGGGAACAAACAGACATTTAAAGTCAGTAACGCAACCGATCTCTTCATAATTTCGTAACGTAATACCAAACTATACCAACAAACCAGAGACTTTTACATATAATCATAGTAAAGTATACGCAAAGATCATAAAACAAAATAGTGATTATTAATAACCGATAATGAAACTATTATTCCTGTTCTAAAGGTTATATTTACATGGTTTTACGATATCCTGTGAGGTGTTCATTAAATTCAACGGGTGTATTAAAATAGATTTTGTTAATTAAATTGCAAAGATATAATAAAACCCAGTTGTACGATAAACTTACACAAGAATAAAAATCATAACAGAGGAAATATTATAGTTTATAATTATACATAGTAGAACCTCGATAAGTTAAAGTCCAAGGGAAACACAAAATATTTTAAGTTATAGAGGTTTTAAGTTATCAAGGGTCTATGTTAGGGATAGGTTAATGTAGAGGTAGGTATGTACATATGTATGTATATACCCTTGTTCCTATTTTTACTCGAATGCGTCAGAAGGATTGGTTCAATAAAATACAGAAATTTAAATAATAATATAATAATGAATAAAAATTAATGTACTCTCATGTATCCCAAACTGAGCCGCAACTTCTTTCCTTTTCAATCCATTTTTCACTGCTTCTATAGCTTTTAATTTATCAGCGTATGTGAGTGTTGTTAGTTTTCTTTTTGAACTCATTTTAAGGCAGTTTTATCACACAGTAGGTAAAGCGATTTTTCCAGGACAATGTTCAAAAACTTATGATCCAAGTAAGCCATTTTCTTAAGGCTAACCGCCGCAAAGCTTTAAAGAATTTCGAAGAAGCAAACAATAGGTGACATATGTATTGTTTACGTTAACAATTTAACTAGTGAACAGGTGCAAGCAATAAATACCGAAACCATTTGTTTTGCACACTCTTTAAAATGACTCATTGACAAACAATTTTATGTTATAGAGGTTGTGGAATCATTTCTTTAAGTTACTGAGGGCCAATACAGAGATTACTTATTTAAGTTATAGAGGTTTTTAAGTTACCAAGGTTTGAGTTATCGAGGTTCTACTGTATTTAAAACTATTTGCGCGACCTATTCCCGTATAGATCCTTACCACCTTGCTTGATTTATGGATATACATAGGTTGATCTCGGAACGCGACATGTCTAAGAGTACCACGATGGCGAATGTTACATCTGGTGTATGGTATTCGCGATCCTGTAGGACACAATTGTTTCCTACCACCCTGCAATAATGTTAATAATGCCTGCCCATAAACGTTTCACTATTCCACAAAATATATTAATTTTACGTTTTCTTGTCAGAATATGATACTACTAGCATCTATTTCTCCAACGATCAAATTACCCCACGATATTTCCTTCATCGTCAAAGTATAATGTTACCATATTGAAATTATTACAATAAATGTATTTTATTGATAAAAACGAGCCTCAAGCTTGTGGGCATTGAATTAATAGTCTACTAGTCTTAAATATACGGCCATTACGATATGAAAGTTTATTTTTATTTTTATTTAAAGTACACCTAATTACCAATATTAGGGGAAATAAACATTTCCCGTACCCACCCATATTTACAAGATATATTTTACATTTATAAGTCATCCAGTCCTTAACCAATAGGAATCGTGCGTTACACCAAGCCCTACCTTCATGTTTAAATAGTCAATAACTCGTTACAAATACACGTTATGCCGCTTTTTCATACAGAAGTTACATGTTAACTTGTGTTTGACAAGTAATATCATTTATATCCAGATGACTATAGTTAATGATAACCAGTTTTAGCTCGAATCGATCAAATCCATGACTACGTTGCTTAGTCAAAAAATATTGTACGTATCAGCTGCGACGCGTGACTAGAGTAAACTTTAAGAACGAGTGAGCTGCTCGCACGTTATTGTGATACTGTATTCATTAATTACCAACATACAATCATTACATTGCACTTCATACATGCACACCACTCAGGTACATGGGTTCTGTAAGGGACCTTTTTTATTTTTTGGCTAGTTACTTGAGACCTAAATTGTCAGATTACTGAATACATTCCTTACATGCCTACCTCCCAGTCACGTATAGAATGCCTGAATCTAATATTTCATACATTGCTTAGGCATTCTGTAGAATGCTAATTGAGAAACCGGCAAAGTATGAGAAAATGACGCTCACCGCCTGCGCCTGTAGGTCTTGTTCGACTAACCTAACCAAACATCGTACATTCTATAGAATCATGACACTTTACACATCTTAACACTTGAGATCCAGACAAAGCTTCCACGTGATATTCGAAACGAATTGGAGATGTATTTCATACTCTTGCTTAAATAGCATTTAGCATTCCGTAGAATGACGGCATTTCTTACATTTCATTAATATGTGTAGTTAGTTAAATCAAATTACGGATAGGGAATTAGCTAGATAGCCAGCTTTGCATATAAGGCAACAGCCTACGCCGAGGTTTGGTTACTTTGGCACTCTTGAGCTTGTTGCCACGCTTTCGAAGTTGAGTGCCTTCAGCGCTCGTCCCCAAGCCCGGTTCTTTTTTATACCTCTGTGATGGCAAGCAAGCTTGCAGTCAGCCTGATGGTAAGCGGTCACCGCAAACTATGGACGCTTGCAACACCAGAAGCATCACATGCGTGTTGACGACCCTAAAAGCCGATGAAGCTGTAAAAGCCTTCTGAGGGTTCAGGGCCCTTAAGGCTAACCGTATAATCCGATCACAACAAAAACAGTGGCCGAGAGAAATGTAAAAACCAAACTAATGTTAAAAATTTTAATTTACTAATTATGTAATTTTAATTTTTGTTACTACAAAATTAATTTGAATATCCCAAAGAAACCACTGTTATTTAATAGTTTTTAAGTTTCCACTTCTGTCGGCAGTTCTTTATGACTGCCTATGTTTTATTTATTACAGGTAATTAAATAATTTTTACATTTCTCACTTCAAAACACTTGGGTGTAAGTGTAAAGTAAAGATTTCATACACTTTCTCATTCTATTGAAAATTGATTTTCAAAAATTCTTCATAAGTACATCGCGTTGCTATGTAAAAAAAAGTATTTACTATCCATATTGTGATCTTTTATACTTTAGTTGTCGTCAAGCCATATATCTTCAAGGGGTAAACAGAAAGAGTGAAGCGTTACATTTAGCTTTCTGTACGAACCTGTACACTTTTATTTATCTATCAGGAAGTCAGGAAGGTGCCGTCTGTCTATCCGCGTCTTAGCTCAGAGGTTCATTGTACAAGAAAGTTGTAATTTCGTATGGGATAACATATTAATCACATCGATAAACTGGTAAAATAAAATTTCGGACAAACAAATTGTTTAGCCTCCTCTTCACGTAAAGTGAGAATTTTTTTTTCTTTCGTCTATAACATCATATGAGATTTCGTTGGACAGGTCCTTCAAAAATATTGTGGGTCTGTAAAAACTATCATTCTATTCAAAGATCTGTTTGCGAAATATTAAGCTATAAAGTGCTAATTTTTTTAGTCCCCCCCCCCCCGCCAGCTAAATGTTGTAAGTTAAATAGAAAACTATCAGAGGTAAAGAGGCTTTACAAGTTAGCGATTAATAGTCAATCAAATTATAAAATGTATTTGGAACAGAATTTCGTAGAAATTCCATTGAAAACAACTTAATGATCCCTCTCAAGACCATGAGCCGAAGGCAATTTTTTATATTATTTATTTGTTGTAGGTTCACTACCTATATAAAACAACTAAGAAAACGGTATAAAATAAAATAAATATTAATAAGGTTTATTTGTATACAGAGCATGAAGAATCGCGGAAGTTCTGCCAAAGCAAGATAAAAACGATAGAATGAGGGTTAATAAAAATAATGGAATCATTAAAAATCATATCTGGAAGATAAATAGATACCGCTTGGGTATCTAAAAAACCGATGTACTTAACATTGCTTCAGTAGAGCTTGCATTTTATAGACAATATAATGAGAATAGTAAAGTAACATTACGGTTGAGTAGGACCTAAAATTTATAACATAGTTTTACTTTTTCAAATAAACGATACTCAATGAGTATTTAAGATCAATTATTTTATTGTTTTTTTTTCGTCGGCTCGTGACCACGGCCTGTGTAAACCAGGCCCAAACATCGAGGGTAATTAAAAAGTAAAACACGTTCTAGACCCACATTAAATATGTATTATAACATTTTATCGTTGCAATATAACAAATAACTAATTCGGTGCTTAATAATTACAGTAAATTTAGTAACATGTGTGACTCTCTTCATTTTTTTTTTAATTTATTGCAATAAGTGGAACTGGGACGGCGCTGCACGGCGTGATTTAAATAGATTCAAAAATGATGATATATGCATATGTAGTATACTGGTAAATTAACATCCTATAAGCACGAATGACAATAGTCAATTTTCTACATTTTTGGTAGTAACAACTTACTTTCTCCATCTAATCTAATCAATAAAGGTTGGCACTCGGCATTTAACTCAGTTTCATTTATAGAAAAAATCGGTATTTGTATCAGTGTACACTTCTAATGGTTGGTACGCATTTGTTGTATATTTTATTCAGCGTACCATTACTACTAGTGGTGTTCCAATATTCTAAGTTACGAATAATTCGAAGCGACAATTAAGTCCTTTGATTCGTAAATATAATCGAATACTAAAACAATTCGAGTAATCTATTCAAAATTCGAATTCGATATATTTATATATTCGATTCGAGTACTATTCGTACTCTTCTAATTAGTATTTAACTGTAAATTTTATGGACATATATTTATAACTAGCTGTGCCCCACGGTTTCACCCGTGTTATATTGATTTAACAAACTCTCCATGGCGCCTTCGCCAACGCGCCTATGTTAGCCCTATCGTTGTTCCACTGTCCTTACTTGTCTACAGCTTACGAGATTCTTTGACGTTCATAGTCACTGCTCCGTTTCTTAGGGTCGTTATGAAGTTAAGTAGCCTATACTATTTCTCATGAATTTACAACATCATATACAAGAATATTTTTTGAATACGACTGGTAATTCCAGAGTTTCGTACGTTTAAACAAACAACAAAAAATAACTCTTCAACTTTATTATATTATAGTATATATAATTTTAGTATATATTTACATTTACGGATAGAAAACATTACCGTAAATATAACCAGTATTTATCGTAATGTGTTCAAATAAGTTTCAATACTGATCTTTCGTATATCGTGATACTCTGGTAACGAATTCAGTAGTTAGCACTCGTGGGGCGACGCACGTCTCTTCAACAACGTTGGGCTCGATCTTACAACCGTTTGTATGATATTCGAGACACACAGACGATAAGAACGTTCAACCGACGCAATTTTACAATAATATGTAAAATATAATATGTGTTCTTTCAGTAACAACGCCTGCTTTGTTATTTACGCAGTTATAACATCCAATGTGTTGGTCTTGTATTTATATTAACACTATTAGTTTTATACCGCATAGATCTATAACGACGTCTGATTAAAACTACGGAAATCACAGGTTTGATTCAAATTTGTGACTTGTCTAGTGTAAATTGTATTGTAATAGTTGACAATTATCTCGTGCAAACTTGACCAACATTAGCTTCTGGCACTTATTCTTATTCTCACTTTAAAAGTTACAAAGCTCTGAAAAACAATGTTTATTTGAAGTAACTCGAATTTTGCACTTACTGAAAACTACGTTAAAACTATATTAACTTATGACCTTAGGTTAATCACCGGCTACCGATACGCTCCAACCGCAACGGAGACTAATCATTAATCTAAGCTTATGACTCAAGAACATCATGACATGATAGAATCGTCAGATCTTATAAATTTAATTATAATATTTACAAGAGTATATTGTATGTAGGTAATGAATTCAATGGATAGCTATGATGTGGCGACGCACATCACTTACGAACAACGATGTTCTAGATTTTAAACCGATGGCACACGACACACAAGTCTAAGATTCATCTAGCTTACATGTCTGATTTTTCACCTAACTTCACTAAAATAATTTCGTTTTTTGAAGTGAAACTTCTTATGCGACTTCCAAGCGTTAAACGTTTAACGTTTAACGCACATTATCGGTCTCTCCTCTTTGTGTGAGCCAGAGCGAGAGATTAAATGTCGGTCTATATGTATATTGCACACTTTTTAAATAAAATAGAAAATGTCTTTTAAAATGAAGTTTCACTTCTATCGTGTGTGAATCGCTCACACACCTGTTTTTTTAATTCTAATATGTTATGTTCACTCTTATTATTATTTTAAAAGAAATAAAATTCTACGATAACCTAATGAATTAAATAAAATTTACTTAATATTAGAGTATTGAAAAAAAAATTCACCTCAAGCTATTGATCATTTTGATTTTAAGCGAATTTATTGTGACGTTGAGAGCTGAAAAGTTAATAAAGATTGAGTGTCTGTTCTTATCCGTTTCTCACATCTTCGATGTCAAAATGAAAAAATATATTTTGTTAAATTAAAAATGTTAAAAATTTTAGTCGAACAGAATGTTTGATGGAATATCAGTCCGTGTGTCTCTCGTAACGGTCAGCGAAGGCGACAAGACTTTAAATGCCCCACAGACTAGTCGGAATCTCGATACAATAACGCAAGATGACTTTTTTATTCGCCTCGGGAGAGAATTATACGAATTCACATACCATAGAGGCTAGCTTCTTATTGGAGTGTAATTATTATGGTTATAAAATAATAAAAAAGTAAAATTATCTATGTGTAATAATTAACAACAGACATTTTAGTAATGGACAGTTTTAGCAGTTTGAATCGGAAATAAAATTGTATTACGAATACGAAAGGATAGTAGGACACGACAATATGGTATTGGATTATATTAAAAATATGATACTTGTCGGTGTAATTCTAAATGATTATATATTTATTAAAATATTCAAAATATTGGCACTATTATTCAGTAAAACACGAAATAAAATACATGTTTTTTTAAACTTCCATGTGATCATAAACGCTCTATGATTGGTTGAATCTGTGTTGAATGTGTTTTGTACATTGTGATAGTATACTCCATTGGTAAACCATTTATTTATTAAATATGCTATAAAACCAAGTTTTACCTGACAATAACACACAATGGTTATGGTAGACATAACTAGACTGACTTATGACGTCACGGTGTGATGTTTACAAAGCGATCACGCAGGTTTTTTTACAATTTGTATTAAAAATACATGATATTATGAACAGAAACACTTATTGTTAACATTATTATTACCTCGTTGATCATTTTAGATTGATTATTTTTGGTTTTCGTAAATAGTCTATTACCGTATTACGTCTGATTGGATCGTGACCTCCATACAAGTTGACGTGTCCTATTCCGGGAGCAAAAGATGTTTACCATCAGTCCAATGGGGTTGTATGGTAGATGTCTGTACACTTTTTCGTCCAATTCTTCTGTATTTCTTTCTGTACAATTTAACTTCGCTTTTTCGAACGTTCTTTATTATATAGTTCAAAAATTCAAATGGTTTTGTTTCCGTTTCTATAATACATAAAAAGAAAAACAATATACGCGAAATAAAAGTAAAAATAATAATAAAACTATTTTCATACATTAAAATAGGAAAAAGCCTAGATTCTAGTGCACAAGGCTATAAAGTTTTCAATTTACACAGCCTGTATCCTTTTAGAGGGCAACTATAAAATGCAAACGCCTCTAAGCACGTGCTTTATGCCGCTTCGAACAGCATTTTACGACCCTAGTAACGTAAGAATGTGATATAAGTTCAAGGAGTGTTTCATATCGACTGCCGAGTCTATTTTACACGCGAGAATGTCAATTGATGTTGACCGGTAAATATTTTAAATTGGTAACAAATCAATTGTAAATATACGGAGTGTAACATTGAGAATGTTCAGTATGTCGAACTATTGAACCAATTAAAAGAAACATTTGGCTAATAGAAAACATACATTATATCTACTATATTTTATAGTACTACAAAAATTCAAACACTTTGGAAATATTTCCATTTATATTATCACAATTCTCACAATACTGTTCCATTACATACTTAATTCCATAATCTGTATAGATTCATTACAAGACGTGTAACTTTTTTGCTGGTCGTTTAATAAATGCTATTGAATCGATCGCACTTGTTCACTTACGTTTATGGCGGACGTGCATTCAATCCAAACCGGAAGCAGATATTAGGAATACATACATCTTAATATATTTAATATTAATTATAATATATTATTAAATTAATTATTATATTTATTTAATATTTGAAAATTGTAATAACAATGATTTGTAAATTAACAAGCTATTTCTATTTTAACCTATCAATAATAATTTTATCGCTTAATTGTACTAAAACCAAATAGCGACTTTTAACATTCCAATATTATACTAACAATGAAACTCAATACAAATCATTGATATGTGTGAATAAAATATCTACATTATATAATTAGATATACAATATATTTAAATACCCCTAACAATATGTACAAGGTTTTTTATTAAAGTTTATATTTAAATTTGTTGGCTCCGCAGACATTATTCTACCCTTTCCCAGTAGTCAGTAACTGGACCTCAGCGCCACCTATCACGTTCAGGGAGAGCATAAAAACCTTTTCTATGAAAATATATTGAGATCTACCAACTTTCATGGTGATCGGTCGAACGGTTGCCACACGCCACGGCAAGCAGCCGAGCCATCGCCAAGGCAAGCAGACGGAGTCGTAGCCGGGCCAATCGTGATGGCAAGCAGACGAAACCGCAGCCAGGCAAGTCACATCAGATGTGTAAAGGCATAGTTCTTGTAATAAGTCTATATTATTTGATAATGATGCAATGATGGCGCAGTGGTAGCGTGTACGACTTCGCGTCGATCGACGTGAGTTCGAATCCCTGCAATGAGCCTGAGCTTTCGGTGAAGAAAAACATCGTGAAGAAATGATAGCATGGTGGTTGGGCTTTTTCTAATGCCCACCTGGCTAGCTACCACTCTCAAGTTGAAAATCTGTCGCCAAACACCAATAGGTGTGTTCCGGCAGCTGCACTTGAGAGCCAGACTTCCACTAGGTTTAGCGTGTTACCATCTTAGGCCACATCGTAAGTTAACATCAGGTGAGATTGTGGCAAATACGCCAAACCAATAACGATAAAAAAAATAGTTTCTCATACTTATGATCACACTTAACACTATTAAATTTTGCTCTATTATTCTATTAATTTCTATTATCTATTAATTTGAAATCTATTTGGGAATTTAAATAACAAAACATTTCTTATATATTATGCTAACGCATTTATTTCTAATAAATAAAATACTATAAATTGGTTACTGAAAAGTACTTCCGTCCATTATAGTATGTTCGAAAAGCATTATTATTTATATTTTAATTTATAATAAAACCTACTATAGGTACATAGATATCTACATACATAATAAATGTATTTACAAAAATAAAATTAAAAAAGTTTTTATTGTAGGTTGGCAGGTTCGTCTTCACTGTTAGGAACTGCCATATTACAAATTAGGTAATTCAGGTAGGTAATTTGAAATCTATTTGGGAATTTAAATAACAAAACATTTCTTATATATTATGCTAACGCATTTATTTCTAATAAATAAAATACTATAAATTGGTTACTGAAAAGTACTTCCGTCCATTATAGTATGTTCGAAAAGCATTATTATTTATATTTTAATTTATAATAAAACCTACTATAGGTACATAGATATCTACATACATAATAAATGTATTTACAAAAATAAAATTAAAAAACGTTTTTATTGTAGGTTGGCAGGTTCGTCTTCACTGTTAGGAACTGCCATATTACAAATTAGGTAATTCAGGTAGGTACTCTTAGGTACACTTATTCTTGTTTATAATGAAGTTCACCTATTAATAATAACCGATAAAATGGCAATCACAATCTAAATTAAGCAATTTGCTATACTTAATACATCATTTAACATATGTTAATTCATTTCGGTTTATTGTACCTGGTATTTAAACAGTTATTTTATAAGATTGTATATTCATTGTCAACTTGGAACCTAGCTTCATAAACAAAACTTAAGCGCGAACACTCGCGACTGGCGCTCACTTGACTTTACTTGAGAACTTCGTATATACGCGTTTATGTGTGCGTACGTCGTTATTAATCGTATGTGCTAGAACTATGTTAGTGCGAGCAATACCTACTACTTTCTCTATATTACTTATAACGTTCAGACCTCCCACGACCTATACACTTCACCCGAGACATTCGAATTTATGATATGGTTTTTGTGCAAAACGCACCTCTTTACGATGAACTAATTGAATTTCGTCAATTATTTTACTGAATGGACATGGGGAATTGTGTCTTGACAAGTTTTTCCAACAATTTTATAAATATGTATGACGAAATTGACATTTATAAAATATGCAGAGTATTTTACGGTTTTCCATACAAATTTGTCATTTTACATTTACAATGACGTGACATTAATTGAACAAGAAATTATAACTGCAATCCGACATTGTTGTAAAATTTATTTCTTCTTCTTTATATTGACAAATAATCCTCATTATTAATGATTATTACAGTCATTATAGAGTAGGTAATTATTTCTTCTAGTGCCTTCTGGTAATTTTAGTATAGTAATGAAAACAAATGAGGCCGGTAAGAACATTCTAGAGAGTTATAGTGACATCGAATATGAATATGAAATATACTAGGGTATTATACCATTTTTTTGAAATATCGCTTAATAAGCATTAAAGTTTTTATTTCAGTTTTTTTTAAATCTATTACAAATGGCTACAAAATGGCATTTTCATTTTACATTTAAAATTTTGCTCGTTTACGTTACTCGTTGTACTGCTTTGGTTTCTAACGTCACTGTGTAGTCAAAAACCACGCTGAGATTATCTAGAAGCTTTATTTTTTAATTAACGACACCTAATAGGTATATACATCCATACATAGATAAATCACGCCTCTTTCCCAAAGCGGTAGGCAGAGAGTGGTCTCTGGTCTCAGAGTGGTCTCAGGACGTGGGTCCTTCCACTTGCTACGAGCCTGACATACAACTTTCGCTTCTTCAACATTCATCAATCTTTTCATGCATGCTCGTCCGTTTAGAGTACTCTTGACCTGACCTTTCTTCAAAACGTCCCTGATTTGATCGTGGAACGTTCGTCTAGGCCTTCCTCTTCCAACGTTCCCAATTACACTCATCTTATAAATCTGTCTAGTCAATCTTCTTTCATTCATCCTCTCTACATGCCCAAACTATCTAAGCATCCCTTTCTCAATCCGTGTCACTATATCTTCTTTCACACCACAACGTTCTCTTATTACAGTATTTCTTATCCTGTCACTCAATTTCACTCCTATCATACTTATAGATAGGTAGTATTATATCTATAGTATCAATTAGTATCATACTTATACTAATAGATTTATTGAGGTGACAAAGATAGTTTTTATTAATTATTTATTTTATATCATTCATACAGTTTAATTTCTAGTAGTCAAAAAGAGTATATACTTGTATCAGTACCTACCTACTTATTATTACATAGTTTATAAATAGGATTATATTACTTCAATTTATTATTACGTAAATAATAGGGAAAGTAAAAATATAATAATTATTATAAACCATATATCGAGAAATTATAATATTATATTAATGATTTATTACATGTACCTATTTTTTACACTATATACTTCAACTTATTACAATCTGACCCAGAAATTTCCTTTTCTTTCAACAGAGAAGCGCATTCTTCTTGCATATTATAAGCTATTTTTTGTAGAAGGTTCTAGGCTATGTAGCTTCACGCTATTACTCTACAGAGTAGAGTAGTAATCATGAAAGTTAAGCAATCTGGGAAATGAGTACGGGAAATAAACGAATTATAGTCTACACGGGTAAAACCGAGGAGGCACAACTAGTCGACTATAAAAATAAAAAAAAATTAATTAACGTCTTCCAAACGGGATCGTGCAAACGGTCGAATTAAGTATCTTTATTAATTATTCATTTAAACATCACAATAATAATAATTACCTATATTGTAACGACATTTAACTTGTTGTTGACATCCATAAACATTGGCGGTATCATTTGTTATCCCGCTTTGTATTGTTCACGATGTGTTCTTGTTTATACAAGACAAGGAATACTAAACTTGAACGTAAAATATTCGATAAATAAAAAAGAATCGTCGGAATATCTATCGCTATTAATGGTAATTAACAAAGCAATTAATTAATTTTTTCTTTCCTTTTAAAGTTTCATTCACCGGCGCGGTGGTTACAAAGTTTTCATAAAATACTACTTTATACCAGCGGCTCCATTTGCGTGAAGTTACCATTTTCGATGTTTTAGCTAGTTTTTATTTTGTACTAATAACTTAAGTCATTTTTTGAATATATTGAAACGTTCGTTTCGAGAATCGGAGAAGAATTAAATAAATGATATTGATAAAATAAAGAATTATATGAAAACATCATAACTAGCAAATACTTCGGTAGCTCGTGAAGCGTTATTCCCGTGGGAAAACCTTAAAAACACATCGCCATCATGATAGTTGAGTTATGACGTCAGTATATTGATAAACATCGGTCCAGCGCGTTGCGACGAACAATCTGGACTTTTCCTTTACGGGAATAGGGATCTAAGCGCGACTGACACAACACTTGTTCAGTACAAAAGGTACACTCTCATTTCGAAGAGCTTACTTAACCCATTCTCTCACACGACATCTTCTTAATTTGTTAGTTATATTTTCTTAACTTGTTAATTTCGTATTTATTTTATTGTATTTTGAGCCATTTTTCACAATAATCACATTTTTTCACGTTAGAAACATAAGGTTTTAGTTTATAATAATTTGTCATAATTCACACATTATATACATTATACATATGTAAAAATTATGTAAGTATGACACATATACTGGAGCATGAGTCAGAAATAGTTAATTCTGTTCTGGTACCTATAATTCATCGCATCACCCGACATGATGATAACGACCACACACATGGTAATATATTCCAATATATCGGCAGTCGGAACCGTTTTCGAATCATCTTATCAACGGATAAAGTGCCGTCATTTGCTGAGCTTCTAAAAACAAATAACTTTTCGTAAAGATTTACAAAACAAATATCATTCTTTCGAAAAAAATTCATTACAAAAATGAATTATTGGTGTTTGGGAGGTTCAACTACAGCAATATAATTGTGGTGTCACACCGATTTCTTCATAAAAGAGTAGTGTGATAGACAACACGTACTGACTTATGAGTCGTGCCCATACAATCGTTAAGTATACCAGTGCGTACGTGACTGTCCTTAGTTAGATACAGCGAACACTTATTATGAGGACTTATTCATTTATTAATTTTAAAAACCTCAGAAATCAGTAATGAATCTTATGCCCACGCATTGAACAGTCTGCAATTTAACTTTTCATGTGATGTTTATATGAAATATGTGAATAGCGTCGTATTATACAATTAAACACGACGTTCGTTCCATAGCCATGTTGAGCAACAATTTTCACGCCCGCCGACACTCGGGTCTTGGCGTCGTTTTCTTGCACGTGGAACGTCGCCACAACGCGGACTGTCGGACGGCTGTATGACTAAGCAACTCTTATAACTATATTTAATACTAGCGTCGGCTGGAGGCCTCGCTCGCACTTTGTATTAATTTTATCATGACATTTATAAATTGTCTATACTTATTTTTGTTATTGTCATTTTATGAAGAGTAAGCCAAACAAGCAATCCGCCCGCCTCATTTATGTGTTAGCATCTATGTGGTAACAAACTCAAAGAAGACTAGTCCTAACTGAGGCATGCAGTCCGCCTCATTTATATGATAGCATGTATGTGGTAACAAACTCAAAGAAAACTAGTCCTAACCGAGGTCAGTCGTTGATAAGTTGCTTCTCTTGTGAGGACTCAAGCACCAGTTAGTGTTGCCAACCACAAATTTCAAATCGAGCCACAGCAAAGCGGATACTGCTAATTTGTGTCATAGGTAGGTGTGACGATCACGTTATAATAATCAAACCTTGCATTACCACACTTGAGTTTCACTAAGGACGTGATTCGAAAGTTATTATTAACCTTTGATTGCTCGCGGCTATTCATGGATTGTTATTTTACAGTGAATTTACCCAAACAGTATAAGAATGTTTATAATTAATAATAAATGAATTTCACTAATAATCCGAGATTAATCCAAGGATACAGTAAGTAATTAAATTTAATATGTTGTATGAGATAACAAAATATTCAAGCGGACAAAATGTAGTAACTACTTTACCAAAAACTATTTATAGAGTCTTTTAGTAACGGATTTTGCTCGGAACTGACTGACATTACTCGCCTGAAGGGCCTTCACAGCTTAACCAAACTTAGTGGTAAGTGAAGAAGGCACTCAGCCAAAATGGCAACAAGCACAAGGGTGCCAACTAACCGAGCCTCGTTCCATGCATTCGATTTTACTAACTACGCATAATTAATAATATGCGTATATGTATTTAATCCATCTAACAATTGTTTTCTAAGTCTAAATATTAAAAAAAGGACCTTTAAAGAACCTATGTTCCTGCTTTGTTGGTTTGCAGGTGTGAATTGCAATATGACATTATATAATATAAAAAGGTTGTAGGTGCAAAGCTGATTTTCAAACATCAACCAAAAATAGATCTATCTAAGACAGTCCTAATTCAGAGACATATAGATATACGCTGTGCATAAATATTCACGTGGCGACAAATATAATGAAGAACTTAATAGATAAGAAGTCCAATGAAGAATTTTCAATTACGGATTCATTGACCGTACATTGAATTATTTCAAAGAATTCGGTGAGCGCTAACGGCTCCCGCTTGTAGCTCACAGATCGACTCCGATTCTCAGAACGCTTAAAGGAAGTGGCAAAATGGCAAAGTAAAACGTTTTAATTTATTGTATCCATTATTACAGCACTTAGCGCGTGGAAGTTTGCACAGCGGTGGCTTCGGAGCAAAGCTTCGGGGGCCACAAAAACTGCCGATTTTTTATCAAGATGGCATTTCAAAATTAAAATGCGTTTTGTATTAAACACATATTGATGTATATAAAGTTTTTGGAATTGATATTATGTAATCTCTATTACATGAAAAATTTACTATTACTTTTGTGAAGTTTTTTTTTATTGTTTATAAAATTCAAGAAGTTTACAGTAAAATCTTTTTTATATTCAAATCTAAGTTGATTTTATTATACAATTACATTATTAATATTATTGTTGGTTACTGTAAATAATAAAAACAGTATTTACCTCTTCTAAAAAAAGTTTTTTAAGTACCATGTCAAAGTGACGGTAATGTAATGGATGGTAAGCACATTACAATCTTAAAACAGCGGCAACCACCGAGAGATCAATAATCCATTATCAGCCGGCCTCCGTAAATGTCTCTTCACCCAATGGACCTAATGTAATATGAAAAGGAATATACTGGCTGGGAAATAATTCCACAGCTTCGCGGTACGGCAAAAGTATGACATTACGAACCTTTTTGTTCGAGCCGAAATGGAGGCTAATGTAAGCTGTACTTCCGAAGCTCAAGCGTGGATAGTATAAATGTTAATTTTTACATAAAAAGTTATGCAAGCGCGATGATTGATAAATGTTCAAAACATAAGTTACAGACTTGAATAAGTACAGTTCATTTGATATAAATCGATTCTATAATAAGCGTTCTTTCTCATAAGCGGTCACACTCACCGCAACTGAACGAAATCTAAGTACAAATCCGTGTCGAATATGCATGGTTCCCGATAAAAAAAAGTTGCCTTGTGACACACTTCAGAATCAAGACGAGCATTTTTATGATAATAGGCAAACTGTACGGTTCTCTGTAAAGTAGTATACCTCGAAAGCCATGGTGAAAGTATAGACAATATTTTTATCGGGCGGCCTGGGTAGGCGTCACAACTCGCACGGCTCGTTCGCGCCACTACACATATAGTCATAGACCCAAGCCGAGTGTTGAATTATTTTAATTTTACATCATCTCCTAAACTATGCGTCCAATAACATGATATAAAAGGAAAACTTTATCTACATAAAATAGTCTTGATTATGAAATAACTTTAATTTGTAAGGATTAATTTGCCACGCCTAATAACAATGCTCATAAATTTATTTTCAATTTTCAATACAACTTTGTCACAAAATACCTTATTGTAGCCTATGTATAAGAGATAGGCGTATAATATTGCATTTTTACATGTCCTAAGAAGCAATATTTTTGTAGAACATTGTATGTACGTATCACTAACCATTACACCAGCGCACGCGGATAAATCAGTTAGGGTGCGCTATTTACTTACTATTTAGTTACTCTTATACTTTGTAATATTATAGTATAGATATACAGACCTATAAGCTTGGGCAGCTGGATGCCAGAATGCCAACTGGCTGATCCCAAAATGCGACAAACAAAAAAAGTCACTGTGACGGATTTATCACCATGTGTATGGTGGCCGCGATCTAATCGGGTACTGATTCCAACTACTTCGCATGATTACTGGATATAAACCGGCTTATCACGGGAGTTAAACCTGGTATATGGTGGTCGCAATCCAGTTGCACACAATTATCATATCTCACCCAGATAAACATGCGTACCATATATATAATATTTTCATGTACTTTAATAGAAGGATATAAGATTAAATAAATATTTATGTATCCGGTGTTAAACTGATTATAAAACCATTAAATCAACCAGCGGATCTCTAAAAACAAGCAAATCGACTTCTGATTGATATAAATACCTCAATGACTTGCACTGCGCGGCGCTATGCAGTCAAATTATTCTTGTCTACAAATTTTGGTACTACAGAGAACAAACAGTATGTTTAGTTTAGTAACGCCTAAATGGTGACTTTTAACTTTATTAGCTTAATAAATAATCGTGCTGGTATGTTTTCTTTAACCAATTTAATACGCCGATATGCTCGTCCATAAGTATCCATCAAAATCTTTTCAGATATTTAATGATGATTTGGCCTAAGTTGGTAACACGATAGAATTAATAACAAGTCTATACTTGTTAAATGCTATTGCCGTAACATTTCTACAGGTGGTCGGTGATAGATTTTCACCTTAAGGATAAGGTGAGCATTAGATAATGGCCTATCCATTTATTATGGTTTTGTCATCAGGTACAGATTTTTTGAATATGGTAATAGATATTTAATAGTTGGTAATAGCTTAATATGGTAATAGTTTCAACACATTTGCAAAAAAACACTCAATAGGTAATGAAGTAAGTAAACTTTTTTATTAGATTATTTTTAAAGCAAATAAGAAATTATACAGATAGCAAGCACTACTATTTTATTTTTACCTTTTAATAATTAATGGTATATACAAATAATATTATATTAACTATTATAGACAATGCCTCTAGAAATTTAATAAAATAAAAAATTTGCCAAACTAGCCACGCACAATGTAGGGTTCCGTAGTTGCCCATCACAATAGGCGGACTTAAAAAGGGGCCTTCATCTAAGTCATTTTCAACGGAATTTGTACAAAATATTCCTTTTTAGTTACTCTCCAAGTGCATTTTATAAGTTAATCGAATATTACTCGTTAACTTGTTTTCCTTGATTCTTTTAAAAAATAGCACTTTACAAACTTTACTTTAGCAAACGGTTCCTTTAATTTCAAAAAAAGTTTTTCAAACACCCGCATAATTTTTGAAAGACCTATCCAACAATAACCCACACCATGAGATAGATAAAACCCCACTTTAGCTGTAGAGGAGCTACAATAAAAGTTTTTTTTTTTTCAATATTTTATTTTATCTTCGTGATTAATATGAATACACATGGTAAATTACAGCTTTCTAGTACTACGAATCTCTGAGCTAAACCACTGGCAGACAGACGGACATAGCGAAGCTTGTTGACTACGGAACCCTAATAGCAGGTTTTACTCTTATAATTTCTACTGGAAGTGCGCCCGCGCCACCGCACGCGTTTATTACGTAGTCATCACGTAGTCTTATTTTAACTCGTATTATTGAAAATACATTACAAATACATACAGTCTATTAATTGAGAAATGGCATAACTGTTATACTTCCCGTGTACAAAATTTCATAAGAATCGGTCGCCGTTTTTGAGTTAAATCCAGACATACAAAGGGACAGACAGACGAAAAATTAAAAAAGGGTTAGGGGCCCTGGAGCTTTACAGCTTCACCGGGCTTGGAAGGGTATATTCGTGATCAGTGTCCTTTATATAGGATGACTAGCAGGAAATTTAGAAAAAAATTAGATGTACAGACAGGACTACATATTTATTAATATAGATGACAAGTTGGTAAAAGAAGTCGCACTATGTACCTAGTGTTAAAATGAAACCTACGAAAACTGATTCCTGTAAATCTTTATCTCAAAACAGGTTAAGCTACCTTCATTGGTTGATGCAAATGTTAAATACATTATTTATTATTATATATCAAACTAAGCAATAGAATTGTTATTCATCATATTGCAACTCATGTTGTATCGGGTATTATTTAAAACAATGGCAACAACGGTTACTATAGCAAAGGTTTACATAACAACAGTTATCATATAGATACAAAATAATATTTATTATTGTAATATAATTGTATATATATATATATTGAAAAAAATAGAAAAAGTTAAGGTTTCTTAGACTTCCTCTACAATCATACAACACAAATTTCAACATTTAATTTAATTTAAGTGAAGATTTAAAAAAAGATATATTTTTATAATTGTAGAGTATGTGTGATTCATTTGTGATAAATATGTATTATCAAATCTATAAACATTTTTTTTCTATATAAAGTTTCAACCCTTGTTTTATACCTTTAAGTAATGAATTTTAATAAATTGAAGAGTACATGCAAAATTTCAGGTCTATGGACATATTATTTGTGCATAATAATTAGGAGACAAGAGTAATATAGAAATTATTTTTACCGAACAAAGTTTCAACCCCTATTCATACACCCTTTACTGTTGAATTTTGATACACATGTTTAATTGTTTTTATTAAAGAGTCTAAGTAGGTACAAAATTTCAAGTCAAAAGATAATGTTTTTGTACTCACCACATACAAACTTTCCACCCCTATTTTACACCCTTAGAGGTTGAGTTTTGCAAAATCCGTTTTTAGTGATGTAGACATCTAGAAAGTCCATGCTAAATTTCGAGTCAATCGGACCCATCGTTTCGGAGATCTCGTGATACCTGGTATTTCGCTTTAAATAAAATTTATTTACATTTCAACAACTTACCTATTCAATTTATTTATGTCACAGATTTTTTAATAGAACTGTGTAAATCATATATTTTTTAATCTTGTTTTAAATAATATTCGATTATTTGCTTGATTAATCTTGTCTGCTTTGACATTCATAAGTGCCTTCGTAGGCCCTAAATTAAATAAAGTATTTTTTATTTTATTTTGGTTCTATAACTTCCAAATGACTTAACCGATTGAGCTGATATTTACATAACATATTTATGAGACAATGGTTTATAGATATTCTAGGATCCGATAGATGGCGATGTGGTCGAGATATTAATTATCGGAAAAGGCAGAACAACGTCCGCCGGCCCAGCTAGTTGTATAGTATATTTAATTAATATTGATTAAGTATTTCATATAACATTTAAAAATAATGAAAATCACATTCAAAGATTAACAATTATGTTTTTATGAGAACCGAATATCAAATTTGATCCGGCGATGAAACTCTCCAATCTTTGGATCGGTAAAGTATTTAAAAATGCAAAACGGAAAACGATGCCTCGTTTCGGCCTAACGGACTGGTTTGCGGTCGACGTGCCGCCAACGGATCAGGTTGTATCCGCTTTGTTGAAAAAAAAAAGACAAATATTCTTTTTTTTTAATTTCGTCGGTAATTAATTAGATTTAAGAAATCGTTTGGAATTCCACGTCGACTTTTACAGAATACTTAGTATCTGCTTTATTTATATTTTTTTATGCGAGGCTGGTTTTTCACCTAAAATTGCCCATCGGTCTTGTCGACCGTTGTATTTTTGTCTTATTTGTCTTATGAACATGAACTAAAGATTGGGCATCCAGTGGCATATTTTATGAATTAGCGCCTTATATATTTTGCCGCCCCATACAATTATGGGTAACAATTATGACTGGGCTGTTTTCCAAGGCGGTAGTAGTGTTATAATATTTAAGAGTACATTCTTAGGGCCTAAATTGAATAAAGTTATCCTTCCCTATAATTTCCCTCCTACCATTGGGTTTCTTCGAACGAGGCATGAAGAGGCATTTTAGCAAGCTAGCACGATATCGTTGACTGCCAATGAAATCACCGTCGCCATTGTTTATGAGCTGTAGTATCGTTCAAAATCTTATAACTATTAATATACCCGCTCGTATTTCACAATGTTTTCACTCGTGTTTCATCAGTTTCAGCTATTTCGAACCAGGGGTCATCACATCCACTTGTATAATTATTTGACTATTATAATTATTATATGTCTTGGTAAAAACTCCTACAACAAGGTGTTCTTGAAACATAGCGTGAAGAGACACTTGAGCAGGCCGGCTTGAGCATGACAGCAGAAGCTGGCAGTAGCTGTCTCTTTGCTGTGCTACGATAAATAGAAAGTAAATTCTGACTGCCCTCATATGTAACGATTGAATGCTTAATACCAGTGGAACATGGATCAGGCTTCCAATACTTCGTCGTAAGCGATAAATTGTTTGTTCAATGTAAACTTTATTCTCATTTCTCGTCAATGTCAAAAGCATTATTACCGAGTCTTTACAGTATTCTAAAAACATTTTATAAACAACAATTGATTTCTCTTTTTTAAATTTGATTAAATCGAATTCAAAAGTATAATATTTATTTGTAATAATTTTGTTACTAAAAACCTAAATCGCGCGAGATTCAGAGAATCACGCGTTCACGGTTATTAAAACATCAACCTGTTAATTAATTTCATCTAAATAAACATTTTATTAAAATCATTCTAAAAGAATGTTGTCAGTGTATTCTAAATTACATTATATCAAGGGCTTCGCTGGCATAAACTTACTAGTTAAACTATTAGTTAAAAAAATTAAAGCACGTTTCAACTTTTGTGAAATTGATTATTTTGAACAAAGTTCCACTCACACTTTCATGAGCTATCCCTATTCATAAGTTTACATTTTTTATAGAAGCCACAAAATGAAGCTATATGGCAAATAATATATTTGTTGCTTCAACAATTTTGGTAGTGCATTTATCTCACAATAACCAAGACTATTTTTATAGATATTTTTTTAAAGATAATAGATAAGTGTGACTTATAATGTATATAATTTAGTAACTAATGTGCTAGTCTTTATTAAAATGGTACTAGTACAATCACGGGCGCTATATAAATCGTTTTTTTTTTATATTATATTACTATGTGGGCTAGCGCGGTGATTAAGCCCTTGAGAAAGGCATTTACTCAGTAGTGGAACACTTAAAGACTCATGTTATATATAGATATATATATATATATATACGAATTTTCAGACCACTTAATACACATACACATGTTCCTTTCCTCCTCCCAAGGGGAAAAAACATGTATATAATATGTATAGTTAGTTAGATCGATAGATAGATAGGGAATTAGCCAGATCGCGACTTATTTGCATACGCACAACAGTCCGAGCTGAGGTTCGGCCACTTTGGCACCCTCGGATGTTATTGCAAAGCTTTCGTGGCTGAGTGCCTTAAGCGCTCGCCCCCAAGCCCGGTAAAGCTGTAAAAGCCGTAAAGGCTCCAGGGACCCTAAGGCTTTAGTATAGTCAGTTCGAAAAGAAAAAAAAGGCTCATGTTATTATTATTTACTAGCGACCCGCCCCGGCTTCGCAAGGGTGCAATGCTGATACTAAATATACCTACCTACTACAGAATGTCCTTATAAACAACGTTTACAGCTTTTTTGTCATTAGACAATACAAACATGTTTTATTTAGAGGCCACTCTTGAAAGAGCGACATATAATTGAACATGGTATAACTATAGGGCCGGTACCGCCGCACCGCTATGTCCCTGCATTTTAAATCTGTAATATCTTCGGAAATATTTATTTAAATTGCATGCTGTAAAGGGTCATATTGATCTATATTAAATGGACAATGTATTTAAGGTACTTAATTGGATAAGGATTAATGCTGTATTGCTTAAAATAACTTCGTATATAAGCCATTTTTTCCCGTAAAATGTAAAGGATAAAAAATGGTTATTTTGGGTTATCCTTCAGAGATAGACATATACCATCGCGGACTTTTTGTTGATCTTTTTAAGGTGTAAAATACTGTAGTACATTTTTTTATTTATCTCGTGGGGTACAGCCAGCGTTTGCAATGTAAGCGCAAAAAAATGTGTTTATCTATGACATCACATTAGAAACCTCTAAATTTATCAGTGTTTCTCTACAATATTAGACATGTATTATACATATAAACCTTCCCCTTGAATTACTCTATCTATTTAAAAAAACCGCTTCAAAATCCGTTGCGTACTGTTAAAGATTTAAAGATACATAGGGACGGACAGAGCGACAGCGACTTTTTTTTATACTATGTAGTGATTATATTACTAATGCAATTTGAACCTTCTGAGAATACCTTATTTGAATACTTTTTGAAATGACAAATAATTAACTGTAAAACTGTTTTAAGGAATCTAATGCAGCAATATCTTAAAGCAATTCTGGCTCAGTAGTAGCGTGTAAAGACATCGCATCGATCGACGTGAGTTCGAATCCCTGTAATGTGCCTGAGCTTTTGGTGAAGGAAAACATAGTGATAATATCATAGCATGGTGTTGGCGTTTTTCTAATGTCTGCTTGATTAGGTACCACTCTCAAGTTAAAAATAGATGCGTTCCGGCAGCTGCACTTGAAAGCCAGTCCTCCCACTAGGCTGAGCGTTTTACTAGTTTGGGCCACCTCGTCACTTAAGATTAGATGAGATTCGAGCGTTTAAAGAATAAAAAAAAAACTAACAATTAAACTGACTCAAGGAAAATTCAAACTTTTGACGTATCGCGTCTTTAATAATAAACTAAATTAACTAAAAAAAAACAGCGATTGTTAGAAAATCGCGTTTAAAGTTTTACAAGTTCGGCGCCGATTGTATTTTAATAAAAATGAAGAAATGTGGGCACGCTACGCTTTGCTACACTACGCTAAATTAACTTAAAGTATTATCGAAAGAATACCCTCCCCAATGATATTTAAAAATAAATCAAATTATTCATACCTTCAAAAATAATTCGGTTTATAACCCTCAGCAACTTTAATCATTTTATGATAAAAAATGCAAATAGGTATTTAAAAGCAATTTTAAATAAATAAAAATTAGAAAATAAGTTTTTTTAAGATATAATGCTGTTTATTATTATCAAAACCATATAATTTACTGTTATGCGTACAATAACTTAAATATCATCTCGGAAAAGTAACCTCAGAATTAATGATCAATTACGTGGCAACCCAAAAACCCTATCCAGCTACAAGCACCGCCATTTTCGCGTGCATTTTAATTGGTTGTGCCATTAATTATTTATGAGATAAAGCCGCTAATGACTTGCTGAGTACGTGTTAATTACGTCGGCCGTAGAAATATGGCGAGAACCCAGAGCAAAAGAGACACAGCACCTGTTGTGGCACCTGCGCAAGAAATTCTCTAATATTGCTTGGTACCTGACAATTCTTTATTGATAATCTATATCTATACTAATATGATAAAGTTCAAGAGATTGTTTGTTTGTTTGATTGCGCTAATCTCTGGAACTACCAGTATGATTTCAAAAAAGGGATTTGCTTTTTATAGATTTATTAGAAGAAAGTTACAAGATATATAATTTGTCGCTATACTCTAAGGAGCGGGACATTAACAAAGAACGTCAAATAATCTGGCAAGCAGAGGAAGTGAGAACAAGGATAGACTACAAGGGTACGTTGCCAGCGGGGCAGTGGAGAGATAGTCGAATAAATTTAATATTGATGAAACCGTGAGACATACAGCTAGTGTATATATATAAATCAATTTCCTGGATGACTCTGTAGAGTTATTAGCTCGCATAGAACTTTGTAACGAATGTTAACTCTATGTTGTAGGTGTCATTTAAGAAGGCATTTCCTGGAATTTAACCTCTAAGGGGTTGAATGAAAATGGTCAAGTTTGTATAGGAAATAATATGTTTTTGGTTAGTTTTATTTTAAACTAGGTGTTAATACGTTTCGGCACAATGCACGGGAAACGGGTGTTTTTTGGTAAGTTTTCACAGGGACGCATCTAAGGAATTTTCTTGCTTGCTGATTCCACTTAATTTTCAGAATTTAGCATCAACAATCTTTAACATAAGATTTAAGATTATCACAGCCAGCAGATAATGTGAAAATTACTAATATTGCCATTCAAGAGAGAAGGCGTATAAAGAACATACTGGAATATAGATCCGAATGAAGTTTTAAGTGTCAGAAAAACTGGAAATTGTTGTAATGAATATATACCGAAATCTTTTCGATACGAGGCATACGAGGTGGATCGTTGAATGCTTACCATTTTTTACTTTTATACTTAGCATTTAAGTGATTCAATTGAATAAAATCTAAGTGTATTTTTGCAATGATGTCTGACTGGTATGAGTAGTACGTGTATGAATGCCGCGTCGACCGAAGTGAGTTCGAATCCCTACTATGAGCCCGAGCTTTCGGTGACGATAAATACCATTATAAAACCATAGCATGGTGGTAAATATGACATACCATATGGCATGTACCATATAGTATACGGTAAGACATATTCTAATGCCCGCCTGGCTAGCTACAACTCTCAAGTTGAAAATCTGTCGCCAAATACTTATAGGTGTGTTCCGGCAGCTGCACTTGAGAACCAGTTCCCCTACTAGGCTTAGCGTATCTTGAGTCACATTTTCAATTAACATCAGGTGAGATTGTGGTCATAACGCTAAAGATAAAAATGATTAAAAACACCTTAATATATAAAATAATTACATAGAGTAATATAACAAAATATACTTATAAAAATACGAGCAACAGCTAATATAAAGCACAAGCTATAAGCAATCGAGAAATTTCCAAGCTTTTACTTGATATGAAATTAAAACATTTAATCTAGACGACAGATTATGATTTACATAATCACATGAAAGACACGTTTTAAATAACGGAAATAGGAATATGTTGACGGAGAAGTGAGAAATCGTATAATTTATACAAGAACTGTTTATATTTTAATTATTTATTCACATAATGTTAATAATAAATAATGGTTTTTACATTTTTTTTCATATTTTATAGTTTTAGCATTTGATCATAAGTGTTTAACGGATGTTAAGTGACAATATGAGCTAAGATTGTAATACCTAAGCCTTATAGTGGGGGGACTGGTTCTCAAGTGTAGCTGCAAGAATACAATAGATTTTCTTGAGGGTCTTAACTAAGAAAGAAAAGGCATTTAAATGTTATACACACATAAAAGTAAAATATGCTTAATAAATTAAGAAATAATAATAACAATGAAGCTAAAGATATCGTATTGTTGTTTATCCTGTTGTTTGTGTTAACGATTGCCATGTGTGTGTGTGTGTGTGTGTACCAAATGGGCCTCGATTCAGCATATAACTGGAGGGGATGTGTCCTCGAGCGCTGGTTTTCACTCGACACCCAGAGAGTTAGGCGGTTAGAGAGGCGGGCTTTAGAAAATGTCCTACATAGCTACCTACTTATTAATTATAATTATAATAATCTATTCGCATTCCGCCAAAATCGTTTTTGAATAAAACTTACGTTTTAAAAACCAGTCTTTGTAATAATACGTATGGGCACATCGGAGACCAAAAGCGTTCTAATTATTTCACGTCAGGTCACGTTACGGCACGTTCCCTACGTCCCTACACGAGACTGTGGAACCATCTTTCGACCAATATAATCCCTCCATCTTACGACAATTATGCGATGTAGCGAAGTATGCAAAATAGGTAAGAGGCAGTGACTGTCTTTTTGTTTTGTCGCGTTTCGGGATCAGCAAGTGTATATCCAGCTGAGAGATGCGGGATTACGGGTCTGCATGACAGCGACGACTGACGATGGAGTAATCCATCTTTCGGTGGTCGCGGTTGTTTTTGGATTGTACTGTGCTTACCGTCACGCATTATGACGTCACATTGCCGAGACACTAAAAAAAAACGTATCCTTCAAACATTTATTAAGAGTATAGTGGAGTGTGAAGAGATCGAGGGATAGAAAAAAATATTCAAAAAAAGAATAATTTATAACTTGATATAATTAGAGAACTCGACAATATCTATTCTAATAATAAAAAAACTCATAATATTTATAAAAGAAATCGGGCTGTTACCATGCCTTGTAATCTTCAAGAAAGTCGTTATCGGCTATTCGCTTGCACGTGGATTGATGGGGACGAATAAAATAATCATTTAGCATGTTTAATTATGTTAATGCCTCTAATTCAACATCGGAATAACACATTATCACTCATTCTATTTAGTTGAAATATTTATCATATATATTATTTCTCAAAGGTGTTTTTCCTGTGCAACGTAATATCTCCGTTAATTCTTCATCAAATTTAATTATTCAAATATAATTTTAAAGCATATAGTTAAAAAATATTTTCTTTAAAAATAAAACTTGAAAAATGTTATTTGTTGATGCTAATGAAAAAATATTAAAAGCGCCATCTATTAACAATCTGTTTAATTACCATGATAACTGTTTGTAAGATTGTTTATATTCTGTAATGTGAGACTTATTCGCACGAGTCACCTAGTTATATAATAATTTAAAAATTGGTCTGAAAAGGATTTAGATCCAATCAGGCTGTAAAGTTTTTATTTTAAATACCAGCTGATAATCGCGAAATCGTTAATGTAAAAATGATTTTTTATAGTGTCACGGTAAATTGAGTTTTTTTTTCGATATGTCTACACTGTTAGCCATAAGGGCCTTGAAACCTCAGATGACTTTTACGGCTTCACCGGGTTTGACCATAAATTTACAACACTGTTCCTAATGGTCAGCACAGTACAAGCTAAACACCGACGTTTACCGAGAGATCGGCATTCCACCGGCGATCGTCGCTGACATGACGGTCTGCATAAATTAAATATCTCTTCACGTTACGCTTGAGAGGCCCGATATCACAAAAAGAAGGTAACCCATTGACAGGGAGATGGTTCAAGAGTATCAAGGTACTGTATAAATAAAAACAAAGAAATTTAAAAATTCCACGAAAACTATATGTGCTTTTAAGATTAAAAGTAAGCTGTATCTATTTTTTACAATTCTAGTTTTATTGTTACTGCTTAGCTCCTATAGAAAAGTTCATGTATTCTAGAACCTGTCTCGGGTTCATTCCTATATTAATCGAATAACTACATTCTCATTGGTTCAGTTGTTTTCAAATGATACAAGTTTTACAAACTATCAAAAACCTAAAAATAACTTTTCTGTGTTATATTACGTATTCTTTAATCTCTAAACTTTTTAATATACTTAACGTGCAGAAATGAAAACTTATGTTTAGATCTAGTATAAATTTACCTTAAAAGAATTTTATTCGTTGACGAGGTCGAAGAACTTACATTTATGCGTATATTTACGCTTTCCTGAGCAAACTTCCTAGTATGTATTTTTTTATTTGTTCTACACTAGTGGTTGGTAAACTAACTAAATAACTGGTAAACTACATTTACTGTATAATGGATACTTACGTAGGTATAGTGGCCCTTTTTTCTGTCCTCTATAAATTTTAATATAGTTATTTACTGCTTGTGTTCGCGGCTACGCTAGCGTGTACTACAGAATGTCGTCGGTCTAGAAAAAGCGAATTATGGGTGATCCTTAGAAGACAGGCATATGCTGTCACTGACTTTTTGTAGATCATTTTAAGATCTACAATTATAGCGAACATTAATTTGATATATCTCGTGTGGTTTACTCAGCATAAGCCCCTCAAATGCGTCTTTTTCCGAATTGATACAACATTATCATAACTGCTCATGTCATATGTTACTTTATATTACAAAATCTATCCTATAACCTGACCAGATAACATAGCATATTTTATATAAAAACATGTAAATCGGATAAGTGGTTTTCGCGTGAAAAGAACATAAACGGACACACGGATAGAGACACGTTTTTTTTTTCGAACTGACTATAATGTTAGCATTAGGGTCCCTGGAGCCTTTACGGCTTTTACAGCTTTACCGGTCTTGGGGGCGAGCGCTTAGGGCACTCAGCCACGAAAGCTAAGCAACAACATCCGAGGGTGCCAAAGTGGCCGAACCTCGGCTCGGACTGTTGCGCGTATGCAAATAAGTCGCGATCTGGCTAATTCCCTATCATTCGATCTAACTTACTATACATATATACATGTCTTTTTCCCCTTGAGAGGAGGGAAGGAACATGTGTATGTGTATTAAGTGGTCTGAAAATTCGTATATATATAACAAGAGCCTTTAAGTGTTCTACTACTGAGTAAATGCCTTTCTCAAGGGCTTAATCACCGCGCTAGCCCACATAGTAATATAATATTTAAAAAAAAAACGATTTATATAGCGCCCGTGATTGTACTAGTACCATTTTAATAAAGACTAGCACATTAGTTACTAAATTATATACATTATAAGTCACACTTATCTATTATCTTTAAAAAAATATCTATAAATATAGTCTTGGTTATTGTGAGATAAATGCACTACTAAAATTGTTGAAGCAACAAATATATTATTTGCCATATAGCTTCATTTTGTGGCTTCTATAAAAAATGTAAACTTATGAATAGGGATAGCTCATGAAAGTGTGAGTGGAACTTTGTTCAAAATAATCAATTTAACAAAAGTTGAAACGTGCTTTAATTTTTTTAACTAATAGTTTAACTAGTAAGTTTATGCCAGCGCAGCCGCTGATATAATGTAATTTAGAATACACTGACAACATTGTTTTAGAATGATTTTAATAAAATGTTTATTTAGATGAAATTAATTAACAGGTTGTAATGATTGTTTTATCAATCATTTTTTATCTCTTAATTATATATATTTCACTTTATTTGATTTCTCATTTATTGTGTTTATGCTCCTTTCCGAAGGCATCTCATCTATAGTTAATTTATTATTTTAAATATTGTATTACAAACTTATTTTACATATATATATATATATATATATATACAATAAGTAGGTCTTATACTAATATTGTATTTTTGGCTGAAGAACTTTTTTCTATTTATTGTTTTGACTCACACATACCTATCTGGAGTCTATAAAACTTATTTTGTTACAACAAGACACCTCTCGAACTACAACCGGTATTCGAAGGAGTTGGAACCTTTACTTGAAATTAGAAAACGAAGGATAACTTGGCGGATGCATTCATTCATGCTGGCTTGAGGAAGCAGATATAAAAATGGAACAGAATGGAGTTCTAATTAAACACAAGCTTCTCACGACGAAATTTTACTAGCAGATCATTTACGGATATATTCAAAACTTGGACATTTCTTACTAGTGAAGGTGTTACTTTCATTAATAGACTTTAATAAGGTACTCTGTTTTTTTTGTATCTCATTTAATGTTAATGCCTTCGGAATACACTTATTTATCTATTTTGCATTTTCATTCCATAACCATTAAATATTTATTTTCTGCTACTTATAACTATTTTAATTGTCCACGTGACAAGGTTGATGTTTTAATAACCGTGAACGCGTGATTGTCTGAAATTCTCTTCAAAATTTTCACATTTATAATATCATATACATATATAGTATGAATAGTAGGATATAGATTTTTATTTGGTTTTCGATAAGATTTTTATCTCGAAACATTTAAAATTTTCAATGTTGATATGCGATTAATTTCATAACGAAGAAATAGAAAAATATTAATTAAATTACATTACACAACAGGGATATATAAAAAATAATATTATAATATGTAAATAATTAAGTAATAAACGATACATTTATATGTGTTTTAAGCCTGACCTAAGTGGTTGACATATTATGTTCCAACTTTTCCAACGATAATACGATACTACCAACGATAATACGTTTAGGTTTTATCGCGATATTTTCTGATCAAGAATGACTTGTGGTTTTAGAATAACACTAAGACTAATACTTAAATTCAATGTATTCAAATGCCGATGGTTAATTGGTTCAAGTTCTGTCTAAAACTTTAATGGCCAGTAATTAATTTTAGCTAATCTTTATTTATTTAAAATTTATCAATAAGTTTCGATCTTGACTGTATGTTAGTCATAAATCTTTTCTCAATATGGTACGGCATTAAACTGGTTTCCAAAATTCGACTATGTGATAATATTACGCTCCGATTTCGTCCAATTTATTTAATAGATTCTCTAACGTTTGTTGATATTATATTATGTTAAATTAATTTTATTGCACCTGATAAGTTCTTAGTTTCTAAGTTATGTATTTTAAATCATACTACTTTAAACTTTTGAACCATGATGAGTCGGCATGCTTATGTCCTCACAAGACGGACTTCTGTTTTAAAAATACATATTAATTTTAGCTATATATGTGTACGGTGTATGCTTTGATTGTGTATTAACTGCTAATAATAATACTAGCTGTGTCCCACGGGTCCACCCTTGTATTATTAATTCGATTAACTCTCCACCGCGCCATCACCAACGCAGCTATGTAGCCTTTCATTGTTCTTACTTTCTATACTATCCGTACTATAATTTTCCTGAATACATATGCTGCGACTCTAAGCAGCAGAGCAGTAGCCATGAATGTCATATAGTCTGGAAAGCTGTAGAAAAACGATAGGCTACACGGGTTCATTGGTGGAGCCGTAGTGGAGAGTTCAACGAATTAATTTAATACGGGTGAAGCCGTAAGATATAGCTAGTTTTTGTATAAATGACAAACGTTTTAAACGAAATGGAAAATTCTGTTAAAATAAGATAATTTTATAATATGATTATGAATATGACTGAGAATCATAAAATGTAAGAGTAATTTTATGTGATAACATATAATGTAGTTAACAAAATGCTTTTACGATGAAGCGATAAAGATTATTACCCGGTAGTCATTTCCGTAACTGCCCGGTTGTGGAACATATAGATAATAATTTCATTTTAAAAATTCAGTTCGAAAATATATCTGTCCCGTTACTAGAGAGTAGATAAATCATTTGATAAACGATATTTATTGCAGCTTTATTTTATAGTAAACAAACTAACTTTTAATTATTTGTGTTGTAATTTAAAACTTATTTATCCCTAAAGTTTTATTCTACGTTAGTATATTTTCATACAAAAGACATCAACGACTTAAAAGTTCTTTGAAGATATATCTTGTATTTTTAAATTTTCGTTTATTAATAACAATTATAATTTAAACATACCCATATATATTAAGTTTCTTTAATAGTATAATTTAAATTAAGTTTGTTTATGTTTTCTGCTTATAATTGGAACTTATGTGTTTTCAATATTTTTTCAAATATATAGTTTATTTTCTGTACATCATAATAGTTATTAACGATATATTTTAATTTATGTAATTAGTACCATATAACTAAGTAAATACTTGATAAATACTGTGGTCGAATGTTATTAGTTATTCCATGATAGTATTACCTGTATTTATTATTTACTATATATATATATATATATATAAATATGTTTTTGAATAAATGTTGTCTATCCTAAATTAATAATATTTTCTGGTAAAATTGGTGAGATTCAGTGTGAGTTGTAATCCCCCTTTCGGTAGTAATAAATATTATTAATGTACAAAATGGGATCTAATAATATAACTAAATCTTCTATTTATTATATTAACAGAAGCCAAAAATTTGATAAATCAAATCACACTACATACACTTCAAAATTAAATAAGATGTCTATAGTCTCGATTTATAGAATCATTCGCTTCGTATCGAATAAAAGTCATAAAAATGTAGCAAAAAAAACATGATGGCGTCGTGTCACGCACGAGCGGTTGTCTCCGCTATCAAATCTCGATGGATGTCAAAGACTTTGGACTATGTAAGGAATGAACGGTGTGCCATTTCGGAGCTGCTTGAAACACGCGAACACTTATAGGCACGTTTCGATAAATGGAGACATTTTTACGGGTGTTGACACCTTTTGGAATATGTTGGTTATTATAGTGACAAGGAAATTAAAAACGTATGACGAATAACCTTTTTATTTGCAATAATTTTTGTATAGATTAACTTCATATTTTAAAATGTAATCTTTAATTAGACAACCACTCCATGTTGCTTATAATATCGCTTCTTCACTTGTAACTTTAAATGTAACTCTACTTCACTTGTAACTGTAGTAATGGCATAAACTTTATTTATAGAATACTTTTCAAAATGGGAAATAATTTCAATATTAACTTTGTTACTGTAATACGCTATGATATCTTACAGAGACAATACTCTCGAATGGCTGAAAACTTTTCAATGTATATATGATATTAATTTATAATCCTTTACTTAATTCGAAATTAATATTATTAAAATTCAAAGTGGCAACTTAAGTTTGAACCCCTGCAATGAGCCTGAGCTTTTCGGTGAACGAAAATATCGTGATGAAACCATGGCATGGTGGCAGGGCTTTTTTAATTCCCACCTGGATAATTACCACCCTTAAGTTGAAAATCTGTCGCCAAGCACCAATAGGTGTGTTCCAGCAGCTGCACTTGACAGCCATATTTCCACTAGGCTTAGCATGCCTACCATCTTGGGCCACATAGTAATTTAAGATCAGGTGAGATTGTGACCATAGTACTAAATCTGTATGATAAAAAAAAAAGTTGCGATACCGTACATTTATTTCATAATTAAACAAGCGAGATATACGTAGATATTCTTGGTTATTTTATATTAACACCTACATTTCATGTTGAGGTCAGATCGACGCGTGCTCAATCTTCCAGACGTTTGATTCTGACGTCAGTTATCTTGATTTGTCCTGTCTCTCCGCTTTAAACATAGATCTTAAAGAAAAGAGATACATTATATAATTTACCAAAAAAAGCAAAAGGTGAACCTTTATTTTTATAATAATCCTAATTAATATACGCCCTAGTGCAATGAACAAACAATAAAAAGTTAATCAATCACAATATACTTATGGATTTTAGTTATTTCCGAATGTCAAACATTTTAATAAGTACTATAAAATGAACAAGGATGCTAATAATAGTTGTAAACGGTAAATTTATGTAGTAAATTCACTCAATTTATGATAGATGTGTGTAATAAAACTTTATTATAAATTTGGTTCAATAACAGTTTTGATATAACCATTACATTATGATTTATTTTAAAATTATATTGTAGTTTTATGGTCAAAGTTTCGATTGACCAAGTGATCTAATGATCAACACCAGTAGTATCAAAAGACATACGTTCGGCATACACAAACATTTCTTTTTTGATTCCCTTAATTTACTAAAATAAATCTAATTTATATTATTATCCGCCGATAGTGAAGGTAAAGTCGGAAGAAAACCAGGAGACTGCTTAAGAAATTTCCTGATCTGGTACGATGTAGAAAAACATATACGAAACCAAATAATTTTCAACACTTAAAATCTACAATACATTGTGGGCTGATGTGTTATGGTGATTAAACTCATGGCTTCCTACGGAAAAAATCCTTTACTCCGAAATGTGGAATTTATAGTCTGGTATTATATTGGTTAAATGAAAAAAAGCTTTTCTTCCTAAAAAATTAATTGGCCCTAGTGCCTTAGATCTCTCAGAATAACTTTCAACTTGTTTTATCGTTTACTCAGTGCCCGCGGTTACTTCATCTTAGAAGTACGATCATATGTTTGAATGTGAGACAGGGTTAAAGGGTTGTAAGAATAATTTGTCTAATTTTCTACATGCTTAAAGCTTTTACAATTCTTTACTGGAATCTCAGGCGTATTTCTAAAACTGTAATTTGGACATTTCGGCTATTTAACTCCTTTTTCTTTTGTTTTAATTAATCCTGTTTATCTATCTTATACGTATTTATTACATATTAAAATATATTTGCTTATAAATACATACAACTAATATTCTATTATTGTTTAATTATGTTACACAAAACTTTTAATTTTATTTTTCTTTGCAGATTAAATGTTTTACTTCTTCTGTAAACACACTTGGCTGCAACTGAAAATCAGCATAGGGGTCACTCAGAACAGTGGCATCCAGGTTATGCTGAGATGTACGCTCTTTGCAGTGGTACTACAGCACATGGGTTTATATGATAACATTATTGACTTTTTTAATTTTTCTTATTCAGTGTTTAACTTTTATGTGATTTAATTTTGTCTTTAAAAACTGTAAGTCCGTATGTTCTCTGCAATAAAAGTATTTTCTTTCTTTCTTTCTAAATATTTAAAAACATTTTTTTAATTTCTTGTAGATACGCCAATTGGCAGTTAAGATCTTCGTAACGCTGTGACTGTAGAACCCACATCCAGCCAAAATCCAATTAGCCAATACTCAGGATTTTCAAGCATATGCTTAATGACTTTTACTTTGAGCAATCGAATATTTGACTGTTCTTACTCAATAAAAATTATCCACAACTTATATACATCTTTTCTGGTAGAGGAAGCTTTTTATCGTTACAAATAAATAAGATATGAAATAAATGTAGAAATGATGTTTTAAGTAAAGTAACCCATGTGATATTTAGTAATTAGTAAAGTAATGGTATTTCAACACGATATCATGTAAACAAAATAGGTATTAAAGAACAAAAAGCAATAATACAGCATTATCAGACTAGTTTCAAACGACTTGTTTATAGATTAAGATAAACCCTACTTGGAAATACATTTTCAATGAAAAAGTTTGTGCGTGTAACCTTTACATGCAGTTGAACTTCTTTATCGTTATGGATAATATTACGTTTAAACTAAAAATAAATAAAGCATATTAAAATTTAATAGTACCTATATATTTATATGTAATATATATTATAATAAGCAAAAGATAGACATACATTTATTAACTGTATTATTAACATTACGAATTATTTACACAGCAATGGCAAAAATGCGTCAAATGCAACTCTTTTGCGTTAAATCAATCATGATTTTACAACAAACCCATATTTTAAAGTAAAAAACAAAATTCTTTTTTTATTACAAAAATCAAATTAAATTACTACATTCAAATTGATTTTAACTTTTAATTAACAAATGTCTTAAACATACGGTTCACGAAGGATTAATATTTAAAAATAATGCACATGTTACTGTCTTTAAAAAAAATATGTAACTTCATTATCAACAAAAAAAACATATAACGAAAAAAGTGGATCCTGTAGCCGATTTTTAAATTTGGACTTCTGATACAAATTCGAAATATATCAATCCTGCCCAGACAACTTTTAACATTTAAAGCCTAGAAAATGTAGAATATAACACCGCCGTTATCATCATCAGTGGGAGTATGTGGTAACACGGCTTGAATTTGATTAAAGCAATGCGACCAAATGACCTAGTGTTGTGTTTCTGCGGTGAGTAGGGTTTCCAGAGCTCCTTGGGGTAGGGGAGTTCAAGGTCGGCAACGCGCTTGTGATACCTATGGTATTGCAGGTGTTCATAGGCTACGGTAGCCGCTTAACATCAGGCGGCCCGTATGCCTGTATGCCACCTTTGTAGTATAAAAAAAAAAACTTCAATCTATCTAAAAAATAAAGTGCTTGATATTTGCCGTTGTGCGCGCATCACTCAAAAACTGCAGGATATATTTAGATAAATTTTTTTTGGTTACTTCTTAGATACTTGGTCCTTACCTAAAAATAATTCAGGATATCTTCATAAACAATAATTCTGAAGTCCATGCGAGCGGAGTCGCGAGCACAGCTTTAATATTACGTATAAGATAATAAACGACGGGCTTGTTCACGTTTTGTGAAAAAAATTAAGAAAATTAAGTCGTAAATGAATAAGTAAATCAACACGAATTATTTTAAGACAGTTATTATAATGCTTAGGCTCAAGTAGAAGCAATGCTTAATGTAAACGGCAATACTGACAGATCCAACGAGTTAAGTCACGTTAATAATCCTTCCCCACCACCCTTGATTATTTCAATGTCCTTCTTTAAAGGTTCCTGATTTTAACTGAACAGAACTGAGAACCGATTATAATTCAGAGACAAATATTCATGACTAATTCACAACTCTAAATTAATTTGCTGCAAATTTTTCAAAGACGATTTATTAAATTACATTATTATTACTACTATTATTTTGATTTGTGATAAGTTGGGATTAAATTTTATTATAACCACATTCGCTGTTTTGCTAGGAAATGCGCATTTACTCTAGAAGAGCTAAGCATAGTATCGTCACAATTTAAAGTTGTCCCGAACTTCAATCCGTTTATACCACTTTTTTCTGATCTTTAAGATTTTTTTTATAAAATTTAGAAACTATTTTTTTTTTGTCATGGTGTTGCTATCGATGTATAAATAATTCTTAATATTAATAACACAGTTACTAAATAGTTATATGGCTTTCATATACTATTACACACCTTATTTATTTTTAGTTCAGTCGTAATGTTTACCACAATCGTAAAGTTTTCTTCAACCGCATGTAAAGGTTACCTACATGTAAAAATGTTTAATACATCAATGCTGATAATAAAAATAACGGCCAACAGATGCCAAGCCAATTATAAAGAAGCCAAATTATTATTATATAACCAAATTCCTAGTAATATTGTTACAACGTGAATATGTTAGTTGAAAGTCCGATAAAAAGTAAATTTAATTGAAAAAATTTATTAATAAATGGATGGTCTCCACAGTGTACTCTAAATTTAAAATATATTTAATAACTTAAATCAGAATGTTATGAATTTGAGTTCTTTTTATTTATTTATCAAAAACAGGGCTATTACTTTCATGGTAAATGTACCAGGATTCAGGGTTTTGTATTATGTACCAAGTAAAAATTATGCTTTGCGACATAACTCCAACTTTCAATTTCAATCAAGAAACTTGGAACTTTATTCACCGTTGAGCTACAACGAAATTTCGCACGGAGCTGAAACTGCTAATTTTGATAACCGACGATCTAAAAAACAATAAGTTCATATGGAGCTGAAGACAGAACTTTCTTTTAAATAACAACTTTTAGCTAAGTCTGTATCAGTTTAATTGCGCAATTGTCTACCACGCCTGGTTAAAAACAAAAAAAAATGAAAATTATAAGATAATAATTAAATCATTAAAAATTATAAAACTAAGTTAAAATATAATTAAAACTAATTAAATTAAAACTACCTACTAATTAAAACTATGTTTTATAATTAACTCCTTTACGTCACATAATAGGTTAATGACATCTCTGATAGGTTACTACAACGGATGAAATAATTGTTTTAAATGGAATTATAAATGTATTAACCAGACAAATATCATCACACTGTCCGGTTAACTCTTTAATGTCAAGGGTAAACGTTAGGATAGGGTATGTTTTCATAAAGAAAACTATTTGCGCTTTACCTCTGCAATTTGAAGCGATGATGGCGCAGTGGTAGCGTGTACGACTTCGCGTCGATTGACGTGAGTTCGAATCCCTACAATGAGCCTGAGCTTTCGGTGAAGGAAAACATCGTGAGGAAACCATAGCATGGTGGTAGGGCATTTTCTAATGCCCGCCTGGCTAGCTACCACCCTCAAGTTGAAAATCTGCCGCCAAGCACCAATAGGTGTGTTCCGGCAGCTGCACTTGAGAGCCAGTCTTCCACTAGGTTTAGCGTGTTACCATCTTGGACCACATCGTCACGTAACAGCAGGTGAGATTGTGGCCACTACGCCAAACCTATAACGATAAAAAAAAAAGTAGTAATATTTCACCATTTCTAAATCTCAAAATAATTTGGTACGAGGGTATTTTTTATCATGAAAAGAAAAAGCACAGACGATAATCCAACATACGAGCTTATTGCTCACTCAGCAGTCGGAGTTGTTCTTAAATTGCATTCTCATTAGATTCAATAGTAGAGGTATTTTACTGTTGAACAATAATAAAAAAAAAGTATAATCCTAGGAAGTCTGATCATTATTATTATCCTATCTCCCAATAGAGTTATGTGTATTATCTGCTACCCGTGCGAAGCCGAGGCGGGTTACTAGTATAATATAAAATATAAAAATCTATAACTTCAAAAGTATAGCGGACAGGGAATCTTGACGTCTTTTTTTATTTAATATCTTTTGACCATAAACTTTATTTACAAGCAGGGCAAGTAAAGGTCAAAGTTGAAAAACACTATATTTTATGGCTATATTTTGTTTTTGTTCTGACTCCTCTGAATGATTATATAGCGTATCTAATAGCATCATTAATATTATCATACATTATAATCTGTTAACAAAAAAAAATACAGAAGGTCATCATTACATCGATTTGCAGAATGCACCTATTGGAAAAATATTCTAGGCATGGGTTCACTCTGAACTTACCCTGATACGTGACGTGCCTTAATTAGTTTTAAAAAAGACGCGATAGAATCTGTCTCGCGTGCCCTAACCTCTGAAATATGAAATACTTTTTAAATAAATTTGTGTTCGCTATGACACAAATAAGTATTAAATAAGTTAAAACCTAAGGTCATTTATAGATAAGCTTTTATAAGAAAAGATAAAGGAAATTATTACGCTCAGTTTTTTTAAGTGAAAACTCACCTCTCCACTCTTATTATTGAACTAGTTATCTTTACAATATAAGTAGAAATGAGTTAATAAGACAGGTCTCGGTTCTGTTTTACTTGTTAATAAACAACAACACCCACGTTAATAGTTTTATGACTTTAATGTGAATGCCAGCGGTTTTAATTGTATAGTTTATTTTAATATATACAAAACTAATAATAAATAAAGACAAATACTGCTGAACGAAACTCGATAAGCTTGTAGGTTTTTAAAATGGGATGTGGCCTTATCACATGTTTTTGATTTGCTGTCTTAATCTTTATTATCAATCGGATTTGCTGTGTACTTATTTTGTGCTGTTAAATATTGGCCGCGGTCTGACCCTCGAATTTTGTTTTATGACTATTAAATTATGTATGTATATTTTTTTTCATGCATATGTATGTAATCCATCTTCATATCAAACTTTCAAAGCAAAATTAAACTATTTTTTTTTCTACGGTATTTTTTTTCTTTAATTACATTTATAACCAGTAGAGAATTCAATGTGGGAGTTTTTGTATCCATTTCTAAAGTAACAAGGAACAGCTTTGTTAATAGCCATATTATTATATTGTTTTCAAAATATCAAGAGCGTGCTTAATAAATACTAAACGCTTAATTGTTATTCGATATTATTTAAATCATGATTGTATTTTAGTGATACAGCGAATATTTTTATTAATCCTTTTTTATCTTACGGCTGGATACAGATGTTTAGATTATAATCTACAAAACATGCTCACTGGGTTTCCATTCGTTAATATCCTGTAAATCCTGTAAATATATAATCTATACTAATATTTTAAAGTTCAAGAGATTGTTTTTTTTTGTGTGTGTGTGTCTTTCTTTCAACAGGCCGATCTCTGAAAGTATATCAGATCTATATTTTGAAAAATATTATAAGCTACTAGCACTGCCCGCAGCTCCGCCGCTCGCATGGACTATTAAAAAATGTATTTTTATTTTTTGTGTGGTACCCTAATTATTTTTCTAAAATAAAAGTAGTCTAAGTTATTCCTTATAACCAATGCCATTTTATTGACATTTTTTATTTTATTTATTATTGCCAATGAATGTTCCGTCAAAATAGGTCCAACCGTTTTGGAGATTACCCGGAACAACCAGACAGACAAAAATAATAAATGGTTATAAGTGTATACTTTCATATGCATTAGTAAAAAGCTGTTATTTTGACATTACAAATACACTTCAATTTTATTATATTTATAAATATAACTTCACACTGCAACTTTAAGGAGCGGAACTGCAACTAAAAAGTCAAACAATCTGGAAAGCTTAAGACAAGTACGGGAAGAGAAAACAACGATAGGTCGAATAATTTTAACACTGATGAAACCGCGGGGCACAGCTAGTGGTAAATATATAAGTTAAATGTATCATCTGTATACATATATACCATAAAAGAAACCGCAAACTCAGATTTTTAACGTAAAACCAAAACCAATGAAGCTATAATTACAAAATTTTAATTCACGTTCTTAAGGTATGGTCAAACAGCGGATGGGGTGGGACGACAAAGCGACGCTGGCAGGATGGCGACACGACGGGTATGTCACACTGAGGGTGTGATGATCCCGTCAGCATCGTTCTGACCGACCTACCGCATTCGGCGTGATTTCTCGAGCATAGTGAAACAAAATGACAACTCAGACGTCCATTTTTGTAATTAAATAAAACGCTGACGTCGCTTCGTGCACGACGTGCTCCCGTCCCGCTATCTGTTTGACTTCTAAAACGAATATTCATAGAATACAACGTGTATCGTCGGTCCCGCGCCACGTTTGCACCCTGTCCCGCCGCGCTCCTGTTGTATTCCCGCCGGGCGCAACGGCGACAGCGACGTGACGCGACGGCTTTGTGAGACCTCTTCTATACTAACTAGTACATTACAACTACTCACGTCGTGTCGCCGTCCCGCCCCTTCCGCTGTTTAACCAAACCTCAAGGAAAAATATTTGTAAATTAACCTTTAAAAGGTTAAAAAAAACATACATACAAAACTGCCATACTATCTACACAGGGAAATCCATTTTTTGCGGAAAACTATTAAATAGTCGTTCACTTTCCTTGAATATAACTTTAAAAATGACAAAATCAATACTTATAATATACTATAACACTTTACAAAACCGTTATTGCTAAATACATGTAGTAGCATACAAAGAAAAATAAAGGTTTGAGTTTTTAAAGTTAAAAGTAAGAAGCAACACAAATTTTCCATCAATGAGATTCACCGCTTCCGTTACCTTTTGGATAAAGCGCCACATTAAATATTTGTGGAGGAAGACAGGTCGCATATCCGCTTTTTTTTCAATCATGTTTACCCGTTTGTGAATATTGTTTAAATAGTGAATTTAAATATCGAAAATAAAAATCTATGGTCGGTATTTACTACAAGAACACATATCGAGCGATTAGGTTTTCTCATGATATTTTCCTTCACTGTCTGCCAATAGCGTTGACAACGTTAAAATTAGCTATTTAAAAAATAAGAGGTATTTACCAAGACGCAAACAGCAGACACCAAGTTTATATTCCATTAGTATTAACTATTTGACCAGCACGTAAGGAAAATAAATACAGAATAGATTTTCACAACTATGTACACACATGGGGGTGGTAAAACGATTATACTAACGGTTATGTTAAGAAGAGAGATGGGCACAGAGAAATCTCTTTGGGAATTTACTTCTACTAGGAGCAGACCGACTGGTAAAATACCTCCAGCCTACAAAAGATCACAGAAATAAATTTATGGTGTGTTTCCTGGGACGAGTAGGAATTGCAGAGCTCCTTGAGGAACGGAATTTAAGGTCGGCAGGGCACTAGCCATTATGACATTGTTAAATAGTGTATTGAAAATTTATGCAACGAAACAGCCATGCGTCAGATGCGCCTACATATCATTGAATTCAATTGACAATATGATGTTTGTAAAGATCGACATATTACTTATTTATTTAATTTCTATATCAGAATATTTAAGCGAAGTACTTAAAAAAATAACTTTCTCAAATTTCTTTCTACAGGCTAACATAAACAGAACAAAATAATGTAATGAGAATGAAAAATGTAATTATGTAAAGTTATACTGTCAATAACTCACTTGGTATTAAGTTATCAGTATAAAAATCATGTATTTAGTATTTTAAATAATGACAATCATATTTTTCAAGAGCGCGAACCCAGTTTATTGTTTAAATAAATAAATTTAAATAAATCTTGGCAATTAATTAAATAATTTTCCGCTTTCTCTGAAGTTATCTCTTTAAACGGACAGACTGTAAATTAAAATGGAAATTTATTTAAAAAACTAACTAAAATCGTGTTAATTAATTCTTGAATCTCCTAAGAAACTCACCTCTCAACGTTACAGTCGCGAATGTCACTGGCACAAAAGCACTGCACACTGAAAAAAATAACAATCGTGCACTTCACAACAAATTCATATTTTGAACACATTTAACAATTAACACAAAACTTTTTAATGTACTGTAAATAGCACACGGGTATTTCTTTTCAGTCAGCTGATCGCCGGCCGCAAGGACGTTCCGTTTTAAAAAACTGACAGACGTATGATATAACCAGAGGTTATTGCACCCGAAAAGCTCTCGGTTGGCGGACCGTGAATGAACAGGTATCGTATTTTGAGTTTTATTTTTTTATATGTAATGATTTTGAACGCGCGCGCTCTGCCCGCGATCTCCGCAGCGAATGAGGAGCTGAAGAACTATTTCAAACACTATTTTCTCTAATCCTTTTCTGCGCGTGCAGAAGTGTGCTGCTATTCGTAACAAGTGCTGTGGTGTGCCTCGAGGTGGAAGAGGGGCTATCTTTATGAAGTTATTTCAACCAGTATCTATTAACATTAACGATTATGTCACCTAATAGCGTTTAAACCGACGCGCAGCAGTACATTTCCATTTGCATAAATTTCTCAAAAGAATGGAAGTTAAAAACGAAATTAACGCACAGTATTTGTTCATGAAAAAGGCATTTTATAGCTGCCATAGTCAACAATACTACTATTTTCCCCAAGCACTATATAAATTTAAAAAAATTAAAACAACAACAAAATTATTCATTTCAAAAGCCAGAGGTAAATGTAACCTATCGAACTTATTGAATAGTAATATTGTCACGTATTAAGTTAATTATTTATAAATTATTTTTTAACTATAAAATATGTAACTCGTTGATATCTTTTGTATGGGCAATGTATCGGAATGAGAATGACATAAAAACGACAACACTATTAACTTTTTGTGATGTCATTTTAGGGTGCAGTTTCATAGAAGATTTTGATATAGTTATTGTTCCTTTTTTATTTTAATAATTACCATCTAAATTGGAAAATTAATTAATATATTTTAGGGAATTAAGATCTATAAATATTACCTGAGCGTAAGTAATTTTATTAATCATATAACAAGCCTATGTATGACAACGATTAATTTATAATAATGTTAAATTGGTTTTCAAATTATACCTATTTCGGTTATTAAATCAAATAATTATTTTGATGAGAAAATTGAATTAAAAATCGCTAAATATTACAATTAAGCTAATAAGCTAATAAGTTTTTAATTTATCATCACTATATTAATACTAATTTAAGGTGAAAGTAAAGTATATTTTTAATTGACAAGATTTTTTAGCTTACAACCCCTACACAATACCATCGGGTCAAGATAATTTATTATTTTTAAAAGTTACATAATTTTATAGCACTAATTTATTCTATATATTTCTACTTATTTTTTATAATTTATAGATTTAACTTTTGACCATAATTTCATCTGATTTTATGTGATGATGTGGCCTAAGCCTGGTGGCCTATAACTGACTTAATATAGCTACCAGGACACATTTTTAGGTGCTTGGTTACAGATTTCCAACTTGAGGGTGATTAGCTAACCAGATGGGTATTAGAAAATGTAGGGCATTTTATGCACGTTGGTGTCATTATGATGATTCCTTTAACGGATGCTTATTGTAAGATTCGAATTTACATTGATAGACGTTTCAAAACTCGATAAAAGAAATAAACGAGCATTAACAAAAACTTCAATCCAAATGTCAGATCTAAGCTATAAACTTGATTTGGAACATGTCAGTGACTAATTACACAACGACTTATTCTTATAAAATTCTAGACTAGCTGTGGCTGAAATGTACGTAACATGTCATACACGTGAGTGCTGTTACTCTTTACATAGACACATATGTCTCATTATTTGACTTGTTCATTTTATATACAATAATTGTATATAATCTGCTAGCTGATCAGTGCAAATATCTTGAATATTACAAAATGTAAACCATGTAACAGCTGTCATGTTAGTTAAACAGATTTTTAATAGATGGCGCCTCCTAAATATGAATTAAATATACTTGAATATAATTTCATTAAGAAGAAAATTTATAGCATTCCTAATAAAAAAAGTTTAGTTTCTTATATTTTTTCAATTAGTTGTGTATTTTTAAAGTTATATAAATATTGGGATAAATCAGAAAATATTACGCAATGAACATGTTACCGTTATAAATTATATGATTATTAATTAAAACATGACAATTTTTTTTTGTATGAAACCGCACCAAATTATGTTACCTTGAAGTACTTGATCATAATTATTTATAAGTTTAACGGCAGAATCCAGCTGTTCATTTTATGAAGCGCATCTCACATTTTATTATATGTAAAGATAAAACATTAATTTATTTTGTCGATTATTAAACACTACATACGCTGACAATCCATCAAATAGGCAACCGCAACGTATTCCTTGTTTTCTTGAATAGTTTATCATTTTTTCCCAACTTTCATAGCACTGAGCATTAAGAAAAATAGCGTCATTCGTATTGAAGCGATTTTAAAAGTAATAAGCCATAATAAAACGTGGTCGGATGGATAAATTAATGAATGACAATAAGCTCTGGTTCGCGATTAGGGATACACCAATAAACTTTAGTTGAAGAAGAAATGAAGACAATTCTGTAAGATAAATTTGCGTGTAGCAACGATAAAAAAATTACTCAGCGTTTTAAATCGTCAATACTTCGCGGTTATTCTTTGTGAACTTTTCTCTTAAAGCAGTGAGACTTTGAGAAATTTATAGGTTGTGATATTTTATGTCATCACATCATACATTTGACTGAAGATATATGAAAAAGGTAAGCTTCATAAAGTTATTAATTTTTTTTAAGTAGTGCTATATAGGTACAACATGTATTTGAATACAAACTAAGGTTAATTACAGACTTCTGTCCACTATGCTCTCAGTATCACTTTACAAAAATTACAAACATAAAGAGGTATATAATATTATTAGTAATTTACACTTCATACCATTGGGTCCCGTTAGGATAATAACTCAGGATATGCTATAAGTCATATGCATTTAGACATAATGGCAGACGTTTATTTAGCGAATCTTAACACAATTTTCTTTAAGGGTCGTCACTACTCACTATTATTATTAAAGTCAATTTAATAATTAATAGGCTTTATCACGTGGCGCATTTAGAAGGACATAAACTTTTTTAAGGTTTCGTACGTAGTAGTAAGTCTTTTGTTGAGCGGGCAGATCGCGAGTGTGACTTCCGTACAATTTTTTACGCAAACATGATTCTTAGTTTGATATGTATTTAGAATCTTACTTTAATGAATGTTTTGTTAAACCAATGATGGCTCAGTTGTAGCGTGTACGACTTTGCTTCGATTGACGTAAGTTCGAATCTCTGCAATGAGCCTGAGTTTTCGGTGAAGGAAAAAATCGTGAGGAAACCATAGCATGGTGGTAGGGCTTTCTCTAATGCTCGCTTGGCATCCTCCCACCCTCAAGTTGAAAATCTGTCGCCAAGCACCAATAGGCGTGTTCCAGCAGCTGCACTTGAGAGCCAGTCTTCCACTAGGTTTAGTGTATTACCATCTTGGGCTTATCTTCACTTAACATCAGGTGAGATTGTGGCCACTTCGCAAAACCTACAACAATAAAAATTATATTATAGTATGGATTATATAATATCCATATTAAAGGAAAGCTATATATAACTTTACGCTGCAACTTTAAGGAGCAGAGCAGTTAACCTTGAACGTCAAGCAATCTGGAAAGCTGTAGGCAAATCCGGGAAATGAGAACAACAACGTGTAGCCTCCCGCGTTGGCGGTGGCGCAGTGAAAAGTATGCTCGAATAAATGTAACTCGGGTGAAACCGTGAGGCGTTGTTAGCAATCAAAAAAAGTATTTTTTTTCGAACTCGTCTGTATTAGCCTTAAGGCACCTGAAGCCTCCAACGGCTTGTACAGCTTTACCCGAGCTTGAAACATCACCCGGGCTTGCTCAGCAATAAAATAAACGAACTAAGAATAAAGTCGAAAAAAAGAAAAAACTGCTAGCTATATTCGTGAATTTAGTCAGAGGACTTGCTATGAATTATAAATTTATCTAAGTATTTGGTTAGATGACAGGACACAACTTTTGTCTCCAACTGGATCACGACTACCATATACCAGGTGTGATACCCTCGAAAAGGGAAGGCATAGGCGAGTCTCGCGTTCCAGGGTCAGCCAGTAAATATCCAGCAATCAAGCGGATGGTGGATATTTGTACCCGCTGGGTCTTTATTTGTACCATTAGACACAGTATCGTCACTTCGCCGAGCTACTGACTGCTGACTGAGTTTGACTTCATTTTATATTGGTGAAGTTTGAAAGACAACCCTATTTCAAACCGATAGCTATCAAAAATGTATGTCCGTGAAGATATTATTATATATATATATTTCATAAAATGCATAAAAGGCATAAATAGTAATAGTAATAGCTATGTTCACTATAACTCAAAAGTTTCCCTTACTGATTTTCCATTTCCCGAGGATTTCATTTCCCAAGAACGAATTTATTCCCCAAAATTGCGAAAAAAAATCCCCTATCTAACAACTATAGCCTGGATTGGCAGCGATACACGGTCTTGCGGCCACGCCTCTTCGATAAATTGGTCGTGTCAAATCAGATAGTATAATAACGCTTTAAACAAGCCACTATACACCTGGTGTATGGTTGTCGCGAATCAATCCGACACAATTGTTGTGCCCTTTTTTTAATGAACACTTAGTTATAACAATATTAAATCAACATTCTTAAAAAACCGTTTCTAAAAATTAGCTAACTCGTAGGGTTTTAGCAGAAATAAAAACTAAACAAGAAACAAATACATATTCAATGGATATTCTTTTTCAATAAACCGTCTTACCAGTGTCAGCTTACTGGTTAATCCGAGAGCTCGATCGGACTTGTATTTTTTGCGTTTCAATTATAAGTATAAATGGAATCGCAGGATGCTAAAAAATCGAGAATGCTCAAGCGAATGTAAGGATATTATGACTCTGAGCCATGCAAGATATTTTTGGATATGTTTATACATAATTTCTTTAGTAATAAATACAGTGACTCGTACAACAACTGCGACCGCAAAAGAATTAAAAGCTTCTTTTATCTTACGCTAATATGGATTTACGCGATATTTGAAGCTTGCTGAACAAGATGAAATGACTTTCATCAGTTCATCAGACAGTCTTGGGAGAAGGATTATGAGTAAGTTTTTTTTATCGTTATAGTTTTGGCGTAGTGGCCACAGTCTCACCTGATGTTAAGTGACCATGTAGCCCAAGATGATAACATGCTAAACCTAGTGGAAGACTGGCTCTCAAGTGCAGCTGCCGGAACACACTGTCGCGTGGACAATTAAATAGTTATAAATATCGGAAAATATAATATTAAAAAGGTTATGGAATGAAATGCAAAATAGATAAGTGTATTCCGAAGGCATTAACATAAACACACTACAAACACAATAAATGAACAATGAGGAAACAACTAAGGAGAAATAAATATATATAATTAAAAGATAAAAATGATTGATGAAACAATCGTTACAACACTTATTGGTGCTTGAAGACAGATTTTCAACTTGAGGGTGGTAGTTAGCCAGGCGGGCTTAGAAAATACCCTACCACCATGCTATGGTTTCCTCACGATGTTTTCCTTTACCAAAAGCTCAGGCTCATTGCAGGGATTCGAACTCACGTCAATCGACGCGAAGTCGCACACGCTTCCACTGAGACATCATTGCTTCAGACTAGGATGCAAGATGCAGACAAGTTGAAAAAAAGTGTCTTTTTAGAAAACATTGTCTCCAACGAAAGGCGATTTTAATTACAAAACAGATAATTACAAAAATATTAACATAATATTAGGATATTTGCGTGAGAAGAAGAGAAGAGTTTCGATTTACGTTTTTCTGTTTTTGAAATACATGCATAAAATATAATGTGTTGTGTTTTTTTAAGATTTGACTATTATAATTTTTTTCAAATTTATTATTTTCCAGTCTCCGGTCTCAATTAAATATCTTTTGTAGAAATTTCTATGCATAAGTGTACCCCGAGTTATGTGAATTCAACTTACACGGTTAACGTTCGGTCCCATGTATCGCGTACATTCGGGGTATTATAAATGAAAGCGTATAAGTAACTACGCTGCCTGTTTCCAAAATGGAAAGCGTCGAAGCGTGTCGTTTTGAAAGGTTTCTCACCGTATATATAGGGACCAATATCCAATCAGACATGAATGTTTTACTACCTGTAAATATGTATATTCACGAGACAAACATTCCACTAAATAGTTCTGGTAGTGGGCATCCATATAATTTTTTCCCCACTTGTTTATGATTTTAGTGAACGATTAAGATATTTTTTATAGTAGCTCAGCTCAATACCTAATGGAAAATACGATACAATCCAGAAAAACGGTGACCACCGATTTTAAATTTCATCGGTTTTAAAAACGCCTCATCACGCCTCGGTTGAACGACCAGGTATGATAGGCCCCATAAGAGTTTGCAAACTTCTTTGTTCTTGCTGAGATAGATACAACTGTGTAGCTAAGACTTCGAATACCAAAAAACATTAGAAAGAAAACTATAACATTTCAGCAACAATTTGCAAATCAGAAACATTTTGCAAAGTTTAGATATTTATTTATTTATTATATTACTACTCTAGTTCGTAGTCATCTATACGTATAATAAAATTGAAGTGACTGTTTTTATCGTCAAAATAATAGCTTTTTATTGAATTTATACGGTACTTATAACAATAACCAATATTTAAGAAAATTGTCTGTCTGTCTATTCCAGGTATTTTCCGAAACGGTTGGACCGATTTAGACGCGGCTTTCACTGGCAGACAGCTGATATTATAAGAAGTAACGTAGTATAAGGAGTATCTTTTATTTAAGGTAAAAAATGTCTTAAAAATTAAAAAATATATAAATTAAGAAAATTAAAATCCCATTTTAATTTACTTCACTTATGTACTTGAACCAAAACGAATAATTTTACCAACATTACATATAATAGGGTAAAATAACCCAAGTTATTTGTATCTTATATAGATTTATAGGTTTTTCGCTATGGCCAAAGGATAAGTGACGACGTGGCCCATGATGACATGCTAAACCTAATAGGGGAACTGGCTCTCAAGTGCTCAACTGCGGGAACACACATATAAACATAATACAATATGAGGACATTTTTACAACTTGAGGAATTATGAATATTTATTCTCATGATTCAATCGTAAAAAATCATATTGTTTCATAGTATTTAATTAGTATTCGTATTCGAATTAGTAAAACATCGCACGCATAACTGGATCACAGTCCGAGCAATTTTATGAAAGTGAGTTAAGAGGCGGATTACACCCCACTTATCAATATCCCACTCCGGTAGTTGTGTTTGTCACCACCTCCAATACCCACTCGCTACGTTGTGTCTTGCGTCACTATCTGGAAAGCGTTCGGCTTCGATAAGCACGACACTAACTCGTAAGTTTGGTTTCACTCGTTGATTTTATTAATATTATTTATTCAGATGTTCTTCTATTTACTCGATAATAAATTTATTTCTAATTTGAATCTTTCAAGACCAATAGACAATGTTATCAATTATTAGTAAATTTCATTTATTTAAAAGGACATAAAAAAATCGTGTAACATTAAATTTTGATAAAATACATCTTGAAATATTATACACAATGCCGTAGATATGAGAAATGTCACACAAACCTTGACTGCATATTTTGCATATTTAGAAGAATGCCCATACATCTCTAAACCTATTAATATAATGGAAAAAATGTGTTGCATAAATTAATATTGTTTTTTTTTCGTAACCCTAAAATCCAAATTAGAATAATCTATACAACGAGTTTCAGTATGTTGCTGTTAGTATCGCTATAATTTTGAAATTAAAAATATTATAATAATCGAAGTATTAACTCATATCGCCATTTTTATTATAGAGATATTATATTATATATAGTGATGAATATCTCCAATAAAAATGGCTCAGATGCGTTAACGAACAAAAATCTTCTTCACACTTTTCTTATTAGCAGATGCACGCCAGTTTCGCTTGGCGATTTAAAAGAAGGAAGAGTAGGTATTCTATATTGTATTCCACGACATCGTAGGTTTCTGTGCAAAATGTTATTTATAAAAACAGCCGTTTAAGCCAAATATGCAAATCAACGTATTCTCACGTTTATAATAACAGCACCTATGCCCGCGGCTCCGCTCGCGTGGACTACAGAATGCCGTCAGTCGAGCGCACACACGAATTTTGCTGCCCCTGCTCCAACCCACGGCTGTCGCCCGCCGATTATTTCAAAGACATAAATACTTATTGTGGTTGATCTTTAGAAGATATATGTTATCGCTGACTTTTTTAAGATCTACTCCAGTGTAACTGCATATTTCGTATGTTTCTTTATCTTACAAAATGTATCTTATAACCTAGCCAAATAACATAGGTAAGAATTAAAAAAATATGTAAATCGGATAGGTGGTTTTCACGTGAAAAGAACATAAACAGATAGACAGAGAAACGCTGGGATTTATAGTATTTATAAAATAATCATTAGATATGAACCGTATTAAATTATCCACATAAATTATTCCAGGTGTAAGATAAAATTAATTACGATCATATTTTATATTTATTTCTAAATTCCCTATGGATATATTTTATTTAATATTTTTCGTTAATATGTAATTTTATTTGTTAGTTTATTATATATATATATATATATATATATATATATATATATATATATATATATATATATATATATATATATATATATAGACATATATTTATTTATTTAAAGCGAAATAAATACTTGTGATATACATTTTACACCCTATTCATTTTAAAAAAAGTACATTTATCAACGATTCAATGCTTATACAGACAGACAACTAACCGTATATATATATGAAAGAGGCGTTTCTAATCAGGACAGTAGTCGCGACTGGGTGGGTCTAGCTGTGTTCTACAAAACTTACAGGTGCTCGTAAGTGAGCGCGTGCTCTTCGCTATTACGAGTAAAAATACATAATGCATCCATTGCTATCTGGAAATTTCTATAAAAAAAATATACTAATCAAAGTGGTTCTAACTGAATTTTTAAATTAGATAACCGGCTTCCTCGGTTAATATATAACAAATGAATAAAATAAAGATGCAAAAACACAAATAAGGTATCATAAATTTACTTTATATGAAAATTTGTACAAGTAGCAAGTAGAACTCGCCCAGACGCAATGTCGGTTCCGTACTATTACATGTTTAGCATGAGCAATGATGGCTGAGTATTAGCATACGGATATCGCTTTGATCGAAGTGAATTCGAATCCTTACAATGAGCCTGAACTTTCGGGAAAAGAAAACATCGTGAAAAAGCCCTAGGATGGTGGTAGGGTATTTTCTAATGTCCGCCTGGCTAGCAACCACCAAGTTGAAAATCTGTCGCCAAGCACCAATAGGTGTGTTCCGGCAGTTGCACTTGAGAGCCAGTCTTCCACTAGGTTTAGCGTGTTATCATCTTTGGCCACATCAGATGGCTGTAAATCGGTAAAGCTGTAAAAGCCGTAAAGGCTCCAGGGCCCCTCAGGCTAACAGAGTAGTAAATTCGAAAAAAAAAAAAAAAAAGATGAGATAGTGGCCAAAACACTTAGATAATGTTTTACTTTCCAAGTTTAACTAGATATGTTTTTTTGTAATACAAAAAACATTACATTTTAAACAAGACCCTAAGATTTAAATTGAATTTACTACCATAAATAGTTTGAATAAATAATGTTCTATTGCCATCAATCAATGCCGCGGTCGCGTGTCGAACGGGAGTAAATCAGGCGAGGGCGAACAGACTCGCAGATCTCAGTTCTGATGCGAACTCACTGATAAAATACTCCAATGCCACTGCGACTATCTGTCATTCGCTTTATTAATTGATCTGCCTATTGGGTTGTTGGGCGTAGATTACATTATATATCTTCGTATTAACATCTCACAAAATTGTTTGTTATATAATATGTCGGAGCGAATAGTCAAAACATGTTTTAATAACGTGTTCCGCTTGTTTCGGAAATACTCGACTAGTATCGAAGAAATCCATATAAATACGATCGATATTTGCGGCAGGAGACCCAAGCCCGGTGAAGCTGTAAAACCCGTCAGAGGCTCCAGTGCCCATAAGGCTAACAGTATAATCAGTTCGAAAAAAAAAGGATAGTTAATATGGAGCCGCCCTGGTCCTAGTACCTCCCAAGTCCAGGCGCCGCCCTGGTCCATGTGCTGTCATTGCCTTGTCCAAGTTCATCGACCTCCATTTTTCACGACCGCCCTAAATGGTGGTACTAGGAATCATAATACGCCCCATCATTGTGCCTACTACGTCATTTTTTTTCCTAATGTTATATTTCTTTTGGCACGGCTGGCAGGGGGTAGAATGATGAACTACGCACACATCATGTGACTGGTGTACGACCGTAATGAAGTTAGCAATCAATGATAATAATGTGAATTCATTTTCACAATAAAAAAAGTCAGTATTGAATTCACATTATTATCATTTATAGCTCACTTTATCATGTTTTTTGGGACGCGGGATAAAATATTTGGAGTTCTTTTTGTTTTGTTACGCCTAAGAAGTGTTTTTTTTTACTAAAAACACACTTTTTTTTCTTCTAGTGTGGCAAAATGATTGTATTATATATACCACAGATGGTCTGATAAGCAGCACGAACTAAGGACTGCACATGATTTGTTTGTAGGAACGTGTGCAATGCATAAATTATTTAGGGTAGGTGTACCCGATATTCAACGACGTTTTCGAGATATCGATATTTTCACAACGATATTAGCTTCCTTAAGACATCGATACATTGATGTTATGAAGAAAAACATCAAACATATTTGTTTCCATATTTGTGTGTTGTAAATATAGTTCGGAGGACACATACTGAAATAAAACATATACATAAGCATTAGTTATCCCAAAACAAAAACGATCATCAATATTAGAAGTTGCAAATAGCATATATATACAGACCGATAGCAACTAGCAAAATTAAAATTAAAAAAAAGTCACCAATTAGGTCGCCCACGTCGGTTACACCAAAACGTTGATATTAGAACATCGCCCTTTTTATAACCACACTAGCGGCCCGTCCCGGCTTTGCACGTGTGGAAATTTATTTTTTAAACTTTTTTGTATAAACGTACACGGCGCTCCGGCGCGTTACGGCGACGCGATTTCATTATTCATATTTATATCAATTTTACTATTTTTGGTAATATCTTTCGAATGGAATGTCCGATTTTAATAAACTACAAAGTAATTTACAGGTATTTAAACAGCCTTGCTTGAGAAACCATTTGTTTAGGTAAGGATTAAGGCAAAGGCTCATTAACTTGGCCTGATTTTGGGTGGGAATTTCTATTAAATTTAAAAATGTTAAAAAGTAGTTATAGTGACATAACTACACATGCTATTGGGACATTTTTTGTAAATATTGACATGTTCTTTAATATTGTGGAACATTTTTTTGTTCTATCATCAATCGTTTTCGCAGCGCATGCGATGAAAGATATTTTTATAGGCATTTTTTTTACACCTTGGGTAACATTATTGTAGTTATAGTAGGGATCCTTATTTTTTCTTGCAATTAAAATAGCCTATATTAATCAATTATAATGTAGCATTCCAATGGTAAAAGAATTTTTAAAATCGGTCCATTACTTTTTGAGCCAATTCGTTACAAACATACATACAAATCTTTCCTCTTTATAATATTATTAGTATAGATTTATTGAACATCGACGTTTACTTATCGATATCGATGTCATCGATGTTTTTTGTGTGCTTTGTTGCAAGGGTTTTTTTTTATTCATGGAGTAAAATTACATTTCATGTGTTGCTAGTTTATTGTGTTTTTAAAATAGTGATGTCACCAATCCGAACTAATCGTAAAACTAAATATTATTCATATTGATAAGTTTTTCAAAAAAACTGAACCCTCCACCGATGAACGCTAAATTTAAAGTTTCCTGAATTATGTAAACATAATAATAAATTATCGAGTATGTTGAATGACACAAAATATTTCAATAAATAAATAAAATCCCTCAATTCAGTATTTAAAATCTTAAGATCCAAATAATTGTACGGTAAAATATACGGTAGCTCAAAAATACAAAAATAAATGTGGCGACATTATTTTCAAGTTTGACATTAGGATGACGTTTATCATGTTCTGATGGAGTCTGTCAGGTTCGAGTCAATTAGGCAGAGCTTAATGAATGCCTTTTGTTTAAACAAACTAGACGTTGGCATGTATAATAAAATATTGGGTGATACATCCACTGAGGAGGTGGCTAGTCTGTTCAAATCAATTGCTCATTATTATTAAATGTATATGTTACGATGTTCAGATACTAGGGTTACGCTACGATGAGGCTGATATATGTGAATTGCATAAAAGACTTTAAAAATTTAGAATTAAAAAAAAAAAGTTTGACATTAGTGATTGTCAATTTAGTCCGTGGTTATAATAAATAGGTAAAGTTTTTATGTTGAGCCTATTCTATAAATTATTTGACTATTAAAGAACTAAGTACATTATTTCGAGTAATATGAGCTATTACTTATTCTTATAAAATTTTATATTGTAATTAATTAACGCGAACAAAGTTATGATTTCGAATACAACGCCGTATCTAAATAGTTTCGCTTATACCGTAACACAAGGAAAAACAGAACACAAATTTAATACTACTGTATCAAAATAGCTCGATATATACCAATGGAGTAATGTTTTATGTATACCCGACTTAAATTATTTATTAATATAAAAAGGAATCGTTTACGTCCGTTGCTATTATATTACATTCCTTTTGTCATTAAAGAATTTATTCATGCTATACGATTTGTGTTTTTAGAGCACAGTATAATGAAACTGCTAACAGGCATTCTTGAAGCTATAGATAATTCTTTAGACGCGTCATGAAAAAAATAATGAAATTGCTTGCTAAACCGCTTGTTTTAACGTGGTGAAGATAGTCACGCTCGGTGTTATGCATCACATAACAATGAGTGAATCTTTTTACAGAAATATAACCTCTTACGCACGGTAATGAGACGGCACTGAACCTAATGGTCAGTATAATAACTTCTTACGCACGGTAATGAGACGGCACTGTAACTAATGGTTAGTACATTAATAACAGAATCACTGTGATGGGTTTATTGACATATACATGGGTGTTGGGACCAAGTCGAGTACAGACCCCTACCAACTCGCTTGACTGGATATACACCAGCTCATCACGCAACGCAATACGCCGAAGCGTGCCACCTTGGCGGATACTACACCTGGGGTATGTCCGCCGCAATCTAATCAGATAAAATTGAGGTATTCTAAAATATATTCAAAGCGCCATCTATTAAGAATCTTTTTAACTTACATGACAGCTATTAAGTAAGATTGTTTACATTTTATTTGCTTGGGTCTGTGAGTAATATTATAAAGCTCGAGTGATGTTTTTATTTGTTTGTTTGAATGCGCTATTCTCTGGATAGTTATTGATAAAGGTTATAGGTTATATAACTTCACACTACGACCCTAAGAGGCGGGACAGTAATCATAAACGTCAAGCAATCTGGGTAGCTGTAGGCAAGTACGAGAAGTAGAAACAAGGATAGACTATACGGGCGTCGTGAAGAATTTGTCGAATGAATTTAACACGAGTGAAACCGTGGTGCAACGCTATTGATTTAGATATAAAAAGTAGCAATAAATTGAATGGCGTACCATATAAAGTATGTTTGTCATAGTTCTTTATGAAAACTTTTTCAATCCGTAAAAGGTTTATAATTTAATTTTGCTTATTAAATGTAATTTACGAAAATTAAAGTTACAGTATATATGCACACTATTCTAGATTACATTAATATATACATATACATATATATATATACGTATGTATTTGATACACTCGCAAAGAAAATCGGAGGAAACTGTAATTTATTGGCTTTACTTTTTTATATTATTCAGAATTGTAAATTGTTTAGGTATGCAAACCTAAAAATGAAATAAAATAAATATTAATGAATGAAAAACATATATGAAAAAGAATAACAATAAACATACATTTTTTAGACAATATATAAACACAACAACCTCAAAGGAACAACGTAACTAAAAGCGAATCAACGCCATCTACAATTTTCATAGTGAACTAATTCGAACACAATGTCTCCTGTTGTATACTAACATATTGTAACGACCTCTCGTTTCTTAAAACCGACAATACAATTTATGGTTTTCTTCATTGATCACAGATTTTATTCATTCAGAAAATAAATCATAATACATATTTTTATAATTTAAAAAAACTTTTGTTAAGAACATTGATATAATTTGATTAATGAGGGTAAATGTAAAAAAAAAATCTCCGTGAAACGGTTACTTATTATAGCTGTGAATAAATATAGATTATTATTTCACAGCAAGTTTCGATTTATCACTTCAAATTAATTCGTTTAACAGTGTCGTTTTGGAATGGACAGAACATTACTGGGAAAGAAAACTGTGAGTTTCGATCAATTAATTTGTCAGCTGTATCGTTCGTTTATTTATCGACATCAACTATATCGAATATTGTTTAATTCGATATTCAAAATTATTTTTCAACTATTCATGTATTACATGTATAATTCACAAAGAAACTGACATGAAAGTGCCTTATTAATTTAAAACTCATAACAAAGTAACTCCTAAGAGTTAAAGTTTAACTTTTTTAAATATTAATAAGGAAAGTAATAACTAAGTAATAGGCAATAACTAACATTTATCATCTTCTTATGGAGTGTCCCCGGTTCGCGTTAATCAGGCAGGACTTAATAGGTAGGCCTTTGTTTTGTAAGCGGATAGATCTTGGAATATATTTATACTCATATTATGAAGCTCAAGATATTGTTGTTGTTTGTCGGTTTGAAAGCGTTAATCTCTAGAACTACTGGTTAGATTTCGAATTTTTTTTTCTGTATCTTATAGCCTATTTATTGAGAAAAGTTAAAAGCTATATAACTTCACGCTACGACCTTAAAGAGCTCAGCAGTAACCATGAACGTCAAGGAATCTGGCAAGTTGTAGGTAAATACGGAAAGTGAGAACAATGGTAGGCTGCGATGGATAGTTAGTGGAATAAATTTAATACTGATGACGTGAACGTGGGGTACAGCTACTAATACGATATTAGAGGATACGTCCACTGATGAGGCAACTAGTCTGTTCAAATCAATTGCATCTTTTATTAAATATTTAATATTCATGTGTATACTAGGTTTATACTACAATGGGGCTGACGTGATAATATTGGGTCATTGATAGCATGTACGAACATTGCGCCGATCGACGTGAGTTCGAATCGTTGCAATGAGTTTGAGCTTTCGGTGAAGGAAATCCTGGCTAGCTACCACCCTCAAGTTGACAATCTGTCTTCAAGCACCTTTAGCTGTGTTCCGACGGCTGCCCTTGAGAGCCAATCCTCCCACTAAGCTTAACGTGTTATCGTCTTGGGTTACACCTTTACTTATCATGAGGTGAGATTGTGGCCAAAGGTTGAACCTATAAATATTAAAAAATATGCAAAGTCTTTATTTCGTCAACAATAATTTTCTGTTAAAATATATCTTTAATTATTTGCCAACTACATTTATACAGATTTGTCTTACAACATGAAATTATGCACCGAAGTTTATCAGACAACGTAAGCCCTAAGAAATTTAGAAAATTCGAAATAGACAATTAGAAGTAGGTTAAAAATAAGAAGATACCTGGTACACGGTATACAAAAATATAAAAAAATCGGGTAAGTAGCGTGTAGAACTCGCGTTGTTACGGTTCCGTCTATCTATACATATATTAGGTCTTTACCTATGAAATTACCGTTTTGTATGAAAAAATTTAAACGATGTTTTTTCATGTAATTTTATTTGTATTAATAGAAGTAATCACCCATGCAATCAATGCATCTTTGCCAGCGCTGTGGCAGTTTATTGATGCCCTGCTTAAAGAAACCAGCTGGACGGGAGGCAACAAATTCTTCAAAGGCATTTTGTACTGCCTCTCGGGTATTTAATTTTTTTCCCGCCAAGGAGTTATCCAAATTCTGGAAAAAGTAGTAGTCTGTAGGCGCAAAGGTCTGGCGGATGACGGAGAACTTCCAACCCCAGTTCTTGCAACTTGTAGACCGTCTGTTGTGCAGAATGAGGTCGCGCGTTGTCGTGCAGGAGCAGCGGAGACGAGCGATTGACCAATGCTGGTTGGAGATGTGCCAGCTTCTCCATCATTGTGTTCAGTTCTTCACAGTACATATCTGCAGTAATGCTCACCCCGTTTGTTAAGAAGCTGTGATGAATCACACCGGCGCTAGACCACCAAACAGTGACCATCACTTTTCTAGTGGTAAGTTTTCGTTTAGGGCATTGTTTAGGTGCTGAACCATGATCCAACCAACTTGCTGAGCGCTTGCGGTTATCAAACAGAATCCATTTTTCATCGCAGATAACAATGCGGTTCAAAATTCCTTCATTTGTGTGTCTGTTGTGCAGTGCAAGGTACGTCTCGACGCGTACTTCGCGCTGGCGATCATTGAGTTCGTGGGGCACCCATTTGTCAAGCTTTTTTACCTTGCCAATTTGACGCAAATGTACCAATATCGTTTTGACGCTAATGTCGAAAGCTGCTGCTAATTCAGCCGTAGATTGTGTATCATCAGCTTCCACAAACGCCTTTAATTCGTCATTGTCAACCAAAGTCTTCGGACGACCGCGAGGTTCATTTTTCAGGTCGAAATTCCCAGAACGGAAGCGAGCAAACCAATAACAGGTGGTGCGTTGGTTTGTAGTGTTAGCTCCGTAAACGTCGATGATGTTGCGTGCCGCTTGTGCCGCGTTACTGCCACGACGGGACTCATATTCCATAATTACTCGAATTTTTAACGTATCCATGATGACAAAAAATATTGAAATGCGATAAAAATGTAACATTAATCAATAAACAAATGACTACTTTGGAAAAAGAATTCCATGTTTTTAAAATAAAATTAATTTGAAATTAGAATTCTTAGCCAAACAAAAATTATTTTGATTTGAAATGGCCAGTACCGCAGAACGGCAATTTCATAGGTAAAGACCTATTATGTTCTTTTCACGCGAAATCCGATTTACATGGTTTTTGCTTTAACTCATAGGTATGTTATCTGACCAGGTTATAGGATATATTTTATTAGATAAAGTAATATACGAAATAAGCAGTGACGATAATGATAAATAAATTTAGAAAAAGATGCTTTCGGAGAGCTTGCTTGGCTTATGCTGAGTAAACTATAAGAGATATATCAAATTAATGTAGATCATAATTGTAGATCTTAAAAAGACTTACAAGAAAGTCATGATTAGCATATATCTGTCTTCTGAGGTTCACCCACAATAAGCATTTATCGGGCAGCACAATTCTGCATTCTGTAGTTTACGCGAGCAGAGCCGCGGACACAGCTAGTTAAGTATAACTTTATCCCTCAAGTTGTTTTTGAATAGAATTTTCTTGTATTATCACACACGAGATTACAAATTAATTTTTTGTGATTTATTCCTTAACTTTTGTTAAAAGATCTCTCTTCGTGAGTATGAAGAATGTAAGCCTACGGGAAGTATTATATAGGCTTTGATAATTTATTATGAAATGCGTTAACCTAGAAACAATTTTTTTAAACAGCCTGGGACCTTAGGCCTTTGTATATGATAATAATTTTAACACTATACTTCAAGTAGTTTTCGAGAAAACTACAGACGGACAACAAAGTGATCCTATAGGGGCTCCGTATTTTTTTTTCATTACGATATACGGAACCCTTATGATACCGAAACCGTATACCTTTAATATACCGAGTGATATAATGCATGGTATTTACTAAAACCAAGCATCCTAGGTATTGGTTTATTCAACTATCGGCATTTTCAGCACATTTTCCATTTTACGGCTTTTTCTAAGCTTAGCTTAGCTTTTTGCGATAGCCATCATCCGCTATATTGTCACTTAACGTGAACTCAAGTGAGGTTTTATTCAAACACTATCCTTGTCGTATCTCCCTAAAAAGTCGTGATGGTCGATAAATAAATGAATATGGGGAAACAAATTAACACAGTCATGGCAATTTAATTCCAATTTAAGCAAAGCTCGTATTATGATAACTTAATATATGATATAGTATACATATAACAATAATATTTTACACGCAGACACACAATCGAAAATTATGCTCATCACAGAAAAGTCAGTCATGAACGAGGATCGAACCCGCGACCTCTCAGTTCAATAGTAGGTAGGTAGTAGCCTAACACTACTACGCCACGAGGCCTGTCAAGGATAGCCCGATACACAAAGGACACACGGACAACAGATCGCACCTTTAATAAATAATGGTTTTTGGAGATTTTATAATATTTTAAATACGCGAAAGAATAGGTACAGTGAGTGCAACAGGCGCTGCATTCGGAGCAAAACAAGCGAGTTCAAGCATCTTCCGTGTCTTTATGATTCAGGGTAGATTTTTCAGTTGATGATAACTTTATTTGAGAAATAATTTTGACGTTTTGACGGATAATGTATGGAAAACCTGTCAAAATTTAATAAATTATAGCACAAGTAAAGTTATCTGTTGACGGCAAAATCGGCCCTAAATCTGCTAAACCATATTATTGACCACTTATTATGAAAATGGCGTTTTTAACCATTGGATCAGAATATTATCATGGCATTATATTACTATAGAATTAAAACTAAATTTATTAAAAGTTAAAATTTTTGCTTTTTTTATATTTTATATAAATTGGGAACGTTTTGAAGAAAGGTCAGGTCAAGAGTACTCTAAACCGACGAGCATGCATGAAAAGATTGATGAATGTTGAAGAAGCGAAAGTTGTATGTCAGGATCGTAGCAAGTGGAAAGACGTGGTCTCTGCCTACCCCGTTGGGAAAGAGGCGTGATTTATGTGTGTATGTATATTTTTGCTAATTATCTGAATTATATCTTAAAGTCGCATATTTTACAGATCTTTTATAATAATAAATTGTAATAAATCTTATACAATAATAAATTCGTGAAGCATTTTAAAAATTAACTTGTTTTTTTATTATGTTTTTGTATCGATATAGGTTTAGCATTGTGGACACAATCTCACCCGATCTTAAGTGACGATGTGACGCAAGATGGTAACACGCTAAGCCTACTGGAAGATTGGCTCTCAAGTGCAGCTGCCGGAACACACCTATTGGTACTCGGCGATAGATTTTCAACTTGAGGGTGGTAGCTAGCCAGGCGGGCATTAGAAAAAGCCCTACCATCATGCTATGCTTTCCTCACCATGTTTTCCTTCACCGAAAGGAAGGACCTCATTGCAAGGATTCGAACTTACGTCAATCGACACTATGTCCATACACCACTGAGCCATCATTGCTTCAATTTAAGTCGCTAATGGATTAATGCGAATTATTTTTGAATGTAATTTGACAGGGTATAATCTATTGATAATAATCATATCTGTAGTGTGCTCACTTTAATTGGTTTTCATTAAAATGTAGTCGGCGCCAAACTTGCAAAACTTTAAACGCGGTTTTCCAACAATCATATTTTTTTAGATAATTCAGCATTTTATTAAAAGTACAAAACTTATATTAACTAACTCAACGTGCTTTTAATTGTCAACAAATAAACAATTTAATATTTTTTAAACATCTGAGCTGCCTTCAAGTTAGAAAATAAAATTATTTATTGATGAGACAAATACGTGCCACTGTACTACCATCTTCTTGACTGATGTTGATAATAGTTTATTTTTATAATTTAATTCCTCAATAATCATGATATATGGTATACAGTAAATGGTCAAAAGATCGTGGTGGTAGAGCGGTTTACACGAGCGGATAATCGATTTGAAATCCGCAGGTTCAAACCCTGGCATGTACGAAGGAATTTTTTTTTGGAATAAATTACATTTCTAATTGGAATTATTAATATTATCAGCTGACGGTGAAGAAAAACATCGTGAGGAAACGCTTGAGAAATGTTCTTCTTTGGGGGAAAATATAGCACTATGTAATTCTCAACTTTTGAAATCGCCAATACGTCGTGGGCTGGCGTGATGATTAAGCCTTCTTCTTCCTTCTTTGTGAAGAGGCCTTTGCCCAGCGGTGAGACATTACAGGCTACTATTATCATTTCATATCCTACAAATTAATTAAAAAAATGTATATCTATATTAAGATTTTGATATCCTACCTTATGCAAAGGCTGACTTGTTTCTCAAAATGAATGTCGAAGAGAACTAGTACACGTCAGCACGATGAAGACCCGACACTCTTCCAGTGCTGTACTCGATTGACTGATACCTAGTTTGCTAGTAATTATGCATTATATTAATGTTTTATTAAAAAGTTATGGAGCGTAACTAAACCACGAAAGTCATTAGATAGACCCTCATGTCTCACGTGCATAAAAATTAGTGATTAAATAAGGCAAGAACATTGTTTTACTTTGTACTTTTTAAGTGATTACCATTAAAAAATGGTTAAACATATTTAAACGTTTAGACTAGGGATGTGATATAATAGAAAAACGTTAATGTAGATATCGATATATCAATGTCGATAAGCAGACATCGATGTTCAATGAATATCTAAATAAAAACATGATATTTTGGTTCTACTCAAAAAGGCGACCATTTTCGAAATTATATTTCTTTTGACGCGTTTAGTATAAATTTGAGAGCTGCGCGCGCATCATATCACGGAAGTACGACATAAATAATAAATCACATAAAAAAACCATTAAAATGAATTTACATTTTTATTATTGATGCCTAACTTCATTGTGTTATTGGCACGCGTCAAAATATTTTGGTTATCCCAAAAACTTACTAGCTTTAACTGCGGCTCCGCTCGCGTGTACTACAAAAATTGTTGTTACCGGGATAAAAAGTATCCTATGTGTTAAACCAGGTTATAAACTATCTGTGTGCCGAATTTCATCCAAATCCATTCAGCCGTTTTTCTGTGATTGAGTAACAAACAATCAAACTCACTTTCACCTTTATTAGTAGATTACTTGCGTACATGAAGAAGTAAACGCATTTTTTTTGTGTGTGCTATCTCTAGTGTTGTCTGCCTTTTTATGTAAACCTTTTTGTATTTTGCTTACGTATGGACCTTAAAACTTCATTTAAAACAAAAAAAAACGAGGAAGCATCGATTTTCGTTATTTTTGTTATAACATCGATATTTTATGAAACCTAATATCAATGTCAAAATATTGATGTTTTCATGCTAAACATGTTTATTTTGATAAAATCAATCAATATCGATCATCTCTTGTTTAAAGTTCTAAATATTAAAGAAATTAAAAAAAAACTGTACTTGAAGCTCAGTGTGACGAGATTTTTGTCTGCATATATATTATTAAATAATTAACGAGTCACCGGTATCTTACAAAACTTAAACGAGGTTATTTATAAAGAAATGTATGAAAATAGTTAAGTGTACATTGAAATATTATTATTTTTATTGTAAATATTTTTGCTGAACCATCAACTTATAGACAGTTTCGGGCTTGACCTAAAAATATTTTCACACTCATTTTAACAAATTCTAGAAAATAATAAATAAATAATGTTCACGCATTACCAGCTAACTAAGCAGCGTAGCTATCATACCCCAGTGGTCAATTTCTGAGAACATCGCAAACCCGACTGCGCAAGTTCGCAGAAATCGGCCGGTGGTCCGCGGAACGTTCTACGCTGCAAGCACATTGTTTTTCAACTATTACAAGTATTTAGAGTGATATTATAGAGAAAACTAGTTATATTTCACAGTATTATACAACTCTCGTACACGGTTGTCTTGATAAAAAAAACTATTTTGTTCCAGTTAAACAAACACCGACCTCGTGTAGACAGGTTCGTACCACCGCGGGAATCCATCCCAGACATAAAAATGCGCTTTTTCACTGTCCGAAAATCTGAAGACAATCATGACATTTGGGTACGTTATATATTAAAGCTCCAATTCTAAAATTTGTATAACTGTATAAATAATTAATTTAATAAGCATAAAGAATTTTCTTACAATTTAGCTGAACGAAAATGATAATTGTTTTTGCCATAATACCGCTGATTAGCTGAATGTAAATATCTTGTGACATTAAGCTCGCCAGTGTACGAAATGCAATAAATAAATTCATTCAAAGAAAGGTAGCTCGTAGCTCGTAGAAGGGATGGTCGATGGGGCCAAAGAGTTCTCGAGTGGCGGCTACGTACCGGAAGAGGAAGCGTGGGCAGACCCGCCACAAGGTGGTCCGACGAAAGGTTGCGGGACGCCGCTGGATGCGGGCAGCACAGGACCGGTCGTTGTGACAATCTTTGGGGAGGCCTACGTCCAACAGTTGACGGCTTTCGGCTTAAATGATGATGATGATGAAAGAAAGGTAATTCGTTATTAATTAATCTTGATATTTCGTATGTTGTTACAGTGTACAAAATACCAGCAACGAAAAAAGTATACTAAATATTTGGATCAAGCGTACGGTCTTAACTTTATAAATTACCCGTTCTATAATGCTAAAGGAATAACTAATAAAGAATACAGTGTACAGCATTGGCCGTGCATGCCTAGACAGAGGAACTACCTAAAATCTGCCGACAGTATCTTGGACTTGCCTACATATAGCTATGCAATTTGTAAGTACTACGTATTAGTTTAAAAACTAATGCCAACTTTAGCTATTCCAGCGTCCCGGGTGAAATATTTTGTAGTGCTCTTATTGGGATTTAGCTTCATCTATATCAAGAATGTGAGATGTTTTATATACTAATGTCTTCACAGTACCTGATGCACGGTACAATTCACAAGCAGCGGTGACCACCGGTGAGAAATTTAGAGATACTTATCTTCTTAGATGCGCAGAGCCGAACAGTTACAATAAAAAAAAACGGTCGCTCACCTGTCACTAAGACTTTATTTCAGGTGATAAGCTAATTTATTTCGTATTTTCCTACAAAAGGTTTATCTATCACAAATAAAAATACATATCTTAGTATATTTATCTCCTTTCCTCTTTTATAGATATATGTTAGTGTCAGCGAAATGCACTTCAAGCAAGACTTTCAAAGTTATAACATTGTTTTCGGGCGGCTTGTACTAAGTACCATTCAAAAATATAAAAAATAAACCTTTGTAATGCCCTTAACATTTTTAATTTAAATTCATGTAGAATTGTCTTGTATTAACTGTGTGCATCTTCGATTTAACAATCAAACTGTCTTCCGAATACGTTATTTATCACAAAATCAGTCATATTTATTTTAAAAACCCAGTGTCATAAAACACCAAATGTAAATGTATATTATATGGTCACTAAAACGTAACGGATAACAACGGTTTTAAATAATAATCTTGGTAAAATGGTGCGCCAGAGAGCAGTGACAGTAGGCGAGCAACGAAATACGAAAAAGAACTGGTTCCTAGTTGTAGTCCGTGGGCTTCAAAACGTGTAACATATAACAAAAAAAAACTTTGTATAACAAATAATTATTTATTTATAATTAATGCTCTATCGTAATTTATTTAACATACTCAATACAATTTATTCAGTTAATTCATACTCTCCATGCTGCGACCTTATAAGGATGCATTTTAGCAGTAGAACGCCACTGGCTATGATGATTATGATTATATGTAACATAAAAAGTTTGTAAAGCTTATGATAACGAAAGTATCAAAATATGTAACATTAAATAAGATACAAAAAGTTAGCAGTTAGAGTAGTTGGATAACATATTGTTAATCATTTTATTTATATAGATAGATATAGATATCAGTCCCATGTACCTTGTCCTTTCGAGGGTCTTAGGACTTATTCGTTAATTAACAATTATAACATTTTGTTACTTTTAAAACATAAATATTCAGGTACCGTTTAAATGTACGGTAGTACATATTTATATTACATTTTTGATCATATTTTATATTATGCATGTTTTATTAAGATTAAAAATATGTTTATATTAATTTTAAAGGTGTAATAATGAATAAAAATTAATTCGCTGGTATTATTTTCATCACATAAAAAGTGTTTAAAACAATTTTCCATTAGTTCTCTACCCCCGGATACCAATGAGCCCAAACACAATATCTCTGCTGTAAATTGGTGAGGAGTTAGGTATCCTGCAGATTTCTGATGATACTGCAAGGTCAAGGTTGCCATGTTCTTCTAATATCATTGAAGTAATAAAATACCAGATACACGATACCTCTCTGTTTATATCGCGCGTTAAAAATATGCAAAAACCTATGAGAATGGGCTTAATACGCAAATGCATAAAATTCGGTCTGTAATAATAATAACTACAATGATTTATATGTTTATATCGAAATCAGTTCCAGAACTACTCGACTGGAGTAATGTTAATGTACTGGTCGCAGCACTTGGCAAAAACTATCATAAATGGAGCTGGAAAACTCAGAACTTGATCAGCAAAGGTTACACGCAGCACCAGATTCGGTGTTGCAAATTTGACCCGAAAGGTGAACTGTTAGCTGTAAGATATTGTACATTATTAAAATATCTTTATAAACGTTAAAACCACCCAATGTCACAATACCACTTAAAATATATGCCTTGTTGTTTTGGATATGTGGAATACGAGAACGTTTTTTTTTTTCGATCTGACTACTGTTAGCCTTGTGGGCCATGGAGCCTTTCGGTTTTTTATAGCTTCACCCGGCCTGATGAAAACGATGAAGAGTGACAAAACTAATATATGTTATAAATATTAATAAATATGTAGTTATGTCTGTACATATAATTATTTTCCAAGTTTCCTGATAGAAATCCTATTTAAAGGTCACTGCTCACGAATATGACATAATTACTTTTTGATCGTTTGTCTGTCTGTTTGTGTGTTCGAATTTAACTCAAACACGGCTTAAATGATATCAATAAAAAAAATTAGGCACGAAATAAGGTATTCCATAATTTATACATTATAAAAATTTCATTAATACTTTTAGAAATCGTAAAAAAGAATTACAAAAAAATTACTTTGTATTAATTCTCAACAGATTTCAATGAAATTTTGTACATGTAAGTATAATTACGTTATTCTATTAATGATAGTCTAAAAGAATCTTTAAAAGTACTAACAAAAATAGTAATAAATATATCATTTTATCGGGAGTTAGCCATCCTAAATTACAATATGAGGATTGTTCTTAAGAACCGTGAGTTGGTCATTGTGAATACTATTATAAAAGTAACTTAAGTAAATTTTCAATTTGAATTTATTTTGTTATTTACCAATAGGAAATTAGCCAACGGTGAAGGAAAACATAGTAAGGAAACCTGAACGTTTGCGGTATGTCCTTGTATTACTATCAAATAGCGTGGGACTATAAAAAATACTATCGTTGTCTGGCGTTTCATATCGTCACTTTGTCGAGGGCTGACGTAAGCCTGTGCCTTTACTGGGAAGCTTATGTGCCTTCTTTGTCTAGCAATGGCATTGGAGTGGAAAATATTATTCTTTTTTAAAGGCGTCGTACACAATTATGCCAATGTCACGTGGTTAGAATATTTTTCTAATCTTCAGCGTACAACAAGTTAGTGGCTTTCTTGTTAAAAATGTCCAAGGAGTCATTTTGACAACTGAAATTTCATGCTTCTATCCTTGATTCATCGTAAGAAGGCTTGCATGACACATGTCAAATGTTTATTTTAGAGATGTAGGATAATTTCAATCAGAAGTTGATTTTACGATTATGTATTTTTTTAAAGCTTAATATAATCTATAATGTGATTATGCTTTAAATTAATTATGGGTTGTATAAGCTGTATAAATTAAATTAAAAAAATACAATTGATATCGCAATCTGGAGCATTTGAATTATTAAATACCTCATTCCAAACAACAAGATTAATTATTCCAGACAATATTCTTCGTTGCGTGTTTGTGCAGTAAAAATATAGGAATTATGTAACTATATATTTGTATTCGAAACTAAAAAGAAACTAATAAATTAAATGTACAACGGCATCCGATCAGTTCGATTAATTTCCAATTCATATGATTAATTTTCGATTCCTTGGTTTTATTATTTTGGTCTACTCTAATTTTACGTAAAATAGAAATTAATAATGCATGTAGTAACAAAAAAAATTCGGTAAAATTCACAAAAATCGTAGTATAGAGTTAGGTAGGTAGATAGTTGAAGTGCTTTTTTAGGTCATGTCATAATTTGCACAGCGTAACAATTTACGTTCTGTGTATATGTCATGCAAGCCTTCATATGATGAATAAGGTATAGTTATTACTTTTAATTCACTTAGCCTGTACACAATAACCAACTATGTCACGCATAACGTCACCGGTGCCAAATAACATAAATTAATGAATTATATTCACAACTGTAAAATGACAGATCTAGATTCAGCCAAAAATACTTGACAAGTTTTTAATATACAAGGTATTTCACGTACAATGAAAAGTTTTTCGGAACCCATTTCACAAGTAATAACTTTTGTAATTATTTGTACAGCTCGGCACAGAAAATGAAACGATTGAGATACACGACGATTCATTAAATAAATGTGTGGCAAAAAACACTTGTCGCTGTACCAGTCCTGGTCTCAAATGCTTTGTATCAGCTGTAGATTGGAGTCCAACTGGAAATTCTTTTATTATGTAAGTACATCTTATCTATATTAATAAATCTGTAATTCTATCTGTACATGTTTCTTTATAGTTGTAAGGTTGGGCGTCGTGGCCACAATCTCACCTGATGTTAAGTGACCATATGGCCCAAGATGAGAACACACTAAACCTAGTGGAAGACTGGCTCTCAAGTGCAGCTGCCGGAACACACCTATTGGTGCTTGACGGCAGATTTTCAACTCGAGGGTGGTAAGTCAGACGGGCATTAGAAAATGCCCTACCACCATGCTATGGTTTCCTCACGATGTTTTCCTTCACCGAAAGCTCGGATTCGAACTCACGTCAATCGACGCAAAGTCGTACACGCTACCACTGAGTCATCATTGCTTCAATGTAATTCTTTTTCCAAATTTCCTGATAGACGTCTTATATAAAGGGAACACGACACGCCTAAGCGTTCTACTATTACTGGTGTTATCCATGATATATGGTGGTTACGATCCAATCGGATACAATTATCATATCATAAAAAAAACATTCCCACTTTTACCCTAATAATTTTTTTTATTTTTTTAAGCGTCATTAATATGTATACCGACACCAAATTACAGAGTCCTAGTACCAGAATCTCTGAACTAAGCCACGGACAGACAGACGGACATAGCGAAACTGTAAGGATTCCTTGTTGACTGCGGAACTCTATAAATCTTGTTTTATTAATTCAGTAAAGCAACTTTTTAAGTCGCATAAATGTACTGCAGTTGATGTTCTTAAAACTGTTTTTCTTTCATCAGAGGTTGTTCCAGGGGAGAACTCAGCTCCTTCTCTCGGGATGCGAAATTATTAAACACTGCTCGATTGAACAATGCTGTATTTTCAATCAAAGTGTCTCCAGATGCACGTTACGTGGCAGCTGCTGTTGTAAACGGTTTCGAAGCGGTTATTCTATCTTGGCCTGATCTTATATTTTATACGACTCTGTATTCCAGTTGGACTATTAAGGTGATTTACAATTATTGTTAATTAATTTTAATTATTTAAGGCGACTAAAGAACCAAAATCACCGACATAGCCTGAAGAATAGCTACACTTAAGTGGCAGTGGGCGGGCCACGTGGCTCGTTGAACGGATGGACGATGGGCACAAAGAGTTCTCGAGTGGCGGCCACGTACCGGAAGTGCAGCGTGGGCAGACCCGCCACAAGGTGGTCTGACGACCTGGTAAATGTTGCGCGAAGCCGCTGGATGCGGGCAGCATGGAACCGGTCTTTGTGGCGATTTTTGGGGGAGGCCTATGTCCAGCAGTGGACGTCTTTCGGCTGAAATGATGTTGATGATGACAATTATTGTAATAAGTATTTTAACAACTTAGTTTTCACAAGTCAATAACAATACACAAATAAGTTATGAGTAGCACGTTTGAATAGATGTTGAGAGGAAACGCGGGAGACGTTTAGTATAATGTAATTTTTCTGTTTTATTTCTAGATAATGGCACAAGAGCAAATATTATTATACCATACAATGTATATCTATCACTGCCGTGTACCTATGTTTTCAATTATCAATAATTTATTGGTAGAAGAACTAGGCGTATTCTAAAATACTTTTTTTTTCGATATGACTATAACTAATATAACTATTAACCTTAAAGGCTCTGAAGTCTTAGAAGCTTTTACAGCTTCACCGGGCTAGTTGCAATTAAGTCGTGAACTGACTTTGCCTATCGGTAGAAAATTCGATTTAACTAACTATACAAATATATAGATGTTACTGCATTCTGGGAGGAAAGCCAGTCTATCCTAGCCAGCCTAAAATTACTAAAACTGTCCAGTTATACCGTCACAATTAGCCTGACCTTTACTGTCAACTCCGTTAGAACTGTATTCTCTAAATGGAAAGTCCTGGTTCCTGAAATACAGTCTAACCTAGTTTAGGAACCAGAGCTACACTTATGCTATGTATTATGATTGACTCAATAAAGAATTTATTTTTATTATTATATGGAATATTATATAGAAACAGGAGAATACGAAATTTTATGGTTTCGTCTATTTTACATAAGTATAATTAGCACGAGTTGCAGTTATCTCTTTCGCGCTCTGTTCGAACGGTCGGGTAAAACATGACCGCAATAGATTTCATTTAAAATGTATTCTTCAAATATCTTGCTGACCGTGTTTCCTGTTAATTGAAGTATTGTAATACTAAACTAGAGACAAGAACAGTTTTAATTTCTTAGCGAGAATGATCCTGCCACTTTATCCACATTTCATATTTAATACAAGTCATGTCATTATTGGCGATTAATTACACAATAATATCTACAAAATATCGATCACATGGCGGCAGGTTTAAGCCTCGACATGTATCAAGGAATTACCAACGTACAGTTACTGATTTCATTAGGTAGAATTTTTACCGAAATAAATTATATAAAAACTGTCAAGTATTGTAGTGCAAAGTTGAGAAGAATGAGGTATAGAGATTACCCGTTGCGTATAATGTATCCCGTGCAAGGTCAAACGAACGAATGTTTAACAACTTAGGATCTAGAACTTGTTGGAGGTTAATTATTTTTCTTTAACCAATTTTAGACTATAACCTGGCATCCGTGGAGAAGTGCTCTACTCAGCGTTGGTACCAGTACTTTAGAGCAGAACGCACATATTATTATATGCAATGTTCCCACCTTTACTGTACAGGAAACTACTATAGGTCACAACCACTACAGTCTTGATGCGATGCTGTTCAGCCATAAAACCGGAGAACTGGTCATGAGTTTGTGGGATACAGGTATTTCTATAATTATTTCTCAGAGATTTTTTTTGTGGCAAAGCCATATCACTCTTAATTCTTTATAAAAATTAGCCATTCACACATAATTTTAATGCACACAAATTCTCAGTTGCTCGGCGGACTAAGTACACTCTGAAGTTGAAAATCTGACGTCAAGCACATATAGGTGTGTACCGGCAGCTGCACTTGAGTGCCAGTCCTCCAACTAGAATTAGAGTCTTGCCATCTTAAGCATATCGTCACTTAACATCAGGCCAGATGGTGGCCAAACACTAAATCCATAAAGATTTTTTTATATAGTAAAGTTTTTTCCAGTTTTTTTTTATTGGTATATTTAGATAGTGTATCTCGAAGAAGATGTTCTCAGCTGGTCGTGATGAGTGATCTTAACACAGTAGTCGACCAATGGGGCGAAGGCCAAAGCGGTTTGGACCGTGTGAGGACTATGGTCTTCAGCCCTGATGGAACTAAACTAGGTAAATAATAATATTAGCGTTTTTTCTGAATTTTATAATCATAATATAAAGCGGAAGACTTTTTTTGTTTGATTGTTTATTTGTTTAAACATGCTAATCTCTCGAACTACCACCAGTCAGATTCCAAAAAATATTTTTTGTATATGATAGCCAGATTCATAAGGATTAGTATAGGCTTATCTAGAATTAGGCTACACTTCTCAGCTAACCTTAAATACTGATATTTTTGTTAAGTAGGTTGGAAGAAACAGCGCTCCCAAATTACTTGATCCACGTGCGTTGGTGTAATGGTTAGTGATACATAAATATAATGTTCTACAAAAATATTATTCCTTAGTAAATCTAAACAAGAGTATGTGATACTATATACCTAAATCTTATACATAAGCCACAATAAGGTATTTTGCGACAAAAATTAAAAAGTGATTCATGAACTTTAGTATTAGGCATGGCATATTATAACAGCATAACCCTAGCCGCCCGATAAAAATATTGTCTGTAAGGAAATCATCAATTAGTGATTTCTATTAAATTATACGCGTGTGAAACCGCGGAGCACAGCTATTAAGACCTATTCTAATTTAATGTAATCTCATCGTCTTCGTCAACGACCGCTTCAATTTCTCTTACGACATAGGCCTCTTCCAGGGATTTCCTCAATCTTCTATCATTTGCAGCCATCATACTCGTCCCTTCAGCTATCTATTTTATATCGTCCATCCCATGCATGGTGGTAGGGCTTTTTCTAATGCTCGCTTGGCTAGCTACCATCCTCAAGTTGAAAATCTGTCGCCAAGCACCAATAGGTGTGTTCCGACAGCTGCACTTGAGAGCCAGTCTTCCACTAGGTTTAGCGTGTTATCATCTTGGGCCACATCGTCACCATACTATATACTAAAGGATCCAGGGCTGACTTTAATTCGACGCGACGCCCAAAGCAAGTTTATTTTAAAAATTTCGTTGGTAATATAACATGCCGCTGGTCAAATGTAAACATTCGTACTTTCATTTTTCTACTTTCCAAAACCTGTAACTAGAGCGATCATTTGTAGATTTATAATCAATTAACTTTGAATTCTAGCGACAGCAACAATGGGCGAAGACCTGATAATATGGAATTTCATGCCGGATGACAACAAAAAGAGGAAATTTCGAACCAAAAAGCATTGCGCTCTTCCCGTGTGTTTAGATGTTACAACAAATGGATATTCCCTGAGATAAATTATTTATTTTAGTCAATTATTTACATTTTAACACGACAACATATTTACGTAGACGGCTAATAGAAGGCGAAAGATTTTTGTTCATGAATCTGATTAGTAAAACAGATATAATCCGCCACACTAAAACATCAAAATTGTAGAAAAAGTACTAGATAAACATAGTTACATCTCTTTCTTTCTCATGCACTCAGTTGTAAGAAAGAAAGATTTACCAAAGACATTTGACAACTATAGACAATCTAAAAATATTTCTACATCTACCTACTATATCTTATTCATAGTAAGAAGACTTGCATGACACATTCACAGAATGTAAATTGATACGTCGTGCAAACTATGACATAACTTAAAAATATGCATTTCGACTATCAATTATCATATTTTGTTTAAATTTGATACTGACAAACGCTATAAAAGCATTTTGCGTGATAAAATCCTAAATAACTTCCTCTATAGGTACAACAAATTTTGGGAATTTTCGTTTTGCTTTTGTTACTACGTACATCGTTATTTTCTATATGACTTAAAACTAGAATAGACCAAAATAATAAATCGAAAATTAATCGTACGAATCGAAAATTAATCGTATTGATCGTACGCTGTTGTACATTTAATTGATTAGTTTATTATTTAATTTTGAATAAACAAATATATTTAAGTAATTCCTACATTTTTAGTGCAGCGAAGCAACGAAGAATATTGACTGGAAGAATTAATTTGTTGTTTTGAGTCAGGCATTCAATAATTCAAGTGTTCCAGATTGCGATTTCAATTGTTGACATATTTTATTTTTTTATATCATTTACACAGCATACACGCCCTACTTCTCTCTTGAAGCATAATTGTATTATCTATTTTAATTAGTTCTAAATAAGAATCGATATTCGTATAAATCTACTCATAATTTAAATTATGCTACATCTCTAAAATAAACATTTGACATGTGTCATGCAAGTCTTCTTACGGGGATTGAATAATAAGTAGTAATTGTAACATCTCATTTTACACTGCGTTTCTACATACACATACTTGAATCCAGATTACTAAATATAATTATTGCATTGCTGCGCAATTAATCAAATAATAGGCGTCTAGTGAATTTGTTGTCGATGATTTTTCCTTGTTTACGGTTTATTAAAATTAAAAAAATATTGCATTGTATTTTGCTTGTTAAAATTATATTACGGATATTACATTTGTTAAAGTTATGCATTTTTGATCTTAATAATAATTAATATTATTTATTTTCCAAAATATTTTGCAACAATTATTATGATTTAATCCTGTCCTCTGAACTAGGCTTATCCTGCGTCTCAGTACCAATACCTTCCCTAATATCAATCAAGCACCTTATAAAATTAATTGATGAAAATGGGGAATAACGTAGGCGAAAGCGTACTGCCTTGCGGGACTTCGTAGGTACAGTATTAGCTATTACTTACATATACACGTATTTCGTCTGTCAAATATTCTGTAAATCACAGAATTGCTTTTCCTTTAATGCCGATATATTCAAGACATGTTAATAATATAGGTACCGAAACATTACCAAAGGCTTTCTGTAAACCAAGGAGCACACCGACACATCTGTCACATTTATCAAGGTAAGAAGGAATCTGTATTGTTAATTTTAGAACAGTTATCGGTCGATTTATGTGCTTGAAAATCAAATTGATAAGGGACATGTCAATATTTTTTTATTAATTAAAGAGCCTCTTGTAAATTAGTTTTTCAATATATTTTTTTACATTGATGGCAGAAGAGAAATAGGCCTGTAGTTAGAAGGAACTGTTTTGTTCCCTGTTTTAAATATAAGTGTAATGATAATGGCTTTAACAACTTTAAGGGAATTACCTAATTCTAAACTTGTATTACATAGGTATGCTATAGGATACACTAAGAATATTATGAAAGTGTTGAGAAAATCGGTTGGTATTCTCTCCCACCTTGGAGCCGTATTAGATATCAGAATAGATATTATAATACTGACGATCTTAAAATTTTCAATCGGAAATAGAGACATAGTATTTATATACATAAGGGGTATATACATAGTATTTATATGTATATATTTATATACATATAAATACCTGCGAATATGCCAAATGTAAAATTTGATAGCTTACGTCCTATCGAGTTAAAATATTGGTCAAAAATGTCCGATGATTTAACTTGAATGTTATGAATATGCGAGATTGTTCAGTGCTTGTTATCTTATCGCTCCCTAAATTATATACTTCTTCTGGACACTGCTTTTTTTGATATTGCTTGATTTTTTAAATCTTCAATTATGAGTTTGCTAAAATAATTTTGTTACATAAGTTTTTGTATACAATTTATATAAATAAACTGATTCGGGTGTGCCGTTGTGCGCGAATCACGCAAAAACTATTGGACAGAGTTTAGATCGTTTCTTTACTCCTTAGATACTTGGTCCTTATAAAAAATACACGATATCTTCATTGAATAAAAAGTTATTAAAGTTTCATGAAACTACGATTTTTATAAGAACTACGCGTTCTTCTGGCGTCCATTCGAGCGGAGCCGCGCGCACAGCTACTAGGTATAATATAACTTAGTGGTATTATTTGAATAAATTTTTATTTTAAGATAAATCCCTATCCCTTTGGGTATTGGTAGGTAGATTTTAGTAAACTAATATTAGAGTTTATTATTATTTCTAGATTTTAGATATCGTAAACTGTACCAGATTGCAGGTCGATAATTAATAATAATAAAAGTATTTGTATTTAAGTTTTGCATTTTTTTTATCGTTACAGGTTTGTCGTAGTGGCTACTATCTCACCTAGTGCTAAGTGACGATGTGGCCCAAGATGATAACACGCTAAACCTAGTGAAAGACTGGCTTTCAAGTGCAGCTGCCGGAACACACCTATTGGTACTTGACGACAGATTTTCGGCTCGAGGGTGGTAGCTAGCCAGGCGAGTATTAGAAAATGCTCTACCACCATGCTATGGTTTCCTCACGATGTTTACCTTCACCGAAAGCTCAGGCTTATTGCAGGGATTCGAACTCACGTCAATCGACATGAAGTCGTACACGCTACCACTGATAGTAGTATTCGGCTAAGCGTGCCACTGTGGCGCGTGGTCGCGATACATTCAGTTAAAATTGTCGTGTACTATTTACCCCTAGCAGTAATATTATTCTGTGCTTACCACCCATCATATTTATAACCATCCAGAATATTTATTACCACTCAGCATATAAACCCAGACATAGAAATAACAATAATTTTCGTCAGATAAAAATCTTTCCTGACCGGACTCGAATACGCAACAATTTGTTAAACTGTAGCGACCCTCTTAAAATACTTTAAAACTTGTATAATTATACATCCTTTAACAGAAAGGAGGTCGAGGTAGAATTCAACGTGATTCAGAACAGTAATTTTCAAGCTGAATGAGTAACGGCACCCGGCTGTCAGCACACCGTACGGCACTGAGTGCGCACAATGGCACGCGTGGCCCGCGCACACTGCGCTGATTTACCGATCGATTGAATACCAAACGGTGTGAACGTGGCCGGTGACATGAGACGATTTACGATCCATGATCCACTCACTATGCCATCATGAATATTAATATTAATGTTTTATTATTTTTGTTAATATATTTTGTCGTGAAATAATAAAAGGATGTTTTAGCGAATTTTGCAATAAACATGAACTCTACTAATGCAAAACATACCGGTTAAACTGTTATGTTAGGGATAAGCGATATTAGAAAAATATCGATTGAGACTTCGATGTCTTATTTTATATTAGCTCAACACATTGACTGTACTGTCCTTGATAGTAAGCACAGTACAATCCAAATACAACGATGACCACCAAGAGATCAGAATCCATGCCGGCTTTCATAAATTATCTGTTCATGTTACGCTTAAAGAACCCGATGTCGTAAGAAAGAGGAAACACACTAGCCGGCAGTGGGCTCTACAGTTTCACGGTACCTACGACAAAGATAGGTAATGGAGAACTTTTTAGTTCCTGCCGAGATGGAAGCTACCGTAAACACTCACCCTGATACAGACGGTAGAATACACTCAGCGAGGCGATTTTCCTGCGCAGCTGAAACGGCTTGATGTATTTAGTAACGCCTTCATCATTAACAATGCGAACAGCCCGCCTCTTCAACCTGTCAGAGCATCGAGAAGGTATTTTGCAGATCCATCCCAGAGATGCAAACAGTATTCCAACACGGCCGAACTTGTGCCTTATAAAGAAGATACAATTGACCGGACGTGAAAAACCGTCGCACTCTGTTCAGAATTCCGAGGCTCGAGATGTAATCCCTGGAGATGAGATCACTGCGAATATCCACACCTAGGATATTGAGGCTTTCACGCATCCCAAATGCTGCTCAACTTAATTTCACTTAAAGGGCAATGCTTGGAGCTTATCTCAAAATTGAGGAGATCCGCATAATAATCTAAGTAATTGACATAGCTCTAAAAATTGCTACACTTAAGTGCCAGTGGGCAGGGTATATTGTTCGCAGAACAGATGGACAATGGGTGGTGAGCTCGAGTGGTGACCACGTACCGTAAGATGCAGCGTGGGTAGACCTTTCACAAGGTTTAGAATGCGGGAACCCGCTGGATGCAAGCAGCGGAAGAACCGGTCATTGTGGTGACCATAGGAAGAGGCCTATTTCTAGCAGGGAACAAATTTCGGCCAAGATCATGATTATTGACATAATAATTAAAAACTACTTCGCAAAGTTCGAACAATGCATTGACATTTTGATATTTGAAAAACCGTTTGGATATTTAATATTTTTTTTATTACATTTATATTTTTAATGTTTGGTTAAGTTCAATTAGAATTTTTAACAAAATAATATGTTACCATAAATTATTGATATTGCTGCATGATTTTGCTTACATCATCGATGTATCGCAATTTGAGAATAAATAATGTTGATGTTAACATATGGATTTTTACTCGCTTTACGTCACAAAATTACAGCCCACATCTAAAATGGACTACTTACTAGTACGGTCTACCATTGCTATGAAAAGCCTACATCTTTACACCTCCAAAGGGATGATCTACACTGTCTCGCTTTTTTTAGTTTTTGTAGAAGTCTACTATACGAGTAATATGGGAATTTATAATGTGCGCGGGTGCATGCGGTTGAATGGTTCCCGATGCTCACACAATGAGAGAATAAATTAGCCAACCTTATTGCGATGTCTCCTGTCACACCAATGGCTCAATACGTACATTGAAATACGCGTGAATAGGATGTTTAAACCACTTTTTAAATCTAGTTTGAGTAGTTACTACAGGTAATGTAGAAATAAAATTTAACTAACGTAAAGAGAGTTTTTGGCGGAATCTTATGAATTCTTACTAACAAAGATTAGTTGCCAAATTAGGAAAAGAAGAATAACTAATTCATAAGAAATATACTTACACAGCTTATTTTATGAGATTTTTATTCATTGAAAGTTGAATAGTTTATACAAATTATAAACTATACTATCATATTAATTAACCCCAGCTGAGTAACGTTTGCACGTTAGTTTGTTCATACAAGTATAGATATACATTCACTTATTACATGCGTTGCTTGTTATTTGGTTTATTTATTTCAAATTCTTTGTTATAATATAAAAGGATGTATTCGAAATAATAGCAAGAACGAATTTCAAGTTTCTTCAAAATCTCCCAAAAAAGAATCCTCATAACATTCGAACAATTCACTTCGATTTCAAATACTGTAACTTCATGAAAACAAACCATTATCTAACACTGGCCAATATTTTACTTGCATCAATAAAAAATATTTATCTAATCTATTTTAGTCTTATTTATTAAATTAATCGTGTAAGAAAGTAGTTATTTAATTTATCGCAACAATAATAATAACATGATTTATTATTTAATTTCCTCTCGATTTCATGTTAGATCAAACTGACCTTAGATTTTATAGGCTCAAATTGTTGCGTCCAGTATTGGAAGCAGCTTGCAATCGGTGCCTATCTGATTATTTGTATTATTTGAGTGTTGGTACAGACATAAGCGGTGGCGTAACTATATTTTTTGGTAGTTATAAGTTTTTAGTTGGTAGGGTAAAATACTACAGTATTTACAGCTTAGTAAAACGAGGCCATGACTACTAATGATAACTCAATTATGAGGTTAATTACTGTAATATTGGCTTTTTCTTCTGGTAAGGTACTACATAATATTTTTATTTAATACTAGGTGTGCCCCATAGTTTCACCCGTGTTAAATTTATTAGACTGTGCCACCAAAAACGCACCCGCGTCATTGTTTTCACTTTCCGTACTTGCTTACCTTGCCAGTTTTTTTTTATCCTTATAGGTTTGGCGTAGTGTTCACAATCTCACCTGATGTTAAGTGACGATGTGGCCCAAGATTAACACGCTAAACTTAGTGGAAGACTGGCTCTCAAGTGCAGCTGCCGGAACACACCTATTGGTGCTTGGCGACAGATTTTCGACTTGAGGGTGTTAGCTAGCCAGGCGGGCATTAGAAAATGCCCTACCACTATGCATGGTTTCCTCACGATGTTTTCCTTCACTGAAAGCTCAGGCTCATTGCAGGTATTCGATCTTGCGTCAATCGACGCAAAGTCGTACACACTACCATCACACTGAGCCATCATTGCTTTATCATTTTGCTTGACGTTCATTGTTACTGCTTCGTTCCTTAGGGTTATTCTTTGATGTTATTTAGCAAATTTATAACCTTTCTCAATAAACGAGCTATAAAATACAAAAATAGTTTATCAAATCTGGCTCGTAGTTCGAGATTAGCGCGTTCAAACAAGCAAACAAACAATCTTTTGAGTTTTATAATATTTGTATAGATAAGAAATTAATCTAATACAGAATTTTATCATTCACGTCAGAATGTCTCATTAGTCTCTTCATCATCATCATTTCAGCCGAAAGACGTCCACTGTTGGACGTAGGTGTCACCCAAAGATCGCCACAACGACTGGTCCGGACCACCTTGTTGTGTCTGGTCTGTCTACGCTGCGTGTTTCAGTACGTGGCCGCCACTCGAGAACCTTACGGCCCCTCTATTAGTATCTTATAGAACATTAATCTATATATTTATAAATAGGTACATGTTACACTATGTACCGGATAATATTATCATGATATATTTTAATTTCAAATCGTAATTTGTTCTCTTATGACTTAGACCGTAATTTAGTTTTGCAACTGCGCCGTTGTCTACTTAATTCATACCATTAACAAGCCAACTTATTTCAAGTAACGATTGTTATTGGTTTACGGACATCATTATTGTTGTTAAATTTTTACTTAATTGAAAATTTGTGGATAAAGTGTAAACTTCCGCTTTTCAGGTTACGTTTGTTATGTATTTAGGTGATACCAATGTTAATTAAACCGGTGATCTCTATTTTTTGCACGATGCTTAAAAAGGTAATAAAGGTTTTTTAGTACTTGCTTCATTAGTTAAGAGGACATGGGGACGGCGTTTAGTCCATAATAACGTATTGCTCTGTTTTAACCTTTGATAATGGCACTAGAACACCATACAGTCTATCGCCGCCATGTTCCTATGTTTTAATTCTTTTCATAAGTTAATTATTATAAGAACAAGGGGCTTTCTAAAATTAGAAAAATTATACCGTTGTCAAATTTGGCGGTCCGCCCCGGCTTCGCACATTGCAAAATTTCAAAAATTATAAACTTTAACACACACACAAGCCCTTTTTTTTCGTCAAGGGGTTTCTAAGAAAGAGTAAATTATAGATAAAGTTATTTAATGTTTTTTTATGTTACTTTTATTTGTTTTTATTTATTTGTATCTTTTTATATTTATTTATTTTATTTTTATTTCTGATATTTGTAAAAACATCATATCTACAAAACTACTACAGCATTACTATTGCATATCATTATTATTACATAGTATAAAACAAAGTCGCGTCGCTCTGTCCGTCCCTATGTATGCTTAAATCTTTAAAACTACGCAACGGATTTTGAAGCGGTTTTTTTTTAATAGATAGAGTGATTCAAGAGGAAGGTTTATATGTATAATCATGCATAATATTGTAGAGAAACACTGATAAATTTAGAAGTTTCTAATGTGATGTAGTAAATAAACACATTTTTTGCGCTTACATTGCAAACGCTGGCTGAACCCCACGAGATAAATCAAAATAATGTACTATAGTATTGTACACCTTAAAAAGTTCAACAAAAAAGTCCGCGATGGTATATATCTATCTCTTAAGGATAACCCACAATAACAATTTTTTATCCTTTACATTTTACGGGAAAAAATGGCTTATTTACGAAGTGATTTTAAGCAATACAGCATTAATCCTTATCCAATTAAGTACCTTAAATACATTGTCCATTTAATACAGATCAATATAGCCCTTTACAGCATGTAATTTAAATGAATATTTCCGAAGATATTACAGATTTAAAATGCAGGGACATAGCGGTGCGGCGGCGGTACCGGCCTTATATACCTGGTCAATTATATGTCGCTCTTTCAAGAGTAACCTCTATGTTTGTATTGTCTAATGACAAAAAAGCTGTAAACGTTGTTTAAGGACATTCTGTAGCAGGTATATTAGTATACATGTAAGTAGTAGGTGTAGGATATTTAGTATCAGCATTGCACCCGTGCGAAGCCGGGGCGGGTCGCTAGTTTTAACATAAAAAAGTAGTTATTGTGACATAACTGTAATAGTTACACATATAGTATACCGGACTTTTTTGTAGATATCCTCTATAAAATTGTTGTAGATCACTTTGCTCTATTGTCAATAATTTCTGAAGCGTACGCGATATAACGATTTTTTTGGAACTTTTTCACACGTTGGGTTACATTATCGAAGTTTTCTTACGGATCCCTAAATTTTTGAAAATATTCTTTTACCTATTCATAAGAGATAATGTTAAATTCTAATGGTGAAAGAATTTTTCAAATCAATTTCAATAGTTTCAGGGCCTATTCAACGCAAACAAACAATCAAATTTTCCTCTTTATAATATTAGTTGAATCAAAAGAATAACATATATAGGTATAGCCAAAGGTCCTTCTTACATTATTATTAAAAAAGGATTACAATGAAGGAGGAAACAGGCGAATACAAAATTATAATTTTGCCTCTTGTAGGTATAAATACTGCATAGAAAAAAGAGTTACAGCTATTTCTATCTCTCTCGCGCTATAGTCACTCGTTCAGGCACAGCGAGACAGCTACAGATTTCTGTTTAAACCTATTCTTCAAATATCTTCCTGACTGTGTTTCCTCTTGACAATGTCTAGTTAAGAATGTGTCTTAAGACTTCATATAGCAGCTCTTCCAGTGTGTGAATTTGAAAATTTATTTTAATTTTATCGTGTTACCTTTGATAACATAACTTTATATTAAATTGAAGTCATACACTATTTTTCATTTTTTATAGGTCTAGACGTTAGTCCACGATCTCATCTGATGTTAAGTGACAATGTGGTCCAAGATATACATACACGCGAAGCCTAATCCGGGGACACCATACTATGGTTTCAACACGATGTTTTCTTTCACCGAAAGCTCAGGTTCATTGCAAGGATTCGAACTCACGTCGATCGACCCGGTGTCCGTACACAATACCACTGAGCCATCATTGCTTCAATAAAAAAAGTAATATAATAATATGCATTACTTCCCCCAATATAAACATGCACAAGTATAAAAACCCTGTAATTATTGCATAATTGCTCAATTACTTGGACGTTGGAAATTCTATGAGGTTGTTACACTTTTTGATACCGGTTTTATGATGGAAAACATACAAATTAGCTTACCGAGTCTCAATTTTTTTTAAACTGTGTAATTTATTATGGCTTTAATAATCTCAAGAAAATATTTATAACAGTAACTATTTATATTATAGTTAATAAGCTACAAAATGTATGTACGGGACGAACTGAAAGGTTCTTAATATATTTTATTAACACCCGACGCAAATATCTGGTTATCTGTGTCTGTCTATGGCATCGTAGCTCCGAAACGACTGAACCTAGTTAGATTTAGTTTTGTTTTTATTTGGAGGTAGCTTGATCGAGAGCTATGCTAGGAATAGCTATGATTTAAGAAAATCTGTTCAGTCGTTTGAAGATTATAACATCTTTTTCAGTTGATAAATGGATGTGAGCATCTTCCACAGGTCTGATCGAGTCGAAATTTGGTATACTATTACTTCAATGATATTAGAAGAACATGGCAATCTTGACCTGATGCTGCTGAATTTACAGGATACCTAACTCTTCACCAACTTACAACAAAGATATCGTGTTTGGGCTCTTTGGAATGGCCTCAATTAATAGTTTTTTTTTCTCTTTGTAAGTTTGGCGTAGTGACCTCAATCTTACATGATGTTAAGTGACGATAGCCTAAGATGATACCACGCTAAATCTAATGGAAAGCTGGCTCTCAAATGCCCTACCACCATGATATGGTTTCTTCACGATGTTTTATTTCACCGAAATCACAAGCTCATTACAGGGATTCAAACAGCTCACGTCAATCGACGCGAAGTCGTACACGCTACCACTGAGCCATCATTGCTTCAAGGTTACTTATGTTAGATATTTTTTTAAAGCTTTGTCACATTGTGAAGCTGTGGAACAGTCTCCCAGCCAGTGAGTTTCCTCCTTCTTACGACATCGCGTCTTTCAAGTCTAACGTGAAGAGATATTTATACTAGCCGCCATGATAATGACAACCGCCGTTGTTATTTTACCTCCAAATTTGTAACTTTGATGACGAAAATATCTCGAAATATAACTGTATAGTTATTTCGAAATGGCCTTATAAAGTTTTAATGAATTACTCACCACTTTACTGTAACTTGACACGAACGTACTTGCACAATTTCTTAAATAATGAAGCAGATAACACATACACCATAATAAAAATATCCGATTAATTATTTTTACCACAGTAATAAATACACACACACGACATTGCTAAAAGCTTTTGCGGACCCAGTTGGAGAAAACAAGAATTTTATAACGAATAAGTAGGAAGTGTAGACAGAGAAGGATCTAGACAGGCAGATCGTGTAACGCGGTGTAAGATGATATATTAGATTAGTCTTATGATTGTCATGCACAAAACATTGGCCGGCCGGTGGAACATAAGCATTCTTAAGTCTGCGTGTAGCCCTACAATGCGCGTGGTCCGACACGCACTTGGTAATTTTTTAAATCAGTCTGTGATGTACTTGTTTACGCCTATGGAGGGTAGTGTTAACGAGAACCATATAAGGGGGACATGTTGAAATTATAATTCAAAAACCCTTGGGTTTTTTTAATACTCTCATGTCAAATCCAATGTGCCATTTAAGGAGATCGTATTTCGTCTCCTGAAATGGTCTGTGGACGTATTGGTCGACGGAGCTAGCACTGTCGTAGTTGCCTATCGCTCGCGCACTATTCCCGCTCCCGCACGTGCATGCTCCATATATGTCTGTCACATTTCAAACAAATAACACATATTTTTACGCTCCTAAGAAGAGCCTCTAGCTTTTAAAGATGTATTAAAAAAAATGTTATAAGTTGAGTTCAGTGCTACGGTCCTGGGATACGGTAACTGCTTACCATTAGGTAGTCCGTATGCTTTTTTGCCACTCTAGTTTAAAGAAAGGTAAATACGGCCCTGTGTATTATACTTATAAGTCAAAGTGCAACTAATTGCATACAAGTCTACAACAAGCCATATGTAATTATTATGCGTATAATATTGCAATCGTAACTACGCAAAAAACTCACACCTGTCAGTTGTCAGTATCACAAGGCAGTTTTAACGCAATATACAATGCTGTATTATTGGTGGAATATCAAAAGTAAAGTAAGTAGGGGAAACGTTATTTATAATATCTTCTCGACGTAATGTTCTGTGACATTTATAAGGCGTGTTTTTATTCATTGCCACACGTTAAATAAATATTTTTATGACAATTTAATTATCTTTAAATCTTCAAGAGAGGTTGGGCACAGAGAAATCTTTTTGAAAATTTCTTCCTACTTAGGACAATCCCATTGGTAAAATTTCTCCACACTACCGAAAATAGCAGTTGAACCTTGAGCCCCTTGGGCAAGTGGAGTTCTTAGTCGGCAGCGCGCTGGTGTTACAAGGGTCCATAGGCTAGGCATATGTATAAAAAACGAAGTCTGTATATATTTCACATATGGAATTAATACAATTTGTCTTTTTACTGACTTACTAATATTGCATAATAACTACTCCATGGAAACATTGTCTATATAATAAAAATTAACTATATCAATAAATTTATAATTCTGTTTGTACAAAAAACAATTCGATATTATTTTATAACTGAAAATTCCAAAGGTAAATTAGTAGTAATAATATTTTTTATTCATTCAGCTACATTACGCAAGTGTTTACATAATTATTATGCTTTATATTATACATATATACCTCCTGCAACATGGACACAATCCAGTGCTACTATAGCGGGCAGCCGACACTATTTGCAATCACCTGCAGGATGTTGTTCATATTTTATTAAATTATTATCACAATTATTATGATTATTATTTTCATGCTACAAAGGTGGTAAACAAGAACACGGCCCACCTGTTGGTAAGCAGCTACCGTAGCCTATGGATTCAGGATATGGATCATTAGCTAGAATCGGCGTTCCTCAGGGCTCGATTTTGAGACCGTTTTTATTTCTCTTATACAAAAAATGATCTACCGCAAGTAGTTGAGAACAGTGCTGACATGATTCTTTTTGCGGACGACATCATCTTCTTCACTCATCTTCAAAGTGATAAGAACAGATTCCGGGGTTAGACAATTAAATAATACTGTAGTTAAAATTTCTGAATGGTTTGATATAAATAATTTAATGCTAAATGCAAACATAACCAAATACATATATCAGAAATTTGCCTTGCCCAGTGTTCAACGTGTTGATAGTAGTATCAAGATAGAAGGGAATTTAGTAGGCTTAGTTGATATAATGTCTTCTTGGGTATTTCGCTTGATTCAAAATTACAGTAGGGTCCGCACATAAAACTTTGACAGGAAGATTAAGCTCTGCTGCATACGCAGTACATAAGATCCGCCAGTTAACAGATATTGCCACTGCTAGGTTAGTCTACTTCGCTTACTTCCATAGCTTTACCTCTTACGGTATATTGCTTTGGAGTTCACCAGCTGAAGTAGTTACATATTACAAAAACGGACAATTCGAGCAATCTACAACATGAGCCTCGCGAATCATTAAAGAACAAGTTCCAGGAATATAGTATGTTAACTTTGCCCTCCCAATGCATCCTTGATAATTTAATGTATATACGTAAAACGAGTTTCTTGCCAGTTCATCTCGATGACTGGGATATTTTTTGAACTGGTAGTAATGTTTTGAAGTTCATACGTGCCTTCTTGAGGCCTAAATTGAATATAGTCTTTTTCGATTTTGATTTTGACTACTACGTGTTACTTCCGATATTATTAATGTACCGCGGGCTATATATGAAAATCGATTCTTAAGGAGTAAACTCCAAATTATCTACTTTGAATATAAATGGAATCATACATTTAATTTTGCTAATTATGCAGAATCACGCTTATAAAAATTTACCGAAATTAATTTTGTATGAGTATTCACTTGTTTAACCAACCAACCGTTCGGCAATTCAATCAATCTGTAAGGTGGAACCTATATTATGAGAGTAAAGGTGGAGCTGTAGCCGCGCCCAGTAACGCACTAATTATTCGTAGTTGCTTTGTAGCGTTCTGTTGCAATGTCCTAATTCTCGCATCTTCGACATATTATTATTATTAAATAACTTAAAATTGATTCGTTCTACTAATGTCAATCATTGGTTTTGACCGCCTTGTAAATAGTAATTTTATAAATAGTCTATATTCATGAATTTGTAATTATGTCTGTACATATAGCTTTTATCCCAAATATTAGTAGTAGCACTTTCATAGGTCACTGATCTCGAATTGGATAATAACAAATAAATATAAGTTATATTAACAAAAAAAAATTTTTGTACGTCCGCTTTTATGTCTGGTTTATCCTACAAATAGGTTCATCGATTTTAATTAATTTTTTTGCACGTGAAGTACGTGTCATTACATAATTGATTGGCTACTAAAGTTATCAATAACACTTTAAATAACCATAAAATATTAGCAAAAATAAAATTGGGAAACGAAAATAACTACAGCATAATAAACGCGAGTGAAGCTAAGAGCAAAGTTAGTAGTACTATACAACATTTATTTAGATTTCATCTCAAATCGTTTTATTTCTCTTTTCTGCTGCCTTAGAATAAGTCATAAAAATACGTTTTAAAATAATAATGTCCCTGCAAAACTTCATTTTATTTGATTTGACGCAGATTGCATCAGAATTTGAGCTTAAGATTATAAGCATTTTAGTATTGAAAACAGTGAAAACCACAACAAACATACACTTCTATAATGAAATATTTAGCTATTTATGTCAATACGTAACATCGTTACGCAATGCACGATATATCTTTCTATATGCATATGTTATGTAACGCTCAATAAACACAGTTATAAACATTACTTACATTATATAGAATGTCGAAAGACTGAGAATCGGTGCACCGTCATTAACTTGATCACTGTCAAAGTGTGTAAGGAGCTTTACAGATCGTGTCATTAGCCGCACGTGCCAGTACTACCAGTATACAGTGCTGTTTCACCTTTGACCTCACTCTTACCACAGATTTGTAAGCACTTGTACCGTTTCTAGATGTGCCGATTAGAAAATTGGTCAGCACGTACATATATATATATTTACTCGGTTAGTGTTAGTACTAATTGTTAGTATTTAGTTTTAATCGGAAAAGTTAAAGTTATAATAATTTAAATAAAGTTAAATAAAGTTAAAAATATAATTATTAAGCATCAGAAGTGCGTATTAATTATCGCTAAATACTCAAAACAATATGTAATACTATATATGTAACTTATATAGAAATAAAAAAAATAAAAAAAAAATTTGTATTTAATATGGCGTTTGGTCGCTTTAACGGCATGCGTTGATCAAACTGTTTGAAATAGGTGAAAATAATATACTACGATATTGTTCACTACTAAAAGATTTACAAAGCAACTTTTATAGAAATAAATGTATGTTGTATAGAAATCACAATAAACAATGTTTTAGTAATTAATACGTCGTATTAATTATAGGCGTATTAATTATATTAAATATAGGCGCTTTATCGGTATTTACTGATCAAATTGCTTGCAACAGGTTCGCGGAGTCTACTACTACATTACTTGTCTTCTTAGTACAATAGTTATCAATCCTAAAAGTTCTCGAAATCAGTCTAGAATAGAATATGTTTCAATACAGAAACCCTGATAAAAATAACTTCAAAAATTAAAATACTTCTTATCTACTATGTCGCCCGGTGCTGACCAAACGATTAAAAAATAATGTGCTAAAATGTTCTAAGATAAAAGATCTACGAACCGATGTGAAACAATGTAGATACAGGTTGGATTTTTAGGAGGGATTTTATAGCCAAAACCGAAACTATGAGAAACTGATAAAAGTGGTATAAGGAGTCATGAACTCTATTTATGATAAAACAAAAATTGCATGGTTACTAGTTTTTAATAGGATATTAAGGGTCTACGAAATATATATCTATCGTGTAAGTAAAAATGTTACATATCTTAAGGTTTAACTAACGCGTAAGAAATCTCTGGCGGTTGCTAGTATTTTTATATTTGTAAATAAATGTATTGTTATGTGCTATACAACAATTAGCATAATGAACATTATTATGTAAGCCGTATTTGACAATAGTGTATAATAAAGTACAATCAAATTATTACTATGTATTTCGATCAGCAACTCTTCAGACACTTAGCTGCAAACTTAGCGACAAATGCACCTTCAGCTGAAGCGATTAATCGAATAGAGTTGAGTGCATTTTAGAGGCAAAAACCGCCGGACGCTTCTAGCGTTGTCAAACCTGATATCACGTTGGAGCCTTGCTATTGTTGGTATTCTTCGTAATTTCAACTTCCTAAGATATCTGTCGAGATTGACTGGAATTAGCCCGTTAATGGATAAATTTAACTTTTAGGATAGTTTCCGTGGATGTCATCGTCAATCACCATCATTATTTCAACTAAAAGTCATCCACTGTTAGACATAGGCAAAGGCTTCTCGCCTTTCCATCTCCATCACCTACTGATGGAGTGTGCCAAGAACAAGATCGAAAGCGAGTCGCTGGTGAATAGCATAAATTTAAACTGTCAAGATATAGGTGTTTTTCACAGCATTTTGGCAGAACCTTATTCAGATGGTGCCAAGATGTTGTATGACCTTGTAGTGCTAACTCATCAGCGACTCTCTTGATGTGATGATATAAAGGATGGGGTACAATGGGACTGATATATTCGGTAGAATAAAAGTCCCAAAGCCAAAAAAAAAAAAAACCTTCACTAGTTCGTGGGTCCACTTAATTTGTTAACAATTCAATATGAATACTAAAGAATTTATCACTGCAATATAAAATTTCCTGCTTTATGAGTTCAAATCCGCAACGTAAGTTTAAAAACATTGTAAAAAAAAATTGGTAGAAATTAAAATTATATTTCCAGACAGTCCAGGTAAAGTTCGAAGTTTCTGTAAGCGAAGCGTGATCTCACTGATCTAACTACTGATAATATTCTCCCTCTATCCTAGACGCTCTAAGCGAATTAGAAAACTTTAACGATTTAAAATCGCTCAACGCCGACGCTTGTAGCATTATATAGCAAATTCGTTAGGAGCATCGCGGCTTGTGGCCCTCGCATAAAGTGGTAGGTAAATCTATATACAATTAATATATAAAAATGTTTGTTTCTTTATTTTACTGTTAAAAGTTTATAATAGGGTTATCAAAGGTTATCAAGCATTAAGTGAATTTCTACAGTAAACCGATCATTTGGCTACTAAACTCTATAAAACGTGTATTTGTTACACTTCACATTGACGAAAATGCCCACATAGACAGAAGCCATAAAAAAAGTGATGCCTGGAAGTGACTCTGTGTCTGTGCAGTCACTAAATTATTAATATAATTATTAATTGCAAATACATATGTGTACAGATGAATAAAAGATAGACCCGATCGAGTTACTTGCCAGCTCTTCTCGATGACTGGGATGTTTTCCAAACCGGTAGTAGAGATTTGAGGTTCATAAGTGCCTTCTTACTTCTTAGGGCCTACGTTGAATAAAGCGTGATTTTGATCTTTGATATCGGTTTGTCTATGCGTTCCTTAGTTATTCATCCAATTGCGATAATGGTGAGTTTTTGTGCGCACACTTGCAAATGTTCTGGATTAGTATAATCAGTATAAAATAGGTGGTCGATTTTGAGTTGATTCATTTCGAAGGTAACAGGAAAAAAGTCGCCGGCAAAAGGTAATAGAAAATTAAAAAACACTCATTCCTAACTAATTACGTCTATGTTCAATAAAGAAATAATATCAAATGGAGGTCATTACTCGTTTTAACTTATCATTATGGTAGGTACAGTCAATAGGAAGTCAATAACTACCAATACACTAGCTATGTTCGGCGGTATACGATACACGATCGACCGATACTAACTAAGCCTTACCTTTGTGATGCCGCTGGGAACGGTAGGGTTACCAACAGCATTTAATTCATTTTAAATCTTCCTAAAACATTATATTATTAGGATTTTTTTAGGGTAAGCCTTAGAAATACGTTGAATGAAATGTTTGACAAAGACAAGCATAGAAAACAAAATTAATTTACCATTAAATTATCATTAAATAATGGCAAATTACTGACAACTATACAGTGTTAACAAATATTTATAACAATAAATATGTCTATGACAATATATGTAATGAAAATAATACAATGTAATAAATAGTTTGGTCTATTTTCAAAGTTTATTATATTATTTATCACACAAATAATATGGCTTCTCTTAATTTAAATTATTTAACGCTTATTCTTGCTCAGTGGTAATGTGCTTAGGAATCAGCATCGATCAACGTAGGAAATGGTAGGAAAAAAAGTAGAAAATGGTGCTAGTGTTTTCGTAATGCCTGTGTGGTTAGCTACTAAAATCAAATTGAAAATCTATCACAAAGCATATATAGGTATGTTCCAGCAGCTGTATTTAAAAGCCAATTTATATATATAATAAAATTTTAAGTGTCTGTTTGTAATGTAAAAATAACACATTTTTACTAAATTAATATGGAAGTATACACGACTACCTATAACCAATAACCAATTTTTAAATTTTTTGTCTATCTGTCTGTTCGTTCCGGCTAATCTCGGAAACGCTTGGACCGATTTTGACGTGACTTTCACTGAGAGATTGCTGATTTTATTTAACTTAGGCTACTTATATTTTAGAAAAAGAACCCTGCACAAATAAAATAATAATCATTTTGAAACCGGCAAGCAACGGTCACCATAATACCGACGGCATTCTGTAGCCCACGCGAGCGAAGCCGCGGGCACAGCTAGTCCATCTATAAGCTTAAGGCCTAATCATCTAAAACAATGTCATCTCTTAAGAGGAATTCAGGCAGCAAGACATTTAAAACATACGTTTTAACATAAATCTTTTGCTCTCGCGCTTTAACCGAACGACCGAACAGAGCACAAAAGAGGCAACTGCAGCTCGAACTGATTATATTCTTAACATTTTCGTATTCCCCTATTTCCTCCTCCAAAACTGGAACTTAAGAAGTATTTTAACTAAACCCATAAGTTTTTCTTTTAAGGTTTATATTCTTCAAAATTATTTGCTGTGTCTGATAACAGTGGAGTAACTTTAAAATTTTAGTCATTTTAGAAAGCTATAACATTTTATTGAAAAACAAAAATAAATAGGACCATGGCAGCGGCAGAAGTATATTGTATAGAATAAAAATATTTACTCTATTATTATTATTTAAAAATAAAACATAGTAATATGTTAGTATGAAGAAAATACCTCCGCTATTTCCTCCTAACATGAGATGAAACATATTATCAAGTACTAGCTGAGCTCCATGGTTTCACCAATTTTTTTCAACCAACTCTCCACGGCTCCCTATTTTTATTCCACTTCCCGTACTTGCCTACTGCTTGCCAGATTTCTTGACTTTTATAGTTACTACTCCGCTCCTTAGGGTCGTAGCGTGAAGTTATATAGCCTATACTATTTCACATTCCTATTCCTCATTCAACAATTTTTTAAATTTGACTTGTAGTTCCAGGGATTAGCGAGTTTAAACAAACAATCAAACAAAAAAACGTATTGTGTTTTTTATGAAACCACGATGCAAGTAAAACTTTTTTTCGGTTTGTAGGCATTTAACTTTAACTTAAAAATATTTGGAAAATTATTTGATTTAGTGTATTAAAATTGCGTTTTTTAAATCATTGAATCGTTGTCAACTTCAATTATTCTATCAATAACTTCATCTTCGCCTAGAGTCTCACAGTTCCCTATTCCACGGTCAGCTGTAATGCGACATGCGATAGATGAGCGAAAATTTTTGGGGCGATAGAATGAAAGTTTAACTTTAAAAACTCTTCAGCTTTGTTATATTAGTATAGATAAACAATACGTACTGGATATTGATTTAATTTAATTAAATAACAATAAATATCTTTTTCTTTGTTAACCCTATGGCAAAGTGCATGCGATACGAGACAAGCTTTGTTTTGTTATTTGCCAAACATATGATACTCTCAGACATGGCTTTTCAAGTTGCATGCGATTGAATTCATAACTTGTATTAACATCTTAGAAACTGACAACTATTTATGTACTGATTCCGCACGTGTCCAATTAATTATTTTTTCACTGAATCGATAAACACGTGTCATCGATTTTGGTAGATTAAACTACTATTCATCTATTGTAGGCGGAAGCACTAAAATTTCTGATAAATTATTTACGATGGATTTTCGCAAAGTAACGCCTTCGTCAATTAAATATTGTGAGTAATTAAAAAATAGTGAATTTAAAAAAAAAGTTTGTACGTGTCAGGAATTTATACTTCTTTGCCTTAACAAAACATAAATCACTACAAATATTTTGTCCCGCCTGCCGATAACATGATGTAGTTAACCGTCAAGGAATGTTTATAATGTAAATTCATTTTAAAGATTTTTTGTATTGTGTAAAATAAACGGTCTATATATAAACAAAAAAAGCACTAAAATGAATTCACATTATTATATGCATGGTTCCCGAGCAGCTCTCAATTTTACCCTGCTTAAAAGCGACAGAACTCCAAAAAAAATTCTTGCCACATCTAAATCTTTCATTGGCTAAGTGCAAAATCTGGTATCGCTTATAAATATATTTTGTAGCGCACGCACAACAATTAAATTATCATAGGGAAGTCACCGCACGCGACCGTTGAGTTATAGAGACGGGCTAGATCGAATATAGTGGGAGTCAGAAAACGTAACAACTTATAAAATGAATAATTATTGCATTAAGTTACCAATCGCTTTCTGATAAGTAAAGATTGTTATTTTGTCATTAATCTTAATGTAAAATGTTTATGTTAATTGGGTTTTTCACGCGAAAACGTCTTTAAATTTGCTTCCAAAACTGACGATAACAACTTTCGTTAAGATTTATCGTTTGTGTATACAAAACGTTAGTGTGGAATAGTTATTGTGAATATAATTATGGTATTAAGTTTAAAAACTAAAATAAAATAATAAAATGTCGGCCCTTACTCGTCAAAAAACAAAATCAAAATATAAAAATCTTATACGTTTGAGAGGGTTTCTCAACAGAAATCCAGTGATACCCTAAAAACATCATATGATAGAGCCAAACAGTGCCGGGAACTTAAAAAGCATCCGAGTGGGCACGTATTCACGTAAAATACTTGGCTGTGGCCTCGACATAGCCACAATACGTTTTTTTTTACTTTTTAAGTAACAACAAACTGAAGAATAGTTAATAAAAAATAAAGACTAACATCTTAAGGAAAATGAAGAATATGAAATTGGATGAAATTTTATAACTATATAGACAAAGTTTTACTTTTCAAGTTTACCTATATAGGTGTGTATTCATTTTATTTTTGTAAGACACCTAGATATGGTCCAATAAAGAGTAATTAAATCAATCTGTAATTTTTTTTTAATCTTCTCAAAAATCGAATATTTTAACCTTGTACTTCTTTAGTGTATCAATCAATGTTGTGTTTTCAATCAATATATCCTTTGTCTAAGCCCTCAACTCCCACTATTTACAATTATCGTAATGTCTTATCTGGTTATAACTCAACAAATTAATTTACAAAACCTTTGACGACAATGTATACGAGGCACCAGATGAATGACTATAAAAAAATATCTGTCATAAAAGAATTGAATAACATTATAGTTCAGTTAGGTGGTTTGTCGTCGAGGGTCGAGCGGGCTGGGTGGCTGACGTCAATTACCGGAGTTATAGCCGGGACAGATCGTGAGCTGGGGCTGTGTCGCGCGCGGAATGCATGTAAGGTGCGCGATCAACCACGACCGACGTAGCGCGGCTCGGAACCATAGTGACCTGGAAATTAGACTCTTTAATACTCGTACTGAATATTGTTACATTGTATCTCAAATGTATAATAATATCTTAATTACACATCAATATATATAAATATATACTAGCTGTTTCCCATGATTTCATGCGTGTTAAATTTAGAGTCTATCAATGTAGGAGGGACAAATTGTCTGCCGATTTCAGCAACAAACATTAAAGCATTAAAGCCGATAAGATTTTTATTAATTTCAGAATTTCTGGAATTTTCATCCCATCTTTATATGAAGCTAGCAGTGATAGCAATTTTCGGCGATCTGATGGAGCAATACAATTTGGTAAATAATTAGCAATAAATTAGCTACAAACTTTTATTGAATTCTGCTAATTTGCCCCTGCTTCCTTGATAGACCTATAAATTTATTCAAACAACTCTCCACTGCGCCGTCACGCGTCAACAACCCATTTGTGTAACATATTGTTGTTCACACTTCCCGTAGTACCTACAGGTTGCCAGATTGCTTGACATTCAGGGTTACTGCTTCGCTCCTTAGGGTCTTAGCATAAAGTTATATAGCCTACAACCTTTCTTAATAAATAAACGTTAAAAGGCAAATCTGACTGGGAATTCCGGATATTAGCACGTCCAAATGAACAAAAAATAATGCCTTGACATATATAATATTAGTATAGGTTATATCGACACCTATCATAATTAATAAGCTTTTTTATGTTGATAGGTAATAAAAATGTACGTGTAACCATTACTCGCGTTTGAAGTAATACTTCTTTGACCTTGTAGCAGATATTAGGATTCTGTTAAAAAACAAATAAGTCATGGTAGAATTTAGAAATATTTATTTAGGCCTCTATCTGACTAGCGTTCGAGCGTGCGAGTTCGTCTAACACTTCATCAACGCTGACGCAGCGTGCACGCGCCATTGTGTGGCGCGCTTGTTGAACGAAGCAGTCGCGCTGCGTCGTCGCTATGCTAGCGTCGCGTTATTTTCCCCTACAAGAAAGCACGGCCGCGGCGACGTGAGCGCTGCATTATGAAGGCGCGCGACAGGAAACTCCGCGTGCGCGCAGCGTCAGCGCTGGTTAAAAGGTTGGACGAACGCGCACGCTCGACAAGCGTTAGTATGTTAGCGGCCTTATTCATAATATAATTTACACTCTTATTTACACTAAATATTACAACTTTTTTTTTTCAATGAAAATACCTATAAATCTCAACATGACTTATTTACTTTTTAGTAGAATTGGAATACCTGCTACAAGGTTTTTTAGGTTTTTACATGGTTTGCTACAAGGTTAAGTTGTTAAAAAAAAGGTGTGTGTGCGATTCACACACGATAGAAGTGAAACTTCATTTTAAAAGACATTTTCTATTTTATTTAAACAGTGTGCAACACCGTCATTTACTCTCTCGCTCTGGCTCACACAAAGAGGAGAGACCGATGTGCTTTAAACATTTAACATTTAACGTTTAACGTTCAACGCTTGGAAGTCGCATAAGAAGTTTCACTTCAAAAATATTATTATTAAAATAGTTACTATTAGTATTGAATTATATAAAAATAAATACAAACAATTTTGACTACAGATTTTAGTGAACGTTATTTCCGTCCGCACAAAAAACAGAGTCCTTCTCAAGTCATGGCTCCTAAAGAGTTTTAAATTAAAAAATCACGATCAAAAACTTTTAAATTTTACGACGCATTTTACATTGGATTTCAACATACCTACGTAATGAAACTCCTAAGGCTTATTGACGGGACAACTCTCAGCCTAAACCTGTGGTCTAGAAGTATGTTTTATTTTTCATAGGTTAAAGCGTTTAGACACATTCTCACCTGATGTTAAGTGACGATGTAGCCAAAGATGGTAAACACGCTAAGTCTAATGGAGGTTGGGTGGGTAGTGAGGTTCAAGTGTAGCTGCCGGAACACACCTATAGGTGATTGGCGACAGATTTTCCACTTAAAAGTGTTAGCTAGCCAGGCGGTTTCTATCACTTTGCTAGGGTTTCATCACTTTGTTTACCTTCGCCGAAAGCTCAGTCTCGTGGTAGGGATTCGAATCCACCTCGATTGACGCGGTGTCCGTATACGCTACCGTTGAGCTATCTTTTGTTCCTGAGGAGTTCCTTATATAGCCACAAAAAAAGCGGGTTTAAAAATTCCGCCGGCCCCGACGGTAACAGGAATGAAGTACTAAAATTTCTTTTTTCCCGATAACCTCATAGCTCTTTTGGTCTGCATCTTCAATGTAGCCATAGCCAACTGCTATTTTCCAGCAGTCTGGAAAAAAGCTATAGATGTAGGTATTCACAAGCCCGGCAAAAAAGCTTCGCTTCCCGATAGCTATCGCCCGATCAGCCTTTTAAACACGCTAGGGAAACTTTACGAGCAGCTCCTTTTGAACCGTCTCTTAGACGACAAAAATGTATACCTGCCCGAACAATTCGGTTTTCGCGCCCGACACTCGTATACACATCAAGTGCACCGCCTCACGGAGCACATCCCGAGTAACTTCGCCAAAAGTAACATCGCTCCCGCCCGCACGCTTGCGGTCTTTTGCGACGTAGCTAAGGCCTTCGATAAGGTCTGGCACGCCGGACTAGTCCACAAGTTACATAAATTAGAAGTCCCGGATAGGCTAATACATATAGTCCGCGATTACTTAAGCGACCGCACCTTCCACTACCGAGTGGAAGGAGTACTCTCCACCGCCCACCCTATACGCTCAGGCGTCCCACAAGGCTCCATTCTGGCGCTTTGCCTATTCAATTTGTACGTCAGCGACCTCCCGAAACCCCCCGGGGTCGAGGTAGGGCTCTACGCTGACGACACAGTCATATACGCGTCAAACAGACACAGGAAAAATAATTGTGAAGTGAAACTTCTTATGCGACTTACAACGCGTTAACCGTTTAACGCACATTATCGGTCTCTCCTCTTTGTGCGATCCAGAGCGAGAGAGCAATATATTATCGGTCTCTCCTCTTTGTGTGAGCCAGAGCGAGAGAGCAAATGTCGGTGTGTATGTATATTGCACACGGTTTCACTTCTATCGTGTGTGAATCGCAAACACGAGGTGTGTTTTTATATTTTTATGACATAATTATATTTAGTTTTTTAGTTTTTATTTATTTCAATAAAGACATAAAACGTGATTTCATAAATGACCGATTTAATTCATAATAAATGTGTTTTAGAATGTACAACCGTTGGTTTTGTTTGAGAGAGTTACCGAAGCACTTCACCTCACATTTATCACGTACTGCTTTGTGTGGCCAAGTTATGGATCTCTATTCAAATGCAGTGGGAAACATTCAAAGCTGTTGCGTACGGGACTTATACCTAGTAAAGTGTATTAAATTGGTTAGAAAATAATAACTTTAGATAATAGTTAAATAAACAGTAACTTATGTTCAAGAGTTCGTAAGGGGTTTATATACCTCACAAGCTCTGCCCCACGGTTTCGTTCACGTTAAATGTATTCCACCAACTCTCCATCACGCCGCGCTGCCTGCAACATGTCTATATCCTATCGTTATCTTCAGTTCCCGTACTTGCCTACAGCTTTCTTGATCGCTTAACCTTCTTGGTTACTGCTCTGCTCCTTAGAGACGTAGCGTTAAGTTATATAGCTTATTAGCTTCCTTAATAAAAAAAGCTCTAAAATTCAAATTATATACAATATTTTTTACTTTAACCGGTAGGTCTATTGTCAAGAGCGTTCAAACAGACAAACGATCTCTTGATTTTTATAATACATATAAGAATCTATAGATTTAGTAAAAATAAAAACAAAACAAAGATATTATTAATGTTGTTAAATATATTTTGATGTTTAAATGTCTCATCACGTTGTATTTGAAAATTACAGTACAATTTTATTAGTCTAACCGTTGTTCAGTTACAAAAACAAATATACAGACATACAAAAAATGTAATGCATATTCGTGATGAGTGTACTATATGTACGTGTACATAGTACATTAAGAATTTATGGAAAACAGAAAAGAACATTAAATCATGTAGGTACATATTTTTTTTATTTTTATTGTTCCAATATATCAGGTTAACATTTGTAAAATGATAATATTTTAATTACAATATGCATATAACTTACCGAAGTACCGTATTATTCTACTTTAAAATATTTCTTTTGTATATCCACAAAAATAACGTAAAATGTAGTAATATATAAGGAAAACAATTAAAAAAAATTATATACTCGATCAAGCATCTTACAGGCGTTTCTCGATTACAAATGTTTTCCGAACCGGTGGAAGTGAGTTCACATTAATAAGTGCCTTAGGGCCTAAATTGAATTGAATTTAATAAAGTATTATATTGAAGAAATAAAAAAATTATATCACAGCAGTGAGCAAATCTATTACACAAATACACGAACGCGTGTGATAGCATTCGTTCGACCATTGTCATTGGGCGATACAATCCGAATAAAGCCGAATAGAGCCGAATATACCGATACGCATCTCCCGGCTGCGCCGGCGCATGACATAGATAATCTAAACCACCCGCAGAGCAAGCACAGATATTATATAGCCAACTTAATAAATGCCCATTAAAATAAATTGTTTGCCATTGTTGGCTTCCGATTCGCAAGCTCCGTATGTCTGATTGCATACCGTAGGCCGCGCGCACACACAGCCGTGCTGGACATCGAACATGAAAAATCTTTTCTATCAATCACTTCTTTTATCGACTAATACGATCATAACATCCTTGCGTGCCTGAGGTTTGAATCATAAAGGAAGTATTTAATCAGAAACATACCTAAAGTGGGGTAGGTAGGGCAAAATTCACTAATTATTGAACTTAAAAATATATCAACAATAACATTTACATACATATTCAAATAATACCAAATGACGTCACCTTGGAATCGATCCCACGACTCTGTGGAAACTCCACCGTGTTAGCCTACATGTCTACCATTAGACTATATTAACTCCGAACTTATTATTTTATATTTAGATAATTTACGAAGAACTGCAAATTCGATACTTGCCCTATGCGAAATTTCTGGTTGGGACGCCTCTGTATTAGATAGACCAAATATTATCGTGCACCATATTTAAACAACTAAAGTATAACAAGATCGAATTAATTAATTGATAAATATTCTGATCAGTATTTATTTTCCTTTTTTTAACTTTCCTTTTCTCGTTAGACAGGATCACCTTTTTCAATTAAGAGGCGTCATTTGCTTCTTTGTACAAGATGTACATCGGACAGGCTGAGATGTTTGATGTCCGTCTAGACATTTGTTATCCAAGTGGTCTGCGACCGCCCACGTCCACTCTCTCCTGTTGCATGGAAAGGTACTTCCTCACTTCGTGGTCAGTGTGCGTTCGTATTTCGTATCCGTACTATCTTAACCTGGACTCCCAAAGCTTTTATGAAGCAACGATGACTCATTGGTTATCCTGACGGACCTGGCTACCACCCTTAAGTTGAAAATCTGTCGCCAAGCACCTATATGTTTGTTCCGCCAGTTGTACTTGAGAGCCAGTTTCCCCACTATCCTTGGAGTGTCACCATCTTGGGCTACATCGTCACTTTACATCAGTTGGGATTGTAGCCATAACGCTAAACCTATAAACGATAACAAAAGATTTTCAATGTGATCAGAATTGATTATTTCAACAAATTAGAAAGTATGAATTAGTCATTTAAAAACCATTTTGAAACTATCTTGAGGATATTTGCATGAGGATATGTCTTTTGTCTTTTTTGTCTGAGTACCATTTGACTGCATTTTGCTTATGAATGAATAAGACCAAATATTAAAAACTGTGTGGTTATGCAGCATATAACTATGTATAAACAATCTTAAAAATACCGCAATCCTGTTGCCAGTCATAATAGTTTGCTACTCCTGAGGACTGAGTTAGAACGTCTCTTGTGCCAATACGTGCTAACAATAATTATCTTTGGATCGCAACACAGCAGCGCGAGCTGCTTTACGGCAGAAATATGTTCAGCGGTTATGCTTCCACAGTCGAATCTTGCACAAGCTCTACCACTCTTAAAGACTGCATAACTACTACAAATAGCAATTTAAAACATCTTGATATTGTCTCCCGAAACAAATAGGCCCACGTAAAATTATATAGTACCCTAATGCTAAAACAGAAGATATATTTTGTAAAAAATTCAAAAGTGTGTTTAATTGAAACTATAAAATCAGCTCTTCCCGTGTGCAAAAGACCTTATCTCCGCTCTATCTATAAATATTCTGTATAAAGTATTGATGATAATTTATGCCTCGAACTATGAACATAAAGAATTATAATAGCCCGACCACGGTTTCATTTGGCGCGGACAATTAAGTTCTGAATAAACATTAGCTTTGTATAAATCATGTACGGCTTCAGGGGATGCAGCACGATTTTAATTTATACGAAATTCTTGCTAATTCGACCTTTCTTCTATTTCATTTCATAGATTAATAACGTTTTATGTGTCCTTTTGTTTCGCTCGTCGATTGCATCATAAATTTTTAATAGGAATTAATTCAACGTAGTACTTTTTGTAAAATGATGGCATCTTACTAATTTTTTATAGGTCTATTCTTGATAATTTTAGCATTTGGTCACAGTCTGGTCAAATGTTAAGCAACGATGTGACCCAAGATGTAACAGCCTAATAGAGGAATTGGCTCTCATATGCAGGTGCCGGAGCACCTGGTGGCAGATTTTCAACTTGCTTGTTCTTCACCGAAACTTCAAGTTCATTGCGAGATTCGAGGGGTATCCGCGGTATGCGTACACTCTACCACTGAGCCATCATTGCTTCAATCACTTTCAATTCGACATTTATTTGCATCTATTTTGTGTGACTGTGGCTGACTTAAATCTTGCCAGCCCAGTTCTTCTACCAGTCGCCGCCAGAGTCCTTCGTATTCTCCAAGAGTACGTGAATGGCTGTCTCTTTCTTCCAGGCACACACGCGCAGGCACACTCGGCACAAGTGATGTTCTGCCTCACCTAGATTAAAAAGATATTTGTTAAAGTGTCCGTGTCCCGTTGGGACCCCGGTGATTATTATGCTTTTTGGTTAATTGGAATGAACCTTAGTTGTACAAAATTACTAAACTTTATTCATTACGTAAAAAATCTGAATATAGGATAAATTAATGAAAGGTTATGGAATTAAAACAATGGATTACGCAAAAAAATCCCGACAAAATTTCTTGCTGAAGTGCTTTTAAAGTCTTAGTAACATTAAAGTTTTTTTACCAACGCATTTAATCTAAAAGGTATCATGACTTTCACTATAATCTTAGATGAACCTACTTTAACTGGTTCAGTCCATTCTCTGAATTCGACTATTGAAATATGTCAACAAACCATGACTAGAACCCGAAACAAATTCGCGCATCGTGACTGATTTCTATGTGAGCAAAATTCTAATCGATTCGTTAAAATTGATTTTATGTAAATTTTTAAAACTCTTTAAAAACATGCCTACTTTTTGCCGTTTTTACAACTAGTGTCAATAATAGCCTAGACGAAACATTCCTAGAAGCAATATTTGATATCGTTTTAAAAATAAATTCGGCACAAGCTGATTGGTATCTGCAAGCAGTCTAACGGAACCATCAAACTGTCGTTTCAACAGTGGACATTTTGTTTTTTAGCAACCATTCTAGATCCGTGAGTTCTGAGAAAATCATTTGGACAGATATCGGTATTTAGTAAGAGGAAAACTTATTCCGTTTACTTATACAATGTCCAAGTATTTTCATGCTTGTTGTACTCAATGACTTCAATATTTTATTATTGCAGAGTTTTTTATTCATTTCGATATACTTTTGTATATTTACCGCAACTACAAGGTCGCTGTGTATAAATCAAATTTACAAGAGAACTAAAAAACTATTTCAACTAATAAAAAAATAACTTATTCATATTTAAAAACTAATTATTATTGGATAACGAGATTATTTTACTGCATAATTTGTTCCTTGATTTAATTACCAGTTAAAAAAATAGTTTCATTTTTATTCTTCCGAAAGCAAATATTTTACATCGCAGTTTTTGCAAGTGTCGACATCTATACAATGTCTGTACTCATTCCATCAAATATAAAAGGAGTGTTCTGCTAATATGCAAATGTTGATATGACTCCATTGATGAAGAGTCGAACGTTTACCAATAGTTGTCATAATAATCTGGCAGCTCACAGATACCACGGCAAAAGATTCTAATTACGCCATGTAGAACATACACTGACAGATTTCGAAATGGTTGCCGCCATCCAATTGGAAGTAGATGCACTACGACCATACATTTATTCCACCTTTGGTTTTTAACATGTACCGCGTACCGGATTCGGAGAATTTAACAGTCCCTAATGAAAAGTAACGAAGATATATTTTTATATTTATATTTAGACGTACTTTAATAAAATATTTACCCATAACAATTATGGCTCTAAGTTAGTTTCGCCATCCTCGTGATAAAACCATGGTATTCTTATAATATGACATTATGTTTCGGTCAGTTGGCATAAATATTACAATCAAGTTGAAAATCTGCAGAATCTTTTTTTTTAAAGCAAGTGTGAGTTCTGTGACCTTTGTAGACGGATGAACAGTCCGCTTTTTTCGAGTTATGACTGGTAGGAAAAACATCGCCAAACGAGCTGTTAAACGCTAGTCATAATTTCTTCTATAAAATACTAGAGAACCAGCGCAAGTTCCTAAAATAGAGCCGGTCTCAAACTTACATTTGTTCGTGGTGCGTTTGAACTCAACCGGACATTCAGACTGAAGAAACTTATGGCACCATATCGGTCACCAAAGCCAGCATACTACACCCCGGTATACTCTGATCCAACAGATAAGTGTCGTGTCTCCGTGTATTTAAAAAAAGAATTCACCTACCTACACAAACTCGAACAGTATAAATGAAGCCCGGTGAAGCTCTAAAAGCCGTCTGAGGCTTCAGGGCCCTTACAGCTAACAGTAGAGTCAGATCGAGAAAAAAAAGGCTAAAACATTATGTAAATACAAAAATTTATACAAATCTTTACAGGCGATTCCGATAATCCGAATTTACGTTACATAACAATTGCTTACACTATTAAATAAGAATACGATTGTCCACTCTCCTGATTGTGTTTCTATTAATCTCTTTTTATTTATTTGTTTTATATTACCTATTTATTGTTTAATTTATATTCTTGTTTTTAACATTTATATTACCTCCAAGCTTGTCGGCTTACGCCTAAATAACATCTCGCGGCAATATCTTTCATTATTATTTACTAGCTGTGTCCGCGGCTCGCGCGGACTACTAAAAAATGTTTTTTTTTTTAAATGTGGAACCCTAATTATTTTTATTTATTTCTTATAACATCACCTATCTGTTATCTGTGGGGTGGTGTGATACCACACCACATACTCGTAGCATCAGCTGAGTCTGTCCCATTGCCAAATTATGTATGTGGGCTTAAGTTTTAAAATGTATTTATCATGTAAATTTTTTTGCTATAATTTCTATTATTATTATCAAAAGATAAATATTTTTTTATTCATATGTTTTAAAAAGTTACATAAAAAAACACAGGGCTGCCCAAACCCAAGCCCGCATTTGTTTTTGCCTCCCAACAGCTGTGGGGGTCACCTGCTTTTTTTTTTCATTTTGATTATTATTAAACTATGCTGTTTAATAATAGTCTAATAATAGTGTGTAAGCAAGTATTAATGACTATAAATGTGACACGAAATTATAAACCACCTCTAAAATTGACAGCTTTGTATTAACAAAAACTATAAAATATTAAGTTAACTAATACAATACATTTGTTTTAACATAAACTGTTTAATAATATCGAAAGGGTTCTCAGTTATTGTTCAGGTCATAATATAGAAAATCGACAATGTAAAAGGTCAAGAAGATACATAGGTCTCGTAAGTACAATAATATGCATATTATTTGCATTAAATTGCATTTTACAATTGTTAATTAGAACTCGGTATGTAACATTATTTGCATTGTTAAATATTAGAAAAACGGATAAAATATTTCGATGAATTCAAATTGGTTAATTTGCTGGATGGTAGACCACAATACAGCAAGTGTTACTTCCACCATATTAGCAAGCATCGGCATGTAACGTTCCGGGATCGGCCGCTCTATATCCATTAACGAACCCGTCACAATAACTCTCTTGTGTTTAGTTGCGTTTCGAGATTAGCCATTGGATATACTACGAAAAGCTTGCACACCGGCATGACAGCGACGATCAGCGATGAATTGCCGGTCTGCTAATCATCAATTGTACTGGGCTGTCACTTTACCGTACTTCTATAGTATTAAAAAAACAATTTGAAAAGTAACTGATATCGTCCGAAAGCAATCAACGCGTCCATCATTTGATCCATTAGATCAATAAATTAGTCTGTGCTTCAATGAATGAATACATCCTCAAGATATTTCAAGAAACAAGATTTTTTTTTCTTTTTGAAGCTGTGATGGCTCAATTGTAGTGTGTCTGACTTCGCGTCGATTGACGTGAGTTCGAATCCCTTCAATGAGCCTGAGCTTCCGATGATGGAAAACATGGTGAGGAAACCATAGCATGTTGATAGGGATTTTTCTAATGTCCGCCTGGCTAGCCACCCTCAAGTTGAAAATCTGTCGCCAAGCACCAATAGGTGTGTTCCGGCAGCCGCACTTGAGAGCCAGTCTTTCACTAGGTTTAGCATGTTATCATCTCGGGCCACATCGTCACTTAACATCAGGTGAGATTATGGCCACTACACCAAAACCTATAACGTTAACAATAAAAACATAACATGGTGGTATGGCATTTTCAAACACGCCTGGATAAATACCATCCTTAAGCCGTAATACCTGTCAGAGTATTCCGGAAGCCGAACTACAGAGCCAACTCCGACGCCGGTCAAAGTATGTCACCATCTTCGGCTACAACGTCCCTTAACATCAAAAGAAGTTGAGGTCAAATAAAATAAATATGAGTATAGATGTAAAATAAACTACATAGATTTGTAGAATTAGAGCTTAACTTTACTTACCTAGTTTTTTATACAAATAAGCAAAAAACGTATATATTAAAACTACCGTAACGGCCAACTAAACCGCGACTACTAAGTATAAATTAATCTCGACCAGTGCTTATATCGAGTAATTAGATCGCCCCATTAATGCTTCACCTAGACACGATTTCAGACTCCAAAGTTCTGTTATGTTAGCTTTTAAAGCGCGTACCAACAGTTTTAGTTAAAATTAAAAAGATATGCAGTTGTAATTATTAATAACTGAGGTTTCTCAAATATCCAGGGCCCACTTATCCAGGTTTCACTGTATTTGATTTATATGATACAAAAAACATTGCAGCGACGCGCCACGCCGCTAAAGTGCGTTTTGACCTTTAAGGCTGGTGTTACAAATGGTGGTTGTGTTTTACCACCCATAAATATTATACAATCTTTTTATACATTATAAATTCTATATTAATATGGTAAAAATCATGGCCCTTGTTTTTTGTATGTTAGAACGCGCTAACGTCTGGAACAGGTAGTTAAAAAACCGAGCTTCCACTTTTTATAACCCATTTATTAGGGAAGCTAAGGCTATATAACTTCACGCTACAACTCTAAGAAGCTAAGCATTAACCATGAATGTCAAGCAGTCTGGAAAGCTGTAGAGTACGGATACTTAGAACAACGATAAGTTTAACACGGGTGGAACAGTATGACACATCCAGTAATTAATATATAATATCTCTTTCAGATCTCACGATTTAGTTTAGTATACCATATGTGGAACGAGTGGGTTTCGCGTTGCACGTTGCCGACCTAATAGTATCATTTAATTGTCTTGCGAAGGTTCTAAAGAAAGTATATCTTGATGTTACCTTTCCTATATGTATTACCTGAATAAACCTTTCCGTTAAAAAAATGTACTGTAGGCATTATCGAAGTTGAAGGACATTGATCTTAACAGTCAGACACAATGTCAAAAATCAGACACAGTGTCTCATAATTATCGGCTTTTAGGATCAGTCACTGCATATTTTGTCACGTAGTGAATATTACCGTAGTTTTGTTAATGGATTGCCAAAATGGAATACGATTGTCGAAAAATAGACCAATCGTACGCTTATGCAAACTTGCCATTATTTATTCCTTTTTTAAAGTGATTAGATTCATTCAAATTCAAGCGATTGTTGGTAAATGATCCTTACTAACGTCAAATACAACAAGTCATTCCAACATCGTTTTGAAACCACATTCCACCGGTAGCACTCTTTAATTAGATGTTCTAATTCCTCCCACATTTTTATTCGGAACCGTCGAAACACCTGTCATGTCACTCTTTAATTCAGCATCTTAATTGGACTGTCAATAATGTTTGACAGATTTTACAACTGGTAAATAATCTTATAATTTTATGTTTAATTATTTATTAGATAAATCATTATCAACAAACGTGTTTATAATTTGGATTAAGATAATAAAATAAATAAAATTAACTATGATTTTAACCCAAAAACATAACCACATTAATAATATAAAAGTGTATGTTGCTTTGTCTGTCTGTCTGTTTGGTAACTTTACACGGCTAAACCTCTGAACCGATCGCAATTTAATTTGGTATAGAGGTAGTTTGCGACTTAGAGTGGGGTATAGTACGAAAAACACCCAGGCGATGTCACGGAAAACGGATGGGCTGGCAGACGTTGCTCTGTCCTTTCCGTTACTCGACTACAACGCCACCTACCGGATCCTAATATATCTATAAACCATCGTCTGGATAAAACTAATATATTGGTCGGTCAAGTCGTTCAGAAGTTACACGATCACTAACAGACGCACACAAGATTTTTGTATTATACTAGCTGTGTCCGCGGCTCCGCTTGCGTGGACTATAGAATGTCGTCCGTTGAGCACACGAGCGAATCGCTCTGCCCCCGCTCAAAATACGCAAGACAAAAATGCTTATTGTGGGTGATCCTTAGAAAATAATTATATGCTATCGCTGACATCTTTGTAGGTCTTTTTAAGTCTAATAATTACGAAAAACTTTAATTTGATATATCTCGTATGGTTTACTCAGTGTATGCTATTTAAGCGCCCCAAGTGATGATGATGTTTTTCCAAATTGATTCATCATTGTCGTCACTGCTTATTTCGTATGTTACTTTATTATACAAAATATATCCAAAATATATAACCTGGCCCGATAACATAGTATGAATTAAAATTGTACAAATGTATATGACAGACAGACAGAGAGACGTTGAGTTTTATAATATGTATACGTAGAAGATGCGTAAGACGTTAAGGAGTAGAGCAGTAATCATGAACGTCAATCAATCTGGCAAGCTATAGGTAGGCAACTACGGGATATGAGAACTCAAAACAACTATAAACTACACGGGTATGTTAGAGGCGGCGTGTTGGAAAGTTAGTTCAATAAATTTAACACGGGTGAAACCGTGGATTACACATAGTATATAAATAAAAGCTTATAATATGTTTCATTGCTGACCTTAATTAATTTTATAGTAGATGGTAAGCGCTCACAATTTCACGCTACGTTATCTTAAGTCACTAATTAAATCTTATTTGGAAGATAAAGATTACTAATGTGTTGACAGAATAAACAGCATTTACAATAGCAAGTGATTATTTATGTATCTGTTAATTGTAGTTGTGTACACTTTCATAAGAGAGTATTTGTAACAAAGTATTTACATGCATTTACTAGGTGCGCCCCACGGTTACAACTGTGTTAAGTTTATTCAACAAACTACTCTACCACGCCGCGCCGCGCCGTAGCCTATCGTTGTTGTCACTTACAAGCTTGCCAGATTGCTTGATGTTAATGGTTACTGCTCCATTCCTTAGAGCCGTAGCGTGAAGTTAAACAGCCTATACCAACCTTCCTCAATAAATAGGATATAACAAGCAAAAATAATTTTTCAAATATTACTGGTAGTTCCAGAGATTAGCGCGTTCAAACAAACAAACAATCTCTATCGCTTTATAATCAAATAATATGTACGTATTTATATATGCATTTATGACTGTATGTGTTACAATTTGATCACATTAATATGTTAAATGATATTCTTGTGGCTAACATGCTAAGCCTACAAGAGGACTAGCATGAAATTACAGGTCATTAAATTATCATCAATTATTATATTTAAGTAATATATAGTACGTAATAATAGTCACCGGAAAATGGTACGAACCGTTAGTTTATAAACAATCTAGTGAGGTTGTTAACTGTAGATAGATTGAGAACGGATACTAAAATTTTTAATCTAACATTAACATTTTCGGAGGTTTATAAACTAACTGTATTGGTTAGGTTAGGTCGAAACTGTAATCATAACGCACGAGCCGAGCGAGCGCAACAAACGAGCCGCGGCAGCAACAGACAAATGATAGATTCAAATTAGCTGTTAAAAATTCACATTTTTCAAGTCCTAGCATAATGATTTTGCTTATTAAATAGACATAACACAAGTTCACAATAGATTGGTTATAAACTAACAGTTCGTACAATTATTCGGTGATATATAGACGTATTATTTGGCAATAATTCAGTTTAGGTACTTGTAAGTTTTATTATATTTAGGTTTACAGTTAAGTGTTCGTAAGGTGGTGATAAGTCCATTATTTTACTATTTCAATATATCGTTTGTGTCCGACTGTCTATTGTGTGGATGTGGGTAATTCTCGGCTAAACCCATATAAGGTTGTCTATAATTGTGTACTTGAATCACAGACTTCACAGACTAGACATGAATTATCGGATGCCCACTTCGTGTAAAGCGTATGCGCCAGTGTCAATAATACAATCACTCGATTTTTATTATACCACGACGGCAGACAAGCTTGCGGTCCACCTGATTGTAAGCGGTCACCGCAGCCTATGGACGCTTGCAACACCAGCTTGCTACTCATGCGCGTTGCCGACCCTTTAAAAACTTATTCACTCCCTTTTTGAAGAACCCCAAACTGTAGTCCACAGCATGAAGTTCATTCCGGATCCGGAGCGTTCTGAATTAATATATAAATATCTCTTCAAAAATATCGGATTTTCGTACAAACTTTCATCCCCTTTTTCACCTCCTTAGGGGTTTAATTTCCAAAAATCCTTCCTTAGTGCTCATCTACAGCGTAAAAGGAACCCGCATGCAAATTCTTAAGGTCCTAGCCTCCGTAGTTAGGGCTGTGAGTTGATATGTCAGTTAGTTATCCTTTTATATAGATAGAAGATGACACGGAGTACAGATAAATCGCAAGTTTGGTGTTGACTGGCTATAGTATATTCACTATACAATATTTGAGTGACTACAGTACACACATTCAGCGGGTTTTTGATACTAATTCATAATTCGTTATGTCTAGTATATGAAACGTTGATAGCTCAGAGGTAGTGTATTCGAACAATAAAGACTAAGAGCCGTAGTTTGATTTTGAATAGCTTATCAACCTTCCTCAATAAATATATATATTTTTTTACATCTGACTGGTAGTTCCAGGGATTAATGAGTACAAAACAAACAAATAATCTCTTGAGTTTTATAATTTTAGTATAGATATAGCTTGCACGCGTTTCTTACGCAGTCATTATTTTCATCCCGTATTTTTTTATTCATATTATTAACAATTCATATAGTCGATCAATTTAGAAATGACATATAGTTCCTATGTACAATTTTCATTATATTAGATTGAATTTTTTTACTATTTCTAAAAGTATTATAAAGCATTATTCTAAAGTATAGTATCAGTTATGGAATGACATATACATCCCTTGTACAAAATTTCATCAAAATCCCCTGAGAATTTATTAAAAAGGTTTTTTTTGAACATTTCAAAAAAATATTTTTTACAATTCTTAGAGCTTATCAATTATTATTAGTTATTGAATGGTGCCTGTATCCCGTCCATAAAATTTCATTAAAATCTGTTAAAAATTCATAAAAATAAAAATAAGTTTTTTTTTAATCTGTTTCTGTATCTATCGTAAAAATTAAAACAGTACTACAGATTTATTAATATATATTTATAGCTATTAAATATATTATAGATTTGTCTTATGGTAAGCTACACACAGAACGATAATTTACGAGAATTTACGTATAAATCTAATAAGAACGAAGCAAAACATGGTCAGCCGCTACCTGAACTATAAATTAATATATCAAAGCATACAGAATTACTGAATCGTATGCATGTAGCAGTTAATTATGCATGCATGCTAACAAGGCCGGTGTTGCAACAGATAGAGACTGCCAATTTGTTCCCACACTTATGGTAAGGAGTGATGCGTGTGGCATGTTGTAAATTACGCATGTTAATAATTGTACTATCCGTGTGTTTATATCGCGTTTGAGTTTATATACTAGCTTTCCTCTATTCTTCCGATAACGTTCTTAAACTGAGTATAAGTCACCAGTATAACTGGTGGTGTAACTGAACATAAGATCCAGTCAAACTAGCGTGGCTTATCATTCAACTATCCCACGCTTGTTGTTATGCACGAGTAAATCGCGACCACTGTACACATGGTGGATGCTAAGCCCTTCACTGTGACTTACTTTTGTTTCGGTATTATCTGCCGAGAGAATTGCATGCCGGCAAGACAGATGCGACTGACTCCAATCTCTCGGTTCTAGTCGTTTTTTGATTGTACTGTGGTCACCATCAGGTACACTACCGTCACTTTACCGTACTAACATAAAAAACATATTAAGATATTGTAAGAAATACCAAATAACTCGTTGTAACTTACACACAGATGCACACACGGCCTATCTAACTCATATTCATTTCTGAATTACTACGCTGTTCTCACAGCTCTGTTTTAATACTTTTAAAACTGTTACTAATTTCAATAATTATTCATTTAAAGACTTAAAGCAAACACCGAACACCAAACAACAAACACGAACGTGTGGATAGATGTTTGCCAATGATCGACATCGGTGTCGGTTTTTATGCACAAATCAAAGGATGTTCGGCAAACGTGCTTGCCATGTATCCAAACGCTTGTTCGAATCTTGACTTTTTGTTTATCATATCCTAAAATAATAATTATTTCCGACCTATTTCAGACCTTAGAGGCATATCAAAATGAACGATGTATTTGGAATCCAGAAGACGTTAACCATAAAAACATTTTGCCTTTTCTTAAAATAAAAGTAATCGCTGCCACAAGAGCATACTCCGCCATGTTTGCCCATCCGGAATATACTAGCACTATACGTTCGGCAAGCCTGGGGATGCCGTGTTTGTGTTGGGTGATTGTGGTCCGTGTTGGGCTATTGTTTGGTGATTCTTGATGTTTGTGTTATGGAGGCGGCATAAAACTATTTAAGAATGTCATATATAAAAGAATACATGTTGAAGTTTTAAGTTACAAACAGGTGGAATTTTTAACATTGTACCTCATTATGTTAGCCATATACTAATTCTAGCCAGAATTCCTATTAACATTTAAATTATCTGACAATCTTTGCTAGCGAATTTACGATTTTATCATAAATATACAAGCTGTACCCGCGGCTCTGCACGTGTTTATTGCGCAGTAATTATTTTCGTCTCGTAATACTCTCGTAATTTCCTTCAAATTTCTCCTATTCCTTGGGGACATTATTGGATTTAAAATACGCGCGCAAATCTGCCGCGTAATTGTACGTCAAAACGAAAACGTGGTAATAGCCGCCGCGGAACTTCAGCGATACACGCGCTGTGAAATATTTCGCGGCAAATTGTATAAAAGTATAGGAACCTAGGAAAACCTAGTGAAACACATCTTTCTAGAGCTCTAGAAGTGTTAAGACTGTTCAAGACGTGTAAGGAAGTTAAGGGTGCACCCTCGGATCGTAGCAGATACTATCAGTATACGTGGTGAATCCCCCTACTGCTCTATTATGTGTCTTTCCAGTCGTCGCATCCTCTTGGTTGTGATTAACTTGTATTCTAGCATCCTACGAACACATGTGTGAAATATCTAGCTTGCTCTGATATACAGCCAGTACCGTCCAATATTATTGATGATTTATATAGCCTATCGGTTATGGAATGACATATATATATTATTATTTTTTGGGACTTTTATTCTACCGAGTATGTCAGTCCCATTGTATCCCATCCTTTATATCATCACATCAAGAGAGTCGCTGATGAGATAGCACTACAAGGTCATACAACATCTTGGCACCATCTGAATATGGTTCTGCCAAAATGCTGTGAAAAACACCTATATCTTGACAGTTTAAATTCATGCTATTCACCAGCGATTCCCTTTCGATCTTGTTCTTGGCACACTCCATCAATAGGTGATACACATCATCAATCTTTCCACATATATGTATTACAATTGGGTGACTCTGCTTCCTCATGAGATATACAAATTTTCCCGATGGATAGTGCCCTGAACGAAGTCTTAATGCTATCTTTATATATTGTCGGTTTAAATAACATTCACTAAACCAAGGTTTATGAAGAGGCTGCCACTGTATTGTTTTAAACCAAATGCCTTTTTATTTGCTTCTTTCATCAAAATATTCATTCCAGTTTTCAATTCACATTTTTTTCAATTTAGATATAATTTCCCAATAATCTACTTTAAACTTCTCTAATATACCCTCAAGTCAGCCTCTTCATTCCCTTTGATGCCAAAATGAGAAGGAATCCATTGCAATATTCAAGACTGATTGTCAAACTGTTGTCTATAAATGTGGTCTGTAACGAGAGGTGCATCGAACTAGATGCTGAAGTGCACTTTTGCTATCTGTTAAAATAACAACTTTTCTAATATTATTTTTAATTACATATGTTATAGCCTCTGATACTGCATTGAGCTCCGGTGACATAATTGACATATCTTGGGTAACTGTAAAACAAGCTGTTATATTTCTATAAGCGTCGTAATACGCCATTCCTAAGCCTTCAGAGTTTTTTGAGCCATCTGTATACAATTTATACCAACCTTTATATTTAATACTTATTCTTTTTCAATATCATATTTAACAGAAACTAAACTTAACTGATTTTTGAAGGATTGAATACATTCTAGATTTATTTTAATCATACTTTTAACACTTATATATGACATCCACACGTCCAAATTAAACATTTCTAAAAGATTCGAAGACTTAATTCTATGTACTTTTGCTTTCCTATATGCTAAACAAATTAAAAGTTTTAATAATTGTAAAGAAAAATTCATTTAAAGCGGATCTAATATAATATATAAAAATAAATGAAAAAAATGTAGGTACTTTACAACGAGCGGAACGGTCAGTTTAAAAATGCAAAATACAAGCGAACATTTACAGAGATACATTTAACAATGTAGCCAGGCAAACTGTTTAAACGCAATTTGTATGCAACGATCGTTGTTTTAAATTAACAACGGATTAACTCAGTCTGTTCTCCCAACATCACTGTTCACGAATAGTTCTGTGGAGACGAAGTCTTTCTTCTCAAGTGAGTCGTACCCGGGATATTACGGATGGAGATTTCAGATTTAGGTATGGATATCTTAAAAGTATTTAATCGGTTTCGGTTATGGATAAGAGTTAGAAATTTTGTCGGTTTTTTTTAAATATTCTTTATAGATTTGAGGTTTGGTTACAATCTCACACGATTTTAAGTGACCATGTAGCCCAAGATGGTAACTCGCTAAGTCTAGTGGGGGACTGGCTATTAAGTACAGCTGCCGGAACAAACATATAGTTGCTTGGCGGCAGATTTTCAACTTCAGGTTAGCTACATACCAAGTGGGGATTAGAAAATGCCTATGCTATAATAACAATGTTTCTCTTAACCTTTGGGTTATTTTAGGGATTCAAAGTCACGTCGTGCAACGCCGAGACCATACACGTTACTTAAGAGCTATGATTGCTTCTATGCTTTGACATAAGCATACGGGGAAGAATCTTCTATACATCAACGTCTCTGTCTGTCCGTTTATGTACTTTTCACGCGAAAATCACTAACCCGATTTACATGTTTTTTTCTTTAATTCATAGATATCTTATCTGGCCAGGTTAGAATATTATACTTTGTTATATACAACAACATGACGATAATGGTAAATCAATTCGAGAAAAAACGCTACTTGGTCGTTTTAATGGCTTACGCTGAGTAAATCATAAGAGATATATCAAATTAATGTACTACATGAATTTAGATAGCATATGTCTATCTTCTAAAGATCACTCATAAGATGCATACTTAAGACAGCACAATTTGCGCATGCGCTGGGCCGACAGCATTCTGCAGTCCACGCGAGCGGAGCCGCAGGCACAGCTAGTTATGAAATAAATCTTTACCTCTGTATGTACGTCTAAATTTTTTCTTAGTTCCCCATAGACATCCTATATAAAGACACTAATCACGAATTTGTAATTTTTTTTGTCTGTGTACGGCCTGTTTTACGTCCTAAACGGCTTGACCGATTTTTATCAAATTTGTTCATGGGAAGCTTATGTCATTGCTCAGTTGATTAGCTATATGAATAGACAATATTAATAGATTATATTGAAGCAAAACATCATGATTATACCATATTATGATGGGGGCATTTTCTAATTCCCGCCTGGGTAGCTACCGCCCTCATGTTGAAATCATGGACATTAAAAGAGGCGTATACTAAAGCAATGTAAGTCGACATTTTTTTGTTGGAGCACGGCTAAGTTACTGAACTGTGTCTGATAATCCAAACAAAACGTTAGGCGGTCATCACTGTCATACCGCCTTGCATGCAACATCGGACAGGCTGAACTCGGAACGCAAAAAAAATAAAGAGAATTAGAAGGATTTATTAGTGGGTAGTCGCGACCCAGTTGAATATAAATCTCTACCACTTCGCTTGATTACTGGATATAAATCGTCTGATCCCTGAAAGTGACTCGCCTAAGGCCCTATGACGAATGTTACTAGGGAATGATAATCTAATGGTGGCGATCCAATCGGATACAGTTGTCATATCCTGCCACCCAGCAACACAGTCTATAAGGCTGTTACAGGTCAACAGCCTGAAAACCATCTACTATTCTGGATTTTAATAATTACATGATTTGTTATAGAATCTAAGCTATAGTTACCAATACATCATGTACAATAGATTTTAAAAAAGTTTATAAGTAATTCAAAATCTTGACGTAATAGCAAGCAGAAGTTTGTTAATTTTGTTAAACTTTAAATAATTTGATATATATATCGTATACTTAGCGTAAACCATTTAAGCGGCCGAACTGCGTTTTTTTTTTTCGAATTGATCCACTATTATCGTAGCCGCTTATTTCGTATGTTACTTTATCTTACAAAGTATATTCTATAATCTGGCCAGATAACATAGCTATATATTATAATAAAAAACATGTAAATCGGATGTAATTTTCGCGTGTAAAGAACATAAATGGGCAGGCAGACAAGTTAATAATATGTATAGAAGAACGATTGTCTCGAAATAAATATATAATAATAAGATTAATAAAATAACCAGACATCACTACCACGTGTTGCTCCCTATCTAATTTACGTACCGCAGGCATATTATATATGAAAATCGAATTTTAAAAAATAAACAATAATCTATATAAATTGTTGCTACTCCTTACCTTTCTCTCACGAGATGACATCTTCGGCGTGAAGCCCTTCCATTACCAACTATCTCCACTTCGTTAGTAGAACGCATTTATCTAAACCTCACCATAATAATAAAGACAAGAATCCCTTTCACTATTACCCTATTAAACTACCGCATTGCTTCAACCTTAACAAAACTTGTCAAAGAAATATAAACTTTACTGACAAGGGAAGTTCTTCAATTGTTTGACATGTCCAATAGTCATTGAGACTCCAATATCTGCGCATGAAGTAAAGGTTGGTTTGCAGATATTAATTTATTTTTTAGTAGATCCTGAACCTTACGCACTGGACTTAAGGTTTATGAATAGTTTTGAAACTATGAAAGTATGTTGGTGGAACTTTGCCACCCGCAAGTGGATCGCGTCTGATAAGGAACCTCGGTAATAGGATGAATGTTACTCAAGAACAGTTACACTGTATACTTATTTGATTTTCTAAACAAAATAGTCAAACCATGATTTACTAGCTTTAGTCTCCGGCAACATCCTCTAATACTTTAAAATACCTAATACTAAAAATTTATTCAAAGAAAGAAAACCACGTTTAATAAACTTAAAAAGGCATAGTTTCACCTTTATTTTCCATAACGCAGCTGTGTTCTTGGAACTGTTATGCGCTGGACCTAAAGAAAAACAAAATTTAATATTTTAACCATATAAACAATGTGCAGACATATATGTGCAACTTTATTTGGAGCAACTGTCAACTGTTTACACTTGCTTGTCAGCGCAAACGTTTAGATATAAACTTTTGATGCCTATAACACAATGCTAATCAAGAATTTCAATATGCACCTCGTAGGCATTATCGCCGATTGTTCTACTAATTGTCACGATGGTGGTCATATTTAGAATTTAATACGTTGTTAAATATTAAGTGCCGCTTAAACATGAACACGATATCTGCCTCCCTAGAGCGGCTATTAAGTAGGAACATAATGTGGTCAGAGGCGAATCGTCCATGTAAAATCATAAAACAGACATTAAATAAGAATACACGTAATCATATTGCACGATAAAGCGCTGCGGGTTTTAAATTAAAAGTTATCATTACCATCAGCCTCTATCTGTCCACTGCTGGACATAGGCCTACCCCAAGGATCGCCACTGGACCCGATCTTTGGTCCTTCGCAGTTCGTCGTTTCATCTTGCAGAGGGCGTCCCAAACTTCGTTTGCTAAAACGCGGTCTCCACTCCTGAACTTGTCTACCCCATCTGTTATCCATTCTGCGATATACGTTGTTAACGACAAGTAAACGTTATCAAAAACATAAGCGCTTTGTTTGCTGTTAATATACAAAAAGTTTAGGCACGCTTTATAAAAACGCGCGTCAAATCTGATCAGGACCTAATTCATTTCATCGAAATTTAATGAAAGAAACTACTACATTACACTCTTCTTACCATTTCCCACCTAAGTATACTTGGTGCAACATGTTTTCCTCTTCTAATCACCTTTATCAGCTATTATCTCAGTATTCACACCTTTTATACACATATCATTCCTCACAAAGTCCATTCATACCTTCTTAAATCTTCGTTTATTCCTATATGCGTTCACCTTTTTACTTAAAACTTTTCCCTCCCTCCCTCCTCATGTCATGACTTTACCACGTTAACCAATCACTCCTCAACAACTCTGTCACTTTTATTCTATTTTCATAGTTTTTCTAATATACTCATTCCTAATCTTATAGTTATACCACATTCTATATCTTCCATTTCTAGTTATACCACACATCCATCTTAACATTCGCATCTCTGCCACATGTAATCTTGCATTATCCGTCTCTTTCATTGCCCTAACTATGATGCATATATCACGAAAGGTCTTATAATGGTTTTATGTACTTCCATTCAGATTCAAGGGCACATACAATCCTGAAGATCTGTCTCCATTTCATAGCTATACGAGCTTTTTACGAATATGTATCTTTAATTTTAGAGTGGAAGTATGCTGTCCTTGGTAAAAACTACATATTTGTGCCATTTGGAGTCACTCTATAACCATGATATTCGACTACACGCAGCCTATTTAAGGAAGCTCAAGTTGTCTAGTCAACACATCTTACTAATTTGTCGCTGACCAATATCTCGTTTAGCAGATAATATACGGCCAGCGTTTTAAGAAGGTTTGAGCTAAGCCGCAGATAGATAGACGGACATGGCGAAAATATAAGGTTTTTTTTGTCATTTTTGACTACAGAACCCTAAAGATACGAGCGCTAATAAAATCAACCATTTGAAAATTACAGTTTGGCGAATATTAGCGTTTCAGCTTAAACTAGGAGAGTTCCGGATCCCCTAAACCCTGATTGTATGTTTTATTACTGTGAAATTACGGAAAAAAAGTGTGTTTAAGACAAATTTACAAAGTAATTAAATTCGAGCGATTATTGCAACAATATTCTCCCGTGTTTATTCGATCTGAACTAGTCGTTAGTGATTGGTTCCGTATAGAAATGTCTCGAGGGCTATTATTTTAGAACTTTAATGGACACTGCTGTTTACGAATTATAAAACGTTTTTAAAATATTACTATCATATTAAAGTAATGTAATTTAAATATAATAAAGTTGAAGATTTTTTGTTCTATGTTTGTTTAAACACGCTAATCTCTGGAACTACCAATCGGATTCGAAAAATACTTGTTTTTATGATAGCCCGATACATGAGGAATACTATACGCTATATAACTTCACGCCACGACCATAAGGAGCGGAGCAGTAACTATGAACGTTAAGCAATCTGGCAAACTGTAGGCAAGTACAGGAAGTAGAACAACACGGACGCGTTGGCTGCGCGGCGGCGCCCTGAAAAGTTTATCGAATAAATTTAACACGGGTAAAACCGTGGGGCATAGCTAGTGTAATTTATAAACTGAGCTTGGTAAAGCCTATGCAAATTTCCTGCCGTAAAGAAATAGTCCGAAGGTTGCGGTTGGAAACACGCACTGGCTCATAAGGCGTTCCAACTCAATCCTCAGAATTAACAACGTATTAATAACTGGCCTAAATACTGCGGTCCTTATGAGGTGGTTAAATAGCTGAAAGCAAAAGTGACCACTTAAAATTAATTGGACTGCGTTAAAAACTAAAAAAAAAACTTGTTACATATATAAAAATATACACATTTCATTATTGTAATGTAATACATTACAATCAAGTATTCAGTACCTCTTTCTTTTAAGCCGCTTCATATCTTGCCCAGAATGCCAAGCAAAAAGAAAATCGATTACATTACAAAATTGCATAAATTTTCAATATTAATATTTCCCTTTACATATTACACCCGTAAAAATAAATCGTACGACGATAATTAATCAAACCGGTTTGGATCCAAGAGAGTAAATTAACTAAATATAGCTACATCTCAAGTGACGACTACAGTATTGTATTGACACACGACAGTGAAAAAATACAAAAATAAATGAAAAATTGTACACTTAATTAGTCTAAACTTACTCGTAGCTCGACTAATTTGCTTTAAATAAAGGATGTTGCGCTGAGTATAACGTAGCGTGTGTAGCGGCACACTAAGGGAGGGTGCGGAGAGGTGGAACCGCCCCGGGTCTTAGGTCCTGCGGAGCTTCCAAATCTCTAGAAGTGTTCTCGAAATATTAGAAACCCCCTAACCAATTCCGAGGTCCCTATGCAAAATATATTTATAAAAAAACACGTTTTTTTATATCCCTAAAAATAAAAAGGTCGTCCACCTGGTAGTCGCGCAGTTTTTTCTTTTCAGCGACACTGCAATTGGCCTCCTTTAGTTACACCGCCACTGGCCTCCGACAGGCTTATTTCAGACTGCATATGACAGGAATAGTGCCCGTGCTTTTAAGATTAGTTATACTACAACAAAATAATATGAATCAATGATGGCTCAGTGGTAGCGTGTACAACTTCGCGTCGATTGTCGTGAGTTCGAATCCCTGCAATGAGCTTGATTTTTCGGTAAAGGAGAACATCGTGAGGAAACCATAGCATGGTGGTAGGGCTTTTTCTAATACCCATCTGGCTAGCTACCACCCTCAAGTTGAAAATCTGTCCCCAAGCACCAATAGGTGTGTTCCAGCAGCTGCACTTGAGAGACAGTTTTCCACTAGGTTTAGCGTGGGGCACATCGTCACTTAACATCAGATGAGATTGTGGTCACTACGCCAAAACCTATAACGATAAAAAAAAATTATATAAATACATATTTGATTTTTAACAGACTTCAAAAAAGGATTTTTTTTTTTTCGAACTGACTATACTGTTAGCCTTAGGGGCTCTGGAGCCTTTGCGGCTTTTACAGCTTTACCGGGCTTGGGGGCGAGTGCGGAAGGCACTCAGCCGCGAAAACTAGGCAACAAGCTCCAAGGGTGCCAAAGTGACCGAACCTCGGCTTGGGCTGAGGTTATCAATCAAAAAAGGAGGTTATCAATTCGACGGTATGTTTTTTTTGTGTGCCAATTATGTATTGATTTATATGATTCTTTTTTTTTTGGAAGGTCATTCTTCAGAGGTGGTCCCATATAAATTTTATCTAAATTGATTCAGCGCTATTTGAAAAATAAAAAAGATTTAAAAATATATATACACGAGAAGCGTTCAGTGTATTTTCGGTATCGGGACAATTAAGTCATGAAGTGAATAATTTAACAACATCATTAAATAATTACACTATCTGAAGATATAAATAGAAAATTTCATATTACTTGTTTTATAGACGTTCAGTCATAAATTCTTTTGAACCGATTTAGGTGATTCTTTTTTCGTTGGAAAAGGGATGCTCAACGGAATCCCATTTTAATTTCAATGGCAATTGACCTTCAACTATTAAGATACACCAGGGATCTCCTCAAAATAATTGATGTTAGTTTTCTTTTTTGTACAAAACTGTCTTGTTTTGTATAAAGTTACCAAGACAACTAGACGAACGCGTGGAGTTTTTTTTTAAATAAAAAAGTATAATAATCATGATTACCAATGACCGAATTTTAACTTAGTGATAGTTGTCAAAAATTAAATTAGATGAAAATATTAACTTGATAAATTAAATACAAACGTACATTTGTATAATTTCTTGCAATCCATAAAAGTAACGATTTTTGACAGTCGTCTACCTTTATTGGTCGCTTTATACAATAAAAGTATATCATTTATATAAAATATCTGACGTAAGTACTTACTCTGCACTATAAAAGGCGTAATTCTGAATTCATAGCTTTCGTATGAACAAACCAATGTCATGAATAACATATATACCTATCTGTCTAATAAATACTATAAAGGTCTACATTTATACGGCCGTAAAGATTTGTCAAATGCACTATTCGTTTCTCTTATTTGCACAAGTCAGTATTCTAATATGTTAACTTTATTGCTAAGTTATTGAAATTATGCTACTTTTGGTGCGATTAATAAAGATTAAAATTGTGAGCTGCGCGCGCATCATGTGACAAAAGTCCGACATGATGAACTTAGTCATCAATGATAATAATGTAAATTGATTTTACTAACATTTTTACTTGTGCAAAATAATTTAGCGTTGTATAAATAAACATTACTTTAGTTTGGTTAAAATAGTGTTGTTAAAATTGATTAAAATAATAAACAGGGTTAAATTATTTTTACCCAGTAAAAATATTATTACCCAGTAAAATAAATTCACAATATTATCTTTTATGACTAAAATGATCATATTTTTGACGTATGTTTTTAAACATAATTAATTTACTCTTCAAGAAGACAGAACCACGCTCATAATCTAAAGAGAAACAAAGAGCAAAACTATTATATTTTTATTTGAATGAATTGAACATCAGTATGGAGTCCACCTTATAATAAGTTGTATACTCTATGATGAACTTTAAACAGATAGCCAATCCTATCCAAAGTCAGTCACTAATGGGTTGGAAATATTGGAATGAGAACGAACACCTCCGATATAACATGTTAACGATGGTGTTAACTTCACAGAACGGACCACGGTCCAAGTCTAAATAAAAAAATACTTTAAACAATTTTGACTCTAAGACAACACTTCTTCGAAAAAAAATCCAGCCTTCAAGAAGAGCAAGTCAGAAACTCCATTAGGTTTATCAATATTTTATTGTAATTTTTTTCATCATGATAATTAAAGTTAGTAATTGTCGTAATTTTACAAATTTCAAATTATATTAATTAGTTATATAAAAAGATTAAATTATATCATTAAATTTTAAATCTCGAAAAACGTTAATTTAATTTAGAATTAGGGAGTTTCTGGCGGATCTTGATTTTTCATGTAGTGGTTTTATTTTATTTCATAAATCGATGTTATTTCGCCTTATATTATGTGATTTTGGCGGCATTATACGTGATGTAGTTTGGTTATTGTGGACAAGTGCAGTGGATTATCTGTCTATTTGTTCCGGGTAATCCCCGAAACGGTTGGACCAATTTTGACAGGACTTTCACTAGCAGATAGTTGATGTTAAAAGGAATAACTTAGGCTACTTTTATTTTAAAAACATAATTAGTGTTACGCACAAAAAATAAAAAAGTTTGTTTAGTAGACCACGCGAGCGGCGCCGCGGGCATACTAGTAAATAATGCCTAGGAACGTGCATTTTAATTTACCACAAAAACTCCCTGAACATTTTAAACAAGGGAGCTGCCATCTTGTAGAATTAAAGTATTCTATTCACGTGACATTGGCAGAATTGTGGGTGAACACAGTTGCCATTAAATAAAAAGAAGAAGATTACACTGTACAAGGAGTTCCATTTTAAATCTCGAAAACACCAGACCGCACTTACTATGTGAGCCATTCCTAACGAGCTTACCGGAAGGGACTTTAGCAAAAAGTTATTAGTGACATTAAGAAAAAGCTGGTTACGTCAGAACACCCAGATCTTTCGATATAATGGATTCAGTTAGCTTTCTGGTTGTGGTCCAAGTTAAAAGATATGTTATTGAAACGGATATTTACAGCGTAATTTTTTTAATAAGGCAGTTTACTCCTTAGGCAAGCCAGTAGAATTTTGTTTTTAATCCCCCACGAAAATATAGGAGTGTTATCTGTGTATCTTTATATTTGGCCGTGGCATTGTAGCTCCCAAATGGATGTACCAATTTCAATTAAGATTTCATTTTTTGAAAGGTGCCGTGATCGGATTGTACTTAGCTATGTTTAAAAAAACTTCAACTGTTTGCAGATTATCAGTTTTTCTGTAGTTTATGAAGGGATATGAACAACTTTCATAGGTCTGATCGATCCGAAATTTGATATCCTGTTACTTCAATGGTATTGCAAGAACGTGGTAATTTGTTGAAGTATTATTTGAATTTTGCAAGATACCCATTTCTTCACCAACTTAGAGCAGAGGTATCGTGTTTAGGCTCATGTTATGGTATGTGTTAGGCTCGTGTTTAGGCGAATTGTCTCAATTAATAGGTTAGTTTAAATTATCAATTTTTCTTATGTGCCAAGTTTTCAATTTCAGTTCGATTCCACACTGGAGACAAACATTTAAGAATAATTTTGTTTTTAGGAACCTCAGTGTCTATATCTATTCTCTGCGGCGTGTTATTTTGATTGCAATAAATTATGAAATATCTTTATGATAATACGTCTAAGTGTAAATTTCTATATATTTGTGATAATGGTTAATATTATAGACTAAACGCTCTTTTAAATGATGAGTGAGACAATTAGGTAAATATATAATTGTGAATGTGAATTATAATAGTACTGATCATTTGCTTTGAATACCATGAAGTTAAATAGCATCGATAGCATAAAAATCTTCTCCATGAAAACACACTTAGATCTACGAAGTTTCATGGTGATCGGTCAAACGTTTTTGGACTTTATCAATATCATAATATACCAATATTCATTCTCTACATATGTATCTATATAGATAGATTATAAATATCGCTTTAAATTATTTATAATCAAATTATATTACTAAATAATATATAACTATACATCTGTAGATTTAACCAAAGTTAAACCGACCAATTAACCAATCGTTTTGTTCGTAAGTCTCCTAAATTGGACCACACAACGTTCGTAGCACGAACGTAAAATATTGCGGCCGTTTACGCGCGTGCACTACATCTGTACACGCCACTGCGCAGACGGGCCCTGATATTGCTTCTGCATTTGTGATTAACTGATAGTTAAAAATAAATTACTATGAGCTTTATCCATATCTTTTTAAAGTTATAATTCTTTTGGCGCGTTTAGGACAAGTTAAAATTGAGAGCTGCGCGCGCATCATGTGACGGAAGTGCGACATGATGAAATTACTCATCAATTCATTTTACTGATTTTTATTTGTTTTTCATTGTATTTTTTTTTAATCAACTAAGGTGGCAAACTAATATACGTCCCGCCTGATGATAATCTGTTACCGTAGCCTATGGACGCTTGTAATGCCATAGATATCAGTAGCGCGTTACCGACCTTGAACCCCCTGCCCTAAGAAGGTCTGAAGGATTACAATACAATATTATTAGGAATACAAGATTATTTGGCTGCTATCTTCTTTCTGTTGGGTGAAGGTATTCAACCCGTCGGACTGCCCCAAGTAGATAGAAATCTACAATGAAGGTTTCCTGTGCCCTACCTCTCAAAAATAATTGAAGGTACATAGTTTAAATAATAATTATTTAATAAATAATAATTATTTAATAAAAAATATTTAATTAATAGGAAACTAGGTACATTATCACTGAACGCTATATTTTTATTCTTAATTAATTTTAATTGTAATTAACGCGAATATAATCAAGGTTGATAGGTAGAAGTTATATTTTTTTATGGAGAATAACGTCATTTATTCAAGGGTCAAATAGAATTAGAAAATTTCAGTACCTTTATTCAAAACTGTTTTCAAGCTACAGACCAAGTGTGCCAACCAGGACGCTAAAATGAAAAACTCAATTTCGAAATAAATCAAAAATATTGTCTCTAAACGTCGGTAAACACACACCATAGTTTTTAATATCACCAGCTGAATCGCTATCCCAATTACTGACTTCTCACTTCTTCTTGATTCTAGAATATCTGGTTTTGTTGATATATGTTTTTCTTTAAGTTGCTCTTGTATGTTTTTGTATTTATATACTTAAAATATAACTAGCTGTACCCGCGGCTCCGCTCGCGTGGACTACAGAAAGCCGTCGCGTCGCGTCGTATCGGTCAAGCGCAAGTGCAAATCGTGCTACCCTCGCTCAAAACACGGAAGACAAAAATGCCTATTTTGAGTGATCCTTAAATGGTAGATATATGCTATTGCTGATTTGTAGGTCTGTTTAAGATTATGTCCGTTTAAGACAATTATGACATTAATTTGATATATCTCTTATGGTTTAGTCAGCGTAAGTCATTTAAGCGCCCCAAGTGCGACTTTTTTCAGAATTAATTCACCATTATCGTCCTGCTTATTTCTTATGTTACTTTATCTTACTAAATATATCCTATAACCTGGTCAGATCACACAGCTATGAATTAAAATAAAACCATGTAAATCGAATTAGCCATGTAATACCATGTAAATATATTCCTTTTTTTTACATCGTACATGTTACATCGTCGTGTTTCGATTTTTACTCCTTTTATATCAGTATGTCCGTCGTTATAAAGACTACCGAAGTATTTTTTATTTTGTGAGTCTGTTAAGCTATTACACAATATCGATACCAAACCAGTATCTATATATTAGGAGATTTATAATAAGATGCATTGTAAACGTTAGCCTCGCTTCCTACTCGCCAATGAATAATTACTCGTAAATAGTTAACAAAACCGGTACATTATACAGAAACCGTGAGCTCTAATGGGGTGAGACGGTTATCTGGCTATTGTTGCCGCCATTAGCAGATGTACGCCATTTTATAACCGCATTGTTTCGACCAATCGTAACACCGATACGGCACGAACTAGCGTACTAGCGTTGACAACACGTTCAAATTTGTGTGGACATTTCTCTATGACAGTGCATAATTTTTTAATTTTTTTATTACCATGTCATATATGTAACGTCGGTCGTGGTTTTGTGTTTAGCAATAATTTTATTCATAACGACATCATATTCAAGATTCCATAATTAACGTTTATTTATATAAAAGCTCAGGAGGGCATTCATCAGAACTCATCATAAGGCGTGGTTATGCAGTTGGAGAAAATCGGAACTCAATAAATATCTTCTTTGGAAAAAAATTGTTTTAATAACGAAATTAATCTTCTAACACATAAATCTAAATTATTAATCATACAGTGAACTTTGATTTGGTTTAAAAATACTTAAATTGAGGTATTGGATAGCGATTCGTCGCAAACGTGGTGCGCTGTCGGCTCTCGTTTTTCTCTTTAAAAGTCACCCTTCATGATTGCCAACCCTCGACACGACGCTCCGCTAGAGTGATATTAATAGACCCGCCACGACCGCCCTCCTCTGCGGCAACTCAAGCCTAGGTCCGATCCATCGGCATGGAGCCCTTGAGACAAGCAGCCGCTCGCGCGATACAAGTGACTCTACAATCACTAGCTTTCACAGCCATACATGACACTGCATTATACACACATGCACAACACACATAGGTACATAGGTTCTGTAAGGGACCTTTTTTTTTTCTTTTTTTGCCTAGTTAGAGTAGACAAAAATTTCAGACCACTAAATACACATACACATGTTCCTTCCCTCCTCCCAGGGGGCAGAAACATGTATATATGTATAGTTAGTTTAGATCGAATAATAGGGATTTAGTCAGATCGCGACTTAATTGCATACGCGCAACAGTCCGAGCCGAGGTTCGGCCACTTTGGCACCCTCGGATGTTGTTGCTTAGCTTTCGTGGCTGAGTGCCCTAAGCGCTCGCCCCCAAGCCCGGTAAAGCTGTAAAAGCCGTAAAAGCTCCAGGGCCCCTAAGGCTAACAGTATAGTCAGTTCGAAAAAAAAAAAAAAAAGTGATATTAATAGACAATAATTAGCGGCCAGTCACTTTTGATGTTGACATTACAATAGCGCGCCGACATATACATATATCGTGCAAGTATCTGTTTATAGTATAGGACGTCAAAGTGACAGACCGTGCCTAATTGTAAACACATAGTATAATCCAAGAACAGTAGCGACAGCCGAAAGATTATCAACACATTTCCAGATGCCGTTTTATAAAATCATTAAAAAAAAAACGGGGCTTTAATTTAGTCGAAAACTAATTAAAGGCAGTCTTCGTTTTATTTTATACTCTATATAAATTTTAGTCATATTATTTTTACTGTAAAGTGTAAATTTTATTAAATATAATCAGAATTGTATATCGTTATCCCATACAAAAATTATATGAAATAATTAAAATAAAAAGTTGATAAAGAAAATGCAGGTAACTTATGTGCTTATTAAAAATAATTAACCTAAACTGAACTTAAATTACGCATTTCTTGTTAACTTTTTTGTAACTAACATCAGATATATTACGCTCATTTCTTTGAATATTCAATTAATAATACAATTTGTTCTCTTCGCATAAATGTAAACAACACTAACGCTATCTTCCTCGTTCTGTCATGTGACCAAAGGTTAAAGAAGGAAGGAGATCATAGCATTCCGTATAGTAATTTACTATTCCAGTGCCTACATTCATTTTGATGATAAACTGTTACAATGAAATTTATACAGGTATGAATAAGCCATAAACATGAAAACATTAATATGAAAACCGATTTGGATCAACACTACCGCTTGAGCAAATCATTGCCCTACTAAATGCCACCGAATGAGGTATACTTAGATAAATTATAACACTGAGTTACGAAGTAAATTTATTTACTTAAACGTAAATAAATATATTTAGTCATGGAGTTTGAAAAGCCGGTATTGCCGAATATTGATCTGATGTCCTGATGTTTGATTATCGGTAAGTACCTACTTACGCATATTTTGGAATTGGCGTAAAACCTGTTTAAAATGGTTGTATGCCAATTGACATTGCAGGGAAACCTGAACGCTTAAGAAATTCTCTTGAAGAAACTCCTCCGACTTGACAACACAGAACAATTTATTTTTCGGTATTCAAATTCGTCAGAAAATCATGGGTTAGCGTCATAAATTAGAGCTCTCTTTATCAAGTATAAAGACACTACAAGCTTTTTAGTACAGCAAGTATATAAGTTGTTTAATTAATCCATTATAGAAGTTATAACTCTTCGTGATTTAGTTTATTATTATTATTATGAACAGAATAAATGCAGGGTAGATGGTAATATAGCGGTAGATCTCGTGGGTCACATGTGATCTACGAACGTTCCTAAAATTCGAGGGAAAATATTGTTATATTCGTGGGTAGTGAAAAAGCCATTAGAATTATGCAAATAATTTATTCGTAATTAGTGAAACGAAATTCAAACAAACCAATATAGTTATCTTCACTATACTGTGGTCGTACTTACATTATCTCTCTCTATGGTCCTCTTGTAGATTTGTTCCATTTTACCGCTTGTTGTTTCCACTTAACTGTCCAAAACAGAACTATCGAGTCTCAGAACACGGCTCACTTATATACTCATATAAAACGATCACGAAACCACTAGAAGATACTTGAACTTTACAATATGCGTCATTGTTTTAAAAAGAAGGGGTAGTGTGCTATTTTTATACATTACGTAATCGGCGGAACGATAAGTTTTGTATGTCCGTGAACTGTGGTGTATTTTCGTACCTACAAATACATACTCGATGTTTCGATAACATTCTAAACGTTTCCAGATATTTAAGAAATATATTTTTTTAATTTTTACTCAGGTTGTGACAATATATAAGACCTGTCATGATATATAGATCTGAGTGCTAAGCAACGAAAAAGACGGATGAAAGGAAATTACAAGTAGCAGAGATGCGAATATGATGCGAATGAGATGGATGTGTTGCGGAATTAGAAAAGATAAGAATAACAATGAATATATCAGAAGCTTGAAAGTAACACCCACGACAGAGAAGCTGAAGAATAATAGGTTAGCGTGGTATGGGCACAGGACCCCATGGGAGGGAGTAGGTGTGAAAATCATATAACTAGACGAGTGTTAAATATGAAGTTGTAGATTGAGATTATATATAGATGGATTATGTGAAGAATTATATGTATAAAAGGAGTGAATACTGAGCTGACAGTTAAAAGACGAAATTGGAAGAAGAAAACATACTCCGTCGACCCTACCTAGAGTGGATAAAGGCAAGATGTAGAAGAGTGTTTATCAGAAACAACAATAATCTTTGCCCTATACATTTGTAATTTACCCTCTCCAGTTACCCTGAAATATCTGTCAAGGTTGAATATAATTATCTGATAAATTATATTAGATTACACTAAATTAGATTATTGTTGATGTACGCGCATCGCACAAAAAAATACTGGATAGATTTTGTTTATTTTTTGTTTATTTTACTCCTTAGATACAAGTATCCAATGACCAAGGTCCTTATAAAAAAATAACGATATCTTTATTCAATAAAAAGTTATTAAAGTTTTAAGAAACTATGATTTTTATAAGCAGCGGCCTTATATCGTCCACGCGAGTGGAGCCACGGGCACAGCTAGTCTTCTATAGAATAATAATTTAAACAAGCGTTTATGATTCCTGACCACGACCTAGGAATTATCGAGGTAAATCCAACAAATCTAAGCACGTCGAGGATATCTCGTTTTCTTGAGGCTTTGCTATGGCAAGCATACGGGATCATCATCAGATCAGCGCAATAATATCATATTATTACATTGTTATCGAAGTTACATAAGTATTCCAAATTTCATCACAAACGGTTAAGTGGAAGTAGTTAAAATAATTATTGCATGGTTTGACTCATACTTACTAACATAGAGAGTTAATAATTAAAGGCTTGTAAAAATAGCAACATAATTCTCTATTACTCTACGTTTCATTTAAAATTAAAATTCATTCGTTCAAATTTCATTCAATATTTCATTTTAATACTCAAATACAGTAGAACCTCGATAAGTTAAAGTCCAAGGGAAACACAAAATATTTTAAGTTATAGAGGTTTTAAGTTATCAAGGGTCTATGTTAGGGATAGGTTAATATAGAGGTAGGTATGTACATATGTATGTATGTACCCTTGTTCCTATTTTTACTCGAATGCGTCAGAAGGATTGGTTCAATAAAATACAGAAATTTAAATAATGATTGGTAATGTACTCTCATGTATCCCAAACTGAGCCGCAACTTCTTTCCTTTTCAATCCATTTTTCACTGCTTCTATAGCTTTTAATTTATCAGCGTATGTGAGTGTTGTTAGTTTTTGAACTCATTTTAAGCCAGTTTTATCACACAGTAGGTAAAGCGATGTTTCCAGGACAATGTTCAAAAACTGATGATCCAAAAGCCGTTGTCTTAAGGCTAACCGCCGCAAAGCTTTAAAGAATTTCGAAGAAGCAAACAAGCAATAAATCGAGGTTCTACTGTAACTATTACACATCCATTTATAGTAGAGATTTTTTATACATCCATGTACATTTTCAGAGCTGTAAAACGATCCGTTAGATCAGACAAGAATTGTTTACTCGTCGGATAGAGCATTTAGATCTCTTTGTGTTATATTTATAAGTAACTAGATATGCCCGTGACTCCGCTCGCATGGACTACAGATTGGTATAGGCCGAGAGCACGCGCTTTTTTTTTCGAACTGACTATACTGTGAGCCTTAGGGGCCCTGGAGCCTTTACGGCTTTTACAACTTCACCGGGCTTGGCCGAGAGCACGCGCGATTTGTGCTGCCTCAAAAATGCTTTTTGTGGGTGATCCTTACAAGATAGACATAGGCTATCGGAGACTTTTTTTTTTTTCAGTTTTTCGAGGTCTACAATTCAGTGGTACATTAACTTCATATATCTCTTATGGTTTACTCAGCGTGAGTCATTTAATCGCCCCAAAAGCGTATTTTTTCCAAATTGATTCGCCATTATCATTAATGCTTATTTCGTACATAATTTTAAGAAACAAAATATATCCTATAATCTGGCCAGATACCATATCTATGAATTAAATTTCAATCGGATTTGTAGTTTTCGCGTGAAAAGAACATAACGGACATACAGACAGAGAGACGTTGAGTTTTATAATATGGTTTTATTATGTATATAAGAAAATAATTCTAGTTCAGATTTCTAGGATTGAACCTATTTACTATTCTTTGCTATCTGTGAAGGGCATGATAATATACCTCAGAAAAATAAAGGTATAATTAAAAAAAACTAATATTTTGAACAAATACTTCTATGGTGAAGACATATATTTTATTCAAAATTTGTTATAAAATTGTTTAAAATTTACTTATTATCTATACTATATATAATATTTATTATATATAAATTAATATACATTAATAATGTATATATATATATATATATATATATATATATATAATTTGCAAGTACATACTATACATATAAATGTATACTAATATTATAAATCCCAAGATTTTTGTTTGTTTGCATGTATGAACGCGCTAAACTCTGGAACTGCCAATCACAGTTGAAAAATTCTTTCTACATTTTATAACCTATTTATTGAGGATGGTTATAGCTTATAAAACTTTACGCTAAGACTCTAAGAAGCGGATCAGTAATTATGAACATTAAGCAATCTGGCAAGCTCTAGGCAAGTAAGAGAATTGAGAACAATAATAAAACTACAGTGGTGAGTTGCGCGGCAGCGCGGTGTAAAGTTGGTCCAATGAAATAAATACGGGTGAATCAATGGAGCAGAGCTAGATGATAGTATAAAAGTAGCAAGTAAGCGTGTAGTTTTTCCGAAATCAAATCTTGCGCAGGTTCTACCACTTTTAAATTCTAATCTATCTCTCTACTTGACGTACTCCTACTAGAGTAGATAGGAAAACTCGATTACAATTTCACCGTGTACATGCAAATTAAGTTATAGGTTCAGGTTTTCAAATAAAATTACACAAAAACTCCCTAGATATTTCTAACAAGGAAGCCACCATCGTGTTAGACCCCAATTTGAAGATTATAAAATAATACGAAGGATTAAAAACATTGACACTGGCAAGTGCTTCTGCGGCGCCAAAACAAGAAACAAAAAGGATTTTGTAAGATAGAATAGGTTAGTTTTAGACGAGTAACCACAGACGAGTTAAACCACGTTAAAAAACTCAATAATTTGCTAGTCTAGTCGTCTAAAACTTTAAAACCTAAAAATATAAAGCATAAGTTTGCAAACATAAATAATCGGCAGTGACTTGATTAATAGTAAACATTAAAATTAATAGTATAACGCTAATAACACTTGACTGTGTCTATTCTTAATGCGTTTAACTTAATTAACTGCCTAATAAAATATTACGAATTATGTCAAATATAAATATGTATACAGCCCCTTATTTCTTGAACATAAATTCACCTTTATCACCCGTCCTCCAATAAGATCTCTTTCAGAGCTCTTAATTATGTTTAAGATCTGATATCCATCCATAAAGATGTCATAAAGTTATCAAAAAACGAATATACGACATTTACTGATATCTTTATTTCATTCTACTTGGAGCAGTTAGACTGGTGAAATATCTCCACTCTACAGAAGATCACAGCCAAATAATCTTGCGTTATGATCATGCTGATAGAGTTTTACAAGCTGTACCAGTTGAACACTTTTGAAGTGAAAACTTCTTTAGCACTGTTATGTTTTCAAACTTGATGAAACGAAAAAGAGACAATCATATACATCTATAGAATTTAACTTACGAAAGAATAAGATAGAATATATTTACATTATGCAAGGTTAATGCAAGTCCTGATTTTCATGATTGAAGATCAGCGTCAGATTGGTCTAGTGGTGTGTTACGACCAGATTTCATACGCAGTGCGCACGAGTAGTCTATAGTACGAATCCCGTTGATTTTTAAATACATTTTATTTTATATGTTATTTTCACTTAATGGTCATCACCCTAACCATTGTAATGTTTTTAATACGCTTTAGTATCTAAATAAAGTAAAATGGCTGCTAAATTGAATGAATACTTTGCATTTTAAGCCACTTTATATCGTAAACTGGCGAGCTTAATGACACAAGGCTAACCAAATAGAAATGCATACAAACAATTATTGTAAGTAAATGTAAGTAATTAAAAAACCTAACGCACAATTTATTTCTCTTTTTTCTATAATTAATTGATAAAATAATGTAAGCTTTGTGTTTTATAAATTTAGGTATGTAACACAGAATACTTTGCACATTATATTGTTTTTCTGATCGTACATTTTTTTAATAAAGTTGCATGTAAAATACGAAAGAAGATGGCTGTTTGACAGTTTACCTTATTTGAAACGCATCTCTACATATTATAAAACAATGTATCTCTGTCTATCTATCCGTTTATGTTAACCATTAATCTGATTGACATGATTTTTCCTTTAATTCATAGCTATGTTATCCGGCCAGGTTATAGGATATATTCTATAAGATAAAGTAACATAAGAAATAAGCAGCGACGATAATAGTTAATCACTTTTTAAAATAGACGCTTTTGGGGTGATTAAATGGCTAACGCTGAGTAAAACATAAGAGAAATATTGAATTAATGTACGACATAATTGTAGATCTTAAAAAAACATACAAAAAAGTCCTGGATAGCATAATATGTCTATTTAACTAAGAATCACCCATAATAACCATTTTTGAAGCAGCACAATTTGCGCGTCCGTTTGACTGACAGTATTCTGTAGTTCACGCGAGCGGAGCCGCGGGCACAGCTAGTAGCGCATATATTAATCCGTCCACAACGTCATGCAATTATCACTGTAATACAAAATATGTTACGAAACAAACAGGCAAGCAAGAGTACTCGTACTGGCCGTAAATCAACAAACTGCCAAGACAATGGCAACCAATCGGTTAATTATTTGTACGGCGCCGTCCAACTATGGCGACAGATAAGCTCCTGATGTATTATTTTGTCGGACAAATAGTGCTTTTGTTCCAGTAATGTACAATTTGTTCACTTCCATTTAAACAACAGTATAATTTCGAAATTCATGATAAAATCGAACGTTCGGGAAGTCTATTATAATGTGCATATGTTTAAAAATCCTATGATGAAATAGTACCAACTTGCAGCCAGTGTTGGTGTTATCTATTTATATCTATAAAAAAATTTGTTTGTATGTATGTTCCCTATAGCTCCAAAACGGCCCGTGAGATTTTGATGAAATTTTCAGGCAATCTTCATATTAGCCCAGCGGGTGATCTTGTAAATTTAGTAGCAATAGGATAAGAAAAACTTCTAAGCCACAGCAACGCGTGGTCGGGTTTGCTAGTTAAAAATAAAATTGTTTAAAATGTTTTACTAAAATTTAAAATGATAGAGCAACCTGGAATGATGACGCACCAATTGCCGATGAGTGGAGGAAAGTTAAGGGTCTTCTCACTGTTACTGCCGGTAAAGCTTTTGGATACCAAAAAGTTAGACATAAGGATTGGTTCGCTGCACACAAAGAGCAAGAATTTAAAAAAGTCTAAAATTTAGATCAAGGCGGAACAAATAATTTTAGAGGTGGATCGAATCCATGTTAGGAGGTGGGCCATCAAGTGAATAATACTTGTGTAAAGCCAAGATAGATACACATATAAGTAAACAGATATTTAAAATCAATAAATTTTTCAGTTAAAGATAGTTTAATAATGTAATATAATAGTTGGCGGGTAAATTTAAATGGCTTGGTGGGCCATTTTATGGATCAGGGTTTTGGTACCCTTCTTTAAACCTTTTAAGACAGATATACGATAACAAATATCGCTAAATATTATACTTATTATGTGAAAAACTAAGTTACGCTAGTACATTTTTAATATAACAATATTATTATACACTAAAACTTCGAACAATAAAGAAACACAAATATAAATTATATATTAAACAATAATTGAATAAAAGTTTATACTTTGTACAAACGTGCACAAAATTAATGACGCACAACGAGCCATGAAGCGTGTCTTATTGGGCATCATATTGAGTAATAGAGTTATAAAAACGGATATCCGAAAAACCACTGTGGTGATGGCAGGTGGTCTTGACAGGAAGGTGGCTGAGAGAGGGCAAACGAAGTGTAGGAAGACCGGTGGCGAGAGGGGTCGACGACATCAAAAATCTTGTCGGAAAGACCTAGACGAGATTGATACAAAACTGAGATAAGTGGCGTAAGAGGGAGGAGGCTCATGCCTTGCAGTGGGTTGAATAAAGCTGTCCATGATGACGATAGGGCCAAATAACATATGACTATGAATTAAAATACAAACTAAAACATGACAAGATCAAGGGATCAAGATCCCGACAAAAACTTCATACAGATATTAGTTTGTGTGAATGATATCTTCAATATTACGACTGCGGTACCGCTGTGCCGTATGGAACATTTATTGCTTCCTCACTACGCTGTCTATCAGCAGAGGGGATAAACATGAACGTTTTCCCGTCCATCAAGCAATCGCGCTGTATCGTTTAAGCGTGTAGCCGGAGCATTATACACAGTTCTACACATTTCAACGATATCTGACAGTGACAGTTCATAATTAACGGAGTACGACAATGCTCAGCGTCGGCGCCTCGGTGACTCACTCTTGCATAAACCATTGTTAATTGTATTAGGTTTATTAGGCACCGGTCTTAGGATTCCGATACAATTAGAAAATGAAATTTAGATCATTTCGAGCTTGAATCATGTGAAGTATTTTTAGTGTTTTTTTATACAAGTAAGATAGCAAATAATCGTACGGTTCGCTTGATAATAAGCGGTTACCGTAGCTTATAGAGACTTGTAACACCAAGAAGTATCACTAGCGCATTGCCAACCTTGAACCCCCCCTACCCCAAGAAGCTCTGGAAACCCTACTCACCGCAGAAACACAAGACAAGGTTATTTGGCTGCATCCTACTGTAGGGTGGAGGAGGTATGATCTTTAGACATTACTATTAAAAAGAGATTCAAGAATTAAAACTTCTATTGCACACTAACTGTGCCCACGGCTTCGCACGCATTTATGCATCCCGCCTAGCAATTGAGGAATGGCATGTACTTCCCGTCTACAAATTTCATCAAAATCTGTTAAGAATGAATAAATATTTAATTTTTGTAAAGTATTATCGAAAGTTCTTATAGATTATCACTTTATCAATGACATAAATCTTTCTGGTACCGTATGGTAAATATTAAATCGTGCTTGGCTATCATAAGAGGGCTAATGGAAATTGTTAACAACTAGTTCCTTTGTTCAGAAGCCGCATGGTAAAGGCTAATAATGAAATCATAACAGTGTACCAAAGTATTATGGATGTGAAACTGACACTGAATTGTAAGGTTTTTTTGTTTTATACTGCTTAGAATTCGACATTTTTATCGACCCGTTCAAACGTATTTCACGTATAGCAACATGCCAATAAAACAAGCAAGTAATCGAATTTTAGTACCAATTAACACAATTATACGTAAAAAAATAATTGGCCAATGAAACTTGTCTACAATCGCTCGAAATTGGCCACTTTAGTTATGCAGAATACACTACAAGTTATCGAGCAATAGTTACGATGAAAGAAGCAGTTTTAACCAGTTTAGTTGTATATTTGGTCAATTATGTTGGATTGTTGGACGGATACATTGTTGGGGCTGGATGTGAGTATTTTAGAATAAGCTATTATTAAAAAAAGTTTAGTTCATCTCTAGGGTCTTCTACCTAATAATTAATTTAATTTAATTAAAACCATTATGTTTTATTGTATATGTTGTTGACTACGTTATGGCGAATAAGCCCAAAGACCAATCACTTTAACAATCAGTAAAATTTACAAAACCATTAGTTACTTTTATTGATATGTGATTTCTAACTTGGCAAGTCGAATTGTCAATAAATGACGATTAAAAATTGACTCCTTTAATTAGAAATTAACGTAAATATTTATTAACGTAATAAATATAATAAAATTAAATAGTATAATAAAAAATATATACAATAAAATAATTTAAAGAGAGGTAGGGCACAGAGAAAATTCATTGGAGATTTCTTACTACTTGCAGCCTGTCTAATGGAATACCTCCACCCTACAGAAGATCGCAGCCAAATAACCTTGTGTTATGTTCCTGCGGTGAGTAGGGTTTCCAGAACTCCTAGGGGTAGAGAGGTTCAAGGTCTGCAACTCGCTTATTGATACCTATGGTATTGAAAGCTACGGTAGCCGCTTACCATCAGGCGGGCTGTATGCTTGTTTGCCAATTTAGTAGTATAAACATAATAATAACTTAATAAATTTACGTTTAAAACCTTGGCTAAATGAGTTGCGATGTTATTCATATTGGGTATCAATATATAAATCAGGAAGTATTGATAACTTACAAAACACAAATTTAATCAAATAATATCTTAACATTTTATGAAACGCTATTAAGGAAGAAAAATTAAGAATAAAAAAAAATATTTTTATTTCGTAGTAAACGTCCGCTTCGCCCAAATGCTGTACACGGACAGCAAATACCAAGTTCTTCGAGAGGAAATGGTAAAGGCTAACACAAGAAACCTGGTATACCACTGTCGTGCAGACAGGAGTGACTGCGATGCCGCTCTAGCCAAGATGCGGTATAAAGCCAGTAAACATTTCTACGCTCTCGCGAAGGCAGTCGTTGACTACGTGAAAAACAAGAGACAAGCGCGACCTACAGGATACGTCGGTAAGGAGAAATAATACCTATCATGTGAGGTTTAAAGAGATAAAATTAAAAAGATTGGTTGAACGCGTGCAAGGTTAGACGTGGAAGCCCGCGGTCACCGCCACACCTATTTCTGCCGTAAAGCAGTTGCTGTGTTCCGTGCTGAAGGGTTGTACTTGGCAACAAATACCATTCCAACTCAGTCCTCAGAGTAACAATGTAGTCAGAGAAGTAGAACGTGGGCTAAATGATTTCATAAGCCTTGGAAGTATTGGTAATTCGGTTCAATCGGTATGGCAAAGAAGCAGCACTCAGAACCATTCTCCATTTCTACGGTTAATTTGTAACTATTTTCTATCAAATCGGCATTTAACAGTTGACACTTTCGTCAAAGCCTGACATGGAAAATAATACAATAATGCATGAGAAGATACGTTGAATGAAAGGAACTCTTTGAGCCTTTTAGAGAAATTACTTCTGCTTACCAAGGTTCAGCAAAATCTAAAGAGTTCACATTATATTTCAGAAGACTTTTGCCAACATGATATACATCTGACATCCATGTATTACTCATACAAATGGTAAAGCAAGACAATAAACCCAGTACAAAACTCATTTCGCTTATAAGTTGGAGCTAATAATTTTTTGTATCACATGGAGTAGAAAAAAAAGAGTCCGCCTAAAATCTTTGTCAAAATTCATAAATATTTCAGGTACAGCTACATTCTGTCAGGACAACATTTGCGTGCCTGACACAGATCCACCTGTTGTCCTCGGAGGCTGTTACACGCTAGTCTCTTGTGGTGGAAATCAGACCTGGCACTTGGACCCTGTCATTTACAAGAAAAAGAAAGGCAGATTCTTTTAGAATTATTATTAAAGACTTTTCTAAAGCTAATTAGTATTTTTTCTGAATTTTCTCTTATGCCTCTAACGTATTTCATATGTTTTCGAAATCTCACCCTTTATATAATATAGATAATTTCAAAAATTAGTTAGTATACCGTATTTTTGGTTTAAGCGATCACTAATATTTAAATTCAATACAGACGTTGTACTTTAGGTAATTGTGATAGTCTCCACGAAACTACAAGGAATGCTCTGTACCTTGTATAAGCATCTTTTTAAAATTTACAACTAAGGTGGAAAACAGGCATTCGGCCCGCCTGATGGAAAGCGGCTACCGTAGCCTGTGGACGCTTGTAATATACCATATGTATCAACTAGAACGTTGCCGACTATGAACCCCCCTAACACCTAGGAGCTCTGAAAACCCTGCTGACCACAGGAATACAACACGACAGGTTGTTTGGCTGCGATTTTCTGTAGGATAGAGGTATTCCACTAGTCAGGCTGCCAAGGTAAATCTTCAAATGTTTTTTTCTTTACCTTTCTTTGAACCCCACTTCTCCAAGGAGCTCTGGAAGGCTCCACTCATCGCAGGAACACAACACAGGGTTATTTGGCTGCGATCTTCTGTAAGGTAGAGGTATTGCACCAGTCGGACTGCTTCAAGTTGAGAGAAATCTCCATTCTGTTCCCTGCTTTTCTTACCTACCTATTTTGTAAGCTTATTATGTTGAAGTATAATTGCCAAATGATATCAATATTATTTATATAAATATTAGATAATATGGGGTAGTAATCCTCTTGCAATTTTATGCATTCACCAAATCACCAACATGTACAGTCACGCAATAACGAAACTACAATAATACGTTGAAACTGATCGAAAAAGAAAAAAAACATTGCACACCTGCTGCATTGTAGTCCAAACAATGCACGTTTTAAGTATTGTTCTTCCAATCATGATCAGCTAAGGAATACAAGGGTAACCTTTAAAAGCGATACTGCTAACAGATGGGGGATCAACGCATCCGATTACGTGGATGAACCATGCTGTTTTGCTTTTAAGAAATCAAAATGATTAATTTAGTTTATTTTGTTACTTTTTTATACCTTCATAAATATAGTTCTTGTGAAATAAGAAGTAGTGTGATTGTCAACAAGTAAGTGAATTTGAATAATTACGTATTATAATATTAATTACACTATTGACCAATAAACCCGCAGGAAAATTTTCTTAAAAGCAATGACTTACAAAGATAAATAAAAAACGATGATTAAACTTTTATTAAATCAGATATTACCTTATCATGAAAGTGTAAAAAAGGTTTGGAGACATTTTTGTTTTTATAAAGTAGTGGCGGCACTATATACCATATGGTAAGCCCAGTACAATCCAGAAATAATGGCGACCACAGAGAGGTCGGTAATCCAACTCTAGTCGTCGCTGTCATGCCGCGCTGCAAGTCTTTCGACTATCCTACTAACTAAGCATGCATCAACTACTTTTAACCGTGAAGGAATGCGTCGTAAGGAAACTTGGATTCTCAAGTAATGCTCTTCTACATGAGTTTGCAGACGTTTTAATTCACCAATTTGTACGTGTCTTGTGACGTCATTTAGCTCACGGGAAGAGGCCTTTGTTAATAAAGTATATAATGTTTCCTTCCAGGCTAATAAAAGTGAAACCAGTCGGCGCTCCTATAGCGAGAAGTTTCATTCCACTAACAGAGATACCGCCTCCACATATCCATCAGTCCGGTCGTAGGCATTATGAAGAATGTGACAAGAAACAAGAACACAGGGAGGTGTACGGCGGACCCAAAGTCGATATTTTCGGGGAATATTACGATGATAAGGAGGCAAAAACAGTGGTGACTGTTATAATACCGGATCATATTGACCGTAAGTTAATTTTTTATGTAAAAAGTATACAACTAAGGTGTCAAACAAGCTTACCTCCCCCTTCAAGCTCCTTCTCCAAGGAGCAATGGAAACCCTACTCACCGCTAGAACACAATACTTCGATCTTCTATAGGGTGGAGATAGTATCTATTTCTTTTTACTAGATTACTTGTAAAATTAATGGTAATTTACAATTAATGGTATTATACACTTTATGGTAATATAATGTTCCGTCCCAAAACAGTATTGTCGTTATCGTCTATAATGATATTTCAGCATTATTTTAGGTGTAGGTGTTTTCAAGATTCGCCACAGATAGTAAGTATAAACTTGGGGTGTGCTTAGAATACACAGAGTAAGTATAATATGGAGTTAACATACTAATAATAATACCAAGAGTGAACGAGCTAAGCCTATACAAAAAGACCTGAGTGCAAAAGAGATAGAAATAGTTTTTTGTCTTAGTTGTTGTTTAGTTGTTACGGTTTTTGTTAGTGGCCACAATCTGTTTCACAATATTATAACCGTCCTGAAATTAATTGACAACTTTGGTTGTTGTTTATTGCCACATTATACAAGGAATTTCACGTTAAGGCGGCTATTTTGTACTTTATATCTAATTTGTTGGGTTATACTATATAACTGTCCCTTACGGTAGTGTGCTATTTTGTAATTCATATTATCCTTAATCTGAGGGTAGGCGTTAACAAAAATAATATCGACAAAATGGACGATAAGCAAAATAAGTACGTATGATATAGATTATAGAGTTATCTTTCAATGTCCATTAGGCAGACATTTCGAGGTGACGACTTCAGCGCCGTACTTAACTGTGGGCCCAATCGAAGCTATCGGCTACCATCCCAGCACGATAAAAAGTGACCATCCATCCGAATGCGAGAAGATCTACCAGGATCATATAGACGATCAGTACACTGACGAGATGACGGATTACTCTGAAGAGTCTCTGGAGATGGCCAGGATGCCGTTATTCCCCAAAACAATACCGTCGTCGTCAGCTGAAGAACGTTTCGAGAAAATGTACAGTGATATGGATACATAATTTTGATACTTTTTTTTACTTTTAATAAACATTTTTAAATATATATGTATTTCATTTTATATGACTTTTTTGAAGTGGCATAGAAACTTTTAGCAATACAAGAATTTTTATATAAATACTTAATATAGATATCCAAAAAATCTTATGTGCGTCTATTAGTGATCGTTTAACTTCTGAACGACTTGATTGATTGAGCTTATATTCAAGTACTTAAAATACTTATTTGTTTTATCGAGACGATGTTTCAAAGTTAAGATTCGATAGGTAGCTGTGGTCGAGCCATTTAGTACCGGAAATTCCAGAAAAACGTCTGCCGAGATAGCTGGTTACTCTTATATATAAAAAATAATATTTGTGTCTTTATTTATTTTAAAAAACATCTACAGCTTCCTTACAAGCTAAGAATTAGTACAGTCAATAAACAAATTTTATGCAACAACGGCCTGTTCACACATATGTATCCGTCATTAACAATTCGTTATAAAACTCTGTTTGGTGTGGATTTTTTAAAAGATCTTAAATCGCCATTAGTGTTTTTTATTTTGATTAATTAACTTAGGTTAATGTCCCTACATTATGTAATATTAGTGGCATTTTACGTGATATAGTTTGGTTATTGTGCATTCGTGAAGTGGATTATCAATATCAACTGGAAACATGCCTTTTGAAATGCCACAAAAACTCCCTAAATAGTTCTAACAAGAGAACCATTTTGTTAGACCCCACTTTGAGGATTAGAAATTACTACGAAGCCTAAATAAAACATTTACACAGACAAGTGTTTCTGCGGCGTCAGCACAAGAAAAAAAGGAACTCTGTTCGGTTAATAAAACATAGCAATAAACTTACCGTTCTTATAATTATACTAAGTATATTAGATAAATCGCTTAACTAAACATTTAAAATGAAACAATGTTTAAATATATAATTTAATTTACTTCATTTGTACTGATTGTAATTATTATTTACAGTAATTCTAATCTTTATATGCTAACCTATTAGCATTAGTTTAATGAATATTTTTATACTGGCCCAGCTTGTAAATTATATTTATTGGGCAACTTAACATCTTTGTCTTTTTCGTCGAACACTTCCTCGGTGTCGTCATCGTCAAAATCGTCTATATCCAAGGGATTCCTAAAATATATTAATAAGAATTAGTGTGCCTATTTCCAGAAATAGTAGCTATGCAGAAAATATGAATAATAAATCTTACTTATTCCAATCCATTTTATGACGTTTTCTGAAATAAAAAGAAATCAATTTATTTCAATAAACGTATTCATTAAAAAAATGTAGCGGCAAAACTATTCTCAGTACTTAATTTTAATTGCCATAATTTTCTATCAGGCGCTTGAAACAATTCAAATCTCGTGTTGTTATGCAAAATCTTAGGCTTTTATAAATTAATTACTTAGTTACTAACTCTCAATCAGTAATTATGAAACATATTTTTTCTATAAACAAATACATTAAATATTAGTCTATCAGAACATATTAAAAAAAGAACAAACACAAATTTTAGAAAAAATGTATCTTTGAGAGCAAAACTTTTGAATTTTATGCTAATATCGGAGAATTTGTTTATATATGTTGAAGTATTTTAAGGATAGATCACAAATTTAGAAATATGATTTAAGACTATACAACTACAATCTCATTTTGATTTTCCATGGATCGATCAAATATTAAGTAGATCTGACTTATAATAGTAGCTCTTAATTTCACTCAGGAAATATTCCATCAAATAAGTTAAGAAAAATAAACATCACCTAACTGTACGATATATGCTGTGAATCATATTTTGGTGGAATGTGTTAATTATGAAAATTGTAGAAATTTACTCAAGATGATGATGTAATAATACCATTCTATCAAAACCCTTTATCTCAAAATGCGAAAATCTTACATATAAAAATCTTGTATGCGACAGTTGGTGATCGTATAAAACTTCTGAACGATTTGACCAATTGAGATCATTTTCATATAATATATTTGTTTTATCGAGACGATGATTCTTAATTATGTCGGGACCCGATAGATGGCGCTTTACTCGTCATTGACAAATTCTATATATATGGACCAAAATGATTTATGTATATTTTGGTTTAGTGCCATATAAACAAATGAACCCGATATTTGGCGTTGTGGTCGAGCCATTTGAAAAGGACATAACAACGTCTGCCGAACCTAGTGATCAAGTTACCTTAGTTTGATATCACATTCACATCATGTGTCAAATTTACATAACTTTTACATATAGGTATGCTTTGTGAGTGATGTAATTACGGGTGTTTTAAAAAAATGAAAAAAATTAAGGCATTGAAACTTCAAAAATAAACTATTCGTTACCGATTTGTAGCGATGTAGTCTTGATCCATATACTCTTCTGACACTTCGACGGATAGCGGCTGCCCGCGGTGGTCTTGTAATATGCCAAAATACCGTGGAGCCCGTGTCACGGAGAACAACAACGCTGCAAGTATCAAAATTATTTGAATCACCACTTCTTTAAATAACTATCAACACGGGACAACTATAGGTTTACGACATTACTAAGCTAGTCCATCTTAACTACTATTATTCAAAATCAAAAACAGAAATACTTAGGCCCTAAGAAGACACTTCTGAACGTTACAATAGTACTACTGGTTCGAATAACATCCTAGTCATCTAGAAGAGCCGGCAAAAAACTCGATCGGGTTTTTGGGGTTCCGTAGTCAACAAAGACCTCTACAGTTTCGACATGTGCGTCCGTCTATCTGTCCGTCCGCGGCTTAGCTCAGAGATTATTTGTACTAGAAAGCTGTAATTTGGTATGAGTATACATATTAATCACGCCGAAAAAGTGGTATTGGCATTAATTTGATATATCTCTTATGGTTTACTTAGCGTAAGTCATTGAAGCGCCCCAAAAGCGACTTCCGAATAAATTAATCATTATCCTTACACTATTTATTATGTTAATTTATCCAAACATGTAAATAGGATAAGTTCAGTTACAGAGAGTAGTTTCTATTTATAATACATAATTAATATAAACATATTTTACTATAAGTAGATATATTTAACTGATCTTTATTTCCATTTCTTAAAAAAGTACTGAATTAATCTCAAGCGGGGATGTTGGACGTAACTTTTTTTTAAATAATGGAGAACTATCACTGTATACTCACTATCATCAACTGCGTGCGATTTTTTTAAAGCTATACATATAACTATCACGACAACTTGTAATTTCAGTTTCGTTTCACTCATATTTAAATATAACTATTTAACAGTTTAAAGTAAAATAAAAAACTTTAACATTCGATCGACTTCCTAGAGTCTTTAACTTAAGTTCTACAAAAAATATCAAGTCATAATTTCCTTAAGTTAATCGCTTAAGAACTCAACAATGCTTTTGAGTTTCCTGTGTTTCTAACTGTCTAACTTTTCTTTGCACTTCCGTTAGTCGAAAAGTTTGTAAAATACGCACTTATGTTTACGAAAAACAAAGGTTATTGTTCACGATATTTTGTAGAATTAATTTACTAACAATATGCTTACGTAATATAAGCACATAACTACTCAGACAGTACAAAGCCGAGTAACTTATTCAGGTTATATAATAATTCATATTTTATATATTTACATAATAAAAGCTGGGTCGGCAGACGTTCTGTCCTTTCGGGTAGATAATGGCTCGACCACAGCGCCATCTGTCGTATCATACCATATGATTTATAAATTCATAAATCATCGTATCGATAAAAAATATATTTAAATATGAGATTTTGTTAAAGCAAAGCTGCAAAGGTTTCACTATGAAACCACCTCTTACAATTGGAATAGACGTGAAACTAAACTTTATATGTACTAGTAATTAATGTGTAGTTGTTCTTTCCGAACATTTCATTTTCCTTTTCAAATTTACTAATAGGCCTCTATTAGACACAAATCACGAATAGGATATTGAAAAATATTTTATCCGTCTATATGTAACATTTGTACGTCTGGATTAAACTCAAAAACGGTTGACCGATTCTTATGAAAATTCGTACATTGAAAGTTTATGTCGTTCCTCAATTAATGGGCTATGAGAATTTAAAATAATCCTTATAGGAAACGTTAAAAAAATCTTCAAATTATCTTTTTAATCATTCTTAACCGATTTTGGTTACCGATAGTGGCTTCGACCCAGCCCAGTCGGGTACAGATTCTACCAACCCACTTGATTACTGCATAATATACGTTGGCTGATGCCGGAACACGAGACGTCTAAGCGTAGTACATGAAGTGGTGTTACACCTGGTGTATGGTGGTCGCGATTTTTCAAACAATAAAATTGTATTGACCTACTACTCAGCTTGTGGCTCGAAAGTCGTGTGGTGTTGAATCATCCTCACGAACAAAAAAAAAGGTTAAATCGTCTAGGGTGACAAAATCCTTAAATCTGCCGCTGCCGCCCTGTTTGTTGAGCGACACGAACAGTTGTCGCGAGATATTGAAAGAGGCGTCAAACAAAAGCCAATGGTAGAAAAGTAAATGCACAATTAATTCCAACTAGAATATATCCAAACAGACATGATCATAAGGAAGCTGATAATGTATTTTTTTAATTTCTTTACTCGAAATAAAAATCTCTAATTTAACTGTTACAATAGCAAATTTTTTGTCATTCATATAAATATAATGATTGAGGATTGCGTTGTGCGCATATCACGCAAAAACTAGTCGATAGATTTTGAACGATTTTATTTTGTTTTACACTATAGATACTCAATCCTTATCAAAAATCCTTTGAAGCAATGATGGTTCAGTGGTAGCGTGTACGACTCTGCGTCGATTGACGTGAGTTCGAATCTCTGCAATGAGCCTGAGCTTAGTGGTGAAGTGGTAGGGCTTTTTCTACTGCCCGCCTGGCTAGCTACCACCCTCAAGTTGAAAATCTATCGCCAAGCACCGGTGTGTTACGGCAGCTGAACTTGAGAGCCAGTCTTCCACAATGTTTAGCGTGCTATTATCTTGGACCACATCGTCAATTAACATCAGGTGAGATCGAGGCCACTACGCCAAACCTATAAAGATCACGATGTCTTCATTAGTAATAATTGTGAAGTCCACGCGAAGGGAGCAGCGGGCACACCTAGTTTAAAAATAAAACTTTACCTAACAAACGTATTATCTACCTATCTTATATATTCAAGAAAGAAAATCATTCACTATGGAGATTTATCTATACTTGAGGCAGCCCTACTAGTGAAAACACCTCCACCCTGCAGAAGATCACAGCCAAACAACCTTGTGTTGTGTTTCTGCGGTAAGTAGGCTTTCCAAGCTCCATAAGAAAAGGGGTTCAAGGTCTTAGTTATATTTAAAAAAAACTATATTTCTTCAGGGTATCATTTATCAGGCCCTATGTTCTTTTTTCATTTTAAACAAAAGAGGACAGCCACCATTGAATCACTTTCACGATTTTAAGGTGAAAACCTGACCAACATGGTTACGTTAATACTCATTTTGTTTTTAAGAAAATTATATAAATAATAAATATTTAATTAATGATAATATTTAATTATTACAAACATAATTATCTCTTATAAAACAGATTTCCCTCCCCACCCCATAGCCGCCGTCCACCGTAGCCTATCAGTTCTTGCCGAAGCGAGTTATACTTCTTGAAGAATAACTTCTTCAGGATCCTCTTACGTCGCTTATCTTCTTTCAGACAGGATTCCAGTTTGTCCATGCAGACCTCCTCCCTATAAAACATCTTAACGGTTATACAAAGACAGACAAAATATACTTTTATAGTTGTTTATAACGTCAACACATTATTGACAAACAATAGTATCTTAGTGAGTAATCGAACATTTTCCATTAGCCACGGTCATCTACCACATGAAATTGTCAATCTGTCGCCTGGCACTGATCGAAGTGTTCTAACAACAGCTTCACTTAAGAGTTGGTTCTCTAAGCTTAGCGTTTTATCATTTTCCAACCCATTATAATTTGTAAGCATAAAAAAATATGCCAGTAAATTCTATGATAAAAATATTTTATTGACTTCAAAATGGTATGACACGCATTAGAATTTTTAAATGCATACCCTCTATATCTTTTATAAATACAAAAAGTTACTCAAATATGAAAATATACTTTTCTAGCATGATTGCAACCGGTGCCGACAGAGCCACAAAGTTTATCAAAAATCGTGTTTTGTACTTATATTTGGATCTATAAAATTAATAAAAATGCAATAAATGAAGTGAATAAAAGACAAAATGAAATTAGAGAAATATTTATCTTTATTAAAACACATAAACACATAAAATAACTACAATCAGCCAGGGTAACTTTTCATTGAGGCAAGTTTTTTAAAATCCGGATACAAATTTCTATGTTCCTGGACACAGCGCAGCAGGAACTGTTTTTCTTTTTCTTGGGCCGTTATAAGTCCATAAAAATCTGGTATTTTCCATATAATGTGACGATATATAAGCAAACATAGGACTATCATTCTAAATTGAGACTGAACCAAACATATTTTTAAAGAGTAAATCGCTCTTGTCAACCATCGTGCCTGATGCAAAGCTCTAAGAGGCTTGATTTTTATTTTCTACTCTGAATCTCGTAACAAAAGATCTATACATTATTCAACCAATTCGCGATAATCGTCATCCCGGTGGACCTGGCTCTCTCTTTTTTCATATCTTATCTTCGTCATTTTCAATTTTTCAAAGGCAGCATGTGCAATATCACATAAGTTATCAAGGTCTCTTTCAAAATTAATTTCACGGTTTTTTAAAATGTCCTAAGATTTTTTTACAATATTTCTGCAGATCTCTCCAAACATGATATATATATATCAACAAAATTCTCCACGCAGTTAGGAAATGCCTTTGTGGGAATTCTTGCTTTTGCCGAAATATAATGCACTCCCTAATCACAAGATTATCACTTTCACTGACACTCAGCTTGATTTCGCGAATATTTGCAAAACAAGACAGCGAAAACTTGTCGATTAGATGGTAATTTTGCACCACTTATTTGATGGCAACACAGTCTGATAAGGAAAATACTTTGTTTATCACTCCGTAATTCAACCGACACCTTTATGGAATATAAACAACAGCATAATAATTATCTAAAAAAATCACGTTTGAAATAACAAATAAATCACGTAGCTACCGGTCGCAGTGCTCATGCAACTTGTATAAACAAATTTAAATCGCAAGTCGGCACGGGTTATCGTTCATAAAACGGGCTAACATTTTTTTCTTGGCTATATTGGGTTAATATTTTTTTTTTTAGAAGGTTTGCGTTAAATTTAAGAGACTACCCTAACACTGTGTTTTTTTGAAATGTACACTAATAACACCTTCGTAGTTTGGATATGTGGAAGTATTTTATCGCCAAGTAAAACACTCCATAATATGCCTACCTTTTGTTATATCTATATTTTCTAGCTTATTCCTAATTGACTGTACACAACCAAATAATTATAACTCCGCTAACTAGTTTTAAGTTTTATTATTGATTTTATCCAGTCAATAAGATAGTTTAATGAAAAAGCCCGATGAAGCTGTGCAGGCAATATCACTCCAACAGCGCGTTAGTGTTAAAAAAAGTACTATAATAAAAGGGCCACTTTCGCACTTGTTGCCATTTCGGCCGAGTGCCTTCTACGCTCGCCAAGTCCTATGAAACCGTAAAGAACCTTCATGCTGACAAAAAAAGTATAATGGAAGGAGCAAAGTATTAAAAATCACTCACTTGTAATTCTGATCTAGTAGTAATTTCACAGGTTCAGTTTTTGTAAACTTATCTGGAAGTCGAGAGCCTGGCGGTAATTTGGCAATTTCTTTCATTATACCCATAATCGTGTTTTCAAGTTGTGCCAATTTTGGAACCATCAGCCTTTTTATTACCTAAAGGAATTTAGAAATTATAGAAACAGTCTAAGGTCGTAATGTTTTCGGAAAACTTACAATGAACCCTTACTTTCGATGACCTAAACATTTTTTATTCACTCTAAAAAACTGGATACATTCTAAGAATTCCAAAATAATATAAGAGTTTTAAATATAATTATCATGAAATTTAACCCTTCTGGATGCAGGCACAGTTTCCAAAACTACAAACAAAATACGTACTGACGAAAAAAAGCAAAATAATAAAAAAAAAACAGATGTAATAGGTTACCATAACATGTTAGTAAAGCATTTTGCAGTGCTTAACTAACTAGCTACCATTTTGAAGTTCAAATCTATCGCGAAGTACCTCTGTTTTATCCTTGGATAATGGAACTACAATAGTGCAAATATTTTTATCCCATACAATCTATCTATCTAAATGTCTATCTATCTATCAATCTATCTATCTATAAATCTAATGTGAAAACAATAATTGTACATTTATTCCACCGTTAGCAGACAAATAAATAATAGCAGAAAAATAAAAAATACGAAACATGATGGACATAATCAAGGCATTAAACAGCCTTAGATTATTATTGACAAAAAATCAGTCCATTATTGAAGAGGAAACGGGGGAATATAAGAATATGATCTCGTATATTTTTTTCACATATGTGTAATCAATTCGAGCCGCATTTGTCTCTCGTGTTCTACTCGGTTGTTCAGGTACAGCGCGACGGCAATAGATTTATTTTTAACCTATTCTTCAAGTGTTTTATTGACCACGTTTCATCTTAAAATCAAGTTAGATTGAGATCAAAGACAATACTATAAACGACGACAAAAAACTGACCAAATTATCCAAAAAGGGCAATTTTTTAATACTTGCTTTTGCCAGTGATTTCCTTTCTTTTGTATTCAAAATGAACAGACCCGCCCGCCATCTATTGTATAATTTTGTACTTATACATAAACTACAAAAGGCGCGCACGCGCAATAACACCAAATTTTTATCAGAACTGTACGAATGATTTAGGAACACATACAGGACACAGACATTTTTTTTGTATAGTATGGATATCAATGGATTGAATTTACTTTCTGTTTAACCCTATCCTAGATATAATTATTGTTAAAGATAAAACATAGGTTAGACCTTTCCACATCTATTGCCCGTTTTACACGGAGTTCTGAAACGTCTTCCCAAATCCATAGTTGGTAAATTTTGTATTTGACTTATGACGTTCGAAAATGTTCCTGTTGCTGTTTTTTGAGCTGAAAGTAAAAAAATAGACACAATTTTAATTCATGTTCCAGAGATGGCATTGATAATTTAAACAAAATTTAGATAGTAGAATAGTCAATTTTGATATCCTGACTGCGTAGTCATTTATCTATTCTTTATTATTTTCTACAAATTCAACATTAAGCATAGTCATCGTGAGGTTTTTTTTTCAAAATATGGATAAACTGCACCACTACCTGTACTGTACTGAACCTTAGACTTGTTTAGCTGATAAAGTACCTATCTATAAAGGTACATAATTAAATATACATACAAATAATTTAGAAAATAGAAAACCAATGTAGCTTCAAGGAAATTTTCACACTATGTAATTTCAATTAAAACAATGATTAAAAGTAAAATACATTGTCAGGACTAGTTACATTATTAATAACATTTTGTTTTTTTTAAATTATATCAAAAGTCATTGATTAGAAGTCGGAATTTAATAAAATCATACCCATTTTTGCCCTTTTAGTTTTTCCCACTCTCGCAATATCTGGCTTATTATATTCATCCGAATTCTTCCCGCCGTGAACAAATGTAACGAGTAATAAAGGAAGTATACATTGATAAAAATACTTTTTAAAAATCATTTGTACCGTAATTTACGACTGCCTTTGCCAATGTTCATAGAACAAGAGGGAAAACTATTTTGGAATTACGAAAAATGTTTACAGAACATTTTATCGCTAGTTCAAGTAACCGGATAAATCAAAACGTTTACGTCATTATGGTGATGTTTGTAAATTTTTACTGATTGTACTTACATACGGTACATACTTAATCAATGAATATGGAACATACCTGTGAAAGTTTAAAATAAATAGTTAAATATTGCAATGTTTATCTTTATATTAAGTATGTACATTTTGTATACCTGTACCATATTTTATATTACTAGCTGTGTGCCATCAGTTTCACCCGCGTATAATTTAATAGAAATCGCTGATTGATGATTTATAATACGTCAATAAAACTATCTCATAAAATACCTTATTGTGGCTTATGTATAAGAGATAGGCATATAGTATCACAGACTTTTTTTTAGATGTACTAAGGTACAATATTTTTGTAGAACATTGTATTTACATATCACTAACCATTACTCCAGCGCACGCGTATAAAGTAGTTCGGGTGCGCGGTTTCGTCCGACTTACTTAACAAAAATCAATATTTAAGGCTAGCTGAGAGGTCTAGCCTAATTCTAGATAGCCTATACTATCCCACGTGAATCTAACAAACACATACAAAAAAAAATTCGAATTCGACTGGTGGTTCCAGAGATTAGCGTTATTAAACAAACAATCAAACTCTTCCGCTTTATTATATTACAGTAATATAGATTTCTGAAAGGTGTTTTTCCTGGCAGAGCTATATCACTGTTAATTCTTCATCAAAATTAAATGACTGTTATTCGCGAAAAAAAGTTCATCCCCATTTACCATTTTTCTAGTTTTTATTTTACCACTATCGACTTTATCATTAATATATATACCCATACCAAATTAAACCAGTGTAAGATTGTGATAGTGTTATAATTTTAATAAGTTTTTTTTAAATTAATCATTACATGCACGCATAAAATACTGTTCAATGTTAGATATACAATAAAATATTAATTTAGTTTATTCTCGTTATATAAAAAAACTCGGCAAAACAAATCTTAACTATTATAACAACTGTGGCGCTTTTAGCATCTACAGTAGTTACAGCGATAGTGACGGTTAATCCATTGCCCTTTCTCTTTTGTTATTCATATTTATTGAATACTAGATGTGCCCGCGGCTCCCCTCGCGTGAGCAACTAAAAGCCCATTTGTGCGAACCTCTAATTAATTTTCTAAAATAAAAGTATCCTAAGTTATTTCTTATAACATCAGCTATCTGTCAGTGAAAGTAGCGTCAAAATCGGTTCAACCCACGTTCAACCGTTTCGGAGATTACCCGGAACAAACAGACAGGGTAACAAAAATTTAAAAAATAGTTTTTTTGTTATATGTAGCATGTCTACTTTCATATGCATTTAGTAAAAAAGTATTATTCTGACGTTACAAACAGATACATCAGTTTTATTATATGTATAGAGGCAATATATATCGAGGTAAGAAATATCATAATCTCTTCTAGTTTCCTCTACGACCAGTTGACTTGTCTCTGCCTGACAGCTGTGGCTGACAGATGACACTGCTGACAACAGTTATTTGAAAATTGAGGTTATTTGTAGTCATTTACATTTATTTATATTTTTTTGTATAGCAGTATATCTATTATGACTAGGATATATTCAACTCATCATCATACATAATTTAAAACTTATTTTATTACAAATGGAGAATAACCACAAAGCTGTTAAAAAAAAGAACGGGGTCATAATTGAAGATCTGAATGATGTTATACAAAACTTGCCTCAGTTGACGAAAAACGTAACTTTTATAGATTTAAGTGAAAATAACATAAGAGATATAAATGGCAACGTGACATTTCCACCAAGATTAATTAAACTGAATTTATCACACAACCAATTACGTGATGTACCAATGGCAGTATTAAATCTCGAAAATTTAAAAACCCTTAACATGTCTTTCAATGCTATTAAGTTCTTTGACGATACTCCCAACTTCTGTCACACTTTAGAGCAACTAGATTTATCAAACAACCGTTTAGAAGGGCCACCTTATTGGGTATTTTCTGATACACCAGAAAACTTAAGAAAATTGGATCTCAGTAACAATTCAGATATAACAAAATCACTGGACGATGGCTATGTTAAAGAACTGTTGCAGTTCAATGTTCTAGTCACAGAGTTATATGTGTTTAATTGTAGATTAGATAAACATAAGTTGTTACAGTCCTTTTCTAAAATTAAAACTTTATGCCTTGGTACTTCAGAATATAATTATATGTCTGCAAATAGTGTGCTTGAAATTCCCTGCCCAGGACTAGATAAGTGCTGTGATATAGAAAAGTTGAATCTGTGTAATACAAATGTATATACTGTTACTCTAAATATACACTTATACAAGTATTTAAAAGAATTAGATTTATCACAAAATAATATAATCACTTTACCAGATGAATTTTGCATGTTGACGAATTTAGAAATATGTATATTATCACAAAACAAACTTTTATACTTACCAGATAATATGTACAAATTAGATAAACTAAAAGTGTTACGTCTAGACACAAATGAATTATGTATGATGTTCGAAAAACTAACACAGCTACAAAACTTGCACTCATTAGATCTTTATGATAATCAGTTATGTGAACTACCTAATTTGAATGAAAATTTAGAAGAACTGGATTTAGCCTTAAATTATTTCGAAGAGCCCGAGGATCAGGAATATTTGGTTAAGAAAGAAAAACTAAGGCATAATATGGTTCGTTGCGATGGAAGGTATGTATATTGGTTGATAAACAACACTGCATGAAACATAAATTTATTTGTTTAGATAAATAAATTGCCAATCCTTATCCTATAATATGCAAGGAACTGGCAGATTAATAAGTTATAATATTTCTTAATTATGTTCAAATATTTTCTTTCATACATGTAATATCAACACCTCAACTGGGAATGTTGTATGAAGTTTACAATAACTTTATAAATTGAAGTCCAATATATGTTTGTTAGATCAAAATGATAATAAAAATTGGCAGTATTTATTTGTCATTTTCTCAAAACTTTTACACAACATTGTAGACTACACTCTACACTGTAAAGTAAGAATATGACTTTAATTCAAATTACATTTTACTTAAGTAGAAGTAAATTTCTTTGGAAAAAACTAACTTTAATTAGAAGTGACTGGTATATTCATAGTAATGAGTCATATAATATCAACTCGATAAATAGCTCTGACTGATAATTTGGCAAATAAATTTCAATTATATCCATAGACATTTATGGCAAATATTTTACTATTGTCTTTGAGTGAAGCTAACACTAAAATATTCACCAAAGATAGATTTAAATTCTTGTATTATTTTTTTTTAGTTGCCAAATTATCCTCAGACCTACTTTGATTTTATAGACTCAGTTTTCTTGTTCCAAATAGGTGTGTATTTATCCTAAGGTCTTTTTTTTTCGAATTGACCTTACTGTTAGCCTTAGAGGCCCTGGAGCCTTTACAGCTTTTACAGCTTTACCGGGCTTGGGGAGATATCCTAGGGTCGTGGGGAACATGAGTGAGGTGGCATTGATTTCACCCACATTTAAATGGATTACTAATTTTTAGATACTTTTTCAACACATTTAATGTAAGCATTTATGAATTATGCTTTTTAGGAAGCTAGAAGTTATCAAACCAGAAAGTGATTATTCTAATGATGCTACTGATGATGAAGAGCTTATCAGTGCACTCTCAAATGATATCAATGGTAAATTTATTTACTTCAATAATTTAATTTATTCATTAAAAAATGTATACTGATAATTAATAAAGCAGATAATGTGTGCACTTAATGCACGTAAGAAGTAATAATTTAAAATAACTTATTATCAATAAAATAATAATAACTCAATAATCATAAAATAATTGTTAATGCTAACATGGTGAAGTTAAAGCCATCAATTATAATAATAAATGAAATCATTACCAAGTTTTTAATTTTATTATTGTGTGAACATAATTTTATGAGGAATAAATAAACATTATTTTAATTACTATTATTTTTTAACATTGTAAACATAATTCAATCTATACATATAATAAAATTGAAGTGTCTGTTTGTAATGTCAAAATAACAGGTTTTTACTAAATGCATATGAAATTATACATAATACCTATAACAAAAAACCCATTTTTTAAATTATTGTCTGTCTGTTTGTTTCGGGTAATCTGCGAAACGGTTGGACCGAATTTGATGGGACTTTTACTAGCAGATAGCTGGTGTGTTTGCGTGGGTCTCTGGATGGTATATATTCACAATTGCACCCGGCAGATAGCGCTGTTTGTACGCAACGTGAGCGAAGGCGCGGGCACAGCTAGTGTTGTATAAATACACTTTAATTTGATTGCTAACTTCATTGTGTTGGTGGCATGCAGTATAAAATTGTTCAAGTTAATTTTGTTTTGTTATATCAAAGCAGTACAACTTCTTACATGCATACAAACTTTTTTATTTTATTTGATGATCACGAAACAATATATCTTAATTGAAATAATAATTAATGTGTAATAGCTATATCTAATGACACTAATTAATGCGGGTTCACATAACGACGGTGACCGGCGGACTAAATGTCGTGGTGCGCGGTCACTCTGTCAGCGGGTCGCGGGGAAGGGGCACAGATATATCTGCGCCAGAGTCGATGCGCTAGATTGCGTGTTACATAGGTATAGTTTAATCACAATCACACCTGATGTTAAGTGATGAGGCAGCGCAATTAAATATAAAAAGATTATTGGTGCTGCAACTGCTGCTTCATTCCAATAGAAATTTAGTATTTTTTTCAAATTAAAAACAATAATAAGTCCCACTGCCATGTTACAGTGGTATAACATGTATTACAATATTTCTCTTCACCAAAGCTCTTTGCATTATTAAATATTTTACCAAAGCCATATTGCTTCAAATAATTATCTTTAATGAACATATAAATTCACCAGAACCCGAAAATAGACCATCAAGTTCACCTGAAGATTGGGACTCAGACGACTATTGGATCCCGCTGTATGATAATAATGTACCGCCACCACTGGCCCATGACCCATGGCATTACTTCGTGAAACAGAAAATTGAAGAAGGTAACTTTTGCCCCATCGTCTTACATCCTGTATCAATTGCAGACAAAGTAAAATACGAGAAACTATGTAACCCCCAGGAAGTACTCGAATCAGATGGACAATTCGATGATTACTCTGATGATGACACATGACCTTAAACTAGAATTATTCAAGAGTCCTAAATGTTAACTAAACATGCTTTAACTATTGTGTAAATAATAATAATAAATAGCATAATATTGATTTTTATATATTAATTTGTTAACATCTGGGTACTCTTGAAATCCATTTTGCCACACATTAAGTCTGGGTCAAATAATTGTAAACACTTTATTATTACCAAATTTACACCAATTTATTAAAACCATGCTTATTAATATGAGGGACTACAGATATACAAAAGACACAACACGCGTTTTTGATTATCTAGTAACAATGTTATATTTAATTTTTAAGGAAATGTTAACTGTAATAAATACATTATACGTACTGTATAAATTACTTGACACTTTCACTTAAATCTAATAGTCAACTCCAATAAAACTGACCAGTTTCCTACAAGACAATCGCTTTCATTATTGAACCACTTGACACTGGCAGAATTGTGTACCTAAATCATGCATATCGCCATTTTTATAAGATGTAATATGAAGTGAAAAATAAATTAAAATTTAAGGACTGATTTCATTTCTTCCAATATTACTTCATGAATGTTGTCTCTATTTTCTTTGGTTATCTGAAAAAATCTTACTATCAATAACTATTGGTATTTTTTATTTTAATACAAACATGGAATTACCTAGCATTGTGAAGGTGATATAATTTATCTAATGACACTGTTTTGATCTATAACAGTATCTGCTTGTAAATATTTCACTAATAGACATGGATATATAATCAGGAAAAAATGGCAGTTTAATCATCCAATTTATTGAGCACCACAGTTTTAGTCATTTTGATCACATTGAGATGTGACCTATTAAATCTGATCTAGATCCTAGATCACATAGGATGTGAATCTTTCCTGTTAGGTTTTGTTGTAATAATTTTTTTCCTTCACTGTCATTTGACATAATTACAAATGAATTAACTTACACTGCACTGAATTTGGAAAATTCATTACAATTGCTATCAAATTTGAGCCAGGGTGTTTGAACAGTAACCCACTGTTCTAACTTTATGATGATTAGAAATCACATTTTTGTCCTTATATTGAGAATTAATAAAAATTCATACATTCCTTACATCAAATAACGAATACTTTGTAGCACAACACTATATAGATGTTTTTCCCACAATATTTATTGGCTAGCATGGTGACGGAAGTCAATCAATATCGGTTGTCACTGATCACCTTAGATTTTAGATTTTAACATACTATCTAACGAGTTGCAGTTGTATATCTGAGTAATCAAGGTGGATGGGGGACAAAAGCAGTACAGGTATGTTACCTAAGAAAGTTTTACAGTTTGACTACAAACTCTTTGGGTATTGTTCAGATAATGAATGTAAAGAAATAATAGTGGCTGGACAACTTTGCATAAGCATGTATTGAAAGTTATGGTGTAAAAGAGAAAAGGGCTGAATAGCTAGGAAAGAGAAAATGGAGGGCAATGCTCAGAGTTTCTCTGGATAATCAAATCAGAAATTAGGAGATCCACAGAAGAATGAAGTGTTATTATAGTAAGCCCACTTGGAGTTGGATTGAAACAGAGAGAATGCTGAGAAGGATGCGAACATAACTTGTTATTGACCCCAATTAGTTCTCGGACCTTATATCTTCATGAGGAACAAGTAACTTGGTTGAGTCCAAATGCCAACAAAACTCATGCTTACGTGTTCTCTTGCAAAAAATCTATGTTCACCTCACGCCCTACTTTTCAGAATGTTTCACTAGCAAATCATGACAGCTCTTGTATCTTAAAAATAGAAATTCGGTTACCTCAATCTTAGGGATCACATTGGAAATGTTATCTCTGCAACATATGGGAGACTGGGCATCCTGAACAGAGTGCGGTACTTTTGCACGCTTGGCTAACTGTACCTACCATATAAAGCTCTAGTTCGGCCTTGCATGGAATATTGCTCACATTTCTGGGATGGTTCCGCAATGTGAATCATACAGGCGTAACGCCCATCATGGCATGAACAAAGAAGTTAGTTAATTCCTACTTTTGCAGTATTGTGCAAATGTGAAATAGTGTCCTAGCTGATGTGTTCCCTCTTTTCTAAGATCCTAGAATCTAAGTCCTTCAAACAAGGCATCAAGAGACATTTCAGCAAGTTAGCATGACATCTATGACTTCTGATGATATTTTTGTCTCCAACCGTTGCCTTTGTAATATGGACTGTACCTCACTTACTATCAGATGCTGCACAGTCATTTTACCGAGCTAGTATAAGAAATAACCAAAGTCACTCATATAGACCTTAGAATAGCTAGACTTAAGTTGCAGTGAGCTGGGCACGTAGCTTGTAGAACTTTTGATTGATAGGGCCAAAGAGTTCTAGAGTGGCAATCGCATACTGAAAGATGCAGCATAGGCAAACCCTCCACAAGGTGGACTGAAGACATGGTGAGGATTGCGAGAAGCTATTAAATCACAGGACCAGTCTCACCAGTAATTTGGTAATCTTTAGGGTGGCCTATATCCAGCAGTGAATGTCTGAGTTGAAATAATTATGTAGAGACAGAGACAAAAGGGACAAAATGGATTGGGTATCACAAATGTACATATCTGCTTACCCTGAAAGTGAAATTGCATTATACTAAAGTATATTATCATTATTACACATTGATGCAATCTTACCTCCCAAAGCTTAGCTCTTGTATTATTTTTAATATTCAGTATAATTGTTTCCCTAGTTCTCAATGGCACTGTGGCTAAAACAATACTGTTTGAATTTGGACTAAATATATTTTTGATTCGGTTTTTGAAACCTTCACTGAAGAATTCCATTTTTCCAATTTCATCTATGACCAGTAATCCTCCAGAAACCATAACCTAATAAAAATATTAAAATCAACATTTTTTTTTCATATCGTAATATTTAATTATAATCTTATTGAATTTCAAGTGCAATTAATTGTATGGTAATACATAGATAAGAAAAGTGCTGGTAATGCCTAACTACTACTATACTGATCTCTACACTGTATTAAGTACAAATACCAGCATATAATTTAAGAGATCAGATCCACTATTATACTGTCTAAGTAACACAAGTGTAAACTTACTCACTTCGACTCTTATGATGATGGTAGCATACAAGTAACAAATCCTCCAGTGTCAAAATTTAATTGAAAGATATTGGCTAATGAAAAACTCTAGTGCTACTGAATTTGAACAATGTAATCTTCACTACCTAAATTTTATTACTTATTTAAAGATTTAACGCTGTGGCCACAATCTCACCTCTCCAACTTGAGGGTGGTAACTAACCAGGCGGGCATTACAAAATGCCATACCACCATGCTATAGTTTCATCACAATGTTTTCATTCTCTGAAAGCTCAAGCTCATTGTACGGCTTCAAATTTACATTGATTAATGTGGTATCTGTTCACAATACCACTGAACCATCATTTTTAAATAAAAGTGGTAAATTTCAAATGGACATTTATTTAGTATTCTGACCTTTGGCATAAAAAAATATATCACAGAAGTAAAATACCTCCTACAGAACAAGTAACCTCTATTTTATCTTGAGAACTGACAATTAATTTTGGCGCTGTTGAACACCTCTGGTATTCCAGCGTAGGGTATATTTTATTCTGTGATTCTCAGAAAAAGACTGGGATAGACTCCCAATTCACTTAAAACATGAATTAACCTCATCCATACAAGGTAGTGCAATATTTTCGAATTCTTCCAAAAGGACACCGTATTTTCCAACAGAGTATTTAGCGGGGCTTTTCAACAATGCCTTATCTCTGGCTAAAGTTCCAGTTTTCCCGTTTAGAGTAACGACATCGAAACCCTCGCGAAATCTACCATTTCTGACTTCCTGCGTGTAGAATCCTGACACTTTAACGTTTTTAGCTTTGACAAGGGACACGATTTTCTTTGTTAAAGTTGTCTTACCAACGCCTGAAATATTTTACATTGGAATTGTACAAAAAAAACTATTATTTTACTTCTTAAAACAGACAGTTCTTGTTTTATTCCTTTTCCTAACCAGGATCTCCGGTTAATAAAAAAAAATTATACTTCACATTAGCCATTACTAAATATTGAATAATATTTATTCATTAAATCTGTAAAAGGTTACTACTATATTGGTATAGATCACAGAGTAGGTAGAGGAATATAGATATAAAGTCTTCTTCTTCTTATTAATTATGGCTCGGCACCATTCGTGCATTGGGCCAGTGTCAAGTATTTACATTTTGTCAACAAAGCGAGGGAAACGTATAACGCGAATTAAAATAAACCGTGAATTAAAATAAATAATTAAACCGTGCCGGGAATTGAACAAAACCAAATCAGAATAATTTCATATCTAAAAAAGTATATACATATATATAACAAAAGAAAAACAAGTAATATTAAACTACAATCTAATCTTATTATTTACAATAAATTTATTTAATGCACTATATACACAGGGTCTATTATCTCTAAGAAGTAAGTAAATATTAGAAGGAAGAGGAATAGAGAGAGATATTAGAGATTCGTATAGGGAAGAGTGGTCATATAAAGGACAGGAAAAGAAAACATGATTCATATCGCAATAAATCTCACCACATTCACAGGCAGCACTAGATACTATGCCAAGTTTATGCAGATGTGCCGGAAGGCAAATATGTCCAAGACGCATGCGGATTAAAGACGAAGTGGCAGTTTTATTGAAACACAGTTTGGCAAACCATGGTTTTCTTGGGACTAAGGGCTGTATAGCGTAGAGGAAGCGACCCTTGACCTGACCGCTTTCTCTCCAGCTCAAATTCCATGTATCACGGAGATATGTGATAGGTAAAGCATTCAGGTCGTGTCCGAAAATCGTATATGGGTATAAATCTCCATTCACAGTTGCCTCGTTTGCCAAACTGTCAGCTCTCACATTTCCTATGATGCCACAGTGGCTAGGTATCCAGCAGAAAGTGACTGTATAGTTGTTTAATTGGCAATGCAACAACTTTCTCTTACATTCAAATGTTATGTGGAAAAAAGGATTCAATTTTAAGGAAAATTTTTCTAAGCTTTGTAAAGAACTGAGTGAATCTGTAAATATAACACTTTTGTTGAGTTTAAAACTTATAACATATTCTATTGCTTTCAGAAGACCGAAACATTCTCCCGTAAATATAGATGTTTCTGGTGGTAATTTTATTTTTTGGACTATATTATATTGGGTATGAAACACACCTACTCCAACACATCCTGTGGGATGTTTAGATGCATCAGTATATATGTGATGCCAATTTGGCCATTTAGTATTTACAATATGGTTAAAAGTAGTGTTTGCATTACAATCGGACCTATCTATGTTGAGAGAAAAACAAATAGTAGGAGAGAAAAGAAGAGAATCATATGAAGTTTTAAATATAGGAAGAACTCTAAAGGAATGTGTAGGAGCTTGTAACGATTTATATTTCTGAAAACTTTTTAATAGGCATGGCAAGGGCTTATTACTAGAAGACAATTTCTCTGACAATAACTCAAGTTTGGAAGCTAAAGGATGATTAGAAAATTGAACAAGCCGGAAAATAAATCTGTCAGAGAGATACTGGCGCCTAAAGCTTAAAGGGGGGTCGCAACATTCTATTTGAAGTGCATTAACGGGAGTGGATTTCATTGCACCTGCAATGAGTCTTAATGCCTTAGAATGAATCAGGTCCAATTTCTTAAAACCTGCCACATTCCCAGGATCCAAAAAGAAAGTGCCAAAATCTAAAATACTTCTAATAGCGGCGTTGTAAACCAACTTCATAGTAGCTGGATGAGCACCCCACCAGACACCGCGTAGACATCTGAGCATATTCAAATTCCGTTCACATTTTGAAACTACAAACTCACAATGGGCTAGACCTGTTAGTTTTGCATCAAGTACAACCCCTAAAAACTTTACTTGATTTTTGCTTGGTAAAGGTGTATTATCATAAGTAATAGTAGGTGTGTGAGGGTTTCGAGATTTGGTAAAAATAACGCAGCTACTCTTAGACGGAGATAGATCTAGGCCATTAGTATCCATCCAAGTTTTTAAAGAAGATAAAGATGAAGAAATATGCTCACACGCAATTGCTACAGATTTATCAGAGGCGTATATGACCAAGTCATCCGCATACTGTAGGATACTAACATTATCACCAACAGACCTTTCTAAGTCGTGTGTATATATGTTGTACAGTAAAGGGCTTAGTACAGAACCTTGTGGCAACCCCTTCCAGACCAATCTACTAGGTGTATACGGGTCTCCAACGTCTAGAATAATTTGTCTCTCGAAAAGAAGATTAAAAATAAAATTAGTTAAAAGGTGTGGGACGTTTAAATTATTCAGCTTTTGTTTAAGAATGGGAAGTAAAACGTTATCGTATGCAGAATTAATATCCAAGAAAGCAGCGACTGTGGATTTTTTGTCTAAAAAGGCGTTACGAATATCAGTAGTAAAAATCCCCAAGTTATCGGCCACGCTTTTCCCCTTTCTAAAACCAAACTGTGTCTGAGAGAGATGCTCATTATTCTCAATGAACCATTCAAGACGATTTTTAATTACATGTTCAACTACTTTAGTAATTACTGATGATAAAACTATTGGGCGATAAGATTCAACATTAGACTGTGTTTTATTTGGTTTTAAAAAGGGCAACACTATTTGCCTTCGCCAAGATAAAGGAATGTCACCCGACAAAACTACTTTGTTTATTAAATTTAAAAAGTGATTCAAGCCATTTTCACCAATGTGTGATAAAAAGGAATATGGTATCCCGTCTTCCCCAGGAGCACTGTCCTTGACGTGGTATAGCACTCCTTTTAGCTCGACCATAGTAATAGGAAGATTTAAAGAAGAAGAGCTATTGGTTTTAACGGGTTGGGAACGGATAATTAAATCTTGGTGTGGAACAGAAGCAGGAGCCAAACGGTCGAGGAATTGATCGGCTAATACAATGGGAAGGAGAGGCGCACTGGAAGGATTTATAGCTGTTCTAAATCTCTTGATGTTTCGCCAAAGAACTGACGAATGTGTTTCGGGTGACAAGGAACTGCAAAAATTCCTCCAACCCTCGAACTTCTTTTTCTTAAACAACTTCCGTGTCTCTTTCATTATCTCCAACAGCGCGTCATAATTCTCCAATGACATGTTAATTCGATAGTTCCTCTCAGCAAGTTTCCGCCTAGATATAGCCCTGGTGCATTCATCATCCCACCATGGTGGTGATGACAACGTATTATTACGTGACTTTCGCTTAGGAAAAACAGTATCAGCAGCTTGTAATAAAACAGATTTAAAATAGTCAGTATCACAAGTATTTGTATCTTGAAGAAATGTTTCTTCTACTAATGTAGTATATTTGTCCCAATGAGAATCAATTATTTTATGTTTTAATCGTGGCTTTGAAATTAATGCTTCATTTTGTTTATTATAGGGAAAGGAAATAACAATGGGATAGTGATCACTATTGAATGTGGAAGACAAAGTAGACCAAGATAATATAGAAGCTAAATTGGAAGTACAAATAGATAGGTCTATAGCACTGATTGCTTCATTAGGCCTAGTGAGCCGGGTAGGGGAGCCCATATTTAAGATACACAGATCATATGAGTCTAAAATATCCAACAATTCATGTCCATAACAATTGGAGAAGGAACTACCCCAGGATGTGTGATGAGAGTTAAAATCACCCAAGATCATGAAAGGATGAGGAAGAAGTGAAATTATATTTCTAATTTCACTAAATACTTGTAAAGAAGGATGTGGAATATAGACAGAAACATAACAAATATTGTCAACAATAGCAGCAATGATAGAAAAATCATCACTGTGTGAAGGAAGAGGAAGAGGAGATATAAGATGAGAGTTTCTGACAAGTAGGCACACACCGCCATACCCATCAGCCCTGTCATTCCTTAAGCAGGAATAGCCAGGGATTCTAAATGTATAATTCGGCTTAAGCCAGGTTTCACATAAAGAAAGAATAAAAGGGTTAAAAGTATTTACAATATGTACAAGTTCATGTTTTTTGCTTATGATACTTCTGCAGTTCCATTGAACTATCCTGTCCATTATGACTAATATTATTAATGTTAGGGTTGAATAAAGTAGCAGCGTTGGTCGGTATGGTTAAATTTGATTGAGATAACAATTTAATTAAAGTTGTAATTAAGTCTGTTAAGTTCTGTTCACTCTGCTTGTCAGCATTGGATGAGGTTTGTAATGCACAACCATTAGAGGGTGTGGGCATGTTGTAATCCTTTACAAGAGAATCATGAGCTTTACGGTCATAACCTTTATTAGGTTTAGGTGGGGTTCGTGGTTTAGTGAAAACTGTTTTTTTGTATGACAATATGCGTGATGGGGGTGAGCCGGGTACAATAGTATTGCCTGCCTGAAAAGTTTTATTTGGTAAGGATGTTAAAACATCAGCATATGATTTAGTTATTAATGGGTGTAGTTTTGATGCTTCCATATATGATATGCTATTTTCAGCCATGGTAGTTTTTATTTCTTTTTGCCTAGAATATTCTGGGCATCTTTTGTTAGACGCAAAATGTAGCCCAGAACATAAGCAGCAAGAGCCCTGATCTTCCTCAACATTACAGCTGTCACCAGTGTGACCTTGCCCACACTTATAGCATCTTGGTTTGGACCTGCATTTTGCTTTTGTGTGGCCAAAACGACAACAGTTATAACACTGTATAGTTGGGTAAGTATATAGTTGTACAGGCAAAGAATTAAAACACATAAAAACACGTTTAGGTAATACTTGGCCATCAAATGTCAATACAACTGTTTGGGAGGGTTTCCAAGTTGGTTCACCATTTACAATTACCTTATAATTTAAACGTCTTACTTTAATTATATCACCGCATCCTATGGGCACATTAGTATTTTCCTTTATATCTTCGGGAGACCACTCAGTTGGAACTCCCCTTACTAATCCCATTCTGGTAATATTAAAGGTGGGTATATATGCTTTCAACTTATTTTCAGATAAACAATTTGACTGGACAAAGTTGTTGGCATCTAAATAATTATTAAAAGAAAGAGACATTTTGTTTCTTCCTATCCTTTTCAAACTGCCATTAACAATATTTTTAAAAGCATTTTTTTTTAAAAACCTGCCAAACACAATAGGATGGAGATTGGTGCCGTCGTCTTCTGCAGACTGTATTTTATGAACATGCACAATGTAAGGGCCATGATCATTGGAATCATAACTAGTCCTGCCTATTTGTGTGGGAGCTTGGGGAGGAGAATTATCGTTATTGAGATTAGAAGAAGGTAAACTATTCATGGGGGACTCTAACTCATCATTACAATGACAATCAGTATTTTTTAATGCATCATTATTAAGTTTTCTTTTCCTCTTATTACATTGCTTGCATACCCTATGGACATAACTCCGTTTTAATTTACGCTTGGATACCGACGAACAGTCGGAATCCATTCCAGATTCATTAGAAATTGTAACAAATGCTCCCACAGGGGGCACTATGCCCCCTGGGTCTGGCGGCTCGTTCATAACAGTATTTTAAAAAAACTTACCCTGCGCAGAAAAGACAAATAATAAATATAGGAATAACACTAATCTAAATTTATTCACAACTTAGAACTATTCTGATTACTAATTACAATAAATCTACTATTTTATTTGAAAAAAATTAAAAACCGCGTCCGTCAAGTTCGAAGGTTTCCCGCGCTTTTCAGATATAAAGTCGCAAACGTAAAAGGATCATATCCACAGAGTAATCATATCATATAGTCACAGATGCAGATGTAATAGCACAGACCAACACAACGTACTAACACAGCAAACACAGACGTACTGCGACTGGGATATACATACTGATATACCGATACAAGTAAATACGATTTTTACTGTACAATTTCTGAACGCATCTAATGGGGCGTTCTGAACGCGAACGAGTAGGTGTGGACGTTTTCTGAATGCAAACACATGCGGACGAAGCTTCGCTCGCGTTCGGCTGTGCTCCGAACGCCCGTCGGTAAATTAAAAGAAAAGAGCATGAACAAACGAACGCGGTGTGGACGTATCGGCAAAAGATTATTCAGCGACGACGACGCTAGAGAGTGGATGAGTAATAAGAATAGTGCTACAGGTGGGTCAAATATTGATTTTATTTTTTATAAAGAACTAGCGACCCGCCCCGGCTTCGCACGGGTACAATGCTGATACTAAACATACCTACCTACTACAGAATGTTATAGGCACGCGCCGCCGGCCGGGCCGGTACCGCCGCAACGCCATGTCGCAGCATTTTAAATCTGTAATATCTTCGGAAATATTAATTTAATTAACATGCTGTAAAGGGCCATATTGATCTATATTAAATGGACAATGTATTTAAGGTACTTAATTGGATATTGATTAATGCTGTATAGCTTAAAATCACTTCGTAAATAAGCCATTTATTCCCGTAAAATGTAAAGGATAAAAAATGATTATTGTGGGTTATCCTTAAGAGATAGACATATACATATACCATCGCGGACTTTATTGTTGACCTTTTTAAGGTGTACAATACTGTAGTACATTCCTCTTGAATCACTCTATCTATTAAAAGTAGTTTTCAAAATTTAAGCATACATAGGGACGGACAGACGATAGCGACTTTGTTTTATACTATAATGAAGAAAACATAATTTGCGGGACGACAGTTTTTAAATAGTTAAATAATCGTCATTGATATGATTAATCTTTTTCTAAATTGATTAATTAAATTATTTAAAAGAAGTAATATATGTATGAATAGTGTTATATTTACTTATAAAATTAAAGTTTTTTAAAATAAAATTAAAAAGATTTTGGTTTGACAATATTTTATTGTAATTAACAAGTCATAATGTTATCAGTAAAGATAAAAAAATGGTGTGTGTGCGATTCACACACGATAGAAGTGAAACTTCATTTTAAAAGATATTTTATATTTTATTTAAACACTGTGCAATATGCAACATTTGCTCTCTCGCTTTGGCTCACACAAAGAGGAGAGACCGATAATATATTGCTCTCTCGCTCTAGCTCACACAAAGAGGAGAGACCGATAATGTGCGTTTAACGTTTAACGCGTTGAAGTCACATAAGAAGTTTCAGTTCAAAAAAAAAATGGCATCACTGCTACACTACATAACAAACAAAAGTGAAATAATTATTGGCACAACTACTACCAATAAAAATAAATAAAAAACTAATACAAAACAATAACAATTGAAAACTATTAATTGAACTCCAATTAAGAACCCGTTAAAGCCTTAAGGAAATTCTTTGTTTAACAATATTTATTACAAACAACAATTTTCTATAGTTACTCACAACCATAAATCAGTTAAAATTTTATAGAATCACTGCTACCATAACCAATTAAAGTAAAATAACTTTAATAGGACAACTAGTCCCAATGAAAATAAAATAAAAGAATCCGATCATCCTTGACCAATAAGAAAGCAAAAAATTTACGTCGTGTTAGTTTTACTGCAACTCATGCATAAAAGCAGTGACGCACTTGCTAAATAAACCTAATATCATTCGAATGATCCATTCATCCTTTTCGTTCGAATGAATTATTTCCTTAAAATCATTCATATAGAGCATTTTACAAATAATTATTCTAGTGATTACTCAATCATTCAAATAATGCGATTTTTTATTTTTGAAACAATCGCCCATTACTAAATGTCACACAAGTCATAGTGTTAAGTGGGCGTTCGATTCGACTCGTGGTGGCGATATAATTCGGTACGAAATGTGATGCCATATCACATTACTTTTAAAAGTACTGTTTTACGCATGTCCACAATGGTCATTAATTACAATTAAGTTGACTGTTGTCAGTTATGTTGATATGTGATATCGACGCGACGCATGTAATGATTTATACTGAACAATACATAGATATCACTGATAATAAAGTACATAACAACAATATAAGTTTTAAGCTGTGGACGTACCTTTATATTTTCTTACACGTAGACTGTTGCCATCTTCATAGTTTTTATCGAAAATCTAAATTTTTTAGGTTTTGATGACTTTAGTTTTTTTTATTTCTATACATCTTTATACTTGTAAGCACTTTGTTAAAATAAACCAACATTGATTAAACCCAAAAATTTTAGATTATCTAACTTTATCTCAGATTATCTTAGATTTGTTTTTTTTTAGCCATTACAAGCTTTTCTATAATAGTAATTCTATTTTAATTGTATAATTTCATTGATTCATCACAGTTTTTAATTCTAATTTGATACCTAATTGTCTGTAGTTTTTAAATAATTTCGTGAGATCTATTATGTACATACATGTTTTAAATTAAACATGAGTTATAACATTACAACGTGTCATTTTTCATACATTTTTATTGTACATGGAGTAGCAACACTACCTATAGCCTTATCAGTTATCAAATTAGAATTATATACTATCATATCACCGTATCAAAGTTCATTTATTCCAAAAGACATATTTGCCGGCGCTTCAGTTTTATCATTTTCTTTATCGTTTTAATATTGGTTAAAGTAGGAGGTTTAATAGTTACTAATATTGAAAATGGCTTCTGTTGGTGTCGTTACTCGCGTTTTACTAGGAAAAAATGTGTTTTTCAATACAAAAGTGGCAGCGATATCCAATACCGGTCTAATCAAGTTCTATAGTGCAGGTTTGTATGTAAATTTATGTACCAATTATGTATTAAAAACGTGCCTTTTGCTGTTTGTGTAAAAGTAATAAATGAAATCTTTATATTATGTACGTTTGTATGCTACACGTGGTTATTCTTATTATTCATAATATTCTCTGGTGGTCATATCGAATGGACTGCAGTGGCCAGTGCTGTATTAGAATTATTATATATAAAATAAAGTATAATTATATTCTGTTATACTGTGTAATCTACTCTTATATTCTGTACATTGTTCTGCTATGTTTAATATGCAAGGCAATATTACCATATAATTTATTGTCTACTTCCATTTGGTAGTTACCAAACTAGGTAGGTACCTATAGGTTGTCTATTATAACTAAACAGGTGTTATACATACATTCATCTTATATCTTTAAAGGAGCAATTCTTGTATATATATATAATCTGAATCCCGGAAACGGCTCTAACGATTTTCACGGAATTTAGTAAACAGGGGGTTTCGGGAACGATAAATCGATTGAGCTAGGATTCATTTTCAGTAATTGGTTTAAGGATAGACTAAGAAGATCAATTGTTTATTTTTCAGGTTATCTAGATTGGTTTTTTGCAGGACACCAAGCGATGCTCGGTCGCCCAGATATTAACTTACGCTTACGCTAAGTAAACCATAAGAGATACACCAAATACAAATTCTACATATTTGTAGGTTTTAAAAAAAATAAGTCTAAGGATCATCCACAATAACAAGTTTTGTTTTTAAAAAGACCGGCTGGTGACTCCCCTGTTTAGGAGCACAGGCAGTACGATTAGCGAGTCTGCTCGACCCACGGCATTTTCTAGTCCACACAAGAGGAGCCACAGGCACAGCTAGTCAATAATACTATAAAGATGGTACAAAAACCAAAAAATAAAATTTTGTTAAGTTAATTCTGATTTTAATGAAATGTTGCGCAAGTATACTTTACATGTCATTCCTATATTGATAGCCTCCAAGAATTATCAATAATACTTTTAGAAGACAATCATAATATAAGAGAAAAAATTAAAATATTTGATGAGGAAATAACTGCATAAACGCATGCACATCTGTGGGCACAGTTAGTATAAGACTGGGCAAAAATCATAGGCTAAGCATTTGATATGTGACATGACCTCTTCTATTCATATTCATATTATCTTATCTCATAATTTTATCATTGTGTATAATGCACTGATTTAGTTACTAAGTTATTTGATTAGGATTTTGAACTTGATTATATTATAATAGAGGTTTAAATATGTAATTGTCGTTTTATAAACAAACTAGCTGTGTCCGCGGCTCCACTCGCGTGGACACAGAATGCTGTCAGACGAGCGCACATGCAAAATTGTGCTGCTTCAAAAATGTTTATTGTGGGTGATCCTCAAAACTCATAGGCCAAGCATTTTATTGTGAAGTGGCCTAAAAGATATAATGCTATCTATGCATAGGATTGATAGAGTAATCAAATTTAAATACGACAATGACTGTATTGCAGCCCTCCTAGTAATTAATTATCTTATCTCATAATTTTATCATTGTGTATAATACACTGATTTAGTTACTAAGTTATTTGATTAGGATTTTGAAGTTAATAGGAATACCATATTCTAATTTTATTATAATAGGGGTTTAAATATGAAATTGTCGTTTTATATAGAAACTAGTTGTGCCCGCGGCTACGCTCGCGTGGACACAGAATGCTTTCGGTCGAGCGCACGTGCCAATTGTGCTGCCTCAAGTTTTGTTGTTATTGAAATTGACGTTTGTCATAAAAGATTAAACAGTTATTTCTGGAGCTATATTAGGATTCTAAATGAAAGCAGTGTGTAGCCATGAAAACTTATATTCATTTTAACTTATCGATTTAATTAGTAGCTTTTTCACTATAAAATATAGAGATGTAAACTCAAAATATATGAAAATGGATTTTTTTTTACTCTATACCGTTTAGTTGTAAATCTAAAACTTTAACATATTGCCACCAATATCCAAAAAAGGGAGGCTCCGGGCTACGTAGGTACTAGATTTTAATGTTATGGGTGATCAAATTATAATTTTTTGTTGAAATCTATGTTTGTTTCTAGCTCCCGTATATGAAAACATCAAGATTGATGTGGTCGGTGCCAAGAAAAATGTAGGCCTTATACAACTGAATCGTCCTAAAGCGTTGAACGCTTTATGCAAACCACTGTTTATAGAACTCGGAAAAGCAGTCAATGATTTTGACGCGGATCCGAGCATTGCAGCTATTGTACTCACGGGTAAGTACAACTTTTAAGATAATTAAAGGATCTTACTAAATATCTACATATAATCTATGTATGAAATACCTATAGTCTGTTCATTATAAAAAGTCCTTTCGTTCAGGAATTGTTAACACTGTCTAGTGGGGCTTAGGCAATATATATATACAGTCAAAATCTGTTATAACGACATCAAAGGGACTACTCATATTGAGTCGTAAAAACCGAAAGTTGTAACAACCGGTGACAGGTATTAATAGGAAAGATAATATGTATATTCATGTAGGAAATTAAACCGCATTTTGTTTACTTCAATACAAACGTATAATATAAAAGAACAATATCATTTTTCCATCATTTTTGTATGCATAAAATCTGTAATTTTAGTTTGTTTGAAACACTTCTGTCGTGCATACACATTTTGTAATTCACGTTGGATTTTAATCAGCGTATCGTCACCATTTCTCTGCATTTGGAACTCTTCATTAAAAAGAACAATCTTTCGTAATACACTAACAGCATTGAGACCGTCAATCAAAGTTGGCACTGTAAATTGTTCTTCCGAGACTTCCTGTTCATTTTCCTCTTGAACTTCACGTACAATATCATCCTCCGTAGCTGGTGCACAAATTGCAATAGACTGATCTACATCAATGAACTCGTCTGTTTCAGTAGTAGATAAAGCAGGTCGTAAATTTTGGGCTAATTGAGCCAAAGGAATATTGCCCTCTTCATCATTATCAATCACATCATCTGAGGTTCTTGTTATAAGACTTATAAGATCTTTAAAACCTTCATGCCCAAAGCAGCTAGCTATAGTTTTTTGTGAAACTTTTTCCCATGCTTCTGATATCATCAAGATGGCATCAAGAACCGTAAAGCTGTTCTGATTATTAATGTCAATGCTTTGTATTAACTTTAACACTTGCAGTCTTCTATAATGAGATTTTTAACATCTTATTACACCTTGGTCCATAGGTTGCAGTACAGATGTAACATTTGGTGGTAAGAACACGAGTTTAATACACTTCAGATTAGTAACAGCCGGATGAGCAGGACAGTTATCAACTAAAAGAAGAACTTTCTTATTGTTTGCTTTTATTTCAGCGTCCCAGTTTCGTAACCATCTTTCAAAAATTTCCGATGTCATCCATCACTTCACATTGTTTTCATACGTTACCGGCAGTGAGCGTATTTTTTTAAAGCATCTTGGTTTCTTAGATTTCCCAATAACTAAAAGCTTCCTTTTACAGGATCCTGTCATATTTGCTGCAACCATGATCGTTAGTCTCGTCTTGGACATTTTTCCTCCCGAACAATTCTCTCCTTTGAATTTTAAAGTCCTGTCTGGTGTCATATTGTAAAAAAGTCCGATTTCGTCTGCGTTATAAATGTCTTCTGGACTGTAGCCTTCGCATAATGTAGGCCACTTTTGCGTAATCCATTCGTCTACAGCATCTTTATCCACACTGGCAGCTTCACCACTCATTTTCCCGCCGACAATGCCATGTCGAGCCCGGAAACGTTGAATCCAACTAGACGAGCAAACAAAATCTTCACCAAAACGTTGAGCAAAATTGTTTGCTTTTTGTTGAAGAATTGGTCCATTTACTGGCACATTATTTGTCCTTTGATATTTAAACCACTTTAACAAAGCGTATGCCGCGTTGTTCTGCCTAGTTTCATTTTTAAAAAATTCTTGTAGTAAAGGATTTGAATTTTCTCCCTTTCTTTCCAAATGGTTGAAATTGTCGAGTGTGATACACCATATTCTTTTGCCAGGTCTTTGTTTGGAATTCCTTTCTCTAGCTTCGAAATAATACGCGATTTTTCTTCGATATTGATTTGTTTTCTTTTTTGCGACATGTTACAATTTTCAAAAAATGTTTTGGTGCGTCTTGTGTAAAGATAAGTAACAAACTGACTTAAGAGATATGACGAAGCGGGCCTTGAGGCTACGGCATGCATGTGCTTTGTTTCTAAGAATTACAAAAGACCCTAAACTTTGTTTACTTTTACGATAATAGCCATTGACTATTATACTGTGTCAGATGTGGATACAGTTACCTATTCAAATTGTTTACAATATAGATGAGCCGGTCGTTCTACAGGTATAATTCTCCGAAAACATTAACCAAATGTGGTCGCTTAATGCGGTATGTCGTAGTCAACAATGTCGTAAAAACCAATGTTTTCGATAAGGCAGTCATATAACATTCAGCCAGGACCTTTGATTTTGGTCAATTTAACCGGTATGTTGTTCTAATCGATGTCGCCATAAACGGTTTTGACTGTATATATATTGTATACTGGGGTGTACATATTTGTGGTGCATCCCAAAAATTAAGGTAGAAAGCGAAGGTTGAAAACTATGGATATCAGATTTTTTTCTATATAAATTAATATGATGTATCACTGCACACAATATTGCAGCCAAATTGAGCAAAAGGCCAACGTCACGCGGTGTTCCCAGGCGGTTACTCATCTAAGTACTGACCACGCCCGACGTTGCTTAATATATCACCCATGTTACTTTAAGTGCACTGCAGTGTTAATGATTTATAGTTAAAAGTTTGACGGTGTAATACTGAAACGAAACACAAACATAAATAAGAATAATATTTCAGAACATTTCATACAGCAGATTAAGATGTGATTAAGATGGCGGTTTATACCGCTTACCGCTTATATGATAGTCCATAAACGTGTCAACATAAACGAAAGGGACAAGTTATGGTGAGCAGACTGAAAAGCATAAGTAAAATAATTTTTTACTCTTTTAAATACTACCTGTGATACTTAAGCAGTATAAAGACCAATTTTTAAATAGACAAATATGTATGTAAATTTCTTTGAAAAGTAATTGTTAAATTTTGACAGATTCTTCATACACAATCTGTCAAAACGTCAATATTATTCTTGAAATAAAATTATCTGGCGATTGAAAAATCGGCTCTAAATTAGCGAAAGTCCATATTAGATAAGTATAAATTATTTTATGTTGTAACTATGCTTTATAAATTTTATAAACTTGCTTTCCTACTTTATATATCACCATTATTGTAAAATCGTTGGGTGGTTAAAAAAGTTTCATATTAATAGCTAAATTTTTTTTTCGACTATACTGTTAGTCTTAAGGGCCCTGAAGCCTCAGAAGACTTACAGCTTCACCGGGCTTGGAGGGCGAAAGCCTAGCAACAAACGCAAGGTTGCCAAAGTGGCCGAACCTCGGCTTAGGCTGTTGCCTTATAAGCAAACATCGCTATCTGTCTAAATCCTTATCCGTAATTTGATCTAACTATACAATTACATATACTAATAGCTAATAGATATACAAAAGTTCACAGCACCAGTACCAAGTACAAAAGCACCTGAACGGTATGAAAAGGTTCACGTAACTCTATTCCTGTGATGTTATTTTTACTTATAATTTGGTCACATTATATTATTTATTTATTCGTAAACCACTTAAATCTCATATTAACTGTAAATAAAACATTGTTAATTCTTCAAAGGTAACGAGAAGGCTTTCGCAGCGGGTGCTGATATCAAGGAGATGCAGAATAACACGTATAGTAGTAACACGAAGCAAGGTTTCTTACGCGAGTGGGAAGATATTTCTAACTGCGGGAAACCCATCATCGCTGCTGTCAATGGATTTGCTGTGAGTGACTTTCAAATTGTTCACGTCGAACTCTAAATGCCTGTGTATGTAAAAACCACCTGTGTTTACCAAGTTTGTTTTCTGTTTCTGTCTGTGGTAACGTTCAACCAAGGTCAACCGTTTCATTACACATAAATAAATTGAATTAAGAGATAAATATTAAATTCACATTTACGTTAAATAAAAATTTTACATTTAATAAAATCATTTATTGTCAGTTATAAGTACATTTTCTGATTAAGAAGAGATGATCGATATTCATACACGTTGAGCTCCTAAACATCAATGTTTTGACCCCGATGTTAGGTTTCCTAAAACATTGATACATGCATGGTATGAAGAAAAACACCCATGTTTCCATATTTGTGTTTTTTTAATGGAGTTTTAGGATCCGTACGTAAACAAAATATAAACAAAAACACAAGTTTACTTTAAAAATGCCAGCAAACCTCCAAGAGCATACAAAAAAAACCGTAGTCAATGCCAGAAGTAGCGTGTACCTCCCATAAAAATGGTTGCCCACCTTGTAGGACCAAAACAAGGATGTTTTCAATATCGACGTTTTGTAAATATTGCCTTTTTTCTAATATCGCTATCCCTAATGACGACTGAAGAAGCCCTTTTGTGTTCTCGGCTATGCTAATCGCTTATATTAAGAGAGATACATAGCGCACAGAGAAATTTCTTTGGAGATTTCTCTCTACTTGGGACAGTTTCATTGGTGAAATATTTTCACCCTACAGAAGATCGCAACCAAATAATCTAGTGTTGTGTTCCTGCGGTGAGTAGGTTTTCCAGAGCTCCTTGGGGTAGGGGTGTTCAAAGTCGTCAACGCGCTAGCTATATAGGATACCTATGATATTACAAGCGTCCATAGGCTACGGTAGCCGCTTACTATCAGGCGAGCCGTATACTTGTTTGCCACATTTGTAGTATAGTTTTTTTTTTACTAATTACTTACTTTTGTATAACGGCAGTATCATTAATATAAGATTAAATAGATTTGAAATTGTTATGCGAATGGCTAACTGATAAGCTAATTTGCCTTCTACCAACAGCAATATAAATGGAATTAAAAACATTTAACTTACAAAACATCCATGTTTTGATCGTATCTGTTTATATTTTGTTGGTGTGGGGACCCTTAAAATCCATTTCCATCAGAAAATTTGTAGAAATATCGATGTTTTCAAGCTCAACATCGATAATCCATATTTTTTTAAGAACTCGCTCTTAAGTGTAGCTGTTGGTACACAACTATAGGTGCTCGGTGTTAGATCTAGTGTAGCTAGTCTTGTCACCATCCTATGGTTTCATCACAATGGTTTTATAAATCCAAGACTGCATTTATCAATTAAACTTGGTGCTGTACAAACAGTTAGGCGGTGGCTGTGAGCTGGCTATGCTCTGTGACATCATCTACGCCGGTGAGAAAGCAAAGTTTGGGCAGCCTGAGATAAACATCGGAACAATTCCCGGTGCAGGTGGCACCCAACGTCTGCCAAGATACGTGGGCAAGTCTAAGGCTATGGAGATTGTATTGACAGGAAACTTTATTGATGCACACGAAGCCGAGAAGATGGGTGAGCTGCTTTTTTCCTTTTAGGCGTTTTATTACTTTAATGTTTCTCTTTGCCTTGTATGATGCTCCTGCTACACCTGTGCCATAACGCGATAATTAAGACATTACGCAGATGTGGCCAACATTTAACGCATTAATGGATATGTGGCATTGTTAGTGACATTAGACGTTAAGCGATAACTCGGTTGAAGGTTTTTTCGACACATCAAAGGGTTTTAGTGCGTTGTTTATCGCATTAAATTGCGTTTGCTACATTAACGCTGTCTCATTTTGTGCGTCGCACGCGCCGCGTAAAGACGTATGTTCCTTTTTTGGCAGGAAACATTGTTTACGTAAGTAGTGACAATCAAGTAATCAAATGAAAAAGTAATGGATTTTTAGGACAATTTCAAATAGTACCATGCTTATAGGGTCACCGATTACAATGTCATAAAAATCGCTCAGCACTAAGTGGTGATTGGCGGCTTATCGTACAGGCTTTATCATTTCGAGATTTCGAGAATTTAATAGGATTAAGGAATCCTTAATGTGATACTACCGTATCTACTTCAATAAATATGAAAAGTTATTGAACGCGATTAACGCACTAACTAATTAAGAATTACATTTAGACCCAGATGTAGCCATTTGTTTAACGCGTTATTTTTAACTCATTAATTATGACGTATTTCGACACAGGCGTTAACATTAACCCAGGTGTAGCATGAGCATTAGAATATTTAACAAAGCTAAACGAACCAACCAATAATAATTTTATCTGTGTTTGAAATTAAACTAACCCCCATATATAAGTTGGCGTCCATTAATCATAGGCCTAAAATTAGGAAGGCATTGATGTAACAAAATCTCATTTTAAAGGATGGGGGGAAAATCTTATGTCAACTTTTTAATTTACAGAATATATTTTTCCATTAAATAATGTACATGCCCGGGATTTCAGTAGAAAATATCAGTATTAATGCTTAAGGAGGTAATTATTTAAAAACTTTAGGATAAATGTCACATTTAAAGAGCGGATGAGAGCATGATGGAACTCCAAATATTTTTACCACCAAGGGTGAGAGAGGATTCATAAAAACACCTCCCGTAATTAAGGTGTATTTAATCGATAGATGTTTAAACACAAGGTCTTTAGGACTTAATTTCTATATAATATATAAATATATACAACTATAGGACACTAGAAATTCTTTAAAACAAACTAATATTTATTAGGGTGATGCAGAATAATCATGATTAATCTAAGTATATAATTTTTTCTTATAAGGTCTGGTCAGCAAAGTTTTCCCTGTTGAAAAATTACTTGAGGAGACAATTAAGTTGGCGGAAAGGATCGGAACACATTCTCCACTTATTGTGAAGATGGCCAAACAGGCCGTTAACCAAGCATATGAGACAACTCTGAAATCCGGTCTGCAATTTGAAAAATCTGTTTTCTATGGAACATTTGCTACGGTGAGATTTCTATATACTTTCATGCTCCGAAAGGGGTATTAAAAAATTATGCATTAAAGAACAATAACTTTTTTTCGCAGGAGGATCGCAAGGAAGGTATGACAGCATTCATTGAGAAGAGGCCACCCACTTTCAAGAATGAATAAACTGTTTTAGACTTCTGTTAAAGTCTGAATTAATATTTTTAAATAGGATTGAAATATGTGTATAATATGTTATAAGCAAACGGTGCAATTTTCAAGATAAGAATGACAAAAATGTTTTTTTATAAATTTACAAATTTTTGATCATGTTACACAATATTAAATCTGTTTTTTAATACGTTTAAAATTACTATGTTGATTTAAAAAAATAGCAGAACAAGAACAATTACAAGATGATACGGCAGTGCCGGAATTAGATCCGTCGGAGGCCAAGGGCGCCAATGACAAATGCTAAAATAAAAAAAATAAGGTCGCGAACTGTATGATAGCCGGCGGCGGAGCGGCAGTATACGTGCCGATAAAATACATAGGTTTGTATGAAGCAGTTATCCACGAAAGCGACGCGCCACGCGGATAAGAGCGTCACGCTCCAGTCAAGCGGTGGATGCGCGTTCGAATAGTCATAGTGCCGTCCTCTTGCTTACCTACACCTCTTTTTTTATCGATAATGTTAATAGATGTCATGGGAGGTAATCATTCCAACGGTTTAGAAAGATCGCAAATATGGCACAGCAAACATAGTAACCACAAAAATATAAGGATTATTAATCAATTAGAAAAGAAGTAAAACGCGAAGTAAATAAAGAGCTTTAGTCTTCGTAATTTCATTGAAACTTGCCTTTTTGTTTTCTTTGCTTGTAGTACGGGTTTTCTTCTTTTACCTGTAATAACTCATAAGGAATAAAAAAATTAAGTAGTATCATAAAGGTCATGTCGCAGTATCGACATCGCCACACATTGTCGTGTCGTCACGTCACATTAGTGACGCAAACCGAGCTATCTACTCGCTGGCATGGCGCGGTGCGGCGTTGAGAACGGTTACTGCGTCACGTCGCCACCGCGCCCCCACGTCGTCCAGTTCGCGGTCTAAGAACTGTCAGCAAGACGGATGACGTTTTTTTAGGAAAACTTGTTTTTATATTTTGCATGCATGCATGCGTACGAAGCCTCGGAACTGGTCCGGGGGACCTTCAAGTAATAGTTGGAAGAGATTTTGAGGCTCCCAGGACTAAATACGTGTGGTGGGCCGGCCGCCTCAATATAACACAAGTTACAGGTGTTAGTCCCCTTAGTCCGCCCATGTGATAAGACTGATAAGAGTAAAGTTGTATCCATACTAAATACACCAGCGAAATAATTTACGAGAAGATGTCTTCAATGTTCTAAACAAAAATAATGTTACATTAATTGCAATTACAATAAATAATAAATCGTCCTGACCGTTGCTAAGATACTATCACCGTTCAAAGAATAGGTAGGTAATGTATATAAATAAAGAGGTTGATGTTTGCCGTTGTACGTATATCACGCAAAAACTACTGGATAGATTTTTGTTTTACACCTTAGATACTTGGTCCTTATCTAAAAAAATATCACGAATCTTAATAAACAATAATTCTGTAGTCCAGGCGAGCAGAGCCACGGGCACAGCTAGTAATTAAGGTACAGCTAGGGGACTTTATTCCTCTATGTATTTATAAAGAAAAAAATATGAACAGGGTTGCAAGTTGTAATATTCTTCAATCTTTTTTTTACTCTTGATGCGCGATGTGGACGGTGCGTTGTAGTATGGGAGCAGCTTAAGGTTAAAAGTTAGACCCCACTAGACGGAACTAAACTGCAGCGGAGCGACGCAGCGCGGACATTCATTCTTTCTAATTCGTGCCGCGCCACTCCGCTGTAGTTCAGTTCCGCCTATTGCAGTCTCAACTTTAAGCTTGGTATACACGCAGCAACTTTGAACGCCAGCGACTCGCTGACAACTTAAGCCTTTTGTATCCACATCATAGAGATCGATCAAAGTTCATTTGGTAGCAGAATTGTGCGTGCTGTTGATAAAATCTTGCTTGTGCTTGGTTCTTTGTAATTTCCTTAGAAAGGCAACGAGTGTTGCGCTAGCAGCTGTTTGTAAATATGACAAAGATTTAAACAATAGATGTTGGGTGAAGAAATGGTTACCTACTTTAATACCTATTATATTTTATTCTATTATATTCCTATTATATTCTCATGTAATACATACCAGTACCATATTGGAGATGTAAGAATAGCTTCATTTTGTAACATTAAAGGTCAGCATTTGGCTTCACCTCCTTAAATTTTTCGAAAAAAATTTCATAACTTCGTGTCTTCATATCTCTGTTTTCACCATCCACAAAGAAGGTAAATCTCTATAAAATTCTATGAAGATCCGCCACAAAAGTACGTGAATATGAATCGTTACCATGTTAAAAGGGACCGTGAAACGCCATGTTTTGTTTCTTTTTTTAATTAATTAACTTAGTTTCTTTGACCCTATATTATATAATATTTGTGGCATTTTGCGTGATATAGTTTTGTTATTATGTATTGATTATGTGAAGTGGATTATAAATATAAACTGAAAACATACATTTGGAGATGTCATAAAAACTCCCTAGATAGTTCCTAAAAGGGAGTCACCATCTTTGTATGTTTGGAAAATAATACGTAGATTTAAACACATTGACACTGGCAAGGGCTTTTTGCGGCGCCAAATCAAGAAGAAGACAATAGACAAATTTAAGAGCTGTCAACTTTATGTCAGTTGTGAGTATATGTGTTTTATTGATTTTTATTCGTAATTTTATAATATTATGTAAAATTACAGTCGTGATTTTTATAGTTCGTATTTGTAGTTTATTAATATTCCGTGAAGAGAACTAGTGCCGATGTTCTGGGACCATGTATATCGGAATCGTCATATCATGCAAGAATTCGAAGATACAGAAGTCCACAAGACCAGTGTTTCCGTGTTTGTGGCATTATTTTATCTAGAAATGCTGTATATATTGATCATGACGATCTCTATACTGAACAGACTGAATCAGAACTTGTCATCTTAATTTTATAAAACTGTAAGTACTTCACGATTCTTAATTTTGGAAATGAATCAATAATTTCTTATAAGTATCTACGTCTTAGGAATACAGTCAAAACCGTTTATGGCGACATCGTTTAGAATAACATACCGGTTCAATTGACCAAAATCAAAGGTCCTGGCTGAATGTTATCATCATCATCATCATCAACCTATATTAGTCCACTGCTGGACATAGGCCTCCCCTAATGAGCGCCATAGCGCCCTGTCTTCAGTTGTCCGCATCCAGCATCTGCCTGCAGTCTTTTGCAGATCGTCATCCCACCTGGCTGGAGGGCGTCCTACACTACGTTTGCCGAGTCGCGGTCTCCACTCAAGAACCCGTTTACCCCAGCGGTTGTCGGTTCTTCGCGAGATATGGCCGGCCCACTGCCACTTCAGCATGCTAATTCTTTGAGCTATGTCGATAACTTTGGTTCTCTGTCGGATGTATTCGTTACGAATCCTATCCTTTAGAGAAACTCTGAGCATAGCTCTTTCCATAGCACGCTGAGCGACTTTGAACTGGTGGACCAACCCTACCGTGAGTGTCCACGTCTCACTCCGTAGGTCATTACGGGTAGGATGCACTGATTGAAAACTTTCGTCTGATGACGAGAAGACTCTACGTAGTTTCCCAAACGCTGCCCAACCCAGCTGGATTCTTCTCTTGGCCTCCTTCTCAAAATTGTTTTTACCCAACTGCACAATCTGCCCGAGGTAAGTGTACTCAGAAACAATTTCAAGAAGGTGACCATCCATGACGACCGGTCCTGGATCAATGTGGCCATTGATCATGACTTTGGTTTTATCCAAATTCATGCCAAGACCAATACGTCGCGAGGCTGAAGCTAGGCCGTCCAGCATCCGGGTTAGCTCCTCTAGCGACTCTGCCATTAAGACTATGTCATCAGCGAATCGCAGGTGCGAGATGTAGTCGCCGTTTATGTTTATGCCCTTACCTTTCCAGTCCAGCGCTTTAAACATATCTTCCAATGCGCTCGTGAACAGTTTCGGGGATATGACATCCCCCTGCCTCACTCCTCTGCGTAATTGGATGGGTTTAGACTGCTGGCCCTGTACTTGGACACTCATAGTGGCGGCTTCGTAGAGACATCTCAGCACCCCGATATAACGATAGTCTACTTGGCATCGCTGTAAGGATTCCAGAACAGCCCAAGTTTCGACAGAGTCAAAGGCCTTCTCATAGTCCACAAAAGCAAGACACAGGGGCTGATTATACTCTTCGGACTTCTGTATAATCTGCCTCACTGTGTGAATGTGGTCTATGATGCTATATCCTCCGCGGAACCCGGCCTGTTCCGGTGGCTGGAACTCGTCGAGTCTCCTGGCGAGACGATTCGTGATCACTCGTGAAAATAGCTTATAGACGTGGCTCAGGAGAGTGATGGGTCTCTAGTTTTTAAGGAGGGCTTTATCACCCTTCTTAAAAAAGAGCACCACCATACTCCTGCTCCACGCCTTAGGAGTTCTTCCACTGTGAAGGACGGCACTGAAGAGTTTCTCTAGTTCCTGTATAACAGGAGCTCCTCCTGCCTTCAGAAGTTCTGAAGTAATTCCGTCCTCACCGGGGGCTTTTCCATTTTGAAGCTGCCTCAGAGCTAACACTATCTCGTCTTGACTGATATCAGGCAGTTCGTCGGTATAGTGGCGTGACAGGGTGGCTCTGGAATCATGGTCGTCTGGTCGGGAATAGGGGGCATGTACAGTGTACAGACGGCCATAGAAATCCAAAAAGTAAACAAAGTTTAGGAAAACAAGAAGACTCGGAAGAACAATTTACAGTGCCAACTTTGATTGACGGTCTCAATGCTTTTAGTCTTTTACGAAAGGTAGTTCTTTTTAATGAAGAGTTCCACATGCAGGGAAATTGTGACGATATGCTGATTAAAATCCAACGTGAATTACAAAATGTGTATGCACGATAGAAGTGTTTCAAACAAACTAAAATTACAGATTTTATGCATACAAAAATGATGGAAATTGTTCTTTTAGGTTTAATTTCCTACATGTACAACTATCGGTTTTTACGACTCAATATGAGTAGTCCCTTCGATGTCGTTATAACAGATTTTGACTGTAGTTTATAAAAATAAGCATTGGACATCGAGCATGTCACTGTATGACATGAAAGTTTAGGAAAGTGTGAAAGCGAGATATACAAGAGAGGAGAGTGAAGTGACCCAAAACCAATTCGGGTTTATGCCTGGACATGCTACAATGGATGTCATTTTCGCACTATGTCAACTGTGAAAAATACAATATGTGCACAAGAACTTGCACATGGTATTTGTTGACCTGGAGGAGGCATATGACTGATTACCCTGAGAAGTTCTGTGGTGGGCTCTGAAAGATAAGAGAATGCTGGGAAGTACCTGCAACTTATCCGTTCCATGTACAGTCAAGCCAGTACACACATCAGGTCTGAGGCTGGAGTTACCGACAAGTTCAATGAAGCATAGGCTTGCATCTGGGATCAGCTTTAAGGCCTTATTTGTCTAACATTAGACATACAGGAGGAGGTACCTTGGCGTATGCTGTTTGTAGATGATACTGTCCTTCTTGGAAAAAATACTACTGGGTACCAAAGTAGGCTTTAAGAGAGGTAGGGCACAGAGAAAATTCTTTGAAGATTTCTCTCTACTTGAGGCAGCCTGACTGGTGGAATACCTCCAGCCTACAGTAGATCACAACCAAATCACGTAGTGTTGTGTTCTTGCTGTGAGTAGGGTTTCCAGAGCTCCTTGGGGAATGGGGGTTCAAGGTAGGCAAAGCGCTAATGATACCTATGGTATTATTGTGTACATAGGCTACAGTATCCGTTTACCATCAGATGGAATGTATGCTTGTTTGCCACCTATGTAGTATAAAAAAGGCTATAAGAAAAAAGTTTAGAATGTTAGAGTGAAAATTAGTAGAACAAAAACTGAACATTTGTTCTGCAACTTGGGTGATCCATCTACTTTTTCTCATGTAGTCTTAAATAATTTATCCCTACCAGCCTGCTCTAAATTTCATTACCTTGGTTCATTAATCCAAAACAACTGTGAGTTTGACCAAGATGTGAAGAATAGGATAAATGCAGGGTGGATGAATTGGTCACAGTCTCGAGCATCACATGTAATCCTTGAATATCTTGAATTTCCTGAAAATTTTGTCAGAGAATAATTACTAATATTAACTAAAACATACCTGCACATGGATGCTGTCTGTAAGCCTCTATGATTCTATGTTTGAGAGCCTTGTACATAGTGTAGATTTTGACACAGTTTAAGAAGTTTAATACGGAAGTATTTAGATAGTTTCTTTAAATGTCCTCTTTAAAAGACATTCACAGATTACCTACTAAGCAGAATTAATACTAGTTATCAGCATTTATGCTTTTTATTAATGACTATTGACAATTGAAAATATAGAAAAAAAAAGAAATATCATAAAAAATTCTGTGGAATAAGTTAATTGTTTCATGCAGAAGCTAGTATGTGGTAATCTATACATATACTAACGATTCGTTGGTGTATGTAATATACACAGTTTTTGAATTGTTTGCTACAGATTGAAGCAATGATGTCTCAGTGGTAGCGTGTATGGGCATCACGTTGATCCCTGTAATGAGCATGAGCTTTTGTTGATGGAAGACATTGTGATGAAACTATAGCATGGTGTTAGGGCATTTTCTAATGTCAGTTTGGCTAGCTACCATCCTCAAGTTGAAAATCTGATGCTAAGCACCAATAGATGTGTTTCAGCAGCTGCACGGAAGCCATTCTTCCACTAGGCTTGGAGTGCTATCATCTTGGGACACATCATCACTTAAGATCAGATGACATAGTGGCCACAACAACAAACTTATAACGATAAAAAAATATATTTTAATCTGATTGTTATTCAGAGATTGTTAACAGAGTCTCTGTTTACAGAAATTATATGTTACATTTTTTCTTGAGGATGCCAAGTAATTAATAAATTAATAATAATAACTTTAGAAATTTTTAGTAATGACATTACCTATTACAATGACTGAAAACATGAAGCCATCAGAAAGGCTGTACCTGTCTAAAGCAGAGGGACAAGAAATTTACTTGGATATATGCAATCTCTCACAGCATCAGATTGATGGGATCAGGTTTATTTACAGACAATTCAGAAAGGTATATGTTTTATTAATTATATGTAAATAATGCCAGACTTGCCACAAGGTGGACAGATGATCTAGTGGAAGCTGCTCGGGTGAAAGCAATCAACATAGGACTTATCATTGAAGAAGGCCGTTTAACGTTTTGACGTCGCATAAGAAGTTTCACTTCAAAAATATCTGACTTTCATGCACCATTACAATACAATACAGGATTTGATTCTTTATTTCTGTTAGTGTTCAAATTGGTGCTTAGTTGAATTGTGCAAATTATCTATGGTGAGATTTTAATCCCATGGAGTAAATTGACAATCAATTATGTCAAACTTGAAAATAATGTTGGCACATTTATTTTTGTAGTGTTGTGCTTACCTATGTTTTACAGTACCATTATTTGAATTGTAAGATTTTTAAAACCAAATTGAGGGTTTTTATTTAAAAATTATAATATTTTGTGTTATTCAACATACCCGATAATTAACTATTATCATTATATTTATTATTTAATAATTCAGGACACTATAAAATGTTTACGTGGAGAGCAAATTACAAAAAAAAGCACTTCGTTGGCCCACAAGAGACACGATTTTATCTGCCTTCTTCAACCTTAGCATTGGATTCCATGTATTTTCAAAAAACTTATCAAAGGGTATAATTATTCGTACGGTATTAGTTTGGATTGTTGATATCACTATTTTAAAAACACAATAAACTAGCAACACATGAAATGTCATTTTACTTTGTGGGAATAAATACCACACTATATGTTTAAATTTTTTTTTGTACACTTATCCTAGTTTTTCCTAGTTCCAACTTTCCTAGTCCCTAGATCCAACTTTTTGTCTTAAGGAGTGTCTTAAGTCTTAACGAGTATTTGCTCTGTGTTACAGAGGAGGATTGAAAAAAAATGTATGGAACAAATCATGAGAATTGAAAAAAAGAATATATACATTCATATTCAATGTAGGTGAAAATACGACAGTAGTGCCTTGATTTGACTCAAGTGACATAGTATCTCCACGATAATAGGTTAATCAATACATTTATTTTATAAAAATCGTGAATTTATACTAGATACACACGAACAAATAATTTATTGGCCATAAGTACTGATACACGACCTACGGGGAGAGTTACGTCCCATTGCGAATACAGGACGAGTCACGAGAACAAGTAAAGTTAATAATCAACTATATCGATTAATATATTATTTCAATTACGCCCATTTACGACTCCTCGTTCTTCCCCAACGCCTCGTTCTTTCGTCCTTTTGTTTAGCATCTCTAAGGAAGTCTATGGGTTTGTTTCGTTCATCATTTCGTGGGTGCGTGTTTCAAAGAATTCCTCAATTAACATAATACCGCCTTCCAAAAGTGTAATTTGGCAGTATTTTAAACATTTTTATAAACTAAAAGCTTCCTTTAGGTATCGATTCTTTTATGCGATGTTTCGGTCTGTCGATTATTTCGGCCGATATATCAAATCGGGATATAACGACATCTTTGATCAGAACATTGTTTGAATAGTTTTAACAGGACACAAAGTTCAGTGGTGGTAGTAGGCATACTCTTTTTTTATCGTTATAGGTTTGTCGTTGTGGCCACAATGTCACCTGATCTTAAGTGACGATGTGGCCCAAGATGGTAGTGCGCTAAGCCTAGTGAAAGACTGGCTCTCAATTGCAGCTGCCGGAACATACCTATTGGTGCTTGGCGACAGATTTTTAACAAGAGAGAGAGAGTGTGTGTTGGGAGAGAAAGTTTGTGCCTGAGTCTTTATATAGGTATAATAAGCTGTATGGTTGCTATAAGACAAACTATGCCTTACCTTGTTAGTTTTATGCCTAAACTTTATTTACAGAAAAATAAAGGTGTTATACTTAATGACCCACCTGGTTATGGAAAAATTGTTCAAGTTGTACTATTTCTGAATGCCACTCGGAGTTTGCTCAGTCAGTCAGTATTGATTTTATGTAAGGAGGCAAAGGCCAATAATAATTGGATACAAAATTTTCAGAAATGGACATCATTTAATGATGATGGTTTGTCTTTCATTTTACTTTATTATATAATATTATTGCAAACAAAACTTCAACTCTGTTCATAAATAATTTTGATCACTCTCTTATGATGGTTGGTGGAGTTTTTATGACAAAGTGCAAGTAAAAAGTGGGTCCAATTATAGCTTATTCATCGTAAGAAGACTTGCACGACACATACACAGAACGTAAATTGTTATGTCGTTCAAATTATGACATAACCTAAAAAAATGCATTTCGACATTCGAATATCAATAATTATCATTAAAAAAATAGTAATACTGATATAGTTTATAAAACATGTTGCATGATAAAATCCTAAATAAATTTCGATTGTTGTTTGTGATAAAAATGTATTTATATTAAGAGCGAAATAAACATACATCTGTTAAAAGCAAAAACATAAAATATTAGATAAAACATAACATAAAAGTAACAATATAAAACCAACATGGAAAATAGTCTATGATTAATCAGAGAAAATGTAAAATTATTTTTCAATTCTAAGTATGTCATCAGTTGTGTTGTATGTCAGGGTACTTAGCCAGCCGATGAGATTCCTTCTTGCTTCATAGAGCAAACAGTCATTAATTAGACACTGCCCTTGCACCCTATTGTAAATATAGAGGCTAATGAACAGGCCAAACCTTAGCACAAAGGCTGTGCTCACCACTGAACTCTCAAACGGAATACACGGCGTTGTGACATTTCATTGTGTTCTGGTAAGACAACCACCTTCCAATGCTCTTTAAGAGCGATTTGTAGTATGAATAGTTGTCTCACACTAAGTACTCTACTTTCTTTGTACAACTCCGTGAATGGATATCTATAAGGCTTGTGCAGCATGATTTTGGTTACTGAGCGCTGGGCTCTTTCGACTGCAATCATATTAGTTTTAGCGGCACTGCCTCTACTTGTGATGCAGTATAAAAAAGATTGACAAAGGGCAAAGTATATCGTTTTTAGTGTGGCGAGGCATGCCGCACAACATACGCCTCATAACATCCACCATTCTTCTGAACCGCCGAGCCAGTAATTCTATATGGTTCCAATCCAGTTGTGTACAAAAACCAAGCTTTATTATGCAAAACGCCATCTGTTTTACACAACATAGGGTCAAAAAAACACAAATTTATGAATAAAAAACAAAAACCACTACATGACAGTCTGAGATCCCACCAAAAACTCCAATTGTTAAATCTTAACTCGGTTATAATACTTTTTTAATTTAATTTACAGAAATATTCATTGAGTCCTTAAATCCCAATAGAAATAAAATGTTGATATGTTTAAATCCAATGAAGAATATAGAACAATTTAGAAAACGGGCCTGGAGTGTGGTTATTGTTGATGATGACAATGAGAACACAAAAGATATACTGAAAATAAATTTCAAAGCTAATTTCAAAATATGGATCACGTCTCAAGATATGAAGGTATGATTTATTTTTATTCTCTATCATGCCTACCATTAATCGTGCGAACATACACACATACTGGCATATGAAGTATTTCAACTCTATGCTCAGAATTAGCAATCTATTATTAAGTGACCGTAAGTGAACTACGAACTGTTTTGAGGTTTGTTATAAATAAATAAATATGGAGACATAATTACAAACACCGCCATTTAATGAAATATCTGATAATCACACATATTAATACCATGGAACACAACTGACAATAAAATCACAAGGATGCTGCAGTCAGTGTCGATTTTAGCTATCCCAGTAGATCGGATAGGATATTTTGTAACGGCCTTTATTTCTTACAAATCATTAGTATTCTGCCCCGCGCCAGCTTTAGCTATTACACAATGCCTCGGGTGAAATATTTTGTAGTGCTCTTTATTTCTTACAAATTGTTAGTACTGTGCCTAGTGATGCGACTCAAGTCCACTTTAACTAGAGTGACAACAGAAACAATAATACCCGATTAAAAACTTTTGAATGGAGTTCAACTCACTCGCCGAAGCAAACAGATTTAACTGGCTCGAGAATCTATCGTAGTTAACGAGTGGTGTTAATTATTGTTAATGCGATGTGTTGTTGTTTACTTTGTTTGTTGGAATGACGATAAAACAGAAATAGTTTATGTTTGTTTTGGTTTCAAAATGAGTGACGATAAAGTAATCGCAAAAACACTGGTTTCGAAATAAAAAAAAACTCGTGTGACTTCTACATCCAAAGTGACATTGTAAAATAACTCGAGTAGTAAAATCCGATGCGAGTCACATCACTAATTCTGCCCTCGAAATATCGAATTCCCGAAATTTTGTTGCGGCCTTAATTTTCGACAGTATTCTTTCTCCCTGCAACTTGCAGCCAAAATTAGATTCACATAATATAAAAACATACTTATCTCACCAGGACTAAATATTATCCTATCACTTAAAAATTAGTTTTAAAAGTACGCTCCTTGTGTGGATTGTGCCCATAATCAACATGCTCGGCAATAGTGTAGGATGTAACCCAAACCAAATGAAGCGATGACTGGACAAGACAATTGTGTCCGATCGGATTACACCATACACCAGTGTAAGGACTCGCCATAGTGGTGCACTTAGGCCTGTAGCGTTCCGATATCAGCCAGTGTATATCCGGCGCGTTGGTGACGACCCTACCCGACTGGATCGCGACCACCATGCACATGATGATTGCTGATTTCTCGGTGGTCCCCATTGTTATTGAATCGGACTGTGCTTATCATTAGACACAGTGCCGTCTCTTCACCCTGCCACTATATTAAACAAACGATTGTTCCATTATTTTAATTTTTCACTTATTTTTCAATTTTGTTCATTTTCCTGTTAGTTCGTGGGTCAGTGTCATGACGCACTAATGAGCGACGTTATTTTCGCTAAAGCTAGCAATGACCACTTGCATAGCATAGTATTTCTTATTTCAGGAAAACCTAAAAATATTTTCAAAAATCTACAATTGGCTTAAACCGGATGATATTTTCAATATGAATGATTTTATATCGAACAAAAGCAGTGTGCAAGATATTGTTACTAAATCTATATTATTGGATTCCTTTATGCAAGATGTTGTTCTTAGAAGAAATGGTCTCGAATGTAAATTAGAAGTAAGTGTTATATTTATATTTGTTTCATTTTTAAGGTGTAAAGTTTTTTTTATATATGTAAAATTAGTTTAGTAAGTATTAAGGACAATTTAAAAATTAATCGAAATTCCATGTTAAAATCGAATGAAATTAAGATGTTTGCATCAGAACGACGCATTTTTAAACGGTATCAATTATTTAAAAAAATGTGTGTGTCGGGCCACGCGCACTGTAGTTGCCAGTCACAATATGCAGAATTTGAAAGGCTTTTAAACTTGGTTCATCATAAGAAGGCTTGCATTACACATGTCAAATTAAATTTTACAGATATATCATAACTTAAATTAGAAGTTGATTTTACGATTATCGTTTCTTTGTTAGAGCTAAATATAATCGATATTATGATTATGCTTTAAATCAATTGAGGGGTATAAGCTGTGGAATTGAAATAAAAATTGAACTACAACAATAACTGAGATCGCAATCTGGAATACTTGAATTATTTTGAATGCCTGACGCCAAACAATAAGATTAATCCTTCCAGTCGGCGTTCTTCGTTGCGTGTTACTGCAGTAATAATGTAGTAATTACGTTTTTTTTAATTCTAAATTAAAAGAGAAACTAATAAATATACGACAGCGATCGATCAATTTGATTAATTTTCGTTTCCTTGGTTTTATTATTTTGATCTACTCCAGTTTTAAATAACATAGAAAGTAACGCTGCACGTAGTAAGAAAAAAAAAAACGAAAATTCACAAGAAACATTGTATAGAGGAAGTTATTTTGGATTTTGTCGTGCAAAATGCTTTTATAACGATTAGCAGTATCGTTTTTTTTTTTTGTTTAATGAATATTGATAGTCAAAATGCATGTTTTTAGGTTATGTTATAATTTGCATGAGTAACATTAATGTTCTATGGATATGTCATGTAAGCCTTCTTATGATGAATATGGTATAGTAATTTTCAATGGAATTTGTACGAAATTACTTCTCCAAGTGCATTTTATAAGTTGGTCGACTATTATTCGTTAACTTGTAAAGTCTACTTAGCTGTGATAGTGTTCCTTTTGTATAAGTAGTAGCAGTAGTATACTACTGCCGTGATTTTTTTCACATATCCAAAAACAACATTACGCTGACAGGGGGGCGGCAAAACTATAAGGGTTTCTTGATGACTTCGGAACTTTTGAAGCAATGATGGCGCAGTGGTAGCGTGTACGACTTCGCGTCGATTGACGTGAGTTCGAATCCCTACAATGAGCCTGAGCTTTCGGTGAAGGAAAACATCGTGAGGAAACCATAGCATGACGGTAGGGCATTTTCTAATGCCCGCCTGGCTAGCTACCACCCTGAAGTTGAAATTCTGCGCCAAGCACCAATAGGTGTGTTCCGGCAGCTGCACTTGAGAGCCAGTCTTCCACTAGGTTTAGCGTGTTATCATCTTGGGCCACATCGTCACTTAACATCAGGTGAGATTGTGGCCACTACACCAAACCTAAAACGATAAAAAAAAAAACATAAAAACAGTAATAACATTTTTAATATTTTAGCAAACTTCCAATGTATTCCAACCGATTATTCTGGAAGCAGCACCCGGTGAGCTACAATATATGAACGATTATGAAAATAATAAAGATGGAACAAGTACTTCTACTAGTAGAGCAGAGAGTGACACTTCTATTGAAAATAACGTAACTAATTTTAGAGCAGAGTTCGAATCCACTGATAATTCTTCAATTTGTACCAAAGATACAAAAGAATTAAACAAACCAAGTTCTGATGTAATAAATATCACTAAAAATGAAGATATCGAAATGAACAACGCAATTGAATCTCAAACATATAATGAATTGAACATTACTGATAAAGAGAAGAATTATATTACATGTGAAAAAAATAATTCAAAGAGTTCTGCAGTAGTGGAGACAGATAGTAATAAAAGAAGTCACAAAACTATTGATGCGATTATGAAAGAAATGGAAGAGAAAACAATGAAAAAGTTTAAGGGAACTTTCTTAGATAATATGTTTTAAATGTGAGACTTATTAGTGTTAAGAAAAAAATAATGAACTCTATTAAAGTTTACTAATTTACGAATACATAATATTAATGTTAGGATTTTTTTTTGTTTTCGATGTAATAATGTGTAATAGTGATGTACCGACTAGACTTAGGCAGTTAGTGATTGAATAGTCGATCTACCCGATTATTCGAATAAACACGTGACGTTCGAAAACATTTTTATTCTATTTATGGTCGGTTTCTTTCTGATTAAAAGAACTAGTTTTTTTACGCTTGTTCTTAATTATCCGCAATTTTTGTCCCAGATACATGTTAATTGAAGTGGTCTATATACGTATATATAACGCTGTTTCAATGTTTCTGTATTAGTACAACCAGTATACAACAGATAGCGTGCAAGTCGTTTCAAGGCAAGGGCATTTTCTAATACCCGCCTGGCTATCTGTCACCCTCAAGTTAAAATCTGTCAGTAAGCACCTATAGGTGTGTTCCCCCACTAAGCTTAGCGTGTTACATACAATCTTCGAACACATAGTTACTTAACATCAGGTGAGATTGTGGCTGAACGCTAAATCTAAAAAGAATAAGATAACTCTATGTGCATTTTGGTGACATTGCTGACGGTCCTGTATAATTCTTCACACAGAACATTTAGCAGTAATGACCCCGCTCGTGTGTCGGCCGATACTCACCGGGTACGCACACAAAAACAATGTGCATATTATACCCACAAAGGTCATCACCTGCTATCGTCAAATGAAACATTTACAACAATAATAATCTATATATTTTCTGTCTCTTTAAACATTATTTAATTTTCATAATATAATTCATTTATTTTATACACTTTAATATCATATAAATGTGTATTATATTGCAATTTATACCTCATAGCATAAAAACTAGCAGTGCCGCCTGCAGCGCATACATTAATTAATATTCAAGCTAATTAAGTCACTAAGTATTTAATTATATGGAATGTTATATATTTCTGCGCAAGTCATAAAATTAAAAGCCAAATTTGATTATTGTAAATCCGCATAATAAATTTGTTTATTAAGGAGACGTCTATGAATTACTTGAAGTATTTTTATTTTAATTTATTTAGACCTCTCTCCCTTAAGTGATTGACCAATTTATTTGAAATATTTTCCTCTGCCTCTAAAAATGATTAATTATGAAATATTTGAAAAAAAAAATATGTGTGAGTATTTATTTCACTCCAGTTAATCGTTGTCTTTGCACGGTGACAATGTCGATCAGAATGTTAACATTAACTTAAAAATTAATTTTCTTTTTAGTGATTAACTTTTTACATGCTAAACCATATTTTATATTACGGACCTTTACAATATTACTGACAGTATCTATTTGAAAAAATAAGCTTTTAAATGTTCATTAACTGGTCAGTCGGTACAAACTTTTCAATGAATTAGCTAAATATCGTTCTCTGGATTTTGTTTTAGTGTACGCACAGGCTTAAACTTGCTCCTCTATTAAAATTATATTATATATTATTATTATTTTTTTACATTATTTTATCATAATTACTGCTACTTTAAATCATGGTTTTAATGTACAAATGAACTTTATACTTAACTAATAAGTAGATATGGGATAGAAATATTATTAATTTAGATGAAAAATCTACATTTCTGGTAATAATTGAATTAATTATCACATTTTAAACAAAACTTCATATATCGCTTATATGTATTTAACTGCTCTACACATATGCACAGAAACAATACATAATAAAATACGCCTGGCATATAAAATAAATAAATATTGGAAACGCGTTAATAAGTTAATATTATCGTCATATTGTAATATAACGTGATATTATGTAATATAAATAATTAATTTTATATATTTTTTAAATTGATTGCTTACTCTATGTAATTGTAACTTGTAAGTACATTTTATTGGAATGTATATTTAACAATAAAATATTAATATAATTAAATACATGTATTATTATTTATAAATGTATATAATATATGAAGTACAAAGTAAAATTAACAATATTCCCAAAAATATATTTAGTTTCACGTGAATCTAAATAAATAAATAATAAAATTTTACACAACCACTTTTTAGGAACGAAATATTTGTAATATATTTTGTATATTAGGCGCCTCAATTTTCAAGGAATTACATGTACACGTGCGTTATTCTTATTACCCATTGCATATTTTCTGCGAAATGGGTAGCCCAATTAAAAATTGTCTTATAATTTCAATTATAAAAATAAAACCATCGAAAAAGGAATATTAAAACAACGTCGAAATTAATCGATGCTTTTACTTGCAAAAGAAATTGCAGCTAAATAATATTTTTTAAACGAACGCATTATCATTTATAATTTTCACATTACTCACCAGCATTTCTGTCCGCATCAGACATTATATAGACCAACCATCACTAAGAAACGTAGCAAATCTTAAGTACCTACAAATTTTTTTAAAATAATTTATTGCGGTCACTGAATAAAGTCTGTTTTTGTTTTTCTAATGTTCAAAAAGCGTTGTAACATAATTTTGGTCCCTTGTTAGAACTTTCCAGAGAGTTTTTGTGACATTTTACTTGTGCGCAATAACTAAACTACCTATATCACGCAAAATGCCAACATTATTACACAATACCTTGTCAAATAACGCAAGTTTAGGAATAAAAACTACACGACAGACTAGTTGTCTACAACAACCTGTTGTGTTCTAGTCCCATGAGAAAAAATGGAAAATAGCAGAAGTTAGCTTCATAGTATAAAAATGCAGCATATATGTCACAATAATATATCATTTTTAATATAAAATATTTAGCATTTTTCACATTTTTGCTTCAACTCAATATAATAACATCTGTGATGTTTCGATTTATTGTACAGAAATATTATAATAATATCTACTCATTTTTAAATTGATTATTGAGGTAAAATTGCTTTTCTTATTAAAACAATATAATTGAAAAGTAATTGTATCAGTTTCACAGAAAGCTATACATCTTAAACTTGAAATTGATTTTATATACACACATTTACATAATTAAATACAATCACTAAAATTAAGTGTATATTAACTACTATATACGGAAGAACTATTTAGATGGACCATATTGTGTATTGTATCAATTTTTCCGGTTAAGATACAATGATTCTATACATCAAATAAGTGTAGAATGACGTCATAAGTGTCTATGTCCGATATACCCTCTTAATTTAGTTATAACTTATTGGTCTTTTCAATCTAGGAGGACAAATCTAGAATAGGACAAATGTCGTGATCCCTTCATAGTCTAATTATTGGTAAGTAGTTTATTTATCGGTCATAAGACTCTTGATGGGAAAACCAGAAAGGTTTATGTATAAAGTTTTTTATATCTCCGGAAAGGCAAAGACGATAAAATATGTAAGCGTTATCGGAAATGTCCATAAAGTTAACGACTTTCTTTAAATATTTACCATGATTATACATTTAGTAACGGGTGAAATCAATTTACTTCCAATATACATATACCCCTTGTCATCGTGTTGTAATAAAACATACTACTATAACGTCATTTAACTGGTTTTCCGAGTTGCAGATCGCGTATTAGATTACATCGTGGAGTCGTATAGGTATATTTAAACTTACTTGGTCAATATATATTTGAGCTAATCGCGAAAGTTGAGTGATCCGCTAAAGATTCGCGTGTAAATATTCAGCGACGAACACTCTGAATATCTTGTTCAGGTTTTCGATTGTATTGAAGTCGAGTGCGGACATATCGTCCTTCGCCGTGTGCCATACGTCCGGAAACGGAGATGGTATTATATGGAGAATGTCCACACCTGTAAAAAAGTATCATTTTATTATAGATTTTTATGATAATAAGTAAATTGTTAAGCATCTATTTTTTCAAGTGAAACTTCATAGGCGGTGCGATAATTGTTTTAGACGAGAATTGAGAATGAAATTTTTAGGACGCGTCACGTTTATGCACGTTTCGGTACATGAGAGAGAAGAAAGATATAACGTGGATAGAAGGAAAAAGTGTCGCCGCCATCTAGTAACGATATGTTTAACTAATATGACAGCTGTCAGCTAGTTGTGACATATGCATAAGGTATGTATGACATGATCAAGAAGAATAGTTTAAATAGCTTTTACTTTTATAACGGAAAGGTAGTGATTATATTAATGTCGACTATTTTATGTTAACGTTGCCCAAAATTACCATTAAAAACAGATACGGGTTGGTCAATATCAGTCAAAATAAGCCTTCTTTGATAAGTTGATAAAGAAAAAACTAGATATTAGGATAAAATATATCTTGTGTATTTTCTGTGACATATGTCAATGATAAGAGAAGCGACTTCCATCACATCGTCTTGATGAGACTGATCAAACGGTTGCTGGGTACAACTGTATTCGACTAGACCGTGACCTCTATACACCAGATGTAACACAGTGGTACGCTTAGGTGTGTAGAATTACGGGATCAGTTGGTATCCCTGTACATCGTATGTATTTATGAGACTGTAGTAAAAATTGACAAGGTTAAAGAGAATAGAAAATGGATGGCCTTTATCATCCTTCTACCTTTTTAAAATCTTTTACAATTTGATTCAGTCTTACGAAACATTAAGCAATTTTTAATCCACGAAGCAAGTCAATAAAATAACTTATCGAGGCATATTATTATTTCCGTGTAACAGATAAAATTTTCGTAAAATCGTATCTTTCCATATGTAGGTACTGATCACTGATTTTATAATCCTGATGTAACGCAAATACAACTTCGTATATACATATTGTGCGATAGCGCATTATCGTGGTGCAAAATCAAAGAATTTTCTTTCATCAAATTTGCTCTCTTAAACGCCGCATAACACTAAAATAATATAATTGATTTACCGTTTGACCTTCCGCTAACAATACCAAGTGCACAATACTGCGATAGTAAAAAAAACAGTCAATATGACTTTGACTTTTGATTGACTTTAGCGTGGTTTTTTTGGTTTCGGTTCAGTTGGAAGACTCCACTCCGAAGCTTATTCACTAGTTCTATAAACTCGTAAACCCACGTCTCGTCAACAGTAATAATGCGTTTCATGAATGTTGGATCGGAACTGGCTCGTTCTAGCATGTCCTCAGCGCCTCTATACGATTGAATTTTTGAAAAAAAAACCCAGTCTTTTGGGACTAGCCGAGAGGCAACATGTTTCATACCCAAGTGATTATTTCTAATGATATGGATCGGCTCGTTTGACACAGAAAGTTTGGCTATCTCTCCCAAACTTGAATGAAGATTTTCAGTCACTATTTCCTACACTTTTGAGATGTTAATTTCAGTTGAAGACCTTGATGGCCTACTAGGGCGAGGCAAATCTGCTGTCATATTTCGACCGGTTTTGAACGCTTTGTACCATTCATAAGCACGTGTTTTTGATAAAATCGATTCACCGTAAGCCTTTTGTAACATTTTCAGTGTCTCCGAACACGAAATTCTATTGGCGATACAAAATTTAAGGCAAACTCTTTGTTCGATTTTTATGTTCATTATGAAATTCGCAATACATACTAGATAATATGATCTAACTAAAAACAGCACTGTATTTAATCTAAATGACAGGTGTTTTTTGACTGAATGTATGAACTCTCTAAATTATTACTTTTATTTCAATACATTTTACAATAATGATATATAAAAATCTTGTGATGGTGTAACTTCTGAACGACGACCGATTTAGCTCATATTCACACAGGTAATATATATTTTGTTTTATCGAGACGATGGTGTATTGCTACGTTAGGGTCCGATAGTCTTATACTACCGGATAAGGTAGAACAAAATCCGCCGGCCCATATAGTTTATTATACATATTAAAACATGAAATTTGGTTTTTGGACTTATTTTTCAATTCATCACAGATTTAGTCGGTATGCGATGTGGTAAACGAAATAACAAGCGGACAGAACCGTTGGCAAAAGCTAGAGTACTAAATAATATGTACATTACAGTAACGGGTTTAAAACGTGACACTGGTAATGCGTTGACAAGGCACTTTCTAAAAACAAGGTCAAGGGAATCGGGTTCGATTATCGTCAAATTTACTATATAGAGAATCTTATATGATATACATTTATTTCAATGCAGTGTACTTTTGCATGGTGGTAGGGCTTTTTCTAATTCCCGCCTGGCTAGCTACCACCCTCAAGTTGAAAATCTGTCGCCAAGCACTAATAGGTGTCTTCCGACAGCTGCACTAGAGAATCAGTCTGCTACTAGGCTTTTTAAATTGATACCATCTTGGGTGTAGTCACTTAAAATCAGGTGTGATTGTGGTCATAACGTTAAAGTCAACAAAATAATCATATATATTATTATTCTCAAAGGTGTTTTTTTTGGCAACGCCATATCTCCGTTAATTTTTCATAAAAATTAGTGATTCAAACATTATTTTAAAAGTCATTTTCCTCGCTATATAGTATATACGAAACGTAATTTAAATTAAATGGCTCTGTTAAATAATTATTAAACAACCCTTGAACCGTTGTTTTCTCGGTGTTTGAACTCGCCAATACGTTGTGGGCAAGGTACGGATATTATTGAAGTGAAATTTCTTATGCGACTTCCACTACGTTAAATGTTTAACGCACATTATCGGTCTCTCCTCTTTGTGTGAGCCAAAGCGAGAGAGCAATATATTATCGGTCTCACTTCTTTGTGTGAGCCAGAGCGAGAGAGCAAATGTCGGTGTGTATGTAAATTGCACACTGTTTAAATAAAATTAAAACATATTTTAAAATGAAGTTTCACTTCTATCGTGTGTGAATCGCACACACACCTTTTTTTTGGAAGCTGCCTTTGCCCAGCAGTGGGACACTTACAGGCTGATATTATTATTATATAATACAAGAAAGTTTAATAATTAAAAATTAGCTGAAATTAAAAATTGTAACTAACCTCTCCTCATGAAAGGCAAGTGGTCGTCCTCGATGACGGCGCCGGAGCTCATGAGCCTGAAGTATGTCTGTTCCTTATTCCCGCGCGTGTAAGCATCGAATAGACCGAGCTCGGCGAGCCGCTGCTCGGCGGCAGCGAGACGCACGTACCACTTCTCGGTCGACTGGAAGTAGCTGTAGAACACTGGATCAGGTGCGCCGAGGAGGTCCAAAAGACATAGTGCGTCCTTAATGGTGAAAAATTACGTATCAATCTTATCTTATATACAAAAGTTAATGATTCTATAACTTAACCGATTGAACTGATATTTACATAATACGAGGGTGAATCGAAAAGTTCTTAGAAATGCATATATATATAATCTTTTTGGGAGAAGTTCGATATTCAAATTAAAGAGTGTCAATCACACAATATTTATGCCAACTGTCACTTGTTTTTGTCAGTTAGTTCGCAAGTCATAAATTAAAACGCAAAATTATGGATAAAAACATATAGCTGAGATCCTAAAGATATATTTTGGTAGCGTTGAATCAATTTTAATTGATTCACTGGGGTTCAAAAAAGTGCCGGCAAGATACCCATCTTGCCACATCAAACATCGGCCACGAATGTTAACCGACGAAAACAAAAAGCGACGTTTGCAAATTGCTAAGCGTAATCTCGAAATGTTCCAGCGTGATTTTGATAATTTTTGCCGTCGCCTTGTTACCATGGATGAAACGAGAGTCCACCATTTTAATTCTGAAACTAAGAGACAAAGCATGTCTTGGAAATGACCATCCTCCCCATCCATTAAGAAATTTCGAGTTGCTCCTACCGCTGGCCTCAGTGTTTTGGGATAGTGAAGGAATCCCTTATATTGATTACATGCCAAAAGGCCAGACGATAACTGGACCCTATTATTCTAATTTAATTCCGAAAGTGCGTGAAGCAATTAAAGAAAAACATCGTGGAAAACTGTCGTTGGGCGTGTTGTTTCTTCACGGTAACGCTCTCGCTCATCGATCGGAAGTTGCGCTCAACTCAGTCCCCTGTACTGGCTTCAATCTCCTTGACCACCCACCATATTTTCCAGACTCAGCCCCAAGTGATTTTTACTTATTCCCAAAATTAAAAGAGGAAATTCGTGGAACTAAATTTCACCATAATGATGCGGTTATGGCTGCCGTAGAGGAGTTTTTCGAGACTCGAGAAAAACATTTTTCTTCGCTAGGAATAAGGAAGTTAGAAACGTGTTATTCTAAATGCATTACATTGGAGGGAGATTATATAGAAAAATAAAATATTTTTGTTAAATTTTTTGAATTTTTTAATATTGGTTCCGATAACTTCATCCTAAATAAGATTCATCCTCGTATATTTGTTTTATCTAGACGATGGTTTATATATAATCAGGGGAATCTCTTTAAATTAAGAAACACATGGGGGTTTACGTGGTGAAAAAAAATGAAGCAGAAATTCAGAGGGTTTATTCATAGGAACTACTACTAGTACTGGTAGAATAGGTCAACAAGTTAAAAAACGTGTTAATTCTTGTTCCCGGTCCTAAAAATAGGTGCGATAGCGCATTCGATTAGGAATGACGTCTAGAAATTAATATCTAGAACATTCATTATGAACTACTACTACGTTAAAACAAAAAAAAATTGCAATTGTTGTTAACAAAATAAGATTAAAAAAAAGATATTCAGTTTTTCGTTAATAACTCCAATACTATTAATATTTAAGAATTTTTAAAGGTCTTCTAGAATTGTGAGATACAATGTATATTCTAGAGATTTTGTCTTTATAATAGACTTTATCGATTGGCACAATAACATAGTGAATGTCGGTTTTTTGCATTTTTAGTTTTTTGGATTCTCGGTATAGGTAAGCTTTTTTAAAAATCTGTGTATGCAATTATTCTAACTTTTAAAAACAAAATAATGCTTCCTTTAAGTAAAATTTTCTATCTTCAATATTTAAGTAATGTACTTTTAAAAACAAATTAAAAAGTATGCTAGTAGTACTTTGCATTATGACATACTTATAACTTGGACGCTTACTGCGGTATGACGAATAAACCCCGGTTAATAATCTATGGGTTAACGTGTGCGGTTTTAACTGCAAATTTTTATGACGCATATATTTAAAAACAAAATGTGAACGCACGCCCTTGCGTTTTCCAATGGTTTTTTTTTGTATGATCGAGCCATATGGAACTTGACGGATCTTTTATAAATCACGTAGTCAGCAATTAGAGGGAAGGAAGGTCGATAAATATTCTCATTTTTACCTTCGCCTGGCTAAATGACTAATGCTGCAGTTCAGAATTTCTTTGTAGTTTTCCAAGTATTTTGAATAGGTCATTAATTGGCACGCTTATAGCTCTTAAAGATATTACTAATACTGATAATAAAAAGTTCGAGTTTGTTTTGTTTGAACACACTAATCTCTGGAAATACCAGTAAGATTTGAACCAGAAAATTACGGAACAAAATATGTTTTGTGTATTTTTCTTATCTGTACTGAATTTTAGGTAGGTATCGTGTATAGATTAATCTTTTATACTCTGAACGAAACACTATATTTAACTAAAAACAATTACGTACAACTAAATCATTTTGTATTAAGTTGTATTGAGTGGAGCGCCACTTTTTTGATCTGACTATACTGTTAGCCATAAGGGCCCTGAAGCCTCAGACGGTTTTTACAGCTTCACCCGGGCTTGGGTGGAGCGCCAGCGATTGCGCTCCTGTGTAAAAGTTCAATACTACATTCTACACGGGCCGACACGTCAAACAAAATATTTTGTATGTGAAATGAACCAAATATGGAGCAGCGCTCCTGTGCTTACTACCTTAGTAAAAAAGACAAAAGGAATTATTTCTGTTTACAAATAAAATGGTAATGATTGTCGGAGAGGAAAATATCGTGATGAAACCATAGCATAGTGGTAAGACATTTTCTATCGCCCGCCTGGTTAGTTACCACCCTCAAGTTGAAAATCTATCACTAAGCACCAATAGGTGTGTTCCGGCAGCTGCACTTGAGAGCCAGTCTGCTACTAGGCTTTGTAACGTGTTACCATCTTAGGTCAAATCGTCACTTAAACTCAGGTGAGATTGTGGTCATAACGTTAAAGTCAGTAAAATAATAATATACGAGTATATTATTATTCTCAAAGGTGTTTTTTTTTTGCAACGTTATATCTCCGTTAATTCTTCATAAAAATTAGTGATTCAAGCATTATATTAAAGGTTATGTTCCTCGCTATATAGTATAGACGAAACATAATTTAAATTAAATGTTCTTGTTAAATAATGAATAAAGAACCTTTGAACTGTTTTTATCTAGGTGTTTGAAAGCGTTGTTTGTTTGTTCCGGCAACTGCACTTGATAGCTAGCTTTCCCGACTAGGCTTAACGTGTCATCATCTTGGGCCACATCGTCACTTAACATCAGGAGAGATTGCGGCCATAACGCTTATCCTATAAAAAATAGCAGAAATATATTTTATGCTTTTTTAGTAAACACCCATGAAAATCTTTCACGAACCGCCTCTGGTAGTAGCCGTGACGTCAAGCAACTGGTAATTTATAGGCAAGTACAGGAAGTGAGAACAACGTTAGGCTACACGGGTGAAACCGCGGGGCACAGCTAGTGTAGTTATATACTGCATAAAACCATTAGTAAATAAAATATGAAAAATCTTTCGGTGTAATAAATATAAAAAAAATCTATTCATAAATAGCATTCGTGTAAACCCACAATCGAGTGATAGGTCATGTAATGAATGTTTACATGACACAACACGCGATAACGCAATAAACCTAAGCCGACATACTACATAATATATTTATTATTTCCTAATAAAATAACTTTATCATAGATAAAATTAATTATTAAAACAAAGGTTTTTCATTTAAATTAAAAATCGATTCCTGAAATATCTCAGATCAGCTAGAAATTCACGTCTTTAGAGCAGAGGTTCCTAAACTTGCAAATTCGGCACATGATCAGCGAAGACGGTAGTTTAAAACATAAATTAGCCAAGTTGAGAAGATGCAGGTTTATACATAATAAAATGCTGTTGGCAAGGCTTCGATAAAAAACTTATTCGTTACTTATATTTGAGAGTCTGCATTTTCAAAATACGGTACGCTTACATAAAAAATAAATACAAAAGCAAAGTTTCTGGGTCAAGTGATTCGCAGGAAAATTTTTTGGAACTTTCAATAAACATAAAGAAGTCTTCTAAACACATCCATTTAGCGTATTAAACAACAGAGCATTCAATTTGCACTGATTTTTTGTCCATTTCCTAAATAATGATACCGTTTTAAAGATATTGCCGGCTTAGTTTACTGGAGAAGTGACCTATTTGTGACAGACCTCATACGGAACCGCATTCATATTTTGAGATTATTCATCGTAAGAAGAATTGCATAACACATACACAGAACGTAAATTGTTACGTCGTGCAAATTATGACATAACCTAAAAACATGCATTTCGACTATCAGTTAACTAAGTATATATATAACTATATAACTAAGTATATATATAACTGATAAACGTTATAAAAACAATTTGCACCATAAAATCTTAAATAATTTTAATTGTGAATTTTCGTTTTTTTTTACTACGTGCATTGTTACTTTCTATATGAATTAAAACTAGAGTAGACCAAAATATAAAAACCAAGGAATCGAATATTAAACGTATTAATCGTACGAATTGAAAATTAATCTAATTGATCGATTGCCGCTGTACATTTAATTTATTAATTTCTTGTTTAATTTCGAATAAACAAATATATTTACGTAATTCCTATAAGTTTATTGGAGCAAGAAGCAACGAAGAATATTGCCTGGAAGAAATAATTTTGTTCTTTGGAATCAGGCATTCAATAATTCAAGTGTACCAGATTACGATCCCAATTATTGTTATAGTTTATTTTTTGTTATTTTATTTACATAGCTTACACATCCCTCTATTGATTTAAAGCATAATCGTATTTACGATTGATTTATTTTCTAAAATAAGAATCGATAATCGTAAAATCAACTTATAATTTAAATTATGCTACGTCTCTAAAATTAACATTTAACGGGTGTCTAGCAAGTTTTCTTACGGGAGTTTTTGGCAGGATCTCAAACTGTCATACAGTGGTTCTTATTTTTATCATAAATTTGTGTTATTGACCTTTTATTGTGCAATACATGTCAGGGCATTCCACTTTTTTCTATTTTTTATAATTCTCATTAAAAAAAGTATCTCAGCAAAATATCTACTTTTACAAATAAATATAACATTATATTAATTTACCTGTCCCATTCTATAACATTTCAAAACGGACCTTGTGACAATATTTAAAAAATATATTTATATTATAGTTTTCATTGTAATTTTCAATTCTTATTTAAATATTGGGATGTATTGTAAAATAATTAAAAAAATATCGCTTACTATTCTCTGTAAATCATTGGCGCCATCCTTGTATTGAGTTTTGTGCATCGTCTGCGCGAGATGCCTAGCGCCGTAGATCGAGTCGGTGGGGCTCCACTGTCGGAACGCCTCTTCACCGTCGAAGAATATTAACATCAGACTCAAGTTCGCTTCCTTCAACGACTCCAACTGCTTGGACATCACCTTGGCCAGATTTATCATCATGGCACACGGTACCGCTGAATCTGTTGCACCTTTTAAAACAGAATAATAACAATAATATACACAGTTATTAGGCACATATCTATACTATAATAATACAATAAAGCTTAAGAGTGTTTTTGTTTGTTTAAACGCTCTATCTCTGGAACTACCACGAGGATTCGAAAAATTATTTATCTATATGATAGCCAGACTTATGAGGAATAGTATTGGCTATCTATTATTAGGCTACACCTCTCATCTAGCCTCAAATATTGATTTTTGTTAAGTAAGTCACAAGAAACTACGCTCCCGTACTTATTTATACGCGTGCGCTGGCGTAATGGCTAGTGATACGTAAATACAATGTTCTACAAAAATATTGCTCATTAGTACATCAAAAAAAATCCTCCATACCATATGCCTATCTTTTAAAATTAAAAAGTAGTTTATGAGCATGATTATTAGGCATGGCATATTAATCCTTAGGAACTAAAGGTACTTCATCGTCAAGAAAATTTTATGAAGATAAACTTTGCCCTTTATAGCATGTTAGGAGATAGTCGAAACTAAAATAATTCAACACTCGGCTCAGGTTTATGACTATAGGTTTAGTGGCACGAACGAGCCGTGCGAGTCGTGTAAAATATTGTCTATACCACGGAATAAAGAAAAAGAGCAGAAGTCATCTCTTTGTTAATTTAAAATAAATAATATTTAAAGAATTTTTTATGTTGGTATGAAACTTTAGAAAATAGAAAAATAGAGTTTATTTTTGTGAAACTATCTGTATACGTGCTATTCAACTAATGATTGGTTTGCTACTCAATTAGAGCTGGATAAATCGTTTACTAGTATTATAGACAACGATGAAAAAAAGAAGGAATACTATTCCCTTCGAAGATACAAGCTCCGTGTTATTATTTTTTATGTGCTAGTAAATTTATAAGTCTATTTATATTTCTGATTCTTTTTATTATTTGGAGTCACACTTACCTATCTGGAGTCTGTACAAAAAGTTATTTTGTTGCTACAAGAGATCTCTTGCACTGTAATCGGTATTCGAAGGATTTGAAACTATTCACCCAAAGTTGTCAAGAGTGAAGAATGATTATTAACTAATGGAACACCTGGCGGACGCATTAATTCATGCTGGCTTGGCGATGCAGCTATAGAAATGGAACGGAATGGATATCTAATGCTTGTTTGCCAAATTCTTATACACACAAGGTTCTCAAGACGGATTTTTACAAGTACCTCTGATAGATGCATAACGTGTACTAACTTTACTAGTGAAGGTTTAGTAAAATTAATATGCTATAAAGTAAAGTACTCTGTATTTTATATCATACTTTATTGTTTAATGCCTTCGGAATACATACATATATAAATCAATTTTGCATTTCATTACATAACCTTTTAATATATTCGTCGCACAAAATAATTTATTACTTGCGAACTAACTGACAAAAACAAGTGACAGTTGGCATAAATATTGTGTGATTGACACTCTTTAATTTGAATATCGAACTTCTCCCAAAAAGGTTTCATATATATATATATATGCACTTCTAAGAACTTTCTGATTCAACCTCGTATTATTACAATATATTTTTTTGGAATTTCTTGATTTTCAGTATATGTAAATTCTCCTAAAATGAATTGATTTATGTGCTTTCTCAATTATAAATGAAACAAGCTAACCCGTGAATATATTTCGCACATTATAAAACGTAAACAATCTAACTAACAGCTGTAATTTTAGTTAAATAGATTTTTAAGAGATGGCGCCTTCGATATATTTTCATTAGCCTCAATAGATGACATTACTAATGAAAAAGTTATATAATAATCATTTTATAACGAAATCATTAATCTTAAACTATATCGGCCCTTACAAAAATATATGACTTGAGGTGTTACTAAAATCGATTCAACTAGTAGTCACTAGGATCTAATTAGAAAATTATTATCGGCTATAAATTCTCTTGCTAAGTATATCATGTTAGATTCGTAAAAATATAATTATTTATTTAAACATTCATTAATAATAATGAAAAGTTCAGTCTCCAATTTATAACTACAATACTTTCCATATATTCAAATATTAATAATATCATTAATTTGCATAAATAGCATATATACGTTACTTAAAAAGTATAATTATGAACTAATATAGAATTTTAATGAAAGTTAATCTAACAAAAACTGATATATTATATGACAACAGGTATTATTATATTTCCCTAATAGTTTTAGTCACACCTCATAAATTATTGCGGTATTTCCGCTTAATATATGATAGATACCTAAGGAGGGAAGACGGTCAGCAAGACATTGTAGAAATGTTTTAACAGAATTCTATTGCTGTCTTGTTCTGCTCTAACGAGTAATGACCGAATAAAGTGCGAGATAGACAACTGCATTTCGGATTGATTATACCCATGTAAAATATACGAAATCATAATTTCATATTCCCTATATGCCCCTCTAAAATATTTTCAAGAATAAAAAACTTTGATGATGCCTGTATATTTTTGTATTATTTTCATATTCCTCAAATTTTTAGACAGAGAAATACATTATGGCCTAAACTCGCCCGTAATCGCGCTATACTTTTTTTATTAACTATCTTTACTGTTATCCTTACGCGCCCTGGAGCCATTAGAAGCTTTGACAGCTTCACTGGGCTTGGGAGCGAGTGCGGCACTCAGCCGCGACAGCGAGGAATGTGCGTGCGTTGGCGTATTGGTTAAAACTAAAAAGTTTTCTGTCTTTGTCGTTCCGTGAAACTGTGAAACCATCTCCCGGCCAATATGTTCCTTCCTTCTTATGACATCGGGTCTTTCAAGCGTAACGTAAAGAGATATTTATGCAGGCCGGCATGACAGCGGCGACCGCAGATAGATTTCGATCTCTCGGTGGTCGCCGTTGTATTTGGATTGTACCGTGCTTACCATCTGTGACCGTACCGTCATTGTGCCGAGCTATTATAAATAAATCAAAAGTGATACGTAAATACAATGTCCTACAAAAATATTGCTCCTTAATACATCTTAAAAAGTCCGCAATATCATATGTTTACCTCTTATACATAAGCCGGAATAAGGCATTCTGTGACAAAAATTTATTCAAAATTTAAAAGTGCTTTATAAGCATTATTATTAGGCATGGCATATTAATCCTTACGAACGAAAGTTATTTCATCATCAAAACAATTTTATTTAGATTAACTTTGCCTTTTATAGCATGTTGTTTGGACAAATAGTTTGGGAGATAATACAAAATTAAAATAATTCAACACCTGGCTCGGATTCTATGACAATGTGTGAACGAGCTGTGTGAGCTGGCCAGCCTATAATAATATTGTCTATACTGAAGTATTATAAATAATCAATTAGCGATTTCTTTTAAATTATACGCGGGTGAAACCGGGTGGCACAGCTAGTCTATCTATATAAATAAAATGATTGAACTTTGCCGTTGTGCGCGCATCACGCAAAAACTACTGGATAAATTATGATCAATTTAACTTTTGTATATCTTAGATACTTGATCTATATAAAATATATATATAAAAAATTTCACGATATCTTCACAAATAATAATTTTGTAGTCCACAAGAGCGGGAGCCGTGTGATTAATTTAAGTGATTAATTCAGTAATAATATTATGTTACTTAAAAGTGGTTAAAAGTTAAAAAATATAAGTAACAAGCAATCTTTTTCGATATCTATATGTATAAAGCTCAAGAGATTCTTTGTTTGAACGCACTAAACTGTGGAATTACGAGATCCTTTTTGATAGTTTATACCCTATTTATTGATAAAGGTTATAAGCTATATAACTCCACGCTACTACTGTATGGAGTGGAGCAGTAACCATGAAAGTTAAGCAATCTGGCGAGCTGGAAACAAATATGGGAAGTGAGACAGGCTACACGGATGCGTTGTCAGAGGCGCGGCGCGGTGAAGAGCTGATAGACCAAATTTAACACGGGTGAAACCGTGCGGCACATGTAGTTTAGCTCATAAATCGACTTACCCACAAATACATGCTCCCTGGTGTATTTGCTGTCATAATGGCAAGCGAGCACCAGATACCTGTCAGCATTCGGGTTCAGTTTCGCAATGATATTTCTAAAGTTCAGAGTGCCGAATACGGGCGTCTGGTCAGCGAACACGTTCTCGGTGACGTCCCATCCCAATCCTTTCATTTCGTTCACTATGAAATTACCGACTTTGTCGTGGTTCGGTGTGCCAACCACTCTTGTGATGAGGATCTCGTCTAGGACCCGTTTAAAGTGTTCCATGTCGGTCAGTTTAGCTAAATCTTTTACATTGTCGTCTGTTAAATCTTTTGGCTCGTGAAAATTCTGCAAATAAACATATCAGTCAAAGATATTATCTATATTAATAAAACATCTGATTTAACTCCAAACTCAAAAACGGCTTGACCGATCTTTATGAATTTACACGGGAAGCTTACGGCATGCCTCAAATGATAGGTTATAAGGATTGTCATATTACTTTTAGAAAGTAAAAACAAGTCAAAAATTAAAATTTAATTAATTCTAGGCCTATTTTGCAAATGGAAGTCTTTTCATAATTGATAGGCTAAAAGAATAATTAGAAATACTCTCCGAGTTTCGAGGAATTTTTTAAGTAGGTAATCTTAGGTGAGACAGTATTACCGAAAAATAATAACAAGTCTTGTACACATTTCGACTTGGTCCGATAACTATTTGAATGCGATCCATACGGTTAACCCCATAAGACTCAACGTGTTGCAGAGTTTTCTAAAATTGTTCAAATAAAACGCGAGGAATTATTTTATTTATTTGCTTCCTTTAATTATTTTTGTGTTAAGATTATATAGTTAAAGAACACGGAATTAATGTCACGTCACATTCTATCATACATGAAGCAGAAACGTTTTAGTTGAGGGTACGCTCTAGTGCGCGAGGTCCTTGGATCTCACCCCTGTGCACACGCAGAAGTTTAGGCAGTTTTATGAATCAAGAAATATTGAGTGTTAAGTTTTATCTGTAACTACAATTGTGTGACAATTCCATAAAAAATTCTAGTGTAGGACTGCATACATATTATAAACGATTTTTCTTTTGAAACATAGGAATTTGTCACCCCTGAAATTACCGCCCGGGGCACCTGCCCCACTACACTATAGGTACAATATCGGTTTGCCCTGCTAGTTATGGGGCTGTTTTTAACTCTCTTCATAATCGTAACTTTACGTGAAATCTATAAAACATGCACAATTTCAGTTACTTATTCGGATATACGTCCGTTAGCGTTAGCGTATCGGCCAATGTGTAAGCTCCCTAAGGCCTAAATTAAGTTTATTTGATTTTGTAATCATAATCAAAAATAATGTATTCAATTAAGGCCCTAAAAAGGTATTTAGAACGATACAACGCTACTACCGGTTCGTGAAACATCCCAGTCTTTAAAATGAACCTGCAAGAAACTCAATAGGGTTTATCAACTTTTTATTAGGTTTGTAATTATTGTTTACAATTAATAATTATATAATGTAGAGAGAAGGAGTCATTTTAGATATCAATATCATTCACATAATGAGACGCTCTGTAATAACCTTTCGACAGTTGAACTTGACATGGTCCTTAAATTATCTGACAAATCGGTATGTAATGTGCTTAGGGATCATACAATGTAAGGACAAGTAGATTTTTTATATGCTACAAAGGTGTCAAACAGGCATACGGCCCGCCTGTTGGTAAGCGGCTACCGTAGCCTATGAACGCCTGCAATACCATAGATATCACAAGCGCGTTGCCAACCTTGAACCCCCTAGGGAGCGTTCAAGTATTACGTAACGCAGTTTTTGGAGATTTTTGAACCCCCTCCCCTCATGTAACGCGCCGTTACATTTTTCTTTTACCCCCCCTCCCGCTAGTAAAACGTTACGTAACCACCACCAAGTGACAAATTTTACCTGAAAGTCACAATTATGTCACGTAACGCGTAGTTCAAAACCCCCCTACCGCCTCTGTAACGCATCGTAACGTTTCAGAAGACCCCCCGATCCCCAAATGCGTTACTAATACTTGAACGCTCCCCTACCCCAAGGATATCTGGAAACCCTAGTCACCGCAGAAACACTAGGTAATTTGGCAGCAATCTACTGAATAATAGATGTGAAGTTGTAATGTTATGTTATGACTAGTTGTGCTCGCGGCTTCGCTCGCGTGGACTACAGAAGCAGAGAGTGCTGTTGGTATTGAGGTGACCTCGCTTCCACCCACGGCGGTCGCTCGCCAGTTATTTTAAAGTAAAAAACGCTTATCATTTTATTTGCACGGAACCCATTATTTTTGAATAAAAGTTGCATAAGTTACTCCTTATAACATTAACTATCTGCCAGTGAAAGTCCCTCCAAAATAGGTCTATAATGGATATTAGCCGAGACAAAAATTTTAAAAATTGGTTTTTGTTATAGTTGCCGTATTTACTTTCATAGTCTAGTTATCAAGTTAAAAATGGTGATAGATTATAGATATAGATAGATAGATTATTTCAAGATAAAGCTCCTAAAAATATGAGCGATAGCTCATTCGATTAGGAATTATATTTATTTTTACGTTATTTGTTAAGACATCGTTTAGAAATAAATAGATAAGTTTTATATAAAAAAAAAATCATAAACATTTTTTTGGACATTTTATTTTGTTAATGGTAATAGCAATTTTTTATGTATATCTTTGAGATACATTTTTCTAAATGTAATTCTGAATCGAATGAGCTATCACTCATATTATTATGGGCTTTATCTCGAATTAACACTATTTTGAACTTGTTGACTAGACTATCATACCAATTTAGTAAAAAGGTGTTATTTTCACATTACGAACAGACATTTCATATTTATTTATTTGTATAGATAGCACGGGTACACAGTGCTGCCGTTATTTTTTCGATTATTTATTCTCGAGTTGGTCAACAGGTATAAACTTTGATAAGACTGGTATGTTCTTATCAAAACATCTGTTAGATGAATAATACAATTGAAGTAGGTACCTACCTATGTGTAAGATATCAGATTTTGATAATTTTAATAGGAATGCCTTACACATATGAACTCGACAATCTTTGCAGCTTCACCACAATTTATATACTTCAAATATAGGACGAGACTAAATTGTACTAACTGTAACTATACTATCTGTTGATTTTCAACTAACACGTAGGATGTAAAAATCTGGTTAGCTAACATAACAGCTGTTAAATTTTTTATATTCTATAATGTGCAGAATATTCACAGGGGTTAGCTAGTAATAACATATTATATAAACAAAACTTTCCCCAAGCCCGGTGAAGCCGTAAAAGCCGTAAAGCCTCCAGCCTCCCCTAAGGCTAACAGTATTGTCAGTCCGAAAAAAAAATACAGCTACCCCATTTGGGGAAAACGGTTATATATTTGGGGAAACTATAACTTTGCACTTTCATTTTGAGTTTATAGGCCATACCTAAATCAAAGGTATTTTTTGTTATATCATATGTGAGTTTAAAAGACTAAGGTAAACACAAATAATAAACAAATTACCAAGCCAATATTATTTTGGATTTTGATGACAAAAATAATGCAATTTTTCCTTAATCTGTCTACTCATAAAATAGTTTTATGGTTTTTTTATTGTGTAAGCTATGAACATGTTTAATTGAATATTAGATGTATTAATTTATGATCTCTATATTTGACACAAAAATAAAATGAGCTAATAATAGGAAATCCCACAACTTCACTAATGCATTACATAATAGTTATTAAAATTTAGCTATGGAATGTTGTATTATTTTATTAATAATATATTTTATTTGCAATTTATTATTTTCTTTATCCTGAGTTACCAAGTTCCATTGAACAACATACAAGTTTAAAATAATTTAACATTTTCCTATAGTATTTTTTTTTATTTCTTCCTAAGCCCTCTCAATATAAAGTCAGATCTATATTCAGACTTAGGGATGATAATGTGAGTTTAGATAATTTATCCACCTTTACAACTAAAATTTATTGAGTCTATACACAATTAAACACAAGCTTGTTAAATTTACTAAGAATTTCTATAATAATTCTTTGTTGAAATACAAGTGTAATAATTGCAAAGACTACTTCGATATTTCTAATCATACGTATTTTATCGTGAATAAAAATATGTATAAAGTTTCTCATTCAAATAAAGAATCAAGGTCGATATTATGTATAATAAATATGCTATTGTATAAACAACAATTTAGAATGGCATAGGATATTCAGATGGCGCAACGTTAAAAAAACTTACTTTTTCTTGGTAAAACTTCAAGCCTTCTTTACCTGTGTTGACTAAAGTAAAACACAGTACCACGATTGCTAACAAAGTTACTTTTCTTTCCATTTTATTAAAATAACCGTATGGTTTAATTGCTATAGAATATTTATTTTTTCTGACACATATGCAGATAATTTTGTATGTTACATATAAAGTTACTTCACTTTGAAGGTCTCACAAAAGGAATGAGAGATTATAAAATAACTCCTAAAGTTTAGATATCTCGGTAAATAAGGTGAGAAGTCACCCGTCAGTCGTCACCAATCACCGACGACCCGACTAGGTTTGACATTTCTTGTAAATGTTACGATTAGGGATACGTAAAAGGAATCGATAACTGAGAGGTATCGATACTTTGCTTTCATTACAAAGTATTTTTGAAATCGATACTACAGAAACGACACTGAACCCAGTAACGATACTTTTCATTGGTATCGATATTAAGTTTTCATTATCAATTCAAAGCGTAAAAGATAATCCCTAGAGTACAAAAATATTTATTTCATTAGATGTTTTTGATGCTTTGGTCGTACGGTAGGTATTTCATGGAATAAGTTGCAACATTCTTTATATAAGTTTGTTTGTTTTGAATCGGAAATCATTCTATTCATTCAATAAATCAAATCATTTTATTAAGTTACTCGTACGTTGAGTAAGATAAATTACTTTTATTATGCTGCCTCTACTAAAAAATGACATCTGGAAGTCTTTTTGGAAGAATGGCGACATCAGTGTTTTCTGTTAAATATGTTCCAAACTATTAAAACTAGCAGAATCATTTGAAGACTCATAATAAAGATAATGATGAATTTATCTTTAATGATCCGGGAGCTACAATATCTGAAACGCGCAACCGATTGACTGGTAACTCACTGAACAAATTATTGTTTATGTCAGATTGTGATGAAAATTACTGAACACTGAATTAAAAGAAAAATTTTACTTTTTAGTCACTTTTGTCTCATCAATAATACCTTTAATGAAAGTACGTACGTTACGTATGTTTACTTTCTCTTATTATTTTAAATAAAAAAGGTAAATTTAATTAGTTAGGTTTAATTTGTCTTCCATTCATCAGACAAATAAGAAACAAGTACTCAATACTTTAAGATAGCGATACTTATTTTTCGATGCTTTGCTTAACTTCGATGTATTCGGAATAATACTAGTACTGAGTATAGAATCGATACTTTCGATACAATACCGTATCCCTAGTTACCAGATTACTGATATTATAAATAAAATTATTTCCCTAGTACTAATTTCAATAATTATGATAGCACAGGTAGCTTAAATTCATAAATTGTTAATAAAACATCATTACAATTTTAGATTAATGACTAAACATTATTTTAAGATTATATACTAGCTGTTCACACGTGTTTAACTATAACACTAAAAATATATTCATTTAAAAAATAAAACTATTCTTACTCTTCATTAACTGTTCTATCGTGAGTGTACTATAATTTTCAGGCAACCGGACAGAAGCACAAAAAAAATCTAAAATGTAGGTGAAAATTATCCCATCATTATACTGATAATAGAATAGAATATTTTGTGAAATAATATTGAATTATATAAATACATTCATAAATAAGATCTAATATTTTGTGCTGTTCTTCATGTCAACGTAAGTAAATGAATGTTACCGAAGCAGCGCGGCGCGCGCGGTGAATTGACATCACTTGCTTTCTTATAATCCTCTGCGTTCATTTAGCACAGATGCAACAATGAATGAATGAATCAATATTTATTGCTGTTGTTAAGAGTGGTAGAAACTATGTAAGGTTCGACTGCGGGAGTGCCACCGCCACATCTATTTCATTTCTGTCGCAAAGCAGCAGTGAATGCACTGCTGTGTCTCGGTCCGAGGGGTATGGTTAGCAACACACACTGGCATATGGGTGTTCCAATGCAGTCCTCAGAAGTAGCAACCTATCAAGACTGGCCTCAGGATTGCGGTCCCTTCGAAGTTGGATATACGGTTGTTCCATTGAATCATTAGACAATGATTCACATGTGTCAGTTTTATTGAAATACTAGCGGTGGCCTGCGGCTTCACACGCTTTTATTTTTATCTTATAATAGCTGATACCTACTGATGACTTCGTCTGCGGTGTTTATTATATTAACGATACATTTTATGCACGTCGCTGAACGCGTAGTGCCTATAAAAATCGTAGTTTCTTAAAAGTCTTATAACTTTTGATTGAATGAAGACATAGTGATAGTTTAGTCTCGTAAGTATATTTTTATTCATATTATTGACAACTCTTTAGCATATCAGGAAGACAATATGAGGAAAGACAACCTACTTCCCGTGTACAAAATATCATAAAAGTCGGTTGAGACTTGATACACATTTTTTTTTTACAATTTCTAAAAGTATTATTGACAATTCTTAAAGCCCATCAATTGAGAAATCACATAAGCTTTCCGTGTACAAAATTTCATAATAATCGGTCATTTCGTTTTTGAGTTAAATCCGTACATAACACACAAACAGACAGACATATGTTTTTTTAAATAATATTCGTGATATTCGTATCCTTTGTAAAAAATGTCAATCGGGAAATTTGAAAACAAAATGCATGTACAGAAAAATTACTGATTTATTAATAAAGATAAGAATACCAATTGACTTTCAATAAACCTAATTACATTATCACTTATATCGTCTATTATAGTGTGTAGATATAAAATAAACGTATAAACGGAAAGCTTGTTTGTATGATATATAAAATAAATACTAGATACACAGTAGCGTAAGCAACGTTGCATTACGGCCGGAATAGTGTTTTACCAAAACTCGTAAATACTTTTTACACGGAGGGGGGGGAGGTTTGGGAGGATTCTGCGGGGCAGCCTGCCGCCTTATTCTTGACGCGTTCGAGTTCTGAATCGAAACGAATAAAATTATATTTATTACAATTTGGCACTCTTGAAATCAATCGTCGGAAAACTATCGTGCTGTGGCTCGAATCAGAACAAACATCAATCGATTTTTTTCGTTAAGATGGAAAAATGAGTACTCTTGACGCAATCTGACAGCTATGAATCGAGATGCTAAATCGGAAATAAACGTCAAAATACACGATAAGAAAACAACAATAATAACAAAACTATATCTTGATTTACGAGTCGGTTTGGTTCAAGAGTACGCTTGTAGGATCGAGTTCCTATCAAAACTAAAATCGAATCAGAATCAAAATAAAATTCGAATCAGTTTCAAGAATAACCCCTTTACTCCGGAAGCCCTCGATCAAGAAGAAAATTACCAAACCAACAGTGAATCATTATCTGAATTGTGAATGATGATAATGTCTAGAAGTGACCTACTGACTTTCAGTGCATCTATTAAAATATGTGGTGATTATTATTGTATTACATTAATAGGTACTATTGCTATAATATTGTACACTTAGAAAAAAGATAAACCGATTAAGTTTCTTGCCGATTTTTCTCGATGACTGGGATGTTTTCCCATTTAGTAGTAGTAGTAGGTAGTAGTGTTTTTACGTTCATAAAAGCCTACTTAGGGCGTAAGATGAAAAAGGATTTTTTTGATCTTAATACCTTAAATTTTTTTTTATGTAGGTAGCTAATTTTTTAATCTTAAAACGTCCTAGGTTATTGGTACAATAATGCGACAATAAAAGAAGTGAGTGAATGTAGAGAAAACACTAAAAAAAGGCCATGCACCTGAAAGACTAACATAACCTTTTCTATTTTAGCCGCCCTTAAAAACTCAATTTGCCGCCTCCCGTTCTACTTACTTAGCTACGCCACTGACAAGTTTATACACCATATCATAATCTTTGAATCCACTTTTACGCTGATAAAATTTATAGCGTTTAGGTAACGTTAACGCTATAGCTTTAAATTAAATAAATTTAGTGACAAAGTGCTCTTTCAAATATTTGCGTAAATTCCTGTCGTAGCCCACACTACGTCTTAGTCTATATTGTATAACGTGCAGTTGCGAGTCACCTCCAATCCTCACACGAATCGATTTCCTCGGGTAAATACGACTAGAGAAAACGACCTCGCCCGCACCACAGAATATCTCTATCGAACTCGAGTCGAAGAATATTCGCCAGTGGATGTGTCTCACTGGCGTCCAATCCACTCGCCGTATGCCGTCCGGACCTCCACGGTCAACGACCACATTTCTTCGCTCCGAATCATAGCCCAAGGTATACTGCCTCTCTCCATTCCACTCGAATATCACTACCGCGTCGGAAAATGCTGTAGTTGAATTCACGATCAATTCGAAAGATTTCGTTCCAGCAAAAAATGCCTCCCCAGGACTATACCATGCGTCTTCCAGCACCTCGATACGCAAATCTATCACTTCTTTCACGGGGGTCATAAGAATCCGCCCTAGCCTTGATATTTTCACCTCCCTCACTAATGTTAACATGCTTGCCCATCCATCTCCTGACTCCTCGAATCCACTCTCCCACATTCCCAACCAAGCAATCAGTAGCCGCCTCCCGTCGGGCGCTTGAAAAGTTTTCGCTGCATAAAAGTCATGACCGTGATCAAGTTCCTTGAATGTAGCCGTTGATACTTCCAATTCATAGAAGTTAGTGAATAAGTTGATATTCCCTATTACGTACCCGGTCTGGTAAAGATTTTTAAACCTATATCCGTCAGCCGATATTCCTTGGACAGATAATATAAGAACATGTTGGCCGTCTAGTTCGAATAAGTCCGGACTTTCCCACATGTAGCCCATGTCGCCGAAAGACTGAGCAACTGTGCCGTTAAAACTCCAATTAAAAAGATCCTGTGAAGTATACAACAGAAGCTGTCCATGTTGTTCTTTTGAGGAACCGACAAACATATACCACCAATGCCGGAATCTCCAGACCTTTGGATTTCTGAAGTCATGCAAGCCGTAAGGTCCGTTTCGTATGATAGGATTATAAAGATATTTCTGGAAGACAAAACCGTCACCGCTGATGGCTACGTTTTGAGTTTGATAGGTCCTGTTATGGGAAACCATATTGCCGGTATAGAAAAGAGTAAGGTAACCATTGTGCACTACAACAGAGCCGGCGAGACATCCGTGCTTATCATAATGTTCTTTCGGAATCAGAGCTGTCGGATAGTGTATCCAGCTCACGAGATTATCACTGACGGCATGACCCAAATGCATAGGAGTCCAAGCACCATTATACGCATGATACTGAAAGAAAATATGATACTGCCGTTTGAAGAACACGAAGCCTGCAGGGTCGCTGATCCATCCCACAGGCGCCGAAACGTGGTACATCGGGCGATATTTTCTTCTCAGCGGATAACCATTCTCCTTAATAAATCTCTCTATGTTATGATGGTCTGTCAGAAACTCTGCAGTGGCCATGTAAAGCCACGTCGCCAGAACCAGCACATCCATTTGCCCGCAAATACTACTACAGACTACTACGTATAGTGAATAAGGCATTACAACTGGTAACAAATACCTGATAGACAATAGTGTTTATAAACTTGACATCTAATGATGAGGGAATTACGCAATCTCTTATTGTACTGAAGGGAATATTGTAATCAGTTACATCATTTTTGTACGAGGTATGATGGAATCACACCGTTTGTTTTATTTGTGAGAACGTAGGAATTCATAACTCTAAAGGCCTAGAATATAACAATTTTGTGGTGGTTGACTAGATCTCTACCGTCCACTAGTTAGGTAGCAATGATGGTTCAGTGGTAGCGTGTACGGATATCGGAATTCCTGCAATGAGCTTGAGCTTTCGTTGAAAGTAAACATCATGAGGAAACCACACCATGGTGGTAAGGCTTTTTCTAATACCCGCCTAGCTAGCTACCACTCTCAAGTAGAAAATCTGTCGCCAATCACCAATTGTGTTCCGGCAGCTGCACTTGAGAGACTTATAGGTTTAACGTGTTATCGTCACTTAAGATCAGATGAGATTTTGGCCACAACGCTAAACCTTAACGATAAAAAAATATAGGTAGGGAAGGTTTAAATCCATCAAACTTCATTCAGCTACATATACATGTGCAGGTTATAAATAAAATATACCTACATTTAACTACAGTAAGTTGCTTTACAAGGATTTATTCTGTAAAATTTTATAAAATTACTTCCCTGCTTTATGAATTATCATTACTATAGAACCAGTGTGCCTTTAATTTTTTTAGTACTAACAGATATACAAAAGTGGGTCGCAGGTTTAAAAAGGTTGACTAACCATGATATGAGTAACTTTATTTAAAAAAATTACGGTCACCGTACAAATTAAGCAAGTCACTTTTTTTTATTTTATTTTTTTATATTATTTAGGGAGACCTGGTTGAATAACTTCTCAAAAAAGGCAGAGTTGTATAGGCTCTTTGCATAAACTTGACCAATAAACTTTAGACCTTAAACGTAATAAGTATTATAGGTTTTAATGTTAATAAAAAAATATCGATATCTTCTAATATATAATTAAAATTTCCAATACAGAAGTATAACATTCATAAATTGTACATAATAACATGTATATGTTTTAACATGAATAAAAATTCGAGTTGATTAATATATTATGTAATTTTTAAAAATACAGTCAAAACCGTTTATGGCGACATCGTTTAGAACAACATACCGGTTAAATTGACCAAAATCAAAGGTCCTGGCTGAATGTTATATGACCGCCTTATCGAAAACATTGGTTTTTACGACATTGTTTACTACGACATACCGCATTAAGCGACCACATTTGGTTAATGTTTTCGGAGAATTATATCTGTAGAACGACCGGCTTGACTGTATTGTAAACAATTTGAATAGGTAACTGTATCCACATCTTCACAGTATAATAGTCAATGGCTATTATCGTAAAAGTAAACAAAGTTTAGGGTCTTTTGTAATTCTTAGAAACAAAGCACATGCATACCGTAGCCTCAAGGCCCGCTTCGTTATATCTCTTTAGTCAGTTTGTTACTTATCTTTACACAAGACGCACCAAAACATATTGTTGAGTTAACTGTGAAAATTGTAACATGTCGCAAAAAGGAAGGAAGACTCGAAAGAACAATTTACAATGCCAACTTTGATTGACGGTCTCAATGCTGTTAGTGTATTACGAAAGATGGTTCTTTTTAATGAAGAGTTCCACATGCAGGGAAATTGTGACGATACGCTGATTAAAATCCAACGTGAATTACAAAATGTGTATGCACGACAGAAGTGTTTCAAACAAACTAAAATTACAGATTTTATGCATACAAAAATGATGGAAAAATGATATTGTTCTTTTATATTATACGTTTGTATTGAAGTAAACAAAATACGGTTTAATTTCCTAAATGAATATACATATTATCTTTCCTATTAATACCTGTCACCGGTTGTTACAACTATCGGTTTTTACGACTCAATATGAGTAGTCCCTTCGATGTCGTTATAACAGATTTTGACTGTATGTATTATTTATTGTTTTTAGATTATTCATCGATTTAGAAACTTTAAAACATCGATATTATGACAGTTTCTGCGAAAACCTGGATGTTATGTATAAAATTATTATCGACGTTTCAACCTTAATTTGACTTTTGTAAATTGAGCTTCGAGAGTCATACGGCAGTGAAATATTAACACAAATATAAGTTTTCCTAAAAAGAGGTCCGTCAGTTTTAGATGTAGCACCCGCAAAATTGCGTTTTTTTTTTCTAATTCTAATGTATCAATAGTTGCAGATTGTTTATAGGTTGGTTTAGAAGGAATAATTTGAGAAAATCACGAGTTTAAAAGGTTTTTCATGTATTCAATTAGCCAGGACGCTCACTATGACATTGTCACTTGCGTTGCGTCATGCTCATAATAATATAGATTATGACGAATTGGAACAAAAAAAAAAACATCTCGATGGTTCTGTCACAGAGCGCATCAATTATTAGTTCACTACTGAAACAATAGAAGACTGCGGTTCTATCTACTGTTAAAATATCTTGTTTGTATTTATTGCACATCGTTATTCTATATACAGCGACCCAATCGGGTACAAAAACCTACCACTCCGCCTTATTACTGGAGTAAGCCCAGGCATTTTATGTTTGGAGTACGTTTTTTTTTGTTTTGTTTAATGTGTATATGAAATTTGAAGCATATTAGCGGACCCAGTTTGTTTCTTGTCCCCCGGGCGCCTTGGAACGCCAAGTTACGTGTTAATGTGTATTATTGACACTCGTTTGAAACTTCCTAATCCAAAAGTAGGATACTTTGCTAATTATCTTACTTCCATTTTTTTTTCACAATTTATACTAACGGGAGTAGTTATATTTTTTTGCACGTAAACCTATTGATAACAAATATTCATATAAGTAATATAAAATACACTTAAAAATAACTAAAGTTAATTATGTAAATTGCACTTTATCGTAACGTATAATATATTTATATAATTCGAGTCGGAAAAAAATACATATCGACGGTGGAAAGGCAAATTTACTAACATGAATATGACAAACTTTACACGTTAGTCAATTAGCTTTTCCATCGTCGATACATACATATATTAAGATCTAACGTTTTAATATCTAAATTAAATCAAGGGGTAACATTTCGATAAAACTATGAAATGTCGATAAAAAATGACACTACACTAAGATTACTTTGAAAATGAGCAAAGTTATTTTTATAAAAATGGAATGTTTTATCACATATTATATTATTATTTAATTTGAAATTCATAAGACTAGGATATATTTCTTTTATATAACATTATTAAAGTAAATTCTTCCCTTTTATACAGGCAATTTTCGTACTTACGAATCTCTTTTTAACTTTAAAAGGTAGTTTTTAATTCGAATGTATATTTTTTATCTATGTTTAGCCATAACTTCTTTGTTTATGAACCGATTTCAATGATTCTTTTTTCGTTGGAAAGGGTGGTCCCATTTTAATTTCATTAGCATTGGACCTTCGACTTCGAAAGTAAACTAATAAACTCCTCAAAATAATTGAAGTTGGTTTTCTTGCAAAAATTGATCTCTTTTCATGCAAAACCTAGCATGTCTACCATTTATTATACTGGGTGTTAGGAGACCGCTCCCGAAAACGAAGACAGACAATAGCACTAATGACACCTTTGATGATGGCACAGAAAAAAAATCGATCCTGATTTAAAAAAAAAAACATATTTTTAAATCGTTTTATTAGCATTATTTACGCTCCATCATTTTAGTACAGCATAATGAAGCGATATTTTCATAAAAAACACATTACAAAAAAATAACGAACAATGGAAACGCAAATTCATAAACAGCTGATACTCGGAGCAATGAACTCCCCTGGCGCCGGCGCCTAGCGGCATCAAGGTGTCATTAGTGCTATCGTCTGTCTTCGTTTTCGGGAGCGGTCTCCTAACAGCCTGTATAAATATATGCTTTATTACTCAAGGCATACAGAATACAGAACTATTGCTTAGATTTTTTTAATGTTGTTTAGGTTAGGACATTGGTCACTCACAGCGTTTGCTCGCGTGTTATTTTAAAGACAAAAATTCTTATTGTGGGTGATCCTAAAGATACAGGCATATGCTATATCTGACTTTTTTGTATATCTTTTAAAGGTTTACAATTATATAGTATATTAATTTGATATATCCCTTATGGTTTATTCAACGGAAGCCATTTAAGCGCCCCGAAAGCGTCTTTTTTCCGAATTGATTGATCATTATCGTCACTGCTTATTTCGTATATCCCTTTATATAACAAAATATATCCTATAACCTGGTCAGATATCATATCTATGAACTAAATAAAGAAACATGTAAATCGGATAATCGGTTCTCGCATGAAAATAAATAAACCGTGAAACAGACAGAGTCTCTTTGCGTTTTATAATATGTTTAGATAGTAATTAGTGATTAGTAATTATTTTTGGTACTTTTTGTACTGTATTAAAGTACACAAACTGTACTTTGATTTAGTGATATTACATATTATCACAATCAAAAAAGAAAGAAACAAAGTAAATAGAACCTTGTGCTTAAATAATATATCAATTCAAGTTCGGTTGGTCAGTCGACCGCGAGACAAGTGAATTCGCCTATGACGTAAATAAAAAAAGGGAAGTTTGTCTCAGGAATTATGTCAAAATGTTGTTTGATGTAATTCAAGGACTGCCTGTACAATAACACAAGAGGTTTAGCGAGCAACTACATAGTGTAGATAGTTTGTTTGTGTGCGCATATCATAAAATTCATTCTCACATTTTTTTCATAACGCGCCTATCGAATTAAAACTTCAATAATTATAAATTACTGTGGATAGTTTAACAAACGAAATTAACTTATGATTTAATATTTGTAAGGTAGCAAATGAATGTTCGTCTTCGGAAGCACCATCGCCTGTCGACCGCAAAGCAGCCGAGCTCGTAATCTGTGCTCCAGTGTTCACAGGTAACAACCTATCTATAATTGTCGTAAGCACATCTTTCTACTGTTAATAAAATGACATTTTACTTAAAATGTAACATGTGATTTATCAACTGATGTCTTATTCAATTGTTATTCTATTCTACACACTTAATTAAAATTCATAAAATTATCATTACACATTATTATGTAAATAGGTGTGATTTGACGAATGTGTGTAAGCAGCATTACGGGGCGCGGGAAGAAGGTTGCACTTCGGGACAAGCCGCGGCGTGTAAACGCTCCCACAAGCGAGCCGAGCGCGCGTGCGCAGCGCCCGCAGCTCGCATGGCGCCGCCCAGCGCCTCGAGCGCGGACACAGCGTACGCGCGACCCACACGAGCCTCCTGTATGGCATGTCAGGAGTGTTATGGAACCGTAATCCAAACTATCAGACATACGAAATAAAAAAACATCGGAAGACGTAATCATATCCCGTATGTTTCAAACAATTTTGGATAGGGACCGAGTCGAATGAGACGCTGTCAAATAGCAAAATATATTTAACTTATAACTAGTGATATAAATAATTTAAGCAATACTATGTTGAGATACATACTTGCAGTGCAGCACGCAGAGCGTACGCATGACGGGCGCGTAGCTGTAGAGCGGCGGGGGAGGACGCGCCCGCGGCCGACGCGGCTGCGGCGCGCTCCGCGTGCAACCCGCGCGTGAGCCGAGCGCACGCCTCACGAGCACCGCCTAGCGCTTCGAGCGCGAGCGCGACTCGCTCAGCCGCCTCCTCCCCGTCCCCCTCCAGCGCTGGCTTTCCCTCCACAAACGATTCCCCTGTTTCTATTGCCAACCTAATATATAAACAACTACATAAAAATCTAAACAAGCTAATATTTTAATTTCACTGCTACTACTCATAAATAGTAGTGAAAAGTACAACTATATTTCATAAATTCCTATGAATGGTCTATAAATATATTTCTAAGATATTATGATTTTATTAAAAACTATACAGTATACCTACAGCAGTGCAAAGTTTCGCCCGTGTTATATTTATTCGACCAGATTGCCAGATTACTTGACGCTCATGGTTACTGCTCCGCTCCTAAGGATCATAGCGTGAAGTTATATAGCCTATAATCGTCCTCTATAAAATGTTAATAAAATCAATTATGACTGGTAGTTTCAGAGACTTGAGCATAATAGTAATATAGACACGTTAAAAGCTAAGTGTATTATGGTTTCAATATTCTCTGTATATCACACAAACTATCATCTATACTGTCTTTTTTTTATACAATTTTGTTAATATTCAGTAGACCAGACAATTTTCAAGACATGTTTCTCAATTCGGGATAATTATTACTTTCATGAAGTAAGTCTGTAAATTGCATTTAAATGCCAATTTAATTTTTATTAATTCTGGTTCGTAATTAGTTAGTCATTATCGACACGTTAATAAGTGTTACGTCGAGATCGTCAATCTCTATAAGTTAGTTACTGAGCGGCGTTGCCGAGTGCAGCTCTCGCGCGGCTCCAGCGCGGCGAGTCCCCCGCCGCTGGTGCTGAAAGCGCGTGTAAAGCTGCCCCCAATTCGCGGATATCAGACCCCTCCGCTTCACATCGACTCTCCACTGAAATTCAATAAGTTGTCTATGTGTAATAATAACAAATAGTAATAGCATTTCATAACATAATATGCTGTTCGAGATAGTGACTTCTGAAAAAATTATAAATAATTTTAATTGACAACGGATGATAATTTACAAATACGTTTAGACCAAAATTCCTTACTTTATTAACTCCAGTGGGGGTGACATTCGCGATTGCAGTATCAATAAATTAGGCAGTCGCCTACACTGCCTAATGGATAATCCGGCCCTGGGTGAAGCTAACAATAAAATATTCGCCACGAATACAATTAAAATTTATATTTCTTTTTTGTTGCTAAATTATCGATCTGACATACTTTGCCGCTTTTGATTTTATACGACTCATTTATTTATTAATTGTTTATGAAAACCTACCGAGGTTCCAAAATCAATTTTGGCCCTTTTAACTAAATTATAACATCAACCTTCACAACTGTTTTTTTGCTACTATTCATAATAAATATTCAATTGACACTAAAAACACACTACTCTGACGCGTCATAAGCGTACTAGTTTTATACATATTTGGAGTATGGACTGTATGAATAGAAACAAATGATTATGTCTTGTTGCAGATGGGTCAGATTTAGGCGTAGGATACGTCACACAAGTGTTTCTATTATAGTCTAATTCTTCTTACCGCCGCTTCTCACACTTCACGCGAGAATAGCGGCACGATACACTTAAACCAACATGTCCAACTCCAAAGTAATATTGTGAACATTTTGAAATAAAATATGAATTACTAAATCAAAGTACACAAACCTTTCTCAAAGATTTTTGATAGTCTACTCAAGCCAAGTTGTAGTAAACGTAGCTGTTCTTGCTCCATCAGGAAAGCCGCTTGCATTTCCTCAGTTGACATATCATACTAAAAGTTTATTGCAAATTGAAAAATGATTTAAGTACATTATTATTAGGCATAGCATATTAATCTTTACGAACGAAAGTTAATTCATCATCAAGAAAATTTTATTTAGACAAACTTTGCCCTTTAATGAATGTTGTTTGGAAGAATAGTTTGGGAGATAATATAAAATTAAAATAATTCAACACTCGGCTCGGGGTCTATGACTATGTGGGAACGAGCCGTGTGAGTAGTGACGCATAACCTTAACCCTGGCACTGCTAGTATGTATATAGATAGATGAATAGGTAAATTGGTCATACTATTAAAATATTCTTTGGAAGTTTGAGTACATTTTTAAGAGAATAAAAAAAAACAGTTTTCATATATCTCAAAAGAGGGGTTTAGACAATTACAAGCCATTTCAGTCAGTTTATGGCTGACGAAACTCTTAGTGCCACAAAATTCGGATATCGCATTTAAAACTTACTTACCTACATTATGTGTAGGCATTGTAATCCTTAACGTCAACTTGAAACAAAACATTACTTATTTGATTTCGATAAATTATACTTTTATACTTATACTTATTTTAGCGCGTCTAGTAGATGGTAAAATTGAGAGCTACGCGCGCATCATGTGACGGAAGTGCGAATGATAATAATGTGTATTATATCACTAAATTGTTATTACACAATAAAAAACAGTCAAGAAACGTTTTTTTATTTTTAAACGATTAAAAAAAAATCGTAATGGATTTGTATTATTATCATTAATGGCTAACTTTATCATGATGCTGGCATCATAATGGCTAGATGTTATGATACTCACAGGACTATCATTGTGGGTGCCGGCTAGGACGAACTCGTCATGCTTCGGTCGATCCAGCTTTGGGGTTACTTCACATAAAAATGTCCTTAAGTCAGCGTCGTGTGCGAGTATCGGGTGCCGCGCTACAAGCGTTAGCCAGCGTTGTAGAGCTGCACGACGCCGTTGTAGGAAGGGTGGACTACCACCGCCCACGACCACGCGTTTGGGCGGTAATCGGCTCACGGCGCTGGGAATTTACGATCTCACATTATACGCATACATATGGCTGCCATCTGTCCGGGTTTCCTTGGACTTATACTAATTTCAATTTTAACAGAAGCAGGTTATAAACAGGTAAAAATTTACGCCTAAGGAATATATTCGTTGAATTTGAATAGCTTCACCCAAAGTGAATACTCAAATGTTCTCTAATAGAAAAATATTGTATCCAAACAATTGATTTATATTGTTTTTTTTTTTATCATTATAGGTTTGGCGTAGTGGCCATAATCTCACCTCATGGTAAGTGACGATGTAGCCCAAGATGATAACACGCTAAACCTAGTGGAAGATTGGCTCTCAAGTGCAGCTGCCGGAACACACCTATTGGTGCTTGGCGACAGAATTTTTTAACTTGAGGGTGGTAGCTAGTTAGGCGGGCATCAGAAAAAGCCCCATGGTTTCCACCATGCTATGGTTTCCTCACGATGTTTTTCTTCACTGAAAGCTTAGACTCATTGCAGGGATTCGAACTCACGGTAATCGACGCGAAGTCGTACACGCTACCACTGAGCCATCATAGCTTCATTGTGTTATTTTTCAGACACTCAGAACTACTTTGCCACCTTTGATATTATACGACTCATATGTCATACGATCCATTGCACACCTTTCTAGCACTTCTTACCTTTTATATTGACTTGAAGCTGAACCATGACTGTGCTATATGCATAGAATTATGAACTATGAATTTAGAATTAAGAAGTACAGCTAGCGGACTTTATTACTCTATAATCTATGGTTATATGGTTAAAATATAAATCACAGCAGAATAAAAAAGTTAAAGATAAACGTATAATAAATAGAAGGCCCTATACATAATCAATAATACTAATTTTTGTTGAAGAGGGATTACGAGGCATTTAATATAAGAACACTTTTCCTTTTATAACACATTTCTTTTATTCATGTTTGTAACATAGCAACCACTTTTGTACTACCCGCTTTTTTTTATTTGACGACATAGACAAAATAGTGATGGGATGAGCATTTTTATTCAACAATTTTATTCTATAAAAAAGTAAGAAATGTAACAAATCAACAATACATCAAAAAAAAAAACATTTACTTACCGATATGGATATTTTGCACACAAGATATCATATAATTGCGCAAATTCATTGTATCTTCTAGTAACAGTGGTACCATGTCTCCTAGAACTGACATAGTACTCACAGTGTTTAAGAATAAGGCCCTTCCGTTCAGGTACTAACTCCACACTGATCACATCTGTTGCTTCAAGCTCTTCAAAAGTTACGGGTTCAATTTTATATGACATTATGTATGCTGTGAAATAAAAGAAAAACTGGATGAAGCTTATGACATTGCCCAAGGAAAATATATAGATATAAATGAAGGAAACAAAACCTATCTACAAGAACATGAACATTTAAAACATGATAAAAAGGTGACAACACACAGCTGTTATTAAGACTGCCACTCGCATACAATTGCATACTTGATAAATCATATGTTGTATAACATGATGACTGTATGTTTGTGCACAAGTATGCACAAGTTTGGTTTTCATTACATGTGGTAATTTTTTTATGAACAATATATTTTATTATCGTGTTTCTGTTTAAAATTCTAGCCAAGGATTTATAGGTATAATTTTTGAAATAATAAATACAACAGATATCTTAGGAATGGAGCATTGTTGCTGAATTGTCAGACCCTTCACATCACATATGGATATTCCTCATAGTCATCTAAGTAAAGTATAATAAAGAGGATGTCAGGATAATTAATAGGGTGCAGCCCTTCATTGGGCCATCATTCATGTGACCCATCTAAAATAATTAAGATGTATATGGCATTATCAAGGAAGATGTCACTAAAGGCGTCATATGTAAGGCATATTTTGTTAAATTACTGCTGTTTTTCATTTCTAACAATATATATGTAGATAGAAGTATTCCCAAATTATGCATCATTTTAGATCTACCAGTTATTTATAGGTATTTTTGTATATTGATTTAATTAATATTGCATTGTATATCTTCTACCCACACCTATTCTGTCACTAGATTAATATATAAAATTAAAATTAAATTACTACTTAGATTACTCTATAATTAAAATAATGAAGAAACAAACTTACACAAAATGACCACTTAATTATATCAAGTTAGCATTAATTAATGCATTAGCAACTTCTAGGTCATGATAGGAATCTACTTCTAGACTTTCAATGGCTGAAACCTCCACAAAGGTGCAGCTGTGAATAAGCATCAAAATTGCAGTTTATATAAAAATCTTATGTAACTATGTATTTGTAATGTAAAATATTTCTGTTGTTCTTAAAACCTGTACGATTGTCACAAATTTATTTTATTAAGTTGTGTTAACTACTGTTAATTAGATGTACAAGTTTTATGATTAATAAGTATTATACATACTAAGATGTAACAAATATATTTAGATTTATGCATACGATAAGTAACATGATTAAAAAACTTTTTTTATATATTTTTTTGTAAGGACTCTGAAGTACCTGTACCAATAAATATTGGTGTTTAATGCTGCTGATTTTTATTTTATTTTGTTTATTATATAATTATGACGTCATCTTCAGTGTTTCAACAAAAAATAATTTCATTTAATAGGTTTTGTTATAACTCTTGTTTAAAAATATAAACGCTGTAGTCACAAAAGCACAAAATCAATGCTATAGAGACTACACTAGTCTCCATAGTCTCTATAATCAGTGCAAAAACTGACAGTAAATTTAATTGCTACTGCTGAATTTGATGAAGAGAAGGGACGGGGAGGTTTGGATAGGGTAAAAGATAACTCCTCTGTGAAGGGAAAAGTGCAGTAAAAATTAGTTATAGAGAAATTATTATTTTTAAATTTTTAAACTTATGTACTTCTATTACTCGTATATGAATTTTGATTGGATTGTTATTTGTTTCTGGCACTCGCCGGCCCTCTCACGGCCCGTTCACTTCTATTGCTCGGGTCGCTATTATCACAGTCTAAAACTTAACCAAATCAATTTCATCACCAAAACAGGAAAATGAAAATATCTCAATAAAAACTGAAAACCGAACAAAAGGGCGAAGTAGTTCCTATTTAACGAAACCATTGATTGTTCAAAAACTATCAAAAAAATTACGATCTATGAAATATTATTATTAAAACGATGATGGAACCACTATAATTGCTTCGCTGTACCCAGAAGTCGGTATATACATAGGTAGAAAGAAAACAATGTTTATTGCTAGATAATACACCTGCACAATACACATATATTGCCTAAATTTTTAGATTTAACATTACCTATTTCAACATTTATAAACAAAAGCATAATATTACAGCTGCTGACCATCTGTAGAAACAAAGGATAAGAAAGCTTTATGATTGAAGAATGAACCTTTGTGTTTTTGTTTGATGACCTGCAAGGGATTTCTAAGAACTTGTTACAAATTTTCATTAAAATTACAACTACTACTACTTAGAGTCCCTACACCCGGCCTTACATCCGAAGTCAATATAGTCAAATTATTTTCCTCTAAAAATATACTTTAAATTGAAGGGACTTAAGAGTTACGTCGCTATAACCAAAAAGTCGTTACAAGGGAGTTCCTTATAAATGAAATTCACTGTATATTGTTTATATACTATGTGGATTAATAGTCACATCGTAAATATGCTTCATACTAATTGTAAATATTATGCGAGTATATCGGTAATAACTAGTCCAAATACCATTCGACTAAAGTACCTGGTAAATAAACAATATACACCTAAATGTACAGTACATAAGTCTTTCTTTACAGAGATGTAGAGGTAGCTCGTAAAGCAAAAAGTTATTCTTTTAATTCACTTACATAGTATAGTACTTAAAAGCCACTAAAAATACAGAATCATGAAAAATTTAAAAATTTATACGTATGATGTAAGTAACAAAGTTTGAAGTGGGAGTATTCGGGTTTATTATACCATAAAAGACTTACTGCAGTACAAATTCGTTTTGTAGCTACGCTGTTATTATAAAAACATGGGCTTTTCTTACATAATTCATAATTTTTGCTTTTATTATAAAAGAAACAAAAATCAAAAAAAATTCACGGAAAATTGTAATTGCATTGCGATATCAACAAGTAGTTGTCTTGTCAGCGTTAACAACGACGTCATAAGTGTCATAATAACAAGATTTTTTGTTGTCGGATCGCATTTGGAACTGTTGCCTGTGTCAATGTTATATAGTGAATCGTCGAGAAGTGTGTTACGTTTTTTCTGTAATAACCATTTAATTACTTTTTATTTTGAATTACTCCCTTTTTTAATACTTTAGTTCTTGTCAAATAAAATGCACCAGTTTCCAATAATTCCCCCGCCCAGTTTTGACGACGAGGTCTATACGCTGTATTAAAATTTAAAGGATAAATTTTTCCATCTATATATTGCCAACGAAGTTTGAAACTTCTGAAAATAAGAAATTAAATATAACCCATTAACATTATAGTAAAGATTCAGTACTTCTAGTGTTTTAAGTTTAAACTTAGAATAGGTTTGTAATTATATTGTATATTGGATCAGTCCTTACCTGGTAATCGTAAAAACACAATCAAATTTAACAGGCGTATTAATTTTTTCCAAAGCGCTGCGTATATGTGAAGTCCGTATAAACGGAGAAGTAGCTTGTAACAAAATAAGTAATTCCAAATTTGGTCTCTTCTCTAAATATTCTTGAACCCCCCAAATAGACGGTGCTGAGTCACTAGCAGTTACATGACTACGACGAAAAATTGTTGCATTACCTTGGAATCAAAATATTAACATATAAAGTACCTACATAGAGTACAGATTTACTGACTGATACTGTAGATACTTTACTGACATTGCAAAGCTTCTAAAGCTATGTACGGATGATCAGTCGAAACCGTGATGTCATTAAGACCAGCATTCTTCGCAGTTTCTACTGCTCGGCATACTAAACTCACACCGCCGACAATTTGAACATTTTTGAGTCGAACGCCCTTTGAACCACCTCTTGCAAGAATTAATACTCCCACTTGAGAACCACCGACTACAGAGTACCTAAACGGTAAAAACTTGAATTCACTTTTGCATTTTGGAAATTAAGATAATATAAATTTATTAATGCATACAGTATTAAAAATATATGAACGATGTTCCACATTCTGAATTGAGATAACAAATACTACTATCAAAGCTGTTCAACTGTGAGACTTTATTGACACTTCCTGCTTATTATTATTTAACTGTAGATGCTTATAGTGCAGTATAAGTTGGCGGTGGGAATTTAAGGAACTAAAGCGGCAATCTTACATTGTCACAGCAATCAGATTCAGAATAATATAAATTTGAACTAAAGATTCTTGTGTATTAATTTCGTATCCACCTTAATTCGATTTTAGAGTCAATCTTGGTGGTAAAGTCTAAATAGTAAACACAGGTTATGTGCACAGTGGCGCACTGCTGCACCAACTTATACTGGTAGCACTGTAAATATTATTTTTGTATAGAAGAGACAGCTGGATTAATTGTGTATTATGGGTCAACAATCCTGAGTTGGATTTTACTAAAAAAATATATATCGCTCGGAATGAATTCAGGTTGTAATTTAAAATCATAAGCTCCTGGATACTTCGGGTTATTAAATTGGCGGTTTTTATTAAATATATATTAAAAAGCATGAGTATAAGTATGTATTTCATACGCGTAGAAGTGAAACTTTAGAAACACTGTATAATGTATTATATCTCATTGTCTCCCAGTCTAAATCCTATACTGACTGACTAGTGAACTGTGACATATGTCTGGACTTTCCTGAGACCTAGACTTTTACAAGACTACCGAACAAGATTTCTACCGTATTTAATTACGAAAATGAACACTATTGGACTAGGGATGGCGATTCTTTCCGAAAACGACCGACTTTAAAATTGATTTGAATCGAAGCGTGATGAATTGAAAAACAAAATCAAAAATCATTTTCTCTAAAATCTATATTTTTCTATTTTTTGTTTTTCTTATTCTGGAAAACAAAAAGGACACCAAAATTTTGTAAATGGCACCATAAAGAATGACACGATAATTAAATAAATTATTTATGTCGTTCACTCAAGGATTATGAATTATAATCGTAAGTCAGAACATTTATTATTCGTATCGTAAATTGGAATGTGGGCAACGTGAAGATTTCTCCTTTACACACCTATTGATGGTTGCGTAGTGCTTACTTCTTCACATGTTCCGATAACACTGGCCGACAATTACCATTGTCAACAATAATAACGAATAACAGATAATAGACAGCAGAATAATTAATTATGTTTTCAATAATTTACTATTTGTAGTGTAGGAATAACGCCTTACATTATTCGATGTTGTAATAATGACCACCTCTAATTAGAAAAGTAACTTTTTTTGTCAATTTTTTTATGCATTAAGGAGAGGCAAAGGAAACTAAGCACACAGCCAATATAGCCATATTATGAGTTTTTGAGTAGCTAAGTGTAAAACGGTCATTTATTTACATGTATTTGGATACATTTTGTTAGGTATAATTTTATTTATAAGTCTGGAAATACTGTAACTTTTATAAAAAATAAGATAATAAAAAACCCATTCTCTACTGACACATTTGACTAATAGTAAATAATTTTCATCTTCTTCTTTTTCCTAGCTTGGCAACCGGTCTTCTTTATTGAAGATTATTACTGCCATTATCGAGTGTATATAGTTTCCAATCTTATGACGATTTCAGGATCCTAACAAGATGGTGGCTTCCTTGGTAGAACTTATTAGGGAGGCTTTTTGGCATCTCAGAATTCATGATCCATGTTATTATTTCCGATCCACTTCACTTGTGGACAATAACCAAGCTTTATTATGCAAAACGCCACTTGTATTACACAATATAGGGTCAAATAACACAATTTTATGAATAAAAAATAAAAACCACTAGATGAAGAAGTTGAAGGAGGGTATCGAGAAATTAGTATTTTTATATGTCTCTGTACCTTATTTAATCTGTTTATCACAGATAGTTGCTCAAAAAGTCATAAATGTAAAGCATAAAATATTTTTATTAGCGCTAAATATGAAAAAGGTGGAAGATCTCGAAAAAGAACTAAAAGATGTTGACAAAGAACTACGAAAAGTTGAAACTGAAATTGCAAAATGGAAAAATCTCCAACGAGAACTATCCGAAAAGAAAACATTGTTGAAGAATTCAATAAACAAACTTAAATCAGACACTTTAGCGAGCGTCGACTGGGCTGGGATTCATTATGAATGGTCAGATGACGTTAAAAAGGTCCTAAAAGATGTTTTTCTTATAGACGAATTCAGACCAAAGCAACTAAGCGCAATTAATAGTACACTTTCGGGACAACATGCTATAGTAGTCATGCCAACTGGAGCCGGTAAGAGTCTATGTTTTCAATTACCGGCTTTAGTCAAGCCTGGCCTAACGGTAGTCGTGTCTCCTCTCATCTCCCTAATGGAAGACCAGCTCAGGTCTCTTAACAATAGGAAGATTCCAGCAAAACTAATTACCAGTTCTAGTCCTAAAGATGAAACCTCGATGGTACTAAACATGTTAAAGGATAAGAAATCTGAAATTAAACTGTTGTATGTCACTCCAGAGAGGTTTGCTAAAAGCAAAAGATTTATGTCAAATTTACAAAAATGTTATGCTGATGGCAGAGTGCAGAGAATAGCAATTGATGAAGTCCACTGTTGTTCTCAGTGGGGTCATGATTTTAGACCAGATTATAAGTATTTAGGAATTTTATCAAATATGTTTCCAAATATACCAATATTAGGAGTAACAGCTACAGCTACAGCTCATGTATTAAGTGATGTACAAAAAATATTAAATATTTCTGGTTGTTTGATTATAAAATCTACTTTCAACCGTCCTAACTTATATTATAAAATATTGGAAAAACCTACTTCCCAAGAAGAGTGTGTGGGAATATTAGAAAAATTATTGAAAAATAGGTATAAAGGTGAATCTGGGATCATTTATACAAATAGCATTAAGGATTCAGAGGATATTACTGACGGGCTACGTAGAAAAGGTCTAAAGGTGGGATGCTATCATGCTAATTTAGATTCTGAAACACGTACCAAAGTACATTCAAAATGGCATGATAAACAGTATCAGACAATAGTAGCTACAGTAGCTTTTGGAATGGGAATTGATAAACCAGATGTAAGGTTTGTCATACATCATACAATTAGTAAATCTATGGAAAATTACTATCAAGAGAGTGGCAGAGCGGGTAGAGATGGTCAAAGAGCTGAATGTGTTACACTTTATCGAATGCAGGATGTTTTCAAAGTTAGTACTATGGTTTTTTCTTCTGTAGGATGCTTAGATCATCTGTATGGAATGGTCAAATACTGTCTCAATGGAAATTTATGTAGAAGGCAGCTGATTGCAGAGCATTTTGATGAGGACTGGGGTGATAGTGACTGCAATAAAATGTGTGACATATGCAGTGAAACGAAAATGGAAATAAAGGAAATTAAGCTAGAATCCTACTGCAGGACTTTGAGGAGTATAATTGATAATGCAGAGAAACAAGATACAAAGTTAACTGCACAAAAATTGCTGGATGCATGGTTTCTAAAAGGCCCTGTCAGTTTAAGGCATAAAGGAAAAGAACCAACTATATCCAGAGTTCTAGGTGAAGATGTAATAGCTTATTTATTAACAGAAAGTTATCTTATAGAAGACTTTCATTTTACAGCTTATTCTACAATTAGTTACATAAAGAAAGGCCCTAACTTAGATTTAGTAGAAGATCCCACTTTCACATTAAAAATGCCAATACGGCAGTTTACACCTTTTGATTTGGAAAGGTCTGCTCCAAAACATTATGAAACACATGTGGAAAGTTTGAAAAAAAGTAAAAAAAGGAAAGTGTCTCTAGATTCAACAGAAAGTCAATCAAAAGTTATGAAATGAAACTAAATAAAGTATAGTAAATAATAAAATAAACCTTTTTTTTGCATAATAAAACAATTTCGGTACTGTTATTAAATAATGGACATTTATTATAAGATTCTTTATATTATTCATTAACTTCACTGCATTCTCATATTGACTACAATGAGCATTTGCAAACGATCTATAGATGTATAACTTGCTTCTTTTATTGGACATGCTGCAAGAATTCACTAGAATTCATTGACAAAAAATAAAGTACATTATGGATTTTTTTTCTTATCCCAATTGTTTGCATGTATACTAATTTTCGTAAATAGATTATTTTAATATTTGTTATGCAAATATATTTTCTCAGAGGCATATTTTTGTACCATCCAATTCTTGTTTAGTTTGAAGTTAGACACGTCGTCGTGGGGAATATTGTAAGGGAGAAAACTGGTAATATGCAGCAACATTCTCATCCTTAGTGCCACGACGCGCTAAATCTCGCGCCGTGCTCTGCTTAGAAGATCTTTTAATGATGTCTTCTGAAAAGAGTATGTAAACAAACGTGTAGCTGTGATTGATTTAAAAATCCACTTTCTTATTTTAGAGGATATACATTAAATAATTATATACAGATAATATTCTATATGCCCTGGATTTCCATAAAAGATGTTCTTGAAGAAAGTGTCTATATTAACTCTTAGGTGGCATGAAACAAAAATACGCGAACAGAGTATGATATAAAAATCTATACTAATATAATAAAGCGGAAGAGATATTTTTGTTTGTTTATTTGATTGTTTAAACACGCTAATCTCTGGAACTACCAGTCGAATTCGAAAAAATATTTCTGTATATGATAGCTAGATTCACGAGGAATAGTATAGGCTATCTAGAATTAGCCTACGCCACTCGGCTAGCCTTAAATATTGATTATTGTTAAGTAAGTCGGAAGCAACATTGTTCCCGAACTACTTTATCCGCGTGTGCTGGCGTAATGGTTAGTGATACGTAAATACAATGTTCTACAAAAATATTGCTTCTTAGTACATCTAAAAAAACCCGCGATAGCATATGCTTAGGTATATCTTATACATACGCTAAAATAAGGTATATTGTGACAAAGTTTTAATGAAAATTGATTTATGAGCAAATTATGCATGCTATATTAATCTTTACGAACGTAAGTCACTTCATCACCAAGACAATTTTATAGATAATATATTTATTTGGACGAATAGTTTGGGAGATAATAGAAAATTAAAATAATTTAACACTCGGTTCAGGTCTATGACTTAGCAGCAGTGGCGCGAACGAGCCGTGTGAGTGCGACGCATAACCCTGGCTGGCCGATAAAAATATTCTCTATATTAAAGTATTAGAAATGTTGAATCAGCAATTTTTTTAATTATACGCGGTTAAAACCGCGAGGCACAGTTATAATTTATGACTGTGCCTAGCACCGCCAGCGCAGAAGCACCGCCACCGCTTAATTATTAGCTATATCTGATATCTTACTCTGCATTTTTAGTAATACATTGCTAGCCACGAATATCATACCTGTAGGCATAATGCAAAATGAAAATAAGAAGTAAAATAAACGCTTATTGGTTCAATTTTGATGCAAACCTACCTTTTTTATTTGTGCTATTCATCTTTATCTTCTCTGTACTTCTCGTGGTACTAAATCCCGTTGCGGTAGACCTTGTAGAGCTGCATTCGCTGTCGACGCCCAAGCTATCCAATGCCCGCATGCGTTCCGCTATTTGACCGTTAATGACATCCCTGTGAGGGCTGGCTTCACCTAGATATTCCATTTCTGCCAACCACTCCGCACGTTCACGAATTTGCGTCAATACTATAGAACAAAGTTTTAGCTCATAAAATTACACGAATACGTCCAAAAAATACAAACCCGTAAAATGTCTTGTAGCCATGTGAAAGATTATTCGTTCTTGACAGATTATTATTTTTTGTTGCCAATCGTCTTTCATTTTATGCTAGTCGAGGGGGAAGTTCAGGGAGTACCTACTTATTCGCTTCCATCTTGTTGAGCGACAAATCCAAAACAATACTTTCTGTTAAATCACGATTCATAAATATGAACATCTATGTGTCTGTAATGACTCGTTATTAATAACGAATCGTCGATGTCGGATATGTGAACGGGCCCTATTTATTAGATGATTCTAAAACATTATTTATATGAAGTGGTAGTACGTAAAACTTACATTCATTCCACTTCTCCTTGGAAGTGGGCAACTTGTGATTAGTCTTTGTAGTCACTTTTAAAGGCACTGTCTTTTGTTGGTCCTGTGAATCGCCGAATGCCATCATGTTCGCCAACCTCTCTATCATTTTCTCCCTATCTTCACCTCGTTTCAATGGCCGATATCTAAAAGTAGAATACAATGTTACCTAGATTTATAATGGTGTTCTCCTTTTGCAAGAAACTCTTACTGATTGTTTCATCGAAGTAAAAGACAAATAACATTACAGTTGGCCTTCATTTAAGGTCACAAAATAGACGCAAACGCCTTGGAAGGCCCATCTAGGTCAGATAAATATTCAAGTGAGGTCTTATGTCAGATATTAGGCACTTCGACAATGTTTTTTTTAATAGTTTCACGGTAAAGTGACCGTTCTGTCTAGCTCTGATGGTTAGCACAGTACAATCCAAAAACCGAGATATCAACAATTCATAGGCAGTTGCAGCTGTTACATCGGCCTGCATAAATAGAAACTGAATATGCACCGATTGATTCCGAAACCTTGCAATCCCGCTTGCAAATGAGATTATTATAAGTTGTAACAAGGAGTAAGTATTTTGTTTCCGCTGTTATAAGATTGTAATGGAAGTGTCCTTAACATTGGACAACAAGGTTTTGCTATATTCTATTGTGCCGAAATAAAAGTAACATTTTGACCGCTCAATACAATGAAGATGAATCTAAATAAAGCATCGAGCATAGTCGGGTAGAGATTACCCGACTGGAATGTGGATCTCTCGGTGGTCGCCGTTGTTTTTGGATTGTACTCTGCTTACCATCAGGTACAGAGCCTTGCTATACTATAACACACAAAAAATACGTACAGATCTTCGTCATATATTCCAGAGGCTCTTATAGCTGATAAAGATCGACGTCTCGAAGTTCGAGGACGAATCATCGGCCGTGACAGTGACGCTTGATCACATTCGGACTTCTTTTCGTTTTCACGCAAACTGAAGTTATTCTTTTGACGCAGTGTGATGCTAAGTTTTGACTCTTCTAATAAAACTAAAATAAACAATAACTGTTTGTATATAATCGACTACTGGGAAAATAATTGTTCCTTATCTATATATATTCCGCTGCGTCTGTCTTTTTGAACCCGATAAACTCAAAAACTACCGAACTGATTTTCTTACAGTTTTCATCAATGGACAGAGTGATTCATGAGGAAGGTTTAAGTGTATAATTCATTAAAGTTTTTTGTAAATTGGTTAAAATATGACGACAATTGTTCATCATCATCTGACGTTAGTGCGAAGTGATCAAATTAGCTATCAATAATAATAATTAATACTTTTTTTTTTGTTTAATTGTATTTTTCAACGCAAATTGATCCACCCCTGTTGGTTCACCCTTCCACTAGCTACGCCACTAGTAAGACACGAGTTCAAACCTTTCTCCTTCCCTTAACATAGGTACTTACCTATTGGTGAATTCAAACTCCTAAAACTTAATACGTGTACGTTTTCCCATTACATAGTGGCACACATTACATCCTCATGCTGACAGTACCACGTACTAATTCAAACTAAAATTAGTTAATGTACAGAAAAACGGTTCCATATTCCACGATTTTCGAATATAATCATCATCCGCAGCCTGAACTAACCCAATGCTGGTTATAAGTTTCCTTTATGTGGTTCTAAAATCCTCGATCCCTTGCCAATGGCATACAAATACGTCTAGTTATAGTTTTAATCTGTGCCGTCGACGCAACACGTCACCGGATGTCCAATATTTCGTAAACCCGATTTATGCTATACCTAACTAAGAATCTATTTGACAGGAGTCTTAAGAAGTCTAATATCCTGCCCATCTTCAGATTAAAGATGAAATTCGATCACTAACATCTTGAGCTTTCGACGAGCTGTCGAATTACTGTTTTAAGCGCAAGGAGTATATTGCGCGTTGTCGACCATTTAAAAACGTGTTCACTTCCCTCTTGCAGAACCCCAGTTTGTTGTCCCCCGAACTAAATACACATACACATGTTCCTTCCCTCCTCCCAGGGGGAAGAAACATGTATATATGTATAGTCAGTTTAGATCGAATTACGGATAGGGAATTAGTCAGATCGCGACTTAATTGCATACGCGCAACAGTCCGAGCCGAGGTTCGGCCACTTTGGCACCCTCGGATGTTGTTGCTTAGCTTTCGTGGCTGAGTGTCTTAAGCGCTCGCCCCCAAGCCCGGTAAAGCTGTAAAAGCCGCAAAGGCTCCAGGGCCCCTAAGGCTAACAGTATAGTCAGTTCGAAAAAAAATATCCCCCGAAAAAAATTTAGCAGCTCATTCTACATCCAGAGAGTTCGCGGGAGGAAAATTCTCTGAAACCGGACTATCCGCGGCCGTTTAAGTTTCAATGTGTGTGGATGAACTTCCTGCCGATAACGACGGGTACGATGGTGGAAAGTAGCAGCAGGCATCACTGCATCAGCAATCTTTATAGCATTTTTCAAGTCTTAAATAATTATGTAAGAAATTAAGTTCAAATAGCATAATTAAAATCATAGCACGAATACATAAAAATACCTTTAAGAAATTTTTGTTGTTCTTGTGTAGATTCCGCGATCTTCGTATGAAATATTCCTCCGTGTGGTACATTTTTACTCGGCCAATTAATATTGACATAACCATTTGCGTCGGGCTGCTCCATAACATAAAAATTAATAAGAAAATACTTATTGGTTATTGTAAAGATAATAGGTTAATAACAACGTTTCCTTGGCAACAGTTAGCTATACAAGAGTTGTGCTTGTAAGAGAATCGTGTCTATGTAATTATTTAAAAAGAAATCATGTCTCATAGTAACGAGATAACAGACCCTGTCAGGTATTCAAAAATACGGCGTACATAAAATAAATGGAAATAAAGTAGAGATGACGCCACGCCCTCGCAACAGGTGTGCTCTGTGATCCACGCATCACATAAGCAGACAACGACGGGCTTGAAGGATGGTTCTAGCACGAGCCCTCGTAACGTGTAGATCTCCATTAATATTGGATCCTAAGATTGTTCGAAACTACCTAATAAGTCGGAACCCGAAGAGAAGATTATTCTGGGTGGAGCTTGTCGGATCGTGAGGACGTTCAAGATGAATTACTAGGTCACCTACGGGCAGCGATAACACAGATATGCGAGGCATGGGGTGGCTATAGGGGAGGTTGGAGGCCACTGGGGGCAACCCCAAATAAAACAGACATCATGCTCACTTGGATTGTCGGACCATGTGCATCTCTACAATGCTTGCACTTAACCCAGATTACGCCCACAAGATTTATGATCCCGTAATGAAGAATGATATCAAGGAAAACCCTGGTGTCTTCGATAGTATATTCTGATGTCTCTCTCTCTCTCTTTGACATGCTTTTAAGTTTATATTTAACTAGTTTTACTTGGATTAAAAATATTTATCTAACAAAATAACTAATAAGGTGTCATCTAATTACTTTTTATCATAAAGATAATAATGGTGGCTCAGTAGTAGCGTGTACGCACTCCGCGTGGCGTCGCGTTCATTCATGTATGTCTATGTAAACGTATTTTAAAACGATTTGTACTATACATATTATATCAAATATTAATAAAAAGAATAAACTGGCCATATCGATTTAAGACACATCCCAGTCTACATTTAAGAAACATAGCTCTTTGTTATACTCTGTCTTTGCCTATAAATATAAAATAATTAAAAAAGTACGTAGGTGTAACTGTTTTGGAGGGAAATTTCAATTAGTGTGAAAAACTTGTAATTATTTTTCTAAACATGGATACTTCAATTCAATCTGCTGTTAAGAGAATAAAGCTCCAAGAAAAAGAAAATGAAGAAAAACTCAAAGAAAAACGCGAATGTAAGTTCAATAATTAATTTAAATTTTGTGGATATAAATATTAGGTCAAAAAACTATATAATAATCATTTTAGCGGACAAATTATCAAGTGGAAATCATATTTAAGCAAATTTTTTAAAATACCTACCTATATACTTAAGGTACCGGTTCCCACTGTTCCCAGCTAGAAGATGAACATTCGATCTTACGTTAAATGTAAAGTAGGTAAATTGGCTGCAAACATAGAGTTAGTGTTTTAATTCTATGGCTGCGAACAATTGGATGTTCCATACCAAAAATCATGTATCATGGCGCCATATGAAACACTCGCGCTCGGTGAGATGCAAATGTCCAGTATTAGACTAACACAAACCGATGTTGATCAAAATTAGGTCTTATAAAATAGGTATGTATGTAGGTATGATAATTTTGTACGTCGCACATTTTTTTTAAAACATAGCACGTTTTATATCTTCTTATCGCCATAACAAGTTTCATATTATCTCTTGGCAGTTGGTTTATCTCTAATAAATATTATTATTTTAGATTAAAATAAAATTAATATGCATTATATTATATTATTTTTTGTGTATTTTACTGCCTTATTTTTAATAGATAGGTATTATTAAAGAAAAACACTTGAAAACTAATATGTGTTAACACATATTATTATATAATATTATACAGTGTATTCTATATAACATATATCTGTAAAATCCCTATATACTTGACAAGGAAATCTGCATCAACTCTGATCCTGAAACTCGACCGCCGAAGAGAGTCATTGTATCTTCATCAAACCTTTGATATTCGTGTCCAATTCTCTTCGAAATTCGAAGAATTCGAAATTCTCCAATCTGATACGAATAGATAGATATCGATATATCACCCATATTACCATTTTTTTTATTTGCAGTTCATAAAGAAAAATTAATCGTATGTAGGTGTTTCTTTGCTTTTTACATACTTACATAAGTACAAACCATTTTTTTTTCATATTTTTAATCAAAAGTTGAAAGCGCAATAGTTATGCTAAACCGGGATATTCGGGACATACAGGCACATGCAGATAAGTTATCTTGCGAACTATCAGAGCTTATACCACGCATAGACAAGCATCGTATAGAACTCGATATAGAGAGAATACGTAATAAAGCACTGCTGATGCAAATCAATGAGGCTTCCAAAGAACTCGATAAACTTAGAGCGGATTCTGTAAGTTACATTTAATTTATCATTTTAGGGATAAAACAGCGGTTGCAACTGCGCAATTTCAGTGTGTGTAACATACTCCGAAGCATGCGTGTAGCCAGGATTTTGGCCGGGGGAGGGGAGAAGGCAAGGGAAAACTTTTTTTATACTAGCTTGACAAAATTGACTAGTGGACTCTTTTTTTAAGTAGGTCTTAAATAATTAATTATTGTCCGATTAGAGAAAAAAATATGTAATATCTAATTACATAGGTACATATAGCTAGCTACCTATCTACGTAAACTAAGGAAAATAAATGTAAAGAATTTAATAAAATGTACAGAATTATTTATTTATGTTTAATGTGATTATTTTATAACGTGAAGTCAATGTCAAGTATTTTTTGAGTAAAAGATTCGGACTTGCGCCACCAGGTGACAGAGCTTTCTTCGTGCACGTTACCTACTTAAAGATCCGACAAGAAATTTCTTAGAGTCCTATGACATCACAACATGGCCGACAGCGTTTTCAGAGTACAAAAAAAACAATCTTTGAATTGAAATACGTAGCCACCTTACATTTTTAATATCTGAAATCGATAAATATTGGTTTCTTAAGTCAACCTGCCCTTTGACCGTACGAATAGTCCAGGAATAATGCTCTGAGCATTTCTCCGAATGGCGTTACTTTGATATAGCTACGAATGATGTTACTTTGATATGGTACAAATAACATGGGTTTTCAGAGATGGAAAACACCGTGATAGTATAATAATATGGCAACTAACCATTTTCTAATGTTTAGCCGATTACTTAAACCTTCTATTAGAATTTTTTTCCATTAACTTTTTGTTGTTTTCTGGCAGCTGCAATGTGAACCAGTCACCTACCAGTACATCGAAACATCGATTTCGAGCACCTTTCAGGGATTATAGTAAATGCTAGAACAACAGCCTAATAATAAAAAATATATACAATAACTGTATTTATAGTAGCGATGATGACTCACGTCGGTCGACGTAAGTTCGAATCCACCAATGAGCCTGAGTTTTTTTTGAAGAAAAACATTATGATGATGGTTTCAATATGGTGGTAGGGAATTTTCTAATGCTGACTAGCTATTACCCTTGCTTGTACCTTCAATATAAAAAGCTGTCGCAAACATTTTTTGGGACATATGCCACCACCAGGCTCAGTGTGTTTTCATCTTAAGCCGCATTGTTACTTAACCAGGCACGGATCTAGAACTTCAGTTTCGAGGGTGTCATAGATTTAAATTTCAAGACAACGAAACATCGATCACATTAATAAATATATATAACTTTCTACGATTATTTAAAATTATATTTAGTTTGGGTGTCATAAACCCTATGACCCCCTTTAGATCCGCACCTGAATTTAATATCAGTATTCAAAGAAGATTACGTACACTGGGCACACATTACTCACTGTCATTGCAATATGTAAAGAAATATGTGACAATACATAAGAATTAGGATGGATTGTATTAAAACAACTTTAATATGAACCCTAAACGGCAGGATCGGGGCGTGTCAAAAGTTTGGGAACTACGTGATACTCTGTGTTCAGCGGTACAGAAAACAACAAACGAGTGGCAAATTCAATCATTGCTAACAAAGCGTGTAAGCACTGAAACCACAACTAAATCCAATAAGAAACCACCTATTGAAAATTTTAATTATGAGGATAAATTGAAAATGGTAAAGGAAAAACTTGAAATCGTTACCAAAGAACGTGATCGTTTATTGAATGAACCAGATAATGGCGAAGAGTTTGTACGGTGAGGATATAAATAAAAATATATGTCGGTAACATTATTATTATAATTTTGTATAATTTAAAATGTTGTTGCCATTACCTATTCTTCTACTCACATTTTCTATATTTATGAATCTGTATTTCCTCCTGTAGATTTTTTTTTCCAAATTTTCTGATATGTGATCGACATATCAGAAAATTTGTCTATTACAAAGGACACTGATCACACACACGGCATTAAAAAATCTGTTAATTAGTTTGTATGTTTGGATTTAATCCAAATACGGATAGACCGAATTTATAAAATAATGTACCTATACGGAAAGTTTATATCGCTCAGTGCTCAATTGATTTCTAAATAAAGTTTAGAAATCGTAAACCAAATAATTTCAAATATAATATTTTTTATTAATTCTCAATTAAATGGGACTCGCTTACCAGAATCTAGACGTTGATAGACGATCACTAGATTTGTAACATAAGGACGAACACTAGAATAAATCACCGTTTCTTACACCTCCATTGCGATTTTATAGCTATCGGAAGCTTAGACCACAGAATAGTTTTAGAAAGCCAGCCACAGTGAAGCCAGCTCTATGCAACAAGCGATGGCAGCGCGGCGCACGCATGCAAACGCATATTTGCGAGAATCTCAGGTCATGTTAGGTGAACACCAGTAACGAGTGTTCGTTACCTATTATGTGCTTAGTGTCTTTGAAATTATGAGATAACATATTCAAAGTCAAAGTCATTTTTTTTTATTTCAAACAGGCCTGAGTAACAAGCACTTTTAAAACGTCAAAAGCTAGGTGTCAGTTCTAAAAGTGAATCCTATGAAGAAGAACAGACAAGAAACTCCATGGATGTATTTTGTTTTCACCTTTTTTTATATATATACATATATCAATGAATTTTACAATAGAGTGGGGTGTGTGGACGATGCAGGTCAATGTATTGTAAATAAGAATTAACATAATAGTTGCCCGATCAGTGCGAATCGACCAGTCCCAACAGAAGGCACCCGTTCACGAGCATGACGCACACATCAGCGCCGCACAGCATTTATGTTCGGTGTTATTAATAATACGTTGATAGTTAGGTATGTTTGGTTTTTGTATCCCATATGAAGGATACTGTAATTTGATTGATTAGTTTTTCAAATTAGTAAATTTAGTAAACCCCATGTGCTGTAATAAATTTTTTGAAGATACATATTTTTGGCTCGTTCAGTAGAGGCTAAAGTTGATAGCTGCATGTGACGTAAGTGATGTAGTTTGTAGTAGCCATGAAGGATAATAATGTAAATTCATTTTACTGACTTTTTTATTGAATAAAAATAATTTAAGGTTGTATAAATAATAACATCATTGATATCTAACATGATCATGTTGGCACGCGGGATAAATCCAAACTAAGCAAAACTTGTATTATTGTAACTAAACGCTTACTTATCAGCCAGAGACAAACGACTGACAATATTATGCACAAAAGTCAGTCATGTGCGGAGATTGAACCCACGCGACAATCTATGGCCTCAATAGTAGGACTTACTACAATTGCGCGACGAAGCCTTTCAATAGCAGAACTTATACTAAAATATATATACCTTAGGATTTTATGCCTAATTGTTATACTATTACATATACTGTGGAGGTACGTCTTGCAGTATAAATAATTATGGCACCATACACTGTGTTAATAGTTTATTGAACAGTGAAGTAAATTTTATTAAAAATAAAATTAAATACGAAGATATTTTTGCTATATTTCGACGACATTTAGGTTGTTTCTTTTTAATAATATGGCATGAATAAAAAACAGTTATTTAATTGGGTTTTTGAAAAAGAAAAAATATTTTTTTTAATGAATTTAATTCTTTGTCATAATTATATTAATAGTCAATTGGAAAAACTCTTCATATATAAAAAAATCTTTCTCTTCAAAAAATTGATAATATTTAAAAAAAAAGAACTACTAACGCGCCACGATTGATCGCCAGGTTTGCAACGTCATAATTGGTCATAATGTTAAAAGAATTTCATCGATTTAGAGTCAAAACACTGTATCAGCTGTGTGCTACAATGAATAGAAATTAACATTGTGGCGTCACACGGGTCGGGTTCGGGTTTGTTCGGGAACGATTGGTGTATTTTCTCTACTGGATTGAAAAAATATTTTTAGTTTGATATAACTTTTTAATTACAGAGAAAAAAACTATAATAAAACTTATATATATTATAATCGTTCCATTAATTACATTTTCATTTTAAACCCAATTAAAATTTATTTTAATTTTTGATTCTGTGATGTGAACTATCTAGAGGAATACAGAATTTTGAATATGATAATACGAGCTGGTAGAAATTAAGAGAAACGAAATTTGGGAATAAACAATTTTTCGGTTTTTTATAGAATCAAAAATGCTCTTCGATATTCTGAAGAAATGATTGCTAACCTAAAGGATCGTCACACAAAATAATGGTTATATTTTTTGTAAGTATTACATGTTTTTTATTTAGTATATTAGTAGCAAAAATCTTTACTATTATTTTTACTAGATTTATTAAATTTTTCCTCGTCACGTATAAATCATACGAAAGAAAATGTATTAGTAAAAGACGATGTCATCCATTCATCTGCCCGTCTTTGAATTCTGATTATTTTAAATCAATTTTTCTCTTATCAATATTTCTTTATGTAACCTAAACACAGAAAAAAAAATCGTACTAAAGTCGCATAGTAAAAATGATTTGGTTTATCATTGACAAAATATTCTTATATAATGCTTCTATTGAAAGTAAATAATTATTGCACAGAAAATGAGTTTAAATTTGCTCTGTGTCGGTCGCTGTAATCTTACCCTTTCCCTCTTACACAAAATAAAAGTTTCTTTTCGCTCATGCCAGTATCAAAATCAAATACAATTGAACAATCTGATTTTAAATTTTAGAAAATTTATATGTAAATGTTTTAGATTGTATTTTCCTTTCATCCTATTCATTCCTATTCATCCTATATCTCACATTTGCATTGCAATTGGTACATTTTCGAAACGCATAAAAAGGCATTTTTAGTGTTTTTAATAAAATACAGAACACCTATAGCGTGTGGCTTTGTTGTCAGACCGTGCCGGACCGTGAACTTGGGATAATTACCCCTCGTTCACGATGTAATGCCGTATCTATATCTATACTTATAAAATATTATTGGCTGGATACCTACCACTTTTTAGCCATGTCCTTGTTGATCCCAATGAATTTCTGTTATAAATTGTTAGTTTTGTACAAAATTTGAGCTTCGAAGTTGACAGACTTCCTGCACCGTAATAGGTATACTACATGTTATTTTAACACACATAAGCATTTAAATGAGTAATATCTTCCATGAAACTCATTGTTTTATAATGTCTATCTTTTATAATTGATTGAGGATTGCCGTTGTGCGCACATCACGCAAAAACTACTGGATAGATTTTGATCTTTTATTTTATTCCTTAGCATGTAGATACTTAGACCTTATCAAAAAATAAAAACATCACGATATCTTAATTAAATAAGAATAATATAATAAACATCTCAGACGAAGTCACTGATATCAGCTAGTTTATAGAATAAAACGAATGATACAGTGTAAAGTGTGGAAGTGGAATAAATCGAGAGCGTTACCTCTGCGTAATCGTAATCGAGTAATCGAGCGTAATCTGTGTCTGTGTACTATCTACTATGTATTATTTACTATGTGAAGTGTGAACCAGAATTCAAAATGTCATAAATGTCATGATGTAAAAAGCACTGTCAAATATATTATGTCCCAAAAAATCATATAAAACCAACAGAAATGATTCACAATTTGAAAAACATCAGGTATGCTATATTAAAAATTATTTATTTAAAGTTAAACTTCCATGCAGTCATATATTAAAATTTCCAATCTATTATTTCATATAATAAAGCTTAGGAGATTTTTGGTTTCATTGTTTGTTTGTTTAAACACGCTATTCTCTGTAACTACCAGTCGGATTCGAGATATATTTTTTGTATATTATAGCCAGGTTCATGAGAAATTGTATAGACTATAGGACTTCACACTATGATCCTAAGGGACTGAGCAGTAACTATGAACGTTAAGCAATCTGACATGCTGTAGGCAAGTAAGGGAAGGCTACACTACTGCACAGCTAGTATTATAATCATTCTAATAATATTTTTTAATTTCGTTTCTGTTTACACTAAAATAACCTCATGAATTCACGTAATTATATAGGATCAAAACCTGTGGAATTGGAGTGGTGAATCGAGTAATTGATCTCGTAAATTGAAGACAAATGAATCAACCATTCACATACTTACCATGCAAAGAACTCTAGAAACTTTAGTGTGCCAGATATGATTTTCTCTGACAAATCAATGGTTGTAATTCATTTATCATTACAACAATTTATAATTTTAACTGGAGAAGCTGAAAGTTGTGGATTAAGATGCAAAATATATATTTTTTTAAGCTTTAATTTTTGCAAATTAGAATTTTATACCTGATTATGTTTACTGACTTTAGAATTACTGCAGTCATGTAGTACCTAAATTAGTTTAATAAATAAATAATGTATTTTAATTTACTTGTTGTATTATTATTTAAAAAATGTTTTAATAACATAATTTCTTCAGGTACTGTTTACAAATTAGTAAACGAAGATTTTGCAGTAAGATAGAAACAAGTGAAAATGTACCAATAAAGTTTACGACAAGTGCAGCATCAAGAAAAGTAGTTAGTCCTGTTATAAAGGACACAAAAGAACAGATGCCATGGTATCAGCCATACTCTGTTGTAGGCAGTGTTGCTGTGTTTCTAATATATTTTTGCATTTTGCGAGAGGAAAATGATGTAGACCTTGAGTTCACTAAAACACTTTATGACAGAATAAAAGGTTTAGAAAAAGAACAACTATTACAGTCATATAAGTTTTATAAAGAACAAGGGAAAAGTGTTGAAGATATTGAAAAGAGGTTGCAAGAGATAGAAATTGAAGAAGCTAAACTGTCAACTGTCAGCTAATTTAAGCAAAAGTATGAAATGTAGCTCTTATTTATTTTAGTGGAAAATAAACATATGTGTATAATAAGAACTTGATTTCTTATACGTTTCATTTTTTTATATGATTTTTTAGTAGCGCGACAATGTGATGTACTGTCCCTGATGGTAAGCACAGTATTATCCAATAACAACAAGGGCCACAAAAAGATCGGTAAATCGGATCCATTACCGGTTCTAACAGTCATGCCAGCCTACAAGCCTCTTGACAGCTCAATATGCACAGGCTGATCCTGAGACATGACAAATCACTGACACGTGACAGTTTTATCACCATGAATGGTGGTTGCAATACAGTCAAGTACTGATATTACACACACCACACAGATTACTGGATATATGACATGCCTAAGAGTGCTGGTATGGTGTGTTACACCTGGTGTATGATAGTCTCAATCCAGTCAGACACAATTTTAGTGTCCTACCACACAGTAAATTCATATTTACAACCATTAATAAATTATTATTCTGTAAACAGTGCTGTGTCAAGTAACAAAAAGCTCCTGATTTTAAGTGCTCACTGCAGACTGTAATTGTTATTATAACTATATGTAGAGAATACCAAATCTAGGAAAAAGAACACATATTACTCCAAAATGAATATATTTTATGAACAAAACACTACAAAGAATCCTTCAAATTTATCAGTAGGTACTAGGTTGTGATGTAAATTTGCTGACCACCACTTGTAGAGGTCTGCTGTTCGCTATAGGCAAACAGTTTTTAAATAAAAGTAAATCTCATTTGCATTAGTACCTACATGTTTCTTTTCTACATATCCACCTTTTTCCAAAGTTTTTGTAGCCACTTCCTCAAATCAACCCGTAAATGAAACAAATACGCCTCTCGCAATCCCGTACGCACTGCATTTAGGCAGTGACAAATATTCCTACCTAACCTGTAACCTGTCAACCGTGATGAATATTCGGCGCTACAGGCAAGTGCGTAGCCGAATATTCGGCAAAAATCACTTCGTGGCATCTCGTAATTATAACCAACATAAAAAATGCTGCAGCTGTCCTTAGAATAGTAGACTGCTACTCCTAATGACTGATTGGGCATGCCTCTTGTTAAGTGTTTTTCTCACGACACCCTTTGTACTGGAACAGCAGTTCAAGTACTACTTACGAAGTACTTTGCAGGAACAATAACTTTGTCAAGCTAGTTTAAAGAAAAAATAGTTTTCTCTCGCCTGCCCTTCTGGCCAAAATAATAAGGCGAAGGTGCCATCACAATTAAATCTTGCTTTGGTCTATCACTTTTAAACTCATACTTACAGAACCGGGAATTTTCGTGCTATTAACATAAATAAATTTGTAAATCCAATAAACAACGCCTCAACTAGTGAGGCAAAAAACACTGTAAAATAGTAGGTAGGTATTTAAAAAAAGGTTTTTCTATTTTTATTTTGAACGAAATGTGGCATTGGTAAATTAAAATCTGGGCGTCAATTAATGTTTTTTTTTACATCAATTTCTTTGCATATTCCACATTAAAGACGCAAGTTTCAATATGTTGCGTAAATAATTCGTCATAATGTTCTTGTTTATTAGATGAGTCACTGGTTTTCATAGATTTCGTAACTGCAAAACAAGTCTATTCATGAAACTAAAACTTCCTGTTATAAAATGGTAGTGACTATATAGAGGGTACTAGTGCGTATGAAAGCTGTCCGCCTCTAAGCTCCTGTAATTGACAGGCACACTTTCAAGGACTGGGAAACAATGGGTTCAATAGCCCCTCATCCCGACTCATGACCGAATTTCTTTATTTTAACCTATTTCAAAATTCGAATCGATATTCAGCCGTTCAAAACTATTCGCCCTACCACGACTTATATAGCACATTGTACATTTTATCGCTGTTTATTTAGATTGACAATCCCCCTAAACCTAAACTTAATCTGCGCCAGATAATATTGAAGACGCTGGAATTTTTGGTGAAGGGGATCATCGTATAGTAAAAATACTACAGTCATGTTGTCATTTTCTTCTGCTCACCTTTCTAGTTAGGTACCATTCTCACGTTAAAAATATGTCGCCAAGCGACTATACAAAAGCGAATTCCTATAGGTGTATTTCTGATCTTAGACTACGCGCATTACCATCTTGGTCTTGATCATCATTTAATATACAATGGTAACCTTCGAAAGCTATAATATGAAGTGAAACGAAGTGGATGTTACAGCGAACGAGTGCCACTCTTAGGTGTGAAGCCTGGAGTATATGCAGAATATTATCGCACATAAAGGTGGGGATCTACATTACATCTACATTAGGATACATAGGTTCTGTAAGGGACCTTTTTTTTATTTTTTGCCTAGTTAGACAAAAATTTTCAGTTCACTAAATACACATACACATGTTCCTTCCCTCCTCCCAGGGGGAAGAAACATGTATTGTATAGTTAGTTTAGTTCGAATGATAGGGACTTCGTTAGATCGCGACTTATTTGCAATCTCTGCAACAGTCCGAGCCGAGGTCCGCCCACTTTGGCACCCTCGGAGTTGTTGCAACGCTTTCGCGGCCGAGTGCCTTAAGCGCTCGCCCCCAAGCCCGGTGAAGCTGTAAAAAAAAGCAGTCACTACAAAGGTCAGTGGACAGAGATGAAAGTTCCTGGAAGCTTTAGTAATATTCCCTAGAACTTTCTACCATCAGCAGCATACATGTAGCCCAAAATTTGTCATCGAACTTCAAATAATGAAGTAGTAAAATTCATAAAAGCCAATAAATAAATGCGGATGAGCAATTAACTTCAGAGAATAGATCTATACAAATTTTCCTGTTTGTTCAATTTTCTATAATCAAAGGATTCTATGGAGTGAGGCGTGAATCATAAGACTTAGTTATGAGTCGGCAGCCATAGAATAAATTTTTAGCAGGACTCCTGATTATGATGTTAAGATGCACATGATAGTACCTACTAGAGAAAACATGGGTAGTTCTCTATCCATCTTAAAAAGTTAGTCTAAATTAAGAAAGAAGATTAATATTTATTTGGACTGGTAAAAGAAATATTTTGAATCTGATTAGTTATCTTTGAAGAATTTTTAACATTACAGTTACGTGTCTGTAGGTACATCTTTTGTTTGACATATATTTCTACGTGCATCATGTTTGAAGTATTTATTATCAAAAAATAAAGTAGTCACTTTACGTGCCTAACCATAATTAAGGTCGCAAGTACGATTTTTGTAGGGTCAACTAAATTTGAATATAATCTAACCATAACACTCATCAAATTGATTAAAACCTCCATGAAATAGTAATAACACAAACTTTCAGGATGATCGGTCAAACAATGTTAGAGTTTATCAATTTCATAACATATAACATCTATTTTTATATAATTACATCGATTTTCAACAACATATAAAACAACTACCTACACATTTATATAAAACTTAAAAGCAAAACAGACATGTTGGTGCAAAGACTAAATTTATTATAATGATTATCACTATAAGATATGATTAAATATAGGCCCCAGATTATGAGTTTATCATAAGTAGCCTGATAAAGTTGACCAAACATCGATCAATATTAAGTGGGGTTTTCCGAGTTAAAAATCATAATATCAAAGCCTACATAATATTTTTACAAAATTACAAAGAAATTTAGAACCAAGTGTCACAAAGGTGGTTATTATTTTCTAGCTTATTTGTATTTTAAAAGGGGTAAATTGAAACAATGTAATAAATAAATAAAAAAACATTATGAATATGTAGTAAATATAAAACTTGAATTATGAATAAAAATTGTTTTGATCATTAACCTCAGATTTGGTGTAAATACACTATGCACACACCATTGTGATGGATAATAATTATATAATGTAATCTCACAAAATTTATATTATAATAACCACAACTATTTCTTTTAATGAATAAATGAAACAAAATTACAGTCTAATTAAATTTATTTAACAGCAATTTCGACATTACAAATTACCATGGAGTGGAATCTAAGTAAATCCACACTTTACTACTAATTTGGAGAGTGCAAGCTTCTTCTTTGAATATTAACTAGATATAACATACGTTTTTAAGCATAATTACATCATGTTACACAGGATACTGTAATAGAGGGTAAATCAAATATTAATTATACTATTGTTTATACAGTATTCCATGTAAATGAATGTCACCTTAATATTAAGTAATTATTAAAAAAATCAGTTCATCTACTTCCTTACATTAATTGAATGAATAAAATACTTAAATGATCAGTTAGAATGAGGACATTACAATATGTAGAAATTATACCTATTCGAGTTATAATTAATAATTTAAAATAAATTTTATTAATTTAAGCACGCTCTCCGCGGATTCGCCGGGCGAGCTGGATGTCTTTAGGCATAATTGTTACGCGTTTTGCATGGATAGCGCAGAGATTAGTGTCTTCAAACAGACCCACTAGGTATGCTTCACTGGCCTCCTGAAAACATCAAATATACATTTATAATAAACCGTTAATGTGTACTGAAGAAAATATACTTTGGTGAAATACTTACTTGCAAAGCGCCGATGGCAGCAGACTGGAAGCGAAGATCAGTTTTGAAGTCTTGAGCAATTTCTCTGACAAGCCGCTGGAACGGCAACTTGCGGATCAATAATTCTGTAGATTTCTGATAACGACGGATTTCACGAAGAGCCACAGTACCGGGGCGGTAACGATGGGGCTTCTTAACTCCTCCAGTGCTGGGTGCCGATTTTCGCGCCGCTTTGGTAGCCAATTGTTTACGAGGAGCTTTACCTCCAGTGGATTTACGGGCTGTCTGCTTTGTACGCGCCATTGTTCACTGAAACATAATTCACATTGTTTGAAGAAAATGACAAATGAATAATCAGTTAACAAAACTGATAAAAACAAAATAAATGGAGCGAGGTTGAATCGTCCTAAAATAAAGAAATTTCTTTACACTTTATATATAATCAAAATTCACAAACCTTCTTTACGCTTCTATTGCCTATAAACTAAGTAATATTGTACTAAAAACTGATTTATAAACAAATTCCACAACAACGAACACAACGATCATATGCTCAAGATGGCGCCGAAGAGAATGGCGGGTGAAACTGACGCTATAAAATTCGACGCTGATTGGCAATGAGATAGTTGTTTCCTAATAGCCTATTGGTCGGCATAAAACCGTTTGTGATTGGTAGCAGCTCAAACAAAATTAATGTTTATTGGCTATCTTATAATGTTGCAATTTTTAAAAGTTATCAATAATGTTTAGGCAAATGAAAATTAACTATACATCCTAAATCTAAATTATATTATTATTGACAGGGATTAATAGTTTTTAACGCTAAGAATAGGAAATGTAAAATAATAATACCTAATATACATGTACACAAAGGGCAATCCACATGTAATTGTTATCGGTACGATCGTAACAAAGATATGGGTTAAAATTCTGCAAAATGGTTCATGAAAGGTAATAATTTATAAAAGTATGATTGATTAACGAGTTATAATAGTAAGTGTGTGTAATAATATAAACATCAATTGTTTACAAATCGAATAGATTCAATTGTTTTGTAAAAAAATATCGATTCTTTGTCAATACCTACTAAATTTATATGTACATATATATACGAGTATTCCTTTTCAAATACAATATTGATAGTTTCAATTGCAACTATCGGTAAATCGATAGCTAAAGACAATCAATTGATCGATGTTTAATGAACACTAGAGTGTAATTGTCCAAAAAGTCATTTACTTAAACTATACTGTAATGAGTATGCATGAAATTTGTGTTAATTTTTTGACAAGCTCTTATCTACCAGGTCACATGTTGGTCTTGGCGAGAATTAAGCCCATGTTTTACCCGTTTTCAGTTTAACTGTAACAACTTGATAAGTAGATCAGGTATTGAGAGTTTTATCAGTAAAGTATATTGAGTTTGTAAAATACTTTGTATTTTTATTCATTAAGACATTAAGCTATGGAAGTAAACGAAGTAGACTAACCTAGCAATGTTAAACAGCATATAACAGATGTTAACTGGCGAATCTTACTCATTGCGAATGCAGCAGACCTTAATTCAAATTCATTCATTTAATAAGCGTAAAAGGTATAACTGTCAAATATAATATAAGTAAGTATGGATTGCCCACTTTGAAAATACATCGCTATTTTCGTTCGAAGTGAAACATTTTAATTGTACATTATTATTATTTGACACTTTTATTCATAAACATCGATATATCCAATTGTCTAAAATTTATTACTTTAATAATTAGTTTTACTAAGGTCTGCTCCTGTTGAACAATTATTTTTCTATGGTGGAATGTTAAGTATATGGGCTACATAGACTCACTAGAGGTATTTTATTTGAAGAAATGTATTTTAAAAGTTTGCAGTTTGTATTTATTTATTTTTATTTAAAACCAATTTGTATTGTATTGTATAGGATACCTAAATTTGAAATCTAAAAAAATATGAATTTTGAAGTTTATACTTTTACTAAACTATTTTGCACATCTCTAAGTATACTTAATCACATAATTTTATGTATTATATTTTTACACCTAACCGTTCAGCCGCACACATCTCGAGTGTTTTATAATAACTTATGCCTTTTCCATGACATACTGGATTTCTACACCAAAATTTATTAGAATCCGTCAAGCCGTTTGAGTATGTTTGATAGATAAACATTCAAACAATCATACTTTCACATCTATATAAATAAAATAATTAAGGTTTGCTATTGTGCGCTATATATATATATATATATATATATATATATATACATATATCACAATATGTTCATAAACAATAATTGTGTAGTCCACGCGAGCGATTCCGATCACGACCGCCGTCGGGAACGGACGTGTTTACGACCGCTCTCTGCCGCCTTTGTGTAGTTTTACGACCGACCGGCTTTGCTGCACACCTGCTTCGCACCTGCATCGCACCTGCGCCGCACCTGCATATCGCCGTCTCGCTCGCACCCATTGTGTCGCGTACTTTCAGTACGCTACACAATAACAAACTGCACTTTTAAGTGCAATTGTTTCTATTCGACGAAATCCACACTTTAGTGGTCGCTTGCCGGAAACCTCTCGGTGTCAACAGAAGGCAAGTGGGTGCGTGACCCAAGCGCCCCTCGGTTGCCTCCTTCAGAGGCAAACGATAGTACTTGGTCGGGCTCAGGAACCTTGGCCCTTGATAGAGTCATAGTCAAGCCCTGAGTGTCTCCTTCCCACCCTTCCGATCCTGCTACACATCCATCCCCGAGTGTCTGTTTGGGCGTAGCCAGGTATTTATACCGGCTGCGTTCTCTGCCTCGGGCTTGATAGGGACCTCCACGTAGGCCCGGTAGGTTCTCATTCCTGCGTGTCATTGCACCTCGACTCGCAGGTCACTTTGCCGGACTCGGGATAGTCCGTTAAATTTTATTTGGCGCGCCCCCCTGCCCCTCCGGCGGGGAGGTTTATATTTTGTTTCGAATTCGGAATTCGAATTTCAAATTTTTCCCCAGTCCTCCACACGCCACCGGAATGGCCGATTCTGCAGAAGCCCTAGAGCTAAGGAGGCTCCGTACCTTTCTCAAGGAGAACATACCCGACGCCTTGGTTTCCTTTAATAGGAAGTACCCACGCGTCCGTCCCGCGCCGGCACAGACCCCCGCGGAGAAATGCCGCCCCGCCGCACACTTCGTACCCCTCACCGCCGCGTCAAACAGAGTACCCGCCGCGCCGCGCCCGCACTCCCCGCGCTCCCCGCGCCCCCCGCATCCTGACACGCGTGCCCCGCGCTCGCGCTCGTCTATCTCACGGGCGCGTTCGAGCTCTAAGAGCTCTTCTCTCCCGCGTCCCCGGTCACGTTCGCCCGTAGTGCGAACTTTCATTAATACGGCGAATTCTTTCTCGCCTTTATCTCCGGATCCGGAGATCCAATCATTAATGCCGCCTTTCGCGCGGAAAATTGTAAATGTCCCCGCGATGGACACCGCGGTCCCCAACGAGACTATACTAAACGACGGTTTCATAACCGTCAAGTCCACCAAAAGGAAGGGAAGGGGCTCTCCGCCCTCTTCCCCTACACCCCAGGCCGCAGGAAAAGCACGCCGAACGAGCGAGAACACTCGCTCCGACCCCTCCTCCGCGCCCACTGCGGCCCCCGCACCCACTGAAGGGAAAAAACCCCGCCGCCCGCCTCCAATCACTATCCAAGACAAAGCGTCTTGGACGAAAATCTCGGACAAGTGCAAGGAGCTCAAGCTCCACTACACCGGGGCCCGGAACACCCCTTCAGGGATCCAGGTCCAGGTGTCCACCTCCGATGACCACAGGAGGCTCACTTCCCTCCTGCGGTCGAACAGACTAGGTTACTTCACCTATGCCCTCGAGGAGGAGCGCCTCCTGCGAGTGGTTATCCGTCAGATCCCGATCGAGATCACTCCCGACCAAATCTCAGTCTCCCTTAAGGAGCAGAACTTCCCAATTCGTGAGGTACACAGGATGTACAAACACACCACCAGGGCACCATACAATATGGTGCTTGTCTTTCTAGACAAGTCCCAGGAGGGCAAGTCGATTTTTAACCTCTCCGAGGTGTGCGGTCTCACCGGAATAACCGTTGAGCCGCCACACAAAAATAGAATCCCGTCGCAGTGTCACAACTGCCAGCTCTACGGACACTCTTCCCGTAACTGCTGTTTCCGCGCTAGGTGCGTCAAGTGCCTAGACGACCACGCCACGAAGGAGTGCCCTCGCACTCCTGGCACTCCCACCCCGCCCAGCTGCGTTCTCTGCCAGCAAACGGGACATACCGCAAATTATCGCGGTTGTCCCCGCGCCCCGCGCACGAAACGCCCCCAGCCAGTCAGACAGGCCACCTTTCCCAAGGTACCTGTCGCTCGGCCTCATATCCAGCCTCTAATGTCTCTAGAGGCTTTCCCCAGCCTTCCAGGCACCTCACGAGCCCCAGTGGCACCAGCTTCCGCGCCTTTCGCACCCCTCCCACCCGTACTGGCCCCTCCGGCCTCATTAATCAAACCCAAGCCTGTCAAGGCCGTCCCGGCCCCGGCAGCCCCCGCCACCTCAGCCCTCGGTTTCTCGTTGGCTGGCAAGGAGTGGTTCACCCAGCTTCTTCTTGTGCATGAAGTGCAAGAAATCATCGCATTCAACGCGGTGATTAACTCCAATAAGGACTTAGGATTGCTCAACGCAATAACCCAATTCCCGGGCATAGCCGCCACTATTCAACGGCTTGTCCGCGCCTCACATAGTCAAAATTAAAATGGATCGGATCAAACCTAAGAGTTTGTGCCTTTCCTTTTTTAATGCGCGATCAATTAGACCTCAGCGTGATCTAGTTGCCGCCTTCCTCCGAGAGCACCAAATAGACGTGTTTCTAGTCCAAGAAACATTCCTAAAACCCAGCGCTCGCAATCCCCGAATCGCGAACTACAACATTATTAGGAACGACCGGGTCCACGCTAACGGCGGAGGCACCCTCATATACTATAAACGCTCTCTATACTGCATATCAATAGAACCTCCCGAACTCTCCAGTATAGAGGTATCTGTTTGCAGACTCGGTATGACTGGCCACTCGTCAATCATAATCGTCTCTGCCTATCACACCCCGAACAAAAGGCTTCTCAGGTCAGATCTGGAGGCTCTTTTTGCACTAGGTAATTCAGTTATTATAGCGGGTGACCTCAATTGCGGGAATGTCATCTGGAACAACCCGACTACCTCCCCGAACGGGAGGATTCTGGAGGATCTATCTGCCATTCTCGACTTTGATGTCATCGCTCCTTCAGAGCCCACTCACTTTCAGGACGATTGTCGTCCATCTGTTTTAGATATAGCACTTTTAAAAAATGTCTCTCTCAATATAAGACTCGTACAAGTCGTACATGAGTTAGACTCCGACCACCGACCCGTAGTTCTCCACCTAGGTCAGCCTTCTAACCAGCATCCCTCCTCCGTCAAGGTGGTGGACTATGCCGAGCTAAACAGATACCTCTTGCACAATCCCTCATCCTCCAGTTTGGATAGGGTCCCAGACGAGTTGAAATCGACAGCCGATGCCGATGTGGCGATCGATTCCCTGGTCAGCCATCTCCAAAACGCCGTCAGTAAGGCCTCGAAAGAGGTGCAAGCGGCGAACGAACGCCGCTTTATACTTCCTGCCGACGTGAGAGCGCTGATCACGGAAAAGAACGCCGCAACTCGAGCACACGATTCATACCCGACTGCGGACAATCGTAGGCGGTTAAACTCACTTCGGAAAACGGTAAAAAGCCGCATTTCCGAAATCCGTAATGCCAGATGGGGGGCCCTACTCGAGGGTATCCAACCATCCCATCTGGCTTTCTGGAAATTAGCACGCACATTTAAATGTGACGATATAGTCCCCATGCCCCCCTTAGATCAAGGCCCCGGCAAACCTCCCGCTTTCGATAGCGCTGAAAAAGCAGAATGCCTTGCCGAGAGCCTTGAAAATCAATGCTCTCCGAACTGCGTTAACATCGATTCCGAGTTCGTAAGCTCGATAGAATCGGCGGTAACAAATTCTCTCGCGGTCCCCCCGACAGATGATTTGGACTCGGTCACGCCTGAGGAAGTTATGTCAACCATTAAAGGCCTTAAGCCTAGAAAATCACCTGGTCCCGACGGTATCAGGAACGAAGTACTCAAACTTCTTCCTGATCACCTCATAGCTCTTTTGGTCTGCATCTTCAATGTAGCCATAGCCCACTGCCATTTTCCAGCCGTCTGGAAAAAGGCCATAGTAATAGGTATTCACAAGCCCGGCAAAAAAGCGTCGCTTCCCGACAGCTATCGCCCTATCAGTCTCCTTAACACGTTAGGAAAAGTCTATGAGCGGCTCCTTCTGAACCGGCTCCAGTCAATAGTCACAGATAAAAATCTTTTACCACCTGAGCAGTTTGGTTTTCGTGCCAAACACTCTTGTACCCACCAAGTGCACCGCCTCACGGAGCACATTCTTCAAAACTTCAACCGCGACCCAAAACCTCGCCCTACACTTGCGGTCTTCTTCGACGTCGCCAAGGCCTTCGATAAGGTCTGGCACGCAGGTTTAGTCCACAAGCTTTTGGAACTTCAAATCCCGGATAGATTAGTTAAAATCATACACGCGTACCTCTCTGACCGGACCTTCTGCTACCGAGTAGAGGGTGCTCTCTCTGAGCCTCATCCCATACGCTCAGGTGTTCCCCAGGGTTCCATTCTGGCGCCCTCTCTATTCAACTTATATATCAGTGACCTCCCTCGCCTCCCCGAGGTAGAGGTAGGTTCCTACGCTGATGACACAGTCCTGTTTAGTTCCTCGTGGAACAGACAAACCCTCAGGCTACGAGTCCAAAAAGCCGTAGATAAGCTAGGCGAATGGTTCCGTAGATGGCGCATAGGAATTAACCCCGATAAGAGTAGTGCTATCCTCTTTCATCCCACTCAAAGATTAGTTAAAATTCCCGCTATCAAACTATTTAATGTGGCTATCCCGTGGGCCAACCAGATCAAATATCTGGGTGTCACACTGGATAAACGCCTAAATTTCAAGGCACATATCGATAGAGTGCGAAGGAAAGCCGGTATGGTCTCAAGCCGCCTGCACCCTCTCGTGTGCTCGAAGAGCAAAATGTCCCTCAGACATAAGCTCACGCTCTACAAGACTTGTATCAGACCGATCCTAACTTATAGTTCCCCAGTCTTTGCTCACATAAGTAAATTCACCCTCAATAAGTTACAAATAGTTCAGAACCGCTTTTTGAGAAGGGCGGTCGGTGCCCCTTGGTTCGCTCGGAACGTAGATCTCCATAAAGATATGGAAATACCTTCGATCGAATCATTTATAAAGTCCCTAGCAAATAATTATTTTGAAAAAGCGTCGAACCATTCTAACCAGCTAGTAGTGGCAGCCGCATCTCAGAACCCGAATCCAGACATCCGAATGTCTAACAAATATAGACGCCCGCGCGACATTTTATCTGACCCCGATGATAAAATCACGGAAGCGAACGCGATTTTCCCGCCCGTATCTAATAACCAAGCGTGTTTGCGCCCACGCCCGCGTAATCACCGCTCGCTCCGCAGGGGGCGGGCGGCAAACTTCGCTCCCGCACACATATCTCGACCGCCTTCTCCTGCAGCGACTTAAGCCTAGGTCCGTTCCCCCGCTAGGGAGCCCTCAAGCCAGCTGCTCGCGCGATACAGTGACACTGCAATCACTAGCTACCGACATACATTCATTACACTGTATGAACACACATGCACTACACTCAGGTACATAGGTCTTGTAAGGGACCTTTTTTTTTTTTTCTTTTTTGTGGTTAGTTAGCCTTAGAAAATTTTTCAGATCACTAAATACATGTACTTGTGTCTCTTCCTCCCTCCCAGGAGGCAAGAGACATGCATACATGTATAGTTAGTTAGCTCGAATTCGCGTAGGAATTTAGCTAGGTCGCGTATGTTGCAAATACGGCAACAGCTCAAGCCGAGGTTCGGCCACTTTGGCACCCTTGCGCATGTTGCCCAAAATTTCTCGGCTGAGTGCCTTAAGCGCTCGCCAACAAGTCCGGTGAAACTGTTAAGGCCCCCGGGCCAACAGCATAGTCAGTTCGAAAAAAAAAAAAAAAAAAAAAAAAAAAAAAAAAAGTCCACGCGAGCGGAGCCGCAGGCACAGTTGGTTATGATACAATTAAGTGTACCAACTTTTGTCCGCTTGTTTCGTTGGGTGATATAATAAGTATCCTATTCCACGACATTCGTAGCAGACTACTAGTCAACTTTTATTCTAATTGATTTCTATGCAAGGTTCACAACCTGAAGCGCGACAATTATCGTTTCAGCAAAGTAGAATTATCGTATATTGGACCATAACTATCGTATTTCCGCTCCGTTGGACTCTTTTTAGCTTGTCGAACAGAATACCTTACTGTACAAAACTGTACAAAACAATAACTTACATTCAGGTTTAATTTATTATTATAGATATGTACATAATACAATTTATTAAATATAATTTTCTATACATATGTAAATTTATATATATATGTTCGGGACATATTTGATTTTGAAATCCGAATGTAAAATATTAGAAATAAAAAAGTATTTAGTCTTCTAGTTTTTGTCTCGTTTATTCCAATTACTTTGCTGCTGAGATGAGTGAAATGAATAGAAAACAGAGTACGTGACAGATCTGTCAATAATATACTCTGTGATCTGTCATTTGGGTGTTTTATGATTATTATTGAAAAAATGTAACTATTTTACGAATCATAAGTGAATAAATCAAAGCTATACTGGTATCGAATCAATTTTATGTAATGTTTAACATTACTTAATGTGTATCAATAGTTTATCAATTATAAAAATATTGTGCATCACGTGATCGGATCGTAATATAATTGGTTGTTGGTGAGCGTGGCCTGCGCGACGCGAGAAGCGCAATAATAGTTTTCCAAAATGCCGTCGGAATCCAAACCTTTGTTAGCAGCCCAAACAGAAAAACCAAACCATTATAAGTAATCGTTCTTTTATATATACGTTAAATTGTTTAAAAGTGACTTGTGGTTACAGATTTTTATTAGTTCGCGCAATCATTTCAGATATCTAAAAGAATTTCGAGTGGAGCAGTGTCCGTCGTTCCTACAACATAAATGTACACAACATAGGCCGTTTACATGTTTTCACTGGCATTTTAATAATCAAAGGAGACGGAGACCAGTTAGAAAGAGGGATGGATCTTTTAATTATAGCGCCGACAATTACTGTACGAGATATAATGAAACATCGGGCATATGCGAAGACGGGGACGAGTGAGTAAACCCTCCCTCATACATTGCTTTGTTCATTACTGTGGGTACTAAAATATATAGATAAATTTACTTTTTTTCTCTATTTATACCTTATACATTATCTTAAAATGTATCCTGACTATGATTATAATATTTTAATTAACGATTCAATTTTATCTTACACATAATAAAATTCTTAGGACTGATTGCTGACAGTCTGACTGACAGTCAAAGCACAGTTTAAACTGGTGAGTCTAAAAGTATGAAATTTTGCAAAGATGTTTCTCATATTTATCATAGTTGGATTTATGAATATTAATATTAATAGTGGGGTACACCATGGGATAGATGAGAAAAAAATACATCCCCATTTTACATATACCATATTTTTTCAAATCAAGATCTTAATTTACCACTTTTTTGATGTTAATAATGTGTAGACCCATACCAAATTACAGCTTTCTAGTACTAAGAATCTCTGAGCTAAGCAGCGGACAGACCAATGGACATGGCAAAACTATAAAGCAGGGATGCTCAGACTTGAAATGCTGGCTATATCTACCTTAAAATTGTTAGACTACAAGTGATTGACTCAGTAGTTTCTGGAAGTATGTGTGATGCAGGATTGTAGTGTAGGTAGGTAGGGTGTATCATAGCATAGATGGTCATAGGTGTAGGTCTCAGCTCTAAAAAACTTAATGAAAAACCTTTATTGGCTTTTACAAAACTATTTTTTATTTACTAAACTAAAAATTTGAATGTTGATGCATAGCAGTGCATGTTCTCAGAGTACTTTTCGTAAGATGTAATTACTAAGTGCTATTCACAAACATGATGACATATGTTTGTCAGGTTAGTTCATCAAGATATTTTTACCTAATTATTTTAATTTTAGAAAATACAAACTTGCACAAATAAGTTGACCCAAATATTGCTGTCAACTGAAAGGCAATTTGCCTTAGATTTATATATTCATCTTCAGATATAAAAGACCCAAATTTTGAATCAAATGCTGTGGTTTTGAGATGTATATCTGAGACAATTTTCAATTAAATAAGAGATTAGCAGGTCGGAGAAGTTGCACACAGACCATATTGTTTCAGCTGAAGTTTAAGCATACTATGGTCAGCACAGTCGAAGGCTTTTGAGAGATCGCAAAACAAACAGCATTCTGCGACTCCTCCCAAGCCCTAAATATGTGACCGAATCATTACACTGGGGTCATGGTTGTTTTTCATTTCGTGAAGCCATACTGCTGACCATATAAATTATCTTGTGCTTTGAAATATTCTACTAGCCACTTAAGCATAATTTTCTCCAATATCTTACTAAACCCATGTTTTCCATACATTATCTGTCAAAATGTCAAAATTATTCTTCAAATACAGTTATCTGATGATTGAAAATTTGGCCCTAAAGGTATTATGTCCAAAGTTGAGTACATTTAGTTAAATCTTATGAAATTTTTAAAGTCACAATTTCTACACTAAGTAATAATTTCAATCCCAATAATAAGTCAATTGTCCCAAGATAACCTAATTATAATAACACTTAACTGTGTATATAAATATTGTACAATGACGTCACACTTTTGTTGATTGGAATTTCCAATCATTAAATGTACATTTATTTTTTCTAGATTTGTATTTTTTTGGTTGTTTATTAAGTCTTTGGTTTCCAGACATAACAAAACTGGTCATAGGCCATGAAGGTCAGGTCAAATATGGCCATGGTCAAGGTTCTATATTATGACGACAATTTATGGGTGCACATTATTAATGAGTAAAGTGGCATGTAGTCATAAAAAAACAGGTCTTCATTTGGATAGTGGATTTAGCCCCTTTTTTAGATGTGTTATACTAATAATGGTACCAGTAATATTATCTTTGGTATCATTTAATCCCCAGAGATGTCTCAATGATATTATTCTTGGAAACCATTGTTTGTGCCCAAAACATGCATAAACTTTATGTAAAAAAATGTGATGAATTCATACAGACATTAAATGTTTTTTACTTAATATAAGTAACTGATATTATCCGGAAAACGTTAAAAGCCAAGTAGTTCAACAGTATATTTAAAATTTAATCCAATCCATAATGCAGTAAAGAAACCAGATTCTTGAATTATAATTCAGGATAAATACACATAATTAACTTGGAATGTAGTTTTATTATTATTTATGTCCTTCCTTGTAATCATATATATTAATTCTCAAACATGTTTTTTCCTAGCAATACCATATATCCCTTAATTCTTCATTAAAATTAATTATTCAAACATAATTTTAAAACTAAACAACTAACTTAAAATTAATGTTATTGTTTGAAAAAAAAAAATCATTCAAACTCTTTTTCATTAGGAATGCCATCTGCTGATGCTGGCGCCATCTATCAACAATATGTTTAACTAACATGAGGGCTGTTACATTGTTTACTTTTTTTTTTCGGTCTGTCTATTCTGAATTGTTTACATTAGATAATATGTGAAATATTGAATGGGTTAGCTACATAGTGTTTAAATATTTAAAACTACTAATATGATATGTTTAACCGTGAAAAATGCATACGTATTTACTGGTATTTAAAATGTCGTAAAAATAAAATAATTTGGATTAATTTTGTTTCACTATTATTATTTCATTGTTATACTATATAAAAAAAAAAATTATATAGGTTAATGTAATTTATACACGATACAATTATCTATACGACATGTTAAAATACTCTTTTATTATATTATACTACTATACTATACTACTGTTATATTAGTGTAAACTATTCTCATACAAAATTTCATCAAATTTTGTTCATTTCAAATGAACAGAGAAAACTTTGAAAATTTGTCTCGTTGTATTCTGTTATTAATTCTAATTATATATATATTTTTTTTAATTTTAATTACATAATATATCATTGAAATGTAAAACCAGTGCTAATGCTAAGAGTTAATAACCTAATTAATACTATTTTAGATGTCCATATCTCCATCGCACAGCCGGGGACACTGAGAGACGATATCACCTACGCTATTACAAAACTTGCATGTGCGTCCACGACACGGATGCACGAGGACTGTGTACTAAGAATGGGGCTCACTGTGCATTTGCACATGGTGCTCCCGACCTGCGCCCGCCCGTGCTCGACGTGCGCGAATTGCATGCCCTAGAGAACCCGGATATGGTAGATTCTGACGTAGCTGCACCCAATGCACTCGACAGGGAACGAAATCTTATGAATGAAGATCCAAAGTGGCAAGGTTAATTATGATCTTTCTTATTAGAATTAGTTTTTAGAAGATCATTTATGATTTTAAACCAGAAAGAGTAGGTAATTATGTATAACTAGCTTTTCTGGAAACTTTGTCTGGGTGATTTTCGGATTATGGTGTTCTCCAGGTCCTAGGAACCCATAAACACAATTTTTCACAAACTTTCTTGAAGTTTGCGGTTAAATTCACTTTTCACTGGGTTGAACTCACTCACTGTTGTATTGGAAAATTGGCACATCTTTTTCTGAGTCAAGTGCCAGTGCAGAAGTCGCCTCCATATGGACCCTGCTGCAACTAACGTCTCATTAGTAATCCACTGCGGGTATGGAGACGGTCGTGCGAGCAAGGCTAAACTTGCACTCCTTTATCTCAAAAAATCAAAATCCTAATTTGATATTTCAAGAGGATAATGCTCAGTGTTTTTTTTTTAGATACGAATTACGTGTTGTCGTCATATAAAACGGAGCCATGCAAGAGACCACCTAGATTGTGCAGACAAGGTTACGCGTGCCCACAGTATCATAATAGTAAAGTGCGTATAAGTTGCAGTATTATGTTTTTTGTTTACTCTCTATCGCAACGACAATGCCTTTTGCGTACATATTGCAGGACAAACGTAGGTCACCGAGAAAATATAAATATCGTAGTACACCCTGTCCAAATGTGAAACATGGTGAGGAGTGGGGCGAGCCAAGTAACTGTGAGGCGGGCGACGCGTGCGGCTACTGTCACACGCGCACAGAACAGCAGTTCCACCCTGAAATATACAAGTCCACCAAATGTAATGATGTGCAGCAAGCGGGTTATTGTCCTCGTGGACTCTTTTGCGCATTCGCCCATGTCGAACGTGAGTATATTTCAATGTAAAGAAGCCAGGTACCTTCTGTTGTATCCGTAATTTCATATATTCGTTTGTCTGCAGCTGATGAACCGAATATGCGCGATCCGGCGCCGTCGGACTGCGGTACTAGTCTCGCTGATTTGCTTTCTTCGGCGCTGCCGGTCGACAAGAAGCCGGAGCGTGCGGTCTCACCGCCGGCGCTCACCAACGGCGTCGGGGACGGGTCCGAGTGCGCGTCCACATCCAGCGGCGGCTCCGGCGGGAAGCCGGGAGCGCTACGCGCAGCGCGTACTGCACCCTTCGACGCGACAGTTCTTCAGGAGGTAGTCGGGTGTGCACTTGATGATCTGCACCTCGATGATCCCCTGAACCTAGTGGCGGCGCTAGATCGTGACCTGTCCGACGGTGAGGGACCCCTGGGTGGATCGGCGCCTGTGAACATTCCGCAGGCCCGGCCGGCAATACGGGGGTTCAGTCCCCCGGGGGGTGGGTCTCCGCTGCCGGCCTTTCTTCGCTTTGGTGGAGATGCGTTCGGCGGGTTGAAGGCTGGCAGTTTCGGTGCGTTCGAGAGCGGCGGCGGCGGCGGCGGCGGCGGCGGGGCGGGTGTCGGCGGAGTGGTGGAGGTGTCGCGCTTGCGGGAGGAGGTGGTGGCCGCACGCGCGTCCGCCGCGCGGTGGGACGAGCGCGTGTCTCAGGCGCGCTCCGCCTGCGAGGCCTGGAAACGCGAGGCGGAGGAAGCTTCCCGTAAAGCGGCAGTGGCGGAGCGGCAACGTGACGAGGCGCTGGCGCACGCGCTCGCACTGAGGCGCGAGCTGGACGCGCTGGCGGCGGCGCGGAGAGACCCGCGTGCGTTGCCTCTGCCCGCGCTGAAGGCTCTGCAGGCGCGGGCGCGCTCCGACCTCGAAGAGATCGAGAAGGCGCTGTACCTGGAGACCGCTACAAAGTGCATGGTGTGCGAGGAGCACCCGCGCAGTGTGACGCTGGCGCCGTGCAATCACTACGTGCTATGCGACAAGTGCGCGACCACAGCGGACGAGTGCCCCTACTGCCAGACACCGGTGCAGCGTCACCAGTAGCGGTCATCATCCTCGTGCACTCTGCCTCCTCGGTTTCAGGTATTTCATTCTCAGTCTGTGCGATATACTCTCACTTTTTCGATAATAATAAGAACAGAGAATTAGGACTTAAAATTAACTGCCACTGTCGTGTTACTTAGTCTAATAAGTAAAAAATTCCTTTCTTGTTTAATGAAAATGAAGATTACATTTGTATAAACATTTTAATGAACAAGTTGAATATCACTTAATAATATATCCTTAACTTGTTGTCACTGGAATAAATCGATGCTTTATTGATATTACTTTGATAACATGAACTTGAACATACTGTTGCTGTTTACGCACTGACTCTCCCTACTGTGTTGGAATACATGGAAACAATAATATTACTTAAGGGGTTCCTTTCGAATTTAAAAAAACTCCCATTCCCGTAGTGTATGTATAATATTAGATGTGCACAATATATAAAATTGTAATTGATATCATTAAGACAGAGTTTACTTTGTTCCTACATAAACCTACTAAGTATGTAAATAATTAATCACACTTTTACTGGCTTACGGTTCATTGATTGGGGACCAGTTACATTACTAGTTATTTTCAGTGGGCATGATGACACGCACTTCTCTTGCTAAACTAACATTGATTTAAAACCCATTGTCTTTCAACGTCACACAAAGTGCGCGTAAAATTGCAATCAATGGAGTCATAATAGAAGTCAAATTACTAAACATACAGTGGATTTCATTTATAACGGCCTCGGTAGTAGCGACTTTTTGGATATAACGACGTAACACTTAAGTCCGTTGAATTTTGAAGTATTATTTTTGAATTAAGATTTTTGAATTAAAAATATTTAGAGGAAAATAATTTGGCTATAGCGACTTCGTATGTAACGCCGATATCGGGTATAGCGACTAGTTTTCATGAACTATTTGTAACAAGTTCCTAGAAATCCTTTGCAGATATTACAACGACCGAGTCAAACAAATACACAAGGGTTCATTCTTCAAACATGAAGCTTTCTTTTTTTACTTCAAATAGGCGCGTTTATTTTTATTTCCTCTTATCTTTTGTTTACATTGACAGATGGTCAGTAGTTGTATTAATATACTTTTGTTTATGAATGTACAGATAGGTAAAGTTAAATCTAAGAATTTAGGCCATATATGCGCAATGTGCGACTGTATTGTGTCTAGCAATAAACATTGTTTTCTTTTTTTCTACCTTTCTACCTATGTCTTGCGACTTCCGGGTATAGCGACGGAATTATAGTAGTCCCTTTATTGTCGTTATAACCGAAATCAACTGTATTTTTATTTGAATACTTCAAATGTTAATGATTTATCATACGATTCTTTTATTTCCCTGGTCCATTAGAATCTCTTGTATTAGCTGATTTATGTTATCTTGATGTGTCTCAATATCAGTTGTCTTTTATTTTATATAGCACAATGTAACATTATTAACTAAACTTTTATAGGTTTATGGACCAATACAATCACTAGGGGATAAGTTGAAAATCGCAAAATACTATTGATTAATAATATTCATAACAAGATTTAACCTTTTTATGTTAAGAAATATGTAGCCCATTTATTTAGAACATTTTTGAATTTTTATGCTCACAGGGCTCATTTGGGTTTGAAAAATATATATATTCTCATCGTTTCAAATCTCTATCTTAATGTTAACCTGTACCTTTTTGTCACGTATAAGAATAACATGGGGGTTTTGAAGCAACGATGGCTCTGTAGTCTATAGTTGTCGTGTCTAAAGACGTAAACCACTAGGGCACTTCCAAGGCTAAGCGCCTAGCTTACCGTGCTACCATCTTGGGCTACATTGTCACTTACAATCAGGTTAGATTGTGGTCACAATGCTAAATCTATAATGATAAGAAAAGGCATTTGATAATTATAATTAATTATTTAATCCGGCCAAAGTAATTGTTCAAAAAATTTGAAACTTTGCAGACCAACCTTGTAATAGTAGCTATTTTTTTAAAATTTTTTACACATTTTAATCTATTATAATTTTATATGGATGAAGTGTATTCTTTATTTCCTAAATTATAATACTTAAAAATTTTGTAAAATTTTGAGAAATAGCTACCTTAAGCTGTTTTAAGGTTGAATTCAGTCTCCCAAGTTGAGAGTTTTTTATCTATTTCCACAGCCTTGTGAAGACTTTAAGAGCATAAAAAAATCTCAATAAGGACCACCATTATATAACCATTGAAGTTAATATTGAATAAAAAGTGTTATGAAATCTTTTAAATTACTCTTATTTTGTAGTTTTATGTGAAAACGCATATAACATGAGTATAGGACTGTTTGTGTAGAGGAACTTAGTGTAAAAAATTTATAATGTTTATTAGGGCCCCGTGAAATGTGAAACTTTTCCTTCATTTTTAGAATTTTGTACATTTGCTACTATATTAGGGCAGGTAGAGTAATCTATCTAGAAATTCTGTTAGGGATACAAGTACATTTTCTGGTATCTTTTGTAACATTTTTATATTAGCTACCATTGTTATTTACATTTTATTTATTTATTAATTAGCTCTCTGGTTCTTCTAGGTTTGTAGGTTTTCAACTGAAAATAATGATTTTCCCTGTAGGTGTAACTGCTATTTAGTTTTTTTTTTACCAATACAAGTAGGTTGTCTATGTGCGCTATTTATTACAGACTGCATTCGGGCTGCGATTATGCAGCTTGTCTACAGCCCAAATGTAGACCGTTTTTAATGGTTCTAATCTTATTCAATTGTATCTTTTTACATTCCCAATTTTCTGATCTGGTTGTAATAAGAAAAAAAGCATCGAATTAGATTTGTCTATGTAAACTCCAGTTTTGAAATTCGTAAGTTTTTGATGGATTTAATATACCTGCAATTTTATAATATGAAATACATAATTGTGGTGTAGGGAAAGGTTGTTTTTAGACCCGTTAGGCTAACAGGAATAATAACTTGGTTTTTATAATCTCGTTCTAGTGTTGTGTTTTCCAATCCGATGTAACTAGAGGGTTTTATAATAAGGGTGAAAATAATAAAAAATGTAAGCTTCTGACGATACTAGTCTAAGGTTTCTTAAAAGGCAGATAAACATCAACTACCATAGCGTAAAGAGATATATCGCAAACTAAGTGATTGTCGCCTGTTATTTTAATCATAAAGTTTTTTTTCATGATCTAACTTTTTCTTTAATCATTTTCAAAATATATATTTTATTACAGATATTTGTACCCGATTTTGATGGAATTATAAGAAATATTTTTTATAAATATTGCATGAATGGAAACGAGAAAAAAAATAGTATTAAGAGTATATTATTTTAGAACCCCTTTTTAAAAAGAATCATTTTTCTGAAACGTACTAAATACGATATCTGTAATTAATATTTATTTATTTTTTGCATTAAAATGCAATTTGCATTTATGTACTCAGCATATTGAAGGCATTTTTATACTAATTGTATAATGAATGTTATATTCATTGTTTTTTTTTATGTTTTTCGTAACATATATGCGAAAATTTTTTTTCCTTATTATTATATCGATATATTATAATAGAAATAACAAATTTAACTTAGTCGTTAATAAATATTAGATTAAGTAGTGTTTTCAAATTGTAATGGACATTATTTTTAATAAGCGTGTAGAATTACGGTTATTGCGCCGATATCGTAAAATGAAGCAATATGTGTAATGACCACAAACGCCTTTGATGCAATATTCAAAATGTTTACGTACATTTAGAGTGAAAGTATTTAATATTGACTGTTTTGATATACAAGTATATCCAGCTATATATTGTGGTTTGCGAAAAAGAGAATCTTCAGGTCTTAGTAATAAGTGTAAAACAATACATTCAGCTTTTTTTTTCGTCAATATTAAAGATTTCGAATTTTATATTAAAAAAAAAATTACATCAAATTTTCATGAAAAAAATGATTATTAATATACTAAGCGTTTCAAATGAGAAGATAATCGCGTCCCGCCACTTCATTCACTTCTTGTCAAAATTATACTGACAGCAACAGAAACGGAATATAAAAAATGTTTTTGCTCTTACTAGAAATACAAAATTAATAATTTACTTACAGTTTATATATTTTTTGTATTTCACATCTTGTTCAACATAATACATACTGACCATAAAAGAAAAAATATATAAACACAGTACAACCAGTTGTTGTAAGTAAATCTAATTGGAAATATTAAAAGTCTAACGCTCATTATTGAACAACTTATTTATTATAGTTATTAATATTCATAAAATAATTGAAAAGTGGTTTACTTCTTTTTAATTTTGTTTTTAAAAATTGTTTTTTTTTCTTGGTCACGTGATATGCACATGTTATTGTGTTTCCGAACGTATATTTTTTACTGAAGTTGCACGCGAAATGCAATATGGCGGTTTGACAGTTGTTTTTAAGAATTCGAACTTTGAATTTGAAACGCATAGTTGTCTTTTTTCAATACACGTGTCTGGCATTCGAAGTGGTTTATTCGGTATTAATAGTAAGGGAACAATATGATAAATACCTGTACGAAGCATACAAGTTACCTATTATTAATACCAATAGATTGAAAGGATAGATCACTTATAAATAAAACTTTATATTTCAGCTATAGTTTCGTAGGTGTTTGGAGATTTTTTTAATCCTGGCGGATAGTTACCGATGATATCATATATTTGACCACTTGTCAATGATGTTGTCTACAAGCGGAAAAGAACATAGCGGAATGCATGCACGCTAATGATAAGAGTTCGATAGAAAATAATCATGCCGATATAACACTATTTATGCGTCCATGTTCGCCTAGCACATCGATTATCAAACTGAGGGTCGCTTTCGAGAAAATTATGGGTCTCAATGTGTTAGGGAATTTAACAATTTGTAAAGCCGCAGTGTTTTTTACCCAACTCTTAGCTATTTACTTCGTCGCCATACTAAAAAGCTTGATGAACGATGGCCTAGCAAATAATATTGCGACTCTTTCTAGCAGGTCGCAATTGAACGAAATTGAAATATATCGACATAATTTATACATCCTCGTGCTAATATAATATTAAAGACTTCTCCGAAAATGTAATCTCTTTTTGTCTACTGATTAATCGATTCTCATTTGCACTATCGAACAATGTCTAGTCAGGCTGAAAAACTAGCGATAGTTCAAATTTGCGAAATTTTCAATGTACACAATTTTTCTAACTTTAACCTATTCCAAGAGATCACGTAAATGCCCGTTATTTGCCTCCGTCGCTAGGCCGCTTCGTTGTTAAATGCGGTATTACGAAACATCCATCCATAGGTTTATTTTCAAAGCAATCTATAGGTACTATCGGAATTAGTCCGTTTGTATTTGACAAAATATAATATTATTGTGAAATATTACAAGTTTAGTGTTTTTCAGAGGGAACGTACAATTAGCCTTGTTTTGCGAGACATACTGTACCTGAAGAATTAGTTCTCAGTATAAATTTTCAAACGGCGCAGTAAAGGCCAACGATGTAGACGTAACAAAAAAATTACTGCATTTTGATTTCGATCGTCGGTCCCTGTCCCGCCTTGTAGATCAGATATCATTACTATGACGACACGGCACATTTTGTATTGGTTTAATGTGACAACAATTGGGCAAATATTTGACATAAATAATTATTTAAGAGAAAAAATTTATAATCTTATTTATTAAAAAAAAAAAATTGAATTGAAGAAATATTTTGTAAATACGCTGACATTTTTGTGCTTAATCGGATTTAATAATTTAGATTTATACTATTAAAAATATTTTAAGGTTTTTATTCAGAATTTTCAGTGTAGCGATATTATTATAACTTATAGATGACACTATTAAACAAGCGATCTGGTTACATAGTACTTTATTATTATACAAATATAATTTTTTACTAAAGATATTATGAGTAATATAATTGATTGTTGAAACATTCAATTGCATATTTTTCGTCAGCTCATTTTTTTACGACCGGAAAATGGTGTAATTAGTCGATATTGAGAAATAATACAATAATATAGCAGAAGTAGCAAAAATGCTAAGGGCCCTACGCTTAGAGAAGAAAAGTAGAATGAATGTGGGTCGCATCCCCAGGTGACCAACTTTTTTCTTGTGTTTTCTCTAACTTTATCAACTTATTATCATTCATAACGTAGGGCTTCCTAGTATTTTCTACAAACCTCGCGTAGCTGAATCCGACTCTGAGCAACGTGGATAATTTCAGTCGCTTAAAAGTTTTTGTCGTTACCTTGATCTGTCTTGTGATGGTTAATTATTTTAATTCATAAACTTCTTATGTCATTATATTATGTAATATTGGAGGCATTTTACGTGATGTAGTTTATTATGTACAAGTGAAGTGGATTATAAATAATAACTAAGAACGTGCATTGTCACAAAAACTGCCTGGACTCGGGTTTAACAAGGGAGCCCTCATCTTGTTGAGTCTGTGTCAAATCTTTTAGAAAAATGTTCTAATCACGTGACGCTGGCAGAATTGTGGACGAACACAGTTATGAAATAAAAAGAAATTGTGTATGTAGTTCCGCCGATAGTGATTCTTCATTTAATTATTTTCAGCTTTCGTTTACCGTATGCAATGTGTAATATATTTAATAAACACCGGAAAATGCTAGTATTCATATTAAATTACCTATGTAGAATTTGCAAAAAATAAAGAAATTATGTTTCAAAAGTTCTTACACAAGTTCAAGTTCGTATGGATAAAAATCGCGAAATTAAATTTTCGAGTCTCAGTAATGTGTGGTTTTTTGTATGACAAAATGTTCTGTGTGGCCATCATACATAGTGTGTTTGTTAGCTTGCTAGAGTTTCTGATCTTTTCGGAATTTAGAATTTTATTAGAGTCGTATTTATTTTTATAATATTAGACGTACCTAGATATCACATGGAGAGAATAGTACTTTGTAGTAGTTTTTTGCTTGTGGTGTCTAATTTTATTCTGTTGACTGAAAATTTTGTCTAGTTTCCAATATTTTGAGACTGCTGTATTTTCAAGGACATTTCAAGTCTATTGAGGTTCGATATGGTTACATAAATTACGTAAATAACTGGATACATAAATATTGTGTGATTAAATAAAGTAAACTGGTTACATAAATATTAAATACCAAAATGAAATTGGAAGCTATATACTAATCAAGAAAAAAATGTAAACGTAGTTGGATTTAATTTATTAAAAAAATATAATTTATAACATTGTGATTCTTGTAATTATTTTTAAAATTTTATATATATCACAGCACTTATCTTGCAACACTAAGTGGTGTGTATTCATTTTGTATCAAGTTTTTTATTTTACCTGACTATCACGTTCACACGTGCAAAGTGGATGCGATTTTTTAAATTACAATTTGTATGACGTGCGTCTCGAATTCAGTGTCCGGAAATATGTGACGGACGGATAATTTAGTAAGAACGGAACGGCTTGTTTTCCACTCAAAAATATAATTAATAAGAAACAATTTTTAAACGCAACGTATCAAAGTATTCAAGATTAATAATATCGAAACCGTATGTATTCTATATAAGTTTAAAATATCTAAATAACCTTCAGAGAAATGTGCTGTTATCGTTCTAAAGTTCAGAGAATGAATAGTTTCGTGCAACACATTTAAACTGAATTAATCTTGATACTTGATTTAATAACGTTAAATGAATGTTTTACAAACAAAGAAACTCCGATGTTGTTTTTAAATAGGCTGTTTGATTCATAGTTTACTAATTGAATTAATATTATTAATAATAGACCTTCAATTTTTACCATCAATTTGTGTACTCCAAACGTTTTTACATGTAGAAATCCAACATATACGAAATAAGATTTTTTACTTTATGTTTAGAATATTAATTAATATATCCTTAATCAATCAATACCTTATTCTTTTCTATTATAATTTGCATTTGTGTATTGTAGGACCAATTTTGTTATATAATGCTTTTTTACACAGATTATATCGTCTTCGCATAATGAGATCCGTTTGAATAAATTTAAATTAAATAGTATTTATATTTTTTTTATATTGTATATTATTTCTTAGTTAGGTAGATTCAACAAATTCTTTCAAATTATTATTGTTAAATTAGAAATAGAAAGTATTTTAGTAGAAAAAAAACCAATTGTCTTTGAACAACACTGAGAATTAAGATCAAATGAATTATGTTTTAATTTATTAATTAAGTTACTACGAATTATACATTCAATATTATCATAGCGTATTCTAGAAACTAAATAATTTTCAAATCCATGTGATACAAATGTGTAACAGAGACGTGAAAGTTATATCTAATTACTGCATAGATAGGTAGGGTTAATAAATTTTTAATTCCATTCAATATTTATCGTGTTTTATTTGTTACACCCATACCTATAAAAGTACATTACCTTTGTTAGGTACCTACTGAATTATATCAATAGTTCAGTTTTCCTTATGGTCATGTTGGCAAAAACTGAATTCTGTCAGTTATTAAACTATGCAGTTATAAGGAAATTGCTTGAATTAATGCATAATAGAAGTTTTTATTAATTATGTAGTTTTTTTTTTCAGAATCATCATTAACAGACCGATTTTGCATATTTCTTTTAAATCAATGCTTTTTATAGAATCGATGAATTGAAATGAGAACACAGCATAGATATTAAAGGGTGAAAGGTTAATAACAAGCTGTATTAACACACCTGTTTGCGTCGAGGGTTAAAAAAGTGCAATTCAGTTACGTCGGCGTCTAACGTGGGATTTATAAATCCATCGTCAGTGGTCGCTGTCATGCCGATCTGCTTCATATGTGTCTTCACGTTATGTTTAAAGGACACTGACCAGGAGACAGCTTCACAGTACGGCAAAGATAAGAGTTTGCAAATCAAGTTAACTTGTCAGAATGTAGAAAAGTTGGGTATCCTTACTGCCTTTCCCAGTAGGGATTTAGTGTTGTGTTAATATCTGGCTTGGTCTCCACTTTGATCGGCCAGGGTTTCAATTATACGACGTGCCATAATTTTCGGTTTTGTAGTTGTTTCGAAGTTACGATTTCTAGTCAACTTCGGCCAAAACATCACATAAATATCGGGTGAATTGTAATTATAGTGATATAAAACCTTTTAGATTATAATCTCTTAGAAGTTTAACTAGATTGTCCCGGATCTGAGGGCAATTTACGGAGGCACCAAAGTTGTTTGAAATCTCAAATATATAATGAAATGCTGAAGGGTTCATAACGCACTAATGTTAAGTTTTTACCCGTATTGAGAAAAACTGTAGATTCAGAGTATTTATATAATTGAGCTTTCGCAATTAACAATTAACCTTCAATACCTACATACAACATGAAAATACATCCTACGTGACGTCATAATCTGTTTGTATGTTGTTATCGTTTAACCCATCGAATGTTTAGAGATAGGTAGTTGGGTGGAGAGTCTTTCTGTATCATTATTCGGAAGTTTTTATTATGTCATTGATCTATAAACAAGATGACCATTTTTTGGATCTTTAATAGTAGGTAAGTATTATTTTCCGAAATAAACGAGAAATGAAATAAAATATATTACAATTTTTAATTTCCATTTATTTATTTCTTTCATTATAACTATTTTACCAAAGTATTTCATTGTTGCCTTAAATTATTAGCCGGTATTGCTTATATTGCAGAGGTTATTACAAATTACGCTGCCATAAGCAAATTAATTAAATGATATTAAACACATTCGTCGGAATCTTCTCAGTAAAACAACAAGTCAATAGTAAATAAACCACTCGATGTGTTCTTATACAATATCTAAATTAATTGTGCAAAAAAACATTACTAAATTAGCGTTTCATAACCTTACTAAATAATTATTTTTAGATTCAGAGACTCGAAATGTCTAGTGTCCAAATAAAATGTTTTGAACAGTGAACTATTGTATTGATACCCAATATAAATAACATCGTATTTTAGCTTTTGTTTACAAAATAATGGTTAAAAAAAACTACTTCATAATCATTTTTCACATCGTTTTTCAAATGTAAATTGGATGATATCTATTTTTAAAGCTCTTTCGACTCAATATTTGTTAATTATAACTAATATTGTATACTTTATTTTTAATTTTACATTGATAATTTTAGTCAGTTAAAATATGTAAATTCAAATTAATGTTTCTTCTGTATCAGCACGCGTTCTTCTAGAGTTCACGGAAAGGTTTAGAAACGCTGTTTTAAATTAAAATACATGGTAACACGACTAGGTATAAAAATATCTTTTATTTTCTGAGCAAGACTTTTTCGCATTACATAAAATATTCATCTTTTAGGCCTAAATAGTAAAATAAACTAAACTAAAAACATACATATATATTGATAAATAGAGGACTTAAAAATAATAATATTTGCAGTAGTATTAACGAACGGTAAAGCTTTGTTTTAATCTCGCGAAATATTTGTCATATGGCCGATTTTTCAATCGTCAGATAATCGTTACATAAATTTTTATAAGGAATAATTTAGACGTTTTGGCGTAATGTATGGAAAAACTGTCGATATAAAAAAATCCTCAAAAGGTATCTATTGATTAAAAAATCGGCCCTTAATACTATTAATTATGGCTTTAACAATAATGATTCATTAAAATTTATATAACTGCCTAAGTATTTTCATCTCTGTCTAACGTGCACTCTCGGTAAGGAACCGCACACTTACGGGCAGAGCGCCTTAAGCGTTTGCTATTAAAGCTGTTAAATGACCATAACTCTGAATACATTCATAGGAATTTTTTTTTTAAGAATTTGTTCTCGGTTTCGTATTAAAGCTGTTTGCTTTGTTTTACATATAGGTACTTAGGCATATGAAATCTTGAATGTAATTAAATTACTATCATTTTGTGATTTTAGAGAGATGCAGTATTCCTTCCTTACTTCATTCAAGTTTAGGTCAATCATCATCAACCTATAGTCCACTGCTGGACATAGGCCTCCCCTAATGAGCGCCATAGCGCCCGGTCTTCAGCTTGCCGCATCCAGCATCTGCCTGCAGTCTTACGCAGATCGTCATCTCATCTGGCCGGAGGGCGTCCTACACTACGTTTGCCGAGTCGTAGTTGAGAGTTTAGGTCAATGGACTTTACCAATTCGACTAACGAGGCCAATATAACGGATATAAAAAAAAAAACAAGTTTACTTGAGAGACTACTACTGAAGTTGGTAGTACGAATTTTGATTCATTTCAAATACAGTCAAACAATTAGTATCTACTAAGTAAATTTTAGTACGCCCTCGTTACCGCTAGGGGGCGCTGCTATTTATATGGAAATAAACGAACAGTTTCATTGTATTTAAGAACCATTATGGCAATAGGTAAGTATATTTTATATCCATTGACGAGTTTATTACCTTTTAATACGTTTCATCAAAATCATAAACCAATACGAAGGTAATATTAAAAAGGGAATTAATTATAGGAATAATTCTTCTATTTCATTACACACATTAAGTTTAAAAACTTAATGTGTATTATTTTTGGTTATAAGAGCGTTTGTTATATCATTATCAGTTTGCATAATAATAATAAAAAATTGTCAGTTTTTCTCACTCTGATATAAATTCTTTTTATATTTTTTTTCTACATCTTAATTAATTACTATATAAGAATAATAATTTCAAATTAAAAAAAAATCAGTAAACTAAATCTAAAAAATAATAACGTAAATGCATTTAGACATTAAAAATAATGTTCCTACTACTAAAGTTACCTAATAAAAATCCTGCTTTTCAAACTTTGTTTCAAATCAAATGTTTTGTTCAAAGTTACTTTATTTCAAGTATTACGTAATTAAACTTTCAGTGATAAGCCCCTCCGCCCCTAAAAAATAAGACAAAATAAGTAAATGTTGATTCCACCTCCTAACCTCCAAATGATAAAGGCTATATTTTATTTTTTAATTTCATTAAACATCAAAATAAAATTTTAAAAGATTTAATCTATATACTAACTACGAGTATTACATATGTTGTATGTGAAATGTATGTTTGTTGGAAGTAATCTCTGTGAGCACTGATCTGATTCTAGAAATTTCTTTCACTACGTTTTATTGAGTTATATAGGAGTATTTTTTATAAAATGTTATATTATAAGTCACTCTAATGAAGTCATAAATATTATCTTTATAATTGAATTATAATTTTTTTTCTTAGGTAAGATTTATGTTATTCCCTCAGGCCTGTTGTCAGGAAAAGAAAAAAAAAACAAGTCCCTGCCGCGATGCCGGCTTACGTAATACTTGAATGGCTCCCTTATTTATTTTCATCAAAAACTCGATTTGCCAAATTCATATCTTAAAAGAGAAAATAAATCTTCATCGCTAAAGCATTTTATACATTTTCATATAGTTTCCGAAATTCCCGGGTACATTTAAAACAAATACTGATAAATTTCAGAGAATTAAAAAAAAAAAGGTTAACATATATATCTGCCTACAGAAAAATGCTACTGTATTGAAATAACATTTAATTTTCAAATTATCGTTTAAGAGAATATCACTGTAGTTTAAAAATACCTCATGATTATAAGCCACATATTTATATGTAAAAAAAAACTATAAATTATAGAATAAACGTTTTTGTCATGTAATTTAATTTTAAAATAGCAATACTTCGATTTATTATTCTGCTTAATTATAATTTTTCTTTACATTTACATTCAGTCAAAACTGTCAGTCACGCTTGTCATGTACACACTTTTATATTCATTAAAATTCAACATGAATATTAGTAACTAAAAATATTTGGTTATAAAAAGTATTACATAAATGTAGATTTTTTTTGTTATTACTTTTCGCTAATATGCATTGTAAATGGTAAGAGAAATCATTTGTATGTCGTCTTTCCGTAATATCCTATTAAATTTCATATAATAGAATTCATAAATTATAATAATAATTAATATATATTTAAAATGAGTATTATGATACTTTATTTGTGATTTATGACTATTTGTTTGTCTAAAGATTATTTAAATTGTTGGAATCATAATTGCAACTCTCGTACAATTTTTGATTTTACGTAATTTTATATTCGAGGAAACAATCAATAATATGCGGTCGTTTTTTCGCATTATTTTCTCAACGTCATATCCCAAAATGGTTTAATTTAATAAGTATACACATTTCCAGTCCTATACCTCAAGATTTTGACTGACATAAACCATCGTTTCTCAACCTTGTGAGCAGGACTCATTCGGTGGTCGAGGGGCGCAATTTGTAAAACAAAACCACACATTTTATTTATAGCAAGCTGTGACCAGCGGATTTACCGGCCTACAGATTGTCAGATTAGTAGATGTTTAAGGTCGATGTTCCGCTCCTAACGGTCGTAGCATGATTATAGATGGCCTTAAAAATACAAAAACAATTTTTCTAATCTGACTGTTCGTTCTATAGATTAGCCCGTTTAAACATCAAACAAAAAAAAATCTTGAACGTAGGGTAGTACACGTTAACAGGCTGTTTAAAAAAAATATAAATATACCTTATTACAATTAAAAATTACGAAGCGTCGCTTTGTTAATCGTCCAATGTAAAAGTTTGAGTAACGGAAATTAATTAAAAAAAAAATCTTTTTCGGTTATGCTTATGACATTAAAATATTGAGAATCCGATTACATAAACTATTGTAAGCTTTGTAATACCGTAAAGATTGATTTTGATGTACAGATTTCTGTAGATATGACGCTTGAGAAATAAAGATATCGTATATAATAAATACGTGTCGATATTAATTATAATTATCAAGTGAAAAAAAAGGTCGATACAAATGCAAAGCGGATCTAATTAAAGCTATCGAAAATAACATCACATAATATTACAGCTAGCTGCCTTGTAAATAAGCACTTTCGTTGTCTCGATAAAAGTGCACTTAGTTATATGAGGTAATCTATTAAATATTATACGGTTTATCGTAATTATCATTCATTCATTCATTCATACATACATCAGTGACGTAGCTAGCGTGGGTGACAACCGGGGCGACACATCGCGCTTTTGGGGGCGGCTAGAGAAAATGTAAAATAGACACTTTATTTCGGGGTCTCTCATGTGGACAATCTTTTTTAAATGCATGTTAGCTTCACTCGCTTTCTTTTATGCGGTCGGGTTTCACCCCCAAACGAGTGGCAACCGGGGTAGTAACCGCCCCCGCCGCCCCCTAGTTACCCCTTTATCCATTTAATCATTTTGCATGTTTAATCGACACGCACTTTCGTATCATTCACTACAGTTACACCGATAAGCGAATTTCTATTTACGCAGTTATTTAACATCGCTTGTATTGTAGTTATTTTTTTTAAACTGTCACCTTACAATAAATCGAAGGTTAAAAGTTTAATAAGTTGATGAATACACCTTTGTGATGGGATTTAACTCAAATAGAGCTTTCCTCAACGTTTATTGTAGCCCATGTTAGTGAGATTAATTAAAATAATAATGACATTATTAATTTATAAAAATATCCATAGAACAATTCATTACTATATCGAAATACTTGGGTTTTTGTTTACAAAGTGTAGAGAAGGATTTATATTTATCTGACGTGTCATGTCGTGATGAAGGCTGGCGTGAAGGCTAGCTTTCTTATCTGAATATTGTTTTGTGACGCCAATACAATCGCATAACGTTATATAATTTGTCTGATGTGTTGTGACACGCTTCATCCGCTGTGACGACCGTGATCGGCTCTGACGCGACAAAACACAAGTCATCAGTCACACATTGCGTCACACTAATATAAATCTCACCATAACAATGTATGATAAGATACCATTATGACGCGTCACGATACGACAAGCCACGTCAGACAAATATAATTCCTGCCCAAGATATTTCGCGTCTATCGGGATCTCACGGTTGTTTCGCGATATGTTTGCAATCACTGCAACAGTCCGAGCCGAGGTTCGGCCAATTTGGCACCCTCGGATGTTGTTGCAAAGCTTTCGTGGCTGAGTGCCCTAAGCGCTCGCCCCCAAGCCCGGTAAAGCTGCAAAAGCCTTAAAGGCTCCAGGGCCCTAAGGCTAACACAGTATAGTCAGATCGAAAAAAAAGGTTGCTTATACACATTTTATCCTTCGATTTATTAAGTTATATTGCTTTTATTTTACCTGTTTTAACACCTATTTCTATTGAAAAGTGATTTTATATAAATAATTTCCCTTACATAGTTGCGAATTTTAATTAGAACCCGTATCTTTCCTCGCAGAGAGTTTTTGCCCAATAAATATCCCACATGTCTAGGAGATGCTCTTATTACTTATTAAAAGTAATGGATCGTCTTATCAAATTAACTTCTATCTAAATAAGCGAAAATGCTGGTAAATTAACTTTTTAAACCTCTTGATGATATAGATTATTTATTGGATATATATTGTATTGACTCTTAAGGGTGTTTTCTATCCTACTTTTTTATAATATTTTAACGAGTAAAGCTCTAATTGCTTTTACATTTATCAAGCACCGCCCATTCTCGAATTTCTTCATTATTTATGAAACCTATCTATTCACGCACAAATCGATGCTGCGTGACAATACTTTGATTTCACTTCGTAATTCTACTCATTTCTACGAAGACATCTAACCATTTGGATGACGTAACATAGACGTTATAAACAGGCTACGGGTCTTCAAACGCTTGTGGATAATAAACGTGACTTTAAAAAAAACGAGCGTATAAATTGTTTGTAGTTAAACTTTTTGGGCGCGATGAGAGTAATATTCCAAGGCAATGTTAGTGACACGAAAAGGACGGAAAATAGGTACTCGACCTGAGGGAGATAAAGAAACAATTATGCTGTAAGCCGAGAGCGATAGATGAACGTGATAGAATAAGACAAACGCACGCACGTGCGAAATCGAATAACAAAGACTAGTAAAGTATTAACAAAGACAAGGCGTGTTATTGTTGATTAAAAGGTTCTGCGATGTGTACAGCGTGTGTTTTTTAGGTGCGTTATGAAAAAATTATAAGAGTGATATTTACGATGCGCGCGCACATTGCGTTGTTTGCTAATACTCTCGTTTTATTGTAGGTGAAGACAATAAAAAAAAAAGAAATTCTTGCAAATTAAAAATCATTTTGATGACGTCAAAGAAGTATAACTTCTGACGCGCGTCATCAGTACACTCACTCTTATTTATTTTTTTGTCACAAATCGATGTCCATTGCTAAGTAACGTCGATCGAGCGAAAAACCTCGTGCAAGGGCTCATCACCGAATAAAGCCTTCAATATATACGTGTACACTGTAGCGTAATCAGAATCCTTCGATGATGATCATAGAAGCTAGAGAGCTTATAATAAAAGCGTATATCTGAGTGCTTCAGCTCAGACCGAGGTCCCGGAGTGAGCTCGGTCCGCGTCGAGGGTCACGTCCTCGGGGCTGGCGAGGTCGGCCCGCAGCCTCACGCCGCGCCCTGTAAGGGTCCAGCGGCAAGCAGCGCGCTCACGCCGCGGAGAGACCCTGCCATCAACATCATACCTTTAAGCCCAGCGTCGACCCGAATGTACCAAGGTGGTGTGGGTAAAACATCATAATAAAATCACTGAGCATGGTGGTTTTCTAATGACCGTCTGGCTAGCTACCACTTCCAAGTCAACAGGGCACTTATAGGTGTGTTCCGGCTGCTGCATTTATTAGAGATAACCCTTAGTATTGTAATTAGTAGTAGAAAGGTTTACTACCACTGTGCCACGAGACCTGTCACAAACGCTATTTAATTCCTCTGACAATTAAGTAATATCTAAATAATATAAATATATATTATAAATACCGGCATAGTCCCTCTTCCTCCATCTTCTGCTGGTCCTGCTGTATGTCGTCTTCGTCTTCAACGCTAGCTTCAGAACTGGAACTCTCAGAGCTGCCTCCGCCGCGATATCTCTCTATATCTTCTGTAGTGGAAGAATATGTCTATTTTTATTACAGTTATGCTGTTTATACATAAATCATGGCGGAAGCATTTCGACACTTTTCCAACTTGTATCACGAGGCACTGCAGTGAGTCGGGCTAATAAGTGATCTTGGTTTTTTATACGTGTGAGTTCAAGTTGGGTGTGGCTATTAGTGTTGCAAATTTAATAAAAACGTATTTGGGACAAAAAAAAAGTATTTCTCAAATTAATGTTTATATTCCCTTAAAACATATGTTTGGGTGGTTTTACCAGATGCTAACAATTTTTTTATTGCCTTTGGAAAGACAGGAAATAAAGTATTTTCATGCAAAAGTATAAAATATATTTATTGAAAATAAGGTAGGATACGTTATTACATAACTGGTTTTCCATAGGGCCTTCCGAACTTTGACAGTTGCTAGCGGCCATATTTTTGAAGCTACATCTGTTGAATTGGCTGTCATTTATTCAGTCTCTTTTGCCAAATCACTATGGACGGATATAGCGTTCAACAACACGTGCAAATGATAAAATTGTTTTATCAAAATGGGTGTTCCGTTCGGGCAACGTTCCGCGCGCTTCGCCCATTGTACGGTCGCCATAATCATTCTACAGAGAGGACTATTCGCAGTGTTGTGGATAAATTTGAGTTACTGGTTCAGTAAACAATGAACCAACACTCGTACGACGACAAAACGCAAGATCTGCGGAAAACATCGCCGCTGGCCGTGGTGACAGTGTGCAGGCAGTCGATTTCGCGTCGCTCACAAGAACTCAGCATATCGCAGACCACAACTTAGTGAATTTTTTGTCCGTGACTTGGGCCTGCACCCCTACAAAATACAATTGACCCAGGAGCTGAAGGTGAACGATCATAGATAACGACGTGTGTTCGCTGAATGAGCCCTGGATCAGTTGGAAACTGAATCTAATTTTCGTCCTAAAAGAATGGATACATCAACAAACAAAATTGTCGAATTTCGGATGATATTAGTCCACATGAGATCCAAGAGCGTCCAATGCATCCCAAAAAAGTCACTGTTTGGTGTGGATTTTGGGCTGGCGGCGTCATCGGTCCATATTTGTTTGAAAACGACGTTGGACATCGGCATGGAGCCCTTGAGCCAAGCAGCCGCTCGCGCGATACAAGTGACTCTACACCATACGCGCAACAGTCCGAGCCGAGGTTCGGCCACTTTGGCACCCTCGGATGTTGTTGCTTAGCTTTCGTGGCTGAGTGCCCTAAGCGCTCGCCCCCAAGCCCGGTAAAGCTGTAAAAGCAGTAAAGGCTCCAGGGCACCTAAGGCTAACAGTATAGTCAGTTCAAAAAAAAAAAAAAACGTTGGACAGGCCATCAACTGTCAACTGCGAGCGCTATAGGTTGCTAATTACCAACTTTTTTGACCTGAATTGGATGATATGGACACCAAGGACATGTGGTTTCAACAGGAGGGCGCTACGTGTCACACAGCTCATACCACATTGGGCATTCTAAACGAACGATTTGAGGGTATGGTCATCTCACGTGGAGGTGATGAGAACTGACCATCGAGATCGTGCGATTTGACCCCGTTAGACTATTTCTTGTGGAGTTTTCTTAAGTCGCAGGTCTATGCGAATCAGCCACAAACCACAACGGCTCTCAAAGCCAACATATTACTTATTGAAATAAACTATTTATTGAAATTTTTTTTTTCGGAATTGTGAACTTTTTTGAATATAGTGCTCTTGACCATGGCCAGTCTTTACCGTCTTTACCTCTTGACGGTAAAGACCGTCACACGTTACACTTGAAAAAACATAATTGATCTAAACCTTCAATATATCTACTTATCAACTAACAGTTATTATTTTAAATGAACACCAAATTAAAGTATCATGAAAGATTTAAAATTCACTATTAAATAGTTTCATTTTTTATATTCACAATTAAAATCTTAAAACAACACGAACTCAAACACGACAAACACCTTATTCTATACAGCACATTTTACAAATATTTATAAGTGCGTTTGTTTAGTTCAAGGGCATATTTCTATAGATAAGAGTGAGAGCCGCCGCCCCGTCAACAGTCTTAATTCCTATGTGTGGGAACGAGACAACAAAAAAAATCTTTTCTTTCGATAATCGCGTACAACGAACTTCGACGCGATAGCGAAAATAGCAACGTTTTTTCGATGCACCAAAACATTTATTGTTTGAGTAACGACAGAAACCGCTACTAAGAAATACATCGTTTCGCTACGATATAATAACCCGCTCTCCGCTATTGCACCGGTAGATGGTTAAAATAACTGTCTACGTTGCACAACGACGAAGCCTAGACTGTAGCCTAATGCTAGATCGCCTATACTATTCTTCGTGATTTTGTCTATCATAAACAAAAATAATTTACGAATCAGAGTTTTGGTAGTTTCAGAAATTAGCGTGTTTAAACAAACAAAAACTCTTCCACGTTTCTATATTACAGTATAAATTACATATATAATACTTTTTATCTTACTGTCAGTACGACAAAAACACCGTCTAAACTATTTTATAGGTATATATTTACCTCGTTTTTCGTTGAACTCGGGCGCATCTTCCAAGCTTCTTATTATTTCAGCACACAAATCAGAATCCAGCGGTACAGGGTTATCCGAATCTCTAAAATGTGATAACAAATTTAAATAAGTTTTTTTTTAAATAATTTTCTTTTTCTTTACGTAGAAAGCAGACGTGCAAGCCACTTGATTTTAATAGTACACTGCAGTGTATATGTATATATGAGCACCCTCAAAAGGACCGCAATTCTGAGGCCCTCCTGAGGAGCGAGTTGGACAACAACACCTTCGGACCTGAATGAGTAGCGCTTGTTGTGGCTTTTTCTTTTAATTCATAATTTACTTCACTTGACTCATTATTATCAAATATTGGTGACAGTTTAATTGATACAGTTTGGTTATTTTGCACATATAAAGTGGATTATGGAAACATTAATTTTGAGTTGCCATAAAATCTCCCCAGACAAGGGAGCCACCATCTTATTAGGGCGACGATTGAAAATTGCAAAAAATAGTACGAAGTTGGTCTTAAAAGACGTGTATCCAGTGTCCTCAAAAATTAAAAACAAGAATAAATCTGTTATATGTTTTTGACAGGATCCTGGATTCAGGATCATGTTTTGGTTTGAATTATAACTCATAAACATAAGTTATTTGTCCATATTATATTATATATCATTGATGACAGTTTACGTGATATAGCTTGGTGCAGTGGCACAAACGAAGTGAATTATACATAATAAGTAAGAACATGTATTTTTATTTGCAACAACAACTTTTTGGACTGTACTAATAAAAGAGCTATCAGCTCATTAGAATGATATATTTTAACATTAGAAAAGTAATACGAAATTAGGCTCAAAGGATATGTATCCATAGGACTAAATAAATTAAAAAAGGTACCTGTTATGAAGGACGAGTGCGACATAAGCGGGGTGCGGGACGGGCGGGTGCACGGGAGCGCGCGGGCTGAACGCGCTCGGTTCGAGAGCGGGCGCGGGCACGCGCAGCGCTGGCGCTCCGCCCCACTCGCACCACACGTCTGCACCGAGTACCATTTATTTAACAATACTACGGTCACATTTGAAGTACAAAGGTACTATGAATGCATGGTATGTAATATATGTCTATTTAGTTTCAATATTCATTGTTAGTTAAGGGTAGCGGGGCTGGGGCTGGGGTGGTAGTGGTACTCACAGTCGGCGTGCGCTGCGTGCGCGGGCAGCACGTCCGGCGGGTGCGCGGGGCAGCGCGCGGCCCACGCCCGCAGCCCCTCCCCGCCCTCCAGCGGCAGCCGCGCCTCCTCCTCCTGCAGCGCCACCACCACCTCCGCGTCGAACACCTTCCACAGAAACTTATCATTTCACTATAGTTACACAATCAAGTGAAAGGATGAGAGTTTTGTTATTGATATTAGTGTCCGACCGTAACAAGATTTTTAGCCGAAACGTGGCCTTGGTATCAGTTTCGACCAAAACCGAAATTTATTTAGACTTGTTAAAATTCTATTATATACTGAAATTATTGTACTTTTACTATCTTTTACACATAAATAGACAGATAAGTCGTGTTAAATCAAATAACAAAAACAATCACTAAAGTATGTAAAAAATAATATATATTTTGTTATACAAAAGTAATAAATTACTCTTGTCAAATTACGTAAATCAACAATCCTAACTAATATTATAAAGGTGAAATTGAGTTTGTTAGTTACTTAATCACGGAAAAACGGCTGAACGAATTTGGATAAAATTGCCATTAGTTTATAATTTGGATTAACACATAGGATACTTTTATCCTGGTAATAATAATTTTTGTAGTTCACGCGAGCGGAGCCGCGGGCACAGCTAGTTAGATATGAAGTTAGGACTTCTAATTCATTGAGTACTTAAAATTTTAATTGCTTTTACAATATTTTTAAGATTTATTTACTATTAGCTTCTGCCTCCGACTTCGTATGCATGGACTTCAGAATTGGACCTTTATCGGTATAAAAAGTAAAAACCGATCAGTTACCAAATTTTATCCAAATCCGTTCAGCCGTTTTTTGGGTAATTGAGTAACAAATATACAACATATGAAAAATTTGATAAAAAAAATTCAATGTCTCTCCGGGTTTGTTCGCATAGTCTATTAAAATCAAAGAAAAATTCGAAAACGGAAAATAATTGAGTTACCGCTTAAATTAAAATATAAATACTTTAAGAGCTACAATATAAATAGAGAAGAAATATGAAGTATTTAGTCATATCATCTCATTTAGGTATATAAGCGAGCCGTATCCCGAGTCACGACAGTTCTATTTCCGAAATGCGTAATACAAGAAGACCGGTTGATAGTGAAAGTACATTCGAAGAGCGATTTGTGAGTTGGTATTTTAAACTGTATTTTGGAGTACAAATAAATTGTTTAGGTGAAATGTAACGGTATTTAACGGTACCGTAACAATGTGCAGAGTGTGTAGCGTACCTCGGAGAGCGCGTTGGCGGCCAGCGCGTGCCAGTGGCCGCGGTCGAGCCCGCGCTGCGCCCACCACGCGTCCTCGCGCGCCGCCGCCGCGCACGACGCGCTCAGCTCCGCCGCGCAGCCCTCGATAGCGACCTCGCACGGAACAACATCAACACACTTATGGACCCGGACCCGAGACCGCATCGTTATCGGTACGTATATTAAGGTAAAACCACCAGTAATTGACAAACTTCCGAATAATGATACAGAAAGACTCTCCACCCACCTATCTCTAAACTTTCGATGGGTTAAACGATAACAACATACAAACAGATTATGACGTCACGTAGTATGTATTGTCATGTTGTAAGGTAAAACCACCAGTAATTGACAAACTTCCGAATAATGATACAGAAAGACTCTCCACCCACCTATCTCTAAACTTTCGATGGGTTAAACGATAACAACATACAAACAGATTATGACGTCACGTAGTATGTATTGTCATGTTGTAAGGTAAAACCACCAGTAATTGACACTGCACCAATTGTTGACACTCTGACGAAGAAAATTAAATATTTGATACTAAATTGATTTGAAGTCTTGAGTTTGTTAACCGACTTTTATAACTGACTGTACCTATATGTATTTATAACATTAAAAATATATCAGTAATCAGTGATTTTGGCCATCTCGATCTTTGGCTTCCTTTTTCTTCTTAATATTTAATTTTCTTCGTCAGAGTGTCAACTATTGGTGCAGTGTCAATAACTGGTGGTTTTACCTTATAATGCAAAAAAAAAAAAAAAAATTTGAATGAAACCTTCATTAACCGTTTATAATTGCAATTTTTAATCTATGTTGAGTTCTTATATTTCATTGATGACAAATGACGAGAGTTTTTAGCGGGATCTTAGTCTCTTATGTAGATTTTGATTTTTATTCATAAATTTGTGTTATTTAACACTGTTTTTTTTATTGTTATAGGTTTTGACGTAGTGGCCACAATCTCACCTGATGTTAAGTGACGATGTGGACCAAGATGGTAACACGCTAAACCTAGTGGAAGACTGGGTCTCAAGTGCAGCTGCTGGAAACACACCTATTGGTGCTTGGCGACAGATTTTCAAGTTGAGGGTGGTAGCTAGCCAGGCGGGCATGAGAAAAAGCCCTACCACCATGCAATGGTTTCCTTCACCGAAAACTCAGGCTCATTGCAGGGATTCGAACTCGCGTCACTCGACGCGAAGTCGTACATGCTACCACTGGGCCATCATCGCTTCTGTAGCACAGGTGGTATTTTGCATAATAAAGCTTCGAAAGAATAACTTGGAACATGAATTCGGAGATGCAACAAATACGTTCGGGAAAGTTCTAACAAGGGATTTCTTCACTTGATATCGACAGTAATGGTCTTCAATAAACCGGAGTAATTGCAAAGTTAGAAAAAGAAGAGGAAAAAAGACGTGAAATAATAGCAAAGATTTTTAGAATTTAACTTGTTCGTCACATTATGCACTTGTGTTTCGCACACATTGCTACATTCATGCAATGTAAATGATTTCAAGTTCCTCAGTCGGTACATATATACTATATTTTTTATTCCTACGCAGTAAATTGACAATCACTATTGTCAAACTTGAAAGTAATGTCGCTACATTCATTTTTGTAGTGTTGCTTTATCCCTTTAAATGGTATCAACGCAATCGCCTACCGAGCGTTATCTTCATTTAGCATAAGGCGTGATTTTGATTATTCTATATTATCTAAAGTAAAAAAAACCCATCGCGTAAACTGTTATATAAAAGGCTAAAGCAGTAGTAGTAAGTACCCTGAGGTCGTGCGCGGTCATGCGCACCCTCGCCCGCGCCGCGTCCGTGAGCCCGAGCGCCAGGTCCTTCCTCCGCGCGGACACCTTCTCCCTCAGCGACTGCGTCAGCTCCGCGCACTCGCGCTCCACCTGCCGGTACGCTCCCGTCTGCGAACACATACACACGCACACACACACTCACGTGCACATCCTTGGCCAAGGCATAACGGTAAATTATTACTTTCCTTTAAATTTATTCTGGTCCAGACCATAACGGTAAATTATTATTTTCCTTAAATTTATTCTGGTCCAGACCATAACGGTAAATTATTATTTTTCTTTAAATTTATTCTGGTCCAGACCATAACGGTAAATTATTATTTTCCTCTAAATTTATTCTGGTCCAGACCATAACGGTAAATTATTAATTTCCTCTAAATTTATTCTGGTCCAGACCATAACGGTAAATTATTACTTGCCTCTCAATTTATCAATTACGAAACGAGAAACAAATCGGCCAAGTGCGAGTCGGACTTCTGCACCGAGCGTTCCGATCCACGACACAGTATATTTGTATCATGGATTCATTTGAAGAATTGTGATTTTCTTCATTCATTTCGGTATCATTAGCTCGAACCCGACTCAATTTAAATTTAGTTTTAAAGTATTGTTAAAATCACTTAAACTCACTCATGTTCAAGAATAACCTATAATGTTAGCATGAGAAAACACGCTTACACATTGATACACACGTAATGTATTGAGTGTGTGCAGAAGGGAAAGGATCGTTTAGAATAAATACTGAGTCAGGAAGAGCCGACCAGACGCGACGTTGGCTAAATTGCACGTAGCGACGTCCAAACACACCATTAAATGTTTCACACAAAAAGAACTATACTATAACCCAACAGAAATAGATGAGGGCAATAGAATAGTGCACGCAGGCACGAAGTCAAACAATACCAACCAGTTAAGTATTACAAAAAGACAAGGTGTGTTAGTGATTTACATTTAAAACGGTGTAACATTGAACCGTCGCCCATTCGAAAGCAAAATGAATGGAGGCAACTTGTTTTACAAAAAGTGAACGCGTTTGAGCATCAAAGAAAACATGGTCTAGACTCCAAACGTGACCATCTAAAAAATAAAGTGCCTTCAATTATACAATATAACATTGTAAACGGTACCCTAACGTGATCTTATTGTGCTCGTAAAACCAAACTAGGATAATAGGGTACGTAAGTCATTATTTATGGGCCAAATATCTCAGGCCTTGGTTGGAATCCTGTCACTGTCCTGTAGTTATGGTGAAATTAGCCACACGCCAGTGAAGCTGGTACACAATTCGGATACTAGTAGTGAAAATAGTGCTGCTGACCACGACCAGACCGCTATATACCTATATGACAGTCGAACTGGTGACAGGCGATACAGGCCTCTTGTTTTATAGTAGTGAAGATATGTAGTCGCAGTATACCTTCGCGATCTGCACGGAGAAGGGCCCGAAGCAGGCGTGCACGAACTGCCTGTAGTCGGCGAGAGGGCGCTCGATGGCGCGCTCCGTCTCCGCGGCCCACAGCGCCAGCGCCTCCAGCTCCGCGCGTGCGCACACGCATGCCACGGCCTGCGCGCACCTGCGTGCCCACCATCTCGCCATTATATACTGTGTAAACTCTATATAACGAACCTCCATTTAACGAAAACTCCTTATAACGTAGAAATTACTCATTTCTTTGATTTACGTAGTGATTCAATTTTTTTATACATTGAAACGCTACATAGCGTGAACTGCATACCATTATGTGGACACCAATCATATTGATTACAATGAACTTTAAACACAACAATAAGACAGAGAGTAGGAATTATTTCGTATCTACATTGGGATTTTAAGAAATGTGTTCATTAGTTTGTTGTAATTGCCTAGCACATGTTTGCTTACTTTACTTTGCCGATGTTGCGCTGTCTTTACGTTATCATATTTTTAAGTTACTTTCAAACTTTTGAATTTAGTCAATTCTCATACAAAGTGCCTGTCACTGTTGCTACACTACTGGCAATCGCACTGGAGTTCACTCTGGTAAAATTTACTCATATCTATGCCACCCTTTATATTAACTAGATTCAACATTCGTTTTCTTCTCTTAGCTAGTGTTCTGCCCATTCCTATTCAAACATGTCGTCGGCTCATTTTCCAACATCATGTAATTTTAGGACGTAGGGTATGATGCAATGTTAGGTATATATCTCACGAGGTGTCTAATATAGCCTGCTCTGTGTGTCCTCTCTATGAGTGAATGTTCGATACAATGAGACCGGTATATTATATTGTGTGTGTGTTTACGTGATCTGGTAGTAAGTCTTCGCGTGCAGGCCGGGGCCGCGCACGCGCCTGCAGAAGGCGGAGTCGTGCGCGGGCACTCGCGCCGCACGCGCTATGACCGCGCGCCACGCGCCCGCCTCCCACACGCCGCGCGCCCACCACCACACACCGCCACCTGTACGCATTTACACTACTGTGTCGGTTTCGTCGACACTCTATACTACTATAGTTATCGCCAACAGTCTATAGTACTATAGTTATTGTTTACAGTCTATAGTACTATAGTTGTCGTTGACAGTCAATAGTACTATCGAAATGACGATTGAAAAAACTAAGATTGCGAATATTTTTCAGATATTTACAGTTTTTAACACTTTATATACTGAAAATAATACCCGTGATATTAGTATTTATTGATTATTAAACCTTTATTACACATTTTTAAATTTGAATAAAAATATATACCACATAAACGGAACGTTATGCACATGACGTCACAATTCAACAAATAAAACTAAGGTTTTATGTTATTGGGACCGTGAATATTTTCGTATGCATTTAGTAAATCCTGTTGTTCTGACATTACAAACAGACACTTCAACTATATTATGTGTATAGATATAAACTATTAAATTCAAAGAAGTTTCACTTCGACTACGTGTAAAGGTTATACGCACAATTTTTCTCAATATAGTAGAAATAACATAGCAATTTAATAAAGTCAACAATATTATTTAAACTAAATATATTGTTTATCATTAGATATCTGTCACAGTTGTAATAACATGCTTAAATATTTATCTTAAGATATATGTTATCATCTCAATACCGTGTATATCCGTGCACACCCGCCGCCCCGCGTCCCGCAAACCATCAGGAGGGTCGCGGTTACAGCGGTCGGATTATAGTTGCAGAGATTAGCGCGTTGAAATAAACAAAATAGTAATAATAATAATTCCTTAAGCTTTACAATATAGGAAAGTATTAGGTATGTATAATGGAGTAACCAATCAATAGAAGAAGTGCGGCGACAGGGCAGAGCGCTAACGCCACGAGGAGCGCAAGCGCAGGCTGCAGCAGGCCCAGCACAACGATACGCCAGACGACAACCTCGATTAATGGAAACCATCTGAAATAATAATTTTAGCGCATTATTATTATTACTTTAAACCACGGCTATTGGCTCATGGTTTGCACATTTTGTTAACCTTTAAGACAAGGTATAACCACTATAATACTAAGTCATGAAACATTTTGGAAAAACGGAATAAAAATTTAAAAAACAGTGACGGTACAAAAGGTCGGGGTAAAAAAATGTTATGAACTTGAAAATGTTCGATGAAATCATGGTCACGTTATGGTTTTTTAAGTTAAACTCCTCTATACTAATATAATAAAGCTGAAGATTGTTTAAACACCCTAATCTCTTGAAGTACCAGTCGGATTCATAATAACCAGATACATGAGGAACGGTGTTGGCTATATTACTTCACGCTGCGACGCTAAGGACCGAAGCAGTAACTATGTACATCAAGTAATCTTGCAAGCTGAAAGGAACAACGGTAGGGCTACGCGGGCGCGCTGGCGGCGGCGCCGTGGGGCACAGCTAGTGTTATAATATGGCCCTATATTGTGTCATACTGGTGGTATGATACACCTATGATACTACATACTTTGCCTATCGTGTACAAGTGAAGTAAATTATAAATAATAACTAGAAGTACGAATTTTAAGTTGCTACAAAAACTCTCCAGACGGTTTTAACAAGCGAGCCGCCTGTTACAGCTATGTTTGAACATTACAAGAATAATTAGAAATATATTATATTCACGTGACGTTGGCAGAATTGTGGATGAACACAGTTGTTATTAAATAAAGAGATGAAGAAAGAAGACCTGTTGAGGGAGTTAGCGTCGGGGCAGTCGAGGTCATAGAGCAGCGCGTTGGAGCCGTGCAGCATCAGCGCCAGCGCCGGCGTCAGCAGCGGCACGGCGAGCGCTGCGCACGCGCTGCCGGCGCACGCCGCCAGCGCCGCCGCGGGGAACACGACCAGCAGCGCGACGGACCCGAGGCCGCCCACTACTCCGTAGTTCCACGCGCGGTTCGCCTGCCTGCTCAGACCTTTACCTAGCAGACCTGTACCCAGATCACTAATTCTATATTTCTTGACCACATTATTGCTCTTTTTTTATCGTTGTATTTTTGGCTCAGTGGCCACAATCTCACCTGATATTAAGTGACGATGTGGCCCAAGATGATAACAAACTAAACCTAGTGGAAGACTGGCTCTCAAGTGCAGCAGGTGCTTGGCGACAGATTTCCAACTTGAGGTTGGTAGCTAGCCAAGCAGGCATTAGAAAAAGCCCTACTACCATGTTATTCGAACTAATGTCAATCGACGCGAACTCGTACACGCTACCACTGAGTCATCATTGCTTCAATTGTTTCTAGCTAAGCCAGGGTTTCTCATACTGTAACCCCCTGCTAAAAACCCCAGCCGATAGCGAACCCCTTTAAAAAAACCCCGCCGTAGAACGGAATACGGTCACAAGCGTGCGAACATAACATTAGTCAAGCCTGTTGCTCGTGGAAATTAACTATTGCGCCATTATAACGCAACTCATGATGCGAACCCCTTACGATCAAATGGTGAACCCTAAAGGTTCGCGTACCCTACTTTGAAAACCCCAAGCTAAGCTATCTGATGAAAATCAAAGAGGTTAGAGTTCAATATCTTGAATGTTCAAGTTAAATTATCACTGAATCTTGACTACAACGTATATAAAAAAAAACTCTTGTGACTCTTAGCGATTTCGAGATCAACTTTTATAAATCTAGTTACTTGTTTGCTTGTCGACTTAGGGACAGAGAATGGAAGAGTCTGATAAACTATAAGTAGGCCAGGGTATTATTATTGCTCGGTGTTAATCCCAAAACATGTAAAAGCCATTTTATGCTTGAATGCCTTGAACCAACGTCAAAGACGAATGGTCACTGGAGCCTTAGCAGTACACGGACACTACAACAAACATGTTTTTAATATAAATGTAACAGAAAGCTCTATACGGAGCGTGTATGGGTAAGAAATAGCGCCAGACAACATACTCTTGAAATGCAAAGAGTTGACCCAGTATCGGGTCAACCCAATACACCGAAATCTCTTTCGGAGATCTTTAGCAATATCAGGTGACTCGTAGACTTCCTGGAAGATTTGGGCTGGCACGATATAAGTCGGCCACAATCGCGCAAAATTAAGCGCACATAGACGTCAGAGTTGCGGTAACAATGCTCGTAAAAAAACTGAATTGCCTCCATCATGGTAGGTTTATAGCGCAAGACACATTCAAATCTCATCCCTAAGAGGAAGCCGTTGCCTTTGGGTCGTACATTTTTATCCTCAATCGAAGCCAATAACCTATGTTACCGCCATTACACAGGTTGCTGTCAAAATATTTAGTACATGTTTTAATGGAAATAAAATAAAAATAACAATCATACCGGTATCTGGTTCGGTCTCGAAGCGCGTTCTCTCCTTAGAGACGTGGCGCCAGAGCGCGAGCAGCCGCGACCACATGGTCTGGGTCTCGCTGCTACGCTTCGGGTATAGGGTCCCATTTACCTGAATTATATTATATTACGTCCTTACCTAAGAAATAGCCGATTTTCGATATTGACTATTGCGAATATTGATATCTTCTAATTCTAAGTAATATTAATTTAATAATATAGCAATGACATTTCTTTTGAAAGTCACTTTTATTTCGCTGTTTGATTTTTCTCTCATAACGATCTTCTTTGGGATCATGAAAAAAGAAACGAACTGAAAGCCGTCATAGCAGCAGATTCACCTTTAATAAAGTCGGAATTAGCAACAGTAGTCCATTTACTTCAAATTAAAAAGGTAAAAAAGCCCGGAAAGTGGGTACCGTATGAACTCACTGAGCAACAACAACAACAAAATCGCGTTGAAGCTTGCTTTAACTTGTTGAATAGTTACTCATAAGGGGGATTCTGAATCGGATTATCAGTTTTATGAAAAGTGGATCCTATACGATATTGCAAAAGGTCCGTCGCACTGGTTGGACTCAGGGGAGGCGGCCAAGCCATGTCCTAAACACAAATCGAGTCGAAAGAAGTTGCTTGTGAGTGTATGGTGGACTTGTGCCGGCATTGTTCATTACAAAATCTTGAGAACTGGCACAAAATTACTGTAGAGATGTATTTTTGAAGAATAGCAAATGATTATAGACAAGTTCACAATCAGTACTTGGCAATTGTTCTAGTGAACTCATTCTCAACAACGCACGCACAACCATCTGTCTCAAAACTACAGGAGTTACTGGAAGGTCTCCGTCACCCACCATATCTTGCTCCAACTGATATCCAATATTTTTTAAAGAATTTGGATAGTTTATAACTGAGAAAAAATTCAAAGCGATGAGGCGGTTAAAAACGCCTTTACAGAGTTCATTGAACCCCGCTAATCAGTGCACGTGCACCCGAGTGACGCATGTATATCGTCAGTTTTTTACTACCCTGCTATACAATGTAATATTAACAAACTGTCTCCGTCTACGTGAACCTGCAATACACTCCACTTATAAATACCGAAGAACATGCTGTTGGTCAGTTTGAAGAGTGACTAGTGAACGTCAGGAAGGAACGGGCAGCACCGGTCACGAGAACAGGTCTTGATGTGTTCGACCATATTGCTTAGTAGCCACGTTAACAGACTTCTAAACACGGAGTTTAGCATGTATTTGTAGATTATATTAATATGAGGTAGTTATCTGACATTATTTATTTTATAACTCGTTATGGTTGTTAACTAATCCATATTTTACAAATTTTCTTCATGGTACATAGCAAAACACATGTGTTTACTGGGTAAAAAAAAATCATGTAAAAGAGTGAAATCGTCGTGTGTAAGAGATACGTCGTACCTGTGATAGTTCCAAGTCCGGTATGAAGGGTTTGACGCAGACGAGCGTGCGGAGTGAGAGCGGTGAACACCACGGCACCATCACGCCGAGCACGTACATCATGTTCAAACTCCAACACCATATCCTGAGATTATAATCGTGTGAATCGATTTAACAGACCGTAATGTTTAAAAAATTTACTATTTTCGAACATTAAAGATATATATGGAAAAAATCTACAATCCACTACAAACACATCGAGTACAAACTCAAGACATCACGGAACACGCACACGTTGAAACCGTCTGATTACGTAAGCAAGCGAATAACAAAAAATAGTACACTTCTCCTTTCTTTAATTGACAAGGTTATTCTAGAAATTGCGATCCCTTGTTTTTATTGAATATATAAGCAAGCCATATTACCGCGGATGACAGTTTTGATATTTTGCCTTACTTTTGGCACGTTTTAAATGATGTACCTTGATTATTGTGCATAACAAACGAATTTGAAATATTAATCCAAAAAATTAGTTACGAGTTGGCTTAGAATTTACCTGAAAAAGTTTTAGTAACATGGCCACCACATTATATTAACGTGATTTCATTAATTAAAATGGTTTAGATATTAAAGAAGAACGAAGACCGTTATCGAATTAAGTTTGCTATTGAAATAAAACATGTCACTGGTTAATGCTTCTGCGCCGCCAGACGATGAAAAAAAATAATGCTGATCGCTGGGACCGTGTACAACAATACCTGTAAGCGAGGTTGAAGAGTCGCCAGGCGGGCCAGCGTGTCGACGAGACCAGCGTCGCGTCGCGGTGCAACAGGAAGACGGGGTGCGCGGGGTCCGAGCGGGGCGTCGTGTCGGCGGGGGGCGGGCGCGCGCTCAGCACGGTCGGCAGCCGCTCGCCGCGCCCGCGCCAGTGCCGCACCACGACCCACCGCCGCGGGGACCACACGCGCCTCGCCCACTCGAACTCGCGCACCGGGCTCTTCGCGCTGCGCAACTCCTGGACAGATATGCTGTCTCACTCTCTCATTAGCGCTAATGCTAGCGCACCCTACCAGGTTGTTAAAGCCAGACTGCTGTAAACGCGACCCTACTAATTGTTTGCGGGACGGCGGGTGTAAACGGATATACACGGTATTGAGATGATACCCTATAGGGTATATCTTAAGATATATCTTAAGATCAATAGTTTATGCATGTTATTGGAACTGTGACAGATATATAATGATAAATAGTACATTTTAATGCACATAATATTATCTTAATTGAAATGCTGTAACAAAAATCTAATATAATGAAAAAAAATACGTGTAACCTTAACACGAAGTTGAAGTGAAACTTCCTTGAATTTAATAGCGTGTATTGACAATACAATTACTTAATAACGCGCTTAAGCATTGTTTCTGTTTGACTGTATAGTTTTTCTAAATGCAGCGTCCGTAATTCCATCTTGGTAAAATAATCTCATGTGTAGCAGTCTCAAAAAAAACCGCCTAAGAGACTAGCTTATTGGTCGGTATGTCCCCCCAGCCTCCCGCGTTCTGCACAGCATCAGGAGGGTCGCGCTTACGACGATCAAGCTATAGGACATGATAAGAGATCGGCCGGTGTAAATTCAGTAATCAAGTAGGGTGTTAAGGATCTGTGCCCGACTAGGTTGCGACCACCATGCACATGTTGATAGACCCATCACATTGTCACATTTCGGCATCAGCCAGTGTATATCCAGCTGCTGAGAACATAAACAAAAGAGTTATAATTTGATGTTGTTACAACAAACCTTCATCAAGAGCGGCTCGCGATCTCTCAGGAACGCCAAATCTCTAAGCAGAAAGTATCGATGTTGGTAGAGTTTGTGCGCTTGCATCGCTGCAGCGGCGTCCTCGAGCGCTGTCCATCTCAGTTCGTTTCTAAGCCGTTGCGCTGCAGCCGCTAACTTCTCGTTTCGCCACGCATCCGCTCGCGACAGTATGGGATGCGAGGCGCACATCCGCGCCTCGGCCAGGGCGAGACCGGTTTCCAATTTACGTCGAACTCCTTCTTCAGCTCTAAGAATTGTCAATAATATGAGTGAACAATTAAATTACGGCACGAAATTAATTACTGCGTAAAAACGCGTGCGGAATCGTGGGGCACCGCTAGTTTATTTATCACTTACGTGACCCCACGCACGTTTCACAAGAATAGAACGCCTATCAGGTCCACATTTTATAATTTTTTAACACAACAACATCATGTATTGTGGATATGAATTATTTTTGTCAATAAATATAGAATTTGCTAACAACTACAGCGCCATCTATTGGCAGGGACGTATTAAAAAAATCTATTTAAATATCCAAAATAAGCGGAATTCAAACTATCGACCACTCGTGGGAACTGCGTATGAAGTCTGGTCATCTTAGACCACTAGGCCAATCCGGCGACGATCACAATCATGAAAATCAGGACTTGCATTAACTACGCATAATGTAAATATATTCTATCTCATTCTCTCGTAGGCTAAATCCTATAGATGTATATGGTTGTCTCTTATTATTGTCGCTTTTTCGTTTCATCGAGTTTCAAATAACAAGGGTGCTAAACAAGTTCACTTCAAAAATAGTTGGTGCCCATGTGTACCTGGCGAGTATGACGTAAGCTCTGAGCTGAGCGACGAGCAGGTCCGTGACCCCAGGGCCGAGCTCTTGCAGCTGGGCGGAGGCCTGCACGCCGTTGCAGACGCGCGACACGTACTCGCGCATTGCAGACTCGCGCACCTCCTAATACGCAATATCACCAAGACGTTTGTGTCAGCAGGACCGAGTTTCTGGCAATTATCTTTTAATTCATAAAACTATGTTGTGTAATATTGGTGGAAATGTACCTCTTCTATATCCTTGATAGGCATTTTCTCCTTTGCTAGGTGAGCCGCTCTCTGCTCCCTGAAGTGCAGGAACCAGCCCCGAGACTCCCGCTCCAGCACCGCCTGGAGCGCGGGCGCAGCGCTACGGATCACTTCCCGCCGGTACAGTCGGAGATCTATCTGCACATTTCAAGTACTTCTCTATAGGTGTTATTGAATAAGACCAACTTTTGGGTCATATGACCACTTGAAAGACTAGACTGTTTCAAGCAGATATGAAGATCTGAGAGCCTAAACTATGTAAACATACTTGCAGATATGAGGGAGTTTTAAAGCGAATTTGACGACCTAAGAGACTGTCGTTTCTAAAACATATAAGGCTAACGTCTTTAAAGCATATTTGAAGGTCTGATAGCCTAAACTCTGTAAAGCATATTTTGAGATCCGAGAGACGAAGTTATTTAAACCATAATTTGAATAGACTAAACTCTATAAAGCAAATGAGAGAGACTCTTTAAAATGTTTCTTTTTTGTTGTCAAATTCAGGAAAATGAATTGACTTCAACTTATTGTAAGTAAAGCACACACCTGAAACAGTGTCGTCTTTGAAATGTTTTATTTAAAATCTAAATATATGATTGTTTCCTTAAATGAGATTTCGCCATACTGTGACATATTTTAACTGTCTACACTAAATAATACAAGTAATGGTAAGGAATAATTTTGATTTACTAGATTTTTTAAATAAGTGTTTAAGACGGCAATATGTTGATACGGACATTGAGTTAGTATTACCATTGAAGACATGATGCGTAATGATAGTGATGTGTGTGTACCTGCGTGCGCTGAGGCGTGGTGTAGAGACAGGGCACGGGGGGCGGGGCGCGCGACTCGCGCAGGTCGCGCTTCTCCGCGGCCGCGCGCCGCGTCGCTCGCCAGACCCACGCACCGAGTGCTGACACATCCTCCTGCTGTTCCGGCTACACGCAAAATATAACGCATTCAATATTATCAATAATATTTTTTTTTTTGAAGTGAAACTTCTTATGCGACTTCCAACGCGTTAAACGTTTAACGCACATTATCGGTCTCTCCTCTTTGTGTGAGCCAGAGCTAGACAGCAAATGTCGGTGTGTATGTATATTGCACGCTGTTTAAATAAAACGTAAAATATCTTTTAAGATGAAGTTTCACTTCTATCGTGTGTGAAACTCACGCACACCTTTTTTTTAATTATAAAATTCATAATAGTATATTATTTTTACAAAGTAAGTGAAACTAAAAATTAAATTATTATTTTTTACATTCCCTAACAATATAATTGACGTTGGTGTCTGTACTATTCGTAAGACTGTATCACACATACCCGCGCCACCGTTCGACGTTACTAAAACAATTAAATAAACTTGAGACGATGAGAGAGGATTAACTATTAGTAAGGACTGTGTTGGTGCTGGGAGTGTGATACAAGTCTATATTTTTGAATGATGCATGTATTGTGTGTGTAAGTATGTGAATATCCAATGTGTAAGTAGGCACAAATCAAGACAAGTAGACAGGACCAAGGACAAAAACAACAAAGGTTTTTTTTTAATTCACATGGTTGCCGAAGCTATCTGCTTATCTCAGTACAGAATCACGCGAGGTCTGATTTACGAAGTCCATGCCACACGGTAGCACCTGTGTTATCAGGAACAAAAATCTTTCCAAGTTCTTTCCTTAGCCATACCATGAGAATGTGCAATGGTCTCCCAGCCAATGTGTTCCTTCTTCCTCATGACTCAATACCATCAAACGAGGCCTGAAGAGGCATTTCAGAGGGCCAGGATGTCGGCAACTACTGCTGATGCACTGATGCACATTAATTGATGTACAATAACTTTGTCAAACTAGTTATTACAAAAATGACGCAAGGATTAGCAAGCTTTCTTGTTAAAAAAATACAATCCCTAAATATATGTATCGAACCTCCAATATTGTTAGTAAATTATTCATGTATGTACAAACCTTACAAATGAGCTCGGCGACTAAATAACGCGATCTCTCCTCGCGTATTTTCTTATCGAGGTCCCGGGCTTCCATCCAAGGGAGACCGATGAGCAGGTCGAAAAGTCTGTGGACATATTCAATATCAATAACAAGGTTACCATGATCAGTTGGTGCTTGCATTAGATACATTTGTTTATACTCAGAATTAGCTGTGCCCCACGGTTTGTTAAATTCATTCGACCAAATCTCAACTGCGCCGCCGCCGACACATCTGTGTAGCTTATCATTGTTCTTGCTTCCCGTTTTTGCCTACAGCATGTCCGATTGTTCGTGGTCGCTCCTTAGGGTTATAGCGTGAAGTTATATAGCCTATAACCTTAATGAATAAATAGGCTATAAAATTAAAAAAAAAAAAAGTAAATTTGACTGGTTGTTCCAGAGATTAGCTTGTTCGAATACACAAACAAACAATCTTTAGAGCTTTATAATCTATAAATATAGAAGCTAATATAATACCACTCATCACGAGATCTCCGAATCTATATGTCTGATTGACATGGAATTTATCATAGTTACTCCTTTTGTAATGAAGACACTCACTAAAACGGATTTTGGAAAATTCCACCTCTAAGAAAGAAAAATAGGGGTTGAAAGTTTGTATGGGACGGGTGAAAAATATTGTCTTTTGACTTGAAATTTTATACTATTGTTTGTTGAAAAGTAATTTGTATAACATAATTTATATATAACTCAAAAACCGCTTGACCAATTCTTATAAAGTTTTGTACACGGAAAGACACTGGCCAATTTAAGAATTTTCAATAACACTTTTAGAAATCCTAAAAAAGAAAATTCCAAACGAATACATCTTTATTAATTGTTCTCCGATTTTAATGAAATTTTGTACACGGGAAGTACATTAGTACATTCCAGGCTGACTGATAGGCTATAAGAATAATTGTAATTAATAATTTTATCAAAATTTCTAATGTTTTTTTTTCTCATCCGATTTTTATGAAATTTTGTACCTACACGGGAAGTGTACATCATTCCATGATTGATGTGCTATAATAATACATTTAAAAAGTATATAAAATATTTTCATTAATTTACAACCAATTTTGATGTAATTGTAAATTGTACACGGGAAGTATATGACATTCTCCAATTGATGCGTTAAATAAAACGTGCGTTAACATGCGTTAAATAAAAATTACGTGTTGACAAAATTACTGCATAAAAAACGCGTGCGAAGCCGCGGGCACAGCACTAGTATTAGTATAAATTAGACCATATTCACATATGTTATTAAGTAATAGTGTAAGCGAAGCTTAGAAAGTAAAATGTATTTCAAGTACATCTTTTATCAACCTAAAACGTTGTCTAGCTAAGCTAACACTAGAATTTTATTTGCCAATATTGTGACTTCTATAAAAAGTTTATCAAGTCTGTTAGAGGATCTCAACCCATCTATATACCGCACTAATGCACTTAACACTGAGGGCATCACTTCAATGACACATAGTACATGATAATAAGAATACCATCCTAACTCATTTAGTCATTGTTATCAGAAGAGTCGTTTTAATCAATTTCATGTCTTTTTTAGGCATTAACCTATTTTTAAAAGATATTTCGACTCGATATATGTGACTTGTAAGTTAATGATACATGTAATATATTTTTTAAACATGAAATTACATATATTTTTTAAATAAATATGCATCTATTAGTCGTAGGGATAGTAAATAAATAAAAAATAAAATAAAAAAAGGCTGTAAAAATAAAATATATATAATTTTTTCTGTACTTGCTTAGCATATATCTTGCTTAGCATCTATTGTAATTATAGTTACTATGCGTGATATTCATAGTGATTATTTATATTGGGTGTCAATATATTTGATGGACACTGATATATAAAACGACTGTTTTCATTTACAAATAAACTGTTTAGTCCATACAACAATAATTGAAAGTCATAGAATAAAATTATGTTTACCTGTGCAAACCACATAGCAAAGAGTTTAGTCCGGCGCGCAAAGACAGCGGGCAGTCACGCAGGAGGCGGTCCCTAGCGACGACCACGATGAGCGCGAGCGCACGCGCGACGTGACGGTAGAGCTCGTCTTGCGCGCGCGCGCGTCCGCGCTGCAGCCAACCGCTCACACGCCACACGTGCGTCTGCCCGGGGAAATGACGCGACGGTACCTCGAACTCCCTATACAAAATTAACATGTAATATTAATTGACATTAACTGGATATCAGGGGTATAGCCAGGATTTTAGCCAAGCAAGCGAAAACTTTTTAAATATCGTCCTCGTTTTGGGAGCACTCTAACTAAGCGATTATCCTCGACTTTCTAATGGGAGGATATTGGAGTTTTTGATGGGAACTTGTTTGGGAACAAAGTATTTTTTTTACATTATGCTCTAAAAATCTAGTGATATTTAACGTGATACAGTTTCGTTATTTTACTACAATTTATTCGTGGAACGTGAATGAATGGAAAGTGTATTTTGAGTTACCTAAAAAACTTCAAATAAAATAAATTTTTAAAAAGGCCTTTTAGTAAGGCATCTATCATTTTAAAAGCGCTTAACTAAATATTTCAGTTTTTAAAAGAAACTTGATAGGGTATACAGTTTTAACTCTTAAACTTGTGTTATTTTATCTATACTATAATATAATATAACTAGCTGTGCTAAAAAACGTTCTTTTATTTTTTGTGCGGAACCCTAAATATATTTCTATAATATAAGTAGCCTATATTTACATAGCGTCATAAAAATTACATAAATTCCACCAAGGAGTTTCACATTACAAGAATAAATAAGCTGAATGATCGAACCTTGGAAGCACTTTTTATCAATAATTTGTCTCATCTTAATACTGAAGAGAAAATGAGACGAAAGATGTAGTTCTAATTTTCACCACGCGCAAGTGACGCCATTTGCAAATGCGCGCCATTTTCATATTAGAAACGTTGAAAGATTGTTGCGACTTTCCGACTGATATTTATAAACAAAATAATAATATGAGTTCAAGCGAGGAATCCGATATTAATGTGGAATCTACTCTATCTGACCGATATCTTGAATGAGGCGCAAATTGCAGGTAAAATTTCAAGAGTACTGACCTATCCTGTAACCTTATTGATTTTATATGCGATAAACTAAAAGTGAATCCAAAGCAATAGTAAGAAACGTGATTATATAGTTGTAAGTATATTCTGGAACTTTATTGATATTTTACGCGATAAAGCAAAAGTGAATCCGAAATAAAACGAAAACCAGTTGAAACTTGAAGTAGAAAAGTATAATTGGACATTGCAACGTGCTTCTCTGATAACATAAATAATTATTAATTTCGTATTTTAGTAAATTTGTGTGTGTGTGACTATAACGAGATATTGTATTACAGACGAGCTATGACATAACGCGGGAAAACTCCTAGAGAACACAATTCAGATCGGATGTCTCTCAGTATCTGTTACTCTCCATTAAAATCAGTATGATACTTTGTTGTCATGTCATAATATGCAGAATGCTCTCAGCTTTATTCATTTAGCTTTATTTCTAAATTCGAATACATGCATATTTAAATTAAACTATCCCTGTACCACCAGCAGAGACGAATAAAAATTAGTTACCAGTATCCTATATCTCCTATACCTATATAGCCTATACCAGCTATCAGTATCCTATACCTATATCGTTCGTTATTTTTACATTGTGTTGTGGATGTTTGGCATTAGAGAAATTCAGTAACAAAATATCAAATTCTTGGAAATGCACTAGATACTAAAATGGAATTTTGAGCACTGAAATATTAAAAAAAATGCTATAAATCGAGTACCGAAAGCACTAAGTTAACTATGGAACTAGCCGGATCGACAGATTAAACATGAGTACAATCGTGGGATATGAGTTCGTTATAAATAAAAAATACACTTATTTGAATATGTCTGCGTCATGAGGAGAACCCGACGATTAAGTGATTTTCTACCTTCATACTTTGCTTTAAGTTTAAATTTATAACAGACGGAGTTTGCTCTCAAACAATTCTGTACAACCATCATGTGTTTGAAAACAGTAATTGAACTTAATGAGTTTATAAGGGCATATGTGTAGGGGTCATCATGAACCGTCATCACCGTGTATCGTGAACCTCGCATTCTTATGATCGTACATGTGACTATATGTACATGAATTAATCGTATTTAAAAGTTGGGTTAGGACCTGTTTTCTTAGATAAAATGGGTGTGCAATGGGTGTACATAGTTTATACAAAATTCATGAGTTGACAGTATGTTTGAAAATTAAAATTAATAATTTAATCATATTGATTTATTTATAAAAAGCCTAAAAAATACAAATCTGGAACTTAATACTTGTTCATCTATATATTAATACGTGAAGCAAAAACTTTGTACCCCTTTTTACGAAAATTACGCGGACGGAGGAGAATGAAATTTCCCACACTTACAGTTTATAAAGAGAAGGAGTGCAGAATGCTAATATTTTGTTTAAATAATTCATAAAAATACAGAAAATCAATAAAAAATATATTACACACACTACCATGTATTTGACACACACACACACACGCATATACACGTTTGTTTATTGTAAAAGTCTATGGTCAAATTGAGAACAGATTAATATTATTTGTCTATTGTCTTACTGAATGTAAAAAATAACCATAATATAAATGGCAGAAAATCGTGTCTATGTCACTATTTAAAAAAGAAATCATGTTTCATAGCAACGAGATAACAGATCATGACAGGAATTCAAAATACGGCGTGTATAAAATAAATGGAAAAAAGTAGATGCCGCGCGCTAGAAACAGGTGTGCTCTGTGTACCCATATAAGCAGCCAACGACGGACTTGAAGGATGGTTCTAGCTCGAGCCCCTCGCATTGTGAAGATCTCCGTTAATATGGATCCTAAGATTGTTCAAGGCTACCTACTAAGTCGGAACTCGAAGAGAAGATCGTTCTAGCTGGAGCTTGTCGGATCATGAGGACGTTCAATGGATGGTTCAATGGACGTTGAATGATCAAAGAAAATCCTGGTGTCTTCGACAGTCTATTCTGATCTCTCTCTTTGACATATGTATATATATATATATATATAAATTACCTTAAAATAAGTTAAAAAGGTATTCTTTAATTTAATTATTTTTTGAATTTTTTATATTTCATGTAATTTGTTTGAAAAAATAGGCAAATTAACAGTGTAGCCTTGGCGAAATCTGTGATTATAAAATATAGTCTTTGACAATAGACAATAGAATCTTAATAATGTTCAAACTTATACTTTTAATGAATTATGGTCGAATTTCGACCTCTGGGCGACCACTAGTTTATTTAATTATCTCAAGTTTTTTTTTGTTTGGTTACAATGAGGTAATATGCACTACGTACTAGAGCAGCTATTAAAAGCAAAAATAGTGCACCACTTCGCAAAGATTTGAGGAATGTTGTCTCGTTCCCACACATAGTAATTTAGACCGTTGACGGCGTTGATTCTTATCTATAGAAATGCTCAACGGTCATTTATATCAGACTGGCCATGGACAGCAGCACTATACTCAAAACAAGTATACAAATCACAAATCCGAAACAAAAATAACGTCAAAAAATAATACTATATAATATATTGTCAAAGACAGATTTGTAACGTATAAAATTATATAAAATCACGGCAGCAACAATAACCTCGTGCCGACAAATCAGCTACTACAATACAAACTATTAAAAACTGAAAAACCAGCTACTAAAATATAATACATAGTTTTGGAAACCGTTATCAGTATTCAATAGATAGTTTCGTTTCGTTTCCCAAAAAAGCCGCTATTACCCATCGCTAGTTTTTGCTGGAATTACCAGTGTTATCAGTTTTTAGGCTTTCCTAGAATCTGTTCAAATCTCTAGCGCAAATGGTTATGTTGTCATAGATTAGTCAATGCGCGCAGATGCGACATACTATTTAGACTTATTACTCGATTCTGTGTACACAGTGAATTTCTTAAAAGAGTACAAAGAGACATATAAACAAATTTTTTATTTATAAATTACTTTAAATATACATATAAAATTACCTCTTTATGATATTAGTATAGAAGTAAACATTACACATCTGACGATCCATGATGACTCTGATGACTATCAGCCAAACATGGCCGTTGGTTGTCTTAGTTTCTAGTACTTAAGTTTATAATACCTCAATGTCAGGGAGTCAATGTTTATATACACAGTTGAGTGTTATTCTTATTGTTTTGACAAGTGACTCTAAAATTATTACTAAGTGTAGAAATAAGAGGAAGGAAAACGTTCTTAGAAGTGCATATATATAACTTTTTGGGAGAAGTACGATATTCAAATTAAAGAGTATCAATCACACAATATTTATGCCAACTGTCACTTGTTTTAGTTAGTTCGTTCGCACGTAATAAATTGTTTTGTGCAACGAGTTGCTTAAAACGCAAAATTATGCATAAAATGAATAACGTGTGGTGATAAAATATGTCAGTTTGAAAAAAATGTCTACGAAAGAAAAAATTTCGGATATTCAGCGGGCATTAGGGAATGATGCTCTACCCTATTCTACGGGTAGCTTAATTTAAAAGAGGCAGATCAACCTGTAAAGATGGCCCGCGTTCTGGGCGGCCTTCAACCTCCGTTACGAAAGAAAATGTCAAAAATGTTGAGAATCTGGTTTTGGAAGACAGAAGAATAACTCTAACAAATAGCTGAGATCCTAAAGATATCTTTTGGTAGCGTACAATCCATTTTAATTGATTCACTGGGGATCAAAGTGTCTGCAAGATGGGTTCCACGAATGTTAACCGACGAAAACAAAAAGCGACGTTTGGAAATTTCTAAGCGTAATCTCGAAATGTTCCAGCGTGATTCAGATAATTCTTGCCGTCGCCTTGTCACCATGGATGAAACGTTGGTCTACCATTTCGATCCTGAAACTAAGGTACAAAGCATGTCTTGGAAACGATCATCCTGTCCATCCATTAAGAAATTTCGAGTTGCTCCTACCGCTGGCTAAGTTAACGAAGCCCTCAGTGTTTTGAGATAGTGACGGAATCCTTTTTATTGATTACATGCCAAAAGGCTCGACTGGACCTTATTATGCAAATTTAATTCCCCAAGTCCGGTAAAGCTGTAAAAGCCGTAAAGGCTCCAGGAGCCCTAAATCTAACACTATAGTCAGTTCGAAAAAAAAAAAAAAACTGAAAGTGTGTTAAGCGATTAAATGAAATTGTAGTGTAAAACTGTCCTTGACCACCCACCATATTCTCCGAACTTAGCCCCAAGTGATTTTCACTTATTCCCAAAATTAAAAGAGGAAATACGTGGAACTAAATTTCACGATAATGACGCGGTTATGGCTGCCGTAGAGGATTTTTGGAGACTCAAGAAAAACCATTTTTTTCGCAAGGAATAAGGAAGTTAAAAACGCATTATTCTAAATGCATTGCATTAGAGGAAGATTATGTAGAAAAATAAAAAAGTTTGTTTAAAATATTGAATTTTTTTAAAATTGATTCCAAGAATTTATGATTCTTCCTCCTTTAAAAATATATAGGTGCTGAAGAAATTTCATAAGTTTTAACTGAAATTCTAGTAATCCGTTTTTTTATAATGAATGATGATTCAAGCGCGGTTTGTGAACATAATGCCGCGTTATTGTAGCATATTTTTAATTTGAATTAATAAATATTTATTAACGGTGAAATCTATACAAATAAATAAAATTGTGTTGTCTGTTTGTAATGTTAAAATAACAGCTTTTTACTAAATACATATGAAATATACGGTACTTATAAGAAAAAAAGAAATTTTTAAAGTTTTTATCTATCTGTCTGTTTGATCCGGCTAATGTCGGAAACGGCTGGGCAGACTTTGATGGGGCTTTCACTGGCAGATAGCTGAGTTTATAAGGAGTAACTTAGGTTACTTATATTTTAGATAAAGAACTAGGGTTCAGCACAAATAAAATAATAATCATTTTGAACTTTAAAATAACTGATGGTCGATGGTCATCACAATACCGACGGCATCCTGTAGTCGACGTGAGTAGAGCTGCGGGCACAGCTTTTATTGAATAAACATTGATTCACGGGTATTATTTTCAACATAAAAAGTGTTGAAATCAAACTTTTAAAAGTTGTCCACCCCCTGGATTTTGCCAATATTAACGTGGATTGAATATTTTCCAATCTTCAAAGACCAAACAATACTTTAGCAAAATTGTTGCACCCTTGCTAGAAATAGGGTGTTTTACTGGTAACTTAAAACTCATGATCTTTTTTATTATTTTAATTTATTTCATTTGTACACAATAACTACACTATTTTATACAAATTGCAAATTAATCCTGAACTGCAGGTTCACATTACAACACCATATGTATTAGTTAGAGCCATTATTTACTTTGGACAATAAATTCTATGGGCCTCAAACTTTATACTATAAGAGTATGTTTAGTATTTATAAATTATTACATACCCTTTCTCCCTGATGGAATGTAGTTGTTTGGGTGATAGAGGTTGAGGCTCGACACCTGCATCCAGAGCCGCAGCATCAAGTTCATCACACGGAGGAGCAATGACCAGGTCTGAGGGACGATTACCAGGGCCAGTGAAACGAGACGGAGGGAGTACTGCATAAAACATGAAAAAAAAAATGCATATGTAGGTAGTATAAACTCTAAGACACTCTAAATTATATATTTAAATGAATATTTCAATTTCTGAGGTTTTCTAACAGTTTCAAAGCTGGCTAATAAGTCCATCATAAGTCATCTTAAGAAAAAAAAAAATATTGTTTGATGTAATTATTAAAGTAATAAATGTACTTATTATGAAATATGAAGAATATCTTTTAGGTTTATTTTAGAAAACAAACACTGCAGGTGTTGAAATCACCAAAAACAGTCCATATGATCTGAGACATTATAAAGAAGAATATTGATAACTAGCTGTGCCCCTCGGTTTCACCCACATATAATTTAAAAGAAATTGTTGGTTGATGATTTATAATATCTACTTCAGTTTAGACAATATTTTTATCGGGTGGCCAGGGTCACGTATAACACATCATACGGCTCTTTCGCACCACTACACTTATAGTCATAGACTCAAGCCGGTGTTTAATTATTTTAATTTTCCATTATCTCCCAAACTATGCCTCCAAATAAAATGATATAAAGGGCAGTTTACCTTCATAAAATTATTTTGATGATGAAGTACCTTTCGTTCCTAAGAATTAATATGCCATGCCTAATAATAATGCTTGTAAATCACTTTTCAATTTTTATCACAAAATACCTAATTTTATATTATTTATTTTTATTATATAATGCTGTTTCCTCCGACTTACTTAACAAAAATCAGTATTTAAGGCTAGCTAACAGGTCCTCATGCACCTGGCTATCATAATATACATAGAGAATTTTTCGAATCTCACTTGTAGTTTCAGAGATTAGCATGTTTAAACAAACAAAAAAACCCTTCAGCTTTAATTTAGATAGATAATGACAATTAATTATGAAATAATTTTTATTTTAGGTTTATCCCAAACTAAAATTGTCGCGAATTTAGATCAGTTTTTCTATTTTGTGTTTATAATATGTTATATGTATGTATAATATGTTTCAAAGTTACAAGTCACATTGCATCATATTGGAAGTAAGTAATTTATTTTTTTAAATCAATGTAATTTGTAAAATTTACATAGAGATTTAGATTTAAAGATTTTATTTAATTTGCAAAACTTTCAATTGATTTTTCAATATTTTATTGCATTAATTAGATTTTGTAGAACATCTGAACAAAATTAACATTAGTAAACAATCAGAAGAACCAAAAACTTTTTTTTTTAATAATACCAACTAAGTTAATATTGATATAAGAAATCATTGGGTCTTAGAATATCTTGGCTTCACTATATACTATGTACTTAAACATAACATTTTTTTATAGTAAAGTCATGCAATTATTTTTCTTTTAACATATATGTCTAAAGTGCTGATGCTAAGATGCTGAAGTGTACAAAACCAATTGGTAGACTAAAAGATCTTAGTCCATTTAGCATTATACTATCTATTACCACATATTAATCCTTCTTTATCAGGAATAGAAGATAAGTATTTAAAAAGTTCTACCCTTATCAAATTATACATTATCTCTTTACTGTATTGTAAATAAATAAGGCTGAATATAGAACACAGTGACAAACATTGGAAGAGGCGTTTGCACACTGTGGGGGATTAGTTTAAATCTACAACTCTTTTTTAGATTTACAACTCTTATGTTTCATTTTTTCAATCATACTCACCAATAGGAAATGTTTTCCAATGATAAAGAAAGTCTTCAGCAACTTGCTTGATGTTATTGACAAGTTGCTCGACCTCCGGCGGCGCTCCCACCAGCTGAACGTCGAAATGTAATGGTACGCGTTCCGGCGACGGAGTCTCTAGCAGCAGGGAAGTTGGTCGCACCACACGCTCACCCTCGCCCGACATTCTGATTATGGTATAGCACCAACTCCTCAAGGAACTCCCAAGCTATATTCACCGCATATTGCATGAAATAGCCGTAGTAGGCGGAGAAACCACTTATTATTTATATTCATCTAACTAATTAATCGCAACATAATAGCTGTCAGGGACTGTACTGTAAAACAGATGTTATACGAGAACTAAAGTGGCATAAAATGCATTAGCCACATAAAAAATAATTTTTTTTAGGAAATTGTTTTAATAAAATGGGAACAGTAAAGAAAAATAATCCCCTACTCGCTTGCACTAGCCGTGAAACTATTTGTTTCGTTTCACGTTAGTTGACAGTTTTATTGCTTTCATTTCAAATTCTCTTTGTCGTTCCCTCTATTCTCTCTTAGCTTTTGCAAATGTTAACAAGAGCAGAACGGAAAATGTAACTATTTTGAGTGAAGTATAATATAGGAATTTTATGAATTAATAAGAAAATATTCAACACAAAAATGCTATGAAATGTGAATGTTTTATTGGAAATTTGACTGGTCTATGAATTTGACTGTCACTTCAAGTCAATTGTCATAGTCGTAGACCGAGAATAATTAAAAAGTTACAGCTTGTCAATGTGGTGATTTGTGGACTTGTTTGTTATTTACAATAAAATAATAGTTTTATATAGGAAATTTATTTGTATCAACGAAAAACTTAACACATTCCAGCTTACTTATTGTGATCGATTTTAATTCTACATTTACGACTAAAATATCTTCGAGAGGCGGAAGGTGATCGTATTAGGTACGTCCTACATTATCCATAATTTATTGTAGAATTTATCACTTAGCACTCGCGACGCGCGTTTCGAACGTGTTCTTAATCTTGACAACGTTTATCTGTTAGTTTTAAGAACGGTAAGTTTTACGTTTCAGTGCTAATTAAATTCAATTTTTGGATGGTTTTTCCAATCGCCGCTGTTTTTTTTTAGAAAACCATGGAAGCGATGGATATTCAAGCCGTGGAGTCGAAACTAAGTGATGTGACAGTCACAGCGATACCCATGAATGGTAAAAGTGTGCACAAAGATCTCAACATTGGAGGAAATGCCAATGCTACGATATCGACTGTACCGGCTTCGTCGCCCTCTTCAATAGGAAAAGATAAGGACAACGGCATGTCGAAATACGCTCAGCTCCTAGCTGTCATTGAAGAAATGGGTAAGGAAGTAAGACCCAGTTATTCTGGGAGTCGTAGCTCGGCAGAGCGTCTGAAACGTGGGATTGTGCATGCTCGCATTCTCGTAAGAGAGTGTCTCATTGAAACGGAGAGATCTGCTCGACAGTAGCTTCACCCGTAAATAAAGTCCCAGTCAATTTTAAAAGTACCTCAATTTTTGATCTAGCTTGATATTAACTTCACATGTTCTAATGTTTTTTTTCTATTAAGTCATGAAGGAGTTCAGTTAATTAAATATGGTCATATTTCAAATATGATACTACACATGAATTTTCGTCTAATATTATAATTACCATAAAATTAAGTAAAAATATTTACTTCATCCATTGCATACATAAAATTAAACTGTACAAGATCATTTTTGGCAAACTGTACATACAATAGATAAATTAAACAATGAACTATTAATCAACTTGCCAAGCTACAATTATTATGAATTATTTTATTAAAAGCAAATACACAAATGTTTTTCTACCAATAAGTCACCTTATGAATCTGGTTGTTAGTGTTTCCTTAATTTATGCTGTCTTATTAAAAAAAAAAAAAGTATTTTTCTCTTCTGTAGAGACAAAGTAAAATTGGGTTCACATTGTGAAACATATTTAAAATAAAGTAAAATGCATATAAATTTAGAATGAATACTACTTTGAATGCTCACTATTTAGATAAACCTATATTATACTTAAATTATTCAAATAACCATTTGGTGATACTTGAAGTCTATCTAGCTCCAAATGACAGTGTTATGTATGAAAAAGGGATTTTAAGTTTACAGCATGAGCAACATTTCAAGAATTGTACATAAACAAGGAAGTAAAAAGAAATCACTCCTAGTGAAAGTAATATTACACTTTCCAGTAAAAAAGAAACTTACAATACATTATATATTGGCATTTCATTTGAATTTCGAATACCATTAACATTTTGCTGAATAATATTATCATTAATGTGCCCCAAATTCTTCTATCAATGAATACTATAATATGAATAGAGTTATCATAACTTAATTTGTATCACTTTTTTTTTTAATGTTACTTCATATGGCCTTGGATGACGATATTATAAATTTTAGTCAATTCTTGCATACCAAGTTAGTTTTAATTGTGACAAACAGTAACTTTTTAAATGATTATATATAATGTTAAAAAAACTACCTCCGTTGTTATTTTGACATGAATATTGAAATAAATCTTAACATATTTAGTATGATAAAGTTTGTAAGGGGATATATAGTAGAATAATAAATAACTCAACTAGCATAATGACAGAGTACAATCATAAATTATAAAAAAAAGTAAATATTGCTTATGGTTTTCACTTAAATTTTTCATTTTAAATTTGCTAATTAATCTATCAAAAGATTTTATTATACTTTCATGTTTTGAAAAGTGGTAAGTGAATTTTAATAAATCAGATTAGAAATATGATATATAATTCAGGGTACTTACAATTAGAATTATATTTAAGAATATTTCGATGTTTTAGCTTGCAAACAATTTTTTTTTTAAGGAAAATTAAATTTCTAACCACTAATTTGAAGAAAAGTCATTTGATTATTATTAGATATAAGTGATAATTTAAGATAATGACAGTTGAGAACTACATTGCAAATTAAGTGATGGTAGCTTTGAAAGAACTTTAATTTTATGATGCACTACACTTTGCAATCACTGGATACAAAAGTATTGAAATTAATTTACAACGAGAAATTACAATGAGAAATTATTTATATTACAAAGTTTGGTTGTTGTATTCTGTAAATTATAAAAGTGAATATGAACCTCCGAAACAGTTAGGAAATTCTTATACTTAGGTCAGCGGCTCCCAACATTTATGCTTCTATGACTTGTTTAAAAAAATATGTTTTTACGCCTCTCAATGTTTAATAGTTATAAGAATATGGATATGTTTAAATAATAATAATTTAAACAAATCGCGAGATTAAGTAATATAGTGTTGGATTCTTTAAAATTTCCACATTTCATTCATGATAAAACCTATAGAAAGCAAAATACTTTCTAATTGTGTCACTGGCAATTAGACCCGAAAGGTCTAATAATTACGTGAGATTTTTTTTATTTGTATACTTGTACCTATTGTTAAGATATGGTAGGACTCCCCCTTTACGTGAGATTTACTGTATAGTTTTTAAATAATTAACTTCAATCTTGGGCAGAAACAATATTTGACACAAAATGTTAGCTGTATACTCGTATTATTATACAGGTGCCCCATAAATCAACGTGGAACCAGAATTGGGTGTTCGCCCACGTGGTCATAGTAATAGAAAAAGTGTTAACAATTACTTTTTAAATTATAGGCAATTAAAAAAAATTGACAACCCCTGATGATCTTTCAAGTACTGTGACTACAAATCTTTACTTTACTTTTTTTCTCTGTAATGTAATCCTAAATAATCCTTCTGTAAATTATAGTCTAAAATTAAAACACAACTACCTCAGTTTTAAAGAAAAAATCACTTTTGTTGACCAACCAATACTCAAGATTGATATTGATCCATCGCCTAACTTTACCTGACTATTGAACAAAATGTACCACGCTTTTTGACGTGACGTTAAAAAATAGCGTATTTAGTTTGATCTCCAAAATCGTATAACACTTGATAGATTATTTCTTACATAAAGAAAAAAAATTGTTGCTAAAGAAACCAGATTTCAATCTTATTATTTTTAAAATGCTTCTAATACTCGCTAGGTTTTCTCTAAGTCAGAAACTTGAAAGTGCCAGTGTGAGTGATACGGATAATGACGCTATCGTGACGCTACTTTTTCCAAGATAAGTTAGACAGATAGACACGCCACCCCAGGTAAATAGTGATGCGCAAATCGCCTGCAAAAACAGTCTCCATGAAAAAACACATCAATTTTATATATAAAACAATATATATATATAGGTATTGCATGTTCTGTAAATTAAGGAAGTCGACGTGAGATTTTTATTGACCCCCTCCCCTACCTTTACATGAGATTTGGTAAGATTTTGACAAACCTGTCCATCCCATTTTGAGCTCATGTAAGTAATGGACGCCTCCCAAATTACAAATGCAAATAAAATGCCGCCAATTCAGATAGACCAATGATCAAAAAATGACAGTACCAATGAACCAATGCAAATGAACAAAATCATAAAACCTTTCTTTGTTAACAAGACAAAATACCTTTCGTCCGTCACCATCATCATCATTTCAGCCAAAAGATGTCCTCTGCTGGACATAGGCTTCTCCCAAAGATTGCCACAACGACCAATCCAGTGCTGCCCGCATCCAGCAGACCACATAAGTAGTCTTAATTTTATAACTTAACGCTGTAATTTTCTCAATATCGGGGAAGGCATCTTTCCTAGGGATCAGTGGTCTGAATCACCTCGACCTATTGGCAAACTCAAACAACGAGAAATATACCGTTTTGTTATTTTCCTTGTACAATGTGAGACTACGAAAAAAAATTTAAATTGTTTTAGGTTTTCCTTCACTGTTACTAGTTTAATATTGAAGCAGTTATGAATCGATGGTAGCGTATACAAACATGACGTCGATCGACGTGTGTTCAAATCCTTACACTGGGTCTGAGCTTTCGGTTATGGAAAATATCGAATGAAACCATAGTATGGTGATAGGGAAATTTGTAATGTACCACCCTCAAGTTGCAAATCTGTCACCAAGCACCTATAAGTGTGTTTCGGCAGCTACACTTGAAAGCTAGTCCTTTTAGTGGGTTTTTGAAAAAAACATTTTTTTTGTTAGAAATGGAAAGTAAGTAAGATTAGCTTATAACAAAACTATTTTTTTTCCGCAATATTTCAAAAGTTATTTCAAAATATTAATTAATTTTTGAATTCAGTACCGAAGACACGCCGACAGCTCCCGAACAAACCCGATCGCGTGTGACGTCATAATGTTAGTTTTCACTCATTGTAGCACACGGCTGATACAGTGTTTTGAGTCTTAAGCGATGAAATTCGTTTAACATTATGACGTCACAAACCTGGCGACTGGCGCGTTCGTAGTCACGTGATTCTTTTAATAATATTACAATTTTCAATTGTAATTATTAATAAAAAAATGTTTAAGAGTTTTTCCTATTGACTATTATCATAGTTATGATGAAGCTTTAAAATACATAAAAAAATCGTTTTTTTTTTCAAATACCCAATTAGGCTTACGTGTACCCATCTTGGGCCACATCGTCACTTAACATCAGGAGAGATTGAGGCCAAACGCTACGTTTGTAAAGAATATAATTAAAAAAAAAACTATATATATAAAGATCACCTCATAGTACTATTAATTCTAATTAAAATTTCATCTTTCAAAGCTACCATTATTTTCTACAAATCGAACAGTTAAAATGTCCTGAATGAGAACAGGCTGTGATCGCAACATTTATTGTGAACATCTACCTCATGAATAAACAATAATATTTATAATATGTAACATGTGTTATGCAGACCGCGTAACCATTAATCATGATGAAGCATGCTTGATTTAAATAATTAATGAATCCTTATGTATTACAAAATGGTATGATATACTTGTGGTTGAAGTATATAATCATATAGCAATATTCCTTTGATATTATTTAAATAAGATTATCTGTGGCTGGTGCTCGTCGAACAATTTTCGTTTTTGTTCCGATAGGTATTAAAGTTCAATATGGTATGTTTTATTCACAATTTTTATTTGAACAATCTCGATTTAGACTAGTGAAATGACCTAAACGAAAATTAGATATTGTATTTGAAGAAACTCCATCTAGAAGTTTTATAAACCGAATATTCCTGAGATTGTTCCTTGCTATATAAATCTGATTATAATCCAGCCGAAATACCTCACTTTAGTTTTATGTGAAATATAGTTTGTAAGAGAAATGTGCTCATTAATTTTTGTCGGTAATTTTGTTCGAGAGTAGATTTAAGTTGTAAATAATTTAGTTCTTAGACGATATAATATCTATCATTTAAAGTGACAATAGTTCCATGAAGATTTATACGAGTTGATTAGGCGGGAGATATGTTCTTAGTTGAAAAATTTATGTACTATTACGAGTTTTAATATTTGTGTACTTGAAGTACATAGTTGCAATTACGAGTTTGTAATATGTATCAGTTTTACTATGAAAACTACTATTATATGTTTGCGTTAATTATTTTTATTTTTTTATTTTATAACTATTATCGAAATTTTTGTTTTACCACCGGATACAAGATTATTTTATGTAGCAGCAACTACGGAGAATCGCCCGTCTACAACGGTAATTACAAATTGAAAATAGTTTGGTCCAACTGTCGTCAAGTATACTTTATACAATATGTAATTAGATTTAGGGAAAAATTACGAAATAGTTTTTAATATTTTAAAAATAAGTTACCACTAATGGATAAAGTACTTACATATAATAAATGTTATAATAATATTGTAAAAGATTTAATCATTTTTCAATATTCACGTATATTGTTTGATTCATAGTTTTGCTGCAAATTGAAAGTGTTTTAAAAATAGCAAAAAAGTATCTTTCAAGGTATGTAGAATATACAAGTGGGGTTTCAAGGTGTTTTAATCAACTGTATGGAAAATATGAATTTCAAGTTAGAAAATTTGTCTAGTATACTGTTACTTGTGTAGCCGTGTTGAGTCTAATACTTGCACGTAATTTTAACATCACACTCGCATGCATACTTGTGTAAAATTATTGACATGTATATTTGTCAAGTATGCAGTTACGTGTATAGTGAGCTTTATACTCGCTTGTAAGTTTTTACAAGATTTAAACGTAATCTTCTTGAAAAATAACAATATATTGTTCAAGTCCGGGAGTAGACAACTTTTGGAAAATTATTTTAAACACTTTGTTGAAAATAATACCCGTAAATTAATTTTTCATCAATATTGTAACTTTAAAAGTAATATAAAAATGTTTTTAATGTAAAAAACAAACCCTCAAAACCGCGGCATGAAGACATTATTCAATAAATAAAACTAAGGTTAAACTATTATCTTCAAAGTTGACGTTACTACAATTTCTACTGTTCATAATTTTAAAGCAACACTTAGTAATAATTTTAAAGTCACTGCATATCCATTGAACGATGACGTCACATTTACTGAATAACATTTCCAATCACGTGATTCAGGAACAATTAAATAAATCATTTTTTTCCAGATTTATTTTGTTGTAGACTTTTTATCATAGATAGACCAATATTATAAAATAATTAACGTTCATTTTTAAACATACTGTCAACTCGCGGATTCACGTTTAATTGGCATTGTGATTGCTTTTGTTTTTGACTTAGCTCCTGTTTTTCTTTTCTCATTAAAATACTTAGGACTGCTCCTGAATCATTCTATGTTACGAGTTATAAGATTGTTTGGGTGCATCTGTGTGAAAGGTTGCACCTTCTTTGTATACGACTAAGAACTAAGATATACGATGTATTTTTCTAGTGTCCCTTTGAAAATATCTTAAAGTAAAAAAAATGTCTACTGTATAAACAGTACTGAGTATTTCCATTAATAATTAGAATTTTATTTTTTCAGTTACCTATATAATTATGAATTAGATATTTTAATATCTGTGTAATTTCTCCCAGGTAATAATTAATTTGTAAATTTTTTAAGGTATGTCAATTTCGCTTTCATAATGTCAAACATTTTAGCTCGAATCCTATGATCATCTTTAAATCATTTAATATTAACCATAGAATAGGGGTGTTACCGAACTCTGTGACCAAAAGTATCGGATATCCCAAACTGTTTCCATATCCCACGTATGAATGTTTGAAATAATTCGGAGAGAAACGGAATCGAATATAAAATTATCGAAAACAAAAAATATGTTTTAAAAATTAACTAATAGGTAATTATCTAAAATAAAGATAATATTGTGCATCTACAAATGTCCTAATAATAACTTTTTCCTTCTACATACAATTAAAAAAAAAAGGAACCTATATAACTGAAATAATTCGAAACTCGGGTATCTGAAATAATTTCATATCCGTACCCAGTGAACACGTGACCTTAGTTTAATATCAATTCAGATCATCTATGGTACTTAATAAATTAAAGTGTGTTTGTAATGTTAAAATAACACATTTTTACTAAATCCTTACGAAAGTATACACGCTATATAACAAAAAAAAAACAATTTTTAATTATTATCTGTCTGTTTGATCCTGCTAATCTTTGAAACAGTTAGACTGATTTTGACTGGACAGACTTTGATGGAGCTTTCACTGGCAGATGGCTGAGGTTATAAGGAATAACTTAGACTACTTTTATTTTAGAAAAATAATTAGGGTTCAGCACAAAAAAAGCTTTTGTAGTAGTCCACACACGAGCGGAGCCGCGGGTACAGCTAGTATTTACATAAATTTGATACATATGACGTGTGGGTTATGTCACATATAGGTCATGTGTTCACTGAGTATCCATAACATAAACCGATTAAATATTATTAAGATATTCAGAGCCGAAATAATCTGTAACAACCCTGCCACATAAATGATTCGCCCTTATATTTTCAAAGAACTATTGTATAACTTTCACGTAGGGAGCAAATCGATTTGACATTAATCGATTTATATTTCTATAGTAATTAAATATGAGTGTTTCGGAGACAGTCCTGTAATTATATTACTTCATTTGTTAGTGCCCCAATATAATAATAATGTTAAGAAGTGAACCATGAAACAGTACAAATTTTTAGCAAATTATTACAAAGTAAATAATATTAATAATAATGTGTGTTAATAGTTTGTGGTAAACGGTGATCTCTGCTGTTCCACATAGCGTTAGTCCGCGTTATTATTCGTGTATCAACATATTTTTATTATAATAAATGGGTTTAAATGATTACTTGCATTTTTATTTCATTTTATGAATATCTAGAAAATATTACCAAACTTAATACAACATTGTTACATAAGTTTGCGGCTGTTAATTTAGTTATGAGCACTGTTGCTAGACGCATGTTGCGCTTTCCCCTGTACCATAATGTATTTATTTTCTTAGGAAAAGTTGTGTTTCTATTTCATTCAATAAAAAAATATGTTATTAATTATTAAAATTTAGGTACAACCCAAAAATAGCAATGTCCTCCTATGCATTGTACCCCCTAAACCTATGACTAAGAATCCCTGAATTTAAGGAGAATTCCATGATCTGGCAACAGCTTTGCTTTGGGTGCAGAGCAGGTGCTTTGCAGGATGCCCATTTTGTACCTTCGTGTTTTTGCCAGGGCCCCTGCTAGTAGAAATATTTTTAGAAAACGAAATATTTCATCGCATCCTATTTGAAAAATGTATGGAAACATATTAAGTACAATAGTATTTTTTAAAATAATAATTATCAATAATCGTGACACTCGCCACTATCTTCAAAATTTTGTTTTTACGTAGTAAGTTTTTATATTTTGTTAGCATTTTGTTTCTGGTGAAAAATAACTTCACAGTGGGTAGCTTGCTGCGTATCGTTAATTTATATTTTATTCCATTTTCAATTTCATTACCACTTCGTACATTTCATGACTTGACGAAAAGGAAATTATTAATTTTAGTTCTGACTTCTGGTGATCAACTTATCGGTGAAGGTGATGAATTGCAGAATTTTATACTATATTTGATCCAAGCATTTCAGGCAGACATCGAAGGACCACTCATAAATTCGAACATAAAAACAGATGATGTTTTTAAGGTACATAATATATACCTACAGATAGTGAGATACTAATGGGAATAATATAGTCATGTACCTATAGAATAAAAGTACATTTCTTTATTTCACTTAAAACTGTATTCATAAAATCTGTCACACACTTCTGTCGTACGTACCTACGAATTTGTAGTTCACGTTGGATTTGTTATGTATAGTCATAATTTCCCTATATGTGAAACTAATTATTAAAAAAAATAAATTTTTCGTAGTACACTAATAGCCTTAAAATCATTATTCCGAATAGTTACTTTAAATTGTTCTTCAGTCTCTTCTTGTTTGTCATTTTTCTCTTCAACTTTTTGTTCAATATTTTGTTCCATATCAGGTGCACAGATTGCAAACCCAGTGAACACATGATTTATATTTGACATCACCTACGCATCATACGTGTAATACGTAAATATGACAAGTATGATGTAAATTTGAAGTAAAACTAAGGTAACGTATTCACTAGGAATAGAGTTATCTATATCAATAAATATTAGTTATAGGTATGTGGTCGCTTAATGCAGTATGTTTGAAATTCATAATCGCAATGTTATAAAAGCTGTGTTCTTTATAATGCAATCATATCTAGACACACGGCATTGTGTCAGCCAAGTTTGGGCGACACACGAGCTAGTTACACGTAACATTTCCACTGACCTACTCTCTCAACAAAAACCTAAACCACTTCTAGGCGACTCAGAAACTTGGCTGCCCAATTTAGGCTTTAAAGCCCGACCATAATTTCGAATTTATGTTAGCTGGCGCTCCACCTAGCGAAATAATACTTGTTTACAGCCATGATAGGTTCAGATATAAATAAATAGATATTTAAAATGAGTACATAAAGTTTTCTGTCATAGTTTAATAACAGTTGGCGCGCAAATTTAAATGGCATGGCGGGCCACTTTATGGCATTCGGGCTAGCCGCCATACTCTTGACGCGTTCGAGTTCTGAATCGAATCGAATAAAATTCGTGCTGTGGCTCGAATCGGAACTAACTTCGATCGATTTTCAATCTAGCATTTTATGTAAAAATGTTAGATAGCATTTTATGTAAAAATGTTAGAATTAAAAGAATCCAAGCAAAGATTTATAATACTTTACGGTGACTTGTGTGTGTATTGTGACCGGATACAGATAACGACGTTGATATGATTCGATTATAACTCAATCTTGATTTTCGATTCAGTTTGATTCAAGAGTACACATGTAGGATCGAGTTCGAATCAAACTAAATCAAATTCGAATCAGTTTCAATAGTCACCCCCTGGGTTTGGGTAGCCATGTTCTAAACGATGGCGTAAACGGTTTTGAATGTATATTTATAGCCAATGGGAGTCACGTGGGTGAACAAATGGCGATGGCACACGGGATACAGTGCTGATTCTGTGGAATGGTGTCCGGTGGAACCACATCGCAACGTGTTGGTTTGTGGTACTTACCAACTGGATAAGAAAGCTGATGGAGGTATTTATATGTTATTTTTGTAGTTATAGGTACTTCTTTAGGAGCGCTATGAAAAAATGATGAGAGTAAACTTTTACGATGCGCGCGCACATTGTAACAAAATTCTACACTATGAACTTGCTTGCTAAACCTCTTGTTTTATTGAGGTTAATATAGTCACACTCGATATTATGAGTCACATAATATTGAGCGTAATTATTAAAAAAAGTATAACTTCTAATACGAGTACACTTTTTATACATAAAAATATTCATTAAAAATTACTATTTCGGTCAATCAATCGAAACATCTTCCAAGTTGAACTTTTGTCGTAAGTACGGACCATAAATATCATAAGGACCATCATTATGTGAATGATAGTGATGTCTGGAAGTGACTCCCTCTCTGTTCACCCATTAAATTATTAATATGATTATTAACTGTAAATATTGTTTGTAAAGTTGGAATTAAAAAAAAGATAAGCTCGATCGAGTTTCTTGCCAGCTCTTCTCAATGATTGGGATGTTTTCCGAACCGGTAGTAGTGTTTGTCGGTCATAAGTGCCCTCTTAGGCCCTAAATCGAATAAAGTATTTTTTGATTTTCAATACAGTGTTTAATTTTTTTTCAGAAATAAATAATAAGCAAAAGAGGCTCGGCAAAATATATCTCTTCGTAATAAATGAAGATACGACGGAATTAAATCCAATTCAAACAGTAGATACATCTGGAATTTTGGACCAAAAATGGTGCTACCACACTATACAAAATTATCCAATACTGGCTATTGTTACTTCAGATGGCGACGTGCAATTTTTTCGATTGGTCGAAGACAATGGAACGTTAAATTTAAATTTATGGTTCAGTCATCTGATTGGTTCAGATGTTTTAGTACTGTCACTAGATTGGTCGACGAATATGATCAGAATGGACGAACCTTGCGTAGTTGTTAGCGATTCGGCGGGTAAAGTTACCATTCTAAAGGTTACCAGTGATGGTGTACAGAACGTAGGGTTTTGGGATGCCCATGGCTTCGAAGCATGGATAGCTGCATTCAATTATTGGAATCCAGATGTATTTTATTCAGGTATATGATCTATCAAGCTCAATTTTGACTGAATGTTTAGTCATGATGCTATGCCTTCATGGTTGAATAAAGACGAAAGGAGGAGTTTGATTACTCTTCTTCTTCTTTTTATTTAATGGCAACTGTATATATCCACATTTCTGCCAGCGTTGAGTGAATAGAATATTTTAATCCTACTATTATAGGTACTTTATTTGGATAAATTTTTTTATTGCTTTCGATAAACATATACCATTCATTTTAGAATATGTATGTATGTAAGGTGAAAAATTATTTATTGTAACATTTAGTTATTAATATTATAAAAAAATATACAATTAAAATTTAATATCTTTAACGATGTCCGACGGAAAAGGTTCCCGTTGTCTGCCTGCCTATGGTTGCTAGGCAACGCTTTATTAGTAAACATTGTTTATCCAAACAGGTGGCGACGATTGTCTTTTCAAATGTTATGACGTCAGAGTGAAAGACGCCGCCGTGGTCGTTAATAAAAGTCATGAGGCTGGAGTGACCACAGTGCGAAGTCACATTAGCATGGAGTATCAATTACTTAGCGGAAGGTATGTTCTCTGTTCAGTTCCAGGTAATGCTTAATAATTAGCTGTGCCTTGCGGGGTCATCTACATTAAATTTGGATTACACTACTCTATCATAAAAGTACCGGGAACAAATCAATAATACACAAAATGTTAGTTATTCATTCAAATTTATTTTATCGCCTTCAAAGTATGCTCCTTCAGAAAAGATACACTTACGCCAACAAATAGTCCAATCATCAAAACATTTTAAACGCTTTTTTGGGAATTAAGTTCTCGTCGCGAATTCTCTTTTATGTCTTCTACCGAATAAAAACGGGTGCCACTAAGTGGTAATTTGAGTTTAGGAAAAAGAAAGAAGTCGGCTGGAGCCATATCTGGTGAATAAGTGGTTGCTCGATGGTATTTGTTGAGTTTTTGATCAAAAATTCGTTCCCAATGATGGCCTTGTGCGAAGGCGCATTATCCAAGAATTTTCTTTCTACAAATTGGGCCTCTTTCGTCATATTTGCTCTCTTAAACGCCGCATAACGCTAAAATAATATAATTTATTTACTGTTTGAGTTTCCGCTAACAATACTGAGTGCATAATACTGCGATAGTCATAGAAAACAATGACATGACTTTGACTTATGATCGACTTTGAATTGGTTTTTTCGGTTTCGGTTCAGTTGGAAAGCGCCACTCCGAAGCTTGTTGACTAGTTTGCATGTCAAACTCGTAAACACACGTCTTGTCACCAGTAACAATGCGTTTCATTAATGTTGGGTCGGGATTGACTCGTTCTAGCATGTCCTCAGCAACTCTTATGCGATTGATTTTTTGTAGAAAATTCAGGTCTTGTGGGACTTGCCGAGCGGCAACATGTTTCATACCCAAGTGATTATTTAAAATGATACGGATCGACTCGTTAGACACAGAAAGTTCAGCGGCTATCTCTCTCAAACTTAATGAGGATTTTCAGTCACTATTTCCTTCACTTTTGCGATGTTAACTTCAGTTGAAAACGTTGATGGCTTACCAGGGCCAGGCAAATGTTCCTGCATATCTCGACCGCTTTTGAACGCTTTGTACCACTCACAAGCACGTGTTTTTGATAAAGTCGATTTACCGTAAGTTTTCTGTAATATTTTCAGTGTCTTCGAACATGAAATTCCATTGGCGATGCAAAATTTAAGACAAACTCTTTATTCGATGTTTTTGTCCATTATAAAATTTGCAATAAACACTAGATATGATCTAACTAATAACAGCATTGTATTAAATTTGATCTAAATAACAAATGCAACTCAAACTCCGCGCCAAAATGAAAAACAGTTGTGCCAATCTCACAACAAAAAAAAAAACTGAATTGAATATGGAACCATAAACAAATCATCCATTCCCAATACATTTTTGACTGAATGTACATGTGTGTTCAGTGCATAGATAATATACTAATATAAGATAATTCAGTGAAGCAATGATGGCTCAGTGGTATCGTGTGCGGCATTTTTTATCGTTATAGGTTTAGCGTTGTGGCCATAATCTCACCTGATCTTAAGTGACAATGTGGCCCAAGATGATATATAACACGCTAAGCCTAGGGGAAGACTGGCTCTCAAGTGCAGCTGCCGAAACACACCTTATGGTGCTTGGCAACATATTTTCAACTTGAAGGTGGTAGCTAGCCAGGCGGGCATTAGAAAAAGCCCTACCACCATGCTATGGTTTCCTCATGATGTTTTCCTTCACCGAAAGCTCATGCTCATTGCGGGGTTTCGAACTCACTTCTATCGACGCGATGTACGAACACGCTACCATTGAGCCATAATTGCATCAAATGTTCATCAGTGCTTCAATTGTTTTCCTTGATGCATGGAAAGCAAAAACACTGTTGACATCAACGTAAACACAAAGGTTGATGAACAAAAATGTGATTTAGAGCAAAACACGCGCAGGAGATACTACTTTAAACTTACCTACTTCTTTGTTCCGTGGTGTCTATTTTTCCCCCGTTTCAGCTACGACGAGAAAGTTCGTTTGTGGGATGCAAGAAAGTTGAAATCTTGCATCACTGAAAAGGACGTCGGTGGCGGAGTGTGGCGTTTGAAGTGGCATCCTTACAAACCGTATATTGTCCTAGCTGCCTGCATGTACGGAGGATTTCGCGTGTTGCACGTCGCTGACGAATTTAACGTGGCTTGCGATTATTTGGAGCATGAGTCCATCGCTTACGGTGCCGATTGGATATTTGATCGGTGCCCTCTAGTGGCCACGTGTTCGTTTTACGATTGTGATTTACATGTTAGTGAAGTAAACATAAATTCGGAATGAAAACGTCGCGAAAAATTTACGCGATAAAAAAAAACTAATTACTCTAAATATTATATACTTTGAAAATACTGCTTGTAAATCGGACAAATATTTAACATTTTTGTCATTCATTATTTTTATAAAAATTTAAAATAAACATTCTACTATAAACATATCATTTTTTTATTCTTATAATACCAAGAATTTCAATCGCCTTATTTTAGGTATAAATGAAACGATTTTTATTTATGGGCCTGGTTTCATTTATTTTGTTTATAACATTAACATTTCTTATATGAAATTGTAAATGTTTCTAAATGTATTTTTTGAAGTTATGATGGTAATATCCGTACATACTCGGACATACTGTCGGATACAGGGTCACGCCCGCGAAACCACCGTTCCCTCCGCAGGGGACGTACGGTTAACTTCCCTCCCGCACACCCGCCACGACCGCCCTCCTCTGCGGCAACTCAAGCCTAGGTCCGCTCCAACGGTATGGAGCCCTTGAGCCAAGCAGCCGCTCGCGCGATACAAGTGACTCTACATTCATTAGCTTTCACAGACACACATGACACTGCATTATACACACATGCATAACACATAGGTTCTGTAGGGGACCATTTTTTTTTTGCCTAGTTAGACAAAAAATTTCAAACCACTAAATACACATACACATGTTCCTTCCCTCCTCCCAGGGGGAAGAAACATGTATTAGTTTAGATCAAATGATAGGGAATTAGTCAGATCGCGACTTAATTGCATACGCGCAACAGTCCGAGCCGAGGTTCGGCCACTTTGGCACCCTCGGATGTTGTTGCTTAGCTTTCGTGGCTGAGTGCCCTAAGCGCTCGCCCCCAAGCCCGGTAAAGCTGTAAAAGCCGTAAAGGCTCCTAAGGCTAACAGTATAGACAGTTCGAAAAAAAGAAAAAAAGAAAAAGGATACAGGGTTTGGTTTCGAATACTACAATGGGCCTGAACTTTCTTTGAAAGAAATTAGTGTTGAAACCATAGCATAGTGGTAGAGCATTTAGTTATGCCCTCTTGGCTAGCAACCATCCTCAAGTAAGAATCGGTCAGCTAAAGGTAGTGTTGGTAAAACATCGGTTTTTCGCACGATCGATAGTTTTCCAAAAAAACACAATCGGATTTTAGCCGGCCGTAAGAACTTAACGAGCAAAAAGATAGGTCACCGCGTGGGTTCGAAAGTTGCGTATTTAAGTAACCTGGCGAACCGTGTTAATTCGGAAACAACAATCAGCTGTCTCTGTCCGTTGTAATTAAGTATGTAAAATTCACAATGGATTTATTGAATAGCATAAATAAAAGAATTCAAACTAGTTTTAAACATGTTGTATTTCAATTTGCCTTATAATGTCATGATAAATATAATTTATAACAATTACATACTTAATAAAGTAATTTGCCGTAAGTGATAAAAAACTTCTTACACCATTTACAAATATCAAGGCTTTGGGATGATCCGATCGCGTTCACTATCACCTCGTCTATAATTTCCCTTGGAAATTGCCAATGTATATTTATTATTTTGTTCAAAACTACCGACTGGCCAGGTTCACCCTACAATAAATTTGTACCTTAACATTTTCTAAATAAAATCTATTTTTCTATTCACTGGAATTAAAGTACTTTATTTATTAGCGAAGCGCGCACACGCAGGTTCCGCGCACGCGCATTTGCCTAAACGAACGTTTCCTTATAATTCCTTATTCGTGAATTTATATAATATTTTTACGCGACCGTGAGAAATTTACGTTTCATTTAAATGAAACACAAACATCTGACAAACTTTAAATGAAACAAGTTCGTTTCGGTGGAAATTTGGTATATTTTAATTACAATGATCTGGTATAGAATTCTTTCATGGTTGACAAAGATAAGGTATTTCAAAGCGATCGCATAAAAATACCAGACACAATTCAGTTAATTAAGCGTAAATTCACGGTTAAATAACCGTTAAGATTAAGAGCGCTACACATAGAATGTGTTTTTACTTATATATTTATTTTCATCATCAACAACAATGCAGTACTTATTCACACCGGCACCGCACACCGAGTTTATTCCATCGAGCATAGACTTTCTATAATCGATGATTGTTTACAGATATCGATTATATTATGGAAAATTATCAAGTATTATTCCACTACCGGGAGAGAAAATATTAACCTCCTAGATATTTTAGGGCCTATTTAATCTCTTCTAACATGCTTGGACCAGATTAGTCGATATTTCCCCTAAGAGTTGCAACAAATAACAAATCCCATAATTTTAGTATATATAATTTTCACAATAAAAATTCTAAACCATTTATTGTTAAATTACAAAACGTAAAATGGACTAGGTTCCAAACTACAAATGGCAACTAAATGTGAAGTTAAAATTTATGTATAATATATGTTATATACATCTTGTTTAAATTCGTTTATTTCACAAATATAATCGATTAATTAATTGGTAAATAAGAAAGCATCAATTTCGTCTCATGATCTTAAAACGAATACGCGTGCAAAACGACACGTTAAAAATATAAATAAAATTATATAGACAGATGAAAAGGAGAATATAATTTGGAAGACGTGCGACATGATAAGGTTTAGTAATGCACGTCCGTACAAATGTGTAAAATATTTGATAAAATTCATTTTTAGGACAGCCGTCGCTGGAACCACCGACAACATGCCTTATAATTTTAGTAAACCTTGAAATACAACCAATAAAGTAATCATTTGCGAGCTGGCAATGTTTAAAAATTAATTAAAATATTGTTTTAAGACACGAAGCCGCTCATGACTATCAAATGATGTAATATATTCACAACTTTGCAACAATTGATATAAAATTCATTGAACCGTTCTCCACGGTCAGCACCTGTCTGCCCGTCTGTTTCAGATACGATTTCCCCATGATGACACCTACCCCCCGAGCGTAGGCTAAGCAAATTAAAACTTCGACACGCGGTCCCATACACACACGCGTCCCTCCCGCCACGTCGCACTCAACTTACATATAAACGGTGTTCAGATGCGTTACACAGCTATTTACATATAACTTTAGCACTATATTTACATGTATCGTTTGAACTCGGACGATCACATATCACAAGTGACGATCTGGATAGAGATTCTCGGTGGAGCGTCGCTAGGCGTGCCGCGGGCACAGCGCCCGGAACTCCCGGTCGTCGAGCAGCCAGCCGGCCGGCGCGGCGCAGGGCAGGTGCAGCCGGCGCGCGCACCCGCGGGACGCGCACGCGAGCCCGGCGCCCGCGCCCCCGCACCAGGCGCAGCGGTGCGCGCGCGCCGCCCACACGGCGCCCGCGAGCCCCCAGAGCCGCGCGCCCGCCGCCACCAGCCCCGGCGCCCACACGCCGCACCCCTCGTGGAACCACACGCCGCCGCTGCTCTCCGACACGTACCGCCGCCGCACGCTCTCCTCCATCGATCTGATTACACACAAATATACTTTACGAACCTAGGTAAAAATTAACCTAAACACACTACAACCGGTTCACATAACACCTCAATCATCGAGAAAAACCAGCAAGGTTTTTTTTTTCTCAACTGTGAAAATAATATTTACAGATACTAAAAATTTAATGGATGCACAGAGAGGAAGTCACTTTCAGACATCACTATCATTCACATAATGATCCACTCTATAACAAATAACCTTCTGACAGTAAAAATGGCTTGACATGGCCCTTGAACTCATTATCTGGCAAATCAGTATTGTGCTTTGGGATCTTATTAAACTTTTATTAGTCTTACTCTTGTCTTATTAATAAAAATGGTCTAATGTACCCTTATTCCGACCTTACAAAATAAACTAGTTACTCCGAATATAATGAAGAAACCATCAATTTTAAAATGCTATTAATAAACATGGAGTAATTTCAGATTAGTAATACTTTGCTTATACCTGGACTAGTGTCTGACTATGCCACCACATTTGAATTTAAAAGTAAAAAAAATGAGTCAGGGAACTAAAATGAATGAAACATTGACAATGACAGAATTTAATTCATACAGTTTTGAATTTTTTAAATTAACCGCAATCGCTCAGTTAACTGGGATGAGCAGGAAAAGGTAAAAGATTTGAAATGTACAATTATTCGGATTCCTTTGTTTTATTAATAGTAATTAATTTCGTTTATTATTTCAGCAATTATTTCGCATGGTCTTTGAATATTATGCCCATTTCGACGCCTCCCACGCATAAGGTCGTAAGGCAAAAAACGATATTTTTCAGGAGAGCTGTTTTTGTAAACGTTACTGATATAGTTCATTTGTGTAATTCAAAAACTCATAATTTATAGAAGATATTAGTATTCAGGAATTCAGTAATTAGGGTTCAGGAATGTTTAATACGGTATATTATGGTTCTAATGACACAAAAATACAATTTACTCAAAAAATGTGTTTCGACTTTATGCGTGGGAGCCGTCGATTTAATTGAAAACAAAGATTTAAATACAAATTCACACAAAGTAAAAAATAAAACATAGGGGGAAATGAACAAAAAGGAAGAATGTTTTTCTATTTTTATTATTTATTTTATTTTATTTGCATATTTATATTCTCTTTTGTAATAATTATAGGTTTAATAGGTTAAATTGTCGCCAATGGGAATTGAATCAACAAGTGCAAAGGAAAATAATGTAAATAAATGCCCATAAAAGTTACAGAAGCAACATGTCATATCAAAAAGAGTTTTTAAGAACAGGCGGTGGACACAAAACCAGTTTCTGTTCATTTCCTGTGCTATCTTGGAGACAGAGATTTTAGAATTAAGGAAAATCCGAGAAGAAAAATGTGACTCTTATGAACACCGATTTTAATATATTATATAATTCATATTAGGTACTTGTGGTTTATTTGGTCTTTCATTATATTTGTTATTATTACATTTTAATCCATACTTTAATAAAAGTAATCGAACTAAAGACCACACAATCGACAGTTAACACACTACAAAACGAAAGTTTAGAGTTGTCAAAACTTCAAAATGTCTAAATAGGATTAGGGTCGGGCGGCCATAGTTAAACTATCGCTAAACTAGAAGGTATAACTTTTATTCCGAGAGTAGAGTCGGATTAGCTTACTCATACCTTACTTTGTGTTTATTCATACAAAAAATGGTCAGTACTGACTATTAAGTAAAGTAAACTTAATCCTGCTCTAGTCTATGTTTAAAACACGGCACAACAAATTTATGTCTATTTCTAGTATTAAAACTATGCAGTGGTGTACAAGGTTCTTTTTTTAAGACCCATGACTGCAGTTTTTCTTATCTTTATAATCAACATTATGGTTCTTTAGAACATATTTCTCTATCTCTGCCATTTGTCACAAATATATTTCTCTGAAAATTCTTTATTATTATAAGTAGATTTTCTTTGGATCCATACTTATAAGTATCGATAAATAATTAAATAATAATTAAAGTAAGTGGTATGGGAGGCGGTTGGCGATGTGCGTACCTGTACTCGTCGCAGTCGGTGTCGAGGTCGTAGGGGCCGAAGAGGTCGCCGAGTGAGTCCGCGTGCGGCCCGCGCTGGCAGAACGCGCACAGCCACGTGAGGTCGGGCGTGGTCGCGTCGTACCGCAGCCCGAGCGTGCTCGCGTGCAGGCCGCGCGCGCTCGCGTGCAGTCCGCGCGCCGCCCGCGACGCGCGCGCGCCGTTCCGGAACTCGTCGGCCTTGCGGCGCGCGCCGCCCTCCTCGTCCTCGCCGGTCGCGGCGTTCATCACGCTCACCGACACCGGCGAGTCGCGCGGCCCACGGATCTGTCATCATAAATTACATTATGTAAATATGTGCTACATTGGCAGTCTTTCTGAAGTTATACAATCACTAACAGACGCACATAATATTTTTATATATAACTTATTAAAGCTTAAGAGATTGTTTGTTTCAACATATTAAATTGTCGAACTACCAGTGAAATTTGTAAAATTATTTTTGCATAGGCTATAGAACATCACGCTACTAGTCTAATTAGCAGAGCGGTAGCCAGGAAAGTCAAATAACCTAACAAGCTGTAGGCAAGTACGAGAAGTGTGAACAATTAGCTGCACGGATGTGGTGGAAAGCTGGTCGAATAAATTTAACATGGATAAAACTGTTCAGTTAAGCTTGTTGGAAGTAATAATAATTTTCAGTGCATTAGCATTTCCAAGGCTCCTACGGTATACTTAATTTGTGACCTTTACTGAATACAGTCAAAACCGTTTATGGCGACATCGTTTAGAACAACATACCGGTTAAATTGACCAAAACAAAGGTCCTGGCTGAATGTTATATGACCGCCTTATCGAAAACATTGGTTTTTACGACATTGTTTACTACAACATACCGCATTAAGCGACCACATTTGGTTAATGTTTTCGGAGAATTATATCTGTAGAACGACCGGCTCAGCTGTATTGTAAACAATTTGAATAGGTAACTGTATCCACATCTGGCACAGTATAATAGTCAATGGCTATTATCGTAAAAGTAAACAAAGTTTAGGGTCTTTTGTAATTCTTAGAAACAAAGCACATGCATGCTGTAGCCTCAAGGCCCGCTTCGTCATATCTCTTAAGTCAGTTTGTTACTTAAATGAGTGGTGAAGCTGCCAGTGTGGATAAAGATGCTGTAGACGAATGGATTACGCAAAAGTGGCCTACATTATGCGAAGGCTACAGTCCAGAAGACATTTATAATGTAGACGAAACCGGGCTTTTTTACAATAACACACCAGACAGGACTTTAAAATTCAAAGGAGAGAATTGTTCGGGAGGAAAAATGTCCAAGACGAGACTAACGATCATGGTTGCAGCAAATATGACAGGATCCTGTAAAAGGAAGCTTTTAGTTATTGGGAAATCTAAGAAACCAAGATGCTTTAAAAACATACGCTCACTGCCGGTAACGTATGAAAACAATGTGAAGTCATGGATGACATCGGAAATTTTTGAAAGATGGTTACGAAACTGGGACGCTGAATTAAAAGCAAACAATAAGAAAGTTCTTCTTTTAGTTGATAATTGTCCTGCTCATCCGGCTGTTACTAATCTGAAGTGTATTAAACTTGTGTTCTTACCACCAAATGTTACATCTGTACTGCAATCTATGGACCAAGGTGTAATAAGATGTTTAAAATCTTATTATAGAAGACTGCAAGTGTTAAAGTTAATACAAAGCATTGACAGTAATAATCAGAACAGCTTTACGGTTCTTGATGCCATCTTGATGATATCAGAAGCATGAGAAAAAGTTTCACAAAAAACTATAGCTAACTGCTTTGGGCATGCAGGTTTTAAAGATCTTACAAGTCTTATAACAAGAACCTCAGATGATGTGATTGACGATGATGAAGAGGACAATATTTCTTTGGCTCAATTAGCCCAAAATTTACGACCTGCTTTATCTACTACTGAAACAGACGAGTTCATTGATGTAGATCATTCTATTGCAATTTGTGCACCAGCTACGGAGGATGATATTGTACGTGAAGTTCCAAGAGGAAAATGAACAGGAAGACTCGGAAGAACAATTTACAGTGCCAACTTTGATTTACGGTCTCAATGCTGTTAGTGTATTACGAAAGATTGTTCTTTTTAATGAAGAGTTCCACATGCAGGGAAATTGTGACGATACGCTGATTAAAATCCAACGTGAATTACAAAATGTGTATGCACGACAGAAGTGTTTCAAACAAACTAAAATTACAGATTTTATGTATAAAAAAATGATGGAAAAATGATATTGTTCTTTTATATTATACGTTTGTATTGAAGTAAACAAAATGCGGTTTAATTTCCTACATGAATATACATATTATCTTTCCTATTAATACCTGTCACCGGTTGTTACAACTATCGGTTTTTACGACTCAATATGAGTAGTCCCTTCGATGTCGTTATAACAGATTTTGACTGTATAATCAATATGTATACTAAAAAGAAAGCAATTATATCTTTTTTGTAGAGCATTCACTTTCCTATAAGAATAAATACATACTGGTTTTGTTTGTGAACTGATCGCTTATTGAGTTATAAAATTCAAGTTTCATAAGAAAATCTACCAGGTAACTAATAAGAGAAATAAAAATTACGATGATGCATCTCCTAATGTTAATATGTATTAACAGTTCAAACTATCACAGCTTTTTTTGTCATTATAAACAATATTAAAAAAAATGACAATGTAATAGATGTTTTTGTCACAAATTAACCAAGATATAAATATAATATAGTAAGTTTTTTTTAAGTTAAACATTATCCCTTGTGCTAACAACATGGTGAATTTAGCCATCAATGATAACAATGTGAATACATTCTATTGAAGAATTTTTAATTCGATATAAATAATACTTTTATATACAATGTACGATTATTTTTAGACAGTTAAAAAACTCAGTAAACTGAATTAACACGACTTTCAACGGAAAATTCTTTCAATCCAAGGATTTTTTTTAATGGGAAGAGACTTTGAAAGAAGAAAATAAATGGGAATGTTTATGTTAAACATGAAAAGTTAATATTGTTACCTGGATGTAAGGTCCCCTAGATCGACTTGAGCTCGCATTGCTGCCAGAGTCGTACGCGTCCCTGACGGTGACGTCCTTCAACTTCCGCGATCGAGTCGCATCAGACTTTTTCCTCTGCACTTTCCGCTTCTGATTGTCGTCACCTCGCGGCCTCCTGCGGTCGGAGCGCGCGGGGGCGGATTTCCGACGCTTCTTTGCTATCGCCAGCGCTGACGCCGGGCCGGGGGCGTCGCCCGCGTCCGATGTACCACTCGGTTTCTCTTCCTCGAGGCCAGCGAACATCTTCTCCAACTGGTTCTCGACTTCGACGAAGCTGACCGCGGTGGGCTCGGCGCCCGGTGCCTCCCCCGCCTCGGGCTCGGCGGGCTTCGCTTCTGAGGGTGACTCGACAGGAACGTTGGCCGCTTCCGAGTTAGACAGGCGAGCGCTTCGACGTCGCGGGGCGGCCGCGGTGACCGCCGCTCCCTCTGGCGACGCCGCCGGGGGCACCGACTGCTCCTTCTCGTCCGCCTGCGCCGAGGTCACCGGCCCTGACTCGGTGCCGGCCTGTTTTTCCGTGACAGGGCTTGCAAGTACACTCTTTAGATTGTCGACGGTGACGGCCGCGTCGGTCTCAGGGAGCGCGATACTCTCGAGGGGCGGCGGGGGCGGGGTGCTCGGTGCGTCCGTGCTCGCGATCATCGCCGCGATGTCGTCTATCGTCTCCGCGGAACCGGATCTCGTTTTTCTCCGCGCGTGAGGTCGCTCGGGGCCCTGTGGCGAGGGGGGCTTGTCATCGGAGCCGTTGCCGATAACGTGCGTTACGTCACCGTTTTCGAGCGGCGGTGCGAGGGCGGGAGCGGGGGCGGGGGCGGGAGCGGGAGCGGCGGGCGCGGGCACGGACGGGAGTGGCGACACGCGGCCCGGCGGCACCGGTGGCAGAGGGATGTCACGAGCTAGCTCGCTAATCGGAGGGGGAAGTGGCACGCGCAACGTGCGTTCCGGTTTGCGTTTTCGTTTTGAACCCGGTGGAGCACCGCAGGAGTCGGCTGAGTCCTGGAAATAACAATTGAACTTATCAATATCTTATCAATAATTATTACACATCACCATAGCACTTCAACTAGAATATTTATCACTGAAATTTACTAACACGTTTACAAACATTAACAAATACTTTTGTGTTCTAATGACATAAAATTATAAGGTACACGCAAAATTATCACCTCATTGGAGGAAGGAGGCGAGGGCGTAGGCGCAGCGCGCGAGTGCACGATGACAGAGTGCGGGGAGGCGGGCGCGACGGGGGAGGGCACGAGCCGCTCGAGGAGCGAGTCGACGCGCGCATGCGCCCCGTGCCGCGGCACGCTGCGCGCTATGAGACTGTTGATGGTCGGCGCGTCACGCACGGAGAGCGCCCCCCCGCCCCCGCCGCCGCCGCCCCCACACACGGCCGCGCCGTTCGCCGCGCGCGCTCCGCTCAGCGACAGGTCTACACCGACTCTCGCGTACGTAAGTAACTCTTCCGCTCGACTCATCTTATCTGAAAACACACGGTACAATATTATTGCTTAATGTAAATATATCTTTTCATGAACTTTTTCTCATTTTTAATTATACCGTCGCTGTAACCTGTTCAGGGCATCGAGAAGTTATTCGGCGGAACTGTCCCAAAAATACACGGCCAAACTTAAGCCCTATAAAGGACCATGCAGAGAAAAGTTGCTAACTTAAAATAAATCACTAAAGAATAATAATTATAAAAAAGTTAACTCGCCTCTGGCTGGTCCCAAGTGTGGGTAGAGTTCCACTGGTGGTAAAGGCGCACCGACTTTCACATCTCCCGGAGACGGGGTATGTCTAAAAAAAGCAAAAAAAAAAAATAGAAATTATTATATATTTCAAGAGTTAGTTTCATACTTTCTGCAATAAAATAACAACTATATTTTATTTTTTACCATTCTCCTTACACAGACAGACACGGGCTCAAGTAGTCTAGAACGCACATCTAATTTCGAGATACAAAAGATATTGACCTAGTTGAATCTAGCAAATAATAAAAACCATCTTATCAATTTGTGACCGACTACAACACACCACCATCTCGTTAGAACTTATACGATTAGAGAAACTATGTATAAAGACATATTGCCATTAAATAAAAAGAATATATCAATACTAGCCGTCCCATGGCGAGTGCGAATATTTCGTACATTATGGAATGTATACAATCTAACAGCTGTCATGTTATTTCAACAGATTGTTAATAGATGGCGCCTACTACATGTTAGCGGAATATAATTCCATTAGGAATATACTATCTTTTAAACCTAAAATCTTTTAAAACACCTTTAAAATAATATATATATACAGAGATAGAAGTGCAATCCAATAGATTTTTTTAAATAAAGGTCATAGCCGGATAAGCAAGCAAAATTTGCCCCTACGCCCTTTTTTATTGGCACATAGACGATAGTTTAGATACGAAATAAAAAATAAAAAAACAGGCAAAATTTCAGCACTCAATCTCAAGCAGTGATTTTCAGATTAACTGCTGTTTGAAATTGGCATAATTGTGTATATACACTCTTGTGTAATCTCACATAATTTCTACATAAGTTGGATCATCAGTCTGCAAGATTCTGCCTAAAGCTCTCTTCCCTTTTATTGATGTTGCAATAAATCTGTCTATTTAGGCAAAAAAAAATTACTCCCCATAGATGGCGTTTGTGGATAAAACTTTGAATGTTGTTATCAGCCGTTTGTCAGTTAGTTAAATTTTATCTAAGGTAATTAATATGTATTTTCTAGTATATTTTTATGAAAACGAGATAATATTTATTACATTGAATATTTTGATTCGTATTTTTAATAATAAAAGACACTGTGTTGTCATAAATGATGATAGCAACGAAGAATAATTTGACTTCATTCGTTTAGCTTTCATTTAATTTGATTAGTATCGCTGCAGTTTAAATTACATTTTATTTTTTTAGTTTTTCTATTACTTAAATGTTTAAATTCATTAAAATAAAATAATTCTCCATTAAAGTAATATTTAGTAATGATAAATACACATTTATTATAAAAAAAACGTTTTTATTATTATCACACAATTAAACCAAATAATAAAATTCTGAGTACAAAAGAGTATAAGAAGTCTCTGTCAAAATCTGGATATTGCATGTTTTAAAAAAAGTGGAAAAAATATATTTCAGTTTTATTTCTTTTTAAAAAAAATCGGCTATTAATCTGACAATCACAAAAAATATTTGTATTCATGCCTTTTACTCGTAATAAAATTGACTATTAATAATTTTTAATTTTAGTATTGTAAGAGAACATAAAGATGATTTTTTTATCTTTATTTCAGGTTTTGTTAAAATAACTCGAAAATGGTTTCAGGTTGAGAGCTGAAATTTTGCTTCCTTATCTGGCTATGCCCTTTATTTACATACCTAATGAAAACATTAATTTTATACTATTTGTATATGTTCCGTCAATAGCAGGGAAGTATATATGTAAGCTTTAAAAAGATGTTTAAATTAACGGAGATATGACGTAAGGAAAAACGTTTGAGAAATAATATATATGATAAAATTAACCTGATAATATGTTTGTCAGGCGGCGTGGGCGTATGCCGGTACAGTTCAGGCGGTGTCGTCGTGTGTCGAAACACAGAGTTGCTGGCCGCGTTCTTCATGGCCTGTGGAGATAAACTCATTTCGTACGGGTTCGTTGCAGTGATTATGCTGAGACTAGTCATGCTGACATTGGTTCTCAGCTTTACGGGTTGGAATTGAAAAAAATGAGTCCAACAATTTTTTTTTCTAAAATAAAAAAATGTTTCTAAAAAATGTCTCAACTGTTTTTTTAAATTTACGAATATTTATAAAACTATTTTTAATACATAGGGTTGTGCAGGACTGTACAGATCTATACCGAGAAATCTCTTCGTATGCGATCTAGTCGGACACAATAATGTCCTACCACACAGCGGTTTTTAACATACACCTTCTTTTTTTGAGCCTAACGAATGTTCTCTTAACTCACTTTAGTGTCGATACATAATAATACACTAAGTCTAGAAAACAAGCTGCATCTAGAGTTCAGCTGATAAGTGCTTGGCGACTGATTTACAGACTACCAAACCAAAATGAGTCACATCGCGTTCTCATCACGCGATCCGGCATAGATAGAATATATTTACCTAAACTTCAAGAAATGAAGAATGAAGATCTGCCAAGTTAGATATTCCACATCAATGAACGAACATTCCTACAGATATAATTAAAGAAACTGTTATGTAATTTGGCATTCGTCTGATTTCAGCTCTTTTATAGGTGACTACCCCGAACATGGCCCCCTTTTTACATTTTTTTTGGGATTATTATAACTTCAACTGTAGACTTGAAGTGCTTTGTTTTACGTATAATAATACCCCGAACTTACCTAGAAGGTGAATTTGTGCGATAACCATGTTAGTCGAATTCGCGTAGCTCGAGGTACACTTTTGCGTACAAATTAAACAATAATTTTGAAGAAAAAAAATATAAAAAGATCTTAAATAATATGAATTATATTTTATGAATGTAGTACATATGTCAAAAATGTAAAAACGTAAGTTGAAATTACTTTCACATAGAAATAAGACTTCGTAATATTTAATAAAGCCGTCTTAAATGGTAAAAATACTTTTCCTCTCAAGCAAAATATTCTCTTAATATACTAATGCCCGTTATCACCAATGACCTCTTAACATACCTCTAAGGGATCCCTAAGCTAAAGTATTTCCTAAATCGGCTACCTAACTTATTTCGTTTTCACTACGCTAAGAGCTCCATACTAAGAAAACCAGTGTTATTGACTTTTTTTTTCAAGCCAAAGTTGTAATACACCGACAATTTACCAATAAAAACTTTTATGAATTATTTATCATTCCTAAGTGATTGTAATATGTTATTTCTATGTAAATAAATAAAAATTAAATGCTGTTCGTTGGGAAACGGATCACTTGAGAACGGCAGGACCGATTTGGATATTTTTTATGTCAGATATTAAGGTATTTAGGAAAAGTAAAATTTGAAAAGTTTTCCGGAATATTCTGGAAAAAATGAAATTTCACTTTTTCACTTTCACAAGAAGTTCACTTTTTATGAACTCAAGACCACAACTCATGATGGGAATGCGTAATTCTGTATTATTATTGAAAAATAATTCGCCATAGGTGGCGCTGTGATCGAGTGCTATTGAATGCTGGAAACGGCATCAGAATAAGTTTGCATAATATTCGAGTAAGAATAGCTTCTGGAACTCTTGCTGCAAGTAGCTACACTGATACCGATATATGGGGTTTTATGTAAATGATGAAATACTAGCAATCCAACTCTATTGGTTTACGCTGCGCACGCTAGTAAAGCTCCCACTTTCCAGTAGGCTCGATTTTTTCCCGACATTTTCAACAATGATTGTCTTATTAATTTAGCCAATTTACACCAAACCTTTAATTAATTATACACCTAAACGTTCCTCATGAATTACTCCGTGCATTGATGAAAACCGTATGAAAATACACTCGGTAGTTTTTGAGTTTATCGCGTTCATATAGAGAGGGGAGTAAATACACCACAAGGGGACTTTGTTTTATAATATGTACATATGAATTTATATTCTTTATAAATTCATACATAATGAATACATTCATACATACATACAATAAATAATTCATACATTCTTTATAAATTCATTACATTTATTCATAATAAATCTTTGATAAAATGATTCGAGGTTTGCTGTTGTGCGCGCTTCACGCAAAAAACTACTAGATCGATTATGATTTTTTTTTTGTTTGTTTTACTCTTTAAATACTTGGTCCTTATATCACGATATCATCATTCAATAAAAAGTTATTGAAGTTTTAAGAAACTACGATTTTTATAAACACTGCGCGTTCTTCCGTCGTCCACGCGAGCGGACCCGCGGGCACAGCTAGTTTTATATGTTTATATTGGTTAGATAACAGCATAAAATTTATATGTAACAAAGCGAAATTAAAATGGCCAAATAACGTTTTACGTCGGAGCCAGATTAAAAATATATTAAAAAAATTGTAAGTTTTGACAATTTATTGTCATGTTAACTATACGTTTTAAAGGTGTTGTAGAATTATCACCTGTAAAAGCCTGTGTAATTGTCAGACTTATTTAAATGTCGCATAGGAATAAGACTTTAGACACGTACTTCAAAGCTGACACTAATTTTGTACTATTTTCGTATTATTTATTTTATACGAATTTCGCAGCACAATTTTAGAAATTTTAAAACATTGGAATATAATTTTAAAGTGGCAATTTAATAAATAATTTTGAGTATGTGTGTGTGTGATTGAGAACGTGTGGAGTATACGTGTGTGTGTGTGTGTATTATTAAATGACACTTCAGTATATTAATTATTATTATTTCTGTACTTTGTATAAATGAAAATAAAATCTAAGATTAACTGTTGTTTACACATATATGTGTATATACACTATGATTTATAGGACAGGAACAATGTAAATCTCTTCAAGCGCCGATATATTCTGAATTATATTCTCCCATCGTGACGTACCCAACGGACGGCTAACGACAGTGTCATACGGGTTAAGACTACAGAACAAACCATATACCAGCTCCATACTCACACCGTGAACACCCATGAAAGGGCGACGCGCGGAGTTCCGTGAATTTTCGCCGCGAGTCTGGAGCTGGCTTTAAGATAATGAATCCTTGTTTTCACCTGTAACGGATCCGGCGGTGAAGGTGCCGGTACGTGATAGAGGTGGGGCGGCGGGGTAGGAGTGTGCCATGTGACGCCCCGGTCTGATGCCATGTGTGCCTGGGGCGCGCGGGCCAGCAAATTTGCCATCTGTAACTGATAAGTACATTGTTTTTAAAATCCGCAGCGTTAGATAATCCATTTCATGCAACTCTATAATTACCGTGAATTTTAGTTCCGCATGACTAGACTAGACTCAAAATAAATAGACTTTGTCAGGTTATTCCCGTAGTACAATTGTAGTGAGTGGATACAGAGACGAGCCACTACAACATTCAAAGGACCTTATAATGGACATTTTCATAGTAAAAACCGCTTTTGATTGTCCTTAACGTATAACACTCAACACATTATTTCTAGAGCGGTTTGATTTCCACCTAGAGTAATTCTAGTTTGTATTCTGCAGTAGTTGGTTATTCTAGTTTGTAAAGCGTTAAAAATTGGTTTTCGGAATGATTTAAAAAATACTCGCTCGTCATATTCATATCAAACATAATACGCATTGGATCTTAAGTGATATTATTTATGTCATCAATTTTATAGTCCGATAGTCATGACGAGTAGTAGTTATGGGAAAGTCGTGTCCGATTTGATCGCGTTTAGAGTTGAACTTTGTGTAATGTACATTTGGAAAGTACTCTCGGGACTGTTCATCAGTAATCGACAACACATTAAACACAGTGAGAAAATCGCGGTGACTTATCTCGCGCGTCATCTTTTTGAATCGGCCAGCATACCATCCATTTCACTTGAAGCTTTTGTGTTGGTATCAGTATAACGGCATGATTACTTGTGTCAGTTGGTATTGTCATATAAAAGGAAGACTACAATCCAGGCTTTGCTTTGATAAACTAGGTTAAAGTTTGGAATGTAAACTAAATGTATGTCAGTAAAAGAATTGGTTATCATATTTAAAAAAAGTTCTTCATATCTCTAGAAAATATTTGCACAGCAGATTTTGCAGGTGCAATAACGTTGCACTAAATTAGCTTTTCTATATACATATAATAAAATTGAAGTATCTGTTTGTAATGTCAAAATAACAACTTATTATTATTATTTTTTTTAAATAAAAGTAGCGTGAGTTACTACTTATAACATCAGCTATCTGCCAGTGAAAGTCCCGTGAAAATCGGTCCAACCGTTTCGGAGATTACCCGGAACAATCAGCCAGACAGACAAACATTTTAAAAATTGGTTCTTGTTATAGGTTTATCCCTTCATATGCATTTAGGCTGCTATCATACTAGCGTTTGTCGAGCGTGCGCGTTCGTCCAACGTGTGACCAGCGTTACTGCGACTACTTTTATTTTAGAAAAATAATTGGGGTTCCGCGCAAAAAAGCCTTTTTAGTAGTCCACGCGGGCATAGCCGCGGGCACATCTAATCTATAATATAATATATAGAACTATATGTAAATGAAATTGCCTTCAATTCGCTGATTCCAAATATTACATTATTTCATTTTTAACAAAAATATCAGTTATTGTACTTATCACCTCTGTAATTTATCTTTTAGTGGTCAACATTGTACTTCGAACATATATTTACAGTGGATGCACAACATGGCAAACACTAAAATTTCACACTATCCATATCATTTTTGGTCACCTTCATAATTAACATTCTTCTATTTATATGACTTTCATCCCTTCTCATAACATTAATAACAACAGGAATGACGTTAAAAAAAAAAACATTTTGTATTTCAACAGCACATTCCATTGAAGTGCCTTTAATGCAGCAAGCTAATTTAAATAAATATTTTTTTATATTTTTAATGATAGACACACAGTATCATTACCACAGTGTTATCTGTGGTCATAACATAGATTGATTGTGTAACATAAGCAATTTATTTACATGCATTAAAATATAGTTGTATACTTTTTAACCCTTTTAGTGTCAATGTACATATATATTATATGAGTTTAATATTACGTGCATATACCATTATATCGCATTGTGGATTCAATAATGAAATATATAGCGGCATAGCATATGACCTTTATGAAAACTGTAGAAGTATTAAATGTTTACTCAGTGGTCAGGAATAGTTCCGAAATTGTTGGGTAAATGTACTCAGTAGTAAACAATCAAAAAGAACACATTGCTTTCCTACAGAAAAAAAATCTACATGAGGGAAAGTAACTATTTGATCACCACATCAGCCTAAGATATTTTTTTATTGTTATAGGTTTGGCATAGTGGCCACAGTCACACATGACGTTAAGTGATGATGTGGCCTAAGATGATAACACGCTAAACCTAGTGGAAGACTGGCTCTCAAGTGCAGCTGCCGGAACACACCTATGATGTTTGGTGAGAGATTTTTATCTTGAGGGTAGTGGCTTGCCAGACGGGCATTAGAAAAAGCCCTACCACCATGCTATGGTTTCCTCACGATGTTTGTTTCATCACCAAAATGGTTAATGCTGGACAATAACTTGAAAATTCCCAAGCATTTAGGAGAAAACGAGTATTTTTGCTGGTCTACTTAAAAAATTGTTTCTAAAAAAAATACAATAATCATCTTTAACTCCCTGTTTTCTTCCTTTAAATAGCTTGTTATCAAATTTATTTTGTAATGTTTGACAACATTAATTTATGAGGTAATCTATAAGAAAATTAATTAGCAGGTAACACTATTCTTTTTGGCATAAAACTAATTTGTTTTATTTGACCCATAGGGAATTAATTAGATGTAAAAAGCCTCTTCTAGATGCTTTTCAAACTAGAACAAACCCGGATGGTAGATCCAATATAATCTTTAAAACTGAAATTAACATATGGCACTATAAGAAAATTTCCTGAGACTTCAAATTTTCTTTTATATTTTATTGCATGAGTAGGAAACAAGTATGCAGGTCATTTGATAGTAAGTGGACACTGTAGCCATCTATATAACCAATCTCAAAAGGACTGTTTGTAATTCAAATTCATTGTTATATACTTATCAAGTACTGAGTAGGAATGTCTCGTGTACATATGCCAACCACACATTAAGCAGAAATTGGCATAGTAGTGTTTTCACAGTTGGACCTTGTACAGGTTTTTTAAATTTTAAATTGTTAATTGACATACTGAAATTGGATAAAAATTTACAATATTTATTCAATTTATTTATTTTTATATTTGTTTATAGTATAATTTAAATAAAAGTTTTACTTTAAACTATTTGACAAAAATATCTAAGTACTATGTGCCTATTTTTTTATGTAAAACAGGTAAACTGAACTAGACTAATTATATGAATTGTAATTGAGTCCATTTGTAGTACAAAGGCGTTCATAATCAAGTTTATTTGTTTTATTTACAGAAAAATATACTCTATATTATATTATTAGGAAGAGGCTTTACCTTGTATTAGTAGATTTATAGGCAAATATTATTACTGCCTGTTCTTACAAAAGTCTTATTTAATTACCTGTGAATTGAACACTATGCAGTATGTATAGACTGTAAGAGTTAGGCAAATATATATATTTTCTATTTTGTTTTTTACTTAACTTATTTACTTATTTCATTTTTACTATCCTTTTTGAAATCATGATAAGTTTCCATGATTCAATATAAGAAGCATAGTCAGGATTTTTGGCATGTTTGAATATGTACTGAAAGTGTGAACACACCATTATGGTTGGAATTTACATATTCTTCTTATCAGTCTGATAGCAAAATAAATTACATGCATCTGAAATCTTTTTAAAGAGTATAATATAATATAATAGATTACTAAGAATAAGGAATTTATTTTCTGGAAATATTCTTCTATTAATAAACAGCTTTTTCATTACTGAAATTTACTAAAAATAAAGTATTTTTTTAATAATGTTACATAGAATGCTAAATTATTATGATTTTTTAAAATAAATATATTTATGTAAAATGTCTTTTGTCATCAAAAAATAAGAATGAACTTTGAATAATAATATATAGATATTTTGTTAGAGATAACAATATGAACTATATATAATTATAATATTTTCATGATACATTGAGCTGGAGATAATCTACAATAATGAAGTACTTGGTTATAATGGTAAATCAACATTTTTTTTTAGAATTCTACAAAAATATAGACACAATTGATTGTCAGTTTGATAATAAGTTAAAACGCGTTTATGATATAAATTATCATGTGTCAATGCAACAGCTGACTGGTTTGTACTACAAACACAGTTCTGAATGCACACAAAGGAGATGACTTAAAATGTTTCATTACGTTTTCCTGTTTATAAATTTTAATGCAATTTCTATTGCTACACTAATAAAATTGTTATGTTAAACGATATATTATGAATGCAGAATAGGTTATATGTGGAAATATTAGAATAACAAGCACCACCTGCAGGGGACTCCAACCGGGGCCCAGCTGCGACTGTCTGCCATTCGGGTTGTGTTGCGACCCGCCTGACATCGTGCGCGGCCCTCTCGGTCCACTGTTTACGACTCGTTTACTACACCAATCCGTCAACAAACAGTCTTTCAGTCCACCATAATGATGCCGGCAACTTTAAAGCCTTCGCCCGCGTAACTACGCTGCCTTACGACGTGTACAGAAATTTCCGAAATGTTTTCATCAGCCCAACTTGTGATTTTTAATATCCAATGCATGCCACATGTGCCTCAAACTAGTAACACTACATTCGCGCACTCATAAACCACTCGTTTCGCAGAAAACCAAATTTATTTAGTGCACGGTATGGTGTTCACCGATCTGATGCTCACTTCGCGTGACATTATGAACGCATTTTGCTTTTAAAAATATGCTTCCCTACGTTAACTTTCCTCTTGTTTTTGATTTATGGAATGTTTGTTGCCTTGTTTCGATGATCGAATCGAATTATTTTAACCGAAATTATTACACAGAGGACTAAAACGTTCAAACTAAGCAATGGATTCGCCTTCGCAATGGTGGACGAATATGATTTTGAAAGTTATTTTCAGCGCCATCTTGCGATATAACTTTAGAAGTGTGTCGGTAAGGCAGTTCAACGGAAGCATGTTTTTTGTCTATGATTTGATAAATAGCTGAAACTATTTTTATCAATTGTATATTTGGTACTTTTTTCAAAGTTTTTCATAACCCTAGTTGTAAAACTATATGCGAGTATTATCTTTAAAAATAGTTACAATACAGGAGAGCGGTTATTTTTAATATAAGTAGTTTTTTTTTTATGGTAACTCTTGAACAGCGTTGCTATGACGACTATTGTTTTGTTTTCATTCAGCACGCCCCGCATGCCTGATAACTACATTGTGACAAGATAAAGTGTGAGCACTTAAACGTAAATCAATAGTTGAAATGAAAGAAAATGAAGTTACTATGTTTTTGGTATCTTTTAGTGGCCAAATAGAACATGTAACTTTTCCCGGCGGTGTATTCGATGACCATTTATATATACATTACGAAATTGTGTGGGGCCCTGATTGGCAACCAGTATCTGGTCTGCCTACTGGAACTAGTCAGATGGCGCGTTCGGGACGTGATCCTGAAAGAGTTGTATTTAACATGCCGGTGGAGATGGTCTTTGGTAGTACAAATGTGTCTGGATGTAAGTCGTGATATTCATTATTTTTAGGTACCAAACTTAAACTTCAAGATGTTTGAAACTGTTCTGAGTAATTTATATATTCAGTCATCAAACACTAAGCTTATTATTTGTTTATATGAAACATACCTAATTAAATAGAATCAAATTATATCTAGAGTACAGAATCTTGGACTTTCAGAAAAGGATTTGAGAGGTAATGTCGAATAAGCGGGTTTAGAATATGTAGATTTTGCTGGGTGGTAAGAAACGACAATTAAGTTCAATTAGATTCGCGACCCTCCTACATCATGTGTAACACCCCCTACAGCCCCTACAGTGGCAACTTTAAGAGTGTCGCGATCTAGGATGAGGAGGATGATCATGTATGTCCAGTAATCAAGCAGAGTAGTAGGGGGTTTTGCAATTGACTGGATCGTGACCACCATGCACATGACGATAATTTTTTTTTTTTTTTTTTTTTTTTTTTTTTTTTTTTTTTTTATAATAGCTCGGCACATTGACTGTACTGTACCTGATGGTAAGCACACTACAATCCAAACACAACAACGACCACCAAGAGATCGCAATCCATCGGTGGTCGCCGCTGTCATGCCGGCCTGCTTAAATATCTCTTCACGTTACGCTTGAAGGACCCGATGTCATAAGAAGGAGGGAACACACCGGCTGGGAGACCGTTCCACAGCTTCACGGTACGACAGAGATAAGACAAAGCGAACTTTTTAGTTCGTGCCGAGATGGAAGTTACCGTAAAACTGTGATTCCGAAGCCCAGCGCGTGTGGTTCTGTTATGGAAAGGAGAGGAGGGAATTAGATGAAACAGCTCTTCAGAACACTCACCATGATACAGACGGTAAAACACACTTAGCGAGGCGATGTTCCTGCGAAGCTGAAGTGGCTCGATGCAATGGGTAACGTCTGCATCATTAACAATGCGAACAGCCCGTCTCTGTAACCTATCCAGGGCATCGAGGAGGTACTTTGCGGATCCATCCCAAAGGTGCGAACAGTATTCCATACACGGCCTTATAAAGAAGGTACAGTTGACCGGGCGTGAAAAACCGTCGCACCCTGTTCAGGATCCCTAGTCTCCGAGATGTAGTGGAGATGACACTCCCGATGTAATCCCTGGAGTTGAGGTCGCTGCGAATATCCACACCTAGGATATTGAGGCTGTCACGCATTGCTAGTGAGACGTTCTGAAGAGTGGGGAGGGGAGAAAACGGAGATTTTTTTGAGGAAAACGCGCACACCTGAGTTTTCTTGGCATTGAACTCAACCAAGTTACTTGCTCCCCATGTAGAAACACGTTGCAAGCATTGGTTAAGTTCAATGACAAGTTCCTCCCGTCTCTTTTCTGTTTCTTCCCGACCACATGAAGGCTTGCTATAATAGCACCCATGAATGGTGCTGTCATCTGCATAGCAATGAGTATGACCTAAAGGTAACATATCATTGATATGCAGAAGAAACAGAGTGGGCGAAAGCACAGAGCCTTGAGGAACTCCAGCGTTTATCGACATGAACTGCGAATCACATCCTTCCACAAGGACACGAATTCTGCGTTCATGTAGAAAGCCGGAGATCCAGTTGCAGAGGTTGTCGGGAAGTCCATACGCCGGAAGTTTAGAGAGAAGACCACGGTGCCAGACCCTATCAAAAGCCTTAGCTATGTCAAGACTGATCGCCAGAGCCTCGCCATGCTTATCAATTGCCTCCCCCCAGCGGTGCAGTACATATGCCAGAAGATCACCCGTTGATCGATTCTGGCGAAAGCCATATTGACGATCATCAATCAAAGAGTGATCCTCTAGGTAACGGACAAGCTGGGTGTTGATGATCCGTTCCATGATCTTGCACAACACTGAGGTTACGGCAATTGGACGGTAATTGACAGGGTCAGATCGATCCCCCTTCTTGGGGATCGGTTGCACATTAGCCTCTCTCCAAACCCGAGGCACGACACCAGAGAGGTAGGACAGGCGGTAAAGGCGCGTCAACACTGGAGACAACTCAGCTGCACATTTTTTAAGTACAACCGCTGGGATACCGTCCGGACCACTGGACTTCCGAACATCGAGCGATCGCAATTCTCTAAGCACGTCACATTGCCTAAATCGTAACTCAGACATTGTGACACCGCAACTGGGAATTATAGGCGGTTGTGCGTTGCGATCATCGAGCCGGGAATTAGCTGCAAAGAGATTGGCAAGTAAAGTTGCTTTCTCTTGCGGCTCGTGAGCCAGTGATCCATCAGAGTACCTCAGCGGGGGCAATGCTGGACGACAGAAATTAGCTTGCACGGCTTTGGCCAGACTCCAGTAAACTCGACTATTAGCCGGTTGACCTATGAGATCATGACCTATCCGTGCAATGCGCTCGGCATCCGCTCTAATGTAGGCCCTCTTACAGGCCTTGGTGGCAGAGTTGTACGCTGATTTTAGGGACTTTATATTGGGATCCTTGTGTGCGCGACCCCTGGCCCAATCACGATACGCAACTTGCTTCTGACTTACAGCATCAGCGCAATCGCGATTGTACCAAGAGTGTCCTCTGCGATTACAGACGATATCGGAAGAAGGAATATAATATTCCATTGCGATTCCAATCTCGCCTGCAATTGCTTCAGCAATCGCTGAAGGATCTTTCCCATCAAAGCAGAGCTGCCGCCAAGGGATGGATGCAAAATAATCCCGCATTCCATCCCAATCTGCTGACGAATAGTGCCAAACTTTACGCCTAATCCTTACGCAGGGTGGAGGCGGAGCGTGTGGCACAGACGTCATAACCAGGCAGTGGTCCGATGTGCCCAAGGGCGCATTAACTGACACAACATACCCAGTTGGATGGCTCGTCAACAGAAGGTCCAGCAAAGAGGGCGCATGACCGTCAACATCGGGAATCCGGGTGGGCTGGACTACCAGTTGTGTCAGGTCATTAGTTAGAGCGAATGCATGGGCAGTTCGTCCTGCATGGTCTGTCTTGGAGGAACCCAACCACGATTCGTGGTGTGCGTTAAAGTCCCCCAAGGCAACCAGTTCCGCAGTAGGAAACTGCTCCTGTGCATCATCTATTGCCTTGCTCAAATACTCAAAGAGCCGAGTAGTCTCGTCATCCCCGTTATGGGATCTGTAGAGGCACACGTAGATTCGGCTTTGAGTGCCCAGGTCTACGTGTACCCAGAGGACGGAGAAGGAAGGGTCCTCCTTGCAGCGCAGACGGCGACAACACACGTCTGACCGTACATAGACACATACTCCGGCTTTTGCTTGAAAGTTCTCCTCAAGCAGGTAGCCGGGGTAGTGTAAGTAAGATGTATCGGCCGGACGGCGGATCTGAGTCTCCGTCAAGAAGAGCATAGCAGGCTGAACCGTCTCAAGGTGTTGGTGGACGGCATTTAAGTTGGAGTGGAGTCCACGGATGTTAGCGAACTCCACCGTAAATGCGGCGTGGGGGTTGTACACCGCTGTCGAACCTGCTTGCTTATTTTGCGCTGCCATTGGGTTTGAAGGAAGAAGGAAGAAAACGTGAAGAGCGAGTGACCTTCAACTGAGCATTGAGATAACCAGCGTGATACGCCGACTCCTTATAATACATGAGAGAAATACACTGATCCGGCGAACGGAAGGGCCCCCGTACCCTCCCGGAATAGGTCGCCGGGACCCCAATCCGGTCACCAACCGGCACGACGAGCCTACCCGAGATTATTCGCGGCATGGTGAGGCAGCCTCTCATGGTGGTTATCCATGATTGGGCCTCTGTACTATACCGCGGGCGGCCAGCGGGAAAACCGTTTCTACGGGTCTCCCTGGCCGCCGGGTCAATGCAGCCCCCTCAGGCAATGAGCCATTGGAGAATCCCACCAGCATCCGTGCCAAGCCGAAAGTCACTCGTAAACTGGATATGCACAGGCTGATCCCGAAACGCGACTGGCCAAAGCGAGTCACTATGACGGGCTTTACACCTCATACATGGTGGTCGCGACCCAGTTGGGCAAAAAAGCCCTACCACCCCGCTATCGCCATTACCTCGTCCGTTGCTCAGCAGGGTGCACCACGTGCAGGTGAGGTTGGCTTGGGCGTCTCAGTGCTATAGATGTTATTTGACGCCCCTTACACCCCTCTGTGACTCTTGTGATTTGTTGTTATTTCGGGATTAGCCCGTGTATACCCAAGTTGCTGAGAGGCTCGTAGGCCAGCATGACAGCGTACCGTCGACGGATTACCAACTTCTCCGTGGTCATTGTTGTTTTTGGATTCTACTATGCTTTGGGTATAATGGCGACAACAGTTATTACGGAGTTTTCGCAGCGACTTGGTTTAGGGTTAGTATATTTATCAATAAGCGGTACGTATACACAACTGAATTACGATCAGTGTACATAAACCGTTTTAGCAGTGTTGATTTTATAAAACTGGATACTTTTTACAGAAGTTTTATTTTGCCTCGTGACCAAACTTGTTTCGAGATTGTTTTATTTCATATTATTCAGATATCAGTTGTTTGTTAGTAAACAGTATTACCTATTTCGGTTTCATATTTTTGAAGTGGAAGCTTCTTTAGCACCGTTTCGATTTGAAACTCGATGAAATGAAAAAGCGACAGTAAATAGAGACAACCATATAAATCTGTAGGATTTAGCCTACGAGAGAATGAGATAGAATACATTTACATTATTCACGGTTAATGCAAGTCCTGATTTTCATGATTGTGATCGTTGTTGGATTGGCCTAGTGGTATGAGACGACCAGACTTCATACGCAGTACGCACGAGTTGTCGATAGTTCGAATCCCGCTGATTTAGGATATTTAAAATAAAAATAATTTTAAATAATTTTTTTTTCTCTGATGGTTTCACTTCTGGCTCTTGTGACCTGCTGCACACATACTTTTTTAAAGAGCATCATGGTAATGTAGCTGCTCCATGATTGATGGTAAGCACGTACTATAAGTTAAAAGCAACGGTGACCACCAAGAGATCGGTATTATATCGTCGTTCGTCGCTGTCATGCTGGCCTGCAAGCTTTTTGGCAGCTGGATGTATATACTGGCTGATTCAAAAACGCGACAAACCAAAAGAGAGTCGTTCTGACGGGTTTATTAATATGTGCATGGTGGTCGCGCCTCAGTCAGGTACAGATTACTCCGACCCCGCAAAACTGAGTTCTTGAAAAAAATATTTTTTTGTAATAAATGGAAAGATCATTTATATAAGTATTATAAAAAAAACTTAAACATTTTTTAACAATTAAAAAGTAATATCAAATTAAAAATTTATTTTGCTATGCTGTACCGAAATTGCGCCGATCGTTCCCGAACAAACCCGAGCGCGTGTGACGTCACAATGTTAAGTTCTACTCATTGTAGCACAGTTGATACAGTGTTTTGACTCGATGGAATTCCTTCAAAATTATCACGTCACAATCCTAGCGACAAATCGTGGCGCGATCGCAGTTATGTGATTCTTTTTAAAATAATATCAATTTTAAATTGTATATAATTAATAAAAATATATATTTTAAGTTTATTTTCAATTGACTATTATTATAATTATGATAAAATTTTAAATTACATAATATTTAAATACCCAATTCCTTAATAACCACCGGCTGAACCCGGAACGCGACATGCCTAAGCGCTAAGCGCTAAAGGCGAGTGTCACACCTGGTGTATGGTGGTCGCGATCCAATCCGATACCCTGCCACCCAGCTGTTCATGCGTATTGTTACGTACTTAATTGATGTCCTTGAATATAATATATTATGCATTCTCTGTCACCCAGGGCCGCAAATAGTAGTCACAGTACGCGCACAAAACGTGATAACGGGTGATACACTCAGAGGTTACGGTCTGACGTTCTTACCACCAACTGCTGGTTTGAGGGAAGCTGTCGTGCCGTTGATCCGTCCGCGAGCTGCCACGTTACTTGGCGAGTGGATCGCCTGGCTGACCGGCAGACATCCTGAACTCGTAGACCCCAAGATGCTTGCCACCGGTCAAGATAACTATCGTATGTCATAGAGAATATCATTTTTTTTAAATAGTACAACTACCAACTTTCGTGGTCAAAACCAAACCTTTGGATTTCTCGACGTTTGAAATCACCAATACGTTACTGGTAACAGAATTCCTTGCCTTCGTTCGACATATTTCCCTATTTATAGACATATACAGGCTAGTATTTTTTTACTTATATATTAACCAGTGTCGGTTAGACATGTGGGGCTCCAGGGTAGATATATTCTACAGAGCATAAATTATGTAAATAAACGTGATATAGCGTATCGCTCCAATTATTTTGCAATTTGCTTATAATCGGCAAAAGTCTAGACATCTATTTTTTTATCGATATAGGTTTGGCTTTGTGGCCACAATCTCACCTGATGTTAATCAAAAAAAGCCCTACCACCATGCTATGGTTTCCTCACGATGTTTTCCTTCACCGAAAGCTCATGCTCATTGCAGGGATTCGAACTCACGTCAATCGACGCGATGTCGTACACGCTACTACTGAGCTATCATTGCTTCAAATCTAGAACCTAGACCAAGAAATCTAGACCAAGGATAATATTTTCTGATCTATAATATTTCTGTTACAGTGTTAAGAACTGAGTCCTATGGCAGTGTCACTTTGAGTGTATCTATGGTGTCGAAGGATCTACGAAGACTAGGATATGACAACCAACCGCCTGCTTATAGAACTGTACCTGAATAATATTATTTTAAAATGTAATTATAAGATGACAGTAAAATATTGGAAGCACTGTTTTAAAATGCTCCTATTGTAAAAAATATATCATTCATTTTAGACCCTGAAGGGTCTCGTCCGGGATATAAGTATTAGAGCTAGATGACTTAAAGATTAGTCTAATCTATATTCTCATTTCTACGTACACGCAGAGATCGTGAGAGCGCCCTATTGCAATTTTTTTCCCTATGTTAGAGTATCTCTACCATAGGTTCAGTGTACACTGCAACTATATTCTCATACTAGATTAAGTATTATTCAATCTCAGTTGAAAATATGTCGCGGTCACGATTATTGTGATGGCTTTGTTATTGAAAAATACTGATAAGGCAAAGGTTAAACGAGAGTGTTGGGTAAAATAATGAACAGTAGATCAATCAAATCAAGGTGCATATAATAATTTAGTAAGACATTTAAAACCAAAAATTGTTATAATTTACAGAAATCAGAATCTGTATCATTGCAGCTGTCTCTTCTATTGCCCATACACGTTCGACATAATAATTAATTATATATAAGTAAAATAATTATAAAGAAAACATCCACGTGCTTCGCTGCTCTAGCTAGACTGATTAAAACATGTAGATATTTTTTTTTTTTCGAACTGACTATTCTGTTAGCCTTAGGGGCCCTGGAGCCTTTACGGCTTTTACAGCTTTACCGGGTTAGCATGTAGATAATTTGAGAGAGATCTATCATAGCATAGCGCTTTGTCTCGCTCTCGTACCTGCGTCCACGATGCTCTCATGATATTGTCTGTTGTATACTACATAGACTTTAAATTATTTGTGCTCAAGCTTTGGTACTACTATGTGCACGCTACTATTCGTACCCGCCACGACCGCCCTCTGCGGCAACTCAAGCCTAGGTCCGCTCCATCGGTATGGAGCCCTTAAGCCAAGCAGCCACTCGCGCGATACAGTGACTCTACATTCACTAGCTTTCACAGATACACATGACACTGCATCATACACACGTGCACGCTACATAGGTTCTGTAAGGGACCTTTTTTTTTCTTCTTTTGCCTAGTTAGACAAAAATTTTCAGACCACTAAATACACATACACATGTTCCTTCCCTCATCCCAGGGGGAAGAAACATGTATATATATATATAGTTAGTTTAGATCAAATGATAGGAAATTAGCTAGATCGCGACTTATTTGCATACGCGCAACAGTCCGAGCCGAGGTTCGGCCACTTTGGCACCTTCGGATGTTGTTGAAAAGCTTTTGCGGCTGAGTGCCTTAATCGCTCGCCCCAAGCCCGGTAAAGCCGGAAAGACTCCAGGGCCCCTAAGGCTAACAATATAGTCAGTTAAAAAAACTACTATTCGTTACTATGTACGCGTCGTAGAATGCTCTATGAGAAGTGCTCTACGTGATTTTTATCTATCGTGTGCGAGACGCTTAATTAACGTTAATACACTATCACGGGTTAGATTTTTTTTTCTGTGTGGATGTGTAGAGAGGTAATCATTTTCATACAGCGCTATCATTCCTGTAATGATCCATACTGTAATAAAAATTAATAATACAACTTCGTTGTTTTTAAGCCTTGATAGCCCGCATCCACCAGATTTCCTTGAAATAAATAATAAACATTTTTTCTAATAGAAAGTTATATTAGTGAGTAGATACCTCCATTATGTTGTGGCGATTTGCTAAAAGAATGAACCGATGTGTTTTTAGTACAGAAGCACAAAGAAATTTTAATACATATGTAATTAATTTTTTTTTTTCATATGTTGTTTATGTATATTAAATTTGTAGTTCTGGCTAAATGTTTTTATTTCAAAATTTTTTGAAAGACGTCTCATCATAAAGGATATTGATCAGAAATAAGACATTAAATTTTGTCTCTCTCTTTGTTTGTATCACTGGATTTTAATCAAAAACGGCTTAACCGATTTTTTTATAGATATATAGCTTTTGTAGTTGTCAAATCGATAGTCAATAAAATTGTCTATACTTAATACTTTTAAAAATCTTAAAGATAAATAAATTTGATTATGTTTAATGAAATTTTGTTGATGGGGCCTACATCATTCCGTAACTGAAACTTCAGCAATATTTATTTAAAAGTATTTTAATTTTTGTTTCACACTGGCTAGACAAAATGACTGCACGTAATGATGAAGACGTATAGTATAGAAAAATATTCAGTAAGAGCGATTATCCCAACAAAAATATAAACGTGAAAAAGCGAGAAGTTCGGTAGAAGCGACGTTCGGGGTAGTCGTTGACACCTACAAAAAGCTGTGATCTAACGGGTGCCAAGTTCCATAGTAATTCATTCAGTTATAGCTATAGTAATGTTCTTCAATTCATTTTCAAAACTATTTGTTACTTTCTTTGATATGGGATTTCTAACTTGGCAAGTCTTAATTATCAATAAATTATCATGAAAACATTTTACTCCTCTAATTACAAATTAATGTAACTATTTATTGACGTAATAAATATAATAACTTAATCTATATAATTAAAATGGTTAAGGATTACTGGATACTTCTACGAAAAAATTACTGGATAGTTTTTTTTTTAGTTCTTAACGCACGCATGGTCGCGGGCACAGCTAGTAAATAATAAATTAACGTAAATATTTGTAGCGACAGAATATTGCTTACGCAACAATACATGGAAATGTTCGCCGATGCGAATGAGTCCGGCAACTCGAGGACGCACTCGTGCCGTGTGTCTTAGTTAAGAGAATTTCAATAATATAACAAAGACTGTAATCCTTTGTAAACTATGCTAAATATAAATATATGTATATACTATGCACTATAGACTCTATATTTATCACCTAAAATTAAAACCCAATGTTTATGTACTAAACTGTGTTAAATATTTATAAGAATAGTTTTTGACTTACGGCAGGGTGGAAAGTATCTCGAAATGGTTCATGTAAATATACACACTGGCCGGTGATGCCCCATCCGAACTTGGCTAACACACTGCCGTGTGTTTAGGCCTAGATAGAGAGAAAAAGATCAAGTGATGATCATTGTTATTATTCCGACTTTTTTTTTTTTTTTTTTTTTTTTTTTTTTTTTTTTTTTTTTTTTTTTTTTTTTTTCGAACTGACTACACTGTTAGCCTGAGGGGCCCTGGAGCCTTTACGGCTTTTACAGCTTTACCGGGCTTGGGGGCGAGCGCTTAGGGCACTCAGCCACGAAAGCTAAGCAACAACATCCGAGGGTGCCAAAGTGGCCGGACCTCGGCTCGGACTGTTGCGCGTATGCAATTAAGTCGCGATCTGACTAATTCCCTATCCGTAATTCGATCTAAACTAACTATACATATATACATGTTTCTGCCCCCTGGGAGGAGGGAAGGAACATGTGTATGTGTATTTAGTGGCCTGAAATTTTTGTCTACTCTAACTAGGCAAAAAAAGAAAAAAAAAGGTCCCTTACAGAACCTATGTACCTATGTGTGTTGTGCATGTGTGTATAATGCAGTGTCATGTATGGCTGTGAAAGCTAGTGATTGTACAGTCACTTGTATCGCGCGAGCGGCTGCTTGGCTCAAGGGCTCCATGTCGATGGATCGGACCTAGGCTTGAGTTGCCGCAGAGGAGGGCGGTCGTGGCGGGTGTGCGGGAACGAAGTTAACCGTACGTCCCCTGCGGAGGGAACGGTGGTTTCGCGGGCGTGGGCGCGAGCACGCATATGTTGCGGGAGCGGACGCGTAGTAATTATTAGCTTTCTCGATGTCGTCGTCGGGATCGACAAAGAGATTTCGCGGACGGCGTTTATAACGTTTGGCAACGGGGATCGAGTTGTCTGGGACGTAGTTCGCGGTGGATTTTACGAGCGGGTTGGGGTGATTCGAAGCGCTATCGAAGTATCTCCTGGTGAGATATTTCACATAGGCTTCTATCGAGGGAAGCCTCATGTCCCTGTGGAGGTCCATGTTCCTAACGAAGGCTGGAGGGTCAAGCAGGCGACGGAGAAACCGATTTTGGACTCTTTGCATGCGGACAAAGTTATGTTTGGACATATGTGCGAACGCTGCGCAGCTATATGTCAAGACCGGACGGACGCACATCTTGTATAGTGTAAGCTTATGTCTTAAGGACATTTTGCTTACCGAACTGAGCAGGGGCCGCAAGCGGGAAAGGATCCAGACGGCCCTATTCCGGACTATAGTAACGTGTGCGTTGAAGTTAAGCTTCGAGTCGAGGGTGACACCCAGATATTTAGTCTTGGTGGCCCAAGGGATATTCCTACCGAATAATGAGAGGGGTCCTACCGTGCGTGGTAGTTTACATGTATGCGGTTCGAACATAATCGCGGCGCTCTTTACCGGATTAATAGCTATTCGCCACGTTCGAAACCACTCCCCGAGAGTGGTTACGGCACGTTGGACTGCGCAGGCGAGATTTTTTCTATGTCTGTTTGACGCGTATATGACTGTGTCGTCAGCGTAGAGCCCTACCTCGACCCCGGGGGGCTTCGGGAGGTCGCTGACGTACAGATTGAAAAGGCAAGGCGCCAGAATGGAACCTTGCGGGACGCCTGAGCGTATAGGGTGGGCGGTAGATAGTACTCCTTCCACTCGGTAGTGGAAGGTGCGGTCGCGTAGAAAATCGTGAACTAGATGAACTAACCTATCCGGGACTTCTAATTGATATAGCTTGTGGACCAGTCCGGCGTGCCAGACCTTATCAAAGGCCTTGGCTACGTCGAAAAAGACCGCAAGCGTGCGGGCGGGAGCAGTATTGCTCTTGGCGAAGTTACTCGTGATGTGCTCCGTGAGGCGGTGCACTTGATGTGTACACGAGTGACGGGCGCGAAAACCGAATTGTTCGGGCGGGTATAAATTCTTGTCGTCTATAACGACCTTGAGACGGTTCAGAAGGATCCGCTCATAGAGTTTCCCTAGGGTGTTTAGGAGACTGATCGGACGATAGCTTTCGGGAAGCGAAGCTTTTTTGCCGGGCTTACGAATACCTATAACTATAGCTTTTTTCCAGACGGCTGGAAAATAGCAGTGGGCTATGGCTGCATTGAAGATGCAGACCAAAAGAGCTATGAGGTGATCAGGAAGAAGTTTGAGTACTTCATTCCTGATACCATCAGGACCGGGAGATTTCCTAGGCTTAAGGCCTTTAATGATAGAACAGACCTCATCTGGCGTGACCGGGGTTAACGTTTCCGCGGAGGGAATCAACGTGAGTTCCTGAACGGCGGTCTCGATAGTTTCGATGTGGGCAGTGTCTACGTTGTCACAGTTTGGGGAGCACTGGCTCTCCAAGCTTGCGGCAAGGCATTCTGCCTTATCGTCGCTATCGAACGCGAGTGGGAGATCGGGGCCCCTTTCGAGGGGCGGCATCTGGGCGGAAGCTTCTAACTTCAGAGAGCGGGCGAGGTTCCAGTAAGCCAGATGGGACGGCTTGAGACCCTCTAAGAGGTTATCCCACCGGTGACCTCTGTACTCTCCGATGCGAGTTCTAACCTCTCTCTGAAGTTGTCGTAACCTACGGGTGTTATCCCTCGTCGGATAAGAGTCATGTGCACGTGTCGCGGCGTTCTTTTCCGTGATTAACGCTCGTAAGCCGGGGGGGAGTATAAAACGGCGTTCGTTTGCCGCTTGCACCTCTCTCGAGGCCTCCCTTACACCGGTTTGGAGGTAGTCGACCAGGGAATCGATGGCTAAATCGGCGTCTGCGGTTGACTCCAATACGTCGGGGATCCCAGCTAGGCTGGACGGGGTCGCGTTATCGGATAAGTAGCGATTTAAGATCGCGTAGTCAACTATTTTGACTTTTGACGGACTGGGGTCGAACGGTTGCCCGAGTTGTAAGATAACCGGGCGGTGGTCGGAGTCTAGTTCGTGTACGACTTCTATAAGTCGTAACCGAAGTGAGACACCTTTGAGGAGGGCTATGTCAAGTACTGTCGGTTGACAGTTGTCTTGGAAGTGCGTGGGCTCTAGCGGTGCTATGACGTCAAAGCCGAGCACGTCGCATAATAGTTCTAGTATAACCCCGTTACGGGTGTTGCGCGGGTTGTTGAAAAGGGTGTGACCGCTATTGAGGTCGCCTGCTATTATGACTGATTGGTCGAGTGAAAAAAGCGCCTCCAGATCGGACTGAAGGAGTCTTTTATTCGGGGAGAGATATGCAGAGACAAGCGTGATTGACGGATGGCCAGTCATGCCTATTCTACAGACGGACACTTCCATATTGGTAAGTGCGGGAGGGTCTATTGGCATGCAATAGAGGGAACGTTTGTAGTAGATGAGCGTGCCGCCTCCTAGGGTGGCACGGTCATTTCTGACTATATTGTAATTTGCTATCTTAGGGTCGCGCCTACTGGGTTTTAGAAGTGTTTCTTGTACTAGAAACACGTCTATCTCCCGTTCCCTAAGAAAGGTGGATACTAAGTCCCGTTGTGGAAAGAGGTTTCGCGCGTTAAAAAAAGATATATTGAGGCTTCTAGGCTTAATGCGTGCCATTGATAACCGATATCTATTTCCCGGCACGGGCCAGGCGCATTAGCGTCGCTGTCATCAGGGGGAAACGCCTGATGGATTCGCCGGGACCGTACTCAGCGACGCACTGTTCGTACGCCAGTACTTCCTGAGGTTCATGCTCGCGGAAGAGCATGACCATGTAGTCAACGCCGCGGCGCGTGTTGACGGGCGGGGGGGCCTGAGCCTTAGGAGGCTGAGGGCGGGGAGTGGAGACCCATGCTGCTTGAGGAGCTCGCATGGCCGGAGGGGGTGCGCGGGGCACAGGGGCGGCTGCCACCGGGGCGCTGGAGGCGCCCGGGAGGCTGGGGAAAGCCTCTGGCGTGAGCAGGGGCTTTGGTTGTCCTACGGCGGGACGTGTCCTCTGAGGAGGGGTGTGTCGCGTAGGGCGCATGGGTCGCATAGGGCGCGTGGGGCGCGGGGCACGGGGACAGCCGCGATAGTTCGCGGGGTGACCTTCGTTGCCGCATAGCACGCAGCTCGGAGGGGTAGCCGACTCACGAGTGCGCGAGCACTCGCTCGTCGCGTGGTCCCCGAGGCACTTAACGCACCTGGGACGGAGATGGCAGTTGCGTGCCGAATGACCGTACAGCTGGCAGTTGTGACACTGCGGAGGACTGCGGTTCTTGTGTGGGGGCTCTACGGCTATTCCGGAGAGCTCACACACTTTCCTAACGTTAAAAATGGCTCTGCCCTCGGGGGTCAGTTCCAATATGACTAAGACCATGTCGAGAGGTCTGTTTTTGGATTGTCCGCCGTGCATTCTGTGCACTTCGCGGACAGGGAAGGCCTTGGCTAAGAGGTCAGTTTTGACCTCCTCGGGTGTGATTTCCACCGGGATGCGGCGGATTACAACCCGGAGTTGACGTTCTTCCTCCAGGGAGTACGTGAAATATTCGAGGTTGCTGTCCCGGAGCAACCTGGTAAATTGACGGTGTTCGTCCGAGGTGGAAACCTGGACGCGGATACCGTTGGCCGTGTTACTGGCCTGGGTGTAGTGGATACGGAGTTCTCTCAGTTTCTCTGAGAGTTTTGTCCAGACCGATTTGTTCTGGACCGTGACGGGGGGCGGGCGACGCGCCTTTCTGCCGGCAAAGGTACCGGCAGGCGCTGAGGGCGCTGCGGAGCGGGGGGCGTGGCTATCCAGCCCGGTTCGCTGCGCTTTTTGGGGTCTCGACTGAGTCTCCGGAGACTCTGGGCGCGAACGCGAGGCCCGTTTGGCGGGCTTGTTTTTTTTGGACGAGGGTGAAGCCCTCGTTGTCTGTGTGTATTGCCGTGTCCATATCGTTGGACTCCGGTTCGGGGTCTGGGATAGCGGGAGAGTAGCTGTCGTTTGTTGCTACAAGCGACGGTGTCTCCGCTTCGGGGACAAGTGAAGAAAATTGATTCTTAATCGGTAGCGCAGAGGGCGCTGGGGTCGTGGCTTGAACGCCCGGGGAACGCGAACGCGACGATGGCCGTTTGTACGGCGTCTGACGGTGAGCGCGGGGTGCCGTCGAGCGGGAGCGCGGGACGGGCTTCTTGTTTATCGCTTGTGGCGCGGCGGGGTCGCTGTTGGGCTCGGTGCCCTGAGCGATGACGACGGCGGGTTGCACGGCCGCGATGGCCCTATTAAAGTCCGTCCATAGCGACGGATGCAGGGTCGTTGCGAACGCTTTGAAGCGTTCGAGCTCAGATTGGTGTGCCATTCCGGCGGTGGCGGTTGGGCGGGCGGGGGTGAAGTTAAACCTCCCTGCCGGAGAGGCAGGGGGGTGCGCCGAGTGAATTTAAACGGCTATCCCGAGCCGTGCAAAGGGACCTGCGGGTCACGGTGCAATGACTCGCAGGAGAAGAACCTACCGGGCCCTACGTGGAGGTCCCTATCAAGCCCGAGGCAGAGAACGCAGCCGGTATAAATACCTAGCTACGCCCAAACAGACACTCGGGGATGGATGTGTAGCAGGATCGGAAGGGTGGGAAGGAGACACTCAGGGCTTGACTATGACTCTATCAAGGGCCAAGATTCCTGAGCCCGACCAAGTACTATCGTTTGCCTCTGAAGGAGGCAACCGAGGGGCGCTTGGGTCACGCACCCACTTGCTTTCGTTGGCACCGTCAGGTATCAGGCAAGTGACCACTAAAGTGTGGATTTCGTCGAATAGAAACAATTTGCTCTTAAAAGAGCAGTTTTATGGTTGTGTAGCGCGACACAATGGGTGCGAGCGAGGCGGCGATACGCAGGTGCGGCGCAGGTGCGATGCAGGTGTGCAGCAAGGCCGGTCGGTCGTAAAACTTCACAAAGGCGGCAGAGAACAGTCGTATACACGTCCGTTCCCGCCGGCGGTCGTGATCGGTCCATTATTCCGACCTTACTACTAACACGGTGCAACGATGTCTCAGTGGTTTTGTGTACGGACACCGCGTCGATCGTGGTGACGTAAGCTTGAGTCCATGCAATGAGCCTCAGCTTTCGGCGTCGGAAAACATTTTGATGAAACATGATGATAGGGCATTTTCTAATGCTCTCCTGGCTAGGTACAACCTTGAAATTGAAAAACTGCCATCAAGCATCTATAGGTGTGTTCCGAAAGCTGCACTTGGGAGCCAGTTCCCCCACTAGGCTGTTAGGCGTAGCGGCTCTGGCCACATCATCACTTAACATTAGGCGAGATAGCGGCCAAACGTTAAACCTATAAGGAATATTTTTAAAAGTATCTAATTATTTGTCGTGTAATCTTAAAACTCGAGGCAAGCATAGGCCGAAAACGTATACCGTGTATTAAACAGAGAAGGCAAGTCATGAGCATGTATGTTCTCAAGTTTATTTATTCACGGCGTGATGCCGGTCGAAGGCGTATCCGTGACTATGTATCTATACCTAAGCTAGAAGTCACATAAACATCAAAAAGGATGCGTCACTTATCGTCACAGTAGTCGTCATGTTTTTCCCTGATCGGTTTGAAACGCACTACTCTCGTGCTCATGGTCACGCACGCCTATATTTTAACAGATAAAAGAACTAATTGAAAAGAAAAGTTCTTACTCATTAACAAGTTACAGAAATACTGGCAGAAATGGTGTACTGGTGAAGCAATGATGGCTCCGTGGTAGCGTGTACGGACATCGCGTCGATCGATGTAAGTTCGAATCCCTGCAATGAGGTTTCGGTGAAGGAACACATCGTGATGAAACTATAGCATGGTGGTAGGGCTTTTTAATGCCCACCTACCACCCTCAAGTTGAAAATCTGCCGCCAAGCACCAATAGGTGTGTTCCGGTAGCTGCACTTGAGAGCCAGTCTTCCACTATGTTTAGCGTGTTACCATCTTGGGCCACATCGTCACTTAACATCAGGTGAGATTGTGGCCACTACGCCAACCTAAAACGATAAAAAAAAAACACTACTACCGGTTTGGAAAACATCTCAAACATCGAGACAGCAAGAAATTTGATATGGAGTATCTTTTTTTTTTCAACTGTACAAATAATTTTCACCCTATTATACCTACCCTTTTGACGGTAAAATCTGCTTGACATGGTCCTTGATCTAATTGTCCGGCAAATCAGTAATGTGCACTATTAATTAAAAAACTTTTCTGGTCTTACTAGGTCTAAAACACGGAATAACAAAAGTTTGTCTACTTCTGGCAATAAAACTGTGGTTGTCTTAAACAAAATCTACCTTGTTAAACATTAGATTATAAAGGATGTATTGGGAGGGCAAAGTTGATATATAAAATTTATTGAACTAGTTCTTAAGTGATTCGCGAGGTCTCATGCCGTAGATTGCTTGAATTGACCCCTTTCGCTACTGAGCTCACAGCGAAATACCGTAAGACATTATGTTATAAATGTAAGCGAAGTAGACTAACCTAGCAGTGGCTAATCTGTTAACTGGTGAATCTAACGTACTGCAAATGCAGCAAAACTTAATCTTCCCACCAAAAATTTGAATGTGCGTACCCCATTGTGATTTAATCAACTTACGATTGGAACCTAGCGAATTGCTTAAGCAGAAATTTCAAGAATTAAGAATAATAACTTTACCCTCCCAAAACATCTTTGAAAATAGTCTAGCCATCACATCTTTTAAACTTAGTAAGACAAACATGATAACTTCTCTGGGTGGTGGTGGACGATGATTTTGATTTTACTGTGTACAGTGTACAGTACCTTTACTTTATATGCTACTTTAAGAAAAATGTTCTTAGTTAATAGTATTACATTGTTAGGTTCTACAATAAGCCTCCTACTCCTAAGCAAATTACCGATTCACCAGAGAATATATTCAAGGACCATTTGAAGCAGGTATTTTTTGTGTTTCTGTTTGGTTGTATATCTGGATTCAACTCATAAATAACTTAACCGATTTTAATGATATTGTACACGAGTTTTATATGCAATTCCACAGTTGAGAATTATCAACAGTACTTTTAGAAATCGCAAAATAAAATATGTGTTGTCAATCGATTTTTATGAAATATTATCAATTTTTATGAGTACATGTCAACAGTTACGTCTGGAATCTACAATCACAGATATTGGAAGTTGCGAACAAGAAATTAAAAGAAGGTGAGCCGTAACACGATCAGCCGTGGAAAGCTAACGAGGATATGGAAAGATCGCCGGACAAATGAAAACACCAAGGTTGCTTAATGAAATGCATAATATTTCCTATTTTCCCGTATGGAGCTGAAACACGGACGATCCATAAAAAATATCGTAAAAAGCTTGCTTGCAGAGGATAAAATTGACTGCTCACCGCACTAACGTTTCCATCCTGAAGGACTTTGCATCAAACAAAGATGCAAATGGTGCAAATCCGAATTCTTAAGATGTTTTTACATATCATCGGCAACAAAAGCTTCTTAGAACGTTTAATGGTACAAGGCGGATCATCCACAAGATGGATAGACTTCATTAAATTGTCTACGAAGTGCGTACTGAATGTACACGTAATTCCACTAATAGAGATAGATAAAGAAATCTCACAAAAGCCTCAACCAACCTATCAGATGATCCATGACCACGACCAGGTCCGCTAGGAGTGCACGACTAAGATGAAGCATAGGTAATTCCAAAATATAGAACATTAAAAATTATTCATAAAACTTTTAGAAATCATAAAATATGCTCACAAAAAAATAGTTTGTTACTTAAACACATTTGAGTACCGCGATTTTTCTAGCCTGTTAGGTACGCGCCATTACTTTTCCCTTTTCGATTGTGTTTCAGCGACATGTAACACGTGCAAAGCTGACTTAGACGTATCAACACCCCTTTTACATACTTACATTCATTTGAATTCATTCGGTTTAATAAAATGTGCAATAGATGCAACTTATGAAAGTAAAACATAAATTTGCAGTAGTACACTTATGTGATTTATTAAGCATGCAGGTATCCATAATTTTATCTTTTAATGTTCGTATTTTCCTTGATTCTTTAGAGTAAGTACGTTGGAAAAAACGTACGTACAATTCAACATTCGAAATAATTGCGCTGATTGTAGAAAATATTATCCTTATAAATAAATTATAACACGTCGAGTTTTACAATATCTAAATATATACAAAATCACTGTCTACATCGGTCATCATTCCAGTTTCTTGCATTACTTCTAAAATACGCAACGGATTTGGATACGTTATTGCCAATATATCGGTGGTCGCCATTGTTTTTAGATTTTACTGTGATTACAATCAGACACACTTTGGTATGCTTGTAGGTATATATATAAAAGTAATAGCTTTTTAACCAAGGGCCTGCATGATTCCCATGGGAGTATACCACAAACTGCCCTAGCCCTAACACATTTTTTTCTGTGCTTTGAAGGCTTTCTGACCATCGGAAGAGTTTCCCCATAGTATTAGGCCATAGTTTAGTATGGAAGCAACGTATTCGTGGTACGCTGCCAATGCGGTTTTTTGAGTACAAGTTTTTCTTAATATGTACAGCATAAAAATAAAACTTTGTATATTATTACATACTTTTTCTAAGTGGATTTTCCAACTAATATCTATTATTTAGCTAATCTATTATCTATTAGTTATTAGTTCTATTAGTTATTGGATTAGCTATCTAAATAGCTATCAATTCTAACGCCTAAAAATGTTGTTTCTTCAACCTTTGTAAAATCATTATCTCTGTAGCAAATATGCATGTCCTTATATACTCTGTATGTACTAAATTGCATATAATTTGTTTTGGTTAGATTAACACTGAGATTATTTTCATTAAGCCATTTTATAATTAATTCAGTAGTATTATTAATATCAGTTTTATTAAATGTCATAATTAAGGAAATATCAACGGTAAATACTACACAACGATTAGAAGTAATGTCAGTAAGATAATTGATGGATAATAGAACCAGTAGCGGGCTTAAGATACTAAGGTAAGTAGTACCTTGCGGTACTCCGAAATTATTGTTCCTACAATTAGATTTATATGTTTGAATCTCTTTTTTGCGTTTATGTTTGCCAGCCCATTGCTGGCTATTTTTAATCCCTGATGCAAAACGATGGGTGTTATAAGTTTAACGTGTGTATCTGTGTATCTGTCTTTGGCATTGTAGCTGCCGATTATGATCTACTTTTTTGTTTGTAAGGTGACTTGATCTAGATTGTGTTCTTAGCTATGATCTAAGAAAATCTGTTCATCCATTTGAATACTTTTAGCTCTTTTCTAGTTGATAAATGGATGTTAGCATCTTTCACAGTTCTGATCGAGTCGAAATTTGGTATCCTTTTACTTCAGTGATATTAGAGGAACATGGCAACATTGAGCTGATGCTGCAGCAACATCTGGAATCTACAGGATACCTAACTCTTCACCAACTTACAGCGTACTTATTGTGTTTGAGCTTATTGAAATGGTCTCAATGAAAAGGAAACTTGTGACTTGCGAGGGTTTCTTAAATTTTGAATTTACCTTGTCAAAATGTGTCTGTAAGAATTACAATGATACCACATTGCCATAATAGCACATTTTTCCAATTTAACCAGCAACAGCTTCTGTGACACACAGTCGAATGCCTTTGACATGTCAAAATAGAATTGCCGTTACTATTATAGCTTACCAAGATCTAAGTCCTCCAAGTTTGAAACAGGCTGATGTTGTGGATTTACCAGGTTTTAATGGTCTTAACATCGGCTACAAAGAGATCGTTTCCTACTTTAAGTAGTTCGAAGTAGCTACTTAAAGAAAAAACATATCAACATACATACATAAATCACGCCTCTTTCCCAACTGGGTAGGCAGAGACCACGTCCTTCCACTTGTTACGATCCTGACATACAACTTTCGCTTCCTTAACATTCAATCTTTTCATGCATGCTCGTCGGTTTAGAGTACTCTTGACCTGATGACATGTATGCGCATCCCTCACCCCTCACCTCCGTACGCAAAGTGCACTGTCCACGAACAGTGTAGTAATAATTAGTCAGTAATAAACTAGCTATTCACTATACCGGTTGTTTCTTTTATGCATCCAGAATTACTTAATATAGGACCAAATAACAAGTTTATAAATTAAAATAAAAACCACAACATGGCAGATCAAGATCCGGACAAAAAAATTCCACTCTTCAGTCTTTTGTGTTCGAAATTTTGGAAACGAATTGAAACAACTTGACGAGATTATTACAGAGATATGTAAGAAGTTAGTTACAAATCAATTGTAAAATTCGTATCAAACAGACAAACAAACTAACAGACAGCCAAGAAAGTGATGTTATATTGCATTGTTATTCAATCTTGGACTATATTCAGAATTTTATGTCTTTAGCTCATCGTGTAGTTAAAAAGTCAATTATGTACCAAATTTCACCCGAAAAGATTGTATATAAGAAAGCAATTTGGACAAGCAAACCCTATTCACCAAAGAACATAACACAAGTTTATTTGACTAAGATCTTTTATAGGACATCTCACCTGTGGTATTTCACCAATCGAGGTGCCCCAAGTAGAGAGAAATTTTCAAAGAGATTTCTCTGTGATATTTCTCTCTCCAAGGAGCTCTGGAAACCCTACTTACCGCAGTAACACATCACAAGGTTAATAAAAACGTGGTAAAATTGAAGTTACAATACAGTAGGTAGGTAGTTAGTCTGTAATAATAATTGAAAGAACATTCATGTTGGGTGTGCCAGTCATATGATTTTACGTCACATCAGAGATTGCGGTGAAAAAACACACCCACAAATTACAATGTTTCTATTTATTAATGTATAAAATGGACAGGTGATGTATGGGTTTTTTCATGAAGTTGGTGGTGTTGTCAGTCAAACGGTGTTGATGACGTCATTAGTATTGAAATGGATGATGAAATACCTAATGTTACCTTGTGTAGGTTCTTGAAAAATTTCAACAAGAATTATATTAAATATAACTACTGTGAATTACAAATTAATCTTATTTAAAGCTAGCTTGGGACTATTGCATGGGATTTCGATCCTGTTGTCTTCCGAATGAAAAGACTTGCACGCCGCCTTTTATAAAATTCCTGTACTAGTTTAGGAATCAACTCCGATAAATACGCACAACTCGGCAAAGTTTTATCGCAATGTGGTTTAGGAACACACAGGAGACAAACAAATACTCATTTTTATATTATACTAGCTATGCCCGCGGCTCCGCTCGCGTGGACTACAGAATGCTGTTGTCGGTCGAGCGCACGCGCGAATTGTGCTGCTACATAAATGCTTATTGTGGGTGATCCTTAGAAGATAGACAAATGCTATCTTGACTTTTTGTAGGCCTTTTTAAGATCTACAGTTATGTACTAAATTAATTTTATATATTATCTCTTATGGTTTACTCAGTGTATGTAATGTAATCGTCCCAAAAGAGTACTTTTACCGAATCGATTCAACATTATCGTCACTGCTTATTTCGTATGTTACTTTATGTAACAAAATATATCCTATAATCTGACTAGATAACATATCTATGAAATAAAGGAAAATTTATGTAAATCGGATAAGTGGTTATCGCATGAAAAGAACATAAACGGACAGACAGACAGAGAGACGTTGAGTTTTATTATATGTATAGAAATACTAGGAATCGTTCGCGTTAATCTATACTAATATTATAAAGCTCAAGAGATTGTTTGTTTGTTTGAAAGTGCTAATCTCTGGGGGTTACTTTTGTATTGTTTTACTGTACAGACTGTAACTGTTTCGAATTTGATTTTGTTTCTGATTCGATTTCACTGTTGATTCGAACTCAATCCTACATGTGTACTCTTGAATCAAACCGAATCGAAAATCAAGATGGACTTTTGTTATCGTTGTTGTTGTTTTGTTATCGTGTATTTTGACGCTTATTTACGATTTAGCAACTCGATTCATAGCTGTTGGATTGCGTCAAGAGTACCTACGCATTTTTCGATCCTAACAAAAAAAATCGATCGATGTTAGTTGCGATTCGAGCCACAGCCCGATCTTGCGCTAGAATTGATTTTAAGAGTGACAAATTGCACCAAATCAAGTTTTATTAGATTCAAATCAGAAAGCGTCAAGAGTAAGGCGGCTGGAACTACCAGTCAGATTTGAAAAAGTCTTTTTGCATCTTATATCCGTTTATTAGGTAAAATTACAGGCTAAATAACTACACGCTTTAGTTCTAAGAAGCAGAGCAGTAACTTCACGGGTAAGTAGGCGGTTATGCGGTGGAGAGTTTTTCTAATAAATTTAACAAGAATGAACCCGATAGTAACTATATAAAATTGAATAAGAATAAAAAAATAACGTATATCACTGAAATTCAAAATTAAAAATACTTTATTCAACTTAGGTCCGAAGAAGGCACTTCTTATGAACGTCCAAGCACTACTAGCGGTTCGGAAAACATCCCAATCAAAAAGAAGAACCTGCAAGAAACCCGATGGAAGAATTATGTAGCTTTTTATTAGTGAATTTTTATTTAAGATTTAATAATTATTAGTTACTATATAGTTTAGCTAATATATAACATTGTTTTCCTTTATCGGCAAGAAACCATTTACATTAAATTCAAGGAAATCCTTGGATCTGTTTGTTTTATTTTTTATAAAAGATTTGGTATAGCTATACATTAGAATAATCATTTAAATAATTTCATAATAGCAATATATACATCCTTTTTTCCTTCACCGAAAGCTCAGACTCGTTGTAAAATTTTAACCTATGTCGATTGGTGCGGTTTGCGAACTAGCTACCACTGAGTCATCATTTCTATAAAAATCTGCCTGATCTGTTTCTAGTTGGAAAAATAATTGAAGAAGAGGTTCAAATAGGATTTTTTTGTTCGACGCAAAACAGGAAAATAATTATTACCATAAAAAAAGTAAAAACGGATTACCCGTATATGAGACGAGATTAAGACGTAAGGGCTAAAGGTAGTGAACAATGTGTTTGTCTCCAAATCCCTGAGAAGAAAGACAAGAGTATACTAGCTGACCGGTGCAAATACTCGCACATGATAGTACTTAAACAATTTAATAAGTAACAGCTGTCATGTTAGTTAAACAGATTGTTAATAGACATCGCCTGTTATATATTAGTTGAATACATTTTCACTAGCTTTCTGCCCGTGACATCGTCTGCAAGGACAGCGTGGACTTCAGAATTAGGTCCAAAGTAAAATAAAAAGTATTGGTAAACTCTGGAGGAGCTGACCAGGAAAGCACTGCCCAGAAGCAATCCACGGTGCACTGACCGAACTACTTACCGTGAGTTGCTAAAGGACGGTTTGGCAAACATAGCAGGAGTAAGTCACGCGGACCAGAGCTGGCGCGTCTGAGAGTCAAGGTAAGGATACGTTTAAACAGGGGTATTAATACATACAACGACCAGGACTGAGATAATTACACCATAACCTGAGTCAAATACAGAAAAGCGCATCCTTGCTAGAAAACGCAAGTCCTGGCGGAAATATTACATCAGTATTGAATCTAATAACGAAGCGGCTAGGCTTATGAAAGATTCTGTCCACTGAGCCCAACAGTGACATAAGATCAATCAAGAAACCAGATGGAACTCTCACGAAAGGGAGCACGGAATACAACGAGATACTGTTGAGCACACACTTTCTTGGATGTCGCCTAACAGAATCAGTAGACTGGGGGTTGGGACCACCTATAGTCACGACTGAGGATAACTAGCAAGTGGCATACGAAATCATTGACGATGAGAAGGTAAGATGGGCAATAAAAAGTTTTCAACCATTCAAATCTCCAGGTCTAGGCGGGATTCTTCCTGTGTTACTCCAGTGGGTGTTAGAGATTCTTCTTAAAATCATAATCACCATCCTAAGGTTGTTCCTAAAACACCGATATGTACCTAAAGCATGTAAAGAAGGGAAAGTTATTTTTATTCCCAACCCTGGTAATAGTGAATACACAAGCGCGAAATCCTTCCGTCCCATCAGCCTAACAAAAACTCCTTGGAGAAATGATATAACTATAGACATAAGACGTGGTTATGTATGACGGCGAAACATAGATATTGACAAAAAAGGAAGAATATCAACTAATGGTACCTACCAATACAGAGAGTGCTCCGAAAGATATTAAATTAAACGACAGGACGGAAAGTCCTGCTAAATAAAAAGCAGTGACTGCTAAATAAAATTTCTTTAACATTTGAGTTTGACATCATTTCATCAATTAGCATTTTCTTTAACCGTCAGTCGAAAGAGTATCAATAAAATTCAAATAAGTAAACGTACCTAAGTTGTAAGACTATGTTTGACGATACCACACATATGAAATATCTAATTTGACCTTCAAAGTTCAAATGTCACTTTTAGTTGTTTCTTTTTTTTTATACCTAATTAATTGATTTTTCGCGGTAAAGCAATTAATTACCTACAAAAATACCTAAAGGAACTAGGTACCTTGCATTTTAAATTGCTACAAATATTTACTGGTCAGTTCTAACTAGAGAGCCACCATCTTGTTTTTTTTATTTATTTATTTTTTATATGTGGACATGATTTCACACACTGCCATTTAATTCCATACTAAGCATAGCTTGTATCATGGTAATTAAACAGGTGATATACTATATATATATATATAACACCCAGGCACACAACTGACAATTATGCTCATCACACACAAAAGTCATTTATGGGCGGGGATCGAACCCGCGACCTCTCGGCTCAATAGTAGGGCTTACTACAACTGCGCCACGAGGCCTGTCAAACGCTTGTTATAACGCTGTTTGAAATTTAAAGATTAGAAAACGTCCACGTGACTTTGGCAGTATTCATACTATAAAAAACGTTGTCATAATTAAGAAGAAGAACTGCACAGTAATGCAAAATACAAATAATAATTTAATTTAAAACGTTTATAATTTGAAGGAATGATGGCTCAGTGGTTGCGACGCGAGTTCGAATCCCTGCAATAAGCCTGAGATTTCGGTGAAGGAAAACATCGTGATGAAACCATAGCATGGTGATAGGGGATTTTCTAAAGCCCGCCCGGCTAGCTATCACCCTCAAGTTGAAAATTTGTCGCCAAGCACCAAAAGGTTTGTTCCGGAAACTGCACTTGAGAGCCAGTCTTCCACTACTGTTAGCGTGTTATCATCTTGGGTCAAATCGTCACTTAAAATCAGGTAAGATCATGGCCACCACGCCAAACCTATAACGATAAAAAAAGGTGTGTGTGCTATTCACACACGATAGAAGTGAACGTTTAACGCGTTGGAAGTCGCATAAGAAGTTTCACTTCAAAAAATGTTTGACCTAATTATACCTAGCTTAAAACTTTAATTTTTTGCCTGTTAATAAATGAATATAATTATGCTGTTGAATGTCGAGTATCTCAGGCACCCTTTCGTGTACCAAGCGTGGTAGCGGCGAATGCGGGCCGGTAGACCATCTAAACCCGACTGAAACAATCATACACATACTAAATATCTACAGTTGCCATTAGACACTGATAATTGCTTGAGGCTAATTGTAAAAAAAATAAAAAAATAAAATTAAATTCATGTAAATTGTTAACGCAAATTCAGTTATGTTTGCCATATCGTTTAAATTTGGAATTGTCTCCCAGCCCTTCCCTTCTTCTTACGATATTGGCTCCTTCGAACGAGGCGTGAAGTTTAGCAGGCCCGCATGATGGTGACGACTGCCGATGAGATCTGTCAACGTCGTTGTTGTTGAAGTGTACTGTATATTTACTATCAAGTAATTTTGTCGAGGTAGTTGTAAAGAAATTAGCGTTTTCAGGATTTCGCATTGAGCTTCATAGATCGGTTCAATATAAAAGGTGTGCGCGAGCGCAGGTTACATCAGTTAGTTACACTAGCGCTGTCGTTTTAGTCGCTTGCGCAGGTCGCGTGAACTGACAATTAAGGGTATCGATAAGATAATGTATAATAATATCGTCTGATATTTTTCAATTTCAATAGTGTTTTGATGCCTTTTTTTTAATTATTTTATCTGTTTTAATTTATTATTTCGAGTTTTTAATAAAAGTTTTTGTGGAGAGTTTTTTGCCGAGTCTTCTATTTTAGTTTCATACGGTAAGTTTTTTTTTAATAATTATAAATAAAATTTAGGTTTTTTGGACTAATCTTAAACAATATAAGTAATAAAATATCAAATTATATAGACAGTCGTCTATACGACTATTCGACGTTTATACGACGTTATAGAAATTATAAAAGAGGTAGTTCACACCACACGAGCTCTCCTTGGGGCAGCCTAACTGATGAAATACCTTACAGAAGATCGCATACAAATAATCTTGTGTTGTATTCCAGTGGTGAGTAGGGTTTCTAGAGCTCCTGGTGAAGAAGGGTTCAAAGTCGGCAACGCGCTAGTGATACCCTGGTGTTACAAGCGTCCATATGTTACGGTAACCGCTTAAATCTTAGTTAAAAAAGGATCACATAATAATTGACGCTAAAAAGATTTATAATGTTTGTATGAATCCATTGTAATATAGTTTTAATTACTTAATATATTTTAATGAAGTGTCCTAAATACAAACTCAGTAGTTACCAGAACTGGTCCTTGATTTATTATAATTCAATTACAGAAGCTTATAAAAAATAATAAAGATTATAGCTCAAATTGAGCCCGCCTTTTTTTTATGGATATTCAGCCATAACTTCTTTGTTTATGAACCGATCTAGATATTTTTTTGTGATTTTGATGTTTTGAAAGGGTGGTTCCATTTTAATTTCATTGGCATTGAACCTTCGACTTCAAAGCATCACTCGGTATCCTGCAAAAAACCTATCTAGATAACCTTATACTTATAAGATTATCTAAATAAAGAATTTCATGCAAATTTGTTCCCAATTAAAAAAATAGTATTATTATTCGCTAATAGATGTCGGGAAGAGTCATGTTTTTATAGTTATTGTTTCAGTTGATAATTGAAAACACGAATTCATATTCATTTTCTGAAAACCAATCCTAGCTAGATCGTCCAAGCCCGGTGAAGCTGTAAAAGCCGTTCGAGGCTCCTGAGCCTTTATGGCTAACAGTATAGTCAGATCGAAAAAAAAAGCTAGATCGATTTATCGTCCCCGAAACGTAATAGTAAATTTCGTGAAAATTGTTCGAGCCGTTTCTGAGATTCAGATTATATATATATATATATATATATATATATAATTTTCTTCATCAGAGTATCAACTATTGGTGCAGTGTCAATTACTGGTGGTTTTACCTTATAAAAGAATTGCTCGTTTAAATATATAAGATACATATACATACATATATATACATTAAGGACATGAAACAAGACTGTAATTTCTATCGGTATCTATAGTTTTAAGTTCTTATTGTCAGATATTTGACTCGTAAATTGCTTATCTTTATGGTTTCTTTTTATGACGCTTTTTATCTACAAGATCCCTCATATTATGATTGCCTCATAAGGATCAATGTATGTTTCATTTAATCACTTAAATTAAATGAATGCATAGATACATTTTTATCCAGGATTTAACGTAATGATCAATTTTTTGCCCATCCCTAAACAAATTTGTAGTGATAATGACGTTGACATAATTATATATACGTATATACGTTGTTATAATAACAAGTAAATTGCAGGTTTTATTTTTCGCAATTATTACATGGAGGTGTAATTAATCTATCATCTCATGGGTAATCAAATAGGTGGTTAGGAAAACACGTTTCAACGCCGCAAATAACTACGTTAATTATGCGCATAAGATAGATAATAATTAAGCTAAAAATTATTCTAGTTTTTATTCTCGTGCTTTATTGTGAGTTTGTAACAATGTTTACTGATATATTTTTACTCTGTAATAATTTAAATGGCGCAGACTTATTAATCCTTTCGCCGCGTACAGGAGGTATATTAAAAAAAACGTTAGGTTTTCTTCTTTTTATTTAATGGCAAATGTGTTCATCCATATATCTGCCAGTGTCACGTGAATTGAATAAATTGAATACTTTCAAATTATTCTTGTAATATCCACTCTAACAAGGTGGCGGCTACTTTTTAAAACTGTTCATTGAGAGATCAAGGTACCACCGCCAAAAACTCCAAACGAAACATTTGTGATCACTTGTAATTTAATAAAATTGGGGGTTTTAGCAGGAACTCGATTAACCATGTAAAGGTTATAATATTGATTCGTTGTGTTATTTTATTCGATTTTTGGATATTTACATATTATGTCATGAAATTTTATTATAATTTTGCATGGATGATTTCTATATAATTCGATAGCGTCGAACGTAAATTTCAATTTTCTTTAATTATTCCCTAAAAAGTTTTAGTACGGTGTCCACCAATTTACTAAAATATATAAATTACTCCACTACATTGAATTTTCATATACCTACTCACAATATGGCTTAGATAAGGAAGAAATCTATAAAGAAAATTATAATTATGATTATGTCCTATATTACAAATATAAGTACTTGTTGAGTAGTTAAAAAACACAAAGTAAAAATAATAGATATTTTCTTTGCTTACGCTCAAAGCTAACGTCGTGATGTTAGCGAACTAACACGGATATGATTTTAATCCAGCAAAAAAGATCAAGTCATATAAGGAAATGTTTGTAAGTCGATATTTTTTGAACAGCTTTTATATTTATGTTATGTTAATTGTTGGATAAAAACTTCCCTTTTGAAATTAGCAAATAAAATTGTCAATGTCGAATTCGTAAGGTCTTACGCCGGCCGGTACGGTGCGTAACCTGGCCAGAGAAAATCTTTCTGAATTAAAAAAAAAGAACATGTAAATCGGATGTAGTTTTCGCGTGAAAAAGAACATAAACGAACAGTTAGACAGAGAGACGTTGAGTTTTATAATATGTATAGATAGATATGCTATAAATTGACGGTATTCATTGCTATGCAGATGACAGCACTGGAGACGCACTTTACACTGGCCGTGTAAACTTCCCTTGTTCCGTTGTGGAAGAAAGTCACGAACATCTTGTGAATGAAATCGAGAATAGATTATCCTAGAGTTTCCGTTTGGGGTCGGAATAATTTAGCTAAATTCAACCCCACCAAGACACAAGTTTGCGCGGTTACCGCTAAAAAGCCCATTTACTGTGGTCCCACAGATCCAGGACACACCTCTAACCATCTTGAAGAGTATTGGGATCCTGGATGTCGACATTTCCAGTTACGTTTAGGTCTGTAGTAATTTAAAAGACATAGTCCATCTGGCGTCCAAAAACCTCGGTGTGTTGTAGAGCAAAGCGTTACTTCACCCAGGGGCAAAGGTTGCTGTTATACAAATCGCAAGTCTGATCTCATATGTAGTACTGCTGTCATCTCTGGGCGCGAGTAGCTTGACCCATTTGACTCGGCTCATAAACGAGCTGTGAGGATTGTTGACGATCCTAAACTTATAAGTGATATCGAACCTTTAAGTTTAAGGAGAGACTTTTCCTCCTAGTGCGTGTTCCACCGCTTGTATAATGAGTTGTCTTCCGAGAAATTGTTCGACATGATGCCAACAGCTACCTTTCATCATCGCATTGCTCGCCATTGGCAGGGAGTTCATCCTCACACCTTGGAACCTAAATGGTCGCGAACACTCCGGTTTTAGAGGATTTTTCTTCCGCGAACGCTCCGGAAATGGAAAAAGCTCCCTAAAGAGGTTTTCTCAGGAGACTACTTTCAAAGGGAAGTCAAAAAGAGAGATTAGAGTGGGGCGTATGTGATGCTTCTAGTGTTACAAGCGTCCATAGGCTGCGGTGACTGCTTACAGTCAGGCTGACCGAAAGCTTGTTTGCACCAACATTGTTAAAAATAAGAAATAATTTGTGTGTCTAGATGTTAAAAATCTGTATATGTACATTTATATGTAAGAACATACAATTTTATTGGTAGATTCGTACTGCAACTGACCTGCAAGGCCGCAAGTGTTTGCAGGGCCTAAATATTGCGTAGCCGATTGCATAAGCCTAAATTTTTGCAGTCTAAAAGTTAAATCTAACAGCTTTTACGAGTATGTATTTTGTTTACTCAAATTTTTACTCATCAGAGTTTACTCAGGCCTACCCATCTGTTTTGGATACGCCACTATCTCGATGAAAAACGAGACTTTCTTTCCCCTGATCTATACATATAACTATAATAATACTGTCCTAGCCCTTATTCATTTCATTTTATTTTAAATTAAAAGGTCATCTGACAGTTAACAGAATCAAAGGTAAAAATAATGGAGAAGGAAGGCCAATAAGAAGGGATAACAAAAAATAAGGAAAATCAGCCACAAAGAGAACAATAACAAGTAATAGAAACAAAAAATGATTAAAGAATAAGTCCATTTAAACTATATTTTAGAGAAGATACTCTCGTGCCAAATTGTCAGCATTTGTCTGCTTGTAATCAAAGCTCAATATAAAACGTATGCTATTTCAATGGAGTACAAATTATTAACATATTAGACAATATTTTTATACTCCTTGATGTCAGAAAAAATATTTTGATTAAAAGTCATAACACACATGTCACGCACTAGAGGAGGCGGTGTGAGGGGTAACCTAAAGGTAGCCACTGACGAGAAGTCCATTAAGTAGATTTCCAAATGGACACATTCCCATTGGATATACTCCAAATTACGGCATGATTGACTATACTTTCATTTGGACGTATGCGCGCCTTCACTTTGAATGATGTCGTTACGATATTCACACAAATAATAAATAATGGATGTGGTACAATAAAAAACGGAAAAAAAAACAAAAATAATATTAATGAAAGAGTGGCTGAAACAAACATATAGGTACATTTACTTCCAACACAAAGTCACGCGCGGACCATCGACATAACATTACTTCCAATGTATGGAAATTTATAACAGCACATGTACGAACACTACCTTCAACACCAGATCATAAACTGACACAATAAACACAAAAAAAATTGACGTGTATTTACCCATTCACGAACAATACGCTCGTCTTCTTAATGGCGTAACATAGGTTTTTAACATAGACAGTCGGCCGCGGATGTCGTCTAGTTGGATTTGAAGCATGGATTTTAATCTGTTAGCAAATCCAAAGCTGGACGACGTTCATTCAAATGACACATTTTTAACATTCACGACAAGATTTTGGAAGATGACCACTCCATTTGGATTGATGGACGCATCGTCAGTGGGTAGCTTAATGGGGGTGTATTTTAGGTGTCATAGATTAACAAATCAGATGCGAAAAATTACTCGTATTTTCGCTGTCTTTTATTTTTTGTCCATGAACCATGAAGCGTGTTACAAAAAAAAAAAAAAAAAAAACAAAAGCGAAGCACTTTTTGTAACATTTGCGTTTTAATTAAATTTCAAATATTTACAAAAATTGCAACAGCATAAACCTCGATATATGATAAGATTGCGAGTCGTGTTTGATAAGTTTGTGTACAGTACGATGAGTATCTCGTGATAACAATCATACGTAGTTATATACCTTCGTAGTATATATATATAATTGATTAACAAAGAGATAAAGTTTGTATGTTTGTAGGAGGTAACCTCTAACATCAGAGTCCTATCACTAACAGGAAAGAAGATTATCCTTGAGTGTTATAATAGACTACTTTTTATTTTTATTAAATGTTATATTATAGTAGTTAACGCCGAAAAAGTCGCGGGCGAGTGCTAGTATATAATTATAGTATATAGACATATGCTAAATCAAAAATATTTCGGTGGTTACAGTGTTATTGGAGTTGTAAAACACTTGATTCATAAAACATTTTCAGCATGATCGTTATATTAAAAGTTAGCATTCAAATCGTAAAAAACATATTTTATTTCGATAATTTTGTCGACATTTGACAGCTGAAAACTAATTTTCTTTCCATAATAATAATTATATGCTATATTTCAAAGGTATTTTTTCCTGGTAAAGCCATATCTCCGTTAATTCTCCAACAACATTGATGATTCAAACATCATTTTGAAGCTTGTATTCTCCGCTATTGACGATACATAGATAAATAGTTTAAAAGTAATGTTTTCGTTAAAATGCGGATTAAAAACTTTTTCATTAGGAATGCTATCTATCGGTTGATGCTAATGAAAACATATTCAAGGCGCCATCTATTAACAATCTGATTAGCTAACACGATAGCAATAGCATTCTGTAACGTGCGAAATATTCGCACTGGTCAGCTAGTTAAGAAATTACTTTTTTATTCGTAAATTCACCCACTCCCACCAAAATCCCACTATAATAATAAGGCTGGACATTTTGTATGTTTGCACGCGCTAATCCTTAATTAGACGCGTACATAATCAAAGGCGCTAATCTTAGGAACTAATAGGTGATAGATAATAGATTTGAAGCAATGATGGCTCAGTGGTAGCGTGTATGACTTCACGTCGATTGATGTGAGTTCGAATCCCTGCAAGGAGCCTGAGCTTTCGGTGAAGGAAAACATCGTGAGGAAACCATAGCGTGGTGGTAGGGTATTTTCTAATGCCCGCCTGGCTATCTACCACCCTCAAGTCGAAATTTTGTCGCCAAGCACCAATAGGTGTGTTCCGGCAACTGCACTTGAGAGCCAGTCTTCCACTAGGTTTAGCGTGTTATCATCTTGAGCCACATCGTCACTTAGCAACAGGTGAGATTGTGGTCACTACACCAAACCTATAACGAAGATAAAAAAAAAATTGGAACAAGTCTGTTTGCGTTCTAGGCTTTATAACTTTACGTTACGACCGGTGCAGGATTTTAACGCAGATGAAACCACGGGGCGCAGCTTCTGCTGAAATATTGGTATCGTGAACAACTGCAAATAGCTGAATTTGACAATATCTCTTGAATAAGTCTATTTCCATGTTAAGAAGTCTTTATTTTTTTTATTATTAACCTTGACTTATACAGTATATTAACTAAATTAATACTTTTTATGCAACAGTACACAGAAGTAAAATCCATCTTATTTTTAATAAACTTTGCAAACATTTTTCAATTTCAAAAGAGAATTTGCAGGTTATTGATAAAATAATCAATATAGGTTAAATCTTTGGGAGTTTTTGAGGGATCATGATCTGAAATGAGGTGTTTTTATTCTAACTCATAAACTCATGTTGTTTGACCCTGTATTGTATAATTTTGGCAGCATTTTACGTTATGTGATTTGGTTATTGTGCACAAGTGAAATTGATTATAAATAATTACTGTGCACGTGCGTTATAAGTTGTCACGAAAACTCCCAGGACAGTTTTAACAAGAGAACCGCTATCTTTTAATTACCTATGTTTAAAGATTGCAAGAATAACTTGGAAAAATATTCTATTCACGTGATGTTGGCAGAAATGTGGACAAACACAGTTTCTAAGCTTTATTAATACTAATATAATAAAAAATAAATAACATAATACAAAAAGTCACAGAGGAAGACAGAGTCAAAATATATTATCAGCGTGTACGTGTTATAACTGTGTGTTGCAAAGTCGCTTTTTTTGCACCAACATTGGCAACAACTCTACAGTTATTATCGTTAATTATTTTTTTACTATAATCCGCACCAATCAGAAGAAGGTCACGTTAATATTCAGGCTCGTATAGAATAATATATTTTTCAATTTGGTAGTGTTGAATGTTTGACCTCTAAAACTGAGGAATGGCAACTTATTTTTTTAGTAATCTTCATTAAATACAAAATTTAGCGGATCGTTAATTTTTTATCGTCAAACCGGGCGTAATTAATGTCGAATCGAGTTTTTGTTTATTTTAAATACAGATTTAAAAGTGATTATAAAACGTTTGACTAGGAATCAGGAAAGTTCCATCATTTATTAGCTGTTAAAACTAAGTCATACATTTTTATTATTTCGTTATAGACTAGGTGTACTTTACGGTTTCAACCGTGTTAAACTTATTCAACCAAGTCTCCATCGTACCATCGCCAACGGACCCGATTAGCCTATCAATGACGCCAGTTTGAATAAAAAAGTACTTTAGCCTGCAGCTTGCCAGATTGCTTACCATTCATGGTTACTGCTACGCTCCTTAAGTCCGTAGCGTGAAGTTACATAGCATATAATCTTCCTCAATAAATAGGCTATATTATTTTAAAGGAATTTTCCAAATTTGATTAGTTCCAGAGATTGCCCTCCACATGTAGTCACGCATAAAAATCGTACTCTGTTTTTATAATTTAATATTAATAAACCTGTATGACTGTTACACCGGTTATTTCCAATTTTCCTGATAAACATCCTATATATAGGACACTGATCACTAATATGACATAAATATATTGTCTGTCAGGTTGTAATTGTATGTCCGGATTTAACTCAAAAACGGTTTAACCGATCTTCATGAAATTTTGTACACGGAAAGCTTATGTCATTGGTCAATTGATAGGCAATTTTTAATAATACTTTTTTAAAAAAACACTGAAACATATTTATATTGATTCTTAACCGATTTCGATGAATTTTCTTACACGGGAATCATAAGTCATTCTATAATTGATGGGCTATAATAATATGAGTAAGAATAAAGTTATGATAGGAATCTAATTATTGCGTAACGAACGCGTGCTGTTATACGCCTGGATTGTACCCTATATTGGATACGCCTCACTTATCCTGCCCACTATGCATTTTGGTAGTGTATTTAGTCCCTTTCCTGGTTAGTCTCTGTCCACCCTGCAACCAACCGACTGCGAATTCAAATAATTTCTTTTTTTAAACCGAATTTTAAAGAGGCTAGTAAAATTGCGTAGCCTCGGGGCACCGCAATATAGTATTACATGTCAGTATAGATTTTATTACAAACTTAATGGCTGTCGTCTTCCTAATTATGATATGGAAAACCCCGGCGCGATAACCCGTGCTAGTGCCACTGATGTATTAAGGCAATTGTATATTGTAATTATAATTGTTACACAAATAACACAATTCTCAGACGTTATCGGTTATGTTACCATTAAGACCCGCCACACCTTCAAAGTCTATTGATATACTCGTAGATAGAGATAGTTACTAGTGGAACTTATGTTAGGGTTTTCACCTCTATCAGTCGGGAGTTTTTAGTGGGATCAGTAATGTAGTGGTTTTTATTTTAATTCATAAACTTATTTTATTTGACTCGATATTATGTAATGTTGACGGCATTTTACGTGATGTTGTTTAGTTGTTATGTACAAGTGAAGTGGGCTATAATAACTAAGAATATGCATTTCAAGTTGTTACAAAAGCTCGCTGTATTTTAACAAGGGAGCCGCCATCTTATTAGCGCTATATTAGAAGATTACAAGAATAATTAGAAAAATATTCTGTTCACGTGACGTTGGCAGAATTGTGGATGAACACAGTTCTTAATTAATAAAAAGGAGAATAGCAATATTTACAAACTAGAGTGTGATAGAATATTTGCTTTGCGTGCAAGTTAAGTCACTCAGCTTACCTACACTCTACTATGAGGGGAGACAGCTCCAATATTCAATAGACAGTATCAATATTTCACATGAACAATTCGGCAATCACATTTCACGACCCGCCCCGGCTTCGCACGGGTGCAATGCTGATACTAAATATACCTACCTACCTACCTACCTACTATAGAATGTCCTTATAAACAACGTTTACAGCTTTTTTGTCATTAGACAATACATCCGCGGCGCATTTGTCCCTGCATTTTAAATCTGTAATATCTTCTGAAATATTCATTAAAATTACATGCTGTAAAGGGCTATATTGATCTATATTAAATGGAAAATGTATTTAAGGTACTTAATTGGATAAGGATTAATGCTGTATTGCTTAAAATCATTTCGTAAATAAGCCATTTTTTCCCGTAAAATGTAAAGGATAAAAAATGGTTATCCTTAAGAGATAGACGTATACCACCGCGGACTTTTTTATTGACCTTTTTAAGGTGTACAATATTGTAGTACATTATTTTGTTTTATTATTCAATGTTTTCGCTCCTTCCAATAATACTGGGTCCTTCAAACGAGGCGCGTCAGGGCGGCATCCGACGGCAACTACTGTTGATGGAAACTGTCAGCGACTGTCACCGTTGTTTTTGAATTGTACTTTACTTACCAGATCAGGTGCTGAAGAATCATATTACCAAGTTTAGTTTAGAAAAAAAAACTTAAGATTATTTTCCCTTGCCTGCCTTGCCCTGGCCAAAATCCTGGCTACGCTCATGCCTATGTATAATAAAATCTAACGTATTCTCTTTCAGAGGAAGCCCCATAACTTGACTAACATAATATAAAAAATACATGGCAACCCTAAAAGTTTTACTATTACAACGTCTAGATACTACAAAGAGCATTTTACCTTACTACATGGTGAATAATAATTCTAATCGAAAGTGAAATTGAGAATTTCTAACATGTAACTAATGAGTTGACGAGATGACTGAATTTTAATGATTCCTGGCCGTTGCGTGATCTTAAATTTAATGCAATACCTAATATATATTTCCATAGTGCACACTCATATTAAAAAATACACTACTACCGCTAAACTATATGAAGTATACTGGTTTGTAGAAACGACTTGCGCGCCATCTTTTATGTAATAGTTGCACTAATTCAGAAAACTTATAACTACTCAACATAGTCCATAAAGGTATGAAGTAAGAAATGCGTGCGAAGCCGAGAGCGCACCGCTAATCAATACATATTATAAAGCTCAACGTCTGTCTGTCTGTCCGTTTATGTTCTTTTCGAAGGAAAAGATTTTAACTTATAGATATGTATTTTGGCCAGGTTATAGAATATATTTTGTAATATAAAATAACATACAAAATGAGCAGTAACGATAATGGTGAATCAATTCAGAAAAAAGACGCAGTTGGGGCGCTTAAATGGCTGACGCTGAATAAACCATAAGAAATACATCAAATTAATAATGCTCTACATAATTGTAAATCTTAAAAATACCTACTTAAAAGTCAGCAATAGGATATAATTATCTGACTTCTAAGGTTCACTCACAATTAGCGTTTTTGTCTTCCTTCTTTTGAGAGGGGGCAGCATGATTCAGCGGTGCGCTCGACCGACGGCATTCTGTAGTCCACGCGAGCGGAGCCGAGGGCACAGCTAGTCTATCATAAAGTTAAAAGCCGGTTTCTGAATTATCAATTGAATTATTTGACATACATTTTATACCATCAATTAACATATAAAATTAATATCCTTGCTCTTTAAACAATTGATTGTGAATCAATTAATAAAGGAACACATCCTTGATAAAATTCGAAATGTCTTTATTTATTAACGTTACATGATTGGTGTTTATCAATAAAAGAGCTGTATCCCACGGTTTCACCCGTATTGAATTATTCCATCAACGCTCAACCGTGCCGCGCCGCAGCCAACGCTGAACGCACCTGTATAGCCTAATAGCAGTTCTCACTTCCCTTACATGCCTACACCTTGCCAGATTGGTTGACGTTCATGGTTTCTGCTCCTCTCCTTAGAGTCGTAGCTTGAAGTTATCATTTCTTAATAAATATTCTATAAAGTTCAACTAGTTTTAGTAATTCTTTTTATTTTAAATATCCTAAATCAGCGGGATTAGAACTATCGAAATCTCGTGCGTACTGCGTATGAAGTCTGGTCGTCTCAGAAAACCACTAGGTCAATCCGACGACGATCGCGATCATGAAAATCAGGACTTGCATTAACCGTGCATAATGTATTCTATCTCATTCTCTCGTAGGCTAAGTATTATACGAGTAGAAGTATATGGTTGTCTCTTTTTACTGTCGCTTTTTCGTTTCATATAGTTTCAAATCACAAAGGCGCTAGAGAAATATTCACTTACAAAAAACAGAATTTTTCAAAATCTGACTTTTATTTATTCTACACAGGTGGAAACAGACATATGGCCCGCCTGATGGTATGCGGATACCACAGCCTATGAACGCCTGTAATACCGTAGGTATCACAAGCGCGTTGCCGACCTTGAAGCTCCTACCCCAAGGAGTTCTGGAAACCCTACTCACCGCAGAAACACAACACTAATAGGTCATTTGGCTGCGATCTTCTGTAGGGTGGAGGTATTCCACCAGTAGGGCTGCCCCAAGTAGAGAGAAATCTCCAAAGGAATTTCTCTGTGCCCTACCTCTCTTAGATTACCCTCCACGAATGTACAACTTCACACTCTTTCTTTATAATATTACTCGTAACTATAGATTAGGTTGTCATTGGGTTGATGTGGGGCAAGTATACAGCTGTTTGGCTTATCATGTGACATATGTATGGTAATAAACTAATAATTTGAGAACGGTGGATATCAAACGAGTACAAGGAAAGGCCATGCCATGTTTTTTCCACAAGGTTTTGTTTTTACAGTTAAATTCTTTTCACTTATATTCGGTAATTTAACTACTTCTTCTTCTTACTTAACGTCAATTTGTTTTTATACACAAATATACCAAACGCACGTCAAGCAACGCTTTAACAACATGGTGGCTCTCTTATTAAAACAGACCAGAGAGTTTTTGTGGTACCTTGGAATCCTTGCTTTTAGTTATTATTTATAATTGACATCACTAGTGCACGATAACCAAACTTTATCACGTAAATTGCCAGCAATATTTTAAAATATCATGATCCCGCCAAAAATTCTTAACTACTTCAATTAACGGTGAGTTTAGACGATTTTCGACTAAAAAACACTAGCGATATCTTTATCTGATAACGAGTCCTTCAAACATAACGTGAAGAGATATTTGAGCAAGCCGGCATGACAGCGACGTCTTTTTTTTTCGAACTGACTATGCTTTTAGCCATAAGGGGCCTGATGCCTCAAACGACTTTTACAGCTTCACCCGGGCTAAACAGCGACGTCTGACAATAGATTTCATTTGTAGATACCTCAGTGACCGACGTTGCTATTGAATTACAATGTGCTTAACTTTTTAACAGCAGGCACAGTTAGATTATTTTGTCGAGCTATGGTAAAAAAAATTGATCTAGATATTTCCCGCGATTTCCTATGCTCGTTTTTCATACTATATCCTTCTCCAGGTCTATGCCGAATTTCGTTGCGATCAGTTTAGTCGAGAAAACGTAACAAATAAACAGACAGTTTCTTTTGCATTTGTAATATTAACTAGTGTTTATCGATAAAAATCGACTGTTTATTGATTAATCGATAGTTATTTACACGATTCGATTAGATATAGACTAACCGCGAACGCTGTACCGCGCCTTAAGTAGGAAATGTTGTGCGGGGGATGGAACACAAAAACACAAGTTGTACATGAGATCGATATTAAACAGGATAGTTCTTAAGATATTGCTCCCTATATTTTAAACGACCCAAATGTTCAGTACCTCACGAGTTTCCTCTCTTTATTACATGTCTGACAGTTTTCTCACAAGTAACCTGTAGCCTCGGTCACGATTTTACTGATATTTGCGTCAGTTTTGCGTACAAAAAGTTTTCTTTATCCGCTTTCCTTTTACGAAAGTATTTGAGTACATTATAAATAACAGCTTTCATATCACGAGATAAAGCACGACCCATCTATGGATCTTTTAGCTCATAAGCGTATGGCGTCCCAGCCCCGTACCTACGAATGTACGTACACAATTTGTATAACTGCAACAAATCCCAAGAGATCACGTGAATAATAACCCTTTTTTCGACTCAGGTGCTCGGTCGCCTTCGGCACGATTCTAAGAAATATTCGATAATTAATGGGCTTAATATGTTTTCTTTCGAAAAAACCGATACTATCGGATTTTCAATCAATCGATGTGCAATGAACACTAGGTGTGTATGGTATTTTTGTGTATTATTTAATGCGTTCCTTTCTTGGATAAACAAATAAATAAATCGGACTGCATATTTTTAAAGCAAGCACGCAGGTCGTTCTCGGGTATTCACGGGAAAAACCAATAAACATAAGATGAATCATGATCAAGGAAAACATTTGATACGTAAATAAAAAAAACAATATTTCACTTTTAATATGCAATAATAAAAATCTATAACTCAAATATTAAAACTCAAGAAAAAAATTTTTGGTTTCTTTGTTTGAACGCAATAATCTTTGAAACAACGATTTATATATAAAAAATTCTTCTTGTATTTTATAGACCATTTATTTTGGAAAGTTATGTACTATATAACATTACGCTGTGACTCTAAATACTGGAGTAGTAACCGTAAACATCAAGCAATCTGGCAAGCTGAAGGCAAGTATGGGAAATGAATATAATCATAGGCCACACGGGTGCGTTGGTCGAAGAAATTCAACACGGGTTAAATCGTGGGGCACAGCTAGTAGCATATACGTGTAAACTTGATCACATCGTAAAAACGATAACCTAAAAATAATATCCTAATCCTAATAAAATCGTAGAACGATCGTAAGAACGAATAAAATTATTAAACAATCATCTGAGTCAAGCAAACAGTTTGAAAGAAAGAGGAAAATGAGCCAGTTGAATTTGAAGGAACATGTGTCATCACGCAGGAAAGAACCTTCAAGGTAAAATTGATTCTAACAGAGCAGTATACAGTGTGATCGCTCGATGTTTTAGTAATATTTTAAGTAATATTAACAGGTTTATCTGAAATCTGAAAAAAAGACCGGTCGAAAGAATCTTATACGTAGGAGGTAACGCGGTCGATAAGCCATTTGAAAAATAGGTACATATTAACAATGAATTTATTATAGTTATATTAAATCTATGGTATTAACATACATTTATTGCTTCCCGAACAATCGAGGAGAGCGCGAAAGAGACAACTGTAACTAGGATTGCTAATACATAGAATTTCGTACTGCTCTGTTTCCTCTTCCAAAACTCGACCGATTTTAATATTTTTTTAAACATTTATTAATTAAGTATATACTGGTAAGAAAGGCTTTAGAAAGGTTGTTATTTTATATTCGTCACATTTTTTGTTGGATGTTTAATAACAGCGATATAGTTTTAGTAATTTTAGAAGGCTCTTAGTTCTTATAATGTTATAGGATAGTTGTAATATTTTATGGAAAAAAAACATAACAAAATGGCAGTGGTAGTATAGATTGCATGGACTAAAAATATTTACTCTTTTGTCATTATCCGGACATAAAATAAAAGAATACGTTTGTATGGGTAAAACGCCGCGAACTTTAATGATTAGTTTTATATGACACTTTGACGAGAAAAATTAAAAATAATTGAAATCATTCAGTTTGAATGGAGGTGCTATCCACACCTATATGACTTAATATTTGTATAATATCCTAGTTGTGCTTTACATAACTACAGTAAAGTATAACAATTTTATTGACTTTAGATAAAAAAAAATTTATTTATCAACAGATATTAGGATAGGGTATTTTTGTTATCCAACAACAGATATTCGGATAGGGAATTCTTGCTGGAAGGAAAATACAACCAATTGTGTCCGATTGCATCGTGACTACCATCCACACGGTGATAAGCCCTTGACGTTTCGAGACCAGCCCTAGTATATATGCAGTTGCCGAGGCTTGCATGACAGCGAAGACCGGCGATAAAATGCTGATTTCTCGATGGCCGAAGTACTTTTGGATTTTATTGTGGTAACCATTAGGCACAGTATCCTTACTTTGTCGTGCTTCTATAAAAAGAAAATAGTTTGTTCAATTAATTGCATAATTTTAATGTTACAGAAGTAAAAAAAAACTACTCACTCTGTCATGTTGCCAAAAGATACGAGTTAAAAAGAATCGGGGCGAGACGTAACATTCATGGTCAAAATATACATCACATAATTTTCCGTAAAGGTGTTTAATAGAAAACTTTACGGAGTCTCAATATCGCTTACGAATCCGGAAGGTGTTTCTATTTCCGATTGACAACACTCTGTGAATTATTGTCCAATCGTCTATTTGTTTACATATTTTATTATGAAGGTATTGTTCTGCGCTCAATGTATCATTCATGGTCACACTTGATGGTAAAGACACGTACTGCTACGTGTTCTTGTGGTGTTTGTTACCTTGATAGACGTATTTCCGTAACACTTTATCAACTACATGTTTAAAAATAACCTGATAGTTTAAGTCAAACATTAGGGGTTTATTGTATAGTAGCTGTGCGCCGCAGTATCACCCGCGTATAGTTTAAAAGAAATCGCTAATTGATGATTTTTAATACTTCAGCATAAACAATATTTTTATCGGGCGGCCAGGGTTATGCGTCTCAACTAAGACGGCTCGTTCGCGTCACTGCTGCAATAGTCATACATCCGAGCCGAGTGTTGAATTGTTTTAATTTTACATTATCTCCTAATCTATTCGTCCAAATAACAAACTATAAAGGGCAAAGTTTAATTACATAAAATTGTCTTGATGATAATGTAACTTTCGTTCGTAAAGATTAAAAATGCCATGCCTAGTAATAATGTTCATGTATCAATCTTCAATAAAACTTTGTCAAAAAATACCTTATTGTGGCGTATTTATCAGAGATAGGCCATATCGTATCGCGGAATTTTTTTGATTAACTAATGACCAAAATTTTTGTAATACATTGTATTTACGTATCACTAACCATTACACCGGCGCACGCGGATAAAGCAGGTAGGATGCGCTATTTATTTCGACTTACTTAACAAAAATCAATATTCAAGGCTAGCTGAGAAGTGTAGCCTAATGTTAGATAGCCTATACTATTCCTCGTGAACCTGGCTATCATATATTATACAAAAAAGTATTTTTTGGAATTTTTGCACATTTTGGGTTACATTATCGAAGTTTTCATACGGATCCCTATCTTTTTTGAAAATATATCGCCCATGTTCATCAGGTATAATGTAGGATTCCAAGGGTGAAAGAATTTTTCAAATCGGTATAGTGGTTTCAGAGCCTATTCAATGCAAACAAACAATCAAATCTTTCCTCTTTATAATATTAGTTTAGATACGAGCCTTGTTTTATTATCTCTTATTATCATAAATTGTTTTTCACGAAAACGTCTTTGTTTGCTTATACGAGTAGGTATTTTCCATTACTAGTTATCGAGGTGTCAGTTTTATCTAAACTATTTGTATTTTCTGCTTAGTCGGGATATTGACGCTAAACAGATATACAAGGTTTGCGGGGGACTATTTTAGTTTACCTTAAAACATCTATCAGCGCCTCTAGCGGAGACGTGCAATTACTAAACCTACCGAAAATGAAATGTTTAATGTATTTGAAAACGTTCAAAAATTGTTAAATTTATATTTTTAAAGCTATGTGTTACCTCTACATATACCAACAATTATTTTTTTATTAAGCGGTGTCGCGAGAAATCAAGCAGTCCACCAGATCTTAAGTGATCACTAGCCAATAGCTATTTGTAATCAACATAAAAAACAACCGCAGTTCTGAGGACAGTAAATAATAGGATTCTTCGAGGATTGAGTTGGAATGCCGCATACGCCATTGCGTCAGAACAATGCATGCAAACAAACATTGCATGGGCTCTGCCACTCTTATAACAAATTCTAAACCTATCATCAAATTCAGAGTGTATCCCAATACAACATTGATAATTAAGAAATTATAATTAATATATTATAATAAATTATAATTTAATGTATGTTCACGGAACTTTAGATAAGTTCGATTTTTTAAACGACCAGAATTTGGCAATACTTATACGAATTAGTCATCCCGTGGTTTAAACTCAGTAAAACCAATTTAAAAAAAATTAATCGTAAGATTCTGTTAGATGTTCCTAGGCACATATCAATATAAGCACATATATAATACATATATATATATATCAATATAATACATACTAAGCACATAAGCATTTGCCGGACATGACAAGTTCATGACAAGCAGGTTTTACTGTCAAAAGGTTATTATGTGAATGACAGTAATGGCTCCCTCTCTGTACATCCACTAAAATAAATTAATAAAATTCATAAACCTGATCAAGTTTCTTAGTTTCGTAATATTGTTAAAACGTTCATAAGTGCCTTCTTAGGGCCTAAATTGAGTAAAGTTTTTTTTTTTAATTTGATATGGAGAAATACTTAATATAAAGAAAGAAAAAAAAAGCATCATGACGCAGGCGTAGCAGTTGTCAAAAATTAATATTCATGATATATTACATACCTATCTACGTATTATACATTATTATAGTTAGAACAATGAGTAGTTAGAATTTATAGTACTACGTAGATGGACGAAAGCATTGGAATATTTATGATAATGTTATACATTCAGAAATGTTATTGAAGGCTGCTTCACTTTAATTTTAAAGAATTTTAATCGATAATTTAAAAAAAGGAGAAGGTTCTCAATACGAATGTTTTTAATAGACGTTCAGCCATAACTTCTTTGTTTATGAACCGATTTAGATCATTCTTTTTTCGTTGGAATACCACAAGGGTGGTCCCATTTTAATTTCATTGGCATTGGACTTTCGACTTTGAAACTCTTTAAACTAATATTATTATGAAAATAACTAGTATTGGAAACGGTTACATTGTTGTAATGCCAGAGAAATAAATAATGAATATAATACTCAAAATCATATAAATCATCGTAACACGTTGTTATTGAGACTAAAAGTGGCAATATAATTCACTAGCTCGCTCGCACACGTTGCTCTATTCTTTCCAGTAACTCGATCACAGCGCTACCTATCGCGTTCAGGCATAGTATAAAAACCTACAATATTACATAAAATGGTCAATACACCGAAGGTTATAAATACAATAAACAAAAATCACTAGAGGACAGATTAAGATTCTGGAGTTTTTAGCGGGAACTTTGATCTAGCATGTGATGGTTCATATTTTTATTCATAAACTTACATTATATGACCCTATGTTTTGTAATTCTGGCGGTTTTTTTGGTGATGTTATTGGTTATTGTGCGTAAGCGAAGTGGATTATAAGTAATAACTAGAAGCTTGCATTTTAACTTGCTGCAAAAAATCCCTGTATAGTTATAAAAAGAAAGCCGCCATCCTGTTAAACTGTTAGACTTATGTTTGAAGATTAGAAGAATAATTAGAAAATATTATATTCATGTGACGTTGGCAGAATTGTTGATTAACACAGTTGTCATTAAATAAAAAGAAAAACACTAAAACCCCGCCAAAAACTCCGTTTCATAGTTACTTTATGTACACTTGATTTGTGCTTTATCTAAACTTGTGCAGACCAATCGTATGGTATACACCAACGTTTATTCCACTTCGAACTCGCATAAACGAATTCACTTTCGATTTTAGTTAGTCGTCATATACCAATTGAAACACTTGAATCAATTGAACCAATAAGTAAAAATAATCGGCATGTTAGTAAATTATAAACCAGTTTCATTACACGTCTCGCACTATAGTTACATAAGTGTAAAAGATTTTACAATGAAGGAGATAAAACATTTATTGGCGAACACTCATGAATAACAGAAATAAAAGTGTAAACATAAATCTTCAGGTCTACTACCACTGGTAGTGTTGAACAATTAAAAAAGAAAACTGAAGAAATTATAAATTAAAATATCACAGACAATAGAAAACACTTTATCGCTAAAATAGGCACATAAAATTAAAAAAAAAACTTTCACTCAAATCATTTTCTATTAATCAATCGTAATTCTTCTTATTAATTATGGCTCGACACTATTCGTGCATTAGGCCATTGTCAAGTATTTGATATTTTGTCAACAAAGCGAGGGAAATATTCTGTAACCTTTAAACATCGCTCCAACAAGATGGCGGCACCCTTTTTTTTTTTTTGAACTGACTACACTGATAGCCTGAGGGGCCCTGGAGCCTTTACGGCTTTTACAGCTTTACCGGGCTTGGGGGCGAGCGCTTAGGGCACTCAGCCACGAAAGCTAAGCAACAACATCCGAGGGTGCCAAAGTGGCCGAACCTCGGCTCGGACTGTTGCGCGTATGCAATTAAGTCGCGATCTGACTAATTCCCTATCCGTAATTCGATCTAAACTAACTATACATATATACATGTTTCTGCCCCCTGGGAGGAGGGAAGGATAACGTGTATGTGTATTTAGTGGTCTGAAATTTTTGTCTACTCTAACTAGGCAAAAAAAGAAAAAAAAGGTCCCTTACCGAACCTATGTACCTATGTGTGTTGTGCATGTGTGTATAACTGCGCAGGCGAGATTTTTTCTGTGTCTGTTTGACGCGTATATGACTGTGTCGTCAGCGTAGAGCCCTACCTCGACCCCGGGGGGCTTCGGGAGGTCGCTGACGTACAGATTGAAAAGGCAAGGCGCCAGAATGGAACCTTGCGGGACGCCTGAGCGTATAGGGTGGACGGTAGATAGTACTCCTTCCACTCGGTAATGGAAGGTGCGGTCGCGTAGAAAATCGTGAACTAGATGAACTAACCTATCCGGGACTTCTAATTGATGTAGCTTGTGGACTAGTCCGGCATGCCAGACCTTATCGAAGGTCTTAGCTACGTCGAAAAAGACCGCAAGCGTACGGGCGGGGGCGATACTACTTTTGGCAAAGTTGCTCGTGATGTGCTCCGTGAGGCGGTGCACTTGATGTGTACACGAGTGTCGGGCGCGAAAACCGAACTTCGGGAGGGTATAGATTTTTAATATCTATAACGGTTTTGAGACGGTTCAGAAGGAGTCACTCGTAAAGTTTCCCTAGTGTGTTTAAAAGGCTGATCGGGCGATAGCTATCGGGAAGCGAAGCTTTTTTGCCGGGCTTGTGAATACCTACAACTATAGCTTTTTTCCAGACGGCTGGAAAATAGCAGTGGGCTATGGCTATATTGAAGATGCAGACTAAAAGAGCTATGAGGTGATCGGGAAGAAGTTTAAGTACTTCATTCCTGATACCGTCGGGGCCAGGGGACTTTCTAGGCTTAAGGCCTTTAATAACAGAACAAATCTCGTCATGCGTGACCGGGGTTAACGTTTCCGCGGGGGGAATCGTCGTTAGTTCCTAAACGGCGGTCTCGATGGTTTCGATGTGAGCAGTATCTACGTTTTCGCAGTTTGGAGAGCACTGGCTCTCCAAGCTTGCGGCAAGGCATTCTGCCTTATCGTCGCTATCGAACGCGGGTGGGAGATCGGGGCCCCTTTCGAGGGGCGGCATTAGGGCGGTAGCTTCTAACTTCAGAGAGCGGGCGAGGTTCCAGTAAGCCAGATGGGACGGCTTGAGACCCTCTAAGAGGTTATCCCACCGGTGACCTCTGAACTCGCCGATGCGAGTTCTGACCTCTCTCTGAAGTCGTCGTAACCTACGGGTGTTATCCCTCGTTGGATAAGAATCGTGTGCACGTGTCGCGGCGTTCTTTTCCGTGAGTAACGCTAGTATAAAACGGCGATCGTTCGCCGCTTGCACCTCTCTCGAGGCCTCCCTTACACCGGTTTGGAGGTAGTCGACCAGGGAATCGATCGCTAAGTCGGCGTCTGCTGTTGACTCTAATACGTCGGGGATCCTAGCTAAGCTGGACGGGGTCGCGTTATCCGTTAGGTAGCGATTTAAGATCGCGTAGTCAACTACTTTGACTTTTGGCGGACTGGGGTCGAACGGTTGCCCGAGTTGTAAAATAACCGGGCGGTGATCGGAGTCTAGTTCGTGTACGACTTCTATAAGTCGTAACCGAATGGCGGCACCCCTGTTAAAACTTTCTAGGGAGCCTTTATAAATCGTAATTAAAATGCATTAAATGGTCATGATAATAAAAAAATACATACAAGAAAAATTAAAACAGTTTTTTTTTAAATTATAAAACATATACTGGCAAAAGCGATAAAAAAAGTGATTATATTGCAGAATTATGTCTTTGGGTATTAAATCCCATGTCTCATACATACATTAAGGTAATTGTACCCGACTAAATCGTGACGCTTAGTTTTGACGATTTTCTGAATGAGTACATCTGAAACCGTTCACTTTTACCATGGTTTTGTTGACCGGAACAATGATGGTGTTTGTCGTTGAATCCACGTCTGAAGATGGTCACTATTGTTCTTGATCTACATTTACAATTAGGTAAAGTTTTATAAACGTCTATAATATAAAATAATAAAAAAAAATACTAATTAAATAATGGTTATTGTGAGATAAATCAAACAATAGCATAACAATTATTTTATAAGATTTTTCCTTGTATTATCTTAAAATTGTGACGACCATAATTCTTGAGTTTATACTGTTAAAAGTAGGACGAAACGTTGGTAAAGTTAGAAGAATGTATTTTATAACAGAATAATAAAAAAACCCGTGTGGTGGGACACCAGATAGGAACGAAGTTCCTTATTATAAAATATTACTTTCAAGTTCTATTGGAGGTATAAAGTAAATAATTTATTTTATCGATAAAAATCAAAAAAACTACTTTACAAAATTATCTTAACACCTTTATTTTATTTACGATGATTTATAAAAACATATAATAAAATAATAGCAAAATGCAATACTAATAACAATCATCACGTAGACTATACATTAGACACTGTATAGCCATCATAAATAGACTATACATAAAAATCTTACGCTTTTTTTAACGTTACGGACTTTTTTTGCCGGGTAGGGAATCCCTCCGCAATTCCCGAACTTTGTTCCAAAAAAAAAAAAAAATTAGTACATCACTGGTTTCGTTTATTTGGAATATTTTATATTGTCCGTAAAACCAGCTAAATTAATATTTCAAAAAAGAACACGCCTAAAAAATTAGAGTTAGTTCAAAAGATCGTTAACTTAGCACTAATAAAGCAATTTTTTAAAGCCGGCTCTGACAGTATCCGAAGAGGACCAATAGAGAGTCATTGTCGATATCGCTACCAGCAAATGCTGTTAGGCTGGTGTAGTTCGTTCGGGTACTGACTAATCTTTTCAAATATACAAAAGCATTGAGACACGCGTTTTCTCCGTATATATCGTGGTCACGATCCTCCGAAGCATGAGTACTACCCACCCTTCTAATTTAATCCTTGACCATTTAATGTACGTTCACAAACATTTTGATAAACTAGATTCTGTAAATGATCGGTATAGTTTTAATACTAGAAATAAACACAGATTCGTCGTTTCGTGTTTTAGACTTAGTAAGACTAATATAAGTTTTTAGGTAGGTAATTATGTTAGGCTCTATAATAATATCCTCAAATTATCGATTTGCCTGTGAATAAGTTCAAGGACCATGTCAAGCAGGTTTTAGATTTTTAATGACAAAAAGTTGTTATAGGTTGGATCATTATGTGAATGATAGTGAAGTCTAGAAATGACCCCTCTCTGTATATGTACTAAATATAGATAATGATTAATTTTAAAAATGATTAAATAATATATTGATAATTCCTAGCGATTTTCTTTCCGAATATCCCCGATGACTAGGATGTTCATAAGTGCCTTCTTAGGGCTAAAACTGAATAAAGTATTTTTGTTCTGATAATAACAATGGTCCAAAACATAATCAGACTTCTTCTATTATAAATCTTTATAGGTATTCACAAACGTTCTGACATTTCAATTTTTACATTGCTTTTCGTATGTCATCTTATACATATTTATCGTGTTATGATTATACAGTTTTGAAATATTTGTATAATAACTAAAAGCCGTGTAACGGGTCAAGGTACAAAAAATCGCCAATACTACGCAATTCGCAATTCTTAGCAGGTATGTAATAAGGCGTGGATAGTACGAATATGTAGGGTCGACACACCTTTTGAGTAAATATAATTATGTTGGTTTTTAAAGGCAGGAAAAAAGGACATTTTATCGAAATAAAGTGTGTCTTAAGGTATCAGTGGAGATAGGAAAGTAAGTAGGTCCGGTTTTCATTTATTATGCACTAGCTTCTGCCCACGGCTTCGTCTGTGTGGACTTCAGAAATGGGTCATTACTGAGATAAAAATATCCTACGTATTAATTCAGGTTGTAAACCATCTGTGTGCCAAATTTCATCCGCATCGTCCGTTTCATCCGTATATATAAGTATATCGTATATAAATATGATTTAGTAACAAACACCCAAACATACAAACTTTCACATTTATACACGTACTAACACAGATACAAAGAGGAGATATAGATAATATAAAATTGTATTCTATCTCATTCTCTCGCAGGCTAAATCCTATTGATGTATGTGTTTGTCTCTTTTTAGTGTTGTTAGTCTTTTAAGTTTTCACTTCAAAAAACTTTTATATACCCATTATTAATAGTTAAAAGCTACAAGCTCAGAATTAATCATTTAATCCAATTGATCAATCACTTAGTCGATACGTTATACGCATAAACTACTATCAAATTTTTGTTATTTTATGATTTACGTAAAATGAATCCTAGACAAATGAAACTATGTAAAATTATTTTGAGTACTTTATCGTTTTCTTAAGATAATGTAGTAAATTTTCCCCAAATGACATAAAATACTTTAATTATAAATTACGGATGCCAACCCTAATGGTATATCGCTTTTTCACAGTCAAAGTCTAACCTAACAATATCATAACGCAAGTATATTGCGATTAAATTTAACTTAGGCGAATAAATGTCATTGTTATTAGGTAGATCATTATATAGATGATGATGATGACTGGAAAAAAATGTATATTGTTATTATTAACTAAACCAAAATAATAATAAAAACTTGTCTAAGAATACAATAATATTCAAAAGTATACAGGGATATTTTACACGGTATTACACTAGCTACTATTCATGACTGCTTATAGTGTATTCTCTAGATTATAATTTTATTTACTATATAATATTTTTATATATATCGTCAAGATGTCGGCATGGAGGCGGCCACAATCTAACGTTCTACTCATGTTCTAGACGCTCTCCTATACTCTATTATTATCTCTATGTGCCTCTGTACGAAGGAGATTGTTGCTGAAAAAATTAGCTCCACCATCAGGCTATATAGAACCTGCAAAGGAGTTACCATCTGGAAATAAACTGCCTTGGCCTATTTGAAAATCATTAAACCGACTTGTTCCAAAATGGGCAATATTATTAAATAGGGGGTTTAATCAACAAAACGAAGCCCTATGCGACTGCGGTGACCTCCAAACCAAGCCACATCTCCTATCGTGCCCTCTGTGTCCTTATTCCTGCATATAACACGCTAAGCCTAGTGCATAGATGCTTGGTAGCTAGGTTAATCACGATATTTTCCTTCATCAAAAGCTCAGACTCGTTGCAGGGATTCGCACTCATGTCGATCGATGCGGTGGCCGTACAAGCTACCACTGAGCCAAGGTACATAGGTTCTGTAAGGGACCTTTTTTATTTTTTGAGGCTAGTTAGTCTAGGTCAAAAATTATACATTACTAAATACATATACACTTGTCTCTTACCCTCCTCCCAGAGGATAGCGACAGGTATATATATATAGTTAGTTAGTTCGAGTGCTAGGGCATTAGATAGATCGCGATATGTTCGCAATCACTGCAACAGTCCGAGCCGAGGTCAGCCACTTTGGCACCCTCGGAACTAGTTGCATTGCTTTCGTGACTGAGTGCCTTAAGCGCTCGCCCCCAAGCCCGGGTGAAGCTGTAAAAGCCGTTCGAAGCTCCAGAGCCCTTATGGATAACAGTATAGGCAGTTCGAAAAAAAAAAGAAATAACTACGTACAAATGAAATGAATAAATATTAACATTCTTTATTATTAAACTTCTTCGTGGGCCCTAGGGGTCACGTACTATCCAACTGATTCTGCTCTGTCAAATCACTGTCCACTCAGGTATATACTAATAATTTAACCAACGTTCCTAAATGCCAATTCATGGTCGGAATATTTGCATATCATCGAATAAAGTATAAATAAGAAATTACGACTTATGACTTGTGTAAAAAAACTGCGTCTAGGGTACAATAATATAATATATTTTGAATTGTATAATTAGCCTCATTTTGACTGATGTCGCAGTGGGAGAGTGTAGGTAGACGCCATAGTATAGCGGTAAGGTATTTTCTGGCATTCGCTTGGCAATTTTATAGCCTCATGATAAAAATTTGTGTCCAGGAACTTTTGTAGTTTTTAGGTAGTGTGTTCCGGAAACTGTACTTTGAAACCAGGGTTATTTCTAGACACAGCATGTTAGGGGGCATCCATAAATTACGTACGGGATTTTACGAGGTTACATTTGGTATTTGTGGTGGAACTCTCTCACGTGAGATTTATCCTATAGTTTTAAAATATTTAATTATTGTTTTATAGTATCATGTATTATGATAATAATACCTAAGCTTTAATACCGATATCTGCTATCAAAATTGTATTTGTATATATGTACAATAATGTGTATACTCTAAATTTAATAGTTGACGTTATTGATCCTTTTAAACGAGATTTCGTGTCATTTTTCCAGACCACGCTCCCCTTTTGCGCTTACTTAATAAATTGACGCCTCCTTACTATCTTCAGCCACATCATTACTTAACATCAAGTGAAATTGTGGTTAAGCGAAAACATAGGTATCTATAGAGACAAAAAAAAATTCCTTTTTCTATTCATTACTATAATGTTATCGTAAACTGATACTAATTAACTGATATTTACTGTTTGCAGATGAAGGTGTTTCTCTTGGTGTTGACGGCAGCAGCTGTCATCGCTGATGACCTCGTACCAACATGCAGCAAACCAGTCTATTGCAACAGCGAACTCCTGCACCATGTCCAACTCGCCCGAATAAATCCCGATTCCAAAACTTTTGTAGACTTACAAATGCGCAAAGATGAAAACACCACGTTAAATGATTTCCAAGAATTATTAAATCGGACAAAAGGAAAGCCCTCGAAACAGCAACTAACAGAATTTGTCGATGAATATTTCGATAACACAGGGGAACTAGAGGACTGGACTCCGTCTGATTGGTCCAGTGAACCCAAAATACTGGCCAGCATTCAAGATAAAAATTATCGGCAATTTGCTAAAGACCTCAACCAAATATGGCTTATTTTAGCTAAGAGAATGAAGCCTTCTGTTATTGAGAAACCTGAACAGCACAGTTTAATTCCTGTCACCCACGGTTTTATCATTCCAGGGGGTCGATTTAAGGAAATTTATTATTGGGACACCTATTGGATCGTTGAAGGCTTGCTTATAAGTGGTATGACAACAACAGCTAAGGGAATGATTGAAAATTTGATAGAGTTGCTGAATAAGCTTGGTCACATCCCAAATGGTAGCCGGTGGTATTACCAAGAGCGTAGCCAACCGCCCTTACTATCCGCTATGGTGGCATTGTATTATCGGAAGACAGGTGATATTGAGTTTCTGAGGAACAACATTGGCGCTTTGGAAAAAGAAATGAATTATTGGTTGGATACACATATCATAGCGTTTAACAAAGATGATAGGGTTTACACACTGTTGAGGTATTACGCTCCGAGTGCTGGTCCTCGTCCTGAATCATATTATGAGGATTACACCATTGCTCAGAATTTAAGAAATGGTAGGGATCTCACTGAATTCTACGTAGACATCAAAAGCGCGGCTGAGAGTGGGTGGGACTTTTCATCGCGTTGGTTTTTAGGTCCTAACGGAGATAATAGCGGTAACTTATCTAACATTGAGACAAGAAATATTATTCCAGTTGACTTGAACGCTATATTTTTCAATGCGCTAGATAATGTAGCTAAATTTCACAGTTTACTTAAGGACCCACGAAAGGCGGCCCATTGGGCATCCGTGGCGGAACAATGGAGGAGTAATATCGAAACAGTTCTGTGGAACGAAGACGACGGCATTTGGTACGATTATGATATATTAAACGAGAAACATAGAAAATATTTTTATACGAGCAACTTTGCACCTCTCTGGATGGGTGCGGTTGACCAAAGATTCCTGAAGAAGCATGCACCACGCGTTGTTGATTACTTACATAATTCGCAAGTTCTCGAATATATTGGCGGTATTCCAACATCCCTGACTGATACCAAAGAACAGTGGGATCTTCCCAATGTTTGGCCTCCAGAAGTGAGTATCGTGATCGGAGCTTTCGAAGCTTTAGGTTCCAGCGAAGGTAAAAGGTTAGCGAAAGATATCGCCAGCCACTGGGTTCGTGTGTGCTATAAAGGATACACAGATAACAACCAAATGTTCGAAAAGTATGATGCGAATGTGTTTGGGAAAAACGGTGGAGGAGGCGAATACATTGTGCAGGCAGGCTTCGGATGGACCAACGGAGTTATGTTTGAATTATTCGAAAAGTATGGGAAAGAACTCACATCTTCCGATTCTATAGAGGACATGCCATATATCCCGCTTGATTTTTCGAATGAAAAATTAAGCGATATATCAGAGACGCTCGAAGTTATTCCTCTTAACCCATCGAGGTCTTCAGAGTCGGTTGAAAATTGATAGACGAAATTTCATACCGAAATAAAATAACAGTGGTTTCCTAAAGTCAATTTTATTAATCAATGTAGTTAGTCTCAATAAATGGATAGTCAGTATTAGGTAAATATAAGGGCGGAATAGTCAGTTTGAGGGAACTTATGTTGTAATTTTACCTACACTTTTACGATTTTAGGAAAATGTTTCAATAAAACTTAAACAGTTAGGACAAATTTATTAATTTTATTTCAAGCAGCTCTTTAGTTTTCATTATTAGAATACAGCTTGGAATCCTTAAATATGTATTGTAAAATGCATTGTCTCACTTTTCTAAACGTTAATGTGTTTATAACTAGAAAACCTCGTATCCTATTTACACAAGTTTGTGTTATAATTTATATCTATATTCTCTGGTTATATTTTAATATACATATATTTTATATTAGGTAACACAGAGAATAAGTACCTAATGATAATAATGGTAACTCTAGTCGAACATTTTTAGTTGCAATATGTTGTATTTCTGTAGGGTTATGTGTCCTGTAAATTATTACTCCTCGCCAAATAAAATAATTTCATCGATATAAATATTTATAGCAAGTAAATTTTTCCCTTCAAACTATCCACTTTAGGGAATAATTTGAAACATGTACTTAATAAACTATTTATTTGGAAATTACGGGCTCCGAGACAAGTGTATGCGGATGGTAGCTGGAAGGCCGAAGCATTTAAGAAAAAATAACAGTAACAGTTCTTCTTTATAAAAATAAATATATACCAAATGTGTGGAGCCACGGGCATATCATGCACATTACAAACTTTACGTTCAATGATCAAAGGTTCTTACTAAACTTCAGCCAAATTCGATGAAGAATAAATGTAAACAAACCATTTTAGGGTCATCACGACTCTCGAAATGCAAATCTTTATTACTGTATTACTGTCTTTATATGTATTACTGGTTTAATTATTACACAGTACATAACAATAATATGGTGACAATGATTATTACAGCACATTTTACTCTAATCAGTCGCACAACTAGGATATTATATTGTTTATGCCAAAAATAAAAAATAAATCATAATTCATATCACTCACATATAAAATATATGATATAATAAAAAAAACAGTTAAAAAACTAAATTAAAATATCTGTAATTATGTCCAGAAACATTTTTCGTGGCTGAGTGCCTTAAGCGCTCGCCCCCAAGCCCGGGTGTAGCTGTAAAAGCCGTTTGAGACTTCTGGGACCTTGTATACCTTGTAACAGTATAGTCAGTTTGAAAAAAAAATCTGTATACATTCTTTATAAAATTTTACTCGAGTTATAGTTCTTACCGTCTATACAAATAAAAAAGTAAATTTTCGTTTGTTCAAAAATCTTTAAATATCCGAAAGTTCTTCACCGATTGCTTTGAAAATTGACACAACATTACATTGGAATACCCTTGTTTATACACTTAAAAAAAACACACAGACTCCTAAAAACCACAGCAACACTTGACCGGATACAGCTAGTAGAAAATATCATGTTTTATAATAACACATTAATTATAATAAGTTCAAAAATATTTTATCAATATTGTAATGAAAAATATTCTAAACGTATTGAGTAAAAGTAGAGACATAAATGTACAGACATTCATAAGTTTGATTTTAAAGTAGATTTTTGTGACTGAGTTTTTCTAAGTTGTATTATCATCGAGAAAAGTTAATGGGTCATCGCTAGTACAGAGGGTTCAATGCATCGTAAGATTTGAACATTAATCTATACCTATGTAACATTAACATCGCCCGGGATAGCATAATCTTTCTGTGAAACCAATATTTTAAAGACCCGATAAATTAAAAGAAAATACAAATAATGTAACTTGTGTTACCTACATTCATATGTACAATGATATCGTCTTTGGCCATATATTTATTTTAAGTAAATTATAAATATAATTATCTACTATAGTAAGTGTTTAGGCATAATTACTTAAATAGGTTTTGCAATTTGTATTTAATTAATCTTTTACTTTGTGCCCAATGTGATATGATATTGAAATAGTAGTAGGTACTATGTGGTGGTAGGTAGGTACAATAGGCGCCAAACTTTATGACCGCTATGAACATAGGCGTGTTAGTTTACATTACAGATATTCAAGTTGTATTTGATAATATTTTAATAAATTGTATTTAGTTAAAATTTATTAAAGTTAGCGATTTATCTAAAAGCAAGATTACATATTATTCAATTAGTTCGAACTCCTCGTTGTGTTCTGACCGGACAAAAGTATGGCGCGAGGTAGCTATATGTTATTAACGTTTTTTGTCGATATTTTGTTTACTATGATAGACAAAGAACACTTTTGTCCAATCTTTATGTTATTTTTATCTTATATGTTGTGAAATCAAAACTATATATTAATTTATTATCTTAATAATCTCCAAGCGAATACAATACAAGACAAAATGCCGGGCCAGCGCCATTATAATTTTATTGTAATTAGTCAACACAACTCTGTGATTCTATCATATCCATAACCAATACAACTCCCTTTTCTCCATTACAACAATAAAGATGGTTCTTATTATTAAACTAAATTATAAACTTACACATTTACCACCATAATTTTAAAATAGTTAACAATATATTCCTATAATTAGTCAGTTATTTGATTTTGTTCAAGTAGGTAATTAAATAATTATAAAAGTGATGTCCTTTTAAAAGTTATACAACGTTGTAAAGCGAGTCGAGAACGTTTTCACAATTTTAAAATATTTAGATGATATTATTAAATCCAATATATTAAATGATTTTCAGGCATTTGTATGAAAAAGAAAACATTGTGAAGAATATTCTGAATTTTACTAACTTATAGAAATATTTTAATGTATAGGTATATACTTATTTTAATTATTGCATTGTAATATTTTAGTTTCTTTGTTGTTATATACATAAGTATAATATGATATGTAATTATTTATATAAGAAAATTTGTACAAGGTTACGTTTCAATTATTTTATAATATGATCACATTAAAAAGGCTGTGTCATCTATATTAATAAATTTGTAGAACTACAGAGACTGTCTGTTTTTTTTTTTTCAAATTTCCTGATAAATATACTGTATATAAGTCGATGATAACAAAAATGCCATTAATACAAATTTTCCTGTCTGCCTGTATGTCCAGATTTAATTCCAAAACGGCTTGAAGGATTCCTATAAAATTTTGTACACTGGAAGCTTATGCCATCGATCAATTGATAGTCTATGAAAAAATTGAATAATACATTTAGAATTTGTAAAAAAAAAAATGTATTATTTCTTAATCGATTTTGATGAAATTTTGTAAACGGAAAGTTTAAGTCATTCCAAAATTGATAATAATACTTGTAGAAGTTGTAAAGAATTCTTAATTTTCAATCATTTTTGATGAAAATTGTACAGTATTCCTCAATTGATAGACTATATGAAAAATAAAATTCGGGGTGATAAAAATTACTGCGTAGTAAGCACTATGCTGAGCTAGGGCCGTTTTGTAACAACTGGCATTTGACTTTTAGTTCTTAGTAGGTAGATCCTACAGAAGATCGCAGCCAAATGACCTAGTGTTGTGTTTCTGCTGCGAGTAGGGTTTTCCAAGCGCCTTGGGGTAGAGGGGTTCAAGGTCGGCAACGCGCTTGTGATACCTGTTATTGCAGGCGTTCATAGGCTACCATCAAACGGGCCGTATGCCTGTTTGCCACATTTGTAGTATAAAAAAAAAGTAAAAATATTTTTTAATTATCTATGGTTGTCAAATGTCTTTGGTAAAAATAAATCTTTCTTTCTTTCTGGTATGTGGGTGTCACGATCCGGATGGACAATTTGTCGTGTCCAGCCACCCAGCAAATCATCACTGTGATTCCAGGTCTATCTTGGTCTCTTAGCGGCAGGACTAGATTAGCTATATAGCAGGAGTATCAAATGTTACGGGAACTGCGTTCCGGGGAAATCTGCCTCTAAATTTTTAACAAGATATGTTTATTTTTTCTGAGCGTTTCACTTCTACCGCGTGTGAACTGCACACACAATTGTTTTTTTAAGCAAAGGCTACATATACCGTATTCCTGAGAGGTGCGCCTAGCAGAAAATATTTAAAGTTTTCTCTAAATTTGCTTACTATTTTTACCATCATACTAACTGCGCCCTACAGTTTCACCTGTGTTCAATAATATTTTATAAACGTCATTGCCCTTGTTATATTCATTCGTACAACTCTTCAACGCGCCTCCACGCTGCGCCGGCGAGAGCGTCGAGACGCTGATGACGAGACGTAATGTTCTCATTTCCTGTACTTGCCTGCAGCTAAACAGATTGCTTGACGTTTACTGGTTGCTGCTCTACTCCTTAGGTTCATAACGTGATGTTATAAAGCCTATAACCTTCCTCAATAAAACTTACTTTAACGCTACGTTCAACTGACTCGCCCCCGCAAGTGCAGCAACGGGCGTTCTCTTATAAAAGACACGCAGAGCTCCGCCGTGAGTCCAAGCCCGGTGAAGCTGTAAAAGCCATAAAGGCTCCAGGGCCCCAAAGACTAACAGAGTAGTCAGATAAAAAAAAAAAACCTCTGGTGATTCTGGTGATTGAGCCATAAAGGCTCCAGGGCCCCAAAGACTAACAGAGTAGTCAGATAAAAAAAAAAACCTCTGGTGATTCCTTCTAGTTGTGCATTCGCGTGGGAACGTAACTTTGTCACGTCATTATGTAAAGTATGGTATAAACTATTGTTTTAATATTTCTGTATAATTTATCGACCAACTCAAGATCATAATTCCTCGGTCTTTACATTATATATAAAAATACATGTTTGTATGTAACGCGTAGCCGTGTTTGCTAGTAGGCAATAAAAAAACAAAAATAATTTTTCAAATCCGACTGGTAGTTCCAGAGATTAGCGCATTCAAATCAATGGCATTTTATATACTTGAGCTTTATATATATTACTATAATAATATTTAGAGACTCCTAGTAACATTTACTATAAGTCCATCACTGTCTTAAACCGTTTCTCCTTCCTCTTTAAATGGCGCATCTTTCGTTGAGTACCTAGCTCTCTGGAATTTATCATGCAATAGGCACTGATGAGACGTGTAGGTTAGTGTGCTTGATATGGAAAATAGTGTTTTCTATTCAGCTTGATTTCTTTGGTTTTTAAACGAAAGTATTTTTATTAATAAAATTAATAGGTGATAAATGTGGCTAACTTCCAACACGCACTGGCACAAGAGGAGTACCAAACTAAATAACTAATAAGCATCATTGTGCTATACAAAATATCAGTTACCTTGTTTTTAGGTATAATAATTTAAGATTTATGTTCCTTGGAGTGTCCACTCTTCGTTTCTCGGAACATGTAGAAACATTCCAAATTAAAATTATAAGTAAATGATTATAGCGCCATCTATATGTTTCTTAAGTAATTTTATACCATATAAATGCGTTCAAAGAAGTTCAAAGTGTGAGTAACTACGTTGTTGTGATAGATGTCACTAGATGTTTTTTTACATATTTTTCATATTATTTTTTCACTAACTTTGTACAAAGTACAAACACTTATTTCATTACATCTATGATTATACCACATTATACTTAAAGTTTTTATTAAGTGCAATTTTTTTAAAGAGTTATAAAACAAATACCCTTTACATAGGCAACGATGACACTTTTGGATGCATACCACAATAATGTGAGTTTATAGAAAAAAAAAGATATAATGGTCATCCGATGTTTCCCGACATGTTTACAATTTATAAAAACCAGCACTATCTATTAGAATCAATCATCTGATCAATGTAGGCAGAGACTAGTAAAACAAGGAGACTATCAATAGCCTAACTCAAATTCCACTAAAAATAAAACTACAATTCACTTTTGTTTTAAGCGCCATCTCCAGATACAATGATGCGATATGTGTCTGCTTTATACGCTACATCACGCCATCTGTTATGAGGCACATAAATGGTGGTAAATAATCGATATATTTGAGTATAATTCATAAACGCTGAGAGAAAGATTTTATACATTATAACACATTAAAAAAGACATTTTTATTTTTGGTTTAGCTAAAAGGTAATTTAAATTTGCTATTTTCAATTGCTTATATTAAGTTAGCCAGATGTAAGTCAGCGTCATCTGAGAATGATCAGAAATTTTAGATCTACGTGGTTAAAAAAAGAAACTTTTCAGACCTGTCATCGTGTTGCCGGCAATGTTTACATTACATTTAAATCGTTTTTATTAATTTTAAATAATAAAATATGGGTTCCGGCCGTTTTGATAATGATCGTCAGCGTGTGCAGATTATGTCGAAAGGCCATACTCTTCGAGTCCGGCCATGTTTTAGAAGTAGAAGAAACAGTTAGGAATCATGAAAATGCAGTAATAGCTGGCAAAATTGAAACTCAAATGAAGGAACGTTTATGATGTCAAAATAACTGTAAAACATTTTTATAACTCGTTTTTCACGTAAATATTGTGTCTATATTATTATTATGCTTTAATTTACGTTATAAAGTGTTAATATACTGCTGTATCGTTTATTTGAGGTTATATGTTTACTTACAGATTTCTTTGTATTGAATACTACATCTAACTACATAATCTACTACATAAAAAACTTATATTATTAACTAATTTTACAAATTATTTAATATTAACTATTTTTACAAATAACATTGTTAGTCATTTCTAAATGTTTTTGAAATTCATACTTACATATGTTTTTTACTGCATTTATACACTTTTGTCGTTTATCATATAACCATGGAAAATGAGTACTATTCATGGGAAAGTAGTAGAATTTTAAACCATTTTACTTTTTTTTTCTTTGAAGTGTTCGAGAATCCAGAAATTTTACAGTAAATTTTCAATTAGTTAAATCTTATTTTTCATTTCTTTAATGAGATTGTTTTTTAAATAAAGTGTCAATGTGTATTGCTTGCGTACAAGATTCGGATTTGCGCCACCAGGCGGCAGAGCCTTCGTCGTGCACGTTCCCTATAGCCCTAATTAGTTATATTTGAATTAAATGGTGATATAATGCTATATATATTACTACTCCTTGAGGCGACAGTCAACTTCAATTTTTTGTAAAATTACATTGTAATACTTTGTTGAGTCTTTACCAAAATGTTGTGGATTATCTATGATCTTTATAGTTATGCTTGTTTTGTAGCACGTCTGCTCACAATAAATAGCTATCATTGGTTTACGAACGGAGATATCATTGTAAATGTCATTTGAACGGCACCTTCCACGCTTGTTGGGTCTTTAAGGTACATTGCGAAAAGCTTGCAAATTGTATTATTATTATTATTTTGAATTATTACTTTCGGCTAGTACTTATACATTGTTTTATATCACTCGTGTGCGGTGCATTTACTGCGATGTCGTCATTCATTCTGTAAAATAAAATCTAAACGCATTTTTTTATTTATTTAGTGACATCTATATGCACTGAAGTCAAACTATATGGATAGGTATGCAACGTCGTCATAATTATTATATGTGCGATACATTAGAAATCAAATATTTTTTTAATAAAAGTAGCACACTAAGCGTGGCGTCATTCCAAAGAGTACGTTATTTCATCAAAATGAACAAAATTATCAAAGACTAGGTCATTCGCCCCGCAACACTCTATACCGGTCGACTTATCCAAAAAAATAATTGAGTTTGCATTTAATCAACCGATGTTTGAGCAAATATGTTAAAAATACGTGTACATTTGTACCCAGTACTCGGGTTACTGGGAGCATATGCGCAAGCGCTTACCGTCGTTCCAGTCTGCAATTCCTCTATCTACTGCACCGGTGATCTCCTTCACAAAATTCAGCTTGCTCGAATATTTCCCGATTCGAAGACATTCGTTGATTTGAAGTTAGTTTACAGCGAAAATGAAACACTGTCTGATTTCGCGGAACTGATGAAGAAGTCTGGTGGAAGCCCGACACGCGGTCAACTCTCTAGCTTCGTTGACGAACATTTCGAAGATGGAAACGAACTTGAAGCTTGGAAACCGCCGGATTTCGATCCTGAACCGCCTGTTCTAAATGAGATCGCAGATGTTAAGCTCAGGAAGTTTGCAAAAAATGTTATCGGTATATGGGCCAAGTTAAGTCGAAAAGTCAGCGCCGATGTACTACACAAACCGGACCGCTATAGCTTCCTTTACGTACCAAACGGATTCATAGTACCCGGAGGTCGATTTAAGGAATTATATTATTGGGACTCGTTCTGGATGGTTCGCGGTCTTTTAATAAGTAACATGACGCAAACAGCTAAAGGTATGATAGAAAATCTTTTATACCTCGTCAATAAATGGGGATATGTTCCAAACGGTAGTAGGATTTACTATCTTGGGAGAAGCCAACCGCCTTTACTTGCGGCCATGGTTGCTAACTACTTTAAAGCTACGGGAGATCTTGCATGGTTGGAGCGAAATATCGCTACCGTGGAAAAGGAACTGCAGTACTGGCTGGACGAAAAAAAAGTGACGGTTCAAGTGAACGACAGGAATTACGTGATGCTCCGGTACTTAGCTAATAGAGAAATTAAGGGTCCACGACCGGAGTCTTACTACGAAGATTACACAAACTCACGTTCATTACCCAATGCCGAGACACGTGAAAACTTCTTCACAGAAATCAAAAGCGCCGCTGAAAGTGGTTGGGACTTCTCTACGCGCTGGTTCGTGACTGGCGATAATAAAACCGTCGGCAATTTGACTGATGTCCACGCGACTCGCATCTTGCCCGTCGACTTAAACGCAATCTTCTCTGGAGCCCTAGAGCTAGTTGGTGACTTTCGAAGCCGGCTTAAGGACAGGCGACAAGCACAAAAGTGGTGGAGTCTCGCGAAATACTGGCGAAACGCTATCGATAATGTTATGTGGGATCCTAAAGACGGGGTGTGGTATGACTACGATGCCCTAGCTAAGTCGCCTAGAAGAGATTTTTATCCTAGCTGTGTTACTCCGCTTTGGGCAGGAGCAGTCGAGAAATATGATGCACCGCGTTACGCTGCAAAACTGGTGAGATATCTTCTATCAGCTGGTGTATTAAACTATCCCGGAGGGATTCCTACTTCAGTTTCCCACTCTGGCGAGCAATGGGACTATCCTAACGCTTGGCCACCTCTACAGAGCATTTTAATCGGTGGCCTAGATATGAGTGGTTATGACGAAGCCCGTAAATTAGCTAAAGATGAAGCCCAGTTATGGATTCGAGCTAATTATATCGGTTATAAAACTTGGCACAAGATGTTTGAGAAGTACAGCGCCGTGCAACCTGGCCATCACGGCGGAGGCGGCGAATATGCCGTGCAAGATGGGTTCGGATGGACCAATGGCGTGGCCTTAGAACTCTTACAGATGTATGGAAAAGAACTGACATTAGACGATAAATTCGTAAATACGTTACCATACGTTCGATTAGTTAAATAATAATGCTAATAAAATATGCAAATTTTGTTTTTTTTTTAAGAAGTGTTACTGAATATTTACGTGTCACATCATACTTGGGCTTAAACTCTCAAATAATTGGCAGTTTTATGTATAATTCGAAGCTATGTTATCTCTCAATTGTGGTCCTTGTGTCTCTGATGACCGAAAATCACTTTCACATGGAAAATCATTCACAAAGAATCTCTTGTTCCGACAGCTACATTCAAAACCAGTTCACTTTTTAAGATATCACTACCTTCAATTACATCGTGACTTAATATTAATTAATATCAGGTAATATTGTAAATTGTAATCAAACGCAAATCAAAAATATCAACCAACTTTATAAAGAGCAAAGTTATTTGATTTCATAAGACGCGATTGTTTTGTATAAGTTTTTGTAATAGGTATTATTTGAATTGTTGATGGAAGCATAATGTAATTATTTGTAAAGTAGGTAAGTTGTATAATGTTCTGTTGTTTGCGATAAACACTACGGATGCGATGCTTATGTGTGTTAGTAGGTATGTATCATATACATTTATATTTCCTCTTTATAATCATAATAATATTATATTATAATCATGAGTTGTTTGTATTATATAACAAGTGGATGAGGGTATTGTTTTGGTAAATTGTGTATTTTATAAATTATATTTAAATACGAATTATATACTGATGAGACAATGAAATATGAATATTATTTTTCGATCTTACAGACAGAATAATAAAAAAATATGAACTGGTTAGCTGATTATTGAAAACACGAATAAAACGACATTTTCTGAAAATGAATCCTAGCTAGATTTATCGTCCCCGAAACCCCCTGTATACTAAATTTCATGAAAATCGTTGGAGCCGTTTCCGAGATTCAGATTATATATCACTACATAGTATAAAACAAAGTCGCTTTCGCTCTGTCCGTCCCCATGTATGCTTAAATCTTTAAAACTACGCAACGGATTCCGAAGCGGTTTTTTTTAATAGATAGAGTGATTCAAGGTTTAAATATATAATACATGCATACTATTGTAGAGAAACACTGATAAATTTAGAGGTTTCTAATGTGATGTGGTAAATAAATACATTTTTTGCGCTTACATTGCAAACGCTGGCTGAACCCCACGAGATAAATCAAAATACTTAATGTACTACAGTATTGTACACCTTAAAAAGTTCAACAAAATAGTCCGCGATGGTATATGTCTATCTCTTAACGATAACCCACAATAACCATTTTTTATCCTTTACATTTTACGGGAAAAAATGGCTTATTTACGAAGTGATTTTAAGCAATACAGCATTAATACTTATCCAATTAAGTACCTTAAATACATTGTCCATTTAGAATAGTCCTTTACAGAATGTAATTTAAATGAATATTTCCGAAGATATTACAGATTTATAATGCAGGGACATAGCGGTGCGGCGGTACCGGCCCTATATACCAGGGTCAATTATATGTCGCTCTTTCAAGAGTAACCTCTAAACAAAACATGTTTGTATTGTCAAAAAAGCTGTAAACGTTGTTTAAGGACATTCTGTAGTAGGTCGATCCCAGAAGACGGGGCGGATCGCTAGTTACTTATACGTGTTATATGCAGTTACAACCCGGTCACAATATCTGTGCACCTGACATCGTGACGTCATATCGGCGGTCTGGGTACGGTGTGAAGTTTTTTCGTTCGTTTCGTGCGCAATGGGGAGTGCGCGGAGAAGTGACAGGGGAAGCGGGAGAGGCGCCGCATTCCAGCGAGGTGCACAGATATTCTGACCGAGTGGTACAGTACACAGAGTCACAATTAAAAACGTTAAACTTTAAAACCTTTGCTATTGACAGGCCGATAACGAATATGGTCTCATATCCCTATCTCGTTCTAATACAAGCGTATATACTGTGCTCTTTTTCTTTCGATTTGCCCATCTATATATGTTAAATCTCTTGTTGTACATGTAATTTTTTTCCTAAATTTTGAGATAATTAACCATTGTAAAGGCCGCTGGTTTGAGTTTATTGAAATTTTTATCTACCTGTATCGATACAAAATTGATATTTAAATAGTAGCGTAGTCAGGTGCGAGTAAGAGTTGGTGAGCAGGGTGTGGATAAATCGAGCGCACTTAGCTCGCAAGCAACGCAAATACTCCGCATTATATAACATGTAACATTCTGGTTTTAAAATTATAAGTGCAGATATTTTTACGAACTACTTGAACATTAGTTATTTACACATTTCACATAATCACAATTGGGAAGTCCTGGTTCCTAAAATACAGGCTAACCTAGTTTAGGAACCAGAGCTACACTGATGCTATGTATTATGAGTGACTAAATAAAGAATTTTATATTAAATTATTTTTAACATATTAGCTAGAAAAGGCAAAAAGGTATGCATAATATTAGTTTTTCCTTGGAAATAATCTCGTCAACCATATTAACTTAATTTGAATCAACTTAAACGAATTTTGTCGTGTTTATCGCTTGAGATAGCAATGCAAACCAAATACATAAGTCGTAAAACAACAATAAAAGGCCATAATGTTTGATTCAATCAATTTTTTTATTTTGCAAGCTTAATCAAATACATAGAAATTAATTTTCAATCGTTAATAACATAACACATAAATATAAACATTATCAAGAATGTCTAATACATCAAAACACCCTAATTACGATATAAGTTTTAATCGCTATTAAGTCTTCTATATATATCTCTTGCTATATTTTCCCCTTTGCCTGTCCAAATCGGTGAAAACGAGTTAGTCCAGTGAGCTTTTCGTGCAAACGACTTTGTCTGACCCAATTTAAGATCGACCAAAACAGCTAAAGCATAACAAGCGATAAAATTCTTATAATGTTTATTTGCTAAATCTGAATGGTAACGCTGACTCAATAGACGAGAGAAAGGGAAAAGTTTATAAGACTTCGGTGGAACAGAACTGATCATTTCGTTATGTATATGTGCTAAATCGGCTAGAGAGAACAAAGCTTGACAACAGTCTTTATAAATTGACATTATATCCCATAATTTATAATCATCGATATTGTACAGTTTCGCTACATCATAAAATAGTTTCGCAAGGCCTATTCCATTATACTCCATGTAATTTATACAAGTTTGCCTGAAAATTTTCCTCGTTCTGCCCTTACTGTTTAAATATCCGTATAAAATCAAATTAATCAAAGGTGCAGATTTAACAAAATCAAAATTGTGCTTGTTACGGTCGGATAATTTCGGTAAAACGCTGTCGAGCGGATTCGGGCATAAAGTTGCAAAATCTTCGTGAGTCTTTATTGACAGAAGCGCATTTTTGAATTCCAGCTCGGATTTCACAATCCTTCGAGCTACTAACAGTGTCAAATAAGTTACGTTCAAATTGAGTTGCTGGTATTTATTTTCGTTATACTCACACAGCAAGTCTGCGATTAGCTTGTTAAGGTTTCTGACATATTTTGTGTCACCCGGCAAATTATCTTTAACAGTTTCGGCTTTAATGTTTACTACAATTTCTTCTGTGCCATCTTCAGAAAAAGAGTAGAGGTTTTTCGACGGCTCGTTAAAGTCTCTAGAATGTGCCAATAAATAAAGTAAATTATTGTAGTAATAAATACTTAAGACGGTTGTATCCGTGCCCAACCATTTATGATACAACCATTTCACGGCGTTGACGTACTCATTTAAGTTGAATTGTGGACACTTCATCTTTTTAAACATGTTGATTACTATCGAGTCATCAAATACTATATGTTTATCTGAGTTGTGACCGGGTGGAAAGGCAACTGGTGAATAGAATAAACATTCCAGAGATAAATTCTCACAATCAGAATTCATTTCACTATCCTTAATCTTGATAAGATCACGTTTACCGATCGCTTTGTAGAATTTTAGCCTTTTCGCGGCCAGTACTATCAGCAGATTTTTTAATGACTGCTTCTCTTTTTCTTCATGTTCAAAGAATAAACGCTGAATGTGATTCTTTTGTTCTCCAATTTCATCTTTTGTCCTCTCAACGTGTTCCATTTTAGACTTTTAGAGAATTAACTGAATTGTAGGTAATGATAATATATTTGTATGTTGTTTTCTATAAAGTATAAATAGGTATTAGAATAATATGCCGTAAACAGCGATACAATATTAAAACGGACAAAAGATCACAGAGTACTGTTATTCACAAGGCTAATCCGTTGTTGACCGGCACTCAACTATAAGCTGATCACAAAATATAACCAACAGTTCTTTGACCTTGGTACAGTTGACACTTATCGTATGACGGCTCGTGCAACTGAGCGGGAGTATAAAAATATAAACATTATAAACCTGTACACACAGCGCTATATAATACAAAATTAGGGCTGCCGCGTTATAGTACGAAATCTACCAAATCTATTGATAACTTCTACAGACACGGTTTTTTTTTTTCGAACTACACTGTTAGCCATATAGGCCCTGAAGCCTGAAACGGCTTCCACTTTTATTTCACCCAGGCTTGTTACTGACACGGACGCGGCACGCTTTCATAAATAGGCTAACAAAATATTTTTACAGTACAGCTGTAATATATTATACTATATTAGTTATAAAGTCAGCGATACCATATACCTATCTCTTATACATAAACCACAATAAGGTATTTTGTGAGTTTTAATGAAAATTTGAAAGTGATTTATGAGCTTTATTGTTAGGCATGTCATGGCATATTAATCCTTACGAACGAAAGTTACTTCATCATCAAGACAATTTTATGTAGATAAACTTTTCTCTTTATAGCATGTTATTTAAACGAATAGTTTGGGAGATAATGTAAAATTAAAATAATTCAACATTCGGCTCGGGTCTATGACTATAGTTGCAGTGGCGTGAACGAGCCGTGTGAGTTGTAACGCATAACCCTGGCCGGCCGATACGCGGGTGAAACCGCGGGGCACAGCTAGTATTTTCATAAACCAGATGATTTTTGGTTCATATTTCATGACGAGTGTGCAAGACAGTGTACAATAATCCGCATATTTCCTTTTAGATATAAGACGGAAAAAAATATTGCTGATTTTAGTATTATGTTTTCATAGATATAGGTACCCACAATTTGTTATGTATTGTACTTCCAAATTTGCAGTGAATATGACGTACATAGTTACCACAGTATATGACATAATAGCTTCATTATACATCGTTCTTATTATGTAAGTTTTTTTTTAATAATAGCTCGTTACATTTTGACTGTACTGTCCCTGATAGTAAACACAGTACAATCCAAATACAAGGGTGACCACCGAGAGATTAAAATCCATCGGCGGTAACGGTGTCATCCGGCTTTTAGATTATATCCTAGTGTTATTATTGTTTAAGTCACGGCAAATCTGTAGAATTTTAGTATTTTAAGTAATTAATTAAGATTCCGTTCGTTTTGATTATATAGTAACGTGCGTTAGAGTATAGATTAATATACATAGTAGGTGACATGAGAGGAAGAAGCGCGCGACACATCGTATTGGAGCTTTGCAAAGTCACTCTACCTGCGCGCTCGTACCGCACACCCTTCGAGGATATATAATCAAAATAGCCCTCCACGGCAATGGTACGTACTATGTATTCGACTCTAGCGACAGCAAAAGATAAAGTAACTAGAACAGAAAACAGGGAAAGCAACCAACAACCAAGCATGTCTGAAGAAAAAGGAAAACTGTTGTTTTATACCCGTACGTGTTTATATATTCGTAATCCAGTAGGTACTTGTGTGATAGAATCTCCAGCGGTACTACGAACCAAAACAATTGTTAGGACACATTACTTATATGTATACAAAACGAAAAAAAACTATATATTAAATAAAATATGTGTTAAATAATATTAAAATAGTATATGTTAAAATAAATTATAACATTAATCATATATTAATTTACTATTATCCAGAATTTTACAATATTATCTTGTATGTAACATTCTATTCGTTTTCCCTTTATAAGTACATTTTTTCATAACCAAGCAACCCTACCATATAACGGGATTCCCAATGTTATTGTATTGATTTGATGTTATTTATAGTTAAAATAATCGGATTTCCCCTAACAAATTTGAAATGTTGCCACAGAAAATATTTAAAAGCTTAGTCTAGGATTATATCCGATATATCTGACGTTCATGCATTTACTAAAATTGTATAAATTAATATTAACAAAATATTTTCACATGATGCATAGTTTTTAAAGGGAATCATTATACCCATATATAAAATATAGGATATTTTAATGCTCCATCCACACGCTTGCCATACTTCGGCAAACATTAACAAATTCAAACGTGTGGATAGGGCGTTTAGCTTGGCTTGGTTTGCCACGATGCACAAATCAAAGGAGCTTGCGGCAATCGCTTGCGATGCGCCCACACGTTTGTAACATTCGTCTGTAGATAGTATCGCTTGCGCGAAATAATTAATCGATGAATAACTACAAAAAATATTGGTGCGGTTTCTGTGAATATTTAACTATTTTTGTTACCGCATTTTATCTATTTATTATTTTATCTAGTTTAAGTTTCTTTTTACAATAAAACTAGGTTAAACCAAATTTTACACTCCAATCCAAAACACACTACAAACGCAAACGTGTGGATACCGATGTTTGGTTTGCTTATTTTATCCAAGCGTTTGTAGAGGTTTGAAGTTTGTGGTAAGTGGCAAGCGTGTGCATCGGGCACAAGGTCCATGGACTCCATGGTCCATTAAAAGTGTCACAAATGGCAAAACAACTCGGTCATCTTCCATGTTGAATATTTTCATAATTAAAAAACAAATACCTACATTAAAAAAAAAACAATTTCCATAACTAATTATATGCAGAGATTTCTCTCTACTTGGGGCAGTCCGACTGGTGGAATGCCTCCACACTACAGAAGATCGCAGCCTAATAACCTTGTGTTGTGTTCCTGCGGTGAACAGGTTCTCTAATACTCCTTGGGGAAGGGGGGGTTAAAGCTCGGTACCGCGGTAGTGATATCTATGGTGTATTATAAGCGTGCATAGGCTACGGTAGCTGCTTAGCCGCATCAGACGGCCTTTATGTATATAACCTTAGTAGTATATAAATAATGATGTCTTCATTTTTCTTTTCTATAATTTTTATAGTTTCTTACCATAAGTACCTATTTGAAAAACTATTTTTATTATAATACATATTACGTGCCAAAATGAGTAAATAAATGAGGATGCTAGTATCATTAATATGGTATCCCTGTCTACTATGACTCATGCGCTGTCCAATGAATAAACCACAAAAACTTGGAATAATTTATCGTTGAATCATGCAGAAAATGAAACAAAGTAGTATTCTTTTATCCACTCTTTACATTTATTATATACTACTCTGCCAAAAAGGTGCCGGGAAAAGACCAAAAGTACACATAATATTAGTTATTCATTCCAATTTATTTTATTACCTTCAAAGTGTTCTTCAAAAACGATATAGGTACCTACTTTACCACCACGCCATTGTGGGCATCAAAAACCCTTAGGGACTTTATTTTATTTACACAACTAGTTTAAAATAATGCTTACCGCATTATAATTTTTAATAAAAACGACTATAATTAAATTATTGACCAAAAATAACAATGAACCATTTCATAAATCCATTAAAATAAGGTATACCAAAATAATAAAATATTAGTGTTATGTTATCATAATATGTCCAAGAATATTTTACCCTTATTGGTTATGTAAACAATGAAAATAAAATATTTCTGCAGTACTATATTTTATCCATGGAAGGCGATACAGGCACGCCAACAGATGTAATAATAAGCCCAGTGAAGTTGCCAGTCTCTAATGGCTCCAGAACCCTTCAGGCTAACAGTATAATCATTTTGAATAAAACAACTGATGTATTAACAGACGTCTATATTTACATTCGATAAATGTAAAAATTAATGACTTATTTATCATATAAAATAATTAAATACATAATTATGAATTTCTCATTTAACAGAGCGGCGTAAATATTAGTAACTTTAAACGAATTCAGTGTTAATTTTTTTATAAATTTCTTTTGCGATACTTTCGCCTTTCTCTTTACAAGCCGGCAATAAGGAGTTAGTCCAGTAAGCGTTTTTTGCAAACGACTTTGTTTGATTCATTTTCATATCAATCAAAACAGCTAAAGCGTAACAAGTGACTCCATTTTTTCTATGTTTAATTGCTAAATCTAAATGATAGTGACGATCCAATAGACGAGAGAAAGGGAAGAGTTTATACGTTTTCGGTGGATTAGAACTGATCATTTCGCTATGTACATGTGCTAAATCGGCTAAAGAGCACAAAGCATGAAGACATTCATCATAATTTGACATTATATCCCATAGTTTATAATCATCGATATAGTACAGTTTCGCTACATCATAAAATAGTTTCGCAAGGCCTATACCATTATATTCCATGTAATTTATACAAGTTTTCCTGAAAATTTTTCTCGTCCTGCCCTTACTATTTAAGTATCCGTATAAAATCAAATTAATCAAAGGTACAGATTTAACAAAATCAAAATTGTGCTTGTTACGTTCGGATAACTTCGGTAAAACGCTGTCGAGCGGATTCGGGCATAAAGATGCAAAATCTTCGTGAGTCTTTTTTGACAGAAGCGCTTTTATGAATTCCTGCTCGGATTTCACAATATTTCGAGCAACTAATAGTGTCAAATAAGTTACGTTCAAATTGAGTTGCTGGTATTTATTTTCGTTATACTCACACAGCAAGTCTGCGATTAGCTTGTTAAGGTTTCTGACATATTTTGTGTCACCCGGCAAATTATCTTTAACAGTTTCGGCTGTAACGTTTACTACAATTTCTTCTGTGCCATCTTCAGAAAAAGAGTAAAGGTTTTTCGACGGCTCTTTAAAGTCTCTAGAATGTGCCAATAAGTATAATAAAGTATCGTGGAAGCTCAAATCGAAGACGTTTGTATTCGTACCCAACCAATTATGATATAACCATTTCACGGCGTTGATATACTCATTTACGTTGAACTTTGGGCATTTTATTTTCTTAAACTTTTCGATTACAATTGAATCATCGAAAATTACAATATTGAAATAGTCGAATATCTTATTATCACTAAAGAAATTCACTACTCTATCGTTAACCTTGATAAAATCACCTTTACCGATCGCTTTGTAAAATTTGAATCTTTTCGCGGCGAGCAATCTTTCACCAATATTAAGGTCTATCGGAAAGACTTCGAACAAAAAACGCTGAAGCTCACATTCTTCTGTTTGCATATCTTCCAATGTACTTCCAACGTTTTCTTCCTCCAATGCACTTTCAACGTGTTCCATTTTAGAGTAATAACTGAATTATAATGATAATATATTTGGGTGTTTCTTGTTTTGTAATGTTAAAATAGGTATTTATTAGAAATGTAATTAACAAAATGATATGAAAACGAACAAAAAAGCACAGAGCACAAATATTCACGAGTTTAATAATGCGTTGCAAACCGGCACTCAGCTTGTTACAAGAGACGATAAACTAATATAAAATACTGTTGCGGCCTTGAATGACGCCTATAGACTATAACCTCATACAAACAACACTATATAACTATATACGGATACCGTTAGTGTTGCCGAATTATATTATAAAGTCTACGAAATCTGTCGGCTACTATAATATATACGTTGTATGTAGGTATGTAAGGTAGGCAAAAAAAAATTTTTTTGTACAATCATTAAAAATTTATAAAATTGGTCATACTTCTTATACGGTACAATTGTAATTTATATAGAAAATAGAAAATTTCATTTCTGTTTGCATCTGATTTCTGGACATAGCCTTTAAGTTTAATTATTAGAAAATTGGAGATAACTGCGGGTTGTTCACTTTTTCTTAAATGTGCTGAAAACTCATCCATCAAAAGCTAGATATATGAGACCAGCTATAATTTAGTTGATTCATAGCGAGAATTCTACCTGCTGGCCGAGTGGTTAGACAATGATTAGCCAATGGTCATTCATGAAAAAAAAGTAATATACCTAACAAATACAAACGATTTTTAAATTACAGGCAAACAGAGGTTCGGTTTTACCAGATGAGTGCCTGTCTTAGTACTAGGTTAAAATTTGGTATGATCACCACACACATCTGTTTCAAGTTATGAGGAACATGTCGTATGTTGTTTTTAACGCGAGGGGTCTTTCAATAACAGACCGTGTCTTAGAGCCTGTCCAGATGTCGCGAATCACGTGCGAGTAGACTCGCGCGTTTCGAATCACGCGATAGTGATATACTAGAGCCTCATTCATTCCGTCTACTTGCAAACGCGCGTTTAGCCGCTTGCGCGTTATTCGTGTGCTAGTCGCAGGGAAAGTATTTTCAATAAAAGAGTATGCACGCCACAAACGCTTTATCGGTATAGCGTTTGGCCATAATCTCACGATGTGGCCCAAGGTAACACGCCAATAATTCTAATGGGAGGACTATCTCTCAAGTGCTCCTGCCGGAATACAACTATAATTCTTTGTCCACAAATTTTCAACATGAAGGTGCTAGCTAGCCAGGGAGGCATTAGAAAATGCGTTAACATCATGGTAAGGTTTCATCACAATGTTTTATTTCCTTCAACGATTTTTTTCTGAAAGAAAGCTATGAGAATGTTCTACGAGCTAAACTTCTTTGGCAATTTTTTTTTTCAGTTAACCCAAGGTGCTTGTTATAACGGAATATAAATGAGTAAATGTAAATGAACAGACCAGAAGATTTCAGATCAATATTCCACTGGCTTATCATTCGGAAAAAATCAAATATTATATAAAATTCTCCAAATAAATAATATATTTACATATCCGCTTTAATACACGATGTTTTAAAATTACGTTGTATGATTACTCGGGGCTTAATAATATTAGGTTGGGTTTAAAAATATATTTTTTGCATCGCTTTTGGTAGATCGTTTCATAACTAAGCAACCCGGTGAAGTGCGGGGAATTCCAAAACGGCGTCGTTTGTACACTTGTTTTAGAATTTCCTGAGTGCATATTAAATGTTATTTCATTTAGTAATAATAAGAATAATGCTATTTTATTATAATACAAATAATTTTATGTTTATCTTTTGATTATAATAATATTTTTAAAATGTGATATTTATATGATAATTTGGAGCCGGACATCTAGTGTTTATACATGTACCTACTAGGTATTATTTAAATAATAATGAGATAGGTACCTACTGTTTTTAATCTGAAATATACATAGGTATATTTATTTATTTACAGCCAGGTATGGCACATTTAGGTCATAAGACCTATTAATTATTCTTATACAAGGACAGTGGATAGGATATGGCAAGTCTTTAAGTTTCATGTGCAATATAATATTATTTTAAAGTTTAACTTTATCTTACTTTATTAATAATTAATACATGATATTTCTTTATTTATATATTGTATATGTATTTGTATATCTAACATTATACAACATGTCGTCATTAGTATGACGTCTTTACATGACATGACGTCTAGACATGTCGTCTTTAGTAGATTATTTCTAGTTTAGGTACCATTTACCTTAGCCACTTATCTATAGATACTATTTATTTACGTCAAATTTTTTCTGTATTGTTATGTTATGTAATAGTAGGTACATTTCATTTTTAAAAAGCTTTATGTTCATGTTTGAGTGTACATTCTTCTTGTATTATTGTTTATTTATATTTATCTGTTATATTGGTATAATAGATGAGTTCTATAATGATAACAGCTCGCCACTTCCCCTGCGCTAATGACAATATAGAATTTAATAATTAAATTATCAGAATTTAATTTATCAGGTGAGGTCGAGGTCAAGTGCGTTCCGATAATCCATAAAAAAAAACAGTCTATATGAAGTCAATGTCTAGGTATAGTACACAGAGTTAGAATAGCTTATCTATTTTATATACATATAATATAAGTGTCTGTTTGTAATGTCAAAATAACAGCTTTTTAATAAATGCATATAAAAGTATATAGGTACGGTACTTATAACAAAAAATCAATTTATATTTTTTTCTCTTTCTGTCTGTTTGTACCGGCTAATCTCTGACACGGTTTGACAGGTCTTTCATTGGCAGATTTCTGATGTTATAAGAAGTAAATTAGGTTACTGTTATATAAGAAAAATAATTAGAGTTCCGCTCAAAATAAAATAGTAAGCGTTTTTATCTTCAAAATAACCGGCGAGCGACCACCGTGGGTGGAAAAGCTGGGTCACCACAATACCGACAGCACTCTGTAGTCAACGCGAGCGGAGCCGCGAGCGAAGCTAGTTGTTGAAATAATTGAAAACTTATTCGACAAATGCGTATTCGTAGGTATTTGCCGCTATTCGTCCAGGGCATCCACACTCGTCCAAATGTTATGAGTCCAAACGTTCGTTGGTGTTTATTTTACGTAGAACATGATACCTGCATGGTTCATTTATGTATTTGAGAGACAGTCTTCCACTAGTTTTAGCGTGTTGTCATCTTGGTCCACATCGTAAGTTAGCATCAGGTAAGATTGTGGTCACTACGCTAAACATATAACAATTAAAAAAAATTCAAACGTTTAATTCCCTCCTCTCCTTACCATAACAGAGCCACGCGCTGGGCTTCGGAGTCATCAGTCTTCAGTCTCAGGAACAGTAACGTAAATTTGCCGTGGTACGATAGAAAAAAAGAAAAAATAAATAAATCAAAAAAACCTCAAATAAGTACAATTATTTATTGATTTTAAGCGAAATAGTACTCATAAATTAACATCAACTACAGCGATGTTTTTATGCGCTTACCAATAGATGGTGGTGTGCAGTCTTTCAAAAAGGTGACATAAATGTGAAAAAGGGGCAAAGTTTTATAGAAACGACGTTCGGGGTGGTCGTTGGCACCGATAGAAGAGCTGAGATCTAACGGGTGCCAAGTTTCATAGTAATTTCTTTAATTACAGCAGTAGGGATGTACGTCCTTCAATCCATTTACAAAACAAGTTTTAATTGTCGAAAAATATTTACGATTATTTATTTTTTATTGTTATTATATTTCTTACGTTAATTTCTAATTAAAGCAGTCAAATATACTGATCGTAGTTTCTACACATGTATTATATGAATTAATGTATAATCTTCTATAAAAACAGTAAATAGTAGAAATTATTTTTCAGTAGGAAACAGTCGAACAAATTCGAGAGCGATTACAGAATGAGTAAAGATCATCAACCTCTTACTGGTATGTCACATCTAAAGAATTGCTAGATATAGTTGAAAAATTTGGCATTAGTATGGCATTAGTATGGCATTAGTACTACATTAGTACTTTTTATCGTAATAGGTTTAGCGTTGACACCACAATCTCACTTGATCTTAAGAGACGACGTGGACCAACATTGTAGCACTAATCCTAGTGGAAGGACTGGTTCTAAAATGCAGCCGCCGGAACACATCTATAAGTGTCCGATTGACTTGAGGGTGGTAGCTGGCTAGGCGGGCATTAATGAAAGCCCTACCGCCACGTGATCACAAACATACTCACAAACTGTTACCTCCTTTTAATAATGGTGTTGAAAAGGATTAGAAAAAAAAACAGAGCACCGAAATCATTTATTCAGTACCCTCATAACCGGAGTCGCTGTTAGGCTGTGCGGAAGACATCCTCGCACCAAATTCGGCTTCGTATAGCACTTGCTGAATCTTCAATCTTGCCACAGCATTCGACTTTGAATTCAACCGTTTCAATGTAGGCGCGCAACTCAATAGGAACAGCTCGTCCGGGTCGGTTCTGTTGCATTGGCACGACGTCTCCTCCTCTGTTGAGCTCAAGCGTGCCTTCTTAGGCGATGAATGGGAATCCTCGTCGTATTCGAATTTGTCGAGGGGGAATGATAACTCCGGCAAGTTTTGTATAGCCCGTTGACGAGCCGCTTCCTCCTCGGCATCAGAATCATCTTCTTTTTTGCTACTACAATAGAAAAAACATAACCTAAAGTAGACATAAATTTTTGGTAAATAAATTTAAAAAATAAGAGATCTTTTTGGGTATTAGTAAAATAAGTAAGTACTGCCAACAGTGCCAAGTTAGTAATCCCATATCAAAGAAAGTAACAAATTGTTTTCTAAACATTCCTACAGCTATAATTAAAGGAACTGCTATGGAACTTGGGACCCGTTAGATCTCAGCTCTTTTATAGCTGACAACGACTATCCCGAACGTCGTTTCTACCGAACTTGACCTTCTCAAACATTTATGTTTTTTTGCGATTTAAAGTAAACCGTAATCCAGTGAACACGTTACTTTAGTTTGGCGTCACATGCAAGTGTCATATTTACATAATATTTACAAATATGATGTGAGGGTGATGTCAAATATAGGTCAAATATAGGTGTGTTTACTGGGTAGTATACGTATTTTCAATGATTATATACTTACATACTATATTATACTTCTGAAGTGATTATATAATAAGATAATCGTTCATTTGGTATCAAAATTAGTAATGATATTGCCAGGAGTCCTCGCACTAGGCATCGCTTGTATCGCGAGGAACCAGTTGAAAACAAAATGGTACAAAAAAAACTTAATAACATATAAGTTAGGCTACTTTGGCTAGGATATAATTCTCTGTATCAGCATAGTTTAAAGATAAGACTTTTAAAAATTAGTTTTTTTGCTTCATTTATAGTACAGTCTTTAACGATACAGTGTTTCAGAATGGCGTTATAAGTTGAAGCTCCTATGTGATCCCCGAATCGTCTACCGAAAGTTGAAAGTCTTCTTGGATCTGATAAATTGAAATTAAGTGATTTATGGGTTACTAAATCAATTTTAAACATAAATTAATCTACGAACAGATAAAACCTTCGCTTCTATAAACAGATGTACTGTTGGAAATCGAAATGTTTCTAACAGGTAGCAAAGAAACTTTTGAATTAATTATCAGCGTTATTTCTTACAAGGACCGGCTTTCCTACCAACAATCAGTCATGTTAAATAAGATACTATTTAGTATAAATCGGAGAATCGTGGCGATGTGATTATAGAATCCGTACATTAGTACGATATTAAGTTATTCAACTTAGTAATCGTACTACTGACTTTACCAATGAGCCGCACTATTGATTGGACGTGATAGCAATAAGCAACAGGTATGTTCTGTGACCGTACGCGCCTTATGCCTTATTAGCGGGCCCGCCCAGGCTTCGCACAGGTATTTAAGAAAAATTTCAATCATTATAAATTATAACACACACACACACCTTTCTTTTTGCGTCGGGGGTTACTAACAAGGAGTACATTATAGAGAAAGATTTTTAATGTTTTTATTATTATTATTATTTTACATATATTTATTTATTTTATTTTTTAATCATAGTTTGAACCGGCATTACTATTGAATATTTTATTTTTAACATAAAAAAGTAGTTATTGTGACATAACTGTAATAGGTAGATTAGACATATGGTATCGCGGACTTTTTTGTAAACATTTATATCCTCTATAAAATCGTATTACATCACTTTGCTCTATTGTCAATAATTTCCGCAGCGTATGCGAGATAACGATTTTTTGGTATTTTTCACACTTTGGGTTACATTATCGAAGTTTTCATACGGACCCCAAACTTTTTTGAAAACATTATACCGCTTATGTTCAACAGGTATAATTCTAATGGTAAGATTACCATTAGATACAGATTAAAAGATTACAGGTAAGATTGTAATGGTGAAAGAATTTTTCAAATTCGTTCATTAGTTTCAGAGCCTATTCAATGCAAAAAACAATCAAATTTTTCCTCTTTATAATATTAGTTTAGATAAGCAGACAACGACCGGCTTGAAGACGTTAGATCGCGACTTTTTCTCACTTTTCTTTCTTCATTTTGGTACCCTTGAGAGCTTGTTGTCACGCTTTCGTGCCTGGGTGCCATAAGCGCTCGCCCCCAAGCCCGGGTGAAACTGTAATAGCCGTCTGAGGCTTCAGTGCCCTTATGGCTAACAGTATAGTTAGATGGAAAAAAAGCTCGAAGACATTTTCGCTCGAGCTATCGGACCATGAAGAGTTCAGTTAATAAGTCGACTATAATAAACAATATTCATGAGTGACGTCTCGCTGCGTATTACATATGTATCTAAGTTTATTTTACCCGCTGTCCATCTTCGGCTCAATATGCGGCAGCAGGAACCGCATCGCGTGGTGGTACGGCCACCTCGTGCGACCGCCGTGTGTTCGTTGCAGCTTTATGAAAGAATCACGCAAAGATCTCCATCGCTTCTTGCATTCGGACTCTGTAAAAGAATGTGAATTCAAAGTCTGGATGCCTTTGGACTACGTGTTTGCTTGTCTTATAGATTAGAGCTGTGGCGGTTTAAACCATCGCGGAACCTTTATGTAGGCCCTAGTCTATATACAAATAAATAAAATTGAAGTCTGTCTGTAATGTCAAAATAACAGCTTCTTACTAAATGCATATTATGAAAGTATATACGGCATATATATGTATACGGTATATATATATATATATATAAGGTATATACGGCACTTATAACAAAAAAAAACATTTTTTAAATTTTCGTCTGTTTATTCCGGCTAATCTCGGAAACAGTTGGACTGATTTTGACGGGACTTTCACTGACAGATAGCTGAATTGATAAGGAGTAACTTAGGCTACTTAGAAAAGAATGAGGTTCCCGCACAAAGAAAATAATAATCATTTTTATTTTTACACAATACCGACGGCATTCTGTAGTCCACGCGAGAGGAGCCGCGGGCACAGCTAGTATTGTTATAAAATTCATAGAGATAGATTTCTAAAAAAAGTGCGTTTACATCGGAGTCCTACACATTTTTTTTACTTTATTGCTACAGACGGGACCTATTATGCTAATGGTTAGAGCGATGTAGCACGTATATATGAATAATAAATAGTTGCTTTGGCGGGTTCTTAATCTATTACGTGTTGTTTTTTTTAAAATTCATAAAATTATGTTATTTGACCCTATTGAGTTGTCACAAAAAGTCCCTGGTCAGTTCTAACAAGGGACCCAGCATCTTATTATTACGTTATTTGCTTTTTAAAAATTAGAAAACAGAAGAGAAATCACTACGCCAGACCCCTTAGTATTGACAATTACAAATATCGAGAAATATATATTTTTATTAAAAAGAAAAACAATAAAGTCATACCTACCAGTAACATTAAGAGTCTCGTGAACCTCTTTCCAGGCGGCGTCTCTTAGTTTTGTTTTGTTGAATCCACTGACCGATTTGTCGTATAGTATTGGACGTTTACCGACCTCCTTTATTAAATCGATTTCGTTCATAATGCTTTAATACTGGAAACCATAAAAAGGTTTAGGTACGGATTTTTTCTCTTGATTTTTTTTAAATTATCTCTTCATGTGTGACGCTTATGTTGAAAATTCGCTCTAAAAAATCTATCGAACTATTAAAGATTGTTTTGTTTTCTATCATAATATCGTCGAAAGAAATCTACAAAGAAAGCAAATAAGTTGGTGTGTAAGATATATTTTATTCGTAACTTATCAATATAAATAAAATTATTGCAATTTGCGTTGTGCGCGCATCACGCACAGTCTATTGGATAGATTTTGATAATGTTTTTTTTGTTGTTTTACTACTTAGAGACTTGGCCCTTACAAAAAAATTATCATGACATTTTCATAAACAATAATTCTGTGGTCCACGCAAGCGGAGTCGCGGGCAAAGCTATTTATAAATAATATAAAAAATGCACTCACGTGATTCCGTACATTTGCTCCTGGATGGTTGATTTGAAGGAAAAATAAAAGTTAAAAGAAAGTTATGAATTTTTTTTTTTTATATATGGATATATGGGAACGATTCCACTGCCTAAATAAACAGCCTAATAAGAGATTAAAAAAAGAAACGTTGCAGTTTGTTTTCCCTGCTACGTTATTACTACACAGGGGTGTGTTAGTGAGTTCATTTTAGTCAACACTGGAGGTCGACGCGACGCCCGACAGTGGTTTGGGGTATATGGATGCCGGACGTTACGCGCGCGCCGTACGTATCGAGCGACGCGGCCAATGCGGCGCGGCGCGTCGCCGTATTCCATAACCTACAGTGAACTACAAACATGTATGTATATTGCTAAAATACATTTAAATTCAACAGTAGGTATAACCGATTATTAAGAATGTACTTTACATGCGATGTCATTCTCATGAGCAATACATATTAGGTACCTTAACACTTACGTCGTTCATTTTCCTTCCTTTTCCTAACTTGGCATCTAAGTACTCCTCTTTATTGAAGATCGTTACTGCCATTATCGAGTAATTAATTATAGTGTCCAGTGTTGATTTGTGTATTTTAACAAAATTGTTGTGCGTAGATTACCTAGGGCTTCAAGTACGTTAATTGGAATCGATTCTAAAATAAAACGCTTGTTTCTTAACACATTCGCCTCCACTCGGTTTCTATAAAGATCATATGCCATCCCGCCATACATTTAACAACAATTACCAACAACATTTAACAACATTTAGCAACTAAGCAGGTCACTGGCACTTAATGTGTTAAATTCAGGAAAATAGTTGGAGGTGAGGCTAATAGTCACTAGTGCTTATAATGGTCACAGCCGAAAATGGAATGACGCAACACTGTTAGCCGAAAGGGTCCTGAAGCCTCACTTTTTTATTTACATTTTTTTAATACAACCGAGTTGTTTTAGGAGCATTTGTTTTAGAATGACATTTTTTGACCCACAAACAACAGTATTTATAATTGATAATTACTACTGGAAACATAATTTCTACATATTGAATATATTTCTCAGACTTTTCAGTGACTACATAAGTTGGATCATCAGTCAATGGTAGGTAGGCAAGATTTGGATTTGGTTGGTCATTTATTTTAGACATTCTATTAATCTCTTCCTTAGTCAAAATAGTTTCTATTTTATAACCTAATGACTTTCGAAGTTAAGTATTACGAAGTATGCATTTATAATTTTTTGACATCCTGCAGTGAAAATAAAGTAAAACTATATTATTGAACAATACTGTAGAATTATCTAGAAAAAGAAATTAATAATCTAATACATCATAAAAATACAAATAAATTTGTTAACTTAATATTATACACTATTGAATTATATATCTAAAATAAATGAAATAGAAAAATATATTATCAGATAATAAATAAAACGCAAATAATAGGTTAATTATTATTATTTCTTTATAAATATTTGATATAAACATTAATTGATTTGGTGTGGTGGTGGTGATCGGAGGGTGATATTGCACAAGATATTATTATGTGCTTATTAATTCTATCTTTTATGGCAAAGTGTGTTTAAAATACAAAATTATGCCAATTTCAAGTGGATATAATGTTTTTCTAATATTCAGTTTCTGAGTTCAAGCAATGATTTTTAACAAGACGGTGACTCTCTTCTGGCAACTTAAAATTCATAATTTTAGATCTTATTAATAATAATTCACTTATGAATACCATTCAACCCAAACTATATCATACAAAATGCTACCAATATTACAATATTAATATAGGGCCAAATAACAAAACTGTATGAATTAAAAAAAAACTACAAAATAACAGATTAAGATCGTGCATTAAAACTCTCTTCCCTTTTATTGATGTTGCAATAAATCTGTCTGTTAGACAAAAAAAATACTCCACATAAAAAAAAAAAATACCGGCCCTTGTTAGTTACGAGTAGTTTAAATTTTATCTAAGGTAATTAATATGTATTATCTAGTATATTTTTATAAAAAATGATATAATATAACTATATATATAACATATATATTTATAATAAAATACACTATGTTGTTATGTAAAAGGACGTTGTTAAGAAGAAAGGAACGACGAAGAATAATTTGATTTTATTCGTTAATATACTTTTTAATTTGATTAGTATTGCTACAGTTTAATTTTTAGTTTTTCTTTTAATTAAATATTTAAATCAATAAAAATAAAATAATATTTAGTACGATTAAATACAATCAGCTTTTATTTATTTTTCAGAAAATCCTGAGTATAAAAGAGTATATGAGGAAATATCTGTCAAAATTAGGTGATTGCTTGTTTTCAAAAATGTGGGACAAAGAATTATTTTAGTTTTATTTCTTTTTAAAATGCCATCCACTATATATTTGTGGCATTTTTTTACTGTTTATCTCAAACGCTGGAGAGAGGAGGCGCCACTATCAACTTTTTAGCCTGGTTCAAAAAAATCGTAGATCCAGCGCTGTTCAATGGAACACTACCTCCCTTGACGGGCCTGCTGGTAGTGTTAGGGATAGTACCGCTAGTCGCTCCACTACACCACGTTATCACTATTACAAATTATTATGTATTCCTGTGTTTTATCTCTGGATAAAATTAATTCAGTAAATATTTCTTTACCATACAATCTGTTTTGATTTTTTCTATAACAGATTACTTTTCAAAGGTAACTTTCAAATGTAGCTTCTTGGTAACGCCCATATCTCCGTTAATTCTTCATCAAAATTAATTATTCATAGGTCATTTTAAACCTTATGTTTAAATCCGCTATTGACAAAGCATGAAAGCCTCTGTTGATACCAATCTAATAGGTCCTTACATATGAAATTAGCGTTTTATATGGAAAAAGTAAAACGAAAATATAAAATTACACATTTAATCAATCGAAGTCCGCACCATTATTATCTATGCACTTTAGCCATTTTATATGTAGTTTATTTACTCTATTGATGAAAAAATTATGGGAATGAAAATCAATAAAATCTATGCAGGCGATTTGGACAGCCTGTATTGAATTGAATTTTCTTCCTTGCAAGAAATAGCCAAATTCCGAAAAAAGTGGTAATCTGTTGGAGCAATGTCCAGGGAGTATGGTGGGTGTCGGAGACATTCCAACCACAGTACCTCTTATATAGCGACCGTCTGTCGTGAAGTATAGGGTCTAGCGTTGTCCTGAAGTAGCAGTGGGCTAGAGAGATTGACCATTCTCGGTTATTTAACGGCTGCCGTTATTGCCTGGTCAGATCTTAGGAAGCTGAAGTGTATGACACCAGCAGTGGTCCACCAAACACTCTCCAGTACCTTTTCCTGAGTCAACTTTCGCTTGGGACAGGATTTGGCCGGTTCTCCTGGGTTCAACCACTGTGATGAGCATTTCCGATTGTTGATAAGGATACATTTTTCGTCATAAGTAACAATACGATTCGAAATTCTGTGACGGTTGAGTAATAAAGCGCAGCACTCAATGCGTGTTTGCTGGTGTGCTTCAGTCAATTCATGCGGTACCCATTTCTCGAGCTTTTTCACTTTTCCAATTTGTTTCAAGCATATTAAAATTATTTTATCACTCACACTGAAGACTGTTGCTAACTCTGGCGTGGTATGCGATGGATCCGCTTCCACGATCACCTTTAATTCTTCATTATCAACTAGGGTCTCCGGCCGTCTACGGGTTTTTTTTCTTAGGTCATCATTTCCAGAACAAAATGTGGGAACCAAAAACATACCAGGCTTTCTTTTACAATAGCATCCTCATACACAACATTAATCCTTTGATCTGTTTCTGCAGCGCTGTGGCCACGGTGGAACTCATATTCGTAAATAACGTGATATTTTAAGTTTTCCATTTTGTGAAAAGAACGATGTCAAAGAAAAATCAAATGGTGCGAAAATAAATGAATCACTAAATTCGAACACAACAAAACACAAGCCTAAATTTGAAATGAACATGAATTTGGAATTCCTAACCAAACGCCAGATATTTGAGATCAAGTTGGCCAGTTCAACAAAACGCCAATTTCATATGTAAGGACCTAATATTTAAGTAATATGACAGCTGTTAGTCAACTAAGTTAAGATTAAGTTATGATTTCGAGCATTCTTTAGCAGTTTCGGTATCAAATTTGCTTGGTACTAGAAAAAGTATATTGATTGAATGTTTTTTTGAATCCAAAATTAACAAGAACTACATGTTACATACTTCTCTTTTCATTTAGTTGTATAGATATTAATAATTTAAAAAAAAACATCATATTTTATTAGGAATAAAATGTAAAAGGATGACTCAAATTATAAGGAAACAACATTAAAATGAAAATAATCTATTTAATCATCAAATTATTTGTCTTATATAATATTAACATTATATATATTGGTATATTTGATTGAAATAATATAATAAAATTGTCAATAAATGAATTATACATTATATGTAGTATGTATCAGAAAATTTATTAGGATCTATTACAAATAAAAAAATAGTCATAACTTTTAAAATCAGGTTAAAACTCTTTTTAAATCAATTAAAAATTACATTTGGTCACAATTAATAATGCCTGCAACATTGAGGTGTTATACATAGAGACGACGCCTAAACCAGATTGTTTGAAACACGCGTTCCGGTTCTTACCCTTGTGTTCTGGCGCGCAACCATAATAAACATTTGCTCTAGAGATGTGAACCGGTTGGAATTATGTTAGTTCGTTATTTTACGTTATTGTTATAATCCCTTATCCTAGTAAAATCATAACTGTTACAAACATCTTCGTCCGATGGAACCGCTTCAAGCTTGCGATCTGTAATAAACTAATCACTCAGCACCTAAGCCACTCAAATAAAATCGCACTTAATTTTATTTTATTTTTAAATAATAAAAAAATCAAACCGAAAAAATGTTTCTAAGTAATCGGTTCACACCACTAATGCACTAGTGGTGCACAATCTTTGTTTGTAATAGCTGCTCTAGTACGTTGTACATAATAACTCAATGACCTGCTATTAGTTTTCATCACAAAACAACGTTATAAAATGTTTATTTCATTGTATGAATATTTATTACTCTATTGTTTTTACATATTTTTTTTAATTTAAAGGTAGTTGATAGAATAATTATATCAATAAAAATAAATTCACTATGTACACATTTAAAAAATATATAATAATTTCGTAATTCAATAAAATAACTAATTAAACAAGTTAGTCCCTTACTATTAAATAATATGGGGTAGCAGTTACTTTGTGATTGGCTGTTGTCCGCCAAATGGCTTGTTAGTTGCGATTTTTATAAGCACTACGCGTTCAGTGATTTGCATAAAATATTTTGCTAATATAATTAACACTGCAGACGAAGTCACAGGTATCGTTCGGGTTTATTGGTTAATCATCTACTTTACCCATAATTTGCTGACTCTGACATATTATTACAAATATGTATTATTTAATAATAGTCTCACACGAAATTAATATAACAATTGTATCTATCATTAGGTACAACAGGAAGCTTGCGGTTAACTTTTATTATAAAAACAATCATGATATATTTTATCTTGTAGGTTAAACAGAATAGCAAAAAGGCAAAACACATTTAAAAAAAACTTACGTGTCCCTGGAAAAAATAGTATACCGTGTTACCTTTAAGAATTTGGCCAGAAAACATGTAGATGGGTTTTGTCGCCGAAAGTAGCTTCCATTATGTTTGCACTAGCGCGGGCGCGACGGTGATAGGGCCTTTGATCAAAATAAACAAAAAGACGTTATCTAACCTCGCTAAAGTGTGGATATTTGATTGATTGACCCTTATGCAAGTTTTCTTTAAACTACATTGTTGTATGTTTATTGTCATTGCAATGCAATCCAATTTTCACCAATCATACAATCCCATGAACAAGTTTAAAATGTCGTTTTAACGAGCTCTCACGCTTAAACTTGTCATTGCAAATGTCACACACGTAATTATATTTATCACAATGGACAACTAGGTGTGATTTCAAACTACATAAAGAAGTGAAGTTTTTCATACATATATCACAGGGATAATATTTAATTAGACAACCCTTTTTCTTATGACTGTCGAATAAGGATTTGGTGTAGAACGGTTTAAGACACTTGTCGCAGTAAAGTGCAAGCATATGTTGTTTCATAATATGAGATCTTAACGAGTCCTTCGTAGGAAAAAATAGTTTGCAGTGATCACATTGGTATTTTTTGACGTCGCTGTGAAACTTCGCACAATGTTTACTCAATGTACCCACGCTGTAGTACTTGTCGCAAACATTGCATTTATCACGTTTTATTCGTTTGATTCGTTTTGAATGGAATATTTTGTAATGATACTTTCTGTTTGTAACGTCCTTGAAAAATTTGTTACATTTAAGGCACTTGATGCAGCCGATTTTTTTGTGTTTCTCTAACTTGCTGTTGGATCGGAATAGAGCGGAACATACTTCGCATTTAATATTGAGATGTTTTTTTACATGGCGGGATAGTTCATGTTTCGTCGTGTACTGGTTGGGGCAGTCGTTGCATAGGAATCGACGGCTGCTATGAACATTATTTTTATGTTGCCTCAAACCACAATAAGTTTTACATTTTCTACCGCAATCATCGCATTTGTAATAAATATTGTTATGCATGCTCTCGATATGTCTTTGAAGTCCATCCTTTACTTCAAACTTCTTACCGCAATGATCACATTCAAATCTCCTATGTTTAAAATGCACTGCTTGAATGTGTGCCTTTAAATATTGTTTTAAAGAGAACCACTTTGAGCATAAAGCACACTGATAGTTCTTTTCCAGACTATGCACATGCATGTGGCTTTTCAGATATATCTTCGTTGTGAATTTTTTTTCGCATATTTCGCATGTGTATTTCTGACCGTTGGTTACGTGTGTTAGGCGGTGTCTTATAGCGGAGCCAGCGTCAGTGAACGCCTTAGTACAGTGCTGACATTTGTAACGTTTATCGCCTGTGTGGATCCTCTCGTGTCGCTTCAACGCAGACGGGTCGTTGAAAGGTTTATTGCAGTAATTGCAAGCGTAAGGCTTGACACCAGTGTGGGTTCTCTCGTGAGTTGCAAGGCTAAAACGGCAAAAAAATACTTTATCACAGTAACTACATTTCTCATCTTTTATTCCCGAATGCCTTCTCATCAAATGTATCTTGATGCTGATCACTTGGGTGAATTTTTTCTCACATAGTACACATTTTAAATCCTTGCTACTACAATGACTGGATAAGTGTCCTAAGAGCTTGACCTTTTGATTGTATGCTTTTGCACATACTGGACACACGTAGTCGCCGTTAGCATCTTCCTCTTCTGTAAATCGACCATTATTAGAACGGTTCCCATTTTTCCCTTTCTTTCTACGTTTAGACTTTTGTTTATACACTAAACCAGCTTTCAATTTCGGTGCTATGTTGAATTTTCTTTTGACGTTTAATTCTTTACGAGAAGACGCACGGGTAACATCCTCTTCGGAAACGGAAAGTTGTTGATTTATATCAACGTTTTCATTTTTGTGTACCAACTTCTTGTGAGAGCCGAGGTCTCTACTGCTATAGTAACCGATACCGCAATGGCAGACGTGCGGGTAAGGAGCATGAACCATCATGTGAGCTTCCAATGTACTTTTTAATACAAATCTTAGGTGGCATTCTTCACATTTATACACTTTCAAAGAATCGAAATCTTTGTTATAGTACCGATCCTTAGAGTTCAATCTAAAAAAAAAATATGTGAATGATGTTCAACTCATTTGTAGACCACAAAGTACTCTTGTTTTCAAAGATAGTTTGATAAATTGTAGTGTACTCATTCTGACTGGATTGTGACTACTATACACATGGTCAAAAATAATTATCATTTTGGTGTGTCTGGTATTGGGATCAGCCACTGTTCTTATTATTACCGTAGTATTTATAGGTATGAACAACGACAGTGAGCAGTTTAAACGGAAATTTCTGCTGCTATTTTTATCCTAATTCACCCATCATCCCTAATTTAAAAATCTTTTATCAAGCACCCAATGTTTTATTTTGACAGGTGCATACAGGACCTACTTACCCTTCTAGGCCTATTGTGTACAAATGTAATTATGTAAAAATATATAATTGATTTAATAGGACTGAAGGAGATTTTTTTATTTATATTTAATTAGAATAAGAAATATATTAGGCTTCTTATTTAAAAACACAAACAAAATACACCTTGCAGTCAAAAATATATGAAAACAATACAAAAATATTAATTTCAATTATAAGAGGTCATTAAAAATTATGTCAATTAACCATATACAAAAAGAAACAAATACAAGAAAAAGTAAATAATTATACAATTATATCACATGTTATTTTCTATCCATGTAAAGAAAAGTCCTGACAAAATAAACAATTGCCATTTTTGTTCCATGTTCTACCTGTTCCATTTTCCTGTTTCATCCTAAAATATTACGCACCAAAACGAGACACTATGACAACTTTTTTTTATATCGTAGCACGGCATAGTGACTACACTACACCTGATGGTAAGCACAGTGCAATCCAATAATATCGGCGACTACCGCGGGATTTATAATCCATCGATAGTCGTCGATGTCATGCCGGTCTGCTTAAATATCTCTTTACGTTATGTTTCAATGACTCCATATTGTAGGAAGGAGGGAAAATACTGGCCGGGAGACAGATCCACAGCCTCACAGTACGGCAAAGATACGACGTAGCAAATGTATCTATATATCTTATACTTTATCACCATGTTACTGAACATTCACTTAGGTACATGTGCTATGTACATGTTTATGGTAAAACATATGCGTGTTTGAATGTGTCCATTCATTATAATACTTACACTTTATGGTGCGTGTGTTGCACTTGATGCAATACATAGTCCCTGTGACTAAGAAACCCTTGTAGACAATCCTTACAATCATATATTTTAACACGATCCAAAACTACATTCTGCGTCATTAACTGTAAAATAAAGTAAATACATTAAAAACTAAAATTAATAAGATCCTCAAAGATTTTTTGTAAAACAGAAAACAATTTATGAAATAATTTTCAAATTAACAATCCGCGAGAAATTTAAGTTAATTATTTTATACTGACCAATAGGTCTATTGATAAAAAGCTTAAAACAATATATATCATCAAATTTATTTACTTTCGTTTTTTGTTTGTCTGGGAGTCACGTGACTGGATTTGGTACAAAGAAAACGAGACTTCCTCATTCAAAGAATATAAACAGTTTAGTATTATTTTGTGATAAATGACTCGAAAATTATGACTATTCGTTGAATTAGTGGCATTAAAATTATATGCTGGGAAGAAATTTCTAGTAAAGTCAACTTTGCACATAATACCTGTTACCTTTTTGTAACCTTTTATATTTTGTTGAATGATGACGTCATGCTGCATTTTAACTGTTTTTTATTAATAAGCAAAACTTTTTTTTTATCTATCATCATCATCATCAACCTATAGTAGTCCACTGCAGGACATAGGCCTCCCCTAATGAGCACCATAGCACCCTGTCTTCAGCTTGCCGCATCCAGTAGCTGCCTGCAGTTTTTGCAGATCGTCATCCCAGAGGCCAGAGGGCGTCCCACACTACGTTTGTCGAGTCACGGTCTCCACTCAAGAACCCGTTTACCCCAGCGGTTGTCAGTTCTTCGCGAGATAATTCTTTGAGCTATGTCGATAACTTTGGCTCTCTGTCGGTGTATTCATTACCAATCTTATCCTTCAGAGCTATTGTTAGAATTGTTAGAATAATGTAAACATAATAACTTAATCCTAGTAAAATATGGTCATAATTGACACAAACTACCTCGTCATATGGAACTGCTCCATGCTTGCGATTAACTAATCACTCAGCACCTAATCCTTTTAAATAAAATCGCACTTAATTTTATTTTATTTATATAAATCCGAAAAAACACTTTTTGTAAGTAATCGGTTTATAATATCTATTGAACACTGATAACGGTTTCCAAAACTATCTATTATAATAGCTGGATTTCAGTTTTTACAACTATATATTGTAGTAGCTGATTCGTCGGCGGTTATGTAGTTCACGGCCACATTTCTATACATAAGAGTCAATGCTGTCTAAAGTTTAAATTTCTATGTGTGGCAAAGAGACAACAATGAGATGTTGGATAACTGCGTACAACAAACTTCAACTAGAGACGAATAATTAGGACAAACAAATAGAGATGATTCTCGTTGCACGCAACATTTAGTGTTTGAGTAGCGACAGAAACCACTAATAAGAAATATATTGTAGTTTTGTTACAAAATAATATCCTGCAGTCTGCTATTGCAGCAATATATAGTTTCAATAACTATCTAAGTTGTACAACAACCAAGCCTAGTTCACATCACTAATTTACGCTCCCCCCGCGCGTGTTCCACAGGGAAGTGGTGCACTATTTTTCTTTGTAATAGCTGCTCTAGTACTTAGTACATAATACCTCAATGGTTTATTTGAACTATTTTATGTTTATTGGCATCATCAACATACATATTTACAAAATAAGTGCATAGCATAGTTATTAGTAGAATAAATTGATAATAAAAGAACAAATTTTATAAAATTGCTTAATTATAAGTTTATGTACTATTTCAACTGCAGTTCAGTCTAAGCTATTTGTTTCATTTCATAGGTTTTGTTTTGACATTATAGACATAATAGAATGACAAAACAAGACGACATAATCGTAATTTTGCAACACAGTTTATGTTTTGGCAACTAACATTTTTTTAAGTTTTGGGGTTAGAAAAGTTTTTAATAATTTTAGTGACAACAGCGAATTAGTAATGAGAGTGGTACTATTATAATTTGGGATCTAGTCTCTATCAATTTCAACAGTCAATTCGAGCCAAATGAATCCAAGCCTTCGGTGTTTAAAATACCAATAGCTCAATCTAGTGTACAAAAATAATTTATGAATATTAATTATTTAAAAATAAATTTGAAAAAGACAGCTCTTACCAGTTTATCCATGGTATCCTGTAGCTAGCAAATAGTTGCGTTGGTAAACAAAATTTGTAGTAAAAATCGCAAACATTACAAAATTAAACAGCTTTTAAATTTTCTGTATGGGTATTTTATATGTTCGAACTTGGAGTTCATAAAATAGAAAAACAGAAATATGTATATAATAAAAACTAGGAGACACTGTATAACCAATGTGGTACTCTATCATTTAATTATAATCATTACTATCCATAAAAAACAAAACAAACAAATTATGACAGTAGGCTGTCCATGGAACTTTCTTTTTTTTTTTAATTTCTTATGGCCATAGTTACTAGTCCTTTAAGCCAAACTTATCAATGTTTTATAAGCCTTCGTAGTCTTTTCTAATCTTCAAAATGAGTTCAAACAAGATGATGGCTCTCTTGTTAGAACTATCTTTATCGGTCTTGTGGGCGAGCACAGAAGGCACTCAGCCAAATAAAAAAGGGCAACAAGCACAAGGGTGCCAAAGTGGCTGACCTCGACTTGGGCTGTTGCCGTACATGCAACTATCGCGAGCTAATTCCTTACCCGAATTCAGTCTAACTAAGTATATATATAAGCATGTTTCTGCCTTCTGGGAGGAAGGAAGAAACATGCGTACCCATATGTATTTAGTGGTTTGTTAATTTGGCCTAAGTCTAACGAGCCAAAAAAAGAGAAAAAAGGTCCCTTACAGAACGTAGGTACATTATGTTAGTAGTAATATGAAGTGCAGTGTAATGAGTGCGATGGTGCTAGTGAATGCAGTGTCATTGTTTCGCACGAGTAGCAAGCTTGAGGGCTCCATGTCGGAGGAACGGACCTAGGCTCAAGTCACTGCGGGAGAAGGCGGTCGTAATGGGTGACTGAAGTTTATTGGTTTGCGAGAAAGTACGTAAATCTACGCAATATAGGTAGAGTTGGCAAAGCTGCACACCACAGATTACGTAGTGGCTGCAGACCATAGACTGGATGCTTACGATTCATTTTGCTCATTTTGCTGTTGTACTGTGTTGTGTGTGTGTGTGTGTTGTACAACAAAGTATACGATACGAAGTCGGTTTTAGAAAAGCGCGGGAAACCTTCGAACTTGACGGACGCGGTTTTTAATTTTTTTCAAATAAAATAGTAGATTTATTGTAATTAGTAATCAGAATAGTTCTAAGTTGTGAATAAATTTAGATTAGTGTTATTCCTATATTTATTATTTGTCTTTTCTGCGCAGGGTAAGTTTTTTTAAAATACTGTTATGAACGAGCCGCCAGACCCAGGGGGCATAGTGCCCCCTGTGGGAGCATTTGTTACAATTTCTAATGAATCTGGAATGGATTCCGACTGTTCGTCGGTATCCAAGCGTAAATTAAAACGGAGTTATGTCCATAGGGTATGCAAGCAATGTAATAAGAGGAAAAGAAAACTTAATAATGATGCATTAAAAAATACTGATTGTCATTGTAATGATGAGTTAGAGTCCCCCATGAATAGTTTACCTTCTTCTAATCTCAATAACGATAATTCTCCTCCCCAAGCTCCCACACAAATAGGCAGGACTAGTTATGATTCCAATGATCATGGCCCTTACATTGTGCATGTTCATAAAATACAGTCTGCAGAAGACGACGGCACCAATCTCCATCCTATTGTGTTTGGCAGGTTTTTAAAAAAAAATGCTTTTAAAAATATTGTTAATGGCAGTTTGAAAAGGATAGGAAGAAACAAAATGTCTCTTTCTTTTAATAATTATTTAGATGCCAACAACTTTGTCCAGTCAAATTGTTTATCTGAAAATAAGTTGAAAGCATATATACCCACCTTTAATATTACCAGAATGGGATTAGTAAGGGGAGTTCCAACTGAGTGGTCTCCCGAAGATATAAAGGAAAATACTAATGTGCCCATAGGATGCGGTGATATAATTAAAGTAAGACGTTTAAATTATAAGGTAATTGTAAATGGTGAACCAACTTGGAAACCCTCCCAAACAGTTGTATTGACATTTGATGGCCAAGTATTACCTAAACGTGTTTTTATGTGTTTTAATTCTTTGCCTGTACAACTATATACTTACCCAACTATACAGTGTTATAACTGTTGTCGTTTTGGCCACACAAAAGCAAAATGCAGGTCCAAACCAAGATGCTATAAGTGTGGGCAAGGTCACACTGGTGACAGCTGTAATGTTGAGGAAGATCAGGGCTCTTGCTGCTTATGTTCTGGGCTACATTTTGCGTCTAACAAAAGATGCCCAGAATATTCTAGGCAAAAAGAAATAAAAACTACCATGGCTGAAAATAGCATATCATATATGGAAGCATCAAAACTACACCCATTAATAACTAAATCATATGCTGATGTTTTAACATCCTTACCAAATAAAACTTTTCAGGCAGGCAATACTATTGTACCCGGCTCACCCCCATCACGCATATTGTCATACAAAAAAACAGTTTTCACTAAACCACGAACCCCACCTAAACCTAATAAAGGTTATGACCGTAAAGCTCATGATTCTCTTGTAAAGGATTACAACATGCCCACACCCTCTAATGGTTGTGCATTACAAACCTCATCCAATGCTGACAAGCAGAGTGAACAGAACTTAACAGACTTAATTACAACTTTAATTAAATTGTTATCTCAATCAAATTTAACCATACCGACCAACGCTGCTACTTTATTCAACCCTAACATTAATAATATTAGTCATAATGGACAGGATAGTTCAATGGAACTGCAGAAGTATCATAAGCAAAAAACATGAACTTGTACATATTGTAAATACTTTTAACCCTTTTATTCTTTCTTTATGTGAAACCTGGCTTAAGCCGAATTATACATTTAGAATCCCTGGCTATTCCTGCTTAAGGAATGACAGGGCTGATGGGTATGGCGGTGTGTGCCTACTTGTCAGAAACTCTCATCTTATATCTCCTCTTCCTCTTCCTTCACACAGTGATGATTTTTCTATCATTGCTGCTATTGTTGACAATATTTGTTATGTTTCTGTCTATATTCCACATCCTTCTTTACAAGTATTTAGTGAAATTAGAAATATAATTTCACTTCTTCCTCATCCTTTCATGATCTTGGGTGATTTTAACTCTCATCACACATCCTGGGGTAGTTCCTTCTCCAATTGTTATGGACATGAATTGTTGGATATTTTAGACTCATATGATCTGTGTATCTTAAATATGGGCTCCCCTACCCGGCTCACTAGGCCTAATGAAGCAATCAGTGCTATAGACCTATCTATTTGTACTTCCAATTTAGCTTCTATATTATCTTGGTCTACTTTGTCTTCCACATTCAATAGTGATCACTATCCCATTGTTATTTCCTTTCCCTATAATAAACAAAATGAAGCATTAATTTCAAAGCCACGATTAAAACATAAAATAATTGATTCTCATTGGGACAAATATACTACATTAGTAGAAGAAACATTTCTTCAAGATACAAATACTTGTGATACTGACTATTTTAAATCTGTTTTATTACAAGCTGCTGATACTGTTTTTCCTAAGCGAAAGCCACGTAATAATACGTTGTCATCACCACCATGGTGGGATGATGAATGCACCAGGGCTATATCTAGGCGGAAACTTGCTGAGAGGAACTATCGAATTAACATGTCATTGGAGAATTATGACGCGCTGTTGGAGATAATGAAAGAGACACGGAAGTTGTTTAAGAAAAAGAAGTTCGAGGGTTGGAGGAATTTTTGCAGTTCCTTGTCACCCGAAACACATTCGTCAGTTCTTTGGCGAAACATCAAGAGATTTAGAACAGCTATAAATCCTTCCAGTGCGCCTCTCCTTCCCATTGTATTAGCCGATCAATTCCTCGACCGTTTGGCTCCTGCTTCTGTTCCACACCAAGATTTAATTATCCGTTCCCAACCCGTTAAAACCAATAGCTCTTCTTCTTTAAATCTTCCTATTACTATGGTCGAGCTAAAAGGAGTGCTATACCACGTCAAGGACAGTGCTCCTGGGGAAGACGGGATACCATATTCCTTTTTATCACACATTGGTGAAAATGGCTTGAATCACTTTTTAAATTTAATAAACAAAGTAGTTTTGTCGGGTGACATTCCTTTATCTTGGCGAAGGCAAATAGTGTTGCCCTTTTTAAAACCAAATAAAACACAGTCTAATGTTGAATCTTATCGCCCAATAGTTTTATCATCAGTAATTACTAAAGTAGTTGAACATGTAATTAAAAATCGTCTTGAATGGTTCATTGAGAATAATGAGCATCTCTCTCAGACACAGTTTGGTTTTAGAAAGGGGAAAAGCGTGGCCGATAACTTGGGGATTTTTACTACTGATATTCGTAACGCCTTTTTAGACAAAAAATCCACAGTCGCTGCTTTCTTGGATATTAATTCTGCATACGATAACGTTTTACTTCCCATTCTTAAACAAAAGCTGAATAATTTAAGCGTCCCACACCTTTTAACTAATTTTATTTTTAATCTTCTTTCCGAGAGACAAATTATTCTAGACGTTGGAGACCCGTATACACCTAGTAGATTGGTCTGGAAGGGGTTGCCACAAGGTTCTGTACTAAGCCCTTTACTGTACAACATATATACACACGACTTAGAAAGGTCTGTTGGTGATAATGTTAGTATCCTACAGTATGCGGATGACTTGGTCATATACGCCTCTGATAAATCTGTAGCAATTGCGTGTGAGCATATTTCTTCATCTTTATCTTCTTTAAAAACTTGGATGGATACTAATGGCCTAGATCTATCTCCGTCTAAGAGTAGCTGCGTTATTTTTACCAAATCTCGAAACCCTCACACACCTACTATTACTTATGATAATACACCTTTACCAAGCAAAAATCAAGTAAAGTTTTTAGGGGTTGTACTTGATGCAAAACTAACAGGTCTAGCCCATTGTGAGTTTGTAGTTTCAAAATGTGAACGGAATTTGAATATGCTCAGATGTCTACGCGGTGTCTGGTGGGGTGCTCATCCAGCTACTATGAAGTTGGTTTACAACGCCGCTATTAGAAGTATTTTAGATTTTGGTACTTTCTTTTTGGATCCTGGGAATGTGGCAGGTTTTAAGAAATTGGACCTGATTCATTCTAAGGCATTAAGACTCATTGCAGGTGCAATGAAATCCACTCCCGTTAATGCACTTCAAATAGAATGTTGCGACCCCCCTTTAAGCTTTAGGCGCCAGTATCTCTCTGACAGATTTATTTTCCGGCTTGTTCAATTTTCTAATCATCCTTTAGCTTCCAAACTTGAGTTATTGTCAGAGAAATTGTCTTCTAGTAATAAGCCCTTGCCATGCCTATTAAAAAGTTTTCAGAAATATAAATCGTTACAAGCTCCTACACATTCCTTTAGAGTTCTTCCTATATTTAAAACTTCATATGATTCTCTTCTTTTCTCTCCTACTATTTGTTTTTCTCTCAACATAGATAGGGCCGATTGTAATGCAAACACTACTTTTAACCATATTGTAAATACTAAATGGCCAAATTGGCATCACATATATACTGATGCATCTAAACATCCCACAGGATGTGTTGGAGTAGGTGTGTTTCATACCCAATATAATATAGTCCAAAAAATAAAATTACCACCAGAAACATCTATATTTACGGGAGAATGTTTCGGTCTTCTGAAAGCAATAGAATATGTTATAAGTTTTAAACTCAACAAAAGTGTTATATTTACAGATTCACTCAGTTCTTTACAAAGCTTAGAAAAATTTTCCTTAAAATTGAATCCTTTTTTCCACATAACATTTAAATGTAAGAGAAAGTTGTTGCATTGCCAATTAAACAACTATACAGTCACTTTCTGCTGGATACCTAGCCACTGTGGCATCATAGGAAATGTGAGAGCTGACAGTTTGGCAAACGAGGCAACTGTGAATGGAGATTTATACCCATATACGATTTTCGGACACGACCTGAATGCTTTACCTATCACATATCTCCGTGATACATGGAATTTGAGCTGGAGAGAAAGCGGTCAGGTCAAGGGTCGCTTCCTCTACGCTATACAGCCCTTAGTCCCAAGAAAACCATGGTTTGCCAAACTGTGTTTCAATAAAACTGCCACTTCGTCTTTAATCCGCATGCGTCTTGGACATATTTGCCTTCCGGCACATCTGCATAAACTTGGCATAGTATCTAGTGCTGCCTGTGAATGTGGTGAGATTTATTGCGATATGAATCATGTTTTCTTTTCCTGTCCTTTATATGACCACTCTTCCCTATACGAATCTCTAATATCTCTCTCTATTCCTCTTCCTTCTAATATTTACTTACTTCTTAGAGATAATAGACCCTGTGTATATAGTGCATTAAATAAATTTATTGTAAATAATAAGATTAGATTGTAGTTTAATATTACTTGTTTTTCTTTTGTTATATATATGTATATACTTTTTTAGATATGAAATTATTCTGATTTGGTTTTGTTCAATTCCCGGCACGGTTTAATTATTTATTTTAATTCACGGTTTATTTTAATTCGCGTTATACGTTTCCCTCGCTTTGTTGACAAAATGTAAATACTTGACACTGGCCCAATGCACGAATGGTGCCGAGCCATAATTAATAAGAAGAAGAAGAAGTCGGTTATTTCAGTGGAACAAAATACTGTAATCCATAATAATGTACGTATTTGCATTGTTATATACATAGTAAAAATAAAAAATATACACAACCAACCCAACATTACTATACATATGTAGTGTAATAGAAATGTTATATTGTATAATATAATAACCATATTGGATTTAATGAATCAGCTGATTTTAGTCCAATAATAAAATATCCTAAATTATTTCTAAACTATGTTCCAACGGTTTCATGATGACTTATATAGAATCACTGTCGATGTCGAATTTGGCTTCTAAGAAGAAGACTGATATCAAGAGGAAACTAGGCTCAAGTTTAGAATTACTTTAGATAACTTTATAATTAGGCTAAATATAAAATTTTACACTGCGGAAATAAATATTTGTTACGTATTTTATACATATATACATATTCCTATGTTTATTTATAGATTTTAGTAACAGTTGATACTGGAGAAAGCCATAGTTTTATTTATCAAATACTGGTGTAACCATTTTTATGTCGAAGATGTCATCTCAGGTATATTTTTATTTATTTTTTCTTGTTTTATTTTCTTATTATAAACCATAATTCTTGGGAACCTCTACTAATACGGGGCTACTCAACGACTTGAGATCTTATTAAAATTCCCTTCTGTAGGGCCAGAACTAACATGAATAATGAGATACTGCATAAAATTCATCGGTAAGGTTGTAGCATCGTGCTCACTTTACAGGTTTACAGACCGCAAAAACCTTTCCTAATCCTTCATCCTTTCTAGAAGAATGAGTGCTTTAATATTTTAGTTTTTATGTTTCGAAAATAAGTCCTCATATTTCAAAATATCAAATCAAAAGAGGGTGAGAAAAGTCAGTAGGTCTAAGTGTCTGTTTACCTTTTTTTATCGACCCAACTAGAGTTGGGGCCTCTTAACGCTGCTACTTATCGTGAATTATTTAAAACGACTGTTTGTTAAAAAACAATTTAAGTCATAGAATTCCTCCTGTGTGACAATTACCATGAGTAATACTAACACTGGCTGATTCAGAAATGTGATAAACCAAAAGAAAGTCACTATAACGGATATAGCTCTGCACATGTACGCAACTCAGTTGGGTACAGATCCCTACCACCCTGTTTGATACTGGATATACATTGGCTGAACCCAGAATGTGACACTGTGGCGGGTGCTATATAGTGTTCATGAACCAGTCGGACATATTTGTTGTGTCCTACCAACCTACCTCAATACTTCCAATAATCTAATTTAATATTTCAGCTGGAAAGCATAATCAGTGCTTACAAGACATTGTCGAAAATACCCTCTGTAGCTGGTGCAAAATTAAACAATGTAGGTAATAGAATAACGGCAAAGTGGTCCGTCAGAAATTTGGATAAAGGCAAAAGTAGCAAATTTTTGACAAGTTACATATTGGATGAGAGCTTTAATATTCTATCAGAGAGTGAATATGGCACAGACGTGAGCAATGAGTGAGTTATTCTTATCTACACTCATAAAAATTTAGAATACGGGGCGGGTGTTGTAAGTATCATTTACAAAGGGATTTCTCCAAGTTTCACCTTTAAGGGTTGAAAGTTTGTATGGAAAGAAATATTTTTTGGGTCAGATTTATTTGAAACTTGGTGTTAATACTCTTCAACACTTATTAACATATTACAAACTTTATTGTAATTCAACTCATAAGGTGTTTGCATATTTTCTATAAAAAGAACATGAAACAATGAAAAAAATTAGTATAGGTAAAGTGAACAAAGCCACGGGCGGAAAGCTATTATTTTATTTAAAAAAATGTATCTACAGAGTTTTACTTTTAGTAGATATTACACTTTGTTCCATTTCACAAAATTAACATAATTTATATTAACTGATATTAATTAAGAAAATGGATAATCCTCTATTTAAATTTGCTTACAGATTGTTATCAGCTATATCACCGAGGGAAACATTCAAAGCATTGATACGAGAGGAGAAGAATGGCAAGGATGCCAAAAAGCAATACTTGGAGGTGTGGAGCAAAAATACATTAGCACACTGCATAGACCTAACAGCTTTGGATATACATGGAGATGTTTATGCTGATTGTAAGATAATTAAAACTAACATAATTATGTTTAACTTGTTTAACTTTTTATATATAAACTATCATGTTTTTTAGGCAATGTAACATGTATTTAATGTGGATCTAGAACGTGTCTTACTTTTTTAATCAGGCCCACTAACCATGGAGGCGTAGTTTCATAGATGCTTCAAAATACGTCGTGCAGCTTATGCAGCCTGGTGTACTTTGCCAATGAAGCGATTACAAGCTACGTGACAATTTCGTTCAGCGATAAAGACGTTATTTTGGTTTATTACACATTCAAAGACGACGATTATATTGGTCGCATCCGTACATAGATTCAAATATCAACTAGATTGTTCATAGCTGATGAAAGAGAATAGTTAGAATTCATTTTATAGAATCAGTAACGCCTATTTTTTTACAATCTGTACAAATTTCGCAGCTGTTCCCGCCATTTTTATAACAATAAACACGTGTAGGTCCATTCAATGTAGCGCTCAATTGTATGACGCGAGGTAAGGCAGGCGTCATAAAGACTGCACGCAGCGAGCTAGCGCGGCGCTTCTGCTTCTGCTTCTGCCTTCTGCATAAATTTGTATGTAAGAAACAAGCAGGCTCCAAGCGTATAGTGATGAATACGCCTTTATAAAGCTACAGCCAAATCTTTGTGTTTGTAGTAGTGTACAGTTTAGCAGATAAATAAATCATATTTTTTTTTAATTTTTATATATATTTTGTATATATACTTAATATTATACATATTAAACGTAATCTTTAATCATGAACTTCTTCAACTCCAGGCATTTCGTAGTCTTCCACATTCCTGCTTCCATCCGATTAATCATTTAAGTTAAAGATAATTCATTCTGATATACTAATTAGTAAGAAAAGAAATAAAGAAAATGGCATAACACTGCTAACGCTACTTATAAGCGACTGAAGCGAGATTGTGAGGCACGCGATAACTTGCGGTGTTTTTGTTACTGTGTGTAATACATTATCACAAACGCAAAAACGTCTGCAAGCTGATTTATGTGTACGCCTCAGTGGACAGCCTTACTCGATGTTTGTGTCTGGTAACACAGGCCGTGCGTTAAATAAGTAAGACGCGTTCTAGAACCGCATTAAATAATTATAATTAGCTGACCATAAAATGTTTGTAAAATGAATTCACATTACTGTCATTAATGGCTAACTTTATCATGTGGGAATATCCTCACATGATGTGCGCACAGCTCTAAATTTTACCTTCTACTAAACGTGGCAATTTTTTATATTTTTTTTATTATTATTATTTGTTCTATGTTATTGCTTTGTATTTTTAGCAGAATTCGGTAGCCTCGATTGGACACAGGATGAAAGTGCGGTTGTCTATGTGGCCGAGAAGAAATTACCGAAATCTGAACCATACATTAAGAGGAAGGGAGATGATAAAGCTAAAAACGATAGCGCCGGTGAAACGGCTCCGAAGAAGGTCATCACTGAACATTTGTACCATTTTTTTTTAATTCAATATGCAATTTTACTTGAATACGCTAATACGTCATAGGCTTGCGTTGTGAGTAGGCTCTTGTCTTATCCATAGTCCATAGGAATCAGAATCGAGAAGCATAATGACATATTGAACTTTTAAATGATGTTAAGATCGCACTGAAAACTACAATTTTATTCAGAAGTGAAAATTTATTATAAAATACAAATGTATTTTATTAAATGTTAATAGAAAACGTGTTGAAAAAGTTGAATCCATTTGGTTTGTTTTATGATAACGTTTTTTAGTGCTGCTGTACACTTACGTACATCTGATAGGCGTATCTTAATATACATACAAGTTTTTTAGATAATAGTATTAGGTTCTATAATAAAATCCCGAAGCACATTACTGATTTGCCAGATAATGAGTTCAAGGACCATGTCAAGCCGGTTTTACTGTGAAAAGGTTATCATAGGGTGGATCATTATGTGAATTTTAGTGATGTCCGGAAGTGACTCCCTTTGTGTGCATTCACTAAATTATAAATATGATAATATGACTATTAACTGTAAATATTATTTATACATTTAGAAATATCATGATAAAAAAAAGATAAGCCCAATCGAGTTTCTAGCCAGTTCTTCTCGATGAATGGCATGTATTTCGAACCGGTAGTAGTGTGCCTTCTTAGGACCTACATTGAATAAATATTTTTTTGATTTTATTTTGATACCAATGTATATAATTCTGTCCAGAGACACACGAAAAATGTACGAGTTTTGTAGTAGAGAGATTATGATGTTAGAGCATTTTTTAATTGCTCATATAGCTCTAGCTACCACCATCAAGTTGAAAATGGACTTTTTTTTCGAAATGACTATACTGTTAGCTTTAGGGGCCCTGGAGTCTTTACGGCTTTTACAGCTTCACCGGGTTTGCAAATTGTCATATAATGATGTGTCTCAATAGCTACATAGCAGGCCTTACTTCGGGATTAAGCATGACTCAGGTTATCTCAGTAATTGTGGCCAAAGGAGCTGTCATGCAATTACTGATTTATGGTTTTTTTCTTTTTATAATATCACGACAAAGTGACAGCATTGTATCTGTTGGTGAGCACAGTACAATCCATAAGCAACAGTGACCACCGAGAGTTCAGCAGCCCTTCGCTGGTTATTACTGTCACTTTGGCAAATCCCGAAACGACAGTAACCTAAAGAGAGTCACTGGGACGCTTTTATCTCCATGTGTATATAACGGTCACGATCCAGTTGGGTACAGATCACCCTGCTTTATTAATGAATATACACGAACTGATTTACACTGTTAAAATTTTTAATGGTAATTTTACAAGAAAGCATTGAAAACTGATAGGCAAAACATTTTGCCAAAATTTAAATCGTATTTTGTAATAATAATTCAACACTTTTTTGTAGGTTTCTTCATAGGTCTAGGAAAATTACTCGTATAGTATTATATAATTTTGGATTAGCATACATTATTTCGTAATTTTACTAATACTTTGGCTTGTAAAACTATTGGAATTAAAAAAAAAAAACAGTGTAGGGATGCGACACGCCTAAGTGCCAGTGTTAAACCTTGTACAACTTGTACAACCGTCGTGTCCTAGTACTCTACATCCGATACATGATGGGGTTTTCGATATTACAGGGTGAAGAGTTTGTGTACAGACAAGATTGGGGCGAACAGTTGGTCGGTAAACATCTATCGGTGATTGTGGTTTGCACTTTAAGTACAGAGACATTCACTGTACTGGACGGGCTTCCTGAAGACTGGTGCCCCGGGCAGGTGAGAAAAACTAATTTATGACTTTAAATTTTTTTACACGACTTCTTTTCCGTTGTTAGAAAAAGCAACTCTTATTATGATCACATTCGTAATGGTGAAAAGTTATTATCAAACAGTATTAATATAATGGTATATTATGTTGCCATCTTAATAGTGCATGAAGGGATTTTTATTGTCTAAAACTATATAATATTTTATGTAAATTAAAACTCATGCATGCAATCTCGAACATATACCTAGCATAGTTTGTAATTTATGGTAATTAAACAGCTGATTTACATTAGGGTGGCCAAAAAAAAAAACATTTTTTTGTATTTATATTTCTCGTCATGTCTATAACGCGCACGATTTTTTCTTGCTTATATGTCTTCGAGCGACGTGTAAATGTAGGTACAAGATGTCTTTACATGTAGTGGGTATCTTCTTCTTCTTCTCAAATTATGGTTTCGCACTATTCGTGCATTGGGCCAGTGTCAAGTATTTTATATTTGTAACCAAAGCGAGGGAAATTTTCCAGTCTTATGTCGAATTCAGGGCCCTAACAAGATGGCGGCTCTCTTGTTAGAACCTTCCAGGCAGTTTTTGTGGCATATCAGAATTCATGTTCTATGTTATTATTTTCAATTCACTTCACTTGTGCACAATAACCAAGCTTTATTATGCAAAATGCCACCTGTTTTACAGAATATAGGGTCTAAAACCACAAATTTATGAATTAAAAACAAAAACCACTACATGACAGTCTGAGATCCCGCCAAAAACTCCGTGGGTATCTTAACACGTTGGATGCTACGCGGCCCACCGTGTGTGCCACTAGAGATGACCCATTAGGCCCTAATGGCCTATGGTAGGCTAAAAACATTAGATTTTGTAAAATGGCACACGGGTGGGCCGCGTGGTATCATCAAAAGAAAATTCGTATTACTTTCCTCGGGCCCGCGGGGTCACGCTGCGACCCACCCGCGTACCCCAAGAGCACGAGACATTTGGTCCTCTCGCAACCACTCGGCTCAATAGTTAGACTAGGCTTACTACCACTGCGCCACTTCACTTTATTAAGTTTTATTATACTTGTGTGTGTGTTAATTTTAAGATATTCATCGTAGGTGTGTGCCCCCGTGATAGGCCCAAATATTATTAGAATAAGTTAGATAACTACTATATAATAAGTGAAAAGAATATATACAAATAACCAGGTTCGCTTCACTGCGGACGGTGGTAGCGTTGTGGGCGTGGCCTGGCCGACGGAGCCGCGTCGATTGGGTCTCATCTTTTGTACGAACCGACCAAGTTACATATTCAGTCTAACGCTCGATGGTAACATGAGTAAGTATCTTTTCTTTTTTTTTCACGAGTAGCAGAGTTTTTTTTTTTGTGTTATTTTGCACTGTTACCTTTTGTATAAATAAGATATTGGGAAAAGGAGGCGGCCGCGATTTGATACGAGCAACTTACTTTCACCCCGTCTTTTACAACCTTAGGTATTTGAAAAAGTGAAAACGTGAAACTTCTTATGCGAATTCCAACACGTTAAACGTTTAACGCACATTTTCGGTCTCTTTTCTTTGTGTGAGCCAGAGCGAGAGAGCAATATGTTATCGGTCTCTCCTCTTTGTGTGAGCTAGAGCGAGAGAGAAAATGTCGGTGTGTATGTATGTTGCACACTGTTTAAATAAAATATTAAAATATCATTTAAAATGAAGTTTCACTTCTATCGTGTGTGAATCGCACACACACCTTTTTTACTTTCTAACTGAATTGCTAAAAATCAATTTTCATAGATATATCTTAAAAAATGACGTATTTTTATACAAATTTTCAGTCCCCTTTTCTCCACCTTGAATCCCTCGTTATAGCTCACCTACAATTTAAAAGCAACACGCATGCAAATGTTCACGGTCCTAGCCCCAGTAAGTTTATGAGACTTATCGGGCGGTGAATGGTGGCCGTATGTGGTGGAAAGAAATTTCGAGAGGCGTCTAATTGCCTTGTTTATCAAATTTAAATGGTTTTATTATTTTACATAGCATAGCTTTACTTTGTATAGCTTCACATAATTGCTTTATTACACCCTCGTCAGCTTATCCATTCATTTGGTTTCGAACCTGCATAAAGTAAGCCAAACAAAACGCTTGAGAATGGTGGCTCTTGAACCTTACAAGTACCTGCATTGTTTTCGTAAGCAACAACGCGTGCTCTTATTTTTATTGTTTTATTACGAGTTGTAAAATGCTAATGTAATTTAATTGGATAATTTGATGGAAATATCGGGAATGTATTTATTTGCCTTCTTGTATTGATCGATATCCAGTGTTTCAGAAAATACAAACTTATGTTATTTATTAGATTTATTTACCGTACCGTATATTATAATAGAAAATTCTAGAATACTTAAATATGAACTTTTATCAATTTCAAATCAAATAGTTACCTACTGGATTTATCAGATGATTCATCTCAAGGTTCTCATTATGAAAAACAAGGTTTCTTCTGTGCTTTGATATTATTACGTTTTTGAATAATAATAAGCCGTTTATAGAACAGCGGTAAAAAAAATAATCGCTCGAAGTAAAAAAAAAAAAATACGATCATCACAGGATTATTTTCAGTCGCAATCAGAACGGGGACAGTTCTGATTGCGAGTTCTGAATCGCTTGTATATTCGTTAAAAGAAGCGCAGGCTTGATTCTAAAATGACTTTTTGGAATTCGTTTGTTAATGACACTCAGACCGACATCCTTTAAAAGAAGGATGGAAATACCTTTAACCTCTTTTTATCTCCTATATTTATTTACTTTAAATGGCGGTGTTCGTAGGCTAATTTATAAGTGGCATTTGCAGGAAAACTATCGAAGGCCGGCTTCGCAGTGCGATCACCGCGCTTCAGCCCTACAGGAGAGTTGTTTTGGCTCCAGCGTCTAGCTGATGGTCCTCATCACGCGTGCCACCAACTCGTCAATCTTAAAGACCTGTCAGTGAGTGTGAAGTGACATGAAATAATGGTTTTTTTTTTGGTTGCATGTTAGACTATCACTTGGGCAGGTATCAGACGTTGGTTTTCGAACCAAAGTTTTTTTTTGCACCTTGGTTTGATATTTTACTACATTCCCACCTGTTCTTAAGTGACGATGTGGCTTAATATGGTTACACTAGACTTAGATGGGGACTGGCTCTCGAATGCGGCTGCAAGAACAGGCCCATAGGTGCTTGGTGACAGATCTTCACTTTCAGATTAGTAGCCAGAAAAAGCCCTACCACAGTTTTTTTTGTTAGATTGGCAAGGTAATAGCACTGTACCAAGAACGGCGACCTTCCCTATCAATCCGCTTGATAACTGTTTGTTTCATTACGATATTTTCCTTCATGGAAAGCTCAGGCTCATTGGTCTGTGTCACGAACGGAATTGGTAATCTTGGTCACCGACTGAATGCATTTTATTTAGTTTTGATATTTACAGAATCCAGACTCAATATCAACGGTAATCGATATAATACAAACAGAAGTGGAGATATCGAATTCTGGTGTCTTCCACGGCGTTTATAGTCAGAGTTTACCAGGGAAGTGCTTCAGTAGCGACGGGAAGAGAGTCGTGTTCTCGACCCCGCAGAGGAACGAAGTCAGGAGCTACGTCGTCGATGTCGGTGCGTTAATATTCTCATTGTTCATCATAGCTTATATACACTTTACTAAGTAGCAAGCGCAGGTGACAAATGTAGGTGTTAAGTGATAAGTAAAAATAGTGTGTAAACGAATACGGTGTTAAGTGATAATTAAATATAGTGTATAAACGAATGCGGTGTCAAGTGATAAGTAAAAATAGTGTGTAAACGAATACGGTGTTAAGTGATAAGTAAATATAGTGTATAAACGAATGCGGTGTCAAGTGATAAGTAAAAATAGTGTGTAAACGAATACGGTGTTAAGTGATAAGTAAATATAGTGTATAAACGAATGCGGTGTCAAGTGATAAGTAAAAATAGTGTGTAAACGAATACGATGTTAAGTGATAAGTAAATATAGTGTATAAACGAATGCGGTGTCAAGTGATAAGTAAAAATAGTGTGTAAACAAATACGATGTTAAGTGATAAGTGTGATTCCAAAGTGAAGTGATTAGAAAGTTTGTCTTTTTGCTTTCAAGTAGTGAGACATTCGTACAGAACTTGCTACACATGTAATATGTGTATTCTTTACAGATTGAAATATTATACTTTTATGGAGACCTAAATAATAATACATATTTACATATAAAATAAAATTTCCACAGATGTACAAAAAAAGCGGCTGATTTTTGTTTCAGAGATAGAGAGATTTTTATTTAGAGAATTTTATTCCCTACAAAACTATATGCCGATATTTGTTTTATGAGTTATATATCTTAAGTTATGGAATTAAACGGAACGTTTTTTTTCATGTTATGTAACTAAGTATGTAGGAAACGATAATAAAAAAAAACTCTTCGGACTTGGAAAAACGAGTACTTACTGTGTGAACGCTTTATTAACACTTTATACCCTAAAAAAAGTGAACTTATCAGTTGTCACCTGCACTAGCAAATTAGTAAAGTGTGAATGAGCCTTTATGTTATAAAACCTGCCGATGTTCATCCAGTAGTATGCGGGGTGGTAGGAATCTGTACCCAACTGGATTGCGACCACCATACATATACATATATATACATTAACATGTCACATTGACTTTCTGTTTGTTTGTCGCGTTTATGGATCAGCCAGTGTGTATCCGATTCTTGAGAGGCTTGCATACGTTCCAAGCCCAGGTGAAGCTGTAAAAGCGGTCTAAGGCTTCAGGGCCCTTATAGATAACAGTGCAGTTAGATAAAAAAAACCTTACAGGCATGGCACCAACAACCGTCAATGGATGATCGATCTCTCTGTGGTCGCCGTTGTATCTGGATTGTGCTGTGCTTACCATCTGGCACTCTTGACTCTACAGGGACAGTCACTTTATGTATCTATATAAAAAAAGAATTCTTTAAAAACGAAGTAAGGGTTCAAAGCGTCCATTTTTCCAGAATTAATCGTAAGTATTATGTCCACAGATGGGGGAAGGTTAGTCGACATCTCGAATAGAACCAGTCCCGGATCCACAACGGTACTGGATGTGAGATCGGATGTGATTCTCGCGACGTGCTCGAACATGACTACTCCGGGCCAAGTAAGTCAATTTTAAGACTGATCCAAATTAATATATAATACAATTTTCTATTTCTATTGAATGATTAGGATCATATTTGAAAGTGATCTCTGTCTTTACATGCATTGTAATTCATTTCCAAGTATAGATCGATTAAGTTTTTCAAATGTAGGTACTCCACAAGTACTTACTTCATTCTGCGACAGTCCCGTCTTTCATTGCGTACATTACAATAGATCACTAAATACACATACGCATGTTTCTGCCCCGCCCAGAAGAAAGTTTTTGTTTTCGAACTGACTATACTGTTAGCCATAAGGGCCCTGAAGCCTTTTACAGCTCAGGCGGCTTTTACAGCTTCACCCGGGCTTGGGGGTCAGCGCTGAAGGCTCTCAGATGCGAAAGCGCGACAACAAGTTTACAAGCAACAAGCTCTCAAGGGTCCCAAAATGGCCGAACTTCGTTGCCGTAGTTGCAAATAAGTCGCGAAATGGCTAACTCCCTATCCGTAATTCGATCTAACTAACTATACATACATACATGTTTCTTTACTCGTGGAGGAGGGAAGAACTAACTAACCAAAACTAATTTACGTGGTTAAAACTTACTAACTAAAAAAAGAAAAAAAGGTCCCTTAAACCTGAGTAGATGCTTTGTCAAATCAGTCAAGGTCATTAGTACAGAAATGATTTTCCGACATAGAGAATACTATATATGTATAGTTAGTATAGATCGAATTACGAATAGGGATTTAGCCATTTCGCGTCTTTTGATAACTACGGCAACAGTCCAAGCCGAGGTTCGGCTACTTTGGCACCCTTGGAGCTTGTTGTCACGCTTTCGCGGCTGAGTGCCTTAAGCGCTCGCCCCCAAGCCCTGAGAAGTTGTAAAAGCCGTCTGAAGCTCCAGGGCCCTTATGGCTAACAGTATAGTTAGATATTTGAAATATACATTACAAGTTTACATACAAGGTTAGTAGTATTTATTTTAGAATACTCTAGAAAAAAAGGGCTGAATTAGAGGCATTAATTGACTTCCAATAAATAGGCAATAGTGCGTCGACAATACTAGCCAGTACTTCGACTAATTAAATATACACTTTTCATTTAAATATCATTTTTGGTTTAAATTTTTAATTATAACTCTGTAATGATTCCTATTTTTATTTGCATTGAAAGTCATGCTAGAATTTTTATCGGTTGTTGTGAAAATTTGGTATCTATACAAATTATAAAGTGTCTATTTGTAATGTCTATATTAAATTATAAATTATCATAAAACAAAATATATCGTATGATATTGATACTAAATCATTGTTGTCGATAATATGAATTTAAAGTTTTCGTGGGCCATGTTTGTTTGCTTTTTTTTTCAATATCGATGTGGTTTATTGTATATACTGAATCAAGTTATTCGTGGGCCGGTTACCTCCTCGCGGTTCGGAAGGTGACATCAGCTGGGTGCGTGTGACAGTTCCACGGGAAGTGCCTCCCTCTGTAGCGTCCAGTCACGTACAGTATTTGGATCTAGAACATTCTGACTCTGTAGATACCGTTAGTGAGTATTATTTAATTGCCTTTAGTTAATAATTCTCTTGTATTGCTAATTACTTTGGAATCTATTGAAAATGTGTTTTGAGTGTATGTGGATAAACTATGGAGCTAAATAAAAGGACAGTTCCTATGGTAACCCTATTTGAAACAGAATAATAAATAACCATAGCCAAAAATGAAATGTAAATATTTAAAGTTACAAAGGTAGCAAACAAGCATACCGTTCGCCTGATAGTAAGCGGCTACCGCAGCCTATGGACGCTTGTAATAACATAGGTATCACTAGCGAGTTGCCGACCTTGAACTCCCCTACCCTAAGAAGCTCTGGAAATCCTATTCATCGCAGGAACATAGGTCATTTAGCCGCGATCTTCTGTAAGTTGGGGTAATAAACTTGAAATTATACTTACATTTTTGAATACTTTGTACAAATAATTTATAGTATTGTAGAAGCTCTGAAATGATCGTGGATTGATATTATTCGACATCGGATATTTATTAGAGTAGACTGAGATCCTTGGTTTTATTACTAAGGTACAGTGTTAGACTCTTCTCTATAATATTAATGAGTGTGATGTTTTCTTTGGTTTTATTATTAAGCTACAGTGTTAGACTCTTCTCTATAATATTAATGAATGTGATGTTTTCCTTGGTTTTATTATTAAGCTACAGTGTTAGACTCTTCTCTATAATATTAATGAGTGTGATGTTTTCCTTGGTTTTATTATTAAGCTACAGTGTTAGACTCTTCTCTATAATATTAATGAATGTGATGTTTTCCTTGGTTTTATTATTAAGCTACAGTGTTAGACTCTTCTCTATAATATTAATGAGTGTGATGTTTTCCTTGGTTTTATTATTAAGCTACAGTGTTAGACTCTTCTCTATAATATTAATGAGTGTGATGTTTGCAAACGTTCCAGAGTCGTTTTCGGCTCTGTATTTCGCGCCTGAAGCGACCGGCAGCGGTGAGAAGCTGCCGCTGATCGCGTGGCCCCACGGGGGACCGCATTCTAATTTCGTCAACGCATTCTCATTGGAAGCTGCGCTTTTCAACATGTTAGGTAAATTATTGTATGATAATCTAATAATTATTTGTTTTATTCCTTTCCGAAGAGTGCGCATAGAGTGTAAAGAATAATTATAATCATACACGCACAAACGCGCGCGCAATCATACTCATACACACGCGCGCGAAAACAAACACACGTACGCATGAACGTACACACACACACACATGCACGAACGTACACACACACACACACTAATTTATGGTTTGCTTACAATTATAATTATATAAAAATATTCAGAATTTGACGACTATAAAACAAATGTATGGTAGGAGAATTAAATGCGATTTCATCGTATGATATTAAACTCTATCACTGAGGCGATAAATCACAAACTCATTCAAAGTCGTACGCTCCACCCTAACTCTAATACTAAAACGTAATTAATAAACCTTTGGTTAATATTTTATGCCTTGAAATCTCGTATTTATTTAACTTTTAACGGATTATTCTTTATTTAAATTATTACCTATAAATGAAACTGTATGAAAGCGATTTCGGTTTTATAGTTTTAAGATCGCTGAATTTCTTTTCTACGGATTCATTTGCAAATTGTCTGAAACCGAAAGTTCCGCTGAAACTACGAATCCGAAAATTCGGGCGACCATTACCTATAGGGGAACATGAACGATGCACGCTCGGCTCTGTTAAACGCTCGTTTTGATTACATACACGATTGGATCCAGGTTTCGCGTCGGTACAAATAAACTATCGCGGGTCGACGGGCGCCGGTCACGCCTCGGTACGGTTCCTACCGACGCGTGTCGGTGACGCGGACGTGAAGGATTGCAGACTCGCTACGGACGAGGCTCTGAGGAGATTTAACGTGGACGGGGGTAGAGTGTGCCTGTTCGGCGGCTCGCACGGCGGCTTCCTTGTCGCACATCTCTCCGGACAGTACCCGGACCTGTATAGGGTTGTCGTCAGCCGAAACCCGGTCGTCGATGTTGCTAGCATGTTCAATTCTACCGATATTCCAGATTGGTAAGTTTGTATGTTTTAATCGAAATTGTTTTTTTATTTTTAATTATTGTTAACTAGTTATGCCCGAGGCTCGGCTAGCGTGGACTAATAAAAAAAACTTTTTTTATTTTTGTACGGAACCCTAATAAAAATGAAAGTAGCCTAAGTTATGCCTTATAGTGAAAATTCTGGAAAAATCGGTCTAACCGTTTCGGAGATTAGCCGGATCAAACAAACAGACAGACAGACAAACATTTTAAAACTGGGTGTATATTTTAATATGCATTTAGAAAAACCTGTTGTTTTGACATTACAGACACTTCAATTTTATTATATGTATAGATGATCCTTTTTATTTTTGTTTAATAACAACTGTGATCATCTATAATTTTAATTATACTTGTAATCTTCAAACATAGCTCTAACAAGATGGCGGCTCCCCTGTTAAAACTGTCTAAAGAGTTGTTTGCTCAACTTAAAATGCATGTGTGTGCACAGTAAACAAAGTACATCACGCAGAATATCGACAAAATTACATAATATAAAGCCAAATTACGCAAATTTATGAATTTATGTAGATAAAAACCACGACATGATAGATCAAGGTCCGGGCAAAAACGCCTATAAATTAGTTTGTAAAGAGAAGGTTGTAAATTTCTATAAAAATAAAGTTTTAAATTCCTGTAAAGGAAGCGCGTTTTTTATTCCCATGGAGTAAATTGACAATGGCTAATGTCAAACATGAAAATAATGTGTCCTTATTAAAAATATTACGACTACATATTTATATCTATTTTGCCTACCTTATTCAACCTTCACCATAGGGATTGTTCAATGTTTTTTTTTCCGAAAAACTTTACAATACGAATAATAATTATATCGACGGTTTTACGATTAGTTCGTATTGGTGGACGTCACTATTTTCAAAATTACAATTACCTAATTACACATGGAGAGTTTTTGGCGGTAACCTAAAGTGTCATGTGGTGGTTTTTGTTTTAATTCATAAACTTATGTCCTTTGGCTCTATATTATGTAATTTTGGCGGCATTTTACGTGATTTAGTCTGGTTGTTGTGCACAAGTGAAGTGGATTAAAATAAATAACTAGGAGCATGCATTTTAAGTTGCTACAAAGGCTTCCTGGAAAATTTTAACAAGGGTGCCGCCATCTTGTTGAAGCGATGTTTAAAGATTACAGAACAATACGATTACAGACAAACTCGTTATTTCTATACTTAAAAAATAAAATCGACTCTATCAATTACTGTACATTTAATGGGTTGAACATTGAAATATGTTTTGCAACGTTAGAACAAATTTACTCTTCTCTAATTATTGTTTCTACTTTAGTTTTTATGAGGAAAAGCTTAGTGCGTAATCATGACTGAGGGCTCGTGACTATCATGTAATTTAAAAAATGACAAAATCGGTTTAGTAATTTTAACGTCTTGCTTCATATTATTATCAGATATTTGCTCAACAATAAATAATATAGCTAAGTTGATTTTTTATATGTTTAAGTTATGCGATTTTTTATTATTCTTAGTAAATCCGGCGATGGTGAATACACTAGGTTGCGCTAAATAGCTGAATTTGCGCAAATAATTTAAAAGTCGTGATCAGCGCCCGGCGACGTTTGTTAGTAAACTGTATCCACGAATTTTGGAAAAAATCGAAACGTCCTGGTTCATGCTCCTAACCCCGGTGAAAAACAAGCCCTTTATCCTCCGTTCAGATGTGACGCGCGTCAACCTGCGATAGCATTTCGAAAGTGTTGATATCAACGACTGCAATATTAAATAATGTGTTCAGATGTCGGGTGCTTACGCGCGCAAGCCCTTTCGGTTACCGGCGCGGCGTTAACGCGCGTTCATATGAACGGTTTGTGTAAATGTGTTAAAAGTCTAAGCGCGCATTTTGAAGTTGCTTGTTTATCTGAACGGAGCCTTATAATCAATATACACATGCGCATGAACGCACGTACGTATGCAAGCACGCACACACGCACATTACACGATATAGAAAAATATACACTAGAAACCACGCGATATTTGTAACAGTCACAATGCCAGCATAATGTGCACCTTCCTCTTGATAAATTATAGCTGATTTTCACCTACCATGCACATGTGAAATAGCAGAGATAATGTAATAAAAAAAATACTGCTATTCAATTACCATGGAGAATAATTATAAGGAGAACGATCGTAATGTATTATAAATGTCTGAAAATGGAAGGACAGATGTTAGAGTGCGTTAGTGTCGCAAATGTCATAGGTAACCTATAAAACTATTCTGAAGTGTCACAAAGTGAACCGGAGAAATGCTAGCGCAGAGCTACCCCGGTGGAAAATAATCTATCTTCCGATTTCTGGACGCATTTTCTGTAACATTCGTCTATGTGGATAGTTTTCCTTATATCAAGGTTCCATGGCAATTACTTGACTTTCGATACTGATACAGTAATTCCGCCGCTAGGTTACGCTTCCATCCGAATTAACTTTCGCGGCTCGACCGGCTTCGGCGACGCGCGCGTTCGCTGCCTCATATCGCACGTCGGAGACTATGACGTCAGAGATTGCTATCTCGCTCTCACCGTCATGTTGGAGAGGGACGCACGATTAAACGGTGCTTTACTGTACGGAGGGAGTTACGGCGGGTTCGTAACGGCACATTTGGCTGGGCGATATCCTGATACGTTTAAATCCATGGTGTTGAGAAATCCGTTGATAGATCTAGCGACTAAAGGCCATTATGCGGATAACTCTGACGGGTGAGTTGATGAATATTATCCATAATAACCATCGAAGGACAGGTTTGAACATAAAATGGAGTCCGACCTTTCGGTGACGGAAAACTTTCGCGACGACCTTATTAATTGCCACTCTCAAATTCAAAATCTGTCGACAAGTACCTACTATGTGTTCCGGCTGCTCCACAAATTTCCACCGCTAGATATGTATATAAATAAATCTGTGGTTCCTATATTTTTTTTAATTTCCGGATAGACGTCAGTTATAAAGGACACTGATCACGAATAACACGCTGAAAAAATGTTTGTCTGTCTGGATTGGACTCAAAATCTTATGTTATTGTTCAATAAATAGGCTATAAGAATTGGGAATTTTTTTACTTTTATTTTTATTTTTATTATCAGACTTTTAACAACTGTTTGTTTTTTTTAATAACGCACAGTAAAGTGTCATAATATAATTACTTAACGGATTTTAGCATTTATCTTTGCATTATTATTTTAATATAGGCGATATTAATATAGGTTACATCGATTTCTGGAACGTGACGAGTTTTTATGGTGGCTGTGATATTTTGCGACACGTTATTGTTAAGGTGATTGCTGACACACATGTAATAGCGCGGTTGAGAGTAAAATCGAATTGTATTATGTACAAAATATGTAGGTGCGCGGTAGAAGCTGGCTTCGAGTTCACGGAGGCGGGTCCCGTTTCTGAGGAGCAGCTGGTGCGCATGCGCAGGTGCTCCCCGCTGACGCACGCGCACGCGGTGCGAGCGCCCACCGCCCTCATGCTGGGCGCGGGGGACAAACGCGTGCCCCACTACCAGGGACTGGAATACGCGAGGAGACTACGCGCCAACGGAGTGCCCACAAGGTTATTTTTTAAATAACCATATGACCTGTGCGAATTTTAACAATATAACTGCTGTCATGGTAGTTAAACACACTGTTAATAGATGGCGCTAAATCAATGTTTTTAACGAAAACATTAATTTTAATCTATTTGTACATGTTTCGTCCATAGCGGGGAATGTAATCTTTAAATTGATGTTTGAATAATTAATTTTGATTAACATTTAAGACGTAAACACAATAAAAACTTTTGATAATTATTCTATTGAGATAATACTGATTGAAATGTCTACCTTTGGGCAAATACCTCATGATGCTAGCCTACGACGTATTTGCGATTTCAGACACAGTGGAATCTTTTTTTTTTTTTTTTTTCGAAATGACTATGCTGTTAGCCTTAGGGGCTCTGGAGCCTTTGCGGCTTTTACAGCTTCACCGGGCTTGGGGGCGAGCGCGGAAGGCACTCAGCCACGAAAGCTAGGCAACAAGCTCCAAGGGTGCCAAAGTGGCCGAACCTCGGCTTGGGCTGTTGCCGATCATGCGAAAAAGTCGCGATCTGACTGAATCCCTATCCATAGAAATTCGAGCTAACTAACTGTACAAATATACATGTTCCTGCCTTCTGGGAGGAAGGAAGGAACATGTGTATATGTATTTAGTGATTTGGTAATTTTTGTCTAAACTAACTAGCCAAAAAAAGAAAAAAAAGGTCCCTTACAGAACCTATGTACCTGAGTGTTGTACATGTGTGAAGTGCAGTGTTATGTGTGTGTGTCGATAGCTAGTGAATGCAGTGTCACTGTATCGCGCGAGCGGCTGCTGGCTCAAGGGCTTCATGCCGGAGGAACGGACCTAGGCTTGAGTTGCCGCTGGAGAGGGTGGTCGTGGCGGGTGTGCAGGAGCGAAGTTAACCGCCCGTCCCCTACGGAGGGAACGGTGGTTTCGCGGCCGTGGGCGCAAACACGCTTGACTTGAAGAGACGGATGGGTATGACGCGTTAGCTACCGTGATTTCGTCATCGGGGTCGGTAAATATGTTCCGCGGCCTACGTTTTGCCTTCGGGGCGTCTGGGACTGGGGTATATGTTGCGGCGCATGCTACTAACGGGTTCGGATGGTTTGAAGCTCTGTCGAAATAGCTCTTCGCGAGAGTTTTGATGTAAGATTTGATCGAAGGAAGTTCCATATCTTTATGGAGGTCTTCGTTTCGAACAAACCATGGGGAATTAACTATTTTGCGTAAATACCGATTTTGCAACGTTTGTAAGGGGCTTAAGTTTGATTTCGCCATATGGGCGAATACTACGCAACTGTATGTTAAGATCGGTCGGATACAAGTCTTGTAGAGTGTAAGCTTATGTCTAAGAGACAATTTACTTACCGAGCATAGCAGAGGATGCAAGCGAGCCAAGACCATAGCAGCCTTGTTTCGGACTCTACGGACATGTGCCCTGAAGCTAAGCGTATTATCGAGGGTGACACCCAGGTATTTAGTCTGGGTAGCCCAGGGGATCGGGACACCGAAAAGGTGGAGGGGTTCAAGTGTCTTTCGTAGTTGTCCGGGATTAAAGAGAATCGCGGTACTCTTATCAGGGTTGAGAGCTATGCGCCATTTACGGAACCACCTGCCGAGTTGGGTTACGGCGCGTTGGACGCGCGATCTGAGGTGAGTTCTGTGCCTGAGTGAACTGTAAATGACCGTGTCATCAGCGTATAAGCCTACTTCGACCCCAGGGAGACGTGGGAGGTCGCTGATGTACAGATTAAATAGACAAGGCGCCAGAATGGAGCCCTGAGGGACACCTGAGCGTATTGAGTGGGGTGGAGAAAGTTCACCTTCAACTCGGTAGCGGAAGGTGCGGTCAGTGAGATAATTGCTAATGATATGTACTAATCTATCTGGGATTTCTAATTGGTGTAGTTTGTGGACTAGTCCGGCATGCCAAACCTTGTCAAAGGCCTTGGCAACGTCGAAGAAGACCGCAAGTGTACGACGTGCTTTGTAGAATTCGCTGAAGTTAAATGTGATGTGATGTGCTCCGTGAGTCGGTGCACTTGATGTGTACACGAGTGTTGGGCACGGAAACCGAACTGCTCATATGGGAACAGGTTTTTGTCGTTTATAACTGATCTGAGGCGGTTCAAAAGAAGCCGCTCGTAAAGTTTCCCTAGCGTGTTTAGGAGACTAATTGGGCGATAGCTATCGGGAAGCGAAGCTTTCTTGCCGGGCTTATGAATACCTATCACTGTGGCCGTTTTCCAGGCGGCTGGAAAATGGCAATGGGCTATGGCTACATTGAAGATGCAGACCAAGAGTGCTATGAGGTGAGCAGGAAGAAGCTTGAGTACTTCGTTCCTGATACCGTCGGGACCGGGTGACTTTCTAGGTTTAAGACCTTTAATAACGGAACAGACCTCCTCAGATGTAACCGGAGTTAGGCTATCTGCCGGGGGGATTGCGATTAAATTCTGTACCGAGGATTCGATATTGTCGATATGTACAGTGTCTACATTATCGCAGTTAGGGGAGCACTGGCTCTCCAGACTCACGGCAAGGTATTCGGCTTTATCGACGCTGTCGAACACGGGAGGGAGACCGGGGCCCCTGTCAAGGGGTGGCATCGGGATGGAGAGATCGGATTTCAGAGATCGAGCGAGTTTCCAGTAAGCGAGATGTGACGGTTTGATACCTTCTAGAAGGTTATCCCATCTAACACCCCGGATCTCGGTTATACGGGTTCTAACCGCTCTCTGAAGTGAGCGTAACCGTGCGCAGTTATCCCTAGACGGGTATGAGTCGTGTGCGCGTGTCGCAGCATTCTTTTTTGTGATCAGCGCTCGCACGTCGTCAGGGAGTACAAAGCGGCGTCCGTTCGCCGCTTGGACCTCTCTCGAGGCTTCCCTTACGGCGGTTTGGAGGTGTTCGACCAAGGAATCGATCGCCAAATCAGCATCCGCTATAGACTCTAATTCGTCTGGAATCCTATCTAAACTAGGCGAGGAGGGGTTATCTTTAAGATACCGTATTAGTTTCGCGTAGTCAACCACTGTGACGGTGGGAGGCTTAGGGTCAAATGGTTGACCGAGTTGTAGTAAGACCGGGCGATGATCGGAGTCTAACTCGTGTACGACTTGAATAAGTCGTATTTGGAGAGAGACACCTTTGAGAAGGGCTATATCAAGCACTGTCGGACGACAGTTATCTTGATAGTGGGTGGGTTCGAGAGGAGCTAAGACATCAAAGTTTAGGACTTCCATTAATTGACCGAGTTTCCCCCCGTTAGGGGTATTAAACGAACTATTGAATATAGTATGTCCACAATTAAGGTCGCCTGCTACGATAACCGACTCGCCGAGGGAAAAGACAGCCTCCAGATCAGACAGGAGGAGTGCTTTATTCGGCGACAGGTATGCAGACACAAGCGTGATTGACGGATGGCCAGTCATGCCTAGTCTGCAGATTGAAACTTCCATATTGATAAGTTCGGGAGGATCTACTGGCATGCAGTAGAGGGAACGCTTATAGTAAATGAGGGTGCCGCCACCTCTGGCGCGAGCACGGTCATTTCTAACAATTTGGTAGTTCGCAATCGAGGGATTGCGCTTACTCGGTTTCAACAGTGTTTCTTGTACAAGAAACACGTCTATCTGTCGTTCTCGTAAGAAGGTGGCTATGAGATCACGTTGAGGAGTGAGATTTCGAGCGTTAAAAAAGGAGAGATTCAGACTCTTAGGTTTAATTCTATCCATTTTTAATTATTTATTTACAGGGGCGCGGGCCAGACGTTGTAACGTCGCTGCGACATTTGGAAAGCTTTTAATCGATTGAAAGGGGCCGAACTCCAGTCTACAGTTGTCGAAAGCGATGATTTCTTGTATGTCGTGTACAAGAAGAAGCTTAGCCATCCAGTCTATGCCGAAGTCATTACCGGATACTGAAGGTTCCTGAGCCTTATGAGGCTGTGGTTTGGTTAGGGGGGCCCATGGAGCCAGAGGGGTTCGCACGGGCTGAATAGGTGCTCGGGACGCGGTAGCGGTAGCTATCGGAGCTCGAGATGTGCTTGGGAGACTAGGGAATGCCTCTGGTGTTAAGAGAGGCTGAGGACGGACAGCTGAGTCAAGTTGTACACTCTGAGGGTTGAACTGCCTAGCTTGACGGGGGCGCCTAGTACGCGGAGCACGGGGACAGCCACGATAATTCGCGGGGTGGCCCATTTCACCACAAAGGACGCAGCTTGGAGGGTCAGGAGAATCACGAGAGCGCTTGCACTCGTTAGTGGAGTGATCCTCAGTGCACTTTACACAACGTGGACGGAGGTGGCAATTACGGGCAGAGTGACCGTAAGATTGGCAGTTGTGACACTGCGATGGATAATGAGACTTGCGGGGAGGTTCAACAGAGATGCGGTAGAGCCCGCAGACGGATTTGAGGTCAAAGATATCTTTGCCCTCCCTAGTACGGTCTAAAATGACTAAAACCATGTCAAAGGTGGCCTTAGTTATGTGGTGGTACATCCGATGTACCTCTCGGACAGGGTAATTTTGAGCCTTCAGAGACTCAACTACATCGGTGGTCGGTATTTCGCGTGGAACGCGGCGGATGACTACTCGGAGGATGCGTTCCTCCTCTAGAGCGTAGGTGTAATAGGGAATTTTATTTTCCCTGAGGTAGGAGGTCAACTTCCTGTGGTACTCGGTGGTCGGTACTTTAACTTGAATGCCCGACGTTGTGTTCACAGCGGTTGTGTAATAAATATCACGCGCGTTTAGGCTTTTGGATATTGCTACCCAATTAACCTTGTCTTGGATTGTAACTGGCGGCGGGGCGCGGGGCTTTTTCGTGGCGGTCTGAGAATCGGTTTGTTCAACGGCGGGCGAGGCGTCGTTTACCTGTACTAAAACCGGTTCCCCGGTAGCGGATTTCATGCGCTTAGAACGCACTGAGTGGCTGACGGTTGTAAAGCCGTCGTCTGTATCTACGGACGTAGAAATCTCGGCTTCCATTTCTCCGATGGGCGTATATACCTGCGTCAAATGGATAGGCTCGGGGTTTTTAATGAAATGTGGCAAAAGCGCCTCCGTTGACGAAGTATATTCAGGTAAGAGCGGCGAAAAAGAGTTTGCCGTATCAACAGATGGAATCACGACGGACGACGGAGAGCGACGAGCGAGTGTGCACGGCGATCGTGAGCGCTCGGGCGAGGTCGAGCTGTGTTCGGAAGAGTTCGGAAGACGGCCAGATGCGGCGGCAGCCTCGAATTTCTTGGAATTCGTTTGCACCGGTGCATTAAGTACACGCGGTGCATTCGGAGCGCGGGGTATATTATCGCGAGTGTAATTTTTTAATATTTGCGGATCTTGTTTGCAGACGTATGATTTAAATCGTTGGAGCTCGAGCTCCAACTCCCTAATTTTGTCGGCCATGTCCGATGGCGGTTGAAAGACAGGGGTTTGAATTTAAGCCTCCCTGCCTGAGGGGCAGGGGGGTGCGCCGAAATGAATTTAACGGGCTATCCGAGCCCGGCAAAGAGACCTGCGGGTCGAGGTGCAATGACTCGCAAGATGGAAAGCCTAACTAGCCGACGGAGAGAGCCCTAGCAAGCCTCAGAAGCCGTTTACCTCAGAAGGAGATAACCGGCGGGCGCTCGGGTTACGCACCACTTGCCTTCGTTAACACCACACACAACACACCACAACACAAAGCTTGGATTTCGTTGAATAAAAGCAATTCGCACTGCAAAGTGCGGTTGAATTCGTTTTGCGCACTAAAAAGTGCACGCCACGAAAGGAGCGAGCGAGACAGCGATAGCTATACAACAAGTACCGAGATACTCGTAATATAACTACAACGATCGAGCTTATGAATCACGACAGCGGCCGAGAGCGCGAGCAGACACGTCCGTTCACGAGCACGGTCGAAGGCGGAATCCCCAGTGGAATCTATCTGTATACATCAGTAGGTGGGCCGGCAGACATTGTTCTGGTCTTTGCGTTAGTTAATCGCTCGACCACAGCGCCACCTGTCGGATACTAACATAGCTAGCTATCAACTATCATCTCGATATAAATATGAGCTCAATCAGTCAACTCGTTCAGAATTTACACGATCACAAACGATTACTATATTTTTTTATACATATAAGTTTTTGTTCAAATGGGCTTTTATTCGTGGTAACGGCATATCCACGTTAATTATTTATTAAAATTAATTATTCAAACATCATTTTAGAGTTTATATTCCCAGCTATTGGCGAAAAGAGGAGAAATAGTTTAAAACTGATGTATGTATTTGTTAAAAATATTTTTACTAACAATGTCATCTGTTGAGTACACTTGTATTAACAAAAATATTCAACTTATATGTAAGGGACGTCATCACCTTTTAAACGAAAATAAAACTTGATCAAAATCGGTTCAGCCGTTTGGGAGCGCAATGTAGTTGTACTCTCATCGCGCTTTAAAGAAGCGTCAATTTAAAAAGTAAATATATTTTCCACTGTATTTTTTTTATCGTTCATAGGTTTACTGTTGTGGCCCCCAATATCACCTGATGTTAAGTGACGATGTGGCCCAAGATGATGACACGCTCAACCTAGTGGAAGACTGGCTCTCAAGTACAGCTGCAGGAACACACTTATTGGTGCTTGACGATAGATGTTCAACTCGAGGGTGGTAGCTAGCCAGGCGGGCATTAGAAAATACACTACCGTCATGCTATGGTTTTTTCACGATGTTTTCCTTCACCGAAAGTTCAACTCATTGCAGAGATTCGAACTCACGTCCATCGACACGAAGTCCGTACACGCTACCACTGAGCCATAATTGATTCATTTCAGGGTATATATGTACGACGACAACCATTCGTTATCTTCGTTGCCGGCGGAGATGGATAACCTAATAAACAGCGCGCACTGGTTCCTGCAACATCTTCCTTAGCGTCGCCTCGTACACTTCTAATCTGTTAATCAGCTAATACGTTGTTACTACAAACCAAAATATATCATGTTAAATCATAAGAGTAATACATGTTTTTTTTCTATAACTTTGAATAAATATATTGTATGAAATTTCGTTTTTTTTACCTAAACATGAATAATGGTTAGTGGCCTATAAACAACTCAATGAATACTATTTGTAGGCAGACGCATGACTACAGTTCAAGTATGGAGGGGGTTATATATTGCAGTTTCTCGAAGATTTAATATCGAGGAACACATGAAATATAAAACATTGGTAAGTGCGTGTCGCGCCACGCGCAGTGTAGGGTTCCGTAGCGTCCCGTCACAATATGCAGATTTAGAAGGGGGTTCCAAGATTTTCAATTGAATTTATACGAAATGACTTCTCCAAATACATTTTGTAAGGTCATCCATCGACTATTACTCGTTAACTTTTAAGGCCTACTTAGCTCTGATAGTTTTCCTTTGCAACCGAAGTCCGGTGGTGACCGTCGGGGTGGTGGTGACCGTCGGGATGGTGGTGGCCGTCGGGATAATGGTGACCTTTTAAGTTTTACTTCAATCGCGTGTGACGGTTACACGCTTTTAAATTTTTGTTTGTTAAAAACACGCTATTCTCTTAAACTACCATTTGGATTCGAAAAATTCTTTTTGTATATTATAGATTCACGAGGAATAGTATAGGCTATCTAGCATTAGGCTACATCTCTCGGCTAGTCTTGAATATTGATTTATGTTAAGTAAGTCGGAATAAATAGGGAACTGTTTTATCCGTGTACGCGTGAGAGCGTAATACAGTTATCTACAAAAATATTGTGCCTTAGTACATCTAAACAAAGTCCGTGATACCACATCGCCCTAACTCTTATTTATAAGCCACAACAAGATATTTTGTGGCAAAGTTTTATTAAAAATTTAAAAGTGATTTATGAGCATTATTATTAGGCGTGGCATATGAAACCTTACGAACGAAAGTTACTTCATCATCAAGACAATTTTATGTAGATAAACTTTGCTCTGTATAGCATGTTATTTAGTCGAATAGTTTGGGAGATAATGTAAAATTAAAATAAGTCAACACTCGGCTCGGGCTTATGACTGTAGATGTAGTGGTACGAACGAGTTGTGTGAGTTGTGACGTATAAACCTGGCCGCCTGATAAAAATATTGTCTATACTGAAGTATAATAAATCATCAACTAGCGATTTCTTTTAAATTATACGCGGATGAAACCGCGGGGCACACCTAGTCTAACAAAAAATAATATTTTAAAGATTGAAAATAAAAAAAATACGATTTTTGGCAAACGGATTCCTGAATCGAAAAATGATTTTCACACACCCACGATATTTTTGAACGATCTATCCAATGACACATTACACCCTAGGATAGACGCGAGCGGAGCCCAGGGTACATACACTTTAATATAAATTAAACAGCAAGTGACCCTTGCAATCGCCGTCTTCAAAGTGTACCTAATGGATTATACTAGTAAATTAAAAAGTTTCTATACGAATAAAACCAATAACATTGTCAACCAATCGCTTAAGCAATGAACTATGGCTGTCCAAGTATGATATGGAACAGTAACGCACATACAACTCACTATTATTATCAAAGATGGACAATATCGAGCCTGTAGCAAATGTTATCAGGACGTCTTAGGTATTATATATTTTGTAAAGTTTTACAACCTAAACTTTTTCTGCTTTTAGTGCGGAGCCCTAAAAACCACGGAATTCGTAGCATTTGCTATTTCTACTATATGGCTAAGCCGGTCCCCAGTATTAGGTTACCTAGGAACTAATGAAATTAAACTAGTGAGGTTTTTTTTATAGTAGGTACCACGACAAAGTGTCACAGCACTTTAGCACCATATGCATTTCGCAAGTCTCAATATATCAGCCAAATTTGACATGTTTATGTGAAATAGTTAGGGGGTCAAGGTTCGTGTAATATTACACACGGTACTCCTCGCCATTGTGTTACTTTGAACTTGGCTTAACACGCTACCGCGTGTTAAATATTGGGTGATACGTCCACTGATCAGACGGCTAATCTGTTCAAATCAATTGCTCCTTATTAACGAATGTATAATAAATATTATTATTTATGTTACGATGTTCGGATACTAGGATTACTGTACGAGGAGGCTGGCATTTGTGAATTGCATAAACGCACTTGAGGTACTTTATTCAATTTAGGTAATTATTTTCATCTAAGTATCGTTATCATAGTACTAAATCTAAATTCATATGATGTTATTATTTTCAAAATATCTGTATGTAATGTCTTTCGTGTTTTTAAATTAATTAAACACGTTACATACTGTATTTCATATACTATGGTACCTTGCCCTCTCATTATTAGACAGCAACAGGTGTCTGTGGCATGCACTATCGCATGGACACCCCATAAGTGACGCAATATGACCATGACGCAAGGTGTTTGATGGACAATTTGTACATATGCTATAAAAAAATGTTATGCACTGTAATTTAACTCGAATGCTTACTTATAAGGGGTTGTTTTTGTATCGTTATTAGTTTGGCGTAGTGGCCACAATCTCACCTGATGTTAAGTGACGATATAGTCCAAGATGGTAACACACTTAGCTTAGTGTAGAGATTGGCTCTCAAGTGCAGCTGCCGGCACACCTTTAGGTGCTTGGCGATAAATTTTCAACTTGTTCAAGTGGAAACTTGATCTACATCGTCGCTTAAAATCAGATAAAATTGTGGCTAAACTCTATTTATAGACAATTAAAAAAAATGGACAGGAAAATAAATAATGAAAGACATAATCTGGACTCAATGTCTATGTCAGGAGTCCTTAAACTTAGTGTTTGCGATCGATCACAACAATTTTGGCAGCAAGAGATCAAATGCTTCTACTACAATGTACAAACACAAGGATTTATGTTTATAGGACTTATGGAATTACCTTTACCACTATTTTAAAAATAAATAAGTACCGGATGAAAGTTCGAAAACGCAAATCACCAAATTTCTCGGGTTGTTGATGCATAGCACTGGTGACTGCATGTCATACATACTGCATAGTTACTTTTTATGGGACGGCAATTACTTACTTTTTTTAATTACTATTTAAAAAAGTGACCACGAAAACATCTAACCCTATTGATATATCAATGTACGTCAAAAAGTGACTTCTCAGTTATGTAATTATAACATTTACTGTTATATCAGTCATACGTAATAAATTGACTTATTTTTAATATAAAATTCTACTTTGATTACTATGTCTACGACACGTAAAAATATGACTTGTCAGTTAGGTGAAGGTATGATTTTATCGGTATGTCAGTTGTACGTAAAACAATAACACTAACTTAACGTAACAGTCTGATATTAATGTTACATCAGATGAAAGTACCATAAAGGTAATTGCACTGACATCATGTTAAAATCATATGTTTACATCAGTACGATGTTAAGAAGAATGACATAACATTGAGATTAACTTGTCAGTTTTATGTCATGTGTACATGAAAATGCTTTGTATGATCTGTGTGTAATATCCAGATAAGGTAACGTGTTCATTGGGCAGGTATATGAAATAGCAAATATTTTTTATTCATAATAAACTTATATATGCTAGTGGTGCCCCGCGGCTCCGCACACGCTCATCATATTATTATTGACAACACTTATAGCCTGTTACAAAATTTCATAAGAATCTGTCAATCCGTTTTTGAGTTAAATCCGACCATAAAACAAACAGACAAAAGAATATCATATTCATAACATACCTTTATATTCGATATTTATAAGAAAATTTGGGGGAACTTATATATTTACAAAGAGAGCTACATATTTATTAATAAAGATTAAGTAAGTAATTCAAAATACATATTAAGAATACATAGACGCTTTGTTTTTCAATACAACATAAAATTGAATATTTTATTTAAGGATTTAGCATACTAATTGATGTTGACATAAAGAGTTTGAAGAAAATTCATTAAGTCTTCGAGTGCCTAACAAATCACGTACTCGAGTGTCGGAATCACTGACCTGAGGACAAAAGTTCACTCCGCGACCTTTACTGCGCTGATGAACTCATAAGTCATTATTACTAAGGTTGTTGACATGTACTTCTTTTGATCATTGGCTTGGGATTTGTTTATTGTTTGCATCCCCTACGAATCTCTCTGTAATCTACGTTTTTAATTAACTTTATAAAATAATGAGATTTAAGATTGATTTTTAAGAACGATAAGATTCCAAGTAAAAAACTGTATAATTAATCTAAGCACATCTCGGTGCGTTCAGTAAATGAATAATAGGATTATTAACTTAAATATTATTTGTATAGTTGAAAAAAAGGAAGATGAACCCGATCGAGTTACTTAATGACTGGAATGTTTTCCGAATTCGAAAACCCACCTAAAATGACTCAACATGTAATAACAAAGTAAATGTAATAATAATTGGTTTTCTTCATAATTTCGTGTAGGTATTTTTAATAAATCCCGACAAACAAATTCAAATGACAAAAAAACCGCGTAAACAACGCACCGTGACATCATCTATGTGATACGTAACAATTCTGTACATAACATTTTGTTTTGTAGCATATTTAGGTGATAATATTATACCTGTATCGAGGACTTTTTTGAAATGTACTAAGGAGCAATATATTTGTAGAACACTGTATTACGCTAGCATACGTGGATAAAGCAGTTAAGGTGTGCTATTTATTCCGTTTATACTTACTTAACATACATCAATATTCAAGGCTAGCTCATAGGTATAGCCTAACTATACTATTCCTTGTGAATCTGGCTATCATATACAAAAATAATGTTTCGAATTCGACTGGTATTTTCAGAGATTAGCGTGTTTAAACAAACAAAAAAACTCTCCCGTTTTATTATATTAGTAAAGAAAATATTCACGGCAGTATTAGGTATAGGATAATGAAATTTAAAGAAAAACTATCAGATAAAATGGTCTACAAATGGTGTATACTATCATAACGACACACACACATAACAACCCTAGAAAAACCGTTTGTGAACGTTCCTAAGAACGGCAAAATTCCAAAAGTGGTTGAAAATGGCTCGTACAAAACCGAATGATGTAGCGGTCGAATGTATTTTGTTTCTCTGAGGAATATTCTGATAATAGTAAACATAATATATATTTTGTTATATAACCACAAAATCATTTGTGATACACAAACGTGTAATTTATATCATCAGGTTAGACATTGAAATCTTCAATATTGATATTATATGACCGTGATAGTGTATGGCCGTGAATAGATATTTTCAATTAATTACAGAATGAACAGGTTTTTAAAGGGTTGGCAACGCACATGTGATGCTTTCTGTATTACAAGCGTCGATCAGCTATGATGACCGCTTACAATCAGGTGGGCCCCTCGCTTTTTTGTCATCGTAGTGATATAGATAAATATACAAAGTCAATAAATTGTTTACTATCATAACAATATAAACAATATTGATACTTCTTTATGTCTTTGTATTTAGATAAAGTTTCTAGTTATAAATGTAACATACATAATAATTATCCGAAATTTCTTTGCTACTTCGCTTGCAATAGATGAATAGTAGTTTCAGCTACCTACAACATAAAATGTTTGAATTTAAATAAATGTGTAAATGAATGTCTTAAATAAATTAAATTAATAATAACTAAGACGATGATAAAAAAATTATATTCAATATTTAGAGAAGAATCGGCAAGAAACTCTAAGGTTGCTGTTTTTAAACCCATATGAAATTGTTCTAATATCTAAATTGTTTGTGAAACAATATGGTCACTAATAAATTATTATTATTTCATAAGAACCGTTTTAAAAAGATTATCAATCTTTCTTTTTGAAAATTGTTTGAATTGTAAATTAAATGCTTTTTGAATTCTAAAGCTTTTTCTAAAGCTTTTTCTAAAACGTTTTTAAATTGTAACTAATTTAAAGACGGTGTTATATTTTTTTTTTATTCACGGTAATAATTTTAAGTCACGTAACATAGGATATATCAGCCAATGAGATGAGGTTGTAAAACTGAAATATATTTTTTTTCTGTATTTGCTTAGCGCGTAGTTGTATTTGTTTGTAATTAAAGTTAGAATGTTATTCATAATGTGTATCGATATAATGAACATGAATTATCAGCTGTTGAAAAACAGTCTATTTCAATTTATACCGTAATCTACACACTTTAAGGTAATATTTATGTTGAATTGAAGTACTTGAGTACTTTGTTTTTTGTAATAATTATTAGCCAGGCAAGGGATATTTGGGAAGCGGGAACGGTGGCTGGCACGTACAGTTACGTCACGCTACACCGGGTTTAAGAGTATGGCGGCGTTTTGGGGTTAGGGTTGAAAAATGCGGTAAATCACTTTAGATAGTAACAAACATTTTTTTTTAAATACGGGCTTTAAATTGCACATTCTGTTATCGTATAATGGGCAAATTTATTTCCGTATGGAATTTTATATAAGTTATTTTTATTTATGTTACTTTACGAGAATATAATATATTATATATATAATTTAAAGGTCTAAATAATAATAAATTTAACTATAATCACGTATAAAGATTTACGGAAAATTAGAGCATTTATTCTGCATTGTACTCGGCGCCAATCTCGACTAGGACTGAGGTTTTTTTAATAGTATCACGGTTTTTTCGGTTCGGTTTTTTCCATCTGACTATACTGTTAGCCTTAGGTGCCCCGGAGCCTTTGCGGCTTTTACAGCTTCACCGGGCTTGGGCCATAGTATCACGGCAAAATAACGGCACTGTGGCTGATGTTACGACCATTGAGAGATCGCCGCGCTGGTCGTTGCTGTCATGCCAGCCGGCAAGCCTCTCGGCACCTGTATATACACAGAACGCGACAAACCAAAAGAGAGTCACTTTCCTTGTATATCACCACATACATGGTGGTCGCATTTGTTTCTGAAGCTGGTTGATTACTATATATACACCGACTGATCTTAGGACGCGACTTGCCTGAGCGCCAGTATGTCTTGTGTTACACCTGGTATATGTTGGTCGCTATCGCTATCATAGAGCTTCTGAAACCCTACTCACCTCAGAAACATAACAGAAAGTTCTTTGGCTGCGATCTTCTTTATTGTATGATGTACGTCACCAGTCGGACTGCCTCAAGAAGAGAAGAATATTCAAAGATATTTCTCTGTGCCCTACCTCTCACCCAACAAGTGGTTCGAATAGCATAAATTTGAATGCAAAACCATCTTGGTTAAAGGCAAAAAATATTAGAACGTTTTTTTACAAATTTTAAAATTGTTAATCGTAAATTTTTAAAAGTAATTTGTACCTATGCATTTATTACGTTTAGTAATTGTTATTACTTAATTAATAATGCCATTTTTGGCTGTTTTTAATAACCAGTGATGGTCATCCCTAATGAGAAGGACTGCGTTTTTTTTTAAACTGGATTATTATAAAGCCATTTAAGAAATCAAATACAAGTCAGGTAGACCGGGTACCAGTCGCCGGGCAAAAGTTGGCCGACATTGCCAGAGATGACCCACGTGGAGGTTCCCTGATATCACACCATTGTCAGCAGACCCAAACCTAATCTAAATATGACGGACGAGTGTATTCAAATCACCGTCGACTAAACCCTGATGGTAAGTATGTACGGTACAGTCCACAAATAACAACCTTAGATGAAAAATTTCATCAGGAGTCGTCAATGTCATACCGGCTTGCTGAAATTCCTCTTCAAGACTCCTTTGAAGTAATGACGGCTCAGTGCTAGCGTGTACGGACACGGGGAAGGAAAACATCGTGATGAAACCATAGCATGCTGGTAGGGCATTTTCTAATGCCTTCCTATCTAGCTACCACAAGCAAGTTGAAAATCTGTCGCCAAGACCTGTATAGTTGTGTTCCGGCAGCTGCACTTGAGAGCCAATTATCCAAATACGTATATCGCCCTTCTATCTTTGGCGACGTAGCTACTGACTTCGTTTCTCTGCGGGGTCGAAAACACGATTCTCTTCACATCGCTACTGAAGCATTTACGTGGTAAATTCTGACTGTAGAAGACAACCGAATTCGACTTCTCTATTTCAGTTTCTATAGTATAATATTATCGTTAATACCGAGTCGGAATTCTATAAATAAATAGTATTCAGTTCACTAACCATCATTAAGAACCACGTTTCGTCACTTAACGTCACATAACAAAATGATCAATATTATATGGACCTTTAGAAGTTTACCTTTTTGTTAACTTTAACTAGCATAAGTGTATCTACAAATACTTTACTACGACGTTAAAAAAACACTGACGTACTTACAAGGGTCGAAGGGGTGCTCAGCCTGACTCACCCTGTATTTTTTCATGGTAAACAAAAATCATTCTAGTCGAATCAAATCGATTCTAGTAATACGCTTACGCGATTAGTAATTGTGCCTACACATAACGTTCCAGAAGTTATTTTACACTGGTGAAAACCTCACCTCAATCAGACTTGATGGAAATTGCTGATTATAGAACGCGTTTGCTTAATAATCATCGATTAACCCGTCTTAACTTTGGTTTAATTAGGAAGGAATTTGGCTTTGTGTGTCAAACTGAATAGCGACCACCATACACCAGGCGTAATACCCGTTATAGTAACTATTTTGGGGTGTCGCGCTTGCAGGCTGATAAAATCGTGGAGACCGTTAATGGATTATCAATCTCTTGGTGGTCTCCGTTGTATCTGGAATATACTGAGCTTATCGTCATACACAATCTCGTCACTTTGCCGTGCTACTGTTAATAAACATTAAATTTTCAAGTTTATTTACACTTAAACGAAAATCAGCGTGACTAGATTTTAAGCACCTTGGAGAAATAACATAACTAAATAAAAATCGAAATCAATTTTTACAGAAGTTTTATAGCAATCGAATACCTTGACACGTAATAAAAGTTTAATAACTTATAAGAATACAAATTTGTCGAATTACCTACTAATACAATTATTGTTCCAAAAAAAAAAAAAATTAGTGACCAAGTTTTTTTCCGCTTGAGTGCGACCCGCACCGAAGATACGGGAGACAGCTGATAACAAGAAAGGCAGAGTCGTATTTAGAATGAAATGCTTTTTCAAATAAAATATTAAACATTTAGAAAGGTCATCCATAAATAATCATTTTGGTATGCCGTATATCTTAAGAAGTGCCGAATTTTCCTGGTGTCTCTAAATATCCTATTGTTGGGCTCGCCTACGACCAAATTTCAAAAACTTAGACCTTAATTATTTTATATTACCCCACTTAATAAATATAGGGACACAAATTCACACACGGCCATTTAATTCTAACCTAAGCAAAGTTTGTATTATGGTAAACAGCTGATATACCATACATTCGTAGATACTTAACACCCAGCCGGCAGTCACAGTTATACTCATCACACAAAAATCAGTCATGCAGCCTCTCGGTTCATTAGTGGTACTTACTACCACTGCTACCAAAAGCCCTGTGTAGTGGTGTTAAGAGTATATTTCTCAAACGCTAAAGTGTCCTCACAATGTCTCCCTTCATCATTAGTTCACAGTGGATACTAACAGATTGAAATGAATTACTATGATAATTCTTTCTGGTAACTGATAGTCACAGTGAGGTTCTGTGCATGGTAACCGTGACTAATTGTCCGGAGCTATCAGTATAGCCGATGCGGGCAGGCGGCGCGGCGCGGCGTAGCGTGGCGTTGTGTGCTCGCACCCGGAAAAATATCGATCGCAGAACGCACACCTGTTCACGTGCCGGTGGCGGACAGACAATGGGGCCGCGCACCTGCCTCACCACAGTCACCACTCACAAGCCAGTGCACAGTCGTCCAGTGCGCACACATTACCACGACCCACCCACCACCTTCGATCGCAGCATGCGCGCGGGGGAGCGCTGACCACGGCGACGTCACGCTAGGCTCGCGTCGTCGCCGATCGATCGCTGTCCGGCATCTTGGACGGTCACCACCACGTCTTACACCCTATGTAATTCTTCAAGTCATTTTATTTAATATCTTCGATAGTACTGTTTATTATAAATAAATACGTTTTTTTATAAAATAAAACAGTGTGATACTGAACATTTGTGGTGATGACTAATTATTTCGTAATATTTCAGGTAATTAAAGCAATGTAGTGTATGATGCATATCACATCGGGACTGTCGCCTGTGTCCGGCGAGATGCTGGATACATCCGCGCTGAATTTCTACGGAGATGCCGGGGAATGCGGCGAAACGTTTTTCGCCGTTGACCACGCTGTTCCCGAATCATCCCATACTGTTGAAATCGAATATGTCTGCGAACAACCAGAAAGCTACACCGAGAATCGAGATGACATCGACGCTGATACATCGGAATCTGAAACCGTCACTGATGTTACAACTCTTACAAAACACGATCACATAGAAGACGAACAAGACTTGACAAATTTAACGTGGCTACAGAATATAACAAATATAATGTCAGTCCCGGAATTCCCATTGGCGCCGATGTCACCGAACCCGCAGGTGAAAACCCAGCCGCAGAACACGAGGCTTCAGAAATTCAACCAGACGATTGCGAAGTGCCAGAACGATTTTATGGAGAACAGAGAGGAATATCAGGCGAACAGCGAGAAGAAGCCGCCGTATTCATACAGCACTCTTATTTGTATGGCTATGAGATACAATAATGATAAGATGACCCTATCGGCCATATATTCGTGGATAAAGGAGAACTTCAAGTACTACAGGAAGGCAGACCCCACTTGGCAGGTGAGTTATCAGTGCCGGTAGTGATGAGGGAACTCCACTGGATTTAATAAACGAGTGCTTACCTAATGCGCAAACATTGTATGATAAGATAAGCCTTAATTGAATTTTGTGAATAGATTGGATGATTGAAGTGATCGATAGTTATTCGTTTATTGAATTTAACTAACTATTAGCGAATTATGTGAACGTGGTTGTACGTACAATGTATATTTGGGCTTGCTAGGTAACAAAATACTTTTAATTATTTTCAAATTTGATTTGCCATAAGCAAATAATGCAATAAATTCGAGGCCAATATAAAAATTAAAATAACAAGTGTTTAAAAATTGAAGCGATGGCGGTTTATTTGTTGAATGCTCGGATGTTAACGGAGCTAACGGGCGTGAATTTAAATATATCTACGTAACTACTATCTTCAAATTGAAGTCTTGCCTACACCCAATGAGTCTGGTTCGCGTACTACGAGTTTCCGATCAAATAGTAAATATAGCTTATCAAAACAAATATATATAATTATAAATGAAAATGGATGTTTTTTGAATGTTTGTCTATCAATCATACTCAAACGGCTGGATGGATTGCAATGAAATTTGGCATATAAGTCCAATGTAATGGAATAGGATATATCGTATGAAATACTTTTTATAGCGAAATAAAAAAGTACGCCTTGCGAAGCGGGCGAACGACAGCGTAAGAAATAGTTATCTATATAAATATTAGGTAAAAATGATTTCTATAAATGCATCAAAGAGATATTTATAATTTGATTTATATTATTTTCTACATATAAATACATATAATTATTTAATGTTTTCTATTGACGAAGATATATATATATATATATTTGTTTTGTTGCAGAATTCAATAAGACATAATTTATCCCTGAACAAAGTTTTTGTAAAAGTGGCTCGATCTAAACAGGAACCTGGGAAAGGAGGTTTCTGGAAACTCGATCTAGCTCACTTAGAAGGCACTAAACGTATATCAAATAGACCACACAAGAAAAAGAAGAACTCATCTGAAGTGAAACAAGGAACGAACCTTAAAGAACAGAGCATCGCTGTATCAAACATACCTCAAGTTGATTTCGATGGAATAACCAATGATATCAGTAATGCTGTGACACTCCATTTACCAGATTTCAATCTGAGCGCCATCCAACCTTTAAATAATATGGAATCGGAGACAAGCAATGGCGCAAATGTCATCGTGGAGCCAGTGATACCGCCGTCGCTGATACCTGAGGACGACTTGACAAACTTACTTCTTAACCCAACCGAGTGGGACGATCTGCAGTTGGATATGCTCGACAATTATCTGGATTCTTGTTTCAAGTAAGTTCGAATTTTAAAAATAGGAAATTGTTTGTATTTTATTAAATTAAAAGAGCATGTTTATTTGTAAAGTTCTATCGTCTATGCAGATGGATTTCTGGCAATATTGATTCGATCATTGTTCTTGTATTAGATGCCATTTTTTAAATAATTTAACGATTTTTTATTTAGGAATCGAATTTCACAAATATGATCCAGAAATACAAGTGTTTATTTATTTAATATTGTATGTCATTAGTCTAGTCAAATGAAGGCTTCAGCGAAAGAGTAGGTATATATGTAGTTATAAAAATGGTCGTATTTGTAAATTCATTGTTATGAGTACATTATGAAATGTAGATAATTTTCACTTTCAAATTTAATCAATGTAAAATTTAATACTTTATTATAAACCCTTGGTAGAAAAAAGTTGAACATGTCCAGATCCAGAAAATAAAATAAAAAATACGTTAGGTACATTTTAGAGACGTCAATAATCGCCGATTTTTTGAGACTACTATTATAAAGAGATAAAATTGTGGGTATGCTTTAAGGGAGTAATTGTTTTAACTATTGATTCTATATTATACGAAGCTACATTGTCTCTAAATGTTAGTTTGTCCATATTTGTACTCCCTCTAGTCTATCTCAGAGAAAACTGCAACGCTCAAGATGCGAAATGTAGATCTCGTCGGGTAAATTCTTATACATAGGTAATTAGCTCAAAAATATTATGTAATTTTCGCTCACCAGTATGTCCTATATGAAAGAATCAATAATAGTTTACTCATTACGACATACTTCAACAGATCAGGGTGTGTATTGAACGTTAAAATAATATGATAAACAATAACAAAGTTCTTTACCTAAGAAGCACATAAATGTGAAGCAAATATTAGGTAGGTACTCGTTTTTTTAAATTATAACTAGACTGAGATAGACGATTAAGGTTAGAATTTTTAGATTAATTTGAAGTCACAGATAGCACAAATTTATTATTATGCTTAAAGTTTATTTTTTTAATAAAAAAAATGTTTTAAACGAAAATTATTTCTTGCTCAATATCTAATGGCTTAGTGAGTGAAAATAATGAAATGATTTAATCAATGAACAGTATTAATTCGTATGTATAATTATGTCCAGTATGTAAAATGTTTTCAGTAGTGGATTATATAACATATTTATATTTAAAAAGTCCTGTATTGTGAAAGAAAATGGCGTCATCTTTGTATTTGTGTTTTTTTCATAGCGTCGTCTAACGTTGCGCTTAGGTTTAGAATAAACTATAATGACGTATTTACCGCTCAGTATTATATTGTACAAAAAGTGTCGTTGCATATTGTATTATCGTTGCTAAGTTCTAACATAAGTGAAAATGGAGATGGTCAAAAAGCATACTGACTGCAATCAGTCACAGATAAATGTGAATTAAGTGAAGATTTTCAATTTATGAATATTTTTATGTAAAAAATATTTTGCGGTTTCTATTTGAATACATTGATTGACATAACATCAAATGACCTATTTTTTTTTTTACTTACGATATGTTAGAACTTAGAATAACCTTTATTTTGTATTTTATCTAAGGGCTAACAGCTCTTTACTGTATGCAGGGCCGAATATAGGGGAGAGCAACAGGGGTTTACGCAGTGGGCCACATAAGGGCCTCTACAATTTCATTTTTTTTTAAATAAAAAACGTTATACTGCTATAAGCATATTCACAATTATATGAGACCTCATCTTAGTCATTGCTCCAATCTTTAAATCCGGTCCTGAATATAAAAAATATTATTTTATTTACTGTCTTAGTTAATAAAGTAAGGTAATTTTATTATAAAGAAAATGGATTGAGTTATTGCTAAATATAATAAAAGTAAGTAATTTTAGTGTATAGTTGAAGTGTGGCAATAATTTGTAGTTAAAAACTTTATCAGATATTCCGTCCAAATAAATAAGCAGGATATGCATTTTGCTCACAAATATTTAGTAATAGGGTGTACACAGTATTGTAATAATTCCGTCCAAAAATATATGAAAACGGTGGCTATGTTGATGTCGTGGTTAAAACATTTGTATAAAAATAGTTGGTTTTTGAAATACATTTATTCCTAAAATGATAAAATGAAAACGTGTTATTAAATTTAAATATGCAGTTTTGCGTCAATGAATAAAAGTCAACCGTTTGTCTATTTTTAATTCTAGTCTTTTGTACATTATATTAGCACTGTATATTGTACAATTTTTATTTATAGTTTTATGTAAGTACCCAATTAGTAACGTTAACTTTGAAATATTGAAAATAGTAGATACCTATATAGTCTCTATTAGTTTAGGTTATGTTCTAATAATAAGTGTCTTTTGAGTTAAAGATTTTGTACACAATAAAAAAACACGCTGATTATAATATAGGAAATATTTAGTTTTTTTTTTTTAAATATGTAACCATCTTTTATTAAGATGTATTTATGAAAAAGTTTAGAAGTGATATAAATAAATGACGCTTGAATCTTTCTTCTTAGCTCAGCAGGAACATGGCGTGATAATAATTAGCAATATTGGACACGTTAAAAACAAAAATGGCGTGAGCAATGATCTCGAATACAGAGCATTTAATGTTTGATTATAAACTGCATGTCCACGGTATGATTCTTTATACTAAGTACTGGGCGATCGAACTTCGGTTTACTCGTACGTCTTTTTTTAAATAATTATTTGTAAGTAGGTACCTACTTGGTTTTTTTTTATCAAAATACAAAACCCGATACAAATTGTTACAGCCGTTTCGAAAAAAAAAATACATTAGTGTGGTGCTTTTTTTATTGTCATGCTCCCGCACGCTCATAGAGTTAGAAATACGTAAAAAAATATATTCTCAAAGTTTCAAGTCTCTATTTGGGTAAAGAATTGGGTTAGAAATATGAAACTGGTAAATTTCAGCCTCATTATATTAGCGGGGTGTTAGGGCTATGTCGCCCGACCACCATGCACGTGGTGAAAAGTCCGTCATAGTGACTCGCTTTTACGTGTCGCATTTCGGGATCAGCTTGTGCATATCCAGTTATTTGTGCAGGCTGGCATGACAGCGACGACCGCCTATGGATTTCCGATCTCTCAGTGGTCATCGTTGTGTTTGGATTGTGCTTACTATCAGGCACAGTGCAGTCAATTTACCGAGCTACTATATAAAAAAGCTAATATTTAGAATTTTAACAGATTTTAGTGTTATAAGTATGTTTTTTTTTAATTTGTAAAAAAAAAATTTTTGCATTTAACTCACTCTAAAATCAAAATAAAGGCCACCCCGATATACATATATAAAAGAACAGCTTGTTTAATAGTATTGGATTAGCTTTAATTTCTGTTTTAAAAGATTTCCACATACAGCAGTAAGTAGCACAAAATGTTTTTAAAACTGCTTACGCCGTTTATGTTTTCAACGTAATTAATTAAAAAATTGAAATATGATTATATATATTTCGTACTGTTAAATAAACAATGATTATGAATGATGTACGTTCCGTCAATAATTGTCTTGTAATTTTAAAAATGTATTCACGAAAACCGTGTGATTTTGCAAAGAATATGAAAACGGTAACTGCATAGTGATAGAGATGTCGATTTAAAATTTTCATGCGATATTTGTATGACTCTGACAGACCAAAAGAATAATATCTTTTGTTCTGACATGTATGCATGCGTGATAGATATAGGTAGGTACTGGCCTTACATAATATGTTTATTGAAAACGTAAAAGCCTGAAAATTTCTAATCTAGTTTTTGTTTTCGAACTAGTCATTTCGTAGGTCTATATATATTATTAGTCAGTAGTAAATAAAAGTTTGTGAAACAAAATAATATTTATTTTATGTACTTCCTAAATTTGTTTAAACATCTGTAGATTAAGCAACTTAGTTATAATATGTATTGAAAATATAGGTACCATAATTGTGAGACATCATAGTTCTATACTGACATAAAATACGAGTTACATAAATGCATATAAGATTTTGTAAAAAAATGTAGGATTCTACTCGTAGGCAGGGTTGCCAAATTTCGAAATAGGATTTTCGGTTAACAATTATCGGTACATGAAGGCCGAGTTAGAACACCCGGGATCAAACTGAATTAAAAAAAAAAGTTTTGGTTATATTTTCAAGGTCACTACAAAATTTCCCACTAGTTTGAGGAAAGTAAAACCATTTGTTTTATTACATTTAAATTTTTTAGGGTTCAGAAGTCAATAAGGAGCCCTTATAGTTTCGCCATGTCAGTCTGTCTGTCCGCGGCTTAGCTCAAAGCTTCTTAGTACTAAAAAGCTGTTATTTAGTATGGGTATACATATTAATCACGTCGACAAAGTGATAACATAAAAGGTTTTTTAGGGTACCTCCCCTATAAGTGGGTATGAATTAGTGTTTTCTCTACTATGCCATGGTGTTGTCGTATAGGTCTTAAAAAATATTGTGGGTGTGCGAAAACCATGTTTCGATTAAGGGATCTATTTACATACTATTAAGGTTAAAAGTGCTAATTTTTGTTAGAGTCAAGTGTCGTCCTTCCCCTGTCAGCTAAACGGTTGTTATTAGATATGTGAAAAAATTCACGGTAGTAGTATGTACAACGAAGTTTAAAGGAAAACTATCATATCTAAGTACACTTTACAAGTTAACGAGTAATTGTTAACCGACTTACAAAATGTATTTCTATCATATCTAAGTACACTTTACAAGTTAACGAGTAATTGTTAACCGACTTACAAAATGTATTTGGAGAAATAATTTCGTATAAATTCCATTGAAAATCCAAGTCTGCATATTGTGACTGGCACTACGGAACCCTGAACCATGTCCCGACACGCAATTTGCAATTTTTATATTGTGTTCGATGTGATGAAATACGATTTTTATTAATTACCCCGGGAACACATGCCCTATTTTTGAAGTCATACACACATCGAGCGTGTATTTTTTTTTAATATGACACGTAATTATGATATAAAATTAACGTCAAACGAAGGTCACGTGTTCACTGGGTATTCCATCACATGTGTGCCATCTTATATGATGTCGAGTATAAGTTGATAATTAATATAAGTTGTTGATAAAATTTCCAGCTTGTGAACTTTAGTACTTTATTTTTTACCATCTGATTTTATGTTACTTGGTAAAACAATAATATGAACTTCTGAAAAAAGTACGTTCCTCCATTGGTTTTTAGACTAATATAGACTACAGTATATATGGAAATAAATGTTTACAACTGTTATTTAAACATTAGGATGGTTATTAGGTGTATCTAAGAAAATAAACGTGCAGTAGTATTCTATATATAGTACAGTAAGGTGTACCTTTTACGAGATATCTTTTCCAGGTTCCTAGAAACCGTTAGAGACGCGTCGTCCGAACCGCTTGATAACTTTGCCACACAAGATACAAACTGTAACTCATATTTTATGTCAGAATTCGTATATTATTGTACTGTCGTCTAATACGGTTGTTCTGCGATTGAAGCTCAAATATTATTGTATGCGATAATTCATGTTTAAAGTGTCCTTAATACTTTCAATAAAGTTTTAAATTGACGACTACATGTATCTCATTTACCTTGGTAATACGTGAGTGAACTTATGTTTTAAACACTTTATATGTTGAAAATAACGCCCGTGAATTATTACATTTAAAAGTAATATTAAATTATTTTCTACTTTCAATAAAATATATGCCACAAAAACTTCATGTAAACGCTTTGTGACGTCATCGTTCAATAAATACTACTAAAGTTACTAGAATATCAGTTATGAAACTTCTTTGCCACATAAAATGAGTGGGCCAAAAATTTTTTGCACTTTTGGATGAATAGAAGTAAAAATATAAATGTTATTTTGTTCATCATTTATTAACATAATACACATGTAATACAATTATTATTTTTGAAATGACATAGTCGTATTATGCATCTGCGATTGACTCCGCAAACTTTGATGCTGATACACGATGCGGGGGATTGCACATATTTCCTCGTGCATGTGTTGTTTTAATTGGAGTATTGTCGTCAGTTCATTAAGGTACAATCGACTTTTCATGTAGCCCTACAAGAAAAAAATGCAAAATCCGCCGTAGAATAGTTCTTGGAATTGCCAGAGCGGCCGAACTACCGCGTAGATAATACGGAAATGTCAACCTTCCGAATGCTCTTATCGCTCCTTCGTGATCGTGGCCGCCCTGCTTCTTTAATATTCGTTGTGGAACCAGTTTGCTCGAACTTCTTGCCCAAGCTTTGATTAAATTAATACTTGGACGCTCACTTACACGACGTAATCCGTATTCAATTCTAAATAGGTGTCGTACAGTAATGTAGGAATAGTTGTTTTTGTAAAATTATTTAACACAAAAAGCACACTGTTGTCTCGTGAAGCGCTCCTTCGTGATAAAATTGCACGAAGCGACGCAGTTTCCCGTTGCCTGCGCGGCCTCTCTCTCTAACGGTTTTCGATAAATGCAGTGTTGCTGTTTGCAAACATTTTTGGCTCAACTGTATAATTTAAAGCCACTATTTTCATACTTAGTATTAATTTTATAGTCACTTATCATAAGAAAGCCTATTAGGAATAACACTTAATTGTGTATATAAACAATGTACGATGATGTCATATTCTCTAATTGGAGTTTTCTATCACTTGACTCACAGACAAAGAATCACAATTTTTAAGGGATTATTAAATAAATGAACATATCACGGACATATGTTGCAGGAAGCATTACTTATAAATAAATAAAACAGGTATCTTGTTATAATTTTTAGTTTCGGTGCATAATATTGAAAGACTCAATCTAGCCGCTAATTATTCATCAGATAAATAAATAAAAAACTGTATAAAATTGAATTTGTACGATATTTAATTACCACTACACTGCAGGTATATATTGTAGGTAAATTATATATAATTACATAATTTCTTATAATTATACAATTATATACAAATAAAATCAATAACGTAATTACATAATTCATACAATACGACTGTCATAATAAACATATCTCATTATAAAACAGTGGCCTATTAACAAATACACATATAATTTTCCTAAAAAGACTATTATAATAAATATCACAGAATCATCACATCATCTACGTTTAATTCATAAAACTAGCTAAACTCACTTATAGCTAATAATATAATACCTCCTTTTTTTAATTAATAGTTTTAGCGTCTTTGTTACAAATGACGATGTGGCGCTAGATGGTAACACGGTTATAGGTATTTGGAGACAGATTCTCATCTTGAAGGTGATGCTAATCAAGCGGCCATTAGAAAATGCCCTACCCACTCAACTCGCGAGAAAGCAAAGGCTCAATCACCAGGCCAGCCCACGACGTATTTAAACAAATACAAACGCCAAGAAATCGTATCGTTCTGCGTTATACCTTTGGTTGATAATATTATGCTAAACTAGTAGAGAATCCGCCCCATAATTACATATTTTGCTAGAGCAAAGCTATAGCTCTAGCGAAGTATGCAATAAAGGGCCCGAGAGTCCTCCATCATCCAAAGAACCATCATAACCAAGAAGAACTTATACAAAAATTAAAAATATATTCTAAATATCTATCATATTTATGACAAGAACGAAACGTATTTTTTTTTTTAGATTTCAAATGTGTATCAAAAAACATACTGGCCATCATTGATACGGCCGCATTAATATTACCACTCGGCAGAGTTGGCAACACCGAAGCATCAACTACAAACAATTTATTCAACCCCAGTACTTTAAAAGAGGTGTCAATGACAGAATTCTTGGATTCTGGCAGCCCCATAGCGCATGTTCCGACTGGGTGGAAAACTGTTAAAGTTAAATGCCGTACATAACATTCTAAGTACCTATTCGAAAATAGCTCGAAATCTTCACATCCTGGGAATTTATTTAAATTCACATGAGCGCCAATATCTTTCATTGAATCTGTTTCAATAAATTCTATAACTTTTTTAACTCCGCTTATTAATAATTCAACGTCTTCTTCGTGTGACAAAAAGTTTGGATTTATTATAGGAGGAGCGTTAGCGTCCTTACTATTGATGTAAACAGAGCCTTTACTTTTCGGATGCAAAATAATAGGCAAGATTGTTGCAACATATTTGTCAAAGGATTTTGAAAAGTAATTATCCCAAACAAAATCACTAAGACCAAAATTGTTTTTAAAAATGCTACCTCTATCCGTGGCGACGCCTGCTGGGAGCACCATGAACTGCATATCGGCTGTCGCTTTGTTTTCCGTGGATATAAAACCTAACGCTTCACATCCTGGTGCTGTTAACGCCCCTTTTCCATTTAAAAAATACTGTATTGTATTATATGGATTTATCATATCCATTGCGCGCACTGAGACAGATTTATTAAAATATATTAAATCCAATCCAGTTGTAACATGATCCTGTAAATTTCTACCAACTGGTAGATTTTTTTTCACTGGTATCCCTAACTCTTTTAATAAATTTTCAGGGCCTATTCCTGATAATTGTAATATTTTTGGAGTATTGTACGTACCTGCAGATAAAATTACACCCTTTTTTGCATACATTACCTTTTTCATTCTATTTCCGAGTATAAAGCTAACTCCTGTAACAGTGTTACCATCATAAATAAGTTTTTCTACTAAAGCATTACTCAGTACATACTGTTTTGTATCTAAATTATCAGAATTTGACCATCTTTTACCATTTTTTTGACTAAGTACACTTTTACCGAAACCTAAATTATATTCTACATTTAAATAATCATAACCTAACTCTTTGGCGGCGTATAAAACATTATTAGATAAATCACTTTGGTATTGAATACTATCTAAATGAACAGTTTCCTTTTCTAAATATTCAAATTGTTTTCTTATATGCTCTTCAGAATATATACCATTAAACCACTCCACATAACGTGATATGTTACCTCTAACATAAACCATATTGTTTATCTTTGATGAACCCCCGACAATTTTTCCTTGATGCAACTTGCATTTCTGAAAAACATTTTTATGATTGATTACAATTAATTTCATTTATAGCAATTTGAGAACCACTAATTTAGTATGTTACATATTTATTGCATGAGTAGTTGGATGATATCAGCTTGAAGTAATGATGGCTCAGTGGTAGTGTGTACAGACAACCCGTGGAACAATGTGACTTGAAATCCCTACAATGAGCCTGAGCTTTCAGTGAAAGAAAACATTGTGATAAAATTATAGCATGGTGGTAAGGCATTTACTAATGGCCATCTGGCTAGCTACCACCCTGAAATTGAAAATTTGTTACCAAGTATATATAGGCTTGTTCTGGTAGATGTACTTGTGAGCCAGTCTTCCCACTAGGCCTAGCATGCTAACATCTTAGGCCACATCGCCACTTAATATCAGGTGAGATTTTGGCCAAATGCAAAATTAATAAAGGATTTTAAAAAAGCTGTTGCTAATATCCATTTAAAAGCACAGATTATGAACATTCTACTCCTCTATAAAATACAAACCTTAGATTTTATTTCAAAATATTGGATAGACAGTTCAATTTTTGCTATTATCTGGCAACCAACTAAACAGGTTTAGAAAATTTAGCAAATTATATTTCTGTTATTGAATATGACATTTATTTTGTCCTTTGTTTTCCAGGACCTTAGGGTTGAAAATTCTGTAGGAAATAATATAACTCATTAAAAAAACCTTTAGAAACAGGATTACTATATTCATTTATTTCTAATCATAGCATATAACCTGTGTATGTAAGCAATAGGTTATGCAGTTAAAATATCAATCTTTGTATGAGCTGATTTATATATTCAAGTTACAAGTGCTTCAATTATAAAAGTTTTTTTATTAAGAATAACATAAATAAAAACCATAATGAAACTTACTCTACCCTGCATAGCAAGACAGGCATTATATTGTGGTGTTGTTTGAAAATGCCAATTATATACAGAATTCTGCAAGAATGGGCCCAACACAGGTATTTCCAGAAGACTATGGCCTCTTCCACCAGCTTCTAATATTATAAAACTGTAGTTTGTTTCTGTTGCTATTCTGTGAGCTATGAGTGATCCTGCAGTGCCAGAACCAACTGTAAATATAAGAGAAGTTTAAGTTTCTCAGCTGAATTTCTTATTTCACATAAAATATTAATAATATTGAAAATTTTAGGGTTGGACTTTAGATTACATACCGCATATTTACTGTGTAAAGGTGTGGGGGAGAAAGGGTGATTCTAAAAATTTGAAGTTTTGATGTTATATCTAATAAATTCCACAAAATTATTACAAAAAGAATTACATGTGAATTTTTAACAGCATACTTTTTTCTGGCACATGCTGGTTCTTCAGCTCATGCGTTATAATCACAGTTACAACCTTACCTATACAATCCAGGGTAGCACCCTGGATTGGCTACAATGTAAACAAAGGTAACTAAGAAAAAAGAATACTACTATAACAATACTAAAACAAACTAAAATGAAAAAGAATCAGTAATATTAAAGTAAATTTTATAAGAATTATAAATAATAACCAATGGTTTATATAAGAAACATAATAAGTGTAATATAACAATGATAATTACATTTAATTTACGAAAATAATGTAAAAGACAAAACAAATGTTCAGAATCTTCTAATAAATGTGATTTTAAAAAGTTAATGTCTTAAACTATTTATCTACACAGTGTAAAATTTTATATTTAGCCCAATTATATAGCAATTTAACTGTATTTTTTTTTATAAAGTCTCAATTCGATGGCTTGTAATCTAAAGTTGAACCAATTGAAGATTTACAAAGATACTAATATAGTTTACTGTCATTTCTAAGTTTTGCTACTAAAAAAATCTGTTATTATGTTTAAACAGAATTTAAAAATACCATAAATACCCTTGTCAAAATAACACGGCTAATTAATTATACAATTAATTTATTTTTTCAGTTACACATCGCACTGAGTTCTAATATTTTGCAGTTGGTTTATTTTTTTATTAATAGTAGAAATTACATATGAAAAGAGTTAAGCGTTTATTGTTATTACACTATGATCAAAACAGCAAAACTGTGTCTACTTACCAATAATAAAATCATATTCACTCTCAAAATTCCTCAGGTATACGGTGTTTAACAAATCACTGAAGTAAATTGTGTTTGCTATTAATGTAAATATATGAACACATACGCTGAATATTACGAACTGGATATAATGTACTAGCATCATGATAATAATTACAAAAAAAAATCCGATTATAAATAATTATAGGTTATGTGAGTGTTGTCATTTGTCAACACTCAACTGACAAATGAAAAAAAAACGATATTAAAATAGCCCGACCGCTATAAGCACGACTTTCCATAATGTTGGCGGGATGCGGGGCGGCGGGTGTGCATGGTTATACACGGTATTAGATTAAACCCTATATCTTCAGATAATTTTACGTATGTTATCGCGAGTGTTGATAAATAAAATATTTTAGTATAAATTATATTGTCTTGTTTAAATGGTAAGCAAAATACACTACATAATTCTTGGTAATGCGTTTTCTCTTTCCCAATGGCGGTTTTATGACATCTGTAATATCATCCGAACGACATTGAGACAATACCTTTTTAATTATTCTTAACGACACGCCAGTAGCCGTAGTAAAATCTTAATCAAAAATATTGTGTCGTTTTAAAATTTAAGAAATTAAATATTTTCACTTATTACTCAAAAACTCGCAAGATAGCTTGGATTGGCTTGGCAGTTTCCTTCACCTCTCCTTAATAGATAAAAGATATAATACAACGAATAATATAATGTATTATTATTCCTAAGCAAAAAAATACAAATTATTGAAGACATGTGACATAGATTCTTTAATAACACACATTAAAGTTCCGAATTTACGATTATAATCCTTGAATGCACGGCATAGAATTCAATTTTATTTGCAACAATATAATATAAAGCGACTGCGATAGATGAACGAAAAATTTTGGGGCGATAAAAGATTCACTTTAATAATACATAATATACGGGAAAAGGAACTTCATTCCTACCGGGTGTTCCACGACACGTCTTGAGTATTTATCCTTAAATAGAAAATTTTAATTCAATACACAATAAATTTGACTTATTTCTTCTTACTTATTCTTATTTGTTTGTTATTTCATTGTTAAATTATTATTTTAATTTCAATTTCTCTTATTTTATTACCTAATTATTTTATTATTCTTATTTTTGTTTAAGTTAAATTGAATACTCAAGTATGTTATCTGTGCATGCCGTGTTCACCTATAAATATAACGGCATTTTAATTTTATAATATTAATAGTTTTTTATAAATAAATAAATAAAAATCCACCCGGAAACGCTAATACCGTCTTTATTTTTTGAAATAGTTTGCTATATTTATTTTGATTGACTATTTAAACGCAGAGTCGTTAATTTCATCTTGATAAAATTATCTCATGTTTAGCAGTCACAAAGACAAAATCGCTCACGACCTCACGTCAAAGGTCTATTGCTGCCGGGGCGTGGCGGCCGGCAAACTACTAACTCATTGGTCGGCTATGTCCCTTCCCGCAACAATAGAAAAACCGCATGATGAGTAGTAAGCAAACGCTATGCTGGATTTTGCTCGCCATGGCGTTGATGGAGATGTGAATGCCAAAAGGAGGCGGAACTAATTATCAAACCGAATGAAGATTCAAATCCTACCATAAACCCGTGCTTTCGTTGGAAGAAAGATATAGTCACGTAACCATTATCATTAAAGTAGGATATTTCCTGGTGCTAGTTTGTTTAGCTACTAAAGCTGACAATCTGTAATCAAGCAGCTATCACTTACTGAATTATGGTAGCTTTAAATACCGTAAAACAGTTTGTTTGTAATGTTTATAAAGAAATTAAGAAACTATTAGATTTAAAATAATATATTTGTCTTTGTTGATTGCATTTACACATAATAAATTAGATTACATTAAAAAACTTATATATGTAGTATTTGTGGATCTAATTTCAGTCTATCTATTGTTTCCTGCGGTAGGCAGTACGTTGGATTCACAGGTTTTATGCTAGTGTTGCCAAGTAATGATAGTCCCGTTAAGCCGAATAATGTGTGAAATGGGTCCGGAACATCTCCAGGCCTATCACTAAATCCACCAGTTTCAGGGTCTTGGCAAGCGAGTATGAACTGTTCTAGACTGTTTTTATCCACCCAATGTATCCTGTTTAACATGGAGAGAGATGACATCACCCACCTAAAATTATAATTGATTCATATTATTACGTATTTTTTAAGACTTTAGCAAAGAAAGAATCATAAATAAAATTAAAGTTCTAAATTTGAAAAAAAAAAAAAGATTATCGATAAATAACCATAGATAAATTCAATTCATAAATAGACTCAGATGCATCCCTAGTTAAATTTTTGGTATAAATGAAACAAAATTTCCTAAATTTTATTAAGTTCATTGTTAAATCTGAATATTCATTTGGTTTTAGAAGAGTATTATACAGGAGATATTATATCAGAATAATTTACCAGCTATAACAGAGGTCAGGCAGTTTCTCTGGTCGTCCATTCAGTCCACCGCTGGGTAGCTGCCGTTCACAGAGCCACCATGCTAATTCATCAGCATGTAACGCATCCATACGTTTACATATTGACAAAGTTCCAACACAGCAATAGATTAGTCCTGAAGGTTAATTTGATTTGATTTAAATTAAGTATATTTATAAATTCTATCCTAACACATAATCTGTACTTTTGTACATTTTATTTCAGTTTTTAACGGGATCATAAGCTGTCATGTGTCTGATTTTATTTTAATTCATAAGGTTATTTGGCCTTATATTATGTAAGTTTGGCGGCATTTTAAGTGATGTAGTTTGTTATTGTGCACAAGTGAAGTGGGTTATTAATAATAACTAAAAGCATGAATTTTAAGTTGCCATAAAAACTCCCTGGACAGTTTTAACAAGGAGCCGCCATCTTGTTAGAGCTTTGTTTGAAGATTACAAGAACAGTTAGAAAAATATTCTATTTACATGACGTTGGCAGAAAAATGTGGATGAATACAGTAATTGCCATTAAATATAAAGAAGAAGAACATCATAAATTATTGAAATAAAAATTTAACGTTGCCATTTCAATGAACTCCGTAATATAGAAAACGTTTTAGGTCTATTAAAGAATACTAAATCAAAATTTCACTACAATATAATAGATAAAAAGTTAGACTTGCTATCTATTAAGTATAGTACTTCAATAGTTTACGATGTAGTTTTTTTTTTATCTTAGCACGTCAATGTGACCACACTATATTTGATGGTAAGCACAGTGTAATCCAATATCGGCCGTCGCTGTCATACCGCCTTGCTCTAATGTCTCTTCACGTTATGTTTTAAGGACTCCATGTTATATTAAGGAGGGAACACACTGTTCGGGAAATAGTTCCACAGCTTCACAGTACAGCAAAGATAAGACATAGCAAATTACTTTGCTCGTACCGAGATGGAGGTTACCTTAAAGTTGTGACTCCGAAGTATGTGGTACTGTTATGCAAGGGAGAAAAGGGAATTGGGTTGAACAGCTCTTCAGGACATTTACCATGAAATAGACAGATACAATATTTTAAATATGAACCACTACACCTTTTAGTAGCACAAATATTGCGTCATTCTTTCTCACGAGTCTATTTCTTTGATATAGCTGCTTAAAATTCCGACCGTAATATAGAACATTGGTAGATCGTACAACCGTATTCCGGCCAATATTACGTGAGTGTATGGAGGAAGCATTATTTAGCAATTAAAGTAATAAAGGGGGTTCAGAATATAAGCTACTATACATACCGGCATGGCTTTCTGAACCAGGTTTAGAACCGAATCCTCCGTCAAAATTCATACAGCTTAACACAAAATCTACAGCTTTGTTCACATCAATAGAGTCAAGCCGGTGAAGAAGAGAAAGGCACATGACTGCACAGAAGGAAAACCTGGTGTCTACTTCCCCCCATTTATCACCTGTATAGAATATATATTTTTGACTTAATTGGAAACTTAAGTAAATGTAAAAAAAAAACAGATTAATGTCTCCCAAAAAATATACTTCCACTTTAAATTGGTGTCATGAGTGCGTGATAAAGAAGAAATTTCTTCATTATCATTCAGGTGACTTAAATGATGGATCAGTTTTTTTTTCCGAACTGACTATACTATTAGCCTTAGGGGCCCTGGAGCCTTTACGGCTTTTGCAGCTTTACCAGGCTTGGGGGCGAGCGCTTAAGACGCTCAGCCGCGAAAGCTATGCAACAACATCCGAGGGTGCCAAAGTGGCCGAACCTCGGCTCGGACTGTTGCGCGTATGCAAATAAGTCGCAATCCGGCTAAATATGGATCAGTGTCTGGCTTTAGTTGCGGAGCTCCATATAATTTAATTTAATTTGTAAATATATTTTTATTTAGTAAAATGTGAACAATTTGCAAACTCTTATAAAATCTCAAAGCACTCTTTGCTGAATTATTTATTGAATTTCATATTATTTAATTTCATACTGTAAGTTTTTGTATGTTTTTTCTTACCATAAAAGCTTCCATCTTCTTGTTGCAAAGAAACAATGAATCTTACAACTCCTTCTATGTCTATAGCATCCAATCTGTCATACATTGCCAATACCTGTAGAATGTCTTTCATATTATAATAATAAAATATTATATCAAAGTAATACAAACAAAACAAGCTAGTCATGCGCCGGCTTTATCAGTGAAAGTGTTTTTTTGAAAATATCTTGATAACTTTCAGGCGCAGTGTCTATTCAATATACTAACTTTTAATACACCGAAATGGTGAGAAATTTGGCACAGCGTGGAGATAATGTGGCACTAGCTTGCAGAACATTTAATAATAGGCGTGGTACCAGCGTAGACTATAGGACTATGTTATCCGCTACTCAGCTCTGAGACCACGGTTATTTTCAACCGAACATGGCCATCGACCGGGGAGACAAGGTACGCACACGTACACGTCTTCAGAACGAAATACTCAATTATTTTGGTGAGAATCCCCATAGCAGTTCCTGATAACACTAACGCGAACATAAGTCACTTTTGAATAATCAATATTTTTTTGTCACAAATACCTTATTGTGGCTTATGTATAAGAGATACACATAAGCTATCGGGGACTTATTTTAGATGTACTAATGAGAATATTTTTGTTGAACATTGTATTTAAGTATCACTAACCATTACGTCAGCGCACGAGGATAAAGCAGTTCGGGTGTGATGTTACTTCGGACTTACTTAACAAAAATCTATATTTAAGGCTATTTTATAGGTGTAGCCTAATGCTAGATAGCCTATACTATTCCACGTGAATCTGGCTATCATATAAAAAAATAATTTTTCGAATCCGACTGTTCGTTCCAGAGTTCAGCGTCTTTAAACAAACAAAAAACTCTTCCGCTTTATTATATTAGTATAAATATGTATAAATATACAGTAGAAACTCTTTAATTCGAAACTCGAAAAAATTTTGTGTTATCCCTTCAAGCCCCAAAACCGCCATTGCTCGAAATCTGATCCCTCTATAATTCGAAATAATTAGTGAGTCCGTACAAGTAAATTCCGTACCCTCTATAACTCGAAAAAATAAATTTGAATTCTGCATCTCGAGATAGTAATGTTTGATTTTACAACCTTTACAACTCGATTATTTCAAACGAATTACCTCTATAGCTCGAAGAAAATTAAGATACCGACTTTAAGAATATGTTGAAAATGTACATAATTGTTTCTTAGAAATCTATGTAAAGGTAAACACTTGCATTTTTACAGGTGTCAGGTGTTTCATTTTCGGTACTTATTATTGTTATTGATACGCTGAAAAGTTACTTCCTCAAATAGAGCAAATACCGAAAAGAAGGTGTCAGTAACACGTTGGAGAATATGGAAGAAGAAAAGAATTCTACTATAGATGTATTGCAAGCCATGAGAATGGCTGATAAAGCTTGGCAAAATGTAACTGTGGCAACTATACAAAAATATTTTATACGCTGTGGTTTTCCATTGTCATCTGCAGAGGAAACTGAAGTCGAGAATATATATCTCTTCAACCTCCTGCAGAATGGAATACAGTGGTTTCTAAAACAGGAATATATTTTGAGGACTTCGTTACGTGCGATGATTTAGTTATCAATGCTGGAAAATTATCTGACAAAGAAATTATAGATTCAGTTGCTCAGAAAACTGAAACTAATGATGTAGATGACATAGAAAACATGAATACAACAGACACACCTTATGTTTCCATCAAAGAGGCGAGAATACCTTTGAATACTTTAAGAAATTTTATAGAACAAAGCAGCTTGCAAAAATAATAATTTAGTGCTCTTTATATTTTAGATAATGCTGTAGATAGAGAACATCAAAGTGTTTTATACAAAAAAACTGACTTTTTTAATACATTTTTAAATAAATGTATATGTTGATTATAGAAAATTCATAATGTTAGTAAATAAAAATGTTTAATACCTCTATAACTAAGATTTTTATTTATTTAACCTCTCTAACTCAAAATTAGTTGGAATAATTCTTAACCTCTATGAGTGGAACATTGTCAGACAAAATTCGCCTATGTTGAAGTCCTCCATAAATCGAAAACTCTATAACTCAAATTTTTTGGTTTCACCTTTCAAGTTCGACCTACAGAGGTTCTACTGTATTAGTATTTTTATCATGCATGTATTATAAAAAATGTTAATTTAATACAGTTTTTTGTCTCTCCTGAAAACTAAGCAAGTCTGACTTGTGTGGTATTGCTAGCTAAGCGACGATATATGAGTTTGCACAAATATTTAAATATGCATATATGTTAGTTGTACATACTTGCACTGCACTCAAAGTATACAGCATATGTGGGTCATGCCCAATGCTGGCAGAAATACCTCCACTCTCACTATCCTGGCATGATGTTATAAATTCTATTATCTCTTCTTTTGGCATTCTGCAAAAATAAGATTTATTCATTTAACGGCATTAGTATGATCTTACCAAAGGTAAGACGGAGAGGACAGCACGAGTAGTGATGATGAGCATTGATGCACACCATTAAGGGCTTCTTTGTCACATGTTATACGCGTATATTACTAAACAATCATCAAAATTATGAAATTTTGATTTCATTCGAACACTACAATTTTCACGATAAAGGATAAAAATAAATAATTAAAAGTATGCTAATTACCTTGAAGATTGCCCCATTAATTCCATAGCGGTCAGGCTCCAATAAATTCCTGACATACGAAGATATTCGGTCATACAATATTCGTAGTCATCTTTATTCAAACCATAGCTGGCTAAATAATCTGAATGTTTTTGTAATAACAAACTCATTGGTCTGTCCTCTTTAAGAACTACGTCTTTTGTCGTGAAAGCCATTGTAAATTATATAAATAATAAAAATTAAATGCTTTGTTATGATTTACATTTGACATTCCTGACAGAAAAAGTTGACATGAATAATTCAATTTCATATAATTTAATGTCAAAAGTAACATGGTGTAACGAAACGTTAATTAAAATAAAACAAAAATTCATAGATATTTTTATGTAACTGTAAGACTATTAAACCTTTATATACTTTTATATATTTAATTAGAATGTGACAAGTAATGGTAAATATCTTAACTGTAGTATTATTTTAATAAAATGGTCTAAAATGGTTATTATTTTTGCGTTACGAGGAACAGTTTTAATGAGATTCGTTTTACAAAGGTGTTTGTCACTCTTTGAATTAATTAATTTATTTTAAAATTAAACACATTCATTTCTAATAAATAAAATTGTATAAATCGGTTACTAAAACATTGGTTAAATAACCTGAATTCATTTTGGTTTAATGTAGTATTTATATAAGCAATACACTACACTGTCGATAACGACGTTTATTCATTGTCAAGTGTTTAATGTTTTAGTATCACACACAAAAAAATATATTACCACAGACTAATAAGAGGATACTACGTATACATAGGTATTGTACATAACGGTAAAGCACGGACGTTCGAGACTCTCAGACATAAGATTACACTCTACAAGACTTGTATCCGTCCGATCCTAACATACAGTTGCGTAGTATTCGCCCATATGGCGAAATCAAACTTCAGCAAACGTTGCTTAATCGTTTTTTACGCAAAATAGTTAATTGCTCATGGTTCGTCCGAAACGAAGACCTCCATAAAGATATGAAACTTCCTTCGATCAAATCTTACGTCAAAACTCTCGTGAAGAACCTATTTCGACAGAGCGTCAAACCATCCGAACCCGTTATTAGCATGCGCCGCAACATATACCCCAGTCCCAGACGCCCCGAAGGCAAAACGTAGACCGCGGAACATATTTACCGACCATCATCATAATTCTTCTGCCCCTATCCTTACTCTGATGACGAAATAACGGTAGCTAACGCGTCATACCCGTCCGTCTCTTCAAGTCAAGCGTGTTTGCGCCCACGCCCGCGAAACCACCGTTCCCTCCATAGGGGACGGGCGGTTAACTTCGCTCCCGCACACCCGCCAAGACTACCCTCTCAAGCGGCAACTCAAGCCTAGGTCCGTTCCTCCGGCATGGAGCCCTTGAGCCAGCAACCGCTCGCGCGATACTGTGACACTGCATTCACTAGCTATCGACACACACACACACACGACACACTTTACACATGCACACCACTCAGGTAAATAGGTTCTGTAAGGGACTTTTTTTTCTTTTTTTGGCTAGTTTAGACAAAAATTGCTAAATCACTAAATACATATACACATGTTCCTTCCTTCCTCCCAGAAGGCAGGAACATGTATATTTGTACAGTTAGTTAGCTCGAATTTCTATGGATAGGGATTTAGTCAGATCGCGACTTTTTCGCATGATCGGCAACAGCCCAAGCCGAGGTTCGGCCACTTTGGCACCTTTGCAGCTTGTTGCCTTCCGCGCTCGCCTCCAAGCCCTGTGAAGCTTTCAAAGCCGCAACGGCTCCAGAGCCCCTAAGGCTAACAGAATAGTCAGTTGGAAAACAAAAAGGACGTTCGAGCGATTTGATCAGAGTTCCTTCTATGTACACGTTTATATAAATGTGCGTGCGTCGTTATTTTTATGTTTAGAAGCTGGCAAGCTTGAATAACTGAATTAATATTTATAGTTTGATGAAGTAAACTACATTTTACTTTAATTTATTCTGTCTGAGCTCTTCACTTCAACGCTAAATATGTAGATTTTTCTATGCAGGGTCAATTTAATATGATTTGATTCGGAATGAAGTTAATGTTAAAGTTTTTTTTATTATAATTTAGTTTTATGTGTATAGTAATTTCTTATAGAATACGAGCGTTTGTTTTAAAATAAAGTATTAGCTACATAATCTATATCTATGTAAACAACAAAAATGTTATGCTGTTCGTTGGTACGCGCATCATTTGAGACCGGCTACGGCTGGCCGATTTGGCTAATTTATTTTTTAAATGTATGATAATGCGAATAAAGGATTAATAAAAGAAACATTTGAAATTTTACCCAGAAAATCTTGAAAAACCTGAAATGGCATTTCGTATTAGATTTTTGTATGAAGACCATAATTGCATGACAGCGGCGGCTGATCCCGGATATCGATATTTCGGTGGTCGCCGTTATATTTGGGTTGTATTGTGCTTACCATCAGGTACAGTACAGTCAATGAGCCGAGATACTATAAAAAAAAGCGATTAGAACGACGGATATGCGTTATTCTTATATTGATTTGTTCGTTAAGGAAATGGAGAGTTTTCAGAAAAAAAAATCGGTATAGGTGGCGCTGTAGTCGAGTGATAGGACTGTTGGCAAGGACAAGACTGCAGGGCAAGCTGGTAATATATAAAAAAGATTTTGGTATGATAAACAACAACATCGTTTGACCAATCACCATGAAAGTTGGTAGATCTAAGTGAGAAAAGAAAGCATAGAGAAGGCTTTTATGCTATCCCTGAACGCGATAGGTGACTCTATGGTAGAGTTATCTATAGTATCTCTATTAAACCTACTTACACGTAAAATAAAAAATATATATGTGACTTTCTCTTTAACAAACTCAAGCTAAATTTTCGAATATTTCTTTAAGGATTAACTTCCAAAGAAAACTTAAAAATACGTATGACAAAAATAATATTCTTAGAACATTTAATTTATTTTCGTAGGAGGTACACTTATATTTGAAGTTTTTTCAGTTGAATAACTATTGTTATTTTAATATTTAAAATCTTTTAAAACTGTCTTTCAAAACAAGTCAATATGAGATGTCTCGTCGAGTTGCATTAAATGTAATAGGTATAACTTTGAAGTGAACACGTTGATAATTTAATCTGACGTAATAAGAGCGGCGAGGGTCACCGTTGAAAAGTTTTATCTGAATTTATTTGATGGATATACATTAATATTATATCCAACTAAGTAGTTTTGTCTTAAAATAGATTTTATTCGTATAAATTACTTAAATTTTTGGCAGTCTTTAGGACATATTGAAGTATAATTTTAGATTGTAATAAATATAAGCAGCTTAGCAGAGTGTATAATTATATCACCAGATTGTGAATGAAAACAAAAAATAACCTGCTTTTTGTTAACATTATAACACTTATTTTTTATATTAGCTAAGCAAAATGACTACACGTTACCCGATGAAAAGTGCGTTGGAGTCCAGAAATAATGGTGATCGCCGGTGACAAATTTTATTTGTGTAGCTGCAAAAGCGATATTTTTAAGAAATAAATTTCTTAAATCTAGTAAGTAATAAGACCACAACTATTTGGTATATAATAAATAAGGCAATAGGACAAAATAAGAAAAATGATAATTCGCTTAATTTAAAGGTTGAGGAAGTACATATTTTAAACCATTCAAAGGTAGCAACTGTTTTCCAGGATTATTTCACAAATGTAACCTTATAAGTAACAAAAAATATAATATCATCACCCCATGGTGCGCATCACTTTTGGAAAATCAGATTGCACTTATAAATTCTAAATTTTATTTTGCATCCATTAGTGCAGGTAAAATAACAAAGAATTGTAAATAATAAAACATAAAAAACACAAGACATTTGGGGAATATCAGTAGTAGTAGTCCAGTCCTTAATTGTCACTATTTCATCATATCTGGCTAATATATTTAATCAGTGCATAGAACAAGGAAATTTCCTTAATCTAATGATGATGAAATTTGTAAAGTAATTCCTCTGTTTAAATCTGGTTGTAGAAATAGTCTTGGAAATTATAGACTAATTTCTGTACTTGCGTCGATTAGTAAGATTTTCGAGAAAATTATGCTTAAGCAGCTAGTAGAATATTTCAAAGCACAAGAGATTTTGGATGGTCGGCAGTATGGTTTCCCGAAATTAAAATCAACCACTGACGTTGGTGCAACGCTGCTAAGTCATATATATTTAAAAGACGGCTGTCAGAAATTAAGTGTAAATGGCCGGGGCGATCTCCTCGGGGTCATTGGCCAGACTCGGCGTTCCTCAGAGCTCGATTCTGGGACCGTTTTTATTTCTTGTGTATATAAATGATCTACATCTAGTGGTTGAGAACAGTGCTGCTATGGTTTCTTTGTACATGACACTTCACTTATATTTAAAGTGAAAAGAATAGATTCGGAGGTTAGGCAAGTAAATAATGCTTTAGTTAAAATTTCTGTATGGTTTGCTCTAAATAATTTACTGCTAAATGCAAGCAAAACCAAATGTATGAGATTTGCCTTGCCCAATGTTAGGCTTGTTGATATTAGTATCAAGATAGAAGGGAATTAAGTAGCTTGATTCAAAATTATAGTGGGGTGTCCACATTAGAACCTTGGCGGGAAGGTTAAGTTCTGTTGCATTCGCTGTACCTAAGATTCACCAGTTAAACAATATTCACACTGACAACTTCGCTTACTTCCATAGTTAAATATTTTGCGGTATTTTGCTGTGGGGTTCAGGACACCATATTCATATTACAAAACCTCGCGAATCACTAAAGAACAAGTTCCTCCCAACACATTCTTGATAATATAATATATATGTTCGTAAAAACAAGCTTGATTTTGTCAAATACCAGCACAGTTTTAATACTAGAAATAGACATAAATTAGTCGTATTGTGTTTTAGACTTAGTAAGACTAATAGAAGCTTTTTAGGTAACAGTGTTAGGTTCTCTAATAAGATCCCGAAGCACATTACTGATTTGCCAGATAACGAATTCAAGAACCGTCTCAAGAAGGTTTTAATGTTAAAATTTTATTATAGGGTGGATCATTATGTAAATGATAGTGATGTCTGGAAGTGACTCCCTCTCTGTGAATCCATTAAATTATTAGTATGATTATTAACTGTAAACATCGTTTGTACAGTTGGAATTTAAAAAAAAGAAGATAGATAAGCCCGATCGAGTTTCTTGCCGGTTCTTCTCGATGACTGGGATGTTTTCCGAACCAGTGGTAGTGTTTGACGTTCAAAAGTGCCTTCTTGTCGCGTAAATTGAATAAAGTATTTCTTTGATTTTGATTTATTGGTCTACAGAAATATCTTTACATACCTCGTTTGAACAACCCGGTAATGTAGAAGGGCCGGAGGCGGCTACTCGTCACGGTAAACATAAGTAATTCCCAAGTTCTTTTTTCTTGCTGACTTGTATGCTACCGTGTAGCTTTGTGGTTTCGTATACCAGCCTGCGTGGTTCTGTAGCGAATTATGTTGGACAATAGTATTAATATCCCTTGTGAATGCCCCATTACTAGGCGAAGATCTTTTCCCAAAATAATATATAAATAATTACCATGTCACGTCCCGGCTTCTCATCACAGGTTTTAAATGCAGACACATCTACTGGGATCTAGCCAGGATTTTATTCAGGGGGCAGAAAGGTAAGGAAAAGCTTATAAATATTATGCATACCTACTATTACAAGGATCAGCTTCCTCTTCTACCAACACGTCATATTACATGTCGAATTATTTCGATGTGATTATGGAATCGAAACTAATGACTCAGTATTCGTACCATTGACTTTACTATTGACCCGCACACTTTTGGCTAAGCACGATAGCAACAGGTTGTGCTTTGTGATCGCACGCACCTTATAAGCAGGCAACGACCGGCTGAAAGACACTCTCGCTCGAGTTATCGGATCGTGAAATCTTTAGTTAATAAGTCGACTACAATAAACACTATTCCTGAGTGGCGTCCCATCTCGCCCATCTCGCTGCAGCGTTACTTTCTCTAGAAATACTTGAAACTCCTCTGACATTGACTGCAAGTTGCCCGTTAAAAGTAGCAACACTTATACTTCTCCAACCAGACTACTACGTTTAATGCTGAAGTATTTGTGTTGCGTCTGCGTGCTATTCAAGTCAGCCAGCGGTTTGCAAACACTCTACTAAATAACATTTATTATAATGTATAGTGAAATTTTTTTCTAATTATTTTTATATAATTAAGTACTAATAATAACAACCACTTCATTAATAATTACTTTATAAATAACAAATATATATTTAACTAACAAACCCTAAGTCTAGCGCTGCTGTACATACATTTTATAGATATAGATGAACAAAAAAAAAAAAACAAAAAAAAATTGTTTATGTAATCTTTACGCGCGTTTGAAGTAAAACTATTTAGACTTTTAGCAGATACTACATTATTCTAAAATATAAATGAATCGTGTTAGAATCTAGAATATAATTCAACGTTATATTTATGTACATGGAATAAAAATATATTTTTCTTTCCGTTCTTTGTGTAATGAAATATGTAAACTAATTTTTGGATTTCGAAAGGTTCTCTAATTGGTACATAGTGACTAACATGCACATGGGCATAAATCCGTCATAGTGACTCTTTTTTAGCTTGCAGGCGAGACATGACAGCGGCGACCTCCAATGGGTTGCCGATTTCTCGGTTGTCGCTGTTGTTTTGTTTTGGGATTGTACTGTGCTTATCTTCAATCGCAGTGACGTCATTTTAAAGTTTATTAAAAAAATTGTCGAAAAGTATTTAAATGTTAAAGATTTTTTTTCATATAATAGAATTGTATAGTCTCAAAGCAATTTAATAGTTTGTAACTTGCAGTTAAATGACAAAGGAGGAAAGTTGAAGCATACCTATTTGCGAGCAGCATTTCAGAATATTATAAAGAGAATTGAAAACGTTTGTAGTATTTCATACTCCTGGAACGGCTGGAGCGTGAAATACAAGTTTCTATACTAATATTATGAAGCTCATATCTCATGAGATGGTTTGTTTGTTTGTTTGAATGCACTAGTCCCTGGAAAGTCTAGCCAGATTTGAAAAACTCTTTTTGCTAATTATTGGGGAAGGTTATAGGGTAAATAACTTGACGTAAAGGCCAAGGATTGGAGCAGGAACCATAAACGTGAAGGAATCTGGCAAGCTGTATGCAAGTACGGGAAGTAAGAACAATGCCTACACGGGTGCCATGGTCGAGAGATGGTTGGATAAATATAACACGGGTGAAAAACCTTGGGGCAAAGCTAGAATGTTATAATCTACTCTAATGACAGCTGCACTAGTCAGTATCCCACTACTATTGGTGTGTTACCATCTTGTGCCACATTGTCACTTAACATCAGGTGAGATGATTTTTTCCGACATTTTCAACAATCATAGTTATATTTCAGCTAAGTTAAACAAAACCGTAATAAATTATACACCTAAACCTCCCTCATGAATCACTCCGTCTATTAAAGAAAACTGTATGAAAATTCGGTAGTTTTTGAGTTCAGGCAGACAGATAGATGCGGGGGACTTTATTTTATAAATATGTTTAGATAACCTTCCACAATAAATATAATAGGCGATAACATTTCAAATTTGAGTTGTAGTTCCACACATTAGCGCGTTCAAAAAATCTATTACTTGAGCTCTATGCTTATAACTAGCTGTGTCCCATGGTTTCACCCGTGTAAAATTTATTCGACAAACTAGGCCGTGGCACTGTGCCGTCGGCAATGAGCCCGTGTAGCCAGGCCTATCATTGTTCAAGAGCTTGCTTGACGTTTACAGTCTAGTGACTATTTTTTTTTATCGTTATAGGTTTGGCGTAGTGGCCACAATCTCACCTGATGTTAAGTGACGATGTGGCCCAAGATGGTAACACGCTAAACCTAGTGGAACTTGAGGGTGGTAGCTAGCCAGGCGGGCATTAGAAAATGCCCTACCACCATGCTATGGTTTCCTCACGATGTTTTCCTTCACCGAAAGCTCAGGCTCATTGTAGGGATTCGAACTCACGTCAATCGACGCGAAGTCGTACACACTACCACTGTGCCATCATCGCTTCAAATAATACTAATAATAATACTAGTATAATAATAATAGGTACTATATATAATATAATGTACTAGTGTATTATATGTGTAGTGTATTATATATATATAGCCTATACTATTGTATATATATATATATATATATAAATATATCAGCAGTGCTCAAACTTAGAGCGTTGGCGATCTACGACAAAATATTTAGCTAACAAGTGATCGATTGCCAACCTACTAAATTTTCTTTTTGAATAATAAAAAATACAATGTTTATGAAATTTGGGTACAGATGCTATACTTTTGTGATGTATATCGGAAATTATATATAAATATGAAATCCGGCTACGCGTTGCTGTGGCTCAGTTTTTTTGTATTCGATCGCTACCTAATTTTACAGGATCACCCGCTGGGTTAATTTGAAGATTGTCTGAAAATTTAATCAAAATCGCTCCAGTCGTTTTGGAGTCCATATAATCATCCATTTTTATAGATATAGATAAAAGATACATAATTTTAGATATGTTGCTTGAATATAATTAGCCGCCGCAAAACTTGTAAGCAAATTTATACTTTTCAGAAACTGCAGCGATCGGTTTAAAAACTCTTCCGCTCGACTGTTTGGTCAACCCTGGCATAGGCTAGATAAATAGGCCAGATTCCTAATGAATCTGGCTATCATTTACAAAAATATTTTTTCAAATCCGACCGGTAGTTCCAGATATAAATGCGTTTAAACAAACAAACAAAAAAAAATTCTGTATTCCTAGTACATAGATTAATATCATTTCGAATAACAAAGTTAAGTAGAAATTTGAATATATTTCATCTCAATAAACTGAATTATTCAAAATACCTAGTCTGGCCTTTAACGTCGAGTTATCTATTTAAAAACAAAACGTCAAAAACGTAACAAAGTGATTACAGAGTTTTATTAGTGCCATAATTTTACAGCGAAATGATAAGCGAGTTCGCTTTATCGTGATCGACAACACAAGGGGCAATAAACAATGATGTTGACCCGCCGATAAAATGTTTCCTACTTACTATAAAACCGTGTATACACTTACGATAAGAAAAAATTAACATATTCATTATACACCAGGCAGGGTCGGATTTAATGTTGAGTAGCCCCGAGGCAACGAAAAAGTGGAGGCTTCGTATAATTTGGAATGTAAACCTATAATACAAATAAATAAAATTGAAGTGTCCGTTTGTTATGTCAAAATAACAGTTATTTACTAAATACTTTTTTCAGTTATAGGTTTTGGCATAATGGCCACAATCTCACCTGATGTTAAGTGACGATGTGGCCCAAAAGTAAGCCGATATACAAAAAACTAGCTATGCCCCACGGTTTCACTCGTGTTAAATTTATGTCGTATAGCAATTCTCCATCGCGTCGACATCGCACCTGCATGCAATCCATCTAGCCTACCGTTTTTTTTACTTTGCGTATTTGCCTAAGTATAGTTTACCAGATTCCTTGACGTTTACGATTACTGTCTCGCTCCTTAAAGTCGTAGCGTGAAGTTATGTAGCATACTAGCAACATATAACTTTTTTGATTTACGCGGCGCAAGTCTGTCAAGCTCCCAGTCAGTATGATTTTTTTCCGACATTTTCAACAATCATAGTCATGATGTGCCCCAATATGTTGAGATATATGAATAAATGTTGAGATGTGGCCCAAGATGATAACACGCTAAACCTAGTGGAAGACTGGTTTTCAAGTGCAGCTGTCGGAACACACCTAATGATGCTTGGCGACAGATTTTCAACTTGGAGGTGGTAGCTAGCCAGGCGGGCATTAGAAAAAGCCCTACCACCATGCTATGATTTCCTCACGATGTTTACCTTCACCGAAACCTCAGGCTAATTGCAGGGAATCGAACTCACGTCAATCGACGCGAAGTCGTACACACTACCACTGAGCCATCATTGCTTGCATTCATTTGTATGAAGGTATGTATACAAGGCACTTATGACAAAAAAAAAAAAAATTTTGTCTGCCTGTGTTTGTTCCGGCTACCCTCGGAAACGGTTAGACCGATTTTATAATATAGCTGATTTTATAAAGACTAACCTAAGCTACTATTATTTAAAAAGAAAAAATAGGGCTCCGCACAAATAAAATAATAAGCCTTTGACTAGCCGTATTAGATGTTTCACATCAAAAAGTGCTTCGTGAATATGATCTTTTTCTTTGTTGGCACGAGCGTTATTTTGTCTTATAAATGAAAAAACTCATATTTTAGTCTCTCTCGTGTGGAATCATGGGACTTAAGCCCCTATTGCGGTCTCCTGAATTCAGTTCTGTTAGCAGGTAAAATATTTTCTGAAGCGAACTTGAAAGTTTATTCTCGTTAAACATAGTCAACAATTTATTGATCAGTAAATTAGTTTTTATTAATGTTACTAGCTGTGTCCCATGGTTTCACCCTTGTTAAATTTGTTTGACCAATACTCCAACTCACCGTCGCGACCAATGCATCCGTGTAGCTTATGATTGTTCTCATTTCCCGTACTTGTCTACAGCTTGCCAGATTATTTAACGCTCATAGTTACTGATCCACCCCCTAGAGTCATAGCGTGAAGTTTTCAAATTTGATTGTTAGTTCCAGAATAATGCGTCCAAAAAAACAAATTGTCGAGCTTTATAATATAAGATAGCTTTTGAAATCTGCAAACAGTCTGCTGTCCGGAGAATGGACTATTCAAATTTAATATTTGATCCTCATTCATAGTAAATTACTGATTTAACATACAACACATAATTGCTTTTAAGGTGAATCCTCTTATCTCGCTTGTGAAATGGAAATATCAGCTATTAATATTAAGGTCACTTTCTATCATGATATTTTATCACAAGAAATTTTGCTATTGAAATGGACCAATTGTTATGTTTATATGTATATCTTTACATACTTCAAAAGGTCCTAAATGTAGAGAGACTAAATAAAATGAATTCAGCGAGCGCGCTGTTTTCATAACTTTCTTCAAAATCTTTATATATGATTTCTTAAAGGTGTTTTTTTTTGTGGCAACACTATACCTTCCTTAATTCTTCATAAATTAATTATTCAAACAACATTTGAAAGCTTATATTTTCCGCTAACGACTATAAATAGACAAATTAATGTTTCTGTTAGAAAAATGGCATTCCGAAAAAAAGATATTCAACAAACATGTAGGAGACATCATCTAAGAATGTGTTTTTTTTATCCTATGTCGGAAAATGACTGTACAACATCTGATGCTAAGACGGTACAGTTCACGAACTTCATCGGCAGTCGTCGATGTCATGCCTGTTCACGCATCGTTTAAAGGATCCAATGTCATAGGAAGAAGGAAACAGATATGCTGGAAGACTATTCCACATCTTCACGGTACGGCAAAGTCAAGAGTTAGCGAAATTCTTCGTTCGTGCAAGACTTCATGACCAGATCGCGTGGTTCTGTAGTGGAATGTAGATGATGGGATAAGTTCAAACAATTCTTTAGAACATTCACCATGATACAGACGATAAATACCCTTAGCGAGACAATATCTCTTCGCAATTGAAGAGGTTCTAAATATTTAATGACCTCAGTATCATGCACAATGCGGCTGTTGTTTGCATTCTATATGGTACGAAATATTTGCATGAGTCAGCTAGTCTACTTATATATAAAAATACATATGTGTATGATGTATGTTCCCTATGGGCTCTAAAACGGGTGGATCGATTTTGATGAAATTTGCAGACAATCTTCATATTAGCCCAGCGGGTGAACCTGTTCGGTAGCCATTGGATAAAAAAAAATCTGAGCCTCAGCAACGCGTGGCTGGGTTTGCTAGTAAAATATAATAATATTGATAAATATGTAACATCATGTTTTTTAAAGAAGTTTTTCGAACCGGCGTTAGTGTTATTAACGCTCACAATAATTTGATATCAAAATTAATTTCACCAAGATCTAAGTGTTTATTGTATTATACGAAACTACATGCTTCAAAGCGGCGTTTTGGAACGCATTAACACAAAACTGTCGTGTGTCATAGCAATTACGTTGTTGTTAATGGATTTATCGTTGGGTACACAGCTTAACAATATGTTTTAATAACCGCTTGATATCAGCGGCGTGCTCCGGCGGCAGTGTGTTCTCACTGTGCTCGTTCGTGCTTTGTGTTGTGTTTAGTTAGTGAATTTGTGATCATATCAAGGTATGTATTTTACGGGTTTGTTTTCCTTTTTCATTAAACCGATGCAGACTGAACCGGGAATGCAGACTAAAGTAATTAATGCATCATCCTAAAATATAGTGTTTTTAATTTTTATTTTAAATTGTTTAAAGTTGGTCCGGCTCCGACATACCTACATTTTTGTGATTTAATGTAATTTACACCCTTATTATTAAGAGGTGAAATTTGTTAGTATTATTGTAGGAGGTAATCTCTGAAACAACTGATAAGATTATAAATGCTTTCACTAATAGGAATCTAAATACCTCTGAGGGCTGTTGTTGTTATTGTTATAAAATTTTGTGTAATAATTTGTCACGGGCGGTTATAACTTAGTTTAGTATAGTAACGTTCTTGTTTCTGAAATTAATTTTATTTTATATAAATAATAAATATTCAGATGATTGTTTAATTTTTACATTAGGTTGTCGTATCTTTCGAAAAACAGAGTACACTGAATTGTGGAAGAAATACCGTACCTACGTTTAAGTTTGGAAGTCAACGGAGATATATGATGACAATTTTATTTTCTTATATTATTGCTTGTATAAATTCTACCAAACCCACGGCTTTTTTTTTAAATCACAGAAACACTAAATTTGTGTGTATACAGAAAAATTATACCCAAGTTTCGGGATGGTCTTGAGTTGCCATATTTTTTTAATTCATTAACTTAGCGTTTTTTGGCACTATATTATGTAGTATTGGTTGCATTTTCTGCGACATTAGTTTGGTTATTGTGCATAAGTTTTTCTGCGACGTCAAAAGATTAAGAAAATGAAGAAAATTTTTTTTTTTTATATCTTTGGATTATGTCAGAGTGTTTATAGTAATGTTTCACATTTCAGTAAGTTTACACACCTGTATTGAATTTGTAAAGATCCGATTACACAAAGCATGTAGGTTTGGTAAAATAATACTACAGTATTAAGTGAGACATCGCCTTTGAAGTCTCGCGAAATAACCATTCCGTCTAGTATAGATATACGTTGGTATACCAACCACATGGGTTGTCACATATTATTCACATGTCCCTTTGCTGGTTAAAAGGCTCTCGCTATAATTCCTATAATATAAATTATATAGCTAGCTATAATATCGTTATAATATAAATTAAAAAGAATATACTACTCCGTTTTATAGTAGGCATTTTTATAATAAAAATAAATAGTATTAAAGAAGATACGAAAATAGGTTTATTCTTAAAAAATGGATGGTATTTAATTGAAATATTTCTTTCATAAGTTATCGTTAACAGGTTTTTCGAAAGATTCCTGTGAATTGAATGTAAATGGGCTCCTGGCAATTGTGAATAGTTTTGAACGAAATACTTTATAAAGTAACAAAAAAATGTTCAACCTGTAATAACGTGTCCCAAGCGAGTGTATGACAGTTGGCTGGCACTGGTCCTTCTTTTGCCCAGTACGATTTCTCTGTCTTTCTACACCGTTGGCCAACTGTATATTTTTTTGACTGTGATAATACTGTTACGTACGTGGGTAAAGAAAATGCCGTAATATTTCCTGTAAATAATTTATTCGTACTCAGTCACACAAAATTCAAACAAACTCACTGTACTGATTTTCACTGTACTGTGGTCGTACTTACAGTATCTCTGTCTATGGTCCTCTTGCTGATTTCTTCCTTTTTATCGCTTGTTCTTTCCACATCGTTGCCAAAAACAGAACTTTCCTGGCTCTTTTTTTCGGACTGACTACATTTTTAACTGAAAGAATTCTGAAGCCTCAGAAGGCTTTTACAGTTTCATCGGGCTTAGGGGCCAGTGCTTAAGTCTATCAGCCGCGAAAGTGAGGCAACAAGCTCCAAGGGCGCTAAAGTAACCAAACCTCGGCTTGAGCTATTGCCAATCATGCGAAAAACTAAAAATAAAAGGAGCGTCGAAATCACTAAAAATTGCCTCGAACTTTACGTCATTGTTTAAAAGGGGGAGTGTTCTTTTTTAGATAATTATTTGTCGGATTACACCTTCAGAGCGATAAGCTTTGTAAGTATGAGTAAATGCAAAGTGTTTTAAAACCTGCGAATACATGTTCTGGGTACATTCTGGACGTTTTATTTAAGTATATAAACGATCCGTTTTCCGAGCCAGGACAGTTCTGTTTTGAATAACCAAGCAATACAAAGGAAGAAATCTGCAAGAGGACCATAGAGTAGTGTAAACAAGACGTACTGTACAACCACAGTATAGTGAACAACTATATAAATAGTAAATTTATTTTAATTTTGTTTCATTGAGTACGATTAAATTATTTATATAAAATATAAGGGAAGGGCATTTTCACTACCCATGGATATAACTATATTTTACTTATTTCTGCAACAAAGCAGCAGTGTTCTCGCTGTTGTGTTCCGATGCGAAACGTTTTCGTTCTAACTCAGTTCCTAGGGGAAGCGATTTATTTGTGGATTGACCTCGAGTTAAGATTTCAGTTCTTATTGAAATTGGTAAAGGCTGCAGTGACCATTTAAAATCGAATAGCTTGGATACCTGTTTGTTATTATCTTGTCAAAAAATTAATATCGTAAGATTTTTTTAAAGTTGTCTGATTTTCCTTATTATTTTCTTAAATGCTTATAAAATGAAAACTAGACAATTAAACATTAAACTAAGTTAGGGATAATTTAACATCTGCGCAAGTAGTGTACGATAAAATTAACTCTTACATGGTGCATACCACGCACAATTTAATGTGAAAACATTTCTAAAATACAAACCGATATTCATGACGTACTAATATTCACCCAATCTTTACAATATTCCAACTTGCAGCCTAAAAATTAATTCATAACATATTATGAGATTTGAGAAACATAGAATTACGCTTGGAACATTTGTAACATCACTGCATAATAATGAATGAAAAACATAATTATGAATTTATATCACTGCTAAAATGCTATTTTTTTTCATATATTATAAAACCTATTTGTCATATGATGTTATGATGATGAATCCTAGATTTGTAGAACTTATTAGTTTTTTTATATATGACGCCGAGAAGCTATAAAAAGGTAATTTGCGAAAACATTGGTACTTGTAGCAGTCAGAAAATTATGCATCAATATTGTGCACAGTAATCTTAAAATATTTCAGGTTATCATAAATACAACAAAGTAGTAAGTATTCTTCATTAATAAAAAAACTGTTTAATAGTATGACAACTTAATATTTTTATATTTAACCAGAAAACAAAAAAGTTATTCTGTTCCAGTTCGGTTTTTATTTTAATATTGAAATAATATAGATTTAACATCAACTCAAATGCTATCATCAAATCGAAGGAGAATTGGATTAAGTTTGCGACTGAAAACCGTGCTGTCGCATTGACGACGTCCGCTTAACTACTTGAATTATTTATGAGGGACTCTTCAATACAACGCGACAGGCGTTTAAAGGAATCAATATAAATATAAATATATATTTATAATATAAAGCTCAAGACTCAGGAGATCGTTTTTTGAACTCGCTAATCTCTGAAACTACCAAAATGCTGTCGGTATTGTGGTGACCGTCGCCTGCCGATTATTTTAAAGACAAAAATACTTATTATTTTATTTATGTGTAACCCTAATACTCTTTCTAAAATAAAAGTAACTTAAGTTATCCCTTATATAATCAGCTATCTGCCAGCGAAAGTCCCGTCAAAATCGGTCCAACCGTTTCCGAGATTACCCGGAACAAACAGACACAGACAGACAAAAAATGTAAAACTTGGTTTTTTGTTATAAGTACCTTATATACACTTTAATATGCATTTAGTGTAAACCTGTTATATAGACGTTACCGACACTTCAATTTTTGTATATAGATCACTGAGGAAGGTTATATATAGGCTATATGACTTCACGCTATAAGCCTAAGGCGCGGAGCAGTAATATTAACGTCAAGAAATCAGGCAAGCTCTAGGCAAGTACGGGAAGTGAGAACAACGATAGGCTACACGGGTGAAACCGTGAGGCACAGCTAGTTAATAAATAGAAATACTTACCAAGTATTTAATTCAGCATTCAAAACAAAAAAATAACAGTATTAAATCCTATTTAAAACTATTGATTCATGTAACACAAGATAACACTCGGTTATTATAAATTCTTTTATGTTATCAAATAACAAACAGGTATGCAGTCCGCCTAATGTTAGTGGTCACTGCAACCTATAGCTATTTAAAAACAACTTTAACAAGCACCACAATCTTAACTGACGTCAGTGACTAAGTTACTACTGAAAACTGAGCTGAAACTCAACGTGTGTTAGTTAGGGTTGCTAGATGGAAAGTCTGAAATATAGAGGCAAAGTTTAAAAAAGTCGGGATTTTAGGATTATTCTTGGGACAAATAAAATTACAAATCAAAATGTTAGGTACATTTTTTTATTAAAATAATGACAAAAACTTATCTTTTTTAGCACATTAAGATATAAGAGCATTCATAATATAAATAACTTATAATTCCTACAAAAATATGAATGCGAAAATGGGGCCAAGTTCGGTAGAAACGACGTAGTCGGTTTTAACCTATAAAAGAGCTGGGATGTAATGGGTGCCTAGTTCCATTATAGTTCCGTTAATTATAGCTGTAGGAATGTACGTTTCTCAATTCATTTACAAAACATTCTGTTACTTACAACTTGCAACTTACAACTTGGCAAGTCTAAATTGTCAATACATTACGATAAAAAAATTTGACTCCTATATTCAGAAGTTAAAATTTTCCTATATGTAGAAGTAAATATTTATTGACAATTAAAAATTCCTAAATTAGAAATCTCATATTAAAGAAACTAACAAATTGTTTTGAAAATGAATGCAGCTTTTGTGCGTTCACGAGACATTTTTGCGGAATTTTATCTGAATATACAGCACGAGCTATTTTTATCTGGCAATCGAGACTGTTATAAGTCATAACTTATGCCATGAGAGACGTTGTGAAATACACGTGGTAATTTTAAATTTAATTTTTAAATTACACAAGAGTCTGTTTGTCGGGAAATTTAGTATTTTTTCGGGACTCTGGACATGATATGAAATGTCGGGACAATCCAGACGTGTGCGTGTTGTGTGCGTGTTTTCAAACATAATTATAAACCGTATGTTCGTTTTATTTAAAAACTATTTCAGTTGGACATCGTCTTGTTTATGACATTCCTAATAAAAATGTATACAACTAATATGTGGAAAGTACCATATTCTAACAATCTGTTTAATTACATGACAACTGAATAATTGTTTGAAAAATATACGTACGATCAGGTAGCTAGTGATAATGTGTATTTAAATTGTTACAGATGTCAAATGAAGCCGTGCCCAAAGGTGAGAAGGCGCTCTTGCGACAGGCCCGTGAAAGGTATCTATCGAAATTCGGTCGAGAACCAACCGTAGCAGCGAGCGCTCCAGGACGCGTCAATCTCATCGGTGAACACATTGACTACTGCGAAGGCTTTGTTCTGCCTGTTGTAAGATGTTTTTCTTTATTCAGCTGTTAAGCGAACTCCCGTACAATTCTTGTCTTTTAACATGTTTTGAATATTATATTTATTAAATAAATAAATTAACGACGACAGGTCAACAAAATGGTTTAAAATAGTTTTGGAGCATAACTCATATTTTTCCCTGCAATGAGCCTGAGCTTTCGATGAAGGAAATCATCGTGAGGAAACCATAGCATAGGTGCAATAGGTGTGTTCCGGCAGCTGTACTTGAGCGCCAGTCTTCCACTAGGTTTAGCGTGTTATCATCTTGGGCCACATAGTTACGTACGTAACGAATAGTTGGAAAAAAACTCATTAATAAAAGATAAGCCCAATCTAGTTTCTAGCCGGTTCTTCTCGGTGACTGGGATGTTTTCCTAACCGGTAGTAGTATACTAGTGTTTCACGTTCATAAGAGTCTTCTTGTGGCCTAAATTGAATAAAGTATATTTTGATTTTGTGTACAATACAAAAACAACAACAACCACAGACAGATCTGCATCCATCGCTAGTCGTTGGTATTGCTATCACGCTGGCCTTCAAGCTTCTCTGTAGCAGGATACAAACTGGCTAATCCCGAGAATCGACTAACCAATGTATAGTTAATGTTACGGACTTATCACTAAGTAAATGGTATTCACGTTCCAGTTGTGTACAGATCCCTACCTCCCCGCTTGGTCAATGAGTCGGCTACTGATTAGGCTGATGCTGGAACGCAACAAGTCTAGTGTCTCACTTTTAGAGGTGTTACACCTAGTGCATGGTGGTCACGATTCAGTCGGACAATATTACGATAGAGCAAAAAAAAACATACAAATATTGTTTTATAGATTCTCAAAAGAATTTCATGTATATTTCAAAATTCCAGACTATCCCGTTCTTAACGCTGATAGTGGGAGCGCCAAACGACATAGAGGAATGTCGCGTGTTATCAGTTCTAGCGACAGGCGAAGAACTGGAGACTACTTTTCCATCACCTAGTAAATCGCCACTAACACCGGGCCCACCGTGTTGGGATAACTACGTTAAGGGTGTTGTTGCCAATTTTCCTGGTGAGTTAGAGTTTACTATAAACTTTGAAATGAGGATCGCTTAATGTAGTGTGAAATCCACAACACTAACTATAAACACGCAAATATAATAAGCCGTGTGTTTAATACGATTTACATTAGTAACATCTCAGGATCATCCTATTTATAACTCTCTTATAATAATACCAGCCTGTAAACGTCCCACTACTGTGAGAAGATCTTATTCCGAGGGAAGGCACGGACTTAATCGCCACGGTAGACCACGAAGTATTAGCGGTTTCAATCGCAAAGAAAACCATAGTTCTATATTTTTCCAAGAACATTTCTCAAGGGTTCAGGTTTCTTCACAATGTTTTCTTTCATCGTTAGTATTACCAATTCAAAGTAGTATTTTTTTCAACGTAGTACGGCAAGGTGACGCACAGTACAATCCAATAACATCGGCAACCAACGTAGGATCTACAAATAAATCGCCAGTCGTTGCTATCAAACCGGCCTGTTCAAATGTCTCTTCAAGTTATGTTTGAAGGACTCCATGTTGTAGAAAGGAGAGAACACACAGGCCGGGAGACAGTTCCACAGCTTCACAGTAGGTACGGCAAGCATAACCTGGAGCAAAATTCTTTGTTCGTGTCGAGATGGAGGTTACCAGAAAACTGTGGTAAACTGTTAACACCCAAGGTAAAAACCGCTCACAATGATTCGCTGTGACGCGTTGGGATTCAGCTGAAGCTAGTGTCTATCAACTTAGCGTTTTTACCTATGTACAACTAGCGTGCGCCTGCGGCTCCGCATGCGTTTGTTACGCAATAGTTATTTTTATCCCGTAATTTTACTTTTACTCTATTACTGACAATTCATATAGCCTATCAACTGAGAAATTACATATACTCCTCGTGTACAAATTTTCATCAAAATTCGGTTAAGAATTAAATGAAATCATTTTTTTATTTTTTTAATAATATTATAATTAATATATAAAATTCTTATAGCCTATCAAATTGACCAATACCATGAGCCTCCCAAGTATAAAATTTTATAGGAATCGGTCAAGCATTTTTTGATTTAAACCCGGACATAAAAACTACACAGAATTAAAAAGACGGACTATAGTATAGGTATTATTTTTAAAATGGCAACGGTTACCATGGCAACGCTTAACATATCAAAGGTTAAAATAACATAAGTTACCAAATAAATAAATAAAATAATAAATATGTAAACTTTCATCCCCTATTTATACACTGTGCTGATACAAGTGTTTTTATTTTATTTTGTTTTTATTTTTTATTAAAAGTTCTAACTAGTTTAAGTTAAAAGACAATGTTTGCACCTCATACAAAAGGTCAAACCCCTTATTTTCACCCTTAGAGGTTGAATTTTCCAAAATCCGTTCTTAGTGAGCGTCTACATCGTGAAAGGAGTAACTAAGCTACATTTCAAGTCAATCGGAGCTATAGTTTTAGGGATGGCGTGATGAGTGGTATTTCCCTTTTATATTACTTATAGATTACCTAAAAAAAATCTGGTAATATTTGTTTTAATCAAAACCAATTTTGCTCTGAGCGTGTTCTCTTATACTTCAGCCACGATACTACTCATGCACTCATAATTTGGTTATAAACTATAAATTTTATATCCATTCATATTAAAGTTAATAAAGATATGGAATCAATAAAGTGCTTAAAGCTAATAAAACAATAAATGATTATTTACTGATATGATAAAATTACCGCTAATTATACCATCATTATTAACGTAACCTTTAAGTATATGTGTATATCTATCTATACCTACAACGTGAATGTATTAATGTAGGCCATTTAATATATAAGAAGCAATCGTAATTTTTTGGAAAACTGCACAGGGCCATCTATTTTTAGAGGACGGTAACGCCATTGTAGTTGATGTTCATTATGAGGATTATTTCGTTAAAATTCTTTTTATGAAATTGTACTTTATTGAAGTGTTTTCATAAATTTTGATTTAATTATTATAAAAGCATTATTATTCGAACTGACTATACTATTGGCCAGGATGCCTTTACAGCTTCACCGAGCTTGTGGATGAGCGCAGTAGGCACTTAGCCAAAGAAAAAAGGGCATCAAGCGCAAGGTTGCCAAAGTGGCCAACCTCGGCTTGGGCTGTTGTATATACAATCATTGTAAGCTAACTAGAATTCGATCTAACTAACTATACATACATGCATGTCTCTTGCCTTCTCGGAGGAAGGAAGAATCATGCGTTAGTAATCTGTTAATTTGATGTAAGTCTAATTAGCCAAAAAAAAAAAAAGAAAAGAAAGGTCCTTTACAGAACCTATGTACCTGAGTGGAATGCAGGTGTGAAGTGCAGTGTAATGAGTGTATGTTGGTAGCTAGTGAGTGCAATGTCACTGTATCGTGCGAGCGGCTGCTTGGCTCAAGGGCTCCATGCCGATAGATCAGACCTAGACTTGAGGGCGGTCGTGGTGGGTGTGCGGGAGCGAAGTTAACCGTTCGTCCCCTGCGGAGGGAACGGTGGGTTCGCGGGCGTAGGCGCAAACACACTTGGATTACGGGAACGGACGCGTAGAATTCGTTGGTTTTCTCGATATCGTTATCGGAATAAAGAGATTTAGCGGTCGGCGTTTATACCGTTTATAAACGGGGATTCTGTCTGGGGTGTAGTTCGCGGTTGGTTTTGACTAATGGATTTCGATGGTTCGAAGCGCTCTCGATATATTTTCTAGTGAGATATTTCACATATTTCCCAGGGAAGTCCCATATCCCCATGGAGGTCATTGTTCCGAACGAATGCAGGAGGATCGAGTAGGTGGCAGAGAATCTGATTTTGGACTCTTTGCACCACTTTCATCACGGTCCCGCGACTGGTGATCTCCTAGTTTACCTCACACACTGATGGGCTTCAGCCATTGAGAGTCAAGGTGAGGCATTGGCAGTCAACCTAGATATAGCGAAAGCGTTCGATCGGGTTTGGCACCGGGGTCTTCTATCGAAGTTGCCATGTTACCAGTTGCCCGAGGGTTTGTGCAAATGGGTTGCTAGCTTTCTATGCGGCAGACTCATAAGGGACGTAGTAGACGGTAGATGCTTCGAAAGTATGGACATAAATGCTGGCGTCCCGCAAGAATCCAACTATTACCAATACCATACTATTTCCAACGCTATATTTGTTGCATATCAATGATATGCTATTGCTATATGCATTGACGGCATTCATTGCTATGCAAATGGCAGCACTGGAGACGCACTTTACACGCACATCCCTTGTTCCGTTGTGGAAAAATGTGTGAACATGTTGTGTTTGAAATCGATAATAAATTATTCAGAGTTTCCGTTTGGGGTGGAGATAATTTAGTCAGAGATTTAACCCTACCAAGAAACAAGTATGCGCGGTCACCGTTAAGAAAACGCCATTTACTGTGGTCTTACAATTCCTGGACAAATCCCTAACCATCTCAAAGAGTATTGGAATCCTAGGTGTCGACATATTCAGTTTCTGTATTTTTCCTTTTTTAACTTCATTGAAACAAGATCCGTGACGCGTCATTGGACTTTTTTTGTTGCCAATTTTTATTTATGGATTATTAACAACTAGATTAACAATTTATAAGCAGAGCAGCATAGGAAACTATTAACCTATAAAAATTATCACGTTTAAACATCTGTTATATTAGAAAATAATATATAGTGTATGTATATATAATAATGAATAATACAAAAATAGCAAGAATATACAGACTTACTAAACAAAAACCAATACCTTTTATGTATAATACAGTTTGTTCCTAAATAGTTTTTATAGAAAACTGGTGATTTATCGATAAATATTTATGTGTAAAAATTGTCTTCTAAAACCGAAAACGTGACATCGAGATTGTATTTTAAATTATTGTCCACCAGACAGGATCATGCTGTAAGTATAGGTTATACAAAACTGTATATAAATGAGGTAATTATAACAAACAGCAAACTTTCAGGCTAAAATGAACTTTTACTTAGGTATATATCACTATAATGTGAAAATATTTCTGAATTGTTATAGAATTATTGTTTTCTGATGCAATAATAAAATTATTGGATAACGATAGCGGTAAACTTTAATGTAATGAATGCAGTCACAGCGGCTATAATTTTTAATACTACGTATAAATTATTTTAGACGGACAGTTATTATTATAACATTTAATAAAAATTGTTTTACGTCCTTTTTTTTTCGAATAGACGTTAAGTGCCCACGACTACGGTTATGGAGAGTGTCTCAGGTGGCTCAGTCTTAAGCATGCTGGGTTATAGGATGCGACAATTATGTCCAACTGGATAGCGACTACAATGCACTAGGTGTAACAACCATAATAATAGCACGCTTAGTCGTCTCGTGATCTGGGACAAGCCGGGGTATAGTCCTCGTTCGTAACTTAGCAGGTTCAAGTCTTAAGATGTTATTTATTTAATCCCACTGTAAACCCAAAAATAAAATGATGATTAATTTATTTTTCTACAGGTGATGTGCGAGGTTTTGACGCGGTTATCGTGTCCGATGTGCCTATGGGAGCTGGTTTATCCAGTAGTGCGTCGATAGAGGTCGCTGTCTTCACCTTTCTCGAAGGTATCACAGGAAAATCTGTTGGGTACGTTTATAGTTATTTTTTAACGTTTTTGCCATTGATTGTTTGTTTATACGCGCTAAGCTCTGAAACCAACAGTCAGATTAAAAAAATCTTTATTTTATCTTTAAAAAAGCCTTTCTTTATAGCCTATTTATTGAGGAAGGTTTTAGGATATATAACTTCACACTAGGAGTCTAAGGAGCGAAGTAGTAATCAATAACGTTAAGTAATCTGGAAAGTTGTAGACAAGTACGGTAAGTGACAAAGACAGATTACGCGGGTGAGTTGGCGTCGAGGCGGTGGCGCATCTGAGAATTTATTTATTCATTTAATAAAGTGTCCAAATTAATTTAACACGAGTGAAACCGCGGGTCACAGCTAGTATATTATATAGAAGATTGTAGGAAATATGATCCTTATTTTATTATAGGTAATACTTTGTTACAATTTAGAACACTATTGAATTGACTGTCATAATTTACAAAAAAAAGTATACATTTGAAGTTAACCGAAAAAAAATTATAAGATTGGCGATATAAATTCACTACTTGTGTGGAAACATTATGACTTCATTTTATTGGGTACAATACGATATCAGAGCATTGGTGGATTTTGTAGGGTGACAGCGCTTTAATATCGATCTTTTGGGGTTTCCTTATTTTAATGCAAATAATATAGATTATGATGGATTCGGTGGTTATTGTACTTGGAAACGACAGACATAATTTCAATATTTAAAATAAATATAAAATATCAATCCTATCTTTTACACTTAGCAAGACAAATTATAGTTTTTCTTAGTTTTATGTTAGTTTCTACAAAAAACTTCCCAAGTACCTTACCAATTTACCGGGTAATATGTTCAAAAATCAGTCAAGTGAAGTGACGTGAAATGACTCCCTTTCTGTACATCCACAAAAAATATAATAACTGTAAACAATATAATTATGTATTGTAAAAATCTGTAACTAAAAAATATCTATACATATACACCTATAATAAAATTGAAGCGTCTGTTTGTAATGTCAAAATAATACATTTTTACTAAATGCATATGAAACAGATATACAGTACCTATAACAAAAAAAAAATTGTCTGTCTATCTGTTTTGTCCGGCTAATCTCTGAAACGATTGGGCCGATTTTGATGGGACTTTTACTGACAGATGGCTGATGTTATAAGGAGTAACTTAGGCTTATTGAATTTTAGAAAAATAATTAGGGTTCCGTGCAAATAAAAGAATTATCTTTTTTAGTTATTCACGGCTACCGCGGGCACAGCTAGTATATTAATAAACCCGATCGAGTTCTCTTCTCTCGATGAGTGGGATATTTCCCTAACCGGTAGTTTTGACGGTCTTAAGTGTCTTCCTAGGGTCTATACCCTAGGAATATTGTATTTATATATTGTACAAAGTATTTTTTACTTTGATTGTTTTTAAGTTCACCGTTGTCCTTGGAATATTTAGTGCTCATAATCAAATATAGGATAGTTATTTCGTAAAGTCAGCTTGCAAGAATTTAGGAGAAACTTGCACAGGGTTCGTCTAAGGAAGTACTGCCGTCACATTTTATTTCCTATATGGTGTAATGATTAAAACTCTAGAGTTAAAAAAATAAAAAAAACATTATATTAAATCGAAAACAAAGACCGCTAGCTTATATAAAAGAGAAAACATTATTTTAATTTTCCAACCCTTATTAAAGTCTGTTGGCTTATTAGGTATTAAAAGAAATAAAATACTATAATATCCCAGTCCGTGGGGAATCAATGGCAAGCGACGGTGTTCAAAAAAAAAATTAACTGAGCGATGTAAAAAATTAAAATGTTAATATTAAGTAGTTCGGCTCGGTGTGTTGCTGGATGAGTAAATGGTGTTGGTGTTAGCTGTAGCTGAAGCAGCGGCCCGTCGCGTCAGCAGGTTGGATGTGGAGAGGCACGGAACCTTCACCACGCTCCTGCAGCTTTGGAGTGGCAGTATGAGTAAATCGTATAACTACGAACCCCGTTCATCGGGGTTCTATTCAGCGGCAGCGTTAATAAAGTGGAAAAACATCCACTGTTCTATGGGTCAGCGAGCTGCTGATGCTGTGCACAATCGCCACAACACGGCAAGAAAAGGGCCCTCGACGAGAAGTAGGAGAAGTGTCCAAAAGATAATCTTAATTGGATGACCAAAGTTGCCAAGATGCGTCGTAGGCCGAGGTAGGACGAACAAAAAATAATCGAAGGAAAAGAAAAGTGCAGCCGGCACGACCCTTTATATAACACTGTGGACAGTGGGAATTTATGAAATATCACCTCTGAGATACTCAAAAATGTTCTTTTTTACTAAGCGATTACAAATTACAACGGAATGTCAAACAGCACTTCATGACGTAAGACTTCTTTCTCACTTGTTAAATGACAGAGGCAAAGGTTACCCTTGTTAAAGCCAATTGGTGAAAATAATACCAAATTTAGATAACTTGGGTTGTCCTATGATTAATGTTGTATTGATTAATTTGAAGAAGCTGAATTGTTATTTATTTTATCGTAATAAAATTAATAATTTAATGGCATTCGTTTTACAACGTATCAAAGTGACAAAGATGGCCAGCGTTACACGAGAAATTTCAACAAAATCCTCAAGATCAATATCTTTAGAAGTTAAAAATCGTATTAAACCTACTCCTGGATTCATCGGTTCGATTTATCACGGACCAAGAAATTTATTCGCGCCCGTCCTCTGAGCTACGATGCATATAAATGATTTACCAGAAACATTATTTATTTTTATCTAGAAATCGGGGAATGTCGGTTTTTGATAATTTATGTAATACATTCACACTGAAACAGTATAATAATAAAAGTTTTGTTGTGAAAATGAAAATCTGCCGGGGCGAGTAATACCCGACGTATTTCCAGTAATTTTACATGAGAACTAATTTCCTTATCACTTATCAATTACGTGTAATTGACACGATTACTAAATTAATATTGATTTTACTAAGCTTGAATAGTCAAATTATTATTTTACACTAGCTGTGCACGTGGATCCGCTCGTGTGGATTACAAAATCTAAAATAAAAAGTTACTTTTTATAACATCAGCTATCTGCCAGCGAAAGTCCCGTCAAAATCGGTCCAAACGTTTCGGAGATTAGCCGGAATAAACATACAGATAGATATATACTTTGATATGCAATTAATAATAATTTGACATTTTAACAGACACTTCAATTTTATTTATTTGTAATATATATATTTATTTTCCTTAACTTTCCAGTTTAGTTACAAAAGCGAAGATTTGCCAAAAAGCAGAACACGATTTCCCGAGGATGCCGTGTGGTATTATGGACCAGTACATCGTGACAATGGGCAAGAAAGACCACGCCTTGCTTATTGATTGCAGGTTAGTTTGTATTTCGTAGGCAATGATGGCTCACTGGTAGCGTGTACGACTTCGCATCAATTAACGCGAGTTCGAATCTCTGCAATAAGCCTGAGCTTTTGGTGAAGGAAAAGATCGTGAGGAAACCATAGCATAGTGGTAGGGCTTTTATAATACTTTTTTACTGGCTAGCTACCACCCTCAAGTTTAAAATCTGTCGCCAAGCACCAATAGGTGTACCGGCAGCTACACTTGAGAGCCAGTCTTCCACTAGGTTTAGCGTGTTATCATCTTGGGCCACATCGTCACTTGATATCAGTAAATTATATTTGATTTTTAATGTTTTATTTTTATATACAATTAAGGTGGCAAATAAGCGTACGGCCTGCATGATCTTAAGCGGTTACCGTAATCTATGAACGCTTGTAACATCATATGAATCAGTAGCGCTTTGTCGACCTTGAACATCCTTCTCAAAGAACACTGCAGGAACACAACACAAAGTTATTTGGCTGCCATCTTATCTAGGGTGGAGGTATATAACCTTTCGGACTGCTCTAAGTAGAGAGGAATTTCTAAAGAGATTTCCTAAGATATTTTTTTCATTTTTTTTCACTGTTGGAATGTCCCAAGGAATATTAATTTATGGTATACATTTTGTCAGAAAATACTACGAATTTTTTTTCGAAAGAATCGAATCTATCTCCTTTAACACGATACAAAGTGCGCTACCACTAAGCCATTATCGGTTCATATAATTTTAAGGACTTTATTTTATTCTTTCGTCTGTGAATAAAATTATACTTCTTTAATATTTGCGAGAAGACAAATACACGTTTCTTTTTAACAAAGCTAATTTGTAGCCCGAGGTAATATTTCTTATTGAGGTTAAGAAATAACGCAAGTTAATATATTTTTTTCATATTTATATATGCTTAACATCACTTAATACTGAAGAAAGACCAGTTACTTCATAACAAAAATCTTAAAAACAAAACAGGCAAAATATAAATAAATTACAGAATCTAAAGTTTGAAAATAGAAGTTAAGATTTAAATTATGCGTAATAACGTCTGATAATGCAAAACGGGTTATGTCACTGCGAACTGATTTTACAAGAAGGAGATAAAACTTTTCTTTTTGAAGTGAAACTTCTTATGCGACTTCCAAGCGTTAAACCTTAAATGTTATACGTTAAATGTTAAACGTTTAACGCACATAATCGGTCTCTCCTTTTTGTGTGAGCCAGAGCGAGAGAGTAAATGTCGGTGTGTATGTATGTATATTGCACACTGTTTAAATAAAATAGAAAATGTCTTTTAAAATGAAGTTTCACTTCTATCGCGTGTGAATCGCACACACACCTTTTTTTTAATGATTTGCTATGTGTGTGACATACATATCGTAGTGTTATATCGTTAGTAAAATCTATATAATTTTATGCAAAATAATCCTTAATATTGATCTACTATGAATATAACTAGAAATATCAAATTTTGCAATTAATAATATCGAGGAAGACTCTTTTGACATAGAACAATATTGCAGTATAACCGAAGATAACACTTTTTGAACTATCGCGTTTTTTTTAAGGTTTTATTGACACGCCTTACTTAATAAGGGACCTTGTGTCTTCTAAAATTAATAATTTACTCCATGCCCTTCCTGCCATGAGGATCATCCCAAATAACCTCAGGCTATAATTTTTAACAATTCTAAGATCTAATTAATCCTAGTTATAAAAAGTTTCTTAATGTAACAGAAGCATCCCTTCTCTTTTTGTCTTACACTAATCATTAATTTAACATAAGCCACAAAAGTGCGTTCATACAATATAATTTCATTTAAAATGTTGCAACTCCTGGGCCTGTCGTAACGAGTCTTCAGAATTTAGCAAGTATTAAACAGTGTGCAATATACATACACACCGACATTTGCTCTCTCGCTCTGGCTCACACAAAGAGGAGAGACCGATAATATAAAATAGTATGTAATTTGCTCTCTCGCTCTGGCTCACACAAAGAGGAGAGACCGATAATGTGCTTTCATACCCCCTCCATGGTAGCGTTAAACGTTTAACGCTACCTTGTTGGAAGTCGCATAAGAAGTTTCACTTCAATAAACTATCGCGTTTTGTATACATTACTGAAAGCGGGTTTACATAGAGTCTTACTTTTTTAAATGACGACATTTCGGTCCGGTTGTCATGCCGTGGTCACGAGCCGACTGAAGTGTTGCGAAGTCTTCCTTAGCGAGGGCAGTTACTAGCAACTGCTCTCATATGCTCATTTTCACTAGTGATGTTTCGTCGTACTGCAAGCCGGTGCATCAAGCCAGGTTGGCGTTGCAAGCTGGTGTTTAAAGCTAAGTTGATGCTGCAAGACTATTCTTAATAAAGTAAAATGCCGTTTAATAAAGCAAAAGATTTCAAAAAATAATATCTAGCATAGGTTAGATCTGTGTGACTTAGAGATACAATTAATATCTAGCACAAGTTAGATCTGTGTGACTTCGAGATATAATATCCTAGCAAAGTTAGGTCTGCGACTTCAAGATAAAGTTAATATCTAGCATAAGCTAGATTTATGTAACTAATATATTTTTATAAATTTATATAATATTTTTTTTTTATTACTAGTAACTATATTTGTTGTAGGATACATAGAAAGTTATAGCTAGGAGTGGAAAAATAGTTGCTACGTGTAACCACGTAACACGTGGCACGTGTATCGTTGCCGTAGGTAACGTGAAGCCGTAAAATGAGAAATATTGAGCCAACGTACCTCTGGGAATGTGTTTCATTGCAATCTTATAACAGAATAACATAAAACGAAATATGTACTGAAGTTGAAAGGTTCGTTTATTTAAAGCGCTTATCTGATATACTACCAGTGCGATTTCAAAAATTATTTTTGTTGCATTCGAAAGCCCGTTTACTAAGGAACCCTGGCAACATTATTCACACACAGTCGCACATGTTTACATAGTGTTATATTGTTACCAATCAAGCAAACATAGCTAAATACAGGATCCACATTTGTTGTTCTAAAGGCTCCATCAGCCTTTTTCTCAAATCTGTGTTTAACAGCGATGAAGCGATGATGGCTCAGTGGTAGCGTGTATGACTTCGCGTCGAGTGACGTGAGTTCGAGTCCGTGCAATGAGCCTGAGCTTTTGGTGAAGGAAAACATGGTGAGGAAACCACAGCATGTGGTGGTAGGGATTTTTCTAATGCCCGTCTGCCTAGCTACCACCCTCAAGTTGAAAATCTGTCGCCAAAAACCAATAGGTGTGTTCCGGCAGCTGCACCTGAGAGCCAGTCTTCCACTAGATTTAGCGCGTTATCATCTTAGGCCACATCTTCACTTAACATCAGGTGAGATTGTGGCCACGACGCAAAAACCAATAACGATAAAAAAAACTTAAGCGCAGAACCTATTTTATTTAACTAAAGATTATTTTGCATCCATCCCTCGGCGGCAGCGCTGCTTTGATCTGAAAAATCCCAGCCCCGTAAAGCTGTAAAAGCCGTAAAGACTCCAGGGTCCCCTAAGGCTGACAGTATAGTCAGTACGAAAAAAAATGTGAAAAATCCTTCAGCGATTGCAGACGAGATTGCGCTGATGCTGTAAGCCAGTAATCCAGTAAGTCACGCAAACAAGGATCCTAATAGTAAGCCCCTTAATCAGCGTACAATTCTGCCACTAAAGCCTGTAGGAGGGCCTACATTAGAGCGGACGTCCAGCGCATTGCACGGATAGTTCATGGATCTCGTAGGTGAACCGGCTAACAGTCGAGTCTATTGGAGTGTGGCCAAATCCGTGCAAGCTAATTTCGGTCGTCCAGCATTACCCCCGCTGAGATACTCTGATGTATGACTGGCTCACGAGCCGCAAGAGAAAGCGGCATTACTAGCTAATCTCTTTGCGGCTAACTCCCAGCTCGATGATCAAAATGCACAACCGCCTATATTTCCTAGTTGCAGTGTCAGAATGTGTCGTGTACGATTCAGACAATATGTCGTGCTTAGGGAATTGCGATCGCTCGATGTTCGGAAGTCCAGTAGCCCGGGCGGTATGCAAAGAGAGACGTTAGTCAGCCACTGCTACGGTTTAAAGACTGTATCAAGCGGTACATGGCTACCTTTAACATCAGTCACGCACAATGCGAAAAACTTGCTGAGGTTAGGGACGAATGGCGCAAGTGTGGTGCAACCGATTTCTAAGAAGGAATGTAAGGCCTATGTTCTGCACCGCTGGGGGGAGGCAATTCATAAGCATGGTGAGACTCTGGCGATCAGTCTTGACATAACTAGGGCTTCCCGACAACCTCTGCAGTTCGATTTTTACATGAACGCAGAATTCTTGTCCTTTTAGAAGGATGTAGATAAACGCTGGAGTTCCTCAAGGCTCTGTGCTTTCGCCTACTCTGTTTCTTCTGCATACAATGATATATATCCTCTAGGTCATACTCATTGCTATACACATGACAATACCATTCATGGGTGCTATCATAGAAAGCCTACATGTGGTCGAGAAGAAACCGGGAGTGTCATCACCATTACAGTTCGGAGACTCAGAATCCTGAACAGGGTGCGAAGGTTGTGCACGCCCGTTCAACTGTATCTTCTCTATAAGGCACAAGTTCGGCCGTGTATGGAATACTGTACGCACCTCTGGGATGGATCCGCAAAGTACCTCCTCGATGCTCTGGGTAGGTTGCAGAGACGGGCTGTTAATGATGCAGACGTTACCCAATGCATCGAACCGCTTCAGCTTCGTAGGAACATCTCCTCGCTGAGCATGTTCTTCTGTCTGTATCATGATGAGTGTTCTGAAGAGATTTTCAACCTAATTCCTTCCTCTCGTTTTCACAATAGAACCACACGCGCTGGGCTTCGCAGTCACAGTTCAGTAACTTCCTCCTCGGTACGAACTAAAAAGTTATCTATGTCTTATCTTTGTCGTACCGTGAAACAGTGGAACCATCTCCCGGCCAATGTGTTCCCTCCTTCTTATGACATCGGGTTCTGCAAGCATAACGTGAAGAGATATTTATGCAGGCCGGTATGACAGCGGCGACTGCCGATGTATTTCGATCTCTGCTTACATTACTCTAGTACTTACCATCAGGGACAGTACAGCAAATGTGGCGCGCTATTATGAAAAAAAAAACTGATTGATTATTTTATGTTTTGTACGTTCTTTCAAAACATAAGCGTGAATTGAAATTACAATAAAATTATTTTTGTCGTAAATAATAAATATATAGCGGGTTCTGCACTGAGCTAAATGAGGGCGACTTCTAGCCTCGTGAGCGGTGAGTCAGAAAAGAAGATCTGCCTATTAACGCTTCGAGAGATAACGAAACGAATACTTACGAATATTTTACAGCTATACATTTACGGTTAAATAGCTAAACCTTCCCTAAAAGCATTAATAAAAATATTTATGTAAAATATCGACGCCACATCTAGTAGTCATATTACGTTGCCACACCGTTTAGGCCGAAACTAGATCAGTAGCCAAATATTCGGTTTTGGCTGATAATTGTGTTTCGGTCGATCATTAGGCAGCTTATAACTATACACTGTTGTAATTAACCTGTATCGAATTTTCTTTTGAATTTCAATTCTCAATATTTTCTTAATGTTTGTGTGCAAAAGCTGGTCTTTAGTGCTGCTTTATTATTCAAAACTATTAAACTTTTTTGTATTAAATTTTACCTCGAAAAATGTATAACTTAAAAACTTTTAAGATTGTTTATCTTTTGAAACGAATTATCGGACTGTCTGGCGTTTGATAAGAAAGGGTTGTACTTGATATATGATATAGCTTATGATATTTAAAGACGGTGTTGTAGAGGTCGACGGCCTATCAAGTCTCGCTTTATAGACGATGCCTTTTTTGTACTTTATTATAACAGCGAGTTTTTTGTGACTTTTGACAATTTTTTACACTGTTTTGTGAAACTGTTAGGCTGCGTTTCATAATAATAGCACTCATATAATTATCACCGTTCTAATCGTAGGTCACGAAAGAAAATTCGTTCCAATTTCGAACTACATAATCTACGATCCGTTCACGGATTTCTCTTGGTATAACCTGAGTTTCAAATAAAAGACGGGACAATGCTCTAAACAGGCGTTTAGTATTACCTCATTCATTTTATTTCTGATTCTCTTGGCCTAAAAACCAATAAAATAGATAACGAAAATAATGTGTAATTAACGACCACAGAACAATGAAAAGACTAACCAAAGAAATGACTGACGAAAAAAACAAATAACCTGTAATAACTAACTTCTTCGACTCGATAAGCTGTTTTTTTTTAAACAGACTACACATAGTCGTGAAGCCTGAAACCTCCGACGGCTTATACAGTTTCACCGGGCTTCAGGACGAGCGCTAATGGCACTCAGCCGCGAAAGCTGTTGCCGATCATGCCAAAAAATTCAGATCTAACTAATTCCCTAACCATAGAAATTTGAGCTAACTAACTATACATATATGTACATGTTTCTGTCTTCTGGAAGGAAGGAAGGAAGGAACATGAGTATATTTATTTAGTGATCTGTCAAATTTTGAACTGGCTATCATTGGATGTTGAGATTATATACTTAGTAGCGTTGAATTGAAACACTCAGAACGGCATTAGTTGCACGCAGAGTGAAGGCATTTCAAGTTAGCCTTTAAAGGCTACCTACGTTTCTCGGTGTCATAGTGCTAAAAATAAAGTCGTAGTCCAAACAGCTCCCGCAATTTAGACAAAATATGAATTCCTGCGCAGTGACGGAACGTCTCAGCTCATCACTTTTTTTATGTTAAATTTTCATTAGATAAGCTTTAAAATTAACTTTACATTATTAATTTTGATCAAGAATAACGAGAGAGGGGGAGAATTAAACTAAGAAGTTATGCCCAATTTTTAATTATTGAATAGAGTTTTTCACACTAAGTCGATCAATTTAACTTCACAGGTCATTAGAAGCTACTCAAGTGCCCATTGAAGGGGATGATACAGCGATATTAGTTATTAATTCGAACGTGAAGCACCAGCTGACTGGTAGCGAGTATCCGCAGCGCAGAGCCCAATGTCAAGAAGCTGCTGAAAGGTTGGGTCTGCCTTCACTGCGAGGCGCCAAGATTGAAGATTTGAACGGTGAGGGCTTTTATTTTTGATCTCCGACGCTAGCAGTAGCTATGATCGCTCAGTGGTAGCGCGATCGACGTAAGTTCGAAGTCCTGTAATGAACCTGAGCTTTCGGTGAAGAAAAACATTGTGGTGAAACCATAGCATGGTGGTAGGGCATTTTTAAAATGCCCGCTGGCTTGAAAATCTATAGCCAAGTACTTATAGGTGTGTTCCGGCAGCTTACAGCCAGTTCCTCCGCTAGGCTTAGTTGTTAGATGTAGTTAGTTGTTACCATCTTGGACCAGTTCGTCATGTAACGTCAGGTAGGATTGTAAACAACCGTTAAAACTATACAAGAGTTTTTAAAAAACGCTGTTGGGTAATCAACGAGGAAATGGTAATAGTGGGATGGTAGATGGTTACCCTGCTAGTAACGAACAAAATAAAACAAGAATTTTATAAGTTTAACATGTGTATCTGCCTGTGGCATCGTAGCTCCCAAACTGATCAACCTATTTTGAAATAGTTTCTTTTGCTTGAAAGGTTTTACTGATTGTGTGTGTTCTTAGCTATGATTAAAAAAAACTGTTCAGCCGTTTACAGATCATCCGCTTTATTCTAGTTGATAAAGGAATGTGAACAACTTTCACATTTCTGATGGATTCGATATTTGGTATCTTGTTACTTCAAGGGTATTATAGCAAGAACATATAACCTTGATTATGCTTTGATTATGATTATGAATTGCTGTAGTATTATCTGCAATCTGCAGGATATCTAACTCCTCACCAACTTACGGCAAGTCTCAATGAATGAGATATTTGCGTCCAAGGTTTTTAGGGTTCCTAAGTTAACAAGGAACACTTATAGTTTCGCTATATATATATATATATATACATATATTCGCTATATATTGATTCAGGGATTCGTTTATTATATTAAGCTTTTAAGTGCTAATTTTTGTTAGAATCAAGTGTCGTCGTCCCCCCCGCCCTCCCGGGCCAGCTATATGGTTGTTTTTGTTTATGTGAATAAATTCATGGTAATGGTATATAAAATGAAGTTAAAAGAAAAACTATCAGAGGTAAGTAGACAAGTTAACGAGCAATACTAAATCATCATATAAAAAATACAATTTCATTGACAATTACTTAAAGCACCCTCTATAAGTCTGCATATTGTGATGGGCGACTACGGGCCAACATACAAATTCTTAGTTTACTTTTTATTGTCGAACCATTAATATTAACAGCAGCTACCGTTTACGTAAATATTAACTTTATGATAATTGAACGGAATGATAATTTTTACTTCAAAACTATTAATTTTGGAGAAAAAAAATTTGTAAATACAGGTATATAAATATTATATACACTGTAAAGCTATATCTGCTTTTTAATACTTGTTTACAAAATATATAACAATGATAGATAACACATCTAGACATACATTTAAGTTACTGTGTTAAATTTCAAATCTATAACTGGAAACTAAAACGAGCCTCGTAGCTACTCCGAGTCATGATTTATACAAAATGGAAATCATGAGACGCGGCGAAACAACCTTAAAATGGCGGCACGTAATTCCTCAAATCCTCACTCTACGTAACGAGTTATTTAATAATTTAACTATAGAATGCTATAATTATATTTTGGATGTAGATGAAGGTACTATATCCCCCGATTTTGTTATCATTAGTTTTTTGAATTGTCTCCCATTATAGACGTATCCACGTCACAAAAATCATAACAGCACCTAGTTGTCAGTACGACACGATGCTTTGTAAAGTTGAAAGTGATTACTTTGTATTTCATAACATTAAAATGTTTTAAGGAAATTTCCTTAAGTATTGATGTTTATAATAACGTAGCTGATTGAATTATATTGTACAAACAATTTTCATATTCTCCGTGTAATAAGTCACAGAAAATTCTATTATATTTCGATCAATCATATTTTTAGGTAATTACAAAGTGTTTGAAATGTTCATGAATTTATGTTGAGTGATAAATATTTTGACAGCGCTTGGTAACGGGTTTTAATTGACGAGCTGATTGGTTGAGTTTTCAATCGATCCGTCGCTTCTAATGCGCTAGTTATTTACTTGATTTGAACCGCTCTGGCATTAATTAATTTAGTCTAGAAATTTCTTCAGTGAATAAATTCAATACGCTTCATTTGATAGCTAAAAAATGTTATTAAACAAAACATATAAGCCAAGGTAGGCGGGTATGGAAATAATGACTTCATAATGAACCTATTTTTGCCTTTACTATATCAGGTTTCGTAAAAATCAGATATTTTTGTATAAACATTATGTATGAAAAGGATACGTTACGTAAGCTGTTTTATTGAGTTGAAAAATTATGAAATAAACGTGTCAGTTTAATTATTATGTTTTTATTACAAAAAACTATATTACTAACAATAAATTATATTAAAAAACGTCACTGATCAACAGTTGTGAAATCATACGAACGCTACGCGATACGCGGATTCCATGGTATATAAAATTTATATAAATTTATATATAACATAACTACAGTGGAAACTGGATAATGTAATTATTATATTGGATAATATTTTATATACCTCTTGAAATTAATAAAATTTTTTGTTCCTCTCCCCATTTAGACGAATAATTTGAGTATTGAACCTCAGTAACTTAAAGTAATATTTTGACGACCTCAATAACTTAAAGCGTCTATCAGTAATTCATTTTACATGAATGTACAGAGAAAAGGTTCCGAGTAGAAATTTGTTTTCATCTCTTACACGTTTTTATATGTTCTCTTCTTTATTCAGTATTAAAAAAGAGATTAATTTTCAAAGTTTGAATAGCTTAAAATAAAAAAAGAAATCAGTGACTTCTTTTTGTGTAGATGAAATAACATTGAATAGGGTAAACTGTACCTTTAAACCTAAATAAAGGTGTATGTAACATTTGAATTTAATCTAGCTCTTATCTATCTATGTATAATCACTAAACAAAACACCCTTACAGTAAAAATATATACCATTAAAAACTCAACTTAAACCCTAAAGCCCGCTTTCTGAGGTACTTTTAACTTTAGTTTATCTGTTCGTTAATGCTATCGGTTCAATAACTCATCAAATTGTATTTCTGAACACACTGTCATACGATCAACTTTAATTAAACTTGGTTTATATTAACTGACCAAAATGGGCCGTTTATCATCTATTCGATAAGTGTTGTTTGACGTTTCTTCTATCAAAACTAATCTAAAATATTCTGTTTTACAACAATTTGTATTTCATTACGCTTTTACGCTTCATGTAATTTTCAGGTAGTTTCTTAAGCAACTTGAAGCATCTACAGTAAAAAAAATTACGCTGTCCATATTTTTTTTACAATTTACAAAGTAATGGATTATGCACAGAGATCATACTAAAAAGACTCATGAATATAAAGCTAAACCGAAAAACAATATGTAAAAAATAATAGGTACCACATACGTATCACGTAAACACAAACAGCTTTTTAATGTTCCATATTTTGTCAAAGATGTCGTTTATACAGTCGTTTATAAATAATGAATTATCATGTTTTATAACTAAAACAAATTTAGTCCATTTATTTACCTTGAATTTTTTATATTAATAATAATAATAAATAAGATCAATGACAAATTACCTACATTAATTCCTAACTTGGCAATCGGCCATTATCAAGTGAATATAGTTTCCAGTCTTACGATGATTTCAGGATCCTAACAAGATAGTGTCTCCCTTGTTAGAACTTCCTAGAGAGTTTTTGTGGCATCTCTGAATTTCTTGATCCATGTTATTATTCCAATCCACTTCACTAGTGCACAATAACCAAGCTTTATTATGCATAACGCCACCTGTATTACACAATATAGGGTCAAACAACACAAATTTTTGAATAAAAAATAAAAACCACTACATGACAGTTTGAGATCCCGTCAAAAAAAAACTAACTAGTTATTGATATGTTACTAATGACCGTTGGGTGTTCATAAATAAACACAGTGACAGTTAACCGAAGTTTAACTTATGGATACTTTATCGAATCAATAACTGAAACCGGGCTTTATTAGTTAGTTAAAACTGAATAATTCATATTATTTATCAAAGTTTTACGCTCTCGTCGTCTCTTGGCCAGGGTGTGCCCTACCTATTACATCGGGACCTTCGTAACGTAACGTGGAGAGATATGTGGGACAATCGACTAATATGCCTAATAGATGATATTTTATTCGAGAAAATAAATTTTACTTTTCGTTTATTCTGATTAAAAGCCATATAAAAGGGCAACATCACGCCCGTGCTAGTGAAGGCAAACAGAATGGAAGCTACAGTGAAAAAAACCATTCTATGTGTTTTCTGACAAAATTCCTGAAGCTAACGCAGGATACACATTTTGCAAGTTGACACAAATAATAGTTTTTTTTAAGTGTTTTGCCGTATTACTATTTTGTACTACACACGATAAACTATATCATGCCATCTCGTTCTATAGAAAATGGACCGCAAGTGACAAGTTAATGTTCATTTATAATGAAAGTTCACAAGTTAATGTGGTTTTCGGAAAGGAATATTTTGTATGGGACGAATATTTCTTAACCTGAGTTACCATGAAATTTCATAGAAACGATGAGTTTTTGAAAACTTAATCAAGTTTCCCGTTGTGTCTAATAATCTTAATTGTGATATCATTTTTAAATTTTGTGATACTACTAATAATCGATTCATCATCATCATCATGTCAGCCGAAAGACGTCCACTGCTGGATATAGGTCTCCCCCAAAGATCGCCACAACGACCGGTCCTGTGCTGTCCGCATCCAGCGGCTTCCCGCAACCTTTACCAGGTCGTCGGACCATCTGTAATGATTGTTTTATCAATTATTTTTTATCTCTTAATTATATATATTTATTTCACTTTATTTGATTTCTCATTTATTCATTTATTGTGTTTATGCTCCTTTCCGAAGGCATCTCATCTATAGGTAATTTATTATTTTAAATATTGTATTACAAACTTCTTTTACATTCGTATATATATATAATAAGTAGGTCTTATATTAATATTGTATTTTTGGCTGAAGAACTTTTTAAATTTAAAATTTGAACAAGACGGTAAAATAATTGAAAAATGACGGATAGATTCTGACTTAATGAGAGACACGGATCGCTAGAAAAGAAAAAGTACAATCTTAAATTAGATTTGTATAAGTTTATTTATAACTATTATTCTATTTATTGTTTTGACTCGCACATCTATCCTATCTGGAGTCTATAAAACTTATTTTGTTACAACAAGAGACCTCTCGAATTATAACCGGTATTCGAAGGAGTTGGAACCTTTTACTCGAAATTATAAAACGAATGAAAAACCTGGCGGACGCATTCATTCATGCTGGCTTGAGGATGCAGTTATAAAAATTGGAACAGAATGGAGTTCTAATTAAACACAAGCTTCTCACGACGGAATTTTACTAGCAGATCTGTTACGGATATATTCAAAACTTGGACATTTCATATTAGTGAAGGTGTTACTATCATTAATAGACTTTAATAAGGTACTCTGTTTTTATATCTCATTTAATGTTAATGCCTTCGGAATACACTTATTTATCTATTTCGAATTTCATTCCGTTACCTTGAATTATTTATTTTCTGGTATTTTATACCTACTTAATTGTCCACGTGACGCACCTTATGGCGGGTCTGCCCACGATGCGTCTTCCGGTACGTGGCCGCCACTCGAGAACTCTTTGGCTCATCGGCCATCCGTTCTACGAGCTACGTGGCCAGCCCACTGCCACTTAAGTGTAGCTATTCTTCGGGCTATGTTGGTGACTTTGGTACTCCTGCGGATCTCCTCATTTTTGATTTGATCACGCAGAGAAACTCGGAGCGTAGCCCTCTCGATTGCCCTTTGAGTGACTTTGAGCTTTCTTATGAGGCCCATAGTTAGCGACCATGTTAATAATCGATTAGTACATAATATATTTATAATAATATATCAGGGATAGCAAAGTGTGAGTAAACTAGTTGATTGATTTATTAATGAAGGCTGGCGCGATAATAACGAGCGCGGTTGGTTTGCTGACCTCTTATGGTTGCACTATGCTTACCATCAGGGACAGTAATGTCGCCTGTCACTATGCCGTGCTACTATAAAAATATATTCGTATATGTGTCTATGTGGTACCCAGGAACACATGACCTATATTTGACATCACCCATATATTATATGTGAAAATTTATGTAAATAACGTGACGTGAATGTAATGTCAAACTAAGGTAGCGCGTTCGTTGGGTATGTATAGTATGTAGTTTATAAATTCTCCTATTAAGAAACTAATTATAATACTTATTGGCACCTTACTACTGGAAGAAACTGCCTTGTGGAATTAGGCTTACCAATGCACGACCGAAATTTACAATAAAGATTCATTCATTCATATAGTACTGTATAAGAAACCCTTTTTCAAAAAACCTGTAGATTAATATCCAGTACCATAACATAGACTATTTATTTATTCTGAAATAGGCTAGATAAGCTACAAATTAAATTGGACCGATTAAGGGTGATTAAAAAATAATTGATTGAGAATAAATCAAATAAATTCCGATGAAGGATTAAATTTATTCCCAGCTGAAAGTCAAGTAGTACGGTTAAAGATGGTGATATTATAAACGTCGCATACAAGTGAGGCGTCTTGTCCTACCCGAGACCCGACCTATTTGTCCGAGACGACCTTTCATTTCGTTTTAATCTATTTAAATCTTCGTATTATCAGATTACTTGTTGACTAAATAAACCTATCATTGTATTATAAATTGACATTTGACTGCATTCTGAGTTGTTTAATGAAGATATAATTTTTCAGGTGATGTTCAGATTAAATTAGTCGTCGTGATGTTTAAGTAGCTTTGTTAGTTTATGTAATAAAATTCCTAAGCACATTGGCGATTTGCCGGACAATAAGTTCTAGGATAGGCCTTCAAGCAGGTTTTATTGACAAAAGGTCATTGTAGGTTGGATCATTATGCGAATGTTGCTTAACTTTCTAAAGAAATAAATTACGTAACTCGGAATTAATTTTTTACGATGTTAGCTACTCTTGAAGCTATTCTGAATATGAAACTTAACAATTATTATTGTTCATATTTTAAAAGCATAATAATTTTCAATTACTTTCTACGGCTCCGTTTAATGAATTTTATATTAAGGTAGTTATTTATAACCTTTGTGAATGGTCTCTATTTAAATATACTTAAAACAAGGTATACAAAGATTCGTAGTCCCTACGGATATATGTCATTATAAAAAAAACATTCAATATGCTTTTTGTCTGTCTGTCTGTTTATATATCCAGATTTCATTCAAAACGGGCGGACTGATTTTTGTGTAATTTTGTGTGGGTAAAGCCTATATCATTCCTCAATTAATAGGCTATAAGAATTATAAATCATAAAAATATTTATTCTATTAACTCTCATTCGCATTTTATGACATTTTGTGCACGGGTAGTATGTTATTAGATAGAGTAGAATAAGAATGGTTAATAATATCAATACAAGTAAAATTATTGCTAAATAAACGCGCCTGGAACCGCAGGGCACCGCTAGTAATAAATGATAAATTAAGGGATGACATATCCATTGTTCCGTGATCGACTCCTAGTTGGGCAAGTGTGACTGACCGTGTACATCCGCTACTGAACTGACTGAACTGTTAGTTGTACCGGAGATTTCCGTACATCCCTACTGCAAAGGCCGGCCGAACGGTCGTGACGGCCATTGGGACAATACCTAATCGTTCCACAAACTTCAAACAGACAACTAACGGGTTGCTGGACATTCCAGAAGAACGGTATAACGATTAACGTTGTTAATTGCAGATCTATTGCTAACTGCTACACTGAACACTGAAAGGGGGTGGTATTCAGCAACACTGGTCTTTTGACAAAACCACCTGCCCCAAAGTAGATACCATCATCAACATACGTATATCTAAACTTTAGTATCTGGTAGGTATTCATGACAGCTTGAAGTGAAGAGAACTGAATATAGGTAATAATTATAATTCAAGTGAGAGATAAACATTTACCCTTACAAGAGTTTTAATTACTTTTACAAACCTTATTAAATAAATAAAGCTTTTGCCTAATATGTAGTAAAATTTTCTCGTCACTTCGTAATATTAGTAGAGGTAATACCGTTTCTGAATATTTTTCTATAGTTAAATGAGCCTGTTTTTTTAAAACTTTCGATACGTAAATTCGTATTAACCGAAGTGTTGATAATACAAAAATTATTTTACAACGAGTAGCTTTTCTAAAAAGGTTTTTAAAATAAAATTCATTTTTGTCAAATACAAGATATAAACGTGTATTAGTTAATACTTCATTCCTTTGAAGCGGTCTTTGCTTTAATAAACTATTATAATAGTTACAAACTCTCTAATTGATTTTCCGTCCCAATATCTTCCCAACAATAGAAGATACCTATACTATAATCACTTAGTAGCGTAATGAAGATAAATATTAGGGGTCCTGGATACTCGCCTCGTGACACTGGTTAGAACTAATTTAATGTTATGAAGCAAGTGTTATATTCTCAAAATATGTTACATTTTTTTTAATGTTGAGAAAAAACAGATAACAAATTATATATTTTCATTAAAATATATATATTGGCGAACACTGTTATATCATTCTGTAAATTTTTATCTTTTTTTATATAGTTGTAGGTTTGATGTAGTGGCCACAATCTCACTTGATGTTAAGTGATGATGTGGCCCAAGATGATAACACGCTAAACCTAGTGAAAGACTGGCTCCCAAGTGCAGCTGCCGGAACACACCTATTGGTGCTTGGCTAAAGATTTTTAACTTAAGAGTGGTAGCTAGCCAGGCGGGCATTAGAAGAAGCCCTAACACCATGCTATGGTATCCTCACACTCACTCACACTACAGGAAAACTAAATGTTTTTGAAAGAAACCACGACGTACTGACGATTTTAGTCAATAAGAAAATTATAGTTCTGAACTGCACCATTAGATTGCGATAAAACTCTACAAAAATACGTAAAACTAGTTGTCTACCATGGATTCATCTGTGTTAAATTTATCTGAACGACTCTTCACCGCGTAACGAGCCGTCGTAACGCACTCATATAACCCCTATCGCTGTTCTTGCTTACAGCTTGCCACTCCTTTGGGTCGTATTGTGCAATTATATAACGTAATACCTCAATAAATGGGCTATAGAATGCTATAAGAATTTTTCAAATCTGTCTGGTAACTAAAATATAATGAATAATCTTTTGATCTTTATAGTATTAGTATAGATAACTATAACAAGAAGCAAACAAAGAATAGCCGTTCTTTTCCTTATAATTCTATCTAGAAAATTCGATAGCTCAGCGACCCCTTCAATTAATTTCTAAATATAGTCCTGTTTGATTAGACAACAAGTTTCTTGTTTCACAGCGTTGAAGCAGCTCAATTGCGGCGAGTTGGCAATTAAGAGGGCGGAACACGTTATCAACGAGATTCACAGAACGGAGGAAGTGGCTAGGATACTTGCAAATAAGGATTATAAACGGGTAACTCTATTTTATATAAGTCTAACCGTTAATGTAGTCTGCTGTATAAAGCTATAATACAGATATAGTAAAAATATAGTAGTGTACCTAGTTATTATTACAATGTAAAAATTCAATGGTAATTTTACAAAAAATGTATTGGAAAGGGTATTGTAAAAATACAAAACTTTTTTCTGTGTAGTTGGTTTATATTATTACGAAATAAGTATAGTAATATTAACGGTTTCGTAAAATTACAATTTGTTTAGGGTTTAAACATAAATTTTGTAAAATTACAACACATTTTTGTAGGTTTCTTCACATGCCTAGGGAAATTATTGATATAGTTGTTATAATTTTAGTATTGTAATTTTACTAAACCTTTGGTTTGTATAGCGTTTGTAATTTAAAAATGATAACAGTATTTTTTTACGATGAGTACGTACATTGTAATAAGAAACCTAACAACATCAAATTACTTGCTAAGCCACTTGTTGAATTGTGCTGAAAGTAGTCACACCCCATATTATGCGACACATAACATCTGTGTTTTTGTTAATTTGTACGCCAATCACTCAGAACCAGAAATTAATGGGCCGAATTCGAAGAAATTTCACAAAATTAAACTCTATTGGTATATAAATGTCTTTTAAGTTATGTTCATATAAAGAAGGAATGTATGTATATGTGATATATTGTAAATATGTGGTGAAATGATATGAAATAAGACATCGGTGTCAAGAAAATTAGCTAATGTTTATTACAACTATATATAAAGACTTCGTGATTTTATAAAATACACTTATGCTAAGACGAGCATAACGGTCTGCCTTGCACAGCGTAGTGATGTAATTATACCTTATGATAAGTACAACATAATCCAAAATCAGTGACGATCTCAGAAATCAGCAATCCATCTTCATTAGCCGCTGCCATGCCGGCGTACGTAATTACAAACTGGATATGAACCGGCTGATTCCGAAATGCGATGCGCATATGCGAATCATTATGACGGGCTGTCCATTATATGTATGATGGGTGCGACGCAGTTGCGTTGTACAGCCTTACCATCTCCTTATCGTCGTTTTCTCAAAATCAAAAATAACTTTACTCAATTTAGGCCCTAAGAAGGCACTTATGAACACCAAATACTACCACCGGTTCGAGAAAGATTCCAGTCACCGAGAAAAACCGGAAGAATTTTTGGCAAGAATCTCGATCGAGCTTATCTTTTTTTAATTATTTTTTCTCAACTGTGTAAATAATATTTACAGTCAATAATCATATTAATTAATCATTATTAATTAATAATTTCATTTCAATTTCAGACATCACTATCATTCACATAATGATCCATCCTATAATAACATTTTGACATTAAAACCGGTTTGACATGGTCCTTGATCACATTGTCTGGCAAATCATTAATGTGCGTCGCGATCTTATTATAGAACCTAACACTATTACCTAAAAACTTTTAGTAGTCTTACTAAATCGTTCGTTACTGGCATGAGGTACAGCCGTATCATTCCACTGTCTCTATTTACCCGTTCGTGATTCAGCAAGGTACACAATAATCATTTGAGGCTGGTGACTGGTGTCTCAAGTCTTAATAATGATCTTAACTGTTCAATTCGTTTTTTATATTCTAAGGTTGGTGAGCTGTTCTACCAGTCGCACGATTCTCTCAGGAAGTTGATGGAGGTCTCATGCCCCGAGTTAGATCAGTTGGTGGATATACTCAGAGGTCAGCCAGGAGTTTATGGAGCGAGGATGACTGGTGGAGGCTTCGGCGGCTGCGTTGTGGCTTTGGTAACGTATTTCTATACTAGTTGGAGGAAATTACATTACGCTAGGAATAAACGATGTTAGAAAAATATCGATATTAACATCGATATCAATATCGATAAGTAAAGATCGATGTTTTATAAATGTCGAACACAAAACTGTGTTATTTAAGTAAGTATCCTTTTTTGGTGCCACATTTATTATTGTTGACAATGTTTTATTTTTTGGGCTATTTCTACTGTTGTTAATCTGCTTGTGCTACAATGTGGTATAAAAATAGTAATAATTAAAAGAAGTTAATTTAAAGTCTTGATGAATTCTTGTGGTTCGATTTAAGAGATTGAAGGCGAAGATGTTAAACCGTATATAAAATGTATTAATAAGGTTTCGATATAAAATAAATTAGTCGACTAATGGAGTGGTTTTATGCTCCAGATATTGCGCCGATCGACGTGAAATCGTATCATACAATACATTTTAACTTAATATCGGTTATATGTTTAGCGTTATGACCACAATCTCACCTGATATTTACTTTATATTGACGACGATATGGTGACACGCTAAGCATAGTGGGGAAACTGGCTCTTAAGTGGAGTGCTTGAACACCTATAGGTGCTAGGCAATAGATTTTTAACTTGAGAGTGGTAGCTAGTTAGGCGGTCATTAGAAAATACCCTACAACTAATGCTATGGTTTCATCACGATGTTTTCCTTCGCCGAAAGTTTAAGATCAATGCAGTGATTCGAAATCACGTCAATCTGTGTCCGTACACGCTACCAATGGGCCTTCATTACTTCTTTAGAGTCATACTTACAAATAAGTTTTTTTTAAATCATATTTATTTTAGAAATAGAAGTTTTACTTGACGCACAAATGTGCGTAAAACTAAATACTTTTTATTGTTTTACTGAAGGTTTTTTCCATCCAAAAATAAATCCGAGTCACGCATGAATAAGTATTAATTCAAAAGTCCGCTTTCATTTGCAATACAGTTAAGAATATTCGGCGTATTCATTTAGTCAATAAAATAATACAAACTTTTGCCTTGATGGAATCGGTCGAACAGTTGACAATTGGCATCTGGACGTGTATTACGATTTTGTTTTCTATTTTTAGTCTATGCCTAGATAGTAGACATAAATCTTTGATTTTAAGACACGTGTAAGGGGTTATTTAGTAAACTAACCTTGAGCAGTTCCTATATTAACAGTATTTGAAGTTACTATTGCAAGTTGATACGTGTGTTGGTTGAAACAACTAATTAGTTGGCTGCAAATTGTAGAGTTTCCTTAGAGAGTATCAGCTTGCTATTCAATCAAGACTTGTTGATTTTTCAGAATAGAAGTTTTACTTTGCGATTTTTTTTTTAAATTTGTATGTATAGTCAGGTTTTTTTCAAGCAATCTTAAAGGCGTGGAAATGACACTTCTTTGTCTATACATAATATAGTAATTTAATAGCAATATATTTTGGTGCTGCGTCTTTTCTTCCTTTTTTCTTATTGTAACACTGCAAAGTGACGGTAATGTATCTGTTTGTTTGGATGTATGAATTTGCATTGCACTGTACTTATCATTAATCACAGTGCTCGTACTACTATAAAAAAAGGGAAACTGCAAGCTTATTTGCCATTATCTTATATATCAAAACATTGTGTGCGTCTTTTAGTAATTCTATGACTGTCTGAACGACTGGACTGATTGAGCTTACATATTTATATAATATATTTGCTCTATCGATACCATGGTTTATAGTTATGTTAGGATCTGTTAGGGGACACTGTCGTCAGAGTATTAACTACAGAAAAGATCAGTCCAACGTCTGCTGACCCAGATAGTATTTTAATAAAATACTAATCATCGGAAGAGCTCAACTTAATGTTAAGTTGGATTAGGGCCGTATTCATACCAAAGAACGAGCTTGACTTGCAAATAATAGAGATAAATACGATGACGTCACGCTCCAGGGATCGTATAATGAATTCGTTCGGCTTCCTCATCTGTTATCTATCTCGTACCTAAGCATGGAGCAGTTTAAGCGTCACTGCTATTTGACATGTGAAATTTAAAATAAGTTGTCATATGATAATTATTAATCTCTGTTACTGCTATTTTGCATATGGTATGAAAAATGAGAATTATGAATGAATTTTTATCAGTGCTATCTTGCTAGAACACCATAATCAATCAATCAATATATAAGTAAATAAATCAATAAACAAACAAAATGTATAAATAAAGAAATCAATAGTAAATATAAAAAAATATTAGTTTTAGCTAGAACAGCATATGGATATAGAGCATATGGACGCTTGCAATACCAAAAACATCACATGCACGTTGCCGACCCTTTAAAAACTTTAATATCTTAATTCAGCGGTAACTTGAAAGTTCAGTTCATATAACAGAACCTCTAACGCCTTAATACCTTCTCCTAAAATTACATTAGAGTTAAGTCAATTCCCACGTCATTCTTATATTAGGTCCTTACAGATGAAATTGGCGCTTTGTTGAACTGGCCACTTTGATGTCAAATATCTTTAGCGTTTGGTTAGGAATACCAAATTCAAATTTACTTCAAATTTAGGCTTGTGTATTTGTGTTTCGAATTCAATGCTCCATTTGTTTTCGTACCATTTGATTTTTCTTTGACATCATTTTTTTCACAAAATGGAAAACTTTAAATGTCGCGTTATTTACGAATATTAATACCACCGTGGCATCAGCGCTGCAGAAACAGCTCAAAGGATTATTAATGTGTATGGGGAGCTACTATAAAATAAAGCACGGTACGTTTTTGGTTCCAACGTTTTCGTTCTGGAAATTTTAACCTAAGAAACAAACCCCATGAACGGTCGTATACCCTAGTTGATAATGAAGAATTAAAAGTGATCGTGGAAGCGGCTCCATCGCAAACCACGTCAGAGTTAGCAGCAGGCTTTGGTTTAAGTGATAAAACAATTTTAATTCACTTGAAACCAATTGGAAAACTGAAAAATCTTGAGAGGGTTACCGCATGAATTGACTAAGCACAGCAATAAACACGCATTGAGTGCTGCGTTACATTACTCAACCGTCACAATAACGAGGGAATTTTGAATCGTATTCTTACTTGTGACGAAAAATGGATCCTTTACGACAATCGGAATTTCTCATTGCAAATTCCTGAACCCAGGAGAACGGGCCAAATCCTGTCCCAAGCGAAGGTTGACTCAGAAAAAGGTACTGGTGAGTGTTTGGTGGACCAGTGCTGGTTTCATACACTACAGTTTCATAAGATCTGACCGGACGATAACGTCAGATCTGTATTGTCAACAACCGAGACTGCTCAATCTCTCTAGCCTATTGATGTTTCAGGACAACGCTAGACCTCATATATTACGACAGACAGTCGCTTAATCAGAGGAACTGCGGTTGTAATGTCTCCGAAACCCAACATGCTCCCTGGACCTTGTTCACAGATTACCAATTACAGATTTCGAAATTTTGACAATTGCAAGAGCAAGGAAAAAAATTAAATTCCGATGAGGCTGTCCAAACCGCCTTCAAAGATTTTATTATTTCTCGCTCCAACAATTTTTTCAGCAAGGGAATCAATGAACTACCTATAAAATGGCATAAAAGCATAGAGGATAATGGTACATACTCCAGATTGATTAAATGTATAATTTCATAATATTATTTTCGTTTTACTTTTTCCATATATAAAACGCTAATTTAATATGTAAGGACCTGTCAAATGTACGTTTCGGTTGTATCATACTTATTACATCAACATATTACATAAACGAGAGTGAATACTGAGTAATTTCGTACATAACGAATGACATTGCTCGATGGCATTCGGATAAACAGTGATACGAGTACAAATTTGCTCACTGGGTTGATACGCTGTATGAATTGTTAATGATATAAGTACCAGACGAAAATAATTACTGTGTAACAAATGCGTATGGAGTCAAGGGGCACTAATAGTTGTTCATATAGTTTTTTTTTTTTCATAATATTATGATAGTTCTGAATGAATTTTCATCATTGCTATTCTTTATATGGGATGGAAATTGCTATACTCGTATGATTTATTTATTTATTCGTTATGATAATTTTAAATGATAATATTATTGCTATTTTTGATATTATATGAAAAATTATTAGGCACATGAAAATATGAATCTGTGTTAATATACAATGGGAGGCCCTCTTGTATACTTTACTATTAACATATGGCAGATTTTCACTTAACACAATGAAGAATCAAGTAATTTCACTGCTATGCAATTAGCTTAAAATATCAATAAATTGCATGCATACTGTCTTCCAGTAGGCTTAGTGTGTTACATCTTAGGCCACATCGTGACTTATCATCAGGTGAAAATGTGGAAATCACGAATAATAAAGTTACCTACATAAACCTTAATAATAAACCTTATTCAATTCGCTATGAAAGCTAATAAAAATTATAAAGAACGAAGACGATTTTAACTATTTTATAAACATAAAATGTTATTTTTCTAGTAATTTCTTAATTACTATGATATCTTAATCCACTAATTGTTTACGCTCAGAACTCTCGAGAAATAAATGAAAGAACGTTGAAATTTTCATAGCAATTATTTAAATATCTTTTAGAATGTATAAACAAAATAAATGGATTAGAAAATTATTTAGGACTTATTATTTGTGTTTGAAATATACTGCGCTGTAATTATTTTTAATTTTATAGTTTTAGCATATAAACACAATCTCAATTGATGTTAAATGATGATAATGATGATGACGACGCCGAAGATGGTAACTATTATAAAAAACGTCGCTATGCCTTAAACACCAACTAAATTATCCAACTAACAATAAAAAAACTATATACATATTCACGTATTAAAATGCAATCAAGCAGTATTGTATTAAACTATTGCTTTTTACGACACATTCAGTTAAAATAATACAAAACGGGTTATTAAGCAAATCGGGCTTATTAAACTGTATTAAATTATAAATTTGCCTTATGTTTAAAAAAATATTTGTTGGGCAGTGACAACAATTAAATAAAGTAACATTGATTTTACATCAATTGCGTAGGCTTGTTTAGCGCGTAGGAGTCATGAATGAAAGATAACATGCCATTTATATCTATTAACGCGTTGTAACATTCGTTAAGCATTAAAACGCTTCTACTCACCTTAAATGAAAATCAGAGGTGGAAGTCGCCTGTAATTGTGACATCGTGGGCGGTAGCCAGTCTATATCGAGTGGAGTTCCATATTGAATTAATAAGTTAATCGCAGGTATCTTTCTAACCATACTATGTAAAAATTCTCAAATTTCCTTCTATATAGCATGTAAATTACGTAGAAATCGTAGCGCGTAGCAAATGCTACGTTTTAATATTCGTAGCACCGTAGCGCTCTCATGCCATGACTTATTTTGAAACTACATTATAATTTAGTATTTTTGTTGTTTTTATTTTAAGCTTTTTTTGTGTCCCTCTCTGGGATATTTTTTTTTTTAAGAACTTCACAACACATTTATAGCAAAAATATAATTTCAAAGTGCCAATTACGAAGTAATATAACTTAAATTTTATATTAACGATAGACCGTGTGTAGGAATTTATTTAGAATGATGTTTGATAAATAATGTGTGTGTGCGTGCATATGTATGTATGCATGTGGTAGTTTATACATGTGTATATTGATGGGTGTATTATGGTTATTAATTGAGTTTATTTATTGTATTGGCGTAATTGAAAGCATGTAAACTATAATTCGCCAGGCCGACACATTATGTTTTTATAACTTCATGATTTTATTTTCGGCATCATTGTTCATTATTCATTATTCGCCTTATTAATTGAACTCTTCACGATCCAATAGCTCGAGGTAAAATGTTACCATTATACGGCTAAAGCGATAATCTCATTAAGTCGGTCGTAGCTTGTTTATAAAGTGCGTGCGATCACAGAGTACACCTGTTGCTATTGCACACAGCCAATAGTGATAAAGTCAATAGTACGGACGCTAAGTCATAAGTATGGTTTCCACAATTTCTTCGACTTATAGGAAGTAGTATGTCATTTGATATGACATGTTGGTACAGGAAGCTGGCCTTTGTAACAGTAACATCACTCATTCAAAGACTCTCAACTGACTCTATGGTATGTGACATAATACGGTATTAGTATGACGAGCCACATATGCGGCGGTTCCATAAAGTACACGGAGCTGAATATTACGGGCATTCCAGTACTGAATTCACATAGGAACCATGTCCCTTTCTCCGTGGGATCAGTTATGTGAAATGATCGTGAAAAATAAATTGTGGCAAAAAAACCATGGCATACTGATAGGGCACTTTTTAATGTCCTACTACCTATCATTTATTAAGTACCACCCTCAAGTTGAAAATCTGTTGCCAGCACCTGTAAATGTGCTCTCAACTGCACTTAAGAGCCAGTCTCCAACTAAGATGACGTAATATGTAATAATTTAGAGAAATGCAATTATACTAGAAGTTTCTCACTGAAAACTTCTGAGTTTGATATAATTAAAATTATTCATACCATACTGAAACACAGTAAAGCTGTACCACTGCTATATTTCATTAGTGAACGTTGACTGATACTTTAAGAATCAAAGCCTGTACATGTTATGTTAATGTTTGCAACTTTTTTTCACCTTTTGCCTTACTTATAACCCCCGACACAAACAGAGGGGTGTGATAAATTTAATATGTGTATTTGTTGTGTATATATGTGTTGTGTAATCGTAGATCTCCAGAGGACAAACTAATTTTGATTAAGTCAGCTTTTTGTTTGAAAGGTTTTTTGACCGAGAGTGTTCTTAGCTATGTTTCAAAAAAAAAACCTGCTCAGTCGTTTGCAGATCATCAGCTTTTTTCTAGTTGAAGAAAGGATGTAAACACTTTCCATAGGTTTGATAAGATTTCAAATTTAATATCATACCATGATATCATAACAATGATATTGAAAGAACGTGCAAGACACTCTTATCGTATTTAGGCTCATTCGAATGATCTCAATGTATATCTGGAGGGTCTTAATTTACTTTGTGTTTCTAATACTTGTGAATAACACATAACATAACGATTATCAGATAAGGAACACGTACGGCATTGTTCATTGTTTGTATCTTTTTTAGACGTGACTTTTATCTTATATTTCAATTATTTACATATTTATTAATAGTTAGTGCATCCGTTAATGATCGTGTAACTTCTCCACAACTTGACTGATTGAGCTTATGAATATTTTTGTTTTGATTCACAGATATCTAGAATCCGGCAGGTAGCGATATTATGGAGGAAATTGACTCATATTCATAATATATGTTGATTTAGTGACAAAGAAGAGAATCACATAACCTCGACCAAATAGGTGGCTTTATTATAAAGTTATTATTTACCAGAAAGTGTAGAATGCCGGTCAGGCCAACTAATTACGTACATATTACGTACTCAAATATAAAAATTATCAAGTATAATAAATGAGACTAGGTAAGAATGCGAAATATTTATTTTGATAATTAGAAATTGAGCAAAAAAGTATTTGAATAATTGAATGTTGTGTCATAAGAAGTTAGTTTTTGGAGTTTATTCCTTAAGAAACGATTTTCATTTATAGTCCACAATTAGTAAATTATATGGGGAGTAAAATCGAGTGTTAACAATAAGTGAAGTCATATTAAGGTGCTCCTCCGTGCAACATATTCGCACATCTTATACTGAACGCGTCTATATGAATATACTCAACATACTTGTATAATTATGGAATTAATATAGGACACGCGAAGTGACAAAGTATAAGCCACAATGGCGCGGGGATGCGATAATAAGGAAATTTAGAACGTTTCCTCTTCGAAAAACTCTCTACTCCACGGTGTCTCATACATCCAAAGAACCTTCGATTATGGTTCGCGTAATTTCTGTTTGCGATGCTCAGCGGGAGCGCGGGGTGCGTAGGAACAATAAAAACTCAACCGCCACGATAGCGCGTGAAAAAACAAGTGCGTAGTTACAAATCGTACACGATGGGAAGGGGTTGGGAGGTGGTAGGTGATAGATCGATGGCATTACCAAATATATTAATAATTTTACTTTGCCTATTGTGAGTAATACGAGTACATTAATAATTGAACTTTGACTATTTTTTATTTTCCAATACAATCGTTCTTAACGAGTAATATACCGTCGCGCGTTGGAACAGAAACGCAACTAATTTTAACTGAAAATAAGATTGATATAAATTGCATTGAAGAGTAATAAAGTTAATACACGTGCAACCGTAAGTTATGCCTTTCTATACGATGAATGCGAGAGTTTCAGACTTGGTCAAACTACGAAATGCCGTACACGAGACAATAGAATGTAGCATGAATTAAATGCTTCATTGTATATAATGTCACTGAAAATTCAAAATGTAATTATCTTTTAGGTATTTCTATAGAATAATAAGAGCGTTTATTTCCTTTCGTTCAAATTTTGATTAATGTATATTACTATTTAAATAATAAAATATATATACTTGACCCATTGAGGTCATATATGCTCATACATTTGTTTTATCGACGCAATAGTTTATAGATATGTTAGAATCCGATAGATAGCGCTGTGTTCGAACCATTTCTATTGCAAAGGGCAGAATAACGTCTGCCGAGCCAGCTATTGTAGTTAATTACTAAGAGGTAAAAGTTTTGATGTTTTTCTTTATCGTTATATATAGGATTGGCTTAGTGGCCACAATCTCACCTGATGTTAAGTAACGATGTGGCCCAAGAGGATAACACGCTAAACTTAGCGGAAGACTGGCTCTCAAGTGCAGCTGCCGGAAAATACCTATTGGTGCTTGACGACAGATTTTCAACTTGAGGGTTCTAGCTAGCCAGGCGGGCATTAGAAAAAGTCCTACCACCATGCTATGGTTTTTTCACGATGTTTTCCTTCACCGAAAGCTCAGGCTCATTGCAGGGATTCGAACTCACGTCAATCGATGCGAAGTCGTACACGCTACCACTTAGCCATCATTGCTTCATCATTGTTCGAGATAATCTCTGAATCTACTGACTCGATTGCTAAAATTCTGCACTGTTAGAAAGCTACGTTCCTCCTGAGTCGCATAGGATATGTTTTATTGTTTGTGTATTGTAATTAACACGTAAGAAGCTGCAGGCGGTCGCTAGTTAATAGTATGGCGGAACTTTGCTCGCTTGAGATTAGGGTTAAGCAGACAAGAAGTTGCAGAGATGGTAGTTTAATAATGTATAGGAAAATTTAACACCTTATTAGAGTTTATTTTTTGTAAAAACTATAATTATAATGAATCCCATAAACAATAAAGTTTTTACTCAAAAAAATTTTTTTTACTCGACTGCGGCGAAGCTATGGTATGTGAATTCAAGAGGGCTATGTATGTATGAATGTTCCCGAATATCTTCTAAACTACTTTGCATAATTTAACAATTCAGCTATTGTCAGATGGTCTTGATTGTCCGGTGATTATACGAGTATGTCATCTAGAGGACATCATAAAAAATACTTTGTAATGTACCATGTCGGGTATCAAATGAAAAGATTGAATCAGCACATTTCAAAAAATAGATTATACTTATCAAAGAACGATATTTTCCGAATCGGGTTTATATTTTTAAACTGATCTACTTACGAATTATTTTAAAAACTAGTGTCTCAAGTGCAAGATAAACATTTTAACTTAACTAAGTTGAAACTTTATGTAAAGCGCAGTCAGAGCGTCCGGTAAAATATAGTACTGAAAGCTTGAAGATTTATTAAGTAAAAAGATGGCGTGTTCTCTACGTACTTAATTACATTTCGTTTTTTAATTTTTTTCCATCTTTCATTTAATTAATGGCATGATTTTTTAAATTTCCGATAAAGATTTATTCATATCTTATTAAAATTATAATCTATTAAATTAGATAGTTCACATCTACTTCATTATTAGTAATAATTATTAATATTTTACTATCTAATACTATAAAGTAAACAATACAAAAATATTAACATAAATTTAAAAATAATAAAAGTGTATCGCTAATTGTTCTTTTGGATTTTTTATACTATGAAGGTGGTAAACGGTGGTGATAATGAATTCTGAAAAACCACAAAAACTCCCTAGAAAGTTCTAACATGGGATCCACCATCTTGTTAGGATGCTGAAATCGTCATATGACTGGTAACTATATTCACTCGATAATGGCAGCAATGGTCTTCAATAAATAGGACCAGTTGAAGCAATGATGGCTCACTGGTAGCGTGTACGACTTCGCGTCGATTGACGTGAGTTCGAATCCCTGCAATGAGCCTGAGCTTTCGGTGAAGGAAAACATCGTGAGGAAACCATAAAATGGTGGTAGGGCTTTTTCTGATGCCCGCCTGGCTAGTTAGTTACCACCCTCAAGTTGAAAACCTGTCACCAAGCACCAATGGGTGTGTTCCGGCAGCTGCACTTGAGAGCCAGTCTTCCACTAGGTTTAGCGTGTTACCATCTTGGACCACATCGTCACTTAACATCAGGTGAGATTGTGGCCACAACGCCAACCTATAACGATAAAAAAAAAGTTGTCAAGATAGGCATAAGAAGAAAAAGAAATAAAAATTCAAGATGTGAATTTATTCACATACATTTGTGTTATTGGCCCTATATTGTGACATTTTGCATAATAAAGCTTGGTTATTGTGCACAAAGGAAGTGAATTGGAAATGGACCATGAATACTGAGATGCTACAAAAACTCTCTAGAATGTTCTAACAAGGGAACCACCATCTTGTTACTATACTTAAATTATCATAAGACAAGACACTATATTCACTTGATAATGGTAGTAATGGTCTTCAATAAAGAGGATTTTAGTTAGTTAGGAAGAAAAAGAAGTATTTTAGAAATACACAATGTACTAAAATTGTAATTATTTCAATTAAAATAGAAAATGCTTTTTGAAAAAAGTTTTTCAAATACAAAATACAAATTCGTATTTTGTATTTTATTAATTAAAATATTTCAAATAGTTCTCATTTCTATGGATGTACATGCATTTTGTACATTTACATGTACCTTACATTCGGAAAAGCGTTCCGTTCGTTTATTTTGTTCTGTGATCTCGTGTCCAGATATTTTATAATGTTTTCAATATGGAAAGAACTGACACAAAGTGATAAGAGCGGCGAATGGTTGGCGAATGAATAGTCAAAGACTTTTTATATTAGGGCCAAGGATACAAGTCCTTTAAGCAAATGGTCAAGAAAAAGGAAGTAGGTAGAAAGTAAAAAGGATGTCGTCTCTTAGAAACATAAATTTACTGGAACTGAAATAAATGTACATACTGGTGGAAATTCAATCACGTTTCATACTTAAACACCAAATAGTGGTAAATTAATAGGCTGGCGATATTTTCCTTAAACATATTTTGCAGAGGACACTTTTCATAAATAGATTTTAAAGTTATTGTACTTCTTTTGGCGTATTTAGTAGAGGGTAATAATATTGAGAGCTACGCGCGTATCATATGAAGAAAATGTAACATTATTAAATTAGCTTAGATAGTTAATTTTTATAGTCATATATTTAGATAGTTAAATAAATTCAGTTAGTAATGATAATAATGTAAATTCATAAATATATAAATAAATAAAATTCTTCTTACAGACTTATTTAGTTGTATAAAAATAATTTAACGTTGTATATATAAACATTATTTTAATTGGATTAAAATATATTTGAGATATATATAATGATAGCTTTAAAATGTTAGTGGTGAGTGGGATAAACAAATTCGAGTAATTTTTGCATTATTACGAAGAAAAGTGTAACTACTTACGTGCATACATTAAAACATTACTTTTTTTGTTGTTAGGTGGAAAAGAGTAAAGTGGAATCCTTGAAAAAACTCATCCTGTCACAGTACGACGGTAGTCCTGTGTTCTTCGTGTGTCAGCCCTGCGACGGAGCGAAGCTATTGGATTTATAACAAAGTCTTTTAATTAAAAGCTTTAAAGTTTATCTCCTGTCATTATTTATCTATCACATCGGTGTTAATTTTTTTTTTTTACTTTATTCGTTTAACTTTTGTTTATCCAATGTCAATTTTGGAACATACCCTATATGGTGACATATTTTCAAGTTGAATATTTATCTCTATATATATTATTTCACAAAGATATATTTTTATGTGTTAACGCTTTATCTGAAAACAATTTGTTAAAATATCTCATCAGGCCCTGTTTAGAAGGATGAAGGTGAAAATTCATAATTGTGGGCACTACGTTTTACATACAGACATCCTACTTCCAAAAATTTTATAAGGCCAATTTGTTAAATCCTTGTGTTGGCTTCATACATGACTTATTAAATACTAATGATTTCCGTTATTAGTCAGTGTATCCGGTCTGAATTATAATATTGTAAAGCGGAAGTTGCTTCGGTACGCCATCTGTGCATAGCTTTGATAAATAGGAATTGTAATATAAAGCATGGTTGAATCATCCAAAGCCCGGTGTAATTGTAAAAGCAGTCTCTGAGTCTTCACTAAGATATGGCTAACAGTGTAGTCAGATCAAAAAAATAAAAAAAAATGTGTGTGCGATTCACACACGATAGAAGTGAAACTTCACTTTAAAAGATATTTTATGTTTTATTTAATCAGTGTGCAATATACATACACACCGACATTTGTTCTCTCGCTCTGGCTCACACAAAGAGGAGAGACCGATAATATATTGCTCTCTCGCTCTGGCTCACACAAAGAGGAGAGACCGATAACGTTTAACGTTTAACGCTTGGAAGACGCATAAGAAGTTTCACTTCAAAAAAATGCTAAAGAGAGTATTGTACAAGGAATGGAAGTGTAAAATCTTACGCTGTTTCTCTGATACCCAGCCTGAAAATTTATGCTGCTTATACTAGCTGGACAATTTAAACCAAAGATTGAAACTTTTATTAATACTTTTAAGCTTATATTAATATATCGCACATTTTAGAATTTAAACAATCTAGTTCAATGTATTTTTAATATAAAGAATGGGTTTTTAATTGTTTTTCTAACAAAAACATTAATTTTAAGCTATTTGTTTATATTCTGTTTTAATTATTAATTTGAGAAAAAACTAATCGAGATATGGCATTTCCACAATAACAACACCTTTGATAAATAATATATAGAGATTCCCAATGTTTCTTAAACAATGGTACAGTTACCGTGAATTTCCGTCTTTAAACAATCCGAACAACAGAATTAATTCCACAAATGTAAAGGGATGAACCGCCCAAACGTTATCACGCAAACAAACAAGTTTATACGTATTGTAAACATATAACGTTATGACATAATATATTGTGTGATATATTCTAGTGGTTAGGAATTAGAAAATGATGAAATGGGGGATACACATCAATAAAAAATTTACGTTGATAATATTTCTTAAACTACAAAAGAAATAAAACTGTTCGTATGTGAGTATATTTTGTAATAAAACTATTTATATTAACTAATGCATGACGGTCAGATAGCGCAGTTAAGGGCGAGGCGAAGTGAAAACTGTGAGTGTTCTGAAGAGATAATTAATCTTATTCCCTCTTTTCCCTTCCACAACGACCCATAAGCACTGGGTTTTGCTAGGCCCTCCATCTCGGCACGTACTACAACATTCTCAATATCTTATCTTTGCCAAGTGTGTAACCGTGAAAAAATCTTCTGGCCCAAAACATACATACGAGTATTAAACTTGGTGTGAATATGATACCGGTCATTATAAATACATATACATTACAAATATCACGGGTAATGGAAACCATTGGTGCACGAGTCCGACTGAAGTTGTTTATTTAAGTACCATTAATATATATTATTTGAAGACTAAGCTTTGTAGTCTCAGTTTCACGGTAATCTACATGTTATCTTAGCCGTACTGTGAACCTATCGGTCGTAGTACAGTCGCGCATGCTTCAGTACTTAGGACATGTCTCTAGACAGGCATAACGACTCCATAGAACGGCTGGTCATGCAGGGAAGAGTGGAGAGAACTAGATCACGTGGCAGGTCACCTATGCGGTGGACTGACCAAGTGAAATCCGCAGTAGGAAACCGTGTATCTGACTGCGCCAGACAGTCTGCAATCAGAGAGAGATGGTGGGAGATCGTACGGAGAGCTGTTTCCACCTCTACCACCGACGTGGACGCCTCGACGTGAACACTACCGCACTATCAAGAGTGAAACGAAAGAGAAGAATAAGAACTTGTGCAACAGTTTCCCAGCCAATGTGTTCTTAACATGACATCAAGTCTTTCAAATGTAACGTGAAGCTAATATTTATGCAGATCGGTATAACAGCGTGGTCGTCGTTGTATTTAGCTCGTACCATCAAGGGCATGACGTTAGTTTACCGCTGTACTAAAAGAAGAAGAAGATAAAAAAGATGGAGGAAGGAAAGAGTTGAGGCGAGCAGAGTAGAGCAGAAATAGGCGTGATTTAATTGTTGTTTATGCATGACTGACTTCATGAGGTAAAATAGGTACTACTATAGCATTATTTAAATATATTATAAAACTCAACGTCTCTCTGCCCGTTCATGTTCTATGCACGCGAAAACCACTTATACGATTTACATAGTTTTACTTTTATTTCATAGATATGTTATCTGGCCAGGCTATCCTACTATATCATATTATAAATGTGGATGTAAGTTTGTTTGTTACTATTTCACGCGAAAACTACTTAATCGATCATCATGAAACTTTGTACACATATTCTTGGAGGTATTAGAAGTAATATAGGTCTTTTTATCCCGGTAACAACAATTTTTCTCGTCCACGCGAGCGAAGCCGCGGGTAGAACTAGTAGGATATATTTTATAAGATGAAGTAACATAGGGCTGATTATTTGGCTTACGCTGAGTAAACTATAAGAGATATATCAAATTAATCTTCTACATAATTGTAGATCTTAACAAGGCCTTAAAACGTCATAGATAGCATATTATTATGTCTATTTTCTATGGCAAACATTAAGCATTTTTGTGGCAGCACAATTTGCACGTGCGCTCGACCGATAGCATTTTGTAGTCAACTCGAGCGGGGCCGCAGGCACAGCTAGTCTAAATATGAGTCTAATAAACGTTTTTTTTTTTACAACAACTAAGGTCTCGGACTAGTGTACGGCCGACCTGATGGTAAACAGCTACGTGGCCTTTAGACGCTTTTAACACAATAGGTATCACTAGCACCTTGCTTATAAACCTGCCTTTACCAAGGAGCTCTGGAAGCCCTACTCACCGTAGGAACACTATTTCATTTAATTGCGATCTTCTGTAGGGTGGAGGTATTCCACCAGTAGGTCTGCCCCAAGTAGAGAGAAATCTCCAAAAAAGATCTCTGGGCCCTATTTCAATAATTTATAAATTGTTGTATTATATTATTTAATCCTCCAGCTTCAGCAGTTTAATATAATTTCATTAAAAGCTGACAAATAAACATATACCATCAACATATGGATAGAATATCGTTAATACTGATTCGCAGTATAGTCGTTAGAGATAAAACCTCAAGTCTGATTGCATGAAAGCTGCAAATGAATGAATTATTCCGTGGAACAGTAAACATTACAAAAAAGAGTATTTAAACGCAACACCGTAATAGTTGAATGCTTTATTTTATTTAAAACGCGTATCATTTAAACTTAAAACCAACATTAAAAATGCTTTATTCAACTTAGACTCTAATGAACGTAAAACACTACCACCGGTTGGGAAAATAACCCAGTCATCGAGAGGAGCCGTCAAGTAATACTTAGACTCTAATGAACGTAAAACACTACCACCGGTTCGGAAAATAACCCAGTCTTCGAGAGGAGCTGTCAAGTAATACTTAGACTCTAATGAACGTAAAACACTACCACCGGTTCGGAAAATAACCCAGTCATCGAGACGAGCCATCAAGTAACTCAATTAGATAAAAAAAAATTTTGTGTGTAAATAATTTTTACATTTATCTAATTATTATATTGTTTTTGTGAATGGACGTCTTCTGCACATTACTAATTTACCGGACAGTGAGTTCGAAGAGAATGTCAAGCAGGTTTTACTGTTAAAAGGTTATTATGGTGGATAATTGGGTATTTGAAAAAAAAAAGAATATCGTTATTTTATGTATTTTAAGGCTTCAAAATAATTATGTAATAGTCAATTGGAAAAAGTCTTAAAACATGTTTTTTACACTAATAATAAACAATTGAAAATTGTAATATTTTAAAAATAATAACGTGACCACGAACGCGCCACGATTGATCGCCAGGTTTGTGACGTCATAATGTTAAAGGAAGTTCATCGATTAAAAGAGTCAAAACACTGTATCAGCCGTGTGCTACAATGAGTAGAAAATAATATTATGATGTTACACGCGCTCGGGTTTGTTCGGGAACTGTCAGCGTGTCTTCGGTACTGAATTAAAAATGAACTTTTGTTTTGTAATTACTTTTGAAATATTGTAAAAAAAATAGTTTTGTTGTAAGCCTTATATGTGATCATTCCATTTGTCAAAAAAAAAAACTAAAACCCAATTATGTGAATGATAGTGATGTCTGGAAATGACTCCCTCACTGTACATCCACTTAATTAATTAATATGATTATTAACTGTAAATATTATATGTACGGATAATAAAAAAATGAAAATGATGATGAGATTCTTGCCAACTCTTCTCGGCCAAAATGCCCGTGTATCATAATTTTAATTGAATGTCTGGTAAACCTGCCAGCCAATTTATGTATTATACTTACTGCCAACGCCCTAAGCTTTATTCGCTGTAATTTTTTTTGGTGTCTGTATAGACGTACTACATAAAAAAATGTTTGACTAATTTAAAGCATCTCTGATTTTTTATGAGTTCGACTGCAAAGTTAATTTTGCGTTGCATCACAGCGTTATGTGATTTTTTTTAAATATTTATATGTTTAGCGCTTTGTCTACAATCTCACCTGATGTTAAGTGACGATGTGGACCGCTGCTGGAATACACTGATAGATGCTTTGCGGCAGATTTACAACTTGAGAATTGTTAGAGAGCTGGGCATAAAAAATTTACTACCTAGTGGTATGGTTTTATCACGATATTTTCCTTCACCGAAAATTCAGACTTATTGTAGGAGTTCGAATCCACGTCTATAGACGCGGTGTCCGTACACGCTACCACTGCGCTAACGATGCGAATATAGTGCCTAGGCACACTAAAGTACAGTTTGCACGAAGTAAAATTTAAGCTTCCATTTAAAAAGTCTGGGTGGTTCAACAGTTATACCAAAGAGCAGTGCAATATTGATTCCATAACAATACAATATGATATTCAGATTATCGTTTATTTACTATTTTTAATTTAGTGTGATAATTACAGTTAGGTATTGTAAAATATAAAAATATTTCACCTAATACAAAGGTCATGCTCGCCCGCAATTTTTTTTGTTGACACACTTTAAGAACGGTTTTACAAGGAAATAGGTCTGACAATTTTTTTTTTTTATGTTTTATTGACACTTTTATGTTTTAGCTACAATCACTAGCGTTGAACAACAGCTTAGATATTGCATCTTGCTGAATAACAAATAGAATAGAAATTAACTAGCTACTGTCTTTTACCATCTATCAGACATTATCGCTATCAGCTAAAAAAAAAGTTTGCACGTTTGGAGTTTATAAGTTAGGTAGGAAAACGCAACAATCGGTTCATATTACAGAAAGCGCTGCAGTGCTGAACGTAAACAAATAAATATGTATCCGGGCTACAGCGCTTCACTCGCATCGTGATTTATTGCGTCGAAGTTTTCCCCGTTTGGCACAGTGTGCCGCGAACGCTCATCGAGGCAGCGTGTTTTTGTAATGCCTACTATGCGAAAACTATCTCGGAGTGCGAAATATTTGTGAACTTATTTCGTAAATACAGTTAATAAATTTACGTCTATTAATGTGTAGTGATTGTGTTTTGTTGTTTATTACTAAAATACTCGGATAATAAATACTATATAATAGTGTGTTAAAAATTAAGTAAAAAAAAACTTTTGAGCAGGTTGTCTGAATTAATTGAAGAAAAGGTAAGTCATTTTTTAAGGCTATTTTTCTTGTATTGTGGGTTTCTTTATATTGTATTACTTGCACCTGTGTTTATTATACAGTAATTATTCATTAAGATGACAGATAGAGAGGCTGAAGTGGGAGCATAATAGAAAATACGATAATCTATATCTATATCTTCTATAGGTAAATAATATAAAACTCAACGTTTCTCTATCTGTCGGTTTATGTTCTTTTCACGCGAAAACCACTAATCCGATTTACATGATTTTAATTCATAGGATATGTAATCTGGCCAGGTTATAGGATATATTTAATTACATTAAGTAACATACGAAATAAGCAGTGACGACAATTCGAAAAAAATAATAAAAAAAAACTCTTTTGGGGTGGCTTACGCTGAGCATACTATAAGAGATATATCAAATGACGTATGTCATAATTGTAGATCGTAAAAAGATCTACAAAAAAGTCGTTGGTAGCACATGTCTATCTTCTAGGGATCACCCACAATAAGCATTTTAGAGGCAGTACAGCTCGCGCGTGCGCTCGCCCGACAGCCCACGCGAGCGGAGCCGCGGGCAAAGCTAGTTAATAATAAAATAATGAAACTGAATCGTAGGTTCTAATGATCGTAAGATTTCTAAGTTCCCTAGACTAGACTTGCGTATTATTTTGCAATTTCTAAACTTATTATTGATAATTTCTATAGCTTATCAATTTCGGCATGACATAACATAATATCTATATATAAAATTTCATTTAAATCCGTTGATATAAATATTTTTTTTATTTCTACATGTTTTATAAGGGGTTAAAGCATGAAATTGCTGATTTTTAATGTTGACTAGTGCGAATATCGATATCTTTTATTTTACTTAAAATTTCAAAGTCATATTAATTTTTAAATATAGATATGACATTTATTAAAAAAAAAACAGCTATTCATTTGATTTCTCACCTTTCGATTTTTTTTTTTGATATCACTGTTTCAGTTTCTCCTATATACAAATGTACTCTGTGGTGTCTGTGACCATGGAAATCGAAATTAGAATTACTTTCGAATACGAGTTCTGTCGTGGCACCAACGTTGCACAGAATGTCGGAATGTCATAAAGGTAGTAACTCTAAATGTTGTTAAAATTTGTAAAGCTCGTTTTGAGTTAAATACAGACATACAAAACAGAGAGAGCCAGATAGAATAGCTATCAAAAAAATTGAAAAAAAAAATATAAATATTTATAGGAAAAACTGTAGATATATTTATATAGATAGATAGCTATTCAGATTAAAATAATTGAATACAACGCCAGAATGGCGACATATTTTTAAATGGTTTTGGTTATATAGGTGACATCTAGATAGGCGTTCCTTCACCGAAAGCTCAGTTGTTGTAGAATGTTGTGGAGAAAAAAACCTAATTTAAAATTGTGAGGAAGAAATCCTCTTTAAAGAATAACTAGACAGGTTTCTCGATGTATGTTGGGCCAGAACCTGGAGGAAAGAAAGCTCGTTAAAGCAGATGCTTTAACTTGCATGATGCTTGATTGATGCTTTTTACTGAGATCAGTGGGAGGTCTGTTTGGTGCATGTGATTCCCGTACGTATCCCCGGAGCCAAGTAAATAGCAGGCAATGTAGGGCGTTTTGGTAATATCTAGCATAATCCGCCCGCTATCCTTTGTAGCAGTTGGTCTGTTGGTTTGTGGCAGTATTAGTAAGATCGCGACTTATTTGTATACCCGCAACAGTCCGATCGGAGGTTTGGCCACTTTGGCACCCTCGGATGTTGTTGCAAAGCTTTCGTGGCTGAGTGCCCTAAGCGCTCGCCCCCAAGCCCGGTAAAGCTGTAAAAGTCATAAAGGCTCCAGGGCCACTAAGGTAACAGTATAGTCTGTTCGAAAAAAAAAAGTTGGTCTCAGTGGTGGTTATGTCAGACTAAAAAAAAAGGATGTACCATCACTCAGTATTATGACCTCTTTTATTTTTTGAAATGTCGTATTTTTATAACATTATTTCATATACCGTTTGTAAAATATTTTGTTCGATACGGAAAACAAACCGCTTCTTCCATTTTAATTGAAAAAGATCTACTTGGAATAACTTTAGCCTTTTCGTAAATATTTTCGTTCGACCTATGGGAACTGAGTAGTCTTGTTGGAAATCCTTTTATGTTCCTTTCATTCAAAATAAGGAATAATGTTTACCTTACAATTATCTACACTTATATTATACCTAAAGCTCTTGTGATTTTTTGTTTGAACGCGCTAATGCTTGGAACTACCAGTCAGATTTGAAAAAAATCTCTTTGCAGTTTATATCCTAATTATTGAGGAAGATAGAGGCTTTATAATTTCACACTACGATTCTAAGGAGCGGTGCAGTAACCATCACAGCATCAAGCAATCTGGCAAACTGTAGGCAAGTATGAGATGTGAAAACAACGATGCTAACCGGGTGCATTGGCGGCGTGGCGGTGCGGTGGATAGTTGGTCGAATTATTTTAACACGGGTGTTACCATTGGGCACAGGAATCCGTTAATTATTGCGAAAATGGCACAATTGTGACTAGCTCTCTTCTGCCGGCTTCGCAGGGTGCAATTTAAACTTTAGTAAAGATTTAATAAAAAATCTATGTGTGCAGCATTACACACGTTTCAGAAATGAAACCTTCAGAAAAAAATATGTTGTTTTTAATTAAAACTAAATCCTAAATTAACGGGATTCGAACTATTGACCACTCGTGCGTACTACGTATGATGAAGTCTCGTCGTCTCACATCACTAGGCCAATCCGACGACGACCACAACTATGAAAATTAGAACTTGTATTAAACGTGCATAATGTAAATGTATCTATCTCATCGTGCGCTAAATCCTATAGATGTATATGGTTGTCTCTTTTTGTTGTTGCTTTTTGGTTTCATCGAGTTTCAAATCACAACGGTGCTAAAGAATTTTTCACTTAGAAAAAAAAAAATTATAGCCTTATGAAAAGTATCCTATGTACTATTCCATGACATAATCGACTTCCGTATCAAATTTTATAATTCGTCCAGCCTGTTCAAGCGTGACTAAAGAACAAACATCCAAACAAAAAAATATTGCAATTTATAAGATATTAACATATTTTTATTTTTAACGCCAGCATATTCGTTGCATCTTATAAAGTAATATTAAATAATACTTTCTTTTTAATTTTATAATCTTTCTTTTTACTTAGGTATGTGATGTTCTGTAGAGTTACGTATTCTCGTAAACATAACTTGCGCGCGCGCGCTTTTGTTATAATTAAAGTATTGTAACGATTTGAGTCCCGTGGATGGCATTAATTTTAATTTTTCACGCATTTTGTGTGACTTTAACAGCCAAACATAGTTAATTCCATTGAAATATCTAACTAAATTTATAACTTACGTTATATTCAAGCCACGTACCTATCGTTCGCTGTTAAGTAATTGAATCCAGACTTTTTTTGAACTCGAAACTCTTTATTGGACACAGATCTGTTTTCGGACAGAAATTATGTTTTTTTTTTCAGATGGAAATTACTAAAAGGCGCTGTTGAGGCAGCTAGTCTGTTCAAATCTTGTGCTAGGAGTAGGATCGATGCTATTTATAATAATACTACCAACAATTACATTTCATAAAAAAAAAAACCGGCCACGTGCGTGCTGGGCCACGCGCGGTGTAGGATTTTGTAGTTGACCGTCACAATAAGCAGATTTAAACGGGGCTTTAAGTAAGTTTCAATGGAATTTGTACGAAATTGTCCTTTTTATTAACTTTTCCAAGTACATTTTATAAGTTGCTCGGCTGTTACTTGTTAACTTGTAAAGCCTACTTAGCTGTTATAGGATTCCATTAACTTCGTTATATATGCTATAAGTAATATATGACACTTGACCCCAACAAAATCCTCTATTCAACGACACCCCACACTATGAGATAAACGAGAAAAAAAAATCAACCCCACTTTATTTGTAGGGGAGCTACACAATTTTTTTTATGATTTTATTTTACGACTTTGTTGGGCATTAAAATATTCCATACCAAATTACAAATTTCTAGTATTAAGAATTTCTGAGTTACACTGCGGAAGGACAGACATGGCTAAACTATAATCGTTCAGCTCAACTATGGAATCGAACATTAAAAAGTGAGGAATAATGTAAACATTACAATTAATAACTTAACAAATGTACAATTAAATAAGTAAAGTAAATATACAATTCCGTTTTTCAGCACGAATGAGTCTGTTAATGACTACAAAGCGTTGTATTGTATCCGTCAATCGATTTAATTCACATTTTAGATAATATACAGAAATTCGAACTTTGCTTTGTGCGAGGAATTTTGTCTTTTGTACCGTGTAGTCATTTCAAAGGAAAGTGTCTAAATTGGACAACGGTATTTGATTTCGTGTTGAGTCAGAAGATTTGATTTACGAATACCAAAAAGTTTATTACGTTTTATAAAGGTAAATAATAGTGATAATATAGATGCAAAGTTTTGAGCTATATTGTTTCCTATTTTTTATAAGATAATTATTTATTTTACTGGGTACTTCAATAGCAGAAATATATTAAATGATCTACCTATCTTATAGGTGGTATCTATATATAAAAATTCAGCTTCCGAATGTTTCTCTACGCAAAACTTGAAAAGTAAGTATTAGTCGAGGGACTGACTTGAATGTATTACATATAATGACAGTAATTTGTTTTAAAATGTGTCCAATAATTTTGATTTTAACAACAAACATAATAGGGTATTAATTTGAATGATGTGTTTTCTCGGTAAAACTATGTTTACTACAATAGTTTTTAATTCTCTAATAATTAATATCAGACTAAGATACAGTGATGCGTTGCCGGGTTTTTTTCTTCTTCTTGCCCTTATCCCACTTAAGTATTGTTTTTTTGTTCGAACTGACTATACTGTTAGCCATAAGGGCACTGAAGCCTCAAACGAGTTTTACAACTATACCCGGGCTTGGGGGCGAGCGCTTAAGGCACCCAGCCACGAAAACAATGCAACTAGTTCCGAGTGTGCGAAAGTGGCCGAACCTCGGCTCGGACTGTTGCAGCGATTGCAAATAAGTCGCGATCTAACCAAGTTCCCTATGACTCGATCTAAACTAATTATACATATATACCTGTGTCTATCCTCTGGGAGGAGGGGAAGAGACAAATGTATATGTATTTAGTAATCTGTCAATTTTGATCTAGACTAACTAGTCTCAAAAACAGAAAAAAAGGTCCCTTACAGAACCTATGTACCTGAGTGTAATGCATATATGTTCATAAGCGGCTGCTAGACTCAAGGGCTCCATGCCGGAGGATAGGACCTACACACTTAAGTAAGGTCGGCTAATGTTTTCCTATTCTACTATACTTTATTAACTATCATCTCAGTATTCACCCTTTATATACGCATATAATACTTCACACAGTCCATCCATACCTTCTTCGGTCTTCCTCTACTCATATCTCCATCCACCTTCATAATTAACATTCTTCTATTTATATGACAATCATTCCTGCTCATGACATGTCCATACCACGCTAATCTATAAACCCTCAACTTCTCTGTGACTGGTGCTATTTTAAGACTTCCTCTGATATAATAATTCCTGATTTTATCCATTCTAGTTACACCACAAATCCATCTTAGCATTCGCATCTCTGCCCTGTGTAATCTTCTTTCATCCATCCCATTACAGATCCGTTCTACGTACTACTACTACGTACTAGACAGGATTTATAATGGTTTTATACACTTTTCTCTTAAGTTCCAAGAGCATTCGTGGATCACATGTGATCCTCGAGACTTGTCGCCATTTCATCGATCCTGTATTTGTCCTATTTTTCACGTCCCGGTTAATCTCACTGTTGTTTTGAATCAATGAACCAAGGGAACAAAAATTAATAACAATCCCATTCACTGATTCATAGCTGTTAATTAACCCCCAACACTACCGCGTCGAATGATAACCCACAATACCCGTTCCCGCCACAGTAATAGACGTAAAATTGATTCAAAGTAAAATCGGCTAGAAGACATCCTGTATTATATAATAATACATTCCAATTTACTTACATAATAACTGTTCTCATCTAATAATATTTCCGACTTCTTGACAATGTTTTGAAGTAACAATACCTCCTCAGCAAATGAGGATTGTGTATGCAATATCAAATATAAATAATGTCCTGACTACTATACATAATAATTAATACACGGACTACAAATATAATTCATGAACTACGATTAAATGACTACATGAACCTTTAGATATACTGAAGATCATCATTAAAATAATTGTGAAATAGTTTTTAAAATGGTGTATTTACAATCTGCAGTATAATACCACGCCTATTCCTACCACAAAGAAGTACTGCTTGTACTACAAGTACAAAGTAAACAAGAATATGTATTGACACACGAGCTCTTCCAACTCAGTGTTCAAGAGTAGCGATCTAAAATCACTGGCCTCAGGACTATGGTCCTTTGAAGTTAGCTACATAGCTGTAGGCTGCAGTGACCACTTAACAGCAGGTGAACTGCGTGCATGCAAAGAGAGGTATATATATAAATTTCTTTGGAGATTTCTCTTTACTTAAAACAGCCCGACTATTTTTTTTTATAATTTTTTTAGTAGTCAGCAACGCGATAGTTGATACCTATGGTATTTATTATCAGCGTCCATAGTCTAAAAGCCGTTTACCATCAAATGGTTAAATTTTTACACCATTTAGAAATATCAAAGCTTTAGGATGTCCGAACGCAATTACTATCTCCTCCTAATTTCCCTCGAGAAAGCCAATGTGTTACTATTTAAGTTCAAAACTCCCGACTGACCAGGTTAACCCTATAATAAATCTGTACCTTAATAGTTTTCAAATAGAGTATATTTTTCTCTTCACCTGAGTTGATATATTTTATTTATAACAAAAGCGCGTGCACTCAATATTATATTCGCTATTCCAATATTCTAGTAACTAGTTGATCCGTGCGAATATTATGCCATAATAGAATATAAACAATTTAAGTAACACCTGCTATGTTAAACAAACAGATTATTAGTTGAATATATGCTTTTAATAAATTGCTTATGTTACGAAAACATTAATATTAAACTATTTGTCTATTTTTTTATGAATAGCAGAGAATATTAGCTTCAAAATAATATTTAGAAAGATTGATCAAAGAACGTGCCGTTGACACAAAAAAAACACCTTTCATTAATAATATATAAATAGAAGAGAAGGTAAGATAGGGTAGAAGGTATGGTATATTTTTTAGAGATTTTTGTCTACTTGGAGTAACCCGAATGGTGGAATACCTCCATCCTAGGGAAGATCGCAGCCAAATGATGCCCAGTGTTGTGTTCCTGCGATGAGTAGGGTTTCCTGAGCTCCTTGAAAAAGGGGGGGTTCAAAGAGAGGTAGGTCACAGAGAAATTTCTTTGGAGATTTCTCTCTACTTGGAGCACCCCCACTGGTGGAATACCTACACCCTACAGAAGATCGCAGCCAAATAACCTTGTGTTGTGTTCTTGCGGTGAGTAGGGTTTCAAGTGTTCTAGTCGGCCATGCACTAGTGATACCTATGTTATTACACGCGTCCATAGGCTACGGTAGCCGCTTCTCATCAGGCGGGCCGTATGCTTGTTTGACATCTTTGTAGTATAAAAAATAATAATAATACAAACCCTGTAAGATGAAAATAAACGTAACGTTGTGAATAAATTTTCGTACTTTAAAAAGCTTTTAAGCCTTCTTATCTATTCGGTGATGCTTTTTAACACGAGATTGCCTTTGTTATTTTTTGTAACTTTCGCTTTAAAAGCATTCATGTGTCATTGAAATATGCAAAAAGGGAGTTGTGAAATACGATGTACGTTTCTTTGTGACGTGTCAAAGGCGGTTTATATAAAAAACTATATAGCTGTGTTATATTTTTTCTTCATATGTTTAGCGTTATTGTCTCGTATTCTCACATGATATTAAGTGACGATGCTGTCCAAGATGGTAACATGCTAAGCCTAGTACCTAACAAACCTACAGATAATTAGCGACAGATTTTCATCTTGGGGGTTGTAGCTAGCCAAGGGGGCATTGGAAAAATGCCCTAAAACCAGATATAAATATTAACAGCCTGGACCCTGGACTGTAAAAGTATTAGTATTCTCTGGATATGACGTAGATAGACTTATTAAGCTAAGTTATTACTAGAACAAATTTTGTTTACCATCCTTGTTACATAATTCAGTTTTCGCCATAAATACGGGTTGTTTGTCTGTTGGTTGTTGTAATAATGTTTATTAAGTACACACTAAATATGATTTTAGTAAACAATCCATACATGTTATGAATCATGTCCGTCTGTTTGGTCATTTTTTTATTACTCGAGAATTACATTTCCGATATTCATGTTTTTTTTTTTATTCATAGTTATCTGGCCAGATAGATATCTATCTTCTTTCATTAACCTTGTAGATATAGAAGATGGATATATATTAGAAGATCGATATCTATCTATCTTTGATCATTATTTTTTTTATATAAAATGATAACTGACTTACTGACATATCAACGCACAGACCAAACTACTGGGAGCTAGGACCATGAAAATGCACATGCGAGTTCCTTTAGGTGAGCACTAAGAAAGATTTTTGGAAATTCACAACCAATAAAGTCTTGAAAAGAGGATAATATTTTTGAAGATAGATTTATGAAAATTGGTATATAGTCATTCAGTTAGAAAGTAAAAAAAAAACGGGTTTCATAGTTTTTCCAAATTTAATACTTAAGGGTGTAAAAGATGGGGTGAAAGTTTGTATAATCGTTTATATCAAACTGAGCCAAAGCGAAGGATCACCGGGTTTAACTCGTAGAATATATTTTGTTAGATAAAGTATCATAGGAAATAAGCAATGACGATAATGATGAATCAGTTCGGGAAGAATACGTTTTTGAGACGCTGAAATGGCTTTCGTCGTGTAAACCTATATCAAATTACTCTACAAAATAATTGTAGATCTTTAAAAAACCTACAAAAAGTCAGCGATCTATCTTCTAAAGATCACCCACAATAAGCATTTTTGTTTTTATAATAACCAGCGGGTGACACTTAGCGAGGGCAGCGCGATTCGCGCGTGCGTTCGACAGACGGCATTCTGTATTCCACGCGAGCGGAGGCGTGGGCATAGCTAGTATTTAATAATTCTAATATTAAATTATTATATGAATATTATCAGTATGCTTTTACTGCGCTCGTTTGAAGTAAACAAGTAAATATAATCTGTCTTTTCCACAGGATTTTCAATTTGTCGCATCAGTTCACATGAATGTATCATCTACGATGTCATTGAAATATGAAAATATGTTTATACTTGGTTTATGTTTATACTTCACAGTTTCTATTATTTCAATGTTCTATTCAAATTAGTTAATTAATTAAATTACCAACCTTATCATCTAAATGAACTCGGGTTTAAAGGCCCTGGGTCTAGATAAAATGCCAAATTAAAAAAAAAACTTCTGCGTAAAACTAATTATGCCACAAACAGCTTCTTTTAAAACATATAACATGGGACATGTACGTTTTGTATATTTCCATTAATTTATACTAAAAAAACATGAAAGAATAATAACATAGTAATAATCTTAAGTATTTAAGGATGATTCATGTTACACCGGGCCGGAAAACGGTCAAGACATTTTGTCAAAGTTCCATGTGTCATGTTCCAAAAAAAAAATTGTTCTGGAATAATTTATTTTGCACAGAAGAACAAATAAAATTGGCATTTTACCTAGGCCTAAGACGTTTAAACCCGAGTTCACTTAGAAGATAATGTGATTCAATCAATTTATTAACTAATTTGAATTAAAACATTCGATCTCTTTCCATCCTACGTTTAATTAGGGAAGGTAATTTAGAAAGTGAGGGCTGATTATAAAGTAGATGTTTTAATAACGTATATTACTGATTTATATTCCTATTAAATATCCACTATTAGCTTTCATATCCAATATTAGCTTCCACATCAAAAATTTTTTATTGTAAGATATTTTATACAATTATATGAAATCCTTTCAAACATTTCAATATATTCCTATTCTTCCAATTTTTATCCAATATTGGCATCTTTTGTCCAGATTACTTCACCAATATTCGACATTTCATTTCATTTTCTGTTAGTCTGTGCTTTTCAAGTATTTTCTCTTGTCTGATGTCTAGCTTAGTACTGTTTCTACTGATCTATTTTCGTATACCACACATTGTTCACATACACTTTACTGCCGAGCGAATATACATAAACCCACAGTTGCACGTGAAGATTTGCACCTACAGGATTTATATGAAAAGCAAGCCCACTCTTTATCCATTCACTACCGCAGCTGTTGTATTTTCCCATAACATTATTCACTTCAATATACTTGTATAATCTACGATGGTATTAGAATATTTAAGTTTGCTCATACAAGATTATTTCAATAGTAAATTTCTCTTTATTTGAACACGCTAATTCCTCGAACTAACAGTCAAGTAGTAACCTGCCTGATGGTAAGCAGCTACTGTAGCCTATGGACGCCTGTAATACCATAGGTATGTTGCCGATCTTGAACTTTCTTACTCCAAAGAGCCCTGGAAACCCTACTCACAGTAAGGAACAGAACACAATTTTTTTGGCTGCGATCTTCTGTAGGTTGGAGTCATTCCATCAGTCAGACTGATGACATCATGTAATATATAAATTCACTGAGATCGAGAAACGCTGTAATTTCCCCAATGTAACCCGCCTGAGGCGAGCAATCAAATACGCTTTGTGGTTGCAAAGTTTTCGTAATGACTATGTCGCTGAATCCATTTGATTACTTACTTACATAATGACATACGTAACAGTCCCGCGAGTGACAAGCTCACTTAAATATGTTCTGACGCGATAGTAGTCATGGCCGTAGTCAGGATTTTGGCGGAGGAAAGCAGGCAAGGAAAAACTAATATCAAGTTTAATACTAAACTTGGCATGACAGATTCTATCGTCAGTCACCGCTGTTATGTGGGTCTGCTGAAATGCCTTTTAATGCCTCATTTGAAAGACCCAATATCATAGGAAGTAGCGAAAACGTTGACTGGAAGACCGTTTCACAAGTACAGTTACCACGCCTTTATCAACACCCTGCTAGTGGGAGGCAGTGGCCTTCCTCGCCCGTACCTGGCTACGCCCATGATAGTACTGAATGTTCTCGTAGTTATTGTAATTAACTGGGACAGAACCCATTCACCTAGAGACAGTAAAGTTTCAGACCATTAAGTTCTTACTAAAAAGTCACTGACATTTACTCAGACTTGTTGTTTATTAAATTTGTCTTACTTTGTTTGTATCAGAAAAGAACTTACGCTTTTCGTCGATCATAATATATTTACAAAGTTTCTCAAACAGTGAATGCTGTCAGTGACAAATCAAAATAGCTTTTCCTTATTGTTTTATCTTGCACTGTAGTATTTTGGTTAAACAAAATATTGAGAGAGTGTTGGCGGCAATTTCATACGAGTCCGGTCCCGTTAATAATGAGCTTAGAGGCGAGTGGTATGAAGATTATAAGTAGTCTTGAACAACTTAAGATTGAACATAATGTGCCTTGCATGATCATCAAAACACCTGATAGCTGACTTCTTGTTCAAAGTCTAAAACATCGAATGGAGAAACCTGAAGGACTTCGCAGAGCATCTAATGGTCTAATCTCTTCGAATTAAATCTAGGGCAATTCTGAAGCAGATGATAAAAAGTTTGCACATAAAATTTATTTATAGCCAAAATCAAAGATCAAAATCAAAATAATCAGATCAGAAATTCAGATAGAGATTCAATTTATAATAAAAACATTTTAAGAATAAATTTAAAACCAAGAATATAGAATGTAAATTTAAAAATATTTCGAGATAATTTTATTGCAAGATAACTAAAAATTTAAATAAGCAAAAGTTATAAGTTTACAAATAGATAGTTTTAGATTTTAACAAATGTAAGTTTTAGGTTTTAGTAAAAAAAAAACATTTATTATCGTAATAAATATGTATGTAAGAGAATAGTGAATACGTGTAACAGATTATGCTACTAATAAAGTTTTACTGATGATGTTGAAAGGAATAGTAATAATCAAAATTGGAATAAAAATAATAATTATTTGATAAAATAGTATTGAGGAACATTTTAAATACATACCTTCTTCTTCTGCTTGTTTTGGCGCCGCAAAAAGCACTTGCCAGTGTCAATGTGTTTGTCTTCTTAGTATTTTTTATATATAAAGTTGGTTTAACAATACGGTAGCTCAATTGTTAGAACTTTCTAGGAAGTTTATGTGACATCTCAAAATGTATGTTTCCAGTTTATATTTATAATCCACTTCACGAATGCACAAAAACCAAACTATATCACGCAAAATACCACCAATATTACATAATATAGGGTTAAAGAACCTAAGTTAATGAATTAAAAATAAAAACCACAACATGGCAGCTCAAGATCCCGCCAAAAAGCAAAAATAAATGCCTGATGGTTATCGTAAAACGATGCAAAAACAAAAGTTACCACCGAGAGATCGAGAGTCCATCGACGTCATCATTTTTATGCCTGCAAGCCTCTCAGCAACTAGATATACAGGCGTTTATTTATAAATGCGACAAACAAAAGGAGAGTCAATGTGACGGGCTTATTACAATGCACACCGTGGTTGCGACGCAGTCGAATACAAATCCCTATAATCCCAAAAAATCGTTATAAGGATGCCGTTTTAAGAAGGCGGGAGCCGTACCAGTGTTACATGAATCATCGTTTAATCGATATTAATTAATTAACATGTATACCTTTTGTCACTCAAACGATTTATTACATTATCTGTTTCTGATTTTCATTAAATCCATTTAATAAAGGAAGGTTTATTAATGAATACAAAGCATTTTGTATGAAATGTTCTCGTTTATTAAATTAGAATACTTCAAAACTTAAGTCTTCTATACATATTATAAAAGTCAACGTCTCTCTGTCTGTCCGTTTATGTTTTCTTTTCATACGAAAAAAACCACGTATCCCATTTACATGGTTCTTTTTCAAAACAATACTATCTATATTTTGTTAGATAAAGTAACTTACGAAATAAGCAGTGACGATAATGGTGAACTAATTCGGAAAAAATACGCCTTTGGAGCGTTTAAATGGTTTACGCCGTGGAAACCATAAGAGATATATCAAATAAATGTACTACATAATTGTAAATCTTAAAAATATCTAGAAAAAAGTCACCGATAGTATATGTCTGACTGCTAAGAATCAACAATAATAAGCATTTTTGGGGCAACACAATTTGCGCGTGTGCTCGACCGACAACATTCTGTAGTCCACACAAGCGGAGCCGCGGCCATAGCTAGTCATTAAATATTTATTAATTAGAAAATTCAATAATATTCAACACAAATGGTTTGACAAAGGCTTCGTTCAACAGTAATCATTTTACTGTATCGCCAGTCAATCTTGTCCTGCTACATCCAATTATATTTCTTTGTGTCTTAAACTAACAGATTATTATTTTTGACCATTTTTATTTGCCCCTGTTTACCTTAATGTGTTTTGTTTTGGTGTGTTTGTAGTTCTTACTCTGACAATATTTTCTATCCATATTTCCTTTCCATGGTGTTCTAGCATATTGCGAGTTTCCTGTTGCGGGCTTCATTAATTGCCCAGGTTTGGTAACAATATGTGACCTTGGAATAATTTATATAAAATGAAACAAACAAGAGACCATTTCGTATAGTGATCATTTAATTCCCTGATAGACTCCGGTCCAGTAATTCATGGCATGTTTACGATAAATACATAAATTAAAAAAAAACGCGAATTAATCAGACTACTGTTATTGGTAGTTAGCTTTTCGTTAATCATCGTTGATATCGGATTTATTCCGTTAAATATATTTTATGAAACCAGTATTACACAAATTCAAGGTATTACAGGTTAAAAAAATATCGGATAAGTTACTTAGACTAGCGCACTGAGTGTTCCGTTCCAACACGCAATATACATGATTTTATCAAAAACATTTTATTTCTTTCATTTAGTTCGGGATCTTTAGCACGAGGAAGACTTGCGCTTGACCGTTTTTTTGTTTTACTTCAAGAGTTTACATAATAATAACACCAATTGTGACGCTTCTATGTATTATCGTTTTTACGACAGAGAGATAAAGAGTTAGAGCTATAGATAGATAAAAAAATTGAAATACACGTATTTTGTATGGGAATCCCCTTTAGTTTATAAGGTTTTATTATTATTTGCTAGGATAACCGCCATAATAACAGATATTCTATAAAATTTTCAACCAGCTAATTATTACGCTTTATTATATGCGTAGGCTTCTATATGGTTCTTTATTTGGGAACGGAACCTTAAATATATATACATAAATCTGCTTTAAAAATGAATAATCTCCACATTGTGATATATCGTAGAAACGGGAAATTTAAATCATACGCCAACAATATTTTACTTTTTATACAGATTTTGTGATTTAAACTGTTATTGTAGCAATGATAAGGATAATATTTTGTGCAGGTATTGCTTTGTACTATAGCGGCCAAAATATAAATAAATAATAATATAAATCGTGTTTATTTAAGACCAACTTACCTTTTTTCATTCTTATTTGTATGGATGATATCAATATTATCTTCTTTTACGCAATATCTCGAACGAATCGTTTACAGTGATATCTATCGTACTGGTAGGGTAACGTTAAAATTCATGAGTGTTTTTCAAGTGGACATTTGGTTATATTTATATTTTGTATATATCTTTATATTAATAATAAATGTGACCTTCCTAAAGATGTGGAATATTATGGAATTGGATGATGGAATGGATTGAATTTTTACGATGTGCGCGCACATTGTACCACTAAACCTATGTTATGAAGATGCTTGCCAAGGCTCTTGTGTTATTAATTGTTCTGAAGAAGATCATACTCCATGTTATGCGTTACATTTATACATGTTATAAAAGTCAATGTCTCTCTATCTGTCTGAAGGAAAACCGAAAACCGCTTATCCGATTTAGATGTTTTATTTTAATTCATAGCTATATAATCTGGCCAAGTTATAGAATATATTTTGTTGATAAAACAACATACGAAATAGGCAATGACGATAATGTTGAATAAATTTGGAAAAAAGTCGCTTTTGGGGCGATTAAATGGCTTAAGCTGAGTAAACTATACTAGACATATCAAATTAATGTACTACATAATTTATATTTTAAATAGACCTACAAGAAAGTAAATAAAAGTAAAAAATAACTTATATATCTTCTAAGGTTCACCCACAATAAGTATTTTTTGGGCAGCACAATTCGCACGTGCGCTCTACCGACAGTATTATGTAGTCCACGCGAGCGGAGTCGCGGCTACTACTAGTAACACATAAGAATACGCAACTACCTTTTTTTTAGAAATAGAAATAATACTTGTATTTGAGTTCCTGACCTTAAAAGGTGCCTTCGATGAAAAGATACTTGCCTTGCTATTTGTTCTATTATAAGATCTTTTTGACGTGCATAAAATAATGCTTTTCTTGACGAGGATTAAAAGATTAGGCAATAATTATTATGTCCGTGTGTTTTGGAGTCTTTTATTTTTTGTGCAATATCCATAGCTTAAGGCCTCAGAAAAGTTTTGTCTTAGAGTTTTCGTTTTAGGTTTTTGCATACACGAGCGCATTCATTAACGTAGAAAGAAATTAATCTAATACTATTAAGTGTGCAATTTTCGTATATATATGCATATTATGTGATTGGATTCTCAGAAATGACTCTAACGATTTAGATGAAATGTTGTATTTAGATAATATTATACCATCCAAGTTTATCTAGGTAGGACTTTTTATAAGTCACAAAGCAAAGCTCGATAACATCCAGATATTAAAGATTTAACTGACCAAAATATTTTCTTTTCAGATATCATCATTGATATACGATGAAAATGGTATAAAGACAAAATGGCGTACCCCATTACACTAATGTACGTTATCTTCATAATGTCCATCGAAGTTGGGGCAAAATCTAAGCCAACCGATTCATCCAACGATAATAAATATGTGATTTCAATAACTCTTGGTAACCTCACAATACCCATCGATGATATTCATGAAAAGTTTCATACATACAACGTTTCAGAAAAGGAAATAAATGAAAATGAAATTGCAGAACTTAATAGTGTTGAAGTTAAGAAAGGCTGCGACGTGAATAACGTTACTAATCATGATGACCTCGAAGCTACAACTAACAATATTCTGGATTCCATATACCTGAATAACATGTATTCAAGTGTGACAACGAATCTTATTAAAAATAAATTAGCTTTAGATGACATAGAAATGAACGGCGTGAATTTATATGATCTGGTGAGCAGAGATTGTGGTGGATCTAATCCGTGCTCGAATGATGGCAGTAATTTGAAGAGTGACAAAATTATCACCATTGGGTTCTTAGGTGCTTACTACAGGAGTCAGGTATGTAAATTCATAGTTATTTTAAAATCTAATCTAGAATTTAGGTTGCAATCCTTAGAATGTGTTAAATTCTCTTCATGTTCACCTATGGTAGCACCATCGCCTTTTAATCTGCAGTAAATATGCCAGTTTTCATGTTGTTTAATTATAATGAAAACTATTCCTATTTCTATAAACTATTTCAACATTTGATTTCTCTTTGGTGGGTTCATACTTTTCGGATACATAAGTTTTGCTTTTGACATCTAATATTTTAGACGAATAAATTATTAAGATAAAACTATTGTTATTACTAAATAGAAACATTTTTAATTTTCTTTTGGCTTATTTATTGTTATGGACAACGCACTAGTGATGCCTACAGTACTAATGCGTCCATAGGCTCCGGTAGCCGCTTAACATCAGGCGGGCTGTATGATTGTTTGACAACTTCGTTGTATAAAAAAAGCAGTTATCTTTAGGAGTCTATCTATGACTAACCTTCGATATGGCTACAATATCTAGATAATCATGACCTGTATTATTCAATTAACATTCGCCGATATTCATCGATATATAGTTATGTAAGTAGAATATTTATGTCAATGGCTGATTTACAACATTCTTTGCTATAAACGTCACAAAACATCACTGATTAAATTATAAATTAATGTGTCAGACCACAAACGGTGATGATGAAGGGCTTATTGCGCAACCATTAATATTATGGTCGATCAAAGGAAGCGTTGTTTTTGTGATGTCCTGCTGCGAGATCGTTCGAAAATATCGTAAATAGCTGGATTTAGGTTGGGCGTAGTCTAGAATGGAGCCGCATGAAGGCTTTGTTACGTTTGAGTCCTTAGGTGTCAGAAAAAGTCACACATTTGCGTCATTACTACTCAGGCAGATAGGTTCTTCGCTCGTATTCAAGAAAGAAATCTGAACGTAATGTATATTTATGATTTTTTTAAGGCTGAAGGATACGATGTCCCATAACCTGCTCGTATGGACTGTAATTCAATTTATTGACCGTGGAATGAACTGTTTGTTCTTCTTACCCGGGGTTGACGAACGTATTTCCCGGGTGAGATGAGTTCAGTGACAATTGAATTCTTTCAAAGGCTTCCTTGAACTTACCTCATCTGCCGGAGGTACAATGACTTTATGGTATTTATTATTAATATTTACCCAACGAAATACAACATTTAAAACGCTTTTTCTTCTGTGTTCTGGCTCAGCAGCCGATCTCATATAAGATTCTATATCGGGATAGTTCTAGGTTTATGATTTTTGATAATTGTGTACTATACAATGTATTTTTTGTGATATAAACATATTCAAGAATATAAAAAATTATTACACACTGGAAAAAATAAATTAAAGATCAATTAATATATGTAACTAAAGTCAAATTCAGAGATAATAATACTTAGATTACTATGTGTGATTTTTTAATCGTTATAAATTTATCGTTGTTGCCACATCTCATCTCATCTTAAATGACCATGTGACTCAAGATGGTAACATGATAAGCCTAGTGGAAGACTGGCTCTCAAGTGCAGCTACCAGAACAGACCTATTGGTGCTTGGCCACAGGTTTTCAACTTGCTAGTCAGGCGGGTATTAGAAAAAGCCCCACCATGCAATGATTTCATCACGACGTTTACCTACCTTCACTGAAAGCTCAAGCTCGATTCGCAGGGATTCGAACTCAAGTCCATAAGTTAATTATCGTCATAAGCAATTGAAATACGTTAATTTTAACTCATAAAACTTATATATTTGTAGATATTAATGAATATATAGTATACTAACGGTGAGTTAACAGTTTTCCTGTCTAGTGATGGATAACTCACCGGTAGTTTATTATATATTTATCAATATCGATAAATATATTTCACCGTAACGAAACAAAGCGGCTTGGCGGCCAGTGTTTTGGCGCTTAAATGTACTTTAGCCTTAATTTATCGATTTCATAAAAATTCAACTGGCATATTATTATCAAAGCAAGTTTCATGAGCTACATTTGAAAAATTGGAGTAATACCCTGTTTTTAGTTACCTGATAGTTTATCATTTACAATAATTGCTACATTTACAATAATCATTTACAATAATTGTACAGAAGTGTTGTAAAAAACATGAAAAAGACGTGAAACGTTATAAATGATATAATGATATTGATACATAATATTATATGATAATACTCTTTGTAATTAGACAATGAATTTTATGTTATGTATGTGTCAAAGAGAGAGAGAGACATCAGGATAAACTATCGGAAACACCTGGATTTTCCTGGACATCGTCGTTATGGAATCGCAGATCTTGTGGGCGTAATCACAGTTACGTGCAAGCATTGTAGAGATGTACAATGTGTACAACCTCGGCTTGGGCTGGTGCCGATCATGCGAAAAAGTCGATCTGAATGATTCTCTAGTAACTAATACATAATAACAAAAAAAAACATATATACATGTTTCTGACTTCTAGAAAAAGAAAAAAAGGTCCAGAACCTATGTACCTGGGTGGTGTGCATGTGTGTAATGACTGTATATTTGTAGCTAGTGAATGCACTGTCACTGTATCGCGTAAGCGGCTGCTTCGCTCAAGGGCGTGCCGATGGATCAGACCTATTCATCCTTCAAGTCCGTCGTTTTCTGCTTATATGAGTGCGTGGATCACAGAGCACACTTGTGGCGAGCGCGCGGCGTCTCTACTTTCTTTCCATTTATTTTATATTAGCTGTATTTTTTAAATACTTGACAGGGTATTTTATCTCGTAGTTAAAAGACATGTTTTTTTTAATAATCACATAGACACTATTCTTTGACATAATTATGTATTAATTACTTTACTTAAGGTAGGTACTAATTTATTCTTCTATTCAGCCGTCAAGAATCGATACGCGTGAACGGATGAAGATTTATTTATCTATTACCTTTCTAAAACAGATCGGATGAGTGGGTTGGATACTAGTTTTTTATTATGTTTTCTTTACTATTAGGTTTGGGTTCGTCTACTTTCATACTAGAACTGTTGGGGGATGTTTTGATCAACTCAATCTCTTGGAATGTCTAATGGCACAAACACATACATACAGACACACTCAACACAAACAATCACGCACGCAGTTACTCGTTTTAGTGACCAACTTTAGTACGTCGAGCTTCGGGATCAGGTTATTCAAATACTTTTTAGAGGTCATGATGCTTGTGTGCGATGGGTCCTTGTGATGACGGCACCTCTCGACGGATCTTGCGATGATCACCGTTGTTCATGGATTACCTATACTTACCATTGAATGTAGTGTAGTATTTTATCTATAAAACGGATATGGTATATAAAACTTATACTATTCAAAACAAGATAAGTTAACTACTGAACCTTTATCCATACTTTATTTATCGTTTAATTTCCTCTCGATATCTTAAAGTATTTCGGAAGCAATGAATCATATTAGCGTTAGTTGAGCTGACGCTCGAGGCAATCTTCTGTAAAAACTCGACCGGTACGAAAATAAATTTTTACAGTAGTAAGCAGTTAATTCCTGTTTATTGTCTTAATTCACAGCGTTGATAATGTTATCTACCTATATTCAGAAATATTTTTCAATTCTGCTAATCTATTTTAGCTATTAAATTATTTATAAGCTGGTACCTAATCCACCATATTGGATTATTAATGTATCAAATTCAACTCATTCAACACCAATAACAAACAATGTATCAAATAATCTAACAGTTAAAATCAGACAAACTTTGATTTACTCTTCCTCTTTCTATTTTTTTATCGTTATAGGTTTGGCGTAGTGATCACAATCTCACCTGATGTTAAGTGACGATAAGGCCCAAGATGATAACACGCTAAACCTATTGGAAGACTGGCTCTCAAGTGCAGCTGCCGGAACACACCTATTGGTGCTTTGCGATAGATTTTCAACTTGAGGGTGGCAGCTAGCCAGGCGGGCATTAGAAAAATCCCTACCACTATGCTATGGTTTCCTCGCGATGTTTTCCTTCACTGAAAGCTCAGGCTCATTGCAGGCATTCGAACTCACATCAATCGACGGGAAGTCGTACACGCTACCACTGGGCCATCATTGCTTCAATAAAAAAAAAAACGCCGGAAGAACTACACAGTTTTATGGTAAAGTCCATCTCGGTACAAACTTCAAAGTTCTCTATATCATGATTTTCCCTTACCGTGGAACTGTGGAACCTTCTCCCGGACAGTGTCTTTCTTGCTTCTTGTGATATCGAGTACTTCCAGTGTAATATGGAAAGATTTATGCAAGCCAGCATGATAGCGGCAATTGCCTCAATTGATTGCCAATCTATCGGTGGTTGCCTGTATATGGATTGTATTGTGCTTCCCACCAGTGATAGTGCCGTCAATTTGCCGAGCTGCTATAAAAAAAGCAAAAACCCGACTTGATTGGTTCGTTAAAAGATGCACGAAAGAATATTTATACCTATATTATTATTACTCAATGGTGTTTTTTGTGGCGCTGTCCTATTTAATTAATTCTTTTTTAAAATTACTCAAACATCATTTTAAATTTTCCCCGTTATTAGCACAATTTAGACTAATAGAAAAAAAGTGGGAAAACTAAGCAATGAAGTGTTATTTAAATCATTAATTTTGATGACGACTAAAGGGAGATATAGCGTTAACACAAAGAAGAAAAAACATCTTTAAGGAATAATACACGGACATTTACAGTTTTAAACTTGATGACATCCTACTAAAACTTAGTCCGCAATGCATTAGGCAAAACGAGATAAAGTTTTACGGGGAGTGTTCAATTTTTTTTATTACAGTCATAATAAGTATATTTCGTGGAACAAAATAGTTCTCTATAAATGCAAAGGAATTGTCTGGGCAGAGATATTCAGCAAATAGGCCTTTTCTCATTCCTGTAAAAGCTTTCCCATTTGGAGAGGCCATATAAACATGTCTCTTATCAATAAATAAAACTATTTCTTTTTAACAAATAGTGAGAGCTTGGATAGTTAAGAACCAATCCGGGTGTAGACAACTTTTGAAAAGTTGTTTACACTCTTTATATGTAGTCGTGAATTAATATTTGTTAACTCTTTAATTTATTAATTGACATAAAAAATATACCACTAAACGCGGCGTTACATTCATGTGACCGCGCGTGACGTCATCATTCAATAAACAAAACTAAGAATTTACAAAGTTAAGTTTCCTAAAAGTTCGGTTGAACCATGAAATTTTTTCCACTCTTATGATTATAAAGTCACTATTTCTACACTAGGTAAATAACTTAAGAGTCACTTGTCACAAGATTACTTAATACGGTAAAACTCAACTGTGTATATAAATACTGTCAAGTTTTCTGACTGGCGTTTACAATCATGTGAATCCCAGTCAAAATATCAAAATTTTGTCATTTCAAAATCAAAGGTAAATTAAATAAATAAACAATTACTCTTCCATATTTGTATGTTTTAGGTTTTTGTACCAGTAAACCAATATATGGTTAAATAATTAACTTTAATTTTGAATCATATTGTTAACTCACGAAGACATACGCAACATCTGTTAAGTCAGTTATTTTTGCAAGCTTTTATTTAACTCGATATGTTAGTATATGTGGATCAAATCTTATCACGAAATATTTAAGTACTTCCACTTAACCGTTTGAGCTGAAATTTGGAATACTTATATAAAATCGATGAATAGTAATTTATTTCAAATAATGTTTTCGTGGTGACGTTCGAATTGCGATATACATTCATATAGAGTATATAGATATAGGTATCTATATGGATTTAATATCTAATGTTTTCCTGGTTAATAATTAAGCCTCGAGCTAAAAATCTTTCGCAGAACACCTTTAAGCGTTAACATCAAGTGAGATATTGGTCAACCCTAACATATAACGAATGAAAAAATGAATTGCATTATGAGGGGTAATAATTAATTATGAATTAGATCTCTTTACGAATTCGCAAACTATATATTTACGATCCTCTTTCGTAGGTTGCCAAAACTTAATGAGACAAGGTACTCGTGTATTGAGGAAATGTTGCTATTGCTTGGAAGTCTGCCAATAGGGGCAGAACTATTCCATTTGAGAAGTTTATTCCTTGTTTACGTATATCGATTATTTGTAATTTACTGGGTAATATTAAAACAGACTTGAAATGTCTCCCGATGGGCAAATACCTGTTTCTGGACGAATTCTAGATAATTAATTCAGAACTTAATTAATCATCAACTAGTCTTCTTACTTATTGTATCTCAAGCCTAGGACCTTTCTTCCGGCATGGAGCCCTTGAGCGATACAGTGACACTGCAATCACTAGCTATCAACATAAAATCTATACACTGCTCTTCACATATGCACACCATTTAGGTACTTAAGTTCTGCAAGCGATCCTTTTTTCTTTTTATGCTAGTTAGTATAGACCAAAATTGTCACATTCCTAAATACATATACGCACAATTCAACATTCCTCCCAGAAGGCAGAAACATGTATAATTAGTTCGATCGAATTACGAATAGGGAATTAGACAGGTTGCGATGTTTGCATATAAGGCAACAGCCTAAGCCGAGATTCGGCCACTTTGGCACCCTTGCGCTTGTTGCCACGCTTTCGCGACTCTGTGCTTTCAGCGCTCGCCTCCAAGCCCGGTGAAGCTGTAAAATCCTTCTGAGGCTTCAGGGCCCTTAAGGAAAACTGTATAGTCAAATCGAAAAAAAAACCCTTCTTTTTACGCTACAGTTCCTTCAATCGATTTTCTTGCCTGTTCTTCTCGATGACTGGGATGTTTTCTGAACCGGTGGTAGCGTTTGACGTTCAGAAGTGCCTTAAGGCCTAAATTGAATAAAGTTATTATTGATTTTTATTAGTATACAATTTTATTATAAGTAATAACAATCTTATTGTTAATAAAGTATGTACAGTAAACCAGCATTTATTTTAAACTTCGAATGTGAAAGATATCGCAGTTTGGAAGCTTGAACGCTTGGGAAATATATTTGAGTACTCGTACAATCATGGAGTGAGATAACGTCGATTGACGTGGGTTCGAATCCTTGCAATAAGCCTGAGCTTTCGATGAAGAAAAACATCGTGATGAAAAAATAACGTGGTTGTAGGGCTTCTTCTAATACTAGCATGAATAGCTACCACCTTCAAATTGAAAATCTGTCGCAAAGCACCAATAGTTGTGTTCCGGCCGCTGCACTTGAGAGCTAGTCTTCCATTAGGCTTGGCGTACTACTATCTTGGGCTAAATTGTCACTTAAGATCAGTTGAGATTGTGGCCACAACGTCAAACCTATAAATGCCGTCTTGGCGGGTAAAAAGGAGGAACCTATTGGTCGGTATACGGTTCCACAGTTTCATGTTACGGCAAAGATAAGGCATTGAGAACTTTTTGGTTAGTGCAGAGATGGATGTAGATGTTAAATTCACGCACTGAGGGTTTCATTCCACAACACAATATGTATTTACAAAAAAAAGTATTTTTTAGTTTCATTCATTCCTTGCTTCTTAGTTTTTATTTTCGAGCTTGTGTTATTTACACAAAGATTGTCTCTTGTGCATATTACAGTTTTACAATAGACAAAAAAACCCTCGAAATAATAAGACCAAAATGTGCGAATAATAAGCAATTATTACGAGCCACCTTATCCAGAACCCTAGAAAAGAGACATAAGGGCTCACACGAGCCAGAAGCTAACTGTATTAGTGACCGGAGAGGCTTGACCTCACGTTTGACCGTTACGGAAGGGTCAGTGCGTAACGTTACTGACAGGCCAGACTGTGCCGACGCTATTGTAATTCAGAAGACATATTATTCGGAACGATAGTTATTGCTCAAAGGGGCACCTTTCTTTTGTGCATTCCATATAATTGGCAGGTGAATTCGAAGTTATTCAGGAGCAAAATAACACAAACAAGCATTTTTACCTAATGTGGTTCGTTCTCTATTGGAATACGGCACAATCATTTGGAATCCACAGTATGACGAATATATTAGTCAGATTGATGGTATCCAGAAGAGATTTATCAGACAAATAATGTTTAAATGTAATTTTTTGGAACTACCTTTACCAGTTCTGCCCACCATTGCAGATCGACGAAAAGAGAGAGACCAAATATTTTTCTTTAAATTAGTCAGAAATTATATTGACTCCCAAATCCTTATTAGTGAAGTTAGTTTTAGACGTCTCCGGCTAAATACTAGAACTCATTTCCTTTATAATATCCCAGTTACCGAGACAAGATATGTTTCCTACATACCTTATACATTTTTAATTAGATTTTGTTATAATACATGATAATATTTTAATAATATTGATATATTTGCATGCACTATTAGTACATTTAAAAAATTAATACCTCAAAGTATCTTATGAACATGTTTTATAATTTTTGGTTTATTTTGTATTCTTTTGTTTTTTGTTCTTTGGTTAATTTTGTTTAATAATTATTTAGACAAGCAATTTAATACAACCTTTAGCTTTGCTTGTGTTATGTACAAGCAAATCGTTTTGTATATTGCTAGATTTAGTGGAAACTGATTTCGATTTATGCTTCATATTTTTTTATTAGTAATACGAAATTGTAACTGTTTATTTTCCTAATAATAAATATATATACATATAGATAAAAAGGTGCAGCAGCCCATATTAAATTGTCAGTGCATTCTATAACTATTACATATCTATTGTCAATCTTAAGCAGGACTGTACGCTTGTGATCAGTTACTAAAAACTGCAACCTTACAAGTGAACAGAGTACTGTGAGCATTGTCCGGTGAAGCTGTAAACGCCTTCTGAGGCTTCAGGGCCCATAATGCTAACTGTATAGTCAGATCGAAAAAAAACCTGAGCGTTGCTGTTTTTTATATAGTAACATGGTAAAATGACAAACACTACAGTGACCACCAGATCGTTAATTCCTCGGTGATTATCGCTGTCATGCCGGCCTGCAAGCTGGATATAAACCGGCTGATCAATACGCGCCAAACCAAATGAGAAACATTACGCTACCACCCCGCTCGATTGCTGTATAATCACAGGCCGATCGATATGCGCCAAACCAAATGAGAAACACTGTGACGGGCTTACCACCATGTGCCTATAGTCACGACCCAGTCGGGTACAGAACGCTACCACCCCGCTCGATTGCTGTATATACACCGACTGATTCTGGAAAAGGACACACTTAAACGTGCCACTATGGTGGGAGTGACACCTGGTGTTTGGTGGTCGCATTCCTGTCGGATACAATTGTCATGTATTTTTGCAGCAAAAATATATTGGTGATGGTGCTACCGCAAAAGAACCTTGAATAGATTTGTCAACGCTTTTTTAAATGTAATAATATTTTTTATGTAGCTAACTACTCTTCATGGGTCAGTAGTCAAGGTAGTGGACTAAATAAGATGCGGATGTTATTACTTCCTGCTAGGGATAGTTTGCTTTAGTATAGTGACTATTAGTGCAGACTGTTTATCTTTAAAGTTAAGCATTTAAAATATAATTTATACAAAAAATTTGAGGTGTATCTCGATTAAAATCTTAAGACTTGAGACACCCTAGCCAACCAATAGCACCTTTTGAGAGTAAAACCGGCTTGACATGGTCCTTGAACTTTTTCCCCGGCAAATTAGTAATGTGTTTAAGATTCTATTATAGAACCTAACAGTCAATGTCTAAAAACTTTTATAAAATCACGTAATGACTTATATAGTCATTATATAATATTTATGTTATATTTCTAGTAATAAAGAATTTTTGTTCACAGACTGTGCTGGGTGCTATGCCTCTCGCAGTGGCCGCTGTTAACAGAGAACCGAGTCTACTGCCTGGGCATAAGCTGCGCTTCGTAACAGCAGACATCGGTCGATCAAGACCCCCTCTATTTATGGACAAGGATAGCCTGTCTTTGAGGTGCGATGTAAACAGTAATTTATATGAGTTCTTTTATTTCTGTCATAAATTTGAAGGGTGTTTCTGTAGTGCGCGTCACGACGGACGGTACGTCATCATATAAAAAAAATTGGTAGCACTGCTCGTACGAATAGGATGCTACTAAAGAGTAAGCAAGAAGCTGAGAAAATTAAGAAAGCTAAGAAGTTTGTTTAGTAACTGCACATTATCATTTACATTTACAAAATGTGAAGTATCATGAGAAAAATCTCGATGTTTGTATCGAATTATAGACTTTTCCAGATATTTCTTTAGTGTTCAAAAATAGTGCATTTTTATACACATCGTAACAATATGAATATACATTATTTTTCGTTGTAAGCTTTCTGAAATGGTTATAATTATCTGGAGTGTTTTTATTAATTAAAGAAATGTAGTGACTATTGACCGCTTTCATAATTACCGTTTCTATTCCCACTAGAGCTTATGATATTTGTAGGTCTTGTAGCACAAGATAAGATTTATATTTATTTAATAAAAGTTGTATTAAGGTTATTTTACACAAAATAATTATCCGTTGATCTTCAGAGAGTTAAAAAAACTTTACAAAATGAGGTTATTTATTTCAAATTCATATTGTTTCATCAAAATAGGACACCGAAGAAGTAGAGAGTCCACAATATTTACCGACTTTAATATCTTTATCTAATAAGTGTGAGAAATAATTATAATAATAACGAAAATTGTAGTAGTAGTAGTAGTAATTGTTGAAGTATCGTCATTTGGTTTGGTTTGAGAAACAAAAAAGTTGAATTTAATTTATAAATACCCATAAATCTACAAATAATAATAAAAAAAGTATATTTGAATATATAAAAAATTTAGTCAATTAATTAAACGTCCTATTAACCTTGTGCAAAAAATACTGTTGATGTAATAGCATCTATGTTATAATCTCCACGCTTTATGATCCATAGATTATCGATATAGAAGCAGAATAAAGAAAATTTCCCATTCGATTTGTTGAAGTTTTTGCTTGGCTTTCGTGTGCCATAATTATTATATGGATTGATTCAAGTTTCTCTTAGTACAAAACATAAATATTTGTTTAATCTTGACGAAAGTCATATATTTATTTTAATGTATTGATATGGTTATTTCCGTGGATAGAAAAATGTTTTGTAAATAACCTAATCGTACTCAGGGAAACAAAAGTCGAACAAATTCACTTTTCTTATGTTCACTAGCGACTCTCTTGTTTAATCTATTATATTTTATGGTCCTCTTGCAGATATATTCTTCTTTTTATCGCTTGTTATTTCTGCGTGGTTGTCTAAAACAGAACTGTCCTAGTTCGGAACACGGTTCGCTTATATACTCATATAAAAGGATGGTTGAAATCACTAGAATATCCTTGAACTTTATGACATCGCTTAAACAAGGGGAACTACGCTATTTTTAGATATTACGTAATCGGGCCGATAAGCTTTGTATGTGTGTGTAAACTGCGATGTCTTTTCGTACCTGCGAATACATACTTGATGTTTCGAGTAGATTCTAGACTATTCCAAATATTTCGATAGTAGTGAATTTTATCAATTTTTACTCATGTCGTAACAATAGTGTAATGTTATTGATAGCTTAGCTGTTGCTTAACTTAAAGCTCAACATAAAAGATTGGTAGAGTCTGTGCAATATTGGACTGCAGGAGCACCACCTCAATACGTATTTCTACCACAAAGCAACTGTGTGTTTCTTGTCTGAAGAATGTATTTGGCAACACGCACTGAGATACGAGGTGTTGCACCTCAGTCCTCAGGGTCGTAAGCAGCCTATTATCACTGACCTCAAGAATAAAGTTATCTATGAGGTTGGTTATTATTAGATATATTATGCTGTAATGGTCATTTAAAGTCATGTGTACATTGTGTACTACCTGTAAAACCAGAGTTTTCGGTGAAGAAAAACATCTAGGAGTTGCACTTTAGAGGTCAATTTTAGTAAATACCATAAGAAACAGTAAGGTTTAAAATAATGAAAATTTATCTGCAATAGTTTTTAGTTCACAACTGAAAGGTGAGAAAGGGCTTCAATCAATCTTGTACGACAAACTTAATACTTTTCGTTGAAACGATTTGTCACCAAGAATTCAATTTGGGGTATCCTCCCCGCGACTATAACTTAAAATTAAAAATGTTCTGTGAATAAATGAAGTTTGTTTTCTTAATCACATTATAGCGAACATACTAGTTTTTACCGACGGATTTGCCCACAGTTTTTTTTTTTCGAACTGTCTATACTGTTAACCATAAGGAGCCTGAAGCCTCGAGCGACTTTTACAGCTTCACCCGGACTTGGGGGCGAGCGCTTAAGGCGCTCAGCTACGAAAGCGATGCAACTAGTTCCGAGGGTGCCAAAGTGGTCGACCTCGGCTCGGACTGTTGCAGTGATTGCAATTAAGTCGCGAACTGGCTAATTCCCTATCACTCGATCTAACTAACTATACATATATACCTGTCTCTATCCTCTGGGAGAAGGGTAAGAGACAAGTGTATTTACAATATGTATTTAGTACTCTGTCAATTTTGTCTAGACTAATTGGCTCAAAAAAAGAAAAAAAAATGGTCCCTTACAGAACCTATGTACCTGTGTGTAATGCATTGATGTATATAATACAGTGTAATTATGGTATGTTGGTAGCTAGTGAATGCGGTGTCACTGTATCGCGCGAGCGGCCGCTAACTCAAGGAATCCTTGCCGGAGGATCGAACCTAGGTTTGAGTGGCCCCAGGAGAAGGTGGACGTGGCGGGTGTGCGGGAACGAAGTTCATTGCCCGCAGTATACTTTCTCACCTTAAATATGATTTTGTTCATGAAATATTGGAAGTTTAAAATTGCTATGTTGATCTCAGCCTATTTTAATGGTAATTTCCTATTTGTTATACAAATTAGTCCGTAGTCCCTAGTTTTTAATTTATATTATTGAAGCTGGGTAAAAATTAGAGCATAGTATAAATATTTAGAAAAATAATAATTGAGATGTCTTGATTTATTGACTATAACACTTGCCGTAGTAGAGATCAACAAGTGTTCTAGTAGGTATCTAGTAATCAAGTGTGGTGACAGGGGCTTGTACCCGAGTGAGTCGTGACCGCCATGCAAATTGTGATAAAGCTGTCACAGTGACTTTCTTATTTTGATTTGTCGCATTTCGAGATCAGCCAGTGTATATCCAGTTACAGAGAGGTTTGCAAGTCAGCATTGCGTTGTTAGCTTGCCAATCTCTGATTATAGTGTTTTTACTACCTCACTTAGCCTTGCTACATTAAAAAAAAAGAGATGCCGTAATACAAATAATTTGATGTTAGAAGATGAGAGGATCAAAATGTGTCTTTCTGCGTATATGACAACTGCAAAGCAGATTTTGTTTCTTAATAATTTTGATACTGAAATACTATAAAGTGTACGAACTCGAGTTCACTAGTAAGTACACCAATGGATAGGGCAAAAAGAGCATTAAGATATACAGCATTATGTGCCTTATTGAAGAAGGACCGATAAGTACGTTAGTGGAACATATTATCCTTTCAACTGCCAATGCCATATTGCAAAAAATGACGCGAAATAGGCGCGTTTAGTAATTTAATGATTTATCGGTTATTTTGTATAGTACATATATGGTAAAACTTACATCGAAGTTTTCTGTATGGATTGGACTGAGTGATTTTGTAATAATATACCTGTTAAGCAAATTACGAAAATTAACAATTTCAACTCATTTTATATTAGGGATATACCCATATTAAATATCGAACTAAATATATCGATAATATAAAACACCTTTTTTGGGATGCAATCTCTAACGTTGACAAGGCAAGTTGGCTGCGGGACTCAAGTGGACGATTTTTTTTGGAAAACTTTTGTGTTGTTTATATTTTGTTAACGTAATCGGCCGCGAACTCCCTTTACCACAGACAAATGTGTGTTAACCAACTTTTCATTTCAGTTTAGTTATTTATTTAATTAATGCAGTGCCAAAAGCGTGCGCATTTTTTTAAATTTGAAATGTTAGTGTTAGCCCGAATAAGGATTTTAGGAAAAGAAAAATTGGAAAAGTTGCCCGGAAAATTGAACAATTCTGGTAAAACGGACATAGATTTTTTGTATTCGAATTTTTATGTACTCAAGACTACATAGCTGATGATTAGAACGATGGATTATTTTTTGATTTGTCCATTATAGTTCTGGAAAAGTTGCCAGGAAAAAATTCGGGATAGATAGCGCTGTGGTTGAGTTTTTATCTCCTGGAAAGGGCAGAATAGTGTCTGCCAGGCCAGTTAGTAAATAATAATAATTAATGAAATAAATGTCAGGATGCTATTGATTTGTATGAAAAGTTGTGAATGCTTTTTGGTATGCTATGTTCAATATATATCATCCCTATTTCGTATTTCAAGGTGAGTATACAAACGTGTTTTAGTGCGGGCAATAAATCCATATGTATTAATTTCAATTATTTAAATTTTACACACAATCAGATGAAACGCAAACATTTTGCCCTACTTGGATAAATATCAGAAAGTAAAATAAGAAGACTAAAGTAGTTATATACCAAGTGTAGGGGTATTAAATGAATTATTTACGTTATGGTCCTTCACATACCCTTCCAGCCTTGAAGAGATCGATGTGTTCGGTCAAGGAAGCCAATTAGTCGGCCAACCTTTTTTATCTCAATTTGATTCAGTATGTCACACCCCATGTCACCTTTTTTCTCCTAACTTCGAAGAATTCTCATTTAGTTAGATTCGTTCATTGTTAACTTTAAAATCGTATCTCATCGACAGGTTCTTTGTTACCTTTTCAAAAATAATTACGTATTTTATAAAATGCTACTGCTACTACTCACGAGTTTTAATTTATTTCTGTTACAAATACACTTTAACATATTATAAAATATTCACTAAGTATTTTTATCAAATATTGTTACACAAATTTCATAGCTCTCAAATGTTAAATAAAGAAAATATTTATTCCAAAATTATGCCGCATTAATTACACCGTTTATACGATCAATTTATGGTCTATCGGCATGTGGTTTAGGACAATTGTTCTCCGACATATTTTTTGTAATTTATGTGTTCAATAAAATTGATATTGGATGTTTTTCCTTGTCACATTTCGGCAATATCGCAATCAATATTGATTTATTTAAATTTAATATTATATGAATCATGTAACCAATTTGTCTACCTATATTAGCAAATGTATGTTTCCGTCTATACAAGGAAAATAATTCCACATTTTCAAAAAAATGCTGTCTGTCTGTCTCTGTGTTCGCTTGTATTTTTAGATTTAACACAAAAACAGCTTAACCCACTTAAATATAGTTTTGTACAGGGAAAGTATATATCAATCTTCAAATGATAGGCTATATTTATATTATTAATAACACTTTTAGATGTCATAAAAAATATTAAATACACATATTATAATTTTAAGGAAATTTTATTTTTATAACGTATAAAAATTATCGATATTACATTCAATCATATAAGTTAAAATTAAATTCGGTTTAAAGAAATTTTTTTCTTAAAAGAACATTGTTCACTTAATGATAATTACATACATTTTTGTTAGTTTGAAAAAAAAACTCAACACATCCAGTGAGTTAAATAGGAGAATATAATTTCAGACAAATTAATTGCAAAATATTACCATTAATAACATGGCTTGTAAGAAAATAGAAGTACATACGTTAATAAAGAAAAAAAAAGAGAAAAATAAATCTATATAACTTAAAATAAATATTTATCTTTAAGTATTATTTTAATCTTGTTTTAAATATATTCAATTATTCACTTTCTCTCAGGTCTTTAGGCAATTTATTAAATAGTTTAGTTCCTTCAAAATTTAAGTTTTGAATACCATACTTTGTTGTTCTTGGTTTAGTTACTATTACGCTAGTCTTAATAAAAGTAGCCTAAGTAACTCTTTATAGGTACCATCAGCTATTTACCAGTGAAAGTCCTGTCAAAATCGGACCAACCGTTTCGGAGATTACCGGGATCAAACAGGGGCAAGAAAGGCGTTTTTTGTTATAGGTACCGTGTATACTTTCATATGCATTTATTAAAGAAAAGCTGTTATTTTGAAATTAAAAACAGACACTTCAATTTTATTATTTGTATTAATTTGTTGTGAAACAGTATACAGAATGGATTATTGAGATGGGATTGTATGGCCAAATCCAAAACTATGATAAATAGAGAAAAGTGGTTAAGGAGTCATGAGCTCGATTTGTGAGAAATAAAATGGTATACTTTTTTTAATATCTTACTTGATCGGGAAATCAAGCCGATTGATTTGTTTTAAATATACCAACCAACAGATTTTGCTATACTTTTGGTTTTGTAATAAATCTATCTAATGACTCAATACGCCAGTTATCTCTATTTCTCATAGTTTTGGATTAGGCCATACAATCCCATCTCAATAATCCACCTGTATATATGGGCACTGGTGAGCAGCGGTGATTATGTATCGAGCTAGCTGGACGACATCTGACCTGTTATTTTTAATCACGGCTTTCATAATAATTCTACTCATTATTTTAATACAAAGTTATCAGTAATTATTTAAAACTTTTATTAGAATATCTTTTACGGTCTTTATGAAATCGAAATATTTATAAAATTTATTTAAATAACTATTATTGGAGTCATATTGTTTTGACCAAAATGAAATTTCTATGAAAAGGTGTTTTCAAGAAAAACAATATTTATCCAGGAGTAACCATCGGTTGCTATGATCAAATATTTGAACAAATGTTTCCCAAACTTTGACAAGAACATAATTTTTATTCAATTACGTTATAAATAAGTATTGAATGTCAAAATAAATGGGTGTTTGTCTTCAAGGGAACTTCTCGTAGCACGTGCAAAACTTAACAAGTGCATTTTTATATGATTATTACAGAATATTATAATCTCAAGATTCCATTACTGCGAGCCAAGGAGTAGCGATAAATAGAAACGTTACAAAAACTAACCTAGATCACTCGGGGAAAATTCAGCTTTCTGTTAGTGAAAGAGTTTTTAACATCTAGTCAAATACAATCCACTTATTTTTACGGTAGTTAGATTATTCTTAACCGTAGAAAACCCTTTCCGCTAATAAAATTCTAACTATAAAATAAAAGTATAAAATTGCTAATTAAGAGGAGCTCAAATTAAAAGGTTGAGAAACAATGAATCTATCACCTTCAGTGTAGTTCTTAAGAGAACCCTTATAACGGTCGACTGCGTAAGAGGTATGTAAATAAAGCCATCTTTAAAGGGCTGCTTACTTCCACTACCTTACAGGTGCAGGTACACTGTATTTTGAATAACATATATATATCCCATCCTTTTTTATCTCTTTTAGAAGATCGTTGGTTCTGTCTGGGATCGATTCATAATAATTGCGTTTAACTGGTTTAGAAAACGTCCCAGTCATCGAGAAAAGCTGGCAAGAAAGTCAATAGGGTTTATCATTTTTTTTTTTCAACAGTACAAATAATATTTACAATTAATAGTCAGCAATAAATACCAGCAGTCGCCACTGTCATGGTAACCTACAGAAATACTTCTTCACGCCTCATTTTAAGGACTCGATATCGTAACAGGTGACCACGCTGGACGGTAGGCTTTTACGTAATGGCAAAGAAGAATTTGCAAACATCTTTGTTCTTGCCGAGATAGATGCTGCTACTATTTAGATGTGGTTTCGTACAATCCTGCATGGCTCTATAGTGAGTCACTTTTATTAACGACTTTTGTAGAATAATTTACTTAGTATGTATTTCGTGAGTGAAAATATAGGGATCAATTATTCTGTTTAGCGATATATTAATATTTTACACAGAGTGATGACACAAATGCGAGACTTGGGAGTAGTTGCATTCTTTGGTCCGGATGGAACGTGTCACACTGAAGCGAAGCTTGCGGCCGCCTGGAATCTACCATTGATTTCACACGTAAGTTATTAAAAATTATTTAATCATGACTTTCAGGGTTCGATGACAATACAGCATTTGTTAAGTCTATGTAAAACAGTCAACATGTCTAATAACGGTTTCGTCATTTTAACACGCTTTTATTAGCTTCACTTGTAACTAACTAACAAACAATATTATAACATTTAGTAGTAAATTTTAATCTACTTCTGATTATCGTATCGAAATGAAACTTTGTATGTATATGTAGTTCGGATGGCAACACTATAATTTGGTATATTGGTAATGATCTGATGATTGAGCCAGGAGGTGGATAGTGGAACTTTTCAATGGCTACTAGTAAACCCCTCGAATTTGGGCTCATATGATTTGTTATGACAAGTCCAATAGATTGGGCTTGGTAACGAGAGTCTGATGATGGAGCCAGGAGGAAGATAGTGAAACTCTTCAGTGGCTATTAGCAAACACCTCGAGTTTATGCTTATATAATTCGTTATGAGGAGTACAATAGTATAATTATAATTTTTAATACGTCATTAAAGCGTGTTTCTTTTTTTTAAACCACATAATATTTATTTATAGTTTTAATTATAGCTAGAGAGAGCTAAAGACGGTGGCAAAAAAACGTACGTTTCACGATAACAGCAACCTATGAGCGTTTGAAACACCAGAAGTATCGCATTTGCGTTGCCGAGACATTAAAAACCTATTCACTTCCCTCTTAAAAAAACCCCTATAATATAGTATTCCTCTATGAGAACTTCAACAGGGACCTCTTTCCTTATCCAGAGCGTTTACGTGTGGAAATTCCTCTGAAACCAAACTATTCACAACTGTTTAGGCAGATGGCGACCGATGCGATGATGGAAAGTAGGATTATACAAACGGTAGAAGATACATCAGAGGTTAAGTGTTCACTGCAGCCTATGGCTTTTTATAGTTAACCTCAGAAAGACTGTAGTCTAACTGAGGACAGTCATTAACTCCTCCTTAGCACTGAGTTAGAACGTCTCGTCTGCCAGTGCATGTTATTAACCATACGTTTCGGAGCAAAAAACAGCATTGCGAGTACTGTTGCTTTGCAACAGAAATAGCCGGGGCGGTGGTGCTCCCGCAGTCAAACCTTCCAAAGTTCTACCACTGAATGTCATATTAACATGACATAAATGTTTTTTTTGACAGAAATGCTCAGGCGCTCACGGACCTGCGAACGAGAAAGGAGTAGGGCTGGGGGCTACGTTCGCCAGGACTCTACCTCCCGCATACAAGGTCAGCAAGTCTCTGGTCTCTCTGCTGAAAGCCTTCAACTGGGATAAATTCGCTATAATAGCTGGCGACGAAGAAACCGCCGCGGCTCAGCAAATGGATGCTATAAAGGTTTTCTGTCATTACTATTATTTACAATTTTACGAAACAGTTTTATTATTTAAAGTTTTTTGAACGGTGTGTAAACTGCCTTGATCTAGAATTAAGTAAAGTGTAAACTTAGATTGAACTGAGGTTTCGGAACCACACTCTATGGAACTAATTTTAATGATTTTAATTGTATTTTAACTATATCTTTCAACATTAATATATAATAGGGTTTTGGTAACTAAAAGTAGATACTAATGTAATTAATAATTGAATATCAGATTATAATGTTATAAGTTTTTTAAGGTAAACTTTTTTTATTACTCGACTATCCGTAAGTCCGATGGGATTTCCCATTGGCAACGTCTTAAAAATTATCCTAATTTTACCATCCTATTTTATCCCCTTAGGGGATGAAGCTTAACGGTAACCTCCATTTCGGCGCGATAAAAGAAATTCGCTAAGTATATCCATGCTGTACTGTGATGCTGTAGAACAGTCTCTTGGCCAGTGTGTTCCTTCATTCCTACAAAATAGGGTTATTCAAACATAAAGTGAAGATACATTTAAACAAGTCAGCATGACAGCGACGTTTGCTTACGTTACAAATGTCAAACACATAGCAGTCTGACGGAAAAAAGTCGCACAGACTATGTAGAGAATGTAGCCAAAGGATTTTAAAATGTTGCCAACAAATATTGTATCTTTTACTGACGGATTGACTGAATGAGTTTCAAGCTGTGAGTTTTGTGTAATTTAGTATACTCTTTGACAAAAGAACCTCAATAACATTTAAACATAGATTAATGTATGGTCTCCACTACACTCCGACCAGATACCGTCTACACTATAAAAAATCGGCAATCAAAACAATGTCGAAATTGACTTATTAGAGTCAATTTTATTCCGACAGCAATGTCACGTTGACGTGCAGCGTATTTTATGAAATAATCTAAAGATAATGCCAGTATGCATAATAAGAATATGTAAAATGATAATACAGTATACAAGAAAGATGCTAGGATCACATATCATCAGTAACTATTATGTAATGATATAGTTCCAACGTTAAATAACATGAACCAAAAAATATTAAATGGCGGCATTCAGTGTTACCGCGTATATAAAAATCGGTTTCCCTGTGGGTAATTTTTTATTATTATTCTGTCATTAAATAGATTTTTAAATATGAACTGACTATAACATTTTGTAACCAAATTCAGAACAAAAGCAAATTGTACTTCAATGCGTATCTTGCATTGTTCTATGAAATATAAATTTTATTAGTGTATGTTTGTCAACATATATTTCGAGAACTACTGAACCGATTTTGATAAAACTTTTACGGTCAATTAGGTATTATTTTTTTAATTTTTATAATAAAAACGTATTATTTCATTATACTAGTTAACGATTGCGACATCGCCCTTCGTGAAAATTGGATGGACTTAATTTTTCAAAACTATTTATATTTTATTAATTATCGGTAGGCTTATTAGTTTTCGATATATCTTATGTTATTTTTAAAGTATCATGCTACGACCATATAAATTTTATCAAATTCGATTCAGCGGTTTACCCGTGAAAACGTATCAGACATTTGCTTTTGTGTTTATACTAATAAAAGTTTAAACATTACAGTCGTTATGTTTTTTTGTTTCATGTTTCCTGTGGATCCTCTTACTTTGACCGTTGGACTGATATAGTACTAAAGTTTAATAGCAGTTTAATAGTAGAAAAGTAAAGTAGCATTACACACTACGATATTAAGTTACCGTATCCGAGGAGCTATTATTTGCAAGTAGTGCGGTAGCTAGTTGAAGCGTAGCGGAGATCAGATGAATTACGGTCGAATTTCAAAGATTGAGCGACCACTAGTACAATTATTTTGCTATTTTATAACTAATTTTCTCTGTGAATTTCTGCAGTGGTACGAATAATATATAAAGGTCTGCATATAAAACTACTACGTGTCATTAGCAACCCGTTGTGATGTTATACTAATGTATTCATTAAGCTCGTCTATCGCCACCGTTAACATAATACCGTCCGTCCTTGCTTCATGGCTTGCAGTTTATTTTATTAATGTGTGTCATGTTATGTCGCATGCAAAATCCGCTATGTAAAAATTTTAATTTTCAAGAGAGTTAAACTAATATTTTTGAATTTACAGATTTTAAATAACGTAGTTTGCCCACGCAAGGCGATGATATCTTTGCTTTACTGAAATTCAACTGATTTTCATACAATATGAGTAAAAATAAACTTACGCCTTGTACATAACTAATGCATAATAAACGCGTGCCAAGTCACGGTTACAGCTGGTATACCAATTTTTAAAACGCTTATATTAGGTTAACTTGTAGCTAACTAACTATGCAATAAAATATTAGATGTCAATTTTAACCTACTTCTAATTTTCGTATCGAAATGAAACTATGTAGTTCGGATGACTACACTACAATTTGGTATCTTGGAGCTGATTTGATGACGGAGTCAGAGGTGGATAGTGGAACACATCAGTGGCTACTAGTAAGCCCATATACTCATATGATTTGTTTTGAAAAGTTCCATAGATTGAATTTGGTAACGAGATTTTATTATAATACTAAAAAGTGTTATAATTTTTAATGCGTAGTTAAAGCGCGTTTTTTAGTTTTTTTTAAGTATTTAAAGTTATTATATTTGTTTTTGGGTCTGCTAATAATCGTGTAACTTCTGAACAAATTAATAGAGGTCATATTCACACAATATAAACCGACGAACACATAAACTGCATTAAAGAACAAGAAGACTATAAAATAAATATTTTAACCAAGTATGTAAACTTTTCATATAATTTTAAATTGATATTGGTTTATTAACTTCAAAACAGCGTACCTTAACTTTAAGTTTGATTAATGGGTACGAACATTCAGTTTAAAAAAACAAACGTTAAATAGAACAAAAATTTGGTTATTTGATTTTTTTTTTTTTTTGATAAGGTGTCGTTGATGGAATGTATCCGAAAAAAAAACAGAGAGGGAAGTCGCGCCTGAGTGTCAATATGTGGAATCCATATGTGTGTTTATGTGGATTCCATGCTATATTGTCAAAATCTGACAGCACGGAAGCCTTTCGGTGTACAACTTGATTGATAGTTACTTAAAATAAAATGGGTAAAAAATACTAGGTCGACGGAAACATGCTTTTTTAAGTTCCTTGCACCGCTTCACTCTATCTTTATGGTGTTTTTACCATTTCTATATTTTGATTTGGTTTTTTGACGTGTAAATACTGACATTGTAACAAGTTTTCTTAATTTTTAACTTTAACCCCATCATAATTGTATATATATTCGCAATAACTATTCCAAACCCCAAAATTAAACGAGCGTCGTACCTTCTAGAGATACAAAATGTAAATTATGTGACGCGGCGAAACGATCTCAAAATGGCGCCACGAATCGTTCCCCCGCGCACGTTGCGTCACAGTTCTCACTCTACGTAACGAATAATTTGATCCTTTTAGTTTACTATCGAGTGGTGGTGTAATTAAATATTGGATCTAGATGATAGAGATATGTGTCTGCATTGCTAAATTGTTTTTTCAGTTTCTTCCTATTATGAAAACTATTTTTTTTTACCTATATATAGATTTTGGCTTAGTGGCCACAATCTCACCTGATGTTAAGTGACGATGTGGCCCAAGATGATAACACGCTAAACCTATTGGAAGACTGGCTCTCAAGTGCAGCTGCGAACACACCTATTGGTGTTTGGCGACAGATTTTCAACTTGAGGTTGCAGGCGGGCATTAGAAAAATTCCTACCACCATGCTATGGTTACATCACGATGTTTTCCGAAAGCTCAGGTTTATTGCAGGAATTCGAACTCACGTCAATCGACGCGAAGTCGTACACACTACCATTGAGCCATCATCGCTTCAACGTATACACTCAAAAAAAGAAAATGCGTATTAAGTCACTGACACAAGCTATTTTTATGTATACCAAATTCCTTTAATGATATTTAAATAAGTTAATAAGTAGGACCGGATGTCCTATTTATGTTGTTAAGTGCTTTCCTTTCTATTGACGAAGGACTCTCCCTTACCGAATTATAGAAGGTTTATTTTACTGAAAATATGTCTATAAAATCATATAAGATTATTTATAATATATTTACATTTCTTAGATTTTCCAGAATTACTATTAATCTGGTGAAGATGTATTTTTGTATATAAATTACCTGAGAAGTATGAAATGGAAAAAAGAAACAAATTTATACCATTCTTTTTTATATTTTGTGATATTTACTAAATAATGCATTTATAGGTCTCACATTAAAATGACGATGTGGCCAAAGACAGTAACATGCTCAGCCCAGTGGGAAACTGGTTCTCAAGTTTAGCTACCGGAACACATCTATAGGTGCTTGGCAACAGATTTTTAACTAGAGGGTGGTAGCTAGTCCGCTGGGCATTACAAAAATGCTATTACCACTATGCTATGGTTTCATCGCGATATTTTTCTTCAACGAAAGCTCAAGGGATTTGTAGGAATTTGAACTTATCGATTTGTTGGATACGTTGGATCGACGCCGCGCCGTCTCCACATACGCCATCACTGAGCCATCATTGCTTCTCTTGCTGTCTCTCTCTGATTCTGTCGTTTTGCTACGTCTTTATTTAATATATGTACATAATATTATGAGCTAATATATTCCTGTACTTGTAAGGTAGTCGTGGAAAGTCTTAAAGCGATAATAGCTTTTATTATATATGGCGTCTATAACGACGGATGATAGACACAAACAAGGAAATCCCAATGGGGGGTTGACGTCAGGCAGGCGACTGGTCGTAAATAAATCGAATCTTAGTTCACAACATGAAGGAAAAATATGTTTTTTTTTACTTACGATACTGTTAGTTGTAAGAGACCTGGAGTTATTAGAGGGTTTGACAGCTTCAACCGGCTTGGGAGCGAGCGCGGAAAGCACTTAGCTGTGAAAGCGGTGCAACAAGCTCAACGGGTGCCAAAGTGGACGAACCTCGGCTTAGGCTGTTGCCAAAAAAATATTGTACTGGGCCTAGTTAGGTACAATATCAAGTAGAAGATGTTATATATCTTTTTCAACAGATAATATAGCGGTATTTTATTTTATTATTAGCAAACGTAAATAATTTTCTTGATATTTTATTTGAATAATTACATTTATAATACGAAGTAACAAATAATTCAAATTATCAAACAAAATAAAAATAAAAATGTTTAATTTAAATTTCGAATCGAATGTAATATTAATTAATTAATGTAATATATATAATATGTAATGTATTATTATAGGGAACTTATAAATAATTACAAATTTTCAAATTTCGAATCGAATGTATTTCGAAGTTTAGAATTATTTAATTTTTTGACTATTCAATTCGAAAAACCCATGAGTTTTTCCATAATAATTTTATATAAGAAATGGGAATCAAAAAATCGGATTTGGAATCGAATATTCGACAGTGAAATCGAAAATTTACAAATTATTTGAGGTTTTTAACAAACGTTTTGTTCTGTGTTTCCCAATTTTGATATCACAAATTTGTCTTAGCAGTATAAAAGGCAGAGAATAGTTGAAAAAATTGAATACCAGGTCTTAACGAGTTTAAGTATGTTATTATCGATCTGTAACATTTAATCAGTTTTTATTTCTACCAGCAGTTATATCAGCAGTAAAGTTATCCATGCTTCATTATGATTTTAAACACTGTGTACACTATAAATGAGCAACTTCTATTTAACGAAAACTCTTTAAAACGTAGAAATTACTAAGGTTATTATTGTTTACTTTGCCGCCCATTCATTGATATACCCTATGTAGCGTAACAACCACTCCCAATAGCGAAATAATACGTCATTATTTAGACCCCAGTATACATCGATTTCAATGAACTTCAAACACACTAATAATAGTAGATACACAGTAGTAAATATTTCGTATCTACAATGGGATTCTAAGAAATGTGTTCATTTGTTCGTTGTAATTGCCTAGCATATATTTGCTTATTGTCCGAGTAGTTTTTCTACTATTGCTACTATTGTCTTTACGTTATCATGGTTTGTTGTTTCAAACTTTTAATTTAGTCAAAATACAAAACATGTAATACTTTCTTTTACTCCTTGTTTGACGAAAACTAAATACTCGGTCGCTTAAATTTCGCTATATAAAGTTTACACTGTACTTTATTTTGCAATTATTCTCTCTGTCCATCTGTCTGCTCGTTTCATGGATTTAACTCAAGAAAGCTTGACCGATTTAAATCACGTATTGTATACAGGAATTATACATTATTCTTCAGTTGTTAGTCTAGTCAATATAACTTGAAAAAATAATTATAAAATATAACTAAAAATAAAAATGACGTGACGTAAACTATTATTGCGTAATAAAAGCGTGTGAAGCCGCGAGCATAGCTAGTTATTTATAAGTTCTTAAAAGGTTTCTTTGTTTTGAATTAAAAATATTGCTATCTACTATGAATACTAAATAAGTATCTGATTATTATTTTTTATCTTAAAGGTAAATTACGCTTTGAATTTCAAATTAATGTTCTGTGTAATATGAATTTACTTTATAATAAAAATGAACCAATTTGTAAGAGGACCAAGACGTTATATTGTTTTTCTTTAAAATATTCTATATTTATTCTTTATTTCTAATGTAACTTTTAACGGCACCCAGAAATGGAAAAGTAATTTAATAAATATGAAAAAGCCTTCTTTTGTAGTGAATGTAATAATTCACCTTAATAAGACACCTTGTTCAGGCAAACATCATGGTAACTGAGCGCTTTGATAATCCCGACAAGAGACGAGATGATTTCAAGACCAGACCACCTGTTACAGACGTTATAGTTATGTTAAAGGAGTTATAACATGTTCGAAATGCGCTTGTACCTTCATTAACAAAATTGGGCACAACAGTCGCTACAAAGCGCACTAAAGAGCAGAACAATAATGCAACGATTAGCATAATTTTGTGGGAAAGGAAATTAAACGACACTGATATGTAAAATCGGCCAGTATGACACACACAAACACACATACAATAACTATGCCATACAACATAAAATATTGTTACGGACTTTTAAAATACACGTCAATAAATTTCATCTTGCTTTAAGTAAAATACCATGTTGTGGATATTGATCGTATGTAAAACTTGCAAATGTTCACCTTACGCCTACGCCGTAGTAAGCCTACGCAGTAATGTCGCAAGTGCGTAGTTGTAAATTTGTGAAATTGCATTCAAGTTGTTATGTAGTATGTGTCTTGAAACTGCATGTATGCACGTAAGTTTTTCTAACGCGCGCTAAAAAGTGTTCTTATTGAACTACGAGTAACTGCGTTTAATTTGTTCTGACGCAGGTGTTTTTAACACTAATTTTATCGCGTCAAGGTTTAGGAACCTGTAACTCTTAATGAAGGTAATTTATGTGGAAAATATTTTCACTGTAATAGCTGCTCAGAACCGAAACTATTGTCCAGTAAATTTTTGTGATGTTAAATTTTCACATCTATGTTTTGGATAGGTTATAGAATGAGCCATATATAGAGTTCATCTTGTTTACACGGAGGTTTTTTTCTTTTGTTGATAATATTAGAATACTGTGATTTAATCTACACTAATATATAAAACTCAAGAGATTGTTTGTTTGAACGCGCTAATCTCTAAAACAACTAGTGACATTTCAAAAAACTCTGTCTTGTTTTATAGCCAATTTATTGAGGAAGATTATAGACTATATAACTTCACCCTATGACTCTAAGGAGCGGAGCAGCAATCATGAAACTCAAGCAATCTGGCAAGCTGTAGGCAATTCCGGGAACTGAGTACAACGATAGCCTACACGGGTGCGCTGGAGAGTTGGTAGAATAAACTTAACACAGATGATACCGTAAGGCACAGCTAGTAGTACATAACTTAATTCAAGTGAATCTTCTGTAATTAGTCACCAAAAAAGTATTATTTCATTATTCAATTCTTGGGTTGTGTAATTGAATATTTTTATTTTGATTTAGTTCCGTTAAGTAAATGATTCTGGAGATCTCGAAGAAAGAGAACAAAATGATTGTTATGGTCTTTAAATCCTGTACCTTAATGTCGTTGGGAATATCAATAATAATAATAATTTTCTCGGATCGTAAAATTAAATTGCCATTCACAGGAACTTGCCCAGGCCAACGGAATGACCGTCACAGCCGAGCACCGTTTCGCAGACTACATTCCTAGGCATATCTCTAACATGGAGAAAATCGTTGATTTGACTTACGACAAAACTAGAGGTAAGTTATAAAACCGTTTATAAAAAAACATGAAATATCATTATTGTACTTTCAAAAACACTATGTAAAAATCTTAGTTATCGGTCGCACTGGTTAAACACAGGTGAGGCAGCCAAATCTTGTCCTAAACGCAAATTGAGTCAAAAGAAGCTGCTTGTGAATGCATAGTGGACCTGTGCTAGCTCTCTTCATTACATCTTGAGACCTTGCAGAACAATTACTAAAGAGGAGTACTGTGAAGAATTTAAATGATGATGGACAAGCTCGCTATCAGACAAACCAAACTTGTTAATTGTTCTAGTCCACTCATTTTTCACGATTACGCTGGCACAACGGACCATTTCACAACCACAGGAGTGCTGACTGGAAGCTCTCTATCACCCACCATACTCACCAGTCCGTAGAGCAAGCTCTAACTGATTTCCATTTTTTCCCCGATTTGGATTGATTATTACAGGGGAAAAATTTCAAATTCGATGAAGCGGTTAAAAGCGTCTTTAAAGATTTCATTGATTCCAGTTTCCAGGATTTCTATAGTAGAGGCATCAGTGAACTTTTCCATTAAAATGACAAATGTGCATGGACAATAATTGCCAGCACTACGACTTATTAAATATATACCTACTTTTCATATTTAAACCACTATTATTTACGAAATATAACGCAACCAGATTTGTGTACTTGACAGGTATCTCGTTCAAATAAGCTCGGAATTTAGTTGTCAGGTTTGATCTTTAAGACAAAGCGGACGGATTACATTTTCAATATAATATCCCATTATATATTTCATTAACTTGCCACGTTCGTTTCGACGACGATTTTTAAGCAAAATTCTGCAGTGATAGGAAATGGAAAGGATCTCATGCATATTATATAGCCTTCATATAAAAAAGAAACTTAATTACCTCGATGCGTGAGAGATGTGATTCAACATTTAGACGATATAACATGTTGTAATATTTTATTTTAGTGATTACTTAAAGCCTACGGGCCGATTTTAACCGACTTCAAAAAAAGAGGAGGTTATCAATTCGACTGTATGCTTTTTATGTACTCCGCCAATTATGAATTGATTTTGATGAATCTTTTTTGATAGGTCATACTTCAGAGGTGGTCGCATATAAAGTTTTTCGAAATTCATTCAGCGCTTTTTAAAATAATAAAAAATAATATACGAGGGGCGTTCAGTGTATTCTCGGTATCGGGATAATTAAGTAAAGAAGTGAATGATTTAACAACATCATCAAATAATTACACTAACTGAAGATTCACGTTATTCAAATTGTTTGTTTTATAGATTTTCAGCTATAAACTTCTTTGTTTATGAATCGATTTAGGTGATTCTTTTTTCATAGGTATTAAACCTCCACCTATACCTTCGACTTCGAAGATACACCAGGGACCTCCTCAAATTAATTGAAGTTGTTTTTTATTTTTTGTTCAAAAATGTCTTGTTTCATCAACAGATAACTTTATTTGATTTTTTTTTTAATTCTGACAAGTTTTCCATACATTATCTGTCAAAACGTCAAAATTATTCCTCATATAAAATTATCTGGCGATTAACAAATCGGCCCTAAATGAATTTCATGCTTAAAAAGGCGACCCGAGTCATTGTTTTGTTTGTTACGCATAACTTGTAGGAGGGCTTTCAAAATTGTATGTACCTTGGAATTACCTGTACGTTTGATAATCGATCACTCAGTGACTCTTACTTGAAACTTACTTACGTAGTCACTTAGACTTTTAGTATGAAAGACTATACCTCCTTATTACGTTAACCTAGAAACTTGATTTTTGAACAGCAATTTGAGATATTCGGGATTAATTTCAACTATATACCTCAAATCCTTTCCGAGAAAAAAAAATAATTTTATCCCTGCAATGGGCCTGAGCTTTCGGTGAAGGAAAACATCGTGAGGAAACCATAGCATGGTGGTAAGGCATTTTCTAAGCACACCTGGCCAGCTACCCTCAAGTCGAAAATCTATCACCAAGCACCAATAGGTGTGTTCCGGCAGCTGCATTGAGAGCCAACTTTCCACTAAGTTTAGCGTGTTATCATCATGGGCCACATCATCACCTAATATCAGGTGAGATTGTGGCCAATACGCTAAAACTACAACGCAAAAAAAAAAACACGATAGATTAGGAATTCCTAGTTTTTTAATTTTTCCTTTAACCATTGTTAAAAGACCTCCCTTCGTGCCAAATTTCAAGGCCTACGTAAAGTACCCTACACGTTTTGATAGTTGGTCATTGAGCGCGGCTTAAACTTTTAAACTTTTTATTTTGTTAACCTAGAAACTTGATGTTCTTACAGCATTTTGCGGTCACAGATGACACAGACCTATTCGATCTTAATTTCAATTGTATGCTTTAAGGCATTTTGGAGAAAAAATTACATAACTTAATATAATTCTGTTACAACTTAATTTCATACGAGATCCCTTATTTTTGGATTTACTCCTTAACTTTTTTGTTAAAAGACCTCTTTTTGTGCCAAATTTCGAGAATTTATGCCAACGGGAAGTACCCTACAGGTTTTAATATTCAGTTCTTAAGTGGCATTTTAACTATGAAACCAGATCGATAGACGGACAGTAAAGTGGTCCTATAAGAGTTACGTTTTTTATTTTGAGGAACGGAACCATATAAATTTTATTGTAAACTAGGTGTTAAGGCTTCCCATATTTCTCTTACTCCCACCTCGGCCAATGCAAGAAGACAGTGCCGCGAGCGTTTTGCTGTGCTCCGGGCGAATTAATGAAGAAGTTGTCATCCAAAGTGTAATTCAGTGATTGTACTGTGGTGAAGTATAAAACAGCCGGAAACTGTAACATAATCAAGGATCGAGGTGATATAGGTCAAAGGCCGAGGTAAGTTCATAACCAAACCTTTCCTGTCCGTTTCTCCCAAGTGGACCAAGTCCAGGGTTCAGAGTAATACCTAAATACATTGGTCAAGGGCTTACGGGCAAACAAAGTAACCGTTCAAGTCACACCACTAGGTGACTCGTGCGAATATTTCGCATATTATGGATATAGAATGTAAACAATCTTATTTCTTTCATGTTAGTTTAACAGATCGTTAATCGAGGGCGCCATCTACATGGCATTCCTAATGAAAATACGTCTTACATTACTTAAATATTTTTTTACCATTTTCGGATTTAACAGAAAAACGGGTTCACCAATTTTTATGAAATTCTGTAAACAGGAAGTTTATTACTCATAAATAGACTGTAAAAATTGCCAGTATTTTTACTATTTAGTGTTTGTAACTGGTGAACTACCTGGTGGTACCACTACCGCTACCGACTGGTGGAATACCTCCATCTTACAGAAGATTGCACCCTAATGATCTAATGTTGTGTTCCTGCTGTGTGTAAGGTTTCCAGAGCTCGTTGGGATAGGGAGGTTCAAGGTCGGCAACGTGCTAGTGATACGTTAGGCCTGTTTGCGACCTTTGTAGTATTAAAGAAATCATAGAATTCATAATTAACGTTGTTAATAGCAGCGAATCCGAAAGTTTATTACTTAATATTTGTAATGGTTGTGATACGAAATAACATGTTTAATAAATATGCATTATGGTACCAAATTCAGCTGTTGATTTACTTTAAATTTCAACGAGTGAGAGATGAACATTTTCGACATAATATAAGTAAAATAGTTATACTGCGTTTTTTAATCCCACGGAATAAATTGACAATCACTAATGCCAAACTTATAATTATAATATTACCACATTTGTTTTTCTAGTGTCGTGCTACCGTATTATGTGAATCGTAAAGATTTTAAATACAGAATTCAAGGTTTTTATTAATTAATTGAAATATTTTGTGTTATTCAATATACCCGATAATTTACTATTCTCATTACATAATTCAGGAAAATATAAAATGAATATACGGTGAACAATTAAAAAAAAAGCTAAAAAGAACGCTTCGGTTATGTCTGTGTATATGAGATCTCCCTTATTTCGCCTTCACATTACACTTACATTAGTATTACAATACTTTTAGAAATTGGTAAAAATTATATTACAAAAATAAATAAATTATAAATTCTCAGCCGATTTCGATAAAATTTTGTACACCGGAGTATATGTCATTCCATAATTTATAGGCAAGAAACATAAACAATACTTCTAGTAATCTTAAAAAAAAAATTAACTCTCAATCAATTTTAATGATATTTTATATAAGGGAGGTATAATATGTCATTTCATCAACTTACGGGCTTTAAGAATTGGCATTAATATGAGTACTAAATCAAATTTTATTTAATAAAATCACGAGACGAAAATAATTAACGCGTGCGAAGTCTCGCACCGCTAGTACAGACTAAAAGTCAAAATTAGGACTCTAATTATTAAGATTTTTGAAATTGTACACTATTGTCTGACACTAGAGAAAAAAAGTCTGGTAAGTTACCGACGCGACGCGTCCTCACCCTGTCTGAAAGTCAACGTGAGATTTGACTTATCCACAGGCTTAATTGAATATATGAGAAGCATTAATTGTATGTTATAATGTATGTAGGTGGCATCGTCTACATGCCTTTATTAGGTATCTCTTTGAGATGGACTTCTGAGCAACTCATCGGCTTTTTATGTACCTATAATCCGGGAATAGACAAGTTTTGAAAAATTGTTTTAAACATTTTATTTGTTGAAAATAATACCAGTGGTTATTACACTTTTAAAAGTAACTCAAAAACGAAATTTAAATGAAAATAAATTACGTTAACCGCTTCATTATAGTCATGTGACCATATGTGACGTCAATGTTCAATAAATAAAACTAAGTTTAAATATATCATGTGTAAATTTGATTTTACTAGAATTTCAGTTATGAATTTTCTTCAGTACATTTTCAAATTTAATGCTGCTATGTATTTCCACACATAGAATAATTTAAAAGTCACTTATCACAAAATAACCTTATAGCACTTAATTGTGTATACATATTAAACGATGACGTCACGTTTTCTGATTTGTACTTCCAATCACTTGACTCCCAGACAAAAAAAATCAATTTTTCCTAGGTAAAATTAAATAAATAATAAATGTTTTCCAGATTTGTAGTTTTGGACTTTTTATCAATATGATTGAATAATTTAATTTAATTTTTAAACATACTGTCGACTCGCAGAATTTTATCAACATTTTAGATGGTTAGGCAGAGAGGGTTTAAATTTGTTTTCAGATATCTGTGAGGTAATAATCTTCACTCAAGTGATATTGAGGTCAAGTTTTTTCTTGTAAAATATACCTAAACGAATAATAATTAACCAGCTTCGGCCCCTTATTTATTGCTGTAGCAAGCTACAATATGTTTTTTAAATACACAAATTTTTTATAAGATATAAAATTAATATACAACAGTCATGCAGAATTCAGTCGTGTATATTATTATTATATTATTATCAATAAATGTCATTAAATTTTAAAAAACCTTATTAAGTTTAAAGTATATTGGTATCGTCGTTGATACTATAAAACCGGATACCTATGTCACTATGAACTGATTTTACAGGAGAGACAGAAAACTTTATTTTTAAGTATTAGATAGGTTAGTGGCACATTATGATGTTTACAGTTAGCAAAATTTATATAGTGTTATACAAATCAGTCTTGAAATTGGATCTAATTTGAAAATAATTATGCATATAACATTTTGCAATGAATAATTGAGATCGAGTCTTTTGACATAGAACATACTGCTGTATCATCGACGATATTTAATAATTATCGAAATACGTGACCACTTGGCTATTTTTTTTTATAGCTAGCATTTGACATTTGCAACTAGAACGTGCTCTAGGATCTGTCCTCTAATTTTCAGACGTTTATAATACGAGAACATTACGATTGGCCCCATGTTGGGGCACTCCTTTTTATCTATGACAGAAGACATACCTATATTTTCAATAGCAAAATGTTCATCTCCGACGCCTTGATCCAACGTTTCATTCACTCATCTCAGGAAAGCCCCTAAAGGTACGAGTCCTACTATCTAAATCATACGTCTAGCTAGGCAGTTAGTTCCTTTATCATTTATTATCTTTTTAAGGATATTTTATTTTGCACTCTTATCTCGCGTAAAATTGAACATTAAAGCCAGCTTCATAGGAATTACGGATTTTATCTACCGCAAAATTACTTTAAATTACTGTAATTGAGAGATTTGGGCTTCGTTTTTTGTACAGACGTTCATTATGACATTGAATTGGACGAGTCCTACAGTTGAATAAGATTTAATAAATTTAATAAGAAATCTGTCTACATTATCGCTGTATACAATTTTCTTTCTTACAGAATATTCTTTGAACGTTGGAATAAATTAATTTCAGTCTATTAGAAATACATTGAATTAGAATAGGTATATAAAATTATACTGTATTATACCCGTGGGTAGTGAATTTGAAAATGCCTCTAGATTTCACGTAAATAATATTTTATTCGTATTCAGTGAAATAAAATTCAAATAATTGCCATATTGCTTTGCTTTTTCCAAAAGTCACTGCTTTTGACGAGAAGTGGTACATAAGTAATACAGCAGGTATTGTAAAACAATCGTTATAGCATCACAAATTAATACGGTGCTTCTATGAAGTTGTAGTTCATATTTTGTTATTGAAATTTACAAAATATTATTTATTAAAATTGTCTTTTAGGAACCCGAGTCGTACACTCAGATTTGGAAATGATACTAAAAGATTATATTTGAGTAAAATATTGTTAAATATGTTTTGTATAATTATCGCTCGCGGGTAAGGGAAATTGCGTATATTGCGGTAATACTTTTTCTTATCCCTGCCGAACACGATTGTAAAATATTATGTTAATATTTATAAGTGCTAGCATCAGATGTGTATGGTAATCATCACAAATACATACAACGAAGATGTGAAACAAAAATATATATTCAGGAATAACCCTCGTAATCCTATGAGAGTGTTTAAGAAATCCATTTATCCATTCTAAAGCTTATCTCAGATAATAAGACAAACAAGAAATCTAAATATAGATCGTTGAAGATACGCGTCCTTATATAACTTAAAATTTTTGATGTTACTTGAATTTTCGAATGAATGAAAGTATAAATACTTTATTGCACCCTCTTGATTCGTACACTGACGAGCTTAATGCCACCAGATGTTTTTCCTAAAAGTAACCAGTGGTTTTGTAGAAATAAAAAATCATTATAGATAGTGCAAATATAAATTTTTTTTTTTTCAAACTAAGATTAGTTAACTAGTTAGTAGCTTAGTTAGCATGTGTTAACTAGACAACTGATATACCATACATATTTACATATGTAGATATTTAACACCCAGACACACGACTAACAATTATGCTCATCACACAAAAGTTACTCGTATGTGGGGATCGAACCCGCGACCTCTCGGCTCAGTAGTAGGGCTAACTATCATTGTGCTACGAGGCCTGTCAAAATGAGCAAACACTACATTTTTATCTAGTACTAGCTGTGCCCGCGGTTCCACTCGCGTGGACTACTAAAAAAGTTTTTTTATTTTTTTTGTGGAACCCTAATTATTTGTTTAAAATAAAAGTAGAATAAGTTGTGCCTGATAACATCAGCTATCTGCCAGTGAAAGTCCCGTCAAAATCGGTTCAACCGTTTCGGAGATTATCCGGAACAAACAGACAGAAAGACTGACAAAAATTTAAAAAATGGTTTGTTTTTTATATTTATCGTGTATACCTTCATATGTATTTAGAAAAACCTGTTATTTTGACAATACAAACAGACACTTCAATGTTATCATATGTATAGCTAATATCTAATCAATACATATTATAAAATTCAACGTCTGTCTGCCTTTCCGTTTTTGTTGTTTTATTCATAGCTATGTTTTCTGACCAGGTAATGGGATATGTTTTATTAGATAAATTAACATACGAAATAAACAGTAACGACAATGGTGAATCGAATCGTAAAAAAGAAGCTTTGCGCCAACTCTGTTTACTGCGCCGGACGAGTCAACACACTTATTCCAAATGTATTGGCGCACCGTTTAGGGGTTCGGGTGGCGCGCGTATAGTGACTCACTTGGCACTTACCATTTTGCTGCGCCATGGTGCATATTTCAGTTAACTCACAACTTATGCAGAACATACATGCTTAAGATGGCATACAGTTGTAATACCATTATTGCCTCTGCTGTCAGTTGTATCGGTTATACGAGTAGATAATTAATTTATGACTATTTCAAAATAATCTCTAAATTATATTATGTCTCAGTGGTGCTTTTTGTGACAATTCAATATCTCCCTTAAATCTTCATCAAGATTAATGATTCAAACATAATTTTAAAGCTTGTTTCCCGCTGTTTACGAAAAATAGACAAATCAATTAAAATTAATGTATTTATTGAAATTAAAATGATTAAAAAACTTTTTCATTGAGAATATCATCTGTTCACGGAATTTCTAATGCAAAATATTTTCAACTAACATGTATGAGGCGCCCCCTATTAACAATCTGGTTAACTAACATGACAGCTGTTACATTGTTTTACATTCTATAACGTACAAAATATTCGTACGGGTCATTATGGTAGGTATTTATAATTGTAATTTATTCTTAAGCGCTATTTTAATGACGTTATCTCGAAGTGACTTTGCTTCTCACGCGCCATAAAATTTTCGTACCTACCACTTTCCAAATTAAATTATGCACTTCTCAATTGTTTTCTTTACCAACAGTGTACGTATTCCTCGGTGAGCACATAGCTCTGGTTGACTTCGTGAACGTGCTTCAACGTCGCGGGCTTCTCGCTGCCGGGGAGTACGCTGTGGTCGCAGTGGACGATGAAATTTACGACCCAAGTTCCGCTGGCATCACACACGCTGGTAAGGGTTCTTTGATAGAACATTTCTTAATTCCGTAGCGAAAACTGTCACAAAGTGTCAAACATTTATGTGAACTTGAAATAATGACTATCACGTCCACCACAAGAAATTGTTTTTATTCAAGACCGCTATTAAGGACATACTTCTCATTAGCAACCGCCTGCGCGACTTTGTACACGTTAATGGCAATATAAAACTTAATGACAATAAAATATAGGTATCGTATAATACTCAGAGTTAATGTAGCTTTCTATTAGTGAAATATTTCTTTTAAATCGTATCAGTAGTTCTAGAAATTTCCTCCTACAAACTTTACCTCTTTATAATACTAGTATGTACGTGTATCTCGTCCAATCCAGCGGCAGCTCTATGGTAGAGCGAGAGGTGCGGTTGCTCTAGGCACCAGATAGCAAGGGGCGCCAAAATTTCATATGAGAAAACAATTTCGAACGAAACATATAAGCTTGTGAGAGGCGCATGCTGCCCTGAAACAAAAAATTTAAAATTGAATTCATGAAAGTAAAATTAAACATAGCTGCACGGCACTCGGACTTTTTTTGGTGCGATAGCGTCGACCAAAAGGCGCCGAAAGACAATCTCACTCTACTTTGATTAAGGGCTTAGGGTCGGCGCTGGTCCGATCTGATATAACTAGTGGTAAGTATATAAAAAAAAGTTTTGTTTACATAATCATACAAACGTACGAGTATATTTACGTAATTAACTAATTGATTTCTTACTTCCTTACAAAATTGTATTTATATTTCTTTAAATATTCGTGTACTCTTTTGTATACCAAATTATATTAGTGCGATGTAGTGCTGCCAGTTATTCTACAATACGTTTGTAGCCATGACTCGAATTACAGTCAATCACTTCGAATTGGGACAAAGTTTTTTGTTCCCAATGACTATTTTCTATATAAAGGTAATATATTTCAATCTGCATAGTTATTGTACGTTTCTTTTATTGTATTACCAGATGCACTAACGTCTCCATCATTGTTTTACGTTTATAGTTTGGGCATCATATTGCCGATTTGCTTAAATTCCTTATACCTAGTTTTCAGCGTTTTCGATCATAATCTCACTTGATGCTAATCGACGACGTTGCCCAATACGGTAACATGCTATGCCTATAAGTTCAAAAATAAGATCCCTAAACACATTACCGAATTCTCGGAGATTAAGTAATGTTAATATGAAAATATGTCATGTCAAGAGCATCATTATAAGGTAATAGAATGATACTGATGTCTGGAAATAACTTCATCACTGAACATCCTATATATATAATTATGAATTATAAACAATAATTATACAATGAAAAAAATTGATAAACCCGAACGTGTTTCTTGCCGTTTTCTAAGTCTATGTAGTCTTGTATGTGCATTCTTAAGACCTAAATTGAATAAATTAAAAATATTTATAATACAATTTTCACATTAAAGGACAATATAAAAATGGCCAATATCCTTTATAATATTGAACACTAGATCACAAAGTAAACTATTTGCATGTTTAAAAAAATCAAAATAGATAGAACATAGGTCAAAAGTTGACAACGTCGACTAGTTTTTGTATTATGCAGATGAGTTATTACTGCAAAATTTCCATAAACAAAGTGGTTGTTTAAATATCTGGCAGCGAACAATTATATACATTTTTGAATAAATGTCAATTTTCTTTTTATAAAAAAATAGAATGTAAAAAAAAAAATCTGAGAAAAGAAAATATAGATACAATGTGAAGTAACGAAACAACATCTTTTTTATTTTATTAAAATAAAACCAATCAAAATTTATTCAGTGGTTGTTTGACCAGGTCCAGTGAATTTTATTGCGCACGAATTAAGCCTATATGTTGACTTTTCACGTAAAATGATATATTTGTTATAGTTGACGATGAAATGGAAATAACGAACAAATAGATAATTACAACTACGCGCAATTGTTTTCTGCGATTTTTTTTTTTTTTTTAAGTTTAGTTTTTTGTTAAAAGTTCTGGTATTGTTAAAAGTTATTGAAATTGCTGACGCTATTTCGGCAAACAATTTGGTTTTATCTATCTACATAAATGCAATGATTGAGGTTTGCGTTGTGCGCGCACCAGGCAAAAACTACTGGTTTTTTTTTGTTTTCCTTCGATTCTTGGTCCTTATAAAAACGCGATATCTTCATTCAATAAAAAGTTTTTAAAAAATTACTATATCTTATGTCGTCCACGCGAATGAAGTAGGAAAAAATAGGCGCGCGTTCAGTAATTCATTGATTTATCAGGTTCTTTTTAATTTTTAGTAACTTCGTTTCTGAGGGAGGTCCCTCGACGGCACACTTTTATTTATTATTTACTTTTATATAGCAATGGATTTCATAAACAAACTCACCTATCATTACTGTAGTTGGTTAATTCAAATTAATATTATAAAACGTGTTGAAACCTTAATGTTTGCTTAAGCTGAAATGAAGCGTAAAATAAACGGCTTTCTGTACAAAATAATGTTACTGAAGCCGATAGAGTGGTGCGGACGTAGACTACGAAGAGCAAAGCGACGAAAGGTTGTTGTGTTCAACCAAACGATTTTTTATTTTAAATCCTTTAAGTAAAGCTTATTTTCGTTAGATTATATTAGCATCAACATTATAATAATATGAAAATATCAGCAAACTTTGGTCGTATATTAAAATCAACACAACTTAAAGTGTTTGTTTTATGGAAATGAGAACATATTGTTAACTTGAAAAATTAAATATATTTAAACTATATAACATAAACATAATTTTTTAAAACAATTATTCTTACGTAAATTAAAGGGTCATCTATTCAAAATGCGTGTGATAATTGCAAGAAGTTTTAAAACTTTGATGGAGTTGTGATGGAGTGAAACACTCGGCTCGGGTCTATGACTATAGGTGAGTCATAGCCGTGTGAGCCGCGTAACCTCGGCGCCATCTATGTAGGTCTTAATCACTACATAGTATAAAACAAAGTCGCGTCGCTCTGTCCGTCCCTATGTATGCTTAAATCTTTAAAAATACGCAACGTATTTTGAAGCGGTTTATTTAATAGATAGAGTGATTCAAGAGGAAGGTTTATATGTATAATACATGCATAATATTGTAGAGAAACACTGATAAATTTAGAGGTTTCTAATGCGATGTCGTAAATAAACACAATTTTTTGCTCTTACATTGCAAACGCTGGCTGAACCTCACGAGATAAATGAAAATAATGTACTACAGTATTGTACACCTTCAAAAGGTCAACAAAAAAATCCGCGATGGCATAAGTCTACTATATACCATGGTCAATTATACGTCGTTCTTTCAAGAGTAACCTCTAAACAAAACATGTTTGTATTGACTAATTTCAAAAAAGCTGTAAACGTTGTTTATAAGGACATTCTGTAGTAGGTAGGTATATTTAGTATCAGCATTGCACCCGTGCGAAGCCGGGGCGGGTCGCTAGTATAGGTATAAACCATCGTCTCGATGTAACAAACATTAATTATTATGTTAATATGAGCTAAATCGATCAAGTATATTCAGAAGTAATAGAATCACTAACAGACGTACACAGGATTTTTATATATAAGATTATATAATTGTTGTTAACAGATCATCTCGGACAAAACAGCAGCAATGATACATTAGCTTTCAGAGCGGTCCTGAGACTGACACCATCTTTCCCAACCAATCCGCAGTACGGGTGAGTCAATTTTATTCAGTTATCAGGATTATGATGAAACACTTAAAGATATGAGAATTGTGATAAGCACGTAAATGCTTGCATCAGTGTTAAATCTCATCCTGTTTATTGTAGATCAGTATATAGCTACTTTGCAATACCAAGTTACTTCAGAAGTCTGGCAGGGAACAATATGGAACGCGGTTTTTACATTGCTTCCTTGCCTCAATTTTTTCATTGGATTTTTTCTATGGCTAACGATTATTTTTGTCTACACAATGCATGTTGTGATTGCCGTAAAAGGCCAAGTGTATTTTCTTTTTCAAATTGTTATTATTTATGTAATTGCATTTAATAGACTGACCACTGGTGGTTCAAATAAAAAAAGGTGTGTGTGCGATTCACACACGATAGAAGTGAAACTTCATTTTAAAAGATATTTTATTTTAACAGTGTGCAATATAATACATACACACCGACATTTACTCTCTCGCTCTGGCTCACAAAAAGAGGAGAGACCGATAATGTGCGTTAAACGTTTAACATTTAACGCTTGGAAGTCGCATAAGAAGTTTCACTTCAAAAAAAATTTGGTTCATCTAAGCATGTTCGATCTTAACGAATTAGTTTTTTCTGAGAAGTATATCATGAAACATTATGTACCTATTTGTTATGTTAAGCATAAGTACAGCCACTGTAATATTGTAGCAATAACTTAAAGTAGCAATCACTTAAATGCATATTTGCCATCAGTGAATTGGAATCTACCTGTTTTATTTATCCACTTTTCTCTATGTCTTATATATATACGAAAATTTTGTAAACAAAACTACAGTAAATAATATGTATTGTTTTGTAGTCCTAAATTTAACTTCGTTGACACGACAGTATTTTTATCTGCGATAATAACTTTAGTAAAAAAGTGGTTGAAGTCATACATAAATGAAATAACAAGATAGGGAAGATAAGAAATAAGCTTCATAATTCTTTCATCCTAAACAAAGTGACATGGAAAATGGAACGTGATTTATAGAGAACGTGAACGTGATGTAAATAAGCTAGATTATACTTTATTTTTGTTTGAGGTTATGTCTTGGGACCATGACGATGAATTTATTATGAAAAGTGAAACTTAGAAATTCATCTCACTTATATATTTAAGTTTGTTATCTGTATCTTCTTTCTAAACTTTTAAGTGTGGGACACGAAACACAAAAGTTCTCTTTCTTACGTCTGTTCATATAATGAAATTTTGGCCTTAAATCTATGTTTTCACCCTTTGACTCCAAGACGTCACAAAAATGTACGTAAAATTGGCATAAATGCCATCTCCAGGAGACAAGTTATTAACCCCATAAATATCTTAATCGAAATTGACCTATTATGATCTTTTTAGACACCGAAAAAAATAGTTATTTATGCGAGGGATGCCTGAAATTAAGGTATAATTAAATACAATCCAAGTAAAGCCAAGTTGTAACCAAATCAACTATTCATTTTGTCGTAGTTAGAGTTAATCCGCTTACTTTCCTTATTTAACGTGGATTAAAGTTATTTAACCCGGGAGTAAATTTTAATTAAAAAAACAAATTCAACTGAGAGATTTCCGGGAAATGTTCTAATGGAGTCGCACTTATGAAACATGAAACAAATTCCACACGCAAAAGCGACTTAACCCCTAAAGACATGTGTTAATAAAATATCAAAAGTGACTTGAGTTTATATGAACATGACATAGGTCCCTAAGGTCCTAAAAATACAAGTCAGTTATAGAAGCTTCGGATTATTAACAAATTCTTTCATAATGTTTCTACTATTTTTTTTCTAATATAGTTGTGAGTTTTGGCGAGATCTCGATTTGTCATATAGAGGTTGGTTATTTATGTTATTTTGTCCTATATTATGTAATTTTGGCGCCATTAATTTTACGTGATGTATTTGGTTATCGTGCACAAGTGAAATGGATTATAAATAATAACTAAGTAAATACATACATACAACTTTTTATACCTATGTTTGAAGATTACAAGAATAATTAGAAAAATCTCATTTACGTGACATAGGCGGAATTGCGGATGTACACATATGCCATTAAATAAAAAAAAAAAAAAAAAATTATTGTTAGACCCGTAGGTAGTGAAATGCCGTTATATTTCACATAAACAATTTATTCGTGCTTCAAAATACAAATTAAACAAATTCACAAATCGCTCTTCGAAAGTACTTGCAGTTTTCTCCCTCTCTGGTCCTCTTGTAAATATCTTTTTTATATCTCTTGTTGTTTTCACTTTGCATTCGAGCATACAACTATTGTGGCTCGGAATACAGCTTGTTTATATATACTCAAATAAGTCGATCACGAAATAACTAGAAGGTACTTGAACTTATAAACATGTGGTAAGTAACATACGTCATCGTTTTGAAAAGAAAAGAAACATTCTATTTTAGACAATTGTTTGTTGAAACAATCCGAACATTAAGGCTTTGTATAAGTGAATAAACGTAGTGCTTCCTCGAACCTATGACTACATACTCGATGTTTCGAGCACATTCTAGACGATTCTAGAGATTTCGAGAAGTGTGTTTTTTTTCTATTTTTACTCAGACCGTAACAATATAATATTTTTTACAGTAGATCGGCAAAATGATTGCGCAATACCTCATGAAAAGGTTAAACTAGTATAACCTGATACGCAAAGGATAAACTAGTTTTAGCCTAGATTATAAACTATTTTGGCCTGAAATCGGGCTTGGCCAGGTAATATGTTTTGTCTTAACCTATAAGTGCACCGTGACCTCGAAAGACTTTAGGAACCTAGGTTGACGTCCAAATAGTAATTGAGCTATACCACATTATACAAATTAAATAATGGAATACGTACGAAATCACGGGTAAAATATAGCATTGTTATGAATAAACAGATATCTATAGCGACATTTTATGATATTGCCAATAAGAGAATGGTTGCCGTACACGTCCAATATAATGTATCTCGTTTATTCGAAGTTACTACTACAAAAGTATCTGCCTTAATTGGACTGCATTTCCAACGAGTTATACAAGGATATACGAATTGTAAATATTAAACAGGTTCTAGGATCCCAATACGAAAATAAGTCAACAAATCGTAAATAGTTATCCAGAAGATGGTAACAAATTTGGACGACCGGAAAAGTTGTAAGCTTACATATAAGCACTTCATATTGAGATAGAGCTGTTAGTAGAATTCAAAAGTTTCGCTAGAGATCGGTACTGAACGTTTTTTCTTCTTTTTATTTAATGGTGTGTATTCGTCCACCATTCTGCCAATGTCACATTGTATGAATGGAATATTTTTCTACTTATTCTTGTAATCTTCAAACGTAGCTTTAACAAGATGGTGGCTCCCTTGTTCAGGGAGTTTTGTGGTAACCATCTGGCAGTTATCTATACATATAATAAAATTGAAGTGTCTGTTTGTAATGTCAAAATAACTGCTTTTTACTAAATGCATATGAAAGTCTATACGGCACTTATAATAAAAAACAATTTAAAAAAATTGTTGTCTTTCTATCTGTTTCGGCCAATCTCAAAATGGTTTGACTGATTTTGACGGGACTTTCACTGGCAGATAGTTGATGTTATAAGGAATAATTTAGGCGACTTTTATTTTATAAAAGTAATTAAGGTTCCGCGCAAATAAAAATAATTCGGAAAAACGAGCACGATTCGCGCGTGTGTCCGATCGACGATTCTGTAGTCCAAGCGAGCGCAGCCGCGAGTATAGCTAGTTATTAATAATTCACCATATCACGTAAAGTGCTATAACATAACATAACATAGGGTCAAATAATATATGTAAGTTTATGCATGAAAATAAAAACTACCACATGATAGTTTAAGATCCCGCTAAAAATTGTATTGAACGTGTATACAATTCGAAAGTGAGTGTCTAAATGTTTGTTCGCAGAGTTTTGTGCCAAATGATACGGGAGCTATCAGCGGCGCCGCCCTTCTGTGTCCCCAATTACCACAAATTATTCGAAGACGTCTCGGTGAGTCTATAAATATAATAAATCTATAGTTCGGTCTGTGGCCCGGGTGAAGCTGTAAAAGCCGTTCGAGGCTTCAGGGCCCTTATGGCTAACAGTCTAGTCAGTTCGAAAAAAAAGTTCTGTCTGTGTATGTATTTTATTTTTCAAATATCCTGAATGACCTTTATTATAAAACTGATCAGAAATTTGATGTCTGTTATTTTTATGGCCGGATTTTGTACTCGGGATGCTTAATGAGAGGCTCAATTGATAGATTATAAGAATTGTAAATATCACTATCAGAAACCTTAATAAAATATTTTAATACTCAACCGACATTTTGTAAACAGGAAGCAAATGTTATTTGAAGACATTATGTTATTTTAAAATTTAAGCCAAACTCTTTGTTCGATATGTTTGTCCATTATGTAATTTGCAATACACACTAGATAGATTTAACTAAAAACAGCACTGTATATAATCTAAATGACAGATGCAACTCAAACTCTGCCCGAAATGAAAACAGTTATGCGAATCTAAAAACAAAAAGAAATTGAATTTGGAAACATAAAGAAATTAACCATTCCCGACTTTTTTCCCGACTTTTTTGACTGAAAGTATTACGTTGGTTTTCACACCATCAAAAAACTGCAACCCTATACAGGTAGATCTCTCCGGAAGATCGTAACGTGTGTGGCCGGCTTAATGACAAATTATTATAATTATAGAGAATGTAGGTTATAATTTTGAATTTCAAATTTTAAATCTGTTATTTGAAAAACGAATTACATAAGTACCTACTGTTCTAATTAGTAAATTATACTTTGATATATTTTCTAACCTTTTTTAATAATTTCAAGAAACATTATCTCTATGTCAGTGCGTTCACTTTTTCATACTTGTTTTCCCTTGTGATAAATATAATTTAAAAAATCGTTACTATGTTTATGGTAACCAAAAGATATGATATCCTGATTAGGAAATGTAAGACCGTTTCTCATAACTAATTCCCAGGCACTGTGTCTTCCGAGTCACTTATAACATTTATTAAATCCAGTAACGACGTATATTTTATGACGTAAAATAATTTTGAGTGCGAATGTCAGTAGGTACTCAGGGTATTATTTTTCATACTAAAGGTCTCATCCGCACATATAACCTTCTATATAAAAATGAATTATTTTCAAAAACTGTCGGGAAATAAACAGGTATGAAGGTAGTATCATTATTAACAATGATTTGTTTAATTTTAATTAAAGGAAGGAACATTTAAAATTGATTCAATACACTTTGCTTTGAAAAACATATATTGTGACTCAAATATTATTAGTTTAATATGTCATAAATCAAAACAACAGAGGACAATGATATATTCATACTACTTAGGTACATCATCGTGCACTTTAATCTAAATAGATCAATACAGAAAAGAGGACATTTCGCATCTGATTAATTATTTAATCTATAAAAAACATAAAGCTTGACTCTATACGCTGAACAATGAATTTTTCTTAAACAGATCTTTTATGATAATAATACACAATATCCAACGTATCAAATGAAATATTCTTTTCCTTTATATTTATTATTTTCCTATTATAAGTATTTTCCATTCTGCTCATATTTACAACTGGGGAAGGACTTTATGTGCATTATTTAGTATATATTCCAGTATAATCCCATTCATTCGTAGCTTATGAGATTTTTGGTAACCGACAGCGTTCGTGACAACTTATCTTAGTAGCTTTTGTGTTCTATTTCGGTCCTATACTCTAAGTAGATCAAGTAAGATTTGTATAAATTTTGTTTTCTGGAACGGTTTTTTTTAACTGTATACAAATTGTAGTCACTGTTATGATAAAACGAAACTTGCTTTTGTACTTGTAACCTACTTGATGTGAAACTAATATATATTATAAAACTCAACGTCTCTCTGCCTGTCTGTCCGTTTATGTTCTTTTCACGCGAAAACCACTTATCCGATTTACATGGTTCTTCCTTTATTTCATAGATATGGTATTTGGCTAGGTAATACGATTAATTAAGTTTGTTACATGAAGTAACATACGAAATAAGCAGGGACGACAATGGTGAATTAATTAACAGGGACGATAAGCGCGAATAAATGGCTCACGCTGAGTAAATCATAAGAGATATATCAAATTAATGTACTACCTGGGTAATTGTATATCTTTGTAGGTCTTTCCTCCGAAAATCAGCTATAGCATATGTTAGGGATCACCCACAATAAGTATTTTTCATACAGCACCATTCGCGCGCGCGCTCGACTTACAGCATTCGGTAGTAATTATAATTATACAAATATACTTCCAACTACAAAGTACGTAATTATATTATCAAAATGTAAACAATTTTGCCAGTATTTAATATTTATTTATTAAGTTCAAACAATCAGAATAATTCATATTAGAGTTTTACAATAATACAGTAATATTAAGAAAACTTAAACATGCTAGTAACTGTGAATCACATGCGTATTTATATGAGCGTGAGTAATGTATGCATTGAAATTATAATACATTGCCTTATGAAAATTGTACTGTAGCACCTGTACTAAGCCTAGCCTGTATTAAAGGCACTACCGACTACCTAAATGCTAGTAGGTAGAAAAGTGCACATGCAGACCGGGTAACGATATTCAGTTACATTCATTAAGTTATATAATAAAGTAAAATTAAGTTATATTATATATAAGTGATATTCAGTTATATTCCATTACCAAACTGCTTGTAGGTAAAAATATGTAAATGAACACAGTCTAGACGTGGCGTTATTAGAAAGTTTTTTGAAGTGAAAACTTCTTTAGCACCGTTGTGATTGGAAACTCGATGAAACGAAAAAGCGACAGTAAAAAGAGACAACCATATACTTCTATAGGATTTAGCCTATGAGGGAATGAGATAGAATATATTTACAGTATACACGGTAAATTCAAGTCCTGTTTTCATGATTGTGATCGTCGTCGGAGTGGCTTAGTGGTATAAGACGACCAGAGTTCATACGCAATACGCACGAGTGGTCGATATTTCGAATCTTAGGATATTTAACAAAAAAATAAAGAACATTTGTTTTTCTGAATGTTTCACTTCTAATAGGTATGAACTGCTGCACATTTTTTTTTTAATTTGTTTAACTTTTTTATAACCACTCTGTGTTATTTCTATTTCTTATATAATATCAACTAATATTTAATTTTGTCAAAATTCAGAAAATATGACGATGTTCGTATTTTAGCTTAAATAAACTAGTAATAGAGTATGAATTCTAATGAAGTGGTGTAGGTAGAAAAGGCCATGTCTCTTCTGCGATGTAAAATCTATACGAACAACCCCTATGTTGCTTATTAGTATTTGAACAAATTGTTTCTATGGAAGTTCTTGTCTATGAGTAGAATATAATTATGTCAATAGTTCATACGTATTATCTATGGTTCATACAATTGTCTGGTGCCATAATATACATGTCAGAATCACGCCAGTGTGATTATTGAAAAAAAAATGTTGTCATAGAAACGAGATAATAGTTTACTAAAAAGTGCGAAAAGTATTAAAAGTTATGTAAAATAAATGGAAAGAAAGTAGAGAGGCCGCGCGCTAGCAACAGGCTTGAAGGATAATTCTTGCTTGAGCCTGTGAAGACATCGAAGACATGAAGAAGAGCATCGTGAAGACCTGTTTTAATATTGAATCCTAGATTTTTTGAGGTTACCCACTAAGTCGGAACCCGAAGAGCATTCTGGCTGGAGCTTGTAGGGCCGTGACGACGTTCGAGATCAGTTACTGGGTCGCCTACGGGCAGCGATAGTATCAGACTTGGGGTGGTTAGAGGGGATGATGGAGGCCACTGAGGGTAACTTCAAATATACAGATATCAGTTTCACTCGGTCCGTCGGACCGTGCACATCTCTACAGTGCTTGCAATTAACCCTGATAACGCCCACAACAACTATGATTTTCTGTAAGGACGACATTGAGGAAAATCCTGGTGCCCCCGATAGTCTATCCTGTTGTCGCTCCGATAGATATATATATGGACGGGTTTTTGAAAACGTCGACAACGATTTGAGTGAATTTTTGTTTTTAGATAATATTATACTTTCCACACTTAACTATAAAAGTGTTTATTTTTATTTTATTTTAAGGCACCGCTAAACTTCGACGCTAAATAACATTGAATAAAATTACGATATGATAGGTACCTATTCGATAGACTTTTGTTTTAACAATTCAAACATAAAACCGAACTTTATTACACACGGATGGGTTGAAAAAGTTGGAATTTTGCCGTACCGTCGTAGATTCCAGAAATAACAAGCTACAACCATGTTACGGTAAATATCGCAGTTTAAATTCAAGTGCGCGTTTCAATTATTATTTATCCGTAACTGTCATGATCCAGTGATTTCCCTCGTCTGTTTGAAAGTAGGTCAGTCGAGGAAGAGTTCGTCCCGGATAGGAAAATGGCTTTCAGCCAAGTTTAGTTTTATTGTTGTTATGATTTATGAATGGACGGAGAGGTGCATTCGACCGATTTGTTTTTGTATCTTACTGTAATCAAACAATTAATTTGCATGTATCTGTATTTATATATATTCAACGATATTAATCTAGGCATTCGTTTGTTCAATCTACAGAAATATTTTGTTATATTAAACTGCGGGTTGCAAAGCTTAGATGATAAGAAGAAAAAAATGTTATATAATGTATACCTTTCATCTATGGGGGGAGCGGCTATAGATTTTCAAATATGTAAAAAAATACTGTTGCCTGTACATACTCGAGCGCGTCAGATATTGATAGCATCAATGTCCTACGTATTTTTAACAATGTACGTATGTTAATCTGATCTTTTGCATGTCAGGGGTGGTAGTACGTAAGGGTTGAAATTGAAAAAAAAAGAAATTAATCGAGCGCGTCATATTTTCTAAGTGAATCTTAAGTGAACCTTCAAAAAGCTCTTATTCAATAACCTGACGATTTCGATGTGACGCAAACCCGCGGCCATTATTACAATGTGCAAAAATATTCGCCATTTTGAAATACTCAAGCGCTTCAGTATAAGATATATTTGGTTCATCTCTATGTCCTAGACGGGTTTTCTCATAATCTGACGATTAACTAGAGGGATTTGCCTAATATGACAAAAAATAAATATTAATCTTTATAGTGATAGCGAGATTCGAACTATCGACCACTCGTGCGTACTGCGTATGAAGTCTGGTCGTCTCACACCACTTGGCCAATCCGACGACGATCACAATCATGAAAATCAGGACTTGCATTAACCTTGCATAATGTAAATGTATTCTATCTCATTCTCTCGTAGGCTAAATCCCATAGATGTATATGATTGTCTCTTTTTACTGTCGCTTTTTCGTTTCATCGAGTTTCAAATCACAACGGTGCTAAAGAAGTTTATACTTCAACAAAATTGATGTTATAACCTATTTATTGAGGAAGATTGTAGGCTAATATAACTTCACACCACAGTTCTAAGGAGCGGAGCAGTAACCATGAATGTCAAGCAATCTGCGGAGCTGTTGGCAAGTACGAGAAATATAGAACAACTATAGGCTAAACGGGTGCGCCGTGATGAGTTTTTCGAATAAATTTAACACGGATGAAACCGTGGGGCACAACTAGTATATAATAAGCTCCCGATGTAAGTAACCCATTCATTGAGACCATTCCAATAAGCCCAAACACGACATCTCTGCTGTAAGTTACTGAAGAGTTAGGTATCCTGCATATTCCAGATGTTGCTGCAGCATCAGCTCCATGTTGCCATGTTCTTCTAATACCACTGAAGCAACAGAATGCCAAATTTCGACTCGATTAGACCTGTGAAAGATGCTTTCATCAATTAATCAACTAGAAAAGAGCTGATAATCTTCAAACGGCTGAACAGATTTTCTTGAATCATAGCTTAGAATACTCTCGATCAAGTCACCTTTTAAACAAAAAAAACTAGACCAAAATCGGTTCAACCGTTTGGGAGCTACGATGCCACAGACACACACACATAGTGGTCAAATTTATAACCCCCTTTTTGTTGCGTCAGGGGTTAATAAAATACTTGTCCATGACGTATGTTTGTGTCTTGATTACTATTTCGGTACTTACATTTATGTAGATGTGTTTGTTATATATTTTATTGTACTAGGTCCCGATAGAAGCCGCTCATCTATACGACGCGGTGACGCTGTGGGCTCGCGCAGCCACCGCTGCCATGCGAGCTGGTCTCTCGCCCACCGACGGAGGAACCCTCATGAAGCTGCTACGGCCTACAACGTACCGATCAGTTCAGGGATTCGACGTAAGTTCATTTTCCATATTATCGCAGGGTTTTAGTAAATTGAACCCGATCTGGTTGAGAATGGTAGAATCTAAAGTTTAACTTTCGGGACGCTTTGATATACAGACGTTCAGTACTGGGAGACCCCCTGTATAACTCTAACCATATCCTATGAGTACATCTTAATGTTCAGATGGAACACAAACACGGCTTAATCGATTTTTATGATATTTTGCAGACGGCAAGCTTAATATATCATCGTTCAATTAGTTTTATAAACTATACTATACGAAATAGAAATTAAATATAGTCAATTTATAGATTATATGAATTGTTAATAATATGAGTACAGAAAATTATTGAGAGGATAATAATTACTGGGCAATAATCGCGTGCGGAACTGCGGGCACCGTTACTACAGTTTAAGTATATAGTTATGATCTTTTTTTTAACGCTTATAGGTGTAACGTTATGTCCACAATCTCAATTGGTCTTATGTGACGATGTGGCCCAAGATGGTAACACGCTAAGCCTAATAGAAGACTGGCTCTCAAATGCAACTGCCGGAACACACCTATTGGTGCTTGGCTAAAGATTTTCAACTTGAGGATGGTAGCTAATCAGGCGGGCCTTAGAAAAAGCCCTACCACCATGCTATAGTTTCATCACGATGTTTTCACTCAACGAAAGCTCAGGTTCATTGCAGGAATTCGAACTCATTTCTATGGACGCGATGTCCGTACACGCTATCGCTTAGCCATAATTACTTCAAAAATACGTGCTCTTGTCAATAACTATGTATTCCATAGACAAGCAATTGCAAAGCAAAGAGGACCTATTTTAGATCTATTTTGTACGTGGGTGTAATAATTAAGAGAAATTAGAAGCACTATTCACACGAAGAAGATTCTATTAAAGACTAATATATACGTTCATAGTTAGACATTAATTTATGTTTTAAGTGTCATTCATCGTTTCTCTCGGTTGTAGACTACAAGACAAGCACATATATAAAACATAGGCAATTATACAATGCTTGAAGCAAGCCGGCAATGTATGAATTATTCATATTTCATTATTTCGATCTGACTACACTGTTAGCCAAAAAGTAAGCCTCAGACGGGTTTTACAGCTTCACCGGGCTTGGGTATTTCGTATATTGCCTAGGTATTCTATTGAATGCCAAATGAGAGACTGGCAAAGTATGAAATACATCTCCGAGTCGTTTCGAATATCACGTGAGAGTTTTAGGCGGTATCTCAAAGTGTCACGTGATGGTTTTTGTTTTAAAATTATAAATTTATATCATATGGCGCTATATTATGTAATTTTGGCGGCATTTTATGTGATATGCTTTGGTTATTGTTCAGAAATGAAGTGAATTATTTTTATTATCGGTCCTCAATATAGGTGCTATAAAAATAGAATAAAAATCTGCTCATATTTATGTTTATTTTTATTAATTGCTATAGTATTAGTTTTGAATAAAACTCTTCAAATATTCTATAAAAGATTGTAAAAGCTTTATATTAGCTTTATATCCAAGTTACACAGAGACAATATTGTATGGTTGATAAACAATTGACGAATATTTACAAATTTCATAAGTAATCTTCTAACTTGATTAATAAGTATTATTGTATGATATTGTACGTTGACTTTAATTTCATGAATTTTGGGATAGAGACTAATTTAGTATTACTTAATGGGTTCACCGTGCAAGTGCAAGGTACATTGTATTTTCTGGAACTAACGATCTAAGTGTAAAGTTAAGACACTCGTAACGGGCGCATTAATGTTCAACATCACTGCCCGCGCATATTATTTTGTACGTAATAATTTTGTCTGTTATCTAACAAAATAAAGCTTAAATCATTTAAACAAAACATAATTTACATTACCTACATAACAAGCTGTACTCGCGACTCTATTAATGTTTTACATAATTGTAGATCTTAAAAAGACCTAAAAAGTCAGTGATAGCATATATCTATCTTCTAAGAACCACCCACAATAACTATTTTTGTCTTCCGTCTTTTGAGTGAAGGCAGTATGATTCACGAGTGCGCTCTACTGACGACATTCTGTAGTCCACGCGAGCAAAGTCGCGGACGCAGCTAGTACATAATAATTAATAAAGTAATTGAAATGCTCGGGAAAACTAAAAAATATTAATCCTAGATTTCTTGGCGCATTTTCCGGAATACGAACAAAAATTCGTCCCTCAGTCTAACTTAAGAACGGCTCTTACGAAAACATGTTCTCATAACAATAAAACCTGTCGACCATGTAAACACGCTAAGTACGGGATTATCTAAGTTCTCGACTTGACTCTTTGTGTCTAGGCGATTACAGGAGATTGTACTTCTGTTTAGTTACTTAATTCAAGTTATCTCGAAAGCAATAAAAGAAACAAACCTTTGTAAACACACGCGACTACACGATTACCAAGTCCCTCGACATGTTTTGTACAATTTTTGAGTTATCGAAAATCGTGTTACTGTTTTTTTGATAAGACTTATTTTGAGTTCTGAATGAAAATAGGGAATTATTTACTACATTTATAGATAAAAAATTAGCTAGATCGTGATCACCATACACTAGTTATAACACTCACCGTAGTGGCACGCTTAAGCGTGTTGCGTTTCGGAATGAACCAGTGTATATCCAGTAATCAAGAAAGGTGGTAGGGAACTAAACCCTAATGGGTCTCAACCGTCATACACGCGGTGGTAAAACCCTCACAGTAGCTCTCTTATGGTTTATCTCGTTTTGGGATCAGCCAGTGTTAATTCAGCTACCGAGAGACTTTCAAGCTAGCATGAAAGCAGAAATTTCTTTGGAGATTTCTCTCTACTTTAGGCAGCCTGACTGATGGAATACCTCTACCCCCCTACAGAAGATCGCTGCCAAATGACCTAGTGTTGTGTTCCTCCTGTGAGTTGCGTTTCCAGAGCTCCGTGGAGAAGGAGGGGAGAGTTCAAGAAGACAGGGAATCGAGAAATATTGTTTTTTTCTTTTTGTCCACTTGAGGTATCCCGACTAGTGACAACGGCGACAGACGATGGACTTCCGATCTCGAAATCTCCGGTTGTTCTTAAATTGTACTCTGCTTATCATCAGACAAAGTGGCGTCACATTGCCGTGCTAGAATTAAAAAAGCAATACACAAACAACACAATAAATTAAGTTCTCTTGTGTTATGTGCTAGTGTTTATCAAGAATGTCATTTAAATTAAATGATTAAAATGTGTAAAACAATTCTAGAATAAGGATTGGCCCTTACTGCAAAACATTAATGGATACTTAGCGACATACATTCAAATCGAATGTGGTATATAGCCAGGTATGTACTAGAAAGTACCTCACCGCCATGCTAAGGTTGCTTGTGGGAGTTGAATCTATATTATTGAGCATGGATCCCAGTATGCTACCAGTAACTTTGTGATGAAACCATTGCATAGTGGTAAGGCATTTTCAATGCCTGACTAGCTAGCTACCGCCTTCAAGTTGAAAGCTGCCGCCAAGCACCTATTAGTGTGTTCCGACATTTGCTCTTGAGAGCAATTGCTCGCTGTCTGCGTGTTATCACCTTGAACGACATCGTCACTTAAAATCAGATGGAATTGTGACCAAACGCTAAGCCTATGAAAAATAAAGCTTTAGCAAAAGATATCACATTCACAAACTACATTCTTATTATTGTAGTAAATTCGACACGAACTAAAAAGTTCTCTGTCTTATCTTTGTCGTACCGTGAAACCGTTGAAACTATCTCCCGGCCAATGTGTTCCTCCCTCCTTCTTATAACATCAGGTCCTTCAAGCGTAACGTGAAGAGATATTTATGCAGGCCGGCATGACAGCGGCGACCGCCGATGGATTTCGATCTCTCTGTGGTCATCGTTGCATTTAGACTGTACTTTGCTTACCATCAGGGACAGTACAGTCAAAATACCGAACTATTATAAAAAGAAGACATCATGTTGACATATAAATGTCGAATAACTGCTAATCTGCTCACCATTACATTATGGACATAGGAGTTCGTTTTATTACCGTCATTTAGCAAACGAATTACTTGTGGTGTGTAAATTCTTCACTGTATGCTTTATATCCCTCTAACGTCGAATAGGCCTATTTATAACTTCAGATGATATCGTATCTTTACACATAATACTTTGTTATGCCATTGAACAGATATTGGCACTCCTGGGTTTGTCTACTTCGATTAAGGAGGTTACACGTTCGAAGTGGTTAACTCAATTTAAACTAAATATTAAGTCAATTTTAATTAGGTAAGCGTCTACACGTATTTAGATATTTTTTAACTTAATTGTTAAGTAGTTCCAACTTCTATATCAAAAATCGAAACACAGTACAATATAGACGTAAATAGCTTCCAACTTAGTGAAGTCTAAGTGAGTGCAGCCGCGGGCACAATTATATGAAAATATTGTGTGCGTCTGTTAGTAATCGTGTAACTTCTGAACGAATAAGCTCATGTTCAAATAACATATTTGTTTTATCGAGTTCGAGACGATGATTTATAGCCATGTTAAGATCCGATAGATGGCGCTGTAGTCGAGTCATTACTACCGGAATATGTAGAACAACGCCTGCCGAGCCAGGCAATGATGCAATGATGGCTCAGTGGTAGCGTGTACGACTTCGCGTCGATTGACGTAAGTTCGAATCTCTGCAATGAGCCTGAGCTTTCGATGAAGGAAAACATCGTGAGGAAACCGCAGCATGGTCGTAGGGTTTTTTCTAATGCTTTCTATCTACCACCCTCAAGTTGAAAATCTGTCGCTAAGCACCAATAACTGTGTTCCGGCAGATGCACTTGAAAGCCAGTCTTCTACTAGATTTAGCGTGTTATCATCTTGGGCTACATCGTCACTTAACATCAGGTGAGATTGTGGCCACTACGCCAAACCTACTACGAAATAAAAGAAAGTTAGTGGAGAGTATATAATTGATGCTAATAATTGGCAGTGATATACGAGTCTGTTATTGACGTGTACTACGCTTTGATGGTCCATATCAATTATGACCCAATTACCGTGTAATATTCGGATATTAATAACCAGACAGTTGGAGCGCGTGGTTACTACATATAACTATCTGTTGCATAATTAATTAATTCTATTTCACATGTTGAATGAAAAAGTGGGAACAAAATAACACAGTTATTTAGAATTTAAAGATAAAGAATTTAGACTTTTAACGCACGTACAAAAGATACACGTACAATTTTTATTATTATTTAAGTGATGCTTGTTTTGGCTCGTTTAGTAAAGGGTATAAACTGGGAGCTGCGCGCGGATCATTTGACGATATTCCTTTTTATACGATATACTTCATAAGCCATTAATCATAATAATGTAATTAATTATACTGTCTCTTTTTATATTGTGAATAATTAATTAGTTTATTAAAATAATGTTTATTTCTAGAACGTTAAATGATTATTACACACATTAAAAAAAGTCAGTGAAGCACTTATGACTATCTTCTTTATGTTGCTGATACGCGGGATACATTTTAGACTTATTTTTGTTTCGTTACGCCATAATTGAATGAACTTTTTAAAACTAATTTGGTCACTTTTAGACTGATTTACAATCGTAAAACTTAAAGATATCTTACTGACAATGGTCGCGAATCTCAGAATGCTGACATCGAGTCTGGTTTCGTCCGGTATAGCTACAGCGTTGGTTAATCTGTCGTTGTGCCAAAAGACTCGCTTCCATATATGTGTGCTTATAACTACGTACATAAGTGCATTAAAAGTATTTTGTTTGTTAATAAAATAGTTATAAGTAAAATAATTATTGTTATTGAATTGTGTATAAATAATACCTAATAAATTTCACTATACATTTTAATGAACGTTATTTCGGTCCCAAAAAGGTCTAAGTTACTCTGCCTGAAACAAATTAACCGCTGAAAATTCTCAATTCTCAAGGCGTAGTATTATGATGGTGATTATTTAACAGAACTTCAAAAATTCATTTTTTTGTGTTCATTCACAATCTACCGTTCGTTTACAAACTGATATATAGTTGTACACTTCCCACTACTCATCTTCAGCTGACTTCTTCAACATTGTTAGATAAATTTTGTTCTAAATTGCTTCTTTAGTAAAAATATTAGAAGTCATTATTCCCCCTCAAGCCCGGTGAATCTGTAAAAGCCGTAAAGGCTCCAGGGCCTGTATCCATAACAGTATAGTCAGTTCGAAAAAAAAAAGTCATTATAGCAATTATTTTGGTATTGCAAGCGCCCATAGGCTGCGGTGATTAATTACTATTAGCTGGACCTTATGCTTGTTTATAAACATCGTGGTATAAAAAATCATATTGATCCGAAAATAAATGTCTGGAAGATGTAAATAAGTCTTATCATCTGTTTTTCTTATTAAAATTCGTATATCATGTGATTCAAAATACTGTACTTATTTTGGAAATTGTTCCACTTATATAGGTGAACATGGACAGTGCTGGAGACGCTGAAGGAAATTTCACGGTAATCGGTCTGCTAGCTGATTCATCAGCACCTGGTGGCTGGAGCGCTCAACCTGTAGCCACTTTCCGATATGTCAACGGAACCGACTTACTGCCGGTTAGTTGCAAAAACTTCAATTAAGTGATATTCAGTAATATTGAATTTTCTTTGGGGCTGGATCTTAAACCAAGTCGCCTGAATTTGAAGGTTCTGAGAGTTCGGGGGGGGGGGGGGGGTCAAGAGAGTCCGTCTCAAACCTCGCCTATAATTTTCACCGCCGGAAATAAATCTAGATATTTTTAATATATTCTTTTAATTTCATACAATCGTACGTAAAGACTCGCAAATGCGCCTAATGGAACGGAATTCTTGTTAGTTTGGGTAAGTTTCTTAGTGTATTTTATGCCACAGCTGTCAAAATACGTAAAATAAAACACAATCGCCATTTTATTTAGCTGATGAGCAAGGCGTTATTTTACCGTCATTTTGTTACTTGTTCTTCTTCTTCTTCTTAATTATGGCTCGGCACCATTCGTGCATTAGGCCAGTGTCAAGTATTTTACATTTTGTCAACAAAGCGTGGGAAATATTCTGTAATCTTTAAACATCGCTCCAACAAAATGGCGGCACCCTTGTTAAAACTTTCCAGGAAGCCTTTGTAGCAACTTAAAATGCATGCTCCTAGTTATTTATTGTAATCCACTTCACTTGTGCACAATAACCAAACTACATTACGTAAAATGCCGCTAAAATTAAATAATATAGGGCCAAATGACATAAGTTTATGAATTAAAACAAAAACCACCACATGACACTTTAAGTTACCGCCAAAAACTCTCCGTTACTTGTTTGTATATGTGAATGTGCTCTTACGTTTTTTTTTAACCATTTATTCTGATGAAGTATAGGTTGCGAGTTCGTTAGTCAATTCGTACGACTTTATGACATTTTAAAAAAATAATTAAACATATTTAGATTACTTTCCGGTGGCGAAATTTATATGAGGTTTCAGACGGACCCCATTCACCCCCCTTAAATCTCAGAACCTTCAAATACAGGCGACTTAGTTTAAGATTTTTACTTTCTTTTATTTATTATGATATGTCTGTATTTACATTTATTGAGTTCAAGGACGAAATCAAACTGGTTTTTTATCAAAAGGTTAATTATAGACTCCCCGGTAGAGACCGGGTACAGAAGTACATCCATCAAATATCATAATTAATTGTAAATATTGGCCTGAAGCTAAATTACTATTTGGCAAAAAGAGTCTACATACTCTAGAAATAAGCTCTAAGTTCTAAGAGTTACCTTTTAAAATCATAATACCTCCTGTTATACTTTCATAATTGGGTCTGCAAGGAAGCGAATAATACGATAATTTACTTCTTCTCACTATCAATCTGCGATAAAAAATAACAACAAGGTGTATGTTATTTAACAGGAACTAGTTGGTGCAGAGACTATATCCTGGATCGGTGAGAAGCCGCCGGTTGCAGAACCGGATTGCGGTTTCGACGGTGTCAAATGCTCGTTGGCGTACGATAAGGGGGTCATTGCTGCTATATCAGCCGTGGCGGCCGCTGGCGTGCTCGCGATTGCTCTACTCGTCCGCCATTACAGATATGAACAGAAGCTTGCGTCCGTGTTGTGGCGGATCGAAGGGAAGGATTTGACTTTCATAACTCCCTACAATGGGTACGATCCTAATAAGGTAAGTTGGTAGGACAGAACAATTTTGTCTGACTGGACTGCTGGTGTACATCCATTACGCGGTGTGGTAGGAATTGATATCTGACTGGGTCGCGACCCCATACACATGGTCATAAGCCCGTCACAATGACTCTCCTTTGGTCTGTAGCATTTTAGGGCTAGCCAGTTTATTATGTGTAGTTGCGGAAAGACTTCCGGGCCAGCATGACAACAGCGGACGTTGATGGATTGCCGATCTTTTGGATTGTACTGTACTTACCATCAGACATAGTGGCGTAACTTTATAATATTACGATATTTAAAAAAAATAACTGGCCTTAGTTAGGAATGTAGTCCTATTTGAGGTCGGCTATTAACAGCTTTAAGACGCAGTGATCGTTTAACATGAGATGAACTACTTGCTCCTGTTTATCAAAAACTCTTTATAATTCACTAATAACGAATTCAGATGTTATTACATTTTCTTATATCAAAATGTATCAATAAATAAAATGCTCTTTCTCTAACTCACCCAAGCAATATACACTTAGAAGGGCTCTATTCTGAAAGCTAAAGTTCACCACAGAACGGTGAAGCCATTTATAATCGGTACACAACAGTATTTTCTTATACACACACCTAGCTTGGAAATAAGATTTTTACCCATATTTCTTATGGATTCAACCAGTAGGTAATCTTGTAGTGATTGCCTGACTAGCTATTAAATCTATAATATCTAAGCATCTAAGGATATATTACAATATCTACATTTGTGAGCGAGTCCTTTGTTATTATTTTCGACTGCATCGTTACTCAGCATCAAGTAATCAACGATGAATTTGCAATGTCTTTAGCAGAAGCATGGATGATCAAAAATTCATAAAAATGTATTAGAAAATAACTAAAACTTCTAGACCCTCGACTGTGACTGTTATCTTATTATCTATAGGTTTAGAATTTGGCTACAATTTCAAGTGTCAAGTGACGATGTGGCCCAAGATGGTGACATGTTAAGCTTAGTGAGGGGAATGGTTTTCAGTGCAGCTGCCGGAACACACGTGCTTAGCGACAGATTTTCAACTTGAAGGTGGTAGTTAGCTAGGTGAGCATTAGAAAACGTCCTACCATCATGCTTTGGTTTCATCATGATGTTTTCCTTCTCCGGAAGCTCAGGTTCATTATAGGGATTCGAACTTACATCAATCGATGCGGTATACGTACACTGAGCCATTATCGCTTCAAAATGTTTCGGCAAGTCCTCTCTGTAGACTAGAATGTTATCATTTAGGACGACTTTTAATATGAGGTGTGATTAAAAAAACAGAAATATAAAATATAATATTGCTATGACCTGAGTAAAAATAGACAATTTTTTTTTTCGAAAATCGAGAATTATTCTCGAAATATCTGGAATCGTCTACAATTTACTCGAAATATCGAGTATGTATTTGTAAGTACGAAAACACATCGCAGCTTTGGTTTCATGTTGGCAGATGTTTTCCTTCACCGAAAGCTTAGGCTCATTTTGGGGATTCGAACTCGCGTCGATGGACACGGTTTCCATGCACAAAACAGAACCATCATTCCTATTTAAAAGTTTTTGTTTATAGCCGATTCTACCACAAGAAATGGAGACGAGACGTGCACATACAACCATAGCACTTTACAAAGGCAATATAGTCGCCGTTAAGAGGCTTCAGAAGAAAAGCATCGACATTACTAGGGCCATCAAGAAGGAGTTGAAGCAGGTAAATAGTATTATTATATTGTTACGACCTGTATAAAAAATGGACCCATAATACTGTTATGACTTGGAAAAATTTGGAGCCTGTTTTACAGTGTTCTGTAACGATTTCAGTGTCCTAACAAAATGGTAGTCCCTTTTTCAGGAAGTTTTTGTCATTCCTCAGAATTCATGATACATGTTATATATTATTTGTTATTAACTTCTGCACAATAACCAAACTATTTTATGCAAAACGACACCTATATTAAACAATATAGGGTCTAATAACGCAAATCTATGAATCTCCACACTGCATCGTGTTTAAAATGCAGACGCGCACTTGTGTATCTATGTTAAAATAAAGAAAGGGAATACGGGATATTATCTCTTGCATAATACATTCTGACATATAAATCTGTACTATAGTACCGGCACGCTATGATAGCTGTTAAGACGTTTGTTTGCTCATGAAGTTTCGTATAAATTAGTAACTACGTTTGAAAGAGCAAATTCCTGTTCTTTATTGTCAATAGTGACGTATCATAAAATTGATCGAATGTATAACTTTAGGACACAAAATTAATTTATTACACTGATTTCTAAACTGTATCTATTATGGTCTGACTATATAATATAGGCCCGCGAACAAAACTTTTCAGAATTTTGTTTACAAAAAAACGGCGCCATTTGACAGAATCCTTGTTGGATTATAATTATTAGTGTACTTCTTAACCATACAAATCTGAAATTATGTTTTTCAAAATTCGAAATTTAAGAAAACTAAACCTAATACGATAACTATGAACTATCGTCTCGATATTTTGTGAATGTTAGCTAAATCGGTGAATTCGTTCGGAGGTTACACGATCACTTACAGACGCACACTAGATTTTTTATACATAAGAAGATTTGGATAATAATATCAATCGAAATAACATGCTATAAGCCGACCTCTGTAAGCGCGACTAGAGAGCGCTTAGAGAAGGACTGGCTCTCAAGTGCAGCTGCCGGAACACACCCATAGATGTTAGGCTAGAGTTTTCCTAATTGTTAACTAGACAAACAGGCATTAGAATTAGCTCTATCACCATGATATGGTTTCATTACGATGTTTTCCTTCACCGAAAGGTCAGGCTCATTCCAGGGATTCGAACTCACGTCAATCGACGCGAAGTCGTACACGCTACCACTGAGCCATCATCGCTTCAAACAATACCTACATAATAAAATAAAGCTTTTATTAAGTGTTCTCCATAATTCGCTACGCTTTGAATTTCATTTCTATGCATATTTACAATTTGAAATGAGAATTTAAACCATATTCCCCTAGCAACATTTCAAATTTCGAATAATACCCTCTTTTTAAATTACGTTTTGAATCCATTTCGAAGTTCATAATAAATTGTAAAATCCTCGGAAACAGTATAACATCAAAGTGATTCATTAAAAGCTTTATAATTGACGTGGTTTAAAAATCTGAATTGTGTATCTAATTGTTTTTTATACTAGCTAGCTAGCTAGCTAGTGCCTGATGGTGAGCACAGTTAATCCAAGAACAACGATGACCACCGAGAGATTAGCTGGGTATACACTGGCTGATTCCGAAAGGCAATAAACCAAAGAGTCACTGTGACGGGCTTGTCATCATGTGCAATGTGCTTGTGGTCGCAATGCACTCGGACATAATTTTCATGTCCCAACCATCCACAACCAAATACATTATAAAACAGGCAATATTCATTAAGTTATGAAATAAATATGAAATGTAAAACTTAATAAATCAAACTTAATGTACTGGATTAAACCGTTCAAAAGCAAACAAGGTTTACTCAATAAAGTGTGCACTGACATGCCGTGATGTTATCACAGACTGTAAGACATTGAAGGTACACAATAGTGAGATATCCATTTTAAATGGGAGGTCTACAAAAAATGGACATCTGTCATATGATATGGATAATATTTTGCGTCCGTGTTTTCCTTTTGTTGCATAAATATCAAGCAAATCGCTATATCCTGATGCGATATATTATTTTGTTAGCTTTTTAATTTCACCTAAAGTTAAAAAACAGAGGCAATACTAACTACATCTCTTATGTTTTTTTAAATTTTATATTAGCGTGAAAATCTAGATATGTCATTATAAAAAAAAATACATAGAGTAAATAGACGTATTTTAATATAATTCCATAAAATACACCGTGTACCTACATGGGGAGCTAGTAACTTGGTTGAGTTTAATGCCAAGAAGACTCAACTGTACGCGTTTTCTTCAAAAAAATCTCAGTTTTCTCCCCTCCCCACTCTTCAGAACGTTTCACTAGCAATGTGTGACAACCTCAATATCCTAGGTTTGGATATTCGCAGTGACCTCAACTCCAGGGATTCCATTAGGAGTGTCATCTCTACTACATGTCGAAGACTCGGTATCCTAAACAGGGTGCGACGGTTTTCCACGCCTGGTCAACTGTATCTTCTTAAGGCACAAGTTTGGCCGTGTACGGAATACTGTTCGCATCTCTGGGATGGATTCGCGAAATATCTCTCGATGCTCTGGACAGGTTGCAGAGAAGATCTGTTCGCATTGTTAATGATACAAACGTTACTAAATACATCGAGCCGCTTCAGCTGTGCTGGAACATCGCCTCGCTGAGCGAGTTCTATTGTCTATATCATGTTGAGTGTCTTAATGAGCTGTTTAATCTAATTCCCTTCTCTCCTTTCCACAACAGAGCCAAACGCGCTGGGCTTCGGAGTCAAGTTTTACGGTAATCTCCATCTCGGCACAAACTAAAAAGTCCTCTATATCTTATCTTTGTCGTACCGTGAAGCTGTGGAACCAACTCCCAGCTAATTTGTCCTCTCCTACTTACCTTAAGGGTCCTTTAAGCGTAACGTGAAGAGATATTTATGCAGATCGACATGACAGCGGCAACCGCCAACGGATTTAGATCTCTTGGTGGTCGCTTTTGTGTTTGGAATTTACTGTGCTTACCATCAAGGACAGTACCGTCAATGTGCCGAGCTAATACAAAAAATATATATATATAAATTACTTGACATCTATTCCAATATTAGTTAATTATATTACTTAATATTATGTATATAAGCTAGCACGAACAATCGCTTAAGGTTGTTTATTTTTTTGTTTCAACGAGCTTTGCAAATTGCTTTCAAAAGCAAATTATGAAAAGTTTTTTGCGTTTTATATCCTTATTAACTTCTCGCTTTGACCTAAAGGAGAGGAGCAATAACCTTGAACATTAATAGGTAAATTACAACAAGTTTACAAGTTTCAAACAAATACGAGTAATTACTCGTAGGTAGCAGCGCGGTGGAAAAATGTTCGAATTTTAACACGGGTGAAACCGTGGGGCACATCTAATGTGAAGTAGCTAAAATGATGGCTTGTACAAACAATTTTTAAACTGTACATCTTCACACCATACACCGATATTAACGCTGTAATTTTAACGAAATTATTTTTTATAGATAAGGGAACTCCGTCATGAGAATCTAGTGGCTTTCGTCGGAGTATGCGTGGAAGCTGGCTCCGCCTGCATCGTCTCGAATTACTGCTCGCGGGGTTCTCTGGCCACGGTGCTAGCGAACCGAGATCTCCATCTAGACGACATGTCGGTCGCGTGCCTGGTCGCCGATTTGCTGCGAGGTCTAATCTACTTACACGACTCTGCTTTGGTCTCCCACGGGAATCTGACATCGAGTAATTGCGTCGTCGATAAACGATGGATGTTACAGATAGCCGATTACGGGTTGCATGGACTTAAAAGTAAGTAGATCTACTTTTCTTAACAATTCGACACTGTGACGAGTTTATATAGCCATGTGCATGATGATTACGACCCAGTTACCACCTCAACAAATTTATGAATGTACTTACACCGGCTGATCTCGGAATGCGACATGCCTACTCGTGCCACAATGTGCAGCCACAGCCAGTGCCAGTGTATGAGGATCGCGATTTTTTCGGACATATTGCCGTGTTCTAGAGAGCCGGAAGTGTATTTAGGAATTTGTATATATTTAATACTGTTTTTGAAAGAAATCTCTCACTAACTACTACTTGCAATTATACTGAATGTGTATAAACTCCAAGCCGTATATTTTACCGTATAATACGCCCTGGTAGTATATTTTATCTTACTAAATATCAAGACTGTATTCAGCCATCGAGTGGCTTTAGCCATGGGAATTTTGAATAGTAGTGGAGGAAAGTCGGTTCCTTGCTAGCATTCACCAATATGACATAAATTATTTATGTCTGTATGTTTGACCGATTTGTATGCGATTTGTCTAGAAATGTATGCCATTACACAACTGATAAATTATAGGTATTGTCAAAAGTACTTTTAAAAATTGACATTTTTATATGATCCCATTTTAATGAAAATTTATTCAACGGTATTTGTCTTTCTGAAAATCATATGCTATAAAAATATCAATAATACTATCAGAAATCATATAATATGAATTAAAAGAACGAGACAAAAATGTGTAAATACTGCGTAATAATCGCATGTGGAGCCGCGGGCATAGCTGGTGTTATTATAAGTTAATTTCGTATAAAATTGGTTTACAGAATGGAAAAATGCCGACGATCAGAAAACAACAATTTGAACAAATTCCAAGGATTTCTAATACATTTTTCATAAAATGAAAAATAGTTTTAACAACAGACAATTTTATAGACGGCTATAAAGTCGGCTGTAACAATAAAAATTGCAATATTTTCATGACTTCAAATAATTTTATATTGCGTTATAAACGACACTTATTATTTCGTTCTTAATTGTTACTTATTATACTGCTCATGAATCACCAAATTATAATACACTACGGTTATTTGTTTACTAATGGCAACACTGGCGAAAGTTTGGAAGTTGTTATTTCAGGAACAGGCTCTCTGGACTATATTCCAGATTTAACTCAAAAAAAGCTTGATCGTTTTTAAGAAATTTTGTAAACGGGAAGCATATGATATTCCATAATCGATAGGCTATAAGAATTATCAATAATACTTTTAGAAATAAAATAAAAAATGTGTTGTTTCTCAGCCAACTTTGATGAAATTTTGTACACGTGAACTATATTATCATTCCGTAATTAATGACCTCTAAGAATATTAAAGTGATATTGCAAGGAGAGTTAATGCTGGTAATAAGGTGAATGGGGCGTTACACGCCTTTATGACTAGCCAGAAAATCTCTAGAAAAGCTCGTCTGGCTGTACATAGAGCAGTGTTAGTTCCAACACTCATGTATGGAAGTGAAAGCTGGGTGTAGTAGAAAAAACATGAAAGTAGAATAAATGCAGTAGAAATGAGAGCGCTAAGAAGTATGATAGGAGTGAAATCGAGTGACAGGATAAGAAACTAATTACAGTATGCGGAGCCTCGGGGCAATGCTAGTTTATTGTAAGGTAAATTACTAGATCTTTATATATTTTCCAACTGCCTACTAAGTTCTCAATGTGGTTATACCTAAAATTAAGTGAAACTCATTTCATTTTCGTCTCGCCGTCTAGCCACTTAAAAATAATAAATGCATGAACGTTTTTCTTTTATCGTTTCATCAAATTGTGCCTTTGAAGTTATTTTATTTTCGATATTAGCTAACATCATCTGTCACTAATTAGTAGCGATAGGGTTCGCATGTAATCAACGAAATAAACACAATTATAATACTATTAAACATGGCGAGGCCTTGGCTATTAATCTCAGTGTAGCCAAAGCTTTAGATAGGGTCTGGCACCGTGGACTCCTCTCCAAACTTCCGATGTATGGACTTCCCGGCAACTTGTGCACATCGTGTCCTAGTCAATGGAGTGATTCGCAGCTCATGTCAGTAAATGCTGGAGTTCCGCAAGGCTCTGTACTTTCGCCCACTCTCTTTCTTCTGCATATCAATGATATGTTATCTTTGGGTCATATCCATTGCTATGTAGATGAAAGCACTGTTCATGGGTGGTATGACAGCAAGCCCACTTGCGGTCGGGAGAAACAGAAAATAGACGAGAGGAACTTGTTAATTAACTTAATCAATCCTTGAAACGCATATTTACATGGGATGGAAGTAACTTGGTTGAGTTCAATACCAAAAAAACTAAGATGTGTGCGTTTTCTACCAGAAAATTCCCGTGTTTTCCTTTCCTTACTCTAGCTACGCTAGCAAAGCGTTACAAGCTCAATATCCTAGATATTGATATTCGCAGCAACCTTAACTCCAGGGATTATAGGGATATAGGGAGTGTCATCTCCGCCACATCTCGGAGACTCGGAATCCTGAACAGGGTGCGACGGTTTTTCACGCCGGAATAGCTGTATTTGCTTTAAAAGACACATGTTCGGCTTTGTATGGAATACTATTCGCATCTTACAGAGTAGACACTTTGCCATGATTCTATAAAAAGGTTTTTTTTTTTATAGTGACATGCCAAAATGACTGCACAGTGCCTGGTGGTAAGCACTGTACAATCCAAAAATAACGGCGACCACCGAGTGATTGACTGTGGTCGCCGCTGTCATACCGACCTCTAAATCTCTTGGCAGCTGGATATAAACTATTCAGGGTGGCATAACAGCGACCGCTTGCAATGGATTATAGATCTCTCGATGGTCGCCGTTGTTTTTATATTTTTTTCAGCACGCAATTTAAATCTTTTCTTCTTTCACAGCAATCACTTTAACCTGATTTTTATTTTTATAATATGTTACATATTTTTTATTGCATAAGATTTTTATTTCATACTTATTTACTATTTTACTTTACTTGCATTACTTAACCTCTTTTACAATATAGAAATATACTTTCACGATATATACAGACATAGTATATTAAACTCATATTTATAAACGCTGCGCACGCATAACTCTCTATCTAGTGAAAATCAGCGCTGAAGGACTCACTCACCTCATTCAGCAAATGTGCTGACTAATAATAAAATAAACTCAATAATCGTGTCTGCGAATTCTCCTTTATGTCTTCTACCAAATTAAAACGTGTGTCAGGAAGTGGTAATTTGAGTTTAGGAAAAAGAAAGAAGTCAGCTGGAGCCATATCTGGTGAATATGATGGTTGCTCGATGGTATTTGTTGAGTTTTTGGTCAACAATTATCATTTTAATTAGCATTATCGTGGTGCAAAATCCAAGAATTTTCTTTCCACATATCTTGTCTTTTTCGTCGAATTTGCTCTCTTAAACACCGCATATTGCTCAAATAATATACTTTATTTACCGTTTGGCCATCCGGTAAGAATTCCGAGTGCACAACACCGCGATAGTCAAAGAAAACAGTCAACATGACTTTGACTTTGATCGACTTTGGCATGGTTTTTTTGGTTTCGGTTCAGTTGGAAGGCGCCACTCCGAAGGTTGTTTACTAGTTTGCATGTCAAACTCGTAAATCCACGTCTCGTGACCAGTAACAATACGTTTCATGAATATTTGGTCGGAATCGACTCGTTCTAGAATGTCCTCAGCGACTCTTTTGCGATTGAATTTTTGGAGAAAATTCAGGTCTTTTGAGACTAGCCAAGTGGCACCATGTTTCATACCCAAGTGACTATTTAAAATGATACGGATCGACTCGTGAGACAGAAAGTTCAGCGGCTATCTTTTTCAATCTTGAATGAGGATTTTCAGTCACTATTTCCTTCACTTTTGCGATGTTAACTTCAGCTGAAGACGTTGATGGCTTACCAGGGCGAGGCAAATCTTCCAGCATATATCGACCGCTTTTGAACGCTTTGTACCACTCATAAGCACGTGTTTTTAATCAATTCGATTCACCGTAAGCCTTCTGTGATATTTTCAGTGTCTCCGAACACGAAATTCCATTGGAGATGCAAAATTTAAGACAAACTCTTTGTTCGATGTTTTTCCCATAATGAAATTCGCAATACACACTAGATATGATCTAACTAAAAACAGCAATGCATTTAATCTAAATGACAGATGCAAATCAAACTTCGAGCCAAAATAAAAAAGGTGTGTCAATTTAACAAAAAAAATAATTTGGAACCATAAACAAATGATCCATTCCCGATACTTTTTTCACTATATGTATTTATGATGTTATGTTTATTTTCTAACAACAGAGTTTTCGCCTTACATTTCTTGCTTTTCCATTCTTTTCTTCATAATTACTCGAAATTCTAAACAATGTTTATGATAATAATACTTGTGCTATTTCAGTATTGCTTCTTGGTAAAAATTAATATATTACGTATATTTATAAAATGTCTTTGACTCTGAATTTTTTTTTAATACTTATAATAAATAAAAACATGTGTACGTCCGTTAGTGATTCTTTAACTTCTGAACGACTTGACCGATTGAGCATTCACATCATATATTTGTTTTACCGAAACGATGGATTATATATATGTTAGGTTACGATAGGTGGGGCGGGGCTATGGTTGACCCAATAGTTACTAGAAAGGGCAGAAAAGCATTTGCCAGCCCAACTAGTTTATTTATTATCTATGGTACTCTTCTTTCTTATTTAGGTGGTTGCTCTGACGTGGAAGATGCGCTGCGAATGGAACATCGCATGCTGTGGCGAGCTCCAGAATTGCTTCGAGACCCCAATCCACCCCCCAGAGGTTCTCAGAAAGGGGACATGTACTCCTTCGGCATTATACTGTACGAAATCTTAGGAAGGAACGGTCCTTGGGGCGAAACCAGTTTGACTAACGCTGGTAAGACATCAAGCCAACAGGCTACGTACACGGACGCTTATTTAACGCGCGTTAAAAAGCGCAATTTATTTGACGGTAGCCAGATGCGTTGTTTTAAAGCGAGGTTTCCTTTGCTATTTTTTAATGCATGCCTTATAAATGCACCTTCTAATGGATTGTAGTTCAAATACAAGGTGTTTACTATACATGAAAACCAAAATCAATGGAACCTTTAGTTTTAATAAAATTATATGTTAGCCTATACTGGAAATTCAATGCGGGATTATTGACTGATATATGAAACATACAACCGACTTCACAAACGAGTAATTAATTGACCTATATTATTTTTACATAAATCCTTACATCAAGATAACGAAACGTATTCTCACATAACCGCTTAATCGTAGAAATATCAGGAAATTCATAAAATAATACTTCTTATTTCACAGATAATACTAATTAAAATAAAATTAAATAATTTAAAATGCAAGTGCAGTTTTAACTACAAAGTTGGCAAACAAGCATACGGCCCGCCTGATGGTAAGCGGCTACCGTAGCCTATGGACGATTGTAATACCATAGGTATCATTAGCGCGTTGCCAACCTTAAACCCCCGTACCCCAAGGAGCCCTGGAAAGCCTACTCACCGCAGGAACACAACACAAGGTTATATGGCTGCGATCTTCTTCGATTTTTCACCTAACACCTATACGTGTGTTTCGGCTGCACTTGAAAGCCAGTCCCCAGTTAAACTTAGCGTGTTAGCATCTTGAGCATATTGTCACTTAACATCACATGAGATCGAGACCAAACGCTAAACCCGAATGAATAAAAATACATTTAATAACGCATAGTTTGTTTAAACACATATACACCTTTACCAACCTATACCTTTGTTAAGACAGACATTTATTAACTCATACTTTTGTTTAAACACATATACACCTTTAATAACTTATGCCTTTGTTAAAACAGACATATTTACTAAATCTTACTTTTATTTAAACACATTTACCAACTTATGCCTTTGTTAAAACAGACATATTTGCTAACTCATACTTTTGTTTAAACACATATACACCTTTATCAATTTATGCCATTATTAAAACCGGCATATTTACTAACTCATACTTTTGTTTGAACACATATACACCTTTACTAACTTATACCTTTTTATTTATCTTATACCTTATACCTTAGACATATTTATTAACTCATGCTTTTGTTTAAATACACATACATACGATACATTTTTTTCACAGAAATAATTGGTCGCGTTCGCCACCCTATAGGAGGTGTTCTCTTTAGGCCACCTTTGAACGGTCTGAATGCGCACCCAGCGGTACTGGCTGTCCTCAAAGCGTGCTGGAGCGAGAGGCCAGATCGGAGGCCAGATGTCAGGATCGCCAGGCTTCGGTTGAAGGAAATGCACGCTGGCATGTAAGTACATATAAACATGGTTAAAAACCGCGTCACGTCCTACAAGGAACTGTCTGTAATCACGTACAAAATAATTTTCGCAAATAAGTGACTTCTTGCTGACAGACCTGACACAGCCAATGATCCACGATACTATGTTATAAGGCCAAAACAATAACTATAAAATAAATGCCACAAAAACGCGGCATTATATTCATGTAAACACGCGTGACGTCATCATTCAATAAATAATACTAAGTTTAAAGGTATTATGAGCAAAGTTTACTAGAATTTCATTTGAAAATTATGAGATTTCTTCAGCACCTATAAAATTTTAAAGTCTCTATTTCTACACTTTGACAATTTTAGAGTCGCTTGTCATAAGATAACCTAATAACACTCAACTGTTTATAGAAATACTGCACTATGACGCCAATGATAACACGTCAAAACAATTAATATTCCTACCGTTACAGAATAATTACTTTACAATCTTGTTGTTATTGTTTTAAATTGTACTTAGTTGTTACAGTGAAAGTTTCTTGTTGATTGATTGGTTGTTGGTTGATTTACTTGACAGTTAAAATAACAATAACATTTGCATAAAATTATCTTTGTATTTTGTTTCTCCACTAGTTAATATAAGAGTAATGTGTACCAGAATATTTGTTGCGAACAAGCTACATGTCGGTCAATGATATTTCTAGAGACAATTGTAATGCAGTTGTAATATAGTTGTAATAGGTGTAATAGTTGTATTAGTGGCATGCATAGGCGAAGTTTCGGGATTAGCCAATGTAGATACATTTGATATTGACAAATGGGTGGTAGGGATAAGGATTTGGACTCGACAGGACCACTACCGACGCGACCACTAAGCAAATGGTGATAAGATCGTCACAGTGACTTTTTTGGTTTGTCGCGTTGTGAAATCAAAACTAGTTGTGTGGGTGTGTAGATATGTGTGTGCGTGTGTGTAGCGTGTGTGTGCGTGTGTAGTTGTGAAAACTAGCTGTGCCCGCGGCTCCGTTCGTGTGGACTACAGAATGCCGTCGGTCGATAACACGCGCAAATCGTGCTGCCCCTGCTCAAAAACCGGAAGACAAAAATGGTTACTGAGAGTGATTCTTAGAAGGTAGATATATGCTATGGTAGACTTTTTTGTAGATCTTTTTAAATGGTATAAACTTCCTACACCAATTTTATAGTAAATATCCCAACTCGAGAGTATAAGAATCAAGGGTATCTAGTCAAATTCCGGCCGAAATTACACACTAATTGGAGTGAGAGTATTAATTATTGTATATTGTAGGAAAACGAATACATTCGACAATATGCTGGCAATGATGGAGAAGTACGCACTTAATCTAGAAGCTCTTGTTGCTGCGAAGGCTGAACAACTGGTTCAAGCGAAGCGCAGGGCTGACGATCTCCTCAATAGAATGCTGCCCAGGTATTCCAACTAAATAACAATTTTCTTCTATGCGGGTAGGCGGTATATGACGCGTAAATCACCTGATGTTAAGTGGTGGCACCTATAAACAATCTCAAGCATACTAAAGATTACAATTCTATTCGAGTTGTCACTGATAGGTTGGTAAACTTTGAAGACTAAGTTGAAACAGCTCGTGTGTCAATGATACCCTTTAAATCGAAGATACTACAAACCCTGCTACCTGACCGGTAAATACGTATATAGCAAGAGCAAAGCGATAACAGAAATGGCTGAATATCGCGCAGTATAAAAAATTATGAGAGTGAATTTTTAAGATGCGAGCGCACATTGTATCAAAATGTCTGCACTATAAAGTTGCTTGCTAAACCTTGTTTTATTGTGGTGAAATAGTCACACTCGATAATAATATTAAATAATTTATGAATGCCATCTAAAATTTAATTACAAATATTGAAATCATTTATGGTGAATGTTTTTTGGTTGACTATGTAGTTCGTAATTGTACCGCTAGATGTTAACATAATATATTAAACTATTGAGCCTTTGCGATTTTTGTGGTGAAGTAAAGATAGTCTTACAATAAATACACGCATCCATTATTATATTACCATGGAGAATTAATTTAATATTTATTACAGTCCAATGCTGATATTTGACACTTTTTGCTGATTTTGGTCTTTAAAACACCTCCGCCACGAAATAAATAAAGCAAAACCGCTGTAGTACCGCCATGACTTGTCAGTTGGATGGCACGCGAACTGAAGCGAAACTGATTGTTCTAACGCAAGATTTAAAGGCTTTTAGCACACCTCCGCCGCGAAATAAATAAGACGAAACCCCTACATACTCCGTTTAGTAAAACATCACTAAACTACGTCACGAATCGAGTAGCGGCATATCAAGAGAGCGCTTGTATATTAGCAGTAAAAAAATCGTTTTTGGAGTCAGAAGAGGAAGAAATATTACTGTGGCCATGATCCTTAAAAAACCTTGAATAAGAGTGCATAAAATTTATGAAACAAAGAACACGTTAGGTAAAAATGGATTATGTAGAGAACTTGTCACATGAATATCGTAATTACACATATTTTAGAATAAGCTGACAATGAATTGGCCTCTTTTAACCTCTTGGATGAGTTTTCCAGTGAGATTCAACAATTTAATACTGTCACGAAACAAGAGTGGAACCATAACAACATGACGAACCGAACGTGGAAATGTGACAGGCGTCACACCGACATCACCGAATTTGCATGGGAAAGAGATAGATTTATAGTTATGCTAAAGGCCTATAAGCAAAAACCCAAACTCGGTAAAGCTATCAAAGCCTCTAATGGCTCCAGGTCCTTTAAGGCTAACTGTATAGTCAGTTCGAAAAAAAGCAAAAAACACAAATTTGAGAATTTTTCTCGTCTCTGGTAAAATAGTATTAATTTGTTAAAATTGATGTTAATTTCACTGAAAATCTCATTCAAGCAGGCAGAAACAGGCCAATTCTTTATTTATTAAATAAAATATGTATAAAACAATCTTTGTGTGACTTATATAATTTGTGTGCTTTATATCTCGTAATTGGTTTCACCATTTTTATTAAGGTCCATGACCATAACAATATTTCTTCCTCTTCTGACTCCGAAAGCGACGACATTTTTCTTCAACTGCTAATATACAATAGCACTAAGCGGAACGTGTAGCGATTTCGCTTTATTTCGTGGAACGAAAGTGTGTTTATAAAGGCCCGGTCAATGTATTTTATTACAGATCGGTCGCTGAAGCACTGATGAGAGGTGAACGAGTTCGAGCGGAGAGCTATGATTGTGTTACAATTTACTTCAGTGATATCGTCGGCTTCACCAAACTGGCGGCCACCAACACTCCTATGCAGGTAAGAGCTTATCTAAATGTGTCTGCCATCATGAAGCTAATCGTAATCATTGTTTTGTATATCTTATTGCCTGTTCTACTAGACAAATATTTTAAAACAGCGTTTTAGTATTAAAAAAATCGTATGATATTGAAATTAAATTTACTAATATATACCTATTGCTAACAAAAAGAAAAACATTACCAAAGAGGAATTACTAAATTATTAATTATTGTCCGGTGAAAGTAAAGAAATATTAGATACCATATTTTGTAGGACCTAGATAACTACAAAACTTTATTTTAAAAGTTTACTTTTCGTAAACAGGTGACAACGCTGTCAGCCATATTAATCTATATCTCATTGAAAAGCTCGATACTTTTTAATAAAATGACAACGTTCGCTAAATGTCAAATGTTTGTTTTCGACCCTTATGACGTCACAGCAAAGATAATAATATAGACTAATATAGCTGAAAGCTTTTTCAGAGTTCAAATTAAAAATGAAAAAAAAATGTTTTTGAATTGATTATATGTGTATAGTTAAATTGGTTGTATGTGTAGCCATCTTACACTTTTAATATCTGAAATCGATAAATATTGGTTTCTCAACTCAAATACTACAGACAATATTTATTTATTGCGCCAAATTTGGTATGAGCCAAGTAACCTATTAATTTATTTAAGACTGTGGCCAAACGTTAAAATATATAAGGGATAAAAAAGTAGTATATATAAAATACAAATCCAGTCTGTAAACTATATACTTTTGCGTTGGTCAAAATAGTGCGATAAATAAAAATTAATTTTGTTGTGTCCAAGACCTTACTTAGGTAGATAACTAAAAAGGTATTAAATTTGCGTATTTATACGGGTGTCTCTTTAAGTTAATTTCTTCTGATCTGATTATGTGTATGTTTAATGAAATATGTTTTATGATAAAAAGTTGAATAATCAAACGATGCGACATGTAAACAAAGCAGAGACACACATATTACCCACTTTGTATTCAAATTACTGGAGCAAAATCCAGACAAAATAAATATTATACCTTAAGTGTGTGTTTATCTCGTAGCGAGTTTGTATTTATATGAGTCATAGCGTCACAGGCTCTTAGTCTAGATCGGAAATCTTATAACTTAAAAATCTGGTTGATAAAAATAAAAAGTAGAGATACGTGTACTTGTAATATGTGACGCATAACATCGAGTGTGACTTGAATCATCACCATAAAAATTGTAACGACTCGAAAATCTAAAAATATTATAATGACATCTAGCGTTACAATTATGAACTACATAGTCAAGCAATTCATTTACATACATACATTTTCAAAAGTAACATCGAGTGATCTTGACCACTATAAATAAGAGGTTTAGCAAGCAACTTCATAGGCCCTTATTTCTCGGCTGAGTGCCTTAAGCACTCTCTAACAAGTCCGGTGAAACTGTTAAGGCCTCCCGGCCAACAGATAGGACAATTAAAAAAACAAAAAACTTTATAGTTTACTTTACTTTTCGTTAAAATGTGCGCGCGCATCATAAAAATTCACTTTTAACTTTTTTTCATAATGCGCCTAAAGAAGTGTATAACTTCAAAAACTGAGATAAAAAACCAGTAGTACTGTAATTAATGAAAAATGAATCAATGCTCAATTTGTATTTTGTAAGATTACATCTGTTTATTTAATATAAACAAATTATTATAAATGATTAAATATTTGTTTATGATCATGCCACTGGGCTAGTTAGAAAGGATTGAGCATTATATTTTCTTTATTGTCGACAATGACAAACTCTACATTCATACTCCGTACTTACTGAGCAATGAAAACATACAGCCAAGACGTAATATTTATACATTAATATAGCTATATAGCTTTAAATATATTTTTATATTTTGATTTAATATTTCATGTTTCGTGACATCATTAAACAATCTATATTTACATTCTTCATCAATCTTTTCACGGCGTACAGTTGAAGATGATAATTTTATTAAATCGCGATTATCTTAGCTACTGTACCACACCGTTTGCTTATTGTCTGTCATTGCTTCATATCATTTTAACCACAATATCTTGTAAATAACATAGAAGTTCGTAATAAACGTAATATGAAAAAAAAGGTTATAAAATAGCTCGATCTTTCATAACTTCTTTCAAATACGAAGCCTCTTTCATACAATAATGAATTCGCTAAAAATACCTTTTCGCAGGTCGTGGAGATTCTGAATGATCTATACACGTGCTACGATGCGATACTCTCCTATTACAATGTATACAAGGTAAGCTATTGTTTTGAAAATATAAGATATTTTATAAAATACATGTGTTTTTTCTTTTTCTAAAAGCATCTAATTAAACGTGATTTTTGCTGACATCTACGTAGCTTTTACAGTTATTGATTTCAGGAATTATTTGCGGTGCGTTATTTTGACAGAATTATCAAAAAATATTATTTAAATTGCATACATAAGTTATTCTTACCTCAGGTAGCAGCGGTGCGACGGTACCTATTGTTTCAAAATATAAGATATTGTTTAAAGAAGAGTGATATAATTTACAATTGCTGTCACTTCATGACGACGGTTTTATTTGCCTTTAAGTAAAACAAAATGATTATGATTTAATGATATAACGGTATATTGATTATAATGAGTAATTTAACTCTATCTTGTTTCTAAACTAAAATTAAAAATACTTTATTCAATTTAGGCCTTAAGAAGGCACTACTTTTGTTTATGAAAATAATACCTACAGTTCGGAGAACTTATCGAGAAGAGCCTGCAAGAAACTCAGTCGGGTTTTATGAATACATTTTGATGTTTTTTTTTAATATATACATATCGTTTACATCTATCATAATTTTAATAATAATAATAAGTACGTAATAAGTAATGAGATGATTGTCGATTACTGAACTTATTACCCGGTAAATCAATCATAAGTGTGTATAAAAATGCATGTGTATTCTATGACTGGGCCACGTAGATTATGGGAGCACCCTTATGTGTGCAACGTACGTTCGTGTCTCGTATTAAACATCTTATAAATGATTTATTAACATTTAATTACAAATATCTAATTTCCCAAATTAATACTTTATAACAGAGGATATTTATCAAATTAGTAAATGAATAAAATTTTACAATATATAGATATATATAAAATCAAGATTGTCTAAAAAATATTGACGAAGGACTATAAAAAAATCTTTCAATAAAAACAAAATGCCAAAGTACATTTTTTTGAAACCTGAAATGAGAAATTATTCTATCATTTCTTACAAACAATTCATAATGGTCTATAAAAACTTATTCTGAGCAGTTTTTGTCTAACTTCAAGATTTTCATAGCAATATAGTACGAGTAGATAGATAACTAAACATACATTTTCGAAGGCATTATATATTTCTTTTTATATTAAAATAACAAAATGTTGTAACTTCTAATGATAAAGTATTTGTGTAAAAAATACAATTTCAATATTATGTAGAGAGGGTTTACTTATTTAGCAAAATAACATTTGTGTATCACGTAAAACAAAACATATAATTAAAAAAACGTGTGCAGCAGTTCACACGAATCAGAGTTGAAACCTTCAGAAAAAAAAACAATATGTTCTTTTAAAATTCTTTTTAATATTTCATTTTCGATATCTTAAGAAAATACCTTGCTAAACAGAACCTTTTTATTCTAAGGCGTCGATTTTTCCAGAAACCTTATAATAAATTATCATAATCACAGATATACCGTAAAAAGGTTATCCTAGACATACCTACATATTTCAATATTTTACCATTTATTTTAAATTTTGCAATTTTCAGATATTATACTTGTAGTTTTTTGTAATTTTGATGTACATTTTTTACATCTATACTAATATTATAAAACTCATGAACTTTGTTTGTTTGACTGCACTAATCTCTGGAACTAACAGTCATATTTTTATATTACGTTTATGTTTTTAATAGTTTATTTATTGAGGAAGGTTTATAGGTATTTGATATAGGCTATATAATTTCACGTTACGACCCCAAGAGGTGGAGCAGGAACCACGAACGTCAAGCAATCTGGTAAGTACAGGAAATGATAACGATGATAGGGTACACAGCTCCATTGGCTGCGCGGTAGAGAGCTAGTCAAATAAACTTAACACTAGTGAAGCTATGGGGTACAGCTAATGAAATGTATTTTAGCTAGAGCATAATTTTTATAATGTATTATGATTTTTAATTAAAGATGTTACGGGGCGTTTAAGTATTACGTACGCAGGCTTGGGGAAGGGGTCTGTACAATTTTTTCTTACTACCTATAGCTGACAAAGTGAGCGGTGAAAATGAATACTACGTAGGAAAAAACAAATGAAATTATGAGAATATTTTCAATACAACATTTATAATTAAAAAAAAAAAAAAAAAAACAATTTTTATTATTTTACTAGTTTTGTCTGCGGCTCCGCTCGCGTGTAACACAAAACTATTGTTTATGAAGATATCCTGATTTTTTTTTAATTTTTGTTTGATAAGGGCCAAGACTCTACGAAATAAAAACAAAAAACAAATGATCACAATCTACCCAGTGTTGCGTGATGCGCGTACAACGCACACCTAAATCATTTATATAGATTATGGTATACCTTCCAAATTTCTTATCATATTTCTTACTAAGGATAAATGTTTGTTCCGTAAAACGCCTTTACGCTGCAAAGTATATTGTTGTCCCGACGTACTAGGACGCGGACCGCTTGAAACAAATTAATAAAACCAAGAATTGTTACCGCTTATTTATCGTTTGAGGAGGGCGTTCACAATTTTTTAATTTTTGCTTATACAGTGGGTCTAAAATCTTTGAAAGATTGCTTACTGAACGACCCCTCAAAAGTTTTTTTTAGTAAATTACGGTAATATGATGGATCCTTTAAAAAAATAATATTGAACATGTAGTTTAATGCAAAAAATATTAAAAATAAAATTTTAATTGACTTGAGAGATATGTAATCTCTCAATATCCCTGGAATTCTACTTTTTAAACTTATCATTTATATTTCGTTTTGTATGCATGAAAACATGAAATAAAAAAAGAATACAGACGATAAGTTTATACTGGGTGAATATTTGCGAAGTAGGCTTTTATCTTTTCGGTATCATCAAAATTTTGTCTGATCTCGCCTAAATGACGTTACTTTTGCCATTTTCATACGAAGATTTTACACTGAGTGGAAATATATTTTGCCTTTTTGAATATTATCAGTAGATACTAATATTAAAACTCAAAACATTGGTTTTGTTTTTTTATTTGAACGCGTTAATCTCGGAAACTACCAGTCAGATTAGAAAACAAATTGGTCAATATTTTTATCGGATGGCCAGGGTTATGCTCACACGGCTCACTCCGCGCCACTACACCTATAGTCATAGACCCGGCCGAGTGTTGGATTATCTTAATTTTGCATTATCTCCCAAACTATATATCCAAATAACGGGCAAAAAGGGCAAAGATTATCTTCATAAAATTGTCTTGATGATGAAGTAACTTTCGTTCTTAAGGATTAATATGGCTTGTAATAATAATGCTCATAAATCACTTTTCAATTATCAATTGTATCAACACAAAATACCTTATTGTGGCTTATCTATAAGAGATAGACGTATAGTATCATTAACTTTTTACGTGTGCTAAGGAGCAATCATTTTGTAGAACATTGTATTTACGTACTACTAACCATTACGCCAGCGCCCGCGGAGCCCGCGGATATATCAGTTAGGGTGCGCTATTTGTACCGACTTAATAAAAATCAATATTTAAGGCTAGCTGAGAGGTGTAGTCTAATACTAGATAACCTATACTATTCCTCGTGAATCTGGTTATAATATACAAAAAGAATTTTTCGAATCCTACTGGTAGTTCCAGATATTAGCGTGTTAAAAACAAACAATCAAACAAACAGAAAAACTCATCCGTTTTATTATACTAAATAGTATCTATAGATTTATTAAGGAAGACTATAATGTATTTATACGTCAAGAAAATATATTATAAAGTAGCATCTGTTAATGATTGTATTGATATTCAAATAGATTTATACCATCTTGAACGCTACTATAAAGATAGGTAATAGAATAACTGTCAATTTAAGTAAATGTCTGCATATAAATTTCACGCGTAAATTTACTCCGGCTAGATTTGATTATAAAATAAATGTTAGCGTTATTACAAAAGTTGATTGCGTTAGAGACTTAGGAGTCTGGTTAGATTCCAAATTAATAATGGCTGTCCACATTAATACAATTGTTGCCAAAGCTAATAAACAATTAGAGTTTATAAAACGAGTAAGTGTCCCGTTCAATAATTTAGATTGTATTAAAACACTCGTATTGTTTAATCTCTACTCTACTCTACGTGAGAAGTGTTCTAGAATATGCTTGCAGTATTTGGTCACCTATATACGCAACTTATATCGAAAAGAGAGAAGCGATCCAAAAAAATTTTGTAAAATTTTTGTGCTTCAAAACCTTTAAAAACTTTTATAATTATGAGAGAGCCGGCAGATACTTTCGACTAGATCAGATGACACTGAAGCGGCGTCAGTATGACATAATACTTCTACATGATATTTTTTCTGGTAATGTGTATTGTCCTGATCTTTTGTCTGCTATATCACTATGTGTGTCAGATTATCGAACTCGTCATATCCCTCGTCTAGGGAAATCTAATTATGAACAAAATTCTCTACTTTACCGTATGTCAAGCACCTACAATAACTACTATTCAAAACTTGATATTCACGTTCTTTCCAAAAATCAATTGAAAAAAGAAATCGTGAAAATTCATAGAAACTTTCCTTGCAATGTCATTGATGGGTCACTAATACATCTATGATTCACAGACACACAAGACATTATTGTCATATCACAAGTACTCACGTAACACTAGACACACTCACTCACAATATACATGTATAATACGCGAGGGCATTTAGTATCTTTGTTAACATTAATTATTATTTTTTAACTATTTCTAACATTACTTTAGATAATAATATAATCGATATGTGAAATCCTGTTTTGGCTTAATTTGTAGATTAAGTTAATTTGTAAGAGTATCATGTATAAGCTGTAGGATTTCCTTATACATAAATAACTTCACGCTACAACCCTAAGGAGCTGAGTAATAACGTTAATCAATCTGGAAAGCTGTAGGTTAGTACGGTAAGTGTGAACAATAATTTACGTAGGTGTCTTGGCGACGCCAAGACGGTTCGGTGGATAGTCGGTTGAATAAACTTAACACGCGCGAAACCGTAGGCACAGCTAGTATTCATGAATAATTCAACATTGTTGTTTCTATTTCTAATGTTAGGTAGTTATCTCTTTACGTGATATATTGTATTCATTCTGGCTTGTAATAAGGTCAAATAACATTTTAAGACTTGAAACACCCAAGCCAACTTCACCTGCAGTTATACACCTGAGTAATGACCGGGTAAAGAGCGATGGCGAGGTGGTATGGTAAAGCCCGACTGAGTCGTGACCACCTGAACCCCGTGAACACCCACCAAGTGAACACACATGTAAAAGCTCGTCATAGTGATTCGTTTATGCGAGTCCCGTTTCTTAGTCAGATCGCGACTTATTTGCATACGAGCAACAGTCCGAGCCGAGGTTCGACCACTTTGGCACCCTCTGATGTTGTTGCAAAGATTTCGTGGCTGAGTGCCTTAAGCGCTCGCCCCCAAGCCCGGTGAAACTGTAAAATTCGTAAAGGCTCCAGGGCCCCTAAGGCTAACAGTATAGTCAGTTCAAAAAAAAAAAGAGTCCCGTTTCGGGATCAGCCGATTCATATCCAGCTTCTATTTACGCAGGTCAATGCAACAGTGCATGCAATGCATGCAACAGTGACTGGCGATGGATTTCCGATCTCCCTGTGGTGACTGTTGTTTTTGGATTTTACTGTACTTACTATTAGGCACAATCCGACACCGAGGCATGACACTATTAAAAAAAAATATATTATGCATAGGTATAGGTGTTTCAGTATATGTGTTCCACACATATCCTAACTTACAAGGGAAGACCAGTCGCTAGTTCGTTTATGTTCTTTCCACGCGAAAACCACTTATCAGATTTACAAGGGTTTGCCTGTAATTCATAGTTATATAAACTAGCCAGATTATAGGATATATTTTGTTACATTATGTAGCATACGAAATAAACAGGGACAATAATGGTGAAACGATACAGAAAAAAAACAAATTTGGGGCGCTTAAGTGACTTACGCTGAGTAAACAATACCTACGAGATATATCAAATTAATGTACAACATAATTCGACTGACGGCATTCTGTTGTATTATACTAGACGCGAGCGGCGCCGCGGGAAGAGCTAGTATATATACAAATGGATGTTAGTATATATTGTATATCTAATAGGTCCTTACATATGAAATTAGCGTTTTATATTAAATTAAATATTATGAAATTATACATTTAATCAATCGAAGTATGTACCATTATTATTTATGTACTTTCGCAATTTTATAGGTATTGATTTCATTGATTCCATGTCATGTCCATGTCATTGATTCCATTGATGAAACAATTGTGGGAGCGAGAACCAATAAAATCTTTGAAGGCTGTTTGGACAGCCTCATCGGAATGGATTTTTTTCCTTGCAAGAAATTGTCCAAATTCGGAAAGAAAGTGGTATCCGTGGCAGCAATGTCCGGGGAGTATGGTGGGTGTAGGAGGTATACCAACAAAGTTCCTCTAATTTAGCAACTGTTAGTCGTGAAGTATGGGGTCTAGCGTTGTCCTGAAGCTGTAGTGGTCTAGAGAGATTGACAAGTCTCGGTTGTTTAACGGATAGCTTTTCCATCATGGTTTGCATTTGTTGAGAATACAGATCTGCCGTTATCGTCTGGCCAGATCTTAGGAAGCTGTAGTGTATGACACCAGCACTGGTTTACCACACACTCACCAGTACCTTTTTCTAAGTCAACTTTCGCTTGGGACAGGTTTTGGCCAGTTCTCCTGGGTTCAACTACTGTGATGAGCATTTCCGATTGTCGTAAACGATCCATTTTCAGTCAACAAATGCGGTACCTACCCATTTCTCGAGCTTTTTCACTTTTCCAATTTGTTTCAAATGAATTAAAATTATTTTATCACTCACATCGAAGCCTGCCGTTAACTCTGACGTGATGACTCTAACTCTGATGGATCCGCTTCCACGATCACATTTAATTCTTCATTATCATTTAGGGTTTCCGGCCTTCCACGGAGTTTGTTTCCTATGTCAAAATTTCCAGAATTAAAACGTTGGAACAAAAACGTGCCCTGCTTTCTTTTACAGTAGCTTCCCCATACACCTAATTAATCGCGATATTTTATGTTTTCCTTTTGTGAAAAGAAAAATCAAATGGTGCGAAAACAAATCAATCACTGAATTCGAAATATAAATACACAAGCCTAAATTTGAAATAAATTTGAATTTGGAATTTCTAACCAAACGCCCGATATTTGAGATCAAGATGGCCAGTTCAACAAAACACCAATATCATATGTAAGGACCTAATATATGAAATTGATAAACTCCAAAACCGGACCAATTACCAAAAAAGTTGGTAGATCTAATTATTTTTTTCATGGAGAAGATTTTTATGCTATATTATTAGTGTTATTTTTATTATTTAAAAGCTAAACACAGTTTTGATTCCAAGGTCGAGACAATTGGCGATGCGTACATGGTTGTGAGCGGTCTACCGGAGCGTTGCTCGCGGCATGCCGCTGAAGTCGCATCGTTGGCTCTACACGTCCTGGATGCCGTGCCCAAGATCCGGATGAGGCATATGCCAGCTGCAAGACTTCACATTAGAATTGGTAATTTAATTATTTATTTATTTTTGCCCGCTATTGTATATGAATATGCGCAGTCATGACATTTCGATTATTTGTAAGGTTCCCAAGGCAACCCTTATAGTTTCGCTGTGTCTGTCTGTTCTCGGCATAGCTCAGAGATTCTTAGTACTAGAAAGCTGTAATTTGGTACTGGTATACATATTAATAACGCCGAGAAAGTGGTAAAATAAAATTTCCTTGTCTATCACATTGAGCTGAATTGTTGAATAGGTCGTTCAAAAATAATGCAGGTGTGTGAACACCATTTTTCGATTCAGGAATCCGTTTGCGAAATATTAACCTTTGTATTGCTAATTTTTGTTAGAGTCAAGTATCCCCCTGCCAGCTAAATGGTTGTTTTCGGTTATGTAAAAGAAAATCATAGTAGTAGTATATATAATGATGTTAAAAGGAAAACTATCACAGGTAAGTAGGCTTTACAAGTTAACGAGTAATAATAGTCAATCAACTTATAAAGTGTACCTACTTGGAGAAGTAATTTCGTACAAATTCCATTGAAAATTACTTATAGCCCTTTCTATAAATCTGCATATTCTGACAGGTAACTACGGAACCCTACAGTGTGCGGGCCCGACACGAAATTGTCAAATTTTTGCATAATTTTGTTTTTGAGGTTTTTCTTTAAATTTGATAGGAAGTAAAATCGAGTGATAACAAAACTGGAAGTAATTAATTACGTTTATTGTCAAAAGGTTAATTTTCATGAATAGTTCGTGATACGTACATTAGATGGGGAGCAACACGTGATAGTAATGTCTGGTAATTTTAATAATAATTTTGTTATTATTTTATTTTTATTTAATTTAAATATTATTATTTATTCCATGACAGTCGTTCTTACAGAGTAAACTCTAGCCGCGCGTTGGAGCTGACACGCGCCATTTTGAAATTAAATTATAAGGTAGTTTTCAATTACAATCTAACCTTATGTTACGTGTCGATGTAACCGAAGATGATAACACACTAAGCCTTGATAAGGAGCTTTTGAAATGAAGCCGCTGAAAAACACCGATAATTGCTCACTGACAGATTTTCAATTAGTCGCTGACATTTTCAATTTGATGGCGGAATCTAACAAGTCGAGTGGAAAAAACCGCTCCGTCACACGTTTTCTTTAACCGAAAGTTAAATTAGGTTTTTGAAAGAAAACAAAACTTTGTTTTAATGTATTTAAAGCTTTATTCTAATTATATGAATAGCAAATTGGAAAAATTCTTAAAAAACATATTTTTAATTAATTATAAACAATTGAAAATTGATAATATTTTAAATATCATCACATGACTACGAACGCGCCACGATTGATCTCCAGGTTTGTGACGCCATAATCTTAAAGTAATTGCATCGATTAAGAGTCAAAACATTATGTCAGCTGTGTGCTACAATGAGTAGACATTAACATTGTGACGTCACACGCGCTCGGGTTTGTTCGGGAACGAACGGCGAGTTTTCAGTACTAAATTGAAAAAAATATTTTTAATATAATTGAACTTTTTAATTATAGTGAAATAAATACTAAAAATAGTTTTGTTATAAAAATTACATACCCTCTTTCCATTTATTACAAAAACTTTTTTCCAAAAACCCAATTTCTTCTTTTTACGCGTGTAATAAGATTTGTATGTATTTTTATGCTTTGTAGGTTTTAGCGTTTTGACAATAATCTCAGTTGATGTTAAGTGACGAAGTTGCCCAAGATAGTAGTACCTACACTAAGGTAGATGGACTGACTTGCAAGTCCCAACACGCTTGTAGGTATTGGTTAACCAGACGAGCATTTAGAAAATTTCCTACCGGAATGGTAATGTTTCATTACTATTTTGTCCTTCAATGAAAGCTCAAACTTTGAACCTACGTGGATTAACACAGTGTTGAACTTTCTACCACTCAGTCATTTGCTAATTGCAGGTATTAGCCAGTTGACTAAGCATTTGTCACTCAAACAATAATTCCGAGGATTTAATTCATTTTACAGTGAATTTTATTGATATAACTTACTTAGATTTGTGGTTAGTATATACATATTTTTAGGATTTTTCTTTTTACATTTTTTATGCCAAAATTGCAGCGAACAGGCTGACGGCCCATCTGATGGTAAAAGGTTACCGTCGCCAATGAATAACTGCAACACCAGAGGTATTAGGTTCTGTTAATTTGCCAACTTCAATATTTCTGTATTTTTTTAAATATTCCCGTACATTTCAAGTTGCCTTGAGTGATAATCGTGATGGGTAACTCATTCTATGACTTTTAGCGTATGTAATAATAGAGTAATTTAAAAAAAGTATGTTTTATGTACGTATGTAAGAAGTTATACATCTTTTGCGTAACAAAACAAAATGAACTCTAAAAATTTTGTTGCGTGCATCTAACAACATTATGAAGCTAGCCATCAGACATCAATGATAATTGATGAATGAAATAATGTGAATTTATTTTACTTCATCCATCCATCCATTCAGCCACTGCTGGACATAGTAGGCCTTCCCTAAAGATCGGCACAACGACCGGTCTTGCGCTGCCCGCATCCAGCAAGTTACCGCAACCGTCACTAGGTCGTCGGTCCACTTTGTGGCGGATCTGCCCACGCTGTGTATTCACTCGAGAACTCTATGACTGCATCGGCCATCCGTTCTACGAGCAATGTGTCCCGCCCACTGCAACTTAAGTTTAGCAATTCTGAGAGCTATATTCGTGACTTTAGTTCTTCTGCGGATCTCCTCGTTTCTGATTGGATCACACAGAGAAACTCCGAGCATAGCCTTCTCGATTGCTCTTTGAGTGACCTTGAGTTTTCTTATCAGACACATAGTTAGTGACCACATCTCAGCATCATATGTAATTACTGGCAACACACACTGGTCAAAAACTATCGTGACACTGCGGTATCTTGGGCGAGAAGATGTTACGGAGCTTTCCAAACTCTGCTCAGTCGAGTTGGGTTTGTCGATTGACCTCTATCTAGAAATTAGATCTACCTAACTGGTCACTTTGTCCCAAATAAACATAGTCATTAATAACTTCAAGCATAGAGTCTCGCGATCTGTACAAGAGTTGGTGCTATATGGGCATTTTACATGACCTTCTTCTTGTCGATGTTTATTGTGAGACCAACTCGTTCAGAGGCTATACTGAGTCCACCGAGCATTACTCTGAGGTCCTCCATGGTTTTATTGACTTTACATTATTATTATTAATGGGTAACTTCATCATGTCGTACTACCGTCACATGATGCGTGCGCAGCTTTTATTTTTACCCTCTACTAAAAGCGCCAAAGTAGTTTAACTTCAAAAACATTCTTTCTTCCTCCAAGGTATCCATAGCGGGCAATGTGCGGCCGGCGTCGTCGGGGTAAAAATGCCCCGGTATTGCCTATTCGGTGACACGGTGAATACCGCAGCGCGCATGGAGTCCAGCGGGGAACCGCAGCGAATCCATGTCAGTAACGACACGTACATGCTCCTGAAACAGGACGGCGGCTATCACTTTAAAGAGAGGGGTATCATCAACATCAAGGTATGAGAAATTTATTCTTGAATACACATAGCAATAATAGTCATAACGTTATTTAAACAAGATTCAAAGTAGTACCAGTAGCAGAAAGTTGAGGGGTAATAGGTTAGCACGGTTTGGATATGTTATGACATTATGGTCCAAGATGGTAACACGCTAAGCCTACTGAGAGGATTAGCTCTCAAGTGCAGCTGTCTGTACATACCTATAGGTGCTTATTATTTGGCGACAGATTTGCAACTTCGTGGTAGCTAGCCAGGTGAGAATTTGTAAATGCCCTACCACTATGCTATGGTTTCATCACGATGATTTCCTTCACCGAAAGCTCAGGTTCATTGCAGGGATTCGAATTAGCGTGTCCGAACACGCTACCACTGAGCCATCACTGCTTCATTGCATTGATAATGAAACTCAACAGTAAAAAGTATTAACTATAAATGTAGAAGTAATGGAAACCCGAAAATCGTATGGATGGTTTGCGTAAGTAATTATTTGTGTATAAACGTAGAAACAAAGAAAACCCGAAAATGGTGTGGATGGACTGCGTAAGTAATGATTTGTGTATAAATGTAGAAGCAAAAGAATCCCGAAAATACTGTGGATGAACTGCATAAGTAGTGATTTGTGTATAAATGTAGAAGTAAAGGAAACCCGAAAATGGTAGGGATGGACTGCGTAAGTAATGATTTATGTATAAATGGGATGAATACTAAGTTGATAAAGTACTAGAGTGGAAGAGAAAAACATGTTGCACCGACCCTACTTTGCTTGGGATAAGGGCCAAGAAGTACAATAATAGTAACGGTGTTTCTTGGCTGAATAATTTGAACGATTGATTTCAAACACTCTAGACATCCAAATTTAAAATTAACAAGCTGTGCGCAAAATATTTCCCATGTGTTCAATTTATTGGAGCGACCCTACATTGTTCTCTTTCTATCGTTATTCTCATTTCCCGTACTTGCCTACAAGTTCTCAGTTTACTTAACGGTTATGGTTACTACTCCGATTTAGAGTTGTAGAATGAAATTATGCACCCGATAACCATCTTCAATAAGTAGGATATAAAATATAGAAATATTTTTTCAATGATATTCTACATTTGCTGTGCTTAATATCTAATTAAAGTTAATTTTACAGGGTAAAGGAGAAATGAGGACTTGGTGGTTGGTAGGAGAAGATCACGATAGGAGAAAGGATTCATTGTTCCGCTACCGTAAGTATTGTTCAATTTTATATAATTTGGAATTCGCCCGGATTTGATTTCTATTTTTATGTATATTAATAAATCTGTAGTTTAATTATATGACATTTTTTTTGTTAGATAGCTTTTTCATTCGCCGCTGACCTCGAATTTGACATTTAATTATTTTTTGTCTGTCCGTTTGTATGTCTGGATTGTATTCAAGAAGGCCTTGACTAATTTTAATGAAATATTTTGTATGTAATTTCTCAATTAATAGTCTACAAAAATTGTTATTAATAATTTTAGGAATCGTATAAAAAATCATCTTATTTATTTATTCTATTCTCAATCAATTTTAATGAAACATCATATACAGGGAGCCTAATATGTCATTCCGAAATAAATAGCTTTATAAATTATCATTAATACTTTTAATAAAAAAAAAGTAATAGCACATTCTTATATATTCTGAATTGATTTTAATGAAACTTTTCACACAGGGAGTCTTGTATAATTTCGAAATTGTAAGGATATAAATGACATCCTTAATATAATCACAAAATAGGAGTAACAATAAAATTACAAGACGTTAATAATTATTGCGTAATAAACGCTTGCAGAGCCTCGGCCGTAGCTTGTCTGATATAAAATTAGTCGATTTAAAGACAGACTCGTTGAAGTTTTGTTTGAGTCAAAGTATTTGTTTCTTTGGTAAAATCACTGCTACTGATTGAATTTACATGATATGATGTTGCCCCCTACAGATCCTGGGCTAGACCGCTCAGCAGACGACAAGGTTCCTTGGTGCGGACCTGAACGCTCGATCCTCAACATCAGAGACAGGGCTCGTCTTTCATGCGGAGGGTCGCTCGGCTCCGGGTCCGCGCTTTCTTCGCCCGGACGCCCCGCGTGCGCTTGCTTCGTGCCCCCGAGGGATCACCACTCTGCACCCGCCGTATCATTCTGTGACGAATGAAGCCAACACGATAACTTCAAGTTAATGTTTTGGATGAAAAATGATTGTGGTCTATCGAAAATGGATCTCGCTTATATTGGTGATGATGGAAGTGAAAGCAGTATTATAATACCAAATGATTGTGAAGATGTATTTGATTTGTATAAGGTGTATGAATGCGATAACGTCTGTGATGATTACGAGGATAGGGCAAGGAAGTTGGCGGCGTTAAAGCTGTTATACTGCATCGAGTATGATGAAACGTGGCTGTAAATAGGGTTGGACAACGTTGGAGACATTGGAGCTGAGATGTGCGTCCCGCACGCTTCACTCTTTTCTAGCCAACCCCAGTAGTAACGTAAAAAAAAATAGATGCTGTTTAACTTTAATAAGGGATTCGACTGCGATCTCATACCCTATAATCGCCCGTGTGTACACACTAAGATATAGCCAAATGTAAAAAAAAAAAAACTATAATAGGATTAAAAGCTGTAGTTAAGACTTGTTATTCGAGTCGTTGGGATGTATCATCGTTAGGTACAATATTTATGTGGTGTTCACAGTTATAAAAATTTGTAGGTAAGTAAACCTACGTAAGATTAAAATCTTACGATCGTTCGTAGGCCTTAAAATAGTTAAAATATTTTAATTAGTCCTGGTGTATTAGACCTCATATAAAATGGACCCTGGAGCTTTATTATTGTTAAACTAGTGCCGGCGGCTTCGCTCGCGCGGACTACACATTGCCGTCGGTCGAGCACAAGAGCGAATCGTGCTGCCCCCGTTCAAAAGACGGAAGACAAAAATGCTTATTGTAGGTAATCCTTAGAAGATAGATATATGCTATCGCTGACTTTTCTGTAGTTTATTTTCTTCATATAAAAAACGCTTATTTCATATTAGATATATTTATATACAATACATACTAACATTCATTTATATATATATATCCCTGCAATGAGCCTGAGCTTTCGTTGAAGGAAAACATCGTGAGGAAACCATAGCATGGTGATAGGGCTTTTTCTAATGCCCACCTGGCTAGCTACCACCCTCAACTTGAAAATCTGCCGCCAAGCACCAATAGGTGTGTTCCGGCAGCAGCACTTGAGAGCCCATCGTCACTTAACATCAGGTGAGATTGTGGCCACTACGCCAAACCTATAACGATAAAAAAGATAACATATTGTTTTAAAATAGGTAGGTATTTGTACTTTTATGAAGTAATTAAATTATAAACACATAGTACCTATTTTAGTTGTAGGTTCACTAGGGGACGATAAGTCATATGGACAGACTCATGGGGTAAGTAACCAGGGGTGGGCAGCTGCCCATCTCTCCCAGCAAGGTCTGGCAAACGTTTTTTTTGGAGTGCTCCCGAAATGAAGCGTAAATAATTTTGGAAAAATTAGTATAAAAAATATATAACATCTGTTTTTTCTTGCTTGCCTACCTGACTAAAATCCTGACTACGCCCATGTGGAGAATGACGACTGAGTCATCTTGATACTTTTCATTCGTGACTTGCTGCCGTCCAATACTCACGTAATGGAAGGAGAATGGTGGACTTAAGGAATTGTCTGAGAACGCGAAATTCTTTATTACTGAGGAAATATTTGTGCCGTGTGCCAAGTTTATTTTAAAATATATTAAAATTTCGACAATTTTAATTAAGTTTAATTTAAGATTTAATCAAGTTCCGACATAATATAGATTCTCCTGAAATAATTCTCATAGTATAAAAGCATCCTCTGCTTAAATAATATATATAGGTACTAGGGATGAGCGATATTAGAATAACATCGATATAAACATCGCTAAGCAAACATCGATTTTAGAGTTTATTATTGATGATTTGTAGTACTACCCAAATGGGCGAAAATGTTTAGCCTCTAAGTTTATTTTCGTCAGGCTGTTTTAAAACATCAATGTTTTAGATTACCTGCCTAATATCTATATCAAAACATCGCTGAATATCGATCTTTCGAAAACATCGATCATCCCTACTATTTGTATCGCGACCGGCATGTCTCGTGGGTTGCAGATTGTATCGTTATAATTATACATGCATGTTATACTATAACTAAATATATTTACGGTAATACCGGAAAATAAGTATTTATCAATGTTTAATGTTGCATGTTATGCATAATTAGGTAATCGCAGGATAGTCTGCGAAGCTTTTTTAATAAAATCACAAACATTCTAGTCGATGGTACCTATAATACTTATTTATGTATTTATTAGGTATCTGTTTATAAGTTTCTTGTAATTAGGTATATTGATTTAGTCTTTAATTAAATACCTAGATTTTATTATCGGCAATATGTCAACTAATAATTGCATTGTCTATGGTATATATTTCTAAATTTGCCTATGCAGTGGCAATAAAGTTAAAGCTATTACATAATAATAATATAATTACTTATTAAATAAAATATATTTATGAAAATATTTTAATTATTATATAAATCAAATATAGTGATATACTATGTCTTAAAAGTATTGTTGGACAATTTGTGCTCAAGTCCGATTAGCTGTAAGGCACTATGTCAATGTTTATTTATTTATTTTGTACCTATATTTTTGAAATAAAAATTGTTATTTACAAAAAAACTATATTATGAAACGAAAAAAAAATATTGATGTTATATGTTTTCTTATGAAATAAAATTACTATAAAAAGGATGAAGTTTCAACTTAAAAAAAAACATTTTAGTTGACTATTTTATTTTAGTTATTTATATTATTTTAATTTTTTATATTTTAATTTCAATTATTATAAAAAAATTAGGATTTCTTTTTGCCCATTATTATCCCACTGCTGGAACTAAGTATTATTTTTATATTGTCACTAGTTATGCCCGCAGCTCCGCTCGCAGGAATTACAGAATGCCGTCGGTCGAACACACTCGCGAATCGTGCTGCCCCCGCTCCCACCCATGCCGATCACCCGCCAGTTATTTTACTGTGGGTTATGCTTTGACTTATAATTATGCTGTCGCTAACTTTTTTGTAGGTCTTTTTAAGATCCAAATTTATGTAGGTAGTACATTAGTTTGATATAATGTATCTCTTATTGTTTACTCAGCGTAGGCGATTTAAGCGCCCAAAAGCGTCTTGTTTTCACGAATTGATTTTTCACTTTTATCGTCACTCCTTATTACATACACAATATATCCTATAACCTGGCCAGATAACATAGCTATGAATTAAAACACTGTAATAAAAACATTTAAATAAGATAAGTGGTTTCCGCGTGAAAAGAACATAAACGGACCCACAGACAGAAGACAGACTTTTTAATATGTAGGTATAGATAGAAAAAGAATGCAGACCAAAATCCATAATCTATGGAAAAGTCTGTTTCTTTAATAATGCTTATTTTCATTGTTTTATAATATTTATTTGGCATTAATACATAATACTTACAGGTTTTTCTTTAACGGCAGTAACATTTTTGATATTATTTGCATAAAGTACATATTACAAGTTAACAAATGTTTAAATAAAAATTCATCAAAATAATCTTTGATTTACGTGTAGCCAAGCAAGGATATAATAAATAAAAAATCTCAACATGAAATCTTCAAACAATATATTTCTATAACTATATCACAGCAATATAATAACATGTATTGAGGTGGGTGAAAACCCACCTCTATTAAACTATAACAATGACCATTCAACTATACTTACGTTAATTTTATACAATCAATAAAAAAAAATAGATTAAAAAGACAAATTATTAAAAGATGAACATTTTTCTTATACTACTCAAATTGTATAAAAATATTGTTACTACCAGTCTCGTAATTAAAATGATTTATATCATATTCCTTAAATAACTTCTATTATCTTATTATTTATCTTTTATTCTTTATATTTTATTTATGTTTTAAACTGGACTGGATTCACGTAGTTTAGGCCTAAGCACTATTTTTCTAATCTTCAAACATTACCCTAACAAGATGGTGGCTTTCATGTTAAAATTATCCATGGAAATCTAATTCCATGGAAAATACATATTTCTAGTTATTATTTATAATCCACTTCACTTCTGCACAATAACCAAATTATATCATGTTTAATGCCACCATCGTTACATAATAAAGGATCAAATAATGTTTATCAATTAAAATTAAAACCACATGACAGAACAAGATGCCACCAAAAACTCTTAACAAGTGCTTAAGTCCTAAAATCATATTGCCAGATTCAATAACACAAAAAAAATTTTATAAATTCTACATCATTTTATAAACATGATGGTTTATATATGAAGCATGAACATCTAAGATACTCCAGAAATGTAAGATTTTCAAGGTTAAGGGAACTCTAAGTAATCTAAGCTTTTAAACTTGAATATATTATCAACAGTGACTTAAGAGACAAACAATGTTAATTATCTTTTACTCTTTGTATCTCAGTACTTCCTTTGCTTGCTGATATAACATAAAAATTATAAATTCTGTCTTCTGTTATGGCTGTAACCAATCAAATTAACTCTTATATAATCTGTGTGGCCTTAATAAATGTTCAAAGGGTACTTTTAAGTTCTTAACAATATAAATTATCTATCTTTACAAGTGGCTATTTTTTTAGTCCTCGTAACCTAAGTTCCATCTCTAGATAAGCTCTCATTGATGGATCATCAACCATTTTTAAAATTTTCTCACTGATCTCTGGTCCAGCATTATGCATTTTGTTAGCTAAAGCCTCTGCCCAAACTATAAACACACAGTTTGAACATCCAGACCTGCAGCATGCTGTTGGCGGCTCATCTATAGATGGCTGAAATAAAAAAGAAATATCAGGTCATCAGTAAAATAATATTAAGTCTAAAATACATAGTCTATAAAGTTCTAAAAAGTTAAATGTAATTGTATTTTGGACTAGCTGATCATGCACACATTGTTCTCGCCTTTCAAGTAGTTAATAACTCAACCACAGTGCCCTCCATCACATTACGGGGTGGCATAAAAATCTTCTCCATCAATAAAACAGATCTATCAACTTTCTTGGTGACTGCTCAAACAGTTTTAGAGTTGATAAATTTATATATATAGAAAATACAAAGTGTAAAACAATAATTGTCACAGGCATCATGGGGCAAAGTTTAGATATTCAAGGGAACATATTGCATTCTATTTAGAGCAAATTTGAGAAGTCGTAAGTTTGGATGGATACAATACTACATCTGAAAAGCTATCCGTTAAGCATGAGTGAGATATACAAAAAGATTTTAATAGTATATTTACATTGAAAAGTAAAGTCCCACAATCGCTTGACTATTATGCAACAATATAAATAGTTCTGGTTTACTATGTAATCACAAAACAGCATAGTGGAATATCGAGATTGATCTTGGCTTGGATTGGAATAGTTTAAGCTAAAAATAATAACAGTGCATTAAAAAATTGAAGGTAAAAAATTACTTCATGGTATTTATAAAATAATTGCTTAATTTTATATTCATAAATCAATGATAATACATAAGTTGACTTACGTCTCTAGCAATCCTTTCTAATTCTTTTTCTTTTTCATTATCAGTCATCTGAGTCTCGGTAGTACATGATCTAATAATTTCATTTTTGTGTTTAAAAAAAAATTCAAGTGCCCTGAAAACTGGTTTTGATCTTCGTTTCTGTTAAATGCGTAAAAAGTTGATTTTTAATGATAACATGGATACATAAATCTTAAATTTTATCTAATGAAAGCTTACCAGCATAACTTTGTGTTACATCATAAATAAAAATAAAAACCAAGTATGTGCTATGTAGGTATGTATTTTTTATTTAGTTTTGATTATTCATCACAATTGACATTAGGGTTAAGGCTTCCCTGGGCTTCCCACAGAGGCTTCCCGTTTAGAGAATAGGGTTTATTTCCTTTATTTATTATTACCTACTTTACTTTACTCTATGGGGTTTACCATAGTGTTCATTTTGTATAGTTCCTTTCTTTCATTTCGTGAAAGGCAAAGGTATCCACGCAGCCAAGTCAGATGTTTAATCCATGTTTAGTAGTCATTTTTATAAAGGTCAAAACAATGTCCTATGTTTTTTCCAGTGTCAATGTTTTTAAGCCTTTGTTTTCTTTTCCAATCTTCAAAATAAGCTCAAACTAGGCATGCGGCGTATTTATTTGTCCAGGTTTTAATACCCGGTTCGAGCTTACCAGTACGCGGATCGAGTGCGTTTAATACCCGATATGAACGATACATGTCTTAAAGGTATTACGTCATCCGTACGGGACGGCCACCAACACGCCTTGCTTGCTATCCAGTATGCAAACCCCAATTCAGTTCGAAATACCTACGATACCCGCACTTTTAAGACTGGGTATTGCTATTTACACGTATGTCTCATGAGTCAGAGTGGTCCGAAGCGAGTGGCATGGTTTAGATTAAAAACAAAAAAAAGTTCATATGGATACGTATAAATTTAAGTTACACGGTTCTTTATGATTATAAAGACAGAAAATATTACACAGTGTTCGAATGTATTTTAAAATTTACAATTTTTTGTGTGTGTCGACAAAGTTTTGATTTTTTATATCAGTTGTGATTTTGTATTGATTACGTTTCTTGAATGGTAGATGTGGCTAATGGGATCACTTTCAAACCAAAAAGAAGCGTCTTGAAGAAGGACTGATTAGAAAAATATTTATTTTAAGTTAAACTTTTTTCAATCTATTTTAAATGAAACGTTAACATTGTGATATACATATATATATAAAATACAAGAGTTATGTCAGATAACTAGACATGCTTCTTACTCAAAAGATTTTCACGGAATCAACAAAATTAAATATGACACAATTCAATCTGAACAAATAAAACTGACATTCCAAATTTAAAGTAATTCAAACATAATACATAAACCAAACAGAGCAGAGTTGACATCAAAAGAGTATGTATAATCTGAGATTACCAATTACCTTAAGCTTATAGAGCAAAGAAAGATTTCATTTTAATAATTTATGTCAACAGATACACTCTATAAAACGAAATTCATTGTATAGGCACAGATGAAGATTACCTAGCGAGACCACATTCACCCATATACAATACTTAGAAGTATTTTGATACCTGGTTTTGTACCGGGTATTGAAATTTGAAGGTATGTTTCATGCCTAGTTCAAACAAGACGGTGGCTCCCATAAGAGATACTTAGTAGCTCCTTTCTTAGAACTATCAATAAAGGAGTTTTTGTGGCAAATCAAATTTCATGTTTCCAGTTTATATTTATAATTCACTTTACATATGGACAATAACCAAACTATATCACGTTAATGCCACTAATATTACACAACATAGTGTCAAAAAATGTAATGTAATGAATTAAAATAAAAACCACAACATGGCAGTTCAAGATTCCGCCAAAAACCTCTTGTACAAAGTCATAGACAAACAATAGGAAATTGAGTTCCATAACTAGGGAATGCTAACTGAAACCTTAGCATGTGGCGGGGCTATTTATCTCTTTCTAATGTTAAATAAATGATAAGGATCCAATAAAATCAACAATGTTTCAGGGAGAAACCCTGTATAAAAATTTAGAGTTCGATGACCGCCCGGAAACGTTTTGGCCGTCATTTTTGATCTATAGATTTTTAGAAATTGTTGATTTTTTATAAGTTCTATAATTTAGTGCATTATAGTGTTTGATTATTTGGTTTGTAACTTGTTTGAAGCAGTTTAGTTCGACATCGTTATATCATAAATATGTAAGTATTGTGCATCATTGCCTTCGTGGTGATAAATAAGGAGTCGCGATCAGGAAAGCACAATGACGAAGCCGCTAAGTTATGATTAGGTACATATTGTAAAAACTGTTATAATTCAGCTGATGTTAAATCGATGTTATTGTTCTTTCACTTTTTGTTTTAATTATAGAAAAAAAATCTAGATTTTTAATGTAGTTTGGGTGGATCCAGGTTGCGACCTTTACTGTTATCGGTAAAATAAATGATTTAAAAAAATGGTATTTGCAATTATTTACACATAGAATATATATAGTTTAAAGCAATAGATGAATATTTAAATTTAGATTTCAAATTGTATTTTTTGTAATTTTAGGTTATAAATGGTGTGTAACTCTGTATGATTCATTGCAGAATACTTTTTGGTGCATGCATTGAATAACTTATACAGTTGTAAAGGACATCTTATTGTTTTAATGTTGCAGACACTGCCCACTGCTGTGTACTGTATTTTTTAATATTTATTGTACTTTATGTTTGCCACACTAGTAAATTTTTTTGAAAGAGTGTTCTAACCACTTTTTAGACTTCCAGGTTTGATTAGAATTGCAAACTGAATAATATCTACATTTATTGGCAATAGAATCTATACACATTTGTATCTATATCTATAGAAATAATAAAATTGAAGTGTCTGTTTGCTATGTCTAAATAACATCTTTTTACTAAATACTTATGAAAATATGTATATATGGTACTTATAACAAAAAACCAATTTTAATTCTTTTTTGTCTGCCTTTTTGTTCCGGCTAACTTCCGAAAAGGTTGGACTGTTTTTGACGGCAGATAGCTGATGTTAAAAGGAGTAACTTAGGCTACTTTATTTCAGTTTCTATAATCCACGCTAGCGGAACCGCGGACATAGCTAGGAAACAAAAAATAAACGTAGGCTAGGCAAAAACATTATTTTATTATGTTATTGATGAGAATAGAGGTGATATCATAATCCTTACACAGTTGCCAATTCTCATCTGTTTGTAACTGTCTAATCATTGACTATAAAATTAACAGGGTATGTGATGTTACTGTGATTCTCTTTATGTTTTTTTAGTAACATGATTCAAGTGGAACATTCTAGATTTTAGTTACACAATGTTTTCATGGAAAATGTTATGAATATAGATTATGTATTAGTTTAATCCCTTTGTGACTAGATAACTAGTAAAGCAAACAATGCAATGTTAGATTTTGGTCATGGACAAGTAGATTCAAGAGTATTCATAGAAGAAGGAAGGAAAAATCTTTACTAAATAAAAATAGTTCAAAGTATATTTTTTTCCTCTATTTAATCATTGTTATGTTCCTCATAATGTTACTATGTAAAATTAGTACATGTTAGGAGTACACTTATCAAAAAATGACTTCAGACCTTTTAGTAGAGTATTTCATTCTCAACAAAAATATGTATAGAGCTTCCATGTGTGATGTATCGTTAGCTAGTTACAAAAATTAGAAGAAAAAATGAGTTTTCTCTTGGTATTCCTATGGGAAATCAAAAAGTGAGATGTGCCCTAGTTAACATTAATATTAAAAGCTTATATTTTAACAAGCCTATTTTCATGCCTAGACAGAACTTTTAAGTTTGGTTCCGAGAGAATAATACTTCAATTTCTTTGAATCACTTAATGTATATGTATACTAAACATGCACAAAAATAAAATAAATAATAATAATGCTCTGCAATTAACTTCTGTCCTTTAATTATCTTTGTCCAAACTTTAAAATATCTCAAAATTAAGTCTTACTAGATATACTACTGTTGATATATTGTTATCTATTTTAGAAATAATAATAAATGCTATTAATTCAAAATGATGTTTATTATATTTTTTAATTGCACACAAGAGCAATAATGTCCGGAGAGCCTGATGTTACCCATACCCCTGATGAAGAGACGGAAGAAGAAGAAATCAAGTCATCGTACAAGCCGCCACCAGAGAAGACAATAGAGGAGATCCTAGCAGCCGACCAGGAGGATGAGTCGTTAAGAAAGTACAAAGAGGCTCTGCTGGGACAGGCTCAGACTGGCACTATTATTGTTGGTGAGTATTCAGTTTTAGTTACTTTAGGTTGGTTTAGTAGGTTTTTAAATGCCCTGTTGCTTGCCAAAGGCCTCGTTGAGTAAGAAACAACTGGCTTATTCAGCGTAGAATACCAGTTTAAAACTTGAGCATAAACAGTGTACTTATAATTTTTAAACTTTTAAAGTTTTGATATAAAAATAAAACAAGTAATGTTATGAATTCCTTTAATACTTATCAATGTACTTACTATGTATAATACATCTGTAGTTCTTTCATGTCATGTATTTTTTTCCAAATTTCCCTATAGACATTTTTTATAAAGGACTCTATACCATTAAAAAACAATGGCTGGTTGTATCTTGGGATTTAACACAAAACCCAGCTGGAAGGATTTTTATGAATTTTGTACAGGGAATGCTTAGGTCATTGCTCAAATGATAGGTTATAAGAATTGTGAAAAAAATCCTTTATTTTTTAAATTTAACTGATTTTTATGAAACTTTTTACACAAGGGCAGTTTTTGTAGTTCCTCATATGATAGGTTAAAATAATAATAAGAGTAAAAATAAAACTATGAGAGAATAGACGTGTGGGGCAAAATGTTATCTGTCTGTCTGTTTGTTCCTTGTAATCTCCGAAATGGTTGGACCGATTTCGACGGGACTTTAACTGGCAGATAGCTGATGTTATAAGGAATAACTTAGGCTACTTTTATTCCAGAAAAATAATTAGGATTACGCACAAAAAATAAAAAAGGTTTTTTAGGAGTCCATGCAAGTGGAGCCGCGCGCAGAGCAGGTTAAATAATAAAACTAATGTAATGTATATAACAACAATAGGTTAAAATTGATAAGATATCAGTTTTGAAAGTACATTTTACTTAGAGAAAAAAACCTATATTCCCGCCAAAACTGTCCATTAATTTATTATAACAATATTACCTACTTATTTTTTTTTTTTTTATCACAGTTACTATCATAGGTTGCAATGTTCGCGATCGACTATCATATATTTTGTGTGTTATAAGTTGCGATAACTTTTTGTTTTATCTTATCACTTATTTCTTGTTCGTAAATACTTTTATTATTTTTGAATGTAATGTATGTACTAAATAGAAATACTATGCTAAATATTATGGCTATTTTGGGGCATTATTATTTATAAAATAGTGCTTTCAAGTTTTTAGCGGGTTCTTGAGCTGCCATGTGATTTTTATTGTAATTCATTACCTTAGGTTGTTTGATCCTATATTATGTAATATTGATGGCATTTTGCGTGATATAATTTGGTTATTGAGAAGTGTGAATTGGGTTATAAACTGGAAACATGCATTTTGAGTCGTCGCAATAACTCCCTAGATAGTTCTAACAAGGGAGCCATCATCTTGTTAGACCCCACTTTGGAGATTAGAAATTACTACGAAAGCTTAAATTAAAAACATTGACACTGGCAAGTATTTCTGTAGTGCCAAAAACAAGAAGTAGGTCTTCTTTATTGTAAAGTGAATATAAGTAGTTAAGATTGCTTCTTGCCCGAGTGACACTATTTCCTTATAAGAATTTACGTGTTTGATTTCCGTACAACATTGACTTCTGTGTGACTTATAAGACACTTCGCCCTATGTTTGTTCTGATCATAAGTATGACAAAAACACAATTAAGACTCTGTGTGGACTGTGTAGTTCTCGAATATTTAGTCCAACAATCTGATTTCTTATTCTTAACCTTAGCTTTCTGTGAAAGAACAGATAGTGAGGAAATTATAGCACCATTGTATGGTGTTCTCTCTAGTGTTCGTTTATTTAGCTAGCACCCTCAAATTCATTTCAACTATAGCCAAGAGTCTATAACAGTATGTTGCGGCAGTTGTATTCGAGAGCCAGTTTTCTTCTAGGCTTATAGCGTTGCCATCTTCCAGGACATCACTTCAAATCCGCTTTTATTGTGTTGCAAATATGTTTTATGCAGTTAAAAATATATGATGCTTTAGAAGAATTCTTCATAATCTTTTGAATTATTTAGTTTGAGATATTAAAACCCAATTATCCGGTATGTATAGGATGACGAGTCAAATCTAACCAATCAAGATTGGCTTCTACCAACCTGTCGCACGGCAGGACTGTTGGCGCTGTTTTGTTCTGGTTCTAAGGGGTCTTTTGTTTGCAACACAGCAGTGTTCGCAACACGCATTGGCACACGTGGCCTTCCAATTCAGTCCTCAGGCTGGCCACAGTTGGTCTCCTGATTTTCTAAGGTCATCAAGTGGAGTGCATGCTTGTTTGCTACTTCGTACTGTTAAAAAAAGCCTGATCTGAGATCTGGGGCAGCTGAGATTACGTGAAAGATCGATAACAGCAATACTCCAACGTTTTATGCTGCTCGATAATGCTAGGATTGTTCGGAAGTTTCCGTTCCTACCGCGTTGAACTCCAGCCGAATGGTAAATTTTGAATAATTATTTATTTGGACGTAATTCTGTTATGATAGATGAGAGTGATCCTCGCAAGGTGATAGTGAAGAAGCTCGCGCTGTGCGTCGTCGGCAGGGACGACGTAGAGTTAGACCTCAGCGGGGAATTGACTGACCTCAAGAAACAGGTATCACTTTTTACATACACCTTTTGTAAATCAGTGAGTTAATAGATTATTCGCCGGAGTTTTATGTGAAGGAAAACATCGTGATAAAACTGTGTAATTGTGGTAAGGCCAGGCAAATGTCGCCAGGCACCTATAGGTGTATTCCGGGAGCTGTGGACCTTATACGTGTGTTTCGGTAGATGTACTTGAGAACCAATTTCTGTTTTAGGCAAGATGTGTTAGGGGCCAGAAATTAATTACGTAAGGATGATTTTGGCGTTTTAGATCGCCCCAACCCGATGTAAGGGTACATAAGATTTCTCGAACCCCCCTCTTCTACGTAAGATTCTATCTCCTTTTTCAGAATAATAAAATGTTATTAGTAAAGGACCAGTTACACTAAAACTAGCAGTTTGACAAAAATTAAAGATTTTTATTTTTTAACAGATAATTTAGGTTTCATACTATTTTATTGCTATTAGATATGATTACCATTATATTATTATTAGACAACTATCTAGTCTTTGGAATATAAAAAATATATATAAATAATATGCTATTATGACCGGAAATATTGTATTATTGAATAATCATTCAATGCAATCGTTGCTTGAAAATAAAAGAATTATTAAAATAAGATTAATACACGGGAAAAACGTACTATAATTATTATTTATAACATTTAAAATCCATTTTGATGTGAAATGATCACATTTAAGTTTTTAAAAATTTATTAAACAAAAAAATTTAAAATAAGATTTAAATCGAAGTGTAAATTATAGTATGAAGAAAACCATTTGGCATCCGAAATGGAACAGGATTTCTAATATTAAATTTCCACTAACAAAACATTACGTAAGAATGGAGTTTATCCCCTCCTCTCAAAATAAGGTCATGTAAAGATTTTTTAATCGCCCTTCACCCTCGGGACCCTTACGTAATTAATGAATAGCCCCTAACCATCTTTAACCACATCGTCACTTAATTCAGGTGACGGAGAAGTTCAAATAGGTTATAATAAAATTAAAATAAATTTTAATCTCAATACTGCAGAGCCAAGAAATGTGGTTTTTATTCCAGACAAAAGCAAACAGACGTTCTAAAATGGGAAATTTACTTAGCAAAATTGTCTATTCGAATGTCGTTTCACCCGTTTAGTAATTAATGCTACTAAATCACTATTAGAATAGTTTTACATGAAAGCTGGACACCGTCTCGACTCAAGATTGATTTATTTTATGTGCTTCTATAACTCATTTACGATGTCTGGGCGAAACGGCTCGAAAATGAGGGAGTATCCTCGTCTTACTTTCTTAACCTAGTTGTTCGATATAAATATATATTTATTTTTCACTTCAATATGTTTTATGTACTTTGCAATTTTGATTATTTATAGATTAAGTAAAATAACTAATTTGGTGACCGTAATGTATTAAATCGCTTTATCACTATCAAAGGGCAACATACACAACTGAGATTGTAAAACATAACTTTTCTCTCTGACTCTCCGAAAACAATTTTTATAAATTTAGAAAATATTAATAAGACACGTAAATTCTTGACTTCGAAAATGAAACGACTTGGCCGCCATCTGTTGTAAACTGTTTGTACTAATTGTCACGGACGTGCGTACAGCACCTCGCCAACGCTTCATTGCAATCGGATGAATGGTTTAGAAAGGACATAAGGGACGAACAAACAAAGAAACATTCATTTTTATATACGTACATACAGAGCCCCGCGGTTACACCCTCGTGTAAGTTAAAAGAAATAGCTGATTGATACTCGTAATACTTCAGTATAGACAATATTTTTATCCGGTGGCCAGTTTAAATCCTTACAACGTACACGGCTCATTCACACCATTACACCTATAGTCATAGACCCGAGCCAAGTGTTGAATTATTTTAATTTTCCATTATCTCTCTAACTATGCGTCCAAATAACATGCTATGAAGGGCATAGTTCATGTGAATAAAATTGTCTTGATGAAGTAACTTTTGTTCGTAAGGATTAATATGCCATGCCTAACAATAATGCTTATAAATCACTTTTCAGTTTTCAATAAAACTTTGTCATATTTACCTTAAAATCCAAAAAAAACCCTAATTGTGGCTTATATATGAGAGATAGGCTTATAGTATCGTGGCCTTTTTTTAGATGTACTAAGGAGCAATATTTTTGTAGAACATTGTATTTACGTATCAGTTACCATTACGCCAGCGCACGCGGATAAAGCAGTTCAGGTGCGCTATTTATTCCGACTTAACAAAAATCAATATTTTTAAGGCTAGCTAGCTTGGAGGCGTAGCCTAATGCTAGATAGCCTATACTATTCCTCGTGAATCTGGCAATCATATACAAAAATAATTTTTCGAATTCGACTGGTAGATTCAGAGATTAGCATGTTTACACAAACAAACAAATAATCTCTTCGCTTTGATATATTAGTATAGATTATAGACTATAGACTAGCTGGCCCGGCGAATATTGTTCTGCCCTTGCCAATTATTCAATTACTCGACCACAGCGTCACCTATTCCGGTATTATTCATAATGTGTATGAGTTGATAAAAATCATATAGAAAGATTTTTTTTCAATTTTTCGGGTAGCTTTGCAAATTTTATTTTCCCTAAAAACCTTATTCGGACTATAACTTAAAAAAAAATCAAATTAGTCCAGCAATTGTCAAGTGAAGCGCTTACCAACGAACAGCTTTTAATTTTTATTTTTATAGGACAGATACAGATATATATGTAGCTGAAAGTTGGGCAAATGTTTATACTTGCTATAAATTGCGTCTTTATAATTGAATCAGTGTTTACGTCAAAGCAATGCGTCCAACATAATATATTACCGTCAATAGTTGATCCACCTTCCGACAGGTGCACTCAAGAATCACTGAGGCAGTATCTCGGGCGGTGCAATTAGTGAACGATACGGGCATGAGCTGGCAATATTCCAAACGTATTTGTACAGTATGTTTCCTTTCTAACTTCGACCACCAAGCAATACATAATTCTTTAAATCCACATAAAAATATTAACTACCTCTCAGTTAAACTATACTAATATATAAGGCAGAAGTTTTTTTTGTTTGTTTGTTTAAACACGCTAATCTCAGAAACTACCTGTCGGATTCGAAAAATTCTTTTTGTATATGATTGTCATTTTCACGAGGAACAGTATAGGCTATCTAGCATTAGGCTACGCTTGCAAGCTAACCTTAAATATTCATTTTGTTAAGTAAGTCTGAAGAAATAGCGCACCTGTACTGCTTTATCCGCGTGCGCTGGCGTAATGATTTGTGATACGTAAATACAATGTACTACAAAATATTGTTCCTTAGTACATATAAAAAAAAGTCCGCAAATGCCTATCTCTTATACATAAGCCACAATAAGGTATTTTGTGATAAAGTTTTATAAAAAATTAAATGATTTTTGGGTATCGTTATTAGGCATGGCATATTAATCCTTGTGAACGAAAGAAAATCAAGAAAATGTTATGTAGGTAAACTTTACCCTTTATGGCATGTTATTTGGAATAATTTGGGAGATAATGTAAAATTAAGATAAATCAACACTCTACTCGGGTCTATGACTGTAGGTGTAGCGGCGTGAACGAGCCGTCTGAGTGTGACGCATAACCCTGGCCGCCCGATAAAAATATTGTCTATACTAAAGTATTATAAATCATCAATCAGCGATTTCTTTTAAATTATACGCGGATGAAACCGCGGTGCACAGCTAGTTAAATTATAAACGAAGTAAGTAATATTTAATATTTTTTTATCCAGGTGTTTGTGATAAAGGAGGGAGTCCAATACAGGATAAGAATCGACTTTATCGTGCAGCGGGAGATCGTGCACGGCCTCAAATACGTGCAGAAGACCTACAGGCTTGGAGTACCAGGTATATATCATATTATATTATATACATACAAATGTATGATAATTTGTATGTATGTATCAGAATCGAATACCGAAAAGCTTTGAAAACCGTTAATTAGTATCAATATTTTTAATAGTATCTTGACATTATTGTAATGTGAATTAATGTATGAATTAGGAACGGAAATCCAACAATTACGGAAACGATTTGTTTCCTACCGATTACAGTTTACTTTTAGAAGCCGTTAATTACTATTGATATTTTTAAATGTGTTTTTATTATGTCATGTGACGTTTTTAAATCACGTACAAGCTACACGTCGCCTGAATATAATTATGAACTACCCTACCCGGCTATGTCAGTATTCATTACATAAACCGTCTCAAATGAAAGTGATAGGAGTGTACGTGTATCGATATTAATTACGATATTTTTTATCGTTTCCATACCAGTAAATAAGGACTATTATAACATTACTAGCTGTGCCCGCGGCTACGCTCGCGTGGACTAAGGAATGCTGCCGACCGAGAGCGCGCAAGAATTTTGATGCCCTAAAAAATTTTATTATGGGTTATCCTTAGAAGATAGACATATGCCAATGCTAACTTTTTTGTAGGTTATTAACATCTACAATTGTTTAGTACATCAATTTGATATATCTCTTATGGTTTACTCAGCGTAAGCCATTTAATCGTCCCAAAAGTGTTTTTTTCCGAATTTATTCACCATTATCGTCACTGCTTAAGGTTGTTAAAGGCTTCTGGAACGAATGTGACAGTTCTGAATGAAAAATCAGCGCGCATACAGGAGGCGTGCAGGCGAGACAAGAACACTCACCTCCAGAAAATATGTGCGGAAGTTGAAGCGCACGCTGGTAGGCATGAATCCAGAGACCTTCACCATAAGATCCGATCCATAACCAAATCGCTCACTACTAGAACTTGGGCTATAGAAAACGCTCGTGGTGAGACAATTACGGAACTCGACGCCATCTCTGAAACATGGAAGGACTATTGCCAAACTTTGTTTCAGGATTCAGAATCGCGATGTTTTCCATCAACACAGCCTGAAAGTGACGAAATGGAACCTGACATATTAAAGGATGAAGTTAGAGCAGCCATAAAGCATCTCAAAAATGGCAAGGCAGTAGGGAGAGACTTTATCCCGATAGAAACCATCAAGGCGTCAGGAGAGTATGGTGTTCAAATTTTCCACGCTCTATGTAATAGCGTTTGGCGAACCTGTGTTTGGCCGCAGGATTGGGCACACACTATCTTCGTGCCTCTACATAAGAAGGGCTCTACAAAATCTTGCGGCAACTATCGCTTAATCGCTCTGATACCGCATGCAAGCAAAATACTTCTGCGCATTGTGAATGAGCGCTTGAAATCGTACCTGTCTAAGGAAATAGCACCTGAACAGGCTGGTTTCGTGAAGGGTAAGGGCATCCGCGAGCAGATTCTAAACGTGCGCCAGATAATCGAGAAATCCCGGGAATTCAACAAACCTATTTACATCTGTTTTGTTGATTTCTCAAAGGCATTTGATTCAGTGAAATGGCCGAGACTCTGGGGCACGCTCTTGGATATGGGTACACCAAAACACCTGGTGACAATACTTAGACACCTTTACGAAAACGGGACGGCCTCAGTAAGAACAGATGAGGTTCTGTCCAGCGATTTCCACCCCAGTGCGGGAGTACGACAAGGATGTATAATTTCTCCGTTACTGTTTAACATCTATACAGAATTAATAATGAGGATTGCTCTTGAAGGTTGGGATGACGGTGTCACCATCGGAGGTAAACGAATATCAAACCTACGATACGCAGACGATACCACACTTTTTGCGAGTAGTGTTGAACACATGGAAGAGCTCCTACACAGAATTGAACGTGTCAGCCTTGATTTTGGTCTCAAAATAAATCACAGCAAGACTAAGATGATGATTGTCGATCGTGCAGGTTACACAAATAGCGAGTTGTGAGGTGGTACAATCATATATATACCTCGGTGCATTGATATCGAATAGTGGCGGCTGCATAGACGAAATCAAGCGACGTATGGCAATATCCAAATCAGCTATGGATAAGCTGAAGAAAATATGGAGGGATCGAAACATCACCAAAGCCACCAAAACCAGACTTGTCAGGGCTCTCATATTCCCCATATTTCTTTATGCTGCGGAGACATGGACCCTACGAGAAAGTGAGAAAAAAAGGATTGATGCTCTTGAGATGTGGTGCTGGAGAAGAATGCTCGGACGGAATTCCGAACCAATGAGTCTATTCTTGGAGAGCTGGGCATCAAGCAGAGGCTATCAAACACAGTGCAAGTTCGCATCCTCACTTTCTTTGGATACGTATCACGGCGCGGAGGCGAATCCATTGAACGCCTGGTAGTGCAGGGTAAAGTTGAAGGCACCCGACCTCGCGGGAGATCATCCATGAGGTGGATGGACCAAATAAAAAGCGCCGTCGACGGTCCTCTGCACGAATGCTCAAGGAAAGCGGCAATTCGCGAAGAGTGGCGTCGTATTGTTAAACTGGCTACAAAAATTTCGACGTGACGGCCACGACCACTCTGGCAAGAGTGTAACGCCAAAGAAGAAGAAGAATCGTCACTGCTTATTTCGTATGTTACGTTATGTAACAAAATATATCCTATAACCTGCCTAGATAACATATATATGATTAAAAGAAATAACCGTGTAAATTTGATTAGTGGTTTATGCGTGAAAAGAACATAAACGAACAGACAGACAGAGAGACGTTGAGTTTTATAATATGTATAGGTAATGTCACTATACATTTACCGGTTCTCCTGTTTACGAATAATGGATAAGATTTGATAAATGACGATTGGATAAGATTTGATACTTATGCCAATCAAAACCTTATAGCATGTTATTGTAAACGTATAAAAAGTGATAAAACTTTAAATAAATATTTTATCCAATTAATTCCCTGAAAAAAGACACTGTTCAAGTATTGGCTACATCATGAAATTATATTATAATTGAATTAAAAGTTTTCTTTTTGTATTTGAAGGCTATGTGAACCAAAGACCCTTAACGGGAGGACTGGCTCTCAAGTGCACCTGCCTGAACACACCTATTGGTGCTTGGCGACAGATTTTCAACTTGAAGGTGGTAGCTAACCAGGTCATCACGATGTTTTAATTCACCGAAAGCTTAAGTAGTGAACTTGAGATTGGATACGAACTCACGTCCATCTCGCGATGTCCGCACACGCTACCATGGAGCCATTGTTGCTTCAAAAAACATTGAAATTCATCTAAATTTAGTCATATTTATGTATTAGAATAAGAAAGTATAAAACAAAAAAAAATACGAGCCCGAATTAATTATCAATTATTAAAAAAAAAAATTCAATTAAGTAAGTTTTAAGTACAAGTTTACATTTAATTTTACAGTATTGTTAAATTTACTTAAGCTCACTGATATTCACGAATAACCTATAAGGTTAGCTTAAGAAACCACGCCGAAACACTAGCGCACACGTAAAGAAGTGAGTGTGTGCTGTAGATATAGAACCGTTCAGTATGCGCAGCGTAGAGCGCTGAGTCGGAAAGAGCCGACCGGACACGACGCTGGCCGAATGGCACGTATCGCCGTCCCATCAGAACGCTTTTACTCATGTCCAAACGTGCCATTAGATGTTTCACATCAATAAATGTTATAATACCGTAATTATTACATAGTTTATAAATGTAATTTATACTCTATTATATTGTTAATATTAATCGTTATTGTTCCACGCTACCGCGGACAGTTCCTGGTACGTATTCTACTTTGCATTCGAAACGCAATGTCTCTTAGCCACACACAGCGCACGCGCAACCTCACGCAGATGTCGCCTGGCTATTGTTACACACGTCTTAATGTCGCCTATACTGACTGGCATCACTTGTACGGCTACTAAAAGGTCACACTGAGACGATATTTGTGTAGTCATTTGATTATTTGTACTGTTGGATAAGCTTACCATTTACCAAAATGAAACGCAATTCTCGGTCTATAAGATTAAGGCGTTCAAATATTTTTTCTTGTAGGTTTAGGTTAGGTTATTTTTCTAGGTTTTCCTAGTACATTTTTCTGCGTATCCCAATAGCTACGTAATACGCAATAATAAACGTAGTGTGGAATATATCGGCATAAAGGCTTCCTCTATGGTGTAAAAATTTCGACATTTCCGTCAAATGATTTTATTCGTCATAATTAATTCGGAGCTGTGTGGCGGACGACGCTTTAAAGAGAGCGGCGGTCGGCGTGCAGTTTAGTTGTACGAAGAACTTCGTTTCTCCGCTACGCTTCCCGCTCCGCTTCCCGCTCCGATTTCTCGCTCAACTTCCCCATACCGCTTCCCCGATCTGTTTCCCCGCTCCGCGTATAAAATATATGAATTTTGGATCAACTCCACAAATCCATGTCCATGTAATATTAAATAGCTCATTCATGATATTAAAAAATATATAAAGATAAAGTACGCCTTTTAATGATTGAAACGTATTGGTAAGAAAGGTAACGATTGATAGCAGTCTGCCGCTCTCATAAAGTGTGACCTTTGCGTGGACACGCATTTGCAATCTTCCAATCAGAAGAGGACGCGCGCGTGATCGTCTGCCGCGTGCGTAGTAGGAAATGTAGCATCGCAACGCGATAAGTGTGTTCCATTCGTACAACGTATAAGTCATCGTTACGTCATAAAATGTATCTACGCTGTTTGATGCCGCAAATAGGTATTATTTTACCAATAGTGGCACCTACAGGTGGTTACAATTTTTTTATGGTGTTATGGTATCTTTGCTACAGTGCATTTTATAAATAAAATAAAAGACCGTCTTTGTGTGACAAATGTCTCAGTGTGACGTTCATTAAATGTAACAACTAATAGCGATGATAATTTTTAAAAGATTCAAATTTTAATATTATTTAAAAAAAATGTATTCATTATCATATCACAGATGATATTCATTTGTAAAGATACCACTTAGTTCTGTAAATAATATTTTTTCAAAAACCAGTTCTACACAGTTCTCGCTCTTTAGGTGCTTTTGATGTCAGTTATTTCTTCTCTATCATAATAACCTTTCTTATATTAGTTGTCATAAATCCGTGTCAAGCTCTTCCAAGAAACAATGGAAAATTAAAAATTTATTAAGTACAATTATTGTTGTGTAGATGTTCGTATACTAATATAGAATTTAAATTCCGTAATAGGCCTACGAAAACTGTATGTTGTATAGAGTTAGTTATTGGCCACATATCATCTGATATCAAGTGACAATGTAGGTAAAGACTGAATCTGACAATGCCACTGAACGGCAGCCACCCTGAGGGTGGAGTAGCTATGGTTTTCCACGATGTTTTCATTCGCCCGAAACTCGGGCCAAGGAATGATTCGGTCACGTTGATCAACAAGGGTTTTGAACACTACAACTGAGCGATCGTAGCTTTAATATGCAAATTTTGTATGTTTTTAAAGTACTTTATATTTATACTATAGTATACTTTTTTTTTGCTATTCACTTGCCAAACGATATGTCTTGTAATTAGCTCTCAATTTAAATCGAATTTTATAATAATGTCAATTTTTCCTTAAATAGTTTATCTTACTACTAAATCACGAGGAACAATGTAACAAGTCTGCCTAACAAATAAAATTGTCCATGTAATTTTTGAACTTCTTTTTCTTTATTTATATGCTTATGACGTTTTAAAAGATGTATTATTCATTTTCCCGGAGTAATCAAGTCAAATTTTATAATTACAGTGGACAAAATGACCCATATGGTTGGCTCATACCCTCCAAAGACGGAGATCCAGTCGTACACAACACCCCCCGAGGATGCGCCGTCCGGCATGATGGCCAGGGGCTCCTACACCGTCAACAGTCTCTTCACTGACGACGACAAGAACATTCATCTCCAATGGGAGTGGTGCTTCGAAATTAAGAAAGATTGGAAAGATTAAAAATAAAGCTTGGCTTTCATATTTAATTTTAAGGACCGACTGGATTGGATTCGGCTGTATGATTTCGCAACCTTTGCTTCTGTGTAAAAATAAGGCTGTTTGATTCTGTTGTCTGTGCCATAGTGGGAAAATCTTGCTTTCGCAACACGTGCGTAAACTATTGAAGTTCGAAAATTAAAGTGTCAATAAAATTAAAAGCTATTGACAAATATTCTCAATTAACATTTAATGTACTAAATTAGATATATATTTGATATCAAATTTGTATCGAACGCACATAAAACGTACGTATGATGTGGCCTTTATATAATGAAAAAATGAAATGATTTGTGTCCAATCCAGTACACAATGGTCTCTGAGTCGGGAATGATAGCTGACTGTATGGAATTAAATATATTATGTATCTATATTGACAAATTTTAATGTAAAAGTTCGGTCACGTAGTAAGTGGAATTGATTTTGGTGGTGATGGATTGTGATCCTGTTGCTGCTATTAAGGTATATTTTAAATTTGGAGATATTTCATCTTTATGTACATCACATTGTAGATCAAAATACTTTGAGTTTCGTCTATTTATTCCCCTTTATCTTGCTTTCAATAACATTCACAAGTGATAAGGCATAAAATAAACTAGGTCATTTTTTGGTTATGTAAAAAATCGATTTATGTATTTTTTGTGGATTCTTGTTTTTTTTTGTTTACAGACTTCTTAGCACTAAACATAAAGAAATGTATTTTTCAGTATTATATTAAAATGTTTCTCTATATTTTCAGAGTTAGAGAGTTTATAATAGACTATTAGTGACTACTAAGAATCCACTTAGAATCGTCAATTTTCAAAACTTTCATGTAGTTTCAATAATGTACAGTCTAAATTTTCAAATATATTTCTTATAAGAAATTGTTTGGTGTTTGACCACAATACAAAATGTAATTTGAACAATCTACAGTCCACATTCTAAAATGTAGTTTGAACAAACTACAGTCCACATTCTAAAATGTAGTTTGAACAATCCACAGTCCACATTCTAAAATGTAGTTTGAACAATCTACAGTCCACATTCTAAAATTTAATTTGAACAATCTACAGTCTACATTCTAAGATGTAGTTTGAACAAACTACAGTCCACATTCTAAAATGTAGTTTGAACAATCCACAGTCAACATTCTTAAATGTAATTTGAACAAACTACAGTCCACATTCTAAAATGTAGTTTGAACAAACTACAGTCCACATTCTAAAATGTAGTTTGAACAATCCACAGTCCACATTCTAAAATGTAGTTTGAACAATCTACAGTCCACATTCTAAAATTTAATTTGAACAATCTACAGTCCACATTCTAAAATGTAGTTTGAACAAACTACAGTCCACATTCTAAAATGTAGTTTGAACAATCCACAGTCCACATTCTAAAATGTAGTTTGAACAATCTACAGTCCACATTCTAAAATTTAATTTGAACAATCTACAGTCTACATTCTTAAATGTAATTTGAACAAACTACAGTCCACATTCTAAAATGTAGTTTGAACAATCCACAGTCCACATTCTAAAATGTAGTTTGAACAATCTACAGTCCACATTCTAAAATTTAATTTGAACAATCTACAGTCCACATTCTAAAATGTAGTTTGAACAAACTACAGTCCACATTCTAAAATGTAGTTTGAACAATCCACAGTCCACATTCTAAAATGTAGTTTGAACAATCTACAGTCCACATTCTAAAATTTAATTTGAACAATCTACAGTCTACATTCTAAGATGTAGTTTGAACAAACTACAGTCCACATTCTAAAATGTAGTTTGAACAATCCACAGTCCACATTCTAAAATGTAGTTTGAACAATCTACAGTCCACATTCTAAAATTTAATTTGAACAATCTACAGTCCACATTCTAAAATGTAGTTTGAACAAACTACAGTCCACATTCTAAAATGTAGTTTGAACAATCCACAGTCCACATTCTAAAATGTAGTTTGAACAATCTACAGTCCACATTCTAAAATTTAATTTGAACAATCTACAGTCTACATTCTAAGATGTAGTTTGAACAAACTACAGTCCACATTCTAAAATGTAGTTTGAACAATCTACAGTCCACATTCTAAAATTTAATTTGAACAATCTACAGTCTACATTCTAAGATGTAGTTTGAACAAACTACAGTCCACATTCTAAAATGTAGTTTGAACAATCCACAGTCAACATTCTTAAATGTAATTTGAACAAACTACAGTCCACATTCTAAAATGTAGTTTGAACAATCCACAGTCCACATTCTAAAATGTAGTTTGAACAATCCACAGTCAACATTCTTAAATGTAATTTGAACAAACTACAGTCCACATTCTAAAATGTAGTTTGAACAATCCACAGTCCACATTCTAAAATGTAGTTTGAACAATCTACATTCCACATTCTAAAATGTAGTTTGAACAATCTACAGTCCACATTCTAAAATTTAATTTGAACAATCTACAGTCCACATTCTAAAATTTAATTTGAACAATCTACAGTCCACATTCTAAAATGTAGTTTGAACAAACTACAGTCCACATTCTAAAATGTAGTTTGAACAATCCACAGTCCACATTCTAAAATGTAATTTGAACAAACTACAGTCCACATTCTAAAATGTAGTTTGAACAATCCATAGTCCACATTCTAAAATGTAGTTTCAACACTCTATCGTCTACATTCTAAAGTATACTGAACAACTCAACAATCTACAATCCACATTCTAAAATTAATTTTGATTCACATTCTAAAATTCTATTACTGTACGATACACTCTACATGGCCGAGCTTAAAGTCACTAAATAGAAACAATAAATTTTTATTACATGATTGTATAATCATTTTATTTCACACCCTCTTGTGTGTTAACTACTTTTTCTTACTAAAACTTAAGTATTATATTAATTTTACAATAAAGATAATGAGATATTTATTATCTCTCTGATAATTTTTCTTCTTCGGTAAGATTTTGATAAATAATTTATGAATTATCCACATCACTATTTCTACATATTTTCTTGGCGTTTTAGAAGACCGTAGTTTGTAATAATTTGTAAATTTGAAAGAGTTGATAAATCTTAAAATAAGATATTCACAAAAAATAAATAAACACAATTTATTTACGTTGTTATATACTATCGTCTGCAAGTCGTTTTATATGTTATGGAAAGTGCTAGGAATTTAAATTAAATATTAAGACGGATTCGAGATGAAGTCGGGTGGAACTTTTAGTATTAATATGCATTATCACAATCATGCCGTCACCTAGCATTCCTGTGCGCATTTTCAATATGGACTCCATGTTTATTTTTAAGCAATTTTCAGCAAATGCAAAATATACATGTTATTACCCGGTATTATGGTGTTTAATCTAAAACTCATACAAATATAATTTTTAAAATGTGACATGAAATAAACACTCATACAATTATATTATTATCTTATCATAATATCCCATAATAGAAACGGACAAATATTTTTGTCGAATGTTTCAATTTCTCCCAATTTTATGAGTAATTGGTCGAACTATTAAAAAAAAATACAAAATGTAAGTACCAAATCATAGTATTAAATATATAAGGGTATAGGTGCACCATACAAATGTAAAAAAAAAACTATTTTTAATATTTCACATATTATTATAATGTGTCGCTTTTGAATAATCAGTGCCAGTGGAAAATCGGGGGCAATCATACAGTATTAGTATGTTACAAGCTAGCATTATATATATTACACCCTCGCCTCACTGTCCTAAGGTCCGAAATCGAAGCTACATCGTGAGAGACGTAAAATAAGAATCCCTTATTTGGTATCGGCTGGTTCCATGGACATTGTACTTTTGCACTTGATATTAGCGCCCTTTACACGTAAGGTTCGGACTGCGCATCTGCGCCTGCGTTCCAAACCGCGTTCAGTTCCGCACAGTTCCGACCGCGTTCAAAACTGTCGTGAAAAATTCTTCTTTTAGGTTATGTATTTTTTTAAAACACATAACCTTCTTATACAGTTATACATAATCTTAAATGTTCGTCATAGGCTGCATTATGTGAATTTCGGTTGCTGTACTATTTACACATAAATAAATTCCGTAATATCTTCCGCGCTTCAAACGGGCATGTATGATTTTTGCTTTCACATGTGGAACACGCATAATCCTTTAGTAAAGACCGTACCATCCGAACGTCACGCGTCAGATCGAACCGTCAACCGTAGCACGTTTACACGTTCGTTTCGGAACGGGATATGGAATGGCGCGTGGTGTTTTCCGCGGTCCGAACTCTACGTGTGAAGGGTGCTATCGACACTAGGGTTGCCAAAGGTCCTGCGAAATCGCGAAAAAAGTTTTTTTTTTTAATTTTGATTAAATTATTTTTATACTCGACTGCCCCAGAAGAAACATGATCTATTGCGTATGTGAATTAAAAAAGAGAGTATTACAAAACTATTAACCTTTCATTATTGTAGAGGTTATTTTTCTATTTACCAGTTCTGGAGTGAACAACTGGCACATAATAAAATCAAAAAGTTATATTAAAACCAATCGAAAATCAAGATAGTTACGATCGAATCATATCAACGTCTTTATCTGTATCAGATAACAGTGCTCACACAACACGTTACCGTACAGTTACTGTAAAGTATTATAAATCTTTAATGGATTCTTTTTATTCTAATATATTTTCATAAAAATGCTAGATCAAAAATCGATCGTAGTTAGTTCTGATTCGAGCCACAGCACGATCGTGCGCATGTGTTGATTTCAAGAGTGAAAAAACTCACCAAATCGAATTTTATTCCATTCGATTCAGAACTCGAACGTGTCAAGAGTAAGGCGGATGGTTCAAACAGTCATGTTGGCAACTCCGGTTTTACTAGAGTCAGATGAATGAATGAATAGAACAGGCCTTATGTACCCGCCACGACCGACGTCCTCTGCGGCAACTCAAGCCTAGGTCCGATCCATCGGCATGGAGTCCTTGAGCCAAGCAGCCGCTCGCGCGATACAGTGACTCTACATTCACTAGTTTTCACAGCCATACATGACACTGGATTATACACACATGCACAACACACAGGTACATTGGTTCTGTAAGGGACCTTTTTTTTTTCTTTTTTTGCCTAGTTAGATTAGACAAAAAATTTCATACCACTAAATACACATATTCCTTCCCTCCTCCCAGGGGGCAGAAACATGTATATATGTATAGTTACTTTAGATCGAATGATTGAGATTTAGTCAGATCGCGACTTAATTGCATACGCGCAACAGTTCGAGCCGAGGTTCGGCCACTTTGGCACCCTCGGATGTTGTTGCAAAGCTTTCGTGGCTGAGTGCCTTAAGCGCTCGCCCCCAAGCCCGGTAAAGCTGTAAATAGCCGCAAAGGCTCCAGGACGCCTAAGGCTAACATAGTCAGTTCGAAAAAAAAAAGGCCTTATGTGTACAATATTTTTTTCTGTCTTGTACTCAACGTGATAAGAATTTGCTACCAACCTCTACACCTACCTCTAACACAGTACCGAGTCGCCCTTCCCCCCTTTTACAACTATGAGTACTAACGTCATCTAACTATAAAGTTTGTAACCATGGTTACGTGTATCGCGAGGGTGTAATAGCACAGCTGTTTTTTAGAATAGTGTTTAGATGTTAAGACTACGCAATAAGTACATTGTTTAGATGCATACGCTGCGCTTGTATAAGACATACTAGAGGAGATTCATCAGTATCTTCACTTATTTTTAATACGAACATATGCTTCCCTTTGATTAATATGGATAATTGACAGTCCCCTACCCTTCCCCCCTTTATAGCATTTTGTATCGGTCGTTTAGATATTAAGTTTTTAAAAACTCACAAATAATGTTTAAGATATTTATAATTCTGATCTACTTAGAAATGGTTAGTAAAAATCTTCCCGAAACATAATTTTAAGTGTAGATTATACATAATACTGTAAACAGTTTAATAGTTTTCTCTGTCATATTATAGGCCGACCGCTGTAAGCGCGACCATCCAGATGGTTTGCGGGACGCGGGACGGCGGGTGTGCACAGATATACACGGTATTGAGATGATACCCTATATCTTAAGATTAATATTTATTACAACAGAGACAGATAAATAGTACATTTAATATACATAATATTGTTGTCTTTATTAAAATACTAATCACAAAAGTACTATATTGAAAGAAAATTGTGCGTGTAATCTTTACACGCAACTGAGTTAAACTTCTATGAAAGTTCTATGTATTGACAATATTATTGAACGAAACGCGTTAAAGTATTCATTTTGATTGAGTGTATAATATTTTTGAATGTAGCGTCCGTAATTTCATCTTGGTAAAATAATCTCGTGTTTCAGTTACAAAAATAAAATCGCGTAGGCCCATACGTCAAACATCTATTGCTGCCGGCGGCCGGCAACAGATTAACTTATTGGTCGATCGTGTTCCCCTCCTGCGTCCCGCAGACCATTAGGATGGTCGCGCTTACGGCGGGTCAAGCTATAGCTATTGAGTCAAAATGTTATCTTTTTCTCTATATATTTACATAGATATTTTTTTTCTTTCATTATTTGAAGTTTAATGCAGTGTTTCTTGTGTAATAGTTTGGGCAAAAATAAAGCTTATTTATTCAATTGCTGTTTCATATTTGATACTGTTTGTTTTTTTCATTCAGTGTTAACTGTTGACAAAAAAAAACAACTTCAAGTGCGAGTCAAACTGCTGCACTATTCCGTTCACGATTTATTTTTGTTTTATATTTAAAAATTGCAGCGATTTGTTTCGACACCCTTGGTGGAAGGCAGACTTAAATTTCACCGATTTTTAATATCTGTTGTTTTACTCTGGGCTTTGAACTATAGGTACACCAATTTGACGGGTTGTATGTATTATCTTATTTAAAACAAAACAATAATTGAAAAACATGTTGCATGGAAGTCCCTCTATTGCTTACTAGCAACGCCCGCGGCTTCTTGCGTGGACAGCAGAAGAAATCGTAATCGTAATAACTAGTTTAGTTTAGATGCAGGTTCAAGATGTATTCATGTGATCGGTGTGGTGAAAAAGGACACTTGAAGGTCATGTGCCGTAAGTACGATGTAGGTTCAGGACCAAATTCGTCGAGGAGAGTGAAAAGTCAATTTTTTTTGAGTGAAACGAATGCTGACGGTGATTTAAGTTTTTACAATTTTCTTGGTAATAATACTGATGGACCTTATTTACTTGATGTTAAGGTGGAAAATTGTGTTATCAAGTTTGAAATTGACACTGTTAGTAAAATTTCGGTTATTTCAAAGTGTTATTATGATGAATGTTTCTAATATATAAACATAATTAAGGAGTCGCCCAGCTTGAAAACGTACACTGGAAATGTGATTAGACCTCTGGGTTATATTATAGTCAATGTTGTTTACGAACAGATAAATATAAATTTAAAATTGTATATTATACAGAACGGGGGCCCACCGTTATTAGGTCGCACGTGGATACGCTGTTTGAATTTAAATGTTACACAATGTCATAATATAATGCCAGACATTAACAATTATTCGATAGAAACATTACGTAAAGAATTTTCAGAAGTTTTTTCTGATGGGTTAGGAACTTATAAATCTCGCATACAATTACATTTAACAGATTCGACTCCGATATATGTAAAAGCGCGTTCGTTTCCATTAGCACTGCGCGAGCCGGTCGAGCGTGAACTCGAACGTTTGCAGCGCGATGACGTCATATATAAGGTGGACCGTTCAGATTAAGGAACGCCTATTGTTCCTATAATAAAAAAAAATGGTAACATACGTATTTGTGGTGACTATAAAGTCACAATCAATCCACTTTTAAAAGATTTTCATTATCCGGTCCCTCGAATTGAGGAAATATTTGCTAATTTAGCGGGAGGAGAACAATATTCAAAAATTGATTTGTCTAATGCCTATCAGCAGCTACTTCTCACGGAAGACTCGCAACCAATGACGGCGATCACCACACACTTGGGTACTTTTGTTTACAAGCGTGTACCGTTCGGTTTAAAGTGTATACCAGAGAACTTTCAAAAATTAATCGAGGAAACTATTAGTGGCTTACCGTCTACGGTGGCATTCCAAGATGACATATGTATTACGGGAGTAGACAGAAATACTCATTTTAAGAACTTGCGAGTAGTACCTACTATGTAGATTGAAAGAAGCAGGGCTGCGTGTGAATTGGGCAAAATGTGATTTTTTTAAAAATAGTGTGACTTATTTAGGTTATTGCATAGATAAGTTTGGTCTACACACTGATAAAAAAAAGATTGAGGCAATAGTGGCCGCCCCCAATCCTAAAGATGTATCTCAATTAAGAAGTTTTTTAGGTTTAGTTAACTTTTACTCTAATTTTTGTATTAATATTAGTAGTGTTTTGCATCTCTTATACAATTTATTAAAAAAAGATGTTAAATGGAGTTGGGATAATCAGTGTGAAAGAGCTTTTAATGAAATCAAAAATATGTTGAGTAGTAGTCCAGTGCTGGCACATTATGACCCGACATTACCGTTAATATTATCTGTGGACAGCAGCGTATATGGGTTAGGTGCAGTGCTTACTCACAGATTTCCTGACGGTTCAGAGAGACTTATTAGCTGTGCTTCTCGCACATTAAATGAGGCAGAGTTTAATTACTCTCAATTAGATAAAGAAGCATTAGCAATTTTATTTGGCGTAACTAAACATCACCAATATTTGTATGGGAGACATTTCTTCTTACGTAGTGATCATCGTGCTTTAAGTTTTATTTTCGGTAAAAATAAAGGCATCCCGCAGACAGCTGCGAGTCGATTGCAAAGATATGCGGTACGATTGGCAGCTTATAATTTTGAGATAGAATTCGTACCGTCAACAAGAAATTGTTTTGCTGATTTATTGTCTCGCTTACCGTTACAGTCAAGCGATAAGTATAACTTTAATTCAGAAAAGTATATTGGTAGCTATTTGCACTTTATAGAAAATGATTTACCAGTCACATTTTATGAAGTATAAAGACAAACAAAAAAAGATGTACAGTTAAATAAAATAATAGGGTATATTAAATTTGGTTGGCCGGAACGTATTGAAAGTGAGCAAGACAGGGTTTATTTTTCTAAAAAAGATAGTTTGTTCATAGAAAATAATTGTTTAGTTTGGGGATATCGCGTTGTTATACCACATAGCTTACGTTCTATTATTTTGGAAGAGATTCATAGTGGACATATAGGTGTTGTCAAAATGAAACGTGACACGAAATTATGTTTGGTGGGAGGGGCTAGATGCAGACATAGAGCGAATATGTCGTGAATGTCAGGCTTGCGCTTCTCAACGTGAACAGGCCCCGCCTGCGCCTTTACATTCGTGGAATTGGCCGAAGGAACCCTGGGACCGTCTGAATATAGATTTTCTTGGGCCATATCGGAACAAATATTTTCTTGTATTTATAGACGCTCATTCTAAATGGTTAGAAGTTGAAGAAGTCTTTAGTACTTCAGCAACGGCAGTTACTAATAGTTTGCGTAAAATTTTTGCTCGATTCGGCGTCCCGAAAAGTATAGTGAGTGATAACGGACCGCCGTTTTCTTCAGCTGAATATTTACATTATTTAAAGATGAATGGTATAAAACGTGTATTAGTTGCTCCTTATCATCCATCTAGTAATGGAGCTGCTGAAAACGCAGTTAAACTGGTGAAACAAGTATTAAAAAAAGCAACCATAGAAAATGTGGAATTTAATAGAGCAATTTGTAGTTTCTTATTTACTTATAGAAACATTGAGCACGGTACAACACAAAAAGAGCCAGCAGTGGCCATGTTTGGTCGGCGATTACGTGGTAGGCTTGATCTGTTACGACCGGTTACTAGTGAAATAGTCCGCGATAAGCAAATTGAACAAGAAACACGCCGTGGTGAAAATTTGCGTGAGTTTTCACCCGGGGAGACGGTACTCATGCGAAATTATGCCAGTAAAGATATAAAATGGAAAGACGGTGTAATTATTGATAGAACGGGACCCGTCTCGTATACTATTAAAGGTACAGACGATAATTGCATATCTAAGCGCCACAGCGATCAATTATTAAGTAAAAGAAAATCACGTCATTCATTATCATGCGTAAACACACAACAATTGGATACAGAAATTAATTCTAATGAAAATAATGAGCCGTCGATTCCAGTTAACGAGTTTCCTTGTTCCAGTAATGTTGTTCCATGTGAATTAAATAACGAAACCGAAAAAAAGTTGGTACCCATATCAACCGATAATGTACATCCAGAGATTACACAAAAACATCAGAGTTCGGCGAAAGTTGTGACTCTGAGGCCACGAATAAAGATTCGAGAGCCTGGTCATTCTATGACTTTAAGATCAACTTCAAATAAGAAGTAATTTTGATTTTTAGGCAGGGGTTAAACTATAAAATTTGGTTTTATTGTTATGGTAGTTTTAAGATAGTCTTTATTTAGAAGGAGGACAATGTGATGTATCGATTAAGTTTTTCACATGTACCCACACGCCACGCACGATTGTAAACGCGTTTGAACAATATACTTCCTTTCTGCTACAGTCCGTCTTTTATTGCATACACTACATTTATGAATGAAGATATCGTGATAAAATAAAGAAAATTGTTCAAATTTTATACAATAATTTTTGCGTGACGGGATATCTCAATCATTTATATAGAATATTAGGATTCAAAATTTCATCCTGCTAACTATGCGGTACTTAAGTACCTTTAAAGGTAGGACAGTTACTGTAGGCTTAGCAATAGCAGAGACTAGTTATTTACTTTATCTCTGGTACCTAATAGTTTTTTTTTTACTGGGAACGGAATCCTAAAAAAGTAGGAAAGTTTTCCAAGAAATATAATGCAATATTTCACGATTTTATTGTATTGTTTGATTTTATATAATTATTTTATTCTAAGTTAATCCATTTAATAAGTCTCAAATCACTTATTATGTTTCAATATCTCTGCAAGATTAACGTCGTATAATCTGCTGTTCATAGTATGTTGTAAATGACCGCTGTTACTGAGTGATAGAACTACATGCTTATGAGTTTTAACTGATGGACAGAATGCGGTTAAAGTCGCTGGCACGAAATTGGCATTGCTCATCTTCAAAGGCATAGTTACCGCCAAACAGCCTTGTTCTGAAATAAAAATTAACTGGTTTAAGTTAGGTTAGTTCGACCTTGTATGTTGTTGATGATACCTACTGTTGCAGCTTTGAGATAAATCCGCAAAATACCTCCTAAATTTATTCGCAAACGTAATTAGGAACAACGTGTAGTAACGCTGAGAGCTCCTTGGCGTAAGGGGTTCAAGGTCGGCAACACGCTAGTGATACCTATGGTATTACAACCTTCCATAGACTGCGGTAGCGGCTTACTATCAGGCGAGCCATACGCTTTTTAGCCACCTTATAGTATTATTTAAAAATGAATGCATGTTTGCCGCCTTAGTTGTTAAAAAAAGTAACAAGAAGTTACGCTAACCATGTTTTGCCGCCTGTATGATGGTGAATATTCCGAAGGACTTTTCAATCTAATTCCCTCTTCTCCTCCTCATAACAGAACTACACACGCTGGGCTCCGAAGCCACAACTTTACAGTAACCTCCATCTTGGTACGAACAAAGAAGTTCTCTGTCATATTTATGCTGTACTTTAAAGCTGTGAAATCGTCTTCCGGCCAGTGTGTTCTCTCCTTCCTACAATATCGGGTCCAGCAAACATAACATAAGAGACATTTGAATAGATCAGCATGACCACGTCCGTGATAAATTGTTGATCTATCGGTGGTCGCCGTTGGTTTAGGATTACACCACACTATGGTTACCATCAAGTAGGTACATTGCCATCATTGTCAGGATACAATAAAAAACGACAATATGTTCTCTCAAATAAATATATTATTTTACTAGCGGAGTAAAACTTGTTATTGGTGCCCCTTTCCTTCAGCATTTCAGATTTATAGATGCGACAAGGATTCTCATTCTCTGGTAGCGACATAACGCACACTACGCACGCGTTCATAAATCAACTTTGGATGCGTTCCAAAATCGACTGAACAATCGATATCATGACGAGCCCTAGATACTACTAATAAGCTTTTTAGAGAGACAATGCAAATCCATAAATTGCCGTCTGGGCTGAACCAAAACACCGACTTCTGTAAGGAATAGGTAACTGCTTTGGACAAAAGAGTTTTTTTGGTTGAGATAAATAAATCTACGGATAATTTAATCACTTACGGTTAAAATAGTAATTTAGTTTGAATTTTAAATGTAAATATCTTCCCCAATATGAGATATTACAAATTATTACAGTAATATTAATAGTTAATTTAGATACATTTTTCCACTCAGTGGATTTTACAGTAAATGAGTATTACCTGGTAATCTTCTCATCAAGTTGACATTCTCAATCATATAAATACCGCTTTTACCGAGCAGATTTGAGACAGTTCTGCTTGTGAACTCTCTAGTTTGTTCAGATTCCAGAGTAGGTGCGTCCGTGGCGACGCCTACCACGTGACTGAGGTTTGTAGCTATCCACGACGCTAGTTCGTAGCTAATACCTGGATATCAAATATCAAGGGTGCTTTTAAAACTAGCTGGAAGCCGCGAATTCGCGTTCCCGGTTACATAATTCAGGTACTTATATGTACCAAGTAACATTTTTTCAGATTATTGTACAGTAAGGAACTTTTGGCGATCCCATTTTTATTTTCATTTAAACAAGATATTTTGTGAAAATATCCCTCTAGAACTGCCATTGCGGTTTAATTGAGGAGTTGTTAACGAGACGAAAGCCAAACAAGTACAAACAGATCTTACGTTAAAATTTAATACAAATTCCATTTAAATTATATTTACTTGACTTGTCATGTGGTAGGTTTGTGGTTTATTCGACCCTATATTTTGCAATATTCCTGATTAACATATTTGTAGGTGTAACAGACGTGGTAGGTGATGTTGTATGCAAGTTACGACATATATAAAAGGTACCTATACTATTTAATCGATAATGTTCTCATACTACAGAAGCAATCTTTGAAGTTATCTTTTACGAAAATCCCGCCATAGAATGTTTATATCCAGACTTACGTTGATATTGTTAAGCGACAAGTCGACCATCACATAGAGACCTCAAACTATTTTCAGCTTGAGTAGGTACTCTTTTCATAGACTTATTTACCTACCATCTGTACCACATCTCAGTATGAGTTAAATCGTAGTAGAAAATCTGAGAAATAATGATATAGTCCATTGTTACTCACCAGGAGTTTGACACACACAACTCCTCATCTTTTTCACACTGTATTCCTCTCTCCAGCCAAACTTAAAGAGGAGAAGAGTTGGTTCTGTAGAGTCGTGTTTCAGGCTGATCCATTGCAGAGCGACTTCGAGGCTGAGAACCATAGTTGGGTTTAAGCGAGCCATGGTACTGACATCTATTATTGACACTGAAAGGACACAACTTTTACGTTTGCTTTACTTATCTGTTACCGCGTACTTATTAGTGTTTTTTATTATCTTTTATAGGTTTCCAAGTGAACACGTTACCTTGGCTTGACATCATGATATGTGTTATATTTGTATAAATTTTACATATATGATGGGAGGTTGATGCCAAACTTAGGTCGTATGCTCACTGGGTTTAGCATTATGGCCACAATCTCACCTGACATTAAGTGATGATGTGACTCAAGATTGTGACATACATAAGTCTAGTGGGGAGACTGGCTCTCAAGTGCAGCTGCCGGACACACCTGTAAGTTTTGGCGAAAGATTTTCAACTTGAGTGTGGTAGGTAGCCAGTAGGGAATTACTAAATGCCCTACCACCATGCTATGGTGTCATCACGATGATTCCCTTCTCCGAAAGCTCAGGCTCATTATAGGGATTCGAACTCACGTCGACAGATGCGGTATCCGTAAACTGAGCCATCATTGCTTCAATATGTTTCGGCAAGTCCTCTCTGTAGACTAACGTGTTATCGTCTCGGACGTCTTTTAACATGAGGTGAGATTAAAAAAAAGAGAAAAAATAAAATAATATTGTTAAGACCTGAGTAAAAAATAAACTATTTTTGGAAATCAAGAATAGTTCTCGAAAAATCTGTAATTTTCTAGAATTTACTCGAAACATGGAGTATGTATTTGTAGGTACGAAAAGACATCGCAGCTTATACACACATTTAAAGTTTATCGGTTCGAATACGTAATATCTGGAATATAATACTTGGTCCCTTTCTTTAAAAGATGTCGTAAAGTTCAAGGCCATTGTAGTGATTTCGACCCATAAATAATTAAAACAAGGTTTTGATCCTAGTTTATTGGACTATATAAGCGAGCCGTGTTCCGAGCCAAAACAGACCCGCCACGACCAACCTCTTCTACGGGAACTCAATTCTAGGTCCGTTCCTCCGGCATGGAGTCCTTGAGTGAGCCGCTCATGCGATACATTGACACTGCATTCACTTGTTACCAACACACAATCATGACACTGCACTTTACATATGCACACAACTCAGGTACATCAAGTACTCAGATACATAGGTTCTGTAAAGGATTTTTTTTTTGCTAATTATATACCAAAATTTACAGATTACTAAATGCATATACGCATGTTTTACTTCCTCCCAGAAGGAAGAAACATTTATATATGTGTAGTAAGTTAGATAAAATTTTACGGATAGGGAATTAGTCAGATCGCGACTTTTCGCAAAGACTTTTTCGCATGTACGGCAACAGCCAAGGCCAGGGACCGGCCATTTTGGCACCCTTGAGCTAGTTGCCCCGTTTTCGCGGCTGAGTGCCTTCCACGTTCGTCCCCAAACCCAGTGAAGTCTTCTGGGGCTTCAGGGCCTTTAAGGCTAACATTGTAGTCAGTTCGAAAAAAAAACAAACGGTTTCTTTTGGACAACCAAGTGCAAACAACAAGCGGTAAAAGGAAGAAATTTCCAAAAGGACCATAGAGTATAAACGAGAAAGACTGTAAGTACGAACGAAGTGTAGTGAACATCTAAATACTGAGTTTGTTTGACTTTTGTTTTATTGAGTATGAGTAAATTATTTACGTTCTTACAGCATATTCTACTGATTATTATTATTACATTATGATTTTCATTATACACGGATATAACAATATTTTATGATGTTTTTTGAAACTTTAATTTGTTATCGGCACAATTATTATATTTTAAAATTATTGGTAGGATTATATTCATGATATCCAGTAATGCGTATATCTTCTTTATACATTAATATTATTTATGAGTGTTTTATATACCTTCTTCTATTATCTGTAACTAAATATGTAATCTATCTTACGAACCTGATTTTATTTTGTTTAATCAAAAAGAAAACATAGGCCAGCTTTAAGAATATTTTGGATTAAAAAAAAACCTTGTGTATACCTTAATTTTTATTTCATCATCGAAACAATGAATGAATCATTGAAGCAATGATGGCTCAGTGGTAGCGTGTACGTCTTCGCGTTATCGTTAATAAGCTGTTCGATTAATGTCCGGTTCAACACAAATATCTGATAAAACTATACGTGGCCTTGAAATATGAAGATTTTGTTTAAAGTATAATTTATAATACACGCAAAGATATTTTTGATAAAATCAGTGACTAATAAGCTAATAACATTGTTTTACGAACCTATATTAAGACGTTATAGATTTACAAATAACTAGATAGTTCTTTTAACGCTTTTAATAGGATATCTAATAGACAGAGACATATTCCGGTGTCTAGAAAAAAAAACACGCTTACCTAGAAAAATCTGAAAAATAAAACAAGCTTACAATGGGAAACACAAGCGAAGCAGCGGTATCTGATAACAAATTAAAGAAAAAGCGACACAATTAACTTATTCTTTGAGCCCATTCCAATGGGCCCGAACACGATACCTCTACTTTAAGTTGGTGAGAAGTTGCTTATCCTGCAGATTGCAGATGTTTCTGCAGCAGCAAGTCAAGTTTACCGTGTTCTTCTTATACCTATTGTTAAAATAACAAATACATAAATAAAAATTAAATAATAAATTTCGACTCGATCAGACCTGTAGAAGATGCTCGCATCCATTCAGCAACTAGTAAAGAGCTGACAATCTTCAAACGGCTGAATAGATTTTCTTGTATGATAATTACCTAAGTACACTCTCGATTAAGTCATCTTTCAAACAACAAAAAACTAAATCAAAATCAATACAGCCGTTAGGAAGTTACGATGCAACAGACAGTCACACAGGTACACATGTAAAACTCATAACACCTTTGCATGTGCGTCGGAGGTTAAAAATTTAATGTCCGAAAGTATCGAATAATATCTGTAAAGTATTGTCTCCGAAACGATGGGCATAATAAGTGTGTGTATGTGTGTATTTGTGACTGCGTGTGCCCGCGTCTTTGTGTGTGTGTATGAGGGTGTGTGTGCGTAGGAGTTTGTGTATGTATTGGTGTGTGTCACAGGTGTGTGATCTTACGTCGCGTTATCAAGTATTCGGCAGGTATAACAGCGGGATGCATGGAGCTAGATGACCCTGGCCGCTCCATGTGCATACTGGTCCCTAAAGACGGTGTGCCACAGTTGAAGCATATCTTCCTGAAACAGAAGCGATGATGGTACTGTGGGTTGCCGCTTGGATTCCGCGATGCTTGAATAACAGGTTTAATTAGTCCCGAGTTCACAAGTAAAGGAGAACATCGCGAAAAACTGGTCTTAAATTCTTGTACAAAATAAATACTAAGTACTAAAGCAATTTAATATTGAGTGTTTAAATTTATTAAGCGAAAGGCAATTTAAAAAAAAAACGATGTCCGCGGTCTTGGACCCCGGCATGTACCATGGTTTTTTTGGGAATTCGCGTACATTTACAAATTCAAATTTATGACATTGTCAGCTGACGGTGAAAGAAAACATCGTGAGGAAACCTGAACACTGAAGTGAAACACATTCACTGTCCACCCAAATAACCTTGTGTTACTGCGGTGAGTAGGGTTACCAGAACTTCTTGTGGAAGGGGAATTCAAGGTCGACAATTGATACCTGTTGTGTTACATGAAACCATAAGCCAGGCCGCACGCTTGTTTGCCACCTTAGCTATAGAAAAAAGTAAGTAGTTAATTTATAAAGAAAAAAAAATGTTGCCAACCAGTTTTTTTCGACTGCTCCATAGTATTCCGATAGATCCCTCCAACTTGTTGGATTAGTCAAGTCTATAATATCAATTATATTATTTTCATCGTCGTAATTCTTTAGATAAACACCTGAATTTACTTTAAAAGATATCACGCTTATTAAAAATATGGTTAATTGTGAATACATTTTCTTATTATCAAATAAATTGTTAATTCACTTTTTAGATAAAAAATCACACTAAACACTATATAATAATGAAACGTAAATACGACGTAACAGTAGGACGTAATGCTAGTTAAATTGTTAACAAACAGATCACTTATTCTATTAATATCACTAAAAAATTGTTAACTGTGTTTTTAATTAAAGAAAAAAAACTGTGATAAAGTTGCAACACTTTAGTAAGAAGAAAAATTACGCTTTCAATTATTATCACTTTAATATAGTTTTAAATAAAAACAATATAGCTTTATTAGCATGTAGACATTGACTGATCTCTTTTGAAGTTCAGAGCTAATACTACCTACCTCTATCAATTCTTTCATATAATATTTACATAATGACATAATATTGTTTTCTTTAGACATTCGATTGTTCGACCCTATTGTGATTGTAAATTGTTATTTGTCCATTGTAGCGGTTGTTATAATTAGTTTTGTCTTACCCTCGTACGTATAATATAATAATACAAGCCCGTCAATGTCCCACAGCTGGGCAACACTTTCTATTCGATGGAAGGCACGGGCTTAATGACTACGCCAGCCTACGGTGTATAGGCGATTTCAAACGACGTGAAGTACAGTTTTTTTAACGTAGCACGGTAAATTAATGATACCATACCTGATGGTAAGCACAGTGCAATCCAACAACATTGACATTGATGACCACCGAGGGATCTACAATCCATCGTCAATCACTCTTGTCACCAGTGTACAATACATTACCTTTTTAAGTAGGTAGTTTGAATTAATTCAACAAATAGTGTAATTAGGGAAGGCGGATTCAATTACAATTATATATATATATATATAGGATATACAATTCTATATATATACAATTCGCTTTACAGAGAAACTTACAGCTAAAGTTCAAATATTCCACTTAACCAACGATCTGAGGAAAGTAAGAAAAAATCACTATTCTCAAAATCTCTGGAAACGTCTAGAATGTGCTCGAAACATCGAGTAAGTAGTCAAAAGTTCGAGGAAGTATTACATTTACTCACACATATAAAGCTTATCGCTCCGACTGTGACATCAAACAATGGTCCAATAATAAAACACACCCCTTCTTTTAAAAACGATGAAGCATATATTATAAAGTTTAAGAACCTTCTAGTGATTATATAAACGTTTTATTTGTATATATCAACCATCATTGGTGTATTTCGCACCAATGTGTCCATACTCCATGAGCTCAGCATTGTACAGCGTCTATCGGCCGTAGTATAGTCGCGCTTACTACAGTACTTCGGACATGTGTCTAGGCGGGATAACGACTGCATAGAACGGCTGGTCGTGCAGGGAAGAGTGGAGGGAACTATATCGCGCGGCAGGTCACCTATGTGCTGGATTGACCAAGTAAAATCCGCACTGCGCCCGACAGTATACAAACAGAGAGAGATGGCGGGAGATCGTGCGGAGAGCTGTGTCCGCCTCTACCACCGACGTGGACGCCTCGGACGCCTCGCCCAAGAGCGAAATGACAGAGCAGAAGATATCAGCGAGCCGTATTCTGAAGCCAGTACATACAGTATTTGGCGGTTGAGTACCATAAGCGCTTGCTCCCAAGCCCGATAAAACTGTAAAAGCCGTCTGAGGCTCTAGGGACCTTATGCCAAACAGAGTAGTTAGAACGAAAAACAAAAAAAAGGAGTCAGAACAGTTCTGTTTTAGACAACGAAGTGGAAACAATAAGCGATAAAAAGGAAGAAATCTGCAAAAGGACCATAGAGGGAGATACTGTAAGTACAACCACAGTGTAACGAACAGCAGTATTGTGAGTTTGTTTGAATTGTTACGTAAAATCTAACAGCATTAGGTAAGTTCTCTAATGGCGTGACACAAAACGAGTTAAAATAGTGATAAGGTCGTACGAGTACGATACTAACGAGTCATAATCAATCAATGTATAATATAATCTCAATTTTATTTTATTGTTTGCGTAAAATTTATCAAACTAATTATTCGAAATCTCATTAAATATCTCAGATAATGTACCTACACATTATATGATTCCTTAATTGCGGTGACAATTGTATGCCTTAAATAAATTTATATAAGCTTATATACGTAATTAACATCTTCATAAGAAACTTTCTTGACGCCCGAGAAGCTTATTATACATATCATTTTTTTAAGAGTTTAACTTCTGTTATAAAGTGGGTGAAATTGTATTAAATAAAATTGTATATATTTAGCAAAAATTAACAGATAAAATTTTAATAGTCATGTATTTTATTGTACTTTAAAAAACACTGTCTGCGCGTGATTCATCGAAGATTAATTATAATCCTCTTTGTATAGATTAACTAGCAACCGCCTGCGACTTCGTACGCGTTTATTAAACTAGATATCTAAAAAAAATTACTAACACGGTAGATATCTTTATTAAACCCTTAATATCCTATTAAGTAACGTATTTACGTGGCCTGGTTTACAATCTTGTTTACAATTAATGTAATGTCCGTGTGTCCGTGATCTATGTGTTTGCGCATCGGTGACATGAACTTAAACTTTGTACAAATATTTTTGGCGCTTACATGAATATTGGTGTCAAAGTTAGATCAAAGTACAGTAGGTGGCGTGTCAGTCGATTCAACAAATGTTGTTCTTCATATAGTTTTCGGTGTTATAAATGTAAGTTTTCAGGATGCAACCCAAAGAAAGATCTATTTTTCATTATTACGCTCTTAAGTAGGGGTCTAAGTAGTCTTAAATCTAAAAAAATAAATTTGTGGAGTCATGTCCTACGGATTCATGCTTCGTTATTCCAATTTGGTTGAAACTTTATACAGTTGTTGTTGGCTATCGCGTAAAGGTTTCAAGTAATAGTACGATCAACATAGGTAAAATACGTGACGCCATAAGAAGCGTATTCTACGTATAATATCATAAGCGTATATAATAAACTCTTTATAATAGTAATATAGATAAAAGTTTGTACGGAATTATGAGGCAAACGGTGTCTTTAATCAAAATACAATAGATAAAGGATTTTTTAAAAAGAAATCAAGTTTAAGGTTTAAATCAAGGTTCAAATCAAGGTTATTATAAACTTATTAATCATTGTTATCTAAGAAACTTAATAACATTAATATCTACTCTACAGCACTCGGAATTTATGTAGCTTCCTATAAGTGAAAGAATTTTCTGAATTGCAACGGTAGTTCAGGAGATTATCCCCTATAATTTACAAACATATTCACAAACCTTGCCTCTTTTTAATACATGTTCGCATTAGCATAGGCATATACTCGTAAGGCACCGCATTTCAAAAAAAAAACAAAGTTGACAGAGTGTAGCTAAGTTATCGAATAATAATAAATGTTCAACTTTAGGGCCAATATAAATTTTGTTGTATACAAATACCGAGTGTCGTACGTTTCAACAAATATTCAATTGTAAATAATAACGGGAGGCTTACTGCCTTACATAACACAAAACAGCATCATTCAGTTGTATTACTTGTAATAAAATATCATAAAATCCGCTGTCGGTTACAAGCAACGGACTGGCACAATTCTGGTTGTCACTTCTTATATTCGCATACCCAAGATAGAACCATAATAGAACTGTTAGCGGTCGGACAGCTCGCTTATATAATCCGTTAAAAATGAGGGGTAGAAATTTCGAGAGTTGTTTTGACTGATAAGGATTTAAAACAAGAGGAAAGTTACCAGGCATGCTATTTTTAGAATTTTTTCTTTGTTTACGTTACTCGGAACGATAATGTTTCAATGTGTGCGTGTTCCGCGGATTTACGTGTTACGGCGTCCAGGTGCATTATCGCTGTCTACGAGATTATGCACGATGTTTGTAGATATATAATTTTAGATATTATAGTGTTTTTTTAAAGATCGTAACAATGTGGTCTTTGGTCCACGCAAGTCGTAACCCGTATTGCCGATCGGCCTCTCGAATTTTATTTTTCATCTTGTTCGTACATACAACACTCATAAATATCAACAAATTTAGAATCGATTGCTGACGAAACACTGATAATATCATATTAAAATTCGCAATCCTTTTAGAATTTAGATATACTAATAGAGCATTTGGATTAAATCTAAAACTTGATTGATAATTGTTGAATTTGTCTGATAAAAAATATACATATAGCGCGTGTTTGACGTTGTCGCTGTAGTGTCGTGGTTGATATGATCAAGCTACTATTATTGTGTCTGAGTGTTGGTTTAGCTACCGCACGTCGGTCGCCCAACGCCGACTACATCGACCAGTTAGCCAGCACTAGGCAAGGAAGGTACTCAAGCGATGTGTTGGAGGACGCCGCGCTAGATGTAGTAAGTACTGCAAATGTACCTACTAAATTAGTTTACTTAATACAATACTATGGGTCTAAACTTTAAACGAATGAAATTTTGCAATAAAGGTTTATATAACATAGGTAATCACTGAGAAAGAATTAAATTAAAAGAAGGTTAAATAGGGTGTTAAAATATAAATTTATCCTGAGGTATTGTTGAGTATTTTTGTTAATATACATTACTAATAAAAAGAGGTATGTAAAGATTGTGAGTATGTTTTTAAGGTAACTTCTTGAAATAATTAATGATCGTTTCTTAAAATTCCTTCACTATTAGAAAGCTGAATTATCCCTTAATGCTATTATTTATTCTTATTTTTTATATTGTAATTAACGTGAATGAAACCATGGGTGGTTGCTAGTGTTTTATAATTAGTAATGAATAGCTAAGGGAACATCAAAACGCGAAGATTGGAATGGCATGCCACTTGCATTCGACTGGATCGAATAATAAAAAGTTTGTTTATAGACCTGCTCCACTTCACCAATCAGTCACTTGTGGCATTTTCGTGATACATTTTGGTCTATAAGTGGAGTGACTTATAATAGTAGGAATTTTGATCTTATAAAGTTTTAGTAGTGGATTACTAGTGATTAGTGGATTACTAGTGATTAGTGGATTACTAGTGATTAGTGGATTACTAGTGATTAGTGGATTACTTGGATCACCAAATTAAGTAAAATAGGAAAACTGCGTTGATACTGCAGTTGAATTATTCTTCTATGGGAGTAAAATATTTGACACTGGCAAATACTTCTACGGCGACAGTAGAAGACAAAAAACACAATGTTTTAGTTATTCATGGCTTCTTTTCTTAGCGACTGTATTGTTTTAGCCCGGCCTCATAGCTAAATACGGTTATCCATACGAGATCCACAATGTGATCACTTCTGATGGATACATCTTGGAAGCTCACCGGATTCCTCATGGAAGAGATAACAACAATAAGCCTGATCCCAACAAACCTGTCGTATTTCTGATGCACGGTCTTCTGTCATCGTCCGCTGACTTCTTGGTGCTTGGTCCTGGGAATGCTTTAGGTTCGTATAATAAATTATACTGAGGTCGCGAACTGGACGACAGCGAGCGTCGCGGCGCGGCACAAGAGCAATGACGATGGCGCGGTGGCGGTGCGAGCGGCGGCATGCAGGACTTGATAAAATATATAATGAAGCTGTTCTCGACGATAGCGGCGCGGGCAGTGGAAAATAAACGAGCGGCGGATGTGCGTTGAAATAGTCATAGTGACGTCCTGTTGCTTACCTACGCCTATTTTTTAATAGACAAAGTTAAGAGATGTTATTGTACATAATGACCATAAAATAGAATTATAATTAATATATATTATTGGAGGAAAGAAAAAAATAATTGGACGAAGTACTTATTCAGATTTCGTCTTTGGCCTTCGTAATTTCATTGAAACTTGCCTTTTTGCTTTCTTTGTTTGTAGTAAGGGTTTACCTCTGTTTTTGTTTATAATAATTCGTAACGAATAAAAGAACTACTATAAAAAAGGTCACGTCGCAGTATCGTTATAGTGCATTTTCTCGTCACGTCATTTCAACGCCGCAGATCGAGCGATCTAGTAGGTAGCTGGCATGGCGTCGACAACAGCCCACAGCTTCGACGCGCTGCCGTCTCCGCCGCCCGCACCGCGTCCGCGCCGCGCCGTTTACTCCTCGGCCGCGCCGCAATCCCACCATAGATAATTAACTAATATTAGGACACCCAATGTCTAGTTCGTGGCCTAGCGTTGTCCACGCTAGCGCAACGCGTCTTGCGGTTGCGATAAGTGGAGAGATAGTACGAATTAAAATGAGTATTTTAAAACTACACTGAGATTAGGGCGGTCAGAATACGCAAGCAGACTCTGATGCAATCTGCTGGAAAAAAATCCAACTTTGCGATGGCTATGGTATAAGTTTTGCATAATATTTTGCATGATTTTTTAAACTTGTATCAGTTTTAGCGATATCTCAATAAAAATGCCTGGTTGTATTCATGGCTGATCGAATATGGCATATAAGATTAGTAAATTAAATACACTGGTGTAATTCTATCATTTCCATGTTATTAAAATAAAAAACAAAATTATAAGTTCATTGAAAAAATATATGTTTGAAACTAATATGTGATTTTACGATGTCTTAGGGTTGGATTTTAGATTAGGGGAAAAGGGGTCATGGGAATAACTTAAGCAAGAATCGCTAAAAATCTGAAGTTATTCATTTAAACACATTTTTATTACTGCAACTAATAATGTATCAATCTGAATCAGTTTTTTAAATGTTGGTATCATACTTTGGTTATAATTACACTTAAGAAAAAACTACTTTGACCACCATTGCCCTGACATGAGGGTAATTCCAGGTTTCCATTCGAAACATTACCAGGAACCATTCCAGGTTCTCATCCGTTTCATCGGGTGTTCCCCAAGGATCGAATCCCGAGCTTCTATTATTTAATGGTTACTTAAGTGACATAGGTTCTTGCTTACAATATGCAAGGTTTTTTATGTACGCTGATGACACTAAAATATTTATGCCAATATGTGCTTTCGATGACTGTAACAAAATTTAAACAGACTATGCGAAGACTGGTCACGTAATATTTTGGATCTTAATGTGACCAAATGCCTGTGCATTACATCATACACGCACAAGAAAAATTCCCCTAAATATAATTATAGACTCAATAATATAATAGTTTCCAGTGTGTCATGCGTTAGGGATCTAGGAATATATCTCGATCATAAATTGTCATATGTAGATCACTATGAATACTTTGCTCAGAAATCTTATAGAATGTTAGGCTTCATAAGTAGATTATCGGTTCCTTTTAAAAATAATTCATCTATTAAAGTTTTATTTTGTGCTTATGTAAGAAGTATTTTGGAATTTGCCTCTCAAATATGAGCTCCTTTTTATAATATACATAGCCGTAGAATTGAGAAAATTCAAAATCATTTTTTGAAGATACAGAGATGTCGCTTTTGTCGGCGGACATAAATGAAAACCTACGGGAGTTGGGTATGTTAACCTTGGAACAAAGTCGTTTGGTAGCTCATTTGATGTTCTTATATAATTTGATAAATAAGAAAAGCAACTGTTCATGTCTGTTAGAACGAATTGGTCTAAGGTCTCCAATAAAACATACCCGGATCTTCCACGAACGCATAACTACGACCAATTATGCCCGTCATTCAGTGTCGATAAGGTGTACACACACATAATATGAAGGCAGATAATTTAGACGTATTCTTTGATAGTAATGCAGCGTTTAAAAGAAAAGCGATTGATATTATTCAGACTTTGTTGATTATATATGTAATTATTACATATTATATTACAAAGTAAAAAGTAAGTGTGGTTACATATATAATTACAGGATATTTTCTCGCGGAAGCTGGCTACGACGTGTGGTTCGGCAACGCACGCGGCAACCACTACTCCCGTCGCCATAGAACTCTCAACCCTGATAATAGATTTAATCAAAACTTCTGGAGATTCAGCTGGGATGAAATAGGAAACTATGATTTACCTGCCTTCATTGATTATATCCTGGAAAGGACTGGACAAGAGAAGCTTCATTATATTGGCCATTCTCAGGGTGGCACCACTTTCCTTGTGTTGAATTCTTTAAGACCTGAGTATAATGATAAGTTCATATCATTCCAAGGCTTGGCTCCGGCTTCATTCTTTACAAATAATAAAAATCCAGCTTTTAATTCTTTGGCACCCATGGAAAACGTTCTTGAGGTAAATATAAATTTTTTTGCTAACAATCTGCAAAATTGGTCTTCAGATTTTGTTTTCGTTTTACGACTATTGTGTTTTTTAGAAATTTTATTTTGTTATTTCGGTACAATTTGAATTTTAAGTGCATTAAATTCAAAAGTAACTTATCTAACTTCACTTTTACGGTTCGCTCCAAAAAGTCCACAAAGGATTTTAGTGTAATAGACACCTGTTAACCAAGGCATAACCGTTATATTATCGTAACCATATGGAATCACGATGAGAACTTGAACTTTTCAGAACGCTGCATTCGCGATGGGTTTTGGTGAGATTTTTGGCGACGACGATTTCTTTGAATGGTTCTCCAACAGATTCTGCAGCCCAGGCTCCGCTTTCCAGTCTCATTGCGAGAGCGTCACATCTGGTCTCACGGGATCGGAGAACATTAATTCAGTTAGTATATAACACCGCGTCACATGAATAGGACCAGCATATTTTCCTTTGCTATCTAAGATATCAGGCAAAATAAGTATATAATAATGATACGTATAAACATCTTTAGGCACGTGAAGCTTAGCTAGAAACAATTGAACTTCTTAAAACTTAGCGAGTCTTAGTGACAGTGCCGGTAGGTAATTATGACGCGTCACTTGAATACGACCATTAAATAAAACACAAAAAATTTTGCTATTGAATAATATTTATTTAAACAAATATTGATTAATAATTAAGGCTTTTTCCCTTTTTTTGAATTAAATCAAAAATCCTAGACGGCATTGAATCATAAAGACTTCTTATGTATTTAATCGGCAGTTTACTCCAACACTTTTTTATACTCTTCTCGAGATCTTGCTTATTGTTATATTGTTTACCATTCTTATAAAGTTCACGTGACAACCACCCCCATACATTTTCTATTATATTTAGGTCGGGGGAGAGTGATGGCCAGTCGAGAACATCGATATTATTTTGTTGAAACCATTGACGGACATCATGTGCTCTGTGAATGCTGGCATTATCATGTTGGAAAATGAAACTTTTATCATCTGTGGCACGGCTAAATTTACATATTTCTTTTTTTTAAAGATTAATGTAGCTTCTAGAATTTTGTCTACCTTGTATCACCACTAAATCAATCGGTCCGTTGTATGATATTGCACCCCAGACCATTACTGAGCCTGCATCATTTCGCCGACGCGATAAAATGATTTCATTTTTTCGTAAATCATGAAAATAGTAAGAATACCCGTCAGGGCCATCCAAATTGAATTTTTTTTCATCACTAAATATAACTTGATACCACTCTTTAGTCCAATGCATATTGTTTCGAGCAAGCTGAAGACGTTCCGTACAGTGATGTTCTTTTAAACATGGCTTTCTCTTCATTTTCAAGCGTTTTAAATGTGGACAGTTGCGTATAATCCTTTGAACAGTCCTCACAGATGCTTTAGTTCCAACATTATGGGCCATTTGCCTGGCTGTTAGCGTAGAATTCGACGCTTCACGTAATATTGCTCGGCGCTCTCTTTCAGTTGTAGCGAACTTCGTTCGGCCTTTGAATTTCTTACCATAATTTTCACGATCATCAAGATTATTCTAAAAATTATCTATTATAAAAATTATTCTATCGTCACTACTTGATGTTGTTCACACTCAAATATGCATAATACGTATGCACTGTGCCGTTTTTGTTTTACAACTGAGCCGCGCAGAGGGGGGGAAGTCATTGGTCGTATTTAAGTGACGCGACACGTTACCTATGTAAACATCGTTCGCGGTCACACTCGGCGTTTAAGAAGTTCAATTGTTTCTAGCTAAGCTTCACGTGCCTAAAGATATTTATCCGTACCATTATTATATATTTATTTTGTCTGATATGTTAGATAGCAAAGGAAAATATGCTGGTCCTATTCATGTGACGCGGTGGTATAATCTTTTATAGCTTACTATACTAAGACAAAATTATTCTGGCCTTTGTCGTCGAAATAATTATTACCAGTAAATATCAATGAGCAGAAACTAATTCCAACTTACAAGAAAACATGAAACACGACTTTAATCTAAGTATAGCGTTTCGTACTTTTTAAATACGATGTTGGCTTACGTAAGAGAACGATGTAAAGAACGTCAGTTTTTTTTAGGTATTGTAAAGAGAAAATGTTTATTTTAATAAATGTATAGTAATATTGTACCAGCCTGTAAGTGTCCCATTTCTGGCCTTTTTTTCGAGAGAAGGCACGGGCTTAATTATAACGCCAGCCTATGATTTCCACATCAGAGTAGGTGAAGATCAAATCAAATATAAACTGAGTGTTGTTCCGGGAAATTCAGATAGGGCGATTATTCCGATTGTTCAATCATATAATTGTGGAACACATAAATTAATTACCGATAATAATTTCAGACAATGATGCCGCTTTTCTTGGGTCACGCTCCGGCTGGTGGTTCCGTCCGTCAAGTCGCCCATTACGGTCAAGTTTTACGCTTCGATGCATTCCGACGATACAATTTCAACATCTTGACAAACCTCTCCGTCTACGGACGAGTTAACCCTCCAGAGTATGATTTATCGAAGGTCACCGTACCCGCTTACCTCCACTATGGTCTGGCCGATACTTTTGTCGACTACAGAGATATTTACTTACTATCGGAGAAGCTTGGGAATACGATAGGCGTGTTCCAAGTGGAAGATGTGGGATGCGGTCACTTGGACTTCATTTGGGGAAAGAACGCAAAATCATTTTATGATACGTTATTGGAATATATGAAACACGCTGAAAGTCTGTAATAAAGACTGGTTTGTGTACCTAACTATTCTTTGGCAGGGACGATTATTTTCACAAATATAACTTTTTATAAATCAGATATTTATTTTATTGGATTGGCGCAGTAGATACATTCATCAGTGCCAATGTTGTATTTCTATCCAGGAAGTAAACTTTGAAGTAATCGTTTCTTTTTTTTTATACTCGTAGTATGAAGTGAGTACACAAATATTCAGTCCACTGTATACTGCAGCCTGTAGTTATTTATAATCAACCTCAGCGTACAGTCTTAACTGAGGCCGGTCATTAATAGGTTGCTCATACTCTTCAAGACCGAGTTGAAACGGCTCATGTGCCTGTGTTTGTTGCTAACCGTACCCTTGGGACCGAAATACAATTTTGTGGGCAGTTCTGCTTTGTGGTGGAAATAGGAGTAACGGTGATGCTTCCGCAATCGAATCTTGTATAGGTCATACCAATCTTATAATAGACTCCTATTCATAAACATAAGACTCTTTGTTTTTCAATCCTAGACATAGTTAATTTTCTAAGCCATTGTGCAGGTCATCAAATACACACTTACAGAAGAATTACACTCACTGTGCCAGCGTAGAATTCGGTGTATGGTAAACGGTGATTTAAAAAACCGTTTGAAAAACAAACTCTAATGGGTGAAAATAAGGTTTATGGTTTTTTTTATAGATATTACGTGAATTTCAAAAATTAGAGTTCTAAAAATTTGTAGGTAGAGGCTCAGTGTATATTAAAATTAATAATTTACTAATAATGTTTTATTACCTGTAATAAAATTACTGATTTGATACATGAATACATATTTGTTAATAAAATACACTGTACTTGTTCTATAAAGAAATACAATGTAATTATGCTATTAGTTTTTAGTTAAACAATAACGAAAGATATAAATAAAAACATTGAAGTTAGACATTTTATCTACTTGTTTTCATTTTTATCGAGCAAATTTTCATAACGGCTCAATCTACTTCAATGGCACTTTCATAGCCAGACAGAGGAGTTTGCAAGAACTTGTAGAGATTTTTCTTTTCAAGCTGACCATAGTGTTGGCCAGGATGCCTTAACAGCTTCACTGGGCTTGTGGGCGAGCGCAGAAGGCACTCAGCCGAGGAAAACGGGCAACAAGCGCAAGGGTGCCTAAGTGGCCGACCTCGGCTTGGGCTGTTGCAATCATCGCGATCTAGCTAATTCCTATCCGAATACGATCTAGCTTACTACACATGTATGCATGTCTCTTGCCTTCTGGGAGGAAGGAAGAAACAAGCGTAACATGTATTTAGTAATCTGTCAATTTGGTCTAACTCTAACTAGCCAAAAAAAGAATAAAAAGGTCCCTTATAGAACCTATGTACGTGAGTGGAGTGCAGGTGTGAAGTGCAGTGTTATGAGTGTATGTTGGTAGCTAGTGAATGCAGTATCACTGTATCGCGCGAGCAGCAAGCTTGAAGGTTCCATAACGGAGGATCGGACCTAGGCTCAAGTTGCTGCAGGAGAAGGCGGTCGTGACATGTGTGCTGGAGCGAAATTAGCCGCCCGCCCCCGGCGGAACAAGCGGTGATTACGTGGGCGTGGGCGCAAACACGCTTGGACGGGCGGGTATGTCGCATTCGCTACCGTGATTTTATCATCGGGGTCTGATAGTATATCGCGCGGGCGTCTATATTTATTTGACATCCGGATGTCTAGATCGGGATTGTAAATCGTGGCTGGTATTACTAGTGGGTTCAAATGCTTCGACGTTTTTTCGAAATAACTATTAAACTATTAAAATACTATAAGTAGTTCCATATCTTTGTTCTAAAAATAATTTCACTAATTGAAGACTATGTTCATCGTGATGGTTATAGGCTGTTTAATTTTTATTGAGTTTTATTGTAATGAATATTAGAGATCACGTGTAAACCAAGTCGGAAAAATATGCCGTTTGTCTGCTGTATCGGCAAGCATTGATCAAACTGTTTGAAAAATATACATGCAACGATATTGTTTAGCTTTTTTCTTATTTAATTAGTTTAGTTTATATAGTTATTAGCTGTCTCTGTAAAACTATTTCGATCAATATCAGATAAATAGCTACATAGACCTTAAAACGATAGTTTTTTTCTTTTACGCATTATTATTTTGAATTGACGCGTAAACGCTCTAAGCATATTCTATAAAACGAGTTGGTTTGTACAGTGTACAAACATTATTAGAAGTGAAACTTGAAATTTGAAATTGAAGTAAAATAACCTAAACTTTCGTCACACAAAAAGGTTCCGGATCTGAATATCAAAGCCTTCCCATAAAAAGTTTCACTTCAAAAATCGTTTACGTATTTGTCCTATGTCTCGTAAATTGAACTAAAAGTTATTTACGGATGTTTTTCAATCTACTTACCATCTATAAAACACCTTTTATGACACTTGTACGCCAACTGTACAAAGTTCCAACTCAATCGGATGAACTAAGCACTCACACATAGGACATGAACACACAAACATGAATTCATTAGATATTATGAGGTTATATGAACGCGCATGAAGCCAAGGGCGATTGCTAGTATTGGACTATAATTTTTTGGAAATAATTTTGATGTACAGAAATAACACGTCTACAGATTTATTAGAAATAACAAAAAGTGTTTTCAAAATGATTGAAGGATAAATTTATATGGGTACATATTACATAATGGTTCCGTATTAATTGTTACTTATTTATTTATATTTTCAAAAAGAAAATCATTGCTAACTCAACATACTTAACGTGCGAAAACCAGAGCCACTGGCGTTTGCATTTTGAAATTATGATAGGGCTTAAGATTGAGATAATTGTTTATATAGTGAACGGATAGAAGTCCTTGTAATTCATTGATGTAATCTTGAAAATTTTAGAATTTGCAAACATTTTACAATCGAGATATCCTGACAATTTGTCGATTAAATTTAATACTGATTGATAATTACTGACGTCGTTTGATAAAATTGTGTTTACAAAAAGCCTGTACTAAACGGTGTGGCGGCAGTATCGTGGGAGGTATGATCAGTCTGTTAGCGTTGTTGTGTCTTAGCGTTGGTTTAGCTTCTGCTCGTCGGTCGCCCAACGCCGATTACGTCGACCAGTTAGCGAATAGTCAGGAAAGGTACTCCAGCAATGTGCTGGAGGATGCTAGGCTTGATGTGGTAAGTATTTTTATACAACTAAGATGGAAACAAGCATACGGTGTGTATGTACGTACGTAAGCGTTGACACTATAACTAGCGTGTTGTCGACTTTGAACTCCTTTCCCCAAAGAGCTCTGGGAACCCTACTCACCACAGGAACACAATAATAATAATAATGATAAAGCTTTATTTAATTCCATGCATAGCTATGCATATTGAATATTAAATTACATTACATTTGATAAACTAAGATGAATTTGGTTTCAAATTATAAATTATATTTTGCTTAATTAATTGCTTTGATTACCAACTACCTAATTATTTAATGCATGGGCCCCGTTCGGGTAAAAGCCTACCCCAAGGAATGCCATTCTTCTCTGTCATTACCTTTGTCTAGCCAACTTCCGCCCGCGCACGCTATAATTTCGTCTGCCCATCTGGCTCTTGGTCGATCTCTTGATCTGGTGCCTTTTGGCCCAGACCACGTTACTGACCGTAAAGTCCATCTATCGTCCTTATAACGGGCTACGTGACCCGCCCACTTCCATTTAGCCTTCATTGCGAAAGATAAGGCATCGCATACTTTTGTCCTCTTTCGAATGTCAACGTTCTTTACCTTACCGAATGTGCGAATATTTTGCACATAAGCAATGATGGCTCAGTGGTAGTGTGTACGACTTCGCGTCGATTGACGTGAGTTCGAATCTCTGCAATGAGCCTGAGCTTTCGTTGAAGAAAAACGTCGTGAGGAAACCATAGCATGGTCGTAGGGTATTTTCTAATGCCCGCCTGGCTAGCTACCACCCTCAAGTTGAAAATCTGTCGCCAAGCACCAATAGGTGTGTTCCGGCAGCTGCACTTGAGAGCCAGTCTTCTACTAGGTTTAGAGTGTTATCATCCTGGGCCACATCGTCCTTAACATCAGGTGAGATTGTGGCAACTACGCCAAAACCTATGACGTTTAAATAAATATAGATGGCGCCTTTTAGATGTTAATTGAATATGTTTTCTATCCTATTGTTTATGTTTGTAACGATTTAATGTTTTTTTTTTTTAGATTAATTATACCATTATATTTTTCGTCAATAGCGGGAAAGAAGCTTTAAAAAGATGTTCGAATAATTAATTTTGACTAAGAATTAAGGGAGATTTGACGTTGCCACAAATGCTATTTGTAAATCTGTAATATATTCTTTCAGCCTGGCCTCATAGCTAAATACGGCTATCCATACGAGATCCATAACGTGATAACTTCTGATGGATACATCTTGGAAGTTCACCGGATTCCTCATGGAAGAGATAACAATAATAAGCCCGATCCCAACAAACCTGTCGTATTTCTGATGCACGGTCTTCTGTCATCGTCCGCTGACTTCTTGGTTCTCGGTCCTGGGAATGCTTTAGGTATGTTTAATACTTCATACATTTTATAATTGTTCCACAACTGGGAGTAGGCCTCAAGAAAAGACATGGGTTCTTAAATACTACTACATCAGATCGTTAAGTTTTGGCCATTTTAAACACAAGGAATACTACTTTCTTCGTTTTATTATCTTAAAAAAGGGTAGTTCTTATAGTTATTCGCCTTCAGCTGATTTAAAAAAATCCTTCGTACATATCCAAGCATATCCCTTCGAATATTGGATCATTTATTTACGGTCATAACATCTATGAACATAGGATGTTATTGAGGTCAAATGAAAACCAGGAACATGCTGAATAATGGACACTTTACGATCTTAATACCTTTGTTATCAACAATTGTAATTTCTTGTATTATTTTAGGGTATTATCTAGCTGAAGCTGGATACGACGTTTGGCTCGGTAATGCCCGTGGGAACTTCTACTCCCGCCGACACAGGAGACTCAACCCCAATTCCATATTAAGTCAGAATTTTTGGAGATTCAGTTGGGATGAAATAGGAAACCATGATCTACCTGCCTTCATCGATTATATACTGGAAAGAACTGGTCAAAAGAAGCTTCATTATATTGGCCACTCTCAGGGCGGCACCACTTTCCTTGTGCTAAATTCTTTGAGGCCTGAGTATAATGATAAGTTCATATCGTTCCAAGGTTTGGCCCCTGCATCATATTTTCCATACAATAAGAATCCAGTTTTCAACGCCTTGGCACCATTTGAAAGTGTTATTGAGGTAAGTGGTAGTATATAGTTCTTCTTATATATAATAAAACGTATCTTTTTATTATAACTAGTTGTGCCCCATGATTTCACCGATGTTTAATTTATTTCACCAACTCTCCAATGAGTTGGCGACGCGGTAACTTGTTTAGCCTATCGCTGTTCACATTCCGTACTTGCCTAGAGCTTTCCAGATTAGGTACTTGACGTTTAAGGTAACTGCTCCGCTCCTTATAGTCGTAACTTGAAGTTTTATAGCCAGAATCGTTTCTAAATAATCGTCTATAAATTGCAAAATATGTTTTCAAAGCCGACAGGTAGTTCCTGTGATTAGCGCGTTCAAACATACAATCAAACAATCTTTTAAGCTTTATAATATACTAGCAAACCGCCCTGGCTTCGCATGGTTAGCAGAGTAATACATATAACTCTATTGGTTCACGCCGTAAAGCTCCCAGCCGGCATGATTTTTCCGAAATTTCCAAACAATCATAGTCATAGCCAGCCAGTTTACATAAAACCATAATGAATTTTACACCTAAACCTTCCTCATGAATCACTCCGTCCATTGATGAAAATCGTAAGAAAATCCGTTTGGTAGATTTTGAGTTTATAGCGTTCATACAGATAGACACACAGATACGGCGGGGAACTTTATTTTATAATATGTATAGACTATTTAGCCCGGCACACGTTGTTCTGTCCTTTCCAGTAGTTTATATCTCGACCACAGCTCCACCTATCGGATCAGATCATAATATATTTACAAAACAACGTCTCAATATAAAAGTCCTAAAAGTTATAGAATCACTAACAGACGCACACAAGATTTATGACATAAATTCTATCGAAGTTAAATGCTACTTTTCATTGATCATTTTGAGCGTAGATATGAAGATATTTTTATTCTCATAATAGTGCATAATAAAGTTAATAGAACCCGTGCAAGGTAAATCTGTCCAAACAAATAGCTCAACCATTCGTGCCACAAAGCGGCAGTTTTTGCGATACTCTGTTCTGGTTTGAAAGATGCAATTAGGAACACGTACTACCCGCGAGACGTTCTGACTAACAACACTTCATAGCTATCTATCGACCTTTGAATTATTTCTAATGCAAGATAGTCATGAAATGCTATGAATGAAAGTTTACCACTAAGTCGACTGCATTTGTACAAAAGAGGTATAAAATCAGTGGATAGTTTAAATTAGAAGTAAGGTGTTAGAAAATTTAGATAAATCATAAAATATCTAAGCAAACATTATAAGTATTTCTACTCTTATCTTAAAAAATGTTAATGTTATCGTAATAGATAATCAAATGAGATTGTGGTAAAAATTAGGATTATTAGTAAGTAAGTACAAAATGTATGTATGTATGTTATCACTTACGTATATAATAGACGTAAGTTATAACACTTACGTCAAAACCAATTGATAAAAATCAATTATGTTCTAAAGCATCAAGAATAGATTTAATAGATTGATGATCAGATTCCTCAGTTTAACACGTTATATTCTTCGCTTGTATCATCATCTGACATTAAATGAGATTGCTTTATAGTCAGAGCAAAAAGAGTACATCACATAATGAATTCAATTATCAGATACAATTAAATTGATGGCAATAGATAAATCATAAAGAAGTCGCAAAGGTATCTTATTATAGGTAGTTTTCCCGTTATTTTATGTTCTTATTACATTATTGATTATACAGTATCTTTTATCAATAGCTTGGCCCGTGTTTTTAACAAGTACCTTCTCCTATTTAACACGTAACTTGAAACTAAAACTTGCCCAAGTTGTTGCCAAGTTCGAGTGCGGAAACAACACCGTTCAATTAACAGTCTGGAATTTCTGATACACGTAAGCCGTTCTAACTCTGGATTAGCAATCAATTCTCTTTCTATCCTTCTCTGTATATCCACTAACATAAAATTTTTAATACTTCAATTACTACAAAGGTAAACATTTTTTCACATAAAAAAAAGATCAGGTTTTTTCCGGCTGTACTTGTATTACAAAGTGTATAAGAGCCTACTTAGGGTCTAAAATAAATAAGGAACTTTTTGGGTTTGTTTTGGTTATTATTTATTTATTGGCCACAGGATTTTAGTTTTGCAGTGCCTATAGTGATCACCGACACCGACAAACCGACAGTGTTTATAAATAATACAAAAAAAAATTCTTATCAAGGCACGTATTTATAATTTTATCATAAATTCGTTTTGATTATATATCTTTAAAGATTGCAGTAAATACGGGATTTAGTCACGATGACATTGCAATGGAAGATAAAAATACGTAGGTCACTGACAACTTTAGAATGTTTCGAAGTTTGACTTTGAATTTTAATAATGTTTTGACTTTATAAGCCACTGTTGCCAATTACGATATCGAAGAGTCTGGCTGGAGTGTGGGCTATCAGAGCGGGGCGAATTCACACTGATCGAATTCTGAACTGCTATCGACCAAACCTATTTAGTAGTTACTATCACGGTCGGTGGCCGGTGGGGTGGGGGTACGCAATATTGTCATTTTTTTGTTATCTATTAGCCTATATTGCATGTGAAACTGGCTAAGTTGTTTGAAATATATGGCTACTTGTAATTCGTAATAATTCTAAAATTAAGGGTTTTTGTGAATAAATATACGTTTGGTCATGTTGTACCGGACGCAATATCTTTGTCCTCCTTCGTTGAAAATCTAAACATTATGTGGTACGATAGTCATATGACTAACATAGAGAGAGTTTAGAAAACTAACAAAATCAGATTTGCGAGAAAACGCTGATTAGGTGTTTTTATTTTTTCAACGAACGCTGCAGTAAGCTTTCACTTACAATAAAATATTTTGTCAGTGTTTTATATAAATATTGTACAATGATACAGTGATTTTCTTTTGTGTCTGTTACTGAGACTTCGGCTCTTTGAAAGGATGTTTAGTTTTTCAGTTTCTGACGTTTTGAAATTTAACTGTAGTTACCTGTTTTATTTACTATGCACTAAGATATCAGAGCGTGGGTAAGACCAAAAAACGCATAGTACTTGTAGTATATAGTACTTATAGACTTTATGCCAAAGCGATAAAGTCTATTTCGATAAAAGTATAACTATCTAATTCTACGGCAGCGATATATCCTATTTGATATTTTGGCTATCATTATTTGATTAGTGACCACATAAATAGATTACAAGTGGTAGAAACTATGCTAGGTTTAACTGCGAAAGCGTTACTACCAAACCTAGACTAGACTCCTGTTATTGACTGTTCTCAGCTAGGACTGTGGTCCTTTTTATTGATATATTTATACATATAGCTTTAGACCGCACTGAGTACTTCACACTAGATAGATTGACTAAATATTTGCTGTTTCTGTGTTGACTGAAACCATTTTTTTTTCAGTCAGCCGCCTTCTCAAACAATATGGGGGAGATCTTCGGTAATAGAGCGTTCATGACGTGGTTCTCCAGTACCTTCTGCAGTGATGAATCCACTTTCCAGTTAATGTGCTTGCACATTCTCTCTAGTATCACGGAGTCAGAGAATTTCAATACAGTTCGTATATTATCCATATATATATATAAATTATATATTAAGAATTCGGGTATTTCTAGGCCTGTATGTAACAAGATGAAGTATGGTTTCTAATGTCCAATGTTTCTAAAAAAATGTATAATATTAACATAATTTACAAGCTAGAAATTAAAAATGTAAGTTAAAGAGTAAGTAAAAAATTAACGATAATCTATTGATGTGAGTTCAAATATAAAAAAAAATAGAACAACAATAGATACTAGTAAAAATAGTAAAGAAATACTTTAATACCCTAAAATCTTAAAAAAACACATCTTAATATAGATTCAATAGTTATATTTTCATCGGTATTTTTACACAATGATTAATTTATAGACAATTCTGTATTTATACCGGCCCCAATCATTGATTTCTGATAAGTTTACTGGCTTATCCCAAAGCGTGATGTGCCAAACTAAGCGCTGTAAATCATTATGACGGATTTTCCATCATGTGTAAGTATATACTGGTTTGAATCCAGTCAGAGTACCTTACAATCCGACCTCACAAACTTTGTTGATCAGCGATTGTTAAAACGTGATCCCACTTCTGAAATTTAAGTAAGACCATTCCTCTGATCCATGTCAGTTATAACTCTCAATATTGGTGTATGTATTCTCCAATATATTCTAATTGTACGAGATATTTATAAAGAGTATTAATTCCAGACGATGATCCCGCTCTTCTTAGGGCATTCTCCGGCCGGTGCGTCCATCCGCCAAGTCGCTCATTACGGACAGAGCATACGTTTCGACACTTTCCGTCGATACAACTACAACTTCCTAACGAACCTCTCCGTTTATGGGCAAAGGAATCCACCGGAATATGACATGTCGAAGATCACCGTACCCGCCTACCTCCACTATGGTCTCGCCGACAGCTTTGTCGACTACAGAGATATTTACTTACTATCGGAGAAGCTTGGAAATACGATAGGCGTGTTCAAAGTAGAGAGGCCGACCTTTAATCACATAGATTTCGTATGGGGTGGTGACGCAAAACAGTTCTACGTTACGTTGTTGGATTACATGAGACACGCCGAAAGTTTGTAAAATGTAATATATGTATGTATGGTTGTATGTATGTGTGTATGTCTGTAGGGTTTGTAATAAAATTTAACGCTATGAATTAAATTATAAATATATATACATAATTATATCAATAGCATTTTGTTTTTTCTGAAAATGTCCTTTCCAGCGAATACATATATGAATTCTGTACACGCGAGAAGTTATAATTAAAAAAAAAAAAAAAACCAAAAGTTTATCCTGCATGCCAACATCATAAAATTAATTTAACATAGACTGGATTAAAATAATCGTACATCGTACAATTATTTTTAACACAATCAAAAATTAATTAAAGCAGATAAAATAAATTCGCATTATTATCATTGATATCTATTGTCGCGCTTCCGTCACATGATTCGCTTTTTTTTTCTTTTTTTTTTTTTTCGAAGTAATTATACTGTTAGCCTTTTGGGGCCCTGGAGCCTTTGCGGTTTTTACAGCTTTACCGGGCTTGGAGGCGAGCGCTTAAGGCACTCAGCCGCGAAAGCGTTGCAATAATTCCGAGAGTGCCAAAGTGGCCGGACCTCGGCTCGGACTGTTGCGCGTATGCAAAGAAGTCGCGATCTGGCTAATTCCCTATCATTCCAACTAAATTAACTATACATATATACATGTTTCTTCCCCCTGTATTTAGTGATCTGAAATTTTTTGTCTAAACTAACTAGGCAAAAAAAGAAAAAAGGGTTCTTTACAGAACCTATGTACCTATGTGTCGTGTGTATAATGCAGTGTCATGTGTGTCTGTGAATGTAGAGTCACTGTATCGCACGAGCGGCTGCTTGGCTCAAGGGCTCCATTCCAATGGATCGGACCTAACATAATGCGGGTTCTCAATTTTATCCTCTACTAGCTGTGCCTGCGACTTCGTCTGCGTGGACTTCAGAATTGGGTCTTTACCAGGATAAAAAGTAACCTATGTCTTAATCCGGGTTTTAAGTTGTCTGTTTGCCAAATTTCATCTAAATCCATTTAGCCGTTTTCGCGTGAAAACGTAACAAACAAACATACATTCACATTCATAATATTAGTATAGATTAAGGATTAGTGAGGATTAAAAGCGACAAAATAAAGTACGACTGCAATTATTATTTTTATTCAAAATGTGTGTCTGCTGATACAGTAGATATAATACTATAGATGTAATACGTTCGATAAAATAATGAAAAATTAGGAAAAGCCAATTTTTTTTAAATATAACACATCACTGCTCCAGTTTGTAAGCATACTACAATCCAAAACCTAAATAGAGTCACTGAGACGAGGTTTTCACCATGTACCTACATGGTGGTCGAAACCCAGATAGCTACAAATCCTACCATCCTGCTTGACTTCTGGATATACATGGGCCACACAGGTTGATCCTGGATCGTGACACGCCTAAGCGGTCTAAGTGGTCGCGATTCAGTCAGCAAGCAATAATGGCTCAAAGTAATTATTCTCCTGATAAGGGCAGGATAATGATGACTTAAAGCGTAAATTTTAGTTTTTTTTTTACTATTTAAACTCTATTATATTTTATGCCACGCATTTTAAAAGCGCCCGTTATTTGGAGCCTTATACGGTTTCTTATCAAGATTTTTTAAATAATGGTTCATAAATAACAATACGTACAGACTGATAGGCATTAATCAGTTTGTTGACATTCAATAATGCTAATAAACAATGGTGAAAAGGTTATACAAATAAAACATTATTTTTTGTAAATCTCACACATTTATTTACGATAACACCAACGTGCGGGTATTAATATATAGATAAAATCATTAATAATACAATTATCATAAATAGATAAAGTCTTAAAACAAATAACACACAAGCGACGATGACTCAGTGGTAGAGTATACGACTTCGCGTCGATTGACGTGAGTTCGAATCCCTGCAATGAGCCTGAGCTTTCGGTGAAGGAAAACATCGTGAGGAAACCATAGCATGGTGGTCGGGCATTTTCTAATGCTCGCCTGGCTAGCTACAACCCTCAAGTTGAAAATTTGTCGCCAAGCACCAATAGGTGTGTTCCGGCAGCTGCACTTGAAAGCTAGTCTTCCACTAGGTTTAGCGTGTTGTCATCTTGGGCCACATCATCACTTAACATTAGGTGAGATTGTGGCCACTACGCCAAACCTACAACGATAAAAAAAAAAGAAAGAGGAAGAGTAAATCAAAGTTTGTTTGATTGTAACTGTTAGATTACTTTAGTATTGGTGCATGGTTATTACTGAATAAGATTTTTATCTCCACTCAATATATACAGATTGTTAAAAAACAGATGATAGTTGGAGAGAAAGTACCCTAAATATTGATGATGGCAAATTTTACTGAAAGGAAACATTCCTTTGTTTTTAAAAACAAGTAAAATTGCGTTCAAAGATTTTTCGTAAATGGCTTGTCTCGGCCGGGAAACGAACGGGGTAAAAACCGAAAAATAACATGCTGTACTTTTATTATACCAATCGATAGGGTCAATGGTAAGGTCATAAATTATATTTTTGTAGATCTACTATTTTAACAATATTAGTTTTTTAACTACAATTTAAAAAAAAAATGATAAACCTATCTCTTCTGGATGACTAGGATGTTTTCCGAACCCGGTGGTAGTGTATAATTGACATTCATAAGTACCTCCTCAGGGCCTAAACTGAATAAAATACATTTGATTTTAACGCCAATTTCATACTTAACCCTTCTGGTACAATAATATATATATATATCTGTATGTTATATATCTGTATATTGTATATTTATTTATACTCTACGAAGTAAAACAGTTAATTTAAAAATTCAAAAAACACACACGTACGTGTAACTGTAAACAAACGTTAAACGTCTAACATTTAACGATTAACGCTTGGAAGTCGCATAAGAAGTTTCACTTCAAAAAAAAAAAAGATGTGTGTGCGATTCACACACGATAGAAGTGAAACTTCATTTTAAAAGGCATTTTTTATGCATTTGCATGTCGGGGTGTATGTATATTGCACACTGTTTAAATAAAATAGAAAATGTCTTTTAAAATGAAGTTTCACTTCTATCGTGTGTGAATCGCACACACACACCTTTTTTATAATTTTGTGCATTTGCCAAATGGTTTTTGGTAGAATGGTAATCAATGCTATAGATTCCTGAAATGTTACATGCAAATTTACTTTGATAATATATCTTAAGAAGAAGCAAAGAAATTTCGGATAATTATTTGCGATGGATTTCCGCAAAGTAACGCCTTCGTCAATCAAATGTTATTTTCTTTAATATGGGATTTCTAATTGGCGTCTTAATTCTCGATAAATTACGAACAAAAAAATGACTCATTTAATTAAAAATTTACGTAAAAATAATAAATTAACTTAAATATTTTAACAATCATTGAAACCTAACATTGTAGACGAAATTGCCTATTTTAATGTTAATTAAAGCGACCAACAATTCATAATGCCGTAAAGCGTGCATATGTTTGTATAAACTCTGGAGGTGGTCATTAAACAGGTATCATTCTGTCATTAATTTAATGTATATAATTTAATATTTTTAAATAAACTTTCTGTGAAAACAGAGCCAATTTTTTATTTCCAACAGAACGGCAGTCACTTCAGACTGAGACATTTGTCCCAACTTATATTTAGAAATGATGACGATGGTGATGAAAGACGTTTATATTTTGGCAGTTCTTAAATTGTACTATTGTCATGAATATGTGCAGTGATTTTTCTCAAAGTGAGTACAAAAAGGGATAGCATGAAACCAAATTCGTTGTCCGTAAATGTCATTTTATTTAATCATAAGGCAGTACAGATGGTTCAATCATACGTTTATAATATAATGAGTATATTTACAATTGATTTGAAAATAATTGTAAATTTTGCATAAATAATCAAAAAAACAATAACAATTCTAAAAAAAGTTATCGAACGTGAACATAATTAGGTAACAATAATTTAAAAAGGCAATAGAAGAAAATATATGTATTTTTAAATTTCTTATTCGAGATGTTTAATGAGTTGCTGAGATTGCTAATAATTTAAAATTTTCGTAATAAATATATGTTATATTTCGTAACAAAAAATATAAATGGGAGAAATTTTCAGTTCGTGCGAGATAGATCTTGTAATATTGAATTTATGTAGGCGACAACATTTGTTTGACAAAATATTAACCAATATGCGAAGTTCGGTAAACAAACACTTCTATCATCTATCCAATTCAATAATCACAAATTCTTCATAAATTCATTCAAGAAAACACTCATAGTATTCATTACTCGTAATCTTAAGCAAATTTTGCTACTAACAAAATTACCAAGATACATTGTATTTTTATGAAATTACTATGATGATAAATACTACAATTTAATTTTGAAGAAGCAATTTCAAACTTTCGAAGTGTTAAAGATCGTTCAGAAGAATACAATTAATTGCTTAGGAATGATATTGAAATGTTTTTTTTAAAACCTCTGAGAATAAAGAACAATTAATGTTTTTTTTAAATAAATAGTAATTAATACCAAAAAGTAGCGTTTAATAATATTGCGAAAAAAATTTTTACTTACGAGGTTACGATATTGATAAAATTTAAACGGAAATGAACAAAGTTATCACTAGTTTCGCATATGATATCAAATATTTAAAACAAATTGTTTTAATCTGATAATTATTAATATTAATGGATGTTATGTTGAAAAATGAATGATATTTTTACTTATCTATATATATATATATATCTTGTTTTTTAACGACGTAACAGATTATGTAGCTCTGTAAAAAACGCCGTGATTTTATCCGAAATATAATTGTTATAAAAATATTGTATTCCTATCGAAATAGTTTTCAATAATGTCAAATGTTTCACGATTACTAGATTAACATAAGATTCATAGTTTGTGGCTGTTGTTATAAAATAAATTAATATTTAGTCATTCGATACACGATCAAACTTTTAAATGGAGCGTGTAAGTGCGACTTAATAATAGTTTCCCTATAAGACTATATTGCACTAGACAAAAATATAATTAAGTTTATACTTAAATTAGTCGTTGGTCTTGATTACAAGTGCATTGAGTATTTATTAGTACAATCCTGAAGGCATATCTGTTACTTTATTGATCCCAAAACTACTCGTTCCTGATCCTATTGGCGAAAGTGTTTTTTTCAAATCTGTTTGACCATGTGAACCGTTCTTTGCAAGAGTTGTCATACTTGCTGGAGCATCTCTCAGTAAATGTGTTCCTGTATAAAAACCATTACTATGACCTCGTTTGACCAGAAAAGTTGAGCTGTTAAACGTTTGGTTGTCAAATGTACCAGAGGTCAATTTAGGTTGAGGTAAGTATAACTTTTGTTGAGATTCAGATTTTATTAACGGCTCATCTTTGTAACTCAATGTTCGTGAATCATATCGCTGATGAAAGTTCGGGATCCTTGTATAAGATTTCGTAATAGGAACCAGTGGAGATTCTATCTCTGCATCGCTGTTAGTTCGTGAACATGATCTTTGTCTCCTTTCATAAGGCCATACAGTTTTTTTAGGTTCAGAAAGCATTACAATATCAACCATCGAGTTAAGTCCTTCATCTATTCTATCGAGGCTTTTCGTTAATTTCTTTGATTCAATCAAATTCACTATTTCATCAACTCGACTACATTTTGAATTGGATCGTTGTGGCGTTGAGCTAACTGGAGACGAGTTTACTTCATTAAAAAACATGCTGTCGATATACTCGCGTTGGCGAGCTCCTTTCTCCGATGTTTGGAAAGATTCACTTCTTTTGACTGGCATTTTACGGTTCTCCTCTCTAGACCGAGTTCTTGGACGCTTACTTTTATTTTCATCTTTGTTTTCATCAACGATAGAACTGAAAACAGCTCGACATTCACCAAAATCAAAGCTAGAAGCCGAAGGTTTTTTCTTGACTTGGTTTTGAAAACGTGACGCACTAAGGAGTGAATCGGATCCTTCGTCGCTTGAATCAAAGTTTTCGTCGTAAACGTTTTGTGGTTTATTGAAAATGACACCTTCTTCAAGCGGTGGGACAAACAAATGTAATAAGCTTTTGGCTCTCCTTGGCGGATGCGGGTATATTTTGCTAGGTATAATTTCAGATTCTTCATCGTCATCGATATTGTCTTCTGAAAAATCTGTATTGTTTATTATTTGTATATTATGTTTTGTGCTAGTCACGGAATCTTCTTTTTCTTCTTTACCTTTGTGATATTCTAAAGCGTTTACTGGTACGTTTATTTCAGAAGTCTCATTACATCTAGATGATCGGTCATCAATGACATCTTTAGAATAATGTTCTGATTCAGCGTGATTAACAATATTTCTGAGTTCTTGTATTACTTCGTCTATCGTTGTCTCGTCCTCTTCATCTGAAGATTTATGTTCGTTATTACTTCTTGAGTTTTCTAACTTTTTTTGTAAATTACGCTTATTTCGCATAAGGTCGTATTTTTCATTATTGATTTTGAAAACTTCGTAAACTCTTGATTCTCTTTGGGGATCACCTTCAGGACTTAGAGATCTTTCTGAAGAACTGATGCCTTCATCTTCGGGTGGTGATGACTCATCTAAGCAAAATCAAGAATTTGTTAGCAATTTTTACATTTAAAATTTATACGAATACATTATTTTTAATTTAATGCATACCTCTATTTTTATGAACCGAATGTTTTTTCTTCATAGCAAAGGTTTTCTTTCGATTTGAGTTACCATTCTCAGACCTAAGGGTAGATACCTCTTCCTGAAGCTCACAACATTTTTCCTTTAAACATTTTTCTAAAGACAATAAAATACCCTTTTCTTCTTGTAGAATCTGTAATTATAAAATTTTAATATTGTTATGAGCACTTAATATTTAAAAAAAGCGTCAGCATCTTTGTTTGAGTTTGTTTGTAGTTTCGACTTACTTTGACTCTCTTCTCTAATAGATCAAGTTTGTTTCGCAAGGCATCCTTCTCTTTCTGTGCTTCATTTGCTTTCTCGTTCAATGTATCAATATCAATTAATTGCTTTTCATAAATTTCTATTTCTTTTAATATTTGGTTACTCGGAGCTTGAAGTTTAGCGATCATCTGAAATATAGGAAATAATATCCATTACTCTTAATAAATATTCGTAAATTTTCGATTATAGGCAATGCATTTAATTACCTCATTTTTGTACTTTTGGTGAAAACGTTTTTTGTATAAATTATTAAAGAAAAGTTATCGATATAAAATAATAAATTTAGACCAAATTTCAGACCTTGTTTTGTTTTTGGTAATATTCTTGTTCACTTAAATTAATTATATTCTTAATATTGATATCCATTGATTGATAATTTATATGTTAGGGTTAGTATGAAATTTATAACGCACAATTGTATAGATCGTTTAAGAGCACGTCAGTACCTTTTTCAAAGTAATTATATCGAATCCAGCTTGTTCCAACTCAGCCTGAATGTACAACTTTCTTTGAGGCGTCGGCGCGCTGATCAACAGGGCATTGATAAATGACAGTCCGGCACCTTGAAGATCTCCTGATCCACCAGCACTTTGCAGCATACCAACAAGGAACCTGAAGCGAACGGGTTCGCCATACCGTAGTCGAAGAGTTGAGAGCGCTTCAGATACCATGCTATGTCCGTTCGCTGGTGGGTAGCACGCTTTTGTTAAAAGCTGTAAGTAAAAACATTGAATATTGTCTATTTCTCTCTTGCACGTTAATGTCTTCATAAGTTTTACAACATTTATTTCAATTAAAGTTTAGAACGGATCTTTCTGTACAAATATAAGTACAGATACTGGAAATTAGGTTCAGAATTAGTTAATAATATAATTGAAAATAGCGTAACGAAATTTATTACATTGAGGTAACATTTCTTGAGAAAAGTTATACATATATAATACTTTTTTTGCATCCCCATCTTTAACCACGTTTTTTTCGACCATATTTCATAAACACACCAGTACACGAGGTATTGCAAATAAGTCCTCAGAAATAGCTATTATGATAGCCTTAGGAATGCTGTCCATATGAGCTTGATTGTATCTATAGCTATCTATAGGCTGCAGTGATGCATAACATTAGGTGGAATACTAACCTGTTTCCTGCTCCATACCATACAAAAAGTCATAGGGAGTACCATGTTGTGAGGTTTCAAATTTTCAAACTCTCGAACTGGACTGTTCATTATTTATGATAACTATACCAATATTATTAAGCTCAAAAGATTGAAGATTTGAACGCGCTAATATCTGTGGAACTTACTAGTCAGAATTTCAAAATTACTTTTGGATTTTATGATCCATTTTCTGAGGAAGGTTAATAACTTCACGCTACGACTATAAGGAGTGGAGCAGTAACTATGAACGTCAAACAATCTGGAAAGCTTAAGGCAAGTAAGGGAAGTGAAAACAACTATAGGCTACACGAGTGCGTTGGCGATATTGTGGAGGACAGTTGATCGATTAAATTTAACAGGGGTGATACCGTGAGGTACAGTTAGTTTATGACAAGTTTTATTGACAAATTTTGTGATATACCTGTAGAGATAGGATTCTACATTTGTTGACGGTTGACATAATGCATACGGTTAGAGTGTAAAGACCGTTGGGGCCGCCAACGAGCCGGCGTACACAGTCAGGATATCTGCTGCAGCAGCTCCAAAGGCATTGGCTGGAACATAATGAAGAATAATAAATGACATCAGTTGATAAAAAAACTTCTTGTCATAAACGCAAATCGTTATTCAATTCGGTAATGTGCTTATGAATCTTTAATTATATAAAAAAATTGGTCTCACTAAGTCTAAAACTTGAAAAAGTTGGTGAAACATCAATTAACTATCGACTAATCGTCAATTTTAAAGACTCGGGAAATCGATTGTTGAAACAAAATAAACGTTTGTAGATAACCAGTACATAATATGAGGTATTTTTGTGATTGCAAGAAAGATTTGGCGAACGTCGTTTATTTTTTGTGCTCACCATGTTACGATAGATAATAATCGATGACTTAAACTAGCAAAACCCGCCACGCGTTGCTGTAGGTCTGAATTTTTTGTTTATTCGATCGTTAACAAACTTTACAGGATCATTTGTTGGGCTAATATAAAGATTGACTGTAAATTTCACCAAAATCGCTCCAGCCGCTTTGGAGTCCATACAACATACATACGATCATCGACTTTTATATATAAGAATGAAAAATATTAGCAAGTATGTATTGGGAGGCCAACGTTAAGGTATTAATTTCCTGTAACATGTTCTTCTCTATCAGAAAAGAAATAATTTTTCTTACAGACAAGCCAACTCATCAAGGAGAGGTCGGCGTCTCACAGCTGCCGGTCCTCTTGAACCTTCTCCCGATTGGTTCCGTTGCACGTTGCGCAGTAGTTCCAGCAGTAACGTTACTCCATCGAGAGGCTCGCAAGCGAATTCTTGGACAAAGCTGAAATTAAATAATAAAACTTGAGGATAAATGATTTGAAGCAATGATGGCTCAGTGATAGCGTGCACGGACATCGCGTCAAACGACGTGAGTAAACACGGGATAAAAAAATTGTAGTAAGTTAAATAAATACTTTTTTTTTAATTTTATATAGTTGTTATCGGGTATTGTTTTGTATATTATTGCGTAGCTAAAAATTGCAACTATGCATTTTTAATTAAAGTAAACGTCATTAGAGTGACGCAATAAAAAAAAACATTGTGTAATAAAAACAAATATATTTGAAATGTTCTAGAAAGTTTCACGTAAACATCGCGCAATACCGAAACCCTATATAAACGAAGCCGCCGTAGCTTCTACGTCTCACTTATTCAGTTACTTACTAGCTTAGTTACTCTAGTAGTTGTTTTAAGTGGAACCATTGTGAATTAATTTTTAAATAAAGAAAATAGAAGATCCTTTTTTATCATCAGACATCTAAAATCCTTAAGACATTTCGTCGTTAACTATATAAGGATACGGGTGCAGAAGCAGTAGCCTACATCCTTAGGGCATCTGCCGTCAAGTATTTTCTGGTCTCTTGTGGTCAAATAGAACACCTAGTAGCAGTTAAAAGAAGTCATCTACCAGTGAAGGATCTTGACGAATCCAACAATATATTTTGCTACATTAAGTAACAATGATACCTAAGTTGTAGCGTTTACGGATACCGCTTCTATCTGCATGAGTTCGAATCCCTGCAATGAGCCTGAGTTTTCGGTGAAGGAAAACATCGTGATGAAACCACAGCATGGCGCTAGGGCTTTTTCTAATACAACTCTTAAGGTGAAGATCTGTCGTCAAGCACCAATAGGTGTGCTCTGGCAGCTGCACTTGAGAGCCAGTCTTCCACTAGTCTTAGCATACTACCTTCTTGGGCCTCATCGTCAATTAAGAACAGGTGAGATTGTGGCCTAAATATATAACGATAAAGAAAATGTGTTATTTAATATGGTTAATTGACATTGGCAAATACTCTTGCAGCGCGGCCATAGGAAAATAAAAATATGGTAACGAGGCCGGCAAGCCATCACCGGTCGTCGCTTATGCAGAAACATTATAAACCTCTGTGTTATAAACCAAAAAACACTCAATGTGACGGGCTTATCGCCATATACATGTTAGTCTGCTGGACTTAAGTCTTGGTTAACCAAGGAATATTAAGAAGAGACTTTGTAGTAAAAGAAACATGTACATAATGGCGTTGATGGGCAACTTCTAGTAGATTTATGCAATCATAAAAGAGTATGCGATGATGTTAATAGCTGACGAATTGCACTCCGCATATATCCACATAGAAATTCTGCAAATACCTTTTATAAATTGTCAACACGACATTTGTCATTTGCAGTGGCGCCATCAAGCGAATTAAATGTCGCTACGTAGTAACATACGTACGCCGACAACTCGTAATATACCCTGATCGTGTAATTTGTGATATAAAGAATAATTACACCAACAATTACTGTGCGAGCAATTCACAAGCGTCAACTAAAAACAATTTAATAATGTAAAAAGTTATATGACGGGCCAGAAAATATGCAGTTTTATATCCTGTCATCTTAATTGTAAGTAACAGCAGTTATATTAATTTGTATGTAACAGTTATGCTTTTAATATTGAAATATAGAATTAATTATATCTAAAATTCTCAGTACCAATAAAGGAATTGTTTGCAAAAAGGTTATCTAATTATTTGGTACAAATACCACCATCCGTTTTTAAATTTTTATCGTCGAATCATATCGTCGACCTTTTACTCGAAATTATGAAACGAATGGAAAACCTGGCGGACGCATTCATTCATGCTGGCTTGAGGGTGCAGATATAAAAACAGAATGGATATCTAGTCAAACACAAGATTCACACGACGGAATTTTATTAGCAGCTCTGTTACGGATATATTCAAAACGTGGACTATTTCTTACTAGTGAAGGTTTTACTAGTATTAATAGACTATAAAAGGTACTCTGTTTTTTATATCTCAAATTAATGTGAATGCCTTCGGAATACACTTATTAATCTATTTTGAATTTCATTTCATTATCCCTTTTTACCATTTATTTCGAAAATTATACCTATTTAATTGTCCACGTGACGTTTTGGTTTTGAAATGACAATATTGTACAGTGTATTTATTACTTACTGGTAAACGAGAAATTTTTATCAAACTTTTAAGTGCAAGTTTCTTTACCGTCAGTCAGTGGTGTCACTAGTTATTAATATGTGCTTACCGAAAAATACGGTTCAACAAAATAGCGGATGTCAAATACGTATTCCACCAATCATTCAGTCATAACGACTTATGACTATTTACTAAATAGTTTTTTATTTATGTCACTATAACTTTTGCATCATAATTAGACAGTTTTTTGTAATTATAATATTTTTTTACTGTTGTACTCGATCGGGTTTATCTTTTAGGATCAGCACACAAACCTAATACTAAACAACTAAGAACTTTTAATGGGCTTACTGAATTTAAAACACGGTATGACTAATTTATGTCTATTTCTAGTATTAAAACTGTATCGGTCTTTGACAAAATCTAACTTGTCAAAGTTTTTACGAAAATACATAAAATTATCAAGGGCTTAGTATTTTGCGACCGGACTTATGTTAACCTTCCATGTAATAATCGGCTTGTTTGTGTCTATCAGACGATAGCTAAATAGCCTAAAACCATTTAAAGCCTTCCATTTTTGCCTTGTTAGGAAATAGGAAGGTTATTATTAGAAATACAAAACTCTTACATTATCAAGTTATAATTAAAAAAAATATAGATAATAAATAGAGGTACACGAATCAGTTTATTGATCGATTACAAGCTTCGACAACAAGCTTAAATGATCAATAGTTGTTTGATATATAATAATAATATAATATACGCAGGAAAATAACTAAAAAATAACATAAAAGTCACATAACTTAAGGTTATAGTAGGCTGCATACATTTATCGAACCTAAATTTAGAATGATCGTATGTAGTTGTCTAGATGACACTGCACTCAGTATAGTCAACACGCACCAATGCGCTTCCACTGTACTATGCAATATGACGCACTACGATGTGCCACGGCGATGCCAGGTGAAAGCCCTATCTCCCGCCAAGTTGGATGTTGTTGTGATATGGTTGGATGATACAATGTATAATCTTTTTCACATTATTCTAGTTTGATTACATTTGAGCGTCGGTCACAAACGTCACAAACGAGCGAATGAAAATAAACATCAGTAAGGGCAAGAACCTTTTACTAGGCAAATTTTGTACAGTGACGCTTTTTATGTGACATACTAGTTGTGCCCTCGGCTCCGCACAAGTGGACTACTAAAAATATTTTTTTATTTTATGTGTGGAACCCTAATTGTTTTTGTGAAATTAAAGCAGCTATCTGCCAGTGAAAGTCCCGTCAAAATCGGTCCAACCGTTTCGGAGATTACCCGGAACAAACAGACAGACAAACATTTTTAAAATGGGTTTTTTTATATAAGTACCGAGTATACTTTCATATGCATTTAGTAAAAACCTGTTATTTTGACATTACAAACAAACACTTCAATTTTATTATATGTATAGAAGATGTCATACAAGTGTCCCGTTCAAGTTATTTGCGCACCAAAAAAAAACGTTCCACAGAAGAACGCCACAAAGTAATATGTTATCGCTCGTGTCTTGTGTAATAGCCACATAATCCTAGACGCAACGATAATGCAGTGACCACAGCGACTGTTAGACGAAGTTATACATAATTACATGCACTTACAACCTTTATTTATCCTTTTTTGAAAAATTACGCTTTCGGTTTGTTTATACTAAGCAAATATCATCAGATAGTTTTCTATAAAATGTCTTGCAAAAAGAATAGTATTGTGACAACCTGTATTTAAATAACACTATTTTCGAACACTAAAGAAATGTCTGGAAACATTTAGAACTATCTACAAATATTGTGTATAAATTCGTATATAAGGCGTCGCCGTGACGCATGACGGGTCAATTCACGAAACACGCACACATTGAAATTATATCGATGCGAGTATCGCAAGCTAACAAACACGTTAATTAGGATGCCTCGGAATCTTATATCCTGTTTCAAAATTTCAACCCCTCGTGTTTTTAGGATGCATTAGCGGCCACAACTCGACAGATTATAGTTCTATTCTGAACATCAAAGTGAATACTAGAAGCGACAACAAGAAGAATACTACAAGAGGACTAGATTTAACAACAACTATGTAGATAGTAATAGTGATTATGTCTTTTTGTGCGAATTGATCATTATACCGCTGTAAACGGTATTTTATTACTCACAAGCGTAACAGTATATATTTATAATACATTTTCAACTCACAATAACACAAATTTAAGACACTTAAATGCAAATAAATAAATAATTATCTGTCGTAACATCACTTGAATACTAATATTACATCGTTAGATCACACAACATGCTTGTGGTTTTCGCCTAACAAATGGCTTTACTTTCACCCGTCTAATGAGTAAGTATATTCGAAATTATTATACACATCTGAAAATATAACATAACTTCAACCTTTTATATCATCGGTGTATCCAAAAGATGTGATATACAAAATGACATAATATATTTTTTTGGGAATTTTACAATAAAATAATTGTTGTTACTTAAACATGAAAATCAATTATGTACAACATACCTTGGAAATGAAAGTCTGAGGTCTGCTCGTAGCTTGGTCAGTAATTCACTCGGTGTACCAAATTGACGAAGACTCATTTCTTCACCGATGTTCACACATGGATTTCTGGAATCGACAATTTTTTTTATGATAGGTCGGCACATGACTGTACTATACCTGATAGTAAGCACACTACAATCCAAACATAACGGCGACCACCAAGAGATCGAAATCCATTGGCTGTCGCCGCTGTCATGCCGGCCTGCAATTATGTTACAGCATAATTTATGGCCACAGATTCATCAGATTTAATGTGAAGGTGTATTTATAAGCCTAAAATACAAAGCAGCACTAGAATATAGTGGTTTCCTTTTTAATTAAAGTAGGAACACTGAGAGGTACAAGAGTAGGGCACAGAGAAATTCCTTTGGAAATTCTTTTGGAAATTTCTCTCTACTTGGGGCAGTCCTACTGTAAGAATGTCTCCACCCTACAGAAGATTGCAGCAAAATAACTTTGTGTTGTGTTCCTGCGGTGATTAGGGTTTTCACAGCTCCTTGGGGAAGGTTCAAGGTCGGCAAAGCACTAGTGATACCTCTGCTGTTTCAGGCGTCCATAGGCTACGGTAATCGCTTAAAATCAGGCAGACTGTACGCTTGTTTGCCACCTTAGCTGTATAAAAAAAAGAAATATCATGGACTACCAAGTCTAGGATAGTTGGATGAGCCTTAAAAACTTCCCTGCTACCTTGCTGATTAAGTTACAATATTTTTCTTCACTAAAAGCACTCCATGTACTGTTAATTAATTTTATATTTATTTGTCTAAATCATATACTGTAGGCTACGTGTCCAATTCAATGGATGAAACCTTTTGACATTCTTTTGCCCAACATTATGATGGGCGTATTTATACTTTTTATAATGTAACCCGGTGCATGATCCGTTATTTTGCCAACAGTGGCTCGCCTTTTATTATCCATATCACCTTTACCATTAATTGTAAACAGAAGAAAGACAAGATATTTGAAGAGACTTTGATTAATCTACAGACCATGACTGAATTATGTATGTACAATTTTTATTTAAAAATAGAATATTTTTTGGTCTGTACGCCGAGGTTTCATTTTCTTCTCCAAGTCAAGTAAGTAATTTGGACTTTGGAAATTTAGTAACTAGGTCCTCCATTTATCTTAAAAAAATCACCATTTTTTCATTTATTGTTACTTTGAAATGTTATTTGGAAGTCATAGTATTATTCAAAACTACCAAAAGCTCGTAAATCTAAAATTGTTTTATAGGAATTTAACGAAAGAAAGAAAAAACAAATAGCGAACCTAAAGTCTTTGCTGTTCGGATTAGGCAGTGTCCTGGACTTGTTAATCTCCTGACTAGAATCAAAGTCGTATAGGCTTCCACTACCAGCTTTCTTGCCCCATTTCTTAAGGGACGCAGCATAATCTTCCGGGTTGTAAATCGGTGGCCGTTGCTTGTCCTGAAAAGATTTAATTTTTTATAAATAAGTATCAAGCGGCTATATAGTTTACTTAAATAGTGGTCAGATATTGCAGGCTGAGAACCTGAGGCCTGAGATCTGAGAATAGACTAGTTGACTCTTTTTTAAAGTAGGGTTTAAATTATTAATTAACGTCCGATTAGAGGAAAAAAAATATTACTATATTTTTAGGACCTAGAAAACCGCAAAACTTTATTATAAAAGTTTAATTTTCGTAAACAGGCGAAAACACTGTCAGCCATATTAGTCTACATAATATCTTTTTTGTGACGTCATACGTAATCATTGTAAAAAACTCGAACTTTTTATTAAAATAACAACATTTGCTAAATGTTTGTTTTCGACCCTTATGACGTCACAGCAAAGATAATATATAGACTAATATGGCTGATAGCGTTTTCAGAGTTCAAAATTAAAAAGGAAAAAAGCTATTTTTAAATTGAAAATATGTAGCCATCATAAGACGTAAACTTAAAAAGTGAAAAGTGTAAACTTTTACTATCTGAAATCGATAAATATTGGTTACTTAAGTCAAATACTAATAAAAAATATTTATTTATTGTGCCGAATTTGATATGCGCGTACGCGACCTACGCGTGCTATCAACCACAATGCAGCGAGTGTGAAGATTATTGCTATGTGGCAGTAGTAGGTATTGTCGCTGGGACCACGCTCGGTTTTTCTATCTACCAATTTATTATCTTCCTAGCAATATGCCCGATGTAGGGCTGCCATCCGTTCGGATTTACCCGGATTTGTCCTAGTTTGAAAAGCGTCCGGAGAGCGTTCGGGTGAAGATTTAAAAAAAGGAGACACCTTCGCGTCAAGAAGTAATCGGATTAATTGATTAGTAAAAAATAAAACAAATTGTGTTACATTTAAAAATGTATTTAAAATTAATTAGATAAAATATAAATTTGTTGATTGCGTCATGGTTCATATTTTATGTAGCATTGCTTAGCTTACATAGACAATTCTTTTTTTTTAATTGATGTCAAAATGAAATTGTTGTTTTTTCTTCAAAGGATGCGTGAAGAGATTTGTGTCATCGACGCGATGGTCACAGTTGTTTGTGGACTGTACCGTACTTACCATCAGAGATTTACTTACATTTATTTACTTATGAAGATTTATTTACATTTTTATTACTAAATTACCTCAGAAAGAGCAGTGTATAGTAGTTTATTATTAATTAGTCAAGTATTTCATTTATTTTACAAAATAAATAAACAACAAGCCATTTAAATTATAAAAAAGGAAAGACGATTATTTTCCTTTACATTAAAATCATTCTTTTATGGAGTTCGGGAAAAAAAACTCTATTTTACTCGAATGTTTTGGGAGTTTTCAATTTATTGTCCGGTAACTGAACTTTTTCTATTTATTCAAACTTATATTTAAAATTGGGCAATCTAAATATCTTCTAAGTACATCTCATAACGTATCTTATCTAACTGACAGCAGTTCCCAGGTGAATACAATTTTGAATACACCCATCAAAACATCAAAAACACAATAGGCGGTAACTGTTCTCCAACAATTAAAAATACAATACGATACGCTATGAAAATGTCTGTTGGCAATTAGCAGTGGAACGGTTCGTGTAAAAATATAATTCATCAAACACGTAACGTAACTGAATCTCGCGGTAAAATGAATATTAATTAAATGTTTCGGTGCGAGAGTTTCGAGAAATACATTTAAATACTAGCTGTGCGACTCTAAATCATCGCTAGAGATGTTGGCAAATCCATCACCGCCCTATCGTCTGGCCCTGACGGTGCAAATGACCATCAGGGAAATCCGTGCAGTCGCTCTGGGTGCGAACTCACGTGGGTACAATCGGGAACGAGCGTGCCGACGAATTGGCGAAGCGTGCCGCTCATAAGAAGACGGCCGCCGACTATGATCGGTATCCAGTATCATACGCAAAGAAGGTTATACGCAGGGAAACTATTAATTTAAACATTAAAGTCTAATGACTTTGGCAGGTACGCTATGTGAGGCCTCCATCACGAGGGAGGTGACATGGGCTTTCTTCCCGATGGTTGATGACGCCCACGCTATTCTGAGGAAGGTTCGTTTTTCACCTCGCCACGTGCAAGTTTTAACTAGACACGTGGGCTTCGCAGCGTACTTGCATAGAATTAAAATTAAGGATAGCCCCGCGTGTGCTTCATATCGCTGAAGCAGTCTTTCACAACATAATAGACTGCCCTAGATTCGACTCTTCCAAGTACGACCTTGAGTGTAAGTCTGGGGTATAATCGGACTTGACACCTTGCCTACAATGATGCGAGATGTGGAACATCGCGTCGACTTCCTTGTTTTCATTGAGGACGTTCCAAGAAAAACTGGGTTAAGGAATAAATTAGGTATAAAAGACACGAATAAATGACCAAACTCTCTACATCATTTTAATTGTAATTCTAACTAAAATTTCAATTTTAAATTAGTACACCACTTTTATGTCAAATTTATTTCTTTTACAAGTAGATTGTTAAGTTACTTGTGAGATCAATTTTTCAAGGACACCGATTATTTACAACTCGTTTTATTTTTAAAATTTCAATTTCTTTATTTATTCATTTTAAATACTGACGTGTTTTGAAACAGATTCCTGAGTTGTAACAATTTTTTTTTAAGCCAAGTTCTAATATTAAAAAGACCTAAAAGAGAAGGGGAAACAATTGTTAAATTAAGATAGAATAAAATTGTAAATAATAGGTGTAGAATGGGGAAGCCAAACTCCTCAAGGTCCCTGATTAAGTTAGGAGAGTTAGAGTCGGTAGGAATTACAAAAAAAAAATTAGATGTGCTCGCGTGGACTATAGAATGCTTTCGCTTGAATCGAGCTACCGCGCCCCTAAAATTGTTATCGGTCCGTCTGTTTGTTCCGGGAAATCTTTGATACGGTTGGTATTTTAGAAAAATAATTAGGGTTCTCCTTAAAAATAAAACCTTTTTCTGTAGTCCATGCGAGCGGAGCCGTGGGCACAGCTAGTCAATTATAATAATGTGAATTAATTTCACTGCTTTGTATTTTCTAATCATGCAAAAATAAATTAACAAAAAAACCTAATGAAAATGAATTTACTGATGGCTGATTTATTGATGGCTAACTACATCATGTTGTTGGGCGCGGGATGATATTTTTGGAGTTAAGTATTTTTGTTTTGTTACGACAAAGAAGCATTACTTCCTACGTGTGTACATATGTACACACATTTTTATGAAGGCCAAATAACTGGAATTAATCGCCATAACACAAACAGTATTGCAATTTTATCTAAGGGCACGTAATGTTATGTGCAGGCATTTGTAGGCAATCAAAGCCTTTGGAGAAACGTTACACTGCTGCGGTAGAAAAAAAAACGACGAGGTGACAATTTGATTTAAAATTATTAATAGATGAATAACTATACAACTATGCATGTTACAATACTATTGACTATTTTTTTTATATGTGGACTCAATTTCACACACGGCCATTTTATTCCATACTAAGCATAGCTTGTATTATGGTAATTAAACAGCTGATATACTATACATATATATGTAACACCCAGACACACAACTGACGATTATGCTCATCACACAAAAGTCAGTCATGGGCGGGGGTCGAATCAATCCCGCCCCAAAACCGATCCTGCGACCTCTCGGCTCAATAGTAGGGCTTATTACAACTGCGCCACGAGGCCTGTCAAAATATTAACCTATATTAACCTTAGTAGGTATCTACGATCTGCTAAAAGGCAAAAAACAACACGGCCTGCGCTTCGGAGTCACAGTTTTATGTTATCCCCCATCTCAAAAGTTTTCCTTATCTTTGTCGTACCGTGAAGCTTTGGAACCATTTTCCGGCCAGGGTGTTCTTACGATATCGGGTCCTTCAAGCGTAACGTGAAGAGATATTTATGCAGGCCGGCATGACGGCGGTGACCCCCGGTTGATTGCCGATTTCTCGGTGGTCGCCGTTGTGTTTGGATTATACTGTGTTTACCATCACAGACAGTACAACAAATTTGCTGAGCTTCCATAAAAAAAAATCAAGTTACTGACCGAAATTAGGTCACCCATATGCTTAAATACAAAATGGTTAAGATCAAATTCAGTTTTTATCGTGAACTTTTTGCTTTTCATTTGACTCTGTATTATTGTATTCTGTAACCTTTAAAGTATATTACACGAAAAAAAAAATACTTTAGTTTGCTACGATGCTATGTTTTTTTGGTATCGCTTTCTAAAGATGAAGCAATTAACATCTTTGTAAACGCAATATTTTATGAATTACTTTCCACCGCATAAGTTGGATGTTAAGCGTGAATTTATGTTACATTACGTATGGTGAATTATTTAAAATTAATGAGATCATATTCATAAGCGTACAGAGAAAGTAGGAACTCACATATTATATTAGCGTCATACGTACGTATGTATTAAATCCTTAAATTATGGCGATAATATAATTAATCCAGGAGTATACTAACCTTAAAAATATTGCTTTAAACACTTTATACATAGAAAATAACACCCGTGAATAAATATTCATGTATTAAAAACATAATATAAAAATATGCAGTGAAAACGCAGTGCGACGTCATCGTTCAAAAAATTAAAGGTTTGTAAAGTTGATTTTACTACAATTTCAGTTGTGTAATTATGAAATATCTTCAACACCTGTATAGTTTTAAAGCCACTTTTTCAAGAATATATGCTAATATAATACAGCGGAAGAGTTTTGTTTGTATAAACACGCTAATCTCTGAACTACAAGTTGGATTAAAAAAAATGTATTTCACGAGGAACATTTAATCGGAACATTTAATTAAAATCGGTCCAGTTGTTATTGTGTTAAATGCGGACAGATATAGACAGACAAAAAATGTATATTCTTGATCAGTATCCTTTATATAGACCGCGAAAATTAGAAAAAAATATGTACAAAAACATGTACAGGAATAACTACAGATTTATTAATATAGATATTGATGATTATTTATTAATACCTAAACGAAATTTTATCATATATTTAATTATGAGTTTTAAACAATTAGCGAAATCTCCAGGATTCCCTGGAATCACGAGTTTCGAGAAAAACCATAAGCCGAGTAATCTGAAACCCTAGTAGTTGTGATGCATAACCTTGGCCGCCCGATAAAAATATTGTCTATATTGAAGTATTATGAATCATCAATCAGTGATTTCATTTAAATGATACGTGGGTGAAACCGCGGGGCACAGCTAGTTAGTAATAATTTTAGAGTCATTTATCACAAGATAAGACAACTGTGTATGTTTAATGATCGATGACGTCACATGAATGAAAAATTCATCATCTTTTCAGCCTACAGACGTCCACTGCTGGGCATAGGTCTCCCCGAAAGATCGCCACAGCGACCGGTCCTGTGCTGCCCGCATCCAGCGGCTTCCCGCAACCTTTACCAGGTCTCCTCCGGTACGTGGTCGCCACTCGAGAACTCTCTGACCCCATCGGCCATCTGTTCTACGAGCTACGTGACACGCCCACTGCCACTTAAATCTAGCAATTCTTAGGGCTATGTCGGTGACTTTGGTTCTCCTGCAGATCTCCGCATTTCTGATTCGATCACGCAGAGAAACTCCGAGCATAGCCCTCTCCATTGCCCTTTGAGTGACTTTGAGCTTTCTTATAAGCCCATACCAAGTCCACGACCACGTATTATAAAATGGTTAACTTTAATTTTTGAAGATACTCTCAACTCGAGGATTTTATTGGTAACCTAGCGGTGTCCCAGGGCTTAAAACGTATTAAATTTATTCGACTTTCAACCGCAGCGCCGTCAACAGACTCGTGTAAATTATCGTTGGTTTCACTTCTTTCTGCACAATACTTACACCTTGCCAGATTGTATGATGTTCATGGTTTATGCTCCGCTCCTTAGGGTTGTGGCGTAAAGTTCTATAGCCTATAATCTTCCTCAATAAACAGACTATAAATTAAAAAAAATATATATTCTGACTGGTAGTTCTAGAAACTAGTGCGTTCAAGTAAATAAACAATTCCATGAGCTTTATAATATTAAATATAGATTAAAGATTGATAATTTTTTTTTTTAATTATCATAATATAGGTTTATCGATCGGTCCGCATACATACATATATATTGTATGATCTATCGTCCATAATAAGTGTAACTCAAAGAATTTAATTGGTCTTTAACAGTTTTGGTTATTTAAATTACTCTGTGTCCTATAATGTGAATGATAGTGATATCTGGAAGTGACTCCCTCTCTGTACATTCACTAAATTATATTTATGACTATTAACTGTAAATATTATGTGTACAGTTGAAAACTAATTATAAAAGAAGATAAACACGTTCGAGTTTCTTGCCGGTTCTTCTCGATGACTGGGATGTTTTCCGAACCGTTAGTGGTATTTTGACGCTCACAAGTGCCTTCTTAGGGTCTAAATTTAAAAAGTGTTTCTTGTGTTTGATTAATATTGTTTCGAACTGTATAAAAATACTCAATTTTCGAATAATAAAATACGCGAATTATTAGAAAAATTGATTATGTATAAATTAAGAACGGTGAGCGCGATTCACCTTTCTCAAATCGATGTCACAGAGCTGACACGAATTATTTTTTTATCAAGCTTCTTGCTTATTACGTTATTACTCATTGTACCTTCTTTAGTATCGTGGTCGTTACAATTATAAAACCTTATAACGCGTTTATAATAAAAAAACCATACTAATATAATAAACCTCAAAAGATTGTATATTTCTTGTTTGAACGTAAATCTCTGAAACTACCGGTCAGATTTGAAAAATTCTTTTTCCATTTTGTAGTCTTTTTTTGGAGGAATGTATAAGCTATAAAACTTTACGTTTACAACCTTAAGCAGCGGAGTAGTAACCTTCAACAACATGCAATCTGTCCATGCTGTAGGCATGTATGAGAAGTGGGAGCGACTGGGACTATATATATATTATACACGTGTGCGACAACACGGGTGAAATCGCGGAACATAGCTAGTATATATTAATAAATCCGTAGTTCTGTCTGTTAAGGTAGTTTTTTTCCATATTTTCTGATAGACATCCTATATCCAGAATATGCCATTAAATTTTCTTTGCGTGTCTGTCTCAAACAAAATTGTTAACTCAAAAACAGCTTGAGCGATTTTTATGAAACTTTATACACATTTGTATATAAATATACGGAAGCTGAATTTATGTATAGATAATCCTGTTAGGGAATTAGCTTTAGTTAAAATTCGCCCTTCATACCTTTTTAATAGAATATCTTTTTAGTTATGTTTCAATTTAAACTTTCATTACTGTCAAGAACGGATATTTACGTTTAAAATGTTATTACAAGAATGTGGCTTCGAAAGTGAATACAGATGTTTTAATCAGAAACTATATGTATACTACCGATTATGCTTTTTTTTTAAAGTTGCACGTCCAACACGGACATATCTGCAATACATCGTATTTCGTAGCTGATGTACACTAGCTATTGCCGAAGAAGACATTACTAGTGGTAACGACATCTTGTACTACCTATCATTCTACCATGTCCCAAACCCTTCCCGTCGTGTACGATTTGTAATCGCGATACTTGTTCGTCACGCGCTTCCGCTGAAAATCGCACGCAGAAATTACTCGAATCATCATTAATGATTCTTGAACAGCCGTACGTGACACCTTGGGCCAGAGGATTTGATTTACGCGTAAGAAGGGTAACCAGGTCAGTGCACGAGGTCCTTTTTTCTTACAATCGTATCTTCACGCCATTGTAGGATATAGAGTGGATTATTGAGTACGGTTATTTAAAGAGAAGATTTTTTCAAACTAACAAGTATAACTAATTGCCTGTCTTTTTTTTTTTTTTTCTCGGTATCGCAAAACTTTTCCATACTAACGGTACATGCGTTGGATACACATGATAGGCTAAAAAATAAATAGATAAACTTTATACGTTCTTCTTCTTATTAATTAATTATGGCTCGGCACTATTCGTGCATTAGTCCAGTGTCAAGTATTTTACATTTTGTCAACAAAGCGAGCGAAATATTCTGTAATCTTTAAACATCGCTCCAACAAGATGGCGGCATCCTTATTAAAACTTTCCAGGGTGACTTTGTAGCAACTCAAAATGCAAGTTCCTAGTTATTTATTGTAATCCGCTTCACTTGTGCACAACAACCACACTACATCACGTAAAAATGACACTTTAAGTTACCGCCAAAAACTCCACTTTATTCGTTAGATCTTATCCTAGTATTACTACTAACTGGCTGGTCATATAATTATGAACGCTAAATAGTTTTTTTTATTCAAATTTAAATAGAGAACACTCTGTGGCTCTGTGATAGTAGGTCACTTATTCGTATAATTTTGGCGTCATTTAGTACTGTAAAAGTCTTAAAGGTGATTGCTTCATATGAAGACAATAGGGAAAAATAAAAGTTGTGATAAATCTACAAGGGAAGTAATAATAAAACTTCGCGAGAAGAATTGGTCATATAAAAAGATATCCGACCATCTACAATGCTCAAAAAGATGGTTTTCCACGCTGTGAAGCATTTTGCCACCTAACAAACTACTTCAAATGTTCCGCGCGTACCTAAACAGAGAAAGCCATCTCGTCGAGATGATCGAAATATCGTTTGTTTGGCAAAACGACATCCTTTTAAAGGGTCTGATGAGCTGAGAAAAGAATATTTTGGTGAAAACAATCCTTCAGTACTCTCGACACGTACTATTCGAAGGCGTTTGGTGGATGAAAAGTTGCAAGGATGGATAGCAAGGAAGGTGCCCATGTTGTAACGGTGCCATAGACAAGCTCGGCTTGCGTTTGCAAGAAGGTATGGAAACTGGACAGTTAGACAGTGGAAAAATGTTCTTTTTTCTGAGGAGACAAAAATAAACGGGGTAACAATATGATGGAAAACGATATGTACGACGCCTTTCGAATAAACGTCTTATGAACGTCAAACACTACTTTAGCTACTACCGGTTCAGAAAACATCCCAGTCATCGAGAAGAACTGGCAAGAAACTCAATCGGGCTTATCTTTTTTTATTTATTTTTTCCCCGTAAAAATAATAATAAATAATATTTACAGTCAATAATCATATTATCCTATTAGTAATTTAGTGGATGCACAGAGAGGGAGTCGCTTTCATACATCACTATCATTCATATAATGATCCACCCTATAATAACCTTTTGACTGTAAAACTTGTTTGACATGGTCCTTGAACTCATTGTCCGGCAAAACACGGTACGACTTATTATTTATGTCTATTTCTAATATTAAAACTGTGTTGGTCTTGACAAAATCTAGCTAGTCAAAGTTTTTACGAATATACATTAAAACGGATCAATGCAAATGAAGCAATGACGGCTCAGTGGTTGCGTTTAAGACTTCGAGTCGATTGACGTGAGTTCAAATCCCTGCAATGAGTCTGAGCATTCGGTGAAGGTAAAAATCGTGAGGAAATCATAGCATGATGGTAGGTCTTTTTCTAATGCCCGCCTGGCTAGCTACCACCCTCAACTTGAAAATCAGTAGCCAAGCCCCAAAAGGTGTTCCGGCAGCTGCACTTGAGAGCCAGTCTTCCACTAGGCTTAGCGTGATATGATCTTGGGACACATAGTCACTTTACATCAGGTGAGATTGTGGCCACTACGCCAAACCTATAATAATAAAAAAAACTATCAAGAACATATTGGGAGGGCAAAGTCAAGATATTAAACTCCTGGAACCTGTTCCTCAGTGATTATAGTATTATAAGAAGATATATTTCTTTTGACGCGTCTATTAGAGGGTAAAATTAATAGCTGCGCGCGCATCATGTAACGCAAGTGCGACATAATGAATTTGGACGTTTATCTATTTATCATTATATTATAAAACTCAACGTCTCTTTGTATGTCTGTCCGTTTATGTTCTTTTCACGCGAAAGCCATTTGTTCGAATTACATGTTTATTATTTTAATTCGTAGCTTTGTTATTAGATTATGTTATAGGATATATTTTATAAGATAAGGTAACATACGAAACAAGCAGTGTAAGTGATAGCATAGGAATATATTTTTTAAGAATAACTCATATGAAGCATTTTTGTCTTCCGTCTTTGGAGCGGGGGCAGCACGATTCCCGCGTGCGCTCGACTGACGGCATTCTGTAGTAAACGCGAGCGGAACCGCGGGCACAGTCAGTCATTGATAATAATGTGAATGCTTATTTATACACCAGTTAATTATCCTTGCATAATAATGAAAAAAAGTCAGTAAAATCAATTTTCAATATTATCAATGATGGCCACCTTCATCATGTTGCTTTGCGCAGGATCAAATATTTGGAGTTATTTCTGTTTTGTCACGATAAAAAAGTATAACATCTTGCGAGCGTACAATTTTTTTTTAAGAAAGCTTATCAAACGGGCAATGTGTATGCAGCCTTGCGAAAGGAGGTATATTTTGCAAGTGGAGTGCATTGCCGGCAAAGTTATTTTAACTTGTTTCACTATTGTCGTTATTGCTTATATTAACTTAGAGCAATCAAAATAAAATATATAATAAAATCTGGCCAGAGAACATACCTATCATATATATTAAAGGAATAAGTAAGTGGCTTTTGAATGATAAATGCTCTAACGGAATAAGATATTATGATTTATAATAAGTAAAATTGTATTTTTACGAACCATCCTTGTGTAATGGTACAAGAGTAAAAATATTTTTATACCATGTAATCTATATCTACTTTTGGCATTTTCAATTTACTAAAAATGTCTAGTCAAACCGCTGTTATCAGACATTCAGCAAACAAATTTCATAAATCTATACATATTATAAAACTCATCGTCTCTTTGTCTGTCTATCCGTTTATGTTCTTTTCACGCGATTGTTCTTCCTAGTTCCTACTAATTCGATTGTTTTTCCTTTATTTCATATATATATATATTATCTGGCCAGTTTATACGAATTATTTCGTTACATAAAGTAACGTACGAAATAAGCAGTGACGATAATGGTGAAATTCGGAAAAAATACGCTTTTAGGGTTATTATTAAATGGCTTATGCTGAGTAAACCATACGAAATTACGAGATATATCAATTTAATGTTCTACATAATTGTAGATCTTAAAGGATCTATGAAAAAGTCAGCTATAGCATGTCTTTTTCTAAGGATCAACCACAATAAGCATTTTTGAGGTATTACCGCTTAAGCATCAAATATCTCCTGGCATTACTCGTCAGTCTTAATTAACAATTTACGTAAACTTTTCAATTGGACGTGCGTTTTTCTATGGAATTCCGTTATAATCAGAATGGTTTTTAATAGAATCGATCCCACGCTCTCGTTTCGTATCGCCTACTCGCTTTTTGTTCCGTCTCAACACGCAATTCAAATTCAAATCGAATCGATTTAATAATAAAAAAATTATACCTAGGTAGGTACTATTTTATTTTTGCGATTTGTATTCACCGTGAAAATGGATGGTCGCTGAAAACAATGACCGTTTTCGATATTCGATATTATGTGGTTAATCAATGAAGTAGTGTCTATGAATGAATGAAAAAAGCCATTTTCGGAGAACACAACTTTCAGAGATGTAATATAATTCCAACGTTACAAGTGAATATGTTTTAATATACAATAATGCTGGAAAATAAGCATACAGTCCGCCTGATGGTAAGAAGCGGCTACCGTAGCCTATAGACGCTTGTATCATCTCTAGCGCGTTGCCGACCTTGAACCCCCCTATACCAGTCCAAAGAAATTTCACTGTCCTGCCTCTCTTTAAACCATTCCTTCCTCAAAGAGCTCTGAAGACTCTACTCACCACAGGAATACACCAAAAAGTTATTTAGCTGCGATCTTGTGTTGGGTGGAGGGGAGGTATTCCACCATTCGGATTGTCCCGAATAGAGAGAAATGTCCAAAGAAATTTCTCTGTGCTCTACCTCTCTAAATCTTTTGTCATTAGTGCATAAACTATTAAGAATTTAATTGAGTTGATCTCAAAAACCTTATTTATAATTTTGAAATAATACTGAGATTTTGGTGAAAGAAAATATTACGATTAAATCACATCAAAGTCGTAGGGTATTTTTGGAACTCGTCTGGCTAGCAGTTAATTTTAAGTTGATATAAAACGTCCTCAAATCCCTGTGTATGAATGATTCAGAGCCAGTCCCTCTAAGTTAGCATGTTATCTTGGGCCATATAGTCACTAAAGATTAAGAGAGATTGTCGTTAATTTGCGGTTAAACGCAGACTTTTATATGCAAAAAACACTCGTGAATGCAAATACTGTTTAAAAACTAAGAACTTCTAGAGCGCGTATGGATATAAAAAACGGCTTCTGTCAAATGAGAAAACTTGTCTCTATTATCTCAGAATGTTGCAAATTGCAACATAGATCTTACAGAACTTGTTATTCTCTTAAAGCCATAAATTATTATTATCTGTAGCATTCGTAGAAGGTAAACATACTTGGCAGTTGTGTCCAAACTAGGATGAAAAGGTGTTTGTTTGTGTCACTTGGAGGGTAACGCAAAACGGCTTATCGCAAGCCGGCGCAGAATAAAATTCATATGCTTCTGATTTCATCTCAATTGTTTTGCCATTATGATTCCGTTGACTTTTCGTTGTTCAGGTTTTGTTACCGCAAGTCATGCTTAGTCATATTACGAAGAGATAACTGACATTCGTTTCTATAAAACCACTAACGGAACGCTGCCCTGATTTCAATATAATTGACATTTCTACTATAGCTTCTATGTTGCATCTCAGAATATTATAATAAACCGCCTATATCATCAGTCCCATGTCTTTTTTACCTGTTTGCTGTGTAGATAGAAATCAATTTCGATGTAATAAGTACTAGTTAGCGTTCGGAATAACCACTCTACTTCATGTAACACAGGTTTTGAAAGTACACCTCATGAGATTAATTTTAATAAAGATATTAAGACCTCAGAGCAATTATTAACTTCAATAATATCATATTAGCTATATAATAAAATTATTAAAATTAAACATTTATTAAAAAAGTCAGTAAAATGTATTCACGTTATTATTATAGAGCTAAATTTTTGGAGTAATTTTTATTTTTTTACACCAAAGAATATTATATATTTTATGTGCGTGTACGTACACACCATTTTTGTATTAGAATACACCTTTTTCCTTTTGAGGTACGGAACCCTACTAAAGCCATTTTGTAATTATATAATGATTTTAATATCTCAAAAGGATATAAAACCTATATAGAGTACTTCCAGTTGACCTAGAATCATGAAATTTGGCAAGAAGTAGTGTCTTGTAGCACAAGTAAAAAAAGAAACTGTAAATTTTTAATTACATTACTAGCAAAAATAATTTTGTTATTTGCAGTTGGTAAACTGACCGCGGCATATGTCCATTGTATAGAGATAGTAGTTTTCCAACTGCAAAGTTAAGTTTGTCCAGTTCATCTTTTCGTCAAAAAATCTTATATTATAAATCAGGTCCACCTGTCGAGTATTTTCAAAAACTGCACAACGCCATCTATTGATCAGTAGTCAAAACATACCTGTACTTGATAGCAATGGGTAAAAAATATTGGTATATCGATATTTTCTCATAAAATCAGCAATATATAACGTCGATATTTTGGATATCGGACGGAACCCTCGGTGCGCGAGTCTGATTGGCGCTTGGACAGTTTTTGTTCTGGTTTGATATCCCATTACTAATATTTATTTTGAGTAGTTGCTACCATATTGTTCTTATTATATTATTTATTTGGTATTGAAGCAGTGTGACATTTTGTAAGATCAAATTTAAAATTACTCAAATCAGTTAAGAATAATCAGTCTCGTTTTCGAAAGGTCGCTCTTTTTTTTGTTACTTCTACTTACTTGTAACTTTAAGATCATGAACGTACATTCATTTTAAGGAGTTTGGATAAAAGGTTACCTTAATTCATTTCACCAGGCTTAGATAAGAAACTCCTTACCTTAGAAACTGGTTCTTCGTTCCAGCCTCCACAGTTCGCCATGTCTTCTTGCAACGTCAGTTCACTGTAACAAAACAAAAGGTTTTTTTTTTAGATTTTTATAGCTTTTTGAAGTAAAACTTCTTTAGGCGCGACTAGGAGGTAACTGGACGACAATGCAACGGAAGTCCGTTACGGCAATACGACGCCATGTTCCTGTAGTATCTGGTTTTTAAAAAAAAATGTTTTTATTTTGACATTAAATAAACAAATTAATCAAAAATTTTTGAAAAAAAAAATGAGTGAAATTGAAAGTGCAACGTCATGGAACTTCGTATACAAATACATTTATATAAAGGGTGTAAGTAGTGTCGGGATGGTGGTGAGCTTCAGAATGGTGGGGACCGTTGGGACGGTGGTGGCTGTCGCGATAATGGTGACCATTTAAGTTTTACTTCAATCGCGTGTGATGGTTACACGCTTTGAAATTTTTTTGTGTTGTTTTTAATTTATTGAAGATGCGAGTAAAACAGAGTTTAATGTTACTAACGTGTAATCGGAGAACCGAACTCCCTAGTTGCTAGGAACAGTAATAATCTTCAATCAAGAGGATTAGTTGTCAATGTAATGAAGAGGGAAATTTGCTACTATTTTTAGTATAGAAATACACCACAATCTCACTTAATATAAATTCATAAAAAATGGTAATGCAGGTGGAAATATGCTTAGCGTAGAAAAGAGATTCGCTAATAAAGTCTAAATAAATAGAAATATATGCTTGGCAACAGATTTTTATCTTATGTACTATGTAGCTAGATAGGCTGAGAGGCGGCATTTACGAACTTAGAAATAAATAAGTTCTTCTAAAGTAGTTTTTAATTTACATATTATTAATCTTCGAAATAGACTTAATTTGATTGTTAGAGTAAGTAGGTAAATCTACCGATTTTTCACCAATTTCTACCTATTTTTGCCACTTCATCTACCAATTTTCTAAAATTTAGGTTGGCAGCACTGATTTAATATTAGGCGAATAAATGACAATGTAGTATTGAAAAATAAATTATAGATATAAATTAAATTGTTACGAGGTTTATATAGAAAAAGGATAAATGTCCATCTTACTGAAATTAACAAAATGTAAGAGACACACTCGTTTTTCCCGTGACTTCGTTTCCTATGTCTTCGAAATAAAACTACTCGCGTGCCACCTGTTTTAAACTGGTTGTACTAATACAGAAAATTCGCAAGTGGGCGCAAAACAACTTCTCAAAATTTCATCGCAATCAAACGAATGGTTTGGGAACGGATAAAAAATAAAATATAATACAGAAATAAAAACCAGCAAAGTGCGTATCGGGCCACGTGCCAGTTAGGGTTCCGTAGCTACCCGTTACAATATGCAGACTTAGTTGGGGGCTTTAAGTCATTTTTAATGGAATTTGTACGAAATTTTCCTTTTTTATTCACTTCTCCAAGTACATTTTATATTAGGTCGACTATTAACCTACTCAGTTAACATCTATAGCCTGCCTAGCTGCGACTCTAACAAAAAAAGTTGAACTTTAAAGGCTAAAATGTCGCAAACGCATCTCTGTAACGAAAAATGGTTTACACAAGCCCGAAATATTTTTAAACGACCTATCCAACAATATTCCACACTACGATAGATGAGAAAAAAACGTGTAATGGAGGTACATAATAAATTTTTTTTTAGATTTTATTTTATCATTTTGTCGGCGTGATTAGGTAATATATATACCCATACCAAATATCAGTCTTTTAGTACTAAGAATCTCTGAGCTATGCCGCGGACAGACATGGCGAAACTATAGGGGTTTCTTGTTGATTACGGAACCCTAAAAAAATAAGGACAACAAACACACAGCGATAGAACAACTTGTGTTTATTATGTGGAATGTTAAAAAACTCAAAATAGATGTTTTAATTTATTTTGAAATGCAAACGAACCGTCTCCAAAGACAAAAATAATTGCGTATAATAATATTAAGAATTCGTATTTTAAAACCATAATGACTGAAAGTGGTGACATCAGAAATTGCATGATTACAGACGTGTCGATATGACCCCGTAACTCATCAACGGATAATGTCGTATGGTACAAGTAATGAAAGGAAGACGATTTTCGACAATTTATTACTCTTTCTATATTATGTTTCACTTCAGTATAAAAATAAAAAATTCAGCAATATTACTAATGAAATTCAAACACGATAGATATTTCTTTGTATATTCACTGATTACCATCAAATAAGAGTCAACTTAAAAAATAATAGTAGCTATGTTTAAATACATGAAATTAGCATATTTTTACATATTTTTATGTCTAAATTTATATAATACAGGAATGTAATGAATTATAAAACCACTTTAAAATTATAAATAGATACGTTATACATAAGATTTAATTTGCAGTCTTTGTGTGCCCAGCAATAGCATAAAGCAGTAATAATAATTGCAGTTTGATAGGACATTACCTTTGTGTCCGATTACAATACACTACTTATGACACCCGCCATTGTGGAACGCTTATGCATTGATTACACGTAGCTAGTACAAAGGTGAGACAACAACATACCACTAGGCCGAGAGAGTGTTCAGTTCAGTTACGATGCATTCCAGGGGCTAGCCGTATACTAACGGGACAATAGATCGCAAACAGATACAGAAAACTAAAGTGAGCACCGAGTGGCGAGTACGCTCCGCGAGTGCGTGTTTATACCTGCGTAGTGGCCTAGAGAGACAGTGCAAGGTATTACGAGGGTGGGCGTTCGATCTAGTAAGTAGACTTGGGTTCAAGTGACTGTGTCGCTCATTTACTAGGCAGAGTGCTCGGCCAAGAGTACTGTCTCACCATTTTACTCGTTACGTCTAATCAAGCTATTAGACGTGTTGCCTTCTGGGATCAGCAGATATACATCCAATAATCAAGCGAGGTGGTAGGGATCTGCACCCGACTGGGATACGACCACAATACACATACTGATAAACCAATCATAGTGAGTCTCTTTTGGTTTGTCGCGTTTTGGAATTAGCTAGGGTATATCCAGATGCCAAGGAGCTTGCAGGCTGGCATGATAGCAATATCTGGCGATGGATGCTGATATTTTTTCTTTCTGGATTGGCACAGTGCCGTCGTTTTGCTGCGGTACTATAAAAACAAAAAATAAAATGTGTGCAGCAGTACACACCTGTCAGAATAGAAACCTTCAGGAAATATAAAAAAATATGTTCTTAAAAACTACCTTTTAAATATCTTAGTTCAGCGGTATTCGAACTATCGACCACTCGTGCGTACTGCGTATGAAGTCTAGTCGTCTCACGCCATTAGGCCAAACCGACGAGAATCACAATCATGAAAATCAGAACTTGCGTTAACCGTGTATAATGTAAATGTACTCTATCTCATTCTCTCGTAGGCTAAATTCTATAGATAAATATATGGTTGTCTCTTTTTACTGTCGCTTTTTCGTTTCATTGAGTTTCAAATCAGAACGGTGCTAAAGAAGTTTTTAATTCAATCCCTCATTCTCTCCCCCAGAATATTTTGAATGATAAGATATTTGTCATAAGTTATCTTTTCTTCTGATGTATTAAACGCTATAGTGTTTCCGTTTGCACAGAATACCGTGGCACACTTTCTTGGAAGCGTAAAGCAAACTTCAATAGCTGTATCATCGAGACATTATCTCGATCGCCCGCGGAAAATATCATTTTCCATTATTCGCGGCCTGATCATAGGATATTTGCGAAATAGATATCAATCCGATTTCGAGTTGCGTCGGTTGCAAGAGAATATAATTTTAATTTTATGTACAATATTACTGAAAGTCTATTTAGGATTTAAAGTACTCGTATGTTATGCTCTGTTGTAATAGCAAATAATTTGAAAATGGACATTTTGTTATAAAAATAAGGTGGATTAATTTATATTGCTAAAACTATTTCTAGTGTTTTCTTTTTGCTCTTGTTCGATCTATCATAAGTCAGGTTGGCACAATCTGTTTTCTTACTTTACGTTAAAAACTAATATTTGGCCGAGTGTTTTACGATCGGCCGCTTACCTGACGTCAACCTTCCTTGAGATGTTTTTTGTTGTGTCTAGCTGACAGCTGACTAGAGCTAAATGTCATCATTTTTGAGGCCTTCCACTACTGCCTTATAAGGGTAGAAATATATAAAGTCTTAATCTAATATTATTTCATGTATCTTAAATTTTGAATTCAATACTAGGGAATCATAATATCTCAGTAACCATTAATCTAGTTGCTGCCGTAGCTATAGCAGGCAGCTCTTGACTGTTTCCTTGTATTCTTCATAAGATAGGTAAACGGTGTATGCGTGTGTTCGTGTTGAGATAAGACCATCAAAAATTAAACTTACATGAACTGTACATACTATACATACATACTATTTCATATACTTATATGAAATATGATTTAAATTAAATAGTATTTATAATGGTATGTGTCTATTTAGTATACCGATGATTGTAAAAAAAAACGTTATAAATAGATGGCTTAACTGGAAATCTATAGACGATTTGATATTGTACAACTTCAGTAGGATTTTATATATTTCAGTTAATTAAAATTTTTACTGGCCTACACTATTGAATAACTCTATAATTGTAATTTGAAGTTTTTCCTGTTTTCATTTCCGTATGATGTGCTATTTAAAAACATATTTATATTCATACATGTACTAGTATATTTTGTTTCCGGTCTAAATGAACGCGCACGCACGTTTGTTATTTCCATTATGTTTTTTATAAACACATATTATGTGAGCATTGTAGTATATTTTTTTGATAATTTGTTATATAATGGATGATATCACTTGTATAAGTAACCGTAAGTAAATACAATTTGATACTGAATTTGATTAGGATTAATAGCTGTTTTAATTGCTAGAGAGTGCTAACATTGGTTCTTATAGTTATAGGTACTATAAAAGCCACCTAGGTCGATAGTTTTTCATTCAGAAACCAATAAATTTATCTATAATCAGCTATTTGTCTAACTTTACTTTGTCTGAAAACTACCAATGCGATGTATTAGGCAATTCATTTATTCTATCTAGCATTTTGACACCGTTTAATCCTTATTTTGACAAATAAATAAATTTTATAATTTAAAACGTGTCTAGAAAAGTTTCAGCAGATACTGCAATTGAAGAATATGAATCTATGATACAATCCATAATATTTTTAATGATTCACGAACAATACCGATTTCCAATATCGCGTGATTTAAGAATTGTTCGCATTTTGCACGTACAACAACGCTCCGAGCAACAACAGCGCCGGTGGAGTTAAATTACTGTTACAATTCCAATTGGTGATGCGGTGATAGAGACGTTAGGGTTGCTGTGTGGTTTTGAGAACGTCCTGATTTAGATTAATTGGAAGTAAAATTTTCATGAAAATATGAAGTGATATTTATTATAGTGATAGTAATAAAGTTCATTAATGTTGATAGAAAAGAAAAAAATATGATATGTGTCGATGACACCACAGAACCTCGAAGAACAGAAAAATCTATTCTACTCTAATAAGTAAAGAAAGATTTTCTTCTAAAAAGAGATACATTTAAAATCATATACTTTTACTAGTATCATAAACCAATAACACCAGAATACTACATATTTATAGATAATTTGTACGTCATTGCAAGCTTTTATTGTACATATAATAAATGTTTTGTCTCGTGAAAGTTCTAGAAACCGCACATTCTTTGTTGTATTGCGACAACCCTATACAGCGGTCGGTGTTCAGAGAGTTAGCCTTGGGATAGTACGGTGTTAACGTGCGGAATAATCCACAAGATCTGAAGATTTAACACATCGATTACAAGATCATTTGGTTTAAATGTTAAAATATTTAACATTGTACCATTAATTGCTAAGAATTGTTCTTACTTTTGAAGTGAAACTTCTTATGCGACTTCCAAGCGTTAAACGTTAAACGTTCAACGCACATTATCGGTCTCTCCTCTTTGTGTGAGCCAGAGCGAGAAAATAAATGTCGGTGTGTATGTATATTGCACACTGTTTAAATAAATTAGAAAATATCTTTTAAAATGAAGTTTCACTTCTATCGTGTGTGAATTCGCACACACACCATTTTGAAGTGAAACTTCTTATGCGACTTCCAACACGTTAAACCTTTAACGCACATTATCGGTCTCTCCTCTTTGTGTGAGCCAGAGCGAGAGAGTAAATGTCGGTGTGTATGTATATTGCACACTGTTTAAATAAAATTTAAAATATCTTTTAAAATGAAGTTTCACTTCTATCGTGTGTGAATTCGCACACATACCTTTTTTTTGTTTTTATAAGTACAATAAAGTCACAATTAATGTTATTGTGGTCAGGTAAATATTAATCTTTCACAGTACCAATTATTATAACATGCCACACCGAAAGCTTCTTGGCAACTATTTACCATCATTTATGGTACTATGATTAATTTGAACTTAGTACAGATAATGAATTTGTGACCGGTTCTTAGTAAAACACTTCGTGAAATGACACCAGTTAGTTACTCATTTAAACCAACTAACTTTAAGAACCCATTCTTTTCATTTTAATACTAAGTGGATGTGAAGTACTATGTGGATTGTAAAAGAGAAACTTAGTAACTAATTTATTGAATTGTTAATTTTATTTGAAAATTGTAGTTTTATTCGCTTCCGCTTCGTCATTGGAACAAATTGGAAAATAATACACAGTAGATTCCATTCGAAGTTTAGATACTTTCAGATTTGTGGTTCGTACTTCCATACCTCCAGGTATCCATATAGCAGGTGGCTGGTACATATTAAGTTATGAATGGCGGGTTTTATCCTAATTGATCGATCATGTTGGCGAAATCGAAATACTGTTTGGCTAAAAAAAAAACGAGTTACATTGTGCCAACTATTTTTCTTATTGTTCTTACCAACTATAATATGTAATCAGAATTTAATTAGAAATTAAGAACTATTTACTTAGTTTAATGACTGAGCGCTTCGCATACATACATTTCCTATCCCTTAATATAATCAACTTATATGACATATTTCATTAGAAGCCGTTCGAGCATAAATGTGTTGGTTATTTTTTTAATCGTTATAGGTTTGACGTAATCGCCACAATCTCACCTGATGTTAAGTGACGATGTGGCCCAAGATGATAACACGCTATACCTAGTCGATGACTGGCTCTCAAGTGCAGCTGCCGGATCGAACCTATTGGTTCTTGGCGACACATTTTCAACTTGAGGGTGGTAGGTAGCCAGACGGGCATTAGAAAATGCCCTATCACCGTGCTATTGTTTCCTTAGGGTGTTTTCCTTCACCGAAAGCTCAGGCTCATTGCAGGGATTCGAACTCAAGTCAATCGATGTGAAGTCGTACACGCTACCACTGAGCCATCATTGCTTTAAACTTTCGCCACGCATTTATTACTCACTTATTTGTTATTTCTAGTATATTTATTTTTATTCATATTATTAACAATTATTATAATTTGTTAATTGAGCAAATGATATACATCCCATGTACAAAATATAAGTAAAAACCAATTGAGAATTACTATTTTATTCTTATAGCATTTCAATAGGGTATTTGACTATATTAAAAATATGTTTCTTGGCAGTAAAATTCTAACTGATTTTTAATTATTTATTATTAAAACGAAATAAAATACGTATCTTTTTAAAATTGTGATCACAAACGTTTTATAATTGGTTGTATCTCTAATTACGTCACATGCAAGTAGATTAAATTGAATTACGAGCGAATTTGGTTGAACCCTGTCCTTTTATTATTAATTATTCGTTAGCAACCATTATTTTCATTTTAACTTATAATGGAAAGCAATTGAATATAAGCCGACGGTAGTAGCCTAAAGTTAAGGCATTTGTGATCAGACTATTTTATAAAAATAGTCCTAATTTTTACGCTATGGAGCTTCAAAATGTGATAACTACATAATATTTTTTGTAATGAGTCTATACTAATATAATAAAGCGGATATTTTTTTGTTTTTATGGTATCGAAGCCAGCACATTCTCATTTGACATACTGACTGGGCATTCTTGATTGCTAGTTCTGCTATAACGGAAGGATTACTGTTAAGTGCAAATATGTTATTTGCTTGCAATTTCAATATAGAGACGTGATAGTAATTTACTGGAGAATTAACCTTCGAAGCACGAAGTCCAATGCAAGTCTCCGATCCTATTAACTATCAGCTTATGGGGAGTAAATCTTCATTAAGTTATATCAATAATAATATTAGATAATGATTTTTTAAACAATTTAGATTAATAAAAAAAGATATATTCAATTTAGGTCCTAAAATGGCCTTCATGAATGTTGATACACTACCATCGGTTTGTAAAATATTCCAGTCATTGAGAAGACCCGACCAGAAACACGACCAGTTTTATCAATATTATTTTTATAATATTTGTATTGTTTGCAGTTACTATAATTTTCAGCGAATGTACAGAGAGGAATTCATTTCCAGACTTCACTGTTATTCACGCAATAATCAACCCATTCGACAATAAAACCTGCATTTTAAAATACTTCAGTAGTTGTTACAATTACCAAGTAAAAAAGTAATATTGATATGGTTTCTATTGGCATACTAATAATAGACCCTTGGACTAGAAAATAAATTTCCGAATTCAAAGTGACAACCGCGACACTAGACTTGATAGTAAGCACAGTAATCCAAAAAAACTGGGACCACTGAAAGTAATTAGTGATTAGTAATCACTGATTATCAATCATTCCCCGGCCCGGTCGGCGCTGCCACGGTGGCCTGCTAATCTCTCGGCACCTGGATATACACTGGTTCATACCAAAACGCGACTAACCAAAAGGGAGTAACCATGAAAAGTCTATCGTCATGCGCATGGTACAGATGCATAGAGGTACAGATCCCTAAAACCTCGGTTTATCCCGGATCGCGGTACACCCTAACGTGATTTACTGTACAAACAGACAGATTTACTGTACAGACAGCCAGACTTACTGAACAGACAGACAAACTTACTGTACAGACAGACAGACTTACTTTACAGACAGACTTACTGTACAGACAGAGAGACTTACTGTACAGACGGACAGGTTTACTGTACAGTCAGACAGACTTACTGTACAGACAGCTAGCCTTACTGAACGGACAGACAAACTTACTGTACATACAGCCAGACTTACTGAACAGAGAGACAAGCTTACTATACAGTCAGACAGACTTACTGTACAGACAGCCGGCCTTACTGAACAGACAGACAATCTTACTGTACATACAGCCAGACTTACTGAACAGAGAGACAAACTTACTGTACAGCCAGACAGACTTACTTTACAGACAAACAGATAAGCCACTATGACGATTATCAGACACAATTATTCACAATTATTTTGAAGCAATGATGGCTCAGTGGTAGCCTATACGACTTCGCGTCGATTGACGTGAGTTTGAATCCTTGCAATGAGCCTGAGCTTTCGGTGAAGGAAAACATCGTGAGGAAACCATAGCATGGCTTACCATAGCTTTACCATAGCTTTTTCTGATTCCCGCCTGGCTAGCTACCACCCTCAAGTTGAAAATCTGTAGCCAAGCACCAATAGGTGTGTTCCGGCAGCTGCACTTGAGAGCCAGTCTTCCACTAGGTTTAGCGTGTTAACATCTTGGGCCACACCATCACTTAACATCAGGTGAGATTGTGGTCACTACGCCAAATCTACAACGATAAAAAAAAATCATTTCCTCCACCAATGAAAGAAACGTTATAATAAAACATATTAAATACAATACAACTTTGAATATGTCAATTACAATAAAATATATTAACAAAAATAAAACATAGGCGTAAAATATAACCAGTAGCCGGAACGTAGTTTTCTAACAGTGAAGGAATTTTTAAAATTAGATCAGTAGTTTCACGAGACAACATATTAAAAAAATTGACCTCTTTATAACTATGTACAGTAGTGTAGAGAAATCTTGGAATAACAGGATACAAATTAAAAAATGTGTCGATTTTAAAGGATCGATATGGAGTTGTGACATAAGTCCGCATCCAGCATCTGCCTGCAGTCTTTCGCAGATCGTCATCCCATCTGGCCGCAGGGCGTCCTACACTACGTTTGCCGAGTCGCGGTCTCCACTCAAGAACCCGTTTACCCCAGCGGTTGTCGGTTCTTCGCGAGATATGGCCGGCCCACTGCCACTTCACCTTGCTAATTCTTTGAGCTATGTCGATAACTTTGGTTCTCTGTCGGATATATTCGTTACGAATCCTATCCTTCAGAGAAACTCCGCGCATAGCTCTTTTCATAGCACGCCCTACCGTGAGTGTCCACGTCTCAGCTCCGTAGGTCATTAAGGGTAGTACGCACTGATTGAAAACTTTCGTTTTCAAACATTGCGGTTTGGATGACGAGAAGACTCTACGTAGTTTCCCAAACGGTGTCCAGCCCAGTTGTATATGCATATACTTAACTTACTTGTATACGGATGTAATAATATATTTAATACACTATAACATAATTTTACCTATCCAACATATTCCACGATAATCGTTCTTAAAGAGTCGCGCGTCCGAACTGACACGCACCATTCTTTTTAACGAGTTACCAATAAATTCTTACAGTATATAGATTAATGATTATTGTAGTATTATTTTTTACCTGTAGCATGATGTATGGCGTGCTAAATATTAGACACGGAATACAATAGAATTGCATCATTGTAGACATTAACTTTGTCACGATACGAAGATTGAAGCGAGCGTTGTTAGATAAAGGTTTTTTATTTCACTCTCGCCCACGTGTTAGGTAATGTCGTAAGTATAGGTAACATGATGCTATTGCTTGGTACTTACGCATTATTCGCATCCCATTGTTTCGCATAAGCAAATCTCATACCACAGTAGCTTGGGGTATTAATAACCTATATATAATAATTCTAGCTGCGCCCGCGGCTTAGCTCGCGTGAACTACAGAATGCCGACGATCGAGCGCATGCGCGAATTGTGCTGCCCCAGCTCAAAAAATTGAAGACAAAAATGCTTATTGTGGGTGATTCTTCGAAGATAGACATATGCTATCCCTGACTTTTTTGTAGGTATTTTTAACATTATCCTCACTGCTTATTTTGTATATTAGTTTATCTTACAAAATATATCCTATAACCTGGCCAGATAACATAGTTATTAAGTAAAAGTGATTTTCGAGTGAAAAAAACATAAACAGACAGACAGAGAGACAATGCGTTTTATAATATGTATATCAGATAAATTACTTATCAACAAATTTTTCTTTCCCTAAAAATCTTACTCGAGCTATTACTAATAAAAAAACGTTCTTACAAACGAACATAATGTAAGTTTTATTTATATAAAGACTATTTATGTATCTATATTTTATAAATGTATATAAATGTCACCAAAGTTTATATTCGTCACCAATATGTATACCTACCCTTATAATGTCCATTCCCAACAAATATTTTTGACATCACATCAATTCTAACAGTATCACTTAATTCGTTTCTGTCATCGAATTAATAGATTTGTCACTAAATAAATAGCTTTGTTCTTATGGTTTATATTGTATGTAGCCAATCTTGGGAACTGCGATAAACAAGAATCAAAAACAAGTCAGCTGTAGAAAATTCACATTATTAAGTAATAAACGTTTTGATATTGTTTGGTGATTTTATTTTGGTGAACATCTATAAATTTAGGGAGAAATCTTATTAATTAACTCATTGAACGTACATTTATTTGGTGATAGTTTAAATCATAGGTACCCAAGGTAGTTAAACAAACCTACATTCAACTTCAGTTTATGAAAAGCCAGTGTTTAATCCAATATAATGACCAAGATTTACTCACATTTAAAAGGTTTCGAGAAATCCTTTGTGACAAATGCGGTCACTCGACCTATCGGCTAATTGGATTCCAATGGTATAACACTGCTCATCGTCGCGCTTCGGCGACAAAAGTATATTCTCTCGCACGGTTGTAAATCGGTGAGTCGTGCGCGCAGTGCGGTAGGTCACGTCTCCCACGTAACGGTACTGAATGCGAGATACTCTCTTGTTCGATGCTATAATGAAATCTATACTGATACCTATTATAAAGCTCAATAATTTGTGTTTTTGAAGTGAAAACTTCTTTAGTAGCGTTGAGCACTTTTTGGTAGGGGAAAATCTTATGAGTTCGCGTCACCGACATGCTAAAGTGTATATGAAAACTTCTTTAGCCGCGTTGGGCACTTTTTAGTATAGGAAAATCTTATAGGTTCGTGTCATCGACATCCTAATGTTATTTGTATATCTATATCAATTAGTATATATATATATATCTATAGCACGTACTGCTTTGATATAAGTAACACATCGTGTATACCTGAACGTGAGCTGTGCGCGTTAGACGCTTTTTGGATGGGTGAAATCTTGTGAGTTCGCGTCACGACATGCGTAATAGCAGTATATCTGTAGCTATACAGATATACGTATTGTGCAACATTAGTGCTGTGTATATATTTACAAGTAAAATTGAATGGATTTAGTAAAAATTTTAATGTGTATATATTGTACATTGTTCATATAGTGTTTCAGTTTTTTTTGTTGAACGCGCTAATCTGTTGAACTATCGGTCAGAACTGTTTTTTGTCTTTTATAGATGACTACCTTATGGTAGTCCTCTAGTAACTCCTTATGGAGTGGAGCAGTAACCACGGACGTCAAGCAATCTTATAACAATTTCGATTTAAAATACATACTTCTAATTTTTCTATGATACCTACAACGTTTTTTTAACGTAAAACTTCTTTAGGTGCGACTTGGGACTATTGGGAGTTACTCAGATTTTTTTCGGGCGGAAAAACGATTAGTACAAATAATTCAAACATTCTATATATTTTCATGTAATACAATTTTAATAATATTATATAGAAAATTCCAAGTGCGTGTCGGGCCACACGCAGTGTAGGATACCGTGGTTGCCTGTCACAATATCCTGGACTTAGCGGAGACTTGAAGTGATTTGCAATGGACTTTGTACGAAATTACTTCGTTAACTTGTAAAGCCTACTTAGCTGTGATAGTTTATCTTTTAACTTGGTTATATATATCACTGCCATTAATTATTTCACATATCCAATAACAACCATTTAGCTTGCAGGGCGCCATGGATGACGTCACTTGACTCTAATAAAAATTATGATAATATTTCACAAACGGATTCCTGAATCAGTAAGTGGTTTTCATATACCCGAAATGTTTTTGAACAACCTACCTAAAGGGGTAGACAAGTAAAAATAATCATCTCCACTTTACGTGTAGGGGAAGTATCCTAAAATTTATATTTTAACATTGTGTAACCGTGAGTAATATATATACCAAATTACAGCTTTCTAGTACTAAGAATCTCTGAGCTAAGCCACGGACAGACAGACGGACATGGCGAAACTATAAGGGTGCCTTGTTGACTTCAGAACCCTAAAAGATTAAATAAGTCATTTTAGAATTTAGTAGTATTTATTGATAATATGATAAATGATCATACTTACCAATAATAAAAAATAAGTTAATTTAGTTTCTCTTAGAGAAAAAAAAACTGTTTATTATTAAAGTAAGCAATTTTTATAGAGAAATTAATTTAATTTATTTGTAATGCTTGGTAAAAATATGTCTTTAAACTATATTATCAATAACTTCATCTATATTTTAATATGATATATTTAGTCTTTAATATGCACTATACTTGTATTCCGTTGGTGATACTGCAATATGTTCTATGTAATAACACTCGGCCTCAATTTTACTCATTGTAAAATGTTATATTTCTAGTTATTTTCACACTCGATTCACATTCAGGATTTGCTGAAAATTACATAGATATTATTGACGATATAATACCATGATATGCATGTCACACACCTAGAGAATCGTTAAAAAAAGTATTCTCTCGCTCCTGTAAAATCAGTTCATAGTGACATGGCCTGTTTTTCAGTATCACCGAAGATTTATTTGTTATATCAGTAATTATAAATCTGTTACTAATAATACTGATAGATTCCTATATAGCAGCGCAGCGAATATTGTAATTTTGAATTTAGCACTATTTGACCAAGCGGGAGTTGACTGAACATCTCTCGTTTTAGTAAAACATCAACCACGGAGTTTTTTTATATAGTCACTATACTATATTTGAAAAAATATGATGAAATAGTTGTTCAATAATTTTTACATTCTATATACAATACTTAAGTAATAGAGTCGAACAATAGGCCCGTATGAATTCTGCGAAGTAATAAATTTATTTGTATGCAATAAAATATTACGCGATTGCGGTACATTCTGAGTCGTAGTGGCATAGCGTTCCAAATGCTTCTAAAGCCCACACTTGTCTGCAATATTAATCAAATAATTCATAAAGAACTGAAGATAACAAGGATCTAGCTAGGATTTTGTGTTTTGGGGGAGTGGGCGGGCAGGTATCGTAAATAATTCGTAAATTGCTTTCTCTAGAAATATTTGAAATTCCATTGACATTGTGTTATTTTTTTTTACAGATTGTTACACATAATGCTTGAGTATTTATGTCGCATGCGAGTATAGTTAGTCAGGACTCAGTTTACCACACTCTTCTAGGGGGAAAGGGGTCAACTGATCAGTCACTACACAGTCATAAGTAGACTATTTTTTTTAGAATTAAAATTATTACCTAACGAAGTACTGGATTTATTTCATCGGTCAAAACGAGCAAAACCGTTATATTTTTTGTAGTATCTTATAACTAATATTTATTTTCGCGTAATCAAAATCTAGCATCCTGTAACGTTAAAAATATATAATTATAGTTTGTTACATCCGTTCCAAATTACTATTGTTCCGGACTCTATATTGTAAATTGGAAAGGTGCGTTCACACTCCAGGTAATGCCACCGACCCGAATGAAGAACAGTGAATGATTCAAATTAAATAATCAATATTTAAAATTGTACATACTAAATTATCGAAACGTTACAAAGAATGGATCTAAATTGATGGTATATAACAAAAAATAAATATTTATTAGATTAAATAACTTAAAAATAATTATATAATATTACTCGGAAGTAAATAATACTATGTTAGATATCGTCTCGTACGCACGTACCTAGACACTTTCACTTTTATAAAGTTTTCAATTTTTTATAAGTATCTTTTAACAGACAAAATAAAAATCAAAGTGATAATTGTTTGTAGTTATCCAACGTACCGACGCGACATGACATCGTAATAAATGGAATGGTAATTTATTCTTGCAAGTACAAAACAACAACAAAAAAAGAAGTACAATTGAGGTAGTTGAAAAATTCGTCGGTAGCATCCATGATGACTCGTGTGAATTTTTTACATTGTTTGTCTGCATTATTTACATTGCGGTTTTAATAGTGAAGCCCTTTAATGGTAGATGTATACGATAAAAAAGTCGTTGACGAATTTCAACATAATTAAAGAAGATATAATAAGAACATGACAATATTAAGCTGATGTTACAGCATCATCTGGGATCTGCAGAGTACCTAACTCTTAACAAAGTTACAGCAGTGAGTGTTTGGGTTCATTAGAATGGCCTCAATGAAAAATTTACTTGTGTCGGGATTATCTTAAATTCCCTTGCCGTGCCGTGCTTATAGTATCGTCACTTTGCCGTTCTTCTATAAAATATATTTATCGATATTGTATTTTGTTTATTATAACATCACTATTAAAGAACAAAACGAGCAAGGACCCTGCAGGCATGCATCATCAGATAGGCATCAGACAAACTTACACGACACCAGTACAATATGGAAGAATGTAATTTAAAATTATCTTTATTGTAGTTATTATTTCGATTTTTTTAATCGTAGAATACAAGGTTCAGTGTACATTAAACTTTATAAATACTTTTTATATAAAATGACTGTACAACATCTGATGGTAAAGTCCACGAACAACGGCGACTGTCAGTGGCACAGATTTTAATGGCGGGCGTTGATATCATGCCGGAATGCTGAAGTGCCTCTTCGTATCTAGCTTGAAGGACCCAATATCGTAGGAGGGAGGGAACATGTTCGCTGGGAGACTATTCTATACCTGCACAGTACTGTAAAGATAAGAATTTGCGAACTTCTTTGTTCGTTCCATGATGGGGACTATCGTGTAGCTGTGTAAACGTATGATTTTTTTTAAACGGGAAGCGCATACCATAACTGGCAGTCTATAAGAATAACTAATCGTAAAAAAAATATGACTCAATTCTCAACCAATGTTTATCAGAATTTGTATACAGGTGTACAATGTATGTCATTCCTAAATTAATAGGACATTTGAATTAACAATAAGATGAGTAAAACTAGAATTATGGGATGAAAATAACTAGGTAAAGCGTAACAAACGCGAGCGAAGCGTCAGGAATAACATATAACAACATATACGAGAAAGTTATGATGATACTAAGGTAAATTTGTTCAACCGTTCCGACCACCACACACATGACGATAAACACAGCGACTAAATAAGTATACGTACTCGGATTTCCCTCGATGACATGGATCCGAACTATACAATGAAGTTAATGAAACGCTTCATCATATAACCCTACCATGATTGTTAGAAATTTGGTATTTGTAAAAAAAGAATATCGATTTTTTTATGTATTTTAAAGCTTCATAATAATTATGATAATAGTTTTTTAAAAAGAATCACATGACTATGAACGTGCCACGATCGATCGTCAGGTTTGTGACGTCATAATGTTAAAGGAATTTCATCGATTAAGAGTCAAAGTACTGTATCAGCTGTGTGCTACAATGAGTAGAAATTAACATTGTGACGTCACACACGCTCGGATTTATTCGGGAACGATCGGCGCCTTTCCGGTACTGAATTCAAAAAATAATTTTTATTTTGAAATATTGCGAAAAAAAAAACGTTTTGTTATAAAACTTATATATGATCTTTCCATTTATCACAGAAAAAAATATTTAAACACCCAATTCTTCACCCTATATCTAACGCCAAATAACTTATGTTTCGGCAACTGTACTTACAGCAAATCACCTTTTCAGGTTTAGCATGCTAACATGCTACCATCCTGGAGTTATACGTGAGGTATAAATTTTCTACCTTATAATGAATACGCAATAAAATACACTACACATTCACTATAACAAGTCGCTAAGTAGATTAGAAGGCGGCTATCGCTTGAATTCATCAAGGATAGCGGTTCTCAAACTAACACTGTATGTAAAAATAAATTGATTAAAATAAACACTTAATTCAAAGGGGGCGCGGCGTTCAAGTATTAAGTAACAAACTGTCAACGATCTTAGACCTGTGTAAGCAAAACGACAAGAATTGTGAACTACTCCCCTCTCCCAAATGATTAGAGGATATGCATGATAGTTGCGATCCGATCGGGTACTGATACACCACCACTTTATTACTGAAATAGATTAGTCCGGGAAAAGGAAAAAAAAAGGTGCGTGTCAGCTCCTACGCGCGACTATAACCTATTCTTTATTAGCTATACCCGCGTTTCCTCTCGCGTTGACTACAGAATGCCGTCAGTCGAGCGCACGCTTATTGTGGGTAATACTTAGAAGATAAATATATACTTATGCTGACTTTTTATAGGTATGTCTTTTGATATTTATAATTATCTAAAACATTAATTTGATATATCTTAATCCCAATGTCAATCCCATTCCTGAGAAAATTGTGGTAGCGAGAATCAATAAAATCTTTTAAAGCGGTTTGGACAGCCTCATGGGAATTGTTTTTTTTTTCATATGCAAAAAATTGTGCTAATTCCGAAAAAAGTCGTAATCTGTTGGAGCAAGGTCCGGGAAGTATGATAGGCGTCGGAGACATTCCAACAGCAGTTCCTCTAATTTAGCGACCGTCTGTCGTGAAGTATGGGGTCTAGCGTTGTCCTGAAGCAGTAGTGGGCTAGAGAGATTGACCAGTTTCGGTTGTTTAACGGCTGGCTTTTCCATCATGGTTTGCAATTGTTGACAATACAGATCTGCCGTTATCGTCTCGCCAGATCTTAGGAAGCTGTAGTGTATGATACAAACAGTGGTCTACCAGACACACACCAGTACCATTTTCTGAGTTAACTTTTTAGCTTGGTACAGGATTTGGCCGGTTCTCCTGGGTTCAACCACTATGATGAGCGTTTCCGATTGTCGTAAACAATTCATTTTTCGGCACAGCTAACAATACGAATCAAAAGTCCCTCATTATTGTGATGGTTGAGTAACGTAACGCGTATATATTATAATATATATAATATAACTCAAAGCGTGTTTGTTGGTGTGCTTCAGTTAATTCATGCAATAACCATTTCTCGAGTTTTTTCACTTTTTCAATTTGTTTCAAGTTAATTAAAATTGTTTTATCACTCAAACCGAAGCCTGCCGCTAACTCTGACGTAGTTTGTGATGGATTCGCTTCCACGATCACATTTAATTCTTTATTATTAAATAGGGTCTCCGGGCGTTCACGGGGTTTGTTTCGTAGGTCAAAATTTCCGGAACGAAAACGTTGGAACTAAAAACTTACCGTGCTTTTTTTACAATGGCTTCCCCATACACATCATTAATCCTACGAACTGTTTTTGCAGCGCAGATGCCACGGTGGAACTTATATTCGTAAATAACGTGGTATTTTAAGTTTTCCATTTTGTGAAAAGAACAATGTCATAGAAAAACCAAATGGTGCGAAAACAAATAAATTACTTAATTCGAAACACAAATACACGAGTCTAAATATGAATTTGGAATTCCTAACCAAACACCAGATATTTGAGATCAAGTTGGCCAGTTCAACAAAATGGCAATTTCATATGTAAGAATGTACAGAAAATATAGAAGAACGATTGTCTTGGAATAAGTATCAAATTATAATAATGTAAACAATAATTAAATAACCACACATTTTAATATCCCCATCTAATTTACATACCTCGACCAATGTATGTATTATAAAAGATTCTTAAGGAGTAAACTCCAAAAAATAAAAATCAAATTTTATCTTTACGCCGGGCACAGTTACCTATAGTTTGAGAATCGCTGTCCTCGCCTAGTTTTCAAACTGCATTGTACGCCGATAGCATTACTTAAGTGTTAATAATACCACATTAAAAGGGGCTTTGTACGTGACTATAGTAATTATGTCTCATTATAGGTTCGAAGAAGCTTAATTATAAGATAACGACTATTATTCGATTTTCATGGAGGTAAATTAAAAAGATTTTCACCTCTATATGGTTAGCGATCATGAGCGTTGAACTAACTAGACAGAGTGCCTTGATTCTTGTGGCATTTTTGACGGAGGCAAATATCGGTGACCATCGTCTCTTGGAAGTTCCTACAAACAGTTTCTGGGATTTTATGGGCGGTTACTTTTCTTTAATAATATTATCAGTTTGTAAGTCTTCCACTGCTGGGCAAAGGCCTCTTCCAGAGGGAAGGTACGGGCTTAATCACCACGCCAGCCCACGACGTATTGGTGATTTCAAACACCGAGAAATCAACAGTTCTATATTTATCCCACTTACATTGGTACTAGAAGAACATTTCTCAAGCGTTCTAGTTTCCTCACGATGTTCTCTTTCACCGTCAGCCGATAGTGTTACCAATTTAAATGCCGGGGTTCGAACCTGCGGACAACAAATTGATATTCTGCCGGTCTAAACCACTAGACCACCAGGACATATATTTACTGTTTGTTAATGTAATCAAAACCCACCCGTCGAATCTCCGAACTGGTGGTAGTTTTAAATAGTGTTTGGTTAATTTCAATTATTAAAAAAAAATTGTTTCCTTTGTCGAAATTCAATATATTAATAACTACAATAAAGTTTACCGCAATATTTTTTAAATCCCGCTTATAACAGTGATAAAATTAATATGTGGCTTAAAAAATATTAAACAATACGCTTTAATCACGTACTTAAAATTATATAACTTTTTAGTCTTATAATAATATCTCGTTACCAAGCCCAGTCGATTGGACTCCTCAAAACAAATCATAAGAGGCTTAAAGAGGCCATACTCATGGGGTTTACTAGTGCCACTGAAGAGTTCTACTATTCACCACCTGGCTCTATTATTAGATTAGTTTCAAGATACCAAATTATAGTTTTGTAATCCAAACTACATATACGTACAAAGTTTCATTTCGATACGACAAATAGAAGTAGGTTAAAATTTACTTTTTATTACATTGTCTGTTAGTTAGTTAGTTACAAGTGAAGTGAATAAAAGCGCGTTAATAAAGAAAATAAATACACATTTAAAATTGTCAATAATTTCTTATCCATAAATTTTATATGTTTAAAACGCTTAAACAGTGTAGTCATAAATAAATGTATACAGTTCATACATTTTAATGAACACAGACGAGCGCTGGCGCGGCGCCGATGCGGCGAGCGCGGTTGCTTGTCAGTCTTTATCGATATAGATCTCTCGATAAACCGAGTCGATAAATTGATACATCAGCCAACAAATCGTTATACGCCCGTTTCCATGACCAGTGTAATAGATCAAGCTTTTCCTTGTAGGGCAAATCAAAGGAATATATTAGCTAATTGTACTTAAAATATCTTTATATATATAATTCTTCTGTAAGCGTGTATGTGATTGAACTCCTCCTAAACGGCTGCACCGATTTACGTGAAATTTTTTGTGTGTATTTGCGTGGGTCTCTGGATGGTTTAGATTTACAATTGGACCCGGTAGATGGCGTTGTGGTCGAGTTTCAGGTTTTTTATTTTTAGGCAAGCCAACGTTCGGGCAGGACAACGTCGCGCGTCGGTCGGTTCCGCTAGTAATACCGTAAAATGTTTTAATTTTTGCCATAGTTTTATAGCATCATGCATATATTTCGAAAAATTACAGTTAATTTACAACTATATCTGGTTCGGAAGAAAGCTTATATAAATGTGCATTGGCAGTATACTTAGAACTAAGTTTAATCTATTTTATTTTCAAAATATATCAGTTTTAATCACTAGGCAAAGTTGGGTCACAAAATTATAACACTGCGTGCTTCAATTTTGATTTGATATTCAATATACTAATAGTCATCAAGAATTACAATAATTGTAATTAAAAAAACGAACAATAAAACTTCCGACGTCGAGTTTACGTATTTAAATGTCAAGAGAAATAAATACTTGGATTGGATGAATTTACTGTTTCATATATTTAATATTTTCAACAACACAGTATAAGATTGTACATTATATTACTCTTATTCTGCTTTAAAGGTAATCCAACTTAAAAAAATTTCAAGTCAATCGTCAGGAGGGGTAATCTAATTTGTGGGTAGAACGGTAATTCCATTTGTAGTCGATTACAACTATAATGGGCTGTATTAAACATTCAACGCTTGGTGTACTGTATGATAGGACATATAAAGAAAAGTTTGGTAACACGGTTGGTGTAACATTATTAATACCCATCACAGTGGTACGGCTTGGTGTTTGTTTTTATCGTTATTGGTTTAGCGTTGTGGCCACAATCTCACCTGAACTTAAATAAAGATTTTACCCAAATTGGCAACACAGCGGAAGAACTGGCTCTCAAGTGCAGCTGCCGGAACACACCTATTGGTGCTTGACAACAGATTTTAAGCCTGAGGGCGGTAGCTAGCCAGGCAGGCATCAGAAAAAGCTCTACTACCATTCTATGGTTTCCTCACGATGTTTTCTTTCACCTAAAGCTCAGGCTCATCGCAGGGATTCGAACTCGCGTCAATCGACGCGAAGTCGTAGGTACACGCTATCACTATCAAATTCAAATTCAATTCAAATCATTGTTTGTCGCGTTTCAGGATCAGACATTTTCTACCAAGCTGCCAGCGATCGTCGATTGATTGCCAATCTCTTGTACTGGGCTTACTATCAGGCAAAGTGCTGTCACTTTACCGTGCTAATATAAAAAATATGTATATAAATAGGTAGTAATCGTTGATAATTATATTGAGGACTGCTTTGCACAGCGGATATGCAGTGTATCATGCGCGCCAACCGGTTTCTGTAGGAACCTACATTTTATTCCCGTGCGACAAAACCACGTTCTCTTACATCAGTCGCGTTCTTGGAATAATGTCGACTTCCTGCGTTGATATTTTTTTATGAAACAACTTACGATACGCTAACGTTCATATAATTGATCCCTTTGAGACATAACTTCTAATCAATTAAAAGGTACGCAAAGACCGTTTGAGACTAGAGAATTCAGTTTGTCGTATTTATCTTTAATTGGACGATGCCAAAACAACGAAGACACAGTTTCTGCGTTCCGTTGATTGGAAGACCGTTAAGGAAACTTAAGACATACGGTATCAAGTTAACGAGTTCTGCTAGATCCAAATGTGTTCTTAATTAGACAAGTTAATAAATTTATAATAACGTTTCAGAGGATCTAAAGCGTTCGATAATTATTATATTCTCGTAACTTAGATTATGAAATTTGGGTTTGATTTTGTAAAGATAATATAAGGTCAAATTTATTTACTTATCTAATTATCAAAGAACAGAACTGATCTTGAAAATAACACCAATTTTGAAAATAGAAATACATTTGTCCTACAGTTTTTAGTCGTTTTTTATAGGTTATAAGTGCTTTAAAATATTTCTTTGGAGATTTCTCTCTACTCTACTACTAATACCTCCACCCTACAGAAGATCGCAACCAAATAAGCCTATGTTATGTTCCTGTGGTGAGTAGGTTTTCCAAAGTTTCTTGGGAAAGGAGAGTTCAAGGTTGGCAACGCATTATAGGTACCTATGGTATTACAAACGTCTATAGGCTACTACAACCGCTTAAGATCAGGCGGGCCCGAATATTATGTTTTTTTTTGTATTTTATAGCCGATGTATTGATTAAGGTTATAAGCTATATAATTTAACGCTATGACTCTGAGGAGCGGAACAATAAACATAAATGTCAATTAATGAGCAAGCTGTGTGGGAAGTGAGAAAAATAATAGGCTACACGGGTAAGAAGGAGGCGCGCGGCGGTGAGCTGAAGAGTTGGTTGAATTAATTTAATACGGGTGAAATCGTGGGGCATAGCTAGTACTTTATAAATTATACGCTATACAGCTACCAGGTCTAAACTTGCTTACTGGTAACATCAATCACACTTTCCACATCAAAGCTTTTTGTGAGATTCCAATCTTTACTAGGTAAACCAGAATAGGCAAAAACTTGTTCAGTGTATTGTATAATCTTGACGTCGATCTTACGGCAATGTACCATATTTTAGCTAATCTCTTTATGGTACTTGTCGATTCTTGAAACGAACATGATAAGTATCTTAATAATGTAGATGATACAGTTCCTAGAGAACCTGATTCTTAGAAAATTTTGCTTCTATGTTACGTATACTCCGAGGAAAATTTGTTAAATCTCGTCCATAGACTTGCATAATTGCATAGCATTTTCTGGGATAACTATCATTCTCGTAGTGGGAAATTTGTCACCAATAATATATATCTAATTTCCGGTTATAATGATAAATTTTATAATTACAATTAATTTGGTTTTTAGGATTCCAAAGTAAACAAAAAACCTTTATAATTTCGGTATGACCGTCTGTCTGTCCGCTGCTTAGCTCAGAGATTCTTAGTACTAGAAAGATATACTTTAGTATGGGTACATATAAATCAAGCCGAAAAAATAGTAAAATAAAAATCTTAAAAAAGTTTAGGGAAGGTCCCTACACGTAAAGTAAGATTGTTTTTTTTTCTTCGTGGATAAGGCCCTTCTAAAACATTGGGGGTTTGTGCAAACCATTTTTCGATTAAAGGATCCTTTTGCGAAATATTAAACTTTAAAGTGCTAATTTTTGTAAGAGTCAAGTGTCCCCCTCCCCCCGAACCCTGGCCAGCAAAATGGTTGTTTTTGGATATGTGAAAATATTTATAGTAGTAAGTTAAAAGAAAAACCGTCAGAGGAAAGTAGACTGTCCAAGTTAATGAGTAATAGTCAATCAACTTATAAAATGTACTTCGAGAAGTAATTTCTTACAAATTACATTGAAAATTACTTAAAACCCCCCTCTCTAAGTCTGCACACCCTGACGAGCAACTACGAAACCCCTATATTGCACGTGGTCCGTAACTGTTGTGACAGAGAGTGCTTAGGCTAGTCCACAGTTTTACAATTTCACTGTTGGACCAAGACATCGTTTTTAAACAAAACTTTATCGCTAAATATTTTCTACGAAAGCTCAGAGGGGGTAGGCAGAGTTCACTCTGCATGATATTGATTGGACACGCACCTTGTAAATTTTTATTTCTATGATTTCCAACTCAAGATAAATTAAACGCCCACCTTGTTAATTAAAAAAGTGCATGCGTGGGTCAATTACACTTTTTACTAACGTTTGTACTGTTTGTTTATTCTGATCAAAGGCCATATCAAAGGGCATCGTCACGCTCGTGAGAGTAAAGGATAAATAGAACGGAACCTACTTAAGGCGAAAATCAAACCTATGTGTTTTCTAAAAAAAATCCTGTAGGTAACTTAGTATATACATTCTGTAGACACGATTTTTTTTTGTTGTAAAAGTGTTTCATTGTTGTTGTTTTGTATTACACATGATAAACTATAACATGCAGTCTTGTTCTATAATAAAATAAAACCGCGAGTGACAAGTAAAAGTTTATTTAATGAAAGTTCGTATTGTATAACATTTCATAGAAACAAAAGACTTTTGAGAACGTAATCAAGTTTCTCGTTGTGTCTATAATCTTAGATACAATTGTGATAATACTTTTTTGTATGATTTTCATCAATTAGGGCATATTTATAATAATATGTCAGGGACAGCAAAGAATGGGTAAAATAGTTGATTGACCCATGTACGTGCGTCAGAAGTTAACGTTATGTGAAGCATAGCATGAAGTGTGTCTATCTTCACCACAATATAACAAGAGGGTTTAGCAAGCAACTTCATAGTGTATAATTTTTCTTAAAAAATGCGCGGGCATCGCAAAATATAGTGTCACTTTTTTTTATAACTAGCCTAGCCTAACTTCCACACGTAAAATTCTTTGTTTCAAGACAATCACGTTTGCCTAAAGATCCGATATATTTACAGGTGGAGGAGGAAAGAGGATTTTTATGTACTTAATTCTTTTAACCATTTTCATGTTTATGTATTAATCTGGTAAACATTAAAATAATATATTCAAACATAGACAAATTCTCGTTTAAAATAGAAGTAAAATTAGGAATACATTGTCAAATTTCTAATTATTTATTTTAGATTAAAAGAACGTGTATTGTAAAATTTATTTAACTATTATAAACTATTTGTGTCGAGAAATGTCAAGACAGTGATGGCTCACGAATAGAATAAAATTAACTCGCGGGCAGCTTTGGTCTTCTTGTTTTATAGTACGTGACGCTTTATGAAGACCCAGGCTTCATTTAAAACCAGATAGTCGGCATTAATTTGTATTTTTTATAACGCTAACAAACTAGCTTTTCTTGTAGTTTATCTTTAAGTTGTCTAACTTATTACATGTGGAATAGTGGTTAAGGGTTAACTCACTCTTGATTGAATTTTAGTTATTTTAACGTATTAATAGAAAATACTTCTGATAATATTGTAATTAATTTATCTTATTATTAATTCTATAGCTTGATAATTTCTTTTGTTACTTATAAGAGAATAGGTTTTATTTCATTGTACTGGAGAGATGAGTCAGTTGTTTTTGAATGAACGTCAATAGACATTTTGTTTTTGTGTGGTGAAAAATCTGCCATAGTAGATTGTAGCTCATTTCTTACAAGCTATTCATATCTACTATAAATAATGCGACGGATATTTTAACATCTCTTATATTATCGCAATAATCAATGATTACTATTTATTATTTCCATCCTATACATTTTTCGACTCGAATTCGTTTTGCTTATTCAAATCTCCTTTTTCTTGTCCTTATTCCATTTAGCTAGGATTGGTACAAAATATTTTTTATTTCATTCTCCCCAATCAACCTAATTTCAGTATTAATTTTTTTATACTACTAATGTGGCAAACTAGCATGCGGCCCGTCTTATAGTAAGCGGCTACCGAAGCCTATGGACGCTTATAATACCATAGGTATCAACTAGAGCATGGACGACCTTGAAACCCCCTACCATAAGGAGCTCTGGAAACCCTAGTCACCGCAGGAACACAAGCAAGGTTATTTGGTTGTGATCTTCTGTAGGGTAGAGGTATTCCACCAGATGGGCTGCACCAAGTAGAGCTAATCTTCAAAAAAAATTATCTGTGCTCTACCTCTCTTACGCATATCATTCCTCATTTAATCTATCCATACCTTCTTCGGTCTTTCTTTACTAATATATCCGTTCATCTTCATACTTAACATTATTCAAGTTATAGGATTTTTATTTCTCTTCACAACATGTGCATACCACGTTAACCTATAATCACTTAACTTCTCTGTGACTGGTGCTATTTTCATTCATTCTCTGAAATACTCATTCCGGTTCTTATCAATTTATTCTAGTTACACCACACATCCATCTTAACGTTCGCATCACTGCCAGATGTAATATTTTTTCATCTATCTCTTTCGTTGTCCAGAACTCAGATTTATACATGAAAATAGTTCTTATAATTTTCAATTAAGCTTATTCAAATAAATAAATATATAAATAATATGAGTGCAGCAGTTTCTCACGTATTAGAAGTGATAAAATCAGATAAAAAAAATGTATTTGAAAATACTTTTTAAATATCCTAAATCAACGGGATACGAACTATCGCCCAGTCGTACGTACTGCGTATTAAGTATGGTCGTCTCACATCACTAGGCTAATCCGGCGACGATCACAATCATGAAAATCAGAACTTGCATTAACCGTGCGTAATGTAAATGTATCTCTATCTCATTCTCTCGTAGGCTAAATGCTATAGATGTATATGGTTCTCTCTTTCTACTGTCGCTTTATGTTTCATCGCGTTTCATAGCACAACGGTACTATAGAAGTTCACTTCAAAGATCACTTCAAAAATAAATATGAATTTCAAAAGAAACACTTTTTGTGACTTCGTGTAAAAACGCTGATGAAATACGAAACTTTATTTCATTTGCAACAATTTTTTTTGCAAATTCGATTTGTTCGTGTATCGATAATCTATTTTAACGATGGTTGGCATCATTGTGGTTATAGCAAAACCTGTAATGACTACACTTGACAGTTGTTAATAGGAGCAAGTAAACGGGTCTCATTGCGACTAATTTGTGGCTGGGAGCCGAGTACTTTGATGGTTTCTTATCTTTGCTTTTGATTTTCTATTTCTTATATTTTTTGTATTATAATGGAGGAGAGTGGACTATCCTTGTGCATTGTCTTGTTCGATGATTTACGTTTTGTGAATATTAAACAACTTCATAATGTATAGTGTATAAACTAAATAAGTTGGTCCATATAAAATATTTCTCAAAACGACAACGCTTTGAGTATCTACGGACTTTGAAAAAACCCAAAAATTGATTTGGTAGGGCCTAATCTAAATTTTTAAATAACAACTCTGCATTCGAATCCAAAGGGGTATATAGTAAAAATTTTGAGTTTTATATGCTAAAAGATTAGAAATTTGTCGCTTAACACACATACAAACGTAATCTTGTATAAACATTTCCAAACTTTAAGTTTATAACTTTCTCTCGATGGTCGCCACTGTTTATAGATTGTACTGTGCTTACCATCAGAGACAGTTCAGTGATCCGTACCTATATATAAACAAAGTGTTGTTATTATCGGATGTATTCAGATCACAAATGCAGTTATCTGTCTGTCAAAGAAAGCTTGCATGACACATATCAAAAGTTGATTTTAGGCATGTAGCATAACTTAAATTGAAAGTTGTTTTTAGGATTATCGATTATAATTTAAAGCGAAATATAATCGATAATTTGATTATGTTTTTATTCAATTGAGGGGTTACACACCCTGTGTGTAAATGAAATACCATAAATAAATTTTATCAACAATCGAGAACGCGATCCAGAATACTTGAATAATCGGATGCTTGACACAAAACAACAAGATTAATTCTTCCATTCAATATTCTTCATTGCGTGTTGCTACAGAAAAATGTAAAAAGTAAACGGCGTTCGATCAATACAATTAATTATCGATTAGAACGATTAATTTTCGATTCCTTAGTTTTATTATTTTGGTCTACTCTAGTTTTAAGTAAAACAGAAAGTAACGCTGCACGTGTTTTTTGGCGGGATCAAACTGTCAAGTAGTGGTTTTGGGTTTTTATTCATAAATTTGTGTTATTTGACTCTATATTGTGTAATACAGGCGGCGTTTTGCATAATAAAGTTTGGTTATTGTGCACAAGTGAAGTGAATTGGAAATGATAATATGGATCGTGAATTCTGAGATGCCACAAAAACTCTTTAGAAAATTTTAACAGGGAGCCACCATCTTGTTAGGATCCCCATATCGTCATAACACTGGAAACTATATTAACTTGATAATGGCAGTAATAGTCTTCAATAAAGAGGACCGGTTGCCAAGTTAGGAAGATAAAGACGAAAGAAGAAGAACGCTGCACGTAGTAAAAAAAAGAAAATTCACATAAATCATTGTATAGTGGAAATTATTTGGGATTGTGTTATTTAGGATGTAACGATTCCGATACGATATATCGGGATCGCCGATTATTTATCAACTGATATCTAACAATTTGATAAGCGCGTGAAGTGATTATGTTGTCCTTTCGTCGCAGGACAGAGGCCCGTACGTGATGCTACTGCGACATGGCCACCTATACTAAGCGAGATATTATTTCGCTCCTATTTATTATTAATTTTGATTTGATATTATTTTTATTAATACTTCTTTTGAAATTAAATATCGAATACCTACTTAACATGAATAAAGATTATCGCTAGTTTTTTGCATAATAGAGACACATACAATCATCCAAAAAATGTTAACCGCCTCCATTCGAGTAAAAATATGCAGGAAGAATGTTACTTACTTCATTGTTCATTTTATTTATTACTAAACTTTCGATATAGGTATCGGTATCATATTGGCAAAATTATATATTGTTATATCCCTAGTTATAACCATGATCCTCGTTAAATCCACGCCTGACTTATAGATTATCATTTCTATGTAATTCACTTAGTCTGGCTTACTTGATAAGTTCGTTGAGTCAGGCAATTTTAACGATCAGCAAATACTAAAGATATAGATATATTAAACTAGCTGGGCCCGCGGCTCCGCTCGCGTGGTCTACATAATGCTGTTGGTCAAGAGCACGCGCGAATCGTGCTGCCCCTGCTCAAAAGATGGAAGACAAAAATGATTATTATGGGTGATCCTTAAACACAGACATATGCTATAGCAGACTTTTAAGGTCTACAATTATGTAGGAAATAAATTTGATATACCACTTATGGTTTACTCAGCGTAAGCCATTTAATCGTCCCAAAAGAGTATTTTTCCCACCATTATCGTCACAGCTTATTTCGTATGTTACTTTATCTATCAAAATATATCTATATCCTGACCAGATAATATAGCTATGAATTAACAAAAACAACCATGTCAATCGGATAAGTTGTTCTTCCGTGAAAAGAAAATATACGGACATACAAACAGACAGAGAGACGTTGAGTTTTATAATATGTATAGATGATACGAATACATGTATTCAAATTTTAATAAAAAATATTTTTTTTTTTAAATTACGCCATTAGTTATTTTTATGCCATACAATTGAATACAAAAATGGACGCACCGCGCGTTCGCCTATCGAGCTAATTTTGTTTCAGCATACATTCACTTTACAATGATTCCATGAGATGAGACGTGTGTAATGTGTTACATACTAAAATTTCACCCTCAACGCCCGTAAAGTAATATAATTTCAATAAAATCAGAAAGTTCGTTTTATTTCAATCGTGTAATAATAACAAAAAATTATATAACTATTTTTTTCTTAACACCGTATAAAATATTACCATTCTCTTACTAATAACTGTTTACATATACAGGGGTTCAAGAACCGTGAAGTACGGCGACTCGTCATAAGAAACTTCTAGTTGAGTAGAGTTGTACCGAAAGCATTGTCTTTATCGATGATTTATGATGTTTAATTGTGTGAATAATTTTGATTGCTTTTTTAATAACACTTTTTTATGTTGTAAGCTAGCCGTAGCAAACAGGCTTGCAGTCTACTTGAAACTAAGTGGGTTAATGCACGCCTATATAACCTCAAAAGGACCGCAGTCCTAAAGCCAGAGATCCAAAGGATATAATAGGTTGGTAGTCTTGAGGACTGACTTGGAACTCCTCGTGTGCCAGTACACGTTGCCTTTAGAATTACACTGCTGTACAGGAGGAGTAGATATATTTATGATTTATCACATTATTTACTGAATTAGACTTATTGTCACTATGAGTAGGCCGAAGTCTTTTATTGCGGCTCATACTAGATATAGTTTTAAACTATCTAGGCTGGCAGATGTTGTACTACCCTTTCCAATATTTAATGACAGTGCCACCTACCGGATCCTAACATATTTATAAAACTTCGTCACGATAAAAAAAGAGAATGTGAGCTCAATTGGCCAAGTCGGTCAAAAGTTATAAAATCACTACCGTACGCACACTACATTTTTAATAAGTTTATAAAATCGAAATCTTTAATCCATTGTAGACAAAACGTATCGTCTAAATTTCAACATTAATTCGAAACAAATTGCTAAACGAAATAAAACAATATCGAAAGTAAAACTATAGATAAACCTTGAAACTTTTCATACAAAATTTCATTGTTTTTAAGAATTTTTTACGCTTGGTTAACCTTAACAAGGAACTTTTCATAGCCATTTAGCGTTAACTCGTTCGAACGAAATAACATCTACACTTTCGCTTTAATTCAAGCATAATTCACACAATTATGAACTTTATAAGGTTGACATAAGAATTATTACTTTCGTGTGACAATTAGCATGTCGTCTGTCCGAGAAAATGTCGGTACTTCGTAATTATCGACAGAGAGTAAAAAATAACGCGCATCACTATTACAGTTTTTTTAATATTCAATTTGTTTAAATGCATAACATCGCTCTGTATTCTTGTTAGTTACTTATTTATGAATGTTGGATTTGATATGTACGATATAATTGGCGCACGATTTATCTGGATTGATTATGTAAATGTTTTTTTTTTGCAAACGTTAATTTGCAAATGTTATTCATTAATAAGTTAATATATTATAAAATTAGATTCTGTTAGTGTAAAGTCAAAGGTTTAAGGTGGATTTAAATTTTCTTTCAAACAATATAATCACGCAAAAAGTGGATTTAAATGAAATTTGGCACACAGATAGCTTATAACCCGGATTAAGACATAGGATACTTTTATCCTGGTAAAGGCCCAATTCTGAAGACCACGCAGACGAAGTCACAGGCACAGCTAGTATTAAATGTTTTAATCGGAGGATAGTTTAGGGCAATAAATGTATGTACAGCCATTTTATTGATTTAGCGAGGTTTACATATTTCTTAATACTATTTAAAATCTAAACTTTTCAACTAAAAGAGGTTTGTGTGTTTGGATTTAGAAGTAATCCGATTCCAAAATAAAGCCCGGGATAAAGCCCGTGTGTCGACAACATGATGAAGTTAGCCACCAATGATAATAGTGTGAATTCATTTTACTGACTTCTATTTTTTAATTACGTGTAAATAATTTGATTAAAATAATGATTATATAGTCAACTTTAAGATTAACATAATGTTTATTTACAACACGTAAATTATTTTTACACAATTAAAAACAACTTGGAAAAATTAATTCACATTATTATCATTTATGGCGCGCATCTCTCAATTTACCCTCTACTAAATGCGCCAAAAGATGTAGGGTGGAGGTATAACAGGAAATTAAGAAACCTGTTCCACTTGTTCCTGTTCCAGAGAAATAACACTTTCAAATACCTGTTCCAAAATAACAGCCTGTTACAATATGCTATCTCTTGCTATTACTATAATGTGAAAAGCTTGTTTGAAGTCATATTTGTTTGTATCTCTTTCTAACAAACTAAACATCCTAACACGGAACGCACCTTTATATAGTCTGTAAATTCAACACAATTTTTACAGTCTGTGATCACACGACATATATTACAATAATTACTCTCTGTACTGATTGCAAGGATTTGAAAATAAAAACATTTGTAATTATAAATAGTTATTTAATTTATAACAATGACATAGATCATGACACATCCTTACTCTTGAATAGAGAAGAACATGTTACAAACTAAAATAGTTTACTTTTGTGTCACACACTAGTCTATAGAACAGTTACGTAGGAACCGCTTTTTCGGTTTACAGATAACAGTTTCAAACTGTTACTTGTAAATAACTGTCTTTTTAAACTGTTCCGATAAATACGCATCAATCCTAAAAAGAAATATGACTTCAAAAATGTTTCGTTTCATAATACTTTATTCTCAAATTGAATCGATTTTTTATACAAATACTAGCTTCTGCCTGCGGCTCCGCTCGCGTGAACTACAAAAATTGTCGTCACCGGGGTGAAAAATATCCTATTTGTCAACCCAGGCTATAAACTATCTGTGTGCCAAATTTCATCTAAATCCGTTCAGCCGATTTTCCGTGATTGAGTAACAAACAAACTTATTTTATAATATTATTAGGATTATATTATATTAGGATAAACTATCGAAGTGTTTCAAATTTAACAATCAGTTATTAAAATAACTTTCATTTCATAAGTAACTAAGATATAATTTAAACGAGCAGTAAATCTGCTCCAATAATACAATACGAAATGCTCCATCATCATCAGGTAATGAATGAAAGTTATAATTATCATTATTGTGCGTAGCAACCAGAAGAAGCCAGCCATTTCATTTTTGACAAAACACTTTCTAAAATGAGTATTTCTTATACGTTGCAATATTGTTAATATAATATTATTATTGACAAAAAAGAAAATACAAAGTACAAAAATAGTGTTCGAAAAATTCAGTTTTATCGTCGTTACCGGCTTGGTAATTTCTGATGAAAGTAATATAGGTTTCACTGTGAAGTACCCACAGCTTAGCTAGTCTATATTAATACATCTGTCTGTCTGTGCATGTAATGTAGTCTTTTTTATTGTTATTTTTTTATTTGTGCTAGATACAAATTTTACCACTAATAATTTCTCCGAAATTTCTTAGCTACTTTCGCCTACAAGTATTTTTTACGATGGATTTCCGCAAAGTAACGCTTTCGTTAAACAAATACACTAACAAAAGATTTGAAATTTTGATTTTTTTTACTATCTATTTTTGAAACTTAACTTGATGTAAACTAGAAGGAATGAAAGTTTGCATGAAAAACTCATCACTTCCCAAATTAGTGACATGAAAATTCATATTAATTATGCTTTTGTTAAAAAATAAAGTATATCGCGTTTTCCACATCCCTCAAGGCAGTACAACAGGGGATGATTTTAATTTCTTTTATCTTTGTCTATAGTCTAAACTAATTCGCTGGCTTATTTTTGATAATTGTCGGAGAGTTATCCTACTAATATTATAAATGTGAAAGTTTGTATGTTTGTTACTTACGTAATCACGCAAAAACGGCTTAATGGAACTGGATGAAATTTGGCATATAAATGTATAACCTAGATTACTGGATACTTTAAAGACCCAGTTCCGAAGTACATGTAGACGAAGTCGGTAGAAGCTAGTATCTAATAAATTCACTACTACTAAGAGGGTAATTTACCTGCTTAAACGAGACATTTCTATTTTTATTTCAGTGCAAGTACAACCTTACTGTAATTGGCTTCGAATGAGAGTGAAGTCGTCTTTGAAGCTGATAACAAACTGTCAATAACATTAAGCGGACTTCGAGCCTGTTTAAGCTGGTTTATATGTATGGATGGATACAGTATGAATAATTAATATCAATATTTTTATAATTAAACAATGATGGCTAAGTGGCAGCATGTACGGACACTGCATTGATTAACTATAATGAGTCTGAGCTTTCAGTGAAGGAAAACATCGAGATGAATTTATAGAATGGTGGTAGGGTATTTTCTAAAACCGGCCTGACTAGCTAACTAACAAGTTCAAAATCTATCGCCAAGCACCTGTTGGTATGTTTCGGCAGCTGCATTTGAGAGCCAGTTTCCCAACTAGCCTTTGCGAGTTTGCCATCTTAAGCCATATAACAGAGCGAGATTGTAGACAAGGCTAAGCCTGTAAAGAGATATATATATATATATACGTAAGATTATACTGCTCTTAAATATATTTTTTTGTTTCAATTCTATTAACCTTCCTGTCTAGGTGTGGAACTACCTCCCGGCCGGCGGTCGCAAATGAGGTGAAATGAGGTGTGAAGAGGCATTTCTGTAGGCCGACATGACAGCGACGACTGCCGAGGGAATTTGACATCGACGTTCATCATTGTTTCTGAACTATACTGTACTTTCCATTAGGTATTTTGAAGTTGTTTACCGAATTACTATTAAAAAAATACTTTATCGACATCGATAGTTTTGTATAACGACAACATTACGTTGTTCTAAATAGAGTAAAGTTTGATTTTGTTTTTGGCTTACTGAAAATAAAACCTAATGTTGTATTTTCATATACACTATCTTTTTTTATAAATTGTGCAAACTGAATGTCCACTTTCACGTCAGTTTTCGCGAATGTCATTTTACGAGTTTTTGTGCAAATTATAAATGTCTACACAAGAAAAAAATTCTAAGTATATTTTGGCAAAGGTATAACGGCGACTACATTTCTCTTCATGAACTGGTGGTGCTACCCAAGAAGGGTAGTCACATCATTTTTTCTTCCTTCGTGTTATAAACTGAAATTCTACTTAGTGTTTTACGACCGACCTTCTGCCTGATGTTAACACTCCTTAGGATCTCCTTGTTCATGTCTAAGCTACGATTGTTAAATAGCTTTAAACCATTTCACGACTACTTTATCTATAATAATATTGCTTAAAAGATTGTTCTTTCGAATGCACTAATTATTGAAATTTCTTATCAGATTTGTGAAATTCTTTAAAGGAGGAAGGTTAACTTTCTAGTTAGGTTACGTATATAACTTCATGCTATGACACTAAGGAGCGAAGGAGTAATCATGAACGTCAAACAATCTGACAGACAATTACAGGAAGTAAGGACAATGCTAGGTTACACGGAGCGCTTGCGACGCGGCGCCGCGGTGAGGAGTTGATTCAATAAATTAGACATGCTATTTTCTCTGAAATTTCGTTCCGAACATGTTCTTCTGGATAAATTTAGACAACTTATAAAAAAGTTAATTCACCTAACTGTGAAGTATGTGGAAAAATAGAAGATCTTCGACACTTGTTGGTGGAATGTGTTAGGAATTAAATGAGCAGAAGTTTTTTAATATTACATTTAGGGTTATGTTCTTTAAAAGAGATTTCCGATTTGACTAGTATGTTTTGAAACTTTATTATAAATTGTATTAGGGATAAAGAAGTATGTAGTCTTTTTAGTCAGTTAATACTTTGGTATAATTTTGTTCACTTGTTGAACTTGGGTATGCTCCGATGGGGCTGACACTTACCAGTTGTAAAAGCCTCCTTAAAGATAAAGAAAGAAAAAACTAATTTCTATTATATTCTAATTAATCTTAAGCCTACAGGATCAACTTAATTTGGAACCATAAGGCTATATTTTCTGTAATTGTTCTTGGAATTATAAAATATTTGTATTTGAAGACCCGTTTCGCTGTAAGCACACAATAGATCCTCATTGCGTGCCTCGCTGTTGCCGTGAGAGTGCGTATATGCAGCGTGCAGAATACCATATCCTTTTTTACATATATCATTGTCGACGTATCGCTAATTGGGTTTCGTGTTTCACTCAGCAACAGTTTGAAGTTTATTTTTTATTGAGTTCTTATAGGTAATTACTGATGTACTAGAGAAATAATTCTGTACAAAATCAGGCATGATTTCGAAGGACATGGTTGTTTATGGTTGGCTATAGTTTAACCACAATCTAGTCAGCTATTAAGTTATAATATAGATGAGAATAATACACTAGATATATAAAAGAGACTAGTCCTTGGTTAGTACTAAGTGCTTATAGCGTTTTTAGTAATACAAACGCCAGACTTAATATTATGAACTTGTGCAAATGTACTTTACTGCCTGCATTGCGTTTGCTGTTAGTGGAGTTAGACGCGCAACGTCAACTAATATTCATGTATTATACACCCCTCAAGTGTTCATTATCCATCTACCATACACGTCCATATAAATTTGCTAAAGACATACGGCGACGTAATCATTAAAAGAACAATGGAACATGTACTCGTACACTATACATCATTTCGCAGAAACACAATGTCATGGTGTCGGCTGTCGGTACACAATGCGCGGGTGCATACAATCTTTGTTCATTCCCGGTCGTAAACTGCTTGCGTGTAATGATAGGACTTCGCAGTAAAATACGACGGTTAGAATATCCGATGAAATAAAAATGGTTTTTAAACTTATGTGAGTGACCCATGAATATGATCAGATTATCATCATCACCGATAGCTTCTATTCTCCCGCTCAGCCGCGGAGTACCTACTCTAAGCGGTTATTTAAGAAAGCGGAAATTTAATTTGTCTAGCAAAAGGACTCAGAAACGCGTGGCTCATAGAATTTAGAATTTGCTACTTCTGCCATATATCTAATCCGAACCTATGTGCAATGTTTCTGATAGGGTAATTCCTGTTTCTACTACAAATATCAAATACTGATGAGAAGAAAGGAAGAATAAGTTTATTGTTGATACAATACCAAATATAAATGCAAAAATGCAGTCGGTGGTTGGATGATATGACGCGGCGCCAGTGCCATGTTTTTGGCTGGGTTAGGTAAAATTATAGAACTGGAGTTACTCCCACTATGAAACATAAACCTCCTCCCTTTTAAGTCATTCATGCATGTTAAAGTAAGTCTTATGCTCAGATCAACAAAATTATTTTAAAGCGTATAATATCATATATTAATTAAATACTTTATTACGTAGATTTAGGTACTCAACGGGTTAATTTTTCTTAATATAATAAGGTCAAAGATCTAGAACGATAAGCACCAGGATCAATGACCGCTGGAGATTTCCACATTAGCGTAATTCAGTTGAGTTTTTATGGCTTTACCGTTGTGCTCAGCCGACGAGTAATGCTCACCTTCACTTTTTCATATATAAAACCTCACTTAGCCCAGTATCGAGTTACTTTTATTCGGAATTACTTGTACAACTTATATACAGGCTTAGGAAATATATAGTATTTCAGTTTAAAGAAATTGGTAATTTAGGTATATGCGTATGAATAGACAAATGATAATTAAAAAAGCAACCAGATACCTTGGGTTATCAGATTGACACAATATAGTAGAGATCCGCCGTTCAAATTGATAGAAGAAATCAACAGAATACTATTAATAAACTTTATATTTAATCTATCAGACCCAATTAAATCGTATCGCAAAATAGTTCTTCCTTATCCAATCTTAAATAAGATACTACACATGAAGTTGATAGCCAACCTCTAGCAGCACCTGGGGTGACAGTACTAGAAGAGGAAGTAAGAAATTTAGTGTGTTAATAAAAAGGCCGACCAAAATGGACCTCCTCGTACATGGATCAAATAAAAAGTTTTGATCATGGGGAAAATGAGAAGCTTTCAGAACCCGTCATAGATGCGTGAAGAGACTAATCTATATGAAAAACACATCGCATGAGTTTTTCTGTCTACCTCATTGATAATATGGAATAATCGACTATTTTGGAAGCAACTTCTTAACTATAAAATAACACCATCCAGTTTGTAATAATACAAGCTGTAGAGGAAATCACGACGCGCGCATTAATTTTTATTACATGCAATTGCGACCACGTTCGAATTAAAGATATTAATTTGTAGTTCTTTAATGAAATTAATTTTTCGCAGTTTTTCTATCTTTGTAATTAAAAAAGTTTTATACAATATTATAATTGCTGAAATAGCGTAAAATATTTCACCTTCAGTCGACTGTCGTTGTTGAAAAGTTAGTGGTTATTGCAGATTGGTAGTGACGATGTGGCCCAAGATGATAACACGCTAAACCTAGTTGAAGACTGGCTCTCAAGTGCAGCTGCGGGAACACACCTATTGGTGCTTGGCGGCAGATTTACAACTTGAGGGTGGTTAGCTAGCCAAGCGGGCATTAGAAAATGCGCTATCACCATGCTATGGTTTCCTCACGATGTTTTTCTTCACCGATAGCTCAGGCTCATTGCAGGGATTCGAACTCACGTTAATCGACGCGAAGTCATACACGCTACCACCGAACCATCATTGCTTCAATTCAAAATTAATTAAATAAATTCAAGAATTTTACAATTCTTCAATAGGAAACTTATTGTTAAACTTCCTCCGTGTTTCTCATAATCGCGTAAACTTATAAATAACAAGGATTCCCAATCTCAAACGAAATAAACAATGGTCGATACAATCGTCACAAACATGAAGTACGACCTCTCAAAGAACAGAACGGTTTAGATCACCGCGACCTCAAGTTAAGCTAAATTTCAACAACAATGGTCCTTTGTCAAATATTCCCACACTTGATGGTTAGAGATTTCCTAGTTCGAAGTAATGTTACATGGAAAACTGCTTTATCTACACAAATTACCTTTTAGTTTAAAAGTGTTGTTTTGTTTACAACAGAGACTTAACCATGTCATAAATAATGTAAGTTAATTATCATTGCAAAAGGATTTGTCAAACAAATATGCTATTGATATTTCAGAATTGATCTGTTTTGCATCTTCATATATCAGTGAACTCTTGTAATAGATATTTTTTAATATATTAGGTAATTATAGGCTAGATACATGTAGGCAATTTCTCTAATTTGTTTTTATTGAAAGATACGTACATATTAAAAAAATGTGTGAATTGTGAATTAAACCTGCATGAAGCCTGTAGCAACAATGTGGCTAAATTTAGAGATAACAGTAAAAAAGGTTGCCTACATGCCTAATGGGTGGATGCCATTTTGAACCTGAGGCGAAGGCCTGGATTGCAACCCCTTAAAGCTGGCATTCATGGGGTATATTGTTAATTGTATATATTATTATTATAAGATACCAAATTTGTAGGAAATCTTTTTTCCTTATTCTTAAAAATATTTGAAATTTAGAAATAATATTTTTTAACACTTTTTAACGCGACAGTATGAGAGTAAATCTTAAAGGTACTACTACCATGAAATCGTATCAGAACGCATTGTTCTATAAAGAACTATAATTACATTTATTATTTACGCCATTTTGTTCTTGTTAGCCGCTAATAAATACAATTGCATTTTTCTGAGTACAAGTCGTTTCACTTTTAATTATTCGCTAGCATTTTATAAATGCTGCCAATTGATTCATAGATTTCTTGTGGTGATGTGGATGAGATATCAAGCTTAGAGAAATAAATGAATTTTCGATGTATAAAACAAATAATCTTCTAGGCATAATTTCAAAGTCATGCTCTACACTTTAATGCTATTAGATCAAAAGGTCTCTAAATGGACTTAAGAGCTTCTGCAACTGGGCCGCCATTAAACGCATCTTGTCTCTTGTAATTATAAATATTTAATTTATGATGACCAGTATCAATATAAAATGTATTTTATTAAATCAATTATGTATACTATATCTATGAACATCTGTGAGATTTTAAGTTGTGGCTTTGTTTTTAGAGTTGAAACAAAATATTGATAAGAAGTAGTAAGTGGTCTCTGGATTTTTGTACGTTTGTTACAAATGTCTGGCATAAGTTTTTGAACGTCGAGACATACATATTACGTCTATACCTATATAGCTCTAACGAAACTAAACGAAGCCGCCATAGCAAAGTATATGATTTAAAAAGTAAATATGACCCGGTATAAAAAAATCATTCTTAACTTGAAAAGTTAAGTTATATCAATATATGTACTCCTTTACGAAAGTTTCAAAACAAATTACACAGAACATAGAATCGAAACCGCAACTCGGAATCGAGAAACGGTATTTTTGATATAAACGCCCCGGAACTTGAAAGGCGAACGGTGTTAAAGAGAGTAAACACAAGAATAATGTAATACGGTAACAATATTTATAGTTTTTAAGTAATACCATACCTACTTCTTTTAGTGTGTTTTGTAGAGAAGGTAAAATTGTGAGATTACGCACGCACAGGTGACGAAAGTATGACATGATGAAGTTGGCCAACAATGATAATAATGTGAATTAATTTTTATTTAATTGTGTTAAAATAATTTAACGTTGTATAAATAAATTAAACACCATTAAATTATTTTACACAATTAAAAAAAGTCTGTTATAAGAATTTACTTTATTAATCATACAATTTAATTAATTACTTGATATTTTTGTTAAACACCACACCAGCCGTGATATATTCACAATTTTACTACTGGTACTGCGAAACTGTAGCGTTTAGTTCCTTTCCCGCTAGATGGCAATACCTACTTCGAGAATATTTCTCGAGCGTCCTATCTCACTCACGAGGTTTTGCTTCACGTCTGACACTGGCTTTTGGAATACAAAGTGAAAGAAAAAACTGTTGGTGTTCATTTATTTTTTAAGTTAAAGTTAGTAGAGCTGTGACTGAATTTGTAAGTACAGAATTGTAAAAGCATAAGTAAATAACAAATTAAAATTATATAAAATGGAATGAAGAAAGCAATTATGGGTTTCATATTCTGTATTTGAATACCGAGCCCGGTTGAAATGGCTACATATTTGTCAAAGTAGTAATGTAAGAATACTATGTCTTCTTATCTCATTACTTAATAATCACAAATTTCCTAAATATTTAAACAAACTATTTCAATATCGTGCGGATCTTCAGATTTTTTAACTCTTAGTGTACCAAATCACCATTCTAATTATCGCGACTGATCTTTCGCCGTAACAACAGCACGACTGAGGAATATGCTTTTTAGCGTTAAGTCCTCCAATCGTAAACTTATGTGCAATATAGACTTAAAAAAATATGGCTTAGTGGTAGCTAGCGCGTATTGAATCGCCGTCGACCGAATCTCTACAATGCTTTCGGTGAAAGAAAACATCGTAATGAAATCATAGCATGGTGGTAGGGCATTTTCTAATGCCCGCCTGGCTAGTTACTACACTCAAGATGAAAATTTGTCACTAATCCCCTCTGCAGCTGTATTTGAGAGCCAGTTCCCTCACTGGCTTAGCGTGTTACCATTTTGTGGAACATCGTCGTTTAATATCAGGTGAGATTGCGGCCATATGCTACAACCTATAAAAATATTAAACGTTCAGACTATTTCGATTGTTTAGCCATATACGAATACTTTTGCAGTGCCTATACAGTTTTAGGTTGGAGCGAAAGATAATGAGAATGATATTCTTATGGATCCTAGGCACGATCAATAGAAACCGATAATATTTATACAACGTTTAAACATAAACGTGCGTAAAAACTAGGGCTGCTAACTTTTTTTGAGAAAAAAAACGTATAAATTTTTTGAATAGGAAAAAAAAGGTATTTGTTAGAACAAAAAAAGGATTTTTCAAATTCATGCTTTTATTACCTTTAATACTTATTTTTGGGAGGTTTTAGCATACGCTAATCGAAAGTTTTAAACAAATACAGTTGATTTCGCTTATAACAGCGATGAAAGCCTAATGTCTATTTAATAAAACAATACACATTTTACAAATATCCCTGTATAATCAAAAAATCACAAATATAGCATTATTTCAATATAGATTTCTGTGCTAACGTGCTAGTACATATTATTACAACTGCTGACCATCTGTGGATGTAAACAAAATATAAGAAGCTTAATGATTCTATGAATGAATCTTTGTGTATTTGTTTGTTGATTTGGTATTTATATGTAGACTCGGTCGCAATATCCGCAAGGGATTTCTGGGAACTAGTTACAAATGGTTCATTAAAACTAGTCGCTATATCCGAAATCGGCGTTACAAGCGAAGTCGCTATGTCCAATTATATTTTAATTTACTTTATAAGTATATTTTAAATTCAAGGGATTTAATTGTTATGTCGCTATAAACAGAAAGTCGTTACAACCTACTTCATTATAAATTAAATGCACTGTTAGTGGTTTTATATGAAATTTTGATTTATTTCTCTCTTCTCGCTACTTCAGATTCATTAGCGTAAAAAGTCTTAGGGAATAGAGAATAAATAAGAAATATATTCTTTTATATTTGGTAAGTTATCAGATGTATTATAAAATATATATTGCCATTTGTCAACGGTACTTTTATCTGATTTTTTTATCATTCTTAGTATATTTTCTTTTGATCTATAATTATAAGTTATAAGTTATAAGTATCGATAAATTGTTCATTAATTACCCATGTAATTGTTTCGTTTTACGCCACAGTAATAAAGATTAGACATAAAGTATTTTCGTATACTTTATTTTTATGCAAAAGTATACAATATATTTATCGAAAACAAAGTAGGACATGTTATAATAAAGTATGGTTGGCAACCCTAGTGACAACTGACATGCGATCAATTGTGTACTACACCTGTTAATTTTATTTATCACAAATCGACTACTGAACGTGATTTATGGAGTACAATCAAATGTAATAATACCACGTCAATCGCTATCAATTGATTCAATGCATTCACTCACACATTGACATTAAATATTGGCGTTTCGGAGGTCCTTTGTCTCGTATATTGGTGTTTCGAATACAAGTGGCCAATAAAAACCAAAACTTATACAACCTATCAAATTTGAATTTAATAAAAAATACTTTAAATCAAGCTTTTACCTTTTTTTTTCTAAAGTAAACATCACTGACTACCAGGCGATCATGATCTCTGAAGAGGTAACTGACCCTGACCGCAACAAATGCAAACTTATTAATGCTGTTAACGAACCGAATTTACTATCAGCGGCTGATAATAAATTGTAAGACATAACGGCAAATTAACTTTTGTCCCCATATCAATATTCAATTGGTGGTTTAAGGAATATTAAAATTTAATTCAAGGTCGTAAGGTTAATTTTTGAAACGTTACATTCCGGTTTTGTCGGAAGCACGCCTCTGTTGATACGGTTAGAATTTGTTGAATTACCGGCTTCTTGTTCCTCTGTTGGAAATATTTAAATTGTATTCATGACGAGATAAGCAGTATTCGTTAAAAAATAAGCTGCTATTGCTGGATGGTAGGTCGTAGGGGGCTCGACATGATAACTACCACCATACACCAGGTTTAATATCCGTCATATTGGTTATACTTAGGTGTGTCGCATTGTCAGGCCTGTATTCAAGTCCAGTAGTCAAGTGGGGTGCTATGCATCTATACCTGACTGGGTCGCAACCACCATATACATGGTGATAAACCTATGGCAGTGACCATCCTTTTGTTTATCAGGTTTTGGGACTTGCCGGCGTATATTCAGTTGCCACGAAGATTTTTTTTATAGTGGCTGGGAACTTTTATGGTACTTTCCCTGGTCTCAAGCCCGTTGAATCTGTAAAAGCCGTCTGAGACTTCATGGCGCTTTCGGCTAACAGTGTAAATACAAAAAAGGTACTGTCCCTGATGGTAAGCACAGTACCATCTAAATACAACGGCGACCACCGAGAGATCGAAATCCATCGACGGTTACCGCTGTCATGCCGGCCTGCCGGTCTAACGTTTACTGTCCAACAAGAAAGTGGCGATTGTCGATGAATTGCCGATCTCTTGGTGGTCACCGATATTTTTAAACAGTACTATGCTTACCATAAGGCTCAGAGCAGCCAATTTGCCGTGCTAGTATAAATAAAGCTGTCATCTCAGTATTCACGCCTTTCATACATACATTATTTCTTACACAATCTATACCTTCTTCAGTCTCCATCTACTCATCTTCATCTACTCACACTTCTATTTTTTCTTCCTATTTTAGTGCCGCAGAAGCACTTGCCAGTGTTAATGGCTTTAAGTCTTTGTAGTATTTTCTCATCTTCAACATACTTCCTCTGTCGAACTCATTTCTTATATTATCCATTCCTTTAATATGCCTTATTGGTCCTTGAAACTCATCTATATTTCTTATTATTTTAATGGTAACGTGCGTTTATATATAAATCTACTAATATCACGTGGATAGTATATTTTTTTAATCTTCATAGTTCAAATTACACTCCAAAAAGATGGTGTTTTCCTTGTTAGAACTGTTAAAGGAGTTATTGTGGCTACTCAAAATGCATGTATTTAGTAATAACCAAACTATAACACGAAATTCGCTAACAAAATTGTATAATATAGGACCATACAGCGTAAGATTATAAATTAAAATAAAAACCATTTCATGAGAGACCAGATCCCGCCAAAAACATTTTAATTATAAAGAAATATTTTTATTTTGAATTTTTTTTAAATTCTAACCTCCAGTCGTGAACCGCTAGCCGATTGAAATGACGACACTATAATGCACAATTAAGTGAATGGCGGTACAAAGTTATGGTCAAAGCGTTGACATGCGCCTGCGCACAGCGCTCACGTATGCATATTGACATAACTCTGCGTCCGCTTTGAGTTCCCCATGCTTTCTTCATAATCAGAAATGATCTAATACGTTTAGAATTATAATACAACTAGCTTTCCACCCAGGCTGGACTACCTTCCAAACTACCTCTTCTCGACTCTTTAAACTACTTCTTCTATAAAACTTGTAACTTCTGTTTTTCATTTATTTTATTTTAATGAATTGATATGTCGTCTTATGTCTATAATTCGCGAGTTGACACTATGATTAAAAATTAATTGTTAAATCGTATTGGTTTAAAAAATAAATATAAAAATCATAAAAAAGTTTGAATATTTAATTTTCTCTTGGGAAAATTTGATTTTTATTTCTGGGAATCTCTTGATTGGAAAAGCTGATCAGAAAACGTAACGTCAACGTACAATAGTTATTTATATACACACAGTTGAGGGTTGAGTGTTATTATTTTTACTTTATCTTGTGACAAGTGACTAAAATTATTACTCAGTGTAACCCTTAAGGTTTTAGGTGTCCCTTAGACGTTGGTGAAAACGAAATCTCCCTAATTCGTTACTTAAAAGTACTTTAATTTTTACTTAAAATTAGGGGATATTGGTGAAAACGGTCATTACCAAAGTTTGACACAACATACACACACTCAACTATTCACCATGCATACATGCATGTAAGGGACCATTTATTATCGTTATTAACTAACTATTTCATTACCCTTTTAGTATTTTGTTATTACCTACCTTATTAATACTTTAATCTGTGAAATCCTTTATTGGCTTAATTTGTAAATTGAATTAGTCTGTAAGCATAATTTACGTGAATGCTGTGGATTTCTTTAATTTATAAATAATATTTTTAACTCAATGGCATTATTTTCAACATTTAAAGTGTTTAAACCTCTCTACTCCTGGATTGTTCATATATAAATGAACAAATTATGCAAACAGTGTATCTTATTTTTATGAAGAAAGCTGCGTACAGAAAGTTAGAATGAAAACAAAAATGAATATAAAATTTAAGCACAGTTGTCGCGTTGAAAATACGTAATGTTTTTACATGAACTGGTTATCTTAAACTTAACTACGTAATTAAAGCTGTTTTTATTTTAAATCGTTGTAAGAAATTTGACTTTCCAAAATAATTTTCCTTTTAGCTCCGAAAACGTAGAAAGTCCATAATCCAGTTTTTTTACAGCCTTTTGATTGGTCCAGAGTGTTTTTTTTATGAATTAATTTTGCTTTTTTGCAAAAGAATTTGATTAATGCACAGAAGAAATAAAAACACTTCTTTTAATTTCGTAAAACCACAATTCTGCATATAATCCAAACAAAGGGGTGCATTTTTTAAAGTACAACTGAGGTGGCAAACAAGCGTACAGCATATCTGATGTTAAACGGTTACCGTAGCATATGGACGCTTGTAATATCAGAGGTCCTTTCTTCAAGAAGATCTGGAAACCCTACGCAGCGCAGGGACACAACAAGATTATTTTTCTGCAATCTTCTGTAAGGTGAAGGAATTTCACCAGTCAGGTTTCCCTAACTAGAGAGTTTTTTTTAATTGTTATATGTTTTGCCGTAGTGGCCGCAATCTCACCTGATGTTAAGTGACGATGTCGCCTCAAGGCTCTCAAGTGTAGCTGCCGGAACACACCTATTGGTGCTTGGCGACAGATTTGCAACTTGAGGGTGGTAGCTAGCCAGGCGGGCATTAGAAAAAGCCCTATCACCATGCTGTGGTTTCCTTACGATGTTTTCCTTCACTGAAAGCTCAGGCTCATTGCAGGGATTTTAAATCAAGGCAATCGACGCGAAGTCGTACATACTACCACTGAGCCATCATTGCTTCAAATCGGCAAAAAAAATACTATACGGCCTACCTCTCTTATATTGTTCTCTTAAAATTTGATTAAGGAGTTGAAGTTGACTTGAATTGAAATAAAAAAAAAATCTTCTCTGTTATCTAATTGCGGAATTTGTCATATAAGTGTACGAAAAAATGAGATTTATGGTCACCCTACTGACTCACTGTCACCATGACTATCGTGAGACCGCTGATGTGACTACATTAGACCTATATTTACAATGCATTCGTGTATTAAAAAGGTATTTATTTATCAGATGGAAATATAAAAAATATTTATCAAAAAAAAAATTGGTTTTATTTCAATTTTAGACACGGGGTTTTCCAACACCATTTTATTCTTTACAACTTAAACTATCAATCGTGGTAATAAAATAACACAGGTAAAAAACTAAAAAATTGATTTTATTCCCGACTCGTGTAAATGTTTTGAAAATTAAATTGATATCATGATTATTTGGAACATATACTCTATCTTTTATAGTTTCAGAGTTCTCCTCACTGACCGTTCTCATTAATATATTCTGTATATTTCTATGCCTACTCCTATTATAAAAAGATAAAATTTATAGGAGGTGATCTATGGAATTACTGATATTAGATGATATTTCAGATAACACTATATTTTATACATATTATAAAACTCAACGGCTCAACTCGAACAAAACTCAACTCATAGGTACAACATTGAACATCGTTTTCCCACCAATCGTGACATAGTTTATAACAATTATAATAGATATTAGATACGACACTATTGTTCTGTCCGTCAACTGCCATTGTGTCTATACACTTAAGGTATGTTTACATCGATGACAAAATTGTTTAACATTGAATTAATATTACGCTATCCTATTATATTGTAAGCAGAAAGTATGGAGCGCTTTTTTTTCTTAACCATCATAAGGGACACAAGTATATACCAGTTTGAAAGGTCTCTTGGCAGAGTGGTAGTAACTCAGACTGTTAGAGAGGTCGCAGGTCCCAGGTTCGAATCTATCACATTACGAACTTTTGTGTTACGAGCATAACTATCAGCTCTGTGCTTAATTTGCTTTGATAACTGTATAGTAAATACACAAAAATTGTCCTCGACTGGATTGCGACCACGATGAATATGGTCATCAACCCGTTACAGTGACCCTTTTTTGGTTTGTCACGTTTAAGGATCTGCCAGTGCATATCCAGCTACCAAGAGGCCTGCAGGTTGGCGTGACAGCGACTACCGTCGAGGGATTCCCGTTCTCTCGGTGGTCGCCGTTGTTTTAAGATTGTATTGTGCCATAAAGCAAAGTGCCGGCAATTTCTGTGTTACTACTATAAACAAAAATATACGGTAAAAGACTGTTATAGTGACTCATTTTGGCGAATTGTGTTTTGTGTACTCACCATCAAATTAATCACGGTTCGTATTCCAAATACAGTACCTAAAAAAGGAACAATCATTAATACAATGTATTATTTCATCTATATATACATATAATAAAAAATATCCAAATAACAGCTTTTTATTAAATGCATATGAAAGTACCTTTATACGGAGTACCGTATAAAGTTAAGTAAAGTAGTAAGGTTTTCTGTCTGTCTATCTGTTCGTTACGGGTAATCTAAGAAACAGTTGAACCGATTTTGACGGGACTTTCACTGGCAGATATTGATGTTATAAGGAGTAATTTATGCTTTTTTTTATTTAAAAATAATAATAATTGAATGTTCCGCGCAAATAAAAATAATTCGGAAAAACAAGCACGATTCACGCGTGTGTCCGCACGGAGGCATCCTGTAGTACAAGCGAGCGCAGCCGCGCGCAAAGATAGTAATAAATAAAATTAGAATCAATAAATGAAAACATAAATCAATAAAATTAAAATCAATGTAACATCGTCGAATAGATCCGTGCAGTTGGAAGTTAGTTTCAAACCTAAACTTTTTGTTGCATTCGATTAGATCACAAAATTGAATTGAGCAACGTAACTGAAAAAAAAACTCGTTCGTCCAGTCAAACGTGTGATTATATGCCATAGCTAACTGTGCCCACTGATTTCACTCGTGTTATATTTATCCGAGTAACTAACCACCGCGTCGTCTAAAACGGACCCGTGTTTTTTTTTTCAAACTGACTATACTGTTAGCCTTGGGGGCCCTGGAACCTTTTGTGGCTTTTACAGCTTCAACGGGCTTGGGGGCGAGCGCTTAAGTCATTCGATCGCGAAAGCACTGCAACAAGATCCGACGGTGCCAAAGTGGCCGGGCCTCGGCTCGGACTGTTGCGCGTATGCAATCGCACCCGTGTACCCTATACTGGTTCTCACTTAGCGTACTTGCGTACAGCTTGCCCAAAAACTATAATCCATATCTATATTAGGATGGTGCTTATTCGTAGTATTTGCGAATTTCACAGTGATCCTAAATCAGTTCCAAATAAATAAATAGAAATTCCTACCAAGTTATATTTCATAGTATTAATATTAACCCCGCCCCCACGACAGTCGAAGTTTTAAATATAAAATAAGATGGGGATAATGCTTTTTTCTTTGGAATTTTATAGGGCGTTGACAAATAATAGGATCATAATAAACCATACATATTCTTGTAGGAAATTTAAAGCCTAACGCCTAAAGCCTAACGCGACAGCGTGCGATTCAAAGTGGTTCGTTTGAATATAATTACAGATAAATTGTTAAAATGTAACGAATAATTAGTCAGTGCCGATTCTGTAGTGAAAACCAGCGTGCGTTACCTACTCCGGCTCACCAGACCTGACTACCCTGGATGTTTCAACTGCTGGACGAACGAGCGTACGTGGCCATAGAGGCGACAGATTCTTAAGCGCTTGCAGCCTTCAAACCAAATTCGGTGGCTACTCCTAAATGTACGTGGTGCTCTACGCACACTCATAATAAGCATTTTTGTCTTTAAAATAACTGGCGGGCGACCGCGACGGTATTCTGTAGACGACGCGAGCGGAGCCGCGGGCATTACTAGCTACATAATAAAATACCAAGAAATGTAAGTTTAATAATAAAAAAAACTACAATATAACAAAATCAAGATCCTGCCAAAAAACTCGTCGAATAGATATTTCGCCACATAAGTATATTAATCTGAACTATACTTTAACGATCAATCATATTATCAAATAACAGGTTAGCAGTTTAAATATAGTATGTTGTTGTCCGTCAGCGGATGTTGTTACGAAATTATGCTATGTAAATTATGATTAAAGTGATTGGTGATTTGGTTTCAGCAATTATTTTTATGTGGCCTCATAAAGTCATTGCAAGAAAGTGTATTATGAATGTGATAAAACTAGACTGCAAAAGATCTGCTGCAAACAACGAATTCTATATTACATTAGACACGCAGTGCCGTACTAAAGAAGCAATAATGGCTCAGTGGTAGCGTGTACGACTTCGCGTCGATTGACGTGAGTTCGAATCCCTGCAGTGAGCCTGAGTTTACGGTGAAGGAAAAAATCGCGAGGAAACCATAGCATGGTGGTAGGGCTTTTTCTAAAACCCGCCTGGCTAGCTACCACCCTAAATTTGAAAATCTGTCGCCAAGCATCAAAAGGTGTGTTCTGCACTTGAGAGCCAGTCTTCCACTAAGTTTAGCGTGTTATCGTCTTGGGTCACATCGTCACTTAACATCAGGTGAAATTGTAGTCACTACGCCAAACCTACAACGATAAAATAAGTGGACACTAAAATAACAGACAGTTATATAAACGGCATATACACTTGTGCGTATTCGACAAGAAAGGTTCTCTATATATGACACAATAAAAAATAAACAAAACTAATGGAAGCTGAGTTTTAAATTAATACATAATATATACCTAAATAAAGAAACAATTATTTAATCGCTTATAGTTAATAATTATTTAACTAGCTTATAATTATTTAACTAGCTGGCCTCGCAAACATTGTTATGCTCTTTGCAGTAATAAATAAGTCGACCATAACGCCACCTATCGCGTTCAGAGATAGCATAAAAACCTTCTCCGTGACTAACTTTCAAAAGATGTTGGTTTGAGCTTATCAGTCTCATTATACATACCAACATTCATTATTAAATTTAATATTGTCCTCATAAGTTGATCCATATATTGTCTAACGCAACAAAGTATTTTATACTAAAACCGGCTTACAGACTCTATGGTATAAAACAATAATCATATACTTAAATAGGTTCAGTGGTTCAAGAGTTATAAGCACGCTAACGTTTTTTTTATATTATGTAAGGATGAGGATAAGCAACTACTTTATTTAAATTTAATAATCTTACAAGATATAATTTATCGTAAACAAAAGTACACAGGCATTTTAATATACTTAAATTAATTACATTAAATTAATTTTACACGTTTACTAAATTTGAAATGGTGCGAGTAGTTACTCTACATTATTTGGGCCCCGTTCCCCGCGACAAGCACTCCAGTCAACCATCTTTAAAATTGTAACAGCTTTGTTTTAAAATTATTTGTCTGTTGAATTCGTATGAGTTGTTAACTCCTACACGTATTTTTGCCGCAAAGCAGCAGTATAAGACGCAATGGCATACTAGCTTTGCAGCTTTGATGGTTCAGTGGTAGCGCATCACAGCGTCAATCGATTTAGGTTAAAATCCAAAAATTACCTTAGGTTTTCGGTGAAGGAAAACATAGTTAATAAACAATAGCGTGATGGTACTAAATTTTCTTATATCCGCTTGGCTAGCTACAACCCTCAGGTCGAAAATGTATTGCCAAACACCTTCAGGTGTGTTCAAGAAGGTGCACTTGATATGTAGCTGGTTTTTAAATATGTTTCGAATCGGTCATCAAGATTAGTAGTTTATCTATGGAATACCTGGATGGAACTGTAGATCTGTTTGGTTATAGTTTCCAGGAACAAGGATAATCGCTTCACGTAAAGCACATGAGTATAATATTATGTGGATCTAATATCTATATAATTATAGAGGTAATGATTATGGGGAAACCACAAGCTCTAATATCATTATGCCCGAAGGTGTTTATCTATATAATTTGTAAAAAAGTATGACGTGTACGTTTTTTAGGGATCCATATTTAAAATCAAAAAAATAGAATCACTCGGTTGTCCGTCTGTCGGACTGTCCGTGGACCCTAGTTAACTTGCCTTTCTACAATCGTATAATCAACATAAAATGAAAATATGTATAGATTTGACATATCTAATGATCACGTGATTTAACGTTGAAGAATGGCAATTCCATACATTTTTTCGTCTTCTGTTAGCGTTAAATATTGAAAGGCCACCAGGGTCTTATATATCAATGTTGTTTTTCTCGAAATTGGCTTGAGATATAAAGTTGTAATTAATAACGAATACTAAAATCTATGCTCTCATGCTGCTAAAAGAAATCAAGTTTCTAGATTAACGAAATAAAAAGATAGGATCATTAATTTACAAAAGACCATTCATTAAAAAAAAACTATACAATGACCAATTAACAAGTCCCGGGGACTGACTGACAGTCTTGAAATTTAGCAGAAACGGAAATCTTTTTGGGCACAAGTTAAGGAATATACATATTTGAAAATAGTGAATTTGAAATCCTGTATGAAATTATTTCACGAATCGCGACAAAGTCATAATTTGCTGTTAATACTCTGCGAACACCATGTCACTTAACCAAAAACAATGCGCTTCAGATACATTAAAAACTAAAATTAAAAATTATTTTATTCAATTTAGACCCTAAGAAGGCACTTATGAAACGTCAACACTACTACCGGTTCGAAAAAAATCCAAGTCACCGAGAAGAACAGCGGCCAGCAAGAAACTCGATAAGGTTTTTTTTTCAACTGTAAATATAATGTTTAAAATTAATAATCATATTAATCATTTAGTGAATGAACAGAAAGGGAGTCACTTCCAGCCTCACTATCATTCACATAATGCCTGCTTGATATAGTCCTTGAATTTATTGGCTGGAAAATCAGTAATGTGCTTCGAGATCTTATTATAGAACCAAACACCTACCTCCTACTATTATAACATTCGAGAACGTGATGATAATAAAAACAATATTTATGTAAACACGGAACCTTTAGGGTGCGTAGTCCCTTCACTAGTTGTTCGATTTTTTTTTAATTTAACATGATGTACATGGAATGGAGTCATTATTAGGAATTTTTGGCGGGATGTTCACCTGCTATGTTGTGCTTTTTATTTTAATTCATAAGCTTATGTTATTTGACTCTATATTATGTATCATTAGTGGCAAATTTACGTGATGTAATTTGGTTATTGTGCACAAGTGGAGTAATTATAAATAATAACTAGAAATAACTATGCTTGTGAGTTGTTACATAAATTCCCTGGTCGGTTTTAAAAAGGGAGCCATCGTCTTGTCCTCAAGCCCGGTAAAGCTGTAAAAGCCGTAAAGGCTCCAGGGACCCTAAGGCTAACAGTATAGTCAGTTCGAAAAAAAAAAGCCCGCGTCTTGTTCGAGCGTTGATTGAAGTTTGGAAATAAGAAAAATATTCTATCCATGTGACACTGACAGAATTGTGTATAAACACACGTTGCCATTAAAAAAGAAGAGAGGTTATTATTATCTTTCCAAACTACTATTATATTTACAAAGAGATAAACTTTGTGAATATGAAGGAACTACTGTTCTAATGCTATGAATTCTTTCACTGATTTAAAGCTACGTTCCGGTTCAGGTTATGTATTATTGTTATAAAGTTTTACATTTTAAATGACGTGTACGAAGACGCGGGCGATTGTCAGTCTATAATAATTTATTAATGTAAGTTGTTGACTTACTTTTGCTACATGGCAAAGCGATACAGAATTGTGAAAAATTATTGGTGTTAGTCAATGTTTTTTAAAAACGGAGCTATCAACTGTTTTACCCGCACTTTGCTGTCCCCGACATTTTATTATAAACTAGCTATGCTTGTGGTTTCGCTCGCATGGACGACAGAAGAAATCGTAATTTCTTTAAACTTTAATTAATAACTGTTTATTAAATGGAGATATTGTGTTTTTTGTGATAATGATCAAGTCTCTAAAGAGTAAAACAAAATAAAAAATTGATGAAAATATATCTTAAAAAGATCTAAAAAAAAGTCAGCAATAGCATATTTCCATCTAGTAAAGATCACCCACAATAAGCATTTGTATCTTTCAAATAATCGGCGATTGGCAAGTGGGAGCGTGGCAGCACGATACGCGCGTGCGCTCGATCGATGGCATTAACAATTAACATACCTGAGTGTAATTATACTTTATTTATTTAAAAAAAAAAAACAATAATTCTGTATTCCACGCGAGCGGAACCGCAGGCACAGCTAGTAATGAATAATAATGAATGTTTGTTTGTCCTGCAATATTCGATTTCGTACGTACGCTCGTGAAGGTTTCTTAGTACAATCATTTTACAATAGGTGGTGGGCGTGTCGTTCATCTCGAAGACAACGGCATCGATGTTAATAGATTTTATAATAATTTTAGGTCTACTTACATATATTATATACATAAACGATCATTCACTTTCTCCGGCTTCTAATGAAATTGCAAGTCATGAAAAAGTTCTATTCACACCAAACTATGACCTTAGAAAATAACGGAGAGATTCTAATAAATACATGTTGGGATGAGACAGCAAGCAAACAAAATATTTTCGATTTCTAAGGTCACTTTATTGTCCAGGGTCGAAAGTAAAATTATAATGTAATTGAAGTATTTATTATTGGTTTATATGGAGATTATACATACATATACTTGTACATACATTCAGTCAAAAAGTATCGAGAATGGATGATTTGTTTATGGATTAAAATTCTTTTTATATTTTATTTTTTTGTTGTTAGATTGGCACAACTGTTTTTCATTTTGGCGCGGAGTTTGAGTTGCGATTGAGTTGAGTTGAAATTAAATACAATGCTGTTTTTAGTTAGATCATATTTTGTGTGTATTGCGAATTTCATAATGGACAAAAACATCGAACAAAGAGTTTATCTTAAATTTTACATTACCAATGGAATATCGCGTTCGGAGACACTGAAAATTTTATAGAAGGCTAGAATCGACTTTATCAAGAACACGTGTTTATGAGTGGTACAAAGCGTTCAAAAGAAGTCGTGGTATGCTGGAAGATTTGCCTCGCCCTGGTAGACCATCAACGTCTTCAACTGAAGTTAGCATCACAAAAGTGAAGGAAATAGTGAGTGGAAAAACTCATTCAAGTATGAGAGAGATAGCCGCAGAACTTTATGTGTCTCACGAATCGATCCGTATCATTTTAAATAATCACTTGGGTATGAAACATGTTGCCGTTCTACTAGTCCCAAAAGACTTGAATTTCCTTCAAAAGCCCATTCGCATAAGAGTCGCTGAGGACATGCTAGCACGGGTCAATTCCGACCAAACGTTCATGAAACGTTAGGTTTTAGAGTTTAACAGTATAATGATACCAGAGCAAAAAATTGAAAAAGAATAAACTAGTTTCGCTGTGAACCCACCTTAATATTTTACTTTTTTATATACAACAAAGATGGCAAATATGCATACGGCCCGCCTGATGGTAAGCGGTGACCGTGGGCTATGGGCGCTTGTAATACCATAGGTAACATTAGCGCGTTGTCGACCTTGAATCCTCCTACCCCAAGGAGCTTTGGAAACACTACTCTGAGCAGAAACACAATACAAGGTTATTTAGCTGCGAAGTTAGTTTGTTAGTTAGGTGGCATAAGGCGGCATAATAACACATTAATCTGTGAAAATTTAAACCAAACACCTATCATGATTTAAAAAAGAACACTGCTTTATAAGTAGGGCTGTCATCGTAGGATTAGTAATAGGGTTCCTTTTTTGATAAGAGAAGCCTAAAAATACCAAATTTAAATACTGTGTAATCAGTATTCACTGTACATTTCATGACAAATATGCATCCTTTTTGTCTTCCAACTTCATGAATAAATTCATACAGCCTTTGTGAGTAATAATTTCCTTAAACCTGTGTTTACACATGTCTGTACATATGGCAACAATTTAACGTGTCCTTAGCCTTTACACATAAATTAGTCACCATCTTCTACTCTATTCAAATGAGGAACGCGACAGACCCTACTTAAAGAACTCATTTGGAGGATAAGAAATGAATGATTAGCTTTCTTAGTAAGACCCAGAAGAAGAACGAAGAAGATTGACGGCGTTGTAGGCTTTTATAAGACCATATCGCAATCATTAAACTAGTTGAAAAACCCGTCACAGTGACTGACTTTGATGCCAATCGTTTCGGGATCAGTGAGTTTATGTTAAATAACCTAGACATAATTGAATGAAAACAATAGTACTTGGAATTACACAGTTTTCTATTATTTGTAACACGCCTTATAGTCCTTGAATCATAACAGAAAAGCAAAAAAGATGAATCAAAAATACTTAATTCAGTTTAGGCCCTATGAAGGCAATTATGAATTTCAAAACACTACCATGAGTTCGGAAACATCTCAGTCATCGCGAAGAGCCTGCAAGAAATTCGATTGGGTTCTCTTTTTTATAACTGTGTAAATAACATTTACAGTGTTGTTAATAATTATATTTTATTAGATGTACAGAAACTACACATTTACAGACATTCATCATTCACATAACGATTCACCTTATAATAATAACCTCTTGACAGTAAAATTTACATAACAACGTCCTTGAACTTATACTCGGCAATTCTATAATGTTCTTAGAGATCGTATTATTATAGAACCTAACACTATTACTTAAAAAACTTTTATTAGTCTTATAAAGTTTAAAACACGGTATGACTAATTTGTGTTTATTTCTAGTATTAAATATATGCCGGAATATGGAAATATTCCGCATCTGATTGGTAAATCGATTAGCTGAAAAGCTGTTCGCTCGCATCGCAAGCGCCCTCTGTAAATTTGATTGAAAAAGCTTACATATTATGTTAATTATTTTAAATTACAACGCCTCAAACATTTTTCTTGGTATTTGGAGAAAATGATTTAAACAACCATCATTTATTTTTTTAAGTGCACATGTTTATTAATTGCGAAGATAAGTATTTCCTAAATCATTACTAATTTGACATTTCAGAAAGGTCAGAGTTCTAATAATTCAAGGATGATATGAAGGTGCTTCACTTCACTTTTAAAAGAATTTGCATACATGTTAATGTTTAATTATTTATCTATATTCTTTAAATGCGAATGATAATATTTTTTATACAGTATGAAATTCGACCAGATTTGTTATTAAAGATAGCTTTGTATCACTTTTTTAACAAATAAAATATATGACTAAGGTATATCGACTCTTTCCGCTACAAAGGGTGTAAATGCAATTTTGGGACAAATTGATAACCTTTAATAAGATTACAATAAGTAATAAAATACCTATAAGGTGTAATAAGCTGGTATTCTTTTAGTACACACCGTGTGGAGATTCGGAGACACTTTCTTTTTCTTATGAAATAGTAAGCAAGCATACAGTCCACCTGTTGATTAGTGATCACTGCCGAATGTAGATACGTATGTAGGACCAAAGCTTTGAGGAAAGGCATTAAGTTCGCACGAGCACCGCTGCTTTGCGACAGAAATATGTGTGGCGGTGGTGATTCTGCAGTCGAACCATTCACAGGTTCCAATACTCAAAAACTAAAATGGAAATTATAAAAATAAATTTTCAGTAACTCAAAAAAATACTGGATATCATAATGCTAATACGCTAAACCTAGAAACTAGACAAGTTTTTCGTTCAGAACAAGATATTTTACTTGAGACTGGCAACTAGCAAAGCTGCCTCTAAAACTACATGTGTACCGTTTCAAAAAGTTTAGTTCTATTTTTCTTCCTTCCTTTTGATAAGCAATCTTTGTTCTTATAAAAACACAAGGTTTCATCCGTGTTAAATTAATTTGACCAACACTCTATTGCGTCTCTGCCGACGTACCCGTGTAGCCTTTGTTGTTCTCACTACTCGTACTTGCATTCAGCTTTCCAGAATGCGTGACGTTCATGGTTACTGCTCCGTTCCTTAACGTTATAGCGTGAAGTTATATTGCCTATAATATTCCTTAATAAAGAGGCTATAAAATACAAATAGAAATGTTTCATATCTGATTACCAGTTCCAGAGATTAGCGCGTTGAAATAAACATACAAACAATATCTTGAGCTTTTTAATATCCGTTATAAGATTTCAACTATTAAAAAGGACATCTAGAAAGTTATAATTCTGCGTTGCGAATAAGCCGGCGTCAATGTCGGCATATCGTTTAACAGCACGCCGGAACTGATGTAGTTAAAACGGTACAAGCTACTGGGCGTTTACCACTACGCTTAAAGGTACCTATTTCACCGTACTCTATTTGCCTTGATATATATTTTAAGAGAATAGTGTAACAGTACAGAATTTGTTTTTTCTAAATTAGTTTGCAGACCGTGGAGACCTTACTAATATTATAAATGCGATAGTGAGTTTATTTGTTTGTTACTCAATCACGCAGAAACGGCTGAACGGATTTGAATGAAATTTCACACACAGATAGTTTATAACTTGGATTAACACATAAGATACTCTTTATCTCGGTAAAGACCCAATTCTGAAGTACACGCAGACAAAGTCGCGGGCAGAAGCTAGTAAAAAATACAACGTAAAATATATTTTAACTAGATGATGATAAATTGTAGCACGGGTAAGTGACGACAGTCCAAAAGCAATGGTCGTGATTGCCACGCTGACATGCAAGCTTTTCGGTAGCTGGATATACAAGAGTACCGTACCAAAAAAGACACACCGTGACGGGTTTATCATCGTGGTACACACCCTACCACCCCGATCACCTAGGATCACCGCCTGATCCTACATGCCTAAGTATGCCACTATGGGAGATGTTACGTTACACATGGTGTATGTTGCACGCGATACAGTCGGACACGATTGTTATCAGTCAGCAAAGGACAACAAATTTATCAGTTGCACGATATTGCAATTTGACGGATAATTGTAACTCATTTCATTTTTTTATGTTCTTTTTAGTTCGGACGTTTTTAAACTCGGAGCATAACCTCAGCCAATACTTTTGAGAGCATTAATAGCCCAAGAGACAAGTTTTGCAAATGCATTAAAAATAAACAATTCGAATGCAAACATAAAGTTGATAGCAGCTGCATGTTATTCCCATGGGAAATCCAATTATAAACATCAATTAAACTCCCAAGCGCCCTCTAGTTTATGCATGATTATTATCATCCACCTTTACGATCAAAGATACCGATACTTACGATGTTTTAGTTGCAAATAAAAAATATAAAAACGTCACGTTTATAGAAGAATTATCACAAGCATTATAGCAGTTTTTTTAACTTAAATAGTAGCTGTGTGCGGTGAGATTTTCCTTTGGCAACTTTTCAGGATTTTAAAACTCTTTGAGTGGCGAATTTTCAAAAATCCACATTTGATTTAAATTGTATATCAAAGCTAAGAAAAAAAAATGCTAGCTTTTTAACAATCTAAGTAACACAAAAAACACATGAAAATTGAAAAGTACCTATAACATATTCTTGTTTTTTCCTGATAATGTCATAATATTTTAGCAAATCTATACAAATAACGAAAATGAAGTGTCTGTTTGTAATGTCACAGCTTCTTACTAAATGCATATGAAAGTATTTACGACACATAATATAATTTGGCTGTCTGTTTGTTTGTTTCGACTAATCTCCGAAAAGTTGGACTTATTTTGACGAGATTTTTATATTACCAAGCAGGTGGTGTCCCAAAGCACAGTTTGGTTTCTGTATACAGCACTTTGTTTTTTTTTTGGTTCGTTTGATGTTAAAGTCTTTTAAAAAGCTGTTAAATCGTTATTAATAGATCTTGGGAATAAAATGAAGCAGTAAAATGTATTTACATATTAAGCGCATAGCGTGTTAATAGTGTTGCTCGTTTACGATCAATTCTGTCATTTTTTTTTATATCTACGAAGTTCATAAAACATCTGCAAATTACCATATTATAGTAAAGAAAAGTCAAAGAGTTATTGCCATGAGATAAATGCTGATGGATAGGCACCGCTTTTGCGGTGAAAGTCTTAGATCGCTGCATACAAACTAATTGATCCCGAAACGTGGATTCTAGAAGTGAGACACCATGGAGGTTTTATGATAATACGCTCTGTTGGCTACAAAAATCTATCCGATCTTATTATCGGTGTAAACAGCAATCATTAAAAAAAACCCATGAGTTTTACTTTTTTTTTTAACAAGGGTAATACAGTTTTTATCTGGAAATTGATTTGGCATATGATGATTTTTTCTCAAGGTTATATACCGCTATATTGCGTAACTTTGGCGCCAATTAACATGTTGTAGTTTAGTTATTGTACACAAGTGAAGTGGAGTATAATTAATAACTATGAACACTTACTTTAAATTTCCGAAAAAAAAAACTTTACAAGAATTATTAGAAAAATATGGTATTCACGTGATGTTGGCAGGATTGCTGATAAATACATATTGCCATTAAATATAGAAAAGAAAATGTTTAACATGACACTCGATTGACTCTCGCGGAATGTGACGTCACAACTAATTCAACGTGTCCCCGTTCGGGGAATAAGCCTTTTTTATCTTTATAGGTTTGGCGTCGTGGCCGCAATCTCACCTGATGTTAAGTGATGATGTGGCCCAAGATGGTAACACGCTAAACTTAGTGGAAGACTGGCTCTCAAGTGCAGCTGCCGGAACACACCTATTGGTGCTTGGAGACAGATTTTCAACTTTAAATAAGATAGGTGGTAATGTAATTCTCGTTCTGTATTGATATATGGACATTATTACTATGTCAGTGTACTCCGTGAGAACGATCATTATTAGGAATTGTAAATTTGAGCAATAAACTGTCGAGTTTATCTTTCTAAATGTAAATTTCACATCTTACGTTCATTTTACAAGTTTAAAATCTAATTTATGTCTTTTTAAAAGCCAAAGAGATTTCAAAATATAGAGTAGCTAATAACCAACTTTTCATAAAAAAACATAATGCAATACGTACGAGAAAAGGCTAAATCTTATTTTTGACATTTCAATGAACTAATACAAACTTACGCCTTCATACAATCATCTAGATTTTGTGAACAGTTAACCATTGGCATCATTAGGTCGATTATGATTTTGTCCTTTATGCCCCGGGCTGACCTGTATTTGTTACCATTGAATTGAGTTGGCTTTATATGTCACCAATTGGTTTATGCCAGTCTGACTGTGTAATCCATAAAGAGCGTGCGGGGAATTAAATTTACAAAACAATATTTAGAACGTCGTTAATATTTGTATGATAAATACTCATCAAGATCACTTTACCACACAGTATTTATTAAACTAGTCGATAATACAACCTCGCAGATAAAAAAAATGGTCGAGTTTTCCATGAAGAAAAACACAGTGATGATCAGCCCATAGTATGGCGGTGTAAAATTTATTTAAATGCCTCTCTGACTAGCCTAGAACTTTTTTGTTTTTTTCTGATTTGACTATATATATATAGCCTTAAGGGCCCTGAAGCCTCAGAAGGTGTTTACAGCTCTACTGAGCTTAATTGCCTAGCACCGAAATGAAGCAATTGTGCAATTTGCAGCAATGATGGCTCAGTGGTAGCGTGTATGACTTTGTGTCGATTGACGTGAGTTCGAATCCCCGCAATGAGCCTGAGCTGTCGGTGAAGGAAAACATCGTGAGAAAACCATGGCATGGGCTAGGGCATTTTCTAATGCCCGTCTGGCTAGCTACCACCCTCAAGTTGAAAATCTACCGCGAAGCACCAATAGGTGTGTTCCGGAAACTGTACTTGAGAGCCAGTCTTCCACTAGGTTAAGCGTTATATCATCTTGGGCCACATCGTCACTTAACATCAGGTGAGATTGTGGCCACAACGCCAAACCTATAACGATAAAAAAAAATTACGTCTCGGCATCTCGACTTAAAGAGACAGCCCCCCCACCGTCTTTAGGATTAGCCTGTTACCATTTTAAGCTACATCGTTACTCAAAATCATGTGATCGTGGTGAAAACCAAAACCAAAATGGTAAAAAATATATAAAGCTTACAATTTATTGACTGATATTTATCAAAATAAGTTTCCTGGACTTTGTTGTCGTCGACAACATAATACCATAAATAATATTGTCATATGTAAGTATATAAGAGCCGCTCCATTGGGAGCCACTGATGTCTCGTCCATAACTGTACATCTATACTAGTTAAATATCTTTGCTTTAATAAAGTTAAGCTACTGAGTTGAACTGTTTACGATTAAGTTACGGTCGATGATGCAACGTAATTTCGGATGCGAACCGTTAACATGAATATTTAACGGTCTCTTTGTTTTTTTTTTTAACTCGTGAAACAAATGCACACGTATTAAACAGACTGCATTTTATGTCAATTAAATTCGCTAGTTATTCAATGCTTTAAAATAATGTGCATTGCTAATTTAATGTATCCTCGCAAACACTCAGATAAGCTAGAATTCATAAACGACTAGAATTTTTAACACTAGAAATAAACACAAATCAGTCATCCCATGTTTTAAACTCGGTAACAAAATAAAATTTTTTAGGTAATAGTGTTCGGTTCTACAATCGATCCCTAAGTTATCGCTTTTCCGGATAATAAGTTCAAGCAGCATGTACTTACATGTTATACATGACAGTGATGTGTGGAAATCACTCCCTCTCAGTACATACACTAAAAATATAATTCGATGTTTTTCGAACCGTGCCGGTGATAGGTAGTGTTTTGACTTTAATAAATGCCTTGTTAGGGCCTAAACTGAACAAAGTATTTTTGATTTTCATTTAAAGCACAGTCTTGCCTAATGATGCCTTGATAAATGATTATTCGAAGTTTTAACTTCAAGGGGGTAGTTACTGTAGCAAGACAAGTATTAAAGAGCTCCTCCTATAGTCGTTTTTTTTTACCGAACTGAAGCCCACTGTATGCTAAATTCTTGTACCTAAGCAAGTACAACTGAGGAACGATGTTAGGTTTAAAAATAATACATCCAACTCTGTTTTTGACAAAGCGTGATGCTATTCTGTTTACTGGCTCACGAATTAAATATGCATGACTGCGCATTCTTCGTCGCATTAGAATCTTATCATAGCGCATTACTATAAAAGTGATACAATCATTTTATAAAGTTAATTTAAATAAATATATAAAGATTTCGTATCGTAGCGACACTGAAACACGTAGTTGAAGTGACAAACTTCAACTACTGAATAAATACGTGGTAAAATTTGTAAAAAAAATAAATCTCGGCAGGCTACTAAATAAACAGTTGAAGAACTGGCTAGAAGTCCTAAAAAATATTTGTTTATTTTATAATATTTTAATATGAATAAAATTATGAAGTTACATATTCCAGAATATTTTAATAACTTTTATTTAATTCTTATTCCAAAATGTGGGTATTGAAAATAACGTTTATTTCTTTATTGAAATTGCATAATAGAAATAGATTTCCTTTTTAATAATTTTATTACTTATATTAACTTTTTGAATCCATTTCAGACTGTTAAAAACATAACAAAACAAAAAAAAAATAAGAGTTATAGTATATATATATAATGTTATAACTTTTTCGCAATATGGCGACTGGTTGTCACTAGTAAGATTAAAACAATTTGATTGACGTAAGATTAATCAAAATCAGCCTATACGTTTGGTCTCTAGAGCGCTACAAATGAACAAACATAGGCTGGTACACACAATGAAGACCACCGAGAGATCAAATCTATATCGTCGGTCGCTGCTCTTATACCTCTCGGCTGGCACATATACACGAAACGCGAAAGCCAAAAGAGAAATAGTCACTATAACGGTTTTATCTTCATATGCCCACTGTTCGCGACTAAGTCAGGTACAAATCCTTATCACCCTGCTTGATTATTGTATATAACCCGATTTTCATCAAATATTTTGATCAATTTTTGTAAAAGGTACACTATTATGCTTAATTTATCCATTTAGACACTTGGATAATAATAGTACACATATATAATTACCTGTTCAAATAATTTTTCAACCACTACCGCGTATATCGTTACACTATGGCCATACGTTTGAAGCTTCATAATTCATAACAGTACATTATTGCCGCTTTCTTTAGAACGTATATAACTCTAATATGGTCATATTATTCAGATACATTTAAGTACAAATCTTCTCATAATTTGTTTTATGATATATTTTATGTCGGTTCGTAGTTACGAGGAAGTAGAAAAAGGCGATTCACATTTGTTTTAAATTTTTATACCATTCATGAATAGGTGTCATCTAACAGACGAAGTGAGTTACTATGTAAGGTTTTTCACCATGTGTCGTGGTGAAAATAATCAGACCGCTTACACTTAATCTAGACTCTAACCCATATATTAGTTGAGCTTTTCTTTATGTATTTAATCTGTTACCATTATGTATCTTTTATAAGTATTCCCTATATGTTTTAGCACCTGGCTACAATCTCACCTGATGTTAAGTGACTATATTAGTGAAGATGGTAACAACAATAAACCTTAAGGGACCGGCTTTCAATTACAGCTACTGGAACATACCTATAGATGTTTGGCGACATATTTTCAACTTGAGGGTGGTAGCTCGCTAAGCGGGCATTAGAAAATGCCCTACCACCATGCTATGGTTTCATCACGATGTTTTCCTACATTGAGAAATTGACTACTCCACGATATCCAAACTTCCTCTCCCTCTTTTACTTTTTTTCTTTCACTACAGAACTACGTGATCCACATATACACGGTAGAATCCATCACGGCACTAATAATGAAGTTCCTGACAGTCTATTCCCTTTTTCCTGTTAATCTTTCGAGTGAAGAAATCTAAAAAAATAATAAAAATACTTTATTCAATTTAGGCCCTAAGAAGGTAATTACGAATGTCAACACGCTACTACCGATTCGGTAAATATCCCAGTCATCGAGAAGAACCGGGAAGAAACTCGATCGGGTTTATTAATATCCTTTGAACAATAAAATTTACTTAACATGAGTCTTTAACTTATTGTACGGCAAATTGTTAATGAACTTAGGAAGTTTATTGTAGAACGTAACACAATTACCTAAAAACGTTTATTACTCTTACTAATTTTAATATATAGAATTACTTGTACTTCTAGTATTAAAATTGTGCCTGTCATTCATATACTTATTAGCTATGCCAGCGTCTCCATTCGCGTGGACTACAGAATGCCTTCGGTCAAGAGCACGTTCTAATCGTGCTGCCCCCGCTTAAAAGACGGAAGACAAAAATGCTTATACAAGATAGATATATACAACCGCTAACTTTTTTGTATGTTTTTTTAAGATCTACAATTAAGTAGAACATTTATTTGATATATCTCGTATGGTTTACTCAGGGTAAGCCATTTAAGCGCCCCATATGCGTCTTTTTTCCGAATTGATTCACCATTATCGTCACGGTTTATTTCGTATCTTATATCTTTAAACGAGGAATTCTTGTATATATATAATCTGAATCTCGGAAACGGCTCCAACGATTTTCACGAAATTTAGTATACTGCGGGTTTCGGGGGCGATAAATCGATCTAGATTTCAGAAAATAAAAATAAATTCGTGTTTTCAATAATCACCTTTATCGATGATCAACTTAAACATAAACTTTTTTTATTGGAAGAAAAATAACAAAAATGTGGCGTTTGGGTAATCCCAATATTGAAACTTAAACAGAAAAAAAAATTAGCTATTAACAGGAATAATAAAAGACAATATGATAAAACAAGCTACATTTGTCTGACTGCAATAAATCCCAAGAGATCACGCTAATGACCTTTTTTTCAAGACACCGAGCATAGGTTGCCCAGGTATTGTTGCTTTATATAACAAAATATATCCTATAACCTGGCGAGGTAACATATCTATGAATTAAAGGAAAACCCATGTAAATCGGATAAGTGGTTTTGGCGTGAATAGAACATAAACGGACAGACAGAGAGACGTTGACTTTTATTATATGTATATATAGATATAGAAGATAGGCAAAGACGAATGACGGCGATGATTGCCGATGGGATCTGTCACCAGCAATCGCCATAGTTTTTGGAATGGATCATATTTATAATTAGCAGCAGTATAATGTATTTTAACAGCAACAACAAATATTATCGCTTTTAACTTGAGATTACTACACTACCTATTAGTGCTTATAAGAAGGTTATTACCCTAACCGTTAGTAATTAATTTGTTACATCGAGGGAGGTTACTGGCGCGCATCGTATGAATTAAAACTAGCTATGCTCCATAGTTTCACTCGTGTTAAGTTCATTCGATCGACTCTCCATAGTGCCAACGCCAACTCACCCGTGTACCCTAACGTTGTTCCCACTTCGCGTCATTGCCTACAGCTTTCCAGATTGCTAGACGTTTATGATTACTGATCCGCTCTTTAGAGTCGAAGCGTGAAGTTATATATCTTATAACCTACCTCAATAAATAGGCTATAAAATGCCCATTTTTTTTTAAATATAATTGGTAGTTCTAGAGATTAACTAGCGCGCCCTAATATTAGTATAAATTACAATGTACAAACTAAGAGATACTATGTATTAATTTGTATCTTATCTAAGTAAAAACGTTTTTACATCACCTGAAAGGTGTATTATGACATTATAAATTAACTCGATCATACTAAAATTAAAAGCAAACAATTTTATACCATTTCGATACTCTCGAGTGTACCTACGTAAAAGTTTTAACATGTAAATAGGTATCTATTTTTTACTACGTATCGAAGCTACCAGTCCGGTGATGAAAGTGAAAAATACATTTGCAGTGAAATCACTATGCTTGCCAATAATAGCGTTTTCTGTATTTTATTTTGTAAAACCATTGAAAAGTATTGAAAGATGAATATAATGCCTAATAACCTCATCATCACCATCATGGCCAACTTTTTTCAACCCACTGGAGGGCGTAAGCCACCTCCTTTTTCTGTGCCAACCTTGTCAAGGTCTTTCTGACAAGATTTCTTTCTGATTTCGTTGTCCCATCACGCCACCGGTTTTCCTACACTTCATTTGCCCTCTCTCAGCCACCATTCTTTCAAGGATCTACTCCACCTATCGACATCTGGACAAGTGACCTCCACAACGCCATTTGAGCTGAGTTATACGGACACTAATATCCTCCACTTACCTATCTTACCTTACCAGCAAAATCAACTAAACACTTTGATTCGAATGTGGATGTAATATGGGATATTGAGTAATCATTAGTAGTCATTGTAAATAAATAAATAGAGTAATCTCTTAAACTACTGAACCAATTATAAAAATTAATTCACTAATAGGAAGCTATATATATTATCCCTGAGTGATTTAAGGTAGCTAGTATAATTTGCTTATTTTTTGCCACGAAAACCTAATAAAACCGAAGAAAATACCAATAAGATTTATCATATGATGAATACATATAGCTTTAGGCAATTTTTATTTTAATATTTAACTGTTGAATATTCAGACACAAATGTAAAATGTTCGGCGAATAAAGTCTTTAATATTATTATTAATTTAGGACACACTTCACATCCGTATAAAAATACAAACAGATTTGGTTTACAAAATATACGTTTTATGTAAGCATAAGTAATAAATCTTGAATGCTTAATACATAACACTTCGAATACTTTCGAGTTATGTGTTTAAAAATTAAAGTAAGTTAAAAAACCTAGGTTAAAAATTAAGAAAGTCTTGAAGTGATTCCTTGTCTGTACATACACTAAAAATTATAATAAGCTGTAAACAATTCTTATATAGTTAAAAACAATAATTGATAATCCCTATCGAACTTCTTGTCCGCTCTTATCGACGGCTGGGACGTCTTCCCAACCGATGGTACCTACATAGTGTTTTGATTTTTTTAAATCATTGGTTTGACATTCATAAATACCTTCTTAAGGCCTAAACTGAATAAGATATTTTTGATTTAGATTTTGACTTTATATTTATAACTTTCATGTTTTTTGTCAGTTATCACATAAACATCGAAGTATGCAATTATTACATTATTTTTTTCTCGACTTAAGTAATTTGTTTGAAATAAATTTTGAATGCGAGCAATAGCGTTATGCTATATTAGTTGCTATCATGCATATATAAAAAAATATTCTAGTGAACTGTGTTACAATAAAATAAATATACAAAATAACTTATGTGCAATTTTAAAGCCAACTTACGGTTATTTTTCATAACGATTAACGCGAAAATCGTACATTTTCTACAATTTATAAAATGTTACATGATAGTTTGAGACATATAAACACAATTCCAACTCGTAATTCAGCCTAATTTCGTCGTGATCACGAACAGACTAACAGAATGTCACACATCGAGATAGCATCCCAATTCCTAAGACTTTATTTTCGCCTGTTAACCTCAATTTAAATGTTTACAATTACTTTTAAAATTGAATAAAAAAAGAAAATATTACACGGGAATTGTCATTATAAAAAATTTCAGATACGAATGCAAAAAAAAAAAATTGGAAATCGCTTACCGTTTTCATAAACACATAAAAAAAATATCACGCTATCCGACACACAAACATACACGAAATAAACACAAATATACACAAACTATACGTGAAAATTATAAAAAATATGCGCGTACGAGTGTATACAGCGTTGCACTACGCCGGCCGCCGTAAGACTGGTCACCGCGTCGCTCGCTTGAACTCGCTAAGTTTCTAGTTTACTTACTTACCGGCAGTTTTCCTAACGGCCGGCCGGCTTCCACGTGCATTAGTTAAGTGAAGAGTTAACTTGCGCTTTGGATGTGTTATGTAGAATAGTTCCTTTTATTTTATTCTTTATATTATGCGATTCAGTTATTCGCGATCTCGCCAACACTCACTACTTACCAAAATTGTATAGCCAGCAAGGGAATAAAAAATAATACATACGGAATACAAAATGAATAATTTACTTACAGTGTATACTTATGTTGTATTTTACATCTTATTTACGTACAAATATACCTACAATAGAAAACAATAATAGAAACTCAAGCCCATTGAAGAAATTCGAAGTCACGTTCATCGACGCAATTTCCGTACCGCTGAGCCAATCACCGCTTATCAATATTTCATTTCTATTTTCAATTATATTTAATTAAATCATAAACTTTTTTTAGAGTTCCGAACTCAAAAGGAACCCTTATAGTTTGTCTGTGTCCGTCTGTCTGCCCGCAACTTAGCTCAGAGATTCGTAGTACTAGAAAGCTGTAATTAAGGTACATATTAATCACGCCGATAAAATGATAAAATAAAATCTTGAAAAAAAAAATTCGGTACTTTTCCTACGCGCAAAGTGGGAAAGAAATTTTTTCACGTCTATCCCATCGTGTAGGTGATTGGTCAGGTCATTCAAAGATTTTCTGGGCCTGTGAAAAACATTTTTCGATGCAGAGATGCGAAAAGTGCTAATTTTTGTAATAATCAAGTGCCGCCGCCAGCTAAATGATTATGTGAAAAATTAGTATACTAAAAAGTAAACTATACATAATAGTTTTAAGAGAGGTAGGGCACAGAGAAATTTCTTTGGAGATTTCTCTCTATTTGGGGTAGCCCGACTGGTGGAATACCTCTTCCCTACAGAAGATCGCAGCCAAATGACTAAGTGTTGTGTTTCTGCGCCTTGGGGTAGGGGGGTTCAAGGTCGGCAACGCGCTTGTGATACCTATGGTACTGCAGGTCTACGGTAGCCGCTTACAATCAGGCGGGCCGTATGCCTGTTTGCAAACTTTGTAGTATAAAAAAAATATAATGAAGTTAAAAAGAAAACTATCAGAGGTATCACTTTACAAGCTAACGAGTAATAGTTAATCAACTTATAAAATGTATTTGGAGAAGTAATTTCGTACAAATTCCATTGGAAATTACTTAAAGACTAAAGGACTAATCTCTCTAAAGGATAATTCATGTTACACCGGTTCGCACTCGTCTCGGCCCCGGCCCGGTGCAGCATGAATTACTTCATATACAAGTATACTATAAATGTTTGAACGTGTCCCGGCTGACGCCCGGCCCTACACCGGCCCGGTGTATGAATGATCCTTAAGTCTGCATATTGTGACAGGCAACTGCAAAATCCTACACTGCGCGTGGCCCGACACACACTTATAAGATATCTTTATTTTATTGAATTGCTCATTTTTCTTATCGTAAATTTGTTACTTAAGTTGCAAAATGCGAAATAACATGGAGATTTATCAGTTGTCTTCTTATTTGAAACGCGTAGTAGATCAAAGTTTTTTTTTACTAAGACCACACCTGCCTTTAAGAGACTTTGTGGGAAACGGTGATCATCGTAGAGGGACTGCTTCTCAAGTGTTGTTGCCGGACAACACACCTGTAAGTTCTTGTCGACAGATTTTACACTTGAAGGTGTAAATAATGATGAGTATTAAAAAGTATCCAACGAAATGTTATGATTTCATCACAATGTTGTCATTTACGGAAAATTCAGCATCATTGTAGAGGTGATCGACACGAGATTCAATCACGCTACCGCTGTGTCATAACCGCCTAATCTGAACTAAGATAAGTGGCGAGTAACTTGTAAACATTGTAAACTTATTATTTTAGAAAACCCCATGCGTCTAATAAGAAAATTTCTGCAAAAAAAAAAAATGTTTTATTTTATATCGGTGTCACATTTAATTAAATGATCTAATAATAAACAAATAGGAATTAATTTGCATTGTTTATTATAATTTTAATTGATTTAAAAAATGTTACGTATGTTTATTTATTAAGAATACATTAATATTTATTAGTTTGTAAGTGATACAGGAAGTCGCAAAAACCGGTGAGAAGAGTTTCATTAGTATTGGTCTCTTATATTCTCAAAAGGAAAGCAAATCCATGAAAATTCTATTAAATTTTGGGGTGCTTAAAGGTGCCTTAAGGTGAATTCGGTGAAAATTGAATTTCCGAAAATTCTTTCTTAGTGCTCACCTATAGTATAAAAGGAACTTCCATGCAAATGTTCGTGGTTCTAGCCCCAGCGGTTTAGCCTCTGCGTTGATGGATCAGTCAGTCGGGATAATAAATTGTATATGAATAATGTGATGATATGTATGTAAAAGTGTGTGGGTTTTATTACACTCATATGCCAATAATATGTTAACATACCAATAAATACTTTCACTATTTTCGCTCCGGTTCGAAAAAAACCTGCAAAGGTGGCTATTAATGCAAGGTACTTTTGGTATTTTTAAGGTGCATTTTTATATAAATAACAAAATTACTACATTACTATTTTATAAAATTAATTTTATATAACTAGTTAATAGCGGTGTCCGCTCGCGTGGACTACAGAGATCAATGTATAAAAAACATAATATATTTATTTTGATATTTACAAGTTATAATACCTGGGTGACTAGGTTTCTTGCAAAAGAAACTGGTATAGTTAGCTTGAAAAGTAAAATATGAAGTTTCATACGTATATTGTCAGAGCGATTTCTGAAAAGTCAATTAGGTATATTTTAGATTTAGTAGGTAAAAAACGGAAATCCAAAATTTCTTCAAAAATTATCGATGAGCTTGAAGTCTGCCAAATTTCTATTTTTTTGAACAATTACTTTAGCCAGAATAAGAAATTAATTATTTTATACCTAAAACTCCTTTAAATTGCAAAACTGATTAATATTAAACTTTAAAACTACTTTAATTATTTGTTTCAAAACTTATGAGCCCCTAGGAACATATAAATTCAAATAATAATAATTAAGGAGTACCCCTAACACATAATATTCAAATTTATGGAGCTTTAATTTCTTGGGCAAGTTTATAATATAAAACAGCGCCATCTATCAATTCAATGGTGATTTATTTGCACTTGTACTATGTGATATATGTAAAAAATATCTTAAATTTCTTTATTTGCTAACAGATGGCACACTATAGAAAATATACCATAATGTAATATATTTTTGAGAACTGACATCGCTAGTTCGATACCTAGTCATTTACGTGCTTTTCACCTGAGGTTAACGAAGCAGTTTTCATTGTGTGTATGGTTGTCATAAGCAAGTTTAAGTCAGGCTTTAAAGAATAGTCTAGACCCATTAGTGCTCTAACTGTAGAATACCTATACAAAATAGGTAATGGCAAAAATCTTTTCACACTATTCAATCCTATCCATTTCTTATAATACAATTCCAGGCTTTCCATAAGTACCACTCGCGGAATACAAATAGCTTTTAAAAGCAACGTTAGAAATACACGCCGTATAACGTTTCCATCAGAGAATCTCTTTGAACAATTTAAAAGGTATATTATCACGAATTGCTTTTAACTTGTTCTTATATCACCGTCAATTTTAATATTTAAATATTAATTTCATAGCTTAAGTCGAAATTACTTTCTTCATGTGAGAAATAAAAGATTCTATACTATGAGACGTACATAAAAGGTATTTAGGGGATCCGGACCTACTTCAGCCTAGAACACTAATTCGCTAGTTGACAATATGTATAAAAGTTAAAGTTAATTTAAAAGGCTAAAAAATACAAAACTGGAGAAGAATATTGTTCATTTATTTAATTTTCCCTATATATTTAATTTTAGTCATGTGATTGGAAAGGCCAATTAGAAAACGTGACGTCATCGTACAATATTTATATACCCAGTTGAGTGTTATTATTATTCAGTGCCCATAAGGTTAATAATATATACTCAGGTCGAAAAAAAAAAACTCCTGTCCCTAGAAATTGGACAGTAAAAATCAAAGTAACATTCAAATAAGAATATGAAATGTATTAAAATTCAACTGACAATCTAAACAGTTCCCCAATCGTGAATCTGTTAAATTTTTATTCATGTATAGGTTTCGAAATAAATGCTCCCTTAAGATTCTTTAAATATGTGACAGGAATAAATTTAAACCATTCATTATTATGGAAACAGTGAAGACATTTTTATAACAAAGGGATTTTAAGGATAAAAAGATTTCTTTAACAATTCATACATAAGTTGCTGAAAATTGGTAACACTGCTCACAGAGAATTTAAAATAGTGAATGCTTGTACTTTTGTATGCGTGTTAAAAGTTATGTGACGCGTACAATCAAGTGTCTTTAGATCTGAGTATATTTATTGTTAGCCTTAAGAGCCCTGGAGCCATTAGAGGCTTCGACGGCTTCACCGGGCATAAGGGCGAGCGCGGAAGGCACTCAGCCGCGAAAGCGAGGCAACAAGCTCAAGGGTGCTAAAGTGGCCGGACCTCGGCTTGGGCTGTTACCGTACATGCAAATAAGTAGAGGTCTGACTAATTCTCCATCCATTAAATTATATCTAAACAATTTAGTCTAAGGCTAACTAGCCAAAAAAGAAAAATAGATCCCTTAGAAAACCTATGTACCTGAACGTTTTTTTTATAATTTTTCTTTTATCGTTACTTGTTTGGCGTAGTGGTCACAATCTCATCTGATGTTAAGTGACGATGTGGCCCAAGATGATAACACGCTAAAGTGCAGCTGCCGGAACACACCGATTGGTGTTTGGCGACAGATTTTCAACTAGAGGGTGGTAGGACGGCATTAGAAAATGCCCTACCACCATGCTGTGGTTTCATCACGATGTTTTCCTTCACCGAAAGCTCAGGCTCATTGCAGGCTTTCGGACTCACGTCAATCGATACAAAGTCGTACACGCTACCACTGAGCCATCATTGCTTCAATTGCATTCAATTTCATTGCATGTGTGAAGTGCAGTGTCATGTGTGTGAGTCGTATGTATAGTGTAGTATGTAGTATCACGGGCGTGGGCGCAAACAAGCTTGACTTGAAGAGAAGGACGGGTATGGAGTGTTAGCTACCGTGATTTTGTAATCGAGGTTGGTAAAAATGTTCTGCGGCCTACGAGTGTGACTATCTTCACTTCAATAAAACAAGAGGTTTAGCAAGCAACTTTATAGTGTAGAATAATTGCTCTTACAAAGCGCGTACATCGTAAAATTCGCCTAATATTTTTTTTATAAAGCGTCTTATGTAGTACCTATAACTTAAACAATTTAAACTTTCAAATGTACCTAAACATAACAGAGAGCACAAATTCACTAATCTCTATTTTCTCTCCACTAAACTGTATTGGGTTTAGCGGATTTAATTGTTTTCTCGTTGCAACACGAGGATTTATGAAGTGACGGCTGCAGTGGGTACTATAAAATATAGGATAAGCTGGAAACAAAGAATCAACAATGTTGTAGAGTACCTTAACCACTGCGACGAACCCGCTATAGTGAGCTTAATTAGTTTATGTATGAGTATTTATTGATAGCTAACTGTGTACGCGTTTATTGGTTACGTAATATTAGTTTATTAGTATATGCAATCAATTTTAGAATAATATTTTCGTTCTGTATAGAAAATTTAATTAAAATCGATTTTGAATAAATAAAAATTACCTTGCATTGTTTTTTACGATTTATAAAGGTATTATATACATCCTTAGTATATTAATGTAAGTATGACGTAAACTTTCCGTGTAAAAATTTTCATGAAATTCAGTCAAGTCAATATTGAGTTATATCCAGACATACAAACAGACAGACACACAAAATTATAGCAAAGTGAACGTGGATTACGATTTATTCTTCTACTACTCGTGTGCCCGGTGGAATTTCCCTTAAAGTCACCTCATAAATTATCATTTATTTGAATTTAATTTAATCCTATTAGGGAGCGAATTTTCAAAAATGTGTATTTTGTACGTTGTTGCTAACGCTTTAAGAATTTTATTGGGTTGAAAATATAACATCTATGAATGTAGATTATTTGTTAAACGTATATGTTTGAGCCGCATAGTGTAGTTTCGTGTCTTTAATATATTAAGGTAATACCCTCGCTGAACGATGAGGTCAATCATTAGTCAGACCAGATATGCCGCTGCAGCGCGATAATGTGAAGTGTATATGGTTCACTCGTCCTTAAATCATCAATCACTACTAGTAATATGAATTATTATAAACGAAAGGTGACAAAGACCACAGAATTTCTGTGCTAAGACTGAATCTGTTTTGTGACCGTGTGAGCCCTGCGCAAGGATTCCCGGACACCGAGAGGAGCTTGAGTTCAGAATCAGGTTCTTTCAGTGAAATACGCGTGAATCCTATAGAATAAGGCCCACTAAAACCACCCACATATCTAAATTATAAATCTCTAGTTCTCTATATACATGTATGTTTTTTTTCCCAATTTCCTGATAAACATCTATACATATTGTTACGACTAGAACAAAAAGAAAATAGAAAAAAATCATCTTTCTCGAAATTTCTAGGAGCGTCCGTAAAAATCGTGAATTTATCATAGTGCAGTCGTGTGACGTATTATCTTAGGTTCAACGACACACACATGGAAAGTCTTATCGCTAAAACTGTCAGCAAACAATGGGCCATAAATTAAACGTTCCCCTCGTTTTAAAAAGCGATGACGTAAGTTGTTTACAAGATGTTAGGAGTTCCTGGACCTTCCAGAGATTTCGGGATCGAGTCATTTAGATATATAAGGGAGCTGAGTTGCGAGACGCGGCAGTTAATAATTCGAAAGCGAAGCGACAACAAGAAGCGAAATAAGAGAGAAACAAACAGTGTTATTCTGCAAGTACCTACACAGGGTTATTCTGAGAGAATATTCGGTGAACGATTTATGTGTTTTGTTTTGTTATTGTTTTTTTTATTTTAATTAGTACTAGCTGAGTACGAATAAATTTCTTTTGAGTAACACTACGGCATCTTATTACCCACGAACGTAACAATGTTATAAAAGTCACGCCTCTCTGTCTGTCTGTCTTTTTTATTTTCTTTTCACACGAAAACCACTTATTCGATTTACATGTTTTTTATTTTAATTCATAGCTACGTTATCTGGCCAGGTTATAGGATATATTTTGTAAGATAAAGTAACACACGAAATAAGCAGTGACGCTAATGGTGAATCAATTCGTAAAAAAGATGTATTTGGGATGCTTCAATGGCTTGCGCTGAGTAAACCATACGAGGTTACACAAATTACTGTTCTACATAATTGTAGTCAAAGTAGTCAAAGTCAATGATAGCAGATATCTATCTTCTAAGGATCACCCATAATAAGCATTTTTATCTTCCGATTATTGAGCGGGGGCAGCACGATTCGCGTGTGCGCTCGACCGACAGCATTCTGTAGTCCACGCGAGCGGAGCCGCGGGCACAGCTTGTCTTGTATAAAGGACACTAATCAACTAATCACGAACATGACATACAATTTTTTTGTTTGTCTGTTTGTTTGTCCCGATTTAACTCAACAACAACATGAACGATCTTTATGAGATTTTGTACATGGGATGCTGATACCATTGCTCAAGCTATAAGGATGCCAATATTATTTTTAGTAATCGCAAAACAAAATATTTCAACAAATTAAATTTGTATTCATTCTCAACCGTTATGATGAAATTATGTACATAAGATGTATAGGTACCTATGTTATTCCGTAACTTAAAGATTATAAGAATAGTCAATAATCTCTTAAAAATCGTTAAAAATATATAAATTCTCAACTGATTTTGAGGAAAGGAGACAAATATATTAAACGCGTGCGCTTGTATATAATTTATCCTAATATATTATGGTTTTATTAAAATACAATTGTGACTTACCTGACACAATCATGAGCACACTCGCGGAGGCGGCAGTAACTGCAATTACAGGAGGAGTAACAGGAACCCGGATCAGATTCTGCTAAACTGATTGTATCGAACCTCTTGGCGAGACCTTCTCCTGAGCTCGGCACTGTGTGTGAACCACGCCATCTGAAAAGGGAGGGCAAACCATTAAATTCATTTGTCGTTTATAATCAACTAACTGGTCCCGTAGACGTTATGTCCTCTTTAGTTTTTTTTCGTTATAGGTTTTAGCCTAGTGGCCACAATCTCACCTGCTATTAAGTGACGATGTGGCCCAAAATGATAAAATTAGTGGAAGACTGGCTCTCAAGTGCAGCTGCCGGAGCACACCTATTGGTGCTTGGCGACAGATTTTCAACTTGAGGGTGGTAGCTAGCCAGGCGGGTATTAGAAAAAGCCCTACCACCATGCTGTGGTTTCCTCACATGTTTTCCTTCACCGAAAGCTCAGGCTCACTGCAATCGACGCGAAGTTGTACACACTACCACTGAGCCCTCATTGCTTCAAAATCAATCAATTCTCATGGTGATCGGTCAAACGTTTGGAATTTATCAGTCTCAAATATATTTTTTCGCCGTACACCTAACCTTACCTTTTTCATTAGTTCTAGACCGGTTTCCAATATTCGATTGCAAAATTTCCATCACCACACCTATTTTCGCCGCAAAACAAAAGTATAGCAGTTCTCATGCTGCTGTGTTGCAATTCGACGGGTGTAATTAACAACACGCACTGGTAAAAGGAACCGTGCCAACTCTGTCAGTAGCGACTGATCTCAGTTAGGACTCCGGTCTTTCTAAAGTTGGTTATAAAAATAGATATGCTTCTACAGTTAACTCTATATTTTCTAGAGTGTAAAACACGGCGAAAATAAGAAGAAACTTTTTTTTAAATCCTTACCTCGCACTCTTAGAATCGACGTGATCGACAACGATGCTCCACGTTCTGTGTATTAAGTATAGAAGGAATAGAATTCTCGAAGACTCGGCATTCGGAGGCGAATCTCTCTTATGTTTCTGCCATCTGCGGCTGTTTGCACTACTCAAGCTACTGCCCATTGCTTCAACTGCTGTTCACTTTATTGTCATCCTTAGTTGTTGCAGTGTAGTCGGTTCTGAAATAAGTAATGTAATTCGGAATTTGGAATTAATTCTATTAAAATAATTTGATTGACGAAGGCGTTACTTTGCGGAAATTCATCATTTATCGGAAATTTCTTAGCTACTTAGATTAATATTAGTTTCGTCTTCCTACAACATAACACTTTTGAATAGTAAATAAAATTGTTAATTCATAAATTTCTTAAACAAATTATACAATAATAATAAGAAAAGTAATATATAATAATACTAAATAATTTAAAAGTACAAATAATATTTAAAAAATGATTTAAAAACATTGTCGAAAATGATAGGTGAAGGTGAAAACAATTGATAACACGTGTTTCACCTCTCAACGAAGTAATTAATCTATTGCAGGCAGAAGTAGATAAGAAATGTCGGATATATTATTGATTAAAATAATGTGTATTTGTACACCGTTAAACTATTTTTACATAATACAAATCAGTCTGTAAAATGAAACATCATGTTATTGGCACACGGGATAATAAATATTTGAAGTTATTTTTTTTTTTTTTTTAAACCATCGTTTAACTCCAAATATGATTGAATTGAGGTAGTGAAATCTACCAGGCGTCCCTTGACGCCTCAATTCTTTAAATCAATTATTTACTCAAACAATTTAATAAAAAACTTAAAAAATATTTTTCTTATGTCTTTGAATAATATACTGCGATAGTGGCCAGAACGCAAAACTTATAACGATAAAAAAGTCAATATTACGACCCTATTCCGACTATTCCAGAAGCATAGTAGACAAAAAGAACCCATGTCTCTCGTTCTAATCGTGAGTCTTGATTTTAGAAAAAATTAAATTTAAAAAACCATTTTCCAATTTTTCCGGTAAATTTTCTTTACTTACGCGCTTACCAACGAACAGCATCTAATTTTTATTAACAGGTAGATTCCTATTAAAACTTTCTTTGAAAATGTTCGCAAAGCCCTGTTTATTTATAACAAGGACGGTGATAAACTACAGCCATCTATTTCAATTATTATAAACTTTATAACGACTAGTGATGTAGATTTTAACTATCGACAGTTTTTATAGATTTTGATTTGTCATTCAGCCACATCGTGTAATAAGTGAGCAACGTGTATTATTTTATGTAAATGAAGGCATAGTATGCAGTCCATATTATAATGTTAAGTGATCACTGCAGCCTGTGGCTATGCATAATTGTTTAACTTATACAGTCCCATACGAGGTCCCACCGGTTGGGAAACATCCCAGTCATCGAAACGAGCCGGTAAAAAAATAGGTCGGGTTTATCTTATTTTTTTACACTTATTAATAATATTATTTTAATGGATGCACTGAAAGGTAGTCAGTCTTTTGACAGTAAAACCGGCTTGATATAGTCCTTGAACTTAATGTCCGGTAAATAGGTAATGTGCTTAAGAACCTTATTATAGATCCTAAAACTATTACCTAAAAAAACTTTCTTTGCTCTTACCGAATATAAATTATCACCTTATAGGGATCTGAGTAGATATACATATAATAATAATATTTATAATATTCCTCTCGCTACCTCTGTTTACGAAAGTAAGAAAAAATGTATACACAATGTATCACCAATGTGATACTTGAACTTGAGTTTTGCCGCGTTCGATGTCAGCATTTACATTGAACTAGCTGTATCCGTGGCTCCGCTCGCAGACTACAGAATGCGAAATGCTTATTGTGGTTGATCCTTAGAAAATAGATATTAGTTGTTGCTGTTTTTTTTTTGTCTAATTAGGATCTACAATTATATAGTACATTAATTTGATATATCTCTTATGGTTTACTCAATATCAGGCATTTAATCGCTACAAAAGCGTCTTTTTTCTGATTTGATATATCATTATCGTGACTGCTGATTTCATATGTTATTTTATGTAACAAAATATATTCTATAATCTGGCCAGATAACATATCTATGACTTAAAGGTAAAACCAAATAAATCGGATTTGTTTTCGGAGTGGTTTTCGCGTGAAAATAACATAAACCGACAGATAGACATAGAGTTTTATAATTTGTATAGATAAAGTTTATTCGATTTTATCGAAACTCTATTTACCAACTCTATTTCACATAATCATTGAGTTTTATAACACCTACATATGTATGGATGTGTCCTTAATAATTGAATGCGTAAAGGGACTTTCATGTTGGTATTTTCATTTTAGCTAGACTATGAAAAATGTTTATTGCTCACTTAAAATCATGAGCTCGAAAATACCGTTTCTCAACCTGGGGGTCATAAAAAAATTTCTAGTTCGTTATTTGTACAAATAATAAGACTGGCTCCCTAATATCGTATATACCAAGACCAAAGCGATAGATTTTTTTTATACTAAAAAGGTGGCAAGCAGGCATACGGCCCGCCTGTTGGTAAGCGGCTGCCGTAGCCTATGAACGCCTGCAATATCATAGGTATACCACGCGCGTTGCCGACCTTGAACCCCCCTACCCCAAGGAGCTCTGGAAACCCTACTCACCGCAGAAACACAACACTAGGTAATTTGACTGCGATCTTCTGTAGGATGGAGGTATTCCATTAGTCGGGCTGCCCCAAGTAGAGAGAAATCTCCAAAGAAATTTCTCTGTGCCCTACCTCTCTTACATTACAAATTACTAAAAATATCGGTTTCTTAATAGCAGGTTTGTAGTATATACTAGCCATAATATACCAGATACTATCTGAATTTGCCTTTTCTGAAGTCGATAGTTTGAGATTTCTGCTATTGCTTTGCTTTTGCGAAATACGTAATTAGGGAGCCGTATACGAGACACCTTATTATTGAAGTGTTTTTTATTATTATTTAAAAACATATTAGTAAATTAAATAAAATAAGGTATGTAATAGGAACATAAATAAAAAAAAATGTTGTCATTCTTAAAACTAAATTGTTATCTAAATTAACTCGTATTTTAAAATATATCGGTGTTATGGAATTTGTTAATATAAAAAAGGAGACAAAGTATTCTTGATACTATAATAATTAGTCATTAAATTCCTAGTAAGCTAATACATACAACTTATCTTCAGCAAGCAAGCTATTACCTACTATTCTATGTCAAATCGATGAAGGCCACAACAAATTGACAGTTAATTGATTAATAAATGGGAAACTCAGTTCGGTAAGTACAGTAGAAAGTTCTAATACAAACTCTAACAATTATAAAATAATTGCAACTGTTCAAACAGTCCTATTTATGGAATGATTAGATGAGTGGCATTGCGTCGGCTTAATAATATAATAAACCGGCTCAGTCCATTTTCAATTGAATACGTCTTATGAACTCGGACGAAACAAAAGTACAATAAAAGTAGAAGTATACGACTATATAGTTTGAAGCAATGATGGCTCAGTGGTAGTGTGTACGACTTCGCGTCGATGGACGTGAGTTCAAATCACGCAGTAGAAGTGGAAACTTCTTTGTATTTAATAGTATAATATTGACTAAATAATTGAATAAAAACGCGCTACTTTGGATTAACTGTATAGTTTTTTTTAATCGCAGCGTCCGTAATTCCATCTTGGTAGAATAATTTCATGTGTAACAATCACGAAAATAAAACCGCGTAAACCCATACATGAAACGTCTATTGCTGCCGGCGGCCAAGAACAGACAGACTAGCTAATTGGTCAGTCTTGTTCCCCTCCCACGTCCCGCAGACCATTAGGAGGGTTGCGCTTATGGCAGTCAAGCTATAATATTATAAAGCTCAAAAGATTGTTTATTAAACAAAAGCGCTAGTCTCTGGAATTGGCACTAAGATCTTTAAAATTATTTTTATATCTTATAGCCTATTTACTGAGGAAGATTATTACTTATACTATATAATTTCACGCTGCGCCCCTAAGGAGCAGAGCAGTAATAAATGTTAAACAATACGGGAAGCTGTAAGCAAGTACGGGAAATGAGCAAAACGATAGACTAACACGGATGCTTTGGACGCGGTGCGGTGAAGAGTTTGGTTGAATAAATTTAACACGGGTGAAACCTTGGGGCACAACTAATTACAATATAAAACTTAACAATAAATTATAGGTTACCGACTAGATTGTAATTTTCTATCACTGAAATAATTTTTTGAATCGTGAATGTTTTTCCAGAGCTTGCGTCCTATTAACAAGCAACAAATTTGAACTCATTATAATATTAAGTAGTATAGATTCAATTACTTTTACTGTAGATAAATACTAAGGAAGCTTTCTTTTACCGACAAGCGAAACTGGACCGGTTAGAAAGTTCTAATAGGAAGTTTTTCCAGATATTACGGTTCCGGAGTGTTCCGACGACTGGACTTTAATGCCAGTCCTTCTTTGGATAACATAAGGTAAAATTGGGGTAAAATGCCAATCATATCAAAAATATATATTTAAGTATGACTTATTCATATATTTCTAGTAGCATGGCAAATCTGTTAATAGTAAGTACAGTACAATCCAAAAAACAACGACGATCACGGAGAAATTGGATATCCATTGATCCTTTCGTCTGCTGGGTATACGCTAGCTGAACCTGAAACGCGACAAACTAAAAGAGAGTCAAAGTGACTGGTTTATCAACATGTGTGCAGTGGTCGGTGCCTAATCGGAGACCTACGGATCCCTACCACCTCGCTTAATCGCTGGATATACACATGTTGCTCCTGGAAAGCGATATACCTAAGCTTACAACTATGACAGGTTAACATTTGGTGTATGGTGGTCGCGGTCCAACCGGATACAGTTGTCGTATACCACCCAGCATATCTTAAATTTGGTAGCGAGATTAGTAAACCCGATGGTAAAATACACTAAAAACTTTGAAAATATTTGTGCAGCAGTTCACACAAGTCAGATATGAAACCTCCAGAAAATAAAATGTTTAGGAACATGTTTTGATCTGGGAAGAAACATGTATATATGTATAGTTAGTTTAGATCGAATTTACGGATATGGAATTAGTCAGAGCGCGACTTTATTGCATACTCGCAAAAGTCCAAGCCGAAGTTCGGCCACTTTGGCACCCTCGGAACTTGTTGCTTTGCTTTCGCGGCTGAGTGCCTTAAGCGCTCGCCCCCAAGCCCGGTGAAGCTGTAAATGCCATCAGAGGCTCCAGAGCTCATAAGGCTAACAGTATAGTCAGTTCGAAGAAAAACCTTGAAGGGTCATCCTCTCTGGAGATGCCGGATCAGGAGGACGTTCGGATCAGTTACTACTTAGATCAGACGAACGAGTCCCGGAGTCGCTATAGGGAAGGTTGGATGGAGACCAGTGGGGGTAACCTCAAAAGACATGGGTACTTACTAGGTTCACATCTCTAGATATCTTCATTGATTGTGAGAGAATACCTTGTTATGTGCTTGCATTTAACCTTGGTAACGCCCACGAGACCTTTGATCACTAATCGATATCGAAGAAAATGATGTATCTCTGACATGTATAAATTAATTGATAATGCCGATATAATATCTTGCCAGTTCTTTTCGATGACTGGTATGTATTTTGAACTAATGGTAGTATTTTAAAGTTCATTAGTTAGTTACCTTTTGATAAAGATTCTACGAATTTCTAGCCTTAGTGTCTTGGCGATGATGAGTCAGTCACGACAATACCTTTATATATATATAGGTTATTTTAAGATGTATTCCGCACCGCTGGTAGTTGTATAAAGTTCATAAGATTCTTTATATAGGTTATTTTAATAATCTAGTTTGTATTGTTTACTTTATATTTATCACATAATTAGTATTTTTCATGGTGACGAATCATAACAATTATCTACATTACGCATTACTCACTAAATACGGAAAGTTTGCATAAAACATACGTTACCATAACAGCCTTCATAATTAATATTCTAACAATGAGTAATAAATTGACATTTTGTGCAATTAGCCGAGGTGGGAAATTATAATGAAATTTCTAATATTCTGGTAATTAAAATGCGTAGAATGGTTTCGTCTGCTTTTAGTGGTCGTCTATATGTTTGTCTCAATCTTTACGGTATAATTGGTAGCACGCACTGATATGAGCCGTTCCTACTTAGGAGAAACAACCTATTATTGATTGGTTAATGCTACAGTTATTTTTAAGGTTTGTTAAAAAGTTAAAAGTTTCACTTGCATCTTGGTTTCATAAAACCACACAATAATTTTTTTTCTATCTCTCTCTTCCACTAATACAACTTACTAATAGAAAATTCAATAAGCTATCATTTTCAGTAATGACTGCGTTCCATTGCTATGTACCTTATAAAATACAATGTACTTTTCCCCTTCTTATATCAACCAATATATTTTATTCGCTCAAATACAAGATAGCAACCCTATTTATAGTGGTCATTTCGTCGTTCATAAAAGAAAACAAACACGTTCACTTTGGATTTAGTAAGAAACAAAATACAGAACACAGAAAAATTAGCAATAAAGTACGATACATCATTGCTTTTGATAGATTTATTGCTTATATTTGGACGTGAGATTTAGTTTATTGAAGAATAAACAAACAACAATGAAAGAATTTATGACTTAGACGGAGCAGAGTTCAAATCTTACAATTAAATTAAAAGTATTTTTCGTGGTAAAGTGTCTGTAGTGCTTGTCCTCTTAGCTATTTTTTGTTGTAGCTCGGAAAAGCCACTGCACTGTGTCTAATGGTAACCACAGTTCCAAGATGTCGGTAATCCAACGTCGGGTGTCTTTTTTATACTACTATGGTGGCAAACAAGCATACAGCCCGCCTGACGGTAAGTAACTACCGTAGATAGACACTTGTAACACAATAGATATCACTAGCGCGTTGCCGATCTTGAACCCCACTATCCCAAGAAGCTCTGTAAACCCTACTCAATACAGGAACACAACACAAAGTTATTTGGCTACGATCTTTTGTAAGGTTGAGGTATTCCAGCAGTCTGACTGTCACAAGTTGAGAGAAATCTACAAAGAAATTTCTCTGTGCCCTACCTCTCTTTGAACCCCCTTTCCTAAGGAGTTGTGGATACCCTACTCACCACAGGAATACAAGGTTATTTAGTTGCGATATAATTGTGGCTTTTCGCTTTCATGCCTCGCCTGCAAATCAGAAGAGAGTCACTGTGACGGGTTTATCAACATGTGTATGGTAGTCACAAACCAGCCAGATACAGATTTCTATCATCCCCGTAGATTACTACATATATTCGTACACTGGCTGAACCGAAATTAAACTTAAACGTGCCTCTATTCCTGGTATTACAACTGATATAAGTGGCCGCGATCAACTCCTAGTATAAAATCTTACCACTTCAAGTACGTCGTCGCTTAACAGCATGTGAGATGGTTTTTTTTATCGTTATAGGTCTGGCGTAGTGGCCACAATCTCACCTGATGTTAGGTGACGATGTGATCTAAGATGATAACACGCTAAACCTATTGAAAGACAGGCTCTCAAGTGCAGCTGCCGGAACACACCTATTGGTGCTTGGCGACAGATTTTCAACTTGAGGATGGTAGCTAGCCAGGCGGACATCAGAAAAAGCCTTACCACAATGCTATGGTTTTCTCACGATGTTTACCTTCACCGAAAGCTCAGGCTCATTGCAGGGATTCGAACTCACATCAATCGACGCGAGGTCGTACACGCTACCACTGAGCAATTTACGCTTCAAATCGCTTCGCTGTACTCGTGAAACGTTTTACAGAAACTCCCTCTTCGTAAAATTTCTAACTAACAAGAGATAGTCAATGTGGTATGAAAAATACAACCGAACGATCTCAATAGCCGATTAAAAGTTGAAACAAAGAAAAAATGAAACGGCTTTACGTACAAACGGTTTTATAAAACAACGATTCCTTCCTTACTTTGTTATAACGTTGATAATTTCATTAGCAAACGCTTTTTTATACTGTGGTTTAAGTGAAAAAATGTAGCGATTATAAAAAAAAAAATAAGATTCATGGAACGCCTGGCAGATAAGAAACTTCTAAATTTAATCATATTTTTTTATTAAATATGACTAAATAAAAACTAAAAAGAAGAAGAAAATTAACGTTATTTACAATAGAAACATATTTGTATGATAAATTTAGTTTCTCAATCTTGTTAAATTCACTTAAATTTGGTCATATTCACGAATATATACGTAATATCACGATAAGGTTAGCATCAGAAACCAAGCTGATCCACGCTGCATATACGTAAAGTAGTGAGAATAATACAAAAAGTGCAGTTGCTCTTTAATTGTCCCCACCCTCGATGTTGGAAAGTCGACAACAATTGATGCGCAAACGCATCCGTATCGCTAATAACGGGCTAATTTAAGTCATGTTTAATGATTTCTTAAGTGATTTGATATCTACTTTTTATAGAGTATTAATCGTTTACAAATGACATTCGTCTGCTAAGTGATTTGTATCATTATTCAGTTCTTAATTAAGTCGATTGGAAAGAATATACATTTTTTTTCACTCATTTACACGATACAAATTACGATCATATCATTTGCATTGCTGCTATTAAATAGTCTGTAGAAATGAACTTGAACTATAAAGCAATATTGGGTCTAGAAGCTTTCAAATCGATACACAATATAGACGTAACATATTATCGGTAATTATATTTGTTGTATGACAAATTAGCTTGATTAAGTGATTCTGCAGGTTAAGTTAACGTGTAAAAACGTGTCGCTTTTGGGGCCTCAAACTTCCATCGTGATCTTTTATGCATCGCGTTCAGCTGGCGTATATTTAACTAACTTTCGCTGTGTTAACTTCGGTAGTTAGTGACTCGATTAATCTTCACCACAATAAACAAGAGGTTTAGGAAGTAACTTCATAGTGTAGACAGCTATTTATAACAACGTGCGCGCGCATCGCAAAAATTCACTCATACTTTTTTAATGCGCCTAAAAAAATATAATTCCAAAAATCCATTATTTATTTTTGCTTATTCTATATATATATAGAATATTATATATTCACCTTATATTATATATTCTATTATATTTACTTGGCCAAAGAACTTCATTTTAATATTGGTAACGCTCTATATATTTTAAACAATGATGCCCAGTTGGTGTATCCGAGTCCGTTTAATTAATTGTATTTTAGCAGGTGAGATTCTAACTAGATTATGAAGAATTCGAAAACGTGTTCTAATGTTTTGTATAATGTATTGGCAACCAAAGGAAAATGTCATTACTTCTTAGCCAGATCGTGACTTATTTGCAATCGCAACAGTCCGAGCCGACTTCCGCCACTTTGGCATCCTCGTGGCTGAGTGCCTTAGGCTAACAGTATGGTCACTTCGAAAAAGAAAAAAAAAATCATTACTCTAGTCTTGTATTTTTTTTTTAAATAGTGCAGTAAATCTTTATGTATACACATCCATCTTTACTTCTGCAATGTAGTAGTAACATTTGACAGAGTTAGCATTTGCAATTTTCCCAGAGATTAATATCTAATTGAAGACCAATTAGATTTCATGATTACATTTTATGTTCTATTTACGATCTTGTCCGACGTTAGTTGTGTTAATGTTTCTGAAAGATAATTAATTAATACATATTTCAACTTGGATATTGTGTTTGTTTTGGATATTATGTTTGTTATGTCTGGAGATACTAAGTATTTATGGCATCGTACTCTTTATGTTTATAAGGTCGTTTTTGCAAAATCACAATGTACAAATTTTGCATCTCTATACGTTTATTGTTACTAGTTAAATTATGTAAAATGCCACAAGTTTGCAATGATTGACTTATACTTTGAAATGTCAGAGTTGTTATTTATTTGGTAACAATAAAATCATATTTTCGTTGTCTCACCTATTTATTAATTTTTATTGTCATCGTTAATTTCGAATTGTTTCCTAATTTTGATTACAATATTATATTGATGTTAGCTTAAAACAATACTTTCTTATTTTTTGGGTATTTCCTAAAAATATTAAGCCAAGGTTCTTTTTCAACTAAGCAGTTTTCCACAACTGGACATGAGCCTCCTCATCACACTGGTTAGAGAGCGGGATATTATCCAATATTCTGGGGCCTACTCATATTGGTAAATAGGCTTAATATATTTATCAGTCATAAAGCAGAAAGCTGAAAATGTGCATGACATTTGATGATTGGTCAGTGAATGATGTTTATTAATGATTTCAGCACTATGGTATTGTTGGGCTGGCCAATCTATTGATAAGATTATATCCATATGACTGATATAGTAAGGCATATGAACGTAGTAGAGATTGGGCTATCATCAATCATGAACGACAACTACACTGTTGCGGTCAATTGTCCTGTATGTCCGACAAAAGAATAGTTAAACAAATATTACCTTCAGAGCTTCACTATGGTAACAGAACAATTGGGGGTTAGTTTTTTAGTATGAAACCTTTCTAAAAAGCATATGAGACGTAGCAACATTGAACCGTTGCTTTCAAGAGTCAATCATCCGGGATTTATTAGGTGCCTTTGATTTGACCATAGGTACTATATGTTGGAATATGTAATAAGATATTAGGGAAAACATCCACTGATGATGCGACTAGTCTGTTCAAATTTTCAAATCAATTGCATTTTATTATTAAATAGATTAAACCTCGTATTAGAAAGCAAACAAGAGTTTTATTAAATACACAAGCTCTAGACGTTCTCCCAATAGAGGCACGAAGGAGACTAGGGCTGGAAAAACTAGCACCGCCACGAGGCTATGTAGAAACCGCAAAAGAGTTACCATCGGGAAAGAAACTGCTATGACACATTTGGAAATAATTAAACCGATTTCGAACTCAAGAGGGCCGCTACAATAACAAAATTGTTAAACGGGGCTTTGCTCAAGAAAACGAAGCCTTATACGAGTGCAGTGACACCCAAACCATGACACATTTATCGTATATACTGGTCAAACTCAATTTAAAACAATCATCAATCATCATTACGAAAGAAGAAGACAGATACACATTATTTATGTGTTTATATGAGTTCTGCTAAATTGGGCTGACATGTGTAAAAAAACTCTGTAATGGCAAATGAAAGAAGCGCAGCGAACGGAGTGGAGATGCCTATAGGTGCGATTATGAGTCACAACGAAAACTCATGCTTGATACTAAGCGTGATATTATTACCTATACCGTCCCTATCATCATGTAGTACTAGCGTGTTCAGTTTGTGGCGGGATTTTAAGGCTAAAATTTGCAACATCAGTTATCAGTGTGCTCAAAGTAGGACAGAACAGCTAAGTCTTCAACCACTCTGATTATGCCGCTGATTTATTTATGATTTACCATCAGTCACTGAGCGGTCACTACAGTTTTAAGAGTATTATACATAACTTCCCATCAAACGATGTGCAGTTTTTCTTGTTGCAATTTTTCTTCCAACTAGTTTTAACCAGTTATAAATTTAATATATCCGACACCAGGGTTAAGAAGCCGGTTGACCTATACATTCAGATGGCATATTTGATATGTAAAAATATATTCTTTGATCTTCTCATGTATATTACCATAATCTCCGGTTGAGTGTGAAACGACCTCTCAACTGTGCTTAATACGTTATGCAGTATTAAAACTAGCGTCGTCTCATACGGTGTTATCAGCACAACTAAGACAATAACAGTATCGAATAGTACATATATTTTACTATATCTATATAGAAAAAATAATGTTTGTTTGTTTTTCTTCATTGCGTTCTTAAACTATTCGTTCGATGGTGATGAAACTTTGGTAAATTGTGGTGCGCACACCCGAGAAGTTTCTGTATTATTACAACCAGTTTATACCGATCGAAGTCAAAAGACACAAAGTCGCGAGCAAAATATTAGTACCTTACAAAAGACAATATTTAGTCATGTATGTCTGAATTACATTACTCTGACACTGAATGATCTTAATTATCATTAACTAGCTGGCTCCGTTGACGTTATTCTGCTTTTTCCAGGAGTCAGTAAATCAACCATCGTGATCACGTTTAGGGATAGCATAAAAACGTTCTTCAAGAAAAAAATACTTAGATCTACCAACTTTAATAGTTATTGGTCAAACGGTGCTGGAGTTTACTAACCTCATATACTAGCTGTGCCCCGCAGTTTCACTCGCATTTAATTGAATCGGCTTTCGTCTAGCACCCAACGCGCTTCGGCCCCCGATACCCCCCACCGCACTACATGACTCGCCCGCACCATTACTCCTTTGCACCATTACACCGCTTATCGTAATTTCTGACCTACACTTAGTATGGTAATTGCTCCGCTCCAAAGGATTTTAGCGTGATGTTATAAAGCTTATAAACTTCCTCAACAAATAAGTAATAAATAATTTAGCAAATCTGATTGGTAGTTCTAAAGGTTAGTGATTATATTAGTATATCTAAATTATTTTCCGCGTCGAGAGATTATAAAGGAACGCACTGAAGATAAAATTTCATCGTGTTCCCTCCCTCCTATGATGTTGGGTTCTTCAAACGATGCGTAAGAGACATTTCAACAGGCAGGCATGACATCAACGAGTGCCGTTGAAATGTTTGTCACCGACGGACGCTGTTGTATGTGGATTGTACAAAACATACCATCAGGTGCGGTACAGTCATTTTATATAAAAAAGACAAGCATGAGGTCTTTTCAATCTTCTGTCACTTAAAAAAAAACTACACGGAAATTAATCCAGCGAACGTGATATCTATTAGCTTTATCATCCAATAATCCCAATTGATTTTCATCGCTATTCGGAATACTAACGACATGAAATTACTTCTGTTATTAAAAAGTCCCGTAGATACCAAATAAAACGCATTCAGTTCGGCTTAATATCTACAACGAGTCGATAAAAATCATATCCAATTGATAACGGTAAACATTTTATTACAAAACATTGTAATTATAGCATTCCTTCTGTTTGTACCTATGTTTTTTTTTTTCAAATTTCCTTATAGAATTCCTTACCACACTGATCAGGAATATGAAAAATTTTTTTTTTGTCTGTCTGTTTGCTTGTACAAAACTACAAAACGGTTTGACCGATTTTGATGAAATTATGTACCTACACGGGAAGTAAATGTTTTCCTTAATTGAAATTGACTGTAATAATTGTCAACAATATGAGTAAAAATTTCGAAACGAAATTAGTTTTTGCGTAAAAAATGAGTACGGAGGAGTTGTTATTATTTTTTCATTCTGACTATAATGTTAGCCATAATGGCTCTGAAACCTCAGACAGCTTTTACAGCTTCACGGGGCTCGAAAGAGGGGTGGGCACCATTAGTATTATTTTAAAGAGGTATATTTTTTTTAAATTCGTAATAGGTAGCGTATGGCTACAATTTCACCTGAAGTTAAGTGACGATGTGGCCCAAGATGACACGCTAAGCCTTATTGGAAGGGAGTCCTCATTGGACCAGTAATAGCGGACATTATTACCTCCTACAACAATGATGGCTCAGTTGTGGCGTCTATGTATACTGCGTCGATCGACGTGAGTTCAAATCCCTGAAATGAGCCTGAGCTTTCGGTGAAGGAAAATATCGTGATGAAACCATAGCATGGTGGTAGGGCTTTTTCTAATGCCCGTCTGGCTGGCTACCACCTTCAGTTGAAAATCTGTCGTCAAGCACCAATACTTGAAAGCACTGGCTGTCTGTATACGCTACCACTGAACCATCATTGCTTCATATTTGTAGGTAGGTAATAATCTACGGTATTACTGATCCAATTCCGAATATTCCTTCGATAATAAAAAGCTACATTTTCTTCGAGTGACATAGGCTACATTTTATTCCCATTAACGCGTCTGTTATTAAAGCGAAAGAAACTGTGAGGGGTTCTAGTATATACATACAAAATGTATATACAAGGTACATTCTAGAATCGATGATGGCTGTGTTGTAGCATGATCGGACAACGTTTCCATCGCCGTGGGTTTGTATCCTATTATAAACTTGAGATATTGGTGAAGAAAAACATCCTGATGAAACCAGGGCATGATGGTGCGTGTTTTTCTAATGCCTGCCTGGCTAGCTAGCAACAACTCTGAACTGGAAAATCTGCTGCGTAGTCTGGTTAGCATGCTAGAATTTTAAGCCAAATCAATACTCAATCAACATTAGGGGGACTGAAGTCCCACGCTAAATTTGTAAAGGCTAACAAAAAATGGAACTAGCTCTCAAGTGCAGGAATATTCTGTTAAAATATAAGACAATTAGGAAGACCTCAATAATTTTCTAGTTGACCTTTATTGCATAAAGATTCGATACCATCATAAAAGCTTGTATTATATTTTTATTAGGGTTGGCAACATTTTTTGGTTGATTAAAGTATTTCTCAGAATACGCTACAAAAAAACATAAAAATATATTCTTTAATATATTTTTTTAATTTTAATGTGTGAGACTCGAACAATCGACCGATCGTACTGTGCATACAACAGTGAAGAAACTATATAGAAACGGGTTTTATCTCATTCTCTCACAGCCTAAACCCTATAAATTCATCTATAGTCATCTCTTTTTCGTTTCATAAAATCCAATGCACACCGTCCCAAAAGAAATATCACTTCAAAAATATAGCACACATAAAACAATAATAATAGAAGAATAAAGCAGATCAATAGTTACATTGTCTTTCATAAGATACTGAATGCTAAACGGGACACTCGTGAGGAATTGAGTCAATTCTCAATAAAAACAGGCAGCACACGAACGCAAATACTTTTTCATATACAATATTATTGTTCCAATAATTTTGTTCATGATAACTCAGTTCTGCGGATGTGTACAGCACAACAATGAACACAGTTAGGACCTAGATAATGTAACTGTAATTTAAGTAGTTGTTTCAAGATATGTGTAAGTAAAATCTAAAATATTGTGTGGATCAATATCAGTTTAGTAAGAAAATGTTTTGCGTTATTTTAATCGGAGTGCAGATTATGTTAAATTTATATTCTCATTTTATTAGCCCTTTGTGGCAGTGTCATTTTATGAATAATATGAAATAAAAAATAAAATAAATATGTGTGTATTTTTGTACAAACGTAAGACGTTATACTTCTTTGTCGTGACAAAACAAAAGTAACTCCAAATATTTTATCCCGCGCGCAACATAATGATGAAGTTGCCATAAATGATAATAATATAAATTCGTTTTACTTTTTTATATGTTAAATTAGTTTAACGGTGTATGAGTAATCAACATGATTTTAATCGAATTCAATAATGCACTCAATAATAATATGTAGTCGCATATGATGTGTAACATCTGACATGTTACCCTACTATGAAATTGAAATGAAATATAAGTGAAGTCAATTTATTCGTCATATATATATATATATATATATATTGGTCGAAGGTATTCTAAGCATGGAAATATATGTATCTAATTCTATAGGCCATGGTCGATAATTTGTGAAACTAAATTATATTTAAAGAGGTTATATTTAAAAATCATGCAATATCGATTAAGATCATAAATACAAATTTGGAACGCTATCGGTTTTTGCTGACCGTGAGTCGTATTATTAACAGCGATGCGATAAATTTGTAATCAAGTCAGAATTGCAGACAACTCTGGATTGTTTTTAAATTAGATATTTTAAAACGCTTTTCAATTTTTCGCAACTGCGATCTTATCTGTACTAAATTATAAGTAGTAATATTATTAAGCCCAAGAGTTTGTTTATTTGAACGCGCTAATCTTTGGAACTGTCAGAAACTTTTGTATTTTAGCCTATTTATTGAGGAAGGTTATATAGGTTATATAAGGACTCTAACTAAGGAGCAGTGTAATAACCATGAATGCCAAGCTATCTGGCAAGCTGTAAGCAAGTAGGGGAAGTGGACACAACGATAGCCTGACTATAATTGTTAACTAGTTATATAAGACCTTCTAGAATTTAAAACAAATATATCACAAATCTTTTCTGATTTAATTAGATTATTTTACTTCCATGGTAGACTCCATATTTATATTCCAAAAGCGGGCATTTCGAGCAACTTAGATCACTAAGAATCTGTTCAGGAATTTTCTATCTCTGCTTTTTCCTCTCAAGATATCCTTGATAACTTAATATACATTATATTCGTAAAAACTCAGATATTACTAAATTTGGTTAATGAGCGGAATAGTTAATATATATATAATTATATATATATGTTTATTATTCGATTTAGACCCTAAGATAGCAGCATAAGTAATAAGTAGCATTTCACTACCGGTTCAGAAAACATCCCAGTTATCGAGAAAAACCGGCAAGAAATTCGATCGGGTTTATTAATTTTTTTTACAGTATTTTTTATGTTTACAAATATTTTCATTTTTAATGGACGTACAAAGAGAGAAACGCTTCTAGACATCACCGTCATTCACGTAACAATCCACCCGATACTATCCTTTGGACAATAAAACTTGCTAGTCATGATTATTGAACTTATTATACGGCAAATACTAGAAAAACTAGGCAATTACTAGACATCAATTATTAATTAGTATTAAGTTCTACAATAAGGTTGTCTGGAACTGTCATCCACTATATAATGTAATTATTCAATGTGAAATTATCGAGACATACGGCATGGCAGCTTGTCAGCCAAGTTCGGAAAAGAAAGGGGCGATATACCGGTAATTGTGAATATTTACATGAACCATTTCAAGCTACTTTCGTCCCCTCTATAAGCGAAAAATTATTCGACTAACTTGGTAAGTCTTAATTGTAAATAAGTTATGAAAAAAATATTAATATTTTAATTGGAAATTAACTTTAATATTTATTGACGTAATAAATAATTAATAAATTAACGTAAATATTTATTGAAAGTTATTACTTAGAAACCCTACATCAAAGAAAGTAATAAATTGTTTTGTAAATGATATGAAGATCGTATATCCCTACAGTTATAATTAAAGGAACAGCTATGGAACTTGGCACCTTTTTCACATTTGTTTTTGTCGGGATTTACACTTCCTGTTCGTGCACGAGAACTTTCCGACCACATCGGCAATCTTATCTACGAGCAAAGTGCCCCACCTACTGCCACCTTTGGTTCTTATGCGGATCACCTTATTTGATCTAGATTTGATCAGGCAAAGAAACTCCGTAGGTACTAGGTAGGTAGGGAGGTAGGTAACTCCGGTAAATACCGGAGGACGCATCGTGGGCAGACCGCCACAAGGTACACTGACAAACGACCTAATGAGTTTAAGGAACCCGCTGGATAAACAGCGCAAGACCGGTCATTGTGGCGATTATTGTGGAGGCCTATGCCCAGCAGTGGACGTGTTTCTGCTGAGAGTATGAGGATGATTATTTACACAGTTAATTTTTCTTCGATAAACCCTCGACTCTTCCCGATGACTGGTATATTTTCCGAACCGGTGGTAGTGTTTTAGCGTCCGTAAGTGCGCCATTTTAGGGTCAAAATAGCAATTAATAACATTACTTTGATTTTGATTTTTCGAAGTATGACTGTGAATTACCGCAAACCAGAAATAGAAACAAGGAACCTTCATAACTCAAACTCGAAATAAGATATATTATCCTATGTTAAAAATTTCAGACTGGTTTAAATTACATGCAAAAATCCAAGTTATCCCTCCGACTATTCATATCTTTTGAGCATTGGAGCGAAACTAGGGATTTGTATTCACTACACGAAAACGTGATATTTACCAACTGCACCATCGTGACCTTGAAGTATCATTCATGCGATGAAGGAGGTCAACTAATAAACGTTTTATTTGGGTAGAAAAAAGTATTACTTTATTTTATAATAAATTAATATTAAAGGACTATATACAATGTAAAAATATTTTGTCTGATCTGACTGCAAGTTCCAGAGATTAGCGCGTTCAAACAAAAAATCTTAATTTTTATAATATTAGTGTACAGTATAGATCAACAGAAAACAATACTTATTCAGGACAATTAAATGAATGAAACTCAAAATTAAGAGTTCATACCTAATAAAGAGTCCTTAATGGATATTTTTTCTCAGTAAGACGCCATGAGGTAATATTTAAAAAAAAAAATGCTTGTTTCTTTAGATGTGCCCAAAGCAACAGATGTAATATTACGTGCGATCAGTTATTAAGGAACTTCACACCGGCTGTAAGTAATTACGTTTTTTCTTAAGAATGTTACCAGCTATTATAAAATAACGTATTTAAAACTAATGCTTAAAAGGCAGTAGAAGAAGAAACACTCGAATTTGAAAACTATAGGTAAATTCCTATAAACTCAAATGAAGAAGCTATCTGAAGCAAGTCACTTTTTAAACAATTAAATGGAAATTACGTTCAATAATATATTTATCTACAAATAGCAAATCAGCTACAGTATATAAAGCAAAGTCGAGCGTATAAATCATAAACGGCGGGTAAATTAGAAAGTTAAACGTTTATAAATAATTGATGTATTATTTATTACCTTTAACGGCATTGTCAACGAAGATGATGCATTCCTTTCCAACAGACAATTATCACAACAACTGTACAATGTCACTACAAACATCAAAAAAATCCGACAAAAATAATCTTAATATTTTGAATATTAAACGCAGTAAATATTATATATAATTGCCAAATCGTTTCTTCGTAACAAACAATAAAATAATCGAGTATTGAACTCAAAAATATCGATAGCGTAATATTTAATAGAATATTATACTAGCTCCGAAATTCGAACTTGGTTTGTTATGATATTATGACGTCACGGAGAAAAGACGCGCGAACACATAGAAATGACCTAGAGAACTAAATGATACGAACAAGTGGACGGCGCTCGCGCATCGATGCGAAGCAATACGGCTGATGAGAGGAATACGTAGTTTTGATAATATTTTCTTAGTAAATATAATAATTTAATTATTGTTAACATTATTTCGTTATTTTACAAATATTATGCAAACTTTAAGGTTTACAGAATACCTACACTTAAAGATTTTGTTAAAATGCTTCTTATATAAATTTACATATTCTTCTTAAATGTTGTTTGGTCTAATTCACCTAAATCAAATACACACTGAAAATAATTAATAAATGTTCTAAATTTAGGAAAATGTATAAAAACATTGAGAATCGGCCCTAATGCATGAAAAGTTTAACTAATATGAAAGAAACGAGAGAAAATAAACATAAAAAATGGTTACTTAGCTACCGTTAGCCAGACACAAACAATGAGATCCAAGGAGGGTTGACATCAGGCATGAGGCCAGTCGTAAAACACGAAACCGAATCTCAGTTCACAACATTAAAGAAAACGTGATTGTAAGTATAGTTAGTGCCACCCATAAACAACGGCAACCACCGGTTCCATAGATACACAATACCGTAAATATATGACAGGGTAAAAAATACGGCAATATATGCTGTGTCAACCCTGTTTCGGTGGGACAATCGCAAGTAGAAGGCTCTTCTACTTGCGTATCAGTTAGCTATTATCTAAATATATAGATCATCAAGCGTCTAGACAGTGATAAAACAGCTAGTCTGCTAAAATCAATTGTATCTTATTATTAAATAGGTTAAAAAACCTATGTATGTGCTACGGTAAGACTACAATGTGGTGGGAAAGTGCTAATTACATAAAAGTCCCTAAGACAGAATAATAATAAAAAGTATCAAAACGTCTACTTCGTAGTACGATCTCAATTCATGGACTACAGATATTAGAATCTCATCAGTTGCGCACGATTTTACACTATATAGCGAACATTTATAAGTATAATTCATTAATAGCTTTTAAATTGATTATTGAACAAAAACTCATAAGGTGGATTACTTAAAACTGACGCCTGACCTAGGTGACTGCCTCACCTAGCATGATGGTAATCTGCCGAGTGTTCTGAAGAGCTGTTCAAAATAATTCCTTCTTCTCCCTTTCATAACAGAAACCGGACGCTCTAGGCTCCAGGGCCACAGCTTTAAGGTAACCTACATCTCAGCACGAACATAGAAATTTTGCTGCGTCTTATATTTGCCGTACTGTGAAGCTGTGGCTTGTCTCCTGGCCAGTGTATTACCTCCTTCCTACAACATGGAGTCCTTCAAACATAGCGTGTAGAGAGACGACTGACGATGGAATGAAGATCCTTTGGTGGTCCCCCTTGTATTTGGATTATATTGTGTTCACTTATTTGTGGTTACCGTACATTGTCATGCTACAATAAAAAACAAATTGAAGGAATTCGGTTCGAATTCGAATCATTTAATTTGATTTGATTAAAATAATGTTTTTTTGTCACCGTTAAATTATTTTTAACAAATTAACAAAAAATAGTCAGTAAAATTAATTCAGTAAATAATTAAGAAAGACTTTTCAGTTTAAAGAATGTAAATAATCTAAGAACTCTCATATAAGTTAAACAGATTATAATAAATACATGACGTTTCCTATATGTAGAATATATTTTAATTACGATTAGTCTTCCTATTGTTTTTATTTTAAATCAATTTTTAACAAAAAAATGTGCTGTTTGTCTACTGTTAATGAAAAGCTTTAGACCATAAGCTTTAATGTTGAAATTAAGAGAAATAGGCATTTGCCGCTAAAATACCCTAGGGAAATGATATACAGAGATATTTAGTGATTAATAAACTTCGTAAGAACATTACCGATTAGCAATATAATAAGTTCAAGAATCAGGTTAAGCAAATTTAATTGTCCACAGGATGAAATAGGGTGGATCGTTACTTGAATGACGGTGATGACTGGAAGTGATTCTCTCTCTGTACATTCATTAATAATGGCAATAATTTTTAAACATAAAAAGTACGGAAAAAATTAAATAAAAAAAGTTGATTAAATAAAAAACTCCATCGAGTTTCTTGCCGATTCTTCTCGATAACTGGAATGTATTCAGATCCAATAGTAGTGTGTTGACATTCATAAGTGCCTTAAATTGCCATAAATTAAATAAAATATTTTTGATATTGACTGTTTTGCCACTTTATATCAAGAATTTCCTCTCCGATTTTTTTTATACCACGATGGTGGCAAACAAGCGTGCAGTCCATATGAAGCTAAGTGGTTACTGCAGCCTATGGACGCTTGCAACACCAAAAGTATCACACACGCGTTGCCGACCCTTTAAAAACTTTACTCCCTTTTCGAAGAACCCCATATTGTAGTCCCCTGAGAAAACCTGAGCAGGGAGCTCATTCCATATCTGGAGCGTTCGTTGAAGGAAATTCCTTTTGGATCCGGACTGTCCGCGACCTTTTAGGTTCCCAAGTGTGAGGATGAACTCCCTGCCGATGGCAAGCGGTGCGATGGTGAAAAGTGGCTGTTGGCATCGTGTCGACAATTCCTCGGAACACAGCCCATTATATAAACGGCAGAACACGCACAAGGAGGCAAGGTCTCTCCTCAAACTTAAGGGTTCGGTACCGTTCGTGACGTTGGGATCGTCAACGATTCTCACAGCTCATCTTTCCGCTGAGGCAAACAGCCGAAGGTGGTATCTAGGTGCTCCTGCTCAGAGGTGACACCAGAACTCCGTATGGGGTTAGAAATAATGCGTTCCAAGTTTTCCCTTTCTGTCGCAAAGTAATTTCGTGTTAAGTTCCGCTTTCAATGTAAAATATACAGTTAAATTGTGCGTGAACTGACCTAGAAAATATGGTGTTACTTCGATTTTTTTACATATAACGAAACCATAAATTGTGGTGTTTGGGCATTTTCTACTGCTCGCTTTGATAACTATGTAATTATGAAGTGGACAATCGTTGATAAACAGTTTTGCCTTTGGCTTTCGTCTACGGAGCAGCAAGGGTAATAAAAGTTGTGAAAATTTTACGCCATAAGCGTCGTGATTGGTTCATTTTTTATATACTGTAGGCTTAACGCTTGACCACTAACTTTTAAGTCATGATTATGAAATATTTTAATAGGCTAAAACTAGATAGAGAACTAGTTTTCATGTGCAGCTAACGGAACACAATTATAAGTGCTTAGCGACAGTTTTTCAACTAGATGTTGAGCTAGTCAGGCGAGCATTAGAAAATGCGCTAGCATTATGCTTTAGTTTTATCATGATGTTTTCCTCTACTGAAAGCTAAAACCTGTCGGCTATCTTAGCCTGCTAGTACTCAGCCTACAAATTTATTCAATTTAGGTCCTAAGAAGGCACTGACGAATGTGGAGACACTATTACCGGTTTAAAAACATCAAAGTCCTCGAGAAGAGCCGGCAAACAACTCGATCGGGATTTTCAATATCTCAAATAAAATTTGGTTTTGATTTATGTGTTTTTTTTTATAAATATAGGTTTTGCGTAATGGCTACAATCTCACCTGATGTTAAGTGACGATGTGGGCCAAGATGATAGCACGCTAAACCTAGTGGAATACTGGCTCTCAAGTGCAGAGCTGCCGGAACACACCTACTGGTGCCTGGCGACAGATTTTCAACTTGTGGGTGGTAGCTAGCCAGCCGGGCTTTAAAAAAAGCCCTTACCACCATGCTATGGTTTCCCCACGATGTTTTCCTTCACCGAAAACTCTGCCTCATTGCAGGGAGTTGAACTGAACTTATTCTCCGGCAACTTCGTAAGGTGTTTCTTCATCGTTGATAACACAGTCATCCTCTTAATCAAGTGTTAATTGCTTCGTCCTCTTGATTTATGTTCTTGCTTAGCGAGTATGTATTTGTGTCAAGGTTATTAAAGGTCAGTTGTCTATTTATTCAATGTATTTTTTAGGGCTGATCTTTAAATCAATAGATAATTTATTTGAGGAATATTTTTTTTAATTTCGACAGGTTTTCCATACTGTATCTGTCAAAACACCAAAATTATTCCTCGTATAAAATTATCTGACGATTGAAAAATCGGCTCTTAACCAAACACTGCTTTACACTTTCGCCAGTGATATACCCGTGTTTGGTTATACCGTACTTATATTATCTTCGTTTCTTACTCGTGGAAATTTGTTGATAATTTCATGACTCTCTTTTACTTGGCTATCAATTTGTCATTAGAAAAATGCTTTTGAAATACTTTGATTTAAAACATAAATAATACGTCATCAACCCATAGGATTGCGTTAAAAATGTCAAGTTTTGAACGAAAAACTTTGGAAATTCTTATGCTACTGTAATGTAAAGATGTGGAATCGCCGGCAAGTCAGTGTATTGAGAGCGCATTGAGATGCGAAACACGTGCATTGATTGTGGTCATTTGACGTCTCATCTGCAACATACTTTTTTAATTTATTTATTTTTTAATATTATTCATATATGTATATGTATATTTAAAATATTTTTATATTCGTTAATGTATATTATTATTGTGAAGAGATAGGTTTAAAAAACAACAGCCTTAAAGTTTTTTTGCCGATTCTTCTCTAAAGGCCAGTGCCTTCCGAATCGGCTGTAGAATAATTGAAAATATTGTATTTATTATTATTATTTTAATTTATTTAAGAAATTCATTTACAAATTTATTTAAATTCAAACATCTTATCTTGTAGGTAGCTGAAACTAATATTCATCTATTGCAAGCGGAAGTATTAAATAAATTTCGGATAATTATTTAAATTAGATTTCCGTAATGTAACGCCTTCATCAATCAAATACTTTTTAATATATATGCATTTAGTAAAAACCTGTTATTTTGACATTACAAACAGACACTTCTCTTTTATTATATGTACAGATATAGATTAAAAAAAGGAACTAATGATAAATATACAATAGCGTATGATTAATACTCTTCTTCTTCGTTCTGATTCATTGATTTTATTATTTTGATCTACTCTAGTTTTAAGTAACATAGAAAGTAAAGCAATGCATATTAAGAAAAAAACACTTTACGTATAGAGTAGAAGAACACACATAGTATTTTGTCTTGCGAAATGTTTTTATAACGTTAATCAGTATTATATTTTTTTATAATGATAATTGGTAGTCGAAATGCTGCATGCTTGCAATAACTTACACGACCTAACAATTTACGTTTAGGAACACTTCATGCAGGACTTCTTATGACGAATAAAGTATAGTGTTCGGCTTTTCTCGTTGCATCATCCTTTGCACGAAGCAACTCAATAACGTTCAAATTTACAAATTTAATGAATTACAGTCGAATTTTGACGACTGGGCGACCTAGTATTCATTTAACCTTAAGGTTGAAATGTAATTCAAAATTATAATACAATGACATCAAAAATAATTAGAATCAAGAATATATTTTGTAGCCCGAAGCGATGATTTATCTCGTAACATAACAAAACATATCCAGTGTTAGGTAGGTACGTGATATTCGAGCTTGTTATTCTAAAATAATTGAACACGTCCTCCGTATGTTACCTAATGATACGTTTGCTTGTTTGTGCTTCTATAAGTACAGTTTTTCTTATTTTTTAGCAACTTATTGAAGTAACTATGTAATCTTAACTTCAAATAGTCCCCGGTACGTACATAACAAGAAAGGTTTTTAGTGTTATAACAATGTTAATGTCACAATTAATTAATTAATTCTTCACTATGTTCAGTTTGATATAATGATGTAACTAATATCTGTGCAACCGAGCATCTGAAAGATGTCTTCAAAAATCAATCTGAGAACATAGTAAAATAAATAAATAAAAGGCGTGTGTGCGATTCACACACGATAGAAGTGAAACTTCATTTTTTCACTCGCTCTGGCTCACACAAAGAGGAGAGATCAATAATATATTGCTCTGTCGCTCTGGCTCACACAAAGTGGAGTGACCGATAATGTGCGTTAAACGTTTAACATTTATCGTTTAACGTTTAACTCTCGGAAGTCGTATAAGAAGTTTCACTTCAAAAATGTCCTATCTCCGGGATTCTATCTCCATTATTTTTAATTTTTACTTAACGCCGAAAATGGGACTACGAACGGCCATTACGGCATCGGGCGCACTGCCGGTGAAAACTGTTTAACACATAAAATATTTTCTTTATAGTATATAACATAGAATAAAAACATTCAGAACGGCAGTAGTCGCACGCAGAGTGAAGCCATTTCAAATTAGCCTTTAAAACCCATCTACGTCTCTCGGCAAGTCAGACTAGGTACGATCCTCCGTTATGGAGCCCTCAAGCCTGCTGCTCGCACGATACAGTGAGACTGCAATCACTAGTTACCAACATATGAGTAATCTCATAACACTTCATTTCACACCTGCGCTATACTCAGGTACATGGGTTCTGTAAGAAACGTTTTTTTCTTTTTTTGGCTAGTTAGACTTAGACCAAATTGACAGATTACTAAATACATGTACCTACACGTGTTTCTTCCTTCCTCCCAGAAGGCAAGAGACATGCGTACATGTATATTTAATTAGATCGAATTCGGATAGGAATTAGCTAGATCGCGATGGATGCATATACGGCAGCAGCCCAAGCCGAGGTCGGCCACTTTGGCACCCTTGCGCTTGTTGCCCTTTTTTCCTCGGGAAACCTTTTGCCTATGGGATTTCTAACATGGCAAGTTTTGTTTCCATATTACATAAAGTAGTAAAACAATGCTATCTTACAGATATATATTGGCATATATACTGAATACAAGCATAATATTCCATGTATATCTATCTATATCTGAACATTGTTAATTCCGAATTCAGATCCCGTTCGCCGAGTCACGAACTTGCAACAACTTGTAATGCAGTTTTGAAATTTATTCACTAGGTTCTAAAGTAAATTGAATACGTGTACTTTTCTTCTAGATTTTACGCAGTAATTATTTTTATCTCGTCATGTTATTTTTATTCATATTTTAAAGACGCGGGGAATTATTATTTTGTAATTATACGAGAAACTCAAAGTTACAAACTCAAACAATTTATTGGCTATAAGCACTTTATTTACATAATGACCAAACACGCGGAAGGGTAATGTTACTATACTAAACACAAACAATTAAAATTCCCCCATCACTTACTAGCCCATCTATTTTCGAACTGATTATACTGTTAGTTTTAGGGGCTCTGGATCTTTACGGCTTTTACAGCGTTCCCGGGCATGGGGGCGTTCGCTTACAGCACTCAGCCGCGAAAGCAAGACATTGAATTAGATAACAAAATTATATGGCTAAAATAATTATCTGGATGAAAGTTCATTTACCTTTCTACGTTGAAACTGCCGCCGATGCTGGTCAGATCAGACTCCAGGGAACTTCGACCTCACCTTCGACACTAAATAGCATTGTATTGTTCCTGCGGTGAGAGGGTTTCCAGAGCTCCTTAGGAAGAGAGATTCAAGGTAAGCAACGCGCTAGTGATACCTCCGATGTTACAATCGTCCATAGGCTACGATAACCGTTACTGTCAGACGGGTGGTACGCCTGTTTGCAACCTTAGTTGTAAGTTCATTATCGTGATTTTTAACGTTAGTAGAAAATTATATAAGTAATTCCGCTAAGCTTGGTGAGCCCAGTACCGTATTTTATAAGAGAGAAATACAGCAACCTGTTAACATACAATAAGTATTGGATGTACTTTGAATGGTTTAGTGACATAGAATTACTTATACGCTCCGCTACACGCTTAAAGATGTACTTATGGAAATGTGAAACTATTAAAGAGAGAGGTTCTGCAATTTTACATTAAGTAACAGTACAGTTGAAGGAAAGTTTTGCATGTTCATATTTTCTATGGTTCTTGCGCGAAATTTGCATTAAATATGCTATGATCATAAATTTCATATGATTAAAAATCAAGCGTGTTTCCGTGTGTATTCACCAAAAATCACGTGTTTTTTCACGCTACTAGATTTCTTCACTTATACAATACCGTGTTGAGCATTTGAGTTTCACTATTTTTAGGAATTTTTTTATAATAGCTCTGCAAATTGACTGTACTGTCCCTGTTGTTAAGCACAATATAATCCAAATACAACGGCGACCACCGAGAGATCGAAATCCATCGGCGGTCGCCGCTGTTATAAATAAATGCCCCCTGCATAAATATCTCTTCATATTACGCTTAAAGGACCCGATGTCATAAGAAGGGAGAACACATTGGCCGGGAGATGGTTCCACAGCTTCACGGTACGACAAAGATAAGACAGAGAACTTATTAGTTCGTGCCGAGATGGAGGTTACTGTAAAACTGTGACAGCGAAGCCCAGCGCGTGTGGTTCTGTTGTGCAAAACAGAGGAGGGAATTAGATTGAACAGCTCTTGAGAACACTCACAAAATACAGACGGTAGAACACGCTCAGCAAGGAGATATTCCTGCGAAGCTGAAGCGGTTCGATGCGTTGGGTAACGTCTGCATCGTTCAAAATGCGAACAGCCCGTCTCTGCAACCTGTCCAGATCATTGCGGAAGTATACTGTGGATCTATCCCAGAGGTGTGAACAGTATTCCATACACAGCCTAACTTGTGCCTCGTATAGAAAGTAAAGTTAACCGGGTGTGAAAAACGCTTAACGACTTAACGATTATACCTATTTCTATCAAAAGAAAATACCATGAAATATGTATATACGATTATAATACATTCTGCTACCAAATACGCTGAAAACCATTTCTAAAAAACAAGTATTGTATTGTGTAATTATGTACTCTATGGAAAACTAACAGCTAATATAAAGAAACTAGCTGTACCTCAGGGTTTTACCTGTGTTAAATTTATTCTGCCAACTCTCCGCCGCACCCGCGCCAGACCGCTTATCGTTGTATTCTTTTATGGTTACTGCTCTGCTTCTTAGGGTTGTAGCGTGAAGTTATATATCATATAACCTGCTAGGAACTAAGATAATATATTATGTATTTAAAAAACTAGATTTAATTATATTATTAGATGCAATATCCGCATTTACTTTCTTATCTCTTTTTAATTTTCAATAACATTATTATGCATTGTTGCTTAACATAATTTAGTAACGTTATCTTTCACAATATTTATTTTAACTTATGATATTTAATAGCATCCGTGACATTTGAGATTTTATATCTTTATTATTTATACCTAATGTTTTATTATAAATTATATAATATATGCTATAGTTTATGTTCTAATTTAGTTTGCGTAATGATATCTGTATAACATATTATAGACGGTATATAATTGCACGCACATCACGCGCATAGGCGAGAACAACTCGTGAAATTTGATTGGAATATATACCCTGATTCGTGCCTTATTCTGCATTTTTTTTTGTTTTAGCCCGCGTCAAAAGAGTCGCGAAAGTGTGAACTAGCGCGAACATTAAAAGACTCCATACTCGCACGTTCTTCATTAATATTGTGCGCTTTGGACCAATAACCGTAATAATTATAGTATGCAAATGTAATACAACAATAGGCCGGTCGGAACAGCTATTTCATCCGTCTACGTTGCGCGCGCGAACTATACTGTGAACCAACTGCGAAAAACTCCGAACAGAGTGGTAGATAGTGGTGGCCCAATAATCCAGGTACAGTTGACGCTAAAAGTTGGTAAAAAGCTGGTACTCTCCAACAAATAGCAAATACCAGGGGCTTAGTATCGTCGTAATAAAGTTGGTATTATAGCGTACCAGCACAATGTTTACTTGGTACATGGTACAAGACCTTGAAACCTGGTACGTCTAGCAACCCTGACTCTTGAGTGTGGATCCAGGACAGTTAGCGTCGCGTTCGCATTGTATTCTTGACAAGAATATCGCTACGATTAACGCGTAAAATGTGCAGCGGCTATTAGAACTGTTGAAGCTGTATTTTAGAATATGGCAAATATAATTATAGACAAATAAACCTACATAAACGGACCTCATTTACAATACAACCTGTTAAAACAAATATTATTATTAATATCTGGGGAGCTTTGCCCGGTATTTAAAAAAAAAAGATAATCTTAAAAATATTACCTAGATATAAAAATAAATAATTTCATCCAAATCGTTATAGCCGTTTTCGAGAAACCAAATATATATTATCTATGTAACTTTTTTATTCTCTGTAGGATTATTGTTATGGCTACAATCTTACCTGATATTAAGTGACGGTGTGGCCCAAGACGGTGACAGTAATTGAAGAGTGGGAACTGGATTTCAAATGTAGGTTCTGGAACATACTTATAGGTGCATAACGACAGATAATGAACTTGAAATTGACTTCTACCTGGATGAGAGATTAGAAAATTCTCTACCATCATGCTATAATTCCATCAAGATGTTTTTCTTCGCCGAAAGCTCATGCTCATTGTAGGGATGTACGCACTACCACTAAGCCATCGTAGCTTACAAATCGTCAAAAATAACTTAATAGTATTGTATATAAATATCGACATTAATCGATAATTTTGTCTGTACATGTATTTTTATTTCAATTTTACTGATGTATGTATAAAGGACACTCACTAGTAACGGATAGGCCATTAAAATGTGCCTGTTTGTGTCTGGATATAAAGGTTTTCACTGTTGCTCGTGCCGGAAACTCATCTTTTGGTCGAATTTGATATGTTTAGAATGAATATTTATTTTATTTATGTTTAATTTAATATTCAAGATGAAAAACTATTAAGTAACATAAATTAATTAATCACATTTAACTTAACAGCTTAATACTTGAAGTTAATTCCCAGGGAGCCTTATTAGAAATGGACGCCGTCTAGAAGCTTCTTTTGGTAAGATTATGCTAGCACGTATAGCAGACTCTATCACGACCATATTATATGGTGAGTGGACAGTCAATATTTAATTTTATTTAACGGGGTGGTAGGGCTGTATAGTCAATTTGATTCGTGACAACAATGCATTAGATTGAAAAACCTGTCATAGTGATTTGCTTATGTGCGTCGCGTTTGGGGATCATCTAATGAATATTTAATTTCTATTTAGGCAGTCCATCATGACAGTGGCGACTGGCGATGTACTATTGATCTCTCTATGGTCGCCACTGTGTTTTTGATTAAACTATACTTACCATCATGTAAAGTCCCTTCACATCGTCGTGCTACTAAGTATAAAAACAACCATGTTTATGAATCGTCATAATAACTTTAATTTAATTCAATATTCTGTAACGTTAGTGGTATTTGTTAAAACTTCATGCACTCAAAAAATAACAGAGGTTAATTTTATTATTAATTATATAATTTAATTCTTAAAATCATCTTAGAAAGTTGTAGTAAGTTAGCTAGTTAGCTACTACCTTACCGTAACGTGATTTGACTACGTTAAAATTACTTGCACAATGTACTGACACTAGTAAATGCTTCTGCGACGCCAGTTGACACTTCTCTGTACATCTGCTTAACTACTGAAAACATTACTTACATAGTTACAAAAAAGCAGATACATCCGATCGAGATTCTTGTCGACTTTTCTCGATGACTGTGATGTTTTACGAACCGGTAGTAATGTTTTTGAGGAGTCGAGTTCGGAGCGACAATCGTCTCAAGTCTGAGATTTCTTACCGGATTGTCAAGGCTGCCGCTGCCTTTGGCAGGTTTAACCTGGAAATCCAACAAGTTCGAATCGCACACAAAACTTGCTGTGTACTTCTTCTGCTTCTGTACACTCTGGAGGTTTGGTATTTATATAGAAGGATCATTAAATGTCTTGATAGTTTTCAACTAAAATTTCTCCGAGACATACTTCGGTATATGGCGAGATCGTGTTCCTAACTCGGAGGTTCTTCGCCGGACTAAAATGTCTGGCATGGAGGGCTTGCTGGTAAGAGATCAGCTGCGTTGGTATGGACTTCATATTGCAAGACTGGAGAACAGTATTGGCGCTACTGTGATGTGCTTAAACGTCATTTGATCTCTGTCAAGTTATACAGTTATACTTGGAAGCATCTTGCATTTCAGGAACCAAAATAGCGAAATACAGCCAGTACGGCTGTGGAAAGATATGAAAGTTCCCGAATTGAAGACCTTGACGCCAAACGTCTTCTTCGGAAAACTGAACCCAAGCTCTCTTACGTATAGGTTACACGTATATTTCAAGCGGTTTGTATCACTATGCTACTTGCGACCTCATTTTTAAAACCAAATTCGATTTTTCAAGTCACATCCGTGAACATTGTAGGAAAATGTTGTTAAGTCAAGAAATTGACAGGATTTCGCCGTCGACGGATACTTTTGAGAGGTCTTCATTTCTTCTAGTAGAGGAGCCCATGAAGGGATTTCGGGATTTACTAAAGTGCGGCAGATCAATTTACTGGGGGATACCTTACATCCGGTTAAGTACTTCCACCAAATATGAACCCCATATATAAGGCCGGCCGTAAGGATAAAGAATCAGATTAGTAAAAAAAATTGATCATCAGAAATTATGGAGCGCATCAGATGAAGGTAGAGTGAGTTAATTACATGCTAAAAAGTGTATATTCCACTAATCTAACAATTTGAGACTGACGTAAAGAAAGGGGATGCCCAAAGTTGTAAAAAAAAGTCATCTCGACATTCTCGAGTGTCGCTAATTTTTATTTTTATTTTGAAGGAAATAATTCAAGTATAACGAAAAATATTTAATCTGACGATTTCCACAAACTTAAGTAACAAAAATCGTCGATAAAGTTTAATGCGTGCAGCTGCGTGATACCTATATTCCCCTTTTTAGCAAAATTTTATTGAGCGTTTTTTTTTAATTGTTTTCTTATAAATACAAGTATTCTACTTAAAAAAATACCCCTTTTTCCTGCTCATGCTATTTCCTGAGCTTTTCACTTAATTAATATCAATTATTTATTTTTTTCAGATTAGGCGAATCCCTCTAGATAATCGTCAGATTATGAGACAACACGTCTAGGACATAAAGATGAACCATATATATCTTAATCTGACGCGCTTAAGTATTTAAAAATGGCGAACTTTTTTTGCACATTATAATAATGACCGCGAGTCTGCGTCACATCGAAATCGTCAGATTATTGAATGAGAGCTTTTTTTAGGACGCGGTCGAGTATGTCCATGCAACAGTATTTTTTTAAATATTTGATATTCTATAGCCGCTCCCTCCACCGATGATAGGTATACGTTATATAATTTTTTTTCTTCTTATCATCTAAGTTTTGCAACCCAATAGGTCTCTATGACGCTCGAGTAAATCCCCATTTAGCATCGTGGGCTCCCCTACCATTAATTAATTAATTCATTTGTCATTCATAAGTGCCATCTCAGGGCCTAAACTGATTTAATCTGATCACTGATGATAAATAAACTGATCAGTGATCATCTGATCACTGATGATAAAAAAATGGTTTCATTTAATTTTCAAACATTCGCGAAATTTTATTATTATTACTCAGATATGTTTTGTAGCTGTTTTTCTTTAAATATATCTTGTTTTTCAATATACATTACGTAAATAACGATTTTACTGTTGGGTATAATGAAAAAGACGTAAGTAAAAAATGAATCTTTAATAATACTCTTACATCTCATTTGTATCTAAATACAATATTTACAAGCTTAATAATAATTATTCATGAATGTATAAAAAAAGGAATCCAATTTCGAAGGCATTGAAAGTAAAATTAGAATGTCTGCAAAATTGGATCATATATATTGTAACTCATTTATATTTTGTAAGTACATATTATAATTAATTTTCGATTATTCGAAGACCAAAATGGACAGTAAAAAGGCAGTGATTTTTAGCTGATTTGAGTATTCAAATGAATATTAATTAGGTTATAAAAATACAAAATAAAAATAAATTTCTACTTACCACCTAATAAGCTTAACTAAAGTCCCAAAAAATACACAATATTTCATAATTTTAACAAAGCGAAATTGTCATGAGGTGAATTCGGACGTCATTTCATATTAATATGATTTGCAATTATTACCTACTGAATGTTTTAAATTTGGTTTTTCTGACAAACAGTCAGTATATGGATATAAAATAAAAACACTACTAATAAAAATATAAATAATACCTGATGTTGTAAATTGATTCATAATAACATAAAGAGGTGTTCTTAGTCTTTCGAAAATCTGTCCAATCGTAGATCATATTGTGTACTTTTGGGAAATTAAAATAAACAAACTTATCGATAAGACAGAAGAACGGAATCGTATGCGAATCTTTGTTAACATATGTAATTATCAGAAACTTGTATAATATTTTCAAAAAAACGTATGAAGAACGAATTGTTTAGTTGAGTTTTTGATAGATTAATTCAGCCCTTTGACAACCAATAAAAATTCCAATCTTCATTAATCGATAAAAAAATTATGCATCTCTTTTATTTTGTTGTATAAAATTAATTATTGGTCTTCAGTTTCCGCAAATTCTGTCTATTTGATTCCTAAATAAACATAATTTAACAATTATCTACTTGTATTTTTCAAGTAATAATGTTAATACATTTACATTATATCACACGTGCTACCTCATAAACAATTCCATATGAGCCAACTAGCCGCCAATAAATATTATTGTTAGAAAACATATATATTATAAGTACCTATAATGGTATATAGGTGGTGGTGGATGATTGTGTTATTTTTATTGTATTTTGTGTTATTAATTTATTGTTAAACTTTCATTACATTATAAAACTTATTTTAATAACTAATAAGGTATCATATAGTTGGTCTAAATTCCTAATATACTTTATTTTTGTAATAAAATTTGTAGTTTTACAATATTATGTTCCTATACATTTATTGTAGTGCTTCACTTTAAAAGCTTCCTGTAACTATTTAGTTCCAAAAAAAGTTATTCTAACATTTATCTCACAATGAGGACGTCATCGAAATAAAGTAATTACAAATTTTTGAATCCTACTTATTATAATGCTATCTACATAACTGTAATAATCTAGAACACTTAATAACACATAAGTACATCGATAAAACCTTCAAAATAAAAAGTTACGTATATGAAAATGTAATGAAGGTTTTACTAATCTTTGATGAAAATCCGAATTTATCGGCTTGGTGGTGGAGCTTGAGTGTGATGGGTACAACCTTCGACGTTTTCTGGCCAGTCGCATACGTTCTCGTTATAGTTGAAGACGAGGTTTGAAGGACAGGGCATATGGTGTTTCCTTTCACCTTCACACATGTAGTACATCGTGCAATCTGCTTTGTCCGGATGATAGGATATGTGACCATCCTCCTCTTCACAAGTTACTTCATTGGCTAAAGATAAAAAATGAGACGATAATTGATATAGTATTACTCTCTGTTATTTTCAATTATGTAATTAAAAAATATCAATGTTCTAATAAGTTATTTAATATTTGATATTTTTGGAACTATAACATAATTAATTAACATTAACATAATTAGTTTGAAACTTTAAAAGTTTGTGATCTACTGCTTCACCTAGTAAGTTAATTATAAGCATAGATTTCTAACAACTTTTAGGTAAATAATCTTATAACCTATAAATTTCTTTGATTGACGAAGGCGTTACTTTGTTATTTATCCATCGTATAGAATTTATAACAGACTGAACTAGCCAAATGCTTGATACTAAAGATAAACATTTAAATATAAGAACAATACTATTGCTTCAAAAGACTGAATTTTATAATACTTACGATCTTTAGTGGTATATTGCCCACTAGGATTCGACGATTCGTATGGTCCTTCAAACTCGAGCCTGACTTTATAGCTTCCAAGTTCCTGTTTCATAGCATTGATAAGAGGGTATTTCCCAGTACCACAAGTTCCCCTGAAATCATCCATATCGATGGACCATACCATAATACCGCCGAAACCTTCTTCTTTGAGCCAAGTCATCTGCAATTATACAATACATTTGTTTTAGAAATTAATTATGCAGCATTAATTTTGAAGCAATGATGGTTCTGTGGTAGCGTGTACAGACATCGAGTCGATCGTCTGAGGTAGACATAATATTTATATTACAAAAGCGGGCAATTCGAGCAATATACAACATGAGACCTCGCAAACCACTAAAGAACAAGATCCTGAAATTCAGTATCTTAATTTTGCCCTCCCAATACATTCTTGAAAATATAATCTACATTCGTAAAATTTTTACATTTCAGATTTTGTCAAAGACCAGCACAGTTTTAATATTGGAAATAGTCTTTTGGGTAATACTGTTAGGTTCTATAATAAAATCCTGAAGTAAATTATTTATTTTCCAGATAATAAGTTCATATAGCCTAAGAAAGGTAATTAAGGCTGTTTAATAATATATAAAAAACAGATATTTGTAATATATAAGATGTTTTTGAAGCCTAATGATCTCACTAAAAATTGCTTTCGGACAAATACTGACGCTTACCTTAGTTTTAAGTGATCTCTCATCATCAAATCCAACCCATTGGTCATCTCTGTAAGCAAATGGAACCATTTGCTCGTTGTCCCACACAAGTGTAGTGTTATCCTCACGAAGGAAATCGCAGATCTCATAGTACGACATGAACCCAGCTTCGTTTGTGAAAGTACCAGCTTTACCTATAATTATTTTAATATATATTTTTAAACCTTTTAAAATGTAATGAAAATAATACTGTCGTTGATTACTGCAAATTATCTAATCCACACTAATATTATAAATTCAATAGTAACTCTGTTTGTCTGTTTGTTACGTTTTCACGACTAAACCTCTGAACCGATCGCAATGAAATCTGGTATAAAGGTAGCCTGCATTTTGGGAACAACAAAGTATAAAAACAGGCAGACGAAGTTGCGAGAAAAGCTAATCTTAAATACATACAACCTATATATACTACATACATTGTATATTTTAATGTGTGTTTGAATGCTTGTCCTTCATCATGGAATTAAGACAGCATAAGTTTTATTAACATTAGTTACTTGTAGAGAAACTAACGGCAAAACAGTGGGCATTAGTCTTACTATGGTATAAACTATATTTGAAAAAGTATTCGATGGTTTTACTTAGTTTTAAAGATTTTGCATTAGAAATATTATATTAATTTAAATTGAAATACTCACCGCCACCAGAAGCCGGAGCTCCGATATCAAATTGGGTTTCATTGATTAAAGTGAATGATCTTCCGTAAGTCGGCATACCGATCATCAGTTTCTCTTTGGGGGCCCCCTGACGCACCCACTCTCGGGCCGAGTAATCCTGATGAACAACGTTACTTTATTCAATTAATGATATTAATAATTTTCATCATTCGACAAGTCTTATGGTATTTTTACAATGCGGAACAGCAGCAGAGGTATATTTTATAGGCTGTATTTAAAAAATGGGCAATACAATCGACTTACAACATGGAACCTCGCTAATCACTTAAGAACAAGTTTCAGGAATTTAACACTTTAATTTGGCCCTCCCAATACCATGTTTTAGACTCAGTCTAATAAGTTTTCTTAGGTAATAGTGTTATTTTCTACAAAAAAGTTCTAAATCACATTAATCATTTTCCAGATAATAGGTTCAAGAACCATGTCAAGCAAGTTTTACTTCTATAAAGTTAATGTAGAGAGAATGTCTGTCTCCCTCTGTGTACATTTACAAAAAAAAATATAATTATTAAAACTGTATTAAACTTTAAAACCCGATCGAGTTGTCTTATCTTTGTCGTACCGTAAAACTGTGGGACCATCTTCCGGCCAGTGTGTTCCCTCCTTTTTATGACATCGGGTCCTTCAAGCGTAACGTGAAGAGATATTTATGCAGGCCGGCATGACAGCGGCGACCGCCGATAGATTTCGATTTCTCGGTAGTCGCTGTAGTGTTTGGATTGTAGTGTGCTTACCATCAGGGATAGTACAGTCAATGTGCCGAGCTATTATAAAAAATAGTAATATAGACCATGATCTAACATGAAATTATATATAAAGTCACATACCACGGTGAGTTTCTTCTGATAGCTGGTAGCACTTTCAAGAGGGAAAAGAGGGCTGTTGTGTCCAACCTGGCGCTCCCATTGTCCATGGAAGTCGTAGGTCATCACGTTGATGAAGTCCTAAAATTATTACGAATTTAATTGACATATTAAAATAGACATAACGGCCTAAATAAATATATTATGTTTACAAAACATGTTTGTATGTCAAAATTTACATTATATTTTATTAATCACTTCCGATGTTTAAGATATTTTCGATTGAATTTACATAATTCTATATTTTATAACAATTTATAGATTTATTATGTATTTATACAAAAGCGAATAGAGCAATATTGTCTGCATATTTAACATTTATTAATATATTAGGATTATGAAAACACTTTTTAATTGATTAAATTAACGACGTGAATTGGATCAAGATTGATCAGTATTAATTTTATTAATATATAGTGCTTGTAGTTGAAGAGTAATCGCGGTCGGCAAGTTATTTCAAGAATACGTTTTAACAGAAATCTATTGCTGTCGCGCTGTGCCCGAGCGACCGAACATAGTGCGAGAGAGACAAGTATAACTCGGATAATACAAATGTTAAAAGGACAAAATTATAATTTCGTATTCCCCCTGTTCCTTTTCCAAAACTGGACAGAATTTAATATATCTTTAGGAATAATATAAGAACGATTTTGGCTACGCTTATATGTTTTCTTTTTTTAATATTCGTGAAATTTGTTTGCTGGATGTTTTATGACAGCGGTATAACTTAGTAATTTTAGGAGGCTTCTAATTCTTAGTATAATTAAAATATTTACTCAATTCCATTAGCCAGGGAAAAAGCCGAATAATACCTTTATATGGACCAAGCGCCACCATATACATTTCCACTTAATAATTACTATTAATAAAATGATTTGCACGTTTTAAAGGAGCGAAACTACGCAGTAATACTAAATAGTATACTATAATTTATCTGTAAAGAAAATTATTTTGGTTTATATGAAAAAAAATTACCAAGTATTTCGAAATCTCTGGCACATCATAACCAGCCGCAATTGCTTCGAAGGATGCTGGAACCGCAGCAGTGAGTAGCAGACGTGGTTGTCCGGAAGTTTTTGCTTCACCTTCGAACGCCAGACGAAGTTCTTTGAGGAGAGATACATAGGCGGCGCGATCATCTGCCCCTCTGTTTAAAACATGAAAGTAAATATGTACATTGGAATAACAGAACAAAAAAATATATCACATTAAAATACAGTCCTATCACACGTCGTTAGGTCACGGAACGACATATCATGTCTTATTTACACCGTGTGAAGACAAAACTATCTTAACATATTGAAATTAAATATTCTATTAATGAACATTAGGTAATTCAAACACGTGTATAAAGATGTAGTTAGTTATGAAAAAAGTATTAATCTTGCTTAAAGACTCACTCTGGTTGTGAAATAACAATCTTTATTAAAATTAGCTACGTTACGTTAAAAGTTTGGTAATGATACCTCAGTTAATAGACAAGTAATTATTTTGACTGTTCAATTTATTACCTAGTATATACCGTAGATTTAAATTAATAATATTCTTATGTCATATGTTTGAGTGCGGTCTCGACGAGAAATTCATGGATCACGTGTTTTTATTTGCCAGAAATATCTTGTTACATATTATGTGATTTTCTTCCTAGTAATGACTTACATACGTGTATTCCACTTTTATTTAAATATTTACTGTCTTCATTTCTCGTAATAATATAAAAATGTAGTTTTTCCTTTGTTCGTGTCTATATAGTTATGCTTTCTATTTATATGTTAAACATATTATGTTATTTTATATTATCCCTTCAGATCCAACAATGTTTTTTGTTTTTAGGTTGGTCTACAGTACACCGAACATTTTCAACTAAACCTCTAAAAGGTGTATTTGTCAAACTTGACATTGGCAAAATTGCCTACATAGACAGAACCCATAATTAAAAAAAAACGTATACATTTATTGACAATTATTGTACACAACGAAAAATATATTATTTCTCAAATAGGTAATCCATATTAAATGAAGCAAGTCAAGTGAATTATATCCTTACCTTGGATATTCCCAGTCCACGTCCAAACCGTTAAATTGATAATCCCTTAGGAATTCAATAGCTTCGTAGACGAATTGATTCATACGGAATACGTTCGAAGTCAGTTCTTTGAATGGAGTAGAACCGAACGCCCAACCACCGATTGCAAGCAAGATCTATTAAAAGATAAATTTATAAAGAAGAAAATATACAACATTATTATAAAATAAAATCAAAGATTATAATGATATTCATTGTGTGTGAGTAGTAGGACATTTCAATTGTGTACACAGGCCCCGAACGCCCTGAGAGGGCTTGGTCCCGGAACTCGACACCCCTAAGCGTGGCAATATGACGAGTACACCTGGGGCCCTAGCCAAGGTGCTTTTCTACAATCGTTACTAATACGGTAATAATTTTTATGCGAACATACTAAACTAATATTTCAGTTTTATTTTTTATTATTTATCAAAATTTTCAGTACCTTCAAATTTGCGTTCTTCTCTCTCAGAGCGACCACTTTATCGTACATGTCAGAATCTTTCTCATCAGCTTCGGCCAGTTTAAAGTCTTTAAGTGTAGCAAAAGCATAGATGATGTGAGTGCATAGCGTAGGGTCAACGTTTTCTGGCATGAAGCGACCACCGCTTGGCCGCTTTGATGACCACGATGTCAGGTAGCACATCACTTGAGGATCGCGCTCTGTAAATAAATTCATAATTGTAATTCATTTCGTAGAGTATCCTTTCATCTTAGAATAGTATTTAACGTAATTGTAAATTTTATTGTATAGAAGATAGCGTTTTAGGTAATTTCATACAGCACAGATAAATTTCTTTGGAAACTTCTCTTTACTTAGGGCAACCCGTCAGGTGAAATATCTCCTTCCTACAGAAATTTGTAGCCAAAAAATTGTGTTGTGTTCTTGCGGTGAGTAGAAGTCCAGAGCTCCTTGGGGATGGGGTTCATGTTCTAAAGACTACACGAAGTCAAAACTTCACACTGACTGGACAGTTAGGTGGCGGTTTATATGCAGTTGTGTCAGCTGCATCGTAACCGTATCCAAATTACAATTATGCAGCCAGCTTGCAGTTCGAATGCAGATCGTTGTGCAACCTTAGTTGTACAGAATAAAAATGAATGTACTATGTAGCCAACTGCCATAGAATTATTTAAATAAAAACCTTCGGTACATGCTAGAATTCTATCAATATAAATTACTAACGACTAATATTCGATCGCAGAAGATTAAATATAAAGTAATTTCTCTGATGGCATTACAGTCAATGTCTTCATCAATCATGCACGGAACGTAATTTAAGTCTCGCTACCAAAGTTCAATTTGGTATTGTCAGCGTAAATTGAAGTTTAAACTAACGAAATACTCTATCAATCTTAAGATATTGATATTTAAAGTGATTTTTTTGAAAAAGCTTGAGCTCAGGGTTAAGCCGTACGATGGGTGCAAGGGATGAATAGTAGACGAGTAGCAAAAGTTAGGTATAGATAGTATTTTTAGTTATTTGGGAATCTAAGCGATTGACTCGGAAAGCTCTCGCAATTTACTTTGGAGCACCCCTGTTTTATAGCATATGAAATTGCCTTAACCTGTGTATTTTTTAAGTGAAGGTATACATTTTTATAATTAACATTAATCTAAAAAAAAATATCTTATTAAATTAGACAAGTTATGTCTGGTAAATAAATTAGGTTCTATTTTTAACACGCTCATATTAGATTCACTTGTAACTACTCCTAACAAACAATGTAATAAAATGTTAGAAGACTATTTTAAGCTACTTCTAATTTTCGTATCGAAATTAAACTTTGTATGTATATGTAGTTCGGATGACAACACTATCATTTAGTATTTTGGATCTGGTCTGATGATGGAGCCAGAAGGTGGATAGTGGAACACTTTAGTGGTTACTAGCAAACCCGTCGAGTTTAGGCTCATATGGCTCGTTTTGACAAGTCAAATAGATTGGGCTTGGTAACGAGATGTTATTATAGGAATAATTTTTAGCTTAACATAAGCAACTTAGCTTAAGCATAAGTTAAAGCATGTTTTAGTTAATCTTTAGTTAAATTTTACATAAAACACTTAATAATTGCAAAAAATGCTAGAAAATCCACAGACATAAGCAATTATAAAATAAGTTCACATGAATTCCTAGAAAAGATGATCTATGACAAATGCGTAGAGTTAATACCCTTTTAATGGCGTTTATTCCACTTTTAATGTCTCCATTTGGCTCCGGAAACCTTACTTCGTATAAATATATTGAACGTTTCTTACGAAAAGTTGCTGCGTTTCCTGATAACAATTGCCAAGCAATTTAACGATATTATAAAAGAGTTATCCTTACAAAGAAATTTTATATCTACAAAATAATCACATGTCATAGCAGTCTTTTATTTCCGACTAATTTGTACGAGTATTCCATAAAGTTGGGTTTTCAAATTTGTTCAAAGAGTGTTTTGGGAATAGAAATCAATAAAAACAAGAAAAGGTTCAGAAATTTGAGAATCTCAATAATGTAAGTTTTTAAAATTACTTTGAAATAGGTCTATCTTGTATATTTACTGGGTGATACGTTACAAAAATTGTGCCCGACTGGATAGCGACTACAATACGCCAGGTGTAACATCCACCATAGTGGCACGCTTAGGCGTGTAACTTTTCGGTATCATACATAAATCACGCCCTTTCCCAACGGAGTAGGCAGAGACCACTTCCTTCCACTTGCTACGGTCCTGATTATACAACTTTCGCTTCCTCAACATTCATCAATCTTTTCATGCATGCTCGTCGGCTTAGAGTACTCTTGACCTGACCTTTCTTCAAAACGTCCCCGATTTGATCGTGGAACGTTTGTCTAGGGCTTTCTCTTCCAACGTTCCCAATTACACTCATCTTATAAATCTGTCTAGGCAATCTTCTTTCATTCATCCTCTCTACATGCCCAAACCATCTAAGCATCCCTTTCTCAATCCGTATCACTATATCTTTTTTCACACCACAACGTTCTCTTATTACACTATTTCTCTTGGTAGTCAACGTAATTTTTACTGTACTGTACTTACCTTAAGCAACAGTGTCTTCACTATGCCGTGCTACCATTAAAAAATACTAATTTTAAATAATGTTAGCAGATAATACGATCACTACACAAAGACCAGAGACAGACAGACACTACACGTAAAATAAACATAAATTAACAGAATAACAGAATATAATATACTTAAAATGGTAAATTTCTGGGTTTAATTATTGACAATGAACTTAATCGGAAGGCACACATTGAAGCTTTAAGTAAAAGAATTAGCAGTGCTTCGTATACGTTATATAAGTTAGCCCCAATAGTTAGTACAGACACTACTTATCGCATACCACGGCCTCGTGGCATCTTTGTTATGATATGATGTTATTTTCTGGGACAACTACACACATAAATAGGTGGTATTTAAGTTGCAAAAACTCTGTATTAGGACAATGTTTGGGCTTCAAACTACTGATAGCTGTAAGTGATATTTTGAAAAGCATACCAAAAGCTTATAAAAATTTGAACTTAAACGTATTTAGAAAGAGGTTAAAAGATTTATTGAATTGTAAATATTATTATAGCATTAATGACTTTTTAACGACACTTTTTATGTTCAACATTAATATAATATTTAGTTAATCTAATAATTGTTAATAAATATGTGTTTCAATAATAATTAATAATATTAACTATTTCTGTCATTTATAATTTTTTATATATATTACATGATATCATAATTTGTGGTAATGAGTATGAATCCTACTTTTAATATAATTGCTTATTAATTTGTACGCTACAAATGGCAGAATATGATGGAACTATTTTTCTAATTTAAGATCTGAGATTATCATATTGAGACAAATAAAGTTATTGTATTGTATTAGATGGCTGTAGGAAAAATCTTTTTGGGTTATTGGAAAATTATATTTAAATCGAAAAACCTTGCGTAATGAACGTAACTTTGTGATCGTCATACAAGTTAAAACAAAGTATACTTAACATTGTAAACGCTTTATTTATTACTTAAAACAACTTGAGGGAACGTTAAGCACGTACTTGAGAAGATTGTCGAGTGGATGTGCCATGAACTCGCAGGCATTAAATCAGGGAACGATTTCGAACATAACCATTTTAACGTGATCCCCTGTTCCCATACACCCTTCGAGTATCGTTAATATAATAGAAATGTAAGTCACGTTTCGCGTGCCAAGGGTGTTTGGTCGTCGTGGAATACTTAAAGGCGGGAGTGCTCGATGTTTCAAACTTTTAGTAACTGTGTCGTCAAGTCGACTTTCCTAAGCCATTCTTGGCAGCTGGGAACAACAGAGCGCCTAAGAGTGACCCTTCTGGCACTCTCATCGAATATTTCGTGGCTTTTAGTGTCAAATACAGTTCTTGTTTTGAAAGGCGTCCGGGAAATGTATTGTGGTTGAACAAGTTTTGATCGATTATTACATTTTTACCGAGGTTATAAAGATTTATAGGTTATAAAGGTTAAAGTGGTTATAAATTTCGCGTGAAAAGTATTTTCCTTGGTATTGCATATTATTATGTCAATATATTTAACTCTATTTTAAATAATAATAAATATGGCATTGATAATCATTTATATAGCTTGAACTTCACAAGTACTGTGTTAAGACTTTATTTTTAAATCTCAACAATAGGTCTTATAGCTCGGTAACCTAGGAAACGAATAAAGAATTTAATTAATATTTTTACTGAGTTTTACTACCGTACTCTTGCTAGTATAAGCAGCTGATTCAATGAAATTACTTCTTTTAATGCATGTGAGGTCATATGTGATATTTATTAAAAGATAGCAACCGCCGGTTACTTTTTTAGAAAACGTAATGAAATAATTTATTCATATGTAATATAGAGCCATAAAAAATATTTTTACTTATCCTACATTGTTGTTTCGAAGTTTCTTATAATCTTTTATACCCCTTAGGGGTTGATACTTTGGAAACTATTTTCGTTTCTTATAATCTCTAACTTCAAAACTTATAAATAATGTTTGTACTGTATTTCACAATTTTACTGTTTAATCTACTATGAACACAGAAGAATTTTCATTTTATCATTTTCTATTTTCGAAAGCAAGCATCGAACTTCCATAGAAAATTTATTCTATACCATATTATATTGAAAACCCTTCGACATATAAATAAAAATATATTTGATGCATCATAAAAATATTATTTAATTTAGCTCAACTGAACAAGATTAGAAGCAATGTTTAATTTTACAACTTCCATTACTATGGATTATTATGTTGTTATGGGTATATAAATATAGTATATAAAGGATATAAAACACTTCATTCTATGAAAAGGATAAAGCAAAGTTCGGTCAACCAGATATATTAATGTTATGCCAAATAATAATTCCAATGAAACGAGATTAATTACGTCATTACATGTAAAAGGGTCTAGTTTCTTTACAGTTCAATAACTTTGAAAATGCTTATCAAAAAATAAAGATTTTTACGGATTATTCGAATTTAAATCGCATATTATATCCGTTCAGACAGCGCATCATATTCGTTCAACCAAGGCTGAGGGTTTTAATATTTTCCCCGTTCATGTTTCCACGAGCTCCGTGAAATACTTCTGCAAAACGAAACATGTGTGTTTATTTTACACGGGGTACATTTCAGACATCAACACTGCCGAAACTTTTACTCTCCGAATTTTATCAAATAAAACTATGTTATTTTATGATGTTCCTATTTAGAATTTAATTTATTCAATATCGTGACATTTTAGAAGTGATTTAAAGTAGTTTTTTTTTTAAATAATTTATAGCGTTTAACTATAATCTTAAGTGGCAATGTGGCTTAAGATGGTAAGTCGCTAAGCGTAGAGTGGAACTATCTCTCAAGTGAAACTGCCGGCACATTTTATAGGCACTTGGTGAGATATTATCAACTTGAGGGTGGTAGATAGTGTAAATGGGCTACTAGGAAAAGTAATCTATAGTTTAAATATAAAATAAAATAAAAATTTAGGACGCAAAAATCGATAAAATTAAAACATTTTTATTTATTAATAAAACTGCTACGTACATAGTAATCGTTTACATGCCTACAAATCAAGTTACGTTAAATAAATAGTTTCACAATCAGAAGAGGCGCAAAATTAAAATTATTATTAATTTTTGAAGGATGAGAATGTAGGTGATATTCAAAATAAATCTGATAACATAAAAAATATCAACCATTGAAGTTATATGTGCAGCTGAAAATGTACTACACCAAATGAGCGGACAGATGGCGATAAAAACAAATCTGACGGATACGTGACAGGCATGTATAACTGATTTTTACTCTCACCGCGTCATTACACAATTAACGAAAAAAAAACAAATACGAAATAGGTACGCAGCTATCATTATATCATAGAAAAATATTAGCCATATGATTTGCAGCGACTTTCGAGCTTCAATAGTAGGCGTATTTATTGCTAACAAGTCATTTAAAGCCTTACATCACAACTTAACACACTTTCCAACATAATAACCCATAAGAGACAACGCATTTACTAGTATTTATTCATAATTATACGTTATTATTTATCGACAGCCTGTCACTTTCTCGTACTTCTAAAGCATCTTTTATGACTGTACTTAATGTTACGTAATGTAAAAAGAAAAACACAATCAAGCCCCCCAGGGTTTAAAACCTTTTCACCAGTATTCTAGTATTAAATTATTTTAAATACCTCTGACAAAATTATTTATTAAGCCTTATATTTTTCGGGTTTTAGTGAGAACACTAATTAGACACTTGTATGTAGAAACATATTATGTTCAACATCGATGTCAACAACACAAAATATTGTAGATTCTGTGTATGTAATTGCTTACAAAACATCAAAGCAAGTTTTTGTTGTGTGTGTGTGATCTACTAAGACCTTAGTGCAAGTGAAGTCTGGAAAAGCACGTGTTACTTCCGTAAGAGATATGGCCTCTCTCTGCTAAAAATCCTGCAGGATATTAAGGCTACATAACTAGGCAGTGAGCTTTAGTAGTATGGCCTCTAATAGATCTTATTGGTCGCAGTGGTACAGGAATATATAACCCTTGATAAGCTACCATTTGGAAAAATAATAATAAGCTTCATGCTGTATTAAAAATTACAATGAATTTAATACACCTACCAAACGATCAATTGAAACAGAGTCAGGGGTAGGCAACCTTTGTATACGTCCTGCTTACTTTTGGGCATCTATTAGTAGTATTTTTTTACCGTTTAATCTTTTCCACATTCGTATTGTTTTACAAAATAAGTAAACTACTTTATAAAATTTGTAAACCGGAGTTTTAGCAAGTTAACTAAACAACTAATCTGTCTATGAACTTAAATTACAAAAAACTTACTGTTCTTATCAACAAGTGGTGAATTTTTATTCCTGACGATGAAACTCTTCGCTGGCTTCTTCTGAACACGGGTGAGGACATCGGAGAGGCTGATCTTGATTGGCTGCGGCTTCTCTGTCTCCTCTTCCACGATGCTAGCAGCGACAATTGACCAGTCCACGTCCTTCGCATCTTTTCCACGAGAGATACCTCGAAGTTCTTCCCTGTGATAAGTTTTCATGCTTATAATATTTTATTACCATTTCGTTCTTATTATTTATGACATTTTTATATAGTAACGGTGACGGTTATAGTGTTTTCCTAATGGTAAGCGCAATACAGTTCAGGAACAAAGATGACCACCTAAAGATCGGAAATCTATCCTTGGTCGTCGCAGTCATATTGTTATACAAGCTATTCAGCAACGGGATATACTCATACACTGGTTGATCCCGAAAATAAGTAATTGTGACTGGCTTATTACCACTTTACGACCTCTTCCACCTCGCTTGATTAACCAGCTGATCATAGAACGCGACACCCCTAAGGGTGGCAAAATAGTGAGTGTTACACCTGGTGTATGGTGGTAGCGATCCAGTCGTCCACTATTGTCTTGTCCTACCACTCACCACCTAGCGTTCTACTACAAAATGTCACTTGCTTTACTTATAGTTAGCTTAAATTTACTGATCTTCTTAAAAAGTAGAAGAAGGTATTTCGTATTGAAGTTTTACCTCATAGCAGCAATAAGAGGATACTTGACGTCGCCACCGCAGACGCTTCCACTAAAGTCATCCATGTCAACAGTCCAAACCATAGCACCTCCGAAACTATTTTCCTTGATCCATCTGATAACAAAATGTTAGATGCGTCATAGTACATAATTCATAAAACAATCCTTATATCTATATATATGCTAGTATACGTAAAGTAGTTCGAGTTAAAATCACGCAAACTGAAGGCTCTATTGTCTTTGTACCGAAGTACTAAAACAGGACAAGTATTGACAACAGATGAAGAAGTTACCTATTAAGAAGATACTTCTTTAGCGTAACAAACCAAAAAAAGACTCTAAAAATATTACCCAGCGTTCTAACAACATCATGAAGTTACCCATCAATGATAATCATATGAATTCATTTTAGTGCCTTTTTCATTGTGACAAAACTATTTAAAGTTTCATTTGATTAAAATAATGTTTATTTATACACCGTTAAATTATTATTACAAAATAAAAAAAGACAGAAATTAGTAAATACTTTCGTATAATTATCATTGGTGTTTAACTTCATTACGTCGTCTATAACCGTCATTACGTCCTCTATAAACTTCATTACGTCGCCTATAACTTTCATTACGTCGCCTATAACCTTCATTACGTTGTCTATAACATTAATTACATCGCCTATAATCTTCATTACGTCGCCTATAACCTTCATTAGATCGCCATAATGCGACAGCGTCTTCCAAATTTACCCTCTACTAAATGCGCCAAAAGAAGTATGTTTTGTTACTCCTTAATATATATTCATCGCATTGACACCAGCCTAGGATCCAAAACTTCTGCAACGTGACATGTTACAACGTCACATTAATCTTTGTTACATTTGTATCATAATTCATGATCTTAAATATTAAATATTCATTTACCTCATCTTATTTCTGATGGCTTTTTCGTCGTCGAATCCAATCCATTGGTCACCGTGAACAGCGTAGGGCACCTTCATCTCATCATCCCAAACGTACGCAGCACCGTTTCGTAGCATTTCGCAGATCTGTTTAAATATTTATATTACATATTTTTTATAATAACAGCCAAGTGAAGACACTTTGAATAAACACAGTACTATAAAAACAGTGACAACCACTTAGAGATCGGCAACTAGATATAAATTGGTTGACTACGAAACACCACAAAACAAAGAGTCATTGTGAGTGATCGCGACACGTCTAAGCGTGCCAACATGGTGGATGTTACCCATGGCCTATTGTTGAAGTGATCTTGTCGGACACAGTTGTTTATATCCTACAGTCCAGCAATCACAAACAGCAAATCATTAACAATACTTACACCCAATAAATAATACCTATATACACAAAATGGGTAAGCTTTGTACAGTACTAGTTACTGGAAAATAATCAGAGAAGATTCACGGATAATTTAATCTTATCCAAACTTTTTGAAAGGTTCGTTTAAATAATTTGATATAAAAGAAAGAAAAGTGCTAGCCGACGATCCTATTTTATTCTTGCCCTTAAAATCATTACTTCAAAAACGCGTAAATAATCTACAAATTTTAACAACAAATACAATGTAATCATTCTTAACGGTTTTGTGTTCAAAGTTTTTAATTGATGATTCATTGCAAAATGTAAAAATTCTCCCTCGCTATATAATAAGATCATAATTCATATTTTTTTACGATCGTTCCAAGTTATCTTAAGTATAACGTAATTCTGCAGCAGATGGTTCACTTTAGGCATCACAACAAATTTTATTTTTTAAAGAACAAATTTAGCATGTGAGGGCTTGAATGTTGGGAAAATAGAAAGACATAATTACTTTTTAGATTTTATCATACTTTTAATTTTGATTTTTCTTTACATATTTTTTTTATTTTTTTGCGCCTTTATCACCCAAGTCGTATTAGAAAAATCTGTTATTGTAAATCTGGTAGTAGGTATTACATGTTTTATATAACTGACTAATTTTTAGCATATTCTGATTTGATTTAAAGCAATGATGACTCAGTGGAAGTGTGTACGACTTCGCGTCGATTGACGTGAGTTCGAATCCCTGCAATGAGCCTGAGCTTTCCGTGAAGCAAAACATCGTGAGGAATCCATAGCATGGTTTTTCTAATGCCCGCTTGGCTAGCTCCCCCATAGCTTGAAAATCTATCGCCAAGTACCAATACGTATGTTCCGGCAGCTGCACTTAAGAGCCAGTCTTCCACTAGGTTTAGCGAGTTAACACACACCTTGGGCCACATCGTCACTTCACATCAGGTGAGATTGTGGCCACTACGCCAAAACTATTACGATAAAAAAACTGATTGCTTTGATTTCATAGGTGTGTTCATTATTCACACCATAAATATTATGGTGTATAAATGCGAAATTAACTTTGTCTGTATCTTTTTCATGACTGAACCTCTGTATTGATCACCGCGAAATTTGGAATAGAGGTAGCCTTGAGAAGGTCATACTATAAAAACACGCAGACGAAGTTGCAGGAAAAGTTTGTATTGAATAAAGTATATATTGTATTATAACCTGTTATTACCAAATAGCATCACATAAAACCACATTTTTTTTTCTGAAACCTTGATTGTCTTGTTGTGTTTACAGTAAGTGTACATTCATCAAATACATTTTGATTTTTATATAAGTGAGCCTTTTTAAGTTACGGAGATGTTATATGAGAAATAAATTTCATTACCTCATAATAAGCAAGGAAGCCAGCCTCTTTTGTGTACTCTCCAGCCTTACCGCCGCCGCTTGCGGGAGAATTCGGTTTGAAGTTATTCATGTTAGACAAGGTGAAAGTACGGCCGTATGTAGGCATACCTGAAATTTTAGACAGTTCTATGTAACATGAAATAACTTAGATTATTTATACAAAATAATGGGTTAAGGACACTTCAGTAAGCTACCCAGAGTTAATAATTTTGCTAAATAATCTTTAATGTAATTTTGAGCAATCAATTCAGACGGCACGGACTTTGTTGAGATCTTTAACAAGTTAATTTTAGAGGAGAATTATTACTATTAAATAGCAAATATGCCTGCAGTTTACATGATGCTAAGTAATCACAATAACGATAGTATATTTTATAGCCAAACTCAAATTGGATGGCAATCCTAACCTAGAACATACAGTAATAGCTTGCTATTTATGAGAACTAAGTTGGATTCTTTACTATGCCAGTGCGCATTACCAATTATACTCTTCGAATCCAAATATAGCAGTGGAAGCACTATTACTTTGCGGCAGAAATAGATATGGAAATGGTGCTTCTTCAGTCGAACCTTGCACTAGTGCTACCCCAATTTGAAGAGCCAAAAACATGTAATGTAATTAATCCCACAAGAATACTGCGATATTTTATTAAATACTAACGATGGCTATGTTCAAAATGTAGTAGATATGATAAATTTTATGTGCAAATTAACTATAAGCAAAGTACTAAAAGTAAACTGGTTAAGAAGTTACTGTCTGAGTGTTATCGCTTTTGCATATTGCGAATTTCTTAGGTAGGTATTTGATATATTCGTCGTAATATTTAAAAGTTGTGATTGTAGCACAGATTGTTCATGTATCTCTTCATTATCACAGCTCTTTTTGGTTAATACCTATTTTTATAAGAAAATCAAGTGGAATCATATAGAGAGAAGTTACGTCCAATGCCACTACAGCTAAAAAAACGAGTATATTTGCTTCGTACCAATGATAAGTTTTTCCTTAGGTGCTCCAAGCTTCACCCAGAGATGAGCGGCATGATCGACGGATAGCTGTTTCCTCCACTCGGAGTCAGAGGAGGGCGCGTAGAGAGGTGCGTTGTGCCCTGTCTCCCTCTCCCATTTGCCGTGGAAGTCATAAGCCATAACGTTGATGAAGTCCAAATAGCTAATAAAGAAAGTATTATGTAGATTTTTGCATTTGTATATACAATACTCGTATAAACTCTTTTAATATTAGTAGTTAATTAATCATTAATCAAACCTGTATTTAATTTAAAAAAAAAATCGCAGAATTTACATTTCATGTGATCTCTACTGTTAGGCTAAAAATGAGATTATTAGATGCTTCATTAGAACAATATACATTTAATGAAGCACTCCAACAAATTAGATTTGTTTCTGAATTCCATTACAAAGAGGTTCTTTAAAAATTTAGGATCTTTGAGTATTCTGCAAGTGATGATAATGGATACATTTAAAAGGCCGTCAAACTTCAACACAAATGATATTGACAGTGTCTACTTGAACAGACCGTGCTGAAAACAACATCCATTGTCGAGAGGTTCTATTGCAAAATATTCCTTTATTCCCGTTCCCTATATTGTTACTCGCTTACACACGTCTAACAATGTATGAAATACAAACTTATGTATGCACTTCCTTAAATAATATGTCCTTTTAATATCATCTCTATATGACTGATCATAAAGAAGTTTAAAAGTTGTTCAAAGTTTTTCCGCGTGCAAATTCAAAGTTTGTTGACTGTTCATCTAATATCGATACAAATTAGAGAGATCAGATCGTTCACTCAACATTTCGTTTAAGGATTGATGGCATCATTTTGTTTCGATAATAATTATGACTATAATGTGTCTACTGAAAAATGGGAATTCATCAATCATGAACAGTGTCAGCTGTTATTCCGATCTTCGAATACTTTCAAATTTTTTAAGTGAAAATTTCTTTAGCACCGTTGTGATTTGAAACTCGATGAAACGAAAAAGTGTCAGTAAAAAAAGATAACCATATACATCTATAGCATTTAGCCTACGAGAGAATGAGATAGAATACATTTACGCTATGCACTGTTAATGCAAATCCTGATTTTCATGATTGTGATCGTCGTCGGATTGACTTAGCGGTGTGAGACGACCAGACTTCATGTGCAGTACGCACAAGTTGTCGATAGTTCGAATCCCACACATATTACATTAGGATATTTAAAAAGTAATTTTAAACAATATATATATTTATTTTTTTCACTTCTGACACGTATGAACTGCTGCACACACATTTTTTTTTATAGTTGGACACATTTGCTTACATCGAAAAGGAACGCATACAATGAAATTGAGGATTCGATGAAGAAACCTATCGTAAAGAAGCCACCAGAGCATGTTCATAGGAAATATTGTAATACTTGCTTGGCTAGTTACAATCCCCAAGGTATGATTGTCCTTCTCAAGGGTATATTCCTGCAGCTGCACTTGAGAGCCAGCTCCCTTTCTAGGTATAGCGTGTTAACATATTCGACTATGTCATCAGTTAACAGGTGATATTATTTTCAAATTGTAGCTTATAAAACGTAAAAAATATATTATAACATTAATTATTTATAAACCTGGCTTATATAGAAACTAGTTATATAGTTACATATCTTTGATGTCGACTAAATATGGAGGGTATTGTAAACTTGAGTTCTGTAAAACAGAAGTATATGTGTACAGTATACTAGCTCAGTAACTGCGTATTGTGTTGGATTCACAACGACTCGTCTGTTTGAAATTCCTGTCTACTGAACCGAGTTCGCCTTTTGAGGTCTTGATATATCGGCAATTTGTGAAACGACTTTAAGTATCGGTTTGATTGGACAAAACGAAGAACTAAAGATATTTTCTCTGAATTTAGGTCTGGTCGGAATGCTTAAAAATTAGAGAAGAAAAGACTTAGTGTCTGCTCTTTTAAGGTTTGTTATCAAAGAAATGCGGAATAATTTATTACGTTGTTTTTATAATTACGTTTCATATGAGAGTATATGTATAAACGTTTGTACAATAATTATATTTCATTTTGCTGTCATACTAAAATATAGGCTAGATTTCGAATATCTAGGTCAAACATTAAAAGGAAGGCATATTCAAATTTCACCTTCACTATATAGATGGCTTTGATTAAAAAAAAAAGTAATAATTTCTCATTAGTTAGTTGTTATACGGTTGTTACAAATGATGTAATTTCATTATCCTTAAAAACTAGACACAACAGAGCATGCTATTATCTTATAGTGGCAGATTCAACAAAGAGAGAAAACGATGCCACAAAGAGGAAGACGAAGAATCGAAGGTAGACAATGTAATATGTAAATTAAACGTGATAGGTATACAAAAATAGAGAGACATACTACTATACAGTGGACGAGAATAAAGGTTAAAAAAGGAACTGGTGTAATTAAAATCTTCTTGAAGAAACGCAATTAGCGGTTCCAAGAGGACTGTCGACGAAAAATGTTACCATAAATATCCAATGCATTATTAGTATCATAAATATATCGGATACCGCTACGTAAAAACTGACCATTTCTGTGATTATGTCAATAATCACAAAAACAAGAAAACCTTTTTTATATAACTTTATCGTTTGGCCACAATCTTACCTGATAGTTATTGACGGTGTGGCCCAAGATTGTAATACGCTAAACCTAGCGGAGGAACTGGCTCTCAAGTGCAGCTGCCGAAACAATCCTATAAGTGTGCTTGACGACAGACTTTCAACTTGAAGGTTTCATCGGATCGATCAACGCAGTGACCGTACACGCTAACCACTGAGCCATCGTTGCTTGAATGTAAATTCATCATAAGTCATATTTGAGTAATTGTATTTACTTACCTAGCGACAGCAGGAACATCATATCCACTCTTAATATTATCAGGACCAACAGGCACTGCGGCAGTAAGGAGTAGACGAGGTTTCTTTACTTCTTGGGCTTCAGCTTCGAAAGCTTCACGTAATTCTGTAACAATAGACGTGGCTTTTATTGTATAATCATATGAGCTGAGAGAAATTGATAATACTAATCATACTATATACTTAGGCTTACATCTCTGCATTTTATGTCTCAAAGGTGTATTATGTAGCAACGCCATATGGGAGTTAGTTTTTCATAAAAAAGACAAATAGTTTAAAATTAATGTTTTCGATAATGTTCAGATTAATAAATCTTTTTCATTTCCATCTGTTGATGCTAATGAAAACATACTCAAGGCGCCATGTATTAACAATCTATTTAACTAACACGACAGCTGTTAGTTTGGTAATTTACTTTCTATAATGTGTTCCATACATGCGAGTATTCCTCGCACGTGTCAACTAGTTAATATATTGCATTTGAAAATTATACGGTTTGATGTATTAAAGTGGTCAAGATCAATCCATTGATTTTCTTTACTCAGATCCTTCTACTTGTAACGTTCCTGCTGTTATAGATGTTTTGATAGTCAACTTCTGGTAACTTATGCTATCAAAAATGACTCTGAAATGCCTGTCCATGATACGATTCCGTTTGTTACATTGTTGCTAAATAGTAGTAATTAGTATTCAGGCAATTTTTCGTAACATCAAACTATCATTCATCTTCATCATTCATCATTAAAATGTCATTATTAGACTATGAAAGATATTTTTTTTTTTTTTAATAACAATCGAATGCTTAACACGATCTCTGAATGAAGATGTTCAACCGTCGTTACGAAAGGATTGCACAAACGAGGACACCATTCGGGTATCGAATTCGGTTATGCAGATAGTTTCTTACTGGTCTACTCGTGCCATATAACTTTTTGGGTTCAACTATTAACACGAAAGAAAAATAACTTTTAATTTTAATTTTCTTCTATTTTCTTTTATATTCTCATCATTTATGTCAATATTACTTGAAAATTATATGCGATTAAAATTCACATTACATGTAATTTCTCATTTCTATTATGTGCAATGATAAAATTAGAAAAAAAATAATTAAATCTATCTACTTAATAAGCGATTACATATATTCCTAAAACAGAAAATAACTTATAATCTCGTATTGCTATTTGCTAAAACAACCAAAAATAGAAAAACGTGTAAACGTAATCGTATGTATGTAATTGAATATTAATTTGAAGTGTTCTAAATAACTTTATGAGTAATATACTAATAAGTCTAGATGTTTTCATAATTTACTGATATAATAAGCATTAATAAATATTAAAATATAATACTCGTATGTCAACCAACATAAAGAAAAGTTAGTAATAAGTGTTGAGCCTCCTCGTTGCCAAATAAACAGAAGACATTAATATTTTTACTTATAAAACCGATACTTGAAACAACGAACTCATTGACTCTATAGAGGCTGATCTACGTCAGCTTCAATCCGAAAATCAGCAAGACACTGCGCGGGATTGAGGCGAGTGGCGTGCTCTTGTTCCAGATGCCGAAACCCTTTGGCCCTTGGATCACCGTTCAAAAGTAGTTAGCTATTACTTATTTCAACTTTTTTTTATATTAGCATGACAAAGAGACGGTACTGTAGCTGATGATAAGCACACACATCCAAAAAACAAAGGCGAATACCGATAGATCGGTAATCCATCGCTGGTCGTGACTCATGCCTGCAAGCCTTTCGGCATCTGGATATAAAATGACATTCTGAAACGCGAAAAATCAAAAGGAAGGCGCTGTAAACGGGTTTATCACCATCTGCAAGGTGATCACGACCCAGTTAGATACAGATCCCTACCACCCCGCTCGAATACTGGATCTATACCGACTGATACTGGAGCGTGGCACGCTTAGTGACACGGCTAAGCGTGCCACTATGGTGTGTTTTACACCTGGTATATGGTGGTCGTGATACAGTCGAATACAATTATTGTCATGTCTTATCATCCAACTATTTGTATCGTTTTTAACTTAGCTAGATTTTTTTATAAGTAGTTTTGGGACTATCTGAGAGAGATATTTTTTTAATCAAACTGTTCTGCATTATTCTTTATGTATTTTATATAGGTATGATGATTTGAATGCATTGAATCTGCTTTCCTTTTTTTGTTGTTACACATATATAGGAATATGTTTTTATTATTATTATTTAGAATTTATTTATGTTTTCTTTTTGATTTTACATTGCATAAAATGTAATCAATTAATAATAGATTAGATGTGCCCGCGGCTCCGCTCTCGTGGACTACAGAATGCAGTCGGTAGAACGCACGTGCGAATTGTGCTGCCCCAATAATGCTTATTGTGGGTGATTCTTAGAAGATAGACATATGCTATCGCTGACATTTTTGTAGGACTTTTTACTTAGCGCAAGCTATTTAACCGCCCCAAAAGCGTATTTTTGCCGAATTGGTTCACAATTATCGTCATTGTTTGTTTCGTATGTTACTTTATCATACAAAATATATCCTAAAACCTGGCTATGATAACATAGCTATGAATTAAAATAAAAAATATGTAAATCGGTTAAGTGGTTTTTGCGTGCAAAGAACATGAACGGTCAGACAGACAGAGAGACGTTGAGTTTTATAACATGTATAGATGGTAATTAGGAAACGGTTTAGCAAACGACTCGATATTGTTTAATGGTATTATTATACCTAATAACTATGTTACTGAGTCTGTCGCTCTGTAAAGGAATTTTCGAAAGGAGGTTCCGATACCACTCTAAACGTAACAAGGACAATAAGTAAGGTAACGAACGCATTATAAAGAATTTCATGCAAAGATTAATAAGGTCAGAACGGTAATACAGCTTAGATCAAATAGCTTCAATTTAACTGACGATATTTTTATTGTTTTTTATAATGTGGAACATCTGTCGAATTATATATTTACCTAAGTGTCGAAAAATGAATATTACTTTGTTAGCCTTATATTCGTTCTTATACCACTCATCCGAACACAATGAAACTTTTGTGAGTGTTCTTCTTTTTTTTAATGTCAACGTATTTGAATCCACAACTCTGCCAATGTCACGTGGATAGAATCAAAATAAAAAATACTTTAATCAACCTAAGAAGACACTTATGAATGTCAAGACGCTACAACCGGTTCGGAAAACATCATAGTTACCGAAAAGAACTGGTAAGAAACTTGATCGCGTTTATCTTTTTTTTCAACTGTATAAATAATATTTACAGTTAATAATCATATAAATAAAGTAGAAATACACTAGTCCTTAAAAATTAAACAACGATCTAATAGAACGGAGGCTCTCTAAGTCAGAAGTTTTTGGAGCAACTCAAAATACATGTATCTAGTCACTATTTATAATACACTTGTACAAAATAACCAAACTACATCACGTACATTACCACAAATATTACACTATAGGGTCAAATAACAAAAGGTTATGAATTAATAAACCCTAAAAAAACCTATTAAGTTCCCGCTAAAAACTCCAGTGAGTTGCGAGTTACGCCTGTGAATATTTCAGAATTAGTACATCAGTTTTACAATAGATGGTGAACGTGATACGAATCGATTCATTTTGAAAACAACGGAAAATAGATGTGCGCAATAGTTATTATTATGTATATATAATATACTATATTTTATGTACTTACATCATATTAAAAATACTTTATGCATTCACTTATGATATTTTGAACGTGATATAATACTGAAAACATGTTATGTATAAAGGAAACAGTATTACATGTAGCCATTTGATTCCAACCTAAGCATAGCTTTACAATGGTATACACATAGCTGATGTACGTACAAAATAACCAGAGAGGGATCTGACAATCATGCTCATTACACATAAATTCGTTCTTTGCAGGAACTGATCGCTAGACCTCTCGGCTAGATGTTACGTTTTATCACCACTGGTCCCATTATGACTGCCTTTTTAATGTACGCTGTTACCAGACATCTTAGTACATGTTGAATGCTGAAAATTGTTCTATTATTAAATTTTACATTATAATATGTTCGAATATCGGAGATATAACCTGAATTTTGTTATTTGTATTATATTTTGTGGACCATGGAACATTGAAATGGAAAAAATGGATATGGAAATGGAATATTTCGCTTCGGATTTGTTAAAAAGTATGACGGCTGAAACCCTCCCCACTCGTCTCACACGCGCCTTCTATACTCTGTCAGAAAAACCTTTTCCAGTATACCAGATGGCAATGCTTTTAATGATATATGTAAAAACTAATTGTTATACTAGACGACCACACAGACGTTGTTCTTCAACGCCACCTATCACGTTAAGGGATAGCATGAATAAATGTTTTAAATGGAAGTATTTTCATGTTGATCGGTCGAACACTTAAGAATTTGATAAACTTTGTTTGAAATCAGCAATGTTTCGTAAGTTTGTGTGGCGGTTAAACCTGTCTTTTCCACGAGAAAATAGTTTTCTCCAGCAACATATTTTCAGTGTAATATTATAGTATTGTCAAGCAGCCATGAACTTTATCATAACTTGTTCACGTTGAATGTATTAAAAAATGGCGTATACATTAAAGTAAAGGTTAAGATATAATTAAAATGTCAATAAATTTTAATACATACATTTTAGAAAAAAAAACGATAATGGCGAATGCAACTTCAAAGTCGAAAAAAACAAAAAAATGCTTAAAATATATGTCCTAACTTCATTGTTAAATATAGATAAAGATAATTTATCATAGAGTATTAGGTTAACAACGATAATAGACAAAGGCTAGATTGTGAAAGGATGATCCCGCAATGTGAACGAGCAAAGGTTTCGTTCGTAAGCTAGACTGATATTTAGCCATTCCGTATGTTACCTAACTGGTATTAGATCCAGTTTTACTCTCCGTGCCTTGTGTAATGTTGGTAATTTACAAAATACTTTACCGTTTTCTAGGACATAATTAATTATTGAGTAATTTTGTCAGGCGTTTAAAATACTCATATATTATTAATGAGTATTAATTTCAGCATAAATAGTTATGCATTTTATAATTGCGAATATCATTGGTATAAAATTCATAAGAAATTTATACGAAACATGAATTTTGTCGATTTTCAAAAGAGCCGTGTGAGTTGTGACGCATAACCCTGGCCGCCCGATAAAAATATTGTCTATACTGAAGTATTTTAAATGATCAATCAGCGGTTTCTTTCAAATATAGTTTATTTGTCTAGTTACAATTTTCGCCAAATCGTCCCTGTAAGAGAGGTACGGCACAGAGATTTTTTTTCTCTCTTCTTTGTGCAGCCAAACTGGTGGAATACCTCCACCCTACAGAAGATCTCAGCCAAATAACTACTTGTTGTGTTCCTATGGTGAGTAGGGTTTCCAGAACTTCTTGAAAAGGGGGTTCAAAGTCGGCAACGCACTAGTGATATCTACGTAATTACAAGCGTCCATAGTCTACGGTAGCTGCTTACCATCAGGCGAGCCATATGCTTTTTTCCCACCTTCGTAATAAAATAAAAATTTGTACAATTTTTTACGAGAAATGTAAAACGCAACTATACGTCTCAATGGCTAAACAATGCTTTGAAAAACTGAGCGGACATACTGTTAGTACTTATTTTGTGGCAAAGTTTATTATAAACCAATTTAAGTTTAACGAACCAATTCGGCATGAGGATACCTATTCAATTATGCGGCGTCTATCCATTTTGCATATTAGATTATATTCTGAAGGTGTAGCGAACGGATTGCCTGTTAAATTTTATTATTACGCAGAGATTTAGAAGGAAATCTCATAGCTAATCTGCTTGATATGCAATATGAGAACATTTATTGAGAGTGTAGGTGATTTCATAGTACTTTCTTTCGCTATTAACGTTTAGAGTTACTACTTGAATGAAAATTAGTTACTGGAAGCGATTATTTTAACATACATAGAAAAATAACGTCCACTTCTCTGGAGTAAATTAAACCTTAGTATTATTTGATAAAAGTATCGTACGGCCTAATTTATGACATAACGACTTCTATGCCAAATATTATTCAGCCAGTGATTCAAGCTCAATTGAAGGACAAACATTAAATAATACGATTGAAGCTTAATTGAAGGACTAACATTAAAATATAGTTTTTCCTCTTTATAATATTACATATTTTATCACTTTACATGATATTGATAAAACATGCCATTAACAAAACTTTTACTTTTAAGGAACATACACGTAAGTGAAAATCCCTTACAATTTTACGTCTGAGAAAAAGAAACGAAACAATGACTTTTATGAAATCGGTTGTCGTTCAGAATATATCTAGTTATCAATGCATTACATTTTTTTTTCTTTCTGAATATTTTATTGAATTGCAAAATAATATCTAAATTGTCCAATCATATTAAAAAAATGTTCATTTTGACATTATCAAATTTAGTTTTATTAATTTAGTGGAAATCATGTAGATATTAAAAAAAAACAGTATTTACAATAATTCTGCTAAGAATTATTACAACAGATATGAATCAAATTATTCATAGATAGTTCATAAACGCAACAATTTCCTAGAATTATATGCAACATTCAAAGGCGATTTCTCACGGTATACGTCACATAAAATGCCTACAAGGATTGAAGCGTGCAAACGGTGAATTTCCAGAAAGATTAATGCAAAAGCAGGCAATTTGCCAAAACACGGTATTTTAATAACACGGTAATTATCAACACATTAGTCTCTTTCTCTCTCTTTATCTTGTATTACACAAAATAGGGCCAAAAAACATAAATTTATCAAAAAAAAAAAAACCCGACATTGCAGTTTGAGATCCCGCACAAAAACTCCGCCATGCCATTTTATTGATAGTTGGCATTGAACATGCAGAAGCATAAGAACTGAAATATAATTTGTATTATAACAATTACGAATTATTTTTCTTTTGGAACAGAAATATGAAAAATGAATTATAAAACATATGAATGAATTTGCTTCACTCTTTTCTTTAATACCTAGGGTATAAAAAGTAGTTAGTCATATGAAAATAGGAATTTGTGTTACTTCTGCTATATACTTGGATTTTTATTAAGGTACCACGAGCTTTTTATTTTTTCCATATCAGCGAGGCAAAAAAATAATAATCAAGAGGTCACTTGGTACTTGTATTATGTCAATCATAAATTAATTACTGTGCACATGCTGTGCACCTTAATCTTCACATATTATAGCAGGTTTACACTTACCACCTGTGAAATAGCAGTGATAAAAATAATTTAACTGTTACAGTAATTACATTAAAATAGTTATAACTTCATGGCTAATTGATGAAGAATAGTATAAACAGCGCATTTATTGCTTATTTCTAATCATTTTGTATTTAATTTCTATATATAATTATCAGATTGAAATATTTAGTTGAAATAATTATTTGGAAACTCTATAACAGTTTTAAATTTGTGTAATTATTTTTCCTAATACCAATTAAGATAAATCGTAATTCAATTAACAGGTTTTAATAATTTAAATTGGAAATCGAACCTCGTTCGATGCAGGTCCGCCGTAAATTTCTACCCAGGTCAGTGTTGTAATTATTAATAAATATAAAAAATTGACATCGACAATTCACACGGCTGCGACCGTGGCACACATTGATCATGCTGGTCGTTGCTCGGTATCAATACTTACATAGTACCTACGTACAGACTTAACATAAATGGTATAATTTAATATAAAGAATTACCAACCAATTTGAAAAAAAAATACAGTCAGGTGCCAGAATTGAAAACCTTAGGAAAAATAAATAAAAATGTTCTTTAAAAATTCTTTTTAAATATCCTAAATCAGCGGGATTAGAACTATCGACACTCGTGCGTACCACGTATGCAGTCTGGTCGTCTCACACCACTAGGTCAATCCGACGACAATCATGATCATAAAAATTAGAACTTGCATTAAACGCGCATAATGTAAATGTATTCTATCTCATTCTCTCGTAGGCTTAGTCCTTTAAATGTATATGGTTGTCTTTTTTATTGTCGTTTTTTCGTTTCATCGAGTTTCAAATCACAACGGTGCTATAGAAGTTTTCACTTCAACAATTATTCTTTGCTTGCTGTAGTCAAGTACAGAAAGTGAGAACAATAGTAGGTTACGTTTGCGACAGCGTGACCATATAATAAATAATATATAAATAAATAAATCGAATAAATTTAATACGGGGAAACTGTGAGACATAGCTAGTATATTATAAGTTTTACTTAGATATATTTTTTATCGTACGAATATGTAGATCTTTTCGTTTCGTAATTAGGATAAAATATTAAACGTTAACCCGTCTGCGATCTCATTCGGAATATATGCCGAATTTGAAGGCTTAATTATTTTTTATTCCGTCATCATCCCGCACAGATTAATATTAACGACAAAAATCGTATTAACTGTGCTACAGTCGTCAATGGTATCAGTAAAATACAAATAATACAGTTTTTTTTTTTTGTATAAAATATGGAATATAGAGAAATAAGAAAAATATAAACATGTGTTGTGTGTGTTGATGTGTGTGTGTGTGTGTTTAGTATTTTACAATATCTTCTATGTCAATATAATTCAATTGTTTTAACTGAATATAAATTATGTCCTTACATTTATAAAGTGGTAAGGAAATATTATTTTTATTAATTAAGGAACTCGTCTTAATTTGTTTTTAATACGAGCACAGCCTATATACTTTTACTACGCAGATTTTAACCAAGGATTTCTTTCTCAATTATACATAGCCAGATTTACTATAAAAAAGACATGGTAGTTATTTTGTATACAATTTCTAAAACATGAAACAAGGTGTTATCTACCATTGTACAGCCATAAATGTGAATAATAAATATATTCCATGAAATTTTAAGTTGATAACCAGTTGTGCTTACATTGCTTACACAAGTTAGTTTAGAGCGTGATGTTAAACAATAAAAAATATTAACCTTGATGAAAGAAATAGCACGATATATCAATGTAATTATACAATAGTGGCTAACATATCCACTAACTGCCCTTCACTTGATTTTTCACAGCATTACTCTATGTAAGTGCAAAGTAACTTAAAAGTCAAAGTTAACACTTAAGGTTACCTCATTTGTATATTTACATAACACTTTTACATAATATAGTTAGGTACATTAATGTTTAAGTTTAAATAAATTTGACCTCGGCCATAGAAATGTCATTACAGATGGTTCACTGTCCTTTTAATAAGTACAACTCAAAATTCCTACAGCTTACTAACTCTATGTAAATACATCTTACTAAATATAATTGATATATTATATATTAATGAATTACTGAAATATCATATAAATATTTTAGAATATGGTTATAAGATGTGTAATTTTATGACGCATAAATATTTCTTATAATGTAAAACTTAATCATTTGAATCGTTCATCTAAGTGCACAAGATCCTTACTATGACAAAATGTATTTTTTTTTACATTTTCTGATGCTCACATAACTAGTTACTATCTTTAGCAAAAATTTATCGCCAATCACCTTTAGATATATTCTGCCCTAGAGATCCAGTTCTAATTCTAAAATTATCGATTTACTATGTTAGACCACATTTTTAGCTAACTTCAGGTGTGATACGATGATTTTTAATACTAAAATTGTACAATCATGCTTTTGCTTTTTGGGCTAAGTAGTTTATGTTTGAAGCATATTCATCATATTGTATCCAATTCAAGCTTGTACTTTGTAACATTTCTGTGCGTAACTCTTCGACAATTCTCAGACTTGTGATGTTTGTTATACAATATTTAAGTTTCTTCACCGCTACACGTGCGCAAAAAATGGGCCTTAAGTAAAAAAAAAACGGACAAAATTAGCAAGAATAGCAAGCTTATATAGGTAATAATTACGATACTGTCCTTAATTCTTATGATGTGATACTACATAGATAACTATCGGTTCGCTTTCCGCACATTTTGTTGGAAATAATTTAATAAAATTTATATGACTATTCTATTTTGTTGTTTAAGCCCATTAATCTCTGGAACTACCAGTCCGAAAAGTTTTTTTTTTCATTTTATAGACAAGTGGCTGTACCCACGACTTCGTTCACGTGGATATTGGCAAACAACATAAATTGATAACAGTCGGTAAGCCATGTCATTTACCAGAATAAGACTATCCTATGTGTTAATGCGGATTATGAAATAACTGTGTGCCAACTTTCATTGAAATCCGTTCAGTCATTTTGCATGATTGAGCAACAAACATCCATATATTTATAATCCTTACTTTATATAATACCTTACTATCCTAATCCTAATAATATTATAAAGGCGAAAGTAAGTTTGTTTGTTACTCAATCACGGAAAAACGGCTGAACGGATTTGGATGAAATTTGGCACATAGATAGTTTATAACCTGGATTGCCATATACCCTTTATATACCCTTATTGGATACTTTTTATCCCGGTAACAACAATTTTTGTAGTTCATGCGAGCGGAGCTGCAGGCAGAAGCTAGTAATATTATAAATGCGAAAGTCAGTTTATTTGTTTGTTACTACGCAGAAAGGGCTAAATGGATTTAGATGAAATTTGACACACAGACAGCTTATAACCCGGTTTAAGACATAGGATACTTTTTATCCTGGTAAAGGCCCAATTCTGAAGTCCAAGCAGACGAAGTCTCGTGCACAGCTAGTTTATAATATTAGTGAGGTGTAACTTCACGTTACAACTCTAAGAAGCGGAGCAGTAATCATGAAGATAAATCAAACTGGATATTAGTTGGAAAGAACTGGAAGTGAGAAGAACGGATAGTTATACGGGTGCGGAGGCGACATGACGCGGCGGAGCGCTGGAGACTTGTTCGCATCAAAATATGAGTGAAACCATAGGTCACACCTAGTTGAAAGACAAACGCAGATGAGGCTATTTCTGTGAAATTAATTCCAATTTTTTTTTGAACCTGCTGTGTTTCTCTGTCTGTGCTTCGCGTGAAAATATTTGACCCCTACTATTTATAATGTTATTTTACTCATATGCTAACTTATAAGTTATATGGAAAAATAGTTTACCTACAGTCGTAAAATATACTTAAATAATTGTTTTTTTTTAATCATATTAATAAATAAGAGCAGGAAGAAATAAGTCTCGAAATGAAATTTTTGGAAATGCAAGTTTTTCTTCCAGAGAAAATCGGGAAGGGGTTGATCAGCAATGCCTTAGTAATTCATTAGGTGTTAGAAGCGTCCATAGTCTACGGTAACCCCTTACCATCAGGCGAGCCATAAGTTTGTTTACCACATTAGTTGTATAAAACAAATTATAAAACAATCGTAAAGTGCACCTAATTTGTATTATATAACCTTGCTTATTTAACTTGTAAACATCGAGTAAATAAATAAACTTCGTTGAAGAAAAATTTTTATCAACTTAGCTCAAGCGTAGTGCTACACTTTATTTGCAAGTTAAACGAACTGCTAAAAAGTTTCAACACTTGGAAGTTTATAACAGCTTGTTAGCCTTTTTTTATCGATTCGATAAAATGTATGTAGTGTTGCAGTAAATATAGAGATACTCTTAAATTTTAAACTTTTCTGTAAGAATGCGAAACATTTGATATCTATGAATTTAAATTGCGCTATTATATACCATTACCATTATAGAGAAGAAATATTTGTGCCTATGTTTGTAGAAATTAATATATGGAACTGCTGATTCCATTCAAAATTTGTCCCTAATACGGAGCTACGTTATCTATAAGTGCTATAGGCAATTTTTTATTAAGTACTTGTTCTACCTCATGATTTCGCCCGTGTTAAATTATATACACTATCGTTCTTCTCTCTACACACATTTTTTTACGTTCATGGTTAATTCTCCGCTATTTACGGCCGTAGCGTGAAGTCATGTAACCTAAAACCTTCATACGAAATCCAAAAACAATTTTGCAAATCTAACTGGTAGTTTTAGAGATAGCGCGTTCAAACAAACGATCAAAAATCTTGAGCTTCACATTATAATATTAGTATAGACTGTAATTAAGGTGAACGAAGATGCGAGTGGTTGCTAGTTTTATTAATAAAAATGAACTATAGTTTACGTGCAATTTAAATAAGTATATTACTTATTACCTACTACTTCAGTAGTCAGTGCGTCTATTGTAGTTGTCATTGGTTGCCAGTTATCACAGAGTAAGGTTACACTACGACCTACTGCATATTATTTATTTTATAAGCAAATTTTACTTTGAGTCTCTAGACTAGTTATCTCCGCTCTCTTGGACTACAGAATGCTGTCGGTAGAGCGCACGCACAATTGTGCTACCTCAAAAATGCTTATTGTGGGTGATTCTTAGAAGATAAACATTGGCTATCGCTGACTTTTTAAGTCTTTTTAAGATCTACAATTATATACTACATTAATTTGATATATCTTTTATGGTTTACTCGGCGTAAGCTATTTAATCACTCCAAAAGTGTATTTTTTCCAAATAGATTGACCATTAACGTGACTGCCTATTTCGTATGTTACTTTATCTAAGAAAATATAGATAATATAGCTATGAAAAAAAAATTTGTAAATCGGATAAGTGGTTTTCGCATGAAAATAACCTAAACGGACAGACAGACAGAAAGACGTTGAGTTTTATAATATGTAAGTATAGATGTACAGATGAGCCTGTCATCATGCAAACTTTATAATGTATAAATAAAATGATCAACCAAATAACATGATTTCAAAAGTTAAATAATTATATATACATTATTTAACTATTGGAATATCGTAAAACGAGAACCCGTGGTAATTGTGATAAACCATAAAATATCTCGCGTCAAGACTGTTAAATGTGCAATTTAAATTTTAAAACTTAAGTTTACAACTTATGCTCGTAAAAAAATTGTATATTATTTTAGGGTATTTACACATTTGCTTTTTATATCTGCATGAATTGCTGATGCGATCTACAGTATTTTTCGTTGTTCGTACAATATTTTTAACAGTTTACAAATCTATTATACTTCTATAGCTTGCGAATCATTAATGAACAAGATTCAGGAATTTAATATCTTTACTTTGCTTACCCAATAAATCATTGATAATTTAATGTATGTCCGTAAACATTTTGATAATCTGAATTTTGTAAACGACTGGCATAGTTTTAATACTAGAAGTAAACAGAAAGTGGTCATCCTATTTTTAGACTCAGACTTAGACAAATAAAAGGTTTTTAGTTAATAGTTTATTTAACTTTAGTTAATTTGGCATACAGATAGTTTATAACCTGGATTAACACATAGGCTACTTTTTATGCCAGTAAAAATATTTTTTGTAGGTCACGCGAGCGGAGCCGCGGGCGCAGCTAGTAATAATATATTATTGTATCAATTAGATACAAGTCATTTAAACAATAGGTAAAGTTCACTCTACAAAACGTCAAAGCAAAACACGCTTTGTATGTAAGCAGTCTAAGGAGCTACACGAACGCAAACCGGAAGCGGGTTCAAGTGCGATACGTGGTCAGGTCTGGTTGAAACATGTATTTTTATTATGTGTATGTAAAGTCGTGGCTTCATAATTTATGACCTCGGGTTATAAAACAGTATAATCCATCAGTGTACACTACAAACAATTATTCGGTTTTGATATTAATTATTTTTACTTTTTAAATCACTTTTAATTCCTTTCTTTTGACTTTAAACGCGCTAACAATATTTCTTGATCATACAATCTACTAAACAGAATCACTGAGTTTTTTTTTTATACAACAAAGGTGGCAAACAGGCATACGGTCCGCCTCATGGTAAGTGGTATAGGTATCACAAGTGCATTGCCGACCTTGAACCCCCCTACACCAAGGAGCTCTGTATACCCTACTCACCGCAGAAACACAACACTAGGTCATTCATGCGATCTTCTGTAGGGTGGAGGTATTCCACCAGTCGGGATGCCCCAAGTAGAGAGAAATCTCCGAAGAAATTTCTCTGTGCCCTACTTCTCTTATGTTATGACGACAATTGTATTTGACTGGATCGTGATCACCCTACACCTGGTGTAACACCCGTCGCAGTGGCACGTTCCATTCTATTCACGTGGTATTCTGTTTTCCATTTCTAACTGTAACCTCATTATTCTGAAGGTTCCTCTATATACATACTTTATTAACCAATTATAATTAAATCAAGTACCTAATGAATATATATCTATACTAATATAATAATGCTGCAGAATTTTTTGTTTAATTGTTTGTTTAAACGAGCTAATCTCTGGAACTGCCAGTCAGATTAGAAAAAATATTTTTGTACATTATAGCCAGATTCGTGAGAAATAGTATAGGATATACAACTTCACGCTGCGATCCTAAGGAGCGAAGCAGTAACTATGAACGTTAAGCAATCTGGCAAGCTGTAGGCAAGTAAGGGAAATGGAACAACGATATGGCTGGGCTACACGGGCACGTTAGCCGCGTCGCCGTAGAGAATCAGTTGAATTTTTTTTTTATATGTACACCTAGTGTATACATACACAAGGTGCATTATTTATGGTCAATGTCAAAACTGTAAGAATTCTAGTAAAGTTGTTTAAGGACTCATGAGCTCGACTTATGAGAAAATAGTGATATATTTTACTTTGCATTTTCAATCTCCTACTTGAGCTAGAAATTAAACAAGTTTATTTTTTAAAAATATGATATCTGTATTATTTACGCTAACGGATTTCGTTACAAATAAGAATGGATTCTTACAAAGGAATGTTATATTGAAAATTAAAGGAAATAGCTTATTTCTACAATTGAAATAACTGATAAAAATTTGATTTTGAATAAAAAATTTATTTCATTACTAAGCTATAGGTACAAGATATCTGCCCGGTAACAACCGCTTGCAAAGCACTTGACGTCACGATTCTAATTATTATTATTACTATATAAGTAGGTATGCCTGAATGTCCGGTGGAGTTTGTTCTTTTGAAAGTAATTATCACGATTAAACCAAAAGGGGTAAGCAAAGATAAACGCTTTTTCGTGTCGATGAGGAGAGGATCTGGTTATAGTTTCAATGTCATGACACCACAATAATGTTCACGAAGATATACACTAGTTAATTCCAAAATGCGATGCATTGTAGCTTTTCACCATGTGTGTTGTGGTCGCAAAGGTCCATAGTATCTATTTAATCGCACTCCTTTTTCATTTAAAAGTATTCATTAACTAGACGAAAAGTGTCAGAAAATCTATGTAATTTTCAAGATACTTTTAAAGTCTGACGGTACGTCCTGAAAGTTCTGAAACAAAGTTTTTCAATATCTTCGCCGTCCGACGTCTGACGTCTTGGTTAATTCCACTTCGTAATTAATGTGACAGTGTTGCGGGGACCGATTGACAGCGATTTTTAAATAAATATTTATAGCTTCAAGCGTTGCAATTATACGTTTATCTATTTAATTTATAAGAAATTCACAAAGCATTTGAATATAATAATTTTAAAGTGCAAATTACGAATTTATACATATTAAATTTCATATAATGGTAGACCGTACGTATGAATGTATTTAGTATGAGGTTTAATTAATAATATTGTTATTATGTGTTTCAACATGTGCATGTTATATTCGTGCCATTTGGATTCGAAACCCTGGGACCATGAGGTTCGAGTGATGTAGCTTTTATAAGGAACTCATGAGTCGGCTCTTCGACGCGTCTCGCGACCAGAAGGGCTGGCCAATGCCTCGGTCAGCGAATTAGCGTTACCATGCATCGAGGTAATCCGGCCAGTCTTCTGACTTCTTCAGTTGAACGGCATACGGCAAGTGAGAATAACGATAAACTACACGGCTACGTTGACGGCGAAACTTCATAGATTTGGTGAAATTAATTTAACATCGATGAAACTATGGGGCACAGTGGTATTGTTAAGCGAATACCACGATAAAAGTAAATAGTAACTGAATAGTTTTAAAACGCGACCTGTTGAAGCTATTTACTATTTAATAAAATCGGTAAATTAAAATAACAGTGAAATGCCATACTACCCGCTTGCGGTGACACCACATCAAGTTAGATTATACCAATGTTTGAATACGGTGTTCGAGTGTCGAGACTCGAATGTCACAGTTCGTTAGTGTCTTTAATTGAAATGGGAATCTCCAAATTCGAGATCGATTTTCTAGAACTAGCTAAGGTTATAGGGGCTCCTTGTAGTTTTGTTTTAGTCGACACTTGAATTTTTAAACCAGTTGATTATTTTGCATCTACTCCTTCATATTTAACAGGAGTTGGCATGATCTATATTAAGAAATATGTTAGTAGTTCTGTGTGTGTGTTTTTTTTTTTAATTCTAATTTTAACGTCTGCTGTAAAGAACAATGATCACACGTATGGCATAAAAAATTATGTATGTATTTCTTTGTTTAACTTAATAATAGCTTGATAGATTTTTATTAAATTTTGTATACGGAATGTATATATGATTTTCCAATTAATAGGGATTTGTCCCTATATATGTTGTATTTATATTGATAAATACTCAATAAAACGTGAAAAAATAACTACTGCGTAATAAATATGTTTGTGCTTCATCTAATCTAGCGAGGTACCGCTAGATTTTTATATATTACTAAGTATTTTTATAGAACTAGCAATGCTGGCAAATATAACATAAAATGGATTACAAAATGGTAGTACTGTAAGATTTCTAGGACAATTATAAAGAAAGAACATCGGTCTCTAAGCCTCATAAAAGATTGTTCTTGCTTATTATTGCCCTTGTTACGTTTTTTTTTTCGAGAAAACTTTTTTCACATCATGTTCTTTTTGCAACGATAGGAACATATTGTACCTTGTCTCCTCCTCATTATACTAGCGGTTTAATTATACAGCTGATACAATTCTATTTCACCGCTCATAATAACGAAATTCCTTTGACACTAGGGATAAAAAACTGCATGAGGTCAGACATACAAAAATACTCGCTTATTCTGATAATTATCGAGACCTGACCTTATTCAAATGTCGAGGACGAGATGAATCTTATTGAATCCACGTTTATTTTTTAACTTGTTTTTAATGGCGACTTCTCCTGTGTTTAAAACATTTCCTACCTCAAATTTGGAGAATTGTAATTTGGATTTAAGGACTCACTCACCAGTTAGTATATATATAGGCTTCACCAAAATGTATTTGTTTATAATACTTTTCGAGTTTTAGTGGTCTATTCAATCAATAATATTCACGGATAAGAGTTCAGCTTGGGCAACTACTTCATGTTTTTTATTTATTACTAGCTGTGCCCGCGGCACCGCTCGCGTGGACTACAGAATAAGGATTTTTATTTTTTATGCGGAAACATGATTATTTTTCTAAAATAGAAGCATCCTAAGTTATCATTCCATCATTCCTTATAACATCAGCTATCGGCCAGTGAAAGTCCCGTCAAAATCGGTCCAATCGTTTCGGAGATTACCCGGAACAAACAGACAGAAAGACAGGTAACAATTTTTAAAATGAGTTTTTTGATATCGTTACCGTGTATACTTTCATATGCATTTAGAAAAAACCTGCTATTTTGACATTACAAACATACATAACAATTTTATTATATGTATAGATAATAGAATTTTGTCTTACCTAACGTTAGTATTCTATAATCTTTTAATGGAACCGTAAAGCACCGTGAAGTAATTCAATGTTAATTCGCAGTAGTAGATGACTACTATTTATCATTTACGTATTTGATTAAACTTTGTAATGTTTCAGATGTAATGAGCCGCTGCGGTGAGGTTTGGTTCCTCTATAAGCGAATATGTTAACGTTATCATGTTAATTATAATAGCATTTTTGTAAATTTAAATGAAATTATAAACGCATTAGTTACTTCCCTGTTTTACCCGTGTTAAATGTATTCGACCAACTATTCACCGACGCGATGGCAACGCAACCGTGTCGTCATTGTGCTAACTCCCGTACATGCCTACAAGCTTTCCAGACTGCTTCATGTTCACGGTTTGCTCTGCTCCTTAGGGTAGTAGCGTGAAATTAAATAGCTTATAACCTTCCTCATTAAATAGACTATAAAATAGAATAATACATTTTCAAATCCGACTGCTAGTTCCAGGGACTAGCGCGTTCAAACAAAAAGTCTTGTAAGATTACGTATGTTATATTATTACCTGCATTATGTTGCAACACATTAGTGTCGTCAATTTCATCTCCTTAATATTTGCAATACAGCATTATTATGAATCGTATTAATTTATAATTTATTTTAATATTTAATTTCAGTTACAAAACAGCACTCAGTTAGGTAAAACATTTTTGTAACAGTATATCAATTAAACAATTTTTATCTAGCTTAAAACTTTATCTTACCACGAAGAGCTACCATACATTTGTAGGACACAAGACTCGCTACCTACCTCCAAAAACCCTTGAGCAATTTAAGTATAAATTAAGTTTTTAGTGTAGTTGTAATAAGACTCTTATACCCTTATACGATCACAACAACTACAGTACAATCAGAAATCTATTACAGCGATTAGATACAGTGTGTTGTGTTTTGGGTATTTGTAAACCGGCATGATTGTGCTTGTTGTTGGATCTTTATTTTTAGAGATCTTAATTATTCCATATATGTGTATACTCCACTGAGTAAAGAACAAACATTTCAAATTTCAAAATCACAAAAAAATATGTAAATATTTCTATATAAACTCTGACTGTGTAAAGAACATTTTCAAATTAGTTGCGAGAATATTTAAAAAATATATATTTGCATATAAATGGCACTTTAAATTGTCGTACTTTTTTATATGTTATGCTCCTACACGACCGTGTAAGGTTACTTGACTTGTATGCCTTTTTGGAGATTCATTTATTGATATTATTTTTGATAGAAATACTGCAATTTAATAATAAAAAGTGAAGTCATCGTAACTTGTATTAAAATCATCGTCGTTTTGACAAAACAAAATGGTTCTTTTTTTGTGTAACCGAAGACGAAAATTTATAGAGAGTTGTCCAATATTTCACTTCTAGTTAAAATGTTTAATGATTTTGAATATGAGAAAATGTTTACACGATTAGTATAGCTCCATTTAATAATGGTGTGATAATAGTTAACGCTATAATGATTTAGTAACGTACGATGCCACGATTGAAGTCAACAATTAGCTTTAACTTTTAGAGTAGGGAGTTATCATGAGGTAATTAAATTGGATATATATAGTAATTTAGGCTTTCTGGCTGGCTACCACCCTCTAATGGAAAATGAATATTTTTTGCCAAACATATCGGCGTATGCGGCAGTTATACTTAAGACCCCTTTCAGACTTAGCGTGTTACAATCTTCGACCACACGGTGCCTTAGCTTCATATGTAATTATGATCAAATACTGGTCTATACAGTAAACAATAATATCTGTTTGAATAAATTCGCTAAGTAAATTAACTCGGCAAATATATCGCCAACAGAAGAGCTACGTCTTATACAGTTCACAGACGCATTACCAAAACCTCTTCCCAAGACTTTGCGAGTGTGTTTCTCACGGACCTTTGGGACTTTTGGTCTACGTCGCTTTGTAATTAAAGGCACTTAAGATGGATGCCACAATCTAGGGTCGCTTACTAATTGGTTTAGGTGTAGTTCCTTAGTTTATAGCCCTTAGAATGTAACTTATTAGTTAATACAAATAAAGCAAGGTTCATCGGTTTTACTACTGTACAAACAATTCATGGATATTGTTTGTTAAATAAATTCATGCAAAAGGCAGAATTTGGCAGACTTACTTAATACCCATCTGATTATCTCGGCCTCTATAGATGTGAGTGGGCCTTAGTTTTAATTATATCCTTTTGGAGTTATTTGAGAAGAGAATTAGGGCACAGATCAATGTTTTTGGTCATTTCTCTCTACTTGGAGCAGCCAGACTGGTGAAATACCTTCACCCTACAAAAGATCGCAGCCAAATAACCTTGTATTATATTCCTGCGATGAGTAGGGTTTCTAGAGCTCCTTGGAGAAGGAGGAACACACTTATTGGTGCATGGCGACAGATTTTCATTTTGAGGGTGATATCTAGCCAGGCGGGCATTAGAAGAAGCCCTACCACCATGCTATGGTTTCCTCACGATGTTTTCCTTCACCGAAAGCTCAGGCTCATTGCAGGGGTTCGAACTCACGTCAATTGACGTGAAGTCGTACACTCTACCACTGAGCCATCATTGCTATAAACGCATCAACGCCTTGGCATCATTTAATTTCAGATCTGTCTAATTTGAAGCTTCAATCATCCTTAGAATGCTTACTCTTTTTTGAGATTGTGTTCATTCGGGTCTTATTTTCAAACATCTTATTTTCAAAATATTTCTACGCAGGAACATGTCTGTGTATATTGTTAACAAACTGTGCCCCGCGTTTCACTAGAGTTTATTTTTTTCGGTTCTAGTCAAGTCGGGTGGCCAACCTGGTACTCTAGAAACTGATTTGAATTTGATTTCGTTTCTGATTTGATTTCGCTTTTAATTCGAACTCGATCCTACATCAAAACCAACACAACAAAAAAAACTACACAAAATCAAAATCCTAGATCAAAAACCGATCGAAGTTAGTTTCGATTCGAGCCGCCACAGCACGATCGTGCACTAGTTTTGATTTCAAGAGTGCCAAATCGAATTATATTCGATTCGATTCAAAATTCGAACGAGTTCCAGCGTAAGGTGGCTGCTCTCGACTTCCGATACCTTGCGCTGCGTCACACATGTTGGCCGCACTAGTACTTCGTTCTTACTTCCTGTACTATTCAACTATACAGCTATCCATATTGCTTTACATTCATGTTTACTCATACCCTACCTAGAATACTAACGTGAAGTTATAGTAGTATATAAACTTCATCAATTACTTGGTTATAAAGTTTTATTTTTAATCTGACTGGTAGTTTTAGAGATTATCGATTTCACATAAACAATAAACAAACAAACTTTTGAGCTTTATAATATTAGTAATGAAAATAAATGACAATGTTCATTCATGAAAAAATATATCCAATGATAATATTTGCCTATACCCTGGCTGTTGATAGTGTGATATTACTTTTTTATTTCAACACTGATCACACAAACAATAGTTTAACGAATGTTACACTTCATGTTAACTTGTTCGTCCACCAGTCACGGATTGTTGCGAAAACTTATAAATTTGTCCTAAAAGCCCTTATATTATTATTTTAAATATAACAAAGTTGATGTCGTGACTGTACTGTGCCTCAAGTATAATCTAAAAATAATGGCTACCACTGATTAACTGATCAACAAATCATCACCAGTCGCCGCTGTCATGCGGGTCTGCGTAAATAGAAACTAGATACACACCGGCTGATTCCAAAAAGCGACGAGCACAAGCAAATTACTGTGACGGGCTTTCCCGCTATCGCCATTTCCTCGTTCGTTACTCAGCAGAGCGTACGACGTGCAGTTGAGGTTGGCTTGGGTGTCACAAGTGTTATAATAATACTTGACCTCCCTTGTGGTCCTTAATTCAACATTTATATATTGATAGGACCCATCAGAATTACGTTTGTATAGATTGGTTTACGTGAAGAATAGGACGTTAAATGGCAATCCATTATTATCCGTCCTAAATATAATATACTTATATGTATTTTTATTATCTAGTTAGCTACCATCGGAAACGTTTAAATATGAAACTGTTCAAAAGAGTTGCCCTAAAACGATAATATTTAACAAATTTTTTTTTATCTAAAAGCTATAATAAGCGAACAAATGGATTGAAATACTAGTTCGATATTCGATTTTACGAAATTGACGGTTATAATAACCTCCTCTAAAAGCTAACTATTATGTTAATTATTGTATAATGAACGTTTTTTTAAAACGGAAAACAGTTTTATAATTAGTTTGATTAAATAATTCAGGCGAACCGTCATGTCACCTTGACATGAAATAAGTATGCGACGATAAATTATAACGTTTTTGAAATGAGGTTTTGATATGTAAGATAAAATGATCAAATTTATCACAGATTCCTGTATTATTGTGCTTATATAAGATCTGGGAACCATAAATGGTCAGTATAATTAGAACTCGGTCTTATATTTTATGCCGTTTTAGTGACAAGTAATTCATTTTTAAACGTGTTAGATTATACACAAATCTTTAAAATATTTTACTACAATAATTACAGTTAATAATATTATTCTTTTTAAATTTCGATTTAATAAAAATGTAAAACAAACTTGACGATGGTACGATGAAACTGGACTATGGTATATAGTGAAGTATAAATTAATTAAAAATAAAATTTTAATGTCGATAAAAATGTAGCAATCTCTAAAATTCGAATGTCATTTCATATACAATAGAGTGAAATCAGAAAACTTGATTAACACTTGGTTTACATAAAATTTATATCATTTTGAACTCAAAAAAAAAAAAAAATGAATAAAACAGTCTTCGGAAACGGCACCACATCTCTGTCGTTGTACGCGACAGGTGCACCGAAGCGCTGTGCGCGACAGGCCACACAAACCGACACGGTCCGTCGATATATCGATAAATTGTATTTTGATAACGACTATAGCCCTACAACGAGTAACAGAAGTAATCTAGAATTAATAATTACGATTCACCATTCATTCCAATAAACGTTAGATGGCTTTAATAATTGTAATTAAGTATGACGCTGACTGATTAGTGCTTCCCATTATAATTTTATATGTTAATCAAAGAACGATTTTGATAGAAAATTATATGCCTAAAGTATTTTAATCATGTAGTAGACTGGATACGGGATATTATATATATTATACACAATATATATATATATATATATATACAAATATATTATATACAAATATATTATACACAAATTTTCACACGGTCATTAATTTCCAAAGCATAGCATAGCTTGTATTATGATAAACTAACAGCTGAGATATATTATACATATTTATTTTATTTAAAACCCAGCCATACAACTGGTTCCTGTCATGCAAAAATATAATATTCTTATGAAATTTAAATGAGACTTCATAAATACTTATTTTCAATATACATTTTAATTTTTTTAATATTTCTTAAACAAACAAACATCTAGTGAATATTATATTTAATTTGGCTCTCACGTCAATCAAAATGTGCGTAAAACTGGTATTAATGCCATCCATGGGAGTCAAAAACTAATAAAAAACTATTAAAAAGTTTTTACTCAGATTTTATAATTTCTAAAAGTATTATTGTCAATTTTTACAGCCCATATATTAAGGAAACTTCTATCTAAATATGTAAAAGAATAAATTACTGACTGACTGACATATCAACGCATAACCATAACACTATTGGGGCTAGGCCCGTGAAAATTTGCATGCTGGTTCCTTCTAAAATGCAGGTGAGCACGGAGGAAGGATTTTTGAAAATTCAACCCCTAAGGCGGTGAAAAAGGGCTTGAAAGTTTGTGTGAAAATCCGTCATAATAAATATCAGACTGAACTACAGCGAAGCGTGGCCGGGCTTAGCTAATATCATACAATTCCCGTGTGTCCAGATGCTTTATATTTAAATCCAGAAAAAAAAAACATATACGTCATCTGTCTGATTCAAATTTCGGAAAAAAATGTACTGTAAGAGGTTGCAGATTTATTAATATAGATATTTAAATATGATTTCTTTTCTATACAAATGCATATATCTGTATCATCCAGTACACCTGTATGATGTTTGCCAATATTATATTGGGCCAGCAGCGCCGACCGACCACGGCATATTGCAATACCGGAGAACAATTCGTTTTTAAATGAATTCTCTTTTATCAATTTCAATTATCATTTTATTCATTTTTAGAGTTTCGTATTCAACAAGAAACCCTAATAATTCCGCCAAGTCCGTCCGTCTTTCCGCGGCAAAGCTGTATTTTGGCATGACTATACATAATACAAATTAAACAAGCCGACAAAACGATAGAAGAAAATGTTTTTTAGTATCTTTCCTACTCTTAGTGTGGATGTTTTTTTTATCGTCTAACGCATGGTGTGGGGTGTCGTTGGACAGGTCTTTCAAAAATTATGCGTGAATACAAAAACATTTTTTTTTCGCTTGAAGGATCCGTTTGCGCCTTATTCAAAAATATTCCTCTAACATGTAGGACACGCCATCTATTAACAATGTGTTTAAAACATTACAGCAGTTAGATTATGTATATTTTATAATATTTGCACGATTCAGCTAGCACCTATCAATTATTTGTAAACCTTTTGAAATATAATATTACCTTGGTTTGTTTTTACGTCTTCTATAACTAAGTTTATTAAATTACAAGCGCTGTGTCCAGTGGGATTTCCTATCGATAGTATTACGGAAACTTTAACCCACTGTATAATACCCTTAGTGTATGAATTTTAAAAACTGCTTTTAGTATACAATTGTGATTTAAGAAACCCTTGCATAAAAATTCGTACTTGTACTCATCGGTGTAATCTGTGCGTTGTCTGTCAGTTTCCCCTGTCAGGTGTCGATGCTCTCGCGGCTTCGTACACGTTTGTTGCGTCGTAATTATTTTCATCACATAATTATATTTTTGCGCGTATTATTGAAAATGTATATAGCTTATAAATTGAACATGTAATTCCCATGTTTTTTTTTTCTATTTCTAAATGTATTGTAGGCCATCAATCATGGAATGTCCTATATTAGTTGAATTTTATATATACATATATGTGTTTTTATTTTCGAATATAATATTTGTGAAACGTGTGAATTTAAAGTGAAACTTTTATACTATCGCCCCAAATTTTTTCGTTCACCTATCGCATGTCGCATTACTGCTGGCCGTGGAGTAGGGAACTGTGAGACACGAGGCGAAGATGTAGTTATTGATAGAATAATTTGAAGTTGACAACGATTCAATGATTTAATTATTATTTTATTTTATTATTATTTTTAAAGTTTCACTTACATCGTGGTTTCATAAAGCCACAGAATATTTTTTTTATTATTACTAGCTAGCGTGAACTATATAAAGCTGTCGGTCGAGTGCATGCGCGAAATGTGATGCGTACTGTAGGCAGTCCTTGCTGTCGCAGACTTTTTTATAGGTCTTTTTAAATTCTACAACTATGTAGAACATTAATTTGATATATCTCTTATAGTTTACTCAGCGTAAGCCCCAATGCCCCAAATGAGTTTATTTTCCGAATTGATTCACCATTATCGACACTGCTTATTTCGTATGCTAATTTATCTAACAAAATATATACTATAACCTGGCCAGATAACATATTTATGAATTAAAGGATAAACCATGTAAATCAGATTAGTGGATTTCGCGTGAAAAGAAAATAAACAGACAGACGGACAGAGAGATGTTGATCTTTATAATATGTGTACATGAATATAATATATAGAAGAAGATTATATTTCTGATATATGTGTACCTACGTGAAAATATTACAGAGATGTTATTTAACGCCCACATAAGTTCCCCTTTGAGACTGAAAAGTGAACTGAAATTACTGTTATATATACGCTAGTGGAACGAACTTTGATGAAGAATTCATGAAAAATTCATAAGTCAGTTCGCCTTTGAGGATTTGCAGTTTGCGTTCACAGTGAAGTTTTATATGAAAACTTATGATTTTAAAACAAGATGATTTAGAACGGAGAGAAAATGAAGTACACTTTGAACATAAATAATAATGTACATAAAATATCTTATACAATTAAGTGTGCAATTCTTGTGTATATATATCTATATCTGTGTTAACAAATCTGTAGTTTTATGTCTGTACATGTAATTGTTTGCAAACTTCGTAATACACATTTATTATAAAGGACAAATATGACATAAAATATTTTTGTGTCTGTCTGTTTGTAAGTCTTGATTTAACTTAAAACGGCTTGATCAATTTTGATGTAACTTAATATACGGGAAGTATATGTTATTCCTTAACTGATAGGATATATACAAATCAATAATAGTAATTATAATAGTTTTAGGCATCGTATAAAACGTTAATTTTTCACGGTAAATACTTAACCGATTTTTTTTTTTAATTTTGTGTACGGGAAGTAGGTATAAGTCATTGTATAAAAGACAGGCTTCAAGGCACGGACCTAAGCTCTGTCGTACAGAGAATTATTATTAATCCGTTCGCAATAAGAATAAGATCGAGAACGGGTTAATATGTTTAACGATTTAAAAAGTCAGATAAATTTATAAGTGGAATAATTTTTACGTTTTGACAGATAATGTTTGGAAAACCTTTCAAAATTTAAAAATTATTCCTCAAATAAAGTTGTCTTATGATTGAAAAATCGGCCCTAAGAATAATAATTGGTGAAAGATTAGTAATTAAATTGTTATGCTTTTAGAGAGCTTTAGTTTGTTTTATCATGTAAGTAGGCACTTTATACTGAATTCACATAGCGTATTTTCTTGAATTGTATATTAGCTACGTTGGCTAACCTAATAAAGAAAAAAGATTTTAACTGTTTCTAGTTATTAATATTGCTTTTCGCATACATTTAAAATAATTACCTTTGAGCAGAAGCACGTAGTTCTTCTTGTCATCTCCACCCTTCGGGTACTCCCAGTCGATGTCCAACCCGTCGAAGTTCCTGTCGCGAAGGTACGGAATCGCGGAGTATATAAAAGTCTGTCTGGCGTAACGGGTCGCGGACATCTCTTTGAATTTCTGCGTTCCGAATGACCATCCACCTGGTTGGACAGAAGTAAACATCAATAACAATTATCAAGGGTATCTTAAATTATCTTAACTTCTTAAACTTATCTTCCCAATAAATCATTGGAAATTTAATGGATGTTGGGAAAACTTGGATAAGTTTGAACTTGTTCACAACGAGCACGCTTTCAACACTAGATATAAATATAACATAGTAATCCCATCTTTTAGACTCAGGAGACTAATATTTTTTCAGGTAATTGTGTTAGGTTCTACAATAAATTTTCTATGCAAATTACCGATTTGCCATATAATTAGTGATGCCTGGAAATGATTCCCTCTCTATACATCCATTACAATTAATATAAAGTAAAAAAAATACTTATATAAAATAAAAAAAAATATGAGAATACTTGTCACGCAAAACAACGAGCGTGACTATCTTTCCCACAATAAAACAAGAGGGTTAGCAAGCAACTTCATAGTGGATACTTTTTTTTACAATACGAGCGCGCATCGTAAAAATTCATTCATCATTTTTCTCATAACACACCTGAAGAAGTATAATTTAAAACATATGTATTAATATATGTTTGAGATTTTTTTACTATATAATTATTTCCTACCAATTGTTATATTTAACAATGCAAATAGCATTAAGTAATGTGACGATTAAGTTATTATATAATGATTTTCGACATATTTAATTACAGAACTTGTTATGTAACTCCGCGGGTGGATAAGTTATCATAACAATAGTCAATTAAACTAACTGTGCGTAATATCACCGTAAATAAATATATGACTGACGCGTCAATAGTGTAATAGCGTCTAATAGTGTAATCCCCACACTCAGGAAATACAATTTCCGCTGAACGAAGCAGTGTTTGTACACGCTACACTGGGCCATCATTGATTAAGCATTTTTCAATTTAAAATCTGTAACAACAAATATATCGGTGTGTTTTCGTAACTCTATTAGACGGTGGATCAATTTGATGATCTCTCTCCTTCTATACTGAAATAATAATGTCGCAACTATATAACGGGTGATGTCGAAAAAATCTCATGTCGATTTCTTGATTTAAGTGTCGTTGTAACAGCGTGGCGCTGCGCTTGCGCCACATACTTATAATCTTATGAAAACTGGTGCTGTTTTTACCGGAGCGGCGCGAAAATGGGTGAAAACGCTTATTTATAACCGTGTTGTATTGTGCCGTGGGAGAGGCGCTGCGGTGGGTTCACACGTAATAGTTGTAAGTATATGTTAGCCGATATCTATATTATTTTAAAGGTATTCGTTTGTATTTTAATTAATTAACTCGTATTTTGTTGTAATTATGTAATTCGTTCCGGTAGTAAAATATGAGTTATATTTTATTACGTTTTACTTGTCCATGAACAGGTCTTTCTTTATATAACTATGGTGGCATACAATTTTACGACCCGCCTGATGGTAAGCGGGTACCATAGCCTATAGACACTTGTAACGCTAGTGTTATCATTAGCGTTTTGCCAACCTTGAATCACCCTTCCCCTAAGGATCTCTGGTTGCCTTGCCAGTGACCTCTTGTAGAATGGAAGTATTTCACCAGTCAGGCTAACCTGAGTAGAGAGAAATCTCCAAAGAAAGTCTGGTCCCGTACCAATGGTACTTTAAATAGCGCGTTAAAAAAGCTTTACGCAAAAATAGCTTCCTTTTGAACAGCTACATGTTTTGCAATTTTTTTTTGTTGTAAATAATAATAAGAATAATAATTTATTACACATTTAAGATTTAAAATAACATAATTATACATGAAAACACAAAATTATAATGGTGTGGTTCAAAATTACACAAAAGTGGAATCTCTGACCTACAAAACTAGGTATCTTATAATATCGGGTCCTTCAAGTGTAACGTGAAGAGACATTTATGCTGGCAGGCATGACAGAGACGACCGCCGATGGATTGCGATCTCTCGGTGGTCGCTGTTGTATTTGGATTGTACTGTACTTACCATCAGGAACAATACAGGCAATGTGCCGAGCTATTAAAAAAAGGCTAGTACGGAACTATCTATCTCTAGCACAGGGACCCGGCATTTATGCTAGGCCGGTTGCCGGGGTGTCGTGGTTGGATGCTCACATGAACCCGTGTCGCTCCATTATGAGGGCGGACAGTGCTACCTGTGGGTTTAGTGAGTAAACCACACGTTAGAAAAAGAAAAAAAAGGTACTCAATACTCAGTAATGTTTATTAAAAAGAAAACAGATAATGCTTTCTTAGATTACGTAAGCAATGTTATAAATGGTTTAATAGCAGCAATCATGAGACATTACTTTGCATGGACAATCGCTGCCGACACCGAGGTAAAAGCTTCCCATGTAGTGCCTCAATAAACAAAGTTACTGCAAATTATATTTAATATTTATTTTAATTATTAAAGAAACGCGACACTCTAAAAATTCTTTGAAGTGTATGTATATTCTCCTTTAGATATAATCTGTGAGCATGCTCCATTATAATATTAAATCTATCTAAGTATTGTAAGTGTGAATCAGTGAATAAAAATCTATCATAGAATACGGTCGACTACATTTATTTAAACCTAAACCCCCAACATTACATCTTCAATAAGATACAAATACAAGATACAACAAATTTTTATTATTTAACAATTAAAAAGATGTATAAACTGATAAAAAAATCTATGCAAATTAAAATCTCGATTACATAAACCGTAAAAACCTGAGATTTTATTAGAAAGTTTTGAAATAATATAAGTTTCTTTGTAATAGACGAATCGTTAAATTTATTAGGAGTAATTTACAGTTGTGTTGTAAATTTAATAAATATTTATTGTCATATTTTTTTCATAAATACTTTTGGTAATAACTGATTTTTATTACAAACGTTATTATGTATATGATTTGCTATAAAAAGATTTTTTATTGCATAATATGTAGTTGTTACATACTCCTTTCTAAAAGTTATAAGTTTATAACATCGACAGCATATCAACTAGACTCCCATCACATATTTGTCACAACGAAATAATCCTGTCAACTCGGTTGTGAGGATTTAGGATTTGTAATGAGATTAGCCATGTATTAGATGAAATTTTCCACCGGTAAAATCTGAGGAATCATTCTATTTTTAATTTGCAGTCTTACTCTCGATAAATAAAAAACTTTTTACTGCTCATATTACGTTATATGTATAAGGAGCTCCTGTACAAAATTTCATGTTTGTAGACCTAGACTGGTGAGTTAGCCTAAGCCGGTGGGCTTAGGGTGCATTAATTTGAGACGAATTTTATCGCCCCTAGTTATCAATTATCGCGGCCGCCGTGCGGTCGCGATGCGGGCACCGTGCCGCAACCGCGTGTACGTTTCTAGGGATCACGCTATTGTAGAAAAATGTAAATGTAACTTAGTAACTACGTTTCCAATTAAATGAGCCAATGAACAATTTCGAACTGAATGGATTGTACCTGGAGGGGAACGGAGTGGCTCTGAGCCACGCGAAGACCACATGACAAACGCGCGGCGTACGCGCGGCTTATTATACCGAGAAATTTTATTTTGTTGCCAAGTTAATAGAGTTTACAATAGCCATTAATAAACATGAGAGCGCGGTGACTTAACGACTACCGCGCGGGGACCGCAAAAGTTTTCGCGTCATTTAACTAGGCCTTTGAGCTGTGCATTGTCTATCACTTATTCTTAAGGAGTTTATTAAATTAAAAAGTATAAATTAGCAGTTTAGAAAAAAAGAGATGCTACTATGATCGCCAATCCTCTTACGAGTTACGTGCTCTAAATGTTTCAATATTCTCAGTCGTCGGTATGCCTAACAACTAATTAGCCGTCTATATGAATATGTTGTCGATAGTTCATAGACTTATATTAATAAGTTTACTTTGATGTCAAATAATTTAAAATGATTAGTAAAATACATCGTCAACTAACAGTGAAGTAAAATATTATGCAGAAAAAGGAACGATCTAAAAAAAATTAAGGCCCCATAGAACGCATATATATGTGTAACATAAAAAATAGTGCAAGTTTTACATAAAAATAAAACTTGTATTATTGAGCATTGACGATGCACAGCATCTGTGAGAGGGCGTTGTATACTTCCGCTCGTTTTCCACCAATCACAGCGCTTTAAACTGATGACCTTGTGCTCTGCAGCGCCATCTACTGAGTTTAAGTCACAGGAGGCCGGTGGGGGCATTTAATCAGTCATAGCAGTCTCTCATCAGGAGCTTTGAAATGGATGCTGTGCATCGTCAATGCTCAATAATACAAGTTTTATTTTTATGTAAAACTTGCACTATTATCGGCATGTGACGATGCACAGCATCTGTGAGAGACGTGTTTATAACTCCTGGTGCCGCGATAACGACGCTATGTGAAGTGGATGTAATTAGTATTATTAAGCTGTAATCACACAGAAAGAATTTAAATTTAAACTAGTCACACGATGACACTAGTAAAATAATTCTAAACTTATTTCCATGATTCATCCAGTATTCATCGTTTTAGTACAGTAACTATATTTTTTTATTATAGTAAATATTATTGGTAATAAATCCAATACTTAAATTTATCATCGTAATAATAAGTTATACGAGATAAAAATAACTAAGTACTTTTTAAATTATGGATTTTTTCTTAAGAGTTGTATTTTTGTTACACCAGCAACTATGGCTAAGAATATGAAATCCCGATACCATTTTAAGAAAGACAACCGATTCCAAAGAACTCAGTTAACTCAATCTCAACCCAGTTTTTATCTAGATACCAACAACAGTTCACGAAGCAGCTTGTGTCTTAGCTTTCATAGTAATAAAAGACTATTACACTCGGCCAAGTTTGTGTGGCCATGATACCAATTTCCACTGGCAGGATTCCAGAGAATATTAATATTATTTATTCTAAGATATTGAAACTCCATAGCCTCTGTCTAAGCCTGCGTCAGCTTTACACAGAGATGGGAATCAAAATGACAAGCATCGTTGTAGAGGTTTAAGAACGCCTCTACAAGACGCCTTATGTCCTTCGCGGTGGATTATCCTAAAACAACCTCAGACACCATGGCACTTGGACACCAAATTGACGATTTCTCTGCTCTAAACTTACGTAGGAAAATTGCTTTTACACCTGTTTAACTAAGAAAAAATTGAATTAAAGCTTTTTCTATTACAACTCTCCCGCGAGTACATAATGTTTTAAGCAACAATATATATGGATTATTTAATAATAATCGATAGATAATAGAGATAATTATAATGTTAAGAATCTAAAATTCGATTCCACAGCTTGAGGCTTTGTATGTTTTCAATATTCTACAACTTAAGTTTAAACGTTATTTGCGGGTTTGATCGGTCTGTAATGCCTTCTCTCCGAGTAATAAGGCGACATCCTGGATGTGCTGTGTGACGTCGACTATCCTTTAACGTAATTTTTTCATAACTCTATTTGTATGGAAGCGAATGAATGTTTTCTGAGAATCCAAATAAAGGAATTTTGTCCTCGGCGCTGGCTACTCCGCTGCTTGCCTCCCTCGTGAGAATCTATCCGCGATGAGATAGTAGATATCAAATCAATGTCAAGTTGCGTGGGATTAGTGACCATGTCCGCTTTCTTTGCGAATATATAATACGGATTATTCCATTGACTGTCTGAACAATTAGGTTACGTATTTAACTGTGACCTATGCCGAGAGTTCAAGAAAATCTGTCTCTGTCAACGGCAGACTTTTCAGGCCCAATTATCTGCTGACCTGAATCCAATAGTGACTTTACATGAATGACAGATACATCCCAAAAATATACATTCACTCACTCCTTTACTTTGCATCTGGGCTTGAAATAACGAACATCACCAGTTAGATGAAAGTCGTCCTGAACTCATGTAGTCCACACCTGGGCTTGAAGTAACGAGCATGACCAGTTAGACGAAATTCGTCCAGAACAGTAGCACTACCTCAAAGTTTTTTGGACTACAAAGCCAACGACGGGCCAGTCACCTTAGTAACAAAAGGTGCGTGAAAGTATGTATGAAATAAATTGAGCTAAACGATCCACTCTGTCCTCCGGAATTGAGGGATCTGAATTAAAGTGCCCGATTAGTGTTGTATATCCTTGACCTGGTTCAGCAGGGTCTTAAAGAGCCAATGTTTTAGTCAAAAACATGTCAAAGAAACTGAGCTTCGAGTTTCTGTCAGTCAGTAACCTCAAGAACATCATGAACTGTCAGTCAGTAACCTCAAGAACATCATGTACTTAGAGGGTTCAGCACGGACTTAAAGAGCCAATGCTCTCGACAAAAATATGCTCGTAAAATGAATGGGCTCCGGGTTGCTGCCAGTCGTCAACATCATCGTTCACACCATCGTTCTTGGATTCTTATCATTTGTGACATATCAGAGTCTGAGCAATCTGCCGCTTTCCCCAATACGCTTTCGGAATGGCTGTCGTAAAATTTGAAGCTATTGACGATTATTAATTGGATGATGTTTCATTACGCTGACACTAGGTTGAACTTGGAGGGTGAATGGCAGACGTATTCCCATGATAATTTTGAGAAGGGCCTACGTACAGAGTCTGCCACTGTCCAGGATACGCTCGGGGACAGCCCTCGCAAGTTTTGTGCTGAAGCCACTGCTTAATTTAATTGTCTCTGTTACTTAAGGTTGAGTATAGAGGGTAAATAACAAACGCATTCTCGTAATAATCTCGAGAAAGGCCTACGGAGCCTACAGCGTCTGCTACTGTCCAGGATACGCTCGGGGACAGCCCTCATGAAAATTTGAATTGAAGCCGCTAATGGCAATTTATTAGACTGTTTCACAAGGCCAAACTTGAGGGTGAAGGAATGTGTCTGACATTCCCGTGAAAATTAGAAGGGCTTATGAGGCCTGCAGCTCTGCCACTGTTCCAGATACGCTCGGGTACAGCCCTCGTAAAATTCGGGTTGAAGCCGCTTATACAGACCCATTTTAATTCGACTGTGTTTTAGAATGAGTCGAGAAGCTAAGGCTTAGGGGGTGAATGGCAGGCGCATTCGCGTGATACGAGAAGGCCTGTAGGTTCTGCCACTGTCACCAATACGCTTAACGACAGCTTTAACAAAGTTCAAAGGAAGCTTAATAAATAGAGAGTCTTATTTAAACTTTCCCCCACTTTGATTGAAGGGGTACTTTAGAAAGTCTCACCCCATTGCTCGCCCTCCCTTCTCTTCGCCAAGAAGAAAATACTGGCTAATAAGCTTTGTTTGAGAATAAATTTTTCAGTTTCAAACCACTGGATCCAACTATCTACTCCACCAGTATCAAGAGTGTAAGCTTCATACAATTTTTCTTTCGAACAAACATTTTATTTCATTGTGACCAGATCCCGGTGGCACTGCCATGCCAGGACGAACCGTGACCTGACGTAACTGACGTGACCCGACCAAACATCTAGTCAGTTTACAAAAATGTTAGTATAATATTCTGGTGCCGCGACGCGAGAACTCTGATCGGAATCTAGAGCAGCAAAGCGATAGCTGGCTCTTTGTCGAAGAAACAAAATTTTAAACTTGCGCGGATTTTACGCAAATCCTCACAAATCGATCAGGATACGCTCCTTGCCGATTTAAAGGTGTTGTGACCATATGTGACACCGTGTGACACATCGTGTGTATAAATCCGTACATAAAATAAATATGGAGTTTTTCTTCATATGCACACGCAACCATTTCATTGCCAGTTAAGCATAACTTGTACGATGTTTAAAAACTAATATACACATATGCACATATGGGTGAAAGATTTCAATACTAAATAAAATAAATATGGGTTAAATCCCCATATTTACACCACCATTTAATTCCAAACTAAACAGAGTTTGTACTAACTATGGTTATTTGTATGTAAGTATAGTTGCCTGTACTGTGGTTAGTAACTATGGATATACACATATGAGTGCATGATATCATTACTAAGTATGGGCGTGTGTTTCCATATTTGTAAACGACCATTTTTTGTACACTTTGTAAGCTTTGGATGTACACGTATATATCATAGGGTATTTAACACCCAGACAACTAATAATTATGTTCAAATGTAAGTCATATGCGGGGATCGAACCCGCGACCTCTCGGCTCAATAGTAAAGCTTACTAACACTGCGCCATGAGGTCTGTGACTACTACGTGAAATCTCAAATATACTTTTACCATAATAATACTGTTTTGGCGAAAGCATCGTACCAGAAGAAACATTACAGGTTAAAAGTTATTAAAAAATTTACTCCAGGTCTACGAGACCGAGTATTATTTTCAGTATCGGATACTTGAACGTATATCCAAGATAGACCCGATATGCAATCATTCCAAACGCTTTGAGCGTTCAGGATCAAAAACCGAGGTACTCTAATGACTTTTAAAGTATGTACTCACGAATTAAAAGACGCGATTGTAAAGGAAAGGTCTCAATAGTAACTGCAGTAAGTCGCTTTTAAACCGGTGCCATATGGCACGCGTATTGGAGACCCTCCAATTTTAAAGCGCATAAACTATTACACCTTGTTTTTGTAATAAAATATCCTCGCCCCGTAGTGAGGGTAAGTAAACTAGTAAATGAAACTAGACTCACCGCGTCTTCATGTGTAAGAAAACTAGTTATTGAAACTAGACTCACCGCGTCTTCTCCATGTTACCTCGCTATCTGAAAAATTTAGGAACAACGACTACGAGTTGAGATGTTTTTGACGAGCCCCGGCCGTCGACTGTCGGGCGCGACAGTGCTACACCGGTGTGAAAACGCTGCGTGCGCACTAACATTCATATCACTTTTACTAAACACTCGTCACTTGCACTATTTTTTCTCTATTTTATTTGACTTTTTTAAACGAACAACAAACAAATATAACTCAAATTTGCACAAAAAACCCAAGGGGGTTTTTAAACTTCGGCGAATACAGAACCACGTAGGTCTGTAGACGTGTTGCTCGTTCGGGAAGTAACGACGCTATGACTGATTAAATGCCCCCACCGGCCTCCTGTGACTTAAACTCAGTAGATGGCGCTGCAGAGCACAAGGTCATCAGTTTAAAGCGCTGTGATTGGTGGAAAACGAGCGGAAGTATACAACGCCCTCTCACAGATGCTGTGCATCGTCACATGCCGATAATAATCATATTTTTCTATGTAAAAATATTACGATTTTAGTATATAAAAACGAAAATAAAAAACTCGTAAAATTCAGTGATATTCACGAACAACCTATAAGGTATTAACCTTATAAAGTACCATAGCATAGTACTATAGTATAACCACGTTGATACACTAACACACGTAAAGTGTGTGTAGAAGAGAGAAAGCCGACCAGCAGATACGGAATTGGCCGAACGGCACGTAGCGCCGTCCCATCAGAACGATTTTACTCTCGTTCAAATACCCCATTAGATGCTTCACATAAAAAAAACTTATTGTAATCGGAGAAAACAGAAGTATAGATAGATTTCTTTGCGTATTCATAGATTGACGTCGTGATTAATCATATCACTTCTTTCACGATGAAGCATTATACCAGCAGTGAAAATATTACTGGGTTGGCTTTATCCTTTTTAGTTTTTATAACTTTTATCTTATAAATAAATATGCTGTCGCGAATACTAAAGGTCATGAGAATTAAGAAGCAATCGCATAAATAATTTCCTTTTTAGATGTAATAATATCAAAATGGTTACAAAGAACGCAAAAACCAGTTTTCTTGCATGTTTCAACAAAACACAGCGATTTAAAAACGAAACAACTAAAACCGGATACATGATCGTATTTTATAAGCTTGCAATATTGCTAAAAATATCATGTTGTTGTCATACGACATTATAATAATGGTTTGCGATTAATTTTATAGGATACCTGCATATCTAAGGGCCAATTTTTCAATCGTCAGATAATTTTATTAGGAATAATTACTTATCTGTTGATTGATCAATCAGCTTACTGCTTAATTAGAAATCAGTTAAAATTTCAATTAAGAAATTGTTATGTTGAATATAATTAATAATCCGCAGGAATTACATGATTTAATTCCACTCTCCTCGTTCTATCATAGGACAACTAGACACCGTGAGGGTTTTCACCCGTATGTAGTTAACATTCCCTCGATTCATACCATTTAGTCAAAATCAAACTAACCAATTACTTTATTCAATTTAGGTACTAAGAAGGCACTTATAAACGTTAAAATACTACCACCAGTTCGGAAATTTTCCCAGTTAACAAGAAACGCCGGCAACAAATTCGATCGTTTTATAAATTTTTCTAACGTATAAATAATGTTTACAGTTATGTAGTAATTATATAATTCTATGATGTACAGAGAAGATCTCAGACATCGATAACATTCACATAATTATAATGATGTCATAATGGTCCTTGAACATATTTTTCGGCAAATCGATAATGTGCTTATTATAGAACCTAACACTGTTGCTTAAAAACGTTTATTGGTCTTACGAAGTTTAAAACACGAACAGACTAATTTATATTTATTTCTAGTATTCAAATTATGCCGGTGTTTGACAAAATCTAGCTTGTCAAAGATTTTACGAATATACATTAAATTATCAAGGATGTATTGGAAGGGCAAGGTTAAGAAGGTATTATAAATTATTCAAATTTGTTTTTAGTTATCTTCTATAAAACTCAATTACATCATGTATTACTCACACCTTTACTTTCTGTACGTTATTTTTTCTTCAAACCTCTCATGCTCAGTTTTTTACTCGAAGCGAAATCTTCAACGCATCGACCATTACTATTTATTTACAGTGGTATTATTTACATTAAAGGTGGAAACTAAATTAATGGGTAATCAAAGAATTTAAAAAAGTTCATTCAATTATTAATATCAATTGTTTGTCGATAATTACAATGACACATCCCTAACACATTGGGAGCAACTTTGTGCGCGATCCGTTGTCGAGAGTTGTCAAGTTTTGTAGTTCAAATACACTGAACCTATTATCTGGGAGAATAATACAATAGAACTTTGGTTTTGTTAAGAAAACTTTTGCATTGATACCAAAGAACAAGAAATATCTTATTCAATCAAATAATAATTGTGCTTTTCCTTTATATCCACAAAACTGAATTTATTCGACAATTTTTATTACTGTATCAACTGTGGTATGTAATACAGACATTATACTTCTTTAACTGTACTGTTTATATTTGTAGTATATAGAAAAATAATAATTTTAGTCTATTTTTTTTCTATATTACTAAGGCGGCCAACAAATATATGGCTTGCTTGATGATAAGCGGCTACCGTAGCCTATGGACGCTTGTAACACCATAGGTATTGAACCCCCCTACCCCAAGGAACTCTGGAAATCCTACTCAACGCAAGAACAGAACAAAATGTCATTTGGCTTCGATCTTCTGTAGCGTGGAAGGGAGGTGTTCCACTAGTCGGACTGTTTCAAGTAGAGTGAAATCGCCAAATAAATTTCTATGTGCCCTACCCTGTCTTTAAATTGGCATAACGCTAATTATTCAATATTTTATAATCGCTTCTCTTTCGAAAAAGAGCAGTCAGCATTACGCTGATATGTTGTATATATGGTTTGTAGTATTTCTTTATAATCAAGAATTAAGTGTTCCTTTATAATTAATAAAAAGATTCACGTAGGAATCTCACTGGTATCATAATTACTTGAAGCTAGACGAAACTTACCTATAGCCAAGAGGGTCTTTAATTTCGGATTTGCCTTCTTCAAAGCATTGATTCTGTCGTAAAGCCCCGTTTTTCCGTCTTTTGTTTCATCGTTGCTTTCAAATGAACTGAGTTTTCCCTTCTTCAACCAACCGAAGGCAAAAATTATGTGGGTGCATAGATCGGGCTGTATATCTTCTGGGACGAATTTTCCAATCTTCGTGCGGTATTGTGACCAGTTGGTATAATAGCAGACGATCTGAAAGATAATGATATTTTTTTAAATTAAAATTTGTTTTTTTTGCCAACTTTAAGGAACAAAATTGCCTTTGTATTTTTTTAATATGTGAAACACAACGATGTTATCATCTCAGAAGCAAATAATATTCGAAACTATTTACGTGATTCAAACTCTTACAATGGAACAGCCAGACATATTTTTAAGGAAGTTCAAAAAATTAAGGTTCTTTGTTTTCTTAGTATATTTGTACGTGCGCGATTTTTTCGGAAATTACACTGCCGATTTTGTATATTTCTTAGGGCAAGATACTTGTAAATTAAGTATTAAGTCATATTCTTATAAACTTATAGGTATCGATTTTGTGCTTATTGTTGAACTTTGAACAAAATCTCGGGCGTTTACTAGTATCTAATAAAACATTATGTTAAGTTTTCAGTATATAAATTTGTTTTTATTTAATATAATACCCCTTTTTTGTATACCATTGTGTAAAAAGGATGTTCATATTATTCGAAGGTGACAGAAATATCTCTGACAACAAATAAACAAGAAAATAAAAATGAATGCATGATGGTGCATTTTAACCTTTATTCTGATAATACTCAAGTGCCAAAATCCATAAAAGGGTTTCTGAGAATATTACGTGAAGGCCGACGGCTTTGCTTTCGCATTCGAAAAGCTCAATTATATCCGCATATTGCTTTGCATGGGCAATATTAGCGTTGGCATCTTAAAAACTAACATTAACAAGCTCTATTTCAAAGGTATAAGTTCTAGATTCATTTAGCTAAATGACTTCATTAATGCTAATTCTGGTTTGTATCTGGCGTCTTACAAGGTTTAGTGTTTGGACCGCTATATTTTCCTGATGTCTGTCGACGGGAAATACTACCTTTCTAAAATATGTACAAGTAGGAAATAATCACCCAGATTATTTCCCATAATAAAGAGCTTTATACAAAGAAATCATGTAGTTAAATAAGACGCACTGATTCACACATAATTCAATTTAAACTATGAAAAAGGCAATTAAATTCATGATGTTGTTCTAGTTCATACGAGGACAATTTATTTCTTGGAAACTTTGTACTAAGCATTAGAAGTAGTAGTATCAAATATTTAAGAAACTAATTATCTCAAAAAGTTTCAAAATTACATAATTCCCAAGTGACATACATCCATACAATCATCAATACATAATACATCGAAAATAACCGGTTTATTCAATTCACATTTATTCGAAATAAACATATGTACACTGATATCTTGATTATGTAGATTTTAGTGTCGTAACATATTGTGTGTTTTATATGTATTCATTTCCATAAACATACATTAATTGATGACTCCATTGACACTGAAATTTGTAGCTCTTAGCTGTTTTCTAAATTCATATTCTAACTTTACAAACGAGATGACATTATTTGCAAATTATTCTTCTTTTGGTGTCACTAGCTCATCAAAAAAGACTATCTAACAGATAATTTTATATCAAATAATTGTAAAAATCACATATCACTATATAAATTGAAAGATTGAATAGAATCCAATATAAAATATATTTATATAGATGAGTTAACAGGTTAAATAGGTTATTTTAGTTAATGATAATAATTTATCATCAACTAAATGTATATTTGCTATATCGAGATCATGCGTGTACGGACAACGTGACGATTGACGTGAGTTCAAATCCACGCAATGAGCCTGAGCTTTCGATGAAGGAAAACATCATGATGAAACCATAGCAAGGGCATTATCTAATAGCCGTTTGCCAGCTACTACCTTCAAGTTGATAAACTGTCGCCAAGCACCTATAGGTGTGTTTTGGTAGCTATACTTGAGAGCTAGTCGCTCCACTAGGCTTAATGCAAAAACAAAATTATTCATCCTTATACAAAACATAACACCTACCTTATACCCATCTTTGTCTTTGTGATCTTCAGTAGTAACTGAATTATCGATCGCAGCTGATGACTTGCGACTCGCAACCGTTGGTCTACCTCGTATCTTTGGCCTGTTGACGCTGGCCGACAGGACTTGGTCTGTGGACCGTGAACTGCTCGTGGAAACTGATGTGGAGGTCTTCGAAGGTTTCCGCAGTCTTCTACGAACAGCTACAAAAAGATTTGAAGTTAGAATGAAAGCTGAGTAATAATGCTTCGGATAATGCATCGGTTGACGTAGGTTCGAATCCTTCAATGAGCTTGAGATTTTGTTGAAGAAATGTATCACGATGAGACCATAGCTTGGCTTGAAAATGATTTGTTGTTTCAAATTTAATTTACATTAAATGCAAGAGAGAAGAATGAGTTAAAATTAAATGTTTAGCGATTGCTAATAATTTACTGGGCATTGAAAATAATAATCGCATTATTATAAATTATAATCTTAAGTATGCAAGCATTGGAAAATGTCAGTAAAAAAGTAGAAAACAAGATTTATAATAAAAAAAAGGTTCATAAACAAATTTTGCACACTTTAATGTTGTAAGTGTCGCAATACATTTTAACAGAGCTACTATTTCCAATGTGTTCCGAGCAATAAACTCTACATGCGCTCCGAATAATAACACATTTGGGACATTTTGTTTAAATTGTACATTTTATTGCAAGATTTTATAATCATGACGACAAAGAAATCATGTAATCATGTAAATGAAAAATCCGCAGTAATAGACAAAAATGCTTCGTGACTCAATATTGCTGACAGCCATTGATATAACATGCAATGCCTTGACAAATATGTTAGCACGCAATAAAAAGGTTCTTGGTATCTAAAATACATTGGCTGACCATGAAAAATGATTCGCGGAAGCAAGACATTATCATAGGTTTAGACCAACTGTATTTTATTTCTCTATATTTATTTCTATAGACTTATTAGTTTACGCACTATGAAAATTATCTATATAGATACTAGCAGTACAGCACGTTTACACCTGTGTTAAATTTATTCGACCAATTCTCCAGTGCGCCGCTGCGCCGCTAACGTGGAACCTACCGTTCTCACTTCCTGTACTTGCCTACACGTTTTCACATTGCTTGCATGGTTACTGCTCCACTCTTTAAAATCGCAGCTTATAAATGCCTTCCCCAATAAATGTGCTATAAAATGCAAACAGATTTTTTTTTCTGACTTGTAGTTCTAAGATTTGCTTGTTAAAATAAACAAACAAGAAAACAATCTCTTAAGCGTTATAGGTTTAGTATAAATATAAAAACAGATGCTAGCATATATGAGATTGATAAACTCCATAACCGTTTTACCGATCACCATGAAAATTTTTAGACCTAAGTGTTTTTTCATGCAGTAGGTTTTTTTAATATCGCTGTAGTAATTATTGACTACTAGAAAAGATAGAAAAACGTCTACAAGGTCAATGACTAGATGTAATAATATTACCTTTTTATTAACTCACGATTTATAACCAATCACATCGAGATCAATATTAACTTTAAACACATTAGAATTGTCAAAAACCGCCTCTCTAAATACACTACGTAATTGACATGTAAATTATAACATGCATTCCTCTATCTATAAGGAACAAAAAAAAAAGAGCACCAGATGCAAAAATTACAAACCAGGCCAACAACATAACCGTAAAATGTTCCAAATACGATTTTCTTCAATACAACATGAAACAGATTCAAAAAATGACCTACAAGTTCTTTCTATTACAGAAAAGTGCTTACATAAACATAAAAAGTTTACATTTTAAAATATAAATGTAAGTTGAAACGTGCTTTGTTACGTATCGTTATAAATGTTTTTAGTAAATTTACGTTTGAATGAGTTTTTTTTTTTATAATGGTAGCTTTATATATCCACAATTCTGCGAGAGAATAAAATATTTTTTTTACTTATTACTGTAATCTCCCTTGTTTAAATTGTCTACAGATTTATTGTCGAAACTTAAAATACATGTTTCTATCTAGTTATTATTTATAATTCACTTCACTTGTGCACAATATCTGAACTACACAACTTAAAATGCCACCAGAATTACATATTATAAGACCGAATAACAAAATTTTATAAATTAAAATAAAAACCACCACATAACTGTTCAAGATCCTGCCAAAATCTCCGTTTGAAAGAGTTTGTTCTTTGTGAACGTGAGAATAATTTCTACATGGAAAGTTTCTTATAGATATGCCACTAATATTATAATCACAAATTAACAGGATGACACACACAGTCAATATAACTTTTTTCTTAACAATGACAAAAAAAACCCATTAAAACAATATTTAATCATTAATTTAACAAAAAGTAATATGTAAGTACTGATTACAATGCGGTAACGTGATAAAGTTTTGTTCGGCAATTTTTTTTCGCCTGATTATAATGTTTGCCAGAATAATATATTAAAAAATTTAGTATTTTATTCAAAATGTAAACGGAGAAAGGTAAGTTTAACACTTATATATATTTCGTATGTTTAAATATTTTTTTTCTACAATAAATGTATCATAAAATTCAATGGATTTATCCAACTGAAATGTAGTAAATTTATTATATTACTATGTATGTTAGGGGACGTTCACTTATTACGTAACGCAATTTGGGGGGAAGGGGGTTACTAGGAAAACGTTACGATGCGTTACAAGGTCAGGGGGGGGGTTCGGTTTTTTTTTATTTAAATAAAATACTAGGCAATTAAAATTTCGCAACCCTTTTCGTTTATGTTTTACGGGGAATCCCTCGATTGTATTTTACGTCAATTTTATTTTGTTCTCCCAAGATGGCAACCCTTTTCGTTTATGTTTATGCGCAACATAATTATGACTTTTAGGTATAGATGATCACTTGGGTGTTACGTAACGTTTAAGGGGGAGGGGGTACAGAAAAATGTTACGGCGCGTTACATAGGGGGAGGGGGGATCAAAAATCTTTAAAAATTGCTTTACGTAATACTTGAACGCGCCCTTATTTCAATAATATAATACAATAATGTTTTATACCATATAGAGTACAGTTGTTAACCCCAGATTAAACATAATTAAAAGTTAAATAATGTAATAACAAAACGTAAACTTTAATTACAACTCGGAAATTATAACACTCTGAAATAATATTGTATTTAATACTTTACTATACTGTACTAAATGAATTTAAAAAAAAAATTATTTTTCATAGACTTACGTTTCATACACATACACTAACTATAATTTTGATTTACGGTGAATTATATATTTATTTATCGTTACTAGTTACTAAACATGGATTGTCAATCGAATAATCTATAATCACTTTAATTATCGGGAAATCGATAGTCAGGCTTAAACTATCGATAGAAAAAATGGAATTTATTGCTATTTGTGAAATCTGCTATATTTTAACACAATATGGGACTGCATTTGTCTGAATGCATTACTTTTCTTTCAACACATCAAGCTTAACGAGGTTGTCAAGATATTAAAATATAGTACTAAGAAACAATCAATAGTTAATCAATTAAAAAAGTTTTTTTTTTTTCAAAACAATCGACGTTTAATGAACACAATCTTTTCTATCTTCTGTATTTGTCGCTCAGAACCTATCTTGATAATAAAAATAAAGCTTAAAATTTAACAAAAGAATATGACGTATTGATCTTTTGAATTAAGCAGAAGAGAACTAATGAATATTTAGTTACTATCATATTTTTTGTTAAATTTTTTAAGTTTGATTAGACTACAATATTCACGTTGTTTTTTCCATCGTTATAGGTTTAGCGTTGTGGCCACAATCTCACCTGTCCTTAAGTGACAATGTGGCTTAAGATGATAACACGGTAAGCTTAGTAGAAGGCTGGCTCTCAAGTGCAGCTGCCGGAACACATGTGTAGGTGCTTGGCCACAAATTTTCAACTTGAGGGTGGTAGTTAGCCAGGCGGGTATATACCCCACCACAATGGTATGGTTTCATTACGATGGCTTCCTTCACCAAAAGCTCAGGCTCATTGCAGGGATTCGAACTTATGTCGATCGACGCCGTCACCGTACACGCTACCACAGAGGAATCATTACTTCAATCATTTAGGAACAGCTCGGCAGGTATTACAGTCCAAGAGAATGGAGTTTTTAACAGAATCTTGATCTGATATGTGGTAGATTTTGTTTTAATTCATAAACTTATGTTAATTTGCCGTATATTATGTAATTTTGGCGGCATTTTACGTGATGTAGTTGAGTTATTGTGCATAAGTAAAATGGATTGCAAATAGTAACAAGGAACATGCATTAAGAGTTCCCACAAAAAATCCCTGGACAGTGGTAACAAGGGAACCCCGCCATCTTGTTAAAGCTATGTTTAATGATTACAAGAATAATCAGAAGAATAATATTGTATTTACGTGACGATGGTAGAATTGTGGATGAACAAAGGGAAGTGAACGTAATTAGAAAGTTGATAAACTTTTATATACAAGCGCTGAAGGGGCTTACAACTACGTATACAAAATATAGGTTCGACTTACTTGTGGAATCTGAGGTGGGCGCGATGACGGCCACTAACAATACGATTGCAACCGTCCACCGGAGCAATCTTGGTGGCAACTGTAACAAGAAGAACAATAATTTGTTATTAATTTAACCCAGAGGAAATTTTCTAATGCACGTATAGCTTACTCTTAACGTGAAAATGCATCACCGAACACCTTTACTGGCCTTGACCTGACCTTTCTATACTTGTAGGATAAAATAGTGTTTAAGTATCATAATATTTTTATATAATTTCTCAAAGCTGTTTTTCCTGGAAACACCATATTACCGTTAATTTTACATCACAATTGATGATTCAATCGCATTTTAAAGCTTACGTCCCCAACTATTGACAAAACATGAAAAAAAATATATATCATGATTGTCATCTTTCTATGCCAATATATTCAAGGCGCCATCTCTACAAATTATGAAATAAATTACCTATAAGTCATACATAAGTCCACTTGCTCCGTACAGCTAAGTCTACATAAGTTAGACTTAAGAAACTATTTTTATTATCTACATGTATAAAATAAAACAATTCTTTGTTTGTTTGCGGTCTATACGTTCATAGACCATTTAACGAATTTGGTGAAACTTTGGTGAGTTTTTGTACGTATACCAGCGACGGTTTCTGTATTATTACAGCCAGTTTACAACATATAGAGTATAAGTCCTTTTATTCTCAAGACAACGGCAATGAAAAACAAATAGTAAATAAATCAAGAAATGAAGACGACGGACTACATCCAGTACAATTTTTCCTTATTTATACATATTATAAAAGTCTACGTCTCTCTGTCTGTCTGTTCGTTTATGTTGTGTTCACGCGAAATCCATTCCGATTTACATGTTTTTTTTTTTATATATTTTAATTATTAGCTATGTTATCTGGCTAGGTTATAGGATATATTTTGTAAGATAAAGTAATATTACGTATGTATGTCACGATAATGCTGAATTAATTGGGAAAAATATGCGTTTGGGGCGCTTAAATGGCTTATGCTGCGTAAACCATGAGATATATATATCATATTAATATTCTACATAATTGTAGATATTAAAAATACCCACAAAAAAAATCAGCAATAACGCATATCTATCTTCTAAGCACATCCACAATAGCATTTTATCTTCCGACTTTCAAGCGAAGCAGCACGATTCGCGCCTGCGCTCAACCGATGGCATTCTGTAGTCAATGCGAGCGGAGTCGTGGGCACAGCTAGTCTAATATACCACAAACTAATATCTCTACGTCACTATGATGGAACGGTACCCTCGTCTACAAGAACACAGTTTCAGTCCCCGGCTGCAACTCGCTCTCATAAATAATGCAAGGCAACACGTCACATCTCGCTCGCCAAGTATTCAAATTATACTTAGACAGTTCAAATATAGGATGGGCAATTTTCACCAAATTTTGCGCAATGGCACTTATTCTGATCGCGATTTCATTGCATACGCGGCAACAGTACAAGCCAAGGTTCGGCCACTTTGGCTCCCTTGGAACTTCTTGCCTTACTTTCGCGGCTGAGTGCCTTAAACGCTCGCTCCCAAGCTCGGTGAAGCTTTAAAAGCCGTAAAGACTCCAGGCCCCCAAGGCTAACAGTATAGTCAGTACAAAAAAAGCAATGGCACTAAATTGCTTTTGTATATGAGCTTTAAAAATTGTCAAGCGGGTAGTATGGTTGGTATCTGTACTCATCTGGGTCGTGACCACCATTGCCATTGCGATAAATCCATCAAAGTAACGCATTTGGTTTATCGTGTCTCGGGATCAAAAATTAAAATAAAAAAAAATGCTTCATTCAATTTAGGCTTTAAGAATTTGATTTCTTCAAGTCTACCTATGGATCGGAAGTCTTCGAGAAGAGTCGGCAAGAAACTCGATCGGGTTTATCTTTTTTTCCCAACTGTATAAAAATATTAATATAATACAATACAATAATAATAATTTAGTGAATATAAAAAGAGGGAGTCACTTCTAAGACATCACTATCATTCACATATCTACACTATAATAACCAGCCAGCCAGTCAGCCAATGTGTATGCAGATGCCAAGAGGCTTGTTGCACGTCCACATGACATCGCTGACCGGCGATGGTTTGCCAATATCTCGACTATCACCTTTGTTTTTGGGTCGTTCTATGCTTATCGTCAGACACAATGCTATCACTTTGCTACGCTACTATAAAAAAATCATATAGCCAAGGTAATATAAGGTAGCTGTAGACTGTAGTAATTATTCTTTGTAACTCAGTGATTAAATTATTTAGTTAGCTCATCGCACTTATCGAATTGGTTTGACTCGGTATTAAACATAGAATTTTTTATGCATGCTTTAAAGCCGACATAACGAAAGATTTGCCCAGTAGAACTCAGTAGAGTGGATAAATTAGATGCACGCGACACGGCATGTATTTTTATTATTTCAAGAGTTAAGTCGGGTAAAGACCAAGTAACTCTTGTATTAGGATGGATCTACATATATCGCAATGAATAGAAGAAGGCACATAAAATTAAATTTAACTACCGAAGAGTATATTTTCATTTTTTATTCTATTCACATACGATCAACCATTCCCTTACGATCAATCATTTCCTGTATTATCAAATTCAGTTTCTCCGCTAACCGCTAGGGACACTGACAGTGGACGTACGAAATTAAATATTTCCCAAAAAATGTTTATTGATGATGCTTATGACGATTAATTTAATCAAAGCTGCTGCTACACCATTAGCATTAATCTATAATAATATTTTTAATTGCCTTATAAAATACGTTTCAAATTAATTCATCAAGGACTATCCAAACTTAACATAGTCTGAGGAGGTTATTAAAGTTAATATTGACACCGTGTATGTATTTAGCCTCACTTTGTCTGGCAGCGACCTCTAGTTCATTATAGAGCTTAAGATTGTTTGTGGCCACGGGTGTAGCCAGGATTTTGGCCCTAGGAAAGGTTATACTAATTTTAAATTATTATCTGTTTACTGACAATTTTCCCGGGGCTTTGCTCGCTTGCAGCTATTTTACTTTCTAACTGAATTGCTAAATACTACTTTTCATACATCTATCTTCAAAAATAACTGATTTTCATACAAACTTTCATCCCCTTTTTCACCACTTTAGGGGTTCAATTTTCACGGTCCTAGCACCAGTAGTTTGGGCTGTGACTGGCAGTCAGCCAGTTAGTTTCTTACTTTATATATATATGTATAGATTCACAAACATATTTACTGTTAAAGTTGGAGAGCTGATGACGAATTTGTGGAAAATATTTTAGGCAATATGAAATTATAAAACTACAATATTGTCGTTGTTGGCGAATCTGGAATCGAGAGTCTGGAAGTGGGTTTGCTTTTAAATCGCTACTGCGCAGCATATGATATTTGCAAAAAAATATGTCCTCTAGAGAAGTTGAAATCATTAGAATTTTTTATTTTATTATTTAAATATAATTTAGAAATACAATTCCCAGACAAGACAAGTATCGTTTTTTTGTTTGTTTGAACGCGATAATCTTAAGGATATCAGTCATATATGAAAAACATTTTTTTGGGATTGTATAGCCTATTTATTGAGAAATATTATGATAATATATATAGGAGAAATATTATGATAATAGATAATAATATTAACCATATACTAACCGAAGAAGCGGAGAAGTAACCATGAACATCCAACAGTCTAGAAAACTGTAGGCAAGTACGGTAAGTGAAAACAACGATAGACTTCATGTTGGCGGAAGCGAGATGGAGAGATGGTTGAATAAGTTTAACACGGATGAAACCGTGGGGCACAGCTAGTAACGAAATATTTGAGAGATAAGCTCGAGCTTAATGACAGGATGTAAACTGGATTAAAAAAAAAACATATAACGTTGAATTTTACGAAGGAAAATGAATGCCAGGGTGCAGCATTGTAATTTTACTTTAAATATTCACGTTGTTGTAGAAGCTTCTGGAAATTAAGGACGAAGCCCCGGGCAGTTTTAATTTCAGAATAACTAGTACCCACAATCTGGTGTAATGGGAAATTGTGTCCCCCGTAACACAGAATAATCCTACGCCAAGCATTCTCATTCCAATTGCAATAATCACGATGAGGGTTTAGGGTAATTCTTCATTAATTGCTTTTTTAATATATATAGGTGTATGTTTTTGTTTTCTGATCATAACTGAATTATTGACTTGAACCGAAAAAGTTAAATTAAATTTGTATGTACGCGTGTAAGAAGTTATGCTTCTTTATCTTAACAAAACAAAAATAACTCGAGCATTTTTATTAAACTTTCTTATGAAGTTAGCGATCAATGATAATAACGTAAAACCATTTTACTGACTTTTTTAATTGTGTAAAAGTAATTTCACGATTAATTACCATTATTTTAATTTGATGCATCAAGTCAATAAAGTTAGGTAGTCAAATGAAAGTCCGCAAAATGAATTCACACAATGTCATTGTTTATTAAAATCGCTCAATCGCTTATACAAAAGTTCCCACAGTTAAATAGATTGAACTATACAAAATCGTTAGGTTATTGTAGCGCAAGCGCAGCCGACTGTCCGGCAAGGCCAAATGAAAGGAAAAGGAATGGCGGCAAAAACTTAATGCACAGTGTAGCCTGATAATACAGAGGATGTGTTTGTTTGTATCTCGTTGAAATCTTTTTTCAAGTACTTCTATAATTAGATTTTGTATCCTTTTAGAAATAGGAACTATATCTTATTTTATTTAAAACTAGCTGTGCTCGCGGCTCCGCTCGCGTGAACTACAGAATGCTGTCGGGCGAGCGTACGCGCTAATTGTGCAACCTCAAAAATACTTATTGTGAGCGATCCTTACAAGATAGATATATGCTGACTCTTTTGTAGATCTTTTTAATATCTACAATTATGTAGGACATTAATTTGATAAATATCTTATAGTTTAGTCAGCGTAAGGCATGTAAGCGATTCCAAAGCGTCTTTTTTCCAAATTGATTCACCATTATGGTCACTGCTTATTTCGTACATTACTTTATGTAACGAAATATATCATATAACCTGGCCAGATAATATAGCTATGAATTAAAAAAAAACGTGTAAAGCGGACAAGTAGTTTCTGCACGAAAAGAACATAAATTCACCATGTAAAAACATATATATTTCTAATTATAATGCGGAGGAACATTTTAAAGTCAATTGTGTTGCGATAATAACGGATATACTTTTCTAAATTCTGAAATTATTTGCAATTTTGATAAGCTTAACAAAAATATAGAATAAAACCTATTTATTTATCAACACTAGCTTATATTGCTACAAAAATAATTATATAAGTAAAGAGACAAAAAACATTATTTATATCTTCTTATGTTATAAAAAGTGGGTTAATAATATTAAAAAAAAAATTCAAACAAACTTGTAATGTACTTCTAGCCAGTAATAAAAACAAAATCAAATCTATTGTATTATTACTTATATACGAAAATGTACATATATACACTGAAGAGATGATGATCCAGAAGTAGCGTGTTTCGACTTAGCATTAATCAACTTAGGTTCGCATCCCACAATAAGAAAATATCGTGATGAAACCATAAAATGTTCGTTTAGCTTGACTTGCTGTTGTCGAAAGTCTGCCGCCAAGCACCTACAGGTATGTTCCGGAAGCTGCACTTGAGAGCCAGTCCCCCACTGTGCTTAGTCTGTAACGATCTTAAGTCACATCGTCACTTAAAATAACGTAAGATTGTAGTAAAATGTTAAACCTATAAATAATAAAAGGTAAAGATAAGTAGGGCACAGTAATTTCTCTTTGGAGATTAATTTCTACTTGGGGCAGTCAGACTTGTGGAATACCTCTACCCTACAGAAGATCGCAGCCAAATAACCTAGTGTTGTGTCCCTGTGGTGAGTAGAGTTTCTAGAGCTCCTTAGGGTAGGAGGCTTCAAGGTCTGCAACAGGCTTGTGATACCCATGGTATTACAAGCGATCATAGGCCACGGTAGCCGCTTACCATCAGGCGGACCGTATACTTGTTTTCCATCAATGTCGTATAATAAAAAATTTGAAATCACATTAAGGAGATATTAATTAACTTTAAATTTTAGAAAATACTCGTATTAATCGTTTATTTGTGTTCATTTATCTAAAAATAATACTAAAATCTCTGTAACAATTATTACTCTATGTACGAACAGAAAATGAGGTCACAATATATCCATACTAAACATATTCGATAAACACAATAATTATGGAACAAAAAAAATTTAATGCAAATCAATATTAGTCACGCTATCCGTTCGTTTGTGTAAACTTTTCATAAACAATAGTCATATAGCTTAAGTTGACCTTTAAAACTTGAGGTTGCCGCAAGGCTTAGTGATCAGCTGCAGATTCAATCTTATATACCTAGATATAACCAACATTGAGACCTACGTTGTAGTTTATTATCATTATTTTATCTTACATCCCGAATTTTGTACAGTAATGATGTATATATATATATATATATGTATATATATGTTTATATATAAACCGGGTATTAAACATTATACAAAAGCAAAACAAGTTATTTATTCTAGACTAATAACACTTTTATTATAGTCTCATAATCGCCAATTAAAGTCATTGGTAAACTATATATTATTATATATTAATCAAGATTTAAAATAAGTATGTCGTCTCCAAATAAGTTTTTTTTTTTCGAACTGACTATACTGTTAGCCTTAGGGATCCTGAAGACTTTACGGCTTTTACAGCTTTACCGGGCTTGGGGGCGAGCGCTTAGGGCACTCAGCCACGAAAGCTAAGCAACAACATCCGAGGGTGCCAAAGTGGCCGAACTTCGGCTCGGACTGTTGCGCGTATGCAATTAAGTCGCGATCTGTCTAATTCCCTATCCGTAATTCGATGTAAACTAACTATACATATATACATGTTTCTTCCCCCAGGGAGGAGGGAAGGAACATGTGTATTTAGTGGTCTGAATTTTTTTGTCTAATCTAACTAGGCAAAAAAAAGAAAAAAAAGGTCCCTTGTACCCTGTGTGTTGTGCATGTGTGTATAATGCAGTGTCATGTATGGCTGTGAAAGCTAATGAATGTAGAGTCACTTGTATCGCGCGAGCGGCTGCTTGGCTCAAGGGGTCCATGCCGATGGATCGGACCTAGGTTTGAGTTGCCGCAGAGGAGGGCGTGGTCGTGGCGGATCAAATAAGATATCTGTATTACTAAATCTATAGTTACGTCTGTATTCTGTACATGTATATTTTACCAAATTTCCCAAGTTGCCTGTGTCTGTCCAGATATAAATAAAAACGGCTTGATCAATTTTTATTAAATTATATACACGAGAAGCTAATATCATTGTTCAAATAATAAGCAATAAGAATTTTCATTAATACTTTAAGTAATAGAAAAACATACATTTTATGATTTATTTTTTTAGTAATTATTAACCGATTTTATGAACTTTTGTAAACTGGAGGCATATATCATTCCATAATTAATAGGCTATAAAAATTATCAAGAATACTTTTATGCGTCGTAAAAAAGATAATTAAATTTGTATTAATTCTCAACCGATATTGATGAAATGTTGTACACGAAAAGTATATGTTATTCCATAATTTATGAACGAGACGAAAATATCTATTGCGTAATAAACACGTGCATAGCCGCGGGGCGCCGCTAGTATCTAATAGAATAAATCATACTAAAGTATTTAACTTAATAGTAAAAAAAGTAAGTCCTTTGAATGAAATAGAAATAATCCAATATTACTTTTAGAAAAGGATATATATTATTATTTTTTTTTTTTGTATAGGGAAATAACTTCACACACACCCATTTAATTCCAAACTAAGCTTTTATTTATCGAAACAGTTGATATGTCATACATATATAAGTATTTAACACCCACACATACAACTGACAATTTTATTATGCTCATCTCACAAAAGTCAGTCATGTGAGAGGATTGAACCCGCGACCTCCCAGCTCAATAAGTTAGGTCTTACTACCATTGCCCCACGAGGCTTGTCGTGATATACGACATGAAAACAATAATAGAAAACTGAAATTTTTGGAAAATCTTTTTAGAATATTAGAATTTTAGAGATTTATCATCAGTCGGTGTTCTCATGCGATAATGGCAATAACCACAGTGCGGCATAAGGCACTTAGTCACTAGTATGTGAAGACATTAGTGCCTCATAATTTCTTGAAAACGGACAAAACTAAGATAATGCACAACAACACCGGATCAAAGAATTCAATATTTCTAATTAAAAACGTTTATTATTCCATTTACTAAATATTACAAATTTAAATTATTCAAAGTTTAAAAAACTAAAAACGCACTTCAACAACGCACTAAAAGTTATAAAACTTTTTAGTCTTTTTAAATCATCTCTTTACTAAGCCCAATCTATTTGACTTGTCAAAACGAATCATATGAGCCTAAACTCGAGGGGTTTGCTAGTAACCACAGAAGAGTTCCACTATCCACCTCCTGGCTCCATCATCAGATCAGCTTCAAAATACCAAATATAGTGTTGTCATCCGAACTAGATACACATACAAAGTTTCATTTCGATACGACAAGAAGTAGGTTAAAAATGATTTCTAAGATTTGATTAGATTTGATTATATTGTTAGTTAGTTACAAGTGAAGCTAATATAAAAGCTAGTCGAAAAAGAAATACGTTAAAGAGAAAAGAAAAATAAATAACAGATACAAAAATCTTTCGTAAAATACCACTCGGGAAATGGAAGAGAAAAACTGTAATTTTCCGCATCACACATTCCCTCTGCGAATAAACTCGAACGTAAATAAAACGCTTAGTTCGCTGGCTCGTTCAAATTTCATTAGTGTTTCGACATAGCTCAGAAGAAAACAGAAGACCTACGTTACAGTAATAACTCTTTTGTGTAGTATCACTGCAAAGAGCTGGCACTATGCTTGATGGTAAAACACACAGTACAATCGAAAAACATCGTCAACCGCCCAGAGATCGTCAATCCATTGGATTTACTGGATGTACTCTGGCTGATCCTGAAACACGACAAATCAAAAGATATTCACTGTAAGAGTACATGGTAGTGTAACCAAGTCGGATACAAATACGGCCCTTTTTATCTCTGTAGTTTCGCTCTTGGCAGAGCGGTCGTGGTCAAGTCAAGGTATTCACATCGGTGGTAGAGGCGGACACAGCTCTCCGTACGATCTCCCACAATCTCTCTCTGTTTGCAGACTGTCTGGCGCAGTCAGATACACGGTTTCACTTGGTCAATCCAGCGCATTAGCTGACCTGCCGCGTGGTCTAGTTCCCTCCACTCTTTCCTGCACGACCAGCCGTTCTATGGACGCGTTATCACGCCTAGAGACATGTCCGAAGTACTGTAACATGTGCGACTGTACTACGGCCGATAGACGCTGTACAATGCTGAGGTCTTGGAGTATAGGCACATTGCTGCGAAACTCCACCCACGATATTCCAAGCATCTATCTTCCCCTTTTCCAATTCGCGAACTGTCCACGTCTCTACTGTGTAAAGAAAGATGAGGAATAGAAGTGTTCGCACGAGCCAGATTTTGGTGGCTTATCTACCTTACCACCTCGCAAAATAATCTAGAATCGGTTAGTAGTCTAGTTACAAAATAGTAGATGGGGGAATACATGTTCTACTAACGATGGTACTAAATGATGATAATTAAAAATACCTTTGTTAGTTAGTTTTTGTCTTAAAAAAAATTGTTTTAAATGTGATCGAAATTGAATTTTATTTCTCTTATTTTTAAGTATAAAATCTATGTTTTTTTATATATATTATAATATAAACATATAATTACATTGACTATAAGAGATATATTCTTGTATTTTATAATATTTTAATAGCTATTGAGTATTTTTATCATTATTAATTGAACACTTAACAGACAATTATTTCTTCAATCCACACCAATCACTAGCACATTGATTAATTATGTTGCGAATTATTACTTAACATTTAAATGTCTACATTTTACGTAAACGGGAAATGTTTAAATAACTATGAGTCAATAAACACTGTAATAATACTATTAACTATTATTACTAGTTTCAATATATGTATTAAGTTGATTAAAAAGCAAATATTTAATAAATAACACAGTATTGCTAATGTGGGAGCGCAATTTATAGGTCTGTTTTTCAGGCGATTTTCTTACGTATTTAAACGTATTTTGTACACGTTTAGTTTGAGGTGTATCACTATGTTTTCTAGATGGTATCATAGCTAATTAAACCATCCAGAAATATATATAAAGAACAAAAAAAAAACAAGTGTGATGTAAGATAAATTGTTAACGCAACAAATCCAATTAACCGTTTAAAAGGTCAAAAAAATTTAAAAGTATTTAAATTAATACTTAACAAAATTGTACAAAGAAAATTTTGAAATTAATTATTAAACACGTATGAACTTTAATTCTTGAGCGGTAATTTCGTAGTTGCAGAACGGTAGCAATATCTCCAGTTCGCCTGTTAAGCATGCATTAAACATACTCGAAGGTCGTAACAACATCGACGTAAAAGCTAACGAACCCGACAATTTCGAAACTTTAACACTGTTTATGATTTTTGTAATTACTGACAGTGGATGTAATACCTTATCAGGTGTATCTTACAAACGATAAATAGTACTTGCTTAATTTACCGTATACATCTTGATTTACCTTTAAATATCTGTAAAATGAATGAAAATTGGTTGGTAATTTTATACTGTATGAATATTGCAATTTTTTTATAGGAACAGATAATGTAATATGAATAAAAATAAATAAGAAACCGCGTATAATTTAAAAGAAATTGCTGATTGTAGATATAATACTTTATTATAGACAATATTTTTATCGGGCGGGACGCGGATAAAGCTGTTAGGGTGTGCTATTTGTTTAGACTTACTTCACAAAAATCAATACTAAAGGCTACCTGAGAGGTGTAGCCTAATGCTAGATAGCCTATACTATTCCACGTCAATTTGGGAACCATATACAAAAATAATTTTTCAGAATCCTACGGGTAGTTCCAGAGATTAGCATGTTTAAACAAACAAACACACAAACAAAAACTCTTCCGCTTTATTATATTATAGATTGCATTTTTTTGTGTGTTTTAGCAGTTAAATTTTTTTCAATACTATTTCCCAGGTGATAAATAAAAACTACGATATTTAAGATTATTCTACACAACGTGGCTGTTATAATTTCTGGCTGCTACAAGTACCAAGTATTTCTGCGAACGACCTTCTTAAGCCTCTCGGGTTAAACAAATACAAAAAAAACATATGAGTGACTCACGCCCAAACAATTTTTCTTTATATTTTAAGCCCTACGTATTTAAAAGAATTAATTTAAAAAACCGTGTGGTGTCGTGGGTCACCAGATAGCAACGAAGTTCCTTATTATAAAATATTAATTTTAAGTTCTATTCGAGGTATAAAGAAAATAATTATTCGGGTATAAATTTATTTATTATGATTTTTTATAGATAAAAATAAAAAAAACTACTTTATAACACGAAAATATCATAAACCTCATTGGAAAACGTGTAAAACAGCATTTATCGATAACATTTTTATCGAAAATTTTCCTCATTAAGTAATATCACGTCGCATGTGACCGAAGCAGTGCGGCACCCCAGCGGGGGGGTCGATGTCGGTAATTCGACGTCAAAGTAGCCTTGATAAATTATGTATCACCCTAATGGGTTTATTTCTAACGTACTCGGCAATGCATGTATTTAAAATCACTCTGATTTAACTTCGAATGACGTTTCTAGGTTATAACCTAAAAGACTATAATGAATTTATCTGGTTGAATCTATTTATCGGCATGAATATAATTTATTGATTACTCTATTTTAGGTTTTTATTGAAATTTGATGTACTTTACCGTATAGACTAAATGTTTAATTGCCTTTAGTGCTTTGAGCTGTCGGCCATTTTTATAGTGATAGTTTAGATTTAATTATTTAAAAAGTCTGATAGAAACATTTTTCACATTTTTCAGAAACAACATTCTGGGTGATAAGACACGGCAGTTGTCTAAGGTAACCGGTGTAACGGTAGCCGGTGTATATTCAGTAAATAAGCTGGGTGTTAGAGCATGTATATCGGACTTGGTGGCGACCATAACGCACATTAGACATGGTGATAAGAACGTCACTGTGATTATTTTGTAGTTAGCCAGTGTATATGCTACCGAGAGATTTACTGGTGGCATGGTGATAAGACCGACACTGTGATTATTTTTTAGTTAGCCAGTGTATATGCTGCCGAGAGATTTACAGGCGGCATGGTGATAAGACCTTCACTGTGATTATTTTTTAGTTAGCCAGTGTATATGCTGCCGAGAGATTTACAAGCGGCATTGTGATAAGACCGTCACTGTGATTATTTTTTAGTTAGCCAGTGTTTATGCTGCCGAGAGATTTACAGGCGTCATGTGATAAGACCGTCACTGTGATTATTTTTTAGTTAGCCAGTGTATATGCTGCTGAGAGATTTACAGGCGGCATGGTGATAAGACCGTCACTGTGATTATTTTTTAGTTAGCCAGTGTATATGCTGCCGAGAGATTTACAGGCGCCATGGTGATAAGACCGTCACTGTGATTATTTTTTAGTTAGCCAGTGTATATGCTACCGAGAGATTTACTGGTGGCATGGTGATAAGACCGTCACTGTGATTATTTTTTAGTTAGCCAGTGTATATGCTGCCGAGAGATTTACAGGCGGCATGGTGATAAGACCGTCACTGTGATTATTTTTTAGTTAGCCAGTGTTTATGCTGCCGAGAGATTTACAGGCGTCATGTGATAAGACCGTCAGTGTGATTATTTTTTAGTTAGCCAGTGTATATGCTGCTGAGAGATTTACAGGCGGCATGGTGATAAGACCGTCACTGTGATTATTTTTTAGTTAGCCAGTGTATATGCTGCCGAGAGATTTACTGGCGCCATGGTGATAAGACCGTCGCTGTGATTATTTTTTAGTTAGCCAGTGTATATGCTGCTGAGAGATTTACAGGCGGCATGGTGATAAGACCGTCACTGTGATTATTTTTTAGTTAGCCAGTGTGTATGCTGCCGAGAGATTTACAGGCGCCATGGTGATAAGACCGTCACTGTGATTATTTTTTAGTTAGCCAGTGTATATGCTACCGAGAGATTTACTGGTGGCATGGTGATAAGACCGTCACTGTGATTATTTTTTAGATAGCCAGTGTATATGCTGCCGAGAGATTTACAGGCGGCATGGTGATAAGACCGTCACTGTGACTCTTTTTTAGTTAGCGAGTGTATATGCTGCCGAGATATTTATAGGCGGCATGTCAACGACGACCGTCGATGGATTTCCGTTCTCTCAGTGATCGTTTTTGTTTTTGGATTGTGCTGAGCTTACCATCCAGCACAGTTCGTGCACTTTGACGCTTAAAACTAGGACTAATGTTTCTTCTAGATTTAAATGAATAAATAAATAAAAATTACAAAGTATCACCATAATTATTCAACATCATAGTCTTTTAAAGGTAAAATATCAGATTCCTTTTTGTATATCGTAAAATGGGCATTCGTTGTTAAACCGGTTCTACTAAAGGAATTCTAGAGAACTCTAAGGTCAGTCGAAGATGAACATGACCTATTCTGGAATAGATGATAGGCCTAGATCTACGTATTTAAACCATTTACGAATGTAACTGACTTAACTACACTTACAAAATTTGTAGTGTAAAAATCTGTACAGTTCAGAAGAGTAGTATTCGATACTAATATAATTTTCAAAAAAAAAAAAAAATTTAAATTAAATTATCATTCGAAACAAAAATAGGTTTTACCCTTCTAAAAGGTTAAGATTTTTACATAGGGGATTTTGTACGCGCAGCAGTGATGTTAGGAATTTGATTATGCGTTTAATGATGCGATGGTTCAGTAGAAACGTGTACAGACACCGCGTTGATCGACGTGACTTAGAATCCCTACAATAAGCCTGAGTTTTCGGTGAAGGAAAACTGTGATGAAGCCATAGCATGGTGGTAGGTAGTTTTCTAATGCCCTCTATCTAGCCGCCACCCTCAAGTTAAAAATCTGTCGCCAAGCAACTATAGGTGTGTTCCGGCAGCTGCACTTGAGAGCCAGTTTACTACGCTTAGCGTGGTATTATTTTGGACGACATCATCACTTAACATCAGGTGACAATAGAAATAACATAAATTAGTAAATTACATAAAATAAAATTATTTTGATAATTCTAACGTAGTAAATACGGTAGATATTTTGAAATAATTAAATAGAAATTGACAATTGTTAGAATTGTGACAAGTAGAGCGTGTTGGATTCCGTCACGCAACGCGCCGCCTCGCTTCGTCATGTACTGTGCCACAAAACATAAGCGGACGCAAAAAAAAACAGTGCAAACTAGGTATCAAAGTTTAAAAAATGTTTATCATTTAATTAAATCCCAACATTCATTTTTTATACTACACCAACAGTGCCCGCGACTGCGCTCGCGTGGAATACAGAATGCCATCGATCGGGCATACGTGCGATCCGTGCTCGTTTTTTCCGAATTATTAATATTTGCGAGGAACCCAAATTATTTTTCTAAAATAAAACTAGCTTAAGTTATTTCTTATGACATGAGCTATTTGCCAGCGTAAGTTCCATCAAAATAGGTCCAACCACTTCAAAGAATACGCGTAACAAACAGACAGATAGACAGAGAAAAAAAATTAAGAATGAGTCATACTTTCATATGCATTTAGCAAGAGCTGTTATTTTGACATTACAAACAGACAATTCAATTTTATTATATATATATATATATATATATATATATATATATATATATATATATATATATATATATATATATAGGTAGATAACGCTACTACAGCGCCGCGCCGTGCCACTTTTTTTTTTTCTCAGGCCAACGGTGAAAGCAAAATAAGAATTGCGCGTATCTATCATTCGATTTGTGAATAATGGGTATTGACTTCATAAAAAATCAAATGATAAAAACAATTTTCGAAAATTTTCCGAACAGAGTCTCCAAAAAATGAGATCGGACTGACTAATTTTAAACACTACTATAGAGATAATACGAGCGTTATGTAGTCCAACCGACGAGTATGATAAGTTTTTTTAGCACGACATAATCACGGCGCAGTACGACCCAAAAACGATAGCTACCATCGGAAATGTTTATAACTTGGACAGTACAAGTGTCTTCAAGTGTACTTATTAAGTTAAACGTATGCTTGGAAACACATACATTTCCATCTGTTCCATTTTCTTTTTTCTTTTTTGCGGATGTTCTTATTAATGTAACTGTAATTGAATGTACGGCAAGTAATGAAAACGCAACATTTCACCTATCATCCGGTAGGAGACATTATAATTTTTTGGTTAACTAATGCTTTCATAATGATAGCGTTAGATAAAACTGAAGAGGAATATTTGTTTTTAGAAGTTCCTTATACGATATGAAGCAGCAGACAGGCATGGTATCTACCTGATTGTAGGTGAGTACAGCAATAAATAGCCAATTTCAAACAGTACTACACTCTGAACTGAAACCATTCAATAATACGTAGCTTCTCCTGAGGAGTAACTTGGAAGTTCTCGCATGTTAGTGCTTTGCTGCGGCAGAAATAGGTTTCATGGTGATGCTTCCTTAGTCTAGACATTGTACCTACTGATTCTGTTTTTCTTAAGTGCTTAAAACAAAAGAACAATTAAAAAAATAAACCTACAGTTGTTGCTACTTCCTGGTATAGGTATACTGATATTTATATTCAAAATAAATGTAATAATTGCAATGCTTGGTATAAGTATGCATGTATGTCATATTATCAGTAAACACCACTTAATTCTAAAATTATTATTTAGGTTTTACCACAATTATAATAAAGGTTGAAAATGTCAGTGTTGCTTCAAACGCACGCAAAGGTTTCACCACATTTTTTTCATTATTTATAATGTTTCATTTATTAAATTGATGATGATTATTAGTATTAAAATATATAAAGATAAATAAAAACAAATTTGACTATGTATATATTTTACTAAACATCATTTCCGGCCGAAAAAAGATCTTAATCTCAAATCATGCAGATATTTGCGTCGTGCTAGAAACAAAACATTGCATTCGACTTTATAAGAAAAACTTTTAATACAATTTGTGGTGTCGCATAAAGAACTGGCTTACTATTGGATAATCGGTCGTTTCAGATAAACCCCTCGAAACAAAATAAATACTCTATGGACTTAAAAATTAATTCCCAATCTGAAATTTACCATTTTTGTTGCAAAAATTAAACAAAATATTTTTTTACCTTACCGCGAGAAATTCCCAAAGTGGCCATTAAACTTTGTTTACGATACGGGAATAAGGGCAGCTCTTGTCAGGGTGAAAGTCCCGCGGCTGTTTTTTTCTCTCCTAAACCGTTTGTAGTAAAACAATTCCATTACCCAGAAAAAAAGTCCGATTTATATAGCTCGAGTAAGTACCTTTTCTTTTGTTAGCTTGAGTATGTATTTCCTTACTGTACTTTTAACTTTCTCTTCTAAAGAACGTCGTATATTTGTTATTTTTTTTTAATGATTCACTTGAAAGTTTATGTTTATATATATAACTTCTAACAATGATAAATCCCAAGCAATTAATTTATTGTATTTTTTAAATACTTTATAGACTTTAGCGTTTGTCCACAATCTCACTTAATTTTAAGTGAAAATGTGACCCAAGAAGATAACAATACGCTAAGCCTAGTGGGAAAACTAACTCTCAAGTGCAGCTGCCGTAACACACCAACCAATAGGTGCTTGGCGACACTTTTTCAACTGAAGGATGGTAGCTAACCAGACGGGCATTAGAAAACCATGCTATTGGTTTAACCATGTTTCCTTAACCGAAAGCTCGGGCTCAATGCAGGGATTCGAACCCATGTCAGTTGAATGTAAATTTGTATGAGCGTCATTTCTTGAGAAAGTTCCTTCTTGCAGTAAAGGACTAACTTGCAGAAAACATTAAAATAGATTTTGCAGATGAGGCCCTAATGAGGAAGATACTAATGTAAAAAAATTTGGGATAATCCAAAGGCATTGCTCAATTGAAGCATGAAGACAACTGCACTGGTATAAACTACAATAATACGAATCGTCTTTAAAAATAAATTGAAAATTCAGTTCCATTATTCTTTCATTAGTATATCAACTGCGAATACGCGTGAAATTGCTATTTACGCGGTTGATTTAATTAATGTTACATCTACAAGAAACGAAGTTCACGCAACCTCATCTTAATTATTAATACACGCAAATAATTATCACACAGATAATTTGTATTTACACGTTCATTGCGGTACATTTATCTAATTAACAGCATAAATAGCAATTTCACGCGTGCGAATCAATTTACATGCTACTGGAAACAAATGAAAATTTGTAATATAAATTTTCTATTCCGTAATTTCGCCACACTCTTCTACACTCTTGACATATTTTCCTTTAAAAGTATTATCCTTCCAGAAACAATATAACAATGTAACCGAGAAACTGGTTAGTGATGTTTCATTCTCTTACAAATTAATACTCAAAAAATCTTTCTTTGGCGCGTAAGTTAGTACGGAATAGCATGATTTATTTTTGTGAATGTATTTTTATGTTTATATGTACAAAACTAACAAACCATGGCAAGTAGCCAACAAGCTCGTTTGTAAGCTTCGAAGAGTTCTTTCTTTTTCCTCTGATCCGGAAGAAATATTGTTCGTGCATTATAACAATAGACTCGTTACGGTGTTTTATATTTTGTATCGTTCCCACGTTGTTGTGTAATTTTGAAGCAGTGTTCACATAGTCATTTGCTTTAGCCTTTTAGCACATATTTCCTTTTCATTATTCTTCAAACATTTTTGCAAATTTTATGTGCTGGCAAGCTTTTTTACCTTGCCAATTTGATGCAAATGGACCAATATTGTTTTGACGCTAACGTCGAAAGCTGCTGCTAATTCAGCCGTAGATTGTGTATCATAAGCTTCCACAATCGCCTTTAATTCGTCATTGTCGACCAAAGTCTTCGGACGACCGCGAGGTTCATTTTTCAGGTCGAAATTCCCAGAACGGAAGCGAGCAAACCAATAACAGGTGGTGCGTTGATTTGTAGTGTTAGTTCCGTAAACGTCGTTGATGTTTCGTGCCGCTTGTGCCACGTTACTGCCACAACGGTACTCATATTCCATAATTACTCGAATTTTTAACGTATCCATGATGACAAAAAAGATTTAAATGCGATGAAAATGTAACAATAATCAATAAACAAAGTACTACTTTTGGAAAAAGTTTCCATGTATTTGAAATAAAATTAATTTGAAATTAGAATTCTTAGCCAACCAAAAAATATTTTGATTTGAAATGGCCAGTACTGCAGAACGGCAATTTCATAGGTAAAGACCTATTATATATGTACATATAATACACCTTGGTTTTATTTTCACACGTTACTAACTTGCTTGATAGGATTATTCAATGCATCGATAATCGAGTCCCAGACGTTCAAAAAGAATTGAACTCACAGCAGTTATCCAACTCGGTCGATGTGTCGTATTTCCATGTATGAAAGTAAAAGTGTTACGCAGCGTTTCTATAGACTTATGCAATGAAACGGTGTAAGTACTTTTAATGTCGCTCAATACGGTGTATGGTATCAAATACAAGGAAATTTATTTTTGTTTCATTGTGTCATTTTTTATCATTTCATTACAATTACTGATTAGTGAGAATGTAGTAAAAGGTAACATAGAAAGGACGGCTTAATGGCAGATTAGAGAAGTCAACGGACTGAAAACAAATTTAGTCTTCTTTATACAAATGTCTTAATACTATCTGATCTATGCGAATAATTCGCAAATTATAGAATGGAAAGAATCTGCCATGTTTGTTAAACAGATTGTTAATAAATGGCACCTCATGCATCTTCGTTAAATATATTTTCATTAGAAATGCAAGAGATAACTAATTAATTTTCAACTATTTGTCTATTTTTTGCCAATAGAGGAGAAAATAAGCTTTAAAATGATGTGTACATCATAAATGTTGATGAACAATTAAGAGAGATATATCGTTGTCACAAAAACACCTTTGGAAATAATATATCGCTTTACCATTATACTAAATAGTACACGTAGTAGCAAATTGAAATGCAATCCGCTTTTAAGTAACAACACGATCGTTCGAATTCACTCATAATTAGTAGATAGTCTATGAAAAATAAATTTGAATAGGTCACAGTGATGCTGTTCTATTCTATTTTCTCTTTAAACCTGTAAAGATTTCGCTGTCAAACCTTATTTTAAACACACCTACTATTTCCCACAAACAGTAATATATCGAAATCATTATATGAGCGTTGATTTATTAAACTTTCTATAAATAAATATCAGTAGCCTACATGCAGGAAATTGTTTCAAAAAGATCAATCCGCCACTCCATTCATGATCAACAAGGAACCTTTGCGAATATTATTCAAGAATCGAATCGAAAGCCCTACATCTGTCAGTGTTCTGACGCAACCGGTTGCTACGCGCAGTGAAAATGTCAACCGGACCACAACAAGTCCAGCAGTGCGTAGGTATAGCAACTTTACTAGATTTTTATGAGTGCTGTAAGTTCTAATATATGTATTGTTTTGTTCGAGTCAAATCGCTTTGTGTGCTAAGTAATTTTGCAACGAGAACTATGATACCATCTAAAGATACGGTAGTAAATAGTAATATGATAAAAAAGAAAATTGGAACTAAATCTTTATTTTCATACTTTATAGATTTAGCATTGATTGACTACAAACTTACTTGGTATTCTTGAGTGGCTTTGTGTCCTAAGATTGTTGCACGATAAACTTATAGAGGAACTGGCCATCAAATACTGAACATACTTATAAGTGTTTGGTACCAGACTTTCAACTAGAGTGTGATAGATAGACAGACGGGGAATAGAAAAGATTACCGAGTCATAATTGTTGTGAAATATAGCTGCTTAAAATGTCTCAGCGGTAGCATATTCGAACATCAGCTCGATCAACGTGAGTTCGAATCCCTGCAATAAGCTTGAGCAGGGAATTTTGTAATGCATGGCTAGCTAGCTAGCGTGTTAATATCTTGAGCCACATCGTCACTTAACATCAGGTGCGATTTTAGCCAAACGCTAACCTTATAACGAATTTAAAAAAGATTTGCCATCTGACTATCTAGTCAAATTGTAGTTTTCAACCTTAGCAGTCAGAAGTAATCATTACGAACATTTCGTTTATGTTTGGACGCTTACGCCCACCATGTAATAAATCTTACTTGTTTTCCGCATTTCAATAACGAAAAAAATACATTATAGATTGATCGTAACATATGTTTTTTTTTATAAAACACAGACCAGTAACTCGAATGAGTCAGTCGCGGATTTTATGTTGACGCCTTAGTTAACGAGGTATGTGGCGCTTTTCCTTTAAAGTCAATAACTTCTTCCATGATACATAATGGCACGCTGTTCCGTATTGTAAAAGCGGATATAACGTGACAGATAAGTTTTATTTTTTATAATTAACAAACATTATACTTGGATGTAAGTGACGTGACAGGTTCCCTGTGATATGACATATTCAGTGACGTAATCAATAAAATTGAACTTATTTCGTTTATTATGTATACTAATGTTGAGGACAGATGAGCTTAAGTCGCCTCACAGTAAAATTAGTAGTAATCCCTAAGAGTTTGTGCGTATGCACCCATGTGTTTTATTATAACTCTTATACAAATCTTTTATACGACGCTTTACTGTATATGGTTCGATATATACCAACCTTATACGTTTAGAAATGCTTACTATCGACGCTAGATATATCGCTAGATAGCTATCGATGATAGATACTATTCAATGCTAGAATAGTTATCCTATTTTGCAATTTATGGTCGAGTTTAGTGTATTAGTAGAGAGAGTAGAGTATAGAGTTATGAGTAATTTACCATGTACTAGTTATAAGTATCCGGACGGTTTAAATATGTTGCCAAATTGTATGAGCGGCACAGCTCGTAATTATCAGTTCAGCCTAGGACGATGGTCCGATTGTAAAGGCTTCTATATTTTGTCTAGTCCACATTGAAGAAGTTTTGAAGGTGTTATTATTGACCTCAACAACTAATATTATAAAGTTCAAGAGCTTGTTTGTTTATTACATTTATATTTTAGCATATACAGTAGGGTTACTTTTTAAGTTAAAGAATATAAAAAATACTACGTACTTAATTGATAATATGTGTTATATTTAATATTTTAAATGGCTCTACAACCAGTACGGAAGGCACTTTCCCTTAGATAAGAACTGGCAACAAATTGTAGGGGTGGCTCTTTTAAAAAAATCTATTTACAGTAACAATTATCAGTCACCAACTACCAGTCAGATTTGGAAAAAGCTTTTCTACATTTCATACTTATTTATTGAGGCAGGTTAAAGGCTATTCATATAGCCCGTTTGAAGTCATCTTCACGCTGCGACTCTAAAATGCAGAGCAGTAATAAACGTCAAAGTACGAAAAGTAAGAATAACCATAGGCTAGAAGTGTGCGCTGGCGGCGGCGCTGTTGGTGAGTCGGTGTAATAACACTGTTTAACACAGGTAAAACTGTGGGGCACAACTAGTTATAATATGTCACTTCAAACTTTCTTTAGGAAAGTACAAAATTTTGTTAATATATTTTCTATATTCATATAGAATAATATCATTCAAATTTAAATTATTGTTTATATTTATTTTTTATTTATTTATTATTTATATCATTGTTAATTATATAGGTATGTGAAAATGGTAGAGACATTTTCACATACCTATCTTAATTACTGTTTATTACAGTTTGTATGTACTACGTACTTTTGCTACGAGATAATTAAAGTCATATTTAAATATTAATTATAAATTGGTTAATACTAATAAATTATGTAATTAACAATGACACAAATAAGTAACGTTCTCTCGATACGTGAAATACAATTCTTAGAGGTCAAATAACAGCAATAAATAATGTAATATTAACTTAATTTAATATGCAGAAGTATTTTTAATAATACTTGACTTTGGTCAACCATATTGAAGAACCCGCGTAAACAAGTTTGACTCTATCTAAATGCAGATATATTGATTATAAATAGGTAATAAAAAATAAACAAATAGAAAAAAACATTTAAACATACATATAAAAGTAAAAAATAATACGTAATTAATTAGTATATTTACGTAATTGTATAAAAAATATATTTGAACAGTGTTAGCGACTTTGAATGTCACAGTATATTGCAAGACGTCAGTTCAGTAAGTTTATTCTAAATAAACCAGAATTTTCAAAGACGGATAATAGCTTAATAAAGTCTTAGCATGGTAGTTGGGCATTTTCCAGTACAATTGATTAGGCGGCGACTGCATCAGAGACCATTGCTTTAGGCTGATAAAGATGTTATCACAAAATTAAATAACATTTTATTCAGATAAGAAAACATTAAGGATATGGATACGCCATGTTGGAAGAAGTCACTCTTATGTATGCGACGTTAAAATTTATCCCACAAAAAAAAACAGGTATTAATTTTTAATGTGAACGGGAAATATTAATGGCTTTTCCTGTGAACCAGTGCCACCAATGACACTATAACCGGCAGCTGCTACAAGCGATTTGTGGTTTATTAATGTATGTATAAAATATGGTACAAATCAAGTCTTTGGAATAGTAGGTACTTATATGTAAATTATTATATTGAATATTCTAACTTTCCGGCCAAGGGTTGAATTTGTACTGTATTTTTATTTTAACTGAATTTGTTGGGTGGTATGTCTATTATTCTCATACATAAATCAACATTTTGTGAAAACTATGTACGTAATTTATATGAAAAACATTGCGGACAGAATGTTTGAATTGAATAAAGCGCACTTCTTAACTGCTTGGTGTTAAAATTACCAGGCTATTAGAACTGACTCTGAAATAGGCCACATAGTATAAATGTGACCCGAAAAATAGGATTTCCCATACAAATTTAGTTATCCCCTTTCTATACCTAGGAGTTGAATTAAAAAAAAAAGCCCATATGCCAGTTTCGTTTATTAGGTATATTCTATCATGTTATTTTAGTAGGGAGAATAACAATGGTTCCATTCACAAAACACGTCATTGTGACTCGGTTCGATCGGTAGCATTCCGGGATCTGCTATATGTATATCCAGCTATATTGTCATATTTTTATACAACTGAGGTGGCAAAGAAGCGTATGTCCGTCGTAATGGTTACCGTACGTTATGGACGCTAACAAAACCAGAGGTATCACTAGCAGATTTCTGACCTTAAACCCGCCTTCCCCAAGAAGCTCTGGAAACTCTACTCACCGCAGGAACACAACACAACGTTCTCCTATTGGTGGGGAGGTATTTCATCAATGAGGCTAATCCACGTAGAGAGAGATCTCGAAAGAGTTACATCTAAAGGCTGGTCTAATGACGCTGTCATGAACATCTCTAGACGGTCGGTTCATGTATTTTACTTGCATTGACTTTCACGAACTTAATAATAAATATACCTATTGTCAATAACAGGTGCAAGTTATATAAAACACATAAGAAACGGTTATGTGAAAATTACCATAAATTATCCTTGTCGTACAACAAGAGAACCCGAAAATAATCTCGAAGATTGTCAAAGAATGAGAACCGTTTCGGGTTCACAGAGGTCGGGGTCAACGTACCGTCCGATGGCCTCCATGAAGGATCGTTTTGAGAATCCTTTGAGCCTACCGAGCATTTTAGTCTCAACGACTTTATATCGTATAGTAAATCATAATAACTTAAAACTAAACAAGTATGAAACTTCTTAGAGTAAAAATATTGACAATACTTAATGACATTGAGTTAAATATAAATTGTACATTTGCTGAGTGGTAAGACTCGACATTTGTATCCGACTTGGTCGCGACCACTGTGGACATGTTGATAAAACCGCCACAAAACCCACTTATCGTTTTTCACATTTTGAGATTGGCCAGTGCATATTGCATTTACCGAAAGTCTTGCAAACTAGTAGTATAAGAGCAATGACGGCGATGGATTGCCGATCTCTCGCAGTTCACCATTTTTTTTGTATTGTATTATACTTACCACCAGGCATAATGCCGTCGCTATGTCGTGATATGACAAAAAGCACTCGAATGTTTCCTGAAATGTTATTTCGACTTCCTACTACATAGTTGTTCCATCTAAATACTAAAGCATTGATTCCCAAAGTAGTCTATATTGCTCCCAAGGTTTAACTCTTAATGGAGCCAGTCATTTTTAGATGCTAGACTGACATTACCACTATGAATGACGCTCGCCACAGACTTTATTGTTTCTGTGTTTAGAATGGGAAGGGTTCTATTTTTAGAATATTGTTTGTCGGATCACGAAATCGAAGCGACAAGCTTTGAATTTTTGAGTGAACTATTGTGTTTTTAGTACCTACAGATAGATATACTCGATGTTTTAAGTACATTCTAGACGATTCCAGACATTTAGAGCATCGTTTTTTTTTAGTTTTACTTAGATTGTCAGGATATTAAAAAAAAGTTCATTATTTTAGGACTAGTTATTTTCCGTGTTTATATCTTTTGTTGAAGTGGTTATTTTTTAAACGAACACTAACGAAAGCCTTTCTCACTACGACAGCAGCATAAAATCGTAATGATATCGTATCGGACGTTATAATTAACATCGAAGTTCCGTGAATGCGTCATAAGTAAAGCTTTTTACATTCTCACTCGTCGTAAACGAAGCGAACAGAATGGACCTTCAGAGTGGATTTCGTTTTAAATTCTGTAGACCACAACTCATTTTGTGGTCGGAGTTGGGAAACTTTTCAATCAAAAGTTTTTAAATATTATCGGCGTTGTCGATCACCACGACAGACTTGAACAGAATTTATTGAGTTTATTTTCGTTCAGTTTGACGCACTTTCGGTATACAACTTGGTTACTAGTTATTTTAAATAAAAATCTGTGGAAACAACTAGACCGATGTAATTATAAAAGCCAAAAAGTTTCTAACAAAAACTGAAGTTCAAACCAAGTTTCACGCATGGTTAAGTACTAAATTCATAATGTATTTCATAACAGAAAGTAAAAGACAATATATTTTTTACTTTACAGATTTTTTACATTTGAACACAATTTCACCTAACGTTTTTTTTTATTGTATTATAGGAGTGCTCTTGGCCTCGATCACACTTGATGGTAAGTTAAGATGAGGCCGACGATGGATCTCGCATACCTATCAAATGCCTGTTCTCGCTTCGCTTGAATACTCCCAAGTTATAGGTGGGCGGGAAGACAGACGCCGAGAGTGAGTTCCACTCCTTAGCCGTTCGCATAATGAAAGACGAAGCAAAATGCTTGGTCCAGAGTGAAATACCGCCTAACCTTGACGAGGATCCCCAATTTCCTGGCAGCTGTTCTCGCTTTTAACTCAATCGAGCGCCCAAAGTGGAGATGAGGCGTTAGTTAAGGTCGTGCCTAGTGGGGAAATCGGCTCTGAAGCGCAGCTAACATACCTATAGGTGCGACAGATTTTCAACTTGAGCGATGTAGCTCACCAAGCGGATATTAGACATGAGCAACCACAATGATATGGTTCATCACGATGATTTCCTTCAATATCAGTTAACAGCAGGAGGCTTTTGGTCAAACGTTAAATCTTTAAACAAAACAAAAGTTTATATACACAGTTTTGCAACAACTACACAATTAATTTATAATATCTACAAACGATATGATGAAAAACTAATATAATGTAGAAGAAAAGTTAGTTAACTAATTTTATAACAAAATATAAATATAACCGTGTGGCTATTTTTATGTGCTTTAAATTCAGGAAAGAACCAATTGACAAAATGTACGTTACCCTTGTGTCTGCTGGGGACTTTATAAATGTTCCACGTAATGTATGACTAATGTTATAAAGCTCACGAGATTGTTTGTTTGATTGTTTCAAAACGCTAATCTCTGGAACTACCAGTCAGTTTTCGGTTCTCATCAGATCAAGTTCAGAGTAAACTATTTATTAAGGAAAGTCATAAGCTATATAACTTCACGTTAAGACCCTAAGGAGCGAAGCAGTGATAAACGTCATGCAATCAGGAAAGCTGTAGGCAAATAAGATAATTGAGATACAAGACAAGTGAGACTCAAGCGTTAGCGGCGGTGCGGTGGAGAGTTATTCGAGTAAATTTAACATGTGTAAAACCGTGTGGCCCATCTAGTTTTGTAATAAAATAAACATATGACTTTTTTAAACATGTAAAACCTATTCGTTTAAACTATCGCGTCCTTGAAAAAGAAATCACAGAATAAACATACTTTCTTTTTTTTACGCACTCGGTCAGTGTGGCACGACTAAGAACGTTTCGACGTTTTCTTTCTAAAATTTAGCTTATACAATCAATAAATACTTATTTTGAAAACACAAGCATGTGTTCTAGGCATCCAATTTTGAACTATTGTCTTCGTAAGAAATTATTATTATCATTTGTTTATCATACATACACATACATAAATAACGCCTCTTTCCCAACGGGGTAGGCAAAGACCACTTTTATCTATCACCGTATATCAAATAACATTGTACGATGTTATTATTTAATATTAGTATAGGTAGTTATCTAGATCACGGATGTTACGGATCTCGATACACATATCTTAAGAGTATTTGATCGGTTTCGGTTATGTATTATGAAAATATTTCTGATATCCGTTGCATAGTTTTGAACAACTACAGTTATTTAGAATCGTGTTTAGAAGAACAATAGGTATTATTTGAATACATATTTATAGGTGAAAAATATTAACTTTATTTTGGATAATTATTAGTTAAATTTTTAGTAATTTTTGGTATTCGACAACGTCTCAACATTCAAATCCTAAATTATTGTAATTATATGGGATACGGTTACGATTTTGGATATTATTTATTTCGGATATCCTATATACTTCCGGTTACAGTTACGAAGTTCCATAATACTCCTGATATAGATTTAAAGCTAACTAGATTAAATAAAATACCGATATTCAAAAATATTAAAACAGAACGGAAAAATAAGGCAATAATTAAACCATCATAAAAAAACATAATTATCAAAATAATTTATCTTATTACTCTAAATAAAACTATTTATTTAAGGTCATGGACTCTTTCAAATCGTTATTAGGCGTAATTTCAAAATATTTTTTTGTCTTTAAATTACTTTTATATATATCTATGCATATTATAAAACTCAACGTCTCTCTGTCTGACTGTCGTTTGTGCTCTTTTCACGCGAAAACAACTTATCCGATTTTCATGGTTTTTCTTTTAATTCATAGATATATTATCTGGTCAGGTTATATAGGATATATTTTGTTACATAAACAAACGAAATAAGCAGTGACGATAATGGGGAATAAACTCGGTAAAGAGACGTTTTTGGGGCGATTAAATGGCTTACGCTGAGTAAACCATAAGAGATATATCAAATTAGAATACTATTGAATTGTAGACCTTAAACAGACCCTCAAATAGTCAGTTATAGCATATATTATCTATCTTCTAAGGAGCACTCACATTAAGTAAGCATTTTTGTCTTTCGTCTGCACGACTCGCGCGTGCACTCGACTGACGGCATTCAGTAGTCCATGCGAGCGGAACCGCGAGCACAACTAGTCTGTTATTAATAACAATAAGTAAGAGGAAGTATGAAGACAGCACTAGTGACAGAAAAGTTAAAGAGTGACACGTTAGCGTGATATGTGCATGTCATGAGGAGGGATTAAAGTCATATAAATAGATGAATTTTAACTATGAAGTAGAAAGACCGAATAGAGGAACACCGAAGAATTTATGGATGAATTATGTGAAGAATGATGCGAGTAAAAATTTATGAATACTGAAATAAAAGTTGATACAGAATAGTGGAAGAGGAAAACATGTTATCCTGACTAACTTAGAGGGATAATAGCAAAAAGAAGGTTTTAAAATATAAGAATGGTATAATGCTATAATTTTCCCATTTTTTTATGGTACGACAAGTAAAAATCTCAGGCCTTTAGGTTTCCTGATGATGCAATGCAATGAAGTAATGATGGCTCAGTGGTAGCCTGTACGACTTCGCGTCGATTGACGTGAGTTCGAATCCCATCAATGAGCCCGAGCTTTCGGTGAAGGAAAATATCGTGAGAAAACCATAGTATGGTGGTAGGGCTTTTTCTAATTCCCGCCTGGCTAGCTACCATCCTCAAGTTGAAAATCTGTCGCCAAGCACCAATAGGTGTGTTCCGGCAGCTGCACTTGAGAGCCAGTCTTCGACTAGGTTTAGCGTGTTATCATCTTGGGCCACATCGTAATCTATAACGTAATCTACAACTATAACGATAAAAAAAAGAAATAAATCCCTTTCTCTAAGTTGCCAATTACTACTTTTGTAGATCTAATAAGTTATATCAAAACTCTTTAATAAACCTTACACCTGCCAAGATCAATTAACTTGTAATTACCGTCGCTTCCATCAAAAACCTTATAAATTCTCTTTAATTGACCTATTTAGGAAGTAATTGGAGTAAAGTAAATTAGGTATAATTGGAAAATGCCTTGATTACTACACCGTAACAAAATAATTTAGGGGAAAGGGGAAGATTTTAATATCAGTAATTATTTGTAGATAATTCAAACGATGGTAACTTTATTATTGTGTGAGTTGTCTAGATTTTGTTTGATCTTTTTTGTGTTATTATAGTACTAAAATAACGATCTTACTCTATCGTTTAAACTTAATAAACTAGTATTAGGTTCTTACATATAAAATTGGCGTTTTGTTGAACTGACCAACTTGATCTCAAATATCTGGCGTTTGGTTAGGAACTCCAAATTCAAATTTATTTCGAATTTAGGCTTGTGTACATATTTGTGTTTCGAATTTAGTGATTCATTTATTATCGCACGATTTGATTTTTCTTTGACCAAGTTCTTTTCACAAAATGAAACCAAATCCTATCACAAGCGAAAGTTGACTCATAAAAAGGTACTGGTGAGTATTTGGTGGACCAGTTCTGATGTCATATACTGCAGTTTGCTAAGATCTGTCCAAACGATAACAGCAGATCTCTATTGTCAACAATTGCAAAACCATGATGGAAACGCTAGCCGTTATAGAACCGTGATTGGTCAAACTCTCTAGCCCACTGCTACTTCAGGACAACGCTAGAGTCCATACTTGACGGCTTGACGCTAAATTTGAGGAACTGCGGTTGTAATGTCTTCGACGCCCACCATACTCCCCGAACCTTGCTCCAACAGATTACCACTTTTTTTAATATGAACAATTTCTTGCAAGACAAATAATTCAATTTCCATAAGGTTGTCCAAACCGCATTCAAAGATTTTACTGATTGGCTCCAACAATTTTTTCAGCAATGGAATCAATGAACTACTTGTAAAATGGCGAAAGTGCATAGATAATAATGGTACATGCTTCTATAGATTACATGGATCATTTCATTTACTTTTTCCATATAAAATGCTAATTTCATATGTAAGGACCTTATTATATACCAAGTATGAACAATATCCGTCGATGTTATCGATATTGAGCTTGAAAACATCGATGTTAAGTTTCTTAAAACATCTATACATCGATATTTTCATTCTTGTGTATTGTAAATAAAGTTCGAGGATCCGATAAAATATAAACAAAATCAAACTGTATATATATTTATAATTATAATATATCATAAATAAGATAAATTTTGCAGTATACTTCAAAGATAATTGCGTTAAGAAAGCTGGCATGATGTGGCGGTGCAGCGATACGCGGCGCGGAGAAAGTTCTACGTCGCAAATTTAACCAGGCCAACGTTTATTTGGTGAAATTGTAACAAATTCTCCGTTTCGAATTGATATCGGTAGTACGTACGTAGTTGGACTATATTCTATGTAAAAGAAAAAAGTCATTAAATATGCAATATTATTGTAGATCCTTATTTGATTTTGAACTTACTAAAATAAATAAAGAGAAGTGTTCTTTGTGTTATAAAATTGTTACAAAAAATAATAAAAGGAATAGATTTGCGTCATTATTACATTTTTATGGTATCTAAACACTCTATCAGTGAGCCATTATTGCTCTATGCTTGTGGACTTGTATCACAGACTATTAATCGTCTGATAGCTTGAGAGAGAATGCTTTAGGACTTCTTTCGATCTGACTATATTGTTAGCCATGAGCCCTGAACCCTGAAGCCCCAGACTGATTTACATCTTCACAAGGCTTGTCAGGCTGTATATAATGCGGGCAGTCAAAGTGCACATCGGTAGCTATCGCCCCCCGTCAATAATGCAGGTTGTTAGTACGGTTTCAACAATTCACATCGACAAATATCTAACAATACATTAGTAAATATCTCTCAGATACTCTTTTGGTAAATATGATATTTAAAAATAAATAAAAATGATGTATTAAACAGACATAGTACATTGTTCTTGACGTTGATGACATAACTTGACTTATGTCACAAAATAAATATCTTAGTACCCTGAGAATCGAGATAGAACACTTCGTGTACCAGTGCATTTTGTAAATTTCTTGCCTAGTGAGTAATGAGTCATTGTGAATTATTTTAAAAACGACACGCAATCGTTTACCAACGGAACAAGGTGTGGCTTTGACAATAATTAATATTATACAACCTCTAACAAGTTTGGCAAACGAGTTTCCGATTATATTGACTGTAATAGACATTTGATGTGACTGTCATATATCGTTCGGTAGTTCTATGGGAGTAATTATATTTTAAACTAGCTGTGCCCGCGGCTTCGCTCGCGTGTACTACAGAATGCCGTCGATCGAGCGCACGCGCGAATCCTGCTACTACTTTCAAAAGACGGAAGACATAAGTTCTTGTTTTGGATGACAGTTAAAAGATAGATGATAATATATGCTATGCCAAACTTTTATGTAGATCTTTTTAAGATCTACAATTGCGTAGAACATTAATTAAATATATCTCGTATGGTTCGGTATGGAAATTTGTATTTTGAGGCAATGATGTCTTAGTGATAGCGTCGATCGACGTGAGTTCGAATGAGCCTGAAATTTTTGATGGAACTATTGCTTGGTTGTGGCATTTTACATTTTTCAAGTAGAAAATCTGGTACCAAGCATCTACAGGTGTGTTCGACAGTTATACTTGAGAGCCATTCCCCCAGTCTCCCCACTAGGCTTTCCGATTCTTTTTAACACGCCACGTGTGACAGAACTAACAGCGTTAGTCATTCGTAAAAAGTAAATATCTTTTGTTTTTCTATAATACATTATGGATCAGTTATATTTTATATGTTATTAAAAACTATAATTATTCAACCTTAAGCTTATTGTACACGGGTTGTGTTATTTAATAGTTTTTATTAAAATTATAATTTACTTTCAAAGTGTGGTTTCGATATAGTGCATGATATCACCGATTTAAACAAGATTCGTTAAAACGAAATTCAAAAACAAAGAAATAGCTCATTTAACACCCAATTTAAGGATTGTTACGTCTATCAGATAATAAATTCAAATTAGGAAAAAACTAATAGAATATATCGGTTTTTATTTAAATCAGTCACGAATTGGAACCTGTTTAAACTCATAAATTATGGGATAAAACATATAGTTTTAAAAGAAAATTTAAAATTCACTGTTTCTAATTAAAAATCGTGATGCACTCCACAGATTCATGTTTTTGAAATGATGAACTTGGATTTTATGTAAGAAAATGTTTTATTGAAACGAGTTTTTATATATCATATAATTCTCGGATACGTAAATCATTTTAGATTTATTACATTAACGTAAATAGCGCGTATATAGTCGAAATATGTTTTCTATAACTATATTATTACTAATAAAAATAGGGGTAGTCTACAAAACACAATAGAATTATGGGAAATTAAGAAGACCCATATGAACAAAAGATACACGCCGATGAACTAAAAGTACTGAGGTGGGCGGGGTGTGTAGCCCGACTTCAAATAGTAGATACCTAATGTATACTGGTATAATACCTAATCTATACTATAGTTAATCTTTATACCTAATATGAAGAGGTAAAGTTTGTACGTTTGTAGGAGATAATTTCTGAAATTACTGATCCGATACTAAAAAATCTTAAACTTCTTAGTTTTTTTTTTTTTTCGAACTGACTATACTGTTAGCCTTAGGGGCTCTGGAGCCTTTACGGCTTTTACAGCTTTACCGGGCTTGGTAAAACTAAGAGGCAGCCACATACATGCTAGAGGTTTTTTTTTTTTTTTTTATTATAATTAAGTAGAAGTCAAGGGCGTTTCTTAGGATATAATATAAACGTCGCAGCTTTAAAATCGCGGACAAAATAACTAAAAACCTCAGATGGTTCCATGTGGTTGTTTAATGTAAATAGAGTATCAAGACAGATTAACTTGGCGCAAAAATGTAAGCAGACCCGACTTCAAATAATGGGATAAGGGACGGCCAAAGATGATTTTATTAGACAAACTGAAAAGTGACTACAAACTGTCATGTTTTGTAGTTTCAAACGCCTTCAGTTATCTATAGAAATGGAAACTTTTTTAGAGTTTTCTCTTGAATTCACCTTTCGTTTTATTTTCTCGAATTTATGTTTTCGCAAGATCTTAGCATATTGATTTACTTAGAATTGTTTTTAAAGAAGAAATAACTATAGTACAGTAAATCAAAGGTATTTAATGTTGGTAGCGTATTTCGATGAATTTAATGGGATTGCCGTCATTTTACTACGGTCTTATTGGACGTACAATATAATAGATAGTTCCTCACTTGATTCTTACAGTAAGAATCTTCAACAAGGTAGATTTGTTGTGAAATAAAGAAAGAAAGCTGGTGGAAGCTGGAAGTTTTGTGTACAACATCATATCGTTTATTATCGAAAGTTGTAAGCTCATTTTAAGCTTTCAACCTACTTGATATAAAGTATCCGAGCGTGCTAATAGGTACTGACAGGCCTCGTAGCACAGTGGTGATAAACCCTACTATTAAGTCCTAGGGTCTCAGGTTCGATCCCGGTACATGATTCACTTTAGTGAGATGAACAAGCCTGGATCTTGATTATCTGTTTGGGTGTTTGTGCCCAACTGAGTTATTAAATATCTCTTCAAGATTGTGACAAATAAATTTTATATTTAATCAACACTTATATCTAAGAACTTAAAACATTAAGTTTCTTTGTAAGAACTGTCAAACTATAAAAATGATCTCTCAATTATATACAATCTATCAATAGGTTCTTAATAAAACTGCTACATGCCAAGAGGTAACCATGCGTACAAAATTATTTATCAGCAGTTTCTTTGTGACAGGTTACTTAGTTGTCTTTGATATTATCGACTTTATCACCTCAATGATAAGGTTGGTAATTGTTTATTTTAATTGAATAATGTATTAACGCAACGTGTTGCCCAACGGTGGTCAACGCTTATGGGTGTACAGTGAGGCCACAATGTCCGTTAGTGTTATGCAATTTGGCCGAGTTCGCTGTTTCGTCTATTGTACAATCACGACTTTTTTATTATAGAGGAGTAAGTAGACACATTCATTTTATCAGAAACACTGGAATATTTTTTTTTTTCTGTAAATCGACTTCCAGGATTTTGATACACGAACGTTATAACCTCTAATTATTATTGCTTTAAGGCGTTTCTTGTAGCAATGGCATACCTCCCTTAGTTATACATCAAAGCAATGATTGAAATATAATTTTAAAACGTTTGTTCTTCGTTATTGACCTAAAATAGACAAATGTCAAACAGTATCCTTAATAATACATCTCTAACAAGAAATATTAAACAAAAAATTACATGTACGGAGAGAACGAGAACTACAGATTAATTAATATAGATTATAACAAATCACAATAATTAACGAAACCCGCTTTTCTTTTTTTCAACGAACTCTTTATAGAAATTAAATTACGCACCATGTTCCATGATTAAGATACACTAAGTACAAGATGGCGGACATACCTGCAAAAATAAAAACACAAAATAAGTTTCATATAATAAAGTAAATATATATGGCGATTTCTTATGTTAATTTGATTTAACATCAAGGATTGTTAAATATGGTTACCAAACTTATGCTATGTATAGCTATCTAATACAAACATTTACTTTATAATAATTTTATAATCAAAACCAAGCTCTAGTGCCGTTATCTAAGGATAAAACAGGGGAATATATTTGGATGGATTAAACTTCGAAGCAGCGCAGCCTTTTTTCGAATCAATACGCTGTTGGCCTGAAGAGTCTTCACAGCTTCTTAAGGCTTGGGGCGAGCGCAGAAGGCACTCAGCCGAAAATGTGACAATTTGCGCAAGGGTGCCATCACAATCCTTCTAATGTAGCAAACACCGAGCACTTACCGATTCTTGTAACATGTCTAAGGTTTCAATAAAATATATTATTAGTTTAAAATAATTTAGTTACCGATACTTTTGAAGCTCTCAATCAATCTTAAACAAAATCCAACGCTAAACAAAGTCAAGACAAATTAAACAATATCCAAATTAAAATATGCAAAGTATTTGGAAGTAAATAGTCGACGTTACTTCCCAAAACATAATTTACTGAACCAATAGCGGATGTGATGTAAGTTGTTTGAGTCGTTCTAGGTCAGTCTAGTGAAGGTAATGCCGAAAGAACATTTATGTATACACTAAAAGGCCATTTTCAAATAAGACATATATTTTTTTTGAAGTAAAACTTCTTTAGGCGCGACTAGGAGGTAACTGGACGACAATGCAACGGAAGTCCGTTGGTAACAGTCAGGGTGGTGGTGGCCGTCGGAGTGGTGGTGACCGTCAGGGTGGTGGTGACCGTCGGAGTGGTGGTGACCGTCGGAGTGGTGGTGACCGTCGGGATAGTGGTGACCGTTGGGACGGTGGTGGCAGTAGGAATAGTATATAAATAGTCTAGTAAACAAGTTTCATAACGTGTTCATTCTTGTTACCGCGAATTCTTGAAATTTATAGACTGCTATGGAATAAATTCTCATATGATGTTTTTATTTTTAAATTAATCGCCATCTCTTATAACGCCAAAAAGTTTTACTTTAATCGCGTGTGACGGTTACACGCTTTTAAATTTGTTTTTAATGTGTTAACATTTATAATGGACAATGAAGATAAATAAGTAATGCTCAATGATGTATATTTATTTCTAAAATATTGAGAAGAATTATTAAATAACTAGGTGATCCGTATTAATATTTCGCAAATTATATAATGTAAACAGTCTAATAGCTGTCATGTTAGTTAAAGAGATGGTTAATAGATGGCGCTTTGAATATACTTTCCTTAGCATCAACAGACGACATTACTAATTTTTTTTTTTAATTATTGTTTCGTCGGTACTGGGGAGTATCATTTTAAAATGATGTTTGAATCTTGAGATTATGATCAACATATGGGCGTTGTCAGAAAAAGACACCTCTGAGATATTATATGATTTATAAACTCGTGACTATGGTAAAAGCCCTCGACATTCGTCTATTCGTTTGTAAAAACCAACTTACCCGACGTTCTAAAATAAAAACTAAAATATAGCTGCCAAAAATCCTAATTTATTTGTTAGCTATTCGAATTACCATTACATAAGCCACATTTAATAAAGTAATAAAAATGTCACAAAAAAAAATGGAATATTTTTCTTTATAAAGTCGCAAAGCACATACATCCAGTGTCCTTACCAAGACTGGCCGGCCTTGCCAGGCGCATGCGTCTAGCTTTCAAAACTCCGTTACTCAACCACAATCGGCGACCAATGCCAAAGCAACATGAAATGTCCTATCCAACATATCTCAAATAGACAGAGACCATAATAAAATGGGCAATTAATGTCCAAAATAAAAAGATCTCTGCGAAAATTTAGATCAACGTTTATAAATAAAGAACGATGGACAATGAGGGAGTTCATTTAAATTGGTCATCGGTAGAGGTTTCGAGATTAGTTACATTCGATTTTAAAATTCGTAGATGAATTATTGACCGATAACAATGAATGGGTTATGCAAAACTTTAATAACGTTATGTTCAAATTTTTGGAACGAAGTTCCGGCAAAAAACATCCGAAACATCCGAAACAAAGATTTTTCTATAAATAGATAAAGATAGTCAAAGATAGTCTATGTATGATGACTATACAATGTCTAATGTATAGTCTAGAACATTATTAGGCTTAATTATTATTATTCATGTAAATAGCAGTTTCTTTGTATATTATTATTATATATTTTTATAAATCATTTTAAATTAAAAAATGTATACCCGAATAATTATTTTGTTTATACCTCGAATAGAACGTGAAATTAATATTTTATAATAAGGAACTTCGTTCTTATCCGGTGTCCCACGACACTACAAAGGATTTTTCACATCGTTCGATTATATATCCGTAATATTTGGATACACATCATTAGAATTATAACAAATTAACATTAAAAAAAGTTATTAAAAAATCCACTTCAACAAAATGTACTCAAAATTATGAAATAATTATATGTACTATTTTCTTTTTTTTATATTTAATAGGTGGTCTTCTTAGGTACAGACCTCAAAAAACTATAGGCCCCTAATTTATTTCGTACCTACTTTTAATTTCGTTTTTAACAGACATTGTTGCTATTTTCATTACTTTTGATTTATCTTGAGTTATTTTTGAAGTCAATTTTTTATTTTTATTTAGTTTGATTTTTCTTAATGCACTAGAATGATCAAAGGTTTTGAGATGTTTTCCCTTTGATGCAACACCCGTTACTTGTATCAAACTGTCACACTTACACGTATTCACGTATTCGTATAACGTCCATGTCTTGAAAACGACTGAACCGATTTTGATGAAACTAGCATTGTGCCCTAAGTTGAAGTCAATGTAAGTCAATCAATCTGATTAACAGTTTCGCAGAAATGCGTGGACAAACATACAAACACATACATACAGCTATAAAATTTTGTATATTTGTTTGGAAGCCCTAATAGATTATCATATGTGAATATATTGCAGTTCCAACAATTTTACATACATACGTGTCGAACTGATGACCTTCTCTTTTTGAAGTCGGTTAAAAACAACTCCTTTGATATAATAATCTATGATAACTATAACACATTTTAAAAAGAGAAATAATCGTTTTTTGTGGGAACTTAATATGTCCTGTTGTAGTTTGCATTGTAATTCACAAAACTTATGTTATGTGGCCCTATAATATTGGTGGCATATTGCGTGATAAAGTTTGGTTTTTTGCATAAGGGAAGTGAATTAAAAATATGAACGTTAAGTTACCATTAAAACTCACATGGCGGTTTTAACAGGAGTGTCACCAACTTGTAAAAGTGTTGCTTGTACATGAACTTTGAAAATTAGACAATTTTTCTATCCACGTAATATTGGCATATTTGTGTAATACACACGTTGCCGTTGAATGAATAGAAAAAGAGAAATAGTCAACAATTTGGAAAGTCAATCATTCACAATACCGCCAGATAAATTGAATGTGGATCGTAGATTATCATATTCAAGAATTTCATATTTATTTATCTTAATTTTGGTGTTTGATACAACCACGTCGTGACCTAGCAGGTAATAAAATTGATGATGATAAATCACTATGGTAACGATCAATATTAACATAAACGAAAGCACGGGCCGGTTCGTACAGCAATTTGTTTAATTGCATCTTGCATGAACATAATTTATTTATTGCAATTTAATTGTGCTAAATATTTGCTTCTGACTCGTTAGCATGGATAACCACTATTGCAATGAGCAGTCGCTTATATATGGAACCAATAAACAGCGATCTGTTATGAAATTAATTTTATCATTTAATTTAAAAATAAATAGTTTAAAAACTGTAACCGGACTAAGGAAATAAAATATAGTATAAAATTGTTTTTCTGTCGCTTTTTACATGTATTTCATTTATATTTAATATTTTACTGTATCTATATTTATGAATTCAGAATTTTCTCCTCTTTCTTTGACAGTCCACTCAGTACGATAGCGAAAAAAAACAGAGGATCCCACTTTTTTTGGATCCGTTATATTGATTTTGTTCGTATAAACTGTAATCTATGTCACCCGGACTATAATAGCGAATCGATTGATACCTCATTCATCAAAATCGGATAAGAAGTTTTGGCGCTACAGTGGAACATTTGTTAAATTTGATCAATTATTATTATTTTAATTAGCTGCTGATAGATTTACAAATTAGATTCTTTTATTATTTCAATGTACTATTTTAATTATTTTAAATGTAATTTGTATTAGGTTATAAATAAGTTTTAATATTTATTAATCTTTTAATTCTGACGTGTCTTTGCAACAAACCCGGAATTGCAGCGTTATTGTCTGTTTTTGTTAAAATATTGTGATAAGCATTTTTAGTAAAAATAGTATGGTACGTCGTGTTAGACTATGAATAAATAAAAAGAGAAGGTGAAGCTTTGGTAGTATTAAGATCTAAAAGAGAAGGGAAGCTTTTGCTTAGTCTAAGGTAGAGTACAGTTAAAAGAAAAGGGATGATTTCGCATCACTTTAAGAATACATTAGATTTAAGTTAGCTCTTAAATTTGATAAATAATATAGCATGGGGTTAATGTGGGAGATTTCCTCATAGCAGGAAGGGCACCGTGTAAATTTAAACACCCGTGATTAAGCTAGGAGTGTCGTAAAGAACTTAAAAAAAAGTCAATATGAATATGCGTAGACTCCTAAAAATATAACCCTGAAGTAGGTATAAATTACGATGGGATTGATGTATCCTTTGAGATAAAAGTCACTTAAATTAGTTAAGGTTAAAAGACCTTGGTGTACAAACTGCTATTAATTACCCATAGGAAAAACAGACTCTACCATCTTCGTATGTTGTGTTGCAAGCAATTTAACATCTTGATAAATTATTCATATCCTGCATTTTGCGTGTTCAGGATACCGGATGCAGACACCAAATAATTATACACTGGACAGATGATGACTTCTTGCATGGAATCTCAACCGCAGCGGCTAAATTTTTAAGGTACCGAGCACAGGACATATTATTTCATGGACACCTTCAATAATTTATAAAAAGTGAAAGTCAGTGCAATTTGAAATAAGATTTTAAAGTTTACTTTGTAAAAGTGTAATTATTTAACAGACAAAATCATTCACGAATTGAACCGCTGGGATTAAAAAATTACATGATTGTTCGCTTGTTTTATGTCATCATCGCAGTTTTTTGTTGATCCTATCTATCTATCAATTGTGATTGAGACGCATGTCGATACCCAATATAAATGACAGTATAACTCATTAACCTCTATGGTTTTCAAAAAGTCATTAAAAACTTTAAATACTTAATTCAACTTTCTAAAGTTTCTTGCATTGCTAATTAACTATAATATTATACATTAAATACCTTTTTATTTGTTTACAACGATAATTTTAGTTAGGTGAAAATGGATCTAGTCGAAGAGATAATGCTGTAAAACTCAAAGAGTTTTTTTTTCTGTATTCTATTGTAATTATAGGAACGATGTTATTCATGTTGTGTGTCGAATAAAAAAAGGTAACAATGTACGTATTTAAAGACTAAACTTAAAAAATCAGAATAGAGTATTGCTGTTTTATCCGAGTCCATTTGAAAAACATTTCAAAACTTTTACACAATCACTAACTATACATTCAGTGTACAACAAAACAATATATCAACACAAAACAAAAAAAAGTCACGGTCATTCTATATAACAATTTGAATTTGGAACTATTCATCGTGGGTAGTGTTGTCTGTTTCGATTTTTCTACTTACGATCGAAATTTGAAAATAATAGGAATCATATTATTCTTGATAATAAAAAAAAAAAAGATTAGTACAGACGGAACACTAGAACATGGCTGCTCATGTCATGCAAGATGAAAAATTTGTCGATGCAGAAACAATATATTTCACGCAAAGGAACAGACAGACAGACAGAGAGAAAGACAGACAGATAACTAAAAATTTAAAAAAATTGTTTGTTTGTTATAGGTATCATGTCCTTAATACTTTCGTATAAATTAAGTAAAAATGTGTTATTTTGACATTTCAAATTTTATTATAGATGATTTATTTATGTTTTTTTATTTACTATGAAATTTCGATATTAGTAAATGTTACAATTTGCAATCTGTGTGATAACAAGTACCAATTTCGGTGACTTTTATATTATTTTAAGTAATTTAATTTAAGTTTTTTTTTTAATTTAATTTTGCGTTTTTTATAAGCGTCATGGTAAATCATTTTCTAACGCTCGGTTCGTTAGCTACCACCCTCAAGTTGAAAATCTATTCCCAGAAAACCCACAAACTGTATTGCTCTTTATTTTATATAATTAGGGCGGGAATTTAATAAGACATATAGTGATTATATTTTTAATTTATAAGAATAAGTTTATTTACTCTATATTTTGTAACTATGATGGGATTTTATTTATATAGTTTATGAAATTAATTTAAAATCAATAACGCAGTGTGAATAATGAAAGAATCAATATTTTTTCTTCTTCTTTTTCCTACCTTTGCAACCGGTCTTCTTTATTGAAGACCATTACTGCCATTATTGAGTGTATATAGTTTCCAGTGTTATAACGATTTGAGTATTCTAACAAGATGGTGGCTCCCTTGTTAGAACTTTCTAAGGAGTTTTTGTGGCATCTCAGAATTCATGATCCATGTTATTATTTCCAATTCACTTCACTTGTGCACAAAACCCAAACTTTATTATACATAACGCCCTCTGTATTACACAACATAGGGTCAAATAACACAAATTTATGAATGAAAAACAAAAAAAACTACATGACATTTTGAGATCCCGCAAAAAACTCCCTATTAAGAATTTACTGTTACTTTGAAAAGGAGTACCATAGATTAAGAAACATATAGAATTAAATATGAATTATATTTAATATCAACTGATGGCATTCCTAAAGCAATAGTTTATTATATATTTTTTTAATGAAAACAATAAGTTTAAACCGTTTTATTTGTAAATAAGCTTTAAAATAAGAGTTAAATGATTCATTTTGATAAAAATTTACGGAGATAACCAGGATAGCCAGGAAATCATATAAATTATACAGTGACTCTGGCACATAAGTTTTTGATACTTATCGTTTTTTTTTTTTTAATTAAAAACAAATTTGAGAGCTATGAGGTAATAAAATTAGAAACAAACACACCATTTACAACAACTAAGCAATAAAATATCATATTAGAGAATATATTAATGTTAACAACAAGTTACACCTACTTCGGGGGCAATTTAAGGTGCGCTAATGTATTCAAATTGTCCTCAGGGTCTACGGACGATTGCTAAATAAACCTACCGACTGGTTACTTGAGGTAAAAAATGTACATTCCTCCAACGACTTAAAATTTTGTCTGGGAGTCTAGTATGAATTCTGATAGTTCTCAGATACGTTCATAAGGTTCGTTTGCATTTTTAGTTCAACCACTTTGCCTATAGGAAATCTGCAAGTACGAAAAGTTTGAAGGTTTCTAAAAAATGTTTAATTATTACAAAACTATGAATAACTGAAAGAGAATCGGCGATCATAATAGAAAAAAAATTGTGCGTACTTATGTACGTCGATAAGAACAAATGCTTCATCATACTCCTGCTCCACCTGTGCTGTAACGTATTAATTAACACGATAATTAAGATATTTCGCTGATGAGGCCAAAATTTTAACACATTCATTGATATGTGGCACTGTTAGTGACCTGTTAGTTAACCTTAAGAGATAATTTGGGTGGCGGCTATATTAACGCTGTCTCATTCTGTGCGCGGCACGCGCCCTTTAATGATAGCAATAAAGTAATGGTCTAATGAAGATTTAATGGAATTTATAGAAATAGGTCAAAATTTGCTCAACACAGAGCACAGTAACAATATCAATGATGGATCAGTGACATGGTGTACGGAAAACTCGTTGATCGATGTGAGTTCGAATCCTTACAATGAGCCTGATATTACAGTGAAGGAAAATATCATGATGGAGCCATGGAATATGTTGGAGATATTTTCTAAAGCCCGTTCTAGTTGAAAATCTGTCAACAAGCGCCTATAGCTGTGTTCTGGCTACTACACATTAGAGTCAGTCCTCTACTAGACTTAACATGTCATCATCTTGGGTCACATCGTTACTTAATATCAGGTGAGATTGAGGCCATAACGTTAAACATATAAATAATTTAAAAGAACGCGGTTACCACGCTAATTCATAATAACTTTTAGAGCAGAACTAAAGTAATGTAGCTATTCGTTTAACGTCTTATTTTTAACGCCTTAATTATGGCGTATTTCGGAACAGACGTTAATAACAACATAAACGTAGGTGGAGCAGGAGCATAATTAGTGTAACAAAACAAAAATAAATCCAAAATTGTTATTGCGCGTGCCAACGATATGATAAACTTAGCCATCAATAATAATACTGTAAATTCATTTTACTTATTTTTTTTCGTGTAAAAATAATTTATAGGTGTATAAATTAATACGTAACTTCCGTCACATGAAGCGCAGCTTTCAAACTTACCTTCTACTAAACTTAAAAAAAGTACGCAATCCTCGAACAAAATATTCATATTTCAACAACAAAATATTATGCGTAATCTGAAATTTGTTTATTTATAATCAAAACGCGAAATTCGCAAAAAATCACGTTCCATTGCTGCATAACCGTTGAACCGATACAACTTTTTCACCAGACCTACCAACCGTTCTTTTTTGTGACCATAAAACTATTGAATCATATTTCGTAAATGTATCACCATTCAAAACATAATTATTATGTAATTTTTTGCGGTAGATATTCGTGATAAGATAGAATACAAAAATTATTGAATAATAAATGTAATTTTTGTTACATAACTAAATTGTATGGATTGCAAATTGAAACGTCAATTTTTTACAAAATAACCTATAATTTTGGTACCGGTTTTATTGAATTCCTTGTTATGTTACGTCATTTTTGTAGATTAGGTATTTGCAATGACTTTTAGACGTATTCTCCTAAACAAGCAGTTTAGATGGATAATTGCGACAAATTAGACAGTTTCGGTTGAAGGGCGGATTGAGAAGTTTTGGAGGGATATTATTACTCTTTCATGTAGTGCTTTTCATTTTATATTCATAAATTTGTGATGTTTGATCCTATATTGTGTAATATAGGTGACATTTGGCATAGTAAAGCTTGATTATCGAGAACGAGTGAAGTGAATTGGAAACAATAACATGGACTATGAATTCTGAGATACCACAAAGACTCGCTCCGTCATTTTGTTGGAATAATTACATCATCACAAGACACTTTATAATTAAACCCTCGATAGTGGCAGTAATGGTCTTCAATAAAGAGGATTAGTTGCTTGATTATGAAATAGAAGAAGAACAAGACGCGCGGAACACTGGTAAGCATACGTGATCATGTAGAATATCCCTAAACTTTTGAAACTATGGAACACTCAAGAAATCTGTTTTATATGAAATGACAAAATTTTAAAATAAGAATTAAGAAACCTTTATTAGAATTATTGCGCTGTTCCAAAATAATATTTCTAACAGTGGAATTAGGAGATCCACAGTAGTACCAACATAACTGGCATAGTCCTCAGAATTTCTAGACTTAAGTGACAGTCGGTGAGGCACATTGTTCGTAGAATAGATGGCCAATGGGAGCGAAGAGTTTTCTAATGGCGACCCCGCATCGAAAGACGCAGGGACAGACTAGTTACAAGGTGGACCGAGAGGACCTGGTAAATGGTACGGAAACCTGCTGGAAGCAAACAGCGCAGGATCGGTCGTTGTGGCGATCATTGAGGGATGCCTATTTCCAGCAGTGAACGTCCTTCGTCTGCATGGATGAATAAGTGGTATTATTTAACAACCATACAACTTAAAATAAGATTAAAAAAATGATCTAAAAATACACTTTTAAAGGTCGATGCTACAAACTTCAAACCTCTACAAACGCTTGAATAAAATAAGCAAGCTTAACATCGGTATCCAAACGTTTGCGAGTGTGCTGGAGTGTTTTGGATAAGCAAGCATGGCAAGTCGACCTTGTGTTGGTATAACATTTGGTTTAACTTATTTCTTTTATGTGAAAAGGAGCAAAATTAAATGACGAAAAATAATATGATACGATTTTTTTAATGTTTTTATGTTTGGCGTAGTGGCCACAATCTCACCTGATGTTATGTGACGATGTGGCCCTAGATGATAACACGCTAAACCTACTGGATGACTGGCTCTCACGTGCAGCTGCTGGAACACACCTAATGGTGCTTGACGACAGATTTTCAACTTGAGGGTGGTAGCTAACCAGGCGGGCATTAGAAAAAGCCCTACCACCATGCTAAGGTTTTCTCACGATGTTTTCACCGAAAGCTCAGACTCATTGCAGGGATTCGAACTCACGTCAATTGACGCGAAGTCGTATACGCTACCACTGTATTCGGCAATGAAGATAGTTAATAAGGTACAATAGAAAATAGTTAATAAAGTAAATATTCACAGAAACCGGACCCGGTTTTTTTAGTTATTTATCGAATATTTATTTCTAGCGATATTAACTACACGTAAACTTGTGGACGTATCGCAAGCGCTTGCCGCAAGCTTCTTTGATTTATGTAACAAACACAGACTTAACTCGGATCGGTGGCAAGCCAAGCCAAACGCCCTATCCACACATTTGAAATATTAATGTTTACCCAGATTTGTCAAACGTGTGCATGGGGCATTAAAATTTGCTAATTTAGAGTAATTACCAATCACTTGCACTAATGTAATTCTAGTATAGAGTAAGAGAAACAGATATATACTAAGATAGATGTGTGTAAGTGTGTGACTTTCTCTCCCTTTGGTAATTTCTTTCTACTTGGGGCAGTCTGAATGATGAAATACCTCCACCCTACTGAAGATCCCAATCAAATAACTTCGTGTTGTATTCCTGCAGAATATAAGGTTTCCGAAGCTCCTCATTCGAGGTTAGCAAATCACTACTAGTTGCTAATGTTACAAGCGTCCATAGACTACAGTAACTGCTTACCATCAGGCGGACCGTTCGCTTGTTTGCTACCTTAGTTGTATAAAAAACTCTTCTACTTTGATCAGTGATTTTATGGCATGATGATAGAAAATCCTTATATATAGTTAATTAGTTAACGGAGAAATGTTAGGCAAGAGATTTTTCAATTTAAAGATGGTAGTTGGCCAAGCTGGAATTAAAATACCTAGTATTTTGGCAAGAAATGAACGTCATTTTTGCTAATAATATTAAAAGTAGTATTTTTTATTGCATTCAAGTAGTTGTTACTCATCGTACTAAATGATATGTTACAAATTGTACCCGTCTCCAGTGAACCGAGGACGTTTGTGTGAAAACGAAAGTTAGATTCCGTTTTCACTTATTATTTTACCGCACCTGCAGCCTGACGTCATATGAAATTCGAAAAAAAATGGTATATCTAAAAAATACAGCGCGATTTGCAACTAATAAATGATAGTTAAAAAAAAACTTTTTTTTAAGGAGGGCTTTATAATATAATGTATTGTTACGTTCGTGGGTAATAAGATGCCGTAGTGTCACTCAAAAGTAATTTATTCGTACTCAGCTAGTACAAATTAAAATAAAAATAAACAATAACAAAACAAAACACATAAATCGGTCACCGAATACTCTCCCAGAATAACCCTGTGTAGGTACTTGCAGAATAACACTTTTTGTTTCTCTCTTATCTCGCTTCTTGTTGTCGCTTCGCTTTCGAATTATTAACTGCCGCGTCTCGCAACTCAGCTCCCTTATATACCTAAATGACTCGATCCCGAAATCTCTGGAAGGTCCAGGAACTCCTAACATCTTGTAAACAATTTACGTCATCGCTTTTTAAAACGAGGGGAACGTTTAATTTATGGCCTATTGTTTGCTGACAGTTTTAGCGATAAGACTTTCTATGTGTGTGTCGTTGAACCTAAGATTATACGTCACACGACTGCACTATGATAAATTCTCGATTTTTACGGACTTCCTGGAAATTTCGAGAAAGATGATTTTTTCCATTTCTTTTTGTTCTAGTCGTAACAGTATGATTAAAATCATATTAAAATAATAAGACTATAGACGAGTCGTCCGTTCTCTGTGACCTCTAGATACATAATGACCGATACCGGCCTTATTATTTTTTGTTAATTTATGCTATTATCTATACAAATAATAAAATTTAATTGTCTGTTTGTAAAGCCAAAATAATAGCTTTTTCCCAAATGTACCTATATGAAAGTACACATGTATGGTAATTATATAAAAAGGTATGTCAAAATCAAAAGTTCATTATTTAAATTAGATTTTAACAAGTCCTTGCTTCAAATACAAAGGTTCTTTATTCAAATTAGACCCAGAAAGTTCTAGCTTCAAATCAAAAGTTCTTTATTCAAATTATGTTCTAACAGGTTCTTGCTTCTAAATAAATTCTTTATTCAAATTACGTTCTAACAGGTCCTTGCTTTAAAATAAAAAGTTATTTTTATTCCATTTTGGATCTAACAAATATTTGCTTCAAAATCAATAGTTATGGCAGATAATGGATTCATAATGACAAGTTTTTGTTATATTAGCCACTAACAAGTTCTCTGTTCAAAATCACCCTTAGCCAGCCTTTTTTTATCCAAAACATGAACCCTTTTACCGTCTCTGAAAATCCTTACCCTATAGGCAACATAGCCTTTATATAACGCGAGCGAAACAGTTAGTACGTTGCCCAACACAGTTGCGTGATTGTTGGCAAGTCAGGCTATGATATATTGCCTCGTTGGTGTGTACATAAACTACCAAGGACTTCCAGCGACAACATACTTCTATCGTGTTAGGTTTTTTATGCATCTATATGTTCCTTTCCTAAATACTACAGTGCGGGTGCCTTATATCCATGGAAGTTATTTCTCTATAGGGGAGTGCCCAGGTTGCCACTAGGCAATTATTATCTGCTTTTTTAGTTTTAACATTTGACTAGAATCTGTCCTGATATCAATTTACGATGTGCCATAACAAATAGCACATAATATGATATGGTACACTGTTAACCTTCAGAGACTTGCTATCAAACGCAGCTGCCCGAACACACCCACATATAGGTGCTTGGCGACAGATTTTTAACTTGAAGGTAGCATTAGAAGCCCTGTTTCGCTTTTTCCTTTCTTTTATTATTAATGTGTACAAACAAAAATTGAGTATCAGCTAGAGACATTACATCAAGGTAGACTTGTCCGACTGGATCCTAATTACCGACAACCATAAACATATCGGAAATCCCGTGTCAGGAAATCACTTTAGTGTGTCGGTTTTTAAACCTTTGTATATTTAGTGGATACGATGATACTGTTTTTAAACGCTAGTAAAAACACGATCTAAAAATACAGGCGCTCTTTGTGTTACCTATACTTTAAAATACTAATGCCAATGGAAACTTTATGAGACATAAAAACATTTATATAAAGAAAAAACGAGAACTCACATTTAATTAACTCAAGAAAAATCAAAGAACCGGTTTTGTTTGGTGTTCTGGATTTGCTAGAATTAATATTCAATGATCTGACTAAACGCCCGTTCACACGTTCAAGTTTGTCTGCGTATTTGCTTGTGGAAGTTTATTTATGGTATCATACTTGATTAGGTTAATACACTAGAAACTGTGTTTTTTTTATTTATTTTTTTATTAACTCTGATTTAAAACACAATAGCAACACCTTACATAGAACTCAAGCGAGTAATTGTTTCCAATTGGATCACGACCAGTATATCATGTGTAACATCGGTCACAGTGTCATATTTAGACGTGTCGCGTTCAGGAATCAGCTTGTGTATATCCAGTAATCAAGCAAGGTAAGGTACCCAACTAGGTAAAGACATAATGATACACATATCAAAGGACTCTTCGAGATCAGCCAATCCATATCCAATAGCTGAAAGGCTTGTAGGCCGGTGTAACAGCCACGATCGACGATTGCCGATGTCTCGGTTGTCGCAGTTGTTTTTCGATTGTTTTACACTGGATGGCAGCTAGCTAAATAAACTAGACTACAAGATGCCTTACCACTAAAACTATCTTCATTTATCCCTCTACTAAAAGGCCTGGTGAACAAAATTCGGTCCACCTTTAAAACAACTCGTAAAACTTAAACTTATTGTGACAAACCTTAAAACTGGAAAAGATAAGATTTGAAGACAAATTATCATCAAAGTCTTGAAATCATTAGTAGAAATGTTCAATCATGTAATATAATGATCGCTAAGTAACGGTGTAAACAAGCTTTCTGTAGATCGAACTGTACCTATGAAGCCGATGGCCCATTTTCTATTTACCAGTATATGAAGCCTGTTATTCTGTTGCCCCTTCACCGCTACATTATAACGGTAGAGTTAGTCTCACTGATAAATGAATCTTTAAAATAGGTTATTTGTTTCAAATGTCATAGAAATATATTATTTGGATCAAATTCAAAGTTAAAATATAATCCATTTGTGACTTATACTTACAGCACTATTCAACTATCATTATTCTACAAAATAATAAGCGAGATAGATATACTAAAATGCCTCCGTAGTGACTTCACACTTTTATTTACAATTTTATAGAGAGCTTTTCTTGTCGCTTACATTGGAGTTAAGACAATTGTCTGTTACATAGTGAAAAAAAAATGTCAGTACGTAACTACGTGTCGGGTAATGTGGGTGGCATTTTCCATAATATAGATTGTTTATTGTACACACTTGAAGTGAATTATAAAATATAATAACTAGAAATATGCATTTTTAAGTGCCACAAAAAACTCTCTGGACAGTTCTATCAAGGGAGCCACCAACTTGTTAGTGCGAAGTTTGAAGATTATAAAAATTGTACGAAGTTCGATTTAAAAGACTTGTATTCAGTGGCTTTAACAATTAAAAAATAAATGTTGTTTGGTTGATTACACATTTGTGGACATTATAGCTTGCCAGTAGATAGTAGATGCAAACGTTTGCATCTTATTTCTTCTTAATTTAGATAGAATTGCAAAAAGTTGTGCTATTATTGGATATACAATAAAATTAAGAACAACTGTGTAGGTAATATATTGTTTTTAGAATAAATATCTTATTTATGAACATAAGATAGAGTCCTTAATTTTAAAATACTTAATTCAATTGTATACTGTTGTTGACACGATATATTTATTTATTTCTTCCTTAGACGGACTAATGTAAGGCTCTTCTTCAGTATCTAACGGTAACTATTGCTTATCTAAACCACGGACCATGAGATACGACAGTTTCTATGTCACGTTTCACCCACTCCGTCAAATCTCGTGTGATCTAATGATGTATATTTTATAGCTTCATGTAAACTTTGAAGAATCTTGTTTTTATGTTGTTTTCATGGTCACTTGAATCTTGACGTAATTCTTAAAGTATGATGTTACGGTGGCGTAAAATTCAATAAAATTAGTCGCATATTTTTTTCCAACATCACGGCATATTCTTCCATTGCTAATCTCTTTCCTTACTATACTTTCAAATTAACCAGTTACGTCGGTACCAGTCAGGCGTACTATTTTGTCACATCTACACATTTCCATCACAAAATTGGTTTCTAAATATTAATTTCTTCTTAATATAAATTCTAAATAAAGTTTTTTTTTTTAGCGTCTGGCCATAATCTTACTTGATGTTAAGTGTCGCTAAGCCTGTCAGGGGTACTGGCTTTCAAGTGCATCTACCGGAACACTAACAGATTTTCAACCTGAGGGGTAAAGCTAACAAGGCTCTCATTAGAAAACGTCCTAACCTGTTATGATCTCAACATGATGTTTTCCTTCCCCGAAAGCTCAGACTCATTGAAGGGATTTGAACTCACGTCGATTGATGCGATGTCGCTACTACTGAGACATCATTGCTTACAAATATTTTCACATTTGCTATAATTGTAAATTTATGCCGAATTAAAAACATATACTTACAAACAAACCAAATTTGTTTACCAAATTAGGTCCTAGCATACGATGAATATATAAAAATTCCTGTAATAAAAATCAATGAAATGTAAGTTTTCGCAAACTCATTTTAAGTTCTATTCGTTGTTTCTCAGAGATCTTTGGGACTGCTTTGAATCATTTGACTAATTAGGATAAAAATTATGTTACGTGATTCGAAATTGACTATTTCCTATGAGTATTTTGAAACTTCGTACTCAATCCCAAGAGATGTTGCGTGGTGCTCAACCGTAAAGAAAGTCCGTTTATAATCTAGATCTCTCTCTGCATATTCATAAACTGTGACGCAAAACGATTGTTAGTAGTTTCATTAGAGTTATAATAAGTTTACGAGTAGTTATGGGTTGGGGGAGAATTAATTATTCTCTTACTTCATTACATTCTAAAGGCTTGCTGAAGAACAACACATAATTTTCACCGGTGCGTATAGAAGCATGTAATTTTGCACAGGAATCTTTATGCAACATACGTAGTCATTAAAGGATTTTAGAAATTTTGTTTCCTATGGTGATTAAATAGAAGTTAGAAATAGATAGTTTTTAAAGTGTTACCGATGGGTATAGTTATAAATAAATTTTGGATGGGTTATAAATTTCTAAAAGTAAATCTTTGTCTAGGTAAAAACCTGATGATAAAAGGTTAAAGGTATCTCTTTGGATGAGAAAAATGGTCTTTGCTAATATCTAAACTAAGTAACAATAGTATGAGGTAGGAAAATCGTGATGATTGGACTTTCACAGTCAAACCCTGCACACCGATTTTACTACTCTTTGTAATCTACAAAAAATCGAAGTCAAATAACCTTGTGTTGTGTACCTGCGATGAGGACTGTTTCCAGAGCTCCTTGGGGTAAGAGGGTTCAAGATTGGCAACGCGCTAATGATACGTATGATATTACAAGCGTCCATAGGCTACGGTAGCCGCGTACAATCAGGCGGGACGTATGCATGTTTGCCACCTTTGTACCGTAAAAAAATAGCAATAAGGAACAATATTAAACGACGGTGAAGAAAAACATTGCGATGAAATCCTGAAGCCCAAGAATGTTTTTTTTTTAAGTCCCTACAATACCCTAACCTACCCCTAACACTAATCAGGGAACTTGTGTCTCTTAAATAAAGCTTATAATTAACCCATCCTTCTGCGAGGAGTTACCCCCGATAACCTCAAACTATATTATTTAACAAATTTAAGATCTAACTTATCTATCTAAAGCTAACCTTCTCTTTTTTCTACTTACTCTAACATTTTTATTTTCTTATTCTATCATGCCACAAAAGTCTGTTCGTTATATATATCTTATTCTAACATTTTTACACGCTACAACTCTGGGTTAGTATTAATGACAGATCGGGTTTAAGTTTTTAAAGTAATACAATTAATTAAAAACTAATAAATTTGTATAATAATAATATCACAAGCTAATTTTTATTAAACCTATTAGCTACTAAACTTAACGATTGAGGTTAATTATGATAATAATAAAAACAATAATAAGTACAATTAATCAATTTTTAATTTCATTTTAATAACAATTTTGAATTAATTTTAAGATTATGGTTAAATTAAAAAACTTCAAGTTATGGTTTTGTAATGTAGCCCAGTAGTTAGATTAATAGTTTGTAATGTCTTTCCTATTTGTTCCTTAACCCAGCTCTTTTTGCAACGTCTTCTATAAAATCTAAGAAGGCGTTGCGATGCTCCACATCTAGCATCAGAGTGGGCAAGGTATCGAGTCCAATTTTGACTCCAGTACTGCACTCGAGGTCGTACCTGGAAGAGTCGAATCGAGCCTAAGAATGTTCAAGGAGTACTGTTATAAGAGAAGTTATTATTATTACTTGAAGTTATATTATTATTAGTCTAATTACAATGAATAAGAATAGGAATGTGTATATCAGAGGAAGAATAAAAATAGCATCAGTTACAGATAACTTGAGGAGTAATAGGTAGACGTGGTATGAGTAACTTATGAGGAGGGATGAAAATCATGTAACTAGATGAATGTTAAGTATGAAGGTGGACGAATATATAGTTAGGATTATTATTATTTTTTGAACTGACTATACTGTTAGCCTTGGCAGTTAGGAATAGAGACCGTAGAAGATATGAATGGATTGTTTGAGGAATGATATGTGTATAAAAGGTTTGAATAAAGAGATAATAGATGACAAAGAGAGAGTTGAAGAGGAAATCATTTTGCACTGTCCCTACTTAGGTGAGATAATGGCGAGAAGAAGAAGATAACATTACTCAAGATGTAATCAACTATTACAAAAAAAAAAGACATGTTCAATACTTTTTGTATAAAAACCTAATTGTAAAACGATACATCACCGTGCCTTTGTTCCCACAGTATTTGCATGTATATTTTCATTGAGCATGACATTTAAATTATTCACAGGTGTAATAAAATAAAAATGCAACTGGTATGCTTCCGCGGTTCGCAAGCCACATTGCGTATGATACATGTGCATCAACCGCTTGATCTGATTGTTCATCTGAACTTTTGATCGCAGTTTCAATTGTTTTAAGACTGAAACGTTATCCCAAGTCCGAAACTTTACTTAATTTTTTTCGTACTGTATGTTATTTTTATGTCCGTTAATAATTCTTGTTTACGCATTTACAGAAAGCCCCCTTATTCTCAGATGTTTCAATTTCATATCATAATTTGAGTACTTATTTTAATCTGTTCTTAGAATACGTAAACTATTTATTTTTAAATTTATATGTAACTATAAACCGTCTGTGTCTTCTAAGCTTTCTACCAGTAAAATAATTTATAGAATCGGACCTGTGGTACCGAAGTTTCTCTCCTGCAAACATGTTTAAAAAACTTTGCCTAGCCTTAGAAATAGCACTAGATAATATATTTTTATAAATTCACGCACACTTTAGTACCTTATAATAATAACATTCTTACGTATGGAGGTTAAATAATAAGCTTCCGTTAGAAGCAGTCAGACGGCGCCTTCTACTGTTACTTGAATATATTTACATCGGGAATACCATCTTTTACTCACTTCTTTTAAAACTCTTTTGAGAAATAACATATACGTTGTTTAGTTAATTAATTTTACGAGAAAGTTAATTTTAAATTATTTGTATACGTTTTGTCGGTAGCGGGGAACATAAACTTTAAAATGATGTTTGAATAATTAATTTTGAAGAAGAATTAACGGAGATATTGCGGTGCCAGGAAAAAACACTTTTGAGAACTAATATGTATGATGCTTGATTCAGTGGAGCGCAGGTACTTCTAATCAGATTTTTAAGTGCATATAATATTTTATTAAGTTGTTTTTGTTGTTTTTAGTGCATATTATTTTCCGAAAAATACAAAACAAATATAATATCAACGTATAACCGGTCGGGCTAGAGACCTAATCACATTGAAATATTATGTAGATTTTATTTTTATAGTATTTTAGGTAAGTGATGTATTTTTTAATATATATATGCACCTATATTTATAAAACTGTTGGAGTTTCTTATATTCTATTTCGATGAACTGTATTTGTTATGGATAATTTGGTTGCTTTTTTGGATTTAATGGTACAAATTATGCTTAATTTGAATTCAACGGCCGCAAATGAGATTTTCTTCCAATGTTTTCAAAAAAATTCTTGGCAAAAAATTTTGGCGTTCCGGAAAACATTGTTTTTTTTTTTTGCAGAATACTAAAAAATCTGCAATTGATCATAAACGAAAGAAAAAGTTACTGATTTTATACGTAATTTGGGCACATGAAGAAAGTGATTTCGAATTCTAAACACCATGTCGACGAAAAAAAAACCGAATCATACATATAACGAGGAGTATGTACGTACATAGTGCGAACGCGCCGATTTCTACAGCTCGATTGTTGAACACTTTCACTCAGAGAAACTGCGGCTTTTTGTTCATTGTCAGCGTACGCTCTGTTATGATCGCGGATTTCGAATATCGAACGCTTAGGATTTCCAATTTCAAAAACTATAAAATGTTATACATGTTCCCACATATTTCATTATTTTATATAACTAATCACATTAAAAAAAAAGAATACGATAAAATCGTATACGTTTTGAATTTGAATAAAAATAACAAGACCAATGTAAAAACACAGAAAATTTTACTAAATTTAAATTTTAGAACGTTAGTAGATCGAGTTGGAGATTTTTTTAAACAGGTTTATAACGATCACGGCTGTTGGTCGGAATGATAAAAACAGATTATGCAGAATAAAGTCATCGAGAACGTTGTCCGAAATGTAAATAAGAACACGACAGGATTATGGGTTTTAGATTAATAAAAATATGGAAAACCGAAACTATTATTACAATATTTAAATATTTTTTTTGGTAAAATAACAAAAGGAGCTTTAAAATTATTTTAGTTGTCAACAAAGAAATGATACTCTTTACAATCCGTTTTTTTAATACGGTGTTTGGAAATTGGCATTGGAAAACCTATATTTGCATTTATTAAATATTATCTTACCTACATACGTGGTTAAACTTTCTGTATAGGACTTTCCGTTTTAGATAGTTTTATTTACATGCGATATTTTAATTATTGCCTATTATTAAAAACCTAATATTACGACCATAAAATTTATAATGTAACAGAGAAAAAAATATTTACATTTAAAGTAAAGAGTTGACTTTATCAAATATTAAAGCTTTCATTCAAAACTCAAATTATTTACGTCACTTTTAAGTGAATTATTTGTTAATGACTATAATGAAAATATTAAATCATTTTTTATGTTTTTTATATACAATTTTTTCACACCACTCTTACCATTTTTCCTGAAACCCGCGAAGGTATTCCAGTAGAAAAAATAAATTTTATTCACAATAAAACACAGTCACAAGTACAGTCGAACACAAAAGTTGCACAAAAAAAGAAAAAAAAATTTTAAAAATAAAGCACAATTCTTATTTTCCGATCACTTAGTATAAAATATTTTACTATAATTTATATATTAGATTACTATCGCCTCTATATATAATAACGGTCCTGTCGTCTGTCCGAGTTGAGAGACAGTCGTGGACTGAGCGACCGAAAGTCGTTGAGTTTTGTCGTTGTTAACGATTCAGAAGGTGCGCGTGAGTCGATACGAGGACCTAACTGTCTTGACGCTTGGACATGAATTTTGATTGGGTATAAAAACGAGAGTACTTTTTTTAATTGTCTATGACCAGGCGAGTTATTGAATAATAAGTTATGAAGACATTCATGTGGTATAAAGTCTGTAATTACGCAAATAAGCTTACCACCTACAAACATTTATAAACTTCAAGCTCTGTAAATAATATGAAAGCTCGCTTACACTGCGAAGGTTTATACCATACGAGTTACATAATTTCGTTACGACAAATGTTTGTCTTTTCTTGATATTAATGTAAAAACATAAAACAGTCTCATTAAAACTTAAAAAGTCCTTGTCGTTCTCATAATTTGTCAAAGATAATTTTGATTATATTAACAATTATTTTTATATAAATATATATAAATGAAATAACTATTTTCTCGATTTGAAAGCCCTCATAGGCTTTTGTTTTTGGAAAGTTAAATTTCTTCGTCACATTTTAAGGTTTTGCTAGAATTATGCAGCAACAATGGCTTAATAATGTACTATACTATATCCAATGTAAATCATCATATTATATTTATGTTTTTCTGGACAATACCTTTCAAGAAAACGGTTTTTTCACATTGTCAACATTTTGTCCAAAAGGACTGTGGGACTTTGAAAAAAGGTACCATGTCACTGGTAAGCTTATTATTAATAACTTACTCTTAATATCTTTTGAATAACCATTTATTCATTGCTTAATAGAAAGTTTATTAAATAAATATTTACTAATGAACATTTAATTGATTATATTTATTATTTGTATTTATAAACCAAAGCTTTTAATTGTATTAGATACAGCTTTTAGATATAGAATAGTGAACGTTTTGTTAAAACCGGTTATCAAAAACTTCCTCTTCATAATATACTAACGGTGACTCGTGGCCCCACACGCGTTCATTACGTAGTAATTATTTTCGTCTCGTAATTTTATTTCTTACTCATATTATTGACAATTCTTGCAGCTTATCAAATAAGGAATGATGTTAATATACTTCTCGTGTACAAAAGTTTATGAAAATCAGGTGGAAAACAATAATCTTAATTGTTTTTAAGATTTCTAAAATGATTATTGATGATTCATATAAAATATAACCTATCAATCATGGAATGGCACATACTTCCCGTTAACCCAATTTCAACAAAATTGATTGTGAATTGATAAAAAATATATTTTAATTATAATTTTTACGATTTCTAAAACTAATATTGTCTGTTCTTATATAGGGCGCAATAAAAATTACCAAAAGTGGCCACTTATATTAAGAATATTTAAATCTAATAACGACATTTGCAAATGAACTCTTTAGATGTAAAATGCAGTTTATTTCATCTATTTATCACTTGATTTTACATTTTGGCGTCATTGTAAATATTGTGTGTCTACGTTACCATTACGCGTTCACGCCTCAGTAGAGTGTCGCTCGCTTTCAAACTGCTTTTATCAATGAAGCACCATGCAAGTCGACTGTTTATAGCCGATTTGCAGCTGGATGTTATTGACGAACCCCGTAAAAATAACCAAAAACGCTGCATCATCTTACACCATTACATTGTCGATAAAAAATTGCACACGTAAATAAGCAAAAGAATCAAGAGCAAGTATCAAAACTTTTAACAAAAATGATTTCCATAAAGTTTGTTTTTGTTGAAATATTAAATCCGTAAGTTCCTTTCACCCCTTCGGAATGTTAGCGAGTGTGCGAGCGAGAAAAAAAATTTTACATATAAAACGCCAACACACTCGTTTATTAGTTTCAACTTCCTCATTACGAATTATAAATTTTAATTATGTACCTAATGCATTTTTTGTTTTGCCAAAATTATTTACTCATAATCTACGTTCTGTTTTGTGAGATGAATTTAGCTTTACTAATGTGTGTAGTCAACAAGTTAAATAAACGTGTTAATTCTTGTTAGCGTGAGTAAAAGTACATGTGATACCTAAATATTATTGATGTGATAAAAAATATTTTTTAAAGGAGTCATTTTTTGACAAATTACTCGTTACATGTTAAATCCCGGGACTACATCTCAATTATTAATACTTTTCATTTAATGTTGAAAATAGGACTCTAAGCGGTGAATCCTATGCCGTAGTGCTATCTTCAAACTGGATGTTGCCAGTAAAAACATTTTTTTAATGTTATTAAAAAATAATTGAATAATTTGAAAAAAAAATGTTTTCATCTAGATACTTGAAGGAAAAATATTCCGTTGGTAAAAATCTAGACCTCATTACGAATCCAACACGTTTTTTAACTTGTTGACTAGACATACATATTTTTTCATCTCTTTGATCTGAAATATTGATCAGAAGAATATCAATAATAAGAGATTTATTATCTCTTAATCTTTGTGTCGATTTAACATAAATAACTTGTTCAGAGAACTCCAAAACTTTTTGAATGGAAAAATATATCTAATGTTTTTTATCTGTAAAACAGCAAGAAATAAAGTTTTATTGCAAAAACTGCATTGATATAAGTGAAAAAATCAACCGAAAAAGGACATCAACTAGTTTCGTATAATGCTAAAAGAAAAAAATTTATATGCTAAAAATTTATGATGGAGTGATTCACCGGTGATATTCATCACAATGTTTATAACTATCTTTGATTGTGCTATGACTCAAAGTTGAATGTGGTTTCCGGATTGCTGGACACTTATAGATTTGAATATTCGAGATAATATTTTAGTTAAAAAGAACGCAAAACAAAGGGAAAAACAGACTATTTTTCTATAATATTATAGACAAGACTGGCTGTGCCTGAAGCTCCGCTCGCATGGACTATAATGCCATCGGTCGAGCGCACGCACGAATCATGCTGCTCCCACTCAAAAGACGGAAGACAAAAATGCTTATTATGGGTGATCCTTAGAAGATAGATATATGCTATTAAGACTTCTTTGTAGGTCTTTTTAAGATCTACAATTATGTAGAACAATTGTTTGCTATATCTCGTATGGTTTACTCAGCGTAAGCCATTTAAGCGCTCCAAATGAGTCTTTTTCCGAATTGATTTTTACTATTCCTGTTCCTGTTACTATTCTGTGGTATGAACCTGATGTTATTTGATTTGACTAAAAGTAATAACATATTAGCCCTAAAAAGGCAGACTTAAAATATTTGAAAGCGAATGATTTTCTAGGTCGAAATCATAGAAATTATGCATCACAGACAAGTAGCGTATCGTGCTATTTATTTTGTCTCGTGTCGTTTAGCGATGTGACTGAATGAGAAAGGTAACATTAATCTTCATTACATTATGAGGGAAAATATGTTTATATCAATAATATCTGAACAGCATAATTTAGTATTTAATGAAATTAACTAATAGCTGCTTTTTCGTTATTAAAAATTGTAGTGGTAGACTTTAAATGCGGTGAAAGGGGCTATTAAGCAAGCAGATCTTAAGGAGGGTTGATGTCAGACTGGCTGCCAGTCGTAAAACACTAAGTTGAATCTTAATTGATAACATGAAGGAACAGAACGTGTGCCGATCTTGTTTAGATAGGACAATGCATTAAAGTTTAAATTAATTCTCGAGATGCAATATTCAATGACTTTAATTAAAATTACTTCGAGTAAATTTACGGCTCCGGAACTACAGTAAACAATAACAAAATTACTGTTGCAATCTTTGAATCTATAGCACAGTAATCAATATAGTTAGGTATTTTCTCGGTTTTTTAAAATAACTTTCTTGTTTCATTTTACTATTGTTTCTCCATGTTTTCATAACGCGCTCCACATTTGAAGATAGAGTTTAAGCAAGACCTTCATGACTCTAAATTGATATCGTAACAACTCGTCCATTGCTCGACAGTTGCAAAACAAATTGCTGAGACTGTCAAAAAGTGAAAGTTGTTACTTCCGCCGAGACATATAAATACGTAAATGGATCGGTAATGACATCATTATGAATACGCACACTAATCATATAAGTACTAGTAATATAGTACTATAATCTGTCGCCAAGCACCAACAGGTGTGTTCCGGCAGCTGCACTTGAGAGCCAGTCTTCCACTATTTTTAGCATGTTATCATCTTGGGCCACATCGTCACTTGGTGACTTGGCAGATGAGATTTTGGCTACTACGTCAAACCTATAACGATAAAAAAAAATCACTAGGTATGACCGTGTTGTAAACACTAATCAATCTTTATAGAAAGGCATCAACTCCACATTAATTTAATATATACAAAATCGACTTTTTTATATTAGGGGATAAAGTTTGACAGTGCTGTTTCGTAGTGATTTTTTTATAAGATAAAATATTTTTTTTAATCAAAGTATCTACCCGTCTCTCGTTGTCTATACATTTCTTCCATCTAATAGCAAGATCTTTCGAACCTTTCTGATGAAAGTTTGTGACTCTGGACTCATGTATGTGGACACACTAGGCATTTTGTACTAGAACGTGTAAAAAATTGCTTAAATCGTGGAAAAAGTGATAATCGATTGGGGCAAGGTCCGGCGAGTATAGAGGAGGACGGACGTTTTCTAACTGCTATTCTTGTAGTGTTAAAACTGTTTCACGAACAACGTGATGTCTGGCGTTACCATGAAGCAATAATGGTGAAGACTGATTGAAGAGTCGAGGCTGTTTTGCTGCGAGTTTCGCCATCACTTTTCGCAGTTCTACACATTAGACATTGACCAGATCTGAGGAAGCTAAAGTGAATTACGCCCTGAAGTGACAACCAAACAGTTACCATCACTTTTCTGTGGGTAAGTTTCGATTTAGAGCATTATTTTGGCGTTTCACCTAGGGTCAGCCACTGCGTTTTCGCTTGCGATTATCGTAAAGGATCAACTCACATGTCAGAACTCGGTCCAAAATCCCTTAATTTCTGTACCGGTTTAACAAGTTAAGGCAAGCTTTAACACGCGCTATTCTCTGCATATCAGTTATATTATGGGTACCCATTTTTTTATTGTACCGATTTACTGCAAATGAGTCAATATAGAGGCTATGCTAACGTCAAACCATACCCACTAATTCTTTGGTAGTTTCACACAAATCGGATTGCACGATCACCTTCAATTCATCGTTATATATTTTAGTGGCTGGTCTTCCTCGTAGTTCATTCTTCAGGTTGAAGTTTCCACTACGAAAACGGTCAAACCAATTTTTTCGTCTATCCCATCGTGTGGGGTGTCGATGGACAGGCCGTTTAAATATATTGTATTCATTTCTCGATTCAGGGATCAGATTGCGAAATATTAAGCTTTTAAGTGCTAATTTTTGTTAGAGGCATGTGTCCCCCCTCAGCTAGCTAAATGATGCTTTTGGATATGTGAAAAGATTCATGCTAGTAGTATATATAATGAACTTAAAAGGAAAAGGTAAGTAGGCTTTTCAAGTTAACGAGTAATAGTCCCTCAACTTATAAAATGTATTTGAAGGAGCTATTTCGTACAAATTCCATTGAAAATTACTTAAAGACTCCTCTCTAAGGAATGATTCCTGTTAACACAGGGCCGGACGCCGGCCGGGACACGGTCAAATATTTATAGTATATTTTTGTATGAAGTAATTCATGCCCGACTCTGGCCCGTTTCAACATGAATGATCTTTAAGTCTGCATATTATGACGGGTAACTACGGAATCCTACACAGCGCGTGGACCGACACGCACTTGGCAATTTTTCTAAAATGTAGATAGTTGATTTCGAGTTAAAATAGTTTCATTCTGAAATCTGACATTATGCAGGTTTAATTTTTATCATTGATATAAAGCTTGCTACTTTACACACTTGTATCAGAGTCCTGCTCGTGTGGATCCAAGTTGAGGATTTTTTCACACGTTAATAATCAGCCATCCAGATATGTATTCAATAATCAAAATAAAAAAATTAAGATTAACACTCATTTATCAACAATAACTATAACATGGTCTAACAAGATCCAAGTATTTGCTTAACAAAGCTATCAGGCTGACAGTAGAACACGGAAACGACCATTTTATAACGACCCCAACCTCGCTCCACCAAGTCCCTTAACCTTACATGCAGTTAACGGAAGGAGAGCGGCAAAGAAGGTCCGCATAACTGGACGCATAGAACTACTTTCACTTGCCGTAGTTAATTTTGCAACTGACCTTAATATGAAAAGGCTGTTGACTGCATTGGGGCTGAGACAATTATATTATAATATTGCTATGCAATAAGCGTTACTGACAATTATGCTGAACGTTATGGGAAAATATTTTTTGTATCTTCACAGATGTTCAATTTATTTTTAGGTTAATGGCGTCATCAGACTTTATAATATTAAAAAGGTGGTCGCAAAAAAACTCACGTATTTGTAATGGTCGTAGAAAAATTACCGTACAAAGCAGTCATTTTGCAATAATTTACGAATTAGTTGGGTCTGTAATTAAAAAAAAGTAAAAGGTTTGATTTGAGTTTTATGAGATAGTAAACTTAAAGCATTTTTACCAAATCTTTAGAGCAGAAATACCAACCCACAAATTATTTGCGGGCATGCCCTTTGAAGCTGTCAAAGCCTCTAATGACTCCAGGGCACTTAAGGCTGACAGTGTAGATAGTTCAAAAAAAAACCTTGAAGGGACAGTCTCTCCGGGACCATTCAAATACTTTAGTCACCCATTCGTATTACATGATTCGTTTAGCAAATTCTTATGATTAGTGATTCGTTTAGCAAATTCTTATGATTGGTATACTGGGAAGATGTCGAATCGGATTCCAAATTCTTTCACTCCTATAACATCGGGTCTTTCAAATGAGACGTGAAGAGACATCTCTGCAGGCCGGCATGACAGCAACAATTGCCAATGCGTCACTACAAACGTGTCACCCGCGGTAACCGCAGTTTCTGGACTGCAGCGTATATTCCATCAAGTACTGTCATTTTGCCTAGTTACCTAATATTATTATATAAAAATAATATTAGTAACGGGGTAATTTCTTGAACTGCTGATTCGATTTTATAACTTCTTACGCTTATAGAAAGCTAAATTGTAAAGCAGAGGAAATGACCTCAAAGTGACATAGACTATTTTTTTTTATTGTTTTAAATTTTATTTTATAATTAACAGAAATTCGCGGGAGATTTCTAATATGTTATATAATGCGGTGAACTGTATAACTGTATTACGTATCCTACTATATATATAATAATATTAATACGTTTGTATTTTTGTTACTCAATCATGCAAAAACAGCTCAACGGATTTGGATGTAATTTGGCACACACATAGTTGATAAACTGGACCAAACCTACGATACCCCGATAAAAATATCCCGTTAAATGACATGAAGTCTACGTAGAAAAAGTCGGCGCAGAAACTAGTAGGTAATACTTATTGCAAAACGCATTTCATTGAAAAATAACAATCTAATATAATTTTTAAATTGAAAAAGAAAAATTCGCGGGTACACGAAAGCAAACCATTTTATTTAATAAGTTCCATATTATTAGAATGTAGTTGCCTAAAGACAATAATAAAATGTCAAATCAATGTAAGAATTCGAATTTTGAAGGTGGTTGTACCTGTGTAAATTTCGACTGTAAAAGCAACCACGGGATCACTTATTTCTAAAGCAAAGTAGTAAATAAAATAATGAAATTGTTGACTGTAAACAATTTTAAACAGTTAAAAATCAAAATTATTGACCCGATTGAATTTCTTGGTAACTCTTCTCGATGACTGGGATGTTTTCCCAACAAAGGTATTTTAACGTGCATAAGTGCCTCGTTAGTTGAATGATTTTGATTTGTTTAGAGCTCGCATTGCTCTTGTATAAAGGGTACTTTCCAGCAAGTACTCGCCCACAAGTCATTACAAATGAATCCTTGTTGGACAGGTCTATGGAAGGTAAAGAAAGATATTTGCAGTATCACTTAATATGTGTCATCAACTGAAACTGTCTGTCCACAAAAATGCACAATATATGTATATATGATTTCAGAAATGATAAAATGGCACTAATCTAGAAAATAAGTACCACCTGAAGTTGTCAGTATTCTTCTTTTATTTTTAATTATTCGCAACTGTGCTAATCCACAAATCTGCCAACGTCACGTGAATACAATATTTTATTATATAGCTCTAACAAGATGACGTCTCACTAGTTAAAACAGTCCAGGCACTTTTTTTGGCAAATTAAAATGTATGTTACTTTTTTCGCTTGTTGTTTCCACTTGGTTGTCCAAAACCGAACTGTCCGAGCCCAGAACACGGCACTCTTATACTTGTATCCCAAAACAAAACGATGATCGAAATTACTAGAAAGACATTGAACTTTATGTCATCGTTTAAAAGGGGAGGTGTTCTATTCTTAAACTATCGTTTATTGGATTACGTGATCGGAGCGATACATGTGTGAGTAAATGCAATATCTTTTCGAACCCAAGAATATATACTCGATGTTTCGAGTAGAGTCTAGACGTTTTCAGATATTTCGAGAATAGTGTTTTATCTTTATTTTTACTCAGACCGTAACAGTATTATATGAAGGGAAATTTACTTAATATGTAAATGTTACCTAAACGTAGTTGGATCGATAAGGGAAGTTGATAAAAATTCTTAAAAAAAGGGCTAATTATAAAGTAGAACATCAAAATTTAACTCAATACAATCTAAATATTCGCGACAACGTTGTTGATGTGATACCATTTTTAAAATATGTATTTCAAAGAATAATTTAACTAACAGACTGGACGTCATTCTGTTTAATTGAGCTTTTGAAAAAAAAACGTTTATTTTGTATTTTAAAGTATTATCATAAATTATATTAATAGTCAATTGAAAAATCTTTTTTTTTATTAATTATAAATAATTGAAAATTGATAAAATTTTAAAAAGAATCATATTATTACAGACGTTCCACAATCGGTCGCCAGATTTTTGACGTCATAATGTTAAAGGAGTTTCATCGACTAAGAGTCACACTGTATCAGCTGTGTGCTACAATAATATTAGAAATTAAAATTGTGACGTCATACGTCCTCGGATTTGTTCGGGAACGATCGGCGCGTTTAAAGTAATGGATTGAAAAAAATATTTTTAATTTAGTATAACTTTTTAACTATAGCGATAAAAAAAAGAATAGATTTGTTATAAAACTTATGTATAATCTTTCCATTTATTACAAGTTTTTTTTTCAAATACCCTATGTCCTATTATAACATTTATTATAGATTCTTTTGTGATAACTTCACATACGGAGTCTGTTCTCCTTACCTCTTACACTCCGTTTATACAACCGCAAATATGTTCAACATTAAAAAAAATAATTTTCTTTAAAAATATACAGTTTTAAAGCCTTTTGCGTTATGTTGTATTGTGAAAACAAATATATAAGACAAGTGTGTCTTAAGACATAAATCTAAATGCAGTTGCCATTTCAACAAAATACGTGTTCGCCTTGAGAATTTAATAAAATATTCAGTGAACAAAATTCTTTGGTCAGTAAGATTTGAGAGTGACTTTTAATATCACTTATAGAAAGTATGACCGGGACTTTTTATATAAATGAATATATTACATCATTCTAATTAGTACCTGTGACTTCGTTCACATGATTGTAATGTTCCATTACAACTACATACTTGTCTTATTAGGTTTAACAGTGTACTCTTTAAATAGTAATTTGAACATTAGTGTTTAGCCGCTTAGGAAAAGCTTAATGATATTTAGCCTATATTATTCTTCGAAAAGTTCTCTACTTGCCAATGAAAGTTCCGTCAAACTCGGTTCAGCCGTTTTGGATATTAAACCTGATAAGCAAGTTTTTTAAAAGTCTTATGCATGTTTCATTTGTTATATTCGCATAATTTTTATGGTTCTCATCGGACAGCCAACCTGTTCCTTTGGTCGTCGATCTCGTCGCGTCATTCAGTCCGTCCGAACTATTACTCCGTTCTCGCTTGACATACTTTCTAATCTCCAATTTGTATAGTATTTGCTCCGCTTCTATAGGTCGTAGCGTGATGTTTGGTAGCCTATAATCTTCCTCAATAAATAGGCTATGAAACGGACAAATACTTTTCAAATCTGACTTGTATAGCCCGACCACTATAAGCGCGACTTTCCCTAATGTTGACAGGAAGTGGGGTGGCGGGTGTGCATGGATATACACGGAATTAGACTAAGCCCTATATCTTCAGATAAAATTGAGTATGTTAACGCGTGTATGAATAAATTATGTTATTATCTTGTTTAAATGGTAAGCAAAATACTACTACATCAATCTTGGTAATGCGTTTTCTCTTGTGCAATGGCGATTTTATGACATCTGTAATATCATCCACTACGATCATCTATCATCAACTTTGAGATAATAAATTTGTGATTATTCTTAAGGACACGCTAGTAGTTGCTGCCATAGCCTTAATTACATTAAAATCTTCATCTACAACATCATAAATAAGAATGTAATTTAAACTTTTTTGTAACGACGTTCCTTATCGCGGGATGGGAGTTATACGGGAAAAGTATTCTACCGACATTAAAAAGAGACAAACACATATATCTACAAGGGTTTTGCCTATATTTATAAGGGTCTTGCCTGCGAGACAATGAGATAGAATATACGCGGTGAAAACATGTCCTGATTTTCATGACTGTGATTGTTGTTGATTTCGCCTAGCGGTGTGATGGCCAGACTTGGCACAGTACGAGTTGATCGTTCGAGTTCCGTTGATTGAAGATATTTTAAAATATTATGAACTTACTATTTATATTTCAAGCATTTACTATTAAATACAATTTTATTACTTGATTTAAACTTGGAAAATTATAAAATATTTATTTTCAAAAACTTATTTATTAAATACAATTTTAGCACAATTCATTCATTGTGCTTGTTATTTAATAATACATAATATATAGGGAAAGAAATTTCATTCCTACCGGGTATCTCATGACACCTCTCGAGTTTTTATCCTTAAGTAGAAGAACATTTCAATTCAAAAACGCTAATTCAGTCTTTTCTTTTTTTGAAATAGTTTGCTACATTAAGAAGCATTACTTTTGATTGACTATTCGGTAATTCCATCTTTGTAATATTAGGTACCTCATGTGTAGCAGTCACAAAGACAAAATCTCGCACACACTCACGTCATTGTCTATTGCATCCGGCGGCTCCTATATACAAATTTACTCTGTGGCCGGCGGCCGGCAACATACTAACTTATTGGTTGGTTTTGTTCCCCTGCCGCATCTCGCAAACATTAGGAAGATGAGCGCTTCGACGGTCCAGCTATAGTTCTAGAGATTATCGCATTCAAACAAACAAACAAAAAGTCTCCAGCTTTATAATATTATAGTATAATAAATAGCCAGTTAATCTAGGATACTGATTCACGGTTAAATCTCTATGTTCATAATTAATTTATTTGAGTTTTATTAAACGATCTCTTACCAACTAACGAAAAACATACACTAATGTTAATACTTATTTCAGAGATTTTTGATGATTCAATAGTATAAATATTGCTCTAGGAAATCACTAAACGTATTCTGCAAATTAACTTTCACCGTGGTTTTAGAAGAAATGGTACATTCTATTATACATTGATGTGACTCATGATAAAGGCCGTACTATAGGCGCTAAGTATTTTTTTTAATTTTGTAATACATTGTAATAAAATGTCTTCGTAGTAATGGTACACTTATTACAAGGGCGGGCTCCCTGTACCTACACGCCATATTAAATATTATTGAACCTACTACTATACATACATAATACTGTGACAAGAACCAACTTCCTGTATGTAACAGCGCGTTATCTAAATAAGGCATTATTTAATATGTAATTAAGTATTTAAAAGTTGGATGTAGATATACATTATCTACATTTTCTTTTTAATTAATTATTAGATGTTTTAAAATATTAGCGTGTGATTTGTCTCTAATAAGTTAATATTTGGTCATGAAAGATAATATAATTATGCATTATTTATAAAATTATATTTGAATAATATGCCACTGATAATTTATATTTTATAAAATTAAGATATGTTGTTATTATTTGACCAGGTGGCTGTGACGTATTTTTCTACTAATACGTAATTTTAATAAAATATCTACTATTTTTAATATGTTTCTTGAAGATAATAGTTATATGCATTACTTATACTTACTTATATCTGGGGCGCTTAAATAGCTAACGCTCAGTAAACCATACGTAATATATTAAATTAATTCCCTGCATAATTATTGTAGATCGTAAAAATACCTACAAAAAAGCCAACAATAGAATACATATATCTTCTAAGGATCACCCGATAATACGCATTTTTGTCTTTAAAATAAGCGGCGGGCGAACACCGTAAGTGACAAGTGGGAGCCTGGCAACACGATTCGCGCGTGCGCTCGACCGACAGCATTCTTAATTGACATACCTAAGTAAAATTATACTGTAACTATAAAAAAATATATAAAGAATAATTCTGTATACCACGCAAGTGGAGCCGCGGACACAACTAGTCTATCATAAATAAAGAACATTGACTTTTTTTGTCTATCTGTTTTAACTATCAAAAACTCAAAAAAGAGCTTGACCGATTTTAACGAAATTTTGTAAACGGGTAGTATATGTTATTCTTCAATTGATAAGTTATAGAAATTGATAATAACAGTACAAGTACAAATTATGAGATGTGAATAATTATAATAGTATAAAATAAAATGTTTACATAATACTTGATTTATTGCTGTGATAATCTTATCATAACATAATTGCCAGTGGGAGTTTTAGGTGGTATCTTGAAGTATCATATGGTGGTGTTTTTAATTCATAAACTTATGTTGTTTCGCCATATATTATGTAATTTTGGCGACATTTTACGTGATGCAGCTTGGTTATTCTGCACAAGTGAAGTGGATTATAAATAATAACTGGGAAAATTCATGTTGTTTACGTTGCCACAAAATTTCCCTGGATAGTTTTAACAAGAGAGCCGTCATCTTGTTGAACCTACGTTTGAAGATTGCAAGATAATTAGAAAATATTATATATACATGATTTTGTTAGAATTGTGCAAGAAAACAGTTGCCATTATATAAAATGGAGATAAAGATAATTTCCAAATGGCGACTACCATTTTATTGTGTCTAGTGCTATTTTTTAATTAATTGCTAACCAAATGACGGACATAAAACATTAAATAGATAATTTCTGTACTACATTTAAATTATTTCAAATTATATATATATATATATATATATTCCTTCACATGTTTCTGTTTCGTTCGGTTACTACGTTTACGCCCAGGCGAAACAAGTCTGCGCCGGAGGCATTCACGGTAAGCCGGTGTTCGAACACTTCCTACTTAAAATGGCTACTCCATGTACAGTTTGTTATAAATCAACTATATAAAATGTTATATGTAAAATATTTAATTACAAGGTAAATAGAAAATTTCATAAACCCACAAATCATCTAGACCTTTCCAATGAGCCACAGACAGACACAAAAATCCACTTTTTAGATTGGATGTTACCCCTGTTGGTAGGACATGTTCTAATATTTTGAATCAATGATGGCTCGGTGGTAGCGTGTACGACTTCGCGTCGATTGATGTGAGTTGGAATCCCTGCAATGAGCCTGAGCTTTCGGTGAAGGAAAACATCGGGAGGAAACCATAGCTTGGTGGTAAGGCATTTTCTAATGCCCGCCTGGCTAGCTACCACCCTCAAGTTGAAAAGCACCAATAGGTGTGTTCCGCCAGCTGCACTAAAGACCCAGTCTTCCACTAGGTTTAGCGTGTTATCATCGGTCTAGTGAGCAACTAGTTTATTACTGAATAATTAATAGTTAACAGAAAAAACGTCGCGTACTTGGGGGTATATGCATAAGATGTAATATTTTTACCGATTTTTAAAGAGGCTCTTAAAGTCAAAAGCAAAGTATAAAAAATATTTATTCAATTTAGGCCCTAAAATGGCACATACAGAAAAAACCTTCTACCGGTTCGGAAACACCCCAGTCGTCAAGAAGAGACAGCAAGAAACTTGATCGGATTTATCATTTTGATTTTTAAGTGTGTAAAAATGTCCGTGTTACATTATTTTACAGAGAGGGACTACATACTACTTTGCCTTAGAAATAAGTGTAGCCGTGGTTAGTTTTACAGTGGAACTTTACACAGGTACCACCTCTATACTAATTTGTGTTTAAAACTATGCCGATCATTTACAAAATCCACCTTATCAAAGTTTTTGCGATCATACTTTAAATTATCAACGGTGATTTTGGAGAGTAAAGTTGAGATATTAAATCCCTGAAACTTATTCTTTAGTGATTCGCGAGATCACATGTTGTATAGATTGCTCGGATTGCACGCTTTTGTTATATAAATATGTTATCTACCTATGCTGCTTACCCCACAGTAAACACCGTGAAGTAAGCATATGGTATGTATTAATTGTAATTTTTTTTATAATTATTTAGTAAATATATAATGTAAAAAACAGTGTTACTCCTGACTTGCCTAAATGACATAAACTTAAACTAATCAGAAGAAACGACCTAAGCTTCCGAGAGTTGCTGAATACGTACCCTAAAAAGATTTCATAAAATCTAGATGAGACATAAAAAAGAATTCAATAAGTTTTCTCCATATCATTCAAATAATAAAAAAAGTTAAAATACAACAGAGCCATTTCTATATTAATAAATTTGTAATTCTATTTGTTATTTCATTTTTTTTATCTAGACAGTTGGACCTTTTTTATAAAAGACGGTTTTTTTTTAAATATCTTTTTGTATTGATACATACTTTTTGTATAAATAGGATTGTATTCGAAAACGGCTTGACCGATTCTTAGTACAGGTACTTTTGTACAGGGGAAGTATATTATGTTTCTAGCTGTGCCCACGACTTCCCTTGCGTGGATTACATAATCTAAAATAAAAAGTTAAAGCCCAAGTTACTCCTTATAACATCAGCTATCTGCCTGTGAAAGTCCCGTCAAAATTGGTCCAACCATTTCAAAGACGAGCCGGAACAAATAGACTGAGAATTTTTTTGATTTTTTTTTATGTCCACTGCTGGACATAGGCCTCTCCCAAAGATCGCCACAACGACCAGTCCTGTGCTGTCCGCATCCAGCGGCTTCCCGCAACCTTTACCAGGTCGTCGGTCCACCTTGTGGCGGGTCTGCCCACGCTGCGTCTTCCGGTACGTGGCCGCCACTCGAGAACTCTATGACCCCATCGGCCATATGTGCTACGAGCTACGTGGCCAGCCCACTGCCACTTAAGTGTAGCTATTCTTCGGGCTATGTCGAAAAATAAATAAGTATGACCTGGTCCCACACCCCGTTGTTAGAACCTGCGCTCTTGTAACGTTTCGCTGCAGTGACATCACTTTAAACCGGGATGATATTATATAATATCAGTGAGCTCAGGTTTTTCAGCAGCATTATAGACACAGTTACATTTAAATTCAATACTTGCAATGAAATCCCGAGTAAGACAATAAGATTAAGAATTCAACATGGTAGGTGGTGGCCTCGTTCTGATGCATAATCTTGTTGACTGAGTTATATTCAACATTTTTGCCCTCGACTCCGATTCGGATTTATTGCGGGTGGTCGAAATTGCTGGCTCGCAGAGTTAAAAGTTTTCTCGGTTTGTCACTCTCCCTATATCACCGTAAACTGATAGGATAAGTCCTTTAAAAGAACTACTTGGAGGTTATTTTATTACTTGACGTCTACTCAGAAATGTCTTTGAATCTCAAAATCTTTGATTATGTACATGTCTATAATCAAAGCTCAAATTATGTAAAAAAAATACATTTTTTAGTACATATAAGGAAACATTGTTTTTTATACAATGGATCATATATAGAGCCACAGTTTCAGGACTAATTCATATAATTTTAGGACATATTTTGAATGAATTCACATTATTATCATTGATGGTTAACTTCATAACGTCGCACTTCTGTCATATATTAGCCACACGCTCGGTGTGGAAAACTGTAACATTAGAAAAATTGTTACACGTAGGTAACCTACACCGCATGTTTCATTATGATTTATAACAATCTGAACTCCATGGTACCTACCTACATATAAATAAAACTATTCCATACCAACTTTTTAACATAAATAGTTTGTTTATTAAAAAAAATGTGTCATAATTAACTTGAAGGATGTATAATTGTCGATTAACGTTTATTATGTCTTTTATCGATACACATGCGGGAAGTCGTTTTACTAAGTACATACTTACAAGAGAACAGTAAAATATTATTTATTGCCCTTAGTGTGGATTCGACCATACAAGAGTAAATCTTAATCTTAGAATGGCTGAGTGCCCTAAGCGCTCGCCCCCAAGCCCGGTAAAGCTGTAAAAGCCGTAAAGGCTCCAGGGCCCCTCAGGCTAACAGTGTAGTCAGTTAGAAAAAAAAAAAAAAAAAAAAAAAAAAAAAATCTTAGAATAAATCGTCAGTTAATCGAGAGTAAATCAATTTTACGTTTTACCATCTACAATACTAAGAATAGTGGGCCTATTCGGGAATTGTTACTATACCGCCGTTTCGCACGGAATAACGGAGCTATTCCTAGAATAATATAATGGCGTCAGTCAGTCCAACCATCTGATTTCTGTTATTAAACAAATATTTATTCTGTGTTTTAATTTCAAGTCAACGCACTAAATCAATAGTCTAGCTAATTTTGATTTTATAGTCACTCTATCAGTTTTTTTATTTTCTATAATATTAAAATGAAATTCAACTAGGCTCAACGAAGTTCCTTTTTAGACGACAACCAATTAGGACAGCGTTTACGCTTATCCTCACTCATTTTCACTAGCTAACGAAAAAGATAAAAGATAACAAAACAAACAAAACATAAACAGATAAAACTTGATAATTCCCTCAAACAAACAACAAATAAAATTAACACGTTTGACAGCTAGCTAGCTTACACTACAGTTACTTTTTCACACTATAATACGGCAAAATCGATTTGACATGATGTATGGCTCTTACACTATCCCGTTGTAGAACAATATTTATTTTCCGGGTTTTATTTTCGTTCACCATTCACTCTGCTATTCGCGTATTGTTATTCATAGCGCAATTATACTATCGATTACGTGGAGAAACGACTATGGATTTACTCGAGATTAAAATCATGGAATACGTTATTCCTGGTATAGTTACTCGTGTATAAATTTAAGTTTGGTCGAATCCACCCTTAATCCAATTAGTCGTTTGTTTGGTTTTAAAAGATAACATAATAATCACGCCATAGTCGAAATGGGTTAGGCGGAGATAATGGAGCGCAATTTCTGTCTGCTTCTAAGTTATAGCAAAAGCCGTCTTTTCTTTATTCATTATTTTATACACTGAAGCAGTAAACTATAAGAGCTTTTCTACCATGGTACGGCTCTCGCAGTCGTGAACTTCAGTTCCTTGAAGAGCGCTCTCGCTATTTCCTCGTTTGTTAAATTTTAATAGTAGTACAAAAACACAGTTTACAAAACATTTTTTTTTTTGTAAAATAATTGTTATCAAATTTCATGTGGCCCAAGAAGTTAATGTTAGTAGGTACATCCTTATTAAGTGTTCTACAACACTGATATGTAACTATAGTAACCATGGGTTGTTATAAAATAAAAGAAAGTAAAAAACGGTGAATAAAAAATAACGCAAATTATTAATATAAAAGGTTTATTTCTCTCCTCTGCGCATTCCCTATACCCTTCAGTTAACACGTTAAATCTTGTACAGGAACTGGTTCTCAAGTGGATCTGCCGGAACACACCTATTGGTGCTGGGCGACCGATTTTCAACTTGAGAGTAATAGCTAGCCAGACGGTTATTATAAAATGCCCTACCACCATGCATGGTTTCATCACGATGTTTTCCTTCACCAAAATCTCAGGCTCATTAAAGGAATTCGAACTAATATCAATCGACGCGCTGTTCGTAAGTACACGCTGCCACTCAGCGGCTATTGTGATAACTGCTTTAGTAAAACTCCTCTGCATCTGATAATAAGTAATTACAATTCAAAAATATCGTCGAGTGTCGTGTATCGCGACAGTTGCATCGTCTCGCTGGCCTGCTAATAAAACTATGAAATCCTCTAAGAAACTAAAAACTAAACAATCCTGAACCGCATCTCGCCATAACGAATCTCTACAATTTTTTATGGTCTAATTGAACTCGACTATCTTATCACATCAAAAGTGAATATAAATTCTATACAAGGCATGAATAGGTTAATAAGTCTCCTTGCATCAAATTTTCAAAATTTTTAATTCAGTGTCTGGGTTACCGAATTTATATGGTGAATGAAATCGATAGGCTTCATTGCAATTACTACTACTACACTTGTGTACTTGGATACTGTACTTGTGTTTTTTTATTAGGACTTGCCATACAAAATAAACATAAACATAAACATAAAAACAGGCGCCCTGAAAAATATGCATTTTCGACTTGTACGGATTTATCGCATTGTACGAAATTATAATGCCATATATATCGATAATTACACAACACTATTGAATTTCCTATAACCAAAAATAATAATCGAAATATTGGATAAATGTGTAGCGCTCGAGACACTTCGCCATTGACTGCTAAATATTAAATAGTATAATGGCTAAAAAGAGCGTAGATGCAGCCAAAAGTGTGCTGGTTTTTGATGTGGATCCGACAGAATGTCCGTTCAGAGAATTCAGGGATAACGAACTGCAACCAGACTTATGGGGACTGGTGAGGTTACATTAATAAAATTTTAGTATAAAAAATATATTAAATAATCTACAGCTAATTTTTAATTTTACTACAAAACGGCATAATTTTATCGCTGTTTTGTTTTTATCGCAAGCTTATGATAATCTTGACAAGAGTTACATACAACAGGCTATAAATTATTGTATTGTCATCGATTAATACATGTGCAAAATTTCAAATTATTCAAGCTTGTGGAAGTGGGTGACAATTGAGTGCAAATATTCCCCTAAATATATACAAGTGAACTTAATACAAGCATGTCAATCGACGGTATATATACGGTTCGAATGTTTAGGATTTCATGCAACGTTCTAGTTCTTTACTATTGAAGTAACGTGGCACCTTCTCAGTCATTTCAGTCTTAATAATCAACCATACATCTGATCTACTTTTATATTGAGCCACCTAAGATGATTATTATCTTTTGAAATTTAGAAATTGAATGTCCTACCTATAACTTCTATTCGTTGTCCTATTTCTTTTTTGTTACATATACATCATTTTGTTTCTAAGGGTCCTGAAGCCTGTAGAGCATCATTGCTTATGAGCAAAACATCATCAAAGCCACCAGCTGATCATGTGTGGACTGATGAGCAGACTCAGCCCTTGCCCAGATCGGTCCGTCAGTTCCTACATGGATGGTCAAGAGCAGAAGAATTGGCACTCAGTCGATGGGAAGCTGAAGTAGTGATATTTGAAGTACGTATTTGTATTAGATTAAATAAAGCAGATGGTATCAAAAAGCCACGAACTTCATTTGTTGATAAAAACAGTGACAACAACAGAACAAGGGAACTAACTATAAAACTTAAGAACAAGACGCTGCGGATAGAGAAGAAAGTAGATCTTAAATTTAGCATATCAAAAATACTAAAGTTTTTACGTCATTTTTGAACACAACACATTGAATATTATGGTTATTGTAAATTGTTTCTATTATATACTTTTCTATTCTTTTTATTTAATGTTGAAATTGTTCAATTCTGTAAAACTCATAAAATATTAATAGGAAAATAATGGCGGAAAGATGTCAGTGATTGACATGCAGCTAAGCCACACTCAAGTGCTCCTCAGATCCTCGTTCTGCAGGCGGGTGTTGTCTGCTTGTTACATGCTGGAAAAGGTTGAAGGTTTAACAGTAAGTCAGTAAAATTACTCGCATCAATGGAAATAGTGCAATTTAAAAAATTAAGGTCTGTGCATTCACCATTGTAATGCCAGCTTCCAAAAATGACGATAATAGCTAATAAGCGACTTCACCAATTACGAAAAGCTACGCTCTGAACTGAGACAATCGTTTCTCAGTTCATCTCGTGTCTCAGTCTCAGTCATCGGACTAGTATCTAAGCTTGTGATGGAGATCCAGAAATAACTGTCTGCCTTTCAGTAGATTGTAACACGAGTAAGAAACAATGATGGCTCAGTGGTAGTGACTTCGCGTCGATTGACGTGAGCTCGAATCCTTGCAATGAGCCTGGGCTTTCCGTGAAGGAAAACATCGTGAGGAAACCATAGCATGGTGGTAGGGCTTTTTCTGATGCCCGCCTGGCTAGCTACCACCCTCAAGTTGAAAATCTGTCGCGAAGCACCAATAGGTGTGGTCTGGCAGCTGCATTTGAGACTCCATTTGAGACAGACTTCCACTAGGTTTAGCGTGTTATCATCTTGGGCCACATCGTTACTTAACATCAGGTGAGATTGTGGCCACTACGCCAACCTATAAACGATAAAAAAGCAAGTTTTAAATTGTTCACTTAGACTAATAATTTCTTGTAAATTCACGTACGTATGTTACGTGAGAAGGAAAAGTTTTACAGAATAATTATAAAGGATGACACAACGATGTAGGTGGAGCATCAGTGGGAAAACTTCATATGTTCGATGGGTCCGGAAGGCTGGAGGGCGAGGTATCACATCTACTCGCCTGGCATGAAACCTGGTGGAGGGCAGCAACATAGACCAGGATTATCTAAGAATGGTAACGTTGTTGTAATTGTATTGTTTATTTTAACTATAAAAATACTCAATAAGACCACTGGATCTAATAGTTGGTCGGTGATTTTTCAACACTTCATTTTTAACAGTATTAGGGCTGGTTGTTGATGTTTGTTGTATTAATACCAATTATTTTCTCGTGCCAGTGTTATATAGGTAATGATCACATTTGTTTCCCATGAAAGATACTCTACTACGAACTGATTTGAATTATTAAGTGAATTCCCAGTTTTCTACTTTAAAAATAACTAGCTCTGCTCACGGCTTCATGCGCTTATTCTTCTTTTTAATTATTTTTTTCACTTAATTTTAAGTGTACGTTATTTATATTAAGTATGTATGATAACTAAATTATTTTATTCGCTTAAGGATTAATATACCATTTCAGATGTAGTTGTGTATCATTTTTCATCTTTAGTATAGTCAGTTATTATTTATCAGGTTGCTACCTAGTCCGTCTCTTCTATCTTGGTGCATGGAGGTGTATTTGGGTCAACGATCAAGTACCATTGGACGCAACAGATTCTCCCCTGTTACCGTTTTCTCCATTAACGTGTCACGTACCACCGGTGAAGTCTGGTGGGAAACAAGCGCCTACCACTGTTACATCCAACGTCGTGCATTTGTGGCCGCTGCTTCTTTGTAAGGTAAATGTTATATCTACTTATCTATAACAAAAAAAAACGGTAGTTTTCTGTATTTTTTTTTACTAGCCACTGATCTTTTATGCTACAAAAATATCAGTAACAAGTAGAAATAATAAAAAAATAAATATTTTTTAACTTTAACAATTACAAAAAAATATCTATTCTCAATGAATTTTAATGAAAATATTGAATAAGACTATCAATATAACCTCAAAAAAAACTCGCCAATTGTTATTTGACGTCAATAATTACTAAGTAAAAAACACTTAAGGAACCGAGGGTACAGTTAGTTTTTTTATATAAAAGTTCTTTGTGGCTTCTATATTATATGAATTAGTAATAAATAGACAATAATTATTCAAAAACAAAATAATTACTTGCACTTAACAGACAAATAAGTTTTTCTATGATGAGAAATCACACTCTTCCCGGTACAAAGTCGTATGTGAAAAAAACCATATTTACATTAATTATACTATTGGTTGTGATATTTCTCTCTTTTAGAAAAGTTATCATGAAAATAAACAGTATTTGGTACATGTAAGTGGGTATATTAGAGTGTAATAACAACATACCAGATTGAAACATATATTACGTACTCTAAGAAATTGCAAAGACCAGATGTGCTTAGTGATATAAAAATATATGCATAAATGTACATTGTATAATTCACAACATGAATTGTATTTTCTCGAAACAATCTTTATTATAAGTACCTATTATACAGTCAATGTATATTTCCTTATTATTTACGCTGCTAGTAAATGAATATTATGGGTTTTTGGAATTTATTACAATACTTTTACACGATAATTCAGAAAACTAATTTATTTCCATCCATAAATATCTTATTATTTAAATGCTGAGATGACAGTTGATAGAGTTGTGTGGAAAAGGAATGTCGTGCTGACCCTATTCAGATGGGATATAAGGGTAAGATGAAGAAAAAATATCATAATTGATATTTTATATCTATTTAACAAGTAAATTCTTTCAATTGTTTTTACGTTTAATAAGTTACAAGATTTTCTTATTTTGTTTCTGGATCATTATATTTATTGGCAACGCTATTATTGACACAATAAATTATATAATTAATCAGTAATATAATCAAAAGCGTTAGCGAAGATAATGTTATAATCACAGTACATTTCAATAATGAATAGCAAATAAAGTAAGAAAAAAATTGTCAATTAAATCTATCAGGCGCTATTGAAGATTGCTGCTCCTGACATGAATTCTGATGAAGAATCTGATTGCATAGAGGACGAAGTCATGCCAGATTTCAGTATAATGCATGCTCTGACTGGATCTGTGAACATGTGCTATAAATTTAAAAGTAAGCTTTTTCTTTCAGCTTTTTAAAACATAACAATAACATTTTTGTAGAGATAGTCATTCCATAGAGAAACGGTCATTAAAATACTTGTGAGTCCAAATAAGATTTAGCCGTATAATATTTATGTCTTTTTTTTTTCAAATTTGCTTTTCATTAAAACTGCTCAGTACTGTACCGCCAAAGTTTTGCTACAGTCGACGAAATCTTTTAAAACAATAATCCAGTGTATGAAATTCAAAAACAATTCATACAATAAATACCTGATTCATTCCAATTCAGATTCTGAAGATGTTTGGAATAAAATCATAGCAGAAGTGCCTGTATTCTCATGGGACGATGATGATGACACCGTTGCTAGTACGGTCAAAACAAAGTGCAGCAAGAAACCAGCCACTAAAGAGACTGCTGTCGTGAAGGTAGTTACATTCTTTGTAGGAGTATTTTTGAAGTAAAGACACAAAGGAGTCAGAGTAGAAGAGAATAGCTTATCCCTTTTAATTGTCATCCTTACTCTTGACGTATATCAACGATGAACGTCGACGTAGTGATGCCTACTAGACAACTGACGGGATTATGGTAGTGGAAAATATGGTGGGGAAACCATTGCGTGTAGGTAGAACATGTCACTCATAGCTTAAGCAACTCGAAGTTGAAAATATATCGTCAAACACCTATAGTTGTGTTCCGACAGCTGTACTTGAAGGTCAGTTATAATGGTCTAAGAGACGGTGAAGGTCGATCTTCACCCATCTGATAACCACACGAGACATATTTTTTATTAAATTGTATTGATCTATAAACACACCTATGATAGCTTGCCTAGTGAAAAGTGCTCATGGCTATTTTTTATTAAATTAATTTTAATAATTTTTTTTACAACCTTCACTATTTTTAAAACCGAACAAATTTAGTTTTAACTGATAGTTTTTAACAAGGAGGATTTTCCTTGGTAGGCTTGCCTACCAATTCGTTCTGTAATAAATGTATCTTTATTCAATATTAAATTTATTCAATTCATTTCTGGTCATGGCTACCTGGTAAGCAGGTATTAACAGGTAAATCAATATAAACTACACCCATCTGTTAACCAATAAAAATTAGTTTCGAAAGAAAGATAATTTAATTACGAAAAAAAAACCGTTCATGAAATATTATTGTCATGCTTTGAAGTTAAAATAGGAGCAATTAAATATGTGTGAGAGAGAAAGTAGAGCGTCCGAAGTTCGAGTGATAGAACAGTACACAACATACGATACGAAAATTAATTTAATTAAAAATAACCATGAGCACTTTTCGATAGGCAAGCTATCATTAGGCGTGTTAATAAATCAATAAAATTTGATAAAAATTATGTCTCATCTGGTTATCAGATGGGGGAAGGTCGATCTTCAGCGTCTCCTCTACTATAAGGGCACTTAGAAGACGAAATCGTAATCCTACATTAGTCACCGATTGTAACATCGTTGTACAGTCTAATAATGCGAAGTTAGTCTTAATTTCTTGACTAAAATTAGTGAACATTTTACAGCGAGGTTCATTTTCATACATAATCATAGCTGATTCGAAGAACTATCCCCCTTACGCTCTACCAGGCATTACTCCTGGACATGAGATGAGTCTTCTCGTAACTATGGCCAGAGATTTGCCTTTGAAGAAACCACTACAAGAACCAGGTGAATTATTGATCTATAACAAAATAAAAATTGTGTAATTCCAAAGATGGAGATCCTTACAGGTCGCTAATAAGCTCATATTGCAGAAGATCTTGATTTCTTCATGAAAACATATAATTGTTTTATTTACTTATAAATGGCATTTAACAGTAAGTATACTATTAGCTCTATCATAAATGGTATTTGATACAATCCTTGATATTATTTACTAGAAGAAATATAGATGAATAAAAATTGTTACTCGTAGATACAGGTTACGTATCACTTTGGGTTCCATACCTCATAATGAAGAAAAGAGAACCCTTATAGGATCAATTTGTTGTCAGTCTGTTGGTCTGACTATCTTTACGTATTTGAAGCGATGATGACTCAGTGGTAGCGTGTACGACTTCGCGTCGATTGACGTGAGTTCGAATCCCTGCAATGAGCCTGAGCTTTAGGTGAAGGAAAATATCGTGAGGAAACCATAGCATGGTGGTAGGGCATTTTCTAATGCTCGTATGGCTAGCTACCACCCTCAAGTTGAAAATCTGATGTGTTAGGTGTGTTCCGGCAGCTGCACTTGAGAGCCAGTCTTCCATTAGGTTTAGCGTGTTATCATCTTGGGCCACATCTTCACTTAACAACAGGTAAGATTGTGGCCACTACGCCAAATTTTAATGATAAAAAGAAAATATGTCTGTCTATTCATGTGTCTATTCATCCTCTTTCTGGAACACGATTCATAGTTAAAATACCGCTTACGGCCCGATTATTAAAATCTATAGGGTACTTCCTACAGACTTACAGTCTTGAAACTTGGCACAAAAGGAGGTCTTTTAACAAAAGTTAAGAGAAAAATCCCAAAATAACAAAATTCTAATTCCATGTGAAATTATAATGTAACTAAAATTATATTCAGTTTTGTTATATTCACTCAATTACCAATTATAAAAACCTATTGGCTACACATATAACAGTTTTGAAACATTTCCTACAAGTTATGTTAAAAGGAAACAATGATCAGGGTCGCTTTTTTGTCGCCACTTAAACATAACATTAATATTTTTGATTTATTGTAACATTTAAAAATACGTATTGTGTCTTAAATAAAGTTAGATATATAAGGTGTAGCATTTTTTTTAAAATACTTCTATTATATACAATTTTTTAATACATATATATTAGAAGATTTCTTTATCAACTCTTTGTATTGAAAGAAAGCGTGCTGGTAGTGATTTTTTCCGAGCAGTGTTTTTATTATCTTACTTGTTTTTTTCTTATATTTTGTTACAAAACCTTGGCAAACACAACCAAAAACTTAAATAAACATCTACAGTTATAAGCACACTGACATATAGACGGACAGATAGTTCGAGAGACTGGAGAATATAACAATAATATACAAACTATATTTATATAAAAGTCGGTACAATGATGTACCGTATGTAATGTAGTCAGTAGGTATGGACACCCCCTCAGGGCGTGAGTTCTACTCGCAACTTGTTCGTTTATTTTTTATTCGAGAATGTCTACAATTCTCCAAAGGAAACTTGCCAACCATTATGATTATTCTTGTTTTAAAACCACTGAAATACGATGGTATCCAAGGCTTTGTTCAATACTTATATTGTTTTAGTATTATAATTTAAATATTGCATCATTAAATTACATATCACATGCCCAAAATAATATATTTTTAACTGACTTCAAAAAAAGGAAGGGTTCTAAATTTGAATGTTTTTATTGATGTTCAGAGACAGCTTCTCTGTTTATTAAGCGAATTAAAAGTTTTTTTTTTTTGTTGGAATGGGGATACCTTAAGGGGTGGTTCCATTATGTTTTATTGGCATTGGACTTTCGACTTCGAAGGTACACCAAGGAACTCCTCCAAACGAATGAAATTGGTTTTCTTTTTTCTTAAAAATTGTCCTGTTCTTTATAGTTTTTAAAATCTTTAGGAACCTTCTTATTCTTGCAGCTTATATTTTTCAAGTATTTCAAAGGTAATATGCAGAAATTAACGTACCAAGATATAAAGATGTTGAAATTAATGAATAAGTATTTAATGTTTCTAGAGGTGTCATTGTGGAAGTACTATCGATGGGTAGATTGGGCTCGATGCCACGGATTATACGAAGCGTACGACTGCCCCCGTACCAGATTCTTGAAGGTCAACGGATTGATGAAACTCTCCTATGCTCCGCATCTACTCGACGTCCAAAGCACTGAGTCGGTGCGTATATAACCACAGTCTATTTCAATATACCATATATGTAATGAAATAAATTGTTTGTTACCATATGATATCTGATAAAATGGTTTAGTTACACAATAAAGAAGCATCTGATATTATTTTTTTTTATTTTCACAGATAATTGCCGGTTTTAGAGAAGAACAAGAAAAGACAAATCAGCCGGTAATACCATTTATCATTTTTTATGTAATTGTAAAAAAATTGATAGTCTAGAAAATGAGATAGGTGTAGATAGACTGATACAATATAATAGACTAATTAATCAAAGAATAACTATTCCTATACCTATTTCTATATAAAGAGAATAGGGTACCCATACCCTATAGGTATTATTACCTAATAATAGGATGGATTATTGCGTGAATGACTGGTGATATCTGGAGTGATTCATTCTCTGTATATTCACTTAAAATTATAATAATTATAAAACCATATAAATGTGTACTCTAAAAAATAATTAAAATGCCTTCTTAGGGCTTAAATTGAATTAAATATTGTACATTTATAATTTATGAATATCTACGTGTAGATTTTTCTGTAATGAAATACAAAAAAAAAAAAAAACAGTTTGCAAATTTAGGCTTGGATTATTTATATCGCCGAATGAAAATCGGTACCGAAATTTATTTATTTTTTAACAAAAACATATTTATTTACGATTCGTAAATAAAGTTGTAGCGAATGATAAATTTATGTATATTTTTATTGCAGTTGAAAAAGACTGCAAAAGATTTAAACCGTTCGAATACTGCAACGTCAGCAGCCAATCAGCAAACGAAAGAAGAGCTACGAGAATGGATACAGTTTGAACAGGTTTGTATTTACCTTGACTCATAGACAACTATATATAGGTAAATAAATACTGGATCAGAGAACACGACAATTCTGACCTAATGGTCCGCGATCACATATATCAAGTGTAACATTCGCCTTAGTAGCATGCTTATAGACAAGAGCTGGCTACATATGTCATTCGATACATGGCTGATTCTTATTGTAAAAGAATCCTTATGTGTAGCCGAGTTCAAATCGTCTTCTCTGCCAGCGCGATAGCCTGGCTTATAGGCCAATCGCTGTAAGCGCGACCCTCCTGATGATTTGCGGGACGCGGAGAGGCAGGTATGCACGGATATACATGGTATTGAGATGATACCCTATATCTTAAGATCAATAGTTTATGCATGCTATTGCAACTGGGACAGATATGTGATCTATTAAATATAAGACATTTAATACATATAATAATTTTTCTTTATTAAAGTGCTAAACAAAAACCTGCTATATTGAAAGAAAATTGTGTGTGTAACTTTCACACGTATTTGAAGTGAAACTTACATCAATTTAATAATATATATTGACAGTATAATTAAATAAAAACGCATTAAAGCGTTACTTTTGATTCAAAGTTTTTTTTAAAGGTTGCATCTGTAATTCCATCTTTGTAAAATAATCTTATGTGTAGCAGTTACAAAAATAAAACCGCATAGCTAAATTGCTACCGGCGGCCGGCAACAAATTAGCTTATTGTTCGGTCTTGTTCCCCTCCCGCATCCCGCAAACCTTTAGAAGGGTCGCGCTTACGGTGGTCAAGCTATAAAATGAGTGACTTCTCAAAGAGGTCAAATCTTGATTAAAAAATATTGAAGATATATGGGTTATAATTATCAAAATCGCTTTTATTTATTCTTAAGAAACGTGCGAAATTGTTGGTAGACAGTTTGCTAGTGGCAAAAATGTCGGCAGACGGTGAGAAAGCGGCCTAGAGTTTTGAAAAACCAAATCATTACATATATGCATGCCGATTGACTTGATGTTATATTTATAATTTTAGGAATCCATATGCAAAGAGGCGAATAAAATCCATAGCTAAAAGCGCGGCAGAGAACTCTGATACACATAAGGATCCTTTTACAATAGAAAAAAGTCACGTAACAAATGACGAGGTTTTTTTATGTACCCAGCTCTTGGTATACCAAGAGTAAACCAAAACCAAAAGAGAGTCATTGTGACAGATTTTTTTATCGTTATATGTTTGGGGTTGTGGCCACAAGTGGTCAAAATGATAATACGCTAAGCCTAGTGGAAGACTGGCTCTCAAGTGCAGGTGCCGGAACACACCTATTGGTGCTTGGCCATAGATTTTCAACTTGAGGGTGGTAGCTAGACAGGCGGGCATTACAAAGAGCCCTACCACCATGCGATATTTAAATTTTATACGATATATAAATATTAGCTATTAAAAAAGTTTAAAAAAGAAAAGAGTTTACGAAATTTTGGGTAATTTTACTAAAAAAATTGTAACTTTTTACATCTCTACTATTTTGTCGTGAAATATATTTATAATGACTAACCTTAAGTGCTCAGTGTAAATTTAGAAATAAATTTTTATCATAGATTTTTTATCATCAACTTCTCTACAAACCTTTTGTAATAATCAATAATTTAGTTGGCTTCTCATGCACGATTTTAGTCACAACTTGATGCTCGAAACACGTAAATGCAATTGATTGAACAATTTTGTTATAGTTACAAGTTTTGGTGAAAGAAGTTAATGTAATATTTTACCCCTCAATGTTTCAATTCACATCAGCGGTGAGCAATCCTCCAGTAAGGATTACTAAAGGACTTCCAAACAAAGCCATCGATATCGGTGCTCCGAAGTTTGCACCACTGTACTTGCAAATAGACGCACCAAATCTAAACACACTTTATATTTCACTGAGCATGCTGCATCCAAGATTGCTTTTTAATAGCGGTGTACCCGTGTTAGATTATATAGAACCTGCCTATTTGTTTGTGGAACGTTTTGAATGGTTTGGTGATTGTGAACTACCGGTGGCTAAAGCTTTTTTGAATACTCGAGGATACGGTTCAGTGCAAGCGGATTTTCAACCAGGAAGACATTTTTGCAGGTAAAATGGTTTAAACTTGATCTAAAGTATGAGTGTCTGCCCATTTATTCCGTTGAAATTATGACCTCATGGAAAAATCTTAATGGTAAAACATGATATTAAGCAGACTTACATTTTCATTTACATGTGTATTTTCAACTAGGATTTGGGTCCACTCAAGGATGTACTGGCATATGATGCTGCTTAGCGAATCTACACTACTCCTTGGGTCGCGAGATATAATTCAAGCCGCCGCCGTAAGGGAATGCCCATGGGCATCCCGGTTTCTCCTGAATCTTGGGACCTCTTTCACTAATTGGATACGTATTAACCGTTCTAATCCTTGTGTTTTAACTACTGATAAGGAGTTTTATAAGTAAATCCATGCTTTACTTTTTAAATATTATATTGTTTATTTATACAAAAAAATCTCTTACAAACATTCTTAACATGGTGAAAATACTATCATAATGATTTGCTTCCTTGTGTCGTGTATTTTTTGGAATCCAATTAAATTCCAAAATTTGGAATGTAATTTTCCGACTAGTTGTCATAAAATATAAAATTCATCTTAGAATTTTCTATACTCAACATAATTTTTTTGTAGTATTTTATATCATACATGTATGTATGTATATATCATTAAAGTACTGTTTTCTAAGTTTTCGTCTAGAGACTTTCTTTTGCAGTTGTATTTTATACATTTAGTAAAATGCCCTAACTATTTAATCGCAGGTCGTATGAACCAGATCTACCTTGGGAGGAGAAGGTAGTCGGTTACAAGCAGTCACTTTTACACTGGATGTTTAGACAAGCCCTTCAGTCGTTTCTCGTCAAGAAGCTCCAGACAGCCGAATATTATTCGGTTTGCGTTGTTCTCAGACGATATTTTTGTGACCCTGATTTTGGGCTCCCAGTGAAACCAAAACCCCCAAAGTCATTGCGAGAAATCGTTGCAGTAGATCTTTGTGACTGTTTGATGCCAGAAGTTGAGGAAATTGAAATCTTGGAGGAACAAACACAAGAAGAGGTATTGTTTTTGTATTAATACACTTATGCATTCTAATAATATTTATCGTCGGATTTTATCAACAATCGTAAATGGCCTAATTTTTGGAAGGTATGCACGATACCTAATAGCCATATTTCAATCAGACAAGATTGAATATAAAGTTTATCAGCTAGCTAAATAGAAGTACTTGAAATTTCAAATAAACTTGTTATAAAGTGTCCAAAATATCGACGTAACGAATGTATCTAATGAAAGTATAGATTGAACAGAAAATAGACTTCGTTTTTCTATATGATGGCTATTTCATGATTACACAGTTTCTGAATATAATAAATTATAAGTAGGTAAATGTATATTTAAACTCTACAGGTTGTTGAAGATAAACCAATAGTAGATCAATTAATCATGGCTCGTTTGCTAGAGAAGCCGACAGAAAATAATACTACACTCATTTGTGAACTGGCTACTGAGGAAGTGCCTTGTGGAGTACTAAAAGATGAGAGAGAAAAAGTCATCAGGAGACACGAAGCAGCGACATGCATTCAAGCTCATTGGAGAGGAACATGGGCTAGAAAATGTTTGACAACCCGAGTCATCTTAAGTCCTGAAATTTTTAAGTCTGTGTGTATTCGAAGCTAAATAGCTCAACATATTATTTATTGTAGAAAAAAATATTGTGTATATTTACAAGCTTTTAAATACACATTATTTTCAATAATTAATAAATACATCAGTGATAACGAATACTTCGTAAAACTAATTCATTTAAGAAAAATCAATGCTCTAACAAGGATATTGCAAAAAATTTATCGTAATAATTTTTGGCTGGACTTGCTAACTTGGACACTGAAACGCAGAAAAAGCAAATTCCATAATATATTTAAGTAATAAAATTTATTTCTTTTGCAGATAATGGACAATGCTTTTGGAAATCTAGAATCACTGTCAGCTCTCATGAATGAGTTTTTTATCATGTACCCTGGTGCCAAATATGCATACTCGGTAGCTTCGGGTCTTAGCGGTGTCTATGGTCTTCAACAGTTCAACGGATCTACTCAAATCACACCTAAGTGCAAATGGGTCCCATACTTCCAAGGAGTGTTTTACTGCCACGGTTATGTCAAAGTACATTTTGATATTCAAAGTACATTACAGTGTAGCACCATAGCTATTTATAATAACGATGCAGAAGAACAACTCCCTCAAGTTTACAACGCGCATATAACATTCAATGTGGAACCCAATATTTACGGGTATGATTATTATTTTCAGCTCTATACCATTTAGACTTGTTGCCGTCTTAATAGAGCTTGCGACTTATATGAAATTTGTATTACATCCTATATGTAGATCCACAGAGGTTTTAACAATCTGGTGTTGAAATAGCAGCAACACTAATACTTACTCGCATACTCCATATGAATTCTAGTGAAATGATTTTCTAAATCGATGGTATAATAAATTCACAGTTAAGGCAAATAATTAAATACACCTGTTTTCTACTCTGTGATCATAAATTTTTCAGAGGCTTTGTAATGGGAATTTTAAAATAAAACCGTGACTTAATCTCAATTTAAAATATGGGTATATATAATAATTATATATATTCTGATTGCATTTAATTTTATCATCATTATCAATGCCATGAGCCATAACCATTGTAATACTAAGCATTATCCGAAGGTGTTTATTCTATGGTATGATTAAAATAATTATGTTATTAATACCTTTATCAATTTTAATTTTTATCAATCTTCTATACTTACAGATATACAGTCATGGGTCACGGTACTCTTAATGAACCATCAGGGGTTTACCACGATTGCCATTGGCAGCTCACAGTTCTTTCCTCGATTGAAGGCTACTTCCACGTATGTGACAATGATCTGGATCAATGCAAAGAACAAGCACTTCCATCTGCCCATAAATTTCACGTCGATGAGATATTCTTACCCAACCGAAGAAATATTTTAGGAGGCATACAGATTTCTGTTACGAAGCACGAAGCTGTCAGCTTTAGGGCTGCCTCAACTTCTTCTGATGTATGTAATTGTTACATCCTAATAAAAAAGCATCAACTTCCATCTACATGTGAAAGTGTCATGCCAATTCATGCACGATAATAAATACTGCAAATTATTTAGTAAAATATAAATTGGCTGACTGTAATACAATGAAGTAATAATAAAAAACGTCACAAAATTTAATATTTCTTAAGGAAGGTCCAATAATTTAATAAATTAATTTGTCTTTTCATGGACCAATGAAAATGCGAACAGCTGGATATGATAGCGATACTCAGAACGATAGCAAGAAATGGTGATGTGATAGAAATAGCTAGATGTAGTGGCACGGGTGAAATCTATTGGCCTTACATAAGGCTAGAACAGGCACCACCTCCATTATTGTCGCCACTGAATAAGGGATCCACTTCACATTCCAATTTATCTACAGTAAGATCAAAAACTTAATTAATTACTTAAAGAATATGTTGTAATGCCTGAATTCTTGCTGATAATTTAAAAACCAACTACGACTACTGTATCATAACCTATTAAACTAACTAAATTTATCGCTTTTCATATGCTAAATAAATTGTAGAACAGTATTATTTAAACCCAGTAAGACCATCATCATTTAACATTAGATGTGACTGTAGTCGAATATTTATTCACTTTATAGTCCATGTGTGGTGAAATCTGAAAATGTTATGAAATGAGAACAGTGTAACGTAAATTCTACATAATATTTTCTATTTTGCAAACAATTGTTCTCAGGGACTGAGGGATATAGCTATTCCTAGCGCTCGTTCTTTGAAAGCAACACCAAAGTCTGCAAAATCTACTGCTGGCAAGAATAAATCAGTTACTAAGGTATATCATCAGCAAAAGACATAGAAGATAAATTATTTATACATGATACCCAAATCCCGTAACGTACAAATGTATATACGTAGACTTTCTTAATAGACTATAAAAAATTTGATTACACTGGGAAGTCAAAATCCAATCGTGATTAGATCGTTTAAATTGGTAAAAAATATATTATTACTAGTAACTACCCGCGATTTCATTCGCGTTACATACATTAGAAAATTTAATGAAAATAACCTATAGCATTCAGGGAAATTTAGTTTCCCACTAGAGAGTTCTTCTTTTAGAGTTATTTATAATACAAAGAATTACAGTCTTACTTTAATAGCGTTGATTAAAGAAATGTTTTTACAGTTCTTATACATGAGGTAACTGATAGCGAAGGCTAAGCAAAAATATAATAGGTCTTTACCTATGAAATTGCCGTTCTGCAGTACTGGCCATTTCAAATCAAAATAATTTTTGTTTGGCTAAGAATTCTAATTTCAAATTAATTTTATTTTAAAAACATGGAATTCTTTTTCCAAAAGTAGTCATTTGTTTATTGATTAGTGTTACAAAATGTAACACGCAATGTAAATCGCATTTAAATCTTTTTTGTCATCATGGATACGTTAAAAATTCGAGTAATTATGGAATATGAGTACCGTCGTGTCAGTAACGCGGCACAAGCGGCACGTAACATCAACGACGTTTACGGAGCTAACACTACAAACCAACGCACTACCTGTTATTGGTTTGCTCGCTTCCGTTCTGGGAATTTCGACCTGAAAAATGAACCTCGCGGTCGTCCGAAGACTTTGGTCGACAATGACGAATTAAAGGCGATTGTGGAAGCTGATGATACAAAATCTACCGCTGAATTAGCAGCAGCTTTCGACGTTAGCGTCAAAACAATATTGGTCCATTTGCGTCAAATTGGCAAGGTAAAAAAGCTTGACAAATGGGTGCCCTACGAACTCAATTATCGCCAGCGCAAAGTACGCGTCGAGACGTGCCTTGCACTGCTCAACAGACACACAAATGAAGGAATTTTGAACCGCATTGTTACCTGCGATGAAAAATGGATTCTGTTTGATAACTGAAAGCGCTCAGCAAGTTGGTTGGATCCTGGTTCAGCATCTAAACAATGCCCTAAACAAAAACTTACCCCTAGAAAAGTGATGGTCACTGTTTGGTGGTTTAGCGCCGGTGTGATTCATCACAGCTTCTTAACAAACGGGGTGAGCATTACTGCAGATGTGTACTGTTAAGAACTGAACACAATGATGGAGAAGCTGGCACATCTCCAACCAGCATTGGTCAATCGCTCGTCTCCGCTGCTCCTGCACGACAACGTGCGACCTCATACTGCACAACAGACGGTCTCCAAGTTGCAAGAACTGGGGTTGGAAGTTCTCCGTCATCCGCCCTACTCACCAGACATTGCGCCTACAGACTACTACTTTTTCCAGAATTTGGATAACTTCTTGGCGGGAAAAAAATTCAATACCCGAGAGGCAGTACAAAATGCCTTTGAAGAATTTGTTGCCTCCCGTCCAGCTGATTTCTTTAAGAAGGGCATCAATAAACTGCCAATGCGCTGGCAAAGATGCATTGATTGCATGGGTGATTACTTCAATTAATACAAATAAAAAATACATGAAAATCATCGTTTAAATTTTTTCATACAAAATGGCAATTTCATAGACCTAATATATTCATCTTTTTTGTAACAATTGATGTCCAATTTCTCCTAGTCATATAGCAAGCCTTATTTCAGATTAGCTTTTTATCACAATTTATAATTTATTACTAACCGATAAATATATTCTCGATATTATCATTATGTTTATAGATAAAAGACCAAAAGTCTGCACCAACAGAACCGAAGCAATATTCTATAGAGTGAGTATATTATGTTGATAATTATCTTATCAAAATCTTTATTTTCTTTAATATAGTAGTTAGTAAAGCATCAACAAACATAGTTTATAACCATTGGTTTATAAGCAAATATTTAATATTAAATGTATTTATTAAATGGAAATAGAATTGTCTTTTTACTTTTCGATGTGATATATCTAATGGCGTGATGAGGGATAAGATTGTTTGTAAATGCCGTCATCTTAAATGGTAAATATTTTTTTATGTTATTAGTAAATTTTTTTTAATGCAATGGACATTCTCCTTATTCGAAATATAAATTGTATTTTTTTTTATAATTCTGAGAAGAATTTGGTTCAAGAACTTTTGCACGACTTTTGCGTGTCGTCTAGTTGTAAACCATATAGCTAACGTAACTTGATTTGTTGGCACGAAATTGATTTTTTTTTATGTATCTAGCATTTTTATTAATTTACAAACGTATTATTTATATTGATTATGGTCTTAGAATTATCAATTTCAATGTTTCACATCAGCCAGGCGTTTCACGACAGCACTCTTCTTTAATTTTAAATAAATTCCTCCGTACTTAAGTGCAATTATGCATACATGTGAAGGAACATTTGATTGATGATATATATAATAATTTAGTTTCAATTATGATATAATGAAGGTTTAATTACCATGTAAATTTAAAGTTATGCTTATTCGGATGTATTGGTTTGCAAGAGTGACAGCACCAAACGGATGGCCTCTTACTGTGGCTCAATGGATAAGAGTTGATGAAGTTCGTAATTCGCTAGAAAACAAAATTGATTTACAAATGAAGAAGCCACCTAAGGAAAAGGTAAAGAGATTATTATACCGAAACTTTGATAATTATTCAATAACTGAAAATGCCAAAGACTAGTTATTTATCAGACAAAATCAACAGAACTGATGATAATATTTATCATACAAGGTCGGATCAGGAAAAGAGAAGGATAAAATTCTATCACCGTTAACTGTACAACATCCGCAATCTGGAGACGCTTACGTGGAGCTGGAATGTTCAGTCGCCAGTGGAGGTGGAGCCCTAGCTAGACGAGATGATGAGCGAGATCTTCAGTTTACAACGGCAAGGAGATCTTGGGATGCATACGAACCGGGAAGAAATCTGCGTGGTGCTCAAATAAGGTTAAAACTATTAACTTTCTCTCTAAGTAATATTGGTCATCTATGAGATAAAAAGCATATAAGTCAACTAGGCGACGAAGTTTGTTTCAGTTGATGAAGTTTTGAAATAAGGTCTCATACTGAGATAGGTAGTATTGTTTGTAAAAATCGAGTCTTACTGCAGTCACATATAGGTAACTTAGACTGCTTTCAAATATTAGAGAATCACTTTTATTAAAAGAGGAAGATTATTCTACAATAGCACTTAACATTCTAAACAATCCAAGCCATAGTTACTTGCGAGCTAAATGTTTCTCTATTACTCAATACTTACTAATGAGCAGTATGATAATAAATAACTATTTGATCTTATCAGACATCAGAAAGATGTTAATGCTTAAAAAATCAGTAATTCAATCCTATCAAATTCAGCTATAAGGCAAGAAACGAAAAGGTTCTTATAAATGCTTCGTGTTACGACATTAAAAATAAAGGTAATAACACTAATAATAAACTTGTGTTGTTCAGGAGGGAATTTCGAACAGAATTTCTAGAAGCACTTCCTTCCACACTATCAGAAAGCGCACATACATTTACCGAGGTTATTATATTTCTTATATAGCTACATTACAAATCACTGAACAAGCTACCAAAGGAATTAATTATTTAATTACGTTGCATATTTAAAGTGTTGCCCAAATAATTAATTTACTTTTTCACATTATGTAGAGTGCTAGCTAAAATCGATCATGTAGATGTGTTTATTGATGAATAATCTTATTTTTATTAGGTTTTTAGACCAACCATTTGTAAATGCTATGTGTTGAGGACAGGTGAGCTTAGGTCGCCTTGTTAGGTAAACAATATAAATACATAATTTTTAACGTCTACTAGTTGTGAGGCATAGTCGCAATCCCGTAGACTTTGGGTGCGTGCACTCATGTTTTTGTTTTAATGTAATTTTTATTGTAGCTGTTGAGGACAGGTGAGCTTAGCTCGCCTCACAGTAGAGATACATAGAGAATACATAAGGTATTAATGTTTAAGAGTTGTGCATATACATTTATGTCTTTTATTTAATGTCATTTTATTGTAACTCTTATATAAGTCGTATATACGACGCTTTAGTGCAAATGGATCGATATATTAGAATAAGTTTAGAAGTGTTTATTATCTATCGCTTATACGTTTTATAGTTCATGTCTATGTGATGTAATACTAGGCTAGTGAACCTATATTGCGGTTTATAATTCAATTGAGTGTATTTCCATTTTATTATTTGATTTATATTTCTTTACGTGATATATATAAGGTAGTTTACTGATTATGGTAAACGGGTTCTTGAGTGGAGACCGCGACTCGGCAAACGTAGTGTAGGACGCCCTCCGGTCAGATGGAATGACGATCTATGAAAGACTGCAGGCAGATGCTGGATGCGGACAGCTGAAGACAGGGCGCTATGGCGCTCATTAGGGGTGGCCTATGTCCAGCAGTGGACTATTATAGGTTGATGATGATTACTGATTATAGGACGGTTTTTATGATGGGCTTATGTACAGGCATAAGTGCCCTATGTACAATGGATTATGGAGTACAAATAAAGAGTTATTATGTGTCTTGTTTTATTTATGGTAAGTACTTCCTAATATATGGACTTCTTCATGGTTTTTGTGTATAATTCGTCAGGTCCGATACCTAGAGGTTACGAAACTGTACTGAAGTAATGTTTTGCATTTTTTGAGATAATAATTATTATTACGTAACCGGATACTTGAATTTAAGGCCTATGATAGGCAAACTGTATGTATTTTTAATGGCTGACCATGTAATAGTTCTAAGTAACCGAATGGTTCAATTCAGCCTAGGACTACGATCCGACTTGTAAAGGTTTATATAATTTAAAATACAAACTGTATTTTGAAGTTATTGAGCGTGGTTATTATTATAACCCACACTATGTTTAAAATAATAAAAACTGAGAAAGTTCGCCTATGATAAAATAACAGAGCAAACACTTGCATTCATGTTATTATAATTTCAGGAACAGCTTGAGGTTGGAATAGAGAGTGAAGAAGAAAAGAGTAAGTTTTTTCATCATTGCTTCTAGAATATTCAAACTATAAAATAGTTTTTCTTATGAATCAAACTTGCTAGTTATCAGATTTGATAAAATCTTTCTATAATGAAACACGAAAAATACTAATTTTAAAATTATTTATCATACCTGAATAACTACAAATTTAACTCCTGAAGAATTGTTACCGACAACCAATTTTTTACTTGGTTATGTCTTATTTGATTTTGAAAAAAAAATGACTTTACTTATTATATACGTAGAAGGGAAGTAAATATAAAACTTAACTTATAACAAATTTAAATTAAAAAAAATTTAACGACATAAAAGGGCTCCAAATCAGCACGTACGCTAGACGAAGGAGGTGATCCTTAGCGCAGATTTACATTCAATATTTGGAAATATATCTATATTCATAAATCTGTAGTGCTTACTGTACATTTAACATGTAAACGGCTGGACGGAAAGTATAGGTCATTCCATAATAAACTTGCGTTAAGAATTGTTATTCATACTATTCGTAGAAAGAAATTAATACTCAACCGATTTTTATAAAATTTTATACATGACAAGTGTACGTTCATTTAATAATTGATAGGCTACAAGACTCATCAAGAATACTTTTAGAAACCGTAAATAATTATTTTAAAAATGTATATTTTTATTATGTCTTAACCGTTTTTATGAAATTTTGTACACGGGAAGTATATGCCATTCCATAATTGATACGATATAAAAATTAATATATGAGTAAAACTTAAATTTGGAGATGAAAATAATTAATGCGTAAAAAACGCGTGCAGAATCGCGGGTTACCGCTAGTATCTGTGTCAAGTGTCACTTATTTCCTAATTTATTTGCTGTTATTTTTTATCTTTATTTAGAATGAAGAATCTGTTTAATATCTTGTAATTATATTCCTTTTTAGTAGACCAACAACAACTAACGCAGCAAGGACCTACACCGGCTACTGAAAGCGGATGTGAGTTGCATTTTATAAATAACAAATGTGTTTAACTAAAAATTGCACTCGAGCTACAATAAGGTGTAATCTACTCGTAACATACTACTTTCAGTATTAGAAATGTCGGTTGAGAATGAAGAGGAATCTAAATACTTCACGATGCCAGAACAAATAAAAGACAAGTTCATACCACTTTACTTCTTACCGTTTTGTATGAGAGAAAAAGAAGATGATTTAAGGTAAGACAGAGACATCTGACACAGTTCTTACAGATAGCCTAAATCATGATTTATAGCATAATTGATGGATCTTAGTAAATTTAAAAAATCTTCTGTGAGAAATATCACATAGGCATTTCAGACTCCCAAATACCCTCAACTATTCATGCACGTTGCTTAGATCATTTAAAAATAATGTTTAAGGTAAGTTTAATAGACTTATCTCTTAGTGGAAGCTATTATTTTTGAATTGTAGCATCTGATGAATTGGAGTTATTTTCTGGAACCAGTAAATCGAAGCACTCAATTATTGCAGTATTGAAGACATAGGTATTATGTTGAAATTCTAGATGATAAGAGTTGCAATACAAACTTGTTCCGTGTTTTTAGTGTTCTAGTGACTCCGGATATGGCCGAAGCAGCGAAGAAAGATCGTCATGCACGTATAGAAGCGGCACACGAACGTATGCGCGAGCTGCAACAGTACAATGAAGATTACGTGTTGGGCGGGCAGAAGGTCAGGTGCGAGCTTCTGGAGAAACTTTTAGTTGGTAAGTTAAAACTGCAAGTTATACTATACTGTATTACGATAATCTATACTAATATTATAAAGCTCAAGAGATACGTTATTTGTTGAAGTGAAACTTCTTATGCGACTTCCAAGCGTTAAACGTTAAACGTTTAACGCACATTATCGGTCTCTCCTCTTCGTGTGAGCCAGAGCGAGAGAGCAATATATTATCAGTCTCTCCTCTTTGTGTGAGCCAGAGCGAGAGAGTAAATGTCGGTGTGTATGTATATTGCATACTGTTTAAATAAAATAGAAAATGTCTTTTAAAATTAAGTTTCACTTCTATCGTGTGTGAATCGCACACACACCTTTTTTTGTTTGAATGAGCTAATCTCTGGAACTACCTGTCAGATTTGAAAAATTCTTTTTACATTTTATAATCTGTTTATTAAGGAATGTTATACTCCTTATGTTATAACTTCACACCACAACTCCAACGAGTGGAGACTGCTCGTTACAATGACCATAATCATGAACCTCAAGCAAGTTGGAAAGTTGTAGGTAAGTACGGCAAGTGAGAACAATGATGGGCTACATGTGTGCGTTAGCACCAGCGTTGTCGTAGGTTGATCGGATAAATTTAACACGGGTGAAACCATAGGGTACAGATAGTTGATGATAATAGATTTAGAATAAATTTTTCGAGTTTCAATCACTTGCCTCCGTTTAAACTGTATTCATCAAATAGTACATAGTATAGTAAATAGTCAACATATATATAGTTATCTTGTTTCAACATGTTAGATGTTTTAAGTAAACTAATAAATAAAAAAGGTGTGTGTGCGATTCACACACGATAGAAGTGAAACTTTATTTTAAAAGACATTTTCTATTTTATTTAAACAGTGTGCAATATACATACACACCGACATTTACTCTCTCGCTCTGGCTCACACAAAGAGGAGAGACCGATAATGTGCGTTAAACGTTTAACGTTTAACGCTTGGAAGTCGCATAAGAAGTTTCACTTCAAAAACCACTACATGACAGTTTGAGAACCCGCCAAAAACTCCTAATAAAATTTTGTCTTATAATTGTTCTACGAAAAGTGTGAAGACGAAAAATCTTTTTCTTTAAGAAAAATATTTTCGTAGTAAGTAACTCCCGGTCTCCTTTGGGAGAAATTTAATTTATTTGTGGGCGCGTTGAAAACGAGATGAGAATACTGAATGGCATTGAGTTATTTTAAAGAAATTTATTTTATTTTGTGTTATAGACTTACGGAAATAAATAGTATCTAACTCATTGAACTGGTTATCATATTTGTCTCGGTATAAATACTATATTTAATTCTTTATTGCACATAAGTGTAAAATTGGAGTACTTAATGCTAAAAAGTCTTAGTCTTAATGTCTTCAATAGTAGGGGAGCCCACGATGCTAAATGGGGATTTACTCGAGCGTCATAGAGACCTATTGGGTTGCAAAGCTTAGATGATAAGAAGACATTTTTTTTATCTAATGTATACCTTTTCATCGGTGGGGGAGCGGCTATAGATTTTCAAATATGTAAAAAGATACTGTTGCATGGACATACTTGAGCGCATCAGATATTGATAGCATCAATGTCCTACGTATTTTTAATAATGTACGTATGTTAATCTGATTATTTACATGATACGGGTGGTCATAAGATTGAAAATGAAAAAAAAATAATCGAGCGCTTCAGACTTTCTAAGGAGATGTTAAGTGAACCTAAAAAAAGCTCTCATTCAATAATCTGACGATTTTGATGTGACGCAAACTTGCGGACATTGTTATAATGTGCAAAAAAATCACCGTTTTGAAATACTCAAGCGCGTCAGATTAATATATATATATATGGTTCGTTTTATGTCCTAGACGTGCTGTCTCGTAATCTGACGATTATCTAGGACAATTCGCCTAATCTGACAAAAAAAATGAGCTTAATTAACTGAAAAGCTCAGGAAACAGCATGCAAATAAAAACGTGTATATTTTTTAAGTAGAATACTTGTATTTATAAGAAAATAATTTAAAAAAATGATCAAAAAAATTTAGGGTGGAGGGGAATATAGGTATCACGCCGCTGCACGTATTAAAATTTATCGACGAATTTTTGTTACTTCGGCTTGTGGAAATCGTCAGATTATATATTTTTCGTTATCCTTGAATTATTTCCTTCAAAATAAAAAATCCTTCAAAATTTAGTTTAAACGTTTTTTTTACTACTTTGTAGCCCTTCCCTTTCTTTACGTCACTCTAAAAATTGTCAGATTAGTAGAATATACACTTTTTAGCATGTAATTAACTCACCTTAATTTGACGCACTCGAGAATTTCTGATGATCAATTTTTTTTTTACTTATCTGATCCTTTATCCTGGACTGGCGGCCTTACATATGAGGCTCATATTTGGTGAGGGTACTTAACTGGGTACAAGGTATCCTCTTGTATATTAATCTGCCGCGCTTTAGTAAATTCCGAAACCCCGCTTGGGCTCCCCTACTACTAGGGTTGCAGGCTCCCCTACTACTAGGGTTGCAAGCTCCCCTACTACTAGGGTTGCAAGAGAATGGATATGTAAGGTGTGAATAATGTTCAGTAAACAAAATCTATTAGATACTGAACTGCTCCAAGTAGAAACTACGCAGCAAATGCTAGAAGTAATTCCAAGAGTTCGCTAATTTGATTTTGATATGAAGCGAATTCTATAGTCATGCTGCTGTACTGCGCAAGATCGGTCGTGAAAATTTGTATGGTGACTTGGTATATTGAGACTCAAAGAATTGAAATATCTTAGCTGTCTATTGTGCGTAACCGCTGGAAATTGAAGTTTATATAGCTTCTAAACTATAGAAATATAGCTTTATAATGAATTATAGGTCATATAAGACGAAGAAATATAGGTTCAAAATTCCCCGCCCGTACGCTTGCGGTCTTTTTCGACGTAGCTAAGGCCTTCGATAAGGTCTGGCATGCCGGACTAGTCCACAAGCTACATCAATTAGAAGTCCCGGATAGGTTAGTTCATCTAGTTCACGATTTTCTACGCGACCGCACCTTCCACTACCGAGTGGAAGGAGTACTATCTACCGCCCACCCTATACGCTCAGGCGTCCCGCAAGGTTCCATTCTGGCGCCTTGCCTTTTCAATCTGTACGTCAGCGACCTCCCGAAGCCCCCCGGGGTCGAGGTAGGGCTCTACGCTGACGACACAGTCATATATGCGTCAAACAGACACAGAAAAAATCTCGCCTGCGCAGTCCAACGTGCCGTAACCACTCTCGGGGAGTGGTTTCGAACGTGGCGAATAGCTATTAATCCGGTAAAGAGCGCCGCGATTATGTTCGAACCGCATACATGCAAACTACCACGCACGGTAGGACCCCTCTCATTATTCGGTACGAATATCCCTTGGGCCACCAAGACTAAATATCTGGGTGTCACCCTCGACTCGAAGCTTAACTTCAACGCACACGTTACTATAGTCAGGAATAGGGCCATCTGGATCCTTTCCCGCTTGCGACCCTTGCTCAGTTCGGTAAGCAAAATGTCCTTAAGACATAAGCTCACACTGTACAAGATGTGCGTCCGTCCGATCTTGACATATAGCTGCGCCGCGTTCGCACATATGTCCAAACATAACTTTGCCCGCATGCAAAGAGTCCAAAATCGGTTTCTCCGTCGCCTGCTTGACCCTCCAGCCTTCGTTAGGAACATGGACCTGCACAGGGACATGAGGCTTCCCTCGATAGAAGCCTATGTGAAATATCTCACCAGGAGATACTTCGATAGCGCTTCGAATCATCCCAACCCGCTCGTAAAATCCACCGTGAACTACGTCCCAGACAACTCGATCCCCGTTGCCAAACGTTATAAACGCCGTCCGCGAAATCTCTTTGTCGATCCCGATGACGACATCGAGAACGCTAACAATTTCTACGCGTCCGCTCCCGCAACATATGCGTGCTCACGCCCACGCCCGCGAAACCACCGTTCCCTCCGCAGGGGACGTACGGTTAACTTCGCTCCCGCACACCCGCCACGACCGCCCTCCTCTGCGGCAACTCAAGCCTAGGTCCGATCCATCGGCATGGAGCCCTTGAGCCAAGCAGCCGCTCGCGCGATACAAGTGACTCTACAATCACTAGCTTTCACAGCCATACATGACACTGCATTATACACACATGCACAACACACATAGGTACATAGGTTCTGTAAGGGACCTTTTTTTTCTTTTTTTGCCTAGTTAGATTAGACAAAAATTTTCAGACCACTAAATACACATACACATTCCTTCCCTCCTCCCAGGGGGCAGAAACATGTATATATGTATAGTTAGTTTAGATCGAATTACGGATAGGGAATTAGTCAGATCGCGACTTAATTGGATACGCGCAACAGTCCGAGCCGAGGTTCGGCCACTTTGGCACCCTCGGATGTTGTTGCTTAGCTTTCGTGGCTGAGTGCCCTAAGCGCTCGCCCCCAAGCCCGGTAAAGCTGTAAAAGCCGTAAAGGCTCCAGGGCCCCTAAGGCTAACAGTATAGTCAGTTCGAAAAAAGGAAAAAAAGAAAAAAAAAAAAAAAAAAATAGGTTCAAAATTACTTATAAATGACATATCTATTCACAGATTGCCAATGGCCTCCAGATTTACAGAATGTACTGGGAAAAAGAGATGATGCCATAGCCCAAGAGACGCTTAACAGAAATCTCTCGGCGACTAAGAAGAAGCAGGATGTGAAAAAGAAGTAAATGAAAACGAAAGCATTTAAACAAGATTACCGTTTTATTTTAAGAATATAACTTTAATTTTAATTATTTCTTAGATTTATTTAGTCAACTAGTGACCAATAAATATTTGAGTATTATGAGCGTTTGTAGTTTTAATAAATCTCAAAAAACTTATTGGATGTAAGATTTGATTACTATAAACAAATCTTGTATCTACTATAGCTAATTTATAACAAATTAGGACAAAGAAAAGTTTCACCCTTACAAACCCCATCTGAAATTGTTTTGAGATTGTTTTGGTATTGAAGACCGGAAATTTATTTAGGTTGTACTACTGCAAATATATCTCTTGGACTAGAAGAAAAACTAATGTTGAATTTTGTCAATCCTGCAACTTGCAAAGGATAAGCAATATATCTAGTAAGAAGATGGAAATAACCTGAAAATAAAGCATGTTCTTGTATTAGGTACACTTGAGCGGTATCACAGAGATATTCAGATAGGAGAGTAGGTACGTATGTTTTGAATTTTATTTTGGCCTTTAATCAATATCGGTATAAAGAGAAAATAACTCTAAAAGATAACGGGGTTGTATACATGCCAAGCTGGATGTGTATCACTACAAATGACATTTAGTGTTGTGAAAATTTGCAGGCACAACTATTTATTCTATCACAAAGTAGCAGTTTGGCGTTGCTGTTTTCCGTTCTAAAGAGTGTGATTGTAAATACGTATTAGCAAGCAAGGTATTCAGGTATTCAAGGTAGGTCAGGGGCAGAAACTTGTTACAGATGATTTCCAAGTGAATTTCGATCAGATTTATGATTTTTGCATGTTTATTTACTACTTTCTTTTCGAAGACGAGCTAAAAATTATAACTTTAATATGGCTGGGTTTCAGATCTGTCAACGCATATGCATGCATCAGCCGTGTTTTAAATAAATTACCGCTTGGCATTAAGACACTAATGGTCGAAAAGTCAGGTTCCCAGTTCGCCATTGTTCACTGTATCACTAGAATCAGTAAAATTATTGGAACATAAAAAAGCAGTTATATAAAAATAACTCGTTGTGAGTTTTGTATTGTTCCATTGTTTTCACATTTTGTGATTGGAGAAACAAACGGTTCCATTAGAGAATTTAGTACAGCGTATATTACAAAGTATGTTCGTTGTCATGATGCTATATCAATTTACTTGAAATTAAACTGTGTAGTTAATTTTTGATGAGAAATGGACTTTTTTTGTAAGATGCTATATGAAACTAAAAATCCAATATCATTTATCCGAATTTAAAATGTAAATGCGACAGCTTATTAAAAAAACTGACTTGATCGTGATATTAGTACAACCAAAACTTAATGGTCGATCACCTTCAAACCATCATCATAAGATACCACATTAGCGTTATCACCTAATAGTAGTAAATCGTTAAATTGTTTATCTATATCTATACTACCATTATAAAAAGGTAAAGTTTTTGAGGTTATAGGAAATATATTCATTTGCTACAAAGTATTTTTTGAAAATACTGATCCGAATCTAAAAAACCTTTCGATAATAAGAAAGTACTACGTAACCCGTGTGAATTTTCGCATATTATCAGTTCAACAAATTGTTAACAGATGGCGCCTTGAATATATTTTCATTAGAATTAACAGACGGCATTCCTAATGAAAAAGATTTTTTTATGTTTTTTATATCTTTATTTTTACGCTATTTTGAAGCTCAATCATATCATGAGAAAAACAATATATACGATATTACCCCAGACTCCTAAGTTACATAGGCTATTTATTATTATTAAATTTTATATTGTCTACTAGTTACATAAATAAGAACACACTTAATTTTTTTTTCTGTATTTTTAGTTATATGTAATTTTACATGTTTAGTTGTCAGAGAATCTAGACTTACTTTCTGTGGGTTATAACAATTTGTAATGATTATTGACCTCATGCTCGTCATTCACATTGTTTTTACTCTTTGTTAGTGACTGGAGCCAATATAGAAGTTATTACAAAGGATGGCTCTCATCCAGCATCTGGATTTGAATATGTCAGATCGATGCTTTCTTTCATATTTTGAATCTTAGATACATTTGTAACTCATTAAAAATAAAAAAATAATTATACAAAAAATAATCATGACATATCTCTTCAAACCTACGTTTGGCGTGATATCTAAGTACACCACCATCGAGCAAAAATCATCTTAAACTTAATACATACACAGATAAAATACTTAAGTATATTTTAATATTTATATAATAACGAAATGTTGCGCTCAGAGTACCATTACGCAAATTATAGTCGACATTAAATTTCAATTTGTTGTCAAATTGATGTGACATTATCGTTGGAACGTAGTGAAGTTAGGACCGAAAAGCTATGACATCTACATTACACTAGAAGCTCTGTTCCGCTCAGAATTACTGTGACCATCAAGTGACAATTTTCTAAAATTTTTAATAGTCATTCGTACAACAAAATGTTCCTATTTTACGATTATATAAACACCCGTCATTAAGGAACTCATTTAGTTGTTATCTGTATTATAACTGTTTATGTAATTAAAATTTACTTTTTGTTGACATGTTTTGAAATTAAATAGGGTGAACAAATTATTTAATACCAGCCGTGTTCCCGATGAGATGTCTAATATTTTTAACCTCCTTATTAAAGCCATTAGAGGACCTACTATCAAATAATTTGTCTTATTACAAACTTACGTTTTGCAAGGAACCCACCTGCAAAATATTATGATTATAGACCCGATAGCTTAAGGCAATGTGTTATCTGTCAGGTAAGGTATCTTAATTATTTTTTTGTTGTAAATAATTTTCTTTATTACAGTTATGTTGTTGTCCCGTCACTCGCCAAACCCTTAATTAATCGTGACAGATTTTTAGTTCCTAATTGCTTCTCTAGTCAATACATAAAAGTCATTCACAAAGTTATTATACTGTGGTTTTAACAGTTTTATGGGTGAACCAACGTTCTATTAACTTTTAATAAACTTGTGTTATGAATTAGACAAATATACGGCTTTGAAAAACAGTTTTGTACGAAGAATTCTTAAACACATAATTGAGATTAAAAAATACACAAATAGGAAAAATAAAACTAGAAATGATGTACAGCATAAAGCATAATCAGGTAGGGTTTTTAACAATATTATATAAGTTATTTGTTAATCACATACTGTAAAATAAATAATTTAAGTAGCAACCTATGCAAGTTTCAACTGGCGGAATAATCGTAACCACGCCTATTTCTGACCACAATTATTTCTATATTTCAGTTTGAAGGGTATGGTTGACAGCAATCTGGCACATGGGTGTTCCAACTCGGTCCTCAAGAGAAGTAACCAAAACTTGTTTAGCCTCAGTTCAGAACTGTGGTCCTAAGTGCATTTGGTTATAAACACCTATAGTTTATACACTGCGTATTTAAACTTATTTAAGCTAGACTTCGAAACCTTATTAAAAATATGTGTGTACTTATGTACGCATGTAAGAAGTTATACCTTTTTGGTGTAACAACATAAATAGACCGTGTGTGTGCCGTAGACCGTGTGTGTGCCGGCTTAGAATAGCACCACCCCATCTCATCCTGTGGGTGTCGTAAAAGGCGACTAAAGGATTATCCGAAGAACGGGCAGCAGCGTCCTTCGAGTATATATCTACGACCATACTGCGATCGCCAACCCGCCTGCCAAGCGTGGCGATTATGGCAAATCCTCCCAAATATGAAAATGCAAACAAAATCTAGACCCCTAGTCCCCGGCGGCCCCGCTATTCCTGACTCCGGTAGCGGTCACGGTAACGGTGGGGCAGGGGGTGCTATAGTTAATCCCCGGCAGAGATCCGGCTACCACAACCGACGAACACTGGCCCTGGCAACCTACAACACCCGCACACTGCGAACTGACGAGAAGATTGTGGAACTTGAGGAAGAATTGAGCAAGTTACGGTGGGATATCATAGGTTTATCTGAAGTCCGAAGAGAGGGGGAGGACACGATAATCCTTAAATCTGGTAACTTGCTCTATTTCCGGGAGGGCGATCAACAGTCCCAAGGAGGTGTCGGGTTTATCGTCCACAAGTCCCTTGTGAACAAAGTGGTAAAAGTCGAGAGTGTGTCGACTAGGGTAGCGTGCCTTATACTCAGAATAACCAAACGGTATTCGTTGAAGGTCATACAGGTGTACGCTCCGACCTCGGCGCACTCAGACGATGAGGTGGAGGCTATGTATGAAGACATTTCTAAAGCCATGCATAGTTTCAATGCCCACTTCACGGTTGTCATGGGGGATTTCAATGCAAAACTGGGCAAACGAGACGGCGACGAGCTGCGAGTGGGGCAATTTGGAGTAGGAAATCGGAATCATCGGGGCCAACTACTGGCCGGCTTCATGGAGAAGGAAGGCCTTTATATGATGAACTCTTTCTTCAGGAAGCGAGAACACAGGAAGTGGACCTGGATGAGCCCTGACGGTGTAACGAAAAACGAGATAGACTTTATCATGTCGACGAAAAGGCACATATTCAATGATGTCTCTGTGATCAATGCGGTCAAAACCGGAAGTGATCACCGTATGGTAAGAGGCACATTGAATCTTAATTTGAAGCTCGAAAGATCTCGACTGATGAAGTCTACGCTCCGCCCAGCACCGATCCAACTCCAAAACCCCGAGAGCTTTCAGCTGGAACTCCAAAACCGTTTTAATTGCCTAGAAGACAGCAGCGTGGACAATTATAATGACGGGTTCGTGGAAACTGTCCATACGGTTGGGTCCAAGTTCTTTAAGACCCACCGTACAAACAGGACCAAAAAACTCTCGGACTCTACTCTAAAACTCATGGAGGAGAGGCGTGAGATGATTCTGCAGTCTAAAGGTGATGCCTGTGCCTATCGGCGGCTTAATAGGCGGATCTCAAAGTCACTGAAATCTGACATACGCCAATTTAATACGAATCGTATTAAAGAGGCAATAGAGCGAAACAAAGGCTCCAAAGTGTTCGCAAGAGATCTGTCTATTGGGCAAAGCCAGTTAACAAAGCTGAAGACTGACGACGGCAGAATCGTGTCATCCAAACCCGAGCTCTTGAGAGAGGTCGAGAAGTTCTATGGACAGTTTTACACGTCAACGCAGGAACCCGTTACAAATCTAGCTAAAGACCCAAGAGCTAGATTGACTCGACACTATACAGAAGACATCCCGGACGTCAGCTTGTACGAGATTAGTATGGCTCTCAAACAGCTTAAAAACAACAAAGCTCCCGGAGATGACGGAATCACAGCCGAACTATTGAAGGCGGGTGGTAAACCAGTACTGAGGGCCCTTCAGACATTGTTCAATTCCGTCATCCACGAAGGTAAAACGCCGCAGGCATGGAACAAAAGTGTGGTGGTACTCTTCTTCAAAAAGGGTGACAATACCCTATTGAAGAATTATAGGCTCATCTCACTTTTGAGCCATGTTTATAAGCTGTTTTCGAGAGTTATTACGAACCGTCTCGCTCGCAAGTTCGACGACTTCCAGCCTCCCGAACAAGCCGGTTTCCGAAAAGGCTACAGTACCGCATTACGGCAGGTTATACAGAAGACCGAAGAGTATAACCTACCCCTTTGTTTAGCGTTTGTGGACTACGAGAAAGCCTTCGATTCGATTGAGACCTGGGCTGTACTACAGTCTCTCCAGCGGTGCCAAGTAGACTACCGGTATATCGAAGTGTTGAAGTGTTTGTATGAAAACGCCACTATGTCAGTTCGACTGCAGGACCAGAACTCGAAACCTATCCTGTTGCGGCGGGGAGTCAGACAAGGAGATGTTATCTCTCCTAAACTGTTCATCGCTGCACTGGAAGATGTCTTCAAGGTTCTGGACTGGGAAGGACTAGGCATCAACATAAACGGCGAGTACATCACCCACCTTCGTTTTGCCGACGACATAGTAGTCTTGGCTGAGACCATGGAGGACCTCCGTGCGATGCTCGATGACCTCAGTAAAGCCTCTGAACGAGTTGGTCTTAGAAATAACATGGAGAAGACGAAGATTATGTCGAACGTCCATGTAGCGCCAACTCCCGTGAAGAACAGAGACCATACGCTTGAAATTGTTAAAGATTATGTTTACCTGGGACACACAATCCAGTTAGGTAGATCCAATTTCGAGAAAGAGGTCAATCGTCGAATCCAACTCGGCTGGGTAGCGTTCGGGAAGCTACGTAACATATTCTCGTCCAAGATACCGCAGTGTCTCAAGACGAAAGTCTTTGACCAGTGTGTGTTGCCAGTGATTACATATGGAGCTGAGACGTGGTCGCTAACTATGGGCCTCATAAGAAAGCTCAAAGTCACTCAAAGGGCAATGGAGAGGGCTATGCTCGGAGTTTCTCTGCGTGATCGAATCAGAAATGAGGAGATCCGCAGGAGAACCAAAGTCACCGACATAGCCCGAAGAATAGCTATACTTAAGTGGCAGTGGGCTGGCCACGTAGCTCGTAGAACTGATGGCCGATGGGGTCAAAGAGTTCTCGAGTGGCGGCCACGTACCGGAAGGCGCAGCGTGGGCAGACCCGCCACAAGGTGGACCGACGACCTGGTAAAGGTTGCGGGAAGCCGCTGGATGCGGGCAGCACAGGACCGGTCGTTGTGGCGATCTTTGGGAGAGGCCTATGTCCAGCAGTGGACGTCTTTCGGCTGAAATGATGATGATGATGATGAATGATGAACATAAATCCAAAAAATTTATCGCGTTTGCCAACAACATGAATGTAACGGGTATAAGTAAACTTTTCAGCAAATTTGCTCAAAAAATGAACTTATAAAGCCTGTATACATTGTTCGAAAGTTAAAAATTACGCACCATACAACGGAGCGTGCGGTAAAATAGGTACTCCCATTTAAGTATCTGTTTTACCGCATACTCCGTTGTATAGCGCCGTGCGTAGCTTTTACGCTTATTTTTTTAATTTCCTATAAAGATGTATACTAAGACTTTCACCAAAGAGTTTCACATTACGAGAATAAATTTAAATAAGCTGAATGATCGAGCCTCCATTAAAGCGCTTTTGATCAATACATTTCCTTCACTTTAATACTGAAGAGAAAATGAGACCAAAGATGTAGTTTAATTTCACCAAGTGCAGGTAACGCCATTTGCAAATGCGCGCCTTTTTTCATATTAAAAACGTCAAAGATTGTTGCGACTTTCCGACTAATATTTATAGCATAATTCGTATGAAATTAACCATTGCAGTCGTCAGTTAAGCTTCCAAAGCAGTAAATTTCACTGAATTTCAATAATGTATTTCAACCGTAGTAGTTATGCCTAACCTACGTAACTAACTACGAGGACACCACCTTTTGAGTACAAAGTGAATAGTTTATAAAACACTTTAGCTTGTGCCTCGAGACAGACACTAAATGGACGTTGATGGGTCTGCGCTAATGGCGACAACCAGTACAAGTTTGAGTCCGAAGCGATTTATATCGCAATCTTACGGAGAAATCATGTATGTAAATCCAACTTAAATATTTTTTCCTAAATTTCTTTGCTATTTCCTCCTGCAATAGATCAGTAGTAGTTCATCTACCTACAACATGTTTAATAAATAAATAAACAGCATCTATTCCAGGCAGAAGTAGCAAATAAATTTCGGATTAATTATTAGTTACCTATTGGTGTGTTCCGGCACGTGCACTTAAGAGCCAGTTTCCCCACATGGTTTAGCTTTTTCACCTCCCATCTAGGACCACATCGCCACTCAACATCAGGTGAGATTGTGGGCAAACACAAAATCCATATAAAATTCAAAAAAGCCTGATCGAGCTTTTCAATCGCTTTTTTCTCTTTAAGGGCCTAAATTGAATATGAAGAACTTTAATGGAAATAAAAGCAGTAAAGTCCTATGTATTGGACCAAGACGTTCATCCCGTCATCATTTGCAACTCATTTTCGCTCACAAGAGTACTCAGAATCTCCCTTATGTCTCTTGCCATGTTGTGTAGATAATTATTTGCTTAAATACAGCAAGAAATCAATGTTGCCTATTATTTTTTGACTTGTAGCGACTTACCCTTGTCACCGGGAAATGATAATTATGTGTGATATATTCAAGTGAATCTTCTTTAAGCGTAACCGGTATTTGACAGCATTATGTGACGTCATAGTCACATATAGACACGATCAAAAAACGTCAGAAAGGCCTTTAACAAAAGTCAATAATTTCACATTTAAATATTCCGTCTACACGACAGTCTTTATCTAAAATAGTTTATGAGAAAAAGGACGATAAGTACTGACCGTAAAAATTGTTGTTTAGTTACTAAAACTTTTAAAAGGAACTTAGATACACGTCTTTTACTTACACCTAGAGTTAATAACTTTATATCATAAAATGAAGTTATATTTTTGTACTAAATATCGTATGGCTAACAATATATTCGTGTTTAATATATAAATTTTGACAAACTAGTCGATACAGGAAAGTTGTTCACCGGATGCTAAGTCGCCACTACATCCGTAGCCAACCATTACCAGAATCGACTAGTACTTCAGTGTTACTCAAAATTATTCACTACTGAGTTGCTACCAAACTGAAAATATTACAGATGAACGTGTAACGAAGTATATGATATATTTCAATTTCTTTATTATTATTATTTGAACTTTACAGCTTCACCGAGTATTGGCGATATTCAGGCGAAATGGCATGACAAGGCACTCATCCGAAATGGTATCAAGTGATGGATACAACATGGCCGAACTTCGGCTAGGGTTGTTGCCGTGCATTTGATTTCTTGAACTACATATGTACATATTTAAATATGTAACTATCTTCTATACATATTATAAAACTCAACGTCTCTCTGTCTGTCTGTCCGTTTATGTGCTTTTCACATGAAAACCGCTTATCAGATTCACATGTTTTTATTTATATTTTAATTTGTAGAGCTATGTTATCTGGCCAGTTTATAGGATATACTTTGTAAAATAAAGTAACAAACAAAATAAGCAGTGACGATAATGGTGAATCAATTCGTAAAAAATACTCATTTGGATATGCCTCCGTTCACCTGATAGTAAGAATACTCCCGAAACACGACCCACTCACTGTGACTGGTTTTCCTAAATATATATCACGATCCAATCTGGGACAATAACTACACTGCATTAACATAGTAGAACGTGGCAACACCGGTACACCTGGTGTAACACCCGCCTGTTGGGACTGGGTCGCGTCTTACACAATGATAAACCCTTCATTTACTGTCTTCTGGTTTTTGACATTTGGGGATCTGCGAGTGTATATCCAGCTGAGAGAAGCTTGCAGGCTGGCATGACAGCAGAGACCATCGATGTATTACGGATCTATGGATAGCTGTTGTTGTTGTTTGTCTCCATATCGCAGTGCCGTGACTTTGAGAAAAGTGCAATTGAGGCATGCTTGAGTCCCTTGATTAGTTTTCCTCAATCTCCATACCTGGAAATTCCATACTGGAATACGGCCAATATTTTAATAAACATTTAAAGATCTTCCACTAAAACCGCTCAGACCATCCGTTTGAACCCGTTTATATATATAAACAATACCTCACCTTCCCCACCTCCGCGGAACATAATCGATATTCAATATCGTCTAACTGAAAGACACTTTGTGACTCCTGGCACTTGATTAAAAACAGAACAGTGTAAACACCGGTTAGTCTGCTCAGGATGTTCTACAATGAAGCTACTTTAAACTTATAAAAAATACGGTCGAACAATTCTGTTCAGTACTTGTAGAGTGAAAATAGATATGGTGTATAAAATGTAACTAAAAAGTATGGATTTTAAAATAGACCAATCATATTGGGTAATCACGGTTCCCCGGCATTTTGGTTTCCTTCAGATCCTTCCTCGCACTATTCCTACGCACACCGCCACGAACGCCGTTTTCAGAATAATTTAAAAAGAAAAAAAACAGAATCTGGTGGCTTCCAAATGTCGTCACCTTGCACTCGTAAAAACTGGTGACTTGTTGTGGTTTATCAAATATAATTCGTTTAAAAAGGTTAAATTTAAAGTTAAATTTCTTATGATAAAATTAAATTTTATTCATTTTGAAGTGACGCTTCCATACTTTTATAGACGCGAGGGAAGTAAAACTCATAGGTTAAATTTTACTCCAACGTTTTTGCGGTGCAGCGTGTTTAACACAAAAAGGTCAGAAAATAGGTACTTGTCCAAAGTAAAATAAAGAAAGAATTATCCTATTAACCAAGAAAGGTAGATAAACGCAAAAAAATAAGACAATTAAATTCACGCGCGAACTCAAGCAACAAAGAGAAATAAAGTATTAAGAAAATAATGTTTACAGCATTACAAATAAACTGTCTTCACAATATTGATAAACATAAATCCCAGCAGTAGGACGCTTACAGGCTGATATTATTATTGTTTATTATTTCAATTTTTTTACTTAAATTTTACCGACAAACTTTTAATGTCATAAAATCTGACATCATTGTGGAACGAACGCAAACAGTATACAGCGTGTCCTGTTTTAATGAACATTCTCTCACAGGGACGTGGGGGAGACTTAATTGATTTTATATAAATTGTTATACACACCATCTGATATCTATTGTACTATATGTGATGTGCTGTATACGTCATGGCTCAATGATAGCGTGTATGGACACCGCATCTCTGCAATGAATCTGATTTTTCAGTGCAGGAAAGCATCATGATGAAATCATATAGGATGGTGGTTGGGTTTTCTAATGCCTACCTGGGTAGTTACCACTCTCAAGTTGAAAATCTGTCGTCAAGCACCTATGAGCGTGTTCTGGCAGCTGCAATTGAGAGCGAGTCCTCCCATATCGGCGAACACAGAAACATCGTTGATCAATCATTATTCAGCTGACATGCCGGTCTGATGAAGTATCTTTCCATGTTACGCTTGAAGGGTTTGATACTACAAGGAGATTAGAACTCATTACCAGGGAGACGGCACAACAGCTTCACTGTACGGCAAAGATATGAATTGGCGAACTTCCAAGCCCAGTGAAGCTGTAAAAGCCGTAAAGGCTAAAAGTACAGTAAGAACAAAAAAAAATGTGTCGAACAATTTTGTAATTGTCGGGATGGGGGTTGACGTATAGCTGCGTCTTCGAACCCCAGTACCAGTCACTTTACAGTGCTTCTAAAAAAACCTACATTAGTATTAGTCGTATTTCACATGCCGGCATACAAACTTCTTAGTAGCTGGATATACACTGAATGATCCCGAACCACGACAAACCCAAACCACGTTAGCAACTGATTCAAATCAGTATGGTATAAATAAAAAAAGAGAGCAGGTTGATTTAATATATAAGAGGGACAAAAAAGCAAAATATGTAATACATTTTGTTAAATATGAAAGCAGCCAATCGAACCTAATACAATATTGCGAAGTCACATAGAAAATTATACACGTAATAAAACAAGGTTCCACTTCAATCGTAATGAAATATGCACTTACAACCCTGTCGCATTTAGTTATTGTAAATCAATACAAACTGAATGAGACCTAAGGAGTAGTCTAGGAGTGCAAGTACTGTTTTTTACAGAATCTTCATATTGTTTTTTCAAAGAAAACTTAAAATATTTAAAAATATAAAAAAAGTATATTATTCTTTTTTCATTTATAGGTTGGGTGTTAGTCGTGAAATATATTTTGTTTTAGAAGTTGTAATTCTTTAGTGATATTATAGAAAAAAAAAAAAATAATGACGTAGTCAAGGTTCGCGCTGTAGCTTTTCCATGAAAAATTTCGTTTTTATTTCCTTTCGACGATTTCCTGCCGTAGCTCTCGCATTTGCTCGGCACTGGACTTTTTAAATTCCTTATGACGCGAGATTTTTTCTGATTTGCGTTTTCTATAATTCCGCGCATAATTACGACTCTTATGAGATGAAATCTTATTTTTTTTTTAATTTTCAAATTGATGCCGGTATTTAATAAGTATTTTGAAGAATATTTTTATTGTTTCACTTTGTGGCCTGGTAGTGCTTCTCAAACACTTTACAATGAAACTCAAATCAACGTTCTAGCTAGACGTGTTCTCACGCTACACTAATTTATAATTTTAAATAACTAAGTCACAACAATTACGCGCAAGCATTTACACTACCCGATAACGTCACGGGCATAACATATGCTTACGACAAACACAAGAAAGTTTGACCGACTATCATTGTACTTAACAGGCAAATAGATATTTTCTCGTTAAAATAATACGAGTGAATTTTTACACATTGTAATAAAAAGTAGCTTGCTAAACCTCTTGTTTTTTGTGCTGGAGATAGTCATACTCGATTATGTTATGCTTCACATAAAATGGTGTGGCCGTGGACGTCTACAAACAAGATAATTAACAAAACAATAACCTGTCAACGGGCAATGGAGAGAAACATGCCACGGCTAAGGAAATTAGAAAAAGACAAATCTGATATAGGCGTTACACTAAACATTAAAACTGAATTGGAGCTGGACCAGCCATGTAGCGAAATGCACATGGTCTGACCAGCGATGGACTCTCAAGAGCACGAAATGGAACGGCCCATAAGGAAAAAAAAACGCGGGAAGACCACAAAAACGATGGGCGGACGACATAGTATCGGTGGCGGGGAAAAACTGGACAAAAAGTAGCACAGGACTTAAAAAAATGGAAGAAATTGAAGAAGGCTTATACCCTATCCAGGGTTTCCTAAACCCTAATTAAAAATTAACATTAGAATCACTTAAACATAGAGTTACATAGAACGAAGAAAATATAAAACATATTATAACTACATACTTTTAAGGTTTATAGGATATAATAATAAGGGCTTTATTATTATATATATATATAAATATATATATTCCAGGTGTTCGAAAGCGTCAATACGACTGGTGAAATACCTTGATCCTACGGAAGATCGCCGACAAAAATACCCTAGTGTTGTGTTCATTTGGTGAGTAAGGTTTAAGTTAAGGAGTAAGGCGCGAGTGACCACAAGCTTACAATACGGTGGGCCGTACACTTGTTTGCTACCTTAGCTGTATAAAAAAGGGAGATTTACTGGCTGGTATAATTATTATTAATATTTACATACTTTTTAATTTATACAGTGTTAACAAATTACAGACCTATACGTGACATATAAAAAACAATTATCAGCTTTAGGTGTGACACGACGCGTTCCATTATGTAGAACCCACATCGTCGACTACGGCCTTACATTGTTCGTTCCTTGCTGACGGACGACTTGAATGTTGACACCCAACTGTAGCATTGTTGTATGTAAACTAGCATTCACCCGCCAGCTATGCTCGCTTTCTATAAAGCTCAACCTTGATATTATCTCATATATCAAATTAAATAAATGTAAGCTTTCTTGAGACTCCTGGCAGATGATAAGCATCGAAATTAATTGTTATTAAAATAAATCTAAATAAAAATGTAATGAACCTAAAATAATAACAAAAATTTAAATTAATAAATTGGTTGCTGAAGTTATATTAGCCTACTAAGAAACTAGCAACTGAGTGAGAGACAAAAGTTGGAGGATAAAACCCTCTTCAGTATTAACAAACAAAAAAATAACACAATACCATCAATATAGATGGCGTTAAAAACAAATTTGCTGATAACAAAAATCAACGTGTACAAGTACTAATGTAATAAGTAATAATATCATAATGTAATATATTTGTATAATGTATATGTATTTTCCTCCATGTCCCATTCGTTTTTTCCACCCTGTATTTTATTTATAGGTTGTATATTTCAAAATTGTAAAGTGTAGTGAGAACGAAGAAGTTATAATTGCTCGAGTAGTAACAAAAATGTAGTGGAAAGAGTGATATAAATTTGTGTAAGGAAATAGAGTTGTTCTAATATTCTTATGGTCACCGCAGTCCGCATTGTTTGCCTTTGATGACTGCACAGTGCATTTGAGTCATATTCGACTAATATATATTTTTGCGTAGTAGTAACAAGGCAAAGTGACGGTACTACTTTACCTGATGGTAAGAATAATACAATACATTTATGTAATACATTAATTTAATACATCTCTTATGGTTTGCTCAGCGTAAGTTCCAAAAGTGTCTCTTTTCCGAATTGTATCACTATTATCATCACTGCTTATTTCATATGTTACTTTATCTAACAAAATATGTTATTAAACGTGGCTAGATAACATAGCTATGAATTAAACACAAAAACATGTAAATGGGATAAGTGGTTTTCGTGTGAAAAGAACATAAACGGACAAAAACATCGATCGACGCGATGTCCGTACACGATATCACTGAGCCCTCATTGCTTCAGTCATTCACGCAGGACAGTACAACAGCGGCGACTGGCGGCAGGTTATTGATCATTCAGTGGTCGCCACTGTTTTAGGAATATACAGTAGCATCACTGTACTGTAAAACTAAAAAAAAAATCGTTTCTGATTTTTGAAGTGAAACTTCTTATGCGACTTCCAAGCGTTAAACGTTAAACGTTTAATGCACATTATCGGTCTCTCCTCTTTGTGTGAGCCAGAGCGAGAGAGCAATATATTATTGGTCTCTCCTCTTTGTGTAAGCCAGAGCGAGAGAGTAAATGTCGGAGTGTATGTATATTGCACACTATTTAAATAAAATAGAAAATGTCTTTTAAAATGAAGTTTCACTTCTATCGTGTGTGAATCGCACACACACCTTTTTTATATGCATGCTGTCCTAAATTATTTTTTAAAGAAAAGTCTAAAAGTGAGACGCAAAATTTAGGCTTTCCATTAATATTATGTCCGATGATACTGATGTCCGATAACGCATGATCTACCATTCTGCTGACGGGTTTATTCAATGTGTTAAAGTCTTTAAATTAGTACAAAATATCATCACAATCAATTAAGTTGTTACAGTAAAAAATCACACGAGCAACTCTGAGTACAAAAAAATTAATACCGCATGACTCGATTCATATATAGTAGCTGCAATACTGTATGTAACCTTATATTCTAAGTTAGACAGAACAATATATAACAGTACCGAATACCGGTATATATATCTCATCACATTTAGTTATATGTTGCACATTGTTTTGTAAGGATTGTGTGCGTTTGCATTTGCCATGACGTCAACGGATATTATGTCGTAAACGGTAACGTGCAGAGTTTTTTAATACAACAAACAACTGTACGGCCCGCTTGATGGTAAGTGGTTGTCGACCTAGAACCGCCCTTCTCGAAGGAACTCTAGAAACTCTACCCACCGACAGTACACAACACACGATTATTTGGCTGCGAACCTCTGTAAGGTGGAGGTACAGATTTTTGGGCACCTACCTCTCGGCGTTATTCTAATTTGAGCCGTTTAAGAAAGAAGGGAAGGAACTGATATTATGTCACGCAGAGTTCGAAGTTAATATGTCAATTCTTACATGCATTATAATATGTTGCTTAAAAATGTTTTTGAGAAAAACACACCAAATTTTTTAACTTTTAAATAATTAATAGGTGCTTTAAAAAAACTCTCAATTGTCAGTAGGACTCACGCACCTAAGATTTCTTTCAAGGTAAACTCACAGTGTTGTGTATATTTGTCATGTAATAGAAAAAAAACTTTCTTTCTTAATTTGACGTTTGTATGTATTACAGTGTTACGACATAGAAAGCGACAAAAGGATGCAAAAAAAAACACGTATCTTTTATGGAAACCTTTTTATATATTTTTAGGTTATCCCTGTCATAACAAATTCAGTTAAAAAAACTAACGGATGACTAATGGTTCGAAAGATAAAAGACCCTTTAAAAATGGAATGAACAACGCAGCGTAGAAGTAGTAGAAGTTCTGCTCCTGGTAAAACTTTTTTTATTTCAAGTCTTTTTGTAGCATTTGTACTCTAGCACTCTTCAATACAGTATCCAATTATAATACCACTGACCCATTATGTCTTTAAATGGGTTTGATATACGTCGATAGATCACGCGAGTCATCAAGTTTCGTGGTATAACGGATACGTAATTTCTTATTTTACACAAAAGCATGAAATGAAATAAACCGAGATAGTACACTTCACTCCGAAGGCGCAGTTCATTAGTAATTTAATACATTTATTCATCCTTCCAATCTGCTGAACACAGGCCTCCTCCAAAGATCGCCACAGCAACCGGTCCTGCGCTGGTCGCGTCCAGGTCGTCGGTCTACCTCGTGGCGGGTTTGCCCACGCTGCCTGGTCACCATTAGAGAGCTCTTGGCTAACATCAGCCATTCGTTCTTCATTTAATACATACCTGATATATGTCATATATGTGAAATATCCTTCAATCATGATGAAACGGTTGCATGTATTTTAATGGAATTTGACATAGAAGTCCATTATGTCATAGAGTAGGATATGGGACACTTTTTTATTTATCGACTAGCTGACAACAAGCTCACGGACCGCCTCATAATAAGCGGTTACCGTAGCACTAGCGCGTTGCCGACCTTGAACCTCTTTTCCCCAAGGAGCTCCTGAAACTTAACACCGCAGAATTTAATCTGTGCTCACCTCTCTTTGTGATATTGAATAGAACTAGAAAAGGTAATTTTGGTATATTCGTTAGCTTACTATTATTATTTCGATGAAATCATTGATATTTGTAAAAGAAGCGCATTTTGTTTCAGACTCAGGCGCTATATTATAGCCAGCTAGCAAACGGATTTCTTAATCCTATATTTTTGAACTGCAGGTGACTCAGGTGCAGATGGTCATCTGATGGCTGATGATAAGTCTGCACAAAAAGATATGAATATGTACATATCGTGTTCACATTCTGTCAAGTTAACCATCTGTTCTTTTTTATCTATGTTCATAGTATTAAACGGTCAATATGCATTCACTTACTTCGATGCACGTGTGTATGTTGTGCACTCATGTGTCGTGTTTGTGTGTGGAAGCCCTTGTCTAAACACTGGTTGGCGGTGCACTATATGTCAGAATTATTTATATTTTTATTGATATAATATGTAGATATTTCTACGATTTTCTTTATAAAGTTGAAGTTAATATTTCCCATGGTATGAAATAATAGATGGAGAGATATCAAACTTAACGAATGGCTTCATAATTATCTGTTTCTACATTAATAAATCTATAGTTCTCAATCACAGTAATCCACTTCTCTACATCTATTTCGGGAAGAACAGATGTGTGTATGCAGTTTCCTGCATTCTTTCGTAGTGGTGGGTTGTAGTGACGGTAGCTACTGTTGACAGATCCTCATATCTGCGTGGTCACCACCCTTATTATACTGTAGGTACTGCACTTACAACCAAGTGAAGTGTAAAGATTTTGCCGAATTCAGATACTTAATATACTGGTAAGTTTCCACGTCATTTAATTTGTTGATACTATCCAGATATTTATATTGATAAAAAAACGTATGCCTTTACTTATTAACTTATATTCCGTGACATACAATATTCCATTGTCGCGAACTAAAGATAATTCAATTTTGAAAATAGTGTTACAGAAACAATTAATTAATTTGCTGTTGCATGATACATTCTCACTCAATTAGAGCGTAGAGCGAGTCACCGGGCCCATGCTGGGTTCCTATTACAGTAGTTGAAGCGCTCAACACAGGCGGAAGGTTTTTCGCAACTACGAGTATATATACCTACTAATTATACTTTTGTAAAACGGTACGAAAATAATTAATAAAACTCCTATACCAAGTTGTTCTTAAAATATTGCGCCCGATTATTTTTCTACGAACATATTTTGAAAAAAGAATTTTTCGTTTTTCTCGTGTGTGTGTGTTTGTGTTACGTTTAATTGTTGTGTATTTTCGTGTGTTTTATGTATTTGTTTTAAATAATTTTGAATGTGTTTGTTCGCTAAATTTTTTTAATACTTCTTATATTTTAAAATTAGCACGACATTTTTAAATTGTTGCTACAAACGGAATACAGATTAAAAAGGTGGCCATTGTTTCTATTATATTTGTTTAAGTTATTTCAGTTATTAATATTATTAACTGTAAAAAACAACTGTTAGTTAGAACTATTCATTGGGCAAATGAATCTTTTATACTTAAAAAAAAAGTAAAAAAATCTTTTGAATATAGTGACATATATTTTGTTCCATTAATAACAAATTTATAGCGACTTTGAACAAGATACATTTAGTAAAGATCATTTAACTCTTTTTTATTTACTAATCGTAATCAAAGAGATAAAGGTTGCGGGAAGTCGCTGGATGCGGGCAGCACAGGACCGGTCGTTGTGGCGATCTTTGGGGGAGGCCTATGTCCAGCAGTGGACGTCTTTCGGCTGAAATGATGATGATGATGAATCAAAGAGATTTGTAAACGTTTGGATTTTTTTGTATTGATCCTAAATTCTATCAACTTAGATGCCTAAATTTTGTTAACTTTACCCAAACAAAGGTGTGCGTGTGTCTATTTATTGGATTTCATGGTTGTGTGCGTACCCTAAGGACAGACAGCAGCTTAATGCGGTAATCGAATTAAGTATAATTAAATTAGTTTAACAACGAGTGCTGTGTGGTATGTCACGCAATGTAAAAAATAGGTTATTATTTTTACGACATTTTTCATACGATCCACAAATACTGTTTTAATTAATTATCATACACAATTTTTGTATATTTTACGGACGTAGAGTTGAATTCGAAAACTAACAAAATTAGATTTGAGAGAAAACGATTTAGTGATAATTTTTTGTTTCAACAAAAGCGGCTGTTAGTTTTATCTACATCAAAATATATTTCTAGTGACAATAAAAAAGTGTATGTACTGAATCAATGTTTATCTTTTGAGTTCGTCACTGGGAGCTCGGGCTCTTTTTATTTACGTGAAAAAAATCTAAAAAGAAGTTATCGAATTTTTCCGTTTCGCACGTTTAGAAATATAGTTTGCAGTATCTGCTTTATTTTTTAGAATATAACTGAGACTAACTAAGACGAAAACGCGCATCGTACTGCAAACTTTATGCCAAAACAAGTAAGTAAATTTCAATAATAGTGCAGTTATCTAATTGTCTCTCTATGACAGCGATATAGTCTTCATAATTAACTCCAAAACAGGGAGATCAAAATTACTAATAGTTTATAATTACAATATGTTTCTACTAAATCGTTTATAATTAGTATAAATTAAATAGATTGAAAATGATGTAACTACATTTTGAGGTTAATTTACGCGCTGACTGTATATATGACGAAGAGATAGATATTCCATTATAGTGTATCAAAAAATCAAAAGTTTCTTAAAATATATAAGTATATAACAATTACTTTATGTTCGCAGACTAACTGGTGATATTAAGAGGTGTAAAAGAGCCCTGGGCGAATTTCACCGAGAGAGCGTCAACTTGCAAGAAACAATTAAGGTAATCCTGAGATTTATTTGATTTGTCTTGTTCTTACGGGAACATAACTTCGTTTGACGAAAAATATAAGCTACCTATTGAAATTAATGCGACTAAGCTGGTTATGTTTTCTTTTTAATATATAAGTGCAACAATATTTTACACTGCTATTATGGAGACAAATTCACACTGCCATTATTTAAGTTCAAGCTAAGTAAATCCTGTATTACGGTAACTAAACAGCGGATATACTATATAGATATTAAATGGTTACACAACTGGCCAATAATTATGCTTATTACAAAAAATGTCAGTTATATGCGGAATCAAACCCGTAGCCTGGACATAAAATAAATCTTACTACCACTGCGCCTTAAGGCCAAATTCATTTAAGGTTATTTTAGATGCAAGAATTTAACATTAAAAAACATAAAAAATACTGGTAGGTCCCTGGCAATAGATTTCGGTGCGGGCATGAGAAAATGCTCTATCGCCATACTGTGGTTTCATCACGATGTTTTCCTTCACCGAAATCTTAGACTTTCGATTCTGTCATACCATATTCATAATCATTATCCTTGCCGACGTCAGCTACAGCGACTTATTCTGCTATTAAACTAGGAGTTTTTGTGTTTACCTCTAATATGGCTAATGTATCCTATTTTGACAATGAACGTTCTTTCACATTGCGTGCACGTTGGGATACCATTTGCATAATCATGTGATGTTTGGTGGCGGTCTATTTTTCAGTTCATCTCGTTTCTTGTTCAGTTCTCGCCTTCGTCTATTTTCAAAATCATTGACGCTACGCTTTACAAAACCTCTCCATTCAGTGCGGTTTTCTGCTAACGTCTCACAATAAGGCTTGATGACTTGAAGACCATATTACTACAGTACTCATCATGTATTCGTTTCTTATTGCTTAGATTTAAAATCGAAAATAATATCAAAGGATAAATAGCGATTAAGTAAAAAAAACATAATTGATTATTTGTAAGAAATTATGTTTTAATGGTCAGTCATCAACACATGTTGGAGAAGTTAGATACCTTTTTTGGAAAAACATTTTTATCTTCTTTTTTTTCGAACTGACTATACTGTTAGCCTTAGGTGCCCTGGAGCCTTTACAGCTTTTACAGCTTTACTGGGCTTGGGGGCGAGCGCTTAAGACACAGCCGCGAAAGCTTTGCAACAACATCCGAGGGTGCCAAAGTGGCCGAACCTCGGCTCGGACTGTTGCGCGTATGCAAATAAGTCGCGATCTGACTAATTCCCTATCATTTGATCTAAACTAGCTATACATATTCACATGTTTCTTCCCCCTGGGAGGAGAGAAGGAACATATGTATGTGTATTTAGTGTTCTGATTTTTTTTGTCTAAACTAACTAGGCAAAAAAAGAAAAAAAGGTCCCTTACAGAACCTATGTACCTGTGTGTTATACATGTGTGTACAATGTAGAGTGGCTGTGAAAGCTAGTGAATATAGAGTCACTGTATCGCGCGAGCGGCTGCTTGGCTCAAGGGCTTCATACCGATGGATCGGACCTAGGCTTGAGTTGCCGCAGAGGAGGGCGGTCGTGGCGGGTTTTTATCTTCTCATTTGTTCTGATCAAAGGCCCTTTCAAATGACACCGTCGCATCGTGTTCGTGAGAGCGAAGGTTAACACAATGAAAGCTACTTACGGTGAAAAAAGTCATTTATATTCGTTTTCTGACATAATCTCTGAAGGTAACACAATGTACGCAGAAAGAGACACGAATAAGAGTTTTTTTTTTGTAAAAGTGTTTTTCCTTACTTATTGTCATTTAGTATTAACACACGATAAACTATAATAACATGCCGTCAAATATTAACCACAAGAGACAAGTAAAATTTTATTTATAATGTAAGTTCACAAATTAATGTGGGATTCGGTCAGAAATATTTTGTATGGAATGGATATTTCGTATCCTGAGTTACCATAAAATTTCATAGAAAGAAAAGTTTTTTTAAGGACGTAATCATGTTTCCCGTTGTGTCTAATAATCTTAGAAACATATTTTTACAGTAATATGTAACAGACAGCAAAATGTGGGTAAAGTAGTTGGACAATTAGGGATATAATATTTTTTAGTTTTTACCGCTGTGATATTAAAATATTAGGAATAGTAGGGCTGGGCTATTTAAAAAAAAAAAGATGAAAGGTTTTTTTTTTCAACGATAATGAAACATGACATGACATACATCGACGACTACCGATGAAATTTGTGTCACCGATAGTCGCCATTGTTTATAGACTGTACCGTACTTACCGTCAGGTCCTGTACACTAATTTTGCCGAGCAAGCATAAAAAACAAAACAAATAATAAATTGATAAACGACTATTTAAAAACAAAACTGTCACAAGAAGATATTGTAACAAAATTATTAACTTCCATGTAACAAGAATAAGTAACATCAATTTCGATTACTAAAAGCATGAAATGGAGTTGTGGTTTCACGAAGATAAAATAATATCTCGAATACCCTAGTAAAGTCGCGGTCGAAAAAGGTAGTCCTGCATAAAAATCTTAGTCTCCTTGGTAGCCATAACCAAACCCGGGTGAAGCTGTAAAAGCCGTTTGAGACTTCGGGGCCCTTATGGCTAACAGTATAGTCAGTTCGAAAAAAAAAAAGAAAAAAACAAATGGTAGCCATAACATTTAGACAAGTGGTGTATCAACGTTTGTTTGAAGTCGCAGAGCACGCTCCGTACGTTTTACTTGTTTCTATTTTTAGATGATCTTAACATTATGTACTATGTAATGGATCTTTTTAGATATGCGCAGTCGTGTGACGTATCTGTTCAGAATTTAAACAAGTATCTTATACAAATTACCTACTAAAATTTAATATGAAAAATTAAGGTACGTCATAATGTACAATTTTGACAGCGCTGTTCTCATTGAGATAATTATAGTAAGAGGTAAGCGAGTTAGATATACTAAGTCAATTATTTTTCGGCCTCGCTGGCCATATGAGTTTAGATAGGCTTATTTATTTTTTTAGTTTGTAAGATTATACCTTAAAATTGACGACTGAAATCGGAGTACATCGTAATGTAGAATAACATAATTATAGTCAAGAATAAGCGAGTTAGATATACTAAGATGTCTTCTTAGTAATTCCATATTTTTATATCCAATATTTATTTATTTAAATTTTATAAGCATATAGAAATAAATTATTAAATATAATAATTTCGGATCAAACGTCGGCTTATTTGATGTGAGCTATATTTAGCTAATTGCAATGTTTTTATTGTCACAGCATAGACAACTTTCATGCCAGTTACTATTTCATGTTAAGACGGTATTTGCCACTTGATGACTAGTTTTTCAGTACGAAAACATCTAGTAAAACACATATCTAATAATTATAAATCACGTATTGAATACATTCATAATTCCGAACGATACGAAACACCTCTTGAAGCAAAACACAAATTAATATTTTTACTGAACGAAATTTAAAATAATAACTTCATAGTTCAAATTGTGCATTAATCTTATAAAATTCAGCGTTGCTCTGCCGGTCTGCTCTGTCGGTTTATGTTCGTTTCACGCAAAAATAATTTATCCAATTCACATGATTCTTTTTTTTTATTTTATAGCTATATTATCTGGCCAGGTTATAGTATATGTTTCTTAGTTAAAGTAACATACGAAATAACGAGTGACAATGATGAATTAATTCTGGAAAAAAGAAGCTTTTGGGACGACTAACACTGGAATTCATAGTCTACTGGTGAACAGTCCCCTAAAATCCACCGTTCAGCATTCGTGTAGCGGTTGAATGTTGAATGGAATTTCTTTGTCTTTACACAATATTGTCTATTAAAAAGCATGTTGTCTATAAAAACTCTTTATTGCTGTCACGTTGACGTGACTTTGACAGCTTACATTACAAATTTCCGCGCGTGTGATTTAAAACTTTCATGCTAATTTTGATCTCTACAGTTATAAAATAAATATATTATATATAAATTATAAGTATTATATAAACTAATATAGATAGAAAGGGTTTCCTTTGTGAATCTATATCGACGAAGAAATTCCATATCACTGTATTATTTCGATTACAACGCTTGGGCACTGATATAACTCACATTTCGCGCAGAGTTTCATCGGTTACTAGATTAAGATTCAAGTCATACTCTCCTTCGATTTTTATAAATATCACAAAAATTATCACCCAGAAATGAAAATAGTATGCAAATTCCGGCCAGGGAAATGTTTGCAATAGTATTCGTATATCATGTCTATCTTCTAAGGATCACCCATAATAAGCATTTTTGGGGTTGCAATTTTTCGCGCGTGAACTCGATCGACAGCATTCTGTGGTCCACGCGAGCGGAGCCGCGGGCACAGCTAGTACTATAATAAAACTGACCCGACCGATTATTTAATTGACCTTTTAAGTGCATTCATTTAAAACTAACGGTACATACGATATGTAGAAGGTGCATTAGAATTAGCGTACAGTCGTACACCCTATTCAGACTTTTCGGACGGAAATAAGATTCAATAAAATGTGTAATCAAACTAGCTGGGCCGGCCATAGCGCCGTATATCGGATCCTAACATAGCAATAAACCATAGTCTCAATAAAATAAATATATTTAAATTCATCTTCAGCGACCAGGCTCATTACTGGGTAAATGGGTACGTCAACAACCATAATTGTCGAATTTGGGACGATACCAAGCCACATGAGATCCAACAGCTTTCAATGCATCCCAAAAAAGTCACAGTTTGGAGTGGCGTTGGCCAGGCCATCACCGTTACCGGCAAGAGCTATAGGTCGATGATTACCAACTTCTTTTGGTCTGAATTGGATGATATGGACATCAACGACATGTTGTTTCAATAGAACAGTGCTACGTGCCACACAGCTCATGCCAGATTGTACATTTTGTAAGAGCGATTTGAGGGCATGTTCATCTCACGTGGAGGTAATGTAAACTGGCCACTGTGATCGTGCGATTTGACCCCGCTAGACTCTCTTCTCGTGGGGTTTTCTTAAGTCGCAGGTCGCCAACAAGCCTAAAACTACAGTGGCCCTCAAGGCCAACATAAACCATTCATCGGTCAAATTCAGCCTGATTTATGCGCCGGAGACGCCAGAGTCAGGGAAAATTGGACATTTCGGATGCGCGCTACATACACAGCGAAGCCGTGGCGGACATTTGCACGATATTATCAACACATAATGGCATCTATAGGCCTTTCAAACGAATAAAAAAAATCGATAATATCTCACACACACATTGTTTTATTTAAGTTAAAGATAGGAAGCGCTTAATGAAATACACGTCACAATATACTTGTATTAAAAAATTGGAGGGGAAAAATACATGTTTAAAAAGAAGTACAGATGTATTAATATACATAAATGAATATCTGTAATGAAAAACGTACAGACAACAGCACTAGAATAATGAAATAGGTGTAATATTTCTACGGATTACTGGAGACGGGATGATCCACGTTTAGAAACGGTAAATTACGAATTATATCATGTTTTAGAGTGTGCAAATATATTATTGTCAGTAGTATAAACTTTCTTCTTGTTTAAATAGCACATGTAATAATTCACTAATAACGTAATGAAGAATATGGATGTTTTACCTTTGAACTCTACTTACTTATTATTTGTTTATTTAATATTTGAATTGTATGTGTAATAAATCAAATAAATCAAAAGCACATTGAAGCTACGCTATATGACAATAACTAAACCGTAAACTATATAACAGTAGCTTAAAAACCTTTAAATTAGTCAAAAAAGCAAATAGTTTTTTATTTTTAGTTAAGTATACTGCTTTAGGCGTGTTATGATAAATTATGTGACTGAATTTTAACGATACGCTTGCATATTGTAAGAAAAACTCTACACCATAAACTTTATTTATTTATTCCAAGGAGATAAAAAGAGTTACAATTTCGTTTTCTAATCAAATCAGTTTAAGAACCAAAATCACATGAAGCTAACTAAATGCTATGCGTCACGTCATAATATCGAGTGTGACTATCCAAAGAAGTATAATTACTAACGCGTGTATACACGCATCCACTTTTTTAATTTCTTTGTAAGTCTATTGAATTCGTAGCTCCAGTTGACCCGGGTCCTTAATATAAAGGCACGCCGCGGCGACATGGTCGAGCTCAGAGATAGAAATTTAACTCAATTAGTCACTCCAACTTAAACTTGTTTCATGTCAGTTTTCACAGGGGAAAACGAGAACATATTTTATAATATTAAAGATTAAAAACATTTGTATTTGTACTGATGATTGTGCACACAAAAAAATTACTTATTTTTTACTTTTACTACACAATGTAACTTATAAGGTTTAGTACCAAGAAATTCTAATGCCCAAAACGTTCATTATAATAATGCCCTACTTTGAAATCCGCGAGTTGACAGTATGTTTAAAAATCAAAGTTCATTATTTCATGACTATAAATAATAAATAAAACAATACAAATATGTAAAACAAAAATGTTTATTTAATTTCCTTCTGAAAATTACATTTTTCTCTGTGACTTACGTTGATTGGACACGTTATACAGAAAATGTGACGTCATTGTTCAGTGATACACAGTTGAGTGCTAACTTATGTAATAAGTGATGCTTATTGAATTAACCGTTGAATTAGTTAGTGGCTTTAAAATTATATATGCTAAAGAAATTTCATAACTGAAATTCTAGTAAAATCAATTTTGCAAATAATACCTTTAACCTTAGTTTTCTTTATTAAAGGGTGACGTCACACCGCGTTTTTGCGGCATATTTTTTATTTACATTAAAAATATATTAATTTTATATGTGAAATAATTATTTCTTGATATATTTTAACTCATGGGTATTATTGACAACATTTAAAGTGGTTAAAACAATTTTCCAAAAGTCTACTGCCGGATTGTAATGGACTCACTTAAAAATCTAACGCTGGAATTAATGATGGCTCAGTGGTAGTGTGTACGGATATCGCGTCGACTGACTCGAGTTCGAAACCCTGCAATGAGCCTGAGCTTTCGGAGAAGGAAAATTTCGTGAGGAAACTGTAGCATGATGGTAGGGCTTTTTCTAATGTCCGCCTGGCTAGCTACCACCCTCAAGTTGAAAATCTGTCACCAAGCACCAATAGGTGTGTTCCGGCAGCTGCACTTGAAAGCCAGTCTTCCACTAGGTTTAGCGTATTATATCATCTTTGGCCTCATCGTTAATAAGATCAGGTGAGATTGTGGCCTGTACCAAACCTATAATGATTTATATATTTTTTAATGAATACATTAGGACAAATATAAACATTTTTTTTTGTTGTACTTAAATACTAAATGCTCTTCCACTACTAAGAGCATTTAGCTCTTCGTAATCTATCTTCTATAATTGTAAAAAATCCCCTATGCATTCCTAGACCATTCATCCGATCACGATGAAACTTTACTTAGGTGTTATGAGCACACGCGCAAAGATTTCGTATTAGTACAATAGGGGGCGCGAAAATCGTTTCATTTCAACTACGAAGGAAAATAAGTTGCGGGCAAAAGCCAGTTAAAAATAAAATCTAATTAACGACATACTTATTTTAAGAGAACGTCGTAGATAATTCTAGCTTTCCTGTCATGAGATTTCGTATCGTGACGAATAAAACGTAATTATTCTATTGTGATTTTTATCCAAGTGTTATCTCTTTGCCGTCTGACTTTTAAATGGCATTTCTAATTATCAACTTGGTTCCATTGTCTGTTTAATTATTCTGAATATTAAAAAAATAATTATAAGAAATGAATTGTCTCCTTGTTTTTTTTTAAGTGAAAACTTCTTTAGCTATGTTGTGATTTGAAACTCGATGAAACGAAAAAGCGTAAATTAAAAGAGACAACCATATATATCTATAGGACTTAGCCTACGCGAGAATGTGATAGAATATATTTACATTATGCACGGTTAATGCAAGTCCTGATTTTCATAAATGCGATCGTCGTCGGATTGGCCTAGTTGTGTGCGACGACCCAACTTCATACGCAGTACGCATGGTCGACACTTCAAATCCTGCTTATTTAGAATATTAAAAAAATTATCTTTAAAAAACTTTTTTTTCTAAAGGTTTCACTTCTGACACATGTGAACTTCTGCACACATTTTTTTTTTGTGTTTAGCGTTGTTAACCTGAATCTTCTTCACAGCTTCATTTTGTGGCGAGAGCAGAAGGCGCTCAGCCAAAATAGTCTAACCTTGGATAGGGTAGTTACTTGCATTTCTCGAACTGTCAAACTATACATATCTATGCTATTTTTTGTTTGTTTGTTTGAACAATCTAATCTCTGGAACTAGCAGTCCGATTTAAAAAAATAGTTTTTTTATTTATAACCCGTTTTTAGGGGAAGGTTATTATAGGCAATATAACTAACGCTATGACCCTAAGGAGCGGAGACGTAATCATGAAAGTCAAGCAATCTGAAAAGCTGTACATGAGTATGGGTAGAGAAGAACGATAAGCTACACCGACCGGTGTGTTAATTTAATACGGCTGAAACCGTGCGGCATACATAGTTTAAGAATATTCATATATTCGAGTATATTTATTAAAAAAAAACACAGTACCTATGTATGCAAGTAGAAATTATTGATTTCCTTACTTTTATAGTCTTCGTGGTTTAAAGCATCGTACTCGAATGGACTATGATACTGGTTAAACACAGACATGTCACAGTTACTGTGGTTAGGATGTCGCATGAGTAAACTATTTTACAACATGTAATTTCTCAGCGTGTGGTCATACTTATCGAATGTATATATAATAGGTTTATCTATGAAATTTCGTTTTATATAAAAAAACAAATAAAAAGTACATATTCCATTATTGTCGATGCACTTTTGCCATTTTAATGGAAGGCCACTGATGCCTCTGCGTTAAAATTCCTGCAGACGGGAATCGAGAAACTCTTTAAAGGAGTTTTTAACCGCCTCAACGATTTGAAATTTTTCACCTGCAACGAACTATCAAAAATTCGGAAAAAAAAGGATATCAGTAAGAGCAAGGCCTGGTGACGGACTTTTTTTTATTGACCGCTTTCGTTTTTAATTTTATTGTTTTTCAATGAACTACATGACAATGAATAACGCTTTAAATGTTAACATTTAGTTATGACATTTTTGAATTCAAAATCCATGTTTACGTCAATGATCTAAACAGTGGGAAGTCGCTCGGATTGTTCAGTTTAGTGCATTCGGTCAGCGGCCTGCCTATTCGCAGTCGCTCATCTGAGATATACGCTCAACGCCCGGTTGAGCTTTTCAAAACAGCGCCCTCTGTGCCGCACAACAATGAATAATGAAGCACACAAAACGCACAGAACCGGTGGGCATTAATTCATTAATTTTACAAAACTTGTTACATATCTCCAGCGCTCTTATTTCAATATAGTTAAAGTTGAAAATCGTATGGCACCAATTAATTTCAGTGTTCCTAAGGGGTTGTCATAGAAACAGTAAAGTGCTGCGCGCGCATCACCCACACATATGAAACACTCACACTATTCCGATTTGTCTTTTATATGTGTGAGTATGGCGGATAATTTTAGTACAGTCGCGTTCGGATGCGCTTTGAAAATTTGGCAAGCATTTGATTATGTATTCCTAAACTTTTCTTGATATATTTTTTACAGTAAAGAGAAATAATCGAAAAAACATAAACAACGTAATTTTTTAAAATAAATTTACAATGACAACAATTATTAATAGAATATTTTAGTTTTAAATAAAAAAATCATTTTGTACACAAATCAACAAAGACCAGAACATAACAAAAGATATAATTGAACAATATTCCTCCTTTTTTATAGCAACACGGCAAAGTGAGGGTTCTGTATGTGCTGGTAAGGTACAATCGAAAAACAACTGCGATCACCGAGAGATCGGCAATCTATCGCCGGTCGTAGCTGTCATTCCCCACCAATCTGCAAGCCTCGGTACTTTGGATAATCAATGAATGATCCTGATACACGACAATTCAAAACAGAGTAACTGTGACGAGTTTACCCTCAATCGGGTACAAATCTCTACCAACCGTTTGATTACTGAGTATACACCGGTTAATCCCAGAACAAGTCACGGTTAATCATGCCACATTAACAAGTTTTATACTTAATGTATGGTTGTTGCAATCCAGTCCACCACAACTGTTGTATCTTTCTTTTCTGATACAGGAGAGGAATATTTTTTTATCAGCTTTAAGGCATGAAAACTAGTTTAATTTTTTTTATGGACCCGGCAGTCTTATAGTTCGAGCAATACAGATTACTAAAACATTTTAATTATTAAAATAAATTTAAAATATTGAAAATAAAATATTTTTCCAAAATATTTTTTAAGCAATTATTATTAATTTATTTATATGGATATTTCACGAGGCCAATTGCCATAGTTTAAAAAAAAATAAGTGTTAACACTTTCGTTCCTACTTGTACACTTGCCGTACCTTACACGTCTACGCGATCCTACCTATAATGTGTACGCAGTACTTATGTGTGCGTATTTTATACCACAGATTCTGCGCCATGGACCCCAGTATTCTCGCAGCCATGGACAAGGAGGCACTGAAAAAGCAGATCGAAAACATGAAGTACCAAGCGTCCATGGAACGCTGGCCGTTGTCTAAAAGCATCGCAGCGTGAGTAGAATTTAAAAAAATACTATTTTCGTTTATAAATTTAGTCCATTGTTTTGGAAAGAACTCGTAGTGACGTCATCTTGCAGTGCAACGCGCCGGGAGCGCCCCATGTGTTGTGTTTCAAACGAGTTTCGTGCTTTTCTCGTTGTAATGTGGTTTATAATTGCTCGTCAAGTGACCCGGGTAGGCGTTATGCGGATCATATTGTTTTTTTTTTTCCTTTTTCCAGTCGAGTGTATTAATAATAACCTCATTATTTTAATAAGGTCCGATAGTTACACTATTTGGTGTAACAAAAAAAAAAAGAGTTAATAATTATTATCGTGGGTAGACTATGTACACTGTTTTTTTAAATTATTTTGGAGTGTTAATAAAATATGCTAATATTGTTATTAAAATTTTCACATAAAAATAGGTCACTAAAGTAGTAAACAAGTATAACTTAGAGTTGGTAATTTTTGTTAATGGACCCCTCCTAAATAATAAAGGCTACGTCTAAAATTTTTGTTGATTCGATAGTCAATAATTAACTTAAAAATTAGTTTAAATTACAAGGTGCTACGTGACAATCTTATTGGGTCTTAAATATAATTTTGTCACATTTTTACAAGTCGATATGAACTACAGATTCCATTACCTACTATTGTGTTTAAGGAAATTTGTATGAAAACTAAATAATTATTATGTTTCCCTTTCTGTTTATCGCGTAACTTATTAATTGTATTAATGTTTAATATATTACACTAGTTATTCCACGCGTTTTCGCTTATTTAGAACTTCGTAATATCTGTATGAATTGCTCTATGTACCCACACATGCAAACTGTTGTATTTGCTTATTTTAAACAAGCTTGGCATAACTCTCTAAGAATAAATTTTCAGGTTAAAGTTTACGACTATTAATCATCGACTTACGAAAATCACTTAGACAGTTTATAAGTATGATTAGTTCTTTTGTTTCATCAGAAAATAAGATTTCCCGATTCGTCAGCTACAAGGTTGACAATCATTCACAAGAGACAATTTTGAGTACAAGTATTTTTTTTAATTTGCCAATAATTTCAATTTTCCATTCTCAATTTTAAAAATGTCTCACTCTGAGAGTTTTGTAGTATGAATTCAGAGTTGTTTTTACGAAAATAATATCAATTAGATTTATCGATTCTTTTGCTATGTTTAGCTCAAAACTGGTGAGAGTGATAAACGAGTGTCCATCAACTATTTTACCCACACTGCTGTTCCTGAAATAATAATATAAATATGTACTAATTAATAATGGCCATACGCAAAAGTTATATCACAATTGTATCTAAGATTATTACGCACAACGGGAAACTTGTGAAAAATATTTTGTTTCTATGAAATTCATGGTAATTCAGAATACGAAATATCCGTTCCATACGAAATATTCTCTTTCGAAGACCACATTCCGAAGATACAATTATTCTCCTAGAAATATATATTTTTAATATTTAATCGTTAATTAGCATATTTCAAAAAGTACTAGGCGCACTAGGTGTATTTGGTAGTATGTGTGCCTGATAATGTCAAGATAATAGTGTGAAATGTTTGCAGAAACAACTGTTTTCATTAATTTATTTACTGCTAAACAATCAATAGTCAATACAAAAAAGGTGCCTTTTTGTTACTTTTTAATAAAGGAATCGAATGGTGTTAAAGTTTTGTGGAATTAGAAGTTTATTATATTTAAATATATTTCTTTTATTTAACATATTTCAAAAAGTACATTAATGGTACCTTAAGTAAGAAAATGGTGTGAAATTTACAGAACGAATCACGACAGAACTCTAGATATTTTAGGGTGCTTCTCATACATTAAAAACATTTTAGTTCAATTTACTCCTGAACTATAAGTCCAGTCTAAGAGATGTATCTTAGATATGTTTGCTTTTTAATAGAGGAATCAAATGATGTTTAAGATTCGTCAAATTATGGCTCTATTATTTACAATATTCTCTCAAAAAAAAGTTATGTAGTTTATCTCAAAACGTGCAATAATGGGCACCATGTGTCTTTGGGAGATTTGTGATATATACTCACTAGTGCATTGCATATTATACTATATATAGCAAGATATATATAGTATAGATATATATAGTATTCTCAATTCACGGACTTGCCTACAGCTTGCCAGATTGATTCGCGTTCATGGTTACTGCTCCGCTCCTTATGGTCGTAGCGTGTAGTTATATAACTTATAACCTCCTTGAATAAATTGGATATAAAATACAAAAGATTTTTTTCAAATCAGACCGGTAGTTTCAGAGATTAGCGCGTTCAAACAAACAAACAGAAAATAATCTCTTGATATTGATAATATTTATACAGACCTCTATAATAAATATTATAGTTGGTTTCATTTTATGTATTGGAAGTAGTCAGCTCTTAAACGTAATTTACGTGAAATATCCAAATATAAATCTGAAAAATATCGACTTAATGACGTATGGTCCTATTAAGACTAATTATCAACTTTAATTAAACCGTTTGTAAAAAAAATAACTTAATTATTAGACCGTTCGATATCCATCCAATAGCACAAGTTTATGTCGAGGCGTTTGACAACGATTTTCAAAATTATACGTAAAATTCCCAATTTAAGTGATGGGTGATGATTGATGATTGATGATAGATGTGATTTCAAATCTTACAATGAGCCCGAGCTATCAGTGTAGGTAGACCTCATGATGAAACCATATCATGATGGATATTATCTTATACGCGCCCGGTTAGCTAAAACGTTCAAGTTAAAAATATCTATCCAAGCACCTATTGGTGTGTTCGGATATCTATACTTGAGAGAGTCCCTCTAGGTTAGACGTATTAACATCTTCGACTACTTTTAACAAAATAAAGAAGCACACTTCAATAATTCTACTATTTCAACGCCACACCGGCCTGTCATCGCTGCTATATATCATTCAAACTTCCTCTATATATTTTTTAAGATCTAAGATCAACAAACAAATTTAATGGCGTAACTATTCTCATAGTTTGATCGCTTCGCTTACTGTAAAATATAAACAGTCTTGTAGAAAAATTATATTATACTGATCGTGAGAAAAATAATAGGATGTATCAAATAACTAGTTAAGAATTTCAGAAAGTCTCTATCACCTGGTCCACTGAATTGAATTGAAGAAATATTCTAACAATAACTAAATAGTACTACTGGTGATAGGTCAAAAAAATAATTAACATACATATTTAAATCTTGCAACCGACCGCGTTTTACACCGCACAAACTTAGATAAACTAGGTTTTGTAAACAACCGATATAATTTTAATAATAGAAATAAACATGAATTAATCATGTTTATCACAAGTAAACCCGCGTTTTAGATTCATTAACACTTAGAGCTTTTTAGGTAATAGTTAGGTTTTACACTAAGTCACATCAGTAGTTCCAGAGAACATTCTACATGTAAACTCACAGAAACCACAGAGTAGGTATAGACGACATCCATTGTTACTAATAAATATCAGTCATTCCAATAATTCATCAATCAAACATAATACGATTATAAATCTTTATTGTTTTTTTTATAACGTATTAAATCATATTTTGAAGATTTAAATGTTTAAGCAGGTTATAAAAAATTATGAGATTGAATTTTTACGATGCGCGAGCACTTTGTAACAATGTCTACACTGTGAACTTGCTTTCTAAACCTCTTGATGAAGATAGGGTAGATTGGGAAGAGACGTAGGGCACAGATTATTTATTTGAGATTTCTTTCTATTTGGTTTAGGCCGACTTGTAGAATCCTTTCACCCTACAGAAGATCGCAGCCAAATAATCTAGTGTTCTGTTCCTGTGGTGAGTATGGTTTCCAGAGCTCTATGAGGTAAGAGGTTCAAGATCTGCAACACGCTAGTGCTACCTATGGTATTACAAGCGTCCTTAGGCTACGGTAGCCGCTTACCATCAGGCGGGCCGTATACTAATTTGCCACAAATGTTGTATATAAAAAAGAATGGATAAAAAAGTCGCACTCGATGTTGATCTTTACTGCTTATTTCGTTATTACATTATCTTACAAAATATATTCTCTAACCTCTACTATATTCATATATTTTTTAAATTTAGACTCATTTCGTTCATTATGTTGCATATTTTTTATATCAGAATAAAGTTTTCTTATTACTCTTTTAATGTAAAAATAAATATTATAATCTTAACATTTAGCGTTGCCAACCTGTATAAATGTATATTGTATATAACATTCATATCATTTTAATTTATTCATATCATACCATAACATACTATATACTACCATACCATACCATACCATACTAATCAGAATTATACAGGTCATTATCCACTAAGAGTATTTAACTACGCACACTGTCTGAATCACTAGTTAGTAATAGCGACTTTACCTTCACGATATATCATGTTTAAAAGTGGCAAGTATCAATTAAGTTGCACATTTATAAACCTTTATAATGCCTGGGAGGGTTGATTTACAAACAGTAAAATTCCGTTTGTCACTTATAACCGGGAAACTGTGCATTAAATTTTCACATATAAAGCATGAACGTATAAAAAGAGGATATCAAGTTTGAAGAACTGACGGTGCAATGGCGTTGAGTCGATGTCCCAGATTGAGATGTAAAAATCGCCCAACGTGCCTATAGAAGTTATCACTTAAGAAACGATAAAAAGTTCTTTTCTAACGGCCGCCTGGCTAGCTACCACCATCAAGTTGAAAACCAGTGCCAAACACCTTTCAGTGAGTTCCGTCAGCTGTTCTTGAGAAATTTAGCTTGTTTTTTTAATCGTTATAGGTTTGACGTCTTGTCCTCAATCTCACCTGATCTTAAATGACGATGTGGCCCAAGATGACACGTTAAGCCTAGTGGAAGACTGGCTCTCAAGTGCAGCTGCCGAAACACACCTATAGGTGCTTGGCAACAGATTTTCAACTTGAGAGTGGCAGGTAGCCAGGCGGGAATTAGAGAAAGCCCTACCACCATGTTATGATTTCCTCATGAAACCATAGCATATTACCATCTACGGCCATATTGTCTCTTAATATAAAAAAAGCCTTATTGTATGTTTGTATACATAATACATATCATATTTTTATTTACTTCAAATAAACATAAATACACTTACCATTTTCCTGTTTATGTTACTAACGTGTCTTATTATATTCGAGTTATACCAGGAATATTGAAATATTGTTTATTATGTCAATATTATATTTCCTTGCGGATGAAATATTTTAATTGTTGTTTTTTTAATCCTAAGAGCCAATTTCTCAATCGTCAGATAACTTTATCTTTAGGAATAATTATGACGTTTTGACGGATAATGTATGCAAAAACTGTCAAATTTTTAAAATTATTCCTCGGATAAAGTCATCTGTTGATTGAAAAATCGACCCTAAGTCGGCTAAACCTATTTAGGCTAATATTAAACAAACCACAACACAAAAATAATGGCTACTTTTGAGATATAAGGATTTATTAACAGTCATCACCATTATGAAATACTTAAGGCACACCATGGCGAAAACCAATAGGTAGCTCGATATACTGTCTGGTCCAGAAACAAGACGCATGAAAGGCAGTCCAGACAGACAGAATTAATCCGTTGAAATTACTCACTACCATCCTGCAAACCACTTATAAACAAATACACTTATTATAAGTACTTTTGCTACGTCTTTCCTGCGGGAGCGATTGTATACCGGTTTTTAATTATTACAATTCCGATTAAGTTACAGTTGAATTAGTTATAAGGTTAGATTACCGGTTTAATATATCACCTAGTTTAAATTGCCTAACACGATGTTATGTTTTAATCAAGATGTTTTCCTTCGCAATCGGCTCTTCTGTATGGCTTACGGAGACATTTTCAATTATTATGTCGTACTGGAACCCAACTCAACACTTTTTGTCAAAAATTAACTAATAACATATTGGAAATAAGCACATCGAGATTTATTATTTGGTCATTCCATGTCAAATAGACCGGTAGTTGAAATCGAGCCGTTTCGATTTGGCTTAAATTTGGGCAAAAGTTTTCTTTCATCCTATAACGAAGTTTGACCCACCGATTTTTTTTTCAAACGTAATGCAAAATTTAAATATAAATATCATTATTCGAATCTACGAAGTTTATTTTTTTAATATCTAAAAAACTTTTACAATAACAAAAATCGATCTTGGTTCATGTTATGGAGGATATTTGGAGCTACAATTTTTAAAATTGAATAAATCATACACTTATTGTTTTGGCTCTAATTTTTTTGTAGACTACCTCTATCTGTTCTTAGAGAACCCAAAAATTTTCAAAGATGATTTTATTTTTCGTTGAAATTATATTGTTTTTGAATTCAAAAATTCATATCTTCGAAAGAAAAAAAGCTGGATTTTTTGTGGCTGATCACGAAACGATACAAATTGTGAATTCAAAGAGCCAATCGTCAATTTTACCTTTTATTTTTTATGCCTATACAACAATTTTGACACCAAATTAAATATACTTTATTTAATTCATACCTTGAGAAGGTATTCGTGAACGTCAAATTTACAGCCGTTTAACAAAATCCCTGATGTTACGAAAAATATAAATTTTTCTCACTACAATTTATTTGTGGAATAAACAATGAGGTTGAATTTTCAATTGATACAGATTATTATATTTTTTATAATCTTAATTTTATTTAGGAATAACAATGCTCGGTGGCTTTGCACGTGTTTATCAAGCGGTAATTAATTTCTTTTCGTAATTTTATATTTCTCATATTTTTGACAATTCATATAGTTACATAGTCAATCAATTGACAAATAACATATCCTTCACGTGTACAAAATAGTTGATTGAGAATAAATACATTTTACTTTATCTAAAAGTAATCTTGACAATTCTTATAACTTATCAATCATGGAATGACAAAAAAATTTCATCAAAACCGATTTGTAAAAGTAAGAAATATTTGACATTTCTTCTAGCTTATCATTTCAGAAATGACATAAGCATCCCGTGTTCAAATTTTTCATAAGTATCGGTGAAGCAGTTTTTTATTTTTAATTTTTTAAATGGCTTATTCGTAATCATATCCTTCCTAATTATAAAGATGTCTATCAAGAAATTTACAGGAAAAAATACATTAAAAGACAGAATTATAGATTTATTAATGTAGATGACGTCTCCTCGTTTCATGTGTTGATCCAACTTACAACGCCTATAGACAGTAAAACCTGATTTATTTGGTCCTTAATCTTTACATTCATGATCCGGCAGACTGATAATTATTAAAGAGTGCTTATTATACAGCTATGTAATTTTTATAAGTTATCATTAATCAAACTTAATTAGAACAAATAAACTACCTAATATGGATGTTGTGACTGCAAAATGTACTATGTAAAAATTTAACTAATAAAAAGAATAAAAAACAGTGTTATTATCAAACTAGCGATGCGCTGCAACTCCGCATATGTTTATTAAGCTGTATTTATTTCCATTTCGTCATTTTATTTTGACTTATATTATTAACAAGTCATATAACCTAATAATTGACGACTCGTGTACAAAATGTCATCAAATTAAGATATATTTTTTACTATTTCCATAAGTTTTATTGTCCATTATTATTTATAATTATTATAATAATAGGTCATATAGTCTTCATATGATAAAGAATGTACTCCCGTGTAAAGAATTTCATAAAAATTAATCAAACCGTTAAGTTAAATCTAGACAAAAAGAAATTCATAACATATTCGAGGTCAGTGTCCTTTTTAAAAATAACCTATCAAGAAATATGGAAGTAAAATTACATGCACAAACATATCTACAGTTTTATTAATATTAATTTAAATACATATTATGGTATAAATTATCTTAGTATCGGATATCAAGGTTGTTGTTTTCCATTTTATTCTCGGTTAAAACAACGGTTCTTGTACTCTCCTAAATTGTTTGTTTTTACATAATATCTTTTGCAGGTTCCGTACAATCTTACTTAGATTATACTTATTTTTTCTATTCCCTCACATATGTCGCCATCGGAAAATCATTCAGATAAAACAAACGGTTCTCACCGCTATAAAATCTGACGAGTTTTTCCACTTTTGAAAATATATAAATAACCTGGGAACAGGTGCGCTCTTCGAAGTCTTTTTTTATCACATAAAAGAAACACACTGTCGCCGGGATAGGCACTTGATCACGTTCCTCGAGTAAAATGGTGGAAAAACGTCATCAACATATTGCGACTTTGCGAGGCGCGTGCTACTTACGACGAACAAGTGACCCAAAAACAATGTCCCTCCCGCCCTGTTACACCGCACTGGCGGTAAGTGACAAGGGGGCAATTCGGGAACCCACGCACACAGTGCAGGCTATGACAGTGACTTAATTACTTTCGTTGTTTAAGACGGATTGGCGAAATTAATTGTATAGACTTTGAACCATTGAAACAACGACGTGTCGTTGTCGGCATTAAATTTTAAAACTTTGGTAGTATTTGATTTAAAATTGTTTTTTTTTTGTAAACCTATACTAAGTATATATTTATTATAACATTCTTTATGTAACCTAAATATCATTTTGACAAAAGAGAGTTCTGTCTGAAATAAAAGATTTACGAAAGTAAACGCACAAAATGTTTTTTCTCCTAAAGTTTTCAGTAAATCCTATATGACTATGACAGCTTTATAAACATATTCAACATCATAAAATTGTTTTGAGACGTTTCTATCAGTCATTTTAAATCATTATGCTCCTGCTACACGTGTCCCAAACGAAATAATTAATGCGATTATTAAGACATTACGCAGATGTAGCCAATATTTAACGCATTAACTGATATGTGACGATAGATGTTAAGCGATAACTCTGGTGGCGGTTTTTTCGACACATCAAAGGGTTTTAGTGCGTTGTATATCGCATTAAATTGCCTGTGTTACATTAAAACTGTCTCATTCTGTGTGACGCAAGCGCCGCGTAAAGACGTATGTTCTTTTTTGGCAGGAAACGTTGTTTAAGTAAGTACTGACAATCGGGTGGTCAAATGAAAAAGTACTGGAATTTTTAGAATTATTTCAAATGGTACCATGCTTATGGGATCCCCAATTACAATGTCATAAAAATCGCTCAGAACATAGTAATGAATGTCGGCGTATTATACAGGCTTTATCATTTCGCGTAACGTTGGGAGAAATTAAAAGCAATCATTAATATGATACTACTTCAATAAATATAAAAAGTTATCGAACGCGGTTAACGCACTAACTAATTATGAAATTACCTTTGGACCCAGATGTAGCCTCTCGTTTAACGCGGTATTTTTAACGCATTAATTATGGCGTATTTCGACACATGCGTTAACATTAACCCAGGTGTAGTAGGAGCATTATGAAATTGGAACGTTGAAAAGGGACAAAGATTTATCAATTCTATAATTTTAGTGCAATTTTAAACAATATTTTTTAATTACGTAGTCCATGTGCTTCATTACTCGATTTTGTCATGTAATTGTTTGGAATACAATATGTTCACATGTTAGACCAGCCAATTTATAAAAAAACTAAATGGTATAAAACTTGTACATCTGTTTTCTTTCCCTTTGAACTGTTGAATAGATCGATCCACGCACACCTATTACAACGTAGTAGGTACGTACCGCCATGTGTAGCTTCGACGTAAACGTCCACGTGCTGTATACGATTACTTCTATTTCACGGCTTGGAGATAATATTATAAATGGAATTGATTATGTAATGTTCGAAACGTAAAGCCTATTTATTTTTAGGTCTTTCTAAATAATTAAATATCCTTTGACAGCAACATGTTTATTGTCGTTTAAATTTCGCGAACGTTGGTTTTCTTTCAATTTATTTTTGTTAAGTTGGTAGTGTTTGATTCAAAATAGTTGAAACAATAATAACTCAGTGGTAGCAAATTTGGATATCGCCTTGATCTATGGAAGTTTGAATCCTTCACTGAGACTGAGCCTAACTTTCCCTGAAAGTATAAGTTTCTGAAATTACTCAAGTAGCTTTTTCAATACAGATCTCTGTTTATAAACAAAGATGTATCTGCTTTGTATACGTATGCATACTTCAAATAAATTCTTAAAATAATAATAAAGAGGCATCGCTATGTATGTCGGGCATTAACTAGTTTATTATAAATTTCATTTTAGGCACAAAATGATAACTCCGTTGGGTAATGAACGCGCATCCTTCTGATTGTACGTACATAGTTGTTTCAATTTGAGTTTCATAAAATTTACATTATTAAACGTTGTGGCCGAACGTCTTAATCATAATTTTTCATGTAAACTCCAAAATTATATAATGAAAATATTTCATAAATGAAACTTTCGTACAACATTTTCAGAACGATAAACAGAGAAGAGAATGGTAAGCTTTATTCCTGTTTTTAAACCGACGCTACGCATGAATTTACGGTGGAATTATCCGGATTAACTTAACCAAACGGTAAAAAATACGATTCCGTCTTATAAACGAGATTCACGGCTGGTCGGGAGAGAATTTAATAATGTTACAGAATATCGGCTTTTCGCAGGCTTAATCAAAGATGTTAAGGTAATATACTCGGTTAATATATTGCTATACTCGTACATAATTAAAAATACGGAGTTATAGCACGAAAAAAAAATATACGTGAGATATTCGCGAGTTATTTTCTAGCATTTCTTGACAATTTTATTTATTTACTAGTTGTATCTGCGACTTCGTCCGCGTGAAATTTTGTGTATGATAAACAGCGATAAAAAAGTGTTTTGAAATTCCACATCGGCCATTTAATCGTGTTGAATTCCACATCGGTCGTTTAACCGTGTAGCGTGCTTTGTAAATGGCTTGGACTCCAGAGACGTAGCCTGGTACTCACGGTTAGCAGTCAGCCTTACCTCACATTAACTACTTTAGATCGATTGATATTCTGCCATACGTGCACGTTTTAATTTATCCTAATACGTCATTCCCTGCAGGTTTCTGAGGTTTTCTTAATATCTCGTTCAGCAGAAAGAATTACTTGAGGGTATTCCAAAGTTTCCTTTGAACGAACGAATCTCAATCTTTTTAGAGCAATGGAATACAGAGAAAATCTCGTCCACTTTCTATAAGGCATTTTAAATTAATATTAGTCTAAATCATAACGCAGTAAATCAAAAGCCCTTTGAGAATATCCAAGTAAAATCATTTGAAATATTAACCGATATTATCCAGAAGATACAAAGGCTGAGTACTTAGTTCAATATAAAAATTTAAGGTATTGCAATCCTTTACAAAAAGATAAGGTTATTTAATAATTTTATATGTATTAACCGTTAATATTCATTGAATGATGAAGCATTATAGTATGTCTGATTAGTATAATTTAATTAAAATCTCTATAGCGCAACAAACAATGCACCAAACAATGACATTTACAGTAGAAATTTAGAACGAAATAGACCGCGAACTTTAAAATGAATAAAAATAACAGATACATTCTTAACCCGGAGAGACTTGCTATATGTTTATAAACACGAATACTCGTTACCGAGTAAAACCACAAGAAAAAAAAGAAGAAAATAGATTGATTTTCAATATATGAAAATAAAATAATTTTATTGAATAGTTGTATTCATGTTATTCTCAATAAATATAATGATATTTTAATGCTGTTATGTTATATATTAAAATATTTTAAAATTAATATAAATGTTTATATATTAAAAATGAGAGCTCATCATAAATAATCATAATATTATAAAAGTAATTTCCATACTTGTATAAAAATGAAATGTTTGTCCTTACGAACCATGCAAAAATGTGATCAATATAAATAGACATAATACTCTAGCATAACAACAAATCATCAGTATCGCGAATATTAAGAAAAAAGTCATGAAATATCCTGTTCCAAACTCTTTATTCCAAATGCATCTATTTCCCTCTATCATAGCATTTACCAGAATTTGAGATCATATGTTCTCGGCATATTTTTTGAAGCAAAGTTCATAAACTAGTTTTTTTTTGATACTTGTTCCACTTACATACGGCTTAGCGTGAAGTAGAATAAGATGGGTGCAACCTGGACTTATTTGCATTTTCGACATTTGAGTCCGTATACAGCATGCGCTCGTTTTTATTTTTATATATAATGACAAATTAGGTACTGACGCCCTCTTCTTTATCTGTTGCACTACAAAACCCGAAGCCAGATCATTCCAGGTAATCCTCTTCTTAGCCATCATAGTTTCATTATTTTCTTTATTCGCCTTTACCATAACGTACGCGTTAGTGCTGTCGATGTTTAGGGTTCATAAAAGAGTATCAATGATCATCTTCTAGTTGCTCGTGCTCCTGAGTAGGTAGTTCATCCAAAACATCGATACCGCAGATTCTGTTATATAACTACACATTAATATTTCCTAGAAAACACAAAAAAGAAATTATAATCTTCTCAGCCTTAGGTTGTCGCGAATGGTGGAATAATTTTAACCTTATTTTTCTTGCAGTACCCAGTGCTGTCAATCCATAGTCATTGAACAAATGACGCAATAGCAGAAAATTAGTGATTCAAAGATCCTCACAATGTCTTAATGTCTGTTTTTATAGGTTACATGTACTAAACGCTTGACGACATGACTGGTATTGTTTCTCCTATACGGCTCCTCATTTTTACCAAAATAAATTTCTATGTTGTTAGTATATAAAATTCATGAGTTAAATGGTATGTATTACGTATTATTAGTACGGTAGAAATATTTTTACACTACATTTACTTGGCTTATGACAGATATCATCTTCATCATCAAGATATAAATATAACAAGAACCGTCGCTACCGGGTATTTTTGGACCATACTTACTTTACACTTCTGTCCTTACCAAGATCATACTGTGGTATTTTTAACCAGCAGTAGAACACCAGAATCAAATGAAAATTACACCAACAAATAGTCTAAAATATAAACAACCGAAAGATCATAACCCAAAATGGCTGGTACCAGCGAGAGATTTATATCATCACCCTCTAACAACAAGAAGTAAAACAATTAAAGTTGCAACCTTAAATCCTTAACCTTTTCAACAGAGGAAAGCCTACAGGAAAGCCCTAGAAGACATAAGATGAGATATCCTAGATATTAATGAGATGCGATGACAAAGAAAATAATGAAGAACGAATAGACTACATACTATTCCATAAAAGCGAAATAGCTAGTCAAAGAAGTGTATAATTCTAAATTAAACAGTCATGGAAACATCATATTAAAGACCTCATAGGAACTTCCGCCAGTTTAGTCGTACTCAACATCGGCATACTGGGTTGTCGAAAATTATGGTTAATCACTCAAGCGTACGCTCCGACAGAGATATATAAAAATAGTTAAACCAAACTTTTCTATGAAGAACTAATACAAGTGTTACGAAGTACTCACACAACCACATTATACTAATGGGCGACTTCAATGCCCAAATCGGAGAAAAACAAACTAAGGAGGAACATGTCCGAAACTTTGGACAAGGAAGAAGAAGCCCAAACGATGAACTGCTGGTCGAATTACTCTCAATATGTATAAGAAGAAAAAGTGGACCTGGATCTTCCCAGACGGCAGATATAAATACGAGAATTAAAAAAATAATCCAAAATTACTTTATTCAGTTTAGACCCTAAGAAGACACTTAAGAACCTCAAACACTACTACTGGTTCAGAAACATCCCAGTCATCGAGAAGAACCGACAAGAAACTCGATTAGGCTTATCTTTTTTTAAATATTTCTTTTCAACTGTATAAATAATGTTTCCAATTAATATTCTTATTATCATCATATGATATTATGTAATATCATATGTATAATTTAGTGGATGCACAGAGAGGGAGTCACTTCCAGACATCACTAACATTTACATAATGATCCATTACATAATGATCCACCGTATAATAAATAACCTTTTGATAGTAAAACTTGCTTGATATGGTCCTTGAACTCATTGTCTGGCAAATCAGTAATATGCATCGGGATCTTATTATAGAACCTAACACTATTACCTAAAAACATTTTTTTATAGTCTTATTAAGTCTAAAACTCGGTAAGACTAATTTATGTTTATTTCAAACTGTGCTCGTTTTTGACAAAATCAAGTTTGTCATTTGTCAAAGTTTTTTACGAATATACATTAAATTATTTATCAAGAATATATTGGGAGAGCAAAGTTAAGATATTAAATTCCTGTAACTTATTTAGTGATTCGCGAGGTCTCATGTTGTATATTTCTCGAACTGCCTGCTTTTGTAATATGAATATGGTGTCTATCTCAGCTGCTGAACCCCACAGCAAAATACCGTAAGACATTATTCTCTAGAAGTAAGCGAAGTCGACTAACCTAGCAGTGGCACTATTTGTTAACTGACTTTAACAGAAGAACTGTCTCCAGAAGACATATAATTTTGCGTAAATTGTTAGTTCTTTTTTCAATATTTCTCCGTTTTATTTGGTAGGTGAATCAAATAATCGCTTATCACATAGATAAACGTGATATTACTAAAGTTATCTAAAACCTTATGAATGGAAAACAATAATATATAATCCGTGAGTGCATATTTATTACTAGCAACGACCCGAGTATTCGTGTTTGTTTTAATATAGAATTTAATAAGATTAATAATTCGCGGGATGGTAAGGATCTTTATCGACAGGATCATGACCATCATGAACTCGGTAATAAACCCGTCACAGTGAATCTCTTTTAGTGATCAGCTAGTATCGATAGCTTATCGTATCGTATTAGTATCGATACCGATAGGCTTGCAGGCTGGTATGACAGCTACGATCGACGATGGATAGTAAGATCTCTCGGTTATCGCCGTTGTTTTAGGATTGTTCTGTATTTGATATCAGGCATAGTGACGTCACTTTGCCCTGCTACTTAATAAAACATGTCATTAGACACGAGAGAACGACGCAGGTTAACATACTAACAGACAATGTCTTCATTACATCTTTTGTGTTGAAAAAAAAGATTACTCCTTGCTGTTAAGTACAAATATAGAAGTTTCTTGATAATATGACATGATGTATTCCTATCGATTCCTCAAAACTGTTCATTGACTTGAAATTTAGCATACTTACTCCTTTCACGATGTAGAATAAGAACAGGTTTTGAGAAATTCAACCTCTATGGGTCAAAAAAGGGTATTGAAAATTCGTTGTTGTTGTTGAAAACATTTTTTTTGACTTGAATTTGTGTACTTAGACCTTTTAATAAAAATAATGAAACATTTATCAAAATCCAAAGCATCTATCAAAATTTATCAGCAAAGGGTATATAAATAGGGATTGATATGTCTATTAACCGGAAATAAAGCACGCATATTCTTCAATTTATAAAAAAAATCATCATTTAAGGGTGTAAAATAATGGTTGAAACTTTGTATGGTGTTTTTTTTTGTTTATAGTTTTTATGATAATTATTAACCACACTTTAACCACATACTCTCCAATTGAAAAACCAGCTTTTTAAAAATTCGTCACCTAAATTAAATTAAGGGATTAAATCTGTGTTGTATGATTGTATAGGTACCTAGTCTAAGAAACTTTGTTTTTTTTTTAAGAATTATTTTTTTAATCTTTATAATATATTATTATTATTTTATCTATTTGGTAACTGTTGTTAACCTTTGCTATGGTAAGCGTTGCCATTTTCATAATGATATACTAGAGTCCGTCTTTTTAATTCTGTTTAGTTTTATGTCCGGATTTAAGTCAAAAAGGGCTTGACCGATTCTTATGAAATTTTGTACATGGGAAGTTTATATTATTGGTCAATTGATTGGCTATAAGAATTTTCAATAATACTTTTAGATTTTGTAAAAATGATTTTATTTTAATCATAACTGATTTTGATGAACTTTTGTATACGGTAAGTATATGTAATTTCTCAATTGATAGGCTGTATGAATTGTCAATAATGTGAGTAAAAGTAAAATTACGGGATAAAAATAACTACTGCGTAACAAACTCGTTCGAAGCCGCGGGCGCACGCTAGTTCTCAATAATTACAATCAATAAATAAAAATATGAACTAATTCAGTGATGCCGCAAAGCCCACAAGAAATATATTATTTACTACAACAATGTATTTTTATTTAATAAATACAAACAATATTTTCTCTTTCTTCTTTATTTCGTTACGTAATCCTGTTATTGGAATATTATCACTACCGTCAAGAAAGAGACGAAAGGTTTCGTAGATACAGTACCTACGTTCAATTATACCGTAATAAATGATAATAATTCCCACAGATTTGAGAAAAAGACAGATGGAGCCTGGCAGAACACGAAAATGTCCCTAACAATTTTAGTATTCAATTGTGTCAATTTTTAAATAAAGGAAACGTCATGTAATGTCAGCTCCTCGTATGTTTCAATATTATATAAAAAAATATGTTGTCTTGTGTGTAATTACACGGTAAAAGTTCTTCCTGATGACAAAAAAGGAAAAGGTAAACCGTTTCATAGGTAACAAAGCTTATTTTGATATTATTTTCCATGTTATTTGTAACTGATTACAAAATTGCAACAGTGTTGCTATGTTACAATGAAATATTTTCCTGGAAGTTATAGTAAAATATATGTATGTAGCGTTGGAAGATCATTTTATTTATAACCTAACTATCATGAAATTAAAGGGTAATATTTGTCACGTAACAATTTTATTGTTTGACAACGACCTACAAACGTTCCAAAGTAAAAATTATAGAGAAATCTGGACAATTTAGTGTACCAGTCAAAAATCTAAAATCCAAGATGGTCACCTAAAATTTCAACTGCTTACGACAACGGAATTATTAGGCATAGGTATGGTAAACAAAAATAAATAAAGAGAAGCAAGAAATATTTGTTGATACGGAGAACAATTAAGATGGTATAAGTTTAGTTAAAAATTGGTATTTAAAGATCCTAGGGGCCCTTCATTTCAAGTACTAATTCAGTTTTTTAATGACGAATTATGGATTAACCACTACACTACTGAAGTGGTAAAAAAAATTAGTAAAACTTATGCTAACTGTACGTGTTGTTATTTGGTTCCAAAGGACACCCAGGTAAATGTATGTCCCACTTTTGTGGTTCTAAGGCTCCATCTGCCTTTTTCTCAAATCTGTGATAATTCCGCTAGAATTATTGACCGATTTTTTGCCGTCAATTGAAAAGTAAAATTAGACTTCTTGTTTCATATGACATTACCACTGAAATAAAAAAAATGCGTAAGTCTACCAAGATAAAAAAGAAGGACATCCCATTTGCAAGTTACCGCCAGAAAGTCTCAATAATATCATACAATATGAAAATACCGTCAAAACCTGTTCGATTATCTTATCTAATGCTTAATTCTTTTAATTGTTGCAGGATGAGGGAATACGTCGAAGAAAACGAAAAAAACGACCCACTTATACACGCCCCGGACAAGAAAAACAATCCCTGGGCTGAGAAAGGCAAATGCATCATCATGTAATGTTATACACTACGGTTAAGACAAAAAATAATGAAAAAAAAAATCACCAAATTCAATTTTTAAACAAAAATTAAACTCAACATATAAACGAACTAAAAGCTTGTCTGGTTTATGAAGCTAATGATGGTATACACAGCATTGCTCAAGACGAATATTATGTTTTTGAACAAGACAAAACTGCCAGACAATATTATAAACTTACCCTAGAAACTGTAATGACATCACGAAACGTAGACGAAGATGAAGTTAATTTTGATGCTTTCGATATCCTTAGTGTTTCGTTTCCAAATGAATCTAGTCCTTTTAATTCTGATATTTAGAATGTACATTTGACTGTGCGAAGCAAGGGTGTACTTATGAATGTTATGTTTAAAAATGAAGTTAAAATGGTTGTAAATACGTTAAATTTTGTATTACCTAGTTATAGAATGTTCGGACACGCTAATATCGGTAGAGATACAAAGGAAAATAAATAACGAATGCGGTTGGAAATGGTAATGAAAGAAATGTAGATTAATCTCAACTGAATGTAACCAGCAGAGACCTTTGTTTATTTAATTATTTTTTAAATATCATTTATTGACAATGATTGCCTTGAAAATTGTCGAGAATTTATATAAATAAGTATTTTCTTTTATTATCGTAGGAACCCATGAAATCTCATACAAATGAAGCAACTTCCTCTTTTACATGTTTGTATGGAATTATCATGGATTCTCAAAGGAACCGATCAAAGTAATAAACATTACTTTGTTTAGTTACATGAGATTTAAATTTATTAACGGTCAAACTTCGCCACTTATGTTAGTAGTTAATCATAACATAAATGTTAAATGTGGAGATTCTTTGAGCTCAAGAATCTTCGTATTTAAATAGTACAATGTTAAAATAAAGTATAAGAATAAATCGCAGATCACAACTTAACATATGTTTGTTGAATCACAGAAAGTTAAGTTATTTAAATAATTGGCAATAAAGAAGTTAAGAGATGAACTAAATTAATGAGCATGTTAAAATATATAGTAGGAGTTAATATAAGGTTGATTAAAAATGCAACATAATCTTGTTTGAAACAAAATAATTAATTGATAAGCTAAATTTAAGATTCTTTTTATGAACACGGGTACATTCCGCAGTGCCATTATCTAGTAATGCTTCTACATATAGCTTTTAGCGATTTAACTTCTATAATCCAATTCTTATACCTTTTACACTTTTTTCTCTTGTTCTAATTTTATGCATATAAAGCTGTATAATTTTCTTTAATTCTATGATTAAAATAATAATTACCCATTTTCAATTATTATCTTGAAGTCAACTAAATTTAGTATAAATAAAATATAAATTGGGAGTTTATCAAAATGGATATAAAGTAGTTTCCAATAAATTTTTAAATTGTAATCTAAGATTTGGTGGTCTAAACACTGGAACTATTTTCAACTGATGCATTTTTGGATGAATATTAACAACAATTTAAACTTACTTCGTTAAAATTGGATCCAGTGTTTATAACCCTAATAGTCCTAATCTAAAATTCCTTCTAAATCGGTCTTCTATGACCTCAATTTTTTTGATTAAAATCATAAATGAAACTTATGCACTGTAGATAAAATTAGATTAAATATTGTTATAAAAAAGTTTAACTCTAAAAAAAATAATTAAAAAAATCTTTAAAAATAACCTTCCCTTACCATATCTATTACATGAGGTACGATAAATCATTCTGGCTGTGAATTATTCCAGTTTGTTTAGATGCTTCAATCATTGTTGCTCTAATTATGATTGTTTAAGGGAGCTATGCTACACCGACAATAAATCATGCATATTAATCATCACCTTCAGTGTCCATACATCGTATGAAACCTAAGTCAATTCTTCATACGTACCTTCATACACTTGATCCTGTAGCGGTCTCTTTATCTCTTTCACACTCGCCCAGATTCAATTTTTCATAACTATCATTATCTTTCACATCTTTCTTAGCATTAAAAATAGTATTAAAACTTAGGAATTTAGCATGTAACGGGTAGTGTTCTATTTATAAATAAGTTTAAAAAACAAAGATGTTTGTTAATCTATACTATAAAAAGCAGTTCAGAGAGTTAATCTTAAGAATAATAAACAAGTGGAATATAATTAACCGAAAAGACCTAGGTAGGGCCCATTGGGAATTTTCAGCGGTGGTGAAGTTTGACCCAAATTAATTTAAATGGCTCGATAAATTTTCAATGCAATACTTGTTCAGAATATATAATATTAACTTATTTGTTCTTTATGTTTTTATTCCTTTAAGATATTTTATTAATTCGTTATATATTAGATTTACCAAACCAAAGATTCCCTTGGACGCATCACGTCCCAAAATAATGTTTATAAAATTTCGGAAACATAATAATTATGATTCTATACGATGTTTCATCATTTTTAATCATATTCTGGTTATGTGCTGAAAATGTCATATTGTAAGCTAAGAATAAACTGTCTCAGTTATTTGTACTGGATGATTCCAAAATTTAATAAATAATAGGTAAGGGTGATGATATTGGAAATGATTTTTTTAGAATCAATAGTATTAAGGTATCGTATGTTATTATTAATTATGTAACCAGTAATAAATAAAAATAAATTATCAATGTCTTTTATTATTGTCTTACTATATAGAAATATATCGTCACTGGTGAGAGTTACACAGAAAGCAAGAACTGATTAAATTCCAAATAACAGAAATCGATAGTAAATTATTTTTGAAACCAAAGGGAGAGTGCTATAATTTTAGAACACAAAACAGTGTAATAAGCATAAAATTTATATATGGTCCAAGTTAAATTTGTATTTAGATTCAGTTTATATTAACAGGTAGCTCGAAAACATGGCCACTTTAACCATGGAAAAAAACGTTAGCAAAACTTAGACTATAATTACATTACGTATTAAAATTCAAAAACAGTTTTATTTTAGACAATTAAACAATTTTATTTTAACCACTATGGAAGATTTTTTAAATCATGATATGAAATACCTTTGAATTGTTTTTATAGAGCTGATTTTTGGTGTGCATTCTTAAAACTTGCTTAATTGATATATATGTAGAAAAAAAACGAATGTGACTTGGAAGAAAAGTATATTAAATATTGAACATAGCAAATTTGACAAAGGAAACACTCTTTTATTATTAAAAGTAAGGTTTTTGTTAATTCACATTCGCATTCAAATTTTTTTTAAACCTACCTGTGCTTGGTATTATTCTTATTTAAAAAATAAAAGGTTGTTTCCTTAAAGTATAATTTGCTATCTTCAATATTTCATGTACTTTGCCTCCATGTCCTTTTCCAACCTGTATATATGGATGTGAGAAGTAAACAAATACGTATATTTATTTAGGACAATCAATGTTTAAAGAAGTGAAAAATTTGTTTAAATAATATGATATATTTAGTCACTTAACCCAAATCTGTGCCAATATAAGATATAGTAGCATCTTTCTAAAAATTAGTAATAACGGTGTTTGTGAGCGCTGAAGAAAAACATGAGCTTGAGAGATCTAGGGAGGCGCTGGTAGATTAAAAATTTTAAGAAATCTTGTTTTTCTGTTTCGTATCTCGGCAGGTCTACCGTGTTTCAAACTAAAAAGTTAACTATATTCTATAACTGTATCATTAGTTTCATTTGTTATTTCTACCCTGTTTTTGTTTTATCTTTCATGACTTGTTTAGCTCGAGTGCTATATCACACCGCGTGACGTATTTGTAGCTATCATACATTGTTTTTAAACTGCTACACTTTTGGGAGTCTTGATATTTTGAATACGTAATTGTGGTGTTGGTCCACATAAGTTCCACGATCTAGTATATTGTGTATATATGATACATTAATAAAATGTGTACGATTTATCATAACATAATCTTATTGTCTTCTAATTCATTTTTCTTACTTATGGTGACTATTTTCATAGTAATAAAAATACTGGTAACATTTGATAAAGCAAATTCATTGCAAATCTATAAATCGTATAGTTCGTCTTGGTATTAAACTATTGTAGATCAATTCACAAGCCTAATAACTTAATCAACTGCAAATTCTTTCGTGGAAATACGATTCACAATTTCAACGATCTCAAACATAATCTTATTTTCTTCTAATTCATCTTTCCTACCTATGATGACTATTTTCATAGTAGTAAAAGTACTGGTAACATTTGATAATGCAGATTCATTGCAAATTTATAAAACGTCTAGTTCGTCTTGGTACTAAACTATTGTAGATCAATTCACAAACCTAGTCTAACTTAACCAACTGCAAATTCTTTAGTGGAAATACGATTCACAATTTGAATGATATAAATTGAAAGACAGTGATGTCTATCTATTCCTTCATTTTACATAAGGAAATTATTATGCAGGATTTATACTAGTTTCATGGTTGTGGTTTTGGTTTGCGATGACTTTTATAATAAATATAAATTTTATTTAATTAATCCAGCAATACCCCATCGCGGATCTGACCCATCAATATCTGTATAGTTATGTATTTTTTCATTATGTACTATTGGTAATTGTTTAGATCAAGTTTCCTCGCAATGTTTTACTTTATCATTAAGCGATAGTGTTACTAATTCAGTTTTAATTACAGAGTTGTATAACCTGTACAAGTCTTTTTAAGCAATGATGGCTCAGTGGTACCGTGTACGACTTCGTGTCGAGTGACGTGAGTTCGAATCCTTGCAATGAGCCTAAGATTTCGGTGAAGGAAAACATCGTGAGGAAACCATAGCACGGTGGTAGGGCATTTTCTAATGCCCGCCTGGCTAGCTACAACCCTCAAGTTGAAAAATTGTCGCCAAGCACCAATAGGTGTGTTCCGGAGGCTGCACATGAGAGCCACTCTTCGAATAGGTTTAGCGTGTTATCATCTTGGGCCACATCGTCACTTAACATCAAGTAAAATTGTGGACACTAAACCAAACTATAACGATAAAAAAAGTCTATCGTAAATAATTCATTGCAAAACATATTTTGTTACCTCTGCCTAGAACTGATTAACAGCTGTTACATCTTTCTGCAACAAGAAACGTTTTATATTATTTTTTCTTATTTTTACTATTGTTTCTATTTGCTGCAAGTGTTCCTATTAAGATTAAATAAAACAAAACACGCAGTTTTTGGGATCTTGAGCTATCATATTGTGGTTTTTATTATAATTCATTAACTCAGGTTGTTTGACCCTATATTATGTAATATTTGTGGCATATTGCATGCTATAGTTTGATTATTGTGCATACATTAAGTGATGCATGATGATTAAACATGCATTTTGAGATGTTACAAAAACTACCTAGATAGCTATAACAAGGGAGCGACCATCTTATTGGACCATCTTGTTTGGCGACTTTGTATATTAGAAAATACTAGGAAAGCTTAAACACGTTGATATTGGCAAGTGTTTTTTTCGGCACCAAATCAAGAAGAAGAAAAGAAAACACACCCGCACACATAGCTACAGGTTGCCATGATAGCTTAGCCTCAAATGGACTGCATGTGTGTTTGCTATTTCATACAATTAAAAAAAAAAGTAGATTTTTGAAGATACTCATATCTCTCAACGCTACTTCCACCACTCAGATATGCCTATATTCTCATTAGAACTACCTATGTTAATTTACTTAAGGGGTCATCATATAATATAATAGTAAAAAACATGCGTAGTGGATTTCGACACGATAGATTTATCAGCCGACTAGCTGTGTCCCACAGTTTCACACGTGTTAAATTTATACGACCAACTTCAAGCGTGCCGTCACCGCACCCGTGTAGCCGTGTAGTGTTTGTTCTCACTTCCGGTACTTGCCTACAGCTTGCCAGATTGCTTAACGTTCATGGTTACTATTCCACTGCTTAAGGTCTTAGCGTGTAGTTATATAGCCTTCCTCACTAAATATGCTATACATTTCAAGAATATCTTTTCAAATCTGCTTATACGTTTTAGACTTAAGCTCGTTCAAATAAACAAAAAAAATTAGTATAGATTACCATAAGTCATGACCACGCTACTGCACTCAATTTATACTTAACATCACATAAAACCCAAAAAGGAAAGGATATCATTAATAGATAAGTTACCCGAAAACGAAACAAAGAACCAAAACATATTACGTAAACAAAGTTCAGATATCCGACAAACAAATCTCATTGTGGGTATACTCGAAAACCGTATCATAATATCAACAAATAGGCATCGGAAGCTGTACCCGGATCAGATACAATAAGATCATACATTTATCCACAAAGGGATGGTAAGCAAAGTCAACCTTAAGTATCGCGTCATGCACTAACCAAATTATAGATATGTCGTTTCGATTTATTTAACGAACACTGCCAATTTTCAGCGTTGATAACTATTCGTAATTTAAAAAATTTGCATTTTTTTAAAGTCATTTCCAATTTTTATCTATTTCTTTACTAAATTTACCCTACCCTACACAAATTTTTAAAAAATCAGTCTAAACTAATTTCACCGCTTCGCGATTTTGAAGCGAAAATAATTGCTTGTTTTTTAATATTTATCACGGTGTTAGTTTAACTTTATATTTATGATACAAATTGATAATAAAATTTAAGATTCATATTTGTCCGTTTTGATTCTGTAATCAAATGTGGTAGTTCAAATCAAATCAAATCATAAAAACTTTATTCAATTTAGGCCCTAAGAAGGCACTTATGTACATCAAACACTACCACCGGTTCGGCAAACATCCCAGTTATCGAGAAGAACCGGCAAGAAACTCGATCGTGCTTATCTTTTTAAATATATTTATTTCCCAACTGTACAAATAATATTTACAATTAACAATCATTATGATATTTTTAATTTAGTGGATGCACAGAGAGGGAGTCACTTCCAGACGTCACTATCATTCACATAATGATCTACCCTATAATAACCTTTTGACAGTAAAACCGGCTTGACATGGTCTTTGAACACATTTTCTGGTAAATCAGTAATGTGCTTCGGGATTTTATTATAGAACCTAACACCTAACCTAAAAAACTTATATTAATCTTACTAAGTTTAAAACACGGTACGACTAATTTATGTCTATTTCTAGTATTAAAACTGTGCTGCGCTTTAACAAAATCTTGCTTGTTGTCAAAATTTTTCCGAATGTACATCATATTATGAAGAATTAACTTGAACTATATACCTACATGTAGGTAAACTGAGCGGTACACGAAAATAAAATTGTCACCGATTAGGCGACAGCGTTAGAGGATCAGCCTGTTTATATCCAGTAATTAAACAGGATGATAGTAGTCTGCAGTAGACTGGGTCGCGACCACCATACACAATGTTATAAGCCCGTTGATGTGATTGTTTTTGATTTGTCGCATTTCGGAATCAGCCAGTGTATATCCGTCGCCGTGCTTTTTACATGGAACTGTGTTTCCAATGTTGAATGTCGAATATACGTTTTTATCGTTCTATGTGTGGTAATTGTGATGTAGACGATGATGAATAACTTTGTTTAGTATGATGTACCACGAACTTGTCTAGCTATGTACATGACGTTATTCATTAAGATGTCAAACAAGCGTACGGATTGTCTAATAGCGGTTTTTGTAATCTATGGACGCTTGTAACACCATATAATAGGTATCACGAGCATGTTGCCGACCCAACCCCACTTACCCAAGGAGCTCTAGAAACCCTACTCACCGCATGTATACAACATATTTGGCTGCGATCTTCTGTAGTGTGAAGGTATTTCACCAGACGAGCTACTCCAAGTAGAGAGAAATCTCTTAAGTTTGTTATACCAAAACTAATTTTATTTCAATAGAAAGCATAGGTTTATACTAGCTTGATGAAATAGCAACTTCGTATTTAAATATAAGTAGAATGAAATCAAAAACTGATACACAAAATAAAACATGTTGGTGTTATGCCAATCAGATTTAAAAACGTTTCAACGTTTAAATTATATAACAAACTGGAAAGTGAAAACAAGTATAGACATCTCTTTTATAACTACTCTATGGCTATTCTGACAAGATACAGATGAGCACCTTTAAGCTTTACTGATCACCCTTTCACATAAGAAATGCGTCTTCATTTGAAAGAATCAAGAGCTTTAGTTACTTCCACTAAAACCTTTGTAGTCATATAATAGTCTAAAAAGTTATTTAATTATTCAAGAGTATTTTATCTAGAATCTTTGATAGTAACTCCTTGGGTAAACCTCGGAATATACTTACTATCATATTACCTAATTTATATAGCTATTAGTGCATTTAAAAAGGAATGCCATGTTACAAAGTAAATTAATAGAATAAATCAAAGGTTGGCCCGTACATAATCTATTTTGTGACCATATATTGTTGCTACAAAGGAGCTCACACTATTTTGTGCTGCTGTGGTCTATCACAAGGGCACATACAATACCTATAGCTATCGGAAGTAACAATCTTTTAATTATAACTATAATAATTAATTATTTACTTCACGTTAAATTCAAAAACTGTCACATTATCGTGTCAATCAATTGTTGTAGCTCTTATACTGTCAAGCCCGGTGAAACTGTAAAAGCTGTATGAAGCTTCAGGGCCTATATGGCTAACAATGTAGTCAGATCGAAAAAAAGCTCTTATCGTATAATAATGCCGGTGGAACTGGCCGAGTTTTTTTTTTTTAATTTATAACAGAGAGTATAAACCGTGACCCGTTGGATCAACTTTGTAATTTAATCCGGATACGCTGATGTTAACTTTTGTTGAACAATGTCGCAGACAGTAAATCATTTTATATTATTTTCGATAAATGCTACAATATACATACAATCAAATCAGAATACCTATAGTCACTAATTGTAAGCGCTGGTTCGTTCAATTTTGATATTAGCCTGATTATCAATTAGGGGCTACCACCTTCCTTGGTCGATTACAACTATGCACGATGATACGGGACGAAGGGGTAAATGGACTCACTATTATACAGGTCTTACGAAGTTTACGAGGCCTTCTCTTGTTCACTTGTATTTTAGCAACGCATTATGCACCATCACAACCAATATTAGAGTTAAAAATGTATTATTTGATTTTTTGTAAATGGCGCAGTCACCATTCATTCGCAGTCATTCAACGTTCCGATTTCAAACTCGAACTAACTTTTGGTGAACAGGTAGGTGAGAAAGGGATAGACAGATACTAGGAAAAAGGATAGAAGATGTATCATTATGCATATTATGATTGGCATATGTGCATATTTTTAGCCTAAACACTCATTCACTCATTTTTATATTTATGTATATCATTATTTTCAATACATACTGGCTGGCCTTCAGACGTTGTTAAATTGAAACTTTTATTCTATCACCCCAAAATGTTTCATTCATATATCGCATGTCGCATTACAGCTGGCCGTAGAGTAGGGAATTTCGAAACTCGAGGCGAAGCGTAGAGCAGGGAACTGTGAGACTCGAGGCGAACATGAAGTTTTTTTTTAAGTTTCACCTGCATCGTGGTTTCATAAAACCACACGATAGTTTTTCTTCCTTTCCAGGAATAAATGATTCGGCCATAGTGCCACCACGTTCAGAGATAGCATAAAAACGTTTATCATGGAAAACAGTAAGATGTAACACCTTTTATGATATATTGTCAAAAGAAGTAGAATGAAACGAGCTTATTACCGGTTGCATAAAGCGATAGATCGCAAGCCCGGTAAAGCTGTAAAAGCCGTAAAGGCTCCAGGGCCCCTAAGGCTAACAGTATAGTCAGTTCGAAAAAAAAAAAAAAAAAAAAAAAAGCGATAGATCGGTTGTTTACCTACTTAAATACTTTGTTAAATCTTAAATTAATTCTGTGTTTTTTTTTTACATTCTTCTACTATGTGTAGTATTGACATTGTGTTACGTGGTGCGTCCAACCATATCAGAGCAAGCCTCGTGAGAGGTCATGGCGTAATCTGAGTAAGTTTTTGTTCGGCGAGTATTAATATGGTAATCTTGGTGTTCGAAGAACTCTATACAATTTGATCAGTGTTGAAAACGTTCTACGGCGTAAGTTCTAGTTAATGTTTAAGGGCTGGTTGAACGAATTGGATCATGGGAGGGATAGTTGTTTTCTATAGTGAGGTCAGATCGGTGTTGAGAAACCACTGCTCGAATATAATTGTGTGATAAACATTTTAAGACAGTAATTGTAAATAACTATTACTTTGGTGACCTTAACACTATGAAACTACAATTTAATTGTACGGAATAGAGAATACTTGAGATGGAATACTGAGAGAGTGCTTTCATTTAACTCTTATAACACCCATTTAACCCTGATAACACCCACGAGACTTGCATTTAACCCTGATAACTTCCACAAGATCTGTGATCGCTATTGACGATATTGAGGAAAATGATGTATCTCCGACACATATATACCAACATCCATTTTATATAAATATATACATAAACGGTTGTGAAACAATCTAATATAATTTGACGTTACTCCATATATCTGAAAAATTACGGTGCAAGAAACGAATCTCTGTTGTTATTGTCTGTAAAAGGAACCTTAATCTTCGACTGTCAATATTATTATGAGGAATAATATCGGACTGTTATTTAACGAAGCATTTTATAATTCTTCATTGGTTTAACGTTTGGCCACAATCTTGCCTAATGTTAAGTGATTATGTTGTCTAAGATGGTAGCACATTAAGCCTAATGGAGCCAAGTGCAGCTGCTGGAACACACTAACCTATAAGTGCCAAGTGCCTGCTTGGCGACAGATTTTCAACTTGAGTGTGATGCCAAGCGAGCGTTAATAAATGTCCTACCACCATGACATGGTTACATTATGGTGTTTTCCTTTACAAAAAGATAGTTAAAAAATAAAACACGTCTACCTTCAGCTCGTTAAGCAAATAAAAAATATAGTTTAACTTAATTCTTATAAAGCCAACTACTTTATGACATATAAACGCAATAAAACTACCCGAAGGCTTGTCATTGTGTCATATTTCATCGATCAGTTGCTCACTTTACAAAAACAAATTGTAACGAACCGGAACAAAATTTTTTGCAGACGTTTTTAACAAAAACTAATTACGAGAATTACTTGCAACTTCAGTTCAACTCGCAGCAAACAAACTTTCCGCATACCCCCGATAATTTAAACTAATTAAGCTCTGTTATGTAAATTATGTATAATTAGTTTGTTTTATACATTATGAAAAGTTCCTGCACTGAGGCAACACGAGAGAATTGGATATTCGTCCTATTTTAGCCAGATATTAGATATACTTACCCATAAGAAAATCCTTACCATTCAAATTGCTGAAATGAAGATGCTGAGGCTGAGGAGTAATAAAATTGGATAAAATCGACAAAACGTACCTACTTTTCCTTTCACCTGCAAGGAAGCTTTTTAGTATACAACATCGAAGACAAGATGCAAGTCACTATACACTATACTATACTACATGGTATGGTCACGTAAAGAATAATAAAAATAAATGAAACTAGTTGTCCCGTGCGCATATTTTACACATTATGGACAATACTTGCATATATATATATGTGTGTAAAAAGTCTAATAGCAGTCTAACAAGATAGCGCCTCCTAAATGTTAAGTAAGTACATTTTTATTAGGAAAGCCATAAGTTATAATACGCTTTTTATTAAAAGTTTTTGATTAAAAATAAAATAACAATGACATTAATTTTATATAGAATTTATATTTTAGCAATAGAGAGAATTGTAATCTTTAAAATCATGTTTATGAAATTAATTTTAGGAAGAATTAAGGAAGATATGGTGTGGCTATAAAAATCAAGTTTGAGAAATAATATATTCAGAAAGAATATATTAAAAATCTGTTTATTTTAATTTCATTCTCATGAGAACGCAAATAGAAAATTACCGATTTCATTGCGTTTGAAAACAAACATACCTTATAAGCTAAAATAAGGTAATTAAATCTTAAAAATATTGATTCGATAAATAAAAACAATATTAATTAATCGAATAATAAGTTTCAGTATCTTTACATGATTGAAGATGTACTTATATATGCATTATATATATATGTATTATAAAAAATGTGTGAATTTTTACACGTTGTAACAAACAGTTTACGCTATGAAGTAAGTTGCTTGGTGAACCTTTCGTTTTATTGTAGTGAAGATAGTCACACATGTTTTTTTTAATGCTTTGTATGCCAGCGTTATCTAGAAATAAATTACAAATGTTTTCATCAATTATTTTTTTATTATTTTATAAGTTTTTATTTAGTTTCACCTGCCCCGGTGCAAGTTTGAAAGTTAAATTTGACCCACTGCCTCTTATCATACGGACTTGAATTTGTACATGATGATTCCGTTCCGATGAAACAGATTTTTATATTAAGTGTGACACGATTCCACATCTAGGATTGACTCCAGAAAAAAAACCCCTTAACGGTCAACAGCTTGGACATATTATACACATTTAATTTTGATTGGTTTATCCAGGCTAACGCGGCTGGTTCGCTGTCTGTTTACTCGACGGTCCATTTGTTAATCCTCAAAGCCACTACAGCTACGTACAAACCGGTTATAACCGGATAAATCCGCAAACATCTACTTCTGTCCGGTTTTATGGTATACGTTTTTGATATAAAAAGCGTGTTAAACATATATTTTTATACTAGCTCGGCACATTGAGTGTACTGTCCCTGATGGTAAGCACATTACAACCCAATTATAACGGCGACCACCGAGAGATTAAAATATATTATTATTCATAAAATCTCTGTTCAAAAAGATTAGTATGTTCTTAATATACACTTCTCACCAAAAAAATCGAAACACCTGAGTTGCCACCTCATGAAAATTATGGAAAAGTAGTAAAAAGTTACCAAAATATATTAACAAATTTAATTATTATATTAGTGAATTGTTTAATTACTGTTTTTATTTTTACGTATTAATATATATTTTTTACTAGCAACTATTATCAACTTCTTTAATGTGTGTTATTAGTAATTTATTAAACTAAAAAAGGTACAAATTTGTCACAGTTTGTGAACCATTATAGTAATTGTTCAACTGACATCACTAATCATATGTCATTTCCGAGTTTTGTAAGTTATGAGGTTAAGATAGTTTTTATTAATTTTCTCGAAAACGTCTAATACCTTGTAATGGGAATAGTTACATTATAATCGGGGACAAATTCTCTATCAACTTCAACCCCGAATTCGTGCCAAACAATTCTAAATCCAACCCGTGGATCTGCCCACGCTGCGTCTTCCGGTACGTGACCGCCACTCAAGAACCCTTTGGCCTCATCAGCGATCAGTTCTATGAGCTACGTGGCCCGCCCACTGCCACTCAAGTCTAGCTATTAGGGCTATGTCGGTGACTTTGGTTCTCCTACGGATCTCTTCATTTCTGAATCGATCATGCATAATTAATTTAAATCAGTACTAGTTCTACTGAACATTAAAATCATATTTACTTGAACAAAGTTGCGGGTACCTACTAACTAGTTAGTACTAATACTACCGCATCTTCGGTGCTGCTTATAATTTCCCTTCGTTTTGACTCAAAACTTCATAACTTTTTAAACGACGGCACGCGTCTACTACTTATATATATATATATATATATGTATTTAAGATGGACACTCATTTGATCGCATATTACGTCTCATTCCCACGACAACATACTGTTATTCGCAGAAACAGTTTTTCGGTGGGTCCCGATCAGTGGTGGATGTTTTCAATACTAACCTTCACACGAGATCTTGTTTGGACACGTACGGATTTATAGATTTCTATTAAAGCGTTCACATGGAAGTCCCGCATACGGTTTAGTTGGACAAATTCCACTAAGTCTCAAATGTCATTAACGTTTGCGCGCTCTATGTGATAATAAAACTGCTTGTAAACACACCACTCATTTTTGCAGGAACTAGTAAAAGTACGTTTCTGTAAAACTGGACGTCGCAGGAACGAGCTATTATAGGCTTAGATTCAAAAATTTGTAAAAACTCCTAACTCTCCACTCCTTTATTAGGAGAAAGCGTCTAATCAGTTCGAGAACAACAGTCGAGATAAACAACACTAGTCCGACCATGCAGCATGACATTTAGTGCACTAAAACCCTTTGACGTACCACACCACCACCCCAAGGAACCCAAGCCCGGTAAAGCTGTAAAAGCCGTAAAGGCTCCAGGGCCCCTCAGGCTAACAGTGTAGTCAGTTCGAAAAAAAAAAAAAAAACCCCAAGGAATACTACGGATTACTACGCAGCCCAAGCTTTTGAGACGATAGCGCATAATAACTGATTACATATACGACCCATATACGGGTGCGACCCCAGCATTGTAATAAAACCCTTATATTGTACATCAAATATTTAAAAACTGAGATAAAAAATGCCCTTTTTATATTATGTAAATATAGAGGGTAAAAACAAAAAATAATTTATTAAAATCTTCCACAGATTTATACGGAAAACCCTTCAGAAACTGTCATTTAGTAGAATCGGCTGAACAAATTTACACAGGAGACTAATTAAGGAACCGTCTGCAAAGGGACCAATAACGTGGCTTCATTTATAAGCGAAAGCGGAAAATTGCCATAAAATATAAATCAAAACAGGATTATATAATCCACCTGATATCTCATCACTGTAGCCTTTTATAAGTAAAAACTTCAAATGGATCAGCAACAACTTGAATTGTAGTAATTAACTGTATATATTGAGTTGAGTTGAGTTGAGTTGATAAATTGTTAAATATCTACTTATAAAAAAAATATTTTTAACAATATCAAAGCTGTGAATTTTATTTCAATAAATACACAAAGTTTTTATTACTAAATTGTACTTTTTTATAGCTTGCACCACCGTTTCCGCTCAGGAAACAGCGATGGCACACTTGGGAGGCAAGTTTATGAGAATGTTAAGTTTGCGGTGCAAGCTCGAGAAGTAGAAAATTGTATGCATTTCAACTTTAAACGTTATAAGTACGCAATTCTATTTATCTAATAACTCTATGTTACTATAGAAGCACTGTGTCTTACAAGGCATACACTTCACCAAACTTAAAAAAAAATACAAAAATGCTTAACTTAGAATCTAAGTGTTGCCTTAATTAAAGGTAGTTCTGAGATACAAAAAAAATAGTGTAAAAAGTGTTTAAATGTTCATGAAATCAAGAGAACACAAGAATACAAATAAATAACATAAGTGCTTAGTCACTACACATATGTTTCAAAACATGGTCTCTGTAGCATTTGTAACTCTGGCCTCTGGCTTGGATTCTATTCACGCAGGAAAAGTGCCCCAGATTACTTTTAAAGGTTTTAAGTTTAAATGGTGCATATGCTGTTTTTCTGTAATTTATAAGGAGTGTTAAGGTTTATTTGATTTAACAAATGAGGACAGTCTTGCATTCCATTTACTAGCTTGTATAAGAATGACTTACTTTTTTAAATTTTTTAATCTTTCTAGTGTTTAACTTTTGGCCACAATCTCATCTGATGATGTGACCTAAGTCTAGTGATAGAACTTGGTCTCAAGTGCAGCTGCCGGAACACACTTATAGGTGCTTGGTGACAATTTTCAACGTAAAGGTGGTGGCTAGCCAGGCGGGCAGTACTAAATGCCCTACCCCTATGCTGTGGTTTCATCACGATGCTTTCCTTCACCAAAAGCTCAGGATCATTACAGTGATTCTAACTTACGTCGATCGATGCGGTTTCGTTTTACCGTATATTTTTCGTAACCGAAAATATCACAGATTATTACAATTTAAGCTTATGTTTTTAATCAATAATTTTAGCGGCATAACAATGATTATACGAGTCGCTATCTTCACCTAAAACATTTTATAGTTTCCCTTTCATAAAATCATTTTCTATTCAATTCACATACTTTTTTATTAATATCATTAGAGGTCTAAAATGTATACCTATATATAACTAGCTGCACCCGTGGCTTCGCACGCATTTACTACGCAGTGATTTCTTCTTGTCGTATTTTATTTTACTTATATTTTATGATTGGCAAAAGTATTATTGTCAATTTTTATAGCCTGTCATTTGACGAATAACGTAAACTCTCGTATACAGAATATCATAACAAGCGGTCTAGCCGTTTTTTCTTACTTATATCGAGAAATAGACATATATATGTAAGCTTTGAGTATGTATCTTTCATTTCGGCCACAAGAGAGAGCCACCAGTGGGGAGAATGTGAAAACGTTTTTTGTGTTCGAATCAAATAGTAACAGATAGTTCAATTAATTTTTTTTTTTTAACTAATTTAATTTAAAAGTGCAAAAGACGATTAAGTTTTATTATACGAATAGTAAAGCATGAACATTTAATTGTCGATTCTTTGTTTTAGGTTAGTACGTACCTAATTATTTCATAGTGTTAATTATTATGTAAAACTTATCTGTATTTAATAAATAAAACCTTTGTTTTAGATGAATCAAATTGTGTTATGCTTTAAACAAGAACTCATGGTTTTATATATATATTTAAGTTATAGATACTCGTGATCTATGGACTTTATAATATTCATCTACAAAAAATATATCTACAAACACTACTACAAATTTTTTAATAATCATTTAAATTGGATTCCTTAATTCAGTTACCCGAATAAAATCGTTCGTGATATATTGAATTGGAAACGGTTTTTACGTAAAATTATTAACAGCGCAATTAATGCCACCAATTATTTTATAAATATTATGGAGTTCACAAAACCCACGACTGATATTGAAATTATATCAAATTTTAACAACAATAATTTTCGTTCTTGGGCGATTTGCTTGCAGTAGCGGATTTCCCTTAAAGTCAACTAGGCCCAGGCCTAGGGCGGCCAGATATTAAGGGCGGCTAATTGTGACAAAAATGTACTACTTAATACGAACATGTTTCGACAATAAATAATAGTACACTAAGGCATAATATAGTGTTAAGACTCCAGACACGGAAAAAAACAGGTTGAATTACAATGTTGACATCGTAAATCTGCAGTACTTTATTACCATCAAATTAGAAAGGTTTTATTTATGTAAATTCATATTATAAATACGTCACAGTAAATTTTGAGCTGAGAAGAGGGCGGCTGGTACCTACTACATGGCCTAGAGCGGCCAATACTGCAATTCCGCCTCTGATTGCTTGTCTAGTATGAATGATATTATATTAGAAATTATATTAAACTAACTGATCATAAAAATATTATTTAGGATAGACAGTATGAATGATTGCATTTCGCAAAAGAAATTTCAAATTATTTGGATAAACTAAATATTATGGGAAGTGATCTAACTCACAGCTATGACACTGACACAACTTACATTGTTTGGAAACAATGGGCTTGGATGTATAATCCTTTAGCTTGTTACAAGAGGCAGGGTGTTCTCTGTCCCATTGTCCCGCTTTCGCGTACAAACAAAAGGTTTCGTATACACCACACATGACATCTATATGTTTATGTATGTTTTGTTTTGTGAAAAATCTCTAAGAATATATTTCATTAAATTGAGCTCCAAAAATAAATTTTGTTAATGGTCAGAAATTTTGATGTTCTCGTCTTCTGTTATGAGGTAGTTAGTGCCTTTGGATACCGCGACGATTGGTCTAGGAGCCAGTGACAGATTTTCATGACCAAGTCCCTCCCAATCAAAAATTTGTAAAATGCATTAGGGATTTATACCATGAATACTCGCGACCGTCAGCTGCGACTCCGTGGGGGGGGCGGGCAGTGGCAGACTCCCACGCATGGAGAAAAAAAATTTTTCAGTCATTTCCTCCCATTTGAAAATTTGTCAGATTATAGTTTACCTAGTATTTTAAAGAAAAAACAAAGTCAGCTGACCATAATATGGTGGATTATATGTCAGCTGGCTGCTTGAACATGAAAAAAAATATATATTTTCAATTATTTCCTCTCAACTAAAAATTTACCTGGTGGTCGTTTATATGCTACTATGAGTGAAAATTAATGTCAGCTTGCTGTATCTAAGTGGAAAGTTTGTCAGCTGGTACCTTCAAAGGTGTAACGCAGCAACATCGATCACCTACTGTATCTTATCAGCTGACGAATTTTCCCTTGACCTACAGCTAGCTGATTTTTTTCATTATTTACTAGAGTATGTTAACAATCATCTTATAAATTTTCGCCCACCCACGGAGTCGCAGCTGACGGTCACGAGTATTCATAGTATAAGTGTCTAATGCATTTTACGAAGTTTCACTCGAGAAGAAATAATTGACCAAAATTGTACCTGGCTCCTGGACTAGATCAACGTGAGTTCGAACGCATTAAGCTTTATGTGAAGGAAAGCATCACGATGGTACCCAAGCATGGTGTTAAGGAATTTTGGTATTGTCCTTAGTAATTATATTATTTATCTTATTAGTGGTCAAACGTTAAACCGTCGCTTGACAATTTTGTTAACACTTACCACTTCTTGTTACAAGTTTTTTTGTTATCATATGGTAAGTATTTATTTTGGAACAAATGTTTTAAATATATAAATATATTTAATGTAAAAATATTAGAATATTTGGTTCAATTATTTATTGGTCGAGGGAAAAACGGACATCATTATATGAAGTTATTAACGGTACCACTCGCACTAATATAATCCTTTTGAAGTGTAAGCAGGATCGCTAATATACTAAGGTGCTTACATACCTTTATTTACGTTAATAAAAATGCTAAATTCATTATTTAGTTGATTACGAAGTTGGTATTGTTATAATATTGGTGTTGGTGTTGTTATAATACTCGTAAAGAGAATCTTTCTTCTTTTGTTTCATACATGACGGAGTTGTAGACAATCATTTGTTAGTTGGTACAGTCTTTTAAAAATAAACACCGTATACAATTAAATAATTAAATCTTAAAAAAGAAATTATATGGTACTCACTGTTACAGGTGTTTTAAGTGAAAACTTCTATAGAAATACTCTGTAGTTACACTCTGGGGTTATAAAACCTATTGTAGATTTCTTCCAATTTTCGCTTCTTGTATTCGCTTTGATGTGAACTGTCCACCATCGGAATAGGAGCACCATCTGATAAAAAAGTGAGCTCGAAATTTCGAGACTGTTTTGATTGATTTATGAAACCTACATAGTTTAAGTTTAAAAGAAAGGTTGAAATTACTGGGTACTAAAAATAAGAAATCGTTTGCTTAGTTACGCTACTCTGAGCGATAAGCTTTCAATGTGTGCATGTTCCGCGTGTTATTTAATATTTGCAAATAATGTATTTGTTTGATTTTTTTTATCGTTTTAGTTTTGGTGTAGTGGCCACAATCTCACCTGATGTTAAGTGACGATGTGGCCCAAGATGGTAACACGTTAAAGCTTGTGGAAGACTGGCTCTCAAGTGCAGCTGCCGGAACACACCTATTGGTGCTTGGCGGCAGATTTTCAACTTGAGGGTGGTAGCTAGCCAGGCGGGCATTAGAAAATGCCCTACCGCCATGCTATGGTTTCCTCACGATGTTTTCCTTCACCGAAAGCTCAGGCTCATTGTAGGGATTCGAAATCACGTCAATCGACGCGAAGTCGTACACGCTACCACTGCGCCATCATCGCTTCATATACAGACATATACATCGATATACAAACCATGGCATAACAATAATTCTAGTGTAAGAAAGTATTGATTAATGTCGTGAATCGTACATCCTGTATAATAAATGGGAACCGAGCGCCTGTTACATTGATAAATACATCAGCCAATATTTGTATCATGTCAGAGTTAATGAAATTCAACTAAGATTAATGACGAACACGTTTGCGGACTACGTGCTTTGGCTCCGTAGTGAAAGGGACTTAGGATTATTACATATAATACGTATATATTCGAATCTTTTGTGTTTCAAAACATCTTTGGATACTATGAGAGTACAATTCCCATGTCAAATTTTAGTGCAACGTTTTCTATATACGCTTCTGATGTAAAAGGAATAGAAAAAAGGTTCTTAGTGAGCGTGATAAAAAAACAGTGTAGTAAACCAAATTTTATTTTATCTCGGCAATACAACGGCGATCACCGAGAGATCGGTAATCTATCGATGTTCGTCGCTCTCTTGTCCGCCTGTCTCTATACAGCTAGATATACACTATCTGATTCCAAAACGCGACAAATAAAAAAAAGACACTGTAATGTGTTTTAATTGTGGTCGTAACCCAGTCGGGTACAGATTCCTACAACCTCGCTTGAATAGGTATACACCGGCTGACCCCGGAAAGGGTCATGCCTAAGCGTCCCACTATAGTTTTAAACCTGGTATATGGTATATGGTGGTCACGATCCTGCCTTTAAATGTTCCACAACTGGGCGAAGGCGAACTGAGAGAAGATGTTGACTATATCACCACGCCAACCTTCAATGTATTGCTGATTTTCAACCATAGAAAAACTGCATGTCTCGCTACATTTTACAGATTTTTCTTCACCGTCAGCCGATGGGTTATAATTAAATTTAAATTTTATATAACATTTTGTCCACATATATCTAAGTATATTATATAAGCTTGAAGCAACGTCCTCTATTTCCCGTTGCGGTGCATGAAAAAGCTTTTACAGTAATGAAGGGCAAACTCGTATAATACCTACATTTCTTCCAACGTTTTCGTGGATTGATTTCTCTTTGATAGCTTTCTAGTTTTTCGGTTTACAAGTTTTATATTTGAACATATTGCGGAGGTACGTAAGAGGACTTTAAATTTATTTATTCAGTACCTTAAAAAATTGTAGGATAAATTATTATTTCTCAATACATTTTGTTTCTCAAAGTTATTTTGTGGCAACGCGATATCTAACTTAAGTATTCATAAAAATTTATGATTTAAACACAATTTTAAACCTTATAAGCCTCGTTATTGATAAACAAAAGATATATTTTTTTTTAATTTTCATTATTTTTCATTCCTAATGAAAATATATTAAACAAACATGTAACAGGCGCCATCTATTAACAATCTGTTTAACTAACATGGCAGCTGTTAGTTAGAATGTTTACATACTCTATCGATATTGTGCGAAATATATGCACTGGTCACTTAGCAATTTATTATTGAAAAAATAACATTTCTCATTGTTTTTTCTTTGTTCGCGATGGTAAAGCATAGTTTAGGCAACTACGGCGTAGGCACGTAACGTCTGTTAGTATTGTTACATCCGTGGGTAGTAAAGTAGTGTTACAGTTTTCGTTTTTTCAGTTTTCAGTGTTCAAAGAAATACAAATGAAAACAAAAAGCTCACAAATTGCTCACCGAATGTACTTTCAGAATACTTGTATAGCATGTATGCATTGTATGTTTCTCTTGTAGTTCTTCTTTTATTTCGCTAATTGTTTCCACTTCGCTTTCGAAATTAGAACTGCCGTGACATACAATGCGGCTCGCTTTTATACCTAAATGAGACAATCACGAAATTTCTAGAGGGTCCCTGAACTCTTAACATGATATAAACAACTTACATCATAGCTTTTAAAACGAGGGGAACGTTTGTTTTATAGCTCATTGTTTGTTAACAGTTGTAGCGATAAAGCTTTCTATGTGTGCATCTTCGAACCTATGCCTACACGACACACGACTACACTATTATAAACACATGATATTTCGGGTACATTCTGGACGATTGTTGAGATTTCGATAATGGTGATTCTTTTCTATTTTTCTCTTACTCAGAGCGTAACAGTATGATGTACGCAATATAGCCCTGTAGTATATATATCATGTAGCCCCATTGTGTATTCACTGTGTAGCCTCATAGTATTGATCACTATGTCCGCGTAAACTCGCATTGTAAACTTTCTTATTTCAATACAATAAAAATAATTATTCAAACACTTTCCTTATCTTTCCCCTAACTCTCAAAAGGAACTTACATTCCTAATTTAAAATTTGTAGTCTCAAGGGCTTCTGGTTTGCTACGATCTTTATTAAATTAATGAATACTTTTGACGTAAATACGTCTTTAAATGTGCTTTTAATCAATCCAAAAACTGACGATAACAAAATCGGGTAATACAGTTTGGCATATCTATCATCTACATCTAACATTTAATTATACCACTTTGTAGTTACAGTATCATAGAATTCGTTACAGTGAGAACTGTTACGCATTGTGTGCGAGTGAGGAGACACGCTGTCATTTCGAGGTCGTTTCACAGCGTCTCACAATTTTATCGTTTCAATTGACAGCACTCGACAAGATTTATCGACTGCGTATACAAAACGTTAGTGTTTAATAGTTCTTGTGAGTATTAAAGTTAAAAATTAAAAAATACAATGTCGGCCTTTACTCGTAAAAAAGCCAAATCAAAATATATAAATCGTAAACGGTTGTAAGGGCTTCTCAACAGCAACCCAGTTATACCCATAAAACACCATATGAAGTGATGCTGGGAAAGTAAAGAAGCGTTCGAGCGGACCCGTATTATGGAAACATGCAGCGGTGTCCCCAAAACAGCCGCACGCCAAATTTAACTGAATTTTTTCAGATAACCAGCGATTTTTTTTTTATAGATTAAGTAATTGATATTGCAAAACATTATTTATGTTATAATTTTATTTATGTCGTCTATAAACTGTAGTTTATAACCTGTGATGACTATTGAATAATCGGAACCTATCGACAGTCGGATTCATCATACCGGGCCTATATTTTACCGCGGGTTAGATATATATTGTCACTAGGTAAGCTATTCACTTTTTATATGGTGCTCAAAGTACCACTCCACTTTCGTGAATTATTTTGCTTTTTTGGATGTCTTGGTGCACTTCTGACATCCTGGCCATATATTTACTTATTTCCTTCTTACCGCTGACCCTGAAGTCGACTTGTGAGTATTTAGTAATAGACTGTTTTTTAGTGTTAAATTTGAAGTACTTGCAACATGATACTTACTATTTTTAACTGTTCATTTAATATTTTCTATCTATATCCATATTATATCGATACTATATATCTATATATTTCTAAACACAAGAATGTTATTTGTTTCTTTGATCAGATTGGAAAACATTTTGTTTGTATTGTATAGCTTATTGATTAAAGAAAGTTATAGAATATATAACTTTACGCTAAGACTCTAAAGTGCAGAGTAGTAATCATAAACATAATGCAATATGAAAAAGTGCAGGCAAATACGAGAAGTGTGAACGACGGCGCGGTAGAAAATTGATCAAATAATTTGAACACGACTGAAACAGATTTATATATGTTTGCTACAAAAATGCTATAGATTTCCTTATAAATAAAACGTATTCCACAGGATGCCCCCGGACTCACTTCAAAGAAAGAAAATAAGACACGAGTCCGAGAGAAAGTGCTGAAAAGCTATATCGCAAGTTGAGTGACTGGCAATATAGAGGAGTGAATGTGACGTCATCGGGAGCAATGAACTCGAAAGGTACGGTTCACAGAAAAAATAAAATTATTTTCAAAATTTGCTATTAGCATATTATAGTACAATATGTCTTAGCAAAATCATTTTACTTTTGATTGTAAGTGGGCAAACTAGTACAGCAACAGAAAAAGTTAATCGACTGTGGTCAGTTACAGTTCTCCTACCATATCACACTATGACTACAGAGAAAGCAACTGTGTAGTTGTCTACATAATAACAGATGTAAAAACACAACGCGACGTGTCAGTAACATCTACTTTCCTAGTTACTTACCGAAATTATGGTATCATTTTCTTTTAAAACTTGACTTTTTTTCTGACGGTGACTGTGCTGCGTTAATATTCGTCTAAAGACACGTTGTATGTTCATTTTCAGTGTGGCCATCGGTAGTGTATGTCGCACCGCACTTTTCAACATCAAGTCGTGTGGTTTAACTAAAAAGCTGATAGCGAAAATTAAAATATTATAATACTATAATACAATTAACATTATACAAAAGCTTAATTCGCCAAATCGATTAACTCGATAAAATAAATAATTGAGAAATGATAAAATAAAATATATTTTTAAATTTTTATAATTCCTCTTAAATTATATTTTTAATCGATATAGACTGGATTATATTATCAGAATTTGTTTTTAAAGTAAGAAGTCAAGAAAGTGTTTTGACATTAAAAAAATTACAGTAAAGTAAATCAAAGCATCACGAGAATCTTGCACCTTTCTAAAAAAGTGGGCACTTTATACCTTTTTTTTATCGTTATTGGTTTGGCATAGTGGCCACAATCTCACCTGATGTTAAGTAACGATGTGGCCCAAGATGATAACACGCTAAGCCTATTAGAAGACTGAGTCTCTAGTGCAGCTGCCGGAACACATCTATTGGTGCTTGGCGACAGATTTTCAACTTGAGGGTGGTAGCTAGCCAGGCGGGCATTAGAAAAAGCCCTACCACCATACTCTGGTTTCCTCACGATGTTTTCCTTCACTGAAAGCTCAGGCTCATTGCAGGGATTCGACCTCGCGTCAATCGACGCGAATTCATACTCTCTACCACTGAGCCATCATTGCTTCAATGGCCCTTTTGACCTATTAGTTGTTTGCCACGAAGTTTTCCAAGAGCTGGATGGTATTGACTAGCTTGAGATTTGGGTGACGGTGATGGTAAAGAGACGGTGGTTAGGATAAGAGTTGTCTTTAAGAATGCCCGCTGAGGGCATAGATAAAGCAGAAGAGACGAATTAGGCATCATGCCGTGCATACCAAGATTATCATTTTTAATAAAATTCTAGTAAAAATATTTTTTATTTGGGTCTTACAATTAATTAATTATTACAGGGTAAATATATAAGGTAACCATTTCAAGAGAAAAGTAAAACTTTGAACCCCAATCCGAGGCTTCACTTGAAAACTTCAGTGAGAAACGTTAAAAGGTTTCCCTTAGTTTGAGTATCAAGTTTTTGACATTTCACTGTAAGAGATTTCTTTCTATGCTATTCGAATTTGATACCTCGAGAAATAAATGTTTATAAGTTAACAGCCTTTTTTATTACGAAAAGCATTTTTTTATTCTATATCGTTATCTGTTTTAGTATAGGGATCAGTATTGTGCACTCGGTATTCTTAGCGGAAGGTCAAACGGTAAATAAATTATATTATTTTAGTGTTATGCGGCGTTTAAGAAAACAAATTCGACGAGAAGGGCCAAATTTTCATGAAAGTTCTTGGATTTTGCTCCACGATAATGCGCCAATGCGCACAAGGCCGTAATTGTGAATGAATGTTTGACCAAAATCTCAACAAATACCATCGAGCTACCACCTTATTCACCAGATATGGCTCCAGCCGACTTCTTTCTTTTTCATAAACTCAAATTAATACTTCGTGGCATCCGTTTTCATTCTGTAGAAGACATAAAGAAGAATTCGCGACACGAACTAAACTCAATTCCGGAAAAAGCGTTTAAACAATGTTTTGATGATTGAATTATTCGTTGGCGTAATTGTATCGTTTTTGAAGGAGCATCATTTGAAGGCGATAAAATAAATTTGGATGAATAACTAACATTTTGTGTATCATTGATCTTTTCCTGGTACTTATTGGACAGAGTATTATAATATAATAATGTATAATAATCAATCTGTTGTTCTGGCTGTGCATTTTTTTTTTTTAATTTCTTGATATGCATCCTACATAAAGGCATATGAATAAAATGTTTTTTTTTTGTCTGTTTGTATATCCGGTTTTAACTCATAAAGGGTTTGACCGATTTTTATGAATTTTGCATATGGGAAGCTTTTGTCAAGTGATAGGCCATAAAAATTATCAATAATACTTTTAAAAATCGTTAAAATAAAATCACAACCGTGATAATTGTAAACTTCAGACTCTTGGCTTACAAAATTATATATTTGGAGACTGAAATTTTAATCTGTCATGTGGTGGTATTTTATTTGACTGTATATTAATAGTAGCATTTCAGGTGATGTGATTTGATTATTTTGGGGAGAAATAACTAGAATGCATATCATTTTGAGTTGCCACAAAAACTCCCTGGGCAGTTATAGCAAGGGAGGCATCTTGTTAGTGTTTTTTTTTTAACTTTTAAGAATACAAAAATATTTTAAATGCATGATATTGGCAGAATTGTATATAAACCACATGTTGCCATTAAATAAGAAGAAAAAGTTTCTGAATTTACTGTTTATTCTGTTATGGTCTACAGTGTCTACGCAAAATATACGATCGACGATCGATGGTCGACGGCCCGGGTCTGGACCACAAAACGTCATTTGGTGAACCCCGTTTTAGGAAGTAGATCGCTCATAGATTCCACCTCACATAAAGAACTACCTACGAAGGTTTCGCTTGCCGCTCACCTGTATTTATACGGGCACTGTCTGCTTGTTGTCTGTACTTTTTAGAGATACCGTACAAAAGAGAATCACATTTTTTTTCTTTTATAGATACGATTTTTTTAAATTTAGGAAGGAAGATATACGATAAAATTAATAAACGAAAGATACGATAATATATTACTGATGAAAAAAACTTTATACAATGTTACTGTTTGGAAGCAAACGCCGAGGCCCATCTAGATTGGTCACTGTGAAGTGTAGAATTATTGAATAAGTATTATGGACAGAATAATAAATAATGATTCCATAATGTAGCGTTACGTTTAGTTCAACATGCTTTCGGTGTGTTTAGACACTAATGTTGTGTCTTGTCGAAAAAAAAAACCGTCACGCATACGGCGACAGGGACAAAACTATTGTATTCTCTCTTCCTCTCTTTTGAGAGTAGGATAACTCTTTTCTCTTTTTTATAGTAGTACGCCAAGTAATTGTAGGTCGTCGCTGTCATACTGGCCACCAAGCCTCTCCACAGATGAATACATACTGGTTGATTCCAAAATACGACTCGCCTAGTATGCTACTAATGCTTCGTATCACCCAGATAATCCTTTATCAACGACGATTACAAAATAAATCGTAAGTAAAAGCGAATCTAAATAATAAAATTACAAAGAACACCATTAAATACGTCACATTTGAGATGGGGAGACGATCGTTTCTCGTAACACGCGTTAGACACGGTAATAAAATTCGTGTACCACGTGCAATAAACGAAAAGCGTCAGTAAAGATAACTGCCTTAGTAAAACTGACTTGAAATTATATCATTTTAATATATATAGGCTTGTTCATTGATTTATATCTAGACTAACCTTTTAGTTACACTGTTAGCGTATGTTCGTCTTTAGTCTATGTTATATCTCGGAAGGTCCAATATTATACTTTCTAACCCCAAGGTTTCACCCGTGTTAAATTTATTAGACCGACTCTCCACCGTATAGCTTATCGTTGTTCCCTTCCCGTACTTGCCTACAGATTTCCAGGTTATTTAACGTTGATGGTTTCTGCACCGCCCCTTAGATTACCTACAATCTTTCTCAATAATAGACTATAAAATGTGAAAAATAAAATTCAAATCTGACTGGTAGTTTCAGTGATTAGCGCATTCAAACAAAACAATCACTTGAGCTTTAGTATATGTCGGCGCAAAGGCTTCGTCTTTCTTCGTCGGCTTCGATGCGGTGACCGTCGAAATGGTGGTGACCGTCGTCAATGTGGTGCCCTCCATAATAGAGTCGCCCTGGTTCATCGGCCGCCATAGTCCAAAATCGCCGTAAGTGGCAGTACCATGCATCACAATACTCCCTGCCTGTGTGCCTGCTTCGTCATATATATGTTGAATAAACAATAGTAAATATATATATATATATATATATGTTTTTTATCGTTATAGGCTTAGACAATGCTAAGCATTGTGGCCACAATCTCATCTGATCATAATTGACGATGATGGCCAAGATGGTAACACGCTAAGGCTATTGGAAGACTGGCTCTCAAGTGCAGCAGCCGGAACACATCTATTGGACATTTGAACAACCATGCTAAGGTTTCATCACGACGTTTTTCTTCATCGAAAGCTCATAGACCCATATGTTAAACGTCTATTGCTGCCGGCGGCCGGTAACAGACTAACTTATTGGTCAGTGTTATTCTTCTCCCGCGTCCCGCAGACCATTAGGAGGGTCGCGCTTACGACGGTAGAACTATTGTACGGGACACCTTGTTGATTGTTATATTATGATTTAAAACACCGGAAGACTTTATAACTTGATTTAATGATAAAATATATGATAATAAGGCTAATGAGTGCGTTCGCCGCTGCTCGGTCTGAACGATGTTGATGCACTGACTTTATAAAACAATATACTCAGAAAGCGATGCAACGAGCGAACGCAGCAGAAACTTGTATGGTTGGCCCGTACATGCTCCCGGGCAAGAGAAGAGAAGCTGATGGATGCTGATAGATGGTTATTCATGAAGCTGATATACAAGATGATTAAACAATTTTATGTATGTAAGAATGATTTTGTTAGAGGTGAGGACTAAATTACTAAAGTTTGATTTAACGCGAAGTATAAATAATATTCTTGATTGATGAGACCGAGTGCATTTCTTTTTCGATATTGTTCGGCAAAGTTGTCATCTAGTATGCCGATAAAATGGTATCATAAGTTTCCTATGTAATTGATAAGTCCTCGTCTTTATAGATTTTTTCAGTCGTGATATAATTTTATGACGTTTCAGTACATGATTTTGAAGCTGGAACATCTTTATCTGACTTATTGTGGTGGACAGGTAAAATTGATAATTTTGTTATAGGTCTCTTGATGACACCGTTTTTTGTTTTAACAGTGACAACTCTAACGTAACCGTCCTTCCCTGGGTGGATTTCGAGAATTCGGCCCATTGGCCATTTCCCTGCTGGTAGGTTTGCATCGTGTATGATGACAATATCGTTTATATTCAGGTTTGGTTGTGCTTTTAACCATTTGCTTCTTGCTGTTAGTTGGCAGAGGTACTCTGTTTGCCAGCGTTTCCAAGTGTCTTGAAATATTTTTTGAGTCAATTGCCATCTCGTGCGTTTATCTCTTTCTGTTTCAATGATTGTTAGCGTCGGGCCACTCGATAGGAAGTGAGAAGGTGTTAGGTAGTCAATATCTTCAGGATCCTCTGTTAAAGCGCAGAGGGGTCTAGAGTTCAGACATGCTTCAAGTTGTGCTAAAACTGTGGCGTATTCTTCAAATGTTAACTTTTGTTCTCCAATAACTCGACGAAGATGATATTTGAGGCTTTTCACGGCAGCTTCCCACAACCCTCCTGCACTAGGCCAAGAAGGGGAATTAAAATGCCATTCTATTTCCATCTCGCTAACATGCGATAAAAATTCTTCATTGATTATATTCTTAAGCTCTATGATCTCATGCTGTTGCACATTGTTAGCGCCGACAAAGTTAGTGCCGTTATCGCTGTATAAGTGTCGAGGTGTTCCTCGTCTAGCAGCCAGTCTTCTCAGTGCTGCTAGAAAAGATGACGATGATAAATCTGATACTAGTTCAAGATGTATGGCCTTGGTTGCCATGCATACAAATACGGCTATGTATCCTTTTGTTGATCTTATTGTACGACCTTTGCTCGCCTTAACTTCTACGTAGCCCGTAAAGTCAACTCCAGTTTTAAAAAAGGGCCTTGTGGGGTTTACTCTTGATTCTGGCAAATTTCCCATTACTTGATTTTGATAAGTTGGTGAACATTTTCGACATCTGATACACTGTCTTAACCTCTTTTTGACAGCTCGGTTACCTCCGATAATCCAATAATGCTGTCGTAACCATGCTAAAGTGATTCGAGGGCCGCCATGGAATACCATTTTGTGGGCGTGATCAATAAGTAGATCAGTAAGACGGCAGTCGTGAGGAATTATAAGAGGATGTATTTTGTTTTTATCAATATGTGCAAATTTAAGTCGACCGCCTACTCGAAGCATTCCTTCTGAGTCCAGAAATGGATTTAAATTAAGTATTTTACTTTTAACGTGTAAATCTTTCTTGTTCTGTAATCGCTCTACTTCTTTCTTAAATTCAATGCTCTGTATATGTTTTATAATATACATTTTTGTTCTTCTCAATTCATCGACTGATAAAAATGATTGTTTACTACGGTATTTTACTCGTAGTATCCAAGCGAATACTCGTGTTACGCGCGTAAAACTGCTGTGTTTGTTAATTAAATCACTTAGGATATCTTTATATGGATAAGTCGTAACATTTATTTGCTTTGATTTTTTAATGTCTTCACTTGTGATATAAACATGCTGATTTTTAATGGTGCTCTTTTTGAAAGTAGGTAACCATTTTGGTCCATTCCACCACGAAGACTGATGAAGAAGTAGTTCAGCAGATAAACCTCGACTGGCGCAATCTGCTGGATTCTCATTCGACTTAACATATCTCCAACTATTCGGTGGTAAAGTTTTTACAATTTCCTTTACTCGGTTAGCGACAAAAAGCTTCCATCTGTCGGTATCGCCTTGTAACCAACCCAATACTGCGGTTGAGTCGGACCATCCGTATAGTACAACATTATGCTCAGACAGACAACTATTCACCTTTTTCATTAATTTTGCTAATAAATGAGCGGCACTAAGCTCTAAACGAGGCAGTGTTATTGTTTTGTTTGGTGGTACAATTCTTGATTTCGCAGCCACCATTGTAATTGAAATAGAGGCGTGTCCATATTTGTCTGTCCTAATGATTTTACAATAAATGACACATGCATAAGCTTTCATTGATGCGTCACAAAAGCCGTGCAATTCTAAGGTGTCATGTTTATTACAATGAAACCACCTGGGTATTTGAAATAGCTTGATGTTTACTAAATCTATTTTAATAATATTCCATTCATTGTTTAAATCTGTTGGTAACTGATCATCCCATTGTAAATTTGCTAGCCATACTTTTTGAAATAAGATTTTTATCTTTGTTGATATAGGAGTGAGCCAGCCTAAAGGGTCGAATAACTTTGATATTTCTGCTAACAGTGTGCGTTTAGTTTGTTTCTTTGCTGATGTACATAATATAGGTAGAAATGTAAATTGATCAGTGTTTGGTTTCCAGTTTAAACCTAAAGTTTTTGTTGATTCTTGATATTTAAAATTGAAAACTTCATTTGTTTGTTTTTCTGAATCGACATTGATTAATAATTCTGAATAGTTTGATGACCATTTTCTTAGGTTCATTCCTGCTGATTTTAAGAGTTGTATAAGATCGGATTGTAATTGTTTTGCTGATTGAAGGTCATGGCTTCCACTGAGAAGGTCATCCATATAAAATTGCTCTTCAATGACCTTGCCAGCTTGGCTGTCTGGATACTTGGAACACTCGTCTTCAGCCAACTGCCTTAATGTCATCATGGCTAGGAAAGGAGCTGCTTTAGTCCCATAAGTGACTGTTGCTAATTGATATTCGCATAATGGATCTTGTGGTGAATTACGCCAAATAATTTTTTGTAGCTGTTGGTCTTGCTCATGAATTAATATCTGACGAAACATTTTTTCAATGTCAGCTGTGAACGCATATTTGTATAGTCTCCACTTGATGATCAGAGACTGTAAATCTTGCTGTAAGTTTGGTCCAGTTTCCATTATGTCATTTAGACTGTAACCAGATGATGTTTTCGCCGATGCGTTGAATACTACGCGAAACTTCGAACTTGATGATTCAACATTTTGTACACTATGATGTGTTAAAAAACATTCAGGATTGTAATTTTTGCGGGCGAGTGTCATATGACCTAGTTCTTGATACTCTGTCATAAATCTTTTGTATTCCCTCTCAATATCGGGATTCTGTGTAAATTTTCGCTCCAATGATTTGAATTGTGCTATGGCCTTGGGTTTTGAAGACCCTAACACATTTTCAAAAATGTTTTTAAGGGGTAGTCTCACTTGATAGCGACCATCCTCTAAACGCGTAGTGGTAGACTTGTAATAGTCAATACATTGTTGATCTCCTGAAGAGAAGGGCGATTCTTCTGTGATATCCTCTATTTCCCAAAATTTTTGTATTTCCTCTAAATTGTGCAGAACTACGTTACACTGGTAAGAATGTGTTACGTCACCGCTTAATATCCACCCTAGACGTGTGTTTTGAGCGGATGCGGAATATTCCTCCGCCCGGCAGAGTCCTTCTAACAGGACCTTAGAGTAAATACTACTACCCAGTAATATGTCAACTGGACGGCTTATATTGAAGTTGGGATCAGCTAACGTGATACTATCTAAATAAGACCAAGAGGGCTTTGAGAAGGTGTGATTAGGCAGGTTTCTGATTAATTTATTCATGATGAGTACATCTGTATAAAACTCATAATTGCTACTAATTGCTTGACATTTGATCGTAATTTCTCCTTTGCAGTTGCTATCTTTTTGTCCTATTCCGCATATAACACCTGGGCATCGCTTACGCGGTAGGCCTAGTAGTTGTGCGGCATTTTCGCTTATGATTGATGTTTGTGAACCTTGATCTAAAAGAGCTCGCAATGTCTGAAATGATCCATCTGCTGCTTGTACTTTAATGATCGCCGTAGGAAGTAGGACTTCAGGTATGTTGTTTTGAAATGATACGTGCGAGTTGCCACGCGCTAATTGTGACGACTCCGTTTTCGTTAGACGCCGTGAAGGTTGATTAGCGGTCGAGTTTCTTGCTGAATCGACATCAGGCGTGTTATGTGATACTCGTACAAATGCTTCGTGCAATAATGTATTATGATTATCGTTGCACTTTCGACATCTTTTACTTGAAATGCAACCATTTCCATTATGATTATAAAGACAATTCTGGCATATGTTTAATTTTCTTAAAGTGTTTCGTTTCACTTGAGGCGTCATTTCTAGAAATCGTTGACAATAATAAATGCCGTGTTCGCCTTGATTGCATATCGGACACTTATATTTCAAAGGATCGTAATTCTTGTTTGTCGATTGCGCCACATATTGACCTTGCATTGTAAATGGTTGCTTCATGTTATTATAATTTTGTTTATATTGTTTACGACCTAATGATGACTGCTTGATGTTAGATGATAATTTATACGAATGGTTGTCGTATTGCTGACGTGAAAATTCCATTGTAGTAAATTTGCTTTCTAAGAATGATAAAAAATCTTGCAACTTAGGTAGAGCTCTTGGTTCTTTTATGGAAGCGGCATATTCATTGAAGGTTTCAATATCTAATTTTTGAGATAATAAATGTACAAGTAGCGGATCCCAAAATGATATGTCGACGCCTAAGTTTTTGATAGCATTGAGGCTTTCTATTGTAGTATCATGCAGGTTTTTAATATGATGTAATGAGCCATGTTGGGCTACGGGAATGCTGAATAATATATCGACGTGAGAATTGAATATAAGTTTTTCGTTATTGTAACGATTGTTTAAAATATTCCAGCCAGTAGTATAATTCTCTGATGTTATTTGTAAGTGCTGAATCAATCTCTCTGCTTCACCTTTAAGTTTTGATTTTAAAAATTGCATCTTTTGTGCTCCGGATAGTGATGCATTGTTGTGGATTGCTTCGCTGAATAGATCCTTGAATGAGAACCATTGCTGATAATTACCACCAAATGTTGGTATATCCATTTGTGGAGTAGATAATTCTCTATGTGAAACGGAGTATAATTTTTTATTGATTACTGCAACTATGTTATTGTAGGTTTGTTCGTAATTGAAATAGGTTTGCTGATATTCTTGATTACCCTCATCGAGCTCGCTGTCCAATTCCCAATGAAGGCTATCTATGTTAGACCAACGAGACTGAACAACACGCAGAATGTGATCTAGTTCCCATTTTTGAGATTTGAGTTCTAAGTTTAAATTTGATATGGTATGCTCAAATGCTTTAAAATTACTGCTTTGCTTTTTCAGCATACTGTCTGTTTTGCTGAGTGTGCCTTGATTAGATTTAAATGAAATAGGTTGTTCGTGTGAAGTATGCTGGATTCCTAGTGGGTTTGCTGATTTTTGAATGGGCGTTGGAATTCTTTCCTCTTTTGATTGATAAGATTGAATAGCTGCTCTAATATTTTCGTATTTTTCCTGTACTATTTCGTATTGATTTGTGGAAAAGTAAGGATGGGTTTTAGCGTACTCTATTTTTGATAGTTTGGAATGATTAGCTTGAAACTCTTGCCAATATTTGTCTAGTGTCTCTAACTTTCTCCTAATGTAGTCTGGAGTTTTTCTGTCAGAGGAATCTTTTTTGAAGTTTGTAAATAAATTATCTATAGCCCCCCGCAATTGTTGCTGGTTCGCGAGGGTGTCTTCCACGTGCATCATTTTGATTTAATTGATATAGGTAATTCTGATAATATAATGAAACGATCTTACTTGATTAGACCGGAACTTGCTGATGATGTTAGTTCGAGCCGTGGCAACCTTGCTTGTTGACGGGACTCGAAATTTGAGGATAGTTCTTATAGCACTGTAATTCTTGTTCACAGCACAGCTTGATGATAGTTTACCTCACTTGCGTTATACAGTACTCTTGATACGTAACTGATACACACGCGAGGTCCAAAATGATAAAGTTCTTTGCTCAAAGGACCACAAATATACACACGCGAGGTCCAAAATGATAAAGTTCTTTGCTCGAAGGACCACAAAGATTGGCCTTTTGTTTGAACAGCGGAAAATTTTAAACTTGATTTAATGATAAAATATATGTGATAATAATGCTAATGAGTGCGTTCGCCGCTGCTCGGTCTGAACGATGTTGATGCACTGACTTTATAAAACAATATACTCAGAAAGCGATGCAACGAGCGAACGCAGCAGAAACTTGTATGGTTGGCCCGTACAACTATTATTATTTATGTTCAGTTTTAGCGTGAGTTCGAATCTCGAATCACTTCAATCGACGCGAAGTCGTACACGCTACCACTGCGCCATCATCGCTTTAAATATACTTGATGATTAAAAGGTATAGCTGTATAGACGCAGATTTGCGATAAAATTGAAATAAAATATATAGCTTACTTACCTATAGCTGTCTCTGTTCCACTGTACTATAATTGAAAGGAACATAAGGTCAGACAGTTCTCTGATAAAAAGTTTGTATGTAATAGTATTGCGAGTACCCACTGCTGCTTTGGGACACAATGTGTACTAATATTATAAAGCTCATTTGGTTTATTTGTTTGAAATCGCTGATCTCTGAAACTACCGGCCAGATCTGAAAAATTATACATACATGAATCACGCCTTTTTCCCAACGGGGTAGACAGAGACCACGTCCTTCCACTTGCTATGATCCTGACATACATCTTTCGCTTCCTCAACATTCATAAATCTTCTCATGCATGCTCATTTGTTTAGAGTACTCTTGACCAGACCTTTCTTAAAAAAATTGAAAAAATATGTCTGTATTTTATAGCCTGTTTATTAAGGAAAGTTCTAAGCTATATAACTTTAATCTACGACCTCAAGGAGCGGAGCAGTAACTATGAAAGTCAAGCAATCTGGCAAACTGTATTAGAGAAAGTGAGAACAAGCAGCGGCACGGTTGGAGGTTAGTCGAATAAATTTAACACAGTTGAAACTTATGTTACAGCTAATAAGGTATAAAATAGCAAAACATTTTCTAATTCTATTGATCGTTTCTTTCTTTATCATCACCCTACTAAGTGTATGAATGAGAGAGACAAGGAACGCATAATTTTACCAAACAGTATAATTTCTAGTTGAACAGGACTACATGCTCTGACATAAGTTTTATCTGACGAGCCGAAGTTGTAACATGGAACAACGGAGTTGGCTGGAAGCCATTCCATTTGTTTTGTGCAGATTAAAACTTTGGCTTACCTTCTATGTGGGATCTGTTGATTAAACGAAACAACACATAACAAGGTTTTCATCCATATATTATGACTTGTAAAAGTTTTACGTGATACACGAGTGGGTTTAATTCACTCGGAATTCAATTTAAATCCCTCGGAATCTAATGTAAGTCTACACAACAAACCGTGGTTTCGTTGATGGAAAATATCTTGCTGTAACTATAGGATGGCGATCATGAATGAGAATTATAATTAATTCGCATGTTTTATTTTATTACTTATAAGTTTAGATTTAGCACTCACCACAGCAATCTCACCTTATTTTAAGTGGCCCTAAATAACATAGGTAACATACTAAGCTTAGTGGGGAAACTGGCTCTCAAGCGCAGCTACCGAAACACACATATAGGCATCGTCAATGATGCAGACGTTACTAAATACATCGAGCCGCTTCAGCTGCGCAGGAATATCTCCTCGCTGAGCGTGTTCTACCGTCTGTATCATGTTGAATGTTCTGAAGAGCTGTTCAATCTAATTCCTTCCTCTCCTTTCCACAACAGAACTACACGCACTGGGCTTCCGAGTCACAGTTTTACAGTAAACACACCTCGTACATCTCGGTACGGAATAAAAAGTTCTCCATGACTTATCTTTGTCGTACCGTGAAACTGTGGAACCAACTACCGGTTAATGTGTTCCCTCCTTCTTACGACATCAAGCCCTTTAAGCATAACGTGAAGAGATATTTATGCTGGCCGGCATGTGGCAGTGGTCGCCGTTTTGATTGTACTGTATTTACCATCAGGGATAGTACCTACCACCAACGTGCCGTGCCGAGCTATTAAAAAAAATGTGGCTGGCAACTGATTTTCAATTTAAGGGTGGTAGCTAGCCAGGAGGGAATTAGAAAATGCCTTACCACCATAGCCGCCGTTCAAGCTGAATAGCGTAGGCTCATTGCAGAAATTCGAACTCACGTCGATCGACGCGATATCCGACCATACCACCACTGAGCTACTACTCTCCACTTAAAAATCTAACGCTCGCTATTCGGTATTGCGGCAACTGCTCATGAGAACCAGTTCATTACAGAGGAATAAAATTTTGCTATCTTTGATGAAATCAATAGAAAACTTTATGAATATAATGAAAATAAAAAAATCACGATTTTCTCTATTACGACCAACCACAAACTTTTCATTTCTTTGCTCAGTCTACGTTATTACTTAAAAGGGGAAATCGGGGTTTCAACATTTTTCATTTCAAGCCTGAATTTAGCACTTTACATAACTTTTTGATTTAAACTTGGAATCGTTTATTCTATTTTTCGTATATTTTTATTATTTTGTTACAAGGACTGGCTTCCCCTACTAAACATCATATTAAATGAGATACTATTTAATATAATTCGAAGAATCGTGTCGATGAGTTAATGGTATTCGTATTATTGACCCGCACTATAATAAGTATGCTCTTTGGTCGCATGCATTTTTAAGCAGGCAGCGACCGTCTTAAAGACTCGCTTGAGTGAAACCTTGAGTGAAAACCTCAGTCAAGAAGTTTACTACAATAAACATTTAGAGCTACGCTCAAAGTTTGGCTGGCTGTCAAATCAGAAATGAGGAGATCCGCAGAAGAACCAAAGTCACATAGCCCTAAAAATAGCTAGACTTAAATGGCAGTAGACGGGAAACAGATGGCCGATGGAGCTAAAGATTTCTCAAGTGGCACCCACATACCGAAACACACAACGTGGTCAGACCCGTCATAAAGTAGACCGACGACCTGATGAGGGTTGCGCGAAAACGCTGGATGTGAAGACTGGACGTTGTGGATATCTTTGGGTAAGGCCTAAGTCCAGCAGTGCATGTCTTTCGGCTGATGATGATGAAATGATAAACATTGTTACGTAGTATCGTCTCGTTGCCCATTTCGCTGCGTATTACAATTGATTTGATCAAATAAAAAAGCTTGCGCATCGGTTCCGTACAATGAAAGAGTATAAGAGGGGTTACATAACATCTTAATTGAGACTTGAGACACCTAGCCAATCCCACCTGCATGTCCTATCTACGAAGTAACGAATTAGGAAATGACAATAGCGGGACCATGAGTTTGGTGAAAAGCCCGTCATAGTGATTCTATTATGCGCGTAGCGAATCGACTGGTTGATTTTTTGGTGCTCGCCTCTGTTTCTGGATTGTTCTGTGCTTACCATTAGATAAAATACCGCAATTTAATTGTGTCGCTATAAAAAAGATAAAAAAAACACCATCTTTAAACGTATCCTAAAAGAGACTGACGGAACCTGTGGAGTAGTGGAGTAATTGCTTCATGTAAGTTTATTTACCACCCAATACCTTTACCACTTCCTAATTTGAAAACGGAACCCTTTCGCCGCGAGGTCAGTTACGTAATAACTCACAAAAATATCACACCTTTAAAAATACCCCTTAAATACAGGAAAAAGAACTTTATTATGCAAAATGGCTTAAATCTTGCTTTTTCCATCTCATTACCTAGTCCGACCGTCATTAAAATTTCGCCATTAGAGTATGTGTTTTTATAATAAATTATAGTTTATGACCTTTTTAGACATTTTAAATGTTTATTATTATTATTGTCTGTAATTAGGGGAAAGAATTTTAATAAAAAAATCAACCTTAATTTTAGGGATTTTTTTCGCTTACATTTGTTCACAAAGAACCCAGTTATATGCACGATCAAGTTATTTTTTTTTAGCTATATAGCTTTAATTGTAAAAAAATTAAACAATTGCATACCGTAATGTAAAATATGAAAACTAAAATGTAATTGAACGGAACGTCTGCAAGCTACAACAAATCAATCTTGAATACTGCAATGCGTCTCACCGTAACATAAGTGCTGACGCATTTCAATTCTACCCGCATCTAACATTATAATGTATTTTAAGTCACACGAATAAAAAGATATACGAAGCCAATACAATCTAAAATACTGAATTTCAATTTAAGGCAAACGGTTGTGAAACTCGCTAAAACATCTGAAACTTTTCAATGACTGTTGACAAACTTTTCCGAATGACTTGAAGTTTTCTCGTAAGTTGACCAATTTTAAATTCTATTACCGTTTTTATTCACGCCGATGTTGTTTATTCCAGCGTAAGCAGTAATAAGAAATGTGTTAAATATTGTTAAATTATATAAATCGAGTTTTTGGCGGAATCTTAGTCTGTTATGTAGTGGTTTTTGTTTTTCATTCATAAATTTGTGTTGTATGATCCTATATTTATCTATCTATACTAATATAATAAATCTGAAGTTTTTTGTTTGTTTGTTCAAACGTGCTAATCCTTGGAACTATCAGTCGAATTCGAAAAAATATCTTTGTATGTGATAGCCAGATTCACGAGGAATAGTATAGGTTATATATATATATAACTTCACGCCCCGACTATAAGGAGCGGAGCACTAACTATGAACGTCATACAATCTGACTACACGGGCGCGTTGGTGTGGAAATTTTACTTTTTTTTATAGCAACTCGGCACATTGACTGTACTATTCCTGATGGTAAGCACAGTACAATCCAAATACAACGACGACCACCGAGAGATCGAAATCCATCGACGGTCGCCGCTGTCATGCCGGCCTGCATAAATATCTATTCACGTTACGCTCGAAGGACCCGATGTTATAAGAAGGAGGAACACATTGACCGGGAGATGGTTCCACAGTTTCACGGTACGACAAAGATAATACATAGAGAACTTTTAACGTTTTTAACGTTCCGAGATGGAGGTTACCGTAAAACTGTGACTCCGAAGCCCAGCGCGTGTGGTTCCAATTCTGGTCTAAATTTAACACGAGTGATACCGTGGGGCACGGCTGTTGTGTAAAATAGGTGACATTTTGCATGAAAAGCTTGGTTATTGTGCAGTGGATTGGATTAGGAATAATAATACATTATAATTATATATTATATTATAAAATTCTGAGATGCCACAAAAACACCCTTGAAAGTTGTTTTATACTACTACAAACGTGGCAAACAAGCATACGGGCCGCCCGATGGTAAGCGGCTACCATAGCCTATGGACGTTTGTAATACCATAGGTATCACTATCGCCTTGCCGACTTTGAACCCACCTACCCAAGGAGCTCTGATACCGTACTTATCGCAGGAATGCAAAACAAATTTGTTAGAATACTGAAATTATCACAACAGAATATTCTATAGTTAATCACTCAATAATGACAGTAATGGTCTTCACTAAAGAGGACAAGCTGCCAAGTTAAGAAAAAGAAAAATAGAAACTATACAAATCGATTTTACTGTTTCTAATGGTAAGGAAGCAATAATGGCTCAGTGGTAGCGTATACGACTTCGCGTCGTTTGACGTGATTTCGATCTCTGCAATGAGCCTGAGCTTTCAGTGAAGGAAAACATCGTGAGGAAGCCATAGCATCGTGGTAAGGCTTTTTCTGATACCCGCCTGGCTAGCTACCACCCTAAAGTTGAAAATCTGTCGCCAAGCACCAATAGGTGGGTTACGTCAGCTGCACTTGAGAGCCAGTACTTCACTAGGTTTAGCGTTTTATCATCTTGGGCACCATCGTCACTTAACATCAGGTGAGATTGTGGCCACAACGCCAAACCTATAACGTTAAAAAAAAGTAGAAAGTACTATCTAGGAAAGTTCAAAATTGATTAGAATTGCCGATACACGAGGAATGAGTTAAACTACAGAATTTTCCCCAAGTATATTGTGGTTGTTATCCTACCGGCTTGACCATAATAATTTATTGCTCCAATATCAACCAGTTAGCGATTTAGGTATAAGGTAAAGAAAACAGATAGTACACTGTAAAACCTTAGACAGGCCTCGTGGCCCAGTGGTAGTAAGCTCCGAGAGGTCCGGTTTCGATTTCCGCACATGACGATTTCGTGTGATTTACATAATTGTCAGTTTTGTCTGTGTGTTTCCAAGCTGGTCATGTGTGAAATTTCTTCCCATTTAAAAAACTCTTTAGGACTTCGAATGATTAACTAATGGAATAGCTCTCTGATTCGTATGTAATGTCATAATTATACTGTGAATGTCCCAGTTCTGGGCAATGATTAAGTTAAGGCATGAGCTTAACCAAACCAGCTCATGATATATTGATTATTGCAAACGTGAAGTCTTCTGCGGTTCAATACTCGTCATTTTATACAATAATATTTTTCTAGCGTTGAGATTTCCTTACGCCGCTTATCTTCGCCATCAGCGAATATTATTACTAAGGCTTTTATAAAACAATAATTTAAAAAAAATCACTATTATTTCAAATTGTCACAATAACTAAACATGTAAAATGCTTCCAAAGTTACATAATATGGATAAGTAACTTATGTTACTGTTTATAAACCTATGAATTATATAAGTAAAAATGTAAGCGCTTCACTTGATTACGGCTCCAACGATTTGGCTATTTTTGTGAAATTTGGGAAAAACTAAACGGTCCTTTTTTCTATCGAATATTTGTATGAGCTCAAGACTCACGATTCAAAGTATACATAATTCTTTCTCCTTTTGTGGGTTAGGTCCTGGTAAAGTTTTCAGGCAAAAAAAATGTGGATAGGGGGCGCATAGGTTGTTGAAAAGAGCAGAATAATGTCTTCTGGGCCAACTAGTATCAAAAAAATAAAAACTAATGTTGCTTTGTTTATTCCGTATACATTTCTTATATCATATATTTGATTGCAAAGAGTTATTGTGCGCATACCTGTGAAATTTACCAAACTAATACACCCACTTTATTATAGATGACATGATATAAAATAATATGATATAATTATTATAAAAGCGCTTTATAATAATTAGTTTAAGTAGAAAAAATCAACATGGACAAAGCAATTACGGAATCTAACAAGATGGCAGATCTTGTAAGAAACCTTATAAATAATTAAATTGTTGTTCTATATTTAAATTCGCTAGTAAGAATTCACTGGCTTGATGATTCTTTTTTCAAGAATTAGTCTTTAGGCTTGCTAGAATATATATATTAGTATTACTGTTATAATAAAAAAAATGAAATATTACTTTTAGGGACGGCGTAGTAAAGCTTAGAATAAACCAGCTGCTTTCCTAAACATTTTTGTAGGCGAGGGTCGTTTTCATAGTGGACCCTTTATGACGTCAGCTATTTTTATAGTATCCATATAAATTACAAGAATGTCATAATTTAATAGCCTGGGAAATCGGTTTTCGTACGATAAATCAACCTCGTCCAAACGTTTTTATGCAAGGCAAATACTTTTTAATATGTTTGTCCGCTTTTTGACTACACTTCTGGTTATAGAGTAGATCAATCCATTTGTTTTACGATGCATAACATTCTACACCTTTATACTTTTGAAAATCAATACTAATATTGTAAAGAATAAGTGCTTGCTGTGTATATTAACGCGCTTAATTCTGCAACCAGTCACATATGCAAAAAATCATCTTATAGCCTATTTATTGAGGAAGCTTATAAGGTATCTAAAATCATGCTTCCATCCTTGGGAGCGGAGCAATTAGCTTGCAAAGGGTAGGTCTAGAACGAATTAATAGCGCGGGCGAGTCGTGTGGCGCGGTGCGAGGTATCGGGTGTCGAAAACGGTTTAGCCGCCCGAAGAGAACCGAAAAAAATTAAACGCGAGTGAAACCACGAAGCACAGCTAGTCGTCGAACCAAAACTGAATTGATTGTAGGAGAATGAAAGAAGTTTTTGATAGGAACTATATGTTTCACTATACAGCGACCTATCTCGGCTTAAGCGCGTTATTCTCAAATTTTCACTTAACAACATGTATGATTACGGTCGCTAGCTTATAATAGGTCTTTACCTATGAAATTGCCGTTCTGCAGTACTGGCCATTTCAAATCAAAATAATTTTTGTTTGGCTAAGAATTCTAATTTCAAATTAATTTTATTTTAAAAACATCATTTGTTTATTGATTAGTGTTACATTTTCATCGCATTTCAATCTTTTTTGTCATCATGGATACGTTAAAAATTCGAGTAATATGGAATATGAGTACCGTCGTGGCAGTAACGCGGTACAAGCGACACGCAACATCAACGACGTTTACGGAGCTAACACTACAAACCAACGCACCACTTGTTACTGGTTTGCTCGCTTCCGTTCTGGGAATTTCGACCTGAAAAATGAACCTCGCGGTCGTCCGAAGACTTTGGTCCACAATGACGAATTAAAGGCGATTGTGAAAGCTGATGATAGACAATCTACGGCTGAATTAGCAGCAGCTTTCGATGTTAGCGTCAAAACAATATTGGTCCATTTGCGTCAAATTGGCAAGGTAAAAAAGCTTGACAAATGGGTGCCCCACGCACTCAATGATCGCCAGCGCGAAGTACGCGTCGAAACGTGCCTTGCACTGCTCAACAGACACACAAATGAAGGAATTTTGAACCGCATTGTTACCTGCGATGAAAAATGGATTCTGTTTGATAACCGCAAGCGCTCAGCATGTTGGTTGGATCCTGGTTCAGCACCTAAACAATGCCCTAAACGAAAACTTACCCCTAGAAAAGTGATGGTCACTGTTTGGTGGTCTAGCGCCGGTGTGATTCATCACAGCTTCTTAACAAACGGGGTAAGCATAACTGCAGATGTGTACTGTGAAGAACTGAATACAATGATGGAGAAGCTGGCACATCTCCAACCAGCATTAGTCAATCGCTTGTCTCCGCTGCTTCTGCACGACAACGCGCGACCTCATACTGCACAACAGACGGTCTTCAAGTTGCAAGAACTGGGGTTGGAAGTTCTCCGTCATCCGCCCTACTCGCCAGGCCTTGCGCCTACAGACTACTACTTTTTCCAGAATTTGGATAACTCCTTGGCGGGAAAAAAATTCAATACCCGAGAGGTAGTACAAAATGCCTTTGAAGAATTTGTTGCCTCCCGTCCAGCTGATTTCTATAAGAAGGGCATCAATAAACTGCCACTGCGCTGGCAAAGATGCATTGATTGCATGGGTGATTACTTCGATTAATACAAATAAAAAATACATGCAAAAACATCGTTTAAATTTTTTCATACAAAACGGCAATTTCATAGGTAAAGACCTAATATTAAAAAAATACCCAAAAGGTGTAATGATGTTTCAGTATTAAAAGCGCTGGCATACTGAGCGGTATTTGGGAAAGTCATCCAATTCTTGTAGGTATTTCTCGTTGTTGTCGGCTGGTGGTGGGTTAACCATGGAATTTTGTTTTCTCGGAATATCTTATTTCTTAGCTAGTTTTGAACGGTGGTTTAAGTAGAACAAGTTTCTGTGTTCTCATTTTAAAATATTATCAGCTAACTCCGCAGTGTAACTTGAGAGACATTGATTATTAAAATTTACAATTGGAGATAGGCTATTATATTCTTAACTTTGTATATATGTATAATATTAAAGTAATCTCTAGAACTGCTTATTCGATTCTGAAATTCTTAGGCTTAATATACGAAGCTATGCAACTTTTTATTATTATAAAATTTTATATTGTAGTATACGTGAACGAAATCGCGGGCGGTTGCTAGTTAATAACAAAGTAAAAATAACTATTTCTGCATATCTCATAAATTTAAATAAATATATGAAAAATAACTCCACATATACTAAAGAGTTTTATAAATGAAATACTTGATAAAATATACACAAATAACAAGACGTCCGCTTTCAACAATAACAAAATGAAGAATGACGAAAAGCCCGCCATTACATCCTTATAGACTGATGTTTTGCAAAGACTTCATTTTTTCCTACCCTATTTCATATTATTAATAATGAAACAAGTAGGTATATATTATTATTCCCAAAATTGCTTTCTAAAACTTTTTAAACCTCATGTCAAGTACATTATAGCAGTTTCATTATTTTTTAAGAATTTGATTTTGATGCATGAAAATATTTTTTCCTTAAAATATTTAATTATTTCTTAAAATAATTAACAGAAAGAAATTAAATCGAAAATTAAAAACAGGGAAATGGACGCTAAATTTTATTATAGAAATAACTACGAAGCTGTAAGCGTCTTTATAAAATATGAAAATGCTTTTGGTCTGAGCTCTTATGCATACCTTTGTGTTATGAGACTTAATGATGACCACAGATTTTCACCTGAACCTACTTTACTACAAACACTATACTCATTGAATAATTATCATACTTTGGTTCTGTTAATTTTTGTCTTTTATTTTTTAATTGAGGAAGATAGTACTTGCTTTTCCTACGTTTTTTCTTTTTTTTTTGGTTACCTATCCTCTATACTGCTATCGTCACTATAATAATATTTTTTTTTGTGAACTTAACATTGTTCTCTTTTGTCTTTCAATTGCACCCTTTCCAGCCTACTCAGCTACCTATGCCACATTCTCCCTGCTGACACATCATTCACAATCCCGTCTCTCGTCCCTCGATCCATCACCCAATTCAGTCGAATCCCATCCATCACAACGTGCAATCGCGACTTATCATAATTGTAAAATTTCTAATATACTTTCTAGTTAAAAATCGTTTTAGTTTTTTTTTAAATACTAAATAGATACCCTATTATAACAGTTCGATACACTAGTATACAGAAACAAAAACTTCATAATTTCTGCTCCTTTAAATAAAAGCTTTTATTTAGCTGATTTTTTTCCTAAAAGATTCCAACAAAAATTTACAAGGTAAGACATTTTGTGATTCAGTTCTTATATTAGATATTACATCTGATCGTAACCGATCTGTCGTATATCCGATCATAAATAATATAAATGGTGACAATTCCACTAAAACTTAAACCATCACAAAACCTCGTATAAAACTCTTTGTTTTACTTCACTACATTTGTGTTTCTTAGCCAAATGAAATAAACGTAGAAATCTAACATTTTACTAAACTCATAGCAACACTATCGATGAGTCGTAACAATCCAACCAACAATTTATTGGTATTTTGCAAACTATTTACGGATGGCTTTACATTCTATTTACCTTCGTACTTTTGTAAATGGTTTTATAGAATATAACCGTTGCTTCTAATTTTTCTACTTTTTCTTCCCCTTACTCTTATTCACTTAAGTAAGATCGGCATAACATCATGGTTTTCTTACCACAACTTCTCTATCAGCTGTCATCTCAATTTGCATAGATTTTGTAAATACATATCATTCAAATAATCCATCCATAACTTCTTCAATCTTTCTCTATTCCTATATTCATTCACCATCATAATTACAACTCTTTTAGTTATATGAAATTCATCCGTCCTTGTGATATGCCCATACCATGCTAACCTATCTTCTCTGTTACTGGTGCTATTTCCATAGTTCTTCTAATATACTCGTTCCTAATCTTATTTATTCTAATTACACCGAACATCAGTCTTAACATTCGCATCTCTGCCACGTGTAATCTTCTTTCATCCGTCCTTACAGCGTATTAATGTATTTATGTAGGTCAAATAAAATCGATTATTTCTTATTTAAAGTTAAAGTTAAAATAAATTTTAGCATCGGACATTTCTAATCTATCAATATTCAACGGCTGGGCAGACCATTCTTGAGATGGTTGTAACACGATGATGATTTGACAGGGCCAGTAATTTCGTACTGCAGCTCGTTCCGCTCTTCAAGATACTGTATTAAGACTGTATTGTAGGAGAGTCAATAATAAAAAAAAAGTTTTCTGGACTGCGAAAGATAAGGTTTCTTCAAGAGAATAAAGTATCGCGAGGTATTTAATGATACCGAGCCAGACATATCTGCAAGTCACCTGAACAGCAAGCGAGAATACGCCAACAATATGCCATTTGAGCCTAATGGATGGCGATCACCACAAATAAGATTAAAAACTTGGCACAGTAATTTATTCACGACTTATAATACTTTTTTTTTATTAACTCGGCAAAATGAATGTCCACAAACAACGTTGATCGTCAATGACACAAATTTCTTCGGCAGTCGTTGATGTCATGCTGGATTGCTGAAATGTCTCTTCACACCTCGTCTGAAGAACTTATATCGTAAGAAGGAGGGAACACGTTGGCTGGGAGTCCATTCGATATTTTGCATACCTTGTACCTACTATCTAAACATTTTTTCTACTTTTTAACAGAAAAAATCACTATCCATTCGAGTTCCTTTATCCTTTCATATTTATTATATGTGAACAATGATAACCCTTCAACCATAAAAGTATTATGTTTACGTTATTTGTTCGAAGGTAAACAGACATAGCGGGAGATCATATTCTTTTTACCTTAGCTTCAAAGATTCTATATCCCTCAAACCTTCCGGCTATACCTCGGCCTTGTGTTATAATGAAATTCTATCTAATATAAAATAAAAATGTTTGTATGTTCTTATGAAACAAATTTCATATAAATTCTACTAAAGTTTAACTACCTAAAGTTAAATGCAGGTTTTTTTATTTACTGATAATCCAGAACTCTTTATTGTATAAATATATTATATATACTAGTTTATTGAAATGAATTGAGCGCCCTCTACGTTGATAGTAATGCTAGAAGAAAGCTTCACAGCGAGGCAAGCAACAATTGCGCAAAGTTTCAACTTAATCGGACGAACGATGCACGAACGTGTAAGGATCTGAACACACAAACATACATTTGTATACATTTATAAGACTGCTTAGTGCCTACAGAACAGAGTAATGATATGTAGTCTAGATCTTTTTCGGATTCAGTACTGAAAAACACCGAAGACTAGAACACAAATTTGTTGAAACGATTATAAAATCTAATAACAATATTTATATTTACTTAAATAAGTCATAGGATTATTGATGGGTCCAATAAAATTTCAAACTGTTGTGATGTATTTTTAAACAGACGACAAAGCCCAGTTTTTAGGATTCCTAGACATTTTAATTAAAAGCACCGACTGATGATACGAGGAAACTTCATGATTAAACTTAGTATTTAAAAAAAAAGGATAATATTGTCAACTAGAAAAACAGAACAGAAGTGCCTACAGAAGTGATTACCGTAGTTTAGAGTTATGTGGCAATATGTGTGTTAATTGTGGGAATTTAAAAAGTGGTTACCATAATCTTAACTAATATTATGTAATCGGCGAAGATAATAACACAATAAGCCTTAATGAAACCGCCTATTAACCTGAATGTAGTGGTGGTTGCTTAGTCGCAAAATGTCAAATTAATCAACATTATAACAATATAAAGAAACTAGCTGGCCCCGCAGACGTTATTCTACTCTTTCCCGTAGTTAATAGGTCAAACAAAGCGCCACATATCGGATCCTTAAATAACTATAAACTATCGTCACGATAAAACAAATATAATATGGTAGCGGCCTATAATTGTCCCACTGCTGGGCAAAGGCCTCTTCTCAACAGAAAGCATGGGCTTAATCACCGTACCAGCCAGCGACGTATTTGTGACTTCAAACGCCGAGAAATCCAGAATTAAATATTTTTACCCAAATACAGTGGAAGTACAAGAATATTTATCTAGTATTCCGGTTTCCTCACGATGTTTTCCTTCGCCGTAATCAAATAGAGTTACAATTTAAAATTATTAAATGTTCGTGAATTCCGAATTGTACAAAGTTTTCCCGAATTAATTCCGTAATCCAAAAATAAAAAAACACAGGAATAGCCGCGGCGTGACATTCTACTTTTTAATAAAGATCCCCGACTCACATGCAAGATCACGTCCTTTCATCGTCAGTGTACACTCTTGCTTTATTAGAACAACCAATCTTTCCCTCCCCCTACCCCCTTCCTTTCATCTCCAGTAATTGGACAGGTATCACCGTAAGGTTGTCTTCAGTTAACGTAAAGTACGTTGGTTAATCAGTTTTTCAGATTTATTCGGACTTTATCTATACGGATTATTTACTTCTTCAAACAATTTATAAAATATACAACCGCACCGGAAGAAACGAAAAGAATTCGTCCGATTTTTTAAGTTTATAATTATTTTGACGCGATTAGCAGAGGACAACATTGAGTGTGAGAGTTGCGAGCGCAATGCTGACTGACGCAAGAGTGACATGACGTAGTTAGCCGTTAATGATAATAATGTGAATTCATTTAACTGATTTTAATTATTTTCATTCGTATAACAATCATTTTTTAACGTTTTATAAATTAACATTTTTAGTTTATTTTGAACTAGCTGTGAAATACAGAATTATTGTTTATGAAAATATTGTGGTTTTTAATATAAAGACAATAATACCTAAGAAGTAAAAAAAAAGATTATCCAGTAGTTTTTATGTGATGCGCGCACAACGGTCAACATCAATTTTATTTATATAGAAGATAATTCAGAAGAGAGAAAGAGATAGATAACAGGGAAGACAGAATGATAGTATCAATATTTGTAGGCTAAACATTTTATTTTTATTATTATGTATACAATTCAATACACAACAATTCAAGTACCATTAATTAACCAAAGACCATGATGGTGTATTCATCATCAACGTAAACGTAATAACGAATGACGTCACCAATTCTAACTATAAGAAAATTAGCGTCAAAATACTACAATAGAAGCTTCCAAAATTAACGTGATAATTTTATTATATTTGGTACATAATATCCGGCTGGTATATAATTTGAAATTGCCATTTTGAAGACGATATTTAACGATTTCTGCTATCTCTTTGATGTTGCGAAACACGTAATTTAATTAAGAGGCCGGTTCCTGAATAGAAATATACAGTTACTTATTCAATTCATGCCAACGACTTTAATTTCACTTGTTTAATTAGAATATTTTAAATTTATAATGTTTATACATATAAAGCTTATATATTTATTTTAACATATTGTGTTATAATTTAACTGTCTCAGTGTGCTTGCTATAAAACAAATATTTTATTTCTTACTTTCTTACTTTCTTAAATAAGACTTAATAAGAACGTTTTCTTAAAACTACTATTTACTATAAGCCACGATCCAGGAGTAAACAACTTTTGGGAAATTGTTTAAAACACTTTATATGTTGAAAATAATACAAGGGTTTAGATATTTATTAATTAGTACACCTTTAATGCGCAAAACGCAGTGTGAAGTCATAATTCCATTAATAAAACTAAGGTTAAAGGCATTATGTGTAAAGTTAAATTTACTAGAATTTCAGTTATGAATTCTCTTCAACACATAGAATTTTAAAGCCACTATTTCAACGATTAGTAATAATTTTGGAATCGCTTATTATATAATGACACTCAACTGTGTACGTTCATTGAACGACGACGTTACTTCTTCTGTATGGCGTTTTCAATCACGTGACTATCGGACAAATATTTTAATTTTGGAAAGATGAATTAAATAACTTAATCAATATGTTTTCCAGATTTGTATTGTTTTAGGTATCTTATCAATAGACCAATATTGCTGAAAAAAAATATACTTTTTTTAAATTACTGTCAACTCGCTTTTTAAAATAAAATTGAAATCAACTATTAATTCAAAATGCATATGGAACCGTTTATAAAATTATACAATGTTAATCTCTAATCATTGTTTTCAAATCAATCAAAATCTTATCAATTAATTGTCTCAAATCAATGTAATTGAATAAAACGTAAACCTCAGTATGACAACTCAATTGCTAAATCGAGGCAAAATTGACGTCAATTTACCTTTAAGTATAATTTAAATTTCATATCGTTTCACGTACAATCATGAGAAAAATAACTAATTGTTATTTATTGACGTGAAAACATCTAGTCGCTAGTGCACTGTACTTATACAGTGATAACCGGGTAAACTTTCTTGTGTTACAAATACCATACGATTTTAATCGCTAATAACTACTTGATTAATAATGCGATAACAACGATTATGATATGACTATACTACATAAAATTTTTCAAAGGAATGAAATGAAAAATCTATTAAATGAAATACTTGTTGCTATTGCCATTCTCTGTACCGTCTATGTTATTCATTAAATTTGCTTGCAAACAATCTACTATATGACTATCAAATAAGACAATTTAAAAACATTTTATATTTTGTTATATGATAAGTTCTACATTTTAGTTGTACTTACATTTTGAAGCAATCTTCATTGTGGGTATTTTACACTAAATTTTTTCTTAGCCAACTATTACTATTTTTTTAATTTTTTTACAGTATTTATATATTTATGTATATTGTTGTGGAGACTATGAAATTTTTCAAACAATATCTTAATATGTTAATAATGCATTTTGTCGTCATATTATTAACTTTAGTAAATATTAACGCAGGGGGGAGTACTCCCATCAAATTATATATAGATTACTTCAAATATAGAGAGGTCAATATCATATGTTTATTGAACTGCGATACGTATAATGTGTGTAAGTATCAACTAATTTTAGTTACATTATCTTCTTTTTTACATATTTCAAAGTTAATATTATAAGAACTGACAGATGTGGTTATTCTTTCTCAGTATACCTTTTTTTTTCATTTCCTTGTCTTAAGCCTTTTAATAACAAAAAAGGTGATCATATCAAAAAGTTATACAGTGAGCCTTCAAAGACAATAACAAGATTATATAAAAGGTAAATATCTTCAGGGAGCAAAAATCTGGTAAGGAATGCATCTCACAGCTCAATGACAATTTCAAATGTGAACGTAAATAATGAAAATAATGAAAAACTGAATAAATGTCTGGAGATGAGGTTTTCGTCTATTGGAGTCATATTGGATTGGAGTTGTCCAAAATCCAAAGATGTGCTTAATTATGTAAGTGAATGAATTATACACCAATACATTTTACACAATTATATGCGCAGGATTCAGAGAGGTCATTTAAAGAAAATGCAGATTCATTACAAAAAATGTAATGTCAATGAACATCTTAATACCAACAATAATTTATTGCAGGCTTCTGAAAATATGTTGTTAGATGCAGCACGCAAATGGATTATTATTGATGAATCAAACAATAATTATAAAACGTATAATAAAACAGAACGCAAATCAGAAATATCTGAAAAAGAAGATAATATAATGACCCATAAAATACATGAAATTCTTGCCCATCTTAATTTAAGCATTGATGTTGATATCATAGTGGCTACGAAGAATGGCAAGTTTTACCTAATTTTTTTGCAAGTATAGATGTAAAAAATAAATAAAAAAAGATTTTAAATTGCTACGAACTATACTGTATATGTACTATAATAATTAAGAAGTAAAGTTTTGTGAGTGTGTTTATAGGAGGTAATTTCCGAAACTACTGATCCAATTCTGAAAATTCCTTCACTAATTGAAAGTAACATATCTTTGAAAGCTATTTTATATATAGGCAAAATTTATTGTTATTTAGTATTAATTATATTGCAATTAATGCATACGAACTCGTGGGCTAATTTAATAATATTTTACATTGAATCTAGAAATTTGTCTTATATGTTATGGAAAAATATTAATTTATACTTTATTTTAAAAACAGTAAATAATTATTCAGATTTTTCCGAGTATGTCTTGCAAGACGTCTACAATTACGGTAAGATTCAAGGCGGCGATTTAATATCGAATGTAGCTGGAATTTGGAGTCCTCAAGCAGGTAGGATTTGATTTAATTTTTAACAAGCTCAAATTAATAACTGAACATTAAATTTAAAGTAATTATAATACAAAATTATACTAAAGATATATATTTGTTCAAGAGGTACTTAGTAAATTCTATTGTGAAAAGATGATACAGGTGACTTGTTTCCGATTACTAGGTCTGGATTTAAACATCAATGGTTTTAAATATTATCGACGTTGGGATTTCCAACAATGGTCAATGCGAATGATTGCCGTTGTGAGTATAATTCATCATTTAAAAGTAATTTTATTAATTTAATTTTTCAAAATCACTTTAAATTGTTAACATCAAATTTGTTGTTGACATTTTCTATGGCTTAGTAATACTATGTTTGAATGTTTTTTTTACAGGTCGTATCGATGTTAATTTCATAGGTTCCATCGCTATTTAATTTATAAATTAGTTTTGGCGTATTACAAAATAAAGACTTGTAAACAAAAGTGTAATGACTCACACAATAACTCTCTTCTGCTTTGTCACATTTTGGGATTGACTATCCAGCTACCAAAATGCTTGCAGGCCAAAATGATATCATCGTCTGGCGATGTAGTGCCTGATAGTAAGCACAGTACAATCCAAATGCAACGGCGACCACACTGAGATCAGCAATCCACCAGCGCCGGTCGACGTACTTAAAAAAGTTTATGTCTTTCCTTACTATTATTTAAGGAATACGAATATGACTTATCTGTTACATTGTAGTAAAGCGACACTACATTTTTTATTTACTCAATTATACAGGTATCTCCAGTGCCGAATGAATTTGATCCAAAAATATTAACAGATATATCAGCAAATTCAAATGTAGCAACAATAATGAAAACAGCGGTAACAATTATAAATGAGATAGCAGAACTTCATAACTTCAGGTATCTAATTCGCACTAACACAAAACTAATTTGAAGTTTCTCTGTTGTTCAGTGGGTTTACCTTTGTAATGATCAACTTCCTTATTAGGTTTACCTATACAATAACCGACAGGTGGATAAGTGATTTTAACAGAAACAGTTCGAGGGTATGTATGTATGTAATATTTATAAAAAGAAGTATGTATATGTTGTCTTTGTTACGTTTGTATGAAATATGTATAATAATATTTAAGTAAAAATATTACGATTAACAATAACAATTTATAAGGTAATTTAATGTCAAAAAAAATTATGCGTGAACATTTACGCGCTTTTGAAGTAATCTTCTTTAACCTTATATTTTAAGAAAAATTATATTTACTTATTTGTAATGTTTGGTGTAACTTTGGCTGTAATTATAAATACCGCTAAATTCCATCTTGACATTAAGTTTTTAGTAAAGTCACTATATCATCTACAAGGTCAAAGAAGTTTCACTTTGAACGCGCCTTAAGGTTGCATGCAATTTTTTAATATTCGAGCTGATTGAGTAATTGATATTTTTATTTATTTGTTATAAAATAATTATTAATCAAATTTTACTACAAATTTTTGAATTTTAACGTTAAGTTAAAACGTTAATAGTTTTGAATTACTCTCATGTCACGCCTAAAATAGTTTTACTTCAAAAGTATATCAAGTATGTCTGCATTCATTTGTGCTGTCCGTTCACCGGTGCGTAATAATACAACGCTATGACTAAGTTTAGACAAGGACCTTTTTTTTTACGTTAAAATTATATAGTGTTATTCATCTATTAATATATTTTTATCGTTGTGGCCATAATCTCTTCTGATCTTAAGTAACGATGTGACCCAAAAAGCCTATTGGGATAGCGGGCTCTTTAGTGCAGCTGGCGGAATACACATATTGGTGCTTGACTACAGATTTTTAACTTGAAGCTGGTAGCTAGCAAGTCGGGCATTAGAAATCCTATCACCATGCTATGGTTTCAACACGATGTCTTCCTTCACCGAAAGCTTAGGCTCATTGTAGGGATTCAAACTCATGTCTGTCGACGCGATGTTCGTACACGCTACCACTGAGCCATCATTGCTTTTGCATTGTTTCTTTAAAGATTTTCGTTTATTTATACGTGTGAAGGGCATATATATGTACTATATATGTTTATCTTTCATTTTGTCGCTTTTTAGTCTGAATTTTTCTACGTAGTTTATTATGTAATACTTATTGTACATTAAAGGTAGTATCTAACGCACTGTACTTCAGAGAACAGGATATCTCACCCCTTATCAGACTTTTGGAAGGTATTAATGAGAAGATTGATTTTATTCATCCGCCTTTGACTTGTATGGAGTAAGTACCTATATAAATGATTATAATAATTTTTATTTGATTGACTTATGTCATACTAGCTGTGCCTGAGACTTTTCGTTTCGTTCATCATCGAAATTCATCATTGGCAATTTATCTGTATTTCGTGTTATTTGAATGTCTTGGATTCCTGAGACGCAGCGTGGTAAATACTCAAAGTTAGTAGTCAGCCGTGCCTCACACCCTTCACTACTTTCGATCGATCGATATTCTGCCGTATGTATACGCTGTAAATTCAACCTAATACGTCATTGCCTACAGCTTTCTGGGGTGCGTAAGTTTTTCTTAGTATGTCGTTCAGCAGCAAGTCTCACTTGAGGGTATTTTCTAGTTTCTTGTGAATCTCACTATTTTTAGAGCAATGGAATATACTGAGAAAATCGCGTCCACTTTATATCAGACATTTTACCTAAATGCGAATTACAACACAATACAGTGGTTTAAACCATATTCGATGTCCGCAGGTTCGGTCCCCGGCATATACCAATGAATTTTTCGGTATTCCTGTACATTTACTTATTCAAATTAGTAACACTATTGGCTGACGGTGAAAAAAAATACAGTGAAAACACCTGAACGCTCGAGAAATTTGACTATAATACCACTGTATGTGGGAAAAATATAATAGTTGATTTCTCGCCAATAGGTCATGGGCTGGCGCTGAGATTAAACTTGTATCGTCACTTGGGAAGATGCCTTTGCCCAGCAGTGAGACACTTACAGGTTAATATTATTACCATTATTACAGTCCACAGGTTATAAAATCAGTAATTGAATCGCAAAATTAAATTTAAATCCACTTCATAACGCAATTATTTAAAAGCCATTGGAGAATACCAAAATAAAATGATTTTAATTATTAACCGATATTATAATATAAAATGTACTGACTGAGTAGTTAATTGTAAGAATTTAAGTTTTTGAATCCTTTACGAAAAGCTAAATTCATTGAATAATTTCATATTTAGAAACCCTTCATATCCAGTGAATAATGGCGCATTATACCTAGTATGTATGATTTAATATAATTTAATAAAAATCTTGATAGCGCAATAACTACAATCTAAAAAAATACTAAAGAAACTACAATCATACCAAAATTCATTAAAGTCGATTCAGTACTTTGTCTGTTCAAATTAACAGACAAAAATTTCAAAAACTGTCCATTTTCTGTCCATTATTCTAAAAAGTAGTTTTTTGTTTCAAATATATCAAATGTACAGATTTCTGATTTATTTCTGATTTATAGACAGATAACATTTTATAGCATATTATATAACATTTATATAGATAACATCCAGCTTTTCGTTTTGAAATAGTTTTAATGATTTATACCGGAATGCATTATTCTATATTTAAAGTATTCTAATGTTATAGTGACTGTTCCTGAAATAATCTTATTTTGTATAGTATTTATAATAAAATATTTTATACTATTATGTTAAATGAAAGTTTATGGAATACAATTGTTTTAATGAACTTTGTTTTTTCAGTTTCTTTAAGTCTCTTCTTCATGATTTTTTCTCACCTATGAAAGAATGGCAGGTCATGTTTTTGTCCTTCATGTTGTGAACTGAGATTCGGCTTAGTGTATCACGATCGGCTGCATATCTGACGTCAACCCTCCTTGGGATCTCCTTGTCCGACAACTATATAACCTCTAAGGCCTTTCACTGGTGCCTTATAATTATAGGAATATATATGCTATTGAGACTAGCATTTCATATATTTTAAATTTTGTAGTCAATATTAGGGAACTCATCGTGTGTCCGTAACCACCCATCTGCTAGCTGCCTGTCTGCTCTTGACTGTTTACTCGTACTCCATGAGGTAGGTAAATAGTGAATGTGCGGTTGGAGTTCGGACTTCCAACATTGCCTTGTTCTTTTTTTTCAATCCTATTTATAAACTATATTTTCTTATCGGCTAGTACGTATATTATTACAAGGACTGGCTACCTGTACATATACGTCATATCAAATAACATACTATTTAATATAACATGTCGGAAAATCGTCGATGAAATTATGGAAACAGTACTAATTACCTTTTTGTTTTTGGTTTGGGACTTTTATTCTACCGAATATATCAGTCCCATTGTACCCCATCTTTTATATCATGACATCAAGAGAGTCGCTGATGGGATAGCACTACAAGGTCATACAACATCTTGGCACCATCTGAATATGGTTCTGCCAAAATGCTGTGAAAAACACCTATATTTTGACAGTTTACTACTAATTACTTAGTATCCGTACTATTGACTTTATTACTATTGGCGGAGTGCGATAGCAACAGGTGTGCTGTATGACCGTACGCACTTTATAAGCTATCTACGACCGACTCAAGGGCATTCTTACTTCAGCCGTGCAATATTAATAGTCTAGTACGAGTTGTTGGGTAGAGAAGACCTGCAGTTATTAAGTCAACTACAAATAATAAACATAGTTCCCGAGTGACGTCACGTTGCCCATCTCAGTCACGTTATACCTATATCGTTACAATATTCATTTACTTGTGATGATGAATTATCAAATTAAATAATTCTTTATAACAGGACTAGATATTACTACCGTATCCCAACCTTCGGACCTGGAAGATTTGAGAATAAGTTCTTCAGGCCGTTTAGCTCTGGAGTTTGGCTGACCATTGTTGCTGTTACAATTCTATGTGCTTTGGTTTTACAATTCTCAGCTGCGTTTGAAGGGCGTCCGTTTGTAATGCAGTATGCCGTGTTTTCCGTTATAGCGTCCATATGTCAGCAATGTATGTATTCTAACTGAACACTTAATAATTATTATGTCACTGAAACGCTAAAAGATTCATATTTCATACATTGCCTAAGCATTCTATAGAACGCCAAATAAGAAACTGGCAAAGTATGAAACTGTAGCGCTCGCCGGCCGGCCCGCTAGTATCTTCGCAAGTCCAACCTAGCCTAACCAAGCATCGTCGATATTTTGTAACGTACATTCTATAATACAATTCCTGGGTAACATCATAAACGACGTGAATTCCTTAAAAATACACATTTTGTTCTGAAAAAATAATACGATTGCCATTATTATTACAAAATGGTGTCATGATCGCTACTCCGAGAACGATTATTCAGAGACCGAGTCGGACGTCGTGGCTTTATGGGGACCTTTTTTATACTTTGCCTATTTAGCCATTTTGGCATAAAATCCAAACTATATCACATTACAATACCACCAAAATTACATATTATAGGGCCATATATCATAAGTTTATGTATTTAAAACAAAACCATCGCATGACACTTTGAGATCCCGCCAAAAACTCACATGTGATTGATATTCGAAGCAAATGGGAGATGTATTTCATACATTGCCTAAATATCATTTGTCATTCTATAGTATGCCGGCATTTCATACATTGCCTATAACACATATCTACATTATATTTATGATATTAATAAACTGAAAACCCAATCACTTCGCCGGGCGATCGGTAGAAAATGAATTATGCACTGGGTTCATCGCGATGTCTTTCTTCATCCGTCCATCTATTCATTCAGCCAAAAGACGTCCACTGCTGGATATAGGCTTCCCCCGCAGATCTTCACACTGACCGCTCCTGTGCAACTCGCATCCAGCGGGTTCTCGCAATTTTCACTAGGTTGTCGGTCCACCTTGTGGCGAGTCTGCCTACACTGCGTCTTGCGGTACGTAGCCGCCACTCGAGAACACTACAGCCCCATCGGCCATTTGCTTTACGAGCAATATGTCCCGCCCACTGCCACTTAATTCTAGCTATGTCGGTGACTTTGGTTGTTCTGCGGATTTCTTCGTTTCTAATTCGATCATGCCAAGAAACTCCGAGCAGCACTCTCCATTGCCCTTGAGTTTTCTCTTCAAATTTTTAGTTAGTGACCACGTCCCAGTACCATATGTGATCACTGGCAACACACACTGGTCAAAGGCATTCGTCTTTTCCTTCTCCGAAGGCAAATTGAAAAATTAATTACAGAATTCCAAAAACATCATTTGCGCAATATCTTTATCACTTCACAGAAATCTCATCGTTTGCTAAATCTTAAATAATATAAATATTAATTATCGTTAATAATTTGTCTTTTTGTAGTTTTTCAAGACAAAGAAGATAATCATAGCTCAAGATCATCAACAGGTAAAATGATGTTTTTTTTTTTGTATTTAGTACCGTTTTCATGCATATCATATTTTAAAACTACGTTAAAGTATGTGCTGTTGGTCCTATAGTCCAAAAAGGCCTGAATGAAACAAAAGCACCAGACGCATTGTCCGACATAGCAGTTAACCTGTTAACGTAATAAAGTATATAAATCTATAATATATGTATATAACTCATAAATAGAGGGTTTCAAGTTAAAAACATTACGTTTTTGTTTTTTTCTTTCACATTGTCAGTTAACATGTTAGTCTGAACAACGTAGGTAATAATAATCCTTCTCCAAGAAAACAACTAATAACAAAGTAAGTAAATTAAAATTTAAAAAACTACAGACATAATACCTTTTTTATTGAGACCATTCCAATGAGGTCAAACACGATACCTTTATTGTTAGTTAGGTTCCTGTACATTCAATGTTACTGTAGCATCAGATCTATGTGACCAAGTTCTTCCAACATTATTGAAGTAATATGATACAAAATATCTAACCGATCAGACCTATGGAATTTGTTTTTTCATTAATTGGAAATGAGCTGATGATCTGCAAATACCTAAACAGATTTTTGTAATCATAGCTCGGAACACTAGGTTAAGGAACCTTTCAAAAAAAGAATAAATCAATTGGTTCGTTTGGAAGCTACGATGCCACAGATACACATGATAAACTTACAAAACCTATTTGTTTGCGTCAGGGTTTAAAAAGAGATGAAGTGCTTATAATTGTATACTTTCGACATATTTTACTGACATCAATTCATTGCAATAATTTTGTGTGTTGAAATATTCAGCTCGGAAGCTCACGATTCTTGTGACCGGAATCTCCTGCGTTCTCATGTATAATTACTACACGAGCAGTGTAGTTAGTTGGCTTTTGAACGGACCACCACCTTCCATAAACTCCTTAGAAGAACTACTTCATAGTCCTCTTGAACTGGTCTTTGAAGACGTTGGATATACAAGGTCCTGGCTGCAGCTGATTTTTTTATTTATTTATTATGACAATTCAGGTAAAATTAAAAAAAAATTGATACGAGCGCAGAATAAGCCTGATCGTACGCACTGTACAATCCAAAAACAGTGAAGACCTCCAAAAGATTAATAATCCATCACCACTTACCACTATCTCTACATGAGATTAGCTTGTATGTTTCAAATCTTAAGATATTATTTCACTCCTCTTGACTTGGCGTGGTGATTTTCAGACATCATCTTATTACTTTAATGAGAGAAATGCTGAAATAGAAAACGCACTGCGACATAAAAAAGTGTTTAGTAAGAAAAAGGATGATCCCTTATTGGTTCCTTTGGATGTTGGTATTGCTATGGTTAAAGCTGGAGGTAAAGGAATACTTTTTCTAACACTAGAGATTATTAATTATGTTAAATATTGATAAATGTTTTTAAAAATTAATATCTATATTCAAGGTTATGCTTACCACACTGAAGTGAACAATGCAAACGCTATGATATCAAAAACGTTCACACAGAGTGAGCTATGTGAGACAGGATCTTTGCAGTCGGTAGAGAAGACCCAAACCTACCCATGTCTTCAGAAGAACAGTCCTTATAAGGAATTTTATACATGGAGGTCTGTATGATTTAAACAGTTTGTCTTGTTTATTATTTGGCATAATTTTAATTAAATTTAAATGTTTTATCAGATCACTTAAATTTTAAGTCACATGTATTGATATTTCAATCTTAATTTTAGCCAAATTTATGTCTGTTGTTTTAAATGTCTTTTAATTAATATTTACTGTTTTAACATTTACTTCATTTTATAATAAGCAAGGTGTGTTTAATAATAAGTTGTACATTGTAATCAAAATTTTAAGTAACAATATTTATAATATTTAGCATGTGCCAATGTAGCAATAGTTATAACCCTATAAAAATAAGATAAAATTAAAATCAAAAGTACTTGATCGAGAAGAGTCGTTAAGAAACTCGATCATTTTTTTTTAACTTTAAAGGTATTGTTTACAGATATTTAATTTTTAATTTTAATTTTTATTGGATGTACAGAGGAGCAGGGGAACCAGAATCATTTCCAGACATTATAATCAAATAATTCACGTTTTTTTTTTTTTTTTTGTTTTGCAATTTAACATTTAGGGTTACGTTGGCCTAATTGCTTTAAAGCTTTTTATTTAAAGTAACTAGCAATCAAGTTGAATACCAAAAGGGCGTAAATACTGTCACATTCACATATATTTAAACCAAGGAGCTCTACCAGACTTTCCCTCTCTGATTTGTTTCGGACACATTCCATCAGTTGCATCATGATGCATACCTTGAACATTATCGCATTGTTCACACTTTTACACTCAGGACCATGTGCAATAATAATTTGGTTTCTCGACTAAATACTGTTTTGACAGTAAAACCTGCTTGCCACGGTATAATATGCCTGTAGTTTTTAAGATCTAGCTTATTATAGTTTTTTGGGAACATACATTCAATATTCAACGATGTATTTAATGGCTAAGTTAACATAGTGAAATCTTGAAACTTGATTTTTATTGATTCGCGAGGTCCCAAGTTGTAAATTGCTCATATAGGTATCTAGCTCATCTTCTGTCCCTCACAATAATTATCGAAATTTTACAATTTAACTTCCACGTGGAAATACTGCTTATATATATTGTATTCTATTTATGAATACTTTATCGCTTTCTACTGTAAACGTAACACCATAGCCCTATGTTGTTATGTTATGTTAATTATTTTTTCTTGTAGATCTGGTATTTAGTACTCGCATGGCTTCTATTATACTCAAGGTTCAAATCTGTCATCAAGCATCCATCAGTGTCTTTCGGACAGCTACACTTCAAACGCAGTCCCTTATTGAGTATAAAGTGTCATTATGGTCCTATACTATAATAAAGTTATACATTTCATGTGGTACAATCATCATCGTCATCATCATCATTTCAGCCGAAAGACTTCCACGTAGGACATAGTCCTCCCCCAAAGGTACAAAGGTATATCCCAACTGGGCCGCGATTACCATGCAAATGTTGAAATGCCCGCCATATTGGTTTGTTATGCGCGTTGCATTTCGAGATCAGACTATGTAATTTATATTTTTCTTTTCGTCGAGTGGCGATGCATTGTTGATCTCTCGGTGGTCGCCACTGTTTATGTATTGCACTGTGCCTACCATCAGGCATAGATTCGTTACTTTATCATGTTACTATATACAAAAGAGTCCTTATAGGTTTCGAGTAACTTTTCATATGGTTTGTAATTTTTTCATTGAAAAAATGACATCGGTATTATTTTCAGTCTAATGCGTTTATCAGAACGCGGTATAATATCATGTATACAGCAACGGACGGGTTCCAAGGCAGTGAGATGTGAGGGCAGCTCGCCTAGAGCCTTGGCGCTCGGCGGCGCGGCACCCGCGTTCATGCTACTAGCCGCGGGCTGTGTGCTGGCCACACTGTTTATGATATTTGAAAGGTAAATCTCCTTAATACGTTTAGAAAATATACTAAAACTTTCGTGCAAACATTTGCTACTTTACAAAACTTACATTTGGTTACATTCAGAGTTGTGTCCATGGAAAGTGGCATTCTCTTAAAACTTTAGAAGTAATCTATTATACTGATATTTGTACACACAAGAGATTGTTTTTGTGTCTCTTTGAAATCGCCAATCTCTGAAACTACCGGTTAGATTTGAAAAATTCATTTTGTATTTTATAGCCTTATTAAGGAATGATAAAGGCTGTTGTTATGGTTGGTATGTTACACCCAAATGTTTTTGTAGGAATGATTGTATCTGACTCGTACCTATCTATGCCTAAGGATGCACAAATCTCATGGTAGGTCACATGCCCGTGTGTTTCGATCATACGGCGCTCAGCATCGATGGTTTCGTTGTTCATAGCTCCTATAAAAAGGTTTTTCGAAAGGCTTTTGAACGCATTGGGCTTCCGGCAATTGTCAACGAAAACTAAATAAATACTTAAAGTAATAAATTCCGTCCACCCGCACTGGCATATCCCAAACGAGAATATGGCGGCTTGGGCTCATAATCACCCCTCATCTCACATATTATCTGGACGTGTCCATTGGTCGACTGTTTGACAGACTTATTAGCGGAAATATGAAATGTGTTTTATTTTCAGGTTAATTTACAAATACAAATCCAGAAACCATACAAAAGGAGGAGTCAATTCAAGAATTTAGTAGTTTATATGAGCAACAATTAAGAACAGACATAAACATTTTTTTATTTAGTTTTATTAATAAATTATCACAAAAGCTGTAGTACAGTTGCTATTAAATACAAAATCATGTAGAATATGTACACTGAATTAATTATTTATTTAGAACTCAAATACATACATACCTACATACGATGAATAACGTTGTTAGGCTTAATTAAAAGCACAACGATTCAATTTACGAGGGGTCTGTTCAAAATAATCTAGTCAATATATAACAATATCTAAGTGAATTAAAATTACCCCGTATGATACGGGTTGATAACGAGATATCGAGTTTGCGAAGCGTGTAACGAACACTTGGTACCGAATTTTACTATTTACATAGTTTGCATACTCGATTTATGTAGTTAAGTTAAAGTTTAACTTTAACTCTTCACTAGATTTACGCGCTAAGTTATACGTATTACGGTTCTTAAGAGGAAACGCCGTCGGCGAAGCATTTGAAGAATTTGTTGAACAGAAAGAAACCTATTGCTGTCGCGCTGCTCCCTAACGACCGAATAATGCGAGAGAGAGACAACTTGTAGCTCGGATTGATTATATCCATGTAAAATAAGCGAAATCAAAATTTAGCAGTCCCTTGTTAATCCACCATCAAATTTTTTTATTATTTATACTAGCCGTGCCTCGTGGTTTTACCGATTATAATTTAAAAGAAATCGCTGATTAATTATTTATAATACATTAGTACAGAAAATATTTTTATCGGACGGCCAGGGTTATGTGTCACACGATTCGTTCGCACCACTACGACTATAATAATGGACCTGAGCCGAGTGTTGAATTACTTTAATTTTCCATTATCTCCCAAATTATGCGACGATATAAAATGCTATAAAGGGCAAAGTTTATCATCATAAAATTGTCTAGACGATGAAGCAACATTCGTTCGTAAAGAATAATATGCCATGCCTAGTAATAATGCTCATAAATCACTTCATTTTCATTAATTCAAATAAATCACAAATTACTTTATTGTGGCTTTTTTATAAGAGATAAGCATATGGTATTTGACTTTTTTTTTTATGTACTAAGGAGCAATATTTTTGTAATACATTGTATTTACTTATCACGAACCATTACGCCAGCACACACGGATAAAACAGTTCGGGTGCGCTGTTCTTTCCGACTTACTTATCAAAAATCAATATTTTGGTTAGCTGAGAGGTATAACCTAATATTGCTTGATACACTATACTATTACTCATGAATCAGGCTATTATATAAAAATAGAATTTTTCAAAAGTGACAGTTAGTTCCAGAGATTAGCGTATTTAAACAAACAAACAAAAAACTCTTCCGCTTTATTAAATTATTATAGATTTGTCAAATTTATTTGCTGTATGTCTGACAACTGGGTCATTTTAGAAGGCTCCTAATTCTTATAATAATTAATATATAGAAAAAATCAAAACACAGAGATATAGCAGTAGTATATAATGTATATGGTATAAACATATTTCTATGGAAAAATTTCGTGTAAAAAAATAAAACACAATCCATCACAAAGGCGTTAAATTTTAAATCGTCAATCTTTCTAATCAATCGATACGTTTCAATTCTACAGATAATTATTTTCATAGAAGTTGATATAAAATGTGGACGGATGCCAAAGCCTCAGTGAATATCGTTAGCACAAAATATCTATCATATACTCGTACTCGTATTTATTAAATCCATAATCTCGTATAGCTTTCGTTTCAGCGGCCCCGGTTTTAATAGGATTTATCAGATTGCTGTCATTTGTTTTTGCTATCGTTAGCTTTACATTTTTTAAATAAATTTTGTTGATATTTGATTTAGATTATGTAAGGTTTGGTACTGGTGATGTTATTACGCGATATCCCTTTCAGAATAAACGCAATGTATCGCGTAATGGAAGGCGTAATTTGTTGGGTTCACTTGGTATCTAATATTAAAGAATATCATGCTTTTTGGCAATTCAGTTATAATCCTTAACATTAGTATTAACAAAAAAAAAATGCTCGGCATAAGCTTTTGTAGGTAACTCCTCTATATTTCGTATTTCGACCTTTTTTGTGGTTCCATTTTCACAAAAGGAACCTAATTGATAATGCTTTGTACCTTGAATAATGTTTCTACCTTTCATCTTCTTTATATTTAGTGGCAACTGTGTGCTTCCACAATTCTGCCAACGTCACGTTCAACGTCAACGTCACGTTCAACATCATCATATTTTTGCAATCTTCAGAGATAGCCCTAACAAGTGGCTCTCGCCTCGTTCTCGAGTCGGTGTAAATTTTTTGGTCCAAGGGAAAAGACACGAGGTAAGAGGCAAGTGAATCCAAAACAGTTTTGAGAGTGTGGATAATTGGCGCTCTTGCAGGTCTTCCGCTAGCCAAGAGTCGTGCTCACAAGTACGCGGTGTGCTCACAAGAGTATGTCTAAACCCATTCCAACCATTATTTTATTTTTGTCAGTTCAAGTACATCTCAGTTAGTTATGCCCTAATGCGTTACTGATTTGATTTCCTATAAAAATTGATTTGATTTGTGAAGAAATTTTAATCGATTCAACACATTGATAAGTATTTTAATTTTGCTCAACATATTTGTTTTATAAACATAGCATGGCATATCATAGTTTTTGAAGAAATGAAATGAAATAATTATTTGCGCAATTTAGGCTCAGTGGTAGTTTGTACGACTTCGCGTCGATTGACGTGAGGTCGAATCCCTGCAATGATCCTAAGCTTTCAGTAAAGAAAAACATCGTGAAGAAACCATAGCTTTTAGTAGGGCTTTTTCTAATGCCCGCCTGGCCAGCTACCACCCTTAAGTTGAAAATCTGTCGCCAAGCACCATTAGGTGTGTTCCGATGACTGTACTTGAAAGCCTGTCTTCCACTAGATTTAGCGTGTTATCATCTTGGGCTACATCGTCACATAACATCAAGTGAGATTGTGGCCACAACGCCAAAAACGTATGACGATAAAAAATACCCAGGCGTTTAAATGTCCAATGTTTTATGTATTAAAATAAACCATTTATACTACGCTAAATTTATTTATTATTTGGCAACATCAGTCAAGCACCGACACCATTTTGTGTCACTCGGAACGAGACGCCAGTACTAGTTATTGCATCTCCGTTCGCAGAGTGTTTATTCACATAGTAGTATAAATGGCTTATTTTAATACACAAAACATTGGTCATTTAAATGCCTGTTTTATTATCGTTATAGGTTTTGGCGTAGTGTCAACAAACTTTTTTTTTAACGCTGGGAAATCCTACATGGATCCAGCCTCTCGCTCGGGGAGCAAGAGGGGTAGGTATGTCAGACTCCTACCGACTAAAACCCAGCGGTGTACCATCGGCCGCCAAAGTGGGGCGAAACGGGGTCGCGATAGCATTCACCGCGTGGTGGCCACAATCTCATAATCCAATCTAACAAAAGCATCTCTAAGTCTGCATATTGTGACGGGCAACTACGGAACCCTACACTGCGCGTGGCCCGACACGCACTTCGCAATTTTTTTACATAATATGTGTTATGGTTTCACGTTTGTTAAATTTATTTGGCCAACACACCCATGTGTAAAGAATGTTATTAATAAATCGATCGCCGTTTTTAACATTTAGATGACCGAGGAGGTGAAAAATTCATTCGCGCGATCTCTTAGAATTTCTTGCAAATTGTGTATCTTCCTTTTAAAATATGGGATGTTATATCGATAGCTTAAGCCTTACTATTGACTATTTGATAGTGCAAAATTTATCAATAAATAGGTACTGAACAAAAAAAAACATCCTTTCTTTAGTTAGAAGATGTTTTTTAATGTGTCGCAAACAAATCAAGTAAAACGTTACTTCGGGGAAAGAGCAAACGCAGTTTCAAGTGATTTCCCATGTGACTGGGAAAGGTTAGGTCACGTCATTGGAAGCTAATTTTGCTTATGTTGAATTATATGTATTTTACCTGCGGGCGTAAGGGACATGTAGGCTAGAAAAAATATAATTCAGCCCACGTACGTACATACTGATATGTCACTGACATCTTTCCCAAGAAGTTGTGGATTTATTATAGATCAGCTGCGCCGGCGGTTTCGCTCGCTTGTACTACAGAATTCCGCTGGTATTTACATGACAGTCGCCCGCCGGTTAAAAACGCTTATTTTTTGGAATCCTAATTATTTTTCTAAAATAAAAATTGCTTACTTTACTTCCTATAAAATCAGCTATCTGTCAGTAAAAGTTGGTCCAACCGTTTCCGAGATTAGCCGAAACAAACAGAAAGACAAAAATTGTAATAATTGTTTTTTAATTATAATTACTGTATATACCTTCACACGCATTTAGTAAAAAGCTGTTATTTTGACATTACAAACAGACACTTAAATTTTATTTATTTGTATAGATATAAAAACTGCTAGAATATTAAAATAAAATTAATTTAACAGAATATTATTAGACAAGATAAGTAGACAAGTACCTAATGGGATATCCAATAAGCAAAATTTCAAGAATCATGCTATTTTAAAGCATCTTAGGGGTGAGTTTTCAAAAATATTTCCTTGGTTGGGAACCTACTTTATACAAGGAAATCCTATATATATATATTTAATGCCTTTTAACCTCGAACTTAAGTTATGAAGTATAACTGCTTAAATATACAGATAAATACTTGGCGATAGATTACCTACTTGAAGGTAGCTTTTTTTTTCGAACTGACTATACTATTAGCCTTAGAGGCGCTAGAGCCTTTACGGCTCTTACAGCTTTACCGGGCTTGGGGGCGAGCGCTTAAGGCACTCAGTCACGTTTGCTTTGCTACAACATCCGAGGGTGCCAAAGTGGTCGAACTTCGGCTCGGACTGTTGCGCGTATGCAAATAAGTCGCGATCTGGCAAATTCCCTATCATTCGATCTAAACTAACTATACATATATACATGTTTCTTCCCCCTGGGAGGAAGGAAGGAACATGTGTATGTGTGTTTAGTGGTCGGAAATTTTTTGTCTAAATAACTAGGCAAAAAAAGAAAAAAAAGGCCCTTTACAGAACCTATGTATCTATGTGGTGTGTATGTGTGTATAATGTAGTGTCATGTGTGTCTGTGAGAGCTAGTGAATGTAGAGTCACTGTATCGCGCGACCGGTTGCTTGGCTCAAGGGGTCCATACCGCTGGATCGGACCTAGCTTGAAGGTGGCATCCAATGTGAATCCTAGGACGCAACTTCATTAATACAATAGCCATATTCATAGTATTCATTGCTTTAACATCTTAGTTAACCCAAACAAGTATAATCCTAACTCTTAACTATATGAAATTAAGGCCATAATTGTCCACATCGCGTTTAGATTATAACAGACATCAGATTACAGTGATCAGCAAACATCTGGTGGACTGCTCGCAAACTTTAAATTTCAATTACATAAAGAAAAATAATATCTGGGCAAAGAAACATTCGTAAAGTATCTCTACTCATAAAAATAACAAAACAATACTCATTAGCAAAATGAAAAGCATCTCGTCAGGACAAGAGAATAAGAACTTTCCCCCTAATAAAGAATTTTTATGGCTGCCGACCGACACAGTAAGAAATTTTGTAATAAAACGAAACCGTATTATTATTGGAGGTCTGTGTTATTCCTTTTGGGCAAATTATTTTAAACATGAATACAGAGATTAACGAGTTTTTGTATTATTTTCTTATGAAAATATCTTTCAAACAACTGGGGATTTGCAAAATTGTATAACTTTTTATACAGCGTAATAACAAAACAACAATTTAAAACGTATAATATATGGCTTCGTATTTCCAAATTGAGTAAGTAAGTTTTAACATAAGGCGAAAATATTTTAGAGAAATTACTACTAAATAATTTTAGAATCACGTTTTACACATAAAAATCAGCAAGGAATATATAAAACAAATTACGAGATCACGCTTTTGACATGAAAATTGAATAACTGATCAATGCACAGCGCAAACTATTTGGGCTAGACCATTAAAATTTGAATTCGATTTCCTTTTACTTTTTTTTTTTTTTTTTCGATCTGACTATACTGTTAGCCTTAGGGGCCCTGGAGCCTTTACGGCTTTTACAGCTTTACCGGGCTTGGGGGCGAGCGCTTAGGGCACTCGGCCACGAAAGTTAAGCAACAACATCCGAAGGTGCCAAAGTGGCCGAACCTCGGCTCGGACTGTTGCGCGTATGCAATTAAGTCGCGATCTGACTAAATCCCTATCATTCGATCTAAACTAACTATACATATATACATGTTTCTGCCCCCTGGGAGGAGGGAAGGAATATGTGTATGTGTATTTAGTGGTCTGAAATTTTTTGTCTAATCTAACTAGGCAAAAAAAGAAAAAAAAAGGTCCTTATGGAACTTAAGTTTTTTTATCGTCATAGGTTTGGCGTTGTGGCCATAATCACACCTAATATTAAGTGACAATGTGGCCCAAGATGATAAGCGTAGTTGGAGGACTGAATCTCAAGTGCAGCTGCCGGAATACACCTATAGGTGCTTGCCAACAGATTTTCAACTTGAGGTTGGTAGCTAGCTAGCCGATATTAGAAAAAGTTCTACCACCATGCTATGGTTTCCTCACGATGTTTTCCTTCATCTTTTGCTTGCTTCAAAGGTAATGGTATCAAGTGTAGCTGCCGGCACTCACCTACTTGTGCTTGGCGATATATTTCTCAGTTAAGGTTAACCAGCATTCACCGCTATTCACACACTCTCGGGACGCTACCAATAAACATCCACAGTTTAAATTGCGGACTCTGTATTTATTTTATTTATAGTGATGATTAATACTTAATAGATTACATTACCAACTTTTGAATTATGTTTTAGAGAATGGTAGTAATTCATATGTTTATTAAAAGACCATAATGACGAGGCAGTTTCGATGCTGTTGGGATACATCGACCAAGGAAAGTGTTGTTTCACGCTAGTACCGAAATACGCCGATACAATGAATCACATTATAACTTTTGACCATAAATGCTTTACATAAAGCGCGAGATCGAAAGTCAATGTAATGTTATTGTAGATAACACGAACTTTTTATTCATAATAAAGTTCTCAGTAAACTTCATCTGTTTTCGGGACATGTACGCGGTCTGCCATTAGTTATATCCAGATCTTCGTCTCATAATCCTGAGAGAGCAAGCGGACCCATCACATATATTACGATTATCCTCGGCTTTCGAGCACTGGAGCCTTACTATGACGTGACTGAATGATAAGAATGATAAAACAGAGTCGACACTTTTCTCTTGCAGGTACGTTTTCCTATTTAGATTAATGATTGTGCTTACCTACCTACATATTTATATTACTTATTTCTGAAGTGGAAACTAAAGGAAAGAAGAAAGAACGAAGAATCAAAGCATAATCAAATGAAATTATCGTGTTTAGAAAATCCTCTAAATTATATCCTTAATTAAATATAATAAGCATTATCATTAGAATACAATATTCAGTAGTTATTGGCGCCTATGGCTTTTAGTTACCCACCAATAACCAATTAAAGGCTTGTTTTGTTATACCCATGGGTAATGAAATGCCGTTATATTTCACGTAAACAATCTATTCGTACTCTAAAATCCAATTTAAACAAACTCACAAATCGCACTTTGAATATTCTTGCAATTTCTCCCTCTATGGTCCTATTGAAAATGTCTTCATTTATATCCCTTGTTGTTTTCCCTTTCAAAAATTGAACTGTCCTGGCTCTATTTTTCAGACTGACTACACTGTTAGCCATAAGGGCCCTAAAGCCTCAGACGACTTTTACAATTTCACCAGGCTTGGGGGCGAGCGCTTATGGCACTTAGCGCTGTCGTGGCACGAGATACGGCTCGCTTATATACCTAAATAAGATGATCAGAAAATCACTAGAAGGTACTTGAACTTTTAAACACGTCGTAAACAACTTAGGTCATCGTTTTGAAAAAAATGCGAACTGGCGATTTTTTTCTGTTTTTACTCAGACTGTAACACAGTATTTACTTAAATAGTTTCAAATAGTATGAAATATTTCTTTTTCTGGACTCTCTATCTGGTCAGACTTTGCCCTTGGAGGCCTCCCGGTAGATTAATGGAATAAAACTTAACTTACCAATAGTAATATTTGATACTCTGGACTACTATTCTAAGTTTGAGCTGCTGGTAGAAGTTGTCGCCATTCGCATGGTTGATCGGTAGACAGACATATTATAATCTATGAAAATTGATAATTGTTTCATCATACTTCTATATCGTTGCCAGAAAATTAAGTGTGTCACAATTTATTACTTAAAATAATCACGATGTACTGTATACTTTGTTTAATTTAAAACATTACCTAACTACCAGTTCATATTTATTAGTCGGAAGTTTTATTTCTTGAACTATCACTTCGTTGCTGACAACGATTTAATAAAGTAAAATTTCAATATACCAACAATACAACATGTCGCTTCTGCGTTAAATTTAATCCAGAAACATGACTGGGCCGCAACTTTATGAAAAATGGACGGAATAATATTTACGATTTTCAATGTCCAAATGTGGGCTTCACGGCTTTTCTTGGGCCCCGTCCATGAATACAAATATAATTGTGATTTTAAGAGGAGTGAATGTTAAGTGGCTTAAATAAACAACTTGAAGGAAAACACTAAATTGCTTTTAACACAATGAGATTAAGAGAACAAAATTACATCACTAACAATTATATTACGTCCTTTGTACTCGTATGCTACAAAATTTCACAAACCGAGAAAATGACATATTTGAGTTTTTTTTTAAGAATAGCTAGGCATATTGTCTGTACTGTCCCTGATAGTAAGCACAGTACAATCCAAATACAACGGCGACCACCGAGAGATCGATTACCGATGTCATAAAAAGGAGGGAACACATTAGCCGGGAGATGGTTCCACAGTTACACGGTACGACAAAGATAAGACATAGAGAACTTTTTAGTTCGTGCCGAGATGGAGGTTATCGTGAAACTGTGATTCCGAAGCCCAGCGCATGTGGTTCTGTTGTGGAAAGGAGAGGAAAGAATAAGATTGAAAAGCTCTTCAGAACACTCACAATGATACAGGCGGTAGAACACGCAAATAATAATTTGAAATATAATTAAAGCAAAAATATAAAAATGTTGCCCTTTGAGTGTTTTTAACTTTCAACATACTCACGCAAACTCATATTATACTCCAGTAGCAAGTCGTAAAAATCTGTGAAATATTGATCCTATGTTTAGAGGTTAGCGTCTCACACATCCCGGAATTTTAAATGGTTTTTAACTGTTTACATATCAGCTTTAGATGAAAGAATGTCACCAGATTTTAAATGACGATGTTAAGCTTAAATAGGAAACATTCTTTGGGGCTTCTGGCGATAAATTTTCAACTCGGGAGTGGTAACACTAAAAATGCCTTACCTCCATCCTGATTTCATTACAGCGCTTAGCGTACAGTAATGCGATTAGTAACACCTTTATTGATGAAGAAAAATGATATAAGTTTTTTTTATACTACAAATGTGGCAAACAAGCATACAGCCCGCCTGATGGTAGGCGGCTACCGTAGCCTATGGACGCTTGCATCAGCAAATACATCACTAGCGCGTAGCCGACCTTGAACCCCCCTACCACATTGAGCTCTGAAAACCCTACTTACCGCAGGAATACAACACAAGGTTATTTGGCTGCGATCTTCTGTAGGGTGGAGGTATTCCACCAGCCGAGCTGCCCCAAGTAGAGTGAAATCTCCAAAGAAATTTCTTTTTGCCCTACCTCTCTTTGAACCCGACCTTCCCCAAGGAGCTCTGGAAACCCTACTCACCGCAGGAACACAACACTAGGTCATTTGGCTGCGATCTTCTGTAGGGTGGAGGTATTCCACCAGCCGGGCTGCCCCAAGTAGAGAGAAATCTCCATAGATATTTAAATATATGTAGTAGTGTGAAGTATAAATTTCTCTGCATTTGTAATTGGTAATATATTTATTTTGCAAATACAAGGAAAACTTACAGCTAAAACAATATAAAATAACATAATAAAAAAACATAGACAATAATAATAGAAGAGAAGTTATAATTGGTTGAAAGAACAAATACAGAATTAAAATTGCATAAATATTGTAGATCTTAGTTTATGTTTAAGTTCGGATGCGGTAGTTTTAAACAAGTCTAAACTTTTTCGAGTGAGTTGAGTTGTAAACAATTATTTCGTCGGCAATTGGTGTTAACCGATGACACGTGTGGGAATTCGCAAATCAATGCGAGTTTCAATTACGGCTCCAATGCATTTTGAAAGAAATATTGGGACATGCGTAATATGTGCGTAAACCCGTAAATTCCCTCATGAAGCGGTCTTCGCTCAGCAATGAAATCTACACTAATGTAACTATTTATATGTAAATGAACAATTACAATTTCCACTATGAAACCGATTTAGTAAATATAATAATAAACCAATTTCCATGGCCTCAGTATCTACAAACGCATAAATCGTTCCTAGACAGCAGGAACAAAAATTTATGTGCCAGCCTGTGCCAGGGACCGCCTTACTTTGACACGAGTTCCAGTTCAAACGTTAAAGCGAATAAGCCACTAAAATTTTATTTTGTTTTCTATTTTGGTCACAATCATATACAACTTTATTGTGTATAAAAATAAATATATTATAATAAAAGACACTCAAATGACTCCCACTGGTTGTGACATCATAGCTCATTAATCATGCTACCACTCGTATTATGTAATAAATAGGTCGGAAGCTCATTCATGAAGTCTAAGCCCAGTGAAGATGTAAAAGACGTCTGTGGCTTCGGGACCCTTACGGCTACCAGTTTAATCAGATCGAAAAACAAAACATGTAGGTTTTAGGTCCCCCGTCCAATCCTCCGGAAAGGAAGCCTCGAGCCTGCTACTTGCACGACAGAGTAACTCTACCATTAACTAGTACAACAAACATCACTCTGTACACCCACACAGTAAGTATATAGGTTCTGTAAGGGACCTTCTTGATATTTTTATACTAGCTGTGCCCGCGGCTCCGCTCGCGTAGACTACTAAAAAAACTTCTTTTTTTTTTGTGCGGAACCACAATTTTTTTTTTTAAATAAAAGTAGCCTAAGATATTTTTTATAACATCAGCTATCTTTCAGTGAAAGTCCCATCAAAATCGGTCCAACGGTTTCGGAGATAACCCGGAACGAAAAGTTACACAAAAAAAAAAAAAGCGTATATACTTTCATATAAAAATGTGTTATTCTGATATTACAAACAGACACTTCAATTTTATTATATGTATAGACAAGCTTAGAAAAAATAGGCAGACAAAAGAAATACATAATGTATACATACCTATTTTTAAATAAGAATAGTTAGATATATCGCGGAATTACACGCATGGCAACTGCCCAGGGAGAAGTTTGACCACTTTGATACCCTTGCGCTTGTTGCCATTTTGGCTGAGTGCTTTTTGAGCTCACTACTACAAAATTCAAAACAACAGCGCTGGTAAGTTCGAAAATTAACAATTAATTATTTTGTTGATGTAATCTATTTGAACTATATTAAAGTACCTTATTATTCTAATCAATCGAATGGTTTTGTTTTTTAAATATAATATTATAATTTAATTATCATTTTATTGTATATCTACCAAGCGCTTGTGACTTGGACTACAGCGGGTAACCCAAAACTTTACTATTGATGTTATAATATGAAGAAGAAAGGTCATAGTGGCTTAGAGTCAACTGCGACTTCAAATTGAGTATTTTGACATTCCGTATTTGTACTTTATATACCAATGTTTCTTGCTATAGTAATAGTTTGCGATCATAAATTAATTAAAACGACTTTTAACAACCGTTTATTGCAAAATTATAAGGAATATTTAGCAGGGCTTATTTTTGGTTTCACCTTTATTTATGACAATTCGATATAGTACGATAGGCTTACCATACGCTTAGGCGTATACCGAGATCTTATAGTGTATATCCATCCAGTAATTAAGTGGGGTGATAGTGATCTATACCTGACTGGGTCTTGACCACCATTCACATGGGTGATAAATCCCTCACAATGACTATTTTCATTTCAATTTTTTTTACCTATTCTCGCTCGGCCCGTTGTCTGTACTGCCCCTGATGGTAAGAATAGTACAATCCAAATACAAAGGCGACCACCGAGAGGTCGAAATCCGTCGGCGATCGTCGCTGTCATACCGGCTTGCTTAAATATCTCTTCACGTTACGCTTGAAGGACCAAATGTCATAAGAAGAAGGGAGGGAACACATTGGCCGGGAGATGGTTCCACAGTTTCACGGTACGACATAAAGAACTTTTTAGTTCGTACCAAGATGGGGGTTATCGTAAAACTGTGATTCCGAAGCCCAGCGCGTGATAAACCCCTCACAATGACTATTTTCATTTCATTTTTTTTTACCTATTCTCGCTCGTGGTTCTGTTGTGGAAAGGAGAGGAGGGAATTCGATTGAACGGCTAATTGAACTTCAGAATACTCACCGAAGCTGAACCTTCCGTCTCTGCAACCTGTCCAGAGTATTGAGGTACTTTCGCAGAGGTGCGAACAGTATTCCATACACTGCCTAACTTGTGTCTTGTAAAGAAGGTATAATGGTATTTTCAGAAGTCTATACATATAGTGCCTAAATATCTTTAAATAATCATACAGATGCTGGTTCTTGATTTCCTTCAACCCAATTCTCCTTAACGTGATCAAACTGGTAAATATGCATTCACTTTTCAAACGACAGTAAAAAGTGGTTTTATGTAGTCATAAGTCCAACCTTTATTTTTATGTTATCCTCATAAATTTATACTTACATTTATTCCGTTTATGACTTGGTTTGAGGTGTGGTTACTTAGCAGAATAGGAGGTCGTGTTTCAAGTTCAAATATGTTATTAGCGATAATAGGAAAGTTATACGATATATGAACGCGTGTACACACATAGCGTCGATCGACGTGAGTTGGAATCTTTACAATGAGCCTGAGCTTTCAGTGAAGGAAAACATCGTTATGAAACCACAGGATGGTTATAGGGCCTTTTTTAATCACCGCCTGGCTAGCTACGTACTTTAGTTAAAATAATCAAATAAATTGAGGCACTGTCTGAAATTGTTTTAAAATGTACCTATCCTATTAAAGCTAAAACGATTTAAATCATGTCGGGCAGCAGAACGGCCATCGATTACGCAGCTAAGCGATGAAGCCATAAATCTTTAAAGGAGACTACGTACTTTTTGTCGACTATACTATCTTTCTTAGTGACTATTTCAAATGCGGATAATGGATTAAATGATGAGAAACCGTTTAACTTTATAGATTTTGATAATTATTTTATGTATGCAATTTAACTACTACGAATTTAACAAGAAATAAACAGGCGTGAATTCGTACATCAGTTTCGTAAAATATTTCAATTGATGCTTACTTTTTTATATAGTAACACGGTATAGTGAAGTGCACTGTGTCTGATGAAGAAAAATACAATTAAAAAATGACCACCAAGAGATCGGCAATATATCACCGATCGTCGGTCGTCGGTCGTCGGCCTGTAAACTACTTGTTATATTACTGTCATCACCATCTGTTAAATCGACGTAAGATCTTCTATGGTTTTTTTTTTGTACCAGCTCATCTATACTTAATATAATAAAGCGGATTGTTTGTTTGTTTAAACACGCTAATCTCTGAAACTATCGGTTGGATTCGAAAAATTATTTTAATACATGATATCCAGATTTACAAGGAATAGTATAGGTTATCTAGTATTAGGCTATACCTCTGAGCTAACCTTAAATATTGATTTTTGTGAAGTAAGTCGGAAGAAATAGCGCCTTCTGTTTTATCCGCGTGCTCTGGTGTAATTACTAACCATTAGGTTAGTGATACGTAAATACAATGTTCTGCAAAAATATTGCGCATTAGTACATCTAAAAAAGTCTGCAATACTATATGCCCATATCTTATATACTAAGAAAGGGAAACTACGTAGAGTCTTCTCGTCATCCATACCGCAATGTTTGAAAACGAAAGTTTTCAATCAGTGCGTCCTACCCGTAATGACCTACGGAGCTGAGACGTGGACACTCACGGTAGGGCTGGTCCACCAGTTTTAAAGTCACTCAGCGTGCTATGGAAAGAGCTATGCTCGGAGTTTCTCTGAAGGATAGGATTCGTAACGAATACATCCGACAGAGAACCAAGTTATCGACATAGCTCAAAGAATTAGCAAGCTGAAGTGGCAGTGGGCCGGCCATATCTCGCGAAGAAACGACAACCGCTGGGGTAAACGGGTTCTTGAGTGGAGACCGCGACTCGGCAAACGTAGTGTAGGAAGGCTAGATGGGATGACGATCTGCGAAAGACTGCAGGCAGATGCTGGATGCGGACAGCTGAAGACAGGGTGCTATGGCGCTCATTAGGGGAGGCCTATGTCCAGCAGTGGACTAATATAGGTTGATGATGATGATATCTTATATATAAGCCACAATAAGGTATTTTGTGATAAAATTTATGAATTTATTTATTGAAAATCGAAAACTGATTTATGACCATTATTATAAAGCAAGGCATATTAATAAATTATTACAATTAAAAGTTACTTCATCATCAAGACAATTTTATAAAGATAAACTTGCCCTTTATATCATGTTATTTGGACGAGTAGTTTGGGAAATCAAGTAAAATTAAAATAATTTAACACTCGGCTCGGGTCTAAGACTATGGGTGTAGTGGCGCGAACGAGCCGTGTGAGTTGTGACGCATAACCCTGGCCGCCCGACACAAATATTGTCCATACAGAAGTATTGTAATCATCAATCAGCGAGTTCCTTTAAATTATTCGTGGCTGAAACCGCGGGGCACATCTAGTTAAACTGATATGTTCCTAGTAACGTTCCAAGATTTCCCATTACAAGAATGTTTTCTTAAACACTTTTTTGAACCAAGAACATCAGCACACTTCTTAATTGATTTAAACAAACATATAACGAAATTAATATTGATGATACTGACGTTGACATCTTTCATAGCTGTTTCTGAAAGGAGACAGGTATTCCTAGTGCTAGATTTACGCCTAGGCCCGTGAGGCCCAGGCTAAATATCTGAAAACTCTATTCTCCGATTGCCAAAATCGGCAGAATTTTCGGTGATTGTTTGATAATGTATTCGTTATTGATTGGCACCATTTTCATATTTTTACATTTCCCTTTTTGAATCTTTTCCAAGATTGTTGCTTTTGTTACTGCAAACTTTGCACTGATTGTTTTTGTTATGGTTGTGCTGTCATATTATCTATACTAGTATTATGAAGATAAAGAGCATGATTGTATTAACGCGACAATCTGTAGCTAGAACTAATAGTTTTAAAAATTATTTTGTCATTTCATAGCCTTTATGTACGAAAGTTATATAACCATGTTACGACCATAAGGAGGTGAACAGTAACCACGAATGTCACGAAATTTGGCAAGCTTTTCGCAAGTACGGTAAGTGAGGACAGGACAACGATATCATACAGGAGTGCAATGACGGTGACGCGGTAAAAAATTGGTCGAATTTATTTAACACGGATGAAACACGATACTTTTCTAACTTGTAGGTTATTGTTATGATACGATATTTTGTACATGTTTCGTTGACGTAATAATATATAAATTAATTGAATTGAAGCACTTACTTAACCATTGTCGGTTTAGGAGCCTGAACTAATGTTGTCGCTAGGTATAAATCAAGTTAAACTTCAACTTACGATATTATATTATATGAAAGGAAACATTGTAATGATTGATTATCAATCATTTTTATTTTTTAATTATATATATTTATTTTACCTTAGGTATTTTGTTATTTCTTCATTTTTATGTGTTTCGTTGGGTTTCCGAAGGTATGTTTTGGTCGTTCATTATTTAGGAATTGTATGATAAACTTCTTTTTCATTATCCGAGGCTGTTTAAAGAGATGTCCTATAAATAAGGAGCTCGTATTCACAGATAGTATTGAATGGTTGGAAGAATCTTTTGAATTTATAGATTTGAACGAGACTGAGAAAAGGAATTTGAAAGATTTTCGGACTGATCGATCAGCAGTCTGGACGTAAAGGCTTTCAAATATTAAGAGTACCATGGAATTTAATTATAATGTATTTTTGAAGTAAAACTTCTTTAGGCGCGACTAGGAGGTAACTGGACGACAATGTAACGAAAGTCCATTACGGCAATATATGCAACGAAAGTCCGTTACGGCATTGAAGTAAAACTTTTAGGCGCGACTATTATTAACGTATTATATCTTATCACGGATGGTGGTGATCGTCGGGATGGTGGTAACCATCAGGGTGGCGGTGACCGTTGGGATGGTGGTGTCCGTGGGGATGGTGATGACCTTGGGGATGGTGGTGACCGTCGGGATGGTGGTGACCGTCGGGATGGTGGTGACCGTCGGGATGGTGGTGACCGTCGGGGTGGCGGTGACCATTTAAGTTTTACTTCAATCTCGTGTGACGGTTTCACGCTTTTACATTTTTTGATTTATAAGACGGTTTGAACTATCAATCTAAAAATGTCCCGTCTTCATTTGATACTGCAAAAGACTCCTCGCATTGTAATCGGTATTCGAAGGATTTTAAACTATTCACCCAAAAATTGTCAAGAGCCAAGAATGATTATTAAACTAAAGGTCTTCCTTTCGTCCACCAGTCGCCAGCTCTTGCTGGCGGACGCATTCATTCAAGCTGGCTTGGCGATGCAGTCATAGAAATGGGAGCGGAATGGATATCTGATGTTTGTTTGCCAAATTCTGTACACAAACAAACTTCTCAAGACAGAATTTTATAAGCTGCTCTGGTTCGGTTAGATACTCCACGTGGACTATTTTTACTACAAGCCCGGTGAAGCCGGTAAAATCCCGCAAAGGCTCCAGTGTCCCTAAGGCTAATAGAATAGTCAGATCGAAAAAAAAAAACTTTTTTTACTATTGAAGGTCAAGTTTAATTATTAGACTATAACATTAAGGTACTCCGTAATTTGTAACTTAATTTAATGTATAATACTACGGAATATATGTAAGAATATTTTAATTATTAATTTTGTAATTTAAATTTATTCAATTGTTCGCATGAACAACAACACCCGTGTTGTTTCGTCATTTATTAGTTTGTATATTAACTGCTTAATTACCTATTCTAATAACAAACAAGTTCGTTATCCGAAACATTGTTTGTTTAAACTATAAACAAATTTGAAAGGTATTGTTTTGTCTACATTGATTTGTTTTGTCTGTATTTATTTACGACTAGCGCTGCCTCGCGGCTCTTGACGCGTTCATTGCGTGGTAAAAAATTGCGTCTCGTAATTTTATTATTATTCATACTGTTGACAATTTTAATAGCCCCTCAGTAAAGGAATTAATATAAGCTTTCCGTGTACAAAATTTCATGAAAATCGGTCAAGCCGGTATTGAGCTAAATCTGGAAATACAAACAGACAGCAATAACTTAATTTTAAAATATTGAATGTTCACCCGATTATGTTGAAAGCTTATACATGGGAAATTTATTTTATTCGTTAATGATAGACTATATGACATGAAAATTGTTAATAAACTTTTAAAAATCATACAATATTGTAAAATTAAAATTACAAGATGAAAATATTTACTGTATAATTAACGCGTTTAATAATGAAATTGTTGGTGTAATTATTCGATACGAGGTATTTTCATCCTTATGCTTATACATAAAATTATAGTTCATATCATAAAGAACTAAAAAGTGAAAAATAATCCATCAATATAACGATTTTGTTCAACAACGATACGTGTTCCACAGCTTCATATGAAATAAATATTTGAATTGGGTTTACATATATTTTTTAATAACTGGAAAGATCATACGAGTATATAAGTTTTATAACAAAATTATTTTTAGTATTTTTTTCGCTATTATTAAAAAAATATATCAATATAAAAATACTTTTTTCAATCCAGCATCGAAAACGCACCGCTCATACCCGAACAAATCCAAGCGCTTTTGACGTCACAATGTTAATTTCTACTCATTGTGTAGTACAGCTGATACAGTGTTTTCACTTTTAATCGATGAAATTCCTTAACATTATGTCGTCACAAACCTGGCAACCAATCGTGACGCGTTCGTAGTCATGTGATTCTTTTTTTAAATGTTATCAATTTTCAATTGTTTATAATTAATAAAAAAAAAAACATATATATTAATAGTTTTTACAATTGACTATTCATATAATTTTTTTCTCAAAATCCTAATAGGTTTAGGAATATTATATATAAAAAATATTATAATAAAAGAAAAACGTGAGGTTCCTTGATTTCTAAATTTTAGTAATGGTGGTCATTCATAACTCTAGTGTGATTATTAAAATATAATAGGTTTGATTGCGGTTATAAGCTAAACCTATAACATAAATAAACGACAACAATAATTTCACCAAAAGCATCATTGGAACATTCGTAGTCCTATTGATCAATACTTTGCCCGAATAAGCTAATACTGAAATATTTTCACTTCAAAACTTGTTGCAAACTAAGTTGTAGTTAATTATCAGTAAATGTACAAAATATTCTGCTTAAAATCTCCTAGAAATTTCCAACTCCGCTCTCCCGAAAACAGCCAGCACTCGTGTCCCCTTATGTTGTCAGAACTGATTTGGTTTTAAAATGAATACCCTTGTGTTAACAGTAGGGCTACGAACCGTCCCGCGAAAGCCGGGACATCACGTTTCCAAACTTATATAAAAATTGCTCTCTAAAAAAATTCTTTCAGAATACTAATTATCCTAAGACATACTGTGTGTTTAAGGCGCTTTACATATCATAATGGATTTTTTAGAATTTCTTTATATCGCCGATACTAAAAAAATACCGGTTAATCTATAGATATCATCACACTACCTGCCTATTTATATACTGGCAAGGCAAAATGACGTCACTGTGATTGATGGTAAGCACAGTACAATCCAAAAAGAACGGCCACCACCGAGAGATCGATCCTTTGCTGGTCACCGCTTACATGCCGGTCTGCCAGCCTTTTGGCAGCTGCATATTGCACACTGGCTGATACCAAAACACGACAAACCAAAACAGATTCATTTTGACGGGTTTACCACAATGCGTATGGTGCTGGCGACCCTGTTTATCGTTATAGGTTATGCGTAGTGGCCACAATCTCACCTGATGTTAACTGACCATGTGGCCCAACATGATAACACGCTAAACCTAGTGGAAAACTGGCTCTCAAGTGCAGCTGCCGGAACACACCTATTGGTGCTTGGCGACAGATTTTCAACTTGCAGGTGGTAGCTAGCCAGGCGGGCATTAGAAACAGCCCTACCACCATGCTATGATTTCCTCGCGATGTTTTACTTCACCGAAAGCTCAGGCTCATTGCAGGTATTCGAACCCACATCAATCGACGCGAAGTCGTACACGCTACCACTGAGCCATTATTGCTATAGATTTCTCCCACCTCACTCCCTTTTGGTATAGTCAGAACAAATTATCTATCACCATTACTGCTTTTATCAGTTCAGTTTAGCTTTCCGTGCATCGGTGCCATTTCCTAGCGCTTCTAACTTTTTATATAATTATCATAAGTCGGTCTTGGCAACCCTGCTTCTGCTTCCACAAATATACATACATATATAAATCACGCCTCTTTCCCAACGGGGTAGGCACAGACTACGTCCTTCCACTTGCTACGATCCTGATATACATCTTTCGCTCCTCAATATTCATCAATCTTTTCATGCATGCTCGTCGGTTCAGAGTACTCTTGACCTGACCTTTCTTCAAAATGTCCCCGATTTGATCGTGGAACTTTCGTCTAGGCCTTCCTCTTCCAACCTTCCCAATTACACTCATAAATAATCTGTCTAGTCATTCTTCTTTCATTCATCCTCTCTACATGCCCAAACCATCTAAGCATCCATTTCTCAATCCGTGTCACTATATCTTCATTCACACCACAACGTTCTCTTATTAGACTATTTCTTATCCTGTCACTCAATTTCACTCCTATCATACTTCTTAGCGCTCTCATTTCTACTAATTTCTAATTTCATTACTCTTATTTCACTAATATACTTACTGTATATCTTTCTTGTCATACTCGCAACACCCGTAAGATTCATGTGTTGATGACACGCGCTATAAAACCAGTCAAAACATATAAATTACTTTCTTTCTATAAAAGGATACGACGAAGCCTCAGGAAGGCTATGCGGTATCACAAGATTAATTCATTTTACAAGGCTTACTAATAAATCATATTTTTTTACGAATTTCGTATACGAGGCAAAATTTCACCCTTTTTATTCCCGCCTTGCCCGCAAGGTTGGTAACCCTACTTAGGAGGGGACGAATAGTTTTCCCATAATTCGCCCGTCTGCTGAATAATCTCAACGTGTTTTTGTTTACGTAAAGTGATTCTCGTTCGTCACTAAATTGTATTGGATAGAACTGATGCAAGTTGATCATACCATATGAGTTTAATTAACTAATAGACATTCACTTTATAAAATTTAATCACATAGATCAGTTTGTCGCCATTTTTTTTATAAAGTTGTTGTAAATACAACTTAATAATAACTGCCTACCAACTTGATCTGCCGTGTTGTGGTCTTTGTTGTAATTCATAAACTTATTTCATATGGTCCTATATTAAGTAACAAGTTAAGTGAGTTAAAATTAATAACTAAAAACATTCATTCTAAGCTGAAAGAAAAACTTCCTGAACGGTTTTAACTAGAGAGTCGCCAAATTGTTAGAGCATTACTTGAACACTGAATCTTAGACAAATATTGTATCCACGTGACGTTAGCATTAAATAAGAAGAAGAATTTCTGTTGACAGAGATTTCAGCATACTGTACTGAAGAAACTTCTAGGTAACAGGAGGCAGATTCAAGACTCATAGGGATAGTCTATCTATGCCAGAAATTTGATAGACTTACGCCCTATAGAAGGAATTTAATCTACTTAATAATATTCTTAAAGTTTTCTGAATGAAACCGCACTGCTCAAACCGGTATGTCTAAAAGCATAAAATTTTATAAACGAGATTCTTATATATTGTAGGTGCTTACCTAATAATACCACGAATTTAATGTCTTAACTTTGCCGTCCCAATACATCCTTGATAATTTAATGTATCTCGTAAAAACTTAGATTAACTAGTTTTTGTAAATGACTGGCTTAGTTTTAATACCGAGATTAAACGCAAAATACAAGTATGTAGTTATACTATGTTTTACACTCAGTGAGAACAATTTCATTTTAGGTAATAGTGTTCAGTTCTCTAATAAGATACCTAAGCATATTACCGTTTTGCCGGACAATAAGTTCTAGGGCCATTTTAACTAGCTTTTACTTTCATAAAGGTGGATAATTACGTGAAGGATAGTGGCGTCTCAAAATGACCCCCAGTCTGTTCAATATACATCCACAAAAATAAAAATAAAACTAACTGTAAACATGAATTACACAATTTAAAAATATTGACAAATCCTATCGAGTTTCTTACCGTCATTGCTCGAATATTTGGATATTATCCGAAACGGTAGTAGTTTTTTAACAATCATAAATGCCTTCTCAGGGCCTACATAAATTGAATAAAGTATGTTTGATTTTAATTAATATCGGTAAATTGTCCTTGAAATTAAATCTCTTAGACTGTCAATAGAGGGTAAAATGATATCCGAAATCCGATCGGTTGCACAACTTGTAAACTATATACTCTTAAGAAAACACTCTAATACATAATTCATAGGTAAATGATACAGAAACATGTTGGAAGATAAGCCGATATATAAACAAGTAACGCAAAAAAAGAAAGTTTCAAAGGCAGCCATATTTCAGGGGAAAGAACGCGTGAAAAAGTTGAAGGGATCGACAGAGCGAATGAGTAAACGATTCCCCTTTATTTTCGGTTTAAATTATAAGCTTATAGAGATATAGCACATAAAAAAAACCACGCCATAGGAAGTTTTCTGCATCTAAAATAATTAATAATTAGACTTCCAATAACTTTATGACTATTAAAATATATATTAATTGTTTTTATGCTATACTAGCTGTTGAGGACAGTAGAGTAGATGTCGCCTCACGACTAATTTATGTAGAGATTTTTAAATACAAAGTTGTAAGATAGTTCTGATCCTTATTAAAACTTGCGTATACGACGTTATATATATATATATATATATATATATATGTCTGATAGTTTTCTAATCTTGTATAGTTTAAAATTATTATTAACGACGTATATTTTAATGTTTTGTGTACCTTTAGTGTTATAGTTGTGAATCTTTGAGAGCTTAGAATGATTTGTATGTATTTGGTGTTTATTTCTCTCTTTGTTACGATAATAATGATGTGTTTTTAATGTTATATGTACGTATATTTACATGTTATGTGATGTTATTTACGTATTATATTAGGTCTTATCTATAGTTATAAGCGTTTCCTATATATTACCCTAGGAAGCACAATAAAGAGCTCGTATTGGTATTTTTTCAAAATTATTTCATGTCTCTTACTTGTGCATGTTAATTACTAAGCACATAACGATGACCTAGTGGTATATTTAAGATGATTATTAATAAATATAACCGTACAAAAATTAGTGAATAGGAAATTAGTTTATTTACATGATTAGTTTTCTCAACTCAGATCTAAGATAGGTGATTGATTTTTATGTATATAACAATCTATGTAATAGTTGTAAGTACATGGACGGTTTAAATATAGTGCCAAAATTGGGATGGTACGGCTCAAATAATCAATCACGGCTCGATTACACTTTGTATATCCAATGATAATACAGTCATATTTAAGATTGGGAAGGTGGTCTTATTTCCCTCCTACTAGCTGTCCAAAATAATTGTACAGTATCTAATAGAAAGTACGGTACACTCCGAAATCTACGGCTACCGCCATTCCACATCTTCACAGTAGGTACGGCATAAATATCATTTCACAAAGTGAAAATTATAGCATCATTGTGATTTGAAACTCGATGAAATGAAAAAGCGACAATAAAAAGAGAACCATATTCATGTATAGGATTTAGCCTACGAGAGACTTAGAATACATTTACTTTATGCACGGTTAATGCAAATCCTAATTTTCATGTTGTAATCGTTGTCGGATTGGCCTAGTGGTGTGAAACAACCAGACGAAGTCTGACACAGTACGCACGAGTGGTCGATAGTTCCAATCCCGCTGATTTAGGACATTTAAAAAGTATTTTAAAAGAACTTTTTTTTTCTGTAGGTTTCACTTCTGACACGTGTGAACTGCTGCCCACATTTTTTTTTGTTCATGCTGAGATGAATGTTAATGTTAAGCTGTGGCTTCGTATACCAGCCTGCATAGTAAGGTAGTAATGTAAGGTAGATGATAGGATAAAGTCAAACAACTCTTCAGAAAAAGATTAGTGACGCAATGTATTAAGTTCCCGGTGATATCTGTATCATCATATTAATAGTAAAATTGTGACAATCTATGAAAAATAGTAATTTCATGGTAAATAGTTCTATTTTTGTAGAATACGGACGCAATGTAATCGAAATCAAACATATCTAATGATTAAATGCCCTAAGAAGGCATAATCATGGATGTTTAAAACACTAACATCGGTTCGGAAAGCATCTCTAACATCAAGAACAGTCGGTATTGAACTCGATTAGGTTTATAAACATTGGTATGATTATCACAAAATTGTCTTCTTTGACGAAAGAAGTGAGCGGCGTTTCAGGTACGACGTACGTATTTCGAATTATCCAAACTTCATTCGACTTGTAACTTGGACCACGACTCAATGTCACCATCGATCAAAACACTTCTTATAACATTTGTAGCGAGTTCCTGCCGCTTGGCCACGGCGAAAGAAATCTTTGCTTGGAAATTACTTGTAGGCTGTCATAGACTAACTTAAATAGCATTCAAAGTTTTGTATTGAGCTCTATTACATTTTAATATTATTCAAGGTACTGGAAGACGCAGCGTGGGCAGACCCGTCACAAGGTGGGCCTACGGCCTAGTAAAGGTTGCGTGAAGCCGCTGGATGTGGGCAGCACAGGACCGGCTTTGTGGCGATCTTTGGGGGAGGCCTATGAATAGCCGTGGAAGTCTTTCGGCTGAGATGATCATGATGATGATTATTCAAAATTGATATTATTCAAAATATAAACAAACTCAAAACAGAATTCTTCTATTATCTCAGTAAATAAAGTTGAAAGAACAAGTTTAAAATTGGCATAACCCTAAGAATTGATGGACTTGGTACATTGCTCATAGAACGGATAGCCGATGGGGTCGGAGAGTTCCCGAGTACCAACCTCGTACGGAACAATGTAATGGGAAGACTTGTCACAATACCAGATGAAATTTTCAAGAACCTGGTAGATGCAACGCAGGACCGGTCATTGCAGCGATTACTGAAGGAGACCTACGCCCACCAGTTTGCGTCTTTTGGCTAAAATTATGATTTCAATATTAGAGGTTTCTACATGAGCTTAATGCTAATAAATATAAAAAAGTCATTCATAATGTCCACCCTCCCTCCAGTTTGATAAATTATTGCCGCTGTTAACCAACATAACAATCGAAAAATGCTATATTTATTAAATATTTACATCAGAATTATGCCGTAAGGTTACATAATTTTTATTATGATTTACTATTAAAGCCAATCAACGTACAAAATTTGTCGTGTGTATGCCGGCTTAGAATAGTACCACCTCATCTCATTCTGTGGGTGTCGTAAAAGGCGACTAAGGGATTAGCCGAAGAACGGGCAGCAGCGTCCTTCGAGTATTTATCCACTACCGTATTGTGATCACCAACCCGCCTGCCAAGCATGGCGATTATGGCACATTCACCCAATTATAGAAATACAAACAAAACCTGGATGTGGGCAGCACAGGACCGGTCGTTGCAATCTTTGGAGGAGGCCTATATCCAGCAGTGGACGTCCTTCGGCTGAAATGATAATTATGAACGTTCATAATAATGCTAGCGTTACCGAGATGTGACATTTAACAACGGATAACGTCAAATAAAAAAATTAAAAGCAAATAGCAAAAATTCTACGCGCGGAACCGTTGCTAAAATCTAAACAAAAATATTTTAAAAAGCAGTAACGTTACTGAGAACCCGACAGATTTCGATTACAGATACCGTCTATCAAGAGGTACGTTTGCCAAACTAAAATCCAACTTAGAAGTAAAAAATATATAATTCAGTTCAGTATTTGGTTATCTATAAATTGATTTCAATGGTCCATTCGTATATCTGCTATGTAGTCACTTTCGTGTAGGACACATTTGGTTATAGTGGCAAGCTTAGACGTGTTCTAGGATCAACCGACGTGTATCCGGTAAACAAGCAGGGTGATATAGGGTGTCTGTTTCCGAGATGCCATGTGATAAACCAGTCACAGTGACTCTCTTTTGGTTTGTCGCGTTTAAGGATCAGCCAGTGTATATCCAGCTGTCAAGACGCTTGCAGGCCGGCATGATAGCGACGACCGCCGATGGATTCCGATCTCTCGCTGATATTGTGCTTACCATAAAAAACAGTACCATCACTATTAGATAAAAAAACACTTTAGGATTTTGCTGATATATCTAGCAGTAAATAAAAAACGTACCACTAATATCAAGATTTTAGAGAGCCAGGCAGTGATGACGTCACCATAAATAAGATCCAAGAGGCGGTGAAAATTTGGAAAACTTGGATAATATAAGTAGGTAGTATAGAAGGTAGCAAACATGTTTTTAAAGGGATGGCAAACCCATATGTGATACTCCCAGTGTTGAAAGGCTGTGTTGACTGCTTATCATCAGGCCGACAGTAGATTTGTTAGCCACCAACATATTTATATAATTTTTTTTAAAGAAAGAAAATTGCGGAATTATATATTTATTAGTTATGAAATAAAAGTTAGATTAAATACATCTCGAAAGGTACGTCCATCCACGTCAACAGCTCGATGCGTAATGTCAACTCACATACTTCATTTCTACCCTACCATCTAAATACTAACTAGATCTTTAATTGGTTTTTGAAGTTGCTCTTCAAATATAATGTACCCACCATCAGTTCAAGATTTTTTTACAGATTTTTGGTATTTTATTTGACCTTTGACCGTTAGCCGTTAGAACGTCAGCCTAGTTGTTTTCATACAATTAATTTAAAGTAACCTATGAAGTTGCATACCGAAAGGGCATAATACAATCAGGCTTTTCAATACAGCATGGAAGGATCCCTAATCCCACGTATTGAGACCAAGGCGCCCTGCCAGAATTTCCATATCTGTTTTGTTCCAAACACATTCCGTCAATAAGTGATGCATATCTAGAATCTTAACGCATTCTTCATAAATAGGTGAAGTATGTTTTTTTTAATTTTTAAAGTACAAAAAACATATTATTATTTTTTACAATTTTTTTAACACCTAATTTAATAAGATGATCAAAATACTTGTAGTAGTTATTATTGTTAAATTAAAAAGACGCCATCAAATTTTCTCGATTTTCCACATTAAATTAATATTTCATCAAGCGTTCATGATATACGAGTATTATTCCAAAAGTACAACCACAGGAAATTGAATGGTCACATATAATTGCAAATAGCGTTTGTGTTTACTCCACACAGTAAATATTCCATAAATCATTTATACTATACGTTTGAAATAGTTTTAATAGCCTTTCAATTTGTATACAATAGGATGAACCCTATTAAAATTTAACCAGCAAATAGGAAATACTGACGTTGTAAACGTATTTTAAAATGTACGTAGATTTCTATGCAACAATAAACTTAAGTCATAGAAACTTAAAAGCACACTTAGGTAGACATTTACATAAATTTTATATAACCATAGGAACAATGAACGTTATGAGAAAAATCACAATAGTTGACTATGTGAACGCCTGATATAATTATTAGAGCAATGTTTCTGAAACAATTTTGAATCCAACTTTATTCGCTTTGATATTCAAATTTATAAGAAAAATAATTTTCTGTAATACTAGTTATAGTTTCAAATGAATAATACAAATAAAGTATTAGGTATTTTACTAATACTTTTTAATTTCTGTATCCAGTATATATATATAGACCTTATTATAACTAGCTTTACAGCTTAGCTCAGACAGAAGTATTTACTATAATTTTAAAGCACGAACTACTTGCGCTTCTCCCAATACGGCAAGCATAATTAAGCCTGTTTCCAAGAATCTTATGCAGAAAACATTAAAGAAGATTACACAATATTTACTTATACAAATGATGATGATACATTTAGAAAAACAAAAAATATTTCATTTACTCAGTTGGAATTCTTAATTTTTATTGTATCTGGTACAAATTTCTATGAAATCCAAGTCCCGTAACCCAATTACGGCCTCTTCAAACTTATGTAGGTCCGTCAACAAGACTACAATAACCGAAACTTTACCCCCACTCTATAGTTGTTGGCAAATGTTTTACAATAATTACGCCGACGTTTGATTTGAATATCATACACTAAACCTAAAAAGGGGGCTGAAGTGCAGCAGCAGATACATACAGGTAGACGCTTGACTATAGGTTATACACATGAAGTATCCTTAAGCAACAAATAAATAAATAAAAAACGCAGTGGATCAGTCAATCTATCAAAGAAATGACAGCCGTTAAAATAGAAGAGTTCATGAGTGGAGACCACGTCTTGGCAAAGTTAGTATAGGACATCCACAAACCACATGGAGTGACGACTTACGAGAGAATGCTGGAAATGACTGGATACGGGAAACCGGAGATCGGATCCGATAACGAACCATGGGAGAGGCCTATACTGTAATGGACTTATGATAATTTAAATAGCTGGTAGCTGGTCAAGTCAAAAAGTCAAGCAAAAAAGCCCCACCAACATGCATAAGTTGAATGTCTGAGATATTTATAAACCAAAAATCTTATAAAACTCATACATATATAATTAGTGGAATATTCAGTGAAATGGCCAAATAAATAAAATAGTACGTTAATAAACATAAATGATTTAATCTAATATTTATTAACATACATATAATGCTCCAATAATATTACTACAATATATTATCATATCACAAAGCCAAAATACTAGAGATAAAAGGGTGACAGAACGGTGACCCGAAGTTACGTGGTGTCCCTGATATTATTGTTTTTTATAATAAATATACGATGACATTGTCAAATCATAAGCCAGTGCCTCATAAGTTGTTAGTGTGAAATGTTCTCAAAATTTTTTATACTTTCTCTGTTTGCCTTCACTGGATGTGTAAGTATTATGACTGACTGAATATTGCTACTTCTTCCATATTTCAATATTTTTTACTGTCCCTATGGAACTATACGAGAACGAAAAGTGCCTCTTTGGCAAATATCTTCAAAATCGATTCCATCATTTTCGGAATATCTTTTTTTATTACGCTCGCACGAATTCTTTTTTGACCAAGATTAAAAATACTAAATATTAACCCATAACATATGTCATTAGTACTTATACAAAGTTTCATTCAAATCCGTGGATTAGTAGTAATTACAGCTGCACTTTAAAGCCAGTTCGCCACTAGGATTAGCGTGTTACCATTTTTGGCCACATTGTCCCTTAATATCAGGTGAGATTGTAGTTAAATGCTAAAACCTACAAAATAATTTTAAAAACCTTCTGTGTGATAAAACATACAGAGAGACACCTATCCACAATTATTAAAAGTAAAACTGACCATTGAGTACCTTTTCAGTTATTCTCAATAACATACTGTTCAGATTTAGTGATAGAATTTAAACTGTTTTGAGCAGAAAGCGTCGTCTCTCCATCATCAGCCTTCATCATTCTAGTGCTGAAGACTTTATTAATATTCCTTTACACTGCTCGAAATCAACTACTTTCAGCAAGATTTCATATAGTAATTATCAACTACCAGTATCTTATTAGGTAATAAAAATGCGCCCAAAGAAAGTATTTAAATAGCTATGAGCCAATATTGCAAACATTGTAAAGTGTGAGAATATGGAAAGAGTACGAATTAGTAAAGAGATTTATAAATTTGAATAAAGCAAAGAGTCCTGCGCAATACTTCCTTACTCTCCTGCAAAATGTGATAGATATCATGAAAGCTGCCTAGGAATCTATAAAAAGTAGTTGTGCTTTAAAATTTAATTAATGAGTGAGTAACAGAACTGAAGAAATCGATTCATTATGTTTGTTTACTTTTCTGAAGTGTTTTAAAATTTTGTTCAATATTTAGCTAACTACATCGTTAAAATTTGGCGGTATGGTGAATGGCAACCGTATGGGTGGAGTACCGCTCGGCATCTCTCTAGGTGCTGGCGAACTGGACGTGGAGGGAATCTGCACACAATCTGGCGTAGCTTGCCAAAACTGCACTCATTCTGTGACGTGTGTGCTTCTACCTGGTGGATGGTTGAAGGTAAATTTATATATTTATCTTGATACTAAGAGACTACAAGATTTTGTTAAGTCTTAAATTGGAATCCAAAATACAGATTGTGCGTAGTTTTCAAGCCAATTGTTTAGAATGTAAAGTAAAAAACTATATAAAATTTGAATTAAAATCTCCCAACGTTGTACCTATGTGCATCGTGGTGCAAGAAGTAAAGACTCTACTATGTCACTAAGTCGCAGACTCTAAGTCACTGAATTACACCACTATCAGAATTTAACACTAATAGAAGGAACGTTTACTTACCATATATGTTTTATCCGAACAAAAAACATTATAATCTTGTCCTGAATTATTTCTTTTTACGTATAAACAATTTCTCGCCAGGAGCGGATATATTGGAGAAGTCAAAAATCTTATTTTCAGGTGCCTCTGGAACAATGTATTGAAGGAACGACATGTAATGCTCATCTAGGCAAGTGCTCAGACCAGTCTGTGCCGGAGTGTGACAATGATGACCAGCAATTTAGACACACATGCGAACAAGTAAGATATTATGTGAACTATTTGAGCCAATGAAATGCGTTTTAGAAATTTCTCCATACCTTCACCCTACAGAAGATTGCAGTCATAAAGAGTCTTGCGTTCCTGTGGTGAGTAGGGTTTCCAAAACTCTTTAGAAGACTTGGATTCAATATCGGCAACGCCCTAATGATACATTTGGTGCTATAAGCGCTGAGAGGCTACGGTAGCCGCTTACCATTAGGCAAGCTGTAGGCTTGATTGCCTTCTTAGTTGTATAAAAAAGATCCAAAGATTGTCTGGATGAGATTGCTGTCGGCAATAAGACCACTCTTTACACTTATCACATAATTTACAAAAAGTTCGAATAGATCCGCAATTGACGGTGCACAGTAAAATAAAAATAAAACCGGTAGTATCTTTGAAAGTATTTAAAAGAAAATATAATATACAAATACTTTTTCGATAAATATATTTTTAAAAGAGATTAAAACACCTCCAACTTCTCTAATGACTCTGCCTTTTTCAAATTCTGGTAGAATATATTAAAAAAAAAGGATTATATGTATATTTTTCAGTATTTTTTTGTAAAGGACTGTGGTTTCGTATGCAGACAGCGTACTGCAATCGTTCTCGATTGGATCTGTAATCGAAACTTCAATAGTTCTCCAGAAGTCTTCCACTCTAATAATTCCAAATTACCTACTGAAAGTTTTACGCGTAATGAAACGAGCTTTGCAGTACGGTTGTATATTCTAGATCAAAATACAGAACATCGTCTAAAATACTACTTCCAAGATAGCAAGTCTCCATTCTAAATAATAAAAATATTCGTAAACGCCATTCGATTTTATCTCACTAATGTAGAGTATTCAATTGGCAGTTACTCAACTCGAAACTTCGTAATATATTATTTGGCAAATAAGTTATTTGGCTTGTTATGGTAAATTGATCCTCGACAAAAACTAAGTGGTCCACAAACATTCTTTTTTATTATTATTTATCTTAACTAGAAAAATTATAAATAGAATATGTACATGAGAAAAATTTTAATTAGTACAAACACAGTCAAGATTCTTGCCGATAATTTTCTATGACATGGATATTAGATAGCGCTAGTGTTTTTGATATTCTTGGGTTCTGGTTTTCTCAAGGTTTCAATTACACAAAGATTGTTATTTTTATTTTAGAATACGAATGGGGAATACATTGTAGACTATTTCTTCTGTTGTTATTTGTTTGTTGTTGTTATTTTTCACTGAATCAGGAAATGTATATTAAACATTTAGTTGAACTATGATACGAACAGATGATAAATAAGCAATTTAGAAAAATCGCCTTTTTAAATTTTCATGTCAAATTGCATATTTTGATTCATAAAGCGTTTTGTAAATAAACTAGCGAACCCAGCTACGCGGTGTTGTGACTCAAAAAAAATTACAACATACATACAAAGATCCATGTTTATATAAATAATAAATACAATGCGACTACACATGTCAGGGAGTACTTACTTTCGGTACATTATTTGTGCAGATTATATTGTAGTAATATTTATAAACTATGCTCGGAGTTTATCTGCGTGATCGAATCAGAAATGAGGATATCCCATTTCTACTAAGAACCTAAGAATGTATATACTTAAGTGACAGTGAATGAGATACGTAGCTCGTCGAACGGATGGCGTCAAAGAGTTCTCAAGTGGCGATCGCGTACTGGAAGATGCAGCGTGGGCAGACGCGTCACAGGGAAGAACGACGATATAGTGAAGGTTTCAGGAACCTGCTGGATGCGAACAGCACAGGATCGGTCGTTGTGGCCATCTTTGGAGAAGGCATATCTCCAGCATTGGATATCTTTGCTAATATTAGAATCATTATGATACGTACTATGAAAAATAAAAACAATATATATAAATAAAATGATTGAAGTTTGCCGATGTATGCGTATCATGCAAAAACGTGTCGTACAAGATTAGACATTATTGTTAACAGAATATAGAATATTATTTGTCATAGGTGCCTCGGTAAGGATAATTTGAGTAACATCGCTTCCGTTCTGGGTCCAAAATTGATATGTTTATTTTTTATAATGCTCTTGAATCACTAAAACAACGATACACTGTAGCATTGAGCAAGTACTACACCAAAACATTTTTAAAAACGTGATCACAATCTGCAAAGGTCACGTCGTAATGTACAAACAGACTGTTATTTTAATACTGGGTTATATATTCTATTAATAAGAGCTGCGCGCGCATCGTATAACGGAAATGTCGCACTTATCATTTCATTAAAATATTATTTATTACATTGTGTTTATTTGTAGTTATATTATTTTTACACATTTAAAAATAGTAGAATTTTATTATTATTGATCTCTACATTAATTGCCAATTTCATAATATTTTTGGCACACAAGATAACATTTTGATATGATATGATGTTATTTTGTTTTGATACGACAAAGTACATCCTCAAGTATATCCTCCTACATGCATAGATACACACATTTTTTTAAATTGATTTATATGTTAGTATCTAAGTACAAACTCATCTAAAGTTAAGATAAGTCTCTTCGGGGGAGCGCTCCACCTCTCATAGACTAACAAATCAGTAGCAATATATCGACACATAAAATGAAAAAAATTGTAACTTTAATTACAATAAAATGTGCTGTACACTATGCAATAATACAACTCTACATTTCAGTTTTACAGCCTTATCTCTACGATTAATAGATTAATTTTTACTTGACTAAAATAATCATATGACATCATGACAAAAAAAAAGCTTTTTCACGTATAATATAATAATTAATTAATTGCAATTCACAAATGAGTTCAAAGAACTGTGAAAATAGTTATCATACTATTTACATTTAAATCATGATAATAATGATAATTAAAAAAATACGGCTCTTTCAAAAACTATGGCAAATAATTTATTTACGATGTTCATCGTATTAGGTATTATATTTTCTGCTTTCATTTAAGTTTCATAGGTCATAAAGCGTGTTACCTTTGGTATACACACAACAAAGATGTGGGTTAGTCATTGATTACTTTTATGTATTAAGTTAGTGATTAAAGTTTCCATACTTAGTTATCATAGTACAAGCTAAGCAAAGGTTGAAATTAAATAACCGTTACAGTACCACTTTCCTTGATACTCCATTTATAATTACTATTGTGATAGTTAAAATCTTAAGTGAAGTTGAAAATTATTTCTCCCACAGGTGGGCATATTCCCAGACGCGGTAGACTGCAGGAAATTTCACCTGTGCTCGCCGCCAGAGAACTTGCCGGACGGCAGACCTGCAGACCACAGGGTCGCACTGTGCCCCAGACACTATGGCTATAACCCTCAAACCGCACAGTGTTCGGTGAGTTATAACAACAACTGGTCACTAAAGTCCTCACCGAATGGTTGAGACAGGTGGAATATTAATTCTCGTGTGCACAAGTTCAAGTCTCGTTTAATTAGAATTTGTTTTTTTAATAGTTTTTTAAAACTTTTGCCCTGGACATTGTTTCCTTGTCTTAAAAATGAAACTATTCTAGTTAATTTTTGTACTAATTCAGAAATCTTCACGGGAGTACACTCAACTCCTCAAACATTCATCGCAATCGTGTGATTGGTCTAGGAATGCATAGGAGACAAAAAGGGCACAGAGTAACCTCTATGCAGATTTCTCTCTGCTTGGAGCAGCCAGTCTGGTGGAATATCTCCACTCTACAGAAGATCGTAGCCAAATAACCTTGTGTTCCTGCCATGAGTAAGGCTTCTAGAGCTCCTTGGGGAAGAGGGTCTCAAGGTTGGTAGCACGCTAGTGATACCTCTGGTGTTAAAAGCGTCCATAGACTACGGAAAACGATTACCGTCAAGCTGGTTGAATGGTTGTTTACCAACTTAGTTGTATATAAGTTTAAATAGTTTCAAAAACTAAGCACACGCTTAAACTCCGCACTAAAATTATAAAATGTTTAGTCTTATAATAACATTTCCTTACCAAGCCCAACCTATTTGACTACTCAAAACAAATCATATGAGCCTAAACTCGAGGGGCTTACTAGTAGCCACTGGTGTGTTCCACTATCCATCTCCTAGCTCCATCATCAGATCAGCTCCAAGATACCAAATGATAGTATTGTCATCCGAACTATATATATACACAAAGTTTTATTTCGATACGAGAATTAGAAGTAGGTTAAAACTTACTTCTACGATTTTATTACATTGTTTGTTAGTTATAAGACTAATGAAGCTAATATAAGCTTTTAGTCAGATCGCGACTTAATTGCATACGCGCAACAGTCCGAGCCGAGGTTCGGCTACTTTGGCACCCTCGGATGTTGTTTCAAAGCTTTCGTGACTGAGTTCCTTAAGCGCTCGCCCCCAAGCCCGGTAAAGCTGTAAAAGCCGTAAAGGCTCCAGGGCCCCTAAGGCTAACAGTATAGTCAGTTCGAAAAAAAATAAGAAAATATAAGCTTGTTAAAAAAGAGTACAATTGTCCACAGTTTGAATTAACAAAAAAAAATTTGTCTGTCCTAACATCTCATGTACGCGCGTAAAAAGATATAATAATTAAGTGAATTCATTTTACTAACCATTTTTAATTGTAAAAGTGTAATTGTAAAGTGTAAAATTACGAATTTAAAAAAAAGAACATTAATTTAATACACGTTATTATCGTTGATGTCTAACTTCATAATGACGCACTTCGGTCACATGATGCGCGCGCAGCTCTCAATGTTAAACGCGATAGAACAAGTAGGTATATCTACAAAAATATTTGAAACGAATCATATATTGGAACCCTGTATCCTTATGTAGTCGGTTCCTGCCATCTCTGTCTAACCTGGTCAGATGTAAGCGTGAACCAAAGAACCGTTATTTCCTTTTTCGCTGTAAATGCGGAATTACTCCAGTTTTGATACAATTATCTTATGTTCGGCCATTAAATTCAGGTCGAGCTCGTTATGTAAGTCAAGGTAATATAATTTTAGTTTTATTCAAGGAAACGGCCGGATTAATTTCGCATATTATTATACTGATATTTTACTATGGAATTTCATTTTTTTAATAGTGTTTTACATTTACGCAATAATGTATCCGTGTTCCGGTTCCGTATTTAAGCAGCCTACCTCTGATAGTTTTCCTTTTAACTACATTATAGATAGACGAGAGAAAAAAATATTCCCACTTTACGTGTAGGAGAGGTACCATAAACAGTTTTTGTTTCCAAGATTATATTTTAGATTATTATATTAGATTATATTTATATTATGTCGTCGTGTTTAATATGTATACCCATACCAAATAAAAGCTTTCTACTACTAACAATCTCTGACCTAAGCCGCGGACAGACAGACGGACATGAGAAACTATAAAGGTTCCTTGTAGACTACGGAACCCTAAAACCAATTATTATTTTTATTTTTTTTAAAATAAGGGTGTCCCTTCATTGCTTTTATTGTAGCGTCTTGACGGAATTAGAAAAAAAATGGAACTACGCGTGGTGTGCATATATATATATATATATATACACATGTGCTTGAAGATTGTATGTTGGATCTTCCAGTACATAAAAAAAACGAAACATTTTATCACATTTTAAAATTATACAAACTGGAAAATGATAAAGCAATGATGGCTTAGTGAACCCCACGTCGATCGACGTGGGTTCGAATCCCTACAATGAGCCTGAGCTTTCATAAGGTAAAACATCGTGAGGAAACCATATCATAGTTGTAGGGCGTTTTCTTATGTCTGCCTGGCTAACTACGATCATCAAGTTGAAAATCTATTTCCAAGCTATTTCCAAGGTGTGTTCCGGGCAGCTGCGTTTGAGAGCCAGTTTCTATAGACGTAACGTGTTACTCTAACTTAAGTATCATCCTCATACACTAATATAAAAATACTAACGAATTAAAAAATACATTACCACAAAAAATTACATGATTATATTAATGTTAATAAATCCAGTCAAGTTAATGTACTTCATGCACTTCTCGGTAACGGAAGTTTTCTTACCGCTGGTAGTTTTGACGTTCGTAACTACATTCTCCAAAGGACCTAAATTGATTAAAGGTTATTTGCTTTTAATATATTATGACAATACAATTCATTGTCTTACTACAATATTTTGCTAAGGCGTGTACAATCTAAAGCAATCCCAAAATGATCTGTATTTACCACTTGGAGGTGAAATTAACATTAGCATTAACTTCGCAACATTATCGCAATTTTCTGTATGTAAGGGAAGTCAAATAAGACCAAGCCATCCTTATCTGCTCGTTGTAAAGAGTTAGAAATGACTATGCGAAGAGGTAGGGTTATACAGCCCGACTGGGTTGCGCCCGTCATTGAGATTCTCTTTTGAGCAACGCGTTTTGGGATCAGTCAATGCATATTCCGATTTTATTTACGCAGGCATGATAGCTGTGGCTGGTGATTCATCTTTTGGGTGTCCACTCTCGAGCGCAGTGTTGTCACTTTGCCATGCTGGTTTTAAAAAAAAACTAATTAAATATAATTTCATCATTCCAGCTTAAACTGAAACACGGTCAATGTGAGCATAGGCCAGCACCGCAGTGCAGTAAAGTTGGTCAGTACGGTGCACTCCTTACGAGCCCCAATCATTATTACGTTTGTTTACAAAAGAACAAACGCTTATACCCGCAAATCTTTGTCTGTCCCCACGGATGGTATTTCTACAATGGATTCTGCCACGAGGAAAAGCATGTTAGCACAACTTCGGAAGAGAATTCTGAAGAATCGTCAAGTAAAGAAGTTAAGACAACATTGAGACCTACTACTACTAGAATTGAAGGGTTTTTCTCAACTGACAAAGCGGTTACATACCCAGCGGACACGTTTCTTGCGGATAAATTTGACTTATCGAATTATGAATCCACTGACGATGTGGTCACAGCAAACGAGGATTTTGCTACCTCTTTCGAGAACGATTGGCAGTGATTGAAGATATCCAACTATACCTGTCTTGGAACGCCGTGCGGAATATATGGAAATTAATGCCTTTATTTAATGCTCACCCTTCTCGCTAAATATTTCTAATCTAGTTCATTTCAGTATACGCCAAAAGATGCATTCAAAAGCCGTTCTATTTTGAAGACTTAGCCTATTACCATTTTTGAAAACGTTGTAACTTAAAATCAAATGTGATTGAATACCGCTTCGTGTATCGCAATTGCGCCTGAAACATCGCTTATGTAAGAGTCTTAATTTTTGGAAAGGTTAAGAAACTTTTTTTTAACAATAATAAAATTTAAAAGTGACTATTCAGTAAAACCATTTTAATATACATTTCGTGTATTGCATACTTACTTTCCAAGTTTATTATCAATAATAAAAACAAAAAGCTTTGATTTTTTTAAAGTATTAATTTTGATATTAAACTATGAACTTATAACTTTGTATCCGCATAATTAAAACCATTAATGTAAATTATGACATTTAACCTTAGATTTTTATATATTTTACTAAGTAAGTAATAATATTTTATTATCTAATTATACATAATAAAATAGTAAATTATCCATATCTATATGTATATTAAATTTATTTAAATAAGAATCATCAGGACTAAGAATAAGTGACAGAACAACACTTGCCACTTTTGGTTCATTAAAAATAATTTGAATAAGTCACTTTAACTCTACGGTTTATAGACTTGAGAAGTGGAGTCTAGCAACACCTTAGACATACCAGCCAGCTTCATCAGCACGTGGTACGCTGATTAACAACAGCAATAAATATCAAAGGCGGGTTGGTACAGCACTCCGAGTGATAGTACCACCCTCTCAATCTCACCAACTGAACCCGCAGGAACGACATGTCAATACTTGCAGCGTCGTATCGGCTGCAGGGACCTGGCAAACTACCAGGTTATACCCAAATCACGCCTAACAGGATGCCAATTCCGGGTTTGTTTTAAGAGTTTACCTTCTCCATGCCAGTTTAGGCTAAACAGTATGTCTTCTCTGAGTCCGGCATACTTATCGCATATCTACGATGCAACATATTTGTTTACCCCACTTTAAATTATTTATATTTTACAAAATCACATTGAATTCAAGGTGCCATTTAAGGAGACCGTAAGAGCCATTCGGTACCTCGTTTCCTGAAATGGTCAGTGGATATTTCACTATGCAAGTTCCATCTCTGCCGCTCGCGCGCTATTGTCGCTCACGCACGCGCATATGCGATATATGCTTGACACATTTTCAAATACATATTTACATTACATATTACGTGTCATTGAAGGCAAAACTCATTAATCACATAATTTTACGCAACTACGATAAAAAAAAATAAGAAATTGAAGATCTTGTAAAACCGCATCGCATCGCATAGTATAAAACCGTGCCATTCAGGAGTTCGAGGTGACCAAATTGGTGAGTACGTAATTTTATTTAGTACCCAAGATTTGGTGTGAACGTATCTCCGGGGCAGGCGTCTCAAGCTCTTTGATTCTTGTTTCCTTTTCTCATTTTTTCACAATAAGTTTCGCATCCTCATGATCAAAATTAACACCCACAATAAACCATTACATGTATTAATAAACGCCCAAAAATCCAATAATAATTAAAAACAACAAAATATCTAATATTGATGGTAAACTATATACAATATTTTGCCTTGAACTTATTGGTAAGTTGATAGAAATAAAACATATTATATATCTTAGGATCTTCTGATAATTAATTGCGACTCTTGTTCTAAAAATATATTTTTTATTATCTATCTTATCTTTGTCTATAAACGTATTATCGTGGCGCCTGCAAAATCCGCATATGTATAGGTCTTAACTATACAGAAAAGTAAAAACCTTACCTGATGATATCATTGAAAAACTAACCATCTGTGGAACAAAATCATCTTAGTGTTAATCACCTATGCAATAAAAACATTATATTCAAATAAACACCACACAAGTTGTATTCATTTACTTTTTCAATTTTTCTTATCAGTGTATAATTGGATTTTAACTGAACAAAGTTTTGAATACAGCGGTCTTTCAACCTTTTCAATGTACTTATATAGCTGTCACTGATACCGAAATGCGAAACGCCGAAACTAGGAATTACGACGTAAAAATACTTAAAGCTTACATTAATAATTTGACGCTTTATATGTTCTATACATTAATCGGATGAAACTTTGACTGGAAACTATAATAGAGAATATACAGTTAGGCAAATCTAATGGCAATAGATCGCAGAACATTCGGCCGAGGAACAATAGCGTAGACGTTCCGCTAAACCTTTGTCCTGGAGGTGTGGAGGCGCGGGTTATCGCTTTAATCTAATAATTGGTCCAAATCATGATCGATCGCACCGCTTTAATTATTTATTCAAAGGTAAACTATAAATCAAATTTAAAATTCTAATTTGGATCACTACCATGCCAAAAACTGCAAGAGGGGATAATGATTTGTGTTATCTATCAATGCAATAATGTTATGCATATCACTGTATTATTTTGTTCTGTAAATAGCTGCATCGTATCGAATAAGTTCCTAAAAGCGTGACCTAATTCAACATAACACTACATTACGTTGAAGAAATATTTATTGCAACTGCATAAAGGCAAACCAAAATTTGTTTTACACAGTAACACAGCTTAGGCTTATTTTCTACTCAAGTAAATTTTGTTTACAGTAGTGTGTGATTGGTCAGGGCCTGACCATTAGGTATTCGACCAAATCGTTAATACAGCCTTATAACCAATATCAGAGTCCTAAATGAGACTAGTAATTAAATCTGCTGAAATCATAACCCTCCTTTGGGTTTGCCGTAGTCGAGTAACTATAATAATAAAGGAGGCCAGTTGCTCTCGCTACAGCCTCACGCGTTCGCTTATGCCAAGCACCACACGCCATTGGTGCAGGGCTAACGGTGTACAAAAAACGTACACCTCTGACATTAGACAGTAGAATTGCATCAGAGTTCAGTGCGATCCACCGTGGGAAGATTACCTATGGACGCATGCGACTGGGCTCGATTAGAGTAGAGGCAACTTCTCCACATTGATCTATTCATTTCTTCTTCCTTGGCATCTATTCATTCATAGCGTAGTATTGGCATTGAAATAATATCTGTGGAATGAAAAAGCCTTCCCTACATATGCGACTGATGAGTTTGTACGCAACAGCTTCCTGAGACTATGACCACCATACACATAATCATGTTTTAATACCAGCCAGTATATCCAGACATCTAAAGGTTATCGTCGTGGTAGTTTCGTAAGCTAGCGTGGCGGAAGCGACTGTCAGACGATATTCATTACACGAGTCACTGCTGTTCTTGGACTATGCTTACCAAAATTAAAAATACTTTACTCAATTTAGGCTCTGAAAACACTTATAAATGATAAAACCAGTGCAAAAAACATCCGAGTCGTCGAGAAAAGCCAGCAAGTAACTCGATTGGATTTGTCTTTTTTTTCTGTGTAAGCATTGTTAAAATTAATAATTTTAATAAGTTTTTAAACATAACTAACATGTACGTAGTGTTAGTATGCTAACAAAAAATAGTTTTCCATATGTAATTAATACGTGCCTGGATGTATATTAGACGAACACTAGTGCTGAACTAGGATAAAAAAGAGTGGAAGGAGTCTTTACTTGGATCGTAACTGAGAGAAAAGTGACTATGAATGACACAGAGAGAATTACCCAAAAAAATTTGATCTATATTTGATCAATAAAAATTAATAAAATTGAAGTATCTGTTTGTAATGTCAAAATAACACCTTTTTACTAAATGCATATGAAAGTATATATTGTACCTATAAGAAAAAAGCAATTTTTGTTTGTTTGTTTCGGCTAATCTCCGAAACGGTTGGACCTATTTCGACAGGACTTTCACTGGCCGATAGCTGATGTTATAAGGAGTGACTTACTTTTATTTTAGAAAAATAATCACCTTTCCGCGTAAATTAAATAATAATTCTTTTTTTTCTTTCAAATTACCGGCTGGTGACTGCCGTTGGTGGAAGCAGGGTCACCACAAAACCGAAGGCACTCTATAGGCCACGCGTGCGGAGCCGCGGGCACAACTAGTGTTGATTAAAGTTGATGAAATATGCCTCATCTAAGGCGATGCGCCTTAGATTGAAGAAATCAATAATTAAATATTTTACGGCGCTAACAAACTTCTGTTGTCATGTTTGTAGTGCATTCTTGTATTTTTTTTATTACTATAGGTTTTAGGTGTAGTGGCCACAATCTCACCTGATGTTAAGTGAAGATGTGGCCCAAGATAACACGCTAAACCTAGTAGACTGGCTCTCAAGTGCAGATGCCGTAACACACCTATTGGTGTTTGGCGACAGATTATCAACTTGAGAATGGTAGCCAGCCAGGCGGGCATTAGAAAAGCCCTACCACCATGCTATGGTTTCCTAACAATGTTTTCCTTCACTGAAAGCTCAGGCTCATTGCAGGGATTCGAACCCACGTCACTCGACGCGAAGTCGTACACGCTATCACTGAGCCATCATCGCTTCAAACATCATTACTAGCTATAGCATTCAATATAGCATTCAATATTTTTCTCCTAAGCCTAGCCATCCTTCCATCATCGAGTACACCTTAGTACCTTGGTTATTTGATAGCTAAAATATTAGCAAACTGATTTATTTTTGTCATTAACGTATATATAATTTATATCACTAGCTAAAATGATTGTACAAGAACATTACCTTGAAGATGATTACCTTAATTTTATTTATAATATTACTGGCTATGCCGACGTGTGGACTACAAAATTAATGTTTATTTACAAATAAATAATAGATTAGACTACTTAGATCAAATATATTTTCGCAAAATTAAATGAATCGTTTGTTTCATATTTCATTGGAATATTTGGTAGAACGAACTTCGTTCTTGATCTTGAAACAGAAAAAAATTTCCATAAATAAGTATATTATTTCAGATAAATAAAATTATTCGTTTACGTACATCATGTTGCAAAACATTAGTCTCGTCAACTACACCTCTTTAATATCTTTAATATCTATCCACAAACGATCTACGAATATTTGTAAGACACAAGACTCGTTGCCTACCCCTAAACATTTCATTACCACGCAACACACATTAAAAGTGATTGTAAGAAAACGCCACAATGTCAGTTCGACTGCAGGATCAGAACTCGAAACCTATCCTGTTGCGGCGGGGAGTCAGACAAGGAGATGTTATCTCTCCTAAACTGTTCACCGCTGCACTGGAAGACGTTTTCAAGGTTCTGGACTGAGAAGGACTATGCATCAACATAAACGGCGAGTACATCACCCACCTTCGGTTTGCGGACGACATAGTAGTCTTGGCTGAGACCATGGAGGACCTCCGTGCGATGCTCGATGACCTCAGTAAAGCCTCTGAACGAGTTGGTCTTAGAATGAACATGGACAAGACGAAAATTATGTCGAACGTCCATGTAGCGCCAACTCCCATGAAGATCAGAGATTATACGCTTGAAATTGTCGAAGATTATGTTTACCTGGGACACACAATCCAGTTAGGTAGATCCAATTTCGAGAAAGAGGTCAATCGTCGAATCCAACTCGGCTGGGCAGCGTTCGGGAAGCTACGTAACATATTGTCGTCCAAGATACCGCAGTGTCTCAAGACGAAAGTCTTTGACCAGTGTGTGTTGCCAGTGATTACATATGGTGCTGAGACGTGGTCGCTAACTATGGGCCTTATAAGAAAGCTCAAAGTCACTCAAAGGGCAACGGAGAGGGCTATGCTCGGAGTTTCTCTGCGTGATCGAATCAGGAATGAGGAGATCCGCAGGAGAACCAAAGTCACTGACATAGCCCGAAGAACAGCTAGACTTAAGTGGCAGTGGGCGGACCACGTAGCTCGTAGAACGGATGGCCGATGGGGTCAAAGAGTTCTTGAGTGGCGGCCACGTACCGCAAGACGCAGCGTGGGCAGACCCGCCACAAGGTGGTCCGACGACCTGGTAAAGGTTGCGGGAAGCCGCTGGATGCGGACAGCACAGGACCAGTCATTGTGGCGATCTTTGGGGGAGGCCTATGTCCAGCTGTGGACGTCTTTCGGCTGAAATGATGATGATGATGATGACACATTAAAAGATGATTCATGTTGCACCTGGTCGAAACCGGGCCGGGTGTAGCATGAATTACTTCATACAAAAGTATACTATAGATGTTTGACGGAGTCCCGGCCGGCGCAGCGTTTGGTTTGGTGTAACATAAACCATTCTTTAAAGAGAGGTCTTTAAGTTATTTTCAGTGAAATTTAATTTGATTAATATTTTGATAATTTATTAATTTTAATTTGAATTACTACTCCAAATATATTTTATAAGTTTCCGCGGTATCACCGGCTTATAATTAAAAAAAAAAAATATTTTTCATTAATTCATATTTTTTGAACGGGGACGCCCAGGGTTTGAGGCCAATAAGGCTTTGTTCCCACCCCGATAACGATACTTATATGTTTCAGCTTTACTACTCAAAATACAAAAAAAGTTATGAAGAAAATAAAGCCAATTTTCATACATTTGAAAATCCATATTATATGGTGTATAAGGTAAAAATAAAGCTTAAAATTGCTAAATAATTCAATGATATACCGCTTTGATGATGATGATGATGATGATCTTCTTAGCCGATTTCGGCCACAGCGTCTGTTTATTGGCTTTTCGAGGGTGTCTGAATCACGATAATGAAGGGCTTTGCTGATCAACCCGTCTACGGTGTGCTCTTTCGTGACTGACGTACCCAATTTTGGTGGAAAATGTTCTGTCACATATTGGGCACGTCAGCACACCATTTACAAAACTTTGATAGAAATGTATACTTAAAACATATTTCATTTTTCTAAAATCCTATGAAAGGGAGGCCCTGATTTCAGCCCACTGTGCGTCGCCCGGCCCGAACCCAGCCCGGCTCCGACCCGATGTAACACAAACCATCCTTAAGTGTCGTGATTATATTAGTATAACCGGAGTTAGAACTAAATAATCAACTAAATGTTACAATGTAATAAATTAATATAAAGTTAATATTTTATAACTTAGAGAGTTGATAATCCCTGTATTTATGAGCAAAGCCACTTCCAGACGCACTTCAGTTAATATGGAGACGATTATAAAAATATTAAACTTTTTTGAGCTACATTCGTTAATCGTAAAGTGCTTAAGTATTAAAACGATAACGTAAATGTATCAGCGTACTTGAACAGCAGTGCGCTTCAATAATGATGATCCAGCAATAATGCATTCACAAAATGATGAATTATCGCACTCAAGTAATATCGTTTTTTAAGTAGCTTGACAAAAGATTGCACTGAACTTAATGGAAATTACAGTGTATCGAGAAACAACGGTGAACGCCGGTGACAAAGTTCATCGGCTGTCGTAGCCGTGATGCCGGCCTGCAGAAATACCTCTTCACGCATCGTTTGAATGACCCGATATCATAGGAGGGAGGGAACACGTTGGCAGCGAGGCATTGTCACATTTTTACAGTTGAGCAAGCATAACAATTTACAAAATTATTTGTTATACAGGTGCTGTTGTGTATCTTTGGCTTCGAACACCAGCTCCCATAGTTCTGTAGTGGAAGGGAGATAGCGGGCTAAAGTCAAACAACTCATGGTACAGACTATGAAATACACTGTATAGGCCAATTTCCCTTCGTAACACAAGCCGGTCTAAGTTTTATAGTAACTTCCGTACAGTGAATTGCAGTAGCACACTCAAATGATTATGATCCGACAGTGGTGTATTCAAAGATGATACAGAAATAGTTCACTCATTTGATGGTAATAATTCTGCAGTAACGTGCCCCAACAATGTTGGTCAATCAGTAGCACGTTTAAGCACCACGTTAAGGTTTGTCGGTAAAAAAAATTACAATGCGTCTATCAAAGATTAACATCGTGAATCATGATGGCAGGTATTAATACTCTTCTAGCTTGCGGTAACTACCAATATAAAATAAAAAAATCTACCTATCGCCCAACAGTCAGATCATTCTCTAAGTATAGCATTGTAATTACCATCGGGTCAAATGCTGGAATTTATTGTACTAAACAGTATTGAAAATAAATATAATATAAAATTACTTCTCATTCAAACCGTTGCCGGCAATTTTTGAAAACGACAAAACGTTACGATTCCTATTCTACCAAAAGCGACCTATCACGTAGTGGAACTAAAAACGGCGATACAGAAAACGTTACATTTGAAAGTATTTAAAAAACAGCGAAACATAATTAACCCCCATGAGAATAATTTTCCAATCCCTAAACAGAAAAAGGTATCTATAAATTTTGTCAAGACTAACTGGGATTTGAACTCATGATTTGCCCGTTTTTAGTGAAACAGCCTGAAGAACAGATCATGAAAATTTGCATTTCTAAATATGATTATGCTTTTTAATAATCAAACAATTATCGATACTAATAATTACAATATCGCCGCCTTTTTAATGAGCAAACGTGATTATGATACAGTACAAAGTTCCGTTCCATACTCGCGAGCTCGTAGCCCGAGCATTTTGTCAGCCGAAATGCCAAGTCGATTCGGTGCGAATCTACGAACCGCTATACAATACGTAACGACGAACATGTCTTGATATTAAAATGAGACAAATATAAACACGAAATTCGTCTATTTATACTTTTTTATGAAATAATGCAAATATTTTCATTACATTAATACATTAATTACATTAATATTTTAAGAAATATATTACAATTAATTATTCCTACAATATTATTTGCCCGTGGTTCCACTCAAAAGTCATAACTACTAACAGTTAGATAAATTTCTCAATAGAGAATTCACGACCAAATCTATGGTAAAGTCATTTTAAGGTAAGATAATTCACGATAGTGAAAAAGTACTAGATAAGCTAATAATATCACTCCAACAATGACAAAATATCACTCTACATATCGCAGATTAACTGTCATAAACGTTATTATATCAAACCTGTAATTTATTTGGCACAGCCGACAAAAGTATGCAAATATATAATGCTCCTAAATTACTTTTTAATGTGATGCATTTATTTCCTCATCAGAATAACAAGTATCCAACAGTGAGATATAAGAAGTGGAGATTTTTTTTCATAAATTTGACATGACTAGATGCCGAAATATTTATTTTATTTTACGATTTCAATTAAAAATTACAACTATGAGTAAATCAATAGGATATAATTAACAGAAAAACGAGATAATTTTAAAGTTTTTACACATAGACGAACTTACAGCTAAAATAAATAACAAATAAGTAATAAATATAAATATAATTCGCTAAAATTATCTGAAAGCTGTAGCTATTAATAAGGGTGTTAAAATTATTGTATTTAAATATACATTTACATAATTGAAGTAAAATACATAAAATCATGCCACTTCATATCCTCGTCGTTCTTCTCGTTAGCCCATTTTAGGGATCGTAACTCTTTATGACAGGTGCCGGCTTAGTTTGAACCATTATAATAATATAATTTAACAACTTTGGATTCAAATTTATGATTAAGCGTTTTGTATTTCAGTTATATATATCAAACATTGATTTCGTTTATTAAAAGTAGTACTGCATACGAAAATGTACACAATACTGTCAATTATTCAAACATGAAAAGACTGAAGTATAAAAAGTAGGCAATCAAAATTTAATAACAAAGATTAGCTTTTTAACTAAGGCTTATATTAGATTAGCTTAGATTAATAATAGTAATCCCGTTTTAGACAACAAATTAGCAACAGTGATACACGTGGCATCAGTTCCCAAGAGTACCTCAGGTGCCTATTACTAGCTGACCTCAGAAAAGGAAGTGGTCCTTTATGAAATTGGTTAAAAGTAACTATAGGTTACGACGAAAACTAATAATTCTACTAAAAAAAATAGTAATAATAATGAGAATCTAAATATTTTATATAAATTTTTAATATTATTGAAAGTGTGACGATAATGTTAACAATTAACCCGCATAAAGTATCAAGACTTATTAGTCCGGCAAAATTTAAAAGCACACATTTACCGACAAAGCCGTTCGAGCGAGCACCTCACTACGTACCTACCATTCATTACGGCGGCACCGCACTGCCTCTACCGATGCACTGACAAACACATTTCTAACTTTAAAATTTTTGCATTATTACTTTTTACTTCTTTTTTTTTATAAAACGCATCTCCCGTCGTTTGACTCGCGTCCCGTATTTTTACTTTTGACTGACTGTCCTTTATTTTGCATTCTATTTTCCACTAGTGTTGTTTACATACAATTTTTTACATTGCGTGTTTTGTTTTGTTTTGCTCTATTTCGCGTGTCGGAAATAAAAACGAGTTTTTATTGCTTTTTTTTTGGTGATTAAGGTGAGTTATTATTTTTATGATTTTGCTTATTATTCCTAGCATGAACACACTTTGTTAACCTGTTCACAAGAATAATAAACAGTTTTAGTTATCTAGCTATAATTAAATTACCTTTGACATTAATTCTTATACATAATCTAAATGAGATGGTTCTACTAATTTAAATAATTTATCGTTTGCTTTATTTTTAAAAACGATCAAGGTTTTTTTAATTATATCAGTATAATTAATTGTATTTTCATATCACTTTTAAAATGCAAATATATTATTCTTTCGTTTAAGTTTTTCTCATTAATTTTTACATGTTTACCTCAAACGTTAAATTTATGTTACCACGGTGCGGTCAATGAAAAATGATATCGTGTGGAAATCATCAGCTTTAAATTTATTATTTCCTTAATATAGAAAATATATCGGAAACTTTATACTGATGGCGAAAGTACATCGGTAATTAAAAACAAAATAATACAGATAACTTATAAGCATGATACGTCCATATATAATTAATTTATATTTGAAAGTAGGTAAGCCGCAAAATACTATTAATAAAAATCAATTATGATAAGTCTTATTTATTCATTGACGTTGGATTTTATACACTTTCGTTACATATTAAATATGAGACATAGAATTATCAAAGTCAATAAATATTTAATTTATCTTTAACCAGATACAAGGCAGGTGTTCTCCGACTATGTAAAATCATAAAAACATACTTTATTATTTTATTATATTATTTTTAGCTTTCTTTATTATTGTAGATTAATCAGTAAATGTTTATCTAATACTAAAAATAGCCCGCAACTTCGTAAATGTTAGTTTTTTTTTATAGTAACTAGTCGGCACTCTCGCTGATTGCAAAAGTACAGTACAATATAAAAACAATGACGACCATCGAGTGGTCGAAATGCTATCGGTAAGGTATTGGCAAGCTATCGGTAAGCATTCGGCAAGTTATCCGTAAGCTATCGGCGGTCAACGTTATCATGCCAGCCTGCAAAAATATCTCTTCAAATTACGCTTGAAGGACCCTATGTGTAATGAGGGAACTCACTGGCCGGTAGACGGTTTCAACGTTTCACGGCACGGTAAAGAAAATAAATAAAATATAGCCTACAGCACTCTGGAAACGTAGAGCATCCAATTACAAAATACAAACTTAATAGTATAAGTACATATAATATAATTACATAGTAAACAGTATAAATACCTAAACTAACAATGAAATATTAACTGAACTTTTACTTATACCATACATATATTACAAACAGCGCGTTGAATAATACTTCAGGTCATAACATGCTGAGGCATACCCCAGAGGTTTTTTTATAAGGTGCCTTTAAGTAAAGTAATTGTAAAAAAAAAAAAAGATAGTTAATTGATTAATAGAATCGGATCAATAGTTCCCTCCTACAAACATACTTACAAACATTACCTCTTTTATATAACTGTGCCCGTGGACCTCGCGTGGACTGCTAAAAAAGTTTTTTTTTTATCTTTTTTTTGGAAACCAACCTAATTATTTTTCTAAAATAATAGTAGCCTAAGTTATACCTTATAACATTAGCTATATGCCAGTGAAAGTCCCGTCAAAATCGGTCCATCAGTTTCGGAGATTACCCGGAACAAGCAGATAGACAGAAAGACAACAGTTTTAAAATTGGGTTTCTTGTTATAGGTTTCTTGTTATTCTTGTTATATTGCACTCTCATTTGTATAGATAAATTATCAAAAATAAAATCAAAAATATTATACCGCGTGCCAACAACATGATGGTGTTAATTAATTATTATAATGTAGGTTAACTGACTTTTTTAATTGTGTAAAATAATGTAATAATAGTAGGTATATAAATAAACATTATTTTAATCAAAATTAATTAAAAAAACTCTAATAACGTTTTTTTTTTTATAGTAGGTCAGCACATTGACTGTACTATACCTGATGGTAAGCACAGTACAATCCAAATCCATCGGCGACCACCGAGAGTCGAAATCCATCGGCGGTCACCGCTGTCACGCCGGCCTGTATTGTATTGTATTTGTACATCGTCAAATTATTTTTAAACGTTTTACACAAAAAACAGTTAAATGAATTTAAATTAATATTATTCATCTTGTCGCACTTCCGTCACACGTTGCGCGCGCAGCTCTCAATTTTATCCCTTTTATAAACGTATCAAATCCTTACTAATATTATAAATGCGAAATTGAGTTTATTTGTTTGTTACTCAATCACGCAAAAATTGCTCAACGGATTTGAATGAAATTTGGTACAGTTATAGTTTATAACCTGGATTAATACATAGGACACTCTTTATCCCGGTAACAACAATATTTGTAGTTCACGCGAGCGGAGCCGCGTGCACAGCTAGTAAAGTATAACTTCAAAATTTACCACTCTAAACTGAACATTCGGAACTACTTTTCTTGTAATACATTGCGATAAGCCCTCGACACAAGTCACCTTTCATTGAGACAATTCCAATGATTAAATGATTCCGATCCAAACACGATGTCTCTGCTATAAGTTGGTGAAGAGTTAGGTATCCTGCAGATTCGAGATGATACTGCAATATCAGCAAAATGTTGCCATGTTCTTCTAATATCATTTAAGTAAATAAATACATATGAAAGATGAATTTGTTCCTAAAAAAGGGCTGATAGATTATCAAATGACTGAATAGATTTTCTTCAATCATAGCTAAGAACACTCTTAGTCATGTCACCTTTCAAACAAAAATAAACTAGATCTAAATCGGTTCGGCCGTTTTGCAGCTACGACGCCACAAACAGACACACGTTAAACTTATAACACTCCTCTGTTTGCGTCGGGGGTTAAAAAAGGAATATTATTTAATTGTAATATTTTAAACATTAGAATAATCATTTTACCTCCCGACATGATGTAAACAAGACTAATATTATATATCTTTTTTTAACATGTGGTAAACCGGCATGCATTAAAAAGAAAAGGCATAAGATAAGGCATATATCTTATTCGGTATTTTACCACTTACATTAATTTCGATGCTACCTGTTATGTTTATTTCAAAACGAAGTGAAAATTTTTCAAACACGAGTGGTTATTGACAGTTTTTTAGCTTCATTTGATTATATATTATTACTAGCATTTATTATTCTATTATTATTATTCTACATAGAAATATGGATATCTATGTATACTTTTATTTTGTACTAACTGTGCCACACGGTTTCACCCGTGTTAAATTTTGTGGACTAACTCTTAAAGTGCCGCCGCTAAGGCGTCCATGTAGCTTATCGTTGTTCTCAGTACTTTGTTCTCGTTCCCGTACTTTGCCAAGTATCTTCACGTTCACGGTTACTGCTCCGCTCCTATGGGTCGTAGCGTAATGTTATACACCTTATAACTAATAAACCTTAAACCTTCCCCAATAAATAGGATATGAAATACATTTTTTTTTTCAAATCGCTTTGCATTTCCGGTGTTTAATGCATTCAAACAAAAAACAAATTCTTGAGATTTATAATATTAGTATTCATACACTTAAAGAAACGTATGTTGCTAATAACCAAAACTGTTCGTTTTAAAAGTGCATTAAGGTTAAAAGTTACTATTAGGATGCGTCATTTCATAGTTATCAAAATTAGTGACGTCAAACGTGCGTTGTTTTGAAACCTCAGTTTATGGAACAAAGTGAATGTTTTGGTCTTTCTAAAACAGTATTAATGTTTTTTGCTTTGTTCTACTACTGTGCTACTTGTTATGTACCATTGTGTCATGAACTATGCGAAACCTGAAGTTATCAAGCAAAAAATGATATATAAATACGTTTCAAAACCACCAAACAACTAATTGACTTGAAGCCGTAAGTTTCAATGTTTTTCATAAATGTCAAATATTCGTACCTACATTAAGTAAATCAAGGTCCCCGCACCGACCAGTCGCCGTTAAGAGAACAAACAACATTTACTTATAAATATAAAATTTCTACGATAAACAAAATACGCCTAAATAATTTGTATGCCCTTTTTGGATAAAGCTTTAAAGTTCACGAGACGCGGAAACGTTGCTGTTGTTTTTGTGGGTTTTTGTATAATATTCTACGTAACAATCGTACGGCAAATTCTTGGTATCGTAGCATCGAGTACTGAAACTGAATCTGACAAAATGACCGCATCTGATGGTGGACACAGTAAAACATTGGCGATCCAGTCTCGCATACACTGGCTGAGCCCGACTCGAGACAAACTAAACGTGAGCAGAGATCCCTGTCACCACCCTTAATTACTGTATATACACCAGCTGATCGTGGAACGTGTCACGGCTTAACCGTGCCACTATAGCGGGTGTATAGTGATCGCTATCCAGTCGAACACAATCATTGTCGTGTTCTACTAACCAGCGAGATAGCTTCCCAGGTTTAGTAACTCCATAAAATTAAAATCTGTCAAGGAACATCTATTGGTATGCTTCTATGACCTGTATATGGTCTGTATCCTTTGTAGTCTCATTATAATAGAAAAAAAAATTAGTCCGCATTCGAATCTTTTTGAGAGTTCTGCGTTTAATTTTAGAATAGTGACGGATTATAAACTTAATTTTTGTAACTTAAATAAAAGTCATATTTTTATGAGCGATTGGCGAATTATAAAAAAGGTCATCACCGGAAAAGCGAAGGAAACTCCGCCTTTGTAACTAAAATACGATTTGGGTTTATTTACTTAGGATAGACTTTTCATTGATGCGTACGAATCAGAAATTTTAACACATTTCGAAACTTTTTATGGTATATTTCGGATATTTCGGATTTTAACTGCCGGCAATACTCTAACCTCTACGTATATCAAATCTCTTTGGAGATTTCTCTCTACTCGAGACAGTTCGACTGGTAAAATACCTCCACCCTACAAAAGATCATAACCCTTGTGTTGTGTTCCTGCGGTGAGTAGGGTTTGCAGAGCTTCTTGGGGAAGAGGAGTTCAAGGTCGATAGCGCGCTAATGATAATTCTGGTGTTACACGCGTTCAACGGCTAGGGTAACCGTTTACCATCAGGCGGGCCGTACGCAAGTTCATCATCTTAATTGTATAAAAACAAAACTATAATTTAAATAAAATACCCCGCAGGGATGTCACCGTGATAATTTATATGTACGTGAATAGCGTAACGTAAGAATACGGTCAGACCTGTATCTGAGAGAAAGCGCCTAGGTCCAGGTCTTTGAACCTAGAAAGTTGTCTAACGCAACTGGATATTTCACGGTGATTTAATTTTTTACTAACATCAATCTATTACGTTCTGTCTATGCTCATAGCTAGCTTGTACTTGCGGTTCTGCTTATATTACAGATTGTTTTTCTCGAATCAACCGCCGTAGAGTAGCTTCCGTGGTGGCAATAACTTAAATTCAATTCCGAATCGTTCTTATATTCATTAGTATTAGCTCGTTTTACTTAATATTCCTGGCAACGACACTTTGCTTAGTGGCTGGCACAAATAAACACTATCCAGGTGAACTTGAAAAGAAAATGAAATCTATGTATCTATGTAATTTTTGTTCTCTCCCGTTCCGTGCTTGAACCTATTTATTATCCTTTATTGCGTCAGAAACTTTGCGATGCAAAAAAGTTGCATTAAATTCAACTTTAGATTCATTTTCATCGTGCCCTAAGTGTCACTACAATAATTCCACATTCTGATCAATGTTTAAAAAAACACTGCAATTTATTCAACACATAATTGAATACTTTATGAGTAATTTATATGAATCACTATGTACTGCAAATGAATAGGTATTTGGCCTTCGGTGCATTGCGACAAAGAAAGCGCCGGAGCATTCGCGGCTACGATAAAAAAATTAGTCATGACTCTATAAGAAAACGATAGATAATTACACGCTTGTGACCGCTCAGACACCAGCATACGTCTAGTAAGTACAACCACTGATTAATATAAATAACTAGCAACCGACCGCGACGTTGCCAGACTTAATTATAATATAAAAAATAAACAATCAAATAAAGCCCTCAAGGAATGGTAGGCGGACACGATTGTGTTCAACAGTATCGTGACCACTAAACACCAGGCTTCACACCTTCAATAGTAGCACGCTTAGGAGTGTCGCGTTCCGTGATCAGCACCGTGTACATCCAATAATCAAGAATAAAAGAGGTAGAGCACAGAGAAATTTCTTTGGAGGTTTCTCTCTACTTGGGTCAGGCCGTTTGTTGGAATACCGCATTAAAGAAGATCGCAGTCAAATAACCTTGTGTTGTATTCCTGTCGTGAGTAGGGTTCCCAAAGCTCCTTGGGATAGCAGGGTATAAGAACGGTAACGCGCTAGTGACATCTATGGTATAATTGTTTGACACTATTGTCGTATTAAAAAAACCGGTTACAGTGACTCTCTTTTAGAATGTCCTATTTCGAGATCAGCCAGTGTATATCCCGCTGTCGAGAGGCCCGGCCTAACAGTCGCAATTGGGAATGGATTGCCCAACTCTCAGTTTTTAGAGTGTACTGTGCTTACCATCCGGCATTGTACCGTCATTTCATGATGATACTGTAAGACAAAAACTGGCGAGACAGAGCATTACATTCAAAGCGGTGATAGATTAGTGGAAGCGAGATAGAACATCGTGTCCAACATCTTTGGTTGAGCCCTACAAAATTTCGTGATTGGGAGTCTTTCGCGGAATCTAGAATTGCAATGTTGTGGTTTGTATTGTAATTCATTATAGGTTACTTGACCCTATATTATATAATATTGATGGCATTATGGTGATATGGTCATTGTACACACGTGAAGTGGATTATAAACTGGAAACATACCACAAAATCTAACTAGAAAGTTCTAACAAGGGAGCCAAAATCTTTTTAGACCCCACTTTGTAGATTAGGAAATATTGTTAGTGTAACAGATGTAAGGACCTGGTGTGTTTGTTCACAGTATAAGCAGAGTCTTAAAAGAAACACAGTTTAGCTAGAAATCACATGAATATTATATTGTTAATTATTTGTAGTTGTAACAAATAATATACACTTTGGAATACGTAACAATATTAGACAAATCCACTATGATAATAGAAAATAAATATATATCGCACACAATACATATTTACACTTGACATCTCAAATGAACATTAACATATTCTATTTATAAATAAATAAAAACATACAATGATATGAAAAGAGATTACATTATATTATATTATGAATTCTTATTAAAAAAAAACAGTAATAAATGTGATGTCATTTTATAACTTATGATTATGTAACTTAACTGTAAGCCGATATTATTGAATTGTATTTCGCTCATTGTTCCTTTAGAATAACATACTACATTTATATTTAGTAAATTAATTATTATTATTATTTCTGTACTTATATAATACGACATGCAGTGTGTGATAATATTTGTGGAAACTTAATTGGTGTATGAGGTTGTTTATTTAGATTAGCTGTAAGTAAAATAAACTGTATGTTTCCCGAAAACTAATAAATAAATAAATAAATAAATTACTTTTAATGCAAACTCTTTTAAAGTAAATACTATCAAGACTTAAAAACATTGACACTAGCAAGTGAAACCTTCGGTGAAACCACATAGCATGGTGGTGGGATATTTTAGAATTCCCACCTGGTTAGTTACCGTCCTCAAAGTGAAACTTACCAAGTACCTATAGATGAGTTCCGGCAGCTGCACTTGAGAGCCAGTCCTCCCTCTAGGCTTTGCGTGTTACCATATTGGGCCAATGTGGGTTATAAAGTTATTTTCCCAGTCTACAGTGACCACTTAACATTACGTGGCCTGCACGATATATGATAATACGTTATCTAAAAATAAAAAATATCGTTGCTTTTAATTGTCGACCCTATCGTATAAGATTAATAGGACAATGTAGAAGATAATATACGGGGTTGACCCAAAATCGCTTATCGTGACAGTTTCTAAACGAACTAGTTGGAGCTTAACCAAAATACTATATCTATACTGCAAGCGAAGACATAATATTAGGTTTTTACCTATGAAATTGACGTTTTGTATGAAAAAAATTAAACGATGTTTTTATTTGTATTAATCGAAGTAATCACCTATGCAATCAATGCATCTTTGCCAGCGCAGTGGCAGTTTATTGATGCCCTTCTTAAAGAAATCAGCTGGACGGGAGGTAACAAATTCTTCAAAGGCATTTTGTACTGCCTCTCGGGTATTGAATTTTTTTCCCGCCAAGGAGTTATCCAAATTCTGGAAAAAGTAGTAGTCTGTAGGCGCAAGGTCTGGTTAGTAGGGCGGATGACGGAGAACTTCCAACCCCAGTTCTTGCAATTTGGAGACCGTCTGTTGTGCAGTATGAGGTCACGCGTTGTCGTGCAGGAGCAGCGGAGACGAGCGATTGACCAATGCTGGTTGGAGATGTGCCAGCTTCTCCATCATTGTGTTCACTTCTTCACAGTACACATCTGCAGTAATGCTCACCCCGTTTGTTAAGAAGCTGTGATGAATCACACCGGCTCTAGACCACCAAACAGTGACCATCACTTTCCTAGGGGTAAGTTTTCGTTTAGGGCATTGTTTAGGTGCTGAACCACGATCCAACCAACTTGCTGAGCGCTTGCGGTTATCAAACAGAATCCATTTTTCATCGCAGGTAACAATGCGGTTCAAAATTCCTTCATTTGTGCGTCTGTTGAGCAGTGCAAGGCACGTCTCGACGCGTACTTCGCGCTGGCGATCATTGAGTTCGTGGGGCACCCATTTGTCAAGCTTTTTTATCTTGCCAAATGGACCAATATTGTTTTGACGCTAACGTCGAAAGCTGCTGCTAATTTAGCCGTAGATTGTGTATCATCAGCTTCCAGGTTAGGTAAATTTCAAAATAGCACCAGTGAAAGATAAGTCGAGGAGTAATAGGTTAGCGTTGTATGGGCATGTCATGAGAGGGATGAAAGACATATAGCTAGCAGAATGTTAAGTATGAAGGTAGAAGGATATAGGAGTAGAAAAAGCCTAAAGATGGTATGGATGGATTCTGTAAATGATGAGTATAAAAGGTGTGAATACTTGGATGACAACTGAAAGAGGAGAGTTGAACATTTAAACATGTTGTGTCGACTAAGGGCAAGAAGATGCAGTCCAGCTAACTTTAAATGTTCACTATAGACCATAACAATCCATAATCTAACCTCAAAAAACTGTGGACGCATTCAAAATCTGCCACAGATGTATTGTTACGTCACAGTTGGAACTGTTCGTGTGCCAGTGCGTGTTGCTAAGCACAACCTTCAGTATGGAACAGAGCAGCTAACTGCTGCTTTACGTCAGAAATAGTTGTAACGATGATGCTATCTCAGGCGAACCCTGTACAGGTTCAGCAATTCTTCCGAATTTTATTGTTTCACGACACAGAAAAGATCTCTGAAGCGACAAGGAAGTGATGTGAATAGATCAAAATTTAACAAAATATTAAACACGTCTTGCTTATAAATCGCTATCCGCTTACGAAACAGGCCACAGCCCATTAAATCTGCTTAGCGATTTATCTGTAACAATAATCTACTGATTAAAATATTATTTAGAGTCAACATATTAATGACAGAGTCCCTAAAAGTGCTTTTACTTAAGACGATCTCCCGTTTTGTCATGAAAAAGTTAACTTGTGTTCTTCATTTTTTTTATTAATCCTCCATGCATGGTGGTAGGGATTTTTCTAATACCCGCCTGGCTAGCTACCACACTCAAGTTGAAAATCTGTCGCCAAGCACCAATAGGTGTGTGTGTTCCGGCAACTGCACTTGAGAGCCAGTCTTCCATTAGGTTTAGCGTGTTATCATCTTGGGCCACATCGTCAATTAGCATCAGGTGAGATTGTGGCTATTACGCCAAAACCTATAATGATAAAAAAAATTAAACTAGGCAGTGATCCGCGGATCCGCACCCGTTTATTACGTAGTAATTATTTTCGTCTCGTATTTATATTTTTACTCGTATTATTGTCAATTCTTACAACCTATCAATAATAGATTAATATACTATAATATAATATCAATAATAATAACACTTAAAACACTTAAACTTCAAGTGTCCTAAACTACATAAAAAGCGGTCAAGCGGTTTCTCAGTTAAGTCCGGATATACAGACAGACAGATTTTTTATAAATTCGTGATCAGTGTTCTTTATAACAGATGTCTATTAGAAAATTTGGAAAAAATACATGTACAATCAGAACGACTGATTTATTAATATACATAGTTTTTTTTCTTTATATTTTTGAGTTTCTTGTATATTTAATATATTTGCGGTTAAATTATACATTGCAAATATTAGTTTTTGTTATTACTGAGGAACATTAGCCGTGATATTTTGAGATCGGCAAGACGATACTAACTATTGCTACTTGTTTTATAAGATCAAGGAGCATATAAAGCGAGTTTTACTATTGAAAGGTTATGAGGGTGCATCAATACGTAAATGATAATGAATTCTGGTAATTACATACTATAAAACTCAACGTCTCTCTATCTGCCTGTCTGTTTATGTTCTTTTCACGCGAAAACATATATGTAGAACATAAAGTAATATACAAAATAAGCGATGACGATAGTGGTAAATTAAGCTGGAAAAAAGACGCATTTGGGGCGCTCAGATGGTTTACGCTGAGTAAACATATTATATTCTCACGGGTCAACTAGTCACAATTGAAAAGTTAACTAAATATTTCAAAAATATTAATTTTGTAAAGTGCCTAAAATTATACCAATTAATAATTATACCAATTTTTACGTAGCCTATTTTAGTCAAGCATGCAACCTCCCACGCTCTAAATAGCTCTGACCAAACATAGATTTTATAGATACAAGCATGCATGAAATCTACTACTCGCAAAAGTGGGTATTGCTTTTTTTAGAGTTTATAGGTTTAACGTTATGGCCACAGTCTCACCTGATATTAAGTGACAATGTGGCCCAAGATGGTGACACGCTAAGCCTAGTGGTGAAACTGGCTCTCAAATGCAGCTGCCGGAACACACCTACAGGTACTTGGCGACAGAGTTTTAACTTGAGGGTGGTAGCTAGCCAGACGTCATCTTGCAGAAGGAGACAGCGGAGAGGGCTCGCGAGGAGAACCCTCTAAGCGGCCCTCTCCGCCAAGAAGCCATAGCCGGACCAGGGAGGACGGGTCTGGGTGCCCGTCTTCCCATTGCACAGGTACGACGGGGGAGACAGTTAGTGTTGTACCGAACTGTCTCCCATTAATGCCGGGGGCCTGACAGTTTGCTGGGCCTACCGCCGGGGCGACGCGGTAGTATGTTACCAGCGGTCCCGCGTCGCCTCGTTAAGGCGGCAAATGGTACACCGTGGAGGCTTAGTGAGTAGGAGTCTCACATAACCACTCGTCCCCTCGGGCGTGTGTGCACCCATGACTGGTTCCTCCAGGTTAAAAAAAAATTGTAGCTAGCCAGACGGGCATTTAAAATTGCTCTACCACCATGCTATAGTTTCATCACGATGTTTTCCTTCACCGAAAGCTCAAGCTCATTGTAGGGATTTGAACTCACGTCGATCGACGCGATGTCCGTTCACGCTACCACTAAGCCATCATTGCTTAAGTTTATTTTATATTGCTTAGTCCTCGCTTACAAAAATTTGATCATAGATACCTCGTGTCTTGTAAGCCATTTTAGAGTGAAATCCAAATATACAAACAGACAGACATAAAATGTTTTATGTCATATTAATGATCAGTGTCCTTTATAATAGAAGTTATTTACGAAATTTATGGAAAAATAGGTATATGTACAGACAGAATTACAAGTTCATTAATATAGATACGTAATTTATTTCTAAAAAAAGTTTTGGAAGAAAATTTTGTATTTTAATAATGTTTTATTTACCAAATTTACCCAGATAGATGTTTTTTTTAATAAACCAAGCGTAGCACGTTCGCCTAGATATCTACATTAATATTTCTTAAATCAAAATTATCCTTATTTAATACATGTAGCTACATGTTATATGTTGAATAACCGAACACGATTTCAAGTAAATACAAAACAAACATGTAACGTATTTTCACGGGAAAACCGTTCGAACGTTTCCATCCATTTTCCAAATCAGTGCAAACTCTGAATGTCCCAATATTGACCTACCTTTTTATAACACTTGATAAAATGTTGACACACTACGTGAGTCACTAAATATAGTATTTGACTAAAATAATACGTACCTATGATGTTTTTATTTTTCTTCCTTTGTCTTTTAACGGGAACTTAATTGACTAGACAGTGATTTTATATGTATGTAGCCTAGCCATGTACCAACTGAAATTTCCCATCGGTGACATCGCAAGTTTTATCGTATTTTTATTCCTTTTATGGACTGTTAGTGAATGATTGATTGATTTTTGTAGTTTTATTAGGTCCATGGTAATCGATAACCCAAGACTTTACACAGGTAATAGTGGTGGAGTAAGAAATAAGAAAATGCGGAATTTTCCTGAAACAATGATTGAAATGTATAATTAGAATTGACTTGCCTAAGCTTTCGGTGAAAGAAAACATCATGATGGAACCTTAGCATGGTGTAGGGCAATTTCTAATGCCTCCCTGGCTAGCTACCACCCTTTAAGTTGAAAATCTGTCGCCAAGCACCAATAGATGTGTCAGTCCAACGACTAAGCTTAGCGTGTTACCACCAAAACTAAAAAAAATATCAAAACAACTTGTAGGGTTCGAACCCACTTCGATCATCACTGTGTCGATGCATGCCATCGCTAAGCACAAGCCATAATTGGATAATTAGTAAAAGTACACGAATTCTAAATAAGTCGAACTAGCGGACATCGTATCGATAGTTTCACCGGCACGAACTAAGTATTCAACCATAGCTACTTCTACGTTACCACGTATAAGCCTCATATGAAAAAGTACTTGAAGTACAGGGGGATTTCCACAGAAATGCTGTCCATACATTTAGCGGATGTTCTAATTTTAATACGCGAACCCGGATGCTGTGTATACCGTTAGTCTATCATTCGATGTGATTATTTATTTATTCGTATGAACGGACTGACATCAGTCATAAGTATTAAATTTATAGTGTAAGGTGCACATGCGGAACAGTGTTTTAAGGGTAATCATTTTAATTATATTTTTATCGTTTATCGTTGTCTCAAGTTTTGATTTATTTAACGTGAGCCTTATAATTAGTATTTTTATGATCATAATTTGAAAATAGAAATTAATCGAAACATACCTCTAAAAGTATTACAATACAATTATTATACGTAAGAATTTTATTAAACGAATTATTTTTTTTGTTTAAAACATTTTAAATTTTGTAATATTTTTAATGTCATTAATAATTATGTAGGTAATTATTAAAAGACAAGTTCTGCGAATTTTTTTTTCACAACCAATTTTATAATTTGTATTTATGATTGATTACATGCATAATTCATCTTCTCCACACTTTAATTAATTATATAAATTAAATTTGAATGTTTCAAGTCCATTTTAAACTGTTTTTTTTTTTCCATCGATAAATTTTCTAATAAGGCATCTATGACGTCAGTAGCAATGGAAAATACGTTACTCGGTGTGTGTATTTTTTCCAATAGCTACACCAAAATCGCTTATAGTTTCTTTATTGATTACGACAATTGTAATTACATAATTATTGGTTACCATAAGTTGCCGTTTACCAAATTTCGGTATATAGCCATAGTTGTGATCTTAACAAGTAAAGAACTAAAAAGTTATCTATGTCTTAACTTTGTCGTACCGTGAAACTGTGGAACCATATCCCGGCAAATGTGTTCCCTCCTTCTTATGACATCAGGTTCTTCAAGCGTAACGATGGATTTCAATCTCTCAGTGGTCGCCGTTGTATTTGAATTGTACTGTGCTTACCATCAGGGACAGAACAGACACCGTGCGAACTATTATTTAAAAAAATCAAATATATTACGAGTGAAATCAGAATCTGATGACAGTCACAGTGAATTACCAAAGCGAAGATTGTCGGTAGCCATTTTAGGACAAAAATATTATCACGTGTAAGCTCGAATCGATAGCCCTGATCTCAATATCTCAACATCCCTTTTTTGTTAATAATACACAACTTATCTATATTAATAAATCTACAGTTCTGACTGAATACATTTTTTTCTTTCAAATTTTGCGATTCATATCTTTTATAAAAGCTGATCACGAGTATGATTTTAGAAAATTTGTCTGTTTTACTTCGACAATGCTTTGAGAAATCATAAAAAAAATCAAATAATTTTATATTTAATTATTCCCATCTGATTATAATTAAAATTGATATTATAAAAATAATATTTTTTATCAATAACACTGATATAAATCAAAAAAATTATGAGACGTAAATAATTACAGCTTAATTAACGCGGGCGGAGCCGCGGTCACAGCTAACACCTTATACGTGTAAAATTTTAAAAAGTTGATAAACCAAAATTTTATAAATCTCTTTAATAATATTATAAGTGTATTTGTAGGCAAGAGTGTATTCCACAGACAGCTACGCAAAATTTTAAAATTTTCATAAGTATAAATAAATATAACCTTTTTTTGTTATACTAATCAAAATGTTGGTCTATAGGGATGATTTTAACACAATCGTGTGACGTATTTTTTAGCTTCATATTAAGTTATTTTGCCGCAAACTTTAGTACTTTTTTTAACAAATAAGGTAACAAACAAGCATAAGACTGTAGTGCCGACAAAGCTCTGAAAACCCTAGTTATTTAGTTGCAATCTTCTGTATGGTGGAGCTATTTCACCTATCGGGTTACCTCAAGTAGAAAGAAATCTCCAAAGAGATGTCTCTGTGCCCTACCTCTCTAAATATAACAGTGCCCTATACATTACAATAGAGTATAAACTAGTAAACCAGACGGTCGCAAGCGAGACCGGTTTGGATCTATCCGTACCAATAGGTCAGAGCGCATCCGGAATGGAGTGCACGGCTTTCCGTTACACAAATTCACTACATTCACGCCAGGCATACTGATCTACGCTAATAAATTTTGAAAACTTTACAGTATGTTCGTTGCGAATTTTTTTTTGTGCAAACATTCGCTCACTATTTTATATTATTTTAAAAACTAAAACCAGACTATGGAAAATATCGCCTTCTAAAAGGAACAATCTAAATTTTAGAAATGTGCTGACTATGCCTTTTCATTTCATGTGCGCCATATTGAATTCAGTATGACGTCACATAGCCTACAACCAGTGGACGACTAGGACGCTTTTAATGATACCTCATTTATCAAATTATGATAAGTAGTTTAGAAGATATTCGGGAACACATGTACATACACACATAGCCTGCTGACTAAAAATTATAATGTCGTATTCCCCTGTTTCCTCCACCAAAACTGGACCGATTTTAATATTTTTTTCAAAGAAGACTGACTATATCTGTATTTTTTTGTTTTACATCTATACAGTATACATATTAAAAAAACTCAACGTCTCTCTCTCTGTCTGCCCCTTTTATGTTATTTTCACACGAAAATCACATATATATAGAACTTAAAGTAATATACAAAATAAGCGATGACGATAGTGGTAAATTAAGCTGGAAAAAAGACCACGAACCACTTAACCGATTTACAAGGTATTTATTAAATTCATAGCTATGTAATCTGGTCAGGTTATTGGATATATGTTGTTAGATAAAGTAACATACGAACTAAGCAGTGACAATGGTGGTGAATCAATACGGATAAAAATCGCTTTTGGGTCGCTTAAACAGCTTACGCTGAGTAAACCACAAGAAATATATAAAATTAATGTACTAGATAATTGTAGATCTTAAAAAGACCTATAAAAAAACCAGCAATAGCATATGTCTATTTTCTAAGGACCACCCACAATAAGTATTTTTGTCTTTAAAATAACCGGCATTCCCCAGCACCATTCCCGCGTGTGTTCGACCAACGGCATTCTGTAGTTCACGAGAGCGAAGCCGCGGGAACAGCTAGTTCTATATATTCGTCAAATTTGTTTCCTGGATTTCTGATAACGGCGCGGCGGTGGTATAACTGAGAAATTTGAGTAATTACAGAAGGCACTTAATTCTTGTCATAATTGCAGTGAACAAAGCCTGCATTTCCTATCTGCTTTCAGGAAGGGACATTAACACAGTAGGGGGACTTTTTATTTTTGTGTTATCTCGCATTGTTACCTTTTGTATAACTAAACAAAATATTAGGATAGAGTGACGGCCGCGATTTGATACGGCTCGTATCACCTTGTGACTCACCTCTCTTCCCGTAAATGCGTCGCATGGTAGAGTTATTATCCTTACTAATAATGTAATGCGAAAATGAGTTTATTTGTTTGTTACTCAATCACGCAAAAAACGGCTAAACGGATTTGAATGCAATTTGGTACACATATAGTCTATAACCTGTATTAACAAATGGTATACTTTTTATCTCGGTAAAGACCCAATTCTGGGCAGTAGCTAGTATCACATAAAGGTGAGCGGTAATATATAGTCACAGTATATTGAAAAGTAGTGGGGCATTATAAGGTGACACTATATTCTTATGTAACTGTAAATCATATATTAGGATAATAACATTCTTAAAGTGAGGCACTCGAGTGGAACTGCTAGTGCAATATATACTAGATAGCGATTCGGACACCGCATCGTACGACTTGAGTCCATATGCGCTTAAGCTTTCAGTATAAGAAAATATTGAAATGAAACTATGAGGTCAAATGGTAGTCTTTAAATGGTTGAGATGTATCGTATTTTTAATAATATACCGATCCAACTAAAAAGATGGTTTTGAAAGTTGTTTTTTTAAATTATTTTTTATGTTTAGCATTTGACCACAATCTTACCTAATGTTAAGTGACAATGTGGCCCAAGATGGTAAACACGTTAAGCCTAGTAGCAGGACTGGCTCTCAAGTGCAGCGGCTGGTATATACCTATAAATGCTTGGCGACAGATTTTCAATTTGAGGGTGGTAGATAGCACGGCGGTCATTATAAAATATCCTATCACCATGCTATGGTTTCATAGCGATCATTTCCTTCACCGAAAACTCAAGCTCATTGTAGGGATTCGAACACACGTCCATCGACGCAGTGTCCGTACACACTACCACTGATCCATCATTGCTTCGTCGGTAGACCTCTCGCCATTTTACCTGCCTAAACAAAACGCGCCGCATACATAACATGATGGTAGGTCTTTTCCTAATGCCCGCCTGGCACTAGCTACCACATTCAACTTAATAATCCGTCGTTAAACACGTATCGCCATATTCCGGCAGCTACACTTGAGAGCCCGATCCTGTAGGCTTGAAGCGTTACAATATAAGACCTCATCATCACTTAATATCAGTTGAAAATATGGTAAACATTACAGAAAACTGTAAAATACAGCTTACCGACAGTTGTTCAGCTAATTTGTGGCTTGTAAATATTTTTTTATACTCTAAAGGTGGCAAAAAAAGTCTACTACTAGCGGCTACCGTAGCCTATGGACGTTTTTAATACCATAGTAATCACCAGCGCGTTGCCGGCCTAGAACTCCCCTATCTCAAGGAGCTGTGGAAATCCTACTCACCGCAGGAACACAACACTAAGTTATTTGGCTGCGATTTGCTGTAGGGTGAAGGTATTCCACCAGTCGGACTGTGCCCCAAGTAAAGAGAGGTCTCAAAAATAAATAATATTTGTGCCCTACCTCTCTTAGATGTCGGAACTACGCTATAGCTGCATCACGCGGTATTCCTTGTACAAAGCCTGGTGTACTTATTCAAAGTATAACATGCCTTCCAACTCTTTTCAAGTCGCGTGACTGTAAAATCATAAAATCGCGTGATAAAAAAAACTAGTTTACGTTCATATTTAGGTTAGTGTCAGTGAATAATTCTTACAATGTGTAAATCCAAATCTTTTAAAACTATATTATTATGTTGAATAAACGATAGCGGATCCGCATGCGTTTTTTTTTGTAAAAATTATTTTCGTCGCTCGTAGTTTTATTATATTTATAGCTTATTAAATTATGAATTGCATAATAATATACTAAATCATACATATCCTATATACAAAATTTCATCAAAATCTGTTGATAATTAATAAAAATCTCATTTCCTTATAAATATTTTTAACGATTTCTAAAATTCATATTGGCAATTATTAAAGCCAATCATTTGAACAATGATATAAGCATCTCGTGTACAAAATTTCACCAAAACCTGTCAAGCCGTTTTTGAGTAAAATCCGGGCATACAGACAGTCAACCAAAAACTTTATTGGTGGCATGTTCGAGATCAGAGTCATTCATATAGGATGAATTTCAGGAAATTTGAAAAAAATACTTGTGGAGATAGAACATAGAAGTACAGATTTATTATTATACAAGATAAATAATATTTACATTGGAAGGATATCCATAGTGATTGATCTAACTATACACTTTCATCCAAAATACTCATAACAACAGTGGATATCACTATCGTATCCTTGTCAACATTCACCATTTGCCTTATATATACGGACGAGATCACGATTATTTGCTAGTAAAGTTATAAATAATTCAAGTTGGCTACAACGCGGACATCCTTTGTTAAGTCCGGTCTAGCCGGATCTAGTACATGCCGACTAGCGGTTGCAATGCGGCAAAAAACTTTAAATTATGTGGGGGTACGGACCACGGATTTTACGCTACAGTGAAGGTTCAATGTACGTTCTTTGGTTGTAAACGATACAGTCATTTAAACTTTTTTATTAACTAAAAACTTCCACGTGTTATTAAAAAGTCACTATATCCCTTGTAGAATGAAATTCTATTCTATGAAGTTCACTATGACTTATCTTTGTCGTACCGTGAAGCTGTGGAACCATCTCCCGGCCAATGTTTTCCCTCCTTCTTATGACAAGTTCGGGTTCTTCAAGCGTAACGTGAATAGATATTTATGTAGGCCGGCATGACAGCGGCGACCGTCGATGGATTTCGATCTCTCAGTGGTCGCCGTTGTATTTGAATCGTACTGTGCTTACTATTAGAGACAGTACAGTCAATGTGCCGAGCTATTATAAAAAAAAAACTAGCTCATCCCGGAACTCCTACAAAGTGGTAGTAGAACAGGCAATAGTCTCGGACACCCCGACCACCATACACAAGGTATAACACTCGCCTTAGTGGCACGTGCCGCGTGCCGGTATCAACTCGTGTATATATCCAATAATCACGCAAGGTGGTAGGGCTCTCTACCCAACTAGATCGTGAAAATCATGATAATAAAATCACCACATTGACAAATTTTCAGTCATCAGTTGGATCAGTTAGTGTATATCCAGCTACCGGCAGGCTAGCAGGCTGGCATGATGGCCATCAGATACAGTGCAGTCGCTTTGACGTGCTCCTATATAAAAAAGAGATAATGTGTATGAATATTTTCAGCAGTCCACACACCACGGACTCCTAGACCTGATATAACTTACAATGCATATGTTTAATATGACATATAACTTCAAGTACCTTGGTAATCAGTTGCCGCGAAGCATAATAACCGTAAGTTAATGCCGTAAACCATAATTCGACGTGAGTTCCAATCCCTGCATCTCGAGTTTTATTTCGGTGATGGAAAATATCGTGGTGAAACCATAGCATGGTGGTAGGGTAATTTCTAATGCCCGCCTGGCTAGCTACCACCTTCGAGTTAAAAATCTATCACCAAGCACCTTATAGGTGTGCTTCGATAGCTGCACTTGAGAGGCAATCCTCTCACTAGGATTAATGTGTTACCATCTTGGGTCACATTGAAAAACCACAAAGAATAAAGAACTACCCTAAACAAACTGTTCAATGTATAGTTTTAGATACTTAATCTATTCTTAATTCAATACAACATCGGCCATTGATTACGACGAGCAGTTGTATTACATATACTTAATAAAATTGAAGCGTCTGTTTGTTATGTCAAAATAACAGATTTTTACAAAATGCATATGAAAGTATAGACGATACCTATAAAAAATCCACTTTTAAATTTTTTGTCTGTCTGTCTGTTTGTCCGAAACGGTTGGACCGATTTTGACGGGACATTCACTGGCGGATGGCTGATGTTATAGTGCATAACATAGGCAACTTTGATTTTAGAAAATAATTAAGGTTCCGCACAAAAAATAAAAAACCTTTTGCCGCGGGCAAAGCTAGTACATAATGTGTTTCCGCAGAGGACAACCCTTCTACTAACTTAGCCTACTGCCAAGTATAAGTTCTATAATTTTAATTATTAGATGCGTTATGGAAAAAAAATGATGAGAGTGAATTTTTAGAATGCGGACGTACATTGTAACAAAAAGTGTACACCATGAAGTTGTTTACTAAACCCTGTTGTTCTGTGGTGAAGTTAGTCACACTCGATATTATTTTTAAAACTCTGTCTGTGCCTGTGTCATCTAGAAATAAATAACTGAAAACAATAGGTTTTTTTAGATTTCGATCCTTTTATTAATTTATTAATTTCTTTTATTAATTTCTTATAAATTAAAAATCGTGTTGATCACATCGAACAAGTATATCTTCTATCGCGCGTGCATAAGTTTACGCACTCTTTTTAGGATTCCGTACCGAGGCAGGAAATGATAATGATAATAAAAAACTCATAATGAAAAAACGGAACCCTTATAGAAAAACTTTCAAGACTTAAGGTATAACCCTATAGTTTTAAACCCGCCTACCAACGGTATTGTCATTTGAAACGAAAGGAGGTCTTTTAAAAAAAGTTAAACAATTAATCCGAAAATAATGAATTTGAAACCCGTGTATTATACGCAACAAAATTATATTAAGTTTTATTATTTCCTTCGATTATGGCGTCATGTATGAAGTTGAAATTAATACCGAATGACCACATACTGCTGTAAAAAAAACAAGTCTCTAGGTTAACGTAATAAAAAATACAGCCTTTCATACTAAAGGTTTAGGTAAATGTCATACTCACTAACCGATTGACAAAACCTATAGGTTACTTCCAAGCTATATACAATTTTAAAAGCTCTCCTACAAATTATGCATATAATCTTATTAATTTAATAGTAAACAATAATCCGGGACAACTTTTTAAACCTACAATGCATAATTGTTATTTCATGTAAGCATAACGTAAACATTTTTGATTTCTTTGTAATATTAAATTAATTATTGTCGCTTAAATATTAAAGCTATTAAAAGGTGTGGCGGACTTTTCTTAGATCTTTCTCGTCTACACAAATATCTAATAATTTTTTTTACAAGGTTTCTTTAATATGTCACTATTTATATTGAGTGTCTATTATCCTATATTTAATAGTTTTGGCAGCGTATTCCAAGAAAGGGTGATGGTAGTAATTTTTGCCGCTTTATTTTTCTATTAACGTTACAAAAAAATTTCTTATGCTTATCAGCAATGATGGCTCAGGGATAGCGTGAACGGACACCACGTTGAGGAGCTTTAGCTTTCGGTGAAGGAAAATATCGTGATGAAACCATAGCGCATGTTGGTACGGCTTTTTCTAATGCTCGCCTGGCTAGCTACCACCCTCAAGATGAAAATCTATCGCCAAGCACCTATAGGTGTGTTCCGGAAGCTGCACTTGAGAGCCAGTTTCACCACTAGGCTCGGCGTGTCATCATCTTGGGCCACATCGTCATTTAACATCAGGTGAGATTGTGGCAATAACGCTAAACTTATAAACGGTAAACATTTATGAAATATAACCTAATACCTTTTTAGAAAATAAATCTATAAAATAAAAATTAACCGAAATCCGTTGTGGTTCTTGATTTATAAGCGCACTAAAAACAGACAGACGGACAGATTGAGAGACAGAACAATAATGTACAGTAAGTAATGTAGTTCGTAAGGAACCCTGAGGGCGCGAGTACTACTCGCTACTCGTCCGATTTTTTATATAATATTAAATAATTCATGGGTCAATGCGTATTGTGAACAAATCCTGCTAATCAATAACTTTACTGATTGCAGGCATCCGATAAACGCCAAGCCGCAAAATAACACATATTCTATAATAAGACGATCATTTTCAATAATGCCTTGTTTATAAATAACACCATATAATACTCTTATTAGGTTAAAATACACGACGGCACTGACATTTGACCCAAATGTCGACATTTGTTTCAATGGCGTCTACACGAAAAGCAATTTTTGTCACAATTGGTTTAAAGTGTCCAGTGTTCGAGGTCAAGTGTCAAAAACACCGCAAGTCTACATTGCATCGATAGTGACACGACACTATACATGCAACACGATGACGCTGCGGTGCAAACACGATGACACGCGGTCTACAAACTAACTGTCCAGTGTCGAGTGTCGCCGTGTATTTCCATTTTTATATACATATAATTAAAAATTGTATCGCGACATTGCCAATATTTATAATACACTAGCAGTGCCCGCGACTTCGCTTGCGTGGACTATAGACTGCCAGCCGCCGCACCGGTTAAAAATGCTTATTATTTTATTTCTGCGGAACCCTAATTGTTTTTCTAAAATAAAAGTGGCTTAAGCTACTCCTTATAAAATCATCTATATACCAGTGAAGGTCCCGTCAAAATCGGACCAAACGTTTCAGAGATTAGCCGGAAAAAACATACAGACAAAAATTTTAAGAATTGTATTTTGTTATAAGTACCGTATTTACTTTCATATGCATTTAGTAAAAAGCTGTTATTTTAACTTTACAAACCCAGACACTTTAATTTTATTTATCTGTATGTATAGATATATTGACAAAATATTGAAGCCTTTCATTAACGTAAACGTGGAAAGTCCGCTTCGGTTTTTTTGCTTGGGGAATTCAAGTGTAGATTGTAGAAACTGTACGGTTATTTATTAATTTGTAAAAATTTTTTTTTTTGTTCTGTTTTTAAAAAACCGATTTATATATATTTTAAACGATACATAAATAAGTTTGTGAAAATGACATCATGATAATATTATGGAACTTGTTGTTAATTTAGCTAGTTTTAAGATACATCCAGTCACATTTTTAAGATTGTCTGTTACCTACGAAAATTTTAATTACTACTCGAACATAATTATGTAAACCTAATATAATATTATAAGTAGTAATATTATTAGTAAGTACACCTGAAAAGTTTCTTCGTTAGACAAATAAAACCTTCTACAAGATGAGCTTGGTATCTTGAAAATTGAGCTGGCGCACTGAAAATACATTTAAAAAAAACTTTTTCTTTATTTTCATTGTAAATCGTCGAAAAGCTCTGTAACAATTTTCCTGTGTTTTAGCGAAAAAATGAAAGATACCTTTTTTGTAGAGAATTTAATTTCCTACAAGATAACGAAAAGGGTTTTTTTTTCGACGATTTATAATAAAAATAAAGAAAAAATTTTTTTTTCAATGTATTTTAAATGGGAAAGGGGACCACCCCATGCGACAGCTCAATTTTCAAGATATCAAGCTCATCTTTTAGGAGGGTTTTTTTTGTCTAACGAAGAAACTTTTTAGATGTACTTACTCAAAAAAGAAAAAATATATATTCTGACGTAGTCTGATATATATAGTAATAATATCTGGAACTACCACTCAGATTTGATATAAATATTTTCGCATTTTATATCATACTAGCTGTGCCCGTGGCTCCGCTCGCGAGGACTACAGAATGCCGTCGGTCGAGCGCACGCGTAATACATGACAAAGATAAAAATCCGTATTATGGATGATCTTCAGAAGATAGACATATGCTATTATTGACTTTTTTGTAGTTCTTTTTAAGATCTACGATTATGTAGAACATTAATTTGATATATCTCGCATGGTTTACTCAGCGTTAGTCATTTAAGCGCCCCAAATGCTTTTTTTTCCCTATTGATTCACCATTATCCTCGCTGCTTATTTCGTATATTACTTTACCTTACAAAATATATCCTATAACCCGGCCAGATAATACAGCTATAAATTATTAAAAGAACCATATAAATCGGTTTAGTGGTTTTCGCGTAAAAATAATATAAACGGACAGAGAGACGTTGAGTTTTATAATATGTATAGATTTATTGAGGACAGTTGATTTTAAATAACTTCACGCTACTACTTTAAGTAGGTGAGCAGAAGCCATGGACGTCAAACAATCTGGAAAACTTTAGGCAAGTACGGGAAGTGAAAATATCGATGAAAGCGCGGTAGAGAGTTGCTTGAATAAATTTAACACGTGTGAAACCATCGGGTACAGCTAGTATATCATAAATATGATAGTAATTGTTTGAATGTTTGTCCATCAATCACGCTCAATCGGATGGACGATTTCTAATAAAATTTAGCATAGTATTGTATTGTAGCTTGGAATAGATACATTTTTAGTTCATACCGTCTAGCAAAGCTGATGGGTAATGGTAATTAATAATTTAACCGACGAAAAATAAAGTATTAATTTCTTCATGTGTCAAATTCTTGAAACGTTGAGACAACTGTTTTTTTTTACATATTTGATATCAACATTTTCATGTTATAATTATATTAATATAATAATAACCAATAGCATGAATACACTAGCAGACAAAAACCGGTATATGAAAATATCATCGACAGAAAATCGCTCCGTTCACGACAATTCAAATTAAAGGACGTCTTGATTAATATTATAATTAAATACGGCATTCCCTTATGTCAGTACAACATTGTGAGTAACGATAATGGGTAATCCATTTTGACGGACCGCTAAAAAATCTTCCTGAGATAATAAATTGAGCGCAAGTTGCGGGGAGTGGCGATCTTATTTTTCGGGATATCAAAAAAATAATTACAGTTCTATTATTATTTAAATAGGCTGCTCAAGAAGTTCAAAATGGTGTTAATTCGAGATAAAGCTCCTAAAAATATGAGCGATTGCTCATTCGATTCGGAATTACATTTAGAAATATGTATCTCGAGGATGTATTAGCACATTAAAAATTGCAATTGTTATTAAAAAATTAAAATGAAAAAAGACGAGATTTAGTTTCATTAATAACTCAAAAAATATTAATATTTAAGACATTTCGAATAAAGATCCTTAAAGAGGACGAAATTTCCAATAAAAAAAACCATTACGGCATGAGCCCTCTGCCGATGAAGACAATATAACACATAAAATATATATTTTATAGGTTTAAATAACAATTTATAAATTTGGAAAAATTATGCTATTATATGAACACTTGAAAGAATAAAGCGCCGTTAAATAATTAACCAATATTTTTTGCTTCGTGGAGCCCTTCCTATATATATATGTACTCAACAAGATCACGCGGCAAAAGTTCATTATATGTTTTTGTTGTTTTATTTGTTTTCTGTTTTCACAACTAGAAATTACACAATTTAAGGGGGTTAACAATACGATGATTCCTGTCATGTCTCCGATGGGATATCCCATGCAATGTATGACGATCTAGTAAAAATTAATTTTTCCACCGATAATCAATATGTTTTCATAACTAAATTCGATAGTAATTGTACAGGAATATCACAAAGTTTTCTGGTGAAGTCGAGGCTTGAATTTGCGAATACCTGAACATATAAGTTGAAATTAAAAAGGTTAGCATAAACTTAATGTGTTACTTATACAAAGAAACATATTTTAAGTTAAGCATTAAAAATAGTAAGTTAAATAATTTACAATATAATTGAAGTCTCAAAACCACGTGGTTATTTTGACCTTGTTTAAACCTCGTCGATTAAAGAAATACCGCCACTGCTAATTAATAAACAAAAATGAAATATATTTTTAAAATTATTAAAAAGAGAGTGCCAATTCTGTGAGTTTGTATGTGTGGCGTACAATTTACATGGAATTTTATAGCCTTTTTATTACTTAGTATATGCTGAATACTTGAAGCAATCTGAAAAACTCTAGGCAAGTACAGGTCGTCAGAACAACGAACAACATACGGGAGTATTGGAAACGGCGCGGTGGAGAAAGGGTTGAATAATTTTAACATGGGTGAAAACAAGGGGCACAGCTACTCTAAGATAAACATAAGCAACCCATAAATTGTTAATATGTGAGATAAGTACGTATCACCCTCCCCAACCCCAATCTCCCTTCCTGTTTTCACAACTTAAAATTATTAATAATACAGTTACCCATTCAATTCATACTAAGATGTTCAATATCCCCCTGTAGGTCATATTGGTCTTAACCATTCAACGACCTTTGATAAATTATAACACATCGTTTTCAACATAACCGCTTCGCTTATGACTCGTACCGTACGTTTAATTGTCCGTTTTGTGTTACATTTTTACTGTTACTAACTGTACCTCTGCTACAGTTTCGGACTGGTCAGATTTTTTTTTTTAATTACCGAACCCGTCTACTCTACAAAGGCTGGTAACACGCTATATCTTGGTACATATTATATTGACATAAAATGCTTTATATTTTTTAAACTCGTTTTTGAAACTTGTTTTTGTTTTCAACGTTTCAATAATAATTAGGTTAGGTTAGGCTGTGGTTGGCAATTTATTTTGTTTTCTTTGAGATTTTTATTGTTTTCTTTTTTATACCAAAATAAATCTCAGTGACATTTAACGATGTTGTGTAGTAGGCAGTGACTGAACGGATTGTACTGAATTAATGTAACTTGAAATAAATTTTATAATATCACGAGTTCGAATAGCTTTGTTTTGCTTTACCAAATTCTACTGAAAAGGTAACCGAGATCGAAATATTACACTAAAATATTTCCGTACCAACTCCACACTTTGTATTAGATTATATTAAATAAAAAAGGAATAATTAGTTTAATATAGTTCAAATGATATAAACAAAATGTTTTTTTTTCTTTCACACAATGCCTAGTAGAACTTTTTAGTCTGCGGTGTTGAAATTATCTATCATTTTAGTGATATGTTTTATTGCGTACGTCAATTTTAATGAATTTAAGAGAATTGTCTATTAGTTAATTACCATGTTATCAGTGTAAAACTATACGTCTGGTAACTTGCTAAGCTTGTATTTCAAACAACAATCGTATTATAGATGGCACTCACTGGAAGCGTCCCAGTAACTGAAACGAATCGAAACTAACAGAATCCGCGAAATGATAGTACTTTTAAAAATTAAATCTAATTATTTTATAATAATTGTCTCTTGATAAAAAGCCTACAACAATAGAAATCTGGAGAAAAATAATTGTTTACCTATATATTAAATTGTTCCTTACAAGAATAAAAATTTGTTGTCTGTGAATCACGTGATTAGAAACGCCATAAAGAAATCGTGACGTCATCGTTCAATGAATATACACAGTTGTGTTTTTTTTTTGTTTAAGTGACTCTAAAATTATTAAGCGTTGAAATAGTGGCTTTAATTATATTTTTATTATATGTGCTGAAAAGTTAACTTTGCTCATAATACCTTTAACCTTACTTTTATTTATCGAATGGTGACGCCGCGTTTATGCGGCATGTATATTTTTTTTAAATTAAAAATTACTATTATACCATTCAGCCGAAAGGTCGCGGGTTCGATTCTCACAATATATGACTGACATTTGTGTGATAAGCAAAATTGTTAGTTGCACGTCTGAGTGTTAAATACCGATGCGATCGATTCGATGTCGGCAGGTTCGAACCTTGGCGTGTACCTAACAACGAATTTTTTTGGAATTCACATACTAACTCAAATTGGTAACACTATCGGCTGATGGTGAAGAAAACACCTCGAGGAAACCTAAATACTTGAGAAATGTTCTTGTGGTACCACTGTATGTGGGAAAACATAGAACTGTTGATATGTCGGTGTTTGAAATCGGCAATACTTCGTGGACTGGCGTGATGATTAAAGCCCGTACCTTCCCTCGGGAAGAGGCCTTTGCCCAGCAGTGGGACTCTTACAGCCTGTTATTATTATTCACTTCAACTGCTTAGTTATTATAATGCAAGCATTACTTAGTTTGGAATTCAATGGCCGCGCGTGAAATTTTATAACTATATTTCAAATATCTAATCAATTCACTTCAACGTTTTCTTTACAACTCAATATGATATTGCTTCTAAAAATTAGAATCGAAATTCTTTAAAATTAATTTATTTCATTTCAGTTCGTTTACAATTATTGAGGACCCACCTCAGTACTCTTTTCACTGTTATAGATTAACGATTCAGATGCGATTTATTAAATTTCACCCGTTGTGGTCTATGGACTACAAAACGTACTACAAATGACAAAAACGATGTGTCGCCTCTGGTAGTCATTATTACATATTAACTCAATGTTATGTACCTAGAGTATTTAAAAACAAAAGTGACTTGATTACCTTCGCTATGTAGATTTAGTCGTACATTTAATATTCTTGTTTTTGTTTCCAGTGGCTTTTCAGCATGACTTGTGATAGTTAAAACTTTTATTTGTTAAATATTCGTTACACAACATCAAGGCGACTTAATTTAAAAATGACTTTTTTGAAAGCTGTATTAGCGTGTTTAAACAAAAAATGTTCAACTTTATTATATTTGTATACATAATATAAAATAGTTAAAATTTAGGTAACTTTAAGTAAACTAAATATTGCTTTTACTGAAAAAAGAATAAAACTACAATCAAGACAATATATTACATAAAAACACAACGTGAGACTAAGTTACAGGAATACAACTCCATGGGTTGTTCAATGCCTTGCGAAATCATTAAAGGATTTAAGGATTCATTTATTTAAAAACTAGTTAAAACTATTATATAGCATTTCAAAAACGATATTTTTTCTATCTGACTATACTGTTTGTTAACCATAAGGGCCCTGGAGCCTCAGATAGATTTTACAGCTTCACCCGGGCTTGTGGGCGAGCGTTTAAGGCACTCAGCCCCGAAACCAAGGCAACAAGTTCCAAGGGTGCCAAAGTGGCCGAACCTCGATTTGGACTGTTGCCGCGATTGCATATAAGTCGCGATCTGACTAATTCCCTATCCGTTAATTCGATCTAAACTAACTATACACATATACATATCTCTTTCCCCTGGGAGGAGGGAAGAAACATGTGTATATTGTATTTAGTAATCTGTCAATTTTTGTCTGAAATAACTAGCCAAAAAAAAAAACTAACGGTCCCTTACAGAACCTATGTACCTCAGTGGGGTGTATGAGTGTACAAATACAGTGTAATGAGTATCAAAAACGATCTAACACTGTTTTTCTTATATATACTAGCAGCGCTCATAGCGGAAAAGCGAAAAAACTAAAATTAGCAGCACAGAAAACTAAACGTTTGACCGTATTTGTAAAAACTATCAAGTTTAAACCTTCAGCTTTTTAAATATCACTACCAAGCCTTGGACTTTTTTCGTAAAAAGAAAGGCGTAGAGTAATCTAAAGTTTTCTAAATAATTAGTTAAAATAATTTTTATAATTATACATGAATTACTCGGCGAGATTTTCGATAAAGTGTAGAAACAACAAATAATTAGCACAGGGTGTACTTGGTTAATTATAATAGCCTAGACTTTAATCAGTACAAAAAAATCTATCATATTAGGATGAAAGTAGATTTTATATAATTTCTTTCAAGCGATGATGGATCAGTCTCACTGTGCTTAGACTCCGCATCGATCAAATTCGCTTCAAATATTACATAGTACATGTCAATTATGTCCGACTACCTTGACCACCATACACATTATGATAAACCAGTTACAATGGCTTTCTTTTGGTTTGTGGCGTTTCGAGATCAGCCAGTATATATCCACTCGCAGAGAGGTTTCTCACAGCGACGACCGATGATGGATTGCCGATCTCTCCATTACTGTTTTAAGCACAATACATGTGCTTACCATCAGTAACACAGCAGTCACTTTGTCGTGCTACTATAAAAGAACATGGCACGATGTTTCTATAACGATGAACATTTTCTATAACTCGCTTTTTCTTTTCTAATTATTAATGTTTCGCTCTCATTAATATGTATAACTTACTTGCCCTGTATACTATTTGCTCTATTGCTCATAGTGTACTTATATATTATTATTATTTATTTATTTTCGTTTGAAAACCAACTCCTTGATTCGTTTGAAAATACTGTGTGGTGCTATATGTTCCACGTCGTATGTCTCAAACTTCTTTTTTATTTTCGAATGTCCGTCCTGTGATGTGACCGGACGGCTCCAACGGAAGACCAGCGCTGGTTGCCTGCAACCGACATTATGTTGAGCTGGAGCCGTTTTGTAACAACTGGCATTTAATTTTTAATTCTTAGTAGGTAGATGTAAAGGTATTTTTAAATTATTTATTGTTGTCAAATGTCGTTGGTACAAATAAATTAATATTTTTTTTCTTTTCTTTCTCCCAATCTAAAGTTTTCTAAGCTTATTGTGCCAGTGCATACGTTTGAAGCATTATTAAAATCCAGATGCAACCAATATATAAGCTAGAAAAAAAACGTAAGCCTTTCAAAGTTTTTGCACCTTCAACATTCGGTACTCACTAAAAAAGGATAAAATTATCTACCATCGTCAACTGGCAATCTCTTCAAATTCCTCGGCATCTCACACTTGTGTTATCTTCACGTTCCAATCGGGCGAAAGATGTAAACGCGCCGTCTGGAAGGTGCAAAATGGAATTCTCAATTGAAAATTTTCTCGAGATTTAGCTGATGGTAATTGCCGTTAGGAATACGGCTACTTATCAGTAAAAATCAAACTCTGTTTATTCAAAATCAATCAAAAACTCTTCATTAACAGTAGCCTCTGTAAAAAAATATCTAGTAATTCGTGAATTAAAAATCAAAGTTAAAATTGAGCTCCAATAATATAAACATAAATTAAAGAAAGGAAAACTTATAATAAATTATTAATTTATTCAACGTCAATCAAAAATGAATTTACACATTTTTTGTTTAAATTACTCTAATTAATGTTCTAAAGGTTAATTATTCGGCCATCAGACTGAATCATTATTATATCAAGAATAATCAGAGAAAACAAAAAAAATACAATCAACCAGTTACTCTGCATTGGAGGAAAACATCGTAAGGAAATGCCACGTTGCTGTGATCGTGCTTTGTTCATAGTATATTTTTTCTACTTACATTTTTTTCTACTTTTATTGAAAGGGGCTTTCACAACTGGTGTATGCCAGCTACATCAGAACATACCCAAGCTCAACGCAAGAAAACAATATATTATTATAGTAACTATTAAATAACAAAAAAAGACTACATACTTCTATCCCTACTATTCCTAATCCTACTATTATTAACTAGCTGCATCCGCGGCTTCGCTTGCGTGGACTACAGAATGCTGTGTGTCGAACAGATGCGCAAACCATAGGTACTGCCCCCACTTCCAACAACGGCGGCCTCCCGCCGATCAATTTAAAGACAAAAAGGCTTATTGTGGATGATCCTTACAAGATAGACATGCTATTATCGACTTTTTTGTAGGTATTTTTAAGATCTACAATTATTTAGAACATTAATTTGATATATGTCGTATGGTTTACTCAGCGTTATCCATTTAAGCGCCCCAAATGCATTTTTTTTTGAATTGACTCACCATAAATCACTGCTTATTTCGTATGTTACTTTACCTTCCAAAATATATCCTATAACCCGGCCAGATAACATAGCTATGAATTAAAAAAGAACCATTTAAATTTGATAAATGTTTTTGCGTGAAAAGAACATAAACGGACAGACTGACAGAGAGACGTAGAGTTTATAATATGTATAGATAATAAAGTTCTAAAGCATACTAGCCGAATCGGAAGTCGAATCCGCTAATTTACAGTGGAACATACCAACTTCCAAAGAACATAACTTTAAACTTAAAAAAAACATCGCTACTTTCATTTCTGACATAGTCCATTAGCATTGTCCAAATCTCCACAGCTAGGTTAATTAAATAAATAATAATATGTGGACACAATTTCACACACGGCCATTTAATTCCATACTAAGCATAGCTTGTATCATGGTAACTAATTAAACAGCTGATATACTACACATATATATTATATATATAACACACCCAGACACACAACTGACATTTATGCTCATCACACAAAAGTCAGTCATGGGCGGGGATCGAACCCGCGACCTCTCAGCTCAATAGTAGGGCTTACTACAACTGCGCCACGAGGCCTGTCAAAAGACTTATTCCAGCCTTTATACCTGATCTTTAAGGTTGCATATCCAAATGCTATCAATAATTCTAAGCATTAAGGCACTATAAAGCAACTACTTATAAAGCACTATAAAGCTGACTACCTCTTGAGGTGTTTTTATTTTCTTTTGTTTAAAAAAAAACGTTTAACATTATACGTCATTTATTAAGCCTCTAATAACATTTTAAATTAATAATTTCAGGCATAAAGGATGTCTCAAAATTGCAAGTCCACGTACTCGACAGCGACTACAAGAGATGCTAACAACAACACGCTGTATAACGGGAGTTCAACTCCAGGTTACGGAGGCAGGGGGTACGCGCCCCCCAGTGTTGCCAGTAATGGAAATTATAAGGTAATTATAATAAAAGTACAACGATCCTGAGTTTTCGATGAAGAAAAATGTCAATATTAAATCACAACATGTTGGTCGATCATCTTCTAATGCTGGCCTGGCTGGCTACCACCCTCAGTTTGACAATCTATCGTGAAGCACCTATGGGTGGGTTCCGGCAGCTACACTCAAGAGACAGATCCCCCACTAACCTTAGCGTGTACATTGTCATTAACATTAAGTGAGATTGTGGTTAAAAGAACTATAAAATAATTTTATAAAGTGCCGGAACAACCCGACAGTTGCTTGGCAACCTATTTTAAACTTGTGGACACTTAAAGCCGAAAACCATAATATATATCCTTGAAATATTATTAATCAATTCGCATCAAAGATACGAAATGAATTATGACATTCGTCCATTGAAGCGTACATCCGAGTCAGCGCTGTTGCAAGCTTCCTTGTGAAGTCATTTTGACATAGTTGAGTATTGTAACCGTGGGTCAACTCCAATAACGTTTCCCAATGCACACTATTTGTCCTACACTATATTTAAAGGATTTTTCAGGAAATATTTTTATGTATAAAATATTATTATTACACAGGCTAAAATAATATTAAAATGTCCCCTTACTTATTATATAGTTTTACAGGAAATTGTTATTTAGTTTTTATTTAAGCACAATTTCATACGCGGCTATGTAATTCAAAACTAGGCATAGCTTGTATTATGGGAACTAAATACTTGATATACTACACACATATATAGATATTATAGCAGCTAGACACACAATTGGCATTTATGATCATCACATAAATGTCATATGCGGTAATCCAACTTGTAACCTTTCGGCTCAATAGTAGGGCCTACTACCACTACACTGACTTATATGGTTTTTCCTTTAATTCATAGATATGTCATCTGACAAGGATATATTTTGTTACATAAAGTAAGATATGAAATAACCAGTGATAATAATGATGAACCAATTCGGGAAAAAGACGCTTTTGTGGCGATTAAATGACTTACGCTGAGGAAACCATAAGAGATGTATCAAATTAATGTACCAAAAAATTGTAAATCTTAAAAAGAAGTCCAAAAAAATCAGCAATAGCATATATCTATCTTCTAAGGATCACCCACAATAAGCATTTTTTGCCGCGGGCTCAGTTAGTAAAATATAAGTTTTTATGAATAAATAGGAACATTTTGCCAATCAATATTACGAAATGAAGTTACTTATTTATGAAGATTGCTTTTCTTGAGAAATATTCGTGGAACTGCTATGTCACTACACTTGCGCTGTACTTATATTGGGAGTACTGGCACTTGTAACACAACCGTTAGAGAGTTAATTGAATTTTACCAAATACCGTATTCAATGACCGTTAGGCCAAGGCACTGTTTAGTATCATATAAGTTCCTCGCGCATATACTAAAATCAGTGACACTATAATTAAATACATGCCCACGCATATTCATTTGGGGAAATAAGATTTTCCCAACTGATTTAATTTAAACCACGCTGATAAATCTGGTAAAGCAGGAGCGGCTGTATCATAGGGCGAACGATATGCGCCTATTTTGCATGGTGAACGCACAATTGGTATATATTAAGGGAAGCGACATAATCGGGTCTAGCTCCATCCTAAAACTTGTGTCCGACCAGCGCTGTCGTATAGGCAGCTCTGAGTGTAATGCACTTCGAGTATATTACTTAGTAAATAAAGTAGTAAGTAAATAGTACTTAGAAGCTTTCATCTTAACAAAGGCGGTCCGGTAATATGATGACGATTGTCGCTGAACAATCATTTCTTGCCAGTTGCCGTTATGCATCTACACCAAGGATGCTGTGATCATTTATACCTAATATAATATTTTTGCTATAACTCCTGATTTAATGAATGTATTTGTTGTAAGGGTTTTTAGGAGCAAATAAACTTCACACCAATACAGAAATTTTCCAACTCAATCCTCAGAGGCATCAGTTTTGTTGACTGGCATCATGACTTTAGGCCGTAGTGGCTTTTTATTATAAGGTGGACCTTATTCTTATTTTTTATAGAAGCTCGACAGTACAGTCCAAAAACAACAAAGATAATACATAGAGAACATTTTAGTTCATACCTAGACAGAGATTATTGAAACACTGTGACTCCTAAGCCCAGCCATGAGGTTCTCTTTTGGAAAGGAGGCGAGGAAATTAGATTTAACAGCTCTTCAGAACACTTACTATGATACAGACGGTAGAATAGGTTCAGCGATGCAATGTTCTTCTGCAACTAAAGCGGCGTGATGTATTTAGTAACGTCTACAATAGTCTGCATATTTAATTTGTGGACAGCCCGTTTTTGCAACCTGTCCAGGGCATCAATGAAATATACCTGTATTCTATCACCTTTTTATAAATTGAACAATAAGTACACAGGAGAAAAAAATTATAGCTAACCTACTACGAATCCATTGTACTAGACAAACTAACTTCCTTGTACAAGTGTATCATTATGCATAAAACGTGAGATCTAAGGCCGTTATTTAGTGCTCGTTGTAGCGGAAATCTAGACTCGTAACGAGATAACGCCGAAATAAAAAAGGAGGATTATTTGGCTGGGAGATTTTTTATTGCACATAATTATTTATTCGACGCCAGTGAAGCCAAAAGATGCTTAGGTTATATCTTGGGTTAAGTATAACCAATACATACTTGATGTTCACAAAACTTTAGATGAGCTAGATTTTATAAATAATCGGCATGTTTTAATACTAGAAAAAAAAACATAAATTAATCATTCCGTGTTTTATAATAAAAGTTTTTTTAGGTAATAGTGTTAGGTGCTATAATAAGATACCAAAGCAAATTACCGATTTGTCGGACAATACGTTCAAAGGCCATGTCAAGCCCGATTTATTGTCAAAAGGTTCTTCTTCTTTTTCCTAACTTGGCAACCGGTCTTCTTTATTGAAGACCATTACTGCCCTTTTCGAGTGTTATAGTTTCCAGTGTTATGACGATTTGTTTATCCTAAAAAGATGGTGGCTCCCTTGTTAGAACTTTCTAGGGAGTTTTTGTGGCATCACAGAATTCATGATCCATGTTATTATTTCCAATTCACTTCACTTGTGTACAATTACCAAACTCTATTACGCATAACGCCACCTGTATTACACAATATAGGTTCAAATAACACAAATTTATGAATAAAAAATTACTACATGACAGTTTGAGATCCCGCCAAAAACCCTCGTCAAAAGGTTATTATATGTCATTACGTGAATGATAGTGATGTCTGAAAATGACTCCTCCATGAATCCGCTAAAATGTATCCGCTGTAAAAAATATTTACACGTTAAAAAACATTGATAAACCCGATCGAGTTTTCCCAGCTCTTCTTGATAACTAGGGTTCGGAAAGAACCGGTAGTATTATTTTAACATTCATAAGTGCCTTCTTACGGCCCAGATTGAATAAAATATTATTGTTTTTAAGCAGCCCGCGTTAGAGACGAAGAAAGACATAGAATAGCTGTGTCACCAACATATTACTGAAACTATATTAGATGGGTCTTGATACTTGGAATTTATAAGTAACAACGAGATAAAAGATTTACAATAAGTTTGTGTGAGGAAACGAGAGAAGTTTGCAAAATAAATAAGAATAGGAATAAGCGACTACGGATGATAGATGGGTAGATATATTTTATTCGTCATAACTATATGAACATACTCTTTCCGATGGTACCGTCTACTGCGTGGCACGATTCCAGCCGAGCGCGACAGTTAAAAAATTTACTCAAAAAATACACTACAAAAATACTTTACATTTGTAAATTAGCAATTCTCCGTTACTTATACATTACTGGGTAATATGAAAATTAACTGTTCCAATTTCAACCAATATAATATAAATGTATATTTTATTTTTATTTTATTGTCCAATTGTACTTCGGTTTGGAATAAAATAAATTGATACAAGACCGAAAACGGTTTTATTTCGTCATATTTCGATATAGTGTATATCGTGCAGGGGAAATTGTAAAAATGTGGCAAAGCCGGTACGTAGTACCTACTTGTCGTACTTTGTAAACATGGAGCTTAAGGGCCAGACATATTTAAAACTAATGGAAAATAATTACTTACTCGTGTGAATCTATCGGTGTTTATTTTTTAATTCTAACTTCATGAAGTTATTAAATGAAATTAAAACATAAATAAAAAGACGCTGAATTACACACTTATAATGTAACTAGGTGACCCTTGTGAATATTTTCACATTATAGAATTTAAATAATCAAACTTACAGCTGTCAAGTTAGTTAAGCAGATTATTAACAGATGGCGCCTTGAATTTGTTTTCATTAGAATCAACAGATGGCATTCCAAATGAAATTTTATTAGTCATTTTTTTATTGAAAACCTTAATTGAAAACTACTTGTCTACGAGTATATTATGTCCATAGCGAGGAACATAAGCTTTAAAATGAATCATTAATTTTGACGAAGAATTAACAGAAATAAGGTGTTGCGTGGAAAAACACCTTTTAGATATTATATATGTAATATGCCGATGTTATATACCTAACGCGCTTGTTTACGAATGTCATACGAAATATTTAACGCGGTTTCACACGCATTTAATTTAAAATAAATTGCTGATTGATGATTTATAATACATCAGTATAGACAATATTTTTATCGGGCGGCCAGGGTTATACGTACCAACTCACACGGCTCGTTCGCGCCACTACACCTATAGTCATTGACCCGAGCCGGGTGTTGAATTATTTTTATTTTACATTAACTAACTATTCGTCCAAATAACATGCTATAAAGGGCAAATTTTATCTATATAAAATTGTCCTAATGAAGTTACTTTCGTTCGTAAGGATTAATATACTATGCCTAATAATAACGCTCATAAATCACTTTTCAATTTTCAATAAAACATTATCACAAAATATATTATTGTGGCTTATATATAAGAGATAGGCTTATAGTATTACAAACTTTCTTAGATGTACTAAGTAGAAATATTTTTTAGAACATTGTATTTACGTATCACTAACCATTACGCCGACGCACGCGGATAAAACTTTTAGGGTGTGTTAATTCTTCCGACTTACATAACAAATATCAATATTTAAGGTTAGCTGAGAGGTGTAGCCTAATTCTAGATACTATTCGATGCGAATTTTGGAATCCGACTGGTATTTCCAGTTATTAACGTATTTAAATAAACAAAAAATCTCTTCCGCTTTATTATATTAGTATAGATATTCTCTCTTGTTATAGTTTTACTAAAACATTTGCCATAGTGACACACTTAAGCGTGTTGTGTTTCGGAATCAACCAGTGTATATCTAGTAATCAAGCAATTTGATAGGGCAACAGTACCCAGCTGGGTTATGACCACTATGCACATATAAACCCGTCACAGTGACTCCTTTCGTTTCGAGATCACTCAGTGTCTATCAAGCTATTGATAGGCTTGCAGGACGGTATGACAGCGGCGACCAGCGATGGATTATTGTTCTATCGGTGATCACTGTTGTTTGTTTGGATTGTACTGTGTTTACCATCAGGTATATTGCTGTTACTTTGCCGTGATACTATAACTACAAATAGCATAAAGAATGCATAAATAACATGAGTCACTAAAAAATTGTCAAGAAGAAAAACGTCTTTGGAAATGCAAACACCATAAAATTTCCCAGAAACTATTGGTATCCATCAGTTATCAAATAATAAAAACTCATTTTTTTTTTTAATACAACTAAGGTAGCAAAGTAACGTACGGCCAACCTGATGATAAGCGGCTACTATAGACGGTTGTAATACCATAGATATCACTAGCGCGTTGTTAATATTGAACCCCACTTCCTCAAGAAACTCTAGAAACTCTTCTCATCGCAGGAACACAACACTTTTCTGTTTAGTGGAGGCTGTCCCAAGTGGAGAAAGATCTCCAAAGACATTAATAAAGACATTTTGAAATTGATACCTAATCTGTTACCAACGGGTGTATCGGGTATCCCGGTAGCCACGGTTCAGAAGCAGAAGCCATATTACCATCTTCGTTTACACCGGCATTACGGTTGCCACACGAACTTTGTAATATTATATTTTACGTTATTTTGGGTATTTATACTCGGTGAGTATATATACATAGTTTGATATTTCTACAATTCAATTTACGTAAATCTGAACTATATTTGAATCTGTATTCGGAGCCGGTAATAGAGTTTAACTATTGATAAGTGTTAGATTAGGTAGAAATGAAGTTTAATGTTCAATCATAACTGTAGTGAATGAAAAAACAACAAACTCAAGATCTTATTACTCTCCTGACTCCACTGTTATCTTAAAACATTCAATTTCATACAATTAACTTTTTTCCCAACTGTAAGAACCAATATGTTTTATTTTCTGAAATAAAATTTGGCAACCCTTGATGAAATTGTAATATAACGTTATACAATAAAGGATAAAAACGCTAACAGAGCCCCGAGCGGAAACGAAAAGGACCTATTAGGACAGTAAAAAAAACTTTGACAGTCACATGGGTTCAGCCGCCTTACTCTTGACGCGTTCGAGTTCTGAATCGAATCGAATATAATTCGATTTGGTGAGATTTGGCACTCTTGAAATCAACACTAGCGATCGTGCTGTGGCTCGAATCGGAACTAACTTCAATCAATTTTCAATCAAGCATTTTTATGTAAAAATGTTAGGATTAAAAGAATATTACCAAAGATTTGTAATAGTTTACGGTGACTTTTTTTTTTTTTTTTTCGAACTGACTACACTGTTAGCCTGAGGGGCCCTGGAGCCTTTACGGCTTTTACAGCTTTACCGGGCTTGGGGGCGAGCGCTTAGGGCACTCAGCCACGAAAGCTAAGCAACAACATCCGAGGGTGCCAAAGTGGCCGGACCTCGGCTCGGACTGTTGCGCGTATGCAATTAAGTCGCGATCTGACTAATTCCCTATCCGTAATTCGATCTAAACTAACTATACATATATACATGTTTCTGCCCCCTGGGAGGAGGGAAGGAACATGTGTATGTGTATTTAGTGGTCTGAATTTTTTGTCTACTCTAACTAGGCAAAAAAAGAAAAAAAAAAGGTCCCTTACAGAACCTATGTACCTATGTGTGTTGTGCATGTGTGTATAATGCAGTGTCATGTATGGCTGTGAAAGCTAGTGATTGTACAGTCACTTGTATCGCGCGAGCGGCTGCTTGGCTCAAGGGCTCCATGCCGATGGATCGGACCTAGGCTTGAGTTGCCGCAGAGGAGGGCGGTCGTGGCGGGTGTGCGGGAACGAAGTTAACCGTACGTCCCCTGCGGAGGGAACGGTGGTTTCGCGGGCGTGGGCGCTAGCACGCATATGTTGCGGGAGCGGTGACTTGTGTGTGTACTGTGACCGGATTCAGATAACGACGTTGATATGATTCGATTATAACTCAATCTTGATTTTCGATTCTGTTCGGTTCAAGAGTACATTTGTAGGATCGAGTTCGAATCAAAAGTGAAATGGAATCAGAAAGAAAATCAAATTCGAATCAGTTTCAAGATTAACTCGAATACGTTTATCAAATATTTCTTTAGTCGTTTTTTTTAACTGTATGAGTGTTGTTCAAAGTTTAATTTAATTTTTAGTGGGTGCAAAGAGAGAAATTGTAAATCACAAAATCTGACAAAAGTCAATGTGAAAAATATAATGTGAACAAACCGCGCAAAAATATGTATTCGCCTTAACGCACCTTTCTCCGTCGCAGTATATGATAATGGTCGCTCTAATTGGGGTACCTCTCGTTAATTTCGACAGCGCTGCCGATCCAATTTCCACAATAAGTACGTACGGAGCGACGGTGTTGTCAGATGCAAAATAAACAACGAATATTATGTAAATAGGAATACATGGCGATGAAAATTGGACGCTGTAAAAGTAAATGTTTTCGTATTTCCGCAAACAAATAACAAACATAGGGCTGTGGTATTAATTTTAATCATTTCTTAATAGTATGAAACGTTTCGTTCTTTTTATTTTAGTTCCTCCGCGTTTCCGCTGGAGATGCTACTAGAAGATGTAAGCGAGCAAAATAAACAGTTTTAACATATTCAACATATTCTCAAAACTCTTGCTTTTGACTTCAAGTCCCCAGCAATATAGATGTATCGTCGTTAAATACTGATAATATATGGGAAATATATGAAATCATTAACCCTTCGGGTATTGATTGCCCTGTAATGATATTTACAGGTTTTATAATATATCTAGGTGGTAATAAAAAATATAAAACTTTTATATAAAATCATAGACATCATAGAAATTAAAATCATTGACCACGTCTCATTGCGTCAAGACGAAAGGTTCTTAACGAAAATATTAAAAACAAGTGATAGCTGACTTTTCTCGACTAATTTGTTTCTAATTAAATGGACGAATTATTTGGGTAGCACGTTCTAGATTCGTGTTACATGAATATTTTTGTTTAAAATTCTTAGCAATATCTTCGACTAGCTGTGCCCGTGGCTCCGCTCGCGTGTACTACAGAATGCTGTCAGTCGAGTGCACGCGCGAATTGTACTACAAAAATGCTTATTGTGGGTGATCCTTAGAAGACAGACATATGTTTTTTGTAGGTTTTTTTAAGATCTACATTTATGTAGTACATTGATTTGATAAATCTCTTATGGCTTATTCAGCGTAAGCCATTTAATCGCCTCAAAAGCGTCTTTTTCCGAATTGAGTCATTATTATTGTCACTGTCTTTTTCGTATGTGACTTTATGTAACAAAATATATCCTATAACCTTGCCAGATAATATATATATGAATTAAATGAAAAACCATGTAAATCTAAATAGTGGTTTTCGCGTGAAAAGAACATAATTGGACAGACAGAGAGACGTTGATCGCAAACCACCAAGGCGAGAACTAAAACGTGATCTTCGTCGTATGTAGGTACGTTCAGACGGTAGTGATCCAATACTTTCGCGTGTCCCGTCACCGCGTTTTTATTATTATCAAAACGGGCAACACTGATCACACCTCAACGCTGTTGAGTAACCAGAGCAAATGTTATATCTTTCGCAAGTTATATTAATATTGTTGTAATAATAATAATAATGAAATTCGTAAAATTGTATTCGACTATGTTAATTTTCGTGCCATCAGAAAAGGATCCACGTATTCAAGTCGGCTCTTAACTCCCCGTTGCCTACCAGTGGGATATATGAAAAAGTTAAATGAAACACTTAAAACCTTAATGATCGCAAATTATTAACAAAAGTTACACATTCGAAATGTTGTTGAACAAAATAAACAAGTATTGACATTATAATCAACACGACGCTTAAATATTTTATAACAGTGCTCTAAAACTATGTTGCTAATCCTAATAAACTATTATCTTTATTATGTTACAACTCATTTTATGTTTTCGTAAACAAGGAAATTGTCTTATTAAAATGCAAATTATAAAATTCAACGTAAATGTTATAATATTAATAGTTTAATTAACATTTACAAATGAATTATTTCACAGACGGTCATTATTAAATAGGGAATAATAAAATGGGCGTATATAATTTTGTTAGTCGACTAGACCGACCATCTACATTAATGACTAAATAACGAGAATATTATAATGCTTATAATAAACTAATTCATATTGTCTACATGACCAACATTTTATTTAATTATACTCATATTTAAAACAGTAAAGAGTAAAAATATGTACAATAAAGATATTTGAAAAAAAAAAACTATGGTATAGAAACACGGACAAAAAATATTTCGACAGTTTTTGAAATTTTTGTCTGTCTGTCTGTCTGTGCGCTTGTACGCCAATCACGCACGACCGAATTTAATGAAATTTGGTATTATTGTAGCTTACAGTCTGTGGTAAAATATAGGATACATTTTTGTACATATAGGTATTTGTACGGTGTATACATTGCGTTTAAGTTATGTATATATAAATAAAAATAAAGCATATATATGTAATACTGTAATATATGTTGAAATTAAGTGAAATTTTACGAAATTTATACAAATTATTTTAGGTTCACGTAATTTTCAATAGAAATAAACTAGCTTGATATTGCGTCATTATTCACTGGATGTGAACGGTGGACAAATATAAAATTATTAAATAACATTTAGCTTTTCCTAAAGAATAGCAAAATCTAAAATATTTATATATAACTAGGTACTCGTCTCTTATTCTTACGTTTTCTTGATAATGTCGGTTAATAATTAAAGGTATTTTATTTAATTATTTTTAAAGGGCTGTTAATTCATTGCTTTGTAATGTGGATTTAAATTTAGGATTGTGATTCAACTACTGAAATTATAACCTACGGACTGTATTGCATTGTAATTTACATTTCGATAAAATGCCTGGTAGAAACTGGACGGGATTTTCTCAGTATTTCATTGCTTTAAAAAAGAATGAGATCCGTTCGTTCACAGGAAATTAGGGAAAACCGTCAAAAAAGACTTGCAGTTGAACAAGATACTAAGAATAAATGTATATGCCCCAGAAAGCTGTAGGGAACGATATTCATAGCGTAGATGTATGGCAGAATATCAATTGATCAAAAAAACTTGTAAATATTAGACTGATTAATTAACAACCTTTTAATATGTTTATAAGAGAGAGAGAAGAGATAGAGTGATTACATATTCCAAAACTCTGTCAGTTTATGACGGCATTTAAGTATGTACAGATTTAGCATTTTGTCACGGTGCCCTAGTCATATAATGACACTTACCGGTAGTAGAAATGAGAAAAAATCTGAGGCTCGCATTAAAACATATAATTGTTTTGTTAAAACTTTATCTCCGGCGCACACTTTGGAAACTGTGTCGTATATTATTAAACTTTCATTATATAATAAATTTATATTAATTATTTACTTCGTATACAAAAACAAACCACGATTTTTACTTTTCTAACTTCAGAGGGAAGTACATAAACTAAAATTTGAACCATACAGAGAAGATTAGCATTTCCCCTGCGCAAAGATGACACGCATTCGTGAACTGACAGGCAAAGAGGAACGTTTTGTGATCTCGGCGACGATGCAATTTATAAAATTAAATGAATAACGGTACTGTGTTATAAGAATTATGAAAATATGAATAGAAATATTTCCAAAAGTGTCTGAATTTTGGTTCTCGCCAAAAGTAATTTTCCTACAATATTCATTCATCTATTCCTCGTTGATTTGTCAAAAATGACTCCATTTATTAATAAAATAAAAACCACGTAAGCTATTGTTTTTTATTATTTAAAATATTATTATTGTAAATGAGCAAATAACCTTTCTTTGTGCAAAGTTAGTAGCTTATATATGTCGGAGAAATTAGCAGCAGGATACCAAGATATCCCACGACATCGTCGTTTCAGAAACACATATCTTGTGGGTGTCATCAGGATTAATTTTAAGCAAGTTATTCTTGTTTATTTTGGGTTACCCCTAGTGGCCTGCAACCTCCCCTATAACCAACCCGAGCCTCGCATGTCTGATCAAACTGGTAACTGATTAAGACGAACTCTCAGTCGGGGCAGCTTCAGACAGAGAAACACCCTCTCAGGGTCCCGACACAGTAGGGCCTTTAACGATTCCTAGGATTCAGAGGTCAGCTCGAACAAGACTCCCTCTTCTGGTTCCGACGTAGATTACCTCGAGCCTGTAGCCATGGCGTCTAGTCAACAGTAATAGGTCATTAGTACAGACACGATTCTCCGACATATATAAATGTTTAAAATTTAATAAAACATAATTATTTGCGTTCATGAGTCGAATTTAAGTTTTAAAAATTTTATCCCTAATTCCTGCTATATTTTTATCGCAAATTCGCTGTATTGAAAATAGAAAATCGAAATGTCTGTCGTAAATATATTGTGCGTAATGTGAATAATACCCGTGTCCTAATTAGGGTATGTTAAACTAATAAAAAAATACTTTTGTACCCAATAATATGTTTTCTCATACTTTACAATTCTAGCAAACGATATCTCATGTCGTAAATAAACTGACAAAATGTAATTATATTGTATCAATACAGATTTAAGCTGATCACAAACTAACCAGTGATTTACTTTGTTTTTTTTTTTTAATTCAATGCCATCTGATTTTTTTTTTCTGACTACTCTGCCAGTCTTAATGGCCCTGGAGCCTAACTTAAACTAAAGGCTTTAACAGCTTCACTGGACTTGCTGATGATAATTTACATTAGACTCAAAGAGACGATGAGCTTAAAAATAGGATCTGGTTCTCAATATCAATCTTAATGCATACACCTATAGTTACTTGGTGATGGGTTTTGGTCTTACTAATGATAGTTAACCAAGCGAGCATTAATATCTCTTCTATCACCATTATAATTATGTTTTGCTTCACTGAGAACTTAACCATGTTATAGGATTCGACCCTACAAGTAGTTCTAAACGAAGAGCATATTAATTATATACTTCAGCGATTAATGAAATTTGATTTTAAGCTTTTGTTTTTTTTATTTAAAGTACCATTTAAGTACCATCAGATCACTTCAGCCTATTAAAGACGTACCAAACAGCCTACCAAAGCATACGTATATAATTCCTTACATCACAACATCAACGCATTACAACAACATACTAAAGTAGCGGCGCGCTATGATGGCCGTTTTGACACATTACAATAATAAAGTGAAAGTAAATTTATTTTCTAAAAATATATAATTATATGCGAGCATTGAGCAGTGATTTTGCGGACTGTATTAGTTGTGCTGGCCAGCGATTCTATATGTGACGTTCGCATTAGATTTAATTTTTAAAATTTCGTATTTTGAAGGACATGAATGTAAGTAGTGCGGTAAATAAGTACACTAACAATTATAATCCATTAAGGATTCTTTCAAATGGCACTATGTTTTTTTTAGTAAAAACATGAAAAGATATGTTCGCGGGTTCATATCATATAGTTAGCCCATAATATAAATATATAGTTTAGAAATAAGTGTAATAATTTCATTTTGTGTCCTAAAATTATACATTTAATAAATTTTATGATTAACTGTACGACACTATTGCCAATAATTGGCAATAAAGAACAGCAGTGTGCTCCATCAAACGTATATATTAATTTATCCGAAATTTCAAACTACCATAGCGTGCCACTATTATAGTTTTTGGATACCTACTCAATGAAAGATGATCTATTATTCTGCGGACGACCAGCACATAATATTTGTCTATATAAAAAATACTAATAACATCAATAACTTATATATGTTAAAAAGCAGAATATTGAAATCAAACTGAAAGCAAACTTCGTTTGCAATCAGCCTAAACTTAATATCGAATCGAATCAAACACTTGATTGCAGCAAGTGACGGCGAAAGTGCTCTTCGGCAATGTGACGTCGATCAATGACCTCAAGCGACAGGAGAAGGGCGAGCGCGAGCGCGAGCGCGAGGCGCGGCGGACGCATTAGCTGCCATCTAGCGGCATGTGAGTAAAACTTTCATATATTTAGCAAGCAAGATATTGCAGAGCATATATTTACTACTAAAATACAGAGATGGCGCTGTAACGTTTAGTCTTCAATATAATTATATATATATATATATATATATATATATATATATATATATATATATATATATATATATTTAAAAACATATTTTAAAGTAAAGACCATATATATTAACAAGATTTATACCTCAGTGTTAGCTTTTTATTTCATTTTTTTACAATTTTTTTCTATTTGCACTATCTACTATGGTACTTTTTTGTCATACTGTTGGTTAGCTGGAAGAAAATACCTTGTGGCATTAAGCTCACCAGTGTACGAGGTAAAGCTCTGTAAAGTATCAATTCATTAATTTGTGGGTAAATAAGCCGAATAATTTTCCACTTCATGTTTTATTCCAATTGTTATATTTACAGTACATAGTTAATAAAATTATATATAAAATCATACGATCCAATTACAAGTATCCATAACCATGGCTATTATAATTGTCATAATTTCAGCCAAAAGTATTTTTTAGTGTTGCCACACATTTATATAATATTTTATTTTGAACCGTCGAGAATTCCATACTCGATTCTATTATTAACTGGTCACTTTAGGGTGACCAATCTTGAAACCTGTCTGTCTGATCTTCTTTAAAAACGTATAAATGTAAAAACGCAGTATCTAGAAATTGAGTAATCGAAACAAAGATTTTTGCCAATATTTTACATAGAAAAGTCAGCGGTAACCATTGTCATGTCGGCCCTTTAATGTGACTATATCCTAGAAATAATACTATATTCTTATCCGTATATTATTATCCGAAGTTCCACAAATTTTCAGTATTTTCTTATTATTTCATTTATTTTCCAGGATGTAACTATTGTGATAAGCAAACATGGAAGCTACGGAGTGATCTCGGTCGTTCTTAGTGATATCGTTTACCTACAAGACATCACTTACTCTACGAAAGTAGTTTTTATTCGAAATATAAATGAATACCTGCTTATTTAGTATATAAAATAGATCTAAGTTTCAATCAAAAAGACTTTGGAGTTAAACAAAAATGTTGCCATTAAAAGAAGAATATATAAAAAAAAATATTATTCGGTTATTTATCGTGGTTATTTTTTTATATTACCTTTATAAATAAATATTGTTTATGATGTGTTTTTCATTATGAATACTATATAAATTTGTAAATTACCTTTTTTTTACTAGTAGCACTATCTCTATGTACGTATTTGAAGCTGAGATATTTTCTTTTGTTCGGTTGTGAATTATCAAACTCAATAATATTGGTTGATTGTTAATACTGCCATCTTTTAGAGTTAAAGTGTACTTGTTGTGCCAACTGGAAAAGCGGGTAAAACGTGCTTCTTCAGCCAGTGTTTGAAACCTCGCCGAACAAATACAAATTAAATCGAAAACATATGAAGTTATCACTATAAAATAAAATCATCACGTTATGATTTGTCACCAAATAAATAGGTAACAAAAACAACAGATTATACAGGTTTTAGTACGATATAGTAAAGAAAAAAAAAATTTTGTACCGCCAATTTTAGTTTCTTTACTCTTCCACCAGGGCGCTGATAGCAGAGAGAGTAATTCGTTTCCTGCAATTATTATATTCAAAAAGTATTTATAAGTATGAGATCCGGCTGCAAGATTACTACGTTCATACTGTTTATAATTAAAATCTATTTTTCCTATAAAAATGTGGCCGCTAGTATTATTAATTAAAGAAATAGTAATTAAGTTTTTAATTTTATGTTTTAATTAAAATATAATCCACTTCACATAAAGAACATAAAAAGTTGTGGTTGCTGTTGTGCACTTGATCGCAATCTCTTCGCAGACAGGTATTACTTTGTTACATTTATACGTTCATGACGTATATTAATGGTTTATTTATGAAATTAAAGCTATTTTTTTTCTATGTATGATGGAATACCTCTGCCTATATAAAAGTGGCCGCAAATAGGGGTTACTAGCTATTATAAATAGATTAGAATGAAAAAGAGTTAGCTTGCTACGTCGCGTCGCTCGTTCGACGAGGATGTTTTTTTTTTTGGGGCCCTGGAGCCTTTACGGCTTTCACAGCTTCACCGTGCTTGGTACAGGAGGATGGGGATTGCTAGGTACGCGTTTTTAAAGCCATTGTGCATGCGCGATAGCTAGTGGTCTCAACCAACGGTTGACAGTATCTGATTGCTATATTATTCATTTTAAAAACAAGTGAATGAAATTTTATCGAAGAACGTAATTAAGTATTATTATTTAAAATACTAGTGGCCACATTTTGATAGGCACCTCGGGAAAAATATATTCTCCCATTCATAATTATATATAACAATTATATTTTGATTAAAAACTCGATGAACGTAGTCATCAGGCATTGGGATCTTATACTATAATAATGTTTATACCTAGCATTCGATAAGTAGTCGTTACAGTTGCTTTGATTTGACCGGGCCTTGGCTAGTTCGTTACCACATTCTCGAAAATGAATTTTTCTCTTATTGTTTGTCCTTACGGTATTCATCCGATTGCCGCAAAACTGGAGAGAAGTCGTGCGCACGCCCGTGAAGGTTTCTAAATTAGTACAAACATTATATAATAGATGGCGCACGAATAATTTCATTATGAAGCCAACGGGAACTAGGTAATTCGCTTGTAAAAGTTCGTTAAACATAAAAAGTATGAATATGAACGCTATATACCTGCGCTAGACCAGCATATTTGGTGAATAATATCACAACACATACAATGCATTTTTGGCTGATTATTTTACCACTCCCAATATGTGTGTAATACCTTTTTTGTGTATTACGGCAGCTATACATTAGTACCAGCCTTCTTTAGATAAGTTATACAATTTATAGTACAGTTACATACAGTCAAATGCTATGAAACTAACTAGCCAATACCGAACCACAGGAAATAAAATACCTACAAATTAAGTTAAAAAAAACAAGAAGCGCTTCTATAGAGCCATAACCTCTGATTGTTAATCCTTTCAGCTTGCCTCAGAGAAAAACTAGCCATGATGTTTTCGCCACGTAAATTTACCTATCTTTACTCTTCAATTTTGGAGGCATGTTCCTTGGTATAATTTAAGTAATAATGCGCATGTTAAGTTAATTTGAAATACCTAATAGCTTGGATCAAAAATTTCAAAATGTTTCAACATCTCTATATAAAATTTTATTAAGATGCGACTGCTTTCCTAAACCTTATGTATACTATTATACTTCTATGACGATTTTTATAAAACATGGGCTAACATTGAAGAAGATATGAGCAGCTTCGAATCGAAGTAATAAATTACCCGCAAGGACCACCCTCTCTAGCGGCAACTAAAACCTAAGTCCGTTCCTCCAGCATGGAGCCCTTGAGCCAAGCGGCCGCTTGCGTGATACAGTGACACTGCATTCACTAGCTACCAACATACACTTATTACACTGCATTTGTACATACATTCACACCACTCAGGTACATAGAGTCTGTGAGGGACCTATACTTTTTCTTTTTAACTAGTTAGACTTAGACAAAATTGCCAGACTACTAAATGCATATACGCATTTTTCTTCCTACCTCGCAGAAGGCTTAGATCGAATTTTACGGATAGGGAATTAGTCAGATCGCGACTCAGCCACTTTGGCACCCTTGAAATTGTTGAACAAGTTCTAGCCCGGTGAAGCTGTCAAAGCCTCTAATGGCTCCAAGTTTCCTAAGGCTTACAGTATAGTCAGTTTAAAAAAAGTAATAATTTATTGACACTGGCAAATATGCAACTTTTCAAAAAAAAAGAAAAAATTGTAACATCCATGAAAATTTCAGCAAAATATCTTATTTGATATTTATACTTATGCCGTTAGGAACGCGCCAAACTTTATGGCTGATCTGAACTCAGCGGCGAGTGCGAACTTGCATATTTTAAAGTTAAATAAGTAATACTTAGAACACCATTTGTTATCTTGCTTTTAGATAATCATTAATTGAAATTAAATATTAAAGTATCTGTAATACCTAATTGTAACTAAATTTGTGTTCTTCGCAGCCTAACGCATCTGTGTTTATAGAGGTTATAAAGATTGGAGCTAGGTGTACCTAGGTATGTGCGTTTTGGTGCATCCATTGCACTATAAACTCTCATGTAAAAAAGCTAAAAATCTTACATCACAAAATAAATAGATAATGCCAGTTTTTAAAAGACAAATTAAAAATATCTTTATATAAAAAATGAAATTTATTTGTATTTTTTTTTATTTTATAATAAAATTTGTTTTACGAAAGCTTTTTATTTTATTTCATATTGTAATGATTTTCCGTTTAAATGGTTTTTTTTGTTATTCAATATTTTGGAATGACAATAAAGGATAAGTATCCAGTTACGTCTCTACTTAGACTGCAACTGGTATGGTGCACCAAGGTATCAAGTTATGAGGGCGCCACAGGATCCACAATACGATGGACAATCGGCCAGAAGTGGACCAAGCTAGTGCAGGGCCTGTAACAAATGTTATTTGGATGCCCTAGGCTAATAAAAAAGGAAGCGAAATTTAATAAAACAATCCTAAAAAACCGCATTCTAATAATCCTCTATGCTAGGTGCTGCATATTTTTTAAATTATTTATACATTGGCTTAGCATTTGGCTACAATATCACCTGACGTCATGTGACGATGTGGCCAAAGATGTCAGGCACGCTAAGCCTAATGAGGGATTGGCTCTCAAATGGAGCTATGGTTTCATCATGACATTTTCCTACACCGAAAGCTTAGGCTCATTGTAGGGATTCGAACTCACGTCGATCGGTGCGGTAACTGTACACCTAGCACCTAGTACCTAGCACTAAGCCATCAAGGAATAGACAAGTCTCTGTAAAAATCTACCCACACTTGCATTTTTTTTATTACAATATCTTAGCCTGGTGGTAAGCACAGTACAATCCATAAACAACAGAGACCACCGAGAGATTAATAATCTGCTAGCCTGCAAGTGTCTCAAAGATATACGTTGGATGATTCAGAAGCGTGTTAAACCGAATGAGTCGATGTCCTGTTTTTAAGACCATACTAGCTGTGCCAGCGGCTTTGCTCGCTACAGAATGCCGTCGGTCGACGCGGTCGAAGCGGTCACCCGTTATCTTACAGACAAAAATGCTTATTATAAGTGAGCCTTAGAAGATAGGCATATGCTATCGCCACTGTTTATTTCTTATGTTACTTTATCTTACAAAATATATCATATAACCTGGCTAGCGAGCATAGCTGTGAATCAAAATTATAAAACATATGAATCGGATAAGTGGTTTTCGCGTGAAAAGAACATAAACGGACAGACAAACAGAGAGACGTTGAATTTTATAATATGTAGGTATAGATGCATGGTGGACGCCATTACTGAACATAAAACAGCTGATATCAGAATGTGGCACACCGAAACGTGCCATTACTGCACGTGTATGATGGTATCGATTCAGTCGTACACAATTTCCTAGAATGATGTCCATCTGTAAGTCTACCACGGTGGAAACCATCACACAACGACACGTGAAGTAACTATATAGTGAATTATCAATAGATTCTAATCAAGGTGAAACCATAAAATCACCAATCGCAATCACCCGTGCATAATTATTAAGAGATTATGCAGTGTGACCACTAATAAAGGTCCAAGGTACGTTGCGCAAGAAACGGTAAGGCAGGACGTGATGTAATTTATAAACATTTGCACACTCGTCCCTGTCCTATTAATTGCATTAAGTTATGCTATTGTCCTTGTGGACTTTAAGATTGAATAGTTCTATGTTTATAAAGTTAAATAGTTAGTACGAAATAAATATCACAGGAATTTAAATATCCCATTTCTGTGCAAATGCTTCTTTCTGAAGGAAGGAAGAGGTGTATTTTAAAATTTGCCCTCATGCTTCTATAAGCTTTGCCTCTCAATAATGATAATGAAATATAGCAAACTAGCTGTGCCCCACGATTTCATCCGTGTAAAATTTATTAGACCAAATTACAATTGCGCACAAAGGTTGCAAACTAGTATACAGCCCGCTTGATGGTAAGCGGCTACCGTGGCCTATGGAAGCTTATAATACCAAAGGTATCACTAACGCGTTGCCGACCTTGAACCCCCCTTCCCCAAGGAGCTCTGGCAGCCCTACTCACCGCAAGAACACAACACCAGGTCATTTGGCTGCGATCTTCTGTAGGGTAGGGGTATTCCACCAGTCGGGCTGCCCCAAGTAGAGAGAAATCTCCAAAGAAATTTCTCTGTGCCCTACCTCTCTTGCCTTTAGCTTTCCAGATTGCTTGACGTTTACGGTTGCTGCTCTGCTCCTTACAGTTTTCTAACAAAAATACTATAATATTTTTTCAAATCTGACTTGTAGTTCCAGAGATAATCATGTTCAAACAAATGATCTCTTGAGTTTTATAATATTAAGTTTAGATCTCAATGTTTACAACTCTAATAGATCCCACTTTTTTTGTTTATTATTAATAAAAGAAGTGAGTAAATTTAAAGAAACACAAAGAATTTCATAAGAATAAGAAATTTCATAAGAAGGTGATATTTGACTATTCTGTGATATACGTCTATTCGCTTACAGAAAACACTAAAAAACGTCATCCACCTGGAACACCACACATCTTAACTTTTCTGCTCTAAAACGCGATTTACCACCCCTCCGCAGCTTACCGTCCGTACGGAGCCATGGCACTAGGATAAATAAACCTCTGAAAGAAGTCACGGGTTTTAATTAACGCTAGACTAACACGTAGTTTTTCCACTAAATATCTTTTATTTATCCGCATTGTCAATGATACACACGTCACGAAGAACTTAGTACCGTGTCAGTAACAAAAGGTCATCCACCCACGAAGATCCAAGAAGACCCACACATTTTTAATTGTCTGCTCTAGGCACCCCCCATGAGCATGGTATCCCACTCCTCTACAACTAGGGTAAATACGCTCTTGTATAAAGGCAAGGGTTTTAATCAACGCTAGAATAATACATGTCGTTTTTCCCGCTCAATAACTCCTTGTTGCCCTGGATAGGTTATAGCGACGGATTATCCGCATTGTGAATGATATACACGTCACGAAGATCTTAGAACCGTGAGTTACGAAAGCACATCGTCTCACTGAGCGTCCTTTATCGTCTGTATCATGGCAAGTGTTTTGAAGAGTTGTTCATCGTCTCCCTTCCACTGCAATATTACGCAGACTGGTATACGAAGGCACAGCTACACGGTAGTATCCATCTCGACAAGAACAGAGAATTTTGCAAATTCTTATGTTTGCAGTAATGTGAAGATGTGAAAAAGCCTCCAGGCCAGCATGTTCTTCTCCTCCTATGATATCGGGTCCTTCAAGCGAGGCGTGAAGAATCATTTCACCAAGTCGGCACGACGTTGACGACTGCAACTGAATCGGACCACTACAACAACATTCAAAAGCAAAGTACAGGAAATAAAATACTCTTATGTATAGATATGTGTATAGACAATAGAAATGAATGTGATTTCAAATAGAATTATGATCATCATCATCACTATTAGTGAAATTTATAATATATTCCAATTTATAGCAAAAAATTAAAAAAAAAACATACCTTATTGTTATATCGTATCGATACCATACGTTTATATGAAGTATCCTAATTATAAAGTTATTATTATTTCTTTAGAATGTAAGTTGTAAGCAAATATTGTTTTTTTTTCACTGATGAGTCTTCTTAGAATGATCATAATAGATACCAATTTATACAGCAGAACGAAAGTCGAAACTAATCAAAAAATTTATAGAAATTTCTATACAGAGTTCTCGAAACGCTTCATACATTTAAACATGAACAATGTATGCTATTACTTTTTATCGCACAAACTATTGCACGCGATTTCGCCTACCTTAAATTAATTATTAATGTTTTAAGAAAGTTTTGTAGGACAGGAGAGTTGCGTCCGACTGGATCGCGATCATCATTAGGCGTGTCGCATTCCGGGAACAGCCGGTATACATTCAATAATCAAGCAGGATGGTAGAGAGTTTTATCCAATTAGGTCTTGACCACCTTACACAGTGTGATAAACCCGTAATAATGACTCTCATTTTATTTATCGCGTTTCTGAATCAGTCAGAGTATATCTAGTTACCATGAGGGCCAGTGGCGGATTTCCCTTAAGGCCAACTAGGCCCAGGCCTAGGGCGGCCAGATATTAAAGCGGCTAATGGTGACAAAAAATATACTACTTAATGCGACCATGTGTCGAAAATAATAATGGTACACTAAAGCATAATATAGTGTTAAGACTCCAGACACTGAAAAAATTCAGTATGAATTACAATGTTGACATCGTAAAACTGCAGTACTTTATTACCATCAAATTAGAAATGTTTTAAAATTTAAGTAAATTCATATTATATTTACGTCACAGTTAACTTTGAGCTGAGAAGGAGGCGGTTGGTACTACATGGCCTAGGGCGGCCAAGACTGCTAGTCCGCCTCTGGTGAGGGATGCAAGCTGGCATAACATCGACGACAAACGACGAATTATCGATATCTCGGTGCTCGACCTTACATTTATATTGTACTGTGCCTACGATCAGGTACAAGGTCGTCACTTTGACGTGCTACATCCCGAGGAATGATCGAGTGGGTAAAAGGGAATTTAACGATATAGTTTTTTAGCCAGTGGTTAGCGGCTATATTTTTCATTTGCAGATATGAACACTTGCCACAGCAAAGGCCACCTAGGTAATCTTCTATATACATATAATAAAACACAACGTCTCTCTGTCTGTCTATCCGTTTATTTATTTTCACGCGAAAACCACTTATCCGATCTACATGGTTTTTGCTTTAATTCATAGATACATTATCTGGCCAGGTTAAAGCATATATTTTGTTACATAAACTAACATACAAATTAAGCAGTGATGATAATGGTGAATAAATTCGGAAAAAAGACGTTTTTGGGGCGATGAAATGACTTTTGCTTTATAAACTATAAGAGAGAGGTATATAAAATTAATGTAGTACATAATTGTAGAGCTTAAAATACCTACAAAAGAGTCAGCGATAGCATATTATGGATGGATATCTTCTAAGGATCACACACAATAAGCATTTTTGAGGAAGCATAACTCGCGCGTGTGCACATCTAGTATATATATATATATATAAGGATAACTGACTGACTGATATATCAACGCCAAGCCCAAACTACTGAGGCGAGGTCCATTAAAACTTCCATACGGGTTCCTTTTACACTGAAGTTGTGGAACTGTCTCCCGGCCAGTGTATTCCCTTCTCACGACATTGTATGCTTCAAGCGTATCATGAAGAGATATTTTTATACAACCGACCATGGAATTATGACCTCTTGGTTGTTGCCATTGTTTATGGAGTGTCTTTGCTTTGCCGTGCTAAATAAAAAAGGAAGATTTAAATTTGGAAGATACCCATCATATTGCTATGGCTTACATGTTAATAATTATCTTTTTACCATTGTATGATTCTTATCTCTTGGTACGGCGTATAAGCTATCACTATTGAATATTTACCAAAGTTTACTGAAGCATGGTAATTTATAATATTACTAAGGTATGAAAGGTCGGAATTTGATTACTTTTGATAAAATAATATGACATATTTGAAGACAGACAGACAACAGTTTATAATTATATAGATATCCAACGGGTCCACGACGCGGCTCCGCAGCGACAGCAAGAACCGTCTACGTTTTGTACAATTACTTTTTTTGTCGCAAAGGTCTTTAACCCGAAACTTGTATTGCCGTCGCCCGATAGTACTTCACGTAATGTATGTAATGATTTTCGCTCGGGGCGTCGTGGCCTCAATCACACCGGAGAAAATTAACTGTAGAATTCGCTGTTAGTGGATTTAACAACGATGTTCGCGGGAGGTTTTCAAGTTTGACAATTTGTGGGCGAAAAGGGTTCGCGACCATAGTAGCAGAATATGAAAAACAGCATATCAAGAAATATGAAACGATATGAGCACCATTTTATGTTTATAGGTGAGTTTTTGTATAGATCTTGATCTGAAATGTAGTGTTTTTATTGTAATTCATAAACTTACATTATCTATATAGCACTTTGTTAAGTAATATTTGTGGCATTCTGTGTGATATTGTTTGGTTATTGTGCATAAGTGAAATATATTAAAAACTAGCTGTAACCGCTCGTTTTGTTTTTTTTTTTTGTATTTTTGTTTTATTTTCGTATTATTTGTAGTTATGCCCTATAACATCAGCTATCTGCGTCAAAATCGGTCCAACCGTTTCGTAGATTACCCGGAACAAACAGACAGACTGACAATAAAATTAAAAATGGGTTTTCTGTTATAGGTATCATGTATACTTTCATATGCATTTAGTAATAACCCGTTACATTGACATTACAAACAGACACTTAAATTTTATTTTATGTATAGATATTAAAAATAAAAACTAATATCATGAATTTTAAATTACAACAAATCCCCATGTATAGTTTTAACAAGAGATCTACTATCTTGTTAAAGTGTTGTTTGTGCTCTGAAGATTAAAAAATATTCTTTACACATAACATTGGCGTCTTTGTGTCACGTTGCCATTGAACAATTAAAAGTGTGTAAGTAGCAACAAAATTCAGATCCACTTCTACATTCGTTATTCACACGTATTACAGTAAATTCGAACAGAATCTATCTGTTCACGATTGTTATCTTACAGGAATCACGATGGCACTCAATAAATTCCCATCGCCAGCCGATGCGAATAAGAATCTGGATTTATTTGTACCTTTTATTAAAACCCGTATTTCCCCTTTAAAAATAATAACCATACTTAAAATGAAGCATAAAATATAATAAAAAACTTATTAAAAAAAATCTGTATCAAAAATCACTATAAAAGTTTAATTGGTTTTTGCGAGATAAAGCCGTCAATTACAAGTTTTGGGCAATTTATATTTATTGCATGTAGGTGGTACATATAACTGAATATTCTCAATGATACGCAATGTAATACAGCGTGTTCTGAAAAGTCTTCCAAAGTGAATTCGTTATATATGATTTTCTTACAAATTTGTCAGTAACTGACTACTCAAGGTTTACAGTTTTAGTACTTCTTGGCTATATATCACATGAAGATGAAAAATAGAAACATAGTTATTAAAAATACTAGAAAAACTAATAGGCAGTAATGATTACAAGCCTGATCGAGTTTCTAGCTGAACTGGAGCTTGAATTCTTCTCGATTAAACTGGATCTAGAAAATTAGAAAATTATTAATACTAAGCTACTTCCTTGAATACGGCGCCTACCTTGCAAAATGAAGCTGGAAAATCAAGTTTGATTACATTCAGAGCCCGAGACCTGTCGTACATGTTAAGGGCTACTACACTCTCTCGTACAAGCTCTCGAGCGGAGGAATCGCAAAGGCACTGGCTATTCATACTCTCAAGAGCGTGGTTGTTCTACTCGCCTCATGGCTCGTGTCCTTCGACTCGGGTCAAACCGAGCAATGCGAGGTAATCAAAGACTAGAATAGATTCCAACACCATTCAAACCCTCACACTCACGTCACCTCTTCTCTACTCCTGAAGGGTGTGACTCCAGAATGAGACATGCCAAGTTGAAGGGAATGACACAACCCATCGAACAATTATCACCTATACTATATTATATGTAATATTACAAAACTCAAGACATTGTATTTTTGGTTATTTGAACACGCTAATCTCTGGAAATACCATTCAGATTTGAAATATTATACTGTAGCGTATTTGTATGTATATATAACTTCACGCTATGACCCTAAGGAGCGGAGCAGTAATCATGAACGTGAAGCAATTTAGCAAACTATAAGCTTATGTACAGCAAGTGAGAACAAAAATATGTTACACCAATACGTCGGCGACGGTAGAGAGTTGATTAAATAAATTTAACACGGGTGAAACCGTGAGGCATAGCTAGTGTTAAATATAACACAGTTTCATATGTACATGTTAAAACTATTTAATTCATTGATAAAATTAAATGAATTAAAAATGCAATAAATTTAAAAAACGAACTCGTCTCCGTTACTAATATAATATTAGCTTGGTTGAATAAACTGTTACATACACACCCCGTAGCGAATTTATTAAAACGACAACAACATAAAACTTAAACGTGAGGCGAGAATAACGGACCCGCAAATACCGGATTCAAAATAATAAAAAAAGACACATTCGCACCGAACTTACGTTCTGAGAGAGCCAAAAAATCTCATTTCGCCACAAAACAAGCACGCAAACCAGAGATCATCGTTCGAGGCGAGGTCTTATAACAGTATTTTAATCAAAGCAGCCTCCCGGAGTTATGCAACAGCTAGTCCCATGGCGCCTCGCACCACCTCACCACGCGACCGGGAACACTTCGAAAACGTTTGAAACGCTATCCCGCGGAAACCGTTATCGCGTTTGTTATCCTCGATAACGTTATATTTTAGTGTGCGGTGTAATTACAAAAAGAAAAAGATAACCGAACAGAGTGCCATCTATAGTAATTAAAGAAAGTGGAATGTTTTAAAAATATACAGAAATGGGAATCATAAGGTTAGACTCGCATATCTATATTAATTTAATTAATTTTATAACAGAACTAGCGATGCCCTACGACTGCGCACGCGTTTATTACGCAGTACTCTAATGACAATTCTCATGACATAATACTTTCCGTGTACAAAATTGCATCAAAATCTGTTGGAAAATGGTTTTTTTAACGTTTTCTAAAAGTATTATTGACGTTTCTTATAGCCTATCAATTATGGAAAGACATATACTTCCTATATACAAAATATCATTTAAATATTATTTTGTTTTCGGTTTCTTAAAGTTCAATTCTTGTACTCTATCAATTAAGTAATGACTTAAGCTTCCTGCGTATAAAATGTCTTAGAAATCGGTCAAGCCGCTTTTGAAGTAAATCCGGATATACGTACAAAATAAAATAAAAATTCATATTCGTTGTCAGTGTCGTTAAAGCAAATTAAAAAAAAACCTACTAAAGTATAGATTTATTAGCATTGATATGTAACACATTTACTACTTCGATTAGTACGTAGAGAAGTATTCAGTAGAAAACTAAAATATTTTTTTGTTTATTGTATACAGATTACATATAAATTGTACAATATTACAACTTTCTATTATATTTTATTAATATTACAGAGGATACGAATAACTTTACAAAGGTTAACAATGATATTAGATATCGAAAAACTAATAATATACATTCAAATTAAATTTTTTTATGCCTTTTTTTTTAAATACATTTTACAAAATATTAATATTAGCCTACAAACACAGTTTGACAATGGGACAGACTCAGCTGATATGTGACGTGGTATTCCATACGGCATATGGGTTTTAGTGTACCACGTATACCTTTACTTAAAAATAATTAACATTACGCGCAATCAGCAATTCAGCCCGTCAGATATTACACTTAGTCAAATCGCGACTTATTTGCGTGTACGGCAACAGCCCAAGCCGAGGTTCAGCCACTTTGGTACCCTTGAGCTTGTTGCCTAGCTTTCATGGCTTCCGCGCTCGCCCCCATTGCAAGCCCGGTGAAGATGTCAAAGCCTCTAATAGCTTCAGGACCTTTAAGGCTAACAGTCAGTTTAAAAAAATATGTTACAATAAATTGTATTAAAAATGTCAAATTAAGATAGTTCAAAAAATAGTATTATAATTTTATGTCAATTACATTATTTTAAAATATAATAATTGTTTAAATTATTATTAAAAATTATACTTATATAATAATAGCCATAGATCGGAATAGTTATAGTATATTTACCTTATATTCAAAAAAGGAATTAACTACTACTTCTCTACAACATAACGACATCCATTTTTGTTGACACTCGATTTTGCTCCCCGTCTCTTTAACGTACCGCCCGCTATATATGAAAATCGATTCCACGTAGTAAACTACAATAACTGAAATGAGGTGAATATTAATTAATTAGTCTAATAAAGACATGTAAAAATTCTCATAGGCAAGCGTATTCCCTCCCTCCTACGATGCCTTCAAAAAAGGCATGAATAGGCATTTCTCTAGGCCGGCATGACGGCGGCCACTGGTGATGGAATTTGTCACCGTTGATCGCTGGTTATGTGAACTGCACCGTACTTTCCATCAGGCACTGAAAACTCATTTTGCTGAGCTACTATAAAAAATACCATAAGCTGAACATCAGATTGACTGCATGCCAATATACTTATTTAATTTCATTGAAAAGTCACCACTCATAAGAGAATATAATTTTTAACATATTCGCAAAAATACCTATATAGTAATACGAAAAAAACCCTCAGTAGTAAATGTAGTAGACTAGTATAAAAAATCCTGTATTTTGTATTTTATTTGTAGATTATATTACAATTTTCTTTGTAAAAGATTGCGGAACAAGTTTCCGCAGGTAATAAAACAAAAAAAGGACTATACTTAACAATTTGCTTCATTTCCTCTTCAACATATCATTTTATAATGTCTGACTATCATCAGTAAAGCGTTTAAGTGTAATCAGAGATGCATCCTGCCTAGGCTGAAGGCTCATTAGTTGGTACTTTTCCAATCCCGTTTCTTATGATAAGACGCTGCAACTCTGAGATAATATTTTTCTCAGTTACTCTTGCAGACTACTGTATTAATACTTACAAAAATTAAAAAAATCATGGAAGATATCATGACAAAAATGATACCCTTTTTCAAGTCCTATCAAAGTAAGACTACGTCACAAAAGGAACATAATGTACTTTTTTTTATGTGTAGTTTAAATAATCTAGATTCTGCGTTGATCTATCTTTATGCAGTATATGCTCTTTTGTAAATAGTCCATCGCCAGCCATCGCTGTCGTAACGGCCTATTCAAATCCCTCTTCACGTTATATTTGAAGGATTTCTATAACTAGAAAAGAGGGAGACGGTTCCACAGCTTTATAGTACGGCAAAGATACGAAACAAAAAACTGCAGTTCTATTTCAGCTAAGTTATGAAAAGCTATAGGCAGAAGTACCCACCAAAGTAACCGCCGCATACCTTTCTCTAATTCATACTATTGAAAGAAAACAACCTTTGTAGGAACTCCATTCGACGAACTCTTTTATTTATCATAAGTATTCCTAAAACTTCAATCGAAAAGAATGCTTTGCCTAACAATAAGTTATCATTTTGACTTTTATTTAAAATAGTGCTATATTTACTTTCTAGAAGAGTTAATGGTAGTAGCGTGATCAGGACACCGCGTTGTCGACGTAGGTTGAAATACTACAATAGTCCAAGCTTTAGGCGAAGGAAAACTTCGTGATTAAATTTAGTGCTCGTCTGACTAGCTATCACCGTCAACTTATAAATCTATAGAAAAGCACCTACAGATATGTTCAGACAGCTGCACTTGTTAATCACTCTAAGATTAGCGTGTACTATCTTCTGCATATAATCGCCTAACATCAAGTCAGATTGTGGTCAAATGAAAACCTATACAGAATTAAAAATAATATTTGATTAAAAAATGTTCTTATCAAATCAATATCTTTAAAATAGTACTATTTATCACATCCGCTTTGTCATCCGTGAGTGTAACTCGTATTTCCAATAATGTAAGCAGGTTCGCTTAAAGTTGTGTAATGCAACCATAATTAATGGTCACACCAAAGTTCCGTGTCAATGTGAGGAAACAGAAAACCGTAGTTGGTCGAGTTATATAATTATAACTAGCTATGCCCGTGGCTCCGCTCGCGTGGGCTACAGAATGCCTTCAATCGAGCGCACGCGCTAATCTTGATGCCCCCGCTCCAACCCACGGCTGTCACCCGCCGGTTATTTTAAAGACAAAAATGCTTATTGTGGGTGATCCTTGGAAGATAGATATATACTAGTGTTGATTGTTTTGAAGGTGTTTTAATATATAAAATTGTGTACTACTTAAATTTATATATCTTATGGTTTACTCACCGTAAGCCATTTAACCGCCCCAAAAGCGTCTTTTTTCCAAATTGATTCACCATTATCGTCACTGCTTATTTCATATGTTACTTTATGTAGCAAAATATATCCTATAACTTGGCTAGATAACATAGCTATGATTTAAAAAAAAAAACATGTAATTCGGATTAGTGGTTTTCACGTGAAAAGAACATAAACGGACAGACAGACAGAGAGATGTAGAGTTTCATAATTTGTATGTATATAAAAGATAACCTCTCTTAACTGCGATTTCTTCTAAAAGGAGTTTTTTTTTCTGAAAATCTAAGCTTAATCAAATTGATAAACACACGACTTGAAGTTGAAAAGTTCTTGACAAATTTTACGTCAATCCATTTATAACATTTCAAGTAGTCAAAATAAAATGGTGAAATCTCATTTCTCGACGGTCACCATTATTATTAATCTGAGCGGTATTATGAAATTGTTTTGCTAAAAATCGATGAAAAGTTTCTAAAATATTATTTTTTTCGAATATTATTATCTATGTGCCATATTTCCTATTATTGACTGGCCTCAGAACAGTAGTTTAATTTGAAAATTGTTATAACTAACTACAGGCTACAGAGACCACTAAACGTCACGTGGATTCTATGCATGTTTACTACAACTATATTTCAAAAAATGTCACGTTCTGGAGCGCCTTTCGGGATAGACAGTAGAGATGAATCACTGCTTATTGCTATCTTTACAACTTCTATCGCTACAAGTTTACAAATGTCTTAGAAAGGTCATGTATATGCCTTCGATTCGGAATGTTTGGTTTTACTAAGGTGTTTGATGTGTACAGAATTATTCCTATCGATATATCTTTTCTTTCGTCACTCATACGTATCATATGTCCAAACCAAAGAATATTTATATGGTATTTTATTTAATAAACAGGCAATAAAAAACCTCTGTTAAGATATTGTAGAGTCTATCCATAAACTATTAGACTTGTAGTGCTTTAAAACATTTTTTTTTTCATTTCAGATATAAATTCATCTTTGGAATTCTAATGCTATTACTAACCTTGGTGAACAATGAAAAAGTTACAGGAAAAAGTAAAAATTCTGAGGAAAAAAGCTCTGCTAACTGTCCGTTCTCGAGACTTTTAGAAGACATCTTCAAAATCCATAACAAAACTTCAGACAAAGGGATTTTTCTCAAAGATAATGAACGAGCAAAGTTATTCTTGGCTTCAATAGCTAATATAACTAATTTTAATTCAGATAATGATCAAGAAGATTTAATAAACGATATAATCGCTTCTATAAATAGAATTAAAAACAATTTAACTCATGTCAACAGTGATAAATTAAACGAAGCTATTATACTTGATATACCAAACGAAAGCAAGATCAAACCTGTAACACAGATACGAAGTGGGATTGAGGAAAAAATCGACGTGACTAATCTAAATACTACACATAAATCCGATATAAAATTGAAAAATCAAAATATAACCCAAAATCATAAGAACTCTACAGAAAAAACCAAATACGTGGAAATATTAACAATAGAACCAAACAATCGAAATATATCTAACACATCATCTTACAATATAATCGAAGCTCTGAAATTCTTGATGCCAATGTTCAACAGTACATTAACAAAAGAATTACATAACATAACTATAATCGAAAGAAATCATAATAAAAACCACTCATTTTCAGCAACTAAAAACGTATCTACGATAGTCGTTACTTATTGCGACAAAAATAATTTGTCAAAACCAAACTTTACTTTCAATCCTGAAGGTGATGATAACATTCCAGATTATGAATATTATGAGCAAAATGATGAACATTTTGATGAAGACAGTAATAATTCGAACATGACGGTTGATGAGAAGAGAGATATTCTAGAAGCTGCCGAATACGGAATGCAAAAAATGCACGAGCTATATAGTGTTTTGGAACCGAAGTTATATTCTATGGGTAAGCCACCATTGTTTTATTACTCTCATAGAATAGTATAATATGGAGTTCTTCAAAAAGGAACTATAAACTATTCTACAAAGTTGGTTCTTGGGCTAAAGTTGTCTAGTTACCAGGCTATGGTAATCCACACTATTAATATTTTAAATACCAAAGTAACTCTATCTGCCCATTTGTTACCTTCTCACGTATAAACTCTGAAGCGATTGCGATTAAATTTGAGATAGAACATAGAAAAACAAGACGAAGTAGCAGGAAAAGCTAATCACGTCTAAATCAGTTATAAGGTATTCGATGAGGTAATATTTTCAATATTCTTTATAGTAGTCTCACCTTACCTAATGTTAAATGATTATGTGGTCTCAGATGGTACCACACTAGCCTACAAATGACACTGGATCTATTGTAGCTGTCGGAATATACCCAAAAATATCATCATGCAATATTTTACCATTAGACAAAATATACCATTTTCCACTGAAAATGGAGTCGTCATTGAGAATTATAGGCTTTGTCATTCTTACTATAGATTGCTTAAAAAGCTTCACTTTATTATTTATATTTAGATAGATAGATAGATAGATAATATTTATATTATCCCAGGTCTCTGGCTAGACAACACAAATCCTGCTCGCTACGTGGCAGCCTTCAACGCTCCATCTGAAGACTCGGCTAGGTACACCAGATACGGTTACGCAACGCTCCAGGCTGCTGCTAGGCTCAAAGAGCTTTCCAGGTCAGTCACAATCTTACTAGTTTTTCAAGGCATTTTACATCAGTATGACAAGAAATAAGAAACCAAACATATCAACTGAACCAATGTTCCACGAATATCATATTACACGTACGCGAAGACTAAGATTGTTCGGGTTATCAAATCTGCAAGGAATTCCGGCGAATTTAATCTAATATTGATGTAAATAAATATGTAAATTATGTTTTGTTTACATGATTTAATATAACGATAATAATAAACCAAAAATTTAATAATTATTCGCTAATAAATTAAGGTTATGAAAACGTTTTAGTATATCTGTCTTGCTTAACTTACTGTTACTGGTTTTTTAAATATGTTAGAGCAAAAAAAAAATAGTGCTGATTGATATTCTAGATCACGGCTGCCCAATTAATTTTGGAGGCGGGTTATAATTTCCAATCTATGTAGATTCAATAGTAGATTTATATATAAATAGAATAGCTGTGCCCCACGGTTTCATGCGCGTGTAATTTAAAAGAAATCGATGATTGACGATTTATAATATTTCAGTATAAATACTCTTTCGCTTTATTACGTTATTATAGTATAGATAGATAAAATGAATAAAGTTTTCAATTAAACATAGTTTAATAATAATTGGCGAGCAAGTTCAAATGCTCTGGCGGGCGAATTTATGGTCCGCGGGCTAGGATTTGGGCAGCCTTTTTCTAAACAATACAACTAAACAATAACATAAATTCTAAATAATATGCGACAAATTTAGTATTTTGGAGTATTGCACAGATAAGTTTTTGCTTGAGTTTCTTGGAGAATTTTCTCGAATACAGGTATATTCTTCGAAACGATAATGGTGTTTTTAGATATTCATGAGAGCTATTTGAATTACTATAAATTTAAAAAAGTATATTTGATTCTAATTCCTTTTGTCTAATAGATATAATTTAAATGGCGTGTTTATTAATTGCCTTTTTATATTCATCTTCCATTGTTTTTTAAAATAATTGAATATTTAATATATTACTCGTAAGTCAAAAGATGGTAAAATTTTATAAATAAAGATGAAGGTTTATTATACCACTTTGATATTAACTCCATGTAAGAAGGAAGGTATGAAGGTTTCGGAAGCGAATTGCGAAAACTTGCAAATGCACAAGTAATCGAATCGCGATGTACCAACTAACCTTATATATTCCGCTTAATATTTTGTTTATATTAATAACGAAACTTGTTTAGTGTAGGTGTTGTTTGCGGAATTACATTGCGTAATGTGCTGATGTGGTGATTAAGCACCTTCCTTTCGGAATAGGTCTTTGCCCAGCTTTGCTTTGGTCACTTAAAAGCTTATATATTTATTTATTTTAAAACCTATGGATCAAGTTCATGACAGCTACCGATCAGCCGATACTGGTACCGATAGCGTTTTAAGCCCTGTATAATCTTTTTGGACAGCAAATAGGTTGGACATTGGTTGACAATTGATTGAATTAACAAAATTTTCTCCATACGCTGTAAAACAGAATACAATTATCTATCTCGTTCTTAAAAAGAAACGATACATGGCGCTTCTTATCCTAAAGAGTAACAGATTTATTACCCTTAGGACTGCATCCTGAGATGAGATTTGTTATATGATTATATATAGGCTGCAGCGACCAGTTAAAACCAGATAGAATGCATGCCTGTTTGCTAGTGCATACCATAAAAAAGTAAAAATATAATGAACAAAAACTTCATTCCCTTCTCTTCCTTTCATTGTCAAACCACACTCGCTTGGCTCCGGAGCCACGGTTTTACGGTAATCTCCATCTCAGCACGAACAAAAAGTTCTCCGTGTCGTACTGTAAAACTTTGGAAGTGTCCACCGACTAGTATGTTCTCTCCTTCCTATAACATGGATTATAGTGAAGAGACTATTAAGTGAAGAGACACTTGAGCAGGCCGGCATGACAGTGACGACTGATGATGGATGGTACGACCACGGTGGTCGCCGATGTTATTGGATTCCAATTTGCTTGCAATCAGGTGCAAAGAAAGTAACTTAAGCGTATTTAAAATGGGGTAAATCTTGTATCAATGGATTATTAACCTGGATTTAAGTACACTGGATTGATTTTGCCGGACGCATATTCTAATGGATAAATCGTGAATGAACTAACACTAAACTTTACACAAACTCGTTTTGTATCCATACCGAGTTCAGTCACGTTAAGGGGTAGTTTACTAAAACTCATTGTACATTTTTTGTGTTTTTTTAGTTACCAAATATCGCTTTTGTTAAACATATATAAGTTTGTTTATACATATTGTTAGAAGAATAGTGTCCCTGTTCCTGTGTAAACGTGATGAAACCATAACATTGTGATAGGGTATCTTCTTATGCCCACCTGACTGCCTACCGGCCTCAAGTTGAATATCTGTCACCAAGAGCCTATAGGTGTATTCCGGCAGCTGCAATTGAGAGCCAGTTCCCCCACTAGGCTTAGCGTGTTACCATCTTGGAACACATCGTCACTTAACATCAGTTAATATTGTGGCCGAACGATAAAACTAAAAAAAAAATGATATGCTTTTAAAAATTTTCTTGCAGCGATGATAATTTTGTTAAATTGAACTGCGCCTTAACATTTACATCATAAAAAATATATGGAATGTGATACATCAAACAACATTAATACGTTATCTAGAATAAATAACATAGGTCCTTGCTATTTGAATCCTTTCTAATGTTGCGTAAAGTTACAAAATGAGTTAATGATAAATAGTATCACCTGTTTGCTATTTGATGATAAATCAATTTCATTTGGATTAATAGTTTAAATGTATACGTGAACCTTCACGGCGTCCAATACCTTCTTTCTTCGACCACGAATCAAAAACATATTGCAAACACTGGTCATAAACCTGTGGCAAAAAAAAAACATTTTTTTTTTCCACAAAAAATTATGTCAAATAAATTTTTCAGAATGACAAAAATATATTGTGAAAGTTTGAGTTCTTATTATGAAAATTAAGAGATGCATCATCGTAATATTTCAATTCACATAGGTTTTTTTTAAATTTTATAACTCTTCAACTGACCAGTTCTAAAATAATACTAGTACGTTTCCTGATATAAAGTTGGACGCTCTACAAAAAAGTATCTTTTACGATTTTACTCTGTCAAAACTTAGTTCAATTCATAATGAACTTTAATATTTATTATAATTGTTCACTTTAACTAACTATCAAAATTTTCAGTTATCACAAAATGTTATCGGCCATTTTATGTTTTTTTTTTTTCATTTTCGTCATATTGTCTCTTATAAATGTGTTCAAAATTTTTGAAGGCTTTTACAAGAGTTTTTATTTTGCATATGGGCTTGATAAAATCCAACACCATTTGACCGATCACCATGAAAATTAGTAGATCTGTTTATTCATGGAGAACGTTTTTATGCTATCTTTGAATGCGATAAGTGACGCTTTGATCGGGTTATTAGGAAAGGGCAGAACTACGTCTATGGAGCTAGTTAGTTTTATATATATCTGTATAAACTAAGTAGTTTTACATTTCAAACTTTAATTTTTGTTCATGTAATTATATATTACATAATAAGACGACAACTACACCAGGGGTGCTTAAACAGTCGATCTTGGAATTCCCGAAAAATATACAATACCTTACCATAATACAAGTTTTGCGGCCGCTTATTATATCTAAGCCACTTTGCCAATATGGCGTACTGCAGATAATTTCCGATATACGTTTAAAATCCAATGACATGTGATCCCAAAATTCATATACATAATATGTTTTTCTTTCGTAACAGCGATATTGGCGGAATTGTGTAGCTACAGATAGCATTATACAAAAAAGTAGTTAGTTGGCAGTCGATCACTTGCTAGCTTAATATTTGGTGGTAGTTCTCCAATGACAGGCCTCGTGGCGCAGTTGTAGTAAGCCCTACCATTGAGCCGAGAGGTCGCGGGTTCGATCCCCGCCCATGACAGACTTTTGTGTGATGAGCATAATTGTCAGTTGTGTGTCTGAGTGTTAAATATATATATATATATATATATATATATATATATATATATATATATATATATGTATAGTATATCAGCTGTTTAATTACCATGATACAAGCTATGCTTAGTATGGAATTAAATGGCCGTGTGTGAAATTGTGTCCACATATTTATTTATTAATGCTATAAGTTTGAGCAACCCTGAGCTAGACTATTACAGTTGAGATATTTAAAAAATATATATTCACATAGTATTTTATACGAGATTCACAGATTTACTTTCGCTTTCACTAAATTTATTTTAGACGGTATTTTACGTAAACTATTCTTAGTTAATTTGTAACAGAAAGTTTAACTATTATTATGTCCATCAATATAAACGATTTGAGAATAAATGGATATCGCGTATGGAACAACATTCACGAAAAAATATATTTCAGAGTTGATAATAATTTAACATACATAAACAAGAAACGTCTTGTTGAAAACTTGTCTTTCGTAATTGGTTTTATCTAATTTAACGTAACACAATCAGTAATATTTGTCCACTGTGTGTGGAGCAAGAGCAACAAATAGATATCTGTTTTTAAAAGTTATAAGGCCTAGTGATTTCCTTGTTCCTGATGGTAAGCCCAATACAATGAAAAAACAAGAGCGGCAACCGAGTGATCGACCAACCATCGTCGCTGTCATGCAGTAAAAACTGGATACGCATCGGCTGGTATCGAAACGCGACACGCATAAGGGACTATAACGGTCTCTTCACTATGTGTATGGGGGTCGCAATCAAGTCGGGCTATACAACCCTACCACGCTATTGCTGTTACCTGTTTCTTAACTGAGTAGGGTTCAAATGCAGGTAGGTTGACTTGGGTGTCTCAAGTCAAGATGTTATTTGACTCCCTGTACACCCTAGATGCACCAAAATTATTAAAATACACTTAATAAGAATAGTGGAAATTGTTCCCACGAACTGTCTTGGGAACCAATGCCTATATTTGACTGATGATTATTATCGTGGGATGTGATATCTGTGAATTTTAATTCAAAGCTCTATACTTTTTTTTAATTTATAGCTTTTAGTATTTTAGCACAATCCGACTCGATGTTAACTGACGATGTGGCCGAATAGAGCATGCTAAGCCTAATGGGAGAACTGGCTCTCAAGGGCAGCAACCGAATCACACCTATAGGTGCTTGGCAGTTGATTTTCAACTTAATGGTGACATACCTAGCGAAATTGGCTTTAGAGAATGCCCTAAACACCATGTTACGGTTTCATCACGATGTATTCCTTTACGGAAAGCTCAATCTCATTGTCAGGTTTCGAACTCACGTCTATCGACGCCATTTCAATACACGCTACCACTGATCCATCATCAGTATGAGTAATCTATACGAGTAAAGCTTGGTGAAGCAACATATAAATTTCGTCACTTAATACAGAACTTATCTAAATTTCTGATATCATTAGCAAACATAATTTATATAAAAGAGCGTCATTCTGTTTGGTAAGGAACCAAATATTACGTGACCTTTCCAATAAAATATTGAGATCAAAGTAAAAAAATTCAAAAGTTTAAGCCGATTGCTTAAACAATTTCGCTTAAGCAATTGCTCTTAATATAATTTCGGAATTATAAAAATATTATTTCTATGTTTAATACTAAATCTATAGATCCTGTGTTCTTCTCCAGGCTATCTCTATGTCAATTTCATTGCGATCGGTTCAGAGGTTTAGACATATAAACGTAACAAACAGACAGACAGTTAATTTCACATTTATAAATATACTAGTCCGAGACACAAGTCCGACACAAGTACAGAGAAATTTGTTTGGAGATTTCTTTCTCCTTGGGGCATTCCATCTGATGAAATACCTCCACCCTACAGAAGATCGCAGCCAAACCTTGTGTTGTGTTCCTGCGGTGAATATGGTTTCCAGAGCTCCTTAGGAGAAGGGGGTTCAAGGTCGGCAACGCGCTAGTGATAGATACCTATGGTATTACAAGCGTCAATAAGCTACGGTAGCCGCTCATCATCAGACAAGCCATATGCCTTTTTGTCACCTTATTTATATAAAAAAAGATTTCATTCCCGTTGGCTACAAATTATTCTAAATGAAGCGATTCTCGCGCCATCTTTTGTAAACTAGTTGTAAGCTTATTGTCTGGCAAATCGAAGACGTCACGAAATAACCGTTTCTGGGCACAAAGATTTCACCTAATTGACAGTTTGTTTAAAATTCCTATTTTAATTAATGTTTTTTTTCTTTTGCAATTTCAATATTGACAATTTTATGCTATCACTGTTTTTTAAAGCGATAAAATATAATAATAACATTATAAAAACCGGTAAATGTACAAAGCCTCCACGATAGCCGTAAAACCTGATATTCACTTAAAAATACCTGTCGATATTAGGAAATATATAAAACGGTACTGTTAAATCTTTATTCATTATTATTTCTTTTGAAACGTTTTTTGAACACTATATTTTGGACATCATTGGCATTAAATCCAATTACACCGTAAAGGCATGTTCATACGTTCGTTTACGGTTTACCGGTTTTCATTAATATTTTTTATTGATATTTCGTTGAATTCAATAATGTACCGTTGTCGAGAGTTGAAAACGGGTATTGCGATAACGGACTCCGCCAACGGTAAGCAGATAATATAATAATCATTTCATATCGTCTGCAGATATTAATAACTTTGATGTATATCTATAGACGAGCAGTAGAATAAAAACCCTGTCTTATATCCGATGGATGTGAGCTAAGTGCGGCTCGCAGGAATAAAGTGGATAAGAATGGGACCAATCCCACTAAACATAAATCTACTGTTTTTTTTTTTTTCGAACTGACTACACTGTTAGCCTGAGGGGCCCTGGAGCCTTTACGGCTTTTACAGCTTTACCGGGCTTGGGGGCGAGCGCTTAGGGCACTCAGCCACGAAAGCTAAGCAACAACATCCGAGGGTGCCAAAGTGGCCGAACCTCGGCTCGGACTGTTACGCGTATGCAATTAAGTCGCGATCTGACTAATTCCCTATCCGTAATTCGATCTAAACTAACTATACATATATACATGTTTCTGCCCCCTGGGAGGAGGGAAGGAACATGTGTATGTGTATTTAGTGGTCTGAAATTTTTGTCTACTATAACTAGGCAAAAAAAAAAAGAAAAAAAAAAGGTCCCTTACAGAACCTATGTACCTATGTGAAATCTACTGAAGAGATACACTACTAGATACTAAGGTACAATAAGATAGAGAGAGAGAGAGTCAGCACTATCATTCATATAATGTTCCACCTTATACCATAATCCACCATGATCCACCACCATAATGATAACCTTTGGCAGTAAAACCTGCTTGACATGGTCCTTGAACTTTTTGTCTGGCAATTCGATAATGCACTGAGGAACCTTGTTATAGAACCTAACAAACTACATTATAACTAGTACCTAACTATAACCTATAAAACTTTTGTTGGTCTTATTGAGTATAAAACATAGGATCACCAATTATTTATGTTTACTTCTAGTATTAAAACAATGCTAGTCGTTTACAAAATCTAGCTTCAAAATTTAGCTAAATTTTTCAAACATACATTAAACTTTCAAGTTAATCTTTTCGCTTCTTTAAGAGTGACTAATGCTTGAACGAATCCGCACCATTTTCGAGCTTTTTTCACTTTTCCTATGGTCAGTACAGTTATAAGTTGATCTCATATAAGTTATTTTTGCTCGGTCCTGGTTTTGTACTTCAGCACACATTTGTATTATACATGATTTTTCTCATACATTCGATGCTCGGTTGTATTAGCCGGGACATTTCTATAAATGAGTATTTGATTTTGGTTAACGTTCTCTACCTCTTAACTTCAAACTATATTATGATATAAATTACGTGTCACTTTATTTGCCTTTATAAAAATATATGCATGTTATCACTGGAACTACTGATCCGATTCTGATAATTCTTTCACTAATAGGAAGTTACATTAACCCTGAGTGCTATTGCCTATTTTTTATTCTTATTCAATATTTTATTGTAATTAACGCGAACGAAGTCGCGGGAGGTTCCTAGTATTGTAATAACAAATCTGTAAAATATAAATCTCTTTAATTAGACACTTGGTTTGTATATCTTACTTTATAATTAACTAGCACTGCCCCGCGGTTACACCCGCGTATAATTTAAAAGAAATCGCTGATAGTTGATTTATAATACTTCAGTATAGACAATATTTTTATCGGGCGTTTCTTTAAAATAGCTTTTCTAAAACGCTTGTTACTAATTATTCTAAAATTCTAATGCTATATTCAATATTTTCTAAGTGGTATCATCACGTGTCCTCCGCGAGGGTATCGTTCCGCAAACTTCATTGTCAATTGCACAATACGACATTGGCCCAACGACGCGTTCCGATTGTCCATTGCACGGTATTTAATGTGACATAAGTCTTCATTATAAAATCACTTCAATCGCGAAGGTTGCCTGTTTATTACCAAAGAATTTAAAAAATCTACACTCCCATAAGTTTAATATAAGTCTTCAGATCATATATTTTTAAATGAGAATATAGGAATAATTAGGGGAAGTATGAAAACAGCACCAGTTAGTAGTCACAGAGAAAATGAAGCATGGTATGGGCAAGTCACGAGGATGGATGAAACTCATATAACTAAAGTGTTAAGTATGAAGGTGAAAGGATATAGAAGTAGAGAAAGAACGAAGAAGGTATGGATGCATTGTGGGAGGCATGATTTGTAAATAGAAGATGTGAATACTGAGATGACAGACCATAGAGGAGAGTGGAAGAGGAAAACATGTTATGCCATATGGTAACCCTTCTGAGCTTTTTTTTAATCGTTATAGGTTTGACGTAGTGGCCACAATTTCACCTGATGTTAAGAGACGATGTAGCCTAAGATGATAAAACACTAAACCTAGTGGAAGACTGGCTTTCAAGTGCAGCTGCCGGAACACACCTATTGGTACTTGGCGACAGATTTTCAACTTGAGGGTGGTAGCTAGCCAGGCGGGCATTAAAAAAAGCCCTACCACCATACTAAGGTTTCCTCACGATGTTTTCCTTCACCACAAGATCAGGCCTATTGCAGGGATGTGAACTCACGTCAAAGGACGTGAAGTTGTACACGCTACCACTGAGCAATTATTTCTTCATAAATTATCTATTTAGCTGGAATAAGGGTAAGAAGAAGGAGTAATTAAGAATAAGCAAGAATAAAGAAAACGTATATTACGGACCATAAGAACTGTGTAATCAATCATGCGTCGCGTTTTTTTTATCATTACAAATCAACAAAATATATGTATATATATAGTCATACTATGAAATATTAAGAAAAATGTGCTAGGTAAGTATTCGTTATGTTTGCTTTTTGGGTTAATATATACGTACAGTCTTTGACTTTTTTAAGATTCCTTTTGTTAATAAATTATTAAATTAATAGAATCTTAATAAAAGTCGAATTATTTACGTATAGATTACTCAGTTCTTAAGATGTTATTCGATCCCTTTTATATCCCAGATAGTAACGTAATCAATCGTAGCCAATGTAGGACACTTTCAAACGTGTACCGATGTATTATAATCATTGGAAATCGTCCTGATAATTCACAATATTATTGTGTCATCGGTTATATAATTAATTTAATAAGTAAACGCAACATTCAAGGACTCACTAATTAGTTGTGAACTTATCATCCCGAGATACGATTCACACGTTATTTCACAATAAGTTCGTTACAAATTCGGATCCATAAAAGATTTTGCAAAATGACAATTGCACAAATGACCGCCTACATTCAATTTATATTATCTGCATAATATTTATATTGCGAAAAAAATGGTTTATAATAAAGTTCTCGCACCTGCAACATTATGTATCAGGTTTTTTGTCTGACTTTACTGTTAGCCTTAGGGGCCCTGGATCTTTACGGCTTTTACAGCTTCACCGGCCTTGGGGGCGAGCGTTTAAGGTACTCAGCCGCGAAAGCAAGGCTACAAGTTCCAAGTGTGCCAAAGTGGCCGAAACTCGGCTTGGACTGTTGCCGCGTATGCAATGAAGTCGCAATCTGACTAATTCTCTATTCGTAATTCGATCTAAACTAACTATACATATATGCATGTTTCTTCCCCCTGGGAAGCAATGATGGCTCAGTGTGTAGTGCGTACGACTTCACGTCGATTGACGTGAGTTCGAATCCCTGCAATGAACCTGAGCTTTCGGTGAAGGAAAACATCGTGAGGAAACCATAGCATGGTGGTAGGGCTTTTTCTAATGCCCACCTGGCTAGCTACCACCCTCAAGTTGAAAATCTGTCGCCAAGCACCAATAGGTGTGTTCCGGCAGCTGCACTTGAGAGCCAGTCCTCCGCTAGGTTTATCGTGTTATCATCTTAGGCCACATCGACACTTAACATCAGGTGAGATTGTGGCCACTACGCCAAACCTATAACGATAAAAAATGAAGAAATATGTGTGTATGTATTTAGTAATCTGCCTGTTTTGATCTAAGTTAGCTCGTTCTTTCCCGTAGTCAAAGACAGGGAAGAAAGTCAGAAGAGCCTATACTGCTTAAGCTGGCAAGCTTTCCCTTGTCGAAAGGTTTTGTTTTGACTTGCCATTCTCTACATATATGGCATTAATTGTGAATAATAATCTATATTAATAAAACTCTTGTCTGTCTGTACATGTTTTTTTTTATTTCCTGATAGACATCCTATATGAAGGACACTGCTGATCACGAATATGCCCTTAATAATTTTTTTTGTTTGTCTGTTTATATGTCCGTATTCAACTAAAAAACGGCTTGATCGATTGTTACGAAAATTTGTACACGGGAATCTGATAACATTGGTCAAATGATAGGGCTATAAAAATTGTCAATAATGCTTTTAGAAAAAGAAAAAAAGTAATTTCCAAAAAATATTTTTTTTAATAATTCAACCAATATTGATGATAATCATGTACACGGGTCTTTTAAATCGTTATAGGTTTGCCGTAGTCGCCACAATCTCATCTGATGTTAAATGACGATGTGGCCCAAGATGATAACACGCTAAACCTATTGGAAGACTGGCTCTCAAGTTCAGCTGCCGGAACACACCTATTGGTGCTTGGCGATAGATTTTCCTTGTCATTCGTAACTTCGTATTCGTAACTTGATTGTCATTCGTAAAATAGATACAACCGATTTTTCCAATGCCCGCCTGGCTAGTAACAACCTTCAAGTTGAAAATCTGTCGCCAAGCACCTATAGCTGTGTTCCGGCAGCTGCACTTGAGAGCCAGTCTTCACACTAGGTTTAGCGTGTCATCATCTTGGGCCACATCGTACTTAATATCAGGTGAGATTGTTGCCATAACGATAAACGATAAACTATAAATTAAATTTATAAACGATAAAAAAATAGTTACTGCTTTCCAGTTTAAAGTCTGTCAATCAGTGTGTTCCACTAGTTGCACATGAGAGCAAATACTTGTTCTAGGCTTAATATTATGATATTTATAAACCTACTATACTATTTATACTAAGGGGTCCGTGGACTTAGTTCCGATCCATCGGCATGGAGCCCTTGAGCCAAGCAGCCGCTCGCGCGATACAAGTGACTCTACAATCACTAGCTTTCACAGCCATACATGACACTGCATTATACACACATGCACAACACACATAGGTACATAGGTTCTGTAAGGGACCTTTTTTTTTTCTTTTTTTGCCTAGTTAGAGTAGACAAAAATTTCAGACCACTAAATACACATACACATGTTCCTTCCCTCCTCCCAGGGGGCAGAAACATGTATATATGTATAGTTAGTTTAGATCGAATTACGGATAGGGAATTAGTCAGATCGCGACTTAATTGCATACGCGCAACAGTCCGAGCCGAGGTTCGGCCACTTTGGCACCCTCGGATGTTGTTGCTTAGCTTTCGTGGCTGAGTGCCCTAAGCGCTCGCCCCCAAGCCCGGTAAAGCTGTAAAAGCCGTAAAGGCTCCAGGGCCCTTAAGGCTAACAGAATAGTCAATTCGAAAAAAAAAAAAAAATGTCCGTGGACAAAATCAAAATTACGAATGTATATTAACTGAAAGATGTGGCCCAGTGTTTGAGAACATTTTTGGTAGTTACATATTATGTGTAACTTTATTAAATTAAAAACAACGTGGTTACTTTTTTGTTTGTTTTATTATTATTTAGACCAAGAGACATTCAAAGAGAAAAAACAACATTGTTTATCTCTATTGTTTTGAAATAGCTAATCTGTGTATATATTTTAGTAAGAATTTCAAAATTTATCTAGCCTGGCATATCTATCATATCACCTGTGTATGACTTTTTCAAGTTACTTTATACAGAACTAGCTGTGCCCGCAGCTTCGCTCGCGTGGACTACAGAATGCTGTCGGTCGAGCGCACGCGCGAATTGTGCTGCCCCAAAAATGCTTATTGTGGGTGATCCTTAGATGACAGACATATGCTATCGCTGAGTTTTTTGTAGATCTTTTTAAGATATACAATTATTAAATACAATTATATGTATAATTTGATATATCTCTTATGGTTTACTCAGCGTAAGCCATTGAATCGGACCAATAACGTATTTTTTCCGAATTGATTCACCATTATCGTCACTGCTTATTTCGTATGATACTTTATGCAATAAAATATATCCTATAACCTAGCCAAATAACATACCTATGAATTAAAGGAAAAATTATATAAATCGGATTGCACGAAAAGAACATAAACCGACAGATATACAGAGATACGTTGAATTTTATAATATGTATAGAAGAAGCATTGCATTTCATTTTATAGTAAGCAAGAATACGTGCATGTATCGAGGATACGCAAAATTTTACATTTCACATTAATTATTCTATAGTGGCAGCAAATTATAGATATCTTACACCCTGGCGGGTGTAACACACCTTTGGCTCGGCCCTACCGTTCGTATTCGGGTCTGTATAAAATACTAGCTGTGTCCCACGGTTTCACTCGTGTAAAATTATTCTAGCAATTCTCTACCGCACCGCCGCCAATGCACCCGTGAAGGCGTTGTTCTCACTGCCAGCACTTGCCTGCAGCTTTCCAGAATGCATGGTTACTGCTCCTTAAAATGTAAAAATCATTTTCCAAATATGTCTGGTAGTTACAGAGATTAGCACGTTCAAACAAACAAACAAAACAAATCTCGAGTTTTATAATATTAGTATAGATTAATTATGACAACGTGTTATGCAAAAAAATAAAGTGTTGACGCGAAAGCTGTCTACGCAGCTCTCTAGAAAGCTGAATGGAGGTTATCTGACTATAAATATCGGTAAAAACCTGTTCGATTTGTATGAGAAACTTCTAGACGCACTCTCGTTAATGTCGCATTAAACCATACAATAGATTTTTGATTATATTTATATATATAATAGAGAATTTAAGAGAGGTAGGGCACAGAGAAATTTCTTTGGAGATTTCTCTCTACTTAAGGAAGCCAGACTGGTGGAATACCTCCACAAGATTCGGAGTCGTCGCAAGATCGGTGCTAGCCGAGTTTTTTTTAATAATTCCATATCGCCTCACGCATTACTGGAAAAGGTCACGGAGAAAACAATCGTTCAAATTGTTACTTTTGGTTCTATAAATTCTACCGCCTTCTCTTGGAAAGACACCTATGCCCAACAGTGGGATGTTGATAGGCTGATATTATAATTCATAATATATTTCATTCACTGATAGCCAGAAAAAAATGTTTGAATACAATGTCATTTACGGGAATGACAGCGGATCATATTATTATATAAACAAGTTTGTTATTTATGGTTTGGAAATTTCTACCTTACAAGAAACGGCACCTTTGAAACGTTATATATAAGTTTAGGGATCTAATATATATTAATAAATTTGTAGTTTTGTCTCTCCTTTTCTTTCCGAAATTTCACGAAAAAATACTATATGAAAGACACTGATCACGAATAAGCCATTAAAAATGCATAGGCTCTCTGTCTGTCTGCTTGTATGTCCGGATTTAAGTCAAAGACGCGACGGCTTGATCTATTCTTATAAAATTTTGTACACGGGAACTTTATGTAATTGGTGAAATTATAGGCAATATGAATTTCCAATAATACTTTAGAAACATTAAAAAATATATTTTTTTATTATTTCTCAACTAAATGTAATCAAATTTTGTAGACCAAAAGCTACATCATTCCATAATTGATTATCAATAATATATTTACATGATAATACAATTATATACATAATTATATACATCTGTCTACTTTCTTACAAATGATATAATTATATTACATGTACCTAGTAAGTTATGTTAAATGTTGCTATCTCGCTCGCACCTTTCACTTTCATGACCAAGGTCCGACTTTCACTGCGCCGGTAATGCGTGCCCACTTTCCATTTTATACATATCGTGTAGGTGTCTATCACCTTCCTGATAAAGTTCATTGAACTTTAGACAAAGAGATTAAATTATATAAAACAAGGCTGTCCAGTTAATATTAGAAGCGGGCCATAGTTTTGAATCCATGGAAGATTAATACTTGTTTAAAGCCATGACAGATTCATATATAAATACATAGATATTTAAAACGAATAAAGTTTTCAGTTAAAGATAGTTTAATATATTGTTGGTAGGCAAATTTAAATGACTTGGCGAGCCTCTTTTTATCCCATGGGTTAGGTTTAAGGTAATCTTGATACAGAGCATCTATTACAATCTAAATTGTAAAGCTAAAGAGTTTGTTTGTTTGTTTGAATGCGGTAATCTCTGGAACAGGCTGGAATAGTCAGATAAAAAAAATACATTAGATATTCGTTCATAGAGATATGTCCTAGGAAATATAACTTCAAATCTGGTACATTGGAAGCAAGTACGAATCATGTGTAGCAAACCGGCATTCATAATCCAAATTTAACGCAGATGAAACCGCGGGAAGTCTAAATAAATGTAGATATTAGAATTGCAAATCAGATTTTTTTTATTAAGAAACCCTCGATACAAGTAACCTATTCATTGAGACCATTCCAATGAGCCTAAACACTATATATCTGCTGTAATTTGGTGAAGAGTTAGGTGTCCTGCAGACTCCAGATGATGTTACAGCATCAGCTCAACAATGCCATGTTCTTCTAAAATCATTGAAGTAATAATGACTTAGTGGTAACGTGTACGACTTCGCGTCGATTGACGTGAGTTCGAATCCCTGCAATAAGCCTGAGCTTTCGGTGAAGGAAAACATCGCGAGGAAACCATAGCATAGTGGTAGGGCTTTTTCTAATGCCCGCCTGGCTAGCTACCACCCTCAAGTCGAAAATCTGTCGCCAAGCACCAATAGGTGTATTCCGGCAGCTGCACTTGAGAGCCAGTCTTCCACTACGTTTAGCGTGATATCAAACTTGGGCCACATCGTCACTTAACATCAGGTGAGATTGTGGCCACTACATCAAACCTATAACGATAAAAAAAAGTAACAGAATACCACATTTTCAACAACGGTTCACAAAAGTTTGAAGTTATTTTCATGAATCATAGCTACAAAAAAAAACCACATCAAAATGGATTCAGCCGTTTGGAAGCTACGATGACACAGATACACAAACATAAAGATACACACGTTAAACTTATAACAACCCCCTTTTTGCGTCGGGGGTTAGAACTAACCATGCGTCACATACAGACAGTATTTCATGCAATTTTATTTTTATCTGGACTCATTATGATACCAAGAGACAGGTAACCTGAGGCTTGTTTATATCAGGGATGTTACGGATATAAGATTTCTGATCTAGATATGAACATCCTAAAAGTATTTAATGGGTTTCGATTATGGATACAAATATAACATTATTTCAGATATACGATAGTTTCAGATAATTTCAGTTATGAATATCAAACTTTTCAAAGAAATATTAGGTCCTTACATATTAAATTGGCGTTTTGTTGAACTGGCCACCTTGATCTCAAATATCTGGCGTTCGTTAAGGAATTTCAAATTTAGGTTTGTGTATTTGTGTTGAGAATTCAGAGATCCATTTGTTTTCCCATTATTAGATTTTTCATTAACAACATTCTTTTCACAAAATGGAAAACTTAAAATATCGCGTAATTTACGAATATGAGTGGCATCAGCGCTGCAGAAACAGCTCGAAAGATTAATGATGTGTATGGAAAAGCTACTGTAAAAGAAAACACGGTACGTTTTTGGTTCTAACGTTTTCGTTCTGGAAATTTTCACCTACGAAACAAACCCCGTTGACGGCCGGATATCCTAGTTGATAATGAAGAATTAAAGGTGATTGTGGAAGCGGATCCATCGCAAACCACATCAGAGTTAGCGGCAGGCTTCGGTGTGAGTGATAAAACAATTTTAATTCACTTGAAACAAATTGGAAAAGTAAAAATCTCGAGAAATGGTTACCGCATAAATTGACTGAAGCACACCAACAAACACGTATTGGGTGCTGCGTTACATTACTCAATCTTCACAATATCGAGGGAATTTTGAATCGTATTGTTACTTGTGACGAAAAATGGATCCTTTACGACAGTCGGAAACGCTCATTACAGTGGTTGAACCCAGGAGAACCGGTCAAATCCTATCTCTACCGAAAGTTGACTCAGAAAAAGGTCCTGTGCTGGTGTCATACACTACAACTTCCTAAGATATGGCGAGACGATAACGGCAGACCTGTATTGTCAACAATTGTAAACCATGATGGAAAAACTAGCGTTTAAACAACCGAGGCTGGTCCATATCTTTAGCCCACTGCTGCTTCAGGACAACGCTAGACCCCATACTTCACGACAGACGGTCGCTATATTAGAGGAACTGCGGTTGGAAGGTCTCCGACAACCACCATACTCCGCGGACGATAACCACTTTTTTTGGAATTTAGACAATTACTCGCAAGGAAGAAAATGCAATTCCGATGAGGCTGTCCAAACCGCCTTCAAAGATTTTATTGATACTCGTTTCCACAATTCTTTCAGTAATGGAATCCATAAATTACCTGTAAAATGGCGAAAGTGCATAGATAATAATGGTACATACTTCGATTGATTAAATGTATAATTTCATAATATGTTTTTCGTTTTATTTTTCCATATAAAACGCTAATTTAATATGTAAGGACCTGTTATATTTAGAATGAGAATAGGCATTTTTTTAGATTTGTAGGGAACAATATTAATTTAAGTATAAATTTTAAGTCATTTTTATTATTCGATAGTATCTCCTTCGACTCCGTGTCTATCTGAGATTATTCGAAACATTTATATAGGATAGGATTACATACGGCTTTGGATATATTTTTTTTCGTTTTTTTATAATTTCGGTTACGATTACCGAGTTCCATAACACCCCTAGTTTATATCATCATTTATATTTTTTATCATTATCATAATCATCATGGCCACGATCTTTTCGTTACGGAACTACGCTTCTAATGATATGATATTATAGGTCATTTTACATAACCATTGTTTTATAGAATAGAAAATAATTTGATTATATACGCACCTCATTCCATTGTCACAGAACAATATAACAATAAAATTCTCGTTTGAAAGTTGATAGTAACTTACTATAAAAAAAGACGTCATCGCCACGGTTTAGACAAATCAATAAAATTTACGTATATTAGCCACATTTCTATATTTGATTTGTAAACTTATTTTAAAGTATTAATAACTAAGGATGGCCACGATTTTCGACGAGCTATAAACAATAGTATGTATTTAAAAATAATAGCATAACATAACTCATAAGTCCGAACGTAAGTTTTTATCATTAAAATAATATTTAAAATCGAATTAGTATTTCTGAAGATTAACTCCTGCAAACATAGAAACTTTACGATTTTAGAGTAACAGTATATTTAGGTGTAGAAACGGTTTTAAATATTTTATAAGTATTCTTATAATCATTGAGATTTTTTTATATAAAGCCATAGGTTAATCCATTTATAGTTAAGTGGCGAACGGTTAAAGCACCGTTTCATGCCTCACTGCTGGGTGACACGGTAAATTCTTCACTCCCATACTTCGATCTCTCTTTCTCTCTCTTTGGAAATCTTACTCAATAAAGTGAATATAAATAATATTTCGAAAGAAGTTAACCGTTAAGCCAGACGGAGCCGCGATCCTAAAATAGTTATGTACAAACACCAAACAACAATACAGAGACATGTCATTGTAAACAAAGGGAACATAGAATGTAGTTTCTAATTCTCACTATAGTAAGCTTATTGTTTATGTTTTGCAGTTTTTTTTTTTCAGTTTCTACCTTAGATGAAATTGGAACTGATTTCTGTATTGTTTTAAGTTAAGACACAATAGATCATTACGCTATATTTTGTTGATAAGTGTAAATAGATTTAACAAAGTAATAGCACCAGATATAAAATCAAATTTGAATCGCTTTCAAGAGGCTGGCATGACAGTTCAAACGAGACATCGTATACGTAATTCCCTTCCAGTAACCAATCTGAGAGTAGACAACTTTTGAAAACGTTTTTAAGCACTTTATACCGTTAACCCTTGAATTAATATATATTCATTATTACTCCCTTATTACACATTTGTTAATTGTTACACTATTTCTTACACTTACACTTAGTAATAATTTGTTTAGCATAACTATCAACTGTGTTTATATAAATATTGCACGATGACGTCACGTTTTCTGATTGGCGTTTCCAATCACGTGACTCCCAGTCAAAAAATCTCAATTTCCTCAAGAGAAAATTAAATAAACCTGACACGGTGACTTTCTTTTGGTTTTGACGCATTTCGGAATCAGCCAGTGTATATCCAGTTGTCCTAGAGGCTTGCAGGCCGGCACGACAGCGTCGACCGCGTGACGTCACTTGATGTGCTACTATTTAAAAAAACTAATAATAAACAACAAGCGTAGTAATCAGCGCAATCAACATCTAATGTTGTAATTTGCTAATAAAAACTAGTAAAATCATTAAACAGAAAATAGTTCTCGTGTATACCAAGTCTAGGAACTAATTATTAGAAAAAAAACTCTCTATTATATTGAATTAAACCAATGAATATTAAATAACACTAGAACCACTACTCCGTATTAAAAAAATAATTAAATAACTGTAACCCGAATACGGGAAAAAATTACTACAATTAAAGGGAAAAGTTTTTATTTTAAGATTTTCCGTTTTCACCTTTGTTACACGAATGATATTTAGAAATGCCGATAGATAGCGGTAGCAGTATTCATAAACGTTGAAATATAGTATAAAATTGTTTCTCCGTCGCTTGGTATATTTTACAAATTTGTAATATTATATATTATATTCTATTAAACATATGATAATGAACTCATGAGCTCAGAATTTTTTCTCTTTCATTCAGTAATTTCCTTTGTAATCATATTTATAATTACACAGATATATTAGAATATCTATCTCTTTTACATTTCAATACAATTTAGTTAGTACGAATAATGCCTTCAACTACTTCATTTTGAAATACGTGCCTTCCACTATTGTTTTTTTTTTTCGATTTAACTACAGTTTTAGCCAAAAGGGCCCGGAAGCCTCAGACGGCTTTTACAGATTCACCGGGCTTGAATTCCACGATCCACACTTCATTGAATCCATTCGAATATGTAACAATTTCAGTTTCAAACTGCTTGTCTAGTGTACACATAGAAGCCATTGTAGTGAACAAGAAATCGTTTCCGGAGGTCGTACACGGCCTGTTGTACTCAGTTTACATTCTCATGCGTATAATATCTTAACCCTTAACTGGGAATGTAAACTAAGCTGTACTAATATTACAAAGATCAAGAGATTGTTTTTTTTACTCTGAAACTACCAGTCATATTTTGAAACTTCTTTTTGCATAACCTATTTATTAAGGAAGGTTATAGGTTATATAATTTAGCAATAACCATAATGGAGAAACACCATTGACTCATCTTATCCTCTGTAAAGCACTTAATTCTGGTTATATGATAAGCGTCGTAAACAATAATCATGGGTTAACTTTGCGTAACCAATCGTAGTTCCACATATTTATAAAATCAAACGTTGGTTGTCTATCCATACATGCACACACATAACACACAATACATGCTGGATGAACACTGAAACGCTTTCTAAATTTTCATATTAGAACTAGCTTTAATATTAATGTAAATAATTATGAAATAACATCCGTGCAAGTCACCGATCATAAGTGTCAAGTAACGAAGCATTACCGTCACGTTTACTTACGCAAACAATAAAAATATCTAGATAGATATCAGGGCCGTGGTGCTGTGAGATCAGAATCAATCCATCCATCCATTCCGCCGAAAGAGATCCACTGTTGGACAAATGCTTTTCCAAGATTACCATAACGATCGCTCCTGCGCTGCTCGCATCCAGCGAATTCCCGCAACATTCATGAAGTTGTATATCCACCTTAGAGCGGGTCTGTCTATGCTGCGTCTTCCCACTCGAGAACTCTTCGCCTCTTCGGCCATCTATTCCACCAGCGAAATTCTCCGCTCAATGCCACTTAAGTGTAGCCATTCTGTGGGCTATATCGGTAAATTGGGTTCACAGAGATAAACTCCGCATTGTTCTTTGAGTGACTTTGGTCTTTTTATGAAGCCTATCGTTAGCAACTCAGTACCATAAGTCATCAGTGGCCATAGACACTGGTCAAGGACTTTCGTCTTGAGACAGTGCAGTATCTTGGACGAGAAATGTTACGTAACTTTATATGAATTTGGTTTGGGCATAATCTCTATATAGATTCTCAAGAAGAACTTATAGCTATGTGCTTATTACCCATGGCGTTCCTAAGTTCACTTAAGTTTTTGGCGTCAAAATGCTGAAATGATTTATCTTCGCCAGTTTGTGCTTTAAAAACAGTCCAAACCTTCAGAGCAACGTTTAAAAACTTTTGTTACATGACCAGAGTTATAGCTTAGCGTGATCCTCAAAGCGTGAATTTTATTTCTGTTTGTTTTATATTTTTATCCCTTTATATTTATAATTGTTTGCATGTGTTGTGTGATGAATAAGTAAACTTTTTTCTTGCTTCTTTCAAGTACATTTTTCTAAGGCCGAAATTTGAACATGAAATCTGTTTACCCGAACGTAATTCTTTGACACCAAAAGTTAAAAACTTTACAAGAGAATCAAACTGACAGACTTGATGGAAAATTTGATCTTCGGTTATGAAAGTGGCTACTTCAGGGATCATACTCTGCAGCAATTCATTAACATGAACGCTTCGATAAAAAATTTGGTTAAAATTTAAGTCTGATAAACTTTAGTATCCAGGATGTGAATACACCATTCTAAATTAAGGCTAAATAGATCAACATATTGTTAATTTAAGCTCACTTTTTGAAATAGAATGAAAAAAAAAGTTTTTTTTATTTAATTTTAACTGCACTCAGTGTATCCCAGCCCCTTGATTTCTGTTCGTCATAGTGAAAGTGCAGTACTATTTTCTAAATAAAAACGATCACACGTTAAGTATTACGTACACAGCTCATTATATCTTTTTTAAATAATTATTTAATTCATTATAAATGTGATGTAATATAATATAATTTATTAACGGATCCTTTCAGCGGTTTTAAAACTTCCGAATATTCATGAAGGAGATGTCGGCTGTAGTAAATGCATTGCATAATGAAGTCATATTTTATTTTAATTGATCAATTTTCTATAATTTCTGCATGGTCCCTTTTAAATAATTAATAGGTTAACGTTTAACCATAATATTACCTGATGTTAAGTAAGGATGTAGTCTAAGATGGCCTAGAGTAAACTTGATGTCAATTGCAGCCGCCGGAACAAACCTATAGATATTTCGCGACACATTTTCAACCTATCTAGGCATTTGAATACCAACATACAATGGTTTAATCACGATGTTTTCCGTCATCGAAAGCTCAATCTCATTGCACGATTCGTATGTCAATCGACGCGATATCCCAACCTCTTAACACTTAAGCTTAATAGCACTTAAATCAACAGTACAAGAAAATAATAGTACACTGAAGATGTATTTATATCATTTTTAAGGTTTGATTTGATAAAAACCGTCGGTCGATGGGTGTGATTGATTGCTAAATATATATCTAACTGTACTACTCCAATTACCTAAAATTATTCTAGTAAAGTGTAAACGAGATATATTAAGATGTCTGTCTGTCTTAGCAAAGCGTAGGACGACATAGAAACAAATTAGCTGGTTAAGCGGACGTTGTTCTAGCCTATACATTAGTTAATTGCTCAACTACAGCGCCACTTATCGGATCCCATCATATCTATGAACCGTCTTGATAAAAACAAATATTACAATATTATACAGAACATAACAGAATTAACGATTCCTCAATATTCTAAATCATCAACACATCGTAGGATGGCGTGGCGATTAAAAACCAATCAAAATCATTATTCTTTTATTTAGACCCTAATAAGGCACTTATGAACGTCAAAATACTACTACCGGTTCGGAAAGCATGCCAGTCATCGAGAAGAGATGGCAAGTAACTTAATGGGGTTTAACTTTATTATTATTTTTTTCAACTATAGAAATAGTATTTACCATTAATAATAATATTAATAATTTAGTGAATCCACACAGAGAAGGAATTACTTCCAGATATTACTATCATTCACATAATAATTCATCATATTATAGGATTCCTATAATAATAACCTTTTGACAGTAAAACCGGCTTGGTCCTTGAACTGATTGTCAGGCAAATCATTAATAAAGCTTCGGGATCTTATTATAGAAACTAACACGTAATACACTTTTATTGGACCTACTAACACTAAATCATGGTATGACTAATTTATGTCTATTTCTAGTATTAAAACAGTATTAATTGTATCGGATTCCTATCACAATGTAGTCCTTTCCTAAACGGATTCTTGTAGGCACATCATCTGATTTGAAAGTTCCTTTTACTCCGCTCAGTCAAGGGTAACGTCTTTTGACTTCAAAATCTTTACATTTACGTAATAAAACGTATGTCTGTCTGTTTGTCTTTAGTAACCTATAATTATTTAGATGATAGAATACTTGTATTCATTTCTGCCACAAACAGCAGTGCTCCTGCGGTTGTGTTCACTTCGAAGGGTGTGCTTGGCAATACATTCAGTTCCAAGGCAATTTTCAGAGGTTGGTTTTTATCACTGATTGACCTCAAGGTTCTAGTCATATCTGAAGTCGGTAATAGATGACAATTTTGAGATAATTTTTAGAGAAATAGGGTACAGAGGAATCTCTTTGAAGATTTCTCTCTACCTAAAGCAGCTCAACTGGTGCAATACCTCCAGCCTTCAGGAAATCGCAGACATTATTGTGTTTCTGAGGTGAGTAGAGTTTCCAGAACACCTTGGAAAAGGTGAGTCCTTGGTCAGCAATACGCTAGCAATAACGTTGGTGTTACAGGTGTCCATAGCTTACGGTAACAGTTCGCCATCATGCTAGCCGTATGCTTATATGCCACTTTTTGGATAGGTCACAATTACTCACCAGTTTTGATGAGGTCAAGATCAGGACCTATTAATAATTAGTTAATTTCAGCAACGGCATTCATGCCGGTACGCGCGCTACGGAAGATACAGTAGGAATAGACAGGGGTTAGGGATGAAAGGGGACCAAAATGGTTGACATTCGTGATTCCAATCAAATCGAATCATTTTGAAACGTGTACGTTTGGTTTCGTTATCTATACTTACTTATAATAAAATTTAAGTATCTGTTTGTAATGTTAAAATAACAGGTTTTTACTAAATGCATATGAAAGTATACACGATACCTATAACAAAAAACCCATTTTTTTATTTTTGTTCTGTCTGTCTGTTTGTCCCGGTTAAACTCCGAAACGGTTGGACTAATTTCGACAGAACTTTCACTGGCAGATAGCTGATGTTATAAGGCATAACTTAGGCTACTTTTATTTTATAAAAATAATTAGGGCTCCGCGCAAAAAATAAAGAAACCTTTTACACTGTACACTACCTAAGTTGTATAAAAATAAACAGCTCAGCAGAAAATATATATATCAAAATTATATTTTAAATCAAATGTCCATGTGTGAGATTGTCCCCAGTATTATCATTCTAAAAACCGAGTCAAGGAGTGAGGCTAGTTATAAATAAGATCCTTTAACAGGCTGAGAATATGTCGACCTTCTGACTAAAGAGCACAAACATTCGGCCGCTCACTAGCACTTGTATTACGCCATGTTCCTATTCCAGAAGGCACATATGTTTATTGGGTTTTTTAAACATTTTGATAATTAGTAGATATATCTTTTTGTAGCGTGATTTCTTAGACCATAATTAAATTTAATTATTTTTTATTAAATTAAGAATCCCAAAAGTCATTTATGAAAGTTAAAACAATCACCAGTTCGGAAAACACTAATCTGAGCGTGTAATATATAATTTATTTTAATTTTTTCATCAGTAAGAAGAAACACTTAAAGATGATACAATGATGGCTCAGTAGTAGCGTGTACAACTTCGTGTCGATTGATGTGAGTTCAAATTCCTGCAATGAATCTGAGCTTTCGGTGGAGGAAAACATCGTGAGGAAACCATAACATGGTGGTAGGGCTTTCTCTAATGCCCGCCTGGCTAGCTACCACCCTCAAGTTGAAAATCTGTCGCCAAGCACCAATAGGTGTGTTCGGGCACCTGCACTTGAGAGCCAGTCTTCCACTAGGTTTAGTGTGTTTATCATCTTGGGCCACATCGTAACTTAAAACCAGGTGAGATTAAAAAAAAAAAAAAACATATATACACACGGATACGAAATAAATGAATAGCATGCAAAGTAATCAAAAACTAAATTCATACTTTTTTTATTAACTTACAATAATAAATAGGGAATTCTGCATATAATCTCTGGTTTAACAGTTTAGTCAACAAACTAAGAAAAACTTTATATCACCAAAACGTAGCTTCTGTACGAACAGATGACAATTGTCAATTGAGCGTGATTTACGATTGTCTCTTCTACGTGTATCCGATGTATGGCTGTATATGGCAATTATTTAAGGTCTTTTGTTATTGTTAAACAGTACATTTATATATTATATAAAATAAAACATACATTCGTCCTTCTCTAAATATTGACATTATCAATAAAATGAAAAAAAAACATGAAAAAAATATTTATAAACCCGATTAAATTTCTCTTGTCTGCCCTTCTGGAGGAGTAGGATGTTTTTCGAACCGGTGGTAGTGTTTTGGCATTTATAAGTGCATTCATAGGGCCCAAGTAATACAATAAAATATTTTTTTAAATATGAAAGTGGGTCTTTCTGTCAGCCTGCAGTAAACAAAGCGTGAAGAGTAACCAAACAAAAACCACTTAAACTGAAAACTTCTACGGCATTAGCTATTAAAAATGCATTAAAACATATCTTTTATAACCGTCTGGTTTTAAAACCGACAATGCATTGAAATAAGATGTAAAATAAGGTAGAAAGCAGACAACGGGCACATAAATTCGCGGGTACATGCTCTCACTTGATTATATAGCAGGGAAATTAACCGTCTGTGTGACACAGGTATCTATCTATTCGCTTTGCCAAATAAACATGACCCCCCATTAACCCTTACTTATATAATCATAATTATATTTAATATAATTAGAACAACCATTAGATGAGAAAAATAAGGCTATACCTTAGCTAGGTTCAATCCAATATAATTACTCGTAAATTCTAATTCTATTATTTTAGTATATTTATTACGTAACGTACGTTAGCGTACGTAAACATATACGTCACGTAGTGATAATATGCTCTACCTACTATTAAAAGGAGAGTTTAACTAGGTTAAATTCCTGCACAATTCGGAATTATGTTGAGCCAAATTGTCAGTTCTGTGTCTGAGTTTTAAATATTTATACATACGTTTATAACAACTAATTTCGCTACCACAGTAAAAGCTACGTTTTTTTTTGGAAGCACAGAATAATTTGGAATGAAATATGATGAAGTCCGTTTCTAAGGCAAGCGGAAAAACAGATAATGACACCTCGTATTATGTTTGGGTCGATAAAAAACGATACCTGACGCTCTCCATATATTTTTATATCGCTAACGCTAAGGAACGCGTTTAGTGGTATGGGGTGGGCTGATCGACGAGTCGCTCAGAGATAACAAATATGTTGTGTGAGGAAACTACCTACATATATAGAAATTACTATTCGCCATCAGAGAAGACTGTCAAGCTGATTGATAAAATTTAATTAAATCTAACTTGGTCTTAGGGATGCACTAAACACGTTTTCTTCCTTTTTTTTTTCAATTATTAACACCTTTTTTATTCTCAGAATACAGAAAATAAATAATCTTAACATCATTTATAAGTATTTCTGTAATTATATTAAAAAAATGATAAATAAAGCTTTTTTTCGAGATTGATACGTTTGATCTTTTAATTTTATAGAACCACACCAAAAAATGTTAGTTACCCCTGTATCTGGCGTAAAGAACATTGTCCGTTTTTCCGCCTGCCCTAGAAATAGACTTTAGTTGTTTATTATTATATTACTGAATATCGTACATCTAAATGTATATATGAACATGTCGTCTCTGATGACTAATGAGAGATCATGTGAAATATAGACATTATTACATATATTCCTCGACAATTGATAATAAAAAAGTCAATTTGAAGAAAGCACAAACCTATATGAAACTTTTCATGTTAGTCTCATCAGTATTTAATCTAAAGATGAAACATTGTATATATTTTTCCCGTTGCAAATAAACAACTGATATAGTTTTCATAGATTATTTTCAAGAACAGTCACTTAAAAACTCTTCGAAGGTAATAAATATTGGTTTATGAGATGGATAAAGCAAAATTTTAAAAATGACACTACACTCAAGTTCTCTATAAACAATCTCAAACAAGACTGCAGTCGTAACAGAGGTCAGTCACCACCTTTATTACTGAATTGCAATTGCTCGTCTCGTGTTACCAACTTCACCCTTCGAACAAAAACAGAAATTCTACAGCGGTTGCATTTTGCACAGATAATGCCTTTGAGTACATTTTCTAATGCCTGCCTGGCTAGCTACCACCATCAAATTTAAAATCTGTAGCCAAACATCTATAGGTGTGTTCCGGCAGCTGTACTTGAGAACCAGTCCCCCACTAGACTTAACATGTCACTTAGCATCAGGTAAGATTGTGACCATTAAAAATTAAAAAGAAATTCTCATCAACTTCTCTAAATCCCTATCTGATAACAGCTTTTCACTCGACTTTCGCCGTCTTATATGATGCTCAGGTGCATTCACACTCGGCCGAAGCACTTAATACCGGTGTTCATTCCGAGGGCTAAGAGAAGCACCCAGACGAAACCAGTCGTCAACTTTCTCAATGATTTATAACAAGTGATATATATTTACTGTTTCAACTACTGTCTAAGAATGAAAAGCGAGTTTTCCTTCGATATCACAACTTTCAATCTATACTTGCTATTATAAAGAGGAAGTTTGTTTGTCTGTAGGAGGTAAATGCTGGAACTACCGATCCAATTCTATATATTCTTTCACTGATAAAATGTTACGTTCTTCTTGAGTGAACTACATATGAAGGCTATATATTATTTTAATTAAATTCATTGTTTTTATTATCGCAACTGAAGTCCCGGGTGGTTGTTAGTATTCAATATAAAGTCAAGGAAATATGATCAAAAAATGCATTAAATCACCGAGGTATGGACAATAATTCGATTTCGTTCAAGTTAGCTTTGACAAAAAACAAAATCGGGGATTTATATATAAAAAAATGATTTATACCATTTTAGCTTTTTCCGTGATTTCGTCTAAGTATTACTATGCTCTTTTTGAAATCCTTTATAGGTGTAGCGTTTCAGACTGCCTCACCTGATACTAAGTGACGATGTGGCCCAAGATGGTGTCACGTTAAGCTTAGTGGGAGGACTAGCTTTCAAGTGCAGCTGCCGGAACACACCTATAGGTGCTTAGTAACAGATTTTCAACTTGAGGATGGTAGCTACCCAGGCAATAGTTTTAAATGTTCTATCACCATGCTATGGTATCATCACAGTATTTTCCTTCATTTTTATGTGCAGGGATTTGAACTCACGTTAGAAAAAGCTTTATAACGATGTGTTGTTTTCATTACGATATATCCCTATATCCAGGAACCAAAACGTTCTGCCAAATCCATGTTACAGGGATAGAAACATATCAATATCAGTTGAACTTAACAAAAAGGTTAACAAATCCATAATTAACAATCTATGCATTACACAGTCGTCTCATAACATTTTTTAATTTTTGTATTTACTGAAAATACTCTCTATTGATAATTTTTAAAGCCTATCAAGTGCCAAATGATATATCATTTTCTTGGAACTAATTTCATTAGAATCCGTCGTGTCGTTTTTAAGCTAACTAATAAACTAGTGAAAAAAATTCATAATCGTGATAAGTGTCCTCAGAAAAAAAAACATTTCACTCAGGGCTACAGATTTATTCATATAAATAAATCACTTGTATCACGGATTAATTAAATATGAAAGCGTAAGTACATCTTGTGTGGGGTTGTATATTTTTACCATTAACAGCAATTAATAAATATATTTTTTTTAGATTGCGGTTAATTTTGATTATTTGCTAAATAAATACACACGTCCGCCATATATGTATGTTTATTTAAGTCTCATTTACACAAGCCAGAAGTATAATGACAAACCAGTTCGTGTACTTGGGACAGTTACGATGGCATCGAGAGAAAACTTGCGAACCGAGAATCTGTGAAAGTCAACTTTCTTGTGTAAAATTTTTTGCGCAACCGACTGACTCTGGATGATACTTCTTTAAATTTCACTGAGTAGAACTTTTTTCCAGCATTACTCAAATTGCCAGGACTCGTGACACAGTGGTGCACTGTTGATAATCTTACAGTAGACTTAAAGAGATCGCAGGTTCGAGTTATTTTATGTGTACAAGTTGCTACACTTATTTTAGAATCAACGCTAATTAAATTGCCCCACAATTATATTTTTACCTATTCTAATTATTATTACCCTGAAAACCCAAAACAAGATAAAGTTTTCAAAGATATCAAATTGACGCACTTGATAAACATTTTTATAAGATCTTCTTATGTTCGAGTTATGGCACATGTCACCGAATTTGTTAAGTTACTTTTTTTTCTTTTTTTTTATCGTTATAGGTTTGGCGTAGTGGCCACAATCTCACCTGATGTTAAGTGACGATGTCGCCCAAGATGATAACACGCTAAACCTAGTGGTTGGACAAGCTCTCAAGTGCAGCTGCCGGAACACACCTATTGGTGCTTGGCGACAGATTTTCAACTTGAGCTAACCAGGCGGGCATCAGAAAAAGCCCTGCCACCATGCTATGGTTTCCTCATGATGTTTTCCTTCACCGAAAGCTCAGGCTCATTGCAGGGATTCGAACTCACGTCTATGGACGCGAAGTCGTACATACTACCACTGAGCCATTATTGCTTCTACTAGACACTAACTAACTAACTAACAGAGGGTGAGGACTATCTAATGCTGGATCACGGAATGCTAGTGTAGTGTAGTGTACACCAGGTTTAAACAATCTCCATAATGACGTGCCTAAACGTCCGGTATCAGCCTGTGTATACTCAGCTTCCGATAGACTTATAAGATAATATTACAGCGACGAAACTCGTTGGATTGCGGACTTCTCGGTGGCCGTTGTTGTTCTTGGATTGTACTGAGGTCACCATCAAGTACAGTGCGCGGTCACTTTGCCGTATTACGATTAAAAAAAAAACTGAAAATTACTTAGCAACGCTATCGGCTGATAGTGAAGTAAATCATCGTGAAGAAACCTGAACGCTTGAGAAATATTCTTGTAGTATCATTGCCTAAGTGAGGAAACAAAATAGATTTCTCGGTGTTCGAGATAGCTTGTACGTTGTGAGCTGGTGTTGCAATCAAGTCCTTGCCTTTCCTCGGAAAGAAAGATTTGCTCAACAGTAGGACATTTACAAGCTGGCATTTTTATCACTTGATAAATATGATTACATAAGTTAATAATAAAACATGACTCGCCCGCACACGTCGACTTTCTCTAAATATTACTGCCAATACGCGACTTTCACTTTCCTGCACAATTATATTATCTTCACGCTAATCCTTTATGTGATAAACTGAGGAATGTAAATGATAATAATATCAACTGAAATTTAATTACGTCCCAGACGCCAAAGGACAAAAGACAATCACTGTTAAATAATCAATTACTCTTAATCAATGACTCTTAAAATGACCGCACTTTATGGCCGCGGCTTGTAAGGCAGACACGGACATTTTCCACGGTAAGCGCCAAAACTTTTTAATAAATAATTATAATTATAACAAAATGTCGACAAATAAATAAACAAGACATACCTATATGACGTCTATTAAAATATAGAGACGCGCGAAAGTAAAAAAACTTTAGAGAAACGCCGAAAGGTGAACTAACGTAAAGTTTGGAAGCCGCCGCTTTGGTAATGACAGTTTAAAAATGATGGCTACTGTTAAGTGATCGTCAACAAACGCTGTCAGTATTAAGGTCCGTAAATATCACAGTATAAGTTAGTAACTTGTTACACACAAGTGGATATCTAAAATCGAAGCGCTAGATCCTGTTAATTTTCGAAATACTTTTCTCGAGTTTTAGATTTAGGTCTTTAGTCTTCACACCGCCCATACACAGTCTTTGAAGATAAGAATCTCTATTAGTGCACCTATGGAACCGAAACATGGTCTGGCTTTACAATTTTAAATAAATGTGAAGGACCAGCTAGAGTTGCTTTGAAGTATAAAATTAGAAATTATGTAATCGCACAGAGACATTGGGTTATCGAAATAGCTAAAAATATTAGTTTGCTTAAGTGGCAGAGTCTAGCCACATATGCCGAAGAACTAATAATCGATGGGGTTCACGAGTTCTGGGATGAAGACTTCGTGTATACAAGCGTAGAGTGCCCCTTGCAAGATGGAGAGACGATCTGCGTAAGGTGGCTAGAATCGACCGGATGCGATGGATTGATGATCGGGTCTAGCGGCGATTCTTAATGTCCAGTAGTTAATAATGAGAGCCTGTTAGGTATTTACTATAACGAAATGTTTTACCATCCGTATAGTGGTTGGGAGATCTTGAGAACGAATGTGTTGCCACTCAAAAACTTTACTACCAGCTAGCTTTTATTTCGTTCAATGAAACACGATTAAGTGTTTAATTAAACCTACTAAAAGTATCATATAAGAAACCCTTTTAAGTGAATTGTTATTAAAGATGGGTTAAACCTAAAAAGGCAGGCCACTTAAATATACATATATCTTGAATATAGTGGCCTCGTGACATATTTTCGATTAGCATACTGTAGATCGCTTGATGAACCTTTTTTTATACTACTAATGTGGCAAACAAGCATACGACCCGCCTAATGGTAAGTAGCTACCGTATCTTATGGACGCTTGTAATATCATAGGGATCGCTAGCCCGTATCGACTTTGAACCCTTCCTTCCCCAAGGAGCTCTAGAAACCCTATTTACCGCAGGAACACAACATTAGATAATTTGGATGCGGTCTTCCGTAGGATGGTGGTATTCCACCAGTCGGACAGTCCCAGATGGAAAGAAATTTCGAAAAAAATTCCTCTGTGCCCTACCTCTCTTTGAAATCCACCTTCCCCAAGTAGCTTTCACAACCCTAGAAATGACCTACCATAATTTTTAATTTTCAATGAAAATTCTTGTATGCGTGTATTGAAAATGTGCCATCGTCTTTTGGAGACTACTATTTTAACCACAATAAGAAATAAGAGGTATAATATTTTATTACGTCACTGGTGCGTGTGAAATTACGGGCACAAGTTTCTGTTACATAAATACCATGTATATAGCCACAATGAAATAAAAAATATACAAAAAGTCACAATAAACTATTATTTTTCAGTTATACGATAGATTAAGTAATCAATTTTAGTGTTGGGTAAAGACATAATCGAGTCACAAACAGCTTGTGCACTTAGTTCCAATGACAGCCCTACTAAGCTGCAAATACCACGGTAAAATCTTCCAATTAATTAACCAATCTCAAAAAGGAACAATAAATGAGTTGTTGACAGTTAATATATAATACGATATCAAACGAAATAAAATTATATTTAGAATTGATCAGTGAAGTTCAGAGAAGGTTGACTTTTCATAATGCTTCAAATTATGTTATTATTTTCATTCCAATATTTTTATTGCATTTTATTTCAAATTACTCCTGTTCGAGCATGAAAGAGTGATATGAATGAATGTAGAAATATATGAATACTTTATTACAAGGCATTTTTCTACAAATTAACCGGCGTTATTGTGGTATACAAAAAAGTACCGTCGTAGGTACTGCAAACCAAGAAATTTGTAAAAATCAACAATTTATACATATAATGAAATTGAACTTTTTGTTTGTAATATCAAAATAACAGGTTTTTACTAAATCTATATGAAATTATACACGATGCCTATAACAAAAAATACATTTTTATATTTTATGTCTGTCTGTGTGCTTGTTCCGGTTAATCACCGAAACGGGTGAACAGATTTTTACGGGATTTTCACTGGCAGATAGCTGATGTTATCAAGAATAACTTAAGATACTTTTATTGCAGAAAAATAATTAGGGTTCCGCACAAAAAAATAAAAAAACATTTTCAGTGGCCCACGCGAGCGGATCCACGGGCACAGCTAGTACATAATATGATTATGTGTGTAACTGACAATACTTTTTGGTTCTACTTTCCAGTATGTTCAGAGGTTTTGAAAAAGGTGTATTATACTTATACGTATATTTAGGGGCCCATATTTATTAAATATACACGATTATGCAAATTATAAAATAACGCAGGATTTATTTACTTATAAATAGGTGGTGGCAATCTTTACCTGACTGGTTATCAGTCACAGTGACTCTCTTTTCGTATATTCACTTGCCGAGAGTCTTTTAGTCCGGCATGACATACGTGATTGGTGATGGATTGCGGATATCTCGATGGTCGCCGTTCTGTTTAAATTGTGCTGTGCTTACCGTCAGGCATAGTGTCTTTACTTTGCTGTGTTTCACAAGTCAAATGAACCAGCCGTTATATTCATTCTGCGTCAAAACTGTGACCGCAAACCGTCCGCGGTCAATCGCCAACAACGATTAGTGTTGCGCACTATTTGGCCAACCGCGGAAGCGAACTGGCGACCTTGTTACCCCGCAATATAACACAACATTATTTGTCATTTTGTCGTAAAATGTTTACATTATTTTATTACTCAATAGGGTGTTACGTTTGTTTGGTAATTTGAACTGTTACCTATATTGTGACAGCTTAAAACAAAGTACAAGTACTTTACCAACCTTGATGTCTGACATGCCTAAGCGTTCCATTAAAGAGGGTGTTACACCTGGCGTATGGCTGTCGCAAGCTATTCGGAAACAATTGGAAGCAATGATGGCTCAGTTTAGCATGTACGACTTCGCGTCGATTGATTCGAATCCTTGCAATGAGCCTGAGCTTTCGATGAAGGAAACCGTAGCGTGATGGGGTTTTTTCTAATGCCCGCCTGGCTAGCTACCACCCTCAAGTTGAAAATCTGTCACCAAGCACCAATAGGTGTGTTCCGGCAACTGCACTTGAGAGCCAGTCTTCCACTAGATTTAGCGTGTTATCATCTTAGGCCACATCTGCACTTAACATCAGGTGAGATTGTGGCCACTACACCAAACCTATAACGATGAAAAAAAAAAACAAATGTCATGTCCTACCACCCGACTTCATGTTGATTTATTAATAGTACTTATAATTTCATATAAATCTTTTACTTTTAAAATCTACATATTCATACAATAAGTTTGATATGTTTGATTAAAAACACTATATATATTTTTTTCTTACTAAATTTTCGCTCTATAGAAACAGATTTGCTATTACAAAAAAGGCCAGATTTGCACATACTATATTATTAAAGCAATAGAATGACGCCAGAGTAAACGGATGAGTGCCTGTCGATTTACTACGACAAATAACCATTGCCTAAATCAAATTCAAAGTTGTGCAATCAAACAAACTTATCTATTAAACGAGTGCGCTTAGAGACCTATCAATTATATCAAAAGCCAGTTACTTCGACGGCTAAAATAAAATAATTGTAGTAGCTATCTAAAATTTTACCTGGCACTAAAAATTTAAATTCTACATAAGATTCATGATACGAAATTTAACTTTTTTTATTCGTGCAAGTTAAAATGACGGGACTGTGACCGATGGTAGGCACAAAATAATCCAAAACCAGTGGCGACCATTAAGAAATCAACATCTGCGTAAACAGAAACAGAACTGGATATACACCGACTGATTCCAAAACGCTATTTGGCTCCGGAGTACCCAAGTCTTAAGATGTTATTTGACCCCAGTACACTTATAATCTGTCAGTAATTTGTCTATTCAGCATCAGTATTTTTAAGCGATGATGGGTCAATGGTTGCCTGTTTAGACACCGCGTCATCTGTCTTGAACCCGAAGCCTAACAATGAACTTGGGTTTTTGGTAAAAAGAAAATATTGTATTAAACCATACCAAGTAGGTAGAACATTGGCTGGCCTTGCTGGCTACTACTACCCTCAAATCGAAAATCTTTCACAAAGCACCTATAAGTGTATTATTTTTCCTAGCTGGTATAAAACATATTTATTTTACTAAACAATATAAAAGAATATAACGAAATATAATTTGATGTATAAAATATTTAAAAATTGTCATTATGCTAAAAATAGTAGGTATCTGAAATAAAATGTAAAGCCCAATATTTTTAAAGATACTTCGGTCGTACACTCAACTCGTTTGAACGTTCTAATTGATAAGTTTCAAATTATTTCGAAGTGATATCCCAGATTCAGGTCAATTGTTTCGCTCTTTTCATCTACTCGCGAGAAGAACAAATTCGATGTCACACCACTATTAACCTAAAAACCAATATGGCATCTTTTATGCTAACAAATTATTATTTCTCAACGTGGCGCTGTGTAGCGTAATTTTTTCATCCATTCTATTTTTTTTTGTATCAAGATACATTTCATAACATATTTCTTATTCGTTAATTATGTTCTAATTTTATATGTAAGATTTGGTAACAAGAAATTACATAACGAGAATCTCTTTCCTATTTAGGTTAGATTTCTGTAAAAAAATCACTAAATGATATCACAGACCAGATATTAAAACATCATGAGGTTGTACAGGTTATAATTATATTATTGTTATAAATAAAATATAGTACATATTTACGAATAGTTTATGTATATTCAATGGTACAGACCATAGAACTCAGTGAATAATATAAAATCATTTTAGTCTCTCAGGTGTCTGTCTAGTTTAGTAATCCTAATCTATATAAGAAACACATTTGTGGTGACTAAGCACTTATGTTATATGTTATTTGTTTGTATTCTTATATCCTATTGATTTCATGTACATTTAAACACCTTTTTAAACACTTTTTACACTACTTTTTTGCATGTCAGAGCTACCTTTAATTAAGGCAACACTTAGATTCTAAGTTAAGCATATTGTATTTATTTAAGTTTTTGTGAAGTGTATGCCTTGTTGGTTGCTTTAATAAATAAATAAATAAATAAATAAGCGAAATACCACTCACTCGTCACACGATCTCCGAAACTACAGGTCCGATCGACTTGAAATTTTGTATAGTTACTCCTTTTACGATTTAGACGCTTATTACGAGACGATTTTACGCAAATCCAATCCAACATGTATTTTTCATCTACCATCACATATACTTCACATACTTACCCACCCAATTTATGCCCATGTTAACCTTTGTTATGGTAACCGTTTCCATAGTAACCGTGGCCATTGTTTTAAATAATACCCGGATACAATATGAGTTGCTATTTGGTGTATAACAATTTCTATAGCATAGTTTGTAATGAATATAATATAATAATAAATACTGCAGTGAATAGTTATCAACTAATGAATTGCTGTTTTTGCCAATATATTTGAGATATATCACAGTAATTACTATTGGTAGGTTTGATATTATAAGTAGGTACATAGTGTTACAAGGACTGGATTTTTGTACCAACACGTCATCTGGGAGTCACAGTTTTACGGTAACCTCCATCTCGGCACGAACTGAAAAGCTATCCATGTCGGACCGTGAAAGTGTAGTACCATCTCCGAGCTAATGTGTTCCCTTCTTTTTACGACTTCGGGTCATTCAAGCGTAACGTGAAGAGATAGTTATGCAGGCCGGCATGACAGCGGCGACCGTTGTACTTCTGTCTGTACATCTAATTTTTTACCAAATTTCCCGCTAGACACCCTATATAAAGGACACCGATTACAAAAATGCCCTTAAAAATATCTGTCTATTTGTATATCTGGATTTAACTGTAAAAGACTAATTTTTACACGGGAAGCTTATATTATTAGCCAAATGATAGGCTATAAGAATTTTCGATAATACTTAAAGAAATCATAGCGAGCGCAACGCTAGTGCAATTATATAGGTTGTCCTATAAATCAACGTCAATCTATATATATATAAAAGCGAAATACCACCAAACATCACGAGATCTCCGTAACTATACGACTTGAAATTTAGCATACTTAGCTACTCATTTCACGATGTAGACGCTCACTAAGAACGGATTTTGGTAAATTCAACCTCCAAGGGTGAAAATGGGGGTTGAAAGGTTGTATGCGTACAAATATTGTCTTTTGACTTGAAACTGTATACTTAGACCTTTTAATAAAAATAACGGAACACGTGTGTCAGCATTTATCAAAATTCATGAGTAAAGGATGTATCGTGAATAGGGATTGAAAGTTTGTTAGGTAAAAATAACTCATGTACAACTATTTTCTTATAATTATGCACACAAAATTTATCTATTGACCTGAAATTTAGCAGCATACTCTTCAATTTATGAAAATTCATCAATTAAGGGTGTAAAATAAAGATTGAAACTTTGTACGGTGAAAAATTTTGTTCTTGTTAATAGATTTGAAGATAATTATTAACCACACATGAACCTCATATACTCTCCAATTGAAAAATCCAGCTTTTTTCAAATTCTTTATCCAAATTAAATTAAGGAATGGATCTAGTATAAGTCTAGTATAAGATACCTGGATTTTTATCATGATATAGATCATTTTTTTATTTCAATCTATACTTCTATACTGATTTTTAAAGAGGTAAAGTTTGTGAGTATATTTGTAGGAAATAATATCCGAAACTAACGATTAGATTTTTAAAAAAAGAAACACCTATAAGAAGCTACAATACCCCTGAGAAATATTTTTATTCTGTCGCCAAGCACCAATAGGTTAACCGGCAGCTGCATTTGAGAGTCAGTCCTCCCAACTAGGCTTAGCGATTTACCATCTTGAGTCAATAATCACTTAAGATCAGATGAGATTGCGGCCACAATGCTAAACCTAAAATAAATAAATAAATGAAATATACAAACCATAGCGCATTGAGTTAAAGATACGAACGTGTCAAACAAAACCCCTTTAGAAACTAGTGCAGTGGTTCCAAAATAAATCAGTAATTAATTAGCCGCTGCTTAGCTTTCCGTAGCATTTGTCAACAGTTCACAACACACACCTTTTATATTAATTACGACATATTTACTTGTAGTAGTGGTAGTATTTGAACGAGCGTTGATCTCCCCCGAGTCAGTCTTGCGCGGACGCCATGGTGGCTCCACGCGCATCGACTCGACTCAGACTGAAAGACGCGTTCTAGTCATTCCAAATTCGAATTTTATATTTAACACTTTTCTTTGATTTAAATTTATAAGACTGATGTACAATGACTGACTAGTGATGTGACCATGTGACGTGAGTGACACGATGACAGCGACTTGACTTGGATTGACTGAATGACTTTGACTTGTTCGTGGGGCTGGCAACGCAGTTTGGTGAGTTAACTTTTTTCTCATAAACGGTTTTTAATCGACTGTGTTTATTACAAATTTTATTATAATATATTATATTATACATTAAAATAATGGTTCAGTGGTAGCTCATCGGGGCTCTAACACCACAGATTAGAATACTAAAATAAACTTTAGCCCCCAGATTGAAAATATTTTTCTATGCCAATAAAAATCAAGCCAAGTCAAATAATCAGTAGCTTCTTAATAAAAAAAAAACAATAAATTTTCGGCAAAATGCATTAAAGAGTTTTAATTTCGTTTATCTTATATCTACTTATCTATGTATAGTACCTAATAAATCTGTAGTTTTTTTTTTAATCTAAACATTATTATAGATGTCTATTATAAAAGCAACTAATCACGATTTTTTTTTAATTCGATTCTGTCTATTTGATTGTCTGTATTTAAATCATAAACGGTTATTTTATTGAAATATTGTACTCGGAAAGTTTATATCATTATTTAATTGATAGACTACAAGAATTGTTAATAATGCTCTTATAAAAAAAAAAAACATTTTTTTAAGTTTTTGATTAAATTTTATACACGAGAAGTGTATGTCATTCCGAAATTTATTTGTAAAGATACATATCAAAAAATAATGTTAAGAGTGATATCCACATGTATTCCGTTAATAAAGTAGTACCGTACTGTAATCGTTGTGACGATGTCGTAGACAGCTTAACTGTATAACTTAACTTCAAATAGTCACACGTACTTAAATAAAAGAGAAGTTCTCATGTTTTTAAAATGCCAACACCATTTCACGCACCAAATACGCGTAATTTAGGGTTTTTGGCCTTAAAATCACTCATATACTCACAACCAGTAGCGATTACTTACGCTTTATTTACAATATCAAATTTAATAACAATGAAATGTAGCCTATACGAGTAGCACTCAAAGATAATGTAGCTTCCAATTAGTGAAAGAATTTTCTGAATTGGATCAGTAGTTCCGGAGAATAATTCAAATCCAAACTTAACTACACCTCTTTCTGATATTTGTAAAGATTTAAAATATGAATATTAAAAAATGTGCAACATACGCGTTGGTTTATATTTAGACATCTCTGAACTCTGATTTATAAAGCTTTTAAGAATTGTAATATTTTATCGATTTTTTCAACCAGTTTTGGTACTGAACGAAAATCAGTTTCAACACAGATCTATTAATGGCTCATCAAGAATACGTTACTTCTTCTCTGAATTTTTTATTTAAAAAAACCGGCAGCGTTTTTATATAGGACAATGTAATTAATTAGGGAAACCGTTGACGAGTACAAAAGCCGATGTGATTAAACATAATAAAATAAAATTCTTCAACTCTCTCTAATCTTACTTACATAGAAGAAATTGTTTGAATGGCTGTCGGCTACCTTACGCAATCAAACCATATTATTTACAAACGAAAGTAAATTTCTCTTTCGATAAAGGTCAAACAAAACTAAATATTTAAGACAAATAACAGATAAACAGCTCCTTCATTCAACGAAACAAAATTATACAAATATTGTTTGTCGTTACCGCTGACGCTTACCGTCTATAGGTAATGATTTAAGGTATATTGAGGTAAATCCATTGTACTTTATGAACCTTACAGTAAATATTTTAAATTCGTATTGTTTTCAATGAATCGTGTTATCATCTTGGGCCTCATCGTCACTTAACATCTGGGGAGATTGTGGCCACTACGCCAAAACAATACAAAAAAAAAACTATTCGTTATTTGACTAAGTGTACAAGCTGTTTTATATTTATAAAAACTTTCAATAAATAACATGGGTTGCATATGAACACAAATGCTGTTCGAAGCGCATCGCTTAACCTTATGGCTTTCCCTTGAACTTTTACTAAAGTTAACATATGCAAATTTGTCATAGAACATTGAATTAGTGCATAATAAATTTGCCAATTAATTTAAATAAAAAGTAAAATTTGCATCTTTCTCATTTTATATGTATTTTACGAACACAGTTAAATATGTACGATGACTGTTTTTGATGATATACGAGTACTTTTTTGGCGTATTTAGTAGAGGATAAAACGAGAGCTGCGCGCGCATCTAGTGACGGAAGTGACACATAATAAAGTTGCCATTAATGATAATATTTTTAATCAATTTTGCTGCCTATTTTAAAATAAAATAAACCTTTTTTAAATAGTATTTTGAAATTTTATACATCGTAACATTTTTTATATACTGGTAAGTTATTTTTATACAATTAAAAACAGTTAAATTACTTTAATGCATATATAATACATATTTGTTATTAGTCATATTATTCCTAACGGTAATGTTACAATGTGCTATGTCAATTTACAATACACTTTCAATGAAACATTAAAATAATAATAATTAAAAGACAATAAACTGAAAACAGTATTTTTTATCGAGAAGAGGTTTTAAGTTTATTCAAGCACTAGCTGTGCCCGCGGCTCCGCTCGCGTGGACAACTAAAAAAGGTTTATTTTTTGTGCGGAACCCTAATTATTAAAAAAAAAATATTCTAAGTTAGCCTTATAACATCAGTGAAAGTGCCGTCAAAATCGGTCCAACAGTTTCAGAGATTAGCCGGAACAAACAGACAGACAGACAAAAAGGTTTTTTTTTTGCTATCGGTATCTTGTTCATATGCATATGCATTATATGTAAAACCCGTTATTTTGACACTTCTAGTTTTTTTGCAAACTTTATCGATATGTTTATTTTGATTATGTTCTAGATCATCGTTATTATCATTGATAGCTAACTTGATATTGTTGGCATGTGGGATAAAAAAGTTGAGTTATTTTTGCCAAACAAGTATAACTTCTTATGTGCGTGTACACTTATTTTTTCATCCTACTACTACTACATCCTACATCCTTTTCTTAGTTGCGGAAAACCTACCATGGGTCTGTCTCGGAGGACAGCGATCGGGTTATGGTCGTCTCCGTTGCGCTTGGTGTCGGGGACACATAAATCGCTATCACATACCTCTCAATGAAAACCGCTGCCCCCTCGAAGAGAGGCTCTCTCCTCTAATGTGCCCATCACCGACCGCAAACCGAGCCTCCGTTCAATTTTTTAACAAGGTTTTATTCCTCGATGTGTTTTTAAAGTTTTCTTCCTCCGGGTTCAGGCATCACCGTTCGACCAGAACCCTGTGATTTTGCTTCCTCGGTAATTTTTAAACGATGTTTTCTACCTCCTAGTTCCCGTCTCACACAACCAGATTCCCGCCTTGTGATTTTTTAAAGAACATTTCTTCCTCACAATTTTTTCATACGGATTTATTCCTCAACAATATTTTAAATAGATTTTCTTCTTCCTAAATTTTTAAAGAGGTATTATTCCTCGGCCGCTCCCAAGTGTACCGTCCCGGCATAATTTCCGGGAATAGCAGACCCGCGGGCGTTCCCAGTCTGGGCGGACGAACACGCTCCTGGGATTACGAGATAACCAATGGGGGCAGTGAGGAAAGATTCCTTCCCCGCCAGCCCAGTGGCAGGGTGAATGCACGCCAAACCCGCTTTTGCTTCATCACTGTCTCCTCTGATAAGCAGAGAAGTTCTGGTAGAAGTACCGCCTGTGTTAGGGTATCAGCCGAAGGGCCGACATTGCCCGGGGTACACCGCGTGTAGGTTCCCTGACTTCGCACCCCGCTACAGTTAGTCCTGATGTGACCTATTCTAACATAAAGTTTTAGAAAATATATTATGCACCTGACTATATTCAGCAGACAGGTTATAAGTACTTAATTATTTTTTAAATTATTTTTGGATCACCAAATAAGAATTCAGTAACGAAACAGTGGTTACGGTTCAGAATTATTTCCATGCACATGCTAGCTTACACGAGTTCACCACTATTACAACATATTACACGCTAAAAGTTGTTCAAAACTAGTTGATCTGAGTACACAGAACACAACTCAGTCAATATGACGACTTTTACAAACGAGTACAAAGGCCGCGATTGTATATCACAGGGAGCTCTCTCGATACTCGATACTTCTTGGAGGTATGATTTGTTCACTTGGCTTAACAGTCACAAAGACGCCTAAATTTATCATTATTATTTGCAGTGGCAGCAATGGAGCTGGTATCGAGGGGCGTACTGAAGAGGTGCAGTTTCCAGCAGCCAGTGCACTGAGGCAGTCACCTCTGATGCAGCACTGCCCTTTGCGCGGAGCTCCAAAATGCCCACCTGCTTCTAAAAGGTAAAATACTAAACAAATTACTTATGCTGTTTGATAAGTAGAACACTGCCAGGTGGCCAAACATACAATAGTGAATAACCAGTCACAGTGACTGGATTTGCGTACTATATTTACAGATGAATGACAACAATTTTACCAAAAAGAAAACGTTTATTCGTTTGGAAATAATAAGCGCTTCCATCTATCTACTACCTAGAAAGCTCTATCCACCTCAAACAAAAAACATATTTCAACAAAGTTTATATCTCCCCAGATATCGAACCCACGACGGTACATGCAACAACATTCACCGACCAAGATGGGGGTCAACGTTAACCCCTGTCCAACGCTTCATCCCCCCTTCCTACTCCGACGACCTGCAAGCGCCGAGACTGTCGGTGATCGGTGGCAACCTACCCTCGGCGCGGGAAATCAGCTCGCAAATTCATAAGGACCAGAATGAGGAGAGTCTCGGAATAACCCACCTGCTGATGCAATGGGGCCAGTTCTTGGATCACGATGTGACGTCAACCTCACAGTCCAGAGGGTTCAATGGGTCAGTTCCCAGATGCTGTCAAAATGGCGGAAGGGACTTTATCCCTAGAGAGTTTTTGGTAAATTTCTAATCTTAAACAATTTGAGACAATATAAATAATATAATAATAAAATATCTTTTGATAGAAAAATTATTATTATTATTATTTATTTTGTATAGTTGAAAGAAATTTAATTGCTACTGTTTCAATATATTTTAATATAAAAAATTACAAGAAACAATTATGGCTACGTAGCCGCGTGTACGGACACGGCGCGGGGCGGCGTCGACGTGACGTTATAAAATATAATAATATATATATAATCTAATCATCTGCCATGCGCCTTTCACTTTATCCCTACTCCACGGCCAGCTGTAATGCGACATGCGATAGATGAACGAAAAATGTTGGGGCGATAGAATAAAAGTTTCACTTTAAAAATTATTGTGTGGTTTTATGAAATCACGATGCAAGTGAAACTTTTTTCGGTTTGTAGGCATTTACTAACGACTAATTCGACTAATTCACTTAGCTTTATGCTCCAAGTAGCACCAACTTAGGACCATTTACTAGGCAACATTGTAACGTGTGGTCCGCCTAGTCCTTACTATATAAGTCAAAGGGCGTAAACAATATTTTTATATACACTTGTCTCTTCCCCTCCTCCCAGAGGAGAGAGACAGGTATATATGTATAGTTAGTTAGTTCGCATTATGGATAGGGAATTGGCTAGATCGCGACTTATTTGCAATCGCTGCAACAGTCCGAGCAGAGGTTCGGCCACGTTGGTACCCTCGGAACTTATTGCATTGCTATCGAGGTTGAGTGCCTTAAGCGCTCGCCCCCAAGCCCGGGTGAAGCTGTAAAAGCCGTTTGAGGCATCAGGGCCCTTATGGCTAACAGATACTGTTCAAAAAAAAAAACCTATAACCTTCCTCAATAAATATGCTACAAAATACAAAAAAATATAATCTACTCTGACTAGAAGTTCCAGGAATTAGCGCGTTCAAACAGACAAACAAAACAATCTCTTGGGCTTTAAATAATATTAGAACATATTAATTTTCCAGCATCCAGAATGCTTCCCCATCGCTGTACCGCCATCCGATCCGTTCTACGGACCTCGCGGCGTGAGATGCCTTGACTTCGTCAGATCCTCTCCAGCTCCGCGCGACAACTGCGCTCTAGGCTGGCGGGAGCAGATAAACCAAGTGTCTGCCTACATCGATGGCTCACCACTCTATGGAAGTTCTGCTAGGCAGTCGGACAACTTGAGATTGTTCAGGAACGGTGAGTGATGATGTCGAATACAAAATCTATTTAAGAGGAAATGCGGTCTGAAAACATTTAATAAATCGTTTTAATAGAAATCTATTGCTGTCGCGCTATTCCCGAAAAACCTAATAGAGCGCAAGAGAGACAACTGTAAACTGATTATACCTACGTAAAATAGACGCAATCATAATTTCGTATGCCCAGGTTTCCTCCTTCAAAGCAGGTCCGATTTTATTTTATTTTTATTTCATTAATAATATAAGGACTTTGGTTAATACCTATATTTTTTTTTTTTACTGGATGTCTATAACATTGGTATAACTTGGCAATTTTAGAAGGCTCTTAAGATAAGAAATCAAACATATGAACATGGCCGTGGTAGATATAGATTATATATATACTATATAAACCATTATCCAGTGATAAAACAGAGTTTATCATTTGTATGGTTTAAACTCTAAACGCTGCCTGCATTTCCTCTTAAAGTTTTCAATTTGCATGATTTCGATTTGAATTAGATTTCTTCATTATATTCTAGTTATTTGTTCTGTTATGTTCTAACGAATTTAATAATTTTGACAATTTTTCGTATAAATATTTATTGTTCAATCATTGATGAAGACTATCCTTAGGTATGCTACAATACGGCCGTGTCCAACAACGTCGTCCAATCTTGCCGCCTGAACGTAAAGACGAGCTCTGTCGAGGAGGAGCGGTCTCAACAGACTGCTTCAAGTCCGGGGACGGCAGAGTTAACGAGCACCCTGGACTTGTAGCTGCGCATATTGTGTGGCTGCGACAACATAACAGGTAAAATTTCGACCAAACTAAGGTTTGTCAGAGCTCGTTAAATGACTTTACTTCTTCTTCTGACATTATTTCTACATTTGATAAAACAAAGCTCATTAATTTTTAAACTTCCTCGTAATCTCAGAATGGCTCAAGAGCTAGCACATCTCAATCCGCATTGGAGTGACGAGAAGATATACCAGGAGACGCGGAAAATCGTCGGGGCCATGATCCAACACATAACTTATAGAGAATTCTTGCCTATTGTACTGGGTAAGTTGGAAAAACTGTAGATTTACCGCTTAAATTTGCTGAATCGTTTCTATTATACATGTCTGTGCGCGTTAGTGAGAGACCAATGTGAGTGACAAATTGAATGTAAAATAATTGAAAATTTCCGAAAAGTGATAAGGTTAAATAAACCAACAAAAAACTGACATCTTTTGATTCCTTATTAGATAAACTCAATTGAATCGTAAACTGTGAAATCTATAGTTTTTTATTTCACCCGGATGGCAGACAAATGACTACTTTTGTTTTCGACGTTTAGATTTTTTCTCCATTTATTCCTTTAACACTAGCCAATGTAGTTATTAAGGTGCGCAAATTCCGAAACTTTGCTAGCCGATCCGACAGAACCATTATTCAACTAGTATCGTTATTCAACTACCGTAGGAAATATGAAATTTACAGTAAAATATTTTTGTATCATCTACAGGCTCGGAAGTGATGAGATTATTCGAACTGGAACTCCAACAGAAAGGATATTACAAAGATTATAGTTCAAAATTGAATCCGAGTCCGGCAAGCTCGTTCAGCTCTGCTGCGTTCCGCTTCGGGCATAGCTTGGTGCAGTCGTCGATGGTCCGATACGATCGCTTTCACCGACCCATGCTCAACAGTCAGTATTTTGCAATATTGCATACTTTTCCTTATATAACAAACTTTATGCTAAGTATATTTCAATATGTCGTAGCCAATTGTTTTCAAGCAAAACCGTAGTATTGTCCGATGTCGGGTTTATGTCGGTCGAGATTTATGTAGCCGCTGAGAACTAAAGTGTAAAGCCTACTAGTATACAAATTCATGCTGTCAACCACCTTCAAATCGTAACATAACAGGAGGATATAAGAAAATGTGTATAAGTTTAGGATTTTTATATAATGAATAAAAATATGGTCACAGAAGTTAGGCAAAGAACTTTTTAGAAGTCACGAAGTCACTCACGAAATGTATAAAAGGCGATATTAAGGCCGGAATTTCATTCAAAACGCTTCTTAAAAAAAAGAAGCAACCACAAGGAAAAGTCCCGCCTCACTTCCAACTGCCGCCCTGAAGTTTTAACATTCATTTTTGTTTGCTTTATGACCCTAGGAAATCTATAGTTACGGTGAAACTTCTACATTCTTCTACTTTTCGAATTTCATAATGGCCATAACAATAATGACTAAAATTAAAAATTATTTTGTGTAATAAAAATTTTATGTAAATTTTTCAGACGTTTCTCTCCATAATGAACTAACAAACCCAGCAAACATATGGAGCATGGGGGCAGTAGATCGCCTTCTCTTCGGCATGGTCAATCAGCCAATACAAAACCGTGACGAGTTTATGTCTGAGGAACTCACAAACCACTTATTCCAAACCCCTCAGTTTGACTTTGGCATGGATTTAGCAGCTATCAACATCCAAAGAGGAAGAGATCATGGTGTACCACCTTATACATATTGGAGGGAACCGTGTGGACTGTCATCTATATTCAGCTTCGATGATCTGTCGAGAGTAATGCCAGAGAGGGTTATAAGGAAAATAAAAGCCTTATATAGGTACATTTTTCGACTATACTCTTCGATATTTATAAGTATTTTTAGCTTCATCGAAAACTTAGATCCTGCCGTCAATATGTTTTTTATTTTTGCTACTATACATAAACAATGGATTTTATCTAATATAAGTAGATAGACCAGAAGGATTTTTTTTTAATTTTGCGTTACAATTTTGAACGCCTATAATTATGACTTTGTCAAATCTGTATTCACCGAGCTTCCTAAAATATAAAAAAATAATTAATAAATAATAGACAGGATGGTATAGCTCGCTTATAGAACTAAAAACCCAAGCGCAAAAGCGACTGAAAATACACCTGACGAGTTTCAAGAAGTTTAGTTCAGTCATCCAATAGCTATAGAAGTATTATAAAAACTAATTTTAACTAAATTCTTATAACCGTAATCTGGTGGGTTATTTGAATATATATATATACATATATATATATATATATATATATATATATATATATATATATATATATATATATATATATATATATATATTTTAATGTTAAAAATACTTCTTGGTAGTATGGACTATAGAACAAAAGTCAACATTTAGTTGCATTATAAATTAAAATAAATATTCAGAGGGCTTAATAAATAGAAAAAAAATATAACTTTATCTTTCCTCACAGACACGTTGACGATATTGACTTGTTTACTGGAGGGATGGCAGAGAGGCCTGTAGTTGGAGGATTGGTCGGACCAACCTTTGCTTGCATAATAGCTCAACAGTTTTCCAATTTACGCAAGGGAGACCGATTTTGGTAAATATAATATTGTGTTTAAATCATTTCTTCACAGTATGAACTACAGTAATTATAAAGACAATTTTATCTTGTTCCCCAGTTGCTTTTTTATAACTCTAAACTTAACTAATAAAATAATTTAAAAATCTTTAATAGTGTTAAAAATAGCTAGCATATACGGCACATACAAAGGCAAGCTTCGTATTTATTTCATGTATTCATATAAAATCAAATATATAATAATATTAATAATACAATTAACCAGGTACGAGAACGGAGGGTTTGATTCCTCGTTCACTCCAGCACAACTACAACAAATAAGAAGAATATCCTTCGCTCAAATCCTCTGTCGCACTTTAGATACTATCGATACTATCCAACCCTTCGTATTTTTATCTCCTGACAACCCTGACAACAACAGAATATCCTGTCATAACGGACTATTGAATAATTTTGATTTATCCCCGTGGATAGAAATAGACTCAAACAACGTAAGAACAGCAGACGATGAGGATGAACCTGAGACTACCACCACACAAAAACCTAAACGTACCAGAACAACGACCCGCAAACCTACAACAAAAAAACCATTAAAGGGTTCAAATAAGTTTGCCCAAAAAATCCCAGTTAACGTGACAAAAGCTGACAATGATAAACGACAAAACACGACAAAAGACACTGACGAGACTAATGATCTTATAAGTTTGACTAATAAAATAAATAATGTTACAAACAAGACGGTTCAAATTGACGATAAACTAGACTTTAAAAACAAAAGCAAGCGTTTCGATGACCCAATTATTGACTCGCGACATAACAGACCGACAAAATATGAAGATTATGACTATGATGATGAAACGCAAAGTGTGCAATCGGTTATTATAAATAACGTTCCCCACAAAAGACCTTACAGAAGACCAGTTATAACAGTAACCGAGAATATTGACAAATACACATATCTTATTAACTACGTACCAAAACCGACAGAATCTTGGAGACATACGACTAAAAAAATCCCTGATAGAGACATTGTTAAAGTGACTTATCAAAATTACGATGACACTTACAGACGACCAAACAAACCTTATTATCATAACAGACGCGATGACTTGGACGACAAATACAGAGAAAGAAAACCTAATACGAAACCGACTTATGAAAATTCCCATTCCTCGGCTAGATCTAATGACGGTGCTGAAAAGACGACAACCAAATCTACTTCTACCACCGAAAACTTATATAAATTGGTAACTTTCGGATATGTAGGCAGTTATAAAGGTAATGCAAATGGTATAAATGATGACAAACTAACTGAAGTAACTCAAAAGAAACCTTTAGAAACTGACATTAAACTTGGGACTGAAAAACATAAAGACCCGACTGAGAAAAGTACAATAAATCATGACCATACAAGTAAAGAGAGTACAACTCACGAGACAATTACCAAGAACAAACTGAACACCATGAAATTATCAACATTTTACCTTTACGAGACAGCGACAAAACCATACACTTTGCACAGACCAACAAGACGCAACGACGATGATTATGTACCGACTTATACAAAAACAAATAGTAAATATTATTTCGTCAAAAACGTTTTACATAGATATATTGATAATAAAAATTTTGGACTCGATAAAGACAATATAAAAGAAGCAAAAACAAATGTCAAACACGAGAAAGAAGCAAAAGTTCCTGCAATAAATATAGAAGAACGTTCGTCAATAGATAGAATGTCGAATCTCGAGGCTATGGAACCGGAAGCATCTGTTATAGAGAAGACAAGAAATAAAATGAAGAAACCTGTAAGCGCTCCGAAGACTCCTTCTGTAGCTTTTGACATTATGCCAAGTGAAAACAGGTAAATTAAATTATCTATTTTAATTATTTCCTCTATTTCTTTAAGTGAAATCCATCACGTAGTATTATAATTAGCGCTCATCCATCAAAGTATAAAAAATTGCTATACGCAGATCTTATACAACAGAACTACCTGTACCTTTAGAATCCGTAAAGAATTTTCTTATTACTTTGGTTTTGTTACAAGTATTTGAGATTGTTTTATGTCTAAAGTTAAGATATAAAGTAAAAACTATGACACAATAAATTTATTTTTAAGCCTATTTTTTTTATAAAACTATGCAAAAGTTTGCATGGTAGTAGTACTTTTTCTAATATACATCTTGCTAGCTCACCCTCAAGTTGAAAACCTATCGCAAAGTACCTGTAGGTGTGTTTCGACAGCTGCACTTAAGAACCAGTCACTTTAGGGTTATCGCGTTACCATCTTGCCTAGGCGTAGCCAGCATTTTGGTCAGGGGGCAGGAAAGAGAAAGCTACGGTACAATTGTATGGCACAGTCCAAAAATAACGGCGACCGTCGGTGACAGATTTCCATCGACAGTCGTCGCCGTCATACTGGCCTGTTAAAATGCCTCTTCACGCCTCGTTTGAGGGACGTTGTACAACCGCACGGTTACCACATGCTTACTGCCAACATCTTGCGAGGGAGGGGCAGCTGCCCCCTTTCTGCCCGTACATGGTTAAACCCATGTCAATGAACCGTTAAAAATCTTAAAGTATAAAAGAATAGTTTTGAGGTTCTGAAATCAACGAAAATACATAACGAATAAAACTTTTGTGATCTAAGCGTAATACTTCTTCTAAGCTTGAAAGCCCCAATTTCCTTTATACGTCTTTTAACATTGAATTTTGGCTCCTATAATGTTTTTATTTCACATATAGATTTACGATTGAACTTATCAAATACGGTTCAAACATACATTTATACCAACATTTTTCTTTCAGCCCGTCCCTGTGGGCAGTTTTTGAAGAGAACGCTGACCTCGTGGATGGTCTACCACACAAAATGCCCACAATGAAGTCAGATCCACATGCATTAAGGGAAATACCAAGACCTATAAAGCCGAACGGCCTAAGAAGACGTCGACCAGGGCGATTTTGAACTAATAATTAGCAAACTGTTGTTACAAAACTATGTAAATTTACAAATTCACCCTTTAGCAGTTTAACTTGGATGTGTAATAACGTTAATTATTTCTAAAAATTCGTTCTAGTTCAATAGTTTTGTAATTTCACATGAAAGTAATAACTATCCTTATTCAAATTATTAGTACCCGTGCGTTTCCAGCAATGCATTCACAGCGGAAGCACTCTGCCTTACATTTAGTAGGTATTCTGTTTGACAAGACCTTAGATCTAGTACTTAGACAATTCTACTAATTATTATTTCAATTACTTAATGATCAACTACAATGAGATCGAATGACAAACCTGACATTAAAGATTCTGATTGACTGACTGACGGACTGACTGACTGATTTAATGACTGACTGACTGACTGACTAATTAATTGATTTACATAAAAAAATGATGTAACAATGAAACTTTAGTTATAATTATTTTATATATAACAAAAGGCTACTTTTGCAGCTTAATAGCTGAAGCGTCTGACTAAATCTACTTAGGTCGTGCATAGATTTGAATTGTAGTTGATGTGGTTTGACTAGGGATTGGCAAAATACAAATCAATATGCAGTGAGCCCGCACGATACTTTGTTCTCGCTATAAGAAAGAGAATTCATCTGGGAGTGAGATGTGAAATGGCTGAATGAGTATAGAATTGATGCCAATTGGTGACGTAACAAAATTATTTACTACCTACAACGGACAAAAACAATGTTTCAGACACAGCAGCTTGGGCATAAGCTCGAACGACGTTTATCTTATAGACAAAGACATTAAAATACATAATTGTTAGGTGACTTCCTTCATGAGCGAAGATTTCATTTTCATTATTATGGAACCCTTAATCTTATTTCATACTGATTTTTCCAGTATATTCTTATATACAACCTATACAATTTCATAGCAAATCATAATTCTTATGTATAAACCTCAAATAAAGACAACGTACGTGACTGACTTAACGTGACATACGACTTTTATAACTGACAATATTAAAACTATATAACTGACAGTATTAGTACCAATTAACTGACTTTACTAATATGGAATTAATAGCTGATGATGATTGAAAATTCACATAGAAACAAAAATAATGCACTATAACTGACCCGTTTATTTTTCTTAGATATAAACTTACTGACCATCAAATGTACTGTAGAGATTTTAGTTATTTTTTTCGATCTGACTACATTTTTAGCCATAAAGGCCCTAAAGCCTCAAACGGCTTTTACAGCTTCAGTGGGTTTGGAAAAGTATAAATATTAAGATAACTATGCTATAGTAAGCATAATATGTATTGACACTATTAACGTAAGCTAGGGTGGTTAAGATCGGCTAAGCATGCAGAACATTCAGCGGTGAAGTGCGTCGCTGATATTGTGTAAATCATAGAGTTGTACAAAATGACAAAGGCCTATTAGATCCAACAAGTTCATGCTGCGGACTATGAGGATGATGATGAATAACTTACCAGTTGATACTGCATAGACACTATTATTGACATGACTGACCAAATATTAGTCATAAATGACAGATGACAATAATACATAAAAGCTTGTAAAGCAACACTTACGTGACAATAAGACTTATTTTTTTGCTTAGCGACTGTGACTAAATTAATTACTAATAGACTGTGACTGACTTTTACGATTATAATGATTAAGAAACCGTGACAACTAGATAAAGAGCTATCATAAGTTTTAAAGTACCTAATGAATTACAGAAAATCAAAAATATTATATATTTCAGTTACTTATAATAACAAAATCGTAACTTTGGCCGATAAAGACAAAAAGTAGGTTCTATTAAAATAATCTAAATAACTAGCCAATCAAGAGACCTACATGACCTAGGTGGAATTGTGCATGTACAGTGTACACACAAAGCCATTCTATAAGAAAAAGAAGGGGAAGACAGGATTGTAAATTGTAATACTGTAAATTTTTAGGTGACAATTTGCGACTGGCAACATGTAATTATGATGGTGTAAAAATTACTCGACAACAACAAAAAAAACTGACAAATTTTTACTCTATAACTAGACTTCATGACTTGACAACATGATAGAATTATAAGAAGCTAAAACACTTGACAACATAACATAATTATAAGACTGACTCTAATCAAACTATCGCCGAATGACTAACGACTATGATAAATGACACTTATTTAAACATGAGGCACAATGACTGACAACGCAGTAAATCACAATTTCACGTTAAATGTATGTAAACTTGATTCAATCTCACCGTTAAAACTTGATATGAGAAGGTATAAAATATTTTTTGTAATGAATTACTTTGAATTATATGTTACTTACATATTATCACCGGCTTACAGTAAAGGAAAAGCTGTGGACGCTCAAAAATATTGTCGTATTACCGCCATCTAGTATGAACAAAACAAATATGATTCAAAAGTCAATACCAACGTATTAAACTAGTTATGAAGAACCTGATAACTGTAAGATACTGAAATAGCTATGAATTTTGTAACTGACTTCCTTTTATTATGTGTTAATAGCTATGGCCGCAGATCCGCACACTTTTCTAAATACGCAGTAATTATTTACGTGTCGTAATTTTATTTTCACTAATATTTTATGATTTCCAAAAGTGTTATTCCAATTATTGCTTAAAAATTTAAGCATGAAATATACTTCTCGTATACTAAATTTCATTACAATATGTATTCCTGAAAATGATAACTAAGTATGTACCTACTTCTTCTAAAGACCATCACGTAACATGTTATTTGAGAATAATCTGGTTATTTTATTAATTATGGAAATCAATGATAAGCAAAATGGATCTCAACTTAAAGTAAGACAATTTACTACATATATTATCTGACAATAAAACTATATTAATGACGAAAACTGACTGACTGACTGACTGACTGAGTATTTAGGTAATTACATTCAAAATAGTATGAAATAATAAATGACACGAATTAAAGACAAGAATTTGATTCATTATGTAACCAGTAGGAATTAATAAATTAGATTTATTAGAGCCGATTTTTCAATCAACAGATAACTTTATTTGAGGAATAATTTTTAAATTTTGACTGGTTTTCCATACATTATCTGTCAAAACGTCAAAATTATTCCAAGTATAAAATTATCTGGCGATTGAAAAATCGGCTTTTAAATACACAAAGGACTGAATTAATGTAATGTTGACAGCACAACCGTTATTATAAACAAATGTGATTTTAAATTACCTATATATTGTAATCTACTTTTAAGAAATAAAATATATGGCTGGTAATATTTATAATGTATTTTATTTCGTCTTTAAATTGATAGGTCTCGCTTTGTTTTTTGGCCAAGTCCCGCATATTATTGCAAATGTCCCGCAAATCCATGCAATTTGGTTGGCAGCCCTAGCTATAACGGTATTGCGGGATTGTACGTTACAGGCTTACACCACTGTATTCTCTTTTCCCAATACCAGACCCGCCACGAAAGATAAAGACGGTCATACAAAGACGTCATATAAAATTATTGACGAAAATACCCACACTAGCATTATTCTATATACTACTAGCTGTGCCCGCGGCTCCGCTCGCGTGAACTATACATATAATGCTGTCGACCAGGCGCACGCGCGAATTGTGCTGCCTCGAAAATGCTTATTGTGGGTGATCCTTAGAAGATAGACATATGCTATCGTGACTTTTTTGTAGGCCTTTTTAAGATCTACAATTACACATTTTGTAATGTGTAATAACGATTTTGACGGGACTTTAACTAGCAGACAGCTGATGTTGCAAGGAGTAACTTAAAGTACGTAAAGATCTTTCCGAAATTGTTTGTTTCTGAAGCAATGATAAATTTATTATAGCATGGTGGAATTTGGTATCAGTTTCCACAAAGAGGCAGTGCTTTCAAAGATAGATAAAGTTTAGATACTAACAAAAAATGTGGTGGGAGTTTGGACAAACGTGAAGCACGGCTCAGTCTATTCGGCTGCCGGATTTGAAAGCAAGCCTCCATTTTAGGTAAATAGCTGCTTCAAAATCCAACTTAACCACATCAAAAGAAATTCTGGTCAAACACTAGCCATAAATCTGGATTAAAAAAAATCTATGAAATATAAACAATGTTTACGAGTATTTTGGTTTTTAATGATAAGATAACATCATATTTATTTAAATTATTTTATCAAGCACAACCTGTGCCCGCGGCTTCACTCTCGTGGACTACAAAATGCTGTCGGTCGAGCGCAAGCGCGAATTGTGCTGCCCCAGAAATGCATATTGTGGGTGATCCTTAGAAGTTAGACATGTGCTATCACAAACTTTTTTGTAAGTCTTTTAAAATCTACAATTACATATGTAGTATATTAATTTGATATATCTCTTATGGTTTACTCAGAGTAAATCATTTAATCGCTCGAAAAGCGTCTTTTCTCCGAATTGATTTACCATTATCATCGCTGCTTATTTCGTATGTTACTTTATCCAACAAACTATGAATTTTATAAAGAAACCATGTAAGTCGGATAAGTGGTTTTTGCGTGAAAAGAAAATAAACAAACGGAGACATTTACTTTTATAGTATTTATAGATATAGATAAAGTAATTTTATCACAATAACGACTACAATACTAAATACTTAACATGGTATTCAAAATAATTTATTACTAAGACTGATATAGTAGAGATAAATAATTTTGGTATTAGATACATTGATAAGCAAGAAATATTATTTTTTCATTTCTACCAACTTACTCAGCCGTAATGGGATCTATAGAGAATATGAAATGTTTTGACAATGTTACATCTAACATTGGTATAATAGTTAAGGAGAAATTAAACTTGAGAATAAATAAATACCTAAGTCTAAACCAAAACAATGCCTTTGGTTTTTAATGACTTTGTCAAATAAGTATTATATCAATAGTATACATAACATAGGCATTAATATTGTTCCGCAAAAATATATTTATAATAAGAAAATAACTTAATATTGTTCTATTTAAGTACATTTCTTATAATACAAGTTACATGTCAAACACTAAGTAGCTATAAAACAACAACAAAATAATAAATACAACAAATTCTATACATTCATTTCATTTAGCAGTACTATTAATTTTTACTAATTTAAAATGTATCTAAAGGTATTAAATTGAAGATTGAGGAAATATCCTGACAGACATATTATTTTAACAATGGGCACCATAGTAACTGTTTGTTTTAGTATAAGCTTAGCTAATGAAGTTATTAAATGGAAAATAATATCATTGCAATGGGTTAAAAAAAAAACATAAAACATAGTATTTCATCCACAGAAACATAAAAGTTGAAAATAATGGACTACAATATAATATTGGCAGCTATTTTTTCTAATTCTACAATTAAATTATTTAACTCCTTGTACATTCCAGTACTGGATCTGGTTATATTTTTTACACCTAGGTACCCAACAATGTTGGATGATTCATTATATTAAGAGATTCAAATTACAACCTACCTACTACATGAGTGAGGTTGTCTCATTACATACTATTCAAATAACTCAATTTTAATGGAAAAATGTCTGCTTTTAATCTCTTTCTGGATACAACTGAACAATTGTTTTGGAAATCTCTTGAGCCAGCTCTGGAGTACTAGCACATAATACTCTTCGAGACAAGATGTCAAGTGGACCTCCGGCAGGATCAATGACCACTCCTCCTGCTTCTCTCACCAAAATAGTACCTGCAGCTATATCCCATGCATGAATCCCAAACTCAAAATTTCCATCAGCTCCACCCATCGCTACCATTGCCATGTTTAAAGCAGCAGAACCCAGAGCCCTAACTCCATGACAGTTACTGATCAATCGCCTGAAATTCTCGAAAACAACTTTTTGTTTCTCAACATCACGGCTGGTTCCTGCTTCAAATGTTATCAGAGCACCACTTAGCTCTTTTATAGAAGACACATGAATCTGTCTGTCGTTTAAAAAAGCTCCTTTTCCTTTCTTAGCGGTGAATAACTGTTGTAACATAGGATTGTAAATAATTCCAGCCACTGGTTCTTTATCAATAGTTAGGCCAAGGGAGATACAGCTGTGTGGGAAACCGTGAACGAAGTTCATGGTGCCATCGACAGGGTCTATAATCCAAGTAGGGTCGTCAGTTAAATTGCACTTGGCACCACCAGCGACTGACTCTTCTCCTATAAATTTGTGTGTCGGAAAACGTTCGGTTAATCCAGTTATAATGGTTTCTTCTACCTTTTTATCAACTTCTGTAACTAAATCAATATCACAGGACTTCAATTCGAATGTTTTGCAGCCACTTACATGTTCAGTCATAAGGTTTCCGCAAGTTTTCACCAAAGATAGTGCAGCTTCGAAGTATTCGTCTATTTTATCACACATTGTAAATAGAAACTTGAATTGTAGTGAATTATTAAGATAAAATTATGTCGTTTATATTGTGTTCTGTTCAATGAATGGGTCACAATAATAGATTTTCATAAAATTACAGCAAACACGCCATAAATATAAATCCAATTATTTTCACAAATGACCTTTACAGTTTACTAGTAATGGACGATATACATCGATGTATTTAAAATACTCTATGTAAAGTAGCAATCATCGAATCAATCCGATAAATTCGTCAAAATAGATGTTTTTTATTCGATCCATCGAAGAGGCAAACCTGCTAGGATACCATTGCTTTCGCATAAGCGTCACTTTGCGAGTAGTAATCGAACCGATAAGACAAAGCCCGCAACGCTATCTAGGGAAAACAAATTTTACCTCAGCGGATAAAATTTGTTCTTCATATTTGAATAGGATGATTTAATTCGTTTTCCATAGATGGCGATAAGTAAGTAGTGTCTTTTCGGTTCAAGTACTACACGCAAAGTGGTGCTTATGCGAACGCAATGGTATCCACCTGCCACGAAAACTTTGTAACGAGTTGTAATTGAAACCTACGTTGAACTATTTTTGTCTTTGATTTAGTTACTTCCTTCATTTAATTGACTTTCGTATAATAACGACTGAAGTGTCAATCATCAAACAAGGGACAGTCGCCCTTCCATCCCAATGGCTAAATGGCTCCCATGCTAGCCAAGCGTCAATCTGTAAAAAAATATATTTAAAAATGCATATGGCCTACCTCTCATTCAGCATTGCCATTCTAGGATATTTAATGCCACATTTATATGTAAATTGTTAAAAAAACAATCGATGTATAGAAAACATCGATGTTTTTTTCATATATCGATATAACATCAAAGCTACTAAACAATGCATTAGATCGAAAAAAACATCGATGTTTTTCTTCAATGTCTACATCACTACAGTTCACAACAGTGTTGCTAAGTCAATGAACCACGTAGTGGCCAAACTCTCAGGGTTGGTAGGTCGAATTTCTGAATTTTCCCCATATCGTCGGTGATATTGCTAAACGGGCTATGTAACTGTGAACTTATTTTACAGAAAAGGAAAAACGTTTTACTATTCCCTAGGTGTGTGCCATCCATATCGTGGTGTTATATCGTTAGTAAAATCTATATAATTTTATGTAAAACTATTCTCAATGTGGATATAATGAGAAAATAACGAGAAGTATAACATTTTGCAATGAATAACATTGAGGCAGACTCTTATGAAATAGAACACATTGCAACATCACCGACGATATTCATATTTTATTTTCAACAAAATGATATTTTTGTAACTTTTCCCCTTTTTTTTTTTTAATCAGAAAATATAACATATTGAAAGACATACAAGTAGTTACATACATGTGGTAGTACAAAAAATACATATTTTTAAAAGTGTATTTAAGAAAATGATATTATAAAATTTATAATTTAATATTAGTTAACAATGTTTATTAAAAAAATGGAGTGGAGTCATTTCAAGGTGGCCTTTAAAGGCTACGTACGGCCCTCGCCGAGGATTGCCACCTTAGCGATTTTGTCGCTAGATCTGGGGACTTTTGACCATTCTTAGCGATCTATTTTAGTAGTTTATCGATTTTTTATTTTTAGTGATTTCTTGCGATATTTGAAATAATAAAGTTTCTATTCATTACCTGCTAGACGCAATTGTTTTTATAAGAAACTAATTGAATATTTTGAAAACTAATTGCTTTAAATATAATTTACCTAATGATGTGGTGGCTGCTATCGGAAAAATTCACAAATATTCATTTAATTCATCGGATACTCAAGAACATACCACATCTCGTGACTCTGCGGCAGCTGCTGACATGCCTTCTCAGTGTGAAGAAGATTTTGACTTTGATAATTTGGATTTCTAATATTAAGATATTATTTAATATATTATATTGTGAAGGTCTGATTTGATACCATTATTATTTAATCCACATTTTGTAGATTTTAGTTGTAGATAATTTTAGATATTATCTGAAATTTTATGGGAGATTTTGTCTTTTAACTTTTTACTTCAAAAAGTGAGGACTAGAATTGAGAGTAAAATTTTAAAGACGCTTCTAATTTAGGCACATTTCGTTACATGAGAGACACGACAGATATATCATAGGGAGGAGAAAAACTGCTATACATTGTTCATCTTACTGCTGGTTTACATTCAGTTTACAGGTGGTTTACAGTCGGAACGACAGATTTATTGGGAGGGTAACGTGCCAAATTCATATTGGCTTTTATGTATATGTATTAACAATAGTTATTAATAATAATTACTATAACATAAGCATAGTGATAAACGCATCACTGATGTTCTTCTATTTCGTAGCTTTGCGGGACCAGCCGGTGTATATGCGGTGATAAAGCGGCGTGATAGGGATCACGACCATCATTTACATAGTGAGATACTCATCAAAGATTTTTCTTTGGTTTGTCTCGTTACGAGATTAGCTGGTGTATATGCAGTGATAAAATGGGGTGGTAGGGATCACGAAAAATTCTTTCTATAAAATAAAATATTAACAATGCCAAATCTCCAACGATGTCAAAGGGTTCTCGTTAAATAAAACACAGAATATTAAAAATGTTGAAAAAATGTTTAATTGGCGTATCAACTGATAACTTGTTACAACCTATTGCCAATTTTACAATTATATCAATATTGTTAATAATAATTAAATATAATATTTTGTTTCAAAAGTTGACTTATATGTAAATTTATATTATTATTCAGAGGAAAAAATATCTAAATTTAACGATAAAAAAGGGTCATTTAGAGATGGTTAAAACTGTAAAAATGCACATAAACCGTACAAATTCTATATTCATTTATTTATTATATTTCAAAACAGCAAATCGCCTCTGTTACAAGAGGCGCGCGTTCCGTTCTACGTATTAACATGAAAACCAGAAGGCCACATTTCATTACTACGAATCTTAGTCTAGAGAATAGCAAGCCGCGCCTGTTCTCCGCACTTGTATAGCTCGCCCAAGCGCGGATAATACCATTATTGTATGTAAACAAATTTACATAATACCACCGATTAATTGGTGTATTTACATGTACGTAATCGTTAAAAAAATAATTAATATATTGGGGAAGTTATGAACGTTTAAACGTATAGGGATGTGACGGCGTTATCGATAATATCTCAGATAATTCGATAGTATTTTACACGGTATCAAAGCTGGTTTTTGGCCGTAATTTACCCACACTAATAGCGTGAATTTTTCGTAACTTGTAGCCGAGACAAAAACAAAAAAATATCGACCATTCCTAGAGGAGCATTGTCGATGTCGCAGTCACATCCGCGTCACATCGAAAGCTTATGTTTTTACTTAATAACTATCAATAAAATTTGTATGGCAACTAAGCGCTCAGTGACTCGTCACTGATTCTATTTACACGTTGTTTCGGCCACGTGACTGAGTCGCGGTAGCCAAGCGAAATGTTACGTGTAACGGAAAGCCACCAGCAAGTACTCGACTCCATAACTATTCTATTTCGTAAGTACTCAAGGATTTATTAAAGCGTTTCAAACGCTTGAAGTATGACTGAATAATCTGAGGGCGAACTCAGCCACGTTTCCAATGCTATCAGCGAAACGGTGCAAATCCAGCATTATAGAAGGTCGGGAGAGAGGTGCAAGATATTGCCGCAATAACAGTCTTTTACTCAGTCGCTTTTTAAATGCAAATATTAATTACAAAAAAAGAGTGAAAGAGAAATACAAAAGATTTTTATTGTCGTACTTTCTTGAAAAAATTTAATAATACTTTTTTTTAAAACAACTCTTCTTTTACATTACATATATCACCCAATGGAGTAATTTTATCACTTAACTTCGACTAAGTCTAAGCAAATGTGAGAAAAAAAACCTCGATTGTCAGGAATGTATCGTTATTAATACTGGATCCGGAGGAGAGAAAGCATGCAAATGGTTCATTACAATTTTATGTTATATTTCCACTGTGTTTTTTTTTGTTTGTTTTTATTATTATTACTTCAAAGAAGATAATTGAGCACCCGCTATAGTTTACATAAAATATAATAATGAAAATATAATTATCATGTGCATAAAATTATTATTTTTTTACTATTCATAGACAACTTACATGTGTGTCTATGAGTAATCACAGAATCGTACATATTTTTCATTGAATTAAATTTAAATGACACTTGAAGCTGTTGAATTTGATCTTGAACTACGAGTAGTTTAAGTCGGTCAGCAAAATTAAAACCTGAAAACGGTATCTTCACAACAATACTTTCTTTATAGTTTCGTAAAGTTAAGACAACAGCTTCCATCACATAATAAAATACAGGCATATAATATTAATAATATTATCCCAATAAGTATAAATGATATAACATAGATTGAACAGATTAAATGATGCACACGGACGAGTTCAAATGGTATAATAATTTTATTCGTAAGAACTAATATGAGTTTTATTACTAAAACACCGCCCTAATTAATTACAAAAATAACATTTCTTAACACAAGATAATTGTTAAAATAAAAATTATAATACCAAGACAATTTCCCTTTAAAACTGAATACAAACAGTAACACAATCGTAGACACTCGATTTATAATATTCAAATTAGAAAAATAATAATTTATCGAATAAGGCGGTGTATATAATAAAGCAAAGGGTCCGCTATACATACAACACTAGTGACCTTTTAAACGTCGATAATCGATAATATCCGTAACTTCACTAAAATCCTCAAATAAAATTCATAAAGGCAAGGTTATCAAATGAATTAACTTGTATTTATACATCAAATCTGTGTATAATAATAAAAAATAATAAAAAAAACATTCGATTTTATTCGACGTCCAAAAAGATCACCGATCGAAACCGCGCAGCTGTCGTGTATAATCGGTATTTTAACAACAGACATCGGAACACAAATCTGCACACAGATAAAATAATAGAAAAAACCGATAGAAAGGCTAGAATTAAGAAAAATCAAGAGAACTGCAGTTATAAGTTGTAGTAAAGCATAGGATAAGAGATTTAACTTAGCACGTGTACGCACAGGATACGTACGCGTCCGTTAAAATATTCCGGTGCATTTGTAATTGCAATAAAAATGATCATGGGTTAATAATACCGATTTACACGCGGTCAGCCGGTCCGGCTGGTGGTCACCGTCGCGCGGACAGTCATTCGACGCTGTTGGTGGTGTCGTTCATGTCGTCGAAGGACTCGTCGCCGGAGCCAGCGCCCGTCGCGAGCGACGTGCGTTTCATGCGGGACGAGGAAGACGCGCCCGACAGGCCAATGGGACCGCCTTGTCGTCTATACACACACAATTACAAAAATCAACATTAGCGTGGTTAAGTGATAACTTAATAAAAATGTAAGCAAACATGGCCCCAGGAGTGAAAATAATATCATTTTTTTTATAGTTCTTCGTTTTCATTTCGTGAAAGGAAAAGGCAAAGGTATATAAGACCATACAGCCAAGTCAGACCACATATGATGATTTCAGTATCTTAACTAGTAGTAGTAGTAGCTCCCTTGTTAGAACTTCCTAGGGAGTTTTTGTAGCATACCAGAATCCATGGTCCATGTTATTATATCCAATCCACTTCACTTGTGCACAATGAATAACCTAGCTTTATTATGTAAAATGCCACCTGTTTTAAACACACATTTATGAATAAAAAAGAACCACTACATGAGTCTGAAATCCCGCCAAAAACCTAACCAATTAACATTTTTTTCATAACGTAACATGGTTACCTAATAGTTAATTTTTAAAATCAACGCAAACTTAAATCAGAAATGACAACACAACGATAAAAAACACATCAAACAACTTCACATTAATTATTTTAATGAATGATTGTTTATTTACCCGCGGTTCAATTCAAGAGTCCCTACAAATTCTGTATACGTTTGAGACTTTGTAATATTAGTAAAAACCGTGTTAAAATATCTTGAAATGAACCGTTCAAGTTTTGAATGAATGATTGTCGACTATTCAATTATTATTTGAATTCCATTCGATAATGAAAAAGCGAACAAACAACAGCCATATCTTGTTTCCCCTTCGCTGACGCTTTTAGATAAAAGAGTGCCCCGATATTTTAAAAGGAGAAAGTTACATGAGCAACCTAAAACTTTTTCATCTAAGATCATTGTAATATGTGTAACTCAAAATCAATATTACATTTAATGTATATTGTACACATAATTTTTAATAAATTAATCGTTATTTATTTTTAACTTAAAATTATTTCAATAAATGTTTTTACTGCTTTATAAAGCAAATGTTGATGATCGATAAATCGACACAGCTATATCGACTACAAAAGTACGACAAATGCATAAATAAGACAGAAAATTTAGTAAAAATTGATATCAGAGCACTATTTCATCTATCTGATCACACTGCACACCTCCCCAAGTACGATTGTTACCTCAGACGGCTTCCCCTCCCCTATCACCCCCCCCTGCCCCCCCCCCCACAGTACTTGCATCTCTGGCCAATCACTCGTTTACGTCACTGTCGACATCGGACAGCGACAGCCTACTCGACATAGAGCGCACGTTACCGGCGCGCAACTGAGGCGACTCGATACTTCTGTGTAAAAACTCCGCGTATAAATTGTTGGCGTTCATCGATAGAGCGAGCTTGATAATTGATGTACTAAATACGTTTTTTAAATTCTAGTTCATCGAAATGTTTTACTCATTCTGAACTATCATTAGAAGTAGAATAAAACGAAAGAGACAGTTCGATCTAAAAATTAGAGAGAAAAGTGAAAATGCTCTCAAATTACTTAATAGTTCTGAAAAGAGATGTTGATACTAAACAATGCAAAATAAAACCACTCAAAGGGTTTTAAGACCTTTTTCAATATGCATAAGACATCACTTATCGACTTTTACGGCAGTCATGTTCATTCGAAAAGTTATCAGATCTACTGTCAATTTAAATTGATGCATTGATTGCACGTTTTCCATTAAAACGATTATTATTGATTTATCTTAAGAAGACTTGCACGTCACATGTCAAATGCTTATTTTAGAGATGTAGCATAATTTAAATTGTAGTTGATTTTATGATTTTTTAGAACTAAATATAATCGATAATACGATTATCCTTTAAATCAATTGAGGGGTGTCTAAGCTGTGTAGATGGAATGACAGAAATATAGTATACCTAACAACAATTGAAATCGTAATCTGGGAACACTTGAATTATTGATTGCCTGACTCCAAAGAACAATATTAATTCTTCCAGTCAAGTTCTTCGTTGCTTGTCGTTGCAGTAAAAATGTAGGGATTACGTAATATATATATTTAATCGAAATGAACAAAGAAACTTTCGATACCTTGGCTTTATTATTTTGGTCCACTATATAAGTCTATTAAGTAATATAGAAAGTAACGATGCACGTAGTAACAAAAATCATTGTACAGAGGAAGTTATTTAGGATTTAATCGTGTAAAATGTTTTTATAACGATTATCAGTATAATTTTTTTTTTTAAATGATAATTGACAGTCGAATTGCATGTTTTTAGGTTATATCATAATTTGCACGACGTAACAAATTACGTTCTGTAGATGCGTCATGCAAGTTTTCTTACGATGAATAAGGTATAGGAATCGACATATCAAAGTAATAGAAAATACGGTATAGTGAGTATTGATTGGTTGCTGACCGGAGTTTGTTGCGCAGGTTGTTGCACTCCCTGGCGAGCGTCTCGTGCGTCTCCACCATGTCCTCGAGGTCGCGCTGCGCCTTGCGCTTCAACGCCTTCTCGCGCTGCACCTCCTCCTCGGACTCGTCCAGCTGCCGCTTCAGCGTCTTCACGCGGACGTTCATCTGCTCAACAATAAACCTTTTCAATTATTGCATCTATAGACTTCACTTCGAATCCATGTAACGAACCTGATCTTCCGCTGAGGAAAAACATCTTTGTAGAGTATTTTCTAATGCACTCTCAAGGTGAAAGTCTATCGTTAAACATCTATAGTTGGATTCCTAAGCTTAACTTAAACCCCCCCCCTCAAGTTTAGTGTGCTATCATTTTAGACCACACCATCACCAGGGTGGTTGAATTAAATAAAATTTATAATAGTGACCTTTTCAATCTGTTCTTTGTACTGGTCGGCGTGCCGGCGCTCCTCGTCGAGCTGCAGGACCAGTTCCTTCATCTTCTTGTCCAGCTTCCGAGACGTCTTCTGCTGCGCGAGCCGCTCCCGGGACTCCGCCTCCAGCTGCTCCTCCAGGTTTGTCACCTTCAGCTCCAGTGATGTTATCACACCCTGTTCAGCAACAATGGATAAATTATATCATTTGATCCTTTTACCCCACGATATTTATAAATATAAATAAATACTAGCCAATCCATGCGAATGATCTTATCAGGTATCGTTTTAGTTAGACATATTATTAATAGATGGCGTCTATGACATGTAAGTTGAATATACTTTTATTAGCAAATTAGTTTTCTTCGTTGTACTTTGAATCTATAGTTTTGACAAAAAATTCAAGATGATATAGGTTTGCCACATAAAACACTTTTGAGAAATAATATATTACATAAATATGGGAAGACAATTTCATACAAGAATATTTAATTTCAATCTAAGCAAAGCTTGTGTTATGATAATTAAACAGTTGAACACCCAGACACATGATTATTCTTTATCATCAGTGATGCTGGGATCGAACCTGCGACCTCTCGGCTCAATAGTAGGGCTTTAGTGTTACGCCACGTACGCCACATTATTCTGAACATGACATTCTGATCACAACTGATTCATCAACGGCACATTTACTCTTTAAGTTTGTCAGTTACCTTGGTCTTGGTGCGCGTCGAGGTCTCCAGCTCCGCCAGCTTCGCCTTCAGCTCCTTGTTCTGCCGCTCCAGCACCAGCTTGCCGCTCTCCAGCTTCTGTGTCGCGGACTTCTCGGTGCCGAGCTCCATCGTCAGCTGGTCGATCTGGTTCTATAACGATACTTCAAAATGAGGATCAATTCCAAAATAAACACTTCTATACAATGTAACAATTCGGTCCTAGTTTCTGTTCTCACTGGATTTTTCCACGTCCCAAAATAAGAGCCTCTTTTGAAGTTTCTCTTTAATGTCTTTTTTTATATAACAAAGGTGGCAAATAAGCATACACCCTGCCTGATGATAAGAGGCTACCATAGCCTATGGACGCTTGTAATGGCATAGGTATCATCTCTCTACCCCCAGAAGCTCTGGAAACCATACTCACCACAGGAAAACCAGCTCTGGGTTATCTGACAGCAATCTCCTGTAGAGTGGAGATGTTACACCTGTCGGAATGCCCCAAGTGGCGACAACAAAATAAAAGTAAAAAGGGCCTCTTAATTTGTATCGACTGTAAACTTGATCGTTGAACCACGTACCTGTGACTTCCTCAACCTGTCGTTGAGTATCTCGTTGTTGGACTGCTCCTCGTCGAGATCCTCCTCGAGGGCAGCTATCCTCGCCTCGAGCCGTTTCTTCTCGTCCACCAGAATTGTTGTCTGTTAATATCGATATATAGTATTTTAGTTGAGAAATAGTTAACTTGGAACTTGTGTCTAAGTCTTATATAAAAAATTACTATCTGAAAAATAATTCTACCAATAACTCGGCTACTATCTAGTTCGATTGCATGCTCGTTAAAAGTTTGTTTATTATCGTTATGGCTACAACTTCACCTGATGTCAAACGACGATGTGGCGCTAAGCTTACAGTATCGGTACGATATGATGGCCGTTTTGAGACATTACAATAGTGACGTGAAATGTCAATTTATTACGTTACGAAATGGTATTAGATTAATACTTTAAAATTTGTATTTTTGAAAAACATAATTGCTTGAATTTGTGGTAAATAAGTATACTAATAATTATAAACCGTTAAATATCCTGTCAAATGGCGCAGGTTTCTTGTTAATAAAAATGTGAAAAGATGTGTTCGCGAGACCATATTATATAGTTTAGAAATCAGGGTAATAAATTATTTTTTTGTCCTAAAAATTTTACATTTGATAAATTTTATTACTATTGGCATTAAAGAATAGCTTTTTGCTCCTTCAAACGTACTTATAAATTTATACGAAACTTCATGAGCGGACCAACGTCAAAACGGCCATCATAGGATGCTGCTACTATAGTGAGAAAACAGGGTCTCAAGTGCAGCTGCCGGAACACACCTATGTATAGGTGCTTGGCGACAGAATTTCAACTTGAGGGTGGTAACTATGGTAGTGCCATGGTTTCATCACGATGTTTGTGCCTGCATGTATGTACCTTGGCGGAGGTGTTGTTGAGCTCATCGAGCAGGTCGTCGCGCTCCGCCTCGGCCTGGCGCCGCGCGCGCTCCGCGGCCGCCAGCTCCTCGACGTGGTGCATCGCGTCCGCCTCCAGCGCCTTCACCTTGCGCTCCGCCTCCCTGGCGGCGGAGGCGGCCTCCTCGCGGCCGGCGCGCGCCTCCTCCCCCTCACGGACCGCCTCCTTCACCTGTTGCTGGAGCTTCTTCACCTGCTTCATAAGGTCCTCCTTCACCTGGAACCGGAACGATACATTAGACGCGATCGCCATAAGAGTTAGTACATATTATGTTTTTAATGGAGATGGTTTTTATGGTATCCCTGAACGGAGTAGGTACCTTATTAGCGAGGTGTAGCGCCTGCTCGGTGTCCTTCAGGTCCGCCTCGAGTTTCTTACGGAGTGCGAGGGTCGCGGCGCGCTGCTTCCTCTCCTCCTCGACTTCAGCCTCGAGGTCTCGCAGCTGCTTCACGATGCCGCGCCGTTTTTCCTCACCCTGTTCCTCTTTGGCCTTTAAACATCATATAACAATCAGCAATGCTTTAATTAGTCTACTATAATATAAAACTCTTTATTATCGACATGACCTGACCAACCATCACACTGTCCTTTTATTTATAACGTCTACCATTGATACTTTATTTAATTAATTAAATAATATATCTCGAAATGAATACTTCTTGTTTGGCCTTCCTGCATATCATGGATAGTGACGTCATTCCTTTAATACCCTTCATAATATTTTATCGACAATATATAAGAGATAATAGAAATATCGATAAAACATATCGTTGGATTACTGAGTAGTAATAGTAGTACCTTAACAATTTACTAGGTAAATAGAACATGTGTTAGTAAATATTTTTCTACTGAATATGGTAATGGTGAGTTGGAGAATGGTATAAGTTACCTGGAGGTCCCGTTCGAACTGCGCCCGCATCGCCTGCATGTTGACCTCGAGCCGGAGCTTCGCGTCCTCGGTGAGCTGCAGGTCGTCCTCCAGCTCCTCGTTCTGAGCGCGCAGCTCCGCCAGCTGGGACTCGAGCGCGCGCTTCGCCTTCTCCAGGTCGTGCACGTTCTTGTCGGCGGTGCCCTGCGTGTTCGCGAGCTCGTCCAGCTCGGCTTGCAGGACACGCTTGCTGCGCTCCAGCTCCTCGATCTAAATCGGTAGCGTATTAAGGGTTAATTCCATTTCAGTGTCACGACACTGTCGCTTTCTCAACTTTCCGACACGTTCCGTCGCGATAAACTTGATCGTACGTTTACAAATATTTAAACGACCTATTGGCGACATCATTACTGCGTTATTCATATACTACAGCAATTAAGTATCATATAAAAACACATTTTTTTTATTTTTATTCGATTATGACAAACATTACTAATTATTTTAGTATTAACATTTAGTTTTGACGATCGTACAATGTTGTCTCGACGTTGTGTCTGTGCTATGTATCCGTAGAGTTGGGACTGTTTATAATCACTTTAAAACCCATTATTATTACCATAAGAAAAGAAATATACTGTTATTTTTATTCTTATTTCATGTATCACATAATCTTTTTCCTAAACGGTTGGTAAATATTATATCACTTTAAAAACTTGGAAGCTATTGAAGTGTATAGATTTAAAATCTCGAAAAATTCTTTGTTTCCGCGTAGTATAATTACAGCTTTGTGACGTATCGCTTAGTGATTCCGTTTTACCGAACACCTTAGATTACATAAATGCAATACAAACATAATTGAAAGTAGTTGTAATGTAAGAGGTGGGACAGTACCTTCTCGGCGGCGTCGTCGAGCTCCCTGGTGAGGGAGAGCACCCTGGTCTCCTTGTCCCTCGCGTCGCGCTCGGCCTGGTCGCGCTCCGCCGCGTACCGCTCCGCGACCGCGCGCTCCTCTGCGACCACCTGCCCACACACACACACACACACACAGTCAGTCAGTCAGTCAGGCAACGTGAACCCTTGTTACATATACATGGGGTGAATGCAGTTTTAACTTAGTAAACACAGTCACATGAAGAGTTTATCACCACGTGCATAGGTCTCGGCCCAGCCGGGTACAGATACCAACCGTACCCTACCTACCTACTTACCTACCTACCCACTACCTACTGGATGGACACCGGCTGGTACCGAAGCGTGCACCTGGTGTATCGTGGTCGCGACCCAGTTGGAGGCAGGGCACAGATAAAATTTTTTGGAGATTTGATCTCTACTTGGGGCAGCCCGATTAGTGGTATACCTCCACCCTACAGAAAATAAATAAACTTGTGTTGTGTTCCTGCAGTTAGTAGGGTATCCAGAGCTCCTTGAATTAGGGGGGTCCAAGGTCGGTAACGTGCCAGTGATACCTACGGTTTTATAAACGTCTATAAGATACGGTAGCTGCTTATCACCAGGCGTGCCGTAAGCTTGTTTGCCGCCTTTATAGTATAAGTGTATTTATGTGTGCAGCAGTTCACACATGTCAGAAGTAAAACTTAAGAAAAAAAAAGTTCTTTTTAAATATCCTAAACCAGCAGAATTCGAACTATCGACCACTCGCACGTACTGTGTGAAGTCTGGTCGTCCCACGCCACTAAGCCAATCTGACGACGACCTCAATCATGATAATTAAAACTTGCATAACGTACATATATTCTATCTCATTCTCTCGCACGTTATATCCTATAGATGTATAAGGTTGTCTCTTTTTACTGTAGCTTTTTCTTTTCATCAGAAGGCGCTAAAGAAGTTTTCACTTGAAGAAGAAAAAAAGTGAGAAACAACTGTCTTGCACTAACAACTGTCATTAGATAAATGAACGCGGATTATGACGTTGTCAGACAAATACTTATTGACGCTTGATAACAAATTTCACCTTTTAAACATAACCTGAAGACAGACCGTCTTCGAAAAATGCTCTATCACCATTATACGGTTTTATTACGACGTTTCCTTTCACTGACAATTTAAGATCATTTTACGATTCGAACCTACGACGATCAACGCGCGCTTCAAAAATTGACCCGACCCTGTCACTCTACAGACAGACTCGAGACGAATATCAGAAGAAGAATATCTGCATCCACACAACAACCAACAGATTTATAATTTTACAAAACTAATAAAACCGATAATACCTTATCGAAGCTCTTCTGCTTCTTCTCGAGCTCCATGACCTTGGCGCGCTGCGCCTCCAGCTCGATGTTCGTGTCCTCGAGTTCCGCCTGGATCTTCTTTTTGCCTGTTCATTAACACAAACATACTCATTCAATGTCAATTGTGTATTGCCTTATAAAATAAAACCACCAAGATCAATACGGTAATTTAAACAAGTATACAAAAGGGAAATAAGAGTTGCTTACTTTTATCGAGTTTGTCATTCGCTTGCTGCAGCTCATCGATCTGCCGGTGCAGCGCTTCCACGTCCTTGCAGAGCTTCTTGCGCTGCTCCTCGAGGGCGGCCGAGGTCTCCGCCTCCTCCTCCGCCTTCTTCTTCGCGTCGGACACTTGTTGGCTCAGAGCCGCCACCTTCAACGTGCATCGATAGCATATTCAATCGTTTCTTACCGGTTATTAGCAAGCGCTGTAAAAGCCGCAAAGGCCAAGGCCAGGGCCCCTAAGGCTAAAACAGTATAGTCAGTTCGAAAAAAATAAAAAATAAATAAAAATAAAACTGTAGATAGATAGATACAAATCATACTCTATACACTCCGACTTGCTCTATGTAATAAATATAATACAAGTAATCCCATTACTTTTCAAATGATTTTCCGAGAGGGGTCTATCAATTTAATGAAATAATAATGATAAATAGCAACTTTATATTAAATTTAAAAATCAATTGTTGTTATCGTTTTTAGAGTTCAGTAAATTCTAGAATATAACAGAAGTTTTGCCAAACAAATCCTTGACAGGGATTATTCTAGATATAAAACAATACGTCCAGTTAAATTTTAGTGGGATTTGGAACTTGATAGAAGTAGGTACTGGAAGGTTTATAATAGAGATTTATCAGGAATTGGCAATTTTCGAAGCGGGATATTAAGCAATCACTGCACTCAAATAATTTTTTTTTAGTTACTCGCTTGAAGGGCATTCATTAACGGAAGAAATGAGCCATAAAGAAAGAAAACTCGGTTGAAAATTGAATTATTGGTGGCCATTTGAAAATTGTAATTACACTTTTTTTTAATTTGGTTAAAAAAATCAATTGGTTTATGGGTCTGAAATACTTTTTTCTACATACTAGACAAGAGGATATAATAAAGGAAACCTCTAATATGAGTCATTCGATCCAGTTGAGTTGTTAGGGAACCCATTTTTTTTAAATAAGCTTAAAATATTTATTTTAGTCCTTTGAAAGGCTCATTACTTAAAAGGCTGAAATTTGTTATGTGGGGAAATTTATAAAGTACTTAAAGACTCTCAACTTAAAGCAAATTCGAAGGACCCCTCTCAAGAAATCGTTCGAAAAATAATGGGATTACTCATATACATATTGATAGAAGGTGTAGTTAGCTATTGAGCTATTGACACTCAGTAATAATAAATATACCTAATGATATTAAAAAAAAAAAACAAATAGGGCAAAGAAGAGTAGGCCTCTATCATTCTGAAATAATATTAGCTAAAAATAGTGAACGTTGGAAAAATAATGGTTTTCATGAATCGATTATATCAAATAACACTGATCTATAGTTACAATTCGACATTGAATAAAAACAATGATATATTTTCAAAATGGACGTCCCGATCTGGATCCACTAGGTCGATGAGACTTGCTTCAGAACGTACATATCATTACTTTATAGTTTTGTATAGTCGCACCTGTTTCTCCAGATTGTTCTTGGCCTCCTCCTCCTCCTCGAGCTGGTCTCTCGCCTGCTCCAGCTCTTGCTCGATGTTGCGCAGTTTCGTTTGCAGCGACAGCTTCTGTTTCGTTTCTTCCTCGAGGAGCGCCTGATAACGTTAAACAAGAACATTCTAAACATTGTGTGAAAAAACACGAAAAACTTTACTTATAGGTGATTTAATACATATTATTTATTTTACAAAATTGGTTTATGGCATAATGTTAACACCAAAGATAAAGACAATAGAATTTTTGTCAGGATCTTGTAGTAGTCTTATAGAGCTACAGTAGCGGCACGCCATGATGGCCGTTTTTACACATTGCAATAGCGACGTGAAATGTCAATTTATTTTAAAAAAAATGTCAAATGCAAGTTGTATCTATAAGTTTTAGAGCATTGACGCGAGTTTGCCGGAGGTAATAGTTGTGCTGGCCAGCGAGCCTATATGTAACGATCGTATTAGATTTAATTATTTTAAATTTCGAATTTTGAAAAACATAAATGCTGAGTTGTGTTGTATATAAGTACCTAATAATTATAATCCGTTAAGGATTCTGTCAAATGGCGTAGTTTTTTGTTAGTGAGACGTGAAAGGATTTGTTCGCGGCACCATGTTATACAGTTTAGAAATCAGTGTAATAAATTAATTTTGTGTCTAACTGCACGTCACAATTGACAATAAAGAACAGCAATTTGCTTCTTCAAACGAAGTTATTAATTCATACGAAACTTCATGGGTGACCAAACATCAAAACGGCCATCATAGCGTGCTGCAGCAATAATAAATATACTTTCAACAAATATCCCAGTCATCAAGATAAGCCGGAAAGAAACTTAGTTGGCTTTATGATTGTTTTAACTGTTAATAATTATATGAATTAACGGTCAGGTAGATATACCTGTGCCTCGGTGAGCTGCGCGCCGATGGTGGCGGCTTGCTTGACGGCGGCCGAGGCCTTCAGCTCCGCCTGCTCCAGCTGCGCCGCGGACTGCTCGGCCTCGTTCTGCAGCCGCACGCACTTCTCCTGCACCTCCGACCTGCACACACACACACACACCCGCACGCCCGGTTATATTACAACATTTTGACAACGTACACCTGGGAGTTTCAATAGGATCTATATCTGTCATGTGTTAGCGTAACATAAGCGCTCAGTCGGACTGCTACCAAAAGAAACAATAAATAATTTTGTCTAGCTAAAACTTTTTTCCTTTGCCTGAAAGGTTCTGACTACGCCGATGCTGTTATGTTACGGTTTTATTTTAATTCATAAACTTATGGTATTTGGCCTAATATTATATAATATTAATGGCATTTTCCGTGATATAAGGTACAGTGTTTACAGTGATTGCGATTCCCTACAATTGAATGGGAAACGCGCACGCACCTAGATCTGTCGAGGTCTTGCAGCTTAGCGGCGAGGTCTGCGAGCTGCGCCTCGGCCTGCTTGCGCCGGCGCTCGGCCTCCGCCCTCGCGGCACCCGCAGTCTTCAGCTCCGTCGCCAGGTCCGCGTTCTCCGCCTCGAGGGTCTGCTTCGCCTTCTCCAGCGCTGTGACATCACACGACAATATCTTACTATCCTACGTAAGAGACAAATTCAACAACGCGATACGAAACTATAACAAACTAGCTAAAATTTATGTTAATTAAATATCGATAGTATGTCAGTTAATCGATAGTAATTTGCACAACTGAACAATCATTAATCTGGGTTAAACTCTCTACAGTAAGTATTTGTGAGATTTGCTATATTTCAAAAGGAAGGTACACGGTTCTTTTCTATTTCAAGGCACCAAGCACATAGCTTGCTCAATTATTTAAAATGCAGTACTAATGAACGATTTATATCTAATCGATTATTCGACAGGTTTTTTACAAGACAATCTATACTATTGGATTATGAAACAATCGGTGTTTAATGAGCACAGTCGCGTGCAGAACTGTTTCGCAATAAGTGGCATCGTGTCGCGTCCCGACTTGTCGCGTTACGTCGCTCACTTCGGACGAAAGCCTAAGCATTTGACAACAAAAGTGATAACCAGTGATAAATGGTAAATGGTTATATCTATATTAAAATCATAACGAGCACATTTTTTTTATTGTAGCACACCTGATTGGTCGGTAATCGATTGCCGTTTGACGCTATCATGCCGGCCTGCAAGCTTTTTGGTAGTTGGATATACAGTGACTGCTCCCGAAGTGTAATAACGTAAACATAACTATCATAGTTCGAACCGGTTCACATCTCTAGTGCAAATGTTAATGGTTGTCATGGTTACGCGCCAGAACGCAAGGGCTAGAAACCTGAACGCGTATTTCAAACAATCTGATTGAGGCCTCATCTCTATTTATAAATTCCACAAATATATATTTTACCGAACAGGGAGTCGTCGTGCCTCCTGTCCGGCGAGCCGTCGCTCCTGCACATGTGCTGCCAGTAGTCCCTGGCCGAGTTAAACGAACTCCCTTCCTCGTGAGCGAAAACCAAGCTCTCGACCGCACAACTACTGTCGTCTTTCGATAAACCAAACTTCACGTTCCTCTGTCGGCGTTCCTTCACACACGCCATTTTTATATCACATCAGTACATAATAAAAATGATATAATGTGTTTATATTTTGATTAATTTAGTATTTATAAATAAATAAATATATAATTATAATAATATTATGTAAATGTAACAGAAAACACTATTGTATAAACAATCTTTACGAAAAATGGTGACGTTTTATTTTGAAGGATAATTTCGTTTTTAGAATTTTTTTTTTTTTTAAGAAAGAGTTTCGTTATTAATAGCATCATGTTTTAATAAGGTTATGTAAAAAATCGATATATCTTTATATTATAATATTCTACATAGTAAAATTGAAATGTCTGTTTTTAATGACAAAATAACGGCTTTTTATTAAATGCATATGAAAGTATACATGGTACCGATAACAAAAAAAAAAAACATTTTCTATTTATCTCAATCTGTCTGTTTATTCCGCCTTCGACCGTGCTCGTGAACGGACCTGTCCGCTCGCGCTCTCGACCGCTGTCGTGATTCATAACCTCGATCGTTGTAGTTATATTACGAGTATCTCGGTACTTGTTGTATAGCTATCGCTGCCTCGCTCGCTCCTTTCGTGGCGTGCACTTTTTAGTGCGCAACACGAATTCAACCGCACTTCACAGTGCGAATTGGTTTTATTCGACGAAATCCAAGCTTTGTGGTCGCTTGCCGGAGACCTAGCGGTGTTAACGAAGGCAAGTGGTGCGTGACCCGAGCGCCCGCCGGTTATCTCCTTCTGAGGTAAACGGCAAACTCTGACGGGCCTGGGAATCTTAGCCCTTGCATAGTTAAGCCCCAGGTGTCTCCTTCCCACCTTACCTATCCTTACATTTCCGTCCCCGAGTGCCTGGTTGGGCGTAGCCCGGTTTACCGGACTGCGTTCTCTGCCTCGGGCTTGCTAGGGCTCTCTCCATCGGCTAGATAGGCTTTCCATCTTGCCTTCCTCTCAGAAGGCAGGAACATGTATATTTGTACAGTTAGTTAGCTCGATTTTCTATGGATAGGGATTTAGTCGGATCGCGACTTTTTCGCATGATCGGCAACAGCCCAAGCCGAGGTTCGGCCACTTTGGCACCCTTGGAACTTCTTGCCTAGCTTTCGCGGCTGAGTGCCCTAAGCGCTCGCTCCCAAGCCCGGTAAAGCTGTAAAAGCCGCAAAGGCTCCAGAGCCCCTAAGGCTAACAGTATAAAAAAAACTGTTTATTTCTGATAATTTCAAAAATGATTGGACTGATTTTAACTGTTAGCAGATAGTTGATTTTATAAGGAATAACTTAGACTACTTTTATTAAAAAAAAAAAATTAGTGTTCCGCACAAAAAAAATTTTTTTAGTAATCCACGCGAGCGGAGCCCCGGGCATAGCAAAAAAACATATCTGATATATCTGATTTGCATGGTTTTTCTTTTAATTTATAAGGTCATAAGATATATTTTGTTAGATAAAGTAACATACGAAATAAGCAGTGCCGTTATCGAAAAATCAATTCGGAAAAAAGTCGCTTTTGAGACGCTTAAATAGTTTACGTTGAGTAAACCATACGAGATATAACAAATTAATGTACTACATAATTATAGATCTCAAAATGACCTACAAAAAAGTCAGGAGAAGCATATGTCTATCTTCTAAGGATGACCCACGATAAGCGTAACTCGCGCGTGCGCTCGACCGTCCACATTCAGTAGTCCACGCGAGCGAAGCCGCGGGCACAGCTAGTTTTTTTATAAATTTGCGAAAGTAGTGCTACAATAAAAAATATATTTACAAGAACAGTGAGTGAGTAAGACTGACCGGCCTTTGTCTTCTTGATCTGTTCCTGCTGCTCGTTGAGCTGCTGCAGCTCCTGCGAGTGCTTGTGCCGCTGGTCCGCGAGCGTCGCCTCGTGCAGCGCCGCCTCCTCCTCGAGGCTGCGCTTCAGCGACGCGACCTCCTGCTCGCGCTTCGACCTCAACTCCTGTTGGGCTGTAATATATATACACGGGTCAGAATACAGATTTCACCATCGCACATGGACGTATCACATACTTTGTACAATCTGTCCGTTCAAATCACATGTCATTCTAAACACTACACTTCATGGAACAAATACTATTATAAGACTAAATCTAATTTTTTTTTTTTTGAAGCGAAACTTCTATTGCGACTACCAACGCGTTAAACGTTTAACTCACATTATCGGTATCTCCTCTTTGTGTGAGCCAGAGCGAGAGAGCAAATGTCGGTGTGTATGTATATTGCACACTGTTTAAATAATATAGAAAATGAAGTTTCACTTCTATCGTGTGTGAATCGCACACACACACCTTTTTTTTATTATTTTCTTTTATAGGTTTAGCGTTGTGGTAACAATCTCATCTGAAGTGATGATGTGGCCCAATATGGTAACACGCTAAACCTAGTGGAAGACTGGCTCTCAAGTGCAGCTACCGGAACACACCTATTGGTGCTTGGCGAGAAATTTTCAACTTGAGGGTGGTAGCTAGAGCCAGACAGACATTAGAAAAAGCCCTACCACCATGCTAAGGTTTCTTCACGATGTTTTCCTTCACCGAAAGCTCAGGCTCATTGCAGGAATTCGAAATCACTATCATCGACGTGATGTCCGCCCACGCTACCACTGAACCATCATTCTTTTAAAAGTAGGATAAGTAACAATATACATTTAATTACTTCTAAATTGCAATATTTCAAGTTAATTAAATAAACATTTTTGAAGTTATTTCTTATTTTGGTGTGTTTATTGAAGTAATTTATTTATTTTGGTGTGTTTATTGTACTTATTTTGGTGTGTTTATTAACGTTGTTTAATTATCTTGGTGTGTTTAATAGTGAGTAAAATTGAGAACTGTGTAGTGGTGTAGTGAGTAGTGGTGTAGTGAGGTAGTGGTGTAGTGTGTAGTGGTGTAGTGAGTAGTGGTGTAGTGGTGTAGTGGGGTAGTGGTGTAGTGTGTAGTGGTGTAGTGTTTAGTGGTGTAGTGGGGTAGTGGTGTAGTGGGGTAGTGGTGTAGTGAGGTAGTGGTGTAGTGGTGTAGTGTGTAGTGGTGTGGTGTGTAGTGGTGTAGTAGTGTAGTGTGTAGTGGTGTAGTGTGTAGTGGTGTAGTGTGTAGTGGTGTAGTGAGGTAGTGGTGTAGTGTGTAGTGGTGTAGTGTGTAGTGGTGTAGTGTTTAGTGGTGTAGTGAGTAGTGGTGTAATGGTGTAGTGTGTAGTGGTGTAGTGGTGTAGTGTGTAGTGGTGTAGTGGTGTAGTGGTGTAGTGGGGTAGTGGTGTAGTGTGTAGTGGTGTAGTGTGTAGTGGTGTAGTGGGGTAGTGGTGTAGTGTGGTAGTGGTGTAGTGTGTAGTGGTGTAGTGTGTAGTGGTGTAGTGTGTAGTGGTGTAGTGAGGTAGTGGTGTAGTGGGGTAGTGGTGTAGTGTGTAGTGGTGTAGTGTGTAGTGGTGTAGTGTGTAGTGGTGTAGTGGGGTAGTGGTGTAGTGAGGTAGTGGTGTAGTGTGTAGTGGTGTAGTGTGTAGTGGTGTGGTGTGTAGTGGTGTAGTAGTGTAGTGTGTAGTGGTGTAGTGTGTAGTGGTGTAGTGGTGTAGTGAGGTAGTGGTGTAGTGTGTAGTGGTGTAGTGAGTAGTGGTGTAGTGGTGTAGTGGGGTAGTGGTGTAGTGTGTAGTGGTGTAGTGTTTAGTGGTGTAGTGGGGTAGTGGTGTAGTGGGGTAGTGGTGTAGTGTGTAGTGGTGTAGTGGGGTAGTGGTGTAGTGTGGAGTGGTGTAGTGGTGTGGTGTGTAGTGGTGTAGTGGGGTAGTGTGTAGTGGGGTAGTGTGTAGTGTGTAGTGGTGTAGTGTGTAGTGTGTAGTGGTGTAGTGAGGTAGTGGTGTAGTGTGTAGTGGTGTAGTGTGTAGTGGTGTAGTGTGTAGTGGTGTAGTGTGTAGTGGTGTAGTGTGTAGTGGTGTAGTGTGTAGTAGTGTAGTGTGTAGTGGTGTAGTGTGTAGTGATGTAGTAGTGTAGTTGTGTAGTGTGTAGTGGTGAAGTGTGTAGTGGTGTAGTGCGTACTGACCGGCCGTGGTGTCGAGCGAGTCGAGCAGCTCGCTCTTGAGCGCCTCGAGCTCCTCGTTAAGGTCGCGGCGTAGTTTCTCCGCCTTGGTCCTTGCGGCGCGCTCCGCCTCCAGGTCCTCGTGCGCGTCCGCCAGCGCGGACTCCGCCTCGCGCGCCGCCTTCTGCGCCGCCGCGCGCAGCGCCCCCTCCTCGTCGGCCCGGCTGCACGCCGCCGCGAGCTCCTCCTCGCGCTTGCCTGTACATACATACACATCACATACATACATACACATCACATACACACATCACGTCTCACATTCTATTCACAACATACAACACTCTAACGAGTCTTCAAAACCGATATCGATACGGGTTATCCACATTTTTCATCACTGATATCGATTATCGGTTTTTATCGATAAAGGAAATCGAATTAATCGAAAATTATTTTGTTTTTTATTCATAAACCCGTTAAGTTACGTCGATTATGATACATGATCACTATGATACCATTATTACGATAGTGTAATATAAAGCAAACTCACTAAGAACTATCTGCAACTCTTCGACCTGAGCCTTCCTCTCGACGAGCTGTTCCTTGACGTCCTGCAACTCTGTCTCCAGTTTCCTCTTAGCTCTGTCCGCCTCTTGACGCATTTGGTGATCCTGACCAAATCATAATACCGTAAACTACTATTCTTGGCACCCTTCCCCCTCTAGTGATTGGCACTTTTGTCTTTTATTCACGGAGCCCTTTTATAAGGCATTTGATCAGAATAAATGAAAGTAACATTTAATTATCTCCAAACTATGGGTATATTAGTTGATTGATTGAGTGTATATTAGTGGCCAAGTCATGTATCCATTTCAAAAACAACATAATTCAATTAACGATGTAATAACAATTTATCCAAATCTCACTTCACCAATACAGGAAAACGCCTTACCAATACTTTCTTATTGATTGTTACAGAATAATTGGAATATTGTTAATAATACGACTGTTGACTTACTTTGAGAAGTTTCTCTTCGAGCTCGGCGATGGCGGACTCCTGTTTCGCCTTTAGCTTGCTCAGATGTTTCGCTTTCTCTTCTTCTTCGGCGAGCGCTTGGGACAAATCGTTCGCCCTTTCTTCCAGAATCTAATAATAAACATAATACGAATAAACATTAATACGAACTTGCACATTTATATCTATGACTAGCGGTGGGCCCGTGACTTCGTACGCGTTTATTACGAAGTAATTATTCTCATCCCGTAATTTTATTTGTATTAATATTATTGACTGTCATGTCTATTAAATTATAAATGACATATTCTTCCCGTGTACAATTTTTTTTCAAAATCAGTTCAGAACTAATTTTTTTACAATTTCAAAAAATATTATTGGCTTTTCTTATAGCCTATTAATTATGGAATGACTTATGCTTTCCGTCTAAAAAATTCCATCCAAAACGATTGAGGATTAATAAAATTGTTTTTTATTTTCAAAAATTTCTATAATGCCATCCAAAATTCTTATAGTCTACCATTTGACCAATGACGTATAAGCTTCCCATTTACAAAATTTCAGAAGAATAGGTCAATGCGTTTTTTATTTGAATCTGGCCACACGAACAGACAGACAAACAAACAAAATTTAAGAACATGATTGATCAGTGTCCTTTGTACAGGATTTGTAGCGGTAAATTAAAAAAAAAATAATTAATGTCTGTATATTGTCCTGACAAGGTTAGTCACTAGTGATTCAATAAAAAAAATAGGTAATACTTTTTAAGGGCGCTAGTAAAAAAAATTATGAGAGTGAAATTTTACGATGCGTACCCACATTGTATGAAAAAGTCTTCATCATGAAGTTGTTTGCTACCTCTTGAAGTAACAGCTTGCAAGAAAGAGCATCTCTACTGAACTATCACAGCGCATGATAAATTCTTCTTATGAAGAAAATACTTAGAGGCAGTTATAGAAATACTACTGACAACTTACCTTCTTCTCCTTAACGAGTTTTTGGTTGGTGTCATCGCTGAGAGCCAAGTCCTCTTCCAGTTTCTTTATCTTAGCATCGCACTGTACGCGTTCTAACTGCAGTTTCTGTCTGGCCGCTTCTTCTTCTTCTAACTGTTCCTCTAGATCCTGGAAAAATATCATTCCATTGTCATTCTCATACTACTAAATCGTGGTATGGCATTTTTTATGCCCGCCTGGCTAATAACTACCATCTTCAAGTTAAAAATCTGTCGCCAAGTAACTTTTTTTACACTAGCCTGGGAAATCCACTGTACAGTACCTTTTTTATTTACCACGCAAACAAGCGTTCGGTCCGCCTGATAGTAAGCGGTCACCGCAGCCTATGGACGCTTGCAACACCAGAACATCACATGCGCGTTGTCGACCCTTTAAAAACCTATTTACTCCATTTTTGAAGAACCCCATACTGTAGTCTCCTGGGAAAACCTCAATAGGGAGCCCAATCCACATCCGGAGCGTTCGCGGAAGAAGGAAATTCTCATGGAACCGGACTGTCGGCGACCATTTAGGTTCCAAAGTATAAGGATGAACTCCCTGACGATAGCGAGCGGTGCGATGGTAGAAGGTAGCCGTTGATATCATGTTGAACAATTTCTCGGAACACAACCCATTATATAAACGGTGGAGGTATCTCCTTAAACTTAAGGATTGGTACCGTTCGTGAGTTTGGCATCGTCAAAGATTCTCACAGCTCGTCTTTGCGCTGAGTGAAATGGCCCAAGCTAGCATCTAGGTGCTCCTGCCCACAGGTGACAGCAGTACTCCATATGGATACGAACCTACACTTTATACAACTGCAGTCTTTGCCCCGGAGAGAAATACGGCTTCGCTCTGTTAAGCACACCTGATATACCTGATCGTAAGCAACGTACAGTCCACAAACAAAGGCGACTTTCAGTGACACAAATTTCAACGGCAATCGTCGAAGTCATGCTGTCCTGCTGAAAAACCTCTTCAAGCCTTGTTTGAAGGATCCAATATCATAGGAATTAGGGAACACGTAGGTGTGTTCCGGCTACTGCATTTAAGAGCCAGTCCCCACTATACTTAACGTGTTTCAAAAAATATGTCCGATCATATCTGATTACCATTTTGAACTTTCAATCTGTGTTGTAATCACTTTTGGGTCAAGCAAAATTTTCAAGGTGAAAACGTGCATTTGACTAACAGTGAAATTGGATAAATTCTTTTGCCATTTTAAAACCTACTTATTGAGGAAGGTTTTCATTTATTTAACTTCACGATAACATCCTAAGGAGCAGAGCAGTAACCATGAACGTCGAGCAATATGGCAACTTGTATGAAAGTAAGGGAAGTGAAATCAACCATAGTCTACACTGATACGTTGGCAGAGCATACTGAATAAATCATAAAGTTGGGTTGTACCTGAATGTTGAGCTGCAACCGCTTCTTCTCCTGGTGCAGAGCGTTACAGCGTTCCTCCTCCTCCTCGATGCGGCCCTCTAAGTCGTGCAGCAGTTCCTCCAGCTCCTGCTTGCGAGCGGCGGCGCGCGCTCTGCTCTCCTCAGCTTCAGCGCATAGTTCCAATTCGGCCTGGTACAATAATACATTATAGTTACAAGGATGTAGAACCTATACAGGTTTCAAGTGCATATAAGCATCACTATCACATTTTATTCTGTCGTATAGCAGCAGTACTTAAATCATTGGTTTGTTCCGATCTGAAGGGCGTCTTTAATAACATATTGGAACCCTAGCTTTTCCTACTTTGTATTCAGGTGTAGCGACATTAGACTTAATTCAGAAAGTAATAAAATTTATCCTCTTTCTGTTAAGTAATGTAAAAATAATTCAGACTACCTTTCCCATATCTCTTTTACTAATGCAAATACTTCAATATGTCAGTAATTTAAAAATTACTTTATTACAATTAGAAGTAGTCAAAATTAAATATCTAAATAGGTCTTCAGAACCGTGTTCCTTGTTCGAAATGTACAAAGAATCGTATAAGAAACAAAAATAATTATCTACCTTTTTAAAATATAATTAACTATGATATTTCTCTAATTTCAAGAACTGATAATCTTACAGCCCTAAGCTTGCGTCACTTACCTGTAATTGTTCAGCCAATTGAGTCTTCTCAGCGTTAGCCATTAGATACTTCTGCTCGTACTCCTGGCATGTTTTCATCTGGTGTTCGAGGTTGTCGCGGATCTGCCTCAGCTCCTCTTCCTTCTGCGTTAATTTCTCTTCTTGCTTCGTTACTTCTAGAAGAGGTTTCACCTGAAATATTTAAAAAGGATTATTTTAAATATTATTCTATAACATTTACATTTTAAGATCCGTTATAGAAAATTCCTCATTCCCAAGATATTGAAATCAATATTTATATATCAATATTCATATATCAATATAGGCGTGTTTAAATCAAATCTCTTCTGTGGCAAATGAATGTAGATATATATATAAGACATAATCTTATATAATATTTGAAAATTTGGAACGACACTAAGCAATGAAGATTATAAGGTACTTACAGTCTGAATCCCATTAATTGAAAACAACACGTTACCTAGTATATTAATTTGTAACAATAGATGTTATTGGAAACATAATGGAACTATAGAAACACATTATTATTATATTCTTAGGAATATAGACGTGTGGATCTCATAATTAAGCAGAAACTGTATTTTCAAAACATCAACTTAGGGAGACAATGTTTATTAACATTATGTTACTAAACCTTTATATAATAACTCCACAATTCACCTAGGAATCTTGAAAAGTGAGAACTTTAGTTATGATAACTTATATTAACTATCTTATAATCATTTCTAGACATTCTAATAGATAAAAAATTAAGATGCTTACCTTGATATAGAGCCTCCACCATTGCCAATTTCTAAGTTTCAAATAAGCAGCACAGTTTCTCTGGATGATTCTGATCGCGTTCAGTTGCTGCAGCCTCTTCTTATAGTTCCTTCTAGCAAGGAACCCTCGACAGAAGGCCTGGAAGTTAACTATCAAATCTGTGATCTTGTAATCGCGCTCCTCTTCAAGATGAGCCAAGACACCAGCCCTAAAGAAGATCTTGGATTGACCAACGCGGTAAAGGTTGTGGTCCAATTCCAAACCCTCGATCATTTGTTCACACGCCTTCTTTCCGTCCATGAATCCTTTTGGAATTATGTTCGGAGTTAGCAGTTCGTATCGCTGTCTGAACTCCTGGAACGGTATCCTGTTCGGGAAACCCTGTCTGCAAATCCTGATGCCTTCAAGCACACCATTGCAGCGCAGTTGGTCCAGTACAAGAGGCGCTTCGATCTTGCCAGCCTTTTTCTCGTGGTTTGGAATGATACATCTCACAAAGTTCGGATTTGTGTTTCTTAATGTAGCCATTAGTTTTGTCAGTTGCTCCTTGTACAGTTGGGAAACAGTTCTAAACATTCCTTTGCGTGTTCTTGCACCAAATTGCGTGTCTGTCATCGCCTGTTGGGCCATGCCCACGATTTCAGCATCTTTCCAAATATGGCACACGAAACCATCTTGGGAGTTTTGGAGGAGGGAAACAACATTTTCGTTGAGGGGATCCATGTTCTTCATAAGCCATTGCGCCGCAGAATAGTCAACTTTGCCGGCATAGTGAATAATAGCGAAGTCCGCAACACCTCGGAAGTCAGTCTTTATGAATTTCGGGTGGACGGAATGAGCTGACACTAGTTTTTCAACGAAAGTTTTATCTGTAGCTTTAGGGAACCAACATTCCTCATCTAAAAGAGCCATGATACCCATTGGTTTGTCAATGAGATCGATGGTCGGTTGCAAGTCTAATCCGAAATCGATGAACTTCCACTCAATTCCTTCTCTTTGATACTCTTCTTGTTCCAAAATGAACATGGTGTGATTGAAGAGTTGTTGCAGCTTCTCATTTGTGTAATTAATACAAAGTTGCTCGAAAGAGTTAATTTCAAAAATTTCGAAACCGGCCATATCAAGAATACCAATGAATGAGGCTCCCTGTCTCTTGGTTCTGTCCAGAGATCTGTTGATTCTGTTGACCAACCATCTGAATAAGCGCTCGTAACAAGCCTTACCGATGGCTTCCACTGAGAATTCTACTTGTTCTTTTGTTTGAGCTTTAGTGACAAAGTCGCGACCTACTTTAATCCTTGGCTTGAGGAAAGCCTTTGTCATTTCTGTTACTGACAGACCTGAAATAAAAAAATATATTTTTAACTGTTAATACGATTTATATCATTGTTATTTTTACAATATCATCAAAAAGTTCTTACCGAGTAAATGTGCAATTTTCTGAGCAACGGTATTGTCAGGCAGTGTGGCTTGATCAGAGTTCCTCTCCTGCTTAAACTGCATAGAACCGAAGAGAAGTACCGCGGATACTATTCTAAATATGGAATTAAAATCTTCATTGTTCATGCCCATAATATGCATAGACTTCATTGTCGCTTGAAATTCGTTGGCGTCATCAATACCCGGTACTGGCAAGCAGGCATTCGATAAGAATGGATAACTTTTTGGATCTTCCAAAATAAACTCTGCCTTCTGTTGAGCTGTTGCTCCTACTAGGAGTTGGTAGAAGATGTGGAATGTTCTCTCATCCTTCGCTTGTCTTATCGCTCGTGACTTTTCAAGTAAATACGTTTCGATATTAGCGCCGGCAATGAATCCGGACGCGTCGAAGTTTATCCTTATAAATTTACCCTGGAACAATAGAGATTCGCTAAGACTCAGACAATTTTGAACATAACACTGAATATGCAGCTTTATGCATTATACTCACAAATCTAGAAGAGTTGTCGTTTTTGACAGTTTTCGCGTTACCAAACGCTTCCAGAATTGGATTCGCTTGCAGTAATTGTTGTTCAAGTTCGCCCTATAAAGACAATAATCTTATTAAACGGCACACGGGCAACATTGCCATGCATACTGGATTAACAAGCTTATGATACGATGCGATATTTAAAGCTATTCTCGTTAGACAACCCAAAATATATAAGGATTAGTATAAAATGTTAGGAGGCCGCTATTATAGAAAATTATACAGATATATAGATTGAAAATAAAAGCATATAAACCTCAAAATGATATATTCCTGGTTTTTAAGGTCAAACATTCTTCCATTTCTTACTTTTATTACATTAAATTAGTGCAACACGATTAAATTAAATGAACACCGCAAGATAGCATAACATTAGTAACCGTAACAATTGATAATTTTAGTTTTATTACCTCAAATGTAGGTCCGTTTGTCTAGGAAGTTAGAAAGCAGCGTGAAACGAAACACTGATTTAAATATTTGACATAATATTCTGATTATATGATATTCTTATTTATTAATGAGTAATGATTTAGTAGATCAGTGTGGGATAAATACCGGGCACGCTGAATAAACATGTATAATACAAATGGACAATGACAGTGTGTAAGGTACAACATGAATAAGAGGGGAAAAAGTGTATGTCTCAGGTCCGACTCGCGATTGGACTTTACTCCTCAAGAACTTTCTTGGAATTTAGAATATATACAATTGGCAAGAAGAATAAATAAAGGGATCTCTTAGGATACAGAATGAATGTAAAAATTTAATTTGCCCCCGCGCGGCGTTCTCGCTTATGTAGACGGGCGAATCGCGTCTGACGGCTTTCGCAGCAAACAAAATACATTTGAACAAATCAATTCAATCAAACACTTTCAATTTCACTTCTCATCTTTCTTCATACCGTATGCATTATATAGTTTCTTAAGGAATAAACTCCAAAAATGCTTTTACCCCACATTATTAACAATACTTCAAGATAGAACATTTTCTTAACTACACATGTTTTTCAAAGTATCAATAGTATTCTAACTACTACTACTACTAACTATAGGAAATCAGATGGATTGAATGGCATATATTTTTTGTTTTGAATTAAACTTAATATTGAAAAAACTGCAGTTATTTCAATTGGAGCGTTGTTTGATAAATTATAGTTATGTATTTCCTGTTTCCTTCTATGTTCTTGATGGTAAAAAGAAAAATGACATAAACTACAAGTAATATTATTCCAAATATTTAATAATGAATAATATGATAAAAATTTACGTGTCTTACATATGAAATTAAATTTTTTTATAATTCAAAATTATGGTGATGACCTAAATTCTATACAACCCCTAGACAATTCTAGAGAAACCATACCTCCTAAAATAGTTTTTATTTGATTTAATGATGATAATACAAAAACGTCTATTTTTTCAATGAGAAAATGAATTATCTATCATTTCAAATGTAAAAGATAATGGATTATTAATAATGAACCACACTGCATACGTACACAATAATATCTTAAAGCGATTTCTTATTATAATTATCGGTATTATCTTATCAATTGCACATAAAAACCAAATATACACTGAAAATACAATTTGACATTAAATGTATATTTAAGCAATTATTTAAACTGAATATTGGTATCGCTTTAACTGTATTGTTTCTATGTATTTATATTATAGATCTAAGTCACCAGGAGAATCGTTACGACAAAAACCTTTTAGTAGATACTAAAAAGATTGAAAAATATATGTTTTAACTAACAATGAATGGGGAGTTTTATCATAAGCATAAAGCTAGTCTCAGTCATATTATGACAAAAAAAACATTGTTTATACTTTTATAATCTTAAAAAGCTTTTATAAATTTTAATTGCAATACTTTCAAAAATAAATTAATACATATCAAATATAATAACATGTTCAAATGAATGTTATTGTTATTGAACATAATGCAAATTATATTTAAGAGAATACATACATAAAGTTACATATATACAATATACATTTTAGTGTTGAAATCCCAAAGACCAAACGTATGCCAAACGCACATATAACATATTTTATGTGGTAAATTATCCTCGAATTACGCCTATGATATATAAGAAATATTTTCAATAAAGACAATGCACATAAAATTCTATGATAATATAATGATTGCCATTTTAATACTTGTATATAAAATCAATAAACGTATTGAACCACTTTAAATCAACTAACAGGTTCATTGAAGTAGGTATACTTAAAAACAATAAATTCAATGTCTTCTAATATTAATCCTTTTTTACGTTGCTAGAGCTTGCTTATTTGCCTTATATGTGAGCCATTCTAGAGGCCGAGTGTCCTTTAAGGTAAAGCATAGGTCCCAAAATTTTTAATAAATTCGCACTAACCGAAAACTTATTTTTTTAACGTGTGCATGTTTTTTTGCTATCAGTCCGCATATTTGGTACAATTGACATTCACAAGGGCACTAAATACAAGAGCATTGGCAAATTCAATAATCAATAAAAAATCAAACAAAGTATATGTTCATTGTATAGTCGGCATGATTTAATTCGGATCGATGATATCAAAGTTCAGAAGATAATATACCACACAAAAAAGCAAACCATTTCCAGACAGGCAATTAGCACATGTAGACAATTATTTTTATATCCTTCAACTTACTATAATTAACTGCGGTGTCGGTCCCTGTTGTTGACGATCAGGTCCACGGCGGAAGAGGAAAACAAAAAGTATACACATGAGTTTTGTAGAAGGTAGTTGTACATATGAGAAAGTGGTGCTGACAGATTTAAAAAAAAATCATAAAAATAAATTCACACGTTGGGGAAATGTTAGTGCATTTAGAATTCAAAATCATTTACTACAATCTAAAAGATCGTCACACGAAGTTAGCTCAATAACGATGTAACAATTTTCATTGGTCACAATTACGAACATGTATATTTTAAATTTAATCAGACAGAATTTTCGGATACTTAGAACTGTGTGAAGAAGTTTTAATTAATCATTTAAGATTATTTATACATTTCAACGTAACAGATATACTATTATTTACTATTATTTATTATTTTATTTACTATTATTTCGATAATGCACATGATTATCGAAATAATAGTATAAAATAAAATCAAAATTAATAAATCAAATAATTTAAAAACTCGAGCCAAGTAATTTAGTACATCTTATAGAACAAAATACGTCGATTACCAAAGTACTATATAATTAATATTGGACCCAATTAAACGGTTGCAATCATTGTTGACAAAATGACGCACATCGGCCAAATGTGTGGTGCACTGAAGAGGCAAATATTTATCTACCAACACACGTAATTCCTGTGATATATACATACAATGCTACCTTCATAGCGTGCAGATGATGTACTAGTGGGTAGCTTTAAATATAGCTTATATATGTAATAATAAAAAGGGTACAAATAGATGAATATACTAGAATTTATTACAGTCGAATATAGCAGAGATATTTTAAAAGTGGTCTCCTTTATGCCCAAAATAAAGTACAAATAAAACCAACAGGCAATGGGCGCGCATGTGTCCATATCTGCCAACAGCAAATCGATTTTCATCGTATCTGATACAATTACAAATAACATTAAGGAATTGTAAATTTATACCTAAAAACTTTGCTAAAATACTTGTAGCTTACTGAAAAACGTACCTAGCATAAAATTTGTTATGGAGATTAATTCCATTTCTTACCCTTACACGATAATCAAACCAGTAACCATGCGCGCGCTTGTTAAAAAAGTAATAGGTATAAAAATAAGATACGATTTTTGTACAGAATTATTTACATTTTATTTTTAAATCCAAAGTACATTTCACGTAATATATTTTACTTTGGATAACCGTTAACAATCTAACTTGCACTTTGGTAGACCGAATAATATGACTTAACGATCCACCATTCTTCGCTCAACATAGAAGCTACGTATCGGTAATTAATAAATTAACTCTTACACGAAGAAATAACCTTGACTATACTGTAATTATATAATGCACGGATACAATTGACAACTCTATTCCCTTAGGATTACAGCAAGGAACTATGAAATATATTTAAATAACAAATCGCTTCATCGACTCATATGTGTTGCCAAATAAGGTTGCACCTCGGACATTAATGGATACTGTTGGAATGAGGTTTGAAATAAATGGTCTTTTGTTTTTATTGTGCAGTTCTTAGGAGACTGCACATAATTATTATAAACTAAATTGGTCACTCAAAGATTACAATTTCCTTTTGTAATTTAATTCCAATCTAAGGTTATTTTAACATAATCATATTGAAATATCTAGTTCTTACCGCTCCGGATCCTTTTGGTTTAGAAGCTGCGACATACGCTAAATATTGGATCACTTTCTTCGTGTTTTCCGTTTTGCCTGCGCCAGATTCACCAGTACATAAGATAGACTGGTCTTCGCGATCTGAAAAATGAGATAAAAGGAAAATTAAATTACAAGATCGTTTAGTTTTAATAAATAGTTACGTCGTAGACGAAAATAAAAAAAAGGCCTTGGGTCTTCATAAGAAATACGTTACACGAAAGTTTTTAAAAAACAAAAAACGTAGTTAATTAAAAAGGTGTGTGATTCACACACGATAGAAGTGAAACTTCATTTTAAAAGACATTTTCTATTTTATTTAAAGAGTGTGCAATATATATACATACGCACCGACATTTACTCTCTCTCTCTCTCTGGCTCACACAAAGAGGAGAGACCGATAATGTGCATTAAACGTTAAACGTTTAACATTTAACGTTTAACGCTTGGAAGTCACATAAGAAGTTTCACTTCAAAAATCGCAAATGCGATAAAGCAATTAATTTGTGATTTAGCGCTGATTTTAATTTTTAGGCTTCGTATATTGATCCATAAAGAGCTATTATTTTATCAAGACCTAAGGAAAAGGGCATTAATAAGAGAAAACAGAATTTTTAAGTTCTCCTAACAATTTATATTATACAATATTTATAGCCGAAAGATGGCGATAAGAGCTACTGATAACTCAGACAGAAGAAGTAGGTAAGGTCCGAAGCCGAACGCCTTTAACACTGTATGATAAACAAAGGCGTCCCTAGTCCTTGATTTGTTATGTACCGTGAATATTATCTGGGCGTTTCTTGTATCGAAGTTACAATACGGTTCATTAGTCGACTAGTCCTGTTATCATCTAACACTATAATGTTGTCACTTAATAATGTCGATATAATGTCGTAAAATAATTATAAAAACTCTTACATATTCAATGTTTTATCTCCATTGCTAAGTATTTTTATCGATCATATCAATTTCATTATGATGTCCAAATAAACAGACAATCATATCGAGAATGCAAAAATGATAAACTTTGAACTCGAATAAATTTGGTATATACTTGTAAAAAAAGAGATATGTATATTCTCCTTAGAAGTCTTCGAACCTTCGGCGACTGTGTTATACAATAGATGTGATTTAATTTCATCGCGTTACCATTCATAGAATAAATTAACCGTTTACAGAAGAGACTACTCGGGTGTTTTCACAATTCAATAATAATTCATCGACATATTTATAAATTGAATAGGTACAAGAGTAACATCACTAAACTAGTAGATAAGCGACCAGTTTAGAAACGGGTCGTTTGTCTAATTGTTCACTAATGGCTCACCGAACCGATACGACAATGAGTTATTAATGATGCGCCTGTTCTTGTAATACTTACTACTTTTGTTTTGTACCTTATCAAACTAGTTAGTATTGCCAAAGTAATTTTCACGAACGTTAATTTTAATTACATTTAATTTCTTTGAGAAAATATTTTTCCTAATAATCTTCCTGTAAATTTCATCAATAATACTTTCAATCTTTCTTAATTTTGACGACTAAAAGGTACATCACTGAATTTACATCGGTAAAAATAAAATCTTGTCTGTCATACTATTGGGTCACTCTTTTTATTAGTTTGTCTGAAGAAATTGCATCCTTAAGTAATGTTTCAGACTCATATAAACAAAAATCTTTAGAAGTTTTTAAGATAGAAACGTATGATAAGCCATTTTGATTTATAATGTGTATAAAGCTTACTATTTATAAAGTACTAGCTGTTACCCGCCAGCATCGTTGGGTATCTATACTAATATTATAAAGAGGAAAGATTTGATTGTTAGTTTGCATTGAATAGGCTCTGAAACTACTGGACCGTTTTGAAAAATTCTTTCACCATTAGAATCCTACATTATCCCTGGTGAACATAGGCGATAGAATAAATAGTTTGGGATCCGTATGAAAATTTATAATTATTGAATTTTTTGTTGAATACCCGTGCGAAGCCGGGGCGGTCCGCTAGTCAATAATAAAATGTAAACAAAAAGTGTCCTACATCCTCCTATTCCACGACACAATCGATGTATATGCTTAATTCCATTAGAATCCAACCAGCAGTTTAATAGTGACTTCAGGACAAACATTGAAATAAATATACTTTCGCATCTACATACATACATAAAAATATATATATTTTTGTTTGTCTGTTTATTTCAGTTAATCTCCGAAACGGTTAGACCGATTTTGACGTGGATTTCATTGGCAGCTAGTAATAAAAAACTGAGCCCGCGGCTCCCCTCGCGTGGACTACTAAAAATCATTTTTAGTTCTTGTGCGGAACTCTAATTATTTTTCTAAAATAAAAGTAGCCTAAGTTATTCCTTACAACATAAACTATCTGCCAGTGAAAGTCCCGTCAAAATTGGTCAAGCCGCTTCAGGGATTACCCGAAACAAACAGACAGAGAGACACGGACAAAAACAAAAAAAATGGGTTTTTTATTATATGTACCGTGTATACTTTCATATGCATATAGTAAAAAACCTGTTTGTTATTGTGACATTACAAACAGACATTTCAAATTTATTATAGATGTAGGCCAGCCGATTCATTGGACGATAAAAATATCCTATATCCCTAATCTACGACATAACCGACACCCATAGTTTCATACCCAATTTCGTGAAAATCAGTCCAGACTGATGACTGATGAACAAACATACTTTCATTTAAACCATACAATTAGATTAGGATTAGAATTGTTAAATCTAGTCTAACCTTGTAGCATTGAACGGTAGGCTGTGTCAGTGATTGCGAACACGTGTGGCGGTACCTCGTGCCGTTTTATACCCTTATACCTCTCCATTATCTTCTCCGTGTAAATCGGCAGCTTTTTATAAGGGTTCACCACCACGCAGAAGAGACCCGAGTACGTCTGCAAAAAAAGAAACGATTTCATTAATTTCAAACAAATAACTAAAATTTTTAAAGCTTGTTTTATTTTAGGAGTTATGTTTCGAAAATGGTAACGTTGATTTAAGGTGGTTGTTCTTTCCTTTGTAGAGCTTGGACAATACCGATTCGACAAAAACGAAATGTTATCCTAGTGCCAACAAGACATTCAGTTTGATCGCTAAAAATAAATGTTTTCCCGACGATATTATTATTTACCTAATATTGTTATTGGGCCAAAAAGTAACTTTTTGTCTATACCAGTGGTTTGTAACCTTTTTTGATACATGGACCACTTTGATCTTCTTGTTTTTAGCAAACTTACAAGGTGAGTCACTTTTCCGGACCATATATTGGACCACTGATAGGTAACCACTGATCTATACGATCTATATTATAAACCCCAATAGATTGCTATACTACACGACTCAAAGGAGGGTAATGTGTTTATCAGCATATATATGTTTGTTCCTTTGTGGCGCTCTAGAGACCAAACGCGTGGGCCGATTTTGATGATTATTACGTCAATCGAATTGCCATAATTTTGCGAGTATCACTAAAGACATGACAGTAATCAAAATTCAATATGGCGACAACCAGACGCCATATTGTGAAAAAGTTATAACAGCTAACAGTTTGGTACATAGGTAATTAATTGTTCAGGATATCGTAATTCTAAATTAAATTATTTTTGGATTTGATAGCTAAACGCTAAGACCCTAAGTAGCCGAGCAATTAACCTTGAATGTCAAGCAATCTCGCAAACTGTATGCAAGTACGAGAACAACGATAGGCTGTTGAAGTTGCCGATGTTGACGGCGGCACTGTTGACAGTTGGACGAATAAATTTAACACGGGCGAAACCGTGGGGCACAGCTAGTTATTAATAAGATGCAATAATACAGCGTAATATATAACTCCTGTTTATCACTGGACAGTAAAGATGATGTCAACATTGATCTGAGAACTCCTCGTAACTCGTGAAGTAACTAAATACTTGTTATCGATCTTTGTCAATATTGGTTTTACTTTGAAACAGTCTAGACGGCCAAACTAATTATCCAATTAGAAAGTCCCACTTCATATGATTTAGAAGCGTATAATAAGATTGATGATACGTGAACAGTTAAGGGTAATTGGATACGGGTCGTGTTTGATGGTCGATCGGTCATAACACGAGTAGGTATGACAACGCGTAGACGGATTGCTTGATAACTATGAAGAGGACAATGTGACGTCACTACTTTGTTAACACATTAAGTACAATATACACTGTATAGATTTTATCCATCATCTCAATTAGACGTTCATTTGTAAGTTAATACGAAGTCATAGGAAGTTTAGATACAGGTGTGCCCCCGCATTAGGACAACAAAGAAATATTTTGTTAAAAAAATTTAGGTTATAAAGTACCTACATACGAGTATATCATTAAGCAATCGGTGAACTATATAAGATTTCACAGAGAAATATACAAGATTTTATGGATCGGTTATCAGTATAGTTGAATACTGAAACAAATTGTATATAAAATAGCAAAGAAAATGTAGAACTATTATTATCAATGTTGCTACGACGTCGGCGAAGAGGCATTTCTGCAGGCTGGCATGACGGCGAACACTTCGAATGGTATTTGTCACATGTTGTCGCCGATGTTTCTAGACTACACCGTACCTTCCATCTACTACTGCCTAGTTATTTTACCAAACTACAATTAAAAATATACTTATATGTAAAGAGGCGTCTATTAGATTAAGATTAGAAAACCTTTAAACAGTCTCTATATGAAAACTGTGATGTGTCTCAGGAAGAACTGATGACTAGCACAGTAAAATATACTCAAACACCAGTAACCGACGAGAAAGTACATTCCATCGACAATACCTACGTCACGCACATGTATTATAAAAGAACTAACTGATTGGAGATACAAGATCTGATACCAAAACCTTACTCACCGAAAGAGTTACTACATGTTTTTTTACTTTATGTATCGCGTTCGTGATCTGCATAAACGAACAAAAGTATTTAGCGAAACACCCACGAGATCTTCATAATAACAAATATTATATCATCAAGCCAATGTTTATATAGAACAAAATACGCCTTGACCTAGACATCTTTAATTTGTATTGGACTACAGCCAGAACAAAATATAAACTCAAACCCGGTTGACATAACACCGATATGTCATAATTTTATTACATTATTTACTAACTGTAAAGGTAGCTTTGGTTTGGGTTTTGTCGCAAACAAAGTCGTTTCTCTGTTAACTGAGGCAATAAAATTATCGATCAAATAAATGTTAAATAAAAGAAATGTTTCATCATTACAGTTTTCCTGGTGGAAATAGGAAAAGACATATATGATAAATGAAATTATATCTAAAGAACGCACTCGTAAATTTGAAACAACCTGATTCGAATCTCTAATGATCTGGGAAGAAGACTTTCCTTCATAATACGTTACATAAAATTTAAAATAATGCTATGTAATTGTACGATCTACGGAGGAAGACATATAGTATTATTTCCTCAAAATAACGAACTTTTGAAGAAATATAAATGTTCCTGTGTGAACATTGGCTAAGACGCGTGACCTTGAATACCACAAATCGCGCTCCACCAACCTCTTGTACACTATAAACATTACGCTTTATTGACCAATAAAGTGTGAGCCCCCTGGAACAGCATTACATAAAAAAAAAAAAATATGTGAAAAACGTCATATGGCAGAAATACGCAATTACAAAATTTAATTTGTAATTTAATAATAAACATTTAATAAAAAAAAAATAATTTACGCAAATAAATAATTAAATTATCATAGACGAAATTAATCAAGCCTCATAGCAAACAAAAAAAGAACAAAGAGCAAATTATGCAGTCGACGACAAGATTCATTCCCGGCAGAAAACGAGATAGAAAACAACAGTGTACGCATCCGTCCGTTGATAGACCAACAAGAACTTAGAAACGGTGTGAATCACACGCACAACAATCGAATACATCCGCAAACTCTACATAGATTTATCACACTATAATATGTATTTTACACACACAAATGAGATGTATCTATCTAAATAAACAAAATGCAATGATTGTTAAATTACTCGCTCTATTCCGTAATGAAAAAGTGGGCACCAAAATTAATTTGTCCTATAATGAGATTGTACTTGAAATTCCTTTGGGCGACGAGGTTCTTTATGTTATATGAAAATTTCGAAACCTCTTTCATCGATAACATTTATGGTAAGCAAAAATACAGATTTATTATCCCTTGCAAGATAAGAATACATTATGACGAATAAGCCCAGTAGACCATATTATTTTTAATAACAAAACTAAATTCAGTCCACCCACATGTAAGTAATCACCCAAAAAGGATTGCTATTTCTAAGGACTGAGTCTTGAGGATGTCTCATATGGACAGTACGTGTTGTGTGCACAGTATTGCTCGCCTGATTAAAACTCGCTTACTATCTACCACCTTCGAAATCTGCTTAAACAATCACATAAAATGAATTATAGGCATTTTACCGCAACTTCGTCAGCGTATTTGTTTTTCGTACTGCCCATCTTTAAGAAGTGCCAGGCTGCCACCACTACGGTAAATTTCTATGCGATCGGTTGTAAAGTTTAGTCTGGAAAAGGTAGCGAACAGACAGACTGACAGTGTTACTTTTGCATTTATAATATATTTATTTATTTATTACATTCATAAGTGTACAATTGGAGTATGTAATGCAAAAAGTATTCTCTAACAGTTTTCCAGGGGTGCAGGAAACAAGTGTATGCAGGTTGTAAACAATGTTTAGTAAACAAGATCTAGTAGATATTCAACTGCTCCTAGTAGAACCTAAGTAGCGAATGCATGAAGGAATCCCGAGAGTTGACTAATTGGATGTTTACAGGAAGCGAATTCTACAGCCGTGCTGCTGTTACAGCGTAAGATCGGTCGCGAAAATCAGTATGGCGACTTGGTATACTGAGAATTAATGAATCAGAAGATCTTAGCTATATATTGTGCGTATTGAATTTTGTTATTATATAAAACAAATATTAATAATCACAATATAATATTTCTTACATAAATGAATATACTAAGTTTAAATATCGTGAATTATTTATATGAAGACTTAGAATTCTAGGTCACGTGGAGATGGCACCGAACTAGTAAATCGCAAGCAACCAATTATAATTAAATTACTAATTGTAACTTCTTACTAATTTGTGTAATAAATTTACAAAATGATATGAACTGGGCATTTATTGATATTCGCTGTCAACGATGTTGTTACGATTTTGTCGGGTTTTTGAAGTGAAACTTCTTATGCGACTTCCAAGCGGTAAACGTTTAACGCACCTTATCGGTCTCTCCTCTTTGTGTGAGCCAGATCGAGAGAGCAATATATTATCGGTCTCTCATCTTTGTGTGAGCCAGAGCTAGAGAGTAAATGTCGGTGTGTATATGTACCTATATTGCACACTGTTTAAATAAAATAGAAAATTTCTTTTAAAATGAAGTTTCACTTCTATCGTATGTGAATCGCACACACACCTTTTTATTATATTTTTATTGTTATTTGGGTCGTAAATTCGTGGGTAGTAGTTTAAGGGGAACTGACAGAACTGTACCTGATGGTAAGAACAATTTAATCAAAACCAAGGCGATCACCGAGAGATCGGCCATCAATCACCCGTCGATACCGATGTAATACCGACCTTCAGAGCTTTTGCCAGTTGGATACAATGACTGATTCCGAAAAGGAAAAAACCGAAAGAGAGTCACTCTGACGGATTTATCACCATTTGCATGTTGGTCGAGACCTAGTCGAATACAGATACTGTATCACCAATATCACCCATGCTCAATTACTGGATATACACCGGTTGATAGCGAATACACTTTCGCGGGTGATATACCTGGGGGGTATATATTGGTCGCGATCCACTGGAACACCATTATCGTGTCCTACCCCATCCAGCTCAATGGATCCGGACAGATCAATCGATTAGTTTGATGCAACTGGATGCAGTCGCAATTTTTAAATCTTATGCATTTAAGAATATTAAAATGTAGTTTTCGTCAAGTAAACGTATATAGGATAGACATGTCACGTTAGGAAAAGTTGTATATGTGTCGGCGAGATTAAAGCGGAATGATAACATATCAGCGCTTACCGATAAGCGAACTAATGATAAAATCAATTTACGAGTTGACCCCACACATCGCGAGCTCTATCTATCAAGCATTATGTTATTCGATTGACATTTGACCTATCGATTTATGTAAACATTCATTATTATACTTAATTAACTTCATCAGTTATCATAGTTTTCAGTCTTGAAAGAGTGAGAGCCATGGTCCACATATAAAAGACATTAATGTGATGTCAAATAGTCTTAATGTAGTCAAATCTATAAGCATAGATCGAAGCGAATATGGCTTAGTGATAGCGTGTTGATGATGTGAGTTCGAATCCCTGCAATGAGTATTAGTTTTAGGTGAAGGAATACCCGCGTGGCTAGCTACCACGCGAAGAATCTTTAAAGTGTGTTCCGGCTGCTGCACTCAAGGTTAGGAAGAAGAAGACCTTAACCGTTAAAAAAAGGACGAGTAAGTTGAAATCGTGTTCGCGCACCTCATACACGTCTCTTTTATTCCAAACTCCACCATCGCACCACAGTATTTGTGTTTATGCATAACGCAAGGTCTCGGATAACGACATAGCTGAATTACGAAGACGAATTGTTCGTTATGTCGCTAAATACAGATAATTATTTCTCCAAGTTTCAATATACATAACATACTTCTCTGGGATGCAGAAGATCTTGAGGACTACCACCTAACAATTGGTGTTTTCCACCGTAAAGCTATCGCCTTAACTTGCGCATAAACTGTGCGAAGATAAACGACATAGAATGGCAACTGATGTGAATCATGATTTTATGTCTCTCTATTTTTATATAACTCCATGAACAACTATTACAGAATATTTGTTTAAAACATACCGAAATAAATTACAAATACAATAATATAAATGTTTATCTTAACAAATAAGTGGGTGACATTACCTGAAAATAACTTTTTTTATCATTTAAGTACCGGAAACAGGGAGTCGTTTAGATTATAAAAATTCCAGCAGGTCGACTCGTTAATATGCAAAAGTGTACTGAAACTCTTATCATAGTACTTATACACTTAAATGAAAACACACGTTGTTAGGTATTTTTAAAGAATAACTACAAAGTAACAAATAATAATGATAGTTTATTTTAAGATGAAATAAATTTCACAATTTAATTGCTACTTTAGTTTTTTTTAATTATTTTTCTTCTGGCGCGTTTAGTGGTGGGTAAACTTGCGAGCTGTGCGCGCATCGTGTGACGGTAGTGCGATATTTATTTCTACACAATAAAATAAAAAAGCCCAGTAAATTGGTTTTACGATATTATCATTGATGGCTAATTTTATCATATCGCACTACCGTCACAGGATGTGTGCGCAGCTCGCAATTTTACCCACTACAAAACGCTATAATTATAACGCAAATAAGTATAACTTCAACACTTCAAGCGTAACGTGAAGAGATATTTATGCGGCGGGGGCCGCCGATGAAGTTCGATCTCTCGGTGGTCGCCGTTGTATTTGGATTGTACTTTCCGTACCATCAGGGACAGTACAGTGACGAGCTATTATAAAAAAAAACTTTGAAGTGACCATGGTCTACGGTCGGAAAGTGAATTAATTTCCAACCACATGGCGCGGTCGCGTTACGATCAATTGTGATGGAACAGTGTCGCAATTCGCAACCCAATCAGTGCCGCACTTGGAAGCTACAAAAAATCAAACGGCACAGTTTCCACGCGTCGCGTTCCCTTATTTGGCCACTGCCCAACTATTACCTTATATAGTACTCGTTTCATAATGTTAGTCGATACAAGTTAGGCAACACCCTGAGCTTATACAAATAATACAATGGTATTTATTTGTATTTGCACCTCTGCAACACCCATCTTATAACCACTTCTGTAACTGACACTGTTTAGAGAAGAAATGGTGCAATGATTTCAATAGCAAAAAACTAATGACTTTCAACAAAAACATTGCAAAGCTGATTTTTACTTCCGATCAATGGTTTAGACCAGGGGTGCTCTAACAGTAGATCGGGAGAACTTTCCAAGTCGATCGCTCGAATGTCTGAGGAGTTTAATTTACCTAAGTTTTGCGGCCGCTAATCATATCCAAGCCAAATATTATCCAAAATGCTATAATTGCTGATAAATTTTCGATAGACGTGTCAACATTTTTATAATAGAAAATAATGAAATCTATAAGAAATATCTAATTTGTTTAACGGACACCTGTCATCCTCCTTGTAGTTCGCACTCGGTAATTTCGTACCGCCATATAAAAATTCAACATCGTACAAAAACAAATTTTGTTTTGCGAGTTCATATCTTCATTTTGATAGATAAGTCATTTCATAAACATCTGTTTTTCTTTCATATCTCCCATATTGGCAGAATTTTCTACATAAACACGCTGCTATTATAGAAAAAAGAAAAAGAGGTAGTAAGTCGGCAGTCTATCACTTGCTAGCACTCGACAAAAAGCTGCAAAAAACCGTCGACACTAAAAAGTTAAGACCATATAATAACTTAAAGCCGGTAAGTGATTAAAGGCATGCAAATGACTGAACCGCGGCTACACAATAGAAAGGTCACCACCGTACACGTTCGGCGTAACGTCCGCGTCTCTGACTCACAACATTGCGATCCGATGACCGTTTGTGATGTGTGGCCACTTTTACTCGAACGCTTTCAACGTTTCCGAGAAACGGGCTATTTCATGAACTCGATCCTTAGGAATCCGCTACTATTCATATTTTACAATTATAACATGTTTTTATAATATTCAAATTATGCATTTTTCTACATTGAGAGTCCGGTCTTGTTTCTGACAGCATCTTTTAGCATTCCACTATCCTTAAAACGTGACATGAAGATTTGGTAGAGTTTTTTTCGTTTTTTTAGTGGTAGGGTGTATGTAACCGACTGGGTCGTGAACATCATACACATGGTGATAAATCCACAGGCGTGACTCTCTTTAAGTTTCTTCCGTTTCGGGATTAAACCGATCAACCCCGCCATGTTAATTAATGATTAATTCCGATAAATTGGTACTCAACCTGGACCACTTTGATTTAGAACGAAGAATTCAAGAATTAATTCAAGAAAAATAAACTGTGTCAATGTAAAAATAAACTTGAATTGATACTTTTAAAATATTTGACCACTTGCTCTTACAACCATCCGCACTCACCACTACATACCAGTGCGCCCGCCTTATAAGGAATTAACAATTTAAAACGAATAAAATTTTATATTTTCCCGAAGCATGTTTTAGCTGGTGGCCCGCGGACCGCCACTGCTCTAAACCGATAGCATCAAATTTGGTATACAGCTAGCCAGGGAACCGGGTGAAGGACATGGTACGAAAAACACGTTGACAAAGTCGCGGGAAGGCGTTAATATTCATATACTAACACATTTCCCTACTGACAAGTGGTTTTCAGCTCCCTAGCCCGTGGCCCCAACTAATAACGTACGAAAGTCACGATCAGTCTTAATGAATGACAAACGAACAATAGATCGTTAAAAATTAAAAGTTTGATGAATGAACCGCGAAGGGCAGGGGACGGTCAGCGCGATGTTTTCATGCAGTTCAGATAAGATGTTCAGTCTTAGCGTGACTTTCGTACTCTCGAGACCCTCGGCAACTGAACATACAGTGGCTAATTTCGAGATATGATAACTCAAAAGAGAGTCAAAACGGCTAATTTATCACTAAATGCACGATGCACCGCCTGGTTACAGGACATACAAGGTGTAATTCCCGAACACGACACGCGAAAGCGTACCACTATGGCGATCCAGTCGGACACTGTTATCGTGTCCTACCACTCATCAAAAAGGTTATTAAAACATACGTTTAGTATCATTGTATCGACCGATATAGATACGAGTTCGATCACGTGACAACTCAGCGAGTCTATCTCGATCTCTTGATAATTATTATTCACGTTAAAGCAAATCATCTGTACGTGTGAAGTGCTCAGTTAAAAAATGCAATAAATATACATTTCAAGAATACTTCCAATGGCATTAAATTCAAATTTGTATTCTATAAACGTTATTTCCTCAGCGAGTCGAGCGAGCGACCGCGCACATCATACATGCCCACGATTGAGTCACGGTACAGTGTTATAGAGCACTAGTGATAAGCCATACTGGACAAAATAAATATCGATATTTGTATATGGATCGATATCGGTATCATAATATCAATGTCCGACAAATAGCATGTCGAAATTCGATATTATTTATAAAATTAGGAACATAATCATTTATAAAGCTAGAGTTTGTTTGTTTGTTTTATTTAACACGCTAAGCTCGGAAATACCAGTCGTATTCGAAAAAAATATTTTTGTGTATGATAGATAATATAAATTTAACACGCGTGTAACCGTGGAGCACAGCTAGTTACAAATAAAATTGATTCATAATACTCAGTATAAAAACTTACGTTATTTTAATCTGATTTCAAACACACCGATGTAAGATCTATATTGTAAATTAATCTTCCCCTATGCGTTCCGAAACCATTCATCCGATTGCGATGAAACTTTGCCGAGATGTCGTCCGCTCGCCGGTTAAGTGTCGGTATTAGTACAACCACTGCACGATAAACGGAACGCGAATCAATTCATTTAAGAAGACATCATGAACTAAGTTTCCAGTTCAACGTACGAAATAAAAGTTGGGGTTTTTATATTACATTAGCTGGATACGCATTGTTCTGCCATTTTGAGTTGTCAATAACTCGACCACCTATTACGTTCAGGGATACCATAAAAATCTATTTCATTAAAAAAACATTTCAATCTACAAACTTGCATGGTCAAACGGTGTTAAAGTTCATCAATCTCATATATATAAACATCCATTTTTAATTTTTATATATAATGTATAGATATCGATATTTATCTATAATTATTGATCACCTCTAAGGTGCGCTTGCTCATCTGTACAAACATAAGGCAAGGCCGCGCGAGGCCGCCTTTTAATTACTGCACTAGCTAAATGTACATATATGAAAACAAGTAAGCATTCATTTGTTAGGCTCCAGTTGCTATAGGTAGTTGCCGTGAGGCTTTGTTCTCTCTAATACGCAAAGCGTATCAAACATAAGGTAGAAATAAACCGATTATAGCCTATACCTTTGTTTGACGGAAGAAAACGTCTACAAGGAAGGATGTGTAGTTAAGCTGATGTATAATATTAATCGTCTGTACATCATTGGCCTAGAATCTAGTATATCCTATTATCCACACAATATTTAAGTTTATTATAAATCTGATTGTGAGGGGTATATGCATTAATCTATACATATATTAACATTGAAGTGTCTGTTTGTAGTGTCTTTAAAATTTTTGTCTGTCTGTCAGTTCCGAATAATCTCCGAAACGGTTGGACCGATTTTGACGGGACTTTCACTGGCAGATAGCTGACGTTATAGGGCATAACTTAGGCTACTTTGATTTTAGAAAAATAATTAGGGTTCCGCACAAAAAATAAAGTACATTTTTTAGTAGTCAATGCGAGCGGAGCTGCGGGCACAGCCAGTTTAAAAATAAAGTCACAGTAACGGATTTATCACAATGTGCATAGTGGTAGCGACCCGGTTGGATATAGATCCCTACCAGCCCGCTTTATAGCTGGATACTCACCGGCTGTTCCAGGAACGCGACATGTCTAAACTAATTGAGAGTGTTACATTTGATGCTATGGTGGTCGCGATTCAGTCGTCGTCAATACTTGAAGAAGAATATTTTATCTTAATGATTTATAAATTATGGGACCAGATATAAAATAGTAAGAGATAACCGAAACCACCACTATTGTCCTCCTCTCTTTCTCTCTATCTATAAATATATTCAAAACAAAATATTGTTTGGCAAATCATTATTATAACATCAAGCACCACAAATAACTCGGTTCTATCAAAACAGCCGTTGACGATATAAATCCATATCTAATAATATACGTATATATGTAAACGATTAGTTCTTATTTTTAATGTGATAAAGTAAAAAATCACTTCGGACAACTTTAAATAGAGCATGAGTCACACATGATGTTATGGAGAACTGGCCGTTATGAGTATACGTGACTTGTGAACTTTGCCGTATATGGTAATAGTGTTGTTTTGATATCGCGTACCGTTTCTATTATAGGAGAAAATTTACAGACACAACAAAGAGTCGTTGTATAGCTTACACCACCAGATTTGATATAATTTGGATCGCTTTTAGGTGCAGTTTTTGTCCTTAACGCCGGCTCTTCTTAGATTTCTTCGCCAAGCCAATCTATCTTGGGTTCTAAATTCTGGCAATTGAGCTCGCTTCAAGTATCTCTTTGAAACTTGATCACCGCATGTCGATGGCGGTCGGCGTCTACCCCACCTTTATCTAGCAGGTTTACATGCAAGAGTGTATGAGGATTTCAAGAGTCACCTGGTGTTCTGTAGCGTTGCAACATTTTATGCCCGTGATCGTATTACTAATAATAAATGATGCAAGATCCGTTATAATACGTCATCAGCAGAAAGAAGTACACGACTTATATCTTTGCTTCATTTACAAGTGAAAAACAACCACAGCAAAACATCAATCGCATGAAAACGAAATGTATTCGTTCATAGATTTCCATTTGTAATGTTGTTAGCACCGGGTTCCCTCGTCATCAATTACACAAACCAGTTGCAGCTACGGCTAGCAAGTACACGATAATTGTTTGTTCAAATCCACTTGACAAATACGGTGACTACTATTACATTATGGAATAAATTAATACAGATTTGTTGTGCAGTTTTCTGAAACCCACCAATAATCAATTCATCGGAATTTACTATTTTCTTATACAGGTTGCAAGACTTAAAGACATCATATTGGCTTCATTAGTGTGAGTATTGGGCAATTTGATAGCCCTATTTATAAAAGGCTTATTTTATTTTGCATTAAAAGGAAAATACAGCTAATAGAAACAACAGTAAAAATTGGCCAATAGTAAAAAGATGACCTACTACAAGTTTTCAAAAACTGAAATAGATAGAGTAATGAAATTCAACTACAAAGAGAGAATAATAAAATCAATAAAAACAAAAACTCTAATTACAGAACAGACTCTGCTTAAACCAATTATTAGAGAAGATACACTAAGTAGTGCTTAAGTAAAGCAATGCATATATATAGGGAATTAAATTTCCTGGCTCGCTTGGAGTATAAACGTTTTCTATATGTAATCTTCTTATAGCTCTGTTCAATATAATACCTTTGCCTCTGCTTAGCGACCTTGTATCTGCTTCAAGTATTCAAGCCAATCCTTCGTTCAACTGGTTCAAATGATCGCTATTGAACATTCATACGTGAAGGTTGTTTGATATCTATTTCGATGTTTGTTTTAAATCACGTAATGGCAAACGTTCTAACCGGTGGTAAAAAGCGAGAATATTTGATGCAATGTTGTTTGCTCTTCCGATTTAGGTGATGCGTGGGCGATGAACTATTGTTGTACTGGACGCGTTGATTTACAATCTCAAGATAGCATTGTTCCAAACTAATGTTTATGGCAAATTTATATATAGAAATCCTTCATCAATCAAGGTTTAGATCATTATAATACTGAAACGGCTGTTATATAGAAGATTCGAGGTATCAAATATCTTGATTGAAGGCACTGATGGCTTATAATGTGCTTACGATTGGTACAAACGATGATTAGTGTTCAGAGTAAAGTTTTGAGTTGAAATACTACTGGATGTGTTATTAATTATTACAAGTACAAAATACGCGATTACATCATCTGCTAACTAATATAACAGGTGACGAACTATTTACCCTCGCATTTGCTACAATATAGGCTGATGTTGAGTGAGCATATGAGAAGCAATGATGGCTCAGTAGTAGCGTGTACGACTTCGCGTCGATTGACGTAAGTTCGATTCCCTGTAATGAGCCTGAGCTTTCGGTGAAGGAAAACATCGTGAGGAAACCATAGCATGGTGGTAGGGATTTTTCTAATACCCGCCTGGCTAGCTACCAACCTCAAGTTGAAAATCTTTCGCCAAGAACTTATAGGTGTGTTCCGGCAGTCTACCGCTAGGTTTAGCGTGTTATCATCTTGGGCCACATCGACACTTAACATCAGGTGAGATTGTGGCCACAACGCCAAAATTATAACGATAAAAAAGATTGTAACACGCTAAGAATGATAACGCTTAAATATACGAATAAAGCGTTCTTTGAAACAATAAGAGGACATTGATAATTTCACCAGTATCGCGGCGCGACGTCCGCGTCCCAGTGCCACGGTGCGCACACGCCGCCGGTCGTTCAACCAAACGCGCAGGATGCAGCAGGCTCGTTTCGCGTATCGCATCGCATCCGTTGATATAGTCCAATCGCTAGTTTAATTGTTCGGACGCGGAAACGGTACGAAAACTATCACAACCAAGACCACTGATGAGTTTCTATACATTTTACATTATCACTAGCTGTGCCCTACGGTTTTACCCATATTAAATTTATTCGACAAACTCTCTACCACCCGTTGTTCTCATTTCGCGTACTTACGTGCAGCGTGACATATTGCTTGACGTATATGGTTACTGCTCCGCTCCTTAGGAAAGTAGCGTGAAGTTATTCCTTCTTCAATAAATAGGCTTTTATATAATCTGACTGGTAGTCCCGGAGACTAGTACAGATTAGGATTTAAAAAAAAATTAACAACTCTACTACACACAGCTTTGTACAGCACAGTCGACGTCTAGTTAATATTATTTCATTTTAAAAGCTTAAATATTTATATCCGCGTAAGTACAAGAAAACTTGAAGGGAACCACGGAAATACATAGCCTAGATAGTCAGCCGTAATATATGTAGTCGGAAGACACATAATAAGAAGTGGATTAGCACTCTCAAGTAGCAAGAGAAGTATTAGAAGAACAAGAAGTGTTATGAGATGCGGAGTAATTTCTGTTTGGTAAGTAAATACACAAAAAATCAATGAAATTCAACATTAAATTCCTTCACCGAAAGCCCAGGCTCGTTATGGGATTCAAATTCACGTACTCGAAGTAATATATGATCTTATATAGTTTACGGGTAGTAGTTAACGTCTGCGTTGATCGAACAATGTCTCGGCAGACAGACAGAGCTCGAGGATCTTTCTCCCCCAAAGTTCAAATTGGTAATCTCCGATCAGACGGCACGGGGCCCGAAGGGCGTTGCACCTGACTCGGGGAAACAGGCGGCGTGTCGCGGGGGAGAGGGTTTCGTGGTGTCTCGACGGGGGAGAGTGACGGCCACCTGTCGACCTTATAGCCCGAAAAAACATTACGAACTTGTCGTACTCATTTACTATAAAATTAGATATTGGTTACTTTCATTTTACGGAAAAAAACCGACAGTTATCTAAGCCCCAGAAAGAGAACTGCACCACTAAAGCAAGTGCAAAACGTCACAAACCAAGATGTTCGCAATGTCATTCATATCTTTTCCATACTGTGAAGCCTTGGAACCGTCTCTCGACCAGTGTTCGCTCCTTCCAACGACATTCGCGATGAAAAATAGTTCTCTCGTTGGTCGTCATTTAGAATAAAACAAGCCTATTCTCGACTTGACCTGAACCATAGTGACTTTTTAAAACTTATAAATTACATCATTGCGATAGAGGTAGGGCACAGAGAAATGTCTTTATCAATTTATTGCTACTTGGGGCAGTCCGATTGATGAAATACCTACTACACCTTACAGAAGATCGCAGCCAAAGAACCTTTTGGTGTGTTCTTGCGGCGAGTAAGGTTTCCAGAGCTCGTTCGGGAAGGGGGGGTTTAGATGGGTAAGACGCTAGTGATTTGCATTTTTGGTATTACAAGCTTCGAGTCTACGATAACCGCTTACCATCAGGCGGGCCGTATACTTGTTTGCCAACGTAGTTGTATAAAGAGAGAGACCACATAGAAACACGGTTCCTTTTAAATCTCCTGCCGTAAAACTGCCTCATAACGAATCAGTTTAGTAAAACATTAAAGATTTATTATAACATTACTTTTGGTAATAACGTTGAACAGTTAAACGTTATAGAGTACTTTACCCGATATTTGAAGCCTTGCATCAAATACAGATTAAAATGCTGGTTTCGCAGACAGGCGGCGCGGCGCGGGCGGCGGCGCGGTGTCGCGAGCCAATTTTCCGGTCTGTCGCTGAACCGGTCCGCCGCGCCGCGCCCATGCTGTACCTATAGGCCCTTTACCATCTTTATCTTGTTTCTAAATGGTATTTCTTATCACATGTTTATTGCACTCGTATTGTTGCACATTCTAAACTAATTACGGTTGCATAACTATTCATATTCCTATGCATTCCTAAACCGTTCATCTAATTGCGATGAAGCTTTGGCGGGTTATTGTGCAGACGCCCATGAATATATTTGCATTAGTACAACCCGTTTACAAAAGATGGCATGCAAGTCGTTTCATTTTCAAGACAACATTTCGTCCAAAAAATTGTTGATAACACACATATTTTAGTAGCTCCAACTCTACTCCAACTAACTTCATCATGTCGCACTACAGATACGCGCGCAGCTCTCAATTTTACCCTTTACTTAACGCGCCAAAAGAAGTAGAACTTAAAAAAATATGACTGTTCTGTGTCCTACTCCATTTTATACACGGATTTTCATTCTAAGCTCTCTAAAATGGTTCCTGTTCTTATTAATTATTTTTTATTTCGACATTTCCCATGAGTCATGTGTTCAGTGTAACTCCGTAGACGTAGGTTTCAAGTGCGTGACGCACCGGACACAGCGACGCTCAGGCCGCGTACTTCGGCTCCTTTTAATTATTATATTGTGTATTACAACTAATTTATTTTAAGCTATAAGCCGTATTTACCAATTTTCAATAAAAAAATAAGCGAATACCACTCACTACATGCGCAAAGTATTTTTTTTTTAGTTAAAAAAACATTTTGATTTGGTTGTAAATAATTTTTGAAACAGAAATCTGCAATTTGCAAGTAGTACAATTAATATATACTAGCTGCGCCGGCGGCTCCGCTCACGTGAACTACAAAATGCCGTCGGTCGAGCGCACGCGTGAACTTGCTTGCCCACGCTCAAAATACGGAAGACAAAAATGTTTATTGTGGGTGATCCTTAGAAGATAGATATAGGCTCTAGTTGACTTTTTTGTAGGTCTTTTTAAGATCTACAATGATGTAGAACATTAAATTTGATATACCTTGTATGGTTTACTAAGCGTACGCCATTTAAGCGCCCCAAATGCGTCTTTTTAATTCACCATTATCGTCACTGCTTATTTCATATGTTACTTTATCTTACAAAATATATTCTATAATCTGGCCAGATAACACAGCTATGAATTAAAATAAAAAATATTTGAATCTGATAAACGGTTTTAGCGTAAAAAGAACATAAACGGACAGACAGACAGACAGAGATTGAGTTTTATAATTATTAATTTTTAAATATAATTTATTTATTATTGAAAATGTTATTATGTAAATTGTAAGTGAATTAATTAAGCCACATACTTCTAAGTTATTTGAGGGAAACATATAATAACTTGAACAATAATATATCCATCCAATCGCGAAATATTAACTCATTTTATAATAATGTATTCAAATATTACACAAAACAATAGAATGTCTAAAAAGTCTTCCACGTGTCAGGTGAAAACGATCACCTTAACGATTGTTCACACGAATCCGTGCTATCGTCACTACTCTTTGTTTTGATTCATGATAGAAACAAGGTACCTAGAAATAAGAAAATTCAGGCACTAAGTACAACCTCATACCAGAGATATCCTGTTGGTTTTGGATGTAGATCCTCTCTGCGGTACATTGCTGCTTTGTAAAGAAATATTATTAACCCTATGTACAATCATAGACAGGACACCGAAAACAATATCGTAATCCACGTAGGTACGGTTGTCTAATGACAGCTGTTCGTGTAGTCTATTGAATGCTTTTCCTCGTGCCTTTGTTATTTTTAACACACTTCTATGTCCATGGATTACGATTGAAAAACCGAAAAAACAACTTATTTCAGATCTGATTAGTTAATTGATGAATATTGAATCATAGTCCATGCGATATTTTCTACATATAACTTTTGTTTATAGTAATCGTATATAGGAATTCGCAATACACAAGCAGGGTATTTTGTATATTTACATTAGTTACAATATAATTAACTAGCTGTTCTCCACGGTTTCGCCCGTGTTAAGTTTGGTCGACCAACTCACTGTCTCTACCGCGCCCCCGAAAATGCATTACATGTAGCCTACCGTTGTTCTAAATTCTCGTTTCTTTTACTTGTCTACAGCTTGCCAGATTGCTTAACGTTTATGGTTACTGCGCCGCTCCTTAGGGTCGTGGCGTGAAGTTATATAAACTATAACCTTCCTCAATAAATAGACTATCAAAAGCGTAAAGAATTTTTCAAATCCGACTGGTAGTTCCAGAGATAAGCGCATTCAAACAAACAAGCAATGAATTACTTGACGTTTATGATATTGGTATAGATTACATTTCAAAGAAACGAACAACGGCATGCATGTTCCCCGCAGAACCATTATCATCGGCAAACGTGCTGTTATGTTATCTCATAATACATAGGTGGGCCACAGGCCACAGCGCGACGGCCTCGGCCGCGGTAGCGCATCGCATCGACCAGATGACGCACGCGTCAATTATCCGTGTATCATTTGGGTCAACACACAGTCGAACACCTTCGCTTTGACTCATCACACACCGCCAGCCGTTACTAAAACATTTCTGTTGTTGCTATAGAATTAAGAAATGTTTTTTATTCATTGCTGTACAATAGGCCCGTATGGTAAGATGTAGCGAAGGTTGCTCCGACCCGAAATATCAATTATTAGCTTTCAGTGTACAAGAATTCATTTAAATCGCGATAATTCTCATTTCCAGTTGAATCCGGAAATACAAACAGACAGACAGATAAAAGCTATTTTAATGTCATATTTAAAATCAGTGTCCTTTATAATATAAATATCCTATCGGAAAATTTCGAAAAAAATAAGACAGTTCTACATATTTATTAATATAGATGTAGAAAATTAATTGTATAGTATCGTATATGGACTTTTATAGTGCACTAGATAAGCTGTACCGTACCGAATAAGTGGAAAACAAGTAAAGAAAACAAGTTTGTCTAAACTTCAAATAAATGAAACTTGCAGGTCGGCATGACAGCGATGACTGCCGATGGATCGCCGGTATTTTGGTGGTCGTCGTTGGTTTTTGACTGTATAGTATTGTACTTGCTATCAGACACAGTGTCGTGACTATGCCGTGCTACTATAAAAAAAAGTTTAATTTTACATACTAACAAATTTAGTTCCATTGCTTTGTTGAGAACATTGCTAACAGATGTACTCATACGAAGTTCTCAGAGCAGACCCCCTGCATAGAATATTATTTATAATTAAGAAGTCGGTAATCATGTGCAAAACCAATCGTCACAGTATCGTATCTCAGTAACTTAGTCATTGGCCTACTTTAAACGTATTCCTATAAAACGTTATTGCGTAATTCGGAGCACCAAATGAGGTTACATTACGCGAGCAATAATACTTATTTCCGAATAAACCACAAAATAACGTGTTAAACAGGTTTTTTTTATTATTTTAAGCAAATTAAATATTTACTGGCTACGCAAAAACACTGCACTTGTCCAATTAAAAATAAAATATCTTAAAGCAGACATTTCAGATAATTAGTGATAATAAGACGGCGACGTTGAATATCAACGCGACATAGTTATTACGCTGCCGTCGCAAAATTCTGAGTGGCGGCCAATCTTGTTGCCACATTTGTTTGCAATAACTGTCATTTAACCATATAATGCAGAAGCGTCAGTTCAAGGTTGCCACATTCTTCTAATATCACTGAGAAGTAACTGAATACCAAATTTCGACTCGATCAGACCTGTAGAAGATGCTCAAATCAATTTTTGAACTTGAAAAAAGCTGATAGTCTTCAATCATAGCTAACAACAACACTCTCGAGTCACTTTACAAACAAACAAAAAAAACTAGATCAAAATCGGTTCAGTCATTTGGGAGCTAAGATGCCACAGACAGCCACACACACACGTTAAACTATAACACTCCTCTGTTAGCGTCGGGGTTTCTATTTTAGACTCCGAGAAGACATCTACTAAAGTCGAAAGTATCACCGATATGACGCGCATCAGTAAATCCTAAAAACGATGAATAGCCCCTATGCCGGTGTGGACTGAACTAGGACTACCAGGACTAAAAACACTAGGAAGCTGAGAACTAATTCGAAAGAATATCTATACCGTAGTTTCCATCTTGGATCATTGTCGTCGCAATCCAATTAAGGATGAGTGTCCTATCGGTATGTTAATAGCGCCGTAATTTACACAAAGTCGTTATTTAACAAACACAAACGGGCTGATGTCGTCAGTGGTATTTTATAATGGCCGACGTAACACGAGCTACCAACACGGACTAGGAGGTACTGGACTACACATGTTATTTACGTTAAAGAGGTATAGTTATGATATTTGTAGGTAGAAATCTCCGGAACCACGGTTTCGCTTCTATAAATTCTTTCACTGATAGAAAGCTAAGTTTTCCACGAGTGACATAGGCTATATTTTATTATTATTAATACGAACAAATTCGCGAGCGCTGACTAGTGGCATGTAAGTATAAATTCAGATCGTTGTGTTGCCACTAAGTACAAAAATAGTTACATAAAAAAATGAATACTTAATTATACTTAGATAGTTATAATATTCGTTCACGATAAGATTTCTAGATGTAAAGTCTACCTACTCCATAGGTTGGGTGCCCCGCGGCTTACCAGTTAAAGAATCCGTCCTTATCTGAATTAGCGAAGGCATGAGGGGTCAAAAGATTAATTTTCACTTTTGGCTAATCGTTTTCTTTGTATTTTAGCATTATATCCTTTGCTGTAAGTAGCCCATGAAGCCCACGATGACACAAGTTGGCTAGCGAACTTCAGCAGCTGAAAAAGATGCCGCAAGAAGTTCCTTTGTGTAAAAGTTTAAAATCGCAACACTCAGTGATTACTTACTATGTACCGCGAACGGGGTGCATTGAACCCCGGTAACACATCGAAGCACATATTTGTTTGCATTACGCGCCGAGCTAACGACCGCCGAATGCCGTAAGGGTTGCCAAAAACAATTAAATACACCCAATACGTCGATTGTCAGCCCGCACAGAAGTTAAAGTATATAGAGCCGTTATTGACAGTTTCTATACAAGTACGCATCAAATCAAAAAATACTTTATTCAATTTAGGCCCAAGAAGGCACTTATGAACGTCAAACACTACTAACGGTTCGCAAAACATCCCAGTCATCAAGAAGAACTGGCAAGAAACACGACCGGGCTTTTTTTTAATGCAACTGTACAATGTTTAAAGTTTATAATCATATTAATAATTTAATGGATGCACAGAGAGGGAGTCACTTCCAGACATCACTATCATTCACATAATGATCCACCCTATAATAACCTTTTGACAGTAAAACCGGCTTGAAATGGTCTTTGAACTTATTGTCTGGTAAATCAGTAATAAAATCCACCATATTTTGTGAAAAATTGAGAAAAAAAGTTTCACGAAGCTAGCAGGATAAGCTGTCTAGAATTTTATCGGTTGTTTATTATATTCAACTACAATAGCCATCAGTTTAAACTAGGGATGTTACGGATATTAGGTTTCGGATATGGATATCTTAAGAGTATTTAATCGGTTTCGGTTACGGACACGGATATGAAAATATTTCACATAGATTGTTTCGGATAATTTATTTTATGGATATTACTTTTTTCTAAAAATTTTACATATGTAAATAAAATTTGTCCGATCCGTAAAGGTGTTATTAGTAATCGAGATTCAGTTAAATATATGTAATTATTTTCAGAATATAAGTAAAAAAATGTAACCCAAAAAAAATGTCCCGTTTATCATCGTTAAAATAGTGTCATTACAGTCATCCGAAACGTTGGTTGTGTATGTGTGTTGGTTTGCCATATCCGAAATTATCTAACAAATGTATATTGGATACGGTTACGATAATTTTTTTATTCGGATATCCGATAGTTTCGTTTACGGATATCCATAACATCCCTGGTTTAAACCATTTATAAATATATATTTTTTGTTATAAACAATGGACACATTCTATATGATTTTAACAATTTAGCTAACCAAGTAAGACAAGCTGTCGTTTTGACGCAATCGATAAACTGTTAACAAATAGTTAACAATTTGCAAATGGCCATTGGACGTGGATTACGATATCGCCTCATATGACTCCTCTGTGTTTATACAAAACAGTTTAATCTCTTTGTCATTACGACACATATTAAGAGCGGAAAAATAAAACGATAAATTTGAAGCAAATTGTGTACTACATTAACACTTATAGATTACTAAAAGGATAAAAAATAATTCTTTACAAACGGCAATACGCCATGGACTCGAATGAGAGCCTTCTCTCGCGAAGAGTCCGTTGCCCATTAGCTTAAAAGCTGATTAATACAACTGAAACGCTATGCATCTCATAAACGATTATTTGAAAAAGTAAAATGCAACGGAACCATCTTTTTCGTTATAAATTTGAAATAAATAAAATTCAAAACAATTGTTTACCGGTTTGTGACTTGAGAAGACATTTCTGATATTATACAGAATAAATGGTGTAACTAGATTAAATAATTTTAATTCGGGGTCATTATACAACTTTTCATAATAACATATTATGAAAAGAACATTACCCAGTATTTGAGGAAACTTTTAGGAAAATATATATCAAAAAATAGAAATGGTACCAAAAGAAACATATGCAAGCATATGAAAAAACATATACACCATACTTTAGTATATAAAACATTTGCTGTCTAAAGATCTACTTAATACAAATAACCTCATTAACCTTTTTAACCATATGCGGTAGTTGCAAGGTCGATTTTTTTTTCGAACAAAATTGGTGCTGGAACACTGTATAATATATATTTTTTACAATTAACCGTACTAATTAGAAGGTCACGTTAATCTACAGACTTATATAAAAATGTTAATTTCCCAATAGGATTTCCGATAATATTTCAATTGAAGATAAATGGCTGTTTCTACCTTTTTTATCAGTAACAGTTACTTTCTAGGGTTTAGACAAAACGTGATTTATTTGACCTTTACCTAACCTAAAAATCTCGTAATCTAGAGTGGAGGAGCGTCGCCTGATAGCCCTAGGTCATGGTGCGAAGTGCATACGCGCAGTACGATGACTCGTGTTTGTTGTTGTTAACGCCAAACAAAACGATCGATTAACACGTTCCGAAACGAAGTATTGGTAATTTATATCTCGTGTATGTTAGTTATGTGTATGATGAGGAGAACAGCTCCCTGACATTTCGGCTGGTGCAAGTGTTATCCGGGCAGCGCCGTAATCTGACCACGTTGGTAGGAGAAGACCTCTCACTGTCCAGAATGGTGAAAGCCATAGTCGAAGGTGAGAAGTCATGGTATTCAATGGTCGTGTGTTTGGCGGTAGAATTTCAACTACAGTGTGACGTGTAGTGTGAACACTAGAAAAGCTCTAAACACAATGCTATGAGTTCCTCACGATATTTTTCTTAACAAGCGAGTCCTATTTACCATTCACCTATTTATTGCACAGTAGGGCTGTGCAGTTGAGACCATATTATACAACTTCAATTCAACAACAAATTCAAACCTTATTATAAAGGAGTGAACGTCGTAACTATATGTATTACTTTACGATCATTAGATATAAAAAGAAAAAAAATTCAAACGCTAACGAAATAATATGAATCAGAATCACGACATTTGCACATGTCGCTCCACATGAAAACCGTTTTAATAGTTGAGCACACAAAAACTGGGCAGATAGCGTCGACCGTTCGCTGTGACTCATTCGGTAAGTACTCACAACTATAACGTGACCTAAGAACTCAAATAATTCATTGTCTTTTATTACTCCCTGATGTTTCTTAGTAATTTAGATATTTACATAGAAAGTTAATTGTTTTTTGTAAAAGATGATTACGCAATATATTAAACGAAATAACGAAGTGGTATGACACATAGGGTTGTCTACTTTTTTTTGGTTTCACGTTTTTTAAATTTTTGTCATAATATATACAGTAGCTGGGAAAAGATAAGAAAATATATTAGAATTTTCCAATATGTCAGTTGGACATTTAAAAATTTAAATACCGATGTAAATTTATTCTTTAATATTTATAACTCTACATCGCGCCGCGCCGCCACGCTGCCATCATACTCATATAGCCTATTATTGTTCTCACTTCTCATACTTACAGCTTACCAGATTTACCAGAACTTTACGTTTATTGTTACTGCTCCCCTCCCTAGAGTCGTAGCGTGAAGTTATCTAGCTAATAACATTCCTCAATAAGTATGCTATAAAAATAAATGTAAAATTAATTGTTCAAATCATAATGGTAGTTTTGGTGATAAGCGCGTTCAAATAAACAATCTCTTGGGCTGTATAATATTAGTATAGATAATTAAATATCCATTAGTTAATAACCGGTCACTCTGACGTCACTAACCACAAGTCACCACAACTATTGATAAAGTGAAGGAAAATTGTCTGCTTTGTCTAAAACTTTGTTTAATTATACGAATCCAAAAAAGAATCTTCAAGGAAACCTACAGCTGAAGCATTTCAATTACCGTGAATGGTTATTGCAAAACCACAATTATTGTGAAGTCGTTGACGCGTGAACAACGTAGATTTTTCCTAGCCAATAGACTGTTGACAAATCATTCAGTACTATATTAGAAATTATAGTGATACTAAGGGTCACTTGTTAAGTCTAGTTTTAGCCTTAACTTCAGTTTACTTCTGTCCAAATGTATGCAATTTTCGGGGCGGTAGGGCTATACTTCCTGACTGGGTCACTAACACAATGCATATGGTGAAAAGCCCGTCTAATGATTACCTTATGCGCGTCACGTTTTGAGACCAGTCAGGGCATATCCAGTTCCAATTTACGCCGGCCGGCATGACAGCGGTGACTGGCGATGGATTATTGATCTCCCGGTGATCACTATTGTTTCTCGTGAGGCACAGTGGCGTAGTTTGTTAAAATTGCGGTTGGTTTGGAGATTGATTATAAACTGTATAAATACTGACAGCCCTACTTTTTCCTTATAAAATTACTAGCGGTGCCCGCGACTCCGCTCGTGTGTATTAAAAAATGCTGTCGGTCGAGCGCACGCACGAATTGTGCTGCCCAAAAATACTTATTGTGGGTCATATAAGACTTTAAGTCTTTTTAAGATCTACACTTATAAAGTTTATTAATTTGATACAATGCATCTTATTGTTAACTCTGCATAAGCCATTTAATCGCCCCAAAAGCGTATTTTTCTGAATTGATTTATCTTTATCCTTACTGTTTATTGCGTAAGTTACTTTATCTAATAAAATAAATCCTATAACCTGGCCAGATAGGATAGCTATGTATTAAAAAAAAACTATGTAAATCAGATAACTTATTTTCGCGTGAAAAGAAAATAAACGAACAGACAGACAGACGTTGAGTTTTATAATATGTATAGAGGTATTAGATAAAGAGGAAAACAGTTTAATCAGTGTTTAAATTTTGATCGATTTTTATAAATAAAGTCCTGAAACTCAATCATTTTAGATGACTTCATCCAAACTTGCAAACCCCAAAGTTTATTTAGCCTTATCGTATACTAGGCAGTCGACCAACATAATAATACAAAACGCCTGATTCATAGATACTATTATAAGTAAAACCGCAGTCGTTGTACCCGTCAATTACGTGGGAATTCACAAAAACAACGAGCAAGCGTCTTTAAATAAACAATTTCCTAGTAATTAGTGTCGATCGACACCTAGCGTCGCCTTGTTGGCTAAGTAACAATTCCCACAGTCACCGATGAGAGCTGTCATCACAAAACATAAAGTTACGTAACAATATCAATCGCTTATATAACCAAAAAGTCATCAAGAACGAAGATTCAACCACCATCTTCCTTCCTACGTTTACTTCAAAAGTTTACTTCCTACATTACATACAACTTTTTTCAATTATTCACTTGATATACAATCTTCAGGCTCGACTGCAACCAACACTACTAAGTTGAACGATCTGAACAATCATTATGGTTTGGGTTGTGTGCATAATTCGAACTCACGAATTATTCGGACATATTTCGAATAATAAAAAAAAAACTAATTATTCGTAAGTTTTCCAAAGTTGTATTTGATTCAAACCTTAAATAATTCGTTAGTTTTTTTTTTATATTCGAAAATTAAATCGATCTACATATTTGAATATTAGTATTCGATTCCAATGCATGTATTATTCATAACTGTAGTGCCAGAACTACACATTATACGAAACTAAATATTAATGTTATCTATTTATTGAATTCCGCAACCTGAGAGTGATATTTAAACAAGAATAACGATATTTGTCTCATAGTCAAAGGGTAAAAAGTATTATATTGATTATTTTATAACTTATTTATTGAGGAAGGAATAACTTGGCGGTGTAGACGGCGACGTGGTGTAGAATTAGTCGAATAAATTTAACACAGGAAAAACCGTAAGGCACAGCTAGTTCAATATATAAGAAATTTTATTAAGTATACTTACATACAACATTATTTTATTAAAATTAAGAGGAGGTAAGTAACTAACTTGTCTGCGTTAAATGTATCAAAGTCATTAAAAAACTGCTAGAAAAATAAATTAAATTATCAAAACTTTTGTATATTAGCTACTGAGATATTCAAAAATTATCCTATAATTTCCACACAATGATATTAGCACATTTTTCACAGAGCGTTGAACCAGAACTATGACCCTCGCCGTGGACACACGAAGCGTTACGATGTAAAGCGATGCGATACTTAAAAAAATATCATAGATATATGACTATGACTATAATTATCATCATACTCATATTATGAGTAATATATTATGAAGATTAGAAGGTATGAAGAGAATGTTCTACATTACACAATCGCTGTCATGACGGTGTTATAAAAGCATAATGATTTTTTGTATAACAAAATCAGTCGTTCAGTCCACAAATATTGTTATGAAAAGATTTGATTAACATCCTCAAAAAAGATGTAGATTTAATTTAATAAAGTATTTATTTAGATATTATTATTTTTTGTTTTAGATTTGTATACTAAGATTTATAAGCAAAGGAAATCATAATCTCGAAAAGCAAACACAAAATAAAACAAACACTGATTCATAGTTTAACTCTTCGGAAATATCCATATCGATATATTAAGTCATCCGAGAACATTGTCAAAAATATGAGCGCAATATTAGTTTGACCACAACATTACTCAGACAAAGGGTCCCATACGCTACGGTCTACCGGAGTGGTTTAACTGTGCAGGAGTGTGCCTGTGTGATTGCACGTCGTAACGTGTATGGGCACGTACACAAGCACAGGTTTACAGTACGGTTTCACTTCAAATTGTACAGGTCTGTTCCATTGCACACTCCGGTCTTCCTGTACAGGTGTGTACGTCCATCGTTACGCATGTCACAATGCAGCTGCGCATCGCATCAAATCGCAAGCACGTAGTACAACGAACCATTTCTATGTACCACTCAATGGACATTAAGTGGGTGGGCCTGATCATTATAATTCTATTGTGATAGTTCATCATAAATTATACTGACAATAATTTTGACGAAGACACTTTGACAGATAAAAATATATATTCGTAAGGCCGCATTTCAAGCAGAGGTATTTTTTGAGCTCATTGCTTTATCAAGAGACCTTAAATGAGATGTTGTGTATAATTTTGATTATTTTACTTACATAACTTTGATTATTCTTAAACCATATAGTATTCACACACAAAAAAAAACATTTTTTTATTTTTATTCTTACATTTACTTGTCTTTCAATCGTCCATTCAGCCAAAACACGTATACTGCTGTTCATAGGTCTCCCTCTTAAAGATCGCTCTACAGTGACCGGCCTTGCGCTGCTCTCATCCAGCGGGTTCCTGCAACCTTCACTAGGTCATCGTTCCTCGTCACAGGTTCCTCGTGTAAGTCATTGTCTTGTGATAGGTCTGCCGTATATTGCGTCTTCCAGTAAGTGGCCGTCACTCGAGAACTCTACGGCCCCATCGGCCATACGTTCTACGAACGACGTGTCCCGCCCACTGTCACTTAAGTCTAGCAATAATTCTGAGAGCTATGTCGGTGACTTAAGTTCGCCTGCGTATCTCCTCGTTTCTGATTTATTCACGCATAAAAACTCCAAGCATAGCCCTCTGAGTGACACTGATCTTTCTTATGAGGCTCATCGTTAGTGACCTTCAGTCTTAGTCACTCACTCGTCTTAGTCAGTCAGTATCTTATATCGGTATAATTAAAAAAAAACCGAGAGACTTGAGTAAATAAAGTATATTATATGATATAATAAGGTATAGTAATATAATATAGTCAAGTAAACAGGAATATCTTGTACCTAATTGGATATAAACAAAAACTTGTATTCTGTTATGTATTTAATTGGAATACGATAAGAAACGGTTTGTTTGCATCGCGCCGCGTCGCCTCGGTGACCCTAAAATAATTTAATGCCAACGTTTGCCTTATAATTAAATAACTAACGGTTTTTGAAAAATAATAAATGTTCGAGATCGAGTTTGTAGGCTAAAAGTAGTCAATCACAGAAGTTTGTCTAGCAAGTACGCGAATATGGCGAATATCGGCATTATGTTTATGCCAAAGATACCGTTAATGGTACTGTCCTTTATCATATCATTTTAGTAAAAAATGTTTGTGTGCCAAAAAGTATTTACGTACTCATTCCGTGCGTGATTATAAATTGATTAATTTTGGATTTATTTAAATATTATGTACTTTCTTAATATAAAAATAGTTACCCATTGATCGCAGCTAAAAATTTAAATTTGCAAATGACATGGCACATCCTGTAACGAACGACCATAATCTTTGTTGTCATTCTAAACACAATTCAAAATTCGAAGAACGTACCGTGCGCCGACCTTGGTCCGGCGAGGACGTTACTGTGGCGGGGGGCAGTCTGGACCATGGTGGATCGCTTAGGGCTGATACAATTTTTTTTTTTCATGAGAGTCCTATTCAATTACAAAGTCCAAGAATAATCTAGTAGCATATATCTCAAACAATATAATTAACTCTAGCTACCATCCACTAACTAAGAACCTGTCTCCAAGCACCTATAAGTGTGTTCCTGCAGCTGCACTTGAGAGCCAGTCCCCCCACTAATCTTAGCGTGTTACTATCATCTTGGGCCACATCGTCACTTAAAAACAGATGAGATTTTGGCGAAACGCTTATTCCACAAAGAACAGAAAAAAGACAAGACTGCAAAAATAAGAGTATTATATATTTATTTATTTTCTATACACATTATAAAACTCAAAGTTTCTCTGTCTGTCCGTTTTTGTTTTTCTGTTTTTATTTTCATTTATAGCTATGTTATCTGGCCAGATTACACGATATATTTTGTAAGATAAAGTAACATAAGAAAAAAGCAGTGACAATAATGGTAAATCAATTCGGAAAAAGACGCTTTTCCCACATAAATGGCTTACGCTGAGTAAACCATACGAGATATATCAAATTAAAGTTCTACATAAATTGTAGATCTTAAAAAGATCCACAAAAGAGTCAGTAATAGCATATATCTATTTTCTAAAGGTCACTCATAATAAGCATTATTGTCTTTTGGCTTTTAAGCGGAGGCAGCACGATTCGTGCGTGCGCTCAACCGAGAGCATTCTGTAGTCCACGCGAGCGGAGCCGCGGGCACATCTAGTGAGTATATATAGATTATAATTCAATAATAAAATTATCAATTTGTTGATGGTTAAGGAAGGAACGGACGGTTAGGACGAATTTTAGACGCTCACAACAAGTTTTCGGAGTACTGCTATGCAGGGAAAAACGGTAATAAAGGCCAATAAAGGCCAGTCAGTGTTCGCCAATACGTCGAGAGTTCACAAAACGGTCAAACCAGTATCTTCCCTAGTTTTTTAAATTATAAAATTAAGATGGCAAACAAGTGTACAGACCGCCTGATGGTAAGCAGTTACCGTAACCTATGGAGGTTTGTAACACCGGAGGTATCATTAGCGCGTTGCCTAGGAGCTCTGGAAACCCTACTCATCGCAGGAACACAATACTAGGTTAATTAGCTGCGATCTTTTGTAGGATAGAAGTATTTATTTCACCAGTCGGACTGCCAAAGTATAAATAAATTCCTAAAGAGATTTTCTCTGTACTGTACCCTACCTCTTTTTCCCTATATTCTGCCTCTGTAAGGGTTTAGTGAAAAGGTCTTTGCACACAAGTAGGACTGACAAATTACACTAAAATTAGTATTAAAGATTTTAAAGAGTTTCGACAACCCTGAAACTTTAGAAACTGGTTAAAAGAACACATAACCACGAAGCAAAGGCTAACTTTAAAAGTGCGATGTCCTTGACGCACCTTGCTACTTATTATCCAGTTAGATTAGCTCTAATATTGAATTATATTTGAAACTTTATTCTATAGCAGCGAGAGTTTGAAATCCCTTATAACTCAAATTTAGAATTTAGAGAACTGGTAATCGTAATACATTGTATGTATGTATGTCGGTGTTATGGTACTAGAACTTGGTCTCTAAAGAAATAACGCATTGGTGCTTTTTCAAATCAAAAATCGCGATTGCTTACAGCCGGTAATGGCATAGCTTTTGTGTAATTGGCCTCTTTATATCGTACTAAGGAAAAACAGTACAGCAATAGCATGAAGTTATAGGATTCGAAACAAAAAAAATTAGTTTTGAATGCATATAGAACTTTTTGGTTCACTCGTTGAGGTATTACGTACTACATATTATGCTTAATAATAATAATATCAGCCTGTAAGTGTACCACAGCTGGGAAAAGGCCTTTTGCCTACGGGCTTAATCACCACGCCATCCCACGACATATTGGAGATTTCAAACATAGAGAAATCAACAGTTGTTTATTTATTTCACATACAGTGGTACCACAAGAACATTTTTCAGGCGTTCCAGTTTCCTCACGATGTTTTCCTTCACCGTCAGCCAATAGTGTTATCAATTAGAATTAGAACGCGGATTCAAAAAAAAATTGACACATTCCGTGTTACGATCCTGCGTACGTCGAATTAATATTCTGCCAGCCTTTAAACCACTGGACCACCAAGACGTTTAATATTGCTTAATGATATTGAATTTTCTTTGAAATACACAACCTTTGCAAGGATCCGAAGGGTATGGTGGACAATATAGACAAGCACACGAGCTATCAAACAGCGATGCATTTTAGAAAGCAAATAAATATAATAAAACTAGCTGTGCGCCGCGGTTTCACCTGAGTTACATTTGCTTAGTTTCGTAACGTGAAGTTAAATAGCCAAGAACCTTCCTTAATAAACGAGTTGTCTAACGCAAGTAATTTTACATCGGACTGGCAGTTACTGAGATTTACGCGTTCAGGTAATACATTTAAAGCATCGATACCAAAAAACATGGATGTGTCCAGAACAAAATCCATGAAAAATACATCCTACAGTTTTCAAATTGACATCTATATAAATAAAAATATTCAAAAATCATTCTAAATAAAACAATATATGCCCTTTGCACTCAGCTTTAATTTTTATATAAAACGGTCAACGTTATGTGTCATTGCCAATGGAATAAGGACAATAAATAGACATAATTCATTTAAACAGTTATTTTTGTCAAAAAGAAAACAAAAATAAATAAATAAAACAAATAAAAAAAATCCTCAATTAGTGTAACCTACATTTCAATATAAAAATAAACGCCCAAAAGTGGTCATAACTTGAAATGTAATAATGGCCAACCTCCAAATAAACGATGCATTAAAGAAATAATATTCGAGAAAATTAAAAATAATTAATCAAACAAAAAAATAAAATTACTAAAAACAAACACACACAAATAACGAAATAATAAAATCAGACACGGCTATATAACAACTTGATAAATATGATATGTCAAACAAGTGAAAATAAGCGGCCCTATGAATCATCAGCAATGGCCGACCGCGAAAGTCAACACAGCCATGACAGCCAACCTCGTATGAACAATCTGCCCTCTACGTAGTATATACAAAGACACGAGATAAATCACAATAAAAATAACGTACACGAGAGTACAGAAATATAAAAAGTCTATATTTACGAAAAACATTCACGTATGTGATAAGTTATGACACTTATTAACGTTGTTCCAATTCGCAACAACCTTGCTCTGATAAATGACGTAGAAATGTCCTTTTATCTCGAGTTGATACTTCAATACTTAACTTCAATACTTCAATACAAAATTTGTTCCAAATAAGGACATAATTTTTATTACGTATAGCAAGTTGCAACCCTTTTTGTACTGTTTCTAATGATGGTTTTTACTAGAAAAGCCATTTTGAATATAAATTCGCCTATTATCAAATTCGTTGGTGTCGACTGTGTAGTGCGGATCGCGTGGGGCGCGAACCTTACAATGTATAGTAATTATGTATAAAATTATTATTTCCAATTAAGTAAGCAACACCCAAAAAGGCATGGATAATTTTATAACGAAATAATTAAAACACTCTTTTATTTGGGTTTGGCTTTGTCATAAAACAAAGTATCTTTTTTATTGTGAACATATAGGTGACTACTTAAGGTGTAAACAATAATTGAACTAATAAAACATCGCTTCTACTGTAATATAGAATACATTGGCTGGCTCAATAAAATTACTGATTTGCATTACTACTTTAATGATTGCTGTATTACATCAAAGATTGACGAAATCCGCTGCGAAGCAAATTCTATAAAACCTCTAGTAATTAAATATATGCATTGGCTGATTCCCAAACCAAGTCTAACAAAAATCTTTTCACTATATGTATAATGGTTGTAGTACAATGAGGCAAATAGAGTTTGGGAACAGAAGTAACAAAATTACATATTGAACAAAGATAATCATGTAGTGCATTTAGTGTAGTGAATATTCACCAAATTCCCCTAAAAGAATGCTTCATCGAACATTAACGGTAAAAATTAATTACTTAATAAGATTTACAAAAAATAGCCAACCCGACGAGTAGAGGAATAAGAAAGGGTCTATTAATGAATGTTAAAAAGCCATAGCTATCGACGTGGAATCTGCGACCCATAAACCAGATGCCACTAGCAACGGTACCCCACAAACTAGTTTCGAGACACAATTGAGCTGTTGCGCGGATAAGCTATAATCATTTTATGTATGATTTATCTCCTAATTTCCATTGTGCCGCGTTTTACGATTTACTTATTGGGACTGCCTCGGTAGAATCTCCAACTAGAGCGTTATATAGGATTAGGCGTTAGAATATCTCGCTTTTTTTATAATAACTCGGCACATTGACTGTACTGTTCCTGATGGTAAGCACAGTACAATCCAAATACAACGGCGACCACTGAGAGATCGAAATCCATCAGTGGTCGCAGCTGTCATGCCGGCCTGCATAAATATCTCTTCACGTTACGCTAGAAGGACTCGATTTCATAAGAAGGAGGGAACACATTGACCGGGAGATGGTTCCACAGTTTCACGGTACGGCAAAGATAAGACATAGAGAACTTTTTAGTTTGTGCCGAGATGGAGGTTACCGCAAAACTCTGATTTCGAAGCCCAGCGCGTGTCATTCTGATGTGTAAATTTGAGGGGGGAATTATTGGCACTGTTAGTGTTTTTTTTTTTAAATTAATCTCAATAGAACGAGTACACTTCGCCTGGTGGTTGTTAATGCACAGATAACGAACAGCTGCGAGTAAAGATGAGGATTTAGTCGACAGACGCCGTAATGATTAAATACTCACACCTAGAAGGAAGTGAAGATCAAGCCTAAGATGTGACAGATTTGTCCAGTAAGTATTCCTTTACTCTTTCTACTGTTAATTAATAATTATAAAAAAGTTTGCCGTAACGTCTTTACTGAATCTACTTAATAAACCATTTTTAAGAATAACGAACAGACAACCTTGTAAACTACACTTAAATCAATTGTGTGTGAAATGAAATACATTTTCAATTTTTATCGAGATATACATAGCGTTGTATAACGTGCAGTTCAGTGTGACTTGGGTATCTCAAAACGCTATTCGACACTCATTAAAACGTTAAGAACATTATTCCGAAAACGGCATAATATATTTCTGGTACAATCTGGCACTCTTATTTGCCTTTAAATAAATCTCGCACCACCGAGTTTCAATCTGAAGGGTGTATGACAACAAATACTGGTATATCTGACGTTACAACTCGGTCCTTAGGAATAGCAAGCAATCTATGCCACAGAACTCGGATGAGTCAGCAGTCCTCTTTGATATTTGTTATAGATAGCCATCGTCTTTGCGTCATAAGTGTCACACATTATCCATGAAATACAGTCATTCCACAGAGCTAGGAAGCTAACAATTAAAAATGTTAAAATAAAACTATTTCTTACTGTTTTATTTGGTTCCGTCATATCTGGAAATGGTTTGAAGGTCTAATACTTACCTGAAAACAAAATTACATCAACATTAATATTTGTTATTGTATCAAAAGAAACTGTGCCAATGAACAACGTATGCTGTTCCTGTATAAATTTGCCACATAAATTTACGGCTTTGAAATTAGTATCAAATTAAAGACTGTAGAAAAACCATAAAAATTGTTCTATACAATATAAATATGTATTGTTTTATTATTGAATGAGAGAGAGGTAGAGAGATTGTTTTAAAAGAGGTAAGGCACAGAGAAATTTCAATGGAGGTTTATCTCTACTTGGGGATGCCCGACTGGTGAAATACCTCTACCCTACAGAAAATCGCAGCCAAATTACCTAGTGTAGTGTTCCTGCGTTGGGTAGGGTTTCCAGAGCTACTTGAGAAGGTGTGTTCAAAGTCGATAATGCGCTAGTTATAGTTATGGTATTACAAACGTCCATAGGCTACGGTAACCGCATATCATCAGGGGGGCCGCATGCTTGTATGCCATCTATGTAGTATAAAAAATAATGAGACAATGGTCAATGACTAATAGAAAACTGTTCTATGTTTAAGATATTATTTTTATTAAATTAATTGATTAACTTTTTTGTATGCGGCTTCTAACTTCATATTAACTAATTTTGTACTTTATAGTCATAGAAATTTCAAAGCAAAGTTATAGTAAATATATATTGTTTATAATTTTGTCAATATTGATTAATATAAATTTGTCTCCCTAAGTGTTTCGATTGCTGCAAATAGTGAATTTAGAATAGAACAAAAGAATGAGGGCTTGAGACGTAAGAATTATAACATCGAACAATAGTAATAACTAATAAACAATCAGACGAACTACAATAATTACGCAATCATATTACATAACCTAAGACAATAGATATTTAGAAAAAGACAAGCGTATGCCCAACACTCAGCTTGTCGTTCATTTATCAGTATATTACTTTATTCATAATATTACTTAGCTATTGCTTTTTCCACTTTCGCAGTCAGATCAAGAGAGCATTCTTAAGTAACATGTCTTAATATTGACTTCAAAAGTTCTTAAAAAACCATATTCAAAACCCAGTTTTTGATTAATAAAATACATTCTAACTTAACGATATAATAACAATTGCCTTGCCTTTGAGGTAGTTTAATAGTAAAATAATTCAGGTTTTTTTTTATTAATTTATAAACCAATGCAAAACCAAACCTCTTACAACGATGATTGTCCCGAGGATTATCAGAAAGTAGATATATTACTACTACTGTCGAGCAAGATAGAAGCTCACTTTATAAACAAAAACAAGATAGGTTAATAAGAATATCTACAAGGGGGAAAGAGAGAGCGCAACAGATAACACTAGATAGCTCACGTTTGTACATCGAATTGAAATAGACGAGCAGGTAAACAATGTGAGGGTATGATGTCACTTTTTTTTTTTTTTTTTTTTTTTTTTTTTTTTTTTTTTTTTTTTTTTTTTTTTTTTTTTCCGAACTGACTACACTGTTAGCCTGAGGGGCCCTGGAGCCTTTACGGCTTTTACAGCTTTACCGGGCTTGGGGGCGAGCGCTTAGGGCACTCAGCCACGAAAGCTAAGCAACAACATCCGAGGGTGCCAAAGTGGCCGGACCTCGGCTCGGACTGTTGCGCGTATGCAATTAAGTCGCGATCTGACTAATTCCCTATCCGTAATTCGATCTAAACTAACTATACATATATACATGTTTCTGCCCCCTGGGAGGAGGGAAGGAACATGTGTATGTGTATTTAGTGGTCTGAAAATTTTTGTCTATTCTAACTAGGCAAAAAAAGAAAAAAAAAGGTCCCTTACAGAACCTATGTACCTATGTGTGTTGTGCATGTGTGTATAATGCAGTGTCATGTATGGCTGTGAAAGCTAGTGATTGTGCAGTCACTTGTATCGCGCGAGCGGCTGCTTGGCTCAAGGGCTCCATGCCGATGGATCGGACCTAGGCTTGAGTTGCCGCAGAGGAGGGCGGTCGTGGCGGGTGTGCGGGAGCGAAGTTAACCGTACGTCCCCTGCGGAGGGAACGGTGGTTTCGCGGGCGTGGGCGCGAGCACGCATATGTTGCGGGAGCGGACGCGTAGTAATTATTAGATTTCTCGATGTCGTCGTCGGGATCGACAAAGAGATTTCGCGGACGGCGTTTATAACGTTTGGCAACGGGGATCGAGTTGTCTGGGACGTAGTTCACGGTGGATTTTACGAGCGGGTTGGGGTGATTCGAAGCGCTATCGAAGTATCTCCTGGTGAGATATTTCACATAGGCTTCTATCGAGGGAAGCCTCATGTCCCTGTGGAGGTCCATGTTCCTAACGAAGGCTGGAGGGTCAAGCAGGCGACGGAGAAACCGATTTTGGACTCTTTGCATGCGGACAAAGTTATGTTTGGACATATGTGCGAACGCTGCGCAGCTATATGTCAAGATCGGACGGACGCACATCTTGTATAGTGTAAGCTTATGTCTTAAGGACATTTTGCTTACCGAACTGAGCAAGGGTCGTAAGCGGGAAAGGATCCAGACGGCCCTATTCCGGACTATAGTAACGTGTGCGTTGAAGTTAAGCTTCGAGTCGAGGGTGACACCCAGATATTTAGTCTTGGTGGCCCAAGGGATATTCCTACCGAATAATGAGAGGGGTCCTACCGTGCGTGGTAGTTTACATGTATGCGGTTCGAACATAATCGCGGCGCTCTTTACCGGATTAATAGCTATTCGCCACGTTCGAAACCACTCCCCGAGAGTGGTTACGGCACGTTGGACTGCGCAGGCGAGATTTTTTCTGTGTCTGTTTGACGCGTATATGACTGTGTCGTCAGCGAAGAGCCCTACCTCGACCCCGGGGGGCTTCGGGAGGTCGCTGACGTACAGATTGAAAAGGCAAGGCGCCAGAATGGAACCTTGCGGGACGCCTGAGCGTATAGGGTGGGCGGTAGATAGTACTCCTTCCACTCGGTAGTGAAAGGTGCGGTCGCGTAGATAATCATGAACTAGGTGAACTAACCTATCCGGGACTTCTAAATGGTGAAGCTTGTGGACCAGTCCGGCGTGCCAGACCTTATCGAAGGCCTTGGCTACGTCGAAAAAGACCGCAAGCGTGCGGACGGGAGCGATATTGCTCTTGGCGAAGTTACTCGTGATGTGCTCCGTGAGGCGGTGCACTTGATGTGTACACGAGTGACGGGCGCGAAAACCGAATTGTTCGGGCGGGTATAAATTCTTGTCGTCTATAACGACCTTGAGACGGTTCAGAAGGATCCGCTCATAGAGTTTCCCTAGAGTGTTTAGGAGACTGATCGGGCGATAGCTATCGGGAAGCGAAGCTTTTTTGCCGGGCTTGCGAATACCTATAACTATAGCTTTTTTCCAGACGGCTGGAAAATAGCAGTGGGCTATGGCTGCATTGAAGATGCAGACCAAAAGAGCTATGAGGTGATCAGGAAGAAGTTTGAGTACTTCATTCCTGATACCATCAGGACCGGGAGATTTCCTAGGCTTAAGGCCTTTAATGATAGAACAGACCTCATCTGGCGTGACCGGGGTTAACGTTTCCGCGGGGGGAATCAGCGTGAGTTCCTTAACGGCGGTCTCGATAGTTTCGATGTGGGCAGTGTCTACGTTGTCGCAGTTTGGGGAGCACTGGCTCTCCAAGTTTGCGGCAAGGCATTCTGCCTTATCGTCGCTGTCGAACGCGAGTGGGAGATCGGGGCCCCTTTCGAGGGGCGGCATCTGGGCGGAAGCTTCTAACTTCAGAGAGCGGGCGAGGTTCCAGTAAGCCAGATGGGACGGCTTGAGACCCTCTAAGAGGTTATCCCACCGGTGACCTCTGTACTCTCCGATGCGAGTTCTAACCTCTCTCTGAAGTTGTCGTAACCTACGGGTGTTATCCCTCGTCGGATAAGAGTCATGTGCACGTGTCGCGGCGTTCTTTTCCGTGATTAACGCTCGTAAGCCGGGGGGGAGTATAAAACGGCGTTCGTTCGCCGCTTGCACCTCTCTCGAGGCCTCCCTTACACCGGTTTGGAGGTAGTCGACCAGGGAATCGATGGCTAAATCGGCGTCTGCAGTTGACTCCAATACGTCGGGGATCCTAGCTAGGCTGGACGGGGTCGCGTTGTCAGATAAGTAGCGATTTAAGATCGCGTAGTCAACTATTTTGACTTTTGGCGGGCTGGGGTCGAACGGTTGCCCGAGTTGTAAGATAACCGGGCGGTGGTCGGAGTCTAGTTCGTGTACGACTTCTATAAGTCGTAACCGAAGTGAGACACCTTTGAGGAGGGCTATGTCAAGTACTGTCGGTTGACAGTTGTCTTGAAAGTGCGTGGGCTCTAGCGGTGCTATGACGTCAAAGCCGAGCACGTCGCATAGTAGTTCTAGTATAACCCCGTTACGGGTGTTGCGCGGGTTGTTGAAAAGGGTGTGACCGCTATTGAGGTCGCCTGCTATTATGACTGATTGATCGAGTGAAAAAAGCGCCTCCAGATCGGACTGAAGGAGTCTTTTATTCGGGGAGAGATATGCAGAGACAAGCGTGATTGACGGATGGCCAGTCATGCCTATTCTACAGACGGACACTTCCATATTGGTAAGTGCGGGAGGGTCTATTGGCATGCAATAGAGGGAACGCTTGTAGTAGATGAGCGTGCCGCCGCCTCGGGTGGCACGGTCATTTCTGACTATATTGTAATTTGCTATCTTAGGGTCGCGCCTACTGGGTTTTAGAAGTGTTTCTTGTACTAGAAACACGTCTATCTCCCGTTCCCTAAGAAAGGTGGATACTAAGTCCCGTTGTGGAAAGAGGTTTCGCGCGTTAAAAAAAGATATATTGAGGCTTCTAGGCTTAATGCGTGCCATTGATAACCGTTATCTATTTCCCGGCACGGGCCAGGCGCATTAGCGTCGCTGTCATCAGGGGGAAACGCCTGATGGATTCGCCGGGACCGTACTCAGCGACGCACTGTTCGTACGCCAGTACTTCCTGAGGGTCATGCTCACGGAAGAGCATGACCATGTAGTCAACGCCGCGGCGCGTGTTGACGGGCGGGGGGGCCTGAGCCTTAGGAGGCTGAGGGCGGGGAGTGGAGACCCATGCTGCTTGAGGAGCTCGCATGGCCGGAGGGGGTGCGCGGGGCGCGGGGGCGGCTGCCACCGGGGCGCTGGAGGCGCCCGGGAGGCTGGGGAAAGCCTCTGGCGTGAGCAGGGGCTTTGGTTGTCCTACGGCGGGACGTGTCCTCTGAGGAGGGGTGTGTCGCGTAGGGCGCATGGGTCGCGTAGGGCGCGTGGGGCGCGGGGCACGGGGACAGCCGCGATAGTTCGCGGGGTGACCTTCGTTGCCGCATAGCACGCAGCTCGGAGGGGTAGCCGACTCACGAGTGCGCGAGCACTCGCTCGTCGCGTGGTCCCCGAGGCACTTAACGCACCTGGGACGGAGATGGCAGTTGCGTGCCGAATGACCGTACAGCTGGCAGTTGTGACACTGCGGAGGACTGCGGTTCTTGTGTGGGGGCTCTACGGCTATTCCGGAGAGCTCACACACTTTCCTAACGTTAAAAATGGCTCTGCCCTCGGGGGTCAGTTCCAATATGACTAAGACCATGTCGAGAGGTCTGTTTTTGGATTGTCCGCCGTGCATTCTGTGCACTTCGCGGACAGGGAAGGCCTTGGCTAAGAGGTCAGTTTTGACCTCCTCGGGTGTGATTTCCACCGGGATGCGGCGGATTACAACCCGGAGTTGACGTTCATCCTCCAGGGAGTATGTGAAATATTCGAGGTTGCTGTCCCGGAGCAACCTGGTAAATTGACGGTGTTCGTCCGAGGTGGAAACCTGGACGCGGATACCGTTGGCCGTGTTACTGGCCTGGGTGTAGTGGATACGAAGTTCTCTCAGTTTCTCTGAGAGTTTTGTCCAGACCGATTTGTTCTGGACCGTGACGGGGGGCGGGCGACGCGCCTTTCTGCCGGCAAAGGTACCGGCAGGCGCTGAGGGCGCTGCGGAGCGGGGGGCGTGGCTATCCAGCCCGGTTCGCTGCGCTTTTTGGGGTCTCGACTGAGTCTCCGGAGACTCTGGGCGCGAACGCGAGGCCCGTTTGGCGGGCTTGTTTTTTTGGACGAGGGTGAAGCCCTCGTTGTCTGTGTGTATTATGATGTCACCGCATTCTCGACAATCAAAGGCAATTGTAAATAGGAAACGATACGTACGCCAGCTGATAATGTAAACAATGGAGCATCTGGTTTGCACTCGGCAACGAATACCTGCTTTATCTATCAAAGATTTCATAAGTAAGGAAGATTTATTTAATACACCAATATAGTATAAACAGTCCTACTGTTCATAGAAAACTACATAATACTATGTTACAAGGACCGGCTTCCTCTACCAACAAGTCATATTAAATAAGATACTATTTGATATATGTCGGAAAAAGGTGTCAATGTGATTATGGAATCCGTACTAATGACTCAGTATCCAGTATCCACACTATTGACCCGCACTCTTATTGGCGCGACAGGCAGGAGCATGTATTATATTACCTACATTTAATAAAATCGGAAATGTTTTTCGACTACATACTTGAATAGATCTAATTAACAACCATGCCACTATAGAAACTTCAATAGTATTTATTACGCAAGAGAAATCATGAATAAATCAATAATAATCATGTACGTTACAGGAAACCTGATACACCTGCGAGAATGCAAATTATATAACCTTATGAACATAATTTCCATGGTATTAAGTTAAGGAAAACTAACTAATAATGATAATTTAACACGTTATCTTCAATTTGAGCTAGTAGTTTATGTCAAAGTTACCACTAAGTTTCGAAGCCAACTATGAATAAAGCTGATTGCCTGATAGATAGAATCTGATTGATTGATACCGATATCAGAACAATTTTTCAAAAAATATATGACTGATTTTGTCACGCTCCTAATTTTCGTCATTGTTTTGTGTTACAAGAATGTAAACATTCTTTTCATTCTCAATTTTTTTGCAAGAAACAGAAATAAAACAATACTTAAACCAATTTAATCAAATGTTTAGAGAGAGTTTAGAATTGGGATTTCAACAATTTCACATAGTATAGCACACTAAAGGAAATAAACTCAACAGTGGCATATCTATTTATTTATAGTACCTGGTACTATACAAACATATACCGCTGTACAACACCAAAGGGACAAAGCTATGAATCATTAAAATCACCGGTATCGACAGTATGCTGAAGATGCCATAAAAGTTACAACTCACGGAAAAATCGATTCGGAACATTAATTAAAATATATTCGCTTAATTTGCGCTAACTTGATTAGGGAGATTTCAGAAGAAACTACCGTATTAGTGGTTCAGCATATGTGGTCTTTTTACATTCAAGGATAACGGAGAAAGTGAAGAGACGAGGCAAATATAAGTCTTTAATCGCCCACATAGTGACAGACTACAAATGCTAAGGCTATCGTGTAACTAGCATGTAACTATGTATATATAACTGGATCACCCAGTTCATGGCTTTCACTGTAACATTTGCTGGCTGGTTGCCCTAATTCTCCATTTAAAAAAAAAATCTCATCTTCAGTTGCATTATAGCCATTCAGTAAGCGATAATCAGTAAAATCAAAAAGTTCTAAAATAACCATTAAATTTTCTTAAAGTGATTTTAGGTTGGCCCTTACGAGCTCCGTATTATTAAATTGCTTATCTGCTGATACGCGAAGCCTGTAGTTAGTTCCGAAATATGGCTAATTTAACGTCGTAAATGAAGCGATTGACAATCAATTTCTCCTTGCCTGTTATGACATTTATTAAGTACATATTCATATTTTCGTAATAGTATCTTTACCTTCATACTTGGATTGCAATGCAATTTTAAGGTTTATTGGAATAATTTTTCTGAATGAGTATACTAAAAATTAAACATTAAAAAATGGAATAACCTCGACGAACCTATACGATACGATTTGTAATTAAGCTTAAAAAATTCTCAGGTAAACCGTTACGGGGCTATTAAAGCAGGCAGTTACGGCGCGACAGTAGCATCGCGCCCCGTGCAGTCCGACCAGATGGCATTAATGTCGACCCACTTCTCGAAGGTCCCGACCGGCCCGACTTATACCATTTAAGGCGCTACAGGGTTACGCAAGCTCGTACGTATCCAACACGTAATATGCAGTGTGCGAACCTGTGGTATTGTTTTCAAACTGTCGTTTATCGGTACCATAATATCATTACAAGTATGGGTCAAATTAAAAGTAAATCGTCTATTAGTGTCAAGAGCAGAATTACCACCGTTTCGAAAATTTATTTTTATTTATTTTTTATCTATAACAGATAAGGAATATAACTCTACAATACAGCCAGAAACAAGGACAACCCTATGAACTCGTAGTACTAGGAGATCTTAAAGAGAAACTTCCAGCTAAACGAATCCCGCCAAAATGTGCGATAGGAAACTAAATATTATATTTTACAATATTTTATTAAATAGTATTTAGGATGAACACAAATTAGCTAAAATTAATTCCAGAAACGTATTTCACAAGGATCTATTAATGTCCTACTGTCAAGTCACCAAGGTAAAGTCACGTTTTCGTGCTTTCCAACTATCTATTAATAATTTTACTATGCTCATTGAACTCTTTGAAAAAGAACCTGCTAACTTCGCCATATGTTGAGAGTTCGACAGCAGGGCTCTCCCGCCGATCCAGGGATCAGAACAGCGGTAATTATTAGACCTCAATTCACAAGTGGCTCGTTAAGTTCATTACCAGGTTAATTAAAATACCTTGCGACATAATCGAAAGTCCTTACGATTTTCATATAATAAAAATGAAAAGTTTAAACGTATCAGTTATAAAGAATGATAAGTGACAAAATATTTATTTAGCAACGTATATGAAACTCAAAGTGAAACCTGAAATGCAGATAATAATTATTTATGTGTATTACAAAAATTCAGATTACAGCTCACGATATATGTACTATTTAACCGCTTTTTTGTGTTTTGAGTATACTGTTAGTCTTAAGGACCCTGGAGCCATTAGACGCTTTGATATCTTCACCGGGCTTGGTTAGGTAGAAAGAGATGGCCGCGATTTAGTACAAGCCACCTCTCCTTTACCGTTAGCACGTCATGTGATGATGGTCTAATAATGTCGCATAATCATGAGTTGTATGATGACGGATAAATAGATATAAATTAGGGATGATTGATATTCACCGATGTTATCGAAATATCGATATTTTGACATCGAGGTATTAGGTTCTCTAAAACATCGATGTTAGGATGAAAAACATCGAACATTTATGTTTCCTTTGTGTTTTGTGAAACAGGCTTTGAGGATACGATGTGGCACCCAAAAAATGCTCCCTCGCTTTTGTTTTGATATTTATTAGACATCGATGTTGACATTAATGTAATACCAGAATTTATTTCCTATTCTAGAGAGATCAAATATATGGGCAGACCGCATAACTGGCATATTGCCTACGGGGCAAGAGATGGATGGGGGATGGGTATCAATATGTAAGATGTTTATTATTCTAGGCTAAATCTCAAGATAAAGTTCGCTGAGCACAATATGCGATAGTGTAATTACCGCCCCGGGTGCCAAACACCAAGGGGTAACAACGTGGTGACAAGTGAAAACTCACTCGCACAACATAGTAGCTACTAGCCATAGCTATCCCATCTATAGCTTAGAACAATAGTCATAAGGATAGTTTGGAAAGGCCTTCGCTTAAACAAATGCACAATTCAGTCATTAACTTTCTCAATTAGTCGCATAGAAATATCAAAAATGTCTTATTTATTGATATATTGCACTTTTCTTAAAACCATTTTATGCATATAATCAGAATTTGTATAAAATATAAAGTAATAATATTTTTGACTTTAACAATTTCAGAAGGAGATATGTATTGTAAATTCATTGTTTTAGCTTTAGTTAAATTTATGAAACTGGTACATATTAAATGGGTATGGAACGCACGCATCTAATGTAAACGTCAAAAATTTTTCCTCAAAGCCAACGTATCCAAATAGTGGAAAGAGCTATTCCCTACGCAACTAAAATATGTGAAGACTTGAATATTCAAAAAAACAAAAGTAACTTATGCCAGTAACTTAAACGTATGCCAGGAGTAATTTCTACATAGCCATTGCCCAAGACCTGGACCTTATTTACTTGTCTGTATATAAAAAGGAGGGTGAAGTTACTAAAACTTTGAGCAAAGACGGTGATCGAAAATTTTATTTTGGGGTGCTCAATAGAAAACCGCCCCAAGTGTCAAACCATGCTACTTCGCCACTATCAAAACCCGAAAGTTTCACAGAGCATCAAGTGGACTAATCTCTTCAAATCAATCTGGGACAGTCCTGAATGAAATGCTCACATATATACCGCCTATATGATTGGAAACAATAAACTTTGTATGAAAGGAGCACAATGTCACTTACGGCTATCTTTATTCCAGATTAAATACAGTATGTACTATGGAAACTTAAAATCGGATATATCTTTAAAACTATTATAGTAGTAGTAAGAGAACGTTTTGGTGTGAAAGAAGATATAGTGACACGGATTGAGAAAGGGATGCTTAGATGGTTTGGGCATGTAGAGAGGATGAATGAAAGAAGATTGACTAGACAGATTTATAAGATGAGTGTAAATGAGAAGGTTGGGAGAGGAAGGCCTAGACGAACGTTCCACGATCAAATCGGGGACGTTTTGAAGAAAGGTCAGGTCAAGAGTACTCTAAACCGACGAGCATGCATGAAAAGATTTATGAATGTCGAGGAAGCGAAAGTTGTATGTCAGGATCGTAGCAAGTGAAAGGACGTGGTCTCTGCCTACCCCGTTGGGAAAGACGCGTGATTTATGTATGTATTATAAAAAGGTAGTTTGTGAGTCTGGAAGTTTTAAGGATGTAATCTCTGGAACTACTGATACAATTCTACAATTTCTTTCACTGATAGAAAGTTTCGTTCAAGCTGGTTTTGTAGTGCATTTAGGTGTAACGATTTTTCATCGCCAAGTAACGTGAATGGTTGACCAATGGTATCGAGGTCGTTTACAGTAAATCAATGCGAGACACCATCTGCAGTATAAAGGTAACCCGCAACATAATATGAATCTATGGTATCTAATGTACCTACAATACAACATATGGCGGCTAAATCACTGCCATATAAGGTTCGGTGCACACCGACCGCACGGCCGCTGGCCGGCACCACACGTATCGTTTGACAAATTTAGCTATACAACCATTCTTACACGCTTAATATGACAGCTTGAAATATGATTGTCGTGCCTTGTGTTGGGTTTTTTAGTTCACCTTCTTTATAAGGAAAATTGCAGCCTTGCTTCATCTAGTGAAAGGCGGTTTCAAAACTTTTGCGAGACGATTTTCTAGTGCTTTGTTTATAGCATTTATACACTTTATACATTATAGGTATAGCGCGTGACCACGATCTTACCTTATGTTTAGTGACGATGTGGCCGAATATGGTAACATTTAAAGTCTAGAGACAAGTGCAATTGCCGGAACACAATCAGAGAGGCATGACGACAGAAGTTCAACTTGAAGGTGGTAGCTAGCAAGAGAAGAATAGAGTCCCTACACTACACCAGAGCCGAGTGTTGAATTATTTTAATTTTGCATTATCTCTAACTATTCGTCCTTTTTTTTCGAACTGACTATACTGTTAGCCTTAGGGGCCCTGGAGGCTTTACGGCTTTTACAGCTTCACCAGGCTTGGGTGCGAGAACTTAAGGCACTCAGCCACGAAAGTTTTGCAACAACAACCGATGGTGCCAAAGTGGCCGAACCTCGGCTCGGACTGTTGCGCGTATGCAAATAAGTCGCGATCTGGCTAATTTCTATTCGTCCAAATGACATGCTAGGAAAAGTTTATCTTCATAAAATTGCTGAAGTAACTTTCGTTCGTAAGGAATAATATGCCACGCCTAATAATAATGCTCATAAATCATTTTTAAATTTTCAGTAAATCTTTGTCACAACATACCTTATTGTGGCTTATATATATATAAGAGATAGACATATGATATTGTGGACTTTTTTAAATGTACTAAGGAGCAATATTTTTGTAGAACATTGTATTTATGTATCACTAACCATTACGCCAGCGCACGCGAATAAAGAAGTTCGAGAGCGAAGTGCGACTTACTTAACAAAAATTAATATTGAAGGCTATCTGAGAGGCGTAGCCTAAGTCTAGGCTATACTTATACCATTCCAATTGAATCTGGCTATCATATAAAAAAAAGAATTATTCGTATCATACTGGTAATTCCAGAGATAAGCGTGTTTAAACAAACAAAAAACTCTTTCACTTTATTATATTACTACCAGTGTCCGCGAGTTCGTTTGCGTGTTCTTCAGAATTGGGCCTTTACCAGGGTAAAAAGTATCATATGTCTTAATCCGGGTTAAAAGCTATCTGTGTGCCAAATTTCGTCTAAATTCAGCGTTTATGCGTGATTGAGTAACAAACAAATAAACTTACTTACGCATTTATAATATTAGTAAGGATAGTATAGATTTAAAATGTAACTTCATTATTATATTCTTTTGGAATTCTTTGTTTGACTGCGCAAGCGCATTGCCCTCGAACGCAAGCTACGAGTATTTTAATTATCTGTTCGTCAATTATGACAGATGGCATATTGCGCATATCGGAGTCAACATAAACATAAATCACTCTCACAAAGATGATATTATTGGGCTTGCGCCAACTTCCATGTCGACTTACCGCAATATAAATATTATTCACAATCAATATACCCCAAGGGCTTGTTTAGACACGGCGGGAGAAGAGGTTGTTGTAACCTCTTTTTTTAATATAACTAAGTTGGCAAACAAGCGTACGGCCCCTTCGATGGTAAGCGGTTACCATAGCCTATGGACGCTTGTGACACCAAAAGTATCACTAGCGCGTTGCCGATCTTGAAACCCCCTTCCCAATAAAGCTCCGAAAGCCCTTCTCACCTTAAGAACACAACACAATGTTATTTGGCTGCGATCCACCATTCGAGTCGCCCTAAGTAGAAGGAAATCTCTAAAGACAAGTTGAGAAGGTAATAATATGTTTCTATCTATTCTTTAAAACATTCACAAAGCTTATTAGTAACGTTATATCTTAAGAAATTTTAAACTTAAATTACGATATCAAATATTATAGCATCTTATGGTATCGCATATGAGTAAGATACGTTAAAATATTAAATCATTTCAGTATCTTGACAGTCTGCTTAGGTATCACACATGTTTTTTGTCCGAATTATATTTAAATAATTAATGAATTTATTTCAATATAAGTAACACGGCTTAACTATTCGATTTATTAGACAAATCATCACACAATGATTCTGATTTCTGATGCTCGTCGCATCGTGACGTAGATGAAGAAGTAGCTAGTGTTGGTAAAACGTCGATTAACTAACAATTAGTCATAAGCACTATAGTTGAGATAAAACTATTGTTAGTTTATTTCTAATACACATAATACGGGGTATTTTTGTGATTATAATAAAGCTTTGAATCTTTCTTTAGCTCGTCAAGTAGTAAACTACGCAAGCTGCGGAACACACGAATGACCTTTTTTTTTCGTTTTTTTTCAAGTCAATCAATTAATTAATAGTAAAAAAATATTTTGTATATACTCGTATATACATAAAACTAAAAATTGTATAGATAATATATTATATATGTACGTATTATGAATATTTATTTATTTTAATAAATATTCGGTAAATCATTATATTCTCGGCTTTTTTCAAGCCCGTCAGGTGTGTACTAAGTACTAACATTGAAAAAGCTAACATTATTCAATAGGCTCCACGCGGTTAACTGCTCGGACTTAAATGGATTTAAACGAAAAACAGTTTGTGAAACGACTGCCACATCAAACGATGGTCAATAAAGTCTTACAGCAGCAGCGACTTCAAAGCTGAGAATCTATTGACAATCACCGTTTTCATACCACGATAGGCAGAGAGACCTTACTATCTACTCGTATAATATGAAGCTCAGACTCAGGATCGGCTTGTATCCCCGTGGAAAATTAACAAAGAATCTTTAATCTCATTTCTTTTTCCGATTTTATTATCATAATACGAGTACTCAGTGTATTTGTTACCGTCTACAAGTCTAGACGGAAGGTCGTAAAACTCTAGACATAAAGGGTAGTGAACAATAAAAGCCTAAATCGATAGGACGACTACAAAACACAATTATCTTGCGCAGTCTATGATCTGTGCTATAATTTATGCTAAAAAAATGTTCTGATATTTAAGTATTTTTAAGAGGATATTTCGAAAACTTTTCGACGGCATGTCAAATTAAGGTAAAGTGCTTACTGGGTGGGAAAGCGTTTTCTTATATTTTTTTTAATTGTTCATATATTCAGCCTAATGGCCACAATCTCACCTGATGTTAAGTGACGATTTAGCCTTAGACAATAACACGCCTAGTCGAGAGGGCGAATGGTTTTCAAGTGCAGCTACTCGAACACACCTACAGTGCTTGCTAGAGATGTGTAACTAGAGGGTGGTAGCTAGCCAGGCGGGCATTAGAATATGTCATACCAACATACTATGGTTTCATCACAATGTTTTTCTTCAGCGAAAGCTGAAAACTAATTGAAAGGATAAATTCACTTCGATCGACGCGGTGTCCAGACACGCTACCACTGAATCAGTGTCTTTTCACACTTTTGCACAGTAGCCTGACTTTTCGAGACTGTATTATCTGGCGTCATTTCCCGTGGGCGGTCCTTCCGATGACGGTGATGTAACATGACAAAACAAACAGGGAGACCATCCGTTCGGATGTACAGAGCTAGTAACGGACATGTAAACTAAAAAAAAACATTACGATTACATCACCGCAGCCGTCTTAAAATAAATACTGTGTGAACTATTACGAACGCATAAATTTACGTCGCCATTCACGGACGTAACTATAAATACTGGAAATGTTTTTTTAACCTTCAATCGAAATATTACGAGGTCATTTTTCCGTTGGGACCAAATTATCGTAATTTTTGGCTGTTAAAATCAATCAATTCTTTGTTACATTAGAAATCTTGTTTCTTATTAGAATAGTGGGTAACAAGTAATTTCAACGTTTTACGCTTCAATCATACAATATACATCCATTTTGTTTAATTTGCATATATATTTAGAAGCAGTGGTCAGTGCATTCGTATAATAAACTAGCTGGGCCGGCGGCTTCGCTCGCGTGGACTACAGAATGCCGTCAGTCGAGCGAAAGCGCGAATCGTGCTGCCCCCGCTCAAAAGACGAAAGAAAAATATTTTTTGTGGCTAATTCTTAGATATCTATATGGTATAGGGTGACTTTTTTGCGCAAGGTTTTTTCAAGATATGCATGTATTGTAAACATTAATTTGATAAATATCGTATGGTTTACTCAGTGTAAGCCATTTAAGCGCCCCAAATGCGTCCGAATTGAGTCACCATTATCGTCACTGCTTATTTCGTATAATATTTTAACATAGCTATGAATTAAAATAAAAATAAAAAACATATAAATCGGTAAGTGGTTTTTGCGTGAAAAACAAACGGATATACCGACGGAAAAGTTCTGTTTAAAATATGTATAGAAAAAAAACAAGGCCATAATTTGAAAAAAAAAAAACAAAATACGTTGAGCCTTTTAAAGAGAACACAGTATTCATTCCACATTATAGATAAGTGTAAAAAAACTGGTTATTACATTATCAATATTATTTTGATATTTATAACTTCAACTTTTTCAAAAATGATATTTTGTAAATACGAATTGTGTCAGTACAACTCGGTCTTGGATAATCATTTTATAATCGATTTTTATATAATTTTGTTCTTTCAGATGGTAGTAACCCCATCAGTACTAAACACACAGGAAACACAACGCTTACAGGCACCATGTTTTGGTTAAATAGATACTTACATATTAATAAAACATAATATAATTAATGTTACAAAAGGCGAAAATATTAAATGTTGTTACGTAAGCGTGATAGTGGAGTGGTTATATCGATATATCGATATCGGGTTCGAGAATTCGCGTAAATTTACTAATTCAAATTGGTAAGAGTATCAGCTGACGGTAAAGAAAAACATCTTGAGTAAACCGGAACGCTTGAAAAATGTTAATGAATAATGAAAAATGTTATTATCTTATTCTATTGGTTAATAGGTGTTTAATGTTGCGTGTTGATTAAACCAATACCTTCCCTTAGGAAGAGGCCGTTGAATATCTTTGGGATACTTACAGACGAATATTATTACTATATTTTATGTAGCCGTAGCCGAGCAATATATTTCGTGTTTTCTTAAAAAACAATGTTAAATGCAAATAAAATAACTTATCTTAGTATTATGTTTCTCACTTATTCTTTATTAAAATTATATTAGTGCGAGTAGTATTGCGAACAATTCTACATTATTGACGTCCGCATTGCAGGCGGTCATCACTTTATCGACTAGTTTGAAATTTTGACGGTAAGTTACATATTGCTTGTCTAGTAGAATACATTGAAGTTGGAATATTACTGACTCGTGATATAGTACAAAAATAGTCAATCCAAACCTGGCCACACATAGCCAACATACCAAAAAGTAAACAAAATCATTAAAAAACGATTTATCTAATCTTACAAAACTAATTCACTAAACGTTTAACGTTAAGTGATCATTCGAAATAACTTAGACAACGTCGAATTCCTCGGAAAAACAAAGTTGTTAACGTGCTTATCGAAATCATTGGTTACTTACGTATAAGAGTGTATCAAATCCGTGGTAGGTACTTCGTGACCAAAGTTCTGTCAAACAGAACTATTTATTGAAACGAAATTCATACGAAATCAATTTTCAATCGTTTTAGTAGATAAAAATTAACATATAATTTTTAAATACATATTGTGTAGCAGTGACTCTGTGGCCGAAGATAACAAGCCAAGATAAGACTGGCTCTCAAGTGCAGCCTGCCGGAACACATCTATACGAGTAACTACGAGTAGTGCTTGGCAACAGATTTTCAAATTGAGGGTGATAGCTACCCAAGCGGGCATTAGAAAATGTCCTACCACCACCACCACCACCATGCTGAAGTTTCATCGCTGAAAACTTATTCGAACCTACTTTAATCGACATTGTGTCCCAATATTATAGCCTACCACAGAGCTATCATATTTTAACATCTTCACGCAATCAGTAGACCGTAGTACGAACAGTTGAAAACTGACAACCGACCCGTTTGGATTACGAATCCGCCTACAATGTATCCTTCTTCTATAGATGTACAATAATGGTTCAATTACTTTGTTAATTAGCGTTAATTGGACCATGTTAATTTAGAGTTACCGTTGGTGTACTAACATCAACTAATTAATACCTAATCTAGACGCTTGTTTATGAAAAACCTGTAAACATTTTCCTGTAAAAGGCAGTTTTATCTAAAATTTATTATTTCATATGAGGTCATTATTTATGTTTTTAAACTCGGACTCGCCTCGTTGCGCAGTGGTAGTAAACGCTACAATTGAGCTGGTACGTCGCGGGTTCGATCTCCGCATATGATTGACTTTTGTGTGATGAACATAATTAGACATCTGTTATGTCTCTAGACGTTAAATATCTATATATATAATAAAATTAAAGTGTCTGTTTGTAATGTCAATATAACAGCTTTTTCTGAATGCGTATGAAAGTAAATACGGTTCTTATAATAAACTAAAAAAAAAACATTTATTTAATTTTTTTGTATGTCTGTTTGTTCCGGCTAGGTAATCTCCGAAACTTTCACTGGCAGATAGATGATGTTATAAGGAGTAACTTAGGTTACTTTTATTTTCGATTGTGTAATCAACGCGAGCGGAGCCGCGGGCACAGCTAGTGCTACTATAAAAATAAAAAATAATAAATAATACTTTACTCTACTAATTATTAGACAAAAGAAAATAAATTTTATTCTCATTTAATCCTGATGATTTAATCTTAATTTATTCCCAAAATTCATCGCAGAGAAAATTGACCATGTTTGATATATTATACTATCAGCTGTTTAGTTACCACAATACGAGTATAAGCTTTGCTTAGTTTGGAATTAAATGGCCGTGTGTGAAATTGTGGCACGTATTTTTTTTAAACTTCATTTCGCCTGCTCACCCGCGTTTGACTATTATAGTGGAGTTTAGAACAATGATAAAGTAATTTTGGATTCACATTGAAAACGGGAATATTTATTAATAAACCCGCAAAAAGTACCATTCAAAGTGACGGTACTGTACCTTATGGTAAACACTATCCAAAAGCAATAGTGACCACAGAGAGATCGGCAAACCATCGACGATCGGTCACGACTATACCGATCTACAAACCTTTGGATATACACTGACTGCTTCCGAATAACTACAAACAGAGAGTCACCGACGGAACGAAGTTAACCGTACGTCCCCTGCGGAGTGTCACCGACGGGTTTATCACCATATATCACCCCGCTTGAATACTAGATATACATACACTGGTTGATTCCGGAACTCGCTATCCCTAAGCGTGCCACTACTGGTTTACGGGGATCGCGATCCAGTCGAAAACTATTGTCATATCTTACCTACCACCCAGTATGATTTTCATTCCGATTACTTATACAAGTACATTTTTTATCCAACCAAGGTAGCAAACAAGAATACGGTCTGCCTGATGGTAAGCGGTTACCGTAGCCTATAGATATCACTAGCGTGTTTGCGACCTTGTACCCCCATTTCCCCAAGGAGCTCTGGAAACCCTACTCACCGCAGGAACACAACATTTGGTTATTTGGCTGCGATCTTCTGTAGGGTGGATCTTTCACCAGTCGAGATTTCAAATTTGTTTAGATGTCGGATCATCCACCGATATAGATGCTTACAGTACAACTGTACACATGACCATGGTACAGAGAGCATTAAAGTTTGTTTGGCAAGCTGACAACTCGACTAATGTATTGAAACGTTATACAATACTACATATATATACGCTTGGGAATTGCTAGCTGCGTCGACGAGTGACAGTACTTAGAGCTTTTCATGATATAAGGATCTATGCCCACCGACGCAGAGTCAAAGCGAAGCGAATATATATGTAGGATGTATGATAGAAATGACCTTTGCATGTAAAAGTTAGGATATCTATGGTGTGTTTTATAGTTTATTATAGAGTGAGTGACAGTGTGAAAGAGATGACGTTATGAACGAGCCAAGAGTATGAGTGAGTAAGATGAGATTATGAGGTAGGAAAGAGGAAGAGGGACGACGGGGGGTTGTGTGACGACGAGAGATGTGCGCAGACGTGTTTTTTGGTGAAGATTTTTATATATGGAAATAATTGCTTTTAAAGAAGTAAATCGTTATAATACACTAAAGAATATTTTATTATACACACAATCCCACATATATGCAATGATTTTATAGAGGTATTCAATTTGACAAAAGAACCTAATTAACGTTAAAGCGTATGTTTTTTATAAAAAATGGCTATCGCTAGTAATAATTATAACGTAGTACTTAGATGATAACTTCATCATTAGATTAGCGGTTCCTAAACTGCTTAAAGCTGCGAAACACTCAAGAATCATATATCTTTATTATTCAATCAGTATGTATGTAGTAAATTTTGTGATAGATATTTATTTTAAGGACACTGTTCATTCACATGACATTTAAATAAATTTTGTCTGACTGTTTGTATGCTTCGAAATTATATGACATTAAGTAACATGAAAAAAAAGCTGACAACCTTATTGCAGTTTTTACTAACATATATATAATATTACAGATACTGAAAGTTTAATAAGTCCGACGCGGTGTCGCCCGACCTACACGGGCTCGCCACTGGGCGCTCCCCGCCTCGGGGCCGCCCGCCCAACTCAACCGCGAGGGTGTGCCGCACGGGTGGAAGCTCGTCCAGCTTATTATTCCCTGTGGAATAAATGCTAAGCCAAGTATCATATTGCCTATTTAAGTAAAAGGGTGACTAAACAAAGCATTACTGTAACCGCTAATCGTATTGAGGAAATACTATTTGTACACATTTTAAATCGCTTAATAAACGTGTTTTGTAAGTTCATAAATGAGATTAAGTTTTTAGCGGAATTATGATTTGTCATATGCATATATATTTTTTTAATTTGTCTGCCTATTTAACCCAATATTGTGCAAAATTAACAATAACTAGAAACATGCATATCCAGATATCACAAAAAGTCCCCGGACAGTTTTAACAAGGATGCCACCGTATTGTTAGAACTATGTTTGAATATTAGATAAATTGTACAAAGTTAGGCCTAACGTACGTGTTACCACCACCATTGGTCTCAAAATAATAGAACAAATGACATGACTTTATTAGTCATACGAAGAACCATGTTGAAGGCGATAGAGCCTAAGCAAGGAATCGTTTAATTGGTCAACTGGGTCATTCACCCCACAACAATGAAAATATAAATTATATGAAGAATCTAGATCGGATAGAATAAAAACCCTTTACGCGTTTCATTTACGGATCGATAAGAAAAGCGGTATCGGAAGATAATCGAAAATGCAGGCAATTGTTCGAGCTGAAACAATCGCGAAGTAGCCCGAGATTATAAGCGATATCATCTATTAAAAGCAGGTATTGTGTTCGTTTGGATTAAAAAAGGTCAGATAACATTATAAGAAGTGTGTAAAGATGGCATTTTATGTGACACAGTCCAGTTATTCCTTTGGCTATACGACTATAAATTCTTATATATGGAATTACAACCCAATTAGTGACATTACTCAGGGTGTTTGAACACTTTCATGTAATTTTGTAACTCGCCCATTTATTACCGGCATAAAACTTTACAACAGTTATTGCTAAAAGTTAAAAAATTGTAATCCGACTACGCACGGGTGCAAATTTACTAATAAAGAAAATGAGAAATACATACGCCTGACAAAAAAATATTATTTATTTATTTATCAACTAAATTACGTATGTTTATTTTAGAACATGTCTCTATCTCCAGTGTTTTAGGCTGTGAATTATCTGTTTGTTAGTCGAGTCTATTCGTCGAACTAGGATTCATCCAACCGAACCTTTTCTTCAATTTGTGTGAATTTAAACAAAACATTGTCAAACTGAACGTCGCATTTTTTTATTGAGATATTCATACAAAAATACCACAACTACCACTACTACCATCCTTAACCTACTTTTTCGGTAGATTATTCAAAAAAAATCTTTCATATAAATCTTGTGCTGAGAATTACGAACACAAAACAAAAAAAACCGCTAAATCGGTCGAGCCGTTCTCAAGCGATGATCTTTCATACATGAGGCAATTGTTTTTTTATGTATATAGATAAATGAACTCAGAATTTGCTTCTCTTTCATTTGACATACACTCAATACATGATAGCAAAAATAAAACAGAGACCACACAATTTTGTACGTAGCATCCGCCGTATGAATATTGGTTTTATAAATTGTAGCCTTTATCACTCAGACCATAATACCGAATCGATTGACAGATCGGTTCTTAACAGAACGAGAAAGAAAACGGTAAGCCTTGTTTATATTTTATGAGTTCTTGTGAAAACCAGAAATGTTTTATTTAGGGTTAATTTTTCAATCGTCAGATATTGTATGGAAAACATGTCAAAATTTAAAAATTATTCCTGAAATAAAGTTATCTGTTGATTGAAAAATCGGCCTTTAATAATCTTAAAATTATTAAACCAACATCATCAGTATTAATAAAAAATATTGTCAAAGTTTAAAACGGACTGTTCTAATCACTCCATCTAATACTTCTTGGTAATTTTGTTTTCAAGAGTAAGTTCATTGATATTTTCACTACACGGAGTAAATTAAACTCTGCGTTACTTATGTTTTTGTGTATACTGTTTTTAATGCACAAGAATGAATAGCAAATATGTTTTTCTTCATATAAACATATTATAATGATATATTTATTTATTCATAAATAACATATAACTTTACTTCAAATGCTCTTCTAATCATGAAACTTTTTTAAGTCACATATGCGCATCATCAAAATCAACAAAAGCTTTCAAAAACAGTGAGTAAGACAGTGAAGTTTGCGCCAAGTACCAGGACGCCAGAACATCGGTGGAGGCAAACGTAGCGTACATATTCGCGTGGGCCTTCCCCCTCCCGTATCCTCACTACACTACCCCGCGCGGGGTCAACGCACGCTGGGGCCGTTTCGGCCGACGGCGCGCCTCACCTTGACATTCATCTCGAGCACGACGCTTGGCCAAACGTTTGAATTAACCCGAACGATTTTAAACGACACTCCAGAAATTACCTAACCTCGATGTGAGACTCCAATTGAAATCGACCGGTTCGCGTGCATAACGAACGCCTTCTTATTCTTGTAATGTGCTAGAGATTTATGCTCTCCTGGTAACCGGTGTCAGTTATAATGAAGAAATACAAATTAACCACGCTTTTACTGTGAACCCTAAAGAAGTTACTAGAAATAATTTCTTCAAAAAAACATAACTTAAAATTACATCCAAAGATATATCTTTAGTATTAAAATTATGAATAAATTGCTTTATTACATACGCCACGAACGTCCTGCATGTAGATAATCCTCGGAAAGCCATCTTAGTGACGTCACTTAACTAGTAATCTACGATAAGAACCACAAAACCGATGTTTAAATCCGTCACGGAGGGGTCAACACACCTCAATTAGTTCGTAAACGCTTTTTCATAGTACGTTCCAGCGACGTTTAACGTGTTGGATCGTCGAATAAATAATTCACATAACAACAAAAATATGAGTAACATTAAGAAAAAAGTCTATTAGGAGACAAGCCTGGACTCAACCTTGTTTATGCGCTATAAATAAACCTATCGTATTTTAATATATCGGGGCAAAAATGAGCTATTGACGATTTTGGATATATTCACAATAATGATGACAATTGATTGCTGGTTGGTTAGGACACGGCAATTGCAGGACAGGTGGGTAACACAACCCCATCGTAGCTCGCTTAGTGTCGCGTTCCCGAATCAGCCGGTTTATATCAAACAATCAGGCGAGGTGGCAAAGATCTTTACCTGACTGAATCAAACCATCATACACATGGTAATAACTGTCATTGTGATACGCTTGATCGCTACTATCATACGCATGGTGATAAATCCGTCACAGTGACCCTTTATTGGTTTATCTTGGTTCAATCTAGTGGTTTATCTGGCCGGCATAACTGTGACGATCGTCGATTGATAGCCTATTTTGCGGTGGTAGCCAATGTTTTTAGATTGTACAGTCACATTACCGGGCCACAAAAAAAAAAAATATTTCGTAAGCGGTTTCCTTACAGTGTGATCGCGCAACAAAACCCGTTAATTTGTAATATTGATATTAAATCAAAATAATTAAATTGATACACGCCGACGGCCTCGATGGACCAAGGGGCACCGGTGTCGACATTCCACTGGTCAGACCACTCGAACACCATGACATCATGATTGTACATGACGAATGTCATGTAATCACGAATTTAATATTACAATACATGCGATATCCTAAAAAGTATAAGCCGTGGACCAAAAAGAAAAACGACACGAAAACGGTTTGCGAACATAACTATTGTTACAGACGTAAGTCACTTCATGGGGGGTATGATTATATTTAATACTAAGAACCGCTCGCGACTTCGTACATGTTTATTACGCAGTTATTATTTACCTGTAATAATTTAATTTTCCTTTTTTTGTGTTAAAATTACAATTTTTATAGCCTATCCACATCGGAATCGGTTGATAATAATCATTTTTATTTTTGAAGTGAACCTTCTTAGGCGTGGCGGCGATTCTATAATTGAACGAGAATCGAAAGTGAAGTTTCAAGGACGCGTCACCTTTAGGCACATTTCGTTACATGAGAGAGAAGAAAGATATAACATAGAGAGGAGAAAGACAGCTAGCTATAGTATAATTTCTACAGAAAAAAAATGATAATCCTCATCAAGTTTCTTGTAGGCCCTCTTTTTTATCGTTATAGGTTTTGCGTAGCGGCCACACTGATAGAGGCCTATGGGACTAAAATGAATAAATATGTTTTATTTTTATTTCAGTTTTGACCAAATAATATAACTGTCAGTACTAGACAAAGCCCCACTATGCAACATCCATTACTAACTTGGCAATCGGTCACAGTTACTCCTACGTCAAAGACTACTCAATTCTGCCTTACTCATCAAGCAACTATAAGAACCACACATTAACTAATGCACGGTGGTTAATGGACCCCTAAATTGTCATATTAACATAACAATGGTGTTAGTACCGTTTACTTACGACGGTAACAAACCATCGCCAATTTCGCAAACGCTTGTTCAGTTCTTAGAGCAGATACACATGCGTTCAATGCAAATGGGAGACGTCATTCGAGGAACACGAATCGCGCTCATACAATACATTCGTTATCGAGGATATTTCTTCACGTGACATGGATCTTGCAAGTCGTTTTCCTCTTATATTATTATAAAGTCGTTAATACTTTAGTAATATATATAATTATACTAGTTGTGCCCCACGATTTCACCCGTGTTAAATATACTCAACAAACTCTTCTCGCCGCCGCCAACGCCCGTGTCAACCCTATTGTTGTTCCATTTCCCGTACTTGCTTATAGCTTGCCAGATTGCTTGACGTTCATAGTTACTGCTCCGCTTCTTAGGGTGGTAGCATGAAGTTATGTAGCCTATATTATTACTCACGAATCTGACTATCATGTACAAAATGAATTTTTCGAATCCGACTGGTAGTTCTACAGATTAACGCGTTGAAACAAACAAACAATCAAACAAAAAAGCTTCAGCTTTATTATATTATCTATACATATTACAAAATAAAGTCTCCCGCCGCGTCTGTCTGTCTGAACGCGACAAACTCAAAAACTGCCAAACGGATTTTCATACGGTTTTCATCAATGGACGGAGTGATTCGTAAGGTTTAGGTGTATAATTCATTACGATTTTGTGTAAATTAGCTGAAATACGACTATAATTGTTGAAAATATCGGAATGAATCATGTCGACTGGGAGCTTTACAAGCGTGCGCCGCGTAAATCAATGGAGATATATGTATTACACTGCTATCAGAGCGAAGCTGGGGCGGGTTGTTAGTTATAGATATAAGCGTAATACCACTCACTCACCCATCACGAGATCTCCGAAAATACAGGTCTGATTTACTTAAAGTTTAGCATAGCTACTCCTTTCGCAATATAGACAGACAAAGAATGTAAGAACGGATTTTACTCAAATCATTATTTTTTATCACGGGTAACACCTTGGGCCACGGCTAGCTATATTATAAGGAAGTAATTTAACAGGTGAACAGAGAAATTTCTTGGGGGATTTCTCTCACCAGAACATCGAAGCCAAAAAACCTTCTGCTGTGTTCCTGTGTTGTAGTGTTTTTACAGAGCCCTTGGGGATGGGGGGTTCCAGGTCGGCAACGTATTACTTATAACTTGAGAGTTACAAATGTCCATAGGCTGTGGTAACCGTTTACCACCAGGTTGGCCGTACGCCAGTTTGCCACCGACAATCTAATTCCCTCTTCTAACATGTTATCACCGTACGCATGATGGTCGCGACTCAGTTGTGTACAGATTTCCACCACCCCGTTTGATTACTGAATATACAACGGCTGTTCCCGGACCGCAACTCGCTTAGCGTGCCACTAAAGCGGGCGCAATTATCTTGCGCATCTACCTTCCAGCATTACATGGACTTAAAACACGTGAAATATCTGCGTGCATTGTATTACGTTTCAGTGTTATCTTGAAAACGAGTAAACAATATGATAAAAATAATTAGAACAAAGCTGGTAAAATCAAACATGATACTCTATTAATGTTAATTAAATGAGTAAAGCAACGTTTTCCAGAAGTAATGATGTCATAATTTCATGTATTAAACCAAATATAATATATTTTCCTCATAACTGTACGATATTAGTAAGCTTGTAGTAAAAATTATGAAACATTTTGTATGTCACCGGATAATTGTAGGAATCGTTAGTTAATAAACAACCTAGTGAGATTATAAACTCTCTGTAAAATTATGAAAGAAACACTAGCATTCTAACGGTTACATTTTCGTAGGTTTATAAACTAAATGGATCGGTTAGGTTAGGTTGAAACTACGTTCATAACGCACGTGTGCATCGACGAGCGAAGCTATTGGGCATACGTGGCATATCTAATCATAAGTGGTTCTCTAGTTGTAAGCAAATTAACAGAGGGCGATGTTAAATTTTATAATAATAATTAGCTGGGCCCCGCGTTTTCACTCGCGTATAATTTAAAATAAACACCGATTGATGATATATAACACTTCAGTATGGACGATATTTTTATCAGGCGGCCAGTGTTACGCGTGACAACTCACACGGCTCGCTTGCGCCACTACACCTAGTCATAGGGCCCGAGCCGTGTTGAATTATTTTAATTTTTCATTATCTCCCAAACTATACGTCCAAATAACACGCTATAAAGGGCAAAGTTTATCTTCATAAAATTGTCTTGGTGGTGAAGTAACTTTCGTCCGCCATGGTTGTACGCCATGCCTAATAATAAAGCTCATAAATAACTTTTCAAATTTCAATAAATTTTTGTCACAAAATACCGTATTGTGGCTTATGTATAAGATATAGACATATGGTAACTTGAGTTTTATTAGATGTACTAAGAAGCAATATTTTTGTAAAATATTATATTTACGTATCACTAAACGTTACGCCAGCACACACAGTAAAGCAAATCAGGAGCGCTGTTTCTTCCGACTTACTAAACAAAAATCAATATTTAGATCTAGCTGAGATGTGTAGCCTAGATAGCCTGTACTATTTCTCAGGAATCTGGCTATCATAAACAAACAAGAATTTTTCGAATTGCACTGGTAGTTTCAGAGATTAGCATGTTTAAACAAAAAAAAACCTTTAGCCAGCTTTATTATATTAGTATAGATAATACCAGCATGTAAATGTCCCACTGCTGGGCAAACGCCTCTTTCTGGAGGAAGGTATGGACTTCTACAGGGAATCTACAGTTCTATATTTTTTCCACACACAGTGCAGTGGTACTTACATGAACGTTCTGAAACGTTTAGGTTTCCGTGCGATGTTTTCCTTCACCGTGAGCCGATGTGTTACCAATTTCCAAGCCCGGTAAAGCTGTAAAAGCCGTAAAGGCTCCAGGCCCCTAAGACTAACAGTATAGTCAGTTCGAAAAAAAAAATAGATACCAACTTATATTAGTAAATATGCGCGAATTCCAAACAAATTGTAGCTACATGCCAGGGCTCGAACCTACGGACATCGAGTCAATATTCCGCTAGCATAAACCACCCGACTGCCACGAACAACTTTTATTTAATATTATAAAAATAAAATAAAGAGAATTTATTGTAATTAAGTAATTAGGACACTTAAAAATAATTATAATAATAGCTTCAAATTTCTGTTTAGAATGACTCATCTTAACCTTCATATTTAAAATATGGACGCATTAACAAGTCTATGTAATCAGTATGATTCACAGAAATACCAAATCAGCTTTGCATTTTGCCGCTGACAATGTTATTCAGAATTTTTTATTTTATATTTAACCTTATTGCTAGCAAAAGATATCTTATTTTTGGTGATTTCTAATTCTTTGACTAACTGAATTTAGATGATGATCAGTTCCTCTTTGAAGCTGTGTTTCTTTTGGCGCGTTTAGTGGAGGGTACAATAGAGAGTCTGCGCGCGCATCTCGTGACGGAAATGAGACACGACGAATTAAGTCATCAATTATAATAATGTCAATTCATGTAACTGATTTTTTTAATTGTTTAAAATAATTTAAAGTTGTATAAATACACATTATTTTCATTTAAATATGTCGGTCTGTTTGTTGGCACGTGGTATAATATTTTTGGAGTTACAAGAATAACTTCTCACGTGTATACGTACGTACACACAAAAAAAAAACATTTATTTTATCACGTCTAAATAGATTATAACAGCCACTTAACAGTACCATATTATTTACATATTTTCTGTACCTTAAATCTAAAAAACAACACGGGAACCTATACTAAAACCCATTGTGACCGGAGCATAAGAAGTCCATATAGAATAGTTTAGGAATAATTTACTTAGAATTCATATATTTTTATTATATAATGGGAATGTGAAATTATGATTCAAGAAATCTTTCTAGAATATGTAAAAAAGTGGAACTTTGACATTTTGTAAGAGTCAGTGTGTCATTATAGAAGTATTATACAATACTTCTATATTATAATTTCTTAGATATTATAGCAAATAAATAAATGAATTTATCAGAAAAAATATTTTTACACCGTTCTTACCAACTTTTTCTTGTATGTATTTTTAGGTACTAAATTTTGTTATATTTCATTTTACAACTATATTTTCCTCTAAGTATTTTTACTTAATTATATAAATAAATTTTATAACAATACTTTTCCCTAAAAGAGGAACTTTGAAGTCCTTCCATCAGTGTACTTATAATTGGAAACTACTTAATGACCTTTTTTTTTACTCATAGATATGTTCTCTGACTAGGTGTTAGTATTTCACATTGGGGAAAAAATTGCCACTAGTGAGTGCATTTTATTGATCTTTAGGTTTAAGCATTGCTGTGTAAACTGTTAAATATGTAAAATACCTAGTAAACGACTGAGTAGGATAGAAGAATCTGAACTTTTATATTCACAGTAACTACTTTTATATTTAATGCATAGGCTATTTGTGTAGAACTTAAGACCTATTAAACATTAATCCGTAAGTTAACAGTTTGTTTAAAAATTAAAGTTAATTATTTTATAGCATTGGTCTATTGATAAAAACCCTAAAACAATACAAATGTGGAAAAAAATAATTGTTTAATTTTTCCTTCTAAAACTCCATGAGTTTGAATACTCCATACAGAAAATGGAACGTCATTATTCAATTTATCATGTGATAAGTGACTCTAAAATTATTACTAAGCATTGAAATAGTGGCTTTACAATTATATGTGCTGATATAATTTCATAAGTGAAATTCTTGTAAAGCCAACTTTGCACATAATAACTTTAACCTTAGTTTTATTTATTGAATGACTAGCTGTACCCGCGGCTCCGCTCGTGTGGGCTACAGAATGCTGTCAGTCGAGCTTACATGCAAATTGTGCTGCCTGAAAAATGCTTATTGTGTGTGCTTCTTATAAGTTAGACATATGCTATTGCTGACTTTTTATAAAACTTTTAAGATCTCCAATTATGTTCTACATTAATTTGATATATCACTTATGGTTTAGTCAGTGTAAGTCATTTAATTGCACCAAAAGAGTGTTTTTTCCGAATTTATTCACAGTTATCGTCACTGCTTATTTTGAATGTTACTTTATGTAACAAATTAAATCCTGTAACCTGGCCAGATAAAATATTTATGAATGCAAGGAAAAAAATATAAATCGGATAAGTGGTCTTCACGTGAAAAGAACAAAAAAGGATAAACAAAAGAACAAAAACAGATAATCATTTAGTTATTTAGATTAAAAATACTTTTATATTATTTTTAAAGGTTTTTTTTTGGTGGTAGGGTTGTTTTGCCCGACTGAGTTGCGATCATCATGGCATGGACGCGGTGAAAAGTCCGTCATAGTGACTCGCTTGTGCGTGCCGCGTTTCGGGATCAGCCTGTGCATATCCAGTTATTTTTGCAGGCCGGCATGACAGCGGCAACCGCCGATGGATTGCCTACATCTCGGTAGTCATTGTTGTGTTTATTAAGACTGTACTGTGCTTACCATTAGGTACAGTGCCATCAATTAGCTGACCTACTATAAAAAAAACCAAGGATATTATATTCAGTATATAAGTGATGTGTTTAAAACAATTTTCAAAAAGCTGTCTACTCCCTGATTTTTGCCAAAACAAATACATAGTTTCCTTTCGTACAACATTCATAAAGCAATTATGACCTTTTACGAACCCAATTATGTCTTGTACTATAGGAAATAATTTGAAACGTGTAAACATCTATCAATTTTATTTTGTGTTTACAGGTTTTAAGTTAAGTGGCAGTGATGGGATTGGAGAAATTTAATTAGAAATACTAGGAGGGATCAAAAAGTATTGAGAACGACATACTCCTTGGTAAGAAAAAAAAATATTGGCAGGCATAGCTCAGATACATATTTGTAATATATGTAAAGAAAAAATCTTCGATTCTTTTGTTTTTTTCTGAATGTAGTCATTTGTTTGCTTCGTGTCGGAACATGATCTCGAAAATGGAGAAAAACGAAGTGCGAGCTGTTATTAAATACCTCTGTTTAAAAAAAATAACGACGCAAGAGAAGTCATTTCGATTTGGAGGCAACATTAGGAGAGTCTGCTCCGCCGTATTCCACTGTCGCAAGGTGGGCTTCTCAATTTCGAGTAGGGAGAATGAGCACGGAAGACGAACATCGTTGCGGCCGTCATCGGCGCCATCGACGTCAATCACCCAAGAAAATGTTGCGAAAGTCGAGAAAATTGTATTGAGCGATCGAAGAGTTACCATCCGATACTTAATTCAAGAAACGGGCATTTCATATGGAAGTATTCAATCCATATTGAAACAATCTTTGAATATGAGAAAAGTCTCCGCAAGATGGGTGCCGAGAATGTTAACTGACAGTCAGAAACAAAATCGACTTGACATCGTTCTAGGACTAAGAATCTCTGAGCTAAGCCAAGGACAGACAGACAACCATACTGAAACTATAAGGGTTTCTTCTTGACTTCGGAACCCTTAAAATAATGTGAATCCATATTTAGAGAGCCACTTGTACAGCTAGTAAGATAATATAACATTTGTAAAGGTACATACAACAAAACTTCTAATTGTGTAAGTAATTAAGTAAAACACAGGTGCTTAATGAGCTATTTGTTAATTGTGCAATTAACCAATGATAATACATATTTAATATGCTTTAACTTGTTAAATATTTGACACACTGAGTCACATCACTTAGTTTTTCCATTCATTATATAACGATTATAGTTTTTATCATCCTTAAATGTTAATAGCTTTTTCATATTAATGTGTTTCAACTATTTGTCATAAAATAGAAAGAAAACAAATTAATAACTAGTAAAAACTTCAAAAACACTTACAGATCTTCAGGACTTAAAATAGACACAATTACTAATTTGATCTATAAATCTGTACATAAGAATTGTATAATAAATATATAAACTAGCTAAGCCTGCGACTCCGCTCGCAAGGACTACAGAATGCCATCAGTTGAGTGCACTCGTGAAATGTGCTACTCCTGCTCAAAAGATGGATGACAACAATGCTTATTGTGGGTGATCTTTAAAAGATAGACATATATTGCTGACTTTTTGTAAGTCGTATTTTAGATCTACAATTTTATTGTATGGTACATTAATTTGATAAATCTCTTATGGTTTAGTCATCGTAAGCTGTTTAAGCGCTTGATTTTGAAGCGATGATGGCGCAGTGGTAGCGTGTACGACTTCGCGTCGATTGACGTGAGTTCGAATCCCTACAATGAGCCTGAGCTTTCGGTGAAGGAAAACATCGTGAGGAAACCATAGCATGGTGGTAGGGCATTTTCTAATGCTCGCCTGGCTAGCTACCACCCTCAAGTTGAAAAATCTGCCGCCAAGCACCAATAGGTGTGTTCCGGCAGCTGCACTTGAGAGCCAGTCTTCCACTAGGTTTAGCGTGTTACCATCCTGGGCCGCAACGTCACTTAAGATCAGGTGAGATTGTGGACACTACGCCAAACCTACATCGATAAAAAAAAAAGAGCGTCCCAAGAGTCTTTTTTGCTTTGATTAATTTGTATATTACTTTATCTTACAGACTATATCCTATAAGCTGGCCAGAAAACGTAGCTATGAATTAAAAAAAAAGCGTAATCGCATGAGTGGTTTTCGTTAAAAATATTTCATTTTTGAAGATAGATCTAATTTTTAATTTTTTTTTGGAATGACACAGAACTAAACTTTAGAACTAATACTTTTAAACTTTAGTAAATTACAGGCACAATTTTTATACTACAAAAAATAAAAATAAAATAGTCATTCAATCTTTTACACTTATTAAGACTAATAAATGTTTTTTAGGTAGTTGTGTTAGGTTCTACAATAAACTTCCTAAGAACATTACTGATGCCAGATAATAAGTTCAAGAATCATGTTAAGCCACAATAAATGTTCAAGGGACATTATTCATCAAGTGAGTGATGTCACGTCTCAGTGATTCTTTCTCTGTACATCCATTACAAAGGATAATAACTGTATACAATAAAATAAAAGTAAAAATATATTTTCTTAAACTGTTAATAAGGCCGATCGAGTTTCTGTTAGTTCTTCTCGATGACTGGGATGTTTTCCAAACCAGTAGTAGTGTGTTCACACACATAACTGCCTTCTTAGGGATGAAATTAAATAACATACTTTTGATTTGATTAGAAAACAACTGTAATAATCAGTCATGTAGTTTCTGAGAAAATTGCATACACACTCATACAAAATAATATTTTTTTTAAGTTACTTAAAAATTGTTTCTTCATATTAATGCATTATCTAAACCATTTAACATCTGTGTGAATATAATAAATACAATAATCATTGTATTCAACACAAAACAACTAAAATTCAAAATGAGAATGAAATCAAGTATAATATATATATATATGAATGCAATTTAAATGACTTTCATATGTTTCCATATCAGGATTCATATCTTTGGCAGAGTAAACAATAAAAATTAAACATAGAATATAATTATGAAAGTTTTTTTTAAATTTGATAACTCAATCCTCTTGGATGTTGATGATGTCATTATTAAATTAAGATAAGCAAGTTTAACTTTGTACTGGCTGTACTAGCTTAGAGGACAGTCATACTCATTTTGAGTTATCATGTGTTCGAAAATACAAAAAAAAAGTATTAAACATACTTCAGGTACATAAACAGTGGCTTGTGTGATTTTTTTATTCACAAACCTGGGCTATATACTGAGAAAATAAGAATTACTTTGCATAAAATGTGTATTCTGAATACTTTACACTAAAATCCTAATTACTGATGCTTACATAGGGGTTAAGACTAAAATAGGGCTAAAAGCGAAACTATATGAAGCCCAGAACACGAGGAGAAATTAATACTTACAAAAATTTCTCAAAATACAACAATAACATATAAAAAAACTACATGAAGTAGTAGCACAGAAATTCTCTGATAAAAGAAGATTATAGTAAAGTACTCACATATATGAGGCCGGAATAGTATCTATCCTTGATGTTGTGCAAAACGGAGGCCTCGTTCAAACACGTCAGCTCGGCCATATCCTCGACTTTATCGAACTTAGGTGGATTCATCTTCTGAATGTCATCTATCTGGACCAGCATCCGCTTCCCAGACTCGGCGATCTCCACTTCTACCTCATCGCCCTTCTCACCCTTTATACCAGCCGCGACGAAACCCTGGGTCTCGTGGGGCACCCATACCAATCTCTTTTGTGTCCATTCCGCCTGGGTGGCCGGGTCACTGAAGCTGTTGCGGTCCACCGACAGATACCGAAGCTCGGGATCGTTCCTATCCAAATCAGCCATGGTGCCGCCAAATTACGCGCGGCCCGTGCAACTGTTGAGACACACTGACACTATATGCCACATATACACCATTAACCGACGCACCTTACAAAACGTTTCAGTTATTACCACCGCGTTGTATTATTTGCCGTGGCCGTGCACGGCGCCGATATCTACAAAATGACGACAACGACTGACGGAATGACAGACCGCGCACCGCGCCGACACTAGTAGGAGGGGTAACCGGTCGACGCCCGTTTCACGTTCAACTTTGCCGATTTTCAATCGAGCTTATCGAAATTGTACTTAGTTTTAAACTTACTTATTGTAATATTTATATCCACTATATGTAATAAGCATGTTAACGTTTTTAAAAAAAAAACTCTTTCGTATTTAAAAAATGGATAATACAAACTCGCGACGTGTTGCTGACCGTTCTTTTTTGTTGTAAATCTGCCTGTTTCATGTAGAACTATAAGCGAAAATATTTGCGAATCTAGGTGTATTATTGGCTATATAATGCATGTAGTTACTAATAAGATCATAAGTGACGAATCATACAATTTTACTAACAGCTGTCTCTTACTTTGTAAAAGAAAACAAATTATGGTAGCGTTCAAAAATGAAAATATATTTTTAGTTTATACATCATATCAACAGAACAAATTTCGCGAACAATCACAGCGTACAATATAACTTATAAAAGACAAATTTATGTACATTGGTTAATTAAAAAAAAAAACTTCTTTTGATTTAAGGCACCGTGTGTACATGACACAATTTGGCCAATGTCCGTAGGTATGGATGTACATTATTTATGGTAGGTAGAGTTACAAACGAAGGAGACTGATAGATAAAACAATAAAAAAATGTGATCAGGGGAACCATCCTCTAAGCCACATAACAAAAAAAATGGTTTCTAATTCTTAATTTACCTAAATATACAAGCGTGCACGCATGACCCAAACGGAGTCGACAAATAACAGAGGTAACCTTTTTACCGACAAATGGGAATTTAAAAAACCATGGCTTTCGGGGGATATCACTTTGCAAAAGACCATAAAATATGGCTTTATACTTTCTAGAGAAATTTCAATCCCTTTGCCATGCTTCTAATAATCTAGTTTTTGCAAGAGAGCACAGGCCATCAGTGTATAACGTATTGTGATCCATGGAGCGAGATAGAACAGCATTTTTTGCGCAGGAGTCGACTGTTTCATTGCCAGAAATTCCGCAATGACCTAGAATCCACGCTAGCACAATGTCAAGGCCTAAATTGTGACACTCGTACATAACTTCTCTAATCTTCAATGTTACCGGATTGCTCTCTTTAGTTTATTAGACCTAATAAATTAAACAGATTCAAGAATGGCAACAGCTTCCCTGAAAACAAATAACATGAGCGGTGCAAGACATTTACTGTGAAACTAGGAACAAGAACAATGAATTTATGTCGTTTGAACGTCATTATAATATACTTCCTAAGATTACTTCTTTCTTACTATTTACAGTTCTGCAATAATAACATTAGTTTCTTCGTGCTAGCTTACCGTTATAATAAAAATGGCATACCTGTAAAATGGCCTACAAAGTGCAGTTGTCAATCCATTGTTTGAATAATTAAATATGTACAGAACTTTGACTTGTTTTCAAAGTATCTTTTAATTTATCATTTTTAGAATGAATTTTAATTAACTTTTTGTCTTTATTAAAATAATTAATTGTTAATAGCTAAATAACACTTCCAGTCTTCAAGTTACTTGAGAATATACCTACCATCAAGCATGTTACATCATTTTACTCATAAATAAAATAAAAATATAACCTGTTCTAATGCATAATAAAAAAATTCTTAACATTATTCAATTCAAGTAATCTGTAGCGAAAAGTCAATCACAATGGGGTCGGCCGGCACTGTTACCAACCCTACTGTTTTAACAATAGATTTGCTGTTTTCACATCGATGTCCCCGTTTTCTGTTTCATTCCTAATTTTTACTGTTTTTCAACTAGCGTTCTTCAGCGCCACCTATTACACTATGCAAAAATTTTTTGATAACCAATCCTAAAGCAATTCTGGATCCTGGAATAAAAAAGAAATTCCCTTCCATTGCAGTTTTACATTATTTCTTCCCAAAGATTTGTCGAAATAATACAAAATAATATAACGGAACTGGATAGAGAATGGCGAATGTTAAGAGATGTCGATTTGTCTTTTGACCTAAATAAAATTCCCGATATTATCGATTTTTGGAAACATGGACACGAATTAAGAAATGGATACGAATCTCAAACATTCCCCTTATTGTGTGAATTGTTAAAAAAACTTTTGTGCCTACCACATAGCAGCGCCACCGTGGAAAGGTTATTTTCTGCTATAAATATTATGAAAACCAAATTACGCAACCGAATATCGACTATATACAACTATTAAAGGAGTATTACACACTAAATCCGAAATAACCGATTGCTATTCATTTGAAGGCACATGAAGAAATTCAACAAAAATATGTATGATTTAAAAAATAATAATGTGTGTGAATGTTGTTGCGATTATTAATATAACAATGTATGTGAGTTCTGATATGTACATAAGTAAGAAAATTGTTTATTGTTTAATTATATGAGCAAAAGTATGAAATCGGCTTTTTTTACTTTACCTACTGTTTTTTTTTGAAGGGTTGTTATTTAGGTTTTTTGGGGTTGGCAACACTGTCGGCCGGTGAAAGCTAAAAACAGATGGCGTTAGAATAGATAGGTCCTCTGTCAATTTATTTGACATTTGTTTTTATTTTTTATGTCTTGCTATTTTCGTTTGTTTAGGTTGTTCAGTTGGGATTATTAAATTGTAAACATGTATTCTTCTTGGAGAGTAACTGAAATAAAGGAAGAATTACGAAAAAGAGGTGCTTCTTTGCGTTGAAGGAAAGCAGATCTTATTGAAAGTCAGGTGCATCATACGCATTGCCCCATTGTTTTGCAGTTTTAGTTTTACATCACACGAAGTTATTATGGTCAAAAGTCATATAAATGTTTAATAAAAACATAGAGATTCTATACACAAAATTTTATTGAAATCTGTTCAATCGCTGCGGTATGAAACCCGTGTTTATAAATTTACTAACCAGCCGACTTCGCTTCGCTTCAGTACATTAAATATGAATAAGTTGCACACAATAACTTCTCGAAATATGCTCTAAATGACAGTGAAAACAATATCAAAACAGGGTTGGATTTAGAATCGCTTGGCACGAATTCGGGGTTGAAGTTGATAGAGAATTGGTCCCCGATTATAACGTAACTATTCCCATTACAAGGTAATTAGGCGTTTTCGAGAAAATTAATAAAAACTATCTTAACCTCAAAACTTACAAAACTCAGAAATTACATATAATTAGTGATGTCAGATGCCGACTTGTTTATGCACTACGAATTTCGATAATCCGAGGATACTAAAATTTTATGCAAATTTTTAGCCATTCGTCAACAAATAGGTAGCAAGGAGCGACCAAAGGGAGTGACTTGCGTGTTAGGTTTCTTGCGATAAATATAAGCATGAGCCAAGCGAGTGTGCCATGACAGTGGCCGGCGAGTGTCATGTCCTAATTTTATCTCTAATCATTATTGTTCTATGTAAAGTCCCATCAGAACCTTAAATTTAACATTGAAACTTTAACCTCCTATATCTCTGGCCAGGAAGGTTATTTCTTTTTGGGAAGAGTGTCAGAGCGTAGGTGGCTGCCCCTTCATTATCCCTGATCCATTTCTTGCCTCTAAGTTTACCAGAGATTAGAAAATTTGACCTTGAAACTTTGAACCCCTATAACTTGGGTCTGGTGAGCTACCTTGTAACAGGAGTAGTGTCAAAGTGTTAGGGGCACCGCCAAACCCCACCCCGCCCCCTCCCATGCCCTTCCACCTGCCAAACGATTTTAAATTTTAACCTCAAAATAATTCAAGTAATTTAGAAGTACTATGCAAAGAGTCAAACTGTATTTTTTTTATAATACAATCCACTTGCATGTTTAATAATACATCTCTGATACCTGGAAGATAAGCTTGATTTGTTTTTTTTTAAATATATATTCAATTTATTTTTAGATTGGAGTCTTATGACACTAATTTTAATTTCAGACACACTTAACATTTGGATGAAGATGAAATGCTATGCAACTATCATCAAATGAGTCTTACCATGATATAAACAGTAGCACGAGCTTACCTCCACTAAATAAAACACAAATAAGGCGTTATCTAAAGTTGTAAGTACAGTTGTTATGTTATTGTTATAAAGGAACATAAATTAGGAATTAGGAATAGTTTTGTTAAAAATATCCTTCTGTTTATACATCAGTATTTCATAAATGTTATTTTTTACAGGCCTTTCCACACCTAAGTATAATTTTATTATATGAGGCTGGAATTTCATATTTTTATACATGATGGTCATATTGTCAACTAAATTATAAAATAAAATATTTACATAATTTTGTATTATGATTTATTTTATTTAATTTTCTTACAGCACTGAAAAAAGAAATGAAATGATCCATAGAACTCTATGAATCTCGGCATTTGGTAACAGCTCGATCACACAACATTGTTTCTCACACCTATGTGAAAGGACTATGTAAAAATACTATGAAAGTAAACATTAAATTAGTTCCATACGGAAATATTGAAGAAGCACACTGTGAATATCCAGCAGGAAGTGGTTATTACCTACTATTACTATTACCTACCTACTATATAATGCAACCTGTAAACATGTGGCAGTTTTACTATTTGCTGTTGATCATAATATTAATGGTAAAGTGATGTTGTTATATGAAAATTGCACTCAAAAACTACAACAATTTCATGCTCAGAAAAATTCATACACTGGTACTGGTGCGTGCAGAAAATATACCAAGAAGAAGGCAAACATTGACTTATGAACCATATCCATTAACCAAAATTAACAAAAAAAATTACAGTTATAGAATTAGAAACTTAGTATGTACTTAATTTTCCTAATACTACCATGCCCCTGAAACAATTATTTGAACCTGGCAATCCCTATGCAATAGAATCAGATCATGATTACTCATCAGTAAACCTACAACTTAAAGTGCTTAATGAATTGAAATTACTTCAACTCTCCGAAGAGCAAATTGAAGAAATAGAAAAAAACACAAGATGCCAGACATCAAGTGCTGAATGGTTATTTCTAAGGAGACATAGGCTGACTGCCAGTCATTTTTATTCATTCCATTTCCATTTAAAAGTCACATCAATGACTATTCATTGTTTAGTTTATTGATTGTGAAAGCAAATTACAGAGCAGCATTTACTTCACTCCCGAGCCACAATTCATGGTATTATATATGAGAATATTGCCTTACAAAAATACTGTGAGACATATGAATTAACAGTAGTACAGTGTGGACTATTTATAAGTAAAGAACGACCATATCTTGCAGCTTCTTCAGATGCCTTGTTAGGTACTGAAACTATAATAGAAATCAAATGCCCATATGCAAGTAGGTTTCAAATGATAAGCTGTACAAGTGTGCTATATCTGATAGAAATCAATAGCATCTTAACCTTGAAACCTGGTACACCCTATTATTACCAAGTGCAGGGGCAATTATATTGTACTGGGAGGAAAATTTGTAATTTTATAGTGTACACCAGAGATTTAAAAGTTATAAATGTATTTAGAGATGAACCTCTTATTCATTATATGTTGACAAAACTAAATTTCTTTTAAGAAAATTATTTCAAATAGGAAGTTTTAAATAAATATTTATTATATTTTAATTATGATAATATGAAAAAAATATAATAATTTTACTTATATATTTTTTATTTATAATTCCTTCTCTAAAATTACATATCATCACACAAATACTAAATATATTTGTAGCTAACGGTACATAATTCTGATTTTCCTCATTGGCAAGTATTTTATAAGTCTTTGTTAAACCTATATCTTTAAATATGTACACATTGGCTAGCTAATTTTTGGTGTTGTTTCAATAATAGCCCTGGGATTTGTGATTTGCCTTTTAAAAATGTTGGAATGTTTATCCCAACTTGTTTTTCACAAACAGATCTTGCACATCAAAACCACGGTCTGCCATGATGCTGTCACCTGGTTCACATAATTTTAACAGGTCACTCCATTCAACAATTTGATGATCACTTGTTCATCCTGTGTATGCTCCAGAGCAATAGGTTAGTAGCCTTCCTGGTGATGATCCAACTAAAAACTTTAATGTGTTTTTATGTTTACACTGGCTGAAAGACACTTTTTGTACTACTACTGGCTGGCTAGGTTTTTGAATAGGAATTTCAGTACTATCTATTATTACTCTGGTACAGGGATATTTTTTTTTAAAGTTACTGAGCATGTAGAAATTCACTCATTCGCGACTAGGCCATATATCTATTAGGCTCCAGATATCAATCACAAAATTTATCCATGTAACAATTATTTTAAAAACCAGTTTTGCAGATACAAAACATTTTTCTAAAAAGTCAGGTTTATTTCTTCACAACTTAATAAGGAGTATAAAAAATTGATCTTCTATTGATAAGCCTATAACTTTACTCCACCTGTACTTGATTTCATAGGCCATTGGCAGTAGAGTTGATAGATTGACAAGATAAAAATTTACTATAGGTTTCTAAACCTGTATAAAATAAAAATGATTCATTATCAGTTAACAATAATTCAGATGAAAATAATCTTAAAAAATTTGATGTTTGTGTTCCTTGAGTAATTTGTTTATCTTTTATGACTACATCTGAAGTAGTAGGTACCAATGTCTTAGCCCCAGGAATATCTGTACCATATAAAACAAAGGACTTTTTTCATAATGTTCTTGAAATGGCAAACTTGAAATTGTAGGTTCATCTTGCCATAGACTTTTCTATAATTGCAAGCCTTACGACGGTCTCTTGCTTCTGCTTCTTTTGAACCTGGTTTTTCATGCCATGGGAAAATAGAAGGTACAGCTGACTTTTTAAGAAATTTGTGCTGATGATTAACTTCTATAAAATTAAACAAAAACGTATTAAATAATACATATCATAAATTTACTACTTTGATATATTTAACCACTGGCAGCTCACAGTACAACAACATTAAGCATGACAGCTTCATACATACTATGAAAAGAAATAGAAGTTATTTTCCTACGTGCCATGGCTTATACAATACGTATATAAGTGGAATATGCTAAGAAATAATTGAAAATAACAGTTGAACTACAAAGATTGTAACTGTTCATTGAAAAATTAAATGAGAAACAAACATGAAAAATTGTGCATATAAGAACATAACTATGGTTTAATTATATTGCAACACATTTAAAATATTTTCCTGTATAAGTATTTGCTAATTTGTATTTAATCGCTTTCTTTAAAATGTTTTCGACATAACCTCGATCCACTTTTAGGGATAAAATTCAGTTTCTGCATTTTTTATCCTTAGGAAAGTGATGAGTTGCAGTTTCACTGCAGTTTGGAACACAGCAACGCGTCATTTTTATAAATTTGATATTTTCCATAGAAAACAGTGCCTGTTATGGGACCAATCTAGCGCCAATCAGACAGTTGCCCATCTCATTAATTGTTTGACAGTTTTACACTCGTAAAAGACACTGCCAAACACATAAAAATGTATGTTGAAAATGTTTTTATTATGTTAAGATTCTCTATTATTACCCTATTTTTTTACACATATCCTCTATGGATGTTATCTTCAAGTCGGTTTTGTTTTTAATAAGTTTTATTCTATTATTTTTTGTAAGTTATATTTCAAAAATAGGAATTGAGAACGCAACTTTATTAGTTTTTACTATCTTTAATAAATTAATATAGTGCTAGTTTTTGGTGGGATCTCAAACTATCATGTAGTGGTTTTTATTTTTTATTCATAAATTTGACGCTGGTTATTGTGCACAAGTGAAGTGAATTGGAAATAATAACACGGATCAAGAATTCTGATATGCTACAAAAACTTCCTAGAAAGTTCTAACAAGGGAATCACCATCTTGTTAGGATATACAAATCGTCATAACATTAGAAATAATATACACTCACATGGCAGCTCAAGATCCCGCCAAAACCTCAGTGCTGTCAACAGTGTCAACTTCTTAAACTCAATGGGACCATATGTGGCAGGTCTCTGCCATATGGGAAGGACTACTCTTCTAATTTTAACTTGGGAATATTCTGTTAACATGTTTGATTTGAACTAGTATTAATTTTTAACAAAAGCAGGGGAACATTAAAAATTTAGAATTAAAACTCTATTATGAGTCTGGGATATCACGATGTTCCTAGTACATTACATTATTTTATTTATAGGCTATAAATAATATTTAATAAAATAAAATATATTGTCCTTACTTGAAAAGTTTTTCTTTGACTTCCGTTCCTGAAAAAGGAATACTATTGATAAGTCTAGTCTATTCGTTCTAGCTTTAAAGGGATCGTTAGAACTGTAATAGGTACCCAATTGAAATCTTCACAGAGTAAATGAAAATTTGGTGGATATCCTAACAAAAAAAAAGCAAAAAGAAAAACATTGAGGGTCCCGTGCGGTATCCCCGGGCTACCCTTAGGGCCACAACACGCTGCGCACATCGTAGCACACGCTTATTGCGGGCGCCAAGGGCATCCACCCACACAGGTGCCCCAGACGGCCATGCTTCATACGACTCCCGCGTACAATCGACGGCAGCTCGCACCCGGCCCTCCCAAACTCGAGAAGAGCCGGCCGAGAGTCGCCGCAGCTCCCACTATCCGCGGTTCGAGTCCCTTAAAATGGGACTCGAAGCGCCAACGTCTATCCAGGATGAGGCCCAGATATTTCATATTTGCCCCAACTCGGACCCTGTAATCATCCACCAGGATGCTGGCCCCAGTGGACGGTCCTATGAAATAACAAGGCCTCGGTTTTTTCAACCGCTACCCTGAGGACCAACATACTAATGCGCCCGACACCAATGGCCAATGGCCAGACGTGCCACCTCTATCCAGGTCCTCGACTGGGCTACGACTAGAGTGTTATCCGCGTAACACAGAATGCGCACTCCTGAAGGGATATAACAACGATTTATAATAAGTCAATTAATACTGGCTCATTCTTGTTCACTTGGAAAAGAGCAAATTTATTGCCTATTTTTAAAAAGGGCGACTCCTGTTGTATTGTGAATTATAGGCCCATTTCTTTACTATCCTTACTGTCTAGAGTCTTTGAAAAATTAATATATCCCCATTTATGTAGACAAATCAGACCATACATTACTTCTTACCAACATGGCTTTCTGACTGCAAGATCTACTAATACTAATCTTACGAACTATACAGCATATTTAGCAGAGTCTGTGGATTCCGGAGTGCAGGTAAATGCTATTTATACTGACTTCTTGAAAGCCGTTGATACAATTAACCACAATATCTTAATAAAAAAAGGTGGATGTGCGATTCACACACGATAGAAGTGAAACTTCATTTTAAAAGACATTTTCTATTTTATTTAAACAGTGTGCAATATACATACATACACACCGACATTTACTCTCTCGCTCTGGCTCACACAAAGAGGAGAGACCGCTAATATATTGCTCTCTCGTTCTGGCTCACACAAAGAGGAGAGACCGATAATTTGCGTTAAACGTTTAACGCATGAAGTCGCATAAGAAGTTTCACTTCAAAATGAATGAAGGTGTGTGTGAATCGCACACACACCTTTTTTTCATTATTATTGTAACCTATATTTTGTATTATCTAGGCTATTATGTTTTGATTTACTGTTGTCAATCCTTATAAATAAACTCTTACATCTGTTTACATACCGGTTTGAAAATTTTGGATGTGTTTCTAGATTTCAAGAATTCTTCGTGCAATTATACACGTATTTCAATTAGCAGTAACAAGAATTAACACGTTGAACTTGTTGCCTTGTCTATTTATAGTTGTATATATTTTTCTATTAGAGATATCTACTCACTAGCGGTGGCATTTAAATCTGAAAGACAGTAGTTTCCAATTAAAAAATGACATATATATCCCTTAAACATACGCTAGTCATAAAAATTGAGGGATGTTAAAAACCCCAATTTTTTTCCTTTCAAACACCTGTAACATGAAGGGAAATCGTCGTGGAGAGAAAAAAGGAATTCATAGTTTTGAATTTCTATTATTCGGATCTGGATTTTAAAATTATTTTGCGCAAGCGGTTCTCGAGTAAACGTAAGAAAACCAACGAAAACTAAAAATTAAAAATTTCCTTGTATTTAAAAAGGTTTATAAATTATTATTTTTTGTACTTTATCCGTCATATACACTTGAGAATTTAATCCCCATCAATAAAACTCTGTACGATGATTTATCGCAGAGTTATCGTCGATCAAAAACTGAAAGTCATTTTAAGTTTAAGTAATTTTGGATTTTGGCAATCAATTACTTGGGAAATATTGGTCTTACAGGTAATATAAGGGTCCTGATACTGTAAAATATTCTCTACAAGGCTGATTTAAAAAAATATTAAAATAGTAAAATTAAACGGTCACCACCATTCCTACGGCCACTACCGACCCAACGGTCACCATCGTCCCGATGGTCACCACCATCCCAACGGTCACCACCATCCTGACTGTCAACACCATCCCGACGCTCACCACCATCTCGACGGTAACTACCATCCTGACGGTCACCACCATCCCAATGCTCACCACCATTTCAACGGTTACCACCATCCCGATGGTCGAATAATATTTTAACACTGCACAAGTGCTCACACGCTTTTATATACGAGTAAATGCATTTGTATACGATGTTGCGTGATTTTACACTTTAATTTCACTCATATTTTTTCACACTGTGCGCCCTGTTTCATTTCTTAAAGAGTGAACTCAAATAATATAATGGTTGAAATCGTATGCAACTTGTCTTCGTTAGTCACAACAGTAACTGTTGCGTTAAATGGGTAACGTACCTGTGGGAGTAGTACAAAACTTACACAACGCTGCTATTCCGCAACGAATGGCAACGATCTTTTTTTTTTCGAACTGACTACTGTTAGCCATAAGGCCCTGAAGCCTCAAACGGCTTTTACAGCTTCACCCGGGCATGGCAACGAACCAACGATATAACCGAACGTTATTTCGTTGCACGGCAACGAGGCAACGCTTGACGTTATGTGGGTTTGCCCGTTATGGAAGTAAATAGTTATTTCATTCTCGTATAAATAGTTATACATTACGTAGCGTATAACCGTTTTCCACTCTTAATAAAAATCGATTATAGCTTTTCTTTGTCCTTGGCCGAAATTAGATTGGCAAAATTAATAAAAAACTAAATGTCAAAATCATTTATACCCTCTTGTAATTGGTTGTACGTAGGTTCCCGTCTGATCCGTAGTATCCTCTTATTAGTCACTCTGTGGTGCATACTTCTCTATATTCATATTAATCTATGAGATTTAAGAAAAAGGGTACAATTTATGGAGCATAAGTTAATATTTCAATAGTGCTCTGTGATCTAATATTTTTATTGTAAAGCCTTATTGCTTGAAATTGGCTAATTTTATCTCCATGAATGATATTTTTCAATAATTCCAGTATGATAAACAGAATAATTTTTCATGCGAGAGCAAGAAGTAAAGAATAACAAACGTGGCGCGAGAATCAAATTCATAAAAAAGAGTAACTTTGAAACGACAAATTAAAAGACGACCTTCACGTTTTATCACATCTTCAAGCGTGAAGAACAGAGTACATTTGTATATAGGTGAGGATCACTCACAACTTGCGAGCTGTTGCGTCCTGACGTTCGATATATTTTTTTTTTTAAATAAAAATTATAATTACAATAGAAATATATTGACGATGACGTACATAGTAGATTTACGTTCAGACACGGTGACTAAGCCCACGCAAGCTATGAAGCATGCGATGGTGAATTCAGCTTTAGGAGATGATATGTTTGGTGAAGATCCTACAATCAACGCTCTAGAGACCAAGATAGCGGCGATGCTCGGGAAAGAGGCCGCTTTGTTTGTACCAACAGGAACTATGTCAAACCTTATAGCATGTAAGTTTTCTTAGTTTCATGATTAATAAATTAATATTTTTCATTTAAAAAGCTAAATAGCTAATTAGATATCACACTGCCTTATTCTTTAAATTGGTTTAGTGATAATACAATGTCTACATATATTTTTTATTTATAGGGAGCTTTTTTCAGGTTTTAATAATTATAAGACAAATTATTTACTACCAAAATTTAAATGGGTAAAATGTATGTAATGGTTATGTTAGATGTTTTTATATAGTTACTTATAATATTAAAAAAGTTGCAAAAATATATATGAGTCACATAGAATCAAAAGTAGCAAAATGGTTCTGAACGATAATGTGGTTATTAAAGAAAAACTAATATATCGACACCCAAAATGAAAAATATCGTAACTTTTTTTACAATAAAATACAACTATACAATGAGTAAATACAGAAAAAAAGCTCTATATTTGAATTTTACAACCGATCGACTTTTACAATTAACCAATAGGTCAATTTTTACTTGAACAAAATTATCATTGGAAATTCAAAATATATGTATTACATATATAATATCATCGTTACTTATCTTACAATTCACAAATCGAAAGCAAAATTGAGAAAAAGGTATTTTTTGAGTTGTGAAAACATTGTTAATTCATATAAAAGTTTTTCAATCTAAATGATCGGGAGAAATAATTTCTGATGACATTACAATTTTAATTACAATGTTATTCACACAAAAATATAAAAATCTCCATTAACATTGTAAAATATGATAAAATAATTTTAGTTAGTATTTTGTATTAAGTTTCTCGGGTTACAGTGTTATTGTTTCTGAATGTGATTTGTTTTGGAAAGACAACTGTCATTACTGGCGTGCGTAAGAGCTGTGCTGCATTTAAATTAAACAGTTTAAATGAATCTTATATCTTTAAACGAGCAATTCTTGTATATATATAAAGTACATATAATCTGAATCTCGGAAACGGCTCCAACGATTTTCACGAAATTTAGTATACAGAAAGTTTCGGGACGATAAATCGATCTAGCTAGGATTCATTTTCAGAAAATGTCGTTTTATTCGTGTTTTCAATAATCAACTAGCCACTTCATATTTTATTATTAATCTGTCGGTAAGATCGATTATTCATATTTCATCATTTCAACACTATGTAATTCGTATTTAAATATAATTTCTAAAATACACAGTTTACCAAAAAAAAGAAATATCGTGCAAAGCTCGGTCATTCACTTGTGTTTATATTAAATGACGTGTCGTGGACGATTTATAGTTAGTCTTATCACTCTTATCCCAAAAGAAGATAACGTACAGATAACGTTATAGATTTAAATATCATAAAAGTAAACTCACTTATTACACTAAGTGATTTGGGTGTAGCACCATGTCAGGTCAATCAAAACAACTCACTGAGTGAACCAGAAGAATCCGATGATCCTATTCAAACAAGTTTTTTGGATCAATTATTATACTTACTTGGCGTATAGAACAAACAGAATTTGCATTGCAATAAAGTCAGTGAACAAGAAATAAAAATGTGCTGACTCCTACTGAATATTCGTATCAAAGTATAACTTTATCTTGTCCATTTAGTAGGAATAAAAAAGAAATTACCCAACAAAGCAATGTCCAGGCAGAAAAAGACAAAGAAATACACATGATTGGAAAATGAATACTATGAAAACCCTAAAGAACTCTGGATTACAATACACAAACAAACACGGAAAACTTATTAAAGGAAGAGGATTGAAGTCTGGATGTAATATAGATAAACCTTGTTACCAAAAATGTCACACAAATTTTTTTACTGATCACCGGCAGAATTTTCTTAGACAATTCTGGGAAATTGGTAATCATTATAAACAAGTTGAATATTTGTCAAAATTAGTTATTAAAGTGCAGCGTAAAACAATTCAATTGAACAACATTAATTCTGTACTTTCGTCAGTGTACTTATGAGTACTACCTACCGGTAGCCGGGGTGATAAAAAGAGTCTGTAAAAAAATGTTTTTAGACACATTCGATATAACGGACATGTGGATAACTACGGTATTCAAGAAAATAAATGAATATAGTGAAATTATTCCAAGTGATGGACGTGGAAAACCTACGAATAGAGAAAATTCTATAGACGAAGACATTAAAATTTCGATTCGCCAACACATAAATTCGATTCCAGTCAAAGAATTCCCACTATGTAAGACAAAGAACGTATAAAATTTATTTTGACGAGTCCCTAACTTTTCCAAAGCTACACTCTCTTTATATTTTAAATGGATGACCGAAAATAAACCAGAAAATACAAAAGCTATTACTTGATCAATACAGACAGTTATTCTACAAGGAATTCAAGGTTGATATTTATAAACCCAAAAAAAGATCAATGTTTGACGTGTGAACTTCAGCAAACAGCTTTAATATTAGAGAAACAGGCTAACGAATCTGTTTATGTATTACATATTGCAAATATGACCATCGTAAGAGAGCTTAAAGGAAATGATAAAGAAGAAGCTCGAAAGTCTAAAAGAACAATCTTAACTGCGTGCTTTGACTTACAAAAAAAATTAAGTACTCCGCAATTTGATGTCTCTATTTTATACTACTAAGAAAATTTCAAGAATACAAATTTTACAATTTGGTCAAAGTGAAGGATATTGCTATGTATGGAATGAGTGCATTGGAAAAAAGGTCCTAATGAAATTGCAACTTCCTATTTGACTTCATAAAAATGAAGGCTGTAGAAGGTATCAAAGAATATCGATTCTATTCTGCCTCTTGCGGGGGCCAAAACAGAAACCGAATTGTCTTGCTTATGTATGTGTACGTTGCAAAAACGCTTGAAGTAAATATTATTCATAACTTCTTTGAAGTAGGCCATTCCTATTCCGAAGGGGATTTTATGCACGCTCTCATTGAAAGACGCAAAAAAGTGGTACACACTCGTACGTTGTGCTAAAAGTACTGGTAAACCATATAAAGTAAAAAAAAGTATGTCAAAATGATATATTTGATTTCAGGTTACTATTAAGTTAAATACAGTACCTAATTGGGAACAAGATAAAGATAAAAAAAGTGATGTGTTCTAACAGCACAACTAAATGTACAGCACGTGAAAATTAATACTGATTTTCCAAATAATATATATTATCAATACAATTTCTACAGCGACTATAATAATAGCATTGATTTAAATTACAATATAATAAAAACCAGACGTCAAAATAAAAATACTAAATCATTAAATACAATATGGGACTACTCATTATTGCCTGCAGCTTATGAAACACTGTTACCATTACTAAAAGCAAGTATAGGGATCTGAATAGCCTATGTTCCAGTGGTGCAATTCCAGATCAATATAGAAGCCTCATTCAAACGCTGTTTTTAATCCATTAGATGTTATTGAGAATTAAAAAAGATTCTAGTGATTATTGATTGATCTAAAGTTTTAGAGTCTAGAGTTCTAGTCTAGAGATTAAGTTTGTTTCGGAAGCGTACATTTAGTGTACAAGTTTATAATAGTTTCATAAGTATTTAGAAAATCAAAACGATGTTAGATTACTTTTAATGATTCTAAACAGCAACAAATGATTATAGTTTTGAACTTGATTAAATAATAATCGAAATGGACAGATTTTTATTTTTCCCAATTTATTTACTATGATTTTGCACCTTCACATAACAAAGGTACATCTCGTAACTATGGTTTACGCAAGTATATCTTTTAATTTATAATTTTTTTAATTGTAAACTAAGTTACAATGATGTTCTTAATAAAAGGCGTTTCAAATTATTACATTACATCATTATCACTTCAGATATAATGTTTTTATATTGAAAGATGTGTAAAATCTATACATTGCAACTATGCTAAAATCACACTTCCACTGGTATTATTTCAATGAGACTTAAATCAGTCGAAAGAGCTTGAAAAATAGCTATAACTCCATTAACATTTGAATCATAATAATATAAGCGGTAGTCAATAAAAAATCATGAAGTTGATAATTTTCTTAAAGCGGCTCTCCTGAAAACCATGGCTAAACGAGTTACGATGTTATTCATTTTGGATGTCGATATGCTAATTGTATTTTTTTTATACTACAAAGGTGGCAAACAGGCATACGGCCCGCTTGATGGTAAGCGGCTACCGTAGCCTATGAACGCCTGCAATACCGTAGGTATCACAAGCGCGTTGCCGACCTTGAAACCCCCTACCCCAAGGTGCTCTGGAAACCCTACTCACCGCAGAAACACAATACTAGGTCATTAGACTGCGATCTTCTGTTTTGTATCTTGTCGCGTGGCAATTTAATAGATCTAATTTACAAAATAAATAATTAAAAAGTTCATGAAATGAAATTCAAAATTGAACGCTGTGAGCCAAAGTGTTGTGTGGACAATTGAATAGATTTAGGTTCCGAAAAATATATGTTAAATGGTTATGAAATTAAATTTAAAAATTATTTAAATATGTATTCGGAATGCATTAAAGACATTAGATATTAGAAGGCATTAGACATTAAAGTGAATTACAAATTACCAAGTGCCTTAATTTTATAGTCTATTCTTTAAGCTTGACCTTCACTAGTAAAATATTCCAAGTTTTGCATTTAACCGAACCAGTACTGATAATAAAGGTCTGTCTTGAGAAGCTTGTGTGTATACAGAACATGGCAAACATGCTTCAGACATCCATTCCGCTCCCATTTCTTTTGGATGCAGTTATCTGTATCGCCAAGCCAGCATGAATGAATGCGTCACCCAGGTCTTCCTTTAGTTTTATAAACACTCTTGGCTCTTGTCAATTAAGATGAATAATGTAAGAATAATACAATGCTCCTAGCCCGCTGCTCTTACAGCACTACTCCAATTTTGTTGTGTATGTATTGAATATCCTTCATTAAAAACTCTTCTAATACTGATTATAATGTGAGGGGTCTCTTGTAGTAACAAAATAACTTTCTGTACACACTCCAGATCGGTAAGTTAATGACTCCAAATAATAAAAAAGAATCAGAAATATAAATAAACTTATAAAAATCTTGTAAGACTGACATGCACATTTGAGGGGTCACATTGTTGCAACCCTTTTAACAGAAGTCCGATCGTAAGTGACTATTCAAAAGATTCTTCCGGCCATTGAATGCTATCTTTGTATACGGCCTTCTTATTTTATATATATTTCAACACAAAAGAAGTTTGTCATACAATATCTAAATAAAAAATGACCTAAAGATGCCTTAGGAAAGTGTACCGGCAAAACATATTAAACGAAGAAATGATAATAACTAAGGTAAAATAAGTATATATAATTATAAATATAAATGAATGACAATCAATCATTACAATCCATAGACATTTATGATGAATATTTGAGTAATAGCTTTGGGTGAGCTAACAGTATAATATTTGCCATGGATACATTAAAAATTTATTAGTTTTTATTGAATTATCACATTATCGTTCAGACCCATTTTGCAGCTTTTGATTTTATACAACTCATATTGTTATTGAAATTATTCCAATAATTTGAGCCAATCTATAGACAATTTTATAATATAAAAAGTTAATTAAAATATTCATAAAAGTCATATACACAAATAACAGTGAAAGTTGCTATCTTTTATTATCAAAAAAATTTACTAATTGCTTTTATAGCAAAAACTATCCTAACAAAATGCCTTAAAGTGGTCTTGTTATGACCAGTCATCCTTGTTGTGACTTATCCTGTGATCAGTCATCTTTCCTCTTCTGTTTTCTAAATTTCCCAACAATTGTCTTTTCTTGTCAACCATTCTAAACACTTGCACGTTTGTACTTAATCCTTTCTGTTCAACTGATGTTCTCCATCTCCTCCAACACAACATCTCAAACGCTGCCAACCTTTGGTTAAACATCCCTGTTTCGGAGCTACACAACACTATGCTCAAGATGTAAGAGAAGCAATGATGACTCAGTGGTAGCGTGTACGACTTCGCGTCGATTGACGTGAGTTCGAATCCCTGCAATGAGCCTGAGCTTTCGGTGAAGGAAAACATCGTGAGGAAACCATAGCATGGTGGTAGGACATTTTCTAATGCCCGCCTGGCTAGCTACCTACCCTCAAGTTGAAAATCTGTCGCCAAGCACCAATAAGTGTGTTCCGGCAGCTGCACTTGAGAGCCAGTCTTCTACTAGGTTTAGCGTGTTATCATCTTGGGCCAAATCGTCACCTAACATCAGGCCAGATTATGGCCAGATTATGGCCACTACGCCAAAAACCTATAACAATAAAAAAAGGTGTTAATAAGCCTTTTTTAATCTTGAATTTAGTTTAACATTTGAACGGATGTTTCTTTTCGGTCAAAGGCTTGTTTAGCTATTGCAATTGTTTTTTTTTATATGAATATCTAAAGTGGTTATCTGGCTTCCTATGTATTTAAATCAGTTAACTTATTTGTTGATGTAATGAAGTTGGATTGGTAAATTGACTGATGGAAATTTTGATGTTGTTAGTTTTAATTTTCATTACATTTCAACCGAAATCTCTAAAAGTATTGTCCATAATTTCAAGCAGTTTGACTAAACCATTTCTCCTACAGCTATCGCCATAAAGTCATCAGCAAATCTGATATATCTTATACATTGTTTATTAAATTAAACACCTCTTACCTCCTTGTTTTATTTAAAAAACATAATTTGGATTAACATGTTGCTGGAATAGTGGTTTTCTGTATTCATAAAGTAATTAATTATGAACATAATTATAACTGAAGTATAAGGGCTTCTATATATATTATAAAACTCAACGACTCGCTGTCTGTCTGTCAGTTTACATTATTTTTACGCGAAATTCACTAATCCGATTAACACGGTTTTTCCTTTAATACATAGCTTATGTTATGTAGCCAGGTTACAGGATATATTTTGTTACATAAATTAACACAAAAAATAAGCAGTGGTGATAATGGTGAATTAATTCGAAAAAAAAGACGCTTTTGGGGCGATTAAATGGCTTACCCTGAGTAAACCAAGAGATATATCAAATTACTGTAGTATATAATTGTAGATCTTAAAAAGACCTACAAAAATTTAGCAGTAGCATGTCTATCTTCTAATTATCACCCACAGTAAGCATTTTTGAGGCAGCACAATTCATGCGTGCATTCGACAGACAGCATTCTGTAGTCGATGCGAGAGGAACCTGCGGGCACGGCTAGTTACTTATACAAATAAAACAACATTTAAAAATTGATTAATATGTTCCCTCTTTGTATAATCCTTATTGTTAGGAGAAACAGAGGTGAAGATAAGTATTGAGCTTATATTTAAATTTTGAATAATGTTTATAAGCAAGACAATAAAAGCTTAACATCACAAAAAATAAAAATTAACAACTAAATCTATAACCCTCCCCCAAAAAAATACATTGGTTATAATTTTGGATACATGTAAGTTAATATATATGTCCGAGATACATCAGGATTTCTCTCGATATCGTCGTTACGAAATCACAGTTCTTGTGGGCGTCGTCAGGGTTAATTGCAAGCAGTAAGGAATCCTTGTTTATTTGGGGTTTCCCACAGTGGCCTTCAACCTACCTTATAGCTACCCCTATTCTGATTAAAATGGCGACTGATCCAGACGTCCTACCGGTTTTACAGCTCTCGAGAGAATGCCTCTCATTCAGAGTTCCGACACAGTAGGCAACCTCAATCAATACCAGGATCCAACATTAACGGAGCTTATCAGGATTCAAAAGCTCGAACGAGACTATTTATTAAGCTCGTCGTTGCCTGCTTATATGTGCCGCACCCAGTCAATAGTGCGGGTCAATAGTCGAACAGTAGGTCATCAGTACAGGCACGATTCTCTGACTTAATTAAAAAATGAAATTGTTTTTTTAATGTTGCAAATATTTTACTTGAAATATTTTCATTTGAAATTTTTCATTTACTGTTTGTTCTAGTAATGGTGCACTGCAGTAATCGTGGCTCAGAAGCATTTGTTGGGAACTTATCACATATCTACAAATATGAATTAGGTTCGTTGAATATTTGATTCAAACCTATTTTATATGTGAGTTTATTAGGGAAGGTTGAATATTGTTTGTGTTGTTGCTGCCTGAAATGCAGATTAATTAGAGATAAATAACAAATGATGAAAATGTTAGATTATCTGTTTAAAACTTCCCGGCTTCCTAGAACTCACATCGAGTGTTCTCACTGGAGAAGCCAGTGTACTATTAATTACGTTAATAGATATTGTTGAAGAAGTGGAAACATTTCTAAAGAGCACCTATGACTAACAATACCTGACTGTCTGGTGCACTCTAGAAAGACGGTCCTGATTCCAACTTCACTGACTGGATAAACTTTTCTCCATCGCTCAAGCTATTTCCAAAATACGGCGTGTGCCGTCACGTTTTAAAAAGTATCTTCTTAAACAAAATTTAATTTTGCATGATTGCGCATTTCTTATATAATCTTTTATTTAAATAATTACCAATTGTAAAAGTGGCTAAATGATAAAAAGTAAACTAAATGGGAACTTTATAGGTTTAGTGTTGTGGCCACAATCTCACCTGATGTTAAGTGACGGTGAGGCCTGAGATGGTCACGTTAAGCCTAGTGAGAAAAGTGACACTCAAGTTCAACAGCTACCGGGACACACCTATAGATGTTTGGCGACAGATTTTCAACTTGAGAGTGGTAGCTACCACTCGGGCTAGCTAGCCAGGTGGGCATTTAGATAATACCCTACCACTATGCACTATGCATCTCATGACTTCAGCTCAGAGAAACTATCAGAACATTTGATCTTAGCTACCTTTGATAGGCTTATTATAATTTGTTTAAGTATAAAATAAATGTTTATATTGTTAAATACCATGCATCAACTATAGAATTTATGATGATTTTCTGTATTATGAGTAGAAAAAATTTAACAAAAGTTTACTTTATATCCAGGAGGTGGATCTCACATCGCAGGTATTCTCCTATCGACCCTAACGAACAAACCTGACGGCACCTTCGACCTTCAGGAACTGCAGAGTAGAATCCGGGGCTCTGTTATCCATGAGCCCATATCTGAAATGGTGGCTGTTGAGAACACACATAATTTTTGTGGTGGAAAGGTAACGTATTTTTATTAAGAGAACCTAATATTGTTTTGGGTAGAGACATATAAGATATCATTTATAAAATGGAAGAATCTAAAAACAGTAAATTTCATGTAGAACTTATTTAGATATTTCTATTAGTTAATTATTATAATTATTAACCACAATTCCAAATGATGTTAACAGACACTATGGCCAAACATGCTACACCTACAACATAGATACAACATAGATTCAGCTCTTAAGTGGGATTACTGAAATACTTAGATAGATGTATAGCATTAAATTTTCTGATTGAACATGGTAGTAATTTAGGAATTCCACCCAGGGTGTGCCAAGACTCATCAGTTGGCAAATATAAAATGAGTTTTTTATGCCGTTAAATGAATATAAATTGTACCAGATATTGTACTTAACTTACGAGGTAAGTCTTAAAGGACGTGTATCCAGGGGTCTTAACAATTAAAAAGAACAACGCTTACACTATCATTTGGTCATAATTTTCAATATTTTTAATTTTCGATAGTCACTATAGTAAATGGGAATTGTACATTTCAACTCACCAATCACAGAAGAGTACGGGAAGGTCTTTTTTTGATACAAGGGCAGGCCGAAAAAAAAAAAAGTTTGGTGTCAAAATGGGGGGTTTTCGACCACGCCCGATCGATTGCCGTCATCCGTTTTGAGCTCATTCAAAAGATAGCTTTCAGGATTCAGCATCTCCACTACCCTCTAATGACATCATTAACGTTTAATGAATGTTCTCACGCAATAATGATAACAATGAGCTCGCTTCCTTGCATTGTTTCCTTAATGAGATAATTACTAATCACTTGTCGTTTTTAAAAATAGTAAACTGTTTCCAAATCTTATTATATGATTTTATTGTATAAATGTCTTAAATGCGATAATATTATATCATTCTCTATCGTATTACTATTAAACAATCCTATTTCCTTACATTTCTACAATTTCCAAGGGTAAAAGTATTCCTGGCACTCGCCGGTAGCTGCCGCGGCACCCTCGGCTCGTGCGTTATTATTACAGTTCCAGCGTAACCTAGCCAATCTAGTTGCTTTATAAAACTTTGAAATTCTAAATGTTACCGATAGTCGAACTGTCAGGGTACCAATAAAAGATGACACGCTTTTATTTTTTCTCAAAAATTCTTTATTTATCAGCATATCTTATTATATAACCTTATCACAAAAAATTGTCTTAAATGAAGGTGACAAAATTATATTATTCTCTATTGTATTACTATTAAACAATTTAACAAAATAATTCATAGAATATCCTATAAACATATAGTATAAATACATTATGCAGTATTCACCGCAAACAGAAGTGAACTCATTTTGTAATATATGTATATTGAAATCCCATCTCCTTGCATTTCTTTCTAGAAATAATTTGTGGTATCCAGTCGGTGGTCGTCCATATGAATCGAAATTATATCTGATACCATTTTCATCGATGTATATAGCTATCTAGTGAGCCCGGTTTTGTATCTGGATCCAAATTAGTTATAACATATGTTTGAGCTTGCATGTGTATCGGTAATCGGTTAGCGACGTATGCATTACTTTTTCACTCTCACTCACACAATCGCAATAATTACTTCTCAGAACAATAGTTCATATGCAAGTATGATATTATAGGTTATAACTGGATAATTAAATTCTAATAATGGCATGTAAATAAAAAATATATCTTATAAACATGCTCCTAATTTTATTTCATTCCAATTACATATTATACATTTTAACTTCAAAGTATTATTTATTAATACCTATAACCAGCTGGGTGTGGTGCAACATAGTAGATATGATTAATTTCTAGTAAGGAGTCCATTTCTCCCATTCAATGTTATGCTTATTTTTTTTGAATACTTTTCTCCACTAGTTGGTATCGAGAAAAGTTTTTCAGCCGATGTGTCTCCTTCAAGATCGCTTGATTGTAGCTGGTTTATGAATTCACACCTCTTTGGGTTTGCAACATAAGTCAGTGGTACTTTAATATCTTTTAATGCCTTTGCAAATGTTTCCCAACCTATTGGATCAATTTTGTTCAGTGGTCTTAGGGAATCATTTACTAAGTCTACAATATTACTTACAGGAATTTTTTCGTTATCTATAGAAACTGTACCTTCATTATCACATTGTATTTTGTCTTTACTTACAGATATCAAATCTAATAACAACTCATCTTTCTTTGTATATGTTTTTGGTATTAAGCTCAGTATTTGACTTGTAGTGTATAGTGAGTTTTTAATGAATAAAGACAGTTTCCGTATCTTTTCCATTTTTGCTCGCTGTCTCCGAAGAAACTACATTTCTATTTTCTAAACCACTATTTAGAACTTTACCTGGTAATTATGAATAGATCCATAAATGCAATTTATTTCTTCCTATCCACACGATTTTAACAGCGCTTTCAATATTTAGAATTTGAGTGTGTAGTGCATTTAGTAAATTTTTATGTCTTCAAGCTACGCTGCATTACCTGTATATGATGGAAATATATTGTTTCCCAGTATATTTCAATCCTTTTGTTGGAATATATACTATACAATATCCATCTGAGTGGATTTTATTTGTCTTAATACGACACATATCATATTTGTTTTATTTTAGACCTACCATTAAATATCCACGTTTCTTTAGTTGTTCAATCATTATAAGCATCTTCAATGATTTTTGTATCTTCTGATGATACTTGACTTACTAAATATCGTAATTACGTTTAATCTCGAGGATTTTAAAAATGAATATTGTAACTTGAATTTAAAGAAATATCTCATGACTTTTAACTTAATGAAATAAATTCTATGTAATATACAAACACACTCAAGTTTCTATGATGAGCTTTACGTTTAGTACATCTATCAACAATGCGACTATCAGATTCCCTCATGAAATCACCAATTTTAACTACGTACATTATTTCCATCGAACATGTGTAAGATCTGGGATACCTTGATAGTAATTTATAATTTGTAAATTATACATATATAGTATCATGCGTATCATCGACCTAAGACAGGTAAAAAATACAGTCAAAGTAATTTAAATAAGTCAAATTAAAAGTTACAAATACAGCAGAAATGTACAATCCCCCCTACTCACTATATACATAGAAGTAGATTGACTGTTGAGATCTTACATGGTTTTAATCTAAAATATTGCCAAATTTATAAAGTTTTTCCTCATTTCTCAAATAATTGGACATTGTATAGGTTCTTCCGTTGAAGTTCCTGGACGATTTATCAGTGATATGTAAGAAGCATTCGCTGGCGCTGCACATGGACGGCGCGAGGCTGTTCAACGCGTGTGAGTACTCGCGAGAGAGCCCGGCGCGTGTCGTGCGAGACTGCGACTCGGTCTCCGTCTGCTTCAGCAAGGGGCTCTCGGCGCCTGCCGGCTCTGCACTTGTCGGAACTTGCCATTTTATTCAACAGTAAGAATTATCTATTTATTTATTAATTAACAAAATTGCACAGCTTGAATGCCATTAATTTAAACTATAATTATAAAACATAATTTAGCCATTTACAAGATTTTATTATTAAAATGTCATATTATATACATAATTATTCATATCTAAAAAGTAATTATTTATTAACAAAATTCACAGCTTGAATACCATTAATTTAAACTATCATTATAATACATAATTTAGCCATTTAAGAGATTTTATTATTAAAATTTCATATTATATACATATCTAAAAAGTAAAAATAAAATAAAGAAATCAATTAAAGGGGTGTGTGTGTGTATATATACATACATATACTACCTACTTACCAATTAAAGCTTCTTAAATAATTTTTAGATATAATGTTAGTGTGAGGTTTTTTATTCAAAACGTCTATGTCGCTGAATTTTTTATTGTATGGTACCAATAATCTAGAAGTTAAGTTATTAGCCCCATAGTTAGTCCGATGTTTGGGAATGTGAGAGTTATAGCTTACTTATAACTTACGACAATATACTATCCGTGACTGGCATGAAAATTTTGATATAAAGAAATATCATCTTTATTTTATTGAATGGTGTCTTTCTATGGTAAATTGATATAAAAAAATCAACACTTAATTTCTTCCCATTTCATTGTACCTCATGGTTACAATCGTGTTAGATTTATTCGTTGAACTCTACACCGCGCCGCCGAGACACTCGTGTATAGCCTATCGTTGTTCACTTCCAGTACTTACCTACAGCTTACCAGATTGCTTGAAGTTCATGGTTGCTGCTTTACTCCTTTGAATAATTGCGAGAAGTTATGTAGATTGAAAAAAAACAGAGATTAGCGCGTGCAAACAAACATATAATCAATTCAAAAATACAATTTCCACTTTAATTCAATTTTTATATGACTTTATCTACGAGGGGAGGTCCAAAAATTCGTGGAATGGAGGGAATGCAGTGGGGATAGGGGCGCTCGCTTAGTGTCATAGTAATTGGAGACTCATCATTAGTATATAAATTGAGTTTCAGCCCTATTGCGTCAGTATGGCTGAGTGCCTTAAGCGCTCGCCCCAAGCCCGGTGAAGCTGTAAAAACCGTTCGAGGCTCCTGAGCCCTTATGGCTAACGATATAGTCAGATCGAAAAAAAAACCTATTGCGTCATTGGTTTATGAACACTCGCCTGTTAAACAAGTCAGTCCGGAAGAAAACTGATACTATGGAGAAAATTGAACACCGTGCTGTGATAAAATTCCTTACCAAGCATGGAAAGAACGCTCAGATCATTTTGAATTAAATGGAAACCGTTTATGGGGAACAGTGCCCTAGTAAATTATTGATCATTAGTCAATGATTTACAAGTGGCATGGTCTTTTTAAACATGGTCGGGAGATTTTGGAGCTGATTGTTACAGAAGATGAAACATGGGTTCATCACTTTAAGCCTGAGTCCAAACAAGAGTCCATACAATAGTATAAAAAGGGGACACCACCGCCAAAGAAATTCAAAGTGTCGGATTCGGTTGGAAAGTTGATGTCTATTGTGTTTTGGGATTGTAAGGGAATAATACTGATTGATTACAAATAAAAGGGACTATAACCGGAGAATACTACGCAACGATACTAGAAAAATTAATGGAGGGCATCAAGGAAAAACGTCGACGAAAATTGACCAAGGGTGTGTTGCTCTTGCAAGACAACGCGCCGGTTCATAAGAGCAGCGTTGCAATGGCTGCTTTGCACACGTATGGCTTAGAAACACTAACTCACCCACCCTACAGTCCAGATCTGGCCCCGATTGTTTTTATTTGTTTCCCAATTAAAAAAGAATACTTAAGGGGAAGGCAATTTTCCGACAAAAATAGGGTAAAGGAGGCAATTTTGGCTCATTTTGACACAAAAGATAATAAATATTTTTACAATGGTTTAGAAAAATTTATTCATAGATCTAATAAATGTATACAGCTTAAGGGTGATTATATTGAAAATAGATTCATTGTTTCATTTTATTTAAAACCCTTCCATTTCACTAAGTTTTGGACCTCCCTTCGTATCATGAGAAGCCGTTGTGTCAAATTTTTAATTTGGCCATAATAAAGTGCTCAATATTGAGTCGGGGAGGGGGATTACTGCTCCTTGATCCCCTTTATCTGTGATTGGTTTTTAGGGCGCGTCGAATACGTAAGATGTTGGGCGGGGGCATGCGGCAGGTGGGAGTCCTAGCTGGGCCGGCTATCGTCGGATTAGACGAGGTCGTACCACTGCTCCAGTTGGACCACAAGCGGGCACAGGTACTCGCCAAAGGTAATGATATTATTGATCAGCAGTTCTACTAAAACGTAGTTGAAAATAAAGTTTCTAATATTACAATGATCATTTAATCTAATTTTTTGTGTAATAACAAGATTTTATATTTTTAAATTAATAAATAAGATCGAATATTTTATGCTGTTCTTCATGTCACCGCTCATGACGTCATACGTAAGTAAGCGAACGTTACCCGAGCGGCGCGTTGAGTTTGCACCTGTTGTTTCCTTACAATCCTCTGCGTTTAGTTACACCTGATGCAACAATGAACGAATTAAGTCATATTTTGGTTCGTAGTTTCGTAACAACTGCTTAAGGAGTGGTAGAAACTATGCAAGGTTCGATTGCGGGAGCATCACCGTCGTTCCTATTTCTGCCGTTATGCAGAATTACTACCGCTGCTGAGTTTGTTGTGAGTGTAGTTGGCGACACTGGCACATGAGGCGTTCAAAAACATGACTGGCCACAGGATTTCGGTACCTTTGTTCCCTACATCCACAGCTGTAGGCTACAGTGAACACTTAACGTTAGATGGACTACTTTCAAGGTAACTCGCGATATTAATGCCACAGGATGTTTTCTTCCAGTAATGTGAAAATAAGTTATAATAATAGATAATATATTTTTGATATTATCCTTAGATTAATGATTAGTCACCGCTGTTGGCGAGCAGATAAGATCTAAGATATTATCATTAATGAATTATCTGGAACTAGCTGGTCCGGCATACGTTCGGTCCGGCCCTACCTAATACCCAATAACTCGACCACATCGCTATTTATCCAGTTTTTTTTTCTGATAACTTTTCTATTAACATAAACAAATCAAGAAGAGTATTACGCATAACTATCTTTTGAATCTTGAGTTGTGGTCTTGAGTTCTGAACTGAAAACTTAAACTTAAAACTGAACTCAAAAAGAAAAAAGGACGTCTAAGTTTTCCAAAATTTGAAGATGTTACTGGTGACTTTTATAAATTTTCCAACTTAATGCGAACTATTACGAACATTTTTGTTAGTAAATATCAATGAGCAATTTATTTGGAATAGACATTGATATGAAATAAATACAGTCAACATTGTACCTTGATTTCGTATTGTTACTCACGTATGACGTCACGCGCTCTGCAGCAGCGTGGTGTAACTTTTGCGGTGCGGCAAGGGTACACATTAAGACTATATTTTAAGTATGTACTTATAATGCTTTATTTATGTGAAATTATATTATTTATGGCTTTATAAATCCATAATGATTAATAATTAGCACGTGACTTTACCGCATAACCCATTATATAAATTTTGTGTTTAACCGACTTCAAAAAAAAAGGAATTTCTGTGTTCGACTGTATGTTTAAATGAAATATCTAATATAGGATCAACTACAGCTACAACTTTGTAAGTAAAATTTGCCGATTATTTATATTTTAGTATGTATATTAGTAATGTATCATTCAATTCAATATATTATTTTAGTCCCACGAATGCGTACAGTGATTTGAAAGGTTAAATCGATAACATTATCGAATATATCATAGGGCATGTGTGTTTAGTAACTGTTGATTTTGTCTCCTATCATAAACTCATATATCCTATCATCTAACTCCTATCATATAACTATAGATTTATTGGATTATACTGTTTTACAGTATATACATAATTATTTAGAAAATATAGATTTATAGTTGTGATTCAGCTACTTTACTACCGACCACCCCTTTTACAGATGCTATATTTCAGTCTGCTTACATATGTCTTATTAGTGATATTTCCTGTTTTTCAAAACTATTATTTTTCTCTTTATATTGTAAACGCAGGGCCAAATTTAAAAGGTTGGTAGACCGTGGCGTATAGATGTAGTGCCGATTATTTTTTAAATAAATTAAAATACTTGAAAAAAGGAGTAGGTTATTAATTCGATTGTATATATTATTTATAGATGTTCAGCCATAACTTCTTTGTTTATGAACCGGCTTATATGAGTCTTTTTTTCGTGGCTCTATTTTAATTTCATTGGCATTGGAACTTCGATCTCCACGAAATAATTGAATTTGGTTTTCTTTTCTTGTTTTGTTGTAAATACGAATTATGAATATGCTTAGTTAAAAAAAAAAAACATCGTATATGTTAACTTTTTTGTTTGTCTACCCATACGGTACCTTTTGTTGTTTAAAAGAAAATCATAATGAGGAGGCACATCTCGTATTTCTTGGGGGCTTTAGTCACTGTTTCTTTTCCCTAAACCCATTCCTGCGCGTGAGCCGTTGTTTAGAAGTTATAAGTGAATAATTGTTTTGTTACAGTTATACAAGGATTATTTCTTAAGACATTCACAGTGGATGTGGAAAACCAGCATACTAATATAGTCATGGTTTCGATATCACCGGATAGTTCGCTCACCGCCGATTTGTTAGAGCAGAGACTGGCTGAAGTCAGTCCGGCTGAGGTTCAGGTATAAGAGGCCTTTAAATATTTTACCACTAGCTGCGCCCGCGGCTCCGCTCGCATGGATGTGTATATTTTTATTGATGAAGATATCCTGTTTTGTTTATAATGACTAGAAATCTAAGAAGCCAAACAAAATAAAATCGAAATCTTTCCAGTAGTTTTCGCGTGATGCGCATAAAACGGAAAACCTCAATCATTTTACTTATATAGCTTTGAGCCTAATCTCAGCTGATCGTAATTTTTGGCGGGATCTTGATTTGTCATATGTTGGTTGTATTAGGGTTCCGTACCTCATAAAGAAAAACGGAACCCTTTATGATCATTGTGTTGTTCGTCTATCTGTCCGTATGTCAATACCCCTTTTCTTCGAAAAACGACGAGGTAAAAAGTTGAAAGTAATATAATACTTATAATACTATGGTTTATAGCATTATACTGCTGTAAAAAAATCAAGTTTCTAAGTTAATGCACTAAAGAAATACGGTATTCCATAGTTAAAATACCGCTCATGGACAGATTATTAAAACCTATAGGACACTTACCGCAGACCTACAGTCTTGAAATTTGATACGAAGGAAGAGTTTTTTAACAAAAGTTAAGAAATAAATAAGGAATGTTCAAGATCAAGAGTTTAAGTTTTTTTTTTTCTCGAAAAGGGCTTAAGGTATAAAGTTGAAATTAATATTTAAACCTAAGATCTAAGACCTCATACTGCTGTTATAAAAATATCGAGGTTCTAGGTTTACGTAATTAAAAGATACAGACCTTCATACTAAAAGTTTAAAAGTCACACTCACTGACCGATTATTTATCAAAACCGACAGCTTCAACGTTACATACAATTTTAAAAAATCCCCTACAAGTTATCATGTAATGCTATCCATATAATAGGTAGCAAGGATCAGGGTCTCCTTTTTTGAGCACACAATTCATCATATTGTACATTTTTTTTTCATAAAGCGCCTAAAGAAGTTTTCTTTATATATGGTAGTCAAACACGTTACAATTCATTTATGAACCCCATGAAAAAAAAGAAAATAAAAACACCTTGTGGAATGGTCCAATAGGGAAACGCTACAGAGGAACACCTTACGCGAGATTGCAAGACGACATCACAATACCACTAGTAATAAGATCAGTTAGAATTATTAGTAAAAATTAGTACTAGTATAACTATTAGTACTAACATTGTTACTAATTTTTGCAAGGAATAAATTTTTTTTTTGTTTTTGTTTATTTATACTTAGCATAATTTTTCAGGGCGACTGCAAAACTCCTAAAGACGAAGGGGTCATCGTGAAAGGTATGGTATTCAATCCGAAGACCCTGAGGCTGACGCTGCACCGGGAGATCACGGACGAGGATCTTTGGCTGGCCATCGTGAAGATCACATATGTGTTTAAAGAGCTAGACGCTACTTATGGCGTTGGAAAGTAAAATAAATTCAAATAATCTAAGTCTATCATCGACTTCGAAATTTAACGACTCGTTCGCTACCGCTTGTGTATTGGTTGTACTAATACAATATCTTGTGAGTTTACCCACGACATCACACCAAGGTTTCATCGCAATCTGATTCATCATCTGATCATGACAACATACAGACATTAATTTTATGTATAAATCAATATATTTATATGTCGTAGCGCTGTTATAGTGACGTCATTCGATATCAGTCTAATTAATTTACGGCGAGTGGGGTATGTTCCTATTTTAATTTTTATAACTACCCTACTGCTCGGACTGAGTAGAGAAGTATATAAGGTGTGGCATAAAGAGCAAACAGGATTCACTAACCGCGATCCATCCGGTAGATACACTAACCCCGGTTACATCTGAGGAATCTGCTCCATCATTAAAGGCTTTAAGCCTAAAAAGTACCCGGTCCCGACGGTATCAGGAATAAAGTTCTCAAACTTCTCTTGGTCTGCATAATCAATGCAGCCATCGCTCACTGCCATGTTCCTGCCGCCTAGAAAACGGTCATAGTGATAGGTATACACAAGCCCGGCAAGAAAACTACGCTTCCCGATAGCTATCGCCCGATCAGTTTACTCAACACATTAGGTAAAATTTACGAGCAGATCCTTCTGAACCGTCTCAACACTGTCATGGAAGACAAAAATCTTTGTCCGCCAGAGCAGTTTGGATTTCGGGCCAAATACTCTTGTATGAATAAGTGCACATCACACATAACTCCTCGAAAAGTAAGATAGCCCCATACCGTACAATTGCGGTCTTTTTCGTCGTCGCAAAGGCCTTTGATAAGGTCTGGCACGCCGGACTAGCCCACTAGCTACACCAGTCACAAGTCCCGGATAGGATAGTTCACATCATACGCGATTACCTCACCACTCGTACGTTTCCGATAAGCTCCGGTGTTCCGCAAGGCTCCATCTTGGCGCCTCGCCTTTTCAATCTATAGACCAGGGACCACCCTCGACTCTTGGGAGTAGAGGTAGGACTGTACGCTGATGACAGTTATCTATAGCTCTGACAGGCACAGAACCAAACTCATATGTCTCGTCCAACGGGCCATAGACCTACTCGGTGTATGGTACCGTAGATGGAGAATAGCGATTAACCCTGTTAAAAGTGCGGCGATAATCTTTGAACCTTTTCCAAGAAAAAAGAAATTGAAGCCACTTACACTCTACCCTATCCTCTTGGTCACCCAGTCGAAATATCTAGGCGTCACTCTCGATAATAAGTTATCCTTGAAGCCACATGTCAGTATAGTTCGGAACAGGGCAGCCATGGTCCTGGGCCGCTTGCATGCTATGTTATGTTCGGTAAAGAAAATGTCACTCTGCCATAAGCTTACACAAGTCATGTGTCTGTCCGATTATCACAAACGCTTGCCCCGTTTTCGCGTTCATGCCGAAACCAAACTGCTACGTAGATTAGTTAGTGCCGAACTAGTTGTGCGCAACAAAGATATCCAGAAAGATTTAGATATCCCCTTGATATAATCCTATATGAAATATATCGTGACGAGATATTGTACCGCGAATCATTTCAACCCGTTAGTGTTAGCCGCCGCGACATACACGCCAGTCCCAAACGCTCCTAATTCGCGAAAGCTAATCCTTTATACCCGTCCGTATTTTCAAACCAAGCCTGCTCGCGCCTACTACCGTGGAATCACCGCTTCCTCCGCGGGAGGCGGGTGATGTACTTCGCTCCCGCACACCCACCAAGACCTCATGCGGTATCTCAAGCCTAGGTTCGATCCCGTGAGCCAGCAGCCGCTCGCGCGATACACTGACTCTGCATTCACTAGCTATCAACACACACACACACATGTCACTATACTTCACACATGCACACCACTCGGGTACATAGGTTCTGTAAGGGACCTTTTTTCTTTTTTTGGCTAATTAGTTTATACAAAAATTGACAAATCACTAAATACATATTATACACATGTTCCATCCTTCCTCCCAGAAAGCAGGAACATGTATATACGTACAGTTCATTAGCTCGAATTACTATGGATAGGGATTTCGTCAGATCTCGACTTTTTCGCATGATCGGCAACAGCCCAAGCCGAGGTCCGGCCACTTTGGCACCCTTGCCTTCAGCGCTCGCCCCCAAGCCCGGTGAAACTAAAAGCTGTCTGAGGCTCGGGGCTCTTAAAGCTAACAGTGTAGTCGGTTAGAAAAAAGAAGTAAGTGGGATTGTTAGTTAGATCGTCGGAGTTACGTATCTCTAGAGATATTGTTGTTGTACTCGTCGTTAATGACGGTATATTGAGGAGACTACTGCTGACTGCTACTGATGTTGTAAGCTCACGTTACGAGATATATATGTATATATATATATGTATATATATATATATATATATATATATATACATGTACATTTTGATTGGTCACTTTGATTTTACAACATTTTTCAAATAAATAATAATTTTAAAATAATTGCACTTGGTAATGGAATGTATGTTTTTAGATGTGTCATAGCTTATTCTATTTTTTTACTTATAACTTATAAGGGATCCACAAAAAAACTCTTGGCTTGGCTTAATAATTATTATTATCATTGTTTTTATCGAATGTTTTTATACAATTGTTAATTGATATTGAATAAAACAGTTAAAGTTGGCTTATAATAAACAGTTTTATTTCTATAACCCAAGATACATGTGACATAGATGAAATTGATTTATAATCGTTATTGTAGAGTTTCAAAAGTTAAAAGTTATTGCAAAACCCAACTCTTCACACGAATCACATAAGTGAGAAACTCGTAATTATAAATATAATTTACTTGAAGTTATATTTTACACTGTTCGGGCTCATAATTTGGATGGGGGTAAACAAAATAATTATTTTTTCTAATTACCTTATTTATCGAGCATGACCGGAGGATGAACTGCGCGTGCGACTTGCTTGCCAACCCTGTACTCGGTACTTTTGACATTAGAATAAAAGGTGCTGTGCATGTAATGGGATTTGGTCTTGGAGCTCGGAAATATCAACGGAGGCAATATCAGAATAACGTATGTGAGCTTTCATACCGATTACAGTGTACCATAGTTGACGGTTAATGTATTGTATCTACTTCCAACTAATTTTGAAATACAGTCCACTATTTATAGAAATAGAGTATCACACCCGGCGTGGGAATGGTGGTTGCCACCACACATTATAGCACGTTTCTAATGCCCGTCCAGTCAACTGACACCTTCAAATTAGAAATCTCGCCAAGCACGTATAGGTGTGTTCCGGGTTGAGGTACTTGAGAAGCAGTTTCTTCAAGGTTAGCGCGTTACCATCCTTTAGGCCACATCGCACTGATAAAATTGTGTACAAACTTGACATGCGTAAGAGAACCGTCCCTGATGTAACATTTTTGAAGTGAAACTTCTTATGCAACTTCCAAGCGTTAAACGTTAAACGTTTAAAGCACATTATCGGTCTCTCCTCTTTGTGTGAGCCAGAGTGAGAGATTAAATGTCGGTGTGTATGTATATTGCACACTGTTTAAATAAAATATAAAATATCTTTTAAAATGAAGTTTCACTTCTATCGTGTGTGAATCGCACACACACCTTTTTTTAATATTTCAATATCGGAATTTGATATATCGAGAAAAATATCGATATTTCGATATATCGAAAACATCGGCTCGAAAATAATTAACACATTTTAATTCATACTATTCATGCGTAATAGAAGATATCTTCTGTTACGCATGATTACGCATTCAGATGTCTTCTGATACCTGAGTCAAATTATATCTGTTAATAACTTGATCGACTAAAGAAGTAGAAAGGCGCGTGAACAACACCTGGCATAGATACAGGTCTCAAAAGGAAATAATGAAAAAAAATCTGTCCATCTTGGAAAAAAGAACGGTCTTCAACACTTGCATACTGCCATGCCTTGACCTGCCAGACCTGGCCACTAACTCAGAAGATTGTACACAGTGACCTTTACTAAAACTATATATCTGGCAAACACTAGAGCTGTTTGTATCTTTTAAAATATCGGATTCTCGATATATCGATATTTTAACAACAACAAGAGAACAACAGTGGGTAAAGTACATTTAAGGTATCAGATTATTATTTTTTTTATATACAAAATTACATTTCGTTTTAGGATAATATGCAAATAAATAAACTAAAAGAGAAAAAACATAATATACACTATATTATGTTTTCCCTTTTAATTATGTATGTGAATAAATTACAGTAAAGTAGGTTTACGATGATATTGTAGTTTAAATAATTGGCGGGAAAAAATGAAAAATATGAACTTATTTAAAAAAAATATCGATCGTCGATATCTATGTTTTAATATCGGACTATCGATATATCGTCCAAAAAAGTATTTCTAAATAATAATTTCGATGTTTCGATGTAATTGATATTTTATCAACAGTCCTAATTAGCAGTTATTACTACTTGACTTAAACACACTTACTTTTACACATACTTACACTTAGTGTTACTTGAATTAAAATAATCTTGTGCAATGTACAGAGATTTGAGAAAAAGATTAGAATGTATGGAGCACAAGTAGCAAGTAGTGTTGCGTGATCTAATATCTTTTTTATTATAAAGGAAATTGGTAGTCTCCATGAATGTCATTTTTTAATAATTCCAGTACTGATCAATTTTTCATGCGAGAGCAAGTAAAGAATATAACAAACGCGGCGCGAGGATCAAATTTATAAAAAAGAGTAACTTTGAAACGACAAATTGAACGACGACCTTGACGTTTTATCACATCTTCAAGCGTAACAAGAAGTGAATAAGATTTAATACTGCTATCTGCCTATCAATCTTCACTCACAACTTGCGAGCTGTTACGTCCTGACGTTCGATATATACTTTTTTTTTGTAACGATTATAATTATAATAGAAATATACTTACGATGACATACATAGTAGATTTACGTTCAGACACGGTGACTAAGCCGACGCAAGCTATGAAGCATGCGATGGTGAATTCAGCTTTAGGAGATGATGTGTTTGGTGAAGATCCTACAGTCAACGCTCTGGAGACCAAGATAGCGGCGATGCTCGGGAAACAGGCCGCTTTGTTTGTACCAACAGGAACTATGTCAAACCTTATAGCATGTAAGTTTTCTTAGTTTGATGTTTAATTAAAGTTCTGCATTTAAAAAGCTAAATGGCTAATTGGATATCATATTGCCTTATTCTTTAAATTGGTTTAGTGTTAATACAATGTCTACATGTCTTTTTTTATTTATAGGGAGCTTTTTGAGGTTTTAATAAATTATAAGACAAATTATTTACTACCAAAGTTTATGTGGGTAAAATTTATGTAATGGTTATCTTAGATGTTTTTATATAGTTACTTAAAATATAGCAAAAGTTACAAAATATATATATATATATTGTAGTTATATATGAGTCAAATAAAATTAAAAGTTGCAAAATATGTCTGACTGATAATGTGGTTGTTCAAGAAAGACTAATATATTTTAATTGTATCTATAGTAATTTATGATGAATATTTGACTATTAGCTTTGGGTGTAGCTAACAGTAAAACATTCACCATGGATACAATTAATATATTAGTTTTCTTGAATTACCACATTATCGCTCAGACCCATTTTGTCACTTTTGATTTTATACAACTCATATTGCTATTGAAATTATTCCAATCATTTGTCTCAATCTATAGTCAATTTTATAATATAAAAAATTAATTAAAATATCAATAAAAATCATATACACAAATAACAGTCAAATTTGCTATATTTTAGTATCAAAAATATGTACTAATTTCTTGTATAGCTCATACAAGCTAATATATTTTGTATCTAGCTAGATCAAAATCACTATGAACATAGACAATAGAATCACTGTAAAACATATTGTCATTATCTCTTTAGTTCAATGATAAATTTATCATAAGATTATTTAAAAACAATATGTAGTGTAATATTCACTTCAAACATTGATATAATGTAAGTTATCAAGTTGGCCTATGAACTGTAACCTAATTTATAATGTAATGGGCATTATGCCATTTGAAATATCTTTGCTATAATTTAAAGATTCCTATAGAGTATATAACTTATTCAAAGATATCTTCAATTGTATAATAAATTAACACAATTTCATTAATATAAACATTTGCATAAAATATACATAACTTAACTAATAACTTGTGCTTAAAAAGAATAAAGGAATTTCATGTTTTAGTGTAAATATTAGCTAGGAGACAGATTTAGGGATCCAAACCCTCTATCCTTATACTCCAGAATGCATACTTTCAAGTTTATGTAACTTAAATGCATATTTCCTCTCTTCTTTAATTTTAGAGCTCAGCTCTTGTTGGTAGAGCAAAAAAAGCTATGTTTAGATCTTTCTCTTCCTCACTTTCCTGTGATATTTTCTTCTAAAATTATCCTAACAGAATGCCTTAAAGTGGTCTTGTTGTATTCTATCATGTGTTCAGCCATCTTTCTTCTTCTGTTTTCTAAATTTCCCAACAATTGTCTTTTCTTGTCAACCATTCTTAACACTTGAACATTTGTAATCCTTTCTGTCCCACTGATGTTCTCCATCTCCTCCAACACAACATCTCAAACACTGCCAACCATTCTCTGTTTTTTTAGTTAACATCCATGTTTCGCAGCTATACAAGCTATGCTCCAGATGTAGGTGTTAATTAGCCATTTTGTAATATTGAATTAAATTTTAGATTTCAACAGATGTTTCTTTACAGTCAGAAGCTTGTTTTGCTATTGCAATAGTTTTTTTTTTCAGATGAATATCTAAAGTGGTTATCTGGCTTCCTATGTATTTAAATTTGTTAAGTTATTTGTTGATGTTATGAAGTTGGATTGGTATATTAAGTGATTAAAATATTGATGTTGTTAGAGTTTCCCATTTTCATAATAGTTATTTTTAGTCCGAAATCTTAAAAGTATTGTCCATAATTTCAAGCAGTTTGGCTAAACCATTTCTCCTAACAGCTATCGCCGCAATGGCATCAGCAAATCTGATAAATCTTATACATTGTTTATTAAATTTAACACCTCCTACCTCCTTGTTTTATTTAAAAAACATAATTTGAATTAACATTTTGCTGTAATAGTGATTCTCTGTATTCATAAAGAAATGAGTTTTGAACATAATTATAACTGAAGTATAAGGGCATATTATAAAACTCAACGTCTCGCTGTCTGTCTGTCAGTTTACATTATTTTTACATGAAATCCAATTATCCGATTTACACGGTTTTTCCTATAATTCACAGATTATGCTATGTATCCAGGTTACAGGATATATTCTGTTACATAAATTAACATAAAAAATAAGCAGTGGTGATAATGAATTAATTCGAAAAAAAAACGCTTTTGGGGCGATTAAATGGCTTACCCTGAGTAAACCAAAGAGATATATCAAATTACTGTAGTACATAATTGTAGATCTTAAAAAGACCTACAAAAATTAAGCGATAGCTTGTCTATCTTCTAATTATCACCCACAATATGCATTTTTGAGGTAGCACAATTCACGCGGGCCCTCCAACGACAGCATTCTGCAGTCCAAGCGTGCGGAGCCGCGAGCACGGCTATTTATTTATAAAAATGTGTCAAAATTTAATAATTGATTAATGTGTTTCCCTCTTTGTATAATCCATATTGTTAGAAGAAAAGAGAGGTAAAGATAAGTACTGAGCTTATATTTAAATTTTAAATAATGTTTTAAATAATGTTTATAAGCAAGATTATAAAAGCTTGACATAACAAAAAAAAATGAATAACTAAATCTATAACCCTCCCCAAAAAAAATTCATTTATAATTTTGGATATAAGTTGATATATATGTCAGAGATACATCAGGGATATCGTCACTACGAAATCACAGATCTTGTGGGCGTCATCAGGGTTAAGTGCAAGCAGCAAGGTATTCTTGCTTATTTGGGGTTTCCCACAGTGCCTTCAACCTCGCTTGTCTGATCAAACTGGTAACTGACCCAGACATCCTACCGGTTCTGCAGCTCGAGAGAGAATGCCTCTCTTTCAGGATCCCGTCACAGTAGGCAGCCTCAATCAATATCAGAATCCAACAGCTCGAACGAGACTATTTACTAAGCTGATCGTTGCCTGCTTATATGAGCCGTGCCGTCACAGAGCACACCTGTTACTATCGCGCCAAGTCAATAGTGGGGGTCAATAGTCGAACTCTAGGTCATTAGTACCGACACGAATCTCCGACTTCGACTCCGACTTTAAAAAATAAAATTGGTTTTCAATGTTGCAAATATATTACAAGATGTATTTTCATTTAAAAAATTTAATTTACTATTTGTTCTAGTAATGGTGCACTGCAGTAATCGTGGCTCAGAAGCATTTGTTGGGAACTTATCACATATCTACAAATATGAATTAGGTTCGTTGAATATTTGATTTAAACATGTTTTATATGTAAGTTTATTAGGGAAGGTTGAATATTGTTTCTTTTGTTGCTGCCTGAAATGCAGATTAATTAGAGATAAATAAGTAAATAATGAAAATTTTAGATTATCGGTTTTAAACTTCCGGGCTTCCTAGAACTCACATCGAGTGTTCTCACTGGAGGAGCCAGTAATTAATAGTACAATTACGTTAATAGATATTGTTGAAGAAGTGGAAAAAATAAATAACATTTTTAAAGAGCACCTATGAGTGACAATACCCTAAGTATGTCTGGTGCACCCTAGAAAGACAGTCTTGATTCCAACTTCACTGCCTGGATCAATTTTTCACCATCGCTCAAGCTATATTCAAAATACGGTGTATGACGTCACTTTTCAAAGTATGTTCTTTTAATATATTTTTTTAATTCTATATTTTTTAGAGGCTTTTATGCAATTCGCATTTGTCAGCCTCATCGTAGCATAACCCTCGTATCTGAACATCGTAACATAAATAATGCTTATTATACATTTAATAATAATTAGCAATTGATTTGAACAGACTAGCCGCCTCATCAGTGGACGTATCACCCAATATTTTATTATACATGCCAACGTCTAGTCTGTTCAAACAAAAGGCATTCATTAAGCTCTGCCTAATTGACTCGAACCGGACACACTCTATCAGAACATGATAAACGTCATCAACTTTTTGCTATACGTCACAAAGTGGTGATTGTCTTAATTTTAACATATATTTATATTTGTTTGATGGAATATGTCCGGATCTCAACCAATGTGCAACAGATATTAATTTCCTAACTAACTTTGTCGTAGCATACCCCCATAGGCTCACACTGTAAAGTCCTATGCCAGATTTATTTTTCACATGATCTTACGTCAAAATATGTTTTCCAATGACTAAAACAAATCTCTTTAAATTTTGGTAATAGTTCTGAATAATCTGGTAATATATTAATGCCATATTAATTGCCACTTGCAATACCTAATTTAGCAAGTTTATCTGCCTTGTTATTAGCCTGTAAACCAATGTGTGCTGGTACCCATTGTAATTTCAGATCCACTCCGGTACAAAGTAAATCATCTATTAACAAAATTTAGTTTTGCATGATTGTGTATTTCTTATATAATTGTTTATTTAATTAATTACCAATTGTGAAAATGGCTATTAAAATTGGAAAAAAATTAACTAAATGGGAACTTTTGTAAATCATTTATAGATTTAGTGGTATGGCTACAATATCACCTGATGTTAAGTGACGATAAGGCTTGAGATGGTCATGTTAAGCCTAGTGGAAAAACTGACACTCAAGTTCAGCAGCTGCCAGGACATACATATAGATGCTTGGCGACAGATTTTCAACTTAAAGGTGATAGTTATCCAGGTGTGCATTTAGATAATGCCCTACCACCATGCACCATGCATCCCCTAACTTCAGCTCAGAGAAACTATCAGAACATTTGATCATAGCAACCTTAGATAGGCTTATTATAATTTGTTTAAGTGTAAAAGAAATGTTTATATTGTTAAATACCATGCATCAACCATATAATTTATGATGATTTTCTGGATTATGAGTAAAAACAATATAACAAAAGCCTAATTTATATCCAGGAGGTGGATCTCACATCGCAGGTGTTCTCCTATCGACCCTAGCGAACAAACCTGACGGCACCTTTGATCTTCAGGAACTGCAGAATAGAATCCGGGGCTCTGATATTCATGAGCCCATATCTGCAATGGTGGCTGTAGAGAACACACATAATTACTGTGGTGGAAAGGTAACGTATTTTTATTTAGAGAACCAAACTTTTTTTTTTTTTTGGTAGGGTCATATAAGATATCAGTTATAAAATGGAAGAATCTAAAAACAATACATTTAACGTAGAATTTATTTAGATACTTCTATTAGTTAATGATTATAATTATTAACCACAATTCTAAACATGCTAAACCTAAAATAGAGTCAGCTCTTAAGTAGTCCCTACTGAAATACTTTGATGACTGAATTACTGAGATGCTTAGCATTAGATTTTCAGCTTGAAGATGGTAGCTATTCAGGAATTCCACCCAGGGTGCGCCAAGCTTCATCAGTCGGCAAATATAAAATGAGTTTTTTTATGCGGATAAATGTTTTCGTAGCTGAGTGCCTTAAGCGCTCGCCCCCAAGCCCGGGTGAAGCTGTAAAAGCCGTTCGAGGCTCCTGAGCCCTTATGGCTAACAGTATAGTCAGTTCGAAAAAAAAAAAAATGCGGATAAATGTATGTTAATTGTACCAGATATTGTACTTAACTTACGAAGTAAGTCTTAAAGGACGTGTATCCAGGGGTCTTAACAATTAAAAAGAACAACTTCACTTGGTTATCATTTTCATTACTTCTAATTTTCGCTAGTCACTAGATAAATAGAAGTAGATTGACTGTTGAAATTCTACAAGGTTTCAATCTAAAATATTGCCAAATTTTTAATGTTTTTTCCTGAGTTTTCAAATAATTGGACGTTGTATAGGTTCTTCCGTTGAAGTTCCTGGATGATTTATCAGTGGTATGTAAGAAGCACTCGCTGGCGCTGCACATGGACGGCGCGAGGCTGTTCAACGCGTGTGAGTACTCGCGAGAGAGCCCGGCGCGTGTCGTGCGAGACTGCGACTCGGTCTCCGTCTGCTTCAGCAAGGGGCTCTCGGCGCCCGCCGGCTCTGCACTTGTCGGAACTTGCCATTTTATTCAACAGTTAGATTTTTTTTTTTTCACATCTTGAATATTATTAATATAAACTATAATTATAATACATAACTTAGCCATTTACGAATTTTTATTATTTAAATTTCATATTAAGTATATACTTATACATAATTATTCATATTTAAAAAGTAAAAATAAAATAAATAAATCAATTAGAGGGGTGTGTATGTATATATATACTACCTCCTTACCAATTAGAGCTACTTACATTTGGCTTCTTAAAAAAAATTTAAATATAATATTATTGTGGTGTTTTTTATTCATTTTTATGTGAGTTTACCTGCCATGAGAAGCTGTGTCAAATTTTGAAATTGGCCTAAATAAAGGGCTGGATATTGAGTCGGGGAGGGGGATTGCAACCCCTTGATCCCCTTTATCCGTGATTGGTGTTTAGGGCGCGTCGAATACGTAAGATGTTGGGCGGGGGCATGCGGCAGGCGGGCGTGCTAGCCGGGCCGGCTATCGTCGCATTAGACGAGGTCGTACCACTGCTCCGGCTGGACCACAAGCGGGCACAGATTCTTGCCAAAGGTAATTATATTATTGATCAGCAGTTCTTCGCTACGGATACCTACGGAACACTCGACAAACCTTCTTTTATTTTATGGAAGTCTTAATAGACAACCGGACAGTAATAAAGAAAAAAATCTAAAAGGTTGTTGTAAATAAAGTTTCTAATATTAAAATGATTATTCAATCTCAATTTTTATGAAATAATCTTGATTTATATTTTTAAATTAATAAATACGATTTAATATTTTATGCTGTTCTTCATGTCAAACGAAACACCAATCACTGCTCATGACGTCATACGTAAGTAATCGAACGTTACCCGAGTGGCGCGTTGAGTTTACACCTGTTGTTTTCTTACAATTCTCTGCGTTTACTTACACCTGATGCAACAATGAACGAATGAAGCAATATTTTGGTTCGTAGTTCCATAAAAACTGCTTAACGAGTGGTAGAAACTATGCAAGGTTCGACTGCGGGAGCACCACCGCCGTGCCTATTTCTGTCCAGAATTACTACCGCTGCTGTTTTGTTTTGTTTGTTGGAAGTGTAGTTGGCGACACTGGCACATGAGGCGTTCAAAAACATGACTGGCCTCAACATTTCGGTACCTTTGTTCCCTATATCCACAGCTGTAGGCTACAGTGAACACTTAACGTTAGATGGACTGCTTGTAAGGTAACTCGCGATATTAATGCCACAGGGTGTTATCTTCCAACTATCCAGCAGTAATGTGAAAATAAATTATAATTATACCTACATAATATTTTTTGATATTATCCTTACAATAATGATTAGTCACCGCTGCTGGCGAGCAGATAGGACGTAAGATATTATCATTATTAATTATTTAGGATATTATTTGGATAACATTATTAATTCCGATAGCTGGTCCGGCATACGTTCGGTCCGGCCCTTCCCAATAGTCAATAACTCGACTACAGCGCTATCTATCCAGTTTTTCCTGATAACTTTTCCATTACCATAAACAAAACAAAAAGAGTATTACACATATCCATCCTTTGAATAATCTTGAGTTGTCTTGAGTTCATACAAAAATCAAATAGGAAAAAGGACGTCTAGGTTTTCTCAAATTTGAAAATGTTCCTGGAAACTTTTATACATTTTCTTGCCATAACAGTTTAATTCGGACTAGTACGAACATTTTGTTCGTGGAGTATCAATGAGCAATTTATTTGGAGTAGACATTGATATAAAAAAATACATTTATCTAATTATTTCTCCGTTCAGGTGCGACGATACGAACGATAGATTTTCTATTCCATTACAAACAAATCATAAAAACTGTTAACATTGTACCTTGATTTCGTATTGTTACTTACGTATGACGTTACGCGCTCTAAGTGTGTACACATTTAAACTTTATTTTAAGTATGTACTTGTAATGCTTTATTTATGTAAAATTATATTATTTATGTCTTTAAAATCCATAATGATTAATAATTAACACGTAACTTTACCGCATAACCCATTTTAGTAATTTTGTTATAACCGACTTCAAAAAAGGAGGAAGTTCTGTGTTCGACTGTATGTTTAAATTAAGTATCTATTATAGGATCAACTACAGCTACAGCATTGTAAGTAAAATTTGCCGATTATTTATATTTTAGTATGTAGGTATATTAGTAATTTATCATTCAATTCAATATATTATTTCAGTCACACGAATGCGTACAGTGATTTGAAAGGTTAAATCTATAAAATTATCGAATATATCATAGGGCATAGGTCATGTGTGCTTAGTAACTGTTGATTTTGTCTCATGATAAACTTGAATATACTACAGGCAATCAGCGGAGCAATAGCACATTTTTTTTTGTATTCTCTATAGTCAATAGAAGAATAAACATATTTGTCTCCATGCTGAAACCTAAAATGAGGTGTAGGGGTTTATTTGCGTCTCCGCGCTTGTTTATTACGAAGTAATTCTTATCTATCGATTGAGAAATGTCATATTAAACATTCACACAATCACATTTTCTTTACATTTTCTAAATGTTATTATTAACGATTCTTATAGCATATCAATTATGGAATAACACACTTTCCGTGTACAAAATTTCATCATAATTGGTTGAGAATGTACAAAAATATGTTTAAAGTCAAGCCGTTTAAGGGTATATATTTGAACAGTGTGTCCTGCATATAAGAAGTCTATCAGAAAATTTAAAAAAGACATGTATAGATATAACTATAGATTTATTGGATTATACTGTTTTTACATAATATTTACAATTTTACAATACATAATTATGTAGAAAACATAGATTTATAGTTGTGTTTCAGCTACTTTACTACCAACCACCCCTTCTACAGATGCTATATTTCAGTCTGCTTACATATGTCTTCTTAGTGATATTTCCTGTTTTTCAAAACTATTATTTTTCTCTTTATATTGTAAACGCAGGGCCAAATTTAAAAGGCTGGTAGACCGTGGCGTATAGATGTAGTGCCGATTTTTTTTTAAATAATATAAAATACTTGAAAAAAGGAGTTGGTTATTAATTCGATTGTATATATTATTTATAGATGTTCAGCCATAACTTCTTTGTTTATGAACCGACTTATATGAATCTTTTTTTCATGACTCTATTTTAATTTCATTGGCATTGGAACTTCGATCCCCACGAAATAATTAAGTTGGTTTTCTTTTTTTGTTAAATATTGTGTTCTAAATACGAATTATGAATATACTTAGAGATGTTTAGAAAAAAACATCGTGAATGTTAACTTTTTTGGTTTGTCTAACCGAACGGTACTTTTTGTTGTTTAAAAGAAAATCATAATGAGGAGGCACATCTCGTATTTTAGGGCTTTAGTCACTGTGGCTTTCCCCTAAATCCGGTCCTGCGTGTGAGCTGTTGTTTAGAAGTTATAAGTGAATATTTTTTTGTTACAGTTATACAAGGATTATTTCTTAAGACATTCACAGTGGATGTGGAAAACCAGCATACCAATATAGTCATGGTTTCGATATCATCGGATAGTTCGCTCACCGCCGATTTGTTAGAGCAGAGACTGGCTGAAGTCAGCCCGGCTGAGGTTCAGGTATAAGAGGCCTTTAAATATTTTACCACTAGCTGCGGCCCGCGGCTCCGCTCGCGTGGTCGTGTCTCTTTTTATTAAATGAAAATATCGTGTTTTTTTTTATAATGACGCGAAATCTAAGGGTCAAAACAAAAAAACAAAATTGATCAAAATTTATCTAGTAGTTATTGCGTGATGCGCATAAAACGGCAAACCTCAATCATTTTATTTATATAGCTTTGAGCTTAATCTCAGCTGATCGTAATTTTTGGCGGGATCTTGATTTGTCAGGTGTTGGTTGTATTAGGGTTCCGTACCTCATAATGAAAAACGGAACCCTTTATGATCATTGTGTTGTTCGTCTATCTGTCCTTGTGTCAATACCCCTTTTGTCGAAACGGCTTGAGGTAAAAAGTTGAAATTAATATAATACTATAATAATAATATAATTCATGAACCCCATGAATGAAAAGTAAAATGAAAACACCTTGTGGAATGACGTAATACAGGAACGGTACAGAGGGAGACCTTATGCGGGATGCATGATAAGCATAATTTTTCAGGGCGACTGCAAAACTCCTAAAGACGAAGGCGTCATCGTAAAAGGTCTGGAATTCAATCCGAAGACCCTGAGGCTGACGCTGCACCGGGAGATCACGGACGAGGATCTTTGGCTGGCCATCATGAAGATCACATATGTGTTTAAAGAGCTAGACGCTACTTATGGCGTTGGAAAGTAAACCAATTCGAATATCTAATATTATACCTATATGTTTAATATAATATGCCAAATGCTGTCATCGATTTCTTCCCCGTTGCCTTCAATATGAAAAGACGCGTGCGCCACCTGTTGTGTATTGGTTGTACTATTACAATATCTTGTGAGTTTGCGCACAACTACTCACCAAAGTTTCATCGCAATCTGATTCATTGTCTGATCATGACAAACAAACAGACATTAATTTGTATGTATAAATAAATAAATATATATATATGTCGTAGCGCTGGTATGGTGACGTCATTCGATACCAGTGTAATTAATTTACGGCGAGTGGGGTATGTTCATATTTTGATTTACATAACTACCGTACTGTTTGGACTGGGTTTAGAAGTATATAAGGCGGGGCGTAAGAAGCAAGCGGGATTCACTAGTCGCGATCCCCCCGTAGATATACTAACCCCGGGAACATCTGAGGAGATCTGTTCCATCATTAAAGGCCTTAAGCCTAAAAAGCACCCGGTCCCGAGAGTATCAGGAACGAAGTTCTGAAACTTCTACCAGCGCAACTCATGGCCTTCCTGGTCTGCCCCAGAAGGCAGGAACATGTATATATGTATAGTTACTTAGCTCGAATTTCTATGGATAGGGATTTAGTCGATCTTTTCCCATGATCGTCAAGAGCCCAAGCCGAGGTCCGACCACTGTGGCACCCTTGCCTTCAGCACTCGCCCCCAAGCCCGGGTCAAACAAAAAGCTGTCTGAGGCTCGGGGCCCTTAAAGCTAACAGTGTAGTCAAAAAAAAGGCAAACGGGATTGTTAGTTAGATCGTCGGACTGTACGTATCTCTAGAAATATTATTGTAATGACAGTCTATTGAGGAGACTACTGCTGACTGCTTACTGATGTCTCGCGTTACGACATATAAATATATATATATATATATATATATTACTTATAACTTATAAGGGATCCACAAAAATACTCATTGCTGCTAACAGAAATTACTCTAATCATTTTGTGAAATGTTTTCATTGTTAGTTGTGTTGTTTTTGAATACCTCGTATTTTTTAAGGTTATAAATTTATACCAGTCGTTCCGACTGATAGAGGATTGTAAAGAAAATTATTATTATCATTGTTTTTATCGAATGTTTTTATACAATTGTTAATTGATATTGAATAAAACAGTTAAAGTTGGTTTATAATAAACAGTTTTATTTCTATAACCCAAGATACATGTGACATAGATGTAATTGATTTAAAATCGTTATTGTAGAGATTCAAAAGTTAAAAGTAACTGCAAAACCCAATTCTTAACACGAATCACATAAGTGATAAACTCATAATTATAAATATAATTTACTTGGATTTATATTTCACACCGTTCGGGCTCATAATTTAAATGAGGGTAAACAAAATAATTATTTTTTCCAATTACCTTATATATTAAAAATCGAGTATGACCGGAGGATGAGTTGCGCGTGGGACTTGCTTGCTAAGCCTGTACTCGGTATTTATAAGTTACGGTACTTTCGAAATTGGGAATACAAGGTGCTGTGCATGTAATGGGATTTGGTCTTGGAGATCGGAAATATCAATGGCGGCAATATCGGAGTAAGTTAAGTGAGCCTTCATCCCGGTTACTGTGTACCATATTTGGCGGTTATTTGTATTGTATCTACTATTTACTAAAGTGTAAATACACACCCGGTGTGGGAATGGTGGTTACCACCTCACACACTATAGCACGTTTAATGCCCGTCCAGTCAACTGACACCCTCAAGTTAGAAGTCTCGCCAAGCACCTACAGATGTGTTCCGGGTTGAGGTACTTGAGAGGCAGTTCCTCTAAGCTCAGCGCGTTACCATCCTTTAGGCCACATCGCACTCATAAAATTGTGGTCGAAGGCGTAAGACAAAATTACAATGAAATTACAAGCAGTAAAGTCAATACTTATTACTTGCGATTGTAAATGATACAGACACGACTGGTGGATTTTTTTAAAATCTTTTATAGGTTTAGCGTTATGGCCACAATCTTACCTGATGTTAATCGACGATGTGGTCCAAGAGGGTGACACTCCAAGCTTAGTGGAGAAACTGGCTCTCAAGTAGGTACACCTGGCGAAAGACACTTAAAGATGCTTGGCAACAGATTTTCAACTTGATAGTGGTAGCTAGCCAGGCGGGCATTAGAAAAAGTTTTATCACGATGTTTTCATTCGCCGAATGCTCAGGCTCATTGCACTTATTCGAACTTACGTCGATCAGCGCGATGTCTGCTAAACTGAACGCTACAACTGAGCTATCATTGTTATATGTGTGCTGTCGATAGTGGCCATCTTCATCTAGGTCTATTAACCTACCACGGTAAAATCCACGAAGAAGCTATGGACACACTGGCAGAATAACAAACTTGACGTGCGTAAGAGAACCGCCCTGTATGTCTCATTTTTTTATACTGTGACGTAGTCGAGAGCCACGCCCTCCATCTGACATGAAGAGATTACTGGAACTTAGGTAGCCAAACTCAAAAGGATCACAATTCTGCGGACATTGTATGGATGGATAGTGTATCAGTGCAATACAGCCGAGCGAACACTTCTGTAGACGAACTTTGCACAGGACATATCAATCTTTGTTGGGTCATGTGTTTATTAGGCAGTTACCAAGGGCATAGTGAGGGTCTATGTGTATGGTGGTCGCGACCCCTGACACCTCATTATTATTAAGTATACACTGGGTGATCCCAAAACGCGACAAATCAGACGAAAATCACTGTGAGATAATTAATTTATTACTTTGTGTAAGGTGGTTGCGATCCCAACCACTCTGCTTGATTAATGGATATAGTTTTCTCTATAATCAATCATCAATCTCTTCCTCTATAAAACAATAAAATGTATGATGTTCCACCAAGCCCGGTAAAGCTGTAAAAGCCGTAAAGGCTCCAGGGCCACTAAGGCTAACAGTATAGTCAGTTCGAAAAAAAAAAGATGATCGTGGCTAGCAATGTATTAGGTACTAAAAACGTCAAAAAAGAAACAGAATATTCTACGATAATTGAAAGTTATAATTTAGTTAGGGCGGGTCCTGATCCTTATGACCCCCATCATCAAATCACAACAACATCCTTGCTACATCCTGGGTGTTAACTAATGTTTTATAGTTTTTTATTTTATTAATGAATCATTTCTTGGACGAAACTGCAGTGTCCAGCTCTTTGAATACGTAGGAGACTTTCATGATGGCGAGCCACAAATCCTCGTCTGTGATCTCTCGGTGCAGAGTAAACCTTATCGTCTTTGAAGAGAACTTCTTTGCTTTGACGATCACGCCTTCATCATCCGCTGTTTTACAATCTCCCTGAAATAAAAATAAGTATAGCTGTCAAGAGATAGATCGTCAATGTTATAGCTTGACTGCCGTGCCGTAAGCGCGACCCTCCAAATGGTTTGCGGGACGCGGGAGGGAAACAAGACTGACAAACGACTAATAAAGATGTTTAATAGACGTTGGTCATATGGTTTTACGTGGTTTTATTTTTGTAACTGCTACATATGAGGTTATTTTACCAAAATAGAATTAGGGACGCTGCGTTTTTAAAAACTATACAGTCAATCAACTCGTTTTTACTCAATTATAATGTTAATATGGTATACAGGATGGAAAAAACGACTGGGATATGGTGGAAAAGTACATTAAATATTGAAGGAAAAGGAAACATTCTTTTGATATAATAAGAATACCCGCATTCACAGATTTTTTTAAAAACTCAGCTGTGCTGAGAAACGTACAAACTACAATACAAACGTTCACTATATTATTGTGCCAATCGATAGAGTCCATAATAAAGATAAAATCTCCGGAATAAACATTGTAACTCACAATTCAATAAGTCTGTGAAATTTAACAATTCAAACTTATCGAACTAACGTGAAGGATACCTAGATACATTTCCATTGAAAATGCAAGGTATTTTAATTAAAAGAAAAAAATACTATGATTGTCATAAATCAATTTATAGTTTCTCAAAAGATTCTTGCTTAGATTCAGTGCATATTTCCGTACGAATAACCAATTTTGAAAACATTATGCCCTCCTCCGTGGAGACCTCGGAAACATGCTGTTTAAATACACTACATCAATCAGCCTCTTCTGGTGTTGAAAATCGTTGACCGCTTACATAATTCTTGATCTTAGAAAACAGGAAGAAATCGCATGGTGCCAGGTCGGGACTGTATGCAGGATGATCCAAAATATCTAAGTTCTTCTCTTTCCAATTTTTTTTTGTCTGTCTGGCCGTGTGGGAGCTGGCATCGTCAAGGTGCAAGATGATACGGCGTTTTTTGGATATTTTTACGGAAATTGTCAATAACTTTCGGTAAACAAGTGGTAGTTTATTAATCGCTGTTTACTGTACGAAATCCTCCAAAGCGACAGTAGCCACGTGTCTAGTTTTAAAGTTTAGTTTTAAAAAGTAGCAATCTTCCGCTTAGCTACAGGCCGCACACTCGCCACTTTGATCGGTTTCGGCTCACCTGGAAAGACAGTCAATTGCTACTTAGTTTTCGGATCATAGCTGTAAATCCATGTTTCGTGATATGTCACTGTGTCCCACAACAAATCTGACTTACTTTCGTTGAGTCTGTTAAGCATGGCATTGCACCAAGTGACGCAGTCCTCAGTTAATTTGCGAGGGATCCATCGGAAACACAATTTTTTACAATGAGATGTTTTTGTAGGATTGAACGTATCAAACTCATTTTTTTTATCGTTATAGGTTTGGCGTAGTGGCTAAAATCTCTAGGTGAGATTGTAGTTGTTGTTGTTGATGTTAAGTGAAGATGTGGCCCAAGATGGTAACACGCTAAACCTAGTGAAAGACTGGCTCTCAAGTACAGCTGCCGGAACACACCTATTGGTGCTTGGCGGCAGATTTTCAACTTGAGGGTGGTAGCTAGCCAGGCGGGCATTCGAAAATGCCCTACCACCATGCTATGGTTTCCTCACAATGTTTTCCTTCACCGAAAGCTCAGGCTTATTGTAGGGATTCAAACTCACGTCAATCGACGCAAAGTCGTACATGCTACCACTGCGCCATCATCGCTTCAAATGCCTATGCCTAAGGATACCCAAATCTCATGGTAGGTTACATGCCCGTCTGTTTCGATCATACGGCGTATAGCATCGATACTTTCGTCACAGCGGTAGAAGGACGACCATTACGAAATTCGTCACTGAGATTAACACGACCGCGTTGGAATTCTGCAAACCAGCTATAAACAATCGCCTTCATGGTGCTTCATTGCCAAAAGCAGTGTAAAGGCGAGCGACACTCTGCTGAAGCATCAAACTACACTTAAACTCGTAGTAAATCCACACTATGAACATTTTCACGAGTTAAATCCATGGTAACGTAGACACGCAATATTTAAAATGATACCAAAATGTAAAAACAAGTGACATATAGATGAAACAAACTACGTTTTAAAGCCAAAAAGTTACACTTTCATATGTCGTAATTCGTTTTTATATTCTTAATGTAATGGCCAGTTCCGGAAACATTTAGTGCGCCCTATGTATCTCGTCTAATAAAGAAACCTGTATAGGATAGCACTTACCAAATAAGTTATTAGCTTATATAATTAGCTCATTATTATACTTCATATATTTTCTTTTCTTTTACCTACCTAAATAATCTCATCGTGAAAATGTAAAAAAATTGGAATGCCTTTAATTTTTTTAAAGTAAATAGGTTAGGTTATGTTACTTAATGTTAAATTTCATGGTCTTCTTGAACTGTGAGATACAATGCTCATTCGATAGATTTTATCCTTATCATAGACCCTATCGATTGGTACAATAACATAGTTGTTTTTTGCATTTTTAGTTGGTTTGATTTCCGGCCCAGATAAGTTTTTTTTTTAATTTGTGACTTGCGGTTACCTATTTTTATTTTTTAAAACAAATGAATGTTTCCTTTAAGTAAAATTTATTATCTTCAATATTTAACGTACTTTTCCTCCATGCCCCATTCGTTTTTTCCACCCTGCATATAGTAATCATATATATACCTGAGTCTCAGCCAAAGAAACTTGGGCTAACCTCTGCAACACGACCTCAGCAGTGAGCGGGCAGTCTTGAGATATATTTATTAGACATATATTTGTTTGTTGATTTTCCACATCTATTGTGAATGTCTTCAGAAAAAGACCTTGGATTGCTGTGAAAATTAAACATCGTTTAACAATCCGGTTGAGTCAGAATAATTTAAGATGAATCCACATACCTATTGTCATGAGTAAAGACAGAAATTAAAAAAGTTAATCTTTCCGGAATAATAATAATAAAAATACAAGAAACTTTTCGCAAAATTTATTATTATATAGCCTGAAAATTTTACATTCTGACCAATCATTGCGACAGATCTCGGAGTTGCAGCATTGCATACAAAATATTTGTATGAATGTACTTTTGTGTAATTGTTAATTTAAAGGTGTTAGCATAAGAAGCAATAAAAAGAGAAGGGAAGCTTCGGCAGAATAAGATTACATCTAAAAGAGTAGGGAAGTTTTTGCTAAACTTAAGATAGTATAAGACAAGGTGAAGCTTTGTTAGATATTAAGAAAATTTTTGTGAAACAATATAGCCCTGGGCAATTATGGAAAAATTCCTCCGGCACGAAGAGCAGCACTATTTATTTTAGCACAAAACGACCCTGATTGCTTTAGGAGTGTCGGTTAGGGACTTAAAAAAAAACAACCAACATCGAACCTGAACATAACTTTCTATCAGTGAAAGATTTTTTAAAATCCGGGAGTATATAAATCATTTGAAAAAATATTTTAAATACTTCATTTTTAGGTATTACACAGAAAATAATATCCGAGAAGTAATATTTATTCATTATTAGTTATAACATCATTAAAAGTATTTTTTTTTAATCAAATTAAAAAAGGCTGCAAAAATATACATAATTTTAATGCCACTATTTTTATGTTTAGTAACAGTTTTAGAGTCACTTAACACAAGATAACACTCAACTGTGTATATTCATTAGATGATGACGTCACGTTTTTTGCAAGTATGTATAACAAAAAAGTTTTTTATTACTCCACGCGAGCGGAGCCGCGGGCACAGCTAGTAATTAATAAAATCGAAAATCGTTTAGACGAAAGAAAACGTAAAAGTACAACGCAGGACCGAAAGATGCAGTTAAATATCAATTAGGAAAAATCAGAAGTGGGTGATGATGGCTCCAAATAGTAGACTTACTTTTAGCAAAAATTTGAGCTCGTTTATGGTCGAGTGCGAGTTGAGGGATCACCTCATCAAGTGCGACAATCGCTGGTGCTGCCAACACTCCCGCCTGCCTCATGCCGCCACCTAACATCTTGCGGAGACGTCTTGCCCTGATACAATTAATTATGCAATTATTTCAGCGTAAATATTTACACACGCAAGCAAAAACGATTACAGTTTTTTAATGCTTTATAGGTTTTAGCGTTTGAACACAATTTCACCTGATTTTAAATGACGATGTGGCCCAAGATGGCACGCTAAGCCTAGTTCAGGACTGGCTCTCAAGTGCAGCTGCCGGAACACTCCTATAAGTAGTTTTGTGGCAGGTTTACAACTTGAAGGTGGTAGTTAACCAGAAGGGAATTAGAAAATACCCTACCGAAAGATCAGGCTCCTTGCAGGGATTCGAACTCTCGTCAATCGACGTCCGATGTTAAGTTGAACGAAATAGAAGAACAGCGGTGATTTTGAAAGTCAAATATGCGTATTTTTTTTCACTCACAGAACAACTTGTAAGTTCTTTGTCAAAGGAAAAGTAAAACATGACATTTTGGGCTTAACCCGTGTTCACATACTGCTCTATAAAATGGCAAGGCCCGACAAGCGCAGAGCCGGCGGGCGCGGAGAGTCCCTTGCTGAAGCAGACGGAGACCGAGTCGCAGTCGCGCACGACACGCGCCGGGCTCTCTCGCGAGTACTCACACGCGTTGAACAGCCTCGCGCCGTCCATGTGCAGCGCCAGCGAGTGCTTCTTACATATCACTGATAAATCATCCAGGAACTTCAACGGTAGAACCTGGAATTGTGGAATGTAACTTACAAAGGGCGTATGAAGCTCAGATTCAAACTGGAACCGACTGTCGTGGGCCGAAAAGGGAAGGGGAATAAAAGATACATAGGAAAGAATGAAATATATCGCTGTGCATTGTAGGTTTTTGTTGTGAAAATTTCAAGCCCAAACAGTGGTGGTCTTATTGACCATACGTAGTGCCCACGCTGCTTTAACTGGCTCATTTTATAATACAATACTTAGAACGAAGCCATTATTATGGATCTCTCACCACACTTACAAGCATGGGCGTAAGTAGGATTTAGACAAGTGGCATAGCTAGAGAATTTATCGAGGGGGTCGCAGCCGGCAAGCCAATCGGCCACTATAATCCAATTTTTTTTTCAAGGCGAGAATATAAAAAAAACTGTATATTTCCTTTAATAGTGTAGGTTCTGCTAGGGTAGACAGTGGTCCCTTAACTATGCCCATAATTTTGACCAGGGGAGCAGTCGGCATGCAAGGGAAAAGTAATGTCAAGTTTTTGCTTAATACTAAACTTGGCAATATGACACTACAGCACGTTATGGTAAGTTTGGAACAGTTCAAATACAACGGCGACCGTCGGTGGCAGATTCCATTGTAACTTCGTCGTCATACCGGGCTGCTATAATGCCTCTTCACGCCTATTTTGAATTCGCTACACCTTGCTAGAAAAGACAGCTGGATACCACGGGGTAGTACCAGGCTACGCCCGTGCTTACAAGTGCCATATTACAAAATTATTGTAGTTTTACCTTACCACCACACATGTTATGTGTGTTTTCAACCGCAACCATTGATGTTACCGGCTCGTGAATGTCATAGCCTCGGATCTGCTTTTCCAGTTGAATCAAATCGAAGGTACCATCTGGTTTGTTCTCCAAAGTAGACAGGAGCACGCCCGCAATGTGCGCACCACCTCCTGCAATTAAATAACTGGTATCTATACTCCAAATCAAAAATGTAATCAGTTTAGTTCCTAAGAAAGCCCTTATGAACGTCAACACACAAACAACCCAGTTATGGAGAAGAGCTGGTAAGAAACTCCTGTACATACTGTATAAATAATATTTTAACATATTAATTTCTTATTTTCAAGAAAGGTCTGGTCAAGAGTACTCTAAACCGACGAGCATGCATGAAAAGATTAATGAATGTTGGGGAAGCGAAAATTGGATGTCAGGATCGTAGCAAGTGGAAGGACGTGGTCTCTGCCTACCCCGTTGGGAAAGAGGTGTGATTTATGTATGAAATTTATTAATGTAGTGTATGTACGGAGAGGGAGTCACATCCAGACATTACTATCATTCACGTAATGATCCACACTATAATAACCTTTCGACAGTAAAACATGCTTGGCATGGTCGTTGAACTCATTGTCCGGCAAATCAGTAATTTGCTTTGGGATCTCATTATAGAACTAATACTATTATGTTACCTTTCGGACAAAACTCCCGTTATGCCCGCGAGGGTTCTCGCTTGGGGCGCGCGGGGTAGGGTCGGCTGTGACAATGCCTCGCTAAGCGTGTTTTATCATTTGTATCAGTGTGAATGTTCTGAAGAGTTGTTTGATCTTATTCCATCATTTCCCTTCCAGCACGGAACCACTAGGACTGGTCTATCAAGGCACAGCTACACAGTAACGCACATCACGGTACGAAAAAATATCTCACCCAGCCAACGTGTTCTCTTCTTCCTATGGTATGGGGCCTTCAAACGAGGCGTGAACAGGTATTTGAGTAGGCCGACGTGACATGGATGACTGCCGGTGAAATCTGTGGCTCCGAAGGTCGCCGTTGTTTGTCGACTGAACCGTACTTACAATCAGGTGTTGTACATTTTCTTTTTTTTTTTTTCGAACTGACTACACTGTTAGCCTGAGGGGCCCTGGAGCCTTTACGGCTTTTACAGCTTTACCGGGCTTGGGGGCGAGCGCTTAGGGCACTCAGCCACGAAAGCTAAGCAACAACATCCGAGGGTGCCAAAGTGGCCGGACCTCGGCTCGGACTGTTGCGCGTATGCAATTAAGTCGCGATCTGACTAATTCCCTATCCGTAATTCGATCTAAACTAACTATACATATATACATGTTTCTGCCCCCTGGGAGGAGGGAAGGAACATGTGTATGTGTATTTAGTGGTCTGAAATTTTTGTCTATTCTAACTAGGCAAAAAAAGAAAAAAAAGTTCCCTTACAGAACCTATGTACCTATGTGTGTTGTGCATGTGTGTATAATGCAGTGTCATGTATGGCTGTGAAAGCTAGTGATTGTAGAGTCACTTGTATCGCGCGAGCGGCTGCTTGTCTCAAGGGCTCCATACCGATGGATCGGACCTAGGCTTGAGTTGCCGCACAGGAGGGCGGTCGTGGCGGGTGTGCGGGAACGAAGTTAACCGTACGTCCCCTGCGGAGGGAACGGTGGTTTCGCGGGCGTGGGCGCGAGCACGCATATGTTGCGGGAGCGGACGCGTAGTAATTATTAGCTTTCTCGATGTCGTCGTCGGGATCGACAAAGAGATTTCGCGGACGGCGTTTATAACGTTTGGCAACGGGGATCGAGTTGTCTGGGACGTAGTTCACGGTGGATTTTACGAGCGGGTTGGGGTGATTCGAAGCGCTATCGAAGTATCTCCTGGTGAGATATTTCACATAGGCTTCTATCGAGGGAAGCCTCATGTCCCTGTGGAGGTCCATGTTCCTAACGAAGGCTGGAGGGTCAAGCAGGCGACGGAGAAACCGATTTTGGACTCTTTGCATGCGGACAAAGTTATGTTTGGACATATGTGCGAACGCTGCGCAGCTATATGTCAAGATCGGACGGACGCACATCTTGTATAGTGTAAGCTTATGTCTTAAGGACATTTTGCTTACCGAACTGAGCAGGGGCCGCAAGCGGGAAAGGATCCAGACGGCCCTATTCCGGACTATAGTAACGTGTGCGTTGAAGTTAAGCTTCGAGTCGAGGGTGACACCCAGATATTTAGTCTTGGTGGCCCAAGGGATATTCCTACCGAATAATGAGAGGGTGTTGTACAGTAATTTACCCGAGCTAGTATAAAAAATGCGTGAACTCGCAGACAGTCGAAAATTTTGTTTGTATGTTTTCTCTAATTTTCCTTACATTCTTTTTTAAAATTTAGAATCGCGGGTGTTTAATAAAATGTATTAAAGACTCCGCGGAGGTTTAATAAGCTTCTAGGTTACCTCCAAGATCTAGCACCCGGGAACACCGCACCCATTCCACCCTATGTACGGCCCTGCCTATATTTAATGAGGAAAAATAGAACGAGAACGATAGAATGTGAAGTTGACGTCGCATATCTTTTCTTACACTATCCAATTATTATAGATTGTATCTGACTTTAAAAAATGAAGAGATATGAGTTTTAATCTTTATTTAATACAATGTATCTAAAGGAAAGCAAATGTACTAGATTAAGCGGTACGGTAATTAAATATGACGATATTAAGAATATCTATTCCTAAGTATTAATTTTCTTGTTTGTAAACAAAATGTGCATAGCTCTGTTTTTGAATAATTCCTGAAATATTTACACAATGAACACATATCCTATATTGGACATCTTCATCTTAAATATGACATATGTGATGTGAAAGTGATATCAACTTAGGTCATTTGTTCACAGGGTAAGTATTAAATATACTAGTTAAACACTCACCTTGTTCACATTTATAGATGTGGGACAAGTTCCCAACGATAGCCTCTGATCCACGTCTGTTACAATGCACCATTACTGAAACAATTGTTATGGTTATTTTTTTCTTGTGTAACCTATTTCGTATTGACACATAATAGTTAATGTTAATAAATCTAATCCTTTTGGGAAAAACGTGTATACAGTTAATGTTTAATCAGTCGAAAGTACCTAACTACTTAATCTGGTCACCTGTAAAAGCAGATGTTTTATAGCCACAGTAAAACGCGCCATACAAGGTGTTTTATTGGTTTTAAATAGCTACCTATGAATATTTGTATGTTTACAACTGATTGGTTAAATATGGGTTAGTTCTTGGTCAAGTTAACTAGAAATGTTATGTATTCTGTTTGATACAATAACCGCTCTTTTTGGCATACCGAAAAAAAAACACAATTTATTACATTAATTGCACCATGCAGGTGGAACACAACATAATTTTCTATTGATTTGGACACAGGTTTAAGTGATCGCGTCACCTTCGCGAGATATTTGGAATTAAGATATGTTCTAGCTATTTTTGTAGTTTGTGATATTTCTAAAAACACTTACATGCTATAAGGTTTGCCATAGTTCCTGATGGTACAAACAAAGCGGCCTGTTTCCCGAGCATCGCCGCTATCTTGGTCTCTAGAGCGTTGACTGTAGGATCTTCACCAAACACATCATCTCCTAAAGCCGAGTTCACCATCGCATGCTTCATAGCTTGCGTCGGCTTAGTCACTGTGTCTGATCGTAAATCCACTACGTGTGCCATGTTAAATAGTGATTAATTGTTCTGGGCAAAACAATGTAATGTAAATACAGTTTACTCCTGAAAAACCGTCTCCCCACTAATTATCAGATTTCTCAGAAATGTCATTTTTTGTACCGCCAATTTGATATAAGATACGTATGACTGAAAACGAAAATTTCTATCGAATTTGTAAATTCGCAAAACTACATAACGTTAGCTAACAGATTAGGGGTTCCCAAGTTATAATTTCACGGTGCAGCGCATTTACAGTTGGTTTAGTATTTATCACGCGCGGTACCCTATTTAAAATAAGTAATACAAGTATATCTTTGATGTATTAGATGTGTATACTCAGGAACAGAATAAAAAAAAAACTGCTTAGTTAAACTCCACAATCTGGGGTTCACTTAAGTAGATATATTTTTGAATTTTTAGACAATAATAAAGTGAAACCTTCAGAAAACATAAAAATATTCACATAAACGATACACGTGAACAATTCACCACATTGGTTTAGACGCCTTTTCCTGAGGCTTCGTAATACGTAGGGGCACACACACGTACAAGAGGAGACCGAAATAATAGGAAAACTGTATAATCTATACTATCTCATTCTCTCGCAGGCTAAATCATTTATATGTATGTGTTTCTCACTTTTTAGTTACATAGAATTTCAAATCAGAACGGTGCTAAAGAAGTTATCACTTCAAAAACAGGAGCCTCTTGTGCCACCCCTGCTTACTTCCCAAGGGCGCCGTGACGCATAGTTTTGGGAACCCCTGCTATAGACCCTATTATTACTGAAACGAAGAACAATTTAGAATAATCACAAGTTAGTTATTAGGCAAAATATTACTTAAGCTTTTTACCTTTAATATATATTTTTTTAAAACTCGGCACATTGACTGTACTGTCCCTGATGGTAAGCACAGTACAATCCTATAACGGCGACCACCGAGAGATCGAAATCCATCGGTTATGTTACAGCGATGTGAAAACTGAAGGTTAAATGAAATAAAACTCTATTTAACAGCGTTTACGATAACAATGTCGTCTAACTAAACAAGACCTGTATTTTGAAGATATAAATATGTGTCAGCTTGCTATCAAAAATCCTATTCACAATTTCATTAAATCATTTCAAAATTTTACAGTACAAATGGGGCCTTACATGAATTCACAAGCTACTTGTATGAGAAGAAATCACAGAGAAAATAATTATATTGTGTATAAGTACATAATATTACCTGCGTACTATATATTATTTATTTATTCTAAAAATATAATTTCGTTTGTATGTGGAGTGTTGACTCACAACTGTTTGTCGAATTCAATTCATAGAACTTATCTCTTATAGAGAAAACAGATAAAAAATGTTCACGGTCGATGGATGTTATGTAAATAATTGTTTCTGATCGTTTTATCCTGTTATTTGATATTTCTCATCGTCGTAGCACAGAAAATGATTTCTAACTCTTGGTTGATAGTTTATCATATATTACGTAGTAATAATACGAAGTGACAATTGTGGTCATATACGAGTAATATAGAAGAGTCTCTAAGATTCAACATACAACAACGAATGCATTAAAAAAATTGAATTTGTGAATTATATTTATTTTGGGGGTCATGACCCCTATGACCTGTTCCTCAGATCAGCGCCTGGTAGCTGTAGTTATAGACTAGTGTGACCACTTAACATCTGTATACCTGCAGACATGTTCGCTGCATGTATTTATTAAAAATTGCAAGATATAGCAGTAATTAGTTCCTTAATTTCAATTTTTTTTTTTCGTAAACGGTCTTTGCTTCACTTACCTAAGTGTGCGTTTTATAGGTAAATTTTAATACACAGTCATGTAATTAATATATAATATTATAAAGAGGAAAGATTTGATTGTTTGTTGGCATTTAATAGGCTCTGAAACTACTGAACCGATTTGAAAAATTCTTTCACCATTAAAATCCTACATTATCCCCGGCGAACATAGGCGATAGAATAAAAAGTTAGGGATCCGTATGAAAATTTATAATTTTTGATTTTTTTGTTAAATAGTCGTGCGAAGCCGGGGAAGCTAGTAAAATATAGTAAATTACACAGCCAGTTGCAACGTCGTTAACCGGTTATGTTCATTTATCTTTATAATTGTTAATCTCATTTACAAAAAAAGTATATGAAGGTTACTTTTTTATTATTTGAATTGCTCGTACTGCAGACTTTTTGGTTCACACTTAAAACTAAACCTAGGTCTTGATATATGTTCCTATAAGTAGATACGTTAGGTATGTATTTACGATTTTAGCTGAGCTACCTAAGTAAATTTTTGTTACTAATTTAATTTAATTTATTTCTTTTGATTTATTAATTGTATTGAGTAGTCAGGTACCTACTCGTATATTTACTCGTAAAGGTATATTTAGGAATAATAACAGAGTAGTTTTTAAAATATTTGACTTGTACCTATTAGGTAACCTAAAAATTACGCGCCGCGTCCGATACTGCGTAGAAAAAAAAATACAAATAAATATCTAAATATGGGTAGAATATACATAATGTGTACCTATGTTAATGCCTAAATATTTAAATGTTAACCTTAAAAGGGGGGCAAAGAGGTAGAAGAAGGCAATAGTTTAAATAGTGATAACATATATATAAGTCAATGTATAAGATTCTAGTGAAGCGGCAAACATTATAAGCTAGTTATGCATAATACTAATATGAAAACTTGAGGAAATTTTAAGGATTAAGTGAATCTCAAATCTTTCTAATACTTTTGTATAGGTACTTTTAAAACACGTTAATCTTTCGCAACGATGTTTAAAATTATTATAATACCAAACAAAAATATTTAATGCACAGTATTAATACACTAAACATAATTAGCAGTTTAATTGACTTTACCTTTTGCGAGGTTATAAATTGCAGACGATTGCGAACTTGTTCACTTTGATAGGTACACATAAACAGCTAAATGTAATCCGATCATAGCGAAAAGACATGTCGTTTGACGGATCAATGAACCCAGTAGAATATAATTTTATCTAACAGTATAATATCATTTGGAGCTGTTTAACATCTGCTTTTCGTATCGCGCCCTCCGGTTCGAGACAAACCTTGTTTCCCGGGTGTTTGAGTCAGTTTCTTCACGTTGTACGGGAAATATTTAAACTTGTATTATAAAATTACAACATTTTTTTTATATTTTGGTCATATTTATAAGCCCAGTTGCTTTATTAATAAAAAAATAATTCAAAGCTAAATTAAAAAAATAATTACCATGTCACGTAGTCAGTATTTTATAATAGCTTAAACAATTAGTGACATCGTGATAAAACTATACCATGTTGGCGAGGTTTTTTCTAGTGTTCACTTAACTACCTACAAACCTCAAGTTGAAAATCTGTGGTCAAGCGAGTATCGGTGTGTTTCGGCAATTGCATTTGAGTGTTAGTTCACTGTCTATATTTCATCTGTTCCTATCTTTGGTTATTTCACTTTGAGACTGTTGTGGTGCAACATACAAAAAAATAAAAGAGGTTGGGCACAGAGAAAATTCTTTGATTTATTTTTTACTTGGGGCGATCCAACTGTTGTTATATCTCCACTCTAGAGAAGATCGCAGCCAAATAACCTTGTGTTGTGTTCCTGCGGTGAGTAGGGTTTCCAGAGCTCCTAGGGGTACGGGGTTCAAGGTCGGCAACGCGCTAGTAATACCAACGGTATTACAAGCGTCGATGGACTACGATAGCCGCTTACCACCAGGCGAGCCGTACGCTTCTTAGTCACCTAAGTTATAGAAAAAAATGCAACATAAAAAAATGTCCGAGTTCGCCTAATGCAAACATTGTTTTTACCCTTTAATAAAATGGAATGTGGAATATCCTTTAATTCGACAGGGAAAATAAAACTATTATTATGATTTATAATTTCTTTATTTAAATTTTTTTATTACGTTTTCCAACATTTCTTGAATAAAAACTAGCATAAAGAATACTGTTTGTTGCCTTTAGGAGAAATACAATAACTAACATTTTTATCGAAAATGAGTTAATATCATATCATTTGGAAACAAAGCATCGATATGTATAGTTAGCTTATAGAAAATATATCTAAGCATGAATGCTTTTAACCACATGTTTTAAACTCTAATCTCATTTTATTTTAAACTATAGTTACATACAGTTATTGATTCTTAGCTGGGTAAAACTGTTTGATACTAATAAATATATAATTAACAGTTACCTTGCGTAAAATACGTGGAATCAACGAATTGCTATAGATAATACTGTCTAACTCTGTGTAATAATTTAAATAATATTAATATATTTTTCAACCCCAACAGCGGAGGGATTGAAAATGATACGAATAGTTATAAGTACCTACTGTTTAATTGAAAACGTATCCCAGTACCCGAACACGGTACCTTACTCTGACATCACACACAAGGCATACATGGGTCATAGCATTTTCATATACATATGACAAAAAACTAATATGTTTATTGATCTCAAAGTTATGTCATGCTCTGTGATAGTAATATAGCATCACACTGACGGGAAATATGACTTTGTGATGTCAGGGCAATCACCTGTGTGGTACGTTCATGTGATTTAACATATAATTTTACGGTTTACGTAAAACCACATCTTCACATAACTGACAAATCATACGTTTTTGTTTTATGGTAGCTCGGCACACTGACTGTACTGTCCCTGATGATAAGCACAGTACAATCCAAACACAACGTCGACCACCGGGAGATCTAAATCTGTCATGCCGTCGTGCCGTAGACAAAGTAATAAAAACAGTTTTTTTTAAGCAAAATAAGTCAATTGATTGTGAATTACTGATATAACTGTAGGTAAATCTTACCGTTACATAAATGGGATGTCACTTTTTATGTACATTTGATATATCAGTAAAGTCAAATATTTTCATGATTACTTTTTATATTGCTGGGTACCCCCCTTTCGGGTTTGGTTTTTATGAACAAATTATTAACTGTTGTTACAAGTAACACAAATGTTAATCTATTCACCTGTCAGTATTGACTGGAGATACTTTCACAGTTCACACTAGAATGAGTATTGAGTCATTCAACTTCTCGCTCTCGCCGGTTATTACGCGTCCATCTGAGTTAGTTACCGGTGGTCGACGTACCCCTCCCCTTAAGGCTCCCTTATTGGAAAGCCGTGTAATTCAACAAACCGCCTACGGAATTGTCTAAATTATAACATGAAATTAATTTTAATTAGTTTCATCGCTTCACTTTGGCAACATGATATAGTGTATGTAACATTATGCTACGTAATCTATCTTTCTATACAAATAAAAATTAAATGTTTTTCGTTGGTAAGCGTATCAATTGAGAACGATTGGACCGATTTGGCTAATATATTTTTATATATTATTAATGATTGTAATTCTGGAAAAACTGAAACGGCTTTATTCTGTTGGATTTTTAATGAACTCAAAACCATAACTCACAATAATAACGATGGAAATGCATAATTCTTATTTTGTTTTGTTCGTTATAGTCCTGGAAGAGTTTTCCGGGTAAAAAAGCAGGATAGATAGCACTGTGGTTAATTTATTGTCCATTGGAAAGGACTAAACGTCTACGGGACCAGCTAGCCATATACATTTACTAAGTGTATATTTACTAATAGTTTGTAATAAACCTTAACATAACTACTGATATGTTAAGTCAATTTTTTACAGAATTTCGAGTAAAATGTGCATAATGCATTTTGTAAACAGCGAAAACGATGTAATGACTAAGTGAAAATATTACTTTTTCTAAATATAGTTTAATGTTTTATACTAACGGTTCTCTATTTATAAAAAGTGTGTGTTGTCTATCTACAATAGGCCTGTAATCATACAGACAAACATTACATATTAAAATTTTTCTAATAATACAAAGTAGACATAATTCTATAATGAGCAATTTTGATATTTACTGGCGGAATTTTTCATTGCCTGTGGTTATTAATAGAAGTATGTAAATAAACTTTTGCTTAATTTCTGGATGCATGGAGATTTTGATCAGGGTGGTAGGACACGGCAGTTATGCCACACTCGATCGTGACCACCATACACCAGATGTATCAACCGCGAGTGGCACGCTTAAGCGTTTTGTGTTCCGGGATCAACCGGTATGTATCCAGTTATCAGGCAGGGAACTATACCCGACTTGATCGCGGCCACCATGCACATGGTGATAAATCCGTCATTGTGACTCTTTTTTGGTTTGTCGTGATTCAGGGTCGGCTACAGCTTGACCATCGTAAGCGCGACCCTCGAAATGGTCTGCGGGACGCGGGAGGGGAACAAGACTGTCTAATAAGCTAGTCTGTTGCCCGCCGCCGGCAGAAAAAGACGTTTGACCTCTGGGCTTACGCGGTTTTATTTTTGTGCCTACTCCACGTGAGATTATTTTACCAAGATAGAATTAAGCGCTACATTAATAAAAACAATCTAAAGTAATGCTTTGCGCGTTTTTATTCAATTATATTGAATAGCATACAATATACAATTAATTAAGTTTCATTTCAACTGCGTGTAAAGAATACACGCACATTTTTTTCAATATAGTAGTTTTTGATTAACATTTTAATAAAAACAACAATACGCGCAAAATGTATTAAATATATTATTTATCAATAGATATCGGTACCAGTTGCAATAACATGCATAACATATTGATCTTAAGATATAGAGTATCATCTCAATACCGTGTGTATCCGTGCACATCCGCCGCCCCGCGTCCCGCTAACCATCATGAGGGTCGCGCTTACAGCGGTCGGGCTATACTGTATACCCGGCGGACTTTTGCGAGGAGAGACGCGGACTATTGCTAGGGGAGGCGACAGTTTTTAATAAATAATTAATGTTCATAGCACGATACAAATAAAAAATAACTACATATCATAATGTACCAGTATAATGAAATTGTAGTTTTTTTGTAATAACGTTATTATTATGTAGTTTTATATCTATTAAAATACAGTACGGCGCGATTTTCTTTAGTGTACGTGGCATAGTGGGATAAAGATTGGAAACCACCGAACTAGGCGGTCCTGTAAGACCTGAAGAATTATTATTCTATCCTTCGTGGACTTGAGTTGTACCTTTCAGCACTTACATTTAGGTACATAAGTAATCATCAGCTAATTAATACTTGCCAAAATTTACTATATATATTAAACTATAAGGAAATAATCATTGACGATGACTACACACATTAAAACGGTTAAAAATGTACCGTGAAAATGTGTAAAAGATATAAATACCTAAGTAAATATGTTTCCTTAACGCAAAATTAAAGATTATGGAAACAGACAGGTCTATTTGTAATAGATGTAATAAATGTAAGGTACGGAATACAATTGAACACTATAACGATAAAGATATATGTTCATTTTCCGCTTTCCAAACCTTTATCAACTCCTCGTGATCTGCGTAACCGTGGGAAGCGATCAGAGTTCGATAAACTTCCCTGCTGTACTTCTTCTTGTAGAAATGAAACTGTGGACAGTGAGTCGGCACAATCCCGACCTTCTTCGATACGATACCTAGATATATGTCGTCGAATCTGAAATGTTTCACGAATAAACTGGCCACGTACAGCAGCTTCATCGCTTCATTCGACACGACGTAAGCGCCCGCCGTGACGTAAGCCGGCCACTTGTCCCACGGGTACTCTTCCACCGATATCCGCCATTTGCTTGAATGGAAACGTTGCGGTGCTGATTTGAAGACGTAACCGGCAAATATTGCCCCGCTTTTGTCTAACACGTGTCCTTTCGTATCTTCCGTTTCGTTAACTGTTAAATTAGTTTCCGACAGACTGTCAACATAACCTAAAAGGTTCTTCACAGATATGTACATATCATCGTCCGTGAATAAGTAAAAATCAGCATCGGAACAATGCTCGTAGACCCAACGGAACGACATCATTGTTTTTATTGTGTTATTATAATAATTATCACGAAAATCTATTTGTATTATATCTCTAAATTCAACCATTTCCCTGTCTATACGCTTCTGGACCTTCGATTTCGGTGACCCGTCGACACCTAAGAAAAACAGAGTTTTTATATTCCTGCCCTCAATTTTAGCGCGACCGTAAGTCTTCCTAATCGCGTCTCTATGACCGAAGTTCCCCATCGCGGACTTAACAGCTATGAAAAGATCTATTTTATTCACCGTCGAGCACTCGCCAGAGTTACTTAGGAATCTGTATGGGTAGTAATTAATAGGATTAACTCTCGGCTTCCTTCCTGATATGACATCTTGAACTAGTGGTTTTATATCAATATTAAGTGGATAATCGAAATCATCCTCGAAGCTTCTAGAACGAACGTAGTCACTAACACCAAAGAAATAATAAACATACACCATTATACACGCACACACAATGCATTTGTACTTTCTGAGTCTCATTTTGTAATGTTCATGAGATTTCCACTGAGATTCCACGTTTATTTGTACCTGGAAAGTAAACACTATATTAGGGTTAGATCTTGTTTATATCTTATCTGTGTGTTGCAAGATCGTCTACACAGTAAATCTGTATTAATATTATAAACTCAAGAGATTGTTCGTTTGTTTGTTTAAACGCACTAAACTCTAACTAGTATAAACCCGATTTGAAAAAAAAAAATGTATTTAAAAGTCTATTTATTGAGGAAGATTAAAAGGCTATATAATTTCACGCCACGACCGCAAGGAGCGGAAGATTATCCTTGAACGTCAAGCTTGCCGGAGCAAGCTGTATACAAGTAAGGTAAGTCAGAATATCGATAGGCCACACGGGTCAGTTGTAGGCGGCGCGGTGGAGAGCTGATTGAATATATGGAGTGATAGAAACTGTGAGAACGTCACATCTATTTTTGCCGCAAAGCAGCAGTGCTCTCGCTGGCTCCTGTACGAAGAGCATGAGTGGCAACACGCACCAGCACACGACGCTGTCCAAAGTTCTCCTATGTAACAACTTATTATTGACTAGCCTCAATTAAGGACTATTGTCCTTTTTGAGATTGGCTGCAGTAATATTCGAGTTGAAACAAGGTCTAGGTTTATTTTAATACTAGCTCTGCCCACGGCTCCGCTTGCGTGGACTACTAAAAAAGCTTTTTATTTTGTGCGGAAACTTAAAAATTTTTTTCAACAAATTAGTCTAAGTTATTTCTTCTAACATAGGCTATCTGCCAGTGATAGTCCCGTCAAAATCGGTGTAACCGTTTCGGAGATTAGCCGGACCAAAAAGCAGGTTGTAAGCAGCGTGTATACTTGCATATGCATTTAGTAAAAATGTGTTATTTTTACATTACAAACAAACACTTCAATTTTGTTATATGTATAGAAGACCACAATGACGTCAAGGCCCTTCCAAAGACTCATTCTCATTTGCATTCAAAGGTCATTCGCTGTCGGCACGTGGCAATGATAGGTCAGTGGTAGCGTGTAAGGACATCGCGTCGATGGGCGTGAGTTCGGATCCCTGCAATTACCATAATCGCGTGTTACCACATTGGGCCACATCGTCACTCAAGAGCAGGTGAGATTGTGTCCACAACGCTAAACTTATAACGATAAAAAAAATGCTCATTAGAGTAAGTGGATATACACTGCTTGATTGCAGAATTTTCAATTTTAACTATGTGCATTGTGGTCGCTGATTCAATAAGGTATTAAGGTTTAGGGTCGAATTTAAGGCGGTCAACAGGAGCTTGAGCTTACACATGACCGTCCTCCATGAATTATATTTTTTTAAATGAACTAAATGAAATTCCTGATCTGACAATCAAAGCGTAATAATACTCGTTTACGGCCTTTTTAGATTCAAATGTAGATATTAAAAATGAAATTATTCAGTTAAAGATATAGATGGCTGGCAAATTTGAATGACCACCCTTGCTCTAGGGCCTACCAAACTTTAATCTGGCTCTGCTCGTCTCTCTATTGTCGCCATTTTCTAGTTTATTTATGAGTAGGGTGAATCGTGTCAGCTGATCTAGAGACGACTTAACTAAAGCGCGTTTTAATATTGCAAAGCAACCTGAACGTATAGTGACAGACAAATTGAATTTGTACAGTAGGCACCGTAGCAGTAATTGATTTGTATATGTTTAAAGACGAAGCACATACCTACATAACTTTAGTAACTCTTGGACTAGTAGTGTATATACTGTACATAGAATAGCAACCTTCCCCTTATATGCTTTTCGGGCTATAAATAAAAAATATACATATTTCATATTTAAAAAATAAGTTTTATTAGATCATAATGATACAATATTTTTGGTAATATACTTCAATATTAAAAAATAAATGCAAAAGAGTTAGAATATCCTTAATATATCGAGTAAAATTAAAGGAGTAACACACGCTCAAATTTGGTTCGGCAGAACAAATCCGCCTACCAAATCTATTCTCGCTACAGACGACCCGCATAGGCCAGTTGTTTGACGTACGACTTTAAGTGCACACCGTTGTCATCATGTCGTTGGACACAAATAATATGGTGGTAGACTACCATGTAAAAAGCAGTAAAAAGAAGAGAATGGGGAAATACAATTTAAGAAAACGCGACTAATTTATAATAATTCGAAATTATAATATACATATTATAAAAGCTAGCATCAAGATAATTGACCAAACAATCTAAAAATATAGTGTGGCAATTTCATTTTACGTACATAATTCAATACCGTATATGATATTATAATTTGACGTAAATTATTCAAAGCATAAAAAGTATTCCAATATTGCGGCAATGTAGAAGGTTATTCCGTAAGTCGTGTCGGATTTAGAATGAACTCTAGACCCCCTCCGATGTGCAGAGATGTATTTAACCTGAGCCATGGGGGTCAATGCTACCTACGGATGCAGCGCTTTTGAGTATTTGCAGTGTTGTTAATCTTTTCTGTAAGCAAATGCTACCGGCACGTACCTACCCAATTTTGTACATTCACAAAATTATATCAAAACTTTAACTTTTGCTGCCATAAGCCCAGGCTTATTGAGTCTAAGCCTAAATCCATCACTGATACGAGGATAGGTTCGCTAATTAACTCACCGCAATCTACAAGGACGTGTCCATGGTGGAACTGATCGAGACGGGGGGCAGGTAGTGGCTGCGAATTTGGGAATGAAGGCGGGCAATCTCATTGTCGAGACCCTCCATGTCGCGAACGAGTTGCGTAAACTGAACGATCCCTGAAATTATTTTAAGATTATTTTATATCCGCCAGTGCTTTCATCTCTCTTGCTCTTATATTGGTCCATTTTCTTTTTCATCATAGCACTGCAAAGTAACTACACTGTACCTGATGGTGAGCACAGTGCAATCCAATAACATCAGCGACTACCGCGGGATTTACAATCCCTCGACTGGCCTGCTCAAATGTCTCTTCACGTTATGTTTGAAAGAAAGCCGTAAAGGAATTAATATAAGTTACACCATTGTTAAATTCAGAGATTAGAATTTTAAAAAAAGTAGATCACAATTCAACTTCTGAGCGGTATTACCATATCATATAAAAATCACATCTCCATGATACCCAAGAAAATAAAAACACAAAATAAAATTAATTTCTAGAGCTAGCCAGGTGGGCATTAGAAAATCCCCTACATTACGATGTTACACTATGTTTCATTACGATGTTTTCCTTTATCAAAAGCTCAGGCTCATTGCAGGGATTAGAACACATCAATCAACGTGGTGTCTGTACACGCTAACACTGAGTCATGTTTACTTTGACAATGTCTTCTACAATAACCTGAAATGTGCTAAATATATCAGATATTTTGGTGTTTCTTAAACCATTGTCAAAAAGTTATAGTCAGTAGCATAGCTGGCATGGGTGGATCCTAGGGCACAAAACATGTTTTTTGGTGGCAAGCATAAAAGTTTTATATATGTGTTGACCTTTATGTGGGGGTCTCCTAAGTGTATGATCTTTTTAGGAGTGTTTTCTTTACATTTACTCATTTCATTTCCGCCATTGGGTGTCATCAGCAATTAAATGATATCTGGAGAGGGCCACCATACTATAGGTTAAAATATAGGTATAGCTTTGTAGACCTACTAAATGTAATCTGGTTATGAAAAGAAAGAGGAATATTTCTTAAATAATGATTACCTTCTCTAGAATTACTGAATCCATGACGTTTGATCGTTTCCATTTCAATCTGAACGACCATAGGGAATACAATCTGCATCATTTTAAGCATTTCATTTCCTGCAGCTTCCTTAGCCTCATCTAGTTTAGATGAGTAATCCGGAGACTCCAGGGTGTCTATCACCTCGTTTAGTATTTGCCTCATCTGATCCACTGTCATGTTCTGATGCGACGCCATGATGAGGACTCTTTATACCTGTAAATTTACAATATAATAATAACTTTGGTTATAAATGAAACTTTGAAATATTTAACAGAATATAAATAACCTAATGAACAATGTTGTTAATGTTTTTTTTACAATGTTCTATCCTGACCATGTACAAAGAAGAATGGTTTTCATATATCACTATCATTTAAATAACAGCTCCGTATAGCCATTTATTATCCACCTAAATCAATAATATTCTTTAGAAATCTTGTTACATAATGTAAGACATCTAAATAACACTTATTTGTAAGACTTACACTGAATTTTATACTTCTTTACTTTAATCAAAACTTCCAGTGTAATATTATTATTGCATTACTATTGCTGCTTCCTAAATAAATATTATTGTATGCTTCTAAAAAGCATCCTATGTCCTATTCTTATCCATAATCAACTTCTATGACAATTTTTATTGTAAAGTTGTGAGTGTGGTTGATGAACAAACATACTACTACATTTATATTTTTTTAATATTTTGTAGGTTTACCATTTGATCACAATCTCATCACATGTTAAGTAATGGTATGGCCCAAGATGAATACGCATTAAGCCTAATGGCTGGCTCTCAATTCCATCTGTCGGAACAATCCTATAGGTGCTTAACAATGTTTATTACATATCGACGGCTCCCACGCATAAAGTCGAAACACATTTTTTGAGTAAATTGTATTTTTGTGTCATTAGAACCATAATATACCGTATTAAACATTCCTGAACCCTAATTACTGAATTCCTGAATACTAATATCTTCTATAAATTATGAGTTTTTGAATTACACAAATGAACTATATCAGTAACGTTTACAAAAATAGCTCTCCTGAAAAATATCGTTTTTTGCCTTACGACCTTATGCGTGGGAGCCGTCGATATTAGAATGGCTATTGCCCACCTTCTTCTATAGGTTTTGAATAAATAATAGCCTATATAGAAGTTAAATCCCTTCAAACATACATACAGATGCATTGAAGTATAGATAAAAACTTATTCAATCATCTTAATTTTGTTGTTTAAAATAAAAACTATATTAATGTGTCCCAAAACCTTTTAATTCTGATGAAGTTTTCATCACATCTTAGTCTTACAAGCCAATGTTATTAGGAAATCTTTCATAACCAGAGTCAAAATATAATCAAACAAAAAATTTCACTAATATATATGACTGCTGTTTAGTTTTACCAATTGTTAGGTTCCCGCATTATTAAAATTAATGTAAATAAATTGTATATAAATAAAAACAATTAAAATTAATGTAATGCCCTTATCATTTGCATACCTTCCTACTGTTTATCAGTTATAACTAAAGTCAAAAGGATTAAGTATTGAAAATTCCTATAATGTATTTGTAATTTTATGATAAAATACAGTAGTATGTTATACATTTTAAAATGTGTGCTTAAGTAGATAATAGAAATATTGTTAATACTGAGTCATCATGCAAGAAAATTACAAAGCAACTTATATAGTAATTATTGATGTCATTTTAATGTTCATTTCAAGAATAGATTAAATGTTTTTTTTTTCTTTATCAGCTAAGCTTATTTTAGCAAGTTGTTATTTTTGTGACTCATTAAAACTATTTTTTTGATTTTAATGAGTATTGTTACAGTTACTAATAAGGAAAAACATTGTGCAGAACTTGAATGCTTGAGAGATATTTTGTCTACCACTATCTAGTGAGGATAACAAATTTGTAGAGTCAGTGTAATGTTTTCTTAAACATCTTGTTTAGAATTTAATTAATAAAGCTTGCTTTTCATGTTAGTGATATTTCAATGAGAAATATGGGGATGTTTAATTAATAAATTTGGTTAGTAGCACAAAGCCATTTACTTTTACCGTTTAGTATTTCATGCAACAGTAACTTTACAATGAAATAAAAAATATAAAGTTTTATATTAACACTTCTAAAGTAAATTTAGTATTGTATAAAAATTCGGACTAAATAAAAATTACATCTATAAAGAGTACATAATTACATACCTTGTTAATCATTCAGTTTTACGGGTGCATTGCGGTTATAGCAAAGTATAAAAACGATAATAGGTACACAAATCCTTATTTGTCTCTATTGTAAATGTTACATTTACAAATACAAACTAGGATTAGAAATTTAGAAATACAAATATTTTATTCACATTCGACAATCGATTCGACAGATTATTGACATTAAATTAGAAGTGAGGCGTAATTCAAAATATTGGTGTCCGTACTAGGTATTTTTTGATACTAAGAAGTACCTGTTCCAAATTTAAAAATACTAGATCTCCTTAGTATCACATTTATATTTTTAAAATATCACTTCTTAATCAATGAACAACAATAATATAGCTCTCGTAAGAATCGATCAACAGGTGATCTTCTAGCATATGTGCTGCATCATTGCGAAAAGGAGGTGATTGACAAACATGGTGAGGCCGTGGCAGTCAGCCTCGACATAGCAAAAGTATTTCATAGGGCATTGCACCGTGTTCTTTTGTTCAAACTTTGGGAATAAGGTCTCCCCGACAAATCTAACTTTTTGTATATGCGTGTAAAATGTGTACTCGTTGATGAGTCCAGTTCGAAGCTCATGCCAGTTAATGCAGAAGTTTTACCAGGTTCTGCACTTTCGCCCATCCTATTTTTTACATATAGATAATATGTTAGCCTCTGATTGCATTCATTGCTATACAGATTCGAGAGCACGGTACATGAGTGTTAAAGTAGTATGCCTACTTGTAATCGGATTGAATCCGATAGATTGCGAGCAAATCTTGTTACTAACCTCAATCAGTTCTATAATCTCATACAGCATACCTCAGCTATACAGTAGCAGCCAACACGACATGAAAAATTTTTTTCGCAAATCCTTACCATTGCCGTATTGTGTGAATATGGAATGGTCTTCTTTTCTAAGTGTTCTCTCCTTCCTATGATATTGGGTTCCTGAAACGAGGCTTGAAGGGGTAATTTCTGCAGGCTGGTATAACGGCAACTACTGTCCATGGAATCTGTCACCGAGAGTCACCGTTGTTTTTGGATTGTACCGTACTTTTACCATCAGGTGCTATAGAATCATTTTGCCAAGCTAGTATAAAACAATATTTTATATTATTTTCTCCTTGCCTGCCCATTCCCTAGCGAAAATCCTGGTTACGCCCAAGAGAAGTTGTCTCAATCGTTTCGATCAAATATATTTTCGTACTAGGAAGTTTATACCTAGTAATTATAGGTAGATGTACAATCGTCTAAATTAAAGGTCGCTTTAAAATATAGAAGGAAAATTCCAAGATTACAAAAAAAAACAAGTATTCGGTAGAACACGTATTTGGACCTAGTATTTTTACGCCTTAATATGAAATTTACATAGTATTATCCACTTCTACAATAAATAAATTTACATTCTCCTTGGTTAATTTGGTTGACCTTAAATAAATCACTAATATTGGGTGGTTAACTATGGACAGTACTGAGCACAGGTGACAAAACATAATATAACTGGCACAAGCTTACAGGATTACTTCTAACATGTCTATATATTTCGAGATTATTGTTAAGTTATGTCCACATCTGCAACAATGCGCTTTCATGTTCATCCTGCGTTTTCTTCTGACGCTTGCATAAAAAAATTAGGTTGTCCTAAGTATATGACTCTAGCACCGATGGGTTCGCGTGCTACATTTTCGTGCTTTTATCAAAGAAAATAAATGCTATTGCTGACATTTTTTTAGGTATTTTTAAGATCTACAATTATGTAGTACATTAATTTGATATATCTCTTATAACGTAAGCCATGTAACGTAGCCCCAAAAGTATATTTTTCCGCATTCATTCACCATTATCGTCACTGCTTATTTCGTATGTTACTTTATGCAACAAAATATACACAGATAAAATAAACTTGAATTAAAGGAATAACCATGTAAATCGGATTAGTGGTTATCGCGTGAAAAGAACATAAACGGAAAGACAGACAGAGACGTTGAGTTGTATAATATATATAGTATAGATATATGTATAGAAGATAAATTATAAAGAGATAAAGTTTGTAGAAGTAAATCTCTGGCACTACTGAACCGATAAAAAACTAATAGAAAGCTATGTACATACAGATAATTTTTTTGGAGTGGTCTGGGAGAAAGTCTACTTGGGGAAGTCTGACTGGTGGAATACCTCCACCCTACAGAAGATCGTAGCCAAATAACCTTGTGTTATGTTCCTGTGGCAGGGATGGTACGGGATGGTAGATGTATTCAGGGTTTTGTACGTGTACAATGTACAAGGTAAACATTATGCTAGTACGCAATAATACAAACTGTCAATATCAATCAAGGCCCTTGGTGTTTTGTTCACTAAGGAGCTAAAAAAAGGTCGTCGTATGGGGTAGAAGACGGAATAAGGCTCCTGGACATTGCCAATTTTGTACACCAACGAGTTGAAAAATGAGTCGACCAAGAGGCCGATGATGGTACTAAGCCCTTAGTATTTGCTCTTTACTTGAGGGTACCAACTTTTTTCTCAAATACCAAGTTTCAGTGACTTGTGTACCAGGATTATTGGGTCGCTCTCTAGCATACCTGATATAAATCACTTCAATTCAATCCAAAATATAGTAAACATTGTTCAGTTATCTACACAGATTTTTCTTACCATTAAAAAGGATAGTTTTATTTATGCTATTTATATAAATGTACTATAAATTCTAGTCAAAGAAAAGTGTAATATATGTTAAAATTAAATGAGCTATATTTAAATTATTCAGTAAGTTTTTCTTAATTATTTTTATCTATTTTCATCTGATTTTGCAGAAAATAAGATTTTACTGAGTGTGAGTTTACTATTTTCAATAATAAGCAACAATTACATTTTTATCATTTTCTGATACATTTATGACTAGTATGATCATGACGTCTATTATTGTGGTTTTTGTACCAAAAGTTTCCTTAACCACCGTTTTTTTTATCGTTATGGGTTTACGCGTAGTGGCTACAATCTCACCTGATGCTAAGTGACGATGTGGCCCAAGATGATAACACGCTAAACCTAGTGGAAGACCGGCTCTCAAGTCAGCTGCACACTAGAACAAACCTGTTGGGTGCTTGGCGACAGATTCAATCCACCATTTGTAACATTTTATAGTAGAAAGATTTTTGGCTATATTTTGAAAATAAAACTTAGTTTAAAGATTTCTAACGTGTGATACAAGTTAAAAAAATCTTTAAAATAAAGCTGTATTTTCAAAATTTAGCAATAAACTTGTACTATAAAAAGTTACTAATGATGGATTGAACGAATAAGCAATCATATGAAGAAATGTATTAATGTTTTGTAGGTTTTTTTTTTTGATTAACATATACATATATATTTTTCTGACTACAGTTTGACTATACTTAGTTCATCATAAGAAGTCATATCATGATAAGAAAACTTGCATGACACATGTCATTTAATTTAGATATGTAGCATAACTTAAATTAGAAGTTGATTTTACAATTATTGATGCTTTTTTAGTGCTAAATATAATCAATAATAAAATTATGCTTTAAATAAATTGAGAGGTGTGTAAGCTATTTAAATGAAATAACAAAAATAAACTATAGCAACAATTGAGGTAGCAATCCAGAACACTTGGATTATTGAATGCATGACTCCAAACAACAATATTAAGTCTTCCAATCAATATTTTCCCTTGCATGTTGCTGCAGTGAAAATTTAAGAATTACATAAATATATTTTTTATTCGAAATTTAAAAAGGAACTAATAAATTTAATGTACAATGCCATTTGATAAATTCGATTTATACAGTTAATTTTCGAATCAATGATTTTATTATTTTGATCTAATCTAGTTTTAAGTACCAAAGAAACTAAACTTCACTTAGTACGAAAAGAATTTGAAAATTCACAAAAACCATTGTATAGAAGAATTGATTTAGGATTTTCTCATTTAATATGTTTTGGCAATGTTTATCAGTATCATCAATTTTTAAAAATGATAAGTGACACTTAGTGCATGTTTTTAAGTTATTTCATAATTTGTATGACCTAAAAATTTATGTTCTAGGGCCACTTCATGCCAGCATTCTTTTAGAATGGTAGAAGACCAGTTCTGCTTGTGATAATGTAGTCTTTTAAAATAAATTTTAAATGAACCAACACACTTTTTGACTGAGATTAGGTTTTTTTATAACTTTGTGTTACAGAACAACAAAAAAGTATGCAAACTTTATTATGAAGATGAAAGAATAATTAAGTGGAGTCTGCATACATAAAATTATGATTATTCTTATCATGTATTGTTATTTTGTACGATTTTTTTTATTTGATTATGTAATCAATTTTTTAAGCACTTCAGGAAATATTCATCCATTATAATTTCTCTATAGGTTACTTATAATTTATATACAAAAGATTACTTACATTTCATTATATTACATTTCTTATCAAATTATCCATGATAAATATTTAATTTATGCCTACATACTAAATATAATCTATTTGTATTATAGAGTTTATCTAATCAAATATGTGTTTTTTACACAGGACTGTGTTTAGTTTATTACAAATTAAGAATTAATAATTCAGCTGTTTTATGCTTAATTCGTCTTCCGGGACTTGGTAGTTACTCGAGAACTTCAGCCCTATTAGCCATCCGTCCTATTAGAAATGTGCCCCGCCCACTGGCACTTAAGTCTAGCAATTCTTAGAGCTATGTCGGTACCGGAAGACGCAGCGTGGACTAAGCCTAAAGGCTTCACGGCTTACGCTTAAATAAATTGAGACGTAATTCAACACCCTCAAGTTTTTTGTAAAAAAAAATATATCACCTTTAAACTTTTTACTATTCATTTCAGTTTCTTTAATGAAAATAAAAACTCATGCATTTACAGTTTTTTTATTGTTATAGGTTTTGGCGTAGTGGCCACAATCTCACCTGATGTTAAGTGACGATGTGGCCCAAGATGGTAACACGCTAAACCTAGAACCGGAACACACCTATTGGTGCTTGGCGGCAGATTTTCAACTTGAGGGTGGTAGCTAGCCAGGCGGGCATTAGAAAATGCCCTACTACCATGCTATGGTTTCCTCACGATGTTTTCCTTCACCGAAAGCTCAGGCTCATTGTAGGGATTCGAACTCACGTCAATCGACGCGAAGTCGTACACGCTACCACTGCGCCATCATCGCTTTACCTTTCTTACTTACCTGTTTTACCTTTTTTTCTTACAGTGGCTATGCAGGCTAATTTAATACTGTGTAAGATCTATTTTTATCACCTCATCACCTACTTTTTAAGCCTAGTGTTGAATACTTTGTTTCATTAATACACTACATAGTTCTAAATGTAGTTTGAGGCACCTACATATTATGTGGAATGTGTTATATTGCTGTGTTTACAGTATAGTTGACTAATATGGAGGACGATATCGAAGTTGAACCGAGAGCGACGAGCTCACGGCGCAACTACACGGCTAGGAACAGCATGGCCCGGCAAATCGCTGTAAATTTTATGCCATCACGCAAGAATCCTTACAGTAATTTTATCAATCAATCTATATTTGTTTTTATAGTAGCACGTCAAGTGACAGCATTGTGCATTATGGTAATCACAGAACAATCCAAAGACAACGATGGCCACCGAAAGATCGGTAATCAATCCATGGTCGTCGTCGTCGTCACGTCGCGTCGGCTGGATATACACTGGCTGATCCGAAAACGTGATAAACCCAGTCGACCCAGTTGGGTACAGATCTACCCCGCTTTATTATTATAGGGTTCGGGGCATCCCCATTATTATTATGCAGTGTTATTCTCTAGCCCATTTAGTAACCATCATAGAGATGGTGGGAAAACTCATCCCAATGACTCGTTTAGTGCTTACCGATTCGGGATCTGTTGGTGTGTATACAACAGATACATCACTGCATGCAAGTTTTTAAAATAGTCGGTTTATAGTTTAGGATAATGATTACTAAATTTAATAATAGATCTCTCAACAGTCGTTAGCGATCTTAGCGATCGTACTGTCATTAAGTTGAAACTAGAATGAAAAAGTTGGTTCGTGTATTTATGTACGCGCGATAGACGTTATACTTGTTGGATATGATTAAAAAGATTTTCAATTTACAAGAACCGAATTAATTTAAATAAAATTATGAGAGGAGAAAGACAAATTTGCAAATTTTAAATTGATTTCTAGATGATACTGATACACCATTTTGGATGGTATGTAAATTTTTGTGTGATATTAAGAGCCGAAAGGTTAAAAATTATAACATCGTGTATAATAAGACGCTTAACAAGCTACTTCATGGTGTAGACTTTTTATTTCAATGTGTAAAAATTTAATCTCATATTTTTTTCGTAAGATGCATTTTATGTATTTCATTATAGATTGTACTTTACGTCTAAGACGGAATAACTCGGAGCATAATGCGCTGCTCGATGAGGAAGGAGACGCGATCGGTGATACGGTTGATGCGGCTGACAGGCAGGCGATCATTATTGTACGCGAGATGGAACAGCACCAACAGCTCATGGAGGACAGTCCTGATGCTGAAGAACTAAGGAGGTAAGTTCTCTTCACTGATTTCATGTAAGGCCGAACCAAAAAATATATAAAAAATAAAAAAATATAGATAGTTCTTTCCCAAATAAAATATATTATTTTTTATCGGATTTAAGAAATAGGAAGGTTATATGTTTCCTTAGCATGTTTGTATGTGTAACCATATGACCCAGATTATATAATTATTTACTGGAATAATCAGTATATTTTTGGGAAGCTATTGGTTTAAAGTAGGTACAATTTTTACCACTTTACCATTTTTGAGTATTTTTTTCAGTATCTTTTATTATCTCATATTTTATTGTTACACCAAATCGTTTGTTTGTAGTGTGTAGTGTAGTGTTTGTACCTAATTATTATTTTGATAGAAAACTTTTTAAAAGGAAAATAACAAACTTGGTCTGTTTGGCTTTTAAATACAATATTTTTATATATATTAAATATTACGTTAAAAACAATATTTTTTATGTAAATTAAAATTTTCAGAGAAGCATTACGTGAACTGCCTCAGGGTTTGACAATGAAGAGGAATGTGCGTGCCAAGTTGTCAGCATCAGTTAGCCTTAAATCTAAGCGGCGGCCTATATCCATGATGAAGAGGCTCAAATACAGAATCAGTTTCCATTGGAAAAGGGTATGTTTACCAATACTTGTATTTTTTATATATTTAAAAGGAATGTTACTTATACTTATTCATCGTAAGAAGACGTGCATGACACATCCACAGATGCAAATTCGTCGTGCAAATTATGTCATAACCTAAAAACATGCTATCATCATTAAAAAAATACTGATAAACGTTATAAAAACATTTTGCACGATAACAATTTGAGTTTTTTGTGAATGTTCGTTTTTTTTGTTACTAGGTGCATCGTTATTTTCTATACGACTTAAATTTAGAGTAGGTAGGGGAAAATAATAAAACCAAGGAATCTAAAATTTATCGAATCATCATTTAATCGAAATGATCGAACGCCGTTGTACATCTAATTTATTAGTTTCTTGTTTAATTTCGAATAAAAAAATCCTACATTTTTACTGCAGCAACAAGTAACGAAGAATATTGAATGGAAGAATTAATCTTCTTTGGAATTAGGCATTCAATAATTCAAGTCTACCAGATTGCGATCTCAATTATTGTTATAGTTTATTTTTGTTATTTAATTAACACATCTTATACATCCCTCTATTGATTTAAAGCATAATCGTATTATTGATTGTATTTAGTTCTAAAAAGGAATCGATGATCTTAAAATCAACTTATAATTTGAATTATACTATCACTCTAAAATAAACATTTGACATGTGTTTTGCAAGTCTTCTTACGGTGAATAAATAATAGTTTGTGATATGTTACAGTTATAGCATATAAAATAATTAAAAAATCGAACCTCACTACGGGAAAAAATATGCTCAAAACTTTTAATTCACATTTAAAAATTCATTATTCTTTAGTAGGAGGGATGCCCGATCTGAATTGATCTTTCAGAATATTAATTTTATACAGTACGATCTTCAATTTTCTGAGTCGATTTTCGCAAATACGATCTCGACATAAATCAGATCATATTCTCATAAGATCGGATGAAAAACTCGAATGAATAGTTTTACAAATAAGTAGACAAACAATTGTTATTGTTACGCTTTCATTTCGCCAATCCTAAATTTATTTATTTATTTCCTTCGTACTTTGTATAATGATGCGATATTTGAACGAATTGATTCACATAAATTCGATTCAGATCGAGAATCGATTCAATACGAATAAAAAAAACAATTTAAAAGATCAGCCATCTCTATTCTTGAGCAATAATTACTCTTTGATTAGTGTCCGAAAAAAAAACGGGTGATATTGTTTCACTTTTTTTAGACTAAGGATCGCATACGAGACCTGTTTTTTTCCATTGAATTATGGTATGAAGCCATAAGGAACATTGAAGGTCACTTCGGATCTGCCGTGGGTTCCTACTTCTACCTTCTCAGGTGGATGTTTGCGTTGGACCTAGCGTTGTTGGTGCTGCTTGTAGCTTTCCTCGTGCTGCCTCAGGCCCTGTACCGATCAAATGCTACCGAAGTAGCGGATAAGAGTTTCTTGGATTTCATAAGTGGGACAGTAAGTGATATATAAATAAGATTTATTTACGTACAAGTATGTCTATGTTGGTGATTAACTTTCCTACGGCTTTATATAAGTAAGTTTATACGTACTTACAATAATCCAGTTATAATCGGAATAATCCGCTCATTCCGGGAGTAGCAACTTTTGAAGAATTGTTTTAAACACATTATAATAATGTATTACATACATTATAAAATTGCCGTTTTTTATAGAAGAAGTAAAAAACGCGACATTACAGTCACTTGACCTCTGTGATTGTAGTCCTCTTGTAAATTTCTTCTTTTTGTCTCTTCTTGTATTCGTTTGTTTATCAAAAACAGCACTGCCTTTAATCGGAATATGGCACGCTTATAAATATTCGATAAAAACGAGGGTTTGAAGTTTCGAAACTTTGACTTTTAAAATAAAGGGGATGTGTGCAATTTTTAGAAATTGTTTGTTTGCTTATAATCGAACCGATATAGATCCAATGTGTGCGTGTCTCGCGCCACAGTGACGCCTTTTCTTACGTACGGATTTTGTACTCGATGTTTGATAGTAATTATTGCTAAACTTTTCCAGAGATTTCTTTAATGTTTGGGAATAATGTTTTTTATACAGATTGTAACAATATTTAGCATCATCTATGAAGGTTCGAGCAAAATTATGTAAGAAACTAGTAACTATATAGTTAATAAGTCAAAAAAAAGAAAAGGGACAAATTTATGCTAAAACTATATTGTATCTGATTAATTAAGTTGTGTGAGTTTGGACACTCACCGCCACTTTTCTACTATACTACGAACTTTTTAAAAAAGGTGGAGGTTCTCAGTTCGAATTTAAAAAAAATAATGTATATTCAGTCATAACTTCTTTGCTTATGAACTCATTTAGATGGTTTATTTTTCGTTGGAAAGGGGAGACCTCAAGCGTGGTCCTATTTTAATTATATTGGCATTAGACCTTCGACTTCGAAGATACACCAGGGAGTTCCACAAAATAATTGAAATTGGTTTTATTTTTTTGTTAAAAGTTGTCTTTTGTTTGAAGTAGTTGTCGTGGTATTTTATGCTTTAATAGACAAACAGCTAAATTACGTCCGTTTAAGTCCAATCTTTTTATGCGTAGTCGGTATTCGATTATCCCTGGTTTCGTAAGTGAGTGGACTGTTCCCAGGGCTGGCTGGCTGACTCGTTGCTGTTCTACGGACATTACGACGCTGACGACATTAATGCCGGCCCTCTCACTTACAACATGCCCTTTGCATACTTCTTCACCATGGTCTGCCTCTATCTCATGCTGTTCGCTATTCTATTTTACAGGTAAAGTATTTTAACCTTTTTTAATGATAAGTAACTTAGCTTGCATTTCACCTATATGTATATTCCATAACCAAGCTTAGCCCAAAGACGGCTCTCTTGAGGCTAATAATCCTATCACGGTGAAAGCGAATAAGTATGTTATACAAATGAGTGACATGTGTCACATGTTCTGCCACATCGTCATTTAACTTCAGGTAACGTTGTAACCAATTGCCATTGATCTACTGAAGGAGGAAGGTAGTAAGAATGTAGAATCAGTTCTAGAAACATTACAACTTCTTTGTCTCTACCAAGCAGGTCATACTGTCAAAAGGTTATTATAGGCTCGAACATTACGTGAATGATAGTTTTTTTTTTTTATACTAGTTCGACAAAATGACACCTGATGGTTATTACGGTACAGTCCACAAACAACGGTGACCGACGGTGTTATGCAGTCGTTGATGTCATGCCGGGCTGCTGAAATGACACTTCACGTCTCGTTTGAATGACCCAATAATTAATTTCTTATTCATATATTTTACAGTGAAAACATTAATCTATTTGTCAATAGCCGGGACCATAAGCTTTAAAATGATGTTTGAATAATACATTTTGATGAAGAATTAACGGAGATTGACATGGAAAAACACTTATGAGAAATAAAATTATATCTATACACCTATATATATATATATTTTTTCTTTTTATACTACAAAGGTGGCAAACAGGCATACGGCCCGCCTGATGGTAAGCGGCTACCGTAACCTATGAACGCCTGCAATACCATAGGTATCACAAGCGCGTTGCCGACCTTGAACCCCCCTACCCCAAGGAGCTCTGGAAACCCTACTCACCACAGGAACACAACACTAGGTCATTTGGCTGCGATCTTCTGTAGGATGGGGGTATTCCACCAGTCGGGCTGCCCCAAGTAGAGAGGAATCTCCAAAGAAATTTCTCTGTGGCCTACCTCTCTTTGAACCCACCCTTCCCCAAGGAGCTCTAAATAAATCCAATCGAGTTTTTAAACCCTTCTCGATGATTGGCATATTTTTCCAAATCGATAGTTGGTAAAGTACGTATTTCGATGTTGCGGCAGGACTGCGTATTCGTACCGTAGAAACTTCATAGAGACAGCCGGCGGGCTCAGCCACGTGTTCGCCAACAAAGTGTTCTGCGGGTGGGACTTCGGGATCGTGTCCCAGCACGCGGCTACCCTCACCGCCACCAGCATCTACAACGAGTTCAAGGTTAGTGCGTTTGCATCATTGTTACGTTTATAAGCACGGAAGGTGTTCAGATTTGTTCTGGGTTCTTCAATCGTTGCCACTATATTTCAGTTTGTCTGCTGTCTCCCTGTTATAATCTCGCTAATTGTTAATGCTCGGCCGCCATTTTTTTCCGTTCACTTGTTTATTACCAATTTTTGTTTCTTATTGTCGGTAAGTTTTTTGTTAATTTGTGAATAAAAAAAATGAGCAGCAAAATTATTTAATTATTTGAAAGAGTCAAAGCAATTTTCTTTCTGTTTACGAGCATATAGTCTTCACAACTATACTTGGTTCTTCAAAAGAAGGCTTTGCATGTCATATGTCAAATCTTTATTTTAGAGATGTAGCATAAGTTACATTGGTAGTCGGATATTACGATTAACGAATATTTTTTAGATCTAAATATAATTGATAATACGATTATGCTTAAATAAATTGAGAGGTGTGTAAGCTGTGTAAATGAAATTAAATACAACAATTCCAATTCCAATCCAAGAACACTTGGATTATTGAATGCTTGACAAGATCAATCAACAATATTAATTTTTTCACTCTATATTCTTTGCAGAAATGTAGGAATTACGTACATACATATTTTTATTTGAAAGTAAAAAAGGAACTAATACATTAAACATACACCAGCGTTCGTGCACTTCGATTAATTTTCGATTCGTACGATTAATACGATTAATGTTTGATTCCTTGCTTTTATTATTTTGGTCTACTCTAGTTTTAGGTAACATAGAAAGTAACGTAGTAAAAAAAGATACGAAAATTCACATAAATCATTGTATAGAGGAATTTTTTTAGGATTAACTCATGCAAAATGTTTTTATATGTTTGTCAATGTAATTTTTTTTAATGATAAAAGATAGTCGGAATTCTTTTTTTTAGGTTATGTCATAATTTGCACGACGTGCAACAATTTACGTTCTGTGGATATGTCATGCAAGCTTTCTTATGATGAACAAAGTATAAAAACCTCGTAAATAATATGTTTTGATTATGATGTAATAAAACATATATTATAGTGAAATAAAAGGTTGACAGTGGCAGATGCGTAAATTGGACTTTGCTGAACAGAAAAAAAGAACCATGCTCCTACAAAAATACCAGATAAAAGCGTTTTCATCAATTTCCCAGGAGTTGTTAAACGAGCAAACTAAGAGGCCGGTTAAGATATCATTCTGCATGAAGTTTGGCCAATATTTGACAAACATACTGGTGACCGTTATCGTGTTGGCGTGCATAGCCAGCGTCGACCTCGGCCTCTGGTATTTACTGGCTCTGGAGAGCAGCGTGCCGCGCTGGGAACTGGTCATCTCCTTTGTCGTTACCCTCATTGTCGCTTTCTGCCCCCTCCTCTTTCATTTACTGAACAAGTGAGTGTTATTTCTTATCTTTAATTCTAATAATTCGCTTTCTTGACTGCCTGCTTGTTTGTTTGTTCGGTGCATATTTTACAGTGTATTTTAAAGTAACTTCCAGATGACTTCAAAATATAAACATGGCTCTGAACTGGATAATGCAATATCAACTCGCTTGTCGGTCAGTTTGTTTGTTCCGTACAAACTTTAATTTAAACAACATTTATTTATGTCACGTTTCTATAACGATCTAGTATGTATAAAATAATCTGTACTTCAGAATATAAAGCTCAAGATATTGTTTTGTTTGTGTGTTTTACCACGCTTATCGCTGAAATTACCAGTTAGATTTTAACATTTATTTCCGCATTTTATGGTCTATTAATTGAGAAAGGTTTTCGGGATATATAACTTCACGCTGCGACCCTGAGGAGCGGAGCAGTAACCATAAGTCGGGTACGAGTGAGAACAACGATATGTTAGACGGATGCGTTAGCGGCGGCGCGGTTTAGTCTTTGTCGAATATATTAAACACGGGTGAAACCGTGAAGCACAGCTAGTGCAGTGCATGGAAATGGGTACTGGTGGATCTTTTTGTACGGTTTTCATGAGAATTTTTAATAAAATAAATATTTTTATGGACGCTTCACAAGTTAAGAGGAAGGTCTACGCCGAAAAGCTGGATGTACTTCACACAAAGTGAGAACATTTTTTATTTATTTTGGTTCATATTGTTCGTACTGTTATACCTCTTAAGATTTATAAAGTTGTGCCTAAATAGTTTCAATTCCTGCCTCATCATTGTTATCGTTTGGTGGACAGTCCCAGACACTGCTCGTCAGCATATTCTGATCCCGAGTTACCGTTCTCTCAGTCCCATCCTAGTCACTCCAGTCCGTTAACGAAGCCACTAGTTCCTAAGGTCCACCATTTTAAAATATAAGGTAAGGTACATGCGCGTAAGAAGGCCCTATTCCTAAGAAGGCCCACTTTAAAAATCTCATACTTGTAAACGTCTGAATAAGTTTAGTTTATTTTTATTTTTTGAAATATAAAGATCTTAGAATCATGGGCATTCCTAAGAAGGTAAATATTGTTTGTATTCTTTTTTGGTTTTTATTAAAATAAGTAGTTATTGTTGCCGGGAAAGGTTCCTATAAAGGCCTACCACACAGGTTCCCAAGATGGCCCGGGCCTTATTAAAACAGACAAAGAGTAATTTTGGTTAATTTCAGATAAATATTTTGTATTAGAACACTGAAATTTACTTAAAGCATGGGTACATTAGTTTAATTTAGGTTTAGAAATTAAAAGTTCTCGAATTCTGGAAGCGTTCCTCATGATAAGGCCCGACGAAATTGTGAGGAAACCTTTTTGTATTAATTTACAAAATTATTCTTGTTACACTTTAAAAAAATGTAGAATGAGAGAAAAAATGATTTTAATTGTTTTTATTTAGAAATTTTTGTTTCGTAGGTAGATCTTAATGCCTAAGCCTAAGATGGCCCACCGTACAATTATGATAAAAAAAAACTATTGTACAAAACTGATTACCTATAGAGCTCTTGTTTTAGGTTAAGTTTTACGTAAAAACACGTTTTTTTGTTTTTATAGCATTAATAAATTACTTGTTTAATATCGAGCTTTGATAGGTACCTACGTTCCTAAAAATGCCATAAAACAGGTTTTTAAAAATGATTGTCTTTTTAATGAAGTTTCATGTAATATGTTGATTTGTATATTGAGTTTATTTACAAATAAATGAGGAATATTGTGATAAAGTTTGTTTACACAAATTATTTCATTTTTATTTATTTATATATGTTTTGCAAAAATAGGCCTGACTAGGCGCCCGTACCTTATCTGTAAATGTAATTATCTATTCTTTTAAAACCTTTTTGTAGCGGTATAACAGGACGTAATCGATTTTTGAAAGGTATTTTGTACCTTATAATCTATTTCGGTTTTTTGACTTCTCTGCTGGCAAGCCTGTATGATTTATGTGCAAACTTGCAAACGCAATGTGTAGAGGAATTTCAGTAGGCTGGCATGACATCGATGACTCCGATTAAATATGTCATGTTTTGGACTGTACTGTACTTACATCAGATGCTGTACAATCGTTTGATAAGCTATAAAGAAAAACTTGGCGGTGGTGCCATTACCGTAGTAGTGGAATCTTGCAAAGATTTGTACTTCTTAGGTTGGAGTACTACAGACCTCGTACAGCACTGTACGTGACGCTGGCCAGGACCTGGCTTCTAGACGTCGGAACGCTTATGCTGCTTTTCGTGTTCTGGTCGCGATCAGGAATTGATGTAAGTCTCTCATCTGTCTCATTCTATTTAAAGCTATTCAATATTTCAGATAATTCTGAGAACTTTAATTGTTGGAGCTGTAGACTTGTTCCATCGTTTTAAAGAGAGGTAGGACACAGAGAAATTTCTTTGGAGATTTCTTCCTACCTAGGGCAGCTCGACTGGTGGAATACCTCCACCAAATAACCTTGTGTTGTGTTCTTGCTGTGAATAGTTTTTCTACAGAGTCCCTTGGAAAGGGGAGTTCAAGGTCGGCAACGCAAATGTTTTTTACGTTTGTAACATGTTAAACCTAGGAGGCGGGTTGGCTTTCATTTATATATGCCGGAACTCATCATGGCTTTTTAGCGCTAGATTTCAAACTTTTTCCTTTTTTTTTATAATAACTCATCACATTGACTGCACAGTCTCTGATGGCAAGCACAATACAATCGAAATACACCGGCAACCACCGAGAGATCTAAATCCATCGGCGGTTGCCGCTGGCATGCCGGCCTAACAGCCTTTCGGCAGCTGGATGACATTGGCTGGCCCCAAAACTCACAAACCATAAGAGTCAGTATGAGGGATTTATTACCATGTGCCTCGACCTCGTACCTCGTACCTCGACCCACTGTGTACATTGAACACGGAAGGCGGTTCGCTTAGCGCGCCACGAGTGTTACACCTGGTGTATGGTGGCCGCAATCCACTTGGAAAAAATTATTGTGATTTCATCATGATGACTTCCTTCACCAGCTCGCAGTATAGGGTGCGTTAACATTGAGCCATATTCTGATCGAAATTTTTACTTTTTACATTTTTAAATGCTTTGGATGCGTTTTTTTTAAGTTTCTTTTTCTTTTTTTCTAATACTTTCAGTGTTGGGAAACACGTTTCGGTCAGGAGATGTACCGTCTCGTGTTGCTAGACGCCGTCATATCCTTACTAGTGTTGCCAGCCGTAGAGTTTATTAGAGCTTTGATTTATAAGTAAGTTATGTTATTTATTTTTGGTTTGTTTATTTATTTATTTTAAATCTTTATTTTTATGTATAATTTTTTTTATTTAGAAAATTTCATTGTTTTTTTTAAATGTTATTTTTAATATTCATTTAAGCAATATTTTAAGATGTTTTTCTCTTTTTTTTTCATAGTTATGCGTTTAGGTTCCGAGATCGTCCACATAGCTATTATTACACATCATCTTAGGTGATGGTCACTGTCAATAGATATTAGTTTGATAACGTTCGCTGTTTTACTTGGATCATCGTAGCCAAATTATTACCAGATTAGACCAAACACAAATTTAACTCTGGCAGGAATTTATCTCTCATCTCACGCATTATTATGCTCTAACCGCTACATAACGCATCAGCCGGAGATACAGTCAATGATTTTGTGGAAACTGAACGTATCATTCCAGAATGAATCCAAAGACATCAGCTCCAGAGTTCAATATTGCGTACAACTCTTTAACTCTGATATACAACCAAGCGGTGCTCTGGTTCGGGATGCTGTTCTCGCCGCTCCTCGTGGTTGCTGTCACCGTCAAGCTCCTTCTACTATTCTACGTGAAGAGGGAGTGTGCCCTGAGGGCTTGTCAACCGGCGAGAAAGGTAATCCTGCATCTCATATTACTAAAGATCAGGAACTGCATGATGATGATGATGATAATGATGAAGATGGTAATGTATCATTAGAAAAGCTATGTGACCTGCGGGACGCGGGTGGGGAACAAAATTTACCAATAAGGTAGTCTATTGCCGGCCGTCGGTAGCAATAGACGTTTGACGTGAGGGCATTCGCGGTTTTATTTTTATGACTGCTACACATGAGATTATTTCGGCAAAACGGAATTACCGACGTTGCGTTTTAAAAATTTAACAGTCAATCAAAAGCAATACTTTAAGGCGTTGTGAGTAAATTATATTGTCAATATATAAAATTAAATTCAAAGAAGCTTTAACCGCATGTAAAGAATTTATGTTCAATATAAAAGTTTTTTTATTGCCATTTTAATAAAGGCAACAATTTAATGTATAATAAATATTTTATTTATCATTACATATATGTGATACTTGCTATAACATGTACAAAATATTGATCTTACGATATGGGGACCATCAGGAGGGTCACGATTACAGCGGTCGGTCTATAGCCATCTTTAATCCTCTACGGGAATTAATGCTTTTATTGATCATGTTTCGTCCAGAATCGATATTTCATATCGACTAATTTGTTGACAATTTGCATAGTCATATTCTACATTTGTTTTATTTTCGTGAACTTGTTTGTTTCGATTTATTTTATTGTTATGTTGTTTCAACTTCCACTCAGGACAGTTCGACCGAGAAGCACAAGGCTATTGAAGTGAAACAAAGGTTTGGACGTAAAAAGTCCTTTGACGAATTCAATTGGAATTCCGCCATTTTACTAAGACATGATCGGAAATAACGTATTATAATTTTAAGAAATAATACCTAACTTGATAGGGATAAAAAAAAAAACTGCAGCCGGAAGGATAGGTTAAAGAAATAAATAGAGAAGGAGATGACGTTATCTAGTTTCTTTGTGATATTTTACTAAATTGTAACGGCCTCTGGATTTCTGTCCTATAAGCCAGCCTACGTTCGTACTATTTTTCTAACCTTCAAAAATAGCTCTAACAAGATGCTGGCACATTTGCTAAAACTGTTTAGGGAGTTTTTGTGGCAACTCAAAGTGTATATCTCCGGATATTATTTATAATCCACTTCACTTGTGCATAATGACCAAATCATATCACGAAAAATGCCACTAATATTATATAATATATGGTTAAATAATGTAAAAAAACAACGTGATAGATCAATATCCCGCCAAAAATTCCGTCACGTTTATTCTGTTGCAGGTGTGGCGAGCTGCACAAACTCAAACCGTTATATATATGTTGATAACTGTATCGCTGTTTGCAACACTGTTTGGCGTCGGATCTATCTTCTTTAGGTAAATAACATCAATATCTTAGATCTTAAAACAAGGATGCGACGGGTGGGGCCGCAAACTAAATGACAGATGGGTGAAATGACAAATTTTGTATTTGAGGCTCACTGAAAATTAGATAAGCATTAGAAAATTTTACTCTGCTATGGATTTACCAGGAAATTTTCTTTTACTGAGTGTTATTGTAAAATTTTACCCGATTTCATTGGCTTGTCGTTTGCCAGGAGTTCTTCGCAGGTGTGCGGGCCGTTCCGGTCGTACGATTACGTGTATGAGGTCGTCAGCGAGGGTCTGCTGCGGCTCTCGCAGAACCATGCGGCGCGACGAGCTCTCGCCTTCCTCGCCAGGCCGGGATTCATCGCTTTCGTTCTTCTTTTCCTATGGTATTTATCTGTAACACTCTCCTTAAATGTATTTTGACACTGCTCACAAAACATCTGATCTATAAAAACAGACAATTTTGGTATCCTTGTTCCACATGTATTGAGACATGACGCACACCGTAATACATAAAATTAAACCCGATATTGAAAGACACATATTTTAAATTAGAATCATTATATTCCGTATTCGTAGTTTATAGATTGTTAATTATTTCTATATAGCTAATTGTGATAGTTATTTCACATTACTTAATTTGAATTTCATTTTTGTATCGTAGCGTGAGCGTATACTGCATGCGTGCTCGTGCGCTTGCGCAAGCGTCCATGGTGGGTCTACTCCGGCACATGTTGGTACTGCAGGCCAAGGATAAAGACTTCCTACTTAATGCTATCTCCAAAGTCTCCAACGGAGGTAATAAGACTCTTCATCACTTCATCTTTTCCATTCTGGCTCGAAGGACCAAAACGAATAATTCAGAGAGTCTGGTACATAAGCTTTATTTGGTAACTTGAGCATATTTCTGAGATGTAAACCCTGTAGTTCAATTACTCAAACAAATCAATATCGTGACTGATTTAATGTACGCGATAGTTGAGTTACAAATTAACTAGCCAACTTAGAAAATCTGATTTAAAAAATAATAATTGAAGTGCTAAGAGTGAGATATTGAATTTTTGTGTCTTAAATATAGATTTCCATTTGAAGAAACCATGTAGGATTAATAGTAGAAGTTACAACTGTTATGTCTTGCGTGTATAACCTTTCGTTTCGTAGGACGCCTCTTCCAGAACTCAAAAACGATTTATCTCGTCTCGCGCTTGAAAGTTAGCTTGGCGGCAACCTTAGTCGTATCGTCGGCAATATTGGTTGTTTGTACCTAAACCAGAAATCCCTAAATGAGATAGCGGTCAAATACAAAACTATTAAAAAAAGAAACACTTTCAGAGTGGATGTACAGTCCGAAAACGTCGGACGACGATCCCGAGACCCACACGTGGAAGTATCTCCGCGAGGTTCGAAAGCCTTCCAACTCTGGTTTCCACTTAGATGCATCACGCATCAGCCACAGCCACGGGGAGGCGCGACCCCGCTCTTACAGCGACAGGCCCACGTCGTACCCTGTCGAGAGGAACGACGGAGATACTGATAGTTCCTTCAGCTGGCAAGGGTCGAACAATAACATCACACATGTCGAAGGAGGGAACAAGTGGCTTTAGAATTCTAGAAGTTTCCTTTATATTAGTTTAGTTATGAAAGATGTTTTTAGAATGGAAGCCGACATCAGTAAAGTTCTGACTCATGACATCGGCAATTATTTATAGTTCTAGGATTACAACCAGGATATTTGTATCTCTATCGTACCTGTACAAGACAGGGAAAAACGATATCGTTGTCTCTTTCAAAGACCACTGAACATCGTCTTATGTCTCTGCGCTTTCAATAACGCCTGATACGGACTGTGAAGAAGTTTTCATGAGTGTGAAAGGGACAAACGTTTGTAATAATTTATAGGCAAAATATATGCATAATAAAATATTTTACTGAAGTTAAGTTATAAATATTATTCTATTAAATATTTTTATTAGTAAATGAGTAATTAAATATACATGTTTAGGTAAGCCGTTGTAAAGAACAAAAGAAGCGGCACCGAGTGGTTTGAAGGACCGAAATGACGTTAGATTTGAATTTAGGAGCATTTTAAAAGATGGACACACAAATGTCATATATTTATATTTAACAAATTTAAACAATTTTTTATTTATTATTATATTAGATTAGGTGAAAAAACATTTGTACCGACAGAAAAAAACTTCTGACTAATAATTAATCAAATTTTTATTTTGTATCCTATGCAAAAAATATGAACGTGTAATAAAGTATTAATTATAATTCAATCATTTACAGTTAGATTTGATTATTTGATATGAAATTATATATTACGTTATTTTTGGTAAAATAATTGGATACATATAGAGATAAAAATCTATGTACTAAAAATGAATTTGTAATCGTGCTGCCTACAGATCTCAGAAAAAAGACTGAGAATGAAAAAAAAAAAATTCTTTCATCACACAGTATTCTTGCTCGGTTAAGCAGGAAATATTAAGCATAACTATACCAGTTCATTACAGTATTAATAGTAATAATATTAAGCATAATATAGTAACTGTTGTCTACATTGAAATTTTTTTTTTTATAATTTTGCATTATATTTGTTTTAGCAAATATAATTATTGGAATATGTTTGGTTTCATTTATGTTATTATGTTTATATTGTAAAACCACAGAGTAGTAACATTTCGACATCGCATTTGAACTCTGGTTCCATCTAGTTCTGTCATACCGCACGGGTTGACACTTTTGTTTGTTTGTTGAGGTGCTTTTTGCCGTTTAAAGGTTCTTCCTCGGATTGCCATAACAATAATATGATATGTTGGGTCATCTCCGACACCGTTTTATAGAACGCGTGTGTCAGATACCAGGCAAAAAACAATAAAATAGTAAGAAAAAATATGATGCGTAAACAAGTTTATTAGTTTTTTAGTATTTAGTGAAAACATTAAAATCTTCAGTGCAACTTTTTTCATTACTTTCCATAAAAAGGGTTTTTAAAGGGCTCTCTTTAATTGAATATAACTAACTAGACTCCCAGAAATTGCAAACAAAAATGATAAGATAAGTACTTAAAGTAATAAAATGCATCCCGCAATGGCGTGTCCCGAGCGAGTGTATGTCAGCTTGGGCGGGTCGATCTGTCCATTGGTCAACTGTTATAGTTCTTTAAATTAATATTTAGCACGTTATCGTCAAATAATGGATAGGATAAGGTGATTTATAGAACGGACAGCGACAGTAATGTATCATAGACACAAAAGAGATAGAAGTTATCAAGAAAGAAAAAGTTAATTTAGCAAAGAAGAAAAGATGCAAAGAACTACGAAACTAGAGTAACCTGTATTTTGGCAGTTGGTTTCTTCCAAGATTGGATTAATATTACACTACAAATAAACTTAAAACAATTAAAACTCGTTGCATGCTTGTGTGTACACGTGATATATGTATGTGTATGGGTATTTAGTTTTGAGTGTGTGTCTGTATTGTAGGTGTACTTAGCGTGTTTTGATGAAATATATTTAGTGAGGTAAGTATTCAATAGAACATTTTTCATTAGCGTTTCTGTTCTTCATTTATTCTAATAGTTGGTAATATCTCGCGAAAGGCATTAGGTACCCCTAGTGAATTTATATCAGACCAGGATGATTTTTGGAATGATAATAAAACTATTAATAATGTTAAACACAATTTAATTAGTCATTATTATTCACATCTGCACTGTAACGGACATCGATGGTAGGTGTGCGCAGCGATTTCGGATCCTTTTCGCAAATAAACGCTAAATTGTCGTTGCAGATTGTATCATCCAGACCTCCATGCCGGAACATTCCACCACATCGTTGAGGCTTCTCTTCGAGGTAATGCGATGGTTGACCTTCTGTCCAATTATCATAACCAGCTTGTTTTAATGATTCGCCTGGAATTGAAATCAATATGATAAGTTAAGTGCTTGCACGGCTGTTACTACATGTATGTACAATAAAACGTCTGCATCGCGACAGTGACGCGAAAGTTCAAGAACAGTAGTGGCCGTTAAAAACCGAGGATCCATCGTAGACTAGCGTACAAATTAGGTGCACAAGCACTAATCGTAAAATTCGATTCACTTCAGGGAACTAAAAAACAGGATTTCACTATATGTAGGTATGGTGGTACCGACCGAATTACTATATGCTTCTAACTTAACCGAAAAAACAACTTCGTTAAAAATTTGCGGGGGTTGAGGTCTTCCTCAAACAGTATACCTAAGTGCAGCGGAAGTGATGTAGGGGTTTTTAATGGGTCCAGTCCCACACAACCTGTTCACTGTCCTCCGTGGAGGGCGGACACGAATAATTGGATTTCTTCTAAAAAAAAGTATATAATTAATATTAAAGCAACAAAACTCACCGTGTAAAGTTCCAAAAAAGTTGCTATCATGCCAGTTATAAAATCCTAACGTGACTAAATCTTCGAAGGACGCAGCGAGGGTCTCTTCTGGATTCTGAGCAAAAAGGTCCTTCAAGACTTCGGCTTCTAGATCACTGTTGATGATGGCAAGGTGTCCGCCCTCCGCTGTGCAAACGCCCGCCGCGATCCAATAAGGCCTCCCGATCCGGTTGAATTTGTAACACTTCTTTGTTCGTTTATCCAATTTGTATTCTAAAATTTTAAATATATAGACATAGTTATATAATAATGGCTAAGACACTCTGTTCAGTTCAGTCGTAATCTATTAATAAAATAAAAATTCGGACAAGTAGCGAGTGGAACTCGAGTCCAGAGGGTTCCGTCTCGATATTGTTTACAATACTTTGTTGAACCGTATTTTATATAAATATTGTTTGTATATTATCCTTATAGTTGTATATATATATATATATATATTAACCTGATTTTACAGGAGAGAGAAAACTTTTTTTTTAACAATTCACTAGGTTTATGACATACATATTGTGATGATCTTCAGTGAAATCTATATAAAATTTTATGCAAATTTATCCTTAATGTGGATCTAATGTGAAAAAAACTAAAAAGAAAACATTGTGCAATGAATAAAATTGAGGCAGAGTCTTTTGACATAGAACATATTGCAGTATCACCGAATATTCTCCAACGTCTATCCCGTCTGTCTGTAAGTACGCTTACAACTCTTGAACCATTTAATCGATTGTTTTCTGCTTTTTTAATTATTTTAAAGATGTATTACTGCTCCACTCCTTTGGGTAGCAAAAAGTTACCTAAACTAGCCTAAACCTTCCTCAATAAACAGGCTATAGTTTTTCAAATCTGACTATAAGTTTCGGAGATTAACGCGTTCAAACAAACGAACTCCAGTATGGTTAGTTACCAACATCAAGATGTGAATCTGTTACCAAGGCACCTATTGTGTTCCACTTTAGAATCTCCAGTTTGAAGGCTTAGCGTGTTACCAATACCATATTCGGTCATATCGTCACTTAAAATAAGATGAAATTGTAGTGTTTTTTTTTAATTTTGACTACAATGGTTTTTGGCGAGATGTGATTGTTTTTATACATGTGTATGTGTATTTAGTGGTCTGAAAATTTTTGTCTAACTTGGCAAAAAAAGAAAAATAAATGGTCTCTTACAGAACCTATGTACTTATGTGTTATGCATGTGTGTATAATGCAGTGTCATGTGTGTCTGTGAAAGCTAGTGAATATAGAGTCACTGTATCTGCTTGGCTCAAGGGCTCCACATACCGATGGATCGGACCTAGGCTTGAGTTACCGCAGAGGAGGGTCGTGGCGGGTTTATATAACTTTAAACCTTCCTTAATACATAAGCTATAAAATGCAAAAATATTTTTTCAAATCTGACTGGTTTTGGTTGGTTGGTTGGTTGGTTGGTTGGTCTAGGTTTTGGTTAAATTACCTGGATCGGTAGTTCCGCATTCGGTCATAACCATGTCCTTTGAGTGTTTTTTGTAGCAAATATAAGGAAAAGGTCGACTACAGTCCACGTCCTCCAGTAACCCTTCATCGTGATATACGATGCATTTTTCATTATTATCTTTATTATCCGGGCTACCAGGCTTCCATTTGACTGAAATATCCGAAATGGGTATACCTAGAAAAAATATCTACTCTTAAAAACATTTACTTTTTTGAAACCGCTTCATATGTTTTTGACAAAATTTTGTCGCACACTTAGGGTTGCTTCAGTCGCAAGTCTCTTCGTAATAATTACGATTGGAAGAACATCTACAAACTAATTATTGTCGAGACACGTTAGGCTAATTTAAAGATTACTTAAAAAATCCAGAAAAATGTTTCTATAATACCATCCAATGTATTGAAGTCGCCAACAGCCAGAGTGGCGTGGATCCCCGTATACGCGACTATTTTGTTCTTCGAAGCCAAGCTCTTTATAACAACATCCATGCCGTAGCTAGTAGGAGACGCTAACATTGCGCCTGGAACAGAAATGGAATATTAGGTTATATAATAAAATAGCCATTATCGTTTATTAGGGAAAAATAAAGCTATTCGTATGTTCATGGTTCATATGGACTGAATAATACAATATATCCAAAATCGTAAATTGAAAGATTAAATTCGGTCTGTTTGTAAGGTTGTAATAAAACTGTTAACCTTTTAAACCGATTGCTAGTCTGACGGAGAGTTGTCTGAATGATATTCATAAACAGAGAAAACAAAGTATTCTAATAATGTTTCTTCGATTTACCCTCGTAAGCGCAACGTAGTCTCGCCTCTTGCCATTCGATTGGCATCAGGTGAACTTTGAACCAACCATCAACTGCCGAGAAATACTGGTAATCGGCCCTGAACACCTTATCATCTGAAAGTAAACCACAAAACATAGATATTACAATAGGCCCATTATATGATTTTAATTCATTCAAACTTTTTAATTTAACCGTTTCTCAGTATTTATAAAATAATTGAATTAATTGAACATGAAAGCGCTTAATTGCTCCTCAGGAATTAGTTTTATTTGAATTAAAATCGGTATTCAACTAAATTTGATCAAATGTATCTATCAAAGAAAACATTATAGAATTGGGTTTAGGTTCTTGAAATTTTAAAAGAATGGACTTTTGTGTAAATTACATAGATATATTAATAGATAGATTCGATTATCTTAATTTGAAGCAATTCAATTCAATTATAATTACTTTTCATTTCATGTTGAAAATAGAACTACACGCGGTGAGCACTGTGCCTTGCCTGCCTTGAAATCGGCTGCTGCTAATAACATTTTTTTATACTATTTTAAATCAACAGGCGGTATTTTTATTTGCTACAATATTACTTATGAATTATTTGAATTATTTAAGCAAAAAGCTAATGACATATACATATTCTACCAATAGACAAGAACATTCATATGAATAATTTCTTTAAATACTGATAAAAAACATGGTAGTCGTTTTTATAAATTTTACATCGCAGTAGAGACATGGCTTTTTTCTTCAACGCTTCATTAGAATTCATACTCTATTTCAAAATTTATTAATAAATAAATAATTAAAAAAATTAAAGTAGAAAACAAAATAAATAGTTATGCGTTTATTTATGCTCAAATGCGCACGTCGCCATATATTTTGAACTTTGAAAAATATTAGTTAATATTATGTAGTTAAAAGAAATAACACAAACTGGTTATAAAACAGTTAAACACATTAAACACTTTCTAAAAACACCACGTCAAGTCTGTCTTCAGTCACTTGTTTTTACGACACTTTTTTACACTCGTACATACAAGCGGGTTGGTAATGGAACATCTGCATGTTTTAGTCTATGATTTAAATGATATCAATATTTTTTTCTATTTTGTTAATACGATATTATTACCTATTTATTCACTTGAACAACAAATAATTTTACTTACTTAACTAGTGGATTGGTGTTTACGTCCAGGTTCACGTTTTGATTCGAATTATCCGAATTACCGTATTATGCAGGCAGCACAGGACCGGTCGTAGTGGCCATCCTTAGGAGAGGCCTATGCCCAGCAGTGGACACCTTTCCGGCTGAAATGATGAAGATAATATAATCATATACTATACCTAGGCAATTATTGGATCCAGTCAGAAGCACAACACAAAAAGTGAGATATATTGGTTTCATCTTGGAGTTGCGAACACGACTGGTAATTCAGGGTTAAACAACTTACTTAAAATATGAACGTAGATAAATACATTTTACTACAGAAAAATGTAAACAGCTACTCAAGTACTATTAAGTTTATTTTATAAGCGCATGTTTTATAAATTTAAAAGACTTCTTCCTGATTTGATTTATTTGCTATTTAGTTAGATAGACCGATAACCATAAAACAATACAAACTAGCAGACTTCTACACCTATAAATAGGTTTATTCTCTTTTCTAGAATTTACTTCCATATTAAGCTTTTTAATTTTAAATATACATATGATTTTATTAGTCTGCTTTTTATGTTGTGATTTGTGTGAAGTAAGCTAGCTGTTGTGTATTCACTATAATGTTAGTAAGTTTGGTCAACCTTTTTAGGGTTCCGCAGTCAACAAGGAACCATTATAGTTTCTGTCTGTCCGTCTGTCTCAGAAAATCTTAATACCAGAAACCTGTAATTTGGTATAGGTATACATATTAATCACGCCGACAAAGTGGTAAAATTCTTTAAAAAATAATTCTCTAGGTTAAAGTGGGAATGTTTTTTTTTTCGTGTATTCCTTTGTGTGGGTTGTTGTCGGATAGGTCGTTCAATGATCTTGTGTATGTGAAAACCATTTTTTTTTGCGAAATATTAAGCTTTAAAATTTGTTAGAGTCAAGTGTCCCCCCGGCCAGCTTAATGGCTGTATTTTGATATGTGAAAAAATCATGGTAGTAGTAGTATAATATATAATTAAGTTAAAAAGACAACAAACAGAGGTAAGTAGGCTTTAAAAGTAATAATAGTCAATCAACTCATAAAACGTACTCGGAGAAATAGTCTCGTACAATTTACATTGAAAAATAGGGAATATGCATGAAATATTTTTATATATTTAATCAATTATTCCCATAGGTACATAACCGTAAAAAAAAAAAAAAAGATTCTGAAAATTAAACGCTTCGTGATCACCTAGTGTACTAGTATGTATATCCAGCTACCGATACACTTACAGGCCGGCATGATTGCGACGGCCATCAATGGATTAACCCTTCCTACGATGGTCGCCATTGTTTCTGTGCATACCATCAGGCACAGTGTCGTCGGCCCGTAACTTTGTCGGATTACTATAAAAATGTATATATTATCTTATATTACAGCTGTATTTAGTCGAGTTATCTGGTAGCCAGTTATCATATGGTGATCTGGCCGAACATACTCGACCGATGATCCCCAATTTTCATCCTAAGAATGCAATATTTCACTAATTACTTACTAATTATTAATACATAACGATTAAACTTCAATACCAATACAAACACCCAGTAACTTCGCCTTTGTGTACAAACTGAACGCGTACTTTGACGTCACGATTCGATTTGACCAATAATAAATAGCGTTGCGTTTTTCGATTTTAAATTTCCCTCGTACATATTATTAACACTTTTTTGATGAAAATCTATTAAAACAAAAAGCGAATAAATAAATAAAACAAGTTATAGGTGTCAGTAATAAAGATTCAAAATAAAATTACTAGATCTTTATTTAAATTACATGCATATTTCCTTTAAAGCCCATCTCTAAGTGTCTGCATATTATGACAGGCAAGCTAGACGGAAGCCTACACTGAGCGTGGCCCGACACCCACTTGGCATTTTTTATGTAGTGATTTGTGTAGAGTAAGCTAGCTGTTAATATGCTTGGTTAACATTTTTTAAATTTTGCTGTTATCGTCGCTGCTTGGCTTATCACATTATTATTACTAATATTTTGCGGTAACATAACGAAAATAAGTTGATTATTGTGTTATTCTGAACTTAGAGCGTGACCCTGTTCAATTAGAACCTGTACCTAAATATATTTAAGAAATTGTCAATATACATATAATAAAAGTGTCTGTTTGTAATATCAAAATAACAGGTTTTTACTAAATTTAAACTAGGTTTATATGAAAGTATACAAATACAAAAAACTCATTTTTTTAATTTTTATCTGTCTGTCTGTTTTGGCGATGATTTTGACGGAACTTTCACTACCTTATAACTGATGTTATAAGGTACAACTTAGACTACTTGTATTTTAAATAATAAAATTTTCAATAATTAGGGTTCCTTACAAAAAGGTTTTTTAGTAGTCCACACGAGCGAAAGCGCGGTCTCAGCTAGTATAATATATATTTGAGACCACGTATCACATTAAGGTGTTTAATAATAAAAATATGAGGCGTCATGGGACGCCTGGTAGATGTGAAACATCTAAATTTAATCGTAATATTTTGAAGTAGAAAGAGAAGCGTTCAGTTTAAATGTTGAGAGGGGACCGCTGAGTCGCAAAGAGTCGACGAGACGCGAAGCTGACCGAATGGCACGTAGCGACGTCTCTTCAGAACGCTTTTACTCGTGTTCAAATACGCCATTAGACGTTTCACATTTAAAAAAAGGGGTAAAGTAACAAAGAGACAGACGCCGTAATCTCTGGAACTACCAGTCAGATTAGAAAAATCTTTTTTCATTTGATAGTTTATTTATTGAGAAAGGCTATATATGATATAACTTTAAACTAAGACCTTAACGAGCGGACTAGTAACCATGAATGTCAAGCAATCTGAAGATTTTAATAAACCTATCACAATAGTTTGTTACTTATAATCGACTATTAAACTCTAACAAAGCAATATGTCTCAAAATCTCAAAGGCCAATGTGGCTTCTTCTGCCACAAATGAGGAAATCTATAGAGATAGGCTTAATTTAGTGTAATAAGCAGATAAAATAGCTAGATAACCTAAAATTTGTTTAATAACTGCCCATAGAAACTCACTCGCTTGACACCACTACTCTATATATTATTAGTAACGACTTATATGGAGTTTTTGGCGGAATCTCAAACTGTCATGTTGTGGTTTTTGTTTTTTATTAATAAGATTGTGTTCTTTGACCCTATATTGTGTTGTGTTTTGCATAATAAAGTTTGGTTATTGTTATTGTGCACAAATGAAGTGGATTGGAAATAATAACATGGCTCGTGAATTCTGAGATGTCACAAAGACTCTCTAGAAAGTCGTAACTCCCTTGTTAGGATACTGAAATCATCATAAGACAGGACACTTAATATTCACTCGATAATGGCAGTAATTGTCTTCAATAAAGAGGACAAATTGCCATGTTAAGAGGAAGAAGACCCATCTATATAACATTGCTAATATACAGTGGCGGATTTCCCTTAAGGCCAATTAGGCCCAGGTCTAGGGCGTCCAGATATTAGGAGCGGCTAATCCTGGCAAAAAATGCAAAAATATGATGACAATAAATAACAGTACACTAAAGCATAATATGAAGTATGCTACTTCATATTAATAATGAGCTGAGAAGGGAGCGGTGCTGCACGGCCAAGGGCAGCCAAGACTGCAAATCCGCCACTGCTAATATAACAAATAATAATTCTAATTTTGATGTACACAAAAGTTCTTTTCAATCACATCTTTTGAGACGTACCCGTTTATGATTGATAATGGTTACAATATTCATAATTGTCATCTGCTTTCTCCATTCTTACGTAATGCCTCTTTACCAATTTCTTTCAAAGGTTTCAATTTCTCAATTTCATGTCAATTTTCAATTCGATTCTCAATGTTTCAATTTTGTTTTCAAAAAAACAAACGTTGCAGTTGACTTTACATTAAAATAAGTTTCAAGTTCTGACGGGTTCCAGTATTCTCCTCCTGGCTGGCACCAGACCCTCGTTGCCAACTCGAGGGGTTTACTAGTAGCTACTGATGTGTTCCAATTTCCACCTTCTGGCTCCATCATCAGCTCAGCTCCAAGATACCAAATTATAGTGTTGTCATCCGAACTACATATACATACAAAGGTTCATTTCGATACGACAATTAGAAGTAGGTTAAAATTGACTTCTAATATTTTATTACATTTTTAGTTAGTTACAAGTGAAGCTAATAAAAGCGTGTTAAATATAACCATTATATGTATATTATAACCATTTTACTCTCCGATTTTTTTTTAAAATACTCGTTATGTTATCACCGCATGTCTGTTTTAGGGAATAAAATATTAACAGTTTAATTAGAAATGTATTGTATTAGAAATTATTAATGATTTTTTCAATTATAAAGAAACTATTAATAAAGGTTAAATTATAATTTAATGAAACTAAAAATTATCTTGTCCGAAACGAATGTCGACTGTAGATAGGCGCAGTGAGTCCGGGTGCTTTTCACAAACAAACGCTAAGTTCTCGTTACAGCCGCCGTCGTCTAAGAGACCATTCCGGAACATGGTGCCGCATCTCTGCGGACTTCCTTTATCGTAGTGAGTGGGCTGACCTTCCGCCCATTTCTCATAACCAGCTTGTTTCAACGATTCACCTGAAATTTAAGAAGAGTTTGGATTGTAATAGTAACTCTAAAGCATGTGAACAACGGTGACCTTTCAAAATGCGGATCTATCGAAAATTGCCAACGGTATATTGACATAACGGTATATTGCGGTAGATATCGCAACTAAAGTAATCGTATAAAACACGTGGACTAATTGCAAAATGCGGTGTCCCTACCCAATCGTATTAAAATTTCACTATATGTATAGTGGTTCTGACTTAGTTGAATTTATTATAAACTCTTATAATTAATATAGAAGGGGCAAAACTCACCGTGTAAAGTTCCGAAAAAGTTACTATCATGCCAGTTATAAAATCCTAACATGAATGCGTCTCGGTAGGACGCGGTGATAGTCGAAGCAGGATTCTGAGCTACAAGGTCTTTTAAAACCTCGGCTTCTATTTCAGAGTTGATAATGGCTAGGTGTCCACCTTCTGCTGTGCAAACGCCCGTCGCGACCTTATAAGGTCTTCCTAAGCGATGTATCTTGTAACACTTCTTTGTTCTTACATCCATTTTGTATTCTGCAATTACAGTTTATATTTATATATCAAACTTATAGAAATATACATGCAATTAAGACTAACATGATGATGTGTTCAGACATAAGCAATAAAAAAAATCTAACCAAACTACAGTAACATTTATAAAAAAATCTTATTTGGTACCATGAACAAATTAGCTGTTTGTCTGTCATCCTACATTATCTTTTCTACGAAACTACCATTTAAGCTGGTTTTATCCATTTATTCTTGTCTTTAAAGTCAGGTCAAGAGTACTCTAAACCGACGAGCATGCATAAAAAGATTGATGAATGTTGAGGAAGCGAAAGTTGTATGTCAGGATCGTAGCAGGTGGAAGGACGTGGTCTCTGCCTACCCCGTTGGGAAAGAGGCGTGATTTATGTATGTATGTATTCTTGTCTTTAGATTGGTCTTCACCTTTGGCTTTTCTATTCTATTTTGCAGAGATGGTTTGTTCGCATTGTTAATAAATACTACATCCGACGTTACTAAATAAATCGACCCGCTTCAGCTGCAGAGGAAAACGCCTCTCTGAGCGTGTTTTACCATCTGTATCATGGTGAGTGTTCTGAAGAGCTGTTCAATCTAATTCCCTCATTTCCTCTCCACAACAGAACCACACGCGCTGGGCTTCGGAGTGACAGTTTTACGGTTCTTCCTGACTTATCTTTGTTGTACCGTGAAACTGTAGAACCATCACCCGGTTAATGTGTTCCCTCCTTCTTACGACATTGGGTCCTTTAAGCGTAACGTGAAGAGATATCTATGCAGGCCGGCATGACAACGCTGACCACCGATTGATTTAATTCTTTTGGTGGTTGCCGTTGTGTTTGGATTGTACTGTGTTTACCATTAGGGACAGTACCGTCATTTAGCCGAGCTATTATTTAAAAAAAAACATTGCATTTTTTCATTCCAACCATTCTGCATTCCAATGAACCAAATTAACTAAAAAAAAAGTATCAAATGTACTTAAAAATTAAATAAGGACCACACTGGTTTTGTATACAATTTACGATTATCACAGGCAGACTTCATTTAGCAGTTTTATAGATACATAAAAAAACTATTATAGTTGGTTTGTATTTAGTCCTCTATGAATTACCTAGTAAGTCTTTATTGTTTTACTTGGTACCGCTCTTACAATGTTTACATCTTTATTGGCCAAAGAAGCTTTTGTCAAGTTACCTGGATCAGTAGTTCCACATTCGGTCATAACCATGCCCTTTGAGTGTTTTTTGTAACAAATGTAAGGGAAGGGCCGACTGCAGTCCACATCCTCCACTAATCCTTCACCGTGATATACGATGCATTTCTCATTATTATTTTGATTGTCGGGGTTACCAGGCCTCCATCTAACTGGAATCTCCGAGAAGGGTGTTCCTGGAAAATATAAATTAAAGATAAAATTGTCTACTCTTTCAAAATACCTGACTTTACTGAAATGCCTTTTAGTTTTTGATAAGACTTTTAATCCGTCCGGGATGATGACGCAATAAAAAAATATTCTGCCTCCAAATTCGGCATATATGGCAATCGGAAATTATCTGGTAATTAATTGTAGACTCCGTAGCTATGTTATTTCAGTTTAAAGGTAAACTTATTTTTTTATGAAATCTTGTTCTAAATTACCATCCAATGCATTGAAGTCGCCAGCAGCCAGGGTTGCGTGGATCCCCGTGTACGTAACTATTTTGGTCTTAGCGGCCAAGCTCCTTATCACGGCAGTCAAGCCGTAGTTAATGGGCGACGCTAACATCGCACCTGGAACATAAAAACAATACAAACAGGTTTCATGCGAGTTAATCAGATTCTTAATAGATGACGCATCCTACATTTTAGTTGAATATATTACATTTTAATTAGCAATACCATCATTTAAGCATTTTTTAAACACCTTAGGGAATTATTATAATTAATACAATTGCAATGCAATTCAATTCAATAAGATTTTTTAATCTGTTTAACAATGACAGATTGTACTGACAGTTCGGTATGAATGGCATGTATGAACAGGAAAAACAAAGTACCTAATTAAATAATACACGCTCCATTTACCTTCATAGGCGCATCGCAGCCTCGCCTCTTGCCATTCGAGTGGCATCCGGTGTACTTTGAACCAACCATCTGCTTCCGAGAAATACTCGTAGTCTGCCCTGAACACCTTCTCATCTGAAAGTAAACCACAAAACATACAACAAACAATAAGCCAACTTCAAGATCTTATTGAACGCAAAGCGAAAACTATTGAAACCTTTTGAATGAAAGGGCAATTTCTTCATTTTATAACAAGAAGGCGAGCCGAGAGGGCTTTGAATAGTTCTTTTTTTTATCTTACCTTAAGTGGGTGGAAAACATATGAAAGTCCAGTTAAAGATTGTTTAAGATATTCGCTTCAATTTTTATACTTCGTTAGACGTATTCGACCAAATGACTAAAAAAATAAATAAAGGAGAAGCTGTCGATGATAAAGTCACATTTAAAAAATAGTCGCATCTTTATTGTCACGGCATATATTTTACGATAACGTACAAAACGTTGAATACTTTCTTGTATGGGAATTACCCATAACATTTGATCTTTCTTATAACTATATTTTTTGACATTCACCATAATAATACATAATCAGTAAAAATGTTAGCCGGCTACTTACTACTATTTAGACGATACAGACATTTAAAAGTAGGATGGATTTACAGTCTTAGAGCTATAGTGAATCAATGATGGAACAGTGATAGCATGTACGGACTCCAAGTCGATTGACGTGAGTGCGAATCCCTGCAATGAGCACTGAGCTTTCGCTGAAGGAAAATATCGTGATGAAACCATGGCATGGTGGTAGGATATTTTCTAATGCCCTTAAGTTGAAGATATATCGCCAAGCACCAATAGGTGTGTTCCGGCAGCTGCACTTGAGTCACTCTTCCACTAGGCTTAGCGTGTTACCATCTTGGGCCAACCCGCCACGACCGCTTCTGCGGCAACTCAAGCCTAGGTCCGATCCATCGGCATGGAGCCCTTGAGTCAAGCAGCCGTTCGCACGATACAGTGACTCTACATTCACTAGCTTTCACAGCCATACATGACACTGCATTATACACACATGCACAACACACAGGTACATAGGTTCTGTAAGGGACCTTTTTTTTTTCTCTTTTTGCCTAGTTAGATTAGACAAAAAATTTCAGACCACTAAATACACATACACTTGTTCCTTCCCTCCTCCCAGGGGGCAGAAAAAAAACTTGGGCCATATCGTCACTTAAGCTCAGGTGAGATTGTGGCCACAACGATTACCCTATAACGTTCCTACAAAGTTCCCAAATGGAATCTGTTAATGTTTACTCGATAACACGTAAATACTGGTGCTCGTGTAACCGTACGACCGGTCAGACCGGTTTTACATCTAATGCTCTCAAATTAAATGAAGTGTTTACAACTTACAACTTTTTGGTAATTTGAAGAAGAAGCGAAGAATATTAGAAGCTAAACTTACGTGGTTTTAAATGCAGTTGCAACAGAGCAATAGGTTTTACACGACCACACCTTTTTTGTAAACAACTTTTAATGGGAGAAATCATGGATAAAAGTATATATTTAAGGTGTAGTACAAAGTAGTCTTGAGATTTCAGTAAATAACCGAAAATGATAAAAGTACACGGATGTTTTCCTTATTTGGTCAATCTTCATCCATTTTATTCATAGGTGTAGAATTAATAAGCTTGAGAATTAAGAAAATGACCAAAGTGAAAAAGTATAATTATATCCCTGGTATTAAAAATATTCATTGTACAAACTCGGAATGTATAAGATTTATATATTTTACTAGCTGTGCGCGGCTTCGTTCACGTGGACTCCTAAAAATCATTTTTTATTTTTTGCGTGGTACCCTAATTATTTTTCTAAAATAAAAGTACCCTAAGTTATTCCTTGTAACATCAGCTATCTAACACATTAACATGGGTTCAACCGTTTCGGAGATTACCCGGAACGAAACAGACAAAAATTAAAAAAATGGGTTTTGTTATAAGTTCCGTATATATTTTCATATGCGTTTAGGAAAAACCTGTTATTTTTGATATTACAAACAGACACTTCAGTTTTATTATATGTATAGAGATTAGAATGAGATTACGAGTACTTGTTTTACGAAATCGGAGTGATTTCTCTTTGTAAACACTAGTTAGTGCCCGTTACGTTACGTTCAGTTTACACACGGACAGACGGATAAAATAAAGCTTACATTTATGTACAAAACCAACACGGAAATTATGTCGAAATAAATAAATAAAAAATCTATTTCCTCTTAAAATGTGAAGTCATGACGTTTTCGTTTATCAATTTTGTACGAATATTCTTCTTGTAGCACTGACGGATTTTCCTTAAGGCCAACTAGGCACGGGGCCTAGGGCGGCCAGATATTAAGGGCGGCTAATCGTGACAAAAAATATACTACTTAATATGTTGAAAATAAATAATAGTACACTAAAGCATAATATAGTGTTAAGACTCCAGACACGGATAAAATTACAATGTTGACATCGTAAAACTGCATTACTTTATTACCATCAAATTAGAAATGTTTTAAAATTTAAGTAAATTCATTTTATATATACGTCACAGTAAACTTTGAGCTGAGAAGGGGGCGGCTGGTACTACATGGCTTAGAGCGGCCAAGACTGCTAGTTCACTTCTGTCTTGTAGCATAATAAAATGATGCATAATAAATATTCAATGAATAATATTTTATCCATATACTGTAACTATACTTCTGTATATATTGTAACCCACCTTTACATTTAGTGGCGCCAGCCACAAACACAATACAACACGCGAAATACACTGCTCTCATCTTCAAGACGCTAACCCGACTAGCAAGTTGAAATCGAACTTTATACAATATAAACTCGGATATACATAATTACCACAGAAAAATGTAAACAGCTAAAGGTATTACTAATATTTATTGTTTACTTTAAAAACGGATCATTTAGAAATAAGCAAAATATTTTAAAACGAAAGCCGATTGAATGTTCGCTATTTGACCGTGTACGGTGTAACGAGATAGAATGATGGAGGTATATGAAAATTGTTAATTTCTTTCTTCAGTTCATTTATTAACTATGTATGTGAATAAAGCGATAATCATAACATAGTATAAATACGTAGATTTCTTCCACAGCTATAAAGTCCAAGTCCGGTGAAGCTGTAAAAGCCGTTCGAGGCTCCTGGGCCCTTATGGGTAACAGTATAGTCAGATAGAAAAAAAAAACCACAGCTATAAAATCTAACTAAATATATTTTTAAAGTTATGGTCCCGACATCGCTATCAGTGATAATAATGCAAATTCATTTTACTGACTTTTGTTAAATGGGTAAAAATAATTTAGCCGTGTATAAATAAACATTATAGTCAAATTAAAATAATGTTTAATATTGTTCAATAAGTATTTAAATTGATAAATTTTAATGAAATTATTTTAATTTGATTTGATATATTATATCGTTTGATTATTTTTATACAATTAAATAAATAAGTCAGTTAAATATTAATTTACATTATTATCATTGAATGCTAACTTTATCATGTTGATGGCACGCAGGATTAAACATTTTGGAATTATTTTTATTTTGTTACGTCATAGAAGCATAACTTGTTACGTGCGTACACGCTTACACGCTTTTTTACAATAAAAATATATTTTTCTTATATACACTATTCTTAATTCAAATTAAAAAAAAAAATACTGTGTATTCTCAGTTCACTGTCGCGGATACGATCTGACGCTTGCCAGGTGCTTGGTCGCTACCGCGACCGGCTCGCGCTATTATGATAGGATTAAACATTCACCGGCGTAAGTCCGATACTAAAAGATTAATTTAGAACTTACGCCATAAAAATTGGTAATTGTCGACATCCACCAATTTCGGACATTTACACTATACTATAAAGCTTGAACGTTCGGTGAACCTTCTTTTTTATTTTTCTGTTCTCATCATTATGCGCTTTTTTATCCTAACACTCGGCGGTTACATGAGGAAAAATAAACTGATAATATATTCTTATGGTATTCAGAGTGTGTATATGTATGTTCGCATATTTGGATTTAACTAAAAATGGGCTTCACAGGTTTTAGGAAATACTTTTAAATACCATAAATTGAAATGAGTGAAATTATAAATAAGAGACAAGAGTAGGGGGGATTGTACATTTATAGCTCACCAATCGCAGAAGAGTACGGGAGGGTCTTTTTTTGGTACAAGGGAGGCCAAACCTAAAAAAAAAGTTTGGTGTCTAAATGGGGGTTTTCGACCACGCCCGATCGATTGCCGTCATCCGATTTGTGATAGGACATAATGACATCTAATCTAATTTCTAAAGACATCATTAACCTTTAACTCGTGCGATAATAATAACAATGAGCTCGCTTCCTTGCATCGTTTCCTTAATGAGGTAATTACTAATTACTTCTTGTTTTTTAAAATAGTAAACTGTTTCCAAATCTTATTAAATGACTTTATTGTATAAATATGTCTTAAATAAATGCGATAATATTATACCATTATCTATCGTATTACTGTTAAACAATACTATTTCCTTACATGTCTACAATTTTCAAGGGTAAAATTATTGAGAGGTAGGGCACAGAGAATTTTTTTTGGAGATTTCTCTCTACTTGGAGCAGCCCAACTGGTGGAATACCTCCACCCTACAGAAGATCGCAGCCAAATGACCTAGTGTTGTGTTCCTGCGGTGAGTAGGGTTTCCAGAGCTCCTTGGGGAAATGGGGTACAAGGTCGCAAACACGCTAGTGATACTTATAGCGTCCATAGGCTACGGTAATCGCTTACCATCAGGCAGACCGTATTCTTGCTTTCTGATGCCCGACTGGCTAGCTACCATCCTCAAGTTGAAAATCTGTCGCCAAGCACCAATAGGTGTGTTCCGGGAGCTGCACTTGAGAGCCTGTCTTCCACTAGGTTTAGCGTGTTATCATCTTAGATCATATCGTCACCTAACATCAGGTGAGATTGTGGCCACTACGCCAGACCTATAACGATAAAAAAAAACCATCTCACATGCTGTTAAGCGACGATGTACTTGAAGTGGTAGGATTTTATACTAGGATTGGATCGCGGCCACTTATATCAGTTGTAATACCAGGTATAGAGGCACGTTTAAGTTGCATTTCAGTTCAGCCGGTGTACGAATATATTTAGTAATCTAGCGGGATGATAGAAATCTGTATCGGGCTGGTTCTTGACCACCAAACACATATTGATAACCCGTCACAGTGACTTTCTTATTGCTTGCAGGCGAGGCATGAAAGCGAAAAGCCACAATTATATCGCAACTAAATAACCTTGTATTCCTGTGGTGAGTAGGGTATCCACAACTCCTTAGGAAAAGGGGTTCAAAGAGAGGTGGGGCACAGAGAATTTTCTTCGGAGATTTCTCTCTACTTGGGGCAGCTCGACTGGTGGAATACGTCCACCCTACAAAAGATCGCAGGCAAATGACCTAGTGTTGTGTTTCTGCGCTGAGTAGCGTTTCGAGAGCTCCTATGGGTAGGGGGCTTCGGGTCGGCAACGCGCTTGTGATATCTAGGGTATGCTTGTGATATCAGGCGTTCATAGGCTACGGTAGCCGCTTACCATCAGGTGGGCCGTATGCCTGTTTGCCAACCTTGTAGTATAAAAACAAAAAAATATGAACAAAAGCTTACATAGTGAATTACAATATTTTGCTATACCTAAATATAGATGGAATCTTATCAGGACCAGCACCTTTACGAATATTCAGTCTTTTTAAATATCTCAGTATATTTAAGTAGAGGTTTTTTTTGTAAAAATGATTAGAATTGAGTTGCTATTGAACAAAAACTTACGTCTAAAATCGGTAAATAACACGCTTATATTAGCAACAATGTAATCAAATTTTAGAAGTCAATTTTAAACTACCTTTAATTGTCGTATCGAAATTAAACTTTGTATGTATATGTAGTTCGAATGACAACATTATAATTTGGTATCTTGAAGCTGATCTGATAATGGAACCAGGAGGTGGATAGTGGAACATTTCAGTGGCCACTAGTAAACCCCTCGAGTTTGGGCTCATATGTTTTGTTTTGACAAGTCCAATAGATTGGGCTTGGTAACGAGGGTCTGGTGATTGAGCCAGGAGGTGGATCGTGGAACACTCCAGTGGCTACTAATAAACCCCTCGAGTTTAAGCTCATATGCTTTGTTTTGACAATTCAAATAGATTGGGCTTCGTCACGAGACTTTATTATTAGTGCGTAGTTACAAGCGTGTTTTTTAAACTATGTAAACTTATACCTCGTTAGCTAAGTGATAATTGAACTAGTGTTTTTGATCGTATCTTCATTGAATGCAGACCGAGTACCCATTGTAACTACAGGTTAGTCTTTGTTGATTTTTGGAAAGATAATGAAACAATTAATAATGATAATGTTAATTTAATTAAACTAATAATTATTTTGTCCGAAACGAATATCGATTGTTGATTTGCGCAGTGAGTCCGGATGCTTCTCACAAATAAACGCTAAATTGTTGAAACAGCCGGTGTCGTCCAAAAGACCGCTACGGAACATACTACCGCATCTCTGCGGTTTTTCTTCGTGATAGTGAGTTGGCTGACCATCCGCCCATTTATCATATCCAGCTTGTTTTAATGATTCACCTGGAAATGAAATCAGTATAATTATGTATATTTCTATATAGCTGATTTATGTTGAATAAAGTGTTTGGATTGCGACAGTGATAAAGACAAAAGCAAAAGCCTGAAAACAATGGAGACCGTTAAAACAAAGATCTATCGCAAACTGCCGACGGTATATTGGATGGCGTATACCATGACCAAAATAACTCTGTACCAATAAAAGGACTCGTTACAAAATGCGATGGACTTAAGCGAACTAAACTGTCAGGGTTTTCACTACACAGTATTAAATGTTTCTTCTACCGACTCTTATAATTAATATTAAGGTAACACATCTCACCGTGTAAAGTTCCGAAGAAGTTACTGTCATGCCAGTTATAAAATCCTAAGTGGATTCCATCTGAGAAGCACGCGTTGACAGTCTTAGAAGGATTCTGATTGAATATTTCCTTTAAGACTTCTGCCTCTAGGTCACTATTGATGATAGCCAAATGGCCGCCCTCCGCTGTACAAATACCAGCTGCGACCCAGTAAGGTTTTCCTAAGCGATAGAATTTGTAACACTTGTTTGTTCTTACATCCAGTTTGTATTCTGCAACAATTGATATTTAATACTATGTATTAAAACAATAAGTAGGTACTTTTATTACTTTAACCAACTACAATTACATTTATTACAATTCTTATTTTGTGCCATCAGTAAACTAAATGTTTATACTCAAGATGTTGTCCGACATAGTCTTCCTCTAGTTCTTTCTATTTAACTCTATTTTGACCTGTTTTATTAATATATTCCCATTTTTGGTTTGCTCTTCCCTTTTGACTCATCCATTGGTCAAATATCATTCTGCAACCTATTAAATGTAATATTGTCTTAAAAAAATCGTAAGTACCAAAATTAAGCACCATATTAATTGTAAACTATTTATACACGTATACAATTTAAGGTGATCACAGGCTGACTTCATTCGGCTGGTTTATGGCTGCAATTGGACACACCATAATTTGCTAGGTAATTTTTATCACTTGTAACGTTATATTTTGCCTCATATCCTCTGCTTATTAGCATGTTTATTATGTCCTGGTATTGTTCTTTCATTGTTTACATATTTAGTATTCATAAACATTTCTCGCTATTATAACATTTTTAAATATTTATTGAGATACGTTAATAGATGAGAAAGATTAGATTTGGTTATGTTACCTTTATCAATAGTTCCACATTCGGTCAGAACCATATCATATGAGTGTTTTCTATAGCATATGTAAGGGAAGGGTCGACTGCAGTCCACATCCTCTACTAATCCTTCACCGTGATATACGATGCATTTCTCGTTATTATTTTGATTGTCCGGGTTACCAGGCCTCCACCTGTGTGGAATCTCCGAAAAGGGTATACCTGGAAAGTAAATATAAAGAAAATAATAATAATACGCTGGCTTACTTGAGACAAGTTATTAGGTTTTTATACATAAGCAATTTTAACCTCCGCGTATATTTCAGATATTAATGTTTTTTCTTTGTTAAGAAATTAGTTATTGGCAGTTTATTGTACCTTACAATAATGGCTATAAGTGAAGATAATCCATCTAAAGTCAAAGTTGGCGTGCTGTTTGCTCATAAATTGAGAAAACCACTATAGGTAACTAGATATATTCACATAAAGGTAACCACTAACATATTGATAGAAAATAATAAGCAAGACGGTAAACATTTATTTTCAGGGAATACTGTTTAAAATACATAACCTAATACTACATGTACCTAATACTAGTGCACCTGACAGACGTTGTTCTGCCCGATCGTTAGATTGCCTACAATTTAAAAAAAAAACGTACAGCTTGATCGCAGCGCCACCTTCCGGGTTAAATTGCGAATCTAAGCCATCCACGGACTCATAAAACACACACAAAAAAATCATCAAAATCAGTTCAGCCGTTTTAGAGGAGTTCAGTCACATTCACACTTACAGAAGAATTATACATATAAAGATTCTCATTTTATAAATTCGTGATGGTAGTTATATAAAAAATACAAGAGTGTCGTAATCTGTGCTAGTAAGCTAATAAATAGCAGTGGTATGAAATATAATTAGATAAGTGAATTTTAACTAATGAATGTTAACTCCGAATACTTGTTAGACTAATTAAAAGGTTTAATTAAACAATCTAGGAAACGCGTTCAAAATTACCATCCAATGAATTGAAGTCACCAACGGTCACGGTGGCGTGTATCCCTGTGTACACAACCACTTGGTGTTTTGCGGCCAAGCTTCTTATCACAGCAGTAAGGCCATAGTTAACAGGGGACGCTAACATCGCGCCTGGAACAGAAATTGCATATTCTGTGAATATGAAACATTTGTTTGATAAAATAACAATTAAAAACGAATGATTAATTATAGTAAATTCATATGTTTTATATTGTTTATAGTAAACATGGCAAAATAACATCACTCTACCGGACGGTAAAAACAGTATAATCCAAAAACAACGGTGACCACCGATAGATCGGTAACCTATCGCCTGTTGTCGCTTTCATGTTAGTCTGCAAGCCTTTCGACCTTTGGCAGCTGAATACACACCGACTGATTCCGAAACATGACATACGAAAAGAGAGACCGATCATTAGGTTATCTCTCAGACATGTAATGCCGTACTTTAAAATTTAAAAAAACGCTGTGATATTTTTTACGTTATATAACGCGTGATAATTCACTTCCAGTTATATCTTCCATGTGCTATGGTAGATTACAAGTAAAATAAATTCTAACATTCACAAAGTTATTTCAGGTTTATAAACTTCAAGTTAATTAAAACTGGTGTTGAGAATATGCGGAGTGGAGAGGAGTGGAGTTATGCAAATTTTGATCAATAAAATTACATAGAAATCTAAGCTCCGCACTACTCCGCTTCAATTACTCCGCATTACTCCCTCGCACTGCCTAGCTTACTCGCTCCACGACTATACAAACAGTTTATAACTCCTAGCAGGTGGCGTGTATCAATTACTTAATATTATATTATTATATTATAATATTATAATTACTGTTTTATCTCATTTTCACTTGTAGCTTTGCCGTCACACGAAGAAATTCTGCAAATTAAAATGTAACTTGGCCCTCGTGGCCTCGTTATTTCACGGTCTTGCGATTTTTAACATGTGATTTATACTTATATATTTAAATAACGTGCCACATGAACTATTTTATTAATAGTTATAATTGAAATATTCTATGTCTAGCAATACACAGACACAGTCTATTGTACCTGACTGATATTTATAAACAAAGATAACAAAAAGTTCAGTCGATTAACCTTCAAAAGCGCATCGCAGTCTCGCCTCTTGCCATTCGAGTGGCATTTCATGTAGCTTGAACCAGCCATCAGCTTCTGAGAAGTACTGGTAGTCGACCCTGAACTCTTTCTCCTCTGAAATAAAACACATAACCTAAGGATATTACAAACCGACACTGTATAATTGTAGTTACTTAACTTACAATTTTCGGTGAAACATACCGTGAAATATGCTGTATTGAAAAGAGGCAAATGAAAAGCCGAAGATAATGAAGGTTGAAAATTCTATTAGTACCTACTTATTAATAAAGTATATTTTTAAATCAACGTAAACAGGAGAAACAATTTAATTATGAATGTTCCTATAGAGCTAAATTCCGTTTTGATGAAGTTAAATACATATAGCACGTCACAAACAAAAGGGTATTTATCTTCAAAGACCATGTTTGTGTAATCGCGTTTTGAAAATTTGAAAATTCAGTGCTGTATAATTAAAGGTTCAAATGCCCTAATTTATACATATATTTAAAGGTACATTCTCCTAGTTTATGTTGAGTGTATCAGTGGTAGTTTTAGTTTTATTATGACTTTTATACGACTAGGTGAAGATGATACTTTTTAAGCAGTTCAAATCGTTCAAATATATCACTTATGACCGTCTAGCCCAACAGTAATTTTAGAATACGAAGTAGTAATTAATAATGATACCATATTAAAAAATACATAATATTATTTTTTGCTGACTATTTAATATTATAAAATAAGTAATTGGTACTAAAAAATATTTATTATAAATAAAGTATCAAAATCAGTAATAACAATTAAATATGAAATGTTTTTCTTTAATAAAGCTTTATTCCATATCTAACAGATAATTTACAAATGAGAAGTAGTATTAGTATTATTAGTTATGGTAAAACTTTTATTCTTAATTAACTGATTTTGATTGTGTTACGATCCCTTTGGGAAAAAGCCTGCTCCTCTGCCATTTTTCTTCATCTTGTGTAATAATAGGTCTTTGAAATCGAAATTGCCGTTCGGCAGTACTGGCCATTTCAAATCAAAATACATATACTCATACCTCATACCTCATACTGCACAACAGACGGTCTTCAAGTTGCAAGAACTGGAATTGGAAGTTCTCCGTCATCCGCCCTACCCACCAGACCTTGCGCCTACAGACTACTACTTTTTCCAGAATTTGGATAACTCCTTGGCGGGAAAAAAATTCAATACCCGAGAGGCAGTACAAAATGCCTTTGAAGAATTTGTTGCCTCCCGTCTAGCTGATTTCTTTAAGAAGGGCATCAATAAACTGCCACTGCGCTGGCAAAAATGCATTGATTGCATGGGTGATTACTTCGATTAATACAAATAAAAAATACATGAAAAAACATCGTTTAAATTTTTTCATACAAAACGGCAATTTCATAGGTCTTTACCTAATATTCATCCACATTGTCCCAGCTATTTTAATTATATTATCAGCCCACCGTTTTCGTGGTCTACCATTGTTTCTTTTACCTGTAGGTCCTGGCCATCTTATTACTACCGTCGTCTATCTCTTTTCTTTGTACCTTGAATAGTGTCCTGCCCATTTTCATTTTAGACTTGTTGAAGAGCATCTGTATTCCTTGTCTCTTCGTTTCTGGTTTTATGAATTTTCCCTAGTTTTAATATACTTCTTTAAATTTGCTAATAATGCTTATAATTTGCTTAGGGAATTTAACTATTTCATTAATTTTAAAATCGATTAATGGATTGTTGTTTATTACTCGTATACCTGAAATAATTTTCCAGTGCCAACATTTCAGAAATCATCCTGTTTTTTAATCCTCTTAGGTGATGAATGTAGAAAAATCATTTGTTTAGTGCTTATCTATGTTATATAAGGAACTTCTATGCAAAACTTCTTCTAGACTCATCAGCTTAAATTATACTTACATTGTCTATCAGCCAAGCCTTAAGTATTTATTAAGTGAACAAGCTGTGCTCCACAGTTTCAACCATGTTAATTATATTCGACCAACTCATCAACCGCCACCAACTAACCCGTGTAGCATAAAAGTTGTTCTAACTTACGTACTTGCCTAGAATTTGCTAAATTTATTGAAGTTCATTGATCCTAGGCTTCTCCTTAGAGTCATAGCGTGAAGATACATTAAGCTATAATCTTTCTCAATAAAAATGCCATAAAACGAAGAAACAATTTTTCAAATGCGACTGGCAGTCACATAGATTAGACAGTTAAAAAAAAAAACAAAAACAATAAGTTGAGCTTTATAATATTAGTATAGATTGAACACATGGAAACATGGAACACTAGCAAAACAAAAAAAAAAACGAAATCTGACGTGCGAACGTGCAACCAGTTAGACTGGTTACATCTACATGTTCAGATGTTCAAATATTATTAATTCTATTAAGACTAGCGTTCACAACCATTTCTAAGTAAGTCAATAGTGCCGCTGATTAATATTACAAGGTAATCTACGGCAGCGTTTGAGATATAGTATTGGAGGAGCATGGAGAACATCAGTTGGACAGAAACAAACGAGGAAATGTTAAGAATTATTGACCAGGAAATAAAGATCAGTTTTTTTTATCGTTATAGATTTGATGAAGTGACGATGTGGCCTAAGATGATAACAAGGTAATCCTAGTGGAAGACAGGCTCGGCATCTGCCGGAACACACCTATTAGTACATGGCGGCAGATTTTCAACTTGAGGGTGGTAGCTAGCCAGGCAGGCATTAGAAAAAGCCCTACCACCATGCTATGGTTTCTTCACGACGTTTTCCTTCACCGAAAACTCAGGCTCATTGTAGGGATACGAACTCACGTCAATCGACGAGAAGTCGTACACGCTACCACTGAGCCATCATTGTTTCAACGTTATAGTATCTGTTTAATATTTTGTATGTTTCGATAAGGTTACACCTCTTTTTCTTCGTTCTTCTAATATAGTTTAAGTTTAATTGAAAAAGACGCTTCTTCTCGATCATGCTTCTCGAGCATCTCTAATCTCTATAATTATCTTCCTTAAAGTATGGACAGCATTTAAGCCGGTTTCCAGAGATCGTAGCAGTTTTTCTTTATAAACACTAATTAGTACTCGCTAAGTATGATGCCACAAAGAAAACAGTTTAAAACACTGCTCTCATGGGAGTCAAAATTAAAACGGAAATTCCGTTGAAAGAAAAAGAAACATAGTCAAGTATTTCCTCCTAAAAATCGACTTATATTTTCGTTTTTAAAATTTGTGTACATTTTCTATTCGTAGTGAGGTGATTTGAGCTTCAAACAAAGATTTTTATATAATCATTCTCTATACCTTGGCAGTTGATGGTAGATGCTAGCACAACACAATACACGAAATATATTGGTCTCATCTCGGAGACGCGAACTCGACTGGCAAGCTCAGGTCCAACTTTTTACAAAATAAACTCGGATATTTTGCCACAAAAAAATATAAACAGCTATGTACTTATCATATTTATTACGTACACCACTGATACTGTTAGTAAGAAATGGTATAGAAATACGTTTAGAAACTGTCTGGCCGTGGATTTGGATTTGTCGATTGGTCAAATTGTAGATTTCCTTATTCACTTAATTTATTTTCTGTTTACACAGATGAACCATAATAAAGTACGAATTAGCAGATTACCAAAACTATTATTTTGCTTTATTTGAACACCTGAGTACGTTCTTTTCTTCTCTGTTTTTCTACGAATTTGGTTTCTACTGTGAGCTTAATGGAATAATTGATTTTAGTTGCAAATATATGATTTCGCTGCATAACACTTAGTGTAGTAAGTATTATCAAGTGCGATGGCTGTTGTCTGTCTCTATGTGGTCTCTGTGTGTGTGTGTAGTGGTTTCTGTTGAATCTTTTTGTATACTTTTCCTATTTTGGTCCCGCGACGCGGCACTGCTTATTATTATGTCAATGCTCTGCGGTAACATATCAAAAAAATAAATTGATACTTGTATTTTATTAACTTAAAACTATTGCTAAATCCATTTAAACAATTGGTAAATCAATATTTGAGATTAGAAAATATAAGTAGCTTACTGGACGTTGTGGTCTATTCGCCATTATCGTGTACGTACATGGTGCGTTTGTCTTATATAAAGTACTCTTACATACATGCTACATAAGTACTTTCAACAATAATCACTTTAGAGCATTATGGAATACCTACATTAACATAATTCTTAGCGATAGATTTCAACCTGTGGGTCAAGCGTGAAAAGCATTAGTAAAATCCCTAAGCATACTTTTTTTTCTTAACACTAAGCTCCATTGTAATAAGGTTCAAATTCGCATGTATACTCGAACTTTGTGTCGGTTTGATTATAAAAGTTAAAGGATCCATGATAGGAAATGGATGTCGGAAGATAATTAGCCTCTGTTAACTTGTGTTTGGCCTTAGTTACTTAATAATTTCTATCTAAACTAATATTATAAAGAGGAAAGATTTGATTGTTTGTTTGCATTGAATACCTAGGCTCTGACACTAATGGACCGATTTGAAAAATTATTTCATCATTAGAATCCTACATTACCCCTGGTGAACATAGGCGATAGAATAAAAAGTTAGGGATCCGTATGAAAATTTATAATTTTTGATTTTTTTGTTAAATACCCGTGCAAAGCCGGGGCGGTCCGCTAGTCATCATCATCATTATTTCAGCCAAAAGACGTCCACTGCTGGACATAAGCCTCCCCCAAAGATCGCCACAACGACCGGTCCTGTGCTTCCCGCAACCTTTACCAGGTCGTCGGACCACCTTGTGGCGGGTCTGTCCACGCTACGTCTTCCGGTACGTGGCCGCCACTCGAGAACTCTTTGACGCCATAAGTGCTAGTACATAAATAAAAAGGAAATGCTGTTCCTTGGTAAGCACATCACTTGAGAACAGACGGACCGATTTAGCTAATTTTTTTAATGTTAGGAATATTCTGAATAAGGTTTTTAGGGAAAGAAAAAATTAAAAAATAACTCATAGTATAAATATTTTTAAAAAGCCAAATTGTTTTTTTCTATCAGAATTTTTAAGGATTATCAAGATTGTATTCACTATTTCAACGATCAATATCCATAATTCTTCTTTCTTCTTGGGTTTGGAAAATTGCTCAGAACAAAAAAGTGATAGGTGGCGCTGTGGTCGAATTACGGAAGGGCAGAACAACGTCTGCCGGGCCAGATAGTCTAAAATAAAAACTAATAGTGACCGTTGAGAAATTAATATACACCGACAGTCACTGTTATCTTCAAAGCCTACAAACATTACGTCGAAAGCCTCTTGTTTAGGTACTCAATTTACGCTACCTAATACCAAAACGAAAGCGTCTGTGTGAAGTGAGTTAGCTGTTGTGTTTTTACTGCGGTTGTACTTTGTTTTTATAAAATGTTTTTCCTTATTTACGAAACGGTGCGATATGGCTAGTTCAATGCCTTGTGGTAACAAATAATAATTGTTATAATTATGAACTTTGAAGTACCATTATTCTAGATTAGCTGTCTATAAAAATACTATAGAAGGAAAAATACTAGTTATAAATGGTATTTTTTATGGTCCTATAACATCTGTATAAAATTACAGTTAACTTTTTTTTATCGTTATAGGTTTAGTGTTGTGTCCACAATCTCAACTGATCTTGGCCCAATATGGTAACACGCTAAACCTAGTGGAAGACTGGCTCTCAAGTGCAGCTGCCGGAACACACCTATTGTTGCTTGTCGACAGATTTTCTACTTGAGGGTGGTAGCTAGCCAGGCGGACATTAGAAAAAGCCCTACCACCATGCTGTGGTTTCATGACGATGTTTTCCTAGTTATCTATACATATTATAAAACTCAACGTCTCTGTGTCTGTCTGTCCGTTTATGTTCTTTTCACGAGAAAACCATTAATCCGATTTACTTGGTTTTTCCTTTAATTCATTGATAAGTTATCTGGCCAGGTTATAGGATATATTTTGTTACATAAAGTAATATACGAAATAAGCAGTAACAATAATGGTTGCATTAAACGGCTTTCGCTGATTAAACCACACGAGATATATCAAAGTGCACCCCCGAGTGCGTATTTTCTTTGTTACGCACGCGTGCCCTTTGTTCTGTGATTTGAGTGTATGTATGCACACATATTTTTTGTATTTTAATTTCTTTCTCTGTCCTTCACATCGGCTTCTTCACAGTTTGTCAGAAGTATCATTAAATAATTGAACAAATTTTAACCAGAAAAATAATTTTATTTAATTAACACATATCAATTGAAGCGTATATCAATTATGGGTTTACGCAATGTGTCCTGGTGCTTTTCACAGATAAACGCTAAATTGTCTTCGCAGTTTGTGTCTTCCAGGTGTGCATTCCGGAACATACCGCCACATCGCTGAGGGCGACCATTGTGGTAGTGAGTTGGCTGACCATCCGCCCATACTTCATAACCCGCCTGTTTTAATGACTGGCCTGGAAATTAAAACAACTTAATAACTTATACTCTTGAAAAACTGATAGTATGTATCGTTTCCTATGCACCTATAAGTGTGTTCCGGCAGCTGCACTTGAGAGCCAGTCTACTACTAGACTTAGCGTCCAACCATATTCGGCCACATCGTCATTTAAAATCAGGTGAGATTGTGGCCACAACGCCATAAACAGCGGTGACTGTTATAAGATTAGGATTTATGGAAAGCTACCCGGAATATTCCAGGAGAAAAATGTATCTCTGTAGCTTTACTGTTAAATACGTGCCTAAACAACTCAATATATGAAGGTTTTCAATATGTGTACAGTGGTTCGGACCTAACGATGATGGCTCTGTGGTAGCGTCCACTTCTATCGACATAGGTTCATATCTTACAATGAGCCTGAACTTTCGGTGAAGGAAAACTACATTAAATCGTAGCATGATGGTAGGACATTTTCTAATGTCTAGCTACCAACTAGACTAGCTAGCTAGATAGTTAACTAGCTATCAACCTCAAGTTGCAAATATATTATGTCGTCAAGCACCTTTAGGTGTGTTCCGGTAGCTGCCCTTGAGAGCCAATCTCTCTAGACCTAGCGTGTAACTTATAGTGAGGTTGGGATCAACACGCTAAAGATATTAAGTATTTTAAAAGATCTACCAAAGCACCTAATTTATATTAGTGTAATGTGACTCACCGTCTAAAGTTCCGAAGAAGTTACTATCATGCCAATTATAAAATCCTAGTCGGATTGCGTCGTGGAAGGACACAGCGAGAGTCTGAGCAGGATTCTGAGCGAAAAGTTCTTTCAAAACCTCCGCTTCTAGTTCGCTGTTGATGATAGCCAGGTGACCGCCCTCCGCTGTGCAAACTCCCGCCGCGATCCAATAAGGCCTCCCGAACCGATGAAATTTGTAACATTTGTTTGTTCTCGCATCTAATTTGTATTCTGAAATCACGATTTGTATATTAATGACCATCACATCACATCCTTTTTTTATTGGGCAGAAAGTTAAGTGCCATCTTGCCGTGATGAAGTGTTATTATACGCTTTTATAACTAATTATGGACCATTCATTATCATTTTCAGCATGTACCAAATTACTGCTAGACATGGGCTGCTCAATGCTGGCTAGGGGACTGGATCATCTAATATTCATATCTTAAATGACCGAGCGCTGATATACTTTTATAAATATATAAAATATAGATAAAATACTTTTCTTCTCCACTAACCGGCCCATAATTACAACAAATAAATACCACACAGTATTTACTTGATAGACCACAGCAAATTAGAACAGGACAGAAGAGTCGCACCAAATAGCATAACTGCTTGTAAGTAATAAATCAAAACTTTGCGTGTTATGATGTCTTCCATTGCAGCTATAAACACCGGAATAACACGCAGTCTTTATTTGGAATACATTTGATTTTTCGGTTCTAGGTAATTTAATACAATTGGTGCAAATTTTGAGCTTAACCTTTTGATTTTAATCTGTGTTTTCAATTAGCAATGTTTTGAACAGAAAAATATAAATATATATATTTGAAATTAGGTTCATATTTACTTCGGAGATACCCTAAATACGGACTACACATGTGTACATATGTTCCCTATAGCTCGTTCATCGTAAACCTATTTCACGGTCTACATCTCTATTCGTTTCAATATCACCCATTTTTGTATATTCAGTATTATAAACAGCTTTGAGATGTTTTAATTTATTAGAAGAATTTAGTCATGTTACCTTTATCAATAGTTCCACATTTGGTCATAACCATATCATTTGAGTGTTTTCTGTAGCAAATGTAAGGGAAGGGTCGACTGCAGTCCACATCCTCTACTAATCCTTCACCGTGATATACGATGCATTTCTCGTTATTATTTTGATTGTCTGGGTTACCAGGCCTCCACCTGTGTGGAATCTCCGAAAAGGGTATACCTGGCAAAATAAAAAGACATTTAGTTTTCTTCAAAATATTGAATTTATTGAAACTAATCAGGTTTTAATGCAGAACCAATTTTTAACATTCGCATATAGTTCAAACCTTACAATAATGGTGTTATTGATAGGTTTTTTTTAAACTCCATCAGGTCTTGCTTCCGCTTTTTTTTTATAAATTATTTCTTGATGTCTGGTGTTTGCTTTTAGAATTTTTGATGTATATTGCGTCTTATCAGCCTAAACAATAGTATAGCTTTCTTTGAGAAAATAATATATTCAGGAACGTCATAAATGAAGCATGCTGTGATGGCCTTAAATGTTAATGCTTATTTCTTAATTATAAATGAATTGTCGTGTATTGGCCACTGGCCATCCATTTTAATAAATAAATACAACCTGAAAACAGTATTGGCCGCTAAAGTTACACATAAACTGGGGGAAACTAACCATTATCGCTAACTATATTTACATTATAGTGGGTTTTGCCAAACCACAACGTGCAGAGTCATTACAAAAAATTTTCCTCTTGTGCTGAACTCGATACTTAAGCCTTAATTAATAAGTTATTACTGGATTTGTAAACAATTAGTCGAAAAACAGTTTGGATCAAAAACAATGTTAAAAATAACTTGGATGTAATGCAGAAAAGACGTGCACGTCATTGTTAAGATTGATTTCTCGCACAAAAATAATTGTATTAAAGAGTAAGCGAGATAGATATACTAAATGTATAAATATTTACAATAACTTTTTTGTAAGCATATACAAATTTTATTTAATTCTATCTTATTCTAATTCTATTTAGACTACCGATAATGATAATTCTTTTTGACAATGCCGCTGATTTGCTAGAAAAAATGCTTTAGCACATCAATCTCGCCAGTGTACGAACTAAATAATGTAGTATTGACACAATGCGTCAGCCAAATTCGGAACAGGCGACATCGGCTTGTGTGTATATTTACATAAACCATTTCGAGATACTTTTGACCTCTCCATAAATCAAAAACTATTCCAACTACGTACACACTTGTTACTATTAAGTTCACTATTAAGACTTGCCTAGTTAGAAATCCCATAGCAAAGAAAGTAACAAATAGATATAATATACATATACAAATATAAATAGTAAATTATTTCAAGAACTTACATTCCTACAGCTATAATTAAAAGAACTACTATGGAACTTGGCACCCGTTAGATCTAAGCTCTTCGGCTTCTATCGGTGACAACGACTACCCCGAACGTCGTTGACCGAACTTGGACCTTTTTCATATTTTTAATTTTTTTGTTGTGATAAAGTATTCATTCGTTCATTCAAAACAATATAAGTAATAAATTAAGTTCTGATTATATTTGAATTTTATAAAAATAATAATTGGAAGATCAGCTGTTAACTATTGGGCCCTGAGAGGTAATAGTCTACATTAAGGTTTACTTAAAAACCCTATAAAGCTTATTGTCACTCACCGTCCAATGAGTTGAAGTCGCCAGCAGCCAGGGTTGCGTGGATCCCCGTGTACACAACAATTTTTTTCTTAGCGGCCAAGCTCCTTATCACTGCAGTCAAGCCGTAGTTAGTGGGCGACGCTAACATCGCGCCTGGAACAGAAATTCCGTGATATAAAATATATTTATACAATTATGAATCTTAGTTATTGAAATGTTCGTATATAATTACTTCCAATGGCAAATCTGTCTCTTTGTAAGATCTTTTGTTTATTATTTTATAGGATTAGCGCTTGATTGAGGAAATACAATATTCAATTAATGTTAACTCGATTTACCTTCGTAAGCACATCGCAGCCTCGCCTCTTGCCATTCGAGTGGCATCTCGTGTACTTTAAACCAACCATCAGCTTCTGAGAAGTACTCGTAGTCCGCCCTGAACACCTTTTCTTCTGAAAGTAAATCAATTAATGACTCGTTATCCAATATTGTCATGCTATAATTATGATTTATTATGAAATGTTGAATCAAAAATGTTTTTAGAATGTACTAGCTTTTGTCTGCGACTTCGTTCCCGTTGTCTTCGAAATTAAACGACTCAAGTACCATCGTTTCTAAACTTGTTGTACCCAAGCCCGGTAAAGCTGTAAAAGCCGTAAAGGCTCCAGGGCCCCTCAGGCTAACAGTATAGTCAGTTCGAAAAAAAAAAAAAAACTTGTTGTACTGTACTAGCTGTGCAGGTGTGCGCACAGCAGCTCGCCAAGTTTCATCGCAATCGGATGTATGGCTTAGGAATGTATAGGGGAAATACAAACAAGCACAGAAATATCAGAAACAAATCTTAACTGGCAAAATATCAACGCAGAGCTTTAATAGATTTTTTATTTAATTCTTTGATTTAATTTATGACTGAGAGATGTACCAAGAAGAAGTTTATGAGTAGGTATAGACCGTTTAAGTGGATGTAAATAATTAATAAAATTTTGTATTGGACTCGCGTTTGATTTAAACCTAGAGACAAAGATAATTTATGGGGAGTTTTGGCGGGATTTATTATGTCAAGTAGTGTTTTATTTTATATTCATAAACTTGCTGTATTTAGCCCTATATTGTGTAAAAATTCCGGCATTTTACGAAATATAGTCATTAATATTAAGTTGGAATTTTGAAATATCACAAAAACTCCTTGAAAAGTTCTAACAAAGGGCCACCATTTTGCTAGAACAATGAAATACAAGAATATACTAACTTTATTATATGTAACAATTACCTACTTGATAATAATATAGGATAATATAGCATAACAATTAAACAACTTGTGGTATGTAAAATTACATATATGATTACTATAATTTATATATTATTATTTTTAGTCGTAAGTTCATAACTAATAGTTACTACATACCTATTTTAGTTTCATGTATATCAGAACCTTTATGTTAAATAATTAAAACAACGTGAACAAACTTATTAAATTTAAAAAAAATCACTTGATAATGGCAGTAAATAATCTTTTATACCTACGGAGGACTGGTTGCCAAGACAAGAGAAATAAAAATTTGTGCGTGGACCCTTCTCTATAAAAAAAATACTTGTTTTGATGTTTATAGACGCGACGTGACAAAAAAAATTGGGAAAATCCGTCATGTGTAACGGCTAAACTACCGAACGATTGAAATGTTTTTCGCTGAGACAATTTGAATTACAAAATAAATATATAAGGAAGATATATTGTAGTATTTCAAAATGTATTTTTTTTATTGAAGTATATATATATATATAAACATACGAATATGTATGTTCATATATATACATGAATCGTCTCCCGGCCATCTTGTCATATCGAGTCTGAAAAACTTCTTACCATTAAAATTTATTTTACGCTTATAAGAACGTGGCGCTTTGTTTACACCGACAAGATAAGGCGGGAAATACTTTTGAGACTTATGTCATGTAAATCTAATATTTTAAGTCTTTGCATAATAATTATTATCTACAGCTAACGAATGTTTTAATTGACAGAAATCAATAATTTCTCATTGTTTTATTATAGTTATTAGGAAATGTAAGGCACATGGGTAATACAACTTTCATACAAACCAGAGCCCACTAAGGGTAATTTCAATTAAATCAAATTGTACGGCAGGAAAACAAAATTAATATTTAAACGATTCAAATAAAATAATTAATAACACACTTCAAATTAAATAATTGCAAAAATGAGCAATAAAACAAATGTAATACTTGTAATTTATGCTTTAAAGCAGATAGAGAGATATAAATAAGATACATTCGATCAGCGATATCAGTCCACATATTCGAACCTCCTCCTCGCGTCGTTTTCCTCATTACTGAGGGTCGTGACTCCCCCGCTGCATCAGTTTCTCCCGCACGATTTCCCTCCATCTGCTGCGATCCTTAGCTTCATGAAGGGCATTGTGGAGGTTGATGTTCAGAGAAGATCGTACTTGGTCCGACCATCTAGTGGGATTACGTCCTCTGGAACGTTTACCATCTACCTTGCCTGTCACCATCAGCTGTTCAAGATTGTGACCCTCTTTACGAGCAATATGTCCGAAGAATTCCAGCACCCTACGAAGGCATATAGTGGAAAGTCTAGTTTTGACATTAAGCTCTCTCAGAATAGACACGTTGGTGCGAAAGGCGGTCCATGGAATCTGTAGCATTTTTCTCCAGCACCACATTTCAAAGGCGTCTATTCGGTCTCTGTCGGCCTTTTTCAGTGTCCAGGTCTCCGCTCCATAACTGAATATGGAGAAAACTAGCGAAGTCACCAATTTGGTTTTAGTTCTTCGCGTGATGTTACGGTCTCTCCATATCTTATGCAACTGGGACATTGCATTTTTGGCCATCCCTATACGTCTCCTTATCTCTTTAACAGTAATATTTAAAATAGTATCATCATCATCATCATCATGTCAGCCGAAAGACGTCCACTGCTGGACATAGGCCTCCCCCAAAGATCGCAACAACGACCGGTCCTGTGCTGCCCGCATCCAGCGGCTTCCCGCAACCTTTACCAGGTAGTCGGACCACCTTGTGGCGGGTCTGCCCACGCTGCGTCTTCCGGTACGTGGCCGCCACTCGAGAACTCTTTGACCCCATCGGCCATCTGTTCTACGAGATACGTGGCCCGCCCACTGCCACTTAAGTGTAGCTATTCTTCGGGCTATGTCGGTGACTTTGGTTCTCCTGCGGATCTCCTCATTTCTGATTCGATCACGTAGAGAAACTCCGAGCATAGCCCTCTCCATTGCCCTTTGAGTATAGTATAATAAGCAAAATAGTATACAAAATAAAATTAATAAAATACAAATAAATAAATGTTCATTATATAATAGGTACATACATATTATAATACCTATACACTTATTACTTATGTGTATATAAATATTTTTTTAGTACTATCAATTAATCTGTTGACTATTAATTATTTCGTAGTATGGAATATAAGTGAGGCGTGAGCACGTAGAGCGATCACAGCGAAAAAAAAATGCATTCGTGTGTTTCGCAGCTTAAGTAGTTTGTTAACTTGATGAGCTATAAAAGCTCATTCGCTCAAACTTGTGTTGTAATCAAAAAAATACCCCGTATTATGTGTATTAGAAATAAACTAGCGACAGTGTTATCCCAACTATGTACATATATATCCCAACAACATATGTATATGTAATACAGTAATATATCCATACATATTATTAAACTCAACGTCTCTCTGTCTGTCTGTTTGTCCATTTATGTTCTTTTCACGCAAAAACCACTTATCCGATCAACAATTTTTTTACTTCATAGTTATGTTTTACCTGGCCAGGTTATAGGATATATTTTGTAAGATAAAGTAACATATAAAATAAGCAGTGAAGATAATGGTAAATCAATGCGGAAAAAAAAACGTTCTTGGGGGTTTAATGACACGCTGAGTAAACCATAAGGGATATATGAAATAATGTTTATCGTAAATAGATATACAAAAAAATCTTCGACAGCAGAGGTCCATCTTTTTTTTAATACTGCAATGGTGGCAAACAGGCATACGGCCTGCCTGATTGTAAGCGGCTACCATAGCCTATGAAACCCTGCAATACCATAGGTATCACAAGCGCGTTGCGAACCTTGAACCCCCCTACCCCAAGGAGCTCTGGATACCCTACTCACTGCAGAAACACAAAACTAGGTCATTTGGCTGCGATCTTCTGTAGGGTGGAGATATTTCACCAGTCGGGCTGCCCCAAGTAGAGAGAAATCTCAAAAGAAATTTCTCTGTGCCCTACCTCTCTTTGAACCCACCCTTCCCCAAGGAGCTCTGGAAGCCCTACTCACCGCAGAAACACAACACTAGGTCATTTCGCTGCGATCTTCTGTAGGGTGGAGGGTATTCCACCAGTCGGGCTGCCCCAAGTAGAGAGAAATCTCAAAAGAAATTTCTCTGTTGCCTACCTCTCTTGAAAAGCTACTAATCATCACTCTTGAAAAGCTTGAATCTACTAAGCATCACCCACAATAAGCATTTTTGGAGTAGCACAATTCGCACTTGCGTTCGATCGACACCATTCTGTAGTCAACGCGAGTGGAGCCGCAGGCACAAATAGTTTTAGATATAAAAATTGTAATACACTGACAATTTAAACACTTAATGCACGTAGTAAAAATAATTAAAAAGTATAAAAACATTAATTAATTAAACATCGAAACATTAGATCGTAGCCCCTACGTCGTTCACAATGACAACACAATTAAATAAAGCTTAAGGCACAGAGTGCATGTTGCAAAGTCCTTAATCTCACAAGTATTTAGTCTCAAAAATATTGAATTATTCTAATCACACTAGCACTAAAAAAGTAATATGTTTTAACCATTAATTACATATACCTTTGCAATTAGTAGCAGCGGCTACTAGCACTAAGTAATACAGGAAATATAATGGTTTCATCTTAGTGATGCGAATGTGACTGGGGAGGAGCGGTCGAACAACTTACATAAAATATAAGTTCATATATAACCACAGTAAAATGTAAACAGCTACCTAACTGTCTTTTTATCGTAAATAGTTGTTTGATCAATATCACACGTGAAATGGTAACACGTGTAGAAAGAAAATATCACACGTGAAATGGTAACACGTGTACAAAGAAAATATCACACGTGAAATGGTAACACGTGTAGAAAGAGGATCCAATCTAAAACTACATCACAGACTTTAATTAAAACAATGATGTTTCACACAAATGTCGAAACGTGACATAATAACCTTATCAAAACGTATTCGCCCATTTATAACGTAAATTAAAGTTTTTATAATACTTTTATAGGTTAGCAATTGGCCACAAATTCGACTAATGTTAAGTGATGATGTTGCCCAAGAAGGAGGGAAGGAGGGTCGCCCTCCGTACTGCCCGTCCTCATACTGGCCCCTAGTGCTGCTTTATGACACGGGAAAGATGCTGGAGAGAATAGAGGCCTCCCGTGTCGAGTGTACAAATGTGTGGAGTAATTTTGGTTTTTTCTTAAAATATATCGTATTTTTTTTTATGATGAGTTTAACGATAGACTTTTCACAGCACCGAAAGCACAGACGCACACACCTACTCGAGAATTCGTTGAATCCAGAGTATCAGTTCTGATTATTTCAGCTCGTTAGCTCCAAGGTCTACGGTGATAATTTTGATTCCCTATTTAATTGCTTTGCATAGAGAATCCCCAATATTCTTGAAACATATTCACAATTTATTTAGCGACCTTTGGTCTGTTGATCACTCGCGACACCCATGTCATAACTGGTAGAGAACACTGATCGAAGACTTCATTCTTCTAAAACTGTAGAATGAATGTTCAAAAGTAATAAAAACTAACACATCGTTTCTGAAAAATCTAATCGGTTTTTATACAATTACAGTGATAGAACACCAATCTGTAATCGTGTTTTTGTGTTGTAGGTAGTTCCGATTTAGGTTTTTATAACAATTTATCTGATTATCAGGTTCATCATCATCTCAGCCAAAAGATATAGGATATAAGCCTCCTTCAATAATCGCCACATAGAGCGATTCTGCGCTGTTTTCATCTAGTGGATTCCCGCAACTTTTACCAGGTCGTCGGGCCATTTTGTGGCGGGTGTGCCCACAATGCGTTTTCCAGTAAATGGCCGCCACTCGAGAACTCTTCGGGCCCTTTGGACATTCGTCCTACGAGTAATATGCCCTGCTCACTGCCACTTAAGTCTAGCAAGTCATAGAACTATGTCAGCTACTTTGGTTTTTATGCGGATAACATCCTGAGTCAGGTTACGTTCTCTTAATAAAATTTGCTTTCAATTTGCTAAACGAGTGACTCATTGACTTACTCGTAAATGCATTAATTTTACAGTGACTTACTTAAACAGTTCTATGTGATTATATGAAGTGCAGTAGCTGTTGCGTACATACGCTGTACTTGGTGAACATTTTTTGTCTGTTTCTTTCGCTGCGCTTCGCACACTAAGCGATAACTTGAGGAAAAATGTGCAAATCAGGTGATCAGATATGTCAGTTCCATACATTGTTTCGTTTTCTATTAGCGTAAAGCGTAAACAATTGTATAAAAGCAACTTGTCTAGGGCCCCAGAACATATTTCTGCGCGCGTGTATCTATTTAAGAAGTCCTAGTATCTCAGATGTTATCATAGGTGATGTTAATTTGTTTAATAATGAAACCAGCCTAAGTTTTGAATGATAGTTTAATTAAATTAATAATTGTCTTCACTGAACCGAATATCGACAATGGATTTTCGCAGCGAGTCCGGGTGCTTTTCACATATAGAAACAAAGTTATCGTCGCAGTATATATCGTCTAAAAGAGCGAACATGTTTGTTACGCAGTAATTATTTTCATCCCATAATCTTATTTGTACTCATTATCGACATTTTATATTGTATATCAATTAAGAAATTACATATTATACTTCCCTTGTACAAAATATCATCAAAGCTTTTGAGAACTAATTTTTCTAACGATTCCTTAATGTTGTATTGACGATTCTTATAGCCTGTCAATTATGAAAAGCCGTATGCTTCCCGTCTACAAAATTTGATCGGTATCGGTTGAGAATTAATTAAAATATATTTATATCGATATTTTTTTACGCTTTGTAAAAAATATTCTCGATAATTCTTATAGACTATCATTTGACTAATGATATAAGCTTCCCGTGTATATAATTTCAATCCGTCAAGCCGGTCTTAAGTCAATTCCTGATATACAAACAGACAGACTGACAAAACATTTTTGAAGGGCATTTTCATGATCAGTGTCCTTTAGATAGGATGTCTGGCAGGAAATTTGGGACAAAAATACATGTATAGACAACATTTATGGTATTGGTAAAGGAATCCTGTCCTTATAACACAATGTACCTACTGTTAATATCAAACCAAACAAAACTTATTAGGTACTGTAAATCTGTATCACAAATATATTGACAAAACAGGTTAACTTCTTAGTTGATAGAAACTTTCACTGCATTATTTGTTATATTAAACTTATGTTGTATTGATGTAGTATGTGCATTATTTAAAACAATGACAATCGTTACCGTGGCAATTCTGCCAGGACGTTATGCCGCAGAATAAGAACGCGGAGAAGGCACGCGAGGAGCATCCTCTTAGCAGCCGTCTCCGCCGAAGAAAACGGGCGATGGGAGGGGGCGATTTTCTCGCCTCCTTCCTCTGCCCTAGCCGAAATAGGGGAGACGGTTCGGGTTATACCGAACTGTCTCCTATTAGTCCGCCGGGGCGACGCGGTAGTCGGCTACTAGCCCCCCGTGTCGCCTCATTATAGCGGCGGATGTTACACCGTGGAGTTTTAGTGAGTAGGAGTCTCACATAACTACTTGCATCCCCGAGCGGATGTGTACCCATGACGGGTTTTCTTTACGTTAAAAAAACGTTACGTTTGGTTACAATCAATTATATTTCATAATATTTTCTAAGGTTCTACAGACCTTATTCAAATAATTCTGGTAGCCTGTAGCGTGTCCCACTAACTCGAGAACAGAAAAAAAAAGCAAACGTACTGGCATATATTTGGGTTATTATTAAAAAGGTAAAAATATCGTTAATAGTACATGTTATAGTTAATAGTAAATGTTATAGTTAATAGTACATGTTTTAGTTAATAGACGCTTCAGGATCTTTTTCGCAAATAAAAGCGTATATATTGTTACACCAGATGTCGTTGAATAAAGCATTTCTGCCAATCGCACCGCAATTCTGGGTTTCACCATGTGCGAATAAATTATTCGGTTGTCCAGCTTCACACTTCTCGTATCCGGCCTCTTCGAAGTTCTGACCTGAAATGATAAAACCATCTTCGGACATAGGAAAGTAATTAAAATAAATCTTCCCCAGAAGAATACCTCCTGACCCAAACAATTTGGGCGCGTCCGGAGTGCGAATAAATGATGTGGTGTATTTGTGCGATCAAGTCTGTTACCGCTGTTTTGAATTAGTTCGATGGACGACATGGAATCAATTTAAATGATGGTTTGTGTTTGTTTATGATGATAAGCCTACTTATAGGCATGAATAATTACGTAGTCCTGCTTGAAATACATTGCAGCTGCTGTGAAGTATGAATTTATCCACACTATCCTGTTTGTGGCCCCTTACGTTACCCCAATATTACCGTATCATGCAATCGGAGCGGCAGTTATCCTATCAGTGTCTATGTGACTTGATAATGGATGAACAATTGCTTGGAACTCTGTTGCCTTGTTTCTAGTTTATGAGTTAAAAGAGATTCTGTATACGGGATGTAAAGGGTAGGCCTTTCAAGAGTGAGGTCATCAGGAAGGTATTGTGTTTTTCCTGTAAGTCGTATTAGTTTAACAAGGTGAACCTCACGAACTTTGAGATCCAGATGTGTGAACTATCATAAGGTAAAGCGGAAGAGGTAGAAACAGTTCATATACTTTTAATGGCTTTGTAGCTGCGAAGCTGCGTTATATACTCAGTAGACGCTTCTTGTCATACTTGTAATGTACGATGTGTCCCTATAAACTAGTCGCATAATTTATGAACGGTTCTACGATCTGCATATAATTACTTGATTCATACATTTCTCAACATGTATGAAATGTCTGCAATAAGATGCTATAGAGAAAGATAGCCGTCGTTACCAGTGCTATTTAGAAACAAACCAAATCCTAAATTAAAACCGAAATTATAAAAAATAGGTACTTATTTAGCTCGGTACTTTGACTGTACTGTCCCTGATGGTAAAAACAGTATAATCCAAATACAACGGCGACCACTGAGAGATCGAAATCCATGGGCGGTCGCCGCTGTCATGCCGGCCTGCATAAATATCCCTACACGTGACGCTTGAAGGACCCGATGAATGAGGAATCTAAAATACTTTATTCAATATAGGCCCCCAGAAAGTACTTATGAACTTCAAAACATTATCACCAGATCGGAAAACATTCCAGTTAGCGAGAAGAACCGGCAAGAAACACAATCAGGTTTACCTTTTTTCAATCGTACAAATAATATTTACAGTTAATAATGCACTTAAATAAAAAAACTTGTGGACGCACAGACTGGTATGTATACGTATTTACTGTATGTATTACTGCGAATAATTTCTCATATTGTTTCTTTCTAATACCCGTGAGTTAATATATATTTCTTCCTTTACAACTTTATTGAAATATTCTGTTATCCGTGACTTTCAACTGACTTTTTCGTAGTCGATTTTTATGTACTTTAGGAGTTTTTGGCTGGATCTTAATCTGTTTGGTGGTGGTTTTTATCATAATGAATAAACTTGTGTTATTTGGCCCTATGTTATGTAATTTAAGCAGCATTTTTAGATTTATTAAGGAGCAATATTTTTGTAGAATATTGTATTTACTTATTACTAACCATTAAGCCGCCAGTGCACGCGCATAAAGCAGTTCGGGTGCTTATACTATTCCTCATGAACCTGGCTATCATATACAAAAAGATTTTTTCTAATCCGACGGTTAATTCCAGAGATTAGCGTGTGTAAACAAAAAATCAAACAAAAAATCTCTTCCGCTTTAATATAGCACAGAATATTATAGTAGTATAGATTTTGGCGGTGTTTTATGTATGTAGTTTGGTTATTGTGTACAAGTATATTAACTACGAACACGCATTGTAAGTTTCCATCAAAACTCCCTGGACAGTTTTAACAATGGAGCCGCCATGTTGATAGAACTAATCTTTTCAGATGTTGCACGAACAAGTCCGTGCCATGGGAACGCGACTTAACATAGTCGTAGTGAAAAAATATAAATATTGGGCACAATATAGCAATTAAGTAAAACTAATTAAATTGTAACACTGGAAACCTGCACTATAAAATATAAATTACCATCCAATGAGTTGAAGTCGCCTTCAGAGACGGTGGCGTGGATCCCTGTGTACACCACCACTTTATTCTTAGCCGCCAAGCTTCTTATCACAGCAATCAAGCCGTAGTTAGTGGGAGCGATGATGGCGCAGTGGTAGCGTGTACGACGACTTCGCGTCGATTCACGTGAGTTCGAATCCCTACAATGAGCCTTAGCTTTCGGTGAAGGAAAACATTGTGGGGAATCCATAGCATGGTGGTAGGGCATTTTCTAATGCCCGCCTGGCTAGCTACCACCCTCAAGTTAAAAATCTGCCGCCAAGCACCAATGGGTGTGTTCCGGCAGCTGCACTTGAGAGCCAGTCTTCCACTAGATTTAGCGTGTTACCATCTTGGGCCACATCGTCACTTAACATCAGGTGAGATTGTGGCCACTACGCCAAACCTAAAACGATAAAAAAAAACGCTAACATCGCACCTGGACTAGAAATAACATTTTCTGCGATATGATGCCTGCACTGTACTTTTGAAACTTTGTACCTATTTGCTTGGATCTTCAGCTTTACTATAATAAAAAAGTCGGGTAATGAGTTTATTATAACACCAGGTAGGCCCCTCAGTTTCACCTGTGTTAAATTTATTTGACTGTCTTTCATAAGCGCCGCCGCCAACGCACCCGTGTATGATTTCATTTCCCGTACTTTTGTCCATAGTTTTCCACATTGCGTTACATTCATGGTTACTGTTCCTCTTCTTAGAGTTGCAGCATGAAGTTTTACATATTTATACCTTTCCCAATAAATAGGCTATAGATAGCTGTAAAACAATTTTTCAAATATGTCTGGTAGTACCAGATATTACCGCCTTCAAAAAATATTTTGATCTTTATAATATTAGTATAGATTAGTTCTCGATAGGGAAAACAATATATTGATTCCAGACCGACCAATTGACGGACGAGTATGGATAGATTAATTGCCAGACTGATAAATACCTTCGTAAGCACATCGCATCCTCGCCGCTTGCCATCTGAGTGGCATCCGGTGTAGTTTGAACCAACCATCAGCCTCCGAGAAGTATTGGTAGTCAGACCTGAAGACTTTCTTCTCCGAACCTAAATAATATTTTTAACCAACAATGTTATTATAATATAGTATATTCTGTCCCACATAGAATAAAATAAAGATGAGACCATAGAATTGTTAAAAGTACGCGTGGCGCATAACTCACGGATATGCCTTATACGGCAGATCCATTCCGAGTTACAAACAGTGATGTCTTAATTGGTACACAGTAAAGAGCAACGACAAAAATATTCATTGTTGTGGATCTAATTTAGAAATATGTCGTACCGTTGATTGGTGTAGAAATAACAGCAGAATACAAAATTTGTTAATAGCATGATCTTTACACATATACTTATCATACGGTTTATAGATATGTTAGGATCTGATAGGCGATGCTGAGGTCTTACAGCTCTGATAGTATATACATTTTTAAAATTTATTATTATTATTTATTTTTAGATTATTGTTGTTGTGATTCGATGTTAGACTCTTTATCTTTGTCAACTCTAGAAAGTGGATTAGCTTTTAAGTATAGCTTTTGGAACATAGATGCTTAGCCACAAACTTAACATATTGTGGATGGTAGATAGTAAATGCTAACTATGGGCCTCATAAGGAAGCTCAAGCAATGGAAAGGGCTATGCTCGGAGTTTCTTTGCGTGATCAAATCACAAATGAGGAGATTGCGAATCTCCTCGCGTCGTATTCCTCATTACTGAGGGTCGTGACTCCCCCGCTGCATCAGTTTCTCCCGTACGATTTCCCTCCATCTGCTGCGATCCTTAGCTTCATGAAGGGCATTGTGGAAGTTGATGTTCAGAGAAGATCGTATTTGGTCCGACCATCTAGTGGGATTAGGTCCTCTGGGACGTTTGCCATCTACCTTGCCTGTCACCATCAGCTGTTCAAGATTGTGACCCTCTTTACGAGCAATATGTCCGAAGAATTCCAGCACCCTACGAAGGCATACAGTCATACAGGCAGATTCGCATAAGAACCAAATTAACTGACATAGCTCTACGAATTGCTAGATTTAAGTGGCAGTGGGCAGTGCACATTGCTCGTAGAATGAATGGCCAATGGGGCTGAAGAGTTCTCTAATGGCGACCACGTACCGGAAGACGCAGCGTGGATAGGCTCTCCACGAGTTGGATCAACGACCTGGTAAAAGTTGCGGGAGCCCGCTGGATGCAAACAGCGCAGATCCGATACGATTATTGGGGGAGGCCTATGTCCAGCAATAGACGTCTATCGGCTGAAATGATGATGATGATAATAGTAAAAAGTAAGGTACCACACCTCAATATATAAAAGTGTCTTCCACTGTGTTAAATTTGTATTACGATATTTTTCTTTCACTGAATTTTATTTGTATAAATTGTATTTTCATGGTATACAAGCATATTCGTAGTACCAAAGGTAAACGTTCGGTTTTATCTCAGATTAAAAGTGTGAATCACTACATTTAATTGTTAGTAAATGGATTAAAAAAAACCATGTTATACAGATAATTAATTGATGAGGTAAATTTTAAATTCGAGGAATCACGTGCAGCCATGAAACCGGTCGGTCGGCGTACCTACGTCGCTCGTCGTTGCGATAACATGTCCGAAGTCATAACCCCTTGTTCTTTAATTTTGGATTCGATATGTACATTTCAAATGTGTTTGTTTTGGTTGCAATCTGATTGTGCTTATGACTCTTGGTGTATTTTTTTTTATATAATTAAAAGACTTTTTTTTTATTTCACTCTATGTGCTTTGCGCTAAAATGGACATTGAATGGCAGTTTTGCTATTTACGTGTAGGTATTTTTTGATCAATAAGTTTATAAACAGATTTTTTACAAGTGCATTCTTTGGTCAAGTTTTCGTATATTACACATATACATTGCATTGCAATAAAGTAACTACAGATTTATTAATATAGATAATAATACGTAAGTAAAATTTTATTTTACATTCAATTATAAATTTTATTGATGTTTTAGAAATTTTTCATTACTCAAGAATTCGCAGTAATTAGTAGTCGAGAATTCTCGGGTCTCGAGAAAAATAATAAGCCGAGAAATCAGAAACTCTAACAGTTGCTAAGCACCAGATTTTAAAAACGTGAAAAATAGATTGTTAAGCAAGCACAATTAATATTATCTACGCAATATTTAGCAACGTGTCATGCTTCAAATCGCATCAAGTCAATATTGAAATGATTATTGGTAAAAAAACGTGTGCAGTCGGGGGACCCCCGTCAGAAGCGGATTTCGTCTGCTGGAATCACGATACTCGTACGCACTCACATACTCGTATATAATAGAAATAAATAAAGACAGAGAGAGAGAGAGAGAAATTCGCATGGAGGAGGCATAACAAATATAACTTCGTTCCAATAGAGTTCTACAGTTAAATTGATTTAAAGGTAATAGATAATTAACATTATATTTTAATCATATAACTGTAACAAGTTAGTAAAAAATAACCTTAAAACTAAATTTTGCTATCAAACTGGTAATGCAAGTCCTGATTTTCACAATTACAATTATCGTCGACAAATTGGCCTTACGGTGTATGAGCAGATTTTTATGCACTGTTGAATATTACAGTAAGAGTGATCGATAGTTAGAATTTTAAAAAGAGGTTTTAAGGAATGTTTTTTTTCTTACGTGACATTTCTAAAAATGAACTCCTACTGCAAGCCGCTTTAAAGAGCTTCGTTACAAAAATATCAATATCTGATTAAGGACATCATGTAGTACGTTAAGCTTGAACCGGTTAGTACTTATTGAAAGATAATATTATTGAGCTTACGTTATGCTTTTTACAGTTTAATAGTGTATTTCCTTACTATACAGAGGGAATTTTAAACATAAAGAGTTATCACAGGGAAGACTCCGTTATTGTAGATAAAAATAAAGTAACATACTGTCAATTTAAACATTTAATGCATGTAGTTAGAATATTAAAATATAATTGTTATACTATAATTAATTTGTTACACCGAAACAGTTACTCTTTATAAACATTAGATCGTAGCCCCTACGTCACTCACAAAGGACAATAATTAAATAAATCTAACGGCAGAGTGGATGTTCATACGGAAATTTTATCTGTATATATAAAAAATGGGTAATTTAAGTATTCTCTCTCAAAAATATTGAATTAGGTATTCTTCTCACACTAGCACCTCAAAGAAATATGTTTTAACCGTTAACTATACCTTTGCAATTAGTAGCAGCGGCCACAAATACTATGTAATACGCTAAATATAATGGGTTCATCTTGATGATGCGAATCTAACTGGCAAGGAGTGGTCAAACAACTTATACACAAGGTACAATACAAGTTTATATATAACCACAGAAAAATGTTAACAGCTTTCTTTTTATCGTAAGTACTTGTTTGATCAAAATCACACGTGAAATGGTAGCACGTGTACAAAGAAGATCCAATCTAAAACTACATCACAGACTGTAATTAAAACAATGATGTTTCACACAAATATCGAAACGTGACAAAATAACCTTATCAAAACGTATTCGCCCATTTAGAACGTAAGTTATTTCTTTTAGAAATTGGCCACAATCTCAACTGATGTTAAGTGATAATGTCGTCCAAGATAGTAACATGCTAATGGTAACCTAGTAGGGGAATTGGCTCTCAAGTGCAGCTGTCTGAATACACTTATAGGTGCTGTGCGATATATTTTCAACTTGAGAGTGGTAGGTTATCAGCGAGCATTAGAAAATGCTCTTTCATCATGCTACAGTTCCATTATGTGTTTTCCTTTACCGAAAGCTCAGACTCATTGCAGGGATTCGGATACGGTAACACTGAGCCATCATTACTTTTGTGCAAAGACTAGAATAACATTATATTATAATCTACAAAATTAAATCATTCGTCTCTCGCAATTCATCCTTTGCATCATTGAACTCAAACTGCTACCCTATCTGCTTGAGTGATGGATAAAAAATATTTCCTTATTGTCTTCAAACCCAGGATCTAAGCAGAAACTAAAACCTGTTTAGTCTTATGTATTGCTGCTAGTGCAGTATTTCGTTTTCCTTTTGCTTATTTTTGTTTGCAAATGTGTGGAGTAATACATTGCTTTCTTCTTAATATATATCGCATTTTTTATGATGTGTTTAACGATAGATTTTCTACAGCACCGAAAGCACAGACACACAAACCTACACGAGAATTCCTTTTATCCAGAGTATCTGTTATGATTATTTCAGCTCGCTAGCTCTAAGGGCTATGGCGATAATTTTGATTCCTTTTTCAATTGCTTTGCATAGAGAATCCTCAATATGCTTGAAACATATTCACAATTTATTTAGCGACCTTTGGTCTGTTGATCAATCGCGACACCCATGTCATAACTGGTAGAGAACACTGATCGTTATCATCTCAACTTACATAGGAACATAGGCGGACATAGGCTTCTCCCAATTATTGCTACAATGAGCCGTCCTACGCTGTTCCATCCAGTGGGTTCCCGTAACTTTTACCAGGTCGACGGTCCACCTTGTGGCGGGTGTGCCCACAAGGCGTCTTCCAGTAAATGGTCGCCGCTCGAGAACTGTTCGGCCCCTTTGGCCGTTCGTCCTACGAGTAATCTGCCCTGCCCACTGCCACTTAAGTCTAGCAAGTCATAGAACTATGTCAGTTACTTTAATTCTTATGTGGATAACTTCCTGAGTCAGGTTACGTTCTCTTAATAAAACTTGATTTCAATTTGCTTATCGACTGACTCATTGACTTACTCGTAAATGCATTAATTTTACAGTGACTTTGTTAAACAGTTCTACGTGATTATATGAAGTGCAGTAGCTGTTGCATACATACGCTGTACTTGGTGAACATTTTCCCTCATTTTCTATCTTGTTAAAGCGTTGTTTGAACTCTGAAGAGTAGTAAAATATTATATCTGCGTGACATTGGCACATTTGTGTACAATACACACGTCGCCATTAAATAAAAAGAAGAAGACAAAGAATTACATAGTTTTTTTCTAATCTTCAAACATGGGTCTAATAAGATGGTGGCTCCAAGTGGCTAACAAGTAAATAAATTGTCTGATCTTCTTCTGTTCCCTTCGTTGCACTTTTTATTGCGCAGACACTAAGCGATAACTTGAGGAAAAATATATAAATCACGTGATCAGATATGTCATATCTTCGTCCATACATTGTTTCGTTTTCTATTAGTGTAAACAATTGTAGAAAGGAAACTTCTAGAGCCCCAGAACGTATTTCTGCGCGCTTATATTATTTGTATTTAATAATAATAATAATAAATGCTATTTACCAGAGTAACTAACCTTAGGTATACTAAAGTCGACACTTGACTCTAACAAAAATTAGTATTTTAAAGCTTAATACTTCGCAAACTGATTGCTGAATCGAAAAATGGTCTTCACACACCCACAATATTTTTAAACGACCTATCCAACGACACACGATGAGATAGACGAGAAAAAATAATTCATTCCCACTTTACGTATAGGGGAGGTACTCTAAACAATATTTTTTACCACCACTTTTTCCACGTGATTTATATGTACCAAACCAAATTACAGCTTTCTAGTACTGAGAATCTCTGAGCTAAGCCGCGAACAGACACTGATTTAGCGAAACTATAAGAGTTCCTTGTTGAATTCGGACTCCGGAAACCTAAAAAACCACAAGTGTGTACGTAAATACAGGTAAGCTCTCCCTATTCTTCATGTTCTATTGCAAAAACGGTTAATTGTAAGTATAAAATGACGCTTAGATAAAATTTTATGTTCTACAATTTTTTACTAGTCTTATATGTTAATTTATATGTTATTTGGAGTTTAGGAAACAAGGTATTTACAAAAAAAAAAACTAGTTTTGTGTTACCATTGACCTCGGATATCTTGATTCGCGCACACGAGCTTCTATGAGATTTTGTGATAACGTATAAAAAGTATAAAAGTAAAGATTCATACAAATTTGTATTACATTGTATATAAAATTTGAAATGGAATCCATTTTTGAATTGAGTTAAGCAGAGTTTGCAGTTTATTATTTGATGATTGTTTCAGTCATTAGTTTTTCCAGTCAGTATTACAGGTCAAAGGTAAAGTAAAAGTCAATAGTACGAGTATTGACCTGTAAGTGCACAGAAGTTCCGTATTTCCGTTTTTATTGGATCCATCGCTACTGTTGACTCGTTCTTTAAAAAGAAAAAAATCTGGCCGTCCACGTTGTAACAATAACAAGATTTGTTGAGGAAAAAAGAAAAACTCTTTGTGAGCCGATAACATTATATTTTTAATACACTAAGTAACTTTTCCTACAGATCGTCTTGATCGTAATTTGTCTGAATTACCACTAAATAGTGAAACCGTTTTTAATATAAATAATGAAAGTAGCATATTTATTGACCGAAGCGAATGTCAATTGTGGATCTACGCAATGAATCCGGGTGTTTTTCACAAATAAAAGGCATATTGTCTTCGCAGGTGGTGTCGTCTAGTAGACCATTTCGGAACATGCCGCCACATCTCTGCCGTGCACTTCCACTGTAAAAAGAGGGCTCACCAGGCTTCCATTTCTCATAACCTGCCTCTTCTAAAGATTGGCCTGGAAATTAAATGAAAGTAAATAAAATAAAGCATCGGCTCATATATCTTTGCATGTTTGTAGGGATTTTCAATAAGGCTGGCTTTAGGATAGTAAAACTCGGGCGGTCGCCACAGAGTCAGGGCCTCCTCCCCCTCATAGATATGCTATTTTGCGGGCTGAATACTAATTGTTTAGGGTAGAATAATTATGCGCAGCGATAACCCTATCCTTATCTCTCATTACACTTGCACTTACGAATTACGCAACGAATGATCTAGCGACTGACTGACGATTAGATGTTATTTTCTACATATATGCTAAATTATATTGTGTGTGCCAAATTAGTAAGGTGTTCTTTTTTATTGTTATATGTATAGCTTTATAACCTAAATATCACCTGATCTTAAGTGACGATGTGGTCCATGATAGTATCACGCTGAGCCTAGTGATCGACTGGCTCTTAAGTGCAGTTTCCGGAACACAACTATTGGTGCTTGGCGACAGATTTTCAACTTGGGCTGGTAACTTGGGTGGTAGTTAGTCAGGCAGGCATTAAAAAGCCCTACCATCATGCTATGGTTTAATCACGATGTTTGCCTTCACCGAAAGCTCAGGCTCATTGCAGGGATTCGTGCTCACATCGAACGACGTAATATTCGTATATACTACCGCTGAGCCATCGTTGCTTCAAAATGCAAACTTTATGTGCATTGTGTGTCGTGGAAGAAGAGGGAGGACGCCTTCTACATGACGCAAGCACAGCATTGGATGAGTCGTTTATTAATCCTGTCCTTTACCAAAGTCGTTGTAAACATATTAAGTAAGTGGGAAAAATTATTATCAGAATTAACGAATGCTGTCATAAAAAAATTTATCACTTGCGAATATCGTTTACGCTTGTGGGTTCGTGTATTCGTGCAAATATGAGAGGCCAACCTTGATTCGATCTGTCGGTAAGCACCTTTCGATGTATTCCAGCAGCTGCGCTTAAGAGACAACCTTGCTCTTAGTCAGACTTAGCGTTTTAATATATAAAATCCCTTTGAAATTCTGTTAGAAATTGGATTTTTTTACAAGAAAAAATGCTGTTTATATTATACTAGCGGATCGCCCCGGCTTCGCACGGGTATTTAACAAAAAATCAAAAATTATAAATTTTCATACGGGTCCCTAACTTTTTATTCTATCGCCTATGTTCACCAGGGATAATGTAGGATTCTAATGGTGAAAGAATTTTTCAAATCGGTCCAGTAGTTTCAGAGCCTATTCAATGCAAACAAACATTCAAATCTTTCCTCTTTATAAAATTAGTTTTGATGACACTTAATCAATGAAAGGGTAACATGAAAAATATAACCCGATGGTTAACTAATTAATTTACAGAGCACTCTAACAAAGCTAGGTTAGGATAGGTTGTAACTTATACAGGCCGACATTAACGCACAAAATACATGATTAGCGAAAAAAGTTAGGTTAAGTCTCTTCAAGCAGCCTTATTTTTGCAAAATACACGACAGTATTCGGTGTTTTTAAATTAGATAATGTCTCCGAGTGGTTAATACTTCATGAACATTCATTATTTAAAACTCCTAAGAAATACTCCAAATATTATAAGGGAGTAACATACATAGGCGGACAGGTATCTAAGTGAAATATAAATTAATCATTAGTTTTTAACATTCAGTTAAAAATTATTATTATTCTTCAATTATGTACTATTCTCAATAATCTCTCCTAAATGATTAAGGTACATGGATATCTTTCATAGTTACGTCGACTTAAAATTACCACAACAAGAGTCTAATTTTTTTTTACATATTATAGTGTTGGTTAAATTGTTTACCATGTAAAGTTCCGAAGAAGTTGCTGTCATGCCAGTTGTAAAATCCTAAACGGACTAAATCGCCGTAGGATTGCCGCCAAAAAGAATCCTGAGCAAATACAGTCCTCAGGACCTCTGCTTCCAGTTCGCTGTTGATGATGGCTAGGTGACCGCCCTCCGCTGTGCAGACCGCTGCTGCGTGGGTGTTACTTCTACCGATCCAGTGAAATTTGTAACAACTGTTTGTTCTCGCATCCAATTTGTATTCTGTAATCATATATCCCTACTAATATTATAAATGCAAAAGTAACTTGTCTGTCTGTCTGTTACGCTTTCACGGCTAAGCCACTGAACCGATTTTATTGAGGTTTTACAGGTTTACAGAGATAGACTAAACCTTGGGAAAGGAAATGGGCTACCTTTTATTTCGAAAAACGGCTTGAAGGGGTTGAAATACGGGATGAAAGTTTGTGTGCAAATTTGTCATTGTCGAAGATAAATCCAAGAAACTTTGCATTTAGGCACTTGATAAATTGACAGTTTGTAAGTGTTTTATTAGCGAAATAAGTATCCTAAAAAAATTAAAATGTTGCCCAAAGTAACTATTCCACGCGGACGAAGTCGGCGGGCAAAAGCCAATATATATGTAATAATATAATTAAAGTATTTGCCTATAAGTGTCCTGCTGCTGGGTGGAGGCCTCTTCCCAAGAGAAGGTGCGGCCTTAATTAATCACGACGCGAGCCTACGATTTCAAACACCGAGAAATCAACAGTTCCTTTTTCCCACAAACTGTGGTACTACAAGAACATTTATCTAGCGTTAAGGATTCCTCGCAATGTTTTCCATCACCGTCAGCCAATAGTGCTAACAATTTGAATTAGTAAATGTACACGAATTTCGATAAATTCATTAGTACATGCCGGGGATTTGGTGTTGACGATATTCCATAGTTCTAAACCATTAGACCACCACGATTTATATACACAACAGCACAAAGTGTTTATAATGTCGTCGAACGTGTAAACATCAGAGGAGATGTTATCTGTCTATATATATATATATATGAATCGTCCGAAAATTTTGTGTAGAGAAAACCTGTGACTTAGATTTGGACAAAACTAGTATTGAAGCGTATTTATCGGAAAAGTTTAAAAGAATAGGTATTGTATAAGTAACAGTTTGGATCTTATTTGTAAACTAAAAAAGCTGTTCCTACATACATGTTCTACAGACTAGTGTGTGATACAAAAGTGAATTGTTTCAGTTTGAAAGATGCTCTTCTCTATTCAAGCTGAAGTATGTTTGCTTTGATATAGAGAGATACAAACAAATATGACTTGGTAAAATCTCTTTACTCTTCTTAATTACAGTAATAGAAAGAGATAGCATAATGTAGCAGGCTGTTATTTTGAAACAGTTTACTGGTTATTTATCTAAAACAGACACAAGTGGAACAGGTTTTTTATTTTACCTGTCACCTGTATGAAAAACATTTTAGACAAAGTCCTTATGCGTTCCTATATCATTTACCCGATTATGATGAAACTAAAATTTGCTTAATTATTGCAACCACTGTACAATAGATGGCGTGTACGTCATTTCATTTATATATACATATTTTACTGTTTAAATGAGAATGAGATGTTATCATCTCCAATAAATGCAGGAGCTAATTGCCGAATCTTGGCTTAGTATATAAATTAGATATAATAAGCCTTGCAAACTAATAAAATATTTACAACGCTATATAATATATTATTCATTCTCACAATAGAATTGTTAATACTCAAAAAACATTTCAATTCAACAAATTAGGAATAGATACCCATTTGTCAAGCGATGATAATAAAGCATAGCATGCAGTAAGTTTGAGGCTGACCTTTTCTTCGTTAGAGAAATAAAGATAAAACTATTGGTGTGCTTAAAGCGCTGGAAAGAGTGTAATTAAGTGATATTACTTGTATCGGTTGTTCCACATTCTGTCATAACGAGGTCTTTCGAGTGTTTTTTGTAACAAATATAAGGGTATGGGTTATCACAGTTGATGTCTTCCACTAATCCTTCCCCGTGATATACGATGCAGTTTTCATTATTATTGTAATTGTTCGGATTACCGGGCAGCCATTTAACTGGAATCTCAGAGAAGGGTATACCTGTAAATAATAACATTTGGAGTCTGTTGTTATTCCTGTAATTATAATATATTAACGATAGTCAAATATTATTCACACACGATCGTTGAGCTACGACTGTTCCAATGAATGAAGGTTCAGGGATAACACATATCCCGGACTCCATTGTATTTAAAACTATTAATTATATGGGTTAATCAATTATCTTACCCACACTTTGCTGTCTCTGACATTTTATTATAAGTATGTATTAATCGATAATAGTCATATACAAAAGTAAGATTATTAGGCATAACGGGAAACATTCTCAAAAATCTTTGTTTCTATGTAATTTCATGGTGATTCAGGTTATCATTATTATTCTATATAAGGGTTATGCAGATTTATGCAATCGTGTATCACTGCGAGCAATGAGATCTGATGATCGCCCCACACTAGTAAAGCTCCCCACCTAGTACTATAACCTTTATATGCTACGGGACGTTTTGGCAGGGAGCAACTGCACCTCTTTTAGGAGCAGCACGTGGTTGACCAGAACCAGGTTATGAAATATCCGTTCCATGTAAAATATTCCTGTCCTAAGATCACATTAACTTATAAACATAAACACTGTTTTAAAAAAAGAATGTGTTCATTACAAGAATGCATATACCGCGTTACACTTAAAACATTTGTCAGAAAAAACATAAATAGGTTTTTTCGTCGTAAGTAGCTTTCATTTTATTTGCCTTGACTCGTACGGGCGCAACGATCCCCATTGATAGGACCTTTGGTAAGAATAAACGAAAGGTAAAATTTATTATAATTTACCCATATAACACGGGAGTTAAAATAGATACACTTGAAAAAAACTTCTTTAGGAGCGACTTCAGAGTAACTTAAGAGTCTTTTTTTCGGACGGAAAAACGTCAGCAACATCTATACTCAAATTTTGTAGGTAGGTGAACAAGCCCCTATTATATTGTTGCTTGTGAAATAGGACGTTGCAATTAATTCATGTAACTTTTGAAAAATAGGATTACTTTAAACTTACCATCCAATGTATTGAAGTCACCATTGGACAAAGTGGCGTGTATGCCCGTGTAAACGGTCACTTTGTATTTAACGGTCAAGTTTTTCATCACGGAAGTTATGCCATACGTCGTAGGAGATGCTAACATCGCGCCTGGAACATAATATATATTTTGTAATACAAAACATAAGGTTAATATTCTTAAAGTTGGCTTCGCTTCGAGGGGCCGGCCCGATTCGTCGCGATTTAGTAATCAAAGAGGCGCAGCGTGTGATAATGTAAACGAGTTCTAAATTTGTCCGTCTCTCTTTCCTTGTTATTGAGTAAGTAGAATCACGTGCTGTGATAAAGGTAAACGCCCTTGGGAAGGCGAATGCACTTATGTTGCGTTCACCTTCGCAGAAATGGGTGTGGTGTGACTCAGAAATTCGGAGTATCTCACTAGTTTCAGTACGTTAAAACTTTTATCGGCAAACTGCGCAATGTATTTCTTAGTCGCATAAGCGACTATGTCGCCTATGTATTATAACCTTTAAAAGTAAATCACACATCAATTACTTAATTTTAAACAGTTCTCTTGCAAAAGAAGACATTGAGTCGGCCAACATGAAATGATATATCTGGGTCGAACCAGAAGCATTAAGTTTAGACCTAACAAATTCATGTCAAACACACTCCACCAGAATTTGGTGCACATCGTCGAAGTGGCCACAAATTGGACACATTGGAGATGGCTCTTTTCGCATCATAATAGAAGGCTTTTTTGATGTTAAGTGTCTTGAGTGTAAACTCAATCTAGTTATGGCTTCTTCACGGCATTTGAAAAAATCAGAACTAAAAATTCCATGTATCAAAATTATTTGAGAACACAGGTACGCATAGGTAATATATATATATATATATATATATATATATATAATAGGGAATATGCATGTAGTTTAAATATAGATAACATATTTTTATTTGGAAACATTATTACTGTAGAATTACACCTATAAAATATTTTTATTTATTGGCTTTTTGTTTATAGATTCCACATCAACGTGTTAAAAATACGAGGGAATTTAAAATCGCAAAACGCAACGCTATTGGTCAAATGTAATCGTCACATCCAAGTACATATTCAGTTAGACACAAAAGCGAATTTACTAGGTATTTTTATACTTTTGTTATTTTATTTAAGTTTTATCGTTATTTATGAGTCTGTAATAATAATAAAATATTGTATTCTTAAAATGCAGATTGGGTATCATCAGTCAAATATGTTTGGCCAGATCATCCTATGATAAGTGACTACCAAATAATTCAGATAAGTACAACTGTAATATAAGACAATACATTTTTTTACGGTAGCATGACTAATTGACGGCACTGTTCCTGATGGTATGGACAGTACAATTCAAAAACAATGGCGACCACTGAGCTCTATGGTAATTTATCGATGGTCGTCGTTATCACGCCGCGCCGGCCTGTAAGCCTCTTAGCAGTTAGATATACATTGGCTGATCCCGATGTGTAATAATATACCAAAAGACAGACATTGTTACGAGTATATCATCATATGTATGATAGTAGCGATCCAGTCGGGTACAGATACCCTACTAACCCGCTTGATTACTAGATATACCATGGCCGATCCCAGAACTCGACACACCTAATTATGTCAATATAGCGGGTGTTACACCTGGTGTATGGTGGTTACGATTCAGTCGGACAATTGTCGTAAACATAATATCAATCAAATTAAACATACACAAATAAAAATACACTTATCAAATGTATTTTTTATCTTATATTGTATATATATCGTAATTAGTTATAAACCATAACAATTTTCAGATAAAACGAATAAAGCACTCTACAGTATACAATATGTTTATTTTATTATGTACGCTGACAGCACACGAAACTGAAAAATGGAGGAATTTAAATCGCCCTAATCTCATTACAGTTTTAAAATATTTTATTTTTATGTTAAATTTTAATATTTTTATCATTGTTTTATTTTTTATAGCTATGTATCAACGTAAATAATTATTTATATAATTATATATTTATATATATATAATTGATTAAAAATATAAAAATAATTCATGCATATTCCCTATTCCGGGGGAGTAAATATTATTTACCTTCATAAGCACACCGTAGTCTCGCATCTTGCCAATTGAGTAACATGTAGTGCAGTTTGAACCAACCATCAGCTTGCGGGAAATACTCATAGTCAGACCTGAACACCCTCTCATCTGTCAATTAAATCGCGGGAGTTTGTTATTATAAATTAGTACGTAGCTAAAACGTAGCGCTATACAAAGAGAAAACGTACCAAATTTATATTTCAGATTTGAACAGGGAGATGCTGTAAAATAAATATTTAAAGATATTATTTTTTTCAATACTATCTTATATATAAAAATCTTGTGTGCGTTAGTGATTCTATAATATCTGAACGACTTGACCGATAGAGCTAATTTCACATGATATATTTGTTTTATCGAGACGATGGTTTACGAGTATGTTAGGATCCGATAGGTGACGATGTGGTCGAGCCATTAACTACTGCCATAGTCAGAACAACGCCTTACAGCCCTCCACTTATTATTTTGAACACGCTTATGTTAGCTTCACTTGTAACTAACAATGTAATAAAATCTTAGAAATCAATTTTAACCTACATCTAATTGTCGTATCAAAATGAAACTTTGTATGTATATGTAGTTTGATTGAAAACAATATAATTTGGCATCTTGGAGCTGAACTAATGATGGAGCCAGGAGGTGGATAGTGGAACACATTATCACGCAACACACACACAACGACTACTAGAAAAAACGTCTCGAGTTTAGGCTCATATGATTCGTTTTGACAAGTCAAATAGATTGGACTTGGTAACGACATGTTATTATAAGACTAAAAGTTTTATAATTTTTAGTGCGTAGTTAAAGCATATTTTTAGTTTTTAAACTATTTAAATAATTTAAGTTTATTAACTATGGGCCTCATAAGGAAGCTCAAGCAATGGAATAGCCCTTTGGTTATGCTCGGAGTTTCTTTGCGTGACCAAATTAGAAATGAGGAGATCCACATAAGAACCAAAGTTACTGACATAGTTCTATGAATTTCTAGACTTAGTGGCAGTGGGCGGGGCACATTGCTCGTAGAATGAATGGCCAATGGCGCTGAAGAGTTTTCGAGTGGGAACCACGTATCGGAAGACGCACCGTGGACAGACCCGCCACGAGGTGGATCGACGATCCGGTAAAAGTTGCGGGAACCCGCTGGATGCAAACAGCGCATGACCGCTCATTGTATTCATTACTGGGGGAGGCCTGCGTCTTTCGGCTGAGATGATAATGATGACAATAATAAATGGTAAAGTACCATACCTTAATATATAAAAAAATGTCTTCCGACGTGTTTAATTTTTTATTACGATATTTTTCTTCACTTAATTTTATTTGTATACATTGTATTTTCACGGTATACACATTCGAAGTACTGTAGGTAAATGTTTGGTTTTTCCTCAAAAAATAAGTGTAAATCCCCTTGACTACATTAAAATTTCAAATAGGCAAAAATAAAAACAGGTTATAAAGGTAATTAATTGATGAGGTAAATTCTACATTTCCTCGGAAACCGGTTCCTCGGGCTACCTACATCGTCGTTTGGCCAAAATTTTGACCCCTTATTATTTATTTTTGGATTTGATATGGACATTTAAAATGTTATTGTTCTGGTTGTAATACTATTGTGCTTATAATATTTATTGTTTTATATATTTCACAATACGTGATTTGCGCCTAAAGGTATATTGAATAGCATTTTGTAATACCACCCAGCCTTTGATACATAGTATAAAACATATTAAGTAACAAATGTATGTGGATAGCCAAATTAAATTAATTTTTTTTAGCTACTTACATGTAGTATGTACTGTATGTACTTACAGGTATTTGTTAGATCAATAGATTTATAAACAGGATTTCTATCTGAGGTAAAAAAGTGCGGCTATACTAAAAAGATTTTGTTCGTCAAGCAATTTTTTGAATTAACTTTTGCATCCTGGTTAAATATTTCCCACAACCTTCAAATTAGAAATCTATCATCAATTAGCTATCGGTGTTTTGAAACTGCACTTGAAAACCAGTTCTTTTTCTGTGATTATTGTGTTACCAATTTTGTCTTAACGGTAAATTTTTATATTTTAGCAAAAAATTAACGCTGTTTATATGATAATGCAAATTAAAAATGTTTAATACGACATAAAAACAATTTATCGTTGTCAAAATATGTATTTTCCCTTATCATAATGCAGTACATGAGTCTTTTAAACGTTTGTGTTCTTATAACTTGAGAACTACTTAACAGATTTACAAGATTGTTTTATTAAATCTAAGCGTATTCTTCGGCGAAGCTTTTGTATATAATATTTTGTTACTTTAGCTAAATAATATATAAAACAAGATATGAGAATAATAGTCAATTCAATCGACAAAAAAGGTACTATCAACACATTTTCTTGAAACACTTTACCAAAAACATTAAATATTGGAAAATCTAATGCAGATGATATTTGTTTAAGACAGATATTACTATAAAAAATCTGTCAGTTCTACAAATCGTAACTTTTAAAACATTGAAACCAAAATGACCGCTCTTATGTTACAAAAGGCGCTAAAAAATTCTAAAGTTCTAAGTTCTAAAATTTCGATGTTGAATTTCTTAAATTATTAAGAATAATATTGCATATATTATAAATTAATCAGTAACACGATAAATTAAAATTACTACATACCGTCGCAATTCGACGAAATACACAAAAACACAACACAACACACGAAGTATATTGGTTTCATGGTGAAGATTAGATCTCAACTGACAAGTTGCGTTTAAGTAAGTGATAATATATTACAGAACTACTTATGCATTGCACGCGGCTCCGCACGCTTGGTCTGTCGTTTATTTATAAAAACGGTATGCTTTGGTATTTTATCATATTTTATATCTAAACTAGCGGTGTCCCTCAGCTCCGCACACGTGTGTTACTACGCAGTAGTTATTTACATCCCGTAATTTTATTTTTAATCAATCTATTGACAACTCATGTAGTCTATCAATTAAGGAATGACATGTACCTATTTATTTCCCATGTACAATTTTCATCAAAATCATAATCTATCAAACTGCCCATAATGTCAATGTTGTGTTTGGAGAGGATATAGCTAACGAACGCACCGTGCGTTGTTGGTTTGACCGCTGTCGTAGTGGAAACTTCTACTTGAAGAATTTACCACGAGGAAGACCAGCCACGAAGATAAATAACGATAATTGAAGGTGATGGTGGAAGCCGATCCGTGTCAAACTACCAAAGAATTAGCGGTTATTAGACGTTAGAATACCCACAATATTTTGTATTTGCAGCAAATCGGTAAATTTAAAAAACTCAAAAAGTTTGTGCATCTCACCTACTCACTTACTTTAAACCGGTACAGAAATGAACGGATTTTGGATCGAATTGTGACATGTGGTGAAAATTGAATCCTTTACGATAATCGTAACTGAACAAAGCAATGACTGCATCCAGGTAAAAAACCAAAACAATGCCCTAAAACGAAGCTTACTCATAGAAAAGTGATAGTAACTGTTTGGTGGTTACTTCAAGGCGTATTTCAATACAGCTTCCTCAGATCTGGTCAAGCAATAAGAGCAGATGCTGTATAGAACTCCGAACAATGATGTCAAAACTCGCAGCAAAACAATTCCGACTCGTCAATCGGTCTTTATCATTATTGCTCATAAAACAGTTTTAATACTACAAGGACTGCAGTTAGAACGTCATCCTCCATACTCGCTGGACCTTACCCCAACCGACTACCACTTTTCAACAATTTTTCTACGGAAAAAAAAATCTCCCCTAGGAAGCAGTACGAAATGCCTTCACATAGTTTATAGAGTCCAGGTCCACAGAGTTTTATCGGAAAGGTTTAAATGATCTTCCTATTAGATAGGATAAGATAAAGAGGATAGATACTTTGATTAAATACATATATTTCATCCTACAAAAAATAATAATTAATGTCTCATTCTTTGAATATATGCACGTCATATAATCAAAGGCTTCATTACGAAACGGAAATGTCATATTTTTACCTCTAATATTAAAATACAGGGGTGCTAACAATGAATGATGTTTCCTTTCAAAATTAACACAATAGGCTAGTTGACTCTTTTAAAAGTAGTTCTTAAATAATTCATTAATGTCCGATTAGAGGAAAAAAAAATTACCATATTTTTAGGACCTAAAAAGCCGAAAGACTTTTTTTTTAAGTTTACTTTTCGTAAACAGGGGAAAACGCTGTTAGCCATATTAGTCTATATATTATCTTTGCTGTGACGTCATTCGGGTCGAAAACAGACATAGGACATTTAGCAAACTTTGTCATTTTTAATAAAATGTATCCAGCATTTTACAATGATGAAAGTTTATTGCCAAATGTTAAATGTTTGTTTATAACCCGTATGACGTCACAGCAAAGATAATATATAGGCTAATATGACTGACAGCGTTATCAGAGTTCAAAATTAAAAATGGAAAGAACAACTTTTAAATTGAAAATATGTAGCCATCTTACACTTTTAATATCTGAAATCGATAAATATTGGTTTCTTAAGTCAAATACTATAGAAAATATTTATTTCTTGCGCCAAATTTGATATGAGGCAAGTAGTCTATTAAGTATTAATATTGAAATAGTTGGCAACCTTTTCGTGTTTTGACGGCCTAATCACACTTTTTTGCCAACCTTCATGCATATGTACTCTGTGCTGCCAACAGAAAATTATAGAGTAAAAATTATTATCTATACGTTTCGATAGAAACGAACGCTTTAGTAAACGTTGCCATGGTAACCATTTGTTTACTTTCAACAGTGTTATAATATTACCATATTCGTCATATTTTTGTGGCGTATGAATAGAACGTTTCATTTACAGTATTTATTGATCTAATTAATGAATCAATTATATATAACATATTTTAACATTACTATATTTAAAGAAGTTTTCAAGCTATGGCAAGTGGGGACGCAAAGCGAAGAAAGATTAAGCCACTTCAGGACGGTACGAAATGTCCTTCCCGGTTCGTGCTGCCGGCGCGTAAACGACCAGGCCTACCCTGGATTCCACGAGCCGGGTATGACAATGAACTGGATAAAGACAGTGTGCTATTACGGTCTGCTAAGAATTATTACCCAGAAGGTAAGGCGAATCGGTTTTAAGTTTTTTACATTAGTTATGTTATTTACCAGCAAGCGGCTGCGCCTTAGTAGTGTTTAATTGCAATATACAGCTTAATATCAATAAAATAGAGCGTTATAGTACTCGGGGATAATTTAGCTTCCTATTAGTGAAAGCATTATCAGAATCGAATAGGTAGTAGGTAGTTCCTCCTATAAACATGATAATAAGCATTACCTTTGTAGGGTTCCGAAGTCAAAAGGAATCCTCTTAGTTTCGGCAAGTCCGTCTGTCTATCTACGGCTTAGTTCACAGATTCATAGTACTAGAAAGCTGTAATTTGATATGAATATACATATTAATCACGCCGACAAGGTGGTAAAATAAAAAAAATGTTTAGAGTACCTCCCCTACACATAAAGTGGCAATGATTTAGTGATTGATACGTAAACACAATTTTCTACAAATTTAAAAAAGCCTGCGATACCATATGACTATCTCTTATACATAAGCCGCAATAAGATATTTTGTGGTTCTAGTTTAATTAAAAATTTAAAAGTGATTTATGAGCATAATTGTTAGGCATAGCATATTTATCCTTACGAACGAAAACTATTTTATCATCAAGACAATTTTATAACGATAAACTTTGCATAGCATTTTTATAGAATGTTATTTGGATTCATAGTTTGGGAGATAATGAAAAAATAAAATAATTCAACACTTGGCTCGGGTCTATGACTATAAGTGTAGTGATGCGAACGAGCCGTGTTAGTGTGACGCATAACCCTGGTCGACTGATAAAAATGCTGTCTATACTGAAGCATTATAAATCACCGATCAGCGATTTCTTTTAAATTATACGCGGGTGAAACCGCTGGGCACAGCTAGTTAACTTAGTATTTGGAGAAGTAACTTCGTACAAATTCCATTGCAAACAACTTAAAGACCCCTCTCTAAAGGATGTTTTACGTTACACCAAGCCGAGCACCGGCCGGAACACGGTCAAACATCTATAATATACATTTGTATAAAGTAATTTATGCTACACTGAGCCCGGGCCTGGTCGGGCGCCGCCCCGATGTAACAAACGCATCCGTAAGTCTGCATATTGTTACGGGCAACTACAGAACCCTTACACTGCGCGTGGCTCGACATGCACTTGACATTTTTTTATAGTATCCGTATAGATTAAAATGTTTGCCTAAAACCTAACTATATAGTCTATAAACCAATAACAAATCATGACACTTAAAAAACTTTACTTTCAGTACTGAAATAAATGTGAGAAAAAATTTTGTTTTTATTGTCACCACTATAGGGATCTTCTTCATTCGTTTTTTAAAGTCCTTTGGCCTCATTTAAAGTCAAGCTAAAGCGGTATTATCATACGCGATTCTGGGTTATTTAAATAATTTTAATACTATTCAAGTCTCTTACCGTTGTTTATATGTTTTTTGTTTTTCTCTTTAAATACACCGATTATTTGTAGTTTTTGTATTTACGATATAAGCTGTGTCTCATCATCATCATCATGTCAGCCGAAAGACGTCCACTGTTGGACATAGGCCTCCCCCAAAGATCGCCACAACGACCGGTCCTGTGCTGCCCGCATCCAGCGGCTTCCCGCAACCTTTACCAGGTCGTCGGTCCACCTTGTGGCGGGTCTGCCCACGCTGCATCTTCCGGTACGTGGCCGCCACTCGAGAACTCTTTGACCCACCGGCTATCTGTTCTACGAGCTACGTGGCCAGCCCACTGCCACTTAAGTGTAGCTATTCTTCGGGCTATGTCGGTGACTTTGGTTCTCCTGCGGATCTCCTCATTTCTGATTCGATCACGCAGAGAAACTCCGAGCATAGCCCTCTCCATTGCCCTTTGAGTGACTTTGAGCTTTCTTATGAGGCCCATAGTTAGCGACCACGTCTCAGCTCCATATGTAATCACTGGCAACACACACTGGTCAAAGACTTTCGTCTTGAGACACTGCGGTATCTTGGACGAGAATATGTTACGTAGCTTCCCGAACGCTGCCCAGTCGAGTTGGATTCGACGATTGACCTCTTTCTCGAAATTGGATCTACCTAACTGGATTGTGTGTCCCAGGTAAACATAATCTTCAACAATTTCAAGCGTATAGTCTCTGATCTTCACGGGAGTTGGCACTACATGGACGTTTGGCATAATCTTCGTCTTGTCCATGTTCATTCTAAGACCAACTCGTTCAGAGGCTTTACTGAGGTCATCGAGCATCGCACGGAGGTCCTCCATGGTCTCAGCCAAGACTACTATGTCGTCGGCAAACCGAAGGTGGGTGATGTACTCGCCGTTTATGTTGATGCCTAGTCCTTCCCAGTCCAGACCCTTGAAAACATCTTCCAGTGCAGCGGTGAACAGTTTAGGAGAGATAACATCTCCTTGTCTGACTCCCCGCCGCAACAGGATAGGTTTCGAGTTCTGATCCTGCAGTCGAACTGACATAGTGGCGTTTTCATACAAACACTTCAACACTTCGATGTACCGGTAGTCTACTTGGCACCGCTGGAGAGACTGTAGTACAGCCCAGGTCTCAATCGAATCGAAGACTTTCTCGTAGTCCACAAACGCTAAACAAAGAGGTAGGTTATACTCTTCGGTCTTCTGTATAACCTGCCGTAATGCGTGTATGTGGTCGGTACTATAGCCTTTTCGGAAACCGGCTTGTTCGGGAGGCTGGAAGTCGTCGAACTTACGAGCGAGACGGTTCGTAATAACTCTCGAAAACAGCTTATAAACATGGCTCAAAAGTGAGATGGGCCTATAATTCTTCAATAGGGTATTGTCACCCTTTTTGAAGAAGAGTACCACCACACTTTTGTTCCATGCCTACGGCGTTTTACCTTCGTGGATGACGGAATTGAACAATGTCTGAAGGGTCCTCAGTACTGGTTTACCACCCGCCTTCAATAGTTCGGCTGTGATTCCGTCATCTCCGGGAGCTTTGTTGTTTTTAAGCTGTTTGAGCGCCATACTAATCTCGTACAAGCTGACGTCCGGGATGTCTTCTGTGTAGTGTCGAGTCAATCTGTGCGAGTGTCTAAGCTGTGTCTGCTCTTTTGTATTTCTGCTCTTGTGTATTTTTTAGATATTTTTTTATGCAACTAGGGTGGAAAATAATCTTACGGCCCGTCTGATGGTAAGCGGCTACTGTAGCCTATAGACGTAGAATATCACCATAGGTATCATTAGCGCGTTGCCGACCTTGAACCCTCCTTCCCCAAGGAGCTCTGGAAACTCTTTTCACTGCAAGAACACAACACAAGATTATTTGGCTGCGATCTTCTGTAGGGTGGAGGTATTTCACCAGTCAAACTGCCCCAAGTAGAGAGAAATCTCCAAAATAAATTACTCTGTGCCCTACCTCTCCATAAATAAAAATGAGGTCACTAGGTTAATACTACAACGGATTGCAACACTCGATTTACAGCAAACAATATCTATTGAGCAAAATCATGTTTCACCGTATAATTGATATTATAATCTTCTAAAAGTGAACATAACAAATTGTAATTTCAGGCGAAAGCGCTGCCGGTTGCAGTGAATTTCCACCACTGATGCAGGCGAAATCGTGGACAAGAGGCGTGCCTTACCGTGATAGCTTTAATCACGTGAAACCCGCTGACAGCATCGGTAATAACTAAAAAAAAAGATCTATCAGTCGTCGTTGTGATAATGTCGAAAATGGAAATACACTGACGATTCTGAAACGCGACATACCAGAATAAGTCGATACAGCGGGGTTTTACAGTTACTTTGTTCAATTTAAGGCCCTAATAAGGTACTTACTATCGTTAAAACACTACCACCGGTTCGGAAAACTGCTCAGTCATCTAGATAGACGGCAAGCACTTCTTTTATTTTTACTGTTTAACAATTTTACACATACATGTAATAATTATATTATGTTAGTAGATGTAAAAAGAGAGAGTTGATTTGCCGGATAATGAGATCAAGGACCATATCAGATCATTACATGAATGATAGTGATGTCTGGAAGGGGCTCCCTTTTTGTACACACACGAAAATCATATAATTATTACATAACTGTTAACATTATTTACACATTAAATAAAATAAAAACAATTGATAAACCAGATCGTGTTTCTTGCATAAATTGTATAACGTATTTTTGATGTTTGAGAAAAAGTTAACTTTAGGCATCCGGTCGCTTAACGTGGACAGCGTAATTAATACTGTTATATAAATTGGAAGCTGTATTATCTACAGCAACAGTTGATGGATTTTCATTACTCTGTCACCATAAGCTAGTAGTGTAGTATTCATAGCAAGTCAGCATCAGTATACAAAATAAATTAAAAAGGGAATTTCATTAAAAACACTTTAAAAGCTAACATGTCTATGCGACTATGTTTTAAAAAATGATAAAATTTAATCCACACTATGGTGTTACATGTTCCCTCATTTTCTAGGCAACTGCTATACCCCAGCTACAAAAACGATGCGAGTTATTAACATGCCTCCCAAGAAACGCACACCACCAACGCTGTATGGGCCTTTAGGTCCAAACGGGGAGTTGCAATTCCCTCCAATTAAAACCTGGGCTGATAGAGAAAAAGAGCGCCTCGAAGCTATCGAGAGAGACAAGAATAAAAATAAACTGCAAAAGGGTAAGTTAACGTTAAGAATTTGAAAAAGAGAAAAGTTTTCTTCAATTGAAACTTCTACTGAAACACAAATGAAAAAGATTTAACAAGATATAAATAAGAAAAACATTTGTTGTCATCAGTAAGTACCAAGATGAAAGCTATTAAGTTTTTGTAACACTTGGCTGATCTTGAAATGAGACCCAGAGACCCATCGGAGGGAATCTTTAGAATTGATGTTCTACCACTACCGTTTTGATTAAATAGTATATATCTAATACCCAACTAACCGTGCCGTACTTGTTACTACACACCTACAAATTAACATGAAAATGAAAGAAATTCTATAAAGCTTGCAGTTTGCACAATAAGCTCGTGACTGTGTATAAAAAAATTGATATTACTTGAGAGCCAGTGGCTGGAGTTTTGCATATTTTTATAGGTTTGGTGTTACTGGAAGATTTAGTATCCGGTGCATATGACAAAAGAAAGGCTGAAGTGGCAGCGGCGAAGAAGAAACGAATAGAAAAAAGAAAGCAAGACAAAAAAGATGCGGAGATTGCGGCGCAGGAAGCCTTAAGGAAGTTAGTAACATTTTTTAAATATATCTATTTGTTTTTTAAGGAAATACTGGAAACCATCATGTTCAGAAAACATAAAAGTATTCACTTTTTTGCAGGCACCTGGCTAAACTCGAGTTTGAGCTTCCACGGGATCCTGACCAGCAGAAAGAGGAAATGTTAATGGCTACCGAGAGGGAGCATTATAGAAAGATACGCTCTGAAGATTTAGAGCGAATCAATTATTATTTGACAACAGTATGAAAAAAATACTTTAATAAATTTATATTTAAGAAAGCATTGAGAAAATTCAAAACATTAGCGCCGGTCTATACATTGGTAACTTAAAACACTTACTGTATTGAAAATGATCGTCGTGTCGAGATGTCTCAATAACAACGCAAATAATTTTAAGTTATAGCTAAACTTATTATATAGCGACTTTTACCCGCTCCTTTCTGTTATACAAAGATATTAGCTGAGCTATTAAATGCGTTAACTAAGAATACACATATATTCTATCTATTAGGTCCTTACATATGAAATTGGCGTTGGAATAGGAACTACAAAATCAAATTTAGGCTTGTGTATTTTTGTTTCGAATTTAGTGATTCATTTGTTTTTGCACCATTTGATTTTTCTTAGACATCGTTCTTTTTACAAAATGGAAAACTTAAAATATCACGTTATTTACGAATATGAGTTCCACCGTGGCATCAGTGCTGCAGAAACAGCTCGAAGGATGATTAATAATATGTATGGGGAAGCTACTTTAAAATAAATTACGTTTTTTTTTGGTTTAAACGTTTTCGTTCTAAAATTTTTGACCTACGAAACAAATTCCGTAGACGGTAGGAGACCCTAGTTGATAATGAAGAATTAAAAGTGATCGTGGAAGCGGATCCATCGCAAACTACGTCAGAGTTAGCTGCAGGATTTGGTGTGAGTGATAAAATAATTTTAATTCTCTTGAAACAAATTGGAAGCTCGAGAAATGGGTACCACATAAATTGACTAAAGCATACCAACGAACACGCATTGAGTGATGTGTTACATTGCTCAACCGTCACAATAACGAGGGATGTTTGAATCGTATTGTTACTTGTGAAGAATAATGGATTCTTTACGACAATTGGAAACGCTCACTGTGATGAGGTTGAACCAAGGAGAACCGACCAAATCTTGTCCCGAGCGAAAGTTGACTCAGAAAAAGGTACTAGTGAGTGTTTGATGGACCAGTGCTGGTGTCATACACTACAGCTTGCTAAGATCAGGCCAGACGATAACGGCAGATCTGTATAATCAACAATTGCAAACCATGATGGAATAGCTAGCCGTTAAACAACCGAGACTAGACAGTCTCTCTAGCCCACTGCTGCTTCAGGAGAACGCTAGACCCATAATTCATGAGATTCAGACGGTCGCTAAATTAGAGGAACTGCGGTTGGAATGTCAACGACACCCACCATACTCTTCGGAGCTTGCTCCTACAGATTACCACTTTTTTTCGGAATTTCGACAATTTATTGCAAGTAAAAAAATCAATTACGATGAGGCTGTCCAAACCGCCTTCAAAAATTTTATTGATTCTCGGTCTCACTACTTTTTCAGCAATATAATCAATTAACTACCTATACAATGGCGAAAGTGCATAGATAATAATGGTACATACTTAGATTGATTAAATGTATAATTTTTTACTTTTTACATATTAAACACTAATTTGATATATAAGGACCTATTATAATCACTGCATGCCCCTTTTTTTCGAACTGACTATACTGTTAGCCTTAGGGGCCCTGGAGCCTTTACGGCTTTTACAGCTTTACCGGACTTGAAAACTGCATGTCCCTACTGGTATACCTATGCAGAAATGATTTAGCACTATTTTTATCTGTTATTGCAAACATATTTCGCTTACTTCAGGCTCGTTAAACAAATCCATCGCTGAATACAAATATGAGTCATAATATGATTTAAATACTAATTAAGATTATTGCTTTTACATTAACAGTCCTTATCAGACAAGCATATACCAGATTTCCCTGTGGAGTTATACAAAAGAGCCAAAGTGAAAGTTGATAAACAAACGGCTGCGATTAAGAAGCGGCTACTCATACTCACTTACCGAGCTTGTGTGAAGCAGAGTGAGACAGACATCAAAGAGTTTTTTTTAATGGCTATGAGAAGGTAATTGGCTATATCTTCTTATTCTTCCATGGTAGACTTGATTACTTTGTCTCGAAAGTAGACAATTGTAGAAAACTTTTCAGGTGGGGATAAGATGAAACTGTTAGTAATATTGTCTATCAAGAACTTTCATTTTGAGATAACAATTTGTTACAGTCTTAGTTAGTTTTGGTTTTAGTCTCTAAGAAATACCATAATTAAAGAGTAGTTAGAGCTTAATAATGTTATTTAAATTTTTTTTAAAGAAATTTTAACTACTTACAATTCCATGGTTCCATTGTAGAAGAATGTGTGGACTGGCATCCATAGTTCAACATCATTATTATTTAACAACTGTTATGACATTAAAACAACAGAGTTCAGATGATAATTGAGTATTTATTGAAGTACCTACAACACATTTATAATTTTGCCCAACTACCCACTATCTACTTCTTTACCACACTCATATCGTACAATTCGAATTATAAACTTCAAAACAAGTTTATATTGACATACTTTATAAACACAATACCGATAATACGTTTTCTCGAACATAATATTTTTTTGCCATTACTATACAGGGCACATTTATATAGATTAACTAAAATGTTTTGACTCAATTTTTTACTTGTCTGTAGCAACCCGGCGGCGCCCGCTTTAGCGCTTGTGCGGTGGTGTGCTAGGTTTTGGGGCCATTCATACGTTTTGTTGCACTGAATTTCGGGGTTCTTTGTTATTCTTGCTTAAAAATATCTGATGGCTGTCAATGTGAAGAAAATTTCCCTGTTTCCGATATTTTAGACGCGGCGACGTAAATAACTCATACCAGCAAAGTCGAGAAAATTATATGATTAAATGCTATCAAGACTTTATGGCCTGGAAAATGCAAAAAAAGCTACTTCGTTTTTGGAAAACGTGCTATTTTCAGGAATTGTCTGACAAGCTCAAGTGTTTCTCATTATGATTTAAATACTCAAAGTTAAAGAGTACCTACATTAAGCATATATAACGAAATCGATATCTCCAAATATACAAAAACAATTGCGTAATTGAAAAAAAAATTCAATCATAATTATAACCAATAAACTATTTCTTACTCTTTGATCTTTTGTTTAGTAGTTTCAATCCCAATTTATGAGAGTAGATACCTACGGCTTGATATTTAAACTCACACGCGTGTTTTATGATGCCCTTCATTATGTAACAGTATCATAAACATTTTTTCCTTTTTTTTTTCGAACTGACTATACTGTTAGCCTTAGGGGCCCTGGAGCCTTTACGGCTTTTACAGCTTTATCGGGCTTGGGGGCGAGCGCTTAAGGTACTCAGGCACGAAAGCTTTGCAACAACATCCGAGGGTGCCAAAGTGGCCGAACCGGCTCGGACTGTTGCGCGTATGCAAATAAGTCGCGATCTGGCTAATTCCCTATCATTTGATATAAACTAACTATATATGTACATGTTTCTTCCCCCTGGGAGGAGGGAAGGAACATGTGTATGTGTATTTAGTGGTCTGAAATTTTTTGTCTAACTAACTAGGCAAAAAAAGAAAAAAGGTCCCTTACAGAACCTATAGAACATAGGTACTATGTGGTGTGCATGTGTGTATAATGCAGTGTCATGTGTGTCTGTGAAAGCTAGTGAATGTAGAGTCACTGTATCGCGTGAGCGGCTGCTTGGCTCAAGGGCTTCATACCGATGGATCGGACCTAGGCTTGAGTTGAGTTTCATAAACTACTATTATCAAACTATGATAGGAGAATGCGCTACAAGGGAGCAATTTCCTCTATTGCGAGTGTATATTAGTTTTTTTGTTCAGTACTATAAATCTACCTTGTGTACTTAAATTTACCTTTAATAATTATTATCATATTTAATTCGGATATACATAATATGAATCACAAATATTCGCATTTTAAAATACTAAATAGGATGCATGACAAAAGCTATTACAAAATTTACCCAGCAAATGTCAAGTTGGATTAGACAAATATAGAGAAACATTTTTGTTTTCCATATACTTGACCAATTTTACAGGGGTTTTATGTGGCTTGTAGACAAGTTTGCATGAAGTCTCTCTCGTCTCTCAGTGAACGCAGCCACGTAGCTGAGTCTGAGATAAATTCAGTATAATATTTTCAGATGTATCCTAGCATTTATATTGGAAGATCCCTCAGAATGTGAGCGATTGCAGATAGAATTTTTGCCACCTTTATGGCCAGCCCACGTAGTTCGCGCTCCGATGCCATGGCATACGTCGTACGTGAGAGCGAACCAAGCAATTTTCTACAGGTACTACGAGGGTAACCCTGTACTTGTCGAGTTAAGGAGGATATGGCAAGAGAGGTACTATAATCCTTTTATTGTATTTTGAATTCAGTAATTATACATGGTAACAGCCTTTTTAAAATCAAAAGGCTTAAAGAAGAGCTCTTTGGTCAATAACAGCTGGTATTATTATATTTATAAACAGGTATCAAAAAATATTCATATGTGACATGAATAAAATGCAAGAGGGGCTGCCTTTCCCGCAATATCCGTCGGAGTTCACGGAGCGTCTGAACAAACTCTGTGCTGAAACGAGGTCGGAGTTGATAGACAACTGGCTGATTGACGTCGCAGACACCATGATAAAGATGCGACACCACTGGGCCGTGTACGTTTCGAAGAAGAAAAAAGCATCTACATTTCAGGTCGAGGCGTTTTTCAGGTGAGAAATTTTTCGTTTTTTTTTTATATTCCACAGCTGCTGTTCGTGACTACAAAAATTTCTATTATAGACGAAGCTTCATTTAAATATTTTTTCCAAAGCCTTTTATATTACCGATCGATTGATGGTCATTTACTTTAGTATTTCTACATATAAACGGAAGAGTCTTATTTTATTTATTTATTTTAATAATATTTAGAATCCAAGGCAAGAAATTTAAGGCAGTATTTATCTTCCAGATGTATTCACGGCTTGATGTCTAAGCAAGTGCGAGATTTAGTTGAGAGGAGCGTGAATCATTTTGCTGAATATTTCTCTTCTTATTATGTGAGTAAATATGTGGGATTATAGAATTTTCAAAAACGATATCTCATAATAGTACGTTTCATGTTTAGTAATAACATAGAATTTAATTTAATCTCCTTTAATTTATTATATGAACTGAAATGATAAAATCAATTAATAAGTTGTACGTTATGATATTGTTAAATTATATTTTTTGATTACTTCAAAGTATCTTAAGAACAAGTGTTTTTCTTTTTAATAATTTTTTAGTTCTTTATCCCTTCTGTGTACATAAACAAAAAATTTCTCGTACTAAGAGAGCACCGCTAATCCATGCTGCATAATGGCATATTGTGAGGGAACTAAATTTTTGTAGATATATAGAGGACCATTTCATCTACCGATAATCAGACTAAAAACTCTATGATTTAGTCAGATACCATCAATATACATCATAACGGTGAATAGTAAAGTAATCTTTAATATAATTTCGCATTTTTAGGAAGGGAACAACTATGATGGCTCTTACCGTGACTACATGTTCATAAAGCGGCCATTGTTGAGAGTCAAGGTAATCGGTCATCCTGGTTCTACAAATATCACGTTCGAACCGACTCTCGAGCAGATGAAGGTCAACATTGTCAAGTGGTTCCATGCCATTATCAACGTCAACTACCAGCTTCCCAGCGTGGATAGCATCTTATATCCAGGTCACTTTTTTTTGTTTTTTTTTATACGCTGGACTATAGTCCTCCAATATGGTTTTCTTATGCGCTTCACTATAGTCCAGTAAGGTAAGTCCAGTATTATGCAAAAATACGGTGAACGCTAAGAAATGATATCTCTCGTCAGTCATCGTAGGCACGCGGACTTGCAACACTTGTCATTGTGAGAGCTTGGTTAAACTTACGTATTTTGAGGCTTCCTTCCCGCTTAAGCTACCTAATATTTTATCATTGTTTTGGTTTGGTTACGGCCAACTTCCAACTTTATCGTTTTTATCGTTTTTGGTTTGACGTTGTGGCCACAATCTCACCTGAAGTTAACTGACGATGTGGCCCAAGATGATAACTAAACCTAGTGGAAGATTGGGTGTCAAGTGCAACTGCCGGAACACAAATATTGGTGCTTGGCGACAGATTTTCAACTTGAGGGTGGTAGCTAGCCAGGCGAGCATTAGAAAATGTTGTCTTTCTAGATACCCTACCCACTTCCATTTAATAGAAGTCTGTTTTTATGTAATTTGATGTTCAGGTGTAGCGAGACCCAAACTAACTCTGATGGGAGTGTACCCTGATGAAGAGTATATGGTGGATGTAATAAATCAATCCATAAAACATTTTCAAGCAAACCGTTCTGGACCTATGACATTTCTTAAAGAATTTGAGGAATACTTCTATATTCTCAACGGGCAGGCCAATCAGGATTTATTGCAATTCTTTTCGTCTGAACCTACGCCTTATCTCAAGGTTCGTTTTGGTAAAAATACTCTAAAGATTTTTTTATTACTCTAAGCTTATATATGTTTGTTGATGAGTTATTATTTTATATCTCTAAATTCTGCATCTACATAAGAGGTAATTATTTTAGAAGTAATTTATAACGAGTTACGTCTGTATGCTTTTAAAGTGCAAAATTATCCTAAAAGCGTCATAGTACTAAACTCGAAAGATATTTCCTTACCTATTTGTTTATTTGTACAGGATTTCTCAGCTCGCATTTATATGTATGAAGCTTTAAGGGACGAAATCCTGTTCCTCCGTCGTGATATTCCACTGAACATGATAATGCTCGACTGCGGCCCAATCAACGATACCATGTGGGACATTGTGAATGGCCTGCGAATGTACATCGTTGATCATTTCATCAACGTTAACAGGAAATGGAACAGGGCGTTAGTGTCTTCCATAGTTAAAACTATGTTATATGCTATGTTATACCTACAAAATTATTGAAATTTTTAAAATTTATTCTAAAAAATGCGTTAATTATTTTATGTTCATTCTTCTTTTACGTGAAATTGATTTATTTAACACAATTTAACAGGATTTCGTCATCGATCTGAATTAGTATAACCTGTTTATAAATTACCACTGTTTTATTACCAGTATCTGTAATGTCTATGAGGAAATGGCTGCGCGAGCTTCAGAAAGCCCAGAGACCACGGCTCAACTTGTAGAGCTTCTTGGATACATATCCGATTGTAGAGACTGTGCAATGTTTGACTTGCGAGAGAAATCTCGTACTACTGCTGAATACGTTCTCTTCCTTATGCAGCATGCGCACTTAAACTGTAAGTACTTACAGTTTAACGACTTCAGTTTATAAAATGTAGTTTAAATAGTGATATCAAAATAGCAGAGCCTAAAATAGTAAATATAGGAAAGGGGAAAGATAGCTTTATATGATGTAATCCATTACGTATGGTTTTCACCTGACGACAGAAAAATAGGAAAGTATTAATATTGTTTCCGGTTACAGCTGAAGATATTAATTTAAACACGCGAGTTTTTCTCTGGCCTCTGGACATGGAAGACACCATTGATTTGACGATTAAGACGTTAAATACGAAGAAAACAATGGCGGAAGACAAGCTTCGGAGCAGAAAAGCGATTTTCGAAGAGAAGCTAAGGAAACACGAAAAGGACTTGGAACAATTCCGGAGGTTCGATCCGCCGCTCTTAAATTTGGACCTTTTGAAGGACGTTATCGGGAAAGTGGATGAAATATTTAATAATTTGATGGTTAGTATATTAAATATAGATATATTTATGCTTAAAGGCAAATGTAAAGCATAATGGCAAGGCATAGATTTTTATTATGCTAAACTCAATATTTATAATCATACGTATAAAGATTATCATCATAAATATATTTATGTTATTCAAATTTTATAATTTAAGTACGACAAGCGAGAATCTGAAGATATTCTGTCTGAGGAACAACTCTTAGACCAAGAGCAATCTGTATACTACAGCTTACAAACCATGTTGACTGGCATCGACCCGTTCCATAAGCTGTGGCACACTGCATATGACTTCTACGAAGGTTATGAAAAATGGTGAGAATTAGTAGTATAACAATGTGATATCTAAATTCGTTTATATTGTCTTTTCAACATAATAAAAGCAGTTAACGTGATTGTTGTTAAAATCGTCTTTTAATATTTAAAATAAAAATGCGATTTATCATCCAACTATAAAAAAATGTCCAACTTAAATTTATCAAATTATTTGAAATTGTCTTCTACCTGCATTCACCAAATTATGTTTTAAATCAGTAAAACTTGATGATCAGATTTGGACGAAATATTTTATTGTTACAAGTTTGGATAGCTCTAATTTTAAATAATTACAATCTTCGATGATGCGTTTTAAATCTTCTCAAGGTATCATGGACCGTTTTTGGGTCTTGAAGCTGAACAGATTGCTGAAGACGTTGAAGCGTGGTGGAAGCTGCTATATAAACTCGGCAAGCAGTTGTTCGAGTATCCTGGAGCGAAACGTATAGCCGATATGGTTCGCAATAAAGTGGAGAAGTTCAAAGTGCTGCTACCGGTGCTATGCGCTATTTGTAACAAGGTAAAGTAGCACCAATCTTTGGATGATTAAAGCTACCATTACAGCTATATGATAATATTTGTCTGCCCTAGTATTTGACCCAAGTAAAATAAAAACTCATTCAAACTTCAAACTAATATATCTTTTTGTAAACTGACTCAAACATAGCTATTAGTTTTGTTAAGGTACGATAAAGCCATACTGATTGATTCATACAGTATAAATATTACATGATAGTATATTACTATGATAGAGATAAGCTCAAGAGAAGAAAATTAGCATAGAAATCTTAGGTCCGAAGATAACTTGTTGGAAAATAATAAATAATATCCATATATGAGTTTACTGCCAATCAAATAAACACTGTTATTTGTGCAGCTCAAATCTTAACTTGAAGTAAGCAGTTTCAGTTGTCTTCAAAATAATAAATTAATTTAAAGGGAATGCGCGACCGCCATTGGGCTCGTATTAGTGAACTCGTTGGGGTCGAAGTCTTTCATGGTCCCGAAGCAACCCTCGCCGATATGGTGGAGCAAGGAGTACATGTATTCAGTACCCAGTTAGAGGAGATCGATCAATACGCATCTAAGGAGTACTCTTTGGAGAAAGCACTCAACAAGATGAAAGAAGAATGGGTTGGAATCAAATTTGAGGTGATGCCGTACAGGTAGATAATTCAATTTGAACTAGTTAGAATGGTTAGGCTTTCGCTATGGCATAGCGCAGAATATTGCTTATTATTTCTTGCAACTGGATCTTTTTTTACCGGAGAACGTACATTAAGGTTTGTGTACATTTATTACAGGGACACAGGCGTTGGCATCCTTACTGGTCTAGACGATATACAGCAACAGCTGGATGATCATATACTTAAATCACAGACTATGCGAGGTTCACCATACGTGAAGGCCTTTGAAGCTGATATGGTGGCTTGGGAGGAAAAATTGATCAGCATGCAGGATATACTAGACCAGTGGCTGCAAGTAAGTATTTTCACTTGATACAAAAAATCATCACGAAGGTACGTTAGTATAAATCTGTAGATTTTCAATCTATCTTCTAGTGTCAAGCTACATGGATGTATCTCGAACCGATATTCTCGTCAGAGGACATTATGCGTCAAATGCCTACGGAGGCTCGTAATTTCCGTGACGTCGATAAAGAGTGGCGAACCATCATGGGAGCCACACAGAAGGATCCGATGGTATTAGCGGCAACTGATTTCCCTGGACTACTGAAAAAGTTAAGATACAACAACACATTACTTGATGAAATACAGAGAGGATTGAATGATTATTTGGAGAAGAAGAGATTGTTCTTCCCAAGGTGAGTTGAAAAGAATATAGAAATAAAAAAAGGTGTGTGTGCGATTCACACACGATAGAAGTGAAACTTCATTTTAAAAGATATTTTCTATTTTATTTAAACAGTGTGCAATATACATACACACCGACATTTACTCTCTCGCTCTGGCTCACACGAAGAAGAGAGACCGATAATGTGCGTTAAACGTTTAACGCTTGGAAGTCGCATAAGTAGTTTCACTTCAAAAATACAAATGGTTATACATTTTCAAAATGTACTTACTGAAACATACTTTTCCTCTAAATAACTTGTTTCTATAGATTCTTCTTCTTGTCCAATGATGAACTATTGGAAATTCTGTCCGAAACAAAAGACCCTATGAAAGTGCAGCCTCATCTCAAGAAATGTTTCGAAGGAATCTATACGTTAGAATTCAATGCAGCTAAGGAAATCATTGGTATGACGTCAGCTGAAGGCGAAGTAGTTACTTTATCTTCGAGTATTCAACCAGCTGATGCGAAGGTAAATATTTATTACAGTTTAGGCAATATCAGAAAGATCATTAAAAATTAGTTCATAGCCTTTTGAAGGGCGTTGCATTTAGAAGTAAAGTACAGAATGCTATTTTTAGTAGTCTGCATAGAGAAAGAAGATGTAAATTACTTGGTGTTAATAGAAGGGTATATAAATAACACGTGTTAAATATTCACAATTGTCATGATTGTGATAAAAGTTAAGGCTTATTAATTTAATATAGATTATTATTTCAGGGTATGGTAGAACGATGGTTACAACAGTTGGAGAGTCAGATGATGATAAGTCTACGTGACGTTGCATCGGAGTCAATTACGGCATACAGCACAACGCCACGTGAGGAATGGGTACTGGCGTGGCCTGGACAAATCGTACAATCTGGGTCTTGTGTGCACTATACACTTGAGGTTAGAAAGATTTCGAATTAAGTTATTGTGAGTTTCTATTAAATCTAATCTATCTAAACAAACTATTTAAGTATTTGTAAATATGTATTTTATGCTTTGGTACTTGTAGTATATAATAAATATTTAAATAAAAATAAATTAAAATTGTAGTACCAGTTATTACAAATATCACCTTAGTAGTTTAGTAGTGTAAAAGTAGATGTCGAGCTGAAATTTGAAGGGATATTTAAAAAGACTTGAGCATTAAAAAGCATTGATAAACTCAATACTAATTAAAATACACAATTTTTTTTTAATCAAAGATACTATAAAACTACTATCAACTATATCCTCAACATTTATATTAAAGGTGATTAAAAGTAAAAATGGTGTTAAATGTAATAGGTACCACTTAATTTAAGACGCGTTTTCATTATACGAGTACACTCGGACCCAGTCCACTCGGCTTACTACCCGGACGCTACTGGCAGCGTGAACACTTGATCCGAGCGCACTTGGACGTCGGCATCCGATTAAAGTAAATTCGAACGTGGTTGTATTTTTACGAGCTACTCGGATAATTTTATGAGTACGAGCGCACTCGGTCCAAGTGTACTGGTATAATAAAAACGCGGCTTAAGCAAACGTAGAACTTTTATAGTAACTATGAACGTAAATGAATGAAATACCATGGATAAAATGAGATGTACTTTGTATTCTAAAAGGCGACTGAAGCGATACAAACGAGTACCCTACCGGAATTAGTGAGTCGTAGCACGGAACAGATCACCGGGCTGGTTTATCTGGTACAGGGTGAATTGGAACCTGGGAACAGGATAACCGTCGAAGCTCTCATCGTGCTCGATGTACACGGTGCGATATAATTTTCATTAAATACAAATTATTGGAATTATTTAACAGTTTATTCGGGTTAACTTTATCTATTAAAATTTAGGTTTTGGTTAAGTAATTACTGATGTTTGAAATCGTGCTTTTTTGCGCCTGGCGCCGGGGTTATGGGAATCGCTTTTACATGTCTACCCATCCCTGGCAAGCGCAGCCTCTCGAGAGCGACCCGCCACTGATGTGCCCACCGATAACATTTTTAATTTTGTGTCGAGCCTTTCTCTCTCGGTATTTTAACAAGGTTTTCTTCCTTTACCAAGGAATCCTTCCAAGGTCATCTATCCCAGAACCGCGCCAGGTAATTTTTTAAAGAGGTTTTATCCCTCGATCATTTTTTATGTGGTTTTCTTTGTCTCAATTGGCTCGCAAGTGAGCTCTCTGGGATAATAATTATTTTAGAGAGAAGATATAAGAATATAGAAGAAAGTATAACGGTTTTTGGTTTAGCGACTTTTGCGAAGTCTTTGAGGTGTTATAATTTGTATTAAATGGTATGTATAGCATAAGCATTTCACTTATTTCATCTGTTCAACTCAAACTCAAATGCATTTGAGTCAATGCTGCAATGTTTTAGAAAAATATAAATTACTTTGGCAGGTTAAGAGCTTGTCAGTAATCTTTGTTGCTAATTGGTATCACTAACTCATTTTCCAACCTTAGATATATGTGACTTAACGCTTAGTGATTTCACAGGTCGATCGATACTTGAAGAAATGGTCGAACGGAACGTAATTGATATCACAGATTTCAATTGGATTTCACAATTGAGGTACTACTGGCGTGGAGATAACATGACGTGTTCGATGATCACGACAGAAGTGGAATACGGATTTGAATATCTAGGGAACATTGGACGGCTAGTCGCAACTCCCCTCACGGATAGATGTTTCAGGTAAACCATTGTAGTTAGATTTTGATCACATGAACATAAGTCGATGTTAGTATAATTGTGAAAAAAAAACACGTCTTTAAGCAGATAAACTAAAAACATTTTTTTTTTGGTCACTCACAGCTATCAGATATGATAAACCAATAAGCCATGACTTTTTTGAATAAAGTTGCTTAAATTAGTCAATCAATATTGTTTTTCCTAGTTGAATTTCTCATATTTACATTTTACCTATATTCTCTTATAACTAAACTGGCAGAACTCTAATGAGTGCGTTGAAGCTGAACCTAGGCGGTGCGCCTGAAGGTCCCGCTGGCACCGGCAAGACTGAGACCACGAAAGATCTCGCCAAAGCAGTGGCTAAGAAGTGTGTTGTATTTAATTGTTCAGATGGCTTGGACTACAAAGCATTGGGGAAGTTCTTCAAGGTAACTAACTCGAAAGATGTTTGTTATATGGAAAAAATAATTCAATTTGTTTAAAATTAACTGTAAAGGAGGGACTAAAAAACATATTATGTGCTTTTTATGATAAGTGTTCCAGATTCGATCACAGCTAGAATAAACGTTTTAGGTTAGAATAACTAGTTACTTTCCAAGTAATTTAATAATCATTTTTGTACTACTGCTAATGTAATTCTGCAATTACAGGGATTGGCCCAATCAGGCGCTTGGGCGTGTTTCGACGAGTTCAATCGTATAGAGCTAGAAGTATTGTCGGTGGTCGCACAACAAATCCTCTCGATTCAGCTGGCGATCCTGCGCAGGGAGAAGCGGTTCGTCTTCGAGGGTACAGAGATAAGCCTGAACCCTACGTGTTCCGTTTTCATTACCATGAATCCAGGGTAAAGAGGTTTTTGAGTTTGATTTTGAAATCTACTTAAAATTTGTGCTCCATAATATTTTCAGTAGTATTTCTAGTTTCTTTACAATTAATGCACCATTCTTGTAGTTATTGAAGTTTTACTTATTTATTATGCCAACGACTTCGATTCCACCCGGTATATTCGAATATGTATAAAATCAAAGAATATACGAAACAGATACGCCGGCCGGACAGAGTTACCGGATAATTTGAAGGTGCTGTTCAGGACGGTAGCCATGATGGTACCAGATTACGCTATGATTGGAGAAATCACTTTGTACTCCAACGGATTTGTTTGCGCCGGCCCGTGAGTATTTTCTTTATTTTAAATTCATAGAATGTATTTGTTGATCTGAGTCTATCGCAAATCGGTTATTAACGCTGAAGATACCATTAATTACAAACCTATATAAACACTTGTCTGGATTAATAAAATAAATATCAATACAGTCTATATTTTGTGATCCCCAGGTTGGCTCGTAAAATCGTCCAAGCATATAAACTGTGCTCGGAGCAACTGTCGTCACAGAATCACTACGATTACGGGATGAGGGCTGTGAAATCAGTTCTTCTGGCCTCCGGGGCATTGAAGAAGAATTATCCCGAGAAAGATGAAGCTCAGCTGGTCCTACGGGCTATAATCGATGTCAACATGCCTAAATTTCTATCACAGGTCGGTTATTATATTATAAGTGATGAAGTTGGGTTTAGAAGCTAGGTACCGAACTGTACAATCTCAAGGTAGTGGGATAAAATAATATATTGTAATGGAGATAATGATTTATTGTTAACAAATTTATCTAAGTAAAGGTAATTTTTTCGTATGATTGTTATGTCCAAATTTTGATATTTTATTATGAATGGTATTCAAGGACGTGCCCCTGTTTGCTGGTATATATTCTGACTTGTTCCCGGGAGTGGATATCCCGCAGCCAGATCGCGCTGAGTTATTAAAATGCATTTATAAGGATTTGGATAAACGGAACTTGCAAGCTACAGATTGGTATTTAGAGAAGATAATTCAGGTGAGAGAAAGGACGACTTTAATATAATTTTACATTAATAATTTGTAAGCTCGATATAAATATAATAAGTAGCTTTACCAAGGCTCCACGCGAGGGGTCTATAGAGTAACTACCACCAGAAATTTGATAACCTCTTGATGTTAATCGATTAAATCTATAGTTGCCTCATTTTGATAATTAAAATGCACTACCAGCTTAACTATTTTCTTATATTCTGATATCATCATTTAGATCAACTTGTCTAGATTTACGAGATGATGCTTGTACGGCACGGCTTCATGGTAGTGGGCCCACCGATGGGTGGAAAGACCCAAGCTTACCAGTGTCTCGCGGAGTCATTACGCGCTCTGCAACTGATGAAGCCGCCGCCTCGACACAAGGAGTTCGGTGCGATATACCGCATCATCAATCCAAAGGCTATTACTATGGGCCAGCTTTACGGTTGCTTTGATCCCGCTTCACACGAATGGCAAGTTTATTTATACTACTACACTTGATCTATCGTAAGAAGGCTTGGCATGACACATGTCAAATGTTTGTTTTAGAGATGTTGCACACCGATCACACTTGTCTAAAATCGCTTGTATAGACCAATAATTCGCAAGGATTAGTATTTGGGAAAGTTTTTTTTTTAATTGTTTAGCATAATTAACGTTTTGCATTTTATGGAAAGTTCTTGAATAAGCCATTAGGGAGTTTTATCGAAAGTTTATTTGGAACTTATAAATATTTGTTAATCGTAAGGTCAGATTTCATAAACAGTATCACACACTTACTACTTTATCAAAAATCTAATGTACGACATTTCGTGCCTTTAACTGGCAAGGTTGACGAAAAAGACGAAAACGACTTTGGTCAAAGCTGTATGTTAGCTGAATGTATCATGAGGTTCAACAATAATTTTGTAGAGGCAGCGTATAAAACGAATATGATTTTGTTATCAGGTCCGATGGTGTGCTCGCTATAGCTTTTCGCGAATACGCCATGTCGATAACGCGTGACCGCAAGTGGATTCTCTTCGATGGACCTGTTGACGCCGTCTGGATCGAAAACATGAATACGGTGCTCGACGACAATAAGAAACTTTGCCTGATGAGCGGCGAAATTATACAGGTCACTTTTTTTAATTGATTATATATCCGCTTGAATGAAGTTAATAGTCATCACGATTATTGATTAAATTAGCCTAAATTAACTATGATCCCTAGAAAACGCAACGAATTCATCGAAATAGGTGTGGGAATACCACTTTTGCCAGACAAGATTGCTTTCATTGACTTTTATTCATCAACAAATAACAATAAATACTGGTGTACATAAAATAAGTTATTTTATTTCCAGATGACGAACAAAATGAATTTGATCTTCGAGCCGGCAGACTTGGAATTTGCTTCACCGGCCACGGTTTCGCGCTGCGGTATGATATATATGGAACCGGAACAATTAGGTAAGTGGTATAGAATTAATAGATTACTTTTTGATTATGTATATACACATCATACAAGAACCATCGGTCGGAGGTCAATCAATTTTTTTTTGAGTTAATCAATGTTGTTTTTGATAAAGATGCATTGGAAACTAGCGTAACTCAGTACTGTTTCGAGAAAACTGGTAACATATTGTTCGTATCGTTTGAAAACCCATCTTTTGTATAAAAAGGATATAGTACGGCAGATAGTCACAACAACTAACAAAGGATTGAACGAAACATCTTTTAGTATAAGTTATTGATAGGATGGCGTGCGTTCCTGACTTCATACAATACACATCTCAGTAAGAAGCTTATCCCGGAGCAGTTCGAGTTGATTCAAGAACTGATAGACTGGTTAGTTCCGCCCATCTTCGAGTTCCTGATGACGCGTTGCCAGCATTTCGTTAACGTCGGGGAAATACATCAGTTCTACGTAAGGATACTTTAGCTTACAATAATATTAAATACAAAATTAAATCAAGATTTTCTCTTCTATTATATTCCTAGTTCTCCGTAGCTTTGCATCTATTTATACATATAATAAAATTGAAGAGTCTGTTTGTAATGTCAATATAACAGATTATTACTAAATGCATATGGAAGTATATACGATACCTATAACAAAAAACTTTTTTTTTCTGTCTGTCTGTTTGTTCTAAGTAATCGCCGAAACGGTTGGACCGATTTTGACGGGACTTTCATTGGCAGATAGCTGATATTATAGGGCATAACTTAGGCTATTTTGATTTTAGAAAAATAATTAGAGTTCTGTACAAAAAATAAAAAACCATTTTTAGTAGTCCACGCAAGCGAAGCTGCGGTCACAGCTAGTAAACAATAAAAACAGAAGGTATCATACCTAATAAGCTAAAAACCTAAGACAGTATTAAATTAAAATTTGATCCTTGAATCGATGACGGCTCATTCGGAGCGTTTGCGGACTCCACGTCGATAATCGTGAGTTGAATTGTACAATTGTTGTAGGCATTTTCTAATGACCGCCTAATTACCAGTTACCTCAATCACCCTCAAATCGAAAATCTATCGTTAAGTACCTATATATGCTCCTGCAGCTGTACTTGAGAGCCAGTCTCCCTCTAGGCTTATCCTTACCATCTTCGGTCACATCGTTCCTGATCGTTAGGTGAGATTGTGGTTAAACATGGAAAATTTGCTATTCTACGAGGACTACACGCTTAATCGTGACATATGGTACATTTACTTTGTTATATCTTTGATATATAAAATGTAAAGTTGCTACGTAGATTTTAGTAATGTTTCGTCTTTGGTGCAGTCGTTCACGAGACTATTCACATGTCTGCTGGAAGGCGAGTCCCAGTTCAGTACAGTTTGGCTGCAGTGTACATTTGTATTTTCACTGCTGTGGGGACTGTGCGCCACTATCAATGGTAAATTTATTTTTTGTTTATTAGCCTTTTTAACAATCCGCCACTGAATACCACCGCCATGTTCTAATATTAAAAAGTGAGATTATAATTCTTGTGTAATTATAGTCCATCTTAAAAAATAGTTTAGTTTGTTGTCGACATTCCCAAAGGTTAACATATTTTTCGAACTGGTGATGTATTACCTTCACGAGTATCTACTTTTCTTGCGCCTAAATTGTGCAATGTTTGATTTGGAGTTAAATTAATTATTGATCAATAGGTGACAGTCGTAAGGTCTTCGATACCTTCTTCAGGAAGCTTCTAGAAGGTAACAACGCTGCCTACCCGAAACCGAAATCTTTCAAGCTGGCTAAGAATCAGCTTTTCCAAGATAAGGACACTGTTTTTGACTACGTGTACGATAAGAGAAACAATGGTACTTGGATACCTTGGGCTGATTTGGAAAAGGAGGTGCCACTGGCAGCTAGTGCTAAGGTATTTCTTTAAAATAATAAATATGTTAACAAGCGTAAAACTTGTGTTCTCCATAGCATGAAAATAATTCAGTGCGAAGATGTATGCCCTGAAAATAATATAAAAAAAATAAACGAATGTACGGAACCTTAAGCATAAAGAACTGTTGGATGTGTCGGTCACGCGTACCTAAAACACAATAGTAAAAGGTAATAAATAATACAAGCTTTACTTATAACGAGTTTTGGGTGGTTTTTTGATACATCCCACAAAATACCTTTTTAAATTAAGTCCTATATGCGATAGAGTCTTTCAAATGGGTAATTTTAATTAATTCATCGTTTTAGGTCAACGATCTGATTATTTTAACTAATGAGAATGCTTGTCTACGGTATTTCGTATCCAAGATGGTCAAGTTCAAAATCCCAATATTGCTTGTGGGCCCCACCGGTACTGGCAAGTCATCGCTAGTACTCAACTTCCTATTGACGTTACCTAAAGAGAGATACATCACTAACACAATCAATTTCTCGGCCAGAACTACTGCCAATCAGGTATGTTACTTCTAAAAATGGTTATATAAGTCAACTTTCAAATAAATGGAAAAATATACATTAAAAAAAACAAGTTTTATTAAATTAAAAATTATTAACAGACGCAGGATATAATAATGTCAAAAGTGGACAGACGACGGAAAGGTGTCTTCGGGCCGTCTATGGGTAAAAAGGTAAACGATTATTTCTATAATGATATTATAATTTCATGAATCATCATTATCATTGCAGCCGAAAGACGCCCACTGCTGGATATAGGCTGGATTACTTCAGCAAAAATAAAATATACTGTGCATTTGTGGACTGCTGCTGGACCTCTAAATTGTAACTCAACTAAGTTACACGGTTTAGTTATCTTTGATTTCTTTGGTTCGAGCATTATAAATTGGTGACTATGTACATGGAAGTATCTATTAATGATGGTACATCTGATTGGTTACGATCAGCAGCTGTTTCCAATGTGAGGAGGAAGGCTTTCTTTATGTAAGTTGCAGAGAAAAATAAAGAAAATTTTGGATTAATTTTTCGGTTGTCAGTGCAGTTGAAGTCTCGATCGTAAGCTGAAGCTCAATTATGTGTATAGAAAAATAGAGAAACAAATTTTTGTGTTTATTTATATGTAACACCAATGGGACCGTGAATATAGGGATTATTATATGGGATTATCATAATCAACTTGATTATCTCGTACAGTGTGTTTTATTCGTGGACGATTTGAGTATGCCTCAAAAGGAACAATACGGTGCCCAGCCGCCTTTAGAGCTGCTGAGGCAGTGGATAGACCACGGTCACTGGTACGACTTAAAAGAGATGGTCAGACAAGAAGTGGTTGATGTGGTGAGTTTTTATTTAGTATGAATAATTAAAATTATATTTTTCATTAGATGACAATCAAACATAGGTAAATAATGTCATGGATTTCTTACTTGACCAAAAATAAAAAAAAATGGCGTAAACATTGATCGTGATGATTAAACATGCTATATCTACAATTACTTACACTAATACTACAATAAATTTATGCGACTTACGGACTGTGCTATGTGTGACAATTTCTTACAGACAAACACCGCATGAATATTTTGCATTACGATGATGAATTAATTTCGACACATTTTACACATACACACACATTCACATTACATACATACCAAGAAATAAAAAACCAAGATATAAATCAGTGAAAAAACCCTGCTATAAAGTACCCAATACAAGCTTGTATACAGTTCGAGTAGATGCACCAATATCAACTATTTAGGATCTTACAGAATCAAGGTTTAAGTGAACTTGTTCCCAAGACAGTATATCTGAATAGTGGGCATAGTGTTGTGATGCAGTGCTGAGGAGTACGTTAGGGGTTTTCGAAACTTAAATAATATACATAACTAGTTAATATAAATAAATTGGCCGGCCAATATTATGTTTCAATTTTTTTCAAGAAATTTTGCGTCTAAGATGATTCTACGCTTACGCCAAGACTGTATGTAAAATAGTTGCTCTTTTTAGCTTTTTGTGTCAGCAATGCTGCCACCAGGTGGTGGTTCGAACCTCATATCATCTCGACTTACCAGACACACGGTTTTGATAACATTGGATTCCTTCGAGGATAATACACTTAATAAAATATTCATCACCATCATGGATTGGCACTTTGCGAAAGGTTTTACTGAAGCCCTGACTCGGACAAGTAAGGTTAGTTTAGAATGTACATCGTTGTCTACGTTGAAATTCAAAATATTTCTACCTCAGCCTTGAAAGTTCCTAATACTTTTATTGAGAAGAGTGTGGGCTATATTATATTCCATATTGCTGGTCCACTTTATATGAATAATTATTCACAATATCATTAACCTAGTAAGAACTCATAAAGAACATAAAATGTCACTAAATTAATTTTAATAATACAAGCATATATGTCTCACTGCTTGGCAAAGTTTTTTTCTTGAGGGAAGGCACGGGTTTAATTATCGTGTCAGTCCACAAATTACTGGCGTTTTCAAATGCTTAGACATCTATAGTGATATATATCTTCAACTATATGAACTAGAAGTACGTTTCTTAAGGTGCTTAGATTTCCTCACGATGTTTTCCTTTATTGTCAGCCAATAGTTTTACTAAGTAAATTTAAATTAGGAAATGTACGAGAAATCTGACGAAATTATTTGGTCCATGCTAGAGGTAATCGAATATGTGACTACACTGGGGGGATTGAGAATTGCGTGATTATTATTATAGTTTAATTATTTCAAATTAGTAACGCAATGGTTCAGCAGAAAATAAAAAGCTAAGTATAATTGAATTTGAACATCACGTTTTTTTTGTGCAATTCAGACGATAGTTTCCGCAACAATGGAAGTGTACAAAGCCGTAACATTAGGCTTCCTACCCACTCCGAGCAAGTGTCACTATCTTTTTAATTTGCGTGATTTCGCGCGCATCATCAAGGGTATACTGTTAGTACCGGCGACGCATATGAAAGAGTTGAACAAACTTGTTCTGTTGTGGATTCACGAGACCTATCGAGTGTTCTATGATCGGCTCGTCGATGACAGTGACAGGTTGGTTATGTTTATATAATATTAGCTGTGCACCGCGGTTTCACCCGCGTATAATGGAAAATAAATCGCTTATTGATGATCTATAGACAATATTTTTATCGGGTGGCCAGGGTTATGCGTCACAACTTACATGGCTCGTTAAGACCGACCACTAGGCCCGAGCCGTGTGTTGAATTATTTGCTATATAGGGTTTGAATTTATCTTAAAAAAAAATCCTTGATGATGAAAGAACTTTCGTTCTTAAGGATTAATATGCTCTAATAATAAGGATAATAATGCTCATAAATCACTTTTCAATTTTCTATTAAATTTTGCCACAAAATACCTTTTCGCGAACTTTTTTTAGAAGTACTAAAAAGCAATATTTTTGTAGAACATAGTATTTACACATCACTAACCATTACGCCAGCGCGCGCGGATAAAGCAGTTCGGATGCGCTGTTTCAATCAAAAATCAATGTTTAAGACAAGTTGAGAGGTGTATCTTAATACTAGATAGCCTTTACTATTCCTCATTAATCGGGCTATCATATACAAAAAGAATTTTTCGAATCCAAACAGTAGTGCCAGAGATTAGAGTGTTTAAACAAGCAAACAAAAAATCTTCCATATTATAATAATATTAGTATAAAGGCCGATTTTTCAATCAACACATTATTTTATATAGGGAACAATTTTTAAATTTGACAGGTTTACCATACATTATCTTTCAAAACGCGAATATTATTCCTCGTATAAAATTATCAGATGATTGATAGATCTTCCCTTAGTATGTTAGTATAAATTGCGTTTAATATAATTGAAATGTAATGAACAATAAAAACATTAAATTAATACTGAATATAATGATAGGTAACGGGCACAGGAATTTTGGTTGAAATATAAATAACTTGACAGTGTAAATAGTTTACATGCATAACAAAAACTTTGTCCTAAAATTTATGCGAAAATGTTTATAGAAACATGATTGTTTGAATGCTGATCTGTTATTTGTTCTTAAGTTTTGGATCGATATCGGAATCTTCATTTTTGGAAGAGACTGTTGACTAATAATTTAAACATCTAGGTTGAAGTTATTCGACTTAGTATACAAGGCAGTGTACGGTAACTATCGCGTGCATATGGACCAAGTTTTGACCGAGCTAGGCTACGTGCCTGAAGGTGAAAAACTGAGTAACAAGCATGCCGCCAACATATTCTTCGGGAATTACATGGAACCAGATGCTGACCCTAAAATTTATGATCAGGTAAGGCGCCCAGCTCTGATTATATAGTAATCTAGCCATCGGTATTGGCTGTATAATGAATGCTGAAACTACATTAACTTTTATAAAATCACTATTTAAATTATTTGGTGATCAAGAATTATAAAGTGTATATTATAGGATACGAATTACAGTTTGTATTTAATTTTAGGTGACTGATTTGGAAGACATGGCTGTCAAAATGGAATATTATCTAGAAGAGTACAATGTTGTGTCTTCATCTCCGATGGCGCTCGTCATGTTTCGATATGCTCTCGATCATATATCGAGGTGCACGAGGGTCTTGCTACAGGACAATGGTGAGATATCATAACAAAAGTATTGAAAACTGCTTGTGCCTGCGGCTCCGCTCGCTTGAACGACAGAAGAACGCGTAGTGCTTATAAAAATTGTAGTTTCTTAAAACTTTAATAATTTATCGTGTTTTCTTATAAAGGCTAAGTATCTAAGGAGTAAAACAAAAAAACAGAATTGATCAAAATCTGTCCGGCAGTTTTTGCGTGTCGCGCGCACATAGGCAAACTTTAATTATATTATTTATAGAGAAGATAGATAGATTGAGCTTTTATGATAATTTAACAAATATTGTTGTTATTAGATTTATTTGAGGATTTTATAAGAACACAATACGTATACCGGAAAGCAATGCAAAGCAATTATGGCTCAGTGGTAGCGTGTACGACTTCGCGTCAATTGGCTTGAGTTCGAATCTCTGCAATGAGCCTGAGCTTTTGGTGAAGGAAAACATCGTGAGGAAACCATAGCATAGTGGTAGGGCTTTTTCTAATGCCCGTCTGGCTAGCTACCACCCTCAAGTTGAAAATCTGTCGCCAAGCACCAATAGGTGTGTTCCGGCAGCTGCACTTGAGAGCCAGTCTTCCACTAGGTTTAGCGTGTTATCATCTTGGCTCACATCGACACGTAACATCAGGTGAGATTGAGGCCACTATGCCAACTTATAACGATAAAAAAAAAACATAGGTTGTTCCTAACGGAGTGATAGATGGCTTGAGCCTGACTGAATCAATAATGCCATGCTGTACCAGAGGCTTTCTTTGGCGCAGTATACCTATATCTAGTTACTGTTGCCTACAAACTTCAGAGCGATATGACGAAGACGACTTTCGATGTTAATTAATCTATTGGTGATGTCAGAAAAATTAGACCTTAAGGAGGTTTTGGCAGGGTAGACAGATTATTCACCTTCGCCAACCAAAAAAGCTTTGATAATTCAAGTAGGTATTATACTGATATTTATTAGGAAACCTGTTGTTGGTCGGCGTTGGTGGCAGCGGTCGAAGTAGTGCTGTGAAGCTAGCTGCAAGCATTCTAGAAATGAATGTCATTCAGGTAAGTATTTTGATAATTAACCAATTATAATTAGTGATTTTATTTGTCTTTGAGACAAATGTCTCATTTTAGTACCGATAACTGATAATTTATTTTAGGGGTCATTAATATATAACTCGTGTGTACTGTTAGCAAGATATTAATATTGTAATACTTACTTAACCGGTCCTGTTGCTCCTTGGCGTGTAATAATATATTATATAACTTTTTAACATTTATCGTTTCAGAGTAGACATTTCAAATATTTGTAAAGAGGATCAAAAATTTAAAACAATGACAAGACAATTTTTGCCTATGGGCACCGGAAGTTTTTATTCGATTTCTCTGTAGATTAATATTACTTACACTAGTTTGTAGTCATGGGGCCTTTTATTATTATTATTTTGTTAGATCGAGATATCCAGAGTGTACGGTCAGAACGAGTGGCGAGACGATATAAGGAAGTTGTTGATGAAGGCCGGCATCATTGGGAAACCCCTGGTCTTCTTATTTGCTGACAACCAGGTATGGAGGATTAAGACTAAATATAAGTGTGTCTGATACAGATACACATTAAAGTTATTTTTATGAAAGAAATAAAAGAATTATAAAACTTTTAAGTTTTCCAAAAAATAACTTTTTTTTCGTCGTACAAACTATTAATAGAGCTATGTGATTAATACAGGCAATCGATGCAAATACGCGACTGTTCCAAGTTGATAATTCGCAGTAGGACACGATGGTAACAGAAAAGGGGTGATCACTCTTTTTTGAATCTAAGATTTACTTTAGGTTCTTATGCCAACCTTACCGTATGAATAGGTTTATTTATTGATCAAGCTAAAACGTGTGGCAAAAAAATAATGATTTGATGTTGTAAGCGCTGAGTGCTGTTTGTGACCATTAGATCTCAGATATGACTAAAACATCGTTTTGGTTTTCGCTTCACACTAAAATTATATTTCGTATTTATATGATTGTTTTAATTAACAAAAACAATTTTAGATAATGTACGAGGGAATGGTGGAAGACATTAATATGTTACTGAACACTGGTGATATTCCGAACTTGTATGGAATGGATGAAAAGGTTGAAATCTTGGATAAAATGCAGGCGGCGGTCAGAGATGCGGTTAGTGGGAATAATTTAATTCACCAGAATCATACGATTTCATTTAACTATTCGTGGTTTATTATATAACAAAAGTGGTTAAGTACCAATTTTAATCGTTTTATTCCATATAATTAAACAGAATCTATCTTTATGATAAGGGAAAATAGGAAAATATTTGTATTGACTGGCCTAACGTATAACATTTAATATTGAATGCAGGGCAAAAAGATAGAAACTACACCACTGGCGATGTTTGGATTCTACGTGGAACGTGTGAAGGCAAATTTACGCATCGTTATGGCGATGTCTCCTATAGGGGACTCATTCCGTAACCGACTACGGATGTTCCCCTCCCTCATTAACTGCTGCACTATTGATTGGTGAGAATTAATTAGCTATATATTATTTTTCATCATACTACGGATGTTCCCCTCTCTCATTAACTACTACACTATTAATTGGGGAGATTTATTTCTACCAAGTTAAGTTATAGGTTAACGTCCTAGGTCCTAGGTTAACGGTTACTGATTTTCCTATATATCTTAATACATTTTAATTTGTGGACATTTCCAGGTTTACAGCCTGGCCGCCTGAGGCTCTAGAACGTGTAGCTTCGATGTTCATAGCGAAGATGTCGAACGTTGATGAAGAATTGATGGTGGCATGTGTTGAAATGTGCCAACTGTTCCATATGAGCATTGTGAGCCTCAGTGATAGGTACGGTAGCCTTAATAGCGAACCATCAAGAAACATGCTTTAAGGATATTTTTGTGTTCTTTTATGTGACATGTAGTACATTAAAATTACATAACATTCCAAAACAACAGTGAATTCGGTTAACAACAGCGATTGTAATATCCTCAATTACTTTATATTTAATGACATGTTTTTTAATTGATTAAAGGAGTATCTGCATTTTTGTAGGATATTTACATAGATAATTTTACAGGTTTTATTTAGATCAAAAGAGAAAGGTATACGTGACGCCGACCAGTTATTTGGAGCTGATAAAGGCGTTTCAAAATTTGTACGCCATGAAAGTAGATCAAATTACAAAAGCGAGGATAAGGTTGGTTATTAGTGGATTGTGATGTTTTAGGGTTATCTCGATTATTTGGGCTAGTTTCATACAAAGACCTTATTGTATATAAGGTGTAGTTTATGATATTGAAGTAATTTGAAACATTATTATATATTCTTTTGTGATATGATTACTCAGTTAGGCTGTAGCATGTTGTAATGAACATGGAAAATCTATATGATGTTTAGGTATTTACAAAACGCGAAGAATTGTGAATGTTTCTCAAAGAGCGGTAAAAAAGAAGATCAGTATACCAAAGATGATTAAGAAATATATTAACTTATGTGCAGCGCAGTATGCAATGAAATCATCTATTTCAGATATGAAACGGGTCTTGAGCAATTGGACTTCGCCGCTGGTCAAGTGGCCGTGATGCAGCAGAATTTGATCGACCTGCAACCGCTGCTGGTGGAAACTTCAGACAAAACAGAAAAACTTATGATTAAAATTGAACAAGATACAGTCGTTGTGGAAAAACAGAAAGAAGTATGAACACAATATAAGTAAAGATAGCAAAAGAGGGGAAAATATTCGTTCATCGTAAGGAGACTTGCACGACACATGTCAAACGTTTATTTTGGAGATGTAGCATAATTTAAATTGTTAATTAATATTACGATTATCCATTCTTTATTAGAACTAAATATAATCGATAATACGATTATGCTTTAAATGAGATGAAGGGTGTGTAAGCTGTGTAAATGATATTACTAACAAAAATAAAATATAACAACAATTGAAATAGTACATAAAATATAACAACAAGTGTAATATACATACATACCGACATTTGCTATCTCGCTCTGGCTCACACAAAGAGGAGAGACCGATAATATATATCTCTCTCTCTTTCTGGCTCACACAAAGAGGAGAGACCGATAATGTGCGGTGAACGTTAAACGTTTAACGTGTTGGAAGTCGCATAAGAAGTTTCACTTCAATAAAAAAGGTGTGTGTGCGATTCACACACGATAGAAGTGAAACTTCATTTTAAAAGATATTTTATATTTTATTTAAACAGTGTGCAATATACATACACACCGACATTTGCTCTCTCGCTCTGGCTCACACAAAGAGGAGACCTATAATATATTGCTCTCTCGCTCTGGCTTACACAAAGAGAAGAGACCGATCATATATTTCTCTCTCGCTCTGGCTCACACAAACAGGAGAGACCGATAATGTGCGTTAAACGTTTAACGTTTAACGTGTTGGAAGTCGCATAAGAAGTTTCACTTCAAAAACACGCTTTAACTACGCACTAAAAATTAATAACATGTCGTTACCGAGCCCAAACTATTGGACTTGTCAAAACAAATCATATGACCTCAAACTCGAGGTGTTTACTAGTAGTAGCCACAGATGTGTTCCACTATCCACCTCCTAGCTCCATCATCAGATCAGCTCCAAGATACCAAATTATAGTGTTGTCATCCGAACTACGAAAATATTTATTGACTTTGGAACAGTATATACCTATCTAAAAAACCATGTACATATTATTTATTTACACAGTTTAATAGACCTGTCTATAACAATATATAACGCTGATATTTCGGTATAGAAATATTATACAGTACATTTATTTCTTTATACTAGTATATTATAATAGGTACTGAATATATCATAAACTCAATCAGTCTATGCACTCATTCCATATTTCCACAAAATGTCTTCAACGTTGCAGATAAATCTTCCAAGTCAATAGCAAACAAGCCGGCCAAATGAAACTACACTCATGGACATATTTAGAGGAACGCAAAAAAAAACTAGAATAAGAGAAAATATTTTCTTATTTCATACTGGCCATATACTGGCCAGTATTATGTAATTTGAAAAAAGAAGGTTTTGAATAGAATTTTACTTGGGACTTTCATTTGTTTTTTTGTTTGGCTATCTGTTAATTTCTTTGATATGTAATGTATGAAATTCTGCAGGATTTTGTTGTTTTTGGGTTGAGTGTTGAGTGAAGGAACTTCATTTGATAAGTTTAAGTGATAATACCTCAGCGCTGCTCAGGTGTCTCAAGCTGTAACTCTAATGGAAAATGGTTACACTCATAGAGTTATTACACTAAGAGTGATAGTTTCATAAAACGTGCCGCTCAAAGTTGAAGACAAAATAAATAAATGTGTGCGTAAATGATACGTAATTACACTTGCCAACACAAACACAAACGCACGAATGATATTGTAAGTGATTAAAATTCTCACCAAAAATGGGGGAATTATAGTATCCAGTGAGTGTTGGTCTCCTTCATCCTATGATCATTCAGATTAAATAATAAATTCAATAATTGACATTGTTCATTATTGATATTAACAAACCAAAAGAAAATCAATGCTGAGAACTACGTGTATCGTGGTAACGATCCCTACCGCCCCATACTCGTACACCGGCGGATCCCGTAACGTGTCAAACCTAAAGAAAAGTAATGATGGGTTTATCAATATGTGAATGGTGGTCACGATCTCTAACACCCTGCTTTATTACTGCATAATGCATATAGACCCACTGATCTCGGAGCGTGACAAATCAGATGAAAATCAGTTATGGGCTTATTACTATGTGTATGGTATACGAGTAGTAATTATTATTAATAACTATTGGCAGTACATACATATGCCAATATGAATCCAACACATTTACCGTCCTAATAAAACTTTCGGTCTTACCTAATATACACCAACAGTAAGGTATACAATGTATAGCTGTCTTTTTCGTTCTCTCTACGTTGTATCATTCTTCTCTCTCATGTAATGAAACTTGCCTAAACTAAGAAACTAATATAAGTTGCCGGATAATGCTTTCCCGTGAAATAGGATATTTAAATGTTTTTGGTGATTATGTGATGAGCTGTCACATTTTTTCACTAAGCAATAAGTCATATTTTGTCAAATTTGCGCATTATGATTTAATTTTTAGCATTGACGTGCCGAAAGACGTATGTAGCCTTTAGGCCCTTGCGGATGAGGGGTGAATTACAAAGAGCTACTGTGTGACTGCTGGTATACTAAAATTTTCTTGTCGGCGTGCAGCTACAATACTATTTGATAAAAAGTGTCGACATATTCTAGAAATAAGTTCTGAGCAATCGGGGTTCCCTTTTAAATGCACAACACCCCTCATAATTACTCCTATAAGCACGTGTGTTGAAGACTAACATGCGTAGTAAAAATTTAGTTGGGTATAAGAACGGATAGTAACTATATTTTTTCTTATAAACTGTAGGAAAGCCTTCTGTATGTTCTCTAATGGAAGATGGTTCAGATTCTTATGCAGATTCCAAATATTCTCCATGTTTCTAATTTACTACGAACGAACTACTACGAACTTATTCAGCTAAATAAGAGCAAGGTTTTCATTCTTGAAAATATTTTACATCGTTAAGCAAAACGCCAAATCTGCAATAGCATTTGCTACAGCTATAGCTACAGGGTATTTTACTGAGCTGGTTGAGTTTTGTTTAAATCCTAAAAGCTAAAAAGTTTTAATATTCTTCTATAGATAGTAGGTGCAGACGAAGCGCTTGCCAACGAAGCAGCAGCAGCAGCCCAAGCCATCAAAGACGATTGTGAGTCCGACCTTGCCGAAGCTGTTCCTGCCCTTGAGGCAGCTCTCAACGCGCTCAACACTCTTAAGCCTGCAGATATCACTCTTGTGAAGAGCATGAAGAATCCGCCGGCTGGAGTAAAGCTGGTCATGGAAGCTGTTTGTGTTATGAAAGGAATTAAAGGGGACAGAAAAATGGATGCGAATGGTGAGTATCATTTATACAAAGGCAAGAATACAGTAAAGTGGTTACATTTTGTTGAGCCTTTTCGAATTTAGTCGCTATGCAAGTCTAGGCACTTTATAATAATTGTGTAATTTTTTTCCGTTTTAACCGATATATTTTAGTTAGTAGAACTCTAATATTAATATTCGTCTAATCTGATCATCATTTCCAGGAAAGCCATACGAAGATTTCTGGGGACCATCTCAAAAAATGCTCGGTGACATGAAGTTTTTGGAAAGTTTAAAGAGTTATGATAAAGACAATATACCAGCAGCAACAATGAAAAAAATTAGAGACAAGTAAGTAATAATAACTAATGTTGATTTCTTTTCAGTGTTTTGCTTTATTTATCCAAGAGCTGTTATTTCGAGTTTAAAATGTTTAATCGTTTAGATACATTCCCGATCGTGAGTTCGATCCTGTTGTCATCTCCAAAGTGTCGTCTGCTTGCGAGGGTCTGTGCCGGTGGGTCAGAGCTATGGACGTCTATGATAGAGTCATCAAGGTACCTTATTTCTCGATTTTTATCGACTAAATTACCATGTAAAGCTTCACTACCGAATTTTTAATAAAAATCGTCAGAATTACAAGTGTCTGCTAAAAATGTTACCTATTTTTGTTTCATTTTAAGCATAATATGTATTATTCAGAGGCAGTTTTCTAATTTGCGAGTTGGAGTAATAAAGTACGACATAGTAGGTAAGATCTATTATATTATGCTAAGTATACTAAACATGTAATTTTACCTTAAAGGTAGTAGCTCCTAAGAAAGCAGCGTTAGCTGAAGCAGAAGGCGAGTTGCAAATGCAGATGAACACCCTCAATCAAAAGCGAGCACAGTTGCAGGGCGTACTTGACAAACTGCAGGTAATGAAATGAAATAGAATAGATTCCGGAATGTTGTTATAGAATTAGAGTTTTTTTTATGTAGCACACTGCCTGTTGGTAAGTAAGCACAGTAAAATCAAGAAATAATGACCTTACCACCGAGAGATTGGTAATCCATCGCCGGCCTGTAGACCTCTCGGCAACTAGATATACACTGCCTGATCTCGAAATGCGACATATCAATAGAGTCACTGTAGCGAGTTTGTCAAAATGTATATAGTGATCGCAGCCCAGTCGGGTACAGATCCGTGCCAGTGATATACACCAGCTCATCCTCGAACGCGACTCGCCTAAAAGCGCCACTATGATGTGTATTACACCTGGTACATGGTGGTCGTGATCCAGTCAAACACAATTGTTTTATTCAACGATCCAGCAAATTCGGGCTTCTAGTAAAGCCGGACAAAATATTTATAGAAAAACCTAACTGGATATAAGATGCATCTTCTTTCGACTCTTCTATGATTGTATGTGTATTTGTTCTTAATATTAAATTATATTTTTTTCTTGATAAAGTGAAGATATTTTTAAAGCGTTTGTATTAGGCCCTGAACGATGAATTTGCGGAAATGACTCGTAAGAAGAAAGGCCTTGAAGACGAGATAGATTTATGTTCAACCAAACTCTCTAGAGCTGAGCAGTTGATCGGCGGTCTCGGCGGGGAAAAGGCGAGATGGACAGAGTTGGCGAGACAGCTACAAGAACTGCTTTCTAATATTATTGGTATGGAATTCCAAATTGTTTATGGAAAAAAAGTCATTTTTAAATACATCAACTAATACTTTTTGGTGTTGGAAGATCTTTTATGGAACGGGGTTTAAATAAAGTTTTTGTTTTAATTTAATGTTATGTAACTATTGCATAATAGTGCTTTTACACTTTCAGGGGATGTATTATTGTCTGCGGGTTTCATTGCATATTTGGGTCCCTATACAGTAAATTACAGAAGAGAGATTATACAGATTTGGAACAATCGAACTAAACAATTGAGTGAGTATACGCTATATATATGTATATAAAAATACATGCATTATACTTTTAGAATTTTTGAAAAAGCTAATTTATATATGTCATATTATAATGTTAAAATTAGTACTATTTCAATCTTCACAATCTATAGCTGAGCATGGAACGAAACAATAAGTAATTAAGATGAAATCATTTGTTTCAGATATACCATGTTCTGATGTCTATTCGTTAATAGCAACTCTTGGCGAGCCGGTGGTGATTAGGATGTGGAACATCGCAGGTCTTCCTGTTGACGCATTCTCTATTGAAAACGGGATAATAGTTGACAAGTCGAGGCGGTGGCCTCTCTTGATAGATCCGCAAGGTGAGGATTTTTAACCAATCTTTCTAATTTGTATTCTTTCTAACGCGAAAATCCAGTACATCAACAACAGATTTTGCTATTTTCAACCCAGTTTCAGTGTCTTATTCCTAGGGGAGGAAGCCAGCCAGCTGATTAGCAACTACAAGTAAAAAAAACTCTTAGAAAAGAATAAAAACGCTATATTCCTTCAAGACCGTCGATTTATCTAGGATGGGCAATGAGTTTTGTAGAGAGGACAGTACCCAACCTGCCTCCCCTTAACTACGCCCATGGTTGTTGCCCGACATGGTAATACGCTATGCCTAGTGACGAAACTGGCTTTCAAGTGCAGAAGCTAGAACACATCTACCTATATCTGCTTGGATGTTTAACTTGAGGGTGGTGGCTAGCCATGTGGAATTAGAAAATGCTTACCATCTTGCTATAGTTTCATCATGATCATCTCTTTCACTAAAAGCTCGGGGTCATTGTAGGGATTCGAAATCACATCTATCGACGCGGTGTCCATACACGCTATTGTTTGTCTAAACAATAATCTGGCATTCCATTACAGAGCAAGCAAACAAATGGGTTAAGAATATGGAGAGAGAGAACCAGTTAAAAGTGATAAAACTAACTGATCCGAACTATATCCGCGTTCTCGAAAGTGCGATCCAGTTGGGTTTGCCGGTCATCTTAGAGAATATAAGAGAACAACTGGACGCTGTACTGGAGCCTGTTCTATTACGGAATATTTTTAGGTAAATATTTTCTTATTAGTCAATAAAAACGCCTACGTTAAATGGTCTTTATTTTACTTGCTGCACATTGTATCGTTGTTGATGCTAAACGGAAAGCGTAATATTAAATAGGCATCTTAAATACATAACTTTTTGTATTTATTCCCTGTATTATGTTACAATTAGCAACCGCCCGCGATTTCTTATGCAAAAATATTATAGTTAATAACAATGACTCATAGCTATAACCAACAGTATTTACGTAGCTTTCTATTTGATTTTTTTTTGAAATCGGTTCAGTAGTTCTAGATATTGCCTTCTGCAATAATCCAAACTCACAAACTTTACCTCTAAAAATGTTTCCAAGTTGATTGTTGTGTATATGAATAACAAATTTTGATGGATTTGCCTTTTATCGCAGATCTGGTGGTATTGATTGCTTGAAACTCGGGGACAACATTTTGGAATACAGTCACAATTTCAGATTGTATATCACAACGCGATTGAGCAATCCACATTACTTGCCCGAGATCGCTGTCAAAGTGAGTTTTTGATCAATTGTCATTTGTTTACAAGTAAAATCTAAAAGCTATTTGTTTTTTTTAAATCATGTACCTCTTTGATTATATACACATGGATATAATGAAATCTGTACCTAATATATGAATATATGAATAACATGCAAATCACTGAAAACAGTGAATGTGATATAAACACACTGTCAATTTATAATAATGTCAACGATACGATTGATTTTATTAATTTATACGAATGTCGAGAGATTAGTTTTGGATAATAATTTTTATTTTCATTAATTATACAAGTAATTAAAAAGGCCTTATTGCCAATTTCAGAAACTTTTATACTAACATTTTCTTCAGGTGACGATGCTAAATTTCATGATCACGCCGCAAGGACTTCAGGATCAATTATTGGGAATCGTGGTTGCTCAGGATCGACCAGAGTTGGAGTTGAAAAAAAATCAGCTTATAGTGGAAGGGGCAAACAACAAGCGAACTTTGAAAGAGATAGAGGATAAGATTCTAGAGGTAAGGTTAAACTCGGAAAATGAACTAAACTAGAGTTTATCAAAAACGTATAGGGGAGAGGCGTACAAAATGGCATAGGCGGGTAAAGTGGTTTAATCGTAACCTGTGGCGGATCCAGTCGTGTCCGTTGGGCCGTCTGGTGAGGACACGTGTTTGTTTGATTTTTGCAGTCACAAGTTTTACTCAGGTTGATTTTGTTTCACGTAAAAGTAAGTATTTTTTTACGTTCATTTCTTTGTATTTAGCGTTAATTTATTGTAAATTTACTAAATAACTTCGAGTTTGTTATGAAATCACAAAATTCTAGTTACAATTTTAGTTATTGTTTTCGAATGTTGAAGGTAATGAAGTAGACAAAATGGCATACTATGTCATTTGACCCACCTTTTTTCAGATAATCGAACATCATAACTCGTAACTATTATAGAATAACAGACCAACAGGGTTGTGATAAAACATCCATGGAAAAGGACCACGCAACAAACTAACAGTATTGTTGTTAATTTCAACGCCAAATATAGAAGATGCAAAAGCAAAATCTACTCCTCTACCTGTTCTAAATAAAAACACAAGAAAGGTTAAAAAAGCTTTGGACGTTAGTTCCGATAGTGAAGATGATTTATCTTCCTTACAAGTTTACACTGAAGCCGGGGATGATGATTGAGATTGTCCTTGTATTTATTGGAATGATCTCTACTCCAGGTTCAAGCCTAAAGAAGTCTGGCTAAAGTTCCTGAGCTGTAAAAGAAGGGCTCATGCGTCATGTGCTGATTTTCCGAAAATGACAAAGTGTTTTACGTGTGAACTCTGCATGTAATTGATTGATTTTCGTTACAAATTTGGTATGCCATTTTGTCAACACCGTGTGTGTCATTTTACCCGCTTAGGGCGGACAAAACGGTTTTTGTTCAAGTTTTTATAAATGTTTAGTAATTCTATAATTTTTGTATTGAATTAATTGATCTCTATAATTCTAAGTAGGTAATGAACCAAAGAATACATAGTTACTTAAAGTGTTCAATATTATTGAAAAATAAAGATTTGATGACAGATTTTTTAACTAATATGTCATTTTGTACGCCTTTGTAGTACCTAAGTAGAGGTAACCAAAGTAAAAGACTTTTATGATATTAACTTTTTATTGTAGGAAAAGATTAACCGAACTGCCCTTAATCGGAATTTACATATTGAAAACAACAGTGAACGCTAAACTATTCAATAACCGTCGCCATGTCAGCTTTAAAATAATATGCTAAAAGCTATCTGACCGAAGTTAACCATAACAATTGATTTATCACTATGCATATTGTGTATGGTGGTTGCCAGACAAAGTTTTTTTTTTCAGGTATTATCATCAGCTGGGAATATCTTAGAGGACGAATCAGCCAATCAAATCTTATCCTCCTCTAAGATTTTGTCGATTGAGATAGAAGCGAAGCAGGCGGCTGCGGCCATCACAGAGATAGAGATAGATGACGCTCGCCTGCTCTACGTGCCGGTGTCGAAGCACAGTTCCGTGCTGTTTTTCTGTATATCAGATCTGGCTTTCATTGACCCAATGTATCAATATTCTTTGAACTGGTAAGCTTTATTAAATTAATTTGACTAATAAAATATGCTGTCAGTTAAAATCTAATAATATTTAAGAAGTTCTATTTAATTTTCTGAAACTTAGTAATTTAAGCGGCACCACAAAAGTTAGAGTTATCAAATTCTTATTTCAATTATTTTCTTATAATTTTATTTTCATGTTAGAAACTGCAACGTTATTGTCTGCGTTCTCAATAAAAGGCACCTTTAAGTTTACGAGTTGCAATTGTTCCAAAACGTAGCAGTGCTGCCGATGTTTTTATAGATAAATTTTCTTTTTTTGTTTAGGTTCATAAATTTATACAACCAAGCGATTATAAACTCTCCTAAAAGTGATAACCTGGATGAACGGCTCGAAGGACTCAATGCGTTCTTCACGAAGAGCATTTACGAGAACGTTTGCCGGAGTTTGTTTGAGAAAGATAAACTGATATTTTCACTTGTCTTAACAATGGGAATATTGAGAGCAAAGGTAAATCTATGATGTACTTAATAAAAAATTTAAGGACTTAATAACAGACAATACACAGCTTAAACCAGTGGACCTAGAAACATTCAATTTCGCACCGGAGTTTCTCATAATGCGTAGGAAAAAGCCTACGTACCTACTGGAAAAGGATTTTTAGAAATTCATCCTCTAAATATGATAGATAAAACAAATACTGGTTTCCATTAGAGGACTAAAAAAAATATGTATTAAATAGGGATGATGTTGCCGATGGTGTGTGGTATAATTGTATGTCTGTTATGGAAACTGGTATGGCGTATACACCATAAAACTATAAGAAAACCATTGTAACCGTGATTGAAATTAGGAACCTTGATGAAAGATGTCGGAAATATAGTCAATTGCATCAATTTTTTTTTTATAAATAACAAACAAGCATACGGCCCGCCTAAGAGTAAACGGTTGCCGTAGTCTATGGACACTTGTAAAACCAAATATATCACTTGCCGACCTTGACCCCACGTTTCCCCGAAGCTCTGAGAACCATACTCACAATAGGAGCACAATATAACATTATTTGGCTGCGATCTTCTGTAGAATGGAGTTAATTCAACAGTCGGTCTGCCCCAAGTGGAGAGAAATTTCCAAAGAGATTTCTTTGTGCCCTACCTCTTCTTGAACCTCTCTTCTCCAAGAAGCTCTGGAAACCATACTCACAGCAAGAACACAATACAAGGATATTAGGCTTTGATCTTCTGTATGGTGAAAGTATTGAAGCAATGATGGCTCAGTAGTAGCGTTTACGACTTCGCGTCGATTGTCGTGAGTTCGAATCCTTGCAATGAGCCTTAGCTTTCGGTGAAGGAAAACATCGTGAGGAAACCAGAGCATGGTGGTAGGACATTTTCTAATGCTAGCTACTACCCTCAAGTTGAAAATCTGTCGCCAAGCACTAATAGGTGTGTTCCGGCAGCTGCACTTGAGAGCCAGTCTTCCACTAGGTTTAGCGTGTTATCATCTTGGGCCACATCGTCACTTAACATCAGGTGAGATTGCGGCCACTACGCCAAACCTACAAATATAAAAAACAATTTCACCAGACGGACTGCCAACTTCCAAAAAAATCTTCAAATATATTTAACTAATTTTATCTTAATTGCGACTTAAGCCCATTTTTATTTCTTCTTATCAAGTCCGGTCATAGTGACTCGCTTTTGTCAATCATAGAACCACCATCACCACTCTTACATTGTAATATTCTTATACCACAGTGCTAACTATAACATCACAGTAAAATTCTCGAAACTTGGTTAATTCTTAGGGTGCCATTGATGATGATTTGGTAGCGTTCCTCCTCACCGGTGGTGTTGCCCTGGAGAATCCATACGAGAATCCGGCACCGACATGGCTTACTGATAAAGCTTGGTCCGAGATCGTCAGATCAAGCAATTTGAATGCGTAAGTATATGCGAGGTTTTTCATTGACTAAAGCTCGTTTGACCACATTTACACCTTTTTAAACGTGAGTAAACCCATCATAGCTGCTTTGCTGGTCAGTTAGCTTAAGAGTATTATGAGACTCCTCTAGTTTCCTATCATTCGATACATCTACTTACTAAACCTCCTACATTACAATTTTGCTGTGGATTGGGAACTGCTTTCTTAAGTATTCTCAAGTATTATGCACTAGGTCGGCTGCCAGTAAAAATGGATTCCAAATTATGGCCCACCTTCAAAATAAATTGGGCAGTCTTATGCTAAGGTGAAAAATATGTCAGTGTCCTTCGCCTAAAGGGCTAGTCTAAGGTTATCACCTGCCCGACGTCACTGTCAATCGTACTAGAACCAGAATATACGCGGTTTATATAGAAATTTAAAAGAATCTAATACTTTTCTATTTAAATAAGTAATTTACGGATACGGACTTTTACAGCTAACTTATTTAAGTAATATCAATAAATTGAAATATCGTTAATTTTAATATTTTACAGTTTACGTGGATTCAAGGGAAACGTCGAGAAGAACATAAAAGAATGGAAAGAGTTTTACGATCTGTCCGCGCCCCACGAGAATCCATTGCCTCCCCCTTATGAAAATGTCCGGGGTATACCTAAACTTATTATATTTAGGTATGTAATATCCTTATTTAGTTTACTCTTAAACGTTATTAGATAAACGAACTCTTCGTTATGTTTGCTGTAATAAAATCAAAATTTCTAATGAATATACACGTTTTTATATTATACAATTTTTTTAGCAACGTATTTAGCACTGTTTTTATAATACTCAACTGGGATATGGTTACCATACATAATTATGGTGGATAACACGTCATAATGACTCTGTACAGCGTCAGTTTTCGAGATCAATCAATGTAATATTTGTTATCTCTTAATAGTTGTTATTCGACTCTCCTGTACGTAGATACCTAATTCGCTTGAACTACAGAATTATTGTTTATGAAGATATCGTGATAATTATTATTTTTCAGTACGACCATATATCTAAGAAGTAAAACAATGATCAAAATTTATTCAGTAGTTTTTGCGTGATGCGCTCACAATGGTAAACCTCAATCATTTTTTTATATAGATGAATCATTTTGCCTTCCAGATGCATTCGCCCTGATAAGTTGATACCACTTGTCCAACAGTACGTGATAGAAGAGATGGGTCGTACTTACATTGAACCACCGCCTTTCGACTTGGAGAAATCATACAATGACAGCAACAGCTGTTCTCCTCTCATTTTTATACTCTCCGCTGGGTCAGACCCCATGTCCGGATTGGTAAAGTTCTCTATGGAGAAGAAGGTCGTTAGCTTCGAGACTATATCTCTCGGTCAGGGGCAGGTGAGTTTTCTGCACCGCGTCTCGATATTTTACCTTTTATTCCACCGAATTAGTAAGTGTTGCGGATATAAAATTCTCGTGTAAGCATCATCTATACCTACATATTATTAAACTCGACGTCTCTCTGTTTGTCAGTTTATGTTCTTTTCACGCAAAACAAGTTATCCAATTAACATGTTTTTATTTAGTTCATGATTATCAAATTATAGGACATATATATATATATCTAATTAATGTACTACATAATTGTAGATATTAAAAATATCAACAAAAAAGTCAGCTATAGTATATGTCTATCTTGTAAGGATCACATATATATAACAATAAGCAGACGCAATAAGCATTATTGGCTTTAAAATAACTAGAAGGCGATCGCCGTGTGTGGTAGCGGAGGCAGCACGACTCGTGTGTGCTCAACCGACGACATTCTGTAGTCCACACGAGCGGAGCCGCGAGCACAGCTAGTTAATGATAATTTTTATGTAGTGGTGTACTATAGCAAATGCTAGTTTGAGAAGGAATCTAGTCAAATGTTATGTTTTTGGAAGAATTCAAAGCAGCAATTGGAGACGGTGAAAACGAAGACGTGGTTATTTATGTTAAGTTTTAATACCTATCAGTGACCTCCTATTGTATGTAGATAACCATATTGGTACAGGAGCTCGTACAGAAATTACATATATATTTAGGGTCCAATAGCAGCGAACATGATAAATCAGGCGATCATGACCGGCGGATGGGTGGTGCTACAGAATTGCCACGTAATGGATTCTTGGATGGGAGAGCTCGAAAGGATATGCGCCGAAGTGATCATACCTCAGGCGACGCATCCTAACTTTAGGTGCTGGCTTACCTCGTATCCGAGCAGGGCTTTTCCCGTTACCGTATTGCAGAATGGTTAGTTTACTACTTCTTTCAAATGTCCATTAGTCGATCAATTATATTGACCTGACTGATGACAGATATACTTAATGTTTATTTCAGGTGTTAAAATGACAAACGAAGCACCAAAAGGACTCAAAAACAATATTTATCGATCATACATATCGGATCCGATATCTGACCCTGAGTTTTACATCTCGTGCCCTCGAACTGAGGATTGGAGACGGTTGCTATTTGCTCTTTGCTTTTTCCACGCGATCGTGCAGGAACGTCGCGCCTTCGGTCCTCTCGGTTGGAACATACAGTATGAGTTTAACGAAAGCGATCTCAAAATCTGCATAATGCAGTTGCAGGTCGGTATATTTATTTTATTTGAAACTGCACTTGGTCAGCAAACGTCACATCTTGTGTAATGGTAAAAAGAATTCGTTTCTGAAGTGAACACGATAGACACACCTACAAATCTCTTGGTGTCGTTATCTGTTTCTGGAGTCTAGTTATAGTCATGTCCAGGAAGCCATTGATGCCAAGAGGTCATGGATGGTATCTGTAATCCTTTGACATGTTCTACCAACCTTCTTTATCATTGTTGCGTTTTTATATATTATTCTTAGCTCAGGTGTGTTTAGTATCATTTCAAATTTGAAGCGTTTTAACACGTTCTCTAGATGTTCCTGACAGAGTACACTGAAACACCGTTCGACGCATTAAACTATCTAGCCGGTGAGTGCAATTACGGCGGCAGAGTCACTGATGACAAGGACAGACGCCTGATTTTGTCTCTTCTCTCCATCTTTTATAACGAGGAGGTCACCAGTGTTCCTAAGTAAGTCAATATTTAAATATCTTTTTATGAATTTCCCACCTTAGAACTTCTAATTCGATCACCATTAAATACCATTATTTAAGCCATATCATTCTTATATCAGTCGAAAATGTAGGTGCCAGCTATTTGGGTAAAAATGATTGTTACAAACACAAATGTTTTATTATAACAGCTACTCGTTCTCGCCAAGCGGGGATTACTGCATGCCCCCCAGTATGGACTATAACTCGGTACTAGAACATATTAAGGCGCTGCCGTTGATTGCTAAGCCCGAAGTGTTCGGCCTGCACGAAAATGCCGACATCACGAAAGACAACAAGGAAACTGGCGCCGTAAGACTAAATTTATATCATTATAAGAAGAACTCTCAAAAGCTAGATTCACCGAATAAATGAAAAGAATAATCTCTCTTGGAAATCGTCCGTTCGTTTAGATAAATCAGTTTGTAAAAACTATTCACATAAGCAGTTTTGAAACCATATCAGAAATACTTCATAAGCTTGAGTATTAAAAATGTAGCGTAATAAAACTGCTCGCATTAGCATTTGTGTATTTTGTGTGAAGAAGATGATTCTCTTGTCTGGTCTGAAGCAGTTTTCTTAAGCTATTTTTCTAATCGGTACACCGAATGATGGTATACTTTTTTACGCAGCTATTGTTCGGGTGCTTACTGACACAGACTTCTATAGTATCCGGAGGTGGAGGAGGTGAAGGTGGTGAAGGGGGCGGGGTGGTTGAGTTAACTCGCGAAATGATGAGCCGTTTGCCGAAGCAATTTGACGTTTTCGAAGTTTCCAACAAGTATCCCGTGCAGTACTATAACAGCATGAACACTGTTCTTAAACAGGTACAAATAATACCGTTATTGATATTCCGGATCGAAGGACCATATTGTGTGAACGATGTTATAATAATTAATTATTGTACAGTCAATTAACATGTGGTAAGTGTCCAGATGGAGCTGTGATTGGTGTTGCCAAATGATTACATAAATATCTGATAGATTCACTCGTACATATACAGTAGAAATAAAAGTGTTAAAAATCTATACTAACAGGAGTTGATCCGCTACAACCGGTTACTATCAGTAGTCAGCCGAACATTGCACGGAGTGAACTTGGCAGCTCAAGGGCTGGCCATCATGAGCGCAGAGCTGGAGGAGTGTAACAACGCCTTTGTCAAGGGCATCGTGCCGGGAGTTTGGATGTCAAAGTCCTACCCTTCTATGAAACCATTGGGTTCTTATGTAGCTGACTTTTTATCCAGGTATAATTATCTTAATTAGTAGTAGTAATACAGTAATTTAAAATAATTATTTAACCAATTTAAAATATTATTACGGGCCTCACTGTGTTGATATTTGGTGTCCTATTGTCAAAGTTTTTTAAATATAACTTCACCCATAGATCCACGTGTCCTTAGCAAATTTTTCAATAAAACAATATATAAAGTCACAATTTATTTCATCACAACGTAAGTTGACTAATATTTGTATTTTTAGGCTTTTTATTTAGTAAAAAATTACAAAATTTCCTTTGTACTTAATATTTTTGCCGTTGTACTGATAAATGCTTCATATTGCACGTGATAATTAAAATACGCGATTCTAAGAACTTATTTTTTGTTTACGGCCGTCATCAATAAATTAAGCAGTATAATATTTTAACATAGTTACCCATGAAGCAGCTTTTCCCCTTTTACATTATTATGGCGACAAAAGAATCTAAAGCCTGCACATAGACTGCCAACCGAATTTAATTTCAACCTTAGCTTATCGCTCTTAAAGAACAACCATTATTATACGATTTCATAAACAATTATTTCCTTATTATCCAATAATAAAGTAAAAACTATTAAATTTAAATATCCATATAGTAAATACAGAAAGTACCTATTGTCATTATGAAATCACTTCATATTCACAATTTTAGTTGAGAATCACCTTGTTTAAATACTGTCGAGTCGAGGCCCACGTCCCGTGTAATTTATACACGACTTTATACTAACTACATAGAAAACATTTCGATATTTAACAGGATTAGTCGTAAACAGATCTAAAATTTAAATAAAGAAGTTATGTAAATACAATCTTAAATCTTTCGAAATTTATAGCACACGTAAATACTGACAAGTATACCTTAGTAGGTAAAACCCTATAAAATGCATACTTTACACCACAAACAATATCTTTAACAAAGTTTAAAATTCATACAATATTGTGTCACAATAGTTTTGCACTCATAGCTTTCATTTTTATTTTACTGTTACTTTTGACCTTTCAATTATAATTAGAGAACTTTTGATAAGTGGGTATAACGAGGAGCAAAACGAGTAACACGACTGTTAAATTTAAAAACTGGTATGACAGAATATCAACAAAATGATAAAATAATTGGACAGGAGATACATTCGTGCTTTTGCAGAATTGCGATAGTTAGCTCCATAAAAACAATGAAATATGGAAAATATGAAAAGAACCTCACTTATGGACAAGTAGAACTAATTAAGTGCGAGTGATGCCAGACGAGTAAGTAGAAGTGACTATGCATGTTTAGCTAGTGCCGATAAATGCCGAGTTATTGGGAATTAAACACTAATTGAGAAAGTTAGAACCTCTGCGCTTGAAAAGATTATTTAATATAAGAAAGTTAAAACAGATTTGCTACAATATTCAGGTTTATTTTCTCTAATACTTAGTTTTATTATTTTACTTTTGTAGGGTTATATATCAACACGAAGTTTGTTAGTTTGAATACAAAAATATTATGACACAATTATATAGTTATTCTGTAAACTTGATTAACCTTTAGTATTTTTAGCTAAGTCGAGCAATTTATTCATAAGTTCCCCGCCGAAAGATTCCCTGTACTTCTGGCTAATACTGTTAAGCAAAGCGTATGGAGTTTCATAATTCATATTCTCTATCGTTGATAAGGTGGCATCGTCATATTTCCGACCCACAACTCTGAAACCCGATGCGGACATTTCTACACAGTACGCCACGTTTTCCAGCGTCGTCAGATTGATGTAGACTCGTTGGTTCGTATTGTGGAGTAGAGGCGATATGCTCGCTGATCTCACGTGCTTGCGTATGTCGTTTATGGCAGCATCTGCCTCTTGGGGCCAAGTTTCTTTATCAAGGACGTGGTCAGACATGTTACCTGGAAAAAATGTTCTATAAATTTAATTTCTATTAACTCTAGCCTGTAGCTATATATCATTTAGTAGATTTTTAAATGGACACATTCCCAATGGATATACTCCAAATTATGGTATCATTGTCTATATACTCCCATTTAGACATAGGCGCGCCTTTACTTTGCCTGAACGTTGCGGGTACGATATTCACTTACAGAATAAATATACATACATAAATAAAAAGACACAAAAACTCAAGAGAAAATGGATGACTTCTGACACAAAGTCCCGAGTAGATATAAAAATACTTCAATGTATGGAAGTTTATAAAAGCACATGTACCACCAAAACCATCAACACCATATCACAAAATGAGCCAAAACACATAAAAAGTATTTGCCCATTCACGACCAAATACGAATGGCTTCCTAATGGATTTGGATTTTGGACGATGTCCATTCAATTAGCATGTGTTTTTAACATTCATGAGATCAGATTTTGGAAGTCAACCACTCCATTTCGATTTTTAAAGTGGTACGTGCTTTCCTTGTGTGCGATTTTTATAGTCTGAATATTATCTAATTTGAAAGGCAAGAAGTGAAGACCATATTTGAAAATTATGATTAGATAAGTAAATTTGGCATCGAGAAAATTATACATTAATTCCCATACAATCATCTAGCAATGGGCAATCAGTTCGTAAAGAGAAGAACATGGCACATGTTTCGTTGTTTTAAAAGGATATACACAGAGAAACTAAAGTTGTTAAAAATGTGAAGATAATTGACCCATTAATTACAATTTGAACATTTTCAGGTTAAAATTTTTACAAGACTGGGTTGACGAAGGCCCGCCTATTGTGTTTTGGATATCAGGGTTCTATTTTACACAATCTTTTCTGACCGGTGTCTTGCAAAACTACTCTCGACACAATAAAATACCGATCGATCAAGTTCATTTTGAGTTCACTATAACAAGCCTGGAGTCGGAATGCGAAGAGGAGCCGGTTTTTGGTGTTTACTGTAAGGTTAGTTGGCTTTTGTGAAATGATCTGTGTTAACAACTACGAATACTAAACTAACAAATTAAGAATACTATAGACCAGGGGTTTCCAAAGTTTTTAGACTAAGGGTCAGGTTGATTGCTCCAAAAACTCTCAAGGGCAACACTCGGCTAATCCACCAGATTAATATAACATTACATTTTTGAAAATTAAAGTAAATATATTGAGTATCGAATTTGGAGCATATTATCAATTCGGGGTTAGCCGTCGAGTGAGGTGTATGTACGTATGCCGTTGTAGTTGTATTGGCGCCGGTTGGACCAAATATCAGGCACTGCAGGGCCAGTGCTGGCCCGCGGGCCGTAGTTTGGAAACCCCTGCTATAGATAATGCTGTTGAGACTTGATTTATATATGGAAATATCGCAATATGTCGTGCTAGGTATCAAAGGAAATATTTCTTTAAAATAAGTAACTTATGATAAGCATCAAGATTTTTTAACAATCTAATTTAATTAGACCTGTCATTAATAAATGCAACAAGGGTCAGTGATGTTCCTACTCATTGATTTACAAGCAGCAAACAGCCAAAGTGGATAGAAAGGACCAGGAACACAGTGTGTTCGTATGGGTGAGTTTAGGTATTTTTTTTTGTGCACGCGTGTTTTTTTTCGTGGTTTACAAATATTTGTGTTTGTTTTTTTGTTAAATACATTGTTTAATAATAACTTTTTATTTAATAAAGCATTAATTTCTGTCGAATCTACTTACAAATTAATCTATTTTTGGGTAAAGAAATAGGAAGAAACGTTTTTACATTTGTTGCATTTTATAAGATTAAATGAAACAGCAAACTAATTAAACAGAGAGGGGTGGGGTATACTTAAAAATGAAGACGTATACAAAGGAACCTTGGTAGCAAAAATGTTTAAACGAACACTGTAGAATGTAAGAAAACCAGCAATCATTGACTGAAGCAATCATTGATTGATCTATGAAGAATCCCCATTGTCACGTCAGCTATCTTGCCAATAATGCGGTCGTACACACTAAATAGCAATATATAGTATACTGAATTGATTAAGATAGCGAAACGCATTACCCGAAGACATAAAGGGATTACCAGCCATAACGAGACTTTAATTATTACAACATCTATCATATGACGCTTTATTTCTTTCTTTAGAGAAAATATGAATTGATAATAGTTATGAATCTTTGTTATATCCGTTATATACTAGATTGAGCTAAAAAAGGATGCTATGACGAAGTTTTTCGTAAATAAAGGCACGGTTAGTATTTGGTTAGTTATTGTTCTAGATCAACGACCTAAAGGAAAGTTAACTATTGCAGATTTTCACTTATCATATGTGAAATAGCATTGATAAATAACACTGCTAAAACAAAGTGATAAAACAGCTATAAATTCCATGCCTTGTATGTAAGGCATGTATGCCGCATCGTAGTAAATCGCGGGCTTATAGTAACAGTTTATTTTTTAAGCGTCTATAAAATATGCTACAAGTGTGAATGCTCAAAAATATAAGTGCTTCGTACTAATTATACTTTTTCTAACAGGGGTTGTTCCTGGAAGGTGCACGATGGAATCGAGAGATAATGCAACTGTACGAGTCCTATCCGAAGATTTTGTTCGACACGATTCCCATAATTTGGTTCAAACCGGCCTTGATTTCTAACTTTAAACCACCGCCATGCTACTTCTGCCCAATTTATAAAACTAGTGAGAGGAAAGGAGTCCTGGCGACAACGGGTCATTCGAGTAACTTCGTCATGTACATCACTCTCGCTTCGGATATACCCCAGAAACATTGGATTAACCGTGGTGTTGCCAGCTTAACGCAATTGGACGATTAAGACTACATATTGGCAATATTTACTGTATACAACTACTTATAATTGGTTCATCGTAAGAATCTATATATATTTTTTTATTCAAAATTATAAATTAAAAATTAATAAATTAAATGTGCAACGGCGTCAAATAAAAAAATCATATGATTAATTTTCAATTCCTTGGTTTATTATTTTGGTCTACTCTACTTTTAAGTAATATAGAAAGTAATTACAAAATAATACGGAAATTTACAAAAATCATTGTATGTACAGGAAGTTATTTAGGATTTTGTCATGCGAAATATTTTTATAACGTTTATCAGTATCAAAACTTTTTTTTATTACATTTAAAATATATATATTTTCCTTATTGGATTATATATAAATCTAGTGGTCATCAGACGATTAATATTCCATGGATTGGGCTATGGACGACAGTGGTACTATAGAAATGGTAAAGAAAATCCGAGTTCCTAGATCCACAATGCTAAAACATCATTTTAAGTGACTCATTATTCTGTTGACACTTGGGCAACTCCTTTATGCAACTTTAAAAATAATTATGAATAAAATATGGATTTTATTTTCCCAATAAAAATCCCTTTTTTAAATATATTGGAATAAAATGTATTACTTAATTTTTACAGCACGTCAAATTTATTTTATTCCGGGATATATAAACAAAATTGAATGTACTTACCTAATGAAATGAACTCTTTTTTGTATTGGATTTGGAATTTCTGAGAAGCCATTAAGTAGTAATTTTTTTGTTATTACCACGCAAAATTCACGTTAACTTAACACAATTGATATAAGTAGCTCAATATATCTTCAAAACCACTATAAACAACAACTAAATTGAGAGTACATAAATAAATATTTAAATATTGAAACCATCATTAATACATACATATAAATACAGAAATTGAAAGTTAAATCTAGTATAGGCCTGTCATAAAAACTGAAGGTCAACCTGGACATGTGGTATAGGATTGGAACCAAACCATAGATAATTCAAAAATACCATAAATATTAAAGAAACTTTACTGAAAAACATAGTGATGTCAAACTTAGGTACACTCGAGACTTTCTCGGTTTCTTTGCCCATTCATATTTTTCTTAATTTTTGACTTTAAATACTTTTCACCTTTCACATAGGTAATTTTATACATAGCAAACTATGGAGGTCATTTTATTACCATAAATTGTTTCCTAAAAAAGTATATTTTGCATTATTAAAGTATGCCTTGTTGATGTACCCAACTGGGATATCTGACTTACTAATCGGGACAAAATGCTTTAAACCTGGACATATCTGGAATGTATGGCAGCTCAACTCTAATATAGAACTAAGAAAAAAACTTAGAAATTTATATATAACCGATATTTTTTCATAGGTTAGATACGAATACCTAATGAAATTACTACTTAGTCTTATTAGGGGAAAGCCATCACAGGCCTGTGTAATTAGTAAGAAAACTCAAATATACTACACATAAATCAGATTGGAGACATTTTGGCGCTTGTAGTAGTAGCATAATACACAGTGACTAAAACCGGGATAAACCAGTTTGCGCTAGTTACCATGTGACTTACACTCTCCCATCAGTCGCTTATAAGTAGCATAGCATTATAAGTTTAATGCCATTTTGTTTGTTATTATTTCTTATTCAGTGTTATTATGTTATTTGATATTAAAATTGTCTCAGGTATTAAAATATATTCAATGTGCTAAGCCTTTCACTTCCCGAACTAAAGAAGTTTTTGAAATATTGTATTATACAATATCAGAATCATTATCATTAACATAAATGATTTATCCCATATGTTTAATTTGTGTAATATTAACTACCTACCTATATAAATAAAAAGTATTTGTTTATCTGTCAATCATACACTACTACAAATACAAAAACGTCTCCAAGTTGATTTGGCTGTATTTGAATATTGGACTGTTTGATTATAATGTTCATGGTTCAGGAACAGGGCTTTAATTGACATCATACATAATGTGAGAATGTTTGATTGTTACTCAATCATGCAAAAACGGATAAACGGATTTGGATGAAATTTGGCATACAGATAACTTATGAACCGGATTAAGACATAGGATAATTTTTATCTCTGTGAAGACCCAATTTTGAAGTACACGCAGACGAAGTCTCGGGCAGTAGCTAGTACACTCACATATTAATCATATATTGTAAGTTCAGTTTCTTTACATCTGGTTTAACACAACCATCATACATGTTATTACCTATGAATAAATATGAAGGTAGGCATTCACATGGATTGAATGACATTTATGAACTTAATTGAGAGCTTTATGTTCAATTTTGTATGCATTACTGTTTATCTTTAATCTTTTTTAATTCTGTTTTATTTTTTTAACCATAATATGAGTTGATAAATATAATTAGATAATATATTTTAAAATGTCTACATTTGTTACTCAGATATCTTAATAAATCAGCCCTATAACCTACAGATATTGCAAAAATTAGCGAACGGAGTCGAAGGCTAACGCTCTTTCATAAATCTTACTCGTAAAGGTATGTTTATATAAATTTTATCATAATAATGAGATGTTATAATTTTATATCTAAATCTAAATTCCACAATCTGAATAGTGATGAGTATATAAATACCTAGGTGCTTACGCTATAATAATTTATTTGAGTGAGTTATTCAAAGATTTGAATAATTTTATATGCAAGCATTGAAAAATTTAATCTACTCGATAGGCACTGGAAAATAACAAAAAAAGTTCAAAATTCGCGCGTTAAGTAATTATATTTATCGCTCACCTTATAGGCAGTTGTATTGTAGAAGACGATAAACCACAGGAAAAAACGGTTTATTGTTGGAATAGATAGTTTATTAAAATATACACAACACTTCAAGATACTCCTATCATTTTTATAAAGCGCTTTCATGAGAAAATGTCAACAAAGAACATAGACAATTTAAATTATTTTCTCATCATATACGAAGCACAGGTCAACTAGTGTATTATGCTTATCATAGACAAAAACAATTATATAAACTGTTTAAACCACAGTCTTCACTACTACAAGAGTTAAGTTAAAACCATTTTTATATTCTTCTCTGTTCTCTGTTTTGTGTTATATCAATCAAACTCTTCTTGATATGTACTAAAAGCGCTAAATAAGTTTAATCAACAATCACTTTCCATAAATAATTGTTTTTACTTTAATTTTTGTACGCAATGTATCATACACATTTATATGCAAAATTGTAATAAAAAGTTACAATAATTTAATTTTGTATAGTTAGTATTAGCTAAGAATACTTTAATAAAAATAATGCATAAAACGGAACATATCGTAGTTGTGTTTGTGTTGCTATGTTGTGTAGATGGCGTTGCGAACTTGTAAACTGCGTATGCCGAACTGACGTTTTTGGTTATTTTTATTCTCGCCTCGTGTTTACTTTAGTGTCTAATTTCGGTCCAATTGCGAAAATTTAGTTGTGCAATAACGAAAAGATTAATATTTCGTTAATATAGACAATCATTATTCGCTATATTATCGATCCGCAGTTCCGGGCTAGATATATGTATACAGTTTTATCACGTGGTGTGTGGTTTATATAATTCTTGTTTACCGCACAAGCGGAAAGTTTGCGCATGTGCGTCCAGACTGTAACCTCAAAGTGTGAAGAAGGCACGGTTTCGGCAGGTTCCGGATATCCGGGTCGAGTCGCGGTCGTGGTGTTGTGATGTGCCTTTGGGTGAGCGTGGTGCGGCCCGCGTGCGGACAGCGTTGCTGATACACGGAACGCGCCGGCCATGGCCCAGAGCCAGTTCACGCGTAGCTCCGAGAGCGACGCACTGGCGCTCCTTTATCTCAAATCTGCACCGCCGTCGCCCTCGAAAGTGCAGTGGGCGCAGGAGCCGGCGCCGACCGCGATCGCCCGGCTTGACGGTCGCGATTTCGAGTATCTTATCCGGCAGAAACGTGTCGTGATAGGGCGGAACTCTAGCCGGGGACAGGTGGACGTTAACATGGGACACTCGAGCTTCATATCTCGCCGGCATTTGGAATTGTTTTATGATCACCCGGAATTTTATTTGACTTGTAACAGCAAGAATGGTGTCTTGGTTGATGGCGTGTTCCAGAGGAAAGGCTCTGCAGCTATGCTCCTACCCAAAAGGTAAGTTTCGATACTCTAAGGTGAATTAATTGTAATATTATTTCCAATCTATGTGTTTGTAGACAAATTGTTTGTAAACAAAACAAATTTGTTTATGTTCTGCCCACCTGTTGTGGAAATTATTAAAAAAAAGGCTTCACACATGTGGTTTTCATATACATAATTATGAGGTTGTAATGTGCAAGTAAACTATGATTTTTCATCAACCTACCTATTACATTGTATTTTTAATAATATTATAACATTTGTTATTAATATTTTTTAAATAATAAAGTAAAATCTCAGTCTCATAATATTATGTTTGATTATTATGTTTACAGTAAATAAAAAATAACAACAAAAAATTTATAAATGTTCATTTCAATGAAGTTAATGATGAAATTAATTTACCACAATAGATTTTTAAAACCTCATTAATTTGTAAAGAAATTATTCTAAGGGACTTTTAATTTGTCTGTGTAAAATTATCTAATAATGTATTTAGAATGTGGTTTTAATTGGTAGATATGAGTTCCCAAAAGTATTATAAACTATTTTCGATATATTTCATATTATAATGGAAAACTCATAAACTCGGAACTAGCTTGAAACTAACTGGCACATGATTGTCAGGGTATATTTCTCACTTTCACAACAGTGGTGAAGTCATGAGAATTTAATACCAATTCTAAAAGATCCAAGTTATAAAAATGAGTATCATAATGAAATGCCATTTTTAGAGATGATTCACAAAGTTGACTTTGAAAGATGTATGTCAGGATCGTAGCAAGTGGAATGATGTGGTCTCTTCCTACCCTGTTGGGAAACAGGCTGATTTATGTATGTATTCACTATGTATAGATTTTTTGAAGTTTGTATGCAAATAATCGAGGAAAAAAAATGACTTGTTCATTTATTTTTAAGTATATATTATATAATCATAGAGCAATGATTATGCCTAATCATGCTTTCTTAGATACATCTTGAAATCAGTTGTACTATGTTCTACTGAAATATTGTGAGATCAATTATTATTTATTAAGCAAATCGCTGATTCATATTTTCCAGTAGGTTGTTCCCCATAACAAATGTTTTTGAAAACTGATACTAGTTTTGACTTTCAAATATCACTTCTAAGGTTTTGAGTTGTTAATAATATCAAAATAGTTCTTTGGTTTTGTTAGGTGTTTATTTGGTCACTATGAGGATGAGTTTTGTACTAAGTGATACCATTAAATAAATCATTTACCTTTATTATTCACTTGCAATTTGAGGTATTATTAGTTTAAAACATTACCACATATTCCCTAAGGGTATCATATACATTATTTCTCAAATGTGTTTTTCCTGGCAACACCATATCTCCATTAATTAATCTTCACAATTAATTATTTGAACGTCATTTTAAAGCTTATGTTCCCTCTGTTAACAAAACAGAAAAAACATAATTCCTTAAAAAAATAATATTAAATTACTTTTTCATTAGTAATGCTATCTGTTGATACTAATTAAATATATTTAAGGCGCTATCTATTAACATTTAAGTAATGTGACAGCTTTTAGTTAAATTGTTTAAATTATGTGTCTCTTAGCTTTAGTAATTAGTAATCCTTCCATTATACATGTTTTATCCCAATTTATATTTCTTATGTATGTATTCACTTACTTTGGGTATTTATATATTTTTTATAAATAACTCGTCTGGATACTAACCATACTTAAATTTTACTTTTGTAAACTTACACCATTTATCTATCAGTCACCTTCATTTGTAACTCTACCTACCATAAAGAATGTACATCCATACTTACGGACGTTGGCGAAATTGTGTCATGTACACATGGTGCCATAAATTAATAAAGAAGAAGAAGATGATATAAATTTAAAATATTTGCTCGGGTGAGCTAGTTGTTTCATAATGTTCATAGTTTATTGTGGCAAAAAAGTAAATCAAAGTACACACTGCACCTATATAAAGGCAAAGTAAACATACCTTCCTTGGCCATTATCTTTACTGAATAAGTAAACAAACAAAAATATTGAAAGGTTATTATAATTTGCTTGAAACATTCATGAAGATAAGTTATCAATGAGCAAGAGCAATAGTTGCTTATATGAAAACAAAATACAATAATTTTATTTTGATAAGTGTAGGCATTTAACTAACACAGTTATAGACTGCTGGATGATGCAATACTACTAGAATTTGTTTCACTAAAGGATATTTTAGGAGATCGAACATTTATTATGGTAGAAATAAAGTATTTTTTACATTGATTAGCTGCTAATAACAGAGATGTTGTTTCTAATAGATACCTAATACATTTTACTAAATGTTTAGAACAAATATAGAATAATATTTTGCATATTATCATCATAAAATGGACATTAATATCAAAGAGTAATTTAATTATTGCTTTATGTAAATTGTTTACACATTTAATATTATAACTAGCTGTGCCTGCAGCTCTGCTCCGGTGGACTACTAAAAACTATTTTTTTTATTTTTTGTGCGGAAACCTAATTATTTTTCTAAAATAAAAATAGCTTAAGTTATTTCTTATAACATCAGCTATCTGCCAGTGAAAGTTCCGTCAAAATCGGTCCAACCGTTTCGGTCAAACTGTGTATACTGTTATGTACATTTAGTAAAAAACAGACACTTCATTTTTATTATTTATGTATAGATGTTCTTTAAACATCATTTAAATATACATATTCATGTGATATCTAATCTAATGTACCATTTTTTTATTCATAACTTATTTATTAAGAAAACAATTTCGGAATTGTCAGTATTTTAATCAAGCCTTAGTTTGTTTATTGAGAAAACAATTTTGGAATTGTCAGTTTTTGATCAAGTGTTAGTTGCCCATAAAAAATTTGACTATTTTTTTAAAGACTGTTTCTGACGATCATTTTGATATAAAGGAAACAAAAAATCAGGACCTGCTATCCTGCTATTTGATCAAATTGAATTAGATTAATATTTTTTCATATAAAGCAAAAATAAACCCTAGAATTTGTTGGACAACTTTAATCAAAATGAAATTTAGTAATATCTTATAACACATTGAAATGAATACTTACTGTATTAATTGTTGAAAAATTTCTTAAGTTTTTAAATCCTGTTTAGTTTACTTATGGTTTATATTTTGTGTTTATGTAGGTCTTATGCCATGTGGTTGGCATTATTGTATATTTTACTAGCTGGTTCCTTTTGGTTCCGCTTCCGCTGGTTCCGCTGGTTCCGCTTTGCTGGGCATACTTTTTTATTTTTGATTAACAGCACTTTTCAAATAATAAAGAACATTCTTATGAATGAATGAATAAATGAAAATCTTATCAAATATATACTTTTAGCAAAATCCATTCAAACATAAATACAAAGAATTGCAGATGGCAGATGGCAGATGTTGTTTTGCCCTGTCTGGTAGTTAATGGTTCAACCCCAGAATAGCAACATAGCTATGAACCATTGTCTCGATAAAACAAATATATTGTGTGAAAATGATGAGCTCAATAGGTCAAGTCATCCAGAGAAGTTATAGATCAACAACAGAGAGAAGTTATAGAACACCAAGCTTTTTACATAGACTAGCTGTGCCCTCAGCTTCACTCACGTGGATGACAGGAGAATATGTAGTACTTTGGTAATCATAGTTTCTTAATACTTTAATAAGTTTTTATTGGATGGGGATACCTTGATAAAAAATTTATATGGATAAAGTATCTAAGTACTAAAAAAAAAAAAACATTAAAATCTATACAGAAGTTTTTGTATGATGCATGCACAAGGGCAACCTTAATCATTTTATTTATATAGATAGATAGATAATAAGATAAGATAGATTAGAACTTATAAATGAGTAAATTGTATATACTAAACTATAACATCTCAACACTTAAATCATGCATTTCAAAAGTAGTATATTTATTTATTTACATTGTTACCATTTTTGTCTCGATTTGAATATTAAAACATGCATTATGACATTATTTTAAATAATAACTGTACTTAATTAATTCTTGATCTGAATTATTTTTAATAACAAGGAAGGAAATCAGATCCTGATAATAGATGTTTTACTATTAACAGTGATATACAATTCTTTATGTATGTAAAACATAATTATGATTTTAAAGTAGAGGTCATTTTAATTTTTAACATTTTTAATGGCGTTTTTAATGACCTTTTATGATAATGGATTATTTATATAATTTGGGGTTGTTGAAAATTGTGCATACACTGCTAAGAAAATCCCATTTACTGTGGCCCCACAATTTCAAGACGCACCTCTAATCAACACAAAGGTTATTGGAATTCCTTGGAATCGACATCTCCTGTGACGTTCAGTTCTGTAGTAATTTAGACAATAACATCAAACTGGTCTCCAAAAAGCTTGGTGTGTTGAATGGAGCAAAGGGGTACTTCACCACGGGGTAAAGACTGCTGTTATACATATCACAAGTCTGACCCTATATGGAGTACTGCTGTCATCTCTGGGTGGGAGCACCAGGATACCATCTTGGCCCATTTTACTCTGATCAAAAGCGAGCTGTGAGAATTGATGATGATCAAAAATTTCAATCAAAAGTCGAACTTTTAAATCTAAGGAGAGACTTTGCTTCTTTCTGCATTTTCTATAACCTATAACTGTATAACCTTTGCCGTAATGAAAAATAACCTACGCATTTTGATGTGATTTTTGCAAGATGATGGACACAAATTGATATTTAGTTGTGTCAAATCATAACGCCATATTCATAATGATGTTAGTAGAAATAATGCTACACAATTTCTGTTAATTCTAGAAAACTTCTCACGCTTCTATGGGATTCACCTTTTTACTTTTTTCGGTGTTGTGTTAATTTGGTCCGTGTAGGTAAATCCCTTTCACTCCCGGAATCTAATTAAAGTCGTTTGTACTGTACCGAATACCTATACATTTTTGTCATTCCATAACTCGAAACGCCCACGTGACCCCGAACCAACGGAGCATACTGACATGGTTTCTTCGACGGGCGAAAAAAAAAAAAAAATGTCAATGGATGAAAATATATTTATTTTATTATTATTATCTGTATGGCAGTCGACCTGTCTGGTGTGTGCAGTAATTCGAACATAATACCAAGGTGAGTAACGGTTATTCCGAGAGAGACGATGTAGCCAGTCGATACTATAACGGCTTACACAAACAGGAAAAAATTGATGCGAAAAATTATCAATGAGTGAATCACGCGAGTCCGGGTTCGAGACGGAGGTTCACTTTCACTTTTCACGGAATGCACCTGTCACAACCTAGATTTAATCATAAATATTGGATTAATTACTTTAGTTATCGGCAATGTATTTTACGTTTCCCAACAAAGACTAATAACTAGCGTAGTCCCTGATATTGACATCGAAATTTATGATATACTAGCTGGTCCGGCAGATGTTTTTCTTATCCGATAATCCGGTATTTAATAGCTGGATTACGGCGCTATCTATCGGAGATCCTAACGTAGCTATGAACAATCGTCTCGACAAAACAAATATATTTTATGAATACGAGCTCAATCGGTCAAGTTCTTCAGAAGTTAACACGATCACTAACTGAGGCACAGCCTAAATATAATATTAGAATTTTATATTTCCTACACTACTAAAGCAGCAGTGGAAGGCTTTAAAGGTGATTATATTGGCTATTGAGCTAGCGTCGAATTCAAACAAGATTCCAAGGAGGGTTGATGTCAAGCGTCCGATCGTAAAACAAAAAACCGAATATCGATTCTCAACAACAACGTGAAACACGGTATTCGAACGTGCTAGCAATGAGTTATCATAATTTCTTTATCCATTTGACGTTGTTAGTGATTTAGGGCATAAGACAATTCTAGATAGAGTTTCGCAATAGATCAGGTACGTCATGTAAGGCGAGCGTGCGCACTAAGCAAGGCCGCTGCCGACACACATGTGAACATTGTGAACCGATGTGGGTCAAACCCAAATGTTTCATATATGTGCAATAGGATTGTATTTGTGACGCGCAGCGACTGGCCCTTTGCTTTTGTCGCTAATGTTGCTGTTTCCTTTGAATAAAACGTACCGTTTTTGCGATGAACAATAAAATCGGAATTAACTTACAATTGAATGCAGTAATTAATTATTATTAACTTATATTTTATTTATTTGTCTCAAAATGGCTATCTCTCTGTACATCCACTAAAATAACAATTAATAACTACAGTAAATATTATTGACACGGTAAAAAAAACCTTATTGAGTTTCTTCCCGTCTCTGCTCGATGACTGTTTCTGATGTTTTCCGAACCGGTGCCGCGGTGGTAGTGTGTTAATGTTAGTGCCAACTAATAATTAGATATAAATATTATTTTTGCGAATATCCGAAACATCCGGATACTAAAATTGTTGTTTGTTCGTATGTCTGGATTTAAATTAGAATACCTATTTTAGTGAAATTTTGTATACGAGATGTTAATGTCATTCCTTAATTGATAGGATATAACAATTATCAATAATACGTAAAGACATCGGTAACGAAAAAATAAATATACCTCATCCTACTTAATGAAATTTTGTATAGGTATAGGAAGTGTATGCCATTCCGAAATTGATATCTTATAAAAGTTATCATTAATACTTTCGGAAATTAGAACGAAAATATCAATGCGAAAAAAAAACGCTAGTGGAGCCGAGGGGCACTGCTAGCCAATATTAAGATGAAACAATAAATTGCGTAGTATAAATTTATCAGTAGAATTTTAAGACGCAGTATGCAGGGATTTGCGCATCGTGATTTTTTACGACGCTTATCATTGTTCATTGCAACTTGGGATAGGGACCTATTGAGAATTGAGATTTTGTAAAATAATATTAAATACTACCAGTGGCCCACAATTTCGTCCGTGTTAAATTTACTTGATCTACTCTCCCAGATACCAGTCTTTTTTTTTCGGTTTGACTGTTAGCCATAAAGGCCTTGACGCCTCAGACGGCTTTTACAGCTTCACCGGGCTTGGGCTTCAATACCAATCAAGTAAGCTTAGGCGCAAGGTAAATTGAAAATTTAAGAAACTCCCGACATAAGGAACCTGTTCTTTGAGACCTTACTTAATTGCTTGTAAACGGAGCTAATTTCAGAGATGGGAAGATTTGCGGCGAATATTGTAGCAATTACGTTAGTTGTTCGTGTCATACACGCAGCGCAATGTAAGAACGCATCTATATGCGCGCGTATTTATATTTGAAACGGAAGGAATGAACACAGCGGTCACTGCGGTATTCGCGTCGGTAATCTGCTCTATTTCGAGTCACCTCGGACCCAGGCGGGGTCGCCGGTCGGCCGGGTGACGGGTCGCATGCCGCGTGTACGTTAATTTCTAAGTTTACACACAATTTGTGTTTACATTCGGCCACAGTGTCGTAGCGAATAGTTTGTTTTTTGGAAATACGTATTATGTAATGTTTTTACATATGGGCGGGTGACGCGAGCGTGTGCGTCGCGTTCTTCTTCAGACCTTTTATAATTTATAACCAAGAATATAACGTTCCATAATCCACTATTGGATCTATAATTTTATGTCATGTTAAACTGTTTCTGTAAAATCATTGATAGTGGCCTCCTTATCGTTCAATCTTCTGGCTAACATCACTACAAAACAAGAAATAAGAGTTACATATCTCTGTCAAATTACTAATGTTCATCATGCTACCTAAAATTAAACCCGAATAAACATATAAGTCTCAAATAAGATTATTTTAATTTCATAACTTTTGTTTTATGTTTGTGATATTACAACTCTGGTACGTATTTTTGGTTACTTTTCTGTGTAACTTTATGTATTTCTGTGTTGAAATAATTACACACCATTGGAATTCCAAACCGAATGCACCGAAGCATGTCACGAGGATAATATTGTTTTAATTTTTACCTTGTGTTGTGGTAGCGATCTAGTCTTAAAGTTAAGTTTGTCTTAAAGATTAAATCCAGCTTATTATAGGATGATTTGTTTAATTATCTGCAACCTTTATTTTTTATTATCTCTTATAATTTAAAAGTAAAGGAGTATCATGGTTTTTGGTTTTTGCTGACATTCTACTTTAGACGATTATAAATTTTGCAGTGAAATTTATACATAAGTAATCTATTAAAAAATGAAAAGTTGTGAATAACAAAAAGCATTTATTTTTTTAAGTTAGAAACGTAGCGTTCATAACCGTGTTTTAAGATCGTATGTGGTCGCGCGGCAGTGTTAGCGCGCTGCTTCCGAACGAGCATCGCTGCTTTGCGCAATGGTGCATCATGTATTTGTAAGCAAGTGCTCTTTGCGACTGATTGACATGCCGACGAGATCAGATATATTATTATTATTACTTTATAATTTGTTATAAGGATATGTAGATCATCTGTAGTTTGAAGCACCTTCTTCTTTAGTGCATTTGTATTGTCTATCCTTTTTTTATGTGACAGTTGGCTTGTTTACCATTTATACCACACTAAAATAGTCGCCAAGCAACTTAGCGGTGTGTTCCGGCTCTTCCAGAAGCAGCATTACCCTTTGCCATTATAGAACCAAATATAGCTGTAAAGAAATAGTCCCATGTGAGCGAGATAACAGGAGGGGGAGAGCTTGTTTATCCGAACGATTTGAGAGTTTTCATGGAAACACCACTCAGAATTGTTTATCATTATTATAATGAATCATGTTAGGACGTATCGTAGGAAAAACGATAATGTATCTAAATAAACATTTACATGTTATAACGTTTTTATCAAAGTTCAGGTTGTTCGTTGAAATCGATTGGAAATCGTTTGTTTATATAATTTCGATGAATCTAAGGGTTAACACGCGCTGTGAATGTGTGCAGGTACATTCATATCAGTATTGTAATATCCGCGCGACAATAAATTAAGTACGCTTCGATCAATTAAGTACGTAAAAATAGGTGACAATGGTTATAGTATTTATTTGTTTCAAAAATAGTTGAAATTTATTATACGTTATTATACGTAAAAAACTTGTTTAAAAGTTGGCAACACTAAGAATCCTCTAGGAATTTTATTCGCACGGTGAAAATTCGCATTGCTGTTTTAAGGTTAATGTAAAGTGCCTGTTTGTATTTACTTAGGTTTAAATGTGTATAGGATTTGCATGTGTTGCAACTGTTCAAAAATTGGCCACAATGGGTAAATTTTTCATTCATACAAATCCCATACTAATACCACATACGTCCCAGTTGGTTTATCGCTATTTTTTTAAATGTTTCGAACTTTTGGTAGAATGTGATTCTCATGACTTTTTTCATAAGGGATTTTGAATAATTAATCTTTAATTTAGAAATACGGGGGGATGTTACAGGCCGAGTTTATTTATAAGTCTTACTATAACTTGTATATATAAACGGATAGTTATTCGAAATCCGTTAGCTTATGCTCAATATAATTAAGTTGTTAACTGTCGATAGATAATGAGGAACATTAAAATTTGCAATCAAACGTTTACATTCTCGTAGGTTTATAAACAAACAGGAGTGGTTAAACTGTTATCATAACGAGACAAAGTAGCAGTTGTAAATTAACATTTTGCAAGTACCTAGTATCATCGTGATTTTGTTTATTTAAACTACCTAAAAATTATTAGGGGCCGTTCAGAATCTGACTAGATTGATGGTAAATTAACGGTAGTACAATTATTGGGTGACATATTATAGCTGTCGTAAATAACTTACGATATTGGGACGCGATATCCCATACGGTTGCGGTAAGACTCTAAACTACTCTACTAATAACTAATACTAACTAACTAATACTAAGTGTACGCGCATAATCACTCGGACAGGTTGTGAAACCAGTATTCTAGTCAGGTCAACAAGTTCAAAATGGTGTTAATTCGAGATAAAGCTCCTAAAAATATGAGCGATAGCTCATTCGATTCGGAATTACATTTAGAAAAATGTGTATCGAGGACGTATTAGCAGACAAAAAATTGCTATTGGTATTAACAAATTAAGATGAAAAAACTGCATTCAGTTTGTCGTTAATAACTTAAAAAAACGAAATTTTGAAAAAAAAAGATCTTTAAGAGAAGGAAATGTCCTGAAAGCACATTGTAAAACTCGAAATCACGTCGATGGAACCTGTATCCGAGCATGCTTTTAAATATTATTTTTTCGAATTAGTTCTTATCATTATACCATTTTATTTCCATTAATTGATGTATTATACATCATGGAATGAATACACTTCTGAGTATGACGAAATTTAGGATTAATCGTATAATTTGAATTTTGTTGAGTACCACCGTCAGTGTTCTTTTGGAATTATTAATATGAGAAAACGGAACCTATATAAGGATCACTACGTTGTCTTTCTTCTGTCCGTATGTCGAGGCCCCTTGAAAACGGCTTTAGGCAGAAAGTTGAAATTAATAACAAATACTAACCTCATATTGCTGTAAAAAATCACGTTTCTCGTTTAACGCAATAAATAGATACAACCTTTTACACCTTTTACAATATTATTTTAAACTAGCTGATAAGGCGACTATCCTCGCGTGGGCGATAGAAGAAATTGAAATTCTTAAAACTTTAATAACTTTTTATCGAATGAAGATATTGTTTTTTTTATAAGGGTTAAGTATCTCGGGGAAAAATTGATCAAAATCTATCCAGCAGTTTTTGCGTGATGCGTGCACAACGGGAAACCTCGATCATTTTATATAAATATATTGTTTTTTATATTTTTATTATATGTAAAACATGTAAACTAAGGACGCGAGTAATACTTGCAACTTGTCTGATTTTTATAATACTTATCGTGTCGTAAAGTATGAAAAATTATATAAATAAATATCAACGTTAATCAACTTTACTATATTCATAAACTTAAAATGTACTAATAAGACCTTGAATGAATGGCACACGTTCAGTTAACAGACATACATACAATATATTTGTAGAACCGTTCACGTTAAATGGATCCTCTTGTATTTTTATTTACGTCACGGCGATCAATTGATGAACTGATCACACTCCACGAAAATTATGAACAGTCTGTGATACAAAGTCCAATAGCATGTGCGGAGGTACCCGTACGTACATCCTCAGGAGAACAGCTTGTTCATTCAATGCGCATCGCGATGAAAATAAAACTATTTGGTACTTTATCATTTGGTGTAATCACAGGTCTACACAGATATGTCTTGGAAATGAGTCATGGCTATATTTAAAAAATCTATGAGCTATTTGCCTTGTGACAAAATTTTGCCAGATCTTCCGTAGAGGTTATGTCAAAATTATATTTTTTCTATTATTCTAATTTTTTAAGCCCGATCGAGTTTCTTGCCGGTTCTTTTCGGTGACTGAGATGTTTTCCGAACCGGTGGTAGTGTTTGATGTTCATAAGTGCCTTTTTAGGGCCGAAATTGAATAAAGTGTTTTGATTTTGAAAGGAAAAATGATTGCAAAATGTTGATTTATTCATTGTGACGTCATCTATAGCCAAAGTTTTAATTAGTAGGAGTGCAAAAGAAATACGTTTTGAATTACAACAAAAATAAAAATAGAAACACACCAATGCGTGTAGATATGGTATGGTAAAACTATAGCCACGAATTTATCAAATTTTTTTTAAGAAAAAAACTAGCTGTTTTCCAATTTTTGTGATGTAAACATTGCTCATCATTGGTTTTCATGTGTACATCACGCATTTTAAACGCTCACTTAACGGCCATTTTGTACTTCTGTTCGATGTATCTATAATAATATTGGGTTGATTATTTAAATAAAATTAATTTAATTTTCAGTACTTATTATGTGTAGCGCATAGGTATTGTATTTCCAATTATTTTTCTTCACTTCATAATTCCGTTTAAAATGCGTGCGGTTATTTGCTGTTCACAATCTATAAAATCATATGCTAATTAAACCAAAATAATTTATTCAATTTCGGCACTTGTGAAGGTTTAATCGCTACTACCGTTTCGAAAAACATCACAGTCTTCGAGAAAATTCGGTATGAAACTCAATCGGGTTTTTCATTTATTAATTTTTTACCTGTTACTGTTTGGTACTGGTACTGTTTAATATTTACTGTTAATAATCATATTAATTTCCCTATAATATCGACTTGACAGTAAAACCGGCTTGACATAGTCCTTGAACTGATTGTCAGACAAATTGGTAATGTGAACCGTATTGTAGAACCTAACACACCTAGAAAGTTTTATTAGTTTAACTGAGTCTGACTTCACTGGCTCGCATGTTATAATGTCTACTTTATATAACTGTGAAATATGTTACGCTGGGATTATTATTTTTACATTATTATTATGTCCAGTCGCCAACCAAATCGCAGATCATTTCACGTGCCCGTGCTGAAATATTTGATTGTTTATCTAACCACCACGCCTTTGCCTTGTTGTTGACACGTGATTACTACGCTGACACTGACGCTGGGTTTTACTCTACGCCGATACGCTAATAACACGCATGAAAAAAATATCTACAATCGTCTAGCCTTATCAGGATTCATTTCGTACATTTTATTATCAAATTTTTCTCTTTTTCTATGATGGCTGCAGATTAGTTAAGTTTTTCCTTGGTTTTTCTAACGATGCGACGGTTGTTAAACAAGCTTTACCTTTGTTTATTTACATTTAGTCAAACCCCATGGAACAAGTAATCCTTTTAGAAATTATTTATACTTAAAGTCGTCCTAAAACTACATTTTTATCATTGCTTAGTCTGAAAAATACAAAACTTTAAAATCCCAAATACGCCCCGAGCTTGCGTAGTGATCAAACTCGGAATCACCGGAAAAGTCTTTACCTATTGAACTATATATAGTTGGACATTTACGAGCTGCTATCATTAACTTCAGTGAAACTATAAAATTTGCAAACGATTACGAACAAGTGCAAAGTGCGATGCACCTAGTATCTGTCATCAACAATGTGATGTTGCCGCAATACTTCGTTCATGCAGTGCGAGGCGACGCGCGTGGGCAGTGGCCACACGCCGCATAACAACACACACATCTACACTTATCACCACAGATAAAGACAACATAAGACTTTTCATTTTCTTTGCGATGAAAGGTTGTATAGTAGTGTCAATCAAACATCGTAGTTTTGTTTAAAGTGTATCGATTAATCGATTAACAATCGATATCAGTACCGTATTTGAAATGGAATTAAATAAAATATATCTGGGCGAGGGGCTATTCTCGTTAGCTTCTAGAAGAGAATAATCATCCGCGTTATCTCTTCAGATTTGTTGCAGTCGGACAAATGCAACCACATATTATATGCCGTTCTTTTAAAATATAGTAAATTTCACCAATGGAAATAATTTCCATGGCTACTCTATCAATAGTTTAAAGCCAGACGATCAATTGTTCGATAGTGTAAATGACTGTAGATTAATCGATAGACAATTGATGTTTCATTAAATACTATATGTATATTGTTTAGCTTCATCAACTTACAATTATTATTTTTTTCATATTTATTATTTTAAGTAACTTTTCAATCTATTTATTTTTTAATCTAATTATTTTATATACATAAAAATGAAATTCTGTTGGTAAACGCATCACTTGAGAACGGTTGAATAGATTTGGCTAATTATTTTTTGTAATGTTTTTAATTGTCCGAATAGGATTTGGGAAAAAAAAAATTTTGGAAAAATTGCAATTATATTTTTGTATTGGATTTTCTTTTAACTCTAGATATACGTAATTTTTATTTTGTTTTCTCCATTATTGCACTGGAATAGGGATATTTGTTGCTGTGGTCGAGTTATTAACTATTGGAAAGGATATAACGTGTGCGGGGTCAGCTAGTGGACAATAAAAACAAAACCCACTTAGACGAATTTTTTTGTAAACGAAAACATTCAATATTATTCATAAATGTTCACTAAAAATGAATCACTTTTAACACGTTTGCTGCGGAACGATTTTTTGATGACTCTCAGCCAGTGCTCTATATTGGGTGGCTGAGACCTGAAGCATGCGTCTTGGCGTGCGTTATATCGGATCGTAAATATCTGTTCTGTGTGCAAGTATTTAAATGTGTTCTTTTATGCAATTAGAAAAAATTATACAAATTTTACTTATGCAACATATTTTTTATTACATTTATAAGTTCTTAGCTTAATCGGGTAATAGCATCTTACGTAAACTACTTGTCAAATGTTTCGGAACTTTTCGACCCGATACCCGCACTGTTTGTTAACTATATCGATAAACATTGAGGAATATGCGAGTAAAATATCGATAAAATACATAATCAATCTTTATTCAACAATTAGTTGACGAAATGTTCGAAACATGTTTTTCATTGAAGCATTGACGGCACAAGTTTTTTTGCATAGTACGCAATATGTTTAACCTTTTTGACTTTTTTGCGGCTTCCTTGTTGCTCATAGTTTTACTCAGTCTATCGTAGCACCCAGAATAATTTTGTTTTTTTGTCGCCCTTTTTCAAACTCAACTTCTGTATCCTAGGTGGATTGTGGATTATTTCTTGTAAAAGTCTACGGTTTTTGTATTTGAGTTGTAATAAACATTTACATTTTGTGACTAATAAGGCTGCTACTAGTGGTTGTCGAGATTTTTTGTTGTTAGGGCCGTTTTCAGTGTCGGAGTCATCAGAATTTGGTAAATGTGATATACCCGTTATCTGTTGAGGTTCTTCAATGATGTTTTGTCCCAAAGATTTATTAGTTAATTCAAATGGTTGTATGCACGGTTGGTTGCAGCATTGAGTTGAACGCAAAGAAAAAAGCTGTTCTTCATTAAAAGATGAATTAAGTGATACCATATTAGATGTTGAAATACTGCTAAAAGATCCTATTCGTGATGTATATGTTTCTTCGATGCTGTTGGTACTAATCGGATATCGCTTGAGGTACCTACGCTACAGTAACCGCGGTAGGTGACACCAATCATGAAAAAAAAAATGCTAGTTGGTTTCTTCATAAATTTTTTTTTATTAATTAAAATTTTATAAAGTACAAGGGATTGTTCTTTTTTGTTTGTTTGAACGCGCTAAATCTCTGTAACTAACTACCAGACAGATTTGAAAATATTTTAGCATTTTATAACCTACTAGCTGTGCCTCATAGTTTCACTTGTGTTAAATTTATTCGTCAAACTCTCCATGATGCTGCCGACAACGCGCCCGTGTAGCTCAATCGTTGTTCCACTTACAGTACTTGCTAACAGCTTTCCAGATTGCTTGACGTTCATAGCTACTGCTCCGCTCCTTAGGGTTGTAGCGTGAAGTTATATAGCCTATACTATTTCTCGTGAATCTGACACTATCATATAAATATCATATACTAATAATTTTTCGGATCCGACTGGTACGGCCAGAGATTAGCGCGTATAAACAAACAAAAAAAAAACTTTCCAACCTTTATTGAGGAAGGTTATTGGCTAACTTCACGCTAGGGCCCTAAGGAGCTAAGTGTAAAACTATGGGGCGCATGTAGTATAAAATATAAATGTTCATTTAGCAAAATATAGTTTCTATTTAAGTTATCATATGTGATTGGTAGTTTTAGTTATTCTGTCAGAATGAAAACACGTCTGTTGTTACACTCACAATACCCCGTTATCTCGACCTACATCTCGCACGACCTAATCTATGTGATAAGCGCGCGTAGTTTGTGTATATTTACAGATGATAAAATAGTTGTTGCCTATTGTTGCCCGCCCATTATTATTGTGAGATATTGATATATTTCTCTACATCTTTCTGGTATATCATTATGCTTGTTTTGATCATGTATTCACTAAATAAATACTGGTTTGTATTTAGTTTATATGTTTTAGCGTTATGGCTACAATGTCACCTGAGTTAAAGTGACCATGTGGCCAAAGATGGTGACACGCTAAGCCTAGTGGGGGTGTAACTGGCTATCAAGTGCAGCCGCCACAAAATAACTATAGGTGCTTGGCGATAGATTATTAAACTTGTGGGTGATAAGCTAGCCAGGTGGGTATTAGAAAAAGGTCTATCATCATGCTATGGCTTCATCAAAATACTAAAAGCCGAAAAGCCTAGGCTCATTGCAGGGATTCGAACTCACGACAATCGACGCGGTGTCTCAACACGCTACCATTGAGCCATCATTTCTTCGATTCGGGTTCAACTGCCATGAGGCTTAAAGGCAGGCATGATAGCGACGACTATCGATGGAGTACCGATCTCTCGATGGTCGCCGTTATTTTAAGATTATATATACCACCACGAACAGCGCCGTCATTTAGCCTTGCTTCTAAACTAGTATTATTTCATATTACAGTTGCATTTAGACGAGATATCATACTGAACACCTTAATCCTAACATATGGTAGATTTTCATTTATCACAAGTAAAATAGCAGCGATAAAAATGTTATTTCACTGCTGTGCAATTTTCTTTTATAAAATATATAGCAATAATTTCTGTTCTTGATGGCACTAACTTGACAGCGCGTCCAATCTGAACAGCAATTTAATACGTGTATGGTGGTTAAATGAATCAGAAATCAGGAGATCCGCAGGAGAACCAAAGTCACCGATATATCCCGAAGAATAGCTACACTTAAGTGGCAGTGGGCGGGCCAATAACTCGCAGAACGGATGGCCGATGGGGTCAAAGAGTTCTCGAGTGGCGGCCACGTACCGGAAGACGCAGCGTGGGCAGACCTGCCACAAGATGGTCCGACGACCTGGTAAAGGTTGCGGGAAGCAGATGGATGCGGGCAGCACAGGACCGGTCGTTGTGGCGATCTTTGGGGGAGGCCTATGTGCAGCAGTGGACGTCTTTTGGCTGAAATGTTGATGAATGATGATGGTGGTTACGATTCAGTCATACAAAAATACGAATGAACGTACCAAAGTAGAAAAATACAATGTAGAAGACGCGAAAAATAAATAACGATAGATAATTATAAGCAAGCAACATAAGAACTATTGTTACATAAGGGACAAACGGGTGTGCGGATAGCGAAGCGCCACCGTTTCGACATGTCATTGGTAGCGTTGCACTGCCAAAAATAGATCCGGTTGTCCGTCACGTGTCGACCTATTTACTCGTATGCTAGTGCGCGCGCCCAACCACCGTACAGTGATTTGTTTTCAAAGAAATCACCCGACACAATGGAATGTCTTGTCCGCTGCGCCGCGGCCGGCCTTGTTCATCCACATAGGCTGTTGGCTATTACGTTGTTTTTTTTTTTACATATTTTTAGCATAAATAACTGATTACTAATAACCAAAGTGAAATGGTTTGGTACACAAATACATTTTCAAGAGACATAGACGTCGCTACATATCCTTGTAGTTTGCCTTACCATCCGGTAAGAAAATACAAAATCATCTTTTTTCTCGCTTAGGTTAGGGGTTGACACATTTTATAAAATATTTCGTTCGCAATTACCGGGAGCCCTCTTGTATTCCATGTGTAAGTGCATTTCCTGAAACTTTTTGATGGGAACTAAAGAGATAAAATACGCCGAAGGTTTTGATAATATTTTAACTAAATCTCATTCTTTTTTGATAAATAGATTTGCTTTCGTGACTTTTTTGTTACTGTTTTTGTTGAAAATAAAACAATTTAGAATAATAAATATTTTTTTTAGGTATCCAACACACACTTAATATAAAATGGTGTGTGAGATGATCCCACGTCAGGGTAATTTATATTATCCTACCAATAGGGAGACATAGAAAAACCCTTTAACTCTAAAGTATTACTTATTTCTATACGGAAGCGGCATTTCGCGAGCCTTCAAAGACGATGTCCCACTGTTATTATTATACTGTGGTTTACCTGTGTATTAAATGTTTATCGTACAAAGTTGCAAGCAAATGATCTTAATACATTTCTCTGGCATAGAAATCTGTTAGTCATCCCTTATATATACATATGCCCTTTAGACATTACTGCAACGGAGGAGGAATTACAAAAAGCATATCGCGATAGTGAAAGTTTATACTCCCATATTGTTGTTTTATTTTTATCTTATTTCAATGTCTTCAATGTAGAAGTATTTTGTTTTAAGGATCACAGAACTGGGCTCGATCAACTTTTTAAAGAGCGAATATATCCTTAAATTTTAAATATATCATGATCGAATCCTTACTATGTGTAATAATGGCAGCTTGCATAAAATAGTCTGAAATGTATAAAATAATATTATAAGTTATAAATTCAAATGAAATACTTACTGTGCACAGTAAAACAATGAAAAAAGGTTGAACAATTGAATATTTCATTTACATTTGCTTGTCTTAACACCTATAAGAGCTTGGCCACAGATTTTTTTTCATCTTCAGCGTAGTATTATAGCTAGCCGTGTGGGCATAAGAAAATGCTCTTAACAGTTTCTTTCATTCGCCGAAAGCGTTACACTAGGCTCGTTTATATTTACTCTACTTATAATAGACTAGCTTCTGCCCGCGGCTCCGCTCGCGTGAACTACAAAAATTGTTATTACCGGGATAAAAAGTATCCTACGTGTCAATCCAGGTTATAAACTATCTGTGTGCCAAATTTCATCCAAATACGTTCAGCCGTTTTTCCGTGACTGAGTAACAAACAAACTTACTTTCGCCTTTATAATATTATTAGGATGACAGTAATATATTTTGATATCCTTTGTTTATCTTTAGACTAGCGACCCGCCCCGGCTTCGCACGGGTGCAATGCTGATACTAAATATACCTACCTACTACAGAATGTCCTTAAACAACGTATACAGCTTTTTTGTCATTAGAAAATACAAACATGTTTTGTTTAGAGGTTACTCTTGAAAGAGCGACATATAATTGACCATGGTATATAGGGCCGGTACCGCCGCACTTCCCTACATTTTAAATCTGTAATATCTTCGGGAATATTAATTTAAATTGCATGCTGTAAAGGGCTATATTGATCTATATTAAATGGACAATGTATTTAAGGTACTTAATTGGATAAGGATGAATGCTGTATTATTTAAAATCACTTCGTAAATAAGCTATTTTTTCCCGTAAAATGTAAAGGATAAAAAATGGTTATTGTGGGTAATCCTTAAGAGATAGACATATACCATCGCGGACTTTTTTGTTGACCTTTTTAAGGTGTACAATACTGTAGTACATTATTTTGATTTATCTCGTGGGGTTCAGCCAGCGTTTGCAATGTAAGCGCAAAAAATGTGTTTATTTGCGACATCACATTAGAAACGTCTAAATTTATCAATTTGTCTCTACAATATTATGCATGTATTATACATATAAACCTTCCTCTTGAACCACTCTCTCTATTAAAAAAAAACCGCTTTAAAATCAGTAGGGTAGTTTTAAAGATTTAAGCATACATAGGGACGGACAGAGCGACGCGACTTTGTTTTATACTATGTAATGATTATCTAAATCTTTTAATATTATTTTTCGCTTTTATTTTTATGAAAGGTAGCGTTTTTTTTTCGTTTTAATATCTTACAGCTTACATAATTATTTGGTCTTTGATCCCACCGTTGTCAAATTAGCATATTATTTCATGCTGAACTAAAAACTGTACACTCATAATGAGTTTTATGTTAAGTTAATAGTAATCTCATAGAACAGATTATGCAAATTAATTATGTAGATTAATAATATGATACATTTAGCTAAATTGTGAAGTGTTTCTATATACTAAATAATTTGTTTGATAATATTGTAAACAGTATAGTTCAGGTTGGAGCAACTCCCGAAAAAAATAAATTTTTTCATATTGTAAATGAAAAAAGCGTCGAAAGTTTATCTTTTTTCTCGTGAATACCATAAGAGGAAATGTAAGCCGGTTGGCTCGGATCACACCATAGATTTCGCGATCGTCGGGTTCACTGCACCCGGGAGACGTATCGACGCCATGCCGCCAGTGCGGTGTCTTTATTGCCTTTTATAATGTGGTAGACATGGGTTTTATTAAATACCCCATTATTTATGTTTATTTTTTATAGACGTCGCGTCGCGCCGCGTCAACCGGTTTGTGTAGTTTGTTTTGAATCAACTTAATAACGAAGAAGCGAACTCGAATTCATTAATTTATCTATTACACCAATGACTTTCGTATACAAGCTATCTGTCTTTATTAATAAATATGTTGTTATGTCCGTATTTTTTTTTAGTAAGTTATATATTATAAAAGCCACTGATCATAATTAATATGACATTAAAAACCGTCTGTTCGTATGTCTTGATAACTCAAAAACTACTGAACGGGTTTTAGGTTTTCCTTGTTTGACATGGGAAGTATATGCCATTCCGCAATTGATATAATAATTTAACATAATATTAGTTATACAATCTGCTGTGCAATTGGAACATTATCAAACTCGTCAAATAACCCACTTGCAACAAATTAAAGATCATTTTCCACTGTGAATCTGTTATGTTCACGTCCAGCGTATAGAATTTGTCACCTTCTGCACGTCGAGGTAAAGTTTATAATGGCTTGTATTAAGGCGGGATGGCAACAGGACCTATATTATCAATCTCAAGTCGTCTCGAATCGAGACAGATGTTAGGATTTCTCAATATTATGAGTCTCGGTTGCTTTTTTGCGATGTTTTTTTCTTTCCGGCGTCGTAGACTTTATGGTGATGCTCTTGGAATGTATCGCGATGTTTCTTTTTATATCGCGTTAAAATATAACGTTTTTGTTATGATTGCTGCCCGTTTGCTTGTTTTTAGATAGAGGTCAATGTGACCTGTAATTAATACATATGATTTCGTGGAGGAGAGAGTTTAGAATGAATATATTATATTTATGCAAAACAATATTTTAATGTTCAGTGGTAGAACCACCAAGGACCTATTTCTGCCGCGAAATTTTAATACTGTTGCTGTGTACCCCGCTTTTTAATGAATTGCGAAAACACTAACTGATGTTGTACTTTAGATGCGCACTAACTAAATAACTTGTTACTTGGGAAAATATCGAAAATAGGAAACACAGCAAACTGGGAGTCAGAATATTTTAATGCTACAGTGTTAGGGTCGATTTATATGAGGAACAGTTTTGTCGTTTTGACAGATAATGTATGGAAAACATGTCAAAATTTAAAAATTATCCCTCATATAACGTTATCTGTTGATTTGAGAAATCGGCCCTTAGTGAGATTGTATTTCACTCGGGGTGGCCAATATATTCCAAAACAAAGTAACGATCGCAGTGAGATAAAATAAGGCTCTATTACTCTGGTACAACGATCACAGCGATGCTAAATGTACAATGACAGTTTTCGATTGATTGCGTCAAAGCGAGACATTAGTGGGTCAATCAACTATTTTACCGACATTTTGCTAACCGTAACATATTATTACAAATATGTACTAATTGATAATAGTCATATTATCATAATTGTATCTAAGATTATTAGGTAAAACGGGAAACTTGATTACGTTCTCATAAATCTTTTGTTTCTATGAAATTCCATGATATCTCACGATAACGAAATATTCCGTTCTATACAAAATACATATTCCTGTCCGAAGACCACAATTAGCTTTCCGTATAAATTAACTTTTATTTACTGTTTGCGGTTATTTTTTTATTATACAATAAGACGGTGCATGATATACCTTATAAAGAACAATAAGCCAAAACAATTTTACGAAAAAAAAACTTATTTATGTCGCTGGCAAAATATGTATACCTACCGATAGAGTTACACCTTTAGGAGTTTTGACAGAAAACACGAAGATGGGTTGTAAGTAGCTTTCATTCTGTTCGTTTTCTCTCGCACGGGCACGACAGTGCCTTTGATCAGAATAAACGAAAAGTACTTTTTTTGTATAAAAAATGGTCTAGCCACCCTAAGTGTGGGTGGGTATATTACTTGATTGATTGAGTTAGTACATGGAGACACTTGTATTTGATGATCTCACTGTTATCCAGTCGAACGCAAGTCGTTTTCGCCATCTGAATAGAGCAGCAGACGAAGCTGGCTTCAGATGAAAATAAATTTCCCAACTAATTAAGTCCAATCTCAGAAACGTTACAGTACAATGAGGTTAAAAAATGTATGCCACGGTGACAGTAAATTATTTCGTTGACCTACATTTTATAGATATACACTACCGTTCAAAAGTTTTGAAACAATAAGGAACAAACAACATTCAACAGATAAGTTATGATTTATTACACTCAAATTTTAGACTAACATTTAGTTACCTACTTAGCTAAAAAAGCAGCGCTTGCAAGCGTTGACGTGGACGTTGGACGTATCACAAATGCCGACAAACATTTGGAAACAATAAAACTGCGTTCATACAGTTTGAATACAAGCGAATGAATGGACGGAAGGCTGACCAAAAATACTACGAGACTACGTGGCAGATACCTACATCCAGTATTTCATATTATTTATTGCGGTGACGTCATCATGGCGGCATGACTCGGTGCGTCTGGAACGTGGATGCATTATGTCCCTTCTAAAGGCAACATCCTTAAATGATACATAACTTCAACTAACTACTTCAGTTAGATTACTCAAGTGTCACTGATAATACTTTGCCATGGACATTCTAAGAACGCCGCTGTCATGCCGGCCTGCATAAATATCTCTTCATGTTACGTTTAAAGGACCCGATGTCATAAGAAGGAGGGAACACATTGGCCGGGAAATGGTTCCACAGTTTCACGGTAAGTACGATAAAGATAAGACCTAGAGATCTTCTTAGTTGATAACTATTTATAATCAAATTAACTTATGTACAATGACCAAACTGTATTATGTAAAATTACTTAATATGGTGCATAATAACCAAAGTTTATGAATTTAAATAAAAACCACCAGATGACATTTCAAGATCTCGCAAAAAACTCTACGATCAATTTCTTCTACGTGAATTTTCAATATACCGGCCGGCCCCCTAATCAATTATTTAGCAATAGCAAAGCGATAATAGAAATAGCTAAACATCGACTTCAAAATAGCAAATTCATCTTATGTTTCATTCGCTATGGCTGGCCGGTATATTAGGTTCTTGGCGGAAGATTAGTATTATCTCTAATAATGTTAGGATTTAAAAAAGTAAGTTCTCTTGTGTGACCAGTTCGCGTAGGTTCTACTTACACACTGAATAGGATAGAAGATTGTACATCGAAACTGAAGGAACGAGAAAGATAATTTGCATTTTGAATTGTTTTAAAGTTTCCTCCAAAATAAAGTGTACAAAGTGTAATATGTTTTAACAAACATAATAATTTTACAAATCTCACAGCGCCGATTGACCATGGATTGTAGATCCCGCGGTAGTCGCCTATGTTATTAGATTGCACTGTGTTCACCATCTCGTACAGAGTAGTCTTTGCCTTACTATGATAAAAAAAGTTGCATAGATTAGATTAGCGCGTTTAAACGAAGAAGACAATCTCTTCAGCTTTATAATCTTCTTATATATAAAAATCTCGGGTGCGTCTGTTAGTTAACGTATAACTTATAAACAACTTGACCGATGGAGTTTATTTTAGTTTAGTTTAAACAATATGTCTCGAATAAAGAGCATTCGCTAACACGTATTATTTTTAACAATATTATTGGTACTTGTTAAAGCTTCTCAAATGAAATGCCTTTGCCAGTAATGAAAAATGGAGGAGCTATGATCGACAGTGAGGATCCGGAATATCTCACGTCTGAATAAATACGGATAATGAATGGGATCGACGACGGATGTGTAATTGTTCCGTCGTATACTTGGGCTCGACGGCATTTGAGTTTTGACACGTGTAAGATTGACAACCTGGTAAAAATGCGGAATTAGCACAGACATTTATTGCTCACCTTATTTTGAACAAAGTAACATATTATATTTACGAGATAAGCAAACCCCAGTAAGTGGAGATGGATAATTGTGTAGGAGAAGAAGAATCTTGAGTTACGATTAGAGTTGCCATACGGCTAGGCACTCTCGTATTGACGGAAATAGAAAAAAAAACAATATTTATTATTCATTGACAAATTATAATGTATGCGTAGCTTAATCTTATTTTGTTGAAGACTTTACTTTTTTAAGTAGTTCTCATATTGAAGTTTATCTGGCACTGTAATATTGACGGATGGCGAGGCCGGGACAGAGAACGTAAGGATGGTAACAGTTTCGATATATCTGGACAAATGGCAACCCTAGTTATGATGGAGATGTACTTGGATTATAAAATTTTTTTTATACTGACCAAATTTTTCGTAGAAAACGATTATAGTAGAACATAGATTTATACATATAGGCCCCGCACACAACACGGGTAAACGGAAGTTTATTTTTGTATGAACCGTACTATTTAAAGATGTCAACGTATTGAATTGACACAAGCGCATGACGCGGCCGCCGCTGGTGACGTCATTCCAACATGATACCATATCGATTCTAGAAATCTCTTATGACGCGCCGTTATTTTTCGTGGGTATGTAAATAATGTGTTTCTGGGGAATTTGTTTACGTCACTGATTTAATCAAAAAGGTAATGACGTCATAGTATTGTGGTATAGTGTAGGTTAATTTCTATCGTTTCGTTTAAAATCCAAGTAGGCAGTCTGATTTTATTAAAAAGTTTTATTTTATATTTTTCGCTATGCAGTAAAATGGCTGACTGGCTTGGAAGCCTGGGATTATATTAAAGACTAGCAGTGCCCCGCGGCTCCGGACGCGTTTATCCAGCTGTAATTATTGTCGTCTCGTTATTTTAATTTTACTGTTATTATTGACAATTAGGTAATATATTAATATCATACTAGGAATGATTCATACTTCCCGTGTACAAAACTTTATAAAAATCGGTTAGAATTTCATATCATTGAGCTTTAATCGCTTCAAAATAGCTTGTACTACATTAACCAAATACTTATAAGCCATTTCAGCGGAGCTTACTAAAAGTGTAAACAAACCAACAACTGAGCAATTTCTCTTCTACTAACTAACATAGTTAAACAAGGGTTGTTAACAGATTGCACCTCAAATATATTTTATTGTTATCAACAGATGACATATGAAAAAGTGTTTCCAATAGTTTTTCTATGGAAGTATTAAATTTAAACGGTTTCGTTAATAGCGGGGAATATACAAAGACATACATACAATATACAAACAAAATATACGAATAAAGTTTAAGAAATACGTGATGACGCCAATTTTTTAAATTATATGTTATAGTTTTTACCGTATTATTATACATTATCATACTGATAATATTATAAACTAGCTGTGCCCGCGGCTCCGCTCGCGTGAGCTACTAAATAAGGTTTATTTTTTGTGTGGAACCCTAATTATTTTTCTAAACTAAAAGTAGGCTAAGTTATTTCTTATAACATCAGCTGTCTGGTTTCCGGTTCAACCATTTCGGAGATTACCTGGAACAAACAGACAGACAAAAATACAAAATAAATGGTTTCATATGCATTTATACTTTCATGTCTATACTTTCATATGCATTTAGTAAAAACCTGTTATTTTCCTCTTTATCTCAGTAATTTGTCACGTCTGATTGGTAACTCTATATGCATGAGGCTCTCCCCACGTGGCTCCATCTATTCTACTTTCTGCTTTTGTGTAAGATGTTGTTTCTAGAATTTTCTAGTTTATAAAATGTAAAATTTTATTTCTTGGTTTCTTTTCCATTAAAGCTCGGGTGAGTAGAGAGAGAGGGGAAGCGGGTGCTGTTGGTAGTTAGGATGAATAGGGTGGAATGCGTAGCGAGCCGGTATGGCTAGTAGTGTGTGGCCCTCGTGAGTGGCGCTTAGTGTTGCCAACAAGAATTTTTAAATTCCGCTTACTTCGCTATGTTTACGTCAGACATCTGTAAATTTGTTTTTCCGTGACTAAAAAACCATTAAACTAAAACTATATATTTACACGCATAATGATAATAGGCAATGTAGATTCTTATCTTAGGTAGGTAATCTTATTATTTAGTAAATGTTAGCTTCTAAACTTCGTCAATATACCTAATAAGCTAAACTTAAATCGTCTCCACTTTCAGTGCTACAACAGGTGCTAGCTACTATGCTGCGTAGTCTTTGTATGAGGCTGTAAAATAATTTCAGACATGATCTTCATGAATTAGCATTTATGATAAACATCACACAAAAAAACTATGATAATGTATAAACAAAACATCCGTTAAATAATCCGATACATTTTATCCGAATTTCAACTCACCCTAATCCGTTAGATACACGTATGACGGGAAATCCGTTAAGCTGGCGACGGTTGTAAAGTGGCCCTTGGTGAGTGGCGCAGCCGAGGTGCCAAATCGACGCGTCTGCCACCCCGCGCCCGTCTCTACACAACTTGTACAGTTATGTAATGTTTGCTTGGACCTCTGAACTATATATATTATGACTTATAATTACTTTTGCAGTTGTACTTTCATTGTAAGCATTATATTGCACTTACTGTGCCCAGCGGCTCCGCACGCGTTTATCGCGTAGTAACTATTTATGCCTCGTCATTTTATGTGTACGGTTATTTTATGATTTTTGAAAATTTTAACGATAACATATAGGTTAATTTCATTGGATAGAATACTTAATATAGTCGACAAAATTGGTTCTTTTAGTGACACGACGCGCCCCGCCCTCTGATTAAGTATTTCGCAATAGCAAAGAGATAGCAGAAATAGCTGAAAATTGGCATCAAAATAGCACGTTAATATTGTACAAAGTTTATCGGAATTTGTGATTTTGAAGCCGATATTTAGACATTTCTGCTATAGCTTTGCTGTTAACTAAATGCGTAAAAAACCACCGCGCCTTATGTTGAGATTCTCTAATAAGTGGCTGAATACCACTAATGAAGTGAAAATATACCAGAATACTTCATAGACAGATTTGTTTCAAGGCTTATGAGTGTTACCATCGGTCGCAACTTAGCCTTACATGAAATGATAATTTATCGCACACTAATATTCTGTAGGATTAAAAACTATATATCCATATATTACACGCTAATAACTTATTCATTACTAATACATAACATATGGCAGCCGGGTTATACGTCGTGTGGTGTAAACGTTGCACGAAACGGAGCATTCATGCTTCACCTATGAACCGTGTAGTGATTCAGTTTTGTCTGTCAGTCTGTATGTCTAGATTTAATTTAAAAATGGTTTTATCTATTTGTGTGAAATTTTGTACACGGGATGCTTAGATGCTTATGGCTCAAAGGATAGATTATAAGAACTTTTATTAATACTTTATGAGATAAAATAAAAATGCAGAAAAATATTATTTTATTAATTCTCAATCAGTGTTTATGAAATTTTGTTTCCAGGAAGTATAAGTCATTCCAAAATTGATAGGCTATAGAAATTCTCAATGTTATGAGTATAAATAAGATTACGAGAGAATTACGTGCAATGAGCCGCGGGGCACCGCTAGTTAAAAATAAATAATGTTTTTTATTATAAATTTCCATACAAATTTATTTGCAATCGTACTAAATGAATAATTATGTTTAAAAATTACATCGAAAAATAAAGCGAATTTCTTATTATCAATATTTTGCTCTTACATCTAAGTGTATACGGTTCACTTTTGATTGTTTGTTAAATTAAGAACTTTTTGCAGTTTTGGTAAAATCGTCGACATGCTTTGGAACTGAATGTCCGATGCTTTGCTTTTCGTGTTTCCAGTCCATAACTTGGTTGCCACTGCAGTTCTTTACCAACCATCGAATCGTCGAGCCAAATATTTGTAATGCATAATAATGTATTACTTGAATACTTTAACTTCACGTTACGTTTATTTTAATGACTAAAATTTATAGAGTTTTGTCGTTGAATTGAATCACTGTCTAATTAATACTCTGAAGCATGACATGTCGCGTCGCATCGTGCCATCGACCGTTCTGATGTCATCGCATCCTCTCCTCCCGCTGGCAGCGTCTTGTTGCGAAGCACCTCTGTTCTCCTCCTCGCACGGGACACGACTGAATTGAACCTCTTTTCGTGAACACTGAACAGTATTGTTTGTCAACATTCCTCTACGTAATAATTATTGTACGTTTGTTTGAGACGTACTAGGTTCATGATGTAATTAAAAAGTTTTGTTCAGTTGGATTGTTGCTTAATATTTTTATTTTATTTTATTTTTAAAAACCTATTTACATTTACCATAATTGTCGTATTTTTGTCACAGTTTGTCTAATTTATATGTTACATTTGAGGCTTTCATTTCTCGAGATATCAAATTAATTATCTATACTATCTATAATAAAGCGGAAGAGTTTTTTATTTGTTTGTTTAAACACACTAATCTCAGGAACTACCAGTCGGATTTGAAAAAAATATTTTTGTATATGATTGCCAGATTCACGTGAAATAGTATAGGCTATCTAGAATTAGGCTACACTTCTCAGCTAGCCTTAAATATTGATTTTTGTTAAGTCGGACGAAACCGCGCACCCACACTGCTTTATCCGCGTGCGCTGGCGTAATGGTTAGTGATACATAAATACAATTTTCTCAAAAATATTGCCCCTTAGTACATCTAAAAAAAGCCCGCGATACCATATGCCTATCTCTTATATAAGCCACAATAAGGTATTTTGTGTTTTTTTCTTGATTGAAATCACTGTACGATTTATGAGCATTAATATTAGGAATGGCATATTAATCCTTACGAACAAAAGTTATCTCATAATCAAGACAATTTTATGAAGATAAACTTAGCTCTTTATAGCATTTTATTTAGACGAGTAGTTTAGAAGATAATGTGAAATTAAAATAATTCAACACTCGGCTCGGTTCTGACTATAGGTGTAGTGGCGTGAACGAGCCGTGTGAGTTGTGACGCATAACACTGGCCGTCCGATAAAAATATTGTCTATAATGAAATATTATAAATCATCAATCAGCTATTTCTTTTATATTATACGCTAGTGAACCCGCCGGGCACAGCTAGTTATAGTATAAAAAGCCTGCATTTTCTGCTTCAAAATTTAGAAAACTTCAATATCAAAGGCAATATTATCCTGCTTCTGACATAGGTATATATAACAACTATACATATAAGTATATAGCCAGTAAAAGTTTCTGACAGATTTGTGTTGGCTTTCTTCTGGTAGCATTTTTAGGGTTTCGCTATGTCTGTCTGTTTGTCCGCGGCTTAACTCAGTGATTCTTATAACTAGAAAGCTGTAATTACTGTAAGCTGTACACAGTGTTGGGCAGTATTTCAATTACTTGTAATTAAAATACGTAATTGAAATACAAATACATATTTTGTATTTGTATTTTAATTACTTCTTAAAAATGTATTTTGTAGTTAGTATTTCAAATACTTATGGCTTGAAAATACATTTTAATATAAGGTAAAACCACCAGTAATTGACACTGCACCAATAGTTGACACTGACGAAGAAAATTAAATATTTGATACTAAATTGATTTGAAGTCTTGAGTTTGTTAACCGACTTTTATAACTGACTGTACCTATATGTATTTATAACATTAAAAATATATCAGTAATCAGTGATTTTGGCCATCTGGATCTTTGGCTTCCTTTTTTTTCTTAATATTTAATTTTCTTCGTCAGAGTGTCAACTATTGGTGCAGTGTCAATTACTGGTGGTTTTACCTTAAATACATTTAGCGATCTTATTAATGGGTGCGTTCTTTTTTTATTATTTAAGTGACGATGTGGCCCGACGACGCTAAATCTAGTGGAAGACTGGCTCTCAAGTGCAGCTGCCGGAACACACCTATTGGTGTTTGGCGACAGATCTTCAACTTGAGGGTGGTAGCTAGCCAGGCGGGCATTAGAAAAAGCCCTACCACCATGCTATGGTTTCCTCACGATGTTTTCTTTCACCGAAAGCTCAGGCTCATTGCAGGGATTCGAACTCACGTCACTCGACGCGAAGTCGTTCACGCTACCACTGAGCCATCATCGCTTCCATCGCATGGTTCTGCAGAAAATGGCACTCGATAGCTTTCGTAAGCAAAATGGCGACCGCTAAATATGTCAATCTTTAAAGTTGTCAACACTGCACCTGTACCTACTGTACGTCAAATTGTGAAATATCTTTTCAATAGGTAGACATTGTCATTCTTAAACGGTTAGTATCACGAAACTGCTATGTATTAATTAAGTTTGTTAGTACGAATGTTGGATTTTTGGTGGGAGCTGTCATGTTGTGGTTTTTATTTTTAATTCATAAACTTTTTTTTGACCCAATGTTATGTAATATTGGTGACATTTTGCATGATATAGTTTGGTTATTATGCATTCGTGAAGAGGATTATTAATATAACTGAAAACATGGATTTTGATATGACACAAAAACTCCCTAGATAGTTCTAACAAGGGAGCCACCATCTTCATGGACCGATTTTGAATGTTAGAAAAATATTACGAAGATTTAAACACATTGACACTGGCAAGTGCTTTTTGCGGCGCTATATCAAGAAGAAGAAGTAGTACGAATTTCACTATAGATGATCAAATTCATTCTTATTTTTTTCGAACTGAGTATAGTGCCTGGAGCCATTAGAGGCTTTGCCAGCTTCATCGGGCTTAGGAGCGAGCGCGGAAGGCACTCGGCCGCGAAAGCTAGGCAACAAGCTCCAAGGGTGCCAAAGTGGCCGAACCTCGGCTTGGGCTGTTGTCGATCATGCGAAAAAGTTACAATCTGACAAAAATTCGAGCTAACTAACTATACAAATATATATTTTCCTGCCTTCTGGGAGGAAGGAAGGAACATGTGTTATGTATTTAGTGATTTGGCAATTTTTGTCTAAACTATAAAAAAAAGAAAAAGAGGTCCCTTACAGAATCTATGTATCTGAGTGGTGTGCATGTATGAAGTGCAGTGTCATGTGTGTGCGTGGATAGCTAGTGAATGCAGTGTCACTGTATCGCGCGAGCGGCTGCTGGCTCCAGGGTTCCATACCGGAGAACCAAACCTAGGCTTGAGTTCCCGCTGGAGAGGGTGGTCGTGGCGGGTGTGCGGGAGCGAAGTTAATCGCCTGTCTCTTATGGAAGGAACGGTTGTTTCGCGGGCGTAGTCGCAAACATGCTCGACTTGAAGAGACGGACGGGTATGACGCATTAGCTACCGTGATTTCGGGATCGGTAAATTTGTTCCACAGCCTACGTTTTGCCTTCGGGCCGTCTGGGACTGGGTAAATGTTGCGGCACATGCTACTAATGAATTCGGAAGATTTGATCGAAGGAAGTTCCATATCTAGTTCTATTCTATTTACATAACCTAACATCGGACTGTATTTTGTATTTTAAATAAAATGGTTAAAATACTGTATTTTGTATTTTATATTTCAAATACACGACTTCAAAGTATTTTGTATTTCGTATTTTAAATACATGCGAGATAGTATTTTGTAATTAGTATTTTAATTAAAGCAGAGCGTGTATTTTCCCAGCTCTGGCTGTACATATTAATAAAGCGACAAAATGATAAAATAAAATCTTGAAAAAAATTGTTTAGGGTTCCCACTACACGTAAAGTGGGGAATGAGTTATTTTTTCTCATCTATCTCGTGTGGGGTGTCTTTGGATAGATGTATTGCGGTCTGTGAAAACCATTTTTTCGATTCAGGGATCCGTTTGCGAAATATTAAGCTTTAAGTATGCTAATTTTTGTTAGATTCAAGTGCTCCCTGCCAGCTAAATAGTTGTTTTTGGATATGTGAAAAATTCATGGTAGTAGTATATAATTATAATGAAGTTAAAAGGAAAACTATCATAGGTACGTAAGTTTTACAATTTAACGAGTAATAGTGATTTAACTTGAAAATTGAATATGTACTTGAATTTCGTACAAACTCCATTAAAAATTACTTAAAGCTCCCTGCCTAAGTCTGCGTATTGTGACGGGCAACTACGGAACCCTACACTGTGTGTGGCCCGACGCGCACCTGTCATTTTTTTATATTTAGTAATTATTTCATGCAATGCATGTTTCACCTTGACTGAGGGTTTCTATTGGCCAAACGTTTACATAAAAATATGTTTAAATTCATGTTAACTGACAAGGTGTAGGGAGTCGGGACCGTTTTCGTGTTGCCATTGAACCGAAAACTGAATGTTTTTATGATTTATATATAATGATTAAGTCCTCCCACCGCGTCGACGATGATTGGTGAAGATGTCGGCCTAAATATCACGTGCCGGCTAGGAGCTTTACTGGCGTACGCCGAGTAATCCAGCAGAGGTTATATGTATTACTTTGCTACCCCTAACCAGTGCGAAGCCGGGGCAGGTTGCTAGTCATATATAAATGGGGACGCACAGTTGTATTTTGTCATCCGGTTCAAAAACATAATCATGTACTTTCTAACATAAAATAAGCAACATATACTTATAATAAAACAGTAGAGTTTCGAATCCTGTACATTAAAGTTATTTGACAAAAATACTATGGGCGGTTTAAAATCAGGGACAGAATACATTTCAACAGTTTTTCACATTTTTGCCTGTCCGTCTGTCTGTTAATTGGTATGCTAATCATGCAGAAACTACTGGACTGAATTGGATAAAATTAGGTATGATTGTAGTTTATAATCTGTAGGTACATTTAGGATGCATATTTATACGTATAGTCATTTGTATATTATATAAATTGCGTTCAAGTTATGTAAATATAAAAAGGAATGTATCTATATGTAATATGTTTTAAATATAGAGTGGAATGAAACGAAATTATACAAAATTAATCTAAATTATTTTATTTTCATTTAATTTTCAATATCGATCGTCGATCGAAAGTAGTGAATGTGAAGCCTAGACTGACTGCTAACCGTGCGTATCTCGCTGCGTCTCAGGAATCCGAGACATTCACAAAGTATGAAACACGGTTAAATCGCCGATGTTGAACTTCAGAACACCTACATATCTTTTTTATCCCTGTTTTTTATACACGAAATTTCACGCGGACGAAATCTCAGGCAGAGCTAATAATGTAATTCTTTTATTTGAATGTAATTTTTAAATGTATTTATTTTTTGTTACAGGTACTTTTGATAATGAGAAATGAACATCTAGTCTTATACTTACACATTCCTAAGAAACGGAACCCTGAGATAAAGAACGGTAAAAGTTTCATTGTTTGGTGCACGAATTTCATGTAATTTTGAAAAGCAATAGCGGATCACTTTGTGCGCTCTTTATTTTATGTCCTTATAAAATGGCGATCGCTGTTATTAAAAAAATACTGTTCTCACGTCTCGTCTAGAACAGTGCATTGCTTCTACCAAATAAGTGTAACGATAACATTTAATTCTTGTAATAGGGAACGTGCATGAACTATAGGTGGCAGCACAAATCGCCACAAGAGCCACATTGTGGTTAAAAAAATAAACTTTTCAGACCTGTCATCGTGTTGCCGTCAATGTTTAGGTACATTATATTTAAATCTTTATTATGATTAAAAATATAAAATATGGGTTCCTGCTGATGATAAATAATGATCGTCAGCGTGGCCACAATATTTCAAAAGTCCAAAAACTCTTCAAGTGTCTTAGAAGTAGAAGAAACAGTTTGGAATCATGACAAGATCATGCAAGCGAAGATTTGTAATGTTTATGATGTCAAAATAACTGCCTATAAAATATTTTGTCTATTATTATTATTTGAGGTTATGTTTACTTACAGATTTATTTTTATTGAATAGTAATATTACTTACAAAACTTAGCTTTTTTACAAGTAACATTATTAGTAATTTCTAAATGTTTTTGAAACTCATACTTACATGGGTTTTTGTACTGCATTTAACCACTTTAGTCGCTTATCGCATAACCATGTAAAGTGAGTAATATTTTTAGGAAATTAATACAATTTTACACCATTTAACTTATTCTTCTTTGAAGTGTCCGAGCCTCCATAAATGCAGCAATACATTTTCAATTACTTAAATGTTATTTTTCGCTTTTTTAATTTGATTATTTTTAACGTGAAGTGTCAATGTCAAGTATTGTTCGTGTAAAAGATTCTGATTTGCTTCACCAGCCTTTGTCGTGTACGTTCCCTATATCATCAGTCTTACCGACTGTTGGTAGGAATATCTATACTTTAATTGTTTTTTTTTTTACAAATTTGGTACTTCATAGCTATTTTATTTTTCTATGGCTTAACTAAAAACGGATTGGCTAATTGTAATGAAATGTTTACTGCAAGTATGTTTAATTCCTCAATTATTGATAGGTTATAAAAAATATCAAAAATACATTTAAAAATCGTATACAAATAATTTAAAATAATAAATATTTATTAACATTTATAAATATTTAATATCAACTGACATGAAATTTGGTATACAATGACCTCATCAAACTTCAAAAAAGTCTAAAATTATGAGTCAAAATAAAATTTAGAGACGTAAATAATTACTATGCAACAAATGCGTACATAGCTAGTGTTATATATTATTGCTAATAGCGTATTTCTTTTTAAAAATATCCGTAGGTGCTTTGACCTCGTCTCTCCTTCCTCATTCCAGTTTTGCCGCCCCGTCTGACCTGTTTGAGTTATTTCTGCTTCTCAATTCCTAGACGGTGAGGTGGAAGTTGGGTTGGGGGTTGAGTTCATAACTACAAGTAATATTTCATACAAACCGGTGCTAGCGTCTTCGTTCACGTGAATATGATTTTTCGCAGGCAGGCAGGCGGTCAGACGCGTCGCGTTACTAACACGAAAAACTTTATGATGCCACAGCTCACATTACAGAACCAATGTTAGACAGAAACTCCTTTATATTTCACTAGATGTGCTCGCGGCTCCGCTCGCGTGTACAACAGAATGCCGCCGGTGGAGTGCACGCGTGAATCGTGCTGCTCCCGCTCAAAAGACGAAAGGAAAAAAATGCTTATTGTGGGTGATCAATGGCTGACTTTTCTGTATGTCTTTTTAAGATCTACAATTATGTATGTATACATGTACGATCTAACATATTTTGTCAAAGGGACACAGTGCCAACTGGTTCTGAGGCGTCAGGCGTGGCGTTACTATTTAAATAACGTTCGTTTTCAGTATCTCTTATTTAATAGAAATAATTATCAGCAGCTCCGTTGGTCATGTAATTATGTTATGATGTTATAAATCAAATTTAAAATGTCAATCATAGATATGATTGGCTGTTTGAGCGCAGCGGAGAATAAAGATACGATGTATGATTGAATAGTAAATACTGCAAGAAAATGTAAATGTTATAACGTCACGCGTGTAGTGCAGTGGTAGTGAGCCCTAATGTTGAGCCGAGAGGTCGCGGGTTCGATCCCAGCATTATAATATATGTCATTTGTGTGTCTGAGTGATAAATATCTATAATTATATGTATAAATTATATCAGTTATCATAATACAAACTTTGCTTAGTTTAAAATTAAATGGGCGTGTGTGAATGTGTAAAACAAAAAACATACCAAAACTTCCTCTACCACTAATAATACTAACCAGTAAATGTCCCACTACTGGGAAATAGTTTCACAGAACCCACAGGCCTAATCACCACATCGGCCCCCAAAATATTGCCGAAATAAAGCTTCAGAACGGTTTGCTACCTCTTTACATTATAAAAACCAGTAACAAGCAGAATTGAACCTTATTGACTAGGGAATATATTTTTTTGTTTTTATTATATGCCTGCCTAGCTTTCGATCTGCACAAACAACATTGACATAACAACTGTTCCAGCGACGAAATAAAATCTTGTTTTTTTTTTCATAATAAGACTATTTTTCTCGTTACCGAGTCACAATCGCCGGCGAAGACTTCTCAACTTTATTACATTTACCGTCTCGAATGGAGCGTTCCCTAAATCAGCAGACGGAGGCGTGTTATAAAGGGCACGAGGTGAAGGACGCACTCGAATTGTGTTGTGCTGGGAAATGGCTCGATCGATAACTTCCCAGTCAGCGAACTCGGTTATCGTTGCCATACGAAATTCAACTCTATTGTACGCACGTCTCGGTTCTGTTTGACGGGTATTACGATTTTGTTGTCGACCTGTTGGTCTGGAATATTACAGTTTTGAAGACCGCCTGGCATGTTCTGAATGTTTCGCTTTTCGCGAAGGATCGTAATGAATGTTTTATGTTTAGTTATCGAATAAAAGTAGTGCTTCGTTCTTCTTACCCATCCTAATAGGGACATGGCGTGCTGATTCATAGATGTCGAGTAAGGATGTAGGTATTTTTTTATTAATTTAATACGAGCTGTGCCCTCGGCTCCGCTCGTGTGGACTACAGTTTTTTTAATATAAATAAAGTATATTTTTACTTAGATATGTTAATTATGAGTTAATAGGGCAAATAATTTTAATTTAAACGTACTTTTATAAAATTTTAATTATGTGGTGGTTTTTTTTGTTTTCTAACTTGAAAACATATACCGCTCGTTATTTTAAAGACCAAAATGCTTATTGAGGAGTGATATCATTAAAAGATAAACATTATGATGGGTACAGGAATAGAAGGGGCTCATTGACAATTATGAAAATTAGACAAAATGGCCAATTAAAGTTTTAAGACTTTAACCGGCTTTTACAATGTTGTGGCTCCCTGGTTAGAAATGTCCAGGTAATTTAGCGATAATTTAAAATGCATATTTCTGGTTATCATTTATAAGCCATCTCACTCGTGCACAGTAACCACGCAGCATGCCACTAATATACGAATGTACGAACAAATAACGTAAGTTTATGAATTAAAATAAAAAATCACCACATGATATTATTTTGCCGAAAACTCCAAAACCTTTTATCTAGACTTCTAGAGAGACATCACACTTGAAACAACGGTGGTTTTTTTTGCGTCAACACATAATCTGCTTTTCTAGATTGCAACTTACTATGATTTACCTCAGCCAGAATTCACCGTACAATAGATTCTAGAAGTGTTGGTGAAATTTCTCGTTAATAATTTATTTCTCATATGTGTGTTTGTTTATGAAATACACCTGCTTAGGCATTTTCAACGTTGTTTACTTACATAAGTTAATTATCTAAATGAGTGCGGCAGACGATGGCGCGTACCGGCTGTTTAAGTATAAATTACTAAGCTATGGACCTGTCTACGGGCTTTTAAAATTAGCGTTGCTTGTAACGTGGCTAGTGTAAACAAGGTTATCGATTGAGTGTTGTGACCTGCTCATACTGTTTTGAAGTGTTATGTATAGTATATTACAGTATATAATGAGCGGCAGTATTGCCAACTCAACGGATTTACCGTCATATTGAGCGGTCTAGGATGAGTTGAAAACGGGATAAAGTATATCGAGCTATATAATGGATTCTTTGTTTATAAATTATCATGGGTTTTTGTGTGATATTTATCAGCAATTCAAATTCATAGATATACATTGTCTATTCTTCTATAGCTTCATACAATGGATGAACAGCATACCCGCCACGACCGCCCTCCTCCGCGGCAACTCAAGCCTAGGTCCGATCCATCGGTATGGAGCCCTTGAGCCAAGCAGCCGCTCGCGCGATACAGTGACTGTACAATCACTAGCTTTCACAGCCATACATGACACTGCATTATACACACATGCACAACACACAGGTACATAGGTTCTGTAAGGGACCTTTTTTTTCTTTTTTTGCCTAGTTAGATTAGACAAAAAATTTCAGACCACTAAATACACATATACATGTTCCTTCCCTCCTCCCACGGGGAAGAAACATTTATATATGTATAGTTAGTTTAGATCGAATTACGGAGAGGAAATTAGTCAGATCGCGACTTATTTGCATACGCGCAACAGTCCGAGCTGAGGTTCTTCCACTTTGGCACCCTCGGATGTTGTTGCTTAGCTTTGCCTTAAGCGCTCGCCCCCAAGCCCGGTAAAGCTGTAAAAGCCGCAAAGGCTCCAGGGCCCCTAAGGCTAACAGTATAGTTAGTTAGAAAAAAAATAAATGAACAGCATAGTAGCACCTGTGGTGGTAGCAGTGAAAGTGAGGACGATTTAGATTTAGCACGTTGTATTGTAGTATTGACGAAGTTTGAAGGCTAATTATACATTAACATTTTACTAAATATATAGTTTTTAGGAATTTAAGAGTTTATTCACGGAATAATAAATAATCTTACGGATTTTTGACCGAAAACATAATTATCGGCGTAATTAAAATAAATCTTGTTGAAAACACTGATGCGCGGTGGGGATATGGGAGACGTTATTTCATTGAAGAAAAAAAAGTGTATTGTCATTCGGATGCTCCGTGTACAGATAACAATGCACTGTTGTTTATGATACTTACGCATTGTGTTGTTTTTATTTGTATCATAATACGTTGGTTATGTATTGGTCTGGACGGAATTATTGCCGATTCATCTTTGCATTCATATGTTTTAATTTCAATCGATTTGAACTCGCATTATAATCCCCAGCCCGTATTCAGTTTACTGCTGAATTTTAACGGTTAATTATTTTAACGGTATAGCGGGTTAAAGAGACGTTCATGGTATCCATGTCCACGACTATATTCCCATTGCAATGACGTGTTTTCTAAACAACAAAGTATATAAATTATGCAGTCGATAAGTATATATGTATTTGTATTCGAAAAATGGCATAGATGTTTGGATTGTAAATACCTTGCGATCATTGACATATATCCTACCGATAGACAAAAGAACGATAATGAAAACCATTTGTTTAAATACTGATAAGATTTAGCATTAAAGTTCGCTGCAGCGCTATAACTTCACAACGTCTAACCAAACTATTATAATATGCAGCGCTAGATCGCTTACAAAGTATTGAATGTTAACGAGTTAGAACTAAAGTTCGTTGCAGCACTAAAACAATAATGTCGTCTAACCAAACTATTATTAAAACATGCAGCGCATGCGGTGCTAGATCGCATATGGAATATAGTTTTCTTGCGACCAAAACGTAAACAGAACAAGATGGCGTGGCATTTAAATGAATAGATATTTTTTCTATTGTGGTATTACGATATTAATACCTATTTATTCACTTGAAAAACAAATGGTTTTTCTTTCTTCACTACTCAATAAATCGTTCAAAAATATTGTGGGTATGTAAAAACCAGTTTTCAATTCAGGGACGCGTTTGCGACTGTAGTTTTAAAGAGCTAATTTTTTTAGAGTCAAGGGGAGGCTCTCTGCCACGGCAGTATTATATATAACGAAATTATAAGAAAAACTATATAATGTTCTTGGAGAAGTAATTTTATACAAATTCCATTGAAAATTACTTAAAGCTCTTTGCTAAGTCTGCGTATTATGACGGGCAACTACGGAACTCTACATGCGCGTGGACCAACACGCACTTGACAATTTTTAATAATAGACATGATGACTATATAATGAAATATCACTAAAATATTAATTTTGAATAATAAATAAGTTAAAAAGGCTCAAATAAATTTATATTAAATGCGAAATGAACATAAATATATTAAATAAAAACACAAAATATTTGTAATCAGCCATGTTTTGTGAAACACCAATCAGATCGAATGACGTCACGGCCTTTCGCGGCAAAGCAAACATTATTTTGTTTCGTTCGAACTTCGTGTAACGTTTATCGATAATCTCTTCACCGTTTTTCAATTATTTTATTGTTGTTGTTCTTGCGTCAAATAAAATCTTTTGCTCACCAGAATTTAGATTTATCTAAACTTCCTTGTAAGTAAAATGTGTATAGGTGAAGTGTATAATTTGCCTTGAATATAAGATACATGTAAAGTAATATGCAGTCACATTAATACCTAGTAAATAATATAGAAGAAGCAGTTATTTTCGTAGCATGCATGTGTCGCTTCCCAAAGGTATTAAACTAGGTAAAATATTAAGAAGTACGGTCTAACGTCAAAAAACTCCCTTGTCATAGCAGAACCGTTTACTTATTTAGAATTAATACCTTAGAATTATGTTATACATTTACTTACTTACACATATATTATTATTCATTTTTAAAACGCAAAGTAAGTAACATTATTGTCTGAACACTGTATGTTGACTATATGGCGAGTATGTTTTTTTGTTTTTTTTTTTTTTTATTGTCGAACTGACTATACTGTTAGCCATAAGGGCCCTGAAGCCTCAAACGGCTTTTACAGCTTTACCCGGGCTTGGGTCGGCGAGTATGTTCCTTGTTCCATTCCGTTGACCATTGTTGAAACGAGCACCGCCATGCCTTGGCGAGCGCTTTAGCGTAAATTTCTTTTTTTTTTTAACCAAATTTTATTAATAATCCAGTATGTTTGCAAAAAATAAGTTTTTTTTTCTTGAATAATAAATACGTAATATCATTTTAGAAACACTTTTCAAAATAAGTCATCATGTCTAATGCATAAAGGCGAGAAGAAGTATATTGGTAATTTATTCAAAAATCGTACAAGGGCCATTCATTTTTTATTACTAGCGCTATCTGTGCGGCTGAGCGAATATTATATTACTTCATACTTATCGCTTTTTGTTCTAATTGAAAATACTGTGATCTTTTTATAACCTACGTTTTTATAGCGTTCGATCAATAATTTCGTTTATTGCCCTCGCGCACTAAGTAGCCATGCTGCGGTAGCCAATCCAACGTATCATGGCTCATTGAAACCTTGCACGGGCTTCCCAAGCCCGGTAAAGCTGTAAAAGCCGTAAAGGCTCCAGGACCCCTAAGGCTAACAGTATAGAAAGTTCGAAAAAAAAAACCCTGCACGGGTAGCCAAAAATTTATGCGAGACCTAGTGGTGTGAGTGACGCAGTACGCACGAGTGGTCGATAGTTCGATACTCGTTGATTTAGGATATTTAGAAATAATTTTTAAAGCCCAAATTTTAATTTTTTTCTGAATATTTCACTTCTGACACGTGTGAACTGCTCCCGTTCTGTGAATAGCTCCTGATCCCGGAACTATGGCGAGTATTACACCTGGTATATGGCGATTATGATCCATTCGGACACAATATCATGAGCTTCCTACCACCCAGCAGGCTACCATGATTGTTTGCGGTAGCACCACCACCACTATTTCACTCAAAAAGAGCAGTGCTAACACTAAAAATAAAAAAAATATTAGTATGTATATTTATTTGTATTGTACTGCACAGTGATTCTACAATTAAACAATTAAGATAATAATCAAACTCAAACACTAATTGAACAATGTACAGTATATATACATTAAACTTTTTACTAAATCCATTCAATTTTGCTTGTACAGATATAATACAGTACTAATGTTGCACAATCGTCACCTGTATAGCTACAGATATATTGTTATTACGCATGTCGGTGATGCGAACTCACAAGATTTCACCCACTAACGCGCTCAGCTCACGGTGAGGTATACACGATGTGTTATACGTGTATACGTATTCTTGTCTGTGTATATTATATATATACGTATATTTGTGTACCCGGCCGCTGCGCATGCGCCAGTCTGACATCAGAACAGTGCGTGCTATAGATATATATATATACTAATAGATATAGATATACAATTAACGTTAGCATGTCGGTGACGTGAACCAATAAAATTTTCCCCTATCAAAAAGTGCTCAACGCAGCTAAAGAAATTTTCACTTCAAAAAACCTATCGCTTCGCTGTCGCAATTATCTGGGATGTCTCGCTAGTCGTCACCAAAGTACTAGGATAACATAAATAAAAACCCCATTTCATTACAGTTTAGTCCTATATTCATGTATACAAAACAAACATATGTACTTTCATTGCGATCGGTTGGAAGTTACAGTGCGTCGAACTCCGATCGGTCGATAACAAAATGTTTGTGCTATCACATAAGGAAGGTAGTAACACTTCTTCCTTGCAAATGGGGGGGGGCGAGTTATTTGTTCGTCGAACCCTCATTTAGATTACAATCTATGTAAAAATAACACAGGGTTATGCGAGCGACGACTTTACATCTCGCATAGAGACATTTACAATAGAGTCGATGAATTATTCGTTTGTTTTAGTTTATATTTTGTGAAATAATACTAGAGTAAGTAAGTAGTTCACCAATTAGCAGTTTTGTAAGCAATTTTAATGCATTTTGGGAAATTACTCTTAATACGAAAATAAACAACGAGAAAACATACCTAAAATTACTTGCAATCAAGTAACCATGATGATAGTAAAAGAAGATACCGTTATGAGACAAAGTATTTTCCCGCACAAAAGTTTATCAGTTAGTTTGAGATTTCTTGCAACCGGCAGAAGCTATGATGACACTAAAGTGGTTTGTTTACATTTATTCTCTATCGAATTTGGTTTAACAAAATACAGATACTTAAAATCAACTGGCGGTAATGAATTTTGACCAGTCAGGCGGGGGGCATTAGAAGATAGTGCATCAATATGCTTTGGTTGCATCACGTTTTCTTTCACCGAGAGCTCGGGCTTATAGTAGGATCGAACCTACGTCATTGTGTTGTGTATTATTTATAGTTCGAATAATCTATACTATTTCTCAAAGGTGTATTTTCTTGGCAACGCGATATCTCCCTTGATTTTTCATCAAAATTAGTGATTCAAACATCATCTTTACGAAACATATGCAAATAGTTTAAAATCATATTTTCGTTTGTTAAATTGATAAAAAAATCCAATTGAATTGCATTCATATCTCTACGCGTTATTTCCAAAAGTTTTTTTTTAAGGATAAAATGATAGTATTACTTTACTAATGAAAATATATTCTAACATATACGAGGCGCCATCTATTAAGAATTTGTTTAACTAACAGTAGAGTTGTTACATTTTTTATATTCTGTAATGTGTGAAATATTCGCTTAGCTCAGCTAGTAGTACTATTAAAATCCGCGAATTCACAGAATAAATAAATAAATAAATAAATATAACTCCTATAATTAGAAATTAATTGTAAATATTTATTGTCGATTGTCTTGTCAAGTTAGAAATCCCATACCAGGGAAAGTAATAAAAACTTTTGTAAATGAGTTGAAGAACGTACATTACGTACGTAGGTACACATGAACTTGGCACTCGTTAGATCTCAGCTCTTTTATCGCTAACAACGTTTTCACATTTATGTTTTTATTGGGATATTAATTCACGGGTATTATTTTCTACATATAAATTATTTAAAAACATATTCCGAAAGCAGTCTACCAGTAAGTAGTTCCGGATTGCCGAACTGAAGTCTATATTACCTATATGACGGAGCAGGGTAGTCCAGTATGGACATCGTGGTGTATCCCACTTCTGATGACGGAGCAGGGTAGTCCAGGGTGGTTTTTAGAGACAGTGACGTTGGCATAGCCAACGTCATTGTCATCATTATTACTAGAATGTTGCATAACTGAAGAAATTAACAATAAATTAGTTGTTCAATCTCCAAGAACCGACAAGCGAATGTGTCTCTCCGCTGCAGCGAGCGGCCTTTATAGCCAAATGGTGGGGCGATCGTAGTGAGTCACTTGTTTACGCTGTACGAAACACGTGTAGAGATAACATAGCTAATCGCATGTTATTTTGCGCCGACACGACCATTCTGACCGGCAGTGCGCGCTCTGCATTAGCCGAGTTGTTGATGTTTTACCGACGACTATACACTGTGGTACTATGTTGTTGCGCAGTACACTGTGGTACGGTGTTGTTGCGCAGTACACTGTGGTACGGTGTTGTTGCGAGCGTACACTGTGGTACGGTGTTGTTGCGAGCGTACACTGTGGTACGGTGTTGTTGCGAGCGTACACTGTGGTACGGTGTTGTTGCGAGCGTTCACTGTGGTACGGTGTTGTTGCGAGCGTTCACTGTGGTACGGTGTTGTTGCGAGCGTACACTGTGGTACGGTGTTGTTGCGAGCGTACACTGTGGTACGGTATTGTTGCGAGCGTACACTGTGGTACGGTGTTGTTGCGAGCGTACACTGTGGTACGGTGTTGTTGCGAGCGTACACTGTGGTACGGTGTTGTTGCGAGCGTACACTGTGGTACGGTGTTGTTGCGAGCGTACACTGTGGTACGGTGGCACAAGTATTCTTTTGAAAGCTCGACCACTCCTGACTAATAAAGTCAAGAAGCTGAGCCAAAGCAATCGGAATATTCTTACCAGCACAAGTATTCTCTTGAAAGCTCGACCACTCCTGACTAATAAAGTCCAGAAGCTGAGCCAAAGCAATCGGAATATTCTTACCAGCACAAGTATTCTCTTGAAAGCTCGACCACTCCTGACTAATAAAGTCAAGAAGCTGAGCCAAAACAATTGGAACTCAAGAGTTCTAGTCAAAACGCTATCACGACGAATGATAGGCACGAGGTACTTCGTTACTCATTCAACTGGCTACATAAACAGTTGAAGACAATGAAATCAATAAGTACTGGATAGATCTCACCAATTTCACAGAAACAGTCTCGTCACATAGTCAGCAGCACCCATTCATCAATTTCAACACAACATTGTAGAAGTCGTCAGTGGGTAAGACATTTTGGTCTACCCGGCTACGGGCTAGCCAGGACGTCGTGGTCCAGCTATGGACGAGCATGGACGTCGTGGTGCATCACAGCGTTCTACCCGGCTATGGGCGAGCCAGGACGTCGTGGTGCATTGAACAAATTAAATTGTGATTGTTCCTGTTGCATCGGTATTCCTTTATTGCTCGAGTTGTGTACTCCACGTTGCAATTCCCTTGGATCATCAGGTTGTTGAGCGGAAGTGGCAGGTAATCCCACTTCTGATGTCTCTCCGCTGCAGCGAGCGGCCTTTATAGCCAAATGGTGGGGCGATCGTAGTGAGTCACTTGTTTACGCTGTACGAAACACGTGTAGAGATAACATAGCTAATCGCATGTTATTTTGCGCCGACATATATAATTTTAAAATGTTATGTCTACGTGTCTAACGTGCTTGCAAACGGAACAAAGCAGAGTCGTGTCTCGTGACGACGCAACATTTGCGTTTCCATTTTTAGTCGTTTTACTGTTTGATTACGCGATCAAGCATTATGATATGTTGCGGTCGTAAAACCTGGTCCTACAGATATATCTAGACATTCTAGACCATCTAAGCTTTACGATCGTGTCTAGTTCACTTACCCGTTCGTGTATTTTCCCACCAGACGTCTACCATGCCACAGTTGAGGGACAACAGATTGTATACTGTAAATAATATTATCAAAACCTAACTAAAGTTGAATTAATACGATGGCGTAGATGTTAAGCAATAAATATTAACTTTACTCAAACTGCGAATTTTTACTTTAATTTTGTAATACATACATTGAAAAATGTATGGATTTACACGCATAGCGGAAAATGAAAAAAACAAAAAAATAAGATAAATTCGCTTAAGAACCGTGATGCAGTTAAAATAGGATGACAGATAGATAAAGGTATTACTTAAACTTTACTGAAATGTTATTTTCAATGCTTGTGTGTTGCTTATTTCCAGAGCGAGGAGAATTATACACGCGTTGATAATCTGCGGGATGTGATCAATGCTTTAGGGAATAGCGTATGAATATTTTTTTAGGTTTATATGTATTGTTTCACCCTGGTTTAGATTGTCAACAACTAATTATGAGCGTTTTGTCTACTTTTATATTCAAATAGTTATGTCTTGTGAGGTCTTGATTGCAGGCTTCTTCATTTGCTAAACATGTATTAATTTTTGGCCGCACCTAAAGTTTAATTAAAGAAATGATTTATTTTAACTTTTATGAATGTTTATGACGCGTAAGTGACTGGCAACTGTTGCATTTCGTACGTGGTGGGTACGGAGAGTTCGTCGCCACGTTTCTTGTACTGTGTGCAGAGTGTACTTGCTATTTTATATTATTTTGCGCAAACGTGGGTATAAGGTGGGCGTTCTAAGACACAGGTCGCGCATACGTTTGAAATGTTTGTTTTCATACATTATAAGAAATATATTATGTCGTGTTATAGTAAACTCGTGACTTCTATGATTAGTCTTAACCAGCAGTTTTGCTTAAGTTTTCAATTTGAAATATACATATACTAGATGACCCGTGGGGATGTGCGATTGTTAATAGTTTCTACTAGTTTAATAGTTCATACTTTTTCTAATGCCCGCCTGTCTAGCTACCACACTCAGGTTGAAAATCTGTTGCCAAGCACCAATAGGTGTGTTCCGGCAGCTGCACTTGAGAGCCAGTCTTTCACTAGGCTTAGCGTCACTTACACCACATCGTCACTTAAGACCAGGTCAGATTGTGGCCATAGCGTTAAACCTATAAACGATAATAATAATAAATACATAAACACCGTAAGCTTTAAAATGATGGTCGAATCATTTAATTGTGATAAATAATTAATGGTGATATGGCATTGTCAGAATAACCCTTTAGAGAAATAATATAAAAAAATAATATATGATTTTCACATAATAATTATTCTTAATTTCCACTTATTGCATTATTATTTTTTATATTATGGCAATTGTGTTTTCTATTTCTGTTTGAGATAGTAGAGAAATAGTATCTCTTATAGCTTGGTTTTAACTCGTGGTACGCCACGTGATAGAGCGAGACATGTAATGTTAATTTTAAATGGCGTTGATGGAACAACATCTGAATGAAATATCTTGACCCGAACAATCAATTTAATACATATTATGTATTACAAATTACATATTATACATATCTTTCATATGTTATGATATCAACTAGCTATAACTTGATCAGTAGTAAAAAATATGGCTTTGATTTAGTTGTTTTTATTTTAATATTTTAATTTTCAAATCATCAATGTAGATAAGTATGTGAATATCACGCATAGAACGAAATATTAACAATCAACATTTAACAAACAGACAACAAACAACATTTAACAATATAATTTACCTCAGATAAAATTTAATATCATAAAATAAAGTAAAAAATGGTATGCGGCAAAATGATTCTCTTTCAAAACGGAACGTCTTCCATAGTCTTGATTAATTTTATGAAAAACAGTCACAGCAGAATTTGTCGCTACATACGGAACAAGGTCAAAAATTCAAGGACAAAAAAGTATCGGGAATGGATGATTTGTTTTTGGTTCCAAATTCATTTTTTTGTTGTTGTTATATTGGCACACTGTTTTTCATTTTAGCGTGGAGTCCGAGTTGCATCTGTCATTTAGATTTAATATACAGTGCTGTTTTTAGTTAGATCATGACTGTCTAGTGTGTATTGTGAATTTTATAATGGACAAAAACATCGAACAAAGAGTTTGTCTTAAATTTTGCATCGCCAATGGAATTTCGTATTCGGAGACACTGAAAATATTAGAGAAGGCTTACAGGCCACTTTGTCAAAAACACGTGCTTTTGATTGGTACAAAGCATTCAAAAGTGGTCGAGATAACCTGAAAGATTTGCCTCGCCCTGGTAGGCCATCGACATCTTCAACTGAAGTTAACATCGCAAAGTGAAGGAAATAGTGAAAATCCTCATTCAAGTTTGAGAGTCGAGTCGATCCTTATCATTTTAAATAATCACTTGGGATGAAACATGTTGCCGCTCGGCTAGTCCCAATAGACCTGAATTTTCTTCAAAAACTCAACCGCATAAGAGTCGCTGAGGACATGCTAGAACGAGTCGTTTCCGACCCAACATTCATGAAAAGCATTGTTATTGGTGACGAAGCGAGGGTTTACGAGTTTGACATGCAAACTAGTCAACAAGCTTCGGAGTGGAGCCTTCCAACTGAATCGAAACCGGAAAAACCACGCCCAAGTCGTTCAAAAGTCAAAGTCATGTTGACTGTTTTCTTTGACTATCGCGGTGTTGTGCACTCGGTATTCTTACCGGAAGGTCAAACGGTAAATAAAGTATATTATTTAAGCGTTATGCGGCGTTTAGGAGAGCAAATTCGACAAAAAAGGCCATATTTGTGGAATTTTGCACTATGATAATGCGCCTTCGTATAAGGCCATCATTGTGAACGAATTTTTGACCAAAAACTCAACAAATACCATCGAGCAACCACCTTATTCACCAGATATTGCTCCAGTCGACTTCTTTATTTTTCTAAACTCAAATTACCACTTCGTGGCACCCTTTTTTTTTCGGTAGAAGAATATACATAAAGGAGAATTCGCGACGAGAACTAAACTCAATTCCGGAAAATGCGTTTAAAAAATGTTTTATGATTGGATTATTTTTTGGCGTAAGTAATCGTTTCTGATTGAGCATACTTTGAAGGAGATAAAATAAATTTGTAGAATAACTAACATTTTGTGTATTATTTTTCTTTTCCCGGTAATTTTTTTACAGAGTAGTATTAAAATCTTAATATATACATATATGTAATATTTGATTATTTCCACCCTATGCGTTTCTAAACCGTTTATTCAATTAGGATAGAACTTGATATGTAGTGCGCACGCTCGCAAAGGTATCTGCCAGTTTACAACAGATGGCGTGCAGTTCGTTTCATTTTCAAGACAAAAGCCTAGTATTTGTATATAATTTGATAGATAATTCTTATATAAGAATATCATAGAGAATAACTGATTTCGTGTTTGTAATACATTTAGTTGACATTTTTGGAGTCCATTAAAATGTTTATAATAATTGTAAAAGTCACAGACGGTACGATGTTTTCTGTTATATTCATAGAATAGTTACAGCTGCCCTGTTTGAGCGACGTTCTTCTTGCTTTTATTGCGTGTGAAGGTAACAAAGCGTCGCGTTGCCATGGCGACCGCTCATTATGTCGCGGACGTTCATTGAATTCGCTACTGCAGTGCGGTCTGTGGTTGCCAGGCTAGACAGGCGCGGCCGGGTTCTCATGTAATGGAACTATTGTTCATACTTCGGAATATATGCTTATATGTATTTGTCTTTACGACGACATTTTCAATGTGTAGTGTCGCGTCGGCGTGACGTATGCCCTATTCGCACTGACGTTTTTACTTCGCGCGTTTTAATAAAACAAATTGCAAACTATCTCCATATATATACTTATATTGTAATATATATCATTTTATTGTACGAAGTAGCGTATACAAGTAGGTAAATCTACCTGATATTACAGCCTTTAGCTTTGTACGTACAACCAAAAATAAGAAAATATTTTCAAAACAATATATGTAATTTAAATTAATAATACTAATTGTATTATTGTTATTAAGTTTTTTTTTGTCGAAGCTCGGTATAGTGTTTACACTGTACCTGATGGTGAGCACAGTGCAATCCAATAACATCGGCGAGTACCGAGGGATTTACAATCCCTATTACCAAATTTATGCTGAATTTCTTTTCACATTTCTCACTAGAGATAAATGGATGTTCAGAAAAATTACTTTACACTACTAAGTATAGACTATATAGAGTGTCTAATATGCCGATGTTTAATTTGGCGAATTCACGACGCACTAGGTTGACTTGAAAGAAATAAATATATCTAGATTTATATTAAAAAGTTTCGGAAAAAAAATCTTATTTCTTATCATTTAGGGGAGGGAGCGATCACAACTATCTTTACTTACAAAGGGAGAGGAGGGAGGACGGAAGTTTAAAAAAAAATAAGTTCGCTTAGGTAATACTTGAACGTCTACCAAGGTCTACCAAACTTTAATAAGCTGCTAGATTTTGTAAATAACCGGCATAGTATTAACTCTAGAAATAAATACAAATTAGACATCTCGTGTTTTAGAATCAGTAAAACCAATAAAAATTTTTTTAGGAAAAATTGTTGGGTTCTATAATAAGATCTCTAAGCACATTGCCGATTTGCCAGACAATCAGTTTTACGACCATGTCAAACCGGTTTTATTGTCAAAAGGTTACATACAGACTATTAGAGTGGATTAATAAGTGAATGATAGTAATGTCTTAAAAAGATTCCTGGATGATGAGATGGAGATACATCTACTAAATATTATTATTAATTGTAAACAATAATAAGAAAGTTAAAAAAATCGATAAACCCGATCGAGAATTTCTTTCCGGCTCTTGTCGATGACTGGGATATTTGTCCGACCCGGTAGAAGTATTTTAACGTTCGTGTCTTAGGGTCTGAAGTTGAATACGCTAGTCTTGGAACTTGTTGCATTTTTTTTTTGAACTGACTATTTTGTTAGCCATAAGGGCCCTGAAGCCTCGAACGGCTTTTACAGCTTCACCCGGGCGATTTTGTTGCATTTTTGATTTCATTTATAAATGGCTGACTCTTCCAATATTACGTATGTTCCTATAGCTTCTTCATTTAACCTATCCACTATTCACATAGTGATTAGCCAGACTGTAGGAAGACTTTATTGGTTTTACAGATGTACGCTTCGGTTCCCGTCGACGAACATTCGATTGGAGTTCCAGTCGCTCGTGGAGGAGAGCGGCGGTACTGCCGGCGTCAGCTCCGGCTCTCCGATGCCGCCTCTACGCATCACCATACCCTCAGATAACGAGGGGCGCAGTCCAGCCCCTTCCCCCACTGGTGACCATTTATCATCTATACAAATTTTATAAAGCTCAAAAAATGGTTCTTTGAACGCGCCACTCAGATTTGAATCTGTATGTTTGTATGTTATGTTAAGGAAGGTTAGGCAGAGACTAGTGAAACAAAAAGACTGCCAATAGCTATACAAAAAATCTAACCACAAAAAGCTCAAAATTTCTTATTTTTCTCAGATGGAGCTGACTCACATCTGACAAAGTTAATATAAACAATTTAACATAACAAATTTACAAAAACGAACAAATAAGATTCCCTTTTTTAGATGTGTTATAATGTATAAAAAGTTTCGCTTAACGATTTTGAATTATATTCAAATATATAGATTTTCTATACCACCATTTATGTGGATCATAACAGATGGCGTGATAGTAGTGTTTTTTTTATCGTTATAAGTTTGGCGTAGTGGCCACAATCTCACCTGATGTTAAGTGACGATGTGGCCCAAGATGTTAACACGCTAAACCTAGTGGAAGACTGGCTCTCAAGTGCAGCTGTCGGAACACACCTATTGGTGCTTGGCGGCAGATTTTCAACTTGAGGGTGGTAGCTAGCCTGGCGGGCATTAGAAAATGCTCTACCACCATGCTATGGTTTCCTCACGGTGTTTTCCTTCACCGTAAGCTCAGGCTCATTGTAGGGATTCAAACTTACGTTGTACATTGGGCAAAGGCAAATCTCACACATTTTGTTTAGTTTCCATTTAGCAAAAACCATTGAGAAATTTTAAGTAAAGTATTATTTAATTGCCTAACCTATGAATTTATTATATAAGTATTCGAATTCACGTTGATCGACGTCTATCGAAGGAACTCATCCTTGCTTCAAACTCCATCAAGATTAGTCTTTAAGACTTGAGTGATAGAATACTGTTTATATTACAGGAACGATAAGTGCAGCGAACAGCTGTCCGACGTCGCCGAGAGGTGCCGGCTCGTCGGGCAGGCGGCACGCCGTGTTGGGACTGGTAGAGCATTGCGAAGTGCTCGCTGAACACCAACGGCCCAACTCCAACGGAAATGCGGTGAGCAATGAGGATGCCCCTTGTCTCATCATAAAATCACATAAAAAAAGACGGAAGTTTTTGGCGGGATCATGATCAGTAATGTTGTGGTTTTTATTTTTAATTCAAAAATGTACGTTATTTGGCTTTGTATTATATTATTTTGTTTGATATGGTTTTGATTTTGTGCTCCAGCGAAGTGAATTTTAAACTAAAGAAGCATGAATTTTGAGTGCTACAAAAATGCCCTGGAGAGCTTTAACAAGGGAGCCACCATTTTAACGGGACCATCTTGTTGCATCGTTGCTTGAACTGTGAAGATTAGAAAAATATTATATCCACGTGTCATTGTCATAACTATGTATAAACACACATTGCCATTAAATAAAAAGAAAGTAATTACGGATATGGTAAAGCCAGAGAACCGACTCAAGTTTTTAACAAAATTGCAAAAATGAATTTATCGATATCTCATCTCATTGGTAAACCCTAACTACGTAGCGTTATGATACAACTGTTCAAATTCTTTATAAGACATGGTACAAGGAAACCTTTCCACAACAGTTACATATTAACTTACATCGTTTTAGTGGCAGTTCCAGCGGATGCATTCGAGTGCCGATTTCCTTTCTATGTTTGGTGTGCTACGTTTATTTGCCACATTTTAATTATTATTGTACTTAATATTCACTCGTCATTAGATTGATCGCTTCCAGGGTCGGGGGAGTTTATGTGGACTTAAAATGCATGTATGCCTAGTTATTATTTATAATCCACTGCACTTGTGCATAATAACTAAACTACATCACGTAAAATGTCGCCAATATTGCATAATATAGACCCAAATGACATAAGACTGACAATAAAAATAAAAAACATCACATGACATATCAAAAACCCACCAAAAACTATCCGCAATCCCAAAAGCGGGATTTTCTGCCCTGGGTGCTAATAACTCAATACATGGCAAATGACGGCGTATTTTTTTAGTCTTCGTCATCAGCGTTGGAGTTGGGATACGGCGGCGGACGCGAGGGTCGCGAGAGGGACCGCGAGCGAGAGCGCGACTCGCGTGACGCGCGCGACGTGCGCGATGACGCCAAGCCGCCGTACAGCTACGCGCAGCTGATCGTGCAGGCGGTCGCGTCCGCGCACGACAAGCAGCTCACCCTCAGCGGCATCTACAGTTACATCACGAAGCACTACCCGTACTACCGCACCGCCGACAAGGGCTGGCAGAACTCCATACGTCACAACTTATCGCTTAACAGGTATTTTATTTATTTTACTGAAATGAGAACTTCTTTTGCACCGTTGTGATTTGAAACTCGATGAAACGAAAAAGCGACAGTAAAAAGAGACAACCATATACATCTATAGGATTTAGCGTACGAGAGAATGAGATAGAATACATTTACATTATGTATGGTTAATGCAAGTCCTGATTTTCATGATTATCGGATCGGTCTAGTGGTTGTGAGACGACCAGACTTCATACTCAGTACGCACGAAGGGTCGATAGTTCGAATCCCGCTGATTTAGTATACTAAAAGAACTTTTAAAAAACATATTTTTTTCTGAAGGCTTCACTTCTGACACGTGATAACTGCTGCACACATTTTTTTTATAGGCGCGTTTGGGTCATAATCTCTTTAATCGATATTAAGCAGCGATGTGGCCCAAGATGACGCTAAACCTAGTGGTAGGACTGGCTCTCAAGTTTCAACTTGAGGGTGGTAGCTAGCCAGGCGGACATTAGAAAATTCCCAATCACCATGCAAAACCCTTCATTGTTTTATTATTTTAATTGTAGAATGTAAATTAAATTATTAATCTTTTATTGCTTTTTAATATCTGCTGTATTTGGAAAGTTGTGGTCCAAATAGGATGTTAACACACTTAACGAAGTAGCGGGCCAAAGATATGGTGGTTGAAATAAAAAACGGTTTATTTTATAGGTATATCAAGTGTAATACTAAATCTTAATGAATCGGAATAATAATGTATAATGAGAAGAAATTAATGTATAGTATATGAGATTGAACTTAAGAAGAAAGATTTTCAATGTTCGAGTCTATGTCACTTACACACGGTGGCAAAGGGTTTTTCAAACTTTAATCAGTTAGATTGGTTCGGTACTTTTATTTATAACTATATATATATATGTATATATATATATTCCAAATAATATTTAAAGTCTTGAGATACCCAAGCCAACCTAATCTGCACGTGTTATACGAGGAAATGGCGATAGCGGGGTGGTAGTGTTGTACAATCCGACTGGGTCATGCCCACCATGCGTATGGTCGAAAGTCCGTCATAGCTTACGGTCCTCGCGTTTCGGGATCATCTGGTGCCCTGTGCATATCCAGTTTCTAGTTTTCAGGGCGGCATGACAGCGGCGACTGTCGATGGATTACTGATCTGTTGATGGTTGCCAATGCCATCAAGCACAGTTCTGTTACTTTGACGTTCTACTTAAAACAAAATAAAATAACGTATATACATTAAGCTATTAACTATATTAATTTCTTACCAGCAATGAAACTGATATTGTATTGTCTGTAACAAGCAAATAAAAAATAGTTCAACCATTTAAAGTAATACAAGTGTAATAATTCTTCAAGTGAACAGTCTCACAATTAGTATTTTTACGTATATACGTATTATAAAACTCAACGTCTCTCTGTCTGTTTATGTTGTTTTCATGCGAAAACTATATCCGATTTACTTGTTTTTCATTTTAATTATTTTAAGTTATATTATCTGACCAAGTTATAGGATATATTTTACGCTGAGTACACTATACAAGATATATCAAATTAATATTCTACATAATTGCAAATCTTAAAAATATCCACAAATATGTCAGCTTTAGCATATATCTATCTTCTAAGGATCACCTACAATAAGGATTTTTGTCTTCCGTCTTTTGAGCGGGGGCAGGACAATTCGCGCGTGCGCTCGACTGGCCACATTGTGTACACCACGCGAGCGGAGCCGCAGGCACAGCTAGTATAGTAAAAAAGATAAATTTATTTTTTAGGGATTCAAAGGAATGTTTTAGGATGGAATGTTTTAGTAATGTCAATTATATGAAAAAAGTCAATTTGAAAAATCCTGCTCACTCTCGATATTTGTCTAAAAGAGGTCAAACTCCGAAAGTGAAGTAATTCAATATATTAGCAATTGTATTAGTGTTTAAATATGGTGCGTGTTGTTTTCAGATATTTTATCAAGGTGCCTCGCAGCCAGGAGGAACCCGGCAAGGGCAGCTTCTGGCGTATCGACCCGCAGAGCGAGGGCAAGCTCATAGAGCTGGCGTTCAGGCCAAGGCGGCCGCGTGGCGTGCAGTTCCGCGCTCCCTTCGGACTCTCCTCCAGGTCAGACGTCTCCTCCCTTCATTCCTCCGACGACACAAAGCATTGAGGATTCTATAATATGTAAATACTATAAAATTAAAATAGGCAATCATCATTAGCGACGGCAAAATCACCGTAGAACTGTTTCGGTTCAGTCCTTAAAACGCATCTCTATTCAGAAGTGAGCGAAATGACGTCAGCTTGGTAAGCGAAATAATGTCAGCGTAATAAGAGAAACGGTGTCAGCATGGTGAGCGAAATATCGTCAGTGGGGTGCGAGAGAAATAGCGTCACGTGGTGAGCGAAATGACGTCAGCGTGGTCAGCAGGATCTGATGCAATCATTTGACTGTTTCGTGTTGTAGGAGTGCGCCGACGTCCCCCTCTCAGGTGGGCGTGTCCGGTCTGGTGACCCCCGAGGAGTTGTCCCGCGAGCCGACGCCTGACCTACTCACAGGGGAGGAGCATGAACACCAGGTCTGTATACGTATTTGTCAGTAAGAACATACAAATATCATTGTTTTCGCTCTCAGTTGTCACAATTGTAAATAAATGGTTAAATATTAAACTATAGAACTTAGTTCTAGGGATTAATAGATAGGTAAACAAATAATATGATCGGCGAGACTATTAAAAAAGCCACTGAGAAAAATACTGCTATCTGAGAATAGTGAATCAACCTAAATTGCTCATGATTTAAACGTTGGGTATAAATGTGGATGTTCTGATAAACTTACGAGAACAGGTTTACCGAGCAATGGGTTATAGAGTAGTCATGACGAGACATGAATTATCGAACACCATTTAGGTGTGAAGCATAATATATGTCGTTTAATTGGTCAATATCGAAACAGGCTGACAAATTGCAAGATTCATTGATAATCCACGTCTATATATATGAGTGAGGCTAACTGTAACCAAGTACAATATATTACAGACGAGTCAGCAGCGGCTCGGCGGCAACAGCCAGTCGACGCAGTACCTCTTCCCCCAGCGCACCGGAGTCAGCCAGAGCGCGCCCGGCTCCCCCGGTAAGCTTAACCATAAACATATTTCGTTATATTTTAACTAAATACTGATTGTAGCCAAGAGACCTCCCACTTCTGATTGCTGGTGGTAGCGTGTTCGAGAAACGTCTGACTCTTCAGTGTATCTCGATGAGTCTTTCTATAAACAACTAGATAGTTTCTTTGTAGTACTTACAGGTTGAATTGTGGTTGGTTCTTGCTCGCTTGCTTCTTGCTCTCTAGCTTGTTTACCTTTAGGTGAAGTGTATTTCATTTAATTTATTTTTTTATAAATTTAGCTTTTGGTCATACCTGTAGAGGCTTTGTGACAGTTTTTGAGATTTAGGATGGTAGAAGTAGAACTAGCATGCTACGGTTTCATTATGAGATTTTCTTTTACTGAAACCTCACGCTCATTGCAGGATTTCAAAATCATGTCGATTGACGCGCTGTCCGTACGCGCTACCACTGAGTCATCGTTGCTTCCATAGATAATTAAAACAAGGAGATATGCCTTGAAACAATATTCATTCGTGTCCACATGTCTCCACGGCACAGCGAAGTTACAGCCCCTTATTACACACCATAAACATAAAAAGTATAAATACGGCACACGTACTCAAATGACTCACGCACACTAAGATATTTGCAGAAACACAAATAAACTAAGTAATAGTACACATGCAAAAAGAAGGAGGCGCATCAGCCTGTAGCGACAGACTCTTTATTAAACATGTGTACCACTAGAGATGGAAAGTGGTAATCGATATAAAAGTGTATAACTGGTAATTATTAATTTATTAGCTTCTCTGTTTTATATGGATTTCATTTCCAGTATAATATAATATTTATTAAAAAATATTTAAGTAAATAAATATGCAAAGAGATAGAGACATCAGAATATATTATCGAAGACACCAGGATTCTCCTTGATATATTTCTTCATTACGGAATCATAAATCTAGTGGGCGTAATCTGGGTTAAGTGCTAGCATTGTAGAGATGTACACGGTCTGAAAATCCAAGTGAGCATGATGCCTGTTTATTTGGGGTTACCCCCAGTGGCCTCCAACCTCCTCCAGTGGAAATTTGTTCCACTCGGTCATTCCTGACCAAACTCTATATTCATCGGGTCGGAGAAAATAAGGGAATTCTTAACTCATACAAACATGGGATAATTAGCAATAATTGAAAATATAACATGTACCAAAGTCGCTCAAATCATACTTTTAAACTCTACTGTAATAGAAACTGTCGAGTAAAACCTCTATGACACGGCTCTCTAGCCGACTAGCCATCGGTTTGCTCTTACACACCCAGCGCATGGATCACAACTCAGTACCGCCAATAGAATACCTAACTCGACTTTCTACCAAAACTTAAGCTTGCTTATCATCTTCTAAATAACTATTAACATGAACATCGATTGGTACGTGACCCGCTGGCATTTTGCTTAGATTATCTTTAAATAGTTTTAACATTCTCTCAATAATTTGAAGAAAACTATCACTTCATGATGACAAGGGAAAATTGATCTGTCAAACAGCACCGAACACCGAACATAAAATCATAAGATTCTAAACTACTCTTCAAGACAACGTTCCCGCCGTCTAACAACCTGTGAAAAAATTAGGTATGATATCGTAATCAGCACTACAAAGTTAGTGGAAAAAATTATTATATCTTGGACAAGGAAAATCATGTCGGTGTAATTATATCATACGACCATATGGACTGTGGTCATACAAAAAATATCGACAGCCACACGCATCTCATCTCATCTCTATTTCACGGACGCCAGCAGCGGCAGCACTATGAATCTATTGTGTGAGTGAGAGTATCGTTAAGATCATTCATCCATTGCGCCATTAGTCCAACAGATTTATTGATCGATTTGTACTAAGCAAGCAATGGTTTTTATTTCTAATTGTAACAACTTACTTAATACTTCATCGCGTTTTAATAAACTTTAAATGATGTTTTACTGATTTATATAGGAAATACAATAATATTTTAGTACTTACGTGTGAAATGAGATGCCATCCTTCACGTAATTCACTTTACAACTGGAATTTTTACAAACCAACACCGAACAACGTGGCATTTTGTCCAAAATCAAATAATGTGAAGTCGTTCGCGGTACGAATTCGACTACAAGCAAAAACTAGCATCAAGAGCAAATTAGGCCAGATGCGTTCGCACTCACCACGCCCCCATACCATATCTCCTTGTTTTAATTATCTATGGTTGCTTCTATCTTATTTCATGTTGTAGACAAAATTGTTCCAGAAGTTATATCAGCACTACCAAGTTCATATAAGTAGTTCTGATCACCCATCCACGTGCTTTATAAATTTGGTCTTGCTCTGTTTGAGCAAGACTTTTGTACTTATGTGGATAAAGAATTTATGTAAATAAAGATCGGTAACTAAGGCGTATCGTCGGTTTGTCCAGGTCACGGGCTGGCGTACAACTCTGGCAGCGGCGCGCTCGTGATGGCGGGACACCAGATCACCGTCGTCACCAACGGAGCCGGCGGCGAGAGAGAAGGTAACCACCGGCCCTCCCACCTACTCTTATAGTTCCAATCCTTTACAGGTATCACACTCATCTGACTTCTTGCGTCTCTCAATACTGTTTAATAGATTTATGGATCGAAAATTGAGCATACAAAGGGACGGGAATAATATATCACAATTCTGAAAGATCCCAACTTACCTGAACTTACCTGTGCAATTAATAACCTGACCCCTAATTACGTGTTTCGCAAGAGCAAAGGGACAGCAAAAAATAATAACAAAATAAGACTACGTTTGAGACATAATAGATGTTGAGCACTGAGGCGACGATATGTTGTCGATCGATAAGTGTTAATAACGGCTGGTGACCATTTATTATAGTTTAGAAATTAGTGATTATTTATTCTGAGTGTGGTTTTGGTGTAATTTTAACAAAAAAAAAATCTGTTTCAGAAAAATACGTTGTCGGGACGACTTCTGGCGGTAACCTGGTGTCGATACAGGAGGAGGAGGTTCCTGCGCACGTCCTCATACACCAGCACTCGCCTTACTACTCGTTAGTTCATTTAAAAACTACTACTAATTAGTATCTTTAGAACGTAAATTATTAGGTCGTCCAAATTTCCACATAATTTTAAAGTATTTTCAAGTATCAGTTATGATTATGTTTAAATAATGATGCTTGTAAATATCGTTAAAATATTTTGCACGATCAAATTCTAAATAAATTCCTGCATACAATAATTGTTGATAATATTTTTATCATTTTTTTTTATTACTACAGGCAGCGTTACGTTCTATGGTTTTTAAAACTAAAGTAGATTAATATAAAAAAATTAAGTAAATCCCAGTGTACATTTAAATTGTCAGCTTTTGATGTACTTTTTTCGTAATTCTTATCTATTTACTGCAACAATATACCGGCTGCACAAATGAACATGCCGCCATCTTGTTACTTGGCGTCAGGCACTCAATATATGTGCGAAAGCCCTCTACCTCTCTTACTACCTTAATTACAGCTCACAAACCCGTCAATTGTTTTGAAGCATTACCTTACTATTGATAATATTTCGCTTTAAAACAATCGTATAACCAAGTTCGAATTGAAGTTGTGCTACATCTGACATGTAGTGGGTAGTAGTTCTGATGAGTTAGGTAGTGGTTCTGATGAGTTAGGTAGTGGTTCTGATGAGTTAGGTAAGGGTTCTGATGAGTTAGGTAGTGGTTCTGATGAGTTAGGTAGTGGTTCTGATGAGTTAGGTAGTGGTAGTGGTAGTGCAATGTGAGTTGTGTTTCTGCACAGCGGCGGCTACGGGGAGGAGGCGTGCGGGCCGGTGGGCGGCGAGCTCGTGATAGAGGAGGCGCCCGACGACCCGCCGCACAAGCGACGCCGCGCGCACAACGTATGTATACACTCCTCTACACATTTCTACTCCTCTCACACCGAGAAGCTCTCTTATGTTTTCTCAAATCATGAAACGATTGATCAATAATGTAGTGGCATACACGGTACAGCCAATCAGTTAGTTACACGACAATGTTGATTTATCTATCACGTTCATTCGTTCTCTCTCTTTTTTCTATTTTTTTGTTGGCAAGGCCACAATCTCGTCTGATGTTAAGAAGTCTCACCTAATGTTATGTGGTGATGTGGTGATGTGGCCCAAGATGGTAACACGCTAAGCGTACTGGGAGAGACTGGCTTTTAAGTGCAGCTGCCGGAACTCACCTATAGGGGCTTGATGACAGATTTTCAACGTAATAGTGGTAGCTAGCCAAGCGAGCATTAGAAAATGCTGTATGCTATCCTATGGTTTCATCACAATGTTTCCCTTTACCAAAAACTCAGGCTTATTACTTCAAAACCTACGGAAATGTTTTTATTTTTATTTGAGAAATGTATTAATGTTGAACCTTGGACTTTTAGTCTCATCGCACCCAAAGAAGTTTCACTTCAATAACATGCACCATGAACTAATGAGTGCGGTGTTTTGGATAACACATACTCATCCATCCGAGGCCACTTTAAAAGAATTCTTCCTTTTTATTTAATGGCTACTTTATTCATCCACAATTCTGCCAGCGTCATGTGCATAGAATATTTTTCTAATTTTTTCTTGTAATCTTCAAACATAGTTCTTACAAGATGGCGGTTTCCTTGTTAAAACTGTTCAGGGAGTTTTTGTGGCAACTTAAAATGCGCGTTCCTGGTAATTATTTATAATCCACTTCACTTGTGCACAATATCAGAAGTACATCGCGTAAAATGTCACTAGTATTATATAATACTAGCAGTTTTCCCGGGGCTTACGCATCATAATTGAACATTTTTTTTTCTTTTTCTTTGAATTGCTAAATACTAATTTTCATATAGATGTATCTTTAATAATGACGAATTATCACACAAACTTTACCTAAACTAACCTTAGGAGTTCAATTTCCAAAAATCCTTCCTTAGTGCTCACCTACAGTGTAAATGTTAAATGTGCGTTAATCAATCAATCAATCAGTCAGTCAGTTCCTTACTTGATGTATATATATAGAGCTAAATAACATAAGTTTATTAATTAAAATAAAAACCCACCACATGACAGTCAGGACCCCGCCAAAACCTTCTTTAAAAAATAGTATGTGGTGTCCAGATGTCCGAGATGGAAGACCGACGCGCATATTGACGCGGAGTCAGCCCAGCGCGCGCGCACGCACTCCGCGCACGCAGGTAACCGGCCTGCCCGCCGCCGTGCGCCTGCGCATCCACGGGGAAACCGCTCCTACTGCTAGGGATGATTATTAACAATATTTCATAAATATCGACACAGAGACTCTTAGTCTTTCGATTTATCGCAACATTAATTCACTCTAATTTAAATTGCGATCGCTAAAAGTAAGGACAGCACGTTCTTGGTTAAGTTTTATATAATCTTGAATATTATCGAATATATTTTTATTTTGATACGTTGTCGGTTTTATCGATATTTATTATAATATTTTTCTAATATTGTCCATCCCTATCTAGAATCGGTACGCGTGGTAAAACTTAAGAGAATTAATCGCGACACGATTATCGATAAACAATATTGATTTATCGTATGTGGGTTAAGTTAAAATAGTAATTAAAAGACGTACATACGAACTAGTTCATCACAGTTAACGTTATACACGGACGCGTAGCGTTCCCGAACCGGCCGGTCACGATTCCGGTACAAATAAGCTAATCGGTATCGATAGTGAAAACAATCCTAATAAAAAAATATCGATAAAGTCGATCCTTGTGGACACTTGAATAATATAGTGCCGTTAAACAGTGGTAATGTTTTTAGTTTTTGTGTTGTGAAAGCAATGAATGAATTCATTCTTTATTATTAATTACAAAACGTAATGACGTCACACAAGATTTAACGTTTCAGTTATCGAATCGACGCTTCATCGATTCCTCTGATTTGTTTTTTTTTTATTGTTTAAATGTAATAATTTTATGATAATTATTATAATGTATAGATAGATACGCATGCAGTGACTATGCGCAAGGTCAGTTTCCAAATAATGCTTTTATATGATATAAATGAATTAATTAATAAATTTAAAAATGTATGTTAGGGGTGCGCGAATAGCATTGGATTCTAATCAAATATTTCGTAATTAGAATCATTCGAAATTTTTGAACATTCGAATAATTCGTTATTGAATATTTGATACCAATTTCGTATTATAACATTTAAAACTCATTTATTGTCAAGTTTGAATTCAATACTTCAAAAATTACAAATGATTCCGAAAACTTACGAGTAATACATATTTTTTAAATACTCATAGAACTTATCATAACTTGTTCATCATGCGAAGGCTTGCATGACGTATCCACAGAACGTAAATTTTTACGTTGTGCAAATTATGACATAAACTAAAAACATGCATTTCGACTAAAAAAATATAATGAAAAATAATTTGGATACTGATAAACGTTATAAAAACATTTTGCATGACAAAATCTTACATAACTTCTTAAATACAATAAAAAAAGGTGTGTGTGCGATTCACACACGATAGAAGTGAAACTTCATTTTAAAAGACATTTTCTATTTTATTTAAACAGTGTGCAATATACATACACACCGACATTTACTCTCTCGCTCTGGCTCACACAAAGAGGAGAGACCGATAATATATTACTCTCTCGCTCTGGCTCACACAAAGATGAGAGACCAATAATATATTACTCTCTCGCTCTGGCTCACACAAAGATGAGAGACCGATAATGTGCGTTAAACGTTTAACGCTTAACGCTTGGAAGTCGCATAACAAGTTTCACTTCAATTGTTATTGATGAATGTTTTTTTACTTCATGCAGCGTTATTTTCAATGGTACTTAAAAACTAGAGTAGATCAAAATAATAAAATCGAGGAATCGAAAATTTATTGTATTAATCGAATGCCGTTGTACATTTAATTCATTAGATTATTTTTTAATTTCGAACAAAATATATATTTACGTAATTCTTACATTTTTACTACAGCTAACAGGCAACGAAGAATATTGAATAAAAGAATTAATCTTGTTTGAAGTCACGCATTCAATAATTGAAGTGTACCGGATTGCGATTTCAATTGTTATTATAGTTTATTTTTATTATTTAATTTACATACCTCGCACCTCTCAATTGACTTAAAGCATAATCGTATTATCGATTATAATTAAATCGAATAAATAATCGATAAATTTAAATTATGCTACATCTCTAAAATAAGCATTTGACATGTGTCATACAGGTCTTCTTACGATGAACCAAGTGTAATAATTCGAAACGTTCGATTTATTCGGAAACTTAGGAATTGTTCGATTCGATTAACTCGTAAGTTGTAATTATTCGCGCAGTCCTAATACATAAGGTAACTGTAGTTGAATCTCGAGGCGCGGTGACAACCCGGCTGTGTAGCGTGTCGGTGTCGGTGTCGGTGTCGGTGTCGGTGTCGGCGTCGGCGTCGGCGTCGGCGTCGGCGTCGGCGTCGGCGTCGGTGTCGGTGTCTGTGTTGCCTGTGCGCGCCGCCGCCTCACCACATTATATTATGTTCCTGTCAGTTATTATTTTTGGAGCTGATCGAGCCATTTATTTTATAATTATCAAGTGCAATGTCATATGGGACAACATGTTAGTTGTTTTTTTTTTGTTGTAATAAGCTATGGTATAATAGAATGTGTATGTACAGATACAAAGTTTTTGTTTATAGGTCCAATTTTTTTAGGACATATTTATATATAAAAATATATAGACAACAGCCTTTATATAGAATTGATGGCTTGAACAATATAATCTTATATAGTATCGAATATATATAAAAAAAACAAACGCTTCGTTATTTTAATAGTACGTTATTAAATATTATATATATTATTCATAATGTATGAAGGGAACGACTAAGCTGTGAAGCTATACACATAATAATATGATACCTTGAGCCTCGATTTGTTATTCTTTTTTGTTTTTTTAATTGAAACGTATCCCTGAGGTTTGCTTATTGTAAGGAAGGTTCAGGTTGAAGGCCGCGGCCACAACTCCTCGCATACCTAGTTACCGGTAGGACAGCAAACTAATTGAAAGTTATAACTAGTGACGTCATAGTGTTTGTGGTATAGTCGAAACAACTGGAAAGCCAATAATAAGTAAAGTCAGCCAGTTCGCATTTCGCCATGAAGAAACAGTTACACGTAATTCGCTTATTGTCATCATCGCTGAAAGTCGTTCATTGCTGGATACAGACATCGTCCAATGATCACCGCGAGACAGGACCCGCGTTCCTGCGCACTTCACGACGTTGTCTGTCTATTTAATGGTCTCCATTCGAGAGCTCTGCAGCTCTGGTTTTGGCAAAGTAACAGTACTTGTCCTGATGGTAAGCGTAGTGGCGACCACCGAGAGGTCAATAATCCGTCGACAGTCGCCGCTGTCGTGCCGGCCTGCGTACATACAAACTGGATACGCGAATCGCTATCACAGGCTTGCCACCGTATGCATGCAATCCACTCTGGAAGGACGTATTATTACGAAACGCTATTCACGCTGAAACACCAGGGAGTTGATCAAACGTACATTCATTATTAATCTATATATTATTTCTAGAAGATGTTACTGTGGCAACGCTATATCCTCCTTAATTCTTCATCTAAAGTAATGATTAAAACATAGTGTTAAAGCTTATGTGTTCCGCTGTTGATGAGAAATAGAGAAATGGTCTTAAATTATGTATTCGTATAAAAGAAGATACAATCAACTGACAAGTACGAAGCGCCATCTATTAATAACTATTTAAAGTAACATGACAGATGTTAGATTGTGTTTTCACCTCTACAACGATTTTCCGGAATTTATTAACCCGGGACAGAATTTATCAAAAAAAAATATTTGACCCGCGGCCTTTCGCTATTAGTTGGTCATACAGTATTCTGTTAAATTTAATAGAATTAAAAAGATATTTATGTCATAAATATTAAAATATTTTCTCGTGTTAACTATGTAAATGATAAAGTAGTTTAAAAGTTGACTATGCTATGTATGTATGTAACAAGGGCTTCATGTGTAACAGCAATAATAAAAGTAATTAATAATAATATAATCCATAGATAATAAAAGTAGGTGCCTCGCCGGATATGTTCTTAAATAAATATAATAAATGTACGTAAGAATTATAAAGTAAGGAAACAATATTATCAGAAATAAGCGAGTAATATTTAAAGAAACATTAATCACAATTAGTTAAGTAATCGTTACAGATATTTTGGGCAGTGAAGTTAATATGGAAGTAAGCAACTTTAGAAAAATTGTTTTGAACACTTTATAATATCATGTTGAAAATCATTCCGGTGAATTAATATTTATTCATTGTTACACCTTTAAATTCATATAAAAATATTTTTTAATCTAAACAAAAAACTTGCGTGACGTCATTTTTCAATAAATAAAACTAAAGTTAAAGGTATTATGTGCAAAGTTTAGGCTTTATTAGAATTTCAGTTATGAACATTTTTCAGCATATATAATTTTAAAGACACTATTTTATTTCATAATTTTAGAATCTCTTATCACAAGAAGAATTGTGTATATTCATTGAACGATGACGTCACGTTTTATGTATGACGTTTACAGTCACGTGACTCATGGGCAGAAATAAATTCGGATCGGAAAGTTAAGCGTTAAGCTTTTTATCAATAGAACAATATCAGTGAATAATTAAATGTAATTTTTAAACATACTGTCAACTCAATATAGAGAGTGTGGGAGGAGCTTTGGCTAGACAGAGTTAGGTTAGCCTAGAAAAAATGAAGATTCTACGATATCCCTGAATATTATTGCATGTGGGTATCGAGATTTGCCCCCAGGGCTATAAACCCGGGAATCTTCAAAAAGAGATCGAAATACGGTCTCCAAATTCGGCAACATTGCTGTAAGGTTTCATCGTTTTTATACGACTAATAAATTAAACTTAAAGGCGAAGGACTCCTACTCCACTATATTTCGCTTGCTGTGTACCTCTGGTATAGAGGGTTTTTTTTTACGTTTGCTTCTCCGATAAACTATTAAAGACATTTGCAACCAGCATTTACGCCAGTTGTTCTGACCTTTCAACGTTCAAAAGACGTTGTTCCAAAGTTACTAATTTAACCATAGCGTCACGTATCCTTTTTTTTCTGAAAACTTGTCCAGGACCTTATTAAATAACCAAATAAAAATGAATTCCGCAAATCCACCCTTTGAATTGTGAGTTATAGTCACAAAAATCCGATTTAATAAAGTTTCTTCAGTTTTTTCTGAATTTGGAAATTATCCGAGACACTTTTCGAATATTTATTTTCATTAAAAGATAATTCGAACTATTACGAACACTTTATAACAATAATCAAATTGATCCGCTCTTACCAATGAACAGCGTTTCATTTTTATTTCTATAGATTTGCTTACTACCTTTTGGTAGTTTTCCCCTTTATTTTCCTTTCCTTTTATGGTACCGTATGTGTGTTTGTCGGGAGAAATATATGGAAAACAGATTTAAAGTGTTATCGATAACACTAAATATGTATAGTCCAAAAAATATTACGAGTTGTTTAGGGGGGAAATGAAAATAAACAATGGATAGAATTATCACAGGGCTCGCATGAATCAATGACCTGAATTTTGGGTATATATTAACCCTCTTCTTTTTAGGGGTTTGAACAATAACAATACAGTGTAAATGCTGAAAAATTGTACAAAGTTACAACTATCGAATTTTGAATAGCTTCTAAGTTATACTCGCGTTATGGATAATGAATTGGCATTTATCTGACGTGGGCAAACAATGTCAACGACAGGAACTAAGTAATAAAAAAATAATATACATCAATTAAATAACTTCTCATAATACTATTAGCATAAGATATAGATTAACATGAGTTTTCTTGTTGTATAACGAGTAATCGTAATAAAATATCGTTAAATCGAATCGATGTATATCGATACCGCACATTACGTCAACCTGCAGTAGAGATTGTACCTACTTTAGAATCATTTGATTTAGTATATATAGCACGCGACTCTTGGTTTCCTTTCGTCTCCATTATTCGATTAATATATCACCTCCCATTCGATATAAGGAAATGTAATAATAAGATGGTGTAAAAATATTATTAATATAGTCTTTTAATTGTAGTAACGTGGCTTGTTGAACTTCGTAACGACATCTGTTGGTGTCTTTAGAATTTTGACCGGCTGTTCATGTAAAGACCACTAAGCTATGCATCTAGAATATTCTAGCATTTAAATGGTATATTGTGTTAAGTGAGAGGCTTTCTTATGTATATACATATATATATTTGTATACGTGAATTTGGGCTGCCCCTTATCGTATTATAGACTTGTGTGTTGTCGATATTCGATATCGATGTTGTCTCTGTGCTGTCGACCATCGTTATCGACTATTGTAATTGTTGTACTGTTTTACCTTGTGCTTGTATCATCACAGGATATTAATGACGGTTTTAGATAAATGCATTGAAAATATAATAATATAAATTAGAACCTCATAATAAATAATTTATAAAAATGATAATAAAAACATATTGGAATAGTTTATTGTATAGATCGTATTATAATATCAATATGTATATTCAAACGTAATAGTATTGGACGGATAACATATTTTTTTCTGTATAATAAACAAAATAAGTCGAATGTTTCTACGCTTTATGAGTTTAAAAAAGGAGCGTAGATTGCGCGTAAATAAAACAATACTTAACCAAATAACGAGTCTTATGATTTCGATATCGATTATCAAAGTAACCGAGTATTATACTCGAATGTTTTTTTTCAAACAGGCGACTTGGTATGTATGACATTATTTTTAAACGCATGAACTTTCATGCATCGAGTTTGAAAATTTGTTCGATATATCGATATCTCCTTATTCGATTATTTTTAGAACATCCTGTGATGAGAACTGACAATTGTTGAAACGAGTATCGATATTTATTCATTTAATGTCATACATTCAAATGCACGTTTTTATATTGTGTATTATATTCATCATAATCAAATCCGGTCACAAAAACAGCTCAAATTGAAAAGGGGTAGGGGTCGATGGGGCTGATAAGTGAGGTGTGATATTCATGCGATTGTTATTTTAATTGTTTATTCTTGATGGATGAATTGAGTTTTTATTAACAGGCTGGGGATTTTTCCATTGTCTCGCACTGTCCCACTGTTGGGCGTTGATTTTTTTTATCCCACTCCGCATCGTGGCGCTTTGATTTAATTATTAAGAAAATAAATATAAAAGGTTTTGTGATTATGTGGTTTGTATTTATTATAGAAGTGTAGAATGTTCTATTATTATTTATTTCAGAAATATAATACATATAAAGATGTCACACAAAAGGTTCGACATACGTAAGAATCGAACCCATTGCGGCCTTTGAAGTTTTTAAATAAAGTTTTTTTTAACGTGGTATTTTTTAAACAATCAAATAATATTTTCCATCAAGAATGAATTAAATAGAAAAATTAAAAAAAAAAACAGCATTCGCATATCGCGTGCGCGTTCGTGCGCGCTTCCAGAATATTCGTTGTGAACAGTCCGGGTGACTTGTATTGTGTAAAATTAGTTAAATAAAAAGCATTCTGAATGCTGATTAATTAGATTATTAATATGTATTTAGTTGATATGCTATATAATATGTAATGTTTTTTTTTGTATATTGCATACTATGTCGACACAATGAGTCCCGGGGAGCCCGGGAGGGGGACTGTCCCCCGAGTTCGAGAGATATCGGTTGTACCGGCGCGGGGTCCGCGTCGCATTTTATTGACAAAAGTTTTAAGAAATAAACGTATATTATCTCCTTTGAAGGTTTGTTTTATTTGTGTATTATACCTTTATTTTTGTAATGGCGTCGTAAATGCATTTGCCAGTGTCAGTGATTTATTTTAGTATATGTTTATAATGTGTCGTAAGCAATCTTGGAGGTATATTAATTTCACGAGGTCCAGTCACGGTATAGTGAAATGGTGGCTGCCTTACTAAAACTTCACTAATTTAGTTGTATATCATAAACAATCATTATGACATAGAATGCCACTTACAGAAATACTTCCCAAAAACTATTGTAGAGAATCAGTGTCAGTGACTTCTAATCTGAGGGCTTATCGTCCATATTTTTAAACTTTGTAATAATATACAGGTCGAATTTTCGGATGTGGTAGTTAGGGCAGACATCTTAACCGTTGCAGGTAGAAGGAAACTTTCTTAAGTGACTGTCCTTAACTTTTTGAGACATTTTGACTGGCATTTACAGTTCTTGAATAAAGTATACTTACACTTACTAAGAAAATGGTAATTTACAAAAAAAAGCTTTTTTCATCCCATTCGATCCTGTTTCGTATTAGGATCAATAAACTCTTATCGGACCAACTAAGGGTAGGTACTAAAAATCTAAGAAATCGCAAAAATCTTTTCCCATATATTTCGTAGGAAATTATGGCTTCAATAACCTTTTCGAACCATAATTAGGTAAACATTTTATTATGGATAGTCTGAGCGCTACAAAGAAGATTGGACAAATATAAAGAAAAAAAACTATGAAGTCTTCTATTTCTAGATCTTTGTTTGTTACGTAATCAGACGGATAAGCTTTGAATGTGTTTGAAATGTGATGTCTTTTTCGTACCTACGAATACATAGGTGAACTGTAGACATTTCAAGATATTTCGAGAATACCGAATTTTTTACCTATTTTATTCAGGATATTAGCGACGCATAGGTTTAGGGCCAGGCAACTACCTAGTACCAAGTACTTAATATCTATTAAGTTTAGTTTTAATATATGTGCATAACAAATAAGTAGCAAGTTTGATAATAATAGGTTATTTTTAAGTATAACATTAAAAGATATGGCCGCATTTTTATAGTAAGGATTACAAGTATTATTCGTTCAAAGTATGATTGTGTAACTTAATAGCCAATAGTATTCGAATAACGTGGTGTCTTATGTGCTAATGTTAGAGTGAGACAGGGATAATGCGGCAACATTAAATCATTTGACTGTAGGTAGTTGCGTTTTTGACCGCAAACGAAACGTTTGCGCCGACATAAAATATCAATGTAACCTTTTATTTATATGTAGGTACGTATATAACAGATTGCAGACTATTTGAATTATAAATAAGTTGAGTTTTTACGTTTTTTTTGGTAATTTGAAATATAATAAATAATACCTACTACGAGATGAAAAATAAAGAGTGTTTCGATATACATCCATGTCGTTTATATAAAATTCAAAAATTATAAATTTTCATAGGGATCCCTAACTTTTTATTCTATCACCTATGTTCACCAGACGTAATCTAGAATTCTAATGGTGAAATAATTTTTCAAATCGGTCCAGTAGTTTAAGAGCCTATTCAATGCAAACAAACAATCAAATCTTTCCTCTTTATAATATTATAGTTTAGATTTAGGAAGAACATTAGTGTCATATGTAGTTTTTTTAATAAAATGAAATGAAAAAACCTGTCAAATATAGTACGGACACCGTGGCGCGGGGGTCTGTTACATATAAATTTAATACAGATCTCTCCGGACAAAGCTCTTCGTATAATTATGATAAAACTTGAGTTCGTTTACACATTCATTATTCTCGTGCTTTATTGACATTGCCGTTGACATTTGATGCGCTTGCAAATGAAATGCATTTAATTTTTATTGAAGTGAAACTTCTTATGCAACTTCCAAGCGTTAAACGTTAAACGTTTAACACACATTATCGGTCTCTCATCTTTGTGTGAGCCAGAGCGAGAGAGCAAATGTCGGGTGTGTATGTATATTGCACATTGTTTAAATAAAATATAAAATGTCTTTTAAAATTAAGTTTCACTTCTATCGTGTGTGAATCGCGCACACACCTTTTTCTTAATATACTTTGATTATATACACGTTCATCAAAGTTAATATTATACTAATTTTAATGTTAGATACATCTAAATCATTTAATGAATCACTCATAATCTATCTTGCGATAGTATCGTCTTAGTTGCATATACATAAAATTTATGTATTTCTACTATAGTTACTCATTTCTTGTATATTTAAAGATTCCTTCCTAAATGTTTGGCCCTACAATTTTTCTAATATTGTCCCAATTAACACTTAGATATGTTGATAGTAGTTCTCCAAAATATGGAATTAAAAATAAACATAAACAGCATTTTGGCTTTACTGAATACATAAATAAACTCATAAATAACGAAATTATTTTTTGTTTCACTAATTCGGTCACAAACATAATAAGATGATTTCAAGATAAATCTATAGCTTTATATATAAAAAAAAACCACGTTATTGAAATTGTTTATTAAAAAACCAGCTAAATTGAGATGTTACTAGATTTACTGAGAAACCTCGGGGTCAATTTCACAAATAAAAGGCAATGGCTGGCTACAAAAGACGTCGTCTAATAAAGCAGATCTATAAATCGCACCGCAATTCTGGGTTTCACCATCTTTAAAATGATTGTTTGGTTCTCCGTTCGACCACTTCTGATATCCGGCCTCTTTGAGGGTCTGACCTGAAATTATAAGACTATCAACTAAATCTGTACCCATTACAACTGGATACAGTAAAGTGATTAAAAGACACTTGTTTTAAATGTCAAAAATCCCACGGATACCTAGTTGTAGATGAAAAGTAAAGAATATTTAAACGGAACCTGTGTTTATCTCTCTTGTTTATTCATACCAAGCGCTTTAGAAAGGATTTAGTAGCAACTTGAGAATCCAGACCGAATTTATAACTCTGAAATACTTCTCTATGATAAATAGAAAAAAAAAATCAAGTCGTCGAGGTGACATCTGTCAAGTTACTAACGAAGGTTATCCTTTATTTTGGGAACGTGTTCGGGCCCCGAGATGAGACTATTCCTACAATTGATTTAAATATTCAATTATTATTAATGTATCTTAAAACAGCAATATTAACCAAACTTGATGAAAAAAAAATGTAATAGATTATAACAATTTAAAATACCACATGTCGATAACCTCATTATAGTTGTCAAAAGGTCTCCACGAAGCGAAATTACTTTAAAATGTTTCATTTAACAGTTATCCAGCTTGAAATGTAAAAGAGAACTATAAAAAAATATGTTAATTAATAATCACCTTATGAAAGACGAACGAAAATATTACCTATTTCCTGTGGATTATTCTTCCCTCAACAATATATTTTTATTTTCAATAAATATTTAATAATATACAAAATAATTTTATCAGCCGTATTCAAGACACCGCGTGCAGTTATATTTTCAACCGTAAATGAAAAGTATGAATTAAGATGAAGTCCCGGGAGTCGATAGGTTATTTTTGGAATTTCCTCATCCTTAAGAACCTTTTTTATAACTTTTCTATCACTAACAGTTTCCAAGTGATTTGTAAAAAACTAGACCCCTTTTTTAAATCTTGAATTGGTTTGTAACTTTTGCAATTGTTTATTTGAGGGTTTGAAATTTTCGCAGATTTTTGTAGATCTCATTACGTACATTATGTATTTTAACTCGCAGTAACAAGAACTAATACATTTTGTTACTTGTTGACTAGACTAAGTAATTGATTTGATGTTAGATTTGTTTCTCTGATAGTTAAACACTAGAGTAACCGCGCTACATTTACTGATCAATAATATTATCTTCGCCATCCATTAAGTATAATTATTAAAGCTAAGCCAATGGAGAGATAATCTAAGGACAAACTAGGCTTTTAAAAGCACTCGAATACCTTGACAAAAGTCGATTGTTGCGCGTAAAAATTTAGACAAGCTGGATTTTGTCAAAAACCAGTAGTTTTAATACAAGAAATAGACATAAATTATTCATACCGTGTTGTAGATTTATTAAGACTAATAAATTATTGTTGGTAATAGTGTTAGGTTCTATAAGATCCCTTAGCACATTATTGATTTGCCGGATAATAAGTTTAAGGGCCATGTCAAAACGTTGTTATAGGGTGGAACATTATTTGAATGATAGTGATGACTGGAAGTGACTCCCTCTCTGTGCATCCACTAAATAATTATTAATTCTGACGGCCTGAGTTAGAAAAAATTTGAAAAAAAATACCATTTTCGAAATCGCAAGAATCGTCTGGAATGTGCTAGAAATATTGTGTATTTATCATAGTGTAGTCGCGTATGGTGTAGTCATAGATTCGACGACGCACACATAGAAAGCCTTATCGCTTCAACTGTGAACAAACAGTGGACTATAAATCAAACGATCTCCTCCTTTTAACATGATGACGTAAGTTGTTTACAACATGTTAAGAGTTCAAGGACCTTCTAGAGATTTTTTGATCGTCTCATTTGGGCATAAAAGCGAGCCGTAACGCAAATTAGGACAGCTCTAATTTCGAAAGCGAAGTGGACACAATAAACGAAATAAAAGAAGAAGTACAAGACGAACATACAGGCTTATTCTGTAAGTACCTACATACAGTGTGATTCTGCAAGTACATTCGGAGAGCGATTTTTGAGTTTGTTTTATTTTGTATTTCTTTGAGTACGAATAAATCGTTTTCATGAAACACTACGGCAATTTTACTACCCACGGGCGTAACATTAATATGATTATTAACTGTAAATACCTTTGTAACAGTTGAAAAAAATATTAAGATATTAAAATAAGATAATTTGACGTTGATTAGGGCATCTTAGGGCCCAAAATGAATAAATAATTTTTTGCTTTTGTTTTTCTTTAACAAATAAAGTCTATAATTTTAGTTTTTAAAATATCTTGTTATTAGGCAGCGATGAAGCAGTGATAGCTTTGTGGTAGCTTGCTTCCGATACGTTACGATACGATCCTACAATGAGCTAGAGCTTTCAATGATGTAAAACATTACAATGATACAGATCTTTTTGTGTACGATTTTCTAGCACTCGTAATTTGACCATCTGGCAAATATCCGTCGGTGTGTTCCAGTAGCCGCACTAGAGGCAGTTTTATTTTTGGACTTCCCCTCTTGTTATTTTCACTTACCATGAACTGTGTACCAAGAGTTCTCGTCAGGCCATTCGCGGAATCCGAGTAAAGCAAATTCATTAGTTCGTGCAAATATTTTCTCATGGGGATATCTCGTGAAAACGCCACTTAATACTTCGGCTTCTGTGTCACTATTGATTACTGCTAGGTCGCCACCTTCGGCTGTGCAAATCATTTGCGCCCGTGACCATGTCTCTCCGTGTCCATGGAACTTGTAGCAGTGTCCTGTCCTTCCGTCCCATATGTACTCTGTGGAAGAAATAAAACGATATAATACAAATAAGGCTTTAATAAGACAGACACGAAAGTCAAAATAGTCATAGTGGCCTGATCAGTGAAATGGTGATGCGATTGGCGACTGGGGTTTGAATCAAAGATTATGTATTAACTTATTCGAATATATGTAATACAATTAATAACTGACGGTGAAGAAAAATAACAAAGTCTACCAACAGTACAGAAAATAATCCTGCAAAAACTTGAACTAATAGTTACGTGGCAAAGACTGTCCGATTATCACTTACCGTTATCAACAGTATTGCATTTGTTCATTGTTAGAACTTCGAAGTTCTTGTAACAGATAAATTCAAACTCATCAGCGCATTGCACGCTCTCCAAGGTACTGTTTATGTGTAAGACAACACAGTTCTCCGTGTTTACGTGTTTCGGCTGACCCGTCGCCCAACTAACTGGTAAGGCTGAGATAGGTAAACCTGTGAAAAATTTATTTTGTAATCCTGTGAGTATATCTATAAGTATACCTTGTAAGAGTTTTTTTAAATATGTTATTTTTCTTATAGATGTTGAAATTAAATTTTAAATAAGAATTGACATAACTCAAAACATAAATAAATCATTTCGTCTCGGTTAGATAATTTGTTAAATATTTATTTAGATTTCTCCATAGGCATCGTGTGTAAGAGTGCCGCTCCGAATTTATTAAATATTTCGTTCAGTAAAACAGTTATTTGTGCATATAAACATTGTTTTGTGGTTTGCGGACTTGTAAGCCTGTGTCATTATTATATCAAGGAAATCATCAGTTGATAAAGTGAAATTTAACCAAAACATAAGTAAAAATTTTACGTTCCAAATAAATTATTTTTTTGAATACCCGCAGTTACAGATAAGTGGACCTCGTACTTGGCAAATGACATAGTCTTAAAATCTGTCATTGTCAGTGATATTTACTGTTGACATCACCGGTGTTGCCTGGTTTAAAAAATATACATTTTTAGTAGGATATATAACATAATGGAATGTGGCAAGTGTTCAGTTGCAATTTATGACAACGAAGATTTAACATGTTGCAACTGTAAAAAACAGTACCATTTTAATTGTGTTGGCAAGGTCCCCTGCTGTAATAAACTAAACTCCGATAAAGAAATTATAGAGAGTGAGCCAACAAAGGGGGTGGAAGCTGTTTCGTTCAATGATATACAAAATCTTCTTCAGTCAGGATTGAATAATATATTAAAGCAACAAAAAAAAGAACTCAAAGATTTTAAAGCAGATATGATGGCTAAAATCGATGGTTCGTTATCGTCACTCGATTTAAAAGTAGAGAAAGCTTTGAAACTAATTTCTAATTTAACTGATAATTGCGACCTTCTAACCGCCTCGATATCTCCAATTCAAGAGAGTGTTAAATATTTGTCAGAACAGCAGGACACCTTCCAAAAGACAATCAAAAATATTGAACAAAAAATGGAAAAGTTAGAAAAAGAGAATAATTTACTAAAAGGTAAGATAAATATTTTAGACTCTGTTAAAAATGATCTGAATGAAGTAGAACAACGTGCTAGATTTAATAATGTGGAAATTTATGGAATTCCCGAGAGAAAAACAGAAAATCTTACCCATATTGTACAATCCATAGCAAAATTTCTTCAAGTAGAGATGACCAATGAAGATATACTCTTTGCAACGCGTATCATACCACGTAATAATACTGTGACAAAACCCAAATCAGTGATTGTAAAGTTCAAGTCTATTATGAAGAAAGATCAGCTACTGACCCAGGCTCGTAAAAATAGAGGTTTATCTAGTAAAAACATAGGGATTCCTGGCGAGGAAAGACAAATATATATAAATGAACATCTTACGCGTCAAAACAAAGATCTACTAAATAGAACCAGGGTTGCCTGTAAAGAATTGGGGTTTCGTTATGTATGGACACGAAATACAAAAATTTATATAAGGAGGAACGACAACTTCCCTGCCGTTCAGATTCACAACGAAGTGCACCTGAAAAATCTACGGCTCAAAGATTCTTGTCAACCTGCAGTGTCATGCAATCACCAGAAGACCAGTCTTTCATCATAAATTGTTATGGTTTTACAAGTAATTTGTACACAAGCACACTAACTTTAATTTCAATGTTATTACTAATTAACTGTTTAACTAACACACTTGCTACACAATACATAATACATACGCAATACATAAATTACAACAACAGAAACATAACACAATACATGTCACAAACTTTTTTTTCCTGTATTAAGAAATATTTTTTTAATATCATGATATTTGCGACCAAACTTAAATTTAACACAACGAATTTTAACATAACAGTTATTTATTTGATAAAATGAAACTAAATAAGCTTACCGTATTCTTTCAAAATGCTCGTAGCATTAGAGGTAAAACCGTAGAATTTCGACTAGGTCTTTTAAACCACGAATATGATATTGTAGCTATTTGCGAAACATGGTTGATAGATGGCGTCAACGATGCTGAGGTATCAGATGCACGATACGATGTACATCGCCGAGATCGTTCCATTAATCCTTGTTCTTCGAGGCAGGTTGGCGGGGAAGTTATGCTGCTGGTGCGGCGTGAATTAAATGCACAACGTGTTTATCCACAATGCAATGACAACAGTGGCACTTGCGAGTTCTTACATTTAAAAATTGAAGCCCGTGCTCTACGGAGCGAATGTAATCTCCACATTATCTGTGTTTACTTGCCAGGAAGGGGTTCATCTAGAGACAGTCTTTTATCCTCGCTCAGCCTTTATTTACAAAGTTGTAGTTTGACAGGAATCCGTAATGATAATATTTTGCTCTTAGGTGACTTCAATTTGCCCAATATCACTTGGATTTTCGATGATCCCAGTCGTTTTACTCATTCCTCCGATAATCTTAGTGACTATCAAAAAGAATTTATTGACCTACTATCGGATTGGGGTCTGGACCAATACAATGCAATTAAAAATGACAATGACCGACTTTTAGATTTGGTATTTAGCAATACTCATGTAGTTGTAACTAGATCATTGTCCCCGATTGTAAAAGAAGATTTACCTCATCATCCAGCGTTAGAATTAATATTAACAAATATAAATTTTAAGGAACTAAAATATCCCCAGCATTTAGTTTATAAATTCAGACAAGCCGACTACGTTAGTATAAATTCGAACTTAAGCTCTTATAACTGGGAATGTGATTTAGTTAATGTATCTGTCGATAACGCTCTTGATATTTTCTACGAAAGAATAAAATTGGCTATTGATAAATACGTGCCTTGCTATCTTAAGGCCAGTGAAAATATACCGATTTGGTATTCACGGCCACTTATACATATTATTAAGGAAAAGTATAAATACCACCAAAAATGGAAAAAGTTTGGATTACCTTCGGATTATCAAAGTTTCTCACTCCTAAGAACACGCTTCAAAAAAATGAAAAATCTTTGCTGGCAAAAATACGTTAAGAAATGTGAACTCTCTATCCAAAGTAACCCCAAAGAGTTTTGGAGGTATGTTAAAAATTTAAAAAAGTCGCATTCATTTCCCGCACAAGTAAATTATGGCACTTTATCAGCAAATGATGGCGAGGACATGTGTAATTTATTCTTAGACTTTTTTCAATCAGTTTACACAAGTAATAATGCTCACCAATCTGTGAATTACACTTCCAAAACGAATTATTTGAGCAGTATGAGCTCTTTAAATTTATCTCCAAGCTTAGTACATAAATACTTAAAGTTAATTGACTCTAATAAAGGCGCAGAAAACGGCAAAATCCCTTCTTTTTTTGTTAGGCAATGTAGTGAAGCCTTGGTCGTACCTCTTACTATATTATTTAACAAATCATTAACATCGGGTATATTAAGTAAGTGGAAAGAGGCATTTATAACACCTATTTACAAATCTGGGTCTAGATCAAATGTAGAAAATTACCGTCCGATTTCATTACTATCAGTTTTCAGTAAATTATTTGAATTACTAGTTCACGATCAGATATACAATTTGTTGGCTATGTCTATCCCCGCTTCTCAACATGGATTTATGAAAAAAAGGTCGACTCAGACTAACTTAGCAGTGTACTCAGATTATATATCAGTAGGAATGGACCAGGGTTACCAGGTTGATGCCGTATACACTGACTATTCCAAATGTTTTGACAGAATTAATCACAATATTTTGGTGGAAAAGCTTTTGAGTGTCGGTATACACGGTGACTTATTAAGATGGTTTGCTTCTTATGTATGTAATAGACATCAAGCAGTGCGCGTAGGAATACATATTTCACGATTTGAAAAAATTCCATCCGGTATCCCTCAGGGATCACACCTCGGTCCGTTACTGTTTAATGTATATGTCTCTGACATATCCTCCTGCTTTAAACATGCTAAATATCTCATGTATGCCGACGATACTAAAATTTTCAAGGTGATTCGTAGTATTGACGACTGCCGCCTCCTACAGGAGGATCTGAATCGACTCTGTGACTATTGCCAAATAAACAAACTGGATCTTAATATAAAGAAATGCAATTCTATAACTTTCACACGTAAACTCCGTCATATTAATTACAGTTATTCTTTAAATCACTTACCAATCCAAAGCGTTAATTGTGTGAAAGACCTGGGGATTATGTTGGACTCGAAGTTACTGTACAATTATCATTACGATTTTATTCATCAAAAAGCCATCAAAATGTTAGGATTTATATTGAGAGTCACAAAGCCATTCAGTAAAATCCTACCACTTAAGGTGCTTTATTTTTCTTATGTTAGAAGCTGCTTAGAATATGCGTCGTCTATATGGTCACCAGCTTTCATTACACACAATAACAGGTTAGAAAACATACAGAATAAATTTGTAAAATTTCTGAATTTTAAAAGTAAGGACCATCCAAGTGAGCACTGTAACATGTTATCATTGAAATACCGGAGAATTATAAGCGATATGCGATTTCTATATGATCTAGTTAACTCAATAACAGATTGCCCAGAACTCTTAAGTAAATTGCATTTCCGAGTACCTACTAAGCGTACTAGGAACTCCAGTTTGTTCGCAATTTCTTTTGTAAAACATACATATGCTCAAAACTGCATCATTTATAGATGCACTACGCAGTACAACAACCTTTTCAATGATATTGACTTATTCAACCTTAGTCGAAATCAATTTTTGAAGTTGGTCTGTGCAAGGTTAGTACAAAACTAATACAGGAAACTTAAAACACTCAAATAATAATCACAAAACTTACATTCACTTCCTCACACACCCATACACACACACACACACACACCATATTATTTATGCAAACATCTTTCTAAATACATTCCTACACACGGTATACGAAATGTAATTATTACTACTTCTTAATTGGCACTTCAAAATTATATTCTAATATTTTATAAAATGTCAAAAAATTGTGCTGTGAAGTTTGTATATAATAAATAAATAAATAAATAAATAAATACACAAGTTAAAATAATATATAATATACACGAAAAAATGTCATTTGAAAAATGTTAAAGAAATCATTATACATTGCTAAATTAGAATTATTATTATTAAATTATAACTAATAATTATAACTATATTTTAATTACAACAAAAACAAGATTTGAATGCTCTCAGGTAATTTTAATTTTATGTCTATATTTGGGTGGCCCATAAAAGTTTTTTTTTTTAGTTTCACATGAAAATCTGTCAATGTCAACACGTTTTAAGAATTTTCACAAAAAATTAACTCAGGAATAATTTGGATAAAGTCGCTCAATATTTTAAAAATATTTCAAATTGTAAAAAAAATACATTCTTAATGAATCTTTTTGGCATTTTATTATTCCGTCTAAGTAATATAAGCGAATGTATCAAGACAATTACGTTTCTTTAAGAAACTGGCTTAGCTTTTCACCGATCAACAAGACAGACGAAACTGGATTGCCACCAGGGATTGTTGGCATCACACTAGCATCGGCTACACGCAACCTTTGTACTCCATTCACGCGAAGCTTACCATCGACCACGGTACCCATGGGACAGGTACTGGAGTAGTAACTTAGCCCTGTCATCATGCATGTCGAATAGCATTTCCAGTACTCAGAGGTTCCACGCTTCAAATGACCGCACTTCGAAGCAGTAGGATCAACCATCTCAGCGTCAACACTTTTAAAGTACGATGTATCACCAATCAACGAGAAGTGTTCAACGTATTTTACAATATCATCTAAATCACTCTCGTCTGACATATAATCAGTATATATTAATGGAGAATCAGCGTAGTTTGCACTTCGCAACAATACCTTTCCTCTTGATTTAGGATTGTGCTTGACTATTTGATGGAAAATCATTTTCCTACCTTGACCGGATGTAAAAACGTTGTCGCAGATTTCATAGTTGTACCGGTATCCAAACGCACAGAAACTTAATATCATGTCTGGGTTAACTAAAAAACTAAGCGACAAATAATCAATTTTTTTCTTCGACTTGTCCAATGAAGTGTATCCTACTAATTGAGGAGCAGGATTCTTATGGTAGTTTAGAGGAGGGAGTGGGCCGTCTATTTTTTCCATCTTGTGAAGCATGCTTACCGCAAGGTGGTCTTGAAGATTCTCACCAACAGGCAAATCACAAACGGTGTTAATGTTTAGACTTTGCAGATGCTCCTTTGGACCGACACCAGACAACATCAAAAGCTTAGGAGTATTGAATACACCCGCTGATATAATAATTTCTTTTAATGCCGAATAAGTTTTAACTTGTCCATCTTCTGTCACGGCTTCGACACCAACAGCATTGTTGTTTTCGTCGAACACAATTTTTTTGACTGTTGTGTATTTTACTACATGCAAATTAGTGCGTTCTTTGATAGGTTTCAAGAAAGCGTAAGCACTACTCTGTCTGTATCCGTCTGCTACAGTTAGCATTAGTTCAGAATAACCAAGAGGATGTTGTTCGTTCAGATCCTTATGTATTTCGTTACCTAATTCCTTGAATGCTTCTAAATACATTGGAATGTCTGGATGAAGATCTTTAGTTACTTTCAAACTACCATCAGTTCCGTGGTATACGCTGTCTTCTGATTGAAGAATTTCAGGATCTTCTAGTCGCTCGCTCTTTTTTATATATTCCAGCACATTGGACCATCTCCAAGTATCGTCTTTAGCTACCTCCGCCCAAGAATCGTAGTCGCTGGGTAAACCTCTGCCATAGTTCAAGTAGTTCGAAGAACTGGTACCTCCTAACATTTTACCAAGGCTCATTTCAAAGTATGGTTTCTGATGGCATTGCTCAACGTATTTATCGTATTCTCCTGTGTAGTTCCAATCAGCTTTAGTTCGCTTCAAAAACAGCATCGTTCCTGGAAGCTAACATTTTTTTATATTACTTATTTTGATATTGAATAGCATTTTTTACAACGATTGAATATCATGTCTTTACTTTAGTAGATTTTTTGTTGATTGTAAATAAATTTCTGCTTTCATTACTTTATACTATTACAGAATTTGCATATATTGCTTAAGGTATGTACTGGAATTAAATATTTTACATAACGAGGGAAAATTATATTTATTAAACGTGTACTTAGTTTGAAAACTTTCAAGCACATATTTTTAAAATATTTTTTTTCCAAAAAATAAACAGGAAGGTTTTGTTTTTGTCTTTCTATTAATATCAAAACTTAAAGCTAAAAAGCAACTAATTTGTTGATGGAGGTAAAATAAATAAATGAACGTTCCCTTACGGCGTAAGGCTTATCCAAACACCTACTTAAACTTGGGGCACACTAAACATTTCTGGAATGAATAAGACTATACTATGAATGGTAAAAAATAATTTTATTGTTTTTAAAATATTCTCTCTTAACTTTTTCATACGAACAAACCAATTTTGAAAACATCTGCCACCCCTCCGTGGTGACCTCGGAAACATGCTGTTTAAACTTTTCAAAAGCCTCTTCTGGTATTAAAAATCGTTGACCACGTAAGTAATTGTTGATTTATGAAAACAAAAAGAAGTCGCATGGTTCCAAGTCGGGACTGTATGCAGGATAATCGATAATATCTATGTTTTTCCCTTTAAAACAATGGTTTGTCTGTCTGCTTGTGTGAGAGCCGGCATTCTCATGGTGATGGATGATACGGCGTTTTAATTGTTTTTTCGGGGTTCGTCAATAAACTCCGGGAATGATCGTGTATTATTCGCTATTCACTATACGACGATTCTCCAAAGCAACAAAAGCCACGTGACCAGTTCTATTAAAAAAAAATTAACACTGTCCGCCACTTATGTTGGTTGGTTGGTTGATTTCGACTCAACTGAAAAGACCCAAAACGTCGATTGTTGCTATTTTTGGGATCGTAACTGTAAATTCATGTTTTGTCACTTGTCACTATGTTTCACTCTAAATTTGACGTCCCTTTATCTGGTAAGCATAGCATTACACCAAGTGACGCGGTGAAGTTTTTGAGTTTTAGATAAATTGTGAGGGATGCATCGGGAACACAGTTTTTTCACACCCAAATATTTTTGTAGGATTATTGTATTTGACTCTTTTTCGAACTGACTATACTGTTAGCCTTAGGGTCCCTGGAGCCTTTACGGCTTTTACAGCTTTACCGGGCTTGAAATGTATTTGACTCATGCCTATGCTTAAGTATACCTGAATCTCATGCCCGTCTGTTTCGGTCATCCCTGTACGCCACACCATCGATGTTTTCGTTATTCCCAGCGGTAGACGGTACCATCACGAAATTCGTCACTGATATTTAGACGACCGCTTTGGAAATCTGCAAACCAGTTACAAACCGTAGACTTGTATGCTGCTTCATTGCCAAAAACAATTTGAAGGCGAGCGAAACTCTGCTGAGGCATCTATCTACACTTAAAATCGTAGTAAAGCGTAATCATTCAATGCCAAGCATTTCTTACAAATAAAAAAAGCTCACTTTCCACTGTTCCTCGGGTATCGGTGATCCAAAACTATAATATTCAGCTTACTGGCAAGATTTTTCTATTGTTTATCAACACTTTATTTAGAAAAATAAAATAAATACAAATTATATAACATAACCACAGCACAAAAGGTCAGGGTTGCCAAAAGAACTAGACACTTGGCAAAAATATAAAAACGAAGAAAAAAAGATGAAGATAATAAGAAAAGACATCAGACACGTTATTTTTATTTATTATTACTGTTGCACGTTTGTAGTAAATATTGAGTTGAAATTCACTACATGTAACTTTAATATTAGAACTAATATATAGTTCACCCTGGACCATGTGTGTAGGAATAAAAAAAGGTTTATATGGTTAAATACTCTTTCCACGTATGCATTTCTCTGCGAAAATGCGATTATTTAACAGTGCACCAATCAAGTGTATTGTAAGTAAAACAATAAGTTATAGATTTAGATGCATTAAAAAAATCTGGGACCTTTACACACGGTTGAAGTGAAACTGTTTATAATTTGAACACCATGGATTTTAAACTGTTAGCGTATCTTGATGTTACACAATTTTTTCCTTATCAGGTCCAAAAAAATTTCACTTCAAATACTGAACCACTCACTCTTACAAAAAAAAAACTAGTTCCATTGGTTACTAGAAAATGTTTTCTGGCGCTAGTTTTGTCGCGAAAGCGCATAGAGAACTAGAAGCCAGCGACGAGATACGTGGTTCCAGATAAAGCCGTAGATTGTGAGTTCAACGCGCAATTTCTGCTGATCGCAGACTTTTAACATAATAGGGCCGCAGAAAATGTTTAGTGCGCCCTATGTACATACTCGTAATATGTTATAAATAACACAACGCGCCTTGTTGTGTGAAATAGCAAAAATAACTCTTTAACTACTATCTCGTGAAGGTATTCTACTATTATAATATACTCAAACATTTAAACGATGCAACTGATATGCCAACTATCTTAATCTTTTTAAACTGAGAGAAAGTATGTCTTCATCTCTGTAAACTAAAATATCTACAAGCAGAACTCAATTTCAGATTACTTACGGTAATTAAATTACGAACGAAATATAAGCAAATACTTCCCTTTTCTAATTTAAAATTGTATTAATGAGTATAAATAGCATACTTCAGATTCTAGTGGAGGATCTCCACCAGCTTCAATCAGTAGAACATTTATTTGAGGGTCCTCTGTGAGTCTATTGGCGATGACACTGCCTGCAGTTCCCGCGCCAACAATTATATAATGAAAACTGGCTCCATCTGAATACAGATTATTGTTTCATTGATTGTAGACTAGAGTTTGATTACAAACATCATATTATGTTAAGCGACGATATACTTAGCTAAAAATGGTAACGCACTTAACGCACTTAACAATAATATTTATTTTTAAGTGCGCTATCCGGAACATACAGATAATTTCTGTACCGCAAATATGAATTTTTAAAGCAGTAGCTAGCCAGGAAAGCCTTAGAAAATGCTCTAACTGTCCGTTCCTTAGATTAGAACAATTAAAATTAGAGTGTCGAGCACTTTTTCTTTCCCGTAGAATAGCAAGATCAAATACCAGAGATGATATTAGGCTTCTATAGTAGAATCGCATTTCAAGAATTAACTTTCAACAGCTTATACCAGTCTTATAGGCCGTCATCACCATGGTCATTCTCATCTATCGACAGTCATCGCTGTTCTTATAGTACATTTTATTTATCATCAGTACTAAGTACAATTTTTTATTGTAGTACGGCAAACTAATCAATCTGCGGCTGATGATTAATCATATTACTATTTTAAAAAAAACACCATCAAGATATCAACAATCTATCCTGCGTAAATAGAAACTACATGTTCACTGCCTATTCCCAAAACGCAATGCACATAAGCGAATCACTATACGGTTTTTTAACCATTTTCATGGTGGGCGCTAGCCAGTCGGGCTGTACAATCCTACCACCCCAGTATCAATATCTTCTCGTTCGTTATTCAGCAGGGTGCATCACGTGCAGGTAACGTTGGCTTGAGTATCTCAAGTTGTCTAAAATATTATTTGACATCCCTTACATCCTCATTTTCTATTCTATATATAAAAAAAAAAACAATTGTCTCATGTTTTTCTTTTTTTACTTTACTGTTAGCCTTAGGGGCCCTGGAGCCTTTACGGCTTTTACAGCTTTACCGGGCTTGGCAATTGTCTCATGTATACCGATCGCTATTATTGATAGATATTCTAAATTGCTCTGTAAACTATCCCACTGTTGTTGGTTATTATTCTTAGTAGTGTACCTAAGAACTAATATACTAACTATAAAACTATCTGAGAAGCGAATCTTAAGGCATGAACGGTATGCATATCCTGGACAGACATATAATTATTTTAGCTGCAGCAAATATGACACCAGAGTTAGTACCAGACTCACCAAAAAAAAAAAGATATTTCCGCAACGCTGCCCAAAGAATCTTTATTAGTTGGTCAAAGGCCATGATGACTGACTAAATTGAATAAAGTATTTTTAGTTGATTTTCATTTTTTATAATCGTTTTTTGCATCTGTACTTTGAATGTCAGTCTTTGGATGAGTCCTACTCTCTCTATCGGTATCTATCATGGTGGTTCCCCTTAAAAATATAATGACATAAAATAACTTACCATTGACTATGGCATGTGGCGGCCATATATAAGCCGTAAGCTGCAGAGCTAGTAGCACTCTGAATGCTGCTTGTATGGCTTTGACAGCTTTTACAGCAAGTTCTGAATACATGGCGACAACTTTTTCTGGAATAATAAATGCATCTTTTTTAGCAATTATAATAAACATAAACTTTAACATTACAGATTAGACAACGTAACAGATTTAGGTATTTGAAAATAAAAATAAAAACTTACTTTTAGGTAAATGATTATGGTTATGCCATAAAAGTCCACTTCGATGTAGATAGAATAAAAGATCTGTCTGGTTAGCTTGTTGAAAATATGTCGCCCATCATTAATCGGTATGGAATTTATTTAATAAAAGTAGCAATGTGCTATAATGTACAATTGCATATATTATACATTGCTCACTTTTTTAATTACTACAAACTTAATTATGATAAGTGAGTTCATTACAGGCGCTTACTACATTCACATAATACAAAAAATAATGTTTCATATTATGTACATAAGGACAATCCTGCAAGTAGCAGTGCTCGCCCTACCGTGTTCCGGTCTGAAGAATACGGTTGGTAATACTGACAGGCACACGAGCCGTTCCATCTCAGTCCTAGTCAGCTAAGAACGCGCTCGTTTTTGAGGTTCGTTATAAGTACTTATGTTATTTGATTGTATTCTCTTGATTTTATGAACATTTAAACTATTTGCATGTAAGAGCTACCTTTAATTAAGGAAACACTTAGATTGTAAGATAAGCATGATTTGTTTTTTTTTTTCAAATTTGGTGGTTTTTTATCGTTATAGGTTTGGCGTAGTGGCCACAATCTCACCTGATGTTAAGTGACGATGTGGCCCAAGATGATAACACGCTAAACCTAGTGGAAGACTGGCTCTCAAGTCCAGCTGTCGGAACACACATAGAGGTGCTATGCGACTGATTTTCATTTTGTGGGTGGTAGCTAGCATTAGAAAGTGGCATAAGAAAATGCTCTACCACCATGCTATGGTTTGCTCAAGATGTTTTCCTTCACCGAAAGCTCAGGCTCATTGCAGGGATTCGAACTCACGTCAATCGACGCGAAGTCATACACTCTACCACTGAGCCATCATTGTTTTCTATGATTCAGTGTGTGCCAATGTATATAGCTGGTTGCTTAAAAAAATAATATAATAATAGGCTGCAGTGACCACTTAACATCAGGCAGACTGCATGGCTTGTAGTTAATTTATAACATAAAAAATGGGACTGCAAAAATAGCACGCTTTTTTCGTAATAAAATGGTCAAGTTTAGGATATTAAGGGTCATACAAGAGCAAAAAATAATAATAATCAAAGTACCTACTTATACTTAAATTGTTGATACTCACCTGGTTGGCTATGCACGGTGACTTCTTCATGTAATCTAATCTTTTAAAACCTGCGTTTAATTATATATATACTTATGTTAGTCAAAGAGCTTGACGAAGTTCTGAGAATGTATTTAGGTTCTCTCAACATATATCTACAGTCGAATAGGAAAGGAAATGTCTCGACGGTTGTTGATTAAAAAATAATTCTGAAGTTAGCTCCGAAATCTATTGTCATCAAGTTAAAAGAATGTACAACAACGCTTTATTATTAACTGCCCGAAAAGCAAAATTTTTTTTAGTAGATTTGTAGAAGCCAAAATTGAGAGCTGTGCGCCACATAATATGAACTTAATCTAACTACCTTATCTTCTGTTAACTTCATCATGATGGAAGTGCATCTTGATGAAGATAGCCATCAATGATAATAACTAAAACTCCCATTACTGACATTCATTTTTTACTATTTATAAATTGTTAAAAGGGGAAAAAAACTTATTTTTTTAATAAAATGAACTTTGCAGTCGTCATTTAAACGGTAGTAGCGACTATTACTCGTATTATACAATTTTGTTCTATTTTTCTTGTATTATAATATGGGTTTTTGACTACAGTTATATAATAAGTTAATAAGGAATTGCCGTTTTCGAATTGCCGAATCCAACTCGGCTGGGCAGCGTTCGGGAAGCTACGTAACATATTCTCGTCCAAGATACCGCAGAGTCTCAAGACGAAAGTCTTTGACCAGTGTGTCTTGCCAGTGATTACATATAGTGCTGAGACGTGGTCGCTAACTATGGGCCTCATAAGAAAGCTCAAAGTCACTCAAAGGGCAATAGAGAGGGCTATACTCTGAGTTTCTCTGCGTGATCGAATCAGAAATGAACCTGGTAAAGGTTGCGGGAAGCCGCTGGATGCGGGCAGCACAGGACCGGTCGTTGTGGCGATCTTTGGGAGAGGCCTATGTCCAGCAGTGGACGTCTTTCGGCTGAAATGATGATGATGATGATAGAAAAAAAAAACAACTTTTAATAATGAAAGCATATATTTGCTTTTTCGTAGTATTATCCATTACTGTCGATACACTTTGGCCATTTTAATGGTAGGTCACTGATGCCTCTGTTTTAGAATTCCTGGAGATGGACAATGAGTTGGTCCATTATTATTTGCAATTCTTCACAGTACACTTCTGCCATAATTGTTGTGCCAGGTCTCAGGATGCTGTAATGAACAATGCCGATACAGCACACTCACAAGCAGCTTCTTGTGACTCAATTTGCGTTTAGGTCATGATTTGGCTACCTTCCCTGTATCCAACCAGTGCAACGGATATTTTCGATTATCACACAGGACCCACTTTTCATAAAAAATGACTCCCCTCATTTGTGTGATTGTTCAATGAGTTAAAGCAAGCTAGTCATTATTAAAAGTCGGAAATTTCATAGGTAAAGACCAAATATTTAATGATCTTGTATTCCAAAATGATAACACCCTTGATCTATAATAGGAATCGGCTTTCAAGCGCAGCTGTCGAACCCTCGAATAGGTATTTGACAAAACATTTATTGATCTTAAGTTATGTAATATTACCGTGCAAAACTTCTACAATCCACTTTCTAAAATCATTACCATCTCTTGGACTATATATTAATATGTTAATTTTTCCGCTTCTTTGGAGTTTAAAGGCTTATTTATACTTGTTCTTCAACGTGAATTTATCTTCTTATTAAAAAGAAACAACAAACAAATATGAAAAACTTACAATTGCTGGGAAATTGGTATTTATCGTTATCCCAGTTTATAGATAATACGATGGAATGCACTAGGTTTTCTATTGTAATGGATATTACATATTACATTTTATAACTATTTCTCATTTATAGCAAGCCTTTGAACTTTCTGCCAGCTTTGTTAGAAAGGCACCTACTTGATTATATCATGAAAGTCTAATTGCAGAATTAATAATTTATATTTTTCCTTGAAACGTAACAGTATTGTTTAAATAGCCTTATATTTAAATCTCAGGTTAATTATAGATGGACGTATGGATTTAGGGCTCCATACCTACATATCATTTATTGATTAACAAAAGGCGTTAGACAAGGTGAAGTAGACGAAAATGATGGAGATTTTGAAAGAAGTAGTGTTGAATTATAGAGGCAGTAAAATTATCTACAATCTGTACAAAAATCAAGAAACAATAATATGAATTGGGAAGTATTATACAAAAAGTGAGAAAAGGGTGTCCGCTGTCTCCTTTAACATTCAACATGTTCATTGTGTATGCCATTAGAATAAAATGTATAAAAGACAATATGAGGGGTTAAATTTAATGGAGAATGTATACATACGAATGTATACAATTTATCAGATTTTCATATGATATTGCGGCTATAGCTGATAGTACAATTAATTTAGTCAAACTGCTTATAATTATGGACAATATTTTTAAAGATTTCGGACTAAAAATAAATATTACTAAAACCCTAAAAACATCAAAGTTTGCATTAGTGAATACTCCAATCCAGCTTGATAACTTCAAAATTGAACACCATCACCAAACACGTTTCATCACGATATTTTTCTTCATCGAAAGCTCAGGCTATTTGCAGGGATATCGAAATCACGTCTATTGACGCTTTGTCTGTACACGCTACTACTGATCTATCATTGTTTCAAAAGTGATAATTGCTCCAACCAATTGAGTTGTTTCATATTATTAAAATAGGTTGGTTCATTATACCTATTTAAAGAGATTACAGTAAACTGAACAATTATTATAGTCATCTAAGTTCTGATTTTAAAACACATGTCTGGTTACAAACATATTTCGGTACAAAAACACACTTATTAACATATTAACCATATTTTTAAAGCATTATTCTCCACGTCACAGATTACGGAAGAAAAATATAGTTCTATATGTACATGTATTATTTCCTTTTTTTGTGATAGGTATCTATTATAAAAGCCACACATAACAAATATGACAGAACTTTTTTTTAACTAGGTTTAACTAAAAACTGCTTTATCGATTTAGATGAAACTTTGTGTACAGGAACTACGGGCTACAGACAGGAACTAAGTATATGTCATTCCTTAATTGCTAAGTTTATGAATTATCAATAAACTTTTAGATGTTTTATATGATTTAGAAGAAATTTCGAACTCGGGAAGTATATCTGCCATTCCGCAACTAATAGGCTTTACAAATTGGCAAAAATAGTTTCAGAAATATAAATTCTAAGTTTAATTATTCTAAACCTATTATAATGAAATTTTGTATACGAGAAGTATTGAAAATATTATCACAGTTTGATATGCTGTAAAAGTTATCAGTAATACTCAAAACTTAAATAAAATATATAAAAGTTTTTACTCAATGTTCTTAAGTTAGTTGAAAAGTTTTTTTAAATTTATTATCATGATGGGTATTCTCTATACATGTGTTGAGCAGCATCAATACTCCTATTGAAATGAGTTCTACTTCTATATGCTACATTTTCATACTTATCACACTTCAAGTTATATTATATTCATCCCTTCATACAATTATTTTAAAATTATCTAAAGATTACTGACAAGTCTTTAACATAATATATATTTCAAAGTCTAACGTTAATTATAATAATTACAAGGTTTAGTTAACGTCATTAGAAAAATAATTGACTCTACTTATGAAACATAAAAATAAATTAGCCGAGATTAAACTTCATAAATTACGTTTGAACTAACGGTCGATGTACACGTGACGTGTTTTGTTAAGGAGTTACACACGTAAACCATATAAGTAATAATTTTTTAATGCAATACTTTTTTTATCTCTATATATTATTTTTCAAGTGTGTTTTTGTGGCCTCCCTTAATTATTCATCAGAATTAATTATACGAACGTAATTTTAAGTAGGCAATTGTTTAAAATTAAGGCCTTAATTAAAAAAAATGTTAAAAAACGTTTTTTATTAGGTATGCCATCTGTTTATATGTTTTTTAAATGAATCTATCTCTGTTTTATACCTGGATAATGGCGTTATGGTAAAACATTTTAAACCACACAATCTATATCTACCACTATTTTCCATATATTAATTATTACTAGCTGTGCCTGCGACTTCGTCTGCGTGGAATTTCATTTATGAAAGACAGCGATAAAATAAATATGTGGTGTACTGAAATTCAACATCAGCGATTTAACCGTGTTTCATACTTTGTGAATGTTTTGGATTCCTCAGACGCAGCGTGGTACCACCGAATAGTAATTCTGTGGTTATACTCCCGGTCAGCAGTCAGCCGTATCTTATGTTCTGACTACGTTACTTCACAATATATTTAAAATATATTTCATATATATACATGCCTTTTTATAACTACTATAACTATAACTTAAATTCAATTTATATACCATATAAAAGTTCATAAGTATAAAAATGCATCCAAAATTACTGTAGACTGTAAAATTTCATCAGATTTGGTCAAATAGTTTTTGCGTGATTGCCATACAAATTTACAAACTGACAAAAATTTCAAAAACTCGTAATGTATTCTGTCCATGAATCGAGACCCCTCTGTAGTATTTTTTTTTTTCAATAATATATTCAATGTACAGATTTCAACTTTTCACTGTTTTATTATAACTGGGGACATAGATAAGCAACAGTAGCCTTTTAAAATTACTTTAAATGGCCAGTTATATTCCCAGTTAAATCATTCGGCAAACAAATTTGAAGTCTGCACATCAAAAACGTCTTTGATCAGATACATCTAATAGTAAGCATTGCTTTACAACGTGCTAATGTGGCCAGCCTTCTTGGTACGTTTCCTTCAGCCGTCGACATGGATGGCATCCACTACTTGTATTTGTTATACAAATTTTGTACTAAAAACAAAAGACGGTTTTAATTTCTTTGCTTTCGCTTAGTGTATTCTCAAACAATGAATTAAAACCAATAATATTCTGCAATTGTGGTCCAAAAAAATATATCGAAAGATTTCCAACCGATCACAAACTTTATTTGATGTGTAAAAATATTAAAAAAAAAAATATAGGCATAGCCAAAGTCCTTCTTATGTAATTATTCAAAATCAAAAATATTAAAATTCGTCCAGATTTGGAGGAGGACATGGTAGAACACGGAATTATGATTACGTCTATTTTAAATAGCTATAATAAAACCGAGCTGAAGTTGTCTCTCTCGCACTCTATTTGGTCATTCGCGTATAGCGTGACAGCAATAGATTTCTGTTAAAACGAATTCTTCAAATGTCTTGCCGAATGGATCACATTTTTTTTTTTATCCGCCGCCTTAACGAGGCGTCGCGGCACCGCTGGAAGCATACTACCGCGTCGCCCCGGCGGCAAGCCAAGCTAATTGCCCGGCCTCCGGCATTAACGGGAGACAGTTCGGTCCTAACTGTCTCCCTCGTACGCCGAACCAGTGCAATGGAAGGACAGGCCCCCCGACCTGTCCTCCCTGGTTCGGCTAGGGCGGCGGGAGAAGGCGAGCAAATCGCCTCCTCCTACCACCCGCTCGTCTGTTTCGGAGAGGTCCGCTAAGAGGATCCTCCTCGCGAGCCCTCCCCGCGGTCTCCTTCTGCGTGATTACATTCTCGCAGAAGGCGACCATCGCAGTCCATGACCCCCCACTGTCGAGCATGGCTTTCACCACACTCGGCAGCGAGAGGTCCTCTCCCACCACCGCAGCCAGAGCGCGGCGCTGACCATCCCACGCAGCACACTCAGAGAGTGTGTGCTGCGCCCTATCCTCCACAGCACCGCACTCATGGCATGCGGTTGTGGGCTCCCTACGAACTATTCGGTGCAGGTACTATCCGAAGCAACCATGTCCGGACAGCACCTGCACAAGCCTAAACGTCAGGGAGCCCTGCTCCCTGGCACACCACCTTTCGAGGACCGGGCGAACGGCGTCTATAGTATAACGGCGATAGCGCGCATCTGCCAGGTCCCCCTTCCATCGCCGCAGCACCTCTGCCTGCCCCTCCCATCTCGAATGGTTCACCTTAAGGTAATTACGTATGTACCTTTGTGATAATCTATTTTTATAACAAATTATTAACTAGATATAATTATATGTTAATTAACATTAACTTATTAGTTTGTTGCTACACAAGGTTTTATTTATTTCTTAGGGTTCCGAAGTCAAAAGGAACCCTTATAGTTTCGGTGTGTCCGTCTGGTATGGTATGGTATGGTCAGTATGGTAGTATGTCTGTCTGTCTTAGCTAAGAGATTCATAATACATGAAAGCTGTAATTTGGTATGGGTATACCTATTAATCACTCCGACGAAACGGTAAAATAAAATCTAAAAAGCAAATTGTTTAGGGTAAGGTGGTAATGTCGTTGGATAGGTTGTTCAAAATATTGTGAGAATATAAAAACCATTTTTCTATTCAAGGTTCCGTTTGCAAAATATTAAGCTTTAAAGTGCAAATTTTCATTAGAGTCAAGTGCGCCCCCCCCCCAGTCAGCTAAATGGTTGTTTTTAGATATGTGAAAATACTCATAGCAGTAGTATATATTAGGTCTTTACCTATGAAATTGCCGTTTTGTATGAAAAAATTTAAACGATGTTTTTTGATGTATTTTTTATTTGTATTATTCGAAGTAATCACCCATGCAATCAATGCATCTTTACCAGCGCAGTGGCAGTTTATTGATGCCCTTCTTAAAGAAATCAGCTGGACGGGAGGCAAAAAATTCTTCATAGGCATTTTGTACTGCCTCTCGGGTGTTGAATTTTTTTTTCCCGCCAAGGAGTTATCCAAATTCTGGAATAAGTATTAGTCTGTAAGCGCAAGGTCTGGTGAGTAGTGCGGATGACGGAGAACTTCCAACCCCAGTTCTTGCAACTTGGAGACCGTCTGTTGTGTAGTATGAGGTCGCGCGTAGTCGTGCAGGAGCAGCGGAGACGAGCGATTGACCAATGCTGGTTGGAGATGTGCCAGCTTCTCCATCATTGTGTTCAATTCTTCACAGTACACATCTGCAGTAATGCTCACCCCGTTTGTTAAGAAGCTGTGATGAATCACACCAGTGCCAGACTACCAAACAGTGACCATCACTTTACTAGGGGTAAGTTTTCGTTTAGGGCATTGTTTAGGTGCTGAACCAGGATCCAACCAACTTGCTGAGCGCTTGCGGTTATCAAACAGAATCCATTTTCCATCGCAGGTAACAATGCGTTTCAAAATTCCTTCATTTGTGTGTCTGTTGAGCAGTGGAAGGCACGTCTCGACGCGTACTTCGCGCTGGCGATCATTGAGTTCGTGGGGCACCCATTTGTCAGGATTTTTTTACCTTGCCAATTTAAGGCAAATGGACCAATATTGTTTTGATGCTAACGTCGAAAGCTGCTGCTAATTCAGCCGTAGATTGTGTATCATCAGCTTCCACAATCGCCTTTAATTCGTCATTGTCGACCAAAGTCTTCGGACGACCGCGAGGTTCATTTTTCAGGTCGAAATTCCCAGAACGGAAGCGAGCAAACCAATAACAGGTGGTGCGTTGATTTGTAGTGTTAGCTCCGTAAACGTCGTTGATATTGCGTGCCGCTTGTGCCGCGTTACTGCCACGACGGTACTCATATTCCATAATTACTCGAATTTTTAACGTATCCATGATGACACAAAAGATTTAAATGCGATGAAAATGTAACACTAATCAATAAACAAATAACTACTTTTGGAAAAAGTTTCCATGTTTTTAAAATAAAATTAATTTGAAATTAGAATTCTTAGCCAAACAAAAATTATTTTGATTTGAAATGGCCAGTACTGCAGAACGGCAATTTCATAGGTAAAGACCTATTATAATTAAGTTATAAGGAAAACTATCAGAGGTAAGTAGGCTTTAAAAATTAACGTTTAATGGTCAATTAACTTATAAAATTAAGCTTTAAAGTGCTATATTTTATTAGAGTCACGTGTCCCCACCCCCAGTCAAATAAATGGTTTTTTGGATATGTGAAAAAATTAATGATATAGTATATATAATGTTGTCAAATTGAAAGCTATCCGAGGTAAGTAGTCTTTACCAGTTAACGAGTCAAGCCAACCGTACTAATATGATAAAAATAATGATGAAGATAAGACGAAGTGTTTTTTGTTTGATTGTTTGTTTGTATAAATACGCTAATCTCTAAAACTATTAGTCGGATTCGATAAATTATTTTAGTATAAGATACCCAGATACATGAGAAATAGTATAGGCTATCTAGCATTAGGCTACGCTTCCAAGCTAGCTTTAAATATAGATTTTTGTTAAGTCGGAATAATCAGCGCACCCGAACTGCTTTATCCGCGTGCGATGGCGTAATGGTCTGTGATACGTAAGTACAATATTCTACAATAATATAGTACACTATATGTCTATCTCTTATACATATGCCACAATACAGTACTTTCTGTTTTTTTTTTTATTGAATATTGAAAAGTGATTTATGATTGTTATTATTAAGTATGGCATATTAATTCTTAAGAACAAAGGTTACTTCATCATCAAAACAATTTTATGAATATATACTTTACCATTTATAACATATTACTTGGACGCATAATTTGGGAGATAATATAAAATTAAAAGTATTCAACATTCGGTTCGGATCTATGACTATAGGTCATAGGTTAATACGAGTCGTGTGAATTGCGATGCATAACCCTGTCTGCCCGATAAAAATATTATCTATAGTGTAATATTATAAATCATCAATCAGCGGTTTCTTTTAAATTATACGTGAGTAAAAATAAAATAAACTGTGGGGCACAGCTAGTCAATTTATAAAATTCATATGGAGAAGTAATTTCGTACAAATTCCACCCCTCTCTAAAGGATGATTCGTCTTATACCAGGCCGGGCGCCAGCCGGAACACGGTGTAGTATACTTATGTATGAAGTAATTCATGCACCCGATATGATAAAAGCATTCTTAAGTCTGCATATTGTGTTGAGCAATTACGGAACCCTACACTGTGTGTAGCCCAACACGCACTTGGTAATTATTTTTTCAAGAATTATACTTTAAAATTTAAACTGTAGGTGTTCATGCATGTACACAATATAACTAAAAAAAAATATATGTTTAGCGGCTACCGTGGTATGAATTAAGGAAGGAAGGTAAACTAAATGAAATGTAATAATGAACAAAGCAGATTTGAGAAAAAAACAGACAGAAATGTCCTAACTACTGTGGACCTGCATTTTAGCTATGTGTGTTTGACAACCTCAAGACAACCTGATTTACCATTATCGTCACAACTTATTTCATATGTTAATTTAACTACTGAAATATATCCTACAACATGATCAGATAACATAGCTATGAATAAAAATAAAAATGTTTAAATCAGATAATTTGTTTTCGTGTGAACAGACAGACAGAGAGACGTTGAGTTTTATAATATGCATAGATTATTTCATTTGATTAGGTATTAGATTATTAGTATATTTTATCATTATATATAAGTTTTTAAATTTTACGTGTAAAATTTAACACGTGTAGGGGAAGTAAAGTGGGAATGATTTTTTTTCACTTCTATCACATCGTGTGGAGTGTCGTTGGATAGATCGTTCAAAAATATTGGGTCTTTGAAACCAGTTCATCGATTCAGCGATCCGTTTGCAAAATATTAAGCTTTAAAGCTTTATAATTTTTGTTGGAGTCAAGTGGTCCCTCCCATACCAAATAAATGGTTATTTTTGGACATGTGAAAAAAATCATACTAGTATAGTATATATAATAAAGTTAAAAGAAAAACTATCAGATGTAAGTGCAAATTGACGACTAATAGTCAATCAACTTATAAAATATATTTGGAGAAAGAATTTTGTACAAATTCTTTTAAAAATAAGTTAAAGACCCCTCTATAAAGGATGATTCACGTTATATAAGGCCGGGCGCCGGCCGTGACACGGTTAAATATCTAATAGTATACTTTTTCATAAAGTAAGTCATGCTACACTGGGCCGGGGTCGTGCCCCTCCCGAGGCACGGATGCGTCCCGGTGTAGCATGAATCACTTCATACAAAAGTATAGATATTTGACCGTGTCACGGCCTGTGCCCGGCCCTGCTCCTGCCCATTGTAACATACCATCCTTAAGTCTGCATCTTGTGACGGGCAACTACGGAACCCTACACTGCGCGTGGCCTGACACGCACTTGACAAATTTATTTACATATCTATTTTATCATTTGTTATTAGGCCCTTTGGAAAAGTGCAATGAGATATAATCTAGTTCTTTCTTCGGGTATAATACTATATTAATAGAAAAACTACATTTAAACTGGCTCAGTAATATTCAATTGATAGGCGTAAACGGCTAAAACGAGATATTTACGATTTACAGATACAGATTATGCCGTACGCGTTCTCCGAAACCCTTCAATTTGTGACAAAGTTTCTGTTCCAAATTGCTTGTCTTGGAAAATACTTTGTGATACAACGACCCGACTCCAAGACTCTATTCGGAGAGACACTAAGAGAAAGAAATCACACGAATTAAAAGACAAAATATAAAAATATCCTGAATGTAAACGTACGTAGCAAGCTTTGTTTAATCAATAAACTTTGAGTACAGAACCGATAAGATTTTATTATGAAAATCTATTTAAGTATTGCGATTGTTGTCTAAAATATATCCATTAAATTGTTTTGGTTTGTTACGCTAGTTACACATTTAATAAAAACATGTTTATATTACCAGCTGACGTCAATAAAAAGGTTGTTTTTATGGTATTCTTTTTTTACAAGTCTTTTAGTGCTGTGGATATGTAACTGTAGTGGTACAATGTACCAAAATAAAATACAATATGTGAAATTTACCTATTCAATAGGTACGGTTTACCCACACTGTAGACGTATTAACCTGGACAGCAGAAATATCTACCTAATTGATACTTTTCTGTTCTTTTTGAGGACACAGGTATGCAGTCGTGCAAGCACTGCTGCTTTGCTTCAGAAATAAGTGGGACGGTGATCTTTCTGCATTTGAAACTTGCACAGGCCCCAACAGTCTTAAAAACCCATCACATCGGAATAGACGATTTCTATTCCCCATACATTTAAGTCTCAATTATAATTATTCCACTTGAGTATCACTAAATGGATTCAGGAGAGAAGACAAATTTTATAAATACCCAGAACGAGATCGACAGAAAACATGACAATTTCCGGTGATGTATCGCATGTCAGTAACACGAGGTCTCTTGATGGATTTTTCGCTCAATGATATTGTGTGGAGTATTTTGATAAGTGAAAAGTTAAATTTGTAACTCATTCTAGCCAGCAGCATCGCGTAAGTTATAAAAGTCCCAAATATTGCTTACTACCAAAGTAGTTTTGTCTGTTCATTTAATTATTATTATTTTTTTCATTTTTCATTATAGATATCCTTTATAAAGAGTACAAGATCACAAATATGATTGTTTTTTGTATACCTATCTGTTTGTCTGTCTGTTTGTATATTGAACTAAAAAATACCTTCACCGATTTTTATGAAATTTTGTATACGGAAAGTATAAGTCATTCCATGGTTATAAGAATAATCAATAATACTACTTGTTAATAGTACTTTTAGAAACTGTAAAGAAAGAAACATATACAGAAATCGCTTTCTTACGGCTGTTGAAGTAAAGAATCATCATTTACGAGCTGAAGGAAACAATCTTAGTACGGACACAATAAAGCGGCATCTGACTGAGGCAAATTTAAAGCATTAAAACCTGCAAATGGCCCAAAACTAGAAAGACATCACAGAAACTTAAGGTTGAGTTATGGTAGAGAACACGAGAATTGGACTCTGAATGACTGGTCAAGAGTTATGTTTTCAGATGAGTCTAGATTCTGTTTATATTAGCACGACGGGAGGAAAAGAGTGTAAAGAAGACCGGGAGAGCGCTATAACCAAGCCTTTATAGAAGTGTACGTCAGAGTAATCCGCCGCCAATCACGTTACGTGAAATCAAAGAAGCTTAGAGGAATGGCAGAATATTCCGCAGCATCACCTCAAAAACCTAGTAGAAAGTATGCCAAATCGCATAACAGCAGTATTGCGAGCTCGCGGAGGCAACACAAAGTAATAAAATGCTTGAAAACGGCACATCTGTAACCAATCTACATTTACGAAAATACTGGAAAATCTATGCATTTTTATTTATTGAACATTTAGTAAAGATAAAAAGTTTGAATTCATTTTTTTTTTCATTTAAACACATTGAAATATTGTTTAATTTAGTCTTTATTTCATGAAGCTAGGTCAGGTGCCTTTGAAGATATTAAAGATTTTCTATCCGACCCTTTTCTTTGCGGTCCAGTTTAATATTACTACTGGCTCTGTCTGAAATTACCTACTTATTACTTCAAAGGCTTTACAGTATCGTATTGCAAAACAGCATGCTCACGATAAATGTATTTTATACTAATAATAGGTCTTTACCTATGAAATTGCCGTTCTGCAGTACTGGCCATTTCAAATCAAAATAATTTTTGTTTGGCTAAGAATTCTAATTTCAAATTAATTTTATTTTAAAAACATGGAATTCTTTTTACAAAAGTAGTCATTTGTTTATTGATTAGTGTTACATTTTCATCTTTTCATTTCAATCTTTTTTGTCATCATGGATACGTTAAAAATTCGAGTAATTATGGAATATGAGTACCGTCGTGGCAGTAACGCGGCACTAGCGGCACGCAATATCAACGACGTTTACGGAGCTAACACTAAAAACCAACGCACCACCTGTTATTGGTTTGCTCGCTTCCGTTCTGGGAATTTCGACCTGAAAAATGAACCTCGCGGTCGTCCGAAGACTTTGGTCGACAATGACGAATTAAAGGCGATTGTGGAAGCTGATGATACACAATCTACGGCTCAATTAGCAGCAGCTTTCGACGTTAGCGTCAAAACAATATTGGTTCATTTGCGTCAAATTGGCAAGGTAAAAAAGCTTGACAAATGGGTGCCCCACGAACTCAATGATCGCCAGCGCGAAGTACGCGTCGAGACGTGCCTTGCACCGCTCAACAGTCACACAAATGAAGGAATTTTGAACCGCATTGTTACCTGCGATGAAAAATTTATTCTGTTTGATAACCGCAAGCGCTCAGCAAGTTGGTTGGATCCTGGTTCAGCACCTAAACAATGCCCTAAACGAAAACTTACCCCTAGAAAAGTGATGCTCACTGTTTGGTGGTCTAGCGCCGGTGTGATTCATCACAGCTTCTTAACAAACGGGGTGAGCATTACTGCAGATGTGTACTGTGAAGAACTGAACACAATGATGGAGAGGCTGGCACATCTCCAACCAGCATTGGTCAATCGCTCGTCTCCGCTGCTCCTGCACGACAACGCGTGACCTCATACTGCACAACAGACGGTCTCCAAGTTGCAAGAACTGGGGTTGGAAGTTCTCCGTCATCCGCCCTAGTTACCAGACCTTGCGCCTACAGACTACTACTTTTTCCAGAATTTGGATAACTCCTTGGCGGGAAAAAAAAATCAATACCCGAGAGGCAGTACAAAATGCCTTTGAAGAATTTGTTGCCTCCCGTCCAGCTGATTTCTTTAAGAAGGGCATCAATAAACTGCCACTGCGCTGGCAAAGATGTATTTTTTGCATGGGTGATTACTTCGATTAATACAAATAAAAAATACATGAAAAAACATCGTTCAAATTTTTTCATACAAAACGGTAATTTCATAGGTAAAGACATAATATTAATTCACTATTATCATCACTGCCTAATTCCTAAGCTACTGAACGAAAAAAAAAAACAATATAACCTGGCTAGGAAACATAACATCTAAAAAAGTATTAAAAATAAAAATACGGATTTACAAAAAAATTTAATGTTACTAACTTAACGAGTGAGACAAGCTGCTCGTGATTTAGAAATTTATTAAGATGATTTGATGTATAGAGAGTATTTCAATTTATTTCATTAGTTTGCAAGTCGATGTTGCTAGATAAAACGTGGCGTTAAGCGGTTTTTTTTAACTCGTATTTGTAATAATTACACAGCGACAAGACGCCTTATTTCAATTAAACGATGTGTTCATACTACACAATATAGATTTGTATAATAATGTAATAATAATTATATCAGCTTGTTAGTGTCCCCGAGGGAAGGCAAGGGCTTAACCACAACACCAGCTTGCGACATCTTGGCGATTCCAAATATCAAGAAATCCACAGTTCACATCTCACATACGATGAGTAACAAGAACATTTTGTCACGTGGACAATTAAATAGTTATAACAGAAAATAAATATTTAATGGTTAAGGAATGAAAATTCAAAATAGATTAATAAGTGTATTCCGAAGGCATTAACATTAAGTGAGATATAAAAACAGAGTACCTTTTTATAGTCTAGTAATAATAGCAAAACCTTCACTAGTAAGAAATAGTCCACGTCCGTCGTGAGAAGCTAGTGTTTAACTAGAAGTCCATTCTGTTCCAATTTTTATAACTACATCCTCAAGCCAGCATGAATGAATGCGTCCGCCAGGTTTTCCATTCGTTTCATAATTTCGATTAAAAGGTTTCAACTCCTTCGAATACCGGTTATAATTCGAGAGGTCTCTTGTTGTAACAAAATAAGTTTTATAGACTCCAGATAAATATGTGCGAGTCGAAACAATAAATAGAATAGTAGATATAAATAAACTTATACAAATCTAATTTAAGATTGTACGTTGTTCTTTAGAGGTCCATCTGCCTCCATAAGTCCCCCCGTCAATTATTTTCGTGTCCTTCTATATTTTAAATTTAAAAGATTCTTCAGCCAAAATTACAATATTAGTATACGACCTGCTTATTATATATATATATGTACGAACGTAAAAGAAGTTTGTTATACAATATTTAAAATAATAAATTACCTAAAGAACTAAAGATACCTTCGGGAGGCAACCGAAAACACAATAAATTAATTAATGAGGAATCAAATAAGGTGAAATAAATATAATTATATAATTAAGAGATAAAAAATGATTGATAAAACAATTATTACAATTTCTCAAGCGTTGAGGTTTCCTCACGATGTTTTTCTTCACTGTGGGTGGATAGTGTTGTAAATTTAAGCGAGTTATATGTTTAATACAATTGTATTTGGGGTATTTCAGTTTAAAACCGGCTGCATAGCATGGCCTTCGTGAGGTGATTGGAATTTGCGAGCAGTTAATCTACTTTGTTGACTAGGTTTTTTTTTCCGGTGAAATTATGTCACGGGAGCAATATATTCATCACACATGGTAGCGCAAGCCAATGCCATTGAGTTTTTTTATATGAAAACTCGTTTTAGTAACCGCTTATCTTAAAAAAGCTGCTATTCAAGGCTTATGTGACAGCTTTTCAATGTGAATAAAAGCGAAGCAGTACAGCAGTCGTTTAAGTCTAGGTCGTGACCATAATTTAAATGGCAAAAAACAATTCTAATGACGCTATGCCATACTATCCCATTAAGGGTCGGGTAAGACGTATTATGATTTAAAAAAAATGAAATTAATAAACAAACAGTTATTTCCCTTTAAAACATCGCTACAATACACTTTAAGACGATTATAGATATAATATAACACCTGTTATATAAATTCATACTTTTTGTACCGGTTACAAAGTAAAAATAGTTGAGAACCCGGCACAATTTAATGTCCCAGTCAAAAACCTTAAATCCAAAATGACCGCTTAAAATTTCAAACGCATACAATATCGGAACCATTAAGATTAGATATGGTAAGTTAGAAATATTCATTGATAATGAAAAATCAAGATGGCAGATGTAAGTTTAATTAGATTAGTCCGGTACAAAATTGGTATGTAAACGTCATTAAAGTCCTTCGTTGCAAATAAAAATTCAGTTCTTTGATGACGGATGATGAATCAACGACTACACTGCCGGAATGGTATATCCGTTAATTAAAAAAAAAAGTGTGTGTGCGATTCACACACGATAGAAATGAGACTTCATTTTAAAATATATTTTATATTTTATTTAAACAGTGTGCAATATACATACACACCGACATTTGCTCTCTCGCTCTGGCGCACACAAAGAGGAGAGACCGATAATGTGCGTTAAACCTTTAACGTTTAACGCGTTTGAAGTCGCATAAGAAGTTTCACTTCAAAAACTTTTTATCGCAAAACTCTAACGTGTTTTAAGTGAAAATGACCCCAGCCTTAGGATCAACGTTAGCTTTTTTCATTACTATTCGCGGTCAAAGAAGGGGCATTAAACGGAATTATTTCACCTTCTATATATTCTACGAAAATCCAGCTAAATCCTTTGGGAAAATTAGGTACGTTTTATTTTTTTTCATTTGTTTTTGGCGAAACCGTATTTGGATTAAATTGTTGAGTGGATAATTAATTTGTCAAATATCTCTATTTGTCCTATAACACATTATTATTGGTTATAATATGAACATTGAATTGTACTTTTTTTAATCCTTACTATTTATTATGTTATCTTCTGACCGCAATTCCATCTGACTTTACGTTATATTAAACCATGGTAACATGGTAACCATAATATCGAGATTGTCTCTCAGATTCATTCACACAAATCTTAGGGTGAAATCTATAGAGCGCACTCAGACTTATCTCAACCTTAAGTACGAAATTAAAATTTATAGTCGCAAGCTTACCATTCGCACAGCATTACCTGACTAAATTTCCAGTGGCTTAAAGTCATCGAATTGGACGGCTTACGTAAAACATGGGTATTAAACAAGAAAAAAAACAATATGGCATAATAGTGAAATAGTGAATTAACAGTTACTTTCTATACTATTAAATTATCTATATCTCATTGGCTTTATACTACATATAAATGTTAGTTTTTATTAAGTTGCTTCTTTGTTTTGTTGTTTGTTTTTAACTTGGTTGTCTCGTCTGTAGTCTTTTCGAAAGCCTTTCAAAGACAGATAAACAGTTAAAAGTTAGATAACTGAAGAAATTGTGGCAAAACCTCAATGCCAAGGCATGTAATGTTAAAATAGTGGAACATGAAGTTGGCCTAAACCAACACCAATGGCTTCTATACAATAATAGGTTTTATCAATAATACTCTAATAAATACCTACAATTGATATACCTATAGACAATGACATAATAGCCAGTAAGTGATACTATATTCAGACTTCTAAGGATATCTTAGACTCAAATAATGTTTATAAAAAATAAAGGGAAAAGTTTTAGAAGTCCCCGGTGATGTGATACTTTATTCAGCATAAAAATATCGAGATCACATAGCAAAGGTGGTAATAATAAGGTGTTTACTGAATATATTACCAGTTTTGTTTATGCAATACACCCTAAGACATAAATTACCTAAGGGTGGAGCCTAATTCACAGCGGGATTACTAAAATAAATTCGCTAGATAGTAACTATATTCTGAGTGCGGTGATCGCCGATAAATTAATGTACATCGACAGATACTACCATCATACCTATTTGAAAAGTCTATGATGTGTGTTCAATAATTTCGTGACCCTGAAAAACTTCACAAAAGGATTAACGGTTTGAAATACAGGAATTTATTTTTGTATAATCTGTAGCACGTCAAAGTGATGAGGCTATGCCTCATAGTAAGCAAAGTACAATAGGAAAACAACGGTGACCATAAAGGGATCGACAATCCATCGCTGGTCCTCGCTGTCATGCCAGCCTGTAAGCCTCTCGTCGGTAGTTGGTAGTTGAATATATTAGTTCATCAAAAAACACGACAAACCAAAATAAAATCATTGTTACTGGTTCATCACCATGTGCTTGATCCAGTCACATAAAATTATCGTGTACTACCACTCAGCTAATCTATTGTTGTAGTTGAAATATTTGTCAAAGATAAAGAGAGAGAGACGTCAGAATAGACTATCGAAGCCACCAGGATTTTCCTTGATATCTTAATTACGGAATCATAGATCTTGTGGGCGTAATCTGGGTTAAGTGCAAAGCATAGTAGAGATGTATACGGTCTGACAATCCAAATGAGCATGATGTTTGTTTATTTGGGATTGCCCCAGTGGCCTCCAACCTCCCCTATAGCTTCAGCCAAAATAATCTTCTGTTTGGGTTCGGACTTAGTAGGTGGTCTCGAACAATCTTAGGATCCAATATTAATGGATGTCTTCGCGATACGAGGGCTCGAGCTAGAACCATCCTTCAAGCTCGTCGTTGTCTGCGTATGTGGTTGCGTGGATAACAGAGCACACCTATTGCGAGCGCGCGGAGTCATATCTACTTTCTTTCCATTTTATTTTATCTACGCCGCAATTTTGAATACCTGTCAGGATATGTTATATCGTTGCTATGAGACATGATTTCTTTTTAAATAGTGACATAGACACGATTCTCTGACATATTTAAATTTAGGGATACAAGTATATTAAATGTTTAATTAGGTATTTTATAAGTTTAGATACACAAATATGCTAACGCGTTCGATTTATAGGTTGTTAAACATTAAAATCGGGCAAATCTCGGCGTCCATCAATAAGGCCAATTATTACGCGTGGGATACTAGCCTAGCCGGGATTGGCGGAATTTAAAAATATTAAACGTGATTAAGCAAATTATACGATATGATACCGAAATGTGTGGCATCGAAGCAGGTTTCTCGTCTATCGCTGTTTTTCTCAATGTCGTCAAGCCTGACTGGATGGCTACCGTCATGCTTATGATAGATTGCCTGGAATAGTGATCCGCTTATGTGCGTCGTGTTTCGGCATCAGTCGGTTTCTATATACACAGGCCGGCTATGATAGTGTCGATGGGCGATGGATTGTTTTTGATCTCTTCTCGGCTTTCATATGCAGCTGCTAATGCTATGAAGTATGCTGCAGTATACGCAGTATTCAGCGACACGTTAATCCACGAATATTCTGATATTGTCCTATCATTTTTATATGGTTTCATCACAATATTTTTTCATACAATGCTAAGATATGATTCAAACTCCTATCAGAAACCAATCCTAGCACTCTACCATGAAGCTATCATTACTAATATATAAGTAATTAGCAGTGACTATATCGTTACATTAGCGATTTTTTTTTTAATACAGTTCCTACTGACTTTCTGCCAGGTCTTCTTGGCAAGGCGATTTTTCGAATCAATAAATTAGCTATCATAAGTGCGTTATATAGGTCTAATTAAATAAAGAATAATGTCTATCCTTCCATTCCTTCAAGTTTTTTGTAAACAATCGCTCGCAGTGACGCCGCACCTCAAGTAGGATAAAGTTCAACGTATCAGCATCAGTTGCTGTCGACATAAGACGTAAGCCTTCCCAAGATATACGCTCGCTCAACCCTCTCTGTTTGCATACGTTTGTGGATAAGGGAAATAAAAGGGTATTCAAACGTTGAAATGTTTACTAACATAAGTTACGATCTGATTGATAAATTCACTATTTTTGAAATAGGCTAGAATCTACTACAAACATCGAGTACGTTTTTATTCGTAGATTATGAAAATACATCACGGATTTAGCACACATTCAAAGCTTATCTGTCCGATCACGTAAGCAAACAAACAATGATTAAAAATATAAATGTATTATTATAACGCATGACTTGAAAACGAATCTGAATATAGTTTTAGATAAATATATGACTAAATCAGTTAGTTTTAGGCTATAGCGTAGAACTTTTTTCATTAATTTCAGTTCTCAAACTCAAGCAGATAGCGAGTTTTTTAATACCTATTTTTTTATAATAGTAAAATTAATAATTATGAAATGTCCATTTTATTCCAAGTACTTATGAGTAAAGGCATGAACAAAATTTGTTTTTGTTATTCTCAGATAATATTTTTATTTTTTATCTGATTTTAAAAAAATGAAATAAAGTAATATTATTTTTTCCACATTATTGAAAACAATCACCAAATTTTCACAGATACTTCCTGTTATACTCAGGATTTTTTTTTCAAGTTTTTGATTTGGTGGAGCAGTGTGCACAAAAAACACGGATTTTTTAAGATAAATTTGTGTTTAACTGTAGTAAATATTATTTTCATAGTAAATTATTTTATTTCAAGAAATTTTAACATTCAGTTAATAGAAAAAAAAATTAAACTTTAACTGCAGCATTACTAATCAAATGAAAAAGTATGCTAAAAGAATGAAATCTAATTATTGTTCGTCGCTATCATCATTTATAATTTATAACAACACAGTGTCTTTTATTATTAAAAATAATTAAAAAGTATTTAGGTATTCTTAAACGATTTCGATGAATCTTTGTACACGGGAAGTATAATATAATTCCGCAAATGATAAGCTTATAGAGTTGTCAATAATACATAAAAGAATATCGGGCACATCTTATAAAATATGATATTGTATCTTCTTTAAAAATCAATATGTTTGGTTACAATATCCAGATGCCACTGCAGGACTTCTCCTGCTAAATATCTCGTACAATATAGACTGACTAAGTCTGTTTCTATAAACATTTAATCAGCCGTAAAGTTATCAATACACAATTTATTCTCTTTATGTTGATTGGATCACGTCGACTGAGAATATTTGGTAGTTTATAAAATGTTGTAAAACTTTTGTTGATAATTATATTCTAAGATAAATTAGATAATGGCATCGCAAAGAACCAACATTAACTTTTTCCAAAAACGAGATATTAACAATTTAAAATTAACCTATTATATAAAAATATTGACAAAATAAAAAAGTTAGAATTTAATAATTTTATTTTTTATAATCTCAGTTCGAGTTGCTGTTTATATAATCGATAATTTAAAAAAAATATTTAAAGAGAAATGAGAAAAAAAAACATTGCACGAAGACGACCTGAAAAATCGTATTGTCTCTGTATTGTACATGAGAATTATTGTATTTGTATAGTATAATTAAGTTAGTATAGTGTAATTCTCTGTATTGTACTTAGAACTTAGGCACAATATAGAACACTATGTGAATAAATACAGTTTTAGTAATTAGCATTCAATTGTATAAATTAAAGTTAGAAGTTCAATCATTCAAACTTAGCTTTAATCATTTGTGGCATATTATAATAGCGTCATCAAATTTCGAGGTAAAGTTTAATGAAGTTAATATTTTCTTTGCGACACATAGTCCTGGGGAATGATACACAAGCAATGTTTACTTTTAATAAGTATTAAGAAGCTTGGCAAAATAAGTGTATACTTAAAATTTTAACGGCCTTAAAATGGGAATCTATAGACAGACGAAGTAATTATCCCGGTTTGTAAACAGTACTGCAAATACCCTAAAAAAATTAATACCTAATGGTTGTTTTTAAAACGATGCAATGAATATTAAATTTTTCATGATGATACAATATATTATAATTTTAATCGTTATCTTCAATCTATTATTTGACCGTTTATTACTAAATAATATTTTATAGTATTTCACAGACAAACAATTACTTTTAATTTGTATTTTTACTTATTATTTTTCTTTAAATATGGCTTTTCTTGTTATGATTATTTGCCGCTTTTATAGACTGAAGTGTAATATGATGAAACGATTGATGATAATGCTGTAAATTAATTTTACTGACTTTTATTTCTTTTAAATATGTAAAAATAAATTTACACTGCATAAATAAACGTTATATTATAAATAATAATGTCTATGTTAATTTGTAAAACGTTAAATTACTTCTACAGAATAAAAATTAAAGTTTCGCTTTCGGGGCGCTTAAATGGTTGTCTTTTTTTTTCTTTATATATTTTATAACAGCTCGGTAGTAGTAGCTATTTTATCCCGTATTTATCTTTTACTCATATTATTGAAAATTCATATAGCCTGTGAATTGAGAAGTGACATATACGAGAAATTCCCGTGTACAAAAGTTCATGAAAATCGATTAAGAATTAACTAAAAACATTTTTACAATTTCTAAAATATTATTGTAAATTCTTATAGCCTAGAACCTATGACCAATAACATAAGCTTTCCGAGTACAAGAATCATAAGAATCGTTCAAAGCCCTTTTTTGAGTTAAATTTAGACATGAAATCAACAAAGAATTAAAAAGACGGAGATTAGTATATTGTTATTAAAATGCCAACGGTTACCATGCCAACGCTTACCATAGCAAAGGTTAACATAATAACAGTTACCAAATAGATAAATAAAATTAATAATAATATATACATAATAAAACAATAGTAAAAAAAACAAGGTTTCTTAGATTACCTATTCAATCAAACATGACAAATTTAATCCCTTAATTTAATTGAAGAATTAAAAAAAAACAGGATTTTTCAATTGGTGATTATTATATCTTCATGATTATAAGAAAATAGTTATACGCAAATTATTTTTATCAAACAAAGTTTCAACCCCTATTTATACATCCTTTATTTTCATATATGCTGATACACATGTTTCATTATTTTTATTAAAAGGTCCTAAGTATACAATTTCACGTCAAAAGACAACGTTTTCACCACATACAAACTTTCAACCCCCATTTTTTCACCCTTAGAGGGTGAATTTCTCAAAATACGTTCTTAGTGAGCGTTTACATCATGAAAGGAGTAACTATGCTAAATTTCAAGTTAATCGAACCTATAGTTTTGGAGGATCTCGTGATGAGTGGTATTTCACTTTTATATAAATATATAGATTCAGCCCCTGTACTATACCGCGGGCAGCCAGCGGGACAACCGTTCCTACGGGTCTTTCTGACCGCCGGGTCAATGCAGTTCTCTCAGGCAATGAAACATTGGAGAATCCCACCAGCACCCGAGCCAAGCCAAAAGTCACTAGTTAATTGGATCTGCATAGGTTGATCCTGTGGGCCAAAAAACCCTACCACCTCGCTATCGCCATTACCTCGTCCGTTGCTTAGCAGGGTGCATCACGTGCAGGTGATGTTGGCTTGGGTGTCTCAGTGCTATAAACGTATTTTGACACTCCTTACACCCCTAACTTCACCCAAACTTCACCCCAAGCACTGAGTAAACCATAAGAGGTATATCAGGTATATCAAATTAACGTACTATCATCATCATCATTTCAGCCGAAAGACGTCCACTGCTGGACATAGGCCTCCCCCAAAGGTCGCCACAACGACCGGTCCTGTGCTGCCCGCATCCAGCGGCTTCCCGCAACCTTTACCAGGTCGTCGGACCACCTTGTGGCAGGTCTGCCCACGCTACGTCTTCCGGTACGTGGCCGCTCCTCGAGAACTCTTTGACCCCATCGGCCATCTGTTCTACTAGCTACGTGGCCCGCCCACTGCCACTTAAGTGTAGCTATTCTTCGAGCTATGTCGGTGACTTTGGTTCTCCTGCGGATCTCGCATTCTGATTCGGTCACGCAGATAAACGCAGAGAACGTACTATATAACTGTAGATCTTAAAAAGACTTACAAAAAAGTCAGGTATATCATATATCTATCTTCTAAAATTCACTTAATATAAGCATTTTCGTTTTCCTCTTTTGAGCAGGGGCAGCATGATTCGCACGTGCGCTCGTGCTACGGCATTCTGTAGTCTACGCGAGTGGAGCCGCGGGCACAGCTATTTTGTAATATTGTAATTGAAGGCTAACTTTATAATGTTGTAGACAGGCGGGATAAAAATTTTGATTTTATTTTTGTTTTGTTACGAAAGAAGATAACTTCTTTAGAGCGTACGTACGTGTTACACGCTTTTTTCTATGTAAGCTGTGTCTGTGTTCATTATAGTTTAATTTAATTTTAATTTTGTTTAAACGTCTTATAGTACTATTGAAGTCTTAGATTGGACTCAGTTACTTTGTAAAATTTATTTTTGTTTCTTCTCGATGACAAGGAAGATGATTTCCGAGGTTGGTGTTAAATTTTATGTACTTGATTGCTTCCCAAACTTGATATTAAATGGAGTATTTTAATTGTGTTTGATCATTATATTTTTTATTTCAATGTTCGTCTGAAGAACCAACATGCTCGACAACATGATAAGCATTAAACCACAAACCACAATTGATGAAGCAGACGGTGCAAAAGTAACTTCGATTAATAATTCATTGTGTTTTCGTATAAAACGGATCGAAGTTAAATTGTACGCGAGGGAAATCATTCCCAAAGATATTACATAAATGTGTTTTGTGAAGATCCGTTCGCTCTTTTGGCCTGGGCTTTTTGTTTCGAGAGTTTCTGTTAAAGTTGTTGTGGTCCGAAATAAATTATTCTGATATCTTTTTTGTTTTACCTCTGCGGCTGAATTTTGCTAAATAAAACCAGAAAGTGGATTAAAATTGTCTGAAAACTAAGTGGTTATTTCGCCGTGACTTACTATGTAAATCTTACTATAGTAAAAGTTCATAAAATCAACAGTGGCTTTACAGGATAATCCAAGGAAGGTGCTTTGTAAATTGTGTTGGACTGTGTTGCCCCCTCCAAATATCTATGCTCTGCGCTCAGAGGAGCTAGCCGCAGGTTCCGAACAACCATGGCCTGTTTGGAGAATTGTAAACTGTTTTTGTGCTCAAAGAGTAACTTTAAGCGTGAACAACTTGAAATCATTTCAATATTTTATGATAGTATTTATAAAAACAAGGTTTTGACAGTTTTGAAGTATGACCCGACTAATTCAAAAGTAGTCTTATAAATATACGCACAATATATATATATATATATGTAGGCACTCTCAAATTTGTATAGACCATTTAATATTTAATATTTTTTATGGATTAACCTTTGGAAACAATTTTATCTGATTTTAAATGACGATGTGGCCCACGATAGTAATACGCTAAACTTAGTAGTGGAACTGGCCTTCAAGTGAAGATGTTGGTACACTTCTATGGTGCTTGGCGATAGATTTCTAATCTGCTATTAAAATTGCTAAAATTAAATTGAGGGTGGTAGCTAACCAGACGAGATTTAGAATCTTCGAAAGCGATGTGGTCACCGAATGGTTAGAATAGTAAATTATAAATCAGATATTATAAGAGCGGTAGGGCCCAAAAAAATTTCTTTGGAGATTTCTCTCTACTTGTGACAGCCCGACTGGTGGAATACGTCCACCTTACAGAAGATCGCAGCCAAATAACCTTGTGTTGTGTTCCTGCGGTGAGTAGGGTCTCCAGAGCTCCTTGGGGAAAGGGGTTTTAAGGTCGGCAACGCGCTAATGATACCTATGGTATTACAAGCGTCCGTAAGCTGCGGTAGTATCAGACGGGCCGTTTGTTTGCCACCTTTACAATGTATAAAAAAGGTTTGGGCAATTTGACCTAAATATACAAATTTAAATTGAATTACTGACGCCATCGGTCGATGGTAAAGTAAACATCGTAAATAATCCTAAACGCCGTGAATAATATACTTGCAGTTTCATATTACATACAAAACACAGCAGTATCTATAGAATTTGAGTTTTTAAAGAATCATACAAACCAATGCATCGTTGATTGACGTGATGATTAAGCCAATGGCTTTAGAAATAAGTCTTTGCCCAGTAGTGGGTCAATTACAAACTGACACATGTCTAAATTATTTGTCCACATATGGATTATGACATCCAATATTTTCACTATAAATTCCTGTGTTGTGTTAATTTACAAAAAATCTTATAAAATCATACCGGAATTTCAGCATGTATTTAGTATTATGTATATTGTATTTATTTTGTTTTATGTATTGTCGTTGACGTTCTGAAGACAGGTTAGGTCAAGAGTACTCTAAACCGACGAGCATTCATGAAAAGATTGATGTACGTTGAAGAAGCAAAAGATGTATGGCAGGATCGTAGCAAGTGGTGGAAGGATGTGATCTCTGCCTACCTCGTTGGGAAAGACGCGTGATTTATGTATATATTAGGTTTTTACCTATGAAATTGCCGTTTTGTATGAAAAAAATTAAACGATGTTTTTTCGTGTATTTTTTATTTGTATTAATCGAAGTAATCACCCATGCCATCAATGCATCTTTGCCAGCGCAGTGGCAGTTTATTGATGCCCTTCTTAAAGAAATCAGCTGGACGGGAGGCAACAAATTCTTCAAAGGCATTTTGTACTGCCTCTCGGGTATTGAATTTTTTTCCCGCCAAGGAGTTATCCAAATTCTGGAAAAAGTAGTAGTCTGTAGGCGCAAGGTCTGGTGAGTAGGGTGAATGACGGAGAACTTCCAACCCCAGTTCTTGCAACTTGGAGACCGTCTGTTGTGCAGTATGAGGTCGCGCGTTGTCGTACAGGAGCAGCAGAGACGAGCGATTGACCAATGCTGGTTGGAGATGTGCCAGCTTCTCCATCATTGTGTTCAGTTCTTCACAGTACACATATGCAGTAATGCTCACCCCGTTTGTTAAGAAGCTGTGATGAATCACACCGGCGCTAGACCACCAAACAGTGACCATCACTTTTCTAGGGGTAAGTTTTCGCTTAGGGCTTTGTTTAGGTGCTGAACCAAGATCCAACCAACTTGCTGAGCGCTTGCGGTTATCAAACAGAATCCATTTTTCATCGCAGGTAACAATGCGGTTCAAAATTCCTTCATTTGTGTGTCTGTTGAGCAGTGCAAGGCACGTCTCGACGCGTACTTGCTCGCGACGCGCTGGCGATCATTGAGTTCGTGGGGCACCCATTTGTCAAGCTTTTGTACCTTGCCAATTTGACGCAAATGGACCAATATTGTTTTGACGCTAACGTCCAAAAACTGCTGCTAAATCAGCCGTAGATTGTGTATCATCAGCTTCCACAATCGCCTTTAATTCGTCATTGTCGACCAAAGTCTTCGGACGACCGCGAGATTCATTTTTCAGGTCGAAATTCCCAGAACGGAAGCGAGCAAACCAATAACAGGTGGTGCGTTGGTTTGTAGTGTTAGCTCCGTAAACGTCGTTGATGTTGCGTGCCGTTTGTGCCGCGTTACTGCCACGACGGTACTCATATTCCATAATTACTCAAATTTTTAACGTATCCATGATGACAAAAAAGATTGAAAAGTGATGAAAATGTAACACTAATCAATAAACAATTGGACTACTTTTGGAAAAAGAATTCCATGTTTTTAAAATAAAATTAATTTGAAATTAGAATTCTTAGCCAAACAAAAATTATTTTGATTTGAAATGGCCAGTACTGCAGAACGGCAATTTCATAGGTAAAGACCTATTATGTATGTATTTAGAATATATGCTCCGTCTTTATCACTCTGCAGATAACAGTTCTCTCGTCTCAACTTAAACTTATTTTTAAATAAGGCACAAACTTTAGAAATTGTGATCAAGCCTTGTTGTGTACCATGATGTAGTTTATAATTTATTTAAAAAATGAAAAAAAAAATACCGTGTGGTGTCGCGGGACAACAGATAGGAACGAAGTTCTTTATTATAAAATATTGATTTCAAGTTCTATTTGAGGTATAAAGAAAATAATTATTTGGGTATACATTTTTTATTATGATTTTTTTATCGATAAAAATTTACTTTACAAAATTATCTTAACGCCTTTATTTTATTTACAATTATTTATAAAAATAGACGTTTTTTGCCGGCTACGGTACCCCTCCGCAACGCACCATAAGGAACTTTGTTCCAATAATCCGGTATGACATTTATTAGGGACCCAGCAGGTGTTAATCAATTTGATTTCTAAGCATTTATTTACATGCATTGTCACCAACTGGCTCATAATCATCTTACATTTAGTGCAAAAAAACCTGTCATAGTGAATAATTTTGGTGCGTCGTGTTTCAGGATAAAACTGTCCGTATATAGTTATCAGACACCTAATGAATTTCGCTGTGGCAGGTTTAAAGGTAAGCATGACAGGTGAAAGCGGATCTTTTGTTATTCTTTATGCAACAGGTCAATTGCGGACTACCGTTTCTTTAATAAATAATAGGTGAAGTGCGGATATTTCCGATTCATTGTACAACAGGTGAATTGTGATCTTTTTTTAGAGCTGTAAAATTATACCAAACAACTAATCACTAGTCTTGTGTTCAGACAGTATAAATATGCATAGGATAAGAAAGAAATATACCAGTGCATGAAAAACGAAAACCGGCTTTCTGCTATACATACCTAGCGCTCATGTTTATATCGTTCGAACGCCGCCTGCGTGTGACGTATTGCAACGAAATGAATATTTGCATTTATATCAGAATGTTGCTCGACGGATTTTCCCGTAGAATTGCCAGCTTTTATAGTAAAATTTTGGGGATTCTCTGTATTTTTTTATTTATTTATGTAAGGTTAAGGTCCAATACAATCGAAATATGACAATAAATCCGTCAGAGTGAGTTTTTTGGTTTCTCTCGTTTCGGGATCAAATCAGTGATATTCAGCTGCCGAGAGATTTGCAAATTGGTATGACAACGGCGACCGTCGATGGGTTGCCAATCTCTCGTCGTGATCGCCATAATTTTTGGTGTTTACCATCAGGGTACAACGCCAGAATTTTACTGTATTACTATTTAAAAAAATGTATGACTGAATGAATGGATGCATAGGTGAAATAATGAATGTATGGATGGATGGATAGGTGAATGAATGAATTTTGTACCTTGTTGTACTTTTGGTTCAAACACTGGCGATCTAGTACCTCAAGGTGTTATCTTCCAGCTAATCATCGAGATTGCACAGATTTCATTTCTATCCAAGCTCGGTAAAATCATTGCACTTCTCCTGATGACAAATTAATAAAGTACAGTTTGAAAACAGTGACAACTGTCGAGCCGTGATCTATCGGCAGCCGTCGCCACAACGTAAGCGACGGCGGTTTGTTACACTGACTACTCTAAACATGACGCATCCGAGGTGAATCATTTAATTAAGTTACCATCAAATTATGTAAAATGATCATTGTATTCAAGCGCCCTGATAATCTGCTTTCATCATGACCTCATGATTGTTCATCAAAGTGCAGCACCACCACACACACCACCACCACATGCCGCTAACGTAATCCTTAACCACCACAAAAATGTAAAACATATATTTTTAATACCTTGCATTTCCAAACCAATTTCTATATATGTAGAATATTCAATAATATTTATTGGTTTCCCATATTTAACGTGTAGCAACACTGAATGTAAACTCATTTCACATTCTCGGTTTTCGTGTTATTGCAATGCGCCGGACATAAATATTATGCAAAACTATTGGTTTTTGGAATTATTGCTCATATTTGATTCAATAAAGCGTTTACGTTTATACAATAACTAACCGCGTCCCGCGGTTACGCACCCGATTATTACGAAGATAGTCATTATTTTCGTCTCGTAAATATATGTTTACTCATATTATTGATCATTATTATAGCTTATTAATTGAAGTTTGACATATTATATTATAAGACATATGTCAGTGTGATTCTTGAATCTGTACTAATGACCATATTATTGACCTGCACTATTGGCTGGGTGTGATAGTAATATTGTGTTCTCTGACCACACGCATTATATAAACCGGGCAACGACAGGCCTGAGGGGACCACTCTGGTACATAGGTTCTGAAAGGGGCCTTTTTTCTTTTCTTGACTAATTAGTTTTAGACCAAAATGGTACATTCAGATTACTAATTGCTAATTCCTTCCAGAAGGAAGAAACATGTATATAGGTATAGTTAGTTAGATCAAACTTTTCACATAGTAAATTAGCTAGATCACAACTTTTTCGCATGTACGGCAACAGCCAAGGCGAGTTTCGGCCACTTTGGCACCCTCGAGTTAATTGCCCTACTTTCGCGGCTGACTGCCTTCCGCACTCGCCCCTAAACCCGGTGAAACTATAAAATCTTTCTGAGCCTGCAACACCTTAAGGCTAACCGTATTGTCAGTTCGAAAAAAAGAAGTAGTACATAGTGTACGTGATTCGTAGCCAAAACAGTAATTTTAAAATTTCTTCAAAATGGGTTGAGATTTATTTTTACTATCCTAAAAGTAATATTGATATTTTATAGCATATCAACTTTGTAGTCATATATACTTTCCGTGTACAAAATTTCATCAAAATCGGTTATGAATTCAGAACAATTTAATTAATTGCAATATATTATACGGTAAATATAAGACGTAGCTAATTTCTTTGTTTCTGTCAAAATGGAGGTTACCGTAAAGCTATTAACTGCCCTCAGTTAGGACTGCGATGTTGTTCCTGGTTAGCTATGGACATAATATATGGGCTGCAGTGACCACTTAACATCAGTTGGACAGCACGCCTGTTTGTTACTTCCTCCTGATATGAAATAATAAAACATAAGTACTTTGTATTTAAATAGATACAAGGCTACTTGGTTAATCTTCAACAATATTGAACTCGTAACCTATATCCTGTAACCATAAGTTTGTTATTATTAAGCCAATGTGTATCACGATAAAGAATATGATATGTTTTTTTTTACATATAAGTAATTTTAATTGACGTATTTGACACTTATCTTTAATATGTTTAACGGATAATTGTTGATGTATATAACTAGCTATGTGCGGAAACGGTCGCGTAAACTAATCAAATATTGTCAATAAAAAAAAAACTTTTTTAAACATTACATGGTTTTTGTACGTAAATATTTATTGTAGGACCTCTTGTACATAATACTTATTTCCTAAACATTGAGACCTAATTAGATCCCGTAAAGAACGGTTATATCTAATTATTATATCTAATGGAATCATTTAATTTGCTATACGATGAATTTTTTGCATGTCATGTTAATCATTTTTAATTTCATTTATAACGTAAAAGAGATATCATTGTGATGTAAAAAAATTAAAATGTGATTTATTTTAAAGCGATTTTTTGAAGTGAAACGTTAAACGTTTAACGCACATTATCGGTCTCTCCTTTTTGTGTGAGCCAGAGCGAGAGAGCAATATATTATCGGTCTCTCCTCTTTGTGTGAGCCAGAGCGAATTTCTTGTAGTTGTATTAACTGAGATCTTCACAATCCGATAGTTCGAGCGAGAATGTCATTACTTATTACTATTCCAAGGCTGAAGTAAGAATGATCCTATTTTTTTATCTACCGATCCTATTATTTTTTCGATCTGACTATACTGTTAGTCATAAGGGCCCTGAAGCCTCAGACGGCTTTTACAGCTTCACTAGGGTGCTACGTCTTTTATACTATTGCACTCGACTTGCTCAGTAGGGTAGTTATCAATGTACCCTACTTCTCAGTTCACTTCTCAGTTCAATTTGTTATTTAATTTGATGTGTTAGTACAGGAAGCTGGCTCTTATAAAACATAGTCGACTGATTATATTGGTTAATAATATTTAATATGTAGTTTGATTAAGTATTGCAAGAAAACATAACAGTAGTAGATTTTTGTCATCTTAATTTGATATTATCATCATTACTTATTATATAATATATTATCTAATGTAACAAAACATATACTAAAACTTGGTACAGAGAATAAAACTATTATAAACAAGTTAATCGGTTCATTGGTTCTCGAGGTTTAAGCACAATAACTAACATACAGATAGACAGACGGACGAGTTTTATTTACAATATTTTGTAATAAAGAAAAATAGTTTTTTAAATAAATCATGTAAATTATTTTTATAAATACTAGAGTAAGGAAAATCCCTACCACGATTTTATGTATTCATCTAGCTCATTAAGCTTATTTTAGGATTCAGTCTAATTCAGTTTATTTATAATTCTGATTCTATTTTATGATTTGAAGTCACACTTATTGATCTGGATTCCGTACAGAAAGTTCATTTGTTACTGCAAGTTATCTCTCGCATTGTAATCGATGTTCGAAGGATTTGAAACTATTAATTCATAATTGACAAGAGCCAAGATTGTTTATAAATTAAAGGAAAACCTGGCGGACGCTTCTTGCTGGCTTGGCGATGCTGTTATTGAAATGATTACAGAATGAATAACAAATGCTTGTTTGCCAAATTCATATACACACGTTTCTTAAGACGGATTTTTACAAGCAGCTCTGGAACGGATAGATGCATAAACGTGGACTAACTTTACTAGTGAAGGTTTAGTAAAATTAATAGACTATAAATTAAGCTACTTTGTATTTTATATCTTACTTTAATGTTAAATGCCTTCAAAATACATATATAAATCAATAATTAATTTCATTACATAACCATTTAAGAAATATTTTTCACAACCTATATCTATTTAATTGTCCATACGACAACTGATCATCACTTCAAACATAATAAATGTTATTTTTAATATTAATTCATACGGAAAATAAAAAATGTGGTAATCCCAAACCAACACCAAACACGAAGTTATAACATAAAACACAAAAATAAAACGTTTTATTTACAAATTATCCTCCTTAATATTATTTCTAACGAATAACCAAAGTCAATGTCAATCAATGCCTTATTATTTATCATAGATGGAGTACATTTTTTACTTGTGCTCATTATTCAAAATACTTGCACAGAGAAATGTATCGATTTTTGTGAAAAATTAATAACAAAAACTTACCATCAAAATCCAAGTTTTAGGCTTAAAGAATGCTTAAAAAAGCCCTTAGGAAAAGTGATTATTTTGTTTCGATACAGACATCACTTAATAGAAACGATGAATAAAAACCTATAGAGAATTATAACAATGTGGCATGGCTGTCAACTTAAACACACCACATATCTTGAAGAAACAGATGCTTAACGTAGTCTGGTCTGTTTGACCATCCCTTTTGAAGGTTATCTGCAAGTCGTGACACAAAAAAAAAACTGCGACAAAGTCTAAATTATCAACTGTACATGATCATAAAAACTAATATTTTATCATAATGAAAAATCACTAAAATATACAATTAAAACAATTAAATAAATATTTAGTAACTATCTTAAAAATATAGTATATAAATATGAAAACGAATTCTTTTTTTTTAATATAAGTAATTTAGTGTAATAGTAGTAGTGTACTGTAGTTAGTAATTAAGTTAGTGTCAGCAGTTTCCGATAAAATTATACTGGTACACTTCTTCTTAACTTATAAACCTCTGCGTGAAGAGTTTGTTTACTAAGGTTGGTTATCCTCCACTCACCGTCTGGGAATACACGTGAGCTGAAAACCACCTCACCTTCTCCACAGAATAACTCTAAAGAACTCGCGTCCAGAAACATCCTCCAAGAATGGGAACCAAGTGGACTCCACTCAACTTGCCTGACATCCCCTGATCTATCTACGACCACTTTTCCGACATCCGGATCCCATTTAATCAAAACTTCATCACCGCCTTTCTCGCCTTTGATTAATATTTCAATTTTCTGATTCAAATTACCATTGATAATAATTTCCCCGGTTTGTTCTAGTTTCACAATTTCATTTGTTTGTAAATCTCCTATTAAAACTGCATCTTCCCTTAATTGAATCATTTCATCTATAGGTTTCATAAGAATACGGGTTCCGACAAGTTTCAACTCTCTAATTATAGTCAGAGCACCAGCCCAGCCATCAACATCTTCTGGATGTGGAACCTCCCACATTCCAAACCAAGCAACCATGTTTCTTTTACCATTATACTCATTAGTTTGAGTAGCGTAGAAGTCATGACCGTAGTCCAATTCCTGGAATTCTTTCTCAGGGACAAATTTGAATGTATTGTAATTAAAATCGCCGATAATGTATCCAGTTTGATGAGTATTCTTATATCTATCTCCCTCTGATTTCATTCCTTGAGGTGACATAAGAAGAATAAACTTTCCATCCAACTCAAAAAAGTCCGGACATTCCCACATGTAGCCCATATTACCTTCGGACTCTGCGAGAACACTCAAAAAATTCCAGCTGATTAAATCCAAAGATCTGTACAACAGAACTCTTCCTCGTTCATCAGAAGTTTTGCTCCCGATAATAACATACCAATAGTCACCATATTTCCATACTTTAGGGTCTCTGAAATCTGGAGAACCATTAGGAGCTGATGGAAGGACTGGGTTTCCTTCGTATTTGTAAAATTCAATGCCATCATTACTATGAGCTAAATATTGTGTTTGATTGTAGAATGGATCCGTATCTGTTAATTCATGAGCCGTGTACATCAAAATTAAGGAATCTCCATCAACAACAGCACTTCCAGAGAAGCACATCTCCTTTTCGGGCAACAAGGCTGTCGGTAGTTGCTTCCAGTCTACTAAATTAGGACTTGACACATGACCCCAATGCATTGGTCCCCATATACTATCATAGGGGTAAAACTGGTAAAACATATGATATTCCCCTTTGTAGTATGAAAAGCCGTTGGGATCATTCATCCAGCCGACCGGAGGGGCAATATGGTAGTGTAATCTATACCTTGGATTGATATCTAATTTCTTAGCCGCTATATAATCTTCTAAATCTTCTTTTGCATTGTCTCGGTGTAACGTTTTCGGATGACATGCTCGTAACACGCACAAAAACACTAAACAACTTGTCACTCTGATCATGGTTGAATATAATTTAAAAGTTACCTCCGTTTCGGGGCCTTTTTATAATACATGTGAGGCGAATGCTAAGGTTATCTTTGAAGTGTTTTATTTGCTTTAGGAAATAGTTATCTTAAATATATTGATTGTGACAAATATACTTATAATAAAACAGTAAAGATTCGTGTAGAGTTATATATAACAATTTTCTTATAATTATGCACACATAATGTCTATTGACCTGAAATTTAGCACGCATACTCTTCAATTTAAGAAAATTTATCAATTAAGGGAGTAAGATAAGGGTTACAACTTTGTATGGTGAAAATTTTTTTATTATAGATTTGATGATAATTATTAACCACACATGAACCACATATAATCTTCAATAATACAATCCAGCTTTAAAAATATTCTTAATTAAATACCTTAATTAAATTAGGGGATGAAATTTGTGTTGTATAATTTTATAGGTAGTTCAATAAACCTTGATTTTTTGACATTTTTAAATTATTATTTTATCTATATGGTATCTGTTGTTATGTTGAACTTTGCCATGGTAACCGATGCCATTGTAATAATAATATACTAGAGTTTTTGGCAGGATCTATCATGTAGTGGTTTTTGATTTCTATTCATAAATTTGTGTTTATGGACCCTATATTGTGTAAAATAGGTGGCATTTTGCATAATAAAGCTTGGTCATTGTATACAAGTGAAGTGGATTTTAAAATAATAACATAAGACATGAATTCTCATATACCAAAAAACTCCCTCGAAAGTTCTAACAAGGGAATCTTGTTAGGATTCTGAATTCGTCATAACACTTGAAACTATATTCACTTGATAATGACAGTAATGGTCTTCAATAAAGAGGACTAATTGCCAAGTTAGAAAATAAAGAAGAAGAATAATAATATACTAAGGTCCGTTTTAATTCGGTGGGTAGTTTTTATGCCTCGATTTAACTCGAAAACGGCTTGAACGATTCTTATGATATTTTGTACACGGCAAGCTTATGCCATTGGTCAATTGATAGGCTATAAGAATTTTCAAATATACTTTTAGAAATAGTAAAAAGAAACATCTTTTTTTAAATAAATCTTGACCGATTTTGATGAAATTTTGTACACAGGAAGTGTAAGTAATTCCATAACATGAGGGAAAATAAAATTACGGGATGAAAATACCTACTGCGTACCTACCTTTCTTTATTTGACACCTATAGTATTATAAGCCTCCATAGGCTACGGTAGCCATTTACCATCAGGCAGGCCGTATGCTTTTTGGACACCTTTGTTTTGTTAAAAATATCCTGAGATGAGCGCGTTCAAACCAACAAACAAAATCTTGGGCTTAATAATATTATAAATATAATTATGTCAAGGATGTAGTCCGAATGTAGTTTATCGCTGACTGAGTTAGGTCATTGGATTCTTACTGGAAATACTGTATTAGATTAATTAAAGTTACTGTAAATAATTGTATGACATGTTAAGTCCAATCAGAACAGTGGAAGCTTCGAGAGGAGTTGAGGAATCATCTGAGTCGGTGTTCGACCAGTATGAATATGTAGTCTTTGGTATTCGGGAACAAAGTAAGCATGTTTTGATCGAATTGGAGAACCCGCTGCTCGAATATAATTGTCTGATTAACGTTTTAATATAGAAATTTTGAAGTAACTGTTCTTTCGGTGACTACCTTGATTTATGATTGCATTTGACCCTGATGACGAATACGAAACCTGTGAACGCTGATGACGACATCGAGGAATATAGAACATTAAGAAAGAAAAACATGTAATGACAGATTTATTAAGGGGTCGTTCAAGTATTAAGTAACGCAACTTTTGAAGATTTTTAACCCTCCATCCCCCATATGTAACGCGCCGTAAAAAAATTCTGTACCCACCCTTAAGCGGTGCGTAACACACAAGTGACTATTTTTACCTAAAAGTCATAATTATGTTGCGCATAAACATAAACGAAAAGGTGTGCCAACTTGGGAGAACATGGGAAATCTTAATTGCCTAGTTATTTATTTAAATTAAAATACAATGTTACGTAACGCGTTGTTCGAACCCCCCTCTTGCCCTTGTAACGCATCGTAACGTTTTACAAGACCCCCCCAAAATTGCGTTACGTAATACTTGAACGCCCCCTAATATAGACCTTAATTAATTATATTATATTAATAATGATATTGTCATTATTCATTTATGGTAACTTCTCATTTCGACGTAGAGTCAAATTAATTGACTTTACATCATTATTATTGGCTGCGACTCAATTCTACTAATGTAACTAATGCCGTGCATTTTTTGTTCATCCTGCAGCGTGTTAATATTTTCAATATATTTATTAATGATAGATTGTAAACTAAACCATTTGTGAGACGACTTCAATTTATAGTAACTTTTTTATGGCACGAAGTATCAAACATAGTTGAAAATCTATCGCCAAGCACCAATAGGTGTTTTCCGGTAGCTGCTCTTAAGAGCCAGTCTTCCACTAGGTTTAGCGTGCTACGATCTTGGCCTCATCGTCATTAAAGATCAGGTGAAAATATGGCCACAACGCCAAACCTATAACGATAAAAAACATACATGCGATCTATCTAATTGGTTACCGAAAGCTATAGTTATTTATAATGAATCTCAGATAAACCGAACTCGTAACTGAGACCAATCGTTAATAAGTTGGAACGCCTCATGTTCTTATAAACAAAATTATAAAAAAAGTTTAAGGAAAATCATTCACATATTATATTTGAATAATTTATATAAAGTCCTACCTAAAACCAAAAGGTTTTTTCCTCAATGTTTATTATGTCATAGTAGTTGGTTTTGTCGACTTAGATTATAAAATACTAAATAAAAATAAGGAAAAGTTACTGTCGATGGAATGATGATATCGACAACTTTTAGCACATACATTGAAGATATTGCTAAATAATGAAAAGTTTGGATGAAACGAATAAGATTGAAAAGAAATATATGCACTGACCAGGCTAGCAAGACGGTAGAAGAACATTAAGAAAGATAAGTGAAGTGTAATCCCAAAAAATCACTCGACTATGAGTCATTTTAGTTTGCAAACCATGCTACCATGCATCACTTTCCATTAAAGCTTGGATATGATCGACATAGTCCGATTCGTGGAATTCTACTTCAGAAAAATTAAGAGAGGAGTATTCTCCAGTCATCATTAGCTTGTCACCCTTTCGACAGTAAGAATCGGGTCAGATTCTTGACAAATGATTGCTTATGATAGGCCTGTATTTTTTTACAGTAACACAGCAAACTGATAGCAATGTGTTTGATGGCAAGCACGGTACAATCCAAAAACGGTAGCGACGACCGTGAGATCGACAGTAGCTGGATATAAACTAAATAATCGCAAGCCAAAAGAGAGTCACCGTGCCGGATTTATTACCATGTGGTCGTGATTAACAGCTGATCAGGGAAGAAGACACGCCTAAGAGTGTCACTATACTGGGTATTCATCATCATCATCATAAGCCTATAGTAGTCCACTGCTGGACATAGGCTTCCCCTAATGAGCGCCATAGCACCCTGTCTTCAGCTTGCCGCATCCAGCATCTGCCTGCACTCTTTCGCAGATCGTCATCCAATCTGGCCGGAGGGTGTCCTACACTACGTTTGCCGAGTCGCTGCCTTCACTCAAGAACCCGTTTACCCCAGGGTATTACACCTGGTGTATAATAGTCGTGATCTAGATTTACAGAATTGTTGTATCCTATCACCCAGAAATGTAATTGTAGAGAAACTGATATAATATGTTATCAAAAACCTGAATATTGAGATGTCTGATAAGATATTTGTGTAGCAGTTGAACGTGAATTTAAAGATACAAGATAGAGATAATAAATAAAAATGTTGTATAATACGATTATGTAACACATATTCATTACATCATGTGTCATATATGTACATTGTAATTTCAAGACGGATGTGGCTAATCCGTATCATCTGCAGATTGTTTTTTTTAATAGTCCAAAATTGTCCAAAACAGTCTAAAATGATTCTATTAGTTTTGTTATAAAAGGACAATACGGCAGTCAAGAAGGCACTTCTCGTTTTGCGCAACTAGCAAAGGGTACAAACATAGAAATTGTGAGGAAAATTTTTTTTATCAATAACAAAATGATCAATCTTAATGATTTTAAAAAATCGCGGAGCGGCTTATTTTATTTATTATCTGACTTCCCCTTTTAAAGTATATTTCCTGGTAACAATGTTTATCGTAAACAAAATTACAGAGATGTCTCGATATATTTATAATCCAACTTTATACTAAATATCCAGCCAATAAGTTCTTTTTATATATTAAACAATTTGGAACTCGAGCAACATCTCAATATCGATTAACCTGGAGTAATTGGCGGCACTGCTATCACTAATATAATATTATTAAAGAATAAACGAAATAACGAAATAACGATATTGATATTATCATTGAAATGTTGGTTCTATCATAATATCATAGAAAAATTTTTTTGTTGCGTACGTTTAAGTAAATAATTCACGTTAAGACAAGTGTCTGTTGTTTGATACACAATTTTACAGTACAGAAGAACACAGCGTCTATTTTAAAAAAGCCATTGGAGCGTTTACAAATTTAGACTAAATTAAAGCACAAAACCTTGAACAGTAAAAAAATATTAAAAAAAAAATCCTTTTATAATATCTTTTAACTTTAGTTCTTTCTCTCCGTGTTGACTGTGTGAAAAATGTTTTTTCCCTCTCCTACAGTTTGTCAAGACAAGATGAAAAATATAAGTCAGCCCCAAAGGAAATCGAAACAACGACCTTAGAAACTTTTATTCCGCTCGAATAACCAACAAGGAAAATCTCATCATTCCTTTCAAACATTTTGCTCTTGTATATGTGACGATTGTAGACATGGGCAAGATTTGACTGCGGAAATTTCTCCCACACACGTGTTTTATGAGTTGTTCCAACTTGGTCCTTAAGAGAAATATCGTTCTCTATTAAGATTGTTAGAATATAATCGAATTTTAAATATAACTCACCCCATACCTAGTTGTATAAAATAAATCTGGTATTTCAATTTTTAAATTGTACCGTAAAGTTCGCAAAAAATCTCTAAACAGTCAGCGTTTCTGATGTATATCAAGGTAGTAATGGTCACTCAAAGGGCAATGGAGAGGGCTATGATCGGAGTTTCTTCGCGAAATCTAATCAGAAATGAAGAGATCCGCAGAAGAACCAAAGTTACCGACATAGCCCTAAGAATAGCTAGACTTAATTGACAGTGGGCTAGCCACGTAGCTCATAGAACGGATGGCTCATGGGGTGAAAAAGTTCTCGAATGTCGGCCACGTACCGAAAGATGAAGCCAAGAAAATAGTATTTTATAATTTTTAGTGCGTGATAAAGACACTTTGACAAATTAACTTGTATTAGTTACGATCTAAATACCTATGCATTTTACCCTTGCCAATATTTTAACTTCATTGTAGAGAAATGAAAACAAATATTCTTTTAAATATTGTTTGATATCTTCGGTAGTTATTAGTAAGCCTATCATTTCTTTTATATACTGAAACTTGTGCTACCTAGGAAGATTGTTGTTAACTAATTACACCGCGCACAGTATTCTAAGAGTAGTTCAAATAATCACATAAGCTCGGTAACAACTACCACCCGCAGCCTATAGATGGCGGCAATATAATGTATGTAGTTTAACACTGCAGTACGGAGCAGCCGCGTGATCTACGCTACACTCGCCGACAGCGCGCTCCCAGAGCCATCCTCACCGCACGATAGTTAGTTGCCATCGCCCTTTATGACTACACATTTTTTCTGTATTAATTATTTGTGCTGCCCCGGCCCGCCCTGCCTTTGTGTATTCATCATACAATAGTTACTTTTTTTAACCGCTCTCTGACCGCCTAACTACTTCATGTTGGTCCTTTTCTAACCGGATAATTTCCAGTAAAGTTATTTAAAATTACTTTCCACCACCCCGATACAAAACATACTTGGCGCACTCAGCACTAGGATAACTGTTGCTGTATTCAGCCTAAAAAGTATGGTAGGGAAAACGTACTGGTGTTACTACTCGAGGTGTTTACTTTCAGAATATTTTAAATAAAAATAAATTTATTTGTAATTAAAACAATAATAATTAAATTATAAGTATTGAATTATATAGCAACATATACATACATATTTATTAAACTATAGATTTTACTTAACGTTATTACCGTTTGAAAAACGTTATTTCGTAGAAAGACCCGAGTGATGCCCATTTTCTAAGATACTTTTAACTTTAATCTATCTGTTCCATAGCACTATCATTTCGATAACTCATAAATTGCTCATAAATAAATTCTGAATACACCGTCATAGGATAAATTTGGTTTATATTAGATGTCCGTATGGACTGAGGAGCTCCCCAGATTTTAAAAGGAAATTCGAACCCTTATTTAGTATCAAAATAAATTATTTTGTAGGACAAATTCTGAAATTTGTAGTAAGATGTATCAAAAGTTATATGAATGTAATAGTGGCTCCTCGACGTAAATATCTCACCTGTAACTCGGAAAGTACAAAATGAATATTTTCTCAGGCTAGCTATCACTCTCAAGTTAAAAATATGTCATCAAGTGTTTATAAGAGTGTTCCGGCTGATGCCTTTGTGAGCCATTTCCCTACTAGGTTTAACGTGCTACGTTCAAGCGCTAAAACCTATCTATATTAATATAATAAAGCGGAAGATTTTTTGTTTGTTTAAACAAGCTAATCTCTGGAACTACCCAGTCGGATTCATAAAAATCTTTTTGTATATAATAGCCAGATTCAGGAGGCTATATAGAGTATAAGCTATCTAGAATTAGCTCTCAGCCAGTCTTAAATATTGATTTTTGTTAAGTAAGTCGGAACAAATAGCACACCCTAACTGCTTTATCAGCGTGCGCTGGCGTAATGATTAGTGATATGTAAATACAATGTTCTACAAAAATATTGCTCCTTAGTACATATAAAAAAAGTCCGTATCACCATATGCCTATCTCTTATATATATGGCACAATAAGGTATTTTGTGACAAAGTTTTATTGAATATAAAAAAGTGATTTATGAGCATTATTATTTGGCATGGCATATTAATCCTTACAAACGAAAGTTACTTCATCATCAAGACAATTTTATGTAGATAAACTTTGCCTTTTATAGCATGTTAAATGGAGTATTAGTTTGCCAGATAATGTAAAATTAAAATAATTCAACACTCTGCTCGGGTGTAGTGGCGAGAACGAGCCGTTCGCATCTGAGTGTGACGCATAACCCTGGCCACCCGTTAAAAATATTGTCTATATTGAAGTATTATAATTTATTAATCATCAATCAGCGATTTATTTTAAAATATACGCGGGTAAAACCGCAGGGCGCAGCTAGTGTTCAATACCTAATTTTAGGTATTCATGACTCACAGACAAACAAACTGACTATTTCATGTATGATTAAATGATTTTAAAGTATATACAATAAACTTTTAAAACATTACCATTCACGATGAAATAAATATTTGACAGGAATTGTTTAGTTAGCAGATAACAACCACGGTTAACAATAAGCTCCCAAAACTAGGCAACGTATATAACGTGAGATATCTTAGAAGTCTTAAAAATTTAAACGAAAACTCAGTCGTTTTTACTTAACGTTTATTTGCATTATATAATGATAATTATATTAAAACAGTCTTTTCTTTGTATAGAACAAAATTTATAATAGATAACATTATGTAACAAATGTAGATTATTTATTATTTATTCCACAATAATATGTCTTCGAACCAAAAAAAAAAACATTTACCTCTTTTATTGGTTTATAGTAGATATTTCTTTTGAATGAATTAAATTAATTTACCTCTACACTCTATACACCTTTCCTATATAATACAGCCAACCAGTTAGATAAATCAGACCAGGATAAAATTACTTCAACTAATACTTTCTAATATATGACCTATATTTTCCTTACATTCTTAAAGTTAAAAATCTCAAATGCCTATCCACACTTCTAGGTATATGTCTTTCTACGTGAGGATCAAAAGCTCGTCCCAGATATTCTAAAACCTTACTGTTGAGCAACCTCGGAGCATTCACAGCCCATATGTAATCCAAATGATTAAATTCTTGATCAGGGACCATAAACATTTCTTTTCTAGTGTCTAAGTTTTCATATAGCATTTTTACATCATCTTCGCTTGATAGCAAATCGTTTTTAGACCAAAATAATGATATCGGTAAGGTTATTTTGCTCAAATCATATTCTGGCGGCGTTTCTGAACCGTAAATCATAATGTTTCTGTCAGATCCGTAATCGAATTGCTGGAATTTACCTCCAGAAATAATCTCTTGAGCGAAGTGAACCATCGTCTTCCATGATGTCCCGGTTCCCAAGTGAGATAAGAATACCGGCAATAGTGTTTTGTTAAATTGCTTCTCGTTAAAACCGCATATGTAGAAAGCAACGTTCTTGCAAACATCAGAATCCATTGATTCCAAGCTGCATGATTTAGTTACCTTACCAAGAGCTGAATTCTTTGGAACAAACTCGTAAGATTTATAGAGAGCTTCCATAGATGCTATTGTGCTTGTGATGGGTGCGAGAGTTTTAATCGGTGATCTTATGTTTGCTAAATAGACGACGGGAGCTAAAGCGAATCCTGCTATTAATTTTCGGTTGTATTCTGGACGCTGTGTTAACATAGCAAAGAGTATAGTTGTCCCCATAGAATGTCCCATATAAGTAATTTTGGTGCCTGTTCCTTTAACATGAATGATGTAATCTATTATAGTAGGAATATCATGTTGAGCGACATCATGCCATGAATAATTCCAGTAAGATTCTGAATCAATTTTCAAGTGGGTGTGTTCTCTTGAATATATGTTACCTCTAATGTTAGACATCCAAACGTCATAGCCTGCATCTGCTAAAACGTATGCTAATGCCTTCTCGGGACCATTGAGCAACCAGTCAACAGAACTTGCGAACAAACCGTGCTGAAGAAGTACAGTCTTTGGTGAAATTTCTCCTCTACTTTTAGATCTTGGAATCCTATGTATATTTAAAACGTAACCTTGAGAAAGTACAGTATGTGTTTCACATGTATATCCGTTTCGTGCAATAATTGCTGGCGCTGTCAATACTTCTTCAGGATTCTCCAAAAAAGACTCTGGTACATCTTTTTCTGGCACATAAGACCATGTTTCAGTATTTATTTTCCTGCCGCTTACTTTATTATTTTCAATATAAGCACTTATATGATCTTCCATTTTCTTCTTTTGTTCTTCAACGAATTTTAGCGCTTCTCTGTAATTGTCATTCACCGCTTTTTCTATTTCATTCTTTTGCTCTTCAAAGAAAGACTGTACTACAGCTGTTTGTTCTTCAAAGAATCCTTGGAACGGCCATGATATTTGTTGTGTCATAGGTGTGAGAATTGTCAGTAACAAAACTGCAACGTATATCTTCATGATTGTATTGTTTAAACAGAACTGAATATGATCAGGTCTATTGTAATTTATATTGATAAAAACGTTGATCCAAGAGGTCAAATAAAGACGTCATACAAAAATGATAGCATTATATTACTGAGAAATGATAAAAATATTAATACCTATTGTTTACTTTAAAACAAAACTACCGGTTTTTGTAATTTTTAAACCAAGAGATTTTATGGTCGAATATTTTTGCAAATATAAATAATTATTCTATTTTATTTACTGACTTCAAAAAAAGAAGGAGGTTCTCAACTCGATTGTATATACATAGGTATCTATTTTTTTATGGGTGTTCTGCCATAACTTCTTTGTTTTTAGACCTGAACCGATTTAGGTGATTCTTTTTGCCTTAGAAAGAGGATACCTCAAGGGTGTTCCCATTTTTATTTCATTGTCATTGGACCTTCGACTTCAAGATGTACCAGGGAACTCTTTAAAATAATTGAAGGTGGTTCTCTTTTTTGTTAAAATTGTCTTTTTGCTCACATATTTAATTTACACGGGAGACTGTTTTTATGTATCGCTGGAGAATTAATTAATTTCGTGTTTAGTTTGTATGAGTCACATTTATTTTAAGCTCAGGTACCAGACTAGAGGATATGTGAAGAATCTTATTATATCTAACTACATGTGCAAATTTATTAAGCAATAATTATTTACGTCTTGTAATTTTTACTTATATTTCATGATTTTTAGGTCATATTGGAAATTTTATCTTTTTTTTGGGAATAACATATACCCGCAGTATATAAAATTTCATTAAAATCGGCTAAGGATAAATAAAACTTTTTTTAAGATATTTTTTTACAATTTCTAAGAATGTTCTTGATTAACCTATCAATTGAGGAATAACATCAAATTCCCTCGTAATTTTTTTTTATTTTAATCAGTCAAGCCATTTTTGGGTTATATAAGCATATAAACTAGGGATGATACGGATATGTAGTTCCGGTTATGGATAAGAATATGAATTTATTTTTGGATAATTCGGTTATTACTATTACATTTATTACAAACCTGCCCGATCCGTAAAGGTGTTATAATTATGTATTGAAATTTGGTTCTATGTATGTGGTCTTTCAAGATTATTAGTTAATAATGTAAAAAATGATGTATTTTTTCTTTAAAGTAGTTTGACTATAGTTTTTAGAAATTGTGACTCTTCTGCAGTTTTAAAAAGACGACAGTCGTATTTCCATGTCAGTTCTGTCCACGCAACGTCAGACAAGCTTCATACTAACTATAAGTAATTTCTTTCGGGATTAACATGGCAAAAGAAGTTTTGTCATTGAAAAAATGTGAAGTGACATTTTTAAATCATGCAAATAATCATGTGGTACGTCTGATGGTAAGTGGTTACCATAGTCTACGTGCGTGCTTACACTACATGCGCGTTGAAGACCCTTTATAGGTCGTTTCACTGTTCCTAGGAAAATTGCAGTAGGGACTTCGTCCCAAATACGGAAATTTCGCGGAAGAAAACTCCTCTAAAAAGGAATGGCATATTAGAGAAATAATCCTGTCTTTTGACAATGTGTCGATCATTCACTAATGACGCCAACACCAACAGTAATACGGTTCTGGCACCGTCCCAAAAGGTTGGCACGGACGCCTCGTAGAACATTTATGCCGCATTTAATTTGATCTAAGGAATAATTGTTGTCGCTCGTACCCAGATACATTAAATTATAAAATACTCTTGATTAGAGTACTTTCCACGGAATAGAATCACAACAACAGAACGACCCCTCGGAAAACTTATTACTTGCCACAAATGAATTTATAAAATATTAAGGTAAAATTATATTTCCTTTATTTGGTATAATTATCTATATATTAATACGTGAAGCAAAAACTTTGTACCCCTTTTTACGAAAATTGCGCGGACGGAGGAGAATGAAATTTCCCACACTTATAGTTTATATAGAGAAGGAGTGCAGAATGCTAATATTTTGTTTAAATTATTCATAAAAAATACATAAAATCAATAAAAAAATATTACACACACTACCATGTATTTGACGCACACGTGTGTGCCATATACACCATATATATACCATATACACTTTTGTTTATTGTTAAAGTCTATGGTCAAATTGAGAATAGATTAATATTATTTGTCTATAGTCTTACTGAATGTCAAAATAACCATAATATATATGTTAGAAAATCGTGTCTATGTCACTATTTAAAAAATAAATTGTTGTTTCATAGCAACGAGTTAACAGATCATGACAGGAATTGAAAATACGGCGTATATAAAATAAATGGAAAGAAAGTAGAGATGCCGCGCGCTAGAAACAGGTGTGCTCTGTGTATCCATATAAGCAGCCAACGACGGTCTTGAAAAATGGTTCTAGCTTGAGCCCTCGCATTGTGAAGATCTGCGTTTATATGGATCCTAAGATTGTTCAAGGCTACCTACTAAGTCGGAACGAAGAGAAGATCATTCTAGCTGGAGCTTGTCAGATCGTGAGGACGTTCAAGATCAATTACTAGGTCGCCTACGGGCAGGGATAACATCAGACATGCGAGGCATGGGGTGGCTATATAGAGGAGGTTGGAGGCTACTAGGGGCAACCCCAAATAAACCGACATCATACTCACTTGGATTGTCAGACCGTGTACATCTCTACAATACCTGCACCTAACCCAGATTACACCCACGAGATCTATGATTCCATAATTAAGATATCAAGGAAAATCCTGTCTTCGACAGTTTATTCTACTACTATAAATTACTTTAAAATAATTAAAAAAGGTATTCTTTAATTTAATCTTTTTTGATTTTTTTATATTTCATGTAATTTGTTTGAAAAAAATAGGCAAATTAACAGTGTAGCCTTGGCAAAATCTGTGATTATAAAATTATATAGTCTTTGACAATAGAATCTTAATAATGTTTAAACTTATTATTTTAATGAATTATGGTCGAATTTCGACCTCTGCGCGACCACTAGTTACTATAAATCGTGCGACAGACATTCTCTTAAAGATAAAATGTGCCAAAAAACTGAGATAATAGTACGAAGGCGTGCGTCATTACCTATTAGAGTTCATGGAGAGATAACTTTGAAATATTGTTGTTGAGTTTTTGGACACGTGCCTCTAGCTGTATTCCGATCACTATGTATCCAATATGATTAAAAAGATGTTTTAGTAGCTTATTTCCCTGCATAGTGTTTTGGGATCAATCAGTATCTATCTAGTTAAGAAGAAGCTTTTACCGTAGTTATATTGGTCATTTAGTTGGTTCTTATAAAAGTGCCAACTGTAGATGAAATTCCTCGACGGTCACCAGTGATTTTGGATGGATTGTAATTGTTATCAAATTCTATACAGCCATTTGGTCGATTTAATCTTTTTTTATCCAAATCAGCACTGTCGATGTCTGCCGATAGATCCTCATATAAGGATGATAATCGCTGTTGTTAGCCTGTACTGCATTTACGAAGTAGGACTCGTACTGATTTACCAATATCAGAGGTTCGTATACACATATTAATTATTATCAAATTTCTCACAAACTTATACTCAAGCTAATTATGTAATGTGTCTAGCAGTTTTTAAGATGACTGTGTATCCTGCGGTAAACTGTAAACTATAAACATACCATCTGGTCATCAAAGATCTCTCAGTCTTAATTCCGTGAATATTATTCTGTGCTATATTATAATATAGCAAGCATAAAGGTTTGCAAGTCTGGACACGATGAGAAAAATATCTGCTAATAATCCATTAGAACCTATTATACTAATGTATATAGATATCGTTATCGTAAATATAACGATATCAGAAGTCATGCTTTATGTTACTACCCAAAAAAAAACATATTGTGACAACTTGTAATACAAGGTTATAATCAATTACAATTCATTAATTAGATGATGACATTATTATTAATCTTGTGTTACAATAAAAAAATATTCCTTAGAACCTAGGTCGTTATATTCACAACAAAGAAATTTCACCGTTCTTTAGAGATTTAAGGAATCTGTATAGACTAATTTATGTATTGGACTTTTAATAAACGTGAAAGTAAAGAAAATCTTTGTGAGTAAATCCGATTGTATAAAAAATGTTGGAGTTATGAGCATATTTGGTCATCTATATTGGAAATTACAGAATTGTATATTTCTTACCTTATTTCTTAGGGTAAAGCTTTTTTATCGTAGCACGGTAAGCTGACGGCTCTGCTGTACCTGATGGTGAGCACAGTGCAATTAAAAAACATCGCCGACACCGTTGGATCTATAGTCCATCGTCAGTCATCGTTGTCATGCCGGGCCTGCTCAAATGTATCTTCGCGTTATGCTTAAAGGACTCCATGTTGTAGGAGTGAAGGAATCACTGGCCGGGAGACAGTTCCACGGCTTCACACTACGGCAAAAAATTATTTAGAAAATTTTGTTGTTCAAAAGGCTTTTGCAAGGTTAACTGCAAAAGCACCACCGCCACATTTATTTCTTCCAAAAAGGAGTAATATTTGCGTCGCTGTGTTCAGACTTGCGGACTTCAGAGGGTGTTATTTGCAACACGTATTGACACATGAGGTTTCCCAACTTAGTCCTTAGAAGTTGCAATTTATTAATGTCTCGCCTCATTTAAGACTGCGGTCATTATTGAGGATAATTATGAAATTTCTTTAAGGTTTTTGTCAAATAACAGTACATTTATTAGCATGTTTTAAAAAATCCGATAAGTTCAACATTATCTATATGCCATTGGTTAAACCAATTTTTATCAGCAAAACCTTTGCCCTCAGAAAATGAATTTACTGTAATAGGCATATTGTTACAAGATAAACGTATTTTTTTAATAATAATTGACACTTCATGTTTTCCATTTTGAGAGGCTGATATTTTTTTATACTAGCTCAGCAAAAAGACTTTCCTGAACTTGATAAAAAGCAATTACTATCATTTAATACAATATAATTTAACATCAATTAGGACTGTAATCGTACACTAACTTACATATTACTTGTAATATAAAAAAACTTGTTATCTGGAGAATAAATCCTGTTACAACATTAGGTAATTTAAGGAGCACAATTGAGTTAAAACGCTTGTGCTTTAAATCCGAATGTAAAAGCTTCCTTTATATTATTAAGACTATTCAAAGCTGTTTTTAAATATCAAATTATTTACTAAGATTACGCACATTTCCCTTATAATAATTAATATTTAATTTCATTAATCAAAACCTTTACACTTTCTTAATTAGTAAGCGCTGGATGAAATCTTAACGATAAATTTGGGGCAGTATCGGATTTCATTCCCATATTTATAACCATATTTATTACTTCAACAAGTATTATTGGTATATTTAAAAGTAATAGATAAATATTATATCATATTTTAGTGACTGCTCGCCTGTAAATATTACACGAGGGAAGAAAATTTATAGTTTATCTTAAATTTCATTTTGGTTAGCCAATTTATAAAATAGTGTATTACGATCTCATTTTAAATACCTTGAGTGCGAATCTGCCTCTCAGAAGTAACTCCAGCTTCAAATTTATTTTTATATCGAAAATTTTTTGATATGTTTAAAGGGAACATGTAATATTCCCACTGAAATTTTAATGTCTAAATTAACATAAGGTTTAGAGGTATTATATGTATAGTGATATAGAGAAGCACTACAAAGTACAAAAGAAGTACAAAAGTTATCAAAGATCTATCATAGGTTTTCGCTATCATGTCGACCTACATAAATAGAAAATGGTATGCACCGTTAGATGCAGAAGTGAGACATACATAAGCGAACTACTATGACGGGTTTTTCACCATATGTATTATGGGTGCGACCATAGATAATTAAAACAAGGTTTAATTATCTATGTGTACAGCCCATCACCCCGTTGTCGCCAAATCCTCGTTCGTTACTCAGCAAAGTGTAATACGTACAGATGAGGTTGGCTTGGGTGTTTCAATTTTTAAGATGTTATTTTACAAACTTAAAAATGTCATGACAGTTGCTCACTGTAAAACTTACTTTTTATAATATATGAAAGATTTACGTGTACTTTTTTATTGAGCATGCGCATTTTTATTTTTATATTAAAATAGTTCTGGCCCTATCTCTAGTAAGCGTTGCAGGGTGGTCGATGGTCTGTCTTTAGCGTATTCAATGTGTTAATTTTTCCAGCGGATATTAATGTTTGAAGTAATATCAGATATTTTGGAATCCTACGATAATGAATCTGATGAGAAGAAAAATAGTATTATATAAAAATAGAGTAGTATCACACTCAATTTGTGTTGTTGTGTCAAGCAAATATCGTTGTGTTCCGGTAGCCGCATTTAAAAACCAGTCTATGTCATGCTATGGTTTATTCACGATGTTTTCATTTACCAAAGGTAAGGATTATTATAACATTGGGTCTCAATCGTTTCAAATATTCATAATTCGCTTCTGTATAATATAAAATTAATAACTATTGACCTTAAAGTCGAGGTTCATTCATACCAGTTAATAAATTCCAATAAATCCCAAAGCAAGTAACGAAAAGATTCTTATTGAAAAACTTCATCGGACGATGAATGAGATACAAGCTGACGGTTGATAAAGTTTCCAAAACGTTAAGAAAGCACGTACTACTCTGTAACAATGATTTTTTATATTTTTCAACTGTAGTCTTTAGCTGCCTATCTTTGGGGTCAATTTGCTCCCTATGTTTCCACACTGAGACAAATATCGTAGCAACTAATTATTCAATTCAATCAATTTTAATAGTCACTTTAGTTCATGACTATGTACATTCAAAATCAAACGTAATTATAATCCTTTTTGAAAGTAGTAACAAAAACGCTGCTACTCGTAAGGACAAAGTTGGAACAGCTTGTGTATTATTCTTTTATTTATCGTGTGCGTTTAATAATAAATAAATATATTTCATTACTTTCTTTCATTTAGTACAATGGAAAAGAAAAAATACATATGTTGCCTTTTATTAATGTAAAAACGTTTGAAGAAGTTGTAAAAGTTCGACAGAGTTTAACAACATAAATGAATCAGTTGTAAAGTTAAGGACATACTAAGAGATATTCTCTTTGTTCCTACTGTATACTTAGTCTTACGTATCACCCTTTGTCTCTTAGAGAAAATTTCGATATGTCGTTAAATAGTTATGTAAACTTGGAGTTTTCATCCCATTTTCGATACATTAATCATTTGGTGTCCTTACTGGGTGTGTACCCCACACGTATACAGGGAGATATTTTGCGTTGATCTTGAACTATTGTAGATATTATTTAGACATTTACGATTGTATTTAGGAGGTAAAGGGAGCAAAAACGTCTTAAGACTTGAGACACCCAAGCCATCCTCACTCGTACCGCTGAGTAACGAACGAATGAGGTCTTGATGATAGGGGGGTGGAAGAGCTATAGCTATAACTGGACTGGATCCCGACCATTATACATATGGTGAAAAGACTTTAATAGTTTTTCGCGTTTCGGGATGAGCTAGTGCACATCCAATTTATATTTACGCTGGCCAGCTTGAGAGCGGCGACTGGTGATCGATCTCTCGGTGGTCGCCAATGTTTCTGGATTTAACTGTGCTTACCACCAGTCACAGTTCCATATCTTTACCGTTCTATTGTATTTAAAAAAAACTAGGTTTTAATTTTTCATTTTTTTTATCGTTATAGGTTTGGCGTAGTGGTTTCAATCTCACCTGATGTTAAGTGACGATGTGGCCCAAGATGACAAAACGCTAAACCCAATGGAAGACTGGCTCTCAAGTGCAGCTGCCGGAACACACCTATTGGTGCTTGGCGACAGATTTTCAACATGAGGGTGGTAGCTAGCCAGGCAGGCATTAGAAAATGCCCTACTACAATGCTATGGTTTCCTCACGATGTTTTCCTTCACCGAAAGCTCAGGCTCATTGCAAGGATTCGAACTCACGTCAATCGACGCGAAGTCGTACACGCTACCGATGAGCCGTCATTGCTTCAGTAATAATATATTGTCTTTTGTAATCTACTTTATCAGTTGTAGAACATAGATTTAATCACTCTCCATAATAAACTGACTTGATTTTAGTATACTGGTGAATAAACCAAATATCATTGAGTCACAAACGATCACTTGTTTTAATAAAAATTGAGTTGGATATCCGCGGCCAGATAGGGAAATACCTTAAACGGATCAAAGCGAGCGGAAGACTTGACAAAGATGCGTAATTTGGGAAATTTGAAATTATAATATTCACGTTCAGTAAAAGCATTTTAATTTGAAGCTAACCAGCGGTATTGTAGAAAAAAAAACATTCTTAAAAACTCGTTTGTTACATCAAATATTGGTTACTCCATGGTTTATTATAGAATAGTTGTGCCCTCGGCTCCGCTCGCGTGGACTATAGAATGCTATCTGCAGAATGCACACACAATTTGTGCTGCCTCAAAATGCTTATCGTGAATGATCATTAGAAGCTAGACATATTATTGTACAATGTACACTGTTTCACAACGTCTTATAAATCTTTTATCGTAGAACATTGTAACACATTATTTTCAACTATTTTAAATCAACTTTTGTTCAACACACGCCGATATAGCAGCGAAACGGGCAATTTTTTCCGATTTGGTATACAAATGTACTCTAATATTCATTACAATAAAACTTGATCAAAATAAAACATAGTCTAACCATTAGGGAGAACGCAGTTTTATATTAGTGAAAGATTTATTAGAATCGGTTCAGTAGTTTCAGAGATTACCCCCATACAGACAAACTCACAAACTTACAATCAAACGTTACCTTTTTATAATAGTAGTAGTATAAATAAAAAAATATATGTCTGAATTTTGGTTCGCAATATAAAACCATGATTTATTAACCATTATCAGTAGTGCAAATATAAAAAAAAAACTAAACACAAAAATATAAATCTAGAACAGTAATAAAATATGAATAAAAACAAAATGTAAAATGGAATTATTCAATTATTTCCAAATATAATTATTTGAAATGAGCATGTAAGTGTGAGTATTTTCCCGTAAGTATACATTTAAAGGTTACTGGATCGCTTAACCTAAACGGCATTGTACGAGAATGCTCACAACTACATGATTTATCGACAACCATTGATAGAAGTCACGACCGACTGAGCTTCAATAGCGAGGGTGCAAACACACGAGCATTCACAGAACAAGCAAGATTTGGAAGTTTATGTTCGTCACTTAGGCTTAAATGTCAGGGTAATGATGGATTCCACGACCTGATGTACATTAATATTCCATTTTATCCCGGTTTTACTTTCAAAAGGTTATTATAGAGTTGATCATTATGTGAATTATACTGATGTCTGAAAATGACTCCCTCTCTGTGCATCCATTAAATTATTATTTGTGCAGTTGAAAAAAAGATAAACCAGATGAAGTTGAAAAGTTCAATGCCGGCAGTTTTCAATGACTGGGATGTTTTCCGAATCTTTAGTAGCAGTGTTTTGACATTCATAAGCTCTTTCTTAGGACCTAAATTAAATGAAGTATTTTTTGATATGATTTGAATACTTTTTTTTATTTGGACACAATTTCACATACTCCCATTTAATTCAGAAGCTTGCATTGGTAACTAAACAACTAATATACCATACATAGAGACATATTTAACACCCAAACGCACTAATAACAATTATGCTCATCACAAAAAAGTCAGTAATGTGCGGGGTCGAACCCGCAACCTCTTGGCTCAATATTAGAGCTTACCACCTGTGCGAAAGAATAAATCAAAAAAACTGCGCCTGATTATAAGCACGGTATAATAAAAAACAACGGCAACCAACGAGGTTACTAGAGACCAACAATACATCACCAGTTGACACTGTTATGGCGCCTACGTAACGTACGCGTAACGCTTATGCCGTAACGCCTACGTCTCGCCTATGTTACTCCTACGTAAATAGGAACTGGGTGTATCAGCTAATCCTCAAAATACGACGCCCATAAACTAAATATAATTGTGAGAGGTTTTATAAAAAAAAAAACTATTTAGGATGTAAGCAGGCACTTGTGAACCGTCAGCACTATCACCGGTTCTGAAAACATCCTAGTCACACTATAACAATGAGATTTCTGAGATGAGACTTCACTGAATGAATCATTGTAATGAACTAAGGGCTAATTTTGATTTTTCATAAGCTAATTAATTGGAATATTACAGTTACGTCTGCATATTCTGCTATGCGAAAATCTTATTTTTTGGTACAGGAAAAGAATTGTTTTCATTCAGTAATGGAATTGAACGTTATAAATTCTTCAGCAAAATTAATTTATTAATGTTTGATAAAATTTATCTTAGCTTAATATTAATTTCTTTTAATGGATATTAACTTTTCCAATGTTATTATGAATTATAAAGAAAATAATTAATAACAATTCATGAAAAGTATTTTTTTTAAACCTAGTAGATTTTTTAGGCGCATCGATGATATTTCATCATACCTGTTTAAATAATATACCCTATGTTACACTAGTCAAAATCCTCATTTGTTACCTTTGGACATAGACGTAGCCTGCGACCGGAAGAAGGAATAATAAAATTAACAGAAATATTTGTTGTGTAAACTTTTAAATAAAAGGAGTAATAAATAAGTAACGAAGACACATTAAAAAAAAAACATAAAAATGTTCGGTGTTATTACTTTTCGTAGAAAGTTTTTTCGAAAGGCTATATTGTAAGGCTATATACGAAAACAAACGAAATACCTACATAAAGTAAAAAATAGATCAATACCCAAGCGAATGTATGGCAGTTCGGATTCGCAAGATTTCAGCCTGAGGGAGAGGTGGAGGAGGGGTTCAGACAAGGGAAAATTAATGTTAAATTATTATTTTTCATAGTAGTATATTAAAATGATTTTCTTTTCCTTTCGACAACATTCTCACCGAGAATTTACCTACATCTTGCATCAGTAATCGGTAATTGTGATTATTTTACTTTTTATATAGATAAGAATTCTACTCGTTCGTCTAGTTGGCTTGGTTACTTTGTATCTCTCGGCAGTGGCCGCTGTGCACAGACCACTTCACCATCAGGTGAAGTATAATAGTTTCATAGTGCTTGGAACAAAATAAATATTGTTAGCTTGACTCGCTAAATCAACGAAATGGTAATATACAATTTAGATTCTAATCTAAGCTAAGTTCAGTCATCAATCACTTTTGATTTATAACCGTGTTTCGTCGTTAATCTTGAATGTAATCCCACAAAACGATGTGCTAGTAGCAAAATGATTTATTAATAAAATCACCCTCGACCCTTTTAGTTACTAGACGTGCCTTGTTGATTCGACAGAATTACAAAAAATAAAAGAGTAATCCTAAATATGGCCCAAGATTGTAACTCGCCTTAGGCTCCCAGAGTTACTTGGCAACAGATTTTCAACTTGAGGGTGGTAGCTAGCCAGGCGGGCAGTAGAAAGTGTCCTATCACCATGCTATGATTTCATCACAATGTTTTCCTTCATCGAAAGCTCAGGCTCGTTGCAGGGATTCGACCTCACGTCGATCGACGCGGTGTCCGTACGCTACCACTGAGCCATAATTGCTACAAAAACTGAAACGCTCTGTATTGAAAAAGTCTGTATTGATTTCACGTAAATAGTTTATTCGTACCCAGAGGAACAAAATTCAAACAAACTCACTATACTGTAGTCGTACTTACAGTATATATATCTCTGGTCCACATCTCAAGAGTCATCCTGTTTTAACTTCTTTAAGCATGTAGTACAAAGCTGCTCAAATGTAAGGCAGCTATTTTTGAAGCAATTTTTAACTCAATTATTAATAAGATCGCCCACAAAAAAAAGGTGCGGATTACGAGTCTGAGTATTAATGCTTTATTAATTTAAAAAAAAACTTCCTTAAGGAAACATTTAAAAAAAAAATTTGGAGACCTCAAACCGAATGTATCGGTGATCCGAAAAGTTCTCCACCTCCTTCAGAACCCGCCAACCCCGCACACGGCGTGTGACAGACGGCGCGGCGTGGCGAACGATACGTCAACCAAGGACCCTCCGTTCTGTCGCACGCACGTGAGCGAGGTCCCTCTGTAGAGAAGCTGCTAGCTACAACCTTGAAGTAGAAAATATGTCGAAAACCATTTAGCGGTGTATTTTATAGCTACACTTGTTTTAAATAAAACTTGATACAAAATAAAATTTACGCTAAATTACGTAAGAGTATCTAAAAAACTTAAAAAAATAAACAAAATTCTCATTTAAACTTTTTTCAGAAAGTCACCCCAACAACTGCGGCTTCTAAATTTACAGACTGGTTCACAATTTGTGACTGTCAATTTTAAATGGATTCTGTTTATTGAATATCTCGTAGGAGTTCTTGGCGGGATCTTCACCTGCAATGTTGTGGTTTTTATTTTGATTTATTAACTTAGGTTCTTTGACCCTATATTATGTAATATTGGTGGCGTTTTGCGTGATATAGTTTGGTTATTGTGCATTCGTGAAGTGGATTATAAATATTAACCGGAAACATGCATTTTGAAATGTCACAAAAAATTCCCTAGATAGTTCTAACATCTTGTTGGACCAACTATGAATACAAAAAATACTACGAAGACAAACACATTGACACTGGCAAGTGCTTTTTGTGGCGCCAAAACAAGAAGAAGATGAAGAAGTGTATCTCGTAAAGGGATTTAGTTTTTTTTTTCTGCACGCAATAATAATCTACCAACGCATTTTATCTTTTCCCACGAAATAGATTTCCTTTATAATTTACTGAATATTCGTTTTATGTCATGTCCTGATAGTATGAAAATATTTTTTAACGAGGTAATCTCTGGTAATTTCTCAGATTTGAAAAATTCTTATTTTATAGCCTACTAGCAAACCTGGCCACCCGTTGCTGTGGGTCAGAAAAAATAAATTATTTCTATCCGATCACTACCAACTTTAGAGGATCACCTGCTGGCCTAATATGAAGATGGTCTGAAAATTTCATTAAAATTGCACTTACTTAATACTCTCATTAGATTCCTTGTCGTTCATTTCATCGATTTTAGTGTTCCTCAAAGCTTTGTAAATTACCTCAATAAATGGATTTATTTGAGTAAATCTTTACATCTTGAACGATAATCATAGCCACCGTAGATATTGCTCGTATAAAAATCACTCGGAATATTCAAACTGCGAGCGGAACTCCATCGGAGTTGCGACCTGAATAACATAAAACCCTCCCCAGAAATGTATCTCAAGGTAACAGATCACGTTTTCACCTCTCACGCATCGGCAAGTTTGTCGATTTGTCAGTTTCGTAAGGAATCGAATCATTCATCATTTTTATTGTTCTGCGAAAGTTTGAAGAGCGTGTACGTGATAAAATATAGGGGTCGTGAAGGTACGAGTAATCATCAATGACACCAACTTATACGTGAATCTTATAAGTAAAAAGGACGCTTTTAAATTTTGGGACTATTAAAGTAAGTATTGCATGAAAAAATATATGTATATATATTGTAATATATTATTTATAGTATGTTTTTATGGAGATAAGGAATTTAGGCTGTTATTTAATAATATGGTAGACCCAAATAAGTTTTAAAATGGTAGTTAGTACAGTCTGTTACAATTTGGCAAAAATGGTCTTATCCATATTTCATCATTTCATCCATGTTTCAAAGTAGTAACATCCGATTGAGATGTGGTGCTGGAGAAGAATGCTCGGTATATCGTGGACGGAATTCTGAACCAATGAGTCTATTCTTCGAGAGCTGGGCATCAAGCAGAGGCTATCAAACACAGTGCAGGTTCGCATCCTCACTTTCTTTGGACAAGTATTACGGCGCGGAGGCGAATCCATTGAACGCCTGGTAGTGCCTGTAGACCATGCGGGAGATCATCTATGAGTTTTTTTTTCGAACTGACTACACTGTTAGCCTGAGGGGCCCTGGAGCCTTTACGGCTTTTACAGCTTTACCGCGCTTGGGGAGTGGACGGACCAAATAAAAAGCGTCGTCGACGGTCCTCTGCACGAATGCACAAGGAGAGCGGCAATTCGCGAAGAGTGGCGTCGTCTTGTTAAACAGGCTACCAAAACCACGACGTGACGGCCACAACCACTCTGGCAAGAGTGTAAAGCCAAAGAAGAAGTAGCATCCGCAAGTACTTATGCAGTCACCATAACACTGTGGATAAGTCAGAAGACGAAGGCTACTCAAAAGCTAGATGCAAAGTATGGGGAAATACAAATAAGTAAGAAAAACTAAACTGAAATACGATTTATTTTTTACTGTTACTATTTGCATCAGCGTAAAGTATTAACAATGGGGGTATTTCAGGGATACTGCAGAGATATTCATTGAAATACAATTGATCATAGTCGTTCATAGAAGCTACAAGTAAAATTAAAATCAAAAATTTATTTTCAATTATATGTTTTGATAAATCTACAAATTATATTCTTTTTTGATCATGTAAGCAGCTTTTTCAGCTATCATGACTACAGCACCTAGAGTACCCCCGCTAACTGTATTTGGAATTACGCTGGCATCAACTACGCGAAGACTTTTCACACCGTACACCCGAAGTTTACCGTCCACCACTGATCCCATGGCACATGTACCGCAATAATAGCGCTTCGGGGAAGAAATACATGTAGCGTAACATTTCCAATAATCTGTGCTACCTTTTTTCAGATCGTTACAATTCGGTAGCCTCGGATTCAACCTCACAGCGCCCAATTTTTTAAAAAGCTTTGTTCTACCTACACGAATGAAATCTTTAATATACTTAACTTGATCATCTAAATCAATTGCTTCAGAATAATAGCCCAATTGAACTTTTGGAGGATCATTGTAATTGGAGCTACTCAATATAACTTCTCCTCTAGATTTAGGGTGGAGTTTTGATATAACTGAATATAGAATTTGATTGTTATTTATTCTCTTTTGATTTTTACATGATCTGAAGAAATCATTACTAATATCTACGCTAAATCCATATGATTGAGCACTATATCTGATCAGGTCACTCTGATAGTTCACATAGTTGATAGTTTCATATTCTGGTTGAGTTTCAGTCTTGTTCAACGATAAATAACCAACGAACACAGAGGCTGCGTATACTTTAGGATTCTTAGGTTCAGTTTCTGGTAACGTATTTTTCAAATCATGTACTACAATGACAGAGATTTGATCTATCAAATTCTTTCCAACTGGTAAGTCTGATATAACTTTGATACCGTGGCTTTTTAGTTGTTTTTTAGGACCTATTCCTGATAACATCAAAAGTTTTGCAGTGTTAATAGCTCCAGCGCAAACTATGATTTCTTTGCTTGCTCTCAGTATTAACAGTTTTCCACCTACTGGCCGCACTGCGATAGCTACCGCTTTTTTATTATGATCAAAAACGATTTTTAATACTAGCGTATTTTTTAAAACGTATAAATTAGGATATTTTCTTATTTCTTTAAGATGAGAATAAGCTGTGTGATGTCTTCTGCCTTCTCCAATATTAAACATTGCTGGCGTGTATCCAATAGTGTTTTTAATATTTAAATTGCTAATAACAGGGTATTCCAGCTCTTTAAAAGCTTCCAAATATTCGGTGGCTTCCGGAGTTCTGTCCTTCGTAATGATAATAGGACCTTTGTAACCAAAATATTTTCCGTCGGGTGAATTTTTTATATCAGAGTCATTGAGTCTTTGACTTTTAATAAAGAAAGGTAATACGGCTTTTCCACTCCAACTGGAGTCATTAGAAGCAATGGCCCATTGATTATAGTCATGATCATTTCCTTCATTATATATAATGTAGTTGATAGTACTCGTCCCTCCAAGCACTTTTCCAAGCGTCAAATCATATGCGCTGGTTCGATGACATTTTTTTTCACTTTTCCCTATTTCCGCTCTATATTTCCAATCTACAGAAGAATTCTGAAGATAATAAATTAAAGAGGGCAGCTGAAATAAAAAAGAATAACCTTGTATTTTAAAATCAAATTAGTTTGTTTAGTTATTTACTTAAGTGATAGTTACAATAAAAAACAAAAAAAATATTTCATCGTTTCTTAGGCTATAATGCGTAAATGAGTAGAGTCCTTATTTATTTTCATAATAATATTCTATTTTATAGGGTTCCGAAATCAAAAAGAAACCCTTATAGTTTCGGTATGTCCGTCTATCTGTCCACGGCTTAGCTCAAAGATACATACTACTAGAAAGCTGTAATTCGGTATGAGTATACATATTATGTAATCACGCCAAAAAAGTGGTAAAGTAAATCTAAAAAATGTTTAGAGTACACGTAAAGTGGGAATTATTTTTTTGCTAGTCCATCACATGTGGGTTGTCGTTGGATAGGTCATTCAAAAATATCATGGGTAAATGAAAACGGCTATACGATGCAAGGACCCGTTTGCGAAATATTAAGCCTTAAAGTGCTAATTTTTGTTAGAGTCAAGTGTCCCTGCCAGCTAAATGGTCGTTTTTGGATATTTAAAAAACTTCATAGTAGTAGTATACATAGTGAAGTTAAAAGTAAAACTATCAGAGGTAAGTAGACTTTACAAGTTAACGATCAATAGTCAATCAACTTATAAAATTCATTTGGATAAGTAATTTAGTACAAATTCCAATGATGCATAGAGTATTGCATTACTTTTTCTAATGGACGCCTGACTAGCTACCACCCTCAAGTGAAAAATCTGTCGCCAATCACCAATAGGTGTGTTCCGGCAGCTGGACTTGAGAGCCAGTCTTCCACTAGGTTTAGCGTGTTATCATCTTGGGTCACATCGTCACTTAACATTAGGTGAGATTGTGGCCACTGCGACCAACCTGTAACGAAAAAATTACTTAAAAACGAAGGGTCTAAAGGATGATTCATGTTACATCAAGCCGGGCGTCAGTCAGGACATGGTCAAACATCTATGGTATTGTTGTATTAAGTCATTTATGTTACACCGAGCCGCGGCCATCCATTCTTAAGTCTGTATATTATGACGCGCAACTACGGAACCCTACACTGTGCGTAACCCAACATGCACTTGGCAAATTTTTATAATTAAAATTATAATATATTTTTTTAAATATTAATGTTAATATGAATTAACCTTTGAAGTAGTCAAAACACTTTTCTAAAACTAACCTCAGCTTCCAACGGTGGATCTTGGCCTGCCTCTACTAGTAGAACTTTGGTCTTTTTATCTTCAGCCAATCTTCTTGCAAGAACGGACCCTGCTGTTCCAGCGCCAACGATTATAAAATCAAAATCCGAACAATCTAAACAGAAAAGTTATAGTTATTGATAAAAAAAAATTAAAAGTTTTTTTTTTCTATATTTTAACTTTTTTTTTTTTTTTTTGTTTTTGGGACTTTTATTCTACCGAATATATCAGTCCCATTGTACCCCATCCTTTATATCATCACATCAAGAGAGTCGCTGATGAGTTAGCACTACAAGGTCATACAACATCTTGGCACCATCTGAATAAGGTTCTGCCAAAATGCTGTGAAAAACACCTATATCTTGACAGTTTAAATTTATGCTATTCACCAGCGACTCCCTTTCGATCTTGTTCTTGGTACACTCCATCAGTAGGTGATGCACATCATCAATCTTTCCACATATATTACAATTAGGTGACTCTGCTTTCCTCATAAGATATGCAAATTTTCCCGATGGATAGTGCCCTGAGCGAAGTCTTAATGCTATCTTTATATATTGTCGGTTTAAATTACATTCACTAAACCAAGGTTTATGAAGAGGCTGACACTGTATTGTTTTATACCAAATGCCTTTTTCTTTGCTTCTTTCATCAAAATATTCATTCCAGTTTTCATAACACATTTTTTTCAATTTTGATATAATTTCCCAATAATCTACTTTAAAATTCTTTATTATACCCTGAGTTGATCCTAATTTTGCACTACGGTCAGCCTCTTCATTCCCTTTGATACCAACATGAGAAGGAATCCATTGCAATATTAAAGACTGATTGTCAAACTGTTGTCTATAAATGTGGTCTAGTATATTATAGGCTACAGACGCCCCTCTGTAACCGGAGGTGCATCGAACTAGATGCTGAAGTGCACTTTTGCTATCTGTTAAAATAACAACTTTTCTAATATTATTTTTAATTATATATGTTATAGCCTCTGATATTGCATTGAGCTCCAGTGACATAATCGACATATCTTGGGTAACTCTAAAACAAGCTGTTATATTTCTATAAGAGTCATAATACGCCATTCCTAAGCCTTCAGAGTTTTTTGAGCCATCAGTATACAGTTTATACCAACCTTTATATTTAATACTTATTTCTTTTGCAATATCATATTTAACAGAAACTAAATCTAACTGATTTTTGACGGATTGAATACATTCTAGATTTATTTTAATCATACTTTTAACATTTATATATGACATCCACACGTCCAAATTAAACATTTCTAAAAGATTCGAAGACTTAATATCATGTACTTTTGCTTCCCTATATGCTAAACAAAGAAGGGGCTTCTTCTTCCTTTGCCAATATCGTATATTTTGACTTACTTTTAACTATAGCAGGAGGTGGATAATTGTGCGCTGTCAGTTGAAGCATGGTCAGTATTTTTAAAGCACCTTGTATAGTTACAATATTCTGCAGTGCACTCTGAGCATCCATGATACCTTAAAAAAATTACAAAACAAGTCTAAGAGTATATTATTGTAATTTATTTGACTTTATGCGAGCCTAAAACCTGTTGATGGAAGAAAAGCTTAGCTGCCGGGTTACAAGTTATTTGAAAAATTTAATCAGATTATGTACATTTTGTTTTACCCTGTTGCTGTGGAGACGTCTTGTAGCTTATTCAGCTCTTGTAGTAATAAATGAAAATAGACATAAATGCATTATAGTGGCAGCAATTTCAGTCGCCGTATTAAATCGACCAGCATTCGAATCTTGCAATAAGCCTGAGCTTTCGATGAAGGAAAACATCGTGATGAAATTTAGTGGTAGAATGTTTTTTAATTACCACCAGAATAGCAATCAATACTGAGACGGATTTTTTAAAATCGTATCATGTCAAAGAGACCGCTCTGTACTTGATGGTAAGCACAGTGCAATCCAACAACATCTGCGACCACTGAGGGATCTACAGTTCATCGTCACCCGTTTCTGTTATTCCGGCTTGATGAAATGTCTCTTCACGTAAAGGAAGTCCTTCACGTTGTAGAAAGGAGGAATATGTCACCGAGAAGTTGTACTTGAGTTCCAGTAGCAGAACTTCAGCAACCGTCTCTTTCAAGGCATAGCTGTTAACATCTTCGACCAAATTACTTAAGAGAGGTAGAACACAACGAAACCTCTTGGGGAATTTCTTTCTACTTGGAGCATTCCGGCCTGTGTAATACCTTCACCCTACAGATCACAGCCAAATAATCCTGTGTTGTGTTCCTGCGGTGAGTACGGCTTTCCAGAACTCCTTAGGAAAGAGAGTTCATGATCGGCAACGCTGGCTTGTTATAAACGTTCACAGGCTACGGTAACTGCTTAATATCAGGCGGGCAGTATGCTTGTTTGCGAAGTTAGTTGTATGAAATAAAAACTTAATATGTAGTGACACTATGATCAAAAGATAACCTATGTCACAATTTTAAAAAATGAGAGAGGTACCAACCTGTTTATAAGAAACTGTAACCGACTGGTGTATAGCACGCAGGCCCTCTTATTTACATTCTGTATTTATAGTCATTTTTATTGGTGCTACGATATATATTGTTCATTTAAACTAGTTAATAATTGCTTTTATTATCTTCAAGGTTCTGTTATCGTACCTATTATTATGTATCGTGTATTGGTGGTTACGAAACTATGTTTGGATTTCGTAACGATATAATTTACAATAGAGACAAATAGAATAGTAATTCTGTTCCATAGAACTGAGTTTTCCTAACCACATTTTGTTCATTTAAAGTTATACCGGTCATCGATTTCAAAGGAGAATTAATAATTTGAATAAAACTGTTCAATTAAAACCCCACAGTCACTTAAAACATAGATAATAGTCTTGATACATATTGTAACAACATAATATTTTAATTCAATTTAATTAAATACAAGCTGAGTGAATGTAAATAAACTACTAAAAACAGCTGTCATGGTATTTAAACAGATTGTTACTAGATAGCGCCTTTTACATGTAAGTTGAACATACTTTCATTAGGGATTATATTTTAAGAAAACTTACAGCGTATAGAAACAAAAGTTAATATAATCGAAATAGAAGGCCAAATACAGGTTTTTACAAACAAAAATAGATAAATATAAACAAAAAAAGAGTTCATCACGAAGAGAAACACGAACTAAAATTACTGAAGAAAATCTCTACATATACTGTGCCTCAGATAAAACACGCTTGTACTAAATAAGTCAAGACTATCATCTAGAAATCTAGATAATTAAATTGTTTGCACGCCTAATCGGTGAATGAATTCTGTGTGTATGTTGCCTTTACAATTGGTATATACAGAAGTTTAGGTTTTCTTAATGTATTTGTTGAGACACACAACTGAATATTCGAATTAATCACGGGTATGTGTGAATCTCTTGAAATATGTAATATTAGTAGAGATAATAAAAATATATTATAAAATAAAAGAACGGTTTAAAATATTAATAATTATTAATTAAATAGTATTTTTTTTTCTAAATCTCTAAGCGTATTTGTTGCTTGATTTTGACCGAGCGAGCATTTGTCTTTATCTATGGCACTCATCTAACTTTTTCTTAGTTAATAGGAAAATTATTTCTTTTTCTCTCTCTCTCTCTCTCTCTGGCCATGTACCTATTTTCTGTCCTTTTTTGGCAGAAACTTAACAATAAAATTCTACTCTATAATTTTATTCTAATTACGATCAAATGTAACCATTGCGAAATACGTATATTTCTTTATTAAATTTTACTTTCCTTCACATGTATTTGTATTCTGACACAATATAATATTGATATGAAATAAAAGTGTACAAATGTCTTAGTATATCTGTCTCGCTCACTTGTTAGTAAAATTATGTTTGTACGAGTGGTACTGATAATTATTTTATATTATGATGACTGTAATCCCCGCGGTGCAGAGTTTTTGGCAAAATATTTGTTTCTCATTGCTCGTCTATTGTAGAAGTCATTAGTTATTTTGTCGAACCAGACGAACAGTCCTAATACAAACTGTTTACCTACACTCTTGAAGTAATTTATACTAGGTTTTAATTACGCGTGCTCGATAACTAAGTAGTTAACTTAAGTATGTATTTTAATTATTTTTCTAGCTATAATTATGTATATACTAGGTACATTAAAATTTTATAGACAGTTCATTGTACGTTTGATGATTAGATATGTAATATACTTAATTTTTGTAATTTTACGTGGTAATTGAAAAAAAATTGACATATTACAATTCGTCTAAAACACCTGCTACATGATTCGCACCTCTAATAATAAAATATTCAAACTCAAAAAATGTTTTTTTTTTTGAGATTTTATAATAATAATAACATGACTACGTAAAAATAATATGCACAGTTTAATAGGTGCTGCATTCGGGGCAAACGAGCGAGTATCGTCCGTCTCTTCTTGACTAAATCTTCTAAAACATATTCTTGACCATTTCAATAATATGAAAATGACGCTATTAGTTATAGTAACTTAAATTTTTAAATTTAATTTAATTATCTGTTTTAATAATTAAGCTTAATTTTTTTATTGTTTATAATAAACTGTATTATATCTCAAATTAAAATTTTTACAGTTTTTTTTTATAATAATAAACTGTAATAATAGGCGTCGTGTAGTGAAGCATTTTAAATGCTAACTTGCATTGACATATTCTACCGATAGACAAGAACGTTCATGAAAACAATTTGTTCAAATACTGATAAATAACATGGCGGTCGTTCGTATAGATTTTACATCGCAGAAGAGACACGGCTTTTTACTTACAATACTTCATTAAAATACATAATTTATTTCAAAATTTATCAATAGTTAAATTAACAAAAAAAAAGTAGTAGTATCACATTTTCTTTGTAGAATTCCTCAATAAGAAAACCTTGTCACATCCTACAATGTACAAATAAAATGCTGATGTAGCCGTGCCCTTCAACATAATTATTTACGTCTCATAATTTTAGTTTCAAAAGCTTTAGTTAATTTTTATAAAAGCCTTTCAATTTTGGAATAACATGTAAGTTATATGTATTTTTTTAATTAAATCGATCCTTTTTTAGTTTAATCCAAACAAAAAGATAGACAACATTTTTTTGATTTTAAATTCATGTTCAATAACATACCTACCTATCACAAAATAAAAAAAAACGTATATAAAATACGTATTCAGTGTACATACAGATTTATTAATTTAGATGGACTATCGATGACCCATGATTTTGTTCATTTGAATATACTTTTAATCCTCCATGAGAACTACGTTTCTTACCTGGATTCAATTAAATTTGCCATTACTGATTAGTTCGTATAGCAAATAATAGTTACATATAACTTAGATAGTTACTCTGAGATTTTAGAGAAGCGACCGCAGTCACTGCAGCCTAGCTATGTGCTGCTACGTGTATTCCTACATGTTGACAGTGTTGCTCCTGCAGTTGAACTATGTACTGGTTTTGCTACGCTTAAACTGAGCATGCTTGTTGCTCATTTCTATTTTCAAATTTAAGTTTGAATTGGTTATTTTTCAATTATGATTACTTGCCTTCTTGATGAGTGATGTCTGAATAACACTTATGACATCGTGTTACAGGGACCGGCTTTCCCTATCAACACATATTAAAACTACTTAATATAACTCGAAGAATCGTGTCGATGTGTTAATTCATTTGTGATTATTAGTACTATATACTTTACTATTGACTCGCACTGTTGACTGTTTGTACTAGCAACAGGTTTGATCTATCACCGAATGTGCCTTATAAGCGGGGAAGGACGGGCATGAAGATATTAGTTCCGATCCATCGGCATGGAGCCCTTGAGCTAAGCAGCCGCTCGCGCGATACAGTGACACTCCATTCACTAGCTACCAATATACAGTCATTATACTGCATCCCTACACACATAAGCACACCAGTCAGTACATAGGTTCTGTAAGGGACCTTTTTATCTTTTTTTTGCTAGTTAGTTTAGAGACAAAAATTGCCAAATCACTAAATACAGCCCAGAAGGCAGGAACATGTATATATGTATAGTTAGTTAGCTTGAAATTCTATGGATAGGGATTTAGTCAGATCGCGACCTCTTCAGTAAAAAATCGGGTTCTGTTAAGTTTTATATACATAGTTGGATAAGAGAGATTAATTCTAAATAGTGAGTCTTAATCATTGGCGTCGCTCTTATGGAGCACTTGGAGTAGCAAATCACTCGTCTAGGGGTGGCTAGACCAGATAAGGTAAAATATATGTTGACCTTCAAGATGGAAGATCTATTTCTTTTGGTGTATACAATTTACTCATAAAATATGTATTGATCATTAATTTCGACCTTGATGTTAACCCTCAATATATTTATTTAGTTTATCTATACATTTATTAATGGATTTTTATTATCGTTCACAAAAAATACATCTAGGTTTGAAAACATATTCAGCTACATTTGAAAAAACATTGCAATGGTGTATATTAGACGTATTTCCGGTGTGCCCATATCAAAATGTAATACTTCAAAAAATATTACATAATGGATAATTTATTAATTACATAAACATTTTCTTACAATATTCTTGAACGTACCTTAACTTTCCACAAGTATTATTTGATTGTATAAAACTGCTTTTTAAACGGCTTAATGAAATTGTGCATTATTGTTATTGTTTGTATTGTTATTGTGTAATTTATCAATAGATCAATTATATAATTACCCTATTTAATTATAAATCGCTATTAATGGTGTCTTATTATTTTAGACTAATATTTTATTACTATTTATATTTATTACTAGCTGTGTCCTCGGTTCCGCTCGCATGGATTTCAGAAGGAAATCATAATTTCTTAAAACTTTAAATCACTTTTTATTGAATAAAGATATCGTGGTTTTTTTATAAGGACCAAGTATCAAAGGAGTTAAACAAAAAAAAAGGACAAAATCTGTCTAGTGGTTTTTGCATGATGCACTCACAACGGCAAACCTCAGTCCTTTTTACCTATATACTCGTAGAAGATTTTAAATGTTTATCATGACTAGATGACGCTATCAGTATTTCAAGTTTACTAGACATAATTTTATGACTTGCAATCGTGAGTATGATACGGGGATTAATTCTGATTGTTACCTAGTATAGAACTGTTGAATTAATTTATCTCTGTTAAATTAATATGAATATTGTATGCAACGTCTCTATCGTTGATAATGATTCCCGGACAGCAGCGCCGACATATACGATGTGAGTTTTTTCAATTTTTTTCAAGTTTGGATGTCAAGCCCATACGTGTGATCTACATACTCTCCAGCTATGACTCCTCTCGTCTGAATTATAGTTCTTGTTGCTATGACCCTAATAATAGGTCTTCACCTATGAAATTGCCGTTCTGCAGTACTGGCCATTTCAAATCAAAATAATTTTTGTTTCGCTAAGAATGCTAATTTCAAATTAATTTTATTTTAAAAACATGGAATTTTTTTCCAAAAGCATTCATTTGTTTATTGATTAGTATTACATTTTCATCGCATTTCAATCTTTTTTGTCATCATGGATACGTTAAAAATTCGAGTAATTATGGAATATGAGTACCGTCGTGGCATTAACGCGGCACAAGCGGCACGCAACATCAACGACGTTTACGGAGCTAACACTACAAACCAACGTACGAGCTGTTATTGGTTTGCTTGCATCCGTTCTGAAAATTTCGACCTGAAAAATGAACCTCGCGGTCGTCCGAAGACTTTTGTCGACAATGACGAATTAAAGGCGATTGTGGAAGCTGATGATACACAATCTACGGCTGAATTAGCAGCAGCTTTCGACGTTAGCATCAAAACAATATTGGTCCATTTGTGTCAAATTGGCAAGGTAAAAAAGCTTGACAAATGGGTGCCCCACGAACTCAATGATCGCCAGCGCGAAGTTCGCGTCGAGACGTGCCTTGCACTGCTCAACAGACACACAAATGAAGGAATTTTGAACCGCATTGTTAGCTGCGATGAAAAATGGATTCTGTTTGATAACCGCAAGCGCTCAGCAAGTTGGTTGGATCCTGGTTCAGCACCTAAGAAATGCCATAAACGAAAACTTACCCCTAGAAAAGTGAGGGTCACTGTTTGGTGGTCTAGCGCCGGTGTGATTCATCACAGCTTCTTAACAAACGGGGTGAGCATTACTGCAGATGTGTACTGTGAAGAACTGAACACAATGATGGAGAAGCTGGTACATCTCCAACCAGCATTGGTGAATCGCTCGTCTCCGCTGCTCCTGCACGACAACGTGCGACCTCATACTGCACAACAGACGGTCTCCAAGTTGCAAGAACTGGGGTTGGAAGTTCTCCGCCATCCGCCCTACTCACCAGACCTTGCGCCTACAGACTACTACTTTTTCCAGAATTTGGATAACTCCTTGGCGGGAAAAAAATTCAATACCCGAGAGGAAATACAAAATGCCTTTGAATAATTTGTTGCCTCCTGTCCAGCTGATTTCTTTAAGAAGGGCATCAATAAATTGCCACTGCGCTGGCAAAGATGCATTGATTGCATGGGTGATTACTTCGATTAATACAAATAAAAAATACATGAAAAAACATCGTTTAAATTTTTTCATACAAAACGGTAATTTCATTGGTAAAGACCTAATATATTTATAGAGGAAATTTAATAAAATATATTGAATAACAAACACGACAACCTGTTATAAAAATAAATTACAACCAAAAACTTAATTATTTCTTAAAATATTTATTCACAATCATTTTTGATTATCTCTGCAAGTTTCTCCCCGATCATAATAGTAGGAGCGTACAATCCTCCAGACGGTGTGAATGGCATAACACTAGCGTCCGCCACGTGTAAGTTCTTCACTCCATAAACACGTAATTTTCCATCCACCACAGAGCCCATGGAGCAAGTACCGCTATAGCGACCGACGACAGTAGTCGTCATGCACGAAGCGTAACATCTCCAGTAATCCCTGCTTCTATGTTCAAAGCATCCACAGTTAGGCGTTGCATCAATTAGAGCAGCTCCAATTTTTTTGAAGTAAGTAGAATTTTCTATTTTCATATAATCCATTATGTAATCTATTAAATTTTCCAAATCTGCCTCATCGGAATAAAGATTGAATTGAATCTTTGGAGGTTTCTCGGGGTTTAAACTACTCAGTCGTACTGTACCCCGAGACTTGGAATTCAAATTTACAATAATAGAGTACAGTGACTCGGTAAAGAGAGTGGTTTCGTAAAACTTGTCACAGATTTTATCTTTAAAACCATAATAAAAAGCGCAATATCTTAACATGTTCTGCGGGTTTACTATGACATAACTTATAATTTGATAGTCGGGATATTTTTCCTTCTTATTGAGAGCTTCCATTCCAGTTATACAGCCTGATCCAATATTAAGAGGATTGTAAAGTATAGGTGGTTCCTTAAATTGTTCCGTTTTGTGTTCGATAAGTACTCCTGTTTGTACTTGTAAGTTCTTCCCAACAGGCACATCGACTATTACGTTAATATTTTTACTTTCCAATTCTTTTTTAGGGCCAATCCCAGAAAGCATTAGAAGTTGAGGAGATTTAATAACTCCAGCACACGCTATAATTTTTTTCTTAGCATATATCCTGATTATATCATTCTTCTGCAACATGGCTTGTACACCATACGCAACTTTATTTTCATCAATAAGAATCTTCGTGACCAGAGTATGTTTTCGAACGTGTAAATTTGGTCTATTTTTAGCTGTTCTTAAGTAAGAATAGGCGGCCGTCTGTTTATAATAGTCTAACGCCAACATTGACGCAGTGTATCCTACAAATGTATCAGTATTCAAATCTGCCACAATATTTTTGCCGACATCTTTAAATGCTTCCAAAAAATTTATTATTTGTTTATGATGATCTTTTTTTATACCCACATACCCTTTTTTACCGTACTTTTTTGCGTCGAGTTTATCGATATGCGCATAACACAGTTTTTCAGCTTTCTTGTAATATGGAACTACGTTCTCCCAAAGCCACGTGGAATCATTTGCAGCGACAGCCCACTTAGCGAAATCTTTTGGGTTACCACGTTCGTGTGAGAGTACGCTGGTGGAACTGGAACCACCTAACACTTTACCTGTATAAAGAGGAATTTTACTGTAGCTATGGCATTTTCCTATGACATCACTGTATTCTGATGTGTAGTTATAATCCATTGTTGATTTTGGCAATTCCGCTATTAAGCCTGGAAGCTTAAAACAAACATTGAAATATATAATTTTAATAAATACATCGGAAAACTAAGTGATTATGTTTGTGTTAAGACTACTTATTTATACCTGCTTACTATATAGGGATTGCAAATGAGGATTGCGATGTTTTTTGTCTTATATACTATGTTAATAATCATTGCAGTCCGGCATGACAGCGGCGACTGCCGATGGATTTCTATCTCTTGGTGGTCGCCGTTGTATTTGGATAGTACTGTGCTTACCATCAGGGATAGTCAAGTTAATGTGCGGAGCTACTATAAAACAAATAATTGGGACGGTCACCCGTATATCTACAATATAATAAATTTTTATTATATACACAGTGCAAACATTAAGAGTTATTAAGCTATTTTTTTATATAAGATATTTTTCTAAAAATAATAATACTTGATTTAATTTATGCTATTAGAAAGCACAGATGAAAGTCGTTTCATCAAGTTGCTTCATCGAAATGACTCGACAATATAAGTAATATTAGGAAAAAAATATTACTAAGAGATAAATATTTATCTCGCACTGAATTAATATATTTATTCATCATCATCATCATCCCGCGTAATTAGGTATGAGAGGTCTTTTCACCCTCCTATCGCATTTTATACACAGAAATGGTTTATCTCTTTTATTAAGGAATCTATATTTATATAGCAATTAAGTCGTATTTTAATGCCAAGTATCCGTGGAGACATGTATCATTAATACTTACTAAAGTCTCATAATGAGGATCACCACCTGCTTCTAGAAGAAGAACATTTACATTTTTATTTTCCGTGAGTCTGTTTGCGATGACGCAACCAGTCGGACCAGCTCCCACCACTATGTAATCATATGTTGATTCATCTGAAAATATGTTATAAAGAAATGTATTTTTTTAACTTTTATACTGGCTGGAGAAACGGTTACGTTACAACTGAAGCCAAAAACAATTTATGAGAAGTGGTGAATTTTTGTGTACAGCTAGCTATGCAAATGATATAATACGATCAATTAATTGTAAAATATAATTTAGTTAATTTATTCATGACCAAAAATAATTAGATTAATAGACTTTAAAGGGAAATTTCTTTGGGCGTAATGAGAGTAAAGTTCTGAAATAGATTTCTATTACGTTTTTTACACTCTAAATTTTAGGGAGTTTGGCGTTGTTGAGCTAAATGTTGAAGTTTTTAATGTCATTACAAATAATATCATTTCTGAGACTTATTTTTTTCATAGCTGACAGTGTTTCAGAAATTTCTATAAGGGTCGTACACGAAATATAGAGGCAGCACTTATGCCGACAGTCACGGTCTCTGGTATCATATTTGTACACTGTTGTAAGGATACATTTGCAAAAAGCATTACTTTACCTGTATAAATAACTCAACTTTAGATTATTTACCGTTCAATTGAGACTTCATTCTTTTTTACAGTTAGATAATTCTGTAATTAGGCTAAAAATAAAATTTCACGCCGCAGAAACAAAAAAAAAGTTTGATAAATTACTTTTACAATCAAATTTCCTTATAAATTTGAGAAGTTTCAGAGCATTTAAGTAGTTACTTTATTTTCATATATTAGATCCTATTATCATTAATATGTAACAATAATTTTTTAAACCATATTTGATATATTCTATAATTTTAGGTAAAATTTATTTAATATTTTAATATAATTATTAAAATAAATAAAAAAAGGTGTGTGTGCGATTCACACACGATAGAAGTGAAACTTAATTTTAAAAGATATTTTATATTTTATTTAAACAATGTGAAATATACATACACACCAACATTTGCTCTCTCGCTCTGGCTCACACAAAGAGGAGAGACCGATAATGTGTGTTAAACGTTTAACGCTTGGAAGTCGCATAAGAAGTTTCACTTCATTAATTCATGAAAAGTATTATGCAAAGTTACCATTGCAATCACAAACTTGTTTTTTTTTAATGTGAAACTTCTTATGCGACTTCCAAGCGATAAACGTTAACCGTTAAACATTTAATGCACATTATCGGTCTCTCCTCTTTGTGTAGCCAGAGCGAGAGAGCAATATATTATCGGTCTCTCCTCTTTGTGTGAGCCAGAGCGAGAGAGTAAATGTCGGTGTGTATTTATATTGCACACTGTTTAAATAAAATAGAAAATATCTTTTAAAATGAAGTTTCACTTCTATAGTGTGTGAATCGGACACACACCTTTTTTTGCTGTGCTTCAAAAATTTCTTATGCGACTTCCAAGCGTTAAGCGTTAAACGTTTACTTTTTTTTTCACCTGATGGCATCATGGCCTTCTTGCACGATCCCCATAAGTTAAAAAGGCATAACACAACATTCATAATTACAATAAAGTTTAAAACTTTTCAATTATTCTAAATCTTGGAGAAAGTAAATATAATTAACAATTTTATGTAACATAATGAATTATATATATATATATATATATATATAATAGTACAAAACCCTCAGGATACCAATTGTACTCGCAATTTGTCGATTGTTTTATTACAATAATATTGTTCGCAAGATTGATCTTGATTACATGAAACTTCTTAAACGTTTGCAAATCTATTAACGTACTCTGATTGTTATTAATGGTATACTGACTTGATCATAGATTATGAATGACAATAAAAACTTACTACACACTGATGTTTGCAATGGCCATATATTTAATTGTATCGCGGACAGAACATGCAAAGCAGCTTGATACTTCAGCTCCTGTGCGATCACAGTGGACGAATTCATGTCTCTAATAAAAATATAGAAAATATAAAAAAAAATCAAGCGTATTAAAATAAGAAAGAAAAATTATTATTTATAATTGAATTATATACATGATTTTACTATGATAATATTCGATGAAAATCTTTGGTGGTAATTTCCAATGTGTTCTGTATTCTGTAAAGTTACCTTCTGTTTTCTGGTGTCAATTTTCAAAAAGATGTTTTACTTTTTGACAGCAATTTACAAAGTGATGTATTGCTTTCTGGCAGCAGTGAAAGAGCAAGGTTTTTTTTATTTTGTTAAATCTCCTGTATTGTTTATCGACGAACCTATAGTAAAGCTTCATCCGTACAAAAAATCAAAAGTCGATTTTGAGGTGGCGCACTGTGAAGGTAGTTTACTAAAAACTTAAATTTTTACTTCTAAGTTGTACCCACAAAATGAATGCTTTGTTAACTTTTTGCCATGAACGTTTTATTTCTACGTCATGGAAGTCTTATCTCGCATATAAACGAATTGTTTATAAGTAAAATTTCACAAATTGATGCTGAAAATAATTTAACTTCAAAATCACTAACGATAATGATGTTTAAGTTCAAAAGTGCCTAAAAACGGAAAGATTTGCAGCGCCCTTTGTAATTATTATTTATCAACCATTTTTATTTTTTAATTATATATTTATTTCATCTTCATTGTTTCCTCATTACTTCATTTATTATGTTTTCGGTCGCTTTCCGAAGGCATCTTGTCTATAGGTCATTTATTATTTACATATAGTACGAATCATATATTTCGTTATTATCATATAGTTCATGCATCTCGTGCTGTTGAGTCCCTCACTACGCTCGCTACGCTCGTGAATCAATCATAGAATCCTTCGCTTGCCCGGGACTCAAAATTAGCACTCGAAACAAAAAACAACTTTGGTCTCTTGTTGCACAAATAACTATTGTGTTTCATTTTATTAACCTTTTAATATTTATTTCGGAACTTATTTGGCAATTCATTTAAACTAAGTAGTAATAATTTACCGACGCATTGTGATTTAATTAAATGTTACTTTTGGATAAGAAACAATATGTTTGAGTTGAATTAACCTTTAGTCGAATACTTATGTGTAATAACAGCTTCTAACATGGACAAAATATGAAATGAAACATCTATTTCTAAGCTCTATCCAACAAGAAGTTGCAAGGTTGATTTTGTATTACAACAAGTACAAGAGTGAAAAAATTGCACACAAACCAAAATCACATATATGTTACGAAGATTCTCTCAAATACTTGTATTCATGTATTTAACATGGTTAAAAAATATTTGCGAGATGACCTGAAAAGCATTCTCTTTAAAACTATTCAAAGGAAAGCCTTCGTGGAATACCCAGAACATACGTTGTTCGCTATGTTACAAGATGATGCGTCGCACATAAGGCAACTATTCGGAGAGTTTCAAAAGCAAGAAAAGAATCCAAAGATAAAGAAAGTTAGCAGATTCCATCTTCAATAACTTCATATTAAAGCGTCAAATTATTATTATTTAATAGATTGAACGAAAGGAAACGTAACAGAAACCCCAATGATAATGAAATATACGCACACAAAAATCTTCGTGAATTTTGAGGAGGGAATTAGCTTAAAATGGAAAAGTACCCTTGCCACACTCCGACAGTAGAAAGGTTCGTTAAACTTCTAATAGAGGCTTCGTTATCTGTTTGTGGGCAAGAAGCTAGAGATGATTTCATTTGTACCAGGATAAAACCCAGATAAGGCGTACCACATTTCGACACAAAATCACAATATTTTCAGCAACAAGAAAGTGATGTAGGTCATTAAAACGTTATTTAAATGGTAATTTAATATGTGTTATTAGTTATATTAGTATTGTAAAATCTTATTATATAAAACTCTATGTGAAGAACAAAAATTACATCTACTTTTAAAACTTCAAACTGCAACCTTAAGCTATTGATTTAACTATCTAAAATTGTACACGATATATATTAGACTATATAGGTCATTGATAAAAAATACAGGAAAAAAGAAATCGCTCTACCCAAAATAATTATGCTGTCGCTGAATTTTTGGTAGGTCTTTTTTAGATCTACAATTATGTAGTACGTTAATTTTATACATCTCTTATGGTTTACTCGGAGTAAACCATTTACACGCCCCAGAATCGTCTGTTTTCTGAATTGATTCACTATTATCGTCACTTGGTATTCTGTATGTTCCTTTATCTAATATAATATACGCTGACCAGATAATAATAAAAAACATGTAAATCGGATACAAAAAGGGAGACGTCGAGTTTTATGAATATGAAGTAATTTAAAAAGTTATGGTAGGCTTTCTGGTAGCAATTTGGAAAGTGATGTCCTTTCTGACGTAGTCTTATTTTCGCGAACTTATGTTAAGAGAAACATGCCTATTGTTGCTTTCCCACTTTACTAAGAGCTAGTCCCTCTAAGCTTAACGCGTTACCATCATAGGCTATATCGACACTTAACATCAGGCCAGATTGTGAAGCAATATCATCTTCGGGTACATGGTTCCTTAAGGTTACATGAGATTCTGGCAAATGTTAATCTACGAGTATACATAAAAACGATCTTACTAAAATGTTGCTGATACGATCCACTCCCTTGTCAATGGTGTACTATGATTAAAAAATAAATTTCAATTTACGTAAGTATTAAATGTATAGTGTATTTATTTAATAATAGTGTTTGCAATAAAATAAATTGCAATACCCACATTTGTTTTATACTGAAGGCCTTTGCTTAAATAGGAAAGTTATATAACTCAAAGATTGTAAATTCTTGAAGTGAAACTACATTGGCGCGTCAAAGTAAAATTGTGAGACCAAACTTTAGTGCAGTGTAGAATCCAACGTTTCAGATGTCAAAAGAACGGAAAATAGGAAACTCAGGCAAAAGAGAAAAATGCGAGGAAAAATTAACGTTGAAATATTGTTGAAATCAAACAACAAAGATGAGTAAACTGTTAGAAAAAGACAAGGTGTATAATTGATTAAAGGTTTCACTTCTGTCACTATACTAAGTTTCACGTGATATTTAAAAAAAAAGAAAATAATGTTTGAAATAAAATTACTTTATCTGGCATATTATAGTATAATATTTAAAGCAGGTGTCCAAAACGCGCCTTATCCTTTAATGACTAGACGTTTCGGCCTACACAAGCTGTGGTCACGAGCCGACTGAATTATCGCGGTGTCTTTGTGGTAGTGGGTGGTTCCTACTGACTATTATTATTTGGTAGTTGTCACTAAAGATGAGAAAGTAATACGCGTTCTAGACACTGATTAAATAAATATCCCTACTAATATTATAAATGTGAATGTAAGTTTGTTTGTTACGATTTCATGAGAAAAATACTTAACCGATCATCGTGAAACTTTGTACACATATTCTTGGAGGTATTAGAAGTAACATAGCATACTTTTTATCTCGGTAACAAAATTTTTGTCGTCCACGCGAGCGAAGCCGCGGGCACTGCTAGTATGTAATAATATGAACAAAACGCTTTACTTTGAAGAGTGTTATATTTGGTATGTGTCGCAACCAGATATTTTCACTCTGTCATGTAGTAATTTTTACTCATACACTACATTATTTGACCCTATATTATAGATGGATTGATTAACGTAAGTGCACCTATACCGACAATTTAAGCTAAGTTCAGATTGATGTGCAAGAATTAAGTACATGTTCTGTTACTAGCGGCATTATTTTATTTTATTCTAGTTCTTGAGATAATCTTCTTTTAATTCAAATATATAATACTCAGCAAGTAACAATGATTAATAAAAAAAAAATGTAAAATGTAAAATTGACTATACTCCTTTCACCGACCCACTGGAGATAGGCTTGTTCCTAATACTATTTTTGCGCACCAAGTACCGATCACTAAATTTTGTTCTGTGCTTACCATGAAGGACAGTACCGTCAATTTGCCGTGCTTCTATAGAAAGAAATAAATAATAACAAGACAATTCTAGCTAAATAAAATTGACATTTTGAGTTTCATTATTTATTTATAGACAGACGGACAGATAGATAAAACATTTAAAAATTGTTTTTTCTAACATACATTCACATAAATTTAATAAAAATACTTTATTTTGACATTACAAACAGACACTTCAATTTTATTATATGTAATGTTTCTTGGCAGATATTTTGGCCTATTCGTAAGAAAAGCGATGGTACAGAAACAAGATTTCCATTTGCACCAACTTCAAAGGATAATGTATCCAAGCCTGTTACATCGCCAATATTGTTGACTAATGTTGAATCACCAAGTTCCAAATCACATTCTTTATCGTCATCATTGCATTCAATATTCCTCCGAAATTCAACTAATATCTCCTGTAACTTATATCTCCTGCTTATGTTATTCCAGATTCATGGAACATTTTGAGAACCTACGATGACAAACGATCTTTAAAAAGCTGTCTGAACGTCTTAGGTTGATCAGCAATGAGGCGTCTGCTTTGACTTTGATCGGTGCTGGTTACGTTGTTGTTATTGTCTTCTGTAGTATCACTGGTATCAGTGGCGTCACTGGTCAAACTTTTGATTTCAGGTAGAAGCTTGGTATAATTGATATTATTAGGCTTAAAAGGATATATTCCACAAGACCGGAAGCCATACTCCTACACACTCCCTGTACACAACGCTATTATATAACTGATAATACAGAAAAATAATCTATAGATCGGCAATAGGTTCTAGTAAAGAGAATCATATTTTCAATTAATGACCCACAATAAAGTGTATATATTGAGAGAATATGACTTTAATATAAATTTTGAATGATTATGTAGTGTCAATAATTGTTTAAATATTAAAGATATTTCAACTACAAAAACAATATTTGTCTCCTACATTAAAATAAAATTGCCTCCAATGAACTGTTCAATTAATTTTTATGTTGTTATTTTACACATACAAGCGTGTGATAGATACTTGCAATATTAATATATCTGCATTTTTTCTAAAGTAACCACTTCTGTAACTCCATCACAACACTAAAAATTATAATTAAAAAAAAGTGGCGTTAATAGGTGCAGATTTTGAGGGGTCGTTAATAGGTGCCTTTACGTTACCTTTAAATATTATAACTGGAAACATACATTTTGCCATTTTACATTTGCCACAAAGGCTCTCTGATCAGTCCTAAAAAAGGAGACACTAACTTGCTAGATCGATGTTTAAAAAATTAGAAAAATAGTACGAAGAACAAAGAGTCATAAATATCGTGTATCCTTTGGTCTTAACAGTAAAAAATTGCAATTTTGTACTCATTTTATAAAAAGGCTAGATTTTAAGTTATATCATTTTCTATTGTAAAATTCAAAATGTATTAAACTTATTATGTAACATAATAAAAACCACCAAGTGTTATTTGTCTTTATGCATTTGCACAAGTGAAATTATGAAAAATATTTATTTTTATTTTTATGTCAATTTGTTTTATCGGTTCTTTTTTAAGAATAATAATTTAAAAAATATCTCTAAGTTATTTAAATGATGATGACTCATTAGTAGAACCTTCGAAGAATCTATTCAAAAGTATAGTTACAAATCCTACATACAAATACAAATATCTTAGAAAAAAAGAGTTAAAAAACATAATATTATGGGTAAGAGTGTTGTAATGAAGTTGCTGTTTCGTAATGAAAAATTAAATCTTTTTTTAAGGTAATTTTAAATATATTTATTTAATCAAAGTATATACCCTCGTTGTCTTTATATTTCTGCCATATAATGGGAAGATTATTTAAACCGTTCCAATAAAACTCTGTGGACCTTGACTCCACAAACTGTGTGAAGGCATTTTGTACTGCTTCCTGGGAAGAATGTTTTTTCCGTACAAAAAAAATCAAATCGCGGATAAAGTGCTAGTCGATTGGGGAACGATACGGAGAGTTTGGAGGATGTCGGATGGTTTCTAACTGCAGTTCTTGTACTGTTAAAACTGTTTCACGAGCAGTGTTTCTTTTGATCTGATTACACTATTAGCCGAATGGCCCCTGAAGCCTCAGACAGCTTTTACAGATTCACCAGGCATAGGCGAGCAGTGTGCAATAATGGTGAAGAATAAGGGCTGCGAGTTTCAATGCAAACTTCAATGCGCGCTGCTTTTCAAGTTTTATATTTTACTGATTTGCTGTACATGAGTCAATATTGTGTGTCAATAAATGCTAACGTCAAACCATGCCACTAATTCTTTGGTAGTTTGACACGTTGAGCCAAAGATGATTTTATGACTGGAACGGGCACGTTAAAGATTCGCTTCCCTAGCAGAGTCTCTAAATTAGCAAATTTTGTTAGCCGTGAGGGCGTAGTTATCGACGTATTTAGTACAAATAACTTACACACGTTAAGAACAGACGCTTCTTCATATAATAATTCAGTCAGGTAGCTGTAGGGCTTTTTTAACATTACTTTGCTGCGCACGCTCGATTTCTAACATGTATGATGAAGCAGCGCTCCACCCCAGATACTAACGCAGTATTTGAGAATAAACTGATAGATAGGTACATACACGAATTTTAGTGTTTCAAATGGCGCACTATCACGGAGTAGCTTGATAATGTATATAAATTTCCATACTAGTTTTGATAAATTTGAGATATGTTTGTTAAACGGATCTATTTTATATGATGACTCGTTCGGTTTGGCCTTTGTTGCATTTGATGATGTTGTGTGTAGGATGAATTCCACAGAATTCATTTATCTGGATTTCTCTATTCGTTTTGTTACCGTTACATGTCTTACTGAAGGTTATATATTTCGTTTTGATGACATTAAGCGTCAGAAGATTCAGATTTAACCAGCTGGATAAGATATTCATACCAAGGTTCGCTGCAGTTAAAACGTCAGTGAACCTTGGCTTTGTTACTCAAGTTAAAAAAAGTTTTCTTTTCATCATAAGGACTATACACATATGCATTGTTTCAAAATATTAGTTAGTTATTAAAAGAATACGTTTACAAAGCCAAATATCGAAAAAATAGGCTCTGTAGCCGTTTTCCAAATCTGAATTTTTGGAGTAGACAATGAAAACATTGAACCTCCGCAGACAACTTTGAATATTTAAAATGTTAGAAAATTAAGAAGATAACCTTACTACATTGCCAAGAACACCAACAGTAGGTGCTTGCGGTAACCCGGTTAGAATATTATTAATGAAGAATATTCATTATCGTACACATATACACATACTTATTGTGTGTCCACTCCTTTACAACCACCAGAATGTCTACCTGATCATTTGCATAATTCTGTGAAGAAAAACATTATGATGAAACCATTGCATGGTGGTAGGTCTGGTTAATTACCACTCTCAAGTTAAAATTCTGTCGCCAAGCACCTATTGGTATGTTCCGGCAGGTTGCACTTGAGAGCTAGTTTACTCTAGTCTTAGCTTGTCATCATCGTGAGCCCCATCGACACTCAACACAAGGTGAGATTGTAGCTTATTTATTCATTTCCAATACAATTCTTCACTATAGAATGTTAAAATTCATGAAGATTTTAACAGAATAACAACCTAAAACTTCACAATATAAAACGTTAAAACTATCAATTCCAACACGAACATATAACAAGAACACATTACGATTCAAAGGTATCAAAGTTAACACTCGAGTAATATCATTCGTTATGCACTTTTTTAATGTATTATGCTGATGTAAAAAGTATGATAGAACTGTGATGTACATTTGACATCAGTTTAATGTAAGACTTATAGGGAAAAGTACTTCACTCTGTCATCATTTTGGTAGAAACTATTGGCATTAGATGGGTCAATATCTTCATCATATTTATTATAATCTACAAATTGAACTTCCATGTTACTGCTAAAGTAAATGATAAGAACGAAGAAGCTAAGATGCTGAAACAAAATTCACAAATTCACACTGAAATTAATTTATAACGCTTATACCCGATGTATAAAACTAAACGATACCCAGCGCAAAATCGTGACAGCGAATGAAAATAAAAAACTAATCATGAAAATATCGGACTTTATCGATATATTAACTGTATGTAGTAAAGCGACATCCTTGTTATATAACGATAAAATCCGGTGTTATATCAGTCATACGTAATAAATTGACATATTTTTATATAATATTTTAATTTTATTACTATGTGCACGAAACGTAAAAATGACACTTGTCATTTACGTAACGGTAGAATCTTATAATAATATTTTACATCAGTATGAAGTTATATTGGTATCAAAGAGCAATAAATAATGTTGATATCATGACACAGGTCAGATTTATATTATGTTTATAAAGACGTAAAATTAAAATAATGTGTTCACTGGGTATATTATTTAATATAAATTTAACACATTATAGGTTAACTCTTAAAATCTATGAGTTCCTAAAGTAACGTAACGTTAAAAACATAGCCTAAACCTTTTTGTTAAAAAAATCTATAAAATAATTATAAATATTAAAATAACTAATTATAATATTATAAATGCAGATAGAAATACGGATATATTGAAGGCGTTGAAAAATATAAGGACAATATACAAACATTCTGGAGGGTTACTCTTGAAACTGATTCGAATTATATTTTTTGTTTCGATTTCACTTTTGTTTCGAACTCGATCCGACATACTTAAGTCTGAAACTTTGAAGCGTTTTTCACGTTCGCCGTGTAGATAATCACACGCACAAGCGAAACGCATTTGTTTCTCGACGGCCTTTGAGGAATTGAGGCAAGTGGAACCTGCCCTCTATATTTAAATTATTAGTTCTTTTTGCGATTTTGGGAAGTTAGGTTTTGGAAAACGAAGCTCCTATCCCACTGGGGCATCTATAGTTTGTCAGAATATCTTGGGTCATGTAGGCTGTAATATTTTTTTATTAATTTCATTTTTGAATAAGCAGTGTTAAATATATTTATACGTAAAGATACTGAAATACTAGGAATCACGAACATTAAATTATATAAATATATCGTTACGATCTGTATAAAAAAATCCTTCTTGAAATATATCTGGAAAAGTCTAGAATCTGCTACAAACCTCTACAAACAATTAGATAATATTTGTAGATTCTTAGGTAAGAAAAGGAATTGCGGAACACGCACATATTCAAAGCTTATCAGTTCGATTAAGTAAGAAAACAAACAAAATAATACCATTCAATTCTACACTATCCTCTTTCTTTAAACGATTTCTAATATTTGATAAATTTAGTATTTTCACATGTCAATTTTTATTGTACTTGTTAAGATATTGTGCTTATTTTTATCTGTCTCCAATTTTTTCAAGTTCTTAATGATTTGCAAAAATGAAAAAAAATATGTGTGCGTTCAGACATCTCAGAAGTGAAACCTTCAGAAAAAAATTAAAAAATATGTTCTTTAAAAATCATTTTTAAATATCCTAAACCAGCAGAATTTTAACTATCGACCAGTCGTGTGTACTGCGCATGAAGGTTTGTTGTTCCATACCACTAAGCAATTCCGGCGATTATCACAATCATGAAAATCAACATTTGCGTTAACCGTGCATAATGTAAATGTATTCTATCTCATTCTTTCGTAGACTAAATCCTATAGATGTATATGGTTGTCTCTTTCTACTGTCGCTTTTTCGTTTCATCGAGTTTCAAATCACAACGGTGCCAAAGAAAATTTGACATCAAAAAATTAAATCATTAATTTAATTTTAATTTCATGAGAGCCTTTGTCACGTGGACAATTTAATAAGTATAATTTTCGAAATAAATATATTAAAAGGCAATGGAAATGAAATGCAAAATAGATTAATAAGTGTATTCCGAAGGCATTAACATTAAATGAGATATAAAAACAGAATACCTTTTTATAGTCTATTAATAATAGCAAAACTTTTACTAGTAAGAAATAGTCCACGTTTTGAATATATCCGTAACAGAGCTGCTGGTTGGACTTTGGAATCGCTACCGCTGAATTTGAATATGGAAGGGGGTGGGGGAGGGGGGGAGGGTGAGAGATAATCCCCCTATAAAGGAAAAATTCCGGAAATTAATAGTTTTGGAGAAATTATTTTTTTTAAATTTTGAGGTTATGTCATTTATTAAGCAAAATTAGGTCACCTACGCTAAATTTGATGACGCTAAGGGACGGAGGAGGGTCGGGAGGGTGAAAGGGAACTCCACAGTGAAAGAAAAAGTGCGGAAACAAGTAGTTTTCGAGAAATCATATTTGAAAATTTTGAGGTTAAGTCATTCAATAAGCAAAATTATGTAACCTACTGAGACTTGTATATAAATTCCCAATAGGTAATTAGTGTTCTGGCACTCGCCGGCCGCTGCCGCGGCCCGCTCGCTTCGCTCGCTCGGCTCGTGCGTTTTGTTCACAATACAAACCTAACCTAACCAATTGTATCAATACAGTACGATGTCAGCGTTGTTTGCGCAGCCACAACTGCAGCTGCTTCATCCGAGCAATCGGCATTCGTCATACAATCCAACATAGTTAAAAACAAAAGTACAGTAAAACAAACTAAAACTAACAATAACAATGAACAATAACAACGAACAATACCAAGAAATAACAAACGGAACAAAGAAAATAACCCAGACACGAAAAACTCGGAACAGAATAAACAAACAAAACATTGATCGTTCAGAAACCAATAAAAACAAGTTAAGAAAAAAAATGCGAAATTTTAAATTAAATTATATATATAACTAAAGGCTTGTATTTTAATAACAATATGTATTAATTATTAATAATAATATGCAATAATATACGAAAATTTTGTAAAAGTTCAAAAAAAACGTTCAGAAACTTTAAGATAATTAGGCTCTATGAGTGAAATTCTTTTGTCTATACATTACGTACTCTGTGCTATACGTTCAGAATAGCTTGATCTGACATTTGTATTGTCAAATTTACTAATTTAAATACGATTTTTAAAATTTAATTAATAAAAATAAACTTGTGATTATCTCATAAACTATAAATTTCCGGAGTGTAAAATTTTATAATAAGCCTAGTTATAAAGTGATCTAACTGTAAAAAAGGAGTGTGAGTGTGATTCCGACGGTAGCGATTCTAAAGCTGAGCCGAAACGGTACTAAAGAAGTTTTCACTTCTAAAATATTTAACATTTTTTCTTTGGAGCTAAAATGGTATAGTATCGGATTGTTTTTAGATATAGTAAGGAGCAATATTTTTGTAGAACATTGTATTTACGTATCACTAACAATTACGCCAGCGCACGCGGATTAAGCAGTTCAGGTGCTCAGTTTCGTCCGACTTACTTCACAAAAATCAATATTTAAGGCTAGCTGAAAGGTTTAGCCTAATTCTAGTAGCATATACTATATCATGTGAATCTGGAAATTGTATACATAAATAATTTTTCGAATCCATCTGGTAGTTCCAGAGATTAGCGTGCTTAAACAAACAAAAAAACTCTTCCACTTTATTAGTTTAGATTGTTATTATTGTCTAACTGCCTATATTTTAATTAAATTAACTAGCTGTGCTCACAGCTCTGTTTGCGTGAACTATAAGCGTGATTGCGCGATTGCGTGGTTAGGGTTTTAATGGTAGTAGGCTACCCATTAGGTTTTTGGCGGTTTTCTTGCGCTCCCTAAGATTTTGTACCCCCAAGTAAATATGGCCATGCACACAATATCTATGTAAATACAGTGTATACGGACGCTGCCCGTCCTATCTTTAAAAAAGCTGTATCTTTTCAATTGTAATAGGTAGTTTAATGAAATTTTCAAAGAATATTTGTGATTATAGCGGGTCTTTTGACAAATAAAAAACCCGAAAACCTAAATATTAAGGGAGTTCTTCATACAAGAAACGTGTTGTGATGTGTATGTGTAAATTTTCATATATTTCTGTCGGAGACACGCCAAACAAAAAGCCCCCAACCTCCCTCCTCTCGCTAGCTATGTTTGTGAATGAATTGTAATTAAATTAATGTTTTTGTAATTTGTAATTAATGTAATTGTTGTCGCTATGAGTGACATTTATAGGGTGAATTGAATAAAATATAATGAATAACAAACACGACAAAACCTGTTATAAAAATAAATGACAACCAAAAACGTAAATATATTTTAAAATATTTATTCACAATCATTTTTGATTATCTCTGCAAGTTTCTCCCCGATCATAATAGTAGGAGCGTACAATCCTCCAGACGGTGTAAATGGCATAACGCTAGCGTCCGCCACGTGTAAGTTCTTCACTCCATAAACACGTAGTATTCCATCCACCACAGAGCCCATGGAGCAAGTACCGCTATAGCGACCGACGGTAGTCGTCATGCACGAAGCGTAACATCTCCAGTAATCCCTGCTTCTAGGTTCAAAACATCCACAGTTAGGTGTCGCATCGATCAGAGCAGCTTCATTTCTTTTGAAGTAAGTAGAATTTTCTATTTTGATATAATCCATTATGTAATCAATTAAATTTTCCAAATCTGCCTCATCGGAATAAAGATTGAATTGAATCTTTGGGGGTTTCTCTGGGTTTAAGCTACTCAGTCGTACTGTGCCCCGAGACTTAGAATTCAAATTTACAATAATAGAGTACAGCGACTCGGTACAGCGAGTGGCTTCATAAATCTTGTCACAGATTTTATCTTTAAAATGATGATAAAAAGCGCAGTATTTTAACATTGTCATCGGGTGTAATTCAATAAAACTTAGAACCTGATAGTCGGGATATTTTTCATTTTTATTGAGAGCTTCCATTCCAGTCACAAAACCTGCTCCACTATCAAGAGGATTAGAGAGTAAAGGTGGTTCCTTAAATTGTTCCGTTTTATATTCGAGTACTACTCCTGGTTGTACCTGTAAGTTCTTCCCGACAGGCAAATCAACTATTACGCTAATATTTTTACTTTCCAATTCTTCTTTAGGACCAATTCCCGAAAGCATTAGTAACTGAGGAGATTTAATAGCTCCAGCGCACACTATAACTTTGTTCTTAGCGTAAATTCTTATTATATCGTTATTCTCCAACAGGGCTTCTACACCATATGCAACTTTATTTTCGTCAATAAGAATCTTCGTGACCAGAGTGTGTTTTCGAACGAATAAATTTGGTCTATATTTAGCTGTTCTTAAGTAGGTATAGGCTGCTGTCTGTTCATAATAATCTAACGGCAATAGTGATGCAGTGTATCCCACAAACGTATCAGTATTTAAATCTACCACAACATTTTTGCCGATATCTTTAAATGCTTCTAAATATTTTTTTATTTGTTTATGGTGATCTTTTTTTATACCCACATACCCTTTTTTGCCGTACTCTGTTGCATTGAGATTATCGATATGTGAATAACATAGATTTTCTGCTTTTTTATAATATGGAAGTACGTTCTCCCAAAGCCACGTGGAATCATTTGCAGCGACAGCCCACTTTGCGAAATCTTTTGGATTACCGCGTTCGTATGTGAGTACACTGATGGAACTGGAACCACCTAACACTTTACCTGTATAAAGAGGAATTTTACTGTAGCTATGGCATTCTTCTATGACTTCACTGTATTCTGATGTGTAGTTATAATCCATTGTAGATTTTGGTAATTCAGCTAGTGAGCCTGGATGCTTAAAACAAACATTGATATATACATTAGAAAAAATTGTCAATATTTTTGTGCACAGAAATGGTTTTAGAAATATAAATAGTGTATTGGAATAATTACTAATTATTTATACTTAGGTTCGTGAGAATGTAAATAAGAATGTAAAATGTGAATAAGAATGTAAATGTAAATAAGAATTGTGATTTTTTCTAGGAGTTTAACGACATATTGAATTATATTTACATTCAATTCTGTTTCGCGTCTGGGAACGATAATATATGCAATCTGGTATGAAAGGTTTACTCATCCTCCTTCTTTTCACTTTAAAATTATTAACAGAAATTGTCCACGCATTAAACTTCATTAATACTTACAAGAGTTTCATAGTGAGGGTCACCACCTGCTTCCAGAAGTAGAACATTTACTTTTCTATTTTCCGTAAGTCTGTTAGCAATGACGCAACCAGTTGGACCAGCTCCCACCACTATGTAATCGTATGTTGTTTCGTCTGCAAAGTATATAAGATTATAACGATTCCTAAGGTTTTTTGTTTAATTTTTATATTGGCTGGACAAACGGTACATAGACCACTTCTGCCAAGTGATGAGTTAATAGGCATCGCTAGCTACGCGAATCTAGTAACGTCTTATTATTTACCATAACTTAATAATGAAGTAGAGTTAGTTATAATCGAAAGAATTGATATCGATAATTTTAAAAAGTGAAACTTGTTTGGCCGAGATGAGAGTCAAATTGTAAGTCCAAACTTTATTGCAACATTTTTTCAAAATAACGTTTCTGTTTCAAAAAGATGGAAAATTGGTACTCGTTAAAAGAGGAAGAGAGAAATAAAGAACTATACTTTAAATATTACAAAACTGGGGGCAGTAGGTGTGCTAGGTTTTTTTTTACTCGAATGAGTCGCGTCCACCATGCATGTGGTGAAAAACCCGTCATAGTGACTCCCATTTCGCGGTGTAAAAGTCAGGTGAAAGCAAAAAAACTGTGAATATTCCCCTCTTCAAACTTTACCAGCTTTTTAATAGAGAAATATACAATGAACGTAAGAAAAATATATATTGATATATTGGCATACTATAAGAGCTTAGAGAAAGTTAAGAATGATTTATTTATTTACGCTTACCTATACAAAAATTTTTTTTTAATTAGTTTGACATATGTTAGTGTGGCTCTTAATTATTATTTTTTACTTTTGTTGTTAGGTACTGTACTTAAATTAATTTTTACGTCATTTGTGAAGTTAAGTTTTATTTTTTGTAAGTGATGAAATTAATAAATAAAAATAAATAGGTATCAATCAAACGTAACATAATCTTTGCTTATTTCTGAAAAAATAAGTACAATTTTAATTAAAATAACATACAATCAACATACAGCCATCCATAATAGAAAAATATTAATGATCTTCGTCATTATCTGTTGTTCCAACTGAAAATCCTTCATTAAAAAAATTTTGGTATTGCGTTGGAATGATGCCTTGTAAATAAGTCTTGCAAATACTCATACTTGTCAGCGGAAATTGGTAAGACGTTAGTTAAGTTTATCATATGCATTCTTCAACCTAATTTGTTCCACAGGTAGTCTTTTGCCTCTTCTGATAATCTTAATCATTTTAAAATTGTTATCATCCAAATCATATTTAATATATATATATATGTATATATATTGTCTTCTTTTCGGTACTGCAGCCATCTTATTTTAAGCCAGTTTACATCAGTGAATCACAATTTACCTTAGCATTCTTAACTAATACGGTTTTCAGGTATTTAATATCTAAGAAATCTTCTGTTTCCATTTCATAAACGTCCTATGGATTTTTTCAGGAAGCTTTTTTTATAATTGTATAGAATCCGCGTGGATGAAATATCGGTATATTCTTCTTAGCTAGTTTAACAGTTGCGTGGATGTAATCTGCTTCCATTTTACTGTGTTCAGGTTCAAAATATTTTTGATTAATCTCTGGTATATGGAAAGCTTCAATGCATTACAATACTAGACCTGAAATGTATACATTACGGCATTGACTCGCACAAGTATCTTTACTTGAGAGGTAAGATTCACCTTATTTACCTTTACTTTTTCTCAAATTCTTCTTCCATTCATTGGATTCCGCTTGACTTCTGCGTTAGTGTTTACGTTTTTGTTGCCAGGAATAATTGATTCAGTATATTCAGGAATAACAGGTTCAGTAGTATTATTTTATATGTTTATATCCAATGTTTTTTTATTATCAGAATAAGGAATGTTTTGGGTTATAACATATTTTTTTGTTTCCGAAGTTTTTAAAGTCACTTGATGATAAGATACATTCATCTGGTGTAGGCACGGCATCATTGCTCTAATGTGATAGATACAAATCCTCACTTAAATCAATCATTGAAACATTTTCCAATGTTGTCAATAATTTCGTAGGTGTTTACATCGCTTTGGTCATTCATTTGAATTATTTACTTTATAACAATATTTTACGATTAAAAATATTATTTTTGCAAATACGTTTCTACAGCCCTAACTGGTAGCAAGATTATTAAAACTAATTTAGCTGTACTCATAATACGTTTTTCTGGTTCTATTAAAAGTGGTTCTTAGGCTATTTCGCTTTTTTTGAATTTGTAAAATATTGAATATACCGTTACGTCATTTTGAGATTTCATAAAGGACCACAATGTGACCCGTTTTATGAAAAAAAAAAACTATTTTTGATTTTTTTGTAGATACGCTCATCTGGTTCTTATACCGCAATTTGCGTGTTGCGATTAGGGATCAACCTATGCATATCCAGTTAACGAGAGACTACTAGCACGGGTGCTAGTGGGATTTTCCTATGGCTCATTGCGTGAGAGAACTGGAGTGGATTGGAATGGATTTCGATTACTCGGTGGTCGCCATTGTTTTTGGATTGTACTGTGTTTAACATTAGGGACAATACCGTCAACGAACTAAAAAACATACACATAAACATAAAGAAAAAAAAGTTTTTTTGAAAACGACTTGAGGTATACCTCAAACTTTATAAAGTTGAAGTTTATATGAAATACTAAGTTCTGTGGTCTCATATTAATTAAAAAAAAACCTGGGCTAACGTAGTAAAGATATACGGTCCTTCATAAAACTCTCATTCGCTGTTCGATTATCAAAACCTTAGGATACTTTCCAGGGAACTACTTGTGGGAGCGAATAATGACACTGTGTTCAGTTCTGAGCACTGTTGTGCCGTGTCGGCGACTGGACAACTTCTGATCTGTCGAGAGGCCCTACAGCCGTATTTATACCACGGCTTGCTTGTAACGGAATACAAGCAAAATAAAAGTTTATTATTTAAAAACTTTGGATAATGTAAAAATAATTAAAACAATATTTATATATGTCGTATCGCCGGTTGTTTGCGCCAAAACGTGTATTCGATACTCTCATAATCGGGTACAGCCCTCCCTTGAATAATGGCATACTCTTTTCCGCGTCCTTGAGGCAACTCTAATTGCCTTGGGCCCCCACTACCACTCGCGGGGGTGAAAGTCATTACGCGTGTGTTATTGCATCGTCCGCGCTGCGAGCATCTCTGCTGTTCAGATAAAGTATAGGTGCCTCAACTCAACTGCACCATCGTGTGATTAGTCCTGTGCAAGAGCTTTTCAAACGGAAGAAGAAGCCGGAGTTCCAGCTAAGTGGTTTTACTCTATTATGAGATATCGAAACACCATATTTTTATTTCACGAATCAGATAACGAGCCCGCAATAAAAAATACAGTCCACTAAACACTCACGCCCCAACCCCGGTATGGTGACGTTTTTCATTTATGACGAGTGGGGTATATTCATGATTAAATATTCATAACTACCCTACAGCTGGATTTGAGTGGAAGGGTATATAATGCGTAGCACAAAGAGCGAGCGGGATGTCAAGCCCGGTGAAGCTGTAAAAGCCAAAAGGCTCCTGGGCCCCTAAGGCTAACAGTATAGTCAGTTAGAAAAAAAAAAGAGCGAGCGGGATTCTCATCTAGGACGTCCGACTGTACGTATCTCAAGAGATATTCTTGTTGTACCCTGTCTGCTGAGGACTGTAACGCCAGTGCATTCGAGTGTTATGGTGGTTGCCTGGTTACCAGGCCGCCTTGGAAATCCTGGGCATTGAGGACGCTGTGCGTGTGTGACAGTGACAGTGGTGAGATAACCAGTTCAATCTAGCGAGGCTCGGGCTGGTTATAGGGGAGGTTGGACCGTTCATACCTCTACAGACATTGCATGACAGTGAGAGTAAACTTTTACCATGTGCTTGAATTTGATCCTAATAACGCCCACAAGACGTGTGATCATCGCTTATGACGATATATCGAGGAGAACTATTGGCTGGGCACGATAGTAACAGGTGTGCTCTGTAACCAAACGCACTTTATAAGCAGGCAACGACCGGCTTGAAGACATTCTCGCTTGAGCTGGGGGATAGTGAAGACCTCAGTTAATAAGTCCACAACAATAATGTGCCCAAGTGCTGTTGCGTAAACACATAAAACTTCGCAACGTTAGAAGGTGTAGTAACGTATTCTGATTGTTATTAGTTTTACATAGACTTGGTCGCTAATCGCATACATTATTGATTACGATAATTAACTTACCATACACCGAGGCTTGCAGTGGCCATAAATTTAATTGTATCGCGGACAGAACATGCAGAGCGGCTTGATACTTCAGCTCTTGTGCGATCATAATGGACGAATTCATCTCTATTAAATGTATACTGATTAAAAAAGTATAAACGTAAAGCTTTACTATAAGGGAAACAAAAGTATCTAAAGTTACTTCTACTGTCATTATACTAAGATACAATCAGCTACCTCTTACCCTAACAATGATTCTTCACTTAATAATAACAATAATAGGTAATAATCTTTAAAGAAAATAATTACTTAACCAAAACAAAGGAGAACAAGGTATATAGTTTTTAAGCATAAATAAATCAATAAATATGAGGAGACAATCCAACACACGGCCATTTCATTTTTAAATAAGCATAGTTTCTAGTGTGGTAACCAAATTGCTGATATATATAAAGACACAGATATGATAATCATGTTATCATGCAAAAGCTAATGTACGGGGATCGAATGCGAGAACATTTTACTCAATAATATGATTTATTACCACTGCTATCTATAAAAGAAAACATCGTGATGAAACTATAATATGATGTTAGGTCATCTTGGCATGTTTGCTTGATTAGACCACTAGAGTTGAAAATTTCTCGCCAAGCTACATAGTATAGGTGTGTTCCTATAGCTGTACTTGAGAGCCAATCTCTCCAGGGGTAGCGCGTTACCTTCATAGGGTAGGTACATCGTCACTTAACATCAGGGAAGAATGTCAAGAAATACCATCGTCGGTTACACGATACCAAGATTAGATGAGATTGTGACAAACGTTAATAAAAAAATAAAAAAACAATCTTACTGCGATGTCACGTTCCACTCCTTTGTAAGTGGTGTATAATGATTGAATAAATTTAAATCTTCATAGACATTTCTATATAAGTACTTATTGAACAATAGTGTTTGCAATGTTAAACGAGACGCCTTTGATGTATACTGAATGTTCCACATATGAGTAAATAGAAAAGTAATACAACTCAAAGGTACAAATTCTTGAAATGATACTTTCTTGGGTATAGGTGTAGGTATCACAAGGACGTTGCGTACCCTCAATCCCTCCTATCCCAAGGAGCTTTAGAAACCTTACTCACCGCAGAAACACAACACTAGTTCATTTGGCTGCGATCTTCTGTTGTTTTGCCCAATGTTTCCAACGTAAAAAGAACGGAAAATAGGTACTTAGTTAAAAAGAAAAAACAATTACAATTAAACTATAAATCGAAATAGATAGATGTGATAGTAGAGTATAGTAGTGATAGATCGTGAAAGGATAACAGAAGTATAGGCACGGCAAAAATGGACCAACAAAGACGCAAGAACTAAATTATTATAAAAGGACAGCTGTGTTATTGCAATTTTTTTTAGGTTATATTTGGTACATTATAATAAAGTATTTAAGGCGGGCTTAAAACGCATCTTACTTTTTAATTGCTTCTCCTGACCGTCTGTAGATTAATTCTTCCTTTAGACTTACTCCTTCGAGGTTGTTCTTGAGGTCCACATAAGAAGATTTTCAATTTCTCAAAGCTTGACTTTTTCTCTCTCAAAACTTTACAGAAAACGAGCATCTTGTGATTCGGTAAATGACTTTCTTCCAGAATCTGGCCTTGTCTTGACGGAACCGGTCTCTTCATAGCTCTGGCAGGACCTTTGGACTGTCGAAAGACTCAAATTTAGTTTCTGAGCCACGAAGCATTGACTGAACCCTCCTTAAGCAGCGCAATAATTTTGCTGGATTTTATCACTCTATCTGCCATTGACAAGCCCTCTAAACAGCAATAAAAATACTTTGAAATGTTAAGGAATGAAATAATTCAATAAAAAAATTAAAAGCTTGTAACCGTCACACGCGATCGAAGTAAAACTTAAATGTACACACCATCCCAACGGTCATCACCATCCCGACGGTCATCAAAATCATTCGGAAGGTCACCACCACCCGACGGTCACGGACTTCCGTTGCATATATTGCCGTAACGGACTTCCGTTGCATTGTCGTCCAGTTACCTCCTAGTCGCGCCTAAAGAAGTTTTACTTTAAAAATTGTCTAAAAGTTATTTAGAGTCGATATTAACTTACGGGAATTCGCGCCACAAAATGTACATAGTAATAAAAAGTTTTCTTTAAAAATCAGCTTCAGTCAAAAATTTTAATTTGGAACGTACTTTTTAAACACTTCTGCATTTCTATAATCGACCAGTAACATGTTGAAATGATTCAAACCTTTTGCGTATTGTATTTTGTTATGATGCAGGAAAAATATAAAAACCGCAGTTCAAAATTAGCTTTAAAGGATATGACGTGTCCATTGGTCTCAACAATAAAAAAAGTTAACTTTGTACTAAATTTATAAAAAGGGTATATTTTGATTTATACCATTATTTTAATGTAAAATTCATAACGTATAAGAATTAAATTTATTAATCAACATAATAAAAACATGGAGGTTATTTTTCTCTATTCATTTGCACAACTGCAAATTGTTAAAAACATTTGTCTACATTTATGTTAATTTTATTATCGGTTCTTTATTAGTAATAATAATTGAAAAATATTTATAAAATTATTATAAAGATGATGATACACTAGTGTAATATTGGAAATATTAATGAAACAATGCTAGAATCAGGAGCTATAGTGCCTACAGACTACAGTGACTATAGCCTAGAGTGCGGGAGCTTTGGTTTTGTTGCTCATGTTGAATAAATGATTTATTTCTTTTTTATTATCATAAAGGCTATAGACATAAGCCTTGTTTCAGAATATTAGTTCCTAGCAACCTTTCACGACTTCCTACGCGTTAATTAAACCTTAAGATACCTAATACTTTTTACTTACACGAAAGATATATTTAGTAAGCCATTAAATTTTCAGATAAACAGGTATCTACGTGGCCAGGTATACAATCTTGTTTAAAAATGTAATATCCGTGTGTATGTTCTATGCGTTTGCGGGTCGTTCACTTGTTTCAATTTAAACTTTGTACGGATAGTTTTGACGTTTATATGAATTTTGGTGACATACGAGTAGTTACATTAAAGTACAAGATGTAGCGGATGTACAAGATCGTTTCAATAAATGTGTGTCCTTAATATAGTTTTCGGAGTTTTAAATGTAAGTTTACAGGATGGAACCCGAACAAGGATCTATACTACATATCACTACGCGGTTCTGTAGAGGCTAAGCAGTCTTACATATAAATAAATATTTTTTTGTAGGCATGTCTTATGCGTTCGTGCTTCGTTACTCCAATTGAGTTGAAACTTCATATAGTTTTTGTTGACGCCCTCGTAATGGTTTCTAGCGTAGTATGATCAACGTAGTTAAGTAAAATATATGACGCGCAATCTATAAAATATGCATTCCACATGGCAAGGAAATTGCAAAGACATCGAATATAAAATGTAATTATTTTCATATATTTTTGTCTAAATACTGCATGTTGTTATTGTCTTAAAAGGCCATGTGTATTTTCTTTTTCAAACTGTTATTATTTCTGTAAAAGCATTTAATACACTGACTGTCCAAATAAAACAATCAAATAATAAGTAGTCGACTTTTGCTTAAAATGACGGGATATAGGATAAAAATTTAAATATTTGTCACAACACTCCTACGTAAAAGCAAAAATTGATTGTTATGAAGTCTATGTAAATATTTATTTGATAATGATTAAAATAATTTAGAGATTTTATTTTTCTTTTTATTTTATTACCAAAAGCGTTTCTACCGGGATTTATATAAAAAGGTATACATATCAGGTTTAAATACTGAGTTGGGATTGTATGGTAAAATCTGAAACTATGATGGCGAAAAGTTGTGTAAGGAGCCCGAATTATAACAAAAAGCAAATTCGTATTTACTTACAATTAAATAAAAATGCCAACTGCGTGTCGGGCCATGCGCAGTGTAGGTTTCCGTGGTTGCCCGTCACAATATGCAGATTTAACGATATTTTTACACCAGGCCGAAACCGGACCGGGCGCCGCCCGGGACACTGTCAAATATTGATAGTATACTTTTGTACGAAGTAATTCATGTTACACCAGGCCGGATCCGTACCCCGACAGGGCACGACAACATGGATTGCCTGCGGCTTCACTCGCGTGGACTACTAAAAATCATTTTATTGTTTTTTTTTTTGTGCGGAACCATAATTATTTTTCTAAAATAATAGCCTAAAAATTGTTGCAATGTATGGTATTAATGATAATAGTAGTTTTTGAATAATATTCCGTGAGTTTAATATAATTTATCCATGTAAGTATTAGCAAACAATAAGTTGCAATTAAATTTCATGAATTTCTCATAATAATTACTGATTCGTTTTGGTGTTCGTGTAAATTATTTAATATTTTTACCATATATTTAATTATGATTTTTGCGAACAAGTTACATACACAAATATGTTTAAAAGTGTTACGGCAAGTAAAGTATTTGTTTGATTTTGAATCATCCGGCTTCATCTTCAGACCCTCGTCATCATATTGTGTATTAGAAAGTACTCACGGCACAAAACAAACTAGCCTAAATTCGACTGTCCTACTATATACCATATGGAAGTTTCAGTCCCTACATCTCGGCTCTATCATAAGATCAGCCTGAAATTATTATACAAATTACGCCCTTTCATAACTAAATGTGATGTATGGCCCCATGCTTGCTTAAAAGAACAGAGAAACTAATTCAGCGTATTCAAAATGCTTGTGCCCGTTTCTGTTTAGATGTTCCACCACGTTCACATATAACTCCATATTTAAACTCCTCTAACTTATTGAAAATGACTGCACGAAGGAGACTGCACCTTGGAGTGGTTTTGCTTGGAATTATAAATAAACAAGTACCAAATTTTATCTAAATGAAGGTCAAAGGTCAAATTTTATCTAGTTATACATGAAGCTGGTTTGGGCAGAGTCTCAGTTTAGATTATCAAGAAAAACCTGTAGCTATGTGCTTAGTACTCCGAAGCACCCATCCATGGCTTTCCGAGGTTCATTTAAGTTTCTGGGAGGCTTCGTCGGGAGGTCAAAGACCTCAAGGCGGAACTTGCCTCGTTGCGCAGTTGAGGAGGGGTTCTACCTGCGTCATTATTGCAAGTGCTGCTGGAACCAAGTCAAGTGCAGGATACTACCCTACCGCAGGAGTTGGTGGAGGCCATGGGTGACCATATGGAGAGGATGGAGCGGTCTCTCCGGGTCTTTACGGGGGAGGTCATAACCGCTTGCGTGGGGGCCTTGGGTGACCGACTCCTTCCCGCCAAGGTGGTTCGCCCCCTTCTGGCTGCCGACCGCAAGCAGACTTCTGGACCTGCGACTCCCAAGCCTCGCAAGGTCACCAAACGAAAGACTGCGGTAAATAAGCCGGCAGCATCCGCTCCTACATCCAGTGCGAAAGGTGCGACGACGACTAACTGTCCTCAGGAGCCCCTGGGGATGGAGTGGGCCACACTTAGAGTTAATATTCCAACAACGTCGAACGAAGTAGGATGTACCACAGTGTCCCGTCGCCGTAAAGCCAAGGCAAAGAAGCCTTCGTCCACGGAACCGACGGCTGCTGCGGCAGTGACTTCCGCTCCTCGTGGGAGAGCATCTGGACGCAAGCTTAAGGCAAAACTCCCTACGACACCCTGCTCGGTTGCGGTAATTATTACTACGGCCGGGAACTGTGGCGCGAGGAGTGAGCTATAAGGATGCTGTTTTAAGGCGCGGGATCGGATTGTAATGTCGGATCTTGGGATAGAAAAGTTTTCACTGCGCCCCACTGCCACGGGATCCAGGATCATTGAGATCACTGGTGACCTAGGCTCGGGACAGGCCGATAAATGGGCCCAAGTTTTTCAAGAGGAGTTGAAGGAGATGGATACGGTGATTCGGCCTATTAAATGGGCCAATATCTGCGTCGGTGTGTCGGTACACACTGTGTTGGTAGAGGAAGTTGTGTTGGTTGCAGCAGCAAAGGGAGGCTGTGAGCCAGCACAGATCAAGATGGGTGATATCAAGCCTTATGATAGAGGCAGTAGAGCGGTACATCTCTCGCTCCCTGTTGCTGCTGCCAAGGTGCTTCTCGAAGCGAGTCGAATCCTAGTCGGGTGGAGTGCGGCGCGAGTACGCCTCGTGGAGGGTGGACCCATGCGGTGTTATAATGCATGGACATGGGCCACACACGGCCAGTCTGTACTTCGGAGGTTGACAAGGGGCTACTCTGCTTCCGGTGTGGACTGCCTGGCCACAAGGTGCAGAAATGCACAGCTGCAGGGCTGTACTTCGCCTTGTGTGCCGATGCCGAGAGGCTGGCAGATCACTATATGGCGGGCGCCATGTGCAGAACACCCCTTAAAAAGGGGAGACTGTTACCACCAAGACCCCCATAGGTGTTCTAGCGTAGACGTTCGATGGTAGGATGTGGCACTTCTTGTCCCTTCTTCCGCCTTAGCTGAACCAAGGGTGACGGGTCGGGGAGCCCGTCTTCCCATTGCACTTGTTCAGCTGTGTGAGAGACAGTTGGGGTTGTACCAGACTGTCTCTCTTTAGCACCGGAGGCCCGATTGGGACCAGCCGTTTCGCCTCACTTTGGCGGCTGATGGTACACAGCTGGGTTTTAGTCAGTAAGAGTCTGACATACCTCTCTTGTTCCCCCGAGCAAGAAAAACAAAAAAAAAGCTTGTTAAAATAGCCTATAGGAATTTTCAAAATCGGATTCAGTAATTCAAGAGAACATATTCACAGAGAGTCCATCTTTATATATTATTTATATATTATTATATCATTAGTATATATTAGGGTTTTATTCTCAGAAAAGGCTGTCGCTAGGGCTACATTATACGAGGGCTGTATCTTTTAAACTGTAATAGGTAGTTTGTTGAAATTTTCAAAGAATGTGTGACTATAGTGAATCTTCTGACAAATTAAAAAAGGCCCGATAGTAAAATATTAAAGGGGTTCTTCATAAAAGAAGTATGTTGTATTATGTGTATGCGTATATTTTTCTATCGGGTGTCTCCCTTAAACACAATAACGGCAATGCCCCTTATTCCTCTAGCTACGTCTCAGTCAGTTACAATTCTTGTTGCTATGACTGAAATATATTTATAAAGTCAATTAAATAAAATATCTTGAATAACTAAAACGATTAAAACTGTTATAAACATAAATGACCAAAATAAAATACGTAAACATTTCTTACAATATTTATTCACAATCATTTTTGATTATGTCTGCAAGCTTTTCCCCGATCATAATAGCAGGAGCGTACAATCCTCCAGACGGTGTAAATCGCATAATGCTGGCATCCGCAACGTGTAAGTTCTTCACTCCATAAACACGTAGTCTTCCATCCACCACAGAGCCCATGGAGCAAGTACCGCTATAGCGACCGAAGGTGGCTGTCATGCACGAAGCGTAACATCTCCAGTAATTCCTACTTCTAGGTTCAAAACGTCCACAGTTAGGTGTTGCATCGATCAGAGCAGCTTCAATTCTTTTGAAGTAAGTAGAATTTTCTATTTTCATATAATCCATTATGTAATCTATTAAATTTTCCAAATCTGCCTCATCGGAATAAAGATTGAATTGAATCTTTGGGGGTTTCTCTGGGTTTAAACTACTCAGTCGTACTGTGCCCCGAGACTTGGAATTTAAATTTACAATAATAGAGTACAGTGACTCGGTAAAGAGAGTGGCGTCGTAAAACTTGTCACAGATTTTATCTTTAAAACCATAATAAAAAGCGCAATATTTTAACATTCTTATCGGGTTTAATTGAATAAAACTTATAATCTGATAGTCAGGATATTTTTCCTTTTTATTGAGAGCTTCCATTCCAGTCATAAAACCGGCTCCACTATCAAGAGGATTTAACAGTAAAGGTGGTTCCTTAAATTGTTCCGTTTTATGTTCGATTACTACTCCTGGTTGTACCTGTAAGTTCTTCCCGACAGGCAAATCAGCTATTACGCTAATATTTTTACTTTCCAATTCTTTTTCAGGACCAATTCCCGAAAGCATTAGTAATTGAGGAGATTTAATAGCTCCAGCGCACACTATAATTTTCTTTTTAGTGTAAATCCTGATTATTTCGTTATTCTTCAATAGGGCTTCTACACCATACGCAATTTTATTTGCATCAATAAGAACCTTCGTGACCAGAGTATGTTTTCCAACGTGTAAGTTTGGTCTATGCTTAGCTGTTCTTAAGTAAGAATAGGCGGCCGTCTGTTTATAATAGTCTAACGCCAACATTGATGCAGTGTAACCAACAAAAGTATCAGTATTCAAATCTGCCACAATACTTTTGCCGACATCTTTAAATGCTTCCAAATATTTTTTTATTTCTTTATGATGATCTTTTTTTATACCCACATACCCTTTTTTACCGTACTTTGTTGCGTCGAGTTTATCGATATGCGAATAACACAGTTTTTCAGCTTTCTTGTAATATGGAACTACGTTCTCCCAAAGCCACGTGGAATCATTACTAGCAAGAGCCCATTTTGCAAAGTCTTTTGGATTACCGCGTTCGTAAAAATGCACACCGATGGAACTGGTACCACCTAATACCTTACCTGTATAGAGAGGGGCTTTACTAACGATGTGGCATTCTTGTATAACCTCACTGTGTTCTGATGTGTAGTTATAATCCATTGCTGATTTTGGTAATTCCGCTAGAAAACCTGGATGCTTAAAATAAACATTAAAAATATATAGTTTTAATTGATACAATGAAAAACTAAGTGAATGTACTTGTGTTCAGATATATGATATTAAAAATGTAAATATTTTCTAAAAAGCGACGTAACTAATTTTTTCCAGCAGTTTATTGAGAAACACCTGACAATACAGGATTTTCGTTAAATTTGGTTCGGTTCACCGTACACAATATATATATTTTTTATAATATGCAATATGAAAAATTTAAGTGTTAATAAGTAAATATGGTCTTGATATAAGATGTTTAAAATAAACTTAATTTGCAATTAAAACCTAACTATACTTAATTTAATATAGTTCATTATATAGCACGGTTGAACGTCAACGATACATGTTGTCAAGACTACTGTTATTTTATGTAAACAATTTGGCAATATTAGAAATATGTAAAAGAAATAATAATTGTGCTACATTTTAATTTTTCAGCATGTAGAGTTTTGTTAGGATATAGTATTATACTTATATTGCACTTAATTAACATTTCTAAATTCTAGCCTATTTCGCGTCAAGTAACCATAATGTTTGTTATCAGATCTGAAAGAAACTTTCAAAAACCTATTGCATCTTAAAATTATACATAGAAATCGACCACGCAAAAAACGCATAATGTTGTTCTTCATAATAAATACTTACCAAAGTTTCATAATGAGGATCACCACCTGCTTCCAGAAGTAGAACATTTACATTTTTGTTTTCTGTGAGTCTGTTGGCAATGACGCAACCTGTCGGACCGGCACCCACTACTATATAATCGTATATGGACTCATCTACAAAGGATTTCATATTATAAAGACTTTTGTTTGATTTTTATACTGGCTGAACAAACGGACAGAGGCCACTTCTGACAATTGATGACTTATTAGGCATCGCTAGCTACGCGTTATACGTTTATTTCATACGCTTATTTCATAATTAATGAAGTAGAATTAGTTATAGTAACTAATGTGAATCTTTTTAAGAACTATGAGAGTAAAATTCTCAGCACGATTTTTATTGCAACATTTGCAAGGCTTTTCAATGCAAGCATGAAAAGAGGTACTTGGAATGAGAAAAAAAATCGCCATACTATAAACTGAGAGAGATCTATGAGTACTATGTATTAAGACAAGTTTAGTATACACGCGTGTACGTGTTGTCAGAGGGTATGTATCAGCTTCTTCCTGTCCGGTGAAGTTAGATGCGTACTCGGGTATGCAACTCCGGCATTCTCGATCTACTTATGGTATATTTATATATTCCTGTCACCGTAACTGTAGTATCCTCTACCCTGCATATCCCTTCATATTTCATATCTCCTTTCCTTCTTCTTATCCCTACGTTCATTCGACCACAATCTGTTCCGGTGCGAAAGTTTACTCATCGTAGATATGAAATGAGTATGCCGGACTCGGCGGAGACATACTGTTTAGCCTAAGTTGGCATGGAGAAGGTAAACTCTGAAAACAAACCCTGGATGGGCATCCCGTTAGGCGTGATTTTGATGTAATCTGAATGTGCACCAAGTTCCTGCAGCCAACCCGACGCTGCACGTATCGAGATGTCATTCCTGCGGAATCAGTTGGTGAGACCGACAAGGTAGTACAGGTCTTGGGCAACCCTGTATTTCCTTAACTGTGCCCCAGCCGATCAAGTGTGTCTGTGGAGAGGTCACTTCATCCACGACAGCCTAGCTGCGTGGAAAACAACACGAAGAGTGGCAATCTATCGGTTATAGGCCTACACTTATGAGCATAAGTGCAGGCGTCAGAGGTCATTCTCGACGGTGGGAGAGTCCGTCGTAGATCCATTGATCAGTCACCGCTCGCTTAAGCTGGGCAACCCCCGGCCAATAAGGTACTAATCCGCTCCGGCGCTGATCTGCTTCTTTTAGGTGTAGAAAGCACTAGCAAAAACTAAATAGTTGGTACCGTTATAGACCACACCTGCGACTTCCAGACAATTACGCATAAATAATATTTCATCCTCACTATCCATGCGTATTGGGACATGGAATGTCCGTATTATGAGTACAGGCCTCCCAGACACCAATGGAGGTTTGAATTGCGTCGAACACTTGCGCAAAACTGCTATTGTCACCGTATTGGCCTAAACTGAACATATCGGTGGCTGCTCTCTAAGAAACCAGACTGCCAAACGAAGGGTCTTTGCGTAAGTTTCATACATACTAAGGGTCATACAAAAGTATACCATATTCTGTTTAACCATATCCCAGCCGGCGCCCGACCCGGCCCTGGTCCTATGTAACATAAGTATCCTTAAGTCTGCATATTGTGACGGGCAATTACGGAACCCTACACTGCGTGTTGTCTGACACGCACTTGGCAATTTTTATAATATAAATATTATATTATCTATCTCAGCTGTTGTCCTTCACAATAAAATAAGCATACGTTTTGAAAGTACGCAAACTAAACTAACCTAAAAAGAAAATATTCTTATTATTTGTATATCTACTTGATCGTTAATAATAGATTAAATTATTAATTACGATATCGAACTTACCACATATCGAGGCTTGCCGTGGCCATAAACTTAATTGTATCCCGGACAGAACATACAAAGCGGCTTGATACCTCAGCTCTTGTGCAATCACAGTGGACGAATTCATGTCTCTATTAAAAAATGTATAACACCAAATATATATAAATGTTAATTAAAAAGGAAATTGTAATCAAAATTAAAATGTAAAACATATTATTTATAGTTTATTTGTACGCACACAGTTCTCCAAGTATTATTTTATTCATTTTGCTATAATAATCTTCGTTGCACTATGTGGTAGTAATTTCCAATGTGTTCTACTTTTTAGTGATAATTCGTAAAATTCGTCAACGTTCTAGCTACAATTTGCATTAACTTTCACTTAAACTTATAATAATTTACGAAGTGATGTCTTGCTTCCAGATGAAAATTTACAAAGTTATGGTCTTTATCAGATATTTGGAAATTGATATTCTGGTTTTGCTTTGATTTCACGAATCATGCTTTATTATAAAGGAAACAAATATGCTAAATGTTGCTTTCGATGCCAATTTATCAAGATACTGCTAGACATCTCGTACCATAACTTGTTTTATGTAATAGCTCGGCATATTGAGTGTATTGTTCCTGATTGTAAGCATAGTACAATCCAAATACAACGGTGACGACCAAGAGATCGAAATCCATCGTCGGTCGCCGCTGTCATGTCGGCCTGCATACATATCTCTTCACGTTACACTTGAAGGACCCGATGTCATAAGAAGGAGAGAACACATTGTCCAGGTAGTTCGTGTCGAGATGGAGGTTACCATAAAACTGTGACTCCGAAGCTCAGCACGTCTGGTTCTGTTGCGGTAAGGAGAAGAGGGAATTCGATTGAACAGCTCTTCAGAACACTTACCATGATAGAGACGGTAGAACACGCTCAGTAAGACGATGTCGCTGCGGAACTGAAGCGGTTCGATGCTTTGGCTAACGTCTGCATCATTAACAATGCGAACAGCTAGTCTCTGCAATCTCTCCAGTGCATCGAGGAGGTACTTTGCGGATTCATCCCAGAGGTGCGAACAGTGTTCCATACACGACCAAACTTGTGCCTTGTAAAGAAGATACAGTTGACTGGGCGTGAAAAACAGTCGCAACCTGTTAAGGATTCAGAGCCTCCGAGATGTAGTAGAGATGACAATCTCGATGTAATCCCTGGAGTTGCGTTCGCTGCGAATATCTACATCTAGGATATTGAGGCTGTCACGCATTGCTAATGAGACGTTCTGAAGAGATGGGAGGGGAGAAAACGGAGACTTTTTTTGAAAAAACGCGCACCCCTAAGTTTTCTTGGCATTGAACTCAACCAAGTTACTTGCACCCCATATAGATAAGGGGTGCAAGTATTGGTTAAGTTAAATGACAAGTTCTTCCCATCTCTTTTCTGTTTCTCCCCGACCACATGAATGCTTGATATACTAGCACCCATGAATTGTGCTGTCATCTGCATAGCAAGGAGTATGTCCTAAAGGTAACATATCATTGATATGCAGAAGAAACAGAGTGGGTGAAAGCACAGAGCCTTGAGGAACTCCAGCATTTATCCAACTGAACTGAGAATCACATCCTTCTACAAGGACGCGAATTATGCGTTCATGTAGAAATCTGGAGAACCAGTTGCAGAGGTTATCGGGAACTCCGTACGCCTGAAGTTTAGAGAGAAGTCCACAGTACCAAACCTTATCCAAAGCCTTCGCTATGTCAAAACTGATCGCCAAAGCCTTGCCATGCTTATCAATTGCCTCCCCCCAGCAGTGCAGTACATACGCCAGAAGATCACCCGTTTAACGATGGACAAAGGAGACCAAGGTATGTAGGTTTTAAGCAAACTTTTTATTGATGATTGAACAATACCACCATAAGCCACATTGCTACTTAACGTCCGTGATTGTAGTCAAATGCTGAACCTAAAAAGTATAAAAAATACTATCTTTGGTTAAATGGGCACTTAAGATTGGATGAGGTCTTACCGCTATGTTGTGGTGTGCAGTAATGAAATTAATTTAAGTGTACGTAGAAATTTATATTAAGATATTTATTGAATGATAAATAGTATTTGCAATTATTTACAATGCGTGCCGTTGACTTATGTTGTATGTCGCCGTTTAAATAGAAAAGTTATACAACTCAAAAATTGGAAATTCTTGAAGTAAAACTTCAATGGGCGCGATCAGATCAAAGAGAAAAAATGAGTATGTTTGTTTAGTTAAAAGCTTATTTAAGTTTATTATTTCATTGTATAAGTCAACACTTGTATACGTAATAGCAAATAGTACGAAGTTAGGCTTTAAGGATGTGTAACTATTGGCCTTAATCATTTAAAAATATGTCAAGTGCGAGTCGCAGTGTAGGATTCCGTAGTTGTCCGTCACAATATGCAGACTTAAGGATGCTTATGTTACACCGGGCCAGGGCCGTGCCGGGCGCGCGCCGGGATATGTTCAAACATTTATAGTATACTTTTGTATGACACCGGCCGACCCCGGTCCGGTGTAGCATGAATTACTGAAAACAAAAGTATACTATAGATGTTTGATCATGCCACCTCCGGCTTGATGTAATATGAATCATCAATTAGAGAGGGATCATTAAGTGATTTTCAAAGAAATTTGTACGAAATTTCTTCTTTAAACATATTGTATAAGTTTATTTGACTATTACTCGTTAATTTGTAAAGCCAACTTACCTCTGATAGTTTTCCTTTTAATTGTACTATGTATAATACTACTACGATTTTTTTCACATATCCCAAAACAATCATTTAAATGACAGGAGAGAGTCAACATTTGACTCTAACAAAAATGAGCACTTTTAAGGCTTAATATTTCGCAAACTGATCCTTGAAACGAAAAACGGTTTTCACAAACCCACAATGTTTTTGAGCAACCTATCTAAAGAAACCCAACATGATCTGATAGACGATAAAAAGAAACCATTCCCATTTTACGTGTACTGAACAATTATTCTTTCCAAAATTTTATTTTACCACTTTGTCTGCGTGATTAATATGTATACCCATACACTTTTTTTATGGTTCCTTTTGACTTCGGAACCCTAATAAAAGTGTTACTTTTGAATTAATTTTATAAAACGGGAATATTTTAACTTATGTCACTTTTGTTCAAGTTCCATGTTCAAGTTAATGTCAGAAGTATTTAACTAATATAATAACAACTTCTAGGTTATTTCACTTTATGCATTTACACAAGTGAAGATTGAGAAAAATATTTTTCTAGTTTTATGTTAATGTTTTATCAATTCTTATTTATTTGTAAACAATGTAAAACAACAACTAATAAAAAATCAAAGGATTCATTGAACAGATATATTCATAAAATTTACTTTTGTTATTATAATTACTAGGAAATGCTATTGTCGTCGTTCATGCGAGCGGCGCCGCGGGCACAGGCAGTATTTAATAAAAATACAAAGCCTATATCAGCCTGGGAGAATATAGCTTCTTATTTATACAATCATTTTCAGAATGTGACGTGTAGTTCCAGAGATTACCTCCTACAAATATATTCACAAAGTTTACCTCTTCATAATGTTATTATAGACTAGCAACCGCCCACGACTTCGTACGCGTTAGTTGAACCTTAAGATATCTATCAATTTTGACTAGCACGATAGATATCTTTAGTAAACTCTTAATATCCTATTAAAAATATTTAGATAAACAGGTATCTACGTAGCCTGGTGTACAATTTTTTTTTACAAATGTAATGTATGTGTGTCATAATTCTATTTGTTCGCGGATCGGTCACCCGTTTGAACTTAAACTTTAAACAGATATTTTTAACGCTTACATGAATGTTGGTAGCATGGTTACATCAAAGTACGTGGCGTGTGAGTCGAGTCAACAAATAAGTGTCCTTCATATAGTTTTCGGTGTTATAAATTGAAGTTTTCAAGACGGAATTTGTAGAAGCTGTTAAGTAGGAGTCTAAACAGTCTTAAATATAAAAAAAATCGATTGTGTGGTCATGTCCTAGGAGTTCGTGCTTCGTTATGTCAATTACATACGCCGATACAACAGCGAAACGGGATATTTTTTCCGCTTTGGTTTACAAATGGACACTAATATTAATTACAATAAAACTTAACCAAAATAAAACATAGTCTATAAATCAGGGAAAACGTAGTTGTCTGTCAGTGGGAGAATTTCTAGAATCAGATCAGTAGTTTCAGAGATTACCCCTTACAGACAAACTTACAAACTCAAAATCAAACTTTACCTCTTTATAATACTAGTATAGATTAAGGTTTCGTTTTCAGAAAAGGGACCCATTGCTAACCCTACACAGTCCATCGGGATGTATGTTTTGTATTGTAATAGGAAGTCAGTTGAAATTTTCATAAGATACGTGTTATTTGGTGAATATTCAAATAAATATAAACAAAAAGTGAGTAAAAGGAGGTCCCGATACATATTACATAAGTTACATAAAAGTTTCATACAATGAGTGATTGTTGCAAACTATAAAGTACTATAATAATTCCAAAAGCCAGTCAAGCTTGAGTCAGGCTCGTTATAAAAATCCTGAACTGCTTAAATGAAGGAAAAAAAATGTTCTTTGTTAGTTAATGGCACAAATATTTTGTTAAGTGAAAAAGAACTCTGGTGGTGTAGTCGCTTTTGCATTTGACCAATTTTTTTCTTGCAGTATGGTCTATTAGTTATTAAAGTAAAAAAAAAAATAATCAAGCTTATTAAAAAATCACCAAAACAATAATTTCGATGACGAACGAAACCTCATGCTTTTGTTAGTTAATAATACATCAATTTACTATACATACATTACAATCGGTGTACATAAGTGTAAATGTTCACTCAGAGAACATTTTCTAAAACATATGTCAGAAATAACATCTGTTCACCTCTGTATCTTCTTAAACAATTCTACAGAGAAGTTAACAGTAATGATGCCGATATTGACATCTTTTATTGATCTTTTTGGATTTTCGCTTTAAACTGTATAAATTATACGCTCTTTGATTTGTCGCAAGCATGATATTTTAACTTGTTAATTATTTAATTATAACTTGTTACTTGATATTTGTATATAATTGGTGTTGTGCTTCAGAATAATATGATAAGATGTGCACAGGTGTTGTGTTGATGTGGCAATAGATAAATAAAAGTACCTACCTATATAAAATTACCTTAGGCTGTGGTACAGACTATTCGGAGGAAGGGTTAAACCATCTCAAATATTATATATCTCACCATCATTATGTTCATATGTAACCATCTCTAACATCAAGCGATCTACTAATCGACAAAACTCGATTACACTGTATTCTTAGTGTTTAGGTTTTACAATTTATCATAAAATCACTTCTAAAATCAATTATGATATAAGTCAAGAGCGACGTTGCACATAATATAACAGACAATTAAAGTAACTATCTGTGTGGTAGGGATATGTATCCTAAAGGGCTGCAAGCAGACACACGGTGATAAACTAGTCATAGTGACTCTCTTTTCATTTGTCTCGCTTCGGGATCAGCCAGTGTATATCCGGCATGATAGTAGCGATGCCGACCATCGATGGATTTCCCATATCTTGGTGATTACCATTGTTTTTGAGTTGGATTGTTTTCACCATCAGAAACAGCGCCGTCATTTAACCGTGCTTCTATAAAAAAACTGTAGAAATAATAAAGAAATAATGAACAATAAAACAAGCGCCTTTAACGAAACCTTTCCACGACTAATGGTTATTGCTCGCGATCTCATCTCATAAATTACCATAGTGTCGGAGATTTTCCTACCTGTTTCCTTGTTGCGAAAAACAATTAAGGATGACGACATCTGATAAAGCCTCCTTGTGACAACAACGCTTTTTCTGCTGTGTAATTTGAAAGCCTTTTTTAATGATAATTTAATTAAAAAATCATCTTAGTATTTGATAGTAAATTTAGTTTTGTAGTAAATATCATGATGATCGAATTTCGAAACTAGTGGATAAACTTTCCGATGTTACATTGAATATTAAATAATATTAATTAAATATAATAAGTAAGTGAACACTTCAGAAAAATTAATATATATAGTATATATTCTATAAACATTCTTTTTAAATATTCTAAATCAGCGGGATTCGAACTATCGACCACTCATGCGTACTGCGTATGAAGTCTGATCTAGTCTTCACGTTCGACTAATACATATTATAAATTCCTCAGTATCGTACGAATTATGCGAAAAATACCTTCTTCAGGCCATCATGTTCATTTTGTAATACTTTTTTTGTAAGATAAAAATATTTTTTGTATTTAATTAACTTCATACAAAAGAAAATTTGATATTTTACTGGATATTCTTTGATTCTATGTAAATTTCTATGGTTTATGTATTTATGTTTGTTTCTATGGCTATAAGCAACTACCGCTTTGTTATTTATGTGTGCAATTTTATTTTATGTTTGTAACATTTTTATGGTACTTTAGGTCTGCTAGTGTATATAAATGTAACTTATTTTTTACATGGCTGTTTGCTACCTAAATAATTAAAAAAAAAAACATATTCAAGGACAATAAATATCGCCTTTCAAATCAATATCAAATATCATCAGCTACGTGCGTTACCCACTGCTATTTAATATTAGCAATTCTTACGCCTATTCCGGTGACTTAGGTTTCGGTGTGGTAATATTAGGTCTTTACCTATGAAATTGCCGTTTTGTATGAAAAAATTTAAACGATGTTTTTCATGTATTTTTTATTTGTATTAATCGAAGTAATCACCCATGCAATCAATGCATCTTTGCCAGCGCAGTGGCAGTTTATTTTATAATAAAGAAATCGGCTGGATGGGAGGCAACAAATTCTTCAAAGGCATTTTGAACTGCCTCTCGGGTATTGAATTTTTTTCCCGCCAAGGAGTTATCCAAATTCTGGAAAAAGTGGTAGTCTGTAGGCGCAAGGTCTGGTTTGTAGGGCGGATGACGGAGAATTTACAACCCCAGTTCTTGCAACTTGGAGACCGTCTGTTGTGCACTATGAGGTCGCGCGTTGTCGTGCAGGAGCAGCGGAGACGAGCGATTGACCAATGCTGGTTGGAGATGTGCCAGCTTCTCCATCATTGTGTTCAGTTCTTCACAGTACATATCTGCAGTAATGCTCAACCCGTTTGTTAAGAAGCTGTGATGAATCACACCGGCGCTAGACCACCAAACAATGACCATCACTTTTCTAGGGGTAAGTTTTCGTTTAGGGCATTGTTTAGGTGCTGAACCAGGATCCAACCAACTTGCTGAGCGCTTGCGGTTATCAAACAAAATCCATTTTTCATCGCAGGTCGGTTCAAAATTCCTTCATTTGTGTGTCTGTTGAGCAGTGCAAGGCACGTCTCGACGCTCCTTCACGCTGGCGATCATTGAGTTCGTGGGGCACCCATTTGTCAAGCCTTTTTACCTTGACGCAAATGGACCAATTTGACGCAAATGGACCAATATTGTTTTGACGCTAACGTCGAAAGCTGCTGCTAATTCAGCCGTAGATTGTGTATCATCAGCTTCCACAATCGCTTTTAATTCGTCATTGTCGACCAAAGTCTTCGGACGACCGTGAGGTTCATTTTTCAGGTGGAAATTCCCAGAACGGAAGCGAGCAAACCAATAACAGGTGGTGCGTTGGTTTGTAGTGTTAGCTCCGTAAACGTCGTTGATGTTGCGTGCCGCTTCTGCCGCGTTACTGCCACGACGGTACTCATATTCCATAATTACTCGAATTTTTAACGTATCCATGATGACAAAAATATTTAAATGCGATGAAAATATAACACTAATCAATAAACAAAATACTACTTTTGGAAAAAGAATTCCATGTTTTTAAATAAAATAAATTTGAAATTAGAATTCTTAGCCTAACAAAAATTATTTTGATTTGAAATGGCCGATACTGCAGAACGGCAATTTCATAGGTAAATACCTATTAATTATACTTCTATTTTCTATATAACTTGAAATGTCAATATAACCTTGTAAGTTGCAAGAAGCAATGCTCGCACTGCACTTTTCTAATTGTTTCTCTTATTTGCCTTCGTAATTAGAACCTTGCAACAAAAAGTCTCAGCGAAGGAAAAACTTTGTTTACGGAAACTGGGTCAAGGAAAGCCAAAACCTAATCAATTAATATTAAAGTAGATTCTGTACTTTTAACCCCCTTAATAATATTAATCTTGCATTTTGTTTTCCAAAATTCTATAGTGTCTGTAATTTATATTCGAATTGTATGATTGGTGCCCACGACACCGTCCGTGGGGAATTTCGTGTATAAAAATTTATGAAAACAAAATTTACAGTAATGTAGTCATTATAAAAAATCATCATCAGCGAGTCAGTCGTGCTTCATACTCTATGTGACATACTTACTTATACATATTTACTCCCGAGACCTAGCGTGGAACTCGTTGTCAGCCATTTTCATACTAACCTCACGCATGTTAATAATTTCGTTCCATCAATAGGCATCCGTACGTCTACGCTGTGAATTTAACCTAATACGTCCTTCGCTGTCAGTTTCTGAAGCCGTAAATTGGTCTGAATATCTATTTAGATACTTCCATACAGTGGTTTGACATTTATGTAATTGATTTGTATTAATTATATACAATTATCATATATATGATCACAAATTCCACTATTGGACAACTAGACGCCGTGATAGTTTGGAACCCGTATGTGGTGGACTGTCCCTCAACTGACACGAAACGGTTCACTTCGGAGTTTATTATGCGGATAGCTAAGGAGTGGAGTTCACACCCGGCGTCTATTTTCTCACCGACCTTTTCTACCTTGGAAGTCTTGAAGCAAATAATGAATAGGAATCTGATAGGCAAGCGCGTTTCATCGTCAACCTCATCTTCATTTACAAACAAGCGAGATCGAGGTCAATAGCGTGCCTATAAAATATATATAAAAACAAGCATTGATACCTTATTTAACATCACTGATCAACACTGGTTTTATTGTCATTGCATAATTGCATTGGACAGCAAACGGGCTTGATAAAACGGGCAAGAAAAAAAAAATCACGCTCAAATTCACTTGCTATTTGATTGACGAAGGCGTTACTTTGCGGAAATCCATCGTAAATAATTATCAGAAATATCTTTGCTACTTCCGCCTGCGATAGATGAGAGAAATTTCGGATAATTATTTAAATTCACTTGCTTCTAATTGTATACTATACTAACAGTGCCCCCGCGGCTCCGTACAGTTAATTTATTTTAACGCATATTATTCACTATTTATATAGCTTATTAATTGAGGAATAACATATATGTATACTACCCATCAACAAAATTTCATCAAAAATTGTTGACAATTATTAAAAATTTAACTTTAATTATTACAATTTCTAATAAGGGAAGATATCTTACTGTGTAATTCATTTTTCTAATTTTTTTAAAGGTGTTATTAAATTATTGACATAAACTTCCCGTGTACAAAATTTCATAACAAGTGGTCAAGCCGGTTATTAGTTACATCCGTACATAAAATAGACAGACAGACAAAATTCTTATTTATGGCAAATGCGTGATCGGTGTGTGCCCTTTACATGGGATCCAGGAAATTTGGAAAAAATACACGTACAATCAGAACGCACAAATTTAATAACCTAGATAAAAACGACAATATATTGTTCAATATTCGATTTACTGAGACGCTTCAAGGTCTTTTTCGCAAATAAAAGCTATTTTCCTTAAACACCAAAGGTCATCAAGTAAACCGTTTTTATAAATCCCTCCGCAATGTTGGGTTTCACCTCGATATATATTACCATCTGGTTGTCCCTCGCACCACTTATTATATCCGGCCTCTTCGAGGGTCTGACCTGTAATTATAAAAACTATAATTATAACAAATGCTATATCGATGTGTAGTAGAATCCAATAAACTAAAGTGAATAAAACAACTAGTAGTTGTTTTATTCAGTTAACAGTAAATTTTAGTTGTGTCAAAATAAGCCAGACGAAATATACGACTATTAACAAACAGTTTTCCATGTTAAATAGATAAACAACTAGTCTAGGTGGCATTTGGAAAGTTACTGATGATCCATGTGTTAATGCACATGGTTATATACACATTGCAGTAACTCTCGTTTGGCTTTTCATATTTCGGGATCAGCGATGGATTGCCGATCTCTCAGTGGTAGTCATTGTTTTTGGTGCTGAATATCAGGTACAGTGCAGTTACTTTGACCTGTTACTATTTAAAAAATGATTATGAAGAATGATGAAATACGAACTCATTCATTTCTGATAAAAGAAAGTGAAGTGCCCTCACGCGTAACTACACTACAACGCGTAACCACACTTCACAATCACCGCCATCAGTCAATGCAACTCCTGTTTCTCCGTTACAATAATTTCGAATATGTATGTAACATATTTCATTTTATATTAAATACTTCTACTATATCTTTATCTGAATGTTCAAATGTGAAAGGCCATAACGTTCATCAAATTTCACGAATAATGTTCGGTTTATTTCTCCGAATATTTAAAGCATTAATATATGTAAATACAATACAATTAACATTAACATTAAAAATGGTATCTTCGATATCTTTGAAGTATAATTGCGGCCGATTGATTGGCGTGTTAACCTAAAGACGAACCAAACTGTTGCATAGAGACAGTATGGCATGGAGACCGAGTTGATTTTAATAAATTTGTGGTTTATAAAGTGGTAATAGTTAAATAGTAGCATGATCGGATACAATTAAATGCATTCAAGTACGATTAAAATCCTGCAAGGTGTTATAACTTTTGGTGACACACAAGATCACGATGAAACCCATAGCATTCTCCTGGCTATCTAACACACATACATATATACAAAAATCACGCTTCTTTCCTAACGGGGTTGTCAGAGACCATGTCTTTTCACTTGCTACGATCATGACATGACAACTTTCGCTTCCTCAACATTCATCAATCTTTTCATGCATGCTCGTCGGTATAGAGTACTCTTGACCCGACCTTTCTTCAAAAAGTCCCTGATTTGATCGTGGAACGCTCGTCTAGGCCTTGCTTTTCCAACGTTCCCAATTACACTCATCTTATAAATCTGTCTAGTCAATCTTTCATTCATCCTCTCTCATATCTAACATACGCAATTTGGAAATTTGACTAAGACCTGTATGTATATTCCGGCTACCATACTTGATGGTCACTTCTATTTGCAGGCGTAGTCCTTTTTTAATATAACTTACCATGAATTGTGTACCAAGAGAGCTCTTCAGGCCATTCACGGAATCCTATCATTGCGACGTCGTTGATTGTTGAAATTATTTTCCTCTTGGGATATTCCACTAACAACTCTCTTAAAATATCAGCTTCTGTGTCACTATTAATAATTGCAAGGTAGCCACCTTCCGCTATGCATGTCATATGCGCCCGTGGCCAGGTCTCTCCAACTGGATGAAACTTGTAGCAGTGTCCTGTCCTGTTATCCAATTTGTACTCTGTGGAGGAAACGGAACTACTTTCAAACGATGCTTTAACAAGACAATCACGCAGGAAGAGATATTTCAAGTCCTGTGCATTTAATCATCAGAAATAATTTAGTAACACCTGTAATAGACCTTGAAGAAAATACCGTGAAGAATGAAGTTGTATTACCAAATGGCCGTGAACATTCTTTCGGGAAGAGTAGGTTTTTCGGTAGAGCAAATGTACAGAATGAAGATGAATAATGAAAAAATATATAAAATTGTGAATATTCACATTCTACCACAAATACAAATCATTATTCTTCACAGAAAATATTCAAAATTTACCTTGCACAGAGTTATAATTATGACTTACTGTTATCAACAGTATTGCATTCGTTCAAAGCTAATTCTTCATACTTCTTGTAACAAATAAATTCAAAAGCATTAGAGCAATTCACATCCTCCAAAGTGCCATTTAAGTGGAAGATGACGCAGTTCTCCTCGTACACGTGATCCGGCTGACCCGGCACCCAACTAACTGGTAAGGCCGAGACAGGTACACCTGTGAAGAATTTTGTATTATATAATTCTCGTGTTTAGGAGAATCTTCTTGAAATGAGTTGCTTTCATGACTACTGAAAAAGCATTTTAAATGGATATTGACATTAGTCAAAACTGATCGCCCTTTAAAATTGTGAAAATTCAAAAAAGTATGTATCAGATTTTTCCATGGATATCCTATAACTAAATTTATAAGGCTTTAGAATCCACGTTGTTATTATTAGAATCTGTGCTACAAGTTTCTGCTGTAGAAGCACTACCGCCACATCTATTTCTTTCTCGAGAGTGGAAGTGTTCACGTTAGGGTACCTATACCACTTCATTTTCAAACACGAACGCAGGTAATAAATAAACTATATGACGTCACAATAAAAATCGCAGATATATCATTGTACCCAGATTAATTAGATAGTTCTACCAATAGAAATAATAATAAAGATTAATCTGTAAGAAAATATCACTGAAACTACCTTCTATAGTGGAGTAAGATCCATAGGAAAATGTTGAGTGTATTCCGGTGTAGATGCCAAGACCGGGATCAGCGCTCAGTGCGATCATAAAGGATTCCATGATGTATTGCATATTGAAGTTGATGGGCGATACCAACGAAGCGCCTGACGAGAATAAAAATATAATTCACTATTACTTTACTCAATTTAAGTTCTGAAATGGCACGTTGTTAAGAAAGGTACGGCACAGGGAAATTTCTTTGGAGATTTATCTCTACCTGAAGAAGTCCGGCTGATATAATATCTCCACCATACAGAAGATCGCAGCCAAATAACCTTGAGTTGTATCCCTGCAGTAAGTAGGGCTTCCAGAGCTCTTCTGGGAAGGGGAGGTACAAAGATAGTTTTTTTTTTTTTGAGTTAGCTCTATATTTTAAGCAATCCGACTGGTGGAGTACCTTCGATTTACAGAAGATGGCAGCCAAATAACCTTGTGTTATGTTCCTGCGGTGTCTAAGGTTTCCAAAACCATAGCAGTTTACCATCAGTCGAGCCGTACGCTTGTTTAGTACCTTAGTTGTATAAAAAAGCACATATCAACCTCATAACAATTACCGGTCCAGAAAAAACCCCTTGAGTACTACATTAAAAACTTGTGTAATAAGTACAAGGAACTACACGCTGTATATGTAATTTAGAGTAACTTTTCTATCTATATTAATAAATCTGTAGTTATGTCTGTACATGTAATTGTTTTTTCCTAATTTCTCGATATATATCCTAAACAAAGGATACTGATCGTGAATAAAACGTAAAAAAAATTATTGACTTTTTGTATGTCCTAAAACGGCTTGAGCGATTCTTAGGAAATTTTGTACCTACACGGGAAGTATAAATCATTCCATAACTGATGATCTATAACAATAGTCAATATTAATTTGAGAAATCATAAAAAATATATTTCAATAAACAAATATTTTATCAATTCTCAACCGATTTTGACGAAATTGTATACGTAAAATATAAGCCATTCAATGTCATTCCAAAATCGGAAAAAAAAAGAATTTCAGAAAATAATATTTTCATAAATAAGTCTCAACCGATTGTGATAAATTTTTGTAGTATTACCTAAATATCATTCTTCAATTGATAGACTATATGAATTGTCAATAATATGAGTAAAAATTAAATTACAGAATGAAAATAATTACTACGTAATAAACGCGTGCGAAGCCGCGGGCGCAACGCTAGTTAGTTTAAAAACATACGAATCAATAAAATCAATAGATCTCACAACCTTGATTCTAGGCGTGCGATATAATATATCATTTTCCAATAAAAATGCACTTATCCTTATTATAGCTATATTATAATTTACTACGACATACTAGTTACCTTCAGCACGACAGCGCAGTCTTGCATCGTTCCAGTTTGCAGGAATCCTGTGCATCTTGACCCAGCCATCGATTACCTGAGAGTAACTGTAATCTTCCCGAAATATGGGTTCATGGGATGCTATTGAAAATATAACTTTTTATTAAACCCCGATACAAACAAAGATATAAGTTTATCTGTGTGCAAACGATCGACTCATCGGTTGACTTGATTTGAAGATTGTCAGCTCTTTTCTGGTCGATGAATGGATGTGAACATATTCCACAGGTGTGATCGAGTCGAAATTTGGTATTATGTAATTTCTATTATATTAGAAAAACCTGGCAACTTATACCTGATACTGCAGCATCATCTACAATCTGCAGGATACCTAACTTCTCACCAACTTACAGCAGAGATATCATGTTCGAGCTCATTGAAATTGGCTCAATGAATATATTACTTTTGTTTCTTCAATTTTCAATTTATAATCATTTTATCAGCTTACGTTTGATGATTCACCAATTTCACTCACACGTCTTACCAACCTAACTAGATATTAATTGAAGATGCAGCCGAGTGACAAGCCAATATTAAGCCTAGATAGGGGACTAGCTCTCACACCGCATCTGGACCTCCTGTTGAAGCTAATATTCAATCATGACGCTAGTGATAAACTTCATGATGCGTAGCTTAGGATCAAGGTGTAAGGACTGACCAACACTTATTTCTTGAAAAGTGTGTGAAATACATAAGCATAATATGGTTTGTCTCAACTGGCTTGCCGCAGTGTCTCAAGACGAAAGTATATGGTGCTGAGACGTGGTTGCTAACTAAGGGCATGAGAAAGCTCAGAGTCACTCAAAAGGCTATGGTGAGGACTATGTTCGGTGTTTATCTGCGTGATCGAATCGGAAATGAAAAGAACCGCAAAAGTACCAAATTCACCATTATAGCCCTAAGAATAGCTGACTTAAGTGCCAGTGGGCGGGGCACATAGCTTGTAGAACGGGTGGACGATTGAGCCAAAAAGTTCTCGCGTAGCGGCCATTTACCCAAAAACGCAGCGTAGGCAGAATCACCTCAAGGTAGACCGATAACCTGGTGAGGGTAATGGGAAGCCATTGGTTGCGAGTAGCGCTGGACCGGTCGTTTAGCTAACATTGGGGGAGACCTAAGTCTAGCAGTGGACGTCTTTCAGTTGAAAATAATGATCAATGAATACGGCTTGTAAATTCGAGGGTTGTTGCTTTCGCTATCAGTCAGCACCGAGTGTAACCCTAAATACGAGAGCTTTTGGCGAGATGTTGATTATCATATGATAGTTTTTATTACAATTTATAAACATGTTATTATTAAGGAACCGATTTTGTTGAAATTTTGTATACGGGAAGTATATGTCATTTCTCAATTGACTGGCAATAGGAATTGTCAATAATGTTACCAAAAATAAAAACACGACACGATAATAAATAGCGTGTGGGAAGCCGTTGAGCACAGTCAGTCTATGTCAATAAATCGGTCTGTAAATGTATTTTTTATTTAAAATTTCCTGTTAGACATCGATTATAAAGGACACTGAGATTAAAACGAATAATATGGACTTAAAAAATAAAAACCTTTCAATATTTTATTTCACAAATTTCTCGGAATGATTAATATGGGTATACCCATGCCAATTTACAGTTTTCTAGTACTAATAATCTCTGAGCTAAATCGCGGACAGACAGCAGACAGCAGTCAGTAGACGCAGACATACAGGACATACTTGTTGACTTTAAAATATTTATCTGCCTGTTTATATGTCCAAATTCTATGAAATTTTGTAAATGGGAAGCTTATTGATAAGCTTATTGCAATTGATAAGCTATAAGAACAGTTATTAATGTAAGTAAATATAAAAATAGGAGACGTAATAATTACTGGGTCACAAACGCGTGTTAAGCCGCGTGGCACTGCTCGTATTGCGTATGTTTATAAGCTTATCGTGTTACCATTTCCGAGTACACCATTTATTAAGCCGTTAAGTACGGTTTTGAAATTAAATTGAAAAAAAAAATAAACATACCTGACACACAGCTTACGAGCAAAAATATTAGAAACATTTTATACATTTTGCAGTATATCGCCCAGCGGTATCGTGTCCCTGGCGGCAACTAGGCCTGTTCTTTAATATATCATATATTTATATTAAAAGGTATTAATAATGTATCTCGAGAAAGCAATAAATAATTAATTATCTAGAATAAACAAGCTCGTATTTTATTATCTTATCGTATTTTTGGCTCGTATTAAGAGAGGTTGGGTACAGTGAAATTTCTTTGGATATGTCTCTATATTTGGGCAAGTCCTTCTGATGAAATATCTCCACACTAGAGAAGATTGCAGCCAAATAACCTAGTGTTGTGTTCCTGCGGTAAGAAGGGTTTCCAGAGCTTTTTGGGCAATCCCGGTAAAGCTGTAAAGGCTCCAGGGCCCCTAAGGCTAACAGTATAATCAGTTCGAAAAAAAAAAGAAAAAAAAAAAGCTCTTTGATACACAACAAACAAGACTCAACTACTATACTATTTTAGTCATGTCTCAACTAGCCAAAAAATCAACATGCAAAAGTAGGAAAACAACGTTATCTAAAGATTCAGTTGACAAATATCATGTGAAAAACCCAAGACTGATATGAAAGCAGTGATTGACACCGGAAGGGGTCACACGTCCGAGATAGTGTGATGGGTTTTTCACTGAATGTGTTCACAAAGACTTCGATATATGTTTCATACAAGGCAGTCAAAGTTGACCACAACTTACGGATTAATTTGTTCAACATGTTTATTGTTTCACTATCCGAGCCGAACAATATATTTATAATTTTATCATTTAATACATGTACTCATTTAATAAGCGTAGTGAGAGGACTGGCTTCCAAGTTCAGTTGCCGTTTACCATCTCAGGCCACTTAAGATCAGCTGAGAGTGTGGCCATAACGCTAAACCTATAACAATAAAATAAAAAAGACGTTTTTTTAGACTGTAACCTACTTCCAAATTACCATCATATAATTACATTTTGCCAGTCAGGTTATTTTTTAAATCGTAAATGTTAATAAATCGATATATACATTATAAATATTTTCAATGATTAATATTATCCGATATTATAAAACATACAAAGTAAAGAATTTTGTTATTAAGCACAATATAATACAAGGTAAAATATAATGTAATAAACCTCCGATACCAGTAACCCATTCATTGAGACCATTCTAATGAGCCCAAACACGTTGTATCTGCTGTAAGTTGGTGAAGAGTTAGGTATCCTTCAGATTCCAGATGATACTGTAGCATCAGCTCAATATTTCCATATACTTCCAATATCACTGAAGTAACAGAACACCAAATTTCGACTCGATCAGACCCGTGAAAAATGCTCAGATCCATTTATCAACTAGAAAACTGGAAAGATTATCAATTTTTAAACGGCTGCACAGATATTCTTGAATTACAGCTAACAACATCCTCGATTAAGACACCTTTCAAACAGAAAAAAAGTTAATAATTGGTTCAGCCGTTTGGGAGCTACGATGCCACAGACATACACACAGATACACACGTTCAACTTATACCACTCCTGTGTTTGCGTCGAGGGTCGAAACTATTCCGAAATTATTATTGATAAACTAATTATACTGAATAATAATACAATTCTATAGCAAGCATTTACCATATTACTTTATGTTATTGACTTGTATGATCGATACATAATTATCCTTCATAGCAACCATTGTTAGGTATCAAACAAATAAACTCCAAACGCTATTATTGAATTACTGCGAACGTCGTAATTAATATTTGATTATAGTTTGCCTCTTCATCAAAATTGAGATTACTCGTGTTACGCTGAAGATGCTTGTTAAAATCATAATATTACAATATTCTAATCATCTTTTATTAACGGAATGTTAACGTAATTCTAGGAATTAAATATTATTTTACAATTTAAACATATGCTTAATAGACACATAATGATAACTTGAATGATAGCTGAGTGCTAGCGTGTACAGACACCGCGTCGATCGACGTGAGTTCGAATCCCTGCAATGAGCCTGAGCTTTCGGTGAAGGAAAACATCGTGATAAAACATGGTGGTAGGACTTCTTTTAATATCAGCCTTGCTTGCTACGACTCTAAAGTTGAAAATCTGTCGCCGAAACCTTATAGGTGTGTTCCGGCAGCTGCACTTGAGAGCCAGTTTTCCCACTAGGCTTAGCATAGCGTCACTTAACATCAGATGACATTGTGGTCATAACGTTAAAACTAACAAACGATAAAAAATATTTGCATCGTTTAAACAAATTAAAGAATCATGATACAGTATGGTGAATCCGGCTCGAGGAGGGCAAATAAAAATTATGAATATCGCGTTAGTATCAATAAAATATGTCCTATCCGAAAAGTAAATAATGTATTAAGTAATCTATATTATTAAATCTATGATATTTCTATCTGTACATGTATTTCTTTTCCAAATTTCACGATAGGCATCTGTTATAGAGGACACTAATTACTAATATGGTATTAAAAGAAAAGCCTGTCTGTATATTCGGGTGGAACTGAGAAACGATTGAAAGATTTTTATGAAATAAATCACTTTAATGTTATGCCATTTCTTAACTAGATACACTATAAGAATTGACATCAATTATTTTACAAATAAAAAACAATCTAACATTTATTATTTAACCGTCAAAGAAACCTTTAAACATTGCAAACTTTATATTACGATTTAACAGCGGCGTGACATTTTTCCGTCGACTCGTGAACGAGCCTGCGACAAAACACGACACCGCGGCGCGGCGCTTGGTTTTATAGTATTTTTGTTCCGAATAGCACGGTTAATAAAATAGCAACATGTAAGTATATGTTAATCAGTATTATATGAACAAGAAATTGTTACACAATCGGTTATCAAAGAAGCTCAAACCGGGTCGATGGTTCTAAAAGCAATATTCTTCTATTCAGTCAGAGAACACGAAAGTAATAAAACCTTTGAGTGGAAATAATTCGATAGATTTCAATGTAGAGATATCTTGTAAACAGGTACCTGATTTGATATTCAATGTTTTAGTTTATTGATGTTTACTCCTTAAGAATTGATTTTCACATATAGCCCACGATATGAAAATTAGATGGGGAGCCAATGTAGCCCCTCTGCGCAACATATTATTCACGCATAATTGATATTGAAATTATGAATGCATATTTTATTAATATACTCAAATTAATTGTATACGGAAATAATAACGTATGTATTATATAATAGATTATAATATATTTTTAATTCTATAAATATTTTTTTCTAGCAACGCCATCCGTTTCTCCCTTAATTCTTAATCAAAATTAATGACACAAATATAATTTTGAAGCTTATATTCCCCACTATTGAGAAAACATAGGCAGACAGTTAAAAATAATGTATCCGTGAAAAAAAAGATTAAATATAACTTGTTCATTAGGAATGTAATCTGTTGATGTCAATGAAAATATATTCAAGGCGCCATCTATTAGGATTGTATACATTTTGTAACGTGCGGATCAACTAATTATAATATATTAATAATTTTACTTTGTCTATTGTATATATTCCAAGACAATCCTTCTTAAAGAGTAAACTCCAGTCGCGCGTCAAAGAGCTGAGACGCTCAATTCTTTTTTTTCATGATGTTCTGGTGAAACTGTATTAAGAAGGAACACGTACGGTACATTTGAAGAATACTTTTTTTGTCACGATTGTCCCAATATTTATTGAGTATTTAAACTTTGACTATATTGTACAGTTAATAAAAAATACATAGTAATTATGATGATAACCCTGAATCAAATTCTTGCTAGCACTTCTCTGATAAATGATACCAATATTTTTCAAATCTATTTCTAACTTTCGAGATTACCTTCTTAAATTAAATAAAGCTTATTTTTAGTGTAATAATGTAAAGAGCTATTGCTGTAACTGGCGGGGAGGTTTTGTAAGCGAATCGATCGTGGTCCACGTGCCTCCCAATCTAAATAATTACGGAGGTGTCACTCACGCGGCCCTCCGACCTCCATTACTTCAGAGCGATTGGTACAACAATGCTGTATACACGCTTATAGATTGCTTTTTGTGGATTGAATAGGTTACCCTACAAGGGTATTAGGTCACATTGGCTTTAAATATCTTTTTTTATTGTATTACGTTATTGGGCAAAGTTTCATCATAGTGTCAGTTTCAATTAAGTTTTTCAAGTGAAAACTTAGTAGTATTGTGATTTAAAGCGAGATTAACCGAAAAAGCAACAGTGAAAAGAGATACAATACACACAATTGTACGATTTAGTCTATGAGAGAATGAGATAGAATACATTTACATTATGCACGATTAATGCAAGTACCGCTTTTCTTGATTGTGACCGTCGTCGGATTTGCCTAGTGCTGTGAGACGTCCAAACTTCATACGCAGTACGCACGAGTGGTCGATGTTCGAATCCCGCTGATTTAGGATATTTAAAAATAATTTTTAAGAACATGTTTATAAATTTTTCACTTCTAACACGAGTGAACTGCTTTTTTTTTACTCTTTTTTAACGAAGTAGCATGTTATCTGGCCTCTTCATAATATGTTTGAAGGACTCCATGTTGTAGGAATGACAGGACACACTGGCCGGAAGACAGTTCCATAGCTTCACAGTACGGCACATATGATGTAGAGATCTTTCTGCCAATCTTGTAGCAACGCGCTTAGATTTCGTAAACAAAAATATTTCTTACTAGATATATGACAATCTTTGTGTCAGAAAGAAGAGACTATATGCACTATTGATTCGCATCTATTTATTCATCCGTACATTTTATGTATATTACGAATTATAAAAGAAAACTAATCAAATTTCATCACAAGAGATCGGATCTTTAAAGTGTCGATTATCTCTTGACTGTTTAAGTGGATTTTTAATTGTGGTGGGCGTCCTTCGAGGTATTTGCCTTATAAATCATAGTATAATATATTTGGATTCTACTCGATAGGGCTTTGCTAGGTGATAAGCATATGCCCGATTGAATCTCGATCATACAGGTGGCAAACTTAGGCAGATCCGGTTCTGAAGTTTAGGTTTTTTTATTCTATAAAGAAGCTAACAGGCATGTAGCTCACCTAATTCTGAGTCGTCACGTAACGCATCATTATAATCAACTTCAAAAGACTACATAATAATTAATATAACCATAATACAATACTTACAATCCAATTCGTTTGTGCTCAAGAATCAAACTACGTCACGTAAAATACCACAAAAATTACGTGAAATAGGGCCAAATGTCATAAGTTTATGAATTAAAATAAAAACCAGCATATGACATATCAAGAACCCGCCAAAAACGTAATCATAAAATATTGTTTTTATTCTACAGTCGTATAAAAGTTCGGATACAGAATTAAAAGAGGTTCAGCCACCTCTGACTATATATATTTCCAATCTGATTGGTTCGCTTCAAGGGCCCAATAAATATAATTACTCGTAAAACAATGATTTCCCCAAAACTAATCAAGTTTTTGTTCAGTGGCGGATCCAGGTGGTCACGTATGCCGTGACCATAAAAATAGCCCTCAGATTTAAGCGTACCTTATCATGGGTGTTATTAATTGAGTGATTGTGACGTCTAGATATGAATTTTCTTTGTACATACTAAATACATAATAAATAAATAATTTTATTAATGTATTTTTTAAACATATGAATAATAAAATTTATATTACATATATTCGTACCTACATCTTAGCAGACGTATATAAAAATATAATATATTTATTAATAAGATCGGTCAACTTTCTTGCATGTTTTTAGTGTTCCGAACTCTTATAGTTTCGGCATATCCATATGTCTGTCCGCGATTTAGCTCAGAGATCCTTAGTACTAGAAAGCGGCAATTTGGTATGGGTATACATATTAATCATGCCGACAAAGTAGTAAAATAAAATATTGTAAAAGAAAATTGTTTAAGGTACCTCTCCCATACACGTAAAGTGGATATTATTATTTTTTCTCGTCTATGCTATCGTGTGAGTAATCGTTGAATAGATCGTTCAAAAATATTGCAGGTGTGTGAAAATTATTTTTCGATACAGGAATTCCTTTGCGAAATATTAAGCTTTGTTGGAGTGTAGTGTCGTCGTCCCCGCGCCAGTTAAATGGTTGTATTTGGATATGTGAAAAAACTAATGGTAGTAGTATACATATAATGAAGTTAAAAGGAAAACTATCGGAGGTAAGTAGGCTTTACAAGTTACCAAGTAATAGTCAATTAACTTATAAAATGTACTTGGAGAAGTAATTTCGTACAAATCCCATTGAAAATTACTATGAGCCCCCTCTCTAAAGACTGCATATTGTAACGAGCAACTACGGAACCCTACACAGCGCATGGCTCGACACGCACTTGGCAAATTTTGTTGACTAGAGGTGATTTACATTTTCCAGTAGCACTCTTAGTAGATGAATTAATAATGTTCAGCTTGTTAAAAATTAAACTTTTAAACGTATTTATGTACTACCATTTTACATTTTAGATGTATTCTAAAAGGACGTTTATGTTACTTTAAAGGGGTGGGGTGTTAATTTATTTTAAAATATCGTAGATTTACTGTTAAACCATATAAGAACAGCAATTTCCTAATTATGAGTTTATTAAGTTTAAAACTACGGTAAAAACTACATGGGAAAAAGCATTTAAGAAGTGACAAAAAACATACGTAGTATTATTAATATAATTACTAGAAAAACAGAAAATAATTATTTAACGCATTTCTAGTAAACAAAATAATTTATTTAAAATTCAGATTGTTTTGGCAGTAAGCCGAACTTGAACTTTACTTTGAACTCGAATTTAGTAGATGTGATTACATATGAGGGTGCACCAGAAAACTACAACTTTGATTAAAAAAAAGATTGAAACAGTTTATTTCGTATAGCCTATGTGACCTTGGCCTTATTACTATACCTATTGACCCTCCGGATGATACGCTGGATCTGCCCCTGGTGATGTTTGTCAACGAATGTACAGGAATAGAAATCCACGTTCAGATTGCGTCGAGCCTATATTGGGCCAACTCAAACATTGAAATCAATCAACACCTCCCATCGATATATGACGTTGAAGTAATTTAGCGTTCATGTAGCATTAATTACCAGATGGACAAACGTGATCAGAGTTATAAATTTTAATAGTACTTTTTCAGCTATATTCTAGCCTATTTTCAGAGCAAGCTTGGTCAGACGCTTAAATATTTTCTTTTTTAATAACCCTAATCCTTTCATTGCAATAGTTTAAAGTGCTTAATAATTTGGTTTACTTTCTGTTATTATTATATACTAGATGTGTCCGCGGCTCCGATCGCATGTACTACTACAGGCGGTCGATCGAGCGCACGCGAGAATCGTGCCGCCCCAATTCCCACCAGTCTATGCTTACTGTGGATGACCCTTAAAAGATAGACATATGTTATCGCTAATTTTTTGTATATATTTTAAGATTTTGAAGCAATGATGGCTCAGTGGTAGCTTGTACGACTTCGCGACGATTGACGTGAGTTCGAATCCCTGCAATGAGCCTGAACTTTCGATGAAGGAAAACAACTTGAGGAAATATTTTATGGTATAGCTTTTTCTGATGCCCGCCTGGCTAGCTACCACCCTCAAGTTGAAAATGTGTCACCAAGCACCAATAGGTGTGTCCCGGCAGCTGCACTTGAGAGCCAGTCTTCCACGCGATTTAGCGTGTTATCATCTTGGGCCAAATCGTCACTTAAAATCAGGTGAGATTGTTGCCACTACACCAAACCTATAACAATAAAAAATAATATATCTACAATTATGTTTTACATTAATTTCATATATCTGTTATGGTTTAGTCAGCGTAAGTCATTCAAGTGCCCCTAATTCCGAATAGATGCACTATTATCGTCACTACTTATTTCGTATGTTACATTATCTAACCAAATATATCCTATAACCTGACCAGATAATACAGCTATGAATAAATAAAAAAACATGTAATTCGGATAAGTAGTTTTCGCGTGAAAAGAACATAAACAGACAGAGAGACGTTGAGTTTTATCACACGTATAGATTACATACAATAGGTATAACATTTTATACATAACAATAACATCCTGAATTCTATTTATTTTATTATCAGTATTAATTTTAACTATGTTGTGTAGCTAGATTACAATTATTATTCTATATATATTATTGTAAATATATTGGACGCTTGTAATACGTTCGTATAATAAGTATCTCAATTAGATTTGATATAAATAGTTATAAAATAAATAATTTGTAATATATGCACTGTTAGCGCCACACTGCCTTCATTCAATAAATTAATACGATTCAGTAACACTAGCTATGGTATCAAGTGCTATTCCGTATTAAATGAGTGGGTACATAGTACAAAGCAATTGTAGAAACCTCAATAGTCACACACATCGTCACACATAAGATTTTAACAACAAGTAGAACACACACGCACACAACTTTTCTCTCTTTGTTTCGTAATAACTAACTAGTATCTATATATATATAAGGATAACTGACATATCAACGTACAGCTCAAATTACTTGGGTTAGGATCATGAAAATTTGCATACAGGTTCCCTTCACACTGTAGGTGAGCACTAAAGAACTTTGAGAACGGTAAGCACTTTTGGGAAATTCAACCCCAAAGGTGGTGAAAAAGGGATGAAATTTAGTATGAAAATTCGTCATGTTTGAAGATAGATCTTTAAAAAATGGTTCTTAGCATTTCAGTTGAAAAGTATAAAAGACGAGGTTGTACAACGTCTGCAGGGCCAACTAGCTTTTTTTTTAATAATACTAAGCTGAAAAAGTACTTCTATAAGTTATCACACTAGATGTTATGTGACGCATAACAACCAGTGTGACTGACTTTACCACAAAAAATTGTAAACCCTGAAAAATTTCAAAATATTATTTGACATCTAGCGTTACAATTATGAAATAAACAGTCAACTAAGGAGCATTCATCCTAATGGGTTTCAATATATTTTGTAATTTATTTCTAGATGGCACTGATACAGCATTTTAAACAAAGTAAATTAAAAAACTTTAAAAACTCTCTACATAAATAACTTTTTCATCGAGACGATTCCAATGAGCCCAAACACGATATCTCTAATCTAAGTTGGTGAGAAGTTAATCTCAATCTTTTTAGCAAAAAATAAAACTAAATCGGTTCAGTCATTTGGGAGTTACACAAATAGACAAACAGATACACACGTTAAATTTATAGAACCCTTCTTTTTGCGTCGGGGTTTAGAAAATGTCATCGTCTATAACTCTATTTACCAAACTGAAACAAACAACTTCATAGAGTAGACTTTTTATTACAAAATGCGACCATATCGTAAAAACTTTCTTTGCCATTGTTTTTATAGCGCGCTTAAAAAGGTATAACTTCATGATTATTATTTGTCCAAGTTTTGTTTTTATATTAAATCTTTAGTGGTATCTATAATCACTAATTAAATTTGAGAATACAGAGACTCAATAATGGTTACTTTTTCTAATGGCTTCCCTCTAAATATTATTTCCATAAATATTGGTCGTAAGACACGTACCGATACTTGAGGGCGTGGTCGCGGTCTACAGGGAATTGGGGCGAGATTGGGGTCAGCAGTACGTTTGTAGCCAATTAATATACACGCGTAATGACGTTGACCATCCCAAGGAAATGTTTCCATTGGATCGATTAAACAGACAATTCGAACTGGTGCTTATGAATTGTAGTAGGCTTTCGCATCATAATTTTACATTTTTTTATACGACTAAGGTGGCAAATTAGCGTGCGGCCAGCCTGACAGTAGGTTACCTCAAACGAGATTTCTTTGTGCCCTACCTCTCTTGAGTGAATTGATTATCATATAGATAATGGACAGATTATATATCTCGTGATTAACTCTGTTGGTGATAATAGGTCGATTTATTGTTATGGGATTAAGACAGTTTAGCATAACGCTGATGAATGTAGTGTAGATAGATTACTTTCTGATGTAGCGATGATAGTAACGTAGTCGGTTGACTGGTTGACGGTTACGTTTGAATTGTACAAATATTAATTTAATCTCATTAATTCATTGCACAATTTGTAATTTCCACTGCAATAATATAATCTTTATTGTTGTATTATATTTAATGATATGCTTTCAAATAAAGCAGTCTTCTTATAATTTAGCTTCCAAGCCGTTTCAGTGGTAATGTGTCAGCCAAGTTCGGAATGGGAGACACCGGCCAATACACGAATCAAATCGATCTACTTTTAACCCTTCCATAAGCCAAAAACTATTTGACCTACATACACACTTGAAATTTGGTATGTTTAATAAACCCTCGATCACCTTGAGTCCAAAATTTATTAATTATATATGTATAAATTAGGGTATGAAAAGTAGCATTTACCTATATCACTGACTCATCAAAAAAGTAGACCACTTTTAGGTGATTCTTGAAACTTGAAATTTGACATCAAAGTAGATCATTAAACATATACAAAGAAACAAATACAAAAAAACTTCAATATAATACAATTTTAATCGACATAATAATAATTAATTAACAATATTTCTATCCACTCATCTATAGATAGTATTATGCTAAGTTATACCTGTAATGACTATAATTAAAGGAACTGCTATAAAACTTAGTTCTCAGCTCTTTTATCAGTGACAATAATTAGCCCAGACCTTGTTTCTACCGAACTTGGCTCCATTTTAGGGTTCCGAAGTTAAAAGGAACCCTTATAGTTTCGTCTGTCTGACCGCGGCTTAGCTTACACTTAAAGTGGGAATGAATACTTTTTCTCGTCTATCCCAACATATGGGGTGTCGAAGGATAGCTCGTTCAATGATATTGTGGGTCTGTGAAAACCATTTTTCGATTCAGGGATCCGTTTGCGAAATATTAAGCTTGAAATTTCTAATTTTTGTTAGAGTCAAGTGTCCCCCTCGCCATGTAAATGGTTCCTTTTGGATATATGAAAAAAATCATGGTGGTAGTAGTATATATAATGTAGTTAAAAGGAAAACTATCAGAGGTAAGTAGGCTTTACAAGTTAACGAGTAATAGTCAATCTAATAATAAAATGTACTTGGAAAAGTAATTTCGTACAAATTCCATTGGAAATTACTTAAAGCCCTCTCTAAGTCTGCACACTGAGTGGAAACAGAAATAGGAAACGTTTGTTGGAGTGATTAGCTACCTGATGCGATAATACATGTTGGTGGTGGACTTGTAGTCACGTTAAAGAAATGAAGCTTAAGCTCAGCATTGGGTAAATATTAAATAGATAGCTATAACTGTACAGCACAATTCGTCTCTAAAACACTAGCCGCTAGTGACTAGCGGAAATATCAGATCGTATCCTGCAATAGTAATGTAGGATGATGATACTAATTATAGATTTTATGATCGTTGAATGTGCCAAGCGGTTTCAAATCATAATGGTTTGATAAATCATTCGTTGTTTGTCATAAATATTAGTGTACTGCTTTGTGTATGGTTGCATATAATTTACGAATAAAACAGTCTCGACCCGGGGGTTCGTTCGTAATTGAAATAATTGCTTTTGTGATTGCAATAACTTAGACATGTAGCTTTCTAGGAAACTTAGTGATATTTGTTTTTCGTTATAAACATACTAGCTTTGAGCTACGGTTTCACTGGTATTAAATTTATTAGACCAAAAAGCGTATAGTTTTTGTCAATTTCCATACTTACCTACACCTTGCTAGATTGTTTAACATTCATGTATATTACTCCGGTCCTTTGGGATATAGCGTGAAGTTATAAAACTTATAACCTTCCTCAATAAATAGGTTATAATTTTTTTTTAATCTTATAGGTAGTTCCAGAGTTTAGCGCGTACAAACAAACAAAACAACAAACAACTAGTATAGAACTGCTAATTGCCTGAAGTTTCCGCTTGATTACAAAGGCCGTGGTCATCAGCCAACTTATGTGTTGCGGTGTCTTCATTAGCGAGGGTAGTTTCTAGTGACTAACCTAATCTGCTTATTGTCACTAGAGATGATCCAGCAATGTGTAGGATAAATTACAACTCTACTGTATACAAAATAATTTCAGATAGTTCGTACAAACACGGTTTACTATTACAAAGACTACCTTCCTCTAGGGACATGTCATGTTAAATAAAACACTGTTTACTAAATGTCGGAGAATCATGTCGTTGTGATTATGGAATTCGTACTATTGACGGCTGGGCGCGTGCTCTGTGACCTCGCGCACTTTATAAGCAAGTAACAACTGGCTTGAAGTAATTCTCGCACGAGCTATCAAATCGTGAAGAATTGTGATTTAATTAATTAATAATTAGTAATTTAATTTAGTGCCATTTCGCTGCGTATTACAGTACGCGTGTACGGTTAACGACAATCACAACTTGTGTCGCAGAACAATGTACTCAAAGATAATAAGAAATTGACCATAAACAAGGACTCTCTTGAAAATGAAACTGGTGGAACGCACTGACAGACCGGTATTAGATTTTTTAGTTGTAATTTATCAGACAAAAACTGGAGAATAACCTATTACAGTAAAAAAATAATTAAATAAACATATACAAGTAACGTAGTTTTGAAATATTCCACTGTCCCTAAAAGAAAGTTAACTAAAAGTTTAGGACTCATCGACAATACGGTTTAAGTTTACACTCAATGAACAAAGGGTTTCACGTTTAACTAATTATTCGAATCCTCGATTCGGGTTACTATTAATTTAGCAGTTTCCGCTTCAAGCATTGAATTACTGTTCGGGGAAAATTATTTGATAATTGGAATCATGGTTCACTTTGGTGTTGATGAATTAGAACAGATATTATTCTTTAATTAACATTATTGCATTGGACTGTTTATTCATGATTTTGGTCCATTCTCGGATGTTACGTAACCATGACTCTCTTCTACTAGTGGCTTTTCTTTTTATTAATGTTTGCAAGAGCACGTATGCCTTAGCAAATGTCCCAGAATATTACAATTTAAAACAAAAACACTTAACTCAGACACATCAGACACAACAAGCTAATTTATACTAATATTATAAAGCTTAAGAAGTTGTCTTTTGTTTGTTTATTTACATGCACTAATCTCTGTAAAAACCAGTCAGATTTTAATTTTGAAGTGAAATCTTCTTTAGCACCGTTGTGATTTGAAACTCGATGAAACGTCAAAGCGACAATAAAAAGAGACAACCATATACATCTATATGATTTAGCCTACGAGAGAATGAGATAGAATACATTTACATTATGCACGGTTACGCAAATCCTGTTTTTTATGACTGTGATCGTCGTCGGATTGCCCTAGTAGTGTGAGACGACCAGACTTCACACGCAGTTCGCATGAGTGGTCGATAGTTCGAATCCCGCTGATATAAGATATTTAAAAAGAATTATTCAAGAACTTTTTTTTTCTTAAGGTTTCACTTCTAAGACGTGTGAACTGCTGCACACATATTTTTTTCTAGCATATTTGTTGAGGAAAGTTGTAAATGTTATAACTCTAACGCTATGATTCTAAGTAGCGGTGTAGTAACCATGAACGTTAAGCAATCTGGAAAGCAAATGGAAGGTAATAACAATATTAGCTACACGGGTGCCTTGACGGAGCGGCGCAGAACTAATTTCACACGTCTGAAACCGTAGGGCACAGCTAGTAATTCATATAACTGATAATCAAATTTCACAAACAATGTATACAGGATAGGTAGGCGTTAGCGAAGTTCATTTAATCATAACATTTTTTCACCATTCTAGCAAAATGTTAAAATTTTGTAACATGTTTATATTTAAATTATGTTTCATAGTTCAGTACATATTTTTAAATGTTTTATGTAGTTAACTTAAACTTTCTTTAATCAAGTTAAGTTTTGTTCTTAACCGTGTATTCACTTTAAATAAGATGGTGGCTAACAGTGTAAGTTGTGCACTTAGGTAATGGGGTATTCTATTAAGAAGATACTCGTACGTAAAAAGTACTATTGTTATTTTATTAATCTCCTGTCTGTGTTATTGCCCTTTGCAAAATAAAATAAAAATATTAAACCACTATTTTTCTTTTATATATTGTGTCGTTTTGTGATTTTTAAAGGCAATGTGTTAAAAAAGGAACACTTAAACACTACATGTATGAGTATGTGGAACGTGAATTTTGTTCTGATTTGCTATCCAAGTGCCTATATTTATTTTAATTATATATAGTAAGTTTTTACAGCGTTACGAAATAACTTTTAAATCCGAAAATCTATTAATTCGCTGCATTTCTATTGGAGTAGGCAGAAAGGATAGAACTTAGCCCTTATATAACCTTGCAAAATTATTTCTCACACATGTTAAGAAGATTTTTTCCTAGCACTACATCTATATACTGTATAGTTTTTAATGTGATTTCTAAATTTAATTTTTCTACCTAATAGCACGAGTAAGTTATTTTTTTAAAGTGTTGCAAGGTTGAATTTTTATGTGGCTTTCAAAGCAAAGTTTTTAATACTAAAAGGGTGGTAAATGAGTACCTGACCAATGAGAAAAAAGAAAGAACTATGCTATAAGCGAAGAGACATAAATGGGCGCGATAGAACGAGACAGGTGTACATGCACGCGCAATAAAAAGCAACAAAGACGAGTAAAGTATAAGAAAGAGATAGTGACTTCTTATTGTCGTAGCACTACAAAATGACATCACTATACATGATGGTAAGTACAGTGCAATTCGAAAACAATGGTGATCACCGATGGATTTATAATTCATCGCCAAACGTCTGAAGTCAAGCCAGTTTGCTTAAAATGTCTCGAGCTTCATAAATTTTCTACATAATAGTCAGTCTCGCCCCATTATACCTTATAAACCTATTAGACCTACCTATTAGACCTTATAAACTAAAACAAATAACAAGTGCATGTTAAGCCACGCGCAATATAGGATTCCGTAGTTTCCCATCAAAGTATGCAGACATAGAAAGGGGGCTCTGAATAATTTTCCTTGGAATTTGTACGAAATTACTTATCCTTATCTTTATTATTAATATTAGTATTTTGCCTTCTCAAGTATTATGTTGAACACCAATATTTCTGTTAAGTAGTTTCGTGTAAGAGGTTCAAAATCGTTAACAAAAGGGATCCTTCGATCGCAATCAAACAAATGTTCCTTTTTTTCAATTAATAATAAAGATTTTATGCGAATTCCGAAAAATCCATTAGTATATGCCTCTAACTCCAACGGTCGCAATAATACAATTTAATTTCATACAATACAAGTATTTACAACAAAAATCCGTGTCGGTTTTAATGTAAAATCTCAAAGAGAGAGAGAGACTTAAACCCGCATGAATCCGTAATGAAAGTTTTACACGCGAACAAACCCTTTTGTGATAAATAAACGAGTTTCATTTCGGATTTATTCAATGCATGCTTTTGAATTAAGAGCATTCAGTTGATTGTTAAATTAATACGGATTAATTATTTAAACGAAATTTTACGGTAAGTACAAAAGATCTTGTAAAGGATAGGTTAGTATATAAAGCTTTGTAACACTCGCGCCATTTCACTACTTTATTTGAGCTTGACGTAACGTCCGATTTTTTTCCAGCTTGATATGCGATTCTCAATTGCATATTTACGTAGGTACGTTTTTCCCCCGCCAACACAGATCAACATGTCATACTAACAACTTTGATATTCTGTAAATGTAAAATAATTTTAATGTAACAAACATTTTAAGGGGATATTCATTAAATATTTATTAGAGAGGGGCTTTAAATAATTTTCAAAGGAATTCATACGAAATTACTTCTCCAAGTACATTAATAAGTTAACTTGTAAAGCCTATTTATCTCTGAGAGTTTTCCTTTTAATTTAATTGTATATACATACTAAATTACAGCTTTCTAGTACTAATAACCTCTGAGCTAAGTCGCGAATAGGCAGACGGACATAGCAAAACTCATTTTGACTTCACAACACTAAAAATGGCAGGAATCCTACTAAACAATAACATTGGAAAATATCAGACAGTTTATTTTACTTCACTATATTTTTATTTAAATATAATAAATACCATCGGAATAACATGAAATAACTCGAAAGATACTTTACAAGCTGCCACGAAAAAAAATCGATTTTATTTTATCCATGTTAATTTGATCACAATTACAATTTACAGCCAATATTAAGTGACTGAGTTCTCAAACGATGACCAGCTAAATCTTTACACTAGATATAAATAGCCACAATGCAGAAAGAATTTTAAAAATCTGACTGGTAGTTCCAGAGAGATTACCTTCCACATACAAAATCCGCACTCTCATTATAATGTTAGTATAGCACAAGTAGGTAAACATTTCAGTACAAAACATCAAAAAAAGATACATAAAATCTATCAATTGCACAGATAAAACCCTCACATTTGCTTCACGCCAACATTCGGAGAAAAACTAACCTGGCGAAGGAGAAAAACACTTTAATTAACAGCATGAGTCAACGTCTTGACAAAGCTGATTCAGTTTTGTAAGTATTGTTGAACGCTATATTGCTGTGATTGATGAGAAATTGTACTTTTGTGTTTGTTTATTGTTTACTAGCTGTGCCACACGGTTTCACTCGTATTTTATTTATTCGCCGAGATTATTAACCTTCTACTTACAAAATTCGCACTCTCTTAATATAATAGATTAATTTTAATTATCAATTTATAAGCGATGAAGGCGAATATGTTAATATGCTGTCTATAGCAGAGATTGGCTGTGAATTTCTTTTAGGAAAACATATCAATAAATAGGTCTTTGTAGACTTTTTAATTGAAGGTAGTGACTTAATTACTACTCAGGCTAACATTGATAATATCACTAGCTGTGTTCGCGGATTAATTCACGTGGAGGACAGAAGAACGCGTAGTGCTTATAAAATCGTAGTTTCTTAAAACTTTTTATTGAATGAAGACATCGTGTTTTGTTTTATGTAAGGTCCAAGGCTTTAAGAGATAAACAAAAAAAAGATCAACTAGTTTTTGCATTATGTGTGCACAACGGCAAATTGCAAACATTTTATTTATACAGACATATAGATTACTCGTACTTTGCTACGACAAGTTTCATTACGATGTTTTGCTTTACCCATCACTCACTTCGATCTACGCGAAATACAAATTCGCTACCACTGAATTATCATGGATTCCATTTTTACTGGAAGATACATTTGTTGTACAAGAACGAACATTTGTTTCCGATGGGATCACGACCACCATACACCAGGTAACACTCGCAATAATGGCATGTGGTAGTAGGGTATCTCTGTGATGCCGTCCTGCAATTCTCTCCACAGTTGGATATACACTGCGTGATCCCGGAACGCGACACAGAAGGATTATCTCTGCGACGGGTTTAATACCATGTGTAAGGTGGTTTCGGTCTATTCAGACACAAATGGGTACTTGAAAAGAAAAAGGAATATCGTTTTTTTTATGTATTTTAAAGCTTCATCATAATTACGATTATAGTCAATTGGTGAAACTCTTAAAACATTTTTAATTTTTTTTATTAAATAATAAACAATTGAAAATTGTAATATTTTAAAAATAATCACATGACTACGAACATGCTACGATTGATCGTCAGGTTTGTGACGACATAATGTTATAGGAATTTCATCGATTAAGTGTCAAAGCTGTGTGCTACAATGAGTAGAAATTAACATTGTGACGTCATACGCGCTCGGATTTATTCGGGAACGATCGGCGCGTTATCGGTACTGAATTCAAAGATTAATTTTTATTTTGAAAAAACTTTTGGAATAATGCGAATAAAATAAAATAAAAATAGTTTGTTATAAACTTATATAAGATCTTTCCAATTATAACAAAAAATAATAATTTCAAAAAGCCAAATTTCGTATTCCACCCAAATCAGCAGATATATATAGCACTGTAAATTAGTAATACTATATGTACATGTAAGAATATCTAAATATAACATACTACATATTCATAAATGAAATACAAGCTCCATTGTGTAACGAGGCAAATGAGGCATTGTAGAGACGGTTTGAGGCTGCAACGTCGAGGACGACGCCGGAAATAAAGGCCCCAGGTCCGTTTCCGTCCGCCATGTTGGACCGGCCGCGGCCTCCACTCCGTCCGCTCTGAATGTGCAGGAAGGGATTTATTACTGTATTAAGAATTATTGTTCGTGTATTGTTACGGAAAAGCGCAATATTTTTAACGATTCTCGTATTTGTGATCAATTTTTTGTGTGATCAACTGAACAATGTATGTATGTGGATGTATAACAATTATTGTTGTGTTACTGTAGTACATTTAAGCCGGTTTCAAATAACGAAGTTTAAGATTGACCCCATCAAGTAAAAAAATGGTGCGTGTTAGCTCTGATGCGGGACTGGAGTTAACTCTTTAACAACGATTGTCTTGGAATATATACAATAGGTTAAGTTAAATTATTAATATATTACATATATTATTATTTTCATGTACAAGTAAGTTGAGTATAGACATATAAAGGAGTTTAGTATAAGATGCGCGGAGGGGCAACATAACGACTTTATTTTTGATAACATTGATTTCGCTCCCTATATAATTTACGTACGTAATTTATTACTCTATTTTTTTTCATCGTTATAGTTTTGGCGTAGTGGCCACAATCTCATCTGATGTTAAGTGACGATGTGGTCTAAGATAATAACACGCTAGGGAAGACTGGCTCTCAAGTGCAGCTGCCGGAACACACCTACTGGTGCTTGGCGACAGATTTTCAGCTTGAAGGTGTTAGCTAGCCAGGCGGGCATTAGAAAAGCCCTACCACCATGCTATGATTTCCTCATGATGTTTTCCTTCATCAAAAGCTCAGGCTCATTGCAGGGATTCGAACTTACGTTTATCGACGCGAAGTCGCACACGCTACCGCCGTACGCTGAGCCGTCATTCCTTAATTATGTAAAAATCGACTGTTAACTTTTTCCAATTAAGCTAAATCGATAACAGTTCGCCGCTGCCTTTTTTTATACTGACAAAATAAAATACTACCTAATAAAATAATAATATAATAAAATATAATTCTCTGTGAATTTGCCAATTTTCATTAGGACAATATTTCGAATTCGTAATACAATTTGACTTTTGTTATTATCTCCTGAAAGTTCAAATTCATTATAATAAATTTAATTTGGAATGAAGCTCCGATTTCTACTTTTCAGGCTTGAAAATCCATTATTAAAAAAAAATACATTTTTGGCATAACAAAAAAAATTATACCATTTGCCAACGACATAGTGAAGTTAGTTATCATAATAATGCAACTTCATTTTACTGACTTTTTACTGTGTAATTTGTTTAAAATAATATTTATTTATATATACCTATACAATTAAATAATTTTTACATAAAAATAAAATAAAAGTAAGTAAAATGAATTCACATTATTATCATTGTTGGCTCACTTCACCATGTAGCAATTCCGTCATAATGATGCGCGCACAGCTCACAATTTTACCATCTACTAAACGTGCAAAAAGATACATAACCTCATAAGCAAAAGCCTTGTTTTTTAAAATATTATATTTCATATCTGTACATGACAAATATTTCACATTTTTCACTCCGTTTTTCAGAGGAAGCCATGTGAATGGTGTCGTATTCGGCGCGGAAACCCACCGACAGTTTCCGGTCTGTCGACAGTTAAATAAAGGATGAAAACGTTGGTGTGTCATTTATTTGTTTACTTTGTTAAGATTATTTCATTTCCAATTTTCAGATACTTATATTATTAATAAATCTGTTATTTTTATCTGTAGGTAAATATATTATATTTTTTTCAAATTTCACGTACTAAATAACAAATAAAAGTTCAGTCACGGACTGGACATAAAAAATATTGTATCTGTCTATTTGTCTGAATTTAATTAAAAAGTGAGTATGCCGATTTTAATAGTATGTTGTAAACGGAAAATATGCCATTCTAAAATTTAAAGAATATAAATATATCAATAAAACTTATCAAAAACTTAAATTAAAAAATATATAATCACAACCAATTTTATCGATGTTTTTTGTATAGGGAATATATGTTATAAATTTGGGAATTTACAAAAATATCTATAATACTTTTAGAACTCATAGGAAATATTCCAAAAATAAACATTAATGTATTCGCAACTAATTACAATGAAATGTTGTATGTAATCCATATTTCATTTAAAATTAATTAGAAATAGTAATTATGTTAGTAATGTCTTTAAAACTGATTCAAATATGCGTGAAAATAAAATTGCGAAACGTACATAATTACCACGTACCACGTACCAATATACGCATGCAGAGCCATTTCATATCTAGAAAGTATATATTTTTACATCTGTCATTTCTGTTGAAAATAATAAATAAAATTAAAAACTACGGTTATAGAAATGAAGTAGAACGCTGGAGTGTCGAGCTTTCAACAGGTGCGTTTACAAAACCTTTTATGGAATTCATGAATTAATGTTGATAAAGAAAAACATTACGAAGAAACTTAAACGCATGAGAATCTCCAATACGTGGCGATGAAGCCAAGATTTTTATTGAACGTTTCAGGGATACCTTTCATGACACGTTTGCCCAGCAGTGGGACATTTAGAAACCAATATTATATCGATACGATAGTCAATCATATGTCATAATCATTCTAGTGTTAGAAAAAAAGGTTTTTAGTGAATGAGCAACCGAAGGAATTGTAAAAAGTAGAGACCGACTATGTGATTTATAATACAATGTCGCCCATGCGCAAGTGACCACCCGAATTATTCTGAATATTTACGAAATATTATCGAAAAAAATCCTCAAAAGGGTCTAAAGTCTATCTTTAATATCTTTCAAGTTATAACATTTTTAATTTTTTTTTTTTTTTTTTTTTTTTTTTTAATTCTAAATTTTTAGAGGCTTTTATGCAATTCGCATATGTCAGCCTCATCGTAGCGTAACCCTAATATCTGGACATACGTAACATAATTATACATTTAATAATAATGAGCAATTGATTTGAACAGACTAGCCGCCTCCTCAGTGGACGTATCACCCAATATTTTATTATACATGCCAACGTCTAGTTTGTTTAAGCAAAAGGCATTCATTAAACTCTGCCTAACTGACTCGAACCTGACACACTCCATCAGAACATGATAAACGTCATCCACTTTTTGACATACGTCACAAAGTGGTGATTGTTTTAATTTTAACATATATTTATATTTGTTTGATGGAATATGTCCGGATCTCAACCAATGTGCAACAGAAATTAATTTCCTACCTAACTTTGTCGTAGCACACCAGGGTATACGAGGAGGCTCACACTGTAAAGTCCTATACCAGATTCCTTTCTCACAAGATCTTACGTCAAAATATGTTTTCCAATCACTAAAACAAATTTCTTTAAATTTTGGTAATAGTTCTGAATAATCTGGTAATATATTAATAATTTTTCCCCTTACAATACCTAATTTAGCAAGTTTATCTGCCTTTTCGTTACCCTGTAAACCAATATGTGCTGGTACCCATTGCAATTTCAGATCCACTCCGGTACAAAGTAACTCATCTATTTTACTTAGTAAGCTGTAAGCTACCGAAATACCTCTGAGGCCAGAGGCGCATCGAGCTAAATGCTGTAGTGCGCTTTTACTGTCACTACAAATAACAACTTTTCTAAGATTTAATTTTTTAATAAATGAGAGTGCTTCTGAAATTGCAATAAGTTCAAGAGACATAATACAAAAATAACTACAATTAATTTTAAAACACTCCTGATATGCTGAAATTCCTGGCTTACCAGGAAAAAAGAAGGCAGCTCCGGATCCATAAGCACTCTTTGACGCATCAGTATAAACAACATTACATTCAGAGTATTTTTCTTGTAATTCTATTATAATATCATATCTTAATAAATTTAGTTCATATTTATTTTTTGCTTTCTGAATAGAATTTAAATCGGTTCTAATAACATCAATAATATTCATATTAGTTATCCAAGTTCTTAAAGTAAACATCTGTAATGGAAGAGAAGAAGCAATACATTCACCTTTGAGATCATTGTAAACCTCAATAAGTAAAGGATGTCCTCTTCTACCCCAGTAACTGTTGTGACAGAGAGTGCTTAGGCTAGCCCACAGTTCTACAATTTCACTGTTGGACCAAGACATCGATTTTAAACAAAATTTTATCGCTAAATATTTTCTACGAAAGCTCAGAGGAGGTAGGCAGAGTTCACTCTGCATGACATGGATTGGCGTTGTTTTTATGAAACCCCCTATAATTCTTAATGCTTGATTTTGGACTTTTTCTAATTTATATAAATTTGATTTGGCACTATCACTATAATGGAAACAACTATAATCTAAACGGCTTCTTATTAACGATATATATATTCTGCGTAGGTTTTTGGGATGCACCCCCCAAGACGATCCAGCTAAGACTTTAAGTATATTTAGACAATTTTGAGTTTTTCTTACTATTTCGTTTATGTGTATGGTCCAACGTAGTGAGTTGTCTAACCATAATCCCAAATATTTATAACAGGAAACTCTTTCAATTACTTCGTCATTTAATATTATTTGTGCATTATGACTTTTGCGCCCTCTGTTAAAAATACAAAACTTAGACTTCTTATTAGATATTTCTAAACCTAACTCACTTAAATTATACACAATTTGATCGAGAGCATGTTGAATAATCGTGGTACATTCTAATATGTTGTGAAGTGAACTGTATATGACAATATCATCAGCATATTGACAAATAGATACATTGACAATATTGTAAAAAATTTTTGATGTTAATATGTTAAACAGAATCGGAGAAATGGGGTCGCCTTGAGCTAAGCCTTTATTTGTATATCGAATACTAAAGTTATTTTTGCTTTCCTCAATCATAATTTTGAGGTGCCTTTCACTTAAATAGCTCCATAAGTAATTACATAACCTTTTTCCCACACCAATATCATCTAAAATATACATTAATTTTTCTATAAAAACATTATTGTAGGCATCTTCAATATCTATAAAGCATGCTAACGTGGGTTTTTTTTTTTGAAAATCCTATATGAATATATGCAATTAATCTTGCCAAGCATTCTTGACAAGATTGTCCTTTCCTAAATCCCGTTGAAAAAGAATTAATAACACTATTTTTCTCAGTGTACCACTCTAACCTTCTCACCATCATCATATGAAAAATTTTGCAAACACAAGATATTAAGGAGATAGGTCTATATTTAACCAAGCTGTTAGGAAAATTATTCATTTTTGGTATAGCAATGATTACTACATCGCCATGAATGTGGAATTGTGCCTGTAGAGAAGATCAGATTATACATATTTAGTAAATACATTTTACCTATATCTGGTAAGTTATATATCATAGAATATGTGATTCCATCATCGCCTGGTGCTGTATCTTTCTTTTTAACAGCATTCCACATTTCATTTAATGTAAAATTATAATCTAAAGATGGGTTACTAGATTTAAATTCTGGAGATTGTGAAAGCACATAATCTGGAGCTAGTTTAGATAATAGTAGTTCTTTTTGTTCTTTAGAAGCAATACAACTATATGACCTAAATCCTTTAATCCACCTAATGCGTTTCCACATATCCGAAGGTGTTATAGATTCATTAATATTTTCACAATATTGCCTCCAGTCAAGATTTTTAGCTCTTTTTATTGCATTTTTGGCCACTGTAGCTTTTTCTTGAAATAAATTTAAGTTTCGAGGCGAGGGATTTTTCCTAAACTTACTTAAGGCTAATCTTCGCTGGGCAACTAATTCAGAGAGATGGGGGGTCCAGTATGATTTTGGTTTAAACTTCTCAGTAGGTATGTTAGGTATTTTAATTAAGGGGATAAAATTATGTACTGCTAAGGACAACACATGTATGAAATGATTGTATAATAATTGTATATTGCTCTCATATGTAGGATACCCAATATGTTTTTCGACAAATGTCTTATACCCTTGCCAATCAGCAAGTTTATAGTTTCTTTTTTTTTTAAAGTGTATGGTTTCATGATAATTAAATTTCATTTTTATAACCATATGATCACTCAATAAATTTTCATTCAAAACTTTCCACTGAAAACTACAAGCCAAATCAGAGGAAACAAATGTTATATCGGGTGATGTTCTTTGTATATTACTCTCTACAAGTTTAATCCTAGTATGTTGTCCATTATTTAAGGAGATATAACCAAATTCAAGAGCAGCACTACATACCTGTACCCCTCTAGTATTATTTTTACAGGACCAGTTGGTGTGGTGGGCATTAAAGTCTCCAGCAATTAGGCATTTGGAATGAAAAGTGGAAAACAAATTATCCCAATCATTTGAGCTTGTATAAGCCGAAGATGGACAATATATAGATATTATATATTCCAATATACTACAGTTAAGAAGCTTAACACATATTATCTCTATACTAGTATTATTAATTACCAGAGGAATATGTTGTACAGTAACTGACTTATGCACTGCTATAATTACACCCCCATAATGATCCTCTCTATCTTTCCGAAATATATTGTATCCACTTAAATGTAATTTAACCTCTGGTTTTAACCATGTTTCACAAATTATTGCAATATGAATTTTTTCTTGAATAATCATAAGTTCAAATTCAGGCATCTTTGACTTTAAACTCTGAGCATTCCACTGAGCTATATTCAACGTTAATATTTGATCGTGTCTATCCATTATTTAAAAAATTTAAAATTTTGTTTAAAAACTCGCCATTTCCTATTATACTCAAAAGATATTGTATCAACTCCTCAATCAAAAAATTCATAATCAACTTAAACTTGACATCAAAATTGTTATTTGAAAAGCAAATGTTTTTAATTTTCTGTAACATTTCTTGAATTTTTTCATAATACTTATGTTTTTTATCTGGCATAACATTAGGTGTTACATAAGACTCCGATTGTTCTGATCTATTTACAGAATTAAAATTAACATCATCTTTATTCTTTTCCGAAGCCACGCAAGATTTCTTTTTGCCTTGTTTTTTCCCACTCATGTTTGTTGGTAATCCATTTGTTTTTTGTATTACTTCTACCTCCATTTCGTTACTGTTACTGTTTTCTGATTGAATTCTTTGAATGTTCGTTTCATTCATGAGTACATTTCTGTATGACATTTCATATTCTTTATTTTTTGTTTGTTCGTAGTCATGTATTTTATCATTACTGTGTTCTACTTCTTTATATAATCTTAACTCATCTTTATTTTCATAAATCTGTAAGGCTTTTTTGTAAGTGCATTTTTCCATAGTCATGATATTTCTTATATTTTTTTCTTTCAAAAATACCGGACACTTTTTGTTCAGTGCCATATGTGAACCTTTACAATTTATACATTTGTACTCAGTGGCATCACAATTTTCGTGTTTTTTACCACATTTAGGACATACTTTATATTTATTCGGGCAAGTCTTTAAAGTATGCCCAAATTTCCAACAGCCAGAACATTGACTGACGAGAAAAGTATAAGCTTCCACCTTGAACCGACATCCATACCCAAAAACGTAGGAGGGCAAAGTAGGCCCCTTAACGCATAGACGGATTGTCTCAGATTTAACCCACTGTCCATTAATATCTAGTCTATTAAGTCTCCTTACTGATATAATATCAGATTCACATTCCAAATTCAGCATTATCTCATCATCTTCCATATCTATATCTACATTTCTCAAAATCCCATATGACAAGTTTAGTTCATCTGACCTTTGACATCTATATTGCAAATCATCCATTTTTTTACAATTCATTAATTTGTTTACATTTATTTCATCTTCAAATTCTATTAAAACTTTATAAGGGTTTCTGTACTTTATTGACAATATATTTTCAATATTTTCAGATCTAAGTAATTTGGCTAAACCAAATTGCTTAGGTAAAGTTTCTTTAGCTGTTATAGAGACAACATACCTTTCTGACTCTTTGTTGTTTTCGACCATACTTATATTAGGTGATTTTCTCAGATATCTTCGTTTGGCCCTTTTATCAACTATGGTGAAACCTTCATTATCTTCTATACCTTCTTCGTCATCCCGTAATATATCCACAGGATCTGGATGACCTCTTTTTTTCATAACACGATTCTCATCAATTTTTGGCACTTCCACTGTCGTCTCAACTACTTGTTGATTACTTTCCACTTCATCTTCTATCACGTCACTCCCACTAGAATCCCAAAAACTTTGTTTTTCTGCCAATTTGTCCATTTTTTAATATATAATTTATCATGAGGGTACTTGAAAATATTTTATTATAGATCGTGTCAATGAGCGCATGCAAAACGTACGCTTACTTCGGCACTTCACTATCGAATCCTTTAATTTTTTGAGTAGCGTTAGAAACCTAACTCTAAATTTTTGGCCATATCTCCGATCTTATTGTCTCAATTTCGATTCTGATTGTTATTTCTAATAACTTTGAGTCATTTAATCGGAAAAACTTACGTATTGAATCAAAATTTGTGTACTAATAAAAAAAAATCGAAGTTGAATATCATTTATTCCAAAAAAAATCGTTAGTTATTTTAAAAATACACGTGTAAATCCATTAAATCTGCCTATATGAGGGATTTTTTATTCATGCTTAATAATCTACTGCAAGTAGGTGCCTCTGTTTATATCATGCCATAGAAGAAATCTTGCAAATTATAGACCAATTCCTGTACCTATGTACGGTTAGCCAGTTAACAGATATTGGCTTTTCAAGTTACTTTACTTCGCTTACTTCCATAGCTTATTGTCTTATTGTCACTAAAGAAAAAGTTCCAAGAAAAAGACGCGCCGGAGGGACCTGTACGTTTATGCCAAAATGTTTAAAAAATAAAAGTCCACCCGTGCGAAGCCTGGACGGGCCGGTAGTATTAAATAAATGTCTTAAATTTTCAATTGAATCAAAGTTAAGACATTTGAAATCGTATCTTTTGAATCCATTCGTTTTCTTCGCAAACCAAATCATAACTTTGTAAATTGATCAATGAACTCTCAATAGAGATTAGTAACATCCGATTAGCCTTAATTGTGTAGAACCGAACTGTGTCTAAACTTATTTAATTATCTATATAATGTTTAGGTTTGTTGTAATATGTAATGTCTGATTAGAGGTAGCAATGATTTAGTTATTAATGGTAGTAGTAAAGTTAGTACATTACTTGCCATATATCACGACGCTTGGCATGCTGAAGGCGACTGCCGATAGAATGATTGTACTAATATATCTACGCATGTAAGAAGTTAGTTGGGTTTCAGAACTTTTTAGGAAGGAGGTTTCGGGAGGGGGGGGTGTCGTCAAGCACTCGCAAGTACTGGACGAATATCTGAATTGTGAGTTGGCTTGCATATATACCTAAGTATACTTATATTAGGTTTTCTGATTACACAATACACGGCTGGTTCAACCCGATTGTCTTCTAATATTCTAATTACACAATGCAGGGCTGGTTCAACCAGATTGTCTATTACCTCTGATATCTGAAGTTTTTTGGGGTTGCTCCCAAGTGGCCCCCAATCTCCCCTATAGCCACCCCGAGTTTCGCGTGAGTAATGGAACTGATTACTGTTCGCAAACATTCTAAACTGGCTATCTTATCACTGCCCGCAGACAGCCTCGTTACTGATTGACGGTAAGCTGATTCACATTATATTATCTTATAATCTCTGTTACCCGCTTTGACCTTGTTTCCAGCGCAACTAGTAATCACTTAATCAGACGAGCGCTGCGTCCATCACAATTCCTCTACCTCTCCGTTTTTCCCTACACTAATCGGGATCAGCCTCGCCTTTTCCGTCCGCACTCACGCCACCTAATCCGCCACACATAACCTCAATTGACCCGCGCTAGTGTTTTCATTCGGTTACCTATTGTAACGCTTTCGCGACAGGAGGTTCAGGGATAGCAACGCGCTAATGACATGCCTTCATATGACGCGACATATGCCACCTTACATGTATTAAAAAAAATTGGAGTAACAAAACAGAATTAATACCAAAAATTGTATGCCGCGTGCCAACAATATGTTAATTCATTTCACTGACTTTTATTTGTTATCATTGTTAGAAAATAATTTAAATGTCTATACATAATCATTATTTTAAATTGATTAAAATAATCAAATTAAAATAAATAGTAGTTTCAAAAAATTTGAACAGTTTATTCTACTCAGGATAACATAATAAATATGCTGTAAATAAATTAAGGGTGTTTGATATCACAATATCTCAGTCACTGTAAATCAAGGGTCAAATCGACAGTTAGCAGCAGCTGTGCCTAACTTCAGTTTGTACATAGTTAAACTTAAATATGACTATGCCATTTGAAATCGGCATGTTTATTTATATATTTATTTCAATGAGAAAAAAATCGTTCTTGTTGTAAGAAGGTTATTGATTCTTTTGATAATTTTCATGCCATATTTTTGATAAGTTATTAATAGCGTGGTTTTTGGGTTGACGGACAAGTTTTAATTAAGTAAATAACGTTGATGTATGCAACATGACAAGGAGAAGACATTTTCTGTTGCTCATTTAATCAGCTGTTGCAATCAAGTTAGAAATTAATAGCTTGATCTTTTGAATTTTATAAACCAGTTTGTGACTAAGCATTTACTACAATTACCTAAATATTTATTCCTTTATAATTTCTAAGCTATATAAAATATATTTTTTTAACAATATCTCGTTATGCATTTCCCGAAGATCAATTTTAAATTGCTAGTATATTCACGGCGAGGTCCCCAGGGACGGGTTGAAAGGCGTCAATCTTAGCAGATAATTCGATTTCCTCTCAATTCGAAAAAGCTTCCGAGACCGGAGTTTTGTGCGTAAATTTGACTTTCAAATGGGAAAGTATTTTTGTGTAGTTATTTACATATTTTGTGGTTTCGTCGAGCAATAAATATGCCCTGAATTTAAACTTTATCTGATGTGAAGCGGTGCCTCTTAGAAGCAAATTCTAGTTTTCACGTATTACTATTTCTAGCTACACTTAATATTGTAGTCAGCCGCATAAACAAAAAATATTTACAAAGTAAATTATAAATTAAAATAAACCCTGACACAAATAATCTAAAAACATATAATGAATTGTACCCTTTTTACAATTAAAAACTAAAATATTTAAAAAGAAAACAAATATTATATCGTAATTGTTTTCAATTGAAATAAACGTGTAGCGGAGGTGCTTGTCCCTAATTTGTAATTGTATCGTGTATCACAGGCTACGTGACGTTGAGGATAGGTTTCAAGAATTACACTTAAGGCAGTATAAGCACTCATGATGCATTTGAACGCGTTTCTAAACAGACTGACCTAGATTTTTCTCAAGTATAGATAACTATAGATTATATAGTTGCTATTATTAAGTGACCCATTATTTCAGACTAGTTTTTACTCGGAGTTTGTGCGTATTATATCAGTTTCATATAAATTCGCGTAGTAAAAAGAATCTAAGGAAACAGTTTATTATTTGTTGATTTTTCAAAGGCGTTTAACTGTTTCGATCATAAGTTACTTACATGCTCATTTTCTACTATCGCATTAGTAGAGAATACTTTAGGATTTTTAAGAATTTAATTTTTTCTCACATTATCACATAAAATGTAATAAATCATTTTAAATTATACTAAATAAGCTCGTCGAAACTGTAGTGTAACAAGAATTAACTTTTGAACCTTTTATGTTTCTGTTATGTAAATAACTTTATAATTTGAAAAATCATAATTAAAAACCTTACTATAGTTATAGTGTAGATGATAATGAAATTCAAATGAATAAAATTTAATTATTTTATTATAATTCAAGTTACAGATTTATTTGAATAATTAATGTTAACGAATGAAACACCGGCAACATCTTCGTCTTTCCTTTTGCTAAAGTAATTGAAAATTATTGTAAAACTTCATTAACTTGACAAAAGTCGGGCGTTTATTTATTTAATTAATTAATATATTATATTTCCAAAGGGACAAGCCTAGCACTCTGTGGGGTTACTTACATTGTTTTGTAACGATAATTAAATTTTCATTTGCTTCGTCAGCCACAGATCTACTTAATATAATGCATTTCAAATCTACGAAACATGTATTGTCGTTGATTTAAAACGAATTATCATCATAAATGTGATTTTTTTTATAGCTAAGTTGACAAACAAGCTTACAGCCCACCTAATGGTAAGCGGCCATCGTGACCTATGGACGCTTGCAAAAGCATAGCTATTATTAGCGCGTTGCTGAACTCGAATCAACTTTTGCCAAGGAGCTCTGTAAACTTACCACAGGAACACAGCACAAAACCATTTGCTGTATTTCATCTGTAGGTCAGCCCTCCATGTAGAAAGAAATTTCTAAATATTTTTCTGTGCCCTACCTCTTTTTAATACGGTACCCTACAATAACCCGTCATAAATAATTCTTCATGGAAGTTTGCCTGTATATTTTTATATACTAAATAGGACAAGCGGACATGAGTAAACACATTGAATAATTTCAACTGGTTTGCTTTCAATCGTGTATTTTAAGTTATCCTTGTCAAAGTTATTATCTAGTAAATTTACCGCTTCGTTTACTTTTAAATTATCTTTATAAAATACATTGTAATATTTGTTTTGTAAATAACAACTTTTCACGTCATATAAAATGTTGTTTAAAATATGTTTTCCTTGTATTGGAACCGTCATAATCAAAATGGTAAGATAGCAAAATTTTTAAAATACCTAGTATTGAATATATAATTTATTTCATTTTTTTTTTAATATATAATCCATATTAAAGTTCGTTTTGGCGTGATCTTCTGATTGGAGTGTTTTCATTCGGGTCCATGGTTGAACAAAACTCTAAGTTATATCTTCTATGGTACCACAGTAGTATAACAAGACACACCACGCACAAGATTATGAAGAAAGCCAACATAAATATTAGGTACAGCTGAAACAAAAAAATATTCTTTAATGATCAGTTTTTTTGCCAATGAAAGAAAGTATCGGATTTTCAAATTTGGAAACAAATTAATGAAGGGCTTTATGTAGTTCATTAGACGAATGGTTCGCAAATGTAATATATGTTCGGGAAAAGTTCCGTTTGAACTTGTAAATAATATGCACAATTTCAATACTAAAATAGTAGCCCTTTTAATAGCTCATTTATACTTAATAAGACAAAAAAGTTTTTACTGATAATGTTAGGTTCAACCATAGGCTTCCTACTCATATTTATAAGCGATTTGCCGGAAAATACTTGAACATAGAATCATCTACAGCAAGTTTATCGAAAGTTGGGATCAGCGTAGGTTGGATCATTACGTGAATGATAGTGATGTTTGAATTGTCTCAGTGTACCCATTAAAACTTATAATGAATGATTGTTAACAAAACATGTATAATAAAAAAATCATTAACAATTAGCGATTCACACACGATAGAAGTGAAACTTCATTTTAAAAGACATTTTCTATTTCATTTCAACAGTGTGCAATATACGTACACACCGACATTTACTCTCTCGCTCTGGCTCACACAAAGAGGAGAGACCGATAATGTGTGTTAAACGTTTAACGTTTAACGCTTGGAAGTCGCATAAGAAGTTTCACTTAAAAAAAAAATTGTTAAACTTGAACGAGTTTCTCGCAGACTCTTCACGATGACTGGGATGTTTTCCGAACCGGTGGTAGTGTGTTTCAACGTTCATAAGTATCTTCTGAGGGCATAACTTGAATAAAAACTTTGTCAGCAATTCGTGTCTCAAGTAAAAAATCATGTAAAACGCGGATGTCAAAATGTAGAGAAATGTATAGCACTAAAGAGTAAGCGAGTTAGATATACTAAGAATATTGTGTATTGAATAGATTTACTGTACATATTGTAACTGGCAGTTCGTAATAAGCATTTGGAATGAAATACGATTGGATTTGATGAACGTATTGTTATTATATAATTTTAGAGGCTATAACTTCAATATTTATAAAGTTTTATCTCAAGTACATCAGTCATCACACATCTGTACCGGTAAAAATAGACAGTTCACATGTGAAAAGATAGAACATTTAGCAGACGACAAAATACTAAAGCTCCCTCTTGACACGACGCAATGAATAACATAGAGACCTACTTTATTTTGGAATGTAAACATTCTCCCCCTTATAGAAAAAAAGTGGAGCGTTCCACCTATGACATCATCGTTTGAAAAACAAGAGACCGCGCATGCGTATTTATATGAAAAAAAGTGTACTTAAATATAACACCGGACTTGAAGACATAAAAAAGTATAATTACAAAATTTTAGAAATGTTAAATTTTTAACGAGGAAAATTTACAAGACAAAATATTGTCGAAACTATATTTTTTATCAAATCATCGAGGGCAATATTTTAATGAAGACGAATCAAGCGGTTGTTGGTGTAACTGTAACCGACTTGGTCGCGTCCACCGTACTCATCACAGACCTAATATTATGCTACGCTATCTAAATCTATGGTGCATATGGTGATTAACTTCTAATAGTGACTGTCTTTTGATTTATCACGACTGTTGCGATATAACAGCGACTGATCGCAGATCTTTCGTTAGATAAAGTTTATTAAATCAAGTCACATGATGTGAAAAACTTTCTAGGAACAAATGTCACTTTTCTGCATTATAACGTAATCCTCAGTCTATGATTTTCTTATATTTATAAAAATTACATTTCTTTTCTTGTTATTGGTAAGTCGCAATGCGTATCTACCAGTATTGCCAAAGATTTATTCCAGTGCCGTAATTTAAAAAAAAACTGCGTTCTAAATTATTTGTATGTTTAATGTAGTTTAGTTATGATTTACTAAAACGGTGACAAATTTACTAAAAATTTTAGAGAGATTTTAGGCACCTTTAAACTTAAATACATTTTTGGCTTTATTCACTTAACCTTTGCACAATTATCAAGCTGATCACGTAATATACTACCAAAATATAAAATAAAAACACTTTACTATTAAATGAGTTCCAGCAAAAAAAAAATATACTAAAAATAACTCACACCAAAATATATAAAAAGGGATGAATTTGGCACCATGGTGTTGTCTATGTTGTATCCGATGGGAAACTGACGAGGGCAAGGGAGTTTAGGCATTATGCCAATTTTTTCTTCTGACAAGTTTCCCGGATTATATTATTATTATTATTGACTGTTCAATGTGACGAATCTTTTTTTTCGGTTCGCTTCTTCATAGATTTTACGAGCAAAGTTTATCTATTGCTATGATAATGATAACGATGAATTTTTTTTTTGATGACACGTTTAAGCTTCTTATAAGCGCTTAAAATTAACATTAAATTTATATTATTATATATGAAATTTTACTATATTGTTACGATCTTAGTAAAAAATAGAAAAATGTACTTTTCTTGAAGTATCTGGAAACGTCTAGAATCAACGCGAAACTTCGATTGCCTATGTATATTCGTAAAAATAGTATTGCAGTTCACTCACACATTCAAAGCTTATCGTTTCGATTACGTAATCCAATAAATAATGGCCTAAAAATAGAATACTTCCCCTTTTAAACGATACCGTAAAGTTCAAGGCCTTTCTAGTGATCTCGACGTCGTTTTATTTCAGTATATATGCGAGTCATTCTTCGAGCCAGGGCAGTTGTGTCTTGGACAACCAAATGGAAACAACAAGCGATAAAACGAAGAAATCAACATCAGGGTCACGGAATAGTGTTAACATGAAATCCTGAAAGTATGACCACAATGTAGTGAACATCTGAATGGTAATGAGTTTGTTTGAATTTTGTTTCACTTAGTGAGAATAAATTATAAATTTACGTAAAATTTAGTTGAATTTTTACTGGCCACGGGTATAACATTATGTTATAGTTATTTATATTCTAATACTTTCTGTTTTTGCGATTTTTACAAGTATATGGTTGTTAATAAGACGTACGGATTCTTACATTACATTCTTACTTCTTTTTTAAATATTATATTAAATCGCTACGGGTCTCGGGAATCACATTAGATCCACGAACGCCCTTAAAACTGAAGGGAAAATGTGTAAAACCATTATAAAACCTGCCTTTATGTATAGATCTGAGTGCTGGGCAACGAAAGAGATGGATTAAAGAAGATTACATGTTGCAGAGATGCATATGTGTGGTGTAATAAGACTGGATAAGATCAAGAATGGTTATATCAGCGGAAATGTGAAAGTAGCACCAGTGATAGAGAAGTTGAGGAGTAATAGGTTAACGCGGTATGAGCATGTCATGAGGAAGAATGGAATAAATAAAACTAGAAGAATGTCAAGTGTAAAGGTGGATGGATATAGGAGTAGAGGAAGCCTAAGGAAGGTATAGATGGACTGCGTGACGGATGTCTTTTTTTAAATCGTTATTGGTTTATCTTTATGATTACAATCTCACCTGACCTTAAGTGACGATGTGGCCCAATTTGGTAACACGCTAAGCCTAGTGGAAGACTGGCTCTCAAGTGTAGCCGCCGGAACACACCTATTGGTGCTTGACGACAGATTTTCAACATGAGGGTGGTAGCTAGCCAGGCGGGCATTAGAAAAAGCCCTACCACCATGCTGTGGTGTTATCACGATGTTTTCTTTCACCGAAAACTCAGGCTCATTCCAGAAATTTGAACTCACATCCATCGACGCGATGTCCGTACACGTTATCACTGAGCTATCATTGCTTCAAGTGGAGAGTAGAAGAAGAAAACATGTTGCTCCTACATGTCCGTTCCTACTTATAAGGATAAGAAAAAAAGAGACTAATGAGATAGAAGAAAAATCATAGGAGTCTTGTGTCTGGGCGTGCTACGAAGCAGTGTTAGCGTCGCGTAGCAAATCTCGTAGCAATTTTGTAGCATTCAATCGCCTGGAAAAGGTAAACTATTTGAAAACAATATTATTATCAGTATTTATTAAATCTGGTACTTTCACTTGAGATATCGCAATACAAGAAGTTTTGTAAAGGTTAGGCAATATATTAACAACAATGGGTGTATGATCACTTCGAACATTCTTAGATTTAAAAGATTTTGAAATAAGTATGTAATAACATATTATATTTTAATTTTTCTATACATATTATAAAACTCAACGGCTCTGTCTGTTCGTTTGTGTTCTTTTCACGCGAAACCACTTAACCTTTTGTTTTTTTTTATTTTATTCATGGTTATATTGTCTGGCCAGGTTATAGGATTTATTTTTGTTGAGGACAGATGAGCTTATGTCGCCTTGTTAGGTGAATAATAGAAATATTTTTTTTTAAATATTTTTAAATATTACTCAGCGTTATTAAATTTGTTACATTTTAGTAAAGATACTTATAACTGATAATTACCACCTTAGGACACGATTGTATTGAGTGTCAGTAAAAAAAAGTCCAAACTAAGAAAATATTAGAAAAATATATGAAAATATACTGCAACTTTTAGGGTCATTACACTTAGGCTCCATTTGAAAACAATCTGCCAAAACCGGAATTCGATTCCGTACCTACACACTTGTAAACTGAAGCAATACCAAGTAATTACCAGGAAAAGTGATTATCGCTCATAAAACGAAATGTCTGCGACATTATTGGCCTCCGTCACCATTTACCCGAGCAATGACTTCTATTTTGAAATTGAAACAAAGTTACCATAAAATGTATAAATTAGCGATTTATATCCAAAACTTTTTTTTTTATATAAAATCTAACTTGAAGACGATATTATTTTACAAAACAACCGGAAGTAAGCATTTCAAAATTTTAATTTTGAATCTTTTTTCAATACACTAGAAGATTCAAAATGTTATTTACATTAGTTAAAGAGCCTTAATGTACATTACATGTCGCAATGTGTATGTTGTCAGGCGTACTTATTATATTGGTGACACATCTTCTTCTTGTACACATATTATAAAACTAAACGTCTCTCTGTCTGTCTCTCCGTTTATGTTCTTTTCACGCGAGAACCATTAATCCGATCTACACGGTTTTTCCTTTAATTCTTAGATATGTTTTCTGGCTAGGTTATAGGATATATTTTGTTACATATGGTACGAAATAAGCACTGACGATATGGTAAATTAAATCGTAAAATAGACACATTCGAGAGATTAAATGGCTTACGCTGAATAAACCAAAGATATATATCAAATTAATGTACAACATAATTTTAGATCTTAAAAAGAACTACAAAAAAGTTAATGACTTATGACATATGTCTATCTTCTAAGGATCGCCCACAATAAGCATTTTTGAGGCATCACAATTCTCGCGTGCACTCGACCGACAGCATTTCCAATAGTATATATGTACCTTTTAAATAAATAACAATAAAAATATATATTAACTAATATGGCATTTGGACCCTTTAACGTCATGCATTGATCAAACTGTTTGAAATAAGTGAAAATAATGTACTAAGATATTGTTCACTGCTAAAAGATCTACAAATCAATTTGCAATAGTGTACATGTTACTTTTATATAAAACACAATAAATAATGTTTTAGTAATTAATACGATGTTTGGGCGCTTTATCAGTATTCACGGAACAAATGGCTTGCACCAGGCTTGCAATGTCTACTATACTTGTCTTTGTACAATATTTTTCAATTCTAAAAGTTCTGCAAAACATCCAAGGATAGTATATGTGTCAATACAGATTCTCTCATACAAATAATTTCAAAAATTTCATCACTGCTTGGCTACTTTGTTCGCAAAATTGTTGAAAATAATGTGCTACAATGTTCTACGATAAAAGATCTATAAGCCGGTGTGAAACAGTGTACAGATTGGATATTTAGAAAGGATTTTATGGTAAAATCCGAAACTATGAGAAACAGAGAAAAGTGGTATAAGCAGACATGAGCTCGATTTATGAGAAAATCCAGACATAAAAAAGACAGACCGGCAAAAAGTGTCTCTTATAAAAGATATCTCTATACAAGAGATCTCATCAAATTTGGAAAAAAATATATGTACAGACAGCACAACGGATTTATTAATATAGATACCACTAAAGTGTAAGTAAAGATTGTAGAAAGCAGAATAGATGAAAAATTTATATAAAAGCAAGCACTTAACAAAAGTATACCATTGCCAAACGTACTATTAAACATGGAACGATGTTGCGTGTAAGACTTTTAATATAAATAAGTGGTCGAGATGTATTTAATCACCACGTCGAGCAACGTCCCGTTCTTACTCCGAGCACTATTCTAAATACACGATCAATAAAATACGATTATTTTACATTAACAAAGAATGATTCCAATAAATCGATATGCATGTACTACTTAATAGATTTCGCGATCAGCGCATTCTATCTGATCGAGTGAATGCCAGTTCATCTTATATTCATTACTGTGGCACGTACAGAGCGGGGCCGCGACGTTAATAATACCATAATTCGAATCGAACCTTGAACCGAAACGTAAATACCTATTCAGTAGTCAAGCAAGTAAAATTGTTTGTCGTTCAAGTGAATAAATAATGTGTTTAATTGTGTTATAACCAGTTCGATATTTTTGAATAGTAATTTTTGTTCTTTCGTTTCAGTACATAATATCAACGAATATTTGTCAAAGTTTAGAAAATATGATAACGGCGTATTTGAGCTAAACGGTTAATTTAATTTTCTACTTATTTTTTTTTATATATATTTAACTATTAATACATTTTGAAATACAGTATGAATTCTAATGAAGCATTGTAGGTACAAAAGCTGTGTCTCTTCTGCCATGTAAAATCTATAGAAACTACCGCCATGTTATTGTTTATCACTATTTGAACAAAATGTTTTCATGAATGTTCTTGTCTATCGGTAGAATATATGTCAATGTTCCAATACATATTATTATTATATTAAAATCAGTCATGCAGACTTTCACTCGAGTCAAAAATTTACCCACTCTCTGATTAATAATAAAAAATAATACAACTCATTTTTTATTGTTTCAAATCAACTGGATTGGTGTTAGGTGGCGGGAGGGTCAGTCGAATGGAATAACCAACTTAGAAGTGGTATTTTTATTGATATATATTATTTTCTGAAAGAACACCTGTTACGTGAAGTTAAAAGAATTAAAGTTATATATAGCCATAAGCTGCAGTTACCAATGGAGTGCTTGCCTATTTGTTAGTCCATACCATAAAAATAAGATAAAACTTTTTAATATTATAGTATGTACGTAAAAGACATAGCAGATGTATAATGTATCCCAAATTTAGACTTCATTAAAGCGAAAAGCAACGCTTCATAAATTTTAAATCTCAGGATATATTTATGTCTCCATACAATTTTATTGGCTGATTCTTCATACGCCTGGCTTCATGCAGAGGGTGCGGTACTGATAGAGGGATGAAATCATGTTTAATGGTTCTCAAGCCATATTGTTGAGGTTTTTGTTATTTTATGGTTATTTACTAAGCCATAAAATTAGATTGGTGGTGCTATCACCACCTATGTGTTCAACGACAAATAACCAAATTGAGGATAGCCTAGAAGAGGAGGTAGCCCAGAAGAGCAGTTATTTAATTCTGTAAAGTGACGGCTCTGTATCTGATGTTATGCTCAGTACAGTTCAAAAACAACGGCTACCACCAAAGGATAGATAGTCCCTTGCTGCTGTCATACCATACTGCAAGCCTCACGTCGGCTTAATATACACTGACGTATCCCGAAACGCAACAAAGCAAAAGAGTCACTGTGACGGGTACGTCACTATGTGCATGGTGGTCTACCCAGTCAAGTACGGATCCCTGCCACACCACTTTATTACTGATTTCCGATTCCGGAACGCGACACGCCTAAGCGTGTGTCACTAAGGCAAGTGTTACACCTCGTGTATAGCGATCGTGATTCAGTCTTTTATTTGTCGTTATAGGTTTAGCGATGTGGCTACGACTTCATCTGATCTTAAGTAACGATGTAGCCGAAAATAGTTACACACTAAGCCTAGTGAGAGGACTGGCTCACAAGTGCAGCTACCGGAACACACCTATTGGTGTTTACATAATAGTGCTTATATAAGTTTTTCATCATTATCATCATTTCAGCGGAAGACGTCCACTGCTGGACATAGGCCTCCTCTAAAGACCGCCACAACGACCGGTCCTGTGCTACCCGCAGTATCATCAGAAAACAACGATGACCATCGTCAGATCAGCAATTCATCGCTGCTCGTCATTGTCATGCTGGCATGCAAGCTTCTTGGTTGATACAGTGGCTGATCGCAAAACGGGATAAGGCAAAAGAGAATCAGCCGTATGTAGGCTTTGGGATAGATTTTTAACTTCTGATTTGTAGCTAGCCAGACTGATATTAAAAAATGCCACCACCATGCTATAGTATCATCACGAAGTTTGCCTTCACCGAAAAGCTCAGGCTAATTAAAAGTTTTTTTTTTAATCCTCCAGTTTTCTCACCGATACATCATTTCTGTTAAATTAATCGCGATAATTTCGAAACGAGGGCGCCGTGTCCAATTAAAACCGCCCTAAATAACGTTCGTAAATCACTGGGGTTGTAAAATCATCTATTTAATATATATTATAAGTAATAAAACCTTTTCTATGGTTATAAACAGCCTGTACGATATCAAATTCACAGATTTTGCTTTTCGGCCAAAAGTTAAGAATTAGATTCGTTAACAAAATTTTAAAACCAATGTCAATGCCTTACCTTCCCGTAGGGTTACAAAAAATTACATCTATTGTAATACCAGCAACTGTCTACGATTTTGTATGCGTTAATTAGAATATAATGCTTAATAATATAATAAAACATACCCTATAAATATCAGCCTAAACTTAGCTTTCTATCAGTGAAAGATTTTTTACAATCAGGTTAATAGTTCCAGAAAAACAAACATCCTGATAAACTTTACCTGTTTATAATAATACTAGCAACCGCCCGAGACTTTGTTCTTGTTAGATACAATAATATAAAAAATTAATAGCAATAAAACCGCCTATATCACTAATAGATAATGTAGCTTCTTATTAGTAAAATATTTTTTAAAATCAGACCATTGGTTCCAGAGATACAAACATACATACTGTACCTATTTATAATCGTAGTATAGATATGTAAAAAAAGTATAAATACTATAGATATCAAGTGTGTAAGATTAGTTTTAAAAAAAAGTCACATTATCGGATGACTGCGAAAAAGACTGTTTCGTTGAAAAAATATACCTATTGTAATTATTTTCTTGGAAAACAAAAAACCGTTGTTTTCTCGGTGTTTGAAAAGGCCAATACAACTAGGACTGGTGTTGTGTTTTACTACTGAAATAGGCTTTTACCCAGTACTGGGACTTCTCAAAAGTCATTAACAGGGAGATCGACGAATATAGGGGTAAATGAGAACTGAAGAAAGTATGGATGGATTGTGTGAGAAATGATATTTGAACAAAAGACGTGAATACTAAGATGACAGATGATAGAGGAAAATATATTGTGCCGACCCTCCTTACCGTGAGATATGTGCAAGCAGAACAAGCAGGCTGATTGACACCAAGAACACTTATATTCTCGAGTGTTATAATATTCTCGAATAGTGAAAATGTGAGAATGATTTTGTGACAAACGATCCTTCAACAAAGCTCTTTCTAGATAAACATAATGTAAGCCTGTTGGGAGTGGCTTTTATAAAAACAAAGTATGAAATATAATATTTTGTTCTGCTACAAAGTAAACTTATTACGTTTTACTATAATAACGAACATGTTCGTTTATTAAAAATACATTATTACATTTTTTAAAGAATTAATTTCGTATTTAAGTTGTTTATAAATGTAAAAAAATGCCAAGGGCGTGTCCGGCTAATCGTAGTATAGAGTTCTGAACTTGCCCGTCATAATATGCACTAAGTAATTTTTAATGGGATTTGTACGAAATTACTTCTCCAAGTACATTTTATAAGTTGATTGACTAATTACTCGTTAAGTTGTAAAGCCTACTTACCTCTGACAGTTTTCCTTTTAACTTCATCATTTATGCTACTACCGTGAATTTTTTCCAAAAAACAGCCATATTGCTGGCAGGGGGAGGGGAACTTGACTCTAAAAATAATTAGCATTTCAAAGCTTAATATTTCACAAACAGATCCCTGACAAATGGTTTTCACACAAACGCAATATTCAATTACCTATCCAACGGCACCCCAAACGATGAGATAGACAAAAAAACTTAAATATTCCATTTTACGTGTAGGATACCCAAAACATTTTTTTTTTCATATTTTTATTTTAACACTGTCGGCGTGATTAATATGTATAGTCATAGCAAATTACAGTATTTTAGTACTAAGAATTTCTGAGCTAAGCCGCGGACAGGCAGAGGGACATAGCGAAACTATAAGGGTTTCACTTTTTGACTTCGGAACCCTAAAAACTTATCTGAAAAACATTCTAGTTATATATTACTTTTATTTAAGTACTTATTTATCGTTATAGGTTTGACGTATTGCCCACAAACTCACCTGATGCTCAGTGACGATGTGGCCCCAGGTGATAACACGCTAAACCTAGTGGAAGACTGGCTCTCAATTGCAGTCGCCGAATCACACCTATTGGTGCTTGGTATTTAAACAAAAGACTAGGCAGCGTGACAGCAAGTGGACTAATGACGGATTGGTGGCGAGTTACCTATAAATAAAATAGACCTCAGACGACCGCCAACTCTTTGGTTGATGATATTAAAATCGCGGACACATCTGCATGAGTTCAGCTCAGAACCGGTATTAGTGTCGTACTGGAACAAAGGCTTCAAAACTATGCTCAGCAGTGCCAGTTTTAAGTGAGGTAGGGCATAGAAAATTTTTTCGAAGATTTCTATCTACTTGGGGCAGTCCGCCTGTTGAAATATCTCCACCCAACAGATGATCGCAGCGAAATAACCTTGTGTTGTGTTCCTGCGGTGAGTAGGGTTTCTGTTTAATATCAGATGAGATGATAATTTGCTACTTACGTTACATAAAAAAAATCTACTTCGATAATCGTTTGACCACATGATTAAAAATTATTATATGAAAAAATAACTAATCGGAAGTGATTTATGAGGGGAAAAAACAAAGGCTATGTTCTTTCTAATAACCCTAGTAGGCCCATATTGTACCTTTAGTAATCAATCCGTCCATCTGTCCGTCGTATAGAAAATCTTCTAAAAATATATTATTTTTAATGTTTTAATATGAAATAATTTTTAAAACATCATTTATTATTTCCTTTGAACAATGTGAGCCAACTATACATATCTGTATCCATTATGCTTCAGGCTGCCTGTTTTTAATGTATCCCGTTTTAATTTCGACTCTTGAAATAAAAGTGTCAAAGAAATCCATGTATGTATCATCTATATTTTTGTAGGTAGCGGAGTTCTTTCGGGTAAATATTATATCGCTTTTTATCAAGTCCACTAGAAAGCAACTACGTATTTGATCATATATATTTTTTAGTTTTGTATAAAATAATCAATATATACAACAGATTAGACCTATTTTATTGAGCATTTAATTTACTGGACACATTTTAAACTAAATTATGTTCGTAGTTACTTACCATTATTGCCCGGTTCCTATATCCAACGGATCGTTATTGTAATTTAGCTACCATTCGTTAATAAACATAATAATATACTTTATTATGACAGAGAATCGAGTCTATGTTATTATTTAAAAAGAAATCATGTCTCATAGCATCGAGATAACAGATCCTGACTGGTATTCAAAATACGGCGTATATAAAATAAATGGAAAGAAATTACAGCTACCGCGCGCTAGAAACAGGTGTGCTCTGTGATTCACGTACCTATATAAGCAGCCAACGATGGTCTTGAAGATGGTTCTAGCTCGAGCCCTCGCATTGTGAAGATATCCGTTAGAACATGGATCCTAAGGTTGTTCAGGGCTACCTACTAGGTCGGAACCCGAAGAGAAAATCATTCTGGGGTTTGTTAGATCGTGAGGACGTTCAAGATCAATTACCAGAACGCCTGCGGAACAACTGGAGGCAGCCCCGAATAAACCGACATCATGCTCACTTGGATTGTCCGACTGTGTACAATGCCTGCACTTAACCCTGATTACGCCCACAAGATCTATGATTCCATGAATAAAATATCAAGGAAAATCCTGGTGTCTTCGATAGTCTATTCTGACCTCTCTCTCTCATTTAAATATCCTAAAACGAAATATGTTAAAAATCTTTTTTACTAATATCGTTACGTATCTTATTCATATATTTTACAGATATCTTGTTATAAGTAACTATAACATAATAGGTGCTTTGTCGTGAAGCATTTTAAATACTATCTTGCATTTTCTATACATATTATAAAAACTGTCTGTCTGTCCGTTTATGTTCTTTTCACGCGAAAACCACTTGTTCGATTTGCATGTTTCTATTTTATTTGAAATCCTAGCTATGTATCTGGCCACGTTATAGGATATATTTTGTTAGATAAAGTAGCATACGAAATTAGTAATGACGATAATGGTGAATCGGTTAGGAAAAAAGGCGCATTTGGGGCGCTTAAATGGCTTACGCTGAGTAAACTATACGAGATATATCAAATTAATTTTCTACATAATTGTAGATCTTAAAAAGTCTTATAAGAAGTAAGCAACAGCATACATTTATCTTATAAGAATCACTCAGAATAACGTATCTGTATTAGTAATACATCAGTATCTTCTTATCATAAAATGGCTAAAGTCACTAAAAGCTTTTTAAACTTAATTATTTTTAAATGTAGAAGCAATGCAAATCATTTTTAAATATCATTTGAAGGGGTTATTCTATTGACAATACTTTAAATTAATTGAGGTACATTTCTGTAGCATTTCTTAATTTCCATTAAAATATATTCGGCGCCGAACTTGCAAAACTTTAAACGCGATTTTCTAATACCTAATTATGTTTGATAAGTTAATTCAGTTTATGGTTCAAGGCGATGTGAAAGACTGATAGACAGGTAAAAAAGAAAATAACATCGTTAATATAATGGATGCAAAAAAACGTATTTGTGTTGCCAATTTATATGAAAAATTAACAACACCTGAGAATATGAGTATTTTTGTGAGTGACAGTATGAAATATAATATGATTACAAAGATATTAAAGTATATAGAAGAGCTAAATATTAGAAAGATTACTAAACTTATTAGAAGACAAATAGAAAGATTCATTTCACTTGAACCTAGTATAGTGTAATTAAAAAGTTAAGTAAGTTTTCTATTCTCAAGTGTGTATTAGCAAAATAATATAGTACAAGGCTTCACTTCGATGCAATTTATCTTATCCAGTTTATGCGGAGTTTACCGCCATATTGCAGTACGTATGACTGCGGTACCGGTTTATATCCTAGTATATAATTCCTAGCCGACTCGTGCGGATATTTCGCCCATTATACAGAATGTAAACAATCGAGCTAAAACTGTTTAACAAATGTTCAATAGATGGATACTATTTCATATCTAGAGATGGCATTACTAATATTTTTTTAACAATAACACAAATTTGTGTTTATTTTTATGTTATTGTCTATTTTTGTGTTATTGTCTATTTTTCGTCAGTAGCGGGGAACATAAGTTTTAAAATGATGTTTGAATAATTAAATTTGATGAAGAATTAAGAGAAACATGGCATTGTCACAAAATAAAAACACTATTAAAAAATAATATATAGCGGTAATATGGTTATCTCTTTTGTGTTGAAAGCTTTGTCCCTTTGTTCATTCTAATATAAAAAAATCGTCTATCAATCCATTCAGCCCAACCACTCCTGAATCAATACCTTCTCTTTCACATGCCATAATCGTGCGCGTCTCTTATCTAGAGCATACCTACCATCTTCGCTATGCTGTGTGACCATGGGGCTGGTGTAGACCACCCAGCAGTCATTTTCCACCTTAGAGCCATCACTCTCTAATACCTTTCGTGTCACAAATTGACAAGACTTGACTGCGGAGCGGGTTGTGTGGCATGGACAACATAATACAGAAATAACATACCGTAGAAACTCGCTTGAGGAATATTTTCAAAGTACTTACTAGTATATAATGGGGAAATACAGAAATGTATAGACTTCGTTCAAAACAAACATAGTTTAACAAAATCAGTAACTCATTTATGTATGTATTGACTGGTGAAATCAACGGATATGAATCCGATAGAATACGTTCAGACGTAATTGAAACGAAAAGTCAAAACAAGAATCTAGAATTCCATATCCTGTCATTGTGGGTAAACCGCGAAAGCTATAGTTGAGAAAAAGCTGAGACTATCACAGGAGATCAAATTAAATCAAATAAAAAAATACTTTAAGGGCTTCAAAGGACTTAAAAAGGTCTTATGAACGTGAAACACTACAACCGGTTCGGAAAACATCTCAGTCATCGAGAAGAACCGGCAAGAAACTCAATAGGGCTTATATTTAAAAAAACCTTTGTATAAATAATATTTATAGTTTATAATAATATTAATAATTTAGTGGATGCACAGAGAGGGAGTTACTTCCAGACATCACAATCATAGTGATCTACCCAATAATAACCTTTTAATAGAGGAACCTGCTTGGTTGCTTTGTTGGTTACTTGCTTGTCCTTGAACTCATTGTCCGGCAAATCAGTAATGTGCGTCGGAGTCTTATTATAGAATCTAACACTATTACCTAAACACCTTTTATTTGTCTAACTAAGCCTAAAAACGGTACCACTGATCTATGTCTATTTCTATTATTATTTAAAACATAGCTGTTCTTTGCCAAAATCAAGCTTGCCAAAGTTTTTACGAATATACATTATACTATCAATAATGTACTGGGAAGGCAAAGTTAGGATATTAAATTCCTAGAATTTGTTCTTTAGTGATTCGCGAGGTCTCATGTTGTATGTTGCTGAAATTGCCCGCTTTTGTAATATGAATATGGTGTCTACCCTACAGCAAAATACCTAAGACATTAAGCTATTGAAGTAAGTGAAGTAGACTAACTTAACAGCGGTAATATCTGTTAACTCGCTAATCTTACGTACTGCAAATGCGGAAGAACTTAATCTTCCCGCCAAAGGTTTCATGTGCAGACTCCATTGTAATTTTGAGTCAAGCGTAATACCTCATAATCAACTAAGCCTATTAAATTCCCTTCTATCTTGATATGATTATTGGGCAAGGCAAATCTCATAGATTTGGTTTTGTTTGCATTTAGTAGTAAATTATTTAGAGCAATCCATTCAGAAATTTTAACTAAAGTATTATTTAATTGCCTAACCTCTGAATCTATTCTTTGAACTTTGAATATAAGTGAAGTGTAATCTGCAAAAAGAACCATGTCAGTACTATTCTCAACCACTAGCGGTAGACCATTTATATATACGAGAATCAAAAACGGTTCCTGAGGTACGCTGAATCTGGTTAACGATCCCGAAGAGGTTGTCGCATTTGTATTTATTTACTGATAGTGGTCTGTGAAATAAGAGACTTGCAGCTCGATAGAAGTTCCACACACACCAAATTTAGTCACCATAGTAGCTGAAAAGCTTAAGTATTAGCGTACTGTGGCATATGAGAGATCACAAAACACACCGATTGCATTCTGCTACACTCCTCCCAGGTCCTAGATATATAACTTAGTAGCATTGCACCAGCGTCAATGGTTAATTTTGATATCGTAAAACCATTCTGCCGACCATCTTCTTAAATCTCTGAGACAATTGACAATATCATTCTAGCCATGCCTACGCAGGTGGAAACTTTACTAACATTACGTGAATGAAACCCGTGATATTTATTTGTGTGTTGATACATTTTTAACAAAAAATAAATTTATTCCCAAAAAGAAGTACATATAGGTACTGGATTTTAAAATGTATTTTTCTTTAATGTTATGGTAAATTTGTCATCGTGAAAATATTAGACAGTTAATTTAACAGACAATACATTAGTTCGTTCGTTTGATTGCTTTGTACAGCGATTTGGGCGGTTTCTGTACATAATATACCTATCTATTGTCTTCAGTGTTTCAGAGCTTCATAGCTATTCTGCGAGCCCATCCAGTCTACAGTTGATTTCGGAGGATAGCGTACGTCCGCTGAACCAACGACGCTACGAAAGTAAGAGAATTCGTATCGTGCCGAAGTCCATTCAGTGTTTTTATTTTTAATTATTGTGCAAATTAAATTAATTTGTCTGTTATATTTTTATTGTGTTTAAATGTTTTTTTTTTTTTTTATAATTTACTGAAATCGATAAACTTTTTAAGTATTATATATTTATTATGTGATCAACGATTAATGAAAGTATTGCAGTTTTAAAAATAAACGTAAGTATTTTTTAATTTTTATAATTTAGAGTTCTTTTATTAATTATATGTAAGTTATAATAATAGCTAACAGTTATAACTATAATAAATAGTGAGGTTCTTTTGAAAAAAACAAACATTAAATAACAAATCTATTTTTTAACTTGATTTTTTTTTCCTTTTTTTCTGTTAATAAATACTGTATATATATATATATATATATATATATATATATATATATATATATATATATATATATATATATATATATATATATATATATATATATATATATATATATATGTATATATATATATTAGATACGAGTATAATATCTATTCTTGGTACTTAAAAAAATGTACGTTATAAGACTTTAATAAATATAATATGAATCAAATAAAAATATGTAAATATGTATGTGTATGTATGAAGCAATAATAGCATGTCCGACTTCGCGACGATTGACATGGGTTTGAATCCCTACAATGAGCCTGAGCTTTCTTCGGTGAAGAAAAACATCGTTCTAACACCCGCCTGGCTAGCTACCATCCCCAATTTGAAAACCTGTCACCAAGCACCAACCACCATACTTGAGAGCCAGTCTTCCACTAGGCTTATGTTTGATAACAGAAAAATATTTGGAAAAATATTCAAGTTAAAAAATAAAATATCTTATTTAATTATTTTTTTCAATTTAATTTGTATGGTAATGAAAATAAATGTATGATAGCATCTTCAATTAAAAAAAGACTGCGCATTTTTACCATTTCGTTCTAAAATTAATATACGTGAACGCTTTAGAACGCGGAGATATGTTTTATGCTAGGTGCTTCGTATTAAAAAATCCTCTTCATATTGCTACATTTTTAAAATATTTTCCTTTACCAAAAGTACAGGTTGTCAAGCGGAGTTATTACCAGTCCATAATTTCCTAAGTTTCTACCAATAAAGAATGACTCCGAAATGTTGGTGGAATTTCACATTCTTAAGACCTAGTTTTAGTGGCCTATTAGAATGTAGTAAAAAAATTAAGAAATTAAGGTAGCATGCCCTTAACGTGTAAGCTAAGTCGTAGGTTTTGTGTTCACTGGCGGTATTATTTTTTGATACTTGTTACTTGATAATAGCTGTACATGTGGCATCAAAATGAATAAAAAAAACCTAGGCTTGTGATAAATGCGTTAGAGAAACGAAAAAATATAACAAGTATTCACGGATATTTTATTCCAAAACGCGTTCAGCTTCCATTCTACATATTATTGTACTTTATATTATTTTTAAAATGCCCTTTATTCAGATGAAAGTTGATTAATTGTTCTACGGTTTTTTTATTAAAGTTTGTTTTATTTACTTAAAGTCATTGCAACCCGAACGAGGATCAACCTACTAACTTAATTTACTTTGCTCGGGTTTTGGTATGTTTTGTCGTAAAATAATTAAAAATTCCATCATTAAGACTTTCCAAAATACCTATTTTTAAATGATTATCTATTATTTTGTTACGAATGCATATCAATGAAACATCGCATTCCAAAGTGGAATGTTTTGTAAAATTATTTGAGTTAAAAATAAACGTTTCGTGGTAAAGAAATATACAACCTTATTTGTTTAATAGTATTATTAGATAGAAAGAAACGATTAAAATTTCTTCTTCATTTTTGTTGTTTATGTTTTATTTACTAAAATAGCCAATACACATATCAATAAACTATCCAATTACAATATATTTGTGCAGCTCTAAAATGTGGAGTCATTACAAGCCCTCTCAACATTTCTAGAAAAAAAAAACTTGTAAACAAGACATCAGAGAGAGAAAAAGAAAATATTTATTACAAATATCTTTGAAGCACATAACGGAAACAAAAATTATAATAATTGAAATTGTACTCTCTATTACCAATGTATCGATTATAGAAATAGTTTTTTTTTTAATTGATATGTCAAACTAAATGTATAACCTACTGATTCATTCTTTACTAATACATCTTTGACATAAATAAAGAGTATACATGTCAATTAAACATTTGTTGATTACTTAATTATTAACTTATCTCTTCATGCCCCTTTTACCACTACGCGAATTGGTCTACAGAGCCGAAGCTACACGGCAAGAACAAATTAGTTGGCAAATTCTTACCTTTACCATACCATTCAGACGGTTTGGTTGGGAGAACCTAAGTGTTCCCTTCTCCCTATGATATTGGGTCCTTCAAACGAAGTCCTTCGACGACTGCCAATAAAACCTGTGTCACCGACGTTCGTTTTTTTGACCGTACCGTACTTACTATCAAGTACTGTAGTCATTTTTCCGAACTAGTGTAAAATATTATTAAACTTTGGATGTCGCGAAAATAAAAGTCAAGTTATATAAATTTCTCACTTTGGATGATTTCATAAGAGATGAAAATCCGAAGTGATGAAGGCAAACCAGCATTAACAAAGGTGCAAATTCAAATATTCCAAACGTAATTAAAAGCTCGTTTGGTTTTCAGCTGAATAGCACACACAGTCGTTAACATGTTTTACAACTCCTTAGTTAGACAGACATGATTAATTTTATATCGTTTGCGGGCATACAATATAACGTAATATGTAAATTATTTACTATACTAAAATATAAAACTGACTCCGCCAAAATAGCTGTTCTACATGTGACGGTAAATATTGTACAATTCAAAAACAATGATAATCACTGAGAGATTGAGAATACATTGCCAGTCATCGCTTTTATCTCGTCTTACATTTTATGCATTAAGGACCCAGTTTTATAAAAAAAATCCACAGCGATTTCACAGCTTTACGCTATGGTTTCCGAATTTTTTTGCTCATACAGAGACGAATGTTACCGTGAAGCCGTGTCTCCAGAGCCCCAGTATGTGTAGCTAAACCTAAATACAATTATTTGTAATTATAGAATCCTGTGTTCTTAACGGAAAATGTTTTTTTTTTCTCATTTCTACGTGAAAACGGATAAGGCTTTTTGCCTGAAAATTTAGGTTTTTTTAACCATATTAACTATCCAACAGGCACCTCTGCTATTTTCATTATCTCAATTTTAAATCAATTCTTTATGTAACTCGTCGTCAACTATTGGATGTAGGGAAATAGCTTCTTCTATTGTAAGCTATATAGTTTCGGAATAATCTAATACAGCTATATTACTTTCGCTGTGGGAATTTGTAGGTCCGTGTGAGAACGGCAGCCGTCACTTGACCCTTATTTCTCGACGATCGCTGTTATTTTTAATATATGTTATTGTTGTTGGAAGCTCTATGTAAACAAACCAACGAGTAACTATATTTAGTTGTCTATTACTCAGCACAATTTGAATTTGAATGCATATTCACATTCAACGGACCGCTGCATTAGCTCTTTACAATTTCACAAGTAAAATCAACAAAGTCTATATTAATATTATAAAGCTTTTTTATTTTCCTTTAAACTCGCTAATATCTGAAATTACATACTATTTTTGAATTAGTTATGTCGTTCCTTAGTTTATGAGCTATACAACGACGCGCTACCCTCAGAAAGTGAAACAATTACCATACAAAATGTAGATTAGAATTTAAAAATTAAACGCGAATAACACCTCGAGCACGGCTTTTTTATCATTATAGGTTTGGCGTAGTGGCCACAATCTCACCTGATGTCAAGTGACGATGTGACCCAAGATGATAACACGCTAAACCTAGTGGAAGGCTGTTGTCTCAAGTGCAGTTGCCGGAACACACCTATTGGTGCTTGGCGACAGATTTTCAACTTGAGGGTGGTAGCTAGCCAGACGGGCATTAGAAACAGCCCTACCACCATGATATGGTTTCCTCACGATGTTTCCTTCACCGAAAGCTCAGGCCTATTGCAGGGATTCGAACTCACGTCAATCGACACGAAGTCGTAAACGATACCACTGAGCCATCATTGCTTCAATTGCTAGTCTTTAATCAAAATAAAACTTACATTCTACAATAGTATCAATGCCCTCATCTACTTTTGTATTTGCACGTGTTGACACAAGCTTTAGTTATTATTTTGTCTGACTAGGAAAAAAAAAGAAAAAGAAAAACCAACCTTTTGGAAGAAAATGTAAATATACGAATAAGCGAAATTAATTAGTATTAAACCAACGGATTACCACGCATTACCATATTATGTAAATGAGACATGACATACTCTGTTTGCGCAGATTTATCTTTATCCATCCGTATAATATGAAACACGAGAATTTCTCCATTATGAGTTTTGTATAATCAACACGACTATGTTTGTATTATTGTGTACGTGTGATAAATTTATTTAAATAGTGTTTCAAATTGTTTACACGTGTAATTACATATGTTTGTCTTATTTTATGTCTGAGAGGTAGAGTATCACCACGTCGATCGACGTGAGCTCGAATTCCTTCAATGAACCTGTTTTAGGTGAGGGAAACATGGTGATGACACCATAGCATGGCGTCAAGGCCTTTTCTAAAGACCGTCAGGCTGGCTATCACCCTCAAGTTAAAATTGTCATCAAGTCTCTATACGTGTGTTCTGGCAGATGCACTTGTGAGCCAGTTCCCCCACTAGGTCTAGCGTGCTACCATCCGGAGCACATAGTTATTTAACATCAGATTTAATAAACGCTAAAATCTATCTATACTAATATAATAAAACGAAAGAGTTTTTTGTTTGTTTGTTTAAACACACTAATCTCTTAAACTACAAGTCGGAATCGAAAAATGATTTTTGTATATGATAGCCGGATTCACGAGGAATAGTTTAGGCTACAGTATTAGGCTACACCTCTCAGCTAGCGTTAAATATTGATTTTTGTTAAGTAAATCGGAACAAATAGCGCACACTATCTGCCTTATCCGCGTAATGGTTAGTGATACGTAAATACAATGTTTTCAAAAATATTGCTTCTTAGTACGTCTAAAAAAAGTCAGCAATACCATATGCCTATCTCTTATACATAAGCCACAATAATAAATTTTATGACAAAATTTTATTGAAAATTAAAAGTTATTTATGAGCATGATTATTAGGCATGGCGAACTAATCCTTACGAACTAAAGTTACTTCATCATCAAGACAACTTTATGTGTCTGCCCTGGATAGCATGTTATTTAGACGAATAGTTTGGGAGATAATGTAAAATTAAAATAATTCAACTCTCGGCTCGGGTATAGTATAGGGACTATAGGTGTAGTGGCGTGAACGAGCCGAGTGTTACGCATAACCCTGGCCGCCCGATAAAAATATTGTCTATACTGAAGTATTATAAATCATCAATCAGCGATTTCTTCAAATTGTGAAGCCGCAGGGTACAGCTAGTACAGAATAAATATTAAATGTAAGGTATATAATGTGTCGAATAACATCTCGAAAACAACTAAATGACATGATATCGGTGACTGCCGATGGATTGTTTTTCTCTCAATGTTTGTCACTGCTTTTCAATTGCACTATGCTTTGCATCAAGAACTCTAGAACCTTCCTGCCACGTACGCTAGGGTTGTAGAATGGGTTTCCCAGCACAATTTTTTACCCAGGGCTATGACATGTGGCTCTTCAAGGCATAAAAAAAATAGTTACTGCTCCGTACCACTTTAAAAATATTTAATAATCTTTATGCCAGGTGCATATTTCTAAGAACGAGAATATATTCGAAATTATTAGATACTTTATTCTTCTAAATTTGAAACTGAATATTACCCATAGAGTTATTTCCTTGGGAATAGAGCCATAGAATTTGCATTATTGCACAGTAAAAACTTTTTGTCCAAATGCGATAACGTATTGCCACCCATAAAATAGGTGATAGGACCTATAAACTCTTCTAACTCCGAAATAGTATTTTCCTCATTAATGATAAAGTCGTAATTCAAATGTCGTGTTAAACGTCGCATTGGCAATTTTAATTGCTGGGACATATAGTTCTATCTAGCGCTATATTGTAAGTTAAAACTATTTTATCAATATTCACAAAAATACAATTGGGTAATTGAAAAAAAATGGGTAATTAAAACATTTTTTTATTAATAATGAACAATTGACAATTGTAACATATTAAAAATAATCACATGACTACGAACGCGCTACGATTGATCGTCAGGTTTGTGAGGTCATAATGTTATAGGAATTTCATCAATTAAGTGTCCAAGCACTATAACAGCTGTATGCTACAATGAGTTGAAATTAACATTGTGACGTCACACGCGCTCGGATTTATTCGGGAACGATCGGCGCGTTTTCGGTACGGAATTCAAACATTAATTTTTATTTTGAAATAAATTTTGAAATATTGTGAAAAAAAAAAAAAAAATTGTTTGTTATAAAAGTTATATATGATCTTTCCATATATCACAAAAAAATATTCAAATACCCAATTCTGCTAATGACGTGTAAAATACACTCCAAGCAGTGCGTCATTATTTCTGGTTTTAAATCCATGCAGTGTATGCAGTGATGTACCACCTCGCCAATTGGATCACATACGAAGAACGCTGGTTTAGATGTCTCGAGAGCATCTACATTTCATACGGCCTTCACTTTAGGCCGTTTATGATCATAATTTCCATTTAGCTTAATGGCTGATGTCAGTTTTAATAACGATTATAATCGCCAGACATTACAAGTCGCACGACATTCCCCGCTCTCTACCTCCCACTGAATAAGAAAGTGAAAATAAAGAACCACATTTTATATTGTGAAGCGTTATGAATTTCTTTATCATTTAAAATTCCTTTGTTGCTGGATATTTTGTTATTGTCTTCCCATTCACCAGCTATTCGCGTTGTCAATTTATTTTATTGTATTTTTTATATCGGTAGTCAAATATCTCGAAAAATTGTGGCAAATATTAAGGAAATCACAGATTTAATATTCTGAATATTTTACTTCCACTGTAAATTTATGTTGCTGAAAGCCATACAGTCACGGCGTTGATCAGCGAATTTGTATATATTATAAAACTCAACGTTTTTCTGTCCGTTGATATTCTTTTCACGCAAGAACCACTTATTCGACTTACATGTTTTTTTTTATTCATAGCTAGGGAATATGGCAATGTTAAAGGATATATTTTGTTTCATAAAGTATATTATGGAATAACCAATGACGATAATGGTGAATATTATCGGAAAAAAGACGCTTTTAGTACGCTTCAATGGTTTACGTGCAGTAAACAATCAAACTAATGTACTACATAATTGTAGATTTTACAAAGACCTACAAAAATGTTAGCGATGGCATATGTCTATCTTCTAAGGATCACCCACAATAAGTGTTTTTATCTTTAAAACATCCGGCGGGTGACCGCCGCAAGTGGGAGCGGGAGCAGCGTGATTCGCGCGTGAACTCGACCGCATAGTTGCCAACTTAGTGCTTTCGGTACTAGAACTAGTGCATTTTTTTACATTTCAATATTCATAATTCCATTTTAGTGCCTAGTAAAAATCTGTCATTTTATTACTGAACCTCTCTAATGATAAACATCCACAACACTATTCAAGAATAAGTTACGATATATTCGTAAAAGTAGTTTAAAAAAAAAACTTTTAGATATTCCTTTTAGACTTACCTTGAAAAAAATTCCTCACAACATCGAAAACAGCGGAAATATGACCCTAAATTTAAATTATGGTCACCAGTCAATGAAAACGCGACGAAAGCTATGTGTGCTTAACTGCTTATTGAATGATAGAATTAAGTGCAACATTAAATGATATTAAAAGGTTTATGGACTCAAAAACAAACATTCAAAGAAATATAGACTTTTTAGTCTGATCAGACGAAACTGTGCTACAGTTAATAATATCGGTACCACTAAATTATGAACTAGTGCTCTTCTAACAAAATTAGCACAATTTAGAGTATTTTCGCGGATAGCAGTTGGCAATACGTCTCACCTATGGCATTCAGCAGTAGTTCGTACTTACTGCTGCGCAGATACAAAATTTGATTTCAATTCTTTAAATTGGTTATTAAACTAATATTATTTGTCTTTTCGTATTTATTTCATAATTAACATTCCTTACCAAAATTATATTTAATTTGTATAAAAATACCTAAGCAAGAATTCTGTAGTCCATGCGAGTGGAGCCGCGCGAACAGCTATTTCTATAATACGTATAAGCTTTCAGTAAAGTTAAACATCAGAACCAATACATAAAATTGGAAATGCTGGTGCTCAGACCTAAGAGTCAGTCAGAATTTAAAATATTACCACCTTCGGGTATATAAATATATCCACATATTTACCAATTTTAGTGATCGTTCATATAAGGATCCAACCCATAGTAAGTAAAATAATCTTTTGAAATTAAAACGTTTTTGACAAGATTCGTGAACTTATTGTCCGGCAAATTGGTAATGTTCTTTGAAACTTTATTGTAGAACTTAGCTCTATTATATTGTATGGGTCTTGTTGAATCTAAAATATGAATTGACTAATTTTTGTATAATTGTATTATTGAAATTATGTTGGTCATTTACATAATCTAACTTACTTAAGTTTTTGCGAACATATATAAAATTTTCAAGAATAAATTGGAAGGTTAAAGTTAAGATATTAAATTCATGAACCTCGTTCTTTAGTGCTTCGCGATTTATTTTAATACTAGTTCCTTGCTATATAATATTTTTCATAAAAAAACGACCCTTATTAGGTCTGCTCTTAGTTCTGGAGTCAAACAACATACGATATAAATCCAGTACCAGTAATTGAATCCTTCCAATGAAGTATGATTTTAACTTAACAAAGTAAATATCGTACTAAAAAAAATAAAGTTATTTTAAAGATAAAACTGTAGAAAAGACAATGAAACTCTTCAACCAGAATAAATATTTGAATGGACAGATAAGAAAAGCAAAAAAAGGAATTTCATAACTGTACTAAATGAAAAATTTTTGGTCCCGAGGTATTATTTATTGCTCCATCTGAGAATAGAAGTCGAGAGGGCTGAAGTACTCTTGAACAGACAGACTCCCTTTTTAAAAGATTAAACCAATCATGGGGAAATAAAATAAATCTCTGTTAGATACTTAATAAGGAAATTTTTCCAAAGGATAGAATTTAAATTTCAGTGGTATTTGCTAACGGCCGTTTTCAATAAACAATCTATCCGTTGTTACAGTTCTTTACTAAAGATAGACAAAGCTGTACTTTTGCCCTAACTTTCCTTTCAAAAACTTATCGATGGATAGTATTTCCTTTCGAACGTTTCTCTCTGTCATGGATAGGTAGCCTGCTATCGAAAATCGAACTTACTTGCGTTTCAAAATAAGGATCAATCGAAACTAACTCTTATTCTTGAAACGCTAACTGTGGATAGATATTCTATTTGTACTAATCGGGGATGGCAATCTATCCATACACTAAGATATTTTATTGAAAACGGACGTAAGTGAAATGACTACATATCGATTCCTCCATAACGTGTCTGATGTACGAAGCGGATGTTGGGTGTAGTAAGAATCATATAATATTTTAAGGATTGAGACATTCAAGTTAACCTGCACGTTGTGTACTATGCTGAGTAGCAAAGGAGTAAATGGCGATAGCAATGTGGTAAGGCTATACAGTCCGACTCGCGACCACGATGCATATGGTTAAAAGCCCGTCATAGTGATTCCCTTATGCCGTCGCGTTTCGGAACCAGTCGGTGCATATCCAGCTTCAAGGCCGGTATGACAGCGGTGACCGGCATTGGTCGCCGTTTTTAAATTTTACTGTACTCATCGTCAAGCATAGAGCTATCCCTTTACCGGGCTCCGTAATAGTTATTTATGAAAATATTACGGTAAGTTGGTTTTTACAAACGAGTATACGAATGTGAGCCCGATACCAAGTCGGTTTCATTAGATTATTTTTAATAGCAAATAATAAATTATACAGATAGGTAGCTCTTGGAAATTTTATCAGCAATTTGCTCCTCATTCAAGATATCAGGTAGAGTCGATTCCATATTAATATCGGATTTCTCGCTTGAACTCATATTATTATTTTGTTTATAAATATCAGTCGGAAAGTCGCAACAGTCTTTGACGTTTCTAATATGAAAATGGCGCGCATTCGCAAATGGCGTCACGTGCGCGTGGTGAAAATTAGAATTACATCTTTCGTCACATTTTCTCTTTAGAATTAAAGTGAGACAAATGTATTGATCAAATGCGCATCCAAGGAGGTTCGATCATTCAGCTTATTTTATTCTCGTAATGAGAAACTCCTTGGTGGAATTCGTATACATACTGTTAGGAAATAAGAAAAAACACATAAAGGATACGCAGGGCGCTATAAAATGGAGCGTGCGGTAAAACAGGTACTTAGGTGAGAGTGCATATTTTACCGCACATTTCGTTATATGGTGCGTAATTTTTAAATTTACAACAATGTATACAGGCTTCGTAAATGCATTTTTTGATCAAATGTATTGAAAAAATTAATAAACAGGCATACTGTTCATGTGATGTTAAGTGATCACTGCAACCTACAATTACGTATAACTAACCATGGACGGAATTTCTGTTCAACATATTTCCTGTAATATTCCGTATTTAAAACGTTTTACGTGCGTTTAATAAGTTTAGAGTACCTGATTAAATGAGTACTTGATTAAATCTACTTAATTACATCACAGCTATACCACAGTATAATTTAAAGTATCCCTAAGTGACGCTTCTGTGTACATACGTAATACCGAACGAGTTGTCACATATATATTTTGTAGTTGTCTGTGGTGTTCCCATTTGCTGGTTTATGAGCTCTCCCTCGGATAAAAAAATATACTACCCTAGTTTTGGGCTAACGTGTGTGTTGGTTACCAGGAGAATAATAATAATATGTATTATGATAAATACATTTTATTATGAGAAAATATAGTATATTAAAGAAAATAGTTTAATTTCACATAAAATAATGGTATTTCAATATTATTAATATCATCTAATCATTTTTCGAAATGCTCTTGTAATTTGAAAGTTAATGAAGAAAAACGAATGAAATACGTAAAATAATAAAATGTGTCAACCCGGAATTGGGTGTTCCAAGTGTTTGTATAGTAGCTTAGACTGGCATCCGCCTCTCTCTCACTCCGCACACCTGACACGATTGAACCGTTTATTGTTTTCTTGGTCCACTGTAGTTCTTTATACTGTGGCTGTACTCTCTTTAATCATATTTCGACATTCGGAAAATCTTATTTTTATATCATAATTCATGGAAGTTAGTTTAAAGCCTTGCATTTTATCTTTATATTAGAAAAGGTTTCCAGTAAAAGCTTATTAGATCGTATATGCTGTAAGTTCGGTGAAAATTTATGTGGCTTAGTTATAGAAAACACTAGTTTACTATGACGCGACTTGGATATATTAAATATTTTTAACAATAGCCTAGACAGTTGACAGTGAGAGCGTGTGGACCATAGGATAAAATAAGTTGAAAAATCTACAAAACACGCTTTAATCACGCAAAAAAAATTATATAACTTTTTACTTTTAGTCTTGAACTCTTTAAAACAAATCATATGAGCTTAAACTTTTGGGGGTTTACTAGTAGCCACTTCCCACCTTCTGGCTCCATCATCAAATCAACTCCAAGATACCAAATTATGGTTAGGTTATCCGAACTACATATACGTACAAAGTTTCATTTCGATACGACAATGAGAAGTAGATTAAAATTGACTTCTAAGATTTTATTACATTGTTTCTTAGTTAGTTACAAGTGAAGCTAATAAAAGCGTGTTAAAAAATAAGTCAGCAGTACTATGTTAAAAGAAATAATATTATAATAATATAAAAAAGAGTAATGTTACTCAGTATTTTGTTTATGTTATTTAAATAAATCCACGAAATGCAGGTGGGTGGATTCCCTATCTGCTCTACGAAAACCGGAACTAACTACAATTTAATAGACAAGCAATTGAAAACTCTGTTACAATTTGGAAGGGCTTTGCTAAAGTGCGGCTTATATGCGACACGAGCCTGCTGAGTACCTAGCTACTATTTGCACAAAGATACTAGTAAATATAAGCATTATTATTACCTTATTAATATACCTCTGCAAAACGGTACACTAGACATATTTCAACATAAAAGAAAAGCAATTAATAATCTAATTGTAAAATTACAACGCGGTAAATTATATATAAGATATATTATATAAAAAACATATATTTGCGTACACACATACACAAACACACACAAACCTGGCGTCAGAAAACAGACCATGTATTTTTCTTTATTTTTGTTTGTTTTGTGTTATGTTATTAAAATTGCTTGTTGATATAACCGTGACATTCTGTTTTGACTTTAGTAAATATTTTGTTATTTTATATAACTATGTATTCTGTTGGGTTTCCAAATATACGAATAATTATCTCAAATTTTGTAAGCCAAATAGTTAAATTACTTTGAAGATTATAACTTTGATTAAAAGCAGTGAGTAGAGTTTTAGTTTAGTTATTACACATAAAAACGACTTAGGAAATACTACATTTTATACAACTAAACTGGCAAACAAGCGTACAGCCTGCCTGGTGGTAAGCGGTTACCGTAGTACTTGGATGCTTGTAGCACCAAAGATGTTACTAGCCTCTGCCAACCTTGAACCTCACTTTCCGAAGGAGCTGTAGAAACCCTACTAACCGCAGAAGTACATCTGAAGATTATTTGGCTGCAATCTTCTGTTGGGTAGAGGTCAGAGGCACCAGTCAGGCTGCCCCAAGTATAGAGAAATCTTCTTCGAAATTTCTCTGTGCGATACCTTCCTTAGGTACATGTTACTCGATAGCAACTTTTTTATTACGTAACAGCTAGTCTATTGTATCATAGAAGGCATTGATATACATCTGTAAAGTGATGCAACACACCAAAGACGCGATTACATGCAAGCACACTTCGCGAAAGCATAAACACAGTTTGTTCGACAATAAACGGACCAGTTTAAATTACTCGTAACAACGAGATTTGTTACTTTACATCTAAATATATCATTATACTGTATCATTTAGTCTACATACTCTAAACAATTCATCGAGTCGGCGTGTGTTTAATTCGTAAACTTTAGCACGTGTGCAAGAGGCTGTTTTTTTTTCTATAATATGATAGAAACGTCAGCATCTAATTAACATCTTCTAAAATTAAAAATACATTACGTGTTAATCTACACATATAAAGATATGTTAGATATGTTAGATACGTTTCAAAAGTACAAACATGCGTTTTTTCATTTTTTGTATACCTATCTGTCTGTCCGTTTGTTTGCCCGGACTAATCTCCAAAACGGTTGAATCGATTTTCACGGGATTTTCTTTGGCAGATACATAACTTGTCGTTGTATTATCAAAGCTAAATATTATTTCACTTTTCCTTAGGAGATCATATTCACGTGAACGAAGCCGAAGGTACGAGCCAGTGTAATAATAAAAGAAGAACTGTAGACGGATATATTTTTGTTTTTATTATTGAAAAATTGTCCAGTTATAATAAAAAACTTATTTACTGCCATGTTATATAATTTTGAAGCTGAATCCGTTCCAACTATATGCACTGAATTTAAAATAGCTCTGTCGCTTGAATATTGACTGGTTCTACTCGACTGAACTTCATTTAGAAGTCAAAGTGACTGAAGCTTCAGAATATATAATGGTGCTATTGTCTCATTATCCATAAAAATAGGGTATATTTTCTTGTTTTTTTTTCCTCTTTTAAGCGGAACATCTAATAGCTCTTTAGGACGGGAATAAAAGCGTTATGATGGGACGTCGCTACCTGCCATTCGGCCGGCGTCGTCTCAGGTCGGTTCTTTTCGACTCAGCGTGCGAACCTCTCAAAATAATATACTGAACGCTTGACTTTCTACAACACAGACTCACTACTTTACGCGTGTGTTAGTGTGTATCAGCATCGTTTCTTAAACTAACCTTATAGGTTATTCGTGAATATAAATAAGTTTAAATAAATTTAACAATAATGTTAAAGTATATCTGTATAAATAAAGGGATTTAGGTATTGCCGTTGTGCGCGTTTGACGCAAAATGTACTCGATAGATTTTGATATTTTTTTTTTTTTACTCTTTAGAAATTTGGTCCTTATAAAAACAAAAAAAATATCAGGATATCGTCAGTCGAAGAAAGTTATTATAAGTATTAAGGAATAACGATTACTTCTGCTATTTATTGCTTTACCCAATATAAGAATAGAGTGCGACGGATACAATTGCAGTTCGGACTCATTATACCACAGACCTAGTATTACGCATTATACATATGTAAAATTGACGAAAAGATTTTTTCGTATTCCCCTGTTTCCTCTATCAAAATGACCATATTTTAATTTTAAAAAATCAAGATTATTATAAGGACTTTCGCTATGCCCATATGCTTTTCTTTTATTTCTATATTCGTCAAATTTGTTTGTTAGAAGTAACTGGATAATTTAAGTAATTTAAAAGGCTCATGTATAATTTATTTATAGAAAAAAAATCAAAATCATAGGAACATGGCAGGATATAGCAATGTATGGTATAAAAATGTTTGTTCTAGTGCTATTATCCAGGGATAAAAAAGGGGAATACGTTTTATCAGCAAAACGTCGCCCGCATATCTTCTTAGAGAATTTCTTTACTTCGAAATCATAGACAGATACTTCAATTTTATTTATTTGTATACCTATAACACATATTATATTCTTTGAAAGAGAATATTGTTGGTAACTCTAACTATATTTCTAAAATAAAAGTAGCTTAAGTTATGCCTTATAATATCAGCTATCTGCCAGTGAAAGTCCCGTCAATATCGGTCAAACCGTTTCGGAGATTACCCGGAGCAAACAAACAGACAGACAAAAATTTAAAAATTGGTTTTTGATATAATTACCGTTTCTACGTTCATATGCATTTAGTAAAAACGTGTTATTTTGATATTACAAACAGACACTTCAGTTTTATTATTTGTATAGATTTTTGTTTTATCGAGACGATAATGTGAACTACATTTCATATCTATGTTAAGATCCGATAGGTGGAGTTGTGGTCAACCATCTTTCGGAAAGAGCAGAATAACGTCTGTCGTGTTGTTGGTTATAAAGAGGTAAATTTGTTAGTGTGAATGAGATACTTTCCGGAACTATTGATCCTTTTTTTAAATATCTAGTATAATATATAAATAATCACGCTTTGTTCATACTATATACTATATTTAATCCAAACTAAATCGAATACCATTTTTATCGGAATAGCAAATTAAAGTGTAAACTCGAATCGATTTTAAATAAATTCGTGTAGGCGAACCTTTGAGTAGCTCAGATATCGCGAGCAGAACATCGTTCGCGATCAGCAAATTTTTAAATATTTTCAAGACTGCTGAATTATCAAATCCAACCTGCCTAAAGCTTTCTAACACTGCAAAATTGTTACAGTTTACTGACAATGAGAAAATTCAACTCTATCTATAATACGGAACCATCTATACTAATAATAAACCTACTTATATGGTGTATTTACACATAATATATGCAATTATATATTTCATTGTTTCTAGCCTAGTGTGCTTAAAGGCCTTTTTGACACTCTCATCGGCTGTTTTTTGTGCTGCATTGGGAAATTATTTTTTTAAGAATTTACTTTAAAAGTGGGGGAAATTTTGCTTAGAGGTTGAACGGTTTTATATCATAAACTAGATGTACCCGCGACCCTGTCAGCATTTTATTACGTACCTATATGAAAATCAGTAATTAAAAAGTCAAAAAAATGTAGTTGTAATAAATTAAATATCGGTGAATTAATCGTGCCTAGTTCTTTGTGAATGGTGGTACTCACGGGTAGTATACAGCCTTGCCTCATACTATGTAAATGTCTCTGACTCCCTATCCGTAGCACGAAACATAAAGTCTATAGTAGGATTATAGAAGATTATAGAACTATCTATTAGTGCATTAGTGATTAGCGGGATATTATAGCCGACAAAAAACTATATATTTATTATCAGCGTTTTATGTTGTTATTCAAATAATTGTATGCTCCGTGCGACGTACCAACGTTACACGTCACTTTTAAGTTATCCATTGTTGTCCGCAGTTTTGGTTATCGAGATGACATATTGTCGCTTTCCCATAGACTAAATATGGTGGGTAAGTGTAAAATATATTTTTATACTATTAAGATGGCAAACAAGCATACGGCCCGCCTAATGGTAAGCGGCTGCTGTAGCCTATGGATGCTTATAATACCATAGATATCAACTAGCGTGCTGCCGACCTTAAACCCTCTACCCCAAGGCGCTCTAGAAGCCCTACTCACCGCAGGAATGGAACACAAGGTTATTTGGCTTCGGTCTTCTGTAGGGTGTAGAAAATAAGTAGAGGGAAATCTCCAAAGGAATTTATCTGTGCCTTACCACTCTTTGTTTTAAGTTATGTCTAAACTTGTACAATGTAACAATGTAGAAATTAGTATCTCTCTATTCTATTTTGCAAACGGTTCTCCAGTAAGCCGTTTAACGCAATCACTAGTGTTTTTATTATAAATTATATTATTAAGATCCCACTGCTGGGAGTAGTTACAAATAAGTCCGCTCCTCTACTGCCGTTTGTCAGTAACTCAGTAAACGACATATATAAAAAATTTGAAGAAACGAAGGCGAGGCGATATCAGCTCTTAGTTTAAAAGTTAGAATACTTAGAAACTTTTGAATTCATGAATTTTTAACGACCTTATTCAGGTCGGGTATAAATAAATCGTAACTAAGAATAGATGGAAACACTTTGAAAGCCTTTTAGGGTAATATTTTTTATGAAGGTGATTGTTAGCACCTGGTTTGCGAATTTAGATTTATTTTTGTCTTATATATTTTTTATATCGGAAAAGGAGATTACGTGTATAAATCTTCATGTTCTTTTTTGATTTGTCGCGTTTCGGATTCAATCACTGTATATCCTGGTGCTAAGAGTATTGCAGGTCGGCATGACAGTGATCCCAGTCACTTACCCGTGCTAATCACAATTTTTGTTTGAATGCCTAATGTCGAAAACGAATTCAAAGCATTCGATTAGGGGTCCCAACGAAAAACCAATGAGTCATCTGTGATCTAACCCCACTCAGTATATTATGATAATAATTTGAATTTAGACTACTCTTAACGAGATCATTTGTTATTATAATAGCGATATTTCCAAAGCACTATTTCTATTTAAAATGATCATTTAAACGCAATCCCCAAGTTTGTTCTGGAATTTTCCATCTCAATTATTCCATTTAATAAATATATGCACTCCATAGAAGTATTTTGTGACTTCATTGTTAAAGGTTAGTTATATATAACGTTGTGACGCTCGGTTAACTTTTAAATACAAGGATTATAACGCTAAAATTACTTAAAGGGTATAATTTTCAAAGAAAGTATTTTTAGAAGCACCGGTGTTATAATTTTATTTTTAAATACCACGTTTTTATTTTTATTGCCAGTCACTTAGCCATACTGGCTAAGTGACTGATGGTAAGTACAGCATAATCCAAAAGTATCGGCGTTTACTGAGAGATCAGTTATCTATAAGTGGTCGTCGTTGTTACGCCGACCTGAAACGCGACAAAAGAAAAGATGGCTACTGTTAAGTTTTTACCGCTATATGTCTGGTGACCGTGACCAAAACGGGTACAGATACCTACCCTACCAATTACAATAGAAATACTGCCACAAAGTCAAGCAATTTATTAGTTAAATTTTCAGCCAAATCCAATTTGGAAAAACCTACAGAAAATAGCAGTCAAATAACCTCGTGTTATGTTCCTGCTGTGAGTTTTTGAGCCCAGGGCTCATTGGGGTAAAAGGTCCAAGGTCGGCAACGCGGTTGCGTTACCTCGCAATCACATTATAAATTTTGGCAAAAGTACGAAACTAATTACTAAGTGTATGTGAAAAGTTTTTAAATGAATTTCGCGTGTTTTGATGAATTACCTACACATTTTTTAATACAATCAGCGAGCTTAAATTAAAAAACTAACAAGTATAAATATTTATAATAAATTAATTATTTCATTAGATTTTTAAATTTCATATGTGGGTACATCTATTTTTGTTATTCATAACTAGTCACAAATATTCGTATGAAATTTGTTAAAAAAATGGATTTGCTTTTTCAAGAAACAAATATTTACTGAATAAAAAACCTTTATAACTGACTTCAAAAAAGAATTTCTCAATTATATTTATATATTTATGGATGTTCAGGCATAAATTCTTTGTTTATAAACCGTTTTAGGTGATTATTTTTTGAAGTGAAAACTTTCTTTAGCCGCGTTGAGCACTTTTGGTAGGGGAAAATCTTATGGGTTCGTTTATTGTGAGTAACCTCAGCGGTGTACGAACCAGTTAAGTGTAATATAATATCTATTCGTCAATCGAATTAAAAAAAAACATACAAAAAATAAATGGTTGGGACTAACACTATACAAAAAAAAGATGATTTACTGAAAGTTGAAATTGTCAAAAATAATCGTATTTCACTGATTACATTGCGTGAAAAGCAAGCTCACCAAGCTTGGACAAAACAAGTTTATCAAAATTAGTTACAGAAAAAAGAACTTTCTATTAATTACAATGTCGGCTCTCCATTTAAAGGGTTAAGCAAATTTTTCGAAATTCCATTAATGTATAAAATGTAATCGCTTCATTCATATCATGAACCAAAAGGATTGTGGATTAAGTAGAAAATATTATTTCCGCCAAGCTGCTGTGGTCTTAAAAGCATTTCGCAGTATTGTTTTCCGGCAAATACTTAAGACCGCTCTCAAGGGGCCTTACTAAAACTACATCAACTGTGAACTCTGTTAACTGTAGTGGGTTTTATTTCACAGTGAATAACGTTTGATCACCTTAATGGTTAATGGCACGTTATTTTTCTTAAAAATCTTAAAGAAAAAGTTTTTTTTAAGATACGAATTTGACAAAAAGTATGTATTAAAGAGATTTACAAGGACAGAAGAGGGCGGTTCTTTATCCTTTCTACCTACCCCTGCAGGATAACTGGGTGATGTTATATAGAATTTATTATTATAATCAATTTCAAAAATAGCTCTATTACAATTCTGGAAACTTCGTATAAGTCGGGAGAGTTTGTATGATACAGCGAAATAATCTCAGTCATTATTATTTTTTTACCGTTGTAGGTTTGGCGTAGTGGCCACAATCTCATCTGATTTTAAGTGAAGATGTGGCTCAAGATGATAACACGCTAAACCTAGTGGACGACTGGCTCTCAAAAGCAGCTGCCGGAACACAGCTACTGGTGCTTGGCGACAGATTTTCAACTTGAGGGTGGTAACTAGCCAAGCGAACATTAGAAAATGCCCTACCACCAAGTTATGCTTTCCTCGCTATGTTTTACTTCAAAGCTCGTTGCACGGATTCGAACTCACGTCAATCGACGCGAAGTCGTGCACGCTACCACTGAGCCTTCATCGCTTCATGTTTTCCTTCACAGAAAGTTCAGGCTCATTGCAGGGATTCAAACTCACGTCGATCGAAGCGAAGTCGTACACTCTACCACTGAGCCATCATCGCTTCTAAATTTTTATAAGTTATATTAGAATTAAATATCATGCTAATATGTATTAGATAGCTTTTATATTGACGATGGTTATAGGTTATATAACTTAATGCTAGAGCCTATAATCATTGCATTATGGTTACTACTCCTAGTATCTATAAATATCAACTAACTTGATAAGCTACAAGCAAGTACGCAAAGCAGGAACCAACACAATATGAAACAGTTCTGTATAATACAAATATAACGCAGGTGAAACCACGAAGCACAATTAGTATTTATAAACAAAGAAGCTATGACAGCATTACATGTTTCATTATGCAGAAATCTATCGAATCTTTGATTCACAAATAATGTATTCTGACTTACTCGTTATGTACACAGAATTTTGTTTTACAAATTATATGGATAGTTGTTAAATAGTTCATCACACTTAGAAATCATCACCAACATATTATTTCATTTCATTAAAATAACTGCGTCCTCAAATAACCTTTAAGTGAAGTACAGACGAAGAAAACAGAGCACTCTTCATCAACAGTCACCCAGCCGTTGTCATTTTATTATCGAAATTCACTAAGTAGTTGGAAATAAAGTGTCTATCCTGAAACTTGACGACTCAAAGTATACCTCAGTGACTGGGTCTCTGCCATTTGTGTGTTTGCCGCAATCGTGTCGGACTCAAATGGACCACTACCCAGTAACTACCGACACTAATAAACAAGAAAGAATTAAAATAAAGAAAGTCTTCTAGCAGGTGTCTTTTACGAACGCAATGAACATGAAATATGTTTACTGTTGATTTAAATTATATGTAATGGTACAATATTATGTACTAAAATCTTCTCTTCTCTATAGTACTCAAAGGAAACCAAGCAATATTTCCAATACAAATATATAGGTAAAGCTTAAGTTATATTGTAAAAATACCACATATAAATATAAAAATATATAAACAATAAATAAATAAAAATACATAATCAAAAAACATATATTTAAATATCACATATTATGAAATGCATTGAGAGGATTACTTTTAAATAAAAATAAAATGTATCCCAACAGGAATTAAAGCGAAAGGGTCGCTATTAATCCCTCAATAAACATACGGGTTAAATGCCAAACGTGCCGCCAAGGAGCAATATACTCGCAATATGTAGCAAAGGCTTGAAAATATATCCTTCCTGTATATTTTGTTGGGGTTTATGCGATAGTTGCCGAGTATCATGCAGTGAATGAAGGCAGGAAACTGTAACATTTTATATATTAAAAAATAGAAGTGGTAGATAAATTAAAATTGACACTATTTGGAAATATTGGCGAGGGCGAGTTCTATAATGCGTTATAAATTGTGACTTAGTTTTAATGTGTCTGGTCAAATACTTTTAAAGTAAATGATTAATGTTGTTGTAACCTTTATCAATAATTTTTATTTTAAGAACAAAACTTAGTAATATGCACTCAAGTGAATCCATTGATATAGTCCTAAGTTTTTACTATATACTAGCATTAGAGGTATGCGAGTTAACCTATTGTCAAAATGCTTGCAATAATTGTGCTACCACAAATAGCGAAAACATAAGCAGAGGCGGCTTAACGTGTGGACTTTGAAGTTTGAAACAGGCTGTCTACAAGAAGAGCTCTTGCAAAATATATAAAATATGGTAGGTTCTTTAGATTATTGAATGGAGATGCCTCGAATTTATATCTATAATGTTTCAAAAACCGGACCTTCCAGGAGTCATTAAATAAATTGTTGACCTTAATCACTTGGTATAACGTCAAAAATAGATTGATGGTGGTGGTTATGCTCCTGACCGTTTTCGCCTGCACCAACTGTTTGAACTCCAACGTCCACGTGCTCTCAAATCGTTAATGTAACCAATATTTTTTCAGAAGACGAACATGTACAAACTCCTATTGTCTTAAGAGTAATTTATTTTAGCGGGTGACTGGACTTTCAATTCATCGCGTCAAGTACAATACGTCGATTGTCTTCAAAGGTTCTCATATAATAGATTAAAGAGCTAAAGTCCTCTGTGAATGACTCGAGCTCTGTACAGACCTGAAGTATCTGGAGTTGTATTAAGACACCTTAATAATAAAAGTAGATACCTCGTTTTGTTTCCAAAAAAGAGTGAATAGCAAAAACGTGCAAACACATTTACCGAATACTAAGTTTGTACTAGATGGTACGCCGTAAAATAAATTCCGGGAATACGTAAAAATCTTGCTTGAACTATAACGGCAGTATAAGAAAAAACAAGGGTCAAACGGACCGACTAAACTCAATCGTTGAACCCCGAAATACCTACATATCGGAAAATATTTAGGTTTATATTCTACAGAGAAATTTCTGAATGAGAGAAAAAAGTTTTAACCAAAACATCAGAATCCCATACCGCAGAGATTTCAGAACCGTTGTTGTCAGCAATAACATTTTCGTAGGCGAAATTAAATGAAAATATTCTAGCGTTTGCAAAGAATACAGATACGTTAGTCTGCTGGCAATTTATATTAAAGTACTTTTCTTGTATTTTTAGTTACATTTCATACATAATATAATTATATATGATTTATATAAAAGATTTTTTCTAACAGTACGAAACGAACATCCGTATATTTAAATATTCATTAATTTTGAAAAGGAATGCATGGGTTTGGTTTGTACACAAATACTGAGATATATAGTTTTGTATTTTTCCCACTACATTAAAGGAAGAAAAAACACTTCTCGAGAGTTCAGGATACCCTAAGATAAATCCATAATTTCCAATAATTAATACTTCCTGTGCAACAATTTTATGCACACATTTACTTATTGCGAGCTTATTCTTAAATATAGTACACATCCAGTACAGAAAAGAAAAGCGGCAGCCATTGACACATGAAGACTTATCGACAAAGTCACCATTACTGTAGTACTTGATAATACCATTTTTGCCAAATTGTTATGTATTTATCTTTCTGAGCCTAATCCAGAATCCCTAAATTTAGTTTTTTTAAATACAAGTTCCTGATATAATATGTGGTCTTAGGGTGGCGACTTTTTAATTGTTCACCTATGCAAAAACCTCTGAATCCCCCTGCCTCTTTTTTTCACTCAGTAAATCATTTTGTAAATTTTGTATTTCTTCATTTTCGCCTAGGTCCCTAAAACCCGTGATACGGTAAACTAATACGGTTAAAAACAGTGGTAAATACTCCGTCGAAATGCGATAACCCGCTTAGCGACATGTATGAGATGTGCAAGACAATTACTATCAACTAGTGATAGTGAATGAGCTTCTCTATCAAGCTTGTGTCATGAAAGCAGGTAACACATGAATCTCTCCGCAGAACAAAGGTTAAATGAGAAATATTAGAGTAGTACGTCGCATCTGCTCGGAACTTATTTGATGCAAAATTTCATACTTTAATACAGATTTAAAAAATTCTTATTACATCTATTTATCTGTGTTAAATGCGACTGATAATTGAGAATATCATAAGTAGGAGTGATTTCCACTAGTAAGCTTTATTATTTCATAAGTAATACATACATTTTTTGAATACGCTTGTTTCTCCTTGTTAGGACTCAGTATTTAACCAAGACATACTAGAAAGGTCTTCATGCTGCATAGGAATTAGCTAGAAGTCTTAGTGAGAGCACTTACTAGATATGTTGTTTGAATAAACATATGTTTAAGATCGTTGTTGAAGGTGTAGGAGCACTAATACGCATGCCGACATCGGTTACCACGTCAACTGAGTTGTTGATTTATTGACATTCATATACTCACAGATTTGAGTCTTAAATCTATGCATTTATTGTGAATAATATGAATTACACAGTTTTGCTACAAGAAAATTCGTTCATTGTGTTGCCCCACATGTGGTGACCCGACGTGATGACGTGAACGAATACACATTCGCATTACAAGGTACAGGCCTACAAAGGTACAAAACATTGCAGATTTTGTGAAAGTGCGAAAGCACCTTTTGTATGAGTGTGGTCCACTGAGACTCTAACGTAGCCAGATTCTAGGTAAACATGTGCATTACTTTAACGCTATAAGGACTTTGTGGTGAGCTTTAGTAGAGTGGAGCGATCACAAATGATCTTATTGGTAAAAATGATACAGGACTGCATAAGCCTACAAAGCCCCAATTTGAAATAAATAAATAATACCATGTAACGTTTACTTAAATGTGGTTTCTTACAGACTTATCTATCTAAACGGTTAGTTATTTTATTATAAATATTATTGGTATTTAAATTACTAGCCGTAAGATGACTATTTCGATTCCTTTTGTTATCTGGCGAATTAATTTCGATTAGAATTTTAATAGGTGGAGAAACTCTGAGCATAACTCTTTGTACAAATCACTAAGTAATCTTTGAATTGTGGGCTAATCGCTGCATTACAACCCATCTTACTAGTAACAAATTGATTATGCAGAAAAAAGTTTACATCACCAATTGCATATTCATTATTAAAAATATCAGAACGGTTTTGTATTTAATTGAGAATTTTTTTTTTAATTTTTGCCTACCTTTTTTATGTTTCATACAATCTTTCCCAATAGACATCATATATCTGCCACCCATCGCGCATAGATAACTTTATTACAATACACATTACGTCAAATCTGCTATAAATGCAAAAAGCAAGCATATTAAACAAGTATTAAATAATACCAATAAAAATTAAACACACCCCGTTACAACTTACCTATTCATTGAGACTATTCCAATGAAAACAAACACGTTACCTCAACAGCAAGTTATTGAGGAGTTGGGCAGATTCCAAATCATGCTGCAGCATCAGGTTAACATTACCAATTATCTTCTATCATCATTGAAATAACAGCATACCAAATTTAAATTCAATCAGACTTGTGGAAGATGCTCACATCCATTCATCAATAAGAAAAGATCTGATAATTTTCAAACGATACAACAGATTTCCTTAAATTATGGCCAAGAACACTCTCGATCAAGTCACGATATCAAAATCGATTTATGCCTTTGGGAGCTAAGTTGAGGCAGAGGCACACACAACTCTGTTGGCATTGGGGGTTATAAAAAAAAGCGATATAACCTAGCTACTTAAATTTCTTTCAATTTATTCTATTAAACAAACCCTTAATTTTAAATAGATACTTTTCTATGTAGTAGTGTTTTGTAAGCTACACTCATTGATTCAACTTTTATTAAAAGGTGACTTCGCAAAAGCAATTTCGTATTTTTGCAATTTTAAGAGACAATTTTTTACGTGTTATTAGGTTATGTTTCACAAAATATGTCACGTGTTTATAATGTTATGTTCTATTAAATATTTTTTCATATTATTTTACACATACTTATTTCGGTTTAATTCTGAAGTTACCCACTTATGATGCTAGAAGAATTTTAATTTTTTTTGTTTAAGTTGATGAAGTCATTAATATTCATTAAAATCTGATGAATCCTTTTGAAATTATCAAAAAAGAACAATAAAAAAACTTATGCTAAATTAATCCAATATTATTCTGCGACTCTTTAAATCACTTTAATAAAAAATATTATTGTCTTCCTTCGACCGACTTATTGAAAAGAAAATTAGAATCGCCAGTAAATCAAATTAGAATTATAAATGTTAGTCAGAGAAAGCCCTTCTAGAATGGTCCTTTAATTATAACCCCGCATCTGGTACCAAAAAAATTATTCTCATCACAAAAGGAAAATGGCTCTCGTTTCACAGAGACAGCCAATGGCTTTGTAATCAGAGGCGGGTCACGGCATTAGATATTTTGTAACCTCATGTCCCAGGTGAATGAGAGCGAGTAAGCTGAAGCTATATATAACAAGCCACACGACGTCATGTTATGAATCAATTTCAACTTTAAACTAACTTTTTTCTTTTGATTTCTATGAATCGCACAATAAAGTTGAATTTTCGGCGAAAGAAAACAACGTTATGAACCTATAGCATGGCTTTTATAATCCTCGCCAGGTTTTGTTTTATTTTTGCGTACTGTCTATACTGTTAGTCTTAAGGGCCCTGGAGCCATTAGAGGCTTCGACAGCTTCATCAGGCTTGTCCCCGCCAAGCTTTCAACCACAATCAACGTGAAAATCTATCTCCACTTATCAGTGTGCTGGCAGCTGCATTTGACATCCCTTCCCGTTTATAAGCGTCATGATATCATGCTTAAATACGTCGTCATGTAACATGAAAAAAACTATTTGATTTGATGGCGTTACTTTCGAGAAACATATGGTAAATTACATCCGGGTGGAAGTAGCAAAAGATTTTTTGAATGAATTATGAAAGAAACCATAATACAACGTCTTAAAAGACAACCAATCTGCTTAATTGAAATCCCTTGTTAATATAATAATAGGCATCATCTCAAAGCATAAACGAAATAGGTTCCCATTTCAAAAGCAGAGAATGGCTTTGTTATACTACTCGTAGTAGAGCCTTCTAAAAAGAGTGTTGTCATATTGATGAGACATTTTCTTGACAGTTTAAAACCGGTTTGGCCGATTTATTATTAGGGTCTGTTGTCTGTTTTATTAGTAAATTTATGAAAATAATTTAACTTCATTTTGTTTTACGAGTTTGTCTGATTTGCTTTTGTTTTTAGAACTGGTCGCTAAAATATTTACACGATCCTTGATGGTAAATGTAAATCACAATCAGCATCTGGGGCCATCGGCTTGTGAAGCCACGGTCGGACTACGAATAACATGACAATAGTCTATTCATAGGTCAATTATGGAACTCTGATGTGGTTGTCCACAAATACCTTATCATAAAACAAATGTATCATCATCACATATGTATCATCATATCATCATAATGTGTATCATCATTTCTTCATTACAAAAATCAACCAAATTATCAGAAATTGTAGTTTAATGTCGGTCAATGTCAACGGATCTTCTCTTGACAGTCGTAGCTGGTTATAAATTTTGTTGTATTTATGTTATATTAGATTATTCAAAGTCACATTACTTGAGGTATTAAAATACTCAAACTTTACATATAAATTAAATGAAAGCGTGTGCTCTAAACTTGTAAAAGTCATTGCTACTAAGAAGTTACATTTAAGTTTGAACGGTATCGGCTGTCGATATTGGAAATAAGCCTCTTGGGTCAAGCGTCGGACTAAACTTGTCGCATCGAGGACTTGTGCTACTCAGGCTGTATTAGTTAGTAATCGGCTAAAAACTTTACCGATCAACTTGCGGGAACTTGAATAAAGTATTCTGTTGAGGGGCCAACAAGTTACAGGATATGTTTGACTTCCAGTTTTAGGTTTTTTTTTATGAACATATTTCGTGATAATTGGGTCCAATAACGCTCTAAGACAGTGACGACAACTAAGAGGCTTTTTTTTTCAGATTGACATTTAATAACTGTTTTTTCTTATGTCTTGTGATAATGTAATTGAAAATGTAGCTACCGGAATACACGGAGTACTTCTTTTTTATATTCTAAAATATTAGAGGCTTTTATAAAATTCGCATATTCGTAACATAATCCTAGTATCTTCACATCGTAACATATCTCTGTTGACCGCGATCTTGTGATTGCCGCTTTCTTGTCTTCAGTTTTCGCCCTTAGTGCTGCAATTATATTTATCTTATTTCCGAGATCGTCACTAGGCTGTTCACTCCAATGAAGGAGAATCAGACTGGTGTGTCCTAGAAGCTGGTGTTCCCTAAGGCGGCATTATATCTCTATAATGATTTTTTTCATTTTTATAAATTAATTTAACCCATTTTACTATCCCCTCCACCTCTACGCTGACCACCTGCAATAGTATCTGCATTCCGAAATAAAGAATATACCAGCTATAATTAATAATTTAAACAAGGAACTTTCAAGTTTAATTTCCTGTCTGAATCTTACGGGATTAATATAAATCCTATAAAGGCCAATCTATTATAATTAGTAGTTTAAAAAAGCTTAATAAACTGATTTTAATTCTTTGATTCCTCTTTAATATTGTAAATGTACTATTCCCTACTCAACTACGGTGAAAAATTTTTCTACCATCTTCGATACTAAATTAACCTGGGCAGACCTAGTCATAGAAGTTAGTAGACATTATATGCTGCCCTTCATTCTTTTATGCATTTAAAAACATTCTTCTTATTGATACAAAGATTTCTCTATTCATCTTTTGAATTATAAGATCAGAAGATCTCTTAAATAAACTTGATTGTCTACCCAATAACTGTATACGTTTCATCTTCCGTCTTCAGAAGTATGATCATGTATCTGAATACTGAACCAGGTTGAAATGCCATCTATTCGTCAACGCAGGGATGTAAGAATATATTTTCTTCTTTTCTCCATACTTAATAATTCCAAAGCGCCTAAATATTAAAAAACTCTATTTCATTCTCTCGCGGATACGTCCAATAGACAACTAAGATCTTTTGATTGTTTAATTCTCAGTATACCAAGTCATCATACTAATTTTCACGACAGATCTTTCACTGTAACAGCAGCACTACTGTGAAATTCGCTTCTTATAATCATTTAGCTATCTCCCAGGATGCGTTCAAGAATTCGCTAAGATACTACTTGAAGCAGTTGAATATCTGCTAGATTTTGTTTACTAACTTTTACCTTAACGTTATTAACCTTTCTCTTGCTCCCCTGAAGAATTGGTAGATAATGCTCTTTAGCATTAAATAATCCAATTGTACCCTTAGTGCAATAAGGAATTAAATAAATAAATATTGTTGTAGCGAAAACTTCTATTGGCACCTTCCACCTTTGGACGATTTTGGATGGGTAAAATTTTATGAGTTCGCGTCACTGACACCGACAAACTAATATTAACAGTATATCTGTAGTTATAATTACGACTTTTTATGCTTGGCAGGTAGATATGAAAACCAGTATGACGGTAAAGATTTTAACTTACAAATTAAGAAATTTTAATAATTACACTACAATTAAACTTAATATCCAAAAAGCACTGTTATTTCCATAGAATTTATAAGTTACTTATTGTTTCATGGTTATTGTATAGTTTTAAGTCTTCACTTCTTTCAGCAGTCCTCAATTATTGTGTATTTTTCTTAGTTCTAATGCTAATTAATCCCTGAGGTCTCAACGTGTCATGAAGAGGCATCTTCTATGTCCATAAAAAATTCATGCAAATATCTTCATATTTTGAATTGTTATTTATTATATGTAAAAGAAAATATTTTTCCAATATGTCATTCCTGATAACAATCTATTAAAAGGACTAAAATAACACTATTACGGAGCTAGCAAATACGTTGGCGAATTTGCGATACAGTATGTACGCTCATGAATAGCGGGTTTTATCCCATGTCGATGCCGTAATGAGAATATTGGAAATTGCCTTTAGAAACGACGCTTAATCACTATTACATACAAATTACACTTTCAACCATCTTGATAGTTTTCAATGCTTATATATAAGTTATATATAATCTTTGCAGAATCAAAGACGTATTTTATTTTATTACGATAAGCAATTATGCAAGTAAAATTCGTATAACCTGTTCAGCGTACAAAGTAGTTTCGCTCTTAAGTGCATGTAAGATTGAAGATAGTTTTCACCTTAAGGATGGTATTATTACCATAACACAATTTCAGCAAAAAAAAAAATGCTACAACCATACTACGGTTTCTTCGTGATGTTTTCCTTCAACAAAGGGTTGACATATATTGTTGGTTTGTTTCTACACTAAGCCTGAAATAAATAGTAGTCATGAAAAAATTAAAACTGTGACCATTTTGTGTAGCTAACGAAGGGCCTCATAAGGAAGGTCACTCAAAGGTCTATAGAGAGGGGATATGTTCGAAGTTTCTCTACTCAGAAATGAGGAGATCCGTACAGGAACCAAAATCACAAACGTAAACCTCAGAATTGCTAGACTAAGTGGTAGTGAATGGAGTACATTACTCGTAGAATGAATGACCGATAGGCCTGTAAAGTTCTCAGAATGTTGAATATGTATCCCAAAATGTAGCGTAAGCAAACCCGACGCAATGTGAACCAAAAACCGGATGAAAGTTACGGGAACCTGCTGGATGCAAGTAGCACAGCACTTGTCGTTGTGGCGATCTTTGGGGGAGACCTTAAAGTCCAGGAGTGGATATCTTTCAGCTGAATTAATGTGTTGATAAAAATAACACGTATCCTATCCCTTGTACGTAGCCTATAACTGTAACTAAATTTCTTGCCTCTTCACGAAAAAAAATCCAGTTTGCGAAACTAAAGATAAATTTAGAACTAAATTACTCTAAAAATAGAAAGACTGTTGACGGTTCACATTCAACACAGGTTAATAAGGTCAAACGCAGACTGACACTGCAAACAATCGTTAGTGGGAATCTAGACTGGTGATATCAAACCGGACGTATACACGCAAACACATAAGTTACTCCATATATTTATTGTTTGAACATATCAGTTCGCAATATGTGGTTCGATAGCTCAGTTGAAAATTGAACATATAAAATTATTATGGCGTGTGCACGGTTTCACTCATATTGGGTTATTTCGAGTCGGATCCTGGCTTCCCGGACACGACTTCTCTCCAGAGTTGATGTTGGTAGCACATGGTCAGTCTGTAGCAGTTTTTCAATTGTTTTTTTATTTGGCTGCGCGAGCAATCTGTTTGTCGTAATGGTTAAACGACTTTTCTAAGACTCGCCAAATGGTGCTTGGTGCGTGGCGTACCAGGGTGAGCCCGTGTTACCAATATTAAAACCCAACAACGATTTTTGCTTCGTATTTGCAACCCTATTATTCACTGTTATGTAACGAAATTAACATTAGATAGAAATCACATATGAAACTTTAACACACCCATATGTAATATATAAAACCAATAACACCCCTTAGGGGTTGTGAAGCCAGTGAAAATCACTCGAGAAGCTATATTGATGTTGAATGAATTTGAATCTTATTTATATAAAGTTCAAGTAAATATCACATTGTTCACTTTCAGATTTCCTTCAACAATAACAACGTAGCGAATCTGAAATTTATATGTTTCATTGTTAACTTTAGTTTGAATTATATTTGTGGTAATAATACCAGAATATTTTTACACTGAGATGTTAATTTTATTTTCGTTTGCTAGATACATTAGTAAATGTGGACGGTTTATGTGATTTCTGTTCTATTATTTTATGCATCTTAAACTATTTAACTTGACTAGAGTTGTCACCCGTATATTATTTTAAAAAGGTGAGTTTTTGTACACAATGAGTTTTAAACAGGCCGAGTTTGAAACATAAATACGTACTATATTGCAAGTAGGCCGACCACTAGGGGTCCATGTGGACTTTATTAAACTTACAGTTATGTAATCCTAAAAAGATTTTGGTAAATGTTTATTCTTCCCCAAAAATTATTCAAATTACCAAAGATTAGATTACATATACATGACGAAAATCCTGGCAACAAATCAAGTTGTATACGAGTAAATTTAAATTAAATATCGAAAAAATACTTTCTATTCTAGACACAAACCTTCATCTTCTTGGTTCTATTGTTTGATTCTTAATATTTTAGTAGAAAATATTGAATTAATTATATTTTCCTACAAAGTAAAGAGATGTTTTAAAACAACTTTCAGAATATTATCTAAAGCAATTACTCGTGTATCGCCTGAAACCATATCGACCAGTAAACGTAGTTAGGAACTAATAAGTGACGCGGCAAGTACCGCAATCTAGTTATATGCAATAGATTGAATTACTTTGTCGCGATCTCCACTATCGTGCTTATGTACGAAAATAAACAGCTTTTTACTAAATTTAGTAACATTTTCACATCAATTTATACCCACTTCTACTTTAAAATGTCTAAGCAATTTACCTAAGACATTAAATCAGTTCGATATTACATTACATTTAAAATACAATTGAACATATCTAATTAAACTGTACTACAACAAATTAATTTAACAGAGAGAGTTTTGTAATTAATCCGCAAGATAACAGTATGTTTGAAAATTAAAATTAATGATTTAATAAGGTTGGTATACCTATTGATAAAAAGCTTAAAACAACACAAATTTGGAAAAAATAATCGTCAATTTATTTAATGTTACCTTGGGAACGTTAAGAATTTCGGTCTGTTAGTAAACTGAAAGTCAATCAGAAAACGTGACGTCATCGTTCAATGAATGTACTCAGTTAGGTGCTATTTTATAGGTTACCTTGTGAAAACTTGTAAGGCTCAGGTTCGGCCGTGCATGGAATATTGTTCGCATCTCTGGGTTAGTTACGCCCAATATCTTCTCTATGCCCTGAACAGTTGTAGCGACGGGCTACCAGCATAGTGAATTATATAGACGTCACTAAATATTTAGAACCGCTTAAGATGAAAAAGGACATTGCCTCGCTTGAATGTTCTGAGGAATTGTTTGACCTTATCCTATCATCTATCTTCCATTACAGAACCACGTGGTCTTATATACGGAGCCAAAGTTCCATGGTAACGCACATCATGGCACGAACAGAGAAGTTCGCTATGTTTTACTTTTGTCCATACCATGCAGATATGGAATAGTCTTCCAGCCAACGTGTTCCCTCATGTAAAGAAGGATTTCAGTAGGCCGACATTACATCGACGACCGCCGATTATATTTGTGTCACCGACGGTCACCGTTTTTCTGGACTGCACCGTACTTATAATAAGGCAATGTACACTCATTTTGCCAGGCTAAAAGAAAAAAGTGAATCTAAAATTATTACTGTGTGGATAAAAAAATGAAATTATATATTTATATCATTATTCATAATTTCATTACAAAAATTCTAATAACATCAACTTTGTACATAATACTTTTACATTAAATTTATTTACTGAACGATGATATTACATGAACATAATATCGCGTTTTTGTAACATACACTTTTTACCAATTAAAAAATATTTTTATGTTACTTTTAAAGGCGTCATTATGAATAAATATTAATTTACAAGCTAGATGTAATGATGGCTCAGTGTAGCGTGTAAAAACACCACGTCGATTAACGTGAGTTCATATCTCTGCAATGAGCATGAGCTTTCTATGAAGGAAAACATCGTGATGAAACCATATCATGGTGATAGGGTATTTTCTAATGCCCGTTTGGTTAGTTACCACTCTCAAGTTGAAATACTGTTGCCAAGCACCAATAGGTGTGTTCCGGCAGCTGCACTTCAGAGCCAGTCTTCCACTAAGTTTAGCGTTTACCATCTTGGGCCACATCGTCACTTAACATCAGGTGACATTGTGGCCTCTAAGCCAAACCTATAACGATAAAAAAATACGTACCTATTTAAAAAATAATAATTTGCGCTTCGGTATAATAGACAATATATTTTAATTGTATGCTTTATGAAATGATTTATTTTAATATAGAAACGATAATTAGATCAATTGGATCACAGAGTTCAATAAAAATAAATCGAAATTTATTTTACCACGAACTATATTTTATGCTAAGATTTACAAGATTAATTTACAAAACTGAACTAACAAATTACGAAAGCTTTGGAATATATTAAGTACTAAACTATGTTATGTAAATCAAGTGAGTTGAGATTAATAGTGTATGGATTAAAGAGAATAATTAATTTATGAAATGCCTATATAACAGCCACCGAACACTTGGTATTAACCAGTTTACATTTAAAAAAGTAACCAACTAAAGAGGTAATGTGGTCGTCAAGAGATTTGAAGAATACGTGTTACAAAAAAGTATTTCCGTTGCTCTCTGCCCGTATAACCGAGTTAAGAGCGAGAGAGTCAACTGCAACTCAGAATAATTATACATATGTAAAACAGACCTAACCATAATTTTGTGTTTTCTCTAACAAAACTAGGTCGACTTTAATATTTGTTTTAAGAATAATATAATAAGGTATTTGGCTATGCCTATATGTTCATCTAATGTTTTTATGTCCATCATTTTTTTTTGTTTGTTGGATGTCTGATACCAGCTTTATAGCTCGGCAATTTTAATAATTTCTGAAGGCTCATAATACTTATAATAATTAACTTATGAAATAAATCAAAATATAGGAGCATGGCTATGGTAGATATATATAAATATTTAAGGGAAGTAGAGCACAGAGAAATTTAATTTGAGATTTCACTCTACTTGGGTCAGTCCGACTGGTGGAATACCTCCAGGCTACAGAAGATAGTAGCCAAATAACTTTGTGTTTTGTAACTGTGTTCCTGCGGTGAGTAGGGTTTCCAGAGCTTCTAGGGGTAGGGGGTTCCTGGTCCATAGAGTACGGTAGCCGCTTCTCATCAGGCGGGCCGTATGCTTGTTTGCCACTATTGTAGTGTAAAAAAATTTTGCTTCAGTGCCATTATCCAGGGATAAAACTGAGAAATACGTTTGTAACTAAACGCCGTTCGTATTTTCTGATATATATCATGAACTGATAAATCCCCGCTAACCTTCGTTTGAAATAGCTGATCTAGTAATTTGGTATGCAAGTATGTTACATGTCATTGGTCATATAGAGAGCCTATAGGTACCATACATGAAAAAATATAAAAAAATACAAATATTTTTAATTTTTATTTATAAATTTCAGATGCTATAGTCTGTCCTATAATTATTGCTTGCTGTGATTTCCTATAATTAATAAAACATGACAAAAAAAACATAAACTCATGATTGTCATTCATGATTAATATAAGTTAACTTTAAGTAACGTAACTGTAAATTGTAACTAATAATTTAAATAAATAATGTATTATTATTAATTGCTCGTAGTTTCGCATAGCGTATTATTCTATTTTCTGCGCAGCGCGGTACGGCCTTTTCATCGTACAAAGCCTGATATAAACAGACCGCTGATAATAAACCAAACAAAACGGAATTGGATATCTGAGAAAAATATACCTACGAACGTACCTAATCGTATAAATTAATTTATTTGGCAGACGGGCGGCCGCGGGACGGAGAGCGTGTCCACTATAGATAAGCGCGTGTTATTCAACGCCGCACGCCGCGCCGTGCCGCGGCCGCCGGTATTGATTCATCGTTATACTACGCACGTTTTATTCAAACCGGATTTAATTTTATACAATTCACTAGTCATGCCCCATGGTTTCAGCCTTGTTAAATTTATTCTCGCAACTATGCACCGCGCCGCCTCCGACACGCCTGTGAAGCCTATTGTTGTTCTCATTTCCCGTCTTACCTACAGCTTGTCAGAATATTTAACGTACATAGTTACTGCTCCGCTTCATAGGGTCGTAGCGCGAGTTATAAATCCTATAACTTTCCTCAGTAAACTAGCTATAAAATGCAAATCTGTCGGGTAATTCCAGAGATTAGCGCGAAACAAAGAATCTCTTGAGCTCTAGCTCTGTACTGTCGTATAGACTAGCTGTGCTCGTGACTCCGCTCGCGTAGACTACAGAATGCTGTGGGTCGAACAGACGCGCGAATCGAAGGTACTGCCACCGCTACCAAATATGGTAGCCTCCCGCCGATCTTTTTAAACTCAAAAATGCTTATTGTGGATGATCATTAGAAGATAGACATTTGCTATCGTTGACGTTTTTGTAGATATTTTTAAGATCTACAATTATGTAGTACAGCGTAAGTCTCAAAAACGTATTTTTTCCGAATTGATTTACCATTATCGCCACAGCTTATTTCTTATGTTACTTTATCTAACAAATATATTCTGTAACCTGGCCAGATAACATAGCTATGAATTAAAAAAGAACCATGTAAATTTCGTAACTAGTTTTCGCGTGAAAAGAATATAAACAGTTAGACAGACAGAGAGACGTTAAGTTTTATAATATATATAGATAAACATGATAACTTGAATATCGTATGTTAATTGTTATTTTTAATCGATACAGCTGAGTAATAGCGCGTCAGATATCGTGATCAGGTGAGTTACAATTCTACAATACGTCTGTGATTTCCGTGAAGGAAATCAGTGTGGTGAACTCATAGAATAATGGTACAGTATCAAGTTATGGTAAAATTTTAATCAATAAATACTCGTATAATGTTGTTCACGTGTTTTTAAAAACAGATTTCAAGTTAAAATAATATTACTTTGTATGTAATAAAGATACATATATAATTATACGTCATCATCATCATGTCACCCGAAAGACGTCCACTGCTGGACATAGGCCTCCCCCAAAGATCGCCACAACGAACGGTCCCGTGTCAGAGCTTTTTTTTTTTTTTTTAACGTGGAGGAACCCTTCATGGCTACACACCCGCCCGGGGGGACGAGTGGTTATGTGAGACTCCTACTCACTAAACCTCCACGGTGTACCATCCACCGCCTTAACGGGGTGACGCGGGCTTCGCACTTGGCATTCAGTTTGCCGCGTCGCCCCAGCGGTAGGCCCAGCAACTTGCTGAGCCCCCGGCATTAATGGGAGACAGTTCGGTACACCCTAACTGTCTCCCCCCATCCGCCGGACCTGTGCAATGGGAAGACGGGCCCCCCGACCCGTCCCCCCTGGTCCGGCTATGGTGGCGGCAGGAGGTGCGCAAAGCGTCTCCTCCGGCCGCCCGTTCTTCTTTGGCGGAGAGGGCCGCTCAGAGGATCTACCTCGCGAGCCCTCTCCGCCGTCTCCTTCTGCGAGATGACCTCCTCGCAGAAGGAGACCACTGCTGACCATGACCCCTCGCTGTCGAGCATGTGATTTACCACACTCGGCAGCGAGAGGTCCCCTCCAACCACCGCGGCCAGAGCGCGGCGCTGCTCCACCCACGCAGCACACTCAGAGAGAGTGTGCTGCGCTGTATCTTATGCAGCGCCGCACTCGTGGCACGCAGTGGTGGGCTCCCTCCGTGCTATCTTGTGCAGGTACCATGCGAAGCAACCATGTCCGGACAGCACCTGCACAAGCCTAAACGTCAGGGAGCCCTGCTCCCTGACGCACCATCGTCTGAGGACCGGGCGGACGGCGTCTATGGTATAACGTCCATAGCGCGCATCCGCCAGGTCCTCTTTCCACCTCTCAAAGACGCGATTCTGGGCCTGCCTCCGCAGGCCCTCAACCTCTGTGGGAGCCGGAGGCTCCCCTAACTCCTTCCTCGCCGCCGTGAATCTATACACGGCGGCGAGCACCTCCGCCTCCAGCTCCCACGGCGGGGAGCCGGCGAGCACAAAGGCCGCCCCCGCGGACACCGACCGGTATCCACGGATCACCCTCAGCGCCACGACACGCTGCGCCGCACGCAGCGTGCGTACGTTGCAGGCGCTGAGGGCATCCACCCAAATCGGTGCCCCGTAGACGGCTATGCTCCGCACGACCCCCGCGTACAATCGGCGGCAGCTCGCGCCCGGTCCCCCCGAATTCGGGAGAAGCCGTCCGAGAGCCGCCGCCGCTCCGACTATGCGCGGTCCGAGTCCCCGGAAATGGGACTCGAACCGCCACCTTCCGTCCAGGATGAGGCCCAGATATTTCATCTGGGCCCCAACCCGGACCCTCACTCCCTCAACCATTATGTGAGCCCCAGGGGGCGGTCCACACCGAGGCCCATGAAATAGTAGGGCCTCGGTTTTTTCGACCGCCACCTTGAGGCCCAACAACTCAATGCGCCTGACCACAAGGGCTGTACCCTCTGTGGCCAGGCGCCTCACCTCCTCCCAGCCCCCTCCCCGGGCTATGACCAGGGTGTCGTCCGCGTAGCATATTACCCGCACCCCTTCGGGGAGCGCTACGCGGAGCACCCAATCGTAGCCCATGTTCCATAGGAGTGGGCCCAACACCAACCCCTGTGGAACACCGCACCCCACATGGCGCCGGACCAGTGCACCTCGGCCGTCCACGAAGGCGACCTCTCTGTCTTGGAGGTAGTCCTCCAACAGCCGCCGCAAATACGAGGGCACTCCAAAGTATTGGAGCGCCTCTCGTATCACGTTATGCGGCAAGCTGTTGAAGGCGTTGGCGATGTCAAGTGACACCGCCAACAACCTACCTCCCCTCTCGGTCGCCTCCGCGGACCAAGCCTTCAGGGTGGAGAGGGCGTCCATTGTTGAACGCCCTCTCCGGAAGCCGAACTGCCACGCCGACATTTCCGGCCCCTCTTCCTCCAAGTGTCGAATGACACGGGAAGCAACTATCCTCTCCAGCATCTTTCCCATGTCATCTAACAACACCAGGGGCCGGTACGAGGACGGGCAGTCCAGAGGGCGGCCCTCCTTCGCAAGAAGGTGTCAGCGCTTCCCGCAACCTTTACCAGGTCGTTGGTCCACCTTGTGACGGGTCTGCCCACGCTGCGTCTTCCGGTACGTGGCCGCCACTCGAGAACTCTTTGACGCCATCGGCCATCTATTCTACGACCTACGTGGCCAGCCCACTGCCACTTGAGTGTAGCTATTCTTCGGGCTATGTCGGTGACTTTGGTTCTCCGGTGTATCTCCTCATTTCTGATTCGATCACGCAGAGAAACTCCGAGCATAGCCCTCTCCATAGCCCTTTAAGTGACTTTGAGCTTTCTTATGAGGCCCGTAGTTAGCGACCACGTCTCAGCTCCATATGTAATCACTGGCAACACACACTGGTCAAAGACTTTCGTCTTGAGACACTGCGGTATCTTGGACGAGAATATGTTACGTAGCTTCCCGAACGCTACCCAGCCGAGTTGGATTCGACGATTGACCTCTTTCTCGAAATCGGATCTACCTAACTGGATTGTGTGTCCCAGGTAAGCATAATCTTCAACAATTTCAAGCGTATAGTCTCTGATCTTCACGGGAGTTGGCGCTACATGGACGTTCGACATAATCTTCGTCTTGTCCATGTTCATTCTAAGATCAACTCGTTCAGAGGCTTTACTGAGGTCATCGAGCATCACACGGAGGTCCTCCATGGTCTCAGCCAAGACTACTATGTCGTCAGCAAACCGAAGGAGTACATCACCCGTACTCGCCGTTTATGTTGATGCCTAGTCCTTTCCAGTCCAGAACCTTGAAAACATCTTCCAGTGCAGCGGTGAACAGTTTAGGAGAGATAACATCTCCTTGTCTGACTCCCCGCCGCAACAGGATAGGTTTTGAGTTCTGATCCTGCAGTCGAACTGACATAGTGGCGTTTTCATACAAACACTTCAATACTTCGATGTACCGGTAGTCTACTTGGCACCGCTGGAGAGGCTGTAGTTTTTAATTATATGTAGTTAAAATTAATTAATTTATTGGGATGAAAGTCATATAACCATAAGAGTATTAAGTACGAAGGTGGATGGATATAGGAGTATAGGAAGAAGAAGGTACAGATGGAATGTAGGAGGAATAGGTGTATGAAAGCTATGAATACTAAAACAACAGAGGAGAATGTATGAGAAAATATTGTGTTGTGTCTACTTAGATAAGGTTAAAAAAGCAAACATATATAATATGTATGTAATGTTATCTTGTAAGAGTTCAGTCTCTCATTTGATCCACATGTCAACATCAACGAGTTACACAATACATACAGTATTCAATATAGGGTGAAATAATGCAAGTTAAATAAATATGATGTATAGGCAGTCATTGAATACTGTCGACAAAAGTGAAAACTTAAAACTATGAATATTTTTTTTGGATATTCAAATTATTAGTATTATCAAAAATTACAATTACATTTGTAAAATTAAAATCTTGAACATCAGTCTTGTTTTCACCACTATCTGCCACGCCTAACACGTCATAATTATAGCTAAAGATATACTATTAACATTAACATGTTGGTGATGAGAAATCTTAGAATTTCACCCATCTATAAATCGCCCAACATGCTTATACAAGTTTTCACTAAAAAAAAACACTACACGACAAAATAGGATACCGCCAACAACTTCGAGTTATTATAATTTAATAAATTTAACATAATGTTGGCAAAATGCTCTTACAAAATAGCCTTTCGTGTATCCCTTTTTCCTATTCCATATAATGCGATATAATGCATCTTTTACCTCGGTAGGACTGGTCTAAAATATACAAAGTTAAGTCATTCAATTATGTTTCAAAACTATGCTCTCTAATGTTTAAATGTGTGGATTAAATTAATACTAATAAAAGGCTTTTAGTATATTAGTCTCGATGTTGGTGTCGATCGATCATCTGTTATGAAGGTATTGAAGAAAGAGCGTGTTGTGTTGTATTTATTACTTTATTAAAGAATGAAGCAAAATTTATTTAGGCGTACTCGAGTAAATTGTTTTATCGAGATATACTATTAAATTGGAAGTAGTTCCACTTCAAGCGAGTAAAGGTTACGAGCACAATTTTTTATATCATCTTATTAATAATGAACAAGTTGATTCAGTTGTTTACTCAAGATTTTACCCTATTTGATCGACTGACTGGGTAAAGTTACTGAGTGAAAGTAAACTCTAATAAAATCGAACAGTTCACCAAGTTTTTCCTTTTATTTCTTCAAAATTGTATCTCAAAGTACTGAAATCCCTTAGACACAGCCCTGTGATAAAACTTTACTGTAACAGACTTACTGTTTCCATTCTATTGGTTTTATTGTAAAAGTTTACATTTTTATGTGTAAACCTTCTTCTTGTCTTATTCCACGCTAAGTAGGGTCGGCATATCATGTTTTCTTTTACCACACGTCTCGATCAACTATCCTCTCAATATTCACATGACATGACATGACATGTCCATAACACGTTAACATATTACTCCTCAAGTTCTCCGCATAATTCTTTTGATAAATTATAATAATTTCTCAACTTATAATATAATTAAAAACAGCAATACATCAGCATCGTTCAATACATAAATAATAACGCGACAACACGAGTAATGTCACCAGCGGCTATGAATAAAAGTTTTGAAGTTAAGGTTGGGGTTCATTAAGCATCTGCTTACTGTTCAACAATGTAATGAACTAAACAAAAGATCACCAAAACCCAGCTCCATGAACGCAGACAATGTTGTTTTAATAGGAGAATCGTTGCCGGAAATGCTTTGAAAGACAATAATAAAACTCTCTCGGGTGACAATAATAAAATCTAGGCAGTACCTACTATCGATAGAACCCCCTTAAGTAAGTAAAGGAATTAAAGTACTTTGGATCCATAGTCAACGTCAGAGCAAAATTCCTATTAGAACGAAAGACACCGTGTATAAACGAGCCGTTGGATCTGCAATATGGTTCCGAGTGCTGGGATATAAGGAACTGTGATGAGAAAAATCCATGTCACGGAGATGTGAATGTCACGATGTACAGCTGGCATCACAAGATTTGTTAAAGTACAAAACAGGTATATCCGAGGATCAATTTATACACGTGCAAGAAAGTTGCTTCCGCTATTTAAAGGTCGCAGCAAAACAACCCTTTCCTTAGGGAAGGGGATTTCAAAGACAGGTAGGGACAGATCAATTTATTTGAAGATTTCTGTCCACTTGGGGCAGTCCGAATGGTGGAATAGCTCCCACGCTACATAAGATCGCAGTCAAATAATCTTGTGCTGTGTTCTTGCGGTGAGTAGGATTTCCAGAGCTCCTTGGGGAGAGAAGTTCAAGGTGGGTAATACCTTAGTGATATCTATAGTATTACTAGTGTCCATAGGCTACAGTTACCGCTCACCTGTCGGCAGGATTGCAGGCATGTTAATTTTGGAAAAAATAAAAAATACATGTACAGACCAAACTACCTGAAATGAATCTATACTTATAATAAAATTGAAGTGTCTGTTTGTAAAATAACAGCTTTTTACTAAGTGCATATGAGAGTATACAAGATACCTATAATAGAAAACCCCTTTTTAATTATTTTTTCTGTTTGTTCCGGGTAATCTCCGAAACGGTTAGACCGATTTTAACGGGACTTTCACTGGCAGATAAGGAATAACTTAGGCTACTTTTATAAAATAGATTGGATTCCTCACAAAAGAAAATAATTTAGTAGTTCACACGAGCGGAACCGCGAGCTCAGCTCTTGTTATAGTAATAAATATATCTCTGAATTCAATAAAGTTAGCGAGCAAGGAGAAATATACATATTCTCATATGTTTCACTTATCAAAGTATCCTTTATGTGGAGAGCGCTATGAGGGTTCGCTACGACTTGGTAAATCTTTCAGTATTGCGATTTTATTACATGCTATATAATAAATAACTACACGCCGGTAGCGGGAAGTAAGCAGCGCTGTAGTCAGATAACCGGGGGACATGAGTCCCAAACAAATTCCAGTTTAAAAAAAAATAACGGTCTATTAATGTGTCACAGATAAGTAAAGGAGATAAATGACTATATGGGCTCAAAAGGTGGCATGAGGGGTCTGGCAAATTCTTACTAAATCCCATTTTATAGGGCTGATAAATCAAAATCTCATGTCAACTGATTCATTTAGATAATATACAGTATTATGTATAACAGGCTAGCTGTGCCCAAAGGCTTCATTCATCTTAAATTTATTCGAAGAAGTGACAAACTCACCATATCGCCGCCGCCAAGGCGCCCTTGTAGCTCTATCGTTGTTCCACTAGCCATACTTGCCTACAGCTTGCCAGATTTATACATTTGTAGTTACTGCTCCGCATATTAGGGTCGTAGCGTGAAGTTTTATAATCTTATAATTTTTCTCATGAACTTGCCTATCATATACAAAGCTTTATTATATTATAGCTTACATAATATTTTGTATTAAATACTATATATGCCCGGGACTTCCATAAAATATATTGATCTATATATAGAAAAATACATGGACATTTATCAAATAAATGTATAACTTAAAAAACTAAACGTAATTCCGCGTGAAGGAAGGTCACATCACATCTTACCTATTATTACAAAGGGAAAGAACTTCCAAATAAAAAACAAAACACCTCACGTAATTGATGGCAGTGCCCTAAAGACCAGCACACGACGTATCGGCGACTTCAAAAGATGATTTTTATCTTTACCTACTTTCGTTTTTCTCGCACTCGCATGTACCTCTCGCGTGATTTATTATTTAGCCCACCGTGTTACTAAATAAATTAGTAAAAAATTAATAAAATTTAATCTGGCAATTCAACGCAACTTTTTACACGTTATTTTTTATTTTTTCAAAAATGAAAACGTAATACGTCCCTGTTAGTTACCTTAATATGAAACGTACCGAAATTGTGTGTGTGTTTTTTTTAATTTATTTTATTAGAATGTTGTAGCAAATAGAAAAAAGACATTTTCTCAAAATGGCTCTCTCTTTGAAGAGAGCTGAAATCACTTTGTTTCTATTTGAGGTGATCAAAGAGATTCAAATGTATAGAGTAACACAAGCAATAAGGTTTTCATTTAAAAAAAAAACATTTATCAAAATTAAAGTAGAATAGATTTACTACTTGAATGTATTTATAATAGTATGGAATTAAATAAGTAATACCTAAAAAAACACTTTAATATCTTCTCACGTAAGATTGCACACGGGTCTATTGACATGCACACACTTATGAGAGGATAGATAATTTTATATAAAAAAAGTATATATATATTTTTCGTTTATTCTGATCAAAATAGGGTCTTTGATCAGAAAAGGCAAACAAAATATAAGCTGCTTACGGTAACAAAAAACATCTATGAGTTTTCTGACAAATTTTTTTGAAGGGTAACTCAGTATACGCACTCCATACGGACACCAATAAGTTTTTTTTTGTAAAACTGTTTTGTCTTGTTACTATTTTATATTTTACAGGATTAACTATACCATGCCGTCTTGCTCTTTTAACTGCAAGTGACAAGTAAAACTTCATTTATAAAGAAAGTTTATAAGTTAATGTGGTCTTCGGACAGGAATATTTAGTATGAAACGGATATTTCATAGCCCGCAATACCCTGAAATTTTATAGAAACAAAAGATTTTTGAGAACGCAATCAAGTTTCTCGTTCTGTTTAATAATCTTAGATACAACTATGATATTATTTATGTGTATGAATATTTGCATATAGTACATATTTATAATAAAGTATCTAGGACAGCAAAGTGTGGGTGCATTAGTTAATTGATCGACATAGATCTGTAACTGATGACAATTGTCAACTGGACGTGAACTTCGATTCTTTCTAGTTTTATATCTTTTCATGGTGATACACTGTAGTCTTATATAACGAGAAAATATTTAGTCAAAATGAGAAATTGTCTTGAAATGTAGTATGACAGTTATAAATATGGAATTCCAGGTAGAAATAGAACATATAAATATAAATACTTAATGACTTAACTTACAGCTTCGGGTAAAAATCAGCGGATTTTTTTGGAATTTTGATGGAACTATTTATCTCGTGATCTCCGACCGTTTTCAAATATATCTCAACCGATCATTGTGTACGTCATATATTATGTTATCCTTATTTGATACTCAACTGTTATAATTTGTACCTATAGTAGTATACTAGTTATGAATAGGTAAAGTTTTATGCTTGTACTTTTGTGAATGTGACCTTACTCAGAGTATGCTGCTCTTACTAATACTCCCTTAAGTCCGTTGAGCCACTGAGGCATGGGTGCGGCTATGTAGATAGTCTCTTACTGGTCTAGTTTTGTGATATAACAGTATGACACAAATACAAGACAGGTAAGGCACAGAAAAAATAGTTTGCTATTTTTGGGAAGCCCCACTGGTCTTAGACCTCCATCCTACAGCAGATTACTGTCAAATAACGTTATCTCGTGTTCCTGCGGTGAGTAGGGTTTCCAGAACTCTTTGATGAGAAGGGTTTAAGGTTGGCAACATGCTAGTTAATTATTATAGCCTATATACGGAGGAATAACATAAACTTCCCGTATATTAAAATTGCAATAACCCGGACATACAAACAGACAGGTAGACAATAAATGTTTTATGTTATATTCTGGATCATTCTATATCTTTTATTATAGATATCTACAAGGAAAGTAAGAAAACTAATTAAAGACAGAACTAACATTTAATAATATTGATATATAGTCTTTAAAAATATAGATGTATATCTATGCAATATTATTGCTATACATGCTATATATGCTTAACATTATGTACATTATTATGTACAAACTCTTTGTTTTTTAACGTAAAAGTATACAGAGTTAAAAATGTTAATATAGCACAATATCGATGCGCCATATGCCAACAATATCACATTTTCTGTATGCGAAACTTACTTTGTTGTTCCGTAATAAAGTCAAAGTTAGTACATACATCGGAACAGCTGTTAGCCAAGCTGTTAGCTCTTAAACTTTGGGTAAACTCTTCAAAATATATTAGCGTTACAGCTAACTAGTTATCGAACTTTGTTCTGGTTTAATTATATATCGAAATATCTATATGTATAATAATATTTTACAGATTGTTTGTTTGAACTGCCAGTCAGACTTGAAAAAGTATTTTTTTTATTTTATAGACTAATTATTGTGGAAAGTCATAGTTCATGTTACTTCAAGCTATGACCCTAAGGAGCGAAGCAGTAGCCATGAACGTCAAGCGATTCGGCAAACTGTAGGCAAGACGGGAAGTGAGTACAATGACAGGGTACATGAGTATGAGACCTATAATTCAATGGTAATGCCTCAAGGTACTTCAAAATAATAGCAGCTACCTATGAAGTGTAAATAATGCGGGCTAATGCTGTAAAAACCTTCAAGACGATGCCGGTGAAGTCACGATCTCGCCGTAAAAGCGGATACGATCCAGTTTAGCATAAACTTTATTATAAGATTAGATCAGATTTTACGTTCCTATTACATCTGCATAGAAATTGTACGCGTTTCGGATACGTTGTCGATATCACGTTAAGGTGACAGCTCTCAACTGACCAGCGAATTGAATCATCGAGTTTCCCGTACATTTTGTGATACATTTGTTTATGAATTTAGTGTCCTGAATAAATTAGATTTAATATCTGATTTTCGGATCCAAAGTTTTGATATTCGCGAGCACAATATGTGACATATACATACATAGAAAAATATACTAGAACAATTATTTTAATTAACAAATAAAATCAATGATGCAGTGATGTCTCAGTGGTACGGATATGACTTCGATGAACGTGAGTTCGAATCCCTGAAATAAGCCTGAGCTTTTGGTGATTGCAAAACATCGTAATGAAACCATAGCATGGTGGTAGGGCTTTTTCTAATGCCCGCCTGGCTAGGTACCACCATCAAATTGAAAATCTGTCGCCAAGCACCAATAGGTGTGTTCCGGCAGCTGCACTTGAGAGCCAGTTCTCCTAATTGACTTTGAGTGTTAAAATCTTGGGCCACATCGTCACTTAAGTTCAGTAGCTAAGATTCTCTGAGCTAAGCCGCGCACAGACAGGTGGACATAGCGAAACTATAAGGGTTCTTGTTGACTTCGCAGCCCTAAAAAAAGAAGACCATTATTGCTTTAAATTACATTTGGATTTTATTGAAAACCAGTAACAGACCACAGATATACGAGACACAAAAAATCTTTCTGGCGAAACAGTGAGTAGCAGCTCTCAATTTGTCCTAGACGGAAGTAGCAAACTAGTACAAACAAAATATATACGATCAATTTCCGCAACGCTTAACGCGCGTAACGCTTCTATCAATCATCTCTTCCTTGACACATTTTGGCAATAACGCTGTCCTGGGGCTACTTTTGGATCATATCTATACTAATACATAAAGCTAAAGAAAATAATTGTTTGTTTGAATGTGCAAATCTTGCGAACTACCAGTCAAATTTGAAAAGATATTTTCGCACGACTGGTATTGTAGATACACGCAGAATATCTATTCATATCGATATATATATCAATGAATATTATTATATTTGACTGCATGAAAATATAAAAATTGGCAAAACCTACACCCACGGATTTAGTAAAAAATAAGTTGAAACTTGGAGTCCTTTACAGAATGAACTTTATCGTATTGACAAAGTTTTATAGAGCAAAATCCTTTTTATAGGCTCGGGTCGCTTCTTTATTACGCACGTGAGAGAGACCCGGCCTTAATACTGAATATTAGAATAAGTAGATACCTTATTTATCCCAAATACAATTTAGTATGAAGTTTGTTTCAAAGTTCTTTTTCATGTTAATGTCATCGCAACTTTTATCCACAATTCTGTCAACGTCACGTGTTAAGAATATATTTAAAATTATTTTTGTAATCTTCAAACATAGCTTTTAAAATCCAAGTCCAGTTAATCCAAGTCCATTAAAGTCCAGGGAGTTTATGTGGCTACTCAAAATGCATGTTCCTGGTTATTACTTCCTGTAAAATGCCGCCAAAACTACATAATATATGTCCAAATAACAAAATTTTATGAATTAAAATAGAAACCACCACATGATAGTTCAAGATCCCGCTAAAAACTTCACCTTAATTGTTAAAATAATTTCATCAAAGAGGTTACATCAACTAAGTTTTTTAATAGTTTAATAAATAATGCGAAAATTTGTATAAACAAAATACTAGTTATTATTAAGTATCAAATACTTCTACAAACTAACTTTTCACTTATCAACATAGCCAGTTTTAACTTTGCTACAGAAATAAATTTCAAATTTATTTTATTTATACTAAACTAGCTTTCCACCTACGGTTTCGCTCGAGTGCACATAAGATTTGTAACGTTTTTGAAGAGAAAACTTCTTTAGCACCGTTGTGATTTGAAACTTGACGAAACGAAAAAGCGACAGTAAAAAGAGTCAATCATATACATCTATAGAATTTAGACTATGATAAAATGAGATAGAATACATTTACATTATGCACGGTTAATGCAAGTCCTGATTTTCATGATTGTGGTCGTCGTCGGATTGGCCAAGTGCTGTGAGACTATCAGACTTCATACGCGGTACGCATGAGTGGTCGATAGTTCGAACCCGCTGGTTTAGGATATTTAAAAAGAATTTTTAGAGAACATATTTTTTTCTGAAGGTTTCACTTCTGACACACATATGTTTTTTTATTATATCAATTGAATTTTTATGGATGCTCGATGAGGTCATAGAGTTCTCTATTGGCGACAACGTACTAGAAGACGCAACGTGGGCAGACCCCCTACAAGGTGGACCTACGACCAGGTAAAGGTTGCGGGAAGCCGTTGGATGCGGGCATCACAGGACCGGTCGTTGTGGCGATCTCTGGGGGAGACCTATGTCCAGCAGTGGACGTCTTTCGACTGAAATGATTATGATGATACATACCATTAAAATACTTAGGTTTTAATTGTTTGTCTTACAATCACAATCACGCTATATATTTATATGACAGAGAAAAAGGAACATCCAACAAATTGGGCAGAAATATAAAACTTCAGATTTACTCGGGACAGTAAAATGGTCAATAAACTGCGAGCAATAAGCGGCAGGAGTTTCCTCCAGTGAAATATATAAATCTGATTTCTACTTTATCTTTTATTTACGTAACTTTTTTTTTATGTATCTCAGGTTTATATATGATTGGTGGTACACAAAGAGTTATAAACAAAAATAACACAATTTATTTAAAAAAAAAACCGGTGTCTGTATGTTTGGTTTTATATGACCCGAATTTTAAACTGTTTGTATATTTTTTAAATGAAACGCGACGTTACCGTTCCTCTCAGTAGCTGAAGTTAAGACATCTCTTTCTTTGTTTTTGTAGCAGTTTAGTTGTTTTTTGCTCACTTTATATCCTCTAGAAAGAGCCTTATTGAATTTAGTATGACGTCACATAGCATATAACCAGTGAAAGACCAAAACTCTTCTAACGATATCTCATTTGCGAAATTATGATAGATAGTTTAGAAGATATACGGGAGCAGAATATACATACATAACCTGCTGAAAAATTAATAATCATCCTTTTGGGTTAACCGTAGTTCATTAAGAATCAAAAGTAGCTGGTAACATAGACTGTAGTTTGTTAGACATGCAATGTTTATCACGACCCAGTCGGATAAAAGTTCTCTATCAACCGTTTGTTTTTAAGAAAACTTTTTGTTTTTTAATTTTTATTTTACGCTCCACACACTCATAATGACCCTGTAGTAGGTATATTCCAAATTTTGAAAATATATATACCCGACATTTATCATCATTCTTGATCTATTTGGTCACAAAACTATTACTTTTCGAAGTGAAATCGGTAGGAGAAACTATATATAAATATTGATATATTATAACAATTACGCTTTTAGGATTCATCAGAAACTATTTTTAACACGCTTTTATTAGCTTTACTTACAATTAACTAACAAGCAATGTAATAAAATCTTAGTAGTCAATTTTCACCTACATCTGATTTGGTATCTTTTTGGTTTGGTATCTTGGAGCTGATCTGATGATGGAGCCAGGAGGTGGACAGTGGAACTCCTCAGTGGCTACTAGCAAACCCTCAAGTTTAGGCTTATATGATTCGTTTTGACAAGTCAAAGAGATTGGGCTTGGTAACAAGTCTTTATAAATTTTAGTGCGTGATTAAATCGTGTTTTTTAACTATTTAAACTTATTAGTTCTACGGATTTCTTCTACGAATTGTATTATTAATCAGAGAAGATTTATATTTGCTTAATGTCTAGAACTGGTTCTCAAATCGATTGCCGGAGTACAGTGGTAGACAAATTTTCAACTTGAGGATGGTAGCTAACTTTTTTCTTTTTCTTTTATATTAGTAATTAGTAACCCGCCCCGGCTCTAAACGGGTAGCAAAGTAATACATATAACTCTATTGATTTACGCAGCGCACGCCTGTAAAGTTACCAGTCGACGCGATTTTTTTCGATATTTTTAACAATGATCTTTATATTTCAGCCAATTTACACAAAACTTTAATGAACTTATACACTTAAACATTCCTCCTGAATCATTCCATCCATTGATGAAAGCCGTATAAAAATTCGGTCGGTAATTTTTGAGTTTATCGCGTTCAGACAGACAGACAGACGCGGGGCTTTATTTTATAATATATATAGAGATGTAATTGAAATTTGTAAAAGAAATAATTACTTACTTAAATATTAGGTTACAAAATTGTTTTCAAAGGACACACGTCATTAACTTGTATTTCTCTTTTAACGTTAAATTAAATTCACAGAAAGAAATATGAAGCAAAGAAACGTTGCTTAATAAAATGGAAGCGTCGAGATAAATTAATTCAAGATATCCACCACAAACAATGTATACCAGAGAACACACTTCGTACGCTCGATTTACGTGTACTTCTATAGTCTCTTATTATTTAGGTGCTTTCTTGTATGGGTGACGTATCATTTCTTCAGAAATAATATAATATAAATTACTGTCTGTACGCCTAATAGCATTTAACATTACGTAAACAAGCATTTATCGCACTAAAAAGTAGGTAAATAATCATTTTGAGTGAATAAAGTTACAAGAGTAATTATTTTTGGTCACTAATAAGAGATGGAGGCAATTCATTCAATAGAACTTACATAAAATTATAAAAAATATATATTTAAAAGCTTGAGTTACGCCTTGAGCTTTTGAAGAAATATGTAAAAAAAATAAAGTTTTAAGTTTATTTAAATACACTTAGGATATACTGCTTGCGCCTCTGATTAGACGACCAAAGATAGGTTCTCTTATAAAATTATTATTTGTAAAAATAGGGTACAAGATTTATCGGCATATATAATTTCTATCATATCATGTGCTGGCTTGCTAATTAATTAAGCTCATGCTTTCTTCCGATAAGAGACTTGTGCCCTGTAGTGGGCTATTTACAGCCTAGTATTATTATTATTTTCATCAATGCATTTCGGTTATTTAAATTGAATGAGCTGACCTACATTATTTGTGGATTTTACCTTTAAGAATTCAAGTGTCATTCACTGTATCTGTGAGTCGGTGACGCTCTCGACACGTACAAGTCGAGACTCTTCAGCAACAGCGGGGCTGTCTGACTCTCTGACAAGTTTCGTTGAGAATTCAATATTCAACAGATGCTTACGCACGTTTATGTAGATTAAATCGATACTAACTAACAGCTAAGGGGGGTTCTAGAAACCAGCTTTATAATTAATTTCCCTTGAAACATCGAACAGGAGGTCAAAATTTAATTAAAAATATTCTTGTATTACAAGCAATTGTCCAGTAGCGCTACAGTCGTGAAAAAGATACAAGTATCTCAGGAAAGTATCATACGATTTTAATATAAATAAATGTATTTTTTTAAGTCTGTTTTCATAAAAGTATAATTACATTGTCATTTTAATATTTCGTTCATTGTGTAGGGTACAGCGGACATAGATTGGACGCCTGCGTCGATTACTGGAACGGGCGCGACCTAACGCCTATATCGGCGTCAGATCGCAAGAAAATCATCGGCTTCTATCAGCGGAACTCGCTTACTGCATACTGCACTGCTTTTTCCTACAAATACAACAATAATAAATTACTTTTGCATTATTTAGCGCATTTATTGTGGTAGGTTATAAGCTAACTTACTCTAAGACCCTAAGAAGCAGAGCAGTAATTTAACGCGGATGAAAACTAAAAGCTAAAGTATGGTTCATGTATTTAAACCAAACGGATTATAGCTGAGATTTATATCGTGTGTAGTACTATTTTTGTGTACTATATATTACTCTTTGCCCACTTTGGAACGGAACAGCGGTTCTAGTGTAAAATAGAATCAATTGAATGTATTATATTAATACCTACAAATGTTATTAACGTTTTCTACGAAGCAAAGGTTTTAGAACTTTCCACGAAAAATAATAAACCCAAAATAAACATGTTATTGTGTTCGAAACATTGTTTACTTGGGAGTTATTATTTTTTACGGTGAGGCAGCGCGATAGCCCGTGGGCGTGGCCAGTGGAAATATTTTTGAAGCCCTTTTAACTAACGAGCAAAACGTCGGACCTTTGAAATCATAAGAGAAATTATTTTAATATTGCCAGAGATGAACGGATCCAACAACAATTATTACCGACCGTATGTAAAGTAAAAAATACTTACACTAAACCGGCTCTACTGCATGAGCAATAACAGGATAATTGTCTCCGGCTACATCACGACCCCCACACACCAGGTGTAACATTAGCTATAAACTAACTTAAACGTGTCCTGTTCCCAGAACAGTGAAAGTTAGTAGCATTTCGGAAGAGCCGGTGTTCTGACGAGAAGCTTGCTTGATCTCTCGGTGGTCGCCAATGTGTTTGGATTTAATTTTGCTGTAACAATAAAAATAATTATTAATAAAGCGTATATAGTACATATAGAAGTAACCTACTAACTTTTCTGTTTTGTTGTACTGACGTATAGGAATAGATCTTACAAATGAAATTCGTAGTACTGAAATCGCACATGCGGCGAGCGGGAGGAGGAATAGTTTTGTTTTAACTAAACCAACCAATCAGATACGATATTTTTTTGTCTTTTCTTTATTTGACTGATCCCTAAGACTATACTAATCATCCATTGAGAGCTAAGACTTCGCGTATCTTGTGTCCAGAATAGGCATGGAACAATACATGCGGCACTGTTATTTTTTAAAATAAAAAATAATTTGTCATATATGAAATCATGAATTTCAAGAAATGCTAGCATATGTTTGTTATGTGAGAACTAGAGAGCTAAAAAAATAATGTCTTTGAGTTGTAGTGACTCGCGTAATAACTTTTATTGGTTTTCTATAAGTTGGGGGATGAAAAATGCCGTTCATGAAAACATTTGGTACTTACTTGCAGTAGCGGGAAATTGATGAAGCCACGCAATAATCTTATCATATACATGGTGACTGACATGTGACATAGCAGCAATAATTTTATTTTATTTTTTTCACTGCAATACATTTATAATAGGTCTTTACCTATGAAATTGCCGTTCTGCAGTACTGGCCATTTCAAATCAAAATAATTTTTGTTTGGCTAAGAATTCTAATTTCAAATTAATTTTATTTTAAAAACATGGAATTCTTTTTCCAAAAGTAGTCATTTTTTTATTGATTAGTGTTACATTTTCATCGCATTTTAATATTTTTTGTCATCATGGATACATAAAAAATTCGAGTAATTATGGAATATGAGTACCGTCGTGGCAGTAACGCGGCACAAGCGGCACGCAACATCAACGACGTTTACGGAGCTAACACTACAAACCAACGCACCACCTGTTATTGGTGTGCTCGCTTCTGTTCTGCGAATTTGGACCTGAAAAATGAACCTCGCGGTCGTCCGAAGACTTTGGTCGACAATGACGAATTAAAGGCGATTGTGGAAGCTGATGATACACAATCTACGGCTGAATTAGCAGCAGCTTTCGACGTTAGCGTCAAAACAATATTGGTCCATTTGCGTCAAATTGGCAAGGTAAAAAAGCTTGACAAATGGGTGCCCCACGAACTCAATGATCGCCAGCGCGAAGTACGCGTCGAGACGTGCCTTGCACTGCTCAACAGACACATAAATGAAGGAATTTTGAACCGCATTGTTACCTGCGATGAAAAATGGATTCTGTTTAATAACCGCAAGCACTCAGCAAGTTGGTAGGATCCTGGTTCAGCACCTAAACAATACCTTAAACGAAAACTTACCCCTAGAAAAGTGATGGTCACTGTTTGGTGGTCTAGCGACGGTGTGATTCATCACAGTTTCTTAACAAACGGGGTGAGCATTACTGCAGATGTGTACTGTGAAGAACTGAACACAATGATGGAGAAGCTGGCACATCTCCAACCAGCATTGGTCAATCGCTCGTCTCCGCTGCTCCTGCACGACAACGCGCGACCTCATACTGCACAACAGATGGTCTCCAAGTTGCAAGAACTGGGGTTGGAAGTTCTCCGTTATCCGCCCTACTCACCAGACCTTGCGCCTACAGACTACTACTTTTTCCAGAATTTGGATAACTCCTTGGCGGGAAAAAAATTCAATACCCGAGAGGCAGTACAAAATGCCTTTGAAGAATTTATTGCCTCCCGTCCAGCTGATTTCTTTAAGAAGGGCATCAATAAACTGCAACTGCGCTGGCAAAGATGCTTGATTGCATGGGTGATTACTTCGATTAATACAAATAAAAAATACATGAAAAAACATTGTTTAAATTTTTTCATACAAAACGGCAATTTCATAGGTAAAGACCTAATATTATAATAGTTATGACTTCCATGCCTACTCATGCCCATAACGATATAAGCTGAAAAAAGTGCCTGGGAGACGCATTGATTTTAAATTACATAACAAGCTTTTATATAAAACATATATAATATGTATTGGCTTTCTTCACTTAAGAAAGCTTTATCAACTCCAATAATAGTTACTTTACTATTTATAAAGTAAATGGTTTTTCAAGGGTATTGTTTAACGAAGGTACAATCGTTTGGAACAATCACTATTTCATTCAATTCGTGTTCCTAATGGAATTTATTTTAATGAAAACTAGTCAATTACACGCCCCGAGAATGGCTTTGAACTTGAAATTTTGTGGTAACTAACAAAAGATATGTTATTTTCGATTTAATTTGCAAGATCATTAAAATAAACACACTTTCTTATCACAACACAAACAATATATCTGTCTCTTTCGGCGTATAATTTTTGTTAAGATTTGCATTTCTACTTGCAACATTTATTTTGATAAAGCAAATTATTTCGTACTTCAACAAAATATAAAACTAATACAATTAATAATATACTATTTATTTGCGAACCCTAAAGTCATTAAATTCCAATTTAGTACACATTTTCTTAACTATAGTAGATGAAAATGATCCCTAATACTTAGAAAATAGAAATCATTATTAAAAAAACATATTTTATTAACTTCCCAGAGAAGCAGCAAATTGATTGACGACATAATTGAATCTCCGTGAATTGAGGATTGGGGGAACTAATAAATTATCGTGTGGTCATTGAGTAAACTTTGACAAATTAAGTTTGTTTTACTTTTTTGCAATTGGAAGAAAACATTTTGTAGGTTGCATCGTTTATTTCCTTACCACTTCTTCCAGGGCTGGTGTGCGATGAAAATGATGTAAGCCACCTAAATTACACATTTAGATAAACTTGGGAATATAGGTACTATTTTAACATATCAAACGACAATGGCGACGTTGAGATCAGCTTTTATTGTATAGTTGAAAAAAAAAACCTATGTAAGCAAGTCTGAAAACATTTATAGAAATTGTAAACGGAGCTTAAGAAGAAAGTACGTGTTGATGGTAGATATGAAAAGGCGTGGTTGGCTTCCTGGAACGATGGTTTAGACTTAAGCAATCTGTACAAGGTTCCACTGTAGAAGCACTACCTTCACATCTATTTCTGTTGCAAAGTGCTACGGTCCTAGGTTTGGTAACACTCACCATTTCAACTCAGTCTTCAGTAGTGACAACCTATTATTATTGACTTCAGGACTAAGGTCCACCTGAGGTTGGTTGTATAAAGCTATAATATGCAGTAACTATATATACTCGTAATAAAAAAGAGTCTGAGCTTTCAGTGATAACACAGTGGTATGAAATTTTCTAGCGCTCGCCTGGCTAGGTACCTTCCTCGTTCAAGTCGAATCTGTCACCAGGCACCTATTAATAATATACTTCGGCAAGTTCCCTTTCTAAGCTAAGTATTACCGTCACTTGATATCTGAAAGAAAAAAGATGAATATAAGTTTACTTATTCATCACACAACACATATATATATATATATATGTGTAAAACAAACATAAATAAGACAAATAACAAAACAATAATATTAACGTGTTCTGCGGGAATAAATAGATCTCAGGCTCATCATAGTTACTATGACAGTGAATCAGTGATATTCTAACTGGGTCTGCTGAACCAACGTCACAGACAATAGTAAAAATACGTAAAAATTAATGGAAAAATAATGTATAAACATCTGAAAAGGAATATAAATAAAAAGAAGAACAAGGAGAAACTGTGTTGTAGGTATTAAAGAAACTATTTCACGACTTTGAGGGCATGACTCTAAGCCACAAATCTGGCCCTGTAACAATTTTTTTTAACCCTGCTCTGAAAGCTTGTACTGTTTTTAGAGAACGAACTGGATATCACGTGAAGTTGTAATCAAACTAATCCTATAGCGTTGAGAATAGATTTCCACTAACTAACATCTTAAAAGTACAACAATCGGATAATATGTAAAAATAAATATAGGAAAAAAACAACAGCATTCATCATACGAAATCCTATTTGATCCTAAATCATCACAGTGATCGCTATCTTTACGTTTAATCCGGGAATATAATAGAGTTCGTATAAATCATGGTTCGGACAAACAGACGCGTGCGCTTTTCATTTAATCCTCACTCATCGATCAAACACTGAGAATTATTGACACTCTCTTCGCTTGCGGTACAGTTTATAAGAGTTAACGAATATTCGTATCAGTATAAAATCGACTTATGGAGTATGGAAGTCGTTCGGCGCTATAATGTAAATGAAAAAGCAAATTAGAACAACAATCATGATTCACGGCATCAATAGTCTCATGCCGTTTCTCTTTAACACATATCTTTTGGACAAATGACAAAACTTGACAAATAGAGTTCGTCTTGTTCACATGATGCTAAAAAAAACATGTTTATTCTAATGAGATGCAATTTAACATATAATTAATAGAATTCGACATGAGTTCTAATCCCTGTAATGAACCTGAACTTTTTAGTGAAGGAAAACACCGATTTGAAAATTTATCTCTAAGCCCTTAAAGGTATCTTCTGGTACACTATTTTAGTAGCGAGGCAAAGTGACGAAACTGTTCGTATTGGTTTTTACAGTACCTACAATCCTCAAACAGTGGCGACCACCAAGAGAACCACAAAATCGACGGTTATCACTGTCATGCTGGCCTGCAAAACTGAATTAGAAAGTATGTAGAAACAATCTTTCATTGTTCGTTTGAAAAAATATTTTTGTATATGATAGCCAGACTCATGAGAAATAATGTTGGCTATATAACTTCACGCTATTATCCTAAGGAGCGGAGCAGTAAATATGAACATCCAGCAACCAGAAAAGCTGTTGGCAAGTACGTGAAGTGGAATAACGATACCGTACGGTGTTGGCGGCACCGTAGAGAGTTTGTCGAATAACTTTAACAGGGGTGAAACCGTGGGGCACATCTAGTATATTATGTTACATTATACGATATAGTGAGCAGTATATTTTAAGTAAAAGTTTACTTAAGTCATAGAAGATTATAACTATTATAGTATTAAGAGAAATTTTAGTTAATTTTCGATTAATTTAATCGCAACTTTCTTCAAACTTGTACCAAACAACCATTCTATATTTACTACGTTCAGTGTAAATCGCGAGATATACAAGCTTTGATGTGCTAGTTGTTCGTAATAGTGAATATTATATGAACAAATTAACACTCCATCTGGATTTTTTATATATAAAGTTATATTTTTATGGGAAACTGAGCATTTTTCTTAAGTAACGATGTGGTTTAAGACACGCCAAGCTTAGAAGGGCAGGACAGATTTTCAACGAATTAGGCCAGCATTAGAAAATTCCTCAACATCATGATACAGATTTCTTCACGACGTAATAATATTTTTATTATACTAGCATAGCGAAATGAATGAAGCATTGTACCTGATGAAAAGCACAGTGCAATCAAGAAACAATGGTCGTCGCTGTGATGCTGGCCTGATGAGCCTGTCGGCATCTGGATATACATCGGCTGATCTCGAAATGTAACAAACTAAAAGACAGTCACTGTAAACGGCTTATCAACATGTGCTTGGTGGTCGCAATCCAGTCAGATACAAATTGCTACCACCCAGTTTTGATTGCTGTATATAAAATACCTGATCCTGAAACTTGACATAAAAAGAGTGCCATTACGGCGGATGCTACATCTCGTGGTTCATTCCAACTTACGTCGATTGACACGATATCTGAACACGCTACGACTGATCCATTACTTAATCCATCGTCTACTGCGATTAAGCTTTAACTAAAATAAATTTAAAAAAAACGATGAAGTAAGTAACATTAATAATCTCAAATAAAATACGCATGAATGGTTTATTTAAAATTGTAACTAAGTAAGTTGCAGGAATTCAAAATATTTTAATTATTATCAAATCGCGCTGAAATTTTAATTAAAACTCTCACATACCGGTGCGAGTTGGAAACCCGTACTACATAATACTTTTTAATAATTTGACATGATGAATTCCACCGCTATATATCTCGAAGTTGGGTGCCTCTGGAAAACGTTCGTGTTATTACCTGGTTTTTGGATAACTGATGCATAATATTAAATAAATAAAGAATATGGGGACATCATTTCACACGGGGCCCTTTAATTTCAAACTAAGCAAAGCTTGTATAATGTTCAGTAAGTAAAGAGAGGTAGGGCACAGAGATTTTTCCTAAGAAATGGGGCAGTCCGATTGATGGAATACCTCCACAATACTCTCAGCCAAATAACCTTGTGTCGTGTTTGAGTTTGGTTTCCAGAGCTCCATGGGAAATGGGGTTCAATGTCGGCGACGCGCTAGTAATATCTACGGTATTACAAACGTCCATAGACTGCTTACCTTCAGGCGAGCCGTACGTTTGTTTGCCATATCTTGTTACAGATCTATCCATATGTATCCAGATTAATTGTTTAGTTTCCAATACAAGCTACCCTTAAATATGCGGTAACTAGATACATATTACTGTAAATGCTACAATCAGTCTTGTTGATTAATAATTTCGCATTGGCAAGGTATAGGAAGTGGAATGGTCCAGATAGCACTACTTTTTATTTGTATCTATAGCTTTTTTTTAATTGTGTACATTTACTAACATTCATTTAATTAATAAAACTTAAGGCTGACGATTAAGGAATACATTGTAAGATACCTTGAACGCCTTGAGAAATGTTACCACAATCTCTATGCATGCAGGCTGGCATGATAACTAATCTCGTATCTTCACTCAAAATCTTTGCCTTTGATTAAGAATGAGAGATTTAAAGGTTTGCTTTATACGAAAAATATTATAAAAGTACATGCTGTGGGGACTGCAGAGTGTAGTACATAGTATGAGATATTTTAAATACGTACAGATGATGTTAGTCCGGCGTCTAAACTATATAGTCGAGCACGTAAACGGCGGGTGGTCTTTGATAATAAGGCACTGACTGACCTGTTCTCCCAACTGATACTGCCCGGGAATACACTATGTCACCTCGTTCCGTAGTTGGATGTTCTTCGATCGTCAGTTCAATCTTCAATTTCAGCAACAGCTCGTTCTCCGATATAGATGTTAAGTGGACTGTATCACGGATTAGCGTAGCGTAGGTGAAGGCCGTTCATAAATATTAACCAGGTTGTGAAATACCGAAGACGTTCATGCGCCGTCCGGGTGCACGTGCATTTATTAGCGGGGTGGCACTATAATTCACGATGCTACGTCTTCACGTGTCCGGGGTGCACGCAGACAAGCAGCATCCTATGCACCCACGGAAAAAATGACAGACAGCCGTTGAAGCGAAATTGGTAAAAATAGAAAAGTGTCAATTATGTGGTGGGAACAGATGAGACATAACAGAATGGATATTTTGTTCTGTTAATTTTAGTTGTACCGCACTTCCATATTTGAAACTGCCAGTTATTATACAAAAAATATTAAACCGTACTCCTACCAAATATAATGGTGTCGGCGGTCGCCCGCATCCGTTCGTCGTACTGGTGAGCTCCGTCAAAACAAGCACCGCTGGAACAAAGTTTTATATACCACAACCACTATTTCTAATTGTGTTCGAAATATATTTAAACTCTATATTTTTATTGGAAAAAGTAATTTATTTAGTATTTTAAGGTAAATAAAATATACAACAAAAGTACCAATTTACTCTTTTTTCCGTGGTGGCAAACAAGTGTTGGGTCTGCCTGATGGTAAGTGGTTACCGTAGCCTATAGACACTTTTAACACCAGAGGTATCAATAGAGCGTTTCCGACATTAAACCCCCTTCTCAAGGAGCTCTGAAAACCCTACTCACCGTAAGAACACAACACATGATTATTTGGCTGCGGCCCTCTGTAGGGTGGAGGCATTTCATCAGGCAGGCTGCCCCAAATAGAAAGAGATTTCTCTGTGCCCTATTTCACTTTATAAATTAATATTTTATTTCAATTATTGATTTTATATCTAAGAACGTACAATGGACCCTACAATCAATGACAAATTGGTAAAATTTTACATTGCCCACAAAAGGAAATCCCGTCTCTTTCTATAAAACTAGTCAGAAAGAGATAGCATTTTAGAGAGCGCTCGTTTGATGCAACTGAATGGGTTGTGCTTGACACAGTTCTTTTGTCGACGTTTTTAAATGACATCCGCATGAAAAGCTAAATATCCAGGTTGACAGAGCCATCGAGATATAACTTTTGTTTTTTTTATTCTCATCAAATTTTATAAGTCATGTGTATGCGAATATTATTTCTGCAACTCTTTTTAGTAACTCCAGTTAATTATAAATGTGATACGCTACGCGAAATGCCCTTCGGTGACCCATTAAACGTTTAACGCACATTATCAGTCTCTCCTGTTTGTGTGAGCCAGAGCGAGAGAGCAAATGTCGGTGTGTATGTATATTGCACACTGTTTAAATAAAATAGAAAATATCTTTTAAAATGAAGTTTCACTTTTATCGTGTGTGAATCGCACACACCTTTTTTTATTCATATTATTGATAATTCATGTGATCTATCAATTAAACGACATATACTTCCAGTGTACATAATTTTATCAGAAACGGTTGAGAATTAAAAAAAAAACAAACGTGTGCGTCTCGGAACGCCCGACAAAAGTGAAAACTTAAAACTAATCTAAGTTGAACTATTTAACATTGAAAATGTTTAACTTGAGAAAAGCTTAGGTTATTACTTAAATTTTACGTTTATTAATATGATAATGTAAGGAAAGTTTATTTATCAAAAAAACTTTTATTGATTATAAAATATATTTATATATATATGGTTATATATATATATATATATATAGTGATGCTGATAAACATCTACAATAACTTCCATTTGAATAGCGCTAAAATTATGATATGTAAATAAATATTGAACGTTTAAATACGTAAGAGAGAAAGAGAAATGTGCTTGCTGGTTACTTTTTGATAATAATCATAAACACTATATACGCGCATCCATAGAGCCGTTGCGTGTTTTTGTCTTGAAAGTAAATTTAAAGATTCAATTCTGTTTTGAATATATATTGTTTACAATATAATCGTATTATATTATATTATTAAACTTACATAATCAATTTTGAAACGGTAGTAGTTTTAGGTTATATGCTCACTGTCAACAGTATATGTCTATCACACACTGAGTAGAGAGAGGGGGAAGCGTCTGTCCAAAATACGACTGGCGCTGCGGGTTAGAGTGAGAGAGGAAGAGCCTGTCTACCGCTGCCATATGCGTGAGAGAAAGGGAAGCCAGACAGACTGGTGCCATAACGCGTTACGTTACGAAGCTGTTTACCCTCCCATAAGAAGTTATCACTTCATAAACATACGATTTCTAAAAGTATTATTCTCGATTATCATAGGTGGTGTTTTATTCAGTATATTCGCCCTATAATAATGAAAAACAAGTATATTGGATTGAAACAAATGTGTTTATTTGTTTTTCGAGATCATTGACAGTTTTACTGGCACGATAAGTGTGGGACGTTTTTACACTTAACAATGCCAATGATAATTTGTAATCAAGAGGAGGAGTTGACAAAGGAAAATAAATATAAAAAGAGGAAAAAAATTCCTTCGCGTGTCGCAGGGGAACAATCCACGTAATGAACAATGTACTCTGCATTTATGTCATTTGACAAGAATGTTCAGTTGAAGGAATTTAATTCATTTTGTTTTATCGTTCTTATAGCCCAGTTTAGAAAATTAATTTGCAATGAGTTTTCATTATATTAATATGATAGCTGTGATCCACGGTTTCACCCGTGTCAAATTTTTCGATGCCCAATCTATTGCTTTTGCCCAAACAAATAATATGAGCCCAAACTCGAGGAGTTTACTAATAGCCACTGAAGTATTCCACTATCCAACTCCTGACTCAATCATCAGATCAGCTCCAAGATACCAAACTATAGTATTGTCATCCGAACTAAATACACATACAAAGTTTAATTTCAATATGAATATTAGAAGTAGGTTAAAATTGTCTTCTAAGATGTTATTACATTGTTAGTTAATTACAAGTGAAGCTAATATAAGCATGTTATTAAAAAAAGTATTTTCAGATTTGATTCTGACTGTTAGTTCCAGAGATTAGCGCGTTGAATCAAACAAAATCTTGAGCTTAATAATATTAGTATAGTTAACTTTATCATCATTATTTCGGCAAACAGAAGTCCACAACTGGACAATAATAGGTAGTGGAAGGAAGTCTCCTTCCTTAATACAGTCGTATCAGACTGGGTCACGACATTACAGTGAGTCTCTTTTGTTTTCTCGCATTTTCGTATCAGCCAATGACAGTGACAGTGACGACCGGCGATGTATTGTCAATATTTGAGTAATAGCAGTTGTCTTGGTCATGCTGTGCTTATCATTAGAGACAGTGACGTCATTATGCCGTAATACTAAAAAACACAACTGTCGGTCTTGCACTGTTCACATCTAGCGGGATTCTGCGACCTTCACCAAACCGTCGGTCCAACTTGTGACGGGTCAGACATGCTACGTCTTGATGAAATTAGTTCTATTCCTTTAATTGCGTGTTGAATTTTTTTCATAATGTAATATTTTCAGCTAGCTCTTTTCTCGTGGAAACTTGAATAGATATAAATACCGAAAATTATAAATTAAAAGGATAATGAAATGACATTCAGAATTTATTTATATGTGTATTCCGAAGGCATTTAACATTAAAGTAAAACATAAGGAGTACCTATATTACAGTCTATTAATTTTAATAAAACTTCACTATTAAAATTAGTTCACGTTTGTGGTTGTATCAGAACCAGAGCTGTTAATAAAAATCAGTCTTGAGAAGTTTGTGTATATATGAATTTGGTAAACAAGCATTAGATATTCATTCCGCTCCCGTTTTTATAGCTGCATCGCCAAGCCAGCATGAATGAAAGCGTCCGCCAGGACTTCCATTAATTTATAAACAATCTTGGCTCTTGCCAATTATGAACTAAAAGTTTCAAATCCTTCGAATACCGATTACAATTCGAGAGGGCTCTTGTAGTAACAAAATAACTTTCCGTACAGACTCCAGATAGGTAAGTGTGAGTTCAAACAATAAATAGAAACAGAATTATAAATAAACTTATACAAATCTAATTAAAGACTGTACGTTTCCTTTAGCAATCCATATCTCTCCGGTAAGTCAGAATGAATAAATGTCTCCGTTAAATTATTTTCTAGTATCATTCTATATTTTGAATTCAAAGAGTTCTTCCAGCCAATAATACTATCTTTGTATACGGCCTTCTTAATTTATAACAATAAATGAAGTAATGACGAAACAACTAAGGTAAAATAAATACATATAATTAAAAGATAAAAATGATTGATAAACAATCATTACACTCTCGAAGTTTCTAGAAGCAGAGTGAAAATCCAACAAGCTTTCTAATCACAATCTAAATAGTTCTTTGTGTAAAACGCATAGGATTGTTATTTTATTTCATATACTTTATTATTTTCATCTATGGATGTTATATAGAAAAATCTAGAATTTATTTACATTTTGTTCTAGTCCCGGTAACAGCATATTTCTATAACTCGCTCAAAATTACTGACTGCACTGTTCAATATATTCAAATTCTTTAATATATTCAAAGCTTTCGCTCACTTTACGACAGTGATATCTGTTGAGGTCATGTCATAAACTGAACTCGTGGATTCAATAAAAACTGTGTTATTTACAAAAAACAAAAGTATTATATACACAAAAGTAATTGTATAACAACTTTATCATATTTTCGAAGTTTTTACTGAAGTTCGGTTACAGAGTAAACAAGATAATCAATAATATCTGTACTGTTTTCAGTAAGAAAAAACTCGGACAAGTAGCAATCATCATCATCGTCATGCTAGCAAGTACAACTCGCGTACTAAGGGTTCCGTACTGATTACATTATATACCTATTACATAGTTAATATTTAAACCATATTCGGTAATTTAATGTAAAAAAGAAATTTAAAAAAAAACTTGCCGATGGATTTCAATCTCTTGGTGGTCGCCGTTGTATTTGCATTGTACTGTGCTTACCACCAGGAATAGTACAGTCAATTTATTCAAGCTATTATATAAAAAAATTCGTCTGTCGGAAGAGAAAAACGAAAGTAATAACTTCGGAATCGCATATACATCTATAGATATTATAAAACTCAACGTCTCTCTGTCTGTCTGTCCGTTTATGTTGTTTCACGCGAAAACCACCTATCCGATTTGCATGTTTATTATTTTTAATTATAGTAGTGTTACCTGGACAGGTTATAAGACATTTTGTAAGATAAAGTATGCTTCCTATGAATTAAAATAGAAAAGATGTAAATCGGTTCAATGGTTTTCCCGTGAAAAGAATATAAACGGACAGATAGACAGACAGATGTTGAGTTTTATAATATGTATAGATTAAGTATATTATTACTTCCATATATAAGTTGAGTATATTCACATACACGTGTTCTGTAAAAGATGCGCTAATAATATGTTGTGATAACGACTTAATTTTATGTTAACACTCTATTTTCCCATCTAATTTACGTACCACATGCTATATATATATATATATAAATCAATTCATATGGAGTAAACTTCAAAAAAAAATAGGTAAATATTGTTGTAGTTCACCTGATGTTAAGATCATCGATAGATATTATGTATAACTAACTTCAAAAGAACCGCAGTCCTCGTGCCAGTCGTAATAGTTTGCTACTCTTCAAGATTTTGTGTTTTGTCGTTTTCGAGTAAAAATAGCAATTGACACACAGACATATGGACAACAAACTGATCCTATAATGGTTCTATTTTGAAATTTTAGGTCCGATATCCTAATTAAGTTTAATATTGGATATGATATTTCAAAGCAATATTGTATAATGTTTTATTTATATACGTCCAATATAAATTTCATTATGATATCAAAAGGCAATCGTATTCTATTTTTTGCTATATTTATTTAAGTTCTTATATATTTGTAAATACAATATTTTCTTACCATAGTTTAATATTTTCCCGAAAGTATCTTAGAGATCTCTCTATCACATATTACATTAATTCTTCAATAGTTTACTATGAAACATATATTTTTTAAAGTATTAGGTTACGCCTACGACTTCTTTCTCGATGTATTTGAAATTAAACGATGCGCGCGCCATCTATTTTAAACTGATTGTACTAACACGTAATAGAATCCTATTTTTATAATTTTATTTTAACTTTTGCTAATTTTTTTGAAAATTTATACAGCCTATCAATTGAGGAATGGCTTTCACTTGACCATATACAATTTTCAACAAAATCGGTTGTAAATTAATATTTTTTCTATTATTTCTAAAACTATGATGACTATACTTATATATAGGCTATCAATTATAAAATGACCTATGCTTCCAGTGTACAAAATTTCATCAAAATAAATTAGGATTTATTAAAAAAAAATGTTTTAATAATATAACTCTTTTTATTTTCGATTTCTAAAAATATGATTGAAAATTCTTATACCCTATCAATTGACCAATTACATAAGCTCCCCATGTACAAAATTTCATAAATATTTGATATATCGACCTTAATAACTAAATGATGAATAAAGTCGCTATAAATAATACTATTACTTAATGATCGTTCACAAAAATGTTGAAGTACCTTACTTGATATTACTTGACATAATTTTTGATGTAGTAAGTAAAAGTATGTATTTTATTACAGGTCACGACTTAAAACAATTATGAAGAGTTGAATAAAGTAAACATGGAGTCCACCGAAGATGAATTCTACAGTATATGCCTCAATCTGACCACTGAAGAGGCAAGCTTGGGCAGCTGCAACTACACCACTGAATTCGAAAATGGAGAGTTGCTAGAGAAAGTCGTATCAAGAGTTGTACCAATATTCTTCGGATTCATCGGAATTGTTGGCTTAGTTGGCAATGCACTGGTAGTTCTTGTCGTCGCTGCTAATCCAGGAATGAGATCAACCACCAACCTTCTTATCATCAACCTTGCCGTCGCTGATCTCCTCTTCGTAATCTTTTGCGTACCCTTCACAGCTACGGACTATGTTATGCCCCGTTGGCCATTCGGAGACTGGTGGTGCAAAGTCGTTCAGTATTTCATCGTTGTCACAGCTCACGCTTCGGTGTACACCTTAGTTTTAATGTCTTTAGACAGATTTATGGCTGTCGTTCACCCCATAGCTTCTATGTCTATAAGGACGGAGAGGAATGCGTTATTGGCAATCGCTTGCATCTGGGTAGTTATTTTAACCACGGCTATACCAGTCGGAATATGCCACGGTGAGAGAGAGTACTCTTATTTCCACAGAAACCATTCCTCCTGTGTGTTTCTGGAAGAGCGTGGGTACAGCAAATTAGCTTTTCAAATGTCGTTCTTCCTATCTTCTTATGTTATTCCGTTGGCACTGATCAGTGTACTCTACATGTGTATGTTGACAAGATTGTGGAAGAGTGCTCCAGGTGGACGGGTATCGGCGGAAAGCAGGAGGGGGAGGAAAAAGGTGACCAGAATGGTCGTGGTCGTAGTTGTGGTGTTTGCGGTTTGCTGGTGCCCAATACAGGTAAACTTCAATTTACCCTTTACTATATAATTTATTTTATCACTATAAGTTTGGCTTTAAATCCAAGTAGTTACTGAAGGAGTTCTGCTGTAGCGTAATAACAACGTGTATCCATGCATTGTCATTATCCTCGAATTTATCAACATTAAGAATTATGTTGTCAGTATAAGGCTACTTATCCACCAGAGGTGTACGAGGTAACTAGGCGGTAAAAGGATGCGTAGCGAAGCTATGTCATGGTGGTTAACTGAGCGATGCGACCATGTGTAGTTGTCGAGTAGATATAGTTCTACACCCCTACTCGCGTTCCTTTCTGTCATCTCATTGGTGGAATTTTGCCTCGCGCACCGCCTAGCTACTTCGCACATCTTTGGAGGATACGCAGCCTAAGTATAAAGAAATTCGATGGAAAAGTTACAAAACTGAGTCAAATGGCGTGATTAAGGAAAGGTCTGCGTCTGACAACAACCCAAAGTTTTTTGATGGATGGGGTAAATTTGGATGATTACAAAGTTTCTGATTTTATTTAAGTTAGAAAAGCTCGGTAGTTTAAAAATACAAACAAAGTTTTTTGTGCACATTTTATATTCTAATTGAATGAATTATCTGTAATTCTCTGTATCTGTAAGTACAACGGTCACTGCTCTGCGTAGAAGATCCATTTGCAGTCGCAACTATCATTTCGGCGTACAACGCATATAGGTATAAACCATTCAATAGCTCGATATACACTTTCAAAAACTAAACACATTGAAAAGAGTCCTTTTTTTGTCGTTGTATGTTTAGCGTTGTGGCCACAATCTCACGTGATCTTAGGTGATGATGTGGCCTAAGATGGTAACACGCTAAGCCTTACTGGGAAGGGTGTCTCTCAAGTGCAGCAGCCGGAACACAACTATTGGTGCTTGGCAACAGATTTTCAACTTGAGAGCGGTAGCTAGCCTGACGGGCATTAGAAAAAGCCCTATCACCATGCTATGGTTTCATCACGATGTTTTCCTTGGCTCAGGCTCATCAGGCTCTACAGTATCACTCTCTTCATTTCCTTATTTGTTGCTTCCTTGGATGGAGTTACCGTGTACCATGACATCTGGCTTAAGGCTCTAAGATGATATTCAGTACTCCATACACCACAACAAAATGCACCATAATCAATACCATGCAACTAATAACGTTCATTTATTTAGACAACTCAACAACTCAAACTCGTTTATGTTCATCTTTTTATAGCTTTCGTATCTTCAACATTTTATTTTCTCCGAGTTTTGATTGGGTAATCTCATTTTTAAGAAATCTAGAGTTTATTTAGTGAATCACTCGTTGATCTTCTTTTTAAAATTACACAGTCATCAATGATATACTTCTATTGATTGCATGAACCTTTATTTGTTATGTACAAAGTATAAAACATTATACGAATCAGCCTGATGAATCTGGAAAATATTTAAAACAGTTTTAATGTCGTTCAAATGTAATTTATTCAAAACACTCTAACGGCTGTGATGTAATAAAATTTATTTCGTGTATAATTCTCCAAGCGAGATAGGCTTGAAAGCGAAGCGTGGTTTTAATCTGTTTTGAATGCTTACTAAATTAGATTAGGGAGCTGTTGAAGTTGGTTTCAATGGTTTTGAAGGTCCCTGAACATATAATATAATAGAACTCTCCACAAACTCACATTAAATTTGACAGAAGTGGTTACGCTACTTTTAGTTTTTCTATAAATCTTATCAAGTTTTTCATTACATTGGACATTTCGTTACAGTATCTTTCAATCAATTAATTTAAAAAATATATAATGTCTCTAGCTACTACATCGTTCAAAGATTGAGCAGAGAAACATAATTTAGGGACAACATGATAAAGTTGAGTTTATTAAAACATTTTTAAAACAGTCAACTGGTACACCAAACATTTTCCTATCATCATCACGGATAGTTTTTTAACCAATTATAGGTTATAAGCCTCCTTTCTTTTATAAAATTGATTCCTCTGTTTGTCCAGCTTTTCCCGACCACATTTTCTTAAGGTTTCCTCTTATCTTACCGAATTAGTAGATCGTATGTAATCTTTGTAACCAATCTCAAACTAAACTTCAGTTTAAATATTAGTCACAGATAAGTTGCTGCTACGTCTGAGAAATATGGTAGAATTTAACTTAACAACTGTATTTGGGATAAAGTTTTTTTTTAAATATAATTTCGACTTTATATTGATATAAAACGATCTTATTTATACAGCATGGAATAGTTTTAAATCGTTTTTTTGACAAGAATTTATTCAATATGTTCCAGATTATTCTCCTGGTGAAAGCTTTGGATAAATACAACATAACCTACTTCACAGTGACAGCACAGATCGTGTCCCACGTCTTGGCGTACATGAACAGCTGTGTCAACCCGGTTCTATATGCTTTTTTGTCAGAGAACTTCAGAGTTGCCTTCAGAAAGGTCAGTTAATTGTTACCCTCTACTAAGGTAAGATTTATGTTTATTTTACGATTTTAATCAAGCAGAAGCCTGTTTAATACGTTTAACGGTTTCTTTTCCACTTTGTGATTGTTTTAATTTACTTTTAATACTAATGCTTAGCAAATAGGCTGAAAGTAAAGCTTACTTGATTACTTTAAGCTATTATAATCGCCTTTGTTATTTCAACATGTATATGCTTAATAATTGCGCCTTGTATTATTTACTTCCTCAACATCAACATATTTTTTACATGGCTTCTCAGTTCTAAGGAACGTAGAATTTAATATTGTTCTGATTTTCTGAGGTTATGCGAAGCGTGAATTTCTTGTTATGGGCCATCTCAAATGGACTCTCATTGTGATAGTAAGTCACCTGGTTGAAAAATTACTTGCCGCTAGCTAGTCTTGCATTTGTCTTAGGAATATAGACTCGGTTCCAACATATGCCCAATGAATCCAAAAACAGTTTCCTGTCAGATCGTGCGATCGTAGTCGTAGTCGTAGATGTCGTTGCGATCTTGAGCTCTTCCACAATGGACTCGCTGTTGTCAACTATTGGTTGGTTAGTTTGAAACAATCTGAATTGTAGTGTACAAAGTCGTAGTAATCTTCTTCAACGCCACATGTCTAACATATAGATCTTACAGAGATCAATATATTTAAGGTCTCCAGGTTTCAAGGCTCAGAGTTTGCATCGTACGGCGAATATACTACTAATGGAAAACTTATTTTTTGTATACTTTACACTGTGTAGCCATTTACCCTATAGCTTATTCTATAACAGTTAGTAGAAAATATTTTTTTAGTGTTTGTTTTTTTCATTTGGGTTTCCTGTACCTTATAAATTTAAGGCACTTTCGCTAAATTTATATACTAATATTTTCTTAATTATGATACAATGATTACACGTCACATTAACGCCAAACCTAGTGAACTGTTAGCTTGATGCATACGATATAATAATTGAAAGGTATATAAAAACGCAATCTACACTTTAATGGATTAACCTTATCAGTAAAGCTTATTTTGTTTTAATTGAACACACTCAAAAGATCTTATCAAAATTGAATTTCTTCTTAATATCCAATTTCACAATCATGAATAACGCTGGCAAATTTATACAATACCAAAATGCAATTTTATATAACAAACACAGCCTCGAGGAATAGATTTAAAATAAATTCGACCGAAATCGGCTTCCAATAAGCTCTCTCAATCTACATTGTATGAGAATACATCAAAGAAGCTCTTCGAAAAACAATTTTGTAACTCGAGGTCTATGTTTCATATTATCTCGGAAGATATTTCGACGCTTTATAAATATTTTTTTATACACAGAAATTACATGACCTCATTCTTGTCGGTTAAATATGCCGTAAATCTAAAAGTATCGCTTTGAATACAAATCTCCATTTTTGGGTATCAGATGAATTTATAATTGATTATGTATGATGTATTCGAAATTATGCAATGTTAAGATTAGGTTAAACCCAGTTAAAATCGCAAATCTAAATTATTAATTTATTCTAATCTCTATTCTAATCTGAATTAATAAATGAAATTCCCTATTCCTCTGTTTCTTCCTCGATTGATGATTCGCTGTAAATGTTTTTTTTTTTTTATAGAATAATATAAAGACTTTGGATATAACTATATGTTTTTCTAAAAAAAATTATATACGTCCAATATATTTGCTGAATCTCTGATAATGGTGTATAAATAAGTTAATTTAGTATTTGTAGAAGGCTCATAGTTTCTATAATAACTAATTTATGAAAAAAAAATTAACCAGGAACATGGTAGTAGTATTAAATAGATTGGATAGCTTACAAATATTAGTTCTACAAATAATGCCATTATCCAAGGATAAAACAGAGAATAAATTATGAACTAAACACCGCTCGCATTCCCTCTTAAAGTCAAGGCGTAAACGTAACAGAATTAAGCTGATATAATCCGACAGTAAAGACAAATAGGATAGATCTGGATCATGAACTTCAAGGGAAAAGGACATAAGCTTCGTTAATTCATGGAAATTAATTTTATCGCTTTATCATTGACATTTCAGATGTTCAGCTGACAGATATCAAAATAAAATTAGATAGTGTCCTATCATTACATTACGTTAAATTAAAACTAATTATCTAAATCCATGCGTTTTCAAACAGCTATCTTTTTATTTATTTGGTTCATTACAAAGTAAAGCTCTTGATGAAAAATACATTAACTAGGTACTTACTAATAGACTTCAATGCAGTGTAAATACGTTTCGAAGATGTACGATAAAACAATCACAGAAGATGCGCATTTATTTTATTTATCTGAAGAATACTTTCCATTCGTTACAATCACTAAAATAAGTGTCATGTTGTACTTTATGTACTTTTGAATTAACAAGCTGTTATAGCATAGAGACTCAGATGGATCTTAGCCTCCGACATTAAAAGATACCGTATTTCTCTACACTGTGCCATTTCACGCCACTCATCCTCTTGGAGTTCTCACAAATCCTTTCCAATAGCATTGAACCATTTGTATGTTGAACGACAGCTCCAGTAATTTGGCTATTTTGGTTATTTAGACTCAACACTTTGGAATTAGCTCGCATAATAAACGAGTAAGAAAATTTATTCCTACTGATAGGTATGTAAGAGAAATTTATAAGTATTGGTTGTGTGAGCTAAACTATATTTATTTTAAAGACATACATCCATTGCTGGTGTTTATATAATAAATAAGATTCGAAAATTACAAACAACATTCGTGGTACGAATCTAATAGATTGTTAGATATATAAAAAATTGTTTAGATCGAGTTGAATTAGATTTCCGGAGTTAAACTTTTAGGAGTAATTGGAAAATCATCCCAAACTATACTGAATTGTGGAATAGTAGCTGTTCGAATTAACTGGGTATAGTATATATCCGAGGAAATAGGTCCAACAGCTACTGTAGATAAGAAAAGGATGGGCACGGTCTTTGTCCCCTACAATGCTGGCTTATTGTTGAGAGTTTTATCTTTAGAATAGCGTTTGACCAGGTCTCAACTAATGCTAAGTCACGATATGGTGATGATAGGATATATGAAGATAGATTAGTAACTTAAAGAAGTTTGTATTTGATGCAATTTGGACCTCGCTGAAGTTTTGAAATAAGCCCTAAAATATTTGGGTAAATTTGCGCTTGTGCAATATTAATTTGTTGTGTTTATTTGGTGCTTTGAATTATTATTGAAAATTATTATTAAAGGGAGTATTGGGTGATGAAAAATTAAATTCTTGGCAACTCTCCAAAAGTTTGCTAATCGTCCAAGTTTAAAATGTAGGTACAGACATTGTATTTATTATTGTAATATCGTAAATCAACGTTAACCAAATAGAAAATAATTACTAAATATTTTGTTGGTCGTAGAGAACGTTGTCCTCAAGACAAACATAATATCTGTCTCTGTCACTGTCATAGAAATTGTGTAAAGAATTTAATCACTTTTTGTCTTAATATTATATGTAGTAATATTAAGTCTATGTTAATTCTTCGCCAAAGGTTTATGATGATTATGCAAATGGTACTTAAACATTTGAACCTATTAATATATAAAATTATCATTATTATGAATTGTCTACTAATTAAGAGTACTAAAAAGGTTTAATAATAATGTTAACAGTTTGTAAGTGTTTCATTGTAAAGCAATGACCTGTTCCTGGTGAAGCACGGGTTTATCACTACACCTGTACATGATTTATTAGCAATTATAAGCTTCCAAAAATCTACAGTTCTGCATTTTTTCCCACACAGAATGATACCATAAGAATATTTATTTTCCAAGTATTCAGGTTTGCTCACGATGTTTAACTTCACCATCAGTCAATAGTATTAGCAATTCAAACTAGTAAATATACGCAAATTTCAAAAAAATTATCGGTACGTGGCCGGGGTTCGATCCTGCGGAAATCGAATCGATACTTCGCCGGTCTTAACCACTCGACTAACATAGCTTTAATGAAATCAAATGTTTTGTTGAAACTCTAAACAACATGTCACATTGATAAATGAGCTATACGGACGAACACGACTTGTCTATAATTGAAGAACTTATAGCAAAGTTTTCTTTAACATATAAGGAGTAAACGAATAAATTTTTCGGTACAGATACTTCGACATTACAAGTTCTTATAACTTATAAATGATTCATGATCTTCCAAGATATTTGTTTGATTTTCTTTAACGAAATTGCGTTACATTGTACGAAAACCGTAACGTCCTGATCAAATTCACACAAAAATAAGGGATATTTTTATAAGAATAGTATAAAATAGAAGGGCTTACAGCCTGCGATGAGAGTATAAAAGTTGTAAATGTTGAAAGATTGCAATCCATCATCATTTGTTAACGTGGCCATTATTTTTATATTCGACAAAAAAAATTACTCATTTTCATTTTCTTGGTAAGCCTAAATTCACATACGTCCAAGAATCTAGTTTATCAAGACTTAATTTACCTTGAGGAACTTCAAATATGAACTATCTTATAAGATTGAAGCTTAGAGAGTAGAACAAATGGACACTAGTATTTTTGGTAGTTCCTGAACACAAGACCACCAATTCCTAAATAGGCTTCCCGAGGGTTCTGCAAATATGTAACATTTTTGAATGAATCGTTGAAGTATGACAACTATTTGTTAAAAACAGCGTTAAGTCGGCTTAATGGCAAGCTGTTAACGAAGTCTACGATCGCTTGCAACATTCGCGTTGCCGATCTTTTAAAAACCCTCTTCACTACCGTTATTAATATTTGCATTATACCTTTGTAACAGATATTATTTTAGAATAGTGTATATTCATTAAATTGACTAATTAATTAAATAATTCTAATGAAGGTTTTTTGTAAAATTGAATTTATCAAAAACCACGATACGGTGAACTCATTAGAGGGATACACGTTCCCAGCTGCTTCACCGTTGGTCCAGTCATATAAGCTCAAAAGTGGGGACAACCTCTGAATGTATAATAAGCTATAAATTGGTATAAACCTTTGTTTTGACGTTTTAATAGTTTGGTCAAAAATCTCATAAGATCTCGTGTCTGCGTCTTAAGTTATTCAAGGTCAAAGTTCACAAAAATAGCTTAATTATATTTGTGCGTCATAAAATACAAGATGTTATTTTCCGTACACTACCGCTTTTCATATCAAACTTATGAAAGTATTTACGCCCTCACAAATAGCCGTGGTTAAGCCGCTTCAAGTTGAAAACCCACTAAGTGGAACAATGCGTCATAAGCGAGTGAGAACGCTCCACAGCTGGAAACTTCATTATTGTGTTAAAGTTAATGTCTTTCATTATAATTACGTGTAACGTGAAAATAGCTGTAAATTATACTGAAATTAACTACCTATTTCAATTGAAACACGTTTTGTAGTGATATGAAACGTTTCGAGGAAGCATACAAATTGAATGTACACGTATAGTATACTAAAAACGTACAGATATAATGAAATAAAAAAGAAAGAGTCGATAGACCTATATTATATTAAACTAGTTAAGAAGAATATTCCAAGTAGCAATCCCTCGTAGAGCGACTAATCACGATCTATCCCAGGCGGAACAGTAAAATGATTCGAAATAAAACCGCAACGAGCTTAATCAAAAGAGACACTTAGAAAACAACCCGCGGACTCTCAAGATTTCCTCTGAATTTGTATTTGTGGGAGATCTATGAAGACTAAACTTTGTTATTAGGGTTTAAACTTTAATGGAAAATAAAGATGCGACAAAAAATCGTATATATTTGTAGCGCTTATCCTGCAATATATGTACCAAAAATCTGTAGCGTACTTTGTGTATTGCCAACAAGAATAAAACAATCTTTACTAACTACTCAAATCTTATGATCTGTTATATGTTGTAATGGAAGTTTAATAAAGGCTTGAAATTATACTGAAAAATGCAAGTGCCGTCATAATTCACCATGCAGACCCATTGTGTATTGACTAATTGACTACTATAATATTTATTCAGCAATTAAAACACCAATATTCTATAAGTTTAACTAAACTAACCTAACTTTATATTTACTAATCAATATGGATATGAATATTGCAAAACTTTGTCAGGTTAAAATGGAGTGGCTACTTGTTTTTTGATATTGTTTCTTAATATGGGATTTTGGTGTTTTTTGTTAGAAAATCAATTTATTTGTAAAACTTTAGACGATAGTACAAACTGAAGTAACATCAACGTCGAACCTCGTTATGTATCTCTCAAGGGCGTGACTAGTAATATCTTATGTGCTCTACACACCGAAACCGGCGACCCGCCGACATAGCGAGGCAGCTTAGTATTGGCAACATTATTTTTTATGAACATGTCAACGACTTGTATCCCCGTGGGCGTTACTTTAATGTTGAAGGCTGGTGTACATTGGACACTTGTATCTTTCGACGACATGTTGCCGGCTTGTGTAACATACTCAATTGGCCGGTGACATTCGACGTGTAGTGTCGTGGCATTTATTTTGAAATGTGGAGTGGAACATTGAAATAACTTTCACTGTAATAAATCGTTATCATTCAATGGAGTTATTGTGGAACTGTAAACGGTGGTTATGAATATCATTGCAAACTGTTTGTTGTTGAAGCTACATTTCTGTAATTTGTACTTTTTTAACTATTCTGTGTTTAACAATATTCAGTAAATGTTTAAAATTGGTATTGGTTAAATCCATTACTGTTTTAAAATGTATAGATATCTTTACAATAGCTTGCCTTCAAATTTTCTAATCTTTCACTATTAATGTTACAAGTGCGACTCAGCAAACTTGGTTTAACCCAACAATGTATTGTTCTCAGAACGAACCCAGTGATAATAACTACACAAGATGCTATTATTATTATTTTATCATATTATTAGTGATCATGTTTAAATGTTGAACATTAATTACTAATGATTCAAAAGACACAACGGGTCTCAACACTCGTCAGTGAATAACATCGGAGACAAAGTTGCTCATATCTTGTCACTGATATGTCGCCCACAAAGTTTTTCGACTTGCAACATGTGTAGGCTGGTTTGGTGTGTAAAATGCTTTAGACAAGCTGTTTCCACTTAGTCCGCTATATGTATGTAAGCCATAGGCTGCAGATACCACTTAATAGATAGAGTATATGCCAAATTACCACTTCCATCACATAAACCAGGACATTCAAGTTCTTTTTGTCAGCTTAAATAAGATATTTTGTTCTCTATGGACTAGCGTCCATAAATTCCTCTGATGTTACCTGTCTGTTACGCCTATCAATGGGAATGTTTCGCAAGTTCAACTGGCATAATACAGTTTTACATTGTCCACTTGAGGGAGCTAGCTGAATGAGCATTGAAAAATTCAAAATGATATCGATAGACGACTTGTTCCGAGATCGCAATTACTAAGCCATAACTGCTTCAATTTATTAAGTTTAACATTATGAATCATATTGTTTATTGCAAATAAATAAGAAAATTTCTTTATTTTCTCAGGTTATGTACTGTCCGCCGCCGTACACCGATGCTATGTCCGGCCGGCCACAACCGACTAAAACAACGCGAACTGGCAACGGTAACTCTTGTCACGACATCGTGTGAGAATCAGTACGCGGCCGATCGCACTTGCAAGCGACTGTCGTGTGAACGTACCATAACGACCGGCTAGCAAACACCATTAAAATTCGCGGAATGTCTTTGTACAAATCGTTTCATTTCTATGTAAATATTGTATTTAAAATATATATTATTATAATTATTTTTTAATATTTATATAAAGTAGGAGTCAAAATTTTGTAGTAAATATTTTTTTGTAGATTCGTACTATTTAATGTAATAGCTAATTATTTCTCAGGCAAATTTATATTCAGAGCCCAAATATTAAATTGCTTGAGAAATCATAGACTATGTAAATATCGTTTTCTCCATGTATATGCATGTATACATAATAGAATGTAAGTGATACATCGAATCAAAAAGTCTTAATTTGTGTAAATATTATATACCAAAAAATAATAAATTATAAATGAACTTAACATTTTAATATAAAAATAAATTATATAAAAATATATTGTAGCTAAAATGTCTAAAATTAGATTTTAATTTTCATTGTAATAATTATATTACGGGAAAATATCAATGTTTATATTAATTACAATGTTTAATTTTAAATGTTTGATAATAATTATTATTGTTATATAGTGATGTTTACATTATGTATGAATGCTTCAATAATTGGGTAATTATAGATGTTTTGATAAATGTATATTTTGTTTCATTACCCACGTCAGTCGACATTGTACTTCAGGGTGTTATACCCTATGGTAACATCCCAGTCATCGACAAAAACCGGCAAGAAACTCGATCGAGCTTATTATTATGTTTTTACTGTACAAACAATATTTACTACATTTAATAATAATATTAATCATTTAATGGTTGCACAGAGAAACAGTCACTTGCAGACATCACTATCATTCACAGAATGCTCCACCCCATAATAACCTTTTATAGTAAAACCTGCTTGACATGGTCCTTGAACTCATTGTCTGGCAAATTAATAATGCCTATTACCTAAAAAAACTTTTATTAATTTTACTAAATCTAAAACACGGATGACTAATTTATGTCTATTTCTAGTATTAAAACAGTGCTGGTCTTTGGCAAAATCAAGCTTGTGAATGTTTTTATGATAATACATTATATTATCAAGAACGTATTGGGAAGGCAAAGTTAAGTTATCCAATTCCTAGAACTTGTTCAGCAGTGATACGTGAGGTCTCATGTTGTATATTACTCAAATAGCCCGATTATGTAATATGAATAATGTGTCTACCTTCTTTTTTTATCGTTGTTGGTTTTGCGTTGTGGCCACAATCTCACCTGATGTTAAGTGGCAATGTGGCTCAAGATGGTAACACGCTAAACCTAGTGGAAGACTGGCTCTCAAGTGCAGCAGTTGGAACACACCTATTGGTGCTTGGCGACAGATTTTCAACTTGAGGGTGGTAGCTAGCCAGGCGGGCACTAGAAAAAGACCTACCACCATGCTATGGTTTCCTCACAATGTTTTCCTTCACCGAAAGCTCAAGCTGATTGCAGGGATTCGAACTCACGTCAATCGACCCGAAGTCGTACACGCTACCACTGAGCCATTATTGCTACCTCAGCTGCTGAACCCCACAGAAAAATACCGTAAAACATTAAGCTATGGAATTAAGTGAAGTAGACTAACCTGAGGTAAAGGTTGCGGGAAGCCGCTGGATGCGGGCAGCACAGGACCGGTCGTTGTGGCGATCTTTGGGGGAGGACTATGTTCAGCAGTGGACGTCTTTCGGCTGAAATGATGATGATGATGAGACTAACCTAGCAGGGGAAATATCTGTTAACCGGCGAATCTTACGCAATGCGAATGTGCGGACCCACTGTAATTTTAAATCAAGCGTAATACCCAAAAAGATAGTATTATAAACTAAGCCTACTAAATTCCCTTCTATCTTGATACTACTATCAACACGCCGAACATGGGGCAAGGCAAATCTCATACAATTGTTTTTTTATTTTATTATTATTATTATTTTTTTTAATTCTATATTTTTAGAGGCTTTTATGCAATTCGCATATGTCAGCCTCATCGTAGCGTAACCCTAATATCTGGACATCGTAACATAATTATATATTTAATAATAATGAGCAATTGATTTGAACAGACTAACCGCCTCCTCAGTGGACGTATCACCCAATATTTTATTATACATGCCAACGTCTAGTTTGTTCAAACAAAAGGCATTCATTAAACTCTGCCTAACTGACTCGAACCTGACACACTCCATCAGAACATGATAAACGTCATCCACTTTTTGACATACGTCACAAAGTGGTGATTGTTTTAATTTTAACATATATTTATATTTGTTTGATGGAATATGTCCGGATCTCAACCAATGTGCAACAGATATTAATTTCCTACCTAACTTTGTCGTAGCACACCAGGGTATACGAGGAGGCTCACACTGTAAAGTCCTATACCAGATTCCTTTCTCACATGATCTTACGTCAAAATATGTTTTCCAATCACTAAAACAAATTTCTTTAAATTGTTATTTGCATTTAGCAGTAAATTATTTAGAGCAAACCATTAAGAAATTTCAACTAAAGTATTATTTAATTTCATCTGAACCTCGGAATCTAATATTTTCACTTTAAATATAAGTGAAGTGTAATCTGCAAAAAGAACCATATCAGCACTGTTCTGAACCACTAGAAATACCTAGATTATTTATATACACGTGAAACAAACATTGTCCTAGAATCGAGCTGAAAAAAAAACAAAAATGTTTCCAGAAAGTATTTTACCTAGATCTAATCTAGATAAAGTTCTACGGAATTACATAAAGTGTAATTCTTTGAAAACATGTGATTAATGTTTTGCGTATTTCCAATGATATAAATTTTCCAACTAGATTAGGCTGTCCGAACAAGCGGTATTTTCCATTGACTTTTATAATACATTTTTACTGTTTAACATCATGTATTTTTATATATTCTATCTAGGTTTCGCCGGGCATTTTGTCCCCGTTAACTATAAAATGAATCGATTTCCACGCCGTTTGTTATAAACTGGTTGTACTAATATAGACACCTTCACGACTGAGTGCGCACAACAATTCACCAAGGTTTTATCGCATTCGGTTTATGAACGCATAGGGGACAAACAAACAAAGAAAAATTCATCTATATCTTCTATACATATTATAAAACTCAATGGCTCTGTGTCTGTCCGTTTCTGTTCTTTTCACAGAAAACCACTTATCCGATTCACACTCTTTTATTTTATTTCATAGCTATGTTATCTGGTCAGGTTTTTTTTTAATTATTTATTTATTTTGCTGCAGACTCTTAGTCCGCACACTTAACAAAAATAAATTATTGATATAAATATTTTTAAAATACAACACTATTTTGTTTGAGTTAGTCTAAAACTAACTACAACTGTGGTTGTTTCTTATGCTTTAATTTTGAGACTGTATCTACAACGACAAAGTCATAGTTCTTAACAGCCATCATCATATTGTAATTTAGAATGGTGAAACCACTCGCTCTCATCGCCTGCTTTACACGCCAATCGCGCTGTCCGAGTCGTCGGTGTAAAACAAACAGGTGGACGTATGTCGTGTTATTGCCACAATAACGTGCGAGACACTGTCGTGGACAGCGATTGGTATGGTATTTTCCTCTAGGTTCTCCATTATTATCCTCAACCTGGAATGTAGTTGGTGTCACCAACTTACATATGATATAAGGATCTTCACAGCGTGAAGTGAATTTACCCGGTACACCCTTAGCTGTATTACTTATAAAGTAAGTACCTTCAAGAATATGGTCGCCTAAATAATACTTTAGATTAGGACGGCGATTACTATCGCCATTACTCTTCCGAAAATCATGTTACCTTTTAATTCTAAGAACAGTCAACGTTCGTGGCAGGCCCTTTGTTTAAAAAAAATTTCGATTTTCTTTTAAAACTCTCCTAATTGTTGTTTCTCATGGGAAGCCAGTTGCGTTCGTTCGTCTTCGTAAACATTAACGGCACTTTCACAATCGATCTGTGCAGGTCCTAAATTGTTATCATAGTGTTTTAATGTTAAATTTACTGAACAACTTAACGAGACCCGACTTTTATCAAAGTACCACACCAGTATCCTTTATAAAATTCAAAATTTATTCAGAGTAAAGATTCGGTTGCTATTGGACAGATAAGGTACTGTAAGATGCTGTAATTGAATATTAACTACTAACGAACGAATACCATCTGTTAACTTTATATCAGTCTTTACATTACAACATTTCTGATAAAAGTGATGTAAGTTGCCAGTAGACAAGTACCTGCTAGCGCCCCCTGGACTATACCAGTTACAGAAGTTACTACTGTAGATAACGATAGTGGCGTTGGTGTTGCCCCCTTACATAGGTGCGATCGGTAACGCGCACAGCAACTTTCTTTTTTACTATTTAGACATATATTTCTTTTATTGAGTTCATGGTTAAGTTGATAGAGTTCATAGTCAACCTGTAAAAGCCTTCTGAAGCTGCAGGGCCCTTATGGCTAACAATTTAGTCAGGTCGAGTTTTAATTAGCTACTTCATCTATAAATATAATAAAATTGAAGTATGTGTTTGTAATGTCAAAACAACAGGTTTTTAATAAATGCAAATGAAAGTATAAACGACACCTATAACAAAAAACCCGTTTTCTAAATTTTTATCCGTCTGTTTGTTTGTTCCGGGAAATCTCCGAAAAGGTTGGATTTTGACGGGACTTTCACTAACAGAAAGTGACGTTATAAGGCATAACTTAGGCTACTTTTATTTTAAAAAATCAATAGGGTTCCGCCCAAAAAATTAAGATACTTTTTTTAATAGTCCACGCGAGAGGAGCCGCGGGCACAGCTTGTTATAAATAAATAATATAATTTTATGATTATTAAAAAAACTATCTCTTCAAACGTTGTTAACAAGATTAATGTTAACTGACTCATTCTATCGTTATAGTAAGCGTCACGGATTGAAAAAAAATGGTAGGAGATATTAATTATATATTATATGAGACAAAGTTTTTGTCCTGATATATCTACTAAAACAATTACATTTTACTTACTACTTAGAGATAGCTGGAAAAATATACACTAGTTAACACCGAAACAAGTAATTGTACTATTTTTTCATAATGTGTATAGTGGTTCACCATATCGCGTCGTCGGTGCTGATCTCAACATTTCCTTGTTTATTGTTTACTAGCTTTTCCCGTGACTTATTCTGAGAGTTTTTTGTACTTTGTCCTTCTGTCAGTTTTTTTTATACTACGAAGGTGGCAAACAAGCATACGGCTCGCCTGATGGCAAGTGGCTAACGTATCCTATGGGCGCTTGTAACACCATAGATATCACCAGCGCGTTGCCGACCTTCTCCAAGGAGCTCTGGAAACCCCACTCCCCACAGGTATACAACACAATGTTATTTGGCTGCGACCTTCTGTAGGGTGGAGGTATTCCACCAGTCGGGCTGTCCCAAGTAAAGAGAAATCTCCAAAGAAATTTCTCTGTGCCCTACCTCACTTTGAACACACACTTCACCAAAGAACCCAGGTACATAGGTTCTGTAAGGTACCTTTTTTTCTTTTTTCCTAGTTAGATTAGACAAAAAAATAGTTAGTGTAAATCGAATGATAGGGAATTAAACAGATCGTGACTTCATTGCATACGCGGCAACAGTCCGAGCCGAGGTCCGACACTTTGACACCCTCTGAACTTTTTACAATGTTTTCGCGGCTGAGTGCCTTAAGCGCTCGCCCCTAAGCCCGGTGAAGCTGTAAAAGCCGCAAACGCTTCAGGGCCCCTAAGGCTAACAGTACAGTTAGTTCGAAAAAAAACCCCTAAAACTCTCTCCCTCTCTCTCTGGAAACTCTACTCCCCGCAGGAACAGAACACAAAGTTATTTGGCAAGTCCAAATTTACCTCTACGACAAACTTCATTTTAATCGGTTTAGCGATTTAGTCCTGAAAAAATGACAAACATACAGAGTTATTCACGAACCACATATTTCATAGTAGCTCGGCAAATCGACGGCACTCTGCCTAACAGAAAGCACAGTACAATCGGAAAACAACGCCGACCTTGGCTCTCCAAGGTCGATCCAGAATCGTTTCAGATCCGTACCAGCTCCCTCGATTACTGGCGGTACATTGAAGCGTGCGACTAGTGCGGATGTTATACTTGGTATATGGTCGTCGAGAGCCAGTCGGACGATTGTAGTGTTCTACTACTCAGCATATCTCTTATCCATGAATTTATAGCAAAAAAACCAACAAAAAGTCCCTAGAGAGACTTTTTACCCTCAGGCATATCTTATGCAATAGACGTAATACAGATGTTCCAAATAATACAATTCCCATGATGCCAAATATTTTTCTTTTTTCCTAAACGTCACACGTACACTCACAGACATATTATTGCTAGACGCGAATTATAAGGTTAATTATAAGGGTAAAAAAGGTATATATAAAATTTAAACTAGAATGGATAAAAGCTTCAAAACGTTTCGCGACAGTATTTTTTGTTTTTAAAACGGACCCCCAATAAAACTACTTGGTGATCCCTGCTATGAAGGCTATTTACACGTATTAGCCATTAGCTGGCGCCAGTAGCCAACATGCTGACGCTGGACTTGCAGAGCGCGATCATACGAGTCGAAGTTAATTTAAGTCGTGAATTTCTTATGATATCCACACGTTTGTATAGATGAAAATAAATTTGAGACGAATACAGCTGATAAGAAAGAATGTATGTGTTAATAAAATTTACTAGAAGAGCTTTTATTTCATTATTATTAATACTTCTATACCCACCCATTCCTTCCCGAATTTGTTGTAGAACTGAATCACACAGTTGCTTGTTACTATAGAAGTAATTTCGAATCTAAAGCATACATTCCTGTTCCCTATAAAGTTGAACAATCCTTAATGTTTCATCTTCACTAAGTTTACGAGCAATTTCACCAACTTGTACCCTAGGAAGTGCGCCAGCGACTGTCGACGGTGCGTTTAGACGTGACCGCAACACTAGTGTAGTGAATGCGGGCGACGCGGCGGAGGTCACGAGTATGAAAAATAGCCTCGGTTCTATTCCGTTCCAAAGCTGGCGACTAGCACCAATACTGGCACTTGCTAATCGACATGTATAAGTCAGCTTTAAATTATAAAAATTACCTAGCGAGCGCCCTATATTTCGCGTCCAGACATGCGTAGTCTGTGCGTATGTTTAACCTTGTCAAACGTCATCCGGCACGTACAGTTCTGTCGTGTTTTCTGTATTTCTTATTTATTCCTTTGACATTATGTTATAAATGTTAGTTGATACAAGAAACTTTGCCAGGAAAATGTTATTCGCTGGCTATTCGTAAGAAAGTTTATGTTTATTCGGACAGAAAATTATCTTTCTTAAAAGTTCAAGTTACTTTCCCTCCGAAACTTTTGATCACAACCGCGCATATAATAAAGACTGGCTTATAGGTTTGACGTAACATTTTAAACATGATATTGATAGCTATCCTAGCACTAGCATACGCTAAAATGCCTTACCGCCACAGACCACGCAGGACAAGACGTGGATTAACAGGATATTTGAATTCTCCCGGGTGTAATCCACATGTAATACGATTACTCACTATGAGTACCATTCTGATCAGCAATTGTATCTTTTTTATACCACTAAAGTAGCAACCAAGTGTACGATCTACCTAGTGGTAAGCGGTTACCGTAGCCTATAGATGTTTGTAATACTATAGGGCGACCGCTGTAAGCGCGACCCTCCTGATAGTGCGAGACGCGGGGCGGCGGGTGTGCCCAGATATACACGGTATTGAGATCATTATATCTTATTGAGATAAACATATCTTGAGTAATATTCTTAAACTTTATTAATTAATAAATGTACGCGTAACCTTTACACGCAGTGGTAGTGAAACTTCTTTGAATAATAAGTACCATGTAATTTACTAAAAAGCATTACTTTTGATTGACTGTATAATTTTTTGAAACGCAGCGACGCTATTTACATCATGGTAAATGTAGTGTGTAGTAAATTATAATTAGTATATATTGTATACAACATATACTAATTATAAAACTCAACACCTCTCTGTGTGTCTGTCCGTTTATGTTCTTTTCACTCGAAAACTACTAATTTAATTAACATGTTTTTTTCCTTTAATTCAGTCCAGGCCATTTGGCCAGGTTATAGGATGTATTTTGTATGATAAAGTAACACACGAAATAAGCGGTGACGATAATGCTGAATTAATTCGAAAAAAAGAAGACGCTTCTGGGGCGATTAAATGATTCAAACTGAGTAAGCCATGAGAGATATATCATATTATACTAAGCCCGGTGAAGCTTCTGTGGCTTCAGTGCCCTTATGGCTAACAGTACAGTCAGTTAGAAGAATAATCAAATTAATGTACTACACAATTGTTGATCTTAAAAAGGGCTAGGATATTATATTATGTCTACCTTCTAAGGATCACCCAGAATAAGCATTTTTGAGGTACGTGCGCTCGACCGACAGCATTCTGTAGTTCACGCGAACGGAGCCGCGGGCATAGCTTGAAATGGATGAGTACGACGCATAAGTAAAAGGAAGATGATAATAACGGAGATTTGATCAAATCCCTAAGCAAGATGATCAATTTATGGAAGATGTGGCTGAGTTAGGTTAGGTTTAACTTGTGATAAGAAACAGCGTGAGACGATTACGTTAGCGGTCGGCGACTGACAGATACTAATAATGATACAAAAAATATCATTTAATTAATAACACGACTTTTTTTATATATTTTCAACAATAAGTAATTGCCGTTCAAGCCAGCATTAATTTATAAAAACCAAATTGTATATATACGAGTATATTTTGTTAGGCTATCGTTCAGCGACAATTTTTTACATATTAGTCGATATCTATTAATTTCGGAATTTCGGGAATTTTCTTGCTGCCTTTATATGAAGCTAGCAGTAATCGCGGTTTCGGCAATCAGCTGAAGCAACAAAATTGCAATTTTGGTAACTAATTAGCTACAAATTTTAATGTATTTGAATTGAATTCTGCCAATTTGCCCCTATTATCTTGATAGACCTCTAGATACCAGCTTCTACTTGAAAATCTATCGCCAAGATCAAACCGGTTTGTTTCGGCAGCCGCACTTGAGAGTCAGTTCCCTCACTTAGCTTAGCGTGTTAGATATCATCTTCAATCATGTGGCATCACTTAACATCGGGTAAGATTGTGGACAAACGCTGACCCATAAATAAAAGAAAAACAGAAAAATGTAGTAATTTCAATACGTAAATATTATTTTACTAGTTAATTGATGGATTACTTTTATAGCCGAGGCTTATTTCTACGAAAATCTTCTACACGATATTTTCAAAAGCATAATACTCTTGTTTACAATCTATCGGAGTTATCAAAGCTTTACATCAAACTTATCGTCTATATAACAGACGCGTATTACAGGGCCGTAATTAGTAGTAGGTATATAACGTGGTGTACTTAACGTGGTGTTAGTTTATTGTGTGACCACCAAAGAAGTAATGCACTTGCTATGTTATAAATCCATTGGAATATCTTTTTTATACAACTAAGGTGTTAAACAAGCATACAACCCACCTAATGGTTAGCGATTACAGTAGCCTATAAACGCTTGTAACCATAAGTATCGCTAGCGCGTTGCCGATCTAGCTCCCCTTACCCAAAAAGCTCTGGAAACGCGATCTTCTACAGGGTTGAGGTACTTTACTAGTCGGACTGCCCCAATAGAGATCAATTTCCAAAGAGATTTCTATCTCTAGTAACTAAATAAATAGGTTAGGGTTTAACAATGGTTTTTTTTATTCCTAATTTGAATTAAATTAGCAACACCATCAGCTGTCTTTGAAGAATCATATCGTGGGGTAGCCTGATTTTTTTATAATTGTTCATACAGTATTGATAAAATACAAAAATTAAGACTTCTAGGTTCTTGAAATCGCCAAAATGTATTGTCACTCCTTCGGGGAAAATCTTTGCGTAATAATCTTCTTTTTTTTTGCTTTATGGAGGTCACAAGTTTTTTTTTTTCTCAGTACTTCAATATCTTAAAATGTATAACTCCAGCGTTAGTATAAGGTGTTAATATTAAGAATTAAATTCAAATTATTAAATATAGGGGAAATGTAAGAGAAAATCTATAATAAATTTTATCTGGACAAAACTGACGACATTTCATAAATATCATTGGATAGCATCATAAACAAGGAATCAAAATAAAAAGTTTATCAAATTTGGACTCTAAGAATGCTATTATGAACGTTAAAATACTATCATCGGTTCGGAAAACAAGAAAACATCCCAGCCATCGAGCGGTAATGTTTTTTACCCCACCATGTCCTAAATACGGTCCTGCCTTATTGTTAGCTCATGATGAGAACTGTTACAAGAATCGATTTCAAAGTTAATATAGTATTGTATAATGTTTAATTTTATGTACATACGATAACAACAGCTTGTAAACGACTGGAATATAGAACAAGTAAATTTGCTTATGATTTCTAAAGCTTCTTGAGAAATGTTTCATATTATACGTAATTCAATAGTTAATAAACTATAGAAATCAGCCTTATTAACTATATGACGGCTGTGTAGAACAGTAGACAAGAATTATTATGGTAAAACATGTTTTATTATAGTTCGTTCTTTTTATATCCGTTTTATATATTTCAATAATAGTTGTTTAATAAGAAAACAATAATTTTCATCAAAACTATGAACGCTACAAATTGAAATAAATACCACCACGAAAAGTGGCGAAAAATTGAAAAGTTATACGGGAAAACCAAGCACGGTGTCTAAAGTTACGTGACGAAGTACTACAAGGCTACCCGGTTACATTCTAAGTACCTTATTTTCGAAAATAGGAGCAAATCGGATTAAGTGAGTTTTTTCGCACGCGTGTGGTGCCAGATTAAGATCGATGATGCATAATTTTTAAGATGTCAAACGATTTCTTATGAGTGCCCCCTTTTTTGGATTTTATGAAGACACAAGTGTAAAATTTTAGACAAAGTGGCTTTTTCATATTCTCAGTGTGTATTTTAAAGTTCAGAGAAGTAGCACAGATTTAGACCTCAGTGCAAAACAGCAGTAGCCAGGTAAACATCAAGAACTGAGCGCAGGAGAGAGGAGGTCCTGTTGACGGACCCCAGTAGGAGTACTTTACAACTGCAAGGGTCTGAGGACCTTCTCGCCTTGAAGTTCTTTCCCTCGGACACTGTGGATGAAGAGTCAGAGGCTCATCAAATGGTGAAGGCGGAGAGTGAGGGCTCCACCCTGATGAGATCCAAGGTCTCTCGGAGTGATCCTCCATTCTCCAGAGAGGAAATAACGCAGATTTGCTCAGAATTTAACCCGCGAAAATGAGGATTCACTGCCGACATTGTTAACATGAGGCACAAGACAAAGTCACCAAACAAAACCTAACTGCTGTATTACAAAACTCAAATTAAATAAAGAGAACTTTATTTTATGAAACAAATTATTATTTTATCATATATTATTATATTATGGTTTAGTTAGTTAATACTTATTAAACAATTTTAAATCTGACGATTCGTTGCGACAGATCACGGAGTTGCAACATCTAATAGATTTTTTTGTAATAGGTCTTTACCTATGAAATTGCCGTTCTGCAGTACTGGCCATTTCAAATCAAAATAATTTTTGTTTGGCTAAGAATTCTAATTTCAATTTAATTTTATTTTAAAAACATGGAAATCTTTTTCCAAAAGTAGTCATTTGTTTATTGATTAGTGTTACATTTTCATCGCATTTCAATCTTTTTTGTCAACATGGATACGTTAAAAATTCGAGTAATTATGGAATATGAGTACCGTCGTGGCAGTAACGCGGCACAAGCGGCGCGCAACATCAACGACGTTTACGGAGCTAACACTACAAACCAACGCACCACCTGTTATTGGTTTGCTCGCTTCCGTTCTGGGAATTTTGTCCTGAAAAATGAACCTCGCGGTCGTCCGACTTTGGTCGACAATGACGAATTAAAGGCGATTGTGGAATCTGATGATACACAATCTACGGCTGAATTAGCCGCAGCTTTCGACGTTAGCGTCAAAACAATATTGGTCCATTTGCGTCAAATTGGCAAGGTAAAAAAGCTTGACAAATGGGTGCCCCACGAACTCAATGATCGCCAGCGCGAAGTACGCGTCGAGACGTGCCTTGCACTGCTCAACAGACACACAAATAAAGGAATTTTGAACCGCATTGTTACCTGCGATGAAAAATGGATTCTGTTTAATAACCGCAAGCGCTCAGCAAGTTGGTAGGATCCTGGTTCAGCACCTAAACAATACCCTAAACGAAAACTTACCCCTAGAAAAGTGATGGTCACTGTTTGGTGGTCTAGCGACGGTGTGATTCATCACAGCTTCTTAACAAACGGGGTGAGCATTACTGCAGATGTGTACTGTGAAGAACTGAACACAATGATGGAGAAGCTGGCACATCTCCAACCAGCATTGGTCAATCGCTCGTCTCCGCTGCTCCTGCACGACAACGCGCGACCTCATACTGCACAACAGATGGTCTCCAAGTTACAAGAACTGGGGTTGGAAGTTCTCCGTCATCCGCCCTACTCACCAGACCTTGCGCCTACAGACTACAACTTTTTCCAGAATTTGGATAACTCCTTGGCGGGAAAAAAATTCAATGCCCGAGAGGCAGTACAAAATGCTTTTGAAGAATTTGTTGCCTCCCGTCCAGCTGATTTCTTTAAGGAGGGCATCAATAAACTGTGACTGCGCTGGCAAAGATGCATTGATTGCATGGGTGATTACTTCGATTAATTCAAATAAAAAATACATGAAAAAACATCGTTTAAATTTTTTCACACAAAACGGCAATTTCATAGGTAGTGACCTAATATAAACGCACCTTGTGGCATTTTGTAGTTTTAAGAGTGTTAGTGTAAGAAGAAATAAAAAGAGAAGGGAAGCTTCAGTAGCATAAGATAACATCTAAAAGTGAAGGGAACCTTTTGCTGAACTGAAGTTAGTGTAAGACATTTTAAAAAGAGATGGGGAAGCTTTGTTAGATTTTTAAGAAATTTTGTGTAATAATATAGCCTGGGGATGTTGTGGGTGATTCCTTATGGCAGGAGAGGGTAGCACAATTATTTTAGCACAAAAACGACCCTGATTTGCATCAGGGGTGTCAGTTTAGGGACTTTAAAAAATAGCTAAGAACCTTGACGTTGCAAAAATAGCTGGGTTAAGGAATAAATGTGGCACTTAGACAAAAACAATACCGTTCTAACCACTACTAAAGCCATTTTAAATTTTGATTTTTTAAATTCCATTTTACTAATTATACAAGTTTTACAAATTTTATTATATTACCTGATTGTATACACATTAGTTTACCGTATTTTACATCCATTATTCAATAGTACATAATTTATATTAGTTTATAAAATAAACAAATTATAAATAAAATACAATTTAATTCCGGACGTGTCGTTGCGACAGATCTCTGAGTTCCAAAAGATAGTTAGAATTTTTTCTTTTTGTATAAATGCACTTTTTGGTGAGATTGTAGGTATAGTTGTGTTAGCGTAAGAAATTAAAAGAGAAAGCAATACTTGAATACATTTAAGAACAAAAGAAAAGGGAAGCTTCAGTTAGACTGGAAAGGACTGGAAGTTAGAGAAGGGAAGAATTATTCTTACATTAAGAAAATTTTATTACAATTAGATCTTAAATTTGTAAAAAATATAGCCTGGAGTTATTCAGGATCTCCTCACGCTAGGACGGGACACTGAGTAATTTCATTTAGGTTAATTAGAAGACACAAGATTACTGATTTACTTTGGGGTTGTCAATAGGAACTTAAAAAAAAAGCTTCGAAGTGTAAGCCTTGCCCGATAATAATTCGATAAATATCTTTCAAAAGAGATGATATGCCACATTCTGTAAATAATATGTAGCTCGTTTGTTATAATTTAGCGGAAGAAACTCATTACATGCAAGCTTCGGGCTTATTTAGCTTTCCTTTTAAAAACATTAGGGTCTCTGGAAACTTTGAACTCTCCTGATTCTAACTCTAATCAGTTTAATTCGTATCTCCAACTTGAATTTCGTTGCGTTTGATAGAGTTTGTGTTTCTGAGAGATTTACTCACCACATTTGTATGTAGTTTTGGGCGGAAGAAACTTTGAGAGGTGCGGCAATTTAACAGTTTGCAAACTAGTTTGCCAACTCGTTAATGAAATGATTTACAACTAAGTAATTAATTCATGTATATATTCTAAAATATCGTTTCTTTGTAAGTAGTCAAAACTCAAGTACCGAGGGACAAATTAAACAATCTGACTGGCTAGTTTTGCATTGGATTCTCCGGTTCTTACATTTGTAAGGTAAATACCCAATGCCAACCGCGGCTTCTTATGGCTTTCAAGTAACGAAGGAGTTTCTTAAACGATTAAGTCAAATTGTTTATTATTTAACCCTGACCAAAAATATATATCTAGATTTGTTATAGCCTCCACAGCTTCAAAGTGTAATCGTTTAGCAAGTCGAACAGCCTTGGTCAACATATCATCAACATCAGTGAACTGAGCACTGTTGAAGTTATGTTTCACATTTCAAAATTCTTCCAGTTCATTCCACGAATTGCCTAACATATGCTCTTGACATATACGTTTTCCGGAACATGTATGTTATGATGACTTAATAAGTAAACTTTTTTATTTCCGGTATATGTCAATAAGCCTGATTGTGACAATAATTGTAAATTATTGCATTATTGCAGTGTGCAGACGTGTTTGGTGCTCTTTTATAGCCAGGAACTTGAATGAATGCAGCTGCATTTTACTCCTGTGGGACATCTTGGACAGCTGTTGGTATTTTAACTGCATTTTGTGCTCTTTGCCAGCACCTTTGGCACACTGAACACGTGTTGTTCAATATAACCTGAAAAGAAAGCAAACAATTTGTTAGTAAAACTTTTAATTAAAACATTTTCTATTAACAATAAATAAGTTTTCGAGAGGTATATATTCCACTAATCTGACAATTTGAGAGTGGCGTAAAAAAAGGGGTGGGCTACAAAGTTGTTTTTATTTTTTGAAGTAAAATGTGAAATGTTAAACGTTAAATGATAAACGTTTAACGCACATTATCGGTCTTTTCTCTTTGTGTGAGCCAGAGCGAGAGAGTAAATGTCGGTGTGTATGTATATTGCATACTGTTTAAATAAATTAGAAAATACCTTTTAAAATGAAGTTTCACTTCTATCGTGTGTGAATCGTACACACACCTTTTTTGAAGTGAAACTTCTTATGCGACTTCCAAGCGTTAAACGTTACATGTTAAACGTTTAACGCACATTATCGGTCTTTCCTCTTTGTGTGAGCCAGAGCGAGAGAGTAAATGTTGGTGTGTATGTATATTGCACACTGTTTAAATAAAATAGAAAATGCCTTTTAAAATGAAGTTTGTGTGTGATTACCTTTTTTTATTTTGAAGCAAATAATTCAAGGATAACGAAAAATACTATATAATCTGACGATTTCCACAAGCTGAAGTAACAAAAATTTATCGATAAAGTTTAATGCGTGATGCCTATATTCCCCTCTTACCTAAATTTTTTGGGCGTTTTTTTTAATTATTTTTTTATAAATACAAGTATTCTACTTAAAAAACATACACTTTTTTATCTGCATGCTATTTCCTGAGCTTTTCAATTAATTAAGTTCAAAGATTAATTATTATTTTTTGTCCTAGGTATCACAAAAGTGTAACCTGGAGTTACGCGAACTCGACTTACACGGTAGCCTATGTCCGATCCTCCGGTATGGAGCCCTTGTGCCAGCAGCGATACAGTGACACTGCATTCACTAGCTATCAACATACACTCATTACACTGCATCTCTACTTGCATGCACACCACTCAGGTACATAGGTTCTTTAAGGGCCTTTTTTTCTTTCTTTGGTTGGTCAGGCATGTTTTTTTTTCGAACTGACTATACTGTTAGCCTTAGGGGACCTGGAGCCTTTACGGCTTTTACAGCTTTACCGGGCTTGGGGCATGATTTTACTCAGAGCACCTGCGTACCAAGCGCGTTGCCGACCTTGAACCCCCCTACTCCAAGGAGCTCTGGATGCCCTAGTGACCGCAGAAACACAATACTAGGTCACTTGGCTGCGATCTTCTAGAGGTATTCCACCAATTGGGGTGCCCCAAGTAGAAAGAAATCTCTAAAGAAATCGCATTAGTGGCTTTCACGTGAAAATAATATGAACGGACAGACAGACAGAGAGACGTTGAGTTTTATAATATGTATAGATTACTGTTAAGAGTTAGAACGAAAGTTCCCTGAAGCGCTAAAACATTATTATCGTCTAGCTAAACTATTAAAATATGCATAGATCGTTTATAGAGTATAGTCTTTTCGCGACTAACACGTTAATAGACCAATATAGCGTGGCATTTAAATGAAGGAATATTTTTCTATTGTACTATTACGATATATTATCTACTTATTCACTTGAACAACAAATAATTTTACTTACTTGGCCTCTGTTTACACGCAGGTTCACGCTTTAATTCGAATTATTGTATTGCGTTGCTCCGTACGCGCCCACACTGCATAAATGTCGAAGCCACACTAAAGACAGCTGCACGGATTGCAGTTCAGTTTAGTCGAACAGAGTGAGTATTCGGATCGCGAAACTTTAAGATGCGTGCGTGACGTGTGATTAAACGAACCGTCTAGTTGCTATCTTACGATATAAACACCACGACGCACGTAGGTGACTCACAGCAACAAAGGTACCTTAATTTCGACCTTCCACCTTAACGTCTAAAGCGTTTAATTGGATAAAATACTTTGTAAGGGCGTTTTAAATTAACGTGTTAATTAGTCTCTCTTGAGAGAACGATATTATGACTCTCTCGACACTTGAATTTATCAATTTCAAGAAAATGTATTCAAATTTATTTTTTAATATCACTTCAGATTTATTTAAGGAATAAGATTGTATTTTATTAATTAAATACGAAGGAGTTTTAGCGGAAATTTGTTCTTTTACTTAATTGTTTTTTTGTTTTATTTATAAACTTGTTAACCCTATACTAATATTATTAGGTGGGCATAAGATAGACCGCGAGTTCTGAGATGTTAAAAAAACTCCCTGGAAAGTTTTAACTAGGGGCCACGATTTTGTTAGTATAGGTATTCGAACTGATTGACTACTCGATAATGGAAATGAGAAGAACAAGTGTCAGGATAGGAAAAACAAAAAAAAACGTAGTTAACCGTTTTAATGTTAATAAATATAGCTTAACATTGATATGAAACCATAATTGGTGTCTATTGCCACATAGGTACTTAATTATATTATTTAAATTATCTATATAACTATTTACTATCGTTTCATCTAACGCGTTCTACTCAAGCGGTTTAAAAAACAAAGCGTACTCACGCCGACGCCCGCGAAACCAACGTTCCCTCCGCAGGGGTCGGGCGGTTAACTTCGCTCCCGCACACCCGCCAAGTCCACCCTCTCCTGCAGTATCTTAAGCTTAGGTCCGTTTCTCCGGCATGGAGCCCTTGAGACACAGCCACTCGCTCGATACAGTTGCACTGTATCACTATCTTTAAACATGCAATCATTACACTGCATTTCACACATGCACACCAATCAGGTATACCTGTATTTGACCTTTTTTTTGGCTAGTTAGTTTAGACTAACATCGACAGATCACTAAAGACATATATATATATATATACGCATGTTTCTTCTTTCCTCTCAGAAGGCAAAAACATGTATAGTTAGATCAAATTACGGATAGGGAATTAGGGAGATCGCGATGTTTGCATTTGCATTTGCATTTGCATAGTGCCCTCATCGCTCGCCCTCAAGATCGGTGAAACTGTAAAAGCTTTCTGAGGCTTCTGGGTACTTAAATATAGTCAAATTGAAAAATAAAACTTAAGAACTATACAAAACAAGCACATTGTCGTATCTAGTATTGAAGTATATAAACTCGATGATTTAGTACAATGAAATTCCAACGTAACAGTAAACTCATTTTTTTATTAAACAGTAAAAGCGAGTAGATATTAAATGTAAAAAAGGATCCTCTTTTCACCGAAACCGTGGGATTATATTTTACTCAGAAAAATAAAAAAATTGAGATGAGATGTAAAATATTAAGCTGGGTCTTATAATTCTTACATTTCTCATTTTAGAAAATTTATTAGGTGAGACGAGCAAATATGTTATTTTCGTTGTACGAGAAATACAGTTCCAAGTCCATTCCCCAACTCCGACCGTCCGTCCTCAAACATCGCATCAAAATTTTTCAACTTTTCATAGTATTAATACATGTTACGACGTAAGGCGTTAGAAATATATATTTACTCATTTTTATGTATAATAATTATTATTTCTTTTTACATGTTTAAGCTTACCTGACATACTATAATTAGTCTCACAATGTTTGTTAGTTAAATATAATTTTCTCTATTATTATTAAGGTTAACTCTAACATAATGCCACGCTCGGTTAATTACCTCTTTGTAAATTCTATTTCTTTGGTTACATTATAATCAACGAAATTGAAAACAAAAATCATATATTCATCTCACGATATATACATATATTTTCATAATATAAATATTCTGATATTTCATTATTAATTTATTTAAAAGTTTCATATAAGTATCAAATACGATATCGAATTGCTTTCAGATTATTACTTTCGTGGAAGTTTGAAATTAACTCTGGCAAATTTTTTTAAGCATTAGAAGAAAAAATTGTATTGCAATAAAATTTCATTTGTAAATTGAATATTTTGTGCAATAATAAAGTTTTTAATATGTCTTACTTACGGTAAAAAAATGTCGTCTGTCTTACCAAAGATAAATGAATAAAACATGAAGTACTGAAGGCAGGAATATATTTAAAGGATGGCCAGAGTTGACAATGACTTTTCGTCTACAAAGAGCCTTATCTGGTATTGCCAGGTGTATTGGGGATCATGTCTTACTGACTAGAGAGAGCTGTTACGCAAACAATAATGGATACATTCGCATTACGGACATTGAATTCGTTATAATTTTTAATTTTATACTGACTATAAAATATTGTTAGCTAATATGGTTTTACAACTGGACTAGTTACAAAAGTCGCAAGAACAAATCCCTAGGTTTAACAAAATAAATTTGAAATATGCCAACTATAAGCGATAGATGGCATAAAAGGAACGGGGTAGTAATAAGATTAGATGTGTTAAGAAAACTAGCGATTACCCTACGACCCTAAGACTCGAGTTTTTGGCGGGATCTCAAACTGTCATGTAGTGGTTTTCGTTTTTTATTCATAAATTTGTGTTATTAGACACTATATTGTGTAATACATGTGGCATTTAAGCTTTATTATTGTGCACAAGTGAAGTAAATTTAGAAATAATAACATGAATCTTGAAATCTGAGATGCCACAAAAACTCCCTAGAACGTTCTAACAAGGGAGCCACCATCTTGTTAGGATACTGAAATCGTCATAACACTGGAAACTATATTCACTTGTCAATGGCAGTAATGGTCTTCAATGAGGAGGACCGGTTGCCAAGAAGAAGAAGAAGACCCTATGACGATATGTATAATTGAAATTATACCAATCGCACTATTAGATTAGATGTTTCACGTAAAATAAGTTCACCAGCTTCTTAATGAAATAAACAAAAGTAAAAATAGTTTAACTAGAAGATTTTATATTATAGTTAGAACATTATTTAAATTTTTTAAATAATGTATATTTTAGCTGTGTTTTTATTTGACAACACGCTTTCATTATAGTATATTTTTTTTTAGCATTTACTGTAAGTTCACTTCTCTAACCTGAACACACTGGCTCTACGTAACAATGTAGATGACAGTAAGCAGTGTATGTGAAGGGCACAGAGTACATTTATATGTAGGAGATAAATAATTAATAGCAACCAAAACGCACACTCAAATAGGAAACGAATTGAAACAAAAATTTCTAGCTTCAGGGAAACTTCTCGCATCCGTGATTAATATTTACTAATGGATCTCCCGAAAACCCAAAGCGATAAGGGAACATCTACTAAGAAAATTAAGCAGAAGATTTTATACTTGCAATTCAAATAAATGGGCAGAATGCAAAGTGAAAAGTATGGCTCCTACTCGTATTGCTTCCGGTTGCGTAATGATCGCACTTTTTATAATACTTTTGAATTGAAAGTACCCAGCTCGAGTATAAAGCCAAGATCATTGAAAACAAGAAATCTACGAGAAATACATAATCTTCTTATGGATAAAGCCACGATGCTCCCAAAATATTTCAAAACATTGGTCAGTTTTTGCGATCCATTGGAAGCGTTGAGCTCCCTTTCGGCGGAAAAATAATAGTAGTTGTCATTGACGGTCACCGTTGTCTGTGGACTATACCGTTCTTAGCATACATACTGTACAGCCACTTTTTCAGATGCGTGTCAAAAAAAACAAATTGTGTTCAGCAATAAGAATACCTTTGTAACAGTTTTGTAGTCAAATACATTCGTAAATAAAAGCACACATCTTGCTACTGAAATATACATACGGAGTGTTTAGTTATGTTTATGATATGTCACGAATCTGGCATATTAGTAATATTTGTCACAAGACTTTTGGGGTCATACATGTTTCGCATGATATAATATTTCCGTGAATGCTTTAGCAAAATGGTGGCCAATCTCATTAAAATCTTCGATGGATGTATTAATGTCAAACAAAGTATTTTTTATTTAAATTGGAGCATGTTATAGTGTCGACACCGGACCTTTTGAAAGTAAAGAAAAAATTAAAAAAAAACGGCATCCACATAGAGACACGTAATCAATTGAATATATAGATAGATAAATATATATATAGATACATAAACTGGCTGATCCCGAAACGCAACAATCAAAATAATACACACTTCGTTTCACTCGAATTCTTTATCATTCTTTACCAAAAGAATTGTAAGTAGAATAACACAAAATACTTTTAAAAAAAAACTTTATAATCCTAATCCGTTGTCATTAACAAGAAAGCATTTGTTCCCAAGAAGATTAAGCGTCAGAAAATAAAAGCTTCAAACGAATTTTCTGTCAAAAAAATAAATTTTTAAGTAATATTTACTTCGTAAGATATTTCTCTAAACTGCATAAGACAGAGATTATTGATTTAATTTTCAAATATAAATGAGCTCGACAAAATAACTGAATGTCTCTAAATAATAGGTTCCTTTAACCTACTGTTTAAACCTATAAGAATATTCGTACGTAGTACGTAATGCCCCAATGCATTCGCGTTATATAATTATATGTCGATGTTATGTATGTGATGTATATGTTATGTTACGATGTTATGTTAATTATGTGGGCACATCAGGATTAAGTGTAAGTATTGTAAAGTTATGTACGGTTTGATAATGCAAATATTTATTTGGGGTTACCACCAGTGTCCTCCAACCATCCTTATGGCACTCCGTGCCTCGTATGTCTGATGTTATCGCTACACATAGGCGACCTGGTGACTAACTGGTCTCGAACGTCCTCACGATCTGATATACATAAACAATCTAACAACTGCCGTATTAGTTAAACAGATTGTTAATAGATGGCACCTCTTTCATATTAGTTAATTGTATTTTCATTAGGTAAAAAAAACGTTTTCTTTAAATCAATTTGTTTAACGACAACATTAATTTTTAAATATTTGTCTTCGACTATTTATATATCATAAGTAGTGTGAAATATAAGCTTTAAAATTATGTTTTAATCATGATTGTTTATAAAGAATTAAGGGAGATATAGTGTCATCACAAATAAAAATACTTTTGAGAAATAAAAATACACGATATTTAAAATAATGTAACAATATTTATTATTTACCTTCCTACTATATTATCTCTTGTTAGTAATGGTTTCTGAATGGTAGTTAACATGACAAAATAAATAATAATCGATAATTAAGCTCTTAACAACAACTCTTCGAAACAATTGCCTAGCGGTTAATATTTTTCTGTAATCCACATTGGCACATAAGGCATTTCCATCTTAGCTTACAGGAATGGTAAACTGACCTCAGATAACTTGCATCCCAGTTTACAGGAGATTGTAAATATTTTACAATTTAGGTAATTCAAAATTACAGTATATGCTATTTAAAATTACCAAAAATTTAACCATAATGAAAGGGACAAATAAAAATACAGCGAAAATATATTATTTAAACATCGAATCGAAATCTTTCATTGTTGGTCTATGTTAATAAAGTTAATATCATAACCTCAATATTTTTATAATAATAAAGCAACTTTTCATTGTGTATTTTTTACAACATATCTACGCAATTGATAATTATGGATAGCTTAAAATAATACACGCTAGTCAATAATTGAATATATATGTAATGTTTTTAAGTATTTATTAATGACATTCATTCTTGATAATGTCCGCAAGTTTCTCTCCAATCATGACAACAGGAGCGTACAATCCCCCAGACGGTGTGAATGGGATAACGCTGGCATCCGCCACGTGTAAGTTCTTTATGCCATAAACAGATAGTCTTCCATCCACCACAGAGCCCATGGAGCAAGTACCGCTATAGCGACCGACGGTAGTCGTCATGCACGAAGCGTAACATCTCCAGTAATCCCTGCTTCTGGGCTTAAAAGATCCACACCTGGGTGTTGCATCGATCAGAGCAGCTTCAATTGTTTTGAAAAAAGTAGAATTTTCTATTTTCAAGTAATCTATTATGTAATCTATTAGATTTTCTAAATCTGCCTCATCGGAATAAAGATTGAAATTAATTCTTGGAGGTTGCTCTGGGTTTAAACTACGTAGCTTTACTGTGCCCCGAGACTTGGAATTCAGATTTACTATTATAGAGTATAACGACTCGGTATAGCGAGTGGCTTCGTAAAACTTGTCACAAATTTTTGGGCAATAACCATAATAAAAAGCGCAATATTTCAACATTCTTTTTGGGTTTAGTTGGACAAAACCTATTGTTTGATAGTCGGGATATTTTGCCGATTTATTCAGAGCCGTCATTCCAGTTATAAAACCTGCTCCAGTATCAAGAGGATTGAAGAGTAATGGTGGTTCCTTTAATTGTTCAGTTTTGTGTTCGATAACTACTCCTGGCTGTACTTGCAAATTCTCTCCGACAGGCAAATCGACTATAACCCTAATATTATTATTTTGTAATTCTTTTTTGGGACCGATTCCCGAAAGCATTAGTAGTTGAGGTGATTTAATAGCGCCTGCAGATACTATAACTTTATTCATAGCATATATTATGATTCTATCATTATTCTCTGTAATGGCTTCTACACCATACGCAATTTTATCTTCATCAATAAGAATCTTCGTGACCAGAGTATGCTTTAGGACGTGTAAATTTGGTCTGTTTTTAGCCGTTCTTAAGTAGGAATAAGCTGCTGTCTGTTTCGCTGTACATGATGATGCCAACAGCGATGCAGTGTATCCCGTAAATGTTTCTGCATTCAAATCCGCCACAACATCATTACCGATACTTCCAAATGCTTCCAAATACTTTTTTATTTGTTTATGGTGGTCTTTTGTTAAGCTCACGTAACCTTTAGTACCGTATTGTGTTTTATCAAGTCTATCTCCATGTGAAAAAAGTAGTTTTTCAGCTTTCTTGTAATATGGAACTACATTTTCCCAACACCAAGTAGAATCATTACTAGCCTTTGACCATTTATTAAAATCTTTCGGATTACCACGTTCATATACTAGTACGCTGATGGAACTGGTACCACCTAATACTTTTCCTGTATAAAGATGTGCCTTACCATTCCTATGGCATTTTTGTATAACCTTACTGTGATCTGCTGTATAGTTATAGTCCATTTCTGATTTAGGTAATTCCGCTAGATAGCCTTGAAGCTAAAACAGTAAATTCAGATAAAATTACGAATAAGTTTCAATTATAATATTACAGGCAATTACCCGCGACTTCATTTATGTAATAAGAATAAAAAACAGCCCATAACTACGTCTAAAAGTAGTTTTCTATTAGTGAAATTATTGTTAGAATTGGATCAGTAGTTCCAAAATTTACTTTTTACAAACATATTCATAAATTTTATCTCTTTATAATAGTGGTATAAACTGTAATTAATAATAGGTCCTTACATATGAAATTAGCGTTTTATATAAAAAGTCAAAAGAAAAAAATTAATAAATTATACATTTAATCAGTCAAAGTATATATCATTATCTACGCACTTTCGTTATTTTAAAAGTAATTCGATGATTCCATTTCTGAAAAAATTGTGGGAGCGAGAACCAATAAAATCTTTGAAGGTAAAAGCGAACGTCTATCGTGAAGTATGGATCCTAGCGTTGTCCTGATGCAGTAGTGGACTAGAGAGATTGACCAGATTGACTATCTTAGTTTGATCTAGCCAGATCTGGCGAGGACAGGATTTGGCTGTTCTTTTGTAATCAACCACTGTGATTAGCATTTTCGATTGCCATAAAGGATCCATTTTTCATCACAACTAACAATGTGATTCAAAATTCCCTCATTAGTTTCACTGTTGAGTAATGTAAAGCAGCACTCAATGCGTGTATGTTGGTGTGATTCAGCTAATTCATGCGGTACCCATTTCTCGAACTTTTTCACTTTTCTAATTTGATTCAAGTTAATTTATATTATTTTACCACTCATACCAAAGCCTGATGGTAACTCTGACATAGTTTCCGATGGATCCGCTTCAACAATCACCTTTAATTCTTTATTATCAACTAGGCTCTCCGGCCGTCTACGAGGTTTGTTTCGTAGGACAAAATTTCCAAAACAAAAACATTGGATACAAAAAGTTTTACAGTAGCTTTCCCATACACATCATTAATCTTTCGGGCTGTTTCTGCAGCGCTGATGCCATGGTGAGTTTTTTTTTGAGTTTTCCATTTTGTGAAAAGAACGATGTCAAAGAAAAATCAAATGGGGCGAAAACAAATGAATCACTAAATTCGAAACACAGATATACATGCCTGAATTTTAAATAAATTTAAATTTGGAATTTCTAACCAAACGCCAGATATTTGAGATCAAGGTGGCCAGTTCAACAAAATGCCAATTTCATATGTAAGGTCCTAATATGTAATTTCTCACAGGAATTAATGGTCTTACAATTTGAAAGTGTAGAAATTAACAAGTAGAGTTTCCTATATTTATCGAAAGCTAAGTTAGTAATCCGAGAAATGTCATTATCTTCACTGTCATCTATTAATTCAATATTTTTGTGAATAGTAATATTTCCATTAACACTTACTAGAGTTTCGTAATGAGGATCACCACCTGCTTCCAGAAGAAGAACATTTACATTTTCATTTTCTGTGAGTCTGTTTGCGATGACACAACCAGTCGGACCGGCTCCCACAACTATGTAATCGTATGTTGATTCATCTGCAAAAAATGTTATAAAAATTCAGATAAAATTTTTTAGTTATTATAATATATTTTTTCTAAAAACTGACTATTTCTTCTATACATATATTAACTAGACCTCTCATTGAAGGTCTTCATCATGACTTTGGCCTAAAACTTCTAGTAGGAAAGTTACAAGGTAACTGAACATAAAAAGTAACTTTGAAAGGTAACGCCGCTTGGTGAAACACTATTCCTGGTCCAACTTAAGTATGTCAGTCAATCAAGAACGTCTACTCTATCAAACCACAGGTAGCTGCTGAGCTCAACTCGTCTTCTAAAGTTTTGATGCTGTTTTAGTTTTAGCTTTAGTTCAGATTGCATGGAAACGCTTTCTCACTCTCTAAACACATCAGCAGCAAGCCACAACTTTCTTCTAATACTGAGTAAAATTTATCTGATTTAAAATGGTCACTGCAGCAAATAACCGTCCATTCCCAGGCTCAAATAGAACCGTAGGTAAAATCGATGTCAGTAATAACTCTTGAGAATTAAGTTAAACAATTTCGGATAATTGTAACACAAAGTGATTACTGCATTATTTAATTTATAACTTACTAGCTGTGCACTATAGTTACACCTATGTTAAATTTATTCGACTTGATATTCATGGTTACTGCTCCGCTGCTTAGCGTCGTAGCGTAAAATTATATGGCCTATAATTAACCTTCCTCAATATATGGGTTATGAAATGAAAAATTATTTTTCAAACTAACTGGTAATTCTAAATAGACAAAAAAATAATCTTTCAAGGTTTATAACATAACAGAAATGGTTCGTTTGGGTTGTAGTTATAAAATTATATGATTTATTTAAACTTACTACACACAGAGGCTTGCAGCGGCCATAGATTAAGTTGCATCGTGGACAAAACAGCCAAAGCGGCTTGATACCTCAGTTCCTGTGCGATCACAGCCGACGAATTCATATCTCTACGAGAAAACATATAACTAATAAATAATTAGAAAATTTAAAACAGTCGTGGTGGAAAAAAGTCATATTTGTCTAATGGTTTAGACAGGTGGAATATCGATTCGAAGTCCGCAGGTTCGAAACCCGGCGGCTACGAATTTTTCGGAATTCGCGTACATTTACTAATTCAAATTGGTGACACTATCGGCTGACGGTGACGTAAAACATCGTTAGGAAAGCTGAACGCCTACGAAATATTCTTGTAGTACCACTCTATGTGGGAAAAATATAGAAATGTTGATTTCTCGGTGTTTGAAATTGCCAATACGTCGTGGGCTGGCTTGGTGATTAAGCCCATATCTTCCCTTGGCCTTTGTCCAGCAGTGGGACACTTACAAGCTGTAATAAATCATTAAGGATAAATAAACGACATTGTAAAATATAAAACACATAAGTAGACATGTGAGGTAAGCAGCCCTTTCTCAAATAGCTATGTAAGTGATGACTTGAATAATTAGTTCCAGCGTTGTGAAGGAATTGTAGCGGTGAATGTGTATAGAATTAAAGAAATAATGAGCTGGGTTTTAGAATACAACAATGGTTTCTGGTTAGATCACAACTATCACACAGCATGCGTAACACCCGTTAGAGTAGAACGATATAGCTTGTCGCGTTCGGAGATCAGCCGACTTATACCCTGTAATCAAGCAAGTTCAAGCAAGTTAGTGATCTGTACGCAACTCGGTCACGACCATTATACACATGGTAATAATCTCATAACAGTGACTCTGTTATTATTTATCACGTTTTGAGAATCAGCCAGTGTATATCCAGCTGCAGGCCGGCATGACAACGATGATCATCGATGGATTGTCAATCTCTCGGTGGTCACCATTGTTTTTGGACGGTGCTGTGCATCAGGCAAAATATAGTACTATAAAAAAATTAATAGATATTTGAAGTGCAACATTGAATGTATATGGACGATGAACAGGCAAGTTGGTAGCTACGGAAACTGAAATACAAACATAATCAGCATTTAATATGATATAAAATTTAAATATTTTAATTTTATATTATAGCACCTCTCACCTTTTTTTTAATACAAGTTATATCTAAAATAACAATTAATAGGCAAAATTAATATTATTTCGTATACAATTGAATTAAACAATAAATAATCACTTTGAAGTCATTATAGCAAGCATTTCAAGTAAAATGTAGATATATTTTTTGAGCTCATGTATTTATTACATTATTTCTTATCATTTGTTGCATTGAACCATTACTAACAAAGGTGAATATATTAAAAAAAAATTTGCCAAGTGTGTGTCGGGCCACGCGAAGTGTAGGGTTCCGTAGTTGTCCGTCAAAATATGCGGACTTAAGGATGCTTATGATGCACTGGGCCGGAGCCGGGCGGGGCGCGGCGGCGGCGGCCCGGTGTAGCATGACTTACGTCATACAAAAGTATACTGTAGATGTTAGACAGTGTCCCGGCCGGCGCCTCAAGTCCGGGTGAAGCTGTAAAAGCCGTTTGAGGCTTCAGGGCCCTTATGGCTAACAGTATAGTCAGGTTTGACAAAAAAAAAAAGAAAAAACCGGCTAGCGCCCGGCTTAATGTAACATGAATCATTTAGCCAGATCGCGACTTGTTTGCATATGCGCAACAGTCCGAGACGAGGTTCGGCCACTTTGGCACCCTCGGATGTTGTTGCAAAGCTTTCGTGGCTGATTGCCTTAAGCGCTTGCCCCCAAGCCCGGTAAAGCTGTAAAAGCCGTAAAGGCTCCAGGTCCCCTAAGGCTAACAGTATAGTCAGTTCGAAAGACAAAAAAAAACATGAATCATTCTTTAGAGAGGGATTTTTTTAAATTCAACTTGTTCGAAAATAGGTCTACAAATATATTTTAAAAGTTGACTAGCTATGCCCCCGGTTTCACCCGCGTATAATTTAAAAGAAAACGCTGATGACGATTTATAATACTTCGGTATAGACAATATTTTTATCGGGCGACCAGGTGTATGCATCACAACTCACATGACTCGTTCGCGCCACTACACCTATAGCCCTATAAACCCGAGCCGAGTGTTGAATTATTTTAATTTTCCATTATCTACCAAACTATGCGTCCAAATAACATGCTATAAAGGGCAAAGTTTTGTCTTCATAAAATTGTCTTGATGATGAAGTAACTTTCGTTCGTAAGGATTAACATGCCATGCCTGATAATAATGCTCATAAATCACTTTTCAATGTTTTTTTGTCGCAAAATACCTTATTGTGGCCTATGTATAAGAGATAGACATATGTATTGCAAAGCTTCTTTTTAGATAAAGTAAGAGGAAATATTTTTACAGAACATTGTATTTACGTATCACTAACTATAAAGCAGTTCGGGTTTCAGAGTTTCAGGTGTGCTGTTTCTTCCGACTAACTTAACAACAATCAATATTTAAAGCTATTTAGCCTATACTATTCCCCATGAATCTGGCTATTTTATGCAAAAAAAAAATCCGAATCCAACAGGTAGTTCTAGAGATAAACGTGTTTAAACAAACAAACAATCGAACAAAAAAACTCTTTTGCTTTATTATATTAGTGTAGATTGACTATTACTCGTTAACTTGTAAAGCCTACTTACCTCTGATAGTTTTCTTTTTAACTTCATTATATAAATATACTGCTTCCTTGAATTTTCTCGCATATCTAAAAACAACTATTTAGCTGGCAGTGGATGGACACTTGACTCTAACAAAAACTAGCACTTCAAAGCTGAATATTTCGAAAACGAGTCCTCTATTCGAAAAATGGTGTTCACAGACGCACAACTTTTTTAAACGAACTATCCAATGATCAGATACATGAGAAAAAAAATCATTCCCACTTTACGTATAGGGGAAGTGACTAAACAATTTTTTTTTCATGGATTTATTTTACCACTATGTTGGCGTGATTAATTTTTATAAACATACCAAATTACGGATTTCTAGTACTATGAATCTCTGAGCTAAGCCGCAGACAGACAGACGAACATACCAAAACTATAAGGGTTCCTTTTGACTTGGGAACCCTAAAAAGTAATTAAGTTCGATATAACATTTGATAACTATATTTATTACAGCGCCCCATCCGGTGTCAATTTAATCGTTAAAATAGACAACTTTGGGTAAAAGTATTTGCTAATTAAGTAATACGAACAGATAACACACAAAATTTGTGTAGATATTTACGTACGTACGTAAGAAGTTTTTTTTTTTTCGAACTGACTATGCTGTTAGCCTTAGGGGCCCTGGAGCCTTTACGGCTTTTACAGCTTTACCGGGCTTGGGGGCGAGCGCTTAGGGTACTCAACCACGAAAGCTAAGCAACAACATCCGAGGGTGCACGTAAGAAGTTAAATTTCTTTGGAGTAACAAAACAATAGTAACTCCTAAACAATTTATCCTACGTGCCAAACTACCAATAACACGATGGAGTTAATTATTAAAGGCGAGTAAATATTGTTATTGTGTAAAAACAAACTACCTTTGTATAATATAGATACAATTAGTTTTCATTTGATAATAATGTTTATTTATACACCGTTAAAATATTTCTACACAACTTAAAAAAAGAAGTAAAATGAATTCACATTATTATATTTGATGCGCGCGCAGCTCTCAATTGTAACCTCTACTAAACGCGACAAGACAACTATAACTTCAAATATTAATTTAAAACTCGACCACGGCTATCGCATTAAATGCAGGCACCAGAATAGAATGTCAGAACAAAAACCATGCGTCACACAAAAGTAGTCATGGAGTTTTTTTTTTTACGTAAAATTTTATATTCATATACTCATATTATTATCAATTCTTATAGCCTAAGAACGCCGAACACGTACGCTAGAAGATTACCCGTCGATCGATTCCGTTGAACGCAATATTGACGATCATTTATCGAAAAATTACCCTATAAGTAGTATACAAGCTTGGTGTTAATGATGCGCACTGTAGATTTTGCACTGAAGTTACATATATTGACTGTTAATTGATAGGGTCTGACTGGGCCTCCTTCTTGGAAATCGATTGCACGTTAAACTGACTATACTGTTAGCCTTAGGGGCCCTGGAGTCTCCCACCGGGCTTGGGTTTTGGATTTTGAACAGGATTAGCGTTATAGGCATGTCAATACTGAGAACAACGCAGCTGCAAATTTTTTCACCTCATTCACGGAGGCTATACCTGCTGTCGTTGTGCCTTGCATAATTTTCTATATGGATCAAGCGATATCAATTTTTTATGAAAATATTAAAATAATATCGAAATTACCTGTAATAAGCATGTAGTCCAGAGTAATTCTAACAGTTTTATGTCTAGATAAAATATACGTATATATCCTATAAATAAATTATAGGTATTGCTTCATATATTATGCATATTTTTACTTTAATTAGACCTAAATGCATATGTTTCTGAACATACAATTTGTGTTTGTACAATTATTCAACTGTTTAAATAGTGTGGTTGCGTAAAAATTGTCATATTGAGACGGACAGAAATACAAGGCTGTTTTTGTTGATATAATTATAATAACATCTGGGTGACCGAGTTTGACTCGCTGATTTGGAAAAAAACCCATGTCCAAATTCTTAAGGCATGAACCAAAGAATTATTTTTAGTTCACGTATATTTACCTGAAATAGATAAGAAAATAAACCGAAAACGTATATCTATAAACACAATTCAGTATATTTTATATCACAGTTATGTTATAATAAGAATCTAACTATTTGTTCGTTTGAATGCGCTAATCTCTAGAAATAACAGGCAAATTTGAAAAAATAATTACGTGATATATAGGATTTTTATTGCGGAAGGTTATGAGCTATATCATTTCACGCTATGACCCTAAGGAGCTGAGCAGTAACCATGAACTTAAACAATCTAGCAAACAGTAGGCAAGCACGGTAAGTGAAAACAACGACAGCATGGGTGCATTGGCGCCTAGTGGTGGCGCGATGGATAGTTTGTTAAAAAAAATTAATACGGGTGAAACCGTGCGGTAAAACTAGATTTATATAAATCCATCGGATTACGAACGTGAACTAAGTTAAATGTAATCTTAAAACAGAAGTAACTAATTTAACTAAGTTAATTGGAATAATCACAAGTTCCAGTGTCTAGTGGATTTGTACAAATTTTATTATCACTGTGAAACATATTCCCTCGCGTTAATTTTACCATTTCTCGTTCACTTGAGATGTTTAATTTCCCCTAACATGTAACTATGTCGGCTGAAAGAATGGAGTTCTATAGTACACCTGTTTCGGGAGGTAATAAGTGTTTTTCTCAACCCCACTCCTCATCATCTCCGAGTTTTCGTAATTCACCATATTACCTACGAAATTTTCGTGTTTTATATACTACAATTTATAGGAGCATAGCGTTCCTTCTAATTTTCATACTGGGATGCAAGAATTGTCAAATAACATTTTGAAGTGAAACTTCTTATGCGACTTCCAAGCGTTAAACGTTAACCGTTTAACGCACATTATCGGTCTCTCCTCTTTGTGTGAGCCAGAGCGAGAGAGTAATTGTCGGTGTGTATGTATATTGCACACTGTTTAAATAAAATAGAAAATGTCTTTTAAAATGAAGTTTCACTTCTATCGTGAGTGAATCGAACACACACCTTTTTTTTATTTTATTTCAAATGTCTAATCGAATTGAAAACAGAAGAACAACCAAGAACCCAAATATCGACTCTTTACGCTACAAAGGCTATGCTACTAAAGAATTAAAAAAACTCTAAACTCTAAACTTAACTCTAACTAACTCTAAACTAAAAACTAAACTTTCTAACTAAACTAAACTCTAAACTAAAAAAATATTTTGTTTTTATACCTTGTTTACTCAAGTTTATACAATATATTATATACTATGTTTATTCAACTTTGGTGTCGACATTTTTGGAAATGAAAAAAAGGTTTGGTAAATAAATATTGTTTTATGACCTGGTTTTGAAGAAAAGAGTTACACACAACTTTAACAAAACCCTTGGTAGTAATGCCAATATTTTTCAATGTAGTGTAATTAAATAAACAGAAAGAAAGAGAGTAAAAAAGTAAGTAAGAGTGCATCAAAAAGTCCATTTGCCCAAAATGGTCTTTCACAGCGGCATGAGTTTGATGGTATTTTTAAGTAAAAATATGTTTGAATTTTTGTGACAAATATATTTTATAGTTATTGTGTATACCAGTCTGCAATGCCTTACAAAATTTCAAACTATATATGTTGGCACAAAGGCTTCTTTTACGGTCAAAAAATAACACAACTTTCGCCAAATGACTTTTAATAAACATGTTTGTATAACATATTCGGCTTGGTTCGGATACACTCGACTACTATTGGAGAATTCATTATACCCGTGGGTAGTGAAATGCCTTTATATTTCACGTAAAATAATTATTCGTAATGCAAAATACAATTTTAAAACTAACTCACAAATCGATCTTCGAACGTACTTGCAGTATCACCTCTATGGTCCTCTTGTAGATGTCGTCTCTTATATCGCTTGTTGTTTTTACTTCGCTTTCGAAAATGGAACGTCGTGACTTGCCATACTGCTCACTTATATACCCAAATGAGACGATCATGAAATCATTAGAAGGTACTTGAACTCGTTTGTTGTTAACAATTTACATCAAAGTTCTAGAAAAAGGGGAATGTTATATTTTTAGACCATTGTTTCTTAACGCATTCCGGGCGATAAGGGTTTGTATGTATGAATAAAAGTACTAATGCCTCGAATCTATGATTAAATACTCGAAGTTTCGGACACATTTACACGATTCCTAAGATTTCCAAAATGTCGATTTTTTTATATTTACTCAGAACGTAGCAATATAAACATGACCGACAGCTAAGACAAACAACCTCCAAGCCTGGTGAAGCTGTTAAAGCCTCTAAAGCACCAGGGACCTTAAGGCTAACAGTGTAGACAGTTCGAAAAAAAAAAAGAAGTATTCTCGCTCTGATTATCGTACCGTTCAAATGGCTACAAATATTCCTTACGGTCAAACCAGTAGAGGACAATATAGATGGTGCCGACCATAATGTGCCGCCGCTAATTCACAGCCGCCCTTAGTGGCGATCCTGTAATCACCATACGCCCTAAGTTAAATATGTTAATATTAGATAGGTGTAGGTAGGTGAGTAGGTGTCAGAGAATAAAAATCCACGGTTTATTTTACTTCACTCAAATAAAACTTTAAAGATTATAGAACTTGTTTTACTCTTTCTTGTCAAGACATTTACAGCCGGGATTTTTGTTTTGTTTTTAATCATTTAGTTTATTATTCTCATAGATAAAGTTGCTGGCACAAGCTACTACATAATAAATAATGAATTTTGCGTGTCAAAACGCGCAACAATTAAAAAGTACTGAATCAGTTTGAATTTTGCTTTCATAGTAATATAGGACTGAAACTGAGGAAGGATTTAGGCTACATATCATTACGCTTTATAGGTTAATTAAGTGAAAATTACAAAATAAAAGTTTTTGATTAGAAAAAGTAGAAAATTAAGTGACACTTATAATCTAGATACGACCCTTAATTCCCATGGAACATCAATGTCATTTTCACTTAAACAAAGCCACTAATTAAGTACTTTCTTTTCATCAAAATTAGTTGAGCATTAACACAATTTAATTTTTTGTTACAATTTCTAAAAGTATTATTGACAATTCTTTTAACCTACAATTATATTATGATATACGATTTCCGTCTACAAAAGTTTATAAAAATCGCTTGACAATGAAAAAAAAGTTCCTTTTTTTGTTTTAAAAATATCTTTTAAAATTGAAGATTTAAATTGAGGAACGACATAAGCTTCTCGTGTACAAAATTGCATAAAAAACATTGAATTATTTTATATCATATTCGTGAACAGTATGTAATCATTTATAATAAATGTCTAGCAGGAAATTTGGAAAAAATACGTGTACAGACAGAACTATAGATAATTAATTAGTATGTAGTGTAATCTAAAAACGGAGTGATTATTGCTTATCAATCGCTCATAGCTTATGCCTTAAGAATCATCTTCACGTCAAAGTAACTCATGTAACATTTACTCATACATTTTAAACGTTGTTAAGTGACGCTAAAGGATCTTCAGAGTACTTTTGAGACAGTAAGAAGAGATTATGTAATCCACCTTTTATGAAAATAAGGTGGATTTGAATATTATAATATCTCTTTTAAATGAAAAGTGACGTATCATGGGTAGAAGTAAAAATTAAATACTAAGTTTTGGCGGCAGATCTTTCGGCGTGATATTTCTAAGCCAGCCTATCGATTGAAATTTTTTAAGACGAATAAGATTGTGCTTACCCCGTGAAATAAGTTACTTTTATAAATATTTGATTAGTTGGGTGTGAATGACAAATGTGTCCGACTGATTCTTTTTTGCTCGATGTATATAGTAAGGTCTGCATCATTAACAAGACGAAAAGTCTGTTCCTGCAAGGCGTCCAAAGGAGGAGGTATTTTGTAGATCTATCCCAGAGATGCGAACAGTATTCGATACATGACAGAACTTGCTTTTAGAGAAGGTACAGTTGACTGGACATAAAAAAACGTCCCACCCTCTTCTGGATTCCGAGTCTCCAAGATGTAATTGAGACTACACTTCCGATGTAATCCCTAGAGCCGCGAATACACCTAGGATATTGAGGCTGTCACGGATGCATGACAACTAGTGAGACGTTCTAAAGTATGGAGACGGGAATAACGATGTTTTTTTTAAGAAAACGCGCACGGTAATATTTCTTAACATTGAACTCAATCAGGTTATTTCCTCTCTATGTAGATATGCGGTACAAGGATAATTTATTTCAATGACAAGTTCCTTCAATCTCTATTCAGTATCTTCCCGATCGCATGAAGACTTGATGTAATAGCACCCATGAATGGTGTTATCATCAGCATAGCAATGAGTGTGGCTTAAAGGTAACATACGATTGATATACAGAAGAAACAGAGTGGAGAAAGCACGGAGTCACAGAGAGAAAGCAGAGATGTAGGTTCGAATTTTGAGCCTGAGTTTTCAAATTCCAATATAGTCATAACTAAGATAAAGTTATATCTACGCGAATACAATAACATGTTTCTTAATTTTATATAATATCCTAAAATGTAACAGAACAAATATATCATAAAGATATAATAGAAGCAATAAGAATAATATAAGTATAGGAAAAATGTTAAAGCATATAATGTTGTATAAAATTTTATTAAATTTTTTAGATGGATCGAATAGAGTTTGCTAGGTTTACGTATGATTTTAGAGTTGATTCCTTTCTCATTACGCATTTAAGATGTTTTAGCAGCGGCAATAGTAAGCCAGTTTCTCTAGGCTAAGCATGTTACAATCTTGGACCAAATCATCACAAAACATCGTCTGAGATTGTGGGAGGAGTGAGGAAAGGAGTGAGAAAAGGATGGAGGAATACAACACAGGTTAATTCTAGACAGAATTCTGTTTCATAATTTCCTATTCCCAAGGGAAGCCATGGGCTTAATCACCACGCTAGCCCTCGTAGATATATTAGCATTTCTAATGCCGAGAAATTCTCAGTTGTATATTTTTCCCTCACATGGTAGTGAGGGATCCCTCAATTGTAGTACCACTACAAGAAATTTTTTCTCGAGAATTTGGGTTTCCTCACGATGATTTCCTTGTCCGTAAGTCAATAGTTTTACCAATTTAAATCAGTAGATGCTGGGGTTCGAACTTGCGGATATTGAATCGATATTCCGCCGGTTTAAACCTCTCGACCACCACGACATTATATTACTAGAATCAAGTAAATACCTTACCATTATGCATTGGTCCTTCAAACCATTTAGCAAACATTTATCATCATAACCAGTGTTATTGTTACGGATTGATGATATATATGCGTTGTTCGTCCCCCATTTCTCATTCATAACAAGGTGACAAGTTGAGGTCTTTGCGTGGAGCTATAAATCTGTCAAAGAATGCCATTAAATGAAACGTGCAAACTTGGGAAAAATAAAAAATAAGTGAAATATGCGGTAACTTTTTTGCTTTTTATTAATTCAGAAGCATACTTTTTAAATATTATACTATCTGACTCGTCCGAATATTTCATACACTACAGAATGTAAACAATCTAACTATTAGCTGTGTCATGTTAGTAAATCGTATTGATAATAAATGGCGCCTTGAATATACTTTGACTGGCATCGATAGATGGCATTCCTAAAGAAAAAGAGTTTTAATATTGTTTTAACGAAATCATTATTTTAAAACTATTTGTATATGATTTGTTAATGGCGAGAAACAAAAACTTTAAAATGGTGTTCGAACCATAAAAGAGAATGGATATATGCAATCCCATCTCATATAGCATCTAAGTAAATCTTTGTTTAAAAAATACTAGTTTTAATGAATTAACTTATGCAAATGTTATTATTTAAACAAAAACTGGTTTCTGAAGATGTTTTATAAAATACAACATAACCTAAAAATTAAGGATGTGTCGATATATAGTTTTACCAATACGATAATCGATTTAAAAGAAATAAAAATAAAATAAATATTAACTTTGAAAAAGACGCTGAGTGCCTTAAGTACTTGCCCCCAAGCCCGGGTGAAGTTGTAAAAGCCATTTTAGGCTCCAGAGCCCTTATGGCTAACAGTATAGCCAGTTCGAAAAAAAAAAAAGTTGCAAAAGACATTCTCCTTTGAATCTATGGATCGTTAATGTCTCTATTAATATTCTATATCGAAATACATATTTATATTTCTTTATCTCAGGTTTCGCAACTTAGGGCTTTTATCCCCAAATTTAGGGAGGAAATGTGCATTTTGGTCTAATTATACGGCCCAAAAAAAAATTGGGCTATTTTTAGGGCATAAATAGTATTAAATGCTTCATTAATTTCACGTACCAAAACGAGTAAAAAAGCGAAGGTACTATATACTATTGTTAGTCTGTGGTCAAATTAATAGGCTCAGATAGGTCAAGATAATAGTGGTCAATAGGCTAATTTCCCTATTAACTTTATATTTATATCTTCATAGTTTTATTACTTTAATAAAATGGGGAACTCATTTAAACAATACCCTTGAATAGATACACAATAAAGGGTTCTCTGGACTTTTGAAATTTACATTTAAGGCTACTTGGGGGTATTTCATTTTTATCTTAGGGGTATTTTGTAGGAGTTGGTAGCCCTGCTTTATCTGCTGTATTAAGGTATTCCTTTGTAACCAAATGGTCTTTGTCGACCAAATCAGTGTGGATAACAATAATTCTGATGACGTCTACTTTCATAAATGTCCCTTTGAATGTAAGAATACATATACTAGAATAATCCAATTAAAATAATTTATTTTCCACATACCACTGATAGCTTAGTTTTAAGTATAAAAGTACCCTTAGCGATGACATAGCTATCAGATAAAACGCAGACACTACGTCAGCTGAAGTTGAATTCTACATACATTTATCTTTAATTTTACGACCGGTTTTAATAACCGGTAATTTGTACTATATAAAATATTGTTGACTTTTTATATATAATTTTTTTTCTGAAAAACTCTCTGACAATCAGATTGAAACTCATGCGTCGTATACTAGTAGTGTTTCATGTCTTATAACACGTACCCTTTATAAACGTGACAGAATGAGAAATAGTCTTGGCAACGTTACAACGCGTTACGCGTACAACGTTACAAAAATATATCTATACCACTACATTGTAGATCCCAAGAGATTGTTTGAACGCGCTAATCTCTGGAACTACCAGTCAGACCGCGGCTGCATGGCGCGGTGGAAAATTGGTTGAATAAATTTAACATAGGTAAAACCGTGGAGCACAGATAGTGTTTTAATACTCTTTGGTTAATTTATCGGCTCGCAGGCCAATTAAAAAGTTAAATTAATTATGTGAGCCGGCTATTCAATTTGATACTTCTAAACATTATTGTTTAACGTTAATGTTGTGGAGTCTATTAAACTCTATAAGCGTTTCAGCAGCATGTTATCAACGCCAGCGCCAAAAAAAAAACAAGCACCTGAAACGCATTTGCTATAATAAAAAACATGTCTAGACGTACATTTAATGTAAGTGGTTATATATTAAAATAAATTAAAATGGCAATTAAATACAAACGTTTTTACCATATCAAATTTGCGGGTTTAATAAAGGTATGATGTGGACTGTATTTTTTGTTGTTAATGTTATCTGCATCGACACCATGCTAATAAGATGTAAGCGCTCAACCAAGAAACAATGATGGCTCAGTGGTAACTAGTGTGTACGACTTCGCGTCGATTGACGTTTGTTCGAATCCCTGCAATGGGGCCTGTGCTTTCGGTGAAGGAAAACATCGTGAGGAAACCATAGCATGGTGGTAGGGCATTTTCTAATGCCCGCCTGGCTAGCTACCACCATCAAGTAGAAAATCTGTCGCCAAGCACCAATACGGCTTCTCTTCAGGCGGTTCTTCAAGCACGGTCACAGCATTGGCATACACATGCGTGCAAGAAGCGCAACAGCAGATCCTTGATAATTAGTATGCTCACACGCGGCGAGGGCTAATAGCGAGTCGTATTTACGATTTAGATACAATGCGATTTAGAATGAAAATATAATATCCACCATCCTTAAAACATTACAATTTAATATAAAGTCCCAAGTAGTTTAATATCTGTTATTAGACATAAAATATACTCAGATAGTATTAAAGTTTGAAGTAACTCTTGAGCTCAACAGCTTTTATTAAATTTCCGTGAGATTTTGTGTACGGGACTACAGTTCGAAAAAATAGTTATTGTTACCATCGCTCGATCTAGTATGATCTAGTGTATTCTGGTATTTTCGATGTAGTATGTTCAATAAATTTACTTTTAAGGTTACCTTATAACTTGTAGGTAAAAGTTTTTTTTTTAATATGTTAACCGAGCAAAGTAATGGAAAATTCCCTAATACTAAGTACAGTACAATCCTAAAAGAATGGTGACCACCAAGAGATATAAGTAATAATCCCCAATCGCCGCTATCGAATGCGACGCGAATCGACCGTGACGAAATTTTCACCAAATGCATAATGGTTCCAGTCGGACTATAAAATCCTACTACTTACCCACATGAAAATACTCGAATGTAAAATCATGCAAAACATATGAAACGTTATGATAATATACGTTTCTAAAACCGGATTATCCGGTTCCAAGTATTCCGGGCAACCATTGTACCGGTTTAGTTGAGCGTTATTTATTGTTAGTACCCGGTTTATATCGGTGGCTTGTCATGTCACTTTGATAGGACTTGCCTATTATGCCTACTTATTTCATCGTTCTTATCATCAACGACTACACCATTGTGCAAGTCATATCACGTTATAATGAATTGTTGGGTTACTTACAATAAATTTTATGGAGGTATTATACGTATTCGATAACATTTAGTGTTATTTGGAATTCAGTTAATTTGTGTACCAAATTTATATTTATAAAGTAAAAGGGCCACCAAAATTACAGAATATATATTAAATTACCTAATGTTTCTGAATCTATATGTTTATATATACTTGAAGTATCTGTGTAATTATAAAAAAAAAAAAAAACTTCCTAAGCTCATATAGTTATTTTCACATTAGTTAAAGCAAAACACACGTTTTTTAAATATTTCCATAACAGCTGAAACTATTTTGACTTGGTTTTAATTATTATGTATATAGAAACTTTTAGAATATTAAAAAGGCTACATATCATTACACTATTCTATAGAAGCTAAGAGATAATGATAAAATTACAATGAAGAGAAAATAAAAAAATAACAGCTCACTTTTAATTACTAGAAGACACGTAATTTCCGTAGATAATCATATTCCCGTATACGAAGTCGCAGGTACTAAATACTTAAAAATAAAACTGACAATAGTGGCGAGCACCGAGAGATTCGACTATCTATCGTCATGCCGGCTTGCCATACACTCGGCAGCTGGATACACTGGTTGACTCTGAAAAGTGACAAACTAATAGAGTCACTGTGACTAGTTTACCGGGTGATCCTGGAACGCTTAAGCTTAAGCGTGACACTATGGCGAGTTTTTTTTATCGTTATAGGTGTAGCGTAGTGGCCACAAGCTCAACTGATTTGAAGTGAGGATGTTGCCCAAGATAAACGCTAAACCAAGTGGAAGACTGGCTCTCAAGTGCAGCTGCCAGAACACACCTATTGGTACTTGGCGACAGATTTTCAACTTGAGGGTGGTAGCTAGCCAGGCGGGCATTAGAAACAGCCCTACCGCCATGCTATGGTTTCCTCACGATGTTTTCCTTCACCGAAAGCTCAGGTTCATTGCGAGGAATTCGAACTCACGTCAATCGTCGCGAAGTCGTACACGCTACCACTGAGCCATCATTATTTCGACATCAGTGTTACATCTGGTATAAGATACAGTGGTTACCATCCAGTCGATGACAATTTTCATATCCTACCATGTCATGTAGTGTATTTTAGGAATGCGTACTATATACTGTTGAACAAAAAAAAAATACATTTTAAGAAGTCGAAGAGACTAATATATTATATAAGTACTTAATAAATATACCTTTGTAATTTTTACTCTTTTAAAGAAATACTATATTTTGTAAAGTTGACTATATTTTTAATTCTGAAAAGAATTTTAATCAGCTGAAAAAATATTGTCAACCCAAACTACGAGAACTGTTCCATATACTCAATTATTATGGTTACAAAATTTCCACATTCACATCCACGTATATTTGTCGAGAAATATTAACTTAGATAATTTAATTACCAAATTACAGAAGCAAAAATTATATGAATGATTTATGAAATTAAGAGAGTCAACATACCAAAGTTCAAACAGAATATTTAAGAAAATAATAATGTTCATTGATAAATTATTCTCGTGATAAAGAAATTCCACTCTCACTTTTCGTTAATTGAAATTTCAGGTTGTTCAAAGTTTGTTAGCATCAAGATAAATATTGAATCTGTTTAATGAAATTTTTAACAACAATTCAACTTTTTAAACTTATATAATTAGCTTAAAACAGAAAATAAAGTCATTTAATAATATCTATACATATTAATAAATGTGTAGTTCTTTCGGTATATGTTTTTTTTTTTCGAGTTTCCGGGTGTCTTAATCCTATATAAAGAACACTGATTACGAATATGCGATTTTAAATATTCTGTTTGTTTGTATATCCGGATATAGCTCAAAAACGGCTTGACCGATTATTATGAAATTGTGTACACGAGAAGCTTATGTCATTGGTCAAATGATAGGCTATAAAAATTGTCAATAATAATTTTAGGAATTGTAAAATTGCTAGTCTATACAAATAAATAAAATTGAAGTGTTTGTTTATAATGTCAAAATAACAGCTGTTTACTAAATGCATATGAAAATAAACGAAAAAAAATGTTTATCTGTCTGTTTGTTCCAGGTAATCTCTGAAATGGTTGAACCGCTTTTGATAGTATTTTCATTGGCATATAGCTGAAGTTATAAGGAGTGACTTAGGTTACTTTCTATTTGAAATTTTAAATAATTCGGAAATACGAGCACGATTCGCACGTGTGCCCGATTGACGGTATTCTGTGGTCCACACGAGCGCAATCGCGGGCACATCTAGTATATAATAAATTTAAGGTAATTTTTTGTGTAAACTTTGTTAATGTTTTATTTCCATGTAAGTCCAAGTTAATTCGGTATCGTTTTATTCCTAATGCTTCTGACTTCTTTGCCAAGGTAAATTTTACTTGGAGAGGTTGCAACCACAAATAGGTATATTGGGAGGTCCATTTAATTTATAGGCGTTTGCGTCGTTGACAGTAGATTTAATTAGCATCGCGACGACATTTCAGTCATTAACGATCCGAGAGAGTATCCCTCAGCCACATTTACGACAAATGTACGGGGTTTGATGCCAGCTCGTGACGTCACATAGTTTTTTTTTTTTCAGGAAATGACGATTTGTTCCTGATAAGTAAGTTGTTCCTGGAAAGCACAGTACAATTCAAAAACAACCTCGGCCACCAAGAGATCAACAACCACTCTGGTGAGTGTTACACCTGCTTATTTGTACATAAATCAAAACCATAATAATTTTCTTTATACTTTCATAACATCACAAGTTTTAAAACATATTATGAACAGCTGGTTTGTTCTGAATAAAGAAAAAAAAAGCGTGTGTGTGAAAACTGAAACCGGGATAGTACTAGACTGGTTAAACAAAGGAGTAATGACCGTGGGAAATTTACGAAGTATTAGGAGCCGACGCAGATGTTCGAAATGGACTTGAAAGTAATCGAAGATGCGGAGAAACGAAGAGATGACGTTCAGAGGTAGCTACCGAAATAATCGAGATAAAATTCTCGAGATTCAGCTGTAAACAACATCGTCATGTGTTTTACTTGTTAGGGTATTTTTTAGTGACAACGTCCTTTAAACCCGTTAAGTTAATCATTTGTCGCCGGGTATCTACCCTTGTGTTCAAGCAGCCATACTTAAAAACTATTTCCAACTTTTTTTTATACCACGACCTCAGTAAGGAGCTCATTCCTTATTCGTTGCGTTCGCGAAACGAAACCTCTGAAACTAAAGGATTTTTTACATAATATCAGACACAGTTATGGTCAAACGCTCCCAAAAAAATGAAATAAAGACTTCACTCTTCATATTTTCATCATACATGTCTGAACTCTTCTATACTAGATACTTTTTACCGTATAAGTTGAAAACACGTGGACAAATATACCTTTTGAGTAGTTGGCCAAATCGGAACAGAGTAATTAATAAGAACTCCACATTGCCTTAACGTAAAACCATTAAGTTTGTTAGTCACCATAACTCACGATAAATAGTTGGTTTGCAGTACATGATCAGACCTCACGATGGAGTCAGCAAATGGACATAGGAACTCCTCAAAAATTTTTGGAATAGCGGTTTTTAGGCTTAATGTTATTATCGCTGTCGTGTTTTCATAGAATTTTATAGGCTAGGAAGCTATCGTTGATTCTATGTTGGTATTTTTTATGTTCATTCATTATTTCAGCCGAAAGACATCCACTGCTCCCAATCCAAAGATCGCCACAATGGCCGGTCCTGTGCTGCCCGCAACCTTTACTGTCGTCGGTCCACCTTTTATGTTGGCCAGTTTTAATCTGTATATATACTGGCCGATCCCAAAACGTGACAAACTAAAAGAAACTTGCTGCGACGGGTTTATTACTATGTGTATAATAGTCGCGATCCCTACCACCCCACTTGATTACTGGATATACATTAGCTGATCCCGGAATGTGACATACAAGGTGTATATTTACCTAGGCATGTCACTGTGGCTGGTGTATGGTGGTCGCGATTTAGTGACACATTTTCCTTTCATGTCTTAAATTATTTTTAATTTTTTTTCAATTAATGGTCAGTCAAAAACACTCTTATCTTTAAGCCGAGCATACATGTTACGGTCTAACAGAGACCTCTCAGATGTACCTGCGCAGATAAACCAAAGTGTATATTGGAATAGACATATTTAGTATTTAAACTTGCGAAGGCGACCGGTGTGAAATCGATAATACAATTTTTTTTTAGTGAGACCGTATCGTATACTTGCAGTAAACCTAGTACCTCCAGCAGTAAACCAGTAAACCTCTCCGGTAGTCCGTAGCGTGTATGGCAGGCATAAAAATAAAAAAGAGTCATAGCTCTAATTGTCAGTCTGTGGGAGCGAGACAACGACGTTTCGTCGAGTCTCTAGTTCATCTCAATAACGAAAACCACGAACAACCGACGACAACTCAAAAATGGAAACGTTTATTCGTCTAACGGAACATACAAGTGTTTGAATAACGACGCTGCTAAGAAATATATCGGCTACATGTCGGCTACAATATCTCGCTAACCGCTAATGAACTAATTGGTAGTTTCGCGCTGCAGCTAAGTCAGAGATGTTCACAGAGTTTGAGGGAAGGATGAATACTAACCGTGGGTATCGCCAAAGACATTCACAAAGCTCGAGGCATGATTAATTTATCAATATTTAATTTCAATACACGAGATACCATGCGGACGGGGTTGCGGGCACGTCTACCAGATAATATAAAACCGATCAAACTCTATGCACAATTTCCCCCACTTTTAAAGTAAAATGTTTAAACTTGGTATCCCCAATGCAGCAAACAAAAACAGCCGACCCGAGTGTACAACAATGCCTTTAGGCCACTAGACTAGCCGTGTTGTGCCTCAAATATGGCATCGGTCTCAAGGCGACACGATATCTAGGCATGTATATAATCAAACTCTTCTTTAACATAATATTCCAAAAATAACATCAAATATTTTACCCTGATTGCCATCAATAATAATAATGTAAAAGGAAAAATAACTTAAAAAATTTAATCGCAAGTAAATGAAATATGTAATCCGCAAGTCGTAAATAATTATAATTCCTTCAAAGATTTTATGAGAATGAAATGGCAAACTGTCTGTCTGTTAACCTCGCCGCAGTAATCTCTCACTTGGAAACATATCAAGGAGATCAAAGCGCTCGACCTCCGTAATATAAAACGTGGCTCGGATATTTTGTGTTCCCGAAATAAATGAGATATTTAATCATGTTTCAGAAAATATTATTTGTATTTCTACATACCGACATTGCTTTTGTAAAATCCGTTATGCAATAATGATCTCATTTTTGGAGAGAATTAGGGAAAAAAATGTATGTTTATAGGTAATTAGTATGTAGTCTTGGAAAATAAGAATTTTTCTGCTTTGTAGGACACAGAAATTGTGTTCGTCTTGGTCGCGACCTACACCACGCGTAACACTCGCCATAGTATCACGCTTAAGCTTGTCGCATTTCGGAATTAGCCTATGTTGTTGTATCCTAATCAAGCCGGATGGTAGGAATCTGTACCCAACTGGGTCGCGACAACCAGGTACATGGTGATAAACCCGTCATAGTGACTCACTTGTGGTTTATCGTAATTCGGGATCAACATCAGTTTCCACTGCCATTGCTCCAATATATCTATATTATATTATATATTAATATCATCATCATCATCAACCTATATTAGTCCACTGCTGGACATAGGCCTCCCCTAATGAGCGCCAAAGCGCCCTGTCTTCAGCTGTCCGCATCCAGCATCTGCCTGCAGTCTTTCGCAAATCGTCATCCCATCTGGCTGGAGGGCGTCCTACACTACGTTTGCCGAGTCGCGGTCTCCACTCAAGAACCCGTTTACCCCAGCGGTTGTCGGTTCTTCGCGAGATATGGCCGGCCCACTGCCACTTCAGCTTGCTAATTCTTTGAGCTATGTCGATAACTTTGGTTCTCTGTCGGATGTAATCGTTACGAATCCTATCCTTCAGAGAAACTCCGAGCATAGCTCTTTCCATAGCACGCTGAGCGACTTTGAACTGGTGGACCAGCCCTACCGTGAGTGTCCACGTCTCAGCTCCGTAGGTCATTACGGGTAGGACGCACTGATTGAAAACTTTCGTTTTCAATCAGTAGTTAGTTATATTAATATAATAAAGCGAAAGAGTTTTTTTAATAGTTTCTTTCTTTAAACACGCTAAACTCTGAAACTACCAGTTGGATTCGAAAAATGTGTATACGATAGCCAAATTCACGAGGAATAGTACAGGCGTTATACTACACCTCTCAGCTAGCCAAAAATGTTTATTTTTGTTAAGTAAGTCGAAATAAATAGCACACCCTAACTGCTTTATCCGCGTGCGCTGGCGTAATGGTTAGTGATACTTAAACCCAATGTTCTACAAAAATATTGCTCCTTAGTGAACGTAAAAAAGTCCTTGGAAGATAATGTAAAATTTAAGTAATTCAATACTCGGTTCGGGTCTGTGACTATAAATGTAGTGACGTAACGAGGCGTGTGAGTTATGACGCACAACCCTGGCCGCCCGATAAAAATATTGTCTATACTGAAGTCTGCTAAATCATCAATCAGCGATTTCTTGTAAATTATATGCGGGTGAATCAGCGGGGCTCAGCTAGTTAGTAATATAAATTCATATGAAATGGCATATCAAAATAAAATATACATATAATAAGATTCTAAATATCTCCGGGCGAGGTCTTCTGCAAACAATAAGAAAATTGTTTTATCGAATAGAAGTAACAAACGTTGAATAAATTTGTAAGTGAATACAAAGAGCCTTAGCTTTTGGTGAAGAAAACATGATGATGGACCATCATGGTGATAAGATATTTTCTAATGCTCGCCTGACTAGCTACCACCTTCAAATTTAAAATCTGTCGCCAAGCCCCTAAAAGTGTGTTCCGACAATTGTACTCGAGAGCCAGTTCCACCTCTAATTAGAATTCCGTCCGGCTCTTCAAGCGTTGTTGATCGAACAAATTAATAAATCAACAGGAAATAAAAAAAGGTGTGGCTCACACAAAGAGGAGAGACCGATAATATATTGCTCTCTCGTTCTGGCTCACACAAAGAGGAGAGACCGATAATTTGCGTTAAACGTTTAACGCGTTGGAAGTCGCATAAGAAGTTTCTCACTTCAATAAATTTTTATGATAAATAATTCTTACCCATTATAGTGTTAGTAGAAAAAACGTTATGCTTAAATTGTATGTCAGTGTTAGTATACCATCTACATAAATTCTGCGGGATGGATAACCATTACTGTAAGATGGCCCACAGGCCCGTGAATGGGCCGCATCAATTTAAACGGCACACATCCTGCCAACGAGACCCTAAAAGATTTACGTATCTTTAATGTTTAACATTAAAACATTATTTTTACTTTCTAAAAAAACATACCTTTGTTTTGTATTTCGCCTGATAACGAGAAATGAGTGTTAATTATAATTAAATTATACAATTCTATATCTTTCACGGTAGTAAAATTGTCTTATCTTTTGGAAACGGCCTGGTATAAAGATATAGTATTTACCATTGCCTTATTTTAATTTGAAAATGTATTTAAATAAATCGTTTTAAAGAAGAACGAAACATACAACAAGTTAGTATAACTTTTTAATTGTATACATGATAGTATTTGAACGGAATCTCATGAAAATGGCAATACGTAAAATATACATACGGGGCGCATTAATTCCAAGAAGAAGTCCTCACGGCTAATTTAAGTTACACTTGCACCATTCAAATTGTGGATAACTTTACTTAAAACTTCTTCTTATTGTATACTTAGTGTACCCTCTTCGATAATATTATTGTCTTTGGCGGGATCTTTGTCTGTCCTGTACAGGTTTATTTTTTCATGAATTCCCTTTTATATGTAATATAGGTAATATTACAAGTATTGGTTCTATATTGTGTAATATTGGTAGTATTTTACTTAATATAAGTAGCTTGTTTATTATGGACAAAAGAATAGAAAATAATAACATGGACCGTGAATTCCGAGATGTAACAAAAACTACCTGGAAAGTTGTAACAAAGGTTGTACCGCTAAAATCATCAGAAGACAGTAATTTTGTAAAAGAAACAATTATCCACTTAATCATGGCAATAGTTGTCTATACTAGTCTATATTAATATTAGTTCATAATATTATTATGAAAGAGAGCGAATTTTGTGAATATATTATGTGGACCTATTTAAAAAAATACTTTTGAATTTTATAGTAAATTTATTGAGGAAGGTTTTATATTATATTAAGTCCTTACATATGAAATTGGCGTTTTGTACGGAAGGAATATAACGTCATTTCTTTTATTGTAAAATATATTTAATTATTCAAAGTATCCACCGTTGTTATCTATGCACTTTTGCCATCTCATAGGTAGTCAATTGATCCCTTTACTAAAAAACCATGGGGGTGAGAATCAATAAACTCTTTGAAGGCGGTTTGGACTGCCGCATCGGAGTTGATTTTTTTTCCTTGTAAGAAGTTGTCCAAATTCTGGAGAAAATGGTAATCTGTTGGAGCAAGGTCCGGGGAGTACGGTGGATGTCGCTGACATTCCAATTGTAGTAATCTAACTTAGTGGTTGTTTGTTGTGTCTCCAAGCAAAGCCCTCTCCATTGCCCTTTGAGTGACCTTAAGCTTTCTTATGAGGCCCATTGTCAGCGACCACGTCTCAGCACCATATGTAATCACTGGCAACACACACTGGCCAAAGACTTTCGTCTTGAGACACAGCGGTATCTCGGACGAGAATATGTTACGTAGCTCCCAAAACACTGCCCAGCCTAGTTGGATTGGACGATTGACCTCTTTCTTGAAACTGGATCTACCTAACTGGATAGTTTGTCCCAGGTAAATATAATCATCAACAATTTCAAGCGTATAGTGTCTGATCTTTACGGAGGTTTAAAAAATAAAAACCCTTATTGTGGGTGATCCTTAGAAGATAGACATATACCATCTGTAACTTTTTTGTAAGTTTTTTAAGAACTACAATAACATCCTACATTAATTTTATATATCTCTTATGGTTTACTCAGCATAAGCTATTTAAGCGCTCCAAAATGGACCCTTTTCTGTATTCATTTTTATTTGCACATACCCATTTGTTTTTTCTAGAAAGTAGCTTTAGTTACTCCTTATATTATCAGCTGTCAGTGAAAATCCCGTCAAAATCGGCTCAACCCTTTCGGAGATTACCCGGTACAAACAGACAAAATATTTAAAAGTTTTTGTTATAAGTACCGTACATACTTTCATATGCATTTAGTGAAAAGTTGTTACTCTGACGTTACGAACAGACATTTCAATTTTATTTACTTGTATGTATAAACTAGCTATTAGCTAGCACGCGTTTATTACGTAATAATTATTTACATGTCAACATTTTGTTTTTCTCATATTTTACTATTTCTAAAAGTATTACTGGCAGTTCAACAGTACAACATTTCATCCATATCGGTCAAGCCGTTTTATAGTTTAATCCGGACATACAGATTTTTTTTGTCATATTCGTAATCATTGTCCGTTGTAATAGACCACTATAAAGAAATTTGGAAAAAAATACACGTACAGACAGATTTATTAATATTTCGAGTTAGACAAACCATCGTCACCAGCACGAGGTACACATGCTGAAGAACAAAGCAAGAGATACCGTTTGGATCTTCACAACCATACATACACATGATGAAACCCGTCGAATAATTCACTTCAGCGCATAACAATTATGATCAGCCAGCTAATATTATCCTTCGTCAATGCAAAACAAGTAGAGTACCTACACGATATACATTCCAAAACAACTAATGTGTAAACTGTAATTAATTACTTAGGTAATTCCATTAGCATTATTTAACTACTTATTGAATTAATTGTTTCTAATGATGAGCCTATTCCATTGGAGCGTGGTGTCGGTTCCAGAGATAACGTGAATTAATTGCATTGAAAACTATTAAATTACGTCACCCGAGTGTGGCTTGAAAAGCTTTTTTTTTGGTAACTAACGACATATGTTAGTTCATCTAATTGAATAGTGAATGGTAATACTTTGATTTTAATTATTTTTTTTTTTTAGATTAATGAGTACTGTTAGCCTTCAGGGGTCTTTAGCTACAGAAGACTTTTACTGCTTCACCAGACTTGGAGGCGAGCGCTGAAAACACTCAGCCACGAAACCGTAGCAACAAGCGCAAGGGTGCCAAAAGTTAATTAGCACACGAATAAATTAACCTTGGGGTTAATTCGAAGTGCTTCGGCTGTTGTCTTATATGCAAACATCGCGAACAGACTAATTCCCTATCCGTAGAATTTTTTATCTACGAGTAAGTAACTATACATAGGTATAATACACATCTTTCTATCTTCTGGGAGGAAGTAAGAAACATGCGTAATGTGTTGAGTAATCTGTCAATTTTGGTTTAAACTAACTAGCCAAAAAAAGAAAAAAAAAATGCCTCTTACAAAACCTATGTTTGAAATGGTATGCATATGTGAAGTGCAGTGTAATAATTGTATGTTGATAGTTAGAGATGCTGTGTCACAGTATCGCGCGAGTAGCTGTTGTTCAAGGGCTCAATGCCGGAGGATCGAATCTAGGCAGTACTACATGTCGCAGGAGAGGATGGCCTTTGCGGGTGTGCGGAGGGAACGGTGATTTCGCGGTCTTGGGCGCGAATACGCTTGGTATTTGAGAACGGTGGTGTAGTAAGCGTTAGATGCCTCGATCGAGATCGATAAAAATATTCCGCGGTCGGCGTTTTCCCTTCGAGGGGTTTGGGATTGAGTTGTATTTTGCGGCGGCTACCACTAACGGGTTCGAATGATTTGACGCTGTATCAAAATAGGTTTTCGTGAGGGATTTAAAGTAGGATTTGATCGGAAAAAATTTCATATTTCTATGGAGGCCTTCGTTCCGAACGAACCATTGGGCAATGATTGCTCAGCGGTAGCGTGTATAAACATCATGTTGATCGACGTTAGTTCGAATCCCTGAAATGAGCCTGAAATTTCGATGAAGGAAAACATCGTGATTAAACCATAACATGGTGATAGGGCATTTTCGAATGCTTGCCTGACTAACTACCATCCTTAAGTTGAATATCTGTCGTTAAGCACCTATAGTTGTGTTCCGGCAGCTGCACTTAAGTGTCAGTTCTCCACTAGTCTTAGCATATTACCATCTTGGGCCACATCGTCACTTAGCATAATTTAAGATTGTGGCCGTAATAACACGAGACGACTGATGTAATTGTCGCATGATATTTGTTCTGATTTAGTATCCTGGTTACTACATTTATTTTGGAATCTAAATCATATTTTATATATAACAGTACGTTTTATGTCTACGCTTACCTAGGAGAATTCTAATATACATATTGTGATATTCGCGTGGAAAATTACAGACACCACACACAAAGTTTATTTGATAATAGTAAATATGTGTAGATGTAAGATCAGTCACGTGGAATGCCCCTAACCGCCTCTGTGGGCTCTAAACAATTAAACGGTCGACCGTAAATTGACTAGAACATTGGTTCCTAACCTATACCTGCGAACGGATATACAAATATCTAAAGCCGAAATAAGTTTAAATAGTATAAAAATAAACACACGTTTAACTACGCACAATAAATTATAAAACTTTTTAGTCTTATAGTAATAACATCTCGTTTCCAAGCTATTTGACTTGTCAAAATGAAACATATGAGCCTGAACTCAAGGGATTTGCAAGTAACCACTGAAGAGTCCCACTATCCACCTCCTGCCTCCATCACCAGACGCTCGTTACCAAGTCCAATCTATTAGACTTGTCAAAACAAATCATATAAGCCCAATCTCGAGGGGTTTACTAGTAGTCACTGATGTGTTCCACTATCCACCTCCTGGCTTCATCATCAGATCAGCTCCAAGATACCAAATTATAGTGTTGTCATCTGAAATACATATACATACAAAGCACGTTACGTTTTTGGTTTCAATATTTCGTTCTGGAAATTTCGCTCTTCAGAACCAACCCCGTGGATGGCCGGAGACCAAAGTGGAAAATGAAGAATTAAAGGTTATTGTGGAAGCAGATCCATCACAAAGCACTTCAGAGATAGCTGCAAGCTTCGGGGTAAGTGATAAAACTGTATCAATCCATTTGAAGCAAATCGGGAAAGTAAAAAAACTTAAACGATGGGTACCTCATGAATTGAGTGAATCGAACTTGCAAACACGCGTCGACTGCTGTGTTACTTTGCTGAACCGACACAATAATGAAGGGATTTTAAATCGAATCATTACTTGTGATGAAAAGTGGATACTGTACGATAATCGGAAGCGCTCGTCACAATGGCTGAACCCTGGAAACCCAGCCAAATCCTGCCCTAAACAAAAATTGAATCAGAAAAAGTTACTTGTGAGTGTTTGGTGGACTAGCGCTGGTGTCATTCACAACAGCTTTCTAAAATCTGGCCAAACGATTACGGCAGATATCTATTGTCAGCAACTGCAAACCATGAAGGAAGAACTAGCTGCTAAACAACCGAGATTGGTCAATCGCTCTAGGCCACTGCTGCTTCACGACAACGCAAAACCACACACCGCACAACAAACAACAACTAAGTTAGATGAGCTACAATTGGAATTTCTGCGACATCCACCGTTCTCCCCGGACCTTGCTCCAACAGATTACCATTTTTTCCGGAATTTGGACAACTTCTTACAAGGAAAAAAATTCCACTCCGGCAGTCCAAACCGCCTTCAAAGAGTTTATTGATTCTCGTCCCTATGGTTTTTTTAGTAAATGGATCAATGAATTACCTTTGAGATGGTAAAAGTGCATAGATAACAACGGTGCATACTTTGATTAATTAAAAATATTTTCCGTTTTTTTTTTCTGAATTTAATAATGCAATAAATATACTTGAATTGTTGGTTACTACGTATACTACATGTTTACTTTCTACCATCGATATATTTTTTTATGGTAATGAGATAGTTTATACCACTTATGAGTAACTTGCTAGACTTAATAAGTAAGTTATAATGCCTCATTTTACACACATCACGATTCACCAGTTTTAGCGAGAGCAATGTTACATGAAACTCACCAAATTTACACTTTTTTTTTATATCATTTTATTGTGGCAATGGTGTTCTTAAAAGCACAGCACGGAAATGAAGAGGCAGTTAGAAAAAACGGGTAGTGGAGTGTATAGGAAATAGATAAAGAACGGACATGTATCCACCACTTACCCGCACCTGGAGATCCTCTTCTTTTGGGGTACCCCGGCTGAGTTGATGGCTTAAGTCGCTGGTTGCTAGCTAAGGCACTTTATTGAGTCACTGGCACACTAGGTTTGATAATGTTTAACGGCTTTTGAATATATTTTATATTTATTTGTCGGAGCGGTCACTCTCAGCGCAGCTCGCTAGTAGCGGGATTCTCAGTTACTAGTTTGGTAGAGGGCAGCACTTGTTGTACGTAAAGTGCGTTTTTGTTAGTAAGTTGACAGATACATTCCGTTTGTAAAGATAAATATAATGATATTAATACTAGATGGAGAATGAGTTTGTGCTAACATCTAACATAAATTAAATACGGAACATGCCGCCGACCTTAAAATAACTATCTTATTTTAAAGAAAACAATATAAACTAACTTAACATAGGGCTAAAATTAGGCTAGGGTTATAATATTACCTAGTCAATAGGTAGAGGACAGACCTTTACTACAGGTCTTTTGGTAAGGGTGTTGTTACCCATGCGTACGGTTACAACGCGAACAACACCGTCCGCGCCCGGATGAAGCTTATGCACACGAGCCAGGCGCCACTGCAGTGGAGGGAGATTGTTGTCGATTAGTACAACTACGGTACCCTCGGCGAGGGGTGTGTTCATTCTATCGCGGAACCATTTACTTCTTTGCTGAAGTTGATGAAGATATTCAACGCTCCAGCGTTTCCAAAAATGTTGTAAGGCTTGTTGGATGATTTGCCATCTAACAAGGCGACTAGGATTATCAGTTGTTAAGTCAACTTCAGCCAAGGCAGTCATTGATCCCCCAACTAAAAAATGACCAGGTGTAAGAGGTAATGGATCAGTAGGATCATTACTCTGTATGCAAAGCGGTCTTGAGTTAAGTACGGCTTCAATTTGACATAGAAGTGTATTAAATTCATCGTTATTTAAAGTAAGTTGCCCTATGACCCGGTAAAGATGAGTTTTCATACTTTTGACCGCAGCCTCGAATATACCACCAAAATGGCTTGCATAAGGGGGGTTAAAATGCCAAGTTATTGATAAGTGTGTTAATTGTTTATTTATATGAGCTTGGGTTGTCTCACTTAGTAAAAAGGTATGCAAATCTTTCAAGTACCTATCGCAGCCAACAAAATTTCGACCGCAATCTGAATATATGTCAGTACAAAGTCCGCGGCGGGAAATAAAACGGCGTAAAGCGTTAAGAAATGAATCTGTCGATAAGTCTGGTACCAATTCTAAATGCACTGCCTTCGTTGACATGCATACAAGGACGCATACGTAAGATTTATACTTTTTCGCGTTGCGATATTTACTTGATTTCAGAAAGAAATGTCCTGCGAAATCTACGCCTACATGTAGGAACGGCCTGAGGGCGCGTATTCTTGCGGCAGGAAGCGGAGCCATGGGCGGCTGCGGAGCAGACGGCCGTGTGCGAAAACAGCGAACGCAGCGGCGTGTGCGCATGCGGACTGCATCACGGGCAGATATAATCCAGTAGTTCTGAGATAAAAGAAATTGCAATGTCTGCGGACCTACGTGTAAATGTAATTTATGAAAATAGTCTATAAGTAGGGTTGTGAAGAAATGTTTTTTAGGTAAAATGATTTGATGCTTGGCATCGTAAGAGATTTGGGCACGTTGTATCCTACCGCCGACCCTGAGCAGCCCAGCAAATGTCGTCAGCGAACTGATTTTGCTGCACGAGACTAATAACTCGATTTAAAACAAATTTTGTTTCAGGGACGGTGATACAAGAAGACGAATAAGATTTTACTTTACGACATTTATAATAAAATCGAAATATTATGGAAACAAAGCGCAGTAATTTCGGTAATGACGAAAATCGTTCTAGAAATTGTAAATCAGGAGTTACTTGTTTGGATATAAAAACGTAATTTCGTCGTTCTTCATTAGTTTGTAAGTCAACGTTAGAAATAGGCCAATCAGATTGGACCTGCTTAAGCCAGGTAGGCCCATTAAACCACAGCCCATGGTCTAAGTTGGATGGTAGCACACCTCTGGATGCTGGATCCGCGGGATTGTGCTCGGAGCGCACGTGACGCCAGTGCGCGGCAGGCACGCGGCTCATGGTCTCCGTGACACGGTTAGATACGAAAGTACGCCATTCATGTGACGATGAGCGTAGCCATGCAAGTGTGACCGCAGAGTCACTCCAAGCATAAATATTTTCGATGGATAGAAGGTTAGTGTAGGTAACAAGTATTTTATTTATTAACTTTGATAAAAGAAAGGCGGCACATAGCTCTAAGCGCGGAAGCGTTATACGCTTCAAAGGCGCAACCTTTGTTTTAGCAAGGAGAAGATAAACATGAACCGTGTCGTGAGTGTCAATGACACGTAGGTACACGCAAGCAGCGTATGCCTTTTCGGAAGCGTCCGAGAAACCATGTATTTGTATTTCGTTATTGTGATTAGGAAGCACGTGACGTGGCAAAGAGATAAGTTGAAGTAAAGGAAGTTCAGATATAAACGTTGACCAGAGATCACGAATACCTTGTGGAGGAGCTTCGTCCCACCCTGTGCCTGAAATCCATAGAAGTTGAATTAAATGCTTAGCAAATAATATGATAGGGCTAAGGAAGCCTAACGGATCGTAAATTTTTGAAAACTCTGAAAGCATTCTACGTTTCGTGCATTTCTGGGGAGGAGATTCCACCTGATAAGAAAAGGAATCCAATTTTGGATTCCATTTGAGACCTAGAACCTTGAACGAAGTATCAGTATCGAGCTGATACGTACTAATATTCACGCAGACTTGTACTGGCAATGAATGGGATATTTTACCGTTAAGTAGGTAACCAAAAATACTATTAATGGCCACTGGTGTACCCTGTGGGCCTTTAATATTATCATGTAATAAGATACTGTCAGTATAATCTGACCCTAGTAGAAGTTCCAGGGGACGCGCGGAACGTAATTCCGGGTCCGCTAGTGGAAGATTTTGAAGATGACTTATTTGCTCGAAAGTGCTCGGAATGCTTGGCAAGTAACTCGTTATCTTCGGCAAGATAAGAGCTTCGATAAATAGTTTAGGTTCTGATTTGTTGTGAGGCGTAACTTCACACATAACATATCCACGTGGCTGCTCATTTTGATCGCCTATTCCAGTCACAGTCATGCTAGTCTTGGCACGATAACGTTGTAAACCAAGACGTTGGACGCACGACTCCGTAATGAGAGTGGCTTGAGAGCCTTGGTCGACAAGGGCGCGCACAAGACAGGGTATGCAGGGTCCCGCATCCATAGAACGCATGTTGACCAACGCGGTGGTAAGTAGAATCGCACAGTTATTCCTGTGCCCAGAAACACCACGCAATGATGTGGGCGAAGAAGAAAGTTCAGCTACTGAGGTCGGCTCAGAGTAAGAGAAGTTACATTCGCTTGTTAAAGTAGTATTCGAAATCACATCTTCGTGTATAGAAGTATGATGACGTTGGGAACACACACGACAGTTGTGTCGCGATTTACAGTCACTGATATCGTGACCAGAAAATAAGCAATTGTGGCAAATTTTGTTATGTTCGATAAAGAATTTCTTCTCGGATAAAGTTAATTTATTAAACTTATCGCATTTATTTAATGGATGTGTATTATCTTTGCAATAATTACATTTAATGTAACGGCCGGAATCAGTGGCAGTCGCAGCATGAACATTCATTATACGCGTGGTACTCGTATGTGCAGACGACGCATCCCGCGCTTGTGATTGTGCAGCGGCGCGCAGTGGATTCGACTGCGAGCGCGCCATCGCTGCGCGTGCAAAAACAGCTTGGCGTGATAAAACGTTATTATCATTGATCGAATCGACAACAATAATTTTGTCTAAGTGTTTGGTTGCTATAATTCGATTATTCTGATAACGATTCAGTAATACTTGCAAAGCGTTATTATAGTTATCTCCAGTTATGGGAAGTGACTTTATTAAATTGTAAGGTTCACCCCGTAAGGATAAAAGCAAATAACGGAAACGTTCAACATCCGATAATTGTTCGTTTTTATGTACTAACGATGAAAACAAATCGTAAAATGCATTCCATTCAGTTAAACTACCGTGAAAAGTCGGTAAGGCAAGTGTCGGTAGCTGAATTTTAGAATGAGAACAAGTAGTAGGCGGTGCGCTCGCCAAACTTTGTCTACGTTGAATTTTTATGTTATCCGCTATTATTTGAACTTTATAGTATAAGTTGTCGAATCGATTACGTATCTCTAACTGTTCTTCAGGTTTAAACTCACCGGTTTTTGCTAAAAGTTTTTCAATTTTACCCTGAATAAGGAAGAACTGCTTCTTAACATAATTTAGTTCCTTAACACGGACACGAAATTCCGCTTCATCCGTAGAACAATCAACCATACGTTGGATACTATTCATGAAAACTTCTCGTTCAAATGTTAATTGTTGTAGTTCCATAATGAATGTAAATAATAGATATGTTTGTATAGTGTAGTAGAGAAATAGTTAGTTGTTAAGAACGCAGTACACTGCCAGCAATAAGATACTATAAGATATGTTGATATGAGAGGTAATACTATTAATTTGTGTTATTTGTAGTATGACTATACGGGGATATTCAGCATGCAAAATTATAAGTGTGTCTAGTACGTAATACGTAGACAGCTTATTATAATTTGCAATGTGAAGTTATATTATGTTATAATAATGTAGGATCGATTAGCGTAGCTTGCTCTGGAGCGCGTGCATAAGATATTAGATAAGACTTGTAAGGGAACGTCGACGCGAGCGCAAAGTGCCGCGTTAAAAATAAGATACGTTTACCCTCAAGATAAAATAAACTTGAAATTGTTATAAATTCGCTATTATTACCTATTAATTCATTAGGAAATGAATTAGTACGGTTCGAAAAAACAGTACGCGGTGGTATTGTCGAAAAACAAATACGCTAAGCCTAGGTAAAGGGGAAAGTTTTTTTTATAAAAGATAGGTTGGTTTGATGTTAAATTTTGATGTTAAAAATTATAGAAAATTTTATATAAAGGCCTAATATGCCAGCACAAACCCTAAAGTCCTTGATAATTTGGAACGAAGGACCATACAAATGTATAGGAAATAGATAAAACGGACATGTATCCACCACTTACCCGCACCTGGAGATCCTCTTCTTTTGGGGTACCCCGGCTGAGTTGATGGCTTAAGTCGCTGGTTGCTAGCTAAGGCACTTTATTGAGTCACTGGCACACTAGGTTTGATAATGTTTAACGGCTTTTGAATATATTTTATATTTATTTGTCGGAGCGGTCACTCTCAGCGCAGCTCGCTAGTAGCGGGATTCTCAGTTACTAGTTTGGTAGAGGGCAGCACTTGTTGTACGTAAAGTGCGTTTTTGTTAGTAAGTTGACAGATACATTCCGTTTGTAGAGATAAATATAATGATATTAATACTAGATGGAGAATGAGTTTGTGCTAACATCTAACATAAATTAAATACGGAACATGCCGCCGACCTTAAAATAACTATCTTATTTTAAAGAAAACAATATAAACTAACTTAACATAGGGCTAAAATTAGGCTAGGGTTATAATATTACCTAGTCAATAGGTAGAGGACAGACCTTTACTACAGGTCTTTTGGTAAGGGTGTTGTTACCCATGCGTACGGTTACAACGCGAACAACACCGTCCGCGCCCGGATGAAGCTTATGCACACGAGCCAGGCGCCACTGCAGTGGAGGGAGATTGTTGTCGATTAGTACAACTACGGTACCCTCGGCGAGGGGTGTGTTCATTCTATCGCGGAACCATTTACTTCTTTGCTGAAGTTGATGAAGATATTCAACGCTCCAGCGTTTCCAAAAATGTTGTAAGGCTTGTTGGATGATTTGCCATCTAACAAGGCGACTAGGATTATCAGTTGTTAAGTCAACTTCAGCCAAGGCAGTCATTGATCCCCCAACTAAAAAATGACCAGGTGTAAGAGGTAATGGATCAGTAGGATCATTACTCTGTATGCAAAGCGGTCTTGAGTTAAGTACGGCTTCAATTTGACATAGAAGTGTATTAAATTCATCGTTATTTAAAGTAAGTTGCCCTATGACCCGGTAAAGATGAGTTTTCATACTTTTGACCGCAGCCTCGAATATACCACCAAAATGGCTTGCATAAGGCGGGTTAAAATGCCAAGTTATTGATAAGTGTGTTAATTGTTTATTTATATGAGCTTGGGTTGTCTCACTTTGTAAAAAGGTATGCAAATCTTTCAAGTACCTATCGCAGCCAACAAAATTTCGACCGCAATCTGAATATATGTCAGTACAAAGTCCGCGGCGGGAAATAAAACGGCGTAAAGCGTTAAGAAATGAATCTGTCGATAAGTCTGGTACCAATTCTAAATGCACTGCCTTCGTTGACATGCATACAAGGACGCATACGTAAGATTTATACTTTTTCGCGTTGCGATATTTACTTGATTTCAGAAAGAAATGTCCTGCGAAATCTACGCCTACATGTAGGAACGGCCTGAGGGCGCGTATTCTTGCGGCAGGAAGCGGAGCCATGGGCGGCTGCGGAGCAGACGGCCGTGTGCGAAAACAGCGAACGCAGCGGCGTGTGCGCATGCGGACTGCATCACGGGCAGATATAATCCAGTAGTTCTGAGATAAAAGAAATTGCAATGTCTGCGGACCTACGTGTAAATGTAATTTATGAAAATAGTCTATAAGTAGGGTTGTGAAGAAATGTTTTTTAGGTAAAATGATTTGATGCTTGGCATCGTAAGAGATTTGGGCACGTTGTATCCTACCGCCGACCCTGAGAAGCCCAGCAAATGTCGTCAGCGAACTGATTTTGCTGCACGAGACTAATAACTCGATTTAAAACAAATTTTGTTTCAGGGACGGTGATACAAGAAGACGAATAAGATTTTACTTTACGACATTTATAATAAAATCGAAATATTATGGAAACAAAGCGCAGTAATTTCGGTAATGACGAAAATCGTTCTAGAAATTGTAAATCAGGAGTTACTTGTTTGGATATAAAAACGTAATTTCGTCGTTCTTCATTAGTTTGTAAGTCAACGTTAGAAATAGGCCAATCAGATTGGACCTGCTTAAGCCAGGTAGGCCCATTAAACCACAGCCCATGGTCTAAGTTGGATGGTAGCACACCTCTGGATGCTGGATCCGCGGGATTGTGCTCGGAGCGCATGTGACGATGAGCGTAGCCATGCAAGTGTGACCGCAGAGTCACTCCAAGCATAAACATTTTCGATGGATAGAAGGTTAGTGTAGGTAACAAGTATTTTATTTATTAACTTTGATAAAAGAAAGGCGGCACATAGCTCTAAGCGCGGAAGCGTTATACGCTTCAAAGGCGCAACCTTTGTTTTAGCAAGGAGAAGATAAACATGAACCGTGTCGTGAGTGTCAATGACACGTAGGTACACGCAAGCAGCGTATGCCTTTTCGGAAGCGTCCGAGAAACCATGTATTTGTATTTCGTTATTGTGATTAGGAAGCACGTGACGTGGCAAAGAGATAAGTTGAAGTAAAGGAAGTTCAGATATAAACGTTGACCAGAGATCACGAATACCTTGTGGAGGAGCTTCGTCCCACCCTGTGCCTGAAATCCATAGAAGTTGAATTAAATGCTTAGCAAATAATATGATAGGGCTAAGGAAGCCTAACGGATCGTAAATTTTTGAAAACTCTGAAAGCATTCTACGTTTCGTGCATTTCTGGGGAGGAGATTCCACCTGATAAGAAAAGGAATCCAATTTTGGATTCCATTTGAGACCTAGAACCTTGAACGAAGTATCAGTATCGAGCTGATACGTACTAATATTCACGCAGACTTGTACTGGCAATGAATGGGATATTTTACCGTTAGGTAGGTAACCAAAAATACTATTAATGGCCACTGGTGTACCCTGTGGGCCTTTAATATTATCATGTAATAAGATACTGTCAGTATAATCTGACCCTAGTAGAAGTTCCAGGGGACGCGCGGAACGTAATTCCGGGTCCGCTAGTGGAAGATTTTGAAGATGACTTATTTGCTCGAAAGTGCTCGGAATGCTTGGCAAGTAACTCGTTATCTTCGGCAAGATAAGAGCTTCGATAAATAGTTTAGGTTCTGATTTGTTGTGAGGCGTAACTTCACACATAACATATCCACGTGGCTGCTCATTTTGATCGCCTATTCCAGTCACAGTCATGCTAGTCTTGGCACGATAACGTTGTAAACCAAGACGTTGGACGCACGACTCCGTAATGAGAGTGGCTTGAGAGCCTTGGTCGACAAGGGCGCGCACAAGACAGGGTATGCAGGGTCCCGCATCCATAGAACGCATGTTGACCAACGCGGTGGTAAGTAGAATCGCACAGTTATTCCTGTGCCCAGAAACACCACGCAATGATGTGGGCGAAGAAGAAAGTTCAGCTACTGAGGTCGGCTCAGAGTAAGAGAAGTTACATTCGCTTGTTAAAGTAGTATTCGAAATCACATCTTCGTGTATAGAAGTATGATGACGTTGGGAACACACACGACAGTTGTGTCGCGATTTACAGTCACTGATATCGTGACCAGAAAATAAGCAATTGTGGCAAATTTTGTTATGTTCGATAAAGAATTTCTTCTCGGATAAAGTTAATTTATTAAACTTATCGCATTTATTTAATGGATGTGTATTATCTTTGCAATAATTACATTTAATGTAACGGCCGGAATCAGTGGCAGTCGCAGCATGAACATTCATTATACGCGTGGTACTCGTATGTGCAGACGACGCATCCCGCGCTTGTGATTGTGCAGCGGCGCGCAGTGGATTCGACTGCGAGCGCGCCATCGCTGCGCGTGCAAAAACAGCTTGGCGTGATAAAACGTTATTATCATTGATCGAATCGACAACAATAATTTTGTCTAAGTGTTTGGTTGCTATAATTCGATTATTCTGATAACGATTCAGTAATACTTGCAAAGCGTTATTATAGTTATCTCCAGTTATGGGAAGTGACTTTATTAAATTGTAAGGTTCACCCCGTAAGGATAAAAGCAAATAACGGAAACGTTCAACATCCGATAATTGTTCGTTTTTATGTACTAACGATGAAAACAAATCGTAAAATGCATTCCATTCAGTTAAACTACCGTGAAAAGTCGGTAAGGCAAGTGTCGGTAGCTGAATTTTAGAATGAGAACAAGTAGTAGGCGGTGCGCTCGCCAAACTTTGTCTACGTTGAATTTTTATGTTATCCGCTATTATTTGAACTTTATAGTATAAGTTGTCGAATCGATTACGTATCTCTAACTGTTCTTCAGGTTTAAACTCACCGGTTTTTGCTAAAAGTTTTTCAATTTTACCCTGAATAAGGAAGAACTGCTTCTTAACATAATTTAGTTCCTTAACACGGACACGAAATTCCGCTTCATCCGTAGAACAATCAACCATACGTTGGATACTATTCATGAAAACTTCTCGTTCAAATGTTAATTGTTGTAGTTCCATAATGAATGTAAATAATAGATATGTTTGTATAGTGTAGTAGAGAAATAGTTAGTTGTTAAGAACGCAGTACACTGCCAGCAATAAGATACTATAAGATATGTTGATATGAGAGGTAATACTATTAATTTGTGTTATTTGTAGTATGACTATACGGGGATATTCAGCATGCAAAATTATAAGTGTGTCTAGTACGTAATACGTAGACAGCTTATTATAATTTGCAATGTGAAGTTATATTATGTTATAATAATGTAGGATCGATTAGCGTAGCTTGCTCTGGAGCGCGTGCATAAGATATTAGATAAGACTTGTAAGGGAACGTCGACGCGAGCGCAAAGTGCCGCGTTAAAAATAAGATACGTTTACCCTCAAGATAAAATAAACTTGAAATTGTTATAAATTCGCTATTATTACCTATTAATTCATTAGGAAATGAATTAGTACGGTTCGAAAAAACAGTACGCGGTGGTATTGTCGAAAAACAAATACGCTAAGCCTAGGTAAAGGGGAAAGTTTTTTTTATAAAAGATAGGTTGGTTTGATGTTAAATTTTGATGTTAAAAATTATAGAAAATTTTATATAAAGGCCTAATATGCCAGCACAAACCCTAAAGTCCTTGATAATTTGGAACGAAGGACCATACAAATGTATAGGAAATAGATAAAACGGACATGTATCCACCACTTACCCGCACCTGGAGATCCTCTTCTTTTGGGGTACCCCGGCTGAGTTGATGGCTTAAGTCGCTGGTTGCTAGCTAAGGCACTTTATTGAGTCACTGGCACACTAGGTTTGATAATGTTTAACGGCTTTTGAATATATTTTATATTTATTTGTCGGAGCGGTCACTCTCAGCGCAGCTCGCTAGTAGCGGGATTCTCAGTTACTAGTTTGGTAGAGGGCAGCACTTGTTGTACGTAAAGTGCGTTTTTGTTAGTAAGTTGACAGATACATTCCGTTTGTAGAGATAAATATAATGATATTAATACTAGATGGAGAATGAGTTTGTGCTAACATCTAACATAAATTAAATACGGAACATGGAGCCAACCAGTGAGCCAACCGGGGAGTGAACGCCAACCACAAACTTCAATCTGGAATACGACTTCATTACAACTTCACATTCACGTAGCCTCATAACTTTTTCGAGAATAAGTTAATTCGCTAAAACAATGTTAAAAAGTAAGCCTTAACAAAATAATATTTATATCACCATTACAAAATAGGTACTAGGTAATAGTACTAAGACAGAATATCTTCCAAACACTATCTTACTCAAAATTGAAAGGTTGAGAATGACTGGTCTAAAGGGAGATTAGCAAGGCAAGGATAAAGATTAGAATCTCGATATATAATACAGACGTTGAAAGGGATATAGATATTATATATATACACAACAAACTCACTGTGAAAGAGAAATATGTTTTTGCATATAAAATCGACTTCGTAGTCTCGTAGTCATGGCTGTTGACCAACATAATAGACACCATCTTCTCCATTACCGTTTGGACTAAAAAATACATTTTTCTTTAAAGCCCAGAAAATATTTGCTATTTTAGACTTATCGCTTTACCATCTTCAAGTACCTAATAAAATATTGTATATCATCAAATATTAGCCTGAACCACCACATAACATACGCAAGGGATAACAGAGGTTATGGCACTATGTACACAGATGAAATATAGTAGGTCACTTGAGTACACATAAATTTATTATGGGTCCTAAACAATTAGACAAAGTCCCATCTAATTGTATGCGGGTTGAGCCCAGCACATATATGTAGATCGTATCCAGTTTAATGTTCATTGTATGTATTTGATTTATAATTACTATAAAATAAATCTTATAATATTTTATGAGGACACGTCAACCATAGAGGAAAATTTATCGTAGTGACTGCTAATTTTTCGAATCCACTTTTGTCATATTTATAGATACCACGTGACCAATTAATATTTTCTTATTTCTGCCTAAACAACAAGTTCACTTGTATTTTATTGTATTTTCACAGAATGAGCATTTAATTTGTGTGTATTAATTGTGTAATTATATCTTTTAACAATTTATTGTATGTTCGTAAAAATATAGCTTAGCTAGATTTATAAATGACCAGAATAGCTTTAACATTAGAAATAAACACCGTATTTTATTAGACTTCATAAGAGCACTAATAGTTGTTTAGGTAATTGTATTAGGTTCTATAATAAGACCCCAAAGCACATTACCGGCTTGCCGGATAAGCCATAACCATGTCAAGCCGGTTTTACTGTGAAAAGGTATATCGTTGCGCGAATGGAAATGACTCCCTTTCTGTATATTTAAGAAAAATAATTATTAATTATAAATAAGAAGTACGCATTTTAAAATATAATTCTTTTTAAATTTGTTTATCATCCAATGTTATTTGTTTTTTTTTTTTGAGAGGAAAAATCCGTGTAACCGATAAAACAGTTTCTATGTACACTGAGATATTTTGCTACAGGGAACCATTTAGACGCAGTGGCAGGTATGGGTGGTGTCAGTGTAGCTATTTGCAGCAAGAGTTTCAGAAGCTATTCCTACTCGACTATTGTGCGAATTTATTCTAATGCCCTTTCCAGCACTCAATAACTCGACCACAGCGCCACTTATCACGATTTATTTCAAGAAATAATAAAGAATTACGCATAACCATCATAAGTTATGGTCCTGACTACATAAAAAATTCAATAGAAAAAATATTTCCAGAATTCTCGGGAAAGCGTTATTCGGGCTATACCAATATAAAAAATAACCAAATCGGTCCCGCTGTTCTCAGGTAATCCGTTTGCCAACGAACAGCATTTATATTTTATTTATTTGAATATAAATAACATATTTTAATCACTTAGGAATGATAAATAATTCATAAAAGATTTTACCGGTACATTTTCGGTGAATCACAACTTTGGCTTGACAAAAAAAGTTAATAAAACTGGCTTGATACAAAAATTTACACATAACTGTTTCCTTAACGTGGTGAAAACGAAATAAATTCCGGTTTCACTTTCAGATTCAGGCCTTAGTTAGGGGTATGTTAAAGGGTCGTTGATGAAAACCGGCATCACCTCTTATACAACGACATCATACGCAATTATGGAACTTGTTAATTAGAAAGTATGATATAGTACTAAATGAAGGTGGTAAAACCTGATATTTGACTATGAAAGAACCACTGGCGTAAGGCATTCGATTTGGCAAAACGCTGTCTCAACCGAAGCGTTTTAACAAAGCTGTTAGGAGTAGCCTACGCATCCCTGGCTTCAAAGAGACAGCATTTCGGATTGATAGACAAATATCAACAGACTGTAATAACCATAGATTTAATACAATAACGACCGGCAACAGGTTGAATAAGGCGTGACCAAAAACGGAATACACTAGTGTATATTATTTTGTTGATTCTTTTCGTTATATGATTAAATCCAGAGAAGTACACGTAAGCACAATTAAACACGTCTACCAAACATACAATTAAACTTTAAAACATATTTTTTAAAATTTATTAAAAATCTTTTAAAAATATTTTTTAAAAGATTTATGATAATGATCTTGTATCCCTACCTCATTCTAACACAAGAGTATAATGTGCTCTTTCGAATTGCCGATCTACATAATATATTAAATCTATGATAATAACTATCTACATTAACTCTATAAAAGAAGAGTGAGAATTTCGTAAGTTCGCCTAAAATAAATGTGGAAGATAATCTCCAGAACCAAATAGAAAAATTTTGTGACCCAATTATTGAGAAAGGTTATAAGCCGTATAACTTCTCGCTACGACTATAAGAAACGGAGTAGTAATCATGAAAGTGAAGTGATCTGACAAGTACGGGAAGTGAGAATAACGGTAGCGTACACGCGTGCGTTGGTGACCGCATGACCGTCGAATAAAATCAATGTAGAGGAAACCGTAGCGTAAAGCTAGTTTAACATAATAAAAAAAAACTACACGTAACCACAATTAAACACGTGTACGGAACATAAAATTAAATTTTAATAGATTTTGTAAAAATAAGCGGGATTTGTTTTGGTCACGATTTACTTAAGCCGATAGCACATACGAAAATGGTTTCGTATTCCTATCTCACTCTAACACAAGTATAATAATCGTATAATCCTCTTTCAATAAATAACAGCCGGAAACATATCAAATTGACTATCTATAAAACGTTATTGGCTATCGAATCATTTGGGTAATTGGACGGATTATTCCGAAAAATGCTCCGTGATCTAATCTAATAATATGAAATCTCTATATTTTAAATGGAAACGCGTGTCTGTCTGTACCACTTTTTCTCGCTTGTCTATATTCTATGCTTATAATAAATCAGCAGAGAGTCGAAATCTGTAAATTAAATATATTTGAAATATTACGGTGGGAATTAGAATCAAGGACAGAAAACATTTCGATATTTTTTGATATTATCGTCCGTCTGTTAGTGTGTAGACGAATTACGCAGAAACTATTGAACCAACTTTGATTAAATTTAGTATAATTGTAGTTTATAATCTGTAGGTACATATAGGATGCATTTTTACACGTTAGAACATTTGTATGGTCTATAAATTTCATTTAAGTTGTGTATATATGAAAAAGGAATGTATGTATATGTAATACTGTAATATATTTTAAATATACAACATGTAACTGGAATAACGCACACCCTCAAACACCCCCATTAGAACATTCAATTATAATCATAATACAAACACAACAAATTTATTTGCGAGTACTTTGATATTGTTTATTTATGAAATTAGTTATACTCAATGTGGGCGTTTATAATGGTCACATTACGAATCTACGCACAAAATCTACCCGTGCGCGATAAGTTGAGACCCACGCGGCCGCGTGGAAAGCGACTTCCCCCGCTACCCTGCGCCTCCTCGATGACACCCGCGTTGCGCGCAACGCCATTATTTATACTATTAGTATTCCTCCTCGCGAGAGGAAGCTAGTTTTGCTAGTGGCATAATTACCGAGTACTGATTTGTTTATGTTCAGTAGATAAATTAAACAAAGGCGGCGCGGCGTGTTGAATAGTTGTGAATCATACTTTTTACAATAATTAAAAAATGAAGTACATAACTTAGTACTTACAGTGTACTGCAGTCTTGACTCTACAGATTAATTAAGATAAATTGTCCATCAACTAGTTCTATGCACTTTATTGCCCGTTTACGTAATTGTTGTCTTAATTTACTTATAATACCAGTGTTACTTTTTCATTTTGGAAGGCGGCCACTATCCTAATTTTTAGGTCTTCGGCACTTGTTGTCTCTCTAAAGAAAACTAAAGATTTAAAGTCCCCATAAAAATAGTCAAGAGGCGTCAAGTCAGCTGATCTAGGAGGCCACTGAACAGGTCCGCATCGATAATTCCAGCGCTCTCCATACTCGGCATCCAGAGCTGTCGAATACTCCACGTAAAATGCGCAGGGACACCGTCATATTGGTAGAATACTTCTCGTAAATTGACGATCTGATTGCATCCACAAATGCACGAAATGTTGGTTGTACATTCCCCCACGTGTAAAAGTACTTTCGTCGGTATATATAATATTGTGCTAATTTAAATAATAAATAATATTGTGCTGCTAATTTAAGAATAAACACCGGCTGAACTCCAATCGTGGTACGTAATCACGGGGAGTCAACTCCTGACGGCGTCTCAGGTGAAATGGATGTCGCCGTCACCACGAAGCGTTTGCCACACGAACGATGTGGCTATGAGTGTACATGTGTTCTGCTATGGGGGTTCTCGTCAAAATAATTGAGTATTTTGTTCTGGAGACAAGTACGTGTTCGTACATTGTCTCCCCGGTCGATTGCCGTATTCGGTTGAAAAGAACCGATATTCCTGCGGTCTACGCTGATACTTTGCCCATTATTAAATATATTGCAAGCTAGTGCCACACTATCTCCGGTATTGACGGATAATTAAAATAAAATTATAAATAAACTTAGGTTTTCCTAAAGGATTTGCAAAACCTAATTTTTTTATATCGAAGTATATACTCGGCCCTTATGTCTTCTGGATAATATCGGTTAATATTTAAAATGATTTTACTTGTGTATTCTTAAAGGACTTTTGATTCATTGCGTTATGATTTGGATTTAAATAAAATTTTGCGATTTAACTACTGCTCATTTTAACTTTTAAATTGCATTGCACCCTAGTTTCCATTTGGGTAAAATACCTGATAGTAAGTTTTTTTCTCAGTATTCCATTGCTGTAAAAGGAGTGAGAGTCGTTCGTTCACGGGAAACAGAGGAATACCGTCAGGTTAGACTCGCTGCCGAACAAGATACTAAGAAAAATTACACACACCAGAAACCTGTAGGGAACGACGATTTACATTCTCAGCGGAGTCGTATGGCAGAAAATCGATCATTCGAATGTAGTAAAGAGCGTGAGGTACGACTGACACTGAGTATCACGTTGCCTCTTGGGACTCAGAGACATTCACCGAGTATCAGGCAAGGCTAACCGTGAGAACCACGCTACGTCTCAATAATCCAAGACATTAGCAAGCCACGAAATACGGTTAATTAACCGATATTGAATTTCAGTACACCAACATGTTCTCTGTTATTTTGTAAATTGCTGTTTTTCATACACGAAATACCACGCGGACGAAGTTGCAGGCACATCTGGTAAATAAATTATTATGTAATTCTGTCTGTTCATGTATTTTCTTTAAATATACTGATAGACTTTCTATATGAAGGACACTGATCAACAATATGACCCCAAGAATGTTGCTTATTTGTCTATCTGTGCTGTCTGTTTTTATGTCCGGATTTAACTCAAAAACTGCATTTCTGATTTTTATGAAATTTTATACACAGGATTCTTATATCATTGCTCAAATTATTTATAGAACAATTCAATTTATTTTAAGAAATTGTAAAAATGAATCCTTATTAATTCTCAACTGATTTTGCTGAAATTTCACACACAGGAAGTATATGTCATTGCTCGTCCTGCAAAATTAATAGGTAGATGTACAATAAAATTTAATCATTCAATATTTTCTCATTATCCCAAGAGCGGTGGTTAAGCGTGGTTACTCTATTCAGTATTTTTAATGTACCATGTCTTTTATATTGTCCTAGACCATCGTATCCAAAATTAATTAGATAAGTTTTTATTTTATTTGAATGGCTTTTTGTCTTCTATTTTACTTAATTGTTTTCTAAATTTATCTTATCGGGTAAAGTACAGATACTGCCTTTTTAAGAAGTAACACGCCTATCTACTTCAAAGTCATCTGTTAATTAGATCACTCTATATAGAAAACCGAGATATTTTTAAATCAAATTTTGCTGATGTTTTTTTTTAAATTATTTATCAATAAAGAAGACAATACCTGTTATACTAAAAGCAAAGACAGCGCAGGTGAATTCGTCACTATGACTATAGTTGAAGGGACTCTTGCATGAAAGATTCTGTATGATGATCTCTCAATATATTCGAATTCGCGTGGACTACTAAAAAAGGCTTTTTTTATTTTTTATGCGGAACTCTAATTATTTTTCTAAAATCAAAGTAGCTCGCTCCCAGAGGAGAGAGACAGATATATATGTTTTTTTTTTATCGTTATAGTTTTGGTGTAGTGGCCACAATCTCACCTGATGTTAAGTGACGATGTGGCCTAAGATGGTAACACGCTAAACCTAGTGGAAGACTGGCTCTCAAGTGCAGCTGCCGGAACACACCTATTGGTGCTTGGCGGCAGATTTTCAACTTAGGGTGGTAGCAAGCCAGGCGAGCATTAGAAAATGCCCTACCACCATGCTATGGTTTCCTCACGTTGTTTTCCTTCAACGAAAGCTCAGGCTCATTGCAGAGATACGAACTATCGAATAGTTAGTTTAGATCGCATTACGGATAGGGAATTAGTTAGATCGCGACTTATTTGCAATCGCTGTGACAGTCCGAGCCGAGGTTCGGCCACTTTGGTACCTTCGGAACTTGTTGCATTGCTTTCGTGGATGAGTGCCTTAAGCGCTCGCCCCCAAGCCCGGGTGAAGCTGTAAAAGCCGTTTGAGATTTCAGGGCCCTTATGGCTAATAGTATAGTCAGCTCAAAAAAAAAAAGGAACGGTGTTTTCTTATTTCAACCGTGGAATAGTAACACTATAGTACGAGTTGTTGGATAGTGAAGACCTGCAGTTATTAAGTCGACTACAAATAACCATAGTACCTGAGTGACGTCACGCTGCCCGTCTCGACCATGTATATGTACGTATATCGTAACAGTATTCATATTACTGAAAATTCATTTTCATCGTTTTTCTTATATTTTCTTCCTGTTCCAATGGGTTTCATCATACTATTTTGTTTTTGTTTCAAAACCTTTTTTTTATCTACTATTTAACCCCCTAGAGGGATGGAATCATCAAAAGTCCGTTTTTAGTGCTCACTGAGATTATATGTATATGGAAGTCGTATGCAAAAGTTAGTGCTTCTAGATTTATTTTAAAGCTATTCATTATAACAGTTGCATGTTATAATCTTATTAAATATAACATACTGGCTGTGCCTGCAGCTCCGCTCCCGTGGACTAGAGATTGCCGTCGGTTGAGCACATGCGCGATTGTGCTGCCACACACGGAGATCGGCCTCCAGTTATTTTAAAGACAAAAATGTTTGTTGTGGGTGATCCTTAGGAGATAGACATGTGCTACTTCTGACTTTTTGTAGGTCTTTTTAAGATCTACAATTATGTACTACATTATTTTGATACATCTCTTATAGTTTGCACAGCGTGAGCTCCAAAAGAGTGTTTTTATCCGACTTGATTCACCATTATCGTCACTGCTTATTTTGTATATTACTTTATCTTACAAAATGTATCCTATAACCTGACCAGATAACATATCTATGAATAAAGGAAAAGCCGGTAACTCGGATAAGTGGTTTTATCGTGAAAACAACATAAACGGATAGAGAAATATTGAGTTTTATAATACATATGTGTAGAAGATACAGAGTTTATTATTTATAAAGATTATTTATTAGTACCTATGGACCGAGGATATCAAGTGAGAATATTAAATGATATACAGAAAATGCCTTGTAACTAACAATTGAAACCCGAACACCGGCCTCCGATTATTTCGAATTATCGCTTGATTTACATTCTCTCCAGGAGTGACAAGGGATTTAAACTTTTTACTTTGATCTACAGTTGTAATCACTCGAATCACTCGTAGACCCTTTTCATCCCTATCATTAGGTAAATACTGCTAAATTTCCAGCATGTTTTAGAGGGAACGAGGTCTAACTTTGACTTTGTGGGAACTACAAAGGATACGGTTTTTCAATTAAAATAAATTAAATATTATCTTGTATTTCACTTGGCTTACTTTAATGCGAGGTTTTTCATTATTTTTCCAACAGTTTAATCGATAAGTTACTAGTGTTAGTGGCCAAAGACTCATCAGTATCTGTACTGGAGTAGTCCTACGTTTACTGCACTTTAAGAGTGCTTAAAAAAGTGCTAAAAATTTATTAATACAATGAGCAAAACAATGAAAATGGCACCAGGGACAGAAAAGTTCAGGTTAATGTTAGCTTGTAGCATGCAATGAGGAGAGATAAACGTCATACAACTCAAATTTAAATGTGAAGGTGAACGGATATAAGAATAAAGGAAAACCGAAGAAGGTAAGGATGAATTGTAGGAAGAAGTATATGTGCCTATAGAAAATGGTTAAACATTAAAATACCAATTGATGGAAGACTGTGGAAGAGGAAAACGTATTGTGGTGGAAAAAGAAGAAGAATCAATAATCCCAAATCTACAATTATAGTGATAAATGAACGACGTCGTGCGAATCAAATATGCAATCAGTCGTGCGGTTTGCAATTCACGACGCCCGAGATTCAGTGCAATAGAATGCCTTGAAGAAGTGCAGTGGTTCGGCTAAATTGTCCTCAACTATTTAATTTTGTCACTCGTTCCTCCGTCGGCTATTTTAATTCGCTTGTGTTTGTGAACGTCATTTAAAATGGTTTTAATTATTTTTAAGTCATTTTAATATTATGTTAAACTAATTTGTTTCAAAATATTAACGTTCTTAACTTCAAAACAGACAGAACTACCAAACAAATGGTTATAATTACCTGGAATTGTGTGTCGTCTGAGCCGCAAAGTGCACCTTCATACTTTTATAATATATATAAAGGTTCTGATCCCGCTGAACGATGGCAAAATCTCTACTTTCGGTTTAGGATACAGCACTAATGATCAGATTTGTCGCAGTATCGCGTCACTCGTCCTCGAATCTCTCGAATCTCGAATTTCTAATAATATGTATATTTATAAACCACAAGGTAACTAAAACTGTCAATTGACCGTGTAATGAGATCTGCGACACCCAGACACCGCGAAGAGCAAAAATTCAGGTAAATGGCCTTCCTTTACTTGTAAAGATTTCAGTCACTTCCTCCATATTTTTATTGATGAAATAACGTCATACCTATAGAATACAGACCACAAAAACTGAACCTCATTTTTTTTTTGTTATCTACACGCACGTTTATAAGGATTTTGTTAGCACAGAAGTAAGATCCGGTTAAAACTATATATATATATTCGTAGCTTTAATTGTCTCGTCGTTGATTCTCATAATTTAGGATTTGTTTTTTTTTTAATATAATAAATTGTATTTAAATTCCAATTATATATATTTGAAGACTAAATATTAAACCCAAATATTTGTTATTATTATATTACACTTTAATTTTGTAATTAAGTTACATAGGATAATTTGTAAATAGTTAGGCACCCACTGACCTACTTTCAGGGGAAACGCAGTTGTCATGTACCAGCGGTTTCATGTAACCGCATTTCAATATCTCCCGTGAGGAGTGACGTGAGATATTATGCCGATCGAACCCGCATGCAAATGAACCGTATGCAATATGTCGCAGGGATGTTGATTTTTGGAGTGATCTGACATCTTAAATTATTATTCCATATTGTTAAATAATATTAATTTTATATATAAATATTTTGCTAAACCCTATTCGTATATTTTTTACATACTTTGTTTTGGTATTTCAAAGCTCTCTATGAGTTGTCACATACACACCCAAATCACACACACAGACACACACATACACACAAACACTTCTCCTTTTACATGTTGTTCTATGTAACTATTTCTATACCTAATTGATAATAATATATGTTTTTTATATATAACCACAGAAAGGGCACAGGAATCCCGGACACAACATTATTTTTAACTGAATCCTATGAACCCTCATAGCTGTAATATTTAATAATAAATAAATATATTATACAAAGCTATTGGATTACTTAATTATCTGGATATAATAGGCGTCACAGAGTAGCGTCTGTGTGAGGATAGAATAGGAATGGAGGAAAACGATCACTGACGAATGGGCTCACGATAAAAATAACTGCCAACTTTCAATACAAGAGAAGCACGTTTCTTATTAACCTTTATTTTAATTTAAAAAAAATTTAAAGCGTGTAACCGTCACACGCGATTGAAAAAAAACTTCTTGGCGTTATAAGAGATGGCGATTAAGTAATAAATTTACCGATGGTCACCGCCATCCCAACGGTCACCACAACCCCGACGATCACCACCACACCGACGGTCACCACCACCCCGACGGTCACCACCATCCCGACAGTCACCACAATCCCAACAGTCACCACCATCTCAACGATCACCACCATCCCGACGGTCATCACCACCCCGACGATCGAACAAAAAGGAGACCGAGAACGTGTAATGTGTTCTATCTCATTCTCTCGCCTGCTGAATCCTATACATTTAACTTGTGTCTATATGGACTCGCTTTTTCGTTTCATCGAGTTTGGAAATCACAAGGATTCTAAAAAAGTTTCACTTCTAAAATAGGTTAGGCAATCCAAGAGTGATTTGATAAAATATATATGTTCATTACACAATATTATATTGCGATATCTTTATATTATTGACTAGCTGTGCTCGAAGCCAACATACAACATACTCGTAACATCAGCTATCTGCCAGTAAAAGTCCTATCAAAATCGGTTCATCCGGAGGTTACCCGAATTACGTACCGTATGTACTTTCATATATATATATATATGCATTTAGTAAAAAGCTGTTATTTACAGACAACTTCATATTTATTTAAATGTATTGATAATAATCATTGTATGAATCTATAAACTAAGTAATTTTCTTTTTTACTTATATTAAATATGGTTTGATAACAAAGCATTTATAAAAACCGATTCACTGAACAACCTTTTTCGTCAATTTCTCCGCGGGTAAAAGTTTCACCTTTTTAATTTTCTCATTCAGTGACTTGAATGGAATACCATTAAGTCTTTTTTTTTTTAATATAATACTTCCTCGAAAGGAGTTGGAAATGATTTATTGTAATTCTACGTGGAAAAATTTACTTTGTTTACTGATCCCAAGAATTTCTTTGTCATTTGTAACAATGAATTTATTGAAAATATTTTTCTTTATTCAGAATAATTACATACTTTTCAATGTTATATAACTTTTTCATATAACCTGCCTTGAAAGTGAGAGTTTCAAGTTTAATTTATGACTAACTTAATCATGTTGTTAGCACGCGGGATGCATTTTTTCTAGTTATTTTTATATCGTTACGCCACAAAAAAAATCTTCGTAGATGCGTGGTGTATTAAGTACACATATATTTTTTTAAGATCCTTTTTTTATTTGTTCATTTTAAACCTACTTAAGAGAATCAAAGTGTATCAAAGAAATGTTGATTTAATGTTAAAATAATGTATCAAATTAAACATCGATTTTTTTTAGAGATTTAGCACTGAATCAAATAATTTCATTGTGTTTAAAATGAGGTACTTACATAACTCCTGATTACATGGTATAGACAGTTATTAATGATATTTCTTGATATTTCATTCACACTCAAATCTAATAAAAGGGCATCCAGGCCTATATAGGCGGGAGAATCCACGAGTTTAAGAATATTCTAAATCATCGAATTTCTGTTTAACGAAATTTTATTAAAGGACAATAAAAAAACGATAAAAAAGTATAATGGAAGCCAGCCAAGATAAAGGTCATTTATTCATACAGCCAAAGAAGGGCGAACTTTTTTTTCAAATGTATAGGGCTTAGCTCATTCATCTTTCAGTCTAGACTTTTAAATCTATTTTGTTTTGTGTACGTTACTTGTAAACACACTTCAAATAGGAGTTCATTTGTTAGGCTTGTAACCTCGGCGGGCATTTGTTATTTATTGGGTTAATTTAGGCTATCAGCTACACTATTCATGTTCAATATTGGACAAGAATAGTGATCTATTAAGGCAACGGATTCCCATACCAATAGATGTACTAACTTTTCCCCGCGGTTTTACCCGTGTTAATTTTTATGTACCAACTCAATGTACGTCGCCGCCAACGCCGTGTAGTATCGTACTTGCCAGATTGCTTTACATGCATGGTTACTGTTCTGCTCCTTACTATTATTATTGCGTGAAGTTATATAACCTATAAACGTTCCTCAATAAATAGGCTATATAATTCAAAAAAAGTTTTTCAAATATAACTCGTAGTTCCACATATCAACGCGTTCAAACAAAGAAAAAATCAATCTCTTTTCTTTTTTAATTTATTATGTATCTTTACTAGTAACCAGCCTCGACGTCGCACGGGTAGCACGGGTAACTCTATGGGTTTATGCAGGGCACGCCTGTAAAACTCTCAGTCGGCATAATTTTTTCCGACATATTTAACATTCATCGTCATATTTCAGCCAATTTGCACAAAACCTTGATGAATTATAAACTTAAACCTTCCTCATATATCACTCCATCCATTGATGAAAACCGTATGAAAACCGTAAAATTCGGTAGTTTTTGAGTTTATCGCGTTCAGACAGACAGACAGACGTGGCGGGAAGACTTTTTTTCATCATATATAGTACTAGCGACCCGCCTCGGCTTCGCACGGGTGCAATGCTGATACTAAACATACGTACCTACTACAGAATGTCCTTAAACAACGTATACAGCTTTTTTGTCATTAGACAATACAAACATGTTTTGTTTAGAGGTTACTCTTGAAAGAGCGTCATATAATGACCATGGTATATAGGGCCGGTACCGCCGCACCGCTATGTCCCTGCATTTTAATTCTGTAATATCTTCGGAAATATTCACTTAAATTACATGCTGTAAAGGGCCATATTGATTTATATTAAATGGACAATGTATTTAAGGTACTTAATTGGATAAGGATTAATGCTGTATTGCTTAAAATCACTTCGTAAATAAGCCATTTTTTCCCGTAAAATGTAAAGGATAAAAAATGGTTATTGTGGGTTATCCTTAAGAGATAGACATATAGGACTTTTTTGTTGGCCTTTTTAAGGTGTACAATACTGTAGTACATTATTTTGATTTATCTCGTGGGGTTCATCCAGCGTTTGCAATGTAAGCGCAAAAAATGTGTTTATTTACGACATCACATAATAAACCTCTAAATTTATCAGTGTTTCTCTACAATATTATGCATGTATTATACATATAAACCTTCCTCTTGAATTACTCTATCTATTTAAAAAAACCGGTTCAAAATCCGTTGCGTAGTTTTAAAGATTTAAGCATACATAGGGACGGACAGAGCGACGCGACTTTGTTTTATACTATGTAATGAAGATGTTATATAATTCTTCTGTAAGTGTGTATGTGAATGAACTCCTCCTAAACAGCTGGACCGATTTTGAGGAACTTCTTGTGTGTGTTTGCGTTGGTCTCTGGATGTTTTGGATTCACAATTGGACCCGATAGATGGCGCTGTGGTCGAGTTCTATAATCTTGTGTGCGTCTAGTTAGTCAGTTAATGGTTCTATAACTTCTGAATGACTTGAGCTCATATTCACATATATTTATTTTATCAAGACAATGGTTTATAGCTATGTTAAGATCCGATAGCTGTCGGTGTGGTCGATTCATTAAGCACCGGGGAGCGCAGAACAACATCTGTCGGTCCAGCTAATATTAGTATAGATAATTGATATACTATATGGTCATAATATCAAATCACCACATTTTACATACTTGTGATAACATTTTACTACTACATAGTATGTAACACTACTCTACTAAATAAAGTTTCTGATTTAAGTATAAAATATTAGAAAAGCTGTTTCAAACCAAAATGGTAGTAGAGACGGCGTGTGACACTGGAAAGTATATCTGGGGGGCGCGGTTTAAATAAGTTGTGTCAGGTAATCTTAGTTTATACCGATAACAATATGAAGGAAGCGTGTTACACCGAAAGGTACTCTGAAATCTTTACAAGGAAGCTAAAGCCATGTCACCCGAATTCCGAAATATTCATAGGTTTATCATTTGGCCCCAAGCTCACCTGATGATACTTCACGATGTGGCATAAGATAGTAACACATAAAACCTAGTATAGAACTGGTTCTCAAGTGCAGCTGCCGGAACACACCAATATTAATAATAATATAATGTAGCCAACCAGGCGGACATTAGAAAATGCCCTACGAACATGCTATGGTTTCATCACCATACTGCATAGACCAATAGAAGTAAGACCAATAGACGCATCATATTGCAGACTTTATGCCAAAGTAATAAAGTCAAATTTTATAAAAGTGTATCATTCTCTCTCTATGGCAGCGATCTATATCATAATATCTACATTTTTATAGAGTCGTGTAATTTACATGATTTTGTAAAATATTTCAAATGAAATGCTTCTGGAAATTCAATTGGAGTATCTACGCCTTCATCTGCCGTTTTACCCGTGTGTCATCTACCCGTGATACGTGTGACACGTGAGATATATGGTAAAATAAGGTATACAACGAAATCGTGTGTGAAGGTGGAAGCTGGCACCGCACCGGCCGGGATTGACCTATGTGACCTTTTCTTTTTTAGGATTCCGTAACTTATCATGGAATCCTTATAGGATCACTTTGTTCTCCATCTATGCATGTTTCAAAGAACTTTTTATCGTAAACGGTTTGAAGTATAAAGTTGAACTTAATATTAACACTAAGTGTTATTACAGACGATCTGCATTTGGACTGCAAGCCAGTTGCAGTTTTGATGCGGTTCCAGTGCAATTGACACAACTGTGTCAAAATCGCCAACCGTCTGTGCAGTCCACCTGCAGTCATCGTGCTGTTGTAACAACTACGCGAAGTTAAAACTGCACGTTGACGCTGACTACCTAGTAACATACAAAATAACTATTTAATTTTAATGATTTCTATTTAAGATTTATTTTTATTACTTATGTAAAGATATCTTATTTATTTGGAACTTTCATCTGTTAATTCTAAATGTTTAATTCCTTTTGATTTAAGTAGTTATCTGTTAATTCAAACAGTTTTATTTTTATAGTGCCAACTCATTTACATCAATTTATTATCGATAAACTTTACTTACTCCTTAACTTACTAATTCGTTTTCTTATTTCCTAGATTGTAAATTGTGATGATTTTGTAAAATTTTAAATACAAAAATATACAGATAATATACACCATATTTCATCTAATTACATTCTGGGCTCAAAATTACACGACTACTTTAAATAATTATTATACATATTAATGTTCTTTTACAAAGTATTTAGCGTAATATAAAGAAAATATTAAATTAAACCGGCGAAAATGATGAGACTTATAATAGAGAAGCATGGCGTTCCATTATTTCTGCCTACTCCAGTAAATATATCGCTTGATATCAGATATGTTGACCGTGGTACTAAATAACGAAAATTTAATTTATCAGCAACCTTATATTTTATCCCTAATGAAACAATATATTAAAAGGAAATTCCAATTTTCCATTCAATCATAACTTATAAATTAATTGAAAGGTAACTTATATCTTCGTATAATATTATGGAATCGTACGCCTAATTATTTCAGTAAAACTTAAAATATTTTTAGTATAATTTGATTTGTTGTAACTAAAAAAACATAAAATCTGAGTAATATTAATGGAAAACAGGCAATTGCCTGTTAGCGGTAGGTCATAAGAGGCGAACTAAATACAATGTGATGTCATAAAAATTGTCATCACCCGGAAACCGTTCGTCGTCAAAAATACCAGACAATAGCTTAAACTAAAATGAATAGAGACCTATTTATTTATTACTACTGGAAAGAAGTAATTTCAAATCATATTAATATCATCATCAGTCTGAATCTATCAACTTTTAGGCACGCACATGATGATAAGCCTATCAAAATGACTCTTTTGGTGTATCACGTTCGAGGATTAGCCGGGGTATTTAGCAATTCTTTGTTTTTTGATTAATGTAAGCACATTAAGCACAGTTTCATCACTGATCAACGTTAATCCTCTTGTTACATTCTTCATATTTAATTGAAGAGCTCAGCCCTTGTCGGTAAAGCAGTTGCCACTGTTCCATATCTTCTGCCTTTCTTTTGACCTCCGAGTATAACATTTGAAAAAACTTTGTCTAGGTTTTCCTCTTCGTCGCTTTCCTTGAATTTTTACTTCGAAAAATTGTTTTAAAGAGCTTGTTTTGCCCTATTATTATTGTCCAATCATCTTTCCTATTCTGTTTCTCAACAACTGTTTTTCCTCGTCGAACTATTCTTAACACTTCCTCATTTGTAATCCTATTTGTCCAACTGATGTTTTTCATCCTCCTCCACCACATCTCAAACGTAGCCAACCTTTCTCTGTCTTTTTGGCTCATGGTCCATGTTTTCCAGTATTGCTTTAAATTTTAGATTTAAATAGGTATTTTATTCGGTTTAATTCTTCCTATTTTGTCAGGTGAATATTTAGAAACATGCGTTATTTGGCTACCTAAGTATTTAAAACAATTAACATGTACAATTTTGATGTTATTAAGCTGGATTGGAATATTCACTGATACATTACATGACATATAATAACTAAATACATAAAATGTATTATAAATAAAGCCATTATTATAATATCTTATATTTAATGACCCTTGTGTGACATATATCGGGACCGGAGTGCTTTTTGATTACCCGTTTTCATGACAAATGAGGCGTGAAGCAATGTCGTTAATGGTTTACAAGCTTCAGATATTAAATATTGTTCCCACGTTGATTATTTTCATGACACAATATCACAGAAAGCCGCATAAGTTAAAACAGTTACACATACACAATGTGGCTACTTGCATCTCAAATGTCATCGATATTTAACATTAAATGTATAGTGTGAACCTATAAATAATGACAAATATTTATTAAAAAAACCTTTCCAAAGTTCTACTGTGAAAATACCATTGCTGTCGCGTTCGATTATTGAGAACTGGTACGTTGGACGTTCCAACTGATTGCTGAAGTGTTCCTTCAGTTAAGACTTTATTTTTCTTTCTGTAAAGCGAAAACATTTATGGTTAAAATTTGTTCCAGCTCAAACGAATCACCCGGCTATTGCCAGTAAAAGAAAATACAATTTTAAAATTGTAAGCGCCTTGGAGAATATTTCACAGGAAACTGCCAAATCAGTACTCAAATATATAACATACTCAGCCTCAACTGCCACTGGCATGTAATAAAGTAGTAATGAAAAATTGCTTTGAGATCACATCAAGACCGTGTCGACTGATTTCTTGCTTTCGGTAGAAAGCATGTCTCTCTTTTGAATATCGGTTTTCATCCATAGATTTAGTATAGGTTGAATAAGACTCAAGACCACTCAAGTTGAATTTATTAAAGGTACCAACCAATATAGATAAATACCTATATACATTTCACACAGATTTTTAACTGGAATGCAGTTAGATATTTTAGCAAGGATGGAAAGATTCATCTTAAAATTATTTTTCATACGAATGAAATTTTGGATAATAGATTTGATAAAAATAATCTATTTACAAATTTTCCATACAATATTAATTTAAACGAAATAATTTCTATTGGTTAAAAAGCAGAATTAAAAAGCTAATTACATGAAATTAGGTTCACGTAAAAAAAATAATTTCAGCATCTGTCGAATTCAGATTTTTATAGCAAAATTCAAATAAAAATTGAAGGATAAACGAATGCTGGAATTTATATTAATTGCACTAATAATTGCAATAATTACTTTGGTTTTCTTTTATTGTCGCTATTACATATTTTAATATATTTAGATACTGGTGTTATACTGATTTCAAGCGCCGAGAAATCAACAGGCTATTTTTCCTCTACGCTGTGATTATACAAGAATATACTCGTATGTCAAACGAGTAATATTCTTCAAGATGTTTACCTTCACCGTTATCCGATAGTGTTGGCTGGCATCTGCAATGTTCTATATTAGGAATTTAGTGTTTAATTTGAAGAATAATTATGAACTTCTATCGGATAATGCATGGAAAACGTGACTAAACTTAGAAAATATTCCTCAAATAAAGTTATCTGTTGATTAAATAATGGGATAACTGACTGACATAAAAATTATATGCGGGTTCCTTTTACACTGTAGATGAGCTCTAAGGAAAGATTTTTGGAAATTCAACCATTAAGGTGGTGATGAAGAAGCTGTTGAAAGCGTGTATGAAAATTGGTTATTTTTTAAGATAGATCCATAAGATAAAACACATAACGGGATTAAGTCACGAGTGAAGCTGCGGGAAAAGCGCTAGCCTTATATGTAAGTAAAGATGAATTAATATTCGTTGGTAAGCCCATCACTTGAGATATGTTTGAACGATTTGGCTAATTTATTATTTTAAAATGTTACCAATAGTTTAAATTCGATTTTTATGGTAACAAATATTAGGATAGATGGCGTTGTTGGCAAGTTATTGACTATTAGGAAAGTTACAGGTAACAAGGTGTGCCGAGCCAGCTAGATTTTAATAAATAAAAATGTATAAATTAGTTACTCGAAAACTTTACATCGCCTCACGTAGTATCAGCAATGTGAAAAAACATTACGAAGTAAAACAAATCCGAACAGTTTTCTAGCAACTTCTCCGAAACAAAACGCTTCGATCAAACGATCTTACTGTCATCTTTATCGCAGATTTATCTTTTTAGTGGAGAGATTTTATCGCCTAATAAATTATCGTTATTGTTATTCGACGAGTAATAAAATTTTATCTTTAATCGTAAATATTGCGTTCTGCAAAAAATAAGAGACTCGTTAACATTCATTACCATTCTGCCTTTGTAACTTGATAATAGTATGTATGTAACATGTTGTTGACTCGTTTGGTTTATTTCATGCGAAGGACGCGACGCCCCTTTTAGTCTAGTCAACATGTTAAAAACGTATTGATTCTTCTTACTGCCAGTTAAAATACGTGCTATAGGTACCTCGTTGAATTCGTAATGAGATCCAGAAAAATGTTCCATACTTCTAAGCCACACATAAACAATTGCAAAATTTATAAACGATTGTTTTTTTTTATTATTTTTTTATGGTATTAGGGAAGTTTAAAATAGAATCTTAAAGTTGAGAAAATTTCGGCACGAACTAAAAAGACATCGGGTCCTTCAAGCGTAACGTGAAGAGATATTTATGCAGCCCGGCATGACAGCGGCGACCGTCGATGGATTTCGATCTCTGGGTGGTCGCCGTTGTATTTGGATTGTACTGTGCTTACCATCAGGGACAGTACAGTCAATGTGCCGAGGTATAATAAAAAAAAAAATATTAGTTCTAGGTATATATTTTAAAATATTCCTTTTTTTTAGTAATAAATTGGCAAGCAGTACATCCATAATCCTCTAGTTACCGCAAAGCATCCATAACCAACTTCAAATAGTTGTTTTTTTTTTCCGAATTGTTTGTACTGTTAGCCTTAAGGGCCCTGAAGCTATTATAGGCTTTGACAGCTTCACCGAGCCTGGAGGTGAGCGCGGAAGCGAGGCAACAAGCTCAAGGGTGTCAGTGTGGCCGAACCTCCACTGGGGATATTGCCGTACATGCAAAACCGTCGCGATGACTAATTCGTTATCCGTAAAGCTCAATCTAACTAACTTTACAATATATATACATGTTTCTGCCTTCTGGGTGGGTAGAAGGAAGACACATGCGTATATTAGAATATTGTTTCATATTATACTGTTTTTATTCCAAACATACATAGTCAATTATCAATTTATTATTTTGATATGTATATCTAATGATATTGATATAGGCTTATATACATTTATAATTATAAACATTATATAATTATAATTATAAACATTTTAATTGAAAACGAAAGTTTTCAATCAGTGCGTCCTACCCGTAATGACCTACGGAGCTGAGACGTGGACACTCACGTTAGGGTTGGTCCACCAGTTCAAAGTCGTTCAGCGTGCTATGGAAAGAGCTATGCTCGGAGTTTCTCTGAAGGATAGGATTCGTAACGAATACATCCGACAGAGAACCAAAGTTATCGACATAGCTCAAAGAATTAGCAAGCTGAAGTGGCAGTGGGCCGGCCATATCTCGCGAAGAACCGACAACCGCTGGGGTAAACGGGTTCTTGAGTGGAGACCGCGACTCGGCAAACGTAGTGTAGGACGCCCTCCAGCCAGATGGGATGACGATCTGCGAAAGACTGCAGGCAGATGCTGGATGCGGACAGCTGAAGACAGGGCGCTTTGGCGCTCATTAGGGGAGGACTATGTCCAGCAGTGGACTAATATAGGTTGATATTATGATTGATGAACATTTATAATAACAAGCAATACTACAAAATTGAACACGTCGAAGGCATAAAGATGTAAGATAAGGCTTGCTTGTTATCACGTACACTTTTCTGCTTTTAATAATGTGGCAAGCTTTACCGCAGAAATTAAACAATACCCTCATAATATCGATTGTGCTTGGTATAAGGTACTGAGCAGATTTTAACTTTATAATTTTAAGCCAGTATGATAACAGTTAATGTCGACAGTCACTAGTCTTATAAGCTTTTGAAAGGTAATCTTTCAACCCGGGGGCTTGTTTGGGCCGATATTACCGTTGGATCCTTTATCGCCAATTACGGGGATAAGAGGTCTCACCGCCAATCATTGCGCGCAAGCAACTTTGAATACGCTGCAGCCAACGTTTAGAAAACAATTATTGTGCCGCAACCAATTGCCTCGCGACATATCTACCGCTATGCGGTATGTTGGTAGTACGAAGGAGTACGTTGCTACCTTCTTGTGAAAACTGACGTTCTAGTTAATAGAACCTTTTTAAAAATTATAAAAACCAATTAAGTACATCGGTGTTCCCCGCGCGGCTTATGTTTTATAAACTATATATGTGGTGTTAGTGACGTGCTGCACAAACTTTAAACGGCCGATACATTATTATATGTGTATTGTGGAAGGCGCTGCGAATTAGTGCTTCAAAACGGGTTCTGATAATTGTAATTGGTTCACATCTCTAATTGTGCATCTCTATTGTATTATATATATATATAAAGAATATAGGTAGATTAACGCCATGTTTAATGATCATTAATATATTATTAGGTGAGGTAAACTTTAATGACAAACAACATAAAATATTTAGTCCTTGTCGTACATTATACGCATTTTCTGCCCATCAGTCTTTACTCGGGCGTCGAAACTCTTCATGTATGCTCGGCGCGCGGCTCTTTCCTCGTCGCGTATTATATAGTCCCTTACTCCACACGGGCAACAGGAACCGCACTCACAGAAAGCGCAACAAGCTCGCACCGTGTCCCAAGCGCCTTTAAATACGTTCGGTCCGATTAGTCCTCAGCCTAAAAACGTCACGTTTGAGTGCGCGACTGAAAAAGACGTCGAAATTGGGCAGATATTGTTCATCTTCGCATTTTCATTAAAAATAACAACTAGAAAAAAATGTCTTTCATGTTAACTAGGATATAGATAACATAACTTTACCTATCCGCTTAGCTGTTTCAGCATGATTCAGGTAGGGTGTGGCTACTTTGTCATCGATAGGCGTTTGGCAGATACGCACTACATTGGGAATATGAGCAGCACCTCTTTCGTTAACGGTTATCCGGTGATTTTGATCAAACAATGGACATGGACTATTCGGGTAGACTTTCTGTAATAAATTATATCAACGGTGGAAATCCTAACAGAAACTTTACACCAATGAGTCAATTAACCTTTCCAACGATAATATGATTACTTCCAACTGCCTTTATATTTTAAGGAGTTATGGTTGGATAGATAATCTATCATTTGAGTTAATTCTGTAGTTGTCGGCTCCAACTAAAATGTATGAGACATAACACCAAATGAGAGCTCTTTTCTTTGCTACGTAGTGCAGTTCTGTATTATTATTTTTGCGAACTGACTATACTGTTGGCCGGGAGGCCTTAAAAGTTTCACCGAACTTGTTGGCGAGCGCTTAAGGCACTCAGCCTAGAAATAAGGGCAACATGCGCAAGGGTGCCAAAGTGGCCGACCTCGGCTTGGGCTGTTGCCGTATATGCAACATCGTGACCTAGCTAAATTCCTATCCGAATTCGAGCTAACTAACTATACATGTATGCATGTCTCTTGCCTTCTGGGAGGAAGGAAGAAACACGCGTACATGTATTTAGTAATCTGAAAATTAGTCTAAGACAAAATAACAAAAAAAAAAGAAAAAAAAAGGTCCCTTACATAACCTATGTACCTGAGTGTAATGCATGTATGTTCATAATTCAGTGTAATGAATGTTTGTCGGTAGCTAGTGATTGCAGTGTCACTGTATCTGCACTTCTGTATGAACCAATAAACGATATGAAATGCGCATATGAACTAGACACTTGGGATATAAAATAAAGGATACATGATTATGATATTTTTCATTTGTATTTCACATTAATTTTAGCTTAAACTATATGTACTTGTATTAAGGTAAATATGCATATTCATAAATTATATATAGTCATGCTCATAAAAAAACCGTCTTGTTCGGGAGTCAAACCCACACCCGCTCAGCTCAATAGTAAGCCATACTACAACTACGCCATGAAACCTGTAACAGTTAACAGCTTTGCTCAAAACATTGCGTAGTGGCTTTTGTACGAGTTAGACGTAATGACGGCGACTGTCAGTAGATTTTGCATTCGATGGTCTCTGCGAGAGCACTCACCATCACGTACACTTTAGTCCTTTTCCCGAGCTGGTATAGATATAGAAACGTACCCTAGGACATCGCCGGAAGCATTCAGCCAACGGTTTCCTTTCAAGTAAAAGTTCTCCAGATGTATGTTGAATCTGACCCTTCCACTCTCGCCTCCGACTCTTGCAGACAGGACGGCATCTGAACACACGTGTCAAAAAATAAGTTAAGCATGAATTAACGATATTAGCTTTTTTAAGCAATAATGGCTCAGTGGTAGCGCGTATGGACATCGCGTCGATCGATGTAAGATTGAATCCAAGCAATAAGCCTGAGCTTTCGGTGAAAAAATTCATCTTGATGAAACAAAAGCATGGTGGTATGGCTTTTTTCTAATGTCAGCCTGGCTAGTTACGACCCTTAAGTTGAAAGTTACACTTGAGAGCTTAGCTTGTTACTATATTAGACTGTATCATCACTAACATCAGGTAAGATTGTTGTCAAAGAATTGAAAAAAGAATTCAAAACACGGGTGTGGACACCAGACGACCACAACATATAGTACATGTAAAAGCCTAAAATTGTTACTAGAAAGTAACGCAAGGATTCTTTAAAATCACGTAAATATGTTTGTATATTTAAATATGTTTATCTATCTGTACAAATATTAAAAAGTTTTATAGATTGTTTATATAATTATCGTTTCCCTTATGAAATATAAGCAATAATGATAAATATTTAGGAATATAATCTTTTTTTTAATATATTTTAACGGTACAAACAAGCATACGGCCCGCCTGATGGTAAGCGGCTACCGTGTCTTATGGACGCTTTTAATACCATAGGAATCGCTAGCTCACTGCCGACCTTGAACCCTCCCCCCTTTCCCAAAGAGCTCTGGAAACCCTACCTACCCCAGGAACACAACACTAGGTCATTTGGCTGCGATCTTCTGTAGTGTGAAGGTATTCCAGCAATCGGACTGCCCTAAATACAAGGAAATCACCAGAGAAATTTATCTGTGCCCTACATCAATCTATCTTGAACGTTAAATAAGTTGTAGTTGAAAATAAGTATTTAGTTTTGCCGTTTTTCATGAGCAAAATCGCCGATGAAAGTTAGCACCCAGATAATACAATTTAAAAATAAGTAATAATCACGCGCATAGTCCTTCAGTTTCGTTTCGATGCCTTTTGATCCTCGGCAAATGAATCGTGTCCATGACTTATCCTGCCAATCATTATTTATAAAAAATTGAATAAAAACTGAAATGTGCTAAATATAATATTATTGTTTTACATTTTTTGCAACCTAAATGACAATTTTTCTATTTGCTGCCTGTCACTCGTATTTTAAAAAGTATTATTAGCAAAAAAGTTCATTACTTCTTTATTTTGTAGACAAAAATGTTCGCGCGATTGTCCTCAATCACAACTGATAATAAAGGTGTAGAACTACTAGTAAAAAGAAAAAGAATCACTCGGTTTTTTCTTATTTGAATAATTTTACAAAAATCTTGAATGAGTTCTACATCACATATCTACAAGACATCATACATCTTAAAATTACTTCCCGCCTTATTAAAGCAAGCGCCCCATGTTGCTATGAACGTAAAGTACATTTTAATGGTAAGATGGTTGTAATCTGGTAAGAAGAATTTCTTCTCCATTTAAAAAATAAATGATAAAAAAATAATGCCAATATTACTGCAGATATTGAACTCATAACAAAATTATCTACATACATCTAAATTGATTTCTGACGTCAATTTGCAATGTATTTTGAGCTAATAGAGCGTAAATATATGGTTAATTACGTGGTCCCAATTCGCCAATAAAAGAAGACGCCATCGCTTGTGTACCTTTTCATTGAGGTGTAAAACAGATTGTTGTTTATCTATGGAGTGAGTGGTGTTATATCTGTCAGTCTAAGGACTTAAAAGTAAAATGTGTGAAATTCAAGATTATTCTATCGAGCATAAAGATTTTAATTCCAATAAATATTCTGTAAATCATAACATTCGGATTTGCATACTATCGATGTTATAGCAACATTAATAGGCATAATAATGCACTCGCGAGAGTCGCATCAACCTGTGACATCATCGACACCCCTCGCCTCACACACACGCCCCACGTCACATCTTAAGATGAAATAACCATATCGCTTGCTATCTTAAAACACTGTAATTTGAAAATATATAATATATTGACTGAGTGTGATAGTCCATTAGATTGTATGAGGAGCGATATTTTATCTTAAGGAAAAATATTATACTATCCTCTCCGCCTGTGACACCTTTTATATATAAATAGCTTACTTTAATAATAATTAATTTACAATATTGTCGTATGTTACTACCGCTATACCCAATCTTCTTATAAAATTAATACTCTATGTTAAAGCAAATTCAGCTAAAGTAACATTGATGTATAGGGATGGCTCTTACATACCATAGTAAAGTGCTCAGAACGTTGGAATAAAAGAGTCATAATCCAATTATTAATTTTTATTTATATTCCTGAGAATATATAAATCCAATATCAAAATCATGATCCAACATTCACGTATCAAATAAAATGACTCTTGTTGATTGGTAATCTCAGATTATTATTACACACTCTTTTGATGTCAACTCGGATCTATTTGGTTTGAATTACTTTAAATTTGGAATGTCAGTTTTATTTGTTCAGATTGAATTATGTCATATTTGTCAATTCCGTGAAAATAGCTTGAAGAAGTAACATGTCTAGTTATCTGACATAACATTTGTATTTTATATAAATTTAATAATGACTACGTTTCTTCAAAAATTAATTGAAAATGTTGAAGTTCAAAGAAATAGTTTTCTAATAAGTCCTTAAGTGTCTTTTTGGTTTGAAAGTGATCCCACTATTCACATCTACCATTCAAGAACTCTTGCGTTCCAACATCTCCAAAATCTGTTATCTTCTTAATTGAGCCACATAAACTAACTAACGTAACTATTTAAAGACGATGAGATAATAAATGGAGGAGCTGTTTACAAAAACATTTTCGCAATGCTTGCGGTATAGTATTATGGGATCAATTTACGTTTATAAGCTTTCTTATCTCAAGATGACTTATTTAATATAAGACTATCAGAATTTGCACACGCGCTATCTATCAAATTATATGTACAGTTGTGGTCATATAATTAAGAACGATTAGAAGATCCAGTTTTTTTATCTAAATCATGTCATGTGTAGATACGTGTTCTTTCTTAGAACTAGTTATGTTATGAAATAGCCACATGAATAGAGCGAACGGGATTAGGAATATAGAATAAAATCGTTAACAATTTTACATATTTTATTATTTCTCTATAGTAACAAATTCAATTAATAAATGAAATTGGCCAAATAATTAAGAACGATTTATTAAACCGCCTGAGAGTCATTTTATATGTAACTTAGATTAAATAAATTACATTAATGTGAAGTGCGTAAAAAAGCAATTTAATACATGTTAAACTAAAATTAACAGTTAGTAGAATGTCCACGGCTTTTAATTACAGCTTTACACCGGCAAGGCAATGAATCTATCAATTTTTGACATTTCGCAAGATTCGCACATTCTTCTAAGACATTCTGTCTATTAAAGGCTTGTTTAATTTCATATGTTATATATTAGTTTTATTATGAAAATAAACACGCAAATTGTCGTCAAACGGTGACAACATGACGTTTCTGAGAGACGCTCTACGAATGTAAAACGAGTTACCACTAGTGCTTTCCCATCTCAACAGTGTGATATAAGGTTCTTCAAAATAGGACGTCAAATGGGGCAATGGAGTTAAAAAGAAAAACCAAAATACTTAATTCAGCTTAGGCTCTGAGAAAGTACTTGTGAATGTTCGGGATAAGAAAATTGATTTTGCTTATCAATAATATATTTTTAGCAGCACAATACATATTACAGTTATTCATTACAGTTTTTAGTGGATATACAGAAAGATTCACTCCTTTTCATCACTATTATTCTCGTAATGATCCACTTTGTGACCTTTGTACAGTAAAACTCGCTTTACATTCCCTTTAAAAAACTTTCCGAAAAATCTGTGATGTGTTTAGGTAACTTATTGTAAAACTCAACAAACACTATAATATATAAAAAAAACTGTGTCTTACGAAGATGGGTTAACAAATTTGTGTATATAGTATTAAAATTATGCCGGTCGTTTACAAATTCTAACTTATCTAAATTTTTATGAACATAGGTACAATGGATTTTCAAAGATGTATTGGGAGGGCAAAGTTAAAATAGAAAATTTCGTCTTCAGTGATTCGCGAGGTCCTATGTCGTAAACTTCTTAATTTAAATTATAATAATGGTATCTACCATCATCAACTGACGGAGCTATGCTTGATGGTAAACACAGTACATTCCAAAAACAACGGAGCCCACTGAATTATTGGCAACATATCGCTTTTATGCTCGTTTACTAGCCTCTCGGTAGCTGGATATAAAGTGGCTGATCCCAAAACCCGACAAACTAAGAGAGAATCACTGTGTATGTTGAGAGTATGGACGCCTGCGCTAATTTTAATAACAATATGCCTGTTGCGCATATTACAACTATATACTATACTATTTTATACTATATACTATACTATACTATACTATACTATACTATATACTATACTACACTATACTAAACTATACTATATACTAGTATACTTTCAATTGCTTTAACTTTTATTTCATCAGTGCATAACTGCATGGTGGTTGCGACCCAGTCGGGTAGGTACTGTATCCTTACCATCCCACTTGAGTACTGGATATATTACGGCTGATCCCGGAACACGACACACCAAAGCATGCCACTATGACGGTCTAGAAGCAAAGATGGCTCAGTGGTAGCGTGTACGGACATGGCGTCAGTGGACATGAGTTCAAGTCCCTTCAATGAGGCTGAGTTTTCGATGAAAGGAAAACATCGTGGTGAAGCTATAGTATGGTGATAGAGCTTTTTGTAATGTCCGCCTGGCTAGCTACCACCCTAAAGTTGAAAATCTGTCACTAAACACCTATAGGTGTGTTCCGGGAGCTGCACTTGAGAGCCATCCCTGCAACTAGGCTTAACGTGTTACCATCTTGGGCCACAACGTCACTTAAGATCAGGTGTGATTGTGACCACAATGCTAAACCTATAACGATAAAAAAAAAGTATATCGTGGTGGTCGTTCACATTTTTCGTGTCCTACCATCTTGCACCCTAGCTAGTTACTACCATCAAGTTGGAAATCTGTGACCAAACAACTACTGGCCTGATGGTCGACCGCTGTAAGCGCGACCCTCATGTTAGTTTGCAGGACGCGGGGCGGTGGGTATTGAGACGATACCCTATATCTTAAGATCAACAGTTTATAAATGTTATCACAACTGGGGCTGATAAATGATAAATAATATATTTCATTCTCATAAAATTATTATCTTTATTATTCATCAAAAATCTACCATATTGAAAAAAACTTTGCGTTAATAGTATATATTGATAATATTATTGACTAAAAATGCGTTAAAGCATTACTTTCGAATGACTGTATGGTTTTTTAAAACTCTGCGTCCGCAATACCATGTTGGTAAACTAATCTCATGTATAACAGTTACAAAAATAAAATTGCATGAGCCCATCCGCCAAACGTCTATTGCTGCAGACAGCCGGCAACAAACTAGCTTATTGGATGGTCTTGTTCCCCTCCCGCGCTCCATAGACCATTAGGAGGGTCGTGCTTACGGAAGCCAAAATGGTGTATTCTAAAAGCTGCAATTGTGAGCCAGTACCCATGTCATTTATATTATTTTAACATATTCGATCACATAAGCATTTAAAAGTAATGATATGATGTCCATAATAAAATTATGGTCCATAATATAGGTGATACCAAAACGGCTGCTATTAGGAAAGAAGACCTAGGATAAATCAAGGAGAACCGCAATATAGATCCCGGTCACGTCCCATTTATGTAATATTTCTTAGGCACGTTTCGTATGGATTCACCATTTCTGGTACCATTAATTTAAAGTATTTTCACACTATATCCGTGTTTTATTGGAACATTTGAAGCGTATTTTAATCGCATATTTATATTTTGTAACTGTGTAAATTAACTGTAGTGAAATGAACATAAATCCCAAATATAACAACAGCAACTGATAGTATAAGGCTAATAATTTATAGCTGGCTAGCAAATATTACTACAAAGATTAAAGCCGCTTCGATCAATCAGAAGTCGCCTACCATGTCGTTTTTGATATTTCCTTATTTGTTGTTCAACAAGTTACATGTGCTTTTGAGGTTGACTTGAATTTTTGAACTTTCTATTATTACACATAAACGGTAGAAAAATATCCTAATTCAGAGTCCACAAATGGTCGCCCCCTAGAGGGCTTTTGTGTAAAACCGAGGCAACGCAAGCACCTGGGACGTGACAGCTAGCGACTATATAGGATAATTTTGATTCATTAAGTGCCTTGTTGTAGAAGAGGCGTCACTCAGGCAGCTACTTTCAAACGGAACTTTGCGTTTCATAGTAGAAGACTTCAAAATATATTTCAGTGAAAATACCACTTGATTACATACATTTTCATTTTCAACTCTATGATTAGAAACACAGAAGCTGCTGATGAGTTAACACTAAGAGTCATACAATATCGTAATTCATGTCTACTTACTCTTCTATTCGTACAATAATTGCGTCAAGGTGATAGTCTTTGTTTGTTAGGTAAAACATTGAAGCCACTAATAATATTATGCCAACATGCATATCTAGTGACGTTAGAAATCTCATTGCCTTTCTAATGTATGTATTTCGTTTGTAAATACACGATTCATCAAATGTATTCATGAATGATTCTTGAAAAATATCATAAAAATTGATTAATGGAAAACTTAATAATAACCGCTCTATATAATACCTCAATCTGACTTTTTACACCGTTCCTGATTATTATGTGATAATAGAAGTTAAATCAGAAAGCATGCTAAATTTAGATATTTATTTAAATATACAAGAAATAAGTAGACTAGCGAATTTGTTGAACGAATCTGGTTGTGATAACTCTATATAAAACTTAATTCATATTATATCTTCATAATCGGCATCACATTTCCCTCTAAGTCATCGCACCGTCTACTTGGGATACTTGTCCTGGAGGTTCCATGGACCTACAAAAGTATCACATGAAATTTAAAGCCACACAATGTTTATGAACATGTATTATATAACACTTCAAAGTTTTTTTTATACTACTAAGGTCGCAAACGGGACCTCCTGATGGTAAACGGTTAACTTAAACTATGGACTTGACCTGAGGTATCAATAGCGCCTTGCAGACCTTAGATCCCCTTCCTCGAGGAGCTCTGGAAAGTCTACTGACCGCAGGCACACGACAAAAGGTTATTTGGCTACGATCTACTGTATGGTGGAGCTAGTTTTACTAGTCGGGCAAAGTAGGAGAAATTTCAGTAGGAAGAAATTTTCGAACTAATTTCTAAGACAAATCTGACCTCGCCTTCATAGAGACATTCCGATTAAGAAGAAAGGGATGTTGATAGCAAGATAATATGGCGCTCTACCGCCAAAGGTTTTATTAAAAAACGTGTCACTGAAAATAGCTTACATCGGCGTTTAGAGTTTTCATTTAAATAAATGTTTTTATCTAAAGTTATTTTGCATAACGGAAATAATTATCCTTTATATTATGTTATTCGTTTGATATGTTAGTGTGTACATTAATCCAATATCAAAGTTTATCCTCCTCAGAAAATTCAATATATAATCAAAAATGGATTCTCACACAGAAGAACACGAATTTATTCATAGAAAACACAAACTATGGCACCTTGGATGTGACGAGTCCCATTCTTCTATATTCTTGGACAACTTTTTCAATTCGTTTATAGCTCTTTCCTTAATGCCTACTGTACTCGATCTTCTCTTTACTTGTTTTCGAAGTTTTCTGGAATTTATAATCGTTTTGTCTGCGAACAATAAAGATATTCCTTGTAATTTGAAATTCTTGTATGTTATTAAAGATATTTTCATACATAATTCAGCAGAGTAGGCTACTATTTGTTGATAATCAACAGGACGAATAGACAAGTGAATAGTTTGTTAATTAAATAAGGACACAAAAATTGATAGACAAATAAATAAATACACTTTTTTACAAGCAAGCACTAAGGAGATAAATAATTCAGTCCGAATTATATAATGAACCGGGAAGAAAATTGTCATTATATAAATATTAGCTTAGCATTTCTAGTACTTGCCTAAGACGTTACTAAACTTAAGATTCTGTTGCCAAACGATTATTGGTATGTTCGGGTAGCAGCACTTGGTAGCCAGTTCCCAACCTAAGCTTGATATTCTAATAAGAACTTCATAAATTCACAACTTAAAAATTTCACAGTAAAATTCACGTTAGTTTCACAAGGACATCGACCTTAAAGTAATAGCCATTCCATGAAAAGAGGCACATAACATATTGCTAGGCGATGAGTTGCTAACTTCTGATTGGACCTAAAATTCCACTGTACCGTATCGGCTTCACTTACTCCACTTAAACTATTTTCAATAAGGTGGAAATGCTTTGTTCGTGCTATACTGGTTTAGTGAAATGATAATACAAGCCAATGATAACGGTGCAGGACGGAGGCATTTGTCAGGACAAGCAAACGCCAACGAAAAATCCTCATAGTTAACTGGGTAAACAATAGCTAATACCATAAACTCATCGTAACGTAATAGAATAAGGAATTCTACCATGTATTTAGAATTATCATTCCAATTAGGGACGAGTGGTATATAACAATTATCATGTTATTTTATTTAAGAAAATATTGCTATATATAATGAATACATCGCGGTTTGTCTTCTAGGATACTGCAAATAATTTCTTAACCGTAAGTGTTAGCGCGCACTGCGTTGAGACGAGCTGCGGTGCGGTATTAAAACCTTCATAGAAGAAGCACTGCGATAGACTACAAAACGAAAGTCCGCATTTGCGTTTATTTTTTTATTCTGTATAGGTTTAACGTCTGCCCACAATCTCACCTGATATTATGTAACGATGTGGCCCAAGATGGTAATGCATTAGGCCCAGTGGAGGAACTGGCTCTCAAGTACAGCTGCCGGAATACAACTATAGGAGCTTGGTAACAAATTTTAAAGTTTTGGCTGGTAGCTAGTCAGGCCGACATTAGAAAATGCTCTACCACCATACTATGAATCCATCACAATGTTTTCCTTGACCAAAAGCTCAGGCACATTGCAGAGATTCAAAACATTCCTTTATCGCTATTCGAACACCACTGCGGCCACTTACGGTTTTTTCTTCCGCAGTGCGCAGGGCTTCATATAAACCCGTAGGATGTAGAATATCTTACAGCGACGCATCTTAAAAATTAAAAAAGAAGAAAAAAATAAAAAGAATGTTACAGTATTTAAATTCGGTGCGTATTTATATGTAATTCACAGATTTTGCGGTCTAAAATGTGCAGTGCGCACTAGTTCTAAGGTAACAACAATACTCGGCAGTGTGAAAAGCCTACGCACAGCGAACTCTAAAAGACTGGTATTTCATTAGAGTCAGTGTCCTTAACCGCTCAGGCCCATTTGTTACAAGGAATCTTCAAGTACGAAAGACATGCCCACAATCCGAATTTTGTAAAATTGGGTACCCACTGTATGATAGAATATTTAATACTAATGCAATGTTTTTGATTAACAATTCTGGGAGTTGTAGCTTCATATAATTACTCATGAGGAATTACCTGTATAGGATTCATATTTTTCTTGTAGAACAAATAAATAAATGTTGGTTGTGGTTATACACCATACTACATATATAAGCTACTAAATTGATACCAGAAGTCCGATCTAGTTTTTTGCCAACTCTTCTCGATGACTGAGATGTTTTCGGAACCGGTAGTAGTGTTTTGAGACACTTGGCCTTCTTAGGGCTTAAATTGAATAAAATATTTTTAATTTTGATTTTGAGTTATACATTCAGTCAAAAAAGTATCGGGAATGGATGATTGGTTTATGGTTCCAAATTCAATTTTTTTGTTGTTGTTCAGTATTTACGATGAGATCTAAACTCAATTTTGGAAAAAGCGTTTAAATAATGTTGTGATGATTGGATTATTCGTTGGCGTAAGTATATCGTTTCTAAAGGAACATACTTTGAAGTCTATAAAATAAATTTGGATGAACAACGAACATTTTGTGTATTATTGATCTTTTCCCGGTACTTTTTTGACAGATTAGTATCTATCGTTGGTGTATTCAAAGTGATTTCACCTTATTACGATTGCACCAACAGCCACTATAAAAGAAAATTTTGGAATTAAATATTTTCCAACTTGGTTTACTTGTTTATAAATTTATTATTACATAACATAACATTAACACTTACTTGCCTCTTCTTCTCTTACCACAGTCTTCGTCCTATGGTCATTATAACAAATATCATGGTAATCTCTACCGGCTTGTTCACAGTATCTCTTCTTCTCTTCTGACATGAACGCACCGGTCATTATACCTTTATTAAAGAACTCAGTATGAAAAATGTCATTGCTATTTGAACTTTCTATCTCTTGACATCATTTAACATTGAAGTCTCCATGCGAACAGTGACCCACTATTTACTACAGAAGTGTTCTCAATCGATATACTGTTTCACTGAGATAATTCTGCCCACTAATAAAGATATGCGAAATTATGTTGTAAAATGATATAGTACAACAAAGAACATTAGAAAGAAAGTTTTCCAACTCTGATTCTTAGCTACATTTTTTACAAATCATGTGGCGACAAATAATACTATATTTTTCAGAAGTTATTAGAAAATCTAAAGTTTAGAAGGAACATGGTACAAAATTTAAAGCATTAATTTATTGTGTTCGCTGATCAGACACTGCTACTCTCAAATATGTTTCAAATGTTTACCTCGTGAAGTGAAATTAAAAAGAAAGAGCAGCTCACCATCATTTACAACCCAATCTAAAGCAGGACATAACGTACTCTCTGGTTCTTTCCTTGATTGTGATGATACCGAAGAAAGATCAGTCTTAATCTAAAGTACAAAGCTTTTATATAGATTCGATAAACTAAATGACAGAGAGACAGAGAGAGAGACATCAGAATATACTATCGAAGACACCAGGGTTTTCCTTGATATCATTCTTCATTACGGAATAATAAATCTTGTGGGCGTAATCTGGGTTAAGTGCAAGCATTGTAGAGATGCACATGGTCCGACAATCCAAGTGAGCATGATGTCTGTTTTATTTTGGGTTGCCCCCAGTGGCCTCCAACCTCCCCTATAGCCGCCCCATGCCTCGCATATCTGTGTTATCGTTGCCCGTAGGTGACCTAGTAATTCATCTTGAACGTCCTCACGATCCGTCAAGCTCCAGCCAGAATAATCTTCTCTTCGGGTTCCGATTTAGTAGGTGGTCTCGAACAATCTTAGGATCCAATATTAATGGAGATCTGCACATTACGAGGGCTCGAGCTAGAACCATCCTTCAAGCCCGTCGTTGTCTGCTTATGTGGTTGCGTGGATCACAGAGCACACCTGTTGCGAGCGCGTGGCGTTATCTCTACTTTATCTCCATTTATTTTATGTACGCCGTATTTTTGAGTACCTGACAGGGTCTGTTATCTCGTTACTATGAAACATCATTTCTTTTTAAATAGTGACATAGACACGATTCTCTGACATATATTTTTTTACTGTAGTTAAAACCCCCTTAAAAGTGATATAATAAATATGTAGGTACTAAATGTCAACTTTAATATTTTTTATAATCTCTAAACTTACTGGATATACTTTAAATTGTTGCAAATCAGAACAGGTATTTATGAACTTCCAAAACCCATGGCATTTATCACTAATTTCACTGCTATCACTTTTGGTTGGCGCGAAATCTATACGTAGATGTTGTGCTATCATTGGCTCGTAGCAATCTACTTCTTCGAAGAAACTATATTTAGACATTGCTTCATTCACATTACCCAAATCTAGGATTTTAATTTTATCTTCTGTAGTTTCTTTTTCTTCAGTGATTACAGGTTCTCTTAATAATAATCTTGGTATACAATTTTCGCTACATGGTTGACTATTATCAATATTTTTAATGCTCAAACTCTTATAACGTGTTATATCTTGGTGGTTATTTGATAAATTTTCATCACCGTGAATAATTTCATTAATTGAAATTGATGATTTTATAGGAAACATATTAAAATCTTAAGTTTTGTTTATTTCAGATGTAATTTTCTGATATTTATTCTAAATGAAGAATATTACTTGGAAAATCATATAATATTTAAAACATTCGTCAATGTCATAAATTATATATTTACAAAGAATTTAAATAAAAGAACAAGAACTAGAAACATATAACGGTCTTATTACAAAAAAGTTGAACACATTCAACACACGTTCAAAAAATGTATTACAAAATAGTGTTTTAGAGTTATTTAGAAATAAACACTATTTAAACAAGTCTAAAATTTAAACACAGGAAGCGTTGTCTAACGTTTCTGTAAACTTAGAATTCTTATTTTATTGTAGTTATATTTGCTGGTGGCACAATACCTTTGGTTTTAAATTATGGATATCATAGATTTTGTGGATTTTATTGATTTCGTGGATGTCAATGAATTGAATACTTTCAGATATTCACTAGTAAATCGTGTTTCTGTTACTCCATTCTACGTGTATAATAAATTTTTATTTAAAATATTTTTAGGTTTAGCAAAGCTCTTGCCTGAATAATAGTAGGTTAGACACGATTTTGTAATTAAACACAATTAATTTGCATTTTAAACACAAGTTTAACACTGTTTTAAATCTTAAACAATGTTTAGTAAACATGCGTTCAACACGTATTTATGTTTTTTTTGTAATAAAATCGATAATGTTAAACGATAAAATTAGACAATACTTATGACAAACAATATTTGTCGTCTTTTTTCAGTAAGGGTTTGACATATTGGTTACCTGTAAACCTGACAAACACTCTTATTCTAATCTGAGTGAGTACTTATTAATTTTTTTATTGAACCGAACATCCACCAATACACAAGACTTATGTGCCTTTTATTCTAAGATTTTTTCCGTATGGTAGATTTTACAAAATTAAAAATCTCTTCACGAGCATTCCGTATACTTATTTAGATCAAGGTAAAAGTATGTTACACTGGTATACATTCGCTACATCACCCTGATAATAATAATAATAGTTCGGGCTATAAATTTAAGCAAAAATTAAATTAATTCAGCAATAATCACAATTATTGCTGACATATGGTAATTATTTGACTTATGATAAAAGAAATAACAGGCTATTTAAAAAAGCTTAACTTCGAAATTTAGAAAACCAGAATATTGTCCCCTTTCACAAAATACATGTAGAATATAGGTTGTTTGGTATCAAAAAGCATAATCCCACTACAATTCCGGGATCTATAGATCGGTGTAGTAAAAAGGCCAAATCCTCACAGTTAACAGATTAACAGGTAAAAGAAGGAAACAAACCAGAAAATCAACAACGAAAAAGTTTGTTTCCTACTGAATTTAAAATTCTGATCTGTCATTATCAATATTTTGACAATCAAAACGATATTGAAAAAAAGTCTTTCTTTTACCAAACTTTTATTATGTATGTGCTTTAATTAAATAATATATCGTTTGATAAATATATTTACGGGAGCTACAAAATTGAATCTGAAATCAAGATAGAAGTAAAGCTTTGATAATGTCAACCGTATCGAATTCGAAGATTTCTATGGTGAAAGTAAATGACTCTGTAACAGAATTAACAAACAGGCACGGAGAATCTGATGAATCTTACAGTGTATTCGATGATGCAGCGTGCGGTGAGCCTTTGCTAACACAGCATCTGGTGGTAGACTTCACACCGATCGAAGAGTACGACGTTGATTACGTTCAACGGAAGTGCCGCGCGTTTTGGAAGTTACTTGACAGCAGACCTGATCTTCGTAATTTAATGGTTATACCTGTACGTAAACACTTTTAAACTCTTGAGTGTCAAAAACATTACAAACAATTTGAAACTGCTCATTGAGCATATTTTTACCGTGTATTCTTGATTTCATAGGTTTCATTAATTGCTAATTTGCTTTGAAATCTTATCAGAACTTATTGCAATATCAATAGTCACCCGTATGTACTTCTTTAAGTAATTATTACTATAAAACTGACTGACCATAATGTATAGTTATTAAATCGGCAGGTCTAGAAGCATGAAAGTTACACAGCTCTGAGAAAGGATTTTTGAAAATGTATCCCCTAAGTGGGCTAGAAATAGAATGATTCCGGAGATGGGATTTCCCATCGGGCACACAGCCAGCAAATAATATAGTTCTTTGAGTACCAAATGAAGTTTTTAGTTCAAAGTATACTTTCTTTCAATAGGACAAAAATACATATAAAATGTCGAAAGCTACAACAACAGATTATTCGACGACGGAAAGTGAAAACAATGACATAGCCATCGAGAAGACAATATCAGACAGTATCAATGCTATCGTTTGTTGAAGATAAAGGTACAAACATTATGAATAATATATTTTTGCAGCGTTTTGTTACAGATAACCTATACATATTATAAAACTCAAGGTCTCTCTGTGTGTCTGTCCGTTTATGTTCTTTTCTCGCGAAAATCACTTATACGATTTACATGGTTTTTATTTTAATTCGTGGCTATGTTGTCTGGCCAGGTTATACGATATACTTTATAAGATAAAGCACATATGCATGCATAACAAATAAGCAGTGACGGTAATGGTGAATCAATTTGGAAAAAAGACGCATTTGGGACGATTAATTGGCTTACGTTGAGTAAACCATACGAGATATATCAAATTAATGTTCTACATAATTTTAGATTTAAAAAATACCTACAAAAGAGCGATAGTACATATCTATCTTCTAACGATCACCCTCAATAAGAATTAGTGTCCGCCGGCTTTTGATCGGGGGCAGCACGATTCCCGCGTGCACTCGACCGAGCGCATTCTGTAGTCCACGCGACTGGAGCTGCGGGCACAGCCAGTCAAATATCAAATAAACACAAAAATCAATTCAAATATGAAGTTCTTAGATTTCACCGTAACAAAAAATAAATCTACGATTAGAGCCATTTACAACGTGGGTTGCGAAACACCAAGATTTCGTTTTTCACCTTTTTTTATCCTAGCACGGCTAAGTGATGGCTTAGTCCTTGAAAGTAAGTACAGTATAATTAAAACAATTGCGACTACTTATACCTTTAAATGTTTAAGCGTTTGGGTAGAATCTCACCTCATGTTAAGTGACGGTAGACACCAACCCAGGCGGACATCAGAAAATACCCTATCACTGTATTACGGTATCACGATTTTACCGAACGGCTGGAAATCTAATGTAAGTTAATCGACGCGTTGTCCGTACACGCTACCACTGAGCTATCATCGCTTCATCACCATCCTAGTTATTACTGCGTATGCATTTTAGAGAATTTTGATAACATATTAATATAAATAAAAAACTTACAGGCCTTATAAATCGCACTTTCGAAGCCAAGTTGCCGCGTTCCATGTGCTCTCTGGGATTAAGACAGTACGTTTTCAATAATACAGTTGGTTCTGAACCATTTCTCCCGGCTAAAAATGAAAACGGTATTTACAAATTAATTTATTCTCAATATTTATGTTCTTAAAGTGTTAGTAACAAGGTAATTTTGCCCATAATCTATACTAATATTATAGAGCCCAAGAAATTGTCTGTTTGAACGCGCTAATCTCTGGAACTAGTACTCACGCAATATAACTTCACGCAGCGACCGTTAGGAGCGAAGCATTAACCACGAACGTGAAGCCATCAGAAAAACTATAGTCAATTACAATAATTGAAAAGAACGATAGGCTACAACACGGGAGCGTTAATAAACTTAACACGTGTGAAACCGTAGAATACAGCTAGTATAGTATAAGAGGACCAATTTGGAACTAAAGACTTTATTAGTGACTAACCGTTTGCCCTATGAGATTTCGCATCGGTGACGTCTCGGGAATCATGCTATTTTAAAACCGTTAGTGGTGATTTTTAAAGATCCTTGTTCCGTGCTCAACGACGATGTAATATAAGGAATTCCTGTGAAAGTTTCATCGTTCTGAACTCACCGGTATAAGAAGCGCGTTGTTCGTCAGTCAGTCTTAGGGTTATTAGTTACAGACGATCTGTAAACGGACTGCATTTAACTTTTATTTATATAGATACAGATATAAACCGTAGTTTATTATATGGTAATAATGACTTCCTGTACTGTACTAAAGATACTGTACTTTAATGAAATACAACAGACTGTTGATTTAATCTGTAATACTCACATGAGATGAAAGAAAGTTCTCAAGGAGGAAAGGTCTAAAACGATATTAACAATATTTTTTTTGTTCTAACTTCTAGTATGTACCTGCTGCGGAGACTGTAACTTGTGTACCAAGAAGAAAACAAGTGACCGCTCTTATTTGTCTTCATCTCATTCGACAGAAGCTAGAGGTATCAGCAAAGAGATGAGGCAATGGGATGCCAAAAATCCAAAGTATGTAATAGTAATTTTCCACCACACTTGTTTTTCAATCCAGTAGGATCATCACGTCCGTGGGTCGTAGTCGTTCGGACCGGACTCGTCTCTTACGGCGGTGGAGAAAACCATTCTAAAAATCGTTTTGCGTAGCTCAACAAAAAACACGACCTTGGCTTCTGAACAACGGAACACTGATTTGCCCATTCGGTTCAACACTGGACCGATAGCATTGAAAGTTCAGCGTCAGTGGGTGGTTCGATTGAGCCCAAGCGGACTTTCACGATGCAGTCTGATTCGGACACGGACGGGGATGTTCTGGAGGCTGTCCTAAAAATCACCTCGGCGCGCAGGGGCAAAGCCCGTGACATGGGTGGCACCCAAAGGATGACGCGAGTGGCAGTCGCTGGAAAGGCGGATAGGCCACAGGATAGTGCCCTTGCTGAACCAGTCTGTGCTGATGTTTCAGTTCACTAAGATATAGAGTTCAAAAAAAAAGTGGTAGCGTGTATAGACATCGCGTCCATCGACGTGTTTCGAATCCCTGCAATGAGCCTGAGCTTTCGGTGAAGGAAAACATCGTGATGAAACCATAAATTGGAACCTTTTCAAATGCCCGCCTGGATAGCTACCACGCTCAAGTTGAAAATCTGTCGCCAAGCATCAATAGGTGTGTTCCGGCTGCTGCACTTGAAAGCCACTAGGCTTAGCGTGCTACCAGCTTGGCCACATCGTCACTTAAGAACAGGGGAGATTGTGGCCATAACACTGAAAATAAAACGGCGAAAAAATGTGAACTTAGGGTTATTGTTGACATAGATGAAAAGATTTAATTATAGGTAACTGGACCGACAATAATCGACACCTGACATTAAAGTAAGGTAAGCTGTTGTCGAAACAGACCGTTACGTGTTTGGTGATTGAGTAAATTTGCAACTTAAAATTGTTAGCTTACCAGATGACAAGTAATTAATATCCCATCACCATGCAATGGAAACTGCAGATGAAGGAAAATTCGAACCACTGTCGGATTCAAGGTCACCTCAATAAACATGGAACTTTATCTCTAAGCAAACGTACTTCAACAAACTCTCATTGAATTTCAGGTCCATGGATCCGCCAGGTCATCCACCGTCTCTCAGCAGCTTCTTGATACAAAAGGAGGCAACATAAAATACAATAACACCTAATTTATTGTTATCGACAATTCCAACTATGGTTGAGAATTAAAGATCCGGTAAAGAAAAGCCCCCTAAAGTGGAGCCTCTTTTATAATTTATTAATAATAACAATTAATTTATTTATAGCTCTTTTTATGAATTATATTTTAACACTGAAATGCTTTTTTATTCCAAAATAAAAACTTGCAAAATGTCTTAAACCTAAACAAGATAAAAAGGTTACTGAACTGAACTCGGATTATTATTACTTACTTTTTTATGTTATAGTGACAGCGTTTGACCACAATTTCATCTGACATAATAAGGGATGATGTGACCTAAGATGGAAAAATGTTAAGTTTAAGTGCCCTTAAGCACGGCTGTGGGAACACTGCTATAAGTTCTTGACTTTCACTGACTTGGTTTTCACTTTCATAATAAGTTCAAAAGTCGCACGCAGTACCTAATTATCAAAACCTATAGGGTACTTCCCGCATGTCTGCAGTCATGAAATTCGGCACAAATATATTAACAAAAGTGAAGGGAGAAAATAGAAAATATAGAATTTCTTATCCAGTGTGAAACTATAATGCAACTTTTTTTTCCTGTCTTTGGTTGCTTATGTGCGTGCGTGTGATCACAAATCAGACCTTTTGCTATTGCGTCTAGTCAACAGTAATACGTCATTTGTACAGACACTATTCTCCGACATATATATATATATAATAATGTTTGTATCTGCATTCCTTTGTATTAAGATGGTTTTGTGTATAATGTAGAAGCCGATCAGGGATCTATTGCGTAAGGAAGCATCATAAATATTATTATTTTTTGCGACAGGAAAGCGGGCATTTATAAGCGTCTGAGTCAGTGATTTTTTCCTGTGGATTACTACATTTATCATTAAATAAACAATGGGATGTCCATTTTTCATTATCATCTGACTGTAAGTACCATGCGATAGATTCGGTTTATCCGTCAACTTCCTGCCGACATTAGGTTATATGGTTTCGCAATATATTAATGAAACACGATTTCAATATAGCAAGCTTTGTTAACATTTTAATAGTAGTTAGGACAGGACTCGGCCACGACGTGACGGACTTTAATAGCTACAAAATGTTTAAAATATTCTTAATATACCTACTTATGAAGTGCTCATCAGGTAAACTTATATCTTAATTAATATATTTTTTTAAGTAGTCAGTTTCTAGAGCCGCCTTTGTGTCTGATGGTAAGCGCAGTAGAATCCAGAAACAACGGCGACCACCGAGCGGTCAACGATCCATCTCTGGTCGTCGATGCCTTGCCAGCCTACAAGATATACAGTGGCTGATCCCGAAATGCCACAAATCAAAAGAGTGTCACTGTGACGGGTTTATCGCCATGTGCATGGTAGATGGTAGTCGCGAACCAGTGGGTTACAGATCCCTACCACATCGCATAATCACTGTATACACAGCGACTGATCCCAAAACGTGACCTACCTAAGCGCTTCACTAACAGCGACCAGTAATTATGGATTGAAGATCTCTCGGTGGTTACCTTTAGTTATGACATCAGATTTATTTCTTGCATATCTTGTTAGTGTATGAGTTGAGGAAATATTCCGAGCCGCCCAAGCTGTTGTCACATGCACTTGAAAATCCCTGCTTACCAAAAATGTAGTAACAAGATCATAATTTACATACACATATCGCACCCTTTCCGGAATAGAGCCATATGTGGAAATTGCCAGCTTTACATTTTGAAAAAACTGTTCTACAAGTTATTTTTTAGTTCACTTTCAAAACTACAAAACCGTGGAAAAGAGCATGACTTCCTAATTTATCGAAACTGTAACCACATTCTCTGATTTAGTTTTACTTACACATTTATTCACACTACAATACACATCTCATCTACAATTATAAGTAAGAGTTACTTCATTCTAATGCCAGTAATATTGCTTATAATGGCAGTTAGACAACATGTGTCTACTATTTAGCGTGGAATAAGTGTCTAAAATTACACGGATGTGTTCAAGTCAAGTCTATATGCTTTTATTAATAGTGTGTACTATTTGTGCGTCTGATCAGTGACCAAAGATGATGTTTTCCTTTAATTTTACTTTTTAGTTCGACAATTTATGAATGCAAGCTTATTTTTTAAAAAGAATTTGCGTTTTTTTACCATTACATCTTCATTTTTCAAGTTTTTTTTACGGGAATTTGTGACAAGATTAACTTTTGCGCATAATTACCACGTATGTTTTTATTCTAGGGGCGGTGCTATGTTCGAAAACGACGCCAAGTGTTGAGTCTACAGGTGAGGATTGCTTATCCAGTTGTTTAAAGATTTTTGTCGCGTTGTACAGAGGCCGGTGTAACAACTCGCCGCGGTCACCGATATTCTTTGTCTGGAATTAATTTACCATCCGGTACATTACTTCTACTTTGTTATCCAGTAATCGTACTTTGTTTGTTATGTCCCAAACCCTGTTAAGAATTAGAAGAAACACACATTAATAGGTAGTGTTTGCTTCGATATTGCCGTTGGATACTGTATTGCCAATTGGGGGGGATCAGAGATCTCACTACCAATAACTGCGCGCAAACAATTTTAATGCGCTGTAGCCAACATAAACAAATGAATAATTAATGCCTCAACCAATTTCTTCACGACGTATCTACCGCCTGGTGGTGTTGGTAGTATGAATGTAGGTTACTATGCTATGAAGACTGACGTTCTAGTTTTATGAAACCTTTAATGTTGTATATTAAACATTAAGTACATCTTTGTTCACCGCTCCGTCTTTAGTAATGTGGTAAACGAATTTGAACGGCCGATACATTTATATATGTATTGTGGATGGCGCTGCGAGGGATTTCATAGCTCGAGCTTTATGTTCTGAAAACTTAAACCACCACCAGATGAGTAACACAGTTTCTTTCCTTAGTATTGATGAAAGGGGATCATGCCTACCCCGCATACAATTTGTGTCGACGTTATTAACAGTCGTATCTTTAAAATTCTGTAATCGGTGCTACAAATAGAATGGCTGGCATTTTTATAAATAAGTGAATGTGTTTTAAAGTAAGCTTAATCGTGACCCAGCTACCTGTATTCTCAAAACAACGTAGCGCATCATCTACATAGCGTATTCAGGTAGCTGCACTAAAAAAACTAGAAGTAATGACGCAAAAATAAAGCATCAGAATTTTTTCATTTTAATCAAAGACTTCTACAAAGACAACTTCATATAGGTATGAGAAATATTCTAACAAATTTGTCAAGGTACCGTTAATTTAAAAGTGATTTAACTGTGCTTAATTTTTGTTATCAGTAGCAACATTCGAACCGGTATTCAGAGAAGATTACAAGTACTACGAGAAGGTCCACGGCTGGATCAAGCTGCATACGGTTCCTGCAAACTGGCATGATGCAAGACTTCGCTGTTGGGCTGAAGGTAATTGAATTTTTAATAATAAAAATTAGCCATTGCGAGACGTCTGGCAAATGTGAAACATCAAAATAATTTTGTACAGATAATATTAATAATAGGAAATAAATATGTCATAATAAAAAATAACCAGTCACTTGCGCGTAGCGACACGTCACCACCGTCGGTCTGACCCGTAGCATTATATGTTTCACAAAGCATCATCGTCATCATCATGTTCATCATGATCATGTTCATCAAAGCATATCAACCATACGTCAACGATACTGCCACCGTTGTTATTTAGACTGTTTCCAGGCTCCATAGGCACTTTCTGCAACCGTCGCATCCAATTATTAACACACTATCTTTATTTATTTTATTACACCGAAATTGAGAAGTACGGCGCGCTTACACCGTTTGCCGCGACGGTATCAGAGTAGATGATCGATCATCTCCGATTTTAAGCCTTATTATATGTGTAGTTGGAAAATTATTTTCCCACCCTCCAACCAATTTATGAGTCTGAACAGTATTAATTGAAAAATCAAAAAGCACATTTATATAATCACGACTTGGGTTTCAACGCTTGACACTACTATATAAGCAGCAGTTCAGGCTAAAAATAGTAAAGTGAATAATTAAGTCGACAAAAATTATTTCTATTATTAAACATTTAATAACTAAATACAAAGTGTATTTATTATTACTGAATTATTTAGCAAATTGAAAGGCTCTCCACCTTTGAATGCTTATGTAAATATTGACTAAATAATCAACAGTTGACGACTGAAACTCACTCATTACAATGAACCAACCAATAGACCTAATAACGTGTAGAATTCGACCCCGAAGTCTCTAGTAATTTGTAAACAGAACATATAATTCTACATTAACATTCAACAGGTGCTTCATTAGCATCACCGAGTGACTTTAACCTTCGAGACACCATGATATCCGTAATGGTAGCAGAAAGCTCTGATCCCAGCCTTGGAGTATACTCCGGAATACACTCAACGTTCTCCAATGGATCTTACTTTACTGTAGAAGGTATGTTTTTTTCTATCTAATTACTATTAGCTACTAGAAGCCAAATCAATATAAGTAACTTATTATTCCACCTTTACGAATGCCTCGTACCTCATATTACAATGTTAATCAAACCGGTAATTTTGTATGGTATGTGAACTTTTATGAATTTATGTACGTAAATGTATAAGGTGGCAAAGACGAGATAATCGCCTCCAGCACATAATTAGATTAGCTACCTGGAAGCTTCTTGAGACTTTACAAAGGATTTAATACTGTACATTAATAAATGAGTTTTAAGCAATGATAGTTCAGTGGTAGCGTGTACGGAGACTGCATCGAACGACGTCAGTTCGAACCTCTGAGTTTTCGGTGAAGGAAAACATCACGAAGAAACCATAATATGGTGAGAGGGCATTGTCTAATGTCCACCTGGCTAGCTACCACTTTCAAGTTGAAAATCTGCCGACAAGGTCGCATAGGTGTTATTCGGCAGTTGCATTTGTTCCACTAGGCTTCCACTACTACTAATCGACTAGGCCACATTCTCACTTCACATCAAGTGAGATTCTGGCCAAATGCTAATCATATAAAGAATAGAAAAAGAAAGGTACTGAGCAAAATATCATTTAGGTTGAATTACATGCGTATAATGTTGTGGTATAAAGGACGAAGTAGTTATATTATATTTCCACTAACTATTCAATTTTTTTGATAACGTACATTTTATTACTCTACTTCCTTTTTTTTTCAATTCTTATTTTACCTTACACAGGTTCACCTATCTCGGCCCTACCAGTTTGTTGGGCTACGGGCCAGCCGGACCACGTGTATACGGAGAACTGCGTCGTCTTCCACTTAAACGGAACCTTGGAGGACGTACAGTGTGCTGATACGTTTGAATATATCTGTTACAAGAAGTTTGAAACGTTGACTATGAATCAATGTAAGACTGTTGATAAAGGTGAGTGGTATATCATTCTAATTCTATCTATCATTCTTAATCAATTATTTTCTAATTGAATGATCCACTGCAATAATGATGAGAATGCCCTATCAATGCAGTCCTGAGATATTGGATTTTAAAGATATTTCGAGCGGTTTGTACAAAAGCTTGGATTTCGAGAACTTTAAGTCCTTATACATGTACGGGCACACTAGAAATTTCTGGAATGAATAAGAAAAAATACTATGGTTGAAATTATATGAAATGAAAAAATCTATTGATTGTTTCTCAAAATATTCTCCCTTAGCTTCAATGCACTTTTTCATACGAGTAAACCAAATTTGAAAACATTTCCGGAGTGGCCTCCGGAAACATGCTTTTTATGCTCTTCAACAGCCTCTTCTTGTGTTGAAAATGCAACGTGTAAACAATTATTGAATTTTGAAAACAGGAAGAAGTCGTATGGTTCCAGATCGGGACTGTATACTGAATGAAACATAATATCTAAGACTTTCCTTTTCAAAAATTCGTTTGTCAGTCTGACCATGTGAGAGCTGGCATTGTCATGATGCAATATGATGCGGCGTTTTTGGTTATTTTTACGGAGTTCGTCAATAACTTGTGACAAACAAATGGTCGTGTAACAACCGCTTTTCACTGTACGGCAACACTTCACGCAACAGTCACTTGCATGGTACTTTAATGTCAAAAGTAGTTTGAAGGCGAGCTGTATTCTGCTGAGGCATCAAACTACACTTAAAATCGAAGTAAATCATACTACGAAAATTTTCACGAGTTAAATCCATGGTAATCTAGACAAGCAATATTTAAAATGGCGCTAAAACGTAAAGACGTTAAGCACGTGACAACCCATACTAAGGGTTGAGTGTAAAAGAAAAAATTAAGCGAATTGTTTACTTAGACAGATAGGGCTTAGAGAAACCTATCTGGAGACTTCTCTCTACTTGGGGTAGCCAGACTGGTGAAATCTTACAGAAGATCGCAGTATAATAACCTTGTGTTGTGTTCTTGTGGTGAGTAGGGTTTCTAGAACACCTAGGGGAAGAGGGATTCAAGGTCGGCTACGCGCTAATGATACCTTGGTGTTACAAGCGTCTCTAGGCTACGGTAAACACTTACCACCAGGCAGGCCGTACGCTTGATTTCCACCTTAGTTGTGTAAAAAACTTTTCATGTAAAATTTCTAAAAATTACTAAACTCCACTTGAGTCATTATATAGTTATACAAAATAGGTGAATTTTGAAATCGTACTATGGTTTAATTTTTACATAATAATATTTGATTTCTCCACAGCGTACCAGTGGGATGGGAACACAGGACACTGCTACAAGTTCCATCCGATCGGACAGAACTGGTCACAGGCGCATATGATCTGCACAGCCGAAGGCGGTTACCTGGCTGTGATCAACAGTGAAACCGAAGCTCAAGTATTCAGAGATTTATACGCGAAATATCCCGCCACAACTATATTTTCGCAAAATAAGGATTGGGCATTTATAGGAATCCGTGAATGGCCTGACGAAGGCTCGTGGTACACGGTTCAAGGTAAGTTCATATAGTTTAATTAAAGTTGTATTAATAATATTATCACCCTGTCACTACCGTGTAAAGGCCTTTTTCCTTAGTAATGTAGTAACTTAATTATGGAGACTACAAAAGACGTGTTGACAATAAAAATTCTGTCGCAGAGAAATCAACAGTTCTGTATTTACCACTACACGATGATACAAGGACATTTCTAGTTTAATTTTTATGAGTAAATATAAGTAAATTGAATTCCCTCATTAATATATTCATATTTTCCCATTGTCTAACATTTTGAATTGAGTCATGTTTAACGCTTCCTAAGATAAACGTATTTGGTAAGAAATTTCGTAATAAGCGAATGTGTTATCATCAGATTATACAAATCGATTAAACATATTATTTCGTTTTTAATTCTGCAACAATAATACCACTCATTGGCAAAGAGATCATCATCATGAGCTCTTATGAGTGTACTGCTGGACATAGCTCTCTCGCAAGGTTTGCCGTCGGATCTGATCTCCGTACATTTTTGGGTTTTCCGTACTTACTCACTTCTAGCAGCCTTCCGTAAGTCGTCGTTCCATCTGGTTTAGGGCATCCTACAACATTACGTTTGCCAAGATGTGGTATCCACTTAGGAAGTACTCAAACGGTTGTTAGTTCTTTATCGGATGTAACAGGCCAACTACCAATTTACCTTACTTCTTGAGCTACGACGGTTACTTCTCTTCTTTGATGTCTAATTTCAGTACAAATTTTGTTCCTTAGAGCAACATTTATCATAACATAGCTCTTTTCAGAGCCCGCTAAGTGATTTTTATTTTTAACTTATAGAACAGCTCTATCATAAATACCCACGTCTGGGCATAACAGGTAAAACATTCTGGTTGAACGAAATGACTTGATGCACTTTTCCATATGCTTTTGATTACCCTTTACTTCATTATTATCTAATAATTGTAGGTCAACCTCTCAACGAGGCTGGATATACCACATGGAACGCAGAGCCAGACAACGCGATCTTAGCAGGCGAAACCCAGGATTGCGGGATAACTTTAAGAAATGCATTAATGGAGGATTATTGGTGCAGCGTAAAATTAGCTTTTATTTGTGAAAAAGATCTTTAGAATTGTCTTTTTGCCGAATTGTCAACTTTTCCTACAATATCCTTCAATGTGTTTATTAAAATAGTTATATGTATACTATAATAAGTATTACTTACAACAATGTAACAATAATATGACGTTAGTTATGTAAATATCATTATGTATTTTACCGTTTATAACATGTAATGGCAAAATATCACTATGAATTATACCAGTTTTAAGTTATAATGACGCGATTGGGGTAAAACTGATTGTACAATCCGTCACTGGATCACACGATAACGGTAACCGTCAAATTTATTTTAATGTCATCTAACGCTGATTCCTCGTACTGCATTCTTAGTTGTACATCTATTAAATATATTTTTTTATTATACTTTCTATATAACTGAAAATTGTTATTTATATTTCATTTCCTATTTACTTTTTTCAACATTGACGTATTATGTACTTTTATTAATACCAAAATTTTTTTCAATGACAAAAATGTCGATGTTTCGTATCTGACAGGCGTTTCACGATCAATCTATTATACAAAATTTTGTTTCACTTGCAACGTTCGTATGTAGGTATATAACATTCAAAATTTGCGAAATTTGTTTATTATTGATTGTGCTGAAAGAGGAGTTAAATTGGTGCAAGATATTTGCAAACATTATAAGACTAAAGACAACTGCAATATGTATTACAAAATATGGTTAAGAATCATACACAACTGTTTCCAGGCGCGGTTAAAACAACTAATGTAACTACTTCATAAAAAGGACTATGATTAATAAAAAGATGTGATAATATTTAGCATTTTTTCAGTAAATTGAATTATTAATTAATATTTTTTAGGGTGACCGTTATGCCCGGATGCTTTCTGAAAAATAATATCGTGTGAATTATTATGTGTGTGTTTTTTATTTGTAAATGATTATATCATGATTGAAATAGAGAAAACCATAAAATTTACTATATCTTCAACTTTGACATCGAATAACTTCTGAACCAGTTGACTTATATACTCGTAGAATCGTAGTGGACCCGACAGACGATGTTTTACAGATATGTTATGCCTGATTTACACTCACGCCTCGCGGCTCGTCTCGCGGCTCGTCTTGTGTTTCGGCCGCAGCTCGTTCGCTCGTCAAGTTATGTTCACACTCTCGCGGCGCGTTCAGTTGTTTTCGAACTATCAACTATGAGCCCCTTTGACTGGTGCCCAAAACCCGCTCCCGATGCGAGCGCTGCGAATGGCGAGACGAGCTGCGAGGCGAGCCAGGAGCACACCGATTACATACGCGTCTCGTGGTTCGCCTCGCGGCTCGTCTCGCTGCTCGCGCGAGAGTGTAAATCAGGCACCAAGGTAGCATAGATAGCGCTGTGGTCGATTCATTAACTAACGGAAAGGACAGAACAACGTCTATAGTACATAATAAAATAGCAGTGCCCCGCGGTTTCACCCGCGTATAATTTAGAAGAAATTGCTGATTGATGATATATATAGATATGTGATGATTATAATAATACTTCATTATAGACAATATTTTTATCAGGCGGCCAGGGTAATACGTTATAACTCATACGGCTCATTCGTACGACTGAATCTGTAGTTATAGACGCAAGCTGAGTGTTGAATTTACATTATCTGCCAAACCATACGTCCAAATAATATGCTATACACGGCAAAGTTTATCTACATAAAATTGTCTTGATGATGAAGTAACTTTCGTTCGTAAGGGTTAATATGCCATGCCTAATAATAATGCTCATAAATCAATTTTCAATAAAACTTAGTCACAAAATATTTTATTGTGGCTTATGTATAAGAGATAGGCGTATTGCAACGCGGGCTTTTTCTTAGATATACAAAGGAGCAATATTGTTTTTAGAACATTGTATTTACATATCACTAACCATTACGCCAGCGCACGCTAATAAAGCAGTTAGGGTGTGCTATTTGATCCGAATTTCTAAATAGCCTATACCTACCATTCCTCGTGAATCTTTTATTATATACAAAAATAATTTTTCGAATCCGAGTGATAGTTTCAGAAATTAGTGTGTTTAATAAACAAACAAACCAAAAAAAGGCTTCTGTTTTAATTTATAAGTATAGATTAATTTTGTATGGTCAGAGGCAAGTTTTAACTAGTCCGTACTAGTGTATGTGAAGGTGTAGGAACTTCGCATATATACACGAGTACATAACGACCTTGTTGGTGCCGACCAGCAATCATCACAGAACGCAGAACGGGTGAGTTGACTTATTACAATTTAAACATTACACTTTCGTTGTATATTCTCGTATCGTTGTAATTTGCTATCAGTTTTGCATCACAGGTTGTACTCATATTCGCGTGGGAACGACCACATACTGAGACTCATCTAAAGCAATTATTTTCTGTAATTCTTTTTTTCTTGCTGCAATGCTTTAGGAATGTTGTATTTAAACTTTTTTATTCACATCATTTGAGAAAAGAAAAAGACAAACTTCCTTGCAATGTATATTAAAAATATATTATACTATATATAACTATATTAAAAAAATAACATGATCGGGTCGTTCATATATGTACTAAGAAGCCTCAGGGTCTTTTTCGCAAATAAAAGCCATTTCCTGGTTACAAAAGACGTCGTCGAGTAAAGCATTTCTAAAAATCCCACCGCAGTTTTGTGTTTCGCCTTTTGAGACCAAATTATCTGGTTGCCCGTCGGGCCACTTGTCATATCCAGCGTCTTCGAGGGTCTGACCTGAAATTATATACAAAACAATCATTAAAGCAAAAGCTTCATCGGTACGCATTACAATCGGACGTAATAAAGCAATTCAAACAATTGTTTGAATGTGGCAAAATCCCACAAAAAGAAATATTATAGAAAAAAAAGTATGGTGTTACATGTCTATGGTAGTCGTGACCCCTAGTAATCCGCTTGATTAATGGTTATACTTGAATTATGGTGTTTTACCTTATAAACTAAAAATCAGATCGTAGTTCCGACTTTCGATGCCTATGTCCCTATTTTTTAAAATCCTGAACCACTGAGCGTCACTACACCAAAAGCCTGTCTGATCAAACACAGATGTTTCACATCAAAAAGTATAGAATATTTAAAAGCAATCTGTATCTATCTCCCTCCCTTATTCGTTCCAAGCTTTCCAGATTTAGTAGCAACTTAAGAATAAATAATTTTCCATAATAAATAGAAAAAAACTCACAACAAATTTAGTTATTTTAAGTACCCCTTTCCCCCTTTTATATTCGCACTACAAGCTTAATAAGTTGCGCCCTTGCATAAAATTTGTTATATTAATTTTATTACAACATAAATATTGAATAAACGCTTATTTCGTATTCTTCTCAACAAACCTTTTCATTTGATATCCATATCATGGAAGTGCTTAAAACATAACTGATCCACCATCTTTGGGAGTCCAGTATATTAGATTTAGATTTACGTCACTAATAATATAGCATTATCATTCAAATTTAACGCGTATGCAAAATTTTAGCTCAATCGGTTGGGGAAAACTGTGTTAAAATTCAGTTGCATGATGCGATACACATTAACAAGGAAATTAAATAAAAACTTGTAAATATTTATTATCCATATATCTGATCACCACAAATATTTTATCTGTATTGTGGATGGCTATGACTTCAATTTTCACCCATAATCTCATTGTTTATCTCGTGTGTAATATTCATCTGAAAGGACAATAGAACGATAGGTAAAACAGCAGTATAACTACTACACATTTGCTGATACACAATATTATCTTCGCTATTCATCAGATATAGTTGATACCGATCCTTACACAGATAAACCTAATGACAAACCAGTTGATTGCTTAGAGACTGCATGACATTGGAAGTGAGCTAAAGGAGTTGTTTATTTAACAAACCATGCATAGTCTTTATTAAATTAAATTTATTGTCATGATGGAGCGATGACAGCTAGGCGGTAACGTCCTGGAATAACAACTTAATAATTCAGCCCTGATCGTTAACATCCGTACTACAATACGCTTAAAGCTTTCAGTTATGCAAAATATCACGATAAAAACCACAGCAATGTGACAGAGATTATCTAGTACATATTGAAATAGTTAGCACTAGAAAATTAAAAATCTGGCAAATCTACATAGTCCTTGTACTCTAATACTTGAATTCCATTTCTGTTTTTAGGATTATCCTTTTGTTATCCTAACTCACCATGAACTGTGAACCAAGAGCGCTCGTCGGGCCATTCACGAAATCCAATCAATGCGCCATCCTGGTATCTTGAAAATATTCTGTCCTTAGGATATTTTGCGAACAACTCCTTTAGTACTTCAGCTTCTGTGTCACTATTAATTACTGCAAGATAGCCACCTTCCGCTGTGCAAGTCATATACGCTCGTGACCAAGTCTGTCCTAAACGATGGAACTTGTAGCAGTGTCCTGTCCTTCCATCCCACTTGTACTCTATGGAAGAAACAAACTCTTACCTTCATTATTATTCAATATAACTTGCAACATTAAACGCTGGCGACGGTTATAAAAAGCTGTTTAAGAAACCATGTCACATCGTGGGCGTGAACACTCTTTCGAGAAGAACAAGTTACTTTTTAAGCACATTTGGATCATCTTACTAAAAAAGCGAGTAGAGTACTTGGTTTGTGATACGAAACGCTAAGCCGTTTCGAGATACTAAAACTAAGATTTATTTATATAATAAGAAGCATCTTGGAATTTTGCACAGTAGTATTATGTCCACACTTTGCAACACAAACTTTGCGTTTAGAACGAATTCAAAAACGATTTACTAAACAATTAGCTTATTGTTTGTGTATTAAAAAAATACTCGCTATCGTAAATTATTAGACCAATTTAAAATTGAAACTTTAGAAACACGTAGAAATATTTTTGATATGATGTTGTTATTCAAGATATTTAATAAACATATACACGGTCCTGAACTGCTAATTATGTTTGGGCTCAGAATTCCTTCTCGTTATCCTCGTTATTGAAATAGCCTACTGAATTCTCCTTTCAGAAAAACAGTTTTTAGGTTTGAATTCTCCAGTCCCTAGAATTAGTAATTTGTACAATAAATATATAAACCTAGAATTATTTGGCATTAGTTTAACATTTAATCAGAACACTTGAACTTTAATTTACTTGTATTATTATTCAATCTTAATTTTAAGCCTAATTTATGTCTGTTATTTTTAGGTACCTAAATATTGACTGTTATACATGTTACCACGTTTTATTATAATCAAGCTGTGTTTACTAATAATTTATGCATTGTAATCAAAATGTTAAGTAATATAATTTATAATAATCATGTGCCAATGTAACAATATTTGTTACATAGTGATAAGTGATTGGTAACTCACCGTTATCAACAGTATTACATTTGCTCATTGTTAATGCTTCGAACTTCTTGTAACAGATATATTCAAACGCATTAGCACACTGTACGTCCTCCATCGTACCATTCATGTGTAATATGACGCAGTTCTCCGTGTACACGTGATCCGGCTGACCCGTAGCCCAATTAACAGGTAAGGTCGAGATAGGTACACCTATGAAAAGATACTTTTTGATCTAATAAATATATTTATAATACTAGTGATACACCCCCGGCTCTGTACACATTTATTGAGCAGTAATTATTTACATTTTATTTACGCATATTATTGACATTTCATTTAAAGTCTATCAATTGAGAAATGACATACTTACTGTATACAAAATTTCATCAAAATTGGTTAAGAACAATTTATTTACGTTTCCTAATTATATTATTGACGATTCATATAGCCCATAAATTATGAAATGACGTTCAAGATATGCATCACGTTTTAATGGAATATGTCCGGAACAAAACAGAGAGAGAAAGTCTGGTAGGGCTCCTTGGTCTTAATCTGTGGGATAAGGGTGCCTTTCATGCTATATTATCTAACCCTGGTAGTTCTGATGCCTTTTCGGTATACAACTTCATTGTTTGTTATTTTAATTAAAGCTACCCCCAACTAGCATAACCCCAAGGGTTTAAGGCCTTAAAAAAAGAAAAAAAAAAAGACGTATCTCTCATCTACAATATTTGATCAGAATCTGTTGAGCACTGACGAAACATTAATTATTTTCAATTATTCTTTTACGATTTGTAATAGTATTATTGACACTTCTTATAGCGTATCAATTATAAAATGACGTATACTTCCCGTGTAGAAAATTTCATCAAAATTGGTTGAGAATTAATACATTTTTTCCCTTTTTTTATAAATTCGATACCCATACCCATGAAATTGGCGATTTTTAATACTGACTAGTGTGAAAATCAATATATTTCGTTCTACTTTGTATTTCAAATACAAATTAATTTTATAAAATTAGTTCTTCTTTTTTCTGCGCGTTATTTTCAAATAAGAGTTCCGTTGTGCACCAACGCAGTACAGACGACATGCAATATCAACGACGTATATGGACCAGGTAACGTAAGTGGACGCATGGTACGTTTTTAGTTTGATCGCTTCAGAGATTGGGAAGACAAAAAAGCTCGGAAAGTGGGTACCGTGTGATCTCACTGAACAAAAACAACAAAATCACGTCGATGCTTGATTCAGCTTGTTAAAAATGTATAAAAACGTGTGGTGGTCATAATCCAGTTTTTTATTAAATATTAGTATATCTAATATCTTTATTTCATATCACTAATACGAAAACTCGCTTCAGAAGAATAGCTTTAGCTCTTTGGCCAAAATCCGTTTATTTGCAAAAGGTTACTAAACAATAAACATATTTGCTATTCAAAAGGCCATAACAACGCTAGCCTAAAAATATATAAGTAGGTATATTCCTACTAATAGGATTGACCGTTTGAATATCGTGGATTCAAAATTTGAAACAATTGTATCATAAAATTTCAAGAGACACCAGACTTATTATTTCAAATCGGATGTAGTGCCTGGATGAAAAGTGTTAGCCCCATTTTAAAGTGCTACATCGGCATATGTTAACGAATAAATGATCCCTTCGAATAATATGTACCCTATCCCATACTTCCTCCATCTATGGGATTGGATGTAATACGTAGAAAATGGCGTAAACTTAAAAATCGCTGTGATGAACGACTAATATTGGGTCAGTCTACTTTAATATTTCTACTCATGTAATACCAAGTTGAAAGAAAAGATCAATACTACCTTCTATAGTCGAGTAAGATCCATTGGCGAATGTCGAATGTATCCCAGAGTAGATGCCAATACCGGGATCAGTGCTCTCTGCGATCATCACGGACAACATAATGTTTCGCATATTTGAGTTGCTGGGCGACGCTAACGAAGCGCCTGAAAAAAAATTGTTTTAAAAGAGATAATAATAACAAAAAGTTTGGAATTGTGTTCTTTATGTTCTGAGATCGGCTTACAGCTTAATATTTTTTGAGCTCATACCAATCGTCATATAATTTCTTTATATTAAAACATTCGAATAATAACAAAGAAATTATAGTATTTACAACATTTGTATAATAATATGCCTATGTAAGTACATAATATGTATATAGGTTTCTTTAGAATGTATTTATTTTATTTGTGTAGCTATAATTTAATTGAATTGAATTACAAGAAATTAAAGTACTTCATAAAGTTCAATAAAATATTCTTGTAACTTACGAACAACTCATCCCCATCCATTCTAGATAAGATCCCAGACTAATCGGTGTCAATAGCAGATGCCAATTCAGCGATCGATTCCCTGGTCGATCACCTCCAAACTGGCGTCAGGAAAACCTCAAAAGAGGTGCAAGCGGCTAACGATCGCCGCTTTGTACTTCCTGCTGACATGCGAGTCGATTACAGAAAATAACACCGCAACACGTGCACACGTGCACACGCGACTCCAATCCATCTAGGAATAACTGCGCATGGTTACGCGGACTCCAGAGAATGGTAAGAACTTGTATAGCCGAAGTCAAAGATCATCTGGTGGGTCAATCTCGTAGAGGGTCTTAAACCTTCTCATCTGGCTTACTGAAACCACGCCCGATCTCTCAACTTAGATGCGTCTGTCACGATGCCGACCCTCGAAAGGGACTCCGGTCTCCCTCCCACGTTCGATAGCGTCGACAAAGCGGAATGCCTCACCGCAAGTCTGGAGAGTCAGTGCTTCCCTATCACGGTTATATTATTCACTATATCTTAAAATAAAAACTATGTAAATAATATTGGTTACCTTCAGCATGACAACGCAGTCTTGCATCGTGCCAGTTGGCCGGAACCCTGTGTAGTTTGATCCAGCCATTGACTTCTTCATAGTACTTGTAATCCTCTCTAAAAGGAGTTCCAGGGGATGCTATGAGAAACCGAAACTTTTGTAATAAATTTATACACTAATAAATCACTATGGTCTCATCTGATGCTAACTGAAGAATCGTAGCCGAATATGATAAAACGTTAAGGCTAGACAGAGAACTGTCTCTCGGTCGGCAACAAGAGCCCTAAGCCTGATCCTCAGTTGAAGTTAATATTAAAGCACCACACTAGTGTTAAGTCTCAGAATGGGTGACTTCGAATCAAGGAGTATGGATTGGACACGACTGTTAGTGGGAATGTGTGCCAGATATATATTGTAAATTGAAGTATCATTACTATCGCTGTCAGTTGTCACCAAGTATTAGAAACACAAATATGAAATTTAAAAGTATTTAAATATGAATAATCAATATGAAACGCAACTAACTGTAGTTTAGCGTCATTTCAAACAAACCGATCAAGACGATGCTGTACCTACTTCTCGAGCGTAACCAAAATTATTAAATCTCTTTTCGAGAAACTACACATATTTACTACACTGGTTGTGTACTTTGTTTAAGAGCGTCAGTCACATTGACTAACACTAACACACGACGACTAACTATTGAAAAACTGTATTAAATAATATGTTTGTAGGATTATCATGTTACCATATACAACCATATCTTAATCATCACTTAATAATTGTTGTGTGTAGGTTATGATTGGGCTCAAATTAAAAATATACCTGATGCACAGCTCACGACGAAACATATTAAAATGATCTTATACATTTTATAGTTTTTCGTTCACCGGTGTTGTAACTCTGCTGATAACTAAAATTTTAGTGAAATTTACTATATATTTATATTGAAATCAATTTATAAGTTATCAAGAAACCACTATACCTGATAGTGTAAGCGTTGACCGCTGCCAGATAGTGAGCATCCGGTGGAAGTTTAAAAATATTTTTTATCAATGCTACAATGTGAAATAAACAGCAGGTCTCACGGTCTGTAACGTGCTTCTTGAAGCATGGTAAGGCCATTGACAAGGATCTGAGGATCTGATGAAACGTGAAATGCTTCCTCTTCTCCGACTTCATCCGGCAGTTCAAAGGAAAGAGTGGGAGAATTGTCATTGTCAAATACGTCATATATAACTCCACATGCATTTATCTTTTTAAAGTATGAATTAATAGAAAATGATTAAAAGAAGATATATTTTAAGTAATTGAGATAAATTTTCTACAGTTTATTTCCATATAACCCTTTTCCTAACCCTAAAATAATAAAATCTTCTAATGCTATGACCGAAGTTTCAGTTCTAACGCGCGAGTCATTCACATTTTTTGAAGTTACATATTCATCGTTAGGCGCCTTATGAATTAATAATGAGAATTAATTTTTAAATCACATCGTGACAAGAAGTTTACACTATGAAGATGCTTGCTAAAAACATCGTGTATAAAACAAGTGGTGACGATAGTCAGTCACGCTCGATTTTAGGCATCACATACCATCCAGTGTAAGTATTCAGAGACGTATAGAAGAACACGCAGCATTTTTTATTTTTTAAATATTCACTACTACTTAGTGATGAGACTGTTATGTAATCTATTTGTACTATTAATACTTTATCCTGTATAGCGAAAGCATCACTACTAATTTTATTTTTCAAAATAATTATTATATAAAATATACTAGCTCTTGACTGCTACTTCGTCCACGTCGTACAAAGTGTATAAAAAGCAGCGACTAAAAAAGGTGCACTGAAATTCAAGATCGGCGATTTAAAAATCGTGTTTCGTGGTATGTGAATGTCTCTTTTTCCTGAGACGCTGCGTGGTACTCACGGTTAGCAGTCAGCTTTGCCACAAACTCTGTGACAAACAATCTTTGTCACAAACAATGTCTACTCTGACTCCTGAAACACTGCGTGACACTCACAGTTAACAGTCAACCATGCCTCACGATCTTCAATACTTACCTATGTACCTATGCTGTTAATTTAGCCTAATACGTCGTTCCCTACACGTAATTTTTTCTTAGTGTCTCTTTCAACAGCGAGTCTCAGCTGAAGATTTCGGTGCTTGACAATGACAGTTTCCTATGAACGAACGGCTTTTACTCTTTTCTAGAGCAATGGAATATTGAGAAAATCGTGTCAACTTTCTACCGGGCCTTTTACCCGCGTGCAAACCATTGCAATTTAATACGAAAGTTAAAATCACTAGTTAAATCGTAAAATTTAATTTAAATTCAAATCATTACGCAGTTTATCACAGATACCCAATTAATGTCATTTTAGATATTTACTGCTTTGTAATCTTATTTGTTAAACAGTTAATATCCAATGAATAATGACCCATTATAGTATGCCTGTTTTAGTACAATTTAATAAAAATCCTAATAGCGCAAAAAACACTAAACAACGACATCTATCGTGGAAATTTAAAACAAACCAAACAGAACTGTTAAATTAATGTAAATCAGAGACATTATAATTATTTATACAAAAAAAAAACTATATTATAATCTATTAAATGAATACGTTTAATGCATTGCCTAAAATTATCAATACACGCGCTAATAAAAAATATACTTGTGTGACAATAAAAATCAAGACAAATTCGTGATAGTTTTAATTTGGAATAAACATAACATAAAAGTTATTTCGTAATTACTAATTATATAGTGTTATTATTAGCAACATTCTTCTTAAGACATTTAAAATAACTAAAACGGTACGTATAGCGTCATCTATGAGTATACGTGAAAACACGTACGTTTTTGTTTATTTTTGTTTATGTCTATTGATAATTACGTGAAGATAAATAGTTAGGATTAATTTCGTATCATTTCACTTCATTTCATTTCAATTCATATATATATATTAGAGCATTACTTACACATACAATCCTTTTTTATATGTACATAACTTAAATGCAATTTATACACCATAACAATTTCAACAAGTCTAAAAATTGACCTCTATTTTACTACAGACTGTAAACTAAAGTCAAACCAAATTTAATCTAATCCAGTATATTCCGTGTAATGCTGTATAAATTAACAGACAGCCAGACCGACATAAATTTCAAAAACTGTCGAAATGTTATCTGCTATGGTTCTAAACCCCTATAGTATTTTCTAAAATATCTTTCATATACAGTTTTTGTCTCTTTACTGTTTATTGAATAAATAAAAAAACATACACACAAACAGAATCATTTATACCATATCGATAATAATAATTTATAACATTTAATGAGATTTATATAAGGTTTTATAAAACCTTGTTCAAATAATTACGGTATCAATCTACTATATCATTCATAATATTATAAACAGGTAAAGTGTGAATATGTATGTAAGAAAATCTTTGGTACTACTGATTTCGATATAGGGAGCTACTTTCGGACTAATGGCAATGTTTTATTCTTATTAAGTTTTGTATAGTAATAAAGGCGTACGAAGTCGCGGGCTGTCGCTAGTAGTTGACAAATCCCTATCTCTGTGCACTACCCTAATTGTTATGTAATCTAAAGTCAAAAAATCTAAGCTTGAATTCCTGTGATTCTACTTGTAATATGTTGCTACTTGAATGCTTTAGGAATGTATAAACTTTTAGCACATATCTCACCAAACCGGGAAAAGAACACGGGTAAACTCACTCGCGTATTATATAAGTATAAAAAAGAACAAGATTGCGATATTAATAGACATATTGAGAGGTCTCAGGGTCTTTTTCGCAAATAAAAGCGAATGGCTGGTTACACCAGATGTCATCAAGTAAGGCAGTTCTCCAAATCGCACCGCAACTCTGGGTGTCACCTTCTGAGACCGCATAATCGGGTTGGCCACCGGACCACTTCTCATATCCAGCCTCTTCGAGAGTCTGACCTGAAATTATAAAAATATCATTAACGCAAATGCTGCAATTGGACACAGTAAAGCGAATGAAAACATAATTGATTCAAATGTGGAATAATCTCACAGATAGAATTGTTGTTGTTAAAAAGTAAAGTATATTGTATCTCCATAATTTAATCATGCTAGGCTCTCTAGATTTAGTCGCAACTTAAGAACCTAAACGTGGCACATAAGCTCTTAATCTTAACGAATACTTTTCCATGATGAGTACAAATAACATCTGTGAAGTTACAGATGATTTTAGTCATTAATTTTTGTGAACATGTTCCCAACCCCAAATTAATGCATTAGAAAATGCTTCTAGAATCTTGGACGAATTAAGAGAGTTCACTTATGGAAGAGATAAATATTGTTTTTAAAAGAAATTTTGACAATTATTTGTACCGTATCCTCTTTGTTAATCTACATCAGATAGCTACGGCTTCTATTTACAGGCTTGTTCTCATTGTTTATCTCATGTATCAATATTAATGTAGTGGGACACACGGTGCAACAAAAATAACCAGCGATGATCGATTTATTTCTTCGTTAGTTACATCATTAGTGTAGCCATAATACTTTTTCTGATCTGTAATATTATTTTTGCTTTCTATCAGCTATATTTAAGTCCAAGCTTTTGCCGAATTAACTTAACAAACTTGTCTAGAGACAGCATGTCATGAACTAGATCCTTTGATAAACTTTTTTACTGAATAAATAAAGTGCCTCCAGTTTTTATTAAATTAAATTTATTACCAAGATGAGGCTGTGATTAACATAATCGAATATCAAATTTATCATTAAGATTCAATTTAAATCCTACAATGAGCTAGTGCTTTCGGTGATGCTTTAAGATAAAAACTACAACACGTTAATAGAAATTATGTTCTTTATTTTTCTGGCTAGCTAGCACTCGCAAATTGAAATTAGGCAAACACCAGTCTGTGTACTCCGCAGCTAAATTAAAAAGTTAGTTATGTTTCTAGGCTTAGTCTGTGGATTTTAACATACCATTAACTGTGTACCAAGAGCGCTCGTCAAACCATTCACGGTATCCAATCGCTGCAGAGTCTTTGTAATTTGAAAATATTCTGTCTCTAGGATATTTCGCGAACAACTCCTTTAATACTTCAGCTTCTGTATCACTGTTAATTACTGCTAGGTAGCCACCTTCCGCTGTGCATGTCATATCGGCCCGTGACCAGGTCTGTCCCAGTCGATGGAACTTATAGCAGTGTCCTGTCCTCCCATCCCACTTGTACTCTGTGGAGGGAACACAATTCGTTCATTGGAATAAGGTTTTAACAAGACAGTCAGACAAGGTAAGATAGTGGTTATGGTCAGACCAATGTAATGTTGAAATGACGCTGATCCTGTCATCTAACATTCTAGTCATTGAGAAGGCCCGGAAACAAAATTGATCGGGTTTTTAAAAGGAATTATTTAGAGGATGTATAAAGAGGCAGTTATTTCTAGACATCACTTTCATTCACGCAATAATCCACCCTAAAATAACCTTTTGATAGTTAAACTCGCTATATATGATTTTTGAACTCATTCTTCAACCAATCGGTAATGTATTTTGAAAACTTTTAATAGAATCTAACACTATTATTATTACATAACAAACTTCTATAATTTATAAAGTCGCGTGTTAACTGCTTGAATTACCAGTTTTGTAATACATTCTGCCAGTATGATTATTGAAACCGACCTGTACGATTAATGATAAAGATGACGTCATTCATGATGACTTTATACTTTTACAAGTGCCCCGTTTACATTGCGCCGACATATCAATATATTGTATCTACTAATCTCTCTCGTTTGCTATCTCACAGTAAAATACTGTATGACATTAAGCTATATGCGAAGTGAACTAACCTAGCAAGAGCAATATCTGTTAACTGGTTAATATTGCGAACTGAAAATGCAGCAGAGCTTAATTTTCTCGCCAATGTTTTATTAATATCTAGAACTTATTTACAGAATCTGCCAGCTGTACAGAATATAATCCTGCACAGTGACGAACTAAAAGTTACATAGTGATAAGTGATTGGTTATGACTCACCATTATCGACAGTATTACATTTGTTCATTGTTAATGCTTCGAACTTCTTGTAACAGATATATTCAAACGCATCAGCACACTTTACGTCCTCCAAGGTACCGTTCATGTGGAAGACGACGCAGTTCTCCGTGTACACGTGATCCGGCTGGCCCGTCGCCCAACTAACTGGTAAGGCCGAGATAGGTAGACCTGTGATTTTTTTTAGATACTTGGGAAATATATTTTCATAGATTTGTATATCTCTAAGTATATAACGGAATTTTTGTAATGCGTTTCAAATGAGATTAACTTTGTAGCGGTTAGATAATTTTTAAAATATTTATTTAGATTTCTTTATCGACGTCTAGTGATGTTATATAGGCACTGAATCTTGCACATTATTCATTAAAATATATATTTTTTACCTGTGTAATACGAGGATGAATAAAGAAACCAATAGTACCTTCTATACTTAAGTAAGATCCGTTTGAGAATGTTGAGTGTATCCCGGAGTAGATGCCAATACCGGGATCCGTGCTCTCTGCGATCATCACGGACACCATAATATTTCGCATATTGGAGTTGCTGGGCGACGCTAACGAAGCGCCTGGTGAGGATAACAATATAAAAATGGTATCTACTTATTTTACGAGTACGTAAGAAAAAATTAGAATGTGTGGAATGCTCCCTATGGTTTGTGTAATCGGTTCTCAATTTGAGTTAGATTTACATATGCCCTTTCTTATCATCATACCATACTTCATCACCGTCGAAAGGAACTTTACCAAAATATTCTAAAAAGATCCAATAACTTGCAGTAACAGAAATATACAATATTTTCTACGCATTTAAATGTTACAGTAACAATTTATTTATTTTCAACTTGCTGTTGGTCGCTACGGCGTTCACGTGAAAATGCTTTTATTGTTTGTTCCTCAGGAACTACGTGCCCATCTGGGCTAATTATTATCTATATTAAATTTTCATTAATTGTATTTTTATTATTACTTATTTGTAATTATCCTATAATCATAATAATATTATTATTTGTATTGTACTCTGCATCCTTCCTCTGGAAATCCTTTAAAAATACAATCACACATAAACTATATGAAACACACTCATTTATGGAAATGATTTACGCACCACACGTTTAGTAGTAGTTTTAAATGAAGCCAAAGCACTAAATATAAGCACTAATACTAAAGGACTCTGAACATAATTTATTTGCACGTGTGGAATATTAAATACCCTGCTAAAGAAATTACAGTAACCATATGCAGTAAGTTTTCAGTAAAAAGTGACAGAAACACAAAACAGGATATGTGATTTATTATACTTATACTAAGTAACAATGAAATAAATAAATCTCGCTACGCAGTTCCAAATATTTTGACAAAAAATGACTTATTTTTATCACTGCTATAATAGTCAACAATTTTACAACAAAAAAAGTTACCTTCAGCACGACAGCGTAGTCTTGCATCGTTCCAGTTGGCAGGAATTTTGTGCAGCTTGATCCAGCCATTGACTTCCTCATAGTGCTTATAATCTTCCCTAAATACGGGTTCACGGGACGCTATTGGAAACAGAAACTTTTCTAATTATTTCATACACTAACGTTTGACAGTAATCTCACCTGATGCTAATTTAATTGAAGAATTACTATAAACATAGATATAGGACTAGTTCTCGCTTGGCGAGAAGAGTCCTGGACCTGATCCCCCACCGAAGCGAATATTCGAACATCACATTAGTGATAATTATTAAACCCGATCGAGTTTCTTTTTGCTTCTTTTAGATGAATGGGATAATTCCCGAATCGGTGATAATATGAAATAAGTGCCTTTAAAAAGTACCTTCTTAGGGCCTAAATTGAATAAAAAATTTGATACGGAGCTTTGGATCAAGGAGTATGGATTGGATACCGCTTGTTAGTAGGAATGTGTGCCAAATACATGTTGTAAATTGAAGTGTCATTACTTCACTGTCAGTTGTTACGAAGTATAAGAAACATAAATATGAAATTTAAAAGTATTAATAATCAATACAAAATTAATTATTTTTAACGCCAATAACTGTAATTTTGAACGAACTGATCACGACGCTGCTGTACTTCCCGTGCGGCACCTAAATTTTCGAAACTGTTTTCAAGAATACACGTATTTAATTCACTGGTTTGACACTCCTTGTTTCAGATTGTCAAGTTGCTAGATCAGCCCGTGTATTTTCAGTATGCCAATGATGATATCATATTATGACCGGCATAGTGGAGACAAATGTTGGCAGAAATTCTTTGTACTGCATATTTGTGTAGGCTTATCCTGTTACCATTTTCCACAACATCTTAACTTAATAAGTAATAATTTTATTAAAAGCAAACTTACAACCAAGCAAAAAATGAATTGTACCTGATACAGAGCTCACGAGCAAACATATTAAAAACGTTTTATACATTTTTTAGTTTAACAGCTATCTGTCTCGCACGGTTAGAGACAACTAACATTTTTATCAAATTTATCATATAATTTTATTAAAATAAACGTTTAAAAGTTATCTGATGAGCAAAATATTGTTACACTCATTATCTTAAATAAACAAGCGCGTTTTTGTTTTATTATCAAGAGGTATGTTACGGCGTACATAATATGCACGACGAAGGAGCGGGGCGCGAGCATCCCTCACCCCGCGCACCGGCACTCGCACAGCAACGTGCCCTCCACACCACCTTCTCGGACGTCTTAGCGAAAACACGTATATTATAATAGTTCACATTAAAGATTACCGTTTGTACCATATTTGGCTATATGACTCTATATCATAATAAACCAGCCCTACAACTCCACAAAACCTGAGCATCGAAACAATGGTCCTTTGTCTTAACATTAAAAGAAGAATATAACAAAAACAGCGGTATTTCGACGTCACCATTGCATTTTTACACTTCGTGACAATACACCAGCGCGAAAGTGAATCAGAGGACACCTGTGAAGGGAGGCATATTTCCTGCACCGAGGATACTTCTGTTGCAAGCACACCTACATACTACGGGATATTACATTGTGAAATCGAAAAGTTCAAAATTCAAGATTGGCGTTTTTTTGGTGGACATACCGCCGAGCCACGCACATAAAGTTTGGCGATTGAGAAATTAACTTAAATTGAGTGAGTTCGTTCCAAATTCCGATCTTTTTTGTGTATCTTTCCTTAGGTTTTTCCTAATAGCCTTTTTTGTATCTTGCATGTGAGGTCTCGTCATAAGATTATTATCTATTTCATTTTATTTATTCAATTTTTTCTCAATTATATCTGCCTGTAAAAATAATTTATAGACAACGATCGCTTTGTTTACATTCATTGTGATTTGTTACGTGTCGAACGAGTTATTTACTATATAATTATCTCATTTTTTTACGACGTATTTTTTTTTCTTTTACCTTCATTAATTTACGTTAGATACATATTTAAATATGAGTGAAAGTCGGATTAAAGAAATTATTAGATTACGTGGAGCTACTAAAGCAAGATTAACATATTTTAGCAATTATGTAAAAACATTGTTAAATTTAAAAACAATACAAGATTCTCAAATAACAGAACTAGAAATACGTTTTGCAAATTTACCAACTATAGAAGCCGAATTTAATAAATTTCAGAGTGAGTTCGAAGTACTGTCTGATGAAACCGAAGAAGAAGATATTTACGCTGAACGGCAGGTGTTCGAGTCTAAGTATTACGAGCTCATGGCGCAGGTGACATAGATAATAAAAACAGCTCGAAAGATCCGTGACAATGATGTGTACGATGACGCCGCTTCAACCAGCTCCGATTCACATCGGGATTTCGCGAGATTAATCTACCTCATTTCGATGGTGACATTCAGCACTGGCTCGAGTTCCGAGACACATATATTTCTTTAATACATAATAATAAAAATATGAGCGACATAAATAAATTTCACTACCTTCGTGCCGCCCTAAAAGGCAGTGCAGCATTAATAATTCAAAGTATAGACTTTAGAAAAGACAATTATAAGGTTGCTTGGGATTTACTACAAAATAGGTTCAATAACGAGCGACTGTTAATAAGTAACCATATTAAAGCAATTCTGAATCTGGAACAAAGCCACAAAGAATCTAGTTATTATTTGAAAATTTTTATTGATGTTATTAATAAGAATCTTTGTGCACTCGCTACTTTAGGGCAACCAACAAGTTACTGGGATACACTTATTGTACATATTATGTCGAAAAAGTTAGATATTGTAACTTTTCGTCACTGGGAAGAGCATCGTAGTACTATCACAAGTAGTTCTGTCTCATTAAAGGAGTTTCTTACATTTTTAACGAACAGAGCAGATTTACTAAACACTATTCAACAAGAAATGGCGCATAAACAGCACCAACAAGCACAATACAAGTACAACACACAAGTCCATAATACAAACAAATACAATACACAATATTCAAATAAAATAAAAAAAAACATCAGATACATTTGATGTAACATGTCCTAACTGTAAAAAGAACCATTTTCTATTCAGTTGCCAGGATTTTAAAAATTTAGACGTTAGCACACGTAAAAAAGAAACATTAATTTTAATATTTGTAAAAATTGTTTGAGACCCGGGCATTCAGAAAAACAATGCAAATTATCTTATTGTAAATACTGTCAACTTAAGCATAACACTCTTTTGCATATGGACAAAGAAACAGAGCAGCAGGTTACTGTAGCTTTGTCTGCGAACATTCAAGCTACCATACTACTTTCCACAGCAATGGTGATGGTGGTGGACATTACCGGAAGACTTCGCAAAGCTCGCGTCCTCCTAGACTGTGGCAGCACTTTGGCAGCACCAACTTCATCACGCGTCACCTCTGTGAAGAGCTAGGTATAGAAAGATGTAACACGAGCTCCACGGTTGTAGGTATAAATAACCAACACACATATAGTGCAGAGTCTTGTGACATAACCATCCACTCATTATCAGGAGGTTATCAAGTTCAACTTAGTTATTATGTCTTACCTCAAATAACAAAATCTTTGCCTTCGTCTTATATAGACATCAAAGATTTGCCTCTTCCTTCGGGCATAAAGTTAGCAGACCCATCCTTCAACGTTCCCACGGTCATTGATATTCTTATCAGAGCAGAACTATTCTGGGAAATCTTAATCGCTAACTCCATTGATTTAGGCAAGCAGTGGCCTAAATTGCAAGAAACTAAATCAGGTTGGCTAGTTGCGGGTACAATTAACAAAATCATAGAACACAAACGTCTAATAAAAAAACCATTTGGTCGCTCACACTGTTTTTTCAGTCAAAACGACCCACATTTATTGACACGTTTTTGGGAACTAGATACTGTGTGCACCAAATACAATTTTTCTCAAGAAGAACGAGATTGTGAGCGGAGCTTTACAGAATTCACTCCAAGAAGTCACGAAAGAAAATTTATCGTAAGAATACCTTTAAAAGACCCACCTGAAGTTCTTGGAGACTCTTACGTTATGGCGAAGCGTCGTTTCCTTTCCCTAGAACGAAGACTTCAACGTGATTCAGTAATGAAAGAAAGGTACATGTGTTTCATGAATGAATACGCGGCTTTAGGTCACATGACTGAAAGTAACAATACTTCAGACAACACAATAAATTATTACCTACCTCATCATGGGGTAACTCGGGAGTTGAGTACAACTACCAAGTTACGGGTTGTCTTCGACGCATCAGCTGTCACAACCTCGGGTAAATCCTTCAATAACATACAGATGGTAGGACCGGTTGTTCAAGATGACCTCCTATCTATATTACTACGATTTAGATAACACAAATTCGTAGTATCTGGCGATATAGAAAAAATGTACAGGGCTATTCTCGTAGAATCTTCACAGCGTAGTTTACAACAAATTTTATTTAGATTCAATCACACAGTGGTCGTTCCCACGCGAATCTGAGAACGACCTGTGATGCGAAGCTAAAAGGCAAAGTATAAAAATGCGATAATATCCAGCGAAAGTATGTAACGTTTAAAATGTCATGCCAACTCACCGGTTCTGCGTTCTGTGGTACTTGGTGGTCGGCGCCGACTAGAGCTTGAAGTATATGTATGCACCTTCACTTAAACTGGCTCAACAGTGGTCGATACTGGAGCGTGTGGCTGTGGTGGAATATCCGAAAACGAGAGAGTTTGCACCGTGCGGACGCGACAGTGCTTCAACGAGAGTTCGACGCGAGTGTCCGAGAGTGGCAATGACAAAACGTAAAACTACCCTGCTGGATATTATAATTATTCGCGACGAGAGAAAAAAAAAATTACAGCTACCTACTTTAACGCGACAGATTTAAATTGCGCGGCTGCAACACACAGAACCTATTAAATCATACACACTAAATACAGTTACATATGGCACGGCATCAGCGCCATATTTAGCTACCAAATGTTTGGTTTCCCTGGCCGATCAATGTTTGAATACTGACGCCAGTAATTCCATTCGTAGAGATTTCTATGTTGATGATTTTTTAACTGGGGGAGATAATTTTACAGAAGTAACACAGCTCTGTAAAGATGTCATAAAAACTTTACAGTCAGCTACATTTAATTTACGCAAGTGGCAATCTAATAACCCAGATATTGTAAAGTCTATTTCCAACAACACAGATTCCTAATGTTCAAAAAAGACTTTAGACTTAAATGAATCTTTACCGAACAAAATACTAGGCTTACATTGGGATTCATTGTCAGATAGTTTACTTTTCTTTATTAACATTGACCCTACTGAAAAGAAAGTGACAAAACGAGTAATTTTATCAGTAATAAGCCAAGTATTCGATCCTTTAGGCCTTCTCGGGCCTTGTACAGTCGAAGCAAAAATTTTTATGCAAAAGCTCTGGCTACATAAGTTGGATTGGGATGATGAAGTGTCGCATGATTTAAAAAATAAATTCGATAATTTTATTCAGTCACTTTCATCTATAAATACACTTCGCATTCCACGCTGGGTTTGTTGTGATGGAGCTATTTCATTGGAACTACATACATTCAGTGATGCTTCAGAACGTGCTTATGGTGCATGCGTTTATGTGCGAACTGTTGATAAAGGTAAAATAGTATACGTTCGGATTCTTGCTTCAAAGAATAAAGTAGCACCCCTAAAACCTGTCACCATTCCACGGTTAGAGTTATGTGGAGCGTTATTAGGCACAAGGCTTTGCACTAAAGTATTACAGTCACTGACAAAACACGTAGAATGTTCTTTTGGACTGACTCTACGATTGTTCTAAATTGGCTTGAAACTTCACCAAATCAAGATGATTTGTTCGTGATAGAGTAGGTGAAATTCAGAACTTTAGCTATAATCATAGTTGGAAGTACCTACCATCAACACTCAATCCAGCTGATTTAGTTTCTCGTGGAGTACGTGCAGATAATATTAATGCATGTACCTTATGGTGGTCTGGACCTAACTTTCTTCACAAAACAAATATCAACTATCCTCACACGCTATCTCCAAGTACAAATGAAACACTTCCAGAATTATCATATATAACTGTCACTCAAACATACACTAAAGAATGTAATAATATTTCGAAACTCATTCATAAAATATCTAATCACAAAAAAATAATAAAAATAGTTGGTTATATACACAGGTTCATTCAGAATTGCAGAGAACCGAAAAATAAAAACACAGGGGTTTTATCTCTCTTAGAGCATCAAGTAGCAAATAATATTGTAATACGTACGTCACAATTAGAAATGTTTCCAGATGAATATCAATTAATGAAATCAGATCAACCTTTACCAAAGAAAAATAAATTAATTTCCCTTTCACCGTTTATCGATAGTGCAAATATTCTGCGCGTCGGTGGTCGCATAAGTTATTCAAATTACAGCTATGATGTAAAACACTCTATTCTCTTAGATAGTAAACATCACCTTTCAGCACCAGACAGCACAACGAATTACTACATGCTGGCCCAAATTTGTTACTCTCTCATGTGAGACAAGAATACTGGCCAGTGGGGGGGAGGAACCTCGCGAAGCGTACGGTGCATAACTGCGTACGTTGTTCTAGGTATAAACCGAAGCCTGTGCAGCCGATTATGGGTGATTTACCACGAGAGAGAGCACAGTTAGAGTTTCCTTTCCTACATACAGGAGTTGATTATGCCGGGCCAGTGTTGATACTTGATCGAAAAGGTAGAGGTGGCAGGGTTATAAAATCTTACATATGCGTTTTTGTATGTTTCGCTGTCAAGGCAGTACACCTTGAACTTGTCACGGACCTGACCAAGGATTGCTTTCTTGGCAGCCCTGTACCGGTTTATCAGCCGTCGAGGTAAACCGCAGACTATTTCATCAGACAATGCTACAACTTTTCTTGGAGCTTTTCTTTTCTTTGGAAAGTTTTATACACAGATTATGAAATTGAGATTTGGATATTGTCGTTTTAATGCTCATTTACACTGCATGAATATAATTTCTTCCTCTGAAAGCACTGAATGCAATCTACAAGAAGATCAAATATTAAAAAACATCTTCTTTAAATGTCCTGCTTTTAACATAAAACGTGTGTTGCTCTTAGATAGATAGTATTTTGAAGAAATATCAAAACATCCCGCCTCTCCTACAGAACCTTTCAGCTTGTCCTGATAATGTTATGCCTATCTTTGACTTTATTAACTCCACCCTTGGAGATATTTAAAAAATATAATATTTGAAGATTGAAAAGATCAATTTGAATCTGACAATTAATTATGGGCTACTAAAATGGAACATAAAAGTGTATATAAAACGGCTGAAGAATAATTATACTAAAATAAAGATAAAAGATTTGGCACTTGTACCTTTTAAATATTAAAATAGATAGAAGAAAACTGGGCAAAGACAATTTAATAATATTATTGGCAACTTCAGAATTGGCAGTTTGGACCAATTCCTTCGACTGTCCAACTGGACGAATATAACTACTACTATTAAGTAGGTGTCATTCCGTAATTATTGATAAGCTATAAGGATCGTCAATAAAACATTTAGAAATCGTAGAATGTAATAATCATTATCAACCGATTTTGATGAAAACTGTACACAGGGGAATACACGTCATTCCAAATAAAATTACGGAAAGTAAATAACTAATGCGTAGTAATAACAAAAAACAAGTTTACTTAGACTACATAATTATACAATCATACAACACAAATGACATCCCTTAATTTAATTTAGATGAAATTTAAAAAAATATGGATTTTATAATTGAAGTATTTGTGTGGTTAATAATTATCATCAAATCTTAAAAAAAAAGTTTTCACCATACCAAGTTTACACCCTTCAGTGATGAATTTTCATAAATTGAAGAGTATGCGTGCTAAATTTCAGGCCAATATACATTATATGTATAATTATAAGACAATAGTTATACATAAATTCATTTTATCTAACAAACTTTGAACCCCTATTTATACAACCTTTGCTGATACATTTTAAATAAAAGTCTAAGTACGTACAAGGTGTACCTTGAATCATCCTTTATAGGTTATAAGTGACAGGTGCAAACTTACAAAATACTAAGTAATTAGTATGGATTCTATAAACACACGAAAAAAATTGTGTGTACACAAAGTGAAATGTCTATGGAGTACACACAGATTTTTGTATATTCTATTTGATGCTTAAAATTAATCGGGCACGAGAGATAAAAGCGATATAAGAATAGGAAACCAACCCGTAACCTTAATATTTATTACCCGCAGTAGATTGGGTGTACTGGATGCCAATTTACTACTTACCTATTTATGATAAAGTTTGTTTACTCAAAATAATCAGGTTTTGCGGTCTCCAGATAATTTATAAACAGATTTTAGTTAATGTAAAATAATGAGTAAATAAAAATGAATAAAAGGCTCAGTTGAAGCCAGAGGCAGGACTCCGGTGGAAGTAAAAACTAAAAAATGTATAACATATTATTAATATGTTTGCTCGTGAGCTGTGCATCAGGTACGTTTCCTTTATTAGTAGCTTTTCACTTTGATTTGTACAAAAAAAATTGTGCGCGCCAGCTCCGACGTCCAACTAGACTTTACTCTTTAAGAACTATTGTCTTAGAATATAAGTAATAATAATAACAATAATAATAATACAATTTTGCTCCTCGTCTAAATCACGTACCGGGCTACCTATATATATGAAAATAGTTTCTTAAGGAATAAACTCGAATTATAACCTTTTTAGAGAAGATGTGACTGAAAATACCTGCACGCTAAGCCTAAATAAATATACACAGTACAGAGAGTTTCCATCGGCCGCCGTTACCACCGTGCCATTCAGGATATATCACAGCCTGGTTTGCTAGACATACACTGGCTAATCTAGTTATATAATGTATTTACGATTCTGATACTCGACGCTTACTGCCAGCGAAGGAAACAACCCTGAACCTTACACGCCTTCACTAACAAGTAGTTTTCAATTCTTATTTCTTTATCCAAAGCTACCTATTATGATGTCTATTGATTGGCTGCTATCTGAATATTAGCTTCAACTAGGGATCGCGCTCACAGCTCTGATCGCGGGTCGAGAGACAGTTCCCTATCTAAGCTTAACGTTGTCTTCAAACCTTAGATTATAAATTGATTAAAACATTTCGTTTTCCTATAGCATCCCGTGAACCTATATTTAGGGAAGATTACAAGTTCTATGAGGATGTCAATGGATGGATCAAGATGCACAAAGTTCCTGCCAACTGGCACGATGGAAGACTGCGCTGTCTTGCTGAAGGTAACTAATATTATTATTTTGTAGTAGTATGTAATATTCTAACCGTTATAAGGGATAAATACATTTTGGCCGAAATGATCTTATCGCATAATTGAAATCGACGTAGCGAAACCTAATTAATCCATATTATATCTTTATAACTTACTTTTACTATAATAATTATGAAAAGGTAAAATTTGTGATGTACTACAGTCTCTCCAGCGGTGCCAAGTAGACTACCGGTATATCGAAGTGATGAAGTGTTTGTATGAAAACGCCACTATGTCAGTTCGACTGCAGGACCAGAACTCGAAACCTATCCTGTTGCGGCGGGGAGTCAGACAAGGAGATGTTATCTCTACTAAACTGTTCACCGCTGCACTGGAAGATGTTTTCAAGGTTCTGGACTGGGAAGGACTAGGCATCAACATAAACGGCGAGTACATCACCCACCTTCGGTTTGCCGACGACATAGTAGTCTTGGCTGAGACCATGGAGGACCTCCGTGCGATGCTCGATGACCTCAGTAAAGCCTCTGAACGAGTTGGTCTTAGAATGAACATGGACAAGACGAAGATTATGTCGAATGTCCATGTAGCGCCAACTCCCGTGAAGATCAGAGACTATACGCTTGAAATTGTTGAAGAATATGTTTACCTGGGATACACAATCCAGTTAGGTAGATCCAATTTCGAGAAAGAGGTCAATCGTCGAATCCAACTCGGCTGGGCAGCGTTCGGGAAGCTACGTAACATATTCTCGTCCAAGATACCGCAGTGTCTCAAGACGAAAGTCTTTGACCAGTGTATGTTGCCAGTGATTACATATGGAGCTGAGACGTGGTCGCTAACTATGGGCCTCATAAGAAAGCTCAAAGTCACTCAAAGGGCAATGGAGAGGGCTATGCTCGGAGTTTCTCTTCGTGATCGAATCAGAAATGAGGAGATCCGCAGGAGAACCAAAGTCACCGACATAGCCCGAAGAATAGCTATACTTAAGTGGCAGTGGGCTGGCCACGTAGCTCGTAGAACAGATGGCCGATTGGGTCAAAGAGTTCTCGAGTGGCGGCCACGTACCGGAAGATGCAGTGTGGGCAGACCCGCCACAAGGTGGACCGACGACCTGGTAAAGGTTGCGGAAAGCCGCTGGATGCGGGCAGCACAGGACCGGTCGTTGTGGCGATCTTTGGGAGAGGCCTATGTCCAGCAGTGAACGTCTTTCGGCTGAAATGATGATGATGATGATGAAAATTTGTGAGTATATTTTTGATTATAATCTGAAGAACTATTATTGATCTGACTCAAAAAATTCTTTCACATTCTTTTTTTATTGTTGTAGGTTTAGCGTTGTGGTCACAATCTCACCTGGTGTTAAGTGACGATGTGGCCCAAGACGGTAACACGTTAAGACTAGTGAAAGACTGGCTCTCAAGTTCTGACATGTAGGAAGCTACGTTATCCCTGATTACTATAGGCTATGTTTTTATTTTCATAAAGTTTTATATTGCAATTAACGCGCACGATGTCGCGAGCTGTTGCTTGTTACTTATAAAAGTTAAAGCTGTGTATATCCCCATCAGGCGCTACGTTAGCGTCGCCCAGCAACTCGAATATGCGAAACATCATGGTATCCCTGATAATAGCAGAGAGCACTGATCCCGGTCGTGGCATCTACTCCGGGATACACTCAACATTCTCCAATGGATCTTACTCAACTATAGAAGGTAGTTTTAATAAGATTTTTTCAGCCTTTTTTACTTTAGTAGAAATATCTGATTTAAAACATGAAGCAGCAGACAGCAGCACGAACACTACAGCCATAAGATATAAATGGGTGAGATGGTTATACTTCCACAGCTGAACCTTACACAAGTTCTTCCTCTTTTAGCATAGATTCAACTAGCTTTATAAAGTCAGTTACCTCTAATCTACATAATTACTACATAATTACTACATTTACAATAAACTATATGGTTTAATTCCTTTAAAACATTATGGGGCGTCGTGTTTGTAAAATATCTAAATAAGAAAATGTAGAAATTACCTAACCGTTACGAATTGATATATTTATGCAGGATATTAATGTTGACTATTGAAATATTGCCTTAGGTGTACCTCTATCTCGGCCTTACCAGTTAGTTGGGCGATGGGTCAGCCGGACCACGTGTACACGGAGAACTGCGTCGTCTTCCACATGAACGGTACCTTGGAGGACGTACAGTGCGCTGATGCGTTTCAATATATCTGTTACAAGAAGTTCGAAGCATTAACAATAAACAGATGCAATACTGTTGATAACGGTAAGTGACGATAGTAAAAAAATAGTTATACTTTATGAACCCGATCGAGTTACCGGCTTTTTTCAATGACTGTAATGTATTCCGAACCTGTCGTAGTGTTTTATAAGTGCCTTCTCGGCCCTGATTGAATGAAGAGTTTTTGATTTTACCTCCATTTTTTCTGGATTATTTTATATCTTAAATATCTGCCTGTTAATTTTCTACCACTAAATAACTATTCTTCTCGGCAGCATATTTACTACGGTCACGTTGTAAAATACCTGCGGTAAATTATTAATTTTCTTACTATAAATAAGTAACAATTGAATCTTCTAAAATTAATCAAAACAACATTAATTATATTCATTAATACTCTGACTTGGCTATATGAGCGGTAATACCTTCGCCTCTGTCATTTAAATAGTGGGAAATAAAAATTTTCTTTTTCGTCTATATCTGTCGTTGTCTGGTTCAAGTCCAATTGAGTTACTGATTAAACATCCTGAACCTGCACGGGGATTAATTTTACAAAACCTCTCATAGTTTTTTTCGCGTGGACTTTTTTTGTCGTAACATGGCGATCATGTGATTTGCCGACCCGTAGAACCGCTGAAGTATTTCCACGTAATCAACGCTGCCGGTGAATAAAACCCCGATAATCCGGTGTTTTTTGTAGTCATTACATTTTCTTCACACTCCACTGCACTGTCACTCCAAAGCTGTCCGAAGGAAACTGATTGTACGGCGCGCTGTGGTAGCTCTGGTCGCTCAGTTCTCATCCCCTTACCGCTGCGTCAGCATACAGCTAAGGACTTCCTCGTGTTAATTTAATCTAACTTTTTCATAATGCTTTCGGCCACTGATACACCATATAGGATTTAACCACAGTACTACATCTTGAACCTTTCTTTCTTCTTTTACATAGTCGCCAGCCTTAACAGCCCACGTTCTGAGATTTTATTTAAATTTAACCTTTTCTTGTAACAAGTAAGTGCTCCTAATAAGTTAGCTGAGTTGTTACGGCGTACATAATATGCACGACGAAGGAGCACTCGCACAGCAACGTGCCCTCCTACACCACCTTCTCGGACGTCTTAGCGAAAACACGTATATTGTAATAGTTCACATTAAAGATTACCGTTTGTACCATATTTGGCTATATGACTCTATATCATAATAAACCAGCCCTACTGGTATATACTTAATTTACTAGTCGGAGGTGACGCGCAATGAAACTCGCATATTCGAGACTGACAAAATAATTTATTCTCTTACCCTCATTTACTCGCATACCCACAAGAATACATATATACCATTCTTCCCCCCTGTTTACAAAATAATAATTACAACACAAAATTAAAATAAACTTAAATTAATACTTAAAAAAACCTAATTATAGATAGTATATCAGTAATTACTGTAACTTAATCAAACTAATTATTTCTAAACATAAACATAATTTAAGCACCAACATAAAAAAAAAAATAGTAATCCGGTTCCACTTCAATTTTTTTTATATTTATATAAACCAAGAAAGTAATCATTTTTTTTAGTTTTCTTAATATAAGGGACTGAGCGTTTAACTACGTTCGGAACTGTATCTAACAACCGGTTTACGAGACCTTTTAGGGCGGTTATTTAATGAAGGCCACGTAACTAATTGCGAGTTTTGTGGTTTACGTGTCGCTAGTGGCGTTTCATTATTGTTCTTTTCGTTGCAATCGCGATGCTGCTGCGATGATAATATAGATGGCGGGGTAATGTAGTTCGAGATGTTGTGGCCACTAAATTCGCTGTTATCTAAAATAAAAGTTTCATCACATTGAATCTGATCAATGTGTTTCTTACAAATGCTACCATCATAATCTACTAAATATGATACTGGGCCTATACGATCTTTAATAATAGCCTTTTCCCATGTGCTTTTATTATTTTTAAAGATTTTTATAAACACTTTATCTCCTATGGCGAAATTTCTATTTGAACCGTTTTTATATTTTATCTGAGATCTTTGTTTCTGTTTTACTATGTCATCAACCCTGGGTCGTAATAGATCTAACGAGGTCCGAACATCTCGCCCTATTAATAAATTAACAGGTGTTTTACCAGTAACAGTATGTGGTGTAGATCTATAAGCCTGCAAAAACATTTGTAAAGTCTCATCTAAATCATTTTTTTCATTTTCCGCCTTCTTTAAACAATTTTTTATTAATTTAACCGCATTTTCGGCTGCTCCATTGCTACTAGGTTTATATGGCGTAACTGCAATATGATTAATACCAAACATTTTTAAATAATTTTTAAATTCGTACCCATTAAACGGGGGACCATTGTCAGATACAAGCTCTCTAGGAAAACCAAACTGTGCAAATAATTGGCGTAATTTACTGATTGTAGATTTGGCTGATGTGCTCTGTACTCGAAACGCTTCTATCCACTTTGAATGCGCATCTGTCACTACGAAGTAGTAAATACTGTTACCACGCAATGAAAAAAAATCAACATGTAAGCGGTACCACGGTTCTTGTGGCCATACCCACGGGTGTATAGACGCCGATGGCGGCGCGGGTCGCTCCCACGCACACGTCTCGCATGCTCGACATACACGTTCGATATCTGCGTCTATACCTGGCCAATACACGTAATTACGTGCTAAGTTCTTGCACTTGACTATACCCTGATGTGTTCCGTGTATTTGTTTCAAAATAATCTTTTGTAGTGAAAGCGGCACCACTACGCGATGTCCAAATAAAATACAGCCCTGTTCAATACTTAAACTATGTTTTATAACATGATAAGGTTTTAATTCTTTCGAACTACAATACTGCCAATTAGTCTTTATATGTTTTATTACCTCTTGCAATAGCGTATCTGAAGACGTATGTTTAGCTATATCTTTGTAATTTACCGGAGCCGCTTCCTGTAGAAAGTTCAAAAATGAATCGACGCGACTACTTTCTGTTACTTCTGTCGCTGGGATCCGAGATAAACTGTCGGCTACACAGTTATGTTCGCTACTAATACATTTGATTTTGTAATTGTACGCTCCTAATATTATTGCCCATCTCTGGAGGCGATTTGCAGCCATCAGGGGGACGCCTTTTTTCTCATTAAATATTGAAGCAAGTGGCTTACAGTCGGTAATTAACGTGAATTGTCCTCCGTAAATATAATCGTGAAACTTGGTTACACCGAAAATTATTGCTAATCCTTCCCTACAAATTTGTGCGTAATTCTTTTCAGCTGTCGTTAATGTGCGTGATACATGTAATACCGGGCGCTCGATACCGTCGGGCGCGCGCTGCGTAAGCACAGCCGCCACTCCGTACGGCGACGCGTCGCAACTTACGGAACACGGCAACGCGATATTGAAATGCGCTAAGACCGGAGCATTCATTAATTTTTTTTTTATATTGTTAAAAGCTATTTCACATTTATTCGACCATTTGAATTCGTTTCCGCTTTTTAAAAGATCATATAAGGGATTTAAAACGCTACTCATATCACGCACAAATTTACCGTAGTAATTAACTAAACCTAGAAAAGCCTTCAATTCCTTTGTATTTTTTGGCACCATCGTACTATTAATAGCATCTACCTTCTGAATCTCCGTATGTAACCCATTTTTGTCTATAACATAACCTAAATAAGAAATTGACTTTTGAAAAAAACTACATTTCCCTGGCGCTACCTTTAGTCCGCTATCGGCCAAAATATGAAATACCCTCAATAACCTCTCCCAATGATCTGTAAATTCCTCAGTTCCGGTAATAATCAAGTCATCTAAATAACAAGTAACATATGGTATACGAAATAATTTTTCCATCAATCTTTGGAATTTATTAGGGGCACATTTGATTCCAAAAGGTAATCGATTAAAACAAAACATTCCTTGATGTGTTACAATAGTACATAGTTTCCTAGACGGCTCATCTAATAAACATTGTAAATAAGCTTGACTTAAATCTATTTTACTAAAGAATTTACCACCTTGTAGTGATGCAAAAATGTCCTCAATCCTTGGAAGGGGATATTTATCATCGACCAGAACAGGGTTTAGTGTGGTTTTAAAATCTCCACACAGGCGAACCTCACCATTTTTTTTAATGACGGGCACTACGGGTGTCCCCCACTCACTCCATTCAACAGGCGAAATAATACCTTCATGCTGCAACCGAGCTAACTCAGCATCAACAGCGGGGCGCAACGCGTGGGGTACCGGACGGGCGCGCCTCCACACCGGCGTGACGTTTTCTTGTAACTCTAATTTAATTTTTGATTTATTGAATGTACCTACACCCGTAGAAAATACTTCAGGAAACTGTATTAATAAATCTTTACATACCTTAATACTGCTTGTGCTATCCAATTTTACATTATGTATTGCTGGTAACTTCGGGTATTTTATTTTAAAAGCCTTTATCCAATTACGGCCAAATAATGATGGACTAAATTTATTGTCAATAACGATAAGCGACAATTCCTTTACCATTTGTCCATTTATTTCAACGCAACATGACATTTGACCCCTAGGTTTTTCTTTTTGCCCACTATACATTATTAGATTAGATGAACTATGTGTTAATTTAAAATCTGAAAACAATTTAAAATAAGTTTTATATGAGATAACGCTGACTGCCGCGCCGGTATCACCCTCCATCGTTAATTGAATATCGTTAATTTTAACATTTACCATCCAGCGGTCGTCGCTCGACTCGCTACCTTCTTCATCTAGTTGATATATCCGCTTACTACCCGATTCTAAATCGGTTGAACTAGATGAGCCGGCATCGTCGCCGGACTCGTCATTGACACGGTTTATTGTATTACGTTTGCGAAAACGACAAACTTTCGCGATGTGGCCTATACCACCACACACGTAACACTCGCTATTAATGAACGAACACTGATTTGCTTGATGGTACCCGCTGCACCTGTGGCACCGCGTAGATTCTCTTACGGCACCTCGACGCTCCCCGGCCCGCTCACCTCGGAACTGAGCGCGATTTCTTCCACGACGCTCGTATTGCGCTTGATGTCCGCTACCAGATGGAAACCATTGGCCTCTGCCTCTTGTTGATTTTACTGCAAATACCGTGTCTGCTACGCCAGCCTGACCGGCCGCCGCTGCCGGTTTTGAGTCTCGTACAGCCGCTTCCAGTGATCTCTCTCAGCGTCTTCTACCAGTAGCCTTTGGCGAATTTGTTCACTAAATAAGCCGAAAACGAATTGATCTCGTAGGTTTTCCTTTAGAATTTGACTATTTGCAAATTTACAGGCCTTACTTAATTTTTTTAACTGTACTAAATATTCCGATATTGATTGACCTTCTACTTGTTTACACGATCTAAACAGCATTCTCTCGGCAATTACAGAGCGCCTTGGCGTTAAATGATTTTCTACTAATTCGACAATATCATCAAACACGATGGTGTCGGGCTTATCTGGATAGCATAAGTCAATAATTATATCCAATATTTCTGTACCGACAACAGCCACTAAGTACCTTGATTGTTCTGTTGGCTTGATATTATTTAGTTGAAACCACGCCTTCAGTCTGCTTACATATGTCGACCATCTATCGACATTTGGTCGGAATTCTTTCACTACACTCATGTTCACCAGTATATCTGCACTTGTTGTCATTTTTAATTACTCACTTTAACCGAAGACCACGCGTTACGGTTCTAATTCGTCGCCAAATGGTATATACTTAATTTACTAGTCGGAGGTGACGCGCAATGAAACTCGCATATTCGAGACTGACAAAATAATTTATTCTCTTACCCTCATTTACTCGCATACCCACAAGAATACATATATACCACCTACAACTCCACAAAACCTGAGCATCGAAACAATGGTCCTTCGAGAGTCGAGCCATAATTGAGAATTTTCTCATCTCTTGCCTTATAGAAGGACTAGATTTAAGGAACATTTGTTAAACTAAATCAACCAAAGGATTATACAGTTTTTTTTTTAATAGACTTTCGTTCACATTACGTTAAGAACTTATAATATAAATTTATGTTACAAAAAACCAAGTATTTTATTTCCATACGCCCCGGGTTTAAATTGTAGCACTACGTACCTTTTGTGCTCCGAAAACATTCGTCTTATTATTTTTCACTTCATTATCATCGATTGAATTAATAAGGAATTATATTTGAAACTTCCTCTGTAGAGTACATGTGGGATGGGAGGACAGGACACTGCTAACAGTTACATCGATTTGGACAGACCTGGTCGCGGGCGTATATGATATGCACAGCTGAAGATGGCTACCTGGCCATAATCAATAATGAAGTAGAAGTTAAAGTATTAGAGGATTTGTTCAAGAAATATCCCAAGGACAGAATGTTTACAAAACACTATGATGTTGCCTATGTTGGAATCCGTGAATGGCCCGACGAGCGCTCCTGGTACACAGTTCATGGTGAGTTAGTATTACAACAGATTATATTTTATGCTGAAATTCATCGACAGGTACTTGAAAGATTTTCAAATTGGGAGTGCTAGCTGGTCAGGTGATTACTAGAATATACATTATATTAATTAAAGTGTAAGAACACAATCAGAGCTGCAGAGATTTAATATCTTAACTTTACCCTTCCGACACATTCTTGATAGTTTAATTTGATATAAATCATAATTGGTGTGGTGGTGGTCGTAGAGTGATATTGTATATGATTAATATATTTTTTTTGCTTCTTACCTTTTTCCTGCTTCTTATTTTATGGAAACGTGTGTTTATAGACAATTATGCCCATTTTAAGTGGATATAATATTTTTCTAATATTCATTTTCAGAGTGTTTTAACAAAATGGTGACTATATTGTGGCAACTTAAAATTAATGATTTCAGTTCATTTATAATTCACTTGATTTGTGTATAATAACTAAACTATATCATGCAAAATGCTACCAATATTACATAATATACAGTCAAATAACCTAACTTTAAGTATTAAAATAAAAACCACAACATAACAGATCAAGATTGCGCCTAAAACTCACTTCCCTTTTATTGATGTTGCAATAAATTTGTCGTTTTAGGCAAAAAAAAATTACTCCTAATAGATGACGTTTGTTGATATAACTTTGAATATTGTTACCCGCTGTTGTCAGTTTAAATTTTACTTTACGTAATTAATATGTATTGTCTAGTATATTTTTATGAAAAACGAGAGAATATTTACTATATTGAATAGTATTTTTAATAATGTATCGCTGAAGTTTAATTTGCCTTTATTTCTTTTTTTCTTTTAGTTTCAATGGTTAAATTAATTAAAATTAAATCGTTTTCTATTAAAATAATATTCAGTACCGTTAAATAAAAAACATTTTTTTACTCACACTGGTCAAAAATCAAAAAAAATGTAAAATTCTTAGTATAACAGGAAGTCTCCGTCAAAATTTGGTGATTGCGTGTGTTCAAAAATGCTGAAAAAAAAATTTTTTAATTTTAGTTCTTTTTAAAAAAATCGGTTATCAAACTGAGAATCAGAAAAAGTCATGCCTTTTACTCGTAATTATTAGGAAAAAATTGCCATGTGATAATTATTAACAATATATGTGATAATATTACTATTGTAAAATAATAAAAACCACAAAATAGGTTTTTTTTTAATCTTTAAAACTGCTTGACATAGAGAGCTGAAATTTTGTCAGATTTCTTTATTATTTGGTGTCTAAATGATCGCCTAAGTGCCGATAGAAAAGGCCGTAGGGGCATATTCCGCTTGCTTATCCGGCTCTGCCCAAATTGGCCAGAATTCCGGGACCATTTTGTAATGCTGTCCTAAATCCCGTCATGTTTCAATAACAAACGCCAATCACAGAATAGTATTTAAAGTAATTATAATTTTAAACATCCTGCCTGTACTTTTATCTAAAGAAATCCTTTTAAGTGTGGCATTTTTTCACTTAAAAAACTTTGTTTTTCTTTATCATTTTACTATGTCACTGTTCACTAAAATAGTCAGACTTCAAATGATAGTTTTATTATTTCAGGTCAAACCCTCGAACAGGCTGGATATAATAAGTGGCAAAAAGGACAACCAGATAATGTTATCTTGCAAGGTGAAAGCCAGAGTTGCGGTGCGATTTGGAGAACTGCTTTATTCGACGACGTCTGGTGTAATCAGCAATTCGCTTTTATTTGTGAAAAAGACCCTGAGACTTCTCCGCATAACTATTAGTCTCAATATATAATTTATCGCTTGATGGAGACAGAACAGGAACGCTCCTCAAGCGATACGCTTTAATTTTCTAAGCTGTAAGCGAATATTTATACTGGTCACCAAAATAATGCCAGCCGGTAAATGTCTCAACGCTGGGAATAGTACCTTCTTAAGAAAACACACGAGCGTAGAAATAATTAAAATAAGCGTTTTCCTAATGAACTTTTACGACAGCCGAGAATTTTACTGAGTAATATTTAATTAATGTATATACATTTCTCTAACGGTATTCCAATATAGATCACCTAAGTTGATACTGAATACGGGCCTGAAGTAAATCTTATATAAATATACTGGTTGTACCTGCGACTTCGTCCACGTGGTATATTTCGTGTAAGAAAAACAGCAACTAAAAACCTTACCTCACCTCACCCTCACCTGACAGTGTTTGGCCAGTCGGCTTTAAGAATATGCTAGTAATATATTTTTTATAGACAATAGACATAAGGGTTGAGTAGTTAATACAAAAATTTAAAGTTTTGCAAAATATTTTAGAAGAAACTAGGTTTATTAACTTTATTTTTATTTACCGTTAATATCTAGTGAATAATGACGCATTTTCTTATGTATGTTTAGTTCATCATCATCATCATTTCAGCCGAAAGACGTCCACTGCTGGACATAGGCCTCTCCCAATATGAGGAGGATTTTGCCATAATCGCCACGCTTGGCAGGCGGGTTGTTGATCGCAGTATGGTCGTGGATATATACTCGAAGGACGCTGCTGCCCGTTCTTCGGATAATCCTTTAGTCGCCTTTTACGACACCCACAGGCTGAGATGGGGTGATGCGATTCTAAGCCGACACACACACGGCACGTTCTTATGTATGTTTAGTTACAATGTATTACCTGTTACAGTTTTATTATAAGTAAAGATCATTATTGCATAAATGTTTTGTTATTTCCATTCTTTGTTTATTATGTTTTAATATACACAAATACAATTAAACAATGTGTATTTCTATACATTTGAACTTGAAACAATTTAAATCGTTTAATATACCGTATAGTCGAACTACATAAAATAGCTTCGACTAGTTCACTGTCGCAACTTCTTTTACCCATTTAATGTAGAAAATAGGTCTTAATAGGCGTTGAGCGCTGAACAGTAAGGAAGCTGCCATGGCCGGCTGATGCAAATTAAAAATACTTCTCCCAAGTAAATTTCTGAAAACGACGCTTAAAAAAAAATCCACAAAAAAGCTGTTTTTTGCATAAATTCAGTATTTTGTTAATTCTCTAATTTTATATAGTGTTTATATTCCTACACTCACACTAATTGTTAAACCAAAGCTCCTTAAATTATTTCGCTTCGTGGAGAAATTTTGACAACTATGGAAGTATTCCGCTAGTCGGACTGCTCCAAGTATAGAGAAATCACCAAAGACATTTCAAACAAAGAAACAAACTCTTGAACTTTAGTATAGATTTATGCGTTATTACAATTTTGTAAAAAAATAAGATTATCTGTTTGTTTAGTATATGTTTCATTATAAGTAACATAACCTTTGTATTATTGCATGTAGAGACTTTACACAAGTAATTATATATGTATTAATCGCACCAGGTTATATACTAGTATGAATAGGAAATCAAGTTTGTGAGAAAGACTGAGAGGCCACGAGGTATCGAACTGAGCGCTGGAAAAAACTGTGTATAGACATAAGGAAACGTAGCTTTATTAATTTTTATAATATGCAGGTAAGCGCATGACCTAAATTTCACATGATGGTAAGTGAGTATGAGGTCAACGATGGATCGCGCTTACTCAACAGATGTTGATTCACTCTTCGCTTAAACACTCCCAAGTATTATGTCTACATAATGGGAGTATTATGTCTACATCTATGTCGGGAGTGAATTACAACTCCATTGCTGTTCGCATTATAAATGAAGAAGCAAAATACTATGTGCGAATCGGGGGAATGTCCCGTGTATACGGGTGAAAGACATCTAATTGTCTAGTGCATTACATCACAATAAAAAAACCGATAATCCTACTAGCTTGTGATGTTACTATATATTTTTAATAAATTATAAAAAATATTATGAAATCAATATGTTAATAGATTTATTGAGAATCTTGAATTATTGAGGGTATTTTTCGCAGATAAAAGCGCATTCTTTGTTATACCAAAGGTCGTTGAATAAACCAGTTATAAAAATCGCCCCGCAATTTTGTGTTTCACCTTCTAAAACACTATTACTTGGCTGCTCGGCGGCCCACTTGTCATATCCGGCCTGTTCGGGGTCTCTCCTGAAAATATAAAATTGTATTTAAAGCATAGGCTATTTCAGTGTACAGTACAACTGAAAAAGAATCTGTGTCAATCTTTCTTGCTTTATCTGGTATGTTTTGAAACACGCTGTGGTAAACTACGCGCTCCGACTTAGTCCTGCAATCTATTTAATTATACATAGCTAAAAGGTGCAGCGATCACTTAACATCAGATCAACTAATATGATCTAATCTGAACCGAGATCTGATCAATCTGATATATTTGTGATCAAGCCAGTGGCCCGTTAACCTAAAGACAAACTAGCCTGTTGCCTAGAGATAACAAGTGTCGCGTGGACAATTAAATAGTTATAAATACTGGACAATATACCTTAAAAGGTTATGGAATGAAATACAAAATAGATTAATAAGTGTATTTCGAAGGCATTTGACAATGAGATATAAAAAACAAAGTACCTTATTTATAGTCTATTAATATTAATAAACTTTCACTAGTATAGTTACTCCACGTTTATGTATCTATCCGGACCAGGGCTGCTTGTGAAATCCGTCTTGAGATGGTAAAGTATATATGAATTTGGTAACAAGCATTAGATCAATCCGCTCCCGTTTCTATAGCTGCATCGCCAAGCCAGCATGAATGAAAGCGTCCGCCAGGACTTCCATTAATTTATAAACAATATTGGCTCTTGACTATTATGAATTAAAAGTTTCAACTCCTTCGAATACCGGTTACGATTCGAGAGGTCTCTTGTAATAACAAAATAAATTTCGTACAGACTCCAGATAGGTAAGTGTGAGTCCAAACAATAAATAGAAAAGTAATTATAAATAAACTTATACAAATCTAATTAAAGATTGTACGTTTTTTTTAGAGATCCATCTCCCTGCCGTAAGTCAGAATGAATAATCCGTCATTTCAATGATTTTTAGTATTGTTCTATATTTTAAATTTAAAAATTTCTTTCAGCCAATAAATTCTATGTTTGTATATCGTCTTCTTAATTTATAAATATGAACGTAAAAGAAGTTTGTATTACAATATTAAAATAATAAATGACCTAAAGATAAGATGCCTTCGGAAAGCAACCAAAAACACAATAAATGAAGTAATGAGGATTCAACTGAGTTAAAATAAACATATATAATTAACAGATAAAAGTAATTGATAAACAATCATTACACAAGTTATGGGTAATTAGTTTTTTTTGTCATAAAAGCGCGGCACATTGACTGTGCTGTCCCTGATGTTAAGACAGAACAATCCAAATACAACGGCGACCACCGAGAGATCGATATCCATTGGCGGTCGCCGCTGTCGTGTCGGCCTGCATAAATATCTCTTCACGTTACGATCGTCTTCATCTTTATCTTCCTAATTTGGCAACTAGTCCTCCTTATTGAAGACCATTACTGCCCTTTTCAAGTGAATATAGTGTCCTGTCTTATGATGATTTTTGTATCCTAACAAGATAGTGGCTCCCTTGTTAATTTTTTTGTCATCTCAGAATTAATAGTCATGTTCACTTGTGGATAATATAACCAAGCTTTATTATATAAAATGTCACCCGTATTACATACATAATATTGGGTCAAAACAACATAAATTTATGAATAAAAAACAAAAACCACTAAATGACAGTTTGAGATACCGCCAAAAACTCCGTATGTGTTAGTTATAATATACTCTCACCTTAGTTGGATGTCTAACTTTTCGTTAATATTCGTAAACGTAAATATCTCTTCATGTTACGCTTGAAGGATCCGATGTTATAAGGAGGGAACACATTGGCCGAGAGATAGTTCCACGGTTTCTGTTGTGGAAAGGAGAGGAGGGGATTAGATTGAACAGCTCTTCAGAACACTCATCATGACACAGACAATAGAATACGCTCAACGAGGCGATGTTCCTGCGAAACTGAAGCGATTCGATGTATTGGGTAAAGTCAGCATCATTACAACCAATGCGAACAGCCCGCCTTTGCCACTTGTCCAGAGCATCGAGGAGGTACTCTGTGGATCCATCCAAGGGTGCGAACAGTATTTCATATACGGCCTAACTTGTGCCTTGTAAACAAAGTACAGCTGACCAGGTGTGAAAAACCGATTCCGAGTCTCCGAAATGTAGTAGAGATGACACTCCCGATGGAATCCCAGGAGTTGAGGTCACTGCGAATATCCACACCTAGGATATTGAGGCCGTCACGTATTGCTACAAAATAGTTAAAGATTTGAAATATTAGGTCTTTACCTATGAAATTGCCGTTTTGTATGAAAAAATTTAAACGATCTTTTTTCATGTATTTTTATTTGTATTAATCGAAGTAATCACCCATGCAATCAATGCATTTTTGCCAGCGCAGTGGCAGTTTATTGATGCCCTTCTTAAAGAAATCAGCTGGACGGGAGGCAACAAATTCTTCAAAGGCATTTTGTACTGCCTCTCGGGTATTGAATTTTTTTCCCGCCAAGGAGTTATCCAAATTCTGGAAAAAGTAGTAGTCTGTAAGGCGCAAGGTCTGGTGAGTAGCGTGGATGACGGAGAACTTCCAACCCCAGTTCTTGCAACTTGGAGACCGTCTGTTGTGCAGTATGAGGTCGCGCGTTGTCGTGCAGGAGCAGCGGAGACGAGCGATTGACCAATGCTGGTTGGAGATGTGCCAGCTTCTCCATCATTGTGTTCAGTTCTTCGCAGTACACATCTGCAGTAATGCTCACCCCGTTTGTTAAGAAGCTGTGATGAATCACACCGGCGCTAGACCACCAAACAGTGACCATTACTTTTCTAGGGGTAGTTTTTGTTTAGGGCATTGTTTAGGTGCTGAACCAGGATCCAACCAACTTGCTGAGCGCTTGCGGTTATCAAACAGAATTCATTTTTCATCGCAGGTAACAATGCGGTTCAAAATACCTAATCTATTTCAGGCAGAAGTAGCTAAGAAATTTGGGATAAATTATTTACGATGGATTTCCGCAAAGTAATGCCTTCGTCAATCAAATTATTTTAATGTTTATTTCATTTAATAAATAAAATAGAAAATGTTTATGTTTTGTCGGGATTATACATATTCTGGTAACACTACGCGCACAATCACAAACTTATACTACCGCTACGCACACTAATAGCTTAACTCGGCTTCACCTGTTTGTACTACGCGCACTGTCTATCTTATTCTTTTGGGCCTGAGCCAGAAGTGAATTTTACCTTCGAGAAAAAAAAAACACAAACACTTTATTGAAATTGTATATTATAAAAATATATATATCAAAATCAGGATGTACATAATAGATTTACTGAGAAGCCTGAGGGTCCATTTCGCAAATAAAAGCTAATTGCGTTTCACAAAACACGTCGTCTAATAAACCATTTCTAAAAATCGCCCCGCAGTTCAGTATGTCTTTTACAGAATTATTATTTGGTTCACCGTTGCCCCACTTGGCATATCCGGCCTTTTGGAGGGTCTGACCTGAAATTGTAAAACTATCATTAGAGCTAACAGTACATAGCGGGATCTTTGCGCAGTAAACCTGAATACAATAAAACGTTTATAAGATGTAATTTCAGAAAGGAGTTATTCTCAGCTTGAGAATCCAAACGGGACGCATAACTCTTAAAAGCTACTTCTTCTCCTATGTTGAATGCTATAATGATATAAAAGTTTCTTCCTTGGCGTTTGCAAATCTATAACTACTCAAAATTTACTAATATGTATGAATGACTTCTCCTGTGAGGCTGGCATGGTCATCTATATTGTTCTGATTCAATACAGGCCTTATAGAAGATTATAAATAAGACGAAAATAATTATCTCTCATCACGTCACAAGGACAGTCAAAAATAATTGAGCATAACTAATCCGCAGTTAAACAATACATCGATGTTTTGAAAACGTCATCAGTATCAATATATATCAGTATCATTATCATCATATCATTGTGATTTATTTGTCAAATAATGTTTATACAATTTTATTTTTAATATAACTTATTACTTATTATTAAAATGAAGCGGTGATAGTTCCGTGGTTAGCATGCTTGAATACCACAATCATAATCAAATCCGATTTAAATCGGATGATGATGCAAAACATTATGATAATAACTACAACACGTTCGCCTTTCAAGCTACGATAGCACTAGCAAATTGAACATTTGAGAAGAACCTGTCGGTGTGTTCCAGTGGCCGCACTTGAGAGACAGCCCAATTTCTAGGCTTAGCCTGTCGTTATTCTAACTTCCAGTGAACTGTGTACAAAGAACGAACATCAGGCTCTTCACGGAATCCAACCGATGTTGCATTCATCGTGGAGGTTTGAAAATGTTAACTACTTAGGATAATGCGTGAACCAGTCCTTTAACTGTATGAGTTTTAACGCATGAGTTTTACTCTAATTTGAAAACTGCTAATTGTGATGTAATAATATTAACTGAAACGTGGCTTAAAGATAATTATTTGAAATTAACAAATCTTATTTTCTATCCTATTGTGTTGTGTACTACCGTCTCTCCCATTGGACAGGGATTTTTGAAGAACTTCTTTTTATAATATAATTAAGGCTTCCGAACATATGCAACATTTATGTATTGCAGACGATTTTAATATGCAACGACAGATTTATGTATCATGGCATTTATATATCACGGACGATTTTAATATGCAACATATTACCTGGCACAAGCATAGTAATACTAATCTCAGTCCTAGTTGTAATGATTCCGCAATAGGTTATCTATTTTTTGATTTCATGTCCCGCAATAATCTTGCGCAACATGGTTATGTTTTTAATCACAAACATATTGGATTTAGTGCTTTGTAATAATGTTATTAATTTTAATGAGTCTCCTGCTATTGTTGAACTGGTTCTCTGAAATAAGGAATGTGGACTCGTGGACTGTTGTCGACGAGAGGTTTCAAGTTTATCAAAGCATAATTTTCACTTGCTAGTTTTTTGCAAACTTTATCGATATGTTTATGTTGACTTATTTTATATTCTAGACCATATCCTAGAAACGTTAAATCTTTTTTGTATTATTAGAAGATTGGTTTGGGTTTGTTTTGTAATTTAGAATAACGCTTTTGTTGTTGTTCTGCAGTATACCATTAACTACAAGCAAATTTTTTGGATTTATGATAATATATTTAACTTTTGTTACTGCCACTTCTTTATTCTTATCTTTAATTCCATCATGAAAATTGTCTGCGAACTACGTTATCAATGCCCAATCTAACAAAAACTTGGTAAAACACTAATATAGAATACAAATAATAACGGTCCTAAAATTGATCCTTGAGGGATACCTGCCCTTGAAAATAACTTTTTCATATTTAAGCCGTTTACTTTAACTATTTGATTTCTGTTATTTAAGTATGTAGTCATTAAATGCAGTTGTTTACCCTCAAATCCATAATATTTCAATTTATGTACTAATATCGTGCTTTAAACAGTCAAATGCTTGCGATAGATCACATAAAATACTAAAGCATTCATTGTTGCCATCAAGAGCATCCAATACATAATAGATAACTTTACGTATAGCCTTTTCCGTAGACGTGCCCTTACGAAAACCATATTGAACATTTGCGAGAAAACTATGTGACTCGAAATGTTTTATTACACTTTAAATAATCTATAATTACACTTTCCAAAATCCTCGATAACACTGGAAGTTTTCTGTAACTTCCATTATTAGTAGTTTCGACTTTCTTAAAGATTTATATAATCTTTCCTGTTTTTAGTGTATCTGGATATATTCCATCTCGGATACAATTAATGAGGACTAGTCGTACTAACTGGTAAAGATCTTCATTCTTTAATATAAATTATTTTATTGTTTTGCTATCCATACCATATACATCCGTATATTTTTTACTAATCATTTTACATACTACAACTGGTCTAAGATTTTTACTAGATGTTTCACTGAAGTAAATAGCTTTGCTGCATTTTAAAGCTATGTAAATGATGTAACTCATACTACGCCGATTTGTCGTTTGACATTCTTTTTTATACTACAAAGGTGGCAAACAGGCTTACGGCCCTCCTGATGGTAAGCGGCTACCGTAGCCTATGAACGCCTGCAATACCATAGTTATCACAAGCGCTTTGCCGACCTTGAACCGCCGTACTCCAAGAATAGAATAGAATGCCTAGGCAATGTATGAAATATGAAACATTTACATATATATATATATTTATTTTTATACAAACAATACAAAGAGCTAAGGCTTCCGATTGTACAAAAACATCACGATCAAAACCACAACATTTTGATAAAGATTTTCTAGTATACGCTTGGCTAGTTAGCAATCGCGGTTTAAAAATCTGCTAAACCCATGGCAATGTTTTTCGGCAGTCACACATGTGGGCCAGTTCTATTTTAAGGCTTTGCATGTCGTTATTCTAACTTACCATGAACTGTGTACCAAGCGCGCTCGTGGGGCCATTCACGGATTCCAATCGTTACAACGTCCGCAAACTTTGCAAATATTTTGTTGTCGGGATATTTTGCGTACAACTCTTTTAATATATTAGCTTCTGCGTCACTGTTGATTACTGCAAGGTAACCACCTTCTGCTGAGCAAATCATATGGGCCCGTGACCAGGTCTCTCCGAATTGATGGAACTTGTAGCAGTGTCCTGTCCTTCCATCCCACTTGTACTCTGAGGAGGAAACAACATAATAAGGATTTAATGAGACAACAACGTCAAGCAAAATTGTCATGACGGTCAGAATAGTAGGATGTTGATGCGATTAACAAGTAGAGTATGCCTCACCATATATCAACAATTACTTTTAAACTCACTCGTATATAATAAGTAACATCATTCAGTAACAGTGAAGGAAAATGCTATGAGCAATGTTGTTTTAGTACACAATAGGAGTGAACATTCTCTCGCGAAGAAAATTTGCAGCTAGTATTATAAATAAAAATCACTCGAAACATTGTGAATGTTAAATGAATCAATAGTTACGTAGCAAAGAGGAATTGATTAACACTTACCGTTATCAACAGTATTGCATTTGTTCATTGTTAATGCTTCGAACTTCTTGTAACAGATATATTGAAACTCATCAACGCACTGTACGTCTTCCAAGGTCCCGTTCTTGTGAAAGACGACGCAGTTCTCCGTGTACACGTGGTCCGGCTGACCCGTCGCCCAACTAACTGGTAAGGCCGACATAGGTACACCTTTGAAGAATTATATTATGATCTTTAAGTATACATCAAATAAAATTTTTAGATTTTTTTATGTTTTATAGATGTTGAAATAACATTGTAAATACGAATTAACATTACTAAACAAATTCAACTAAAACTTCACAAATTATACCAAAAGCACATGAAGGTAATCAACCTTTTTGGTATGTGACGGGATTTGTGGTAAGGTTTATCTGCAGAAACACCACCACTAAACCTATTTTTGTCTCAAGGCAGTAGTGGTCGCGCTACTGTAAGTTGCTTCTTTTTCAAAAATGAAATCAGATAATAAAAACAAATGGTAAAAAAGGGACCAAGTTCGGTAGAAACGACTTTCGGGGTAGTCGTCACTGATAAAAGAACTAAGTTGGTAAGTAAAAACTTGCTAAGTTAGAAATCCTATATCAAAGAAAATAATCATTTGTTTTTTAAATGAGTTTAAGAACGTGCATTCCTACAGCTATAACTAAAGGAACACCTATGGAACTTGGCACACGTTAAATCTCAGCTCTTTTATCGGTGACAACGACTTCCCGAACGTCGTTTCTACTAAACTTGGCGCCTTTTTTCACATTTATGTTCTTTTTGGAATAACGTTACTTTTGCAAATCTGCACAGCGCCATCTATTAGTGAAAGGATAGAAACGCCATTTTAGTTACAATTCATTATTTTCGTATTATTTCTTTTAAAAACAGTTAACAATTAAGTTATGCATTCCGATATGAGCCAAGAAATGATAGCGATGCGTGTGTGAGTTAAAAACTGCTGAGTTACGTCTAGATAGTTGGGTGCTCATCCGGGCTGCATAACAAACCATCGATGATTGTTTTAGTATTTTAAGTTAGTCTCGTAAGAACTCTCAATTGTATCGGACAATAAATTAGCTTTTTAAAAAGCTTATTGAAGTATACCGAGTTTTGACTGGCGCAGCCGGTAGGATTCCGCGTGTAAAGTACATAGCGAACTTAAAATCAGTTTCGTGAACTGTGCAATACTGTGCCGTTTGCACTTGCGCGGAAAACTACGACGAACAAATAAATTTGTCAATTTCGGGAAAATTCTACAATAAAGACCCAGTCGAAGAACGAGGCCGCCTAGCTACAGTGGAAGGATGGGTTCGAGTGTACTGTGAGTAGACCCTTTCACGTCCATATCTAATCCCATTTATTTTTGCTGGCTAGACAAATCGTTATTTGATTTTCTTTATATATATTTTTATGTGTTATATCTAACACTTTATAGTTAAGTTATTATTATTTTTTTAATTTAATTTTTAAGAAAATATGGATCACATACGTGTAGTTCCGAAGGATTTATTGTGCCTTATACCTAAGTTTGATGGCGAGGAAGGCTTACTGAATTTGTTTATTAGAAAAGCACAATATATTTATAGGTCATTTTCTGAGACTAATAATGCAGTACAATCATTATATGTGTTTCATGCTATTACTAGTAGGCTAACAGGTAGAGCTGCGACTCTACTAAGCGAAAGAGAGGATATTAATACATGGGAGTCCTTGAGAATCCTTCTGATCCAACATTTTGGCGACCCGCGGTCCGAAGATTGTATTGCTATAGAATTAGAGCAGATGAAATTAAAACCCGGTGAATCGTACATTGATTTTTGTCACAGAATACAACGTATGCGTTGCACCTTATTTGCTAAAGTAAATTTATTAACAGATGAAGGCGTGAAGGCAGCGAAAATGATTGTGTATAATAATATGGCATTGAATGTGTTCTTATATAATTTACCGGAGGATTTGATTCGCATAGTAAGGCTCAAACAATGTACTATTTTAGAAAACGCATTAGCTATCGTGACGGAAGAAATAAACTTTATGAATCATTATAATGCAAAAAATAAAATAAAACAAAATCCAATCAGTCAAAATGTAAAACCCCAACAAAGTATTCAACCTATTAATCCGCCTAATCAAAGTTATAGCTTCGGAGTTCCACAACAAAGCCAACCAAATAAACTTATAGTACCAAATCAGAATTTTAAGTTTGGAATCCCATCTCAACCCCAACATGGATTTAAGTTCGGTATCCCGAACCAGCAAAATACCTATAGGCCGAATTTGGGCCCTCAAAATTATAGATTTGGTATTCCAAACGCACAACAACCACAGTTTAAATTTGGTATTCCCCAAGCGGGTCAGGCTTTCAGACCACCTATAAATAATTTCACAAGACCGCCAGTAGGGTTCGCCCAGCCTCAAAATAATTTCAAGTTCGGTATACCTAACCAGCATGTACAAAACCAAAGATCGAACTTTGATACGGATGTATCTATGCGTACCGCACGTCCTTTAAGGCAAAATGCGTTAGAGGCAACGTGTGAAAGTAACGATCAAATTTTCTATAATAATGAAGTAGAAATATCCCCAGATGACTACGATCCACATTATTCAGCATACGTAGAAAATAACTACACATATAATTCAGGTATACCCCAAATTCAATATGAGCCATATGTTGAGACTTCTGAAAATGATATTCAGAAGGCAACTTCATATGACACAGAAAATTTTCAGGCACAAGCCTCACATGTGCAACCGAGGTAATACATATTAATTGTGACACAATTTCGAAACTACCACATATAGAAATTCCCGAAATACAGGCCAAATTTATGTTAGATACAGGAAGCACACGATCCTTCATAAGTCCTGCAATAGCGAATAAATATTTCTCAAATTTTAAATGGTACGAACCTTTTGAAGTTATAAGCACACACGCCCGCAGTCAACATACGGAAGCTATTTACATACCACTTCTAAAAACTTTTAAAAGTTCAATTAGTCATAAATTTTACGTTTATGATGTCGATAGTAGATACGATGGTTTGATAGGTTCGGACCTTTTAAAACAACTTGATGCTTCCATCGATATGAAAAATCAATTATTGTACACACGAGACACATGTATACCAATTATATACAACCCACCACACGAAATAGTTTTAGAACCCAGGACAGAAACACGAGTTAAAATTCCTACTGATATGAGAAACGGAGATGCAATTATAAATTATGTGGATTTTGGACAAGGCGTTCGGACGCCAAGTGCTATTATAAAATGTATCGATTCATTTGCATACACTATCATGCAAAATACTTCTGAAGATAGGGTAACTATGACGTTCTCGGAACCCGTGAGAGTAACAAAGTATGAAAGCGACGAATGTGTTGTGAATGTAACATTGAATGAGTGCGAGATAGATGAACTATTAAAACAAAATTTAACAAAGCTACGCCTGGATCATACAAATGAAGAGGAGCGTGAATGTATCAAAAACTTATGCTATGAATACCGCGACATATTTCACTGTGAAAATATACCACTATCGTTTACAAATCGTGTTAAACACCAAATTAGAACAAAGAATGAAGACCCCATATTTATAAGACCTTATCGACACCCACCTGCTCAAAATGACGAAATACAAAGACAAGTCGATACACTTCTAAGCAATGACGTCATAACAGAATCACACTCTCCTTGGAGTGCGCCAGTACATTTAGTCCCGAAAAAACTGGATGCCTCAGGCGACAGGAAATTTAGGATGGTAATCGACTATAGACGCTTAAACGAAGTTACAATTGACGACAAGTACCCCTTGCCGAATATTTCTGATATATTTGACAAACTAGGTAAATCGATATATTTTAGCACAATAGACTTGGCAAGTGGGTACCACCAAATTGAAGTTGAAGAGCAGGATAGGCATAAAACAGCGTTTACTACGCAATCTGGCCATTTTGAATTTAAACGCTTACCCTTTGGACTTAAAACAGCCCCGGCTACCTTCCAAAGGGCAATGGATAGTGTATTAAGAGGTCTTCAAGGCGTGCACTGCCTGGTATATCTCGATGACATCATCATTTTTTCTACTAGTTTACAACAACATTTAGAGAAATTACGTATGGTCTTTGATCGGCTCAGAGAAACTAATTTGAAGGTAACATTGGATAAGTGTGAATTTTTCCGAAAAGAAGTATTGTATTTAGGTCACATAATAACCAAAGAGGGGTTGAAGCCAAACGACGAAAAAATCAAAGCAGTTTTAAATTTTCCTATTCCAAAAACGCCAACCCAAATTAAAAGCTTTTTAGGATTGGTGGGATATTATCGTAAATTTATAAAAGATTTTGCTAGAATAACACAACCACTAACAAATTGTCTAAAAAAGAGAAATAAAATTGAACTTACGGATCAATACGTTAGAGCCTTCGAACAATGCAAGGAACTGTTGGTAAATGCCCCCATTTTACAATTTCCGGATTTTTCTAAAACATTTATTCTTACGACAGACGCATCTAATTATGCGTTAGGGGCAGTACTGTCTCAAGGATCAATCGGCACAGACCAACCAATCGCATATGCCAGTAGAACCTTAAATGATGCAGAGATTAGATATAGCACTATTGAAAAGGAACTGTTGGCTATAGTATGGGCTGTCAAGTACTTCCGGCCTTATTTGTATGGCAGGAAATTTATAATATACACCGACCATAGACCTTTAAAGTGGTTAAATTCCATTAACGAGCCCGACAGTAAGCTTACCCGATGGAAATTACGTTTAGCTGAGTTCGATTATGATATAGTCTATAAAAGTGGCAAACAAAATTGCGTTGCAGATGCTTTATCCCGTATCAAACTAAATGCGTTAGGAAACAATGATAAAGATTCACTTAAAGTTAACATAGACGAAAACGAAAGGTTGCAAGAACATATAAATGAAGTAATAAGGGAAATTGAACGTTTGCAAAGAAAAGATGGTAGCTCGGAGACGAAGGAAAGAACTGAAAGCCCAATCGAAATATCGTCGGATTCGGAGAAAACACTATCTATACCCGATTTAGAACGACCTAGATCCCCGTTTTCTTTACCATCTCCAACCAGTAGCACAATCTCGACATCTGAAGTTCCCGAACAGTCACATACATTCACAGAACATTCTGCATACGAAACAGACACCATCGGTATTCCTATTTTAGATGAAGCAATAGACACGAAACAACACCAAATAATTATATACACTTGGTATAGAGATGAAATAGCTGTTAAAGATATATCTAGACCAAAACAAAAGGTACTAGAAGTTCACTTACCTTTAAACAGACCTGATTTAGTAAAACAATTTCTGAAAGAATATATTAAGCCTAAAGTTAAACATTTCATTTATTATGAACATGATACACATCGGAAGCAATTCGCGGATGCAACCATTACTTTATTCAAAAAGGATTCGGTTAAAATCTTTGAATGTAAGAGAAGGGTAGTTTATGTAGACGACGAAATTGAACAACGGGAGCTAGTATTAAAGTATCACATAGGAAAAACGTGCCACCGCGGTATAAAAGAGACATTGATGCATCTTAAACGTACATACTTTTGGAATAACATGGATGTAATTGTTGCAACTGTTATAAATGCCTGCGTAGCTTGTAAAACTATGAAATACGATCGGAAACCTATAAAACCGGAATTACAACTAACACAGACACAGAATCGGCCATTCCAAGAGATTTTTATTGACGTTTTCACTATAGAAGGAAATTTCTATTTGACTTTAATTGATGCATTCAGTAAACTTGGCCAAGCAATCGAGATCAATAGTAAAACCACACCGGAGATAATAAAAGCTCTAATTAAATATTTTTCAACATACGGTGTGCCACGGAAAATAAGCGCTGACTCTGGAACCGAGTTTAATAACATCCTTTTAAAAGAAACGTTAAGTTTTTACAAAATTAACTTACACATTGGAACTCCGCATAACCCAAATTCTATGGGACTCATAGAACGCTTTCATTCAACTCTTCTAGAAATATACCGCCTTGCAAAATATGAACGTAAATTTACGGATGCAGCGTCTGTTATGACATACGCGATTATGTCTTATAATCAGACAATACATTCAACAACAGGCCTTACACCTTTCGAGGTAGCTTTTGGCCATACCGACTTAACGAGCACATTTGATGTAGAATTTAATAAATATTATACTCAACATTTATTACAAGATCATAAAAAGCGTACGAAATATTTGTATGAATATTTAACAGACAAAGTGATAGGCAAAAAGGAAAATATTAAAGAAAAGCGTGGAGGTGAAAAGGAATTTAATATTAAGAAGGGAGATACGGTGTTTATGAAAGGTGCGAATGTAAGGAGAAGTAAGGATAAAGCACGTTACCTAAAAGCAGAGGTTATAGGGGATGTAGTTAGAAATGTAGTTCCAGTCAAGCTTCACGGTCGCGATACTAAAGCTCCTATTAAGGATATAAAACGCCCTTCGCAGGTACATCCTGTTCCTGATGCAGATAACCAGGAGCCCGGCCCTTCTACTTCAACCGGTTGATCGTAACCCGGGAATACTTCCCGTAAAGGAAGGCCAAGCTCTCATTAGTAGCGATAAGTGGTCTATAGTTAAGATTCTAGACTTAAGCTTAATTCATGAGGATTTAGAATTAAATTTAAACCGATATGCTAACTTAAATGCGCATGTATTACAGTACTTCGGGCGTAAACCATTAAGTCCAGATATTAATGACCTAAAAATACAAGCAGACCTTATCAAAAATATTACCATACAAAAATTGAACCAAATACTACCATTAAAGAGATATAAACGTGGAATTCTTAATCCTCTTGGCTCTTTTATTAAATTGGTAACAGGCAATTTAGACAATGATGACGCTGTTAAATTCGACATATTAATAAATGATGTAAAGTCAAATCAGAATGGACTAAATAAGAAAATGACGGTAGTCGCCGAAATGATGGAATCATTCGTAAGAAATTCGAATATTACTCAAAGCAATTTCCTCCAATTAGACAAAACTATTTGGGAAATAAGGAAACTGTTAAATGACACAAAGAACTGTCAAAATGGCGCTATAGTCTCTAATGTATATAACCTATTTTTACACAACTTTCAAACCCTTTACGTCAGATTGGATGAAATTGAAACAGCTATAGCTCTTAGTAAACTAGGATCACTACATCAATCAATTATTGATACTAATGAATTGTTATCATTGTTAAAAACTATAGAATTAAAGAATAGGCTTGCCTTCCCTGCCAAAGCAGAAAATATTCTAAAATTAGAGAAATGTATGGAGTTAAAAGTTTACGCAAAAGGAAATCAAATAACGTTTATTATAGATGTACCTCTCGTTGAAACTGATACGTTTACCTATTATAGACTTTTTCCCTTACCTATTACTAATCCTCTAAATCAGACTTCCTTTATATTACCAAAATATCCTTACCTCTTGATGAAAGGGTCAAAAACGGTGTCGCTTCTTGACCCCTGTCAAGAGATTGATGAACTACTATTCTTATGCGAAGAAAACCATTCATCTCTGCTAATCAAAGATGCCTGCGTGGTCAGTCTAATGAACTTCGCCGCCAATACCAGCCATTGTCAACCCATCGTGGTAGAGTTTAATGAAGTAAAAATTGAAAAGATACAAACTGACAGATGGATACTGTATACTAAATCTGTCTTGCTGCTCACTAAAAATTGTGACAATGAAATTACTCATTATCATATCCATGGAACTTATATAATTACTGCTGACGACAATTGCGAAGCTAAGATTAAAGAAGTTACCCTGAAAAGGCATCAAAAACATATAAATACATTGTCTCTGCTCTACCTATCATAAATCTTCCTGAAATACCTCTACAGCCAACAATGCCACTGCTCGACACAAAACCTGTGAATCTGGATGAACTGGATCTGGCTGACCTCCAACGCCTGTCTCATGTGTTAACCAAAAGTGTTAGTGTCACAAGTGTCAAAGAAAATCAAAGTGTTATAAGGTTTCAGAACATAAGCATCGGTACATTAGTTTTATATGTGTTTTTAGTTATAGTTATTATTATAATTTGTATGAAATATATGTGTCGGAATTATAAAACGTGTCGAAACTATCGGTCTGAGAAAAATTCGCCCAATAGTTTCGAAACTACGGGGAGAGGAGTTATGCATTCCGATATGAGCCAAGAAATGATAGCGATGCGTGTGTGAGTTAAAAACTGCTGAGTTACGTCTAGATAGTTGGGTGGTCATCCGGGCTGCATAACAAACCATCGATGATTGTTTTAGTATTTTAAGTTAGTCTCGTAAGAACTCTCAATTGTATCGGACAATAAATTAGCTTTTTAAAAAGCTTATTGAAGTATACCGAGTTTTGACTATTATACTTTTTTATTTTGATAAATTTTGATTTAATTATTATTACAGCGACGATATTCTAATGCCCATAAAAATCGGCAATCGGCATATAAATAAGCACAACGCTAGAGCGTCTAAGTTGGCACAACGCCATCTATCAGTGAGAGGACGGAAACTCCGTCTTATGAGTATTATTTCGTTTATAATTATAATTTTTTAAGGTTTACTTTTATGCTTACCTTTGTATCCTTTGTATATACTTAATGATCTAGTTTGTTGCCAAATTTCAAGTTTTTGCATCACCTAGAAATGGTCTAGGTTTTCGATGAATAAGTGAGTGAGTCAGTCAGTGAGTGATAAAAAATACTACTTTTCAGACCTTAACAACTCAAGAACTATAAAGAATTTGGGACTCCAGGCATTCAATGGAAGTTTATTAAACACAAAATTTCCAGTGTGTAGGTCGAACAGTTTTTGACTTATGAAGAGGTCAAAGGTAGCTCTAGATGGTTCGTGTAAATACACACATTCGCCAGTGTGTTGCGCTTTTCTTTTCCGAATATGGCTGACTCACTGCCGTGTGTCTAGATACTATATAGCATTAAATTAACTCAGAATAATTAGATTTTTCCACCAGAGTAACACTAGGCTGAAAGAAGAAACCAACACTACCTTCTATAGTCGAATAAGATCCATTGGAGAACGTCGAGTGTATCCCGGAGTAGATACCAATATTGGAATTACCACTCTTTTCTATCATCAGGGATGTCATGATGTTTTTCATACTGGAGTCGCTGGGCGACGCTAATGAAGCACCTGATGAGAATAATAACACAATCATAATAAATGATATGTACCTATTTATTTTATTTGAGTTTTATTTTTATGTTGAATGGTGCCTTTTGTAGTCTGAGATAAGTTTTTATAGAGTTTAGTTATTTAGTTCATGTCAACGTCACATATTTTCCTTTACCAAAAAATTCGAATGAAAACCATAATAAAATATTCATATTGTCTACAGCAACCAATTACATTTAAAATATCCTTCGATACAAAATGTTATTGAAGCAATGATGGCTCAGTGGTAGCATGTACGGACACCGCGACGATCGACGTGAGGTAGAATCCATGCAATGCGAATCCATGATAGAAATGAAATGAATATAGTCTATGTATTCTTTTTCGACAAAACTGTACTTAAACTTATCACGATTATATTACACGTTACTATAACAAAATATATTTGTTACCTTCAGCGAGACAACGCAGTCTAGCATCGTGCCAGTTGGCAGGAACGTTGTGCAGCTTGACCCAGCCATTGACTTCTTCATGGTACTTGTAATCTTTCCTAAATATATGTTCACTGGATGCTGTTATGAAACCAAAATGTTTGTGATCAATTTATGCGTTAATGTATGAGCACTATCTCATGTAATGTTAACTGAGGATGTAGCCGAATATGGTAACTCGCTCAGTCTAGAGGGGTGACTGGCTCTCACAACGCGACAAGACCTCTGGGCCCGAGCCCCAATTAAAGCTAATATTATAACATCGAACTTGAATTGAAAACATGTGTGAAATGCGAAAATTTGGATACGGTGTAGGATACGGCAACTTATCAATTACTGGATAGCGAATACTATATACAGTAATCAAGCGGTAAGTGTAAGTAGGCGGTAGGATATCTGTAACTGACTGTTTCGCTACCACCATGCACATTGTGATAAGCTCGTCAAAGTGAATATATTTTTGTTTGTCGCATTTCGGGATCAGCCAGTTGCAAAGAGACTTGTAGGCTTGTACTCTGCTTACCATCAGCCACTGTGCCGTCACTTTCCCGTACTACTTTAGCAAAATACGTAGGCATGATATATGTTTCACCTCAGCAGCTCAAACATGCCGCTTTTGCTGCGAGACAACAGTGAACAAAACGCGATTTTGATTCGAGCGTGGGTCTAAGTAGCTTTTCAATTTTTCAAACTTCAGTTCCACGAATTGACATTGTTTAGCTATAAATTTGTAAACCTTCGAATTTTACTGTGCTCTGTCTCTTTCACATGCCTATAAAAAAGCGAGTGAAAAAACAAAACTCTTCGAAATTCGATTTTGGAATTTTCTATGTCTCCTAAGTAATATGTGTTCTCACTGCTGAGGTGAAAAGTTATGTGTGCTACACGAGAGCAAAGTTTTTTACAGCTCCTGCTGTTAAGTCCCTCACTACGCTCAGGATTCTAACTTTAAATCACTCGCTACGCTCGTGAATCAATCATAGAATCCTTCGTTTGCTCGGGACTCAAAATCAGCTCTCGAAACAAAAAACAACTTTGCTCTCTTGTTGCACAAATAACTATTATAAGTTCAAATGCCATTGCCTTCTATTGTTATGTATTTTCGATAACCCTGATGTAGATTATTAATATTAAAAATTTACTTCAAGTATGTAAATTAATATGCTTCGAAAAAAACTAACATAATATGAAAGATCTATCTATCTATTTACACATACAATAAAACTTAAGTGTCTGTTTGTAATGTCAAAATAACACCTTTAGCTACTGCAATATCTTTTAAGAATTAATGGAAAAAACTTTTGTTGACAAATACTTATTTTCGAAGGATTTTATTGAATGCCTTTACTGTGTGTTTTTAGGTGAAAAGCCACGAAATATATATTAATTGAGCTTTATTATTTTATAATATTTATTATAAACATTATTATTGATCAAAAATATTTAATTGCTCCAAAATTCTTGTTAATTATTTAACTCGTCATGTTAGCATGTGTGGGTCAACATCTTACAATTAATTTTTAACAAGTTCCAAGTTCCATTTAGTTTTAGCTGAAATTTGGAATAGTTATATAACTTCAATGACAATGCAATAATATGATATCATTGAGCTGATCTGATGATGGACCCGGATGGTGGCCAATTCAAATCAAAATTGAAACAAATTAAAAAATTTAACACACCTGATACACAGCCCGCGAGCAAATATATTAAAAATATCTTATACATATTTTAGTAAAACATTTACTGGTCTCTATTTCCTAGCGATCACTGAATCTTGAATGAGTATTTTTAGTATAATTAATTTATATTAATATATATTTATAAGTTATCTGGAGACCGCGAAACAAAATTATCTTTAATAAACAAGCTTGTGTTTTTAGGGTCCCGTACCTAAAATGAAAAATCGATACCTTTAAATCATTTCTATATATCCCTGTGTCAAACCTCTCTTTCTCGAAAATAATTAAGGTATAAAGTTGTAATTAATATCGAATACAAGGGTGTATAGTTTCCTGTTTACGGATAGTAAGTACTCTATGGTCTATCTATGGACTCATACTGCTGTAAAAAAATAAGTTTCTGGATTAATACGATAAAGAGTTTTGGCTCTTTATACTAAAAATACCGCTCACTAGCCGAATATCAAAACGCATTGGAGACGTTCAGTCTTGAAATTTGGCACAGAAGAAAATCTTTTGGCATAACTTAAGGAATAAATCTGAAAATAATATATTACAAACGCCACCTGGAATTAATACACGTACAAAGTTTACTGTTAATTTAATACTCATGTACGGAAGTGAAAGCTGGGTGTGGCAGAAAAAACATGAAAATATAATAAATGCAGTAGAAATGAGAGTGCTAAGAAATGTGTTAGGAGTGAAATTAAGTGACAGGATAAGAAATAGTGTAGTAAGATTGAGAAAGGGATGCTTAAATGGTTTGGACATGTAGAGAGGATGAATGAAATAAGAATGACTAGTCAGATTTATAAGATGAGTGTGAATGGGAAATTTGGAAAAGGAAGGCCTAGACGAACCTTTCACGATCAAGTCGGATCGGATCAAGTCGGGACGTTCGAAAGAAAGGTCAGGTCAAAAGTACTCTAAGCCAACGAGCATGCATGAAAAATTGGTGAATGTTGAGGAAGCGTAAGATGTATGCCAGGATCGTAGCAAGTGGAAGTACGTGGTGTCTGCCTACCCCGTTGGGAAAGAGGCGTGATTTATGTATGTGTGTAGTACCTATGCGATCGCAATCAAAATAAAACTTTGCCGGTTAAACACGTGTCGGTGACGATGAAGAATACAAGGATAATATATAAACAGTATCTATTTACTTAAGATACGGAATCCTCAGGGTGTGTGTTTTACTCGCTACTTGCCCAATCTTTATTGGCAATATATGCAAGTAGTACACGTTCCGTCTCGTTCCGCTCGTCTTCTGTTTTACATGAAAATTCTTTTACCACGATTGTGAAACAACTGATTACAGGTACAAGTTACGTTTTCATTGGGCACAAATCATTTTTTATTTTACTGATGACTCTCCTATCCTATTGCCTTTAGACTTCAAATAATTTTCAAAAAAATGTGGGTATACCTCATAGAAACTTCACTTCTTGTGCGTGTACGCACTGATACACGTACTATTTTTTGCATTGGTATAAAGTAACATAAATGTATGTAATCCATCTGAATGTAAGCGTGACTGCAGGCTACAGCTATGTAAAACCAACTTTAAAAAGGAACGTAATCCTAACTGAGGCCAGTCAATAATAGACTGCTACTCTTGAGAACTGAGTTGTAGCACCTCGTATGCCAGTGCATGTTGCGAACCAAACCCTTCGGACTGGAAAAGTTGTGCCAGTTGTGCTGCAGCAGTTAAACTTTGCGCAGGTTCTACCCCTTTTAATACTACTATAATTGTAAGTATTCTCCTGAAAATATACTGTTACAAGGACTGGCTTCCTATACCTACACGTCATATCAAATAACTTACTATTTGGAAGTGAAGTGAAAAGTGGGGTATTGTATTGTGGATATTCATAACTACCCTACTAAACAAGCCGAGTAGAAGAATATAAAAAGCGTAGCGCACAAGGAGGGGAGCATTCTTACGTCAGCCGTGGAATAGTAACATTCTAGTATGAATTATGGATAGTGAAGACCTAAAGTTATTAAGTCAACTATACAATAAACACTGTTCCTGAGTGACGTCACGCTGCCCGTCTCGACTACGTTATACCTATATCGTTACAATACATATTGTTACGGTTTGAACATAAAGAAAATAGAAAAAAATCACCTTCCTTGAATTTTTCAAGGAGCGTCCGGAAAGATCGTGTTTTTATCATAGTGCAGTCGTGTGACGTATAGTCTTAGGTTCAACGACACACACATAGAAAGTCTTATCGCTAAAAGTTATAAATTCAAAAGCGAAGCGACAACAAGAAGCGAAATAAGAGAGAAACAAACAGTGTTATTCTGCAAGAGCCTACAAGGTTATTCTGGAAGAATATTCGGTGGACGATTTATGCGTTTGTTTTGTTCTGTTATTGTTTTTTTTATTTTAATTTGTATTAGCTGAGTACTAATAAATTACTTTTGAGTGTCACTACGGAATCTTATTACCCACGGACGTAACAATATATTAAACAACAAAGATGGCAAACAAGCATACGGCCAGTTTGACGCTAAGCATGCTAAGCCTATGGATGCTTGCAATACTATCTCCAAAGAAATTTATCTATGCCCTACCTCTCTAATCATAAAAAGACCTAACAAGTCAGCGATAGCATATGTCTATCTTCTAAGGATCGCCCATAATAATCATTTTAGGGCAGCACAATTAGCGCGTATACTCGACTGACAGCATTCTGTAGTCCACGCGAGCGGAGCCGTGAGCACAGATAGTATACATATAACCTGAAAAAACAGCAGTAACGTTATCTATTATACAATACCAAGTTGAAAGTTGAAAACTGATATGTAAGTAGTGATTGAACTTGGAACGGGTCACGTCCAAGATAATTATATGATCGGGTTTTTTTCACTGAGATGTCATTACAATCACATACGAAATACATATGTTGTGTGTAAATTGTATGTGTGTAAATGTATTGTATACTACAATATACATTGCATATACAGTATTGTGTCCGTTAATTCCCAAGGTGTTTTATTTACTGCCGCTCCCTACATTTTTAGTGGTTGTTCTAAAATATATCAAACCAAAAAAGCTTTTTTTGGTTAAACATTGATACCTAACAATTTTTACTTACACGATAAATATTTTAGTAAACCCTTAATATCATTTTGATTATTGAGATAAACAGGTATATACGTGACCTGGTATACAATCTTGCTTACAAATGTAATGGCTGTGTATCCGTGTTCTATGCGTTTGCTCATCGTTCAGCCGTTTGAATTAAAACTTTGCATAAAACATTTTTGGTGTTTAATGCACGTATGTTAATTTGTGACGCGCAAAATGCGTATTCTAAATGGAAAGGGAATGAATGAAACATCTAATATAAATTTATTTAGTTAACTTTTTGAATTGACGGGATGTAGGATAAGTATCGGACAAGTAGTGAGTAGAATTCGTGAACCTAAGTTTTCCGTACGGATTACATTACGTATTTCATAGGTAATATTTAAACCACAATAAGTAATTTAATGTTACAAAAGAATTCAAAAGTATGTAACATAACACATTAGAGTACTCTTAATTGACTGTATGGCACATGTCGTCTTACGATCGCTCGGGAAATAGCGGACGCTTTGTCGCGGCAGTGGAGTGGAATCTATGGATTTTTTTCCTTTTTTTGGTTAGTTTAGACAAAAATTTACAGATTACTATATACATATACGCATGTTTCCGCGGCAACAGTCCAAGCCGAGGTTGGACCACTTTGGCACCCTTGGGACTTGTTGTCTTGCTTTCGCGGCTGGGTGCTTTAAGCGCTGGCCTCCAAGCCAGGTGAAGCTGTAAAAGCCGTAAGGCTCCAGAGCCCCTAAGGCTAACAGTATGTTCAGTTGCAAAATAAAAGTGATGCAAGACATTTTCTTCTAGTTTTGTACTATTACGTTATGCTGCCAGATTTTTGCTTGTAATAATATTTGTGGTCAAAGTGTTAAAGAAATACCAGTTTGTTTATAATTTCTGTATAATTTATCTAATAAGTCAAGATCATAATTCTACAGTCATTACACTTCAGGAGTGGAATAAGAACAAACTTGTCCAGGTACAAGTCATAATCATCATTCATGATCATTCGAAATCATTAACTAGAATCGGCGTTCCTCAGGGATTGATTTAGGGACAGTTTTTGTTTCTCGTATATATTATATATGATCTAACGCTAATGGTTGAGGACAGTGCTGACATGGTTCGTTTTGCAGATGACACTCCACTTATATTCAAAGTGAAAAGAATAGATTCAGACGTTAGACAATTAAAACGTTAGTTAAAATTGCTGAAAGGGTTTCCTCTAAATAATTTACTACTAAATGCAAACAAAACCAAATATATGACATTTGCCTTGCCCAATGTTCGGCGTGTTGATAGTAGTATCAAGATAGAAGGGAATTTAGTAGACTTATTTGGTAATACTAACTTGATTCAAATCTACAATTAGGTCCGCATATTAGAACTTTAGCGAGAAGATTAAGTTATGCTGCATTCGCATTGCGTAAGATTCGCCAGTTAACAGATATTGCCACTGCTCTGTTAGTCTACTTCACTTCCATAGCATAATGTTTTACAGTATTTTGCTGTGGGGTTCAGCAGCTGAGATAGTCACCATATTCATATTACAAAATCTGGCTATTTGATCAATATACAACATGAGAACTCGCAAATTACTAGAGAGAACAAGTTTTAGGAATTTAATATCTTAACTTTGCCTTCCCAATAGATTCTTGATAATATAATGTATAATCATAAAAACATTGACAAGCTTGATTTTGCCAAAGACCAGCACTGTTTTAATACTAGAAATAGACATAAATTAGTCATCCGTGTTTTAGATTTAGTTAATAAATTTTTTTTTAGCTAACAGTGTTAGGTTCTATAATAAGATCCTGACACACATTACTGATTAGCCAGATAATGAGTTCAAGGACAATGTCAAGCAGGTTTTACTGTCAAAAGGTTGTTGTAGGGTGAATCTGGTGTGTATGCTAGTTATATCTGGAAGTGACTTCCTCTCTGTGCATCCACTAAATTATAAATTATTAACTGTAAAAATTATGTATACGGTTGAAAAAATAATTAAAAAAAAGATAACTCCGATCGAGTTTCTTGCCGGTTCTTCTCGATGAATTTTCCGAACCGGTAGTAGTGCTTGACATTCATAAGTTCCTTCCTAAGGCCCAAATTGAATAAATTATTTTTTGATTAATTGATAAATAGATAGTCACATCAATCGCTAAAAGGTATGTACACATCTTACAAAGTTCAAACGGGTGACCGATGCGCGAACACACAGAATTCGGACACACAGACATTACATTTTTAAACAAGATTGTATACCAGGCCACTTAGATATCTGTTTATCTATGTAAATATCCTTTAATATGGTATTAAAGATTTAATAAAAATATCTTTCATGTTAGTAAATATTGTTAGGTATCTTAAGGTTTCATTAACGCGTACAAAGTCGTGGGCGGTTGATAGTACATAAATAATTCTGTATTATTAGTAATAAGTAAAGACCTATAAAATAATGTTTTATTAAATAGTACACTGGCATCCAGTTCATTCGATATTCTATAATTACTGCAGCCCATCCATGAACAACCTCGTATAGAACTACTACATTTGTCCACATGATCACTTGTATTGTTAATCTTACGGCTCGTTTGCCGTGCGTGTTAATAGCCACTTCTTCCTTCTGATCGTCAGATAGCAGCGCGAGCACGTTTCCTTTAAGTCAGAAAAAGACATGCAATTAGTACTTTCGTTTGATTGCCGATCGAATCGAATCGCAGAACACATCATCATCAATACAATAAGCATTTTGTTTATAAATAGTATATTGCCTCTATCAATTTACATACAATAACAATAACAGAGCTACCATACCTATTTTAATAATAATTGGATGTTATTACCATTACTACCTAATTCGTGTTTCCTTGTAATTAATTTTAATTATGAAATAAACAAGATATGCGAAGTTAGAACAGAATTTACAATTTAATTTAATGACGGTTATCGTACAATTGACCTTCAAAGAGTTTGAAACCAAATAGTATTTTTTAATATTTTTATTAAAAAGCTTGTAAAATCAAACGGAATCATTTATTTTTGTCCGTAATTCAGTAACAAACATATATCAATACTAAAGATTACAAAGGTTGTATAGACCTTTTTCTAATAACTTCAGTAACGACAATTAATTTAAAATATGGTCCGTAAATTTTTAATTCTTTGTATCTTATTAATTCTTTATAACGCAAGCGCACTGGTGTGTTGTGGTGAGTGCAGATAGTTGGGTCAAGAACAATTGATCATTTATGTTAAAAATTTTCAATTAAAGTTCATTTTTCTCGAACCTTGTGGCTCCTGTTATCAATTCGTAAATCAATATGATCCCGTTCCAAAAAAGTTGGAAAGCACTGCTCTATAGATCTTGCCCCATGAGATAGAAAAGATTATATTTCTATATACATGTGTGGAATAAAAAATGCAAACGCACAGGCATACAATGTTGTCATAAAAATAATAACAATATATATTAAAACAAATAGGGGTAATGAGTAGAATCAGGGCTCTTTTTTCCAAAAATAAAAAGGAAGTGCTATTTACCACAGGGGTCGTCGAGTAATTCCCCCATGATTCTGGGTTTCACCGTCTATGACCATAGTTTTTGGTTCTCTATTTTCCCACTTCTCATATTCGATGGCTTCGAGGATCTGAACTGAAGTCATAAAAGATCTGACCACCTTGGTGCGAATTAAAACCAGTAAGTCAGAAATAATGGTTTCCAATTGTGGAAAATTGTCCATTTAGGATTGACGCTTAGCGTGTTATATATATTATTCGGATATATCGTCACTTAACATCAGGTAAGTTTGTTCGCGAACACTGAAATACTCGCTCACCTCTGATGGATACGCAGCCTAAAGCAATTCTTCATTCTATTTCTTTTTCTGTAGTTTCAAATGACACTAACCGACCATTAACGTATTCTATTTTTACTCCTTCTATAATAATATCTTGAGGACTTGCATTCGGTAGTATCTTGTTTTTCGTTAAATAGTTGTTTCATTTCAATTAGTACATTAGCATCCAGCATACTCGACATTCAGCGTTCCCCGTAACCCATCTATAACCAACTTTGAATAGAAGTATTACAGTCGTAGGGATAATAAGTTACAGAAGATTGATACTCTTAAGGACTGCGTCGGAACGGGCCGCGTGCCGTACGTATTGACAGCCACATCCTTCTGCTCGTCAGACAGCAGCGCGAGTAGATACTGCTGCTTTCAGGCAGAAAAATATATGGAAACTGCCTCTATCCATATAAATAAAATTACGATACACGAGGTTCGTACCTACTTTAATAAAATAACTTTACCTTTTTGCGGTTTTATGTTTTCCATCTATTTAATCAGGTCTCCTCATCATTAATTTTATTTATGTAATAAGCAAGGTATGTCAATTATAAGAAAATTAAAGGTTTAAATAAAGTTATCGTATTTTTGACCTTGTAATATATGTCTCTTGAATAACAGCCGGACAATACAAAAACAATTGTAATTATAACCAAATAGTAATCAGTTATTGTTGTCCCTAATTTAGTAATAAATATAAATCAATAACAATGTCTACAAAGATTGGTCAAAGGTTTTATAGAACTGATTGAAATAATTTCATTAAAAATAATCGACAAATGTTTAAACATCTATCGTTATACATTGCACTAATAGGCATGATGACTATAACAAAGAATCACTGAAATATTAAATTTAAATAATGAAATAAGTTAAAAACACCCAAAAAATCTATTTAAATTTATATTACAAGCGAAATGAACATACATCTTTTAAAATAAAACATCACCAATCAGAGCGAATAACGTCACTGCACCGTTTTTCAATTATTTTATGGTTTCAAACTATTAAACTGCCTAGTATTTTGTTATCACAACCAAAAATCCAAGAGATATTGGCAACTGATTAAAGATTTATTAAGCCAAGAGCTTTAATTTGTTTTAAATAGATTTACTGACATTGATAATGTTTCTTGAGTTAAACAAAAACTTTTGTTCAGGAGAATTTCTATTTATCTATACTTCCATATAGTACATATATGAATTATCTATATTAAAAAAATACAATTTTAAAATATTTATTTATTAGTTTGAGGTTATATTAACAAAATGTTTTAGGAGAAGGAGAAGAACTTGAGTAATATAAATAAACATTTGATAATGGGAACATAAATATCTCTTTTCCTGTGGGTTACGGGGCAGGCTATTTATTAACTTAAAGTCGAGAATGTGTTTATCATAACTCTTTATAATTTATATATTAAACGTATAAGGTAATTTTATAGTTTTATTTTTATTTTTTTATACTAGCAAACAAGTATACGGCCTTTATTCTTTATTGTACACACTATATGTAACATAAATATCATTTTGGGAGTTTTTGTTGTGTTTTTGGAGGAACGCCACTACTTATACTCTTTAGAATTCATTTTTAAAATACCTACATTATTGTTTGAACACTGCATTTTGACTATATACCACTATATACGGCAAGTATAAGGTCCTTACATATGAAATTAGCGTTTTGTCGTACTGACCACTTTAATCTGAAATATCTCTTTGGTTAAGAATTCCAAATTCAAATTTATAAATTCATTTAGCTGGTACATTTGAGTTTTGAAAACAGTCATTCATTTGTTTTTCCTCGTTAATTTTTTCTTTAGCGTCGCTTATTAGGTACCACACAATGGAAAACATGAAATATCGGTATATTTACGAGTACAATTTCTACCGTGGCAGGAGTGCTGCAGAAACAGCTCGAAGGATTAATGATGTGTACGGCGCTGGTGTCTCAAAAGAAAGCACGGTACGTTTTTGGTTTCAACGTTTTCGTTCTGGAAATTTCGACCTACAGAACCGACCCCGTGGGAGGGCCAGAGACCAAAGTGGAAAATGAAGAATTAAAGGCTATTGTGGAAGCGGTTCCATCACAAAACATTCAAAGATAGCTGCAGTCTTCGGGGTAAGTGATAAAAGTGTATTAATCCAATTGTGTGATGTGACCTGTTGTGTTACAGCAAATGGTGAACAGTCGGATTGTTTTTCTGTCACTTGTGGCGTTAAGCAAGAGTGTGTTTTGGCACCGACTTTATTTGCCCTGTACTTTGCTGTTGTTGTTCGTGTGGCCTTATGGGATTTACCCGAGGGTATTCGAATTAGATTCCGTATGGATGGAGGTCTATTTAATTTAGCGAGGCTTAAAGCAAAAACTAAAAGCTCTGCTGCCACTATAACGGAGATTATGTATGCTGACGACTTATGCTTTGTAGCGGATTCTCCGTTTGGTCTTCAAAGTCTGATGACTAGAATTGACGACGCATGTACTAAATTCAGCCTTAAAATAAACGTCAAGAAAACTGAAGTGATGAGAGTAGGAGTATGTGACACTATGCCATTTAGTGTATGCCTTAGAGAAAACACTCTTGGTTATCAAGTGGACAAGTTTAAATATCTTGGCAGTAATATAACTTCTAAGTGTGACCTTGAAGCGGAAATAAATAGCAGGATCGGTGCTGCCGCTGCTGCTTTCGGCAAGTTACGTTCCAAAGTGTTTCGGTCACATGACAATAAGCTTACCACTAAAGTGAAGGTGTATATGGCTGTAGTGCTGCCAAATCTTCTATATTCATCTGAGACATGGGTTCTGTACCAAAAACATATAAAAGCACTCGACAGGTTCCATATAAAGTACTTACGAGACATAATGAACATTCGTTGGTCGAACCGGGTTTGGAACACGAATGTTCTACGACGAGCAAATGTCGCAGGTGTTGAGGTGTCGAAGCCTATCTCATGAGGCGCCAGTTACGTTAGAGTGGACACGTGTCGAAGATGTCAAAGGACAGGATGGCGAAGCGTATCTTCTTTTCCGAACTCGAAATTGGCAAGCGCAAACCAGGAGGGCCATACCTAAGGTACAAGTATGTTCTGAAAAGACACATGAAAAAAAGTAAAATTGAGCCGTCTAGTTGGGAAGAAAAAGCAGCCAAAAGATCTGAATGGAGGCGTGAAGAGGAGCGAATGAGAGGACTTTGAGTCAGAACGCTGTGCTGATTTAGATATTAAGCGGGACGCTAAAAAGGCCAGGCCACCCTCGACTATACCATACAATTTTATGAATGGTGTGCTGACGTGCCCAATATGTGACAGTACATTTTCCACCAAAATCGGGTACTTCAGTCACGTAAGAGCTCACCGTAGACGGGCTGAACAACAAAGCCCTTCATTATCGTGCTGATTAGACACCCTCGAAAAGCCAATAAACAGAGACTGTGGCCGAAATCGGCTAAGAAGGTCATCATCAACATCATCAATCCACTTGAAGCAAATAGGGAAAGTAAAAAAACTTGAACAATGGGTACCTCATGAATTGAATGAATCGAATTTGCAAACATGCGTCGACTGCTGTGTTACTTTGCTCAACCGACAAAATGATGAAGGGATTTTAAATCGAATCATTACTTGTGATGAAAAGTGGATACTGTACGATAATCGGAAGCGCTCGTCGCAATGGTTGAACCCTGGAGATCCAGCCAAACCCTGCCCTAAACGAAAATTGACTCAGAAAAATTTAGTTGTGAGTGTTTGGTGGACTAGCGCCGGTTTCGTCACTACAGCTTTCTAAATTCTGGCCAAACGCTTACGGCAGATATCTATTTGCAACTGCAAACCATGAAGGACGAACTAGCTGCTAAACAACCGAGATTAGTCAATCGCTCTAGGCCATTGCTGCTTCACGACAACGCAAGACCACACACTGCACAACAAATAACCACTAAGTTAGATGAGCTACAATTGGAATGTCTAGGACATCCACTGTACTCCCCGGATCTTGCTCAAACAGATTACCATTTTTTCCGGAATTTGGACAACTTCTTACAAGAAAAAAAATTCAAATCGCTGTAGTCCAAACCGCCTTCAAAGAGTTTATTGATTCTCGCTGCCATGTTTTTTTATCAAAGGGATCAATGAACTACCTATGAGATGGCAAAAGTGCATAGATAACAACGGTGCATACTTTGATTAGTTAAGTATATTTACAAAAAAAAATTGACTTTATATTCCTCCCGTACAAAACGCCAATTTCATATGTAAGAACCTAATATATTAGGTCTTTACCTATGAAATTGCCGTTTTGTATGAAAAAATTTAAACAATGTTTTTCATGTATTTTTTATTTGTATTAATCGAAGTAATCACCCATGCAATCAATGCATCTTTGCCAGCGCAGTGACAGTTTATTGATGCCCTTCTTAAAGAAATCAGGACGGGAGGCAACAAATTCTTCAAAGGCATTTTGTACTGCCTCTCGGGTATTGAATTTTTTTCCCGCCAAGGAGGTATCCAAATTCTGGAAAAAGTAGTAGTCTGTAGGCGCAAGGACTGGTGAGTAGGGCGGATGACGGAGAACTTCCAACCCCAGTTCGTGCAACTTGGAGACCGTCTGTTTTGCAGTTTGAGGTCGTGCAGGAGCAGTGGAGACGAGCGATTGACCAATGCTGGTTGGAGATGTGCCAGCTTCTCCATCATTGTGTTCAGTTCTTCACAGTACACATCTGCAGTAATGCTCACCCCGTTTGTTAAGAAGCTGTGATGAATCACACCGGCGCTTTTCTAGGGGTAAGTTTTCGTTTAGGGCATTGTTTAGGTGCTGAACCAGAATTCAACCAACTTGCTGAGCGCTTGCGGTTATCAAACAGAATCGATTTTTCATCGCAGGTAAAACAATGCGGTTCAAAATTCCTTCATTTGTGTGTCTGTTGAGCAGTGCAAGGCACGTCTCGACGCGTACTTCGCGCTGGCGATCATTGAGTTCGTGGGCCACCCATTTGTCAAGCTTTTTTACCGTGCCAATTTGACGCAAATGGACCAATATTGTTTTGACGCTAACGTCGAAAGCTGCTGCTAATTCAGCCGTAGATTGTGTATCATCAGCTTTCACAATCGCCTTTAATTCGTCATTGTCGACCAAAGTCTTCGGACGACCGCGAGGTTCATTTTTCAGGTCGAAATTCCCAGAACGGAAGCGAGCAAACCAATAACAGGTAGTGCGTTGGTTTGTAGTGTTAGCTCCGTAAACGTCGTTGATGTTGCGTGCCGCTTGTGCCGCGTTACTGCCACGACGGTACTCATATTCCATAATTACTCGAATTTTTAACGTATCCATGATGACAAAAAAGATTTAAATGCGATGAAAATGTAACACTAATCAATAAACAAATGACTACTTTTGGAAAAGAATTCCATGTTTTTAAAATAAAATTAATTTGAAATTGGAATTCTTAGTCAAACAAAAAATTTTTTGATTTGAAATGGCCAGTACTGCAGAACGGCAATTTCATATTCCTCGATGAATAACATTGCTGAAACGGCGCGGCCCTTACGGTCCCGTTACGTCGCGCAGTCGCCATGTCACTTTCGAGCGTATTGGCATGAATTTAAAACTTGTTTTTAAATAAACCCAATTATTACTGTTAACCCTGTATTTAATGCAAAAATAAGGTTTTATTTCTGAATAATAAATTTAGTATTTTAGAATTGTTTTTTCAAAATTAGTCATCATGCCTATTGCCATCTGACATCTATATAAAAATAATTTTGCTCTTCGTATCCTGCGGTTGCATTCCTGCTGCACTGGTTAAGGGCACTGTATAAAAATTCCACCACCTCAAGAATAAAAAAAGCAGTGGTACAGGAATATAATAATATATTAAAAAAAATAAGAATATCGAAATATTAATAGATTAAATGAGTAGAATTAGGGTCTTTTTCGCAAATAAAACTGAAATGCTGGTTACAGTTGACGTCGTCAAGTAAAGCATTTCTCGCAATCGCCCCACAATTCTCGGTTTCTCCATCTAATAGTTTATTATTTGGTTCTCCGCTGTCCCACTTTTCATATCCGGCGTTTTTCAGGGTCTGACCTGAAATTATAAAATTATTTAAGACGTTGTAATAACCCTTCCGATAGTTAATGGCTCGACAACTTATCGGATCCTAACATATCTATAGACCAACGTCTCGATAAAACATATTATGTGAATTGGACCTCAATAGATCTTTTTTTTTTTACCACAAGCATACGGCTCGCGTAATAGTAAGCGGCTACCGTAGCCTACACACGCTTTTAGTACAAAAGGTGTCACTAGCGCGTTGCCGACCTTGAACTCCCCTACCCCATGGAGCTTTAAGTCGACAAAAGTTTATAGAATCACTAATATATGCACAAAAGATATTTTATATATAAGATACATCGTTGCCAACACAACCGGCGATATCAGTAAAGCAAATAAAATAAATAATTGTTTCAAATATAGATGTTTTTTAATGTTGCTTTGTATTCCTTTAAATCCTTACATATTATAAATATATGAAAGACATCGTCTCTGTTTTGTTAGTTATACTTGATGCTCATACATTAAATTTATTCGAAGGACTCTTCACCGCGCCGCCGCAAACGTACTTGTCTAGCCTATCGTTGTTTTTTTATCGTTATAGGTTTAGCGTAGTAGCCACAATCTCACCTGACGTTAATTGACGATGTGGCCCAAAATGATAACACACTAAACCTAGTGGAAGACTGGCTCTCAAGTGCCACTGCTGGAATACACCTATGCTAGGTGGTAGCTAGCCAGGCGGGCATTAGAAATTGCCCTACCACCATGCCATGGTTTTCTCACGATGTTTTCCTTCACCGAAAACTCAGGCTCATTGGAAGCATTCGAACTCACGTCAATCGACGCGAAGTCGTACACGCTACCACTGCCATCATTGCTTCATTTAACTTCCCATATCTGCCTTGCAGCTTGCCTAATTGCTTAATGTACATGGTTACTACTCCAAATACAAAATTATTTTTTCAAATCTGACTGGTAACTACCAATCAGATATTAATAATAATTAATTATAGATTAATAACAAGAGATTAGCGCATTCAAAATCAAAACCACATCCCTTGAACTTTATAGAATAGTTAATAAATTAACCTTAACTCTTAACTTACCATGAATTGTGTACCAAGAGTATTCGTCTGGCCATTCACGGAATCCAATGATTGCATAGTTAGGATGATTTGCAAATAATTTGTGTTGGGGATATTTCGCGAACAACTCTTTTAATACTATAGCTTCTACTTCACTATTGATTACAGCCAAATAACCACCTTCCGCTGTGCAAATCATATGGGCCCGTGACCAGGTTTGTCCAAGCCAATGGAACTTGTAACAGTGTCCTGTCCTATCATCCAACGTGTACTCTGGGAAGGAAACAAAATTTATTTTCATTGAAATCGGGATTTAATAAAGCATCCACACAAAAAAAGAGTAATAGTTTTCTCGTAATATCAAATGGACGTGAACACGCTATCGAGAAAAGTAGTTTGTTCGGTAAAATAAAATTTACAGTTGGATTTTATAAATATAAAGAATCCTAAACTTTTGAATTTTAATATCCTACACAGAGACAGACTAAAGAGTAAAGAATATCTCTTACCGTTATCAACAGTATTACATCTGTTAATTTTTAATGTTTCGAACTTCTTGTAACAGATATATTCATACTCATTAGCGCACTGCACATTCTCCAAGGTCCCGTTTAAGTGGAAGATGACACAGTTTTCCGTGTACACGTGATTCGGCTGGCCTATCGCCCAACTAACTGGTAAGGCCGAGATAGGTACACCTGTGAAGAACTTTTTCATGTTTTTATAAATATTGAAATAACATTTTAAATGCTAATAGTTAGCCGTTCGTCAACATTGATTTTTTTCCTAATATAAATCGCTTCGTATAGTTTAAGCAAATTCTACAATAGGTACTTGTTTAAATTTCTCTACAGTCATTCCATGATTTTGTAAAGACTTTGAACCCTACAGATTCCTCGAAAAGCACAGATCAAGAACAACTTACTTTATGAAAGTGGTAGTGGTAGTGCCTGTGCTAATAGTAGCTGATCTTGTGCAAGGTTCGAACTGCGGAACCATATTTGTATTGAAACGCTAATAGTAGAGTCCACGCTGCTATATGCTGCTTCATTTCAAAAATAAAATAGGTAATAAAAAAAGTCTCTGAGATGGACGAGTGACATTAACACTTAGATATTATCAGAGATTACCAGAGTAATACTACGATTAAAAAGATATCAAAACTACCTTCTATACTTAAGTAAGAGCCATTAGAGAATGTTGAGTGTATCCCCGAGTAGATGCCAGTACTGGGATCAGTGCTCTCTGCTATAACCAGGGAAGCCATGATGTTTCGCATATTGGAGTTGCTGGGCGATGCTAATGAAGCTCCTGATGATGATAATAATTTTAAAAACAACTATTATTTACTTATTTTATGGAACGATTTTTGTTTAGTTGTTTTCTATTCTATGTCAACTTCAAATTATATTATTTTACTATTCGAATGAAAACCAGTGAACCAAAGTAATACAATTATATTGTCTATTTTATTTTAGATTTAACCTTTAGTTTAAATTTATCTATTTGTGTAATGATGTTTTAAATACAACCAACACCACGGACAATGTACGTTATAAGGAAACGCACTATTCTTATATAAACAGTATGAATTTAAAATTAATACGTTTGCAGAAATGAAGATCTGAAGTTTTTGAGCAAAGAACATTTATTTGTAAGTAGGTATATAATACTGCTCCGTTAATGAAACTGCAGTAACAGTACAGAACATGCAGTATAGCTTCAAGTAATTCAAAATTATAATGCAGATAATACAGATTGCGCTTCGACAATCACCAATATACGTTATGATACAGTAATGTTCGAGAAAAAGAATTAATCCATATCACAATCTGTTAGTTACCTTCGGCAAGACAGCGCAGTCTTGCATCGTGCCAGTTGGCAGGAACCCTGTGCAGTTTGACCCAGCCATTGACTTCCTCATAGTGTTTGTAATCTTCCCTAAATGTGGGTTCTTTGGATGCTGTTGGAAACCGAAATTTTTGTAATCAATTTAATGTCTAAAATTTTAAATGAATCTCACCTAATATTAACTGAGAATGCAGCCGAATATGGTATCACGTTCTGCCTAGAGGCTGAGGCTCTCGCACCGTGACAAGAGCCTTAGACCTGGCCTGTAGTTGAAGCCAATATTAAAATACTACACTAGTGATAAAAGTCATGCCTTCGGATCTACTGAAACTGGAAACCACTTGTTTAAAAGAACGTTTGCGAAATATATGAGCTTAATGTTCAAGGGCCATTGTTTTCGCTGCTAGTTGCCACCGAATGTAAGAACCGTAAGTGTATTAAAATTTAATTATTGTTCTCGTGGCCTCAATTAATCTATTGTTTCGCGTCATTTCGAACGAACCAATCAGCATGTGCGTACTGCCAGTACGTCAACAAATATTTTGAAACCATATCCACGTGTAAACTCCACTCCACTCCACTGGTTTGATGCTTCCTGTTTCAGAGCATTACATTGCTGATTCAGTGATGGCATATCCAGTTCATCATGGGCAAAGGCTTCTGCTGTGATGTCTGTTGAAAGAAACTCTTTCGACGGTGGCTACTATTTTTGGACAGTATCTGTATGTAGGCTTATCATGTTACCAGTTTCGTCTACATCTTTACATAATAAGTTGCGATTGTTTTCAAATCAAATCTAAAACAGAATAAAAAGTAGAACATACCTGATGCACAGCTCACGAGCAAAAGTATTAAAAATATCGGATACATTTTGTACTTTAACATTGACCGGTTTCGTGTCCCTGGCGTAACTAAGCCCTTAATTAAATTCACTACGTATTTATTAAAATTTATAGGAAAAGCCAATACGATACTTATCGCATAACATTAACGAGCTTGTTTATATTACTAATAGGTAAACACTCAGAAAATGTTGTTATTACATTACATTATTATACGATCCATCACCGCAGCCCATGATTTTATTTATACAACTAAGGTGGCAAACAAGCATACGGCGCGCCTGATGGTAAGCGGCAACCGTAGCCTATGGACGCTTGATATACCTTAGGTATCACTAGCGCGTTGCCTACCTTGAACTTTAGGAGCTCAGGATTTTTTTTTAATGGTGTTTGGCGACAGATTTTGTACATGTATTTTATTAGAGGGTGGTAGCTAGCCAGGCGGGCATTAGAAAATGTCCTACCACAATGCTATGGTTCATCAGGATGTTTTTCTTCACCGAAAGCTTAGGCTCATTTTTTTTAATATAACTAAATTTTTTTTACAATCCTTTTATTAATCGTAGCTACAAATTTCTTAAAGCAAAGACTTTAATCTAGGCATCAGAATCTTAATAGTTTATTAGGCTAACAATGCCTTTTTAAAACTTATTAAATTATGTTTAACTTTTTAAGCAAAAACAATTGGATCAATGTGAAAAGTAATATTTACGCATCTCAACGAGGAGAAACATTTTTTGCAGCTAAATAATAAGTATACAGTATAACGTTAACCAAGGTTAATTAGTAGAAAAATATAAAGAAGGTAGAATAAAATAATAGTAGATAATATGTCGCGTGGACAATTAAATAGATATAAATACCACAAATAAATATTTAAAAGGTTAAGGAATTAAATGCAAAATAGATATATATGTGTATTTCGAAGGCATTTGACAATAAGAGAGATATAAAAAACAGAGTACCTTATTTATAGTCTATTAATAATAATAAACCTTCACTAATATAGTTAGTCCACTTTATGTTTCTATCCGAACCAGAGCTGTTAATAAAAATCCGTCTTGAGATGCTTGTGTATATATGAATTTGGTAACAAGCATTAGATATTAAATCCGCTCCCATTTCTATAGCTGCATCGCCAAGCCAGCATGAATGAAAACATCCGCCAGGACTTCCATTAATTTATAAACAATCTTGGCTCTTGACAATTATGAATTAAAAGTTTCAACTTCTTGGATACCTTATGGTATTACAGGATATTTAATTATAAATAAAATACAACTACATTCATACACGTGTATGTATTGCTCTCTATATTGTCCACGTTCTTTTATTTTATACATTCTTATTGTTGACAGATGATGTCTCTTTTACCAAAGACAAATTACCAGTCAGTCTATTGCGTAAATAGATCTTGGCTCTAGACTAACTATTTGCTGCGGTTAGCCGCCACAACCGGTTACAATTCGAGAGGTCTCTTGTAGTAACAAAATAACTTTTGTACAGACTCCAGATAGGTAAGTGTGAGTCCAAACACTAAATAGAATAGGAATAATAAATAAAATTATGCAAAACTAGTAAAAGATTTTTTTTTATTTATTTAGAGATCCATTTCCCTGCCGCAAGTTAGAATCGAATCCTCAATCATCTGTCATTTCAATTAATTTCAAGACTTGTTCTATATTTTAAATTTAAAAGATTCTTTCAGCTAATAAATACAATCATTGTATACGGCCTTCTTATTTATATAAATATGAACGTAAAAGAAGTTTCACATCAATATTTAAATAATAAATTACCTTAGAAAACTAAAGATGCCTTCGGAAAGCGACCGATAACACGATAAATAAAGTAATGAGGAATTAACTAAGTTAAAATAAATTTATATAATTAAAGATAAAAAAGATAATTGACAAACAGTCATTACAAATATTAATTAGGCATCTTGACCAATGTCTGTAAACATCGCGCGACGTTGTTGCAGCCTAGTAACATAGAACTAAAGACGGGATGGTGCATGATATTACCGACATCAATATAATGTTATGTGTGAGCAAAGAGACTTTAGCCCATGTCTCAAATATTTAGAGATGAGATTCCAACGATACTGTTATTAATTGAAGCGTTTCTGAGCGATGGAAATTTAAACAGGTCATGTAGTTAGATTAGCGAAGAAAGGTGTGTTAAAAGCTATTTTTAGAGCTTTATTCTGGACGAATTGGTTTTAATTTATATTAGTGATGCAAGTGCTGCCCCACATGGGAGCAGCATAAGTCAAGCAAGGTCTAATTAGTGTGGAATAGATACGTAATACACTGCGAACTGACGAGAAGATTGTGGAACTTGATGAGGAATTGAGCAAGTTACGGTGGGATATCATAGGTTTATCTGAAGTCCGAAGAGAGGGGGAGGACACGATAATCCTTAAATCTGGTAACTTGCTCTATTTCCGGAAGGGCGACAAACAGTCCCAAGGAGGTGTCGGGTTTATAGTCCACAAGTCCCTTGTGAACATCGTGATAAAAGTTGAGAGTGTGTCGACTAGGGTAGCGTGCCTTATACTCAGAATAACCAAACGGTATTCGCTGAAGGTCATACAGGTGTACGCTCCAACCTCGGCGCGCTCTGACGATGAAGTGGAGGCTATGTATGAGGATATTTCTAAAGCCATGCATAGTTTCAAACCATTAAAAAATGCCACATTCAAAAATGTAGCAGCGCTCAGGGAATTCTAAAGAATTCGGCCGCTATCTTACGGCGACAGAAATGGTACGCGGGGTAGGCAGCAAACTACCGGTAGCCCTGGGGCTTACACCGCTGGATCCTCTCTCCCCAATACCAATATAGATAGAAACTGTCTCACTCACCTGGTGGTGGTCTAAGGTTCCAGACCATGAAGCTCGAGCAATGATATCCATTGCAGCGCCGTCCACAATACACATATAAATGTATCGGCCGTTTAAAGTTTGTGCAGCACGTCACTAACACCACATATATAGTTTATAAAACATAAGCCGCGCGGGGAACACCGATGAACTTAATTGTTTTTTATAATTTTTAAAAAGGTTCCATTAATTCCACAAGAATGTAGCAACGTACTCGTTCGTACTACCAACATACCGCAAGGCGGTAGATATGTCCCGAGGCAATTGGTTGCGGCACAATAATTGTTTTTTAAACGTTGCCTGCAACGCATTCAAGGTTGCTTGCGCACAATGATTGGCGGTGAGACCTCTTATCCCCGTGATTGGTGATAAAGCATCCAACGGTAATAACGGCCCAAACAGCCCACTTCACAGTTGTCATGGGGGATTTCAATGCAAAACTGGGCAAACGAGACGGCGATGAGCTGCGAGTGGGGCAATTTGGAGTGGGAAACCGAAATCATCGGGGCCAACTACTAGCCGGCTTCATGGAGAGGGAAGGCCTTTATATGATGAACTCTTTCTTCAGGAAGAAGGAAGAAGATCACAGGAAGTGGACCTGGATGAGACCTGATAGTGTAACGAAAAACGAGATAGACTTTATCATGTCGACGAAAATGAAGTCTACGCTCCGTCCAGCACCGATCCAACTCCAAAATTCTGAGAGCTTTCAGCTGGAGCTCCAAAACCGTTTTCATTGCCTAGAAAACAGCGTGGACAATTATAATGACGGGGTCGTGGAAACTGTCCATACGGTTGGGTCCAAGTTCTTTAAGACCCGCCGTACAAACAGGTCCAAAAAACTCTCGGACTCTACTCTAAATCTCATGGAGGCGAGGTGTGAGATGATTCTGCAGTCTAGAGGCTTATCGGCAGCTTAATAGACGGATCTCAAAGTGACTGAAAACTGACATACGCCAATTTAATACGAATCGTATTAAAGAAGCGATAGAGCGAAAAAAAGGCTCAAAAGTATTCGCAAGAGATCTGTCTATTGGGCAAAGCCAGCTAACAAAGCTGAAGACTGAAGAAGGCAGAATCGTCTCATCCAAACCTGAGCTCTTGAGAGAGGTCGAGAAGTTCTATGGACAGTTATACACATCAAAACAGAAACCCGTTACGAATCTAGCTAAAGACCCAAGAGCTAGATTGACCAGACACTACACAGAAGACATCCCGGACGTCAGCTTGTACGAGATTAGCATGGCTCTCAAACAGCTTAAAACAACAAAGCTCCCGGAGAGGACGGAATCACAGCCGAACTATTGAAGGCGTGTGGTAAACCAGTACTGAGGGCCCTTCAGACATTGTTCAATTCCGTCATCCACGAAGGTAAAACGCCGCAGGCATGGAACTAAAGTGTGGTGGTACTCTTTTTCAAAAAGGGTGACAAAACCGTATTGAAGAATTGTAGGCCCATCTCACTTTTGAGCCATGTTATAAGCTGTTTTCGAGAGTTATTACGAACCGTCTCGCTCGCAAGTTTGACGACTTCCAGCCCCCCGAACAAGCCGGTTTCCGAAAGGGCTTCAGTACCGTAGACCACATACACGCATTACGACAGGTTATACAGAAGAAGAGTATAACCTGCCCCTTTGTTTAGCGTTTGTGGACTACGAGAAAGCCTTCGATTCGATTGAGACCTGGGCTGTACTACAATCTCTCCAGTGGTGCCAAGTAGACTACTGTTACATCGAAGTGTTCAAGTGTTTGTATGAGAATGCCACTATGTCAGTTTGACTGCATGATCAGAACTCGAAACCTATCCTGTTGCGGCGGGGAGTCAGTCAAGGAGATGTTATCTCCCCTAAACTGTTCACCGCTGCACTGGAAGATGTTATCAAGGTTTTGGACTGGGAAGGACTAGGCATCCACATAAATGGCGAGTACATCACCCACCCTCCTTCGGTTTGCCGATGACATAGTAGTCTTGGCTGAGACCATGGAGGACCTCCGTGCGATGCTAGATGACCTCAGTAAAACCTCAGAACAAGTTGGTCTTAGAATGAACATGAATAAGATGAAGATTATTTCGAATGTCCATGTAGCGCCAACTCCCGTGAAGATCAAAGACTATACGCTTGAAATTGTTGAAGATTATGTTTACCTGGGACACACAATCCAGTTAGGTAGATCCAATTTCGAGAAAGAGGTCAATCGTCGAATCCAACTCGGCTGGGCAGCGTTCGGAAAGCTACGTAACATATTCTCGTCCAAGATACCGCAGTGTCTCAAGACGAAAGTCTTTGACAAGTGTGTGTTGCCAGTGATTACATATGGCGCTGAGACGTGGTCGCTAACTATGGGCCTCATAAGAAAGCTCAAAGTCACTCAAAGGGCAATGGAGAGGGCTATGCGTGAGTTTCTCTGCGTGATCGAATCAGAAATGAGGAGATCCGCAGGAGAACCAAAGTCACCGACATAGCCCGAAGAATAGCTACACTTAAGTGGCAGTGGGCGGGCTACGTAGCTCGTAGAACGGATGGCCGATGGGGTCAAAGAGTTCTCGAGTGGCGGCCATGTACCGGAAGACGCAGCGTGGGCAGACTCGCCACAAGGTGGTCCGACGACCTGGTAAAGGTTGCGGGAAGCCGCTGGATGCGGGCAGCACAGGACCGGTCGTTGTGGCGATCTTTGGGGGAGGACTATGTCCAGCAGTGGACGTCTTTCGGCTGAAATGATGATGATGATGATGAGATACGTAATTTAGTGGAAGGGCTGCGTACTTTTCGTATAATGAAATCTTCATTTAAGAGGTCCATGGCTTGGATCGCATACAATTTTTCATGCGTAATATGAGGCGACCAAGTTAGTTTGGATTTAACAGGACTCCTAAGTACTTGACGGATGTTTTTCACTCAACATCATATCAATGTAAGTGTAAGTGTATAATAATGGGGCGCTTGCGCGTTTTACTAAATAGAACCGCTGCGATTTAGATCTCTCTGAGTTTGAGTTTCCACACTGTGAAGAAGTGCTGTAAGGACAGCAAAGAAAGCTGCAGCCTGTCAATGATGAGGTCAATATCTATGGATATAGTTAGTGATGCGGTATCTTCTGCGAAGCAACCAAGCTTACTGAGCGGTTGTACAGGAATATCGTTAATGAATAACATACACAGATACGGTCCCAGGATTCTATTAAGTTCTCGTGGTTTAATAGCTTAGGGTTTTAGTACTAAGCGTTATTTTGTAGTTTAAGAATGAGCGATAGGTGGCCCAGTCAGCATCTTTATACCTGAAAAACTCTTGGATCGTATGAAGAAACGTACCTCCTATTGTGAAGTAAACTGGTAGGTGGTTAGAGGAGAGAGTAAGTAGAGATGTAACAATATTTAAGTCGTGAACATTTTTGAAAATTGCAGATTGGAGTCGACGGAATAAGCTCAGTTCAATAGTGAATTAGTGTGGTGGAGATGGGAGTGTGAATTACGTATTCATTATTGGTCATGTGATCATAAAGAATTTTGCCACAATGGTTTGTACCGTGACAAATCCAGTATGGGTGCTTTGCATTAAAGTGGTAGATGGAGACAACGATTATTTCAATTACGCAATTGCATAAGTAGCGTGTTTGTCTAAATTTTGATATATCCGCGCCCGGTGCAAGCTGGACGAGGAACAATGGGCAAAAAGGTGAGTTGTTCTCTATTTTATTTAATTTCGATCACTTTTGAGTTACTAATGCTCAACTCGACCAGTTCATTACGGACGTCTTCTGATTCCATCGATGGGAGCCCTCTTATAACCACCTTGTAAGTTATTTCGTCCTTCCTTGAGAACGTATGATATAGTACACTTTCGGGCAGGAGTACTTCGTTTCTATTTGATTGTCATCAAACATGTCGACATGTCTATCGCGGAATAATAATGTACTGCAACTTTGCTTTTGTTTCTATACTGAAGGTGGAAACTTTTAGTGAATCTTTGTATAATAACTTTGATTAAATTACGCGTCCAATCGCTTCGAATTTCTATGACAATAGGCGGAATCTGACTCTTTTTACTGGGGCTCGTGGGAGAATCTCCATCATGGTGGACAGAAAACACACCATTCGCGTTCGAGACATCAGAAAGATTACTAAAGCGGTTTTTACTCACAAACGAAGGCTTAGGTTTAACCTAGTTTGCTAGTGTGCGAGACGGGCGCCACGGGCGTTTAGGGAGGAGCTACTCAGCTGGTGTTTCCTCTGGTCTTTTTCCACCCAGACTTGACTCCGAGGAGGACCTAGAGATGTATCTGTCCATTTTCAATAGATCACTAACTAGCTAGGTGCATGTCGATAAAAGTGTCGATGTACACTTTTTCATCACTAGTTTATACATATGTATAACTATCACAAATTAGAATGACGCAGTAAGTGTGACTTGACACGAGTGCTAGCTAGGAACGCGCACACGCGAAGTGGAACGCGGATGCTCATTACTAACTACCTACTAAGCCCTTATTGCGTCAAACTCTACTCACCGCAGGAACACAACACAAGGTTACTTAACTGCGATCTTCTGTATGGTGGAGAAATTCAAACAGTAGTAAGGCATAGAGAAATCTCCAAAGAAATTTCGATCGCCTCCCTAACTGTATAGAGTTGATTTGACTATTTATTGTAAACGGATCGATTTTTTTTTGTTATTAACTTGCGTATTACAATTAACTGACTTCAAAAAAGGAGGAGGTTCTTAGTTCGAATATATATATAATATGCCATAACTACATTCATATACATAATATACGTAAATAGCCATAACTTCTTTGTTTATTTACCGATTTAGATGGTTCTTTTTTCGTTGGAAAGAGGATATGTCAAGGGTGGTCCAATTTTAGTACCAGGGAACTCTTCAAAAGCAATAAATTAAGTTTTCGTTTTTCTTAAAATTTGTCTTGTGTGTAACTCTATATTAGAAGCATAGGATAGAGCCAGCTCTAAGGATATAGTAATTTATACTATTATTAGAAAACGGTAAAGTACAAACTTTACTACAACTTACTTTATAAATACAAATTTATGTTTATGGAAGACTAAAATAATTTTTTTTTTAATTAATGATCCGTTTCTTAAATCTCTTTCACCGATAGAAAGTTACGTTCAGGCCGAAGCTATACCTATGTTATGCTTCATTGTTATTAAGATTTATACTATAATTAACGCGTACGAAGTCGCCAGCGGTTGTTGTTACCAAATAAAAACAACAGTTTGAACCTTCACTATTAACGTTTCTACAAAAAGACCGAACAAGTATAAAAACAAGAGAGAGATATTCTAAAGATCACTAAACAAGACGCGAGGACAACCCACTATCGCAGGGTCACCGAACGATTGACGAACAAACAGTGACCCTATGACTCACTCGGTAAACCAAATGAGTACTCGTCCCGCACACCACCGTCCCTGCTTACACCCAAACCTACCGGGCGCAAAGAAGGGGAAACCAAACGGGATGCACGGAAGAGACACGATCGAATTGTCCTCGGCGTGACTTACGGTGAACTGGGCGCTGGCGGGTAATAGAAACACGATGCCGAATTTATGTTCACTATATTCTTGAAACAGTTCTTGATACAGTCCACTTTTACAAGAATCTTCCCTTAAACACTAGAGTGTCTTCACGCAGGGTTTCTTCAGTCTTGAGGTATCTTGAGGCGTCTTGAGGTGGATTGACTTCTGTGTATAGCGATCTGAGCGATCTGACGGGTTTGGAACCCGTCGCTATATTTACATTATTTCCAAAGAAAGTGATGCCGCTATCTAACTCTATTTTTCTCTCTATCTAATTCTATGTACTATCGTGGTTCCTAGAAATTCTTATATACAAACTTTCTTACTATTTTTACAATAATCTTATAAGATTCTAACAAGTATTAACATTTTCTTATTAAAACATGTGTTGAAACTTGTAACGTAGAGAGAGGGATAAGAGAGCTATACATTATATATCTTATACACAGCTTATTCTCTATTGAAAATTTTCACGGCTATCATGCGGGAGCTGCACGCGTTTTTTTTATTATTATCTATGATACTACATTGTACGGCCAATAATAAAAGGCCAAGCCAGTGTGTATTCAAGATTAAACGTTATTAGATAACTTTTGATACCAGGTAATAATTCATGTTGACCTTGATAATAACGCATAAGTATGTTATCGATAACAGAATTATTGTGACTAACGATTGCCCTTGAATTTACTCGGACAATTAAAAGATTCCAAATTTAATTACAATTTATATTTTCCTGTTTACCATAATTTGGTTCTACCTTCAGGTAACGTTCATGGATAACGGCAGACCAGTTACCTACTGAAGTACCTACTGAAATATAACTTTGAACATAATTACGGAATATCTGTAGAGACATGTATGGTCGAAGACCGAAACAAGAGAACGTTCGTGCCGTAGCCGTAGCCGTCGATCGGCTTTTAAAGCGTTCAATCAATAGTTTGGGTCAATAATAAAGTCAATAGTAGGTACTAACTTTCAATAGAACGAATACTTGGTCATTAGTATGGGTTCAATAATTACACGCACATATACATTTATAATTATTTTCTATACCTATTTCTTTAAATTTTATTGTATTACAAATTTCACTTTCCAAATTTCGAATTTAATGACATGGCTGATTACTGAGGCTGCCATCACTTAAATAGTTGACACCGAATAATAAATTGAAAATCCCCAAATATTTGGGGGAAATAGAGATGTACCCCGGACTTCGTGAAAATTCTTTTTAAAAAAAAAAGATGCAGTAGGTACAAAGTGTGTTACAAATAGCAAAGACACGCTGATGTCTCTAGTAATTGTAGATATTATTGGGAAATGGTTAAAATAATATATTTAAGAAATGAATCTCTATACTATATCTATTAATAAAGATGGTAAGTATTTATATTAGCTGCATTTTTTCATCACCCGTCTCCGTCAATTATAGGATAAAATCTGGGCGAGTCAGCTTCGTTTGGTGTCTTATCAACTTGGAAGTAAAAGATTACCTATTTAAATACAAAATTTTATCCAAATTGTTAGAGCCATTTCCTAGAAACCAACATATTATATATAATACTTACAAGAATTGCTCAGTTCACCTACATATTAGGTTATTTATTTTGTTTACTTTTGATACAAACAGACTGTCATATATTGTTTATAGTTTCGTATGAATTATCAGTGATTTGTGCGATTACAACTAATTAACAGGTTATTACCAATCAGTCGTTTTAACTTGTTTATGATGGCACGACGTATTTATTAAAAAATATTTGTAATTACACCGTGAAATAAGAAAACGTCCGCGTCGTCGACTTGTAAGTTGTTTTTTTTGTCATATATATAAAGGCCGTAAGTTTAATATTCTTCTTTAGGGAGTTTCTCAAGTTTTTTTTCATCGTGTATGTTTTTATAATCCAAACCACTTGACAAACACACAAAATTGTGTCTTTTATGCTAGTCCATAAAACATATTCCACCTTTGCTTCTGTTGAGAATGTATACCCGACTACATCAAAGTCAAAAGGAAGGGTTATGATTTTAACAGTCTATGTTTGTTTGTATTGACGTATGTTCCACCGTAACGCCTAAACTACTCATCCGATTTTCGCAAATGAGGTATCAATCTATTATTTATTATAGTCCGAGTGACAAAGCCTATATTTTATGTAAACAAAATGACGACTTCAAAAAGTGGGGTCTCTGATTATTTTTAATTTTCTTGCTTGCGTGACAAGTGAGATGTCAAGTGAAAGCAGAGAAAATTCTGAGTTCAGAAATATTTAATATAAATGTTTTTTGCCAAGGAACAGAAAAACAATTTTATACTATTATAGCTATGCCCGCGGTTCCGCTCACGTGGACTACACACAGTGCCATCTACCGGGTCCAATTGTAAATCTAAACCACGCAAACACACACACACAAATTTCATCAAAGATTCAGCGTTTATGTTTTTTTAATACTACAAACAAGAATACAGCCCGCCTGATGGTAAGCGACTACCGTAGCCTATGGACTATCACTAGCGTGTTGCCGACCTTGAACCCCTTATCCAAAGAGCTCTGGAAACCCTACTCACCACAGGAACACAACACATGGTTATTTGTCTGCGATCTTTTGTAGGATGGAGGTATTCCACCAGTCGGTCTGCCCCAAGTAGAGAGAAATCTTCAAAGAAATTTCTTTTCATATTTCTGTTTCTTTTATAGATATTAATTTTAGAATCTCACATTATTATTTCCATAGTCGGATCACAGGTTTTTTAGACTTTTTGGTCTTGTTCCATAAATTAATTATACTATATTATAAGAACTAAGAATCTTCTAAAGTTGCTAATTTGCCCAGTTAAACCGTCGTTATCGGACACCCAACAAACAAATATGAAGAATATATAATTAAAAATATATATGTGTGCAAGCAGTTTACACGTGTCAAAAATAAAACATAAAAAAAATCTTTAAAATTCTAAATCAGCGGGATTCGAACTATCGATCACTCTTGCGTACTTCATATGAAGTCTAGTCGTCTCACACCACTGGGCCAATCCGACGACAATCACAATCAGGAAAATCAGGACTTGTATTACCGCTTGTTAAATTTTTTTTTATTTATTTAATATTGAACTGTCATCGATCCTTAATAAGTATGCCAAATTTCGAGGTAATCCGACGTTTTGAAGGGGGTCAAAATCATATTCAAAGATTCCGTTACATACTAACATACATACGTCTGAAGCTAATAAAAAGCGTATAAAATCGGTTCAGGTTTTGAGCAGCAGCTAAACAAAACTTCGATTTCTGGTTCGAGTTCCAGTAATTGTCTCTTTTTCGCTCTTAGTAGTTAGTGTAACCAACCAAAAGCTTAATATCGGAATAAAGTATTACTACTCTGCACTAATTAAGAAGAAAAATATAGTGATTGTTCTTCGGCAGATAGAACCTGCAGTTGTCTTACGACCACCAAAAATGTTTCCAAGTTTATTGAAAATCGAATTCAAACTGACACGGCGTTGGAACATCGGCATATACCTACCAGCAAAGTTTTCTAAGTTCGCGTACATTTACTAATTTGTAGTTAGTTAATATTATTGGCAGACGGTGAAGGATTTTTTAAAGTTATGCTTCTTTAGGTGCTTTGTTAAAAAGTAATGAGGGTGAGTTTTTATGATGCGCGCGCGCATTGCAACAACAAGTCTACACCATGATGTTGCTTATTTTACTGTGGTGAATTTACCTGCAAATAAATGAAAATCTTGAAACCAATTAAGTTTTTTTTTATTTAATTTTTATTTAGGTAAAGCTTGTATTATGAGGCATAATGCGGTATGACAAAAAAAAACATTTATTCACATCTGAATATTTCAATTATAATAATTAGTAGTATAATCTGTTTCAGGGAAATGACGTGTTTACAGAACGCCTGTGCAGCTTACTCGCAGGGTCCAGCGGGGCTCGCCTTCACCAATCTTATCGCACACTTACTGGCAACGCAGTGTCTGGTCGCTGAAGACTGGCCTACCGATAGATCTTATAGTCTTACAAGTAAGTTATTAATAAGCGCAATAGTAAAAGTTCTCAAATTTTTATGTGTATTAATTTTCTTTTTAACTATTAGGTCCTTAATATGAAATTGGCGTTTTGTACGGGAGGAATATAAAGTTTTTTTTTTTGTAAAATATATTTATTTACTCAAAGTATGCACCGTTGTTATCTATGCACTTTTGCCATCTCATAGGTAGTTCATTGATCCCTTTACTAAAAAAAGCATGGGGGCAAGAATCAATAAACTTTTTGAAGGCGGTTTGGACTGCAGCAACGAAGTTGAATTTTTTTTCCATGTAAGAAGTTGTCCAAATTCCGGAAAAAATGGTAATCTGTTTGAGCAAGATCCGGGGAGTACGGTGGATGTCCCAGACATTCCAATTGTAGCTCATCTAACTTAGTGGTTGTTTGTTGTGCAGTGTGTAGTCTTGCGTTGTCGTGAAGCAGCAGTGGCCTAGAGCGATTGACCAATCTCGGTTGTTTAGCAGCTAGTTCTTCCGTCATGGTTTGCAGTTTGCTGACAAAAGATGTCTGCCGTAATTGTTTGACCAGATTTTAGAAAGCTGTAGTGAACGACACCGGCACTAGTCCACCAAACACTGACAAGTAACTTTTTCTGGGTCAATTTTCGTTTAGGGCAGGATTTGGTTGGGTCTCCAGGGTTAAATGTAAACTTACCAGCTAAATGAATTTATAAATTTGAATTTGGAAGTTTTAACCAAAAAAGAGATATTTCAGATCAAAGTGGTCAGTACGATAAAACGCTAATTTCATATGTAAGGACTTAATATATAATGACTTACTTTTGCGTGGTATTAGAGTGGTGGGTTCGATAACCACAAGTTCGAACCCCGGTATATATTAACATATTTTTCGTAGTTTGCGTATAGTAACTAGCTTAATTTAGAACACTATCGGCTGACGGTAAAGAAAAACATTGTGAAGAAACTTGAACGCTTAAGAAATATTTTTGTAGTACCACCGTTGCTTTAGACTATATAGAATTGTGGATTTCTCGGGGTTTGAAATCGCCAAGATTATGTTTTATTTTATTGTCAGTACCAAAAATCATAACTTTATTTTATAATATAACATTTGTTTTTATTTTTGATTACAGATGGCGACACTTTTGACTTTATCATCGTAGGAGCGGGCACTGCGGGTTCCTTACTTGCTAACAGACTCACCGAGGTGGAGCAATGGAAGGTGCTTCTCATAGAAGCCGGTGGGGACCCGCCTATGGAGAGTGTTGTAAGTCGATTAGTTAAGGTTAAAACTAATAAAAACAAAACGATCATCACACATAATTCGGTCCTATAAATACGAATATTTTAAGTCAATGCCATATAGATGCGGATTATTAAAATCAATAATACTTCATTAGGTTTAGAAGATAAATTTTCAATTTGAAAGTTCCAGAAAGCTAATTAGACATTAGAAAATGTTCTGCCGCTACAATACGGACGCATCACGATATTTATCTTCACTCTAAACTCAGGCTTATTGTAAGATTCGAAGTCATGTTATTGAGACTTTATTCGAGCACGGCACTCAATGATATTAACGCTTCAAAATAGAATTAAAAAGTTGCCAAAGTACCACAAATTTTTAAATACTTCCAGGTCCCAAACTACTCTGGAGCAACACATAAAAGCAGACACGCATTTCAATACTACACAGAACAAGACGAAACTACAAACCGAGGATGTGTAGATGGAAGATCCTATTGGCCCAGGGGAAGAGTTCTCGGTGGAACGGGCTCTATAAATGGCGGTCTATATATGCGTGGCAGCCCTGATGACTACAAACCATGGCATTTGAAAGAAAACGACGGTTGGGATTGGGCGACAATCAAAAAATACTTCAAGAAAAGTGAGAAAATCGCTGATCCGTACATTCTTAATAATCCTAATTTAGTTAAAGATCACGGAATTGATGGTGAGTTTGTTGTAAATCAGCTCAACTTTACACACACTGATATAGTTCAAAAATTAACCGAAGCTTACAAAGAAATGGGTCTCAAATATTTAGAAGATTTAAATGGTGAAACCCAGATGGGCTTTGGTAAGATAAGAGGTAGCCAGCATAAAGGGAAAAGAGTCAGTACAGCAACTGCTTTTCTCAACCCTATAAAGACACGGAAAAACTTATATGTTCTGAAGAATACCTTTGCTAGAGTTGTTGAAATAGACCAGAAAACTAAAACAGCAAAAGGAGTAACGGTATCTTTGAGATATGGAGATGTTGAAACTTATTACGTGAAGAAAGAAGTAATATTAAGCGCTGGGACAGTGAATACTCCAGTTCTACTAATGCTGTCGGGGATCGGACCTAAAGAACTGTTAAGTGATAAACGAATTAAGGTCTTATCTGATTTACCAGTTGGAGAAAATCTGCAAGATCATGTCAGGATTCCTATACCGGTAACAATTAGCACAGGAGCTCAGCCAAAAGACGAAAAGTTTTGGCTTCAAGCTGCTGCACAATATTTATTAGATCAAAGTGGACCTTACGCTACTAACTACGATCAACCTAACATAAATGCTTTTCTATCTGTCCCAGACGGTAAAACCTTACCTGATGTTCAAATAGATCATAACTATTTTGTTCCAAATACTTCATATGTGTTTTCTACTTGCAACGATATAATGTCATTTAAGAAAGAGATTTGCACACAATTTGCCGATTTCAATTCTAATAAAGAAATGATCATATTTTATGTATCATTATGCCGGCCTTATTCAAAGGGGAAAATAGAATTACGAGGCATCAATCCTATGGAACATCCTAAGATATTTTCAAAATATTTCAGTGATAAGCGAGACATGGACATTTTCGTCAAAGCTGTAAAGAGAGTCTCTGAAATAGTCAATACTCCAACATTTAGAAACATAAAGGCTGAATTAAAGAGGATACAGTTTGAAAGTTGTGATAGTTTAGAATTAGCCAGTGATGAATATTGGGAGTGCATGGCCAGAACCGTCACTTACAATGTTTATCATCCTGTAGGAACTGCTAAAATGGGTAAAGATGATGATCCTGAAGCAGTACTCAATAATAGATTACAAGTGTACGGTGTAAACAGTCTTCGAGTAGTCGACGCTAGTGTAATGCCAACCATCCCTAGCATCAACATTAATGCTGCTGTAATGATGATTGCTGAACGTGCAGCTGATTTTATTAAAGAAGACCATGGTGTTTTAGGGATTAAGAGGGATGAATTATAAACTTATTTATACAAAGAAAGTAGAAAAAGATCTGTAGAGATTATAGCAGCTATAATTATGTGTTATCAAAAATTTCCTACTTCAGGGGATAAACTGTAAGTGAAACTATCAATTATTACCTTTGAACTTTATCGTACTTCTACTTAATTAGGTATATATTATTTTACGAATGTATCATTATCAAAAAAAGATTTTAATAAAATAATGATTTTGTTTTTATTACAGTTTTTGTTTTCTGTTTTTACCATAAAATTATAAATTGATTTTAGGAACATTATGAGATTTATTCAGTTTATCAAATACATAAAAACAAGGGTATAATCAGTATTACAGTACTTTAAACTGTATTTCTCAAATAATAATTGATGAATAATATTTGCAATACAAGTTTTAAAGCGCGTGTTCGTTTAAATTACAAGTTGTGATTTTTTTAATGATTTTAATGCATTGTTTTATGACATATATTAAGTTTAGTTTGATATTTATACAAACTAAATGATATACTTTTAATAGAAATAGTATTATTACTTGTGTAAAAATTCATAATATACATTTTTTTGCAAAAGTTATGAAAATGATAAATTTTGAGTAAATTTTGACATAAATGACAATGTTTTATTTATTAATTAATCTGTGATATAAATTTTACTGAATTTCTTCATGCTTTTTCCACTTCTACCAACCTTATGTGTCTCTTGATCCTTGTGACGCATAATCTGGTAGTTGTAGATATATATTTCTAAATTCAATAAAATTAATATTATTAAGCTGCAGATTTTCTTGTTTCTTGATTTCGTGGTCGTCTATAAATAGCATGGTCTAGACCAAAATTTACACCAACATACAAACGCATTTTTATACAATCTCCTTCGTGTATAGTTCTATTAACATGACATTGGCGGAATTATGTACACATACGTTGCCATTTTATAAAAAGAAGTAATTTAAATTATGTCAGAAGAATGTACAATAATTACGTATTAATTTATTATACGATTCTCTCGGAATCGGCTGTATTTGAAGTTATAGCTTCTTTAAAGGTACTAGAAAAAGGGGTGCTACCACTAGATAAAAAATCAGTTGGCATTCAGTTTTACTTGGATGTTGAGAATCGAGACCATTTGAGTCCCTGCAAAGTGAAGTCCTGGACTCGCCGATGCTGTCACACTGATACTGATATTAACGACTGTGATAATATTCCAGTATATGGCGCTAATATTCATCTAGTAAAACCAAATGATCGTAAAACACTTATATACGTTTATCGAGCAATAATTCAGAAAAACCATATTGGTTCTTGTGAAATTGTCTTAGAATACCGATGTGGTAATATTAATAAGTTGAAAAGAGAAGAAATAAGTATTTCATTTGATACAAGAGCCAAGAAATCGGATAGCATTCTAAATCATTTTTGGAAGAGATCCTCCTGTGCGTCTATTGATCAGGATATAGGGAACAATTGCCAACCAGTTAAATGTGATTTAAAGTATCTTGGAAAGAAATACTTTTATAATGATAAAGACAATAAATGTGTCGCAGCTCCAAACTGCGATGAAGATCCTATTAAAGAATTACCTGATAAAGTATATGATCCTGGAAGCAATAGTTGTAAGGATTTAGAAAACACTTTATCTGTTGCTGACGTTTACGCAATTACTTCAGGACTAGGTATTATGAGAGAACCTTTGAATTTAAATGGTGTGACAGTTCAGTTACAAACAAATTGTAGTACTTTATCAGAAAATATAAAGTTTTTGGACGACATGATACACGGAAAACTGTACCCTCCATATAAAGGAAGTGTCCCAGATTTCAGCTCAGCTTGCAATTCTGCGATACTGACAATCATTTTATCTATTCTTTTACTAACTTTTCTAGTATTTAGTCTTGTTTGCTGTGTAAGCTCTTCGTTATGGATCTTCAAGAAAATATCTCGTGGTGAGTTAAGCAAGTTTTGGGCAAACATAAAATCTAAATTTAGTGAAGGTAATTTTCTTAAATGTAGCATTAAAAAATCAAAAATTAACAAGGATATAAAAAATAAGCTATTAAAGGATGTAATAGTGACCGATCTGCCGATGGAGCTGAGAGAAAGTTTCGAAAATATATGCGAGAGGATAAATAGAGAAGTAAAATGGAAGAAGAGATATAGACGAGAAGATCTCGGGAGTAGAATTAATTTGGCTGAAACAAATAGAATAATGTCAGCAACGTCATCTGCCACGAAACTGATGGATAATGTTAATCAGTAGATTTAAATTTATACGAAAACTATTTCGGTGAAACACTCTCTTCTACAAATTAATCTTTTTGATTACAGAGCTTGTAAAAGTACAGTAAAATAGCTTTTTTGTTTTTTTATTTTTATTTTGAAGTAAAAAAAAAGACATCACAAAAGTATAATAAATAACAAATTATTTATAAAAATATGTGACATCTATAACCTTGGAAATTTATTTTGAGTTTTGGTACCAAAAGCAGTTTGTAAAAGACCTGTGAACAATGATCATGATGTATAGTTTATGCCACACAATATATTGAAATTCTAAATTAATAAAAAAAAAATCACACATTTTTCATCTATTTTATTTATCGCGTGTATAGCAGGAATATCAACATGTTCTGTAAAGGCAGTGTTGAGGTCTAAAGGTTCATAGTGGCTTGCAGATCTGTAAGGTTCTTCAAATGGCGTTGAAGTATCCTGCACATTATTATTATTTTTATTCTAGCTGTAATTTGCAGCTTGCTTTTGAAAGAGTGTTATAAAATTACCGACGTTGTAACTCCCAAATTACCTATTTTCGGTATTGCTCAAGCCCCTAAATAGAAACAATACCGATATTAACATATGACACTTTCAAGAGCTCAGGCTATTTTTTTTATAATTAATAGTTTGTTGGTTAGTATTTGCTAGGGTAGCGTATACACATTCAAATATATGTCACTGTCTTGAATTGTAAGATACAATGTTTATTCGAGAGATTTTATCCTTATAATAGACTCTATTGATTGGCACAATAACACAGTGAATGTTGTTTTTTTGCAATTATAGTTAGATCGATCCACAGCACAGGTAAGCTTTTTAAAAAAACAGTGAATGTGCTTATTCTTATTATTAAAAATAATAGAATGTTTCCTTTAGGTAAAATTTGCTATCTTCAATATTTAATGGACTTTTCCTCTATGTCCTATTCGTTTTTTCGAGCCCGTGTATATATATGTATTGTGTATGTGTGTTAATAAATGTATTTAAAATTACAGGTTTAGCCATGATGTTTTCAAGCTGAGGCTGACTAGTGATGAACCAGAACCGCTCACATTTAGCGCTCGTCTCAACGTTGTCGTTTTCACGGGTTGTGAAGTCTATTATGAGATGCTGGGATTGCAGTGGCTCGCCACTAGCTCGACCAAAATCGACTTCTGGTTTCTAGCAACAAGAGATTATCGTAGAATACATATAGTAATAATATCAAACCGTAAGTGTCTCACTGATGGGCAAAGACCTTCTTCCCAAGGGAAGGTACGGGCTTACATCACCACACAAACCCACGACGTATTGGCAATTTCAAAATAAAGTTCTATATTTTTTCCACATACATTAGTAGTCCAAGAACATTTCTCAAGAATTCAGGTTTCCTCACGATGTTTTCCTTCACCGTCAGCCGATATGTTACCAATTTGAATTAGTAAACGTACACGAATTTCGAATAAATCGTTGGTATTTGTCGGAGTTCGAATTTGCAGACATCGAATCTATATTCCGCCGATCAAAACCACTCGACCACACCACGACTTATACATACGCCTAACTTGAATACATATATCTATATGTACTAGTGGTCGCCCAGTGGTCGAAATTCGACCATGATTAATTTAAATTATAAATTTGAACATTATTAAGGTTCTATGTCAAAGACTATTATATAATTTTATAATCACAGGTTTCGCCAAGGCTACACTGTTAATTTGCCTATTTTTTTATATAAATTACATGAAATATAAAAAATACCTATATAAAAAAATTAAATTAAAGAATACCTTTTATAATTAAATTTTTTATTGAAACAAAAAACCATTCGATAAAGAAAATGCTGAAAACTTGACATACATATTTCGATAATTTAATTAATGATAAGAAAAAACTTCTCTGTAAACGATGTTTTTTGTAAAAACTCTTTCATCGTTTGCCAAATGTCCTTGACCGTTATATTCGGAAATAGAAAATTTCAAACCGTCGAATGATCGAACTCTACTTCCTGCGACATACAATTGCCCATGCGTAAAAACTGGCCGATTGAATATAATTCCAATTTTTCCTTGAGCCTTAATTTATTGTCATCGCATATGCAAGTATTATAGGAAATTGAGTTCTTTGAAGGATAAATGGTAAAATAGTTCTGGATTATGTTAAATTTATACGTGTATACGGTAATATTGCTTTACCCTTATGACATCATGAAGTGAATGCAGTTCTGTCACCTAAAGTGACTTCAGATTGAAAATGTTTCACATTGCAAAACCTGCATTCTAAATCCGTTAATCCACAATCATAACTATAAAAAACTTTTCATTTCGTGAACAATTAAATGTATCTCTCAAATTCACTTATTCATTCTATATAATATTGACACTATTTGAATTTTCATTACTAGATATTATTATGTGTCCGCGAATATAGATTTATTCTTCTTTGTCTCTCAATCCGACCCGTTAATGTTCTATGTCAAGGCATAATAAAAGTAGAAAAAACTTTCATGAAATTACTCAAATCAAGAAGAGAAATACAAAAAGATCTTTGAACCAGCAATAACAAATATATATTTTTTTACCTATATGATATTGCTACACATCTTTCTTTATATATTGAGGTTTTATATTAGATTTATGTTTGTATATTGAGCGAGCAGTATTTCACTAATAACTAATATATATATATATATTAGAACCATCCTTCAAGCCCGTCGTTGGCTGCTTATATGGGTACACAGAGCACACCTGCTTCTAGCGCGCGGTATCTCTACTTTCTTTCCTTATTTTATATACGCCGTATTTTGAATTCTTGTCATGATCTGTTATTTCGTTGCTATGAAACATGATTTCTTTTTTAAATAGCGACATAGACACGATTTTCTGACATATATTAGTTTATTACGGTTATGTTTGACATTCAGTAAGCCTATAGACAAATAATATTAATCTGTTCTCAATTTGTCAATTTTACAATTTGACACTTTCTCCATTTGACACTTTAACAATAAACAAAAGTGTATATGCGTGTGATGTGTCGAATACATGGTAGTGTGTGTAATGTTTTTTTTGTATTGATTTTATGTATTTATAATGAATAATTTAAAGAAAATATTAGCATTCTGCACTCCTTCTCTATATAAACTATAAGTGTGGGAAATTTCATTCTCCTCCGTCCGCGCAATTTTCGTAAAAAGGGGTACAAAGTTTTTGCTTCACGGATTAATATATAGATAATTTGTAAGGCGGTAGTATTTTATCCAAAACATATATGGCCAATCGCCAATCGCATGTTGAAAAACCTTGTCCAATTTTTTTTGTATATATTAGCTCGGTACTGTCCTCGATGGTAAGCACAGCATAATCCAAACATAAAGGCGACCACTAAGTGATCTAAATCCTTCAACCAATTCTAACACTCTAAGGCATCCACTGGCGGCACGGCACGACACGGCAAGGGATGTTTCAAGTAATTAATAATAATAGACGATAATTACATGACATTTACGTTGAAATTTCAATGATAATAGTCGTGGTTACAAAAACAATGCCGCGGTAAGCATAGCCATGCCGTGTCGTTAGCCTTCGGAACGCCTTGACATCCCTCTGGACTCTGGACGCTTCGGCATCCTTGAGGATGCCGAGGCAAGAAAGCGTCTGAGACCTGTGTGCGTCTTTTATAACCTAAGGACGGCTCGGCATGCCTAAAGACGTCGCGCCGTAAGAATACGTCTGCATAGTTACCGTCGCGTTAATGTGCGCTTACATGTAGGGATGCCGAAGGATCCGTTGCCGTGCCGGCCGTGCCTCAGGTAGGTGCCGGTCTTAAGGTGTTTATATATTTATTTATATTTTATAGTTCCTTAAACGACACCCCTAACGTTGTCAGGGACCTTTGTGTCTTCTAAAAGAATTACTATACACCCATCTTTCTGTGAGGAGTTTATTATATATTATATACTATATTATTTATAATTTACTTATTTTTACTTAATTTACCGAAAGCTTCACTTCTCTTTTTCTTACGCTACGGAAGCTTCCCTTCCCTTTTGTCTTACTCTAAATAATTAATATAACTTGCTACACATACAAAAGTACGTTCATAATAAAATACATTTTACATTTAAACTGTTGCAACTCCAGGTCTGCCACAACGACTGGTCAAAATCTAAAATATCATAAATAATAAATGTAATTATGAAGTAATAAAATATTTGTAAAATTATGGTCAAAAGCTAATTTTTTGAAAATTTATTAGCCACTAAACTTAATACTTAATAAAATTTGAGATTAAATTGAGGTAATTTCATAAATAAAATAAATTTAAAAATTTTACAGTTAGTTGAGGTTAAAATTGTCTATGTCTTTTCCTCGTTTATTCCTTAACGCAACTCTTTTTGCAACGTCTTCTATAAAAGTAAGAAAGGTGTTTATATTCTCGTCCAAATGTTAACATCAATGAGTTTAATATAAGTTATAATATTTTTAAAATACGGTTAATGCATCTGTAATTATCAGTATAAAAAACCTAAATAAGTTTCATCGTATGATATGACTAGTGATCGTCCGTCAAATACAAGCTTAATATAGGAAATGTTTATTTATATTGATATACGTTTTGCACACAACAGCTTATGTATTGAAATGTTTAACTAAATTATTAATTTGTTTACTAAACAACAAATGCATTGTTGTAACAAATCTGGAGACTACGCAAAGTGAATAAAAGCAAAATGCATTATTAAGATTAAGCCCTAACGACGCTGTACGAGCGTTCATTTTATGTTTCTCAACTGCCTACGTGGTACCTAATTAAAAAATTCGGCTTACGAAAAGGAACCAACTAGGAACTCAGTGGTAGTTTTAAATAAAGACATAATAATTACCTGCAAGATGTGAGAATGTTTGGAAGAGTAAGAACTGAGAGAAGAGATAGGCATCGCGTCTCAACACTGGCAGCAGAGAAGCCCGAGGAAATAAGTTAGCCACGAATTGGACGTAGCGCCACAACTTTTTTTTTTTCGAACTGACTTATCCTTAGGGGTCCTGGAGCCTTTACGGCTTTTACAGCTTTACCGGGCTTGATAGCGCCACAACAGCAGAAACCCCGACACCAGTGCGTGGAAACTGTATGGAATGATCATAAACATCGGTACATCATTGGAGAGTCATATTTGTTTGTCATTTGCTTTTTGTTAACGGCTAAAGCAGTGTTGCTAACTTTGGAATTGAGATATTTCTTGATATTTATGGTAATCATATCGGTCAAAAACGAAACACACTCAAATAAGTAATACCAGATACATTTTTAAATTATTTTATTTAGAGAAATTCTCTGGGACATTTTCCATTATTATGAGAAATCTGACTTGGTGCTTGATTAGCGTCTCTCATCGTGGAATGTGCCTAGAGGCGGCCGCCTCTAGGTGCACGCGGTGCTAACGTGCTATCAAGTGTAAATACTCAATATTAGTTTGTCAATAAGTAGGGTCGATTGTTTTGTAAATAATATAAAAAACCCCATATTATCTAAATAGGAAATGTAACATGATTTCGGAAAATTTTCATGTGAAAAAAAGAGCTTTTTGGATTGATAATATTTAGGGCAAAAACTAAAATTTTGGAGGCGGCAGCAAAAAATAAGGAATTTGTGAAACAACAAACACCTATAGTATATAGGTAAATATAGTCAAATATCTTTGTAAAGACATACTCAGTGAAAATTACCAGGTCATATAATTATCTTGGACGTAACCCGTTCCAGGGTCAATCACTATAACATCATTATCAATCTTCGGTTTCCAAGTCGTATTATTCAAATGGCATATGAGATAGGATATATCAGTGTGTAAATAACGTTGATTTTTTTTTTTTTGCAGGCTAAATTTTTGCCGAGTTGGTTTATAGATAATATTTATAATTATGCTTGTATTAAAAGGGATATAACCTGTGCAAGGTCTAACTTTTCTTATCGTAGTAGGTACGTCATAATGACGTCACTGTACCTGATGGTGAGCACAGTGCAATCCAATAACATCGGCGACACTGTTGGATTTAAAATCCATCGTCAGTCGTCGCTGTCATGCCGCATGCTAAATAAATCTCTTCTCGTTATGTTTGAAGGACTCCATGTTGTAGGATGGAGGGAACATACTGGCCTGGAGACAATTCCACAGCTTCACAACACGGTAAAGATAAGACGTAGCAAATTTATTTGTTCGTATCGAGATGGAGGTTACCGTAAAACTGGGGCTCCGGAGCCCTGCGCGTGAGGTTCTGTTATGAAAGGGAGAGGAGGTTAGGTTAGGTTAGACTCGGAGACTTGCTATGTTTCGAAATGGTTAAAGGTTGAAGGCGCCAGTTCTACGTGGAAGGAAAAGGAAAGAGGTGTACCTTGCCACTCCACGTCTCCCGTTGTATAATAAGGTCGCAGGTTCGTTTGGTATCTATATTCACTGCTACTTGAGTTCTTTAGCGCGACTTTTCGACACAAACACTCGGCGGTGCGTTGACAGAGCGACTTTTTTTAAGAATTAGAGAGAAAGGAATGACATAATATATAAATATAAGTATACTGCGTATACAGTGACTTACTAGGTTTTTAAGTGGTCACGAGGCAGTGAAAGTTGCACTTGCTAGGTATCGATGCTTAAATAAATCTGCTTATTTGTGAGTTTTCAACGCTGGTGTTCTTGTATTTGGTAGGGTCTTACTAGGGTTGTAAGATTTTTGTAAAAAGTGTCCCTTACTGGGTTTTGAAATGAGAGACGTCTGAAGGTCGAGTAACAGTGGTGTCTCGACAGTCAGTTTGTTTACGTCATCAACTTATGCTAAAGCGTCCAAAATGGCGGCCGGTTGGCGGCCGGTTGGCGGCGAGTGAGTGAGGTGCTGTTTAAACGTGTAACAGTGGCGACGTCACCAGGCCGCCAGAGTATCCAGACTCCACGTAGGGAGCCGTAGTACCGTTTTTCATTTTAGGTACGGGACCCTAAAAAAGAACTTTGTTTACTCGAGATAACTTAGTTTTGCGGTCAGCAGATAATTTATAAATAGTCTTATATAAATATGCTGTAGATAATATTTAAGATTCAATGGTCACTAGGCACACGAGACCAGTATATGTTATACTAAAAAATGTATAAAACATTTTTAATATGTTTGCTCGTGAGCTGTGCATTAGGTATGGTCATTTTGTTAATTTATATTAAGTTTTTTTATATATATAATATAATTTTCAGGGAGCAAATGGCGCATGCAGAGAAGAAATACGGCAATTTAAAATAATAAAAACAGTATATACTTCATTAATTAATGAATATTAGTAATTATGGATGTTAACGAATCCGAAATCGAGACTCTGGAAGAGGGTTTTCATTATTTCGCTACTGTGGAACTAATGACATTCACAAAAAATATATCTAAATGTATCCTCCAGGCAACTTCAAATCATTTGCTTTTTATTTTAGTACATACTAGCTGTGCTTGCGTCTTCCTCCATGAAGCATTTTGTGTATGAAACAGCGAAAAAAAAAATAGATATGTAGGACGTTGGTGAATTGAAATTCAACATCGGCGATTTAACTGTTCCTAATGCTTTTTGAATGTCTCTGATTCCTGAGATGCAGCGTGGTACTCACGGTTGGCATTCAGCGGTGCCTCACGCTCTTCATTACTTTCGATCGATCGATATTCTACCATATGTCTACGCTGTGAATTTATGTGGAATTTAACCTAATACGGTACTCCCTACAGGTTTCTGGGTCGCGTATTTTTTTCTTAGTATCTCATTCAGCAGCGAGTCTCACCTGACTGTATTGTCTCTGTTTCGTGTGAACAAATAGCTCTCACTATTTTTTAGACCAATGGAATACAGACAAGCTCCCGTCTACTCTCTACCATGCATTTCAGCCAAATTTAAATTACTAGTTAAAGTCAGTAGTTCAGTCGTAAAATTAATTCTAAATCCGAATCGTAACGTCATTTTATTTTCGCGGAATCTTAATGTTTTTTTTCTAAAATAAAATAACTTAAGTTAATTCTTATAACATCAGCTATCTACTAGTGAAAGACCCGTCAAAATCGGTCTAACCGTTTCGAAAATTAGCCGGAACAAATAAAAAAGATACACAGTTTTTTTATATAAGTGCCGTATATACTTTCATGTATATTTAGTAGAAAGCTGTTATTTTGAAATTACAAACCGACACTTCGATTTTATTATTTGTGTAGATTAAACAAAATTTAATAGACCCTGATCACGACCCGGGACTATAGTAATTTCGTAGACGAATCCAATAAAACCAAGCATAACGAGGATATCAAGTTGACACGGATTCACGTTGCTATGGCCAGCATCAGGGTCCATCCATGATCAGCTCAATAATATCATCTTGTAGCATTATCATCGAAGTTACATGAATATTCTATAATGATTAATTGGAAGTAGTTAAAAATCTACTTGCAAGATGTGACCCACATGCTAACATAGCAAGTTAAATAATAGCTTGTAATTATGGACCATTTTGGAGCAATTAAATCTTTTTGAGCGTATCCTACCACCCAGAAAATGTTCGCATTACGCACAGATTTTCAGTTCCAGTCGATGCTAAGGGAACCATCATGACCTTCATCACTGGTTTGGTATTTTAATGATAGCTTCAATTAGGGCTCGGGCCCAGAGCTCTTGTCGCTGTGTGAAAGCCAGTCCCCTCTCTAGACTGAGCGGGTTACCATATTCGGCTACATCCTCTGTTAACGTTACGTGAGATTATTCTCAGAGGATAGCGTATAAATTGATTTTTGTTTTAGCGGCATCCATCGAACATACTTTTAGGAAAGATTACAAGTACCACGAGGAAGTCAATGGTTGGGTCAAGCTGCACAACGTTCCTGCCAACTGGCACGATGCTAGACTACGCTGTCTCGCTGAAGGTAACTTACCATTTATTTTTTGTAAAGAAATAAAGCACAGGAAAATTTCTTGGAGGTTTCTCTCTACTTCGGGCAGTCCGACTAGTGAAATACTGCCACCCTACAAAAGATCGAAGACAATCTTACGTATTACTTATTTTACGTATAAAAATCTTGTGTGCGTCTGTTAGTGATTCTATAACTTTTGAAATAATTAACCAATTGAGCTCATATTCACATAATATATTTGTTTTATAGAGACGATGGTCTGAATGCGATAGGTGACAATGTGGTCTAGCCATTACCTAACTAGCGCCAAGAATAAGGCAAAATAAGGTGTGCCGGACCAGCTCGTAACATTATAATTAAAGATAGCAAATTTTACTTAAAAGAAACTTTTTTTTTAAACAATAATGATAGTTACATGTGAACTAACTAACAGTCTTACATGTTAGTTCGATATGTACGAATTTTAAAATTTCAAGGTCTTATTGAATTGTGAGATACAATATTTATTCCAGAGATTATATCTTTATCATAGACCCTATCGATTGGCACAATAACATAGTAAATGTCGGTTTTTTGCATTTTTAGTTGGTTAGATTCCTGGTAAAAATAGGTTTTTTTTTTAAATCTGTGAATACAATTATTCCTATTTTTTTTAATAAAGGAATGTGTCTTTTCCTGTCCCATTTGTTTTTTCTATCCTGTTTCTTTATACTTTATAGCGTTTGGCCACAATGTGACTAAATAAATATATAAATATATATATATGTATATATAAAGACTAAATAACTATTGTCATTCTAGTGTGTCTTTTCTTGGTTACTTAAGTATCTTACTATCTTAATTCAGCTTAACTTGAAACTTCAATTGATATAAACGACCTTCTAATATATTTGTCAAAAAGACATCAGAATTAAGTCCGTCAGTCAGTCAGTTAAGTTCCCACATAATTTTTATATTAAAACGGATGTCATTTTTGTTTGTCGCTTCACCGTCTACTAGAACATTGCTTATATGAAACTCACTTCTCTTAAGAATGAATCTTTTAGTTGGCACAAATTAAAAATTCAACTGCGCTGTTGGGTTTAAAATATTTTCTATAGATTTTCCCCAATCAAAGACACTACAATCTGCTCCCATTCTTACGGCAGTGGCATAATTTGATATAATTTCCATGTATACATTGGGATCTATAATAATATCCCGTTTTTTTATTTCTGTTTCAATCCGGCCGAAAACAGGGTCCGACGGTAATTAGGAATGACTGTTGATAGATTTGTTGTGCGATGAAATTATAGATCTGCAACACGAAGACTCGAAGATAATCAGGCAACACCTATCGAAACATTAAACTTTACCAAAAAGTACAATATTCAGAAGTTATATCCTAACACCTGAATATCGCTGCGTATTCAATGAACGTAACCGATAACTGTAGCAAGTGGCGAACACCGTTTTCTATTAACTCAAATTGATAAAAACGTACTTGCGGGCTACAATGTCCCCAATAAGATTAACTAGTATGGCCTCGCTGTCCATTAAAAATCAAGTTACAGTAAACCTAGATTTTGCCAGTCTTATCAGAGCTAGAAAAATAAGGTTTTAGTTGTTTTCATATAAAATAAGTACATATCAGTTATTATATTATTTTTCTCGTCAGGTGCTTCGTTAGCGTCACCCAGCGACTTCAATATGCGAAATCTCATGGCATCTCTGATGGTCGAAGAAGGCGATAATCCCAACATTGGCATTTACTCCGGGATACACTCAACGTTTTCTAGTCTCTCTTACTCAACTATAGAAGGTAGATTTGTTTTATTCTTTCAGCTTGCTCTAGTAGAAAATTCTAATTAGTCTGAGTTTATTGGAAGCCATTTAGTATTTTATTAACTGATTTGACTTTTGAAAAGGAAGTAGTTAACAGCAGCGCAAGAACTACTGCCTTGCAGTTTGCGCTAGCTACCACGTGCCTCGCACTCACTACAAACGTACACTACACACTGCCTACACGTATACCTACTACAAACGCAATAACGTCTCCAAGCTCATTTGGCTGTACTAGCTTAAAAACTTAATTGGTAACTTTACTCCTTATGTGCTTTTTAAATAATTCATGGAATTCAATATACCTTTACAACATCATAAGTTATCTGTGGAGAAATGTAAATAAGTATTTTATAAAATTATCCACCCGAGAAGAACTGTTATCTGTGTGTTGAGTAATGTCAGTTCGCATGACAATATTATTTCACCTCAATGGTTATATCAACACCTAAAAACATAACCTTTTTTTAACAAGTTCATTAATATACTTGTATGCCGTAGCGCTGGTATGGTGACGTCATTCAATACCAGTGTAACAAAACTTATTTATGAAGAATGGGGTATATTCATATATGGATACTTACAACTACCCTACTGCTCGGACTCAGTGGAAAAGTACATAAGGCGTAGCACACGAGGAGCAGGGACATTTCCCCTTAGATCCTCGAACTGTACGTATCTCAAAGGATATTTTTGTTTTACTTTGTTTCCTGAGGATTAGAACGTTACTGCATTCGAGTGCAATTATATCCTGGAAATGCTCGAGGTTGCCTACTGTGCTGAGGCCCTCGGAAAAAGGTTATGCTCTTTCGTGCTGCCAGACTGGAAGGACGTGCAAGGGTTGCCGGGTTACTGTGGTTACTGGACCGCCTAGTAAATCTGGGGATCGGATGTTGCGCCCAGGGGCAGGGGGCTACTGAGAATATCAAGAGGATAATTGCTGCTGCTGCTGTTGGTGCTGATGTTGTATACACGTAACAACTAATAGATATACCTACAGATCATAAAATTAATTTTTCACAGGTGTACCTATCTCAGCCTTACCAGTTAGTTGGGCGACGGGTCAGCCGGACCACGTGTACACGGAGAACTGCGTCGTCTTTCACATAAACGGTACCTTAAAGAACGTGCAGTGCGCTGATGAGTTTCAATATATCTGTTACAAGAAGTTCGAAGCATTAACAATAAACAAATGCAATACTTTTGATAACGGTAAGTGCTAATCAATCACATTGTGCTTTATAATCAGTTACACTGTGTACGTACCTCTTAGTGCATCTCTGTGAATTTACATATGGATTTAATATGGAGTCCTTCAAGCATAACGTGAATAGATATTTAAGCAGGCCGGCATGACAGCGACGACTATCGGTGGATTGTAAATCCCACGGTAGTCACCGATGTTATTGGATTGCACTGTGCTCACCATCAGGTACAGTGTAGTCACTATGCCGTACTACGATAAAAACAAATTTACTACCTACCTTACCAACTTTTGGGATAATTTTTACTGTACAAACATTATGGTACACAAAATAATATACGAGTATGTCGTCCCATTACGGACACTATCAAAAGTGGAACTTTCCATAGCCATTGTTCTTAACAGAATTGCATTCGAGTTCCTAAGGTGTCTTATTTCATCCTTATTTGTTTATATTTTCTTTCTCAGAGTACACATGGGATGGAAGGACAGGACACTGCTACAAGTTTCATCGGCTCGGACAGCCCTGGTCACGGGCGTATATGATTTGCTCAGCAGAAGGTGGCCATCTTGCAGTAATTAATAGTAACACAGAAGCTAATGTGTTAAAAGAGTTGTTCGTGAAATATCCCAAGGAGAGAATATTTTCAACCTACTATGATGTTGCATTTATTGGATTCCGTGAATGGCCCGACGAGCGCTCATGGTACACAGTTCACGGTAAGTTAGAATAAGAATAGGCTAAGCCTAGAAATAGAACTGCCCCACAAGTGTAGCCACTGGAACACTCCGACATATACTTTTCAAATGCTCAAGTTGCGAGTGCTAAGTACTAGCCTGACAGGCAAACATGCTGTAGTTATATCATGATGTTTTGCATCACCGATAGCTCCGACACATTATAGGATTTAAATCGGATTGGATTATGTTTATGGTATCCAAGCATGCTGCCACGAAACTATCACCGCTTCATCTTGATAATAAGTTATATTATTATTTTTTTAACAAAAAAGAAAACCAACTTCAATTATTTTGCGGAGTTCCCTGATGTATCTTATAAGTCGAAGATCCAATGCCAATGCAATTAAAATGGAACCACTCTTGAAATATCCCCTTCCCAACGAAAAATGAAGTTATGGCTGAACATCCATAAAAAGGATTTTGGTACATTCGAACTGAGAAAATCCTCCTTTCTTTGAAGTCAGTAAATTATTTTATAAGGCCTGTATTGAATCGGAACCATGTAGATAAACATGTCAGCCTCAGAAGAGAAGTCATTAATATATATAAATAAAATTTAATTACTTATACATTTGCAAACGCGAAGGAAGAAACTTTTATATAATTGTAGCAGCATTCGACATAAAATAGCGGTGAGACAACTCTACAAGATTCCAGGACAACTTTCTGTTGTACCATCTCGGTGTTCGGACATGTTCCCAAAACAACTGATAGCTCGGTTTTATATTTTTTATATTTTTATATATATTTTTTATATTTATATTGTTTTATATTTTTTATCTGAAAACTTAAAATTTTTTATTCTTTTTTTTTTAATGGCGTCTGGCAAATAGGAAAGTATTCCTAACAAACCGAACAAATTGTTAGTACCTCGACACATGTCACGTAGACGAGTTGTTTTTTCAGTGTATCATAGAGAAGTATTTATTATGAGTTACCTATACGTCCCGATTGGATTCTAAAATGCGAATAAAAACTGTCTGGAGACCTAGATAGATTATTTTTAAAGCAATGATGGCTCAGTGATAGTGTGTAGAAATTCGCGTCGATTGACGTGAGTTCGAATCCCTGCAATGAGCTTACGGTGAAGGAAAACATCGTGAGGAAACCATAGAATGATGGTAGGGCTTTTTCTAATGCCCGCTTGGCTAGCTACCACCCTCAAGTTGAAAATCTGTCGCCAAGCACCAATAAGTGTGTTTCGGCAGCTGCACTATCTACAAAATATCTGTAGGATTTTTACATGTTACATATTTTTTGAAGTGAAACTTCTTATGCGACTTCCAAGCGTTGAAAGTTAAATGTTAAACGTTTAACGCACATTATCGGTCTCTCCTCTTTGTGTTAGCCAGAGCGAGAGAGCAATATATTATCGGTCTCTCCTCTTTGTGTGAGCCAGAGCGAGAGAGTAAATGACGGTGTGTATGTATATTGCACACTGTTTAAATAAAATAGAAAATGTCTTTTAAAAGGAAGTTTCACTTCTATCGTGTGTGATTCGCATACACACTTTTTTTTAATTCGCTTTAATGTGTTCAGTTGTAATTGGCAACGAAGCCAAGATATAGCGTTAGCTTTAATTATAGTTTTACAATTTCAGGTCAGACCCTCCAAATGGCCGGATATGACAAGTGGTCCAACGGTGAACCAAATAATCAAGGTGGAAACCAGAATTGCGGAGCGTTATATAGAGGTGGTGTACTCGACGACGTCTGGTGTCATCTGCCATTGGCTTTTATTTGCGAAATAGACCCTCAGGCTTCTCAGTAAATGTATTAACATCCCGATCTTGCCATATATATTATACAATTTTATTAAAGTGGGAATGTGTGTTTTCTTTCTCGCAGTGCTGGGACAAACTACTGATATATTTATTCCTAAGCAATACAGCATAGAAATGCGGCAGCAACCAAAAAAAGCTGAATAGCAGAGATTCATTTTTACATTAGTTGATGTTAGATGACGTCTCATAGCAAAATTATTTGAATAAGGTCTATAAAACTATAGGATCCAATCTTACTAAACATTATTATTATGTTTGGTACTGAATTAGGTGTCCCAAAAAAATGTTCCGTTTATTTATAATTTTATTTATTTATTAATTATGTGGGGCGCAATCGAGAGTTACACTATTTAAAATTAATATTTATTAAAATTATACATTACCATTAAACTTAAACTAGGAAACGTGATCGAAGTATGATCGAATAGTGACCCGAATAAGTCAACGTAGTCCGCATGTGAGGCGATTCTCACGTTGGTGACGAGTCCGAGTTCCTCGTAGCGTGTCGCAATACTTATCCATAATTATAATTAAAAATGCGATCGATGGTTCTCATGCATTATGACGATGTAACATATTCAATAAGATCCAAATACTATTTATGTTTATTCTAAAATCATTCAATAAATATGGAAAACTACTAAAAAACATATCTGCATGTTAAATTGGAGCATATTAAAAAAAATGCACGGTGGAGCGGTATCAGTCAAATATTTGATAAATTTTATAATAGAAATTAATATAAATCAATACTATAATAATATTAAAAAGATCATGAGGTTATTTGTTTAATTGTTTGACAGCGCTAATCACTAGAATTTACACTCAGATTAAAAAAAAATTCGTTTTATATAGCCTAGAAGCGGTGTGCCCAGGCTCAGCACGCGTTTTTTACACAGTAATTTTGTTATCCCGTAATCTTATTTTAGCCATGTTATTGACAATTCATGTAGCCTATCAATTTAGGACAATCATGTACTTACCGTGTACAATTTTCTTCATAATCTGTTGTAAATTAACAAAATATTTTCTTAATATTTCTAAATGTATTATTATGTCGGTTCTTATATATTATGGAATAATATATACTTCTCGTATATGAAATTTCATAAAAATCGTCTGAGAATTTAAAAAATAACATATGTAATTGTTTTTTTTTATATTTCAAAAAATACTATTATTTATAGCCTATCAATTATGAAATGACGTATGCTTCGCGTGTACGAAATTTCATCTAAATCGGTTGAGAATTAATACAAATTTATTATTATGTAATTATTTTCTTTATAATTCCTATAACCCATAAGTAATATTAGGTTTTTACCTATGAAGTTGCCGTTTTGTATGAAAAAATTTAAACGATGTTTTTTCATGAATTTTTTATTTGTATTAATCGAAGTAATCACCCATGCAATCAATGCATCTTTGCCAGCGCAGTGGCAGTTTACTGATGCCCTTCTTAAAGATATCAGCTGGACGGGAGGCAACAAATTGTTCAAAGGCATTTTGTACTGCCTCTCGGGTATTGAATTTTTTGCCTGCTAAGGAGTTATCCAAATTCTGGAAAAAGTAGTAGTCTGTAGGCGCAAGGTCTGGTGAATAGGGCGGATGACGGAGAACTTCCAACTCCAGTTCTTGCAACTTGGAGACCGTCTGTTGTGCAGTATGAGGTCGCGCGTTGTCGTGCAGGAGCAGCGGAGACGAGCGATTGACCAATGCTAGTTGGAGATGTGCCAGCTTCTCCATCATTGTGTTCAGTTCTTCACAGGACACATCTGCAGTAATGCTCACCCCGTTTGTTAAGAAGCTGTGGTGAATCACACCGGCGCCAGACCACCAAACAGTGACCATCACTTTTCTAGGGGTAAGTTTTCGTTTAGGGCATTGTTTAGGTGCTGAACCAGGATCCAACCAATTTGCTGAGCGCTTGCGGTTATCAAACAGAATCCATTTTTCATCGCAGGTAACAATGTGGTTCAAAATTCCTTCATTTGTGTGTCTGTTGAGCAGTGCAAGGCACGTCTCGACGCGTACTTCGCGCTGTCGATCATTGAGTTCGTGGGGCACCCATTTGTCAAGCTTTTTTACCTTGCCAATTTGACGCAAATAGACCAATATTGTTTTGACGCTAACGTCGAAAGCTGCTGCTAATTCAGCCGTAGATTGTGTATCATCAGCTTCCACAATCGCCTTTAATTCGTCATGGTCGACCAAAGTTTCCGGACGACCGCGACGTTCATTTTTCAGGTCGAAATTTCCAGAACGGAAGCGAGCAAACCAATAACAGGTGGTGCGTTGGTTTGTAGTGTTAGCTCCGTAAACGTCGTTGATGTTGCGTGCCGCTTGTGCCGCGTTACTGCCACGACGGTACTCATATTCCATAATTACTCGAATTTTTAACGTATCCATGATGACAAAAAAGATTTAAATGCGATGAAAATGTAACACTAATCAATAAACAAATGACTACTTTTGGAAAAAAAATTCCATGTTTTAAAAAAAAAATTAATTTGAAATTAGAATTCTTAGCCAAACAAAAATTATTTTGATTTGAAATGGCCAGTACTGCAGAACGGCAATTTCATAGGTAAAGACCTATTATAATTAATCATATTATTAAAATCGGATAACAAGGAATAAAAATGTATTTTATTGGACTTTTTTTACGGTCTTTAAATGGTTATTACCTAGCAATTGACCAGTGACTTAAGCTTTCCTTAAAATTCTATATGAATCGGTCAAACCGTTTTTAGTTATATTCAACCCCTATTTTACACCATTAGAAGTTAAATCTCCCAAAATTAGTTCTTAGTGACCGACAACATCGGGAAAGGAGTAACTGTTTTAAATTTCAAGCCAACCGTACCTATAATTTAGGAGATCTCGTGATGAGTAGTATTTCGCTTATATTTGAATAGATACAGATACAACACAAATTTTCTTGATCAGCGCAATAAATGACGCACAGGAGCAGTTTCTTACTGCGGAACTGGTTGCCTTGGGTGACTTTAACGCACACCACGAATCGCGGTTGGGTTCCTCCAAGACAGACCATGCAGGACGAACTGCCCATGCATTCGATGTAACTCATGACCTGACTCAACTGGTAGTCCAGCCCACCCGGATTCCCGATGTTGACAGTTGCGATCTCTTTGCTGGATTTTCTGTTGACGAGCCATCCAACTGGGTATGTTGTGTCAGTTGATACGCCTTTGGGCACATCGGACTACTGCCTGGTTGTGACGTCAGTGCCACGTACTCCGACTCCACCCAGTATGAGGATTAAGCGTAAAGTTTGATACTACTCGTCAGCAGATTGAGACCGAATACGGGATTGTTTTGCATCCGTCTCTTGGCGGCAGCGCTGCTTTGATGGCAAAGATCCTTCAGCGATTGCCGAAGCAATTACAGACGAGATTGGAATCGCAATGGAATATTATATTCCGCCTTCCGATATCGCCTGTAATCACAGAGGACACCCTTGGTACAATCGCGATTGCGCTGATGCTGTAAGTCAGAAGCAAGATGCGTATCGTGATTGGGCCAGGGGTCTCATAATCACGGACCCTAATATTAAGTCGCTTAAATCAGCGTACAATTCTGCCACCAAAACCTGTAGGAGAGCCTACACTAGAGCGGATGCCCAGCGCATTGCACGCATAGGTCATGATCTCATAGGTCAACCGGCTAACAGTAGAATCTAATGGAGTCTGGCCAAAGCCGTGCAAGCTAATTTCTGTCGTCCAGCATTACCCCCGCTGAGGTACATGACCTCATGAGCACATTAGCCACATGAGAAAGCGACATTACTAGCTAATCTCTTTGCGGTTAATTCCCTGCTCGATGATCGCAACGCACAACCGCCAATAATTCCGTCGCCGTCAATTGCGGTGTCACAATGTCCGAGTTACGGTTCAGGCAATGTAACGTACTTAGGAAATTGCGATTGCTCCCTACTTTGAACCCCTACTTTACACCCTTAGAGGTTGAATTTTTAGTGAGTCTACATCGCGAAAGGAGTAGCTATGCTAAATTTCAAGCCATTCGGACCTATAGTTTCGGAGATCTCGTCATGAGTGGTATTTCGCTTTTATATTTATAAATAAAGTAGCGGTACCTCGCGGCTCCCCACGCGTTTGTTTCACAATAATTATTTTCAACCCGTAATTTTATTTTTACTTGTATTATTGGCAATTCATATAGTATATCGATTGGCCTTTCACTTCACGGCGTTTCGCAGAAAAGTAAACATTATTTTGTTCGGTTCGAAGTTCTCTTGTGTTAACGCATATCGATAATCTCTGCACCGTTTTTATTCAAGTTAAACTTCTTATGCGACTTCCAACACGTTAAACGTTTAACGCACATTATCGGTCTCTCCTCTTTGTGTGAGCCAGAGCGAGAGAGCAATATATTATCGGTCCCTCCTCTTTGTATGAGCCAGAGCGAGAGAGCAATATATTATAGGTCTCTCCTCTTTGTGTGAGCCAGAGCGAGGGAGCAAATGTCGGTGTGTACGTATATTGCACACTGTTTAAATAAAATATAAAATATCTTTTAAAATGAAGTTTCACTTCTATCGTGTGTGAATCGCACACACACCTTTTTTATTTTATGGTTTCAAGCTATTAAATTACCTAGTTTTGTATAATCACAACCAAAAACAAAAAAATGATAGCTTTAATTTGTCTAGAATGTATTTGTTTACATTGGGAATGGTTCTTGCATTAAACAAATACTATTGCTCAGCAGAATTTCGATTTCTCTAAACTTCCATGTAAGTGAATTATGCATATTGAAATGTAAAACTTGCCCTGAGTATAAGGTACATGTAAAGTAGTATACAGTCACATTAATATCTAGTAAATTATATAGAAGAAGCAGTTACTTCCGTACCATGCTATATGTCACTTCTCAAGGGTATTAAAATACCTAGATAAAATTATGAAGAAGTGCGGTCCAATGTTGTCAAAAAACTACACTGTCATAGCAGTATAACCAGACGGTATTTGTCAAGATGGCTTTATTGGAATCAAGTGCCCTACGAATGCAAAGACCTATAAAAATTATGTTAAGCAAGGTGAATTTATTTTTGTACATTTGATTTTAATTATCTATAACATAATTGAAAATTATTGTTTTATTGTCATTATGGAAATGTATTATGAATATTTTTTTATACAACTAAGGTGGCAAAAGGTAAAAGGTGGTAAAACGTAATGATTTGATTTCCATATATTTTTGTTTGATTAAGTCCTAATATTGGGTACTAGATTCATCTCACATATTTTCTAAGTACCAGAATAAAAGAACTTGTTACTACAACTTTGTTTTAATTCACAACTTAAAGATCTATTAACTAAACGATTATGGTATTTTTATTGAAGCGAAACTTCTTATGCGACTTCCAAGCGTTAAACGTTTAACGCACAGTATCGGTCTCTTCTCTTTGTGTGAGCCAGAGCGAGAGAGTAAATGTCGGTGTGTATGTATATTGCACACTGTTTAAATAAAATAGAAAATGTCTTTTAAAATAAAGTTTCACTTCTATCGTGTGTGAATCGCACACACACCTTTTTTTTTAAGTGACATTGATATCATCTTATTTTATTAAGATTGGCTTATTTAGTATGAGTCTCAAAAGGGGGGTTGTTATAGTACTGTGTATACTATAGTGCATACCGCGTATGAAGTCTAGTCACACAACTAGGCCAAACCGACGACATCATGAAAATCAGGTCTTGCCATAACCGTGTATAATGTAAATGTATTTTATCTTATCTTATTCTCTCGTAGGCTAAATCTTATAGATGTATGTATATGCTTGCCTCTATTTAGTGTCGCTTTTTCAAAAAAGAAAAGGTCACCATTTTTTACAGATATAGGAATCATTTATCACAGGAGAAATTAAACGTAGTGATTACATTCTCGCTGGGTGAAATAGCAGTGATAAAAATATAATTTCATAGCTATGCCAATTATTTTAAATAGCAATATGCCTAGTAATCACCAATCGCTGTATCTACAAAGAGTCTAGATTTGTAGGTATATGTATGTACATATAATGTACTCTGTGAGTATGTAATCAAAGCATGGTTGGTGATTGGGAGTTTTTCGCAATTTTGGGGAATACATCCGGTCTTTGCGACATTTTAGGGAACTGAAATCCTTTGGGAAAGTTTGGGGAATTGAAAATGAAGTAATCCTCTTACTTTACCCCCTTTTTTGTTTTTTTCCACATACCTATTACATTTTACACCATATTCGCTAATTGAAATATAATCTCGGTAATTTTAAATAATAAAATATTACGGTGAATGACCCTCGATCCCATACCGAATATGTGGAACTATCCGAGTTTACCTCTTTGACCGGACCAATATCGTTCTAGTAGAGGATAGAATTGCTGAAAACTATTTGATTGTAAGTACTCATGTCTAGGTTGTAGAGGTGAGCTATACCTTGTAAAATACCTGTTCTTGTCCCAGAGAAATAAGAATAATTCCATAAACTTGTTCCAAAATAACAGCCTGTTACATGATGCCAACTCTTTTATTACTGTAATTGAAAAGAGTAAAGAGCTTGTTCCAAGTCATATTTGTTTGTATCTCTCTCTAACAAAGTAAAGATCCTTAAGCTTGAATAGAGAGGATCATGTTCCTAACTAAAACAGTTTACTTTCGTGGTAGGTCCACCCTAGTATGTGGAGCAGTACGTAGTATTTAGTAACAGCTTTGTCAGTTTACAGACACTATTTACAAGCGGTTACTTGTAATTACCTGTAATTAAAAACTGAAATTATTTTGACCTTAAATGAAGAAGAACTTCAGATGCAATACACGCAAACGTGCAAATACAATTAATACACCTTTATTAATAAACGTAACTTTCAAATTTATCATTTTTAATACCATTTTCTGAAATACACGTTTAAAAATATATTTTATTATTAAATAAAAGTTTTTGTATATCTTACTAACTGGTATATTTTCTGATGGAAAAAAAATGGGGGAAAGTTGCAAAACATACCATTTGGGGGAAATAAAATATGAATATGGGGAAAATTCAGAAGATCGACCTACCAACTATAAATCCAAGGCTCCATCAGGCTCAATGCTTATTATTATTATATTGTCGTAGATTTGTATGAATAATGGCAAATTAAACAGACAAAATCATGTTACTGAAGAAAGTGTACACTTTAGTCTTCTTACGGAGGAACGGAGAGATTTTGCTTGGCTTGAAAAAGCGCGGTTTTGGTGTCAACAAATGGAACGGATTTGGCGGGAAAGTCGAACCAGAAGAAACAATAATCGAAGCTGCAGCTCGAGAACTGTTAGAAGAATGTTGCGTGAAAGTAAATACTAAAGATTTGAAAAACATAGGGCACTTAGAGTTTACCTTCAAAGGTGAACCATTGATGATGGCTGTACGGGTGTACGCCACCAACGTTTACGAAGGAATACCGAAAGAAACTGAAGAGATGGCACCAAAATGGTTCCGGTGCGAGAATATACCGTACAACGACATGTGGCCCGATGATAAACTATGGTTCCCATATATGTTTCAAAATAAACTTTTCTATGGTAAATTCCATTATGAAGGTTACGACAAAATATTACATTATACTATTGAAGAGCTGCCGTGTTTGGAGACTTTTTATGCTAGTAGGCACTAATTAATGGTTTAATAAGTTTGTACAATACTCAGAGTGTTTCCACTAAATGCTTGATTAAAAATAACTTTTTAGCTTAAAACAAACATTTATGTAAAGTTGAACTTTAAGTACTTATAATTTAGTTTTATAACATGATTAGAATTCTAAGAATAAAATATCTGTATAACTTCAATAACTTTTGCTAAATTTAAAACTAGATTTCTCTGACATTTGAAATTAACAATATGTTGTGGGCTCATTTGGTGATTATGCCTTTTCTTGAGAAGAGAGCTCTTTGCATTAGAACACTTACAGATAGGTATTTCATTATCAGCTTTTTTTAAATTGCATTTTTTAAATAATTATTTTTAGAATCGATAAACATGTAATTTTATTCACTTTTTATCTTTTATGTCCAATACTTTATAGTTTCAATTGTATGAGTCTTCAGGTATTCCTTTCTTATAAGGAAAATTCTATTCTGTGGTTCAAAAGTAAAAAAACAAACAATTGAAAGATGTGAAACTTAAGGAAGCTGACAGGCTATCCTTTACTTAAAAAAAACATATTAATAAACATAAAAAATATGATTCCTGTTAATTATTTTAGGATACTTTACATGTTACATCAGTGACATACTTACCCCCTTTTTTAGCTCCCAGTTGAAATGTTGTATGATCGAAGGGTGTTTCACTGATGCAATGTATCCCAAAATAATTAAATGGAATAGTTTTTAATGTTTGTTTTTTTTTCTAAATCTATATTGGGTAGTGTTTGGCCAAGACAGTAACAATGTAAGCCTACAGGGACGGGCTGTCAGTGCAGCTGTGGGAGAACTTTTACAGGAGGCCAGCAACAGATTTTCAACTCAACCATCCTCAACTAGCCAAGCAAGCATAAGAAAATGCCCTACCCCATGTGTCTGTTTGCTTCGAAGGACTTTATAATTTTTGGGACATGGACACTGATGTTTTAACAACCACTTTTTTTATAGTAATAGGTCGTAGTGGCTGCAATTCAGGTGATCTTAAGTGATGATTTGGCCCAATATGGTAAAACATTAAGCCTAGTGGGAGGTCTGGCTTTCAAGTGCAGCTGCCAGAACACACCTATTTGTGCTTGGCAACAGATGTTCAACTTGAGGGTGGTAGATAGCCAGGCAGGCATTAGAACAAGCCCTATCACCATGCTATGGTTCCATTATGATGCTTTCCTTCACTGAAAGCTCAGAGTCATATCTGCGTCGACTCGATGTCTGTACAGGGTACGACTGAATTATCATTGCTTCAAAAATTCATCAATTAGATATCACTATAGTATCATTTTAGTTACAACTGACTACTCAAGTAGTTATTATTCAGAGAGGCTTGTTTTAAATTTACTTATTTCATAATGCTCTCGTCATTTGATTAGCAAAAAAGCTACCAAATTATTTAGAATGATTTTTTTTTTCATTTCATCTGTCAAATTTCAAAATGATAATGCCAGGATTCAATTTTATCCACCACCAATGGTTAATAGTATTGTTATAAACGGAGCAAAAATAGAAAAAAAATCATTTTCACTACTCACGAATATAACTTTTTTATTTTTATCTGACTATACTTAGCCTTAAGTGCCCTGAAGCCTAAGAAGTCTTTCACAGCTTCACTGTGCTTGTTGGACGAATGCTGAAGGAACTCAGCAATACTGATTGCTTTGCTTAATATTACTGGAAAATGAAAATGAAAACCTGATAAAGAAATGATGTCTTGCAAATGATTTTATACTCAATGAGATATAAATTGCTCCCTCATATTTTGTAACAAATTACTAAGAGCCCTATAATATGTGACAAAGTTCATGAAGAAAAAATAACATATAAACAATAGTTAGTAAAAAAAAATTCAATTGAAATTAGAAAAATATTTTATTCAATACACATTACAATTTTTTTAAATCACCATACAATCATACATTTTAACATGAAAAAATCACTACAGAATCTTTTATCTGAAGTTAGCTTTGAACAGACACAAATAAAAATGTACAAAATATATTTTTTATTATAAAACGGGATGAAAACATTAATCGTAAACAGTTTTTATTATTATATAACTTAGTTTTATTAATTTCATTAAAATAAAAATTCTACATCCAAGTAACTAACATCAGATGTATAAAGATTTGTTGTAAAAATTCCATACCATATTCCTAATACATATTCAATTATTACATTATTTTGAACATCCTTGGAAATTTGTTAAGATTTTGTAGTCATGAATAAAAATAATGGACACATCAAAAGTTTACTTTATTGTTTACTTTATTATTTAAAACTTATTACAGGGAATGCCAGCCCTGTAGTAAATAATCTGGGATTAGTATGATAGTTTCCAAGATTAAAATACTCAAACCTTTCACAACAACCCCTATCAGGGGCTTCACATGGGAATACCAATTGCATACAAACACATTTTCACAGTATTCATAGATTAAAATAAACAATGTTTGTAACCCCTGAGAACAGATTAAAATGTTTTAATAATAGTCATTATAGGTGTTATTTCCCAAATAGAACTTATTTATGCAGACATCACAAACATTTTAACTATCTATCTGAATATACATTTGTTAACCGCCTCCATTTGATTTACTTAAATTATTAGTTTTGTACAAAGCACTAGAAATATTAAATAATACTTACAAGATTACATTATCAGGAATAATTCATCTTTGTTATTTTTCCTTTGACACTATTAAAAAGAAAGCTGTTAAAACGAAACAATATAACAAACAGTGGTGTATATAGGGGCTGTCCAATGGGTGTATGACCCCACATGACATGGTAGCCCCTGGGGTCACACCACTAATAACCACTATCACTGCTGCATTGCTTGAAACTAGAATGTTATTCAAAGAACACAGCGCCCCATATATGAAATTGAAGTTTATTGTAGGCTAACTGCTTGCACTGTATCATCTTGATCGACTGCTAGACTGTGGCTGATCTCTCTCAATAAGCATGTTTTCCTTAAACTATACTTTATTCTCTTCATCATTCCCAGGACTGTGCTGACCTTTGTTACCGGGTTCAGACAGAGCCGTCCGGGCCAGATTTCTAGCTAACGCCAGACGTAGCAGGTCAGCCTTCTCAGTGTCGAGGCCGCTGGGCTTCAGTTCCAAGCATAACATTATCTCGTAAGTGTCTGCCGACGTGAACATTGGCTCGTCAGACTCCAAAAGCGGCAGTGTATCGAGGAGCAGCGTCTGCCAAAAGCTGAAATGGTTCAAAGTTATAATTATATATACTTTATTTAAATAAGGAGTATGAGGAGATGCTCATCAACTTTTAAAAAAACTACCCCGCTCGCAATTCAATGCTGTCATCGAGAAGAATAGGAAACAAAGTCGAGCAGCATTATATGAAAAATAAATTGTAATACTGACTCCAAAATCTTATACGATCATAACTGTGAGTGCTGATGTGGGTACAAGTGAAGTGGATTATAAATAATAACTAAGAGCGTGCATTCTAAGTTCCAACAAGTAAGTCTAAGTAACAAGGAAGCCGCCATCTTATTGAAGCTATGTTTGAAGATTACAAGAATTATTCAATTCCCATGACGTTGGTAGAACTGCGTATGAACACACTGACCTCGCGGCCCGCACCCCCTTTCACACCGCTAAACATTACCTTAGTCTTCCAATACATCCTTCAAAACTTTATGTATGTCGTAGAAAATTTAATAAGCTAGATTTTGTAAACGGCATAATTTTAATATCTAATTAGAGAAAAGCGGAAATTAGTCATCACATGTTTTAGACTCGATAAGATAAATGAAAATTTTTAAGCAGCATTTAAGTATTTTCAAGCAAGTTTACCTGTCAAAAACTTATTATAGGATAGATCATAGTGAACATCGGAATATATAGTTTCTAGCAACGCCTCAAATGGGCCAGTTAAAGCTCCCTAGTGGTAAGAGTGGGGTTATAAAATACTCATAATCGCCTTGGTAGGGATAGGGTACACATTGTGATACACCGATTCAGTGATCATACAGTGATTCAGCTATATCGCGTTTCTAGAGCACCCAGTCAGATCACAATGACCACCGAGCTCGGGTAAAAGTACAAGCAACAGAAATTTCCAAACCCTTCGGATAATCTTCATTCTTACTTATTTTCTACCAACTGGGTTCTTACAGATTTCAGTTGACATGGCACAATTTATAAAACATCAAAAAAAAACATGTAATAGTGGTTATTGCAAAGATTTAAAATAGTAAATGTACTCACTAATCGGGCGCAAGCTTCGACGTTATCAAGGAGACGAGCAGTTGAGCCGCCTTCTTGAACTCCCTGTCTTTATACATCCTGTGGAATTCACAGTATTTACCTGCAACAAGAAAACTTATTTTATTACTAGTTGGCCTGGCAGATGTTCCTCTGCCATTTCCTGTTCTTATCGGACAATTTATAGGAGTGTTCAGAAAGCTGCACTTCGAGAGCCAGTACCTTCTCTAGGCTTAGCATGTGAGGCCACATCATCACTTAACATCAAGTAAGACTGTGATCAAACATAGAATAAATACAGTAAAAATAAAGTTATTCATTGTTGAACGTCTGGCTGAAAAAACTGTATAGGAATGAGGAAGCGAAAAAAAACATTTAAGACATATTGTACAACTTACAATGTAGTACGAAGAATTAACGACAGATGGCGTTAAAACGTATATGACAGTTGTCATATCCGCATGATATTACCTAAAATGACTTTTATTCTAAATCTTAAACATGGGATGAAATTATTTAAATCTATTATTAAAACATTAAATTATCAAGGATGTATTGAATGCATTGTATAAACATTGAAGTCACCTAAAAAGAGCAGAGTGTCGTCGAGGAGTAGTGCAGCGCCGGCCGTGAGTAGTAAGTCCGGGGCAGGCAGAGGAGCGCCGTCGCAGTAGGCCCGCAGCGCTGCGTGCGCGGCGCCCGAGGCCGCGCGGGAGCTGCGCGCGCGCACGCTCCACGCGAGCGCCGCCCCCGCCCCCGCCCCCGCCCCGCCCAGCGCCCTCTGCCGGCCGCACTGGCACGCGCTCACCGACTGCGCTGTGTGCGATATCAGATAATCTATTTACTCTTATTTTACATTCGATTATGTTTCACGGACATCGTAGTGCAGTGGTAGCAAACCCTACTATTGAACCGAGAGGTAGCAGGTTCAATCCCCGTTCACGGCTGACCTTCGTGTGTTGAGCATAATTTTATTGTTTGTGCGTCGAGTATTAAATATCTAGCTTGGCTTAGTTTAGAATGAAATAAAAATGTGTGAAACATCAGGGGACGTTTTGTTCGTGCGCGCTAATATCTTGAACTACCGGTCAGATTTGAAGCGAGTTATAGGCTACATAACTTCACGCTATGAACGTAAAAAGCGGAGAAGTACCCGCGAACGTCAAGTAATCTGGCAAGTACAGGGAGTGAGAACAACGTTAGGCTACAGGGGTGTGTTGGAGAGTTGCTCGAATAAACTAAAGACGGGTGAAACCGTGAGGCACAGCTACTTATGCCATAAATTAAACGAAATCTTAAAAATAGTTTCGTGTATCTTTTAGTAAGACCACTTTAAAAAAAAAAAGGTGTGTGTAAGATTCACACACGATAGAAGTGAAACTTCATTTTAAAAGACATTTCCTATTTTATTTAAACAGTGTGCAATATACATACACCGACATTTACTCTCTCGCTCTGGCTTACACAAAGAGGAGAGACCGATAATGTGCGTTAAACGTTTAACGCTTGGAAGTCGCATAAGAAGTTTCACTTGAAAAATCCCAAAGATATATCTGTACATATAATAAAATTGTAATGTCAAAATAACAGGTTCTTACTAAATGCTCTGAAAGTATACACAACATCGATAACAAAAACCCCTTTTTAAAATTTTAGCTGATGTTGTAAGAAATAACTTAGACTACTTTTATTTTAGAAAAATAAAAAGGTGTGTGTGCGATTCACACACGATAGAAGTGAAACTTCATTTTAAAAGACATTTTCTATTTTATTTAAACAGTGAGCAATATACATACACACCGACATTTGCTCTCTCGCTCTGGCGCACACAAAGAGGAGAGACCGATAATGTGCGTTAAACGTTTAACCTTTAACGCTTGGAAGTCGCATAAGAAGTTTCAGTTCAATTAGGTGCCCCACCAAAAATACAAACAGACAGACAAAATTTTTAAAAATGAGTTATTTGTTATAAGTATCATGTATAATTTCAAATGCATTTAGTAAAAACCTGATATTTATGACATTACAAATAAACACTTCAAATTTATTATATGTTTAAGACATGAGACATGGGCCAGTGATCATTAAGGCTAGTTGAAAGAAAATTAGAAAAAAAATCCTCTGAAATAAACCGTTACACATTTCTTATTATGGTAGGACACAGAGATATGAGAGATTTGGAGGCTGCTCTCTGCTTGGGTTAGTACGACTGGTTAAACACCCCCTACATTACAAAAGATTGCAGCCAAATAATCCTGTGTTATGTTCCTGCGGTGAGTAGGGTTTCCAGAGTTCCTTGGAGAAGGTGGGTTCAAGATCGACAACCCGCTTGTGATACCTTTGGTATTACAAGCGTCCAAAGTGTACGGTAGCCATTAAGTGGGCCGTACACATGTTTGCTATCTTAGTTGTACAAAAAAAACTCACCGACACCAAGAAGCCCATATTTGTTTGCCTCAGCTATCACTCTCATTGCCTTCGCCTCTGAATCGATAGGCATCCTCTCCAGTATCAACTCTGCTCTTCTTAGCCCCTCCGGAGGACAAGAAGCTAGATACGATAGACCGGCAGACCACAAGGACTTGTGCTCCATTAACAAACATCCATAATCTAATATAAGACTGGTCCGAAGCCGGTCTGTTACACTGTAAAAATAAAAACAATCATTTCGATAATTACTCTTAGAATCTTCATCTCCTATAAAATGGCAACTGCGCGGGAACACAATTCCGCCACTGTCACATACATAGACCCATAATCGAATGGGAACATCATAAAGGGAATACAGGCAGTTCTCGAATTACGTTATACAACATTTTGACACCACTTTATTTTATATATTAAGCATGCGAACAGAACAATTACAAAACAGTAAAAATACATATTATCATACACAAATTAAAAACCATGTAATCACTCAGGTAATAGGCCTGCATGGTATTTAAATACATAATCATATAAGGATAACTAAATGAATAAAATTAAACATTTATATTATTAAAATAGAAATTAAGTTATATTTTATTTTCAAATAAAGAGTGATTGTATGAACCCATAGATTGAAAAAGAATATCTATGGAATTATTCGTCGTGTTGGATCTCGTTACGTTCACGTTATACAAGGTTGCCATACGCACAAGAGGAATAGTACATGCCGTATTAAGTGTTGTAGTCGGAGTGGGAAATATGTGGTTGCGCACCGCACGAGAATTATAAGTTATTGGTAAGGGACGCATCTATAGAGTCATTTACAATTTTGTGAAGGATGAGTAAGTCGGCCATATTTCACCTCTCTTTTAGGCTTATCATGTTAAAATGTTCCAGTCTATTATCATAATTAGGGATAGATTTACGAATACTATTCCTTATGCTCAGGTATCTAACAAAACGAGCTTGGATGGATTCAATACGCTCTACGTAGGTGGAATAGTGAGGTGACCATATGACAAAACAATATTCGACAATACTTCTGACTAAAGTGTTATAGAGCAAGATACGTTATTGCGAAATGGTCGTGATGTATATAAAAATATATAAATCCCGAACAACATTTCTCCACATTTAGTCATTTTGTTGTTGATACACCATAATTCCTTCAAAAGTCCTTTTTCTTTGTTAACGTCTTAGGCGAATTAATTTGTCTGATATCTATGTGATAATACCACTAAAACCAAAATACCCAAGAAGTACCAAAAATAATTAGTAATTGTATAAATATTAAAAAAAAACTTAAACTTAAGCGCAATAAAGCATAGGTAGGTATATTACCAATATAATAAATTTGAAGTTTTATTTTGTTTGTTTAAATGTGCCAATTTCTGGAACTTCCAGTCGGATTCGAAAAATTCTTTTTGTATATGATAGCCAGAATCATGAGGCAAGTACAGTAAGTGAAACGAAGATTGAGCTACACGGGTGGGTTGACGGCAGCACCATGGAGAGTTTGACAAACAAATTTACAATGTGTGAAACCGTGGGAGACAGCTAGTAGTTTATATTCATCATGATGCTTAGCTTCACTTCCTACAACTAATTTTACTTTCTATTTTACTTCTTAGCTCAAGGTTTCTGTAGAATTCTTTAATACATAGATTGACGTGGTGTGCTACCACTGATGGCTTCACTTCGCCTGACTAACTAGCAGTCTTAAGTTAAAAATCTATCACCAAGCAACTGTTGCTGTATTCCAGTAGCTGCACTTAAGAGCTTCACTTTGTTAAAGGAGGATTACACCAAACCTTTAACAAACTAGAACTCTATTCAAAAATAAGAAACAAATTTAAATATAGAACAGTTTGTCTGCTAAAAAAATATATATATGACAAAAACTGATATTGAAAAAACTGTGATAATAAAAGACTCTTAAATAGTGTAAACCTCCAGTTATAAAACTGCTTAAAGTAAGTAAGTGCTTCCAACTCTATTACACTTAACTTGAAAGACTTTAGTCATACAGAAGAAGAAAACGTATATAAAAATCCCTATTCGAATTAAGAATTGACTACTTTCATTTAAATGCACACTGAAATAAGTATTGATAAAAAAGAAAACTTACTCTATCTGTTGTTTGTCCAATACTCTAAGTTTTCCACAGTGATAAAGAATATCAGTCAGATGCACAACAAACCAGCTGTTATCAGACATCTGTTGTATTTCATGAATAACCTGAAAATAAAGTAATTGCCTTTATTATCTTTAAATCACTAAGCATATCCATCCATCACTGGTCTTTACCAGAGGAGTCTTAACCCAAAGGTGTAAAACACAGGGCTAAGTAGAAATCACTAAATTTATTTACAACTACACTCTAAATCTAAACAAATAATAAAAGTGAAGTTTCTATTTGTAATGTCAAAATAACAGTTTTTTACTAAATGCATATGAAAGTATATACAGTACTTATAACCAAAAAATCAATTCTTAACAAGTTTGTCTGTCTATTTGTTCCAGCGAATGTACGAAAAGGTTAGACCGACTTTGACGGGAATCTCACTGGTAGATAGCTGATGTTATAAGGAGTAATTTAGGTAACTTAGGTTACTCTATTTTAATCTTTATGACCATGTAAAGGCAAATTAAGGAATGTAGATACCCGCAAAAAACCCACAGCCAGCAGCTGTGAAGAACTGGAAGACTTAATAATATAACTTTTTATCATTGCAGAATAAATGCAAAATAAGTGACAGTTTTTAATTAGTTAAGTTTTAATTAGTTTATTATTTATTTGTTAACTTTTATATTGTAATAAAAATGAAATGCTATTCGTTGGTAAGCGCATCCTTGACAACGGTTACACGGATTTGACTTATTCTTTTTTTAATGATAGTAATAGTCGAATAAGGTTTTTAGGATAAGAAAAATTTTAAAAGTTGCACGTATAATTGTAATATTTTGGAATACTGTAGTTGCTTTTTTTCATTGGATATTTTAATTAAGTTATTATTCAAACGATGAGTATGCATAATTCTTATTTACCTTGTTCCTGATGGCTAAGAAAAGTTTTCAAGAGAAAAGTTCTAGATAGGTGGTGCTGTGATCGAGTCATTGTCTATTGGAAAGGTCAGAACAACATCTGCCGGGCCAACTAGTTATAAATAAATGCCAACCTGATGTAGGTCTCCGTCCAGTACAGCCCGCACAGAACGGTCCAGCCGCGACGCGCGCGGCGGCAGCTCGGCGGAGAAGCCCGCACAGGCCGCGGCCGCTGGGGACAGCTCGTGCCGTCTCGCCCACGGGCTGTTGTACATCACCCATCCACCCAATAGATCAAACCAGGACGAATACAAACTACGGATTGATTCAAACGCTGCATAGTCACCTGTGATCAGCTGAAATATCCAAAATCATAATTAAATAATACTTATGGATACTTTGGGACCACAATTAAAAACATCTTAAAAGTGTCATGTGATGGCTTTCATACATTGCTGGCTAGCTTCAGGTATCCTATACGTTGCCTATAAAATATATATATACATTGATATGTAAATGGAAAGGACACTATATCTTTGTCATAAGTTACCACTATGTTGGTGGAGTGGAGTTGAAAAGTAGAAAAGATATTTCACGACTGATGCATAAATTTCTATAAGTAATATTTGTTATAACACTCCTCCTGCAACCTTAGAACTCAGTAAATTATACTTTAGAATGGACTAAAATACACATATTCGCTCACCAATAAGTGTTACTAACAATGTAATATTAAAAATTTACCTACTAACCCTCATGATAAGCTCTAGTTTGGGTTGTGATGAAAACATTCCACTTTTCAATTTTGATCTACACTCTGCCTGCCAATGTTTCCATGATACTGTGAACTCTCCCGTTGATATTCCACAGTAAACCTGTAATACAAATGTTTTTAATTGTATTTAACCTGTGGCATCATGTATGTAACAAAGTGAAAACAAACCCAGTATTCATAAGATTCTCTGTTATTTTTGAATAATTTTGTTGAGGTTAACTTTCCTGGGGTGTCAAGGCAAATCTGCTTCAAAAATAAAATGAAGTCTACAGTACATAGGGCAGCTGGAGGTGAGGAAGAACTCTTCAGGCGTTGGTGGTTACAATGCTCAGGTCCCGAAAAGGAATGTGGAGGAGCTTGCCAATCGGCTCGCCTTATATGCAAAACTTTATGTGGGAGTTTTCGACTCACCCCCTTTTTACCAATATTTATTTACTTTTAACTACTTTATACATTTGTTAATTGTCTATACCAACTTAAACATCTACAATTACTAATACTCATACTTATACATTTCTTATGTACTAAAATAAAAGACAAAAAAATATCGTTCTACAAAAATATACTTGCACATTATATAGCTAATTATAAGTTATATCTTACGTTCCTATTGGATTATCAAAATATACGAGCACATTTGCAACCATGTTTTGCTATGTCCTGCGCCATGTACTAGTTGTGAGGACGGCGTTGCAGGGTTCGTTTTCTTTGGTCATGCACAAATTTCATAGATCCTATTTTATGTTAATACCTTCTGACACAAACTACAAAATCAAAAAGCATTATGGGTAATGTTCCTTTTTTTTCTGCAACCATTTCAAGTGTAGACAAATGAAATAAACATACTTTATCAACTTTATAATTGTAACCAGCTATGCCTGAGGCTACGCTCTCATGGAGTACTAAAAAATTTTTTTTATTTTTCACATGGAACCCTAATTATTTTTCTAAAATAAAAGTAGCCTAAGCTATTCCTTATAACATCAGCTATCTGCCAGTGGAAGTCCTGTCATAATCAGTCCAACTGTTTCGCTGATTACCCCGAAACAAAAGACAAATAATTTTTTTATTAATTTTTTTTATACCTATTGTGTATACTTTCATATGCATTTAGTAAAAACCTGTTATTATGACATTACAAACAGACACTTCCATTTTATTATATGTATAGATAATAAACACTGAGCGAAGGCCTCTTTCCCAGGGATGGCATGGGCTATAATCACCTCACCACTACATATTAGCAATTTCAAACACCAAGAAATTCACAGTTCTATTCTCAACTACAATATTGTAGTAATGTCTGATATTAAATATTTATGAATTCTTTTTCCGGTTGATTTAGCACTATCCAAAAATAACAATCATATTTATAAAGGCAAGCTGCAAATACCACAATGAATGCTACAGAGTAACTATGTATATGTCACTGAATAATTGTACAAATAATTAGTTTATAAACAATTTACTCAAATTGTAAACTACAGGTGTTTTATGAACGGACCCAAAAATTTGCAATAGAACAGTTAAACTTTCTTTAATTTCACAGATTTCCTAGATAGCATTTTCAACATGAAGTACAATTCAAAAATATATTGAACTTTTTTTATCAGGGTTATCAAGTCCTCATTAGACGTGTGTTACCTTTTTAACAAATTTAATAGAAGCATAATATCTATTTCTGTATGATAATTAAATAAATAAAACTTACACTGTACATTGGCATATTCCGTAAAGAGTTGTCTAAAAACTTAAATTCATTACTCTCAGCTTCTGTGTGTAATTTAAGTAGGGCTCTTGCTACATCCACCCTCCCTTGTATGACCATCCCGATGACAGTATCCCAATACTCTGTATGATCCTCGGAACCTCGTTCGCAGGCTTCCAACAATTGCGCCGCGGTTTGTTCGTGACAGGGAAAATGGAAACGAACCCATTCCAACAAGTATGGCAAGACTATATCACCAGGTATGTTGTCTATATATAAAATCTCACACAAGTGCCATATGCATTCAACAGAATAAAAAATTGTTATGTAAGAAAGGAGGTTGTTTTTTTCAACACCGTCCTGTTCTTTAGCAACAGCTTCTTGAAGGTTTTCTATACAAACGCGTATGATTGATCTGTATTGGCGGGAAAGCTTCAGAAATTCCACTGTATTGTCTGAAATCTTAGCTGTCACCGCCGCTTTTTGTAAGGATAAAAACGTCCCGTTACTTTCATTCACCAATTTTCGTATTATCGTGTTGAACAACAATATATCTTGACGGATGCAAAGAATTTTATTTTCTATGTCGTCCCTAGGATTTTTATCAACAGTTTGGCTCCGAGAGTATATACAAAATTTGTTGCCGTTCCTCCAAACACACCCGACTCCCTTTTCGAAAGATTTCCCAGGTAAAACCTTAAAAACAAATAATAATGAAATGCTAACCAAATATAACCTATAAAAAATTTAAAAGTTCAACTTACAAATGTTTTCGCTTGGCTAAACTCCTCTCTACCGTCATTAGGCGAAAAGTTGGAGGGAAAATTGGAAATATTCATTTTGAAAATTTAAAATATTCTGTATTATAAATACAAACAATTACCAATACGAACAAGTAACAACCGTTTTCATTCAGATTTGACCACAGACATACTAGAGGACTGAGGATTTGACAAATGATAAAATTTATAATAGGGATGGCTGTCTGAAAATGATTAAACGAATAATTAATTATTACGCTTGCATAATTTTTCTATTTAAATCGATACATTGTACTAAATAAATCCAATGAATCTATATTTCAACCACAGATTTGAGAAAAAGTCAGATGGAGCTTGACAGAATACGAAAATGTCCCTAACAATTTTAGTATAGATAGTATTAAATTGTGTCAAATTTGAAAGGAAATGGCGTGCAATATTAGCACCCCGTATGTTTTAATATTTAAAAAAAATTAAACCGTCTTGTGTAATTACACAGTAAAAGTTCTTCCTGAAGACAAAAAAGGATGAGGGAAAATCGTTTCATAGGTAACAAAACTTATTTTGATATTGTTTTCTGTGTTATTTGTTACTGAATACAAAACTGCAACAGGGTTTCTAGGTTAGAATGAAATATTTTCCTTGAAGTTTTAGTAAAATATATGTGTGTAGCGTTGGAAGATCATTGACAACGACCTATACCTACGAACACGACGACCTATAAATACTGAAAAATATAGCGTTATTGTTCCAAAGTAAAAATTATAGAGAACTGGTAGCCAAAAATTTCAAATGCTTACGGTAAAACAAATAAAGAGTACCAAGAAATATTCATTGATAAGGAAAATATCAAGAAGGCAGATATAAGTTTAGTTGAAAATTGGTATATCCTTTATATTCTTGGGGCCCTTCATTTCTAGCACAAAATCAGTTTTTTGATGGCAGATGATGAATTAACGACTACACAATTCACACGTCGTACGTATTGGTATCTGGTTGCCAATGACACACAGCTAAATGCGTGTCCCAATTTTGTTGTTCGTAAGGCTCCATCTGCCTTTTTCTCAAATCTGTGATTTCAACCTAAATAACTGATATTCGATTGTATCTGTTTTGATAAAAAATATAAAATTGTTTAGAATTAGTTGAATGGACCTAAATACATGTGAAGAATTGTCAGTTTTTCACTTAATTACTCAAAAACTCGCGAGATGACTGCATTGAATGTGTTATCAGTCTCTTTCACCTCTCCTTATAAATAAATAAAAGAAATATAATAAAAAGTTACACCTTTAATTAGAAAGGTGGTCATTGTTACAACAACGAATAATTTAATGCATTATTTCTGAGCAACAAATAACAAATATTGTAGACATAATTATTCTGCTGTCAATTCTCCGTTGTTGTAATTAAAAAAAAGCGTGGAACCGTCACACGCGATTGAAGTAAAACTTTATATTAAGTAACCCTTTATATATTTTTATACGAAGTTCCATGATGTTGCAATTTCATGTTCACTATTTACTGTTCATAGAAAAAATATTTACTAAAAACTATTTATTGACAAAATAAAAAAAAATAAAAACCGGATGGTACAGAAACATGACTCCATACTGCCATAACGGACTTCCGTTGCATTGTCATCCAGTTACCTCCTAGTCGCGCCTAAAGAAGTTTTACTTCAATAAATTCAAAATATTGATTATTATGCTGTTTTTTTTTTTTTTCTATAATAGGGATTTATATTGTAAATGATTTATTTTTTGAGAAAACAATCTTTTAGTACTTAATTTTTTGTGGATCGATTCATAAAAAATCAATTCGAATAAATTTCAAAATCACAAATTATTATTTTGTTGCTTGACACTAGAGATGTCGATATTCATCGATTTTAAAACATTGATATTGAGCATGTAAATATCAATAATAGATTTCTTAAAATATTGTTACATAGATATTATAAAAAATAAACATTGAAAATAGATATTTCCATATATGTGTGTTGTTAAAGGAGTTCGAGGGTCTGTACGTAAGCAAAACATAAACAGAAGCACAAGTTACCCTACAATAAAAAGGTGTCAAGAAAAGAGGTGGTACTTAAAAAAAATAGCATTCGTGCGGCGCCCCACTTGTCTGCAGATGAGAAACATCGAAACTATTATTACAATGCGTATGGTGGTCGCGAGCCCCACCACTAAGCTTGATATACTTATATTATGATCGTTTACCATATGAAACGAAAATCAGATTAAAATTCCCATTTTCAATACCTATTTTTCAATTTCTGAACCACTGTGCATGGCTATGCCACTAGCCGATTTATCTGACCTTGAAACGAAAGTTACATTAAATTTTCTGTAAAGTTACATTACTCCTGCAAATTAGTTTAAGGGCAAATTCGTCATGACGACCGACCTTTACCTTACCTTACTTAAATTAACTTTTGATAGCAGTTTATGGTCATATATTTTTTCAAGTGTTTTGTGTTGAAATTATATTCACTAAGATGCATTATTACATTGTGTAGTGGAGTGAACCAGATGTCTAATGTTGCTTTTGGGTTGACACGAAAAAGTGAGAACCAGGTGAAAACTGTTTAAGAAACGAATTTCACTTTGGCAACACTTCGCAAAACGGAAGACATGTTTAGTTTGTCATGAATGGAACTATGCATGTCAATTCATCAAACACTGTTTTATAAACTTTATTTTATCTAAATTTTTAAAGTACCTAAATTAAGTGATATTTTGTTATGTGAATGTATTAGAAATATAATATGTGATATGTTCGTACGTAAATAAGTTGGTTTAACTGAGGAAAGAAATATTTACAAAAAAGTAGTGACATTTCAATTTGGTAAGTGTTAAACTCTTGTATGTTTCAAAAATTTTGCGTGTCACTAACTTTCTATGGGTTATGATCTTGTAGTACGGTGCCGCGTTGCTAACTGTTACCTTATTAGTAAAAACCTTCACCTCGTATTGTGCCCTCGGTCGTTTGTAGCATCGTCGTGCAACCCCGGTTGTCAGCGTGTGATGAAAAACAGAATTTAGGCCGTGCAACTTTATTCATTTTGGCGGACGTCTTCATTGTGTCTAATATCTGTTGAAAGTGCTGGAATGGGTGATTGTTTTGTGACGTCATGTGTTCCTAGTCGAGTATTCTTTGCACATAAGTGATATGATAAGCGTTTATCGTTAAATGATAATGCTATCAGATGTTCGCGTAACCATCAAACCGTTATTTGTGATCATCACGGATAGTTCAAAACGAAGCTCTTTCTAATTTTTATATTTAGTGTTTATAAAATCAGGAATTCAATTGTTATTGTGTAAGTATATTATTTAACTTAACTATGTTTTGATATTACCTTGTGAACTTGTTTACTTTATGTCATGTTTATATGCCTTACTCAACAGTATTACTTGTATGAAATATTATTGTAGTCAAAATAGGTCCTGTTTTATCAAGTTCAAAGTTAATTTCCTCTTGGCTGAACTGTTTCTTAAATCTGTTTTGAAGAAATACCTCTCTATTATTATAAATTCTTTAAGAATGACTTATCTGCTTACTTGTTGTCACAAAAGTTTTGAATTTTGCTTACTATGTAGTTTTTCAATTGTTGATTGGATGATCTTGATAAGATACACAGCTTGTCTCTTGTACATATACATATAAAAAACCTAAAAATATATCAAAAGAAAAGTATGCAAACTTAAGAAGAAATATCCAAAAATATGCTTAATTAAAACTACTATAAATAAATAACCTTTTAATATCTTCTAAAAAGGTGTCAACTACATTACCATGAAGGTCTTACACAATTCAGCTTTGACCTCTGAAAGGTTCATATTTTATACACAATACAAATAATAATGACTGCAATGTAAATTATGCTAACTAAATAATACATTTTCACAATTCAATGTTAGATATTAAATTATAGTCTTATCTCAGTGTATTGTTACAGTATTAAATTGGCATTGTCTGTGGTTCCTGCTCCTTTTATAATGTTGTATATTTACCTTCTTTGTTAACTTTTACTAGTTTTATTGTTTGTTACTTTTTGGGCACAAATAATATTAAATTTGTGTTTTTTTAATGCTAAAAGCAATATTTTCCTTTGGACTAAAGTACTAAATATATATTGCACTTAGCACAGCACCTTCATACAGATAAAAAATACTGGTTTGCCATTTTCAAATTACAGAAATATTCTATACCTAATAATGTAAATATTTGAACTAAGTTTAATTATTTAAGGTTAATTAAATAAATCTAGATATTTTTTAATAATTTTTAAAAATGTCATAAAATTGGATAAAAAGAATCCCAAATCAGCTTAATGGAATGGTTTCTTTTATTTAATAAAACATAAGCAGGTCAGGATGGTGGAATTTTGGGTTCGTAACCATTATTTAAATAGCTATCAATGAATATATGGTGACCGATCTTTCGGGTTTGTTCTAAAGCTAACGTAACCCAACTCTCCGTTCTGCTCACTGGCAAACTTCGAAAGCCTCATCAGAATTAATTGTATTGTTTCTAAAAAAACATGAATGTGCACATTCACATACACAAAGGAGCAACGGAATGATGATAAAATAACATGTTGACAGTGTCTTCTTTTTCTACACTTGTTAGTATTATGTTGGTTGTGTTTCGTTTCATGTATTTTGACAGCTGTAGCATAAAAGACACTAAGTACTTACCCAAAGTAACAAAAATTCCATTCCATTAGGAGCATTTGCGATTCGTAACATACAATATTATTAAATTAAAAAAAACAATCTAGGTTTATTTCCAGTGGTGTAAATTATATGGGGAGGCTTGAGATGGACCCCCCGGACTCTCTGAACTGTCACAACCTTTTCAACAACAAATTCAGGTGACTTGGTTTAAGATCCAACCCTATGTTTTATGTGTTAAGGTTTACTGAAATAAGATGTTTTGATAATAAAATCCTATTTTATTTCTATTTATCAACTTGCTTAGTCTCCATAAGTCACTTTTTTGGTAGTAATGGGGACCATAAATAATTATCATGAACACAGCTTGTTTATAATAATAATATAATTTAAAATATAAGTTTGGTGTTCAATGTTCTTTTCATTCAAAATCACTTATCCCATTAAGATTTTTAGTTCATAAATATGTTATCTGGCCAGGTTATTTAATATACTATTATTATAGGATATTTATAAGATAAAGTAATATATGAAATGAGCAGTGAAGATAATGGTGAATCAATTCAAAAACAGATGCTCTTGAGGTACTTATTAGCTTACACTAAACAAACCATATGCAATATATCAAATTAAACACCTACAAAAAATCATTGACAGCAAATGTCTATCATCTAAGGATCAACTACAATAAGCATTTTTGTCTATAAAATAAATTGTAGGTGATCGCTGTGTGTGGTAGGAGGGGCAGCACGAATTGCATGGCATTCTATAGTCCACCCGACAGGAGTAGTAGGCACAGCTAATTGGAAAATAAAAATGTTCATCTTTCTACACAGAATATTGTATTTTACAATTTTACTAGCATGTAGTTGTACTGGTAAATAATTATCTGAAATTTCTTTGCTATTTCCGCTTGCAATAGATGAATGGTAGGTTCATCTACCTACAACATTAAATGTTTGAATTTAAATAAAAGTGTAAATGAATGTCGTAAATAAATTAAAATAATATAATTTAAGATGATAATATGTATATATTCAATATTTTCAATGGCTCTACAGCTGATTCGGAGGGAACTTAAATTCGAACATTTTTATGTTGTAAGAAGCTGAAACAGTAATTCATCTATTGCAAGCCGAAGTAGCTAAGGAATTTCGTAATTATTTACGATGGATTTCTGTAAAGTAACGCCTTCATCAATCAAATAGTATTACTGGTGTTTTAATTTAACATGTAAATAATACAATTACCACAAACATTACAAAATTACATAGATATCATTGTTGTTTTGCATAGTTAAGTTGAACATGTTGACAATGTATACATTACTTAGTTCCTCAATCTGTTGACACCTTGAAATTATTAAAAGACCAGTTTCATTGTCAACAATGATTTTAAACAATGCCATTTCCTCGATAAACATAACTGAGACTTTAACATCATCAGCTTTATATTGCAGGTAAATAAGATATTTCATAATTTCTTGCAACAATTTAGTGTTATAGAAAATTGTCTTATAAAGTGTTTTCTAATGCCTGTCCTTTGTAAATTCCCTATTATTTAGGAACCTTTATTGGATCAGATTCAGTGTGTATTTAGAATTTTAATGCAGGCAAAAGTAGCTTTGCTTATGATGTACAGTACAAATACGCATTATGTTGATGTTAGGTAATGTTAAGCAAAGTTGACTAACATATCCAACTAATTTCTAAATCAAAAACAAATGATCCACAATTAATTTTAGTAAGCTAAGTTAGTATGTAAAACAAAGGATACAAAAAAGAAAAATAATAATAACTATACATATATATTCTATTAATTAAAGTCTAATTTTATTATATATACACAGAAGGGTGATGAAAGGAGTAAACGTGAGGGAGAGGAGAGTTTTCATTGAGGTGTGACGAGGAATCTCCTGAGAAAGTATATTATACAGTGAGAAGCGTAGATTGGGTCGGTTAAAAAGTTATGATCAATGTCTCCTTCATCCAAACCACATTTACAGAGAGAGTGATTCATGATGACTCTGATATTGGTCAATTGGACATGAGTACCGGCATGAATCGATAATTGTAATTATTTGAACTTTTTCATTTAATTATTATTATAACTTCCATATTCCAATGTCAGGAAAACATAACAGAAGCACATCTAACTTAGCACAAAACCATCTATTGGTAAGCGTATGGAAAAGCCGTTAATAAATGAAAAATGTTTTTTTTTTCTTTTGGATTTTTTGTATATTAAGCTGTTTGATCTACCCTGATTCCAAAATTACAAGTTTGAGTCACCTAGAGGTCGTTGTATAACTAAAGTCAAGGAAAGATAATCTATACTATACGATACCATATGTCTATGTCTTATACATAATATACATACATATTTAAATTGCAAATTGATATGTGATTTATGAGCATTATTATTAGGCATGGCATAATATGGCAAATGTTATTTAGACAAATAATTTGGGAGACAATGTAAAATTAAAATAATTCAACACTCGGCTCGGGCCTTTGACTATAGGGGTAGTGGTGCGAACGTGCGGTGTGAGTTGTGACGCATAATCCTGGCCTCCTGATAAAAATACCTCATAAAAATACCTGCATCATAAAAATACAGTCTGTTGTATTATAAATCATCAATCAGCGATTTTTTTTAAATTATACGTGAGAGAAACTGCGTGGCACAGCTAGTTATATATACGTAGGTCGACTTTATCATGTCGGCGAAAAGGCACATTCAATGATGTCTCTGTGATCAAAGCGGTCAAAACCGGAAGTGATCACCGTATGGTAAGAGGCACATTGAATCTTAATTTGAAGCTCGAAAGATCTCGACTGATGAAGTCTACGCTCCTTCCAGCACCGATCCAACTCCAAAACTCCGAGAGCTTTCAGCTGGAGCTCCAAAACCGTTTTCATTGCCTAGAAAACAGCGTGGACAATTATAATGTTCGTGGAAACTGTCCATACGGTTGGGTCCAAGTTCTTTAAGACCAGCCGTACAAACAAAACCAAAAAACTCTCGGACTCTACTCTAAAACTTATGGAGGAGAGGCGTGAGATGATTCTGCATTATAGAGGTGATGCCTATGCTTATCGGCAGCTTAATAGATGGATCTCAAAGTCACTGAAAACTGACATACGCCAATTTAATACGAATCGTATTAAAGAGGCGATAGAGCGAAACAAAGGCTCAAAAGTATTCGCAAGAGGTCTGTCTATTGGGCAAAGCCAGCTAACAAAGCTGAAGACCGAAGACGGCAGAATCGAGTCATCCTAACCTGAGCTCTTGAGAGAGGTCGAGAAGTTCTATGGACAGTTATACACATCAACACAGAAACCCGTTACGAATCTAGCTAAAGATCCAAGAACTAGATTGACCCGACACTACACAGAAGACATCCCGGACGTCAGCTTGTACGAGATTAGTATGGGTCTCAAACAGCTTAAAAACAACAAAGCTCCCGGAGATGACAGAATCACAGCCGAACTATTGAAGGTGGGAGGTAAACCAGTACTGAGGGCCCTTCGGACATTGTTCAATTCCGTCATCCACGAAGGTAACACGCCGCAAGCATGGAACAAAAGTGTGGTGGTACTCTTCTTCAAAAATACCCTATTGAAGAATTATAGGCCCATCTCACTTTTGAGCCATGTTTATAAGCTGTTTTCGAGAGTTATTACGAACCGTCTCGTTCGCAAGTTCGACGACTTCCAGCCCTCCGAACAAGCCGGTTTCCGAAAGGGCTTCAGTACCGTAGACCACATATACGCATTACGGCAGGTTATACAGAAGACCGAAGAGTATAACCTGCCCCTTAGTTTAGCGTTTGTGGACTACGAGAAAGCCTTCGATTCGATTGAGACCTGGGCTGTACTACAGTCTCTCCAGCGGTGCCAAGTAGACTACTGGTAAATAGAAGTTTTTTTTTTTCGAACTGACTTTACTGTTAGCCTTAGGGGCCCTGGAGCCTTTGCGGCTTTTACAGCTTTACCGGGCTCGGGGGCGGGCGCTTAAGGCACTCAGCCACGAAAGCTAAGCAACAACATCCGAGGGTGCCAGGGTGCCAAAGTGGCCGAACCGGACTATTGCGCGTATGCAATTAAGTCGCGATCTGACGGTACATCGAAGTGTTGAAGTGTTTGTATGAGAACGCCACCATGTCAGTTCGACTGCAGGATCAGAACTCGAAACCTATCCTGTTGCGGCGGGGAGTCAGACAAGGAAATATTATCTCTCCTAAACTGTTCACCGCTGCACTGGAAGATGTTTTCAAGGTTTTGGACTGGGAAGGACTAGGCATCGACATAAATGGCGAGTACATCACCCACGTTCGGTTAGCCAACGACATAGTAGTCTTGGCTGAGACCATGGAGGACCTCCGTGCGATGCTCTATGACCTCAGTAAAGCCTCTGAACGAGTTGGTCTTAGAATGAACATGGACAAGACGAAGATTATGTCGAACGTCCATGTAGCGCCAACTCCCGTGAAGATCAGAGACTATACGCTTGAAATTGTTGAAGATTATGTTTACCTGGGACACACAATCCAGTTAGGTAGATCCATTCTCGAGAAAGAGGTCAATCGTCGAATCCAACTCGGCTGGGCAGCGTTCAAAAAGCTACGTACCATATTCTCGTCCAAGATACCGCAGTGTCGCAAGACTAAAGTCTTTGACCAGTGTTGTTGCCAGTGATTACATATGGTGCTGAGACGTGGTCGCTAACTATGGGCCTCATAAGAAAGCTCAAAGTCACTCAAAGGGCAATGGAGAGGGCTATGCTCGAAGTTTCTCTGCGTGATCGAATCAGAAATGAAGAGATCCGCAGGAGAACCAAAGTCACCGACATAGCCCGAAGAATAGCTACACTTAAGTGGCAGTGGGCGGGTCACGTAGCTCGTAGAACGAATGGCCGATGGGGTCAAAGAGTTCTCGAGTGGCGGCCACGTACCGGAAGACGCAGCGTGGACAGACCCGCCACAAGGTGGTCCGACGACCTGGTAAAGGTTGCGGGAAGCCGCTGGATGCGGGCAGCACAGGACCGGTCGTTGTGGCGATCTTTGGGGGAGGCCTATGTCCAGCAGTGGACATCTTTCGGCTGAAATGATGATGATGATGATGTAGGTCGAATAGTTTTTGACTTATGGAGAGGTTAAAATTATTTCGAAATGGTTCGTGTAACTATACACACTGGCCGGTGTCGCCCGTTCCGAATTTGACTACCACACTGCCATGTGTCTAGATATCTTAATACAAATTGTTATCTGTATAAGAGACGATTTTTCAATGTTTAGATAACTTTATTTGAGGAATAATTCTAAAATTTTGACAGGTTTTCCATACATTATCTGTTAAAACGTCAAAATTATTCCTCATCTAAAAATTATCTGACGATGGAGAATGCGGCACTAAATGTTATAATGTGTGTTCTCTAATTTAAAAAGTTGACGTGATTTTTTTTGTGGTAAAACTCCCTCCATTCCCGTGAAATGAGATTTGGTGAGCTTTTCCAGGAAACATCTCCCCATTTAGAGATCACGTAATTGAGAGACGCTCTCTAATTGAATAATGCGTCATTTCGATCTTTTCGATGCCGTATATTTAAATATTATGAAACAATTTTGAAATGTATTAGCATTGTCTAATCACCGTGAAAACGGCATGCCCCCGATATCGTATTATCATATCATGTTATTCACCTCGTTATCGTCGAACGGTTGTTTGGCTGTTTATGTCTTGTTTGGTACGTCACTAGTATTTTTTTTACTAAAATTTTTCACGCTACTTAATTAAAAAATAATAATTAGGTATAGGTTTACCATTTCTACTATAATTTCTCCTCGTGTTAAGTTAGGATGTCGCCCAAGAACACGATTAGCCTAGTAGAGGAACTAACTCCACAAGTGTAACTGCCGGAACACATCTATGTGTATGTGCTTGGCGACAGATTTTTAACTTGAGAGTAGTAGCTAGCCAGGCGGGCTTTAGAAAATGGCTTGTCATTTCGCTATGGTTTCATCACGATATTTTTCCTTCACCGAAAACTCAGACTCATTTCAGGGATTCTAATTCACGTCGGTCGACGTGGTGTCCGTATACGCTACCACTGAGCCATCATTGCTCGTGATTACGCGGTAACCAGTATTACCTTAGTAATTAACGGTACAACTTATATGGCATAAGAAATGCAGTATGAACGTTCGCGGATCGATCCGTTCGCCGATACAACCTTCAAGTTGTAGTTCAGGCAAGGTCCCCTCGCTTACTAACCTTCTGCGTCTTGAATTGTGATGTCACTACGCATAAAGTTAATAATTATATAGAGGTATTATAAATCTGTTCGTTACTATAATATGTAAGCAGAAATAACAGTGACAGGCTGATATCTATCTAACTAGCAACCTGTCAGTGCCTGGTAGTACTCTTGTCTTGTATGAGCTTAGTTTTAGGTCACGAGCTGCAGAAATCATAACTATATCATAACAGAAATAGTAAGCATTCGGGACAAACGAACTCGCAGATGTGACGTGTCTTTGAAATTATCTCCTCGTTACAATTTATCGAATGACGTCCGAATAACTTTTTGTTTTTATCTTGAATTACGTTCAGACAATAAATAGTCTTTCTAGTTTTCTCTTTAGTCTTTTTAGTTAGTTTCTAGTTTTTAGAATTTTGATGGATGGATAGTTCCATTTTTATCAGTGTCTATTATACCAAAAATATTGTCGTTTGTCATTAAGTTTGTTATATTTGACGTCGTAAATGTTGTACCTATCGAACTTAGTTTTACGAAACAACTATAATATTAAATTTGATTTATAACCGATAGAAACATCAATTAATCTATATTACTACTATAGACTATAGCTGAACCGCTGTAAGCGCGAACCTTCCTAATGTGTGCGCGACGCGGGAGGGGAACAAAACCGACCAATGAATTAGTATGTTGCCGGCCGCGATAAACGTTTGACGTGAGGGCGTGCGAGATTCTGTCTTTGTGACTGCTACACATGAGATAATTTTACCAAGATGGAATTACCTTATACCTGAAATAGTCAATCAAAAATAACGCTTCTTATAGCAAACTATTTCAAAAGAAGAATGACGGATTTAGCGTTTAAGGATAAAAACTCAAGAGGTGTCACGACCCACGGGACACCCGGTAGAAATGAAGTTCCTTTCCCTATAACTATATTATCTATTATTAAATAACAAGCACAATGAAGGAATGGTACTAAAATTGTATTTAATAAATAAATAAATAAGTTTCTGTTTGAAAAGTTATGAAAATAAACATTTTATTGTAAATGAAGATTTTAATGTAAATAAGGCTATTGGAGCGGCTACTAGATAAGAATAATCAAAATGTTATTGTCTCAAAGTCGTTTGGATGATATTACAGTTAAAGTATTTTAATTATTTACACTCGCAATAACATACGTAAAATTATCTGAAGATATAGGGCTCAATATAATACGGTGTATATCCGTGCATACCCACCGCCCTGCGGCCCGCCAACATTAGGGAAGGTCAGGCTTATAGCGGGCGGGCTATAGTTGACTCGTGGGAATATTTCGCACATTATAGAATGTAAACAATCTAACAGTTGTTATGTTAGTTGAACAGATATATAATAGATGGCGCCTTTATAAACATCTCTGATAAGAATACAATTCAGTAGGATATTAATTCATTTAATTAAAACTTTATTTTTAAACTACGTATTTGTTTTTTTATTGATGCTCAGGTTTTGTGGGGCTGGTTTATGATTAGAGTTATATAGTCAAATATGTTACATACGGTATCTTTAATGTTGCTGGAATGCTGTGGGTCGAGTAGACGCGCGAATCGTACTGCCCCCGCTCGCAACCACGGCGATCGCCCTCTGGTCTTTTTAAAGACAAAAATGCTTATTCTTGATGATCCTTACAAGATAGACATATGCTATTCCTGACTTTTTTGTAGGTCTTTTTAAGATCTACAATTGTGTAAAACATTATTTTGATATATCTCTTATGGTTTACTCAGCGCAAGTCACAAAAGTGTCTTTTTTCCGAATTGATTCACTATTATCATCACTGCTTATTTCGCATATTACTTTATCTAACAAAATATACCCTATAACTTGGCCAGATAACATAGCTATGAATTAAAGTAAAAACTACTTAAACCGTACAAGTGGTTTTCACGTGAAAAAAACATAAACGGTCTGACAGACAGAGAGACGTTGAGCTTATCAAATGTGTAGAAGAAGATATAGATAGAAGATAATATGTAATAAAGTAGGAGGTAATCTCAGAGCTACTGATCCCATTTCTGTAAACTGTACCTCTCTATTAGCGGAAGACTAATAGAGAGGTACGTTCATCCGTAGTGACATGGTCAATAGGCATTGTTCATGAGCGAATGAAGTCGCGGGCGTAAACGTTTTCGATTCGACTTAAAACTAAATAATTCGAGTAGACTTCGATTTGACATAAAATTAAAAATGTATGCTCATATTATTAGGACGAACTTAAACAGTAATGAAGAAATGATGAGAAAATTTAATGATTCTGCGTATGTTTACGTTTTTGTTAAGTTACACTGATATAGGTATCTCAGGTGTGCGAGTGCGGGCCGGGCCATTCACCTCTGCGCACGCGCTTATCGTTATGTCTGTACTATTTATTATAAAGTTTATTGTTTCCGCTGTGGTAACAGTGTCGTCGGACGTGGGCTCCTCGCTCGTGATCCTGTCACGTCACAATTGTCATTACGCCGACCGTCAGTTTTGGTAGGCTATTAGAATTTATTCATGTTTACCTCACGGATTCACTCTTTTAAATTAAGAAAAAAATATGGGGTACAATTTCACACACGGTCATTCAATTCCAAATTAAGCAAAGCTTTTGTTAAGGTAAACAGCTGATACATAGATAGATAGACATAACTGACAATAAATTATACTTATCACAAAATTCAGTCATGTACGGGGATCATATTCGCGACATCTCGACTCAACAGTAGTGCTTACTACCACTACACTACGAGGCCTATAACCTAAAAATATATCGTAAAATATGTTTGAGTTTGTGATCAAAAATATTTCAACCATTTCGAGTTCAACGTACGTTTCACACAACAGACCTAAACTGTATTCCGCACACCTATCGTTTTATTTTATTCGAGAATTTTCTATTTAAATCCATCGTCACCTGTGAAATGCAATTCTCAACCTTAACCCATTAATAAATGCGATTAATATGAAACGAAATAAACTGTAGCATCGTTTTGTCATTTACTGTTAGAATTCCGCTGATGCGGTCGCGGTCTTTGTGATTACAGATAGTTTGCAAAAAAAGTGTATTTGGTTTCAAAATTTCGACAAAATGTCTTACTGAAAAGTTAGAAGATCGCATTAAATATTTTTCATTCGACCTATAGTCACCTCTAAGGGCAAAGTTGTGATAACGAGCTGGCTATTGTTTTTTTTTCTATACTTGTTTCAATCATAAACCTGCGTTATTTTAACCTGTTCTGGTAAAATTATACATGATACGGCCAACCGTGCTAATGAATCAATAAAACATGTATAATAAAAAATAGTTTAAAAAGATATAATAATAATTATTATACCTGTTTAAAAATAGTACAGACATTTTGATATGTGAATCTCCATGACTATACTATAATAGCATATTGGATTTTTATTCAAAATTGCTCATTTAGTAAAATATAGACAAATTATATTTATCACATCATCGCCGAGATTTGCAATGTTTATGACGTCATTAATAGAAAACGTCTCTTTTATAAACAACGATGTTGATTAAACAGTAAACAGTTGTAGCTGGATTATAATTACAGGTTTTATTCAATATTACCACATAATAATCGATATTCTAAATATATAAGATTAACTGACGGACTGACTGGACTGACATATCAACGCACAGCCCAAATTACTGGGGCTAGGAATGTGTAAACTCGAATGCGGGTTTCTTTTACTCTGTAGGTGAGCACTAAGGAAGGATTTTTGGAAATACGTGGCCGATACGCACTTAGCTATTTTTATTAATAAAATTTATTAATTAAATACATATATTATAGTGACAGTGTTGATATTGTAATAAAATTAAAAGTATTATATGACACATTGAAAATGTTCCGTCCAATTTTCACGACAGGCGCAGATATTGTCTGGTGCTACACAGTGGGACATGAAAGAGCCTTTTGTAGACTTTCATTTCTACACTAAGTAGTAGTAAGTAGGTAAACATACGTCGGTCTGCATTGTTTGTAGCGCTTCCTCCCACTTTGGACGTATTATACAACCCTCCCATTAGGACGGTGTACGTATATGAAACGACACGCGACGACACACTTTATATAATATATATGTATAAGGTATTTATTGTTTTCTAGTGATTTGGACGACACAGTCAATCTAGATACAATGAGTTTCTCTGTAAGAAAAGATTTATTGTGTTAACTTTACATGCCTGATTCACATAAATAAAAGTGTTTAGTAACAAAACTTTAACTGTAAGAAAAGGGACGACATTTAACGTTTAATCACAATGTCGATTCCTAAATCGCAATGACAGTAATTCGTTTTGTTTGTCACAGACACTGTTGATGCTATAATATTTTATCTTAAGATAAAATATCGGTCTACATACAATCCAATGGACTATCACACACGGCGAAGATAATATATATATATATTCATACTTATAATATATATATATATATTCATTTTACAACATCCTAAGATACCGAGCGATATGGTTATTTCATCTTAGGATGTTGTAACGTGTTATCGGTGCGGGGCTAGGGGTGTCGATGATGCTACAGGTGCGACTCTCAATTAAATACAATTTGAGAATGACAACCAATACCACACAATACTACACACAACACAATACCAACCTGTTATGAGCTACGGGGTCGAGACGTGGACACTTACGATGGAACTGGTCCACCATTCCACTCAACAGTGGACTGATAAGGGTTGATGGTGGTGATATGAATGACAACTAGTAATGTTTGTAGTACGTAGCTCATGCTAGACCCAATTATATTTTTGAGATTTTGTTTTCTAGTTCACTCATTGCAAATTGTTTTAGTGTTTATTATTATTTAACTGGTAAGCACTGATAATTATGAATATTTTCAACTTACATTTATTAATAGTCACGTTGTAACATGACCGGATTTTGATTGAATAAGACGTCACGGTAGTATAACTTCCGGTTTTAGTGAACAGAAAACCAGACTGCTAATTATCGACCGGATAAACAACCACCAACACTTATAAATAGTTCATGAATTGTGAAACACATGAGATCGTTAGATGTATTATTCAATTGATAATGGTATTTTCCTCATTTATAACCAAGTGGTCCGTATGTTTCACGAAATGAACACTGATTCACTTTAGTGTTTACACGCCGCGCGTGAGTCTCGTCGCGTCCTCGCGTGTCGTCGCGCGTCTTTATGTGTTGTTTCGTGTATAGATGCCCTTATATCGGACTTACGCTATAGTCTGACTTATGCCGCGTGACGTGCTACCACGTATTATGCTGATAAATTTGTCGTACCGTATATTTTTTTTGCAATAAATAAACTTTGGTTTTCTGGTGATTTATGATTGTTATTAATATAAGACGGTGTTGCTTTTGTGTTTGTGATTTGGTTATGGTGTTGAGGAAGGTGGGTTTTTTTGGTCATCAAATTGAGTTATAGGCGATCGCTGTATATAGTAATTATTGCGCGGATCGATGAGTGTTGTTAATCCGTTTGTTAGCTGTTGTATTCCTTAGTCATTATATGTTCTGTACAAACTAAGCATTTGTTTTACCTGTGTATTGTATTTAATAGTGACTATATGGTATTTTTATTTATATATATATATCTACATTCTACATAGAATTATGCAATATAAAGTCGTGGTAGTCGAATGGCTTAGACCGGCGGAAAATCGATTCGATGTCCGCAGGTTCAAACCCCGGCAAGTTACAACAAATTTTTCGAAATTTCCGTACATTACTAACTCTTATTGGTTTTATTTTTTGGTTTTCTTATTGGTTTATTTCATGCATAATGTATTTTCCTATTAGTGTAAGATTTCTTAGAATCTGATCAGTGTTTACAAAGCTTACCACCTACAAAGATACACTAAGCCCGGTGAAGCTGTAAAAGCCGTAAAGGCTCCAGGGCCCCTAAGGCTAACAGTATAGTCAGATCAGAAAAAAAACAAACACATACTTTACCTTTTTATAATAGTAAGTGTGGACTGCAGATAGGCCATCAAAATAAACATATAGAAAAAAAATCACGCCACGATAATTATTCTCTTATTTGTACTTTTCAACACAAGCGAAACCGCTCGTAGCAGCTAGGGTAAATTATAAAGTCGTATTAGCAATAACAATGAATAAGTGTATAAATAAGTGCTTTTATTCAATACCATGTCTGGATTACAAACGCCATGACCATTTAGCGTACAAATAAAACAATTGTTTATTCGTGTTTATTACATACGAGCGCGTTTATACTATACTATTTTTTTTTTCGATCTAACTACAATGTTATTAGCCATAAGGGCTCTGAAGCCTCAGACGACTTTTACAGCTTCACCGGGCTTAGCGGAAGGCAACTCAGCCGCGAAAGCGTAACAACAAGCTCACGAGGTTGCCAAAGTGGCCGAACCTCGGGCTGTTGCCGTATTTGCAAATAAGTCGCGAACTGGCAAATTCGCTATCCCTATTCCCTTCCTCTGGGAGGAGCGAAGAAACATGTGTATTACATATGTATACAGTAATCTGTCAATTTAGGTCTAAACAATTAACTATCTAGCCAAAAAAGAAGAGGTCTCTTACAGAACCTATGTACCCCAGTGGTGTGCATGTATGTAGGGATGCTTTATAATGACTGTATGTTGGTAGCTAGTGAATGCAGTTTCACTGTATCACACGAGCGGCTGCTTGGTTCAAGTTATACTATACCTTGACCACCAGGTAAACTACTTTTTGACAGTTTTTGAAAAAGAGAACTGTTTATTGCAGCTTCGTAACAATGCGATTATCGATATTTACACTTTAATTAATATCTAGTATAGATTGTCGATTTTTTGTTGTTGTATCGAAAATGGTGCAGTTTCTATACCTATGATATAATTTTTTAAATTAACGTAAAACTAAAGTATTCAAGTGTGTAGTTTATTTTTACTTTAGTGGTTAATTTACTTAATTTTTAGTTTACTATGTAGTAAGTAATATATCACACAAATATGTGATAGTACACAAATATAAATAGTGCACATAAATATGGGGTTTACGATATATTAAAACACACCGTTATTGTGCATAATATTTTATGAAAGTATAAAAATATCGAAATAAAACATTAACATCCTGTTTATGGTGGCAAAGTCATGTCCTGGCAACACTGACATAATGCTGCCGCCTCCATTCTGTTTGCTGTCATTTATCACTCCGCAACAGTCGCAACGAGAGGCCTGTACTTACGTGCTAGTCACTTTGTGTATGCTGTTTTTCCTTTTTTAAAACGTCGAGTTAAGTACATTATATTCCTCCGTGTTAACTTTGTGCCTGTGGAGAACTTAAGTGTTCGCTGTTTAAATTACGCATATATTTGGACATTCTAATATGCCGAAGGGAAGTATACTAAGAGGACAGTCGAGGGAATTGGTGATTGGCTTTCATTACTATTTTGAAAGGTAAAAATAAAATGGAGGACCCCTTTTACACCTGTGTCATATCAGTCAGAGTACAGTGACAAATATCACTAAGGAAGTCTAAAGCAAAAGTGACACAGAACTAAATAAGCCCTCAACGTCAAAAAAGAGAAAAAAATCTACATAGTAACCAATGTGGACGAATTCGACGCTGACGCAATACGACGTCACCACATATATGACTCTTGCTTAAGAAAAGAGTTTCCAACATTAAGGAAGTTGTCTATTTCACTCCGCGACTGTCGCTTGTTTCGCGAGCAGAAGTCTTCACTGGCGAAGATATTGAAACAATAGAATTTTTATTTAAAAAAGCGGATAAAAGAAAAATATTATTGGAGCGCACAGACATTGCTCTAGCCCGGTGTAACTTTTTGAAGGAAAGTAAAAAATAAAGGACTGAGAAAACGTGATTTTTATGGACGAAACGTGGCTTAATACCAACAACACTTTATAGAAGGCCTGGACTGATTATACTGCTGCGCCTACCTCTAAAGTGCCTATAGGGAAAGGAGAAAGATTAGTTATTTGTCATGCAGGAAGTATTAAAGGTTTTATTGAAGGAGCGTTGCTGGCATTTAAATCGAAATAAAAACAGTCGAATACCACGAGGAAATGAATGCTGAGGTCTTTGAAGGTTGTTTTCAAGAATTACTGCTGACGCTAAATGAACCATCTGTTATCATCATGGATAACGCATCGTTTCACTCTCGCCAATTGAATAACATGCCAATCCAATCCAATAAAAAGTCGGATATTATAAACTGGCTTCTGAATAATGGCGAAAGCATAGGCGAGCCTATGGCATATATGGTCCTATTGGTCAAGTGTAGTGGAAAGGACTTTACGACTAATATTATCGGATTGGGAAAGACATGTAGCCTTCGATACCATTATAGAGCAAGAACCAATCACAATAAATTCAGGCGAAGACAGCGAGCAACCAAAACAAAAGTTCCATGTCGGAAGACAACCAATAATAAATAAATATTCATCTGATTGTTTTAATTTTAATGTAATAACATAAGACAGTTAATATATATATATATATATATATTTACTCATTTTAAAGTTAACTTTTACGTAATCTGCAACGGTTACGTTCTAAGGCAGCTGTCAAAAAGTGGTTAACCAGGTGGACAAGGTATATATTATTTGGTACTAATGATACTATAGGTCGCCCAGCGGTCGAAATCCGACAGTAAATCATTTAATAAAATTATTATTCAGAAGTTATTATTGAGATTATTTGATCAACGAGTTCTTCTATTATTACGATTGATATGTCAGTAACATTTTAAAATTCTTTGGCGACAATCTTTCCTCCAAGGACTGTTTGACCACAAATTATTATCTTTGATGTATTTGTAGCACATATGTAAATCTTAGCTTTGCTTCTCCCTATAAATTTTAACAATGCTAAATCTCCCGAGTCTTCGTATTCCCAATATGGTTAAAAAAGTCTGAAGATTTCTCTTCACTTATTGTTATATAAATCTGTGGTTAAGGTTTATGGAACTTCATATCAGTGTTGGTAAACAGGAAGAAGTTACATGATGTAGCTAAACAAAATTTCGTGTTAATTTAATAATCTATTCATTTCCAGCTTAGCAGATCATCAGACCCGGCTGTCGGGAGACACTCCTAGGCTTATATGTTAATGTATCACTATTCAATGTTTTGTTTATGTGTTGTAACGTCCATGTTTTGTCCGCAGAGCGGGCGTCCTTCTGTCTCTCCGAACTCATATATCTGCTGTCTCGGCTAACAAACACATAAGCCGTAACCAATGTAAGTCGTTGTTAGTTACAATAATTTCAGCTAGATACGTTTTTTGTTTAAAAACTTTTCTAGTATTTTTTTTTGATTTTCTATTATATGATATATATTATACAACTTATACGAGTCACAAACCTTTTTAACGTAAGTAAATATAAAATAGCTTTTTGATTAGGGTGTCGTTGCTACAAAACCCAGAACTGGTAACATTTTGCATGAGAACTTATATTTATATCTCTCACACTAGTTCAAATGCCGCATTAATGTTGTCAATTTAAAAAACTGAATGAATTAGTTATATACGCCTTTGGTCTTATGTTGATTGGCTACGCTTTGTTGTAGAAAATATATATCTAATTACATTATTTTTTTTCGAACTGATTACACTGTTAGCCTGAGGGGCCCTGGAGCCTTTACGGATTTTACAGCTTTACCAGGCTTGGGGGCGAGCGCTTAGGGCACTCAGCCACGAAAGCTAAGCAACAACATCCAAGGGTGCCAAAGTGGCCGGACCTCGGCTCGGACTGTTGCGCGTATGCAATTAAGTCGCGATCTGAGTGAATCTAATTACAATATAGTGACATTATATATACTCTTCTATACATGTTATAAAACTCAACGTCTCTCTGGCTGTATGTCCGTTTATGTTCTTATCACGCGAAAACAAATTATCCGATTTTTATTTTTTTTAATATTTAATTCATAGCTATGTTATCTGGTCAGGTCTGGTAATATAGGATAAAGTAACATACAGACTAAGCAGTGACGATAATGGTCAATCAATTCGGAAAAAATATGCATTTGGGACGCTTAAATGGCTTACGCTGGGTAAACCATAAGAGATACCTGACCTGTACATAAATGTAGATCTTAAAACACCTACAAAAAAGTCAATGATATCATATATATATCTTCTAGTGATCACCCACAATAAGCATTTTTGTCTTCCGTTTTTTTAGTGGAGGCAGCACGATTCGCGCGTGCGCTTCATCGACGGCATTCTTTAATTTACGAAAATCAAGTCGCGGATACAGCTAGTATCTGCAATTTTATTTTGTAGCTGAAGTGTGAACCGGTTTTCGATTAGTGTAGTTACCTTTAGGGTAGTCATAATTTTGAAAATGTAATTTTTATACTCCGAAAGACTGTGTTCCAAGTAAATAAATTCTTAAAGTTTCACGTCTCTATTTTAATATCATTCCGTGCTTCTTTGCAATTAAAATTAAGTACTCGTATATGAATAACATTGGCTTTTAGGTACTACATTTTTGTTTTTATTCAAGCCACATTACTTGTTTACAAAAAATTAATCTTGACAGACTTGAAGCTTATAATAATAGGTATCTATTTCTTATAATTTTACAGATTTTTAAAATTTATCTTGGATAATTATCTATACCTTTTGATGTTCACGTTTTCACTACTGAAACAGGACGCCCAGTGTTGCATAGAAGCTACAAATTAATATTTTTCCTACTCAACGAGTGGACATTCCCACTGTTTTCCTCTCACTTGTTTATCCGTTGCATTTTTCCTGCCTCATTATTTACCTAGTAAGTCGTGATCCTACTATATAATATTACTAGCTGTGTCCGCGGCTCCGTTCATGAGGACTAGAGACCGTGGCACGCGCAAATTGTGCTTCCCCCGCTCAAAAGGCGGAAGACAAAAATGCTTATTGTGGGTGATCCTTAGAAGATAGATATATGCTATCGCAAACTTTTTTGTAGGTCTTTTTAAGATCTACAGTAATTTGGAAAATTAATTTGATATATCTCGTATGGTTTACTTAGCGTAAGCCATTTAAGCGCCACAAATACACCTTTTTTCCGTATTGATTCGCCATTATTAGCACTGCTTATTTCGTATGTTACTTTATCTTACAAAATATATCCTATAACCTCGCCAAATAACACAGTTATGAAGTAAAATAAAAAATATGTAAAACGGATGAGTAATTTTCGTGTGAAAATAACAAACGGACAGACAGGCAGAGAAACGTTGAGTTTTATATATTGTATGTATGTTTGAATGTTTTTACTCAATCATGCAAACACGGCTAAACGGATTTGGATGAAATTTGACGCACGGGTAGTTTATAACTTTAACACATAGGATACTTTTATCCCGGTAAAGACCTAATTCTTAAGTCCAAGCAAACGAAATCACGGACAGAAGCTAGTGGTTAAAGGGATATCGATGCTATGTTGGCCGTTTCATCTAAACGTACGAAAAATGTTCCCTTAACTCCACAATATCAGATGTGAAAATAAAGAATCAAGTTTAGTGTAATATGTTTTTTCAATAACTCCCGTACTTTGTTTGGAAGAACATCTTTGCTCATTATTAGCCTTTTTTACCAAGTTGTTAATGAATAGCCCAGAGACTGTATTTTCGACATTTATTGACTCGTTTTGTGAGTATCACAAGTTTAAACGTTGTCAATTTTACTGACCGATGGATTTTGTGTACCATATACTGGGCACCCGCCACGACCGCCCTCCTCTGCGGCAACTCAAGCCTAGATCCGATCCATCGGTATGGAGCCCTTGAGCCAAGGAGCCGCTCGCGCGATACGGTGACTCTACATTCACTAGCTTTCACAGCCATACATGACACTGCATTATACATACATGCACAACACACAGGTACATAGGTTCTGTAAGGGACCTTTTTTTTTTTTTTGCCTAGTTAGATTAGACAAAAATTTTCAGACCACTAAATACACATACACATGTTCCTTCCCTCCTCCCAGGGGGCAGAAACATGTATATATGTATAGTTAGTTTAGATCAAATGATAGGGATTTAGTCTGATCGCGACTTAATTGCATACGCGCAACAGTCCGAGCCGGATGTTGTTGCTTAGCTTTCGTGGCTGAGTGCCCTAAGCGCTCGCCCCCAAGCCCGGTAAAGCTGTAAAAGCCGTAAAGGCTCCAGGCCCCTAAGGCTAACAGTATAGTCAGTTCGAAAAAAAAAAAAAGCATATACTGATACATCGTGGTGTTGCCAATTTAGTTTTGTTCATTAATCATATTTTGTGCTTTATTTATTATCTATGAACTCATTTTATTATTTATGGATTCTGATTGACATATTATTATTATTATCTTAACATTTTTAACTTTTGATATCGACTTTAATTTATCGTAGATTTGAGATTTAATTATTTGTTACACTATTTAAATGACATTAACTATTCTAAATATTCTCAACTACATTGCTTTGCTTTTATTTATTTTTTTCTCCGTTATAATATTGTGTAAAGGTCACAAATGAAGCATACGGTGGTGGCCTTCAAAGGCTAATGCACTGATAAATGTTGTAACTTTTTAACTATCATTGCAACTTAGTGTATTGGCCATTGGCCATCCATTTAAATGAATAATAAAAAAATAGAAATGGATGGGAACCCATGTCGACCGACGCGACCTACCTACAGTACAAAAACAAGAGCGAACACCGAAAGATCCATCACCGCACTAGATATACAAAGGCTGATCTCGAAACGTGGCAGACTGAAAAAGAGTCATGGTGATGGGTTTAATACCATGTCCGTGGTGTTCGTGATCCACTCCGGTATGAATACCCCACCAGCCCGTTTCATTACTAGACATATACCTACCGGCTGGTCCATGACATCGCGATCCTGTTGGACACAATTGTCGACCACCCTGCTCCCTCTCAGCCCGCATCGCATCAAAAAGTTATTTTGACGTCGGTGTGAAATTTTTTGGCGAAATAATATATGGCGTCGCGTTTAAACAAAGTCATGTGATTCTTTTCCGCGGAGTTCATTAACACGTGTAGATAAATATAATCTCTGTCGTATTCGTTGCTTTGTATAGTTATGTGTTTTGCATTTCTGCTGAAATATATTATTGTTTTGTTACTTTCTTTGCAATTTAGTTCTTTTCTTAGTTTCTTAATCCCGTAATCTATCTCGACGATTCTTTGGATGATTTAATGAAAATTCTGTCACAGTGACTCGTTTACGGATCGCGTGTGATGACAGTGTCTGTTGGTAAGCCCTTGTAGTCAAGTGAAGTGCAGGTCATAAAGACAGCAGCATAGAATAAAAAACAGTTTCTACTTTAATGAAATTCACTAGCTTTGGTCTTCTATTAATTATTATCACGGTTTTGCGTTGAAACGCTTTCATGTAAAATCGTGAACACAAAACCATTTATAGTTTGCTGCCGTCGATCTAAATATAAATTGTAATTAACAGTATTTACTTAAATACTAGTTAATGTAAGGCCATGTACGCAAGAAGCTCTATTCTTTGCCTAATAAATTTGTACCTACCAAATATCAGACAATCGTCTCAATTTCTAACAGTCATGAAGTGATCTTTATTATATTTGATAAAAATATCGATCAAATTACAATTTAATTTGTTCTACATTATTTCAACTTCGGTAATGACATTTGATATGATAACAGTGTTGGATTTGCTTGTTCAGTTGCATCAATGTTATCATGTATAAATAAAATCACGGTATAATAAATTCACTTTGTTGTTATGACGGGTTGTTGTTTAACGTCGAATCCAATTAACACTCGTCAGGCTTCTTCAAAGTTAATTAGCAAGCCACACCTACCATACAAACAAGATGGTCAGCTGGTACACTCTCTTTAAATGTGTTAAATTAGGGGTGAAATCGTGTTCCTTGTAAATTTTTAACATAATTACAGCAATGCATCTGGAAATCGTTAGGAAATTTAATAAAAAATAAAATAATATATCCATTTCAACGTATGGACGTTTGCTTGAGACTTGGACAAAGCCAGTAGCAGGGTGTATCTTATGTTATTCTTCGCCTTTTCATGTAATGAAGACTGTGTTCATCGACAATTCTGCAAACCTGAAGTGAATAGAAAATTTTTCTACATATTCTTATAACTACATATACAATACATAACAAGATGGCGACTCCCTTGTTAAAACTGTCCAGGAAGTTTTTGTAGCGACTCAAAATGCATGTTCATAGTTATTTCTCAAAGGTATTTTTTCCTAGCAACACCGTATCTCCGTTAATTCTAGATCAAAATTAATGATTCAAACATTAATTTAGTGCTTGTTTTCCTCGCTATTGAGGAAACCAAAACCAAATTAGGTGTATTCATTAATTAAATTCATTATAAAATTCCTTTTTTATTTTCGAATTGACTGTACTAATTAGCCTTAAGAAATCTGGAACCATAAGAGGCTTTGACAGCTTCACCGGGTTTGAAGAAAAATTCCTATTGCGATCCTATTTCTATATTATATTATTTCTTAAAAATGATTATAAGATGGTATTCCTAATAATGATATATGTATTTAACTAACTTGTAGGAAACGCCATCTATCTGATTAACTAATATGATAGCTGTTAGTTAGATTATTTACATTCTATAAAGTGCGAAATATTTCCACGGGAAAGATAGTTATTTACATAATATGACGCCAAATAGCATAATGTTATGAATTAAATAAAAACCGGTCATGACAGTTCAAGATCCCCAAAAACTGTCCTATCTTATGTTACTTAGATTGCGTTAAAAACTTAGAGATAAATAGCACACGGGTCTCTACTCTAATGAAGTAGACATGAAAAATGAATCAGTCGCAACGTTGGATACATTGCCCCAACAATTCATTGGCAAGATGATGTACATTTTAAAAATTTTATTTACTATATTGAAAGAATTGTTAGCAATGTTTTCTAAACATAGAAGGACTAAATAAGATTTAGGTGACAAATTTGTAAATTCCGATTTATTTAATATAAACATAGAATATTAGAAAATTGGGTTGATCATCAAAATGTTCTTTTACATACATAAAGAAAACCAAATATAGTCTTTTATATCTATAATACGACGGTCGATCAAGTGTAAATATAAAAGTCAAATTCTGGAAAATATTTTAATTTAATTTAATGAATTTATAGATAGGTCCCGTAATAAATGGATATAGGGTACTAAGTGATAATGGTATTAATTGGTTTTAGATGCCCCGTGGTCGGGACGAAATGCAAGTAAACGTGGCGGGCCTAAGGAGAAATATTAAGAACCTCGCGCACAACTATTCCGATGCACAGGTTAGTTATTCTTCTTTCATTTCTGCTTTCTGGAGTCGTTCTCATTTCTAGAAATTTTTTAACCTTAATTCTCGTAAGGTCTGCTGAACACACGAATCATAACGAACGTTCTGAACGAGTCAACAACTCGTTTAATTGAGCAGCTCGCTTATCTGGGCAATGCATTTCACTGAGCAACGCATATCACTGAGTAGTCCGCTTATCTAAGTAATGCATTTAATGAGCAGTCCGCTTAAATCTATCTGAGCAACTCGCATCACTGAATAGCTGGCTTATCAGAGCAAATCGAAAACATGCCAGTGTTTTCGATTGGCACGTTTTCGATTAGAGTCATAGCAGTTAGTGACCTAGGGATCGCAATATAAAACTTAAATATATGTAACAACAGGTTAAAGTGCGCGAGGCCACATCAAACGACCCATGGGGCCCGTCGAGCACCCTCATGGCGGAAATCGCCGATCTCACGTACAACGTGATGGCCTTCACCGAGATCATGCAGATGATATGGAAGAGGCTTAACGACCACGGCAAGAACTGGCGGCACGTCTATAAGGTATCTAACCATTACATACTATGATCGTAATTATGTCATTATTGAACCAGACACAACCTTTCGCACTAAAGACCTTTGAATTTTGATCTTCCATCGCAGACTATACTGACTTGACATATAAACGACATTACTCAATTTTAGTGTGCACGAACCTCTTATCTAAATCTTTATTGAAAGTTTGAAACCTTCAAAGAATCATAAATCATTGGATTTGTAATTTGCATTTATTTCTAGTATTAAACTATAGACATGGGTAACACTGCGCTACGACGCGGAATTGCGCTAATACAGTTCATTGCGCCGGATGTGTCAACTCAAATATTCCAAATGTGTTGGCGCATGCACACTACAGCGCAACACATTAAAATATGATTATATTAAAATTATTCGTGGTTACTTGGCGTGGCGCGTTAGTTACTTGGATTTGCCAGTTTTCCTGTTCTTCTTTTTCAGGCTCTTGTGCTGATGGAGTACCTTATCAAAACGGGTAGCGAGAAGGTGGCTATGCAGTGCAAGGAGAATATATTCGCGATACACACGCTCAAGGACTTCCAGCATATGGAGGAAGGGAAAGACCAAGGTATGCCTCAGTTCACAGCACGTAACTTGACTTGGCCTGGCCGCGTTCACGTCCAGTCCAGTGTTCGTTGAGTAGCAGCTTCTTTCGGGATCTGAAAGATTCATAGAACCTGTGTAAGCTTCGACTGTGGTGGATCCACTGTCCTAACTATTTCTGCTATATACCAGCTGTATATGAGAGAAAAAGAGATGCAAGTATTACTGTAAGTTATTTTTGTTAAAATTCAGAGCCCGTCACTTTCGAGCTGGAGCTTACATCTGATCTGATTAGTCAGAAGTAATGACGCATGATACATATCTTTGAAGCAATGTTTGCCTGGTAACAGCATGCTTGAATTCCTACTAACGAGAAAGTTTTAATGAAACCATAGTATGATGGTAGGATTTTTTATAAAGCTTGATAAAAAAGCCATGAAGCTACAATGGCTCGGTGGTAGTGTGTACAACGAACCGCGTCGATGGACGTGAATTCAAATCTTTACAATGGGCCTGAGTTTTCGGTGAAGGAAAGTATCGGGCTGAAACCATAGCATGATGGTAGGGTATTTTCTAATGCCCGCCTGGCTAGTTACCACCTTCAAGCTGGAAATCTGTCACCAAGCACCAATAGGTGTTCCGGTAGCTGCACTTGAGAACCAGTCCCCCCACTAGGTTTAGTATGTTACCATCATGGGCCACTTCGTCAATTATCATCAGGTGAGATTGTGGCCAAACGCTAAACCTAAAATGAATAAAAAACCTTACATATTGAGGCATTGGAGGCAATCGAAAGACGTACCAAAAGTCTTATTGGTAACGATTTGTTAGTTGAGGCGAGGTCTTGCAGAGCCTTGAGCATCGACGTAAAGTTGCCAGTTTTTTACCTGGTTCATTTTGGCGAGTGTGCGTTGGAATAGCACAATTTAATTCCCCCATTCCTCTTTCATCATCGGAGGACAAGAGACACAGCGAAGCGTCATCGATATTCCATCAGTGGGCACGAAGCGTTTTGCTAGCACATTTGTCATGCGTACCGCTAAACAGTGGAACTCTTTGCTAGAGTTTATATTGCCCGATAATTACAACCTGGGTATCTTCAAGTCACGAGTGAATAGGTACCTTCTAGGCAAGCGTGCTCCATCATAGATCAAACCATCACTTACGATCAGGTTAGGTAGTGATCAAACGCCAGCCTATTTATAGTAAAAAAAATATTAGTCGTATGTACGAAAAAGTTATTTGTCTATCAGGTTTGAACGTGCGCGAGAAAGCGAAGCAGCTGGTGATCCTGTTGAAAGACGACGAGCGACTAAAGAACGAGCGCGCTCGAGCGCTGAAAGCGAAGCAGCGGTTCGCGCAGACTGCTTCGGCTTTTGGCAGCGACACAGCGCTTGATTCACCCTCCAGCCCTACTTACCCGACGGTAACTATCACACGATTATTTTTTTGTAACACTGACAATACATCAATTCTTTTTCTTTGAATGTGCAAGCTGCAACGCTATGCGATCTCACCACGTATTAGTGACACCACATATTCAAACGCTGATAATCTACAATTCATTATTGTATTTTCTTTTTTTTGTGGCCATCACCTAGATTAAGTGCAAGGAGGATTACTCCCAATGGCTTCCAACCTTCCTTATAGCCACCCCGAGACTAGCTTGTTTCATAAAACTCATAGCAGGATCAGTTACCTCTCATCCTCCCGGTACGGCATCTTCTGACTGATCTTCTTCAGGCTCCGCACTATAGATAGCCCGATCAACAGGTAGCCTCCTGCAGTTGTAGGTAGTCTGATGCCTCGACAGTTCAAGCGAGAATGCCTCCTCTTGGTAGCCTCAAGCTATCTCAGGATATAATATTAATGGAGGTCTTCACGATCCACTAACCAACAGATGACCTCACGATCGGAGAGCTCCAGCAGGAACGCCTTTAAAGGTGGTTGTTGTTTGCATGCGGTCATAGAGCGCACCTGTTGCAATCGCGATCAGTCAATAGTACGAACACTAGGTCATTAGTACCGACATGATTCTCCGACATATATATATTTACCTCTCTCTTTCTGGCTATGTGCCCCACGTATGGGTTGGGTCGGGCTTCCGTATTCTTCCTCACATTTTTCGTATAATAGGCATCTATCACAAAAAAATTGTAAAAAAAATACATGTACAGATTTATTAATATAAATAAATAGTAAGTAAAATGTTTGTTAACAGTTAAATAGCGATGGAGCGGAATGGTCCTCCGGGACGCGGGAGGCGGAACTGGCCCGGCCGCTCACTGCTGGAGAGGAGGAGCTTCAGCTGCAGCTCGCGCTCGCCATGTCCCGAGAGGAGGCAGAGAAAGAAGAGAAGAGAAGACGGTCCGACGACGTGCGGCTGCAGCTGGCGATCAGCCAGTCGCAGCAGGACTTCCAGTTAGTCTATTTATTATACCATTTTCCAGGCCAAAGATAGAATCGTGATTTTGCAAGATGCATCTATCAAATCAGTAACGAATATTGACCTGGATGGATCGCTGTCTGGTATTCCATTTTGGAGTTCGAGTTAATCAATATATTGTGTGCTGATGTAGTGGCTAAAACTTTTCTAGGAGAAGGTGCTCCAACAGTGGATCGGGAAATTGATCACTGAAATTCCTGAAAAGTAATAAATATCTTGGAAATTTTACACGGGCCAACTGTATCTAATATGAGGTATTGTAGATAATCAATAGAAAGCCGGAGCATCTGATTCTAAATTCTATAAGAATGATGTATTTTTCTTTCTGGAGGGGAGGACCTCAGGGGTCCTATACTTCAGGGATATCTATACAAAGCTCAACAACATGTATATCCTTAACCCCTCTCTACCAAATACTAATAATATTCCTTAATTCCCTAATCCTCCCCTAGACACAAATCCTACAAGGTCCGACATTTAGCACCCGTCGCGGAGTACGCGTGCCCGGTGGAGTTGGACCTCCCGTCCCCTGAGACAAGCGCTGGGCGCTGGGTCCGCGGACGCTGGCGATGCTTGCGACAGAATGTAATTCCGTTAGTGCCTAGACACGTATTGCTCGTTAACCTTTTCTTGTATCGATATGTATAATCTATAGATGTAGAGTTGTAAAGTTCAAAAGATTGTTAGTTAAACTGGCTAATTTAATTGAGGGATATTATAGACCATGTAACTTCACACTACGACCTTAAGTAGCGGAGCAGTAACCATGAACATCAAGGAATCTGGTAAATTGTGAAGGAAGTGGGAACAAAGAAACTTCCTCAGCTATTTTAATAAGAAAACCTGCTTGAGCTCTGAAGATTAGAGAAGATACTATATCCACGTGATATTGGTATAATTGTGTATATAAACATACTGCCATTATTACCCTATAGTGGTTGGTTTTGGTATCAGCCAACTACACAGAGGCTTAGGTATGTCGTGGTATTCGTTCGCTATGACATCATTGATTGCCTCTTGTCTGAAACCGTTAACGTCGTATAACGGTGGGCTTGTCTTTATTATCAGGACCGCACCGGACAAGCCGGAGCCGGCGCAGCAGTCCCACCTGCTGGACTTGCTCGACGTGAACCTGGGCGGGCCCCCGGTGCCCCCCGCCGCCCCCCTCGACCTGCCCACCTGGCCGGCCGGCTCGCCCCACCACCACCAGGTAACACATAATGATCACTTTACCCCGGTCGATATATCATGACAGATGTGATCTTCGTGAAATTCCGTCTGCAATGAATACTGGTGGAAATATAATTTTATATTATATAAGCGGCACACTGTAATGGCCTCTTTGACGTTTGTCCGCTCGTCAAGATTCGTATAAATTTTGAAGGAGCAAATTGCTGTTCTTTTTTGTCAATAGTTACGTGCAGTTAGTCATAAATTTTATCGAATGTATAATTTTTTAACTCAAAATTAATTTGTTACACTGATTTCTAACCTATATATATTATGATCTCGCAAACAAATCTTGCCGCACAGACACGTTTTTACTAACAAAAAAACAGCGCCGTTTGTCAGAGTCCTTCATGTATTTAAATTATTAGTTTAACACACTACTCGGCATTTTCTATTTCGGTTTTTAAAGTGAAACTTCTTATGCGGCTTCCAAGCGTTAAACGTTAAACATTTAACGCACATTATCGATCTCTCCACTTTGTGTGAGCCAGAGCGAGAGAGCAATATATCGGTCTCTCTTTTTTGTGTGAGCCAGAGCGAGAGAGCAATATATTATCGGTCTCTCCTCTTTGTGCGAGCCAGAGCGAGAGAGCAAATGTCGGTGTGTATGTATATTGCACACTGTTTAAATAAAATAGAAAATGTCTTTTAAAATGAAGTTTTACTTCTATCGTGTGTGAATCGCACACACACCTTTTTTTTTAATTAATAATGTAATCCAATCCTCACATATAGGATCGCTGGCCAGCACAACTATCACCTCCGGCAAACTCGCGTCAGTGCTCAATGCAAAAGAAAGCAGTTTGATATTGCTTCAAAAAGAACAAACTGTTATAATATGTAAATTTCATTTTATTAAAACTTTTTAATCAGCTACTATTTACAATACTAGTTATAAATCCAAAAACTTGTAGATACAACTCGCATTTGATTATAGTTTTTTTTAAATAAATTGTCATTTCATGTCACTATTGTAATTTGTCAAAACGGCCATCATAGCGTGGTGTAATTGTAATATACGAACTGCCACAAAATAAAAGTTTAAGACAAACATTTTCGGTGAAGGAACAGTATTTGATGAAACAGTTGCATGGTGATGGGGCATTGTTAATGAACGTCTGGTTAACTACCACCGTCAAGTTGAAAATCTGCCGCCAAGCAACAATAGGTGTGTTCCGGCAGCTGCACTTGAAAACAAGTATCTCCACTAGGCTCTGTCTCCATCTTGAGTCACAACGTGACTTAAGCCAAAGTAAAATTGTGGTTATAACATTAAGCAATTTAAAAAGAAACCAATCAATTATACAAATGGTAGAATACACACGGAAGCGAACTCTTGTCTTTTAATTTATAGTCTAAGGATTAATTTTAAAACTTCATTAATAATTTCTACCTTCAGTTATTCTGTAAGAAGAGTATTTTATGTTAATAGAGAATGTTGTCTCCTCAGCGGCCTACGTATCTGGATTTTGGTTTATTTACTGATATGGTGAGGTTGTGTTGTTTGATGCTACAATGGCTGGGTAGAAAGAATGCTATATGTTGCTAGATAATTATTATGTTATGCTCTACACAAGGGTTGAGTAGACGTTAATCCGCAAATTTTCAGTATATTTAGAAATTTAAGCGAATTGTTTGATAACATTAGTCTATTGATAAGAAGCCTAAAACAATACAAATCTGGAAAAAATATTGTTTAATTTCTAATAATTAATTGTTAATTCTTCCTTCCAAAAATTGTTTATAATTTCAAGAAATCAAGAATCATGTTAAACTAGTTTTTTTGTCGTAAGGAAGGTAGAACATTACGTGAATGAAGGTGATGCCTGGACATTACTCCCTCTCTGTTCATGCACTGAAAATGATAATGATAATTCTCGTTTTTGATTTGTGATTGAAACACAATCTCATTCGAGGTATTACAGTATGAGTTGTAATAGATTTCCGCTAGTTAATAATGCCAGAAAGTATTTGACATCAGTTTTAGTTTGATAGTGATAACTCTAGCTGAACGAAGTACTGGGAAATAATATAAATTAATAAACATTACAGGACATATCATCAGATGCGTGGTCAGCGGTGGGCAGTCCCGCGCGGGACCCGTGGGCCCCCGCAGCACACGCGCCCCCCGCCCTGCCGGGACCCGCCGACCCCTGGGCACCACTCGGACTGGTACGTTCTAATTTTAACTAAAAAAAAATTCTATAATGTGTCCCTAACACTTTGAATTCAAACTCATACGTTTACGTGGTATTCTGACTCGTGCAGATTATTGTAACAAGTTAAAACAGCAATCACATATTCCGGTAACAACGGGAACAATAAGTTTGTGGTGTACTATCCGCTCCGCTACTGAACTCTATACCGCGGTATAATACGTGACGTCATACTACCACCACCGCGGCTCACGGCACCGAGCGTTGCGACGTGCGCCTACGTTCAGAGCGAGACATCCACCTCTAGCGCACAGTTGTTGACTCGCCGCCATTACATATATTATAACTGTTAATCATTGTATATTATCGCAATATATTACTTATACATATTGCCTAGTATTTATTTATTACTTCAAATGACATATTAATGTGGAGGTGTAACCAACGCCCCCACAAGTTCATATGGCAAGTGGTCTACAACACAAGTTTGGGTAAGCTACTGCAGACCAAGACTGCCCAATTCACTTCACTATCATTTCGATTCATAGATATCTGGCGAGCAAAATACTGTTTAGAGTCATGCAGTCATGATAGATTTTAACATAAATAGATAGATGTTACAAATAAATAAAGCTTCAATTTGCATATGGTTTACATCACTTATTTTCATCCTGTGGTACGCGTATCCCTTTTCATGTAAAAAGTGAAAATTATATTTGTAATGGCGGAAATACTGAGAAATTAAATTAGAATTAATATAAATAGACTGTTTTCTTAATGTATCAGATCAAAATTCATATAATTTTTGTCGAAATTCATTGCAAAACCCAGTACCACCGACTGTTATAAGAATATCCTTAAAAACAATAAGTAGGTATATGAAGTTATTAAGGGGGGAGTATTCATAAATGAAAAGTTATAGAGAGGGGTTGTGAAAAAAAGGTAATGAAAATAGGTTGGGAAGCACTGGTTTCCATAATAACGATAAAAACATGGTATTAATCTCGAGGTAGCAGCAAAGCATTGTTAAACTGTGGGCCTTGTTCTAGATCCTACTGGTTTAAGCTGTGCATTGGCCGTCACTTACTCTTAATAACTTGACTACGAAGAATGGCATTAATGCCAAACTTACGTCCATTTTCTTTGACGTTGAGAGCCCAAAGAGACATTAATAAATATTGTTAAGTAGACATGGAAAAATTAATGATGTTAAGCGTAATTTAAATGAACGATCCTGTTGCAGAGCAAGTCACCCCAGTCGGTGCTGTCCTCGCCTTCGTCCTCGGAGCTGGAGCAGTTCGACGCGCTCTCGCAGCGGCGGACCAACAGCGACCACCAGCACCAGCACCAGCACCACCTGAACAACAACAGCCACGCGGAGCCGGACCCCTTCGACCTCACCGGCCTCGGTAACAACACTACCGTCGCTGTCATGTCCGCCTGCGAGCGCACTGGGACCTGGATTCACAAGTACACTGCTGATACCGAAACGCGACAATTCAAACGAGAGTCGGTGACCGCGTGCATGTTGGTTGCGAGCCGTCCGGGTACAATGATCGTGTCCTAACACTAAGAATATATGCCAACTATAGATGGAACCCGGAGGCCAAGCTGTTAGTGTCCCAGGTCTTATGTTATATTAGTTGTGCCCGCGGCTTCGCTCGCAGAATTCCGTCGGTAAAGCGCACGCGCGACTCGTGCTGCCTCCACTTAAAAAACGGAAGACAAAAATGCTTATTGTGGGTGATCCTTAGAAGATAGGTATATGCTATCGCTGACTTTTATGTAGGTCTCTTTAAGATCTGCAATTGTGTAAAACATGATTTATTAGGCGTAACTCCCAAAAGTGTCCTTTTTTCGAATTCGTTTACTATTATCATCACTGCTTATTTTGTGTATTATTTTTTGTCTAGCATAATATATCCTATAACCTGACCAAGTAACATAGCTATGAATTAAAGTAAGAAATATGTAAATTAGACAAGTGGTATTCACGTGGAAAGAACAGACAGACAGAGAGTCGTTGAGCTTTATAATAAGTATAGATTAGACAATTGGATATGACATATCGTTTTTTTAGATGTGGACCATGAAACTCAAAGTGTCTAGTGTTTATTTTCGCAACAGATAATTTTATTATTCAACTCAAAATAAGGTATAAATAGATATTATAAAATTCAACAAGTGTATGTAACATCAGTCCACTCATGGCATTATATTTTGTATACAATATGTTCGAGTAATGTCGAAAACCGGTCTACTATTTCACATAGACTTCGTACGATAATTAGATGTGGGTTTGGTTCCGTCGTCCGTCCAGGTGACAGTCTGAGCCCGCAGAGCGCGTCGCCCAGTAGAGGTACAGGCGCCGTGAAGAAGTCTCCGTCCGCGTTCCTCGGCGAGAACTCGGCGCTGGTGAACCTCGAGCGGCTGCTGCAGCCGGGCGCGCCGCCCGCCCCGCCCGCGCCCAACCCGTTCGCGCCGCCCCCCACCGCCGCCGCCAACCCGCCCCCGGTAACCGACAGGGACAACTATATACATGTAGCCTTCGAGAGTATGAGATAGAATACATTTTAAATAGGCACGGTTCATGCAAGCCCTGGTTTTCATGATCGTGATAGTCTTCTTCTTCTTCTCAATTATGGCTTCGCACTATTCGTGCATTGGGCCAGTGTCAAGTATTTTATATTTGTAACCAAAGCGAGGGAAATTTTCCAGTCTTATGTCGAATTCAGGGCCCTAACAAGATGGCGGCTCCCTTGTTCCTTTCAGGGAGTTTTTGTGGCATATCAGAATTTATGTTCTATGTTATTATTTTCAATTCACTTCACTTGTGCACAATAACCAAGCTCTATTGTGCAAAATGCCACCTGTTTTACAGAATATAGGGTCTAAAAACACAAATTTATGAATTAAAAACAAAAACCACTACATGACAGTCTGAGATCCCGCCAAAAACTCGATCGTGATAGTCAGTGATCGTCATTGGATTGGCCTAGTGATGTGACACGACCAGACTTCATATGCAGTACGCACGAATGGTCGATAGTTCGAATCCTGCTGTTTTAGGATAATTAAAAATAATTACTTTTGACACGTGGAAACCGCTGCACACAATATTTTTTTATTTAGGCTAATGTTAACGTATGGAAACCTATGGTGGGTGCAGCAAGAGAGTTACGTGAGACTCGTACTCAGTAAATATTATAAATATTAAGTCATTTTTCGTTACGTGATCAGGCGCGGCTCACTATCAACGAGCTGAAGCAGCAGCAGATGGGGCTCGCGTTCCCGAGTGCGGCCCCCGCGGACCCGTGGGCCCCGGCGCCGGTGCCGGCCCCCCGCGCCACCTCGCCCTGGGCCCCGCACCACCAGAGGCACACGCCGAACCCGTTCCTCTCCTAGCCGCCTCCGCGTCGCCATCACCCGCTATGTATACACCTTTATATATATACATATAGTACTAGCCGTGCCCCACGGTTTCACCCGTATTACATTTATTCAGCCGCCGCCGACCTACCCGTGTAACTAATAATAGTTCACACTTCCCGTACTTACCTACGATTGCTTAACGTTAATGGTTACTGCTCCGCTCTTTCAGGTCTTAGTGTGAAGTTATACGACCTCTATAACCTTTCTCGATAAATTAGACTATTAAATATAAAAATATTTTTTTTCATTTTTCACAGATTATTCTTCACGTATACACAAACTCACAAAATTAGCACCGTCTCTTTATAATATTAGTATAGACTAGCTGAGTCCGCGACTCCGCTCGCGTGATTTACTACAAAAGATTTTTTATTTTTTGTGTGGAAACCTAATTATTTTTCTTAAATGACCTGAGTAATGCCTAATAACATCAGCTATCTACCAGTGGAAAGTCCCTTAATAATTGGTCCAACCGTTTTAAAAATTGCCCAGAAGCTTTGGTCGAGTAAAAGAACATCAAAAGAGAAGGGGACCGTTTCCTATACATAAAGTAGTTATTAAAAAGAGAAGTGAAGCTTTGTAGTGTTTAAGATAATTTAGAATAAATAGATTTTAAAGTAATATAAAATGGGGTCATTTTGGCAAACTCCTCGCCGCAGGACGGGACCCATCTTATAATTTTTATGAGATGACACAAGATCCCTAATTTGCTTTAGGGGTGTCGTAGCGAACTATAAAAAAAAAAACAGAAAGGCAATAATTTAAAAATGGGTTTTTGTTATGGTTATCGTGTATATTTTTATATGCATTTAGTAAAACCTGTTGTCTTGACATTACAAACAGATACTTCAATTTTATTATAATATGTAGGTATATACTACCTTACCCACACGTTGCCCCGTCGTGCCAGTGAAACATCGATTGCTTGCTAATCCGATAGTATCGATTGCTTATATCCTAAAGATTTATGTGGTTGTCGATTTTTACTGTTTTTGTTTCATTGAGTTTCAAATCATAACAGTCTTAAATTTCTGGCTTAAATACCTCTCGATAAATTATTTGAACCGACCGCCTAATTGGTTGAACGTCAACCCGTTAACAAGGTGACAAATAATGATGTATTATTACGCTTCCAGGATGGCAGTAACATTATCGCCGAGTGTCGGTAACGAATCCGTCGCATCGACCCATTGGCAACTCTACAGGACCCCAGAAACAAACATAAGGTCACGCAGACATACAGACAGACACGAGACGCACGGCCAGTCGGAAAGGTTTGTTTTAATGTCAGGAATAACTTAGGAATTATCGATAAATTTTCATTGGGAAACGCGTCAGTCGATATTACAAAATAACCGTACTTGGGAAGGCGGATCAAATATATACAGCGTGTTATTCATTTGAAATTAACTTTTGCATCACATTTCCTAGACTGTAAAAGTTTTTTTTTTTTGAAATAAATATCGCGTTGATTTATTTCTGTTAAACTTTTTGTTACAAATGTGCGTGTGCATCGTAAAAAATAATTCGTACCATTGGATTTAGTATAGTATAGATCGGGGATAGGTTGAATAGACGAGACCAAGTGTGTGACAACACGCTACTGTGCATATTATTTTGTTGATTTTGCACAGTACACGTAACCACAATTAAACACCTCTACTAAACATTACTTTACACTTAAACACGACAGATTCTGCAATAATAATCGGGATTTGTTCTGGTTACGATTTACGTAAGTCTGTACAGGCCGATAGCCGATAGCCAAAGTGGTGTCGTATCGCTATCTCGTTCTAACAGAGGCGTGTACTATGCTCTTTCTCTTTCGAGTTGCCGATCTATAGTATATTAAATGCTCTCATCATTGTTTCATAACGCGCCCAGAGGAGCGTAACTTCAGGAATATAGTCACTATTTTGTTGGTACTAAAACAGATTTATGACGTCACATAACATGAGTCAAATTTGGCGCAGTATACATTAATATCGATTTATCGCGTTTAATAATTATTTAACTCCGAAAGTTTGTAGTTATTTCAGTTCAGCAGAAGGAAAGCTTTAAAATGGTTTCGTTTATTCATCACTGAATATATTCGATGTATTTTTTTGTGTTGAGCAACTTTTTTTTATTACATTTACAATGATGATTATTATTTTTAAATTAGTTGTAATTATATAACGTTCACAAGAGAAAGAAAAATTGACGATTCAGCTGTTTATATCGTATAGATTTAATTGAACATAATTATTTATTTATTTTATTTCCTTGTGAAATTTGGACGATAAATTTAAAATTATCTACTAGAAATTGTTAGTATTAAACGATAATGCTTGTATTATAATTTTTCTAATATGGCGGTTTTATTGACAGATTGTACCAAGATATTTTGAATGGTATAAAACTATACCCGATCATATATTTCATCGTTAAATCAAATAAACATCGATAAACAAACATTGTATCAAATATATTTATAAAATATTTTAAGCGATGTTTCCAATTAATTTTAGATAAATTTACAATTGGAGATAATTCTCATGATCAAGATGTATTTTGTATCCGAGGAATATTTAAATTATGAATGGAAATCCTTGAACATTTTCAAATTTGTTATGTACTCGAAGAAGAAAATCAATACCGGCGCGTTCAGGGATGTAGCTAGGAACTTTCGGTGGTGGGTTTTAAGGAGAGTTCGAACCCTAAACCACCTGCACCTTCGCTACGACCCTGACGTAAGGGCTTTAGAAAACTCTGGAAATTCAATTTCCTGGTTGTCTTTTTTTAGTATTAACTTGTATTGCTGTAAAAAAAATGCGTCTTTTTTTTTTCAATCATGATAGTTCAGTTTTGTTTTTGTCTTTAGAGACGGGGTTATTTTTGTAAGGTACAATACGTTATCCAGTATGTTTCATATAAAACAATTCGCATTCGATCATGTCTGTGAAAAATGGTTTAACACGTGTACGGGGATCGCTGATTGTTAATGTGACGTGTTATGAACGTGTGTACGGACGCCATGATCCGTCGTGTCGGTGACGGATTACAAAATTAACGTAAATAATAAATATGGATTTTTTAACGAACTAGTCTGGGTATAATAATCGTGACTGTAGTTCCGATGGTAGTCCGCCATTTTGTCTGCGTCGCGTCGGCGAGGATGTCATGTTGATAATATTATAGGTATTTTGTTTTGTCGTGTGCGTGTTTGATTTACGTACACAAAATGGCGTCTACGTACGTTTATCGTGCCTTAGATGATTACTACATTATTGTATGTATTAACGGTATGTTATGATATATTTGTCGCTCCGCCCCTAATTATTTCTCATGGACGCTATTGCCACTTTTAGTCAACAACAAAAATGCTTCATTTTGTAATGGTAAAATAAAAAAATATGTATATAAATTATTTCACAATCTCGTATTTTGAAAAATCTGAATTAACTTGAAACGAAGTTTAATTATTTAACTACTAATACACATGTTTACAGCTGACAAGTTGAAAAAACATGGTCAGAGCTAACCAAAAAGTGGCAACAGTTGTCGTCGATTGTAGAACTTCGTTTTAGTACCGTTTCATTGTGTAGTTTTTGGTGTTGCCAACTTTTCAATTCACTTTTGTAAAGTTAACTAGATGAAAATATATTGATACGAGCTATAAGTAAGCAATAAACGTACTTGGGAACTTTGTATATTTGTATTAAACGCTAGAAAAATAACTTTCACATTCGATTCTTGGAAATTATTTTTGTATCTTAAATATGTTTTATGAATTAACTTTGAGGTATCAACTTCGATAAACAATGAGTTCAGTAGTTTACTATCTAAGCAACGTGTAACGTCTCAAAATAAGATGTAATTATAATTTTTTAGATTGTGTTAATATTATTGGCCCATTTTTTTTTCTAATTGTCATTTTTCTGTTTAAATAATTACATCAATCATGAATTACAGTCGATTGAGAAAAATGGTGGCTTTTATGTTTCTGTATGACCTATCGAGTTTATATTTTTTATAATAGTAAAAATTTGTAGCAATGATGGCTGAGTGGTAGCATGTACGGACATCACGTTGATAGACCTGAGTTCGAATTCCTGCAATGAGCATGAGCTTTCGGTGAAGGAAAACATAGTGATGAAACCACAGTATGGTGGTAAGGTATTTTCTAAAGCCCGCCTGACTAGCTACCACCCTCAAGTTGAAAACCTGCCGCCAAGACCCAAAAGGTGTGTTCCAGCAGCCTCTCTTGAAAACCAGTCCCTCTCCCACTAGGTTTAGCGTGTTACCATCTTTAGGCCACATTGTCACTTAAGATCAGATGAGATTGTGGCCACAACGCGAAACCTATGAACGATAAAAAAAGTTTGCGACATTTTATTCCTCCCTGTTTGCGCGAAGAACTTTTTATCCCTAAATGGATTCTTTGTTTTCGAGTCTAATTTTTGCTTTCTGTGTATTATTAATAGAAAAACATATATATTTTCTATTGTCTATAATATTATATGGTCAAGTGGAGAAAACTAATCTAGCCTCATATCGATGTAGTATTGTTCGAGTTTAGGTAAATTATGTAATATTGACTTTGTGTTGCCAGAGCGAAAATTAAAGGAGACTGTTGCCAGTTTTTTAATAGCATTTAATATTAAGGGACATCAATTTTAAGCAATATAAATATTTGTGATCGAATTCTTTCGCGCTGGCAACACAATAACTATTGTGTTTTCTGTTGCTTTTTAATTAGCCGGATTATATTGGTAATAATACATTTATGTATTGATTATATATGAAATGTAGATAAATTATTTTGTATTATGTTTATGTAATTAATTGTTTTTGACCAACAAAATGCGTCCGCTGCACTCCAGTGTGTCACTAGATAGGGAGATACTGTAAAGGGTAATGTAACTATTTAATTAAAATGTATAAGTTTTCCAATTATCTGAGTTTTTCTACCCAGCCTGCCCACTGCTGGGCGAACGTCTTCCCGAGGGAGAGAGAGACACGAGCTTGAATACTGCAACCTGCCTGCATATTCATTATTTTATATTCCGAGTTACAAACGTTCTGGTTTCCTCACAATGATTACTTTCGCCCGGGATGGAGTTTGGTGAAACCAATTTTTCATTTGAACTTGTACCTGTATGGGATTCAGATTCTATAATCTACTGGTCTTAAAGCTTATATGCTTAGTGTGTGAACGTCTGGAATTTGAATTTAGTTAATATTTAATTCAATTTTACAAATACAGTAACATAAAGACAACATATATTCTTCATATATAGTGAAACAAATATAATAACCGGATTTCCTATAAAATCATTAGGGTGTAAAATAAAACACGTTCAGAGTACAATATGATTATAATTTATTAATAATTAGAGTTAAGGAGAGCGAAGTAACCGCAGTGACGTCACGAGCTGCGGCCGAACGAACGCGAACATTCGGCTTCTTGTTCTCATACAAAATGTTTACGGAATAAGTACAAAGTTTCAATACGTGATTACAAACGTTTATATACAAGACACAATATGCACCAGTACACAAAAAGTAAAAATATATATTCCAGTATAAAAATCATTATAAATATTTGAAAAGGGATGGGCTGTGTTTATCAACTTATTAGTTTTCACTATTCACATCTTTATTAGAAAAAAAGCCCCTATACCGGAATTTAACTTCCGATACAATGTTGACTATTCAAGTTATTTGTTCAGTTTATTTAAAGATTTTACCCACCCCCTTTCTCATTAATATAATAAGCATGGAATGGACGATTAAATAGTCGGATACGGCGTACAAGCTTAACTTATATATTACTTAACGATATCTTAAATTAGAACTTTATTAATTATAAGCCAGACGATAGCATACGTCGTGCGTCGCTGTGACAACCCTAGCACGAGGCAGCGCGCGTCTTGTATTGCGAATCAATCCCTGTTTGATTATCTTATGTCAAATGAAGTCAGGGTTGCCAACTCTGGAGTCGCTAAAAATCTAAAATTGAAAACTACTAATAACGCGGTGTAGCTTGAGTTCAGCGCCTACAAAACCACATATCATTGTCCCTTGGAAGTTGATTTGACGCGGAGTCAAAACCTCAGCAACAAAGTTACAAAATTTGGCAATATATTCCGGAAAATACAAAACTCAGAGATTGGCAACCCCAACTGAGTAGGTCAGTCTCATAGTGCTGTTATACCTACGTTTTGACAATACCGGGGAGAGGGTAGTACTGTTTATAAAATTGTATAATGTAAAAAATACGACTAGCCACTCTAAATATCCTCAATAAATATTTTTCGAATTTTTTTTTTCATTATCATTGTATATTTTATAATTTATGCCGTACATCTAAAATAAATAATAGAAATGATGCAATGACGTTTTTTAGAAAAAAGAAGCAAAGTGTGGGCAGATCTACTAGTTATAAATTAAATTCTACGTTCTGAAATGAAACTAATTCGACTGGTCGTTCGCTAACCTCCGATATTCCCTTTGTAAATTCGTTTCATTCATGTCTATTTCTAATAGTTACGTAAAAAATATAATCAAATGATTACACAATTATTAATTTATGCAAATAATATAATTTTTATAATGAAAATATCACTCCGCGCTCGAATTAAATAGGAATATCTTAAAAATAATATTAAATGCAAAAACCAAACGACTCTCTCACGTTTGACGCATTTATATTGTATAATTGTTTTTTTTTTTTCACAAAATGTCCAAACACCAATGCGAGAGCATTGACCGACATTAAGATTTTATAATAAATAAAAACCATTGGCAGCGGATTCTGTTCAGAATCAGCTGATTGGGTCGTTCGGCGCCGCCATTCCGGTGGCGACGCGTCGCCACGCGTCACGGCGACAGGGGCAAACACAATGGCGTCAAACGAGAACGATCGATGGCGGATAATTTAAATTGATATGAAATTAAGTCCCGCGCCAATAAATCAAATAATAATATAGGAAGAGTATTGTGAACTGATATTGTTGGAGATTCGTTTGAGTTAACAGCCTTTTAAATTTCACTAAATATAATATGTTGAAATAAAAGTTATTTATTACGAGAATGTTATAATGTGAATATACCGATTGAAATTATTTTCATTTATCCACAATCAAAAAAGTATTTCAGTTAATTTCAGTCGTAAACGACGATACGTAAAAGTGTATTTTATTATTTCATGGTTGTGTATAAATAAAAATACTTGCATACATCATAATCACAATATGCTATCGAACTATAAGAGTGTTTCAAACTAATACTATTCGCTGTATTTTTTTCCTTTTAACTATGATACAATTTAAATTTATGTTTAATAAATGTAACAAAATTGGAACACAACTTTATAAACCAAAAAATCCTAAAGTGGTAAAATAAACGTAAGTATAACCTTTAATCAAAAAGTGGCAATTTTGATACAAAACACTGGAAATATCTTGAGCGTATCCCCAAACGAACCCGGTCGATGAATAATGTGTGATGGATGAGACGTACCGGTAGAACGGGTAGAACGGGTAGGAGGGTAGGGGGGTTAGTACTCCCAGTGAGTGGCGTTGGAGAGGTCCGGGCCGGCGAGTCGGAAGTTGCCGTTCTTGGCGGCGGCGAGGTACTCGCGCTCGGCGGCCGCGCGGATCGCGAGTCGCGTCGGTTCCCGCAGCTCGAGGTGGAACCCTTGCGGCGAGTCCGAGTCGCAGGTGACGCTCTCGCCGTCTGCGTGCCAGTATTTGCCGTTTTGTCCTATTCACAAAATAATAACGCTGCTCAATTTTTTATGACAAGCAAATTGTTGTTTAAACGCCATCTATCTCTCATTCCTCATACTACATTGTTAGCTTTAATTGTCTTATTTAAAATTCATTTTAATTATTAGTTGCTACGCAATGGATAATTTTTTTCCTCTTTATTGGTTAGGCCGTAGGTTCGATTAGCTTTGTGGTTATGGGGGCATGAGGAGGGATGAAAGTAATGTAACTAGAAGAGTGCTAAGTGTGAAGTCGGACACCTATAGGGGTAAAGGTCGACCGAAGAAAATATGATAATTGATGTTTATATATATATATATATATATATATATATATATATATATTTGCTCGGCACAATGACAGTACTATCTTTGATGGTAAGTGCAGTACAATCGAAAAAACCGCGACCACCGAGAGATCGAAATCCATCATCGGTCGCCGCTGTCATGCCGGCCTGCATAAATATCTCTTCACGTTTCGTTTGAAGAACTCGATGTCATAAGACGGAGAGAAAACATTGGCCGAGACATAGAGATCTTTTTAGTTCGTGCCGAGATGGAGGTTATCCCAAAACTGTGACTCGGAAGCCCAGCGCGTGTGGTTCTGTTGGGGAACGAAGAGGAGGGAAATATTGTGTGTAATATGTGCGAATACTGGGATAACAGTTGACAGAAGAGGACAACATTCTGTACCGACCCTAAAGTGTAATAGCGCGGTACAAAATGAAAAGAAGAATATTACATTATGTAAATATATAACATAGATTTCTTTTTAAGTTTTTTTAAAGGTAAATGATTTATTGCGAGGAAAAATACAAACTACATTTTTAATATTTATATATATAGCCTACATATACAGTTTGACCATGGGACAGACTCAGCTGATGCTATGAGGCATGGTGTCACCTCACCACACAGCGCTGGTTTTCAACATGCCCAGTCTGTATTAGATAATATAATAACAATTCTGAACAAAGACTATTGTAATAAATATGGCGTCCCGTGCTGACTCAAAACCTATAATTTAGCCATGCAACAGAACACTTCTTGAGAAAAATTGCTTATTTAATTAATAATATTGCAATTAATTATGTAAATAAGCATAAATCCAATTTAAAATAACACTCGTATTATGAAAATATATGCGGATATAAAATTGAAACCATTAGGTTTGGTGTCCGGCGCCGGACACTCAACGGCCCAATGACTTCTTCAAATAGGTATTTAAAATACTTAATTTATATAAATGATGATACCTTTGAAGTAAACGACGCCCTTCGGTCCACGCACCACTTGAATGGTCTCGTAGTTGGCCTTGTTGCATTCCAGCCTAACGCCTTTGGGGCCAACGAAACCTTGTTCGCACTTCAGCACCAGAATTGGTCTGTCGAGACACAAACGATATGTTATTTGCCATCGTTCCGCTAAGCCTCATCGGAAAGTGTCACCGCGACAGAACAAGTGCTCGGCGACAGGTTTATAACGAGACTACGCGAAACAGATCCGATATCATTAGGGTTGCCAACCGTATTATATTATGTCATATACTGTTGAAGAGTTGTCGAGAAGTACGCAAAAATACTATATTCCAGACGTATGACCTCTATACAATTCATACAATTTCATTGTATCCAAAAAATTTACAAGAAAAGAAGTACAAGTTTTACAGTTTTTATATAAAGATAAAGTAACAAATAAATCTTTGCTTTTTTACTCTTTTCACAAAATACCATTTTTTACAGTTATTATAAATAATACTATACTCAACAATATTGACAGTCGAAATAAGATTTTTATCCAAGTTCTGTGAAATTCTTTTACATGGTGATAAATAAAGGACAACTCGAAAATAACAGCAACTGTCGAAGGATTGGGATCTACTGACAGTGCTCGTTCAATTAATCACTATCGGATCAGGAAAGGCGACGCAGCAAAGTGAGCCGTCACTCATTCAAGAGAGCTAGTAATCCGCCATCCCGTTCTCGGGATATATTTTGCAGACGAAGTTAGTTGGGATGTCAAGCTATTATAAAGCCACATTTTTTTGTAGCTCGGCATTATTAATGCTTAGCACCTGATAGTAAGTACGGTACAGTCAGCAAAAAACCGCGACCGTCGGTGACACTCATCGGCCCTCGTGAATGTCATGGCGGCCTGTTGCAATAACTCCTCACGCCTCGTTTAAAAGACACAATATCAAAGGAAGGAACACGTCTGGGAGACAATTCCACATGTGCAAGGTGCGTGCAACGTAAGAATTTGCGAATACCGTGAATCTGTGGATCCGTAAACCAGTCCACGTGGTTAATTTCTACATACCTGTTGATAAGGTAGAAATAGTATTTGCAGTTGTCATCGATAGTGTCCGAGTTGGCGTACAGGTGTCCGGAGCGCTTCGTCATCAGGTACTTCCCGTTGTTGGCGCGGAACCCGACCGACCCGTCTCCCTGCCACTCTAGCTCGAACAGTGCGTTCGACGTTCTGGACACGGAACCAACGTCTCTTTAATACATCATCCTCCCCACATCCTTCTTTCTAGTTTAGTATTTTAAAATGCATATCGTTACACATGACTTACTTATCGAAAACATATCCATAGACGGTTAAAATGCCAGCACTGACGTGCTGCGTTTCAATACTCCGGTCAATACATCTTTACTCTACTCTACTTTTAATACTATTTTTGTTGTGCATCATGACTTGTTTCTCATTTCTGATAAAAATGTTAGAACAGATGTCGCCCGAGAGACCATTTCAACTCTAATATTAACCAATCACACATTACATTTTATGGTTTCTGCATTTCAGTTGTGATGGGCCGCGAACCATAAACCGTATTATAAATAATAAAAACAATGTCGTGTCTAACACTTGCACACGTTAAAAATTCAAGTCTGATAAAATTATAGTATTAATATTAATGTCCCACGATTGCGCAAAGTTCATGCCAGTTTGAGATGTATTGGCGATTTAAATTGCCGAGACATCGTTTTTGCTTTATCTTTCAACTTAATGGTGGTTACAACGAGAACATATCTCAAGTTTTCCGGTTTCCTCAAGTTATTTTCTTTTATAGTCAATTGGTAGTTTTACTAAGTTAAAATGTGTAAAAATGCACGCAAAATTTGTACATTTTGGGCTATTTTAATACAATATATATTATTTTCCAATTATAAAAGGAAAGTAAGGTTTATAATAATATAACTGACTTGTTATCACCGCTGGCCTGGATCCCGCCTCCGGTCTCGAGCGTCCAGTAACGGTCCTGCATCGTGCGGATGTACCAGCGGCGAGTGGCCCAGTCGAACTCTAACTGGAACGTCTCGTGGGACGAGATCTCGTCCTGGTTTGCGGTCACGTCCACACCTGGAACAAACACGATACTATGTTATACGCTAAGCTCAGTAAGACAACAGTAGGACTCGAGCGCAGTTCTCTGACACAACATATGCATTATATTGATAGAATTTAAGCAGAAGGTAAAAACAAACCAAGGAAGAATTCACTTGATTTCAATGAAGTGCAGCTACATTAAAAAATCGATTCTTTTTTAAAATCTATGCAGGTAAGTATAAAGGGTTTGTACATTTTCACTGCTGATAAAAATTTTGGTATACAATGGTTTTTTAAAACCTCATAACAATAGCTTTGTACGTGTTTGAAGATGTATTTACTACTCGCATTTGGAGATAACTAACTAGACGTGCATAAAAAATTTCCTACCACATGTTTTTTCTTCACGAAAAATTGGGAATAATAATAATTGTTATTTCAAACCAAACAACGGGGTGGCGCGGCGTCCAATCACTTTTCTACTAGTAAATTAAGCTATCGACAACAAATAACTAGATCAAACAAAAAACATTGAATACGATTGTTTTATTAAAAGGTAAACTCATCTGTATCCAGCTCATCTAAACTTGTTTATTCGGTCACGTTATAAATAATGTTCTGTAGAAAGTATTTAAAATAGATATCTAAAAAAAATTGAAAGATAAATAAAATAATAAGAGTTACTTAAATTCAATTATTATTTATTTAATTCAATGCCTACTGATAGGGCCAGTTTCGATTAACTCATCTAGTAAACGTTGAATTAAATCCAAACTCGATCATAGGATCGTTACGGCATAAGCGGCACAAAAGGGGCAGAGCAAATAGCGGACACTATTCCGCGCTAGACGAGATTTGTTACGCGATCGACGCGCACTCGTGCGCGACCGTTGCTACAGTCAGGGCTGTCAAATACTATATATTTATTAGTCGTTGATTGCTTATTAAAACTAAGACCAATTCTTCAATTACCCGTTGCCAAATATACACGGGAGCTTTTAAATATCGTCCTATAAATAACAAAGAAAACCTAGTGTAAAAAAGCGGGCGAATGAATTACATTGATATGATTTTCAGACACTCTCTAGAGAACTATTGTAGTAATGCTCCAAATGGAGATGTTTATTTTGAATATTTATATAGTAGAGAAAAACAACGATAATTCAGTGGTAGAGCCATGGGCATGCATAACTAGGTAGGACAGAGGGGGCGGGCAGCTGCCCCTCCCCCTTAGCAAGGTGTTGGCAGTAAGCACGTGGTAACCGTGCGGATGTACAACGTCCCTCAAACGAGGCGTGAAGAGGCTTTTCAGCAGGCCAGTATAACGGTCACGACTGTCGATGGAATCTGTCACCTACGGCACAGTTGTTTTTGGACTGTACCATACTTTTACCGTAATTTTCGCTTGTCTGCCCCCCCCCCCTGAACAAAATTTTTTTCTACGCCTATAGGTAGAGCACTTATTTAGTGTGTCCTTTGACGGGTTCGAGAAATCCTAACATGAATGAGCTCGAGCTTTCGGTGTAGGAGTACATCGTGATGAAACTACAGTGTAATGGTAGGAATCGTTTCAGAATTTGTTAATTATTTGGCATTTATGGACACCCCATGACGACCACGACAAAGAAGGCATTAAAAATAGGTCGGATTGTGTTTTACAAAAAAACCATGTAACTACTCCGATGTTTCTGAAACCTCTCATGAACCTATGACGTGTTTTCCAACACGATCCTGTTGGGCATGAATGTCCAATCCCCAATGCTTTCATAATGCAATGAAAACATACTGTGTAAACAAAACCGAACGACAAATATTCACGAAACACGTCCATCTGCGTAAACAGAATGTTCTCTTGTTGTCAAGGTCCGGCTTTAATGTTGCTTGATTCATTATAATATATCCATTGGATGATTCAATTCCAAAGTATAACATAATTATTAATACGGTAAAAAAGTAACCGCGATAACTTTGAGCTGAGCAGTAATTATTACCTACCGATCGCAAAATTACTTTATCTCATAAACATAAATGTTTTATCGAGATAGCCTCTCCATTTTACTCCACTATAGACATTGAAGAATAAAGACAATCTACACACGTGGCCCTATAATGCCAAACGAAACATAGCTGACAGACGTTGACCTGCCCGATTTTTGGATTGCCTGCAATGAATAAAATCCTAGAACTCGATCGCCGCGCCACCTGCCGCGACCAATTGCGAATCTAAACCATCCAGGGACTCATACAACACACACAAAAGAAAGTTCAAAATCTGTCCAGCTGTTGAGGAAGAGTTCAGTCACATACACACTTACAGAAGAATTGTATATATATATATATATATATATTAAAACCCAGACACAGCAGACTTGAACACGCAACCTCTCGCCTCCATACAAGGGCTTAACTACAGTACGTCACGAGGGCTGTCATGCCTGAAATAATAACCATCGGAAAGAGAGAACTGAAAATGCCCTTTTATGAAAAAATTGACACTGGCAAATACATTTCGAGATTAAATAGAAATAAAAAAGTTTTGGTGGAAATGTCACAAGCAAACGGACAATGAATGCGCTTATCTCGTAGGGTCGCGTCGCGCTCTGCAACTCGCAGGCATCCGCGCACGCGCTCAAACGGTAGAAAGTCGAGACTATGGAACCGCTTTTTACAGAAATAACTGTTCGCCGCGGTATTGTCTAATGCAAATACAATAACACTATTTTAACACGTTTCAAATTTTGTAATTATGATCTTAGCTTGGCAAAATGATTGGACTCTAATCTAATTGAATGCCTGACCTCGGATGTGTCGCAATCAAGCGTGTCACAAAGATTAGTCTTTTTTTTATATGTATATGGTGGTCGCGATTCAGTAAGCCAATACAACTCTAACCATAAAACCAAACACGAGAAATTAATAACACACCAAAACATTAGCATATACTACTCTGTCCAAAAAAGTAATGGGAAAAGATCAATAATACACAAAATGTTAGTTATTCATCCAAATTTATTTTATCACCTTCAAAGTATGCTCCTTCAGAAACAATACACTTACGCCAATGAATAATCCAGTCATCAAAACATTTTATAAACGCTTTTCCTGAATTGAGCTTAGTTCTCGTCGCGAATTCTCCTTTATGTCTTCCACCGAATGAAAACGGGTGCCACGAAGTGGTAATTTGGGTTTAGGAAATAGAAAGAAGTCGGCTGGAGCCATGTCTGGTGAATAAGGTTCACAATGATGGCCTTGTGCGAAGGCGCATTATCGCGGTGCAAAACCCAAGGCAAATCTTCCAGCACATCTCGACCGCTTTTGAACGCTTTCTACCACTCCTGTTTTTGATAAAGTTGATTCACCGTAAGCCTTCTATAACATTTTCACGAAATCCGAACACGAAATTCCATTGGCGATGCAAAATTTAAAACAAACTCTTTGTTCGATGTTTTTGTCCATTATGAATTTCGCAATACACACTAGATATGATCTAACTAAAACAGCACTGTATTTAAACAAAATGACAGATGTAACACAAACTCCACGCCAAAATTAAAAACAGTTCTACTAATCTAACAAAAAAAAAATAATTTCGAATCATTAACAAATTATCCATTCTTTGTTGATTGCTGTAGTTTGCTGAAATTAGTGCGTTCAAACATACAAACAATTCAGATTTATAATATTTAGACATTTATACAAATTATGTGAGATGTGTCTAGTTAAAGCGTCTGTTTAAACATGATTATGTTTCAAAACATAGTTATTGGTGTTTAAAAACATAGTATTATATTACCTAACTCATATAATAACATATCTGCTATAATAATAAGTAATATATGTCTATAATTAATCATCAATACAATAGTTGTAAATATTAATGTTTTCCAATTTATATTTACGATACAATATGATACAATGATATTTTTTATTGTAGTCATTAATGCCATTATTCAAATAACCTTTTACATCGCGTACGTAATCAATTTTTATTTTATTTTATATACTATTGTCTGACCATAATGACATTATAGTACGAGATCCCGCTGCGGGATTGGTGTACTCATCGACTTTTTGTTTAAAACCAAATTTTTATGTTTATTTATAATTAAGAGAATATATATTTACTAGGGTGCCTATCAAAATTTGGCCGCCATTATTTTGAATTAAATTATTTTTAATTGATTTTTGGTAAAAATTTTCGTTTATTTATTATTTAAATAAAATAACGTCTACATCACGGTAATTAATATGAAGATTCTAAAAAATCACGGTTGCCGTTGCGCACCTGGCGGCACTTCTTTGCAGCCAGGTGTAAACAGGTATGATTTCGATAAATTTATACGTTTATAGCCTATATTTATTAATTATAGGTCAAATTGATGCTAATTTTTTTCTATTAATTATCATATATAGTTGCTTAATTAAATCTGGCCGCAAATAAGGGTTACTGGCTGTTAAAGATAATAAATATTTAAGGTAGAGTGAAAGAGAGTTAGCGCGTAACATCATTAGTCAGACGAGGACAGCGAATGCCGGCTGTGCGACGCTTTTAAGCCACTACGCATGCGTCGTGAACAGACAATGAAATACTTGAATAAAATCTAATAAAATTTTCAAATAATACTTTCGCAATAAAATTTTCTTTTACTTAAGTCACCTTGGTTTTATTTTTTAATTTTTTAAATCAATATTAAATATCGACGTTCTAATTAGCAAATTGTCTAACTCCATTTTAGAGAATCTTTTATTTGTACGAAAAAAACAATTATTTCAAAATTTATTATCATTTTAAAAAACCATTTAATATCATTAATATCTAATAGAGATATAATATTTAAGTTTGAATCATTCAAATAATTTGTAATTGGATTATTGCTTCATCAAAATGTTAAAAAAATCACCCTCTGAAAAATAAGGAGTTAGACAAATTGCTAATTAGACCGTCGATATATCAAATCAATATTATTTTTTTGTTGCAATTTTTAAATTTGTCATTTTGAAAAAATTACACATTTTTTGGAGTATTTATTATAAGTCGTCTCTATTACTCCCCGGTGGTTGAGAACACTAACGTTCGACGCATGCGCAGTGGCTTAAAAGCGTCGCACAGCTTTCGCTGTCCTCGTCTGACTAATGATGTTACGCGTTAACTCTCTTTCACTCTACCTTAAATATTTATTATCTTTAACAGCCAGTAACCCTTATTTGCGGCCAGATTTAATTAAGCAACTATATATGATAATTAATAGAAAAAAATTAGCTTCAATTTGACCTATAATTAATAAATATAGGCTATAAACGTATAAATTTATCGAAATCATACCTGTTTACACCTGGCTGCAAAGAAGTGCGGCCAAGTGCGCAACGGCAACCGTGATTTTTTAGAATCTTCATATTAATTACCGTGATGTAGACGTTATTTTATTTAAAAAATAAATAAACGAAAATTTTTACCAAAATTCAATTTAAAATAATTTTATTAAAAATAATGGCGGCCAAATTTTGATAGGCACCCGAGTAAATATATATTCTCTTAATTATAAATAAACATAAAAATTTGGTTTTAAACAAAAAGTCGATGAGTACACCAATCCTGCAGCGGGATCTTAGACCATTATAAGAGTTGATGCGGTCGAAGATGGTCCACCGTTGTTAGATCTAAACAGTGATGGTAGCTAGCTGGCTAGCCAGGGAATGATACCACAATGCTATGGTTTCACACAAGATTTATCTTTACCCGACTGGGTCGCGATGACCGTGTAAATGGTAATAAACCAGTCACAGTGACTCACTTTTGATTTGTCGCGTTTTGAAATCAGCCAGTGTATATACAGCTGCAAAGAGGCTTGCAGATCAGCATGACAGCGGCGACCGTCGATGGATTAATCTCTCAGTGGTGGCCGTTCATTTTGGATTGTACTGTGCTTACCATCAGGCCTAGAGGCGTCACTTTACTATACCACTATAACATAAAAGCGGGTTTGGACTTGCAATCATTATGTCATCAAATAAGGTTTCCCGCGCCATTATACAAGCTGGCTACGACATTTAACGTGGCCAAGTCGTGCGAAATCTAGAAAACGTGACTATCTCTCGCAATATTGGTGTTCGCGGTAAATCAACGCGCCGTGAGCTCTAATGACGCTGGTAGACAACTCACTTATTGTACGAAAGGAAGCGATTTATTAATATAGCTTCGGCTAATCGCACTCTAATTATCGACCTTATGAAGCGAAAAAAACTCATGTCCTTTCCTTCACATATTGAATATACACGGTGGAGCGTTTACAATTTAGTTAATATTCTAGTATACTGCATATTGGAGAATGGTCAACTGTTTGAAGTTATAGTTGTTTAGATGCGTTATGAAATAATGATGTAACAACAGGAAGTTGCTTATTTATCAAATTCTAAACCGAGGCGAACAGTTAATAATTTAATCTTTCCTTGCCGGGACCTAATCATCATTGACCAACTTGTTACTAAAATGGGTCTTAACGACGCAATTTGTTCACATGATTAGAGAACGCTTCGCTTATGTATAAATTTCAGTCTAATTCACCGAAGTGGATTTGTCTGAGCGTGACTTCGCGTGAAACATGAATTCGTGTGTTTATGAACTAGCACGCTTTCCCCACGTGATTAAGTACGGGAGGGTTTTTGTCTTGTAGATCGATGCTACAGTTTATATTTATATATTTTTTAAACGACTTGTGATTCCGCCTTACGCACGATAATCTGTTTTATAGGCTCGCAACGGAACATAGACATCGTTGCTTAGCAGCAGATTTAAAAGTAGAGGATGATAGATAGCATTATTTACTTAGCACATAAGGTAAAGTCCAAACATTTTGCTCAACTTGGATATTATAAATCACCCGTGTTTGATTTATTCGACCTTTGTAGCGTATATGGTTGATATCACTTCCCATCCTTACCTACCTACAGCTTGCCGGATTGCTTGATGTTCATGGTTACTGCCCATTTTCTTACATGTCGCAACGTGAAGTTATATAGCCTATATCCATTTTCAATAGATGGGCTATAAACGCATATAGAATTTTTCAAATAGGACTCGTAGTTTCAGAAATTAGCGCGTTCAAACAAATAAACAAAAACTCAGTCTTTTGAGCTTAATAACATTAATATAAATCTAGATTTTCAGGTATACAGGGAGAGTAAAAAAAGTCATAATAGTTCGGGGTCCAAAAGTTAATTCGTTCCGCGCGATACTGCCCGTACTCAGTACTGGAAACAATATAGTCGACCCTAAGCGATACTCTGGTGTTACTCAGCTAACCTCAAACAATGGGAGTTCTCGCAACTGGAACAATGCGACGCACACACGTTCAACAAATACGCAAACTGCGCGCTTTTCCAGCCGCGCTGCGCCGTCGCGTCTGCGAAGTACCGTTTTTTTTTTTTTTTTTTGTAATAGCTCGGCACATTGACTGTACTGTACCTGATGGTAAGCACACTACAATCCAAACACAACAACGACCACCAAGAGATCGCAATCCATCGGTGGTCGCCGCTGTCATGCCGGCCTGCTTAAATATCTCTTCACGTTACGCTTGAAGGACCCGATGTCATAAGAAGGAGGGAACACACCGGCTGGGAGACCGTTCCACAGCTTCACGGTACGACAGAGATAAGACAAAGCGAACTTTTTAGTTCGTGCCGAGATGGAAGTTACCGTAAAACTGTGATTCCGAAGCCCAGCGCGTGTGGTTCTGTTATGGAAAGGAGAGGAGGGAATTAGATGAAACAGCTCTTCAGAACACTCACCATGATACAGACGGTAAAACACACTTAGCGAGGCGATGTTCCTGCGAAGCTGAAGTGGCTCGATGCAATGGGTAACGTCTGCATCATTAACAATGCGAACAGCCCGTCTCTGTAACCTATCCAGGGCATCGAGGAGGTACTTTGCGGATCCATCCCAAAGGTGCGAACAGTATTCCATACACGGCCGAACTTGTGCCTTATAAAGAAGGTACAGTTGACCGGGCGTGAAAAACCGTCTCACCCTGTTCAGGATCCCTAGTCTCCGAGATGTAGTGGAGATGACACTCCCGATGTAATCCCTGGAGTTGAGGTCGCTGCGAATATCCACACCTAGGATATTGAGGCTGTCACGCATTGCTAGTGAGACGTTCTGAAGAGTGGGGAGGGGAGAAAACGGAGATTTTTTGAGGAAAACGCGCACACCTGAGTTTTCTTGGCATTGAACTCAACCAAGTTACTTGCTCCCCATGTAGAAACACGTTGCAAGCATTGGTTAAGTTCAATGACAAGTTCCTCCCGTCTCTTTTCTGTTTCTTCCCGACCACATGAAGGCTTGCTATAATAGCACCCATGAATGGTGCTGTCATCTGCATAGCAATGAGTATGACCTAAAGGTAACATATCATTGATATGCAGAAGAAACAGAGTGGGCGAAAGCACAGAGCCTTGAGGAACTCCAGCGTTTATCGACATGAACTGCGAATCACATCCTTCCACAAGGACACGAATTCTGCGTTCATGTAGAAAGCCGGAGATCCAGTTGCAGAGGTTGTCGGGAAGTCCATACGCCGGAAGTTTAGAGAGAAGACCACGGTGCCAGACCCTATCAAAAGCCTTAGCTATGTCAAGACTGATCGCCAGAGCCTCGCCATGCTTATCAATTGCCTCCCCCCAGCGGTGCAGTACATATGCCAGAAGATCACCCGTTGATCGATTCTGGCGAAAGCCATATTGACGATCATCAATCAAAGAGTGATCCTCTAGGTAACGGACAAGCTGGGTGTTGATGATCCGTTCCATGATCTTGCACAACACTGAGGTTACGGCAATTGGACGGTAATTGACAGGGTCAGATCGATCCCCCTTCTTGGGGATCGGTTGCACATTAGCCTCTCTCCAAACCCGAGGCACGACACCAGAGAGGTAGGACAGGCGGTAAAGGCGCGTCAACACTGGAGACAACTCAGCTGCACATTTTTTAAGTACAACCGCTGGGATACCGTCCGGACCACTGGATTTCCGAACATCGAGCGATCGCAATTCTCTAAGCACGTCACATTGCCTAAATCGTAACTCAGACATTGTGACACCGCAACTGGGAATTATAGGCGGTTGTGCGTTGCGATCATCGAGCCGGGAATTAGCTGCAAAGAGATTGGCAAGTAAAGTTGCTTTCTCTTGCGGCTCGTGAGCCAGTGATCCATCAGAGTACCTCAGCGGGGGCAATGCTGGACGACAGAAACCGTGATATGAGTGTTTATGTACCCAGGCCACTTACGATTGATTACACGACGATTATCATAAATGCAACGCAAATACAGTGTTATTAAACAAGTATTACAAACTACACGATAAGCCCGCGACTCCGTCCCTGTTGTTTTGAAAATGAAACTTGCGTCCCTTTGCATGTTGTGCGACGACATTAACGGGCGTTCGCACAGCAACTCACCTAAGTTTCATAACAATTGGATGACATTTTTAGAAACGTATAGCTTAAAAACAAACAAAGAAATATGTATACTAATATCGCTCAAGAGATTGTTTGTTTGTTTGAACGCGCTTATCTCTGGAACTACCGGTCAGATTTGAAAAAATAATTTAGCATTTTATAACCTATTTACTGAGGAAGCTTATAGGCTATATCACATCACGCCTCAACTCTAAGGAGCAGAGTAGTAACCATTAACGTCAAGCAAACTGGAAAACTGTAGGCGAGAACGCGAAATGAGAACGATAGGCTACACGCACGGGAGGGTTGGCGGCGTAACATAACATGAAACTTAACATTTGAAAAGGCAGCACAAAAAAACTAAGTCGTTTATGATTTAAATGCAAATTAATACAAACAAAAAGATAAAAAAAATATTTAGTCATTTATGGCCTGTATAATACATACTCATCACTAAATTTGGAAAAATACATGTACTGACAGAAGTGTAATTTTTTTAGTACAGATAATATCGATTTTATGAGAACTGCTTACCTTGCTTTACTGAGACGTATTTCTCATTCAATCCAGCGACGAAGGCTGCTTGTGGAAGACTGTCTTCCAGGGAGAAGAGCTCGTCCCTGGTGACGGCTGTAGAGCGAGTCTTCAGAACCGCCTTGGAGCCGATCGGGGCGAGGTAAGCGCCGGTGCTGTCGCGGAGAGCCAGGGCCCCGGCGTGGTATTCAGCGCTGAACAGGCATGTAGATGTGCACGTGTCCGTGAGCTGGTGATGGAAAATGGAGTTTTAAATTTACTACTGTTAGCCTCGAGTCCACACGTACGGACTACACATTATAATTGACTGGCTGTGTACGATTTTATTACGCAGTAACTATTAACGTCGCTAATTTTATTTTATTAAAAATATTTGAGATAATATTGATAATTTAATAGCCTATCATTTTCTGAATGGCATATACTGTATACAAAATCGCTTGAGAATATATAAAACAGATTAATGATTGGTTTTCGCTGCAGGTGAAGGGCAGCGGAGACCAATCATTAATCTATAATATAATTCTTTATTTTTTTCATATTTCTAAAATATAGTTGATATTTTCTATAGTTTATCAATTGAATAATAACATAAACTTCTCATATATAAAAATTCATTAAAATCTATCAGACTTTTTTAATTTAAATTAGACAAACTTTTGAAACCTGAAAAGTAACTGTTGTAAAGGATACTGAACAGCGAAACACTCAGAATTTTTTTTTATTTGTTTTTTTATTTGTCCGGATTTATCTACAAAAAGGCTTGACTATAAAGGACTATAAAGGAAGCTTATGTAATTCCTCAATTTACAGGCTATGAGAAATATCAATAAAATTGCAGAAAGAAAATAATTATTCTACTCGGTTATTTATAATTAACAATTAAGGCAGCGCGCAGCGAGAGAATGCGATGGAAGTAATTTTATCCTCATTACCTACATACTTATTTCTTAAATAAATTAAATCCTGTACAGAAAACTTAACTGAGAATTAAAAACACAAGGAACATCATAATAAATCTGATGAGCGGCTATCGAGTTCTAAGTACGCTAACAAAACGTTGCATTTCATGCGAAGGAGGAAAAATCGAGCAAACGTTCCTGTTCTTAAGATAGATGTCACCACTATACAGCTTAAATATGCCGTACAAAGTTCCCACACACGATTGTTTATGATGTAAACGGGCACAAATGGCGTCGAACTATTGTTTACAAAACAGCTCACGAATGCACCAAGTTGCGGTTGTTTGCGAAATATGACATTTCGTCAAATAAACACATACTCGTTATATTTTTGCAAATGCCAATGCTAAAATCAAATGACTTCTTAAATTTTAGATTGAATTGCAGATCTATAGTACTCAATTCACGAATTAACAAAACTGTATTCAATATTCCTTCTTATTCGCTACTATTAAGGAATATAAAACACAATGTGTAAAATATACTTGTATCTTCATGCAATGTTTTGAGGCTAATATAAAAGTCTTTTAACGTATCATTTAAAAAGCTCTTATTATTAAGTACTAGATGTGCCCGCGGCTCCGCTCGCGTGGACTACTGAATGCTGTCGGCGAAACGCACTCGCGAATCGTGTTGCCCTAACTCTAACTTTTGTTACCGCCAGTTATTTTAAAGGCAAAAAAGATTTTTGTGAGTGATCGTAAGAAGACAGACATAAGCGAACAATGACTCTTTTGTAGGTATTTTTAAGATGTACAATTATGTACTACATTAGTTTGATATATCTCCTATTATATCTACACAGCGTAAGCTATTTAAGCGCCCCTAAAGTGTTTTTTTTTCATATCTGCTTATTTCGTATGATACTTTTTCTAAACAAATATATCCTATAACCTGACCAGATAACATAGCTATAAAATAGCTAAGAACCATATAAATTGGATTAGTGGTTTTCGCGTGAAAAGAACATAAACGGAAAGACACAGAGAGAGACGTTGAGTTTTATAATATGTATAGATGAAGGAATATTGTTTACCTTTCCCACGGCGGCGCAGCGTTTTATTTGTATACTAACAACCGCCTGCGACTTCACACGCGTTAATCTAATTTAATTATGAATGTGAAAGTACGTTTGTTTGAATGTGTGTCCATTAATCACGCTTAAACGTCTGGAAAGACTCTAATGAAAATAGGTGTAGGTGTAGTGAAAGAATTTTCTCAAAGTTTAACTGTTTATAATATTAGAATAAATTCTCCGACTAATCTTCATTCTATATTAACAATGCGTTGTTGAACTTTTGCAAGATTGATTGATTGCACGTAATAAATTCGTCGTTAAAAGTTATCATCGGGGCGTGGTCCTGTCATAGTATTTAACGAAACTAATTTTATTGAAGACCTGTTCAATTATTTAATTCTCGAGTGAATATAAGATTGAATAGTAGTATTTTTTATGGGTAACGAAAAATATTAAATCTACTACTTAATTGTACCTAGTGTCAAATGAGTTACTAAATAATAACATCTAATTTTTTTAAGACGCTTATATTAACTTCACTTGTAACTAACAACCAAAAAATGTAATAAAATTTTAGAAGTCAATTTTAACCTACGTCTAATTGTCGTATCGAAATGAAAGCGATGTATGTATATGTAGTTCGGATTACAGCACTATAATTTTGTATCTTGGAGCTGATGGAACCAGGAGGTCGATGGATACTGGAACACATCAGTGGCTACTAGTAAACCGCTCGAGTTTGCGCCTCATATGATTTGTTTTGACAAGTCCAATAGATTGGCCTTGGTAATGACATGTTATTATAAGATTAAAAAGTTTTATAATTTGTAGTGTGTAATTAAAGCGTGTTTTTAGTTTTTAAACGTTTTTAATTTTACAAATTAGTTTGTAAAAACTCTAACTTGCCCTTATCGCTAATACGGAAACATTACAAGAACCTAAATCGAATAAAATATTAATTACATTGGTTTCTTTGATTATATAAGTAGGATACGTACGAGATCATACGTTTAGATTTCAGTTTATTGTTAAATAGACTTATTTAATACTGAACTACGACATAAATCATGACGTTCGTTATTTATTTTTTCAAATCAAAGCATTGTCTTCGGTAAGTCAGATAATGGCTCTATTATGTTTTCTTTATAAACATTTATCTTCTTATGTCCACTTTCCTGTTACAAATGACATCGAATTTAAAGTTAAAAGTAGGATGTTCACGAACACTCTAATTTAAATTAAACTATCATTCATTTTTTAGCCAAACATATTATCATTGATAACTTAAAATGGTTCTGGATGACTCAGTGGTAGTTTTCGAATCCTGCAATGTGCATGAGGTTTTACTGAAGAAAACATTACGATGATATAATAGCATGGTGGCAGGGAGGGTTATTTCCAATACTAGCCGCTACCACCCTCAAACAGAAAATCTGTCACCCAACAATGTACTCCGGTAGCCGCACTTGAGACCTAATCGCTCTAAACTTAACGTGTCAAATCTTATGCCACATCGTCACATAACATCAGGTGAGATTGTGTTCAAACGCTGAAACTATTCTAAGAGTATAAAAAAACTACAGTTTATTTAATTTACTAATAAATCAATATATTATAAATATCACAAACATATGTGATTTTGACTTTATAATAATTTGTTAACATATTGTAATAAATCGACGTTGATATTAATAAACACTTACAAGGAAAACCATGTCGGCGATAATTATTTTTAGAGACCAAATAGTTTTGTGAGAGAATTTACCGAATAATTCATGTTGACACGACACTTTATTTCTTGCAAATTATTACATATAACAAAGTCGTAGTCATCCCGCCGCGCCTGTTTGTCTGTCTGTCTGAACGCGATAAACTCAAAAACTATCAAACGGATTGTCATAAATGGACGGAGTGATTCATGAGGAAGTTTTAGGTGTATAATTCATTGAGTTTGCATAAATTGGCTGAAATATGACGATGATTGTTGAAGATGTTGGAAAAAACCAATAAGGTTATATGTATTACTCTGCTACCTGTCGAAGCCGGAACAGGTTTCTAATAAATAAATAAAATGTATTTTATTTAGGTGTGATTTTGACTGTCTTGTGCTCTCTTCTAATTTAGATATGATCGTAAAACAACGATTAATGGTGAGTATTGTCAAAGAACAGCGGCCACCGTCGTTACATAAAATAGTAATATTAACAAATGCAATTCTGACGCAATTTAACGATGATGGTACTAACCTTGCCACTAGCGCTCAGATACTTATTGTTGCACGTGTGCAGAGCGTACTTCCCGCCCTCATCAGCCCTGAACTCGAGCGTGAAGAGTGTGTCCTCGCCCCAGGGCACGTTGGCGTCCACGTGGATCTCGTCCAAAGACTCGGACAGGTGGGCGAAGCGCTTGCGACCGATCGAACGAAGGTTCACCTACGGAGTAAGCAGGATATAGCTCCTAACCTCAAATGTTTGGTGGTTTTAAAGGGTATTTTTAGAGAAATCATAATCTAAGGTAATTTTCGTGTCCACAAAATCCTTTTTGACCTTTTGCATAGAATTTTGGAAAGCGCGTCAATAGAAGAGATTCGAAATCTATGGTTTTCTAGAGTGATAAAAATCGGGGGCAGTAAAATTTGAAGCAATGATGGCTCAGTGGTAGCGTGTACGGGCACAGCATCGATCGACGTGACTACGAATCATGATGAAACCATAGCGTGGTGGTAGGGTATTTTCTATTGCCCGCTTTGTTAGCTACCAGCCTCAAGTTGAAAATCTGTCGCAAAGCACCACCTATAGGCGTGTTCCAACAGATGCACTTGAGAGCCAGTCTCCTCACTAAGCTTAGCGTGTCACTATCGTGAGCCACACATCATCTTAGGTCTCTTAATATTAGGTGAAATGGCGGCTAAACGCTAAAGCTATAAAATAAAGAATACCTGGCTCTTTACGATCCTTACATTGAAAACATACCATTAAGGACCTATTAATGTGTTCCGGTAGCTGCACTTGAGATGTATTTACTTCCTGATTTTTGGCTACATTGTCACATCTGATAGGATTTTAGTGAAATTTTTGATTATAAATTAATATAAAACCTAAACTTCCATTTCTGTACCGTCATGTCCTCGGTGAATTGAATAATTTTCAGGTTGGCGTACCTGAGGTCTGGCAGCGAGATGAACATGCCAAAGCTCAGCGTCTCCTGGCACCTTGGCAGTGCAGGTCAACTTGTCGGCACTGGAGCCGAGGAAGTAGCCGCGTTCTACGTTGCGCAGCGCCCACCTTCCGCTATGGTCATCTGATACACTGTCAACAACACGGAATTGCGTTAGGATTAAATGTATCTCATTAAGTAAGTTAACTTTTAGATTCAGTGAGTATTATATCGATGTGGATCCACACACTTGGTTCAGGATATCAAATAGAATATGGCGTGTCAGATTTTTTTTTATTTTTTTTTGCTTTAAAATAATGTTTTCCTAATCAAGACACAGAATGTACATCTAAAAGGTTACAGATATTTATAAATAATCTAGAGAACCAGGTTGGAAAGCTTGTGTGCCAGTGCATGTTACAACCTACAGACGATAAATAAAGCAATGCGAGAACTGCTAGCTACTCTACTGGCGTAATACACCAATCACTATTGTGTTCATTACCGTAGGCTATGAACACCATCACTATTTAAAAGGGGGAACACGTAACTATTATAAAACAAATTTAACCCCAGAAGGGACGGTTAATTGAAGTGCGCTGCACCTATACTGGGGTACATTTAAAGCAGACTTCTACCCTCCTCAAGTTCTATTTAAGAGACTTTTTAAGTGGAATATTGTTCGAAGATTAATATTTTTCAGCCTTCTCCACACATCGTTTGTTAATGTAGGTTATAAGTATAACTTATAAAAAACTATATATTATATGAACATAATGTATAGTTAAATCAGAAATAAAACCACATACATGGAAAGATTACAAGAAGTAACTGCAAAAACGAATCAGACATACTAAAATAAACCAATCAGAAAAGAGCAAGCGATCAAAACATTGTGACACATATTTTTTAAGACCCGACGCGATGTTTAGCAATAAATGAATATTTTTTGGCTAATAACAATGCCTCAATAACTTGGTTATTTTTATGAAAATCAAAAGATATCTGACATAATTTCTACCAACTATCTTGAAGTGTTTGAGTGTGAAGAAGCCACAAATTAAAATCAAATGGGCTGCATGCGGATTTGCTGTTACCGTTCAGTAAAAAAATAGTTTAAATTCTGTTCTCAAGACATCATTTCTTAGAATATTTAATATTCAAACCTTGCAATGGAAAGTGCTTAAGGTATATATTTGCTATAAACCAAATTGCTAGTAGTGCAGTAGACAGTACTCGCTTTTAGCAACCGAAGTCCAGGGTACTACGCTTGATTAAATCCAATATTTATATCCGTGCTTTCCAGTTTCAATTTCCAACTGTGCTTGTCTCTTATTGGAATTCGCTTGGAAAACTATTTGTGAATTAAAAAATAACTCATAAATAGCTTAAATTAATATAATTGACAATCGAAAAGCGATCTGCACGAAGTTCAATGACAATAACACGTTTGGCGTAAGTTCCAAACGCCGTTTCCGGTGAGTCAGCGCTGAGCGCACGCGCAGGATTAGTATGCGATAACGAGATATCGGTTCGTTTAACATGATTTGTTATTTCCGGTGTTTGTAATTCTATTATATTTTGGTTATAAAGAAAAGTATCTTTTCTTTTAGTATACTAAAAAAATATATCTGAAGCATATTTGACTCCCACTTTTTATTAATGAATGATACATACTGACCTCGAAAATAAACTAAGACGAAGAAGATTTATGTTAGTTTTTAGTGAGACGCGATCGTCTACCCATGGCTACTGTAAAATTCATTTACGCAACTGTATTTTGTACGAATTTCAAGAAGGAAGAAATTTATAGAAAGTGTTTCGTGAAGGTGCAGTCACTCACAGAACATACGGAAGATGGATCGAAAGAAGGAAATTATAATATATTATTCAGTAAAGTTTATTCAAAGTATGAACAATTTATTATTTTGTTTTATTCTAAAAACGGACAGAACTTATATTATACTACCCGCGATTTTACCTGCGTGGGCTTCGGAATTGGGTCTTTACCGTGATATAAAGATTTTTTAATCCAGGTTATAAACTATCTGTACGCCAAATTTGAGCAAAATCCGTTTACTCATTTTTACGTGATTGATTAACAAATTTAACAAACATACAAACTAACTTTTTACAAATTACTCATGTCTACCTTTTTGGCTCTAAGGACTGAGATGCGCTCTAAGACGTTCAAAGCGTGTATTTATCGGAAAAACATAGCTATAGCTTAGTAGGTAGGTACTTTAATTTGAAAACAAGATACATATCCACACTTCGACACCAAGTACATATTGTATATATTTTTTTAATAATTATATACAAACATATAAAAAGTGGTTTACCTGATGTGGAACTTGCTGCCGGGTTCCTTCTCGTCAGACTCGCAGGTCACGTTCCCGAAGGAGTCGACCGCGAGATACTTGTCCAGATGAGAGCGCAGGTATATCATGCCTGAGGACAAATACCTCATATCACTTTACTATACATTTTAATGGAATAGGCTATCGTACTGAGAAAGTTCAATGATCCCCAAGGGTCGTGATTACTCCTTCCGCACTCCGCCTTAGCTAATAAGCTAATAGCTTCCTTACGTCAGCGCTAATGACACTGGATAAAATATTTTTACTATGTATGTCATCTAATCTTCTATACTAGTTTGATGTACGTATGTCCGTATGACATTCTGAATGATAGGAATCCTAATTGACCAGTGAAGTCTATTGTGATTGCACTACAAACCGTACTTTGTTCATGTAGTTTTAATTTATTGTAAAACTTTTTCATAGACCAAGAGACATATTACAGCTTTTATGTACAGATTTGAGGAATATGTATAAACCTTTTGAGAAAAGAACTATATACACCAAGGAAATTCAGTGATTGAAATGTATTTTATATAAAGCTGTACATTCGCGTGCTCTTAGTGCAGATTATTATAAAAAAAGCGAATAACAGTTGTACTTCGTTTACGCACCAATATTGGTGCTAAACAAAACCAACCTTGAAGTTACTGCTTACACCGAAAGAGACAAAACATTTTGATCCTCTGTTCTCCTGCATAAAGGTTGTACATACAATAATTATTAACTTACATATAATTCTTGATCTGAACTTTTTGGTAAAGACAGAGTGTATGTACTTGTGCATTGTATTGTGAGTAAGTCTTCAAGATCAATTACATATTTGGGTGTTTCATCAATATTGTTGCAAAATCTATGTTTTGGATATCCAAGTTATTTGTACAAAATGAATTAAGTCCACTACAAAAGTAAGTTTTGTCAAAGCGCTATAATTTTAAATATGCCCTAGCTACACTGCTTGATAAATGTGTTACGGGAAAATGAGGGAAAATAATGTTTCTTCACATTCCCCAGTACAATTCCACATTAGAAATTTAAAAGTCACGAGTTCAACAAATGCCAACTCGCGGCATTTGATGCAACACGTAACGATCCTCGCATTGCGACATTCAAATACCGAGACTGACATTTTATTTAGTGTTAAACTAAATATTTATTATTATATTTCAAACTAGCTGTGCCCGCGGCTCCGCTTGCGTGAAAGTTGTAGTTGCTTAAAACTTGAATAACATTTTTTTGAATGAAGATTTTTTTTTATCCAAGTATCTAAGGAATAAAAGCAAAAGATATATAATTGATTCAGTAGTTTTTGTAAATAAGAGAAGTGAGAACCACGATAGCTGTAGACGGGTGCGTTAAAATGACATTTTACGAAATGGTTAGCGTAAAATGAAATTAATTAATACATCTTCTATATATATTATAAACATCAACGTATCTCTGTCTGTCTCTCCGTTTTTGTTCTTTTCACGCGAAAACCACTTATCAGATTTACATGGTTTTTTCTAAAATTCAAAGATCATATGCTATCTGGCCAGGCTATAGGATAAATTTTGTTACCTTAAGTAACATACGAAACAAGCAGTGACGATCATCGTGAATAAGTTAAAAAAAGACGCTTTTGGGGCGGTTGAATTGCTCACGCTGAGTAAGCCATAAGAAATATATCAAATTAATACATATGTATGTATATCATATCTTCTAAGAATTCTAAGAATCGCCCACAATAAGCATTTTTGTCTTTAAAATAAACGGCAAATTGGCAAACGGCAACGCGAATTGTAGAAAAAATAATGGAGTTAATTACCCTAATTATTATTTGAATACGTAACTCGTGTATTACATAACAAAATCTAAAAATAAAAAGCTAATGTTTATAAGTGGGTAAAGTTATGGCATTCAATCTGAAGTGTTAATCAGCTTTTCATAAAGATAACGAAATATATGATATGCGTAGAACGCAATCAGCCCTCTGATTTCGTGAGAGCAAGGCGATAGTATAAATCGCTAAATATTGGCTTCCAAATGGCAAAATACAATTTTAGGTATATTATGACTGGTACATAAGATGAATATGTCATTTTGAAACCTATGATAATGAGGAGTACATTTGTGTTTTGTAAAAACATTTTCCTTGGAGGTGGCATGAACTTCATTACTGAGTCAGCCCACGATGTACTAGCGATAGTCTTTTATTTCCAAGTAATGGTGAGGTACTTACTACAATAGCATTTTTCAAGTGTTCAGTTTCCTCATAATGTTTCCCTTCACCGTCACCGGAATGTTACTAATTAAATTTGCAATGAGTAAATAAATACGTAAAAATTCGTTGGTACATACAGAGTTGAACCTACGTACTTTCAGATCGATATAACACCGGTCTTAGACATTTGATTTCTACAACCTTGTTATATACACACGTTCTAGATATATTACCAACGTCGTATTTCTCAAAAAATAAATTGCCTTCAAAAAAAGTTGGTCCCTAAAAATCCAAAATATTTACTACCTAAATCTATTGATAATACCCCAAAATTACAAAACTTGCGCTGAAGGCTCTATGTAGCATTTCGTGATCGCCAGCATCCGAACGGCATGTTAAACAATATAACAAATATTTATGTATTTTAAAGAAAAAACAGACACGTACATCTCTTGTAAACATATTGAAACACCAGTTGTTTATATAATCACGGTGAAGCTGTTATCGATCAGGTGTCGAAGGGCGGTGAGTGGTTGCCGTAGACCTTGGCAATGAGGGGAGACACCCTCACGCATTTCGGGATTCGTTGAGTATGCTCGGGCCACGAAGTCCGCTATTGCAGATAGGCTACTATCAGCAGAATAATACGATCATTACAAATCGAACAAGGCTTTTATTTTTTCAAATTAGCTGTATATGTCAGTTTGCATAAATACTTAGCCTTTATATATAATTTACTAATGCCAGGTTTTACCCGTATTAAATTTATTCGACGCGCCGTCAACGCACCAGTGTGGCTAGCTAATCGTTGTTCTCACACCCCTGTACTGGCTTACAGCTTTACAAATTTTTTGGAATCCATAATTACTGCTCCACACCTTACGATTCTTTTCATAATCAAGAATTATTTTTCAAATCTGACTGATAGTTCTAGAGATTAATGAGTACAAACAAACAAACAAAAAAGTAAACGACGCGACGTCTTGAACTTTATAGTATTAGTATAGATTAGTTTTGTTTATACAATCTATATTTAGTTGAAAGTATTTCGAAATGAGCTAAAAACGAAACAAACAAAAAATGTTTAAACGTTCAAAGAAGGGCCCGCTAGTTTTATGGGCACACTTTACAGTTAAATTAAACACTCGTGCCTGTTGTAGGTACTTGGGGGAACCTTTTTACATCAATTAGTGAAAGGGGAATGCGTCTAAAAAGGTAATGTCAATACTCTGAAATATAAAAATGTTTTGTTTAGAAATTTTAATTTAAAAAGTTCTAAAATTTGTAAAATACTACTATAATAAGAGTGACTGTATTTATTTATTAGAGAAACAATTAGCAAGAAAAACTCTTCAACAAACAATATGTAACAATTTAAATTATAAGATAAGTATAGTGTAGGTAGTTACTTACTGTCGTTAGCGTTCCCAGAAGCGGGCTCCAGTGTCCATATCTGTTTCTTCTTAAGACTGGTACCATTGGCGTTGATCTTGAATCCGAAGGTCTCGGCGGTGAGGTACCGGTACCGCGAATTGATCAGCCCAATGGTCCACCAGCCGCGCTGCTGGTTCTGAGTGATGATGTCTCCGGCGCTGCCCATATCTCCGTTGCTGTGGCCGTTCATTATGTTCTGGGGAAGAAACGTCTGGATTAGATTTAGGGAAACATGTGAGCATACTTGAAAACTTTATATAGACAAGCTTAAAATTATTTGGAAAATATTACAATTCGGTGTACATGCCGATCAATATAGAGTAACAAGCTAAAACAAGCACTTTTTTGGTAAATATTATTATTTTGTATAAATGTGTATCATTATTAGTATTTTAATGTTTTTTTTCCATTCTCCAGTGTTAGCATACAACTATTCAACCGCAAATATATACGGGGACATAAAATGAAAGGAAAATTCAGTCCGGTGGCGCACGACCTTCGAGACTCGAAGACTTATTGGACGATGTGTTTTATATTATACAGAGAACAATAGAGTGCGTCAACTGGACCTTTTTATTGAAACTGAAGGAACTATGTTTATCTAAATATATTTGCATAAGATCCCAGCCTATTATTATCCAGCATGTCAGCAAGTTTACTGTGAAAAGGTAAATAGAGTGGATCTTTATGTGAATGATAGTGATGTCTGGCAGTGACTCCCTTTATGGGCATTAACTAAATTATTAATGTGATTATTAACTGTAAATATTATTTGTACAGTTGTTGTCTCTTCTCGATGAAAGGGATGTTCTCTGAACCGGTAGTAGTGTATTGACGTTCATAAGTGCCATCTTGGGGCCTAAATTCAATATTTTTTATTTTGATTTTATAAACTGGTCAAGACTTGTTATAATTAAAATATCAGGGAATGTAATATTGTGTCTGTTGTATTTATAACGCGGTGTTTCTGAACGCAACAAATGTAAAAATTGAAATAAACGCTAAATCACTAGCATAATCAAAGTTCATCACTCAGGGTTACAACACTTGCAACTACAAGACAATTTACTGTTTTACAAGGAATACTGCTTGAAATTATAAAACATTTATAGATTACATTACATAAATTGTAGATGCCGGTTGCTTTACAGTAAAATGGTGAGAGCACGAAGCACTATATTCAACAAAATAGCGGAATGGACAACAGTTCGATACGTGAGCCCGGCGACATGAATCCTAGCGATGCGGAAGTCAACAAGAGATAAATGGCCGGACGAGGATAATATGCAAACGCCGAGTGTACCACACTGTAGCACTGACTAACGGTACTTACGGCGACAATCTATGCAGTCTCTACTTTGTATTATTATATTTCAGTATAAGACAATATTTTTATCAGGCGGCCAGGGTTATACGTCACAACTCACACGACTCGTTCGCACCACTCCACCTATAGCCATAGACCCGAGCCGAGTGTCGACTTATTTTAATTTTACATTATCTCCTAAACTATTCGTTCAAATAACATGCTATAAAGCGCAAAGTTGATCTATATAAAATTGTCTTGATGATGAAGTAAATTTTGTTCGTAAGGATTAATATGTCATGCCTAATAATGATGATCATAAATCACTTTCAAATTTCAATAAAACTTTGTTACAAAATACCTTATTATGTATAAGAGATAGGCATATGGTATCGTGGACTTTTTTATACGTAATAAGAAGCAATATTTTTGTAGAACATTGTATTTACGTATCATTAACCATTACGCCAGCACACGCGGATAAAGCAGTTAGGATGAGCTATGTCTTCCAACTTACTTAACAAAAATCAATATTTAAGGCTAGCTGAGAGGTGTAGCCCAATTCTATATAGCTTATACTATTATTCCTCGTGAATCTGGCTATCATATACAAAAAGACGAATTAGTCTGGTAGTTTTAGAGATTAGCATGTTTAGCAAATACACAAAATACTTCCGTTTTATTATATTATTATTGAAGTATTGATTACTTTTAAAACAATACTAAAATATTTATACCAGAAAGCGAATTCGTAGAAACTAAGAACTAAGTCACTAGATCAAAAGAGGTGGGGGAAGTGTAATTTTTGATGCTAAAAGCAATTTAATCTGGCCGAACAAACTCGACCGCTGATACCCAATCTGCATTCTAAGAATACAATATTTTACTAATTAGATTAGACTAATCAACAGCGATGAAAATTAATTAAAAAACTATAAAATACCCAGTAACTTCGCTTTTGTAGACAAACTGAACGCGGACTTTGACGTCACGATTCGATTTGACCAATAGCGTTGCGTTTTGCGATTTTAAACATACCTCGTGTTATTAATGAAAATCTATAAATTAAAAAAAAAATGTTATAGATGTAATTGTACAGTAATAAAGATTCCAAATAAAAATATTTGACCTATATTTAAACTACATGCTTATTCCCTATTGTCTCCTTTCCGGACATGCATTTTATCATCTTGCTAGATTGCCTACGTATTTAATAACCAGCAGTCTGTAAACTTTTAAAGCTACGAAACGATTTGCAATTTGAAATAAGATTCATAACACTGAAATTATTTAACAGTCAAAACAATTCAAAGAGTCAATGAAACCATAGTAATCATTCCACCAAATCCATTTTAGGCTGGCCTGTACACTGGCCTATACCACAGTAAAAATGTGACCAATTTGGTTTACAAAAAATACTAAATTCAAACGAAAGAGGCTGGTTAAACGGCCAACGAAAATTTTCTTTACAAAACAATGGATAAAATTTCTCAGACGTATCCAATATACCCTCGAAATCTGAATTAGATATAAAAACAGTCGGCTAGAGAGGCGGGCGCGTTGGTGCGTGGAGGAGGCGGCACGTCTCGCTTCTTGCACCAGAGTTATTGGCAAAACAACTTAAAACACTACTGTTTCTGGATGAGTCAGTGCCGTTGTTGTGTAGACGGAATTTGCGGTTCAACTCCCTCGATCTCCGAAATGAGTCAAGAGGCTATATATAATGGTAAAATTTATAGTGTTTTCCTCGTGTAAACGTTGGTCTTGTTTATATTGCGCATGGATAAATAGTTCATTTAAAATTTTAACATATTGTAATTTAATAAATATTCAATCAAATGTACCAATCCAGAAACAACGATGAAAGAGATTAGCAGTCTATTGCAGATCGCCGCTCAGCAGCTGGATATACACTGGCTGATCCCGAAACGCGACAAATCAAAAGAGAGTCACTATGAAGGGTTTGTCACCTTGTGCATTGGTGGCGACCTTACTTCCCCACTTGATCACACCTGGTTGATCCCAGAACACGAAACGCCTAAGCGTGCCACTATAGCGGATGTTCAAATAAAAAAAAACTTTATTCAATTTAGGACCTAAGAAGGCATTTATGAACGTCAAACACTACTACCGGTTCGGAAAACATACCAGTCGTCGAGAAGAACCGGCAATCTCGATCGGGCTTATCTTTTTTTAAAAAAAGGTTTCCCAACCGTACAAATAATACTTACAGTTAATAATCGTTATGATATTTATAATTTAGTGAATGCACAGAGAGGATGTCACTTCCAGACATTCACTATCATTCATATAACGATTCACCCTATAATTTTGACAGTAAAACCGGCTTGACATGGTCCTTGTTCTGATTGTCTGGCCGATCACTAATGTGCTTCAGGATGTTTTATAGAACCTAATACTATTACCTAATTTTTTTTTATTAATCTTACTAAGTCTAAAATACGGTATGACTATGTCTATTTCTTGTATTAAAACTGTGCTGCTCTTTGACAAAATCTAGCTTGTCAAAGCGTTTACGAATATACATTATATTATCAAGAATGTATTGTGAGGGCAAAGTTAGGATATTAAATTCCTGGAACTTGTTCTTTAGTGATTCGCGAGGTCTCACGTTGTATATTGCTCAAATTGTCCGCTTTTGTAATATGAATACGGATAATATGAATCTACCTCAGCTGCTGAACCCCACAGCAAAATACCGTAAAACATCAAGCTATGGAAGTAAGCGAAGTAGACCTGGTGTATGTTTATCACGATCCTGTTAGACACAGTCCTCGTGTCCTACCCATATAAACTCTCTTAAAGGACTACAGCGTAATCATCATCATCCTTGCCGATTTCGGATACAGCGATTTATTCTGCTATTTAAATATGAACTAGGAGCTTATGTGTTTACCTCTAATGTGGCTAATGTATCCTATTTTAGCAGTGAACGTTCTGATAGCATGTTGTTAAGTAATTATTTTATAATTATGCTAACAGAAGAATAAATTCATGGATACAGGCACATAATGTAGTTTTATTTCTTCTTAATAATCAGCCCGAAGCGATCCGAGTTAGAAACGGTTCGATGATCTGTTTTAACGGTATTAATAAATCACCGTGAGGGTATATTTTTTAAATCGCTTTTGAGATGCTTTGTCAATATTATAATGCTCAAGAGTTTGTTTGTTTGTTTGTTTGAAAGAGCTAATTTCTGGAACTGCCAGTCATAGCCTATTTAAAAATGTTAGTAAAGACTGCATATTTATGACTTGCAACTACGGAACCTTATAAAGCGCGTGGCCGGACACGCACTTGGTAGTTTTTATTTTTAACTCTGGCTAACTCGCTCTTTCTATATGGAAAATAATGCTCCGCCAAGCAACATCGGTATTTCGGCAGTTGTATTTAAAACTTGCCAATCAACAACTCCTCCTAATTAATTCAGGGATCCTCTAGATCTATTTTTGATAGTTTTCAAACACATTAAATAATTAAAACATGTTTTTTTCCTGAACTGCCCGTTTTAGTTCTTCCGCGTTTCCGCTAGGGGCGCTACATTTACGTATAATGGAAAACCAAACATTTTATGGTATATTATCAAATCACAGTTTTTTTTTAATTATATGAATGAACAATCAGGCATGCATTCCTAGTGATATTAAATGGTCACAGTAATATAATATAGGTACAAACAACCTCAAGAGTGACCGCAGCTCTGAGACAGAATTGAATCGCCGCGTATGCTACTGCGTATTATCAAGCAAATCCTTCGGAGCGGAACACAACAGCGCGATCACTGTGCTACTTTGCGACAAAAATAAGTGCTCCTGCATAATAATATTTTCTACCACTCTTAAATGAGATAACTAATTTGAGGTATCGAAGTGCTCATAACAGAGATGAGTTACGATGCGACACAGTGCCTTTATTACTACTTACTGTACTCGTGTCTAGCAGTGACTAGGCAAAAAGCGAGACCGATGCCAAACAACGAGCGCAGTTATTGTGTGAAGTGGGTTAAGTATCGCGGCTATAATAAACAGTTAGCTCTCCGACAATACAGGCTCTTTCACTATCCGCTCCGTCATTTCTGTTACCACTAGAGTTGCCAACCTCGCAGCTCAGATTTGCGGGACATGAACAATGTGAGATGAGAGAAATGTGAGATGAAACCAAAAACGCGGAACTCGACAAAATTACACAACGATATTTTAATATGAAGCCATTCAATTTTCAAATAAGTATATTGAAACCAGCTTAGATTAGATTTCTTAAATTATATAAACTAGAATTTTAATAACATTTTTAGCAAAAAAAGGGATATCTTTACAAATTACTTGATTCGATACATATTATAAAACTCAACATGTCTCTTTGTCTATCTGTACCCTTATGTTCTTTTCAAGCGAAGACTAATTATCCAATATACATGTTTTTTTTTTTAATAATTTATAGCTATGTTGTCTGGCCAGGTTACGAAATAAGCAGTGAAGATAATGGTGAATTAATTCGTAAAAAAGACGCTTTTGTGGCGCTTAAATGAATTACGCTGAGTAAACTATAAAAGATATATCAAATAAATGTACTACTCAATTGTTGATCTTAAAAACACCTACAAAAAAGTCAGCGATAGCTTCGCTAGAGGTAGTTTCAGTGATTAACGCGAACAAGCAAATAATCTTATGAGCTTTATACTATACTAGCAAACGCGACCACGCGTTGCTGTAGCTCAGAAAAAAAAATCTGTATCCGATCGCTACCCAACTTTACAGAATCACTCGCTGCGCTAATATAAAGATTATCTGTAAATTTCATCAAAATCGCTAATAATATATAGATTTAAAAATGGTATTAGTGTAGATGTAGACCAGACCGCACCATTCCAATAACTACGCACTAACCACACACGCCATTCAACGAGAAACCTTGAACAGGGCTCAAAAAACGTGTCGTCCCAGCATTTGCGTTACGGTTGGCAACCCCAGTTATATACCACAATGCCGAGAAGAAAGTAAACCATCTAACTGCGTCTCAGTACCTTCCTGTTATTTATAATTTTCAACTGATTTTTATATTGCTTATTTATGTAGCTCTGGTTTGGTGAGTAATAACATAACACAACATATTATTTTTATACTTTACAGGTTTTAAGGTTTCACCACAATCTCACCTGATGTTAAATGACGATATGGCCTAAGATGGTAACACGCTAGTTCTCAAGTAGAGCTTTAAATCATGTAAGCAAAAACACAATATACCTACATTATTTGAATCTCTATAAATTATTTCTCAAAGGCGTTTTTTTTTATTTTGCGGCCACGCTATTTCTCCCTTAATTCTGCATCAAAATTAATCATTTAAACATAATTTAAAATTTATTTCCCTCGCTATTGACTTTTAAATACAAATAGTAAAAAATTAATGTATTCATAAAAGTTTGTCATAAAGAATGCCATCATCTATTGATAGTATTCCTCGCACGGGTCAGCTAGTAATTATAATTCCGAATTAATTAACTTAATGGTTATTGTTTTGTTTTTGAAGTTTGGCATTGTCAAAATAAGAACCTATATAGTAACGTATAATACTAATTGGTGCGCACTTTATAAGTGCTTAACAGTATACTTAGCATAAATACTGCTTGCAGTATACATCTATCATTTGGTGATCTTTATTTTAATTCATAAATTTATGTTAGCTGGTCCTATATTATGTAGTGATGTAATTTGGTTATTATGAACAAGTGAAGTGGATTATAAATGCCAACTGAACATGACATGCCACCATAACATGAATTTTATTTAAATTGCCACCAAAAACTCCCTTAACAGTTTTAACAAGGGGACCGCCATTTTGTTTGAGTTATGTATGAAGATTACAAGAATTATTAATTATTATAAAATTATTCAATTCACTTGTGATGTGGATGGATTGTGGATGAACACAATTACCATTAAATAAAGTGTACAAGATTTAAAGAATTTGTTTTGTACTTGCCAGTTATTTAAAATGTCGCCGGCGGCGGTATTATTAGAGATCACCATCACCCGTACAACCTAACCACGGACAATAAATTATTCAAGTAAGGAGTGAAGTGCAGAATATGCGCGGAACACCGTTATATTCCGGTATCCCGGGTTTATCAGTAGAACCGGTTCGACCGGTGAGTACCTACATGTTTGCCGATAATCATATGTCTACATTGACCTTAAGCCAGACCGAATTTCGCGATACAATTAAGTGATTTGTGTTTTTTTTTTAATGAAATAATTTAATTCGTTTTCGTAAACAAACGTAGCCACTGATTGTATATTGATCAAGCATATTATATTGTATATATTTAGCATCTCTTAGTTATTGCCTTTATTGTCATAGTATGATAGCTGACCCTGCAGATGTTCTGCCTTTTCTGTTAGTATTAAAGCAATGATGGCTCAGTAGTAGCGTGTACGGATATTGTGTCGATAAACGTGAGTTCGAATCCCTGCAATGAGCCTAAACGCCCGGTGAAGGAAAACATCGTGATGAAACCATAGAAAGGTAGTAGGGCTTCTTTTAATGTCCGCCTGACTAGCTACCACCCTCAAGTTGAAAATCTTGGGCTACATAGTTACTTAATACCAGGTGAGATTGTGGGCACTACGCTCAATCTATAAAGGATAAAAAAAATCATTGGCATGACCACAGCGCTACCTGTTGGATCATAACATAGCTATCAAGCATCGTCTCGATAAAACAAAGACAATTTTTTGAATATGATTTTAATCGATCAAGTCGTTCAGACATAAGATTTTTATTATTTTATATATATAAAGAAAAGTTATAAAATAATAATTGATAGGCCCGATCGAGTTGCTTGCAAGCTCTTCTCGGTGATAGAGGTGTTTTTCGTACCGGTAATATTGTGTTAAACCCCCTAAGCGTCTTCTTAGAGACAAACCTTAAAAAAATAATTATTGGTTTTTGTTTTTAGTAAGAAACAACGCTTCTAACGTATAATGCGTTGGTTTTACAGTACATCATGTAAAAACTTTACCAGTAGCAGATTTCCTGTTGTTTTTTTTTTCGTAACTAACTTGGAACCAGTTTTCAGGATTCAGTTCGTTGGCACCAAACGCAGCGAAGCTAGCAACACAAACTGAGATATTTTTTACGAAACTCGTATGAAAGTGAATTTGAGATGTAGTACTGTATGTCCGAATGTACAAACCGCTCACGTTTATTATCCCTGAACATTTATTATATGTTGATTGATAAACAAACTGTTGTATTACAATTAATTGTTATAATATATAAAGGTTATATGTTTATAAACACCATTCTAAAATACAGTGTCGCTAGCAGAGGTTAGTTTATTTAGGAGCAGTTGAAATGCACACACGTATCAGCGGCCGTAGACCTCTGGACCGACGAGAGAACCCGATAAAATTTATTTATAGGACCTCATGAATCATGTATTGACATGCGCACATCCGAGGTCGACAACTTCCAGTTTCAACGTAAACACAATAAATATCTTTCTTCGTCGATACGTGGAGACATTTGTCGAGAGACAAGAGACATCGTGATAGGCGTTTCCTATGTAGGCTTAACTAGCTACGAATCTGATGGTGGTTTCTTAAGGCGTCAAATAAGCGTACGGCTCGACTGATAGTAAGCGGTTACCACAGCCTGTAAATGCCTGTAACACTATAGGTATTACTAACGCGTTGCTGACCTTGAATCTAGCTTCCCCAAGGTTATTTAGCTGCGACTTCCGTAGAGTGGAGGTATTTCACCAGTCGGGTTGCCCCAAGTAGAGAGAAATCTCCAAAGACATTTCACTGTGCCCTGCCTCTCTTCACCTCTAAAGAATCACTCTACATTCGAGATTAGTTTGCTTCTATATTGGCCCACAACTAATGTGCGTGCAGTAAAACGTGAACAAAAAAAAAACTGGACATTTCCTAATTCACTTCATTCCCGGTTTACAAAGAAGCTTTATCCTAAATTGTTTTTTTTTTTTTTTATAAATGCTTGGAAATAAAATACACCGTCTCACGACTATATTAAATTTTATGTGAAATAAGTGCATCATTTAAAAATGTTCAGTTGAGAGCAGTCGCCTTTAAATGAAAAATATAACAATCCTGCAGAGACACTAACATAACAATTTGCAACATGCGCAGCACACTGCGATGCCACACGCAAACTTTATTAATGTGCAAACTAACCTAACTTAAAAAAAACTATCAAATTAATTACCATACGGTACCACATGTGACGGACCACACGCGATTCATTGTTAAAATATAGGTTGGTAAATCAGGCATACGACTAATAAATCAGTACAAGGATTTTAACAATAAGGATTTGCTGAGATATGTAGTTACTGATAGGATACCGAATATAAGTCATATAAAATTTAATGAGGTTGAACAAGCCGTCCGCGCTCTGCGACAGCTCGACTCCGGATGTTATCGTTGCGCATAGCTCGCCGTAAATATTTCGATTGAGACAAATGTACAACAAGCAGTTGTAAAAGTCACATTAATATGTTCTCTATAAAGCCGCTAAAAGCTATAAGAGCTTCAATTCCAATTCTTAATAGAACTTTTAAGATTGACGAATCAAGCTATCAGACGCTAGTGAAGTTCCTAAAGTAACGATTTCTTTCGTCAAAACTCAATTAAACATATAGCTAGCTCAACATGACGTCGTGAGTAATATTGTATTGTCGGTTTCCCCGCCTAGTTTCGATTACAATTATGTAAATCAGTCTGTTATACAGCTAGTTGTGTGTCCTAGACACTCCTTGAACCTTGTATTATTATTTAACAGATCGCGATCGTGTATCTGTATTTTTGTTGGTCATTGTTTTTCAATTAAAACACTGCAAAAAGGTGGTATTATAACTTGTCTCTTTTAAGTTTACCGTGAACGGTCCGTACGTCACAGCTATCGGTACCGTTGGCAAAACAATAATATTATTAATAAGATTAACAATGTTAAATAATTTGCTTTCGATGTAATTTATCCTGACTAGTGATATTAATTACCACGTCACTACAAATGTAAATAATAAACAAAGAATAATAGAAAGATGGTGAAATCAAGACGCGCGGCCCGTTGCAGCACTGCAAACTAAATTATATTACAAAATATATGCGAGTTTGCTGTTTCTATCGGTATTTCATTTTATGGAGTATTAATAACTCGTGGCGCGGTATGAGGAAGTGCGGCGGGAAGTAACGGGAAACTTTAAAACAGACGGCTAAATTACAATGCAATAATAAGAACAATAGAGATATGACAGAAAGGTTTTTTTTTTCTAACTGACTATACTGTTAGCTTTTAGGTCCCTGAAGCCTCAAACGGCTTTTACAGCTTCACCAGGGCTTGGGGGCGACCGCTTAAGGCACTCAGCCAGACAGAAATGATATGCTCATCGAAATTTAAAGGCGTGTCGATCTGTGCGTGCCTTGGTCCTTGAGTCGCATCAAAACTCTTTATACACTGATCTCAAAAAAAATATGTATGTTTTCGTTTTACTATGTTTTAACGAAATAATAAAGGAAGATTCTCTGCTTTCCTTCAGAGCACTACAGAGCCAGTCTCTCGTGTCCCTCATCGCCACTTATCATCAGGTGAGATTGTGATCAGCGTTACACTTATAAAGTATTAACTGTGTCCCACGGTTTCACCCGTGCTAAAGTTATTCGACCAAATCTCCACCGCGCCGCGCCTTGTCTTCAGCCTTCAGCGCTCGCCCCTAAGCCCGGGTGAAGCTGTAAAAGCGTGTAGACTCTGTAGACTAGAGTGAACCTGTAGACAGATCGAAAAAAAAAAACATTCAAGGTTACTGACCCGCTCATTAATATAAATTATTAGCTTCTTAAATAAATAGGCTATAAATACAAAATTATTTTTACAAATCTATCTCGTAGTTACAGTGATTAGCGCGTTCAAACAAACAATCTCTAAAGATTTATAATTTTAGTGTAAAAGTACATACTATATTGTTGTTATAAATTTTTAAAGTTTAACAAACACTGTAGTACTGTAGCCAGTATTTATATGCAGCAGTAACACGATACGGAACGAGTACGAGCCGATGTCTTTGACCCAGCGCTGGGACCTTGGGCTCTAACAGCGGCACCGTGACGGCAACGTCCTGCATTAGCATAGGGTATGACCCTCTAATGAACTTTCCATGTACAATGTATATACGTAATTATTAATTAAAACATGTATTGTACTAACGTGTTGCGATAGCTAATTCAAACAAAATTGCTAGTGCAGATGGCGCGCGGGAGCCAACTATGTAGAGTTTCACTTCTAATAGATTAACAAATAAGTTTACCAGTCCAATAGGTTTTCCTTTACCGTCTCCCGAAAATATTTGAATTACTCAATGAAACTAAATTCGGGAAATTTATAGTCCTATATTCCATAATTCTACAACTAACTTAAACCTTAAAAAGCTTATTATTTAAAAAGTTAGTGTGCGTCTGTTAGTATGTTAGTGATCGTGTAACTTCTGAACCGATTCAGCTCATATTTACAATTCACATGGTGTATTCGTTTTATCGTGACGAATGTCTACAGCTATGCTAGAATCCAATAGGTGGCGCTCTATTCGTTATGAACAAATTTTATATTTGTGGACCAAAATGATATTATATATTCACAATATAATATTAGTTTAGTGCAATAAAAGAAAATCAGGTGGCGCTGTGGTCGAGCCATTAACTACTAACAAAAAGGCGCGTGAGAATCTTTTTTCGCTATCAAAAATATTAATACAACTATTATACAAATACTGTTTAGTATATAAAAAATATCCTGTATCTTTACACACTTTACTCGTCTTTGTTGCTTGATATTGCGCGTGCGAAGTGCGTATACCTGTCTGATTCTATCGCGCCTATCTATCTTTTCGGTTAATAGCGTTGTTTTTTTCCATCTCTATCTCCGCCGAGTATCTTTTTTGCATTGTTTGCATCAGACAGCTAATTTTAAAATACTTATAGTGGACAAGCTTTCCTGCTTACCCCGTAAACATACGATCCGCTATCATAAAAAAATAGTGTCGTGGAAAAGCATGCCCAAAATAAAGTTAAATCTATTTTAAAACTTTAAAAATTAGTTGAAAACAAATTTAAATTTACAGTTGGTCGTGTCGATAGTTGTTTAATCAAAATCGTTGAAAGTTTCGTCGAGTTTTTTTAGTTCGGCAAGTCGCCATCGGTAATCTGTAAATGTGTCGGTTATATTTAACTTAGAAACTCATTGTACAAGCAAGTTTCTGTTACCGTAGGTCGTCGCCGATAAGAACTATTCGTAGAATTTCATTATCATCACGCTTTTGTTGCGATAAGGGGCGGGTTGAAAGGTTACATCGCTACCTAATTAATACGCGCAATAACTATGTAGTGTGTATAGATTACAAGAGCGTTCGACAAAGAATGATTTTAAGTTTGGAAATATGCCCGTAAATTATTTTTTAATAATTTTAATATTAATAACATACGAAATAAGCAGTAACGATAATGGCAAATCAATTCGGAAAAAGACACTTTTGAAAAATTAAATGTCTTATTACGCCGAGTAAACCATAAGAGATATATCAAATTAATGTACTGCATAATTGTATATCTTAAAAAGACGTATGAAAAAAGTTTGCGATAGCCTATGTCTTTCTTCTGAGGATAGCACATAATAAGCATTTTTGAGGCAGCACAATTCGCGCGTGTACTCGACCGACAGCATTCTGTAGTCCACGCGAGCGGAGCCGCGGGCACACCTAGTAATTACATAAGTTAATAATAAGTGTTAAATATTTTTCTCTCATTGATTTCTATTGTTACTTAGAACATTTATTTTTTAGTAGGAAATAGGTCTAATATGAGTCTGTGCAGACAATTTAAGTTCGTCCCCGATTCCATCAGGTACTTTGAACGTATCGTTTTAAACTATCATAACTCATACTAGTTTTTCACGTCCATTATCAATTGACTCATAACTATAGGATTTTTAAAACAAATGCATTCAGTATAATGATGGATGTAACGTCGTTTTTCCCATAGCCTTGACCCCGAACATCCGAGTGCGCGCGATGCGGTGGCGCAGGTCTGCAACCTCGTTCACGATTCTATTTACTTGCACATCTATTTAAATTTTCATAAAAACACTCTATCTCTCTCTTTTTAATTTCTAATATATAAAAATTTGATGATTCCTTAAAAGTTTTATGCTTCCTGTATTTCATTTGACACTGGCAAAAGTATTGTTACAGGTAGATAACAATAAAAGAGTAATAATACCTACCTCCTATAGTAGTAAGAATATCTTACAGAACGGAGTTTTTGACGGGACCTTTATCTAAAAATACCTTATTGTGGCTTATGTATAGCTATATAATATATAGATATATGGTAACACGGACTTTTTTTTAGATGTACTAATAAGCAATATTTTTGTTGAACATTGTATATACGTATCACTAATGCCAGCGCACGCGGATAAAGCAGTAGTTTTCAATTTAGTCAAATGACAAAATATTCAGAAAAACGGCAAATAATTGATTTGTTTTAAAAACGCAACGATTTGACGGCAATAATTTGCAAAGCAATCCGGTTTTGAGTTACTTCCATGAACTTATATTTATTTATATTATTATTGCGGTGTTGGTTCAATAGCGTTTTACACAAAATACTTTACAAAGCCATACAAGCGTTGCAAAATGAAACAGTACTTTGATTTTTTTATCGAACAATTTAACGGAGTCGCCGCGCCATATCACTTGGGTTTGATCGTAAATACCCAAATCTATGAACGATTCCCTATTGATAATTGCAGCGTTAAAATTCGTTAAGAGGATTGGATGATAATATAATAGAAAATATTAAAATAAAGTCGACCAAACTCTAAATGGAATTTTGGACAAACTTAGCCATAACGGAATAACGGGAAAATATCAATGTAAAATATTTATACTGTTAACAAGAAACGTTGCTGTTTATCTGAAAGAGAATCATCGGCTACATGATGTGCAGTGTATCCGCAGCAACGGGAGTGGCGAAGTTCGTTGCACCGCGCCTCTTACAACTGGGTTAACTGTCACAGCACACGAAATATCGTGTTTTCATCCTATGTTAAATAGAATAATCAAGTAACAACCTTTAGAAGTTTATACCCTGTGCCAATGACTCATCTACCTCAAGTGTTTGACCACAATCCGATCTATAGCGTTTAGTGCTGGAAGAGGAAAACACGCTTAGACATTAAAGTGAGTGGTTTTCAAATCCCGAAACACAGATAGGCTGCTGTTGTAATTTTTTCAACTTACGGTACAGCACCCTATAAATGTGATATATAAAATATCAATTTAAAATAATTTATGACCATATTTAGACGCCAAATCACATCCTCGTCACCACTTGTGATAAGTGTTAGAATAAGATAAACACGTCAAGCATCAACGTAACAAGCTTAATACGTTATGACAAATTCACGTTGTTACTACATGTTTATTCATTGTACGCTCATTAGCAATACATTTAAGTCTACCCTCAGTATAGCAAAAATATTTATGATTAGTATTAACTCAAAATAGAAATATTTATTATCAAATGAATTTAAAAGAAAAAACATATGAACGAAAAAATGTTTTCAATGTCATCGAGGATGGTTTATTAATGAGAAATAAACAAAATGAATCAACAGTGGGTAAAGTAAGTATAGTTTTAATGTATATAACAGCTGTTCGTGACACGCCGAGCGACGTCCCGGACTGTCGCGTCCCGTACCGTCCCATCCTGTCCTACGAGTCATGTCATACAAGGCAACGCAGTCTGCATCACAATGGGTCCGTTCATGTAGATGTAGACCCATTGAATGATGTTCGTTAAACATCTCACTTATGTACATTTTTTCCTGTATTGATATAATGTCTTTAAGTTCTTTGGTTCAAGTTCGAGGTTATCCCATAAAATAATATACTTACAAGTTACAAGTATGGATAAATAAATAGTCTGATCATAAATATTCTTATAACTTGAAAACTTTAGAGTTTTATTTTTCCCTGGATTCAAATTTGGAACACGTTTTTATTATGTTAGAAACTTCGATCGATTCCCCGCCATTTCACGTATTTTTTTGAGGTTATTAAATTACAATATGGAATGGTGTGTTAAAGAAAACATAATTGCAGTTATTGTCTTGCACAAAGTGGGTATGGAGCCGTCGGTCATTATCAAAACACTTCAAAAGCTTGGTATCAGCCGTATGTTCGTATATGACACAATCGACAGATACACCAACATTACTTCTGTAGAAAATCATAAAATATATAGGAGGCCACGTACTTTTAGAACTACTAAGGCTGTTAATGCTGATAAGACCAGAATTCGCCGAAACAAAACATTTCAGCGCTATTTCGCTATTTCAGCGCAATATACAGGACATGCCCTAAATCAATCCCTACAATTTAAGAGAGTTGATCAATCAAAACGCTTGCTGTCCCAATACGCGGATGAAAAGCACAGAAACATCCTCTTTACAAATGAAAAAATTTTCACGATTAAAATATACTACAATATGCAAAATGACAAAATGTACGCTCATAGCTCTAAAGAAGCTTTGTAAGTGGTCGGAAAGGTGCAACGTGGTCCTCATCTTGCATCAGTCATGGTTTTGTGAAAAAAGAGTGAAGATTTCAGCCAAAGTGTATCTCAAAATACTGTCTTACATTGTATATATGTACGAATTATTGTAAAGAGATAGATTGAAAACAGCAACCTTAGATTGTCTTGCCGATTCTTCTCTAAAGGACAGTGACTTCAAAATCGGCTGTAGTCATTGAAAATTTAAACATATCATCTTAATTATTATTATTTTCATTTATTTAATACATATTTATGTAAATTCGAACATTTTATGTTGTAGGTAGCTGAAACTACTATTCATCTATTGCAGCCGGAAGTAGCAAAGAAATTTCGGATAATTATTTAAACTAGATATATTTATCGTAAATAAAGTTAAGTTATTATAAAGTATGCTTGGCACCCCTAGGCATAGCTCACAGCTCAACGGTATGGCATTTCAAAGAGAAACAACACATAATTCAAACGGCAAGAGTGTAAGACTTAATGTTAAAATTAAACCATCCGCACCAATAGCGCCATCTTCAGACGAGACGCGACGTCTCCTTGTATTGCCTTTATTCGCGTCGTTATAAGTCACTCCTTGGTTATTTATAGTCATACATATTATAACGTTGCCTTGCCCGAACGTTGGCGAGCCTGCAAAAAAATATTCTTGAACTCGATCGCAGCGCCACCTACCGGCTCCAATTGTGAATCTAAACCATCCAGGGCACTCAAACAGACACAAAAAAAATCATCATAATCGGTCCAGTCGTTTAAAAGGAGTTCAGTGTCATACGTACAGAAGAATTAAATTATATATATAAAGATAAGACGGCTCAAGAGTTTGTTTATTTGAACGCGCTAAATACGGGAAGTGAGAACAATGATATATTAACAGGTTTGCTAGTTTATTATAAAAAAGATAGAAAAACGAAACAACGGAAAATAGGAAATAAATATGTTTTAAACTAATAAAGGACCAAAGTTTGGTTCTGCTTAGTATGTTTGTAGCGTAGCGTAAAACATCCGCTCGTGTGAATAGCAACGAGAAATAAAGCACGTCACACGAACACTCTGATACGGAGTCTATTGTGTATATTGAAACGTCGCGTCGGAGAGACAGCGCCGCACACCGGACCCCGCGCCGCCATCCAGGAGACATTTACCCCGTGATTCTGCCTCCTTATGTGTTACCATTTGGTACGTTGTTACGCTGTCTCGATACATTCAAACTAAACAAAAGGACACTGGAGACGTACCGAGCCATCGTTTTTTAACAGGCTATATGCTTCATAAACTACACCTGAAAACCACAAAAAGTCTTCGCATTAGATTCGTTAAGCTATGTTGGATTTATTCGGTTTGTACTATACATTTTGTTTGAAACTTGTGTTCGAATTTCTACTATACTTCAGTGGACAAAGATGGTTATTACACAAATAAATCTATTCCTGAGTACATAAATGTAGAAGGCTCGTTATTAAACTGTCCAGGACACTATATTTAAAACCACTTTACTTTTTCTGTTTATTATTTTGTCGCCGCAGAAGCACTCGCCAGTGTCAAACGTTTTTAAGCCCAACTTCGTAGTCTTTTCTAATCTTCAAAATTGGGTCTAACAAGATGATAGCTCCCTTGTTAGAAATTGTCCTGGGACTTTTTGACTCGAAATGCATGTTTCTAATTGTACATAATAATCCAACTACATCACGCAAAATACCGTCAATATTACATAGTATAGGGTTAAATAAATAAAAAAGAACGTCCACATGACAGGTCAAGATCTCGGAAAAAAATTCAAACACTTTTCAAAGACACCATATTATAATGTATACTAATATAATAAAGCTGAAGAGCTTGTTTGTTTGTTTAAACACGCTAATCTCTGGAACTACGAATCGGATTCGAATAATTATTTTTGTATATGATAGTCAGATATTCATAAGGAATATAGTATAGGCTATATAACTTCACGCTATGACCCTAAGGAGCGGAACAGTAACTATGAACGTCAAGCAATTTGGCAAGCTGCAGGCAAGAACGGCAAGTGGAACAACGATAGGACTACAATGGCACGTTGGCGCCGGCGCACATTTTAGTGTTTGTCGAGTAAACACGGGTTAAGCCGTGGGGCACAGCTAGTCTAGTCATAAAGTGTATAATACCCAGTTTAAATATTACAATAAAATATATGTAATAAAAATTTAAATTACGACAAATCAGTTGAAACAAAAGAAAAAACATTAAAGTTAATTCGCGGACTGATTTTTTTACAGTTTGTATATCCACCCGACAAATTATTGTGCTAAAGTTCCCGATAAATAACTAAAATACCATATATTCTCAATACGATAACGATATAATAATGTTAACAACTCCCAAACACAGCCGGCATGAAAGCCTCTCGAAAATGCTAATAAGCCACGTAATAGATGCGTTCGACCGATAAATATTGCTACGATAACGTATCAAATATATTTGATAAACGAGATATGTCAATCAAAAAGATGACCGATTTTACAGATGTACAAAGAAAATACTCCAAAAATATTATTCGAACTTTTTTACACGAAACTGTTGGGTAATTAGTAGATAGTTTTAAAAGATACCGTTGCCAACGGTAAAAAAAAATACAATAAAAAAATTTAAAAATAAAAAAACGAAATTTCAAATTAAGAATAGCAAGCAGCATATCGGCCGCGGCGGAGCGTTCGAAAAGCGTTTCACGGTTGCCGCGTAATAGAATAATTATAAAATCTAAAGAGGAACTAATTGCTGAAAAAGATGCTAACACATCTCGCCGTAGAGTTGAACGAGCTCATTTTTATGATGATAATCATCTATCACACTGTTTGGAAAGTCGAAGCGAACGTGGCGTGTTTATAGCGCATTTGGGAAAGTATATCAATTTATTCGAATGCATAATTTTAAAATATCAGTTTTTTCACTTAAGTCGCCTTTCACCTCGTAATATTTAAAATGATGGCTAGCTTGCTTACTAAGCAATATTTTAATGAGCACAAGGCAACCGCTAGCGGTAAGCGCGTCGTGAAGTACAATTTTAACATTATAAACAGTTAGACCACAGATTAGACGTTCAGTTATACACATTCAATAATACTTGATACAACATTGATGACGGACTGAACTTTCTTCCGAGATGATTGTCTCGCTTGTCCGTTATAATATGAGTTACTTTTATACAGTCATCTTGAACAAAGTTTATGTTTAGGTTTTTTTTAAGTCATACGTATGGTAAAATAAGAATTGATATGATATCGTATATAAGCAAGTTTTTATATGTCTGTTTGTTGGCGCTAGGCAACAGATTTTTGACTTGAGAGTTGTAAATAAGCGTTTCTTAACGACACCACGTTAAATTGCAGTCAGTACTCATTCATAAAGCAAATATCAGTAGAAAATAATCAAATAAAATTCTAGAAAGCTATAAATGTAATATTAGAACAGTTAATAATAATAAAAAAACTGCGTGCAACACACAAAACTTCTTATTCTATTTAGATCTTATTGAGAAAACATGTTTATTTTAATGATTTAAATATTTAATGAATACTCAATATTCAAATGTAACATATATCTAGTCACTAGGCAAATGATTCAGGTGACATAATTCAAAGGTTTTTGCAGTTAAGCGTGGCTCCAGAACCACACTTCAACGAATCTGAGTAACCTGAAGATTCACTCTATAACGCAGTACATTATTATTATAGTTTTATTAGACAAATAATTAAGTGATAGATGCAAGGGTAAGTTAATGCAATTTGAATAACTCAGAACTGCAAGTGTTCAGCGTCTAGACGCGTTGGCAAGCACTTGGACTTAGCGTTGAATGATTGAGTTATAAAGCGCGGCGCTAAAGCAACGTTTATGAATCATCGTGAATAACCGAGAGCGCGTTGAACCCGACGCGCCGCGACGCACCGAGACGCGCCTTCCCGAAATTATATACGTTTCACCTTGAACATGAAATGTTTCAGCTGCATCGCAACCCCGCCCCGCCCGGTGCAGTTCCGTCACCCCACACTATCTTCACAGAACAATATCCACGACAATTAAATCATTGACTTTCTTTGTATAGATAGGAGAGTAATTATTATTTACTATAGGCAGTCCTCGAACAGCATATTAGGTTCTCGAGATATGCACCGTAAATCTCAAATACAAAACTTGAGTGTGGCAACTAGCCAGGGTAGCATAGTATAAATTGCCTTGACACCACTCTATGGTTTCATCACATGTTTTCCTTCACCGGACGCTTAGGCTCGTTGAAGAGTTCCAACTAACGTTGATCGACACATTTTTATATATGTGTAATTTGTAAAAATGTTTTTTTTTTTGAAGTGAAACTTATGTGACTTCCAAGCGTTAAACGTTAAATGTTTAACGTTTAAAGCACATTATGGTCTCTCCTCTTTGTGTGAGCCAGCGCGAGAGAGCAATACATTATCGGTCTCTCCTCTTTGTGTGAGCCAGAGCGAGAGAGTAAATGTAGGTGTGTATGTATATTGCAACTGTTTAAATAAAATAGAAAATGTCTTTTAAATGAAGTTTCACTTCTATCGTGTGTGAATCGCACACACACCTTTTTTTTTAATAAACACATTAATTTTTTTATTATGTGTCTCGAATAGAGCTGCCATTTTTTAATATTTTGTACATTCATTTGTTTCTTAGTTACATAATCCTATTTAAGCTGGACGTAAAGTGTCCGGGTAAAACTCGGTAAAAAAATCCCGTCCGGACGCTCACCGGACTCTTTTTAAACTAGGATAAATCCAGGGAACCCGCACTTATGGCAGCTCTAGTCTTGAGACACCCGAGCAGTAACTTCTATATGATGCACTCCACTGGAAAACAAACTATCAGAAGACCAAGGTCAAATGAAAAAATAAATTATAACTCGGCTGTTTGACATCCGCGGAGACGATACACGGATTCCACGAATGCTAATGAGGTGTGAGCATCTAGTTGCTCAGCGTTTAGTCACGGCTGGCGTCTAAAGATAACTTGAAGTTTGTTTAAAATAATGTTTATTTATACATCGTTAAATTATTTTTACACAACAAAGTCAGTGGCGTAGAACGCTGTACAACAAAGTCAATTGTCAGGGATTTTCATCGTATGTACTGTGGTCGAATAATACAATAGGAACAATAACCTAGCGTTTCCTGTCTTGGTTTGGATTTGGAGATGTTTTCCGAATATGATATGCCAAAAATGTATGAGCTGAAGGGGTGTCAGAGAATTTGTTTTCGATTATTTCGTGGACGTTGTGTTTGCAGGCAGACATCATAATATAACATTGTTCTGTTGAATGAAAAAACTGATTTTCCTACATTATGTTAGCGCCTTCAAGTTTTTTGTAATGAATTTGACCACAATCTCACCTGATGTGATTTCACGATGTGGCCTAAGTTGGTATACTAGCCTACAGGGACTGGTTCTCAATTGCAGCTGCCGGAACACAACCAAAGTTGCTTGGCGACAAATATTAAACTTGAAATCATATTAGGCGCAGTAGTAGTACAACTTACTATAGAGCCGAGGTCTAGGTCGATCCCGAAAAGAACTTTAGGAAAATTATAGGCTATATAACTTCACGCTTCAATTCTAAGGAGTGGAGCAGTGACCATGAACGTCAATCAATCTGGAAATCTGTAGGCAAGTACAAGAAGTGAGTATAGAACGATTCCGTTGGCAGCGAGGGCGCGGATGAGACGTCGGTGAAATAAATTTATCACGGGTGAAATCGTGGCGCACGGCTAGTTAAAAATAAATCAATTTGCAGTGGGTACTGTGTTACCATGATTCCCGGACGCGCATACCAACGAGAAATATAATATTTATTTCCATCATAATAAATAATAAAGGTATGTATTTTAAATTCATTAATAATATTTTCCGTTAAATTTATTATGAGATACATACTAAAGTACCTACCTATTTATTTCTTCTTGAGACTACGAATCGATCGACAAATTCTTATTCGAGAAGGTAACAAAAAAAGTGCACACATTTTAGTAATAAAAAGAGTTTAAAAGCTTCGTTCGGTTCACAATAAAATTTAAAATAGGTATTTTGCTCGATTCAACACGACTTGTATTTGATAAGGTTTAAAATTTAGCAAACTCATTCGTTTTTATTATTATCATTGTAGGAACAAAGACTAACAACTCCCCGTCGTTTCTCTAAAGTCATTGATCTACAAAATAAGTTACAAATTTTTATTTGTACAGTTACTCGTCTAATATAATATTTCGCCGCGAACTCGGCGCTTATCGGCGCGCGGTACTTTGGCGTTATAAGGACCACAAAATTTGTGTTTAGAAGAATTCTTGAGAATCTATTATGAATGATCAGTCGTCGGGAACATAATCTTTATTTACTCGGTAGGTACCTTTAGTTTCCTTGTACATTTTTAATTAAAATAGTTTCTATGTAAACATATTTAAATTAATTAATATACGTATATGTATACAAGGAAAATAAGGATGATTGTTTGAAGACTAATTGATTGTTGTTAGTTTATTTACAATATTGATGTACATGTTATATGTATTGTTTCCGATACAATATCTAAACATCAATATGTAAAAAACAGATTGATTACGTAGTAAAAAAATCAATATAACACACAATAATAACAACGGCAATTTATAAATAAAACATAAATATCCTATTTATATAACATCTTGAAAATAGTGATCGTAGTAAAAACGTAAAACAATCTGTACCGACGCTTAGCATTATGCATGACGCATGAGATTAGTGAAGGAAAACAAAGAGATGTTGTTACCTATTCTTATTTCTCACCAATTGACGAATGGAGTGGTCAATTCTCATTTATCGACTTCAAATATCAGTACATTTGCAATATAGCTCATCACTAAAAAACGCCATATTTGAATTTGAATCTGTTTATATTGTCCGATGTTCTAACACGGGAAGATTTAACATAGGTACATTCTACTAGAATATAAAGTAGGCACTAACTAGGCACAGGTTATGCAAGGACTTATGTGTTACTTTATTCGAGCTCATGTATCTGTAATGATGTCTAAAAGATATTTAAATTTGATATTGTTAAAAAAGAATTTGAAATTTATATAAAGATGCAGTTATTCGAATCTGCTTGATATTATCGCCACTTACGGGTTTTTCTCTTACAAAGAGTTGTGAAGTAATCGTTTACTGTTGCAGTCCAAATGCAGCGAAGTGTCGCCAGGTATTTTATCTTGTTATCTAGCACTCGGCGACTCATATAATAAATCTGGTTGCCTGAACAGGCATGAACCCGTGATATTAATTAACAACGCTACAAAGTCAAACAATAAGTTTTAAGTTCCTTGCATCACAACATTCAAAAAAGTTCAACGAACTATTATAAACTAGCTATTCGAGATATTCACAAAACTACAGAAAATAGGCAGGTAGTAGGTACCTACCTACCTCTACATATTTTTTTCGCCACACGTATTTCAAAATTAGTAAAATTCACTACACTGGAAAAAGAAGTGCTTTTGTAATGCCTAAAAATAGAGGGTATGTTAATAATAATATACCGCATGTTATTTTTGTATAAGTCAATGGTTTATTAAACCCCTTTAGATACATCACGTTCTACGGAGAAAAGCTGAAAAAACATTCAACGAAACAGAACAAAAGATGTTTATAAATAATTCATATTCATAACAAAACCGGCGCAACATAGCTAGCTATAGTTCAAGATCAAGTGAAACGACAAATATACCCATCGGCGCGGCGTGACCGAGGGTGCGAGGGTGTGCCACCCCACAGGCGATGTCTGCCTGTGCTCTATAGATAAATATGTATAGCGTGCCATCCCGACTCGGGACAATCGATTCGCGGGAGTGTAGCTCCCCTACGGCCGCCGAGGCACAGGCGCGCCCGGCCATCAACCTAACATCCAACGACGCATTCTATCAAAACCATTAAAAAACTTACCTTTTCACACTCGAGTAATCTTGCACCACCAAAGAAATGTAGTCGCGGTTATAGCGAGAGAAACACAGGTACACTGCAGAAATAAAGTTCTCACAAAAAGTACTAATTAAATCAACACTGAATGTCATTAACAAGTTTCTTATTTTTATCTAAAATAAAATACCGGTTGAGTTTGTTACCGGTGTGCTTTTATTTGCGGAAATCGTTTGAAAACGACACTACTCCCACGGCTGTTCCCGGTGGACTGAATGATGTGAAGATTGCGCACACCGTCCGCTTGAGATGACTCGAGTGAAGGTAGCCGCGGGAACCCGTTACAATTTCAGCCAACAAGATTTCGGTACGTCTATTAACAGCCAATCACGTACATACCATAGAATTGTAGATAAGCTATTATTTTACGGTATTGCGCGTGAAAGTTAAAATATGCTTACGTCTCTTTCACTGATGCTCGCTTTAAATAAATAATGTTTAATGACTAAGTAATATGTGTTAATTAAGTAATTAACATTATAAGGTTTATCAAAATATGAGCTTATAAAAAATAGTTTTAATAATGTAAATGTACTATGTATATAGTTTGTTGCTTTTGTTCATAATTAATGTAGTAAGTTTCACAAATGCGCGTAACTTTGGAAAGCCGAGATATTGTAAAACGGTATCATTGAGTACAATTTGCATACATTTAAAGATTAGAGAACAGTGTAACTGGCACAGAATAATAACTTTAACAGATAAAATTGCAATAGCTGTTTCTTAATAAATGGAATTAGCATAGAACCGACAATAATTTTGTCATTTCAATGGCATTTGGCTGATATATATCACACACGCCAGTAATATAAAAAGAAAAGTTGTTTAAAAAATACGATGGTTTATTAGCATATTAGTAAAATTTAAAAATGCCGTAACAAGAGAGAGGGGAGTTATTTAGGAGCAATACATTAGGCTGGTATTTAAAATGTACTAATTATCGTTATTTTATAGTACCTAACTAACTGCTACCTACTAACCTAACGTAACTTGTGCATATATATTTATTCCGCCTAGGTCTTGAAAAAAAAATCAGACAAGTAGCGAGTAGAATTCGCGACTTGAGGGTTCTGAACTTATTATAGTACTTACCGTAAATTATTGTAAAACCACATATACGATTTAAATGTATTTTTTTTTAAATTCATAGCTATGTTATTTGGCCAGGTTATAGGATATATTTTGTTAGATAATTATTTTTCTCATGTATGTTGTTAAGAACTCGTATATATTGAAAGTGTATACAGACAGTCATCGAAACTGTCAATCAGCTATTCCGCATGCAATTAAGCATGCTAGTGCCGGACAATTAGCATTTGCATACAAGTCGAAGAAGCGTGAACGGATTCAATGACGCCTGTCCTTTTATATACGAACAATAGTGTTGCCGTGTTGTGTCTTTTGTCTACAGTACTGTCTTACAATAATTTACTGGCAATTTTACGAATGAATAATTTGTTGAAAAGAGTTTTGCATTTATTTTGTTCTCGTTATGTAAAATGAATGCACTTGTTCGTAAATAAAGGAAAATGTAAGAACAGCGGTAACGCCCAGTTGACCCAGGTGATGAGAATTTGTTAATAGACATACCGGCTCTCAAACGCCAAACGAAATTAGCTATAATAATAGGTCTTTACCTATGAAATTGCCGTTCTGCAGTACTGGCCATTTCAAATCAAAATAATTTTTGTTTGGCTAAGAATTCTAATTACAAATTAATTTTATTTTAAAAACATGGAATTCTTTTTCCAATAGTAGTCATTTCTTTATTGATTAGTGTTATATTTTCATCGCATTTCAATCTTTTTTGTCATCATGGATACGTTAAAAATTCGAGTAATTATGGAATATGAGTACCGTCGTGGCAGTAACGCGGCACAAGCGACACGCAACATCAACGACGTTTACGGAGCTAACACTACAAGCCAACGCACCACCTGTTATTGGTTTGCTCGCTTCCGTTCTGCGAATTTCGACCTGAAAAATGAACCTCGCGGTCATCCGAAGACTTTGGTCGACAATGACGAATTAAAGGCGATTGTGGAAGCTGATGATACACAATCTACGGCTGAATTAGCAGCAGCTTTCGACGTTAGCGTCAAAACAATATTGGTCCATTTGCGTCAAATTGGCAAGGTAAAAAAGCTTGACAAATGGATGCCCCACGAACTCAATGATCGCCAGCGCGAATTACGCGTCGAGACGTGCCTTGCACTGCTCAACAGACACACAAATGAAGGAATTTTGAACCGCATTGTTACCTGCGATGAAAAATGGATTCTGTTTGATAACCGCAAGCGCTCAGCAAGTTGGTTGGATCCTGGTTCAGCACCTAAACAATGCCCTAAACGAAAACTTACCCCTAGAAAAGTGATGGTCACTGTTTGGTGGTCTAGCGCCGGTGTGATTCATCACAGCTTCTTAACAAACGGGGTGAGCATTACTGCAGATGTGTACTGTGAAGAACTGAACACAATGATGGAGAAGCTGGCACATCTCCAACCAGCATTGGTCAATCGCTCGTCTCCGCTGCTCCTGCACGACAACGCGCGACCTCATACTGCACAACAGACGGTCTCCAAGTTGCAAGAACTGGCGTTGGAAGTTCTCCGTCATCCGTCCTACTCACCAGACCTTGCGCCTACAGACTACTACTTTTTCCAGAATTTGGATAACTCCTTGGCGGGAAAAAAAGTTCAATACCCGACAGGCAGTACAAAATTCCTTTGAAGAATTTGTTGCCTCCCGTCCAGCTGATTTCTTTAAGAAGGGCATCAATAAACTGCTACTGCGCTGGCAAAGATGCATTGATTGCATGGGTGATTACTTCGATTAATACAAATAGAAAATACATGAAAAAACATCGTTTAAATTTTTTCATACAAAACGGCAATTTCATAGGTAAAGACCTAATATATATTTACCGACAAATTACAGTTAAACAGGTTTACGGTATACATACGGGGTTTGCAATCGAGTTGTGTACATTTGTCTATCTATCACTTCGTTGTCAACACTGCCTCGTTACCAATTCAGCGGGGACTATAAAATAGCAATTTAGGCAAACTTATGTCATTAGACAGTTCTTTCAAAAGCGATGAAGAAAGTAAAAAGCTCCATGCGTCATACTCCTCAAATATGACTTTAAAATGACCTCAAATTTTCAGCGAAGAGAAAATGGGTGATGCATCCAATCCAAACGTGATGCATGTCTGTTACAGCTGCTGAAACCAAAATTTAATCCCTTTTTGCTAGTAAAAGTTGCATCCTTTGGAATTGATCAGTGAAACGTTCGCGGTTGCGAGAGCATGAAGCTGGTATATTTTACACCTTTGGTATTTAGATTTCTACTTACTCTAAAGTGCCGTTAATTCTACTTAGTTACATCAAGATAAGTTGTTTAAAGCGGAAAGATTGTGGATAACGCACGTAGCTTTCTTCATAATGCGCTCAAAATGTAACATCATTTGTCAACAGCTAGAATTATAATGTAGGATAGCGTCTGCATTCAAACTTTGCTGTTATTTGATGATATGCTTAAATATAGGAACACGCCAACAATGAAGATTGGTTCTCGAGTGCATCTGTCGGAACACTCCTGTATTACATTGGTAATTTTTAACATGATTGTGGTGGGCAGGCAACCAGGCAGGGCATTTTTAGGGCAGTTTTAGGTGATGATAGCTAAGTGTAAGAGCAATTGGACACCAAGTCGATTAACGATAAAGTTTATAGGTAAGACTGAGTTTTCAAAATTTTAAATCAAATATACTTTATTCAATTTAGGCTCTGAGAAGGCACTTATGGACAATAAAACACTACCACCGGTTTGGAATTGATCCCAGTCATAAAGAAAATCCGTCAACAAACTCGGTAAGCCTTTTTTTACTGTGTACATAATGTTTACAGTTAATAATGATATTCATCAATTCCAGATATCACTATAATTCACCCTACAATAAATTTTAATAGGCAAATCTGTTTGACATGGTTTTGAATTAATGCCTGACAAAATAGTCAAATCGATAATGTACTTTTTATCCTTATTATTGGAACCTAACAATAGTGCCTAAAAATAATTATTGGTCTTACTGAGTCTAAAACATGGGATAAATTGATTAATTTTTGTTTACTTCTATATTATTAAAATTATGTCTTTTAAAAGTATCGAAACACTAACAAAAGCTATGGAGGATTTGCTACAGTAACTCAATTGAAAAAAGGCTAATTATTAATTGCTTTGCATATTAAAAATCAAACTCGGTTTATTAACATTTACGAGTTTTAAGACTATAAATTATAACTGTGCGGTACTGAGCAGATATCTTCATATGCTGTTAAGAAGTAATTAACGGTTAACAACTTCGTCTTCCGTTAAACTTGTAAAATTTTCTTACTCCCATCCAACTAATGTTGACCTTCCCTCCTCTGTCGGACGCACAGAGGTGTAACTCCGAGGGGTCGTTAAAGTGATAATCAGAGCTCTAAATAAAGTGGTGCCTGGTATTGTAGGCCGGCGAACAGGAGCGTGAAGTCGCGAGAGAACAATTTCGGTATGCGTTCGACTTAATTAGAATTGTTTTACTTAAATCTAATTATTGTGCGCTCTCGTTCAGACTGATGCGTTTATAGATATACGCGAATTATCCTCAGCTATATATTCATCTCTGAAAATTGTTTATTAGGTGTATTCCTTATTTATGTTTTAATTGCAAAATAGCTTTGTAATTGGTAATTATATATTTTCTTCGGATTGTTCTTGTATGCAAGACTTTTAGCCAACCAAATTTTTCTCATCTGAAGTGTGAGTTTTACTATGACCAGGGGCACTGACTCCGTTAATTCTTAAGGGATTCAACACTTAGGAAAGTTAAATAGTGACTGAGGAGCACCCATGATCATAGACATGAAAACCAATCAACATTCGTCTTCGGGCGACATCTCTAAAACTTCACTAAATTATAAGACTAATAAATGTTTTTTAGGTAATAGTGTTAGGTTTTATAATAAGATTCCGAAGCACATTACTGATTTGCTAGACAATGAGTTTAAGAACTATGTCAAGCCGGTTTTACTGTCAAATGGTTATTATAGGGTGAAGCATTATGTGAATGATAGTGATGTCTGGAAGTGACTCCCTCTCTGTGCATTCTTTAAATTATTAATATGATTATTAACTGTAAATATTATTTGTACAGTTGAAAAAAGAACTAACCCCGATCTAGTTTCTTCCCGGTTCTTCTCGATGACTGGGATGTTTTCCGAACCGATAGTAGTGTTTGACGTTCATAAGTGCCTTCTTTGAGCCTAAGTTACATAAAGTATTTTTTGAGTTTGACATTGATATACTCAAGGGTCAAAGATAGTATAGGACTAACTAATCTATATATAATAAAATTAAAGTGCCTGTTTGTAATGTCATAACAACAGCGTTTTACTAAATGCATATGAAAGTATTCATGGTACATATAAAACCTATTTTTATTTTTCTTTGTCTTTTCCGGGTAATCTCCAAAACGGTAGGACCGATTTTGACGGGACTTGCACAGGCAGATATCTGATGTTATAAGGAATAACTTAGGCTACTTTTATTTTAGAAAAATAATTATGGTTCCGCACATCAAATAACAAAGCTTTTTAGTAGTCCACCCGAGCGGAGCCGCGAGAACAGCTAACACATAATAAAATAATAATAATAAAATAATAATAATATAGAATTTGTTTGATCATAAATTTTATAAAATGTAATATCTTCCTATTCTATTATCTATATTTTCGCTTATAACATGAGTTTTATTCGACGGATTTAGATACGATTTATACATTAAAGTTGGTATGAATTTAAAGGTAATGAAAGGTATTTCCTCTCGCTATATGCCATTTGTTTAAAAAAAATATGAGCATAAGCACCCACGAGGTTTTCTAAAAGCTGACGCTTCTGATCATGGCATAATAGACCCTGCGAATCGGTCAAACATAGTCAACCTTATATCGAGTGTGCAACAAACAAACTAAACAAGCCGTAACCAAAATAAACAAATAATCAGTTCTTTACTTATATCGACCTGGCAGCAACAACTGACTAAATTAAACACAGTACTATCATATGAAAAACCATAGTATTGAGATTTAACTATTTTTTTTATATTTTTAAACATTTCATGTTGTTTTTCAACAGCTACAATTGTCTGTGTACCTCTCTACCTTTCAGAGCGCTGCTAGTTGGATGTTTGAAAGATGACATAATCTAAGACCACATTACATAAAGTATCTATACATTTCAAAACCGATCTAATGCTATTTATATATTTAACGGAAATGTATGTAGAAACTGAAATTATCACGATAGAAAACTAAAAACTTACCTAAACTTGTATTCACAAAAAGAAATAGCCGAATTTAATATAATGCATTTAAAAAAAAATGTGGTGTATAAAATTTTCATAACTTCGATTAAGAATAAAGTAATAGATCTGATTTAACCATAATAATACATGTATACTACAATACAAATGAGAAGCGGTAAGCATCGGCATCGCTGAACACGTTTGGAATTCAGCGCAACGAGACGTGACGGTCGCGTGCGTCCGCGCATCTTCTACGAATATTAACATAATTAATGAAAGCAGTTGCAAGATACGCCGTGATACAAGATTCGTACAGTAAGCTTACAATTTACAGATTAATCATCGAATAATTCACATAGCAAAGTTAACTAATTGTTTCGCTGATAGCAAAATACGTTTATTGAATATTGCAAAGGTTTTCACTTTCCATAAATCTATTTAATTTTGTGTTGTGGAATATAAGCCTAACAGAGATCGTTAATGTGGATTATTTACTTTTCAAAATTCATGGATAATTTATAGTCTATGTAGAACGATAAAATAAGTGTTTAACCAGTAAAACTTATTTTGTCAGAAAATGTAGGAATTAAATCTTATATTACTCGAAAAATATGGACACCTTATTTAATATGTGTTTAAATAATCTGAGGGTTTACTATTGATTATGTGTCTGATGACATATTATCTTCTAGTTGAATATGGTAACAAGGTAGAGGCGAGCACTAAAAGTTTATTTACACGTTTATGGTTATGTTCATTAAAGGTTAGCAAGTCTCTCAGAGCTGTAACAAGCATCAATTAACTAGTCCCCTAAAGACGTATTTCGCAACAGCACAACGACAGCAGAAATGGCTAAATATCATTTTCTAAATAGTAAATTTAAATATATAATGTTTGCTACATTATAGCTGGTCTGAATTTGCAATTTTGAAGCCGTTCTTTTTCTATTTCTGCTATCGCCTTGCTCTTACTAATTGGGGAAAAGTTTTATCTCAAATGTAAGCATATACCTTATGAAGCATTTCTGCTGAAATATCTTTCAAATACCTCAGAAACACTAACGACCTGAAAGTAATATTTCACGGCGCAAATATGTCGCTCTTTTGTTAAATTTATTGGTTAAATCTTTCTTCTGAAGATTGCTGTTAATTTGTTTGGTACTCAACACGCAAAACTGAACTAATTGGGTATGTAACGAGCATTTTAGGTAATGATACGTTTTGTACTCTTTTGTTAGCAATCAAGAAACAATGATTTATTAATAAACCGTTTACTGTAAATCCACCAACTATCTTCGATTTATATATTTTTTAGTTTTTTAATAATTTTTTTTATTATACTTTTATATCCGTTAATGTAGATTATTATAATAAAGAGATAGGTTTAAAAACAGCAGTCTTAGAGTTTCTTGCCGATTCTTCTCTAAAGGACAGTGCCTTCCGAATCTGCTGTAGAGTCATTGAAAATATTGAATATAAACATATGAATTATTATTACTTTAAATTATTGAAGAAATCCATTTATACATTTATTTATTTATAAAATTTATTGAAATTCAAATGTTGTTGACTTTTCGGATAATTATCCTGAATACATGAGTCGTACAGAATCAATTCTGGCTATCTCATATCATATATCTATATATCAAATATATCACAATTTACTGTCTAGAAAATGAGAAAACTAATAAGTAAGTTTAGGAGTAACTAAAGTAAAACTGCAATAAATTTACCAGTTTCTTTTAGCGTTATTTTTTTTTTCATTTTATGTATTTCTTTGATGTTTATTGCAGTACCCATTAACTGGAACTGTTGGGTAGACATCCATGGTTGTTTTCACGACAAACTTATTGAAGTTTATAATTTAATAATGTAATAACATTCACACACGTAAAATACATTAAAACTTATTTGGCGCCATCATATCGCTTGACCAAATTCATGGCTGTGATTGGTCGAGCGAGCGTTATGATTCTAAACACATGAAATATTGTCGCCTTTGGATCAAAACTGCATTTTTACACTGAACTAGCTGCGCCCGCGGCTCCGCTCGCGTGGACTACTAAAAAAGGTTTTTTGCGAAAAACTAATTATTTTTGTAAAATAAAAGTCTAAGTTATGCCTTATAACTTCAGCTATCTGCCAGTGAAAGTCTCGTCAAAAACGATCCAACTGTTTTAGAGATTACCCGGATCAAGCAGATAGACAAAATTTAAAAACTGGTTTTTTGCTATAGGTATCGTGTAAACTTCAAATGCATTTAGTAAAAATATATTAGTTTGACATTACAAATAGACACTTCAATTATATTACATGTATATAGATTTGTTAAGAAAGTAGCCGTATTTGATACTGATGTGTCAAGAAAAAACGGTTTATTTCAAAATTTTATAGTTGTATCCATCTTTAACGCATAACACCAAAAAAGTGAGATTGCCACCTTTGATTCTATACAACTCATATAGTAAAATAACACAAATTTGCAAAAATACTAAAATACGAGTATTATTGAATTTCCTGTTAACCTACCTACATACCTACCTACCCAAGTCTCCCTAGAACTTTCTAGGGCATTTTTGTGGCATCTCAGAATTCATGATCTATGTTATTATTTCCAATTCACTTCACTTGTGCAAAATTACCATACTTTATTATGCGAAATGCCACCTGTATTACACAATATAGGGACAAATAATAAAAATGTATGAATAAAAAACTAAAACGATACAACTAAAATCTACAATTAAAACTTCGCGCCTTAAAGTTATTACAGATTATAAATCATACTAATCTATATCTTCTTTTTCTTCTTGTTTTGGCGCTGCAAAAAGCACTTGCCTGTGTCAATGTGTTTGTCTTCGTAGTATTGTTTATTTACAAAGTTGGTCCAATAAGATGGTGGCTTTCTTGTTAGAACTATCTAGGGAGTTTTTGTGACATCTCAAAATGCATGTTTACAGTTAATATTTATAATCCACTTCATAAATACACAATAACCAAAATATATCACGCAAAATACCAACAATATTAAATAATATAGGTTCAAATACCCTAAGTTTATTAATTAAAAATAAAAATCACAACATCTAGCATCTTAGCAGCTCAAGATCCCGCCAAAAAACCACTAATCTATGTCTCAGATATAGTAAAAATTTCAACTTTCCATATATAAAAAATGTAGGATTCTTACCTCCTCGTTTACTTGTTATATGATTTCAAAACTAAGCTACGTAATTTTAATTAGATACATGCATTTAATAATTACAGTATTTGTAATTGTTTCCCAACACGTCGAGCAATGCTTGGTTACCGGTGATTATTCTTTGGTAACAATATACCACCTCGTATTATTAAACAGCGCAAATACTGTGATTAAAGCAAAAAACATTGTATTATTCCATCGCCATGCGTTGCTATATCTAATTAAGGTAAATCATTATTCATGAACGCGATAGCTAGATTGTAAAATCGGTACCGTTTAATAAATTACCGTTTATTACAGTGCATAGATATTGATTTAGTTATTTCTAAAATAATAACAGACTCGTAGAAGGAACAACTAAAAGAATGGGATATTTCTTACTCTTTCTCTACGAATAGAAAAAATACAAAAACTAAGAAGAACAAGAAAGAAAGGGCTATAGTTTTCCATTTCTATCACTGTAACCGCAGTTTTGATGCTAAAAGCGCCACAGTTTTCAAAATATTCAAGATTCAAAGTATTTTGGAGTGTTTATTTTTTAAACAAGAATAAAATAAAGTAACATAATTTTGTATATGTATTTGACATTCAGTGATTTCTGTGTACGTGCAATGGTAAACATGGAAACTCAGTAAAATGATAAGACTGTTCTATCTCACACCCGGTTACACGATGTCTGTCTAGTTCCTTTTCTATCTACAAATAGACTAGAATATAAATAATATGATTTAATTATAGCTAACGGTAAATATAAATGATAAATTTATCGTTTAGAATATTCTTCTAGAAACGTGAGAGGGCATCGCTGAGCGGAACGGGATCCTAATTAAACTATACAGAGCGGAACGTGCGCGCGAGTGTGGCTTATGATTTTCTCGATTCGAAATGAACCAGTAATTTTGTTAGTTTAGAATATAAAGTTATAAAAAACGGTATATTTTTAAATTATAATGGTCTCTAGTATTCATTACAGTGATTTATAGGTACCAAGTAATATACCGAGTATAATTACTCTAATTACAAATTACAAATAGTGAGTGGTACATACGTGACAGGAAAGTTACTTTATGTTATGACAATTTCAACAAAATCCAGTGAAATACATAATAAGTAATTAATTAATTAATATACTCTTAAGATGTGATTAATAAAACAACAAACACACGCGTTGGAAAATTAATTTAATAAATATTCATACCTTACGTACTTTCTAAATTTTAATATTATTACTAAATTAAGCAACTTTCTAAGATTATATTTACCTATTAAATGCAATACCTAACATTATTAAATACATTATAGCATAGTTTCTCAGAAAGCTGGATAATTCAAATTAATAACATTTTATTAATAATTGTTTAATTCCAATAATTTCTAAAAGGAAAATATACCTAAATAATATTTATGCTGCACATATATTTCAAATTAATATTATTGTTGTCTTTATAATAGCATGTGACGGCACTGTGCCTGATGGTAAGCAAAGTATAATCTAAAAACAAAGATGACTACTGACAAATCGGCAATCCTTAGGTAGTCATCGCTGTCATGCCCGCCTGCAAGCCTCTCGGCCTGTGCTCTCGGCAGTTGGATATACACCATACCTTATTCATTATACGAAGACTTGCATGACATATCCACAGAACGTAAATTATTATGTCGTGCAAATTATGACATAACCTAAATAAATGCATTTCGACTATCAACTCTCATTTAAAAAAAATGTTAATACTGATAAACTTTATAAAAACATTTTGCAGGATAAAATCTTAAATAACTTCCTCTATACAAAGAATTTTGTTAATTTTTAAATTAATTTTGTCGTTACTTTCTATGTTACTTAAAACTAGAGTGGACCAAAATAATAAAACCAAGGAATTGAAAATTAATTGTATTAATCGTTCGAATCGAAAAATCTAATTGATTGAACGATCAAATTTACTTTATTGATTTGAAGCAATGATGGCTCAGTAGTAGCGTGTACGACTTCGTGTCGATTGACGTGAGTTCGAATCCCTGCAATGAGCCTGATCTTTCGGTGAAAGAAAACGTCGTGCGCTCTATGGCCACAGGTGCGAGAAGAGCACCATGGGGTTTTAGTCGGTAAGAGTCCGGAAGGGTATCTAATGCAGAATTTCTCGACGTAAAAAAAGGTACTTAGTTGATACTTTTCCTTCTATTTTATAAACTTCGATTATTTTACTACTTACTGTAGGTATACTTTTGGAAGTGGAAAGAGAATGTGGAGTCACTTTATAATATCCCTAGAAATTTCTAGTATGTTAACTAATACTTGCTTACAACGTCACTTGATTACACTGAATATATCTGCATAATTCGATCATTAAGAAGAAGATATGAGAATATAGGAATAACTTTAAATTGAACTTTTGTGACTAAATAAGTAAAATATTTACTGACAGATGCATAAATCGTCTCTTGGTGAATCAAGGGTCAAGAAAAAGAATATATTGCCACTTGCCGGAGAGACTTTTTGTTTTTTTCCACTATCTCCTACCTACTCTGTGTTTCATTATGCTATTTTGAAATGAAAAACTTTCTTTAAAATTAATTTATTTTTATTTAATTCCAACGTGTTTATTTCAATCAAAAGTATGCATAAAAACGTGTAATTTATGCGAAATCTTTCAAGCTAGCTGTGCATGTTTTGAAACATTTAAATAATTGTAACCTAAATGCCATTTGTTTTTTAACATATTGTTTGGTTCAATCGTTATGTTTAATAATATTGGATTCGTACGTCAATAAGAAAATGGGAACTGTTCTTATTTATAATCTGTGCTCTGTATATGACACATTGCTGTGGTCAAAACTGACAGCTGACATTTCTACAGTGTTGCAAGCACGTACCATTTGGTGCAATTTTTCAAACACTTTGGGTACAAGTGAATTTTTATCGGATTTTAAAACTGGTGGATCACAGATCATTAGAAGAGAATAAAGACATTTTGTGACTATAATAAAAGCAACATTTTATGGATAATTGACGAAGTAAAAAGTAACGATCAGAAAGGACGAAAATGTACATTTTGGGTATATTCATACCAGATATGGAATAGCGTTATTTTTAACTTCGCGATCATTTACACTAAACATATGTTGACATTTGAGAACATATTTCAAATCTTTTATTTTTATTGTCGGCAACACTAAATTCTTAGAGTACGGGTCTGTGTCAATAATCGATTTCTACACTCTATGACTCTAGTACGTCTGTGGATTTCTATTTTCTAGGTTATCCTATTCGGCAATAAATAATGCAATCAAAATAAATATTCATAAACTGTAACGAAAATAGTTTGATAATTTATAGTAATTGTGTTAAGAATGGCATTCCTTCCATTAAGGCTTAATTTTTTCTGTAGGATGATACAGAATCCTACGTTTATCACCTTACTAAAAAGACCACTGGTTTACAAAAGTAGTATATCTTTGGAGACATTGTATCCTAGTAGTTCTTTAAAACTCACTACACCAGCATTCGTAAGTGATCATCGAAAATTGTTTTCTTAAATAACGAGTAATATAATTTTTAATTGGACAGATTTCATAAAAAAAATAATCTATTTTTTTATTGTAGAATCCAGATTCTAATGAAAAGTTTTCCGGTTTCATACCGATCGAGAAGCTAGATATTACTTATAGCGCCAGCTCAGGCCCAGGAGGACAGAACGTTAATAAAGTAAGCCATAAATTTCTTAAATTCAATATTACTTTTCGATTGTCAGGTATTCACAGTCAGATGTATTGTAGCGATGACCAACTTAAATACCTTTTTATACTTCCACTGATAAAATATTTATATAAACACACATTTAAAACTGTGTGACTATTAAACAATATTTGGAATTCAAATATGTATGACAATTTCATGGACCACAATAGTTTGGCAAGAAATTTGCAATATGCAAAGGTGTATACATAAGATTTGACAGATAGACCTCCTTCTTATTATTCTTATACCACATAAGTAGGGTAACTCCCTCCTAATAATTGTCATATCAGTATACACACCATTTATACATACATCATTTCTCACACAATTCATCCATACCTTCTTAGGTTTACCTCTTCTGTTTCTCCTTCTTCACTCTTCTTTTATCAGTTTTTTACATTGCCCAACACTCGGATCCATATATTCATAAACAATAGATATCTAATAAACATAAAAAAAATATATATTTTTAAGTAGTGTGTACATAAACTAGCACAAATCTTGGATTCTCATCAATGCAAACACTATCAAACTTGTTACAATTAATTTGTACAATAAAGTTTAAAATATGTTAAATGATACTCTGTGGTAGTGTACCTAATAATTTCCAATTGTTATACAAAAACACAGCTGCTTTTTAAATGAATTACATCTTTCAGGTACACACAAAAGTAGATCTTAGGTTTAAACTCAATGAAGCTGACTGGATACATCCTGATATCAGAGAGAGAATGCTGGAACTGGTAAGAAATATTATAAAAATCCACCATTTAGTTTAATTTAGTTGTTACTGTTCAATTTTATTTAGAGCTGAGCTTTTTTTTACCGCAATGGTGGCAAAGTATTCTATGGTTCAACTGATAGTAAGCAGTCACCACAGCCTATGGACAATTGCCACCACCACCAATACCAGAAACATCACATGCACATACCCAAACCTTTAAAATTAACTCCCTATTGAAGAACTTTATACTGTAATCAATATAAAAATTACGGGATTTGAAAAATCTGGAACACTACACACACTAGTGTGGAACACTGCTGATTTACAGTATTTGTAGAAATCTTGTGGTAATGATTTTGCCACAGATGTATTTCCATTTATCCACTAAAATTCTTGAATATTATTTATAGCATGGTAAGAAGCTATCCAAGGAAGGATATTTAATCATCAGGTCAGATCTGACACGCTCCCAACAGCTCAACCTTGCTGACTGTCTGCTGAAATTAAGGAATATTATTAGAAATGCAGCTACCATTAACAAGCAACCCTCACCTGAGACACAGGAAAGAATAAGGCAAAGGTTAGTAATAATACCAGCTTATGAATGATAATAATAGATTTCATGAACACACCACCAATCTATAATGAATTTTCAGTTTCAAACAGAGAAATCTATACTTCTTTACTTCACACATTGGCAAAACGATAACGCAAGTGTGTGAGTTTCCTTGTAATGGTTTATTTTTTAATTTTAAACCAATGATAACTCAGATTGACGTGTTTGGACACTATAGTATATTATGTGGTAATTCCTAATTTATTCTCTATTTCTAAAATTAATTTTTTATTGTTATAGGTTTGACATAGTGGCCAAAATCTTACCTGATGTTAAGTGATGATGTGGCCCAAGATGATAACACACTAAACCTAGTAGAAGACTGGCTCTCAAGTGCAGCTGGCAGAATACACCTATTTGTGCTTGGTGACAGATTTTCAACTTGAGGGTGTTAGCTAGCCAGGCGAGCCTAGGAAAAGCCCTACCACCATGCAAACATATAACATAGATTCAAACTGTCAGTTAATGACAAAAATGTGGCTTTTGGGTATTATCTAGTATGCGCGTGACTAGGTACAACCCTCAAATTAAAAGTTCTTGCAAAGTATAATTGTGAGATACGACAGCAACACCCGAGAGCTATTCTCTTTTTCTTTTACTCGCTAAGTCTACTGGATATACATCCTTTAAGCCTAACTTTGTACTATTTTTGTATTCTTCATACATTTCTCTAAAAAAGTAGTAGCTCCCTTGTTAGAACTGTTAATGGTTAAGATAGTGTTTGTGCAACTCAAATGCCTGTTTCTAATTATTATTTATAAGCCACGTTGCTTGCACTTAACCAAATTATATTACGCTAAATAGCATTCTGTTCCCAAATTATAGTTTTTGTTTTAGGGATGATTTAAATAATTTATTTATATATTTTTAATGATAAGAGCTCTCCCCATTCTTGCAGGGTGTGGGTAAGTTGGGTGCAATATTATAACTACTTACACTTAAGATAGCATGTAAGTTTAGCAATGAAAATTTATTATACCATAAAGAAAAAGAGAAGATACTTAATTAATTTGTAAATCTATATTGAAGCTGCAAGTAAACTGTATTGAATATTTTACCAGCCAATTTCAAACTCTTTCTTATACATTAAAAAGGGTGTGGACCAAGAGTCTGTAGAAAGTGCTGTAGTTAAAAAAAACGAGTGCTAGCTGATTTGATTGCATACAATTTGATACAACGCAAATACTGCAACGGTATGTGTAAAACATAGGTGGAAAATTGTTCCTATTTCTATTATTTAAGACATTATCAACTGAGTTTCAAATATTTGTAGAGAAAGTAATGGTGCAGCGAGGTATGTATAATACTACAACCTGCCTGTCTCTCTAAATTCTTGTTTATAATAGTAACTAGCTGTGCTCGCGCGCCCCAAATGCGTTTTTTTTCAAATTGATTCGCCAATTATAGTCACTGCTTATTTCGTATGATACTTTATCTTACAAAATATATCCTATAACTTGGCCAAATAACATATCTATGAATTAAAATAAAAAGCATATAAAACGGATATGTAGTTTTCGCGTGAAAAGAACATAAACGGACAGACAGACAGAGAGACGTTGAGTTTTATAATATGTATAGAAGATAATAATAATACCAGCCGAATGTGGCACTTTTGCTTAATACCACAACTGTCCACACGTATTAGCGATTTCAAACGCCAAAAAACAACAGGTTTATATTTTTGTCACATAGGTACCGTGGTACTACATAAACATTTCTCAGGCATTTTGGTTTCCTTACAATGCTTTTCTTCACCGTCACCAGTTAGTGTTACCAATTTAAGTTAGTAAATGTACATGCCGGGACTCGAACCTGCGGACATCAAATCGTTATTCCGCGGGTTTAAGCTTCCGGACTACCACGACTCTTCTTGTTTATAGTGCAATAAATAATGTTTGTTTCAGACATTTGAAGGCTGCTCGGTTACGCGTTGCTGTGAAGCGCGAGGAATCCGCGAAGCGTGCGCTGCGGCAACCACCCACTGTTGTCGATTTATGATTTTTCTATTAAATTGGGCATAGCTTAGGACAGCGCACACTGAAACGGTACACGCACTGCAGAGCGCTTGTCGTGGGTGTGTGAGCTCCTTGAGGAATATAGTTGTTTTGATAAAACATGTAAATAATAAAATTATTATTGTCTTTACAAATGCTCTTTCTTAATGATTTCATGATGATCAATAAATTCAAAGTGTCAGTATAATTGTAAATAACGTAACTAAAAATTAAGGTTTCGTTGAAATGTAGTAAAATCGGCCATGATATAACCTATCTGATATAAAAGCGCCTGTTAGAAAAATTATAGCAATTGCGTTTTTGAGCGTGTAAATGGAAGTAATCAAGTAGGCATTAACACGAATTTCTGATAAAAGTTAATTATTTCGAAAAATTTGTCTTACATTTTATTATTTCAACAACAAATTTATATCGGGTGATTATTTTACGAGGCGTAAACTTTCCATTAGTGAGTAGTGTAGTGATTTGGATTGATTATTAAAATAAAAAAATATACTTATTATAGACTACCCGTGGTTACGCTCGCGTGGACTACAGAGTAGTCAGTATTATAGTGACTTCGTTTCCACCCACGGCGGTCGTCCGCCGTTTATTTTAAAGATAAAAAAGCTTATTGTTTGCGTAGACCCTGATTATTTTTCTAAAATAAAAGTAGCCTAAGTTACTCTTTATAACATTAGCTATCTGCCAGTGAAAATCCCGTCAAAATCGATCCAACCGTTTCGGTGGTTAGCCGGAACAAACATACATACAGACAGAGAGACTAGTTTATTTATATACTTTAATAAGCATTTAGGTGTTATTTTCATATAATAAACGCACACTTCAGTTTTAATTATTTATATAGACTTGTGTATGTAACAGATTTTATAAAAAAAATATATTCGGAAAGACCAATAAAATAGGGAACTTTTTACCTAGGTAAGAACGGTAATTAAATTGCTTGGTAAACCTATTCTGATGGAATATTAAAAAAGTTTACAATTGAATTTACCAGAAAATATTTACCTAATACCTATTTCTTTAAAAATTTGCCATTAATAATACTATAGCACAACTTAGCTATTAGCGACCAGTTCTGTTTAAACATAAATGTTTGCTGATTGATATGATATGCACCTGTGTATTTTAGAAAATTGTCTAATAGTGTTTAGATGTTAGTAATTGGATAAATCAAAACAACTATATTACTTTTATGCCCAATTTAATTTCTCTACTAACTATAATATTATCTACTGTCTATTATTATCTATAAAGGAATTTCATTGTTGTTGTAATTAGATAACTTTCTTTATAAATAAGCAATAAATGGCTTAAAGCAAATAAATTTATTATTAACTATGTCTGCGTTTATGATCTTGTATACTTATCACAGACTATTGAGAGGATACTACGTATAATATACTAGCTGTGCCTTACGGTTTCACCTGTGTTAAATTTATTCTACAAACATTTCACGGCTGCGGCGCGGCGCCACTAACGCGCCCGTGTAGCTCTATCGTTGTTTCACTTTTCGTACTTGCCTACAGTTGCCAGATTGTTCGACGTTCATAGTTACTGCTCCGCTACTTAGGGTCATAGTGTGAAGTTATATAGCCTATACTATTCCCCATGCACCTTGCTGTCATATACAATTTTTCGAATTCGACTTGTAGTACCAGAGATTAACACGTTTAAACAAACAAACAAATACTCTTCAGCTTTATTATATTAGTAAATATAGATTTACCTATCGACAGTGGAAAAGTTAATCCGGGAGTAGACAATTTTCGAAAAGTTGTATTAAACACATTATATGATGAGAATGAGTTAATAAATATTTATTTATTATTATACCTTTAAAAGTAATTTAAAACATTTATTAATGTAAATAAAAAATAGGCAGAATAAAATGCGACGTGACGTCATCATTCAATGAATAAAATTAAGGTTAAAGGTATTATGTGTAAAGTTGAATTTACTAGATTTTTAGTTATGAAATTTCAGCACATATAATGTTAAAGCGACTATTTAAGCAGAGTCAGTTATCACTATATAAGTGACAGTATACAGTTGAGCTGTGTATATTCATTGAACGAGGACGTCACATATACTCTATGGTGTTTCCAATCAATTAAGTCACTAACAAAAAATTCAGAGGAAATTATTAAATTAATAAACAATTACATATTGTTTCCAGCTTGCATTGTTTTAGGCTTTTTATGAATAGACCAATATTTGAAAATAAACATAGACTGTCAACGGATTGACTAACGCGTAACGTGCTTATGACGAAATTTGTCCGTTCGTCGATTATTCTATCCACCGTTGATATAAAAATGAGTGTGTGGCTTTTCTATGTGTTCGCGCATATTTCATATGATTGTGTTGAAACTGTATTGTTGGTATTAATACTAACGTGTAGGTTAATGGCATAGTAGGTACGTACTGTTAATATGCAAACAAAAACTCGCGAGTCGTTTTAAATAATGCGTGTGTTTTATATAGTTTTCGGTGTTTTGAATGTTGTTTCAGTACTAAATCAGTGGAAGAATCTAGGCTACATATCATATCGGAATCAAAAATACTTGATTCTATATAAGCCCTAAAAATCTGTTAAAGTAGGTGCAATGTGGCATCACTAATTAAAGTTGTCTATACTCTGCTATATTATAGTGTATGGTTACTTCGTTGTAAGCCATGTACGTTGTGTAGCGTTACGTGTGAGTTCATAATAAATGGTTTCTAAATAAACAAACACTATCTTTTACTGGTGTCCCACGCATAATCTAATAGGTTATGGACCCAGACAACAGGAAGTTGAGAGTAGCTTGATTCGAGTAAGTCGCGGTGCAGCAAAGGGTGGAGTCCGATGCGGCACGTGGTTCGAGTAAGGAAACAAGAGAGCAGCGATTCTTCTAGCGAAAATGCCAAGTTCGGAGAATAACAATAAGACGATCGTTCTTAATAGTCGGAATTGCAGGCGTGGCGTTTTCAAACGACAATAGCGCTTCGTTCAAAGAAGTTATTGGGAGTCGTAACAGGCACTGAAGTGAGGCCTACGGAAGCTGGTAAAGCACAAGAAGTATGGGATGATAAAGAGAATAAAGCTCAGGAGGTTATAGTTACAAGAATTGAGGAGACAGGCATGACGTATCTGATTTCATGCTCTACTAGTATTGAAATGTAGCAGAAGTTATTTATCGAGTCGTATATACGACGACTTAGATACAGCTCTTTCACAAGATTTGATGCGACTGGAGCTGTGTAGCAGTGTGATGCATGTAAGCAGAGGAAGGTCAGTAGTGCATAATGCATACATTTCAACACAGAATGCAAATATAATATATATCACCGGTTATTCTAGCAAAAAAAACGGTTTCAAACTAATTGTGTGTCGTTCGCGACTGAACGATCGAAATAAACCCTTTATCATTCTCTGTGTTAAAGTTATGTTATGTTTACGTTATTGTTAGAATCCTTTATCCTAATAAAATATGGTCACAATTGTCATACCTACTACACGTCCTATGGAACCACTTCAATCATGCGTTCTATATTAAACTAACCACTCAGTACCTAATCCCCTTAAATAAAACCGTACTTAATTTTAATTTATATTTAAATAATAAGAAAAAAATAATCGAAAAAACATTTTAAGTAATTGGTTCACATCACTAATTGTTCTCTCCCCGCGGCGAAGTCGTGCACTTTTATTGTTTGTAATAGCTGCTCTAGTACGTAGGTACACGGACTAAGATTGGGGATTGAGTAGTAATAAAAGATATCCCACAATTAATCCATACAAGACATGTGAATACCGAGGAAAATTTAAAGCATAAATTTCATGTAAACTAAGTTTGTGCAGCAGGTAGTTGAAAAATAAAAATAAGTAATGCACACGACGTAGATACACATTGTTTTAGTCTGTAATGGTCATAGCTACATTAAATTGAATCTGTTTCGTTGTCATAACAACCAAAGTGTAAACAAAACTGATATATCCCAGCTAATCTAACATTTGGTTTCGCATTGATGTGCAAAACACCTTATACTGTACTAATAGTCTAGTACTATAATGTCATACAGAGATCTTCGGAGTGAGTATCTTGTAGTTATAAATATCAAATATTTAAACATCGATGTTATGTTACATTATATCATCAATAATAACAAAAGCATAAATGTGAAAAAGGGGGCAAGTTCAGTAGAAACGACGTCCGGGGTAGTCGTTGTCAGTGATAAAAGAGCTGAGATCTAACAGGTGGCAAGTTCCATAGGTGTTCCTTTGATTATAGCTGTAAGAATGTACGTTTTTCAATTAATCTTCAAAACAATTTGTTACTTTATTTGATATGGTATTTCTAACTTGATCAAATTATTTCGAGTAAAATACCTCCGGACTAACAAAAATAAATATAGGTTTGAGAAAATAAAACAAAATAAGAACATCACTAGAAATAGGTTTACAAAAAGAATTTAGTGAAGTTAACTAAAATTTAAATTCAAATAAACATAGCTTTACTTAAAGTAAATAACTTAATAAAAATGCTATTTAATAAAGATAACTAAATAGTTACATCTATGTTAGAGAGTTATTATCGCAATAGTGGTGATATCTGGGAAACCAAACAATTGTGAAACAGATTTCAGCGAAGCCATGCGCGTATTAGGCTTCCCGCGACAGATATCCCTGGAGAGTTTCAGAACTCCTAACTGGGAGTTAGTGGAGGAGTGCCTGAGATGGCTGGCCGCGCGACTGGAGCCGGACGTCACGCTACCCGGTGGTCGAGGTTCGGTGGAAGAACGAGTCGCGTTGGTGACGCATGCCATTACGCTTTTTGTAAGTCTTAGTTCAGGTCATCAAGGCTTTTTTCATTTGTAGCTATTTTTTTATAGTAGCTCGACAAGTTGACGGCACTGTCCCTGATATTAATCATAGTACTATTTAAACGACACGGTGACCACTGATAGATCAGCAATCCAACGGCAATCGCCGCTGTTATACCGGCCTTCATAAATGTCTATTGACATTACGCTTGAAAGACCGGATTTCGTAAGAAGGAAGGAATGGCTGGAGATGGTTTCACAGTTTCCCGGTACAGCAAATTAAGATAAGACATAAAGAACTTTTTAGTTCGTGCCAAGATGGACGTAGTAAATCTGTGGTTCAGAAGCCCGACGCGGATGGTTCTGTTGTGAAAAGTAGAGGACGGAATCGGATTGAGCAGGTCTTCAAACCACTCACCATGATAAAGACGGTAAACCACGCTCAACGAGGCAATGTTCCTGCGCAGCTGAAGCAGGTTGTTGTATGTGGTAACGTTTGCACCATGAACAGTGCGGACAGCCCGTCTCTGTAACGTGTCCAGATCATTTAGGAGGTAATTATCTGTATGTAGTTTACTTTAGGCTGAACTATAACAAAGTTCATAGATAGATTATTTCCCCTGAGGGTAAAATTAGAACGCATCAAGCCAGATCGCTAGATAAGATCTCACCAGATTCCTTTAAAAATATTTAATTTCAGCATTCGCGCGCAAACCTTAAACTTAATGGTAAGAAGATATACGGAGCCGATGGGTGGGCTGTGCGGGAACTCATGAAGGTTGCTAATTTCTTGCGAACTGCTCTTGAGACACCACCCCCGGAGGATCAGCAGGCTGATGGCAGTTCTTTGAATTACGACGTTAGCAATCGTGTAAGTTGATATTTCAATAAAATCTTAGCCTGTGCGTTATGAATTATCAATTTCAGTTTAGAAAGTGAAGATTTCTTTAAAGTCATTCATAAATTACGTAAAAAATAATAATTCTGTAAAGCAAAGAAAAAAAATTGAAACCTCCCAGTAAACAGTTAGGCCGGCATGATAGCGGCGACCGCCGATGGATTTCGATCTCTTGGTGGTCGTCGTTGTGTTTGGATTGTAGTGTGCTTACCATCAGGTACAGTACAGTCAATGTGCCGAGCTATTATAAAAAAAAAACACATGACCTATATTTGACATCATATGTATAAAATTCCTATAAAATCCCTGCAATGAGCCTGATCCTGATTCCTGGTGAAGGAAAACATCGTGAGGAAATCATAGCATGGTGGTAGGGCTTTTCTAATGCCCGCCTGGCTAGCTACCACCCTCAAGTTGAAAATCTGTCGCCAAGCACCAATAGGTGTGTTCCGGCAGCTGCACTTGAGAGCCAGTCTTCCACTAGGTTTAGCGTGTTATCATCTTTGGCCACATCGTCACTTAACATCAGGTGAGATTGTGGTCACTACGCAAAACCTATATAGATAAAACATAAAATAAAATAAAAAATGTATATATGACGCATATGTTGTAAATGTGATGTAAAACTAACGTAAAGTGTTCACTGGACTATAATAAAAAGAGGAAAAGTTGTAATCCATTTAGTTTTGAATAGTAGAACTAAAATATTAAGTTGTAACAGAATGATTAGCTACACACAAACAATAATTTACATTTTAGTTAGGTGAAATCAAGCAAGCGCGAGCCCTTGCAATGGATATCACAGCTCAAGGAGCTTTTCTCTACGAGTTACTTGCGAAGGAGCCCAACAATAAGGTATGAAAAGAAAAAGAAGTCTAAAAAAATTATTCCCTAAAACTTGAAAGTTACGGAAGTGTTGTGTTAGGAGCAACGAGAGCAAGCACTTTCTCGGCCTCTGGATATGTCTGCGATGGAAGCTTGTCTCCGACGCGCGCTGGACTCTGTGTCGGCGAAGGTTGCCGCAGGGAGGGAACAAATAGAAAACGTTGCTGCCAATGAGGCTGCGCTAGACGCTAAGTTGGAACGGCGAAGGGCGGAACTTCAAAGAGCTGAGAAACGCCTGCACACCGTGCAGAAGATCAAGTAAGAGTTAATTAAAACATATTTACTATTTCAATTACAATATATATATAAAACATGAAATAGATTATATCTTTAAACTAAAACGGTGAGACCATTTTATACCCAGATATTTCAGTAATATCTTCTGAGGTCAACTTTTGTCCAGATCTTTTGCTCCTACCGAGAGGATTCATTTATTATGCAAACCCATGTTTGAACCACCAAATGGCACACTTTTTTGTTGGATATTCAAAAATTTGTGAAGTTCTAACCAAGTAGATCCGAAAATTTAAATTGCATTTAATGGAAATAAATCCTGAACCAAATATGATATGATGATGATAAAACAAAGAAACATAATTTTAAAGCACTGCCTTCCTAGATTATGAATGAAAAAGAGGCAATGAATATTTCTTCGTGATTGTACATTTGAGAGAAGTGTTCTTTTCAAAGGCCAGCTTACCAGGGAGAATTGACTGCCCTAGAGAATGAGATTGAGCAACTGTGGGACCAATATGTTCTGCGTTATCGGTGCGTCGAAGCTTTAAAACATCAGCTCAGCGTGCTGGAAAGTGTTCAAACGGAGGTAATGAACCATAAAAATGAACTGGTTTATCCTAAGTCTTCATACATTTAAATGAATGAATATATTACTATTAATTTGGCAAAAGTTAAGCAAAATATTACATTATAAGCAAATAGTTTGCTATAAAACATTATCGTTGGATCTAGGAAGTATTGCCGACATGGTTTATGCAAAATATTGAAATGTTAATTTTGAATGAGTAAATATTTTCATGTAAAAAAAAACTGATTAATAAAAGGATTTACAGATCTTTACAATTCCTTTTTAACGTTTCGCAGAGCTATTATTCACATAAAATGTATTAATTTTGAGTGATCGACCAGTTACCTCTTATTGTTTATTTGCATAAAAACGTATCCAGGCGGCAGAAGAACAGCAGGCGGCTATCATGCAGCTAATACATAAGTATGAAGCTGAAGATGTTCTCGGGAAACTTACTGACTCTGGTGAGGATCTGGTTAATCATTTATTTTAACAAAATTTGTTGAGTTTGCTGTGATCCATTGTTACATGTCTTTCAGAACACTGTATTAAATATTTCCAAACCTTGTCTCAGCTGAAACTGAAAGTTGGTCCTTTTTTAGGGTTCCGAAGTGAAAAGAAACCCTTATAGTTTCGGTATATCCGTCTGTCTGTCCGCGGCTTAGGTCAGACGTTCATAGCACTAGAAAGCTGTAATCTGGTATGGTTATACATATTAATAACGACGAGAAAGCGAAATAAATATGCGAAATATTAAGTTTTAAAGTGCTAATTTTTGTTAGAGTCAAGTGTCCCCCCTCGCTGCCAGCTAAATGGTTGTTTTTGGATATTTGTAAATATTCATGGTAGTAGTATATATAATTAAGTTGAAAGGAAAATTATCAGAGTTAAGTAAGCTTTCAAGTTAAAGACTTAAAGAACCCTCTCTAAAGGATGATTCATGTTACATCAAGCCGGATGCCGCGCCGGCCGCGGCCGAGACATAGTCAAATATCTATAGTATACTTTTGTATGAAGTAATTCATACATACATAAGCATCCTTAAGTCTGCATATCGTGACGGGAATCTAAGGAACCCTACACTGCGCGTGGCCCGACACGCACTTGGCAATTTTTTTATAAACCTAAGGGTACATCGACTAAGGCTACATTTTTAGTTTACCTTAGTTCAGATTTTCCGAAATATTTTCTGTCTCCATACGTAAAAAAATTAAAGGGGAAGAAATCCACGTTACTTGTTATAAAAAGACTATTAAAACAATGTACTCAGTAGACCGAAGGCAGCTAACTCACTGACGTGCGAGGGATGGCGCACGGAGCGCACGGACGTTATGTTTAAATTTATAGTATGGTTTTTAAGTGAGAAATTAGTGAGTTAGGAATTAATTTTACAGATGAACTTTGATTTCAGATGAAATGGGTTCCAGTGAGGATGAGCATGATTTGAGTGAGGCGAAGCAGCCACGTCCAGCAACCAGGCCGAAGACTCGGCTGAGGATCAAAACGGCCGGTGAGTAGTCAACATTGACAGCATTAAATCTGTTAGGACCATGGACCTCTGTCTGGACCATGTTTTATTGTTAGAGTCACAGCGCAATCTGGTACAAACTTTGTTCATTTGCTTTTATGTAGTGGGGTGTATGGAGGTGTCGAATAATATTAAGAGCAAAGCCCCAAACCGAGGCCCGCGGACCATAAAGTGGCCGTCCAATCTATACTAATATAATAAAGCGGAAGAGTTTTTTGTTTCTTTGTTTAAACACGCTAATCTCTGGAACTACCAGTCGAATAAGAAAACTTATTTTTGTATATGATAGCCAGATTCACGTGATATCTAGAACTAGGCTACACCTCTCAGCTAGCCTTAAATATTGATTTTTGTTAAAAAAGTCGGAAGAAATCGCGCACCCGAACTGCTTTATCCGCGTGCGCTGGCGTAATGGTTAGTGATACATAAATACAATGTTCTATAAAACTATTGCTCTTTAATACATCTAAAAAAATTCGAGATACTGTATGCCTATATCTTATAAATAAGCCACAATAAGGTATTTTGTGACAAAGTTTTATTGAACATTGAAAATAAATTTATGTGCATTATTATTAGGCATTGTATATTAATTTTTAAGAACAAAATTTACTTCACCATCAAGACAATTTTATGTAGATAAACTTTGTATTATAGCATGTTATTTGGACGAATAGTTTGGGAGATAATTTAAAATTAAAATAATTCAACACTCGGCTGTGGTGTATGACTATAGGCGTAGTGGCAACGCATAACGCATAACCCTGGCCACCAGATAAAAGTCTTAAACAAAACATCAATCAGCGATTTTTTTTAAATAATACGCGGGTGAAACCGTGGGGTAGCGGGGCACTGCTAATGTATAAATATTTGAACTGCCCTCTAATAGCAATGGTGGTTGGATGCCGATGCGCTATTGGGGCCCTTCTTTATTTTTCATTATTATTCATCTATGTGTAAGTAAGGTAAGTTTTAATTTTTTTTTAATTCAAATATGTTTTATTTTATCTATGTAAGATTTCATGATTGTGATCAGTAAGCACTAACTGGCCTGCCGCGCCGGTTGACATAGAATCAAAATTATATTCCATCTCGAAAATGAAGTTGGCAGGCTTGATCTAGAGACATCTAAGCGAGCCTCATTTGCATGTGGTATGTTAGACTGGAAGAAATAGTCTAAACAATTATTGATCGTCTTAGAAGTTGCTGCCGTATTTCCCGGCAGGTGGAGGGGGTGCGGGTGGTGGGGGTAGGCGTGCGTTTGGTGCGATGCCGGGTGCTGGGGTCGCGGGGGGATCTGGAACGAGGGATTCCCTCGATGACATACGAGACGAGGACGGCTCACACTCCGACTCTGATGAACTTTCTGACCCACAGCTTTACGGTGAGTTATCATTGGCTAGCTACATCGTTTCCGTTACAATTGACACCAAATATTTTTCTATTATTTTTTTTTTGGAGGAATTACAGTTGCTAGTACACAAAAAAAATTGTTTAATTGTGATTTAAAACAACTATCGAAATTAGCAGAAGACTCTCTGGAAGAGAAAACGTCTGGCGAAATAATTATTTATTTTTACATTTATTAGCAAACCAACAACAATTTTAAAGATCGTAATTTGCAGATCGATTGTGATTCACTTACGCGAGTCGTGTTTCGTGATCAGTCGATGCGTATCCAGTTTCTATTTATGCAGGCTGGCGTTACAGCGGCGACTGCCAATAAATTGTATCTGTTACTTATGTTAGATGGTGGTGAAATAGTATCGCGCTGGTCCCGGACGAAGCCCCGCCCTGTGACGCGGACCATCGCCACTGCTGATGACGACGATGAGTTCGCTGATCTCATTCAAGGTACACTATCACATCTTTCATAAATGCTATAGGAATAGCGGACTGGCCTTACACTTATCTACAATCAATTTCAAACTGGAGTGTAGTCCCATTCGTGGCCAGTTACAGACAAGTGGTTGTCACCTGATTTTGAAGGGCAGACCACAAAGTGCGAGCCCTGGCGCTTTGTGACAGAAATATTATAACGTTGCTAAATCTGTGAAAGGTTCTTCTTTAGAAGCAGTAGGTACCGCCACATCGCTTTTTGTCTCAAATAAACAGAGCTCGCTTCCGGCTTGTGTTCCGGCTCGCATGGTCTTGTCGGTAGTTCCAACCCATTCATTAGGATTTGAAATCTATTGCCATTGGCAGGAGGTCTGCGGTCCTTTTGAGGTTGGTTATACATAACTATAAACTGAAGTGACTATTTAACATCAGGCATAGAGCATATTGCATTTTGCTACTTAAAAATACTTAAACAAATCGATAAGTAAAAAGAGATTTCATTCGTCATTTATTATGCGACCGGCTAAGGAGTGGCAGTCACTCCCGCCGTCCATCTTCCCGTTCTATATATAACTTGAGTCTGAAGGGTGAATAGGCATCTGATTATATAATTTTTATTCCTTTAAAAGCGTGTTTTTTACATGATTATCGCCTTGGTGAAGTCACCAGAGTCCGATTAGATCGAGACCGGTACACGCACTATGGTAAACATGTTATTGTTACTCACTTTTGTTCCAAGTTCTCGGAGGTCAAATAACTGGCGCATGTAAATGGAATCAAAATGAGAAATTGTTTAACTGTTTGCTCTTTTAGGTGGTGTAGGCGGCGATGATGAAAACTCCCTGGGTAGCTCTTCGGAGAGCGAGCTTCGGCTGACGAGCGCCAGGCCATCCGCCGCCCAGGGCAGAGCCTCCGCCCTCAGTGACAATGAGTTCTAAACTTTACGTCGTGTAAACATGAACTCAAGCAAGTTTATTGTGGAAAATAAAATTTGATCATTTATACTTTTTGACAAGGAAGTAAATGCAATTATTTCATCTCCCAGTACATTCTACTTGCCCCTACATGTTTGAGTTTTAAATATGCCTGTACATATTCCTTGCAATTTGTATCACCCAGTTACCTTCTGTACCAATACATATTATAAAACCCAATGTCTCTCTGTCTGCCTTTTTGTTAATGTTCTTTTCAAGCGTAAACCACTAAACCGATTTACATGGTTATTTTTTTATTTAATAGCTATGTTATCTGGCCAGATTATAGATTATATTTTATTACATGAAGTAACATACGAAATAAGCAGTGGCGATAATGGTGAATCAATTCGTACAAAAGACGCATTCCAGGCGATTAAACAGCTTACGCTGAGTAAACCATAGGAGATATATCAAATTGAAATTATAAAGACATACAAAAAGTCATGAATAACACATGTCTATTTTTTAAGGATCACCCACAATAAGCATTTTTAAGGCAGCACAAAACGCGCGTGCTCTCAACCGTCAGCATTCTGTAGTTCACGCGAGCGGAGCAAAATATTTATATTTAAAAACAGTAATAAAAATAATGTCTAGCTTTGGAATTCAACATGATTTCATTCCTATATAGATTTTAATTTGAAAAGTGGACACAACGCTACATTAATTATTCTCTTTCAACTATGAGAAAAAAATACGATATGCAAAATAACGGTCTTACCTACCGACAGTGGCGGATAAGGAGAGTGGCGGGGGAGGGATTAATTAAATCAATCCACCAGAAAACTCATTACCGCTATTTATTAGTATTCAGCTAAAGTACACGTAAGGACACAAACCACTAAAATATAGTTCTGCCCGATCGAACCAAAATCCTTGGTTCGATCCTGCGCAGATCGATAGATTCTCCGAGCACTAGTTAATATTTGAAGCATTAAATAAAACAATGTTTTATTTATATAAAAATATATATAATATAACCTTAATTACATTTAATAATAAATACACAAAAATATCCAATTAAGAACTCCATTTGAATAATATAAGCATAACTTTACAAAAATATAAGTAACATTAACATATGATTAAATGTACATTTATATTATTTACCAAACTCTTATCTACTTTTTAGGCTCTAAACGCACGGGCGTTTTAGAGCTTCAAAGAATCATTTTAAAAGATGCCGAACTTTATAAGATACTAGCTGTGCCCGCGGCTTCACTCGCGTGGACTGCTAAAAATGATTTTTATTTTTTGTGCGGTATCCTAATTATTTTACTAAAATATAAATAGCCTAAGCTATGCTTTATAACATCAGCTATGTATCAGTGAAAGTCCCGTCAAAATAGGTCCTACCGTTTCGGAGATTACCCGGAATAGACAGAAAAAAAAAATGTTTTAACAGTAAAAATGTGTTACTTTGAAATTTCAAACATTTCAATTTTGTTATTTATATGTACAGATTTACTTTTTCTATTAAACCTCAATCTAATGAGAATGCTTTTTTGGTCCTTGAGTGTGGATTATTCGTATACCTATACTTTATAAATATACCATATTAACCCTTAAATGCATAGTATGAATAAGTTTAAAAAGTGTAAACCTTTACATTTTTTACAATCCATTTTTTTATAATAGTAATAAATTATGCAAATAAGGGTTAAGTAAACACATTCCTAGAAAATCGTTTAAAGTAAATGAATTGCTTTTATTTAAATAATAGGTACATGAGAGGGAATTTTGAAATTAGGAAAAATAAAATAAAATATATATCTTAAATTAAGCACATAAGTTATTAAGTTTAATGGACTAATCTTTTATTTAATTCGTTAAATCAGTTTTTTTCCAACGTTATAGAAGTTTTATATAAATCTTAATTTTGCCGAATATATTGAAGCGTCTCGATTTGTACTTATAATTTTAGTTCCCACTGGGTCCGTTAGGGGCGCTGAAATGAGCAGATGTATGAAACGAATAGTTTGATCGTAATTAAAAACAAACAAAATACACAACTCGTATATTATAATTTAAGTATGTACCCAATAAAGTATAATTTTTATATTTTCAAAGAAATCAAACTAATAGCGATAATGTAGTGTATGTTTATTAGAATGAATTTTATGGAAAACATTACAACCATTTATATAAATATATATATTTTAAAACCCTTGACATATATTGACTTCGATATACTAACATACGGTTATACCTAATTAGGTAAATTTTATATAAATAGTATAATTATCCATACGAAAATACGTCTATTTGTCGTCACAAGAAAAGACAAGACAAGACCTTAAAATAGTATATTACAGTTGGGAGCATACAAATCTCAATCTTAGAAACGAATTGAGCAATAATTTCGAAATAACGTATATTTACAAAAACCAAATACACAATATGCTCATCGTCTTATCATTTGGCACCGTTTAGGTACATAGGACTTTGATTTCATATTTACACATGTTAACTACATTTAAATAAATTTATATTAAAAGTTATTTATTCGACAATCATCTTATGATTCCAACAAGGAGAAAGAAAAATGTTCGATGCTTTTAAATTTTCGGTACGTACGTAATATATTTTTAAATTTATTATTAGTAACTGTTTTTTTTTTGTTGGACTAGTTTTAAAATTAAGATAAAAAGTACTAAAATATATCCTAAAAATAGCGCGTACCACAGATGCTTGACGATTCAAAAAGAAATATACAACCATAGATTAAATACAATAGTATTTTAGGCAAAGAAAAGTTTCGTTAAAAGGGGCCACGTTGAGACGGTCTTAACATGAGTGTTGATGTTGATGTTTGAAACGAACTGTCAATTTTATCTCGTACATTCTGTGTGCATATTCTGTGCCCTTAATTATAGTAACTTGTTTCTTAGTAAGGGTGCACTCAGCTTGATGCAGGTGTGCGGACGAGCTCGCGCGCTTGAAGCTTCTTGAAGCTTGAAGCTTGATTTTTCTCTTAAATACAAAAAATATGCGTTTTCTAGCCCGTCTGAAGGTCTGGCGGGAAGAGGCGCGATGTTTCGGAAGTGTACATGCACCGACATGTTCGCTCTTTGGAACATGTTCGTAGTGAGGCTGCTTACGAAGTCGTCCAGGTTTTCTATCCGCAGATTGCGGGTTCGAGTTCCTCACGTAGCATGTGGAGCCCGGACTATCGTTCTGAGCGTGTAATTTAATTAGCTCTTCAAATATTCTGATAGGCAACCGAACTATGCTGGGGCACAGTGTACGTTAGACATGATTTCACGTGTTTGTGCGACCGTCGCAACGTGTATTCCCCTTTAAAGGATAACATTTATTCGAGAACATTATTTTCGAGTGATATTGTTTATTACCAGTCTATAGATTTATTTTCCGCAATTTAAATTGATCGCAAATCGAACATGAACTATAACTTAACTGGTTAATATTGGGTTAGAACATATGTGAAAATGAATTTAGAGCGGGGTGCTCTAACTTATAGCAACGGCGATCTACCACAAAATATTTAGTTAGCAAGTGATCAACTACTAACTCATGTACTACTTTTTCTTTGTATAGTGGTAACGTGTGTAGCATTTCTGCCAATGTCGCTCTTAAGGAAGAAAAACATACATGTTATGTTTTTGAATTTTGGGATCACATGCCACTGGGTTTGAAATGTATATTGGAACTTATCTGCAGTACGTCGTTTTGGATATGTGGCTTAAATATAGTAAGTGGCCGCAAAACTTTTAAGGTATTTTATATTTTTCGGTTATTTCAGCGATCGACGCTGAAAGCTCTCCCGACAGACTACTCGATCGCGTTGACTGTTAGAGCACCCCTGATTTAGAGTCTTACGTTTAAACTTATTCTCATTTATGTATATTGTATATATTATGTTAATATAAATATTAAAATCAAATTGATGGAGTTATCATATTGGACTAGACTAGGTAGTCAATAAAACACAGATTGTAAGAGTTCAGAAATATGCTAAATTAGTAATTTTAAGTTTTGTGTTTAAATGTAGCAAAAGAAAATTATGAAATAAAAAGATGTTATTATTGGTGGTGGTTAAATATTACAATTCCTATGTCTAACTTAATACGAGTTCTATATACAATAGTAAAATAAGAGTGGGTTGAATATTTAGAATTAATATTTCTTTTTACAATAATAGTTAATTAATAGTTAGTGACTTATAATAACGAGTATTCAAGTTTACAAAAATATAAATTAAGTTAAATATATTATTAAAATCTACAACTAAATAATTCGTATGAAAGGTATTTCATTACTTTATTATAAAATCAATAACTTTGAAAGTTTTCCTTAGAAGTACATTGATGTTTATGTTTGCAATCACTAACCTTTGTTGAGTGAGACTATACCTTAACACAAATTATTAAAGAACTTTTACTTGCCCATTGCAGTACTTAATAGTAAATGATATATTTCGACCCTTATGAACATATTCACTAAGAGGTGAAGAGCTAACAAGATTTTGCGTTGGCTTTGCATGTAACGGTGTTTGATAATTTCCTATAATACACGTTTATTTATGAGTTTTTTTTAGCGTTTGGTAATAAGGTCACCTGTTGTTAAATGAGAATGTAGCCCACACACTAAGCCTAGTGGGGGAAGTGGCACTCAAGTTCAGCAGCCGAAGCACACATATAGGTGCTTGGCGATAGAGTGGAGGCGACAGAGCACTTGAGGGTGATAGTTAGCCAGGCGGGCACTAGAAAATATATTACCACCATGCTATGGCTTAATAACGTTTATTTTCACGATTATTTTCCTTCACTGAAAGCTAAGGCTAATTACATGAATTCGAATTCACGTCCATCAACCCGGTGTCCGTACACGCTACCACTGTGCCATCATTGTTTTTCTTTGTCTTTCAGTATTCTTAAAACCAGGTTATAATAATATTTTGGTTTGTGCCGTTCAAAAAAAAAATCTGGTTTAAATAAAAGCAAAAAGTCAGTATTACTGTGAAAGTATTCACACTCATGGCAGTTCTCCGTGTAATTGTGTGGTGTCACTGGTAGCTGAGGTGCTGGCCAATGAGTCGTGCTGCTCGGCGACGTGCCGGCTCTCGTCGCAAACGGCTATGAACTGCTCCGCGTATTCCCTGAAATTACCAATCTGTTACATCAAAATAACTTGGATGTCAGAAGCGATGATGATTCAGTAATTTCAAATCACAAATTGTGCCTTTTTGGTAAAGAGAAACTACAGAATTTTGTAATTTTCTATAGCAAGGTTACCCAATTCTTTTCGGAGGTGCGCTATAATTTCGATTCCATGTTCAGTCTGCTTATTATTCTGTTGGCTTCATACTGAAGAATACTTATTTTCAGTCATAATATAAATGGACAGATATTTAAAATGAACATAGCATTCAGTTACCCATCCTTTAATAATAATCAAAAAAATTACCGACCGATGCCGACCACTGCTGTTAGATTGTTGGCGGAATTTAAATGCCTTAGTCGGTTATTTTATGTCTTCCTTTGCCTTCATCTTTATAATGAGAAGATAGAAAGAGAAATAGAAGAATAGACCGAACGCCACTTTCCGTACACGAAGTCTATCTTTCAGGGCTTAGCGTCCCACTATCATTACTAACAACAGTTTTCAAACTTGATTGCTAGATTACAATAACAAGTACTAAAGGAGAAATCTTCGTAAGTAAGGCACTGGATGCCTGAGATGTTTTACAGCCCTAAGCCCAGACATAATTGTTATTTTAAATTTAATTATGTGTTTTGAATAACATCGCGAGACACCTCACTCGGCGTCATGTGAATGTAGTACCTTTGTAAGAGATTGACCAGCCTGATGAAGTACGTAGGTACTTTTGCTGGTTTCTTATATAGGCTCGGCTGGATCAGAAACACAGTACACCATAGGTACTTATTAAAAACTTGTTACAGTGGCTCGCATGAGTGCTTCGCGTTTCAGGGTATCAGTGTATACCCAGCTAACTGATAGTTTGCATTACGATAGGTTCGTAGCGATGACGGCGCAACTATCGCTAGGTCCTAACTCTATTTGGAGTATATTTATGTGAAGCGCACAAAGTCATACTAAAATCTTAAGTAAAAGAAAAGAACGAACCTGTCGAGGCCAGTGTAAGTGCGTTTAAGTTCCGCGTCGGTGATGTGGTTCCTGTCCGCTCGTCGCTTGCGGTGAATGCGCTCGAGCGAGCGAGCGAGATGCGTGTGGCGCTCTCGAGGGTGCTCGTGTCTTTTGCGGTCGCCGCCTCTTGGAGACCAGCGCCGGCGCAAGCGCTGCGACAAAAATATAACAAACTCGTCTATTATTGGTATTACTATTGATATTTAACTCTGTATTTCAATATATCTAACAAGCCTTGTGGTGCAGTGGTAGTAAGTTCTACTATTGATCTCAGGTCCGATCCCCGCCCCTCACTGACTTTTGTGTGATATGCATAACTGTCTGGGTGTTAAATATGTATATATAATCTTTGACCTATAAATATTAAGTATAACCTACAGTACAAGCTATGCGTAGGTAGTTTAGATGTTTGATGTTAGATCGTGTAAATACACGATTATATCAATTACTTAATGTTTGTTAGTAGTATTAATTTATCCTTGAATTTAAGAATGCTAGACTGAATCTGTGCAAGGTTCTTCGCGGAAGTATTACCGCCACATATATTTCCGCTCCCTAATTAGATATTTCGCAAGACCAAAGCAAGGATCGTTAAACGTCGGCTTCAAAATCACAAATTCAGCTTATTTGTACATCATGGCCGGTACATAATACGAATTTTCTATTTTGATGCCGATATTTAGCTATTTCTCCTATAGCTTTTTTTCGAACTCTCTATACTGTTAGCCATAAGGGCTCTGAAGCCTCAAACGACTTTTATAGGTTCACCCGGGTTTTTTTTTTTTTTTTTTTCGAACTGACTATGCTGTTGGCCCGGGGGCCTTAACAGTTTCACCGGACTTGTTGGCGAGCGCTTAAGGCACTCAGCCGAGAAATTTTGGGCAACATGCGCAAGGGTGCCAAAGTGGCCGAACCTCGGCTTGAGCTGTTGCCGTATTTGCAACATACGCATACGCGACCTAGCTAAATTCCTACGCGAATTCGAGCTAACTAACTATACATGTATGCATGTCTCTTGCCTCCTGGGAGGGAGGAAGAGACACGCGTACATGTATTTAGTGATCTGAAAAATTTTCTAAGGCTAACTAACCACAAAAAAGAAAAAAAAAAAAAAAAGGTCCCTTACAAGACCTATGTACCTGAGTGTAGTGCATGTGTGTTCATACAGTGTAATGAATGTATGTCGGTAGCTAGTGATTGCAGTGTCACTGTATCGCGCGACCAGCTGGCTTGAGGGCTCCCTAGCGGGGGAACGGACCTAGGCTCAAGTCGCTGCAGGAGAAGGCGGTCGAGATATGTGTGCGGGAGCGAAGTTTGCCGCCCGCCCCCTGCGGAGCGAGCGGTGATTACGCGGGCGTGGGCGCAAACACGCTTGGTTATTAGATACGGGCGGGAAAATCGCGTTCGCTTCCGTGATTTTATCATCGGGGTCAGATAAAATGTCGCGCGGGCGTCTATATTTGTTAGACATTCGGATGTCTGGATTCGGGTTCTGAGATGCGGCTGCCACTACTAGCTGGTTCGAATGGTTCGACGCTTTTTCAAAATAATTATTTGATAGGGACTTTATAAATGATTCGATCGAAGGTATTTCCATATCTTTATGGAGATCTACGTTCCGAGCGAACCAAGGGGCACCGACCGCCCTTCTGAGAAAGCGGTTCTGAACTATTTGTAACTTATTGAGGGTGAATTTACTTATGTGAGCAAATACTGGGGAACTATAAGTTAGGATCGGTCTGATACAAGTCTTGTAGAGCGTGAGCTTATGTCTGAGGGACATTTTGCTCTTCGAGCACACGAGAGGGTGCAGGCGGCTTGAGACCATACCGGCTTTCCTTCGCACTCTATCGATATGCGCCTTGAAATTTAGGCGTGGTTCACCCGGGGTTGAGGGCTAGAGCTTAGGGCACTCAGCCGCGAAAGCAAAGCAACAAGTGTTCCAATGGTGTCAAAGTGGCCGACCCTCGGCTTGAACTGTTGCAGCGATTGTAAATAAGTCGCGATCTGACTAATTCCCTATCCGTAATTCGATCTAAACTAACTATATACATGTTTGTATCTTCTGGGAGGAAGGGAAGAAAACAAGTTTATATATACTATATATATTTATTAATCTGGCAATTTATTAATCTGGCAATTTATCTAGACTTACTATCAAAAAAAAAAAAGAAAAACGTCCCTAACAGAACCTATGTACCTGAGTGGAGTTCATGTATGTAGAGATGAACTTAATTTGTTGATTACATTATGATTTATTTAAATTTTATATAGCGATATTTAGTCTACATAAACATTTTTTTCGTAATTTGATGCAAAAGAAAAGAGCTGTACTAATTACTTTTCTTACTAGATAACCTCAGAAGAAGCAGTATAGTATATTACTGATGCGTATAATTTTACCTATCGTCAAATAAATGTAAGTTGAATGACCTAATTAATAAGTTTCTTTAAGAATTTATCTAATTAATAAGTGCAATACCTCTCTTTTCTCTCTATATTTGGTGATTACAAGAAAAATGAGAAAAATAGGTATTCTACTGACATGACGCTTGTTGACAGAATTGAGGAAAACAAAAGGTCATTCCAACTCAGTCTATAGAACTAGAAACCTATTTCCACCGAACTGCGCATCTTGTTTGTTACTTACTAACATAAAAATCTACAGGATAAAGGCATCACTTACAGTGTCGTGTACGGGGTAGTAAACTGGCGCGTATTGTGCCGCAGGGGGGAGCGGCAGGGTCGCGTACCGTGCGGGTACCGCCAGACAGGCCGGCGGCATGCGCCCGAGCTGGAATTAAATATATCAATGTTATCATACGTACCTATGATGTAATATAATAAATAATAACAAAAGCCATAACTTATTAAGTTAAAATATACAGGTGTTATAGAGTTTTAGACAACATTGCGTCTTGTTAATTGTAACACTATAAGGACCTACGGAGCACAAAACAGAAAAAATATTGCGTTCGGTTGTTTAATACAGTTCTCGTATCTCCCGCGCGATATTTGTATTACGGTTTTATTTGAAACTAGCTGTGTCCGCGCCTCCGCTCGCGTTGACTACTAAAAAACCTTTTTTATTTCTTGTGCGGGAACCCAAATTATTTTTCTAAAATTAAGTAGCCTAAGTTATGCCCTATAACATCAGCTATCTACTATTGAAAGTCCCGGCAAAATCGGTCTAACCGTTTCAGAGATTACCCGAAGACAGACAAAAAAAAAGAGTCTTTTGTTATAGGTACTGTGTATACTATCATATGCATTTAGTAAAAATCTGTTATTATAACATTACAAACAGACACTCAAATCTTATTATATGTATATAGACTAGCGGTGCCTTGCAGCTTCGCACGTGTTTACTGCACAATAATTAGTTTATGTGTTGTAATTTTATTTTTACTCATACTAATAACAATTCTTATAACTTCTCAATTATTTATCTTAAAACCTCTTATCTCAATTGATCAATATGTGTATACCCTGATAAAAATATAATTAAAATCGGCGAAGTTGTTGAGTTAAATCCGTATATAAAGACAAACAGACAATTTTTTTAATGTCATATTTGTGACTAGTGTCCTTTATATAAGATATTAAAAAAATAAGACCTTTATTATATTAAGAACTACTGATTTATTAGTATAGATAAATTATGTAATGTATAAAACTAAAGAATATTTAGGAAAATTAAAATCATAAGGAAAACAAAAAAATTAAAATAATTACCTACATAGTACCTATTAGCAAATTCAACCTAATTTAGATCTAAATTATTTCAACTGTTTAAACAGTATTATCACATTAGCAAATAAACAAAAAATACTAATTAATAATATGAAATCCAAAACAAAATATCTGTTGTAAATTTGTTAAAACATATAGATTTGCTAAATAGCATGAACGGCAAGGTCCGGCAACGCTTTCGATTAGGTATGTAGAAATTCCGGGCGAATCCTGTTAACGAAAAGCGACATGCGCTCGAGAAACGACGTTATCTGTGTCGCCCTGTGGTGTGTGGTGTCGACTGCCGCGGGACAACTCGGTCAGAAACCTAAAACACACTGTCACACACACACAATAATTAAAATGAATTATTTAACACACGGACTTATGGTAATCTCGTCCGGCGAGTATCCGTAGGTACTGTTTGCAATGTCACTTAATATCGGTGAAACTTATATGAGAGATAAACTATACTTAATATTAAAAAGCTCGAGGTACTGTTTGTTTGTTTCAATGCGCTAATCTCTGGAATTACTAGTCAGACTTATTTAGCAGACGTACAAAAAGAAAACTTTATAGTGTGAAATATTTTAATTTCAACTAGAACTGTTAATTTCCGTGTGCGTTCGAAGCCTCGTTTTTACCAGTCAAGTGAAGTTCGTTCGGGAGCAACTTCACATCGTAGACGTTTTGTTACGAAATATGCCCCCGGTCCAACCTGACCAAATACGTTTGTTGAAGCAATGATGGCTCAGTGGCAGCCTGTACGGATATCGCGTCGATCGACGTACGTTGGAATCCCTACAATGAGTTTAAACTTTCGGTGAAGGAAAACATCGTGATGAAACCATAGCACAGTGGTAGGGTTTTTAATGCCTGTCTGGTTAGCTACCACCTTCAAGTTGAAACTCTGTCGCCAAACACCAATAGGTGTGTTCCGGCAGGTGCACCTGAAAGACAGTTTCTCCACTAGGGTTACAGTGCTACCACCTTGGGCCACATCGGCACTTAAGATCAGGTGAGATTGTGGCGATAGCGCCCACCTATAATGGTATAAAAAATATATAGAGAAAACTGTAGGGGGTATAAGCAGTGTCGGAGTAAGCGGGAAGAGGGAGCGGCCCACTCCGGTGCTCTGGTCTTGGGGGACTTCCAAAACACCAGAAGTCTCCCTAAGATGTTTGGAGGTTCCCAAGACCAGACTTTAGTTAAATCCCAACAAGATCTAAATATGCTCAGTAAATAAGTGTCAGTATGAAGCCCCGTACGTATGTAGAAAATATGACACTATTTTTACTAAAGGTATTTTAGATTTAGTAAGTTATGGTTTCTGATGAGATTAACCAGTTACTGAGTATCATATATAATAAATATTACACAAAATAACTATGAACTTATTTTTAAAGTCAGTAAAAAATTCAAACAAGATTACGTTATATATATAGGTAGTTGATAGGTATATATTGCGTAGATGTTCCAAAACCTACATTTCACATGGGCGGTGCGCGCGCGACCCGCTTCTCGCAGTGTTAAATGTCAGAACCTTTAAACACAATATACATAGTATATATCAAATACTAGCGGTGCCCCGCGGCTCCGCACGCGTTTGTTACGCAGTAATTATTTTCATCCCGTAATATTATTTTTACTCTGTTATTGCAATTCATATATCATCTGAGGAATGACATGTACTTTCCGTGTACAGTTTTCATCATTACTTGTTGTATTTTTTATTTTTTCCTAAATGTATTACTGAAAATTCTTGTAGTCTTTCATTCATGTAATAACATATACTTGCCGTTTACAAAATTTCATAATTATAAGATTTGCGTAAAATCAGTTCTTATTGAGCGTTCACATCGCGAAATAAGTAATTATGCTAAATTTCAAGTCAATCGGACATATAGTTTCGGAGATCTCGTGAAGAGGGAATGAGTGATATTCCGCCTACATATAATATATAATAATATAAAATATGTATGAGGCCGGGCTTAGCGAAATGAAGTCCAAAATAACTTGTAAATCATTTATTTGCTCCGAAATCAAATATCGCCTCTCTAGCTCTTCTTTCTCCAAAATTTGTTTCCATTCTACCAACAAAATAAATCAAAGCCACCAAATTAAAAGAAATGAAATATACAAAGTAATTTTTTTATCAACCTAGAAACTCCGTATCCAACAAATATACGAGTATGTACTAGCTCTTCACTTTGACTACGCGCGCGTTGAAATTGTTTTTAATATTACACGTAGTATTTGCAATAAATAAAAAGTATTTACGATTCCAAAAATGGTAAACCTGACATTTGATGTAAAAAATAAAATTTAAGCTGCTTGGAAAAAGACAATCCTGTTCTTGTATATTCCTAAAAAGTTAATTTAATTGAAAAGAAAAACAGACGTAATTAAACGTAAACAAATAAAACAACTACACGAATCTTATAGGCAAATGTTATGAAATATGTAAGGTGTGTCGCAGGTTCGCAGCCAGTTCTAACAAATACCAGAACCAAACCTCCTTGGTACATTATGATCTGTAAACATAACAATGAGACCGGCAGCAACCTGTTCACAGAATAAAGCCGCGAACATAGTGTTAGAAGGAACGCGATTTTATTTTTTATTCAGTCAAAATAAGTGATAATATAGAAAGGTTCTGTGAAACTGAAATACGTTATGGTGTTACAAGAAAATCAATGAAATGTTTTTCGTAAATATTTGGATATTTGAATTTATAATAAGAAACGTAAAAATTAAGGAGTAGTCCCGAAGATTGCAGTAGGTACGCTAAATATAGTTGTCTAGCGACAAAATTAGCAATAAAAAAAAATCGATGTATTCACACGTAAAAACATTTTATAGGCCGACATAAAGTTTACGCATGCACCTTCTTTTGTAAAGATGCCAATTAATAAGTTGCAAGACATTTTTCCATATTGTGATATTACAATTACAATAAAACAAGAGATATAATTGTCCTTAGGTAGGGTAGTGTCTAGATGGAGCGCAGCGGAGACCAATTACTCCAAAATTAGTTGATCAACATTTTTCCGAATTGACGACACTTAAATCACTACAAAAAAATTAAAAATACAGATTACAATTATACAACATCAGTACTAATATCATCAAAAATATTTAACATTAATAATACATACGGTAGTTTAAATGATAAATAGAGGACTGTGTATGCGAGATTTTTAATTTAAATCTTTATGCATACGTTTTGAAATACATATATTTAATTTCGACACTATCTACACAATCTTCTCTCCTTCTTACTCTTTCTTCTGTATCTTTCTAGAATCATCGTTTAGTAATTCAACTAAGTTAAGAAACTTGGGGTTACTAAAACTTTAAAATAAAAATATATATCTTATTTATATGCTACATGTATATATAGATCTCTAACCCACTAACTTGTTACAAGGAATTACAGTACAATACAAAGAGTGACAAGTGGATTAGCCTTGGTTCAAGGCGTTGTTGGAGACTCCCAGCACTGTGTGCCGCATGCCGCATGTTGCCGAACCGGTTGCAGTTTGAATGGAATATAAATAAATATGCATAACTCTATTGTCTCATTTGTATAAGAATGCTGATATTAGATCATTTCATGTGATAGATTACTCAACTTCGGAGTATAATATATACAAGTATATACCTACATCGGAAGTATTATCAAAAATGTTTTTAAGCCATATTTAGGGCATTCATAACTAATGCTGAAAACAATTACGTAAAAGTCGGAATGGCCCAAAATCTGTGGTAGGCTCGAGAACGTAAAATTGTCATATGAAAAGGCAAATATGTTATTTAAAAACATCATTGATTCCACTCCCTAAACATGAAATGATTTTGTAGACTTTCGCTATTTTGGCTAAATGAGAAAGAATTGTCTGTTTTCGGTTAATTTGATTTTCAACACTGCTAATTATCGATTGATTTACGATTGATAAGTTAAAAATCTGTCGCCAAGCACCTATAAGAACATATCGTTCAGGCAGCTGCACTTGCCTCTTAGCTAGTCTTGGACCACATTGTATAACAGTAAACCTAAAGAGTAAAAAAGAAAAAATATCATAAACCTGGTGGAGAAGCCAGCATACTTACTGACACGGTGGTGTCGCGATTCGCATTACCAGTTATATAATTAAAATAACCATTAACGAAAGACATTTCGTCTCTATTATTTCCTATAATTTTACAACTAAAGCTATTTCTACTTCTACAAGTCCATGTACCGCACCTAATCGAGAGAAACAGTTTCTCATTCAATTTCAAAACCTATATCATTAACGTAAGGTTCAAATTAAATTATTGAGCGTGAAAAGTGAAATTTTGCAATGTTTACCTACATTTGAGTGAATTAGTATGGGTTTGTCAATTTACGACCCGCATGCGGACACATCACACACGTCACTTGAGTTAACCTGTTCTCATTGATTTGTTATTCGGCACAACAAATAACTTGTTTACGTACCTGTCCTGCTTTCATTACAAACTTCAAACCCACATAAAACTAACACTTAGGACCCACATTGACATCCGGAGTTTTTGGCGAGATCTTGAATCTGCCAAGTTGTGGCTTTTATTTTTATTTTCGAACTTATGTCCTTTGACCCTATATTACCTATGTAATGTTGATGGCATTTTGCGTGGCATAGGTTGGTTATTGTACATACGTGAAGTGGATTATAAATATAAACTGGAAACATGCATTTTAAGGTGACACTAAAACTCCCTAGATAGGTCTAACAAGAAAGCGAGCATCTTCTTAGACCCCATTTTGAGGATTAGAAAATAATTTGAAGGATTAAAAACATTGATAATGGCAAATGCTTCAGCGTCGACAGACCAAAAAAAAAGAAAAACTGGCACATCCCCATTTTCCCTCGTGTTCTACTATTCAAAACCAAAAATACTTTATTCAATTTAGGCGCTAAAATAGCAATTATAAATGATAACGAGAACACTATCACATGTTCGGAAAACATAAATGTTATCGAATAGAGCCGACAAGAAACTCGATTGGGTTTAATTATATTGGCTTTATTATGTCTGTCACCAACTTCGGTAATCCGAGCAATATACAACGTCACGAAAAACTAAATAATAATAATAATGTAAGATATTACATTCCTGGAACTTGTTCTCCCAATACATTCTTGATAATATAATGTATATTCGTTAAAACTTTGATAAGCTAGATTTTGTCAAAGACCAGCAAAGTTTTAATGCTAGAAATAGACATAAATTAGTCGTATCGTGTTTTACGCTTACTAAGATTAATAAAAGTATTTTGGGTGTTAGGTTCTATAGGGTCCGAAGCACATTAGTATTTTGCCAAACAATGAATTCAAGGATCATGTCAAGCAGGGTTTACATTATGTAAATGATAGTGATGTCTGGAAGTGACTCCCACTATATGCGTCCCCTGCATGTACAGTTGAAATTAAAAACAAAAAAATAATATAATCCCGAGTTTCTTGCCGGTTCTTCTCGATGACTGGTTCTCGTTTTCTGAACCGATAGTAGTGTTTGACGTTCATAAGTGTCTTCTTGGGGCTTAAACTGAATAAAGTATTTTTTGATTTTGAACTCGTGAAGGAAGAAAAAAATCCGACGAGTTCCTTTCGTCTTCAAGTCGTTGCGTACTTTAGTAATTTTACAAATCTGTGTATGTGTAGTGAGTAGTTGTCAAGGAGACTGTCAACTCTTGTACTTGTGTAACGTTACTTGACAATTCGTAGGAGCGCGAGCTCCTCTCCTCGCGCGTGCATTCCGACTGATTTATGGAGATGCCGCAATAATACGTTACTCTTAAAAACGATTCTTGAATATTTAATTTTGTTATTTATTATTTTTCTACTTTCACGGCTGTCTATAAATATAAAAGCGAAATACCACTCATCACGAGATCTCCGAAACTATAAGTTCGCTTGATTCGAAATGTAGGTCCTAAATAAATTAGATCCTAATTAAATTCAACCTCTAAAGGTTGAAAGTTTGTACGGGATGGGTGAAAAAACATTATCTTATGGCTTGTAATTTTGTATCTAGACTCTTTAATAAAAATAATGAAACAGGTGTATCAGCATTTACCAAAATTCATCAGTACAGGGTGTATAAATATAGGTTGAAAGTTTTTTTGGCGAAAATATATTTTGTATAACTATTTAAACATAATTAAAAAATGGCTTCACCAATTCTTACACGGGAAGATTAAGTCGCTGATAGGCTATGATAGGATATGCAATTGATAGGCTATGAGAATTTTCAATATTTTTAGAAATGTTAAAAAAAAAATGTTTTCTAATTTTGATAAAATTTTGTACACGGGAAGTATAAGACATTTTATGAATGATGGCTTATAAGAATTGTCAATAATACTTTTCGAAATTGTAAGAAAAAGAATATAAAATAATAAATTTATATTAATTCTCCACCGATTTTGATAAAATTTCGTACACGGGAAGCGTACGTTATTTCATAATTGATAGGCTATAAGAATTCTCAAATGTTTTTTGGTCTCCGCCAATTTTTATGAAATTTTGTGCTCGGGAAGTGAAAATAACAGAAACGTCAAAATATTACATTTAGATATGATAAAAAAATATATTTTTATTTATTTACAACCGATTTTGAAGATAATTGTACACGGGAAATACATGACTTTCCTCAATTGATAGGATTTATTGATTATCAATAACATGCGTAAAATAAAATTATGGGATGTCAAAATTACTGCGTATCAAACGCGTGCGGAACCGCGGGGCACACCGATAGGATTATACCAGCTGCCCCCACGCACTTTGTTCTAGCCTTTCCAGTAAACAATAATTTGACCACAGAGCCACCTATCGCGTTCAGGAATAGCTTAAAACCCTTCTGTATCAAAAAGAAATACTCCGATCTACCAACTTCAAAAGCAATCCTTCAGACGGCGTTGGAATTTATCAATTGTTTTTCATATGATTCATATATTACCTAGGCATTCAAATGTCACGTGATAGTTTTTGTATTAAATTCATAAATTCATGTTATTTTGGCCCTATAATGTTTCATATTGGCAAAATTATTTCCCCGTAGTATTTTTTCTCAATTATTATGTAGTTATAATCTTTAATGTAGAGATTTCGAATATTTACTGTTTTATTATAAATATAGATACAGACAATAGGAAATTAAAACACCTTTTTTTGGACTTGACTGCGGTGCGGACGTGGGTACCGGAATAACATATATAAAATGTAACATAGAGAACCTTCCTTGTTGTGATAGATATTGTTTAAATCATAAATAGTCACTGGACTGTTACATTTTTTCAGTATCACGGTAAAACTCTTCTAATTATTTTTTTCTTGCTTTTTTTCTTTGCTAAGTAGGCTCGGCGTAACATATTTTGTTCTTCACTCTCCTGCATAAGTCGGCTTTTAGTATTTACACGTTTTATACATATATAATTCCTCATTATGTTAATTTTTTACATATAGGCAAATAAAATCTTGAATGCATGAAATTTGATGTAATGATTATCATTATGTGATTTCAGAGAGTTGGTATCCACTCTATGCTACTTTCTTTCTCGAAGTTTTGATAAATATACTCGTTATTACGTATATTTACGTATAACTTATTATAATTACAACATACTGTTAACATACCCTTTTAGTTATATAAAGAGTACTTTTAATATAATGCGGAATTCATTATCTATAATATATGAATGAAGTGCAGAAAGCGGAAACCGGAAATGATTGCGTAATGCAATGACATGTTGCATTACAGTACGACGTAACTACTTTATTTGTGAATTACCTTCCTTATATTATACAATATGTACATTAAATTTCAATACGAAATTTGTTTTATAACTAAAACAACAAACAAAAACTAATTGTACGTAGGCAGCTATATATATATTCATAATTTTTAATGCGTATTAAGTAATGTATCAGTGAATAATACAACCTCTAGCCTAGAATCGTCTAGTTAAGAACAGTGATAAAACTATATTTAAGGTTATTAAAGACCGTATGACTCGAGAGATTAATAATTCCGTGACTGCACATCAACTGATTTTAAAGAGAACCATTTGAAGCGATAATGGATCAGAGGTGTGTTTAGAAAAATAGGAAAAAATAATGATGATATCACAGCATGGTGGTAAAGCAGTTTCTAATACTGAATATATGTACTAATATTGAAGATATGTTGAATGAATGTTCAAGATTGAATTTAAACTTGAATTAATACTATTTTGATAACTATGGTGGCTTTAGTTCACTTAAGATTCATTTACATAATACATCTTGTACCTGGTAAAGTGTTAACTAGACTAACACTCGTTCTATCACATGGGAAAACATACATCTTAAAAAGGAATCGCATGAGACGCTGCCTTCCCGTCGGACATAAATTTTATTGTTTAGCTTATTCCCATGTCTATATTCAATCTGACAATATGGAATGAACGATTAATATTTTAAGATACAGATTAACAGTAAATTTTGTTTCGCATGAAAAGCTCTTGTAAAATTTTATGAAGTTTATGCTCCACTGACATTTACTGTAGTTATTGTGCTTTCAAATCGCTAAAACAGACCCAGCGAACTACAATAAGTATATTGGTGACGGTGAAGGAAAATATTATGGAAAACTATAGATACTGTTATACCCGTGATTAGTGAAAATGTCGTTAGATTTTATGTAAATAATATATTCGTACTAATGATGTTCACTACTCTGTGGTCGCACTTAAGTACTCTCTTATTTCTCTATGGTGAATAGTTCTCTTTCAGGTTTGTCTTTTATCGCTTGTTGTTTCCACTTGGTTGTCTAAAACAGAACTGTCCTGGTTCTTTTTTTTTTTCGAACTAAATACTCTGTTGGCCATAAGGGCCCTGAAACCTCAGAAGGCTTTTACAGTTTCACCCGGGCTTGGGGACGAGCGCTTATGGCACTCAGCAGCGAAATAGTCTGGTTCGTAATACGGCTGGTTATTTTGAGACAGTATTGTGCTTACCATCAGGTAGGTACAGTATTGTCACTTTGTCGTACTACAGCAAAAAATATACCTTTATTCAAATGATAGATAATTACATATATTCTTTTTTATATGTATTTGTTTGCTTAGACGCATACTAATTAAACTCGAAGACTATAAATTATAATCGAGTGTTACAAGGACTGTATTAATCTTGTCATCAAAGGGCCTAATACTGTCGTTGATAGTTATCGAGTAAAACCAAACAATTCGTTTTCTATATTCCAAGTTTTAATTTCAATTTAAACAAAAACAAATTTTAATTTAAACAAAATATTTGATCGTACACTTCGATCAGTGTATTATAGATCGAAGATCGTACATTAAAACTATCAAGGCTTTAGGCTGTTGATCGTCTCCGATTTGCTCGGTTATCGACCAATTAGGCTAGCCAGTAAACAAATACATATTCAACTGCAAACTAAAAAAAAGCGACGTAATCGCAAATTTGTTTATACTAAAAGAATACCAACTTATATACATCTCACTACTGGGTAAAGTCTTCCTGAAGAAAGACGTGGATTTGATCACTACATTAGAAACGTACTACGAATAATAGATAGTTCGTTACCCTATGATATAACAAGAAAAAGTTGATTAAAATATTATTATTGTTACCTTCTTTCTTAATCATGAAAATTTGTTAAGTACCTACTGAATATTTTTAAGCGCATACCGCGGTTATAAGAAACCATTTGGCGTTCTAGAATGTACGGTGTGTGCGCAGGTGAAAGGGACGGCCCTAAGACACACGGCACCTATAATATTCAAAACGTACATACGTAGTCAGTTAGTCTTTCATTACTACATATAATGGATTATTTAGCTTTATATAGTGATGATGAAATTCCGAAATACATAAAAACAATGATGGCACAGTGGTAGCGTGTACGGACACCGCGTGAACGACGTGAGTTTGAATCCCTGCAATGTGAAGAAACCATAGCATGGTGGTAGGGCTTTTTCTAATGGCCGCCTGGCTAGCTACCACCCTCAAGTTGAAAATCTGTCGTCAAGCACCAATAGGTGTGTTCCGGCAGCTGCATTTGAGAGCCAGTTTTACACTAGGTTAAGTGTGTTATTATCATCTTGGACCACATCGTCACTTAACATCACGTGAGATTGTGGCCACTACGCCAAACCTATAACGATAAAAAAGAACTTAAAATGACATCCAGCAGCGTTTATTAAAACAAGAGTTGAAATTGTCAAAAACTACAAACATACATTATGAAATTATGAAAACTAACCCATTGAATATTCTCACTGCAATAATAAGCTGTTACATTCAAAATTCTTTATGCACGCACTTAAGCTGAGACTGTATGTACTCGTATATAGATAACCATTACAGAAACACGTTTTTTTATAAAAATATGATATATTTATACCTGCACATATCTGTAGTAAATCGAAATTGTTTCTACAAAAGCGTCGGTTTAGTGTTTCACCACAATAAACAATATTGTTTTGATATTTATTGGCACGCTCAGCCTAAAAATAATACAGATTGTCATGTGCAGCTGCCAGAACATACCGACAGATTGTTGCCAAAGGATCTCTAAATTATAGGTATGTGAGCATTTCAAAATGCTATTAATTATGCGATTATCTTTCCAGTCTTCTTGCCCATGTCCCACTTAAGTAAGGTTCCTCTACTACTCTTCTCAATCAACTCTTATTTCATTAAATACATGTTTTTCAGATTGGTCTATTCTCACACAATCTATACATTTTTTTTACTCCCACCCCCTTTTTTATCTTCATACTTAATACTCTTTTAGTTATATGACTTTCATCTCACGTCAGGACATGCCTATATACCACGTTAACTTCTTAACTTCTCTGTCACTGTCGCTAATTTTATACTTCCTCTAATACCATTAATCTTCTCAGTTAAAGTTACAACACACATCCATCTTAACATTTGCATCTATACCATATCTTCTTTAATCAGCTTCTTTCATTGCTCAGAACTCAAATAATGCAAAGAATTTCTCAATATAAAATCTAATAATATATTATGAGTAAATCGATTACTGCATCGTCTCCCGAAGCCGATGTTCGAATGGTCTCGCGATCTCAGCTACGTTCGTCGATTGCACAAAACTTGTATACGAGGGCAATGGGCCATACATTTACATAAATAACATGTCGCTTCTTAAAATAACAAGAATGTCAATAACTTAGGTGAAACCTCTCGCGATGCTCAGCCGAAACGGGCACACTGTCACAGTGTTAGCCCAGCTGTCGACAACTGCGCAAACATTTCTCAAAGTCTTCGAGTTATTAATATGTGATAATTTGTAACCTACATATCATTTTTTTAAAGAATTCTTAAATTTGCAGGGCAATATGCGACATGTAGCATCACGCTTGTTTGACTTCTTAAGTTCTACAACAATTAGCGTTTCTGAGGTTTTTCTTGATATTAGTAACTACGAGTAAGTTATCTAAAAACATATACATATAATCAGGGTGATTTTTTCTCTCAGTAGGCATGTAGGTACTGCAAGAAGCCTACTAGATTTATTCCACCGTGTTACGGAATAGGGTCAAACTTTTTGTCTTCTGAACTATCAATTATGGTCCTACCGTTATTCTCCACGTTGTTAGTACGTGTAGGAAAAAGTAAAACATTTAATTATGTATTAAAATTATCAAATCTTATACTAGAATCAATATATAGTAAAAATGTACGTGAGCGGGGTTACTAACAGTGTATATATGTGTACGCTCTGGTCGCAGATTGCGCAAGGTGGACAAGCATTTTGCTATTAATGGATTCACATTCCTCATGTTGATATGTTGCCTTCACTTATACTAGTGATGAGATTTCAGTTTTATTGGTTAAATATGTTTTTATACCTTTAATAACATCAGATAATTAGTTAAGTACCTTGCTGCCGAAGATGGTAACAATCTAAGTTTAAAAAGCCGGATCACAGTTATAGTTGCTCGCGATAGACTTAAGCGTGGCATCTAAGTAAGCACTAGGAAATGCTCCACTACAGTGACATGCTTGCATCACAATAGTTTCCTTTACCAAAAACTAACATGTATTGGATTTGAACCCATAAAGTTAAACGCGACATGCTCATAAAGTCACTAACTCATCAATATGAACGTTCATCAAAATGACTTACCTATAAAAATACAATAACAGTACTCTCTATAATCGCAACAAAGACAAAGTTATTTATAAAAATCTTGGTCGCAAATAGAACGCAAAAGATTCGTTGAACGGCGCGGGCACTTAGCACTCGACACCAGCACGTTGGATTACGCAAATCGGACGGTAAAGTTCAAAAGGCAGGTGAAGTTAAAATGCCGCTAATTTATTTCGTATTCTGTGATATAACCGCCAGTAATATAATTTATTATCAAATAGCCTTTAGAGTAATAGCAAATTTATCACCGGTTTCCATTGATTAGTAACAGTTTGACAGCATCGTCAAACTCTTGGAGTGCTAGAAAGCAACTCGAGATATGCAAGTCAGCTTTATCTGAACGTAGTATACCCTAATGAATAACGAGAGAATACCGAGTGCAGGTAGAGCATGGGTTACCGGCTGAATCACGAAAACCATACACGGATTAAAAAATCTGTCACAGCCATTACACGGTAAAGCTGTTAGTTGATTTCGCAGTGGTCTAAAGGCCGCCAGGACAACGATTACTGTCCATATATCACTTATTCAATGTTCTTCGAATTTAATAGGCAGCAAATTTTACCCAAATTGTAACTACTGTACTACTACTAAAATAATACTTGTAATAAAATGTATGAGAAACCGGCCGCAGCACAAATTTAGGGTGACGTTGTAGGAGCGGTGCTGCATCAGTACTTTCACTAATGAAATTGAAAGCTACTCAGCGGGTAGCCTAACTCATCCGCTTAACTTATGAACATACTGCGCTTCCGTAGAATAAACTTACAGAGTTTGCGTAGATTTTTATCAGTGATCGTACTTCACTTGATTGAGTGTAAAATATAGGCAAAGAATAATAGGCGACCACTAACAGAAGTAAAATTAATTATATTCAGTTTAGGCCCTAAGTCGGGATTCACAAACTTCAAGGATAATATTCGCAAAACCAATATGGCAGGAGGTGAAAAACATCCCTCGGCGTCGTAATCTAGCTCAGCAAGTAATGCAATTATTGCGAATTATAGATATTGTATTATAGTATAGATATTAAACACCAAAACAAGGGCTTATTATTCAGGTTTATTATACAACAGTATGTGCTGTCCGTGTATCGAATAAGCGAGGACTCTCAGTGTGATCATAGCTTTAGCGCCACAAAGCTTAAACTAAATAGTTACATATACTGTAAACAATTATTCCAAAGGTAAACCGACAGAGTTGGCCAAATAGTCATCATGAAAGAATTGCAAAATCAAAATTAATTAACTTGTAAGTAATGAACAATCAGAACAAAACGAGAACACTGTGAATTTCTTAGATTTAACTGTTTATTAGTCAAGAACAAATGTTGTAAAACTAACACACTATGATAAAATTAACGTGAACTGGAGCGAACATACAATGAGATCTTTAAATCTCATTTCAAACAACACGCGTAGAGACATGTCGCTTTTTTAATTCATTATTATTAACTTATCCTAAGCTCAGCAAATCAGCTTTACTTCATTAAACTATAATAAAATCATTGTTCGGAGAGTCAGTGGCGTAGCTGTTATGGGTGGCACCCAGGGCGCCTAGGCGCGCTTTTGTGGGCGGCTGGAGAGGTAAAGGTAAAATGTAATATACGTTTACCTCCCATGTGAATAACCTTTAATCGATTGAATATAGATTAATTCTTACTGTATTTAGAAAAGGACCAAGCGACGACAGTGAGAAAAATCAAACAGACAAAAAGTCATTCGAGTGCTCCGCTGGTAGGAAATTAAATTGCATTTGGAAAAAGAAAAAGAAAAGGTCGTTTGGCTGGTACACGTAACAAGATCCCTAGCGTTATATATACTGTTAATTGTACATCTAAAAAAAAATTATTTGCGTAAATCTTTGTAGTTTAGTTGCAAAATGAAGCTCCATGTTGACGTGAAAACGTCTATTCGCTCGTTAAGCCCGTTACGTCATCGGGATAGTGTACACGCGTGATTGTTGTGAATTAGCATTGTGTAAAATTATAAATTAGTGTAGCGTGAGAACGCGTTTAGCTAAGACATTGATGCGGGTGTCAAAGTAAAGAGCTTGAAAATATGTGCTCTGATATGATTTGTAAATATGCGCGGAATTATAGAATACGCATATTAGAGGAAAACTCGCATCAAAATGAATTTAAAAACCAGGTCTAGGTTCCGAGCAAATGCGAGAGCTACAGCAGCATCAAAATCACGGAAAATTTACGGCGAGAACTTGACTACACGTTCCGGTATTTTTTTGTGTATCTGCTTTTTAAAATAGTTGAAAATTTTACTATCAATTATCTACTAATAGTTGAAAATTTTACTATCAATAAATAAATGTTTAATGAACACCAACGGGAAGTGAAGAGATCTTGGTAATTGCAATCATCTCGCCTAACACGAAATATGTTAAAAATATACAGAATAATCTAGAAATGAGACACGCTGAAATTACTCACTATTAGAAGCTTAAACTAGGAAAAATTTGTTAATAAGACATGTCGTGCATTCCCCGTTCGGCAGAATAATAACTAAAAAAATTATAAATCCAATACCATTAAATAATTAATTTACATTTTTTAAATTAATTATCAATTAAAAATAATTAAAATATAAGATTAACTTGTCCTTTTTTATTTCTTTAAGCATCTCACCTGATATTATGTGACGATTTGGCTCAAGATGGCAAAACACTAAGTTTACACACCTAGGTTGCTCCGAAATGTAGCTCTTGGATACACCTATAGGTGCTCGGCACCAGATTTTCAATTCAAGGGTGGTGATACTATACTATGATTTTCTCCGCTGAAAGCTCAGGTTCATTGTAAGGATTCAGACTCACGTTGGTCGACGCGGTACCACTGAGTTCTCATTGCTTTTAAAAATTGAATAATCAGAACCCTGTCGTTCACATGGGTATACAAATAAACAGACACTTGTGATTTGAACAAATGTATATTTTTTCACCATTGTTTCCAATCGTTCTATAGAACTCATACAATAGCGTTGTCATTTGTTTGAAGCACGAACATCGCATGATAACATCAATTACTTAACTTCATATTACTAGTTAAGTCAATGAGAAAGGCCTCGTAAAAATAACCTTCCCTTCAGCAAAAATGTTATTACAAAATACATACTTTGCAAGTATTTCGTAATTTGTAAACCAATTGTCTAAAGTTGCGCGCGCGGACACTGCTTTGCATCCTTAGCACGCCCAGGTATAGACGTTTCGGAATAAATACTTCAAAATGATCTTACTGCACTGGATGGTGTGAACAACTGAAGAACAGTGACTACTGTCAAAATATACGTCAAATCAAACGTATACGAGACACTCGCCAATTCGATAGAATAAGTTGAATCGTGAATTGCGCAACGAGAACAATGTGTTTCATGCTTATATGAATTCAATTCACACGTCAGTGTCAACACTGTTGAGTCTTTTGTAATCAGAGGGAAACAGTTAATTTTTTATAGAAAATACATACTAAAGATTTATATAGGGGCAATTGATCACGATTAAAATAGGTAATTTAAAGCAATAAAAAATAGAGATTCAACGGTGTTGAGTTTGGGATGTAAGGGGTCTCAAATAACATGTTAAGGCTAGAGACACCCAAGCCAACCTCGCCTGCACGTTTTTTTTTTATCGTTATAGGTTTGGCTTAGTGGCCACAATCTCACCTGATGTTAAGTGACGATATGGCCTAGGATGGTAAACGCTAAACCTAGTGGAAGACTGGCTCTCAAGTGCAGCTGCCGGAACACACCTATTGATGTTTGGCGACAGATTTTCAACTTGAGGGTGGTAGCTAGCCAGGCGGGCATCAGAAAAAGCCCTACCACCATGCTATGGTTTCCTCACGATGTCTTTCTTCACCGAAAGCTCGGGCTCATTGTAGGGATTGGAACTCACGTCATTCGACGCGAAGTCGTACACGCTACCACTGCGCCATCATCGCTTCAACTGGCTGGCACGTGGCTGAGTTACTAGTGAGGAACAAGCGATAGCGGGGTAGTAGGGCCTGTTCAGACTGGGTTGTGACCACCATATATATGGTGACGATGTCATCATAGTGATTACTTATACAAGTTGTGTTTCGGAATCAACCGGTGTATGCCCAGTTTCTATAATATGTACGCAGGCCGTCATAATAACAGCGATTGGCGATGAATTGTTGATCTTTCGGTGGTGGTCACTGTTTTTGAATTGTACTGTGCCAACCATCAACCAGAGATTTGTCACTTTGCCATGCTACTTTAAAAAAGAACTATATTGAATAAATAAGAAATGATGGAAGAAAAATTTGTAAGAAGTTAAACTTCTTTGGCGTAGAACATCGAACATAACTGCGCGTGTTATCATGCAGTTTTTATTAAAGCTTTTATTTTTATTTGTATAAAAATAATTTCACGTTGTATAAATAAACATTTTTATGAATGAAATTAAAATTTATTTATACAAACTTAAACCAGCTTAACAATTAAAATAACTTTACTAAACGCGACAAGAGAATTATACCTAACTACAAAAAGAAACATATTAATCGTTCGTTAAATCATTCGTTTATTACATAAGTTATTTTACCTTCAAATTATATACAGCTGATACTACAAAGGTAAACTTCATGTGTTTAGGTTTCCTCACGATGTTTTCCTTCACCGTGAACCGACACTTTGATTAATGAAACTTGTAATACTGTACGAGAACTCTTACCGCGCCGCGCCTCCAACGAACCCGTGTGTAGCCTATAGTTCTCAATTCCCGTACTTCCGTACTTGTCAACTTTCCAGATTACTTCAAGTTCATGGATATTGCTCCGCTCCTTAAGGTCGCAGAGTGAAGTTATATAGCCTATAACCTAACTTAAAAAAAATTGTTTTGTTCAAAATTTGTTCTATATAATTGTAGACCTTAAAAACACCTACAAAAATATATATCTTACACAATAAGCATTTTGTCTTTCGAGCGGGGTAAGCACGATTCGCGCGTGCGCTCAACTGACGTCACATATTCGTCACGTCACATAGACGTATTCTGTAATCCAAGCGAGCGGAGCCGCGGGTACAGCTAGTAATGTACTATTATAGTATAGATGAGGTTATCTGTTTCAGTGACAGTTGATAGATAAATATACGGAGAAAGATATATATAATGTTAGCGAGTAGTGAGCAGTGTCGCACTGAGGTGCGCATTGATGGCATCGCTATGAGCCGGCCGCGGCTTTCACAAACCGAGGTCGATGCTCTCTCATTATTTATTTATATTTGTTTGTATTGCATTAAACAGAAACTTGTGGTGTTTCACGTCGCTGTTACTACTGTACATCTTTGTTGAATTACTTCAAAGAAAAGCTTCTTACCGCAGAGAGTGGAACAAGAAGGTGGTACGAAGTAATAAAATGCAATAATTCCAGGATTTATGAGGGGTTACATTAATATGTTACATATGTTCGGATACAGAGTCGATTGACGAAGGTTCGAACCCTACAACCAGTCAGAGCAAAAAAATCATGATGAGGCCAATAGCATGGTGTTAGGGCATTTATAGGCCTAACTAACTAACTAACCTTTGACAGTGTTCAGCGACAGTTGCAAATCAGTCTCTCTAGAGTTAGCGTTATTTTGTCACTTAACATCAGGTGATATTCTTATCACACGCTAAGTCGCTACACATATAAAGCGTTACTCCAATCTTTCTGCCTAATCCAGTAAGGATTATCTATCATCCGTGATGATAGATAGATCTTCACAGTACCGTAGTGTTTTGAAAGGGTCATGTCATTACTGGTTAATAAAACATAAGGTATAATTTTGGAAAAACATAAATCATTTACCTATCATTAGCTTTATGTATATCAACTGGAAGATTCAATTGGCTTTGTACTGAGCTTAGTACGCTTACTAACGGGCACAGTGCCCTTCACTAAGGACGATAGAAAACCATCCCAATTAATATTATAAGGGCGAAAGTGAGTTTGATTGTTTGTTACTCAATTTCGGAAAAACGGCTGAACGGATTTGGATGAAATTTGGTAAGTACACAAATAGTTTATAACCTGGATTATTATATACCATAGGATCCCGGTAACAATAATTTTTGTACTTCACGCGAGCGGAGTTGCGGGCATATTTAGTATAATATATTTTATGAAGAAAACAGTGATACATATTCAAAGTCGCTTTCATAACATGATACAAGCTTTAAAATATGTGACTTAAAAAGTGATGAAGTGATAGAGTGATGTAGTGTAGCTACGCTACAGTGACGTAAAAAGAAATCAGTTTACTGTTAAGGGTTCCTACGTATTATGTAGAGTTGTACAATATTAAGGCAATATTTTCAATTAAGAACGAACACAAAAAAACTATAAGAAAAACACTCCATAGATATTTACATCGCTGAACATATTAAACATACCAAAATAATTTTTTGGTGAAGTAAAAAATTGTACAATGGATTTTTCATGTATCCTATTTGAAAGCGTCATGGGATGCTGGGCGGATATATATCATTTACATTTAATCATATTTTTATATAGAAATATGAATAAATAAACAAGAAACGAATAACCAGATAGTTATTTATAAAATAAAATATTTAACCATTTTATTTTTATGAAATTATTTAGAAAATAGACATAATTATATCAGTAAACCACGATGATACACTAACCCACATGTAAAGTAGTGAGTAGGTATGTGTCGTAGAGAGTGAAGGGATCATTTTTTTTTTCGAACTGACCTTATTGCTAGCCTTGAGGTCTCTGGAGCCAATACAGGCTTTGACAGCTTCACTGGGCTTGGAATACCAGTATAAATGTTGAGAAGGGAGCCCTGAATCGAAATGATCTGATCAGACGCAGCGCTCGCCGAATGGCGACGACGACTCATTAGAACGCTTTACATCCGTCCAAATGCACAGCAATTCCAGAGCAACTGGCAACCCTGGTCATGTAAGTGGTGTTCCCACGCCGCTGTACATTCCAACGTATTCCGAGAGCAGCCCTCGATAAGACCGGGCGGTACAAAAAAGGCATTCGCCCGCGGCTGTAGAAACTTTACTTATTACAGACGCTTTCACCGTCTATATGGAGATGAATGACACAAACCTGTCAGCAGTCACACTCACGAGCCTTCAACTTATATTTAATATTATAATAATACAAGTCTGTTAATGTCCCATTACTGGACAAAGGTTTCTTCACGGGAGAAGGCTTGGGCTTAATCACCGAGCTAGCACACGACCTAATATTATCGCCTATTGAAGAGCAAAAACCATATTTAGAAGAAGTAAAATTGATTGTATGATGCTGCTTGCTGATTTGTATATTTTTTTATAATAGCAAGGCAAGGTGACTACTGCACTGTGCCTGATGGTAAGAGGTCGGCAATCTATCGTCGATCGTCGCTGTCATGCCAGCATGCAAGCCTCTTTATCACCCTATGCATGGTGGACGGGACGCAGTCGAGTAGAGGACACTATACACCCCGCTTGATTACTGAATATACATCGGCTAATCCCGAAACACGACACAAGCCTAGCTTATAAACTAACATGACTAGACCAGAATCTATCATGGACCTTTGGTTGACCGTTGTCCTTGGCTTGTATATGGTTCAATCGTTTCGCAAATCTTGGATAAAACAAGTAACCCTTAATAAAGGACCCAATTTTATATTACAAGCAAACTGTTTTTTATCGATGTTTTTAAAGCTAAAGCTAAAGCTTTTTAAAGCTCAGAAATTTAATCATTAAGCACGTGCTTATCGTTCAAGTTACGTAATAAATGATACCAACAACAAAACAAGTTGAAATGAGAGTTTAATTGGCTACGCGTTGGATCGATTGCCCAACAGTCCCTGCGGCAACCATCCGAATGGAACAAACTCAATGCAACAGGAATTCCATGAGATAATGGTGTTTTTTTTTGCATTTCACAATATATCGTTGACTTTATAAGGAATAAAAATTAAATTCCAAAATCAACACGTTAATAAGTACTTGGCGATAAATTTTCAAATAGTGATATCTACTAGCAAGGCAAGCAGAATAAAATACATGACAATCATATAATAGAAGAATGACTATATGTGCCTTCATTAAGAACTCGCAATTTTTGCGGCTAGTATGATTGCAATATACACAGCTGAAAGCTTTGTCATTTCCTCTAAACAACAGCTTCAATAAACGTGACTTCGAATACTACAATGAGCCTTAGTTTTCGGTGAGAAAAAATATCATAATGAAACCGTGGTATAGTGGTAGGGCATTTTCTAATGTTCGTCTTGGTTAACTACCACGCATAAGTTGAAATTTTGTCGCCAAGTCTCTATCTATAGGTGTATTTCGGCTAGCTGAACTTGACAACCCATCGTTTTAGACTTAGCGTGTCAGCATCACGGTATCATCAACTAACGTTAGGTGAGACTGTGGTAAAACGCTTAACCTTCAAAGTTAAAAATAAACTACATCTGAACCAGCTTCATTTAAAATTGTTTATATAGATATATATATATATATATACACGTTATGTTGACTTCACATATCGCCCACGAAGTTAATAATATATCTTGCATTAATAGTTTTGGTAGTTACACTCAAAAGCTAATAATAAGTAAGCTAATAATAATAATAATAACTCTCCTTTTATAATTTTGTCATTATGAGCAGGTGCTAATATAAAAAAGAAATATATACTTTATGTATCCATATCCTTTTGTTTTTTTATTTCTTCACAGTGTTTTTCTCGCCCATGTTACATGACAGGACTGTACTTAAGGTGAAAATAAAAAGATAATAATTCGAATCCGCCTTATTTCTTAGTAACCATTATTCGCAAGTAAAATAAGAAACGCATCGCATCTCACCGGATTACAGTCTAAACTTAAGACTCTATTTACACCCTTACTTTAATATCATAATGACGCGTTTCCGTCGGGAGAATGCGCAATTAGTGATCATTCAAACGTGCCGACTTGCTTTAGAGCGAGAAGGTTGAACGCGAGTGACAAAGATAACCATATTCGTATTATTCGTAATGTTACACTTCGGAACCGTATCGTGAACTTTTTTAACTGCATATAGTCGTAAAGCGAATTAGTCGTTTTTAGTTTGCAGTGTTGCCGTATTGATTTTTCGTAATTCTCTTATCTATTTATTATGCTAATGTATGTATTATTATTCATTAAGCATAACTTACACTGGATAACTTAAAGCTCGATGAATACACACTTTACATCCAAAAAAAACTAAATAAAGCAATATATCTAAATAAAAATGACTTCTGTTTAACTTATTACCAGATATATCAAAATACAACAACAAAAAGCACATTATACTGCTAAAAATAGTACATGAACACAAAAATTAAAGCTATGATGGCTCAGTGGTAGCGTGAACGACTTCGCGTCGATTGACGTGAGTTCGTAACCCTGTAATGAGCCTGAGCTTTCGGTGAAGGTCCACCCCCGGTAAAGCTGTAAAAGCCGTAAAGGCTCCAGGGTCCCTAAGGCTAACAGTTTAATCAGTTCGAAAAAAAAAACGATGAAGGAAAACATCGTGAGGACACTATAGCATGGTTGTAAGGCTTTTTCTAACGCCCGTCTGGCTAGCTACCACCCTCAAGATGAAAATCTGTCGCCCAGCACCAATAGGTGTGTTCCGGTAGCTGCACTTGAGAGCCAGTCTTCCACTAGGTTTAGCGTGTTATCATCTTGGGCCACATCGTCACTTAGCATCAGGTGAGATTGTAACCACTACGCCAAACATATAACGATAAAAAAAAAACACATTTTGATGTGAAATTATAATCAAAAATTTCACATTCTGCTGTTCTATTCCGTACAAGTAAAACCTAACCTAATAACCCAACTACATGTTAATAGCGGATTCATTGGTTTTGATGAGATTTCGTAATCATTTCTTATATTTGTTATTTGAATACAATCTAAAGTGCAGTCTTTACTAAAACAGCTACAAATAATCTAATGTTTTAAATCCGTCAGCCCCAAGAGTTTATGAATTGAAGTTTATGGTACCTATAATTTTCATATGAATTGAAATTATTTATGATTAGAAAAACTCCTTTAAAATTTCAAAAGGAGGTACCACCTATGTTTGCGTTTTTTTTATTTACAGTAAAGTATTCCTAAGTATGTTTTTAAATCCGTTAAGCCCTGCTTAGGACACATTTTTTCCAGAGCATCAACACCCAGGGTTAGAGAAATAAACTCAATTGAAAATGTTGGCTCCTGGTCTGATAGCGCACTAACTAAATAATTACATAAAAATTATAATCTTCAAATCATTTATACATCTAAAGTCATCAGCTTCCCTAACACAGACTTTAAAAGCGAGTGAGTTTCTTTACCAAAAAGTAATGCATTTCACTCGCGCTCCACTTGTCACGGCATTGATCGCGCATTCGTCAATCAAATCAAACAAACATTCTTAACAAAACCAATCTAAAAGCAACTTTATTTCTGAGATTTTCAACCACAAATACCAAAACAAAAACTTTAAATAACTACAGAAATGACTGGACCGCAGTCAAATATCAACCTTCTGGAAATAATGTAGGGTGCAAGACAGGTAAAATTATTATGTTTAATTGTTCACAGCGGGGTGCGTGTACCCATGAACGTCCCACTTTTCTTTTTTTAACATAGTTAGAACTAAAACGATAATCATTTTATTTTACCAATTTACCATAATTAAGGAAACAGGCATAACTTTCATTTGTCGAAACCATATTATAATTCTTTTGAATCCATAAAATCAGTCGAATCTGATGAAGTATTTCTAAACAGGTGTTTGTCTCAAATTGACGGCAGCTGAAGAAATATGAGTAGATCAACAGTCACCATATTTTTTGCATAATTTGCTGGATGGCAGGACATGGCAATTATGTCCAACTGGATCGTATATACCAGGTGTAATACTTACTTAGAGGCACGCTTCTATAGTGGTGTTTCGGGATGAGCCAGTGTATATCCAGCTGCCAAGAGGTTTACAATGATTGCTCTCTCTCGGGGGTCTTCACTGTTTTTGGACTGCACCATCTTACCATGCTTACCGTTATACAAGCACAGTACCATCGCTATGCTGTACTAATATTTAAAAAAAAAAACTTGCCAGTCTACGATTATCTATGTAGTATTAGTTACGCTTTTTATGATTCACAGAGGTAATAAAGTTAGCAATTATTATTAAAGACCAGTCATTGAATTACCATTAAATAAAACAAACGTGTTCGACTTAAAGAAACAGACATCACTGGATTTGCACGGGATTCGTTCCCGCTATAGTCAAACAAATTTATAATGAATAGAGCAGTTAGACAAAACTGTTAAAATAAATTAAGGTTAATATCATTTTGTAATATTATAATTTAATTAAATGACAACACTAATATATCCGGCGGACACACATGAGATTGTTGCGTCAATATTTTAAGATTGATTCGTTATGTGTTGGTCAGACTCAAAGTCCTTGTGCTGAATAGCGTAGCCAACATGGTTATAGGTGTGGCTCAAGCCACGGCACCTCTATAAAAACATAAAAACCACTGAACTTTACTTCAAATTAGTTGCAAAGAGTATTAAATATATGTTTCCTAAAACCCATTTTATATGTGCGTACATTTAACCTCTGGCTATTTTATTATTTGTTATAGACCGATGCTTAATTGATGTTACATGACCAATTAAAGCAACCTTCAAAGATGCTCCCAAGTGCTAATATACAAGTAATTGTAGGTGATTGGCATTACTGGAAAATGTTGTAAAACGGTGACGCGGCATAGTATCACCACGATCATCCCGATATAATAGCAATTTCTATGTTTTTTTTTTTAGTTTTTGAGATATTTTTCGGAACCACACACGCTTCATTTTTTTAAATTGAAATTGTAGACCATTTATCAAGAGAATGATTTGTTTCGAGTTTTTTTTACCTCAAGTTCAATATTTTATGTTTTCTTATCATCTTCCATGTCTTTCTAAACTAACGTACGAAGATATTATTCATCTTTATCTGGTCCCAAAATAGCGGTTAGGTACCTTACTTAAATTTGCAACGGAGACCTTGAGGCATTTCGAATTAATTTCACTCGTGCACAATAACTGAACTATAGGATGTGAATTACCAACAAATTTACAGAATAAATGCAAGTTTATGAATAAAAATTAAAATATCCACAATGAGTTGTACAGTTTTCTCATCATTTTATTAAAGAAAAATACGGTCAAAAAAATTACATTCCTTGTATTGAATACAAAATTAGCCATAGACTAAAGACTAAAACTAGCACAGTATTATTGTAAATTAGTAAGCAATGAATGCTTCAAAATATTGGAATGTGAACGATCAGTCAAGTTCCGTGCGGTGGTGCGGATGCGGACTGCGCTGCAGACGAGTGAGTAGATTAGCGGACGAGATGTCTTTTTGCTCTCCGTCACGGTCTTATAATCGCTAACTAACGGTGGAGCGTGACTTATTAAATACTTCTAAACAATCAAATATATCAATACACAACGCCTGAGATCGCCGCGCGCCGCTGCTTATGAAATATTTGTGAATCTTGAGAGGAATTACGGTAAACATAGATTGTTTAATGAATGGGTTAATTCCTCAGGTGTTATTACATGTTTATATATATTGGTCAACGTTTTTTGTTAAAGCATAATACCAAACATATGTATGATTTTTTTATTTTTTCAAAAGTGCTTTCCTTCTTCCCTATACTTTATAGTACTTTAAGCCCATTAGACAGCTACTAGATTCAGATCTACAAACAATTCAAGTAAAACTAGATATTTAAAATCTTGTAGTTATTGCATTAGTACTATAAGCAACTCAGCTTTTTGAGAAATTTGTATACAAATGATTGGGACTAGGCTGAAAAAAGAAAAAAGATAATCGACACACATCACATATCAGAGTATATTACGGTAAACTGAAATAAAACATTATAGTTCCAAAACGTATTCCCAAGTGTAGAATGAAAGATTGTCGAGCCAATAGTTACTGTGGCTCAAAGCTGTTGCACTCAATCTAAAACCCGAACACAGCAGAAGGAAATACTCTTTTTCTCAAATAATGTGAAACCGTGCATTGGATACAGTCCGAGTATAACCTACTCCACTACAAATCATAGCTCGTCTTTGATCGCCTTTCTTTCTACCTACTGTTTATCAAATACTACTAATTAAATTAAAATAAAGAAGCAAATCTTTCGATCACTTTTCATTTCTTACATAAGTGAAAATTTACTGTAAATAATGTTTACACTAAACGCTGTAAAAAAACCTTTGAATTGAATGTGCCACACCTTTTATGTGAAATATCCTTCTTCTTCTTTAATTAATGGCACCGTGTATGAAATATTGTTATTGCAACGAATGCATTGATCATCAAGCGTGACTGACGTACAGCTTTACAGTAAAAAAAAAAACATGCGGAAACAGTGTTGCTAGTTGAAACCGACTTGTACAAACTGCGTATAATTTGTAATGAATAAACGAGTTCGCGTTTTTTGTCCGTTATTGTTCCAAGGTATTTAGGTGCGGTTAAATTATCGAATTATTTTAATATTTGTAAACAACTTAACAGCCTCAGTAAGCCTTGACTTTTTTTGTATAATGTTCACGATATGTTTGAAGATTTTAATATAACAGCAACATTATGTTAAATGCATCTTTCGAACGTACGAGTATGTTCACAATTATTTTCCTTCACCTTATAATATGAACTAGCTAATCGGTGCGAGTATATCGCGCATTATAGAATGTAAACATTCTAACAGAGCTGTCTTTTTAAGTTAAACAGATTGTTAATAGATGGCGTCTTGAATATATCTTTACTAGCATTAGCAGACGGAATTCCTAATGAAAACGTTCTTTAATTCTCAGATCGCGACTTAATTGCATACGCGCAACAGTCCGAGCCGAGGTTCGGCCACTTTGGCACCCTCGGATGTTGTTGCTTAGCTTTCGTGGCTGAGTGCCCTAAGCGCTCGCCCCCAAGCCCGGTAAAGCTGTAAAAGCCGTAAAGGCTCCAGGGCCCCTAAGGCTAACAGTATAGTCAGTTCGAAAAAAAAAAAAAATTTAGTAAAACACTAATTTTAATCTATTTATCATTTATCCATGTTTCAACAATAGCGGGGAACAATACTGTTAGAATCATTAATTTTGATGACGAATCAACGTAGATATGGCGTTGCCAGGAAAAACACATTTGAGAAGTAATCTTATTATATGATTTAAACAAACTATCTATCTTAGATGGCTTGAAAGGTATCCCGCATTTCTACTAGATCTTCTTGATTTGTTAAACTCACATTGCTATAAGATTTTATCTTTACAAAAACTTAATTGTTTTAATTACATTTACAAGTTAACTCGTCCTCAAATATCATTGCGAAGAAACCACAATAAACGAAAGTTATAAGTAGTATAAACTTTCATTAAAACAGTGTAAGTTCTCATTTTGTTGTAATAGATAATAGTTACAAAACATTTGGGTTTCACTTGAGATCGAACGCAGTATGTCTCGGTTCCGCTTTAAGAACGTGATCAAGCCGACGCCGCGCCGCGCCAACGCGATGGCGACGTGGTCACGTCTACAAAACGATTTGCATTATGCAACATTGCTATAGTATTTTGCAACGTAACATTACGAAGGGTTTATTAAGGAAATATCACTTGTCCCGTTCAAAGTTGACATTAAAAAGTCGGTTGTCCATATTGACAGTTATTTTTACGTTAATACGGTTAACATCCTTCTGAAGCTGAAAGTTATGCTGATCATAACACAAAGCACACATCTGGCGGGACATGAGCTGTGTTCTAAATACTATATTTCATTTTGAATCGATATTCTGTTGTAATTATAATAAATGAAATACCATCCACACTGATTTTTTTATAATTATCAATATAGTAACTAAGTGCTGTAACTATTTTTTTTTACAGTTTTATTGTTTCTAAAAGAAAACTGGCAACTCTAATAGAAACAAAACTGCGGACTGACTAAGAAAATGAGTAACAAAGATAAATAAATGTTCTTACCGTGCTGGCGGGATGAGCTGGCAGAAGCATCACAGGTCCGTGAGGAAGTTTCCTCGGTTTCCTGACACCCTTGCCTCTTCGTATCCTGCCGGTGGTGGCGGCTCCAGTGACGGGCGTGCTCTGGTGACGGCCGAGCCACTTCGTCACCAGTTTTTCTTTGCTATTCGAACTGCCATACTCCTGGGTTTCATCCTACAATTTACACATTTCAATTTTAAATACATACATGTTAAATACGTTATAAAGAGAAAATTAGTTCACTTATGTAGAAATTAAGTAAGAAGACATAAGAAATTATATTTCTTAACAAAATAAAATTAATCCAAAATTTTTATCGCGCGTCCAACAACATGATGAAGTTATCTATAAATGATAATAATGTGGATTAATTTTACTGACGTTTTTGTTATTATATAAAAACAATTTAAAATTAAAATCGCACTTAACTTACTTAGTCTCACTTGCATGACATGGAGCGCACGCAGTTCTTTATCTTACCCTCTACTAAATAAGACAAAAGAACGTATAACATCAAAAATTCTCATAAACAAACCGTATTATGTTAATTTGTAATTGCAACCTGTGGTTACGTATAAACAAACGCATACAGGACTACAGAACTAACTAATAACTAATAACCTAACTAATATGTTGCCATTAACACGTTAGCTGCGGCACCAATTTTTGCATACTTTCCGTTCCTGCGGCACGAGGTATAATCGGCCCGTACCGTGACCAGACGTTAGGGCGACACGCGGTCTATTAGACCCCACCTCCTTTTACAGACTAAAATCCATTTTCTGGCGCGAAATCAAAGATAAATGAGAATTTTGGTCCTTATTGATATAGACAGTGAATTGATGAACCCTAATCCACCGTCGCCCCGGGATCTGATGGCTAGTTTAGGAATTATTAGCAAAACAAAATATGGGATCTTATACACCTCGTAACGCACTGAAATAGGGCAAATTTTCGCTGCGATTAGTGATGGGAAAAATAATATCGACGTTTTTAAACTGTCTTAACTACGCAACGACTTGACCGATTTTGATCAATTATATCTCATTAGATCGTTTTAAGGGCAAAACCTGGCAAAACAACACAAAGCTATCAAAGGATACATTTTTTTTAAATAATCTAAATTGTGCTTGAAGGCGCCATAAAGAAAAAAAAACCGGCCAAGTGCGAGTCGGACTCGCGCACGAAACGTTCCATTCTATACCATTAAGAGGCACCTATTACAGACTTATTATTGGAAAATAATGGATTACGGTTTATGCATAAGGTTTATCTTTCTATTTGTATATGAAAATCTTAATGCGGTTCACAGAATAGAAAAAAAAGGCAACCAGAAGTAGAAAAGAAACTGTCCTATTTATTCTGCCTCGGGCTTTAAAAATACAATTATTAGAACTTGAATTAACATTAAAAAATCAGTATCAATATACTTTTTTTATAAAAATCTCAATATATATGTTGTACTTATTTATGAGTGTTTTTCATTGAAACAGGGTAGACAATAAGATTTTTTGCACTGAGTGCACTGAGTCAAAATCTTTTTGGATTTTTTATCAGCTTCACGAGATGGTAAAAATGTGCGTAGTTTTTGGTAACAACCAACACATCTTCTCCTTTTTTCACCCTTTTCGAGGCAATGGCGTGCGCTTTCAGGTGCTGAAAAATAACAAAAATGTAAAGATAACGTAATAAAGCTGACATTGTTACTTAGGTTAGATCGTAGATGAGTATAACAATGATAATGTAGGTATAACTGCATCAAATGAATGTGTTTGTTTTATACTTAAAATGTTGAAAGAGTAGGTAGGTAAGGTAGCTTAAATTCAGAATAATTAAAAGGAAACAATAATAAATAACTTAATAATGACCAACTGTCAAGCTTAGTTTATGAAAGCTTCAACACGTTGACTGTCAAGAAATATATCTAAGCATTACATTACCTGGGGTCTCATCGATTTCCTTTTTTATTAAAGATTCTATAAGTTTCTCCACAAAGAGTCTTTTTGGTAACTTTTTTCCATCAGTTTGGATTGAATTAAACACAATCCAGGCATTAATTAGCGCCGTACCAAATATTAGCTCCATTACAACTTTTCTCCACCATTTGATTCCTCTCCTCAAAGTTGCATAATAAGAAGACATCTGGTCAGAAAAGTCAATGCCTTTTTTTGTTTTATTGTACAGCAAAACACATCCCGGTTTTTTTATGCATTCGTCGGTTCCTCTCTTCTTTTTTCCAGTATCTATCAGGTTATCATCGTGATCTTTGCACGTAGTCAACATCAAAACATTCCGTTTATCCATCCATTTCATTACCTTTACGCCCTTTTTGTTCATTTTTCCAATAATTTCGCCTTTCTGCAATTTGTAACTAGTAACTTGCTTTGGCAGATATTTCCGTATTTTATTAAGTGTTCCACATAAAAATGTTTTTTGTGATAGAAGATCTTCTGCCAGGCCCAACGAAGTGTAGTAATTGTCTACTATTACGATTCTACCTATTTCTGTCAGATTTGTCATCAATCTTAACACTACTTTTTTACTGTGTTCTAATTCTTTTTTCTGATTTTTTTTCCCTGTATAAACCTCTAACTCAGAAGTATAACCTTCGGGAGTGCAAAGCTTATAAAGCTTTACGCCGTACCGGTGTGATTTGTTTTTTATGTATTGGCGAAAACCTAGTCTTCCTCTCCATGGTATCATGGTTTCATCGATTACCACATACTTTCCAGGATTTGCAATACGTCGAAAGTTTTCTGTAATCTTTGTGAACATATTTCTAATTTTATATAGTTTGTCAGTTTGGTCTTCATTACTTACATCACTGACATGCCAGCATTTAAGTAGCAATATAAATCTGTCTCTTGTCATTACTGAAGAAATAAATTCGTTTCGATACAATTTGTTTCTGCTCCAGTATAAATTTAAATTAGGAACTCTACACAAACCCATTGCCATTAAAACAGCCAAAAATGTTCTCATTTCCTGAGAACTGGTGTCACTCCATTTTGTCATGCGTGAATTACGTTTCATATTTTGTTGATTTATTTGTATATACTTTTGTGCGTAAGCATTTGTTTCAGATACCATTATATCAATCATCTCATCTGTAACAAACATCTTGTATATATCTTCAGGTGTAACTCCCACAAACGGGGGTAAATTAAACGTACATACTCCAGCGAATTCATTAAAAGTTATGGGACTTTCCGATATATTTTCCCACTCATCGTGATCTTTAGCTTGCGTGCCGGGTAATGTTTCGTCCGTGACTAAAATGTCATCTTCTGTAGCTTCTTCATATTCACTATCTGGAGATAAATCCTGATCTGAATGAACGCAATTTTCCATTGAAGCATACTCTTCCGAATCACTACACTCTTCCTCCGAAGGACTATAATCATTGTCAGTACCGCTAAAATTATCATCTTCCATATTATTACTCTCATCCAACTCAGGTGATTTTCGAATATTCTGCACACTGTGACATATTTTGTTTGTTTGTATTATATTATTGTTTTCGCAGTCTATATGTTCAATAATATCATATTCGACAATATCAGGTGATTTTAGAACAGTTGGCAATTTGTTATTCATGTCTCGTTTTCCTTTAACATTGTCATCAGGAATACTTTCCATAATTACAGAGACCTCTATTTCATGACTTTTTTTGGATTTGGACGGATTAAAGTCTTCTGAATATGTACATTCGGATGTAACATTTTCTCTCGGTCTTTTTTGTGTCGGAGTACGAAGTAATTGTTGATTGTTGTCCTCATTAAGTGATATATTACAATCCAGTAAATTGGAGCGTGAGATTTCTGACAAAGATCCAGCTCTGCTCTCCGTAGTTATATGAGGAAAATCTTTTGAAGGGGAACCTATAGGATTTTGTTTTTTTATTGGTAAGGTTGAAGCACTAGAAGCGGACAAGCGAACATTCTGCAATATTTGACAAGTTTTTCCGGTACTAGGACTGAGATACACTGTTTCTTCTTGTGTTTTGAGTTGAATAGTTTTTCGGATGTTTGGACTGAGGTTAACTGTTTCTTCTGGTTCTTTCACTTGATCAGGATAAATTGAATTTTTTTAGTGGCAGTCTGAGCACGTGTTTTTGCTTTGTGTTGTAATGTTCTTGTATTTGCAATAATTATAGAGCTTGGGTGCCCATGTAAGAAAGTATATTGTTTTGTATTGTCATACTGTTGTTTATCAATGACACAATCTTGTTGTGAGCTAAATTCATGTAAAGGTACGATTTTTTCAGTTATATTTGGTTCAGTAGAAAAATATGTTTTTTGACGTTTATTTGTTGGAAAAATCTCTTCATCACTCTCATCGTCAAACACATTTTCAATTGGCAATGTTGGCCGATTGGTTGGTTGGACATCACTTCTCGGTGGACTCGAAAAAATGACTCACATATTGTATTTTGCATAAACAGGCAGTTCTCAGCCACCAGTAGCTATTTATTGAGTGTACTGATCAAAACACGGTAAAAAAATAGAATAGAAATGACAAGAAAAAAAATCGATACGCAAATAAAGCTGTGTGGTGCCGGCGGCGAATAGTACCAACCCATTTCATCCCGTGGGTGTCGTAAAAGGCGACTAAGGGAATAAAGGAACACAGAAGACGGGCAGCAGCGTCTCTGAACCGTTTGACATCTTACTGCGATCGCCAACCCGCCTGCCAAGCGTGGCGATTATGACAATTCCTCCCAAATGTTTGGGAGAAGCCCTTGCCCAGCAGTGGGATCCCTACGGGCTACTAAAAAAAGAAAAAGCGGGCTCACCGACTAGTTTAGGTATTATGATATTCAAAGTAGGTACTTTTCTTTATAGACTATTTAATAGATCGCCAAAAATGTCTCTAAGTTCAATCATTTTCATATAAGTAACCAGGTTTGTAAAATATCAAAATGTCTTCGTCATAGTGACAATTCAGTACCTAATTAAAAATATTGGCTTTGTATGACCGGTACACTTGAAAATAGAATTAATTAATAAGCTGCTAGAGAAAGCCTTTGCTTGGTGATAGTTTAAACAAAGTGTTATTCTTAAATGAAAACCCTCTTTAGGTGGTGATACAACTCGTGAAAGTAAACAAGTTTCATCAAAATAAAAGAAAGAAAAAATATAATACTTCCTATACAAAGTCCCAAGAGTAAGTTTTGTGTGACAAGTTAATTTTATTACCAATAAGTATAGGTATCATAATTAAGGCAACCAGTTGGAACAACTGATATTACCTGTATACAAATTTTCTTAAATAAGTATTTTTACAAACGATAAAAAAGTATTTTTATCGTTTTCTTATGAAAGTTGTTCTATTTCGCGAGTGGTTACAACCTAGGAGGGTTCGCTTTATTAGATGTTATATTATTATTCATGTAAGTGGTGCAAAATATAAACAGCAGTTTAAAAATAGAGATGAATTTGGCATGCTTATTCATTACAAAAAACAAACTCACACACACACACACCACACACTTTTAAAGAAAGTTTTTAAGATTTGTTTTACAATAAATACTTAGAATCCCAGTCCCACTCCGTAAACGCTTTATTCATGAACCGATAGCAGATTTAATCGAGACGCATTAAGCCTAGATTTCGAGTGAAGACTGAAGCGAGTGAAGCTGCGGTATATTATATATAATATACTGTCATTTTATACCAAATAGTCTGTATGCTACATCTTTCTTCTCAAGCTTTATTATAGTCCAGATTATTTACATGCGATTACATTTGGCAGCACCTTATGTTGTTGAATATTATGTTAAAGGTTTAATATAAAAACGGTGTATTAGTTAGTGCAAAATTAATTCTCGTATCAAGCTTTTCACACAAGTAATCTTATAGATAAATGTTAGAAATATCATATCCACGCATGCTTATACAAAACGTACTTACAAACACTGTAATCCTTTTTTTAAGATGGCTAAAAACAAAACATTTCATATTAAAATATTGAGTTTCTTAAATTACTAACACAATAATTTCTGTACTTTTACCATCGTACAATAATATACTCCGCCTGGTGCTCTCTTCCGACCACGTGACATATATCGTAAAATTTACATAAGTCGAATCTAACACACTTAACAAACTTGGTGATTAAAAATATCCCTTTACATAGGTATTTTGTTGTTTTTAACTTTTTAGTATTATTGTAATAGCGGCCTACATAATTTGAGAAAACTTCAACTATCTATCTATCGCGACAAACGGACAGACAGCGAAGTCTTAGTAATAGAGGGTCCTGTTTTTATCCTTTCGATACGGAACCCTAAAAATCTTTAATATTTATATACCTACTTTCAAAACCTAGACAAAGAACTACTGAAATATTAATTATATTACTTACCTGTTTTATCAACGGCTGCTTTGCGTTTCTTGTGGAGTTTTTCACTACCTACAAAAATATCAATTAAGTGTTAAGTCCTAATAATAATAACATTATTATCACGATATAGAATAATAGGTAATTCTAGATATGTTGCAAAGTATTAGGTACGTCAATAATCGTTATTACCAATAATATCTTTAGGTATAATATACTTAAGTAATAATATCTTACACTTACTTTAGGTACCAAGATAAGAAAAAACTAGGTACTTACTGAAGATTTTTTCATTAAAAACTTACCTGTTTTGGCTCTGTTTCTGGGTTTTTTAAAATTAACTTCTTCCGACATCGTTTAGACATGTTCGGCGCTGTAAAAGGACGTGCTCTCCCTCCAATCGACGCACAGAGAATCGACGTGATGCACAACACTGGTCGCGGGAAGCTCGCGTTGAGTGCGGTACGAGGTCAGGGGGGATATGGGACGTTTTAGCCTCGTTCCGCACTGCATTAAAATTATATTAATTCAGTGCGGCACGAGGCCTAAGACATCCGGTACCAAGGTAGGTACACCACCGAGTCCGGAACCATTAGTGATCTCAAATATATATTTATCTCTTTCCTACACTGGACCAAACCAAAGCTATGCCATTCGCACGACAGAGAAATTCACTTTTTTGCTTGCCGCACCACAGGGAAGTTGCATCAGGGGTGATTTAGGCCTCGCTTCGCAGTTAACGTGTTAATGAGCTGGAACGCATCGTATGTCGGTGCGTATTGCGAAATATAAGCTTTAAACAAGAAAGTAGCGACGTGAGCATTGTTGCTCTGCAGCAGATGAAAGGTTTGGAGGTTACGTTATCGCAGTCGAACCTTGAACCAAATTGATGAGAACTTTAATTTCAGTATTCAATGCACGCTTTCTTTCATTGTATTGAAATTAATTTTGTGTCTACAACTTTACCAGACAATTTTGTGTATTTTTTTTAATACCTCAATTTCGACCATGCTATAATAATATGGTAAAGTCGCTATATTTTCCTTCACCAAAAGCTCAAGCTCGTTGTAGGATTTGGGGTCAGACCCGTCGGTTCGATATCTGAAATAATGATTGGTGAAACGATGATAGATTAAAATAATGCACTCGCGTCGATAGGTTTGGTGAAAATGAGCATCATGATAAAATTTAGGATTAAAATAATTGCTATATATTATTATTATTTAATAGCGCATATTTTGAAAATCACCTATATTAGCAATTGTAAGCGTTCCGGCCGCCGCAATTAAAACCCAATACCCTAAGTTTAGCGTGGTATCAACTTCGTGAACCTCGACAGTTTAACATCAGAAGAGGTTGTGCTTAAAGGTAGCTATAAAATCGATAAAAATGATCTACAAATTAGCCAATCATCAGTTTTAAGACAAACCTTTTTCTTTTTCAAACTTTCCCCTTGCAGTTTAATCTCCAGCTGCTTGCAAAGCTCGTGGTTTTTCGTCCTCTCCACGTCCTGGACCTTCGTTTCGTCGACATGAACTACGCACGGCTGGACGGTCTTAAACGTCGGGTCGAATTGATTGTGGTCGAAGGGCTGTTTCCGACGGAAGCAGGGACAGACGCGTTTGGACAGGTGGTAGATGGTCGCTACGCATATCAGGCAGTGGACCACAGCAATTATGAGGAGTGCGATATTGGTCAGCACTGGAGTCCACGCTTGCATCTCATCCTGTTAAAAATACTGACTTATTAGGGCAGTAATTTGCTGGACAAAGAAAGGGGAGATGATAATGGGTTACAAAAACATTCGTGCCTGATACGACTGTGACTACCATATACATGGCAGCAAACACGTCATTTGACTCGCAGATCTTATAGATTTTATTTGGTACCTAGACATCTATATTGATTACGTAATGTAAAAAATTAAACTGTAATTATACTTAAACCGCGTCCTTGACTACTTTGTGATAGATCGATATAGGGTTGTCACTTTATACATAAAACTATTCCTTAAAATATTGATGCATGTGATTATTTATATAGTTAACATTAACACAAAATTCAACACAATTTGGCATTGAAGTATAATATTGTCAATGAATGTATGATTTTATTAGAATCGTAGCTACGTGGTAAAGAAGTGGTCAACTAGTACCAAAAAAACATACTACCGGTTCGTAAGCAATAAGAAAGAAATTAGCACTTTTAACACTTAATATTTCGCAAACGCATTCCTGAATTGAAATATGGTTTTCACACACCCGCAATAATTTTGAACGACCTATCTATCGACACCCTACATGATGGGATAGACGTGAAAAAAAACTCATTCCCACTTTACGTGGAAGGGGTACCCTAAATAATATTTTTTGCCAAGATTTTTTACTACATTTCCATACTTTGCATTAGTATTGTTTATAATTATAAATTGTTATATAATATACGTCGTAATATATGGACGTATAAGTCGTGGTGGTCTAGTGGTTTAAACAGCGGAATATCGATTCCATGTTCGCAGGTTCGAACCCCGGCATATACCAACGACTTTTTCAGAATTCGCATACATTTACTAACTCAAATTGGTAACACTATGGGCTGACGGTGAAGGAAAACATCGTGAGGAAACCTGAACACTTGAGAAATGTTCTTGTGGTACTACTGTATGTGGGATAAATAAAGAACTATTAATTTATCGGTGTTTGAAATCGCTAATACGTTGTGGCGCTGGCGTGGTGATTAAGCACATACACGTTCTCTTGGGAAGAGGCCTTTGCCGAGCAGTGGGACACTTACAGGCCTATATTATTAATGTTTTATTTAATATAAATTAATTAATAAAATTAAAACCTAAGCTGTATGATTCTCGAATGTCCAATCAATTAATTGAATTAATTAAGTGTCAAGATACGAAAAGCGTTCAACGGAAAATTGTAATCTACTCCATACTCTACTACCTGGAAAACCGAAAGTATAATGTTTTACTTTTGACTAAATTAGTAACTGTATCCCGAATAATCCACCCTGAGGCTCGAACTGAGTTACCATCTATAATTCCACTGATCTTCCAATACGTGAGTAAATAAAACGATCAGATCTCTTTGTACTGACTCCGAACATATTACCTATACATACGTTATTCATCATAAGAAGGCTTGCATGACACATCCACAGAACGTAAATTCTTACGTCGAGCAAATTATGACAAACTAAAAACATGCAATTCGACTATCAATTATTATCATTAAAAAAATGTTTGACACTGATAAAAGTTATAAAAATATTTTGCACTAGAAAATCCTAAATAACTTTCTCTATGCAATGATTTATGTGAATTTTCGTTTTTCTTTTTGTTACTACGTGCATCGTTACTTTCTATATAATGACTTGAAATTAGAGTAGACCAAAATAAAAACATCAAGGAATCGAAAATTAATCTTATTAATCGTACGAATCGAAAAGTAATTGAATTGATCGAACGCCGTTGTATATTTAATTTATTAGTTTCTTCTTTAATTTTCGTATAAATAAATATATTTACGTAATTCTTACATTTTTACTGAAGCAACAAGCAACGAAGAATATTGACTGAAAGAATTAATCTTATTGTTTGGAGTCAGGCATTCAATAATTTAAGTGTTCTAGATTGCGATTTCAATTGTAGTTATATTTAATTTTTGTTGTTTCATTTACACAGCTTACACACCCTTCATCTCATTTAATAATTGTATTATCGATTATATTTAGTTTTAAAAAAGGATCGATAATCGTAAATTATGCTACATCTCTAAAATAAACATTTGTGACATGTGTCGTGCAAGTCTATTAAGATGAATGAATAATAATAACTTATTTTTCATTACAAATGTCTGTTTTTAGGGCGGTACAGTGCAATATGTATGTGGTGGCTCGACAGAAAAAGGATAGGTATGTTCTAGATTATTTGAGCTAAGAGTTACCGACCTTTGCACTTAATACACATGCTTAACACATATTTACAGAACTTTTGTCATTGAAACGTGACGACTTTTTTATGTATTGACTAATATTTACGTAAAACCAACGATTTAATGTATTGCGTACTAGAATTATTAACATAACATAGCATAACATTTATTTTTGAAAGGTAGTGTACTGAGAAATTTTTTTGGAGATTTCTATCTACATTGGGAAGTCCGTCTGGTGGAATACCTCCATCCTACAGAAGATCTCAGCCAAAGAGCTGTACACTTCACCCCACCCATACTCTACTAAATTAAGACCGCGCTTATATTCGGCATTCTGCTGAATGAGATTAGCCCGACAACAACACAATAGGTTAACAAAGCAAAACCCATTGTCTCGATGAGGAAGTACCGCATCTAATCGCGGATAAATTCGACAGAAAAGCTTTGTGCAACCGAGCGGACAACTTCTTGCCTAAACGTTGTCGATTTTTACATTACCTATGGATTTGATAGTTAAGTAATTAAACGTCCTTTTATTGAATTCATCTGTTAAATAGAAAAGAGTCATAACTCAAAAATAGTAAAAACCATTAACTTTGTGTTGGTTTAAGCTAAAAACAATTTCAGCTAAAAATATTATAACATAATTAAATGATACAACATAATAAAATATAAAATAAATTCTAAAGGTTTTGGTTATAGATGGTTATAGATATAATATCAGTATTTGAGCGATTAATTAATGTTTTAAAATATATTGTAACAACGTCTTCTATGTTCATGCCTAAAGATTTAATAAATCATAAGGACAGCAAAGAAAAACATTACGTTTTAGAGTTCTGGCATCCGCTATGGATACACACGTAACTTGTATATTTTACAGTTACTTAATGAGATTCGTTCCAAAAGGCCACGAGAGTCTTACAAGCCTATAAACCTTGATGGGATATTAAAAAAAAAAAAATTTTGTGTACTTGTTTTTTTTCATTGTTATGTTGTAGTAATCTGACCAATAAACAAACTCATTTTATAATAAGCTTCGAATTGACGGCTCGCGACGTCTGGAATTAATTCTGACCAAAACCAAAATCATGAACACTATTGAATTTAGGCCCTGAGAAGACACTTATGAACATTACGACGTTACCACCGCTGCACCGGTTCGGAAAATATCTCAGTCATCGAAAAGAGCCGACAACAAACTCGATCAGGTTTATCTTTTTTTAACTGTTAATAGTTATGAAATTTTGATGGATATTAGTTTTAATAGAGAGGGAATTAATAACCTGCGCTAATAAATTTTAATAACCTTTTGGCAGTAAAGGCTTAATCAAAGATTCTAAAGCTCTCGTTTCTCTGTCGTCGCTGTCACCGAGTGCTGTCACTGATCATCACTTTAAAGGTATGTCAAAGAATTACATAAAATAAAGTTACCTCAAAACTAGTATGTGCGAGTGGCTGTGCTCGCAGCGCGTCCCTGTGCAGGCCTGTTGCTGCCAGCACAGCAGCGCTGTTACCGCAAGCGAGGCACAGCAGCGACAACGCTAAGAATGCGGTCAGCAGTGGACTCCTGGAAAACAATGAACGCGTTAAATATTATAGCGACATAAAGCGACACTAGGTTTCCGCCCTTAATTACACTGGGCCACTACAATATAATATTTATAATCAATAATCATTTGCAAATCTTGTACTAATATAGCTTCAGATAGAAACTCAGAATTCAATAAATTGCCCTTCTTTGTATATATACTATACACATACCACGTGGGTGATTGTTTGCTGTTGTTGTTGGACTGTTGTTGCCAACAACTCTTCGTGACAGATTTCTTCTGTTCTTTGGAATATACCACAGCAAATTGAATCTGACTTGAAAAATATTATTACCTATGAAAACTTTCTTATTCCCCTTCTCAATATATTTTTCAAATTCAACCCCACCCCTTCTATAATAAAAATAAAAACCTCTCCCCAAATTTCACATTTCTATCCTTAGTAACTTGAGCCCTGCTTTATTTATTACTCGTATATCTTTATATCAATCAAAAACCCTAACTTTTAAAATTCTCGATATAAAATATCAATTGCAAATAGTAAATATACTCAGAAGCAAATTCAGGGTTTCGTAGCTTTAAAATTGTAGGAACCGCTATCCTGTCACATCGCATAAATTATTAATCTATTCACAAAATACGGTCTCAAGCGTCTCGGTCGATCCGAAGCGATAGAAATCCTAAATAATAAAAAATCGTAATTAAGATATTAATCGTTTTGGCAGCGACTTTCACTACGTCCATCAAGCTTCATTATTATGCTTCGATGTTCATTATATTCACTCTATTATTATGTTATATGAAGTGTAAAAATGTTGCCAAGCACTACTATTTATGATTACCTAGGTGTGCCCGCGGTTTCATCCGCGTATAATTTAAAATAAATCACTGATTGATAAATTATAATACTTCAGTACAGACAATATTTTTATCGGGCGGCCAGGGTTATGCGTCACAACTCACACAGCTCAACTGTATTAAAAATTAGAAATAGCTGCTCCAATACATAACAGAAAGTAGCTTAAAAGAAATTTACCCAACTCTTTATATTGTCGTTCGAATTCTGTTAACAAAATTAAAACTGATAAATAGCAATTATTGACTTCAGCAAAGAACAGAGGTCAAAAAAACTTGCGGCTTTGGCAGTTTTATCGATTGAAGCAAATATAGCATTAAAGCTGATTACGATAGAATTATTAAGGAGTTCAGTCAGGCTAAAATTCTGGTTTGTTCTTTTCATTTTGTCATTTTTCTTTGATATTAGTCAGAGAGTATAGTTTGCATTTTTTATGAATAAAAACTTGCCTGTTTCAACTGTTTTTTGAAGTGAAAACTTCTTTAGCACCGCTGAAACTCGATGAAACGAAAAGCGACCACCACATAAATCTATAGAATTTAGCCTATGAGAGAATGACATAGAATACATTTACATTATGCACGGTTAATGCACAGGCATTAAAGTCCTGATTTTCATGATTGTGATCGTCGTCGGTAAGGCCTAGTGATGTGAGACGGTCAGTCTTCATACGCAGTACGCACGAGAGCTCGATAGTTCGAATCCCGCTGATTAAGGATATTTAAAAATATTTTTTTATAGAACATTTTTTTTCTGTAGGTTTCATTTCTGACACGTGTGAACTGCTTCAAACATAATTTTTATCCTAAAAAAACAGTCTTCTAGCGGCACCAGAGGGCCTCGCGAATTGTACCTTCATCATTTCAGCCGAAAGACGTCCACTGCTGGACATAGGCCTCTCCCAAAATTTTACCTTGCCCACATCAAATTTAGGTCTTGCCCCGTCACTGACTACGTACGTTGCTACGTTGGCGGCGTGGTAGGAGAGTTGGGCAAATAAATTTAACCCGGATGAAACCGTGAAGCACAAATCATTATCAAAAAAGCCTTGAAATACAAGATATACCTGTATATACCTGATATATATGTATGAACACGTAAATAAGAGCCGTATATGAAACCCGATATTATATTTGTTATAGGTATACTATAATTAAATGTAATAAAACGCGATGATATTCCTAACGAATTTGGCTGAGGGCAGAGGCTTTGCCCTAACTATGTTTGATTTTTTAATGTATTCGATTACAGTATGATTTAAATACGAGATTTAATTTTCCAAGCTTTAATAGCGCTATTAAATTTAATTTATTTGTTCACATTAAATAATATCTTAATATTTATTGAACACTCTTACGTTTGTAAAAAATCGCCTAAGAACATTAGTACGACAAAAGACACCGGCACGCTGCGCGGCAGTTTATTACGATCGCAGTGAAAGCAACTCACCTGACTGCTTCATCACACTGGTTTGTTAACACCGTTACGATAACGACTATTTTCTAAAAAAAAAACTTTTTTATTTCCTTTATACAACTAGTTTATTCCCATGAAGAGATGACAATGACATCTATATATTCTACTAAACAAGCAATTTGGAAATGAAACTGTAGTAACAATTTTTAAGGGATTCGCTCTTGTGTTGGCACGGATATCATAATGTATAGTTATTGGCCATACTATTCGTAGTAATATTATTGTAGTCAATTTTTATACCTACTATGATGTTTTTTTATACCAAAGAGCAGCAAATAGACAGCTGCAATACCAAGGGCATTACAGCCATGTTTCAGTCCTTGATAACCGTATTTCAATCCCTTTTTCAAGAGCTCCATGTCATAAGCCCTGGAGGAAACCATTTGGGTAACCCATGCCTCAACCCTAGCGTACGTGACAGGAAGGTCCTAGAGAATTTAGTGATGTCGCGTTCCGACTAGGTTAAGTTTAACATCATTTTTTTAGCCCACTACTGGGCACAAACTGCTTTCAGTCCCGAGAAGAGTGCTGCTACAGATCTTTCACAATGTGTCTAGTGGTCGCCATCAAACTAGCTTCATTGGGCATTTAATGATTCTTGAATATATTCGTACTGCGTAATGTATTTTGTGCAGTATTATATTATAATCATATAAGTAATTACAATTTTATATCAGACTGTAACATCTCTGCCGATCCTGGAAAGAATAAAGCGGAACGATAGACAGAACAATGGGCGTGCACCGAGCACGCGACTCGCTTCACGGACGAACGGACAGAGAGGAAATGCAGTAAATATATAACAACGGTGTACAGGTCTATGGACTGAAGTAACTACTTTTGCATGAACACATGCTAATAACAATATTATTTACTAGCTTTGCAGTATGGTTTCAACCGTACTAAACTAATTCGACCAAATCTTCACCGCCGCGCCGCGCCGCACCGCGTCTTGCCATGTCGCCAACGTGTAGCCTACCTGACCGGTCGCGATAGTTCCAGAGATACACACAACATATACACAAACTCAAAAAATTAGCACTCTCTTTTTATAAAACTAGTATAGATTACTTTATCCTTGTAACATCTCTGAATAACCTTTTATATAAATTGCGTGGAGTAGTGTTATCCGAATGATTAAGACCAGTGCAACGGTTCATCACAACAGCTTTCTTAAACAAAAGCTGCGGTGTGAGAACGCGCAACTAGTGATTCAGCCTGACCCATCATCATTTCAAAAAAGAAAACATAATACTGGAATGGTTTTACTAGAATATTATAACATTAATAATAATATAAGCAAAACGCTTGTGGTTTCTGAACAAGAATGTCAATGTGACATGTGTCAAATTCAAATTTACGAGGTTTTGTATACGTCCACGGCACGTCAACGGACAAGTTGACATCGCCGACTGTCTATCACTGCTGTCAAGCAATGTCTAGCTTCCGTTATTGTGATTTGCGTATTTATGCCGTGTGTGTAGAGCTTTCTATTTAAATAAATAATGCCCGTTTGTTTTTGTCCATAACCCTTCAGGCGCATTCAGGACTGACAAACCTACAATATTTGGCAATACAGAAGTATAAAATAAAAAAGTATACTTTACTAAATTTTCATAAATACACAAAACAATTGTTTTTTGTATATTTTTGAAGTTGTACTTTTTTGTCGCGTTTAGTAAAGGGTAAAATGGAGATCTTCGCGCGCATCATGTCACGAAAACGGAACATGATGAAGTTAGCCGTAAATGATAATACATAATGTGAACTCATTTTACTGAGTTTTTTATCAAATTAAAAAGAATTTTATTTATACATTAAATTATTTTTAAACCATAAAAAGGTCAGTAATACATTACATTATTATCACTGATGGCTAAATTCATCGTGTTATTGGCACGCTTTATAAAATTTTATTTAATTAATAAAATTAATGTTCTTATTTTATTGTTCTTATTAAAATGTTTTATTTTTAATATTATTATTTTATATTTATTCCAAGTCAATCGTTCTTAACGAATAAACACCAGTCAGGAGCTGACACGGGCCATTTTTTATTATAATGCTAGCTGATACCCGCGACTTCGTCTGCAATGTTTATTATATTAACAACAGAGTTTAAGAACATCACTGAACGCGAATTGCTTATAAAAATCGTAGTTTCTTAAAAAAGATATCGCGTTTTTTATTTTATTAGCAACAAATATCTAAGGAATAAAACAAAATAAAAGATGAAAGTAGTTTTTGGCGCATACGCGCACAATGGCAAATCTCAATCAATTTATTTATATAGATAGATTATTCACAAAAACAGTTGGGGATAATATATTTAGCAAGCATAAACATTGCAAGAAATGTTTCCCAAACATGAATAATGTGTATTATTTATTTCATATTCCGGCATATATATAAATTTGTTGAAGGTTGTAGAACCAGGATGCGATGGCAGATGCACCCGGCACATATTATTCTACAGCAAATTACTCGTGCCGATTTGTCCCCGATTTGAAGGGTGTGGTTGTCAACACGCACCTAGAACTAGTCGTCCAACCATTTCCGTTTTGGGAGGAGAACGAAAGAAACATGCAACAATAAGACATAAACATGCAATATAAAACAGTTATTTTTATTTCATGAATTTACGCTATTCTTCTAAGTTCTAAATAAGGTGTGGGCAACCTTTGACATGTTGAGGACCAAAGTTTAGCGTGCAAATACGTTCGCGGGCCGCATTTAAAAGTACTTAGTGCATTTTAAAGTAGTGATAATATCTTTTGCGATAGATATTAGACATGAAATAATATGACAGTATTATTTATTATAGTACTATTTATTAAAATAACAAAATGAAATTTTTCAAAATGTCTCACGGGCCGGTGGTTGCTCATATGTTCTAAATGTTCAGTAAGTTTAATGGCGTTTTACGTAGGTAATATGGTTTAGTTATTGTGCAGAAGTGTATTTGTAATAATGACTATGATAATCAATTATAAGGTAAAATTATGAAGTTGCAAGCAATTTTGAATTAAACTGACGTCTGACACTGACACTAACAGATGCACGAAACATGTCTTTCCATAAGGAAGGAAAAATATGCTTTTATTTGTGGCTGACATATCGCTGTTTGAGATCAGTTATAGACAGAGATACTGCAATGCATAAAATGACATTAGGCGAACTGAATTTCGCTGGGCCGAGCCTTGAGTTTGAGCTATGCAAGAAAGCTCGTAAAGTTTTACAAGTGGTACTATGATATCGCAGACTTAAATGCATATGTAACGTTTAGACGGGAATAAATTAAAATAATGCTGAGAGACATTCACCGTGAGTTTACCCTATAACATATTTATCTACCAAACTTCACAAAAGAATCGAACTAAATCACAGATCACGCAATAATAGACAAGAATTAGGTGATGAACTGCAGTGCATGTGTGTAGAAGAAAAACGCGGTTAGATGTGCAAGCGCACGCAGTGGAACACGGCTGCCTCGCTCAGCGCCGTGTCGCGCCGGTGCGCACGCGACTACTGCACCGTAGGAAGTGTTCATTATACGCACGTGAATCTATACAGGAACACATTAAACGATACTTATATAAATTATCACAATTATTAATATAATTATAAAGCCTTAATTCATTATCCATTTCTTTGGGATAGAACGCATGTGTTAACCATTTTTTTGAATTTGTGTACCCATTATACCCATTTCATTGATAGCAATATCAACGAAATACGAATGCATGAAGGATGCCTGTTTGATAAATGTTCTTTATACCATCTCACGAAAAATGATAACACTATTAACTTCTCCGTTTGTTTTTTAATTAATTAGCACAGTGTAGCGTCCAATTTAGCAATTTCCAATATTCTATTAAGATAGTATCGTAAATATTATTTTATTAAAAAGTTTAAACTGATTAAGTATGTACATATTTTTTAATTATATATGTATATGATTACCTACCAACCGAGCAGTTACAACAAAGTGGTCAACTCTCTTCCTTGCAAAATAGTGGGCTTTGCCGCATAATTACACATCAATAAGGTTAAAAGCAACTTGTTATTATAGTTTTCGAACATATAAATAACAATGTAATGCTTGAATATAAAGATGTACGTAGTGAGCAGGTGAAGAAAGCGCCGTGGCAGCTTTAATATAAGTTCAATGAAACGTGAATCAACTAAGGAAGTGTTAGCCACATAATACCTGTTGTTAATCTACTTGTAACATTTATATAAGGATACATGTCTACAATCATAAATTGCATGGTAGATCACAGTTTTTTTTTGTACACGGACTAGATTAACCTTTGGCATAACATCTGAGGTCCATAAGAAGACATATTTTAATAAAATATATTAAACGATCGCTTTTCTCGCGGCATCGCTCGCGTCATAGTTGAGCTATCTTTTTTACTTTCTCACTGAATTGCTAAATACCAATTTACATAGATCTGTCTTCAAAAACGACGGATATTCATACAAACTTTCATTCCCGTTTTCGCCCCCATAGGGGTTGAATTTTCAAAAATCCTACAGCGTAAATGGAGCCCTCATGCAAATTTTCATGGTCGTAGCCCCTAGTCGTTTGGGCTGTGCATTGATCGATCAGTCAGTCAACCAGTTAGCCAGTCAGTTTCTTACTTTATATATATATATATATATATATATATATAGATTACGCAACATGAGATCGAATTTAAAATTAAATAAGACATTTCAAATTATTAATAACCAATTATGTAGTTAATTGAGCTGAATATTAAATTTCAATATTCTAAATTTTCAATTCAATATTCTAAGCAGTCACCGCAGCCTATGGACGCTTGCAACACCAGAAGAACCACATACGCGTTACCGACCCTTTAGAAGTAAAAACTTATTCAATCCCCTTATGAAGCTCCCTATATTGTAGTCTCCTGGGAAAACCTCAGCAGATTTTACATGGTCTATTTTAGATGGTCAAACGAGATGTGCTTAAAATTGAACAAAATATGTATATATTATATGTGACGCGTGGTTTTAGTTCTGATTTAGTACTCCAATCCCTATACATTTTTTCAAGTCAGTTTTGATTACAATTTTAATCAGTCTACGGATTTAGTGTAAAACAATACTACAATCAAATATTTCGTTTCCTGTACTACAAATTAGTTTTCCTATGTTTCCGCTAGGAGCGCTGCTAGTGGATATCTATAATATTATAAAAAAGTAAAGTTTGTATTTTTATGAAGAAATAAACAGTGGATCCAATAAAAAAAAAATATTATGCGAATGTTACGTTACGTTATCCTGGTGATAATTTTATTCTTCTTATTGAACTGAAAGCTTCTTTAGCACCGTTGTGATTTGAAACTCGATGAAACGAAAAAGTTACAATAAAAAAAGACAACCATATACATCTATAGGATTTAGCCTACGAGAGAATGATATAGAAAACATTTACATTATGCACGGTTAATGCAAGACCTGATTTTGATGATTGTGATCGTCGTCGGATTGACCAAGTGGTGTGAAACGACCAGACATCATACGCAGTACGCACGAGTGGTCGACAATTCGAATACCGCTGATTTTAGAATATATAAAAATAGTTTTGAAGAGCATTTTCTTTCCAAAGGTTTCACTTCTGACACGTGTGCACACATATTTTTTTTTTTATTATTTTTGTATATTTACCTGTAAGTTCTCTGGTATCTGGTTCTCGAATCTTTTGTTTGTTTGAAAATGGAGTGGAGATGTACAGGTGTGTTGGCTCCTTAATATTACATTTCCTATTGTATATACTATCCCTATATATTAAGTGAAGACATGCACACAGTCACACTGAGTGTAAAAATGACTGTGTGGGGCTGGCTTTGGAAGCCAAAACTACCCCCTCATCATTTTGTAACCGTATCTACATATCTGTCATTCACACAAATGTCAATATTGCAACACAAAATAGAAGTAATAAATTTATAATTATACATTTTCCTTTCGTAACAAAATTAAAAGTGAACTAATTTTAAACACAGTAACTGTTTTTTGTGTAGAAGAAGTAACTTTCACTTGACTTTCCGGCAACAGCCACAATGTCGCACGGCACACGGCGGCGCGCCGACACGGAGCGACCCGATGTATTGCTTTCGAAATGTATATTGTATCGAATTTTACTATGAAGAGCGTTCGTTCACGCTGCGTCTGTGGCTCTGTGGGGACATCGTTGCTGCTGTTGCTGCATTCATTGTTACCGCGTTACAACAAACTCGTTAAATTAAAAGCAAACTGCAATGCTTTTTGTCTGTCAAGGTTTACAGTTTTGTTATTCTGAAACATGTACCTATTCTGTCTAGAATTTGCTCAATGATTTTAATTTCATAAAATATTTGGAACATATAGCGAGTTTTTGGTATTATAATTATGTTTGAATTACATTGGTGTTTTTTACTTTTATTTTGTCGATACGTCGATAGATACTACTAGAGCCTCGCCATTTTTTTTAACCAGATCACCAGTAGATCGTTTTTCACGAAAACTGTACTGCCGATCACTTAGGTTGTCGTTGTAGTCTAGGTATGTCTTGTAGGTATAAATCTGATGGTATTTTGTAATTAAGAAAGTTTGACCGGCTATCACAATAAACTGTTCCATTCTTATAAATTATGGCTATCACTGTACTTATCACACATACACACTGTGACGTAACAAGACAATAATAACTACAATTTATTCATCCCGCGTGCCAACATAATGATGAAGTTAGCCATGAATGTTAACAGTGTAAATTCATTAAATAACTGCATTTTTTTTAATTGTGTAAAAATAATTTAACGGTATATAAATCATACTGTTTTAATTATAATTTAGCGTAATTATTTCTACATAATAAAACAAAGTCAAATGAATTTATATTATTATCATTGTTGGGTAACTTCATAATGTCGCATTCCGTCAGATGATACGCGCACAGCTCTCAGTTTTGTAAACGCGACAAAAGAATGTATAAGTTCAATTTTAAACGATAGGGTTCGAACATCTACTTTCATTGTGCATAAAAGAATAAATTAAGGCAAAATACTATCAGATTATGTCTTATATTAATTAGGATTTCCTCGACCTACCTAACCTGACCTACCTGTGGAAACACCACAGATTTTATTATAGAAAAATTTTTCGTCTTTTCCGTTTTATTCGTCACGGTTGTGATCGCATAGAGGTAGGCGATTAAATAAAAATAACTCCCTATATATTCTTAGGTCAATTTATAACATTAAATGCACCACATATTGAGACCAAGGTGTGTTTAGGTGTGTGTAGTTAAGTACCAAATATTCTAAAAATACCACAGCTAACATAATAGACGACATACCAAATTGCTACAACCCATTTTAATTTTATTTAACCTTTGTATCAATACGGAAAATAATAATGTTTCTGTGCAACCCAAAAACAATTGCGATATTTTGCTAAACCACAGCGGAGCGCGACTAAACAGAAATGAGGCGGTCGAATTATTTACTAAACTAATTTATAAATTAGATCCGTATTACGGAATATAATTAGATCGAGTGATGTTTCATTGATAACTTGAGGTCTCACAAATGAAATAACAAATAATCTGCACTTCAAAATGCTATTTTTATAGTGTCTAGGATTCTAGGACCTAGGTAATAACATCTATCTATAGGTAGAAATATATATTTTTAACTTTTTTAAATATTTGATTAATGAATATCCATTATTTTTTTGTTACTTAGCTAATAGTGTTAGAGTCTTCAAGTTATAGGTTTTTGGGACATGGAAATAAGTAACCGCTGAGCGTGTTTTAAAATATTCAACATATTGCTATGCCATAATATACTCGTTTCTGCTCATTCTCATGGTACCAGGATGATTTTAAATTGTGTTATTATTAGATCGTTGATAATAATGATTAATTATTGTTAACACGTGAGAGATATAGAATATTAAAACAGTTTTTAGGTTTTTTTTTTAGAAATATGCGATTTTTTGCGTAAGATCCGTTAGACATGTTTCATGGCTGTGAAAATACGGCTGCAGATATTTTGACCATAGTATCTACCGACTGAATTTATTTTTTCTAAAAATATACACTTCAAGAGTTAATGGGATATAGATTCATTATTTATTGCATTTTTCATTATTTAAGTTACGGAATATATGCGTTTCTAGGGTATATCTACTTGATTTTCTTTTGTTTGCAACGCAAGCAGTCGCTACCAGAAGCTAGTGATAAACGAAACGCTTATGGATAGAGACCACGAGTTGACGCAAAATCGCGATGTTCTGTTATTTTTTATCCCGATGGGAACTTAAATCACAGACTTAAAATTTTATTCAAGACGTTTTAATAATATTCTAACGGTATATTTTTGATAATGAGAAGTAATTCATGGAACTGTTACGTTTCTAGAACCGTCTTGTTATTTTGGTTCCCAGAACAATCCTATTGTAACTTGTACAGTGACCTTTATAGTATCAGATTTGGTGAGTCGCTGATGAGTTTACACGGCATATCTAGATTGTTGGCTGATTGCGATGGCCACCATCGTCAGATGGTTATATCTTGGACTACACTATACTTCTCATGAACTGTTTTTTTTTTCGAAATAGTATTATATGATTCAGTTTCACTTCTCAGTATTATAGGTTATGGATGGAAAAGCGATTAACCTCATGCCAATAAAGTAAAATGAACTAGATGCACTTAAACGTTTCCAGGGTTCATTTATTTATTTGAAGTAACGCCAACGCCAGCTGATAGCCTATTATATCACAATGTAACAAGACGTTTGCTACAGCGCCGCAACGCCTTCATGTATAATGTTAATAAGAAAAATGTCCAACGCTATATTCAATTCAAAATAGGTGTAAGTGTGAATTAGTTATAATTATTATCCCATTTTTTTAATCTTTTTCTGTGTGTATTTTAATATTGCCGTACGACTTGTAAGAAATTTTTTTGAACCGATTATTGCTCAGTGGATTCGTACTTGAATACCGCTACCATAGAGTTTTTATTCTATGACCGCAACGATCGACTTCAGTTCGAATCCCACGATAAACCTGAACTCTCGATGAAGGATAACGTAATGATGAAACCATAGCATGGTGGTAGTGAATGGGCACTCGCTAGTGAATAATGATCACTTAGCTACCATCTTCATGTAAAAAATCTGGCGGCAAGCACCTATAGGTTTGACTTGCAACATCTGGTTCGCTTGCCGACAAACGATATTGGCCTCATAGTTTCAAGTTGAACGATGATGGTCTCCTACTTACCCATTCCCGGAGTCGTGCAGTCCATAGCAGTCGGTGACTCCTGCAAGCACTCCCACCACACCAGCAACTACTGCCAAACATCCCGACCAAAGACCAGCTCCGACCCTCGACAGGGCGGCTCCCTTCACGACTGCCACCGCCCCCGCTCCCAACAACAACGCGCCCAACAAAACTTGCCCTAAACCGAGAAAAACAACGAGTTTCGTTCCACTTTTCCCTTCAACACTACCCGCTTCGACACTCTTCGAAGTAACACTTTTTTCAGTTTTTGTGATTTTTTTAGTCTTCTCCTGGGGGCTCTTGCAAATGAGTTGCTCGGTTGAGTCCTGGGATTTGAGGCTGGAGACGGTGGCTGCGGGAGCGCGGTACGCATCGGAGGTTGGCTCCGGCTCGGCCATTGCGGACTATCATCGGACGCATCGGACGCGACGCGCGCAATTCACTGCGCTAGTAACACTCGACTGTCTGTTCGGTCTGGACTATCGTTGTTTGATGCGCGTGCGGCGGTGAGACTCTCTGAGCACTCCCGACGGTGAATGTGGTTCGTGTCTGCATTTTTTTTTCTGTTTTTGTAAACACATATAGTCCGGTATGAAGTAAGATTTTTTCTAATGTAATCTAATCTAATAGTCGGATAGTTTGGGACAAATCTGCAAAATACCTCTTCGAACTCCTGGACATTTTGCAGAGATGAGTCGTCTGCATTGTAAATGATGCAGACGTTACTAAATTCATCGAGCTACTTCAGTTCCGGAAAGATGTTGCCTCACCGAGCGTGTTCTACTCTTGGTGATTGTTTTGAAAAGCTGTTCAACCTATATAATTCCCTCTGCTCCCTTTCATTACAGAACCACACGCCCTGGGTTCAGGAGCTCTAAGGTAACCTCCATCTTATCATGAACAAAGAAATTTGATACGTCTTATTATTTCCGTACTGTGAAATGATCTTGTAAAGTTCATCGCAACGAAAACACAGGCTTTATGTTATGTTCTGTTGTGCCTAAAAATTGTATATTTTAGAAAATGTTGCATGGCACACAGATGCCATTGATTTAGTTAGTTTTATTTTCCTCCCAAAATTCATAGAAAATTACTAGATTGTTAGTTTTTCATCAAGAAAATGTTAAAAAATATACGTCAATTTTGAATTTGTGGGTGATAACAAATGTTTCAAATATTGTAAATTATTTCATTTTATACTGTAAAAAAGTAGAAGTATCAAAGATCAGCACAAATCAGCACAAATCAAAAGAAGAAGTGAAAGTAGAGCCTCGTATAAACATGTCTATATCAAAATTTTGCCGGGTTATACTTTTTTATTTAATAAAAGCACGTACTTGACCTTGATTTTTACCTGATGGTATTAGTGTAGATGAGGCCTATTGATAAACTAATTCAATACGATATACGCTAATACGTATAATGATTTTGATTTAAAATATGTAGGTGTAGTGAAAATGTCGCTCAGGTGTACAGTGTAAACACAAGAGCAATTCATGAGCAGGTGAAAGCGCGTTGGACAGGCGTGCCCGTGCGCGTGCGCAGTGCGTCTCAACTCAGAAACCAGCCTATGTGTCGCCAAGTGCCCAAAGCCGACCGACACGCGGCTTTATCTGCCACCGTCACATAACACGATCTTAATATTATAGCCACTATAAAAACAACATACATCTTCCAAATTAAATGGGACATTATGTATCATTTTATTTACAAACATTTTCTTCATATTTAATGCTATAGAAAGACAATATGTAAGAAATATTTAAATGCGGTCACCAGGACAAACCATAACAACCTATTCCCACGGAAACGCTGTGTAAGCATGTTAATTTCTGCTAATTGTCCGTATAACTCATGGGAACAATAGATAAGTCTAGACATAGGTTTATGAAGTAACAGCAGTCGTGCTGGGCTGTGGGCTGTGGGCATCCAGATTATTGTATTACTAATTAATCCATTTTAATTAATGTTAACTAAAAGTGATGTATATTTTATATTATTATTAAATCGTCGCTCCCGGAAACCACTAGATATACACTACATTATACACTATATTCGTTGATATTATACAGGGTGGAAAAACGAATGGGACATGGCGGAAAAGTATATTAAATATTGGAGATAGCACATTTTACTTATGTAAAGGTAGCATTATTTTATTTTTTTAAATAAGAATACCCGAAATCGAGACAACTAACAATGCAAAAAACACGACATTCACTATGTTATTGTACCAATCAATAGGTTCTATGATGAGGATAAAATCTCTCGAATGTCTCACAATTCAATAAGACCATGAAATTTAACTTTAGCTAGCATTACCTATCCTACACTAAAATTTGTCAGTCGTCATCATGGTTGATTGCAGTTATACACTAAGCTAACACTCAAAACAAAAATTTGTAACAAATTGTTGCAATTTTCACCAGTAACCTCTATTTACATACAGTGTTACAGTTATTTATTACAAATACACAATTAGTTATCAATAGACTTCCATAATGTAACAAAACCTTGCCTAACATAGTTCATGCAGCAACTGATATCATGTTGTAACTTGTAATACTTGTCGATTCGTTAATACCCTTATAGCCCTTAGAAAGGTCCGAACTAAAGTACTGTAAAACCGAAATGAGATACAATTCTTTATGAAATTACAATATAATCCTCTAATGAGATATTTGTTACCCTTGTTCCATACGCAATGTAGAAACCCTTTGTTTTAACGTAGAGAAACCCGTCATGGGTACACACTCGCTCGGGGAGCTCACGAAAGTGAGACTCGAACCGCCACCTCCTATCCAAGATAAGGCCCAAGTACATCATCTGGGCCCAACCTGGATTCGAGTACCGTCTACCAGGACGCTGGCCCCAGGTGGTGGCCCGCGTCGAGGCCCATGAAAAAGAAGGGCCTCGGTTTTTTCAAGGACCACACTGAGGCCTAATAGCCCGGATGCGCCTATTAATGATACCCTCTTAATGATGAAACCCTAACTAACCTTCTAGTATACATTTATAGTTCAATGTTAAAGAATTTTTTTTTCATTTTTAATAAATTGTTAGACTCTAAATTCATTTTGTCTAAATTCATTCTCAAATGAAATTGATAAAATTTTATACAATATAAACCACTCTAGTGAATTTAACGTCTTGGCTTCCAACCGTCGTATAGTTCCGGTGAGAGCACTGAAGCATAACTTGCGTTCCTATAAGGACCTATGCACATGACGTTATTAAAACGAGCAGACGACGCGTGTTCTTGTAAAGCAAGCAAGCAAATTGATTCCGTTTGTAATCCCTAACTCAAATAAAACCCGATACATACGCGTATAGCATAGCAGCCTTTGTACTGCGATTTTTACTTTAATAAGAAAAGTTTGCACCGACACAATTTCAATACTAGAAATAAATGTAAAATAGTAGTCCTATCTTTTACCCTAAGTAAGACAAAAGTTTTTAGGTAATTATGTTAAGTTGCCTTTAAGCAACTTTTACAAGCTTACTTTTAACAAGCTTTTAAGCCTCCTAAGCACATTATCGATTAGCAGGAGGTACCAACAAAAACCTGCGCGTAGGGCAAGCATCGAATTTGCTCCCCCTCGTAAATATAAAATAACAAGTTTTAAGTTAAATTAGTCTGATGCTAAATGGGTCGACTACCACGTTAACATTTCACAAAGTTGTGGGCTCGATCCGAAGGTTTTGCCATTACACAATTTTGTTACTCCTAGCATAAACATAGTTAGAGTGGTCAAGGCAAAAAAATTGGAAAGCATTGCGAATTTCTCTTTTTTTTTATTCCCATTTTGAGTTTGCAAACTGTTTTAATTAAAATTGCATATTTCTTTCCTTCTGTGGCTCAAATAAATATTCGGTGTCTTCTTTCACAATACTAGCCAAAACTAGGTCGCATAACCTTTGTTGACCTATTGTAGGTCTCAAATACATTTAATTTTAAGTTTAATAATATGTGATAGCCCCTCACTGATTGGCGCCCAGGGCTCGAGTCCTACCTGCCCCACCGTAAATATGCCCCTGCCAGTTAGGTGGACAATACGTTCAAGAATAATGTAAATAAAGCAAGTTTTATTGCCGAAAGGTCATTACCGGACGGATCATAACGCAGTAAACAATACTTGTTAAAAACAGACAATCTCAAAAAATAATTGCTTATTCCAACGAGTTTCTTGCCGGCTCTTGTCGATCAATGTGATGTTTTAATAACCGGTAGTAGTGTTTTGACATTCATGAGTGTCTTCTTAGAGCCTAAACTGAATTAATTATTTTTTAGTATGACTCGTGAGCACCAGGCTACGCCGACTACGCTTCGTGTACTATCCACAGTTGCAATAATTATATTTTATAGCGTGTTTCTAGGAACAAGCATTTACAGCGAGTCCGGACGCACCAACGCGTTTGTAACAATACAGGCGCGAGGCCCAATATTATAAACGTATGCAAGGGCACACAACTAGCTGCCTACTGTCAAACTCGCCTCTTCAACTTTGTTAAAAAAACTGTGTGTGTATTGGCCTTAACCTGATACAAGGGGTGCGCACGCGCACGAGTTGAATGTCAACCACCTGTCGTAATATTAACTGTCACACATGATCTCCCGCGATATTGTTGTTTAAATTATGATGAATAAGATAGGTAGATAGATAAATAGTAATGAAGTGTTCAGATTATAGGAGTATACCATTAATAAGGTTTTTAGTAAAACATTTACATGAAACTGGTATCTATTTATTGTAGTATGTCAATATAAACGGTTAAAAATGAAGTTCGACTGCAATCGTTTATTTGTCCGAGTTTCACAATATCTTTATATGCTACTCTAAACATATTTCATATTTTACCCAGGGAAAATTCACGACGTACACCGCGCTATGAATGAGTATCTTCCTATTCCACCTATCAGCATTCCTATATTTCTTGTCCAGAATTATAATACTATGTGCTAAGGGAGACTGGCTTGAGTATCTCGTGAGAATATTCCACACCTTATACACAACAATATGATTTAGTTGGGAATAGTTCCTAACAATCTAACAGAGGAGTTAACAGGAAAAAATAAATACTCTCGATGGACATAATTAACTACATGAATGCATATATTATTGTGTACAACCAGGGCCGGATTTATAGGGGTGCGGCCCGGGCAGCCGGCCTGCCCACTAGGGCCAACGGGCGCTTCCTCTCAGTACCAGGTGGGTGACTTTTTTGTGTTATCACTATTTTTACTCTCATTGTTAGTCCCGCGCTGACTAAATTACCCTCTCTGAGCATGGCCCTTGAAAAACGAATGGTCGATTTCGATGGAGACAAAATCCAATACAAGCGATACAAGATATTTGAATGTCGATTTTTGTAGGATCTTGATATGTCATGTAGTGGTTTTTATTTTAATTCATAAACATATGTCATATGACCCTATATTATGTCATTTTGGCGGCAATTTACCTATTTTGATTATTGTGCATAAGTAAAGTGGGTTATACATTATTTTATAATCACATAAATACTCGTTGTTCAATACTTGTTACAACTGACAAAACACAGCTGACAGTTACGTACTCGTCAAGTTGCTGTATTGGAAGCTCGCGAGAAGATCGCGAGACACGCGTTGATTCCGCTGTGCACAAGAATATCGTAATATCTTTTGGCGGTAACCTGAATTCGAGTCGGTGGATCATCGCAAGTGTTTGAACTGCATTATATTTGCTTTACCTCTATCGAGTTTATAAACATTGTTTTGAACGTATCGATTTACTAATTAGATAAGCCGATAGCCACCGACTATTTCAGTTCAATGCGGAGGCTTCATACATAATAACTAGCAACATAGGTATATTTTAAGTTGCTACAAAAACTCTCTGGAAAGTTTTAACAAGGGAGCCGCTATCTTGTTAGTGCTATATTTGAAGATTGCAAGAATAATTAGAAAAATATTCTGTTTTCGTAACGTTGAAGAATAAACATATTTCACCTAGGGCGCTGCGATAGCTAAAGCCAGCGCTGAGTACAACCCTTCTGAGTCTAATGGCTTAAAATTAAATTTAAAATACTAAGCGCTGCAAGATATATGAAGCTGCAGCAACATTCTGAAGAAAAAATGTATACAGTTTCCTAAACAATCCCTATATACCTATTTATGTGACTGTTACATGTTGTAAAAATATGAAGCAATAATTAATAACCATGTCACGTACGTTGTCGCATCGGTTACGTTAGTGTTACGTGCTGTTACAAAACCAATCCCTTTATAGTGGGAAATTGTCTGTACCTTGTAAGTACAGCACTGTCAATTCATACAACTTGCTGCCTCTTCACTGCTATTCTTTATATATTTATTTTTTACAACTTGCTGCCTCTTCACTGCTATTCTTTATATATTTATTTTTCTATAACTAAGCAAAGTATTTGTAAAGTGATGGTAGAACACGGCAATTATGTACGATTGGATTTCGACCAGCATACACCGGATGTAACATCCATCATAATGGCACGCTTAGACATTCTGGGATCAGCCGATTTAAATGTTTTTATCCAGTAATCAAGCGGAGTGGTAGTGATTTATAACGGACAGGGTCGCGACCACCGTATACATGAGGATAAACCCGTCTTATCGACTCACCTATGTTTTGTCGCGTTTCGGGATAACCCAGTCGAGAAGCTTGCATTCTGCGGCATATCAGTGACGACCATTGGATTGTACCGAGCTGCTATAAAAAAGTGATACTTAGTCCTTACGTTTTTATCAAGTTTGCAGGCAATCATAAATAATCTTTATATGTGAAAACCAATCGACGGCCTGACATTCTGTAATGGACTCAGTAGATACTTCATATTTGGTAATATTTTCAGTTGTAGAAAGCCGATTAGTGATATTTATAAAACTGTAACGTCTTCGCTGGACACGGACAAGTGATTCATCAGAATTTTAACAAAACGCTTTTTAATAGAAAATAATTTGAGGAGATTGAATAGGCTTAAAAATACGTAATCATGGCTTTAAATTGTAACTCTTAACAACAATTTTTAGCTGTTTTTTTATTTCTCCGGAAGACTATTTCAGAGAGTAAACAGCATTACCAGCCCAAAGTGATGTTTTTAACATAGAAAACATTAAGACTATAAAATATAAAAATAACGGAATAAAATCTGAAAACTTAGATGAATATGTTACTCGATCGATAAACTTGTATTGATATTGAGGTTGATTCTCATCGATCCGCGGCCAGACGGACACTAACATTTTATTATATATTTATAGTACTATTGCAATATGCAAATGTATTTTAATGAAGCTGTCGCTACGTGGGCGGTGAAAGTTAATTAATTGATTCAGACGCGAACAGACTACTTAAATAAAGATGTTGTCTTTCAATATATCATTTATTTTGGAAAATTCTGTGGAAATGTATCTTGTATGTGTATGTAACTTAGCACGAAGTATCATGGAAAATCATGAGCGACTATGATATTATAAGAAGAAAATGACAAAAATAAAACCTTTACTTCTCTAGTTGCGAAATTTCAAGATTTGGCAGAAATACACAAATATGGAGTATTCAGAATAAGAAAGAGACTTAAGACTTGTTTGAATTCAATTTAAGTTATATTTAAATAGCGCCATTAAAATTTATACGTATAATTAATAAGAAATAAAAGAAAACATCGCAGTCATCGAGTCGTTGCGGGCTCGCAAGGAAGTCGATCCGATTTATCATTCTTTTTAACTGTGTAAATAATTGTTAAATACAATATTACATTATTTTAGTGGATGCACAGAGAGGGGAGTCACTTCCAAACATCACTATCATTCAAATAACGATCCATTCTATAATTATATTTCCAGCGATAATTGTCTATTCATAATTTGGTAATATTCTTGCATATACAATTTCGTTCATAGATTTGTTCTTGTCAATAAACTTTCCATACGCTTGACTATCTATCTCATCTTTTGAAGTTTCATTCGTGTATAACGCTAAATTTTATGACCGTTCTGTACATAATGACGATTCCGAACTTGCTCATTTCCAAGTCAATAAATAATACTTAGAACCCTATAATAACAATAATGTCTTACTTTTAGATAAATTAATTATTTTTATTGTATTATTTTTACTAAATACTAGCAACTCGCCTCGGCTTCGCACGGGTAGCAGAGTAATACATATCTATTAGATTACGTGGCGCACCCCTGTAAAGCTCCCAGTCGGCATGATTTTTTCCCACATTTTATACAACCATAGTCATATTTCAGCCAATTTACTATAATAATATAATATAATAGCCCATATACACCTAAACCTTCCTCATGACTCACTCCGTACATTGATGAAACCGTATGTAAGTCCGTTCTGTAGTTTTTGAGTTTATGGCGTTCAGACAGACAGACAGATAGACGGACGCGGCGAGGGACTTCATTTTATAATATGTATAAGTAGATATAGATAATTTATTGAAACGTGTAATAATTGTACCAAAATTTGTATTGCTAGTAAAAGTTTAAATATAAGCTTTTAAATTAATATAGACAGAGCTATACCTAAAGACATTTGTGATATAACTGGCTACTTTAATAGCATCAGTAAATATAATAGCGCCGTACATACAATTGCAATTTAATTTTGTAGGCGTTTAGTGATTATATTATACTAGCTGTGCCTGCGATTTCACCGCGTGGAATATCATGTATGAAAAACAGTTATAAAAAAAACAGATATTTAGGTGTACTGAAATTCAACATCGGCGATTTAACTGTGTTTCGAGCTTTGTGAATGTCTCGGATTACTCAGACGCAGCTTACTTTGTAGATACTCACGGTAAGCAGTTAGTCTTTTCTCATACTCTTCAATACTTTTAATCGATTAATATCCTGCCATATGTCTACGTTGTGAATTTAACCTAAAACGTTGTCCCCTACAAATGGTCGAAATATTGTCTGTTCATGATTCTAAACCACTCCATAGTACTTTTTCTCAAATATCTTTAACTAGCGGACCGCCCCAGCTTCGCACGGGTATTTAACAAAAAAATCAAAAATTATAAATTTTCGTACCGATCCCTAACTTTTTATTCTATCGCCTATTTTCATCAGGGATAATGTAGGATTCTAACGGTGAAAGAATTTTCCAATTCGGTCCAGTAGTTTCAAAGCCTATTCAATGCAAACAAACAATCAAATCTTTCCTCTTTATAATATTAGTTTAGATGTACAGATTTCGACACTTTACTGATTTATTATAAGTAATTGGCTACTAGCTTTTCCGAGCTCTAATTATGTAGTTTATTTTTTTGGTCTTAAACCAGTATTTATATTCATATGAATAATTTTGGTTAATAAATATATAATTTGTTAATAACTACCTACCTAAACACCATCTATCGGATTCTAGCATGACATCGACAAAATAAATGTATCATGTGAATATGAGCAAAATCGGGCAAGTCATTCAGAAGTTACATGATCACTAATAAACGCATCAACAATTATATTAATAACTACCTTAATATAAACATTACCATTTTAATTAAATAGTAACTTTTGCCTGTGATTCTTTTCCTTTTTTTTAAGCTACTCGTGTCTTATTTATTTATGGTAAGTTGGTTCTAACAATAAAAAACCTTCGCAGGTGTGCGCACAAAAATCAGCAAAGTTGCATCGCAATCGGATGACAGGTTTAGTAACGAATATTGGACAAACAAACAAAGAAACATTTACATTTTTATATATAAAACAAATTAACAAGATATGTATCAAATGATACATATATAACTTTATTGTGATTTTTAGGGTTCCGAAAGCAAAAGGAACCCTATAGTATCGCTATATCCGTTTGTTTTTTAGAGCCAAGTGTCCCCACTCCCCTCCAGCTAAATGGTTGTTTTTGAATATGTGATAAAATGCATGGTAGTAGTATATAAAATGAAGTTAAGGTCAAACACTTATAGGATATTTTTGTATGAAGTAATTCATGCCACACCGGACGGGGCCGGCCCGGATCCCTGGTACCGTTCCCAGCCGGGGTAGGGATCCGGCCCGGTGTTGCCAGAATTACTTCATACAAAAGTATATTATAAATGTTTGACCGTGTCCCGGCCGGCGGCCGACCCGGACCCGGCTCGGTGTAACATGAATGATCCTTAAGTCTACATATTGTGACGGGCAACTACGGAACCTTATACTGCGCGTGGCCCGACAGCACTTGATTTTTTTTTTAGAAGATAATGCAAAATGTACGTTATCGCTCATAATATGTAATTGTAAGGTGATGATGTGTTAGGGTTAAATAACATAATTAGTAATTACATATAGGTAATTGCGAATAATCTGAATCTTACGGGATTAAAAGTAAAAATAAATGGTGCTAAAGGAAAGCTTTCAGTCAACGAACTAAATCGTAATAAAAACATAGCATAGTCTTAAGACATTCTCGACTGTTCCCGTAGTGGAGCTATTTGCTGACGACAATTGAAGAACAGCCTGTATCTGTCCATTGCTGGACTTAAGAAGAACTCGGTAATCAGTAATAAATTGGAATAAAAAAATTAAACAAAGGGTTTGTATGATTTTATACAGGTACGTGAAAAGAGGATTTTAACGTTGTAAAATCATTGATAATGATAGTTTTCTGATATCATTATCACAAACAAGCAAGGATACATTGATGTGATTGTGGGATAATAATAAATAAACAATGCTTTATAAGGCAAATGTTACAGATATTAATAACATAAATAACAAATTTTAAAAAATCTATATATTTTAAACATGCTTTTATAGACTCTGATCACGACCTACGGCTATTTTACTTACATCTTTTGTTGAGACATTGCTCTAACTGATCATCAGATCAGCTCAATAATGTCATATTATTGCATTGTCATAGAAATGAAGTACATAAGTATTCCAAATTTCAGCTCGAAGGGTAAAGTGGAAGAGATAAAAAATTAAGTTGGAAGATTTTAGTCGTACATACTAATTACTAACATAGCGATTTAAATAAAAGCTTGTAATAAGAAATAAAAAACAAATCGGCAGTTTAATTATTCCTTGTAATATTCTTTTATAAGATCTGAAGCTACTTCGGCTATCATGACAACGGGAGCGTTTGTGTTGCCTCTTACTACTGTTGGCATTACACTTGCATCAGCAACCCTTAAGCCTTCCACACCGTATACTTTCAAAGCACTATCCACGACAGATCCCATAGCGGCAGTACCCACCGAATGCCACGCCGATGTCACTATAGCCTTAGATTTGCACTTTATTAATTCATCGCCTTTTAAATGTTCACAGCCGTCCACTTCTAAATCAACGACTTGCGCGTTCTTACTTTTAAAGTACTTTGTATTGGCCAGAGACCAGACCATCTTTATTAAATCAGGAATAGGTTCGACATCTTCTGGATTATCAAAAGTGCCTGAGTAAATAAGAGGTTTCTCTTCAGGATTTGTGGATCTCAACCTCACTTTTCCTCTCGATTTAGGTTTCAATAGTAACGTAGCTATAGAAAGTAATTCGTAATTTTGATTAATGTCATGTAACTTTGCGCATATGTCACTTTTAAAACCTATAGTTGAGCAACCCTGGTAGAATGAAGTGTACTGGGATATGCAGACTGGATAAAACCCATATTCAGGAACGTTTGGTTTATCTTTATTTAAAGTTAAATAAGCACCCATGCTATCATATCTAGCTAGTGGTCCAGATCTATTGTAAATGTATTTTATGACGCCCATTGCTTCTGCAGATTCGTCAGAAATGCACGTACCATTATCTACAGCTATATAACTGAGGACCATAACGTGGTCGTGTAAGTTATCTCCTACAGGTAAGTCTTGAACTACATCAATACCTAAAGAATCTAAATGGTCCTTAGGTCCCACTCCAGATAAAAGTAACAATTTCGCCGTATTAAACGTGCCCGCCGATACAATAACTTCTTTATTTGCGAAAAAAGTTAGTTCTTTTTCATCTTTGAACACTTTAACACCTACAGCCTTGTGGTTTTCGATTAAAATTTTAGAAGCAAGTGCGTTTTTAATAATGTATAAATTCGGTCTCTTTGATGTGTTCAGCAGAGCTGTCAGGGTACTGTGTCGTTGACCGTTCCTTATTGTATGAGAAAAACGACCGACTCCTATCTTTTCAGGGTATGTCATATCATCTACTTTATCAAACCCGAGCTCTTCAAAAGCCTCTATAAACGTTTCCAATGCTGGTGCAGTTTCTTTGAACCCCGCTACCTCAATAGCTCCATTATGATTGTGATATTTCATTAACTCTGGATTATTAATGATATTTTCATCGGTAATGGCTTCAGTTTTCATGAAGTAATTAAGAACATTAGTCCAGTTCCAAGTTTCTCCAACTATTGAAGCCCATTCGTTGTAGTCTGCTGGAAAACCTCGGGCGTATATCATGTCGTTCATAGAGCCACTGCCTCCGAGCATCTTGCCCCGTGGTTGTCGTTCTACACCATCACGTAATGCTTGGCTCGTGTACCCATTGTTTACACTAGTTAAGTTCCAGTCATATTTGCTTCCTTTTAGTGCATTTAGAAATGGTGGTACCTGAAAGTTATCAAACATCAAAAACTACTTTATTCAATTTAGGCCCTAAGAAAGCTTATGAACATCAAAAATCTACAACCGGTTCAGAAAACATCCCCGTCCACGAGAAGAGCCGGTAACAAACTCGATCGGGCTTATCTTTTTTTTCTTCTTCTATATAAATAATATTTACAGTTAATGGTTATATCAATAATTTTGTGAATGCACAGAGAGGAAGTCACGTCCAGACATTACTATCATTCACATAATGGTCCATGACATAATAAACATTTCACAGAAAAACCAGCTTGATATGCTCCTTGAATTTATTTTCTGGCAAATGACTCGGAATCTTCGAAGCTTTGAAATCTTATAGAACCTAACAATACTATTACACACTATTACCTAAAAACTATTATTGGTCTTACTGAGACAACTGAGACTTACTTTTAAAAACACGGTATGACTAATTTAAGTCTATTTCTAGTATTAAAACTGTGCTGGTCTTTGACAAAATCTAGCTGGTCAAAGTTCTTATGAATATACATGAAATTATCGAGTATGTATTGGGAGGGCAAAGTTAAAAATAATCTATTCCTTGGTTTTTATTCTTTAGTGATTCGCGAGGTCTCATGTTGTATATTTCTCGAATTGCGCGCTTTTGTATTATAAATATGGTAACTACCTCTATTTGTGAACTGGCGAATCTTACGTACTGCGAATGCAGCAGAACTTAATCTCTACCAAAGTTGTAATGTGCAGACCCCATTATAATTTTGAATCGAGCTAGTATTATCAACTAAGCCTACTAAATTCCCTTCTATCTTGATACTAATATCAACACGCCGAAATTGGGCAAGACAAATCTCATACATTTGGTTTTGTTTGCATTTAGTAGTAAATTATTTAGAGCAAACCATTCAGAAATTTTAACGAAAGTATTATTTAACCTCTGAATCTATTCTTTTCACTTTCAATATAAGTTGTCCGGATTAAACTCAAAACGGCTTAATCGATTTTTATGAAATTGTATATACGGGACGCCTTTTGAAATTGCTCAAATGATAGGCTATAAGAATTGGTGAAATATTGCGAAACCGTTAAAATATTAAACATACAAACAGACAGAAAGACCGAAATTATATAGGATGTCTACCAGGAAATTTACATGTACAGAAAGAACTACAGATATATTAATATACATAATACATACAATACTATCCTTTGGTGGATCTCCACCGGCTTCTATTAGCAAGACGGAGAAGTTATCCACCTCCGAGAGGCGAGCGGCCAGCGTGCAGCCCGCCGTACCGCCACCTACTATGATGAAGTCGAAACTGGTTCCATCTAAAACAGTGTGCAATTTTATAATAGTTAGATACAAAACTCAAGATTAGATATTGTTAATACATACGCTGATGTAAATTTGGAGCCTAATGGTGATATAATCGAGTTGGTATTTAAGAAATATTTGTATGCAATCTGTAATTATATTCCAATTGTGATATAAATCATTCTCTTGAAACTTTAATGTAATTACATCTGATTACTAAAATTCTTTATACTACGTTTAACGTTTGGCCACAGTCATACCTGATGTTAAGTGACGATATGGTCCAAGAAGATAACAAGCCTAGAAAGAGGACTGGCTCTCAAGTGCAGCTGCCGGAACACACCTATAGAGGTGTTTGGCGACAGAATTTCAATTTGAGAGTCGGTAGCTACTCAGGTGGATATAGAAATGCCAGCATGTTATGGTTACATCATGACACTCTCTTTCTCAAAAAGTTCAGGCTCGTTATAGAATTGGAACCCACGTCGATCGAGGCGGTGTTCGAACACGTTAACACTGAGCTATCCTCGTAAAACAATGTACCGTCGATTAACATAATGAGTTGTTCTACATGTATACAAACTGTTCAGAGTTGCAAATATGAACAGCTCTTGAGGTATTATAATTGTATTATTAGTTAACTTTATAAATGGTTCACGGCCATGATCCATCACTTATCTATATTAATAAAACTGTAGTTGTGTCTGTAAATTTAATTATTTTACCAAATTTCCTGATAGAGATCTGTTATTAATTTGGCCTCGAATATGACGTTAAAATTGATTTTGTCTGTCTATGTATATATGTCCAGATCTAACTCGAAAACGGATTGACAGATGTTTATGAAATCTTACAAACGGGAAGCTTATGTCATTTCTCAATTTATAGGCTATATGAATTGTCACTAATATGAGTTTAAATAAAACTACACGTGGTTCATAATCACTGCGTAATAAACGCGTGCGGTGCGACGGGGCACCGCTAGTATATTGTAATATTATGTTAAAAAAAGTTATATGTATGTTAGTCAGATGCCTTCCAAAGATAAGCGCATCAATACCAACTAATACGACTGAAAGCTGACCCACGTTTTTCGTATTCGTTTTTATTTACCTACATGCTAGCTGGCCTGCAGAATTATTCTGCTCTTTCCCATAGCCAATAAATTGTTTAAAACGCCACATATCCTTTTCCCAGGACCGTAAAGAACAAAACAAAATTAGAATTATGCATATTGCATTGTTGCTATCATACCATAGCATTTTTCTAGATACCATTTCAAATATTTTCCCCTAAAAACCTCATTCGCGAGTTGACAATATGATTAAAAAAAAAAAATTAAAAAAATATATAATTATTTCTCATACTGATTCATTGATAAAAAGCTTAAAAATACAAATCTGGAAAAAATAATTGCTCATTTATTTCATTTTCCTTTGGGAAAATAGAGATTATTTTCTGGGAGTCAAATGATTAGAAAGGCCAATCAGTGAACGCGACGTCATCGTACAATTAAATAAATAAACACAATTGAGTATTATTCTTATTATGTTATCTTGTGACAAAAACTTGAAAATTATTGGTAAGAGTAGAAATATTGTCTTTAAAATTATATAGGAGCTGAAGAAATTTCACAAATTTCAACTTAAATTCTAGTAGACTTTGCTTTGCACATAATACTTTTAACCTTAGTTCATTTATCAAATGATGACGTCACAAGAGGTCTCATTAACATAATGCCGCAATATTGTGGCATATTTTTTTTATTTCTTTGATAAAGTGTACATACTAAAGGTGTAATAATGTATAAATATTAATTCACGGATATTATTACATTTAAAAAATATAGTTAGTGTTTAAAACAGCTTTTCACATGTTGTCTACTTCCGGAACATTAAAAAAAAAAATTATCGAAATTAATCAATCCATTCTCATTTGATGCGCTTACCATCGAACAACGATTCAGTTTTATTTATATCGGTATGTAATTAATTGAATCGTTCTAGTTTTTATGAAATATTCTATAAGTTACTTTACACTCACTTTCAATTCTAGCGTCATGCGGCCACTCTTCACTCACAAGTAGATATGAAGCGGCGAAGAATTGAAGGGATGAGCTGACGGCAGCGCCGAAACCACCTAAGTACATGGTCTCTGAAATATTATTAAGTACACCTTTTTTATCCACAATCATCTTAATAAACAATTCAAAAAACATGCATTGAATTAATTAAATATCACAATAGCAAATCAACAATGTCAAAAGGTTTTTTCACTTTTTTTTATTATGTTGTATAAAAAATATATAAAAAATCAACAAACCACTGAATTCTATGAATGATTTCAGTACAACAACTGTCGGAAATCCAACTAATGATACCCGACATGTCTCGATGCGGCACAGTAGTGATAAAAAAACAATTCAACGTATTTGTTTTGTTTTATAACAAACGGAGGTTAATGCACTCCGTACCTTGAACAATAAATGGAAAACAATATGAGGTGATGTACAGTACCTACAACCTAATTGATAGTTAATGACGAATTAACAAGATTTTAATAACGCGAATGGCGAGCACTATCTACGAGAATATCATAACACTTACCGCCGCGCCGTGTAACCTACATGTGACTTTTGTACGTATTTGTAATAAGTAACTGCAGAACATGCAATAAAACGACTTTACATAGTAAGAATGTATTAACCAAACATTTGTTTCACTGTACATACATATCTATTATATTATTATATGTAAAGAGGTGAAGTTTCGTTTGTGAATATGTTTATACGAGGTAAAAATGATCAGATCTGATCATTTTTTCCCGGGAAATATAAAAACTAATAGCCAAACAGTACAAATTGAATTTAAAAACTGTAATACATTCTATGGATCAATAAAATGATTCTTCTTGACTGAAGATAATTTATTATATTTTATCCTTGATAAATATATTAAAGACAACAGTAAATATTTTGTTCATTCTACAAAACAAGTGCGAGTTGAACATATTATTCCTTTTAAAAAAATCAAGTCGTCATTATTAATTAATTGTGATCAGATAAAAAATATTTTTCATGTCATTGTAGTGGGCAATTATTTATGTCAACGCCAAATATGTTAAGGATTTTTTTTTTAAATTTTTAATGTATGTAGGTACATGCATATTTACACTCATAATTATTAATCTTTTGTAAATTTATCAATAAATGGAGAATTATCAATAAATGGAGAATTTATCAGTAAAATGTTTTTTTAATCACAGATATAAATCAATATACCAAATCTGAACAGACATGATCAGGCATGGACAGACATGAACACACATGAGCAGACATGAACAGGTCTGATCAAATCCAATTTGAGGCCTGATCAGGTCTGATCATTTTTTCCCGGGGAAGGATTGAATATGTCAGTAAGATTGTAGCCATAATGTGTTGTTATTTATAGCTGCGACTCACGATTCGAGTTAGAAATGGGAGACAGGAGATGAAATTGCAATCACGCGATTTTTCAGATATTTTCCAAGACGTCACGTTCTTTTATAATAGCTGTTTCACTGATGTTTGTCTGTAACCTATTTGTATCTATGAAAGGAGTCGTACCTTGTAGCTCAGTAGCATATAAGTCTTTGTAAAAGTTTGTAGCGCAGGATATTAAGTCTTTTCTTTATATTTTTTCCTTTATATCCTATCTTTAAGCTCTTGATCCAGTATGTATGAGTGATTAATTGTTTGTAAGCTTTTTCGCGCTTCTATTGTGTGTTATACTATTTTCTATGATTTTTTGGCTGTGCTTCTTGTAATAATTTATTATTTTTGATGTTCGGTGCGCCGTTGCATCAAGAGTTTGGTTGTTTCGTTGAAGAATGAGCAAGTATTTTCGTTGTTCTTGTTTGCAGTTTGCAGATGCGTTTCTGCATTGCACTGCATTGTGTGCAATTTTTTAAGTAGTGTTCGAATTTATTATATGTTTCTTGTATGTTGTTTTCATCGAAGTAGGTTGGATCCTTAATGTTGGTTTTCAATTTGCAAAGGTATGTTTTTATTTCTTCGTCTGTTTTCAGCGATGACACCGAGTTGGAAGTGTCTTCTACACTTTTTAGGGTTTTTTTAGGATTAGTGTTGCTCTTACTATTCGAAAGTCTGACGGGAAATCTACGTTGTTTAGAAGCTCTATGTTTGTAATATGTTAGGATTATTAGACATAATAAAATCGAGTTCACTTTTTGTTTTTCCGTCTGGCGAAATCCATGTCCATCTTTGACTGTTTTTCTTTTTGAAGTCTGTTTTAATGATGGATAGTTTATATTCAAGAGCTTATTGTACCAGCCTTTCTCATTTTGTATTTCTTTTCCCGTACCCGTATTTTTCGATGATAAGGTTTTCGTTGCTTTTTGATTTGTCTGACGTTATATGTTGCAATTTTCAAATTATTATTTTTAATTCTTGTTATTGGAATATTTGAAGGGTTTTGATCATAATCTTCCACGGTGACCAACAGGGTTAGAAGATGTTTGTTCTTAGTTGTTTATTTTACTTCCTTCTTATAATCTGTGCGGGAGGAGGGCCTTGATTGTTATAAGTTTTTCTCTCTGTTTTCTATATCCTGCTCTGGTGTTGATATATTCAGAAAAAATAACCTAATTTATTGCATAAAGTACACACGCGTCCTATCGCAATAATATATAGGTATGATTAATAAAAAAATGCTGATCTAGATTATTTGATTGTAAATGTGTATATGCGCACGCGTTTCATCACTCGTCTAGTAATTACAGTAATAATAAACAAACTTATCCGATTACATTACAGTTATGCATTATTTAATTTACTCAGATTACAGATTAAAGAATAATGCAATACAATATAAATGAATTTATCATAACATAATATCATGTGTTATCCTTAAAACAGCGAATTCTTTAAAACGCTATTTTAACAAGTAAAAATTTTGCAAAACACCTTTGTGTTACAGTTAGGTAATGAAATAAATTTCATACTAGCACTGTCATTTGATCCAACTGTGACATATACATCGCGGGATTGCGTTTTCGCTAAGGCTGCATAATGAAACAGCGTCTGGCAAAGTATAGTTTCCACGCGCGATAAGACGTCGCCGCCGCGTCGGCTACAATGTTTACTGCACCGTCTATACGTATAACCAATGTCTGTAGTAAATTCGCTTATAAACTTAAGTTGTCTAGTTCGTCTCTGAGGCTCTTTATCTGTACCCACTTTCGAAAATGCATATAAGTACTAATGGTTTATAATCGGTGCCAAAAGAAATTGTAAAAGCTGTCGATCATCTGTTCGGTCACTGTCGATAAGCTTTTCTAGAAATAACCGAGTGGATTTCATGATTTACCTACGTGTTCTTGTAATACCGCACCTACACACATGTTCGAGGCATCGTTCATAATCGCTAACGGTGCATCAGATATGGATAGAACATGGATAGAACAGGATAGAACAATGTATAAGCGCATTGTAAGCTCTCTTTAAACAGTTCAAACGCCTTATCTGCTATCTCTGTCCATTGAATTGCAGTTTTTTTAGCTCCACGCAAAAATTAATTCAATTCTGCCTGATGTGATGCGGCATGTGGAAGGTGACTACGATAAAAACTTAACATTTTTAAATATCTCTGACTGTTTCACCTCTGTCATAATAAAATTCTAGGGTCGTCTACGGTCGTCTCAATTTTAAATCTAATTTTAGAGTTTGAGTACTGTAAGTTTTAATTTCTGTGCCGTTTGCTGAGTACTGTCTAAACTCCGAGCATTGTGTATCACAAAATAGTATATTATTTAAGGGGATCACTGACACATTTGCACCTGTGTCTACTAAAAAACGTAAGCCGCTGTAAACAGCGGCGATGTATAAACATCGGTCAAACATAGGCGATGTGAAGGTAGTATGGTGCAGACATCCGCCTCTGTCTGCACCCAGTCTAGTCTTCATGGTCCTTATTTACTTGAGATTTCCAAGTGCAGGGTTTCAGGCATTTCTTCGCAAGATTCCCGTATCGGAATTGACAAAAACAAAGCCAGTTAAGGCTTGTCGACGTGCGTCGCTGGGTCGACGTATCACGCGAACGCGACGTTAAACACCGATTATTGGTATTAACAAACCGCTAGTTCGATCTTGATCTATTTAATTTTGCAAGGCGAATGTTGATCTTCGGTATCTCAGTCATAATTTGACTTATGAGGTGAGGCCTGCGCCATCTCTGATATGTATGCAGGTCGGCAACGCGCTAGTGATACCTATGATAATACAGTACATATTACCTACTTTGAAAATAAGCATAAAGAAGGTGACGTGAGTTCGAATCTCTGCTATGAGCCTGAGCTTTCAGTGCAGTATAAATAAATGTGTTTGTCATTGAGGTACAAACTATGTGTAGGTCCGTACTAGAGTAGCTATTACAAACAAAAATTGGCACTACTTCGCCGCAGAACACGCGCGGGGAGAACGCAGATTAGTGATGTGATCCAAAAAATTAAATGAAATTAAGTGAGATTTTATTTAAGCAGATTAGGTGCTGAGTGATTAGTTTATCGCAAGCTTGAAGCGGTTCCATAGGACGATGTAGCTTGTATCAATTATGACCATATTTTACTAGGATAAAAGATTCTAACAATAACGTAGACATAACTAACTAACAAAATTCGAAGCGGTCCATATCTTTAGGTTGTTAAATGTTTATGGTTGCTATGGCTACGCGTTAGAACACAAGGTCAGAAACCTTAACGCGTAAACAATGTGGTTGAGGCGTCGTCTCTATGTTTACCTAATACCTCAACGGGTGACGGGGTGTATTTGGCAGAGTCTTGAGCTGCTACGTTGTGGTTTTTATTTTAATTCTTAAAGTTACGTTATTTGACCCTATATTATATAATATCGGTGGCATTTTGTGTGATATACTTTGGTTATTGTGGTCAAGTGAAGTGAATTATAAATAATAACCAGAAACATGAATTTCAAGTTCCCATAAAAACTCCCTGGAAAGTTTTGCGAGACATAATCTTGTTGAAGCTTTGTTTGAACTTTGAAAAGGCTCTGAAGATTAGAAAAATATTGTATCCACGTCACTCAGCCACGTAACATTGTGTATGTAACACACGTCTCCATTAAGTAAGTACCTAGAAGAAGAATTAATAATTAGGAGACGAAAATAATGACTGCATAATAAACGCGTTAATAAATTACTTCAAAACAATCACCTTCTCCAATAATATGTCGGAGACGGATTCATTGTCTAAAATCGATACAATATCAATATGGTTGGTACTTATCCTTGTTTAAAGTAGCCGACGCGACTGTTTGTGTGACCGATAGCGGGAGGTGAACCACAACACCTACGTATAGGTACAACAAACGTGTACATGATCACCGTAACCGTATGTAACTCACTGGAATGGAGAATGATAATAATATTAGTGCTTAGTTTAGCACACAGCAACGGCCGAGCCGTGCTACAGAATGTACACTGTACCCGTGTACAGCGTTCAGGAGGCTACTACATCTACTAGGAGCAGCATACCTTTATTTTTAATCGACCAATTTTTACGTAGTATGTACAAAATGCTATTACCAATTAATGTTTTTTCTTGTAACTGAATATAGAAAGTATCGCATTATTTTAAAGTAGACAAGCTTGTACCTAACGTATCGAGGTAATGCAGAATTTTACAATTAACTTTAGTTATATCCAGAGATGTGCATAGTTTTGTAAAAGTATTTAAATACTTTATAATTTTTGTATTTCAAATGTAAATACAAAATGTATTTAAATAAAAGTATTTACATAAAAGTAAGTATTTTAAAATACCTTTTATAAAATAAAATAGGTACCTCTAGACAGTCATTTTTGCATGTCTTTTATTTAACTGATTTTCACTAGTAATTGTTCAAATATTTCGTCTTCCATGTTCCGTCTGTGTAGCCATATGTATCATTCCACCATAGAAAATAGTTGTTAAACAGGAACAGAAGCTGATAAAAAAATATTATTTAAGGAATACATTTTTGACTGTTGGAAATAGCAATGTTTATTAATCAAAATATTGAATAATATTAGGTCTTTACCTATGAAATTTCCGTTTTGTATGAAAAAAATTAAACGATGTTCTTCATGTACTTTTTATTTGTATTAATCGAAGTAATCACCCATGCAATCAATGCATCTTTGCCAGCGCAGTGGCAGTTTATTGATGCCCTTCTTAAAGAAATCAGCTGGACGGGAGGCAACAAATTCTTCAAAGACATTTTGTACTGCCTCTCGGGTATTGAATTTTTTTCCCGCCAAGGAGCTATCCAAATTCTGGAAAAAGTTGTAGTCTGTAGGCGCAAGGTCTGGTGAGTAGGGCGAATTACGGAGAACTTCCAAACCCAGTTCTTGCAACTTGGAGACCGTCTGTTGTGCAGTATGAGGTCGCGCGATGTCGTGCAGGAGCAGCGGAGACGAGCGATTGACCAATGCTGGTTGGAGATGTGCCAGCTTCTCCATCATTGTGTTCAGTTCTTCACAGTACACATCTGCAGTAATGCTCACCCCGTTTGTTAAGAAGCTGTGATGAATCACACCGGAGCTAGACCACCAAACAGTGACCATCACTTTTCTGGGTAAGGGGTAAGTTTTCGTTTAGGGCATTGTTTAGGTGCTGAACCAGGATCCAACCAACTTGCTGAGCGCTTGCGGTTATCAAACAGAATCCATTTTACATCGCAGGTAACAATGCGGTTCAAAATTCCTTCATTTGTGTGTCTGTTGAGCAGTGCAAGGCACGTCTCGACGCGTACTTCGCGCTGGCGATCATTGAGTTCGTGGGGCACCCATTTGTCAAGCTTTTTACCTTGCCAATTTGATGCAAATGGACCAATATTGTTTTGACGTTAACGTCGAAAGCTGCTGCTAATTCAGCCGTAGATTGTGTATCATCAGCTTCCATAATCGCCTTTAATTAGTCATTGTCGACCAAAGTTTTCGGACGACCGTTAGGTTCATTTTTCAGGTCGAAATTCCCAGAACGGAAGCGAGCAAACCAATTTCAGTTGGTGCGTTGGTTTGTAGTGTTAGCTCCGTAAACGTCGTTGATGTTGCGTGCCGCTTGTGCCGCGTTACTGCCACAACGGTACCCATATTCCATAATTACTCGAATCCCGCAAGGTTCCATTCTGGCGCCTTGCCTTTTCAATCTGTACGTCAGCGACCTCCCGAAGCCCACCGGGGTCGAGGTAGGGCTCTACGCTGACGACGCAGTCATATACGCGTCAAACAGACACAGAAAAAATCTCGCCTGCGCAGTCCAACGTGCCGTAACCACTCTCGGGGAGTGGTTTCGAATGTGGCGAATAGCTATTAATCCGGTAAAGAGCGCCGCGATTATGTTCGAACCGCATACATGTAAACTACCACGCACGGTAGGACCCCTCTCATTATTCGGTAGGAATATCCCTTGGGCCACCAAGACTAAATATCTGGGTGTCACCCTCGACTCGAAGCTTAACTTCAACGCACACGTTACTATAGTCCGGAATAGGGCCGTCTGGATCCTTTCCCGCTTGCGACCCTTGCTCAGTTCGGTAAGCAAAATGTCCTTAAGACATAAGCTTACACTATACAAGATGTGCGTCCGTCCGATCTTGACATATAGCTGCGCAGCGTTCGCACATATGCCCAAACATAACTTTGTCCGCATGCAAAGAGTCCAAAATCGGTTTCCCCGTCGCCTGCTTGACCCTTCAGCCTTCGTTAGGAACATGGACCTCCACAGGGACATGAGGCTTCCCTCGATAGAAGCCTATGTGAAATATCTCACCAGGAGATACTTCGATAGCACTTCGAATCACCCCAACCCGCTCGTAAAATCCACCGTGAACTACGTCCCAGACAACTCGATCCCCGTTGCCAAACGTTATAAACGCCGTCCGCGAAATCTCTTTGTCGATCCCGACGACGACATCGAGAAAGCTAATAATTACTACGCGTCCGCTCCCGCAACATATGCGTGCTCGCGCCCACGCCCGCGAAACCACCGTTCCCTCCGCAGGGGACGTACGGTTAACTTCGCTCCCGCACACCCGCCACGACCTCAAGCCTAGGTCCGATCCATCGGCATGGAGCCCTTGAGACAAGCAGCCGCTCGCGCGATACAAGTGACTCTACAATCACTAGCTTTCACAGCCATACATGACACTGCATTATACACACATGCACAACACACATAGGTACATAGGTTTTACGAGGAAAGGGACCTTTTTTTTTTTCTTTTTTGCCTAGTTAGAGTAGACAAAAATTTCAGACCACTAAATACACATACACATGTTCCTTCCCTCCTCCCAGGGGGCAGAAACATGTATATATGTATAGTTAGTTTAGATCGAATTACGGATAGGGAATTATAGTCGTATTTTTAATTAGACGAAGTCAACTGACGTTTACTGTGTTGTCAGTTTTTGATGAAATAAATATAGTGTTGAGACATAGTGAATGATTGAAAAAACTCCTGAATGAATGAAATTGCCTCAATTGTCTAATGAATAGTTAGTGCGCCGAACTGCCGATATCGGGTACGGGGTTCAAATTTTAGTCGTGTTTTGTACATACCAACGAGTTTTCGACGACTATGTTCCTATAGTATCTACCTATACTGAATACCTAGTGTTTTAAACATTAAGGAAAACATTGCGAGGAAACTTGTAAGACTGTCCTATTTTCAATACATCATCTAGTTGAAACTATAGATGTATAAAATATAACAATTATAGGTAGGTAATGAAAATAAAAAACATCGCTTATTACATAATTTGTTTTTATTTATCATCAGATAAAAATCATCACTATCGCTTTCGGTGACATTAATTATATATCTGTCTGAAATATTGTCGATCATGTGGTCGAGACCAAACATTTTGTCTTCTTCTTTAATAATATGAGTCACGCAGCTACTCCATTTTTCAGGTGTGATAAGTTGAAGTCCTTCTTCAAAAAGTTTTTTTACTTCTGTTATTTTGAAGGTTTTGTTATTTCTTGCAACATATCCTTTAGCCTGCGCCCATACCTACTCAATGGGATTGAGCTCACAGTGGTATGGGGGCAGACGTAAAACTATTATCCCATGCTGCGCTGCCATATCACCCACAACATACTTATCGCAATGTTCTTGTTTGTGCTGCCGTACAATGTCTATAAGAGTAGCTTTAACCATTGTTGCTTCGAATGAAATATTTTTGATCGTTAGCCACTCTTGTATTCTAGGTTTAGTCCAAGACATTGTAGGCAGCGATTCTAGTTTCCTGGAGTGGTAGGGGGCACTATCCATCACTACTACGGAATTTGGTTTTAGTTTTGGCAAGACCCCCCTAAACCACTTCTCAAAGGAATCGGCATTCATCTCTTGATGATAATCTTCTTTTTTTTAGCTTCAAATATTAATAAGCTGTCTTCTACGAATCCTTCTTCCCCGCCTATATGGCCGATAATTAATCGTTTGCCCTTTCCTGAAGGCTGTTTTAAGCCAGTGGTCAAGCCATCTAGGAAGGCCTGGCGGGACGATAACACTGTCTGGTCAATCCATGCCTTCTTCGGTGCGTGACCTTCAAGATAGAGAAAAATAACAAAGAAAACAGAAAATTGTAATTACCTTCGTTGATCGAAGTTTCATCTTGGTAATAAATATACCTTCCTTCCCTTCGATACTCTAATTTTTCGAAGGTATCGCTGGCGCCATAAAATAATGTCCTGTCTGTAAATTAAAATGATTTGTCTTGATTTTGTTACATATTTGAAATTTAAATGTTTCATAACATTTCTTAATGTATTCCAAGAAAAATTTGGTAAGTCTGGGTCTTTATTGACAACCTTAAGAATCTATAAAATAATTATAGTCAGATCGCGACTTAATTGCATACGCGCAACAGTCCGAGCCGAGGTTCGGCCACTCTGGCACCCTCGGATATTGTTGCTTAGCTTTCGTGGCTGAGTGCCCTAAGCGCTCGCCCCCAAGCCCGGTAAAGCTGTAAAAGCCGTAAAGGCTCCAGGGCCCCTCAGGCTAACAGTGTAGTCAGTTCGAAAAAAAAAAAAATTACTCGAATTTTTAACGTATCCATGATGACAAAAAATATTTAAATGCGATGAAAATGTAACACTAATCAATAAACAAATGACTACTTTTGGAAAAAGAATTCCATGTTTTTAAAATAAAATTAATTTGAAATTAGAATTCTTAGCCAAACAAAAAATATTTTGATTTGAAATGGCCAGTACTGCAGAACGGCAATTTCATAGGTAAAGACCTATTATTTATGTACAATTTATGTATTTCACATCGAACAAAACATCCATGTATTTTCAAAGTGGGCATCCATAGTTACATATTCATTTGAAAGGATTTAAAAGAACGAATCTGAATTAAGCTCAAGTTTTAGTCTACTTTGCTTACTTAATGTCTTACGGTATTTTGCTGTGGGGTTCAGCAGCTGAGGTAAATACCATATTATGTACATTACAAAAGCGGGCAATTCGAGCAATCTACAACATGAGAGCTCACGAATCACCAGTTTTTACTGGAATTTACATTTGTTAGTTAGTCACAACGTCTTTACACTCAGTCGGACCAATAAAAGTTTTTTAGGTATAGTGTTATGTACTATAATAAGATCCCGAAGCACATTACTGGTTTCGTCAGATAATAAGTTCAAGGACCATGTCAAGAGTGTATTACTGTCAAAAAGTTATAACATATTTTCAACTGCACCAAGCAATCTTGTTCTCTATATTATTTTCTTCTCTGTAATATTCTTCGTTATACGTTTCTGCATTTTGCGTTTTATGTTAAGGTTATTAATATACATATTATATTGCGAATATTAATGGCAATGTAACTCTAAAACGTGCATAAAAAGAAATGGAACTAGACAGACAGATCGGGTAACCGGATTTGAAATAGCGATAGTGTTATCAATTTATTCAGTTTTCTTAAAATTTCCCATAGTACGCACACACAAAACACTATTCAATGTCACTCGTACAATAAAATGTTAACTTTATTATCATTCAAAAAACCACGACAAAACACTCTCAAAATGCGGTTACAGAGCAATAAAGACAGAAAATATATATCTTGTCTTTCCATTTTGCACTTCATACTTTTTGTACGTATTTCTTCAGTTCGTAGTGAAAGAGTAAGAGATAATCGAAACTAGTATTAAACTCAATTAAACTAGTAATAGTATTTTTCACGGTTCACCTTGGCGAAATTGCATACACAGGCAGAAGCCATAACAATAAAAAATATGTCTCGAATAACCGCTCTGCGTATTATTCCGATGGCGCTTTACCAAAATATATTTAGTAAAATATTTTATTAATGCCTTATTAATATTTTTGTAGCAACTTTCAGTCGCAAAGTTGAGAACAAGCAGGATGATTTCGGAATTATTGCATATACTTATTTCTATGACTCAATTTATATTTGTTTTGACACAAACTTAGCAATACAACTTGCGAGTCAGACTCGCGGGCTTTTAGGGCAGTCATTTTACAGTAGGCATTTTCAGTTTTTGGGAAAAATGAGTCGCTGAGTGATGATAGGTGATAGGACACGTTATAGTCGCACGCGTCTATATCACGATCAGGGTTCAGCCGCTGTATACTGCTACTGTATACTGTATACTGCTACTGCCGAGCTACGATAATAATTAAAAACTCGATGCAACTTTAGCACACTTTGTTAGTATTTTTAAATGTTCGCCTGGCTCGTTATCACACTCAAGTCGTTCCCTATAACCTATCCATGGATGTATATAAGGGGATATTCAGAAGGTACGGACCGCCTTCCCTAGTCTACGCCGGAACACAAATATTCGCCGTACAACCTTTTGTATTCAAAATTTGCCTACTATAAACTGTAATTTTCGATATTTTGATTTTATTAGCGTGCATTTTAGGACCCCTCTTCACATAAAAGCAATAGCAATGCTTGTGAATCTATCGGTGTATACCGACAGCGAGTCCGTGTTCTAAGTTTATCGGATTATCCCAACTATGAACACACGGTGTTTTCAAATCAGTTGTGTATTCTCGACAAAAGATCTGTCTGCTGTTTAAAAATGTATTTAAATAACAGAAAATGTAAAGTCAAAAATGATCTGATCAAAATAAAAATGCCATTAATATTTTTATTAATTTTACTACATAATGTTTGTATTAATATTTTATTATTAAATATCTAGTACAGTTTGTTGCGAGTCATATGTACGAGTATATACAACTGACTACTTACTGTTCGCGCGTCCGTCCGTGTCGGAGAAATGTTCACACTCGCGCTATTGGCAACTGCTCTAGGTTAATTATGAGCTTCCACTGCTATTTATTATTATTGAAACTCATTTCTTATACCACTAAGTTTAGCTGGGGTTGGCGCTATGTAGGAATACCATCGGAACTGTGATGTCATTGTGATGACGAACGTATTGTTGTATTTCATTATACTTAATACTACATCTCCGTTAAACTTATTGCTGCCAGAGGGGGTGGGGGTGGTATGACATAATTGAATGGAGCGCGAAAGAGTTAATAAATTGGCATATAATTTTTAAAAGCAATTTTCATTGATCGCTACCGTACATCACAGTAGATTGTCTGAAAATTTCATTAAAATCGCTCCAGCCGTTTTGGAGTCTATGGGGAACATACATACAAACATACATTTTTATAAATATAGTTTTATAGATAAAGTTTTATTGTGTTAATTGTAAATAAATAAGGAATCTTCAAAAGCCAGCCTTCGCTTTCATTTGGTTTCTCCCAGTTGCAATCTCTCACAGAGTCCAAAGTATCCCAACAGCACGGGACCTTGCTCCAAGCCGGTGCGCAAATTGATGGACGTCACTCGAGACTCTGGTGCATCGATCACGTAGTACCTGGACAAGGAGACGTACATATGTAGTCTAAACATTACACCGAGTAAGCGACAGTCAACTTCAAATTCACAAACATATCAAAATGGTATTGAACTTCTAGTTTTAGCTAACAACTCCGCTCTAGTTAAATACCAGTTGCCAAACATCTATCGGTGTATCCTGTAAGCTCTATTTCAATGTCAGTCCTAGTTCTAACACACTTTTCAATTGCATCAGCATTTAACACCAAAAAGATTAGGTTGCAACTCAACACAATGCAAGAATAATGAGAAAGCTTTTAACATAACATTTCATACCTTACAATCCAATCGTAGGAATTTTCCAACGGCACATAAAAGTCCGGGTTGTTAAGCAGCAGATACCTCTGCAGGTCTTTGAAGGCCTCGTCCGAAGTCGCATTCAAGGGGTAAACATGCATCTCGCCTTTTGTATTCGGATCAGGGTTATGAATTTGTGGGAGACTCCTACCAACCAGGACAACTCGTAAGTCCTCGTCGCGAGCATTCTTCATGAACAACTTAACATTTAAATATTGCTCCATATCACCTGGAACACGTTTTGTTACGACACAAGCGACGAGCGTTTCCTTGCAGACGAAATCGCAATGAAAAAGTCTGGTAAATCTGTGTTCAGAGCACATTTCGTCCGATGGATGGATTTTCAAGCATGAACCACCTATAAAACTATCTCCAAAGTAAACTTCCAAGCATTCCCGTTCTCCTGGAACACAGCAGAGCGCGTATCTGATTTTGTCAGTGTTTCCCAACTTTAGGTTAACAGACAGCTGTACCATTGACTCACTGGACACCGTACTTGGTCCGGCATCTTCTTCATTGTCTTCAGTTTCAGTCTTCCTTTTCATCTTGAAAATGGTTTTTAAGGCGCTCCTTATTTTTCTTTTAAAATTTTTCGGCTGTTCATCGTTTTCCTCAGGTTCAGCTTCAACTTCCAAGTCACTAAGACTATCAGCTTTTGAAAGTATATCGTTATCTTTGCTTTTAACAGTATGCAATTCTTGTCGGCTCAGTTGAAAGAACTCTGTGTATCTGGTAGTTCCGGATTTGTCTTTATACATTGCTTGTTGAGACATGTGAACGATTCTGTCCATCTTGCAGAGGAAGTAGCCATGCGGCCCGTGAGCCGAGTTTGGCTGGTACTGCATATGACGAAGATTAAACCACGGCACAGGACAAAGGACCTGGATTATAAAATAAAGCTTTTCAATATAAAAACGTAAAGGGAAAGCTATCACTAAAATAAATTCGCTAGTCATTCAGTCGTACAGATAGTTCTGAACCATATTGTGGGTACAGGGAGTGAATTGCCATATTTCAAAAGCTACAAAAGAACTACAAAAAGAAGTCAAACGTGAAATGTATAGAGTATACATTTACTTAAGATTATCTTCATGTGTAGAGAAATATTTGGTTTAAGCAAACATTAACTAACACAATTTAATTTAACTTATATTGTAGAACAATAAATAAAAATATGGAAACCTATAGTACAAGATTTTTAGGTTTTTTTTATATATGTTGGTAATTTTTGAGAAAAATTATAGAATTAAAAAATATACTTTTCCTGAAAATTTTCTTCATTCCGTGTATATTCGTGGAATGTTTGTATGATTCAATAGAGTATAATTATAAAATTTACCTCTCCGTACAGTCGCCGTTTCAGCCCTTGCCCTCTGCAGAACGAGGTCTTGAAGGGTAGCTGACAAGGCACCCTAGTGTTCAAAAAGTGCCATATACTGCCCCATAACGCCCTATCTCTCAACAAGAACTGTCCGTACTTGTTCACTTCGTCAGCCATAGAGACAGCGTTCTTATCACGCTTGTCCAACGTCATAGCTTCATGGGTCCACGCCGGTGCAAATATAGCCAGGGAACATCCATACTTATGTGCCAATCTTACCGCCTAAAAATAAATCAAGCATTTTTTTATTGTGTTACAGGTTGGTGATTCACCACAATCTGACTTCATGGAAGTTATGAAGATGATAGGGTTCACGATTGCAGCTGTGGAATCACAGTGAAGGGTGCTTAGCATAAGATTTTATTGAGGGTACGACGGGCTATCCATGCTAGACAATCAGGGAAATACTTAAGAAAAATCTATAATGGTATATTATATATTAATCAAAAAATAGTAATCAAGCAGAGCTATAAATGAACGAAAAAAAAAATGGAGTTATATGAAACAACTTGGCCATCTAAAAATCAAGTAAATGGCGCACGGTGCTCAGATGGTCCGGAAAAGATTCTGATTATAATTTTTTTTATCGTTATAAGTTTTGGCGTAGTGGCCACTATCTGACCTGATGTTAAGTGATGATGTGGCCCAAGATGGTATAACACGCTAAACCTAGTGGGTCGACTGGCTCTCAAGTGCAGCTGCCATAACACACCTATTGGTGCTTGGCGACAGATTTTCAACTTGTGGGTGGTAGCTAGCCAGACGGGCATTAGAAAAAACCCTACCACTATGCTATGGTTTCCTGACGATGTTTTCCTTCACCGAAAGCTCAGGCTCATTGCTGGGATTCGAACTCATGCCAATCGACGCGAAGTCGTACCCGCTACCACTGAGCCATCATTGCTTCAAATTATTCAAAATATTCCTTTTAAACGTAAATTCCTTATAACGCTAGGCGCACTGGTGTGTAGTTGTGAGTGCGGATGGCTGAGTCGAGGGCAAGTGGTCAAATATGTTGACAGTTTCAATCAAAGTTTTTTTTTACATTGACACAGTTTCTCGAACCTTGTGGTACCTGTATTAAAAAAGGTTGCGAATCACTGGTGTAAAGTGAAAGTGCTTCCGGGACGATACGAGTTATACAAGTAGCTCATGTAAAAAAATGCATACTTTGAATTGAAAAGTATAGTTTTAAAGTAAGTATTTAGTAATTGCGATGCTGCTTGGCAACATTTTGAATGTTTCTACAATACCCGTTTGATTTACAAAGATGACACAAGCCATCTCCCAGGTGACATTAAGAATGCAGCACTGAGAATACGTTTGTATGATGCTTACCGCCTGCGTGTTGAACTGCCCGCCTCCATAGAAGTTCCTCCCCCACACGTCGATACCGATGTAGAGGTCGGTGAGACGTTCAGCCGCGGCTGCGGCGCTGGACGCCACGTGTCCCTCCGACCACGAGTAGTTCGTGAAGAATCCATCGCATGTGTCGAAGAAGGCCCTATTAACTCGTGCACTTCAGGATATTGTAACAGAGTTCGGGTGTTAGTCTCACATACACCCATTTGACTATATTTCTTATCGTTGGTGATATTGCAAAACAGGCTAGGTATAGGCCAAAACTGATTTCACAGGAGAGATAGAAAACTTTTTTGATAATTCGCTAGGCGTGCGGCTCATGCATATCGTCGTGTTATATCATTAGTAAAACTTATGTATAGTGTTATACAAGTCAAAGTTGAATGTGGGTCTAGTGTGAAAATACCTCAACATATACCATATTGCAATTAATAATTGACACCGAGTCTTTTGAAATAGAATATATTGCAGTATCACCGACGCGATGGTATATTATGTTAGCCAAATAACTGTAACAACGTTATGAAATTAATACTAAGCACCTAAACGTAAAATTAAGTATTTTTAATAGTGGTAGAACCTGTGCAAGGTTCGCCTGGAGGCTGGACAAGCGCCGCCGCCTCACCGCCGCAAAGCAGACGTACGAAGTTCTGTATTCCTTTGATACTTTACATGCTTGCCTATTTTAAAATAATGCAATACTTTCTGTATTAAATTACCTGTACAAGTTAGACACAATATGTGATGTGAATTAAAATGTACTTCATGCTTTTAGCTGTCTTTTTTATTAAATAGATATAAGAAATTTCAAAACTATAGATAATAAACAAAGACACAATTTTAGTAATGGCTTTCTGTACTGTTTATTCGCATGGCTCTATTTCTTTTCACCCGGTTACTATGCACCTCTTACGACTTACGACCCACGGTACGGATTGGCCCTGGATGTTTAAAGAGTAGCAACCTATTATTGAATGGCCGTAGAGTTGCGGTACTTTCGAGGTTGGTTACACATAGTTATACTCTGCAGTGACCTCTTAACATTACGTGTGCTGTATGCTCGCTTGTCACTGCATATCAACTAACGAAAACCTTCATTTAATTTGACACGTAATTAGACACCTTCTACGAGTATACTGTCACTCAGTGCCTCTCTTTAACCGCCTATATGTATATATTGTAATGTACGTATTGTAACGAGGGACGGAGATTTGAAAAAGAACATTACAAACTTTTGAATTCCAAGCTGACAGCTAAACTATTCTGATATTCCAGCGACTATCGCTTATTTATCTGATAAAATTCACAGTTTTGCAATTGTAGAAAATAAACTAAATCGATAAGAAGACATTCATCCATTTATATTGTTCAAATAAATTTATCGATTATTCCATATATTATTATCTTGTATTATACATAATATTGTATGTATATAATAATTAATCTTATCACTTTCACCTTCATAATGTTTCGATTGGAACTGTAATAACTTCTGATGGATCGTCGATCTTTCGGTGATCGCCGTTGTTTGGACTGTAACATACTTATAATCAGAGCCAATACCGTCAATATGCCGAGCTACTACTATATTTAAAAATGTTAATTGATTGAATTAAGAAAGCCCACGGCGCGCCGGCACCGTCACACCTATTTCTTCCGTAACCGTTGGCGCCGATGTATACCGGTGAGAAGGTTGTAGTTGGCAACATACACTGGCACACGAGACGTTCCAAGTGTTCCAACTCATTTCCAGGGAATAGTTGCCTCATTTCACAATTCATGTTTCATATGATTTTTAATACTTTATAGGTTTAGCGTTTGGCCACAATCTCACCTGATGTTAAGTGATGATGTAGTTAGCCTAATATGGTGACACGCTAAGCCAAATTAAGGGGGAACTGTCTCTCAAGTGCAGTTGCCGGAACACAACTATAGGTGCTTGGCGACAGATTTTCAACTTGAGAGTGGTAGCTAGCCAGGCGGACATTAAAAAACCCCAATAACTTCACTTATGCACAATAACCAAGTTATATTATGCAAAATGCCACCTACATTACACAATACAGGGTAAGGCAAATTTATAAATAAAAATTACTACATGGCCGATTAACATCCCGCTAAAAACTCCTGAGTTTGTCCAGTCAGCAAATGATCTATATTTCACATCATCCGCACTATACATCATATTAGTTATTTTTTTTTAGACATGTGTCATTTCAAACTAAAGTAACGTTTTCACTGAGCGGTTATAATCAGCTAAATGCTGCAGTGACCGCTTACCATGGGTGGACTGCAACACTGCAACGCCTACGTACCTGTTCTTCTCGTTGAGGCCGTTCTGCCAGCTGAGGTCACCTCGAACAGTGACGCTGTCGTACCAGATGAGCTCGGCGTCCGGCAGCTCCTGGTGCAGACTACGGTGGAAGTATCGCACGAACTCCAGGAGTACGTCCGGCTTTGCTATCTACCATCAACAAATACTTTTACTATGAAGGAATAATTAGAACTAGTCAGTGTCTCTGATGTACCGACCTAGGAATTGAATTGTATTGTAATTGTAATACGACTTGGGCGATATAACGGTACTATACTACTGTACTACTTAACGGTAAGTATTGAACAGTGTAATAACAGGGACGATCACCGAGACATGAAGATCTGCCGACAGCCATGTCATTAGTCGAATCGCATCGGACTTATTAAATGATTTCTTCCAACAGAAATGAATTGAATAAAGTTATCTGACGATTGATAAATCGGGTCCAAGTGAAATAAGCAGTGAAAATAATGGTGAATCAGTTTGGAAAAAGACGAATTTGGGTCGCTTAAATGGCTTACGCTGAATAAACAACACGAGATACTTACATCAAATTAATATTTTACATAATTGTATATCTTAAAAAGTCTGCGATAACATATGCCAATCTTCTAAGGATCGCCCACAATAAGCATTTTTGCCTTACACCTTTTGAGCGGTAGCAGCACGATTCGCGCGTGCGCTCGACTGAAGGCACTCTGTAGTCCACGCGAGCGGAGCCGCGGGTACAGCTAGTTGTAAATAAGTGTAAAGTTACTATGAAGACATCTTACAGTATGTCTATTAGTGCCGGAAAATCTCTACTTTATGACATTCGCGCCACTCCGATCCGCTAACCAGAATCACAGCCAATCAAGAATCAAGCACGTATTAGTATGACACAAGGGTTTTGTTCAAAACCGCAAGATTATTGAAAAAAAAATTTACTGATTCTATAAAAATATTTACCTACAAATGTTGATTAATTTATTACAATGGCTTTAAAGTATCACTGTACATACTTAATAAAAACAAATTATTGTCTTTAGAAGTACCTATAGTGACAAAAATGATACTAAATGTTAAATTATATGCTCGAATAGACAACGAAATAATGAAAAAAAGTTGTATTTTACTAAATCTGTACCTTATTCTCGATGTTTAAAAGCCATCCGTCAAATTTGAGTGTCTTGGCGATGGCGACCAGTGCACTCGCAAAGTTCTGATATTTCACCTCGGAATCTAAGATGTTGTCCCAGAAGAGCACGCCGTCAGCCCACTCAGTTATTATTGTACCTACAATTATGTTATAACATAACTATTATAAATTATAATTAGCCCAGTTATGTTACTCATGAACAAATTATTTATATCACTTTCGAGGCATCTGACTTTCATGTTGGACAACTTTAAACTATACATAAACTGCGAATTAAAAAAAAAATACACAAAGTAGGCACTTAAGTTATTAGAATCATAGATATATTTCTACGTAATCCATTCAAGCACGGTTGTGTACCTCGCTATTGTAATTAACTATTAGCCTATTAGATCTCCCACAAATGGGTAAATACCTCTACCCGAGTGAAAGCACGGGCTTAATGAACAATATTCTTAAGCCTTCAGATTTCCTCGCGATGTTTTCCTTTACCGTCAGTGTATAGCCATTCGACAACACATTGATTTAAAAATAAATCAATGTGAAAACCACAGATTTGAGAAAAAACCAAATCTGTGGTGAAAATCAAACTTTTGAAATTCCATAACTAATTACAACATTATGTTAAAGAAAAAAAACTTTACAAACCAATAACTTTGACACCGTGATCATGCCCAATATTAATCCAGGCTAGAGGTGGTATTGTTATCAGATGATGGCTGAAGTAACAGAATATGTCGATTCCTGCCCAGTTATAAAACGTGTACGCGTCGTAATTGCCCGTTCCGTCTATGATGCTAAAAAAATGTATAAGAGAGTTATAGGTGTAGTGCACGTCTGCCCAGCAAGTAGTCCAGCGGGCAAGACCAACGTGATTAAACGCTAAACGTTATGGTTTAGTATTTGTTGCAAGAGATATTACTGACCGATCAGACTAGTCGATTATGAGCTTGTATTTTAAAGAATTTTGAAACCAATGGCGTTTACACATTAGTCAATTAGTTCACTTCTTCTGCTTTGGAAAATCGTCTAGCAATTCCGGGTCTTAGTAAAATTATAGACATCGTGTTTTATAGAACAGTTAACTTGTTGAAGTTTTGAAATTTTATTTCAGTGGGAGCTAAAAACCATCCATCAGTAACGTAAATAGTAGACTGGGGTTTGAAGCAATTTTCCGACAGCTGCCCTTGAGAGCCTGTCTTCCACTAGGTTTAGCGTGTGATCATCTTGGACCACATCTTCACTTAACATCAGGTAAGATTGAGCCCACTACGCCAAACCCATAAAATTAAAAAAAAGTATTTTGTACAGTTTTCGTTAGATATAAGGAACCCCAACTCCAAATTTACACAGCAAATCGAGATTAAACTGCTGTAGCAAATGGATGCCAAATTGACACCAAAAATTACAGACTACAGAGGACCCTTTGCAAACAAATTGCTATCGAATTAGAAGAAGCGATTTCTTGTCGGTCTGATGACTTATAGTAGGTAAATGAATAGAGCAGAATAATTTTATGTATACTGTAATACCTATAATGTTATAAAATTTAAAAGTTCAGAAACACCAAAACAGTAAAGTCCGCGTTCAGTTTATCCACAAAGGCGAAGTGACTGGGTGTCTTTAAAGTTTTGTATTTGTATTGAAGTTTTATCGTTATGTATCTTAGAACACAAATTGGGGATCGTCGGTCGAGTATGTTCGGCCAGACCATCCTAAGATAAATGACTACCAGATCAACATGTGCATGTGGTCGCGATCCAGTCAGGTACAGAGAGATATCCTGCCACCCCGCTTGATTACTGGATATACCCAGGATGATCTCGGAACTCGATACGCCTAAGTATGCCAATACAGCGGGTGTTACACACCACACGCGATCCATTTGGACACAGTCCCCAACCCAGCAAAAAAGCTTCCTTAACCTGCTAAGGTTCAACAGAATACTTTTATAAATAATAGGAAATAACCCTGTTAAAATATTTTATTAAGAACGACTGAACGTCTTGAAGAGAAGAATCTTCTCCGTAATGTTCTGTATTAGAATTATGGACTATAAAAATATGTTACACAACTTTTGTTGACGTTTTTCGCGTTACGTGGAAATATACTTTATCAGGTGCATTTATTATCATATTTTGCCCATATGTACAATACAGTAATTATAAATTTGTTTTCATCTTCCATTTATATCATAATTAGTTATAAATCCTATATTTGTGAGATAAAACGAATAAAACACTCTGCAATATATAAGATATCTATTTTATCGCGTGCGTTGACGTCAATGATACTCGGTGACAGCCCGCCAAAATGGTGGCGTTTAAATCGCCCTAATTTCATAGGAGTTTTAATATATTTATTTTGATATTAAATTTTAATATTTTTATCATTGATTTATTTTTTACGGTTATGTAACAATATAAATCATTGATTAAAAGTATAAAAATATTTCATGCATATTCCCTATTATCTAAGCAGCCAAAATAATCCAATGACAAATATAACTGATTCGCGGAACCCTAGTGACTTTTTTTACGGAACCCAAAAGACACGAAAGAAAAAATAAGAATATAATTATTATATTGAGCCATGATCTAAAATTGTAAATGTGTTATTAATCGTTTAACGTGCAATACCTACCTAACCTACATACACATTAGTGTAACTTATTTTATTTTGTGGCAATGTCCACAATCCAATACAAAATTAAACAGATGAGGAGAAAACACATTTCATAACACATTTGGCTGATTTGGCCTAGCAGTGTACACTGTACAGTATCACGTTTAGTGTGCCAACAAGTTCGTCCAATGTGACGAGTAATGAATGACATTAACATTTTTTTATTATAAGTACCTATGGCTATATAATCTATATTTTAAAACTTTGAAAACATTATACAAAAATCTAAATAGTTCAAATTAAGATAATAATTTAACTTTTACCCTTACCTATCATCGTGGTACCCATTAGCCATATCATGACAAACCAACGTCTTCGGCAATTTTTGCTCATTGCAACGTTGTACCTCTTCCACATCCGGATCAAAATGACAGAAAGTTTCTGGTGTTTCAAGAGATGATACTAAATGTTTATTAATTTCTGTATTTCTTATTAGCGATTTGCTGTGTGGCGTTATACCTTTACATAAAGTTCTCCAGGGAGGTGGATCTTGTAAAAATAGTAATATTTCATCGTAGGTGTCAAGCGGTTTGCAGGTTAGTTCGTAGTCTTTCCCGATTGTTTTGGTACTCATTATTTAAAATCACTAAACTGTAGTATTCACTAATTACTGCTTAGAACTTTATTTTATTTTTTATTATAATATTTTATTGTTATTTAACTCAAAACGATGAAAACTTAAAACCGGATACTAGTTGTTTACGTTGAATGCTGCTTGACAAGCGTTCTGGCGCGCGATACAAATGTAATGTTACGTATTTGCCGATTTATTATACATAGATCGACATCGGAATATTTTCATCTAAGTACATATTTTACTAAATACATTAATTAGATCGCGTGTCAAGGTCTCAGTGCCTTTGTGTATTTAAAATTATTGTATGACTAATATTTAGACAACATGGAATTCATAAATATTTAGAGTATGTATGTTTAGTAATTATTATTATAATTTACCTAATATTTATCTGGGTACTGTACCCACACATACCATTTACTGTTGCCCTTTTCTATTTCAGTTGGCATTGTAGTAGCATTTGCCAATGTCATTTTTATTTTAATGAAAATATGTAGGTAATAATTAAAGTTAATTTCCATATCTTTCTTATCTTAAATATTTATGTTTTTCAACCCAATTTATTTCTTTTAATTTATGTTCTAAGCCATTGTGTAAGTATATTCAAAATGGTTATTTCTCAAAGTGGTTATTTATTAAACTTTATATAAAGTATTTTAAGGTAATATAAAATTTACTAATTTCTATACAGGTTGTTTTGAAATTATTTCAGTTTCTCACAAGATCCATACATCCAAATTCGTTTTCTTATTATGTTTTCTTATTCAAAATATTTAGATCTATTGTTTGTATCTTAACTTGTAATATGTATGCTAAGATTGATTTAATTTTCATTATAATTATGGTTTTTTATTTATGTAAATTTGTTTCATAGTTCAATATGGTGGTACTATTTTGCCCTACATATGATAAACAAATAGAATTCAGGGCATGTTTGATAAGATATTACCATATTATTGTCTATGATGAATACACAGAGACGGAGTTTATTTCAACTTATATGTATATTAAGTGTGCACATACTTTTGGAGAAATTATCAATTATATATATTTTTTAAATTTATATAACATACATACCTTCAAATTTCAGATTGTATTATGCAAAACAATTAATATTGTACTTTAAAAATAGAAACTGAATTCTTGCATGAATTCTGTAGATTACTAGCTTCTGCCCGTGACTTTGTCTATGTGGACTTCAGAATTAGGTCTTAACCGTGATAAAAAGTATTGCATGCTGTAATTCAGGTTTGAAACTACCAATCTGAGCAGTTTTTAGATGATTGTTTAACAAACATCAAAACATTACTTTAACATTTGTAATATTAGTATGTAAAAACAGAAACATATCATTAAATCTAGGTTAAAAACATGTTATTATCATCATTGCACCTGCAAAATATGCTGTGTAGAACTAGACTTTCCCTGTAATGCGATTTTTGTATTTCAGATACGCGCTAATATAGCAAATGACTAAATGTTCTCTAAAAAGCAGGTATGTTTCATATAGCATTTATATGTGTATATTTTTCAATATGGTTGGGAAATCAAAGTAAAATAATAAAGGTTGCAGATGTAATATTCAAAAATTAGCCCAGTAAATGTATAGTTACTCTGTCCTGATTACTACTTTGAAAATGAATAATAGCTAATAAAATAGATCTTACCCAAATATTTTAATGTTAGGCTCAATACCACCTTCAAGTTGAAAATTTATCAAAAAACTTCTATTGGTTTATTGTGGCAAGCACTTGAGAGCCAGTCCATTTCTAGGCTTAGTGTCTTATCACATCCAGCCGCATTATCAGGTTAAACTTAAATAAACCTCCATGTTAAATGCAAAATTATTAAGTTAACTTAAGAAAAAAAAACATGTATGATCTGTATGCACAAAAATTATTGTTTGCCTGTTTGCTTCATGTTTGATTCCATTACATTCATTTAATTGCAATAAACTCTTGTCAGTTATTGTGCCCACACCTGAGACAGCTTCCGGGTTAGTAAAACCAGTGGCACAATAGGTGGCACATAAGACGTTTAATTTTAAAGAAACAGGATCTAATACACAATCTGAAGCTAGTATTAAACGATTTTTAGTAAAATTTATTAGCATTGAAATGAACTGTTTGATAAAAAGTATTGGAATAATTAATCAATAATTATATTAAACCCAATCTCCCAACATTAAAACACACATTCTTATTAGAGAGTAACATTGTTAGCTTTAAAATATAAATTCATCTTATAATAGTAATGAAACTTCAGAACTAGGTATATAGAAGTAAACAGTAAACTTAACACTTTTTTTTCCATTGTTTCACAACGAATGTGCCTCATCAACCCTGTCTGTGTGCTTCTTCTGACAAAGGTCTCCTCCAACAATGACCGTTTAGATCTATTATCTATATGCTACCTGCTACAGCCTTAATTTTTTCTACCCATCTGATAGATGGCCTTCCTCGCTTCGTTTGGTTATGTGTTGTAAACCAATACATTAAATTTTTCTTTACCCCTGATTGTGTGCTCTGCCCATTTCCATTTAAGTTTTCTGATGGTTACTGTTAGTTGTAGTTATTGTTCATATGTAATAATAGTTTTCCTGTCATACTTCTTTCCGTGGAGTCCTTACCCTTCAACAAAATAGTTATTGACATATAATTATTTTTACAGAATTGTGTTTGCTGGGTTATGCTTATTAATTACAATACAATTACCTATACACGGCACATACAACTATGCTCACATACCAGTGGATGAAATACATCTTGAGCTATACAAAGAAATTACACCAAATTTAGCATTAAAGAAAACAAACCATGATTGTAAATATGAAGATGTTTTAAATAGCCAAAAAACTGCAAACACTTGGGACATACCAATGAAGTTTGATGATTTCTCTGCTACAGGACTTGTGAATGGGAGCTATGTGCCTGAAGACTGTAACCCAATGTTTAGTGTAGCTTTGATAGTCACATACAGAAACAGACAGAAACAGTTGGATATATTTCTGCCTTATATGCATAATTTTTTAAGAAAACAAAAAATACACTACAAGTAAGTGTATGTTTATTAATTTACTACTAACTTGACCCGAGTAAACTATAGCCACCCTGCTGTTGCATCAGAGATGGTAATTACAAAATAATATCAAGTTTTTTTACCCAAATATAACTTTTTTCGCAGAATATATATTGTGGAACAACAAGACGAAAAGCCATGGAACAAGGGTATGTTGTACAATATCGGTGCAAAGAGGGCAATAGCAGACAAGTTCCCGTGTCTGATCCTACATGATGTAGACCTTCTACCACTAGACGAGAGCAACCTTTACGCGTGCACAAACCAGCCTCGACACATGAGCGCTAGTATCGACAAATTTCGATATGTGCTCCCGTACGATTTCTTGGTGGGGGGCGTGTTAGCCATACGCTCGGATCAGTATACTACTTTAAACGGGTTCTCAAACAGGTTTAAGGGATGGGGAGGTGAGGACGACGATTTTGCCGGACGGATCGCATCGCAAGGCTTGGCTATAGTAAGGTGAGTTATTAAATCTTATATATAAAAATCTTTTGTGCGTCTGTTAGTGATCGTGTAACTTCTGAAGGACTTTCCCGATGGAGCCCATATCTTTGATTATATTTTATACGTCTAGATTTCTAGTCAAATTGCTATTGTTTCAAAATGTATAAAATCTGTAAATTAGCGCGCTATAGAGTATAGACTGATTTTTGCTCCCGCAATAGGGTATTTGACTGTTTTTGGAAACCCATCTAAAATAGGCTATTTGACTGGTTTCTGGAAATGGTTTCAGATTGTTTAGTAGGGTTTGTTGAGCCCAAAAAAGCTTGCTTATTTTTATTAATTTTGTGTATTTCTTCAAATAATAACAAATAAAACTTCACTATTTGAATAAGCCGCCAAAGCGTGTTTGTAACGTAGAGGGAGAAGCTAATAGAATCGGCGTATTGAATTTTTCTTTTACTAATAAATGAACCGCGAAATACAAAAAAATTAAGAACAAACGAAAAAGAGTCATGTATTTGGTGTATCTGTGTCGCTGTAACTACAAAGTGACATACACCAACTAGTAAAAATTTCTTTTTTTTTGTTTGAAGGCGTTAAAAGAAACTTGTATTCAAGCTTGTGGTAGATGTGATTGGAAACCTTTTAATTGTCATCAGATTGGAATTGTCGTAAAGAGCAAACAACAACATCCGAGGGTGCCAAAGTGGCCGAACCTCGGCTCAGACTGTTGCGCGTATGCAATTAAGTCGCGATCTGACTAAATACCTATCATTCGATCTAAACTAACTATACATATATACATGTTTCTGCCCCCTGGGAGGAGGGAAGGAACATGTGTATGTGTATTTAGTGGTCTGAAATTTTTGTCTACTCTAACTAGGCAAAAAAAGAAAAAAAAGGTCCCTTACAGAACCTATGTACCTGTGTGTTGTGCATGTGTGTATAATGCAGTGTCATGTATGGCTGTGAAAGCTAATGATTGTAGAGTCACTTGTATCGCGCGAGCGGCTGCTTGTCTCAAGGGCTCCATGCCGATGGATCGGACCTAAGCTTGAGTTGCTGTAGAGGAGGGTGGTCGTGGCGGGTGTGCGGGAGCGAAGTTAACCGTACGTCCCCTGCGGAGGGAACGGTGGTTTCGCGGGCGTGGGCGCGAGCACGCATATGTTGCGGGAGCGGACGCGTAGTAATTATTAGCTTTCTCGATGTCGTCGTCGGGATCGACAAAGAGATTTCGCGGACGGCGTTTATAACGTTTGGCAACGGGGATCGAGTTGTCTGGAACGTAGTTCACGGTGGATTTTACGAGCGGGTTGGGGTGATTCGAAGCGCTATCGAAGTATCTCCTGGTGAGATATTTCACATAGGCTTCTATCGAGGGAAGCCTCATGTCCCTGTGGAGGTCCATGTTCCTAACGAAAACTGTAGGGTCAAGCAGGCGACGGAGAAACCGATTTTGGACTCTTTGCATGCGGACAAAGTTATGTTTGGACATATGTGCGAACGCTGCGCAGCTATATGTCAAGATCGGACGGACGCACATCTTGTATAGTGTAAGCTTATGTCTTAAGGACATTTTGCTTACCGAACTGAGCAAGGGTCGCAAGCGGGAAAGGATCCAGACGGCCCTATTCCGGACTATAGTAACGTGTGCGTTGAAGTTAAGCTTCGAGTCGAGGGTGACACCCAGATATTTAGTCTTGGTGGCCCAAGGGATATTCCTACCGAATAATGAGAGTGGTCCTACCGTGCGTGGTAGTTTACATGTATGCGGTTCGAACATAATCGCGGCGCTCTTTACCGGATTAATAGCTATTCGCCACGTTCGAAACCACTCCCCGAGAGTGGTTACGGCACGTTGGACTGCGCAGGCGAGATTTTTTCTGTGTCTGTTTGACGCGTATATGACTGTGTCGTCAGCGTAGAGCCCTACCTCGACCCCGGGGGGCTTCGGGAGGTCGCTGACGTACAGATTGAAAAGGCAAGGCGCCAGAATGGAACCTTGCGGGACGCCTGAGCGTATAGGGTGGGCGGTAGATAGTACTCCTTCCACTCGGTAGTGAAAGGTGCGGTCGCGTAGAAAATCATGAACTAGGTGAACTAACCTATCCGGGATTTCTAGTTTATGTAGCTTGTGGACTAGTCCGGCATGCCAGACCTTATCGAAGGCCTTAGCTACGTCGAAAAAGACCGCAAGCGTACGGGCGGGGGCGATACTACTTTTGGCAAAGTTGCTCGTGATGTGCTCCGTGAGGCGGTGCACTTGATGTGTACACGAGTGTCGGGCGCGAAAACCGAACTGTTCGGGCGGGTATAGGTTTTTAATATCTATAACGGTTTTGAGACGGTTCAGAAGGAGCCACTCGTAAAGTTTTCCTAGTGTGTTTAAAAGGCTGATCGGGCGATAGCTATCGGGAAGCGAAGCTTTTTTGCCGGGCTTGTGAATACCTATAACTATAGCTTTTTTCCAGACGGCTGGAAAATAAATACTTACGGGATGTGATATAGGCTAGGGTAGGATGCTTGTTAACGTTATAATCCGCTAATAGGTGATTTTTTTATCGTTATAGGTTTGGCGTAGTGGTCACAATCTCACCTGATGTTAAGTGACGATGTGGCCCAAGATGATAACACGCTAAACCTAGTGGAAGACTGGCTCTCAAGTGCAGCTGTCGGAACACACCTATTGGTGCTTGGCGACAGATTTTCAACTTGAGGGTGGTAGCTAGCCAGGCGGGCATTAGAGAAAGCCCTACCACCATGTTATGGTTTCCTCACGGTGTTTTCCTTCACCGAAAGCTCAGACTCATGGCAGGGATTCGAACTCACGTCACTCGTCGCGAAGTAGTACACGCTACTACTGAGCCATCATCGCTTAAATTATGTTCTAGAATTTTTCGGTTATAAACAATGATGTAAATTTAAATGAATAGGTTCCCGAGGGTGATGTCACGCTACACCATGCTGTTACACCATCCAGAGCCGAAGAACTCTGACCGACTTCGCATCATGGCTGAGAACAAACACCACTCTAAAAACGATGGGCTCGACTCGATAGAGTACCAGAGCCTCAATGTGAAGCCGCAGCGGCTCTTTACTTTCATTGGAGTTAAGTTATGACATGTTGTACTTTTTCCTTTGTAGTCTTGCAGCACAATCTTATAAAACATATAAAATATAAAAGTAGTCTAAACGCCTTTGATGTATGCGTAAAAGCCGACACCGCAAGACTTTGGTCTCAGCACAGCACCTAGGCCTGTCATATATTTTTAAATAATTTAACAAAAATACAGATTTATTATTTACTTACAGAGCTTTATCTATGTTATATATGTATGTGCATAAAGGAGTAAAATAAAATTAAATTACCAACATAAAAAAATATTTATTGGGGAGCGTGTAGTGAGTATGCATGCAAACCATGTGGTCTGGTGCGAATTATATTATGCACAAATTAAAACACACACGGGTGCGCGCTGAAAGTCTTATCCCTAGCTAGTAACGTGGTGGCGTTTTCGTTAGACAACTGAATGGATTTATAGGCTGTGCTTTCAGGGAGCAGTAATTTAAGATTCCATTTACAAATGAAAGGCAACGGCTATGCTGACTTCCAAAGGGAAAGTACAATATGTAAAAACAAATTAAATAAAATCATAGACATAGTACAGTATTTATTTGTCATTATAAGTATTTATAAGCTACATTTTTTAAATGATGAATGTAAAATGAACGTAGCCAGGGTTTTGGCTGAGGCAAGTTGTGTCAGGCTTAACGTAACCTTTCCGAAGCACTACAACCGAGCGCTTGCCATCTCCTAGCAAGGAGGGGGCGGGGCGGGGGGGGCGGTACCTGGCCACGCCCACGTTTATCAGTAAAAGGTTTGTGATATTTTATACGACGACTGCAAGCTTTTCTTTAAATGCATAAAACTTAGCTTCAAAATGGCTTTGAAGCTAGGGCTTTCAGTGAGTATTAATTAATTGGTATATTTATTTATATATATTTTTAAGAGTTGCTTTTTACAACTAATTGGCCTTAATTAATTGTATATTATTTGAAAAAAAAAAACAAAATGAAATAGAATCCATCTGCCTGAAAGTATCATTTTAGTGTTAACTTCAGAGGTAGTCAGTCAATCTTTTTATACATGTCGCGTTTGGATCTCAGTTAAGTAATATAGTTTTCTTACCGGTCACCGGTTCCACAGTGATCGTGATGTATAAAAGCAAATTTATAAAGAATAATCACAAAAATTGAGAACATATAATAATAATCACTTACCAAATACAATTATGCCGGTTTTTCGCTAAGTTTGGCAGAATATTTTTTTATAAAACAACATACTGGAATTAAATCGATATCGATCATTTCATTTATACAGAGACGACATCAGTATTGCTACATAAAAAATATTAAATTACCACATTTAATTCTTTCCCTTAATTTAATAATCGTATACCGTCACTACAAAATGACAATTTCGGAGCACTTCGGCTTTTGTAAACATGTCAGCTAACATATTTTCTGTACATAAATAAGTCTTAAATTTAAAATATTAGTCTGTACAAGATCTTTAAAAAACAATACTCAATACTAATGTGCTTAATCCTATTACGAAATGTGTTACCACTATTTATCAAATGTAGTGCACTTTGATTATCATTATACAAGTCAATGCTTTTAAAATAAACCCCTAACCCATGGGGAGCTTAAAGGGGGCGGATTTTTTTAATTGTGCTTTTGTATGTGTTCTCATGTTTATATAGTTCATAAATAGTTGTAACCATCTATATACAGAAACCCCTGTCCCAGTTTTATTCACCCCGTAAATTCCCCTGTACATTTTGTTCTTGTAAATTTCCGCCTACAGCCTTAAGAACTCCATTGAATTTAGGGGGACCCCCTCTGATATGTATACAGTGTTAAGAGAATGACGCGCGACATTTTGTTACGAATGAAACGAATGACGGTTGTGTATTTGCTTTTAAAAATATATTATTTTTACAGAGTAGGTTTATAAGTAATAATTTTGTAGTAATTTTTATAGTGTTTTATAAAACCATTATACTAAAATTGGTGACATTCCAGTGTTCATCGCGTTGTTCTGCCTTATTCTAAAATGTCTCATTTTACGGGTATTTATAGAAAATTGTTTAAAGAAATTTATTATCATATTTATTCCCAGTTCGTTGTACAGCTGCAAGGTCTAGTTGGATCTATGCATTTTTATTTTTGCCGTTTAGGTAAATGTAACAAACAGTAGAATACAAATGCTTGTATACTACGTGTATTGTGTATGTTGTGATTGTGAACTAATAACTTTACTGTAATAGTTAGTCATTAATTATAAAAGTTTTATTATTATTAAAACAATGCCCGCGGCTCTGCTCGCGTGGACTACTTCATTATTGTTTATGAAGATATCGTGATATTTTTTTTATAAGGACCAAGTATCTAAGGAGTAAAACAAACAAAATATTAATATCTACTCAGTAGTTTTTGCGTGATTTGCGCACAACGGCAAACCTCAATCATTATATTTATACAGATTTTTTACGCTGGCACGTATCTCGGTTAGCAGTGGTTCGGGGATTACTGAACTTTAACCTTAAAGCACAAATAATAATAATAAGCATCAATAATTATACGAATGGAAAGTCGGAAATAAATAATACAGAGGGTTGTATACAGAGATTATGTTTTTTTTTAAATATAAAGCTGTACTTTCTTATAAGTACATTCATTATATAATTTATTGCACGATAATAAATAATAATATTGTCGCTTGTTAGTATTTTTAAGTGATAAAATGCTGTTACACTTTATAACTTTAAGATGTTTCTTATGTTATAGTTTGAATAATCATGAAATAAAATTATGCCATGTGATTAAATTGTGTTTTTGTATTAACTAATATGACAATATGCTCTAAGCTCTTCATCAAACGTTCAGTCTATTCATTGCAATTGGTAGATTATTTTGTGCCGATGTGACCGAGGATGCTGACTGGCTATCAAGAACATCTACCGGAATACACCGATAGCGCTTGCTGATTAATTTTGTGTACAAAAAATTGCTCTAAGACCGTAAAGACAATTATGTTAACCAGACGATGTTAACTCTACCCGACTGGGTCGCGAACAACATGCGCACAAGGTAATATACCCTTCACATTAGTTATTTTGTCGCGTGTCGGTATCAGCCAGCCATTCAGCTGCCAAGAAGCTTGCAGGCTGGCATGACAGCAGCGACGGTTGATGGAATGTAGTGTACTTACCAGCTGGTACAGAGCCGTCTCTTTGCTGAGCTATAATTAAAAAAAATATATCTTCCTAACACAAACTACAAGCTCATCAGCTTTAGCTTTCGACGCCGCATCTCCGTGACTTCAGAAATAACTTACCTAGAAGTAAAAAATATGTGTCTTTAGATAAAAATAAAACAACAAATAACTTTTTATTTTTATAATCTGTGACAAAGTATTGTTAGATTATTTGAATAGATTGAGTTCGGTGATCTCGCCCCAACTTGAACCGACCGACATAGAAACTGGTAGAGTCACGCTCATACCACACTCTCTGCCACAATTCTCCATGACTTCCTTTATTATAACTGAAATAATGGTGTATAGAGGACAATCTCATCTCTTTAAACCCATACTTGAAGGATAAATTGACATATGATCTTACCAGCCGTCTTTTCCAAGTCACTGGTCTTCACCTCCCAAACCAGCTCGTCGTGTATTTGAAGCACTAGATGTGCCTCTAAATGTGGATAATATTTCTTCAACTGCTGCTTGGTCATCACCATCGCCATCTTGCAGAGGTCTGCTGCTGAGCCTATTATAATATTATAACAATTAATTAGGATAAGATTCTGTTCTTATTAGTGCTGAATCTCTGCAGTGAATGGTGCTATATCACAGTCCCAAAAGTAGAATCACAATATACCTACAGTAATAAAAAAAGAAGTGGAATATAAATACACAAAAGTGTCGACTTCTGTCTAATTTGTATTGTATTAAACGTACTATCAGGCACAGTGCCGCGGCCAACCCTGTGCTACAATACAAAAAAAATTGTCTTATATTACCTATAGTTTTATTTAGTCAGGTTAATGGTAATCACTAATCATAGGGTGATCTGGCCGAACATTATTTATCAACGATTCCCAAATTGCATTTTACTTCACTGCACTTGCATTACATATTTCACTAAAAACGAAACCGGTTTTTACTACATAAATGCATGTGAGAAAGTATGCACAGTACTTATACAAAAAACCCATTTTTTAAATTTTGGCTGTCTATTTGTTCCGGGTAATCTCCGAAACAGTTGGACCGATTGTGATAGGACTTTCACTGCCAGATAGTTAATGTTATAAGGAATAACTTAGGCTACTTTTATTTTAGAAAAATCATTAGTATTCTACAAATAAACGGTTTTTTAGAAGTCCACGCGAGTGGAGCTGCGGGCACAGCTAGTTAGGCTAATAAATAACGATAAAACCTGATTACAATCACGAAACTATAAAAAACACCCAGTAACTTTACCTATGTGGACAAGTAGTCGCAGACTGACGTTATAATTCGATTCCAATTAAAAATATTTAGCTTACATTTAAATTACACGCATATTCCCTATTGGTCCACAAATCGAGTGACGCTTATTGCGCTATGGAGAGAGTACGGCACGATGGCACTCTGCCTGATAAAACTTAAAATGAACTTATCCTCCAGAAAATCGAAAACACAGACATTATTAACAATTTTAAGGGCTAGTAAGCTAATTTGATAGTGATTGATCATATATGAAGACCGACAACCATTTGAATAGGCAAATTTTTGGGTAGAGAATAGATACGACTCGGTAGAATGCTCTACGACTCCATGGAAGGATTATCTAAAGATTGCAAATGGTTACGTAAGTCTGAAGATCGGACTGATTGGTGCATACTGAATGACAACAAGGGATAAATATTTCTAGATCGATATAATGACGGTGACTTTTTATGGATATTCCTCTCCGTGGTAGTAATTAAATTAGCGAACCATACCTTTCAGTCCATAATACGGCAGCACTAGAACTCGCACAGATTGCAATATTATTAAATAACAAACCTTGTACAATGAAATTGATGGCTTGTCGTTCAGCCTGGGATTTGAGCGTGAATTCAGAACTGGACATGTTGGTGAAGCGACGCACGCGGCCGCACACTGTGCTCAGTCTCCCGTCGTTTTGTTCACATTTATGTATTACGGACCGTCCGAACGACTTCAATGATGGGAATGTTCCTGTACATACAATAGTTTTACTAAAACGTCATCTTCTTACAATACTATCTACAACAACTGAAACTTGGCATTCAGCTGCTTGTATCATCTACGTATTGTAAGTTGGTACGTCTTTATCTCCTTTTTACCTTTATGAAAGTCAACCAGTAAAACAAGAAACAGAATATAACAATAAATTAGTCTATGTAGTGTAGCTTTGTGTAATGTGTTAGGTAAATGTAGCGGTGTCCGAATAGTGTTCGATTCGAAGTTCGCATTATTGGACTAGTACTAATTATTAGAATTTTTCGACTATTTAACTCCACTTTTGAATCGATTACTCAATTCATCAAATTAATATAATTATAATAGTACATCATAAATTGTAATATTCACATATCCCTAGTTAAATGACTTGAAAGATGAATCAGTGAAGATGATATACCTACTGTTGAAACTAGCAATAACAGCGAGTGTTTGGTCATAGCTGATGCCGAGGATGTCCATCAGCTTCCGCGGTCCCGCGCCGTACAGGCTCGCGTACACAATGCGCTTGGTGCGCTCGCGATCCTCGCTCGTCACCTCCCTATCTGATTTGTTAAGCCTGCATTTTGAAAGTATTATCGTTATCACAATCATGTAACTTTATTTGTATGTAGAAAAAGTGACAAGCAGATGTGAAAACAGCATTTTTATTCAACCAGATAATCAAAAATGTTATATTCAATTTAGGCTCTAAGGAAACACGTAGGCATGAATATTAACACACTACCACCGGTTTTTATAATATCCCAGTCACATCGAGAAAAGCTGGCAAGAGTACCAATTGGGTCTATCAACAATTTTCTTTAAAAAGGGAGCTAATATAAAGATGACATGAAAATCCATGTATTCCAATATTTAAAATTGCACCAAAATGGAAAAACAAGTGATAAATAGATGAAACAAATTGAATTTTAAAGCCAAAAAATTAAATTTTCAAACGTCGTAATTAGTTTTTAAATATTCTTAATGTAAGTGGACAGTTCCGGAATTTTTTAGTGCGCCCGAGGTATAACTGATCGCTATTATAATATACGTTAAGATAAAAACATTACGTGTAACATTCTGTTTGTTTGACGGAGGCGTTACTTTGCGGACATCCATAGTAAATAATTTTACGTTTTATGTTCTAGGAAGACGAAACTTCTATTAATCTGTTGTAGGTGAATGTAGCGAAGAGATTTCGGATAATTTTTTATCTATATATAAGATTTTACATAACATAATGCGTGTTTACAAACTTAACGCATATAAAGTAAATCATAATAGAGAACAGTATAATAAATAAGTTTCTAAAGTAATGCATTTTGAATTTTAAGAACCGTTGAAAAGAACCCATGTTTAATAGTGCACTCAATCTAAAAAATAATAACAATTATCCTCACTTACCACTTTGCAGCGAGCGCTTTGAACAAATCCTGCTCATCTGTCAGCAAGGCTAATAAACCAGTATCAGCAGCGGCGTGCGCGAACACGCGACATTCCACGTGCTTGAAGTCTGCAGCTAGGAAGGTGTACCCATCCCGAGGTACGTACACCGACCGGAAATTTAATAATGGAGAATCTAAGGAAAACATGTCTCGGTTATCCTAAATGTTACTAAGAGACCGTGTATGATGATTATAATGTTACGGTACGTTTTTGATTACAATATTTTCAATCTGGAAATTTTGACCTACGAAACAAACTCCGTGGACGGCCGGAGACCCAAATTGATAATGAAAAATTAAAGGTGATCGTGGAAGCGGATCCATCGCAAACCACGCTAGAGTTAGGGGCAGGCGTCGAAGTGAGTGATAAAAAAAAATTAATTCACTTGAAACAAATTGGAAAAGAGAAAAAGCTCGTGAAATGGGTACCTCATGAATTGACTGAAGCACACCAATAAACACGCATTGAGTGCTGCGTTACACTACTCAAGCATCACAATAACGAGGGAATTTTGAATCGTATTATTACTTGTTACGTAAAATGGATCTTTACGACAATCGGAAACGCTCATCACTGTGGTTGAACCAAAGAGAACCAGCCAAATCCTGTCCCAAGCGAAAGTTACTCATAAAAAGGTACTGGTGAGTGTTTGGTGGACCAGTGCTGTTGTCATACACTGCAGCTTCCTAAGATCTGGCCAGACGATAACGGCAGATCTGTACAATTGTCAACAATTGTAAACCATGATGGAAAAGCTAGCTGTTAAACAACTGAGACTGGTCAATCTCTCTAGCCCTCTGCTGCTTCAGGACAACGCCATACTTCACGACAGACGGTCGTTAAATTAGAGGAATTGCGGTTGGAATGTCTCCGACATCCACTATACTCTCTGGAACTTGCTTCAACAGATTACCACTTTTATCGGAATTTGGTAAATTTTTTTGCAAAGAAATAATATCTATTCCGATGAGGCTGTCCTAAATACTTGCAAAGATTTGATTAATTCTCGCTATCACAATTTTTTTAGCAATAGAATTAATGGACTACCTATAAAATGGCGAAAGTGTATAGATAATAATGGTGCATACTTCGATTGATTAAATGTATAATTTCATAATAATTTTTTCGTTTTACTTTTTGCATATAAAACGCTAATTTCATATGTAAGGACCTATTATTAACAAATTAAACTTCATTATCTTTCCTAAGCAACGTAGCGGCGATGATCATTATGCACCACAAAATAATTATGGTGTGTTATTTGAATATTGAATTATGGATTTCAATCTGGCTACTATAATATAATTGCATGTTTTATATTTGTTAACTAACCCACAGTATCCGCTTCAGGAAATACATTGAGACTGAAAGGAGCCTTCGGTATTGCTTGCAAATTCGGATTGTTCGAAGCTATACGACCTGTTGCTGCGGCAGTCTGTTCCCTGATTATTAGGAATAAGAATGTTTTTTTTGTAAGTCCTAAGCACTGCTTTGAGATCGCTAAAGAAGTTATAACTACTTATGAACTATGAACAAACCTGATTTAATAAAAACTGCAAAGTTTAATAGGTTAAGACAAGTAATAAAGCCTCAGTCTTACTTGATAATTTAATTATTTATTCTGACGGGATGATCACTCTGAGTCTGTGTCTCTAAATTACTTTGCATCTAAGTAAGACATGAGCTTAATGCTTACCAAGTAGGCTTAACAATACCATTCTTGACATAATGTGCAATACCAGCTAGGAACGTGGAATGCGCTTTATGCAGATGTCGATACTCTAAAATCAGTTTCGGAAGTGGATGTACTAACACTAAACTTCGTAACTAGAATACAAAATAATAACATTATAAAATGTTTAAATGAAGTTGATTTCAATGGTGTCTTGAAACGTGTAGTTACTAATTTTATGTAGGTATGTATCCAGTTAATTTACCATAGTTTCAGAAGTAGACTTTGCTCCTTTAGACACTGTCTCTCTAATCTTAATATTACTTTTTGCGTCCAGCTGCAGTTCATCGTATAGTATTGTACTGACTTGCATTGATGAATTAATTTGGAAGATTTTTCCAGCCGCCTTGTAGCATTCTTGTTCTACTATCTTTATTTTTGATAACAAAACATCTTCCATAGATTTCAGTTTTTGTGTGTTGACTTTAACTCCACGATGCTCCATACCTAATCAGTTTTATTCTTCAATATTTTATTTTTACTTTAGAGGTTTACCGGTTACAGATAATTCAATTACGTATAAACGTATATTATCAGAATGTGAACCGATGTAATGTAAATAAATGTAAAAGTAAACATAAAAATTTAAAAAACAGTGGGTTAAAAGTTAAATTTAAATCAAAATATGAGTGATCTTTCGCGTTGTGTATACAGACTAACTAATACAACTTGATGTTTTAGTTCTTTGGCAAAAAAATAATAATTTAAAGATCACTTATAAGGCATTCGGGTTTTTTGATTTTTTAATTTACCCTTTTTAGTTAGGATTGTAATAACCTGAACAAATACGTATATGCCAAACTAAACGCTGTTATAACGACATCATTAAATTGCCACTTTTTTATCGTCCTAACCCATCAGTGTCTAAGAAAATGATGAAACTTCGTTCATTTTGAGTATCCTTATGTATGAACATCCAGCAGCGAACACCTGTCCTACTAGTATTTGACCAAATTATTGTCGCTAACACATATTTTAATGTAAGAAGGGTCACAAAGTAATAGAAAACATATTAAAGTACCCGCGAGTACAGGCAGAAGACGCATCTCAATATTAGTAAAGACATTCCACAAGGAACCTTCCAACAGTTTCATCTTCATTTTTAACAGACACTCCTTCAACAAGGTGATATACCAAGCGCATTTCTGCAACGGACATTCCGTTGCTATAGTATATTGAGGAATGTAAGCCAACAGTTTTTGTAGTTCTTTGAAGTTACCTGGTGGATTGTCCGGTTCTAGGAGGCTACCACCTATCTGTGGAATAAAAAAGTGTGTGTCAGCTCTGACGCACGACTGGAGTTTACTGCTCAAGAACCGTCTTGGAATTTAAAATAAGAGTAAATAATAAAGGCATCTCTTATGATATAGAATGAATTAAATAAAACATAGGCTACATAATCTAACTGGTAAACGCATCCACGTGTTATTGTGATTTATTGTTATAATCACTTGGTCTTTTTTCATAACGAACGATATACAGGGTGTTAGGAGACCGCTTCCGAAAACGAAGACAGATGATTATACTAATGACACTTTTGATGATGGCACCTGGACGTTCGTTGAACCGAGCATCAGCTGTTTAGAATGTGTGTTTCATTGCCGTTTTTTTCTTTTTTAGTAAAGTAATGTGTTTTTATGAAACTGTCGTTTCATTTAGCTGTACTAACATGATGGAGCGTAAATAATGCTAATAAAACGTTTTAAAAATATGTTTTTTTTTTAATCAAGATTGATTTTTTTCCGTGCCATCATCAAAGGTGTCATTAGTACTATCGCCTGTCTTCGTCTTCGGAAGCGGTCTCCTAACACCCAGTATATAAACCTATATGTAATTATAAAATATTAACAATAACAATATTTATAAATTATTAATAATATTGAAATATGATTTTTATCATCACTGCAATTTTGTTTTTTCATAATTTATTATAGTATGTTCACTATACATATATTTTTATTGTTATTATTATATATTAAAATAATTATTATAAATAAATAAAATAAAATTTGAAAACTGTACCCACACTTTTATAAAAATGTATTTGTATACAGAATGTTAAATACTGATTATGGGTGAGCCTAAGCATCGATGTTGCGTGATGTTGCGTTATGCTGCACTCTCAATTTTACTCCTGATATTATTTCATACCGTGCGCCTTATTTGATTTTATTTTCCACTGCCATACACACTTTTGTCCTTCTCTTTTCTATCCTAAGTACTTTTAAGATTGCACGCAGCCAACAATATTTTAATTAGTTATTTTGTCCAAATATTACCGTTATTTTCAAAATTTTTCATAATAGTTTTTGGTGGAATGGTGATATGAATTCAGAATACTACTTATATTAACTTAGCAATTTAGAGGACTTTAGGGTGATCACTAATTGAGTGAACAGATTTCTTTTGTTATTAATTGCTACTAATACGTACCCACAATAATCTCTCAATTAAAATAATATTACCTTTACATCAATAATACTTATATGAAAGTCTTCTATTTCAGTCAAAGACATTAAGTAAATCAATATATTTTTTCCATCGTAGCATATTATTTCGTTGTTCTCCAATAGAAGAATTGACGCTTTCCTGAAAATGTGTAAATTTACCTTAAAAATAAGCTAAGATTGTAATTAGAAATTGAGTCTTTTGGATGGAAAAATTTAATAACCTTGTTTTTTATTAGTAAGAGAGAAACAAAAGTTAAATCTAATAACTTACAGTCACCAAAGATTGGCATAAATTTTGGAGCATTACAAAAATAACAACTTTTGGTAACAAAATATTTTTCTGCCACCGTTGATGACGTAATCACAAAAGAAGCTTTGTTTAAAAAATACTCACAGAAAATCAGTTTGAGCACCTTTATAATAGTAGAACATATTGTCGACACACAGCATGACGCCTTCAGGCACACACGAATCATCTGTGTGGTGACAGTTTAACTGAGAGAATCCATTTCTGCAATGAAAGACCTTACATTATCAGAAATATCAAAGCATTTTGGTATATATAATAAATAAAGAAACAAGTAGCTAAGCTACATGGATAATCGTCTTAGAGAACTAGGAATTTAGTTACAACTGAGATAAATGACCGTTAAAACAAAACTATAGCAATTAAACAATTATTTTTGATTTTTACCTGTAAATCAATACGGCAATTAATTCTTTTTGTATAAAATCCGAGAAGATATTTTTAATGTTCTGAATATTACTCTGGTCTACAATACATATTTCATAAACAATTTCTTTTACAGGTGTTTGAGATTTAATAGGAGTAACGAATTTAGTTTTCCTTTTTTCTTTTGTACTTTCTTCGTCTTTATGAATCGTTTCATGCAATGTTTCTTTTTCATTACTATTGAAATTCTTTGGCTTACTGAATTTCATTACACCATCTTTATTAGCTAATTGCGCCTGTACAACTTTCTTAGTGTTATACTTAACAATTTTATCATTTTTCTCTTCCATTTTGCCCGTTTCAAATTCTTTTCTGTTCTCTTCCAAAGTATTGGATGGTATATCTTTCAACCAATTACTTACAGTCTTTGTATACTTTTGTTTTCTTAAAATATTTTTTAGTTTATTTTTACAATTTTTTAGTTTTTTACTTGAAGTGTCAGTAATTTTCGTTTGTTTTTTCGCTTTAAACGTTTCACTCGTATACTTATCAACTGGTGTTGAACAATCTTTATTTATTATTGGATCATTTATGGTAATGTTTGTAATTACATTATTGTGGTACTTTTTAAGCTCAGTTTTATTTGTATCAACGTTTGGTGTTATTAATTCTGTATCAAACATATCATTCCAATCAACAGTATTTAAATCATTTAAGTGTAAATTTATATTTCCTTCGAAAGGTGGTGTAATTGATTTTCTATTTAATGAATCATTGATATTTAAATTTGAATCCATCTCATCATTAGTGATGAAGTTACTTTGATAAATAGAATTGTTTCTGACTGAAGGAATGCGACTATTACCATTTTTAATTTCCATTATTTTAATAAGTTCCGTTGATTTGGGTATTTCTCGTGTAATACTTTCATTGAAATTTATATTATGTGGAGAGATGTTTTTCACTCGATTTTCGAAATTATATTTAGTTTGAGTTTCTTCCGAGTTTCCGAAACTACAATAGTAATTAATGTACCTTTAGAAAATTTCATGACGGAATAAGTATTACAAAGTAATCTACTTAGTATTATTTAAAGTAAAATGATATTAGGTTATTATAACACCGTATAGAATTGCGGCTACATTTGGCTGTTTATTTAAATTTATATAAATAAATTTTATATTTAAACTAGCTGTGCCGGCGGCTCCGCTCGCGTGGACTACATAATTATTGTATATGAAAATATCCCGATTTTTACTTCAATCATTTGATTTATATAGATGTAAGGTGAAATATCTTTACAACAATAAAAATTACGAAGTAGACGACTCTCATAGTTATATTTGAAAAAGAAATCGAAGTAGGAACACGGTTAAATCTTTTCAATGGCGACCCGATACTTATTAGTCGTACCTAGCAGTTGAAGCCTCTGGTGTCATACATATGTACGTACAAACGTTTTTCTTTTCTTTAATTTGCGTACATTTACTAAATTCAATATAAATTTAATGATCGCTGCATTAATGGTAAGGAAAGCATTGTGTGAAATCTTGGACAAACAAAATTGTTCACGTGTAAGTATCGCCACCCCGGGGAAAGAACAAGTTAAAAAACTTGTTAATTCTTGTTACTGTGACTTAAAATACGCGCGACACCACGCTGGATTCGTAATGTTATCTAGAAAATTGTGCGAATATTTGAAACCCGCACATAAACAATTGCAAAAGTTAAATAAATTAAAGAGTTAAAAGGGGTCCAGTTTTTTAATAATTACTTTAAAACTATTGGTGCTATAGAGAGAAAGAAGAGAAAACAGAACTAAGAAAAAAATAATTAAGAATCGTTTCATTATATCTATACAAAAAACACTTTAACTATCTAGACACACCATATTTTTTCTGTTTGAATATATTTTTTATTAGCAGCGGCCGATTTCAAGACATTGTTACGGCATGCGGCATAGCGCTCACCTATTTTCAACATTAATTTCTACTCTTTAAGAACTTTATTTTTTTAGCATCAATAGTTTTCAAAGAAAGTGGAACCCCTTTTTAATAATCTTATATAGGTAAAATATGTTTATTACTGTAGAGTTATACCTAAAACGTTTTTTTCTATTTATTCGCTTTTTGTTTATAGATTTTCATTAATAAAGAGTGTTAATAATACGAAGGAAATACGAAACGCTATTGGTCAAATCTAATTGTGACGTCAAAGTACGCGTTTAGTTTGACACAAATCAAAGTTACTAGATATTTATATAGTTTGATGATTGTATTTAAGTTTTAGTGTTATTTATTAGTGTAATTAGTAAAATATTGTATTTTTAGAATGCAGATTGGGTATCATCGGTCGAGGATGTTCGACCAGATCACTGTATGATAAGTAACTGCCAAATAATTTGACTAAATACAACTGTAATATAAGACAATATTTTCTTTTTTATAGTAGCACGACAAAGTGACGGCACTGTTCTTGATGGCATGGACAGTACAATCCAAAAATAATGGCTACCATCGAGATTTATGGCAATCTATCGATGGTCATCGCTGTCATGCCGGCCTGTAAACCTCTTAGCAGATGTATTGGCTGATCTCGAAAAGTGACATAACAAAAGACAGTCACTGTGACGAGTTATCAGTATGTGTATGGTGGTCGCGATCCAGTCAGGTACAGATACCCTAATAACCCACTTGATTACTGGATATACAAGGTGTTACACCCGGTATATGGTGGTCGTGATCCAGTCGGACAGTTGTCGTGACCGGCTCATCAAAAAAGCTTTCTTTACTTAGTAAGGTTCAATAGGATATTTTTATATTAAATAGGAAATATTTTACTTGCACACGTCTGAATGTCTGTAACAATCTTCTCCGTTATGTTCTATACTAGAACATCTAGGAATTTAAAAAATATGTTACACTATTTTTAGTCCTTTTCCAACCGGCCAGTATTTCTAAACTCTAAATTGCATAGAACATACATACATAAATACACATAGAAATATACTTTATCAGGTATATTTTTTATCGTAATTTGACACATAGATACACTTATAAAATGGTTTTCTACTTCCATCTATATCGCATATAGTTATAAACCAGAACAATTTTCAGATAAAACGAATAAAGCAGACCACAGTATACAAAAATTTATTTTATTGTGTACGCTGACGTTACTGATACTCAGTGACAGCGCGCCAAAATGAAGGCGTTTAAATCGCTCTAATCTCAATGCAGTTTCAAAATATTTATTTTGATGTTAAATTTTAATATTTTTATTATATGTTTTTATTTATAAGTGCTTTATATTTTACGGCTATGTACCAACGTAAATAATTGATTAAAGTATAAAAATAATTCATGCATATTGCCTATTATAATGTGCGGGTTTGAAATTTTTGCACATTTTTCTAGAACTTATTACGAATCCAACGAGGTATCATTAATATGATAAACTATGGTATGGTAAATTAACATGTTTTTAACTTGTTGACTAGACTAAACGAAAGTATGGATTTCTCGCTTTCCAGTCTCCACTGTGCGCGGCGTTGTAAAACAGAAGTGAGATTGCTAACTTTTACCAGGGCTTTTGTAAGGCGGCCAAATATTGGATTCGATGAATGTCGATAGGTCCTTGGTTTAGTGACCTCTCTTCTGTATACACTTGGAGATATTACGGTGCCGTGATTTCACTGAGACAGTATTAAATATAACTTTGATTTTTTTTAAGTGGGTAAATAATTTAATTTAACCTACTGGGTATATTGTGTGGAATTCGCAATCACTATACTTACTTGAAAGCGTTTTTATTATGGACATATGTATGAGTAGGAACCGGCTGCTGTCGTACTATATTCTTGTTACGCTCACATTCTAAAATAAATACTATTATTGTTTAAATATAATAGCAGGCTAAAGACATAGGTACATCATATATTAACATCTAAACATTAACACCACTTTATTTTAACATTTTTTAACTATAAATCTTTTATTAATAATAGGTATAAATTTCTTTAAGCAAAGTTAATCTAGGCATCAGAATCTGTAAACGTAAATCTTAAACGTATATAGCTTATTAGGCTAACACCGCCTTTTACAAACTTATAAAATTATGTTTAACTATTTCTGACTATAACAATTAGGTCAATTTATCAATGTGAAAAGTAATATTTACGCATCTCGTTTGAACTAGAAGGTACATTTTTAGCAGCTAAACAACACTGAATTTAATGATCGTGATATTTTGTTTTATTTTACATTACCTAATTTCCAATTTTCCATCATGACATGAAGCACTTTTTTACCAAAATGCGATAGTTGTTCCTCATAGTATTTAGATTTTGTATTAAATATATGCTGACTATTATTTTCACGCGCCATCATCAATTTTACAAAAAGCGCGCCAATATTTGTTATAAATTTGGCAAAAAAAAAAACTAATTAATCTTGCAAAGAAACTAAGATTATTCAGCCACGATTTATATTTTGTATACTTACAACATCTTTTGAGTAGCAATTTTTTCAATAAACGTCATATCTGTTTGCTGTCAAAGTGTCAATTGTCAAACCGATACCAAAATCAAATACTTAGTGCTCACAAAGAACAAGAATAAAAGATTATTTTTTGCTGTAATTGACACATAATGTAATTTTGGATATAGAAGTAAATGGTACAGACATGGCGGTGAACGGAGAGAGCTGTAATAGTCTCACTCCCGTAGAAGAACCTAAGCTTAAATATGATAGAATGGGCAATGATATGGAAAACATTCTTCTCAAAGACGCAGTGAGTTGTATTTGTGTGCACACTAAGTTTATATGCATTGGTACGCAATGGGGAGTGATACATTTACTAGACCATGAGGGAAACCTTGTACCTATATCGCAGGACGGGAAAACCACTGAGTTACAAGCTCACGCTATCGCGGTAAACAAGATCTCAGTCGATCAGAATGGGGATTACATAGCAAGTTGCTCGGATGACGGCAAAGTTGTTATACACGGTCTAAGCTGCGATGACAATACGCACAACTTGAATTTGGGCCGAGTGGTCAAATCTGTGGCATTAGACCCTTATTACTGCAAATCTGGTTCAGGTCGACGGTTCCTCACAGGTAATTTAATTTTTATTCAAACTGATAATGATAAAAAGATATCTGATCTGATGTTATGTATGACCTTATTTACTTGTAGTAAATAAGTTTGTTTTAATATTTTCTTGAAAACCGTACAATATTATTAGATTGTACTGTTTTTTGTCTCCTTAATATGAATCTCATAAGTTCTTATGTTCATTTTGGCTCAACTTTAGATTACACACTGTCAAATTGAGACTTTAATATTTTTTACTGTTTTTACACTTTATAATTATGGTAAATATAAAAACTCACACTGTGACAATTATTTTTTTTTTGACTTTACATTTGTAAGTTCTAAGTAGTTGCAGTAAAATACACTTTTCCAAGATAGGTATAGATGTTTCAACCATACAGTTTAATTCTCTATCAAGTTTCTGAATGTGTGTCATGAATTATTAATATGTAATACTTAATCTTATTTTTATTAATATGTAAACCAATGTTTATAATTTTTATAGTTCTGAAATTTAATACATTATACTTCAACATTTTGTGCTATTCTGAGTTTCACAAATGTGAGGTATTTTTATTTATTGGTTTTGGCAATAAAATTGGTTAGGTTAATGCACAAGCCTAACAATCAAAGCAAGCGGGCGACTGCAACAGCCGGCGAGAGCCAGAAAAAATATCTCTCAAAAAGTACATAATCGTTTCCATACTTTTTCCTTCACAGAAGAGTTACCTTTCAACCTTCCCCTTCCCCCTTCCCCGTCCCTTAACATCATCAAAATCAGCTGTATGTAATTTACTGTCCAACCACATTTACATAAGAAATGTATATTAAAAACATATCTATATGTTAGAATCCCTCAATCCATACCATGAGTTATACAATAGCAGTAGTCTTATAGAGTATATAAAGGAATACATTAGTGAATGTTAATCCTTGCTAGTATAATATTTTTAATTTCATTTTTCGACCTATATTGCTATCTCCCTTCTTACTAGCACTATTAACAATGCCAATGATACATTTTACAAACCTCAATATACATATAGTGAGTCAATCACTAATCAATCCAGTGTCAATTGTCATTCGCAATTAAAATTTACTCAATTCCTATATGTTTTTATACTTTTTGTTCTTGGTATGCTAAAAAAATTATGATAGAGATATTTTAATTTGTTAAAATTAACTAACTGTAACAATTAAGTTTGTCAAAACTGTGTATGTCTAGTTTAACGCATACTTCATAGTAAAGTAAAACATACATACTGATAGTTTTTGCTTGCATGATGGCTTAGTGGTAGCGCGAACAACTTCGCGTCAAGTGACGTGAGTTCGAATCCCTGCAATGAGCTTGAGCTTTCGGTGAAGGAAAACATCGTGAGGAAACCATAGCATGGTGGTAGGGCTTTTTCTAATGCCCGCCTGGCTAGCTACCACCCTCAAGTTGAAAATCTGTTGCCAAGCACTAATATTTATGTTCCGGCAGCTGATGTGAGTCAGATGGTTAGTCATATGTGAGTCAGTGCCATCTGAGAAAGATCAGAAATTGTGAGCTCTTTGGTGGTTACATGTTTTTGTATGGCTATTGTCAGTCTTCTTGTTTTACTAGTCTCTGTTAATAGTGTAAAATTTACAACCGCTACTTTTACTTTTACCTGGTTTGTGACCCCCTGAATAATTACTTAGCAACCCCTCTGGGGGTCGCAACCCATAGGTAATCACGATGTTTTCCTTCACCGAAAGCTCAGGGTCATTGCAGGGATTCCAACTCACGTCACTCGACGCGAAGTCGTACACACTACCACTGAGCCATCATTGCTTCAGATTTCAGATGTTTGAAATCTGTGTGCACTCTCAAGCCTTTTTGGAAGTAAAGATTCCAGACTTGAAATAGTTAGATTCTGTTATATTTTCTATATATTATTTTGTAATTACTGTTCATTTCTTTCAGGTGACAATAAATTGACACTTTACGAGAAGACTTTTCTGAATCGCCTGCGTAGCACTGTCCTTTGTGAATGCAAAGGCTACGTTCAAGCCATTTCCTGTCACGACAGGTTCGTCGCCTGGGCTAGTGAGGTGGGTGTTCGTGTTTACGACCTCGTCGCTAAATGCTCTCTAGGACTTATTCAATGGGAAAAAAGCCCAAATAGGTCCATAGAAGACTATCGCTGCAATTTGCTCTGGTCTGCTCCAAAAACACTTATGATTGGTTGGGTCGATACAATTCGAATATGTGTCATAAGAAAACGAAATCAAGTAGAATTACAAACAAGAGATGTTACTGAATATCTTGTCGATCCTATATACACTTTCCAAGCTGATTATTTCATTGGTGGCCTAGGACCTCTAGACGACCAATTAGTATTGCTAGGTATTCCGAAAGAATGCGATCCAGAAACTGGTAAGTCACAGCGACCAGTTCTGATTGTGGCTGATTATAAAGACTGTGAATTTTGTGAAATTATTACAGACACTCTTAGTATTCGAGGGTATGAAGAGTATGATTGTAATGATTACTGTTTAGATATGTTAATTGAGGAGAATAGATTTTTTATTGTATCGCCCAAAGATATAATTATTGCCAGTCCTTACGACATTGATGACAGGGTTAAATGGTTGACGGAACATGGGAAGTTTGAAAAAGCTATAGCAGTTCTTGAAGAAGTGGGAGGTAAAACTACAAAACACTCAGTGGTGACTGTAGGAGTGCAATACTTGGATCATTTAATGTCTGAACATTGTTACGATGAAGCTGCCATACTTTGTTCCAAAATTTGTAAAATGGATAAAGTTTTGTGGGAGAACCAAATACTAAAGTTCGCTGAAGTAAAGCAGCTTCGAGCTGTAAGTATCTATGTGCCAAAAAATGCGGAACAAGCGCTAAGTAAGCATATTTACGAACTTATCCTATATGAATACCTGAATTCCGATGCTCAAGGGTTTTTAAATGTCGTTAAAGAATGGAATCCAATTCTGTACAGGACTGGTGTTATTATAAAAGGAGTTATAGAAAAGTTGACGAATGATGTATTGACAAAAAATGTCAACAAAAAGACAAAAGAATTAACAACACAAAACAATATTTATTTAGAGGCTTTAGCATTACTATATTGTTATCAGAAGCAGTATGACAAGGCGTTAACAACGTATCTGAAGCTTCAGCACAAATATGTTTTTGAACTTATCTCAGAATATAGTATGTATCACGTCATTCAAGACAAGATCCTCGATCTAATGACTCTGGACAGTGACAAAGCCATCGCTATGCTTATAGGCAAAGCAAAAGTTCCAGTAGAAGTTGTCGAAAGACAACTAGCCGATCATGAACATCTTCTCTTTAAATATTTACACGCATACAGTAAGGTACAGCCAAATGGCCGATACCACGGTAAACTAATTAAATTGTATGCAAAATATGACAAAGATAAACTGCTACCTTTCCTAAAATGCAGTGATAACTATCCCATACAGGAAGCCCTAGAAGTATGCATTAGTAATGAATTCTATCCTGAAAAGATTTTTTTACTCAGTCGCATCGGTAACACGAGCGAGGCGCTACAGAATATCATTGAAAAATTAAACGATATAAATCAAGCCATCTACTTCTGCCAAGAACACAATGATAAGGAACTCTGGATTGATTTGATAAAGCATACCGTTGACAAACCTGATTATGTGACATTACTACTAAAAAGAATAGGGAATTACGTCGATCCAAGAATGCTGATCGAAAAAATAAAACCTGGGTGTGAAATAAAAGACTTGAAAGATTCGTTAGCAAAGATGATGTGTGATTATCACCTCCAGCTTTCAGTTCAAGAGGCATGTAAAGTAATAACGTTACGGAATTACTTTGATCTACATGAGAAGTTAATAACTAACCAACAGAGAGGTATTTCTGTGACTGATGACTTTCTATGCTGCGTTTGTCACGGTCGTATAATAATAAAGGATTCATCGAGCGCATCCGATCTCATAGTGTATAACTGTAGACATTCGTTCCACATAGGTTGCTTACCGGACGTAGGTGACACCTCTCAAAGTTGTAACATTTGCAGTGCTGTTAAAATGTGATCGTGTTGATTCAAGCTCAATGAACTTTAGCTACGATTTGGGATGCGCAACGGAGATATCTTATAGAGATACTGTTTGGTGACACGGTGACGCATCCTTTTATCTCTATTAAGAGTCTTATTCTCACGACAGAGTTAAATAAAGCGCTTCAGAGACAGAGACACTACACTAATCAAAACGAAACGGAGCGGGTCGCATTTATTTGACAGTGTCATATAAACTGTTATTATTTTATCACAATAATTACAATTCAATTCTTGTTTTGTTGGAGGAGAAGAAATAACTATTCTATATATCGATTTCAAACTTGGTACGTTATTTCTGCTAAGTGTGTTCTCTCCTTATTTGTTGACATAAGGCGTCTCTGTCGCCTGTCTCCATCGCGCATTCCCAAAACTCGGCTTCAATAAATATTAATACATATGACAATATTTTCTCAACCCTGGTTCAAATGTAATCCATACTGTGGAAACTGAACTTAAACTTAAATACAAACTTAAGCGCTACCTTGTTGTCGGCGGGTAAGTTGGCGCCTTCACATTGTGGCAAGACGGAAACTTTGTTGGTGACACGATATGAGCAACTTTGTGCCGACTGTTATTGACTAACGACTGTGGAGATACGTTGGTTTTTTAACTATGCAGTAATTAATGTTCAACATTTAAACATGAACAATAATAGTGAATCTAATTATAGCAGCTACTGAAATTATTATCGCAGTTTACGGTCCAAGGACACAATATTAAAAAATCTCTGCAAATATTTATTTTTCAAGCTTCGAATTCATCAATAAGAATACCTAACCATTATATGTGCGGCTGGAGGATTGAATGGCTCGTGCCTTGATCAAAACAACGACTGCGTACGCCAGTAGTGTTGGTTAAACATTGATTAATTGATAGTTATTAGTACTGTTGAACAATTGATAGATTCGTTTTTGTAATTATAATTAAATTGCGGCGAATGAGCTTTTTAGCTCTTATGTTACCAAAATGTGTAACCTGTGGAACGCGAATACTATTTTTTTTTCGCTGTCTTCATACATCCGTACTAAGAAACAATCGATTATTGGATAGGTTTTTTTTAATATTAGACACTATTGGATTTGTATACAATCAATGTTTTACCAACACTACACCACTATACGCCAGGGCCAGTCAGTCAGTGACCCTACCGTCCCCCCGCCCCGCCCCGCCCTCGTCGCCGCCTCACCAGTTACTCCCGGTTTTTGTTTCAGCCCACGCTATTTTACGTAGCGATTTTTTTCCCACAGCGATTCGAGACTTGCCGCCATAGTAAAAGTTTGTAAAATATAAAAAACCTTTCTAACGATATAAAGCTTAAAATTATTGCTCATATAGAATACTTTCAATTAAAATGATACAAATGATTCAGACATAAAAGTTTCTTGCTATTCTCCTACTCGTCGAACAGTGTGTGATTATTTATTTTTATAATGCGACGAAAATATATTTATTTAAAACTATTTAAAAATTATATAATGGGATACATTTACCTAGTAAGAATACATACATTATTTAAAATGTTCTAAATAATTAATAATCGTCAAAAGACCGTAAGAAAACTCCTCTCGGTTTATATGTTTATTTTAAGCAACATTGACAATTTACTTATCATTTGTTTTATGTAATATGTGCCTACCCATGCTACCTACATTGAATATATTATGACATTTAATTAAGTAATTTTGTTTGTACATAATTAACAAAATATTTGGTGCTTTCCGTAATGAGATGGCTTGTATAAATTTTCCTTGTATTGATAAAAATTAATAATGTAATTAAATTGTGTTATAAAATTTAATTTTCGTTTTTTATTTATACTTCAGCATACTAATATACCACAAAGGACATAGTAGATCTGGTAGTGAGTGCAGTGTTATAATAACCCTGCTGTTAAACCGAGAGTTAGTGGGTTCAATTCCCTTAAAAGAGAAACTTACGTGATAAATATCTTTTAATAGATCTGTAACTGTATATTAGTAACTATATAGGTACTTATAAATAGTAATATATCATTTTTTTAATTCACGATGTGGCCCAAGGTGATAAGGGGGCGTTCAAGTATTACGTAACGCAATTTGGGGGCGGGGGTCTCGTAAAACGTTACGATGCGTTAAAAGGGCGGGAGGGGGTCGAACAACGCGTTACGTAACATTCTTTAATTTCCAATTAAATAAAAAATTACGCATTGAAATCTCCCAAGTTCAAAACCCTTTTCGTTTATGTTTTACGGGGAATCCCTCGATAGTATTGTACGTCATTTTTATTTTGTTTTTCCAAGTTGGTAACCCTTTTCGTTTATGTTTGCGCCGGTACTTTACGCAACATAATTATGACTTTTAGGTAAACGGTCACTTGGGTGTTACGTAACGTTTAAGGAGGGGCAGAAGGGTACTGAAAAATGTTACGGCGCGTTACAAGGGGGAGGGAGGGTCAAAAATCTTCAACAATTGCGTTACGTAATACTTGAACGCAGGGGGCGTTCAACACTCTAAGCCTAGTGGAAGACTGGCTTTCAAGTGCAGCAGCCGGAACACACCTATTGGTGTTTGGCGACAGATTTTCAACTTGAGGGTGGTAGCTAGGCAGGCGGGCATTATAAAAAGCCCTACCACCATGCTATGGTTTCCTCACGATGATTTCCTTCACCGTATACCGCACTATACGTATGCGGTACCGTAAGTATATAACTTATGCTTGGTTTGTCATATGCAATACTAGTTGTACCCGCGACCCTGCTCGCGTGAACGACTGAATGCCGTCAGTAAAGCGCACACGTGAATAATACTAATATTGTTGCTGACTTATTTGTAGCTCTTTTTAAGATATACAATTATATAGTATATTTATTTGATATATGAGTATGTCTTATGGTTTATCAGCGTAACCCGTTTAAGCGCCTTTTTTTCCAAATTGATTGACCATTATGGTCACTGCTTTTTTATGTCACTTTATCTTACAAAATATATCATTTAACCTGGCCAAATAACATAGCTAAGAATACATTTACATTATGCACGGTTAATGCAAGTCCTGATTTATTATTATTGTAATCGTCGTCAGACTGGCCTAGTGGTGTGGCCAGATTTCATACGCAGTACGCACGAGTGGTCGATAGTTCGAATCCTACTGATTTAGGATATTTAACAAGATTTTTTAATAAACATGTTTTCTTATATTTTTCTGAAGGTTTCACTTCTGACACGTGTGAACTACTGCACAAATAATAATAGTGAATAATACTAATATATTGCTGACTTATTTGTAGCTCTTTTTAAGATATACAATTATATAGTATATTTATTTGATATATGAGTATGTCTTATGGTTTATCAGCGTAACCCGTTTAAGCGCCTTTTTTTCCAAATTGATTGACCATTATGGTCACTGCTTTTTTATGTCACTTTATCTTACAAAATATATCATTTAACCTGGCCAAATAACATAGCTAAGAATACATTTACATTATGCACGGTTAATGCAAGTCCTGATTTATTATTATTGTAATCGTCGTCAGACTGGCCTAGTGGTGTGGCCAGATTTCATACGCAGTACGCACGAGTGGTCGATAGTTCGAATCCTACTGATTTAGGATATTTAACAAGATTTTTTAATAAACATGTTTTCTTATATTTTTCTGAAGGTTTCACTTCTGACCCGTGTGAACTACTGCTTTTTTTTTTTGTTATAAGTATCATATATATTTTTATATGCATTTAGTAAAAACTGACACTTCAATTTTATTATATGTATAGAGACCTTATTCAACGTAAGAAGACATGCATGACACATCCATAGAACGTAAATTGTTACGTCGTGAAAATTATGAAATAACCTAAAATCATGTATTTCGATTATCAATTATGATTATTAAAAATAAATATACTGGTAATCGTTATAAAAACATTTCGCACGATAAAATCCTAAATAACTTTTACAATACAATGATTTTTGTTCGTTTTTTTTCTTACTACGTGCATCATTATTTTCTATATGACTTAAAACTAGAGTAGACCAAAATAGTAAAACCAAGGAATCGAAAAATAATCGTATTAATTATACGAATTGAATTTTTTTCGAATAGAGCGAACTCCGTTGTATATTTAATTTATTAGTTTCTTAGTGCATTCTTGAAGTGGATCATAAATATTAACTGGAAACACGCATTTTAGATGTCACAAAACTCCCTAGAAAATTCTAACAATTGAGCCACCATCTTGCTGGACCAACTTTGTATTTAAAAAATACTACGAAGACAAACACATTGAAACTGGCAAGTGCTTTCTGCGGCACCAAAACATGAAGAAGAAGTCTTCTTACCATGAGTGAATAACAGTATAGACAAACACGGCAATTCGAGATTCGGTTCTGGCAATACTGTCCCCAAGTTCTCAGAGTCCTATGTCGTACTCTGTGGTCCCATGTGGTAGAAAAATGGACGTGCACAAGATTCTGTGAAGTTTTATAAATGTTTTCAATTAATGTTTGGGTACATTGAATGGTGAATATAGACTAGATAGTGTTGTGTTGTGCAAAAATGACAGAAATGCCTCCTTATCTTGTTGTAAAGGATGAGGAGAAAAATTGTGGTCAGAGTGACAATGATAATTCTTCCGACGTAGATAATTGGGATTTACCCCTATGTTATGATAAACCAAGACACATTGAGCCAATTAAAGGTGCTGACCGAGTTGAGCACTCATGGAGGGTGAAGGAAAAGGTTAGCGGCTATCTACATATAGTAAACTTTGATATTGCTAATTGCGTATGGGAAGTCAAAACAAACGCACATGGTGAGGGTGAATATGTAGTTGCGAATGGATCGACAATGCCGTTTTATTTGAATTTAAAAATTGATTGAACTATAAACTGCGTAATATAAAAAATAGTAATTTTATACTTGTTCTCATATATTTTTCTTATTTGTTTATACTTCTATTAACATTTACTTCATTTATCGATTTCATGGTAGAAACTTAACACTTAGATTGCGTCGTATTTTTAATTTTAGTTGGTAATTAAAACTTTTTAACAATGAAGTTAATGTTTCACAGTACAAAACACATTGTGTGGCTCTAGTGCTCTGTCTCAATGTTGGTGTTGATCCACCAGACATCGTCAAAACTCAACCTTGTGCCAGACTTGAATGTTGGATTGGTATGTATTGCTTTAAAATATTACCAACTTTCTTCCCTTTAGTACCTATATTATCATGGAATGTCTAACCTTAATAATCATTGTGATTTACAAAACTGAACTATTAAAGCAAGCTTAGTAACAAAAATAACATCCGTTTAGAGTAAATAGCCGAAGCATAATAACCAAATAGGTCTTCAATTACTTTTATATGTATGGGAGCAATATTACATTGTGTTTATTTATTCTCTTTACCTTTATATTTGTCTTCTTTTTTTGTAACTTGTTTATAATATAATGAAATTTATTAAACAAATAAATTAAAATCCTGCATGAAACTATGTAATTATTTAACAATTTGAAAAGAATAAAAATCATTGTTTGTCTTGTTAATTATGTCTTAAATTGTTGAAGTATTGTCATGTGAACAGCAAGCAGTATAATTATGATTCTTTTAGTTAGTTAGCTCCTGCCCATGTCATTGCAGAAAGCGGGATGGCCTGCCTGTTTCCATGTAGTTGATATAAAAAGTTCAGTAAATATAATGCTTATATGATGTCATCGAAAATACCTTCGCTTTAACTTAGCTCTGGTTGAATAAGCGTCTATCAAATAAGTAGAAAAATTATCATGATATCTTCATTCAATAAAAAGTTATTAAAGATTTAAGAAACACAATTTTATAAGCACTACACATTCAGCTATGTGTTTTCTTGCTGTGGTGTTAATATAATGAACACCGCAGACAATGTCACGGGTATTAGCTAGTTTAACAATATATGTATGACATATAAAAGAAACGATTTTTTTTAAACACTCACTCCAATACAATTTGCTCCAATACAACCCACTGCTGTCCTTTTATGGTTAAGGTTGCAGATAGCTTTATTTCATAAGAAGAGAGTTTGATTGCATTATCTCTGTATGGATAGAAGGGATGGTGAAATCTCTTTTAAACACATTGGTTATGATAAGCCCAATAATGTTAAGGGATTCTTTAGAATAGAAGTAAGCAGTGAAATGTAGCTAGGAGTGATAAAGATTAAGATAGTACTAGATAATTTTGGAATATTAGAGCATCATTTCTCAATTTTCTAAAAAACTACATATGTTGTAAAATATTAAATATTTCAGAATGTTCTTGAATTTTTTATTACTTTCTATAATATTTCTAAATTCTAGCATAATTTTCTTAATTAAATTTATGTGAATATTATACAATGTTGTGGAACTAAACATTTTAAATTTAACTTTCGATTATAGAAAGTATAAAAGGTGAAGTTCTTTTCTTTGATATTTTAACAACATAAAAAAAACATGAGAATTTTCCCAAATGTACAAAAAAAACTCATGAAATAAACGGACAAGACAAATGAAACAGAAGAAAAAATATAAAGATAACTTATGAGAGCCCCAGAAGAAGAGATACCCGTAAGAAAAAGTCAAATAAGAACAACATGCAAATATTAGAGATGAACATACAGAATGTATGAATTGCAAATGAGAACTTGCAGTGTTCCATTATGATGAAACAATGCCAAAATTATAATCAACATTCAAATATTGTCTTCTTTAGGTCTCATAATCACTAGTTCATCACTTAAAAATAGACTGAACAACAAAAGTTACATATAGTCAAGTTTTATATCAAAATGTGTAGAAAAGTGACAAGTGTAATAATAAACTTATAAAAAAAATATTTTATACCGGAATAACCATATAGAATTATGAAATCAGAGTAGACTTTATTACTCTATAAGAAAAACAAACTCTGGGTATAAAAATTAAGTAAATTTATTGTGTTATCAATTATGAGAGGTAGGGCACAGAAAATTGTCTTTAGAGATTTCTCTTTACTTGGGGCAGTCCAACTGGTGAAATTTATCCGCGCTGCAGAAGATCACAGCCAGATAACCTTGTGTTGTTTTCCTGCGGTGAATAGAGTTTCCAGAGCTACCTGGGGTCCAATATTGGAAACGCGCTAGTGATACCTATTTACAAGTAATAAGTGTCCTTATTACAAGCCTCAAAGTGAGCCGTATGCTTGTTTGCCACCTTAGAGGTATAAAAAAAGTTTATGAAGTAATTAATAATGTTCATTATATTATTTATATCCTACATACATACATCATATGCTTAATGGAACATATATCTTAATGTGTATGTCTAAGATAAGGAGATGGCTCTCTGTTCCATTGAGAGTGCAATATATTATTACCTGCTGGGTATTACACGTACACCGAGTACTATGTATTATGATTGCTCATTATGAATTGACACTTGGAAGGCAGTTATAAAATTCGAAATCACGACTTGTCCCAATATATGTATGTTTTTTTTAAAGGTAGTAAATAAGTAAATACAAAATTTAATTATTTAAAAAATAAACATTTACAAAAATTCACAACATAATATTTGTATGATAATGGAAGGGACTACTGATGCTATGTTAACTATGTGTGGAATTACCATATATTCCTGGTTTCCAATTTACCCCTATTTTGTATTTTATGTACAATAATAATAATATGTTATACTATTTTGACAGATCCACAATCACTATCACCGAGTAAAGCACTGGAAAGTATTGGACACGCGCTACAGTTGCAGTATGAGCGTTGGCAACCGCGCGCGCGGTACAAGCAGTCGCTCGACCCAACCAGTGAAGAGGTCAGTTTTGATTTAGAGTTTTTTTTTAAATCATTATGTTAACACCCGTAGCTACTAATAAGTTAATAAGTAGGTTGATTGACCAAACTGCCTTGAGACTCATTTTGACAAATTATCTAGGTAATAGGACGCCAAAATTGTGTCCGAGTGGATGACCACTATACACGAGGTGTAATACCCGCTTTAGTGGTGCACGCTTATGTTAGCACGGACATGTAAGGTCCGTGGCATGAGTTAGCGACAAGTTCAATGTGGCTTTAAGCCTGCACCAGGGATCAGCTTTAAGTCCTTATTTGTTTCTTCTTGTTATTGATGCACTAACATCAGACATACAGGTATGTTGTTCGCAGATGACATTGTCGTTTTTGGAGCAAATGTTACTGAGGTCCAAAGTAGGCTGGAAAAATGGCAGACAAAACTCGAGAACGTTGGACTAAAAATTAGTAGAACAAAAACTGAATATTTGTTCTGCGATTTCAGTGGTCCATCCAGTTTTGCTAATAAACCCCCTTAAATGGTGTATTCTTACCAGCCTGCTCCAATATTCATTACCTTGGTTCATTAATTCAAAACAACGGTGAGATTGACCGGGATGTGAAAAACAGGATAAATGCAGGGTGGATGAAATGGCGACAAGTCTCGGGGGTTACATGTGATCCACGAATGCCCTTGAAACTTAAAGCAAAAGTGTATAAAACTATTATAAGACTTGTCTTGATGTATGGATCTGAGTGCTGGGCAACGATAGAGACGGATGAAAGAAGATTACATGTGGCAGAGATGCGGATGCTAAGATGGATGTGTGGTGTGGATATAATCAAGAATGAGTATATCAGAGGAAGTTTTAAAATAGCACCAGTCACAGAGAAGTTGAGGGGTTATAGATTAGCGTGGTATGGACATGTCATGAGGAGGGATGAATGTCATAACTAGAAGAATGTTAAGCTTGATGGATATATGAGTAGAGGAAGAACGAAAAAGGTATGGATGAACTGTGTGTAGAATGATATGCATATAAAAGGAGTGAATACTGAGATAATAGTTAATAGAGTGGAAGAGAAAAACCTGTTGTGCCGACCCTACTTATGTGGGATAAGGGTAAGAAGAAGATTATCGGTTTGGGTCGCGACCACCATGCACATGGTAATAAATCCGTCACGTTTCGGGATCAGTTAGTGTGTATCCAGTTGCGAGAGACTTGCAGGCCGGCATGAAAGCAACGATCGTTGTCTTTAGATTGTACTTTGCTTACCATTAGGCACAGTACCGTAACGATACCATGCCACAATAAAAAAAAGACTGCTATTACACATTGTCTACTACAAGCTTCACACCAGAACACAGCAGTGGATTACTTTTGCTTTGCTGCACAAATAGGTATGATGGTGGTACGATTTTACCACTCTCATTTTGATAATAAATTATTGCATCATTTATATTTCTCCATCATTCCCAACAAGTACATACTGCTCCACTATATCAAATAGTTTCCATCCATTTAATGCGTGCATGCTATCGGTCAATTCATTGTCAATTGCTATATATGCCAAAGGGCGATCTCCATTCGAGAAGTCGTTTACCCGACGCGTGACGTCCTTCCGTTACACCGATTTGTACGTACTATGTGCCACATGATTAACATACTACATATTATTATAATAATATATATATAAAAGCGAAATACCACTCATCACGAGATCTCCGAAACGATAGTTCCGACTGACTTCAAATTGGTGGTGACACAGCGTCATACTTTATTTTAATATACTCGTATTATAATAAAGTATGTTACAACTACTTTACATTCTATGTTTATCTTAGACTAGCTATGCCTGTGGCTCCGTTCGCGTTGAGTTAGGTTTCTTTATATTTATAAATAGCTTCCAACCGCCACCCTCGGTTCTCGCTCGCCAGCTATTTTAAAGACAAAAATGCTTATTGTGAGTAAGTAACCCGTACAAGATAGACATGTGTTAACACAGACTTTTTTATGTCTTTTTAAGATATCCAGCTATGTAGCACATTAATTTTATATATGTTGTATGATTTACTCAGCGTAAGTCATTTAAGCGCCACAAATCCGTGTTTTCCAAATTGATTCACCATTATCGGCAGTGCTTATTACGTAAGTTTTAAGTAACAATATATATATATCCTATACCCTGGCTAGATAACATAGCTATGCATTAAATAAATTAAATATTGTTAAGTGCGTGTCGGGCCACGCGCTTGTAGGGTTCCGTAGTTGCCCGTCACAATATGCAGACTAAAGTAATTTTCAATGGAATTTCTACGAAATTACTTTTCCAAGTTCATTATATAAGTTGATAGATTATTATTCGGTAACTAGTAAAGCAGTACCTACGATAGTTTTCGTTTTATATAAACTATATAAACTTAACACTATATAAACTTAACATATCTAAAAACAACCATTTAGCTGGCAGAAGGAAGAGATACTTGACTCTAACAATTTGAATTTAAAGCTTAATATTTCGCAAATAGATCCCTGAATCGAAAAATGGATTTCACACACCAAACATATTTTTTAACGACCTATCCAATCACACCACATGGGATGGGACACGCGACAAAAAAAACATTCCCACTTTACGTCTAGGGGATGTAAACTTTTTTTCAAGATTTCATTTTACCAGTTTTTCTGCGTGTTTAATATATATATACGCATACCAAATTACAGCTTTCTGGTACTAAGAATCTCTGAGCTAAGCCGCGGACAGACAGACGGACATAGCGAAACTGTAAGGATTCCTTATATACATCGGCACCCTAGAAATAATTTAAATCGGATATGTAGTTCTCACCTGAATAGGATATAAACGGACAGATAGACAAATGTATGTTGAGTTTTATAATATGTAGCTATAGATTAAGATTTCAAATTTTCAACGCTTGAGGCACTTTGTTTGACCAGCATTGTATTAACTAGATCTTAGTATAGACACATAATAGGTAACAGAAAGGCGACTTATTTAGTTACTTACGTCCGATTGTAACATTGAGGATGGCACCTGCAGTATTCAATGAAAAAATCGATTTTCAATAATATTATATGTTATTTCTAAACAAATTGTAAAAACAACCTAGCTTTAATTCATAACTTCGTAGGTAGCTCGCTTTTGTAATATTAAATAGTATCAACCTCAGCTACTATCTTCCATAGTAAGATACCCTAATATCAAGGTACTGTCTACTGTACCTATAATTCATGTGCTTTGCAGACTGCTGCTAACAGATATATTTTTGCACAAAAACGCAGAAATGGACCGTTTAAAAGTATTCTAAAATAAATTAAGAAGGTTAGAAGAAAGTCATTTTAAAACGAAAAATAAAATAAAAAGTTTAAAACCGAGGAGCATCAACATAGGAAGTGGGTTTCAATATAGATAATAGTTAGAAATCTCAAGTTTACTAAGTCTCAAAGTGCTAGATGAGAGCATAATATTATTTCGAGCAATACAGACATGGGAAACTAAAGTGGAAAAGTAGATATGTCAAGTTTTACTATTAATTACTGTGACAAGCCAGTCTAAGATTGTTTATTATGAATCCCTATAGAGTCGAAGTTAGTGATTTTCAAATCTCTGTTGATAATTTGATTTGATAACAGATTATAAATAGTTGTAAACATGAAAAGTATGTATAGATCCATAATGTAGATTATGAATGCATATTTTTTAAACATTTGTAATTTAAATTTAGATGACAATGATACAGGATTAAAAAAATGACAAGAGATTTTTAAGTCACTACTGTCACCATATTGACGCTCATTATATTAACTATCACCATCTCAAATATATCCATTTCGACGGTCACCTTCTCAAAGTCTAAAATACTAGCTACTAAAATAGACAGTTTTAAAAACCGCTACCACCGTTCGATAGTTTTGTTTCGGCAACGGCCCATAAAAACCGCTATCACCCACCGCTAATACGAAGTCCTTCAACGGATCAAGGTATTCAAGTACAGTGATAAACTCTCATCAAAAGAACCACAAGCACGAATTATTTATGTCTAACAAATGTAGAAGTTCCATAAAATAATCCGAAGTCCATCATCAGGATTGGATTTTCAGTCCTTTGGTAAGCCACTCATATCAACTAAGTGTAGGAGTTGTACAAAAGATTTCGAATTCCATCATCGGGTCAGTCATTGCTCAATGAGTGATGCTAAGGCGAGAGGTGCCTCTCCACACGCTCGCGTAACTCAGTTGACGAAAACCGTCGAAGATGCAGGTGGATAAGAAAAAAGTCACTACTGCAGTAGATTTTGCGCGCTTACTCATTACAATAAATTATGTGCGTACTAATTGTTAATCTTGGAAGAAAAGGATATGGTGGGTGCTTATTGTGAACAAAAATAAAGTCAGTTCGAAAAAAAAAGATGTTCCTCGCGAGCCCTGTTCTGAATCGTGCTCGCCGTCATTCGTCTTCACTCGACGTGCGTGAAGTGCTTAGCAAGCTAGCATTATATATATGTGTATATACAACGATGTATTTATCTGTCAAAAAATTGTGCAAAGCGATGTGGACGTGATGTTTGAAAGGCGCTCAAGCGCGCATTGAATTTTATTCAAGATTCTATTTGACGAGTTTCTTTGGTACAATTTGTATAGAAACTAAATGGTTTTATTCTTAAATATTATGGTGAATATAATGAGGAATTATTTTCTATACCAAGTAAACTTGAGTATATGTAGTATACCAGTGTAATTAATATCTTTGTACTTTGAAAACTGTTTATGTGTTCATTTTTGGTATCTGAATTAACCGTGAATCGCGTGAGAGGGCTACGGGAAATTAATTTTTATGAATGAAAATCTATAAATGTTTACATAAGAATCATCCAAAGTTGTTATCAAAGGTTCAATATACCCGTAGGTATCCGTTATAAATTAAAAAGTTTAATAGTTTTGTAGTAATCAGTACCGAAAAACTGAAAATTAACACTTATGAGAGCGCATCTTTAATGTAGCGTTTTTTGTGTGGTGTGATAATAGTGAATTATATTGAATAAATTGTAGAAGGAAACCTTTGCCTTAAATTAAAGTGTAATATAATTTTTGGTAAGCTTATTAATAATTTATCTGGGTAAGCAAAGTGAGTGGTTTCATATGTTTAGGATACGATTCTACTCGTGCGACTGTTGTGAGTTTTGACCTCCGCGTCCGCAGTGAGAGGTGCCGGCCGCGGCCCGAGCGCGACCTTGCGATACCCGAAGCCGTTACTCACGAACAGGAATGCGATGACACCCAAATAGTGGTGTTATGAGTCACGTCCATGTACTATTCAGCTCGTGTTTACATTTAAAGTGTCAGTTCTGACTTCTGAGCTAATTACGCTATTCGTCGCAAAAGTAATTAACATGATATTAAAATGGAATAAAACTATGTAAGAATATTTTAATTAATGAGACATCGGCTGCTGAACCTGAAAAAAGAAAGTGACGCAATAGTTAATACGTTGTATAATCATTAATTAAATCAAATGACAGATCAGCGTGACGTTGCTTGCGTTCATTCTCGCTCGACTGAAACTGTGCATAATTACAATGTTTATTTATATTAATAAAACCACAAGTTGTTAATTGAAAGATTATTTATTAAGTATTCTTATAAAATAATAAAAAAACACAACACATACATTGTTTATTAAATATATTTTCATAAAGGTTTCCAGCAAATTAAGTACATTCCAAATAGTACCATGCAGGGTGTAATGTCACATAAAATATTCTTTAAGTCATTTATTTCTCTGTCACTTTTCATTTCTTTGTAATAATTATTACATTTTATTTTCTTTACCGTATACGTTGTATTTGTCTTCATTGTCTTAATATACTATGTGACTGTCAATGAACTCTCCAATTTCCTTTTTTGCAGCTCTTCTTTAATAATTTTGCAGTTCCTTTTTCTTTTCTATAGTTTGTAATCTTAGGATTCTCTCAGGATATCATTATTTTACTGCTCTCAAATTTCTTCTCACTGTTTCTCGAACGGCTTCCACTCTTTTGAAGAAGTGGCTCCCAAATTCTTAGTCGTTTTAGAGATGCTGGGCAAAATAAAATATATTTTTTAAAACGGGTTTTATAGCTCTATTGTTATATAAGACAAGACGGCTTTTTGACTGCTCTTATGATCATCGAGGTTCAATTATATTCTATTTATTATCATCAACTCGTATTATTTTATTACTTAATTATTTCTGCTTTTGCAGCTTTATTCTTTGTACTTATAATTGCTCAGCTCAATGTTTGAAACTGGATTTATCATGTCTCTTTTCGAAATTTGGTCTTTTAAAGTTCCTCGTAGGACACCAATAACTGACCAGTTTCTCTTATTCATGCCATTACTAATCGCCGCCATCGCCCTTCACTTCTTTGTACTCGTCTTCGTCTTGATTTGGAGCTGGAAAAAACACTTGCAAGTGTCAATTTATTTAATCATTGGTATTGTTTTCTAATATTTAAAGTATGCCCCCAATAATATAATGGCTCCCTTCTTAGAACTAACTGGGGAGTTTTTGTGACATCTCAAAAGCAATGTTTCTAGTTTATTTTCCAAACCACTTCATGTATGCGCAATAACCAAACTATATCACGTAAAATGCCACCAATATGACATAATTAATTTATGGTCAAAGAACCTAAGTTAGTGAATTAAAATAAAAGCCACAACATGGCAGCTCAAGATCTCGCTTCTTTGTACTCGCGTATTAGTCTTTTCGACATAATTAAATCCTAAACAGAGGGTAAGGATTCTGTTAAGTATTACCGATAACGTATAAATAAATGTTAACAATGTTTATAGTGAGATATTTGCTGTAAAGGCATACTCATACTGGTGCAGGGCTGACTACTGGATGTTTTAACCTACCTACAATATAAAAAGCATCGCGCGCGATCACTGTATTCTATATTTTTATCCCGTTATAGCGTCACACATACCACACGAACCGTGGATATGTAAACTATAATATATATCTACTACAGAAACAAGCGTATTTTCAAAAGAGCGTTTTATATTAGAAATGTTTGACGTCGCCTCGCCCTGAAATGTACATTGTATAAGCACACGACTAGCCTCAATACGTCCGCACCGAGTGATTGCTCTACGCAAAATGACAGCGCGCTCAGGTATCACATACTACAAATGCGCACTTGAGCTCTCGCACCGAAAACTCAATTGGGTTTTCTCGAATCTTGTTGATAGGAATATAGAAAAACCCCAGTGTGTTATATGTATTAAAGTTTTTTCAGTAGAGAGCATAAAACCAAACAATTTAAAAAAACATATCAAGAAAGTTCATGATGCATTTGGAGGTAAAAATATATTTTTTAAGATAAATTAGTGCTCTGAATTATTCGCGATTGGATTCTACAAATGAATAAAAAGCATACAGTATAGGAGAGTGAAACAAATATCACTCTCGAATACAACCATTCAAAATCTTATTTTAGAGATTAGTACGAAATTTTGTCAATTTTTATATCTGAAATTAAAGAAAGGCGTATTCAAACAGGGTTGAAACAGTTTATTGAAGAAAAGAAGTAGACAGTTCAAAGCTAGTTGACGTTTGTATAGACAGCACGCCTTTCATGATGGTTATTCTTTGCGTAGCACTTTATAAATAATGTGCCTCTCAAATTGTATCTTATAATTGCCTGATACACCGTTGTTATTTTTTGGCTGTTAAGGCACTTCCTCTAGATTTACTAAGCACATTGAATTGCTTAGTAAAAAATTAAATCATATTCATGGCAGCACTACAAATTCCAGTTTTACAAAGTTTTATGCAAAGAAGTTGGCGCCAAATTTAACGCTCTTTTGTACCACACAGAAGTACGTTATTTGTCAATAGGAAAAGTTTGAAACAATGTTTATAAGCTTCGTGAAGAAATGTAATTGCTGTTTTGAAAACCAGAGAATAAAGAAAAGCGTTTTACTCAAAAATAAAAAATAAAAATTATCGAAATGTTGGCGTATTTTGTTGGTTTTATTTCAGTGAAGTAAACAGCCTGAATATTTCATTGCAAAGAAATATGACAAATATCTAGTCAGCTCATTACAAAATTGTAAGTTTTGTCCATAAATTGGAATTTACCAACACTGACTTAAAGTTGAAGAATTGTGTTCAACTGCGTGAACAATTATTGGACAAGGAAAATCGTCAGTCCAACTCTTGGATATTCAAACAATTTTTTACTGATGATAAAATTTTAAAAGACTAAAATGTGTCAGCCTATGTACAATTTGTGTATCTGTTCTACAATTATTATAAACACTATACAAACTCTACTTGTCTTCAGATTACACGCTGAGGACACAGCTAGGGATGTGGGTGAAGTGAGTTGTAAATCATCTTGCTGCATATTCCAGTGTTTATGTTGAACAGGGCCAAACTACTAATGTATTCATATGTGTTTATTATTTATAAGCAGAGACAAAAGTAAAACAAATAACTGATAGAGTAACATTTCCCAGGTTAAAAAGTTATGCTGTTCCCTGAGACGCAACGCGAAGGATGAAAGAGTACTGTTCCACTACAACGGCCATGGTGTACCCAAACCAACGTCACAGGGCGAGATATGGGTTTTCAACCGAGTGAGTATCTCTTCAACATAAGATTGTTTCATTGTTTATGTCGAGCTTTCTGTTGCTCTTCTGATGTTCTCTGAGTATAGATATTAATCAACGTTACTTCGCACACTCGTGTTTTCATTTTAATTCGATAAAATGGATCAATTAAAAGCCCCGAAAAGCACTCCAGCAAAATTTATTTCTATAATTTGGACGATATTATTTTTTACTGGAAACTATAAACAAACTCATAGAAATGTTTTTACGCATCCTATGCGTTTCTGTTTCCTTTCTAAGATATCATCTTCTATTGGAAAACCTATAAACTTATTATTATATTTAAAAGAAATGCCAAATATTCTATTACAGACCTTTAACAACGGTTTATTATCGTTTTTCAGAAAAATTGTCATTGTTTTCTCGAGTGTCCCACATTTCCTTTAAGAGTTAAAAGTAACCTTGCAAAAGGATTTATCATTGTACCGTAAATTAAATACGTAACGGCAGGATGGCGGAGTTATTAAATATTGAAATTATAGGTTAGGGTTGTCACCATAAAAAGTTTCAGTTTTAAGTACATTCTATATTTATACATAGGGCTGGGCTTTTAATATTGTTCATGACTAATTTAATATAAAGATAAGTTATCATAGTCTTGAATCAAGTAAAAATAATGTCAAATATTATAAATATCTGGTCTAAAGTCTAAAGTTAACATTCATTCAACATCTAGTAAAAATTCGTAGGTAAGATAAGACACCGCGAAACACGCAGTCATTGTTTTCAGTCTGTCAGATTACGAAGGCAAACAATTTCTAAACAAGCAGAGATTTCAACCCCTCGTTTTTATTTTATTTTAGAGCAAACCATATTCCAACGAAAGACAGTTCTGTTTTGTCAACTAAGCGAATACAAGAAGCGACAAAAGCAAGAAATCTGAAAAGGTTCCAACCAGAGAGTAATGTAAGCACAGAGTACCTGATTTGAAAATAATTTAATTTATTTTTAGGCTTATACCCAGTACATTCCGCTGTCGATGTACGACTTGCAGACGTGGATGGGAGCACCCTCGCTCTATGTCTACGATTGTTCAAATGCTGGAGTAATCCTTGACAACTTCAAACAATTTGCTGACCAGCACGAACGGGAATATGAGGTTTGGTTTATCTTCTATTCTAGAAATATGTAATGAGCATCTATTAACATTAACAACATCGCAGTCGTATTTGAATTTTGAAGTCAGTGTTAGTCTAAATACTGCCTTTTACATACTAGGTATGCTCCTCGGTTTTACCGATGTTAAATTTAGAGGTTAGAATAATAGTTAACGCATAAAAAAATATCACATTCTTAATTCCAGAAATTGTTGAAATATTAAAAATTTGCGTATTTATAATATAGTGCAGAGTGTAAATGAAGCATAGGAATGAAATGTTATCGAACACACTAGTCATATGATAACATCGTGTAGTATATACATTTCTTAACTTTAATTAGTTATTAAGTAAGACTTAACTCTAATAACTAATTCTAATAAATAATCAAAATTAATTTATTAGCACAACCGAAGAGACTTAAGTAAGAACTACATATGTGCTAAGTAATACTGATTAACTTAGATGCAGCTAGGGACGGTCGAAATTCATTGTTGTTGATATTGATAACGTCGCTGTTTTGTTATCCATATTAAATTTCCTATACCATAGATTACTCTCCACCTTGGGCCAACCTGAATAGTGGAATATGAAGCAATTATGGCTCAGTGGTAGCGTGTACGACTTTGCGTCGATTGACGTGAGTTCGAATCCCTGTAATGAGTCTGAGCTTTCGGTGAAGGAAAACATCGTGTGGGAACCATAGCATAGTGGTAGGGCTTTTTCTAATGCCCGCCTGGCTAGCTACCACCCTCAAGTTGAAAATCTGTCGTCAAGCACCAATAGGTGTGTTCCGGCAGCTGCACTTGAGAGTCAGTTTTCCACTAGGCTTAGCGTGTTATACCATCTTGGGCCACATCATCACTTAACATCAGGTGAGATTGTGGCCACTACGCCAAACCTATAACGCCTACCTACAGAAGATCGCATCCAAATGACCTTGAGTTATATTCCTGTGGTGGGTGGGGTTTCGAGAGCTCCTTGGAGAAGGAGTGTTAAAAGTCGGCAACGTGCTAGCGATACCTATGGTATTACAAGCACCCATAGGCTACGGTAGCCGCTTACCATCGGGTGAGCCGTATGCGTTTTTTGCTATTTTTGAACTATATAAATAATAGATAAAAAAGAGTCGAATATCGAAGTTTCCTAATATGTGTGTTATAAAATTGAGTTTGAAGATCTGTACGTAAGCAAAATATAAACGCGTCGTTAACAGTAGATGTAGCACCAAAAAAAGATTACCGTCTTGGATGGCATCAAGACGTTGATGTTAGGAAATAGGGATGTTTTGGTTTCAATATTTATACGACATCAATGTTTACTTATCGATGTCAACATCTATGTTTTTCTAACGTCGCTAATCCCTAGTTGGAGCTAACACAGTGGCAAAAAAAAAATGAGATATAAACATTTTTGTGTGTTTGTTTTGCAGGCACAGGCCCAGTTAAACTCAACCGTGGAGGGCACTCCGCCCCCCGCTAACGTGTCGTACAACAACTGCATCCAGCTGGCGGCGTGCGCGGCTGGCCAGAGCCTACCTATGAACCCGGAGCTCCCGGCTGACTTGTTCACAGCGTGTCTCACGACACCGGTCAAGATGGCAATGAAGTGGTTCGTTCTGCGCACGCGCACTAGAGTCGCGTCGCACGACCTGCACGATCTCATCGACAAGTATGTTTTCCCTTATTCTTACCTTTTTAATCTACTCATCATTTAATGACGATCAGAGATAGTTTGTTTGAAATCATCAAAACAATAACATGTAAGTGTTTGCAGGGCGGCAGAGTGTCTGTAGCCAACTGAGTCGAAAGCAGCATGCGTGTTCACAGTGATAACCTTTGACGTGCTACTATATAAAAATCATTTGTAGTGTTCTGCAAGCTAGAATTTGTTTAGGTGTCATGTGTCTGTCTAATTTGCATACAGATCAGATTAATAGTATATTATTAATAATCCTTTTCAATTATTGCAGTTAAGGCCATCATACAGTTAAGGCCAGCATACGCTCATTTAACATTTATAAAACAAGTACTTTATAATATTCATGCAGAATCCCTGGACAAGTGACGGACCGTCGTACAATGCTCGGTGAACTGAATTGGATATTTACGGCTATCACGGACACTATAGCGTGGAGCTCGCTGCCATCGGAGCTGTTCCAGCAGCTATTCCGAGCTGATCTGCTCACCGCCAGCCTGTGCAGGAACTTCCTGCTTGCTGATCGGATCATGCGGTACGATGTGCCATCATTTGTCACCTCATTTATGCACTTGACAGTTTTCTCACACTGTGTCACCCACCATCTTTGGCCACATCATCACTTAACATTAGGTGAAAATTTGGCCATAATCCTTAACCTACAGAGAATCATAATTAAAAAAAAAAACTTTGAAAGAAGAGTTTGTATTGATATTATACATATAATTATGGATTAACAGCATGGTTTCGTCAATAAAAAATCGACTGAATCTAATTTATGCGAATTTGTTCACCACATAGCTAAGGAATTGAACCAGGGTTACCAAGTGGATGTCGTGTATATCTACTATTCCAATGCATTTGACAAAATTTCCCACTCTTTACTTATATATAAGATTGAAGAAGTTGTATACAAGGTGACCTTCTGCGTTGGTTAACATCATATCTCCGTGAACGTAGTCAAGCTGTAACTGTTAAAGGTCACTGTTCTTCATTTGTGCCCGTCACTTCAGGTGTTCCACAGGGCTCTCATCTTGGTCCTCTTTTATTTAATCTGTTTATTAATGATATTTTCCCAATCTTTATTAATTCGAACATAATTCTTTATGCTGATGATATGAAGATTTTTAAGACTATTGAAAATAGCTCAGACTGCTCCTTTTTGCAAGACGACTTAAATGGTCTATCCTATCTTAATATAAAAAAATGTTATGTCATCACATACTCCAGGAAAGAGATACCTTTTAAATATAATTATCACCTTGACGGGGAATTACTAAATCGTACTACTGAGGTGAGAGACCTGGGTGTATACCTTGATACTAAATTATCTTTTAAAAATCATATTACCTTAATAACAGCTAAAGCCTAATGTTTACCACCATACACATGACCAAGATCAGTTGTAGTAAGAAATAATTATGCAAACTTGTTAAGAGGAAATGACTTTTAAAAATGTAAATCGGTGCTGGTGGTAGGGTATTTTAAGTTAAGTTGAAATAACTGCTTGTATTAAATAATGTGTCTGATTTGACTGTTGGTGATCAGGTCATATAACTGCACGCCGGTTTCGACGCCCAGCCTGCCATCGTTGGCGCGGCACCCGCTCTGGGCGGCCTGGGACCACACGCTGGACCTGGCACTTGCCCAGCTCGTACACCTCGTGCGCCCGGACCCGCCCGAATACCGCCATTCGCCTTTCTTCCGCGACCAGCTTACTGCCTTTCAAGTCTGGCTCGACCTTGGTAAATGTACGATAAGCCTACCATTAAGCGCGCTTCTTTCTCAATTATACAAATTTAACCGTAACGCAAACATGCAACACTTCATGTTTATTAGTGATCTGTATATAAATGGTAAACTAATTTGTTTACCTCTACAAGACTTTTGGTTTTTGATAGCAGCCAATAGATCTTGACCTCTCTATAGGATTCAAAAGGGATACTGAAGACAAAAATCTAAAGGAAACAGGTACACTTTGAAATAATGTAGTTGGTGCAATACCTTCTCAGAGTGAACTGCTCAGTAAGCTTGCACGGTAAACTGTAAGAACAACGGGTCTGCAACTTCAACTGCACAATGTACTTGTTCCTCATAAGAAAGGTTGCGTGATAGATGTCTAATTTTTATTCTATAGATTTGGCATAACTTAGATCGGAAGTTAGTTTTAGAATTATTGATTATTTTTAAAAGCAAAATATTATCAATAACAAGATTATTCTTTAACACAACTGAGACCGCAGTCCGGAACACTCGACACACACACACACACACACGCGCGGGTTCCGTGCACGTACCGAGTACCTGACGCCGAACAACACGACGGTGCTAGTCAGTATACTCTCTGTTCCATGTTGCTGCACTAAAAACGTACGAATTACATAAATATATACATATTTTTATTCGAAATTAAAAAACATAAAACGATTTATTAATTAACTAGCTGTGCCCGCAGCCTCACCCGCGTTTAATTTAAAAGAAACCGCTTATTGATGATTTATAATACTTCAGTATAGAGAATATTTTTATCAGGCGGGCAGGGTTATACGCCCCATCTCACACGGCTCGTTTGCCCCATTACACCTATGCATAGTCATAGGCCCGAGCCAAGTGTTGATTTATTTTAGTTTTACATTATCTATCAAACTATTCGTCCAAATACAATGTTATAAAAGGCAAAGTTAACTACATAAAATTGTCTTGACGGTGAAGTAACTTTCGTTCGTAAAGATTAATATGACATGCCTAATAATAATGCTCATAAATCTACTTTCAATAAAAAAAATCATAAAATACCTTATTGTGGCTTATATATAAGAGATAGGCATATAGTATCGCGGACTTTTCTTTGATGTACTAAGGAGTAATATTTTTGTAGAACATTGTATTTACGTATCACTAACCATAGCCTATACTATTCTACGTGAATCTGGCTATCATATACAAACATACTTTTTCGATCCGACTGGTAGTTCCAGAGATAGCGTGTTCAAACAAACACCAAAAAAACTCTTCTGCTTTATTATATTGGTGTACATAATATTCCTGGTATTTCTTATGTCTGTCTACTCTAGTTTTTAGGAATAGCATTGCACATAGTAATTTTATGGAGAAAGTTATTAAGGATTTAGTCCGTGAGAAATATTTTTTTTGTATAACAGTTTCATCAGTGTCATGATTTTTTTAATGATCATAATATCGAAAGCAATACGTTTAGCTTATGTGGAAACCAGCACGACGTAACAATGTTTAGTATGAAGAGTGGTTGTGTGGCGCGCAGGGTCGCGGTCGCGGCCGCCGCCGGAGCAACTGCCGATGGTGCTGCAGGTGCTGCTGAGCACGCTGCACCGCGTGCGCGCGCTGCACCTGCTGTGCCGGTTCCTGGCGCTGGGCGCGTGGGCGGTGCGCGCCGTGCTCGCGGTCGGCATCTTCCCCTACATGCTGAAGCTGCTGCAGGCCTCCGCCCCCAACCTCCGCGCTTCCATGGTCTATATCTGGGCGAGAATCATATCAGTCGACCCGGTCGGTACAACAACATTCACTTTTATAAACATATTGGACCTTACCTAATTACCCCATTCATTACGTAACCCCAAAATTGGAGAAGGAATTTCATATAAGGGTGTCAATAAAAACTCATGTCAACTTTTACGAGCATGAAACAAAAGCATATGTTTAATATTATATATCATAATATAAACTATAGGTAACTCATGTGAGAGAGTGCGTCCTCCCATATCTTATGAAATAAAACTAAGCGGGAGGGGAGCGGTCAAACACACTCTTAACTACGAGTGGGTTGCTATTCCTGGAGACGAAGTTAAACCACTGCATGTTGTCAGTCACACCTTTTACACCAGAACACAACGGCTCAACTATTGTTGTTTTATGCCAGAAAAAGGTGTAATGGCTATTCTCATATGTGAATTTTGTATAGATCTTACCAAAATAAAATACCCTCTTTTTAAACAATTATTACAGGGTAAAATAAAATTAAGTCTTTGAGCAAAAGAGTTTTATTTTAAAACTTACATTAGGTAACATAACTTACTTTTAATAAATATTAGTTTGAAACCCTCATTGGTGTTTTATTTGTGTGGGTTTGGCGACACCAATCCCAATATTTTGGTATACGGTGCAACATTTCTCTTTAGTCTTTATTTTTCTCTGGTGATTGTACTGCTTGTTTTGTATTCAGTTATACAGTATGCACCTTCCTTTATGAAAACACGTTAATCAGTACATAGGTACGAGTAAAAGGCGCTGACACCGTATATTTATATTTTGCCTACAATTGGCGATAACCAACTGGTGTTTAGACTAAATAGATGTGCGACGCTGTTGTTATTGAGTTATTCATAGCCATCGGTGTTTATATTACAAGATTTTACTTTGATTTTCCTTCTTACGCCTGTAAATTTCAAACAACCCTAGTAAAGATTTGTTTTCTTTTTTTAAATTTACATGAGAGATTCTCAAGAAGGTTTAATACAGAATTAATTAGATTATTTACAAAGAACTCTTTGTTCTTTGAGTGGGAAAAGAAATATCATGACGACATGATTTAAAAAAAAATGTGTTCAGTGTTTGTTAGGTATGTCCAATAAATTATGAACAAAGTAACATTTTTATATAGATAGAATAAATTACGACTTAAAATGATTATATATATTTTAATTTGGACAATCTAGAAATATAAATTTTAGGCATCTGTATTTAAATACCTGAATGTAAGAACTGTTTCCTATGCTGACGTTATATATTCCATTGTATCTGTCCTCTCCCAGAGTTGTCAAGTTGATCTGGTGAATGCAAAGGGGCACAAGTACTTCCTGGCCGTCCTGCAAGATCCTTCTGTTGATGTAAGTATGTGGAAGTTATTTATACAGTTAATGGTTCTACAATGCATGTGAACACAAGCTTTCAATTTATTTATTATTGATTAGTTGTAGACTTATTGCAAAGTAATTGATGTATTTGGAAGCAATTTCAAAGGATATTATACATGGATTAGCAGCGCCTCTATTGGACACAGGATATAACTAAAACTGTCCGTACAGAAAACGAAGTGTGCTAGAGTATTGGAGACCCTCAGATCCGATCAAACGTTATATTGTGTATTGTTTGTATTGTTAACCGGTGAGCAGTGACATCGACATGCGGATGTGTTGTTACAGAGCGAGCACAGGACGCTGGCGGCGTACGTGCTGGCCGGCATCGTCGACAACTACCACGCGGGACAGGAGGCGGCCCTGCAGGTACTAACCTCGGAACTACTACTCGATTAACTGTTTTACACGCTCCAAACATAAACTACATACTTATAAATAAATTTATATGAAGAAAAATAATTTTCAACACATCGCTTAAAAAATGTATTTACGTAACTTGTATACCTTATTCCAAAGTTAAAGATTACGCGCCATACATACAACGAACCGTTGTATAGTGCCATAAAAATATATAAGAATCCTACCAAAGAATTTCATAGTACAAAATAAATAAGCTGAATGATCAAGAACCTTGGCACTTTTGTAAATACATTTGCCTCACTCTAATACTAAAGAGAAAATGAGACGAAATATGTAGTTGTAATTTCCCCACGCCAACGCGACATTTTCATATTACAAACGTTAAAAACTGTTGCGACTCACCGACCGATATTTATAAACAAAATAATAATATGAGTTCTAGCGATAAATCCGATATTAACATGGAATGTACTCCACCTGATATCTTGAATAAGGCGTAAATTGCAGGTAAAATTTACAAAAATAGGACCCATCTGTATAATTTCTTATTTTCTGTTAAAAATAATGTAATGAAAAAGTTTTCTCTCAAATGTGCGTAAAAACCCAAATTACCGCACTGGTATCACAAATAACTATGATCGCGCCACTCATTAATGGGACGCGACGGAGTTTTTGAGTTTGCGCGTCGGGCAACACTCAGCTGTCAGACGTCACAATATAAAATACGTTACGTGCGCCGGCGCCTTAAAAAGTGAATATAAATATTACTGAACTACAGTGCCTAAGTGACTATTTGCATAAAGTTTAGCCACTGCAGGTGATCAGCCCGTTTTGCAACTCATCAGCAGCGCACCAGGTACCTACACTTGTACTTCAGCCCAGCGAGTTGTGGTGTTTAATACACCAAACTATTAAGACAAAGCGAATATTTTTTGTGGATTTTTAGTAATAAAACTTTATTGAAAATTTCGATTTAAATTGCTTATATTATATTACGTGCTAAAATCAGCATCAGCCATTACCTAAACAGGGTTTTAAGGCAATCTTGATCGTGATGCTTAGCATGACACTTCCAATTCAAGCAGGCTGTTCTATAGAACAACACATAAGTACTGAATAGTACAAAACCTTTACCTAAACAAATATAATAACTTGAATTCGGATGATAGAAACTGGGACTCATTGCAATGTTTTATACTGACCGTCCAGAGATTGTACAGCAAAGTGCACCAGCATTGTAACTAGTTAAATATATTAAAATAGCAAACCAGTATGTACATTTTACTGTATCGGAACAAGTGATTGGTTGGATTGTGATTGTAAAGAAGTGTTGGTCCCGCAGGGGTCGATGATCTCGATCTGCCTCGAGCAGCTGTGCGAGGGGAGCGACGCGCTGGCGCAGTGGGTCTGCATCGCGCTCGGCCGGCTGTGGCGCGGGTTCGACGCGGCGCGCTGGGCCGGCGTGCGCGACCTGGCGCACGAGAAGCTCTACCCGCTGCTCCTACACTCTGACCCCGAGGTCACTCTCACTCCATACACATGTACACACAGCCAGGCGTGCGCTGTGTCCGTCTGTCTGACCGCAGCTTAGCTCAGAGATTCTTACTAATAGAAATATGTAAATATATATAGCTGTACACATTCATCACGCAAACAAAACGGTAAAATGGAATCTTGAAAAAAAAAAATGTTTAGGGTACCTCCCCTACACGTAAAGTGGGAATGATTTTTTCTCGCTTATTCCACCCTTTGAGTTGTCAATGGATAGGTCGCTCAAAAATATTGTAGATCAAAGATCCATTTTTCTATTCAAGTAGCCATTTGCAAAATATTAAGCTTTAAAATGCTATTTTATGTTACATTCAATTGCCTTCCCCCCACTAGCTAAATGGTTGTTTTTGGATATGTAAAAAGACATGGTACTATTATATATAATGTAGTTAAAAAAAACTATCAGAGCTAAGTAGGCTTTACAAGGTAACAAGTAATAGTCAAGAAAAATAATTTCGCACAAATTCCATTGAAAATTACTTAAAGACCCCTATCTAAATGATGATCCATACTACACCGTACCGGATCCGTGTTCCGACGGCATCCTTAATTCTTCATATTGTAATGAGCGTCTACGGAACCCTACACTACGCGTGGCCCGATGCACACTTCGCAATTTTTTTCACATCTTATTAAAAATTGTAACAACAGATATGAACATATTTATTTTATTGGCAAATCTTAGTTTGGCAGTGTCAGGCTCAAAAGGCAAGAGTTGAGATTTCAAAAATGTTAAAATGTGAAAATAAGGTGTAAATAATAAATTAGAATTTTGCATTATTATTTTTGGTGGTAATGAGTTCAAAAATGGTAATAATCCCAATGTGCGAAGTCTGTGAGTGGCATGAAATGTGTTCAGAGTGTTAGTGCTTAGTGATATATTTGAAACTTTATAGTGGTGTAGTCAGGGCGAGATGAGATGCGTGTGTGCGTGTGGGTGCAGGTCCGCGCGGCGTGCGCGTTCGCGCTCGGTGCGTTCGTGTCGGCGGGCGGCGCGGGGGGCGGGGGCGGTGCGGGCGGCGCGGGGGCGGTGGGCGGCGCCGGGGCGGGGGGCGGCTGGCCGCGCTCGGAGCACGCGAACGCGCTCGACCAGCAGGTCGGCGTGCACCTCGCCGCGCGCCTGCCCCGCGACTCCTCTTGCCTAGTGCGCATGGAGATACTCGCAGGTACAAACAACACCACCTCTATCTACTGCATTCCCTATACTGGCAGTGACTTCACTCGCAGTACACGAACCATTGTACCATTAGCGATGTCCTAGTGGCGTAGTTGGCGCTAGTGTACACACCGACTTTACGTGGGCTGCGTATTTATTCACACCATATTTATATAATTTTATGCACTCATATTAATAAACCTATTCGTATCTCCGAATTTAATAGAACAATGACTTGACCAATTTTGGTACACTGATGATAAGTTACAAATTTGCCAAGTGCAATCGCAAGTCCTTATAGTCTCTAATATATCTAAGTCAGTTCGTCTGTCTGTCTGGTTAGTGCACTTATATCTTAAAAACCACTTAACAGAATACTTTATGTTATTTTGTAGGTATTTTTACAAAAAAAATTAGACTAGTTATTAACAAGTAATGATAATATAAAAATCACAACCAGCAACCTCTCTTGGATTACGCTGCCAAAACCTTTCAACATATGAAAATAGAAACACAATACAAATAAGGTAAAACCACCAGTAATTGACACTGCACCAATAGTTGACACTCTGACGAAGACTAAGAAAAAAAAGGAAGCCAAAGTTCGAGATGACCAAAATCACTGATTACTGATATATTTTTAATGTTATAAATACATATAGGTACAGTCAGTTATAAAAGTCGGTTAACAAACTCAAGACTTCTCAATTTATCTACGATTTTGTAGAACAATAATTTGGTATATCGGATGGTTTACTCAGTGTATGCCATTTAAGCACCCCAAGTGAATCTTTTGTCTGAATTGATTCACTATTATCGTCACTCTTTATTTCGTATGATACTTTATCTTACAAAATATATCTTATAACTTGGCCAAATAACATGGCTATGAATTAAAATAAAAACTATGTAAATTGGATAAGTGGTTTTCGCATAAAAAAAAACATAAGCGGACAGCCAGACAGAGAGACTTTGAGTTTTATAATGTGTATAGAAGATAAAAAATAATATGTAACCTTTAACTTTTAAGCCATAATAACTACTTTTATATCTCAATAAAAATATTATTAGATTGTGTTTATATGGACTTTTAATCTGTAAAATATTAATTACTTGGCAAACAGTAAATATCTTAAATTAACAAAGTTTTAAGCAAGAGGATGTTATTCTATAAACAATACTGGTTTCCAGCTCTGCAGTGGTTGGTGTTGATATTCGAGCAGCACTTCATAGCTGTTTACATTCAGGAGCGGATCAGCAGGTTAATTAATTTATTTTATCTTTACCTTATGTAGGAAATAATATAAATAAGAATTGAACATACCTTCAGAATAAGACTTTCTTTATATATCGTGTTCAATGTAGGAATTAAAATAAATTATGTTTTCCAGGTTTGGTCTGGAAACTGTAATAAGGCTTGCCAATAGTTAAAAGAATTACATTGTGGTGAATATTTATATGTATGCTAAATGTGCAATAAAATATATCGAGAAATTTGCCAAGTGCGTGTCGAGCCACGCGCAATGTAGGGTTTCGTAGTTGCCCGTCTCAGTATGCTACTTAAGGATGATTCATGTTACATCAAGCTGGGACACGGTCAAACATAGTATACTTTTGTATCAAGTAATTTATGATATACTGTCCTAGACCCGGCCCGGAGTACCATGAATTATTTCATACAAAAATGTCCTATAAATGGTTGACCGAGTCCCGGACGGCGCCCGGCCCGGTGTAACATGAATCACTCTTTCGAGAGGGGTCTCTATCAATAACAATTTGTATAATGTAATTAGTGTGTAATGTGCAGGGAGTCGATAGGGCGGGGCGCGAGGGTGGAGCCGGGACAGGACGCGCTGGCGCCGGGCGCGCGCTCGCCGGTGCACGCGCACCCGCTAGCGCACGCGCACGCACACGCACACACGTTGCCGCGCTCGGCCTCGCTTGCGTTACCTACTATTGGTAACTATTCCTATATTTATTTAAACATTATGTGTATCATGCATTGTAATTGCCGTCTTAAAATAAATAACATTTACAGTATTTTAATATTTGGCTGTCAAGAAAAACGGATTAAATAAATCAAATGATAACTTTTTTGCTTAATTTATGCCCGATTTCTGAACATTTCAGTTAAACCCTCATTAGTTATTGATTCAATTAAGTTATGCATAAGATAAACATCAGTTAACTGTCACTGCGTTTCTGAACACCAAAATGAGTCGTCAATAACTATGAAACGAACAAAAACTAGATCGGTCAAATCTAATATTGATTTTATCATTGATGTTTGTCAATGATACTTATATTATATTTTTTCATGGTAATTATGTGGCCTAACATTGTTTTTTTATTGATAAAACATGATAATTCGTTATTTATCAACGGCTGTATTATCGACACCTTTGTGAAAATATCAAACATTAAAAAAAGCTGCTTTTGTCTTTGTGTTTCACGTGTGGTACCTATGATTTTTGTTTTTTCGGTTAACTTTTATATTCCTTATCTAAATTGGTATCATCTTTGTGCATATTCCATTAATATATTAATAGAAAAGAAAAAATAAATAATGCTCAGCGTAACAAATGTTTTACCGAAAGAGACATAATGCCTCTTAAACTACCTGGAGAGTACCAACATGTAGCGTTAAGAGGTAATAAAATACAAAGCCACTTTAATACCGACAATGTGTTTTTAGCTTGGTTTTGATATAAGAAACGTCAAACAACACTTATTGAATAGATAAACGAACTATTTTGGTCAGTTAAGTTAAACCCAGTTTAACTGAAGTTTATCGTATAATGGTGTGTTCAGAAACGCAATTTGTGAGTTATTGAACCGATAGCGCTATGGAACAATAAATTATATTTAAGACCTTAGAACCTTAGAAACCGGGCATTGCTGAATTAAACTTTATCTGACTCCATGAGCTAGTTATTTTTTATTTGTCCAAACGAACATTTCGATAAATTTTATGAGCCTCGTAGTATTCGTAACCTTAACTCATACCAAGCTAACCTGCGTACGAATTTTCGATACATGACTTAGTAATTTTATGTGTGAATGATGGCCAGGCTTTGGTTCCGTGTACATGAAGCTGTGGAACACTCTGAGCATGATGTCGCGGGAGCCACACCCTCAAGTGTCGCAGATGGCAACCGATATTATCAACTACATCGCGAACCAGGCGAGTCCACACTTAACTACCTTCCGAAGCAGTCGCCATGGCCCAGCCATTCAACTCTTGGATGGAAGTTCCCCATTTTTATCATGCCCTATTTAAATGACCGCTAAATACCTGACAGAAAGTATGGTAATGCAAAATGCATGTTGAAAAATATTTTTGGGGCTTACAACCATTCCATTATGTTTAATAAATAGTACACCGGCTATTGCAAAACAGCGTGAGCAGTTTTTAAGCTTAAATAAATATGTACGTGTGATGGTGGTGCAGGTGGACAGCGTGGGGCGCGAGGCCGAGGGCTCCCGCAGCTCCGGCAGCTCCACCAGCCTGCCGCCCTCGCCCAACACCAGGGCCACGCACCACCCTGAACACACGAGGACGCTGCCCACGCCAGGTACCCATCCATCTGAACATGTTCTTATTTATTTTATCGGATATGCTGTAGAAACATAAACAATTGTATAGGACACCGGCGCGGTAAGTCCGGCCTCCCGCACACCATATCCGAGGAGTCCGTCGCGAACAGAGACCGCGACCGCGACCGCGACACTACACTGGAGAGGGACAGGCAGCGAGAATCCAATTCTAGTAAGTGATTATCCGCGAGTCAAACTTCATTCTTTAATAATATTAGTATATTTATTAAAAACCCTCAACCATACAAACTAGGAAAAATAATTGTTTATTTTTTTTCCCCCTTCCGAAAATGATTTTCTTTTGTCTATGAATCACGCGATTCGAAATGCTTTACAGAAAACGTGACGTCATTGTACACGGTGGGTTATCTTGTAATAAGTCACCCTAAAAACATTACTAAGCGTTGAAATACTGCCTTGAAAATTATATTTATTGAAGGAATTTCATAACTTAAATTCCAGTAATCTCAACTTTACTCATAATACCTTTAAGCTTAGATTTATTTATTAATTGTTGATGTGACGGAGTACTTTTCTGGCATGTTTCTTGTTTACATTTAATTTTTTCCCTTTAAAGTGTCATAATGAATAGATATTCATTCACGAATCTTATTTTCAACATATAATTAAAGTATTTAGAACAATTATCGAAAATGTTCTATTCCAGAATTCTAATTTAAATTAAAAAGTGTGCAAATTTTCTAAAAAAAATATATAATATTATTATCAAAATACGCTTCTTTAATATTGTAAATTTTTCGGATGCTTAAGTTGCTAGCATGGGACTTGTAGCTTTATTAAATAGTAAAAAGGTTTACTTCTTTAAGAATAGATCAAAGCGTAAGCAAAAAAACTGCGAGCCGTCATAAGTTTGAAGCGATGATGGCGCAGTGGTAGCGTGTACGACTTCGCGTCGATTGACGTGAGTTCGAATCCTTACATTGAGCATGAGCTTTCGGTGAAGGAAAACATCGTAAGGAAACCATAGCATGGTGGTAGGGCATTTTCTAATGCCCGCCTGGCTAGTTACCACCCTCAAGTTGAAAATCTGCCGCCAAACACCAATAGGTGTGTTCCGGCAGCTGCACTTGAGAGACAGTCTTCCACTAAGTTTAGCGTGTTACCATTATGGGCCACATCGTCACTTAACATCAGGTGAGATTGTGGCCACTACGCCAAACCTATAACGATAAAAAAACAATAAGACGCTTTAAAGATGTGAAACATTTAAAAATCATATGAACATGAAAAAATATATCAAAAAATATAATACTTTAAACCTACTGATATACACGAATAAGTTATAAAGTTAGCGTAAGAAACCACGCTGATACACACTTGAACTAGTGAATGTGCTTAGTAGAGAGAGACGGTTTTAGTATAAATGTTGAGAGGAGAGCGCTGCGCTTGATGTACCCTTGTGCGTTCAGGTCATTGCGCGAAGAAACCGATAGTGAGCACGCAGTTCGTGGAGTGGGCGTCGAGCGTGTTCGCGCGCGGAGACTCCGCCCCCGCCGACCCCCACTCCGGGGGCGGAGACTGCGAGAGCCGCGCCCACCACGAGCGCGTCTGGAGGCGGGCCAGGAACCGCTCTCTACGGAGAGAGGCAGCAGGTCACTTTATACAAACTATATTACTAATTCCATCATATTAGGGTTGAGTTACCAACCTTATTACACGGAACGACAACATACATTTTATTTGAAGACAAATATTGGAATGAAAATATTCATATCAGACTCGGATAAGAAAACAAAACTTCGGTGTACGGAACAAAACAATTTCCTATTTTTATATAAAGATTGTGCACTCGCGGAATGAAAACGTTCGTCAACTTAAAGTCGATTTCTGCTTGCACGAGTACAAGAAACAGTGCCGCCAACATTTAAGAGTTACGTTTTGTTACGTTTACAATCGAATAAAGGTTTTTCTGAGATATTATTGTCGGAATCAACGACTTTGTTAATATGATTTACCTGATTCTTGACCGAAAATGAAGGAATAGTACTAATAAGTAATATAGTGACATTTAATTTAATAACAAATATAACCACTATTAGTATCAATCACACATTATAACCCATTTCTCATGGATACCGCAAGGTGAGAGAGCATAGGTTCGTTCCTCTTGTATCTTTCCAGATGATTTGGCAGTGGTCTACTATAGCCTTCTTGGTCGTTTTGCTTTGATTTTCCCAACGCTGTACCATTAAACTCCATATGTTCTCTATCGGGTTTAAATCTGTAATTCATGCTGGCCAGGGAATCAGCGTCATATCATTGTGCTGATTGGACCATTCATTCATAACTCGTCGTACCGTTATATCTTCACGAATGAAGTCCTCCATTGTGGCTTGACATAAAGGATTTCTCGTCTGTAAACATGGCAATACTCCGATCGAAGTTTAAATAAGTTTCTTGAAAATCTTAACCGAATTTTCTTATGAATCGGTGTCGGAGCAACTTTTTTGAGTGTCGTATATAGTGTAATCCCATTGAGTGTAATGCTTTTCTCATTACTCTAGCTTATGATTAGTTCACACAAAGCTGTTTTCTTCATATTGCCGTCCCATGTCGGCTTATTGTGCAGCATTAATGGTATGACGGTGACTAGAATTGTTGTGACGATCATCTAAGAGTTCATGTCTCTTGATTCAAAATCTTACACTCTCCCTTTACACTATTCATTATACTAATGTCAACAACGCGATATCTCACTGATACTGTATCAAGCTTCATGTAAAATTACAATGTCGACAATGATAGACACTTAGATTAACGATAGTTTTGATCATCAGAAACAAAGAGGATATAGTCAGACGCTTATCATAAATATTAACCAATAGAAAAGGTTTACATCTCTTAACATTCTTAGACTAGATAGAAAATGAAACAACTATGATCCGAGTAATTTTCAATCTGTTCTGTGACTGAGTTTGAAAAGGCGGAACGTTGAAGGAATTAATTTGAAAACTGACGAACCTTTTCATTCTGCGAGTGTACACATAGACATGCTCTTTACTTTGCAATAATGATATCAGATCGAAAAGTCTCTTAGTGCTCGTAGGGAATTAACTAACCAGACAAGTAACTGGGCACTGAGTATAATTGAGATATGCGAACGTGTGGATGTGTAACTGAGACACAGCTTCAGTAGAGTCAGGTGGATGTGTGTGTGTGCAGTGGTGGCGCGCAGCCGCGTGTCCCGGCTCGAGACGCAGGCGTTCCACTCGCGCTGCCCGCTGCCGCCCGCCGTCGTGCTCTTCCACCCGTACGAGCAGCACGCGGCCGTCGCCTTCCGCGACAACTTCGGGTACGTACCGCGCCTCCACGCACGCACGCACACACACACACACACACACACACACACATACATACACACACACACACACACTGACACACACACACACACACTAGTAATTATTGTTTACTCAGTATATTCAGAAAAGTGAATCTGAAAGAGAATTGTATACATATGCAGTCACCATTGTGTGCTCTGCTAAAAGTTGTTTAGGAATATCGAGTCACGTTGTTTTAATGTAGACATGAGGTCCTCTTAACACAGCACAGCTACTTGTCACACCTACCTATACGGAGATAAATAGCACAATAATCAATAGCTTTGCTGTTAAACAAATATTTACTCAAATAATATTAAAAAGGTTGCATGAAGTATCCATAAAACTTAAATTGTTACGTTGTGTAAATTTCTATACAAACTAAAAACATGAATGATAGCTACTGGTGGATATAGTGTATGATCAGTATCAATATGTATGCAGCACCAACTCCTGATCCCCCTTCTCCTCCCCTTCTCCTTCTCCCTTTTCCTAAACGCTCGCTATCTATTTATATACGAGAGGAAATTAACCGCATGTGCACATCCGCAGTATCAATTCTGTTGTCGCGTTTCTTGCAGGAATGTTAAGCCGAGTGTATGTGACGCTCTGAACATGCTTCATCTAACAGTATGCATTCTATCCTAGGCCTAACTGGTTCCGCTACTTTCTTTCTTGAGCAGTCCCATTTTCCCTGCATTGTGTTGATACAGATAACATAAATACAATCCAGATCTCCCCTTCATTAAACCCGCAAATGGAATATGATGAATAGCCCAACTTATAAAAAATAATTCAACATTTTATTTGGCCTACGGGCCAGATATTCATCAATTATAAAACAATTAAGACTCTGATATACTTTATAAAAAACATTTTACACAATACTTTAAATAGTTTCCTCTATATAATGATTTTTGAGACTATTCATCCCTTTTTTTCTTAGTTGCTGGTTTCAAGTGCAGCGTTACATTTTGTGGTTATTTAAATTAGAGTATACTGGTGAATCGGAAACTTATCGAATGCCGTTATACATTAAAATTTATCAGTTTTTATTATTTCAAATGATAAATAAATAAAATAAATATGTATATATTTACGTAATTCGTAAGTTTTCACTGTAGCAATATGGGATAGAGAGTATACTGACTAGCACCATTCTGTTGTTCGGCGCCAGGTACTCGGTACGAGCACGGAACCCGTGTGTGTGTGTGTGTGTGTGTGCGTGTGTGTGTGTGTGTGTGTCGAGTGTTCCGGACTGCGATCTCAATTGTCGTTATTATTATTTCAGTTGTCACATCTTACACACCCCGCAATTGTTATATAGGATGATCGCGTTATCAGTAATATTTAGTTTAAAAAATAAACCAGCATCCGGTTTAAGCGATGCCACATATGTATATTAATAACTAGCGCTTTTCCCGCGGCTTCGCTCGCATAATAACTGAGTTATTCCCTATATTTTTTACTTTATAACTGAATTTCTAAATATCAATTATCATAAATCTCATCTTTAAAAACGATGGATTTTCATAAAAACTTTTACCCTCCTTTTCAACGCCTTAGGGGTTGAGTTTCCAAAAATCGTTCCTTAGTGTTCACCTACAGTGTAAAAGGAATCTTCATACAAATTTTCACGTTGTTAGCCCCCAGCGGTTTCAGCTGTGCGTTGATCGATCAGTTGGCCAGTCACTTTCTTACTTTATATATATAGATTGTGTAATTCTTTCTGTACAGTTTTTTTTTTCAATTATCGCGATGTATCCTATGAAGGACACATCACGATATGATATTAAAAAAAATTGTCTGTTTGTACGCCTGAATTTAACTAGAAAACTGCTTGACCGATTCTTATAAAATTTTGTACACGACAAGCTTATATCACTGGTCAACTGATAGATTAATAAGAATTTTCAATAACACTTCTAGAAATCGTAAAAACGTTTATTCATCGACTGATTTTGATAAAATTTTGTACGAAAGAAGTATAAGTCGTCATCCCACAAAGAGCTGTCAATATTACTTTTATAAATAGTAAAAGGTCAACAAATTGTGATGAGATCCGTGATTGGAACCAAGGGCTATAGGTGGCTGTATCAGTTGGAGTATGTTTGAATCAGGATCTGGGACTGGGGCACCGGCGCGAAGCTGTGCGTGGGCTCGTGGCGCAAGGCGTGGGGCCGCATCACGGCGCTCGCGTACCTCAACGCGCACCACAACGCGCTGCTCGCGCTCGCCTCCGACACCGGCGACCTCGCCATCTACCGCCCCTCCGGCAGCAGCACGGAGCCGGCGCTGGTGTCCGCCTGGCGCGCCCTGGAGCTCCGCCCCGCGCGACACTATCGTCCGCCGAGCGGCCAGCCCATCTACAGTCAGTACACCACCTACACCGACCCACCAACCTACCCAACTTTGTACCTTATAACATGAACCTCCCAGTGAACTCCCAGCGGCCACGGTTACTCTTCGTTCTACGTTAAATAACACCTTGAAAAATACTGGTTCTAATAACAACTATCGACAGCATTCTGTAGCCCGCGCGAGCGGAGCCGCGGGCACAGCTAGTAATTATTAATTCCACAATATTATGTGTATAATTATTTTCATATTAACTCTACATTGAAGTTTGATATGTATAGCACTATATATAATTTCCTAAGAATACAATAGTACTATATGCACAGGGGTCCAAGTCTGCTATTTTTCATTTAAGAATAAAACCACTGTCATTATATCGACACTCTACTGGTATTATATCGAAATTTTAACAAATGTGGTGTTCTGCTAAAATTTCATTACTATCTCGATAGAATCTCTATAGTGTTGTGATAGTGTGTCAGTGGGATGACAATATCTTTACGTCTTTGGTGTTGCCTACTAAAATCTACCACGGATTCAGTGTTCCTAATGGAAATTACTGTTAGTTTATAATATTTATTAGTGCTATTTTTTCTGTTAAATCTGTCACCATCCCGATTATCGTCGTCTCGACTGTCGCCATCTTGAATATCGCCATTTTGACAGTAGCCATCTTGGCTGTCATCATCTCGACTGTCGCCATCTCGATTATCACCATTTCGACTGACGCCATCTCGACTATCACCATTTCGATTGTCACCATCTCGACTGTAGCTATGGATTGTCGTCATCTCGATTGTCATCACTTCAAATGATCGATTTTTTATAGATTCGATGATTTTGATGATGAAGTTTTTATATTATTTTTATGGAACGTGCAAGCAATCGCACTAGAAAAGCTGTCGTTGTTCAATAGCTACTCAATAGTCAAAACACCATAGAAGTATAATTGATAAAGCTCTCACATATTTAAACGAGTACCATTTTACCTACTATCTAGTTGCTATCTGTACGGGCCAACCATACAAGTTTCTGCTGCGTTCGCCCGTTGCATCGCTTTCTGAGTATATTGTTTTATAAAGTCAGTGCACCAACATCGTTCAGACCGAGCAGCGGCGAACGCACTCATTAGCATTATTATCACATATATTTTATCATTAAATCAAGTTTAAAGTCTTCCGGTGTTTTAAATCATAATTCATAGCAATCAATAAGGTGTCCCGTACACTATCGAAATATCATTGAAACGCGATTGTACAACAGAATACTAAATAAGTCAGTGGTTTTCTGATGGAATGGGAAACAAACAGGATAATATTAAATGGTGACCAAATGTCTATTGAGATGCTATTGACACACTATTAAAACATTATTTTGTTAGCGGACTTAAACCCCAAGTCACAGACAGTGAATCGGTAACACAAAAGTTTTCTCTCGTGTAGAATCATGTTATATTGCTAACATAGCCCGTTTTGCAATATCACCAAGGATGAATAGTTTACAGCGATATATCGAGATGAGAAATGAAGTAGTTATTGCAGGTCTCGCGCAGCTGCTCGTGTCCGACCCGTTCACGTCGCCGGAGGACAAACAGACCAACAGCAAGACGAAGCAGGCGGACCCCACACGTGCGTATGTTACTAGATTCAGACCGTAGATGTCGTTGGAGTTGTCGTTGCGATCTATTGTTACTCTGTGGTCACAGTGAGCGGGGCCGGGGTTGAAGCGGGTGTGGGTGGCGGCGGGGGCGGCGCGGGCGCAGGGGTCGGGGGTGCGGGCGGCGGCGCGCGGGGGTCGACGCCCCCGGCGACGTTGGTGCGGTGGTGCGCGCGGCGGCGGTCGCTCGCGCTGGCGGGCCCCGCGCCGGTGGTGCGCATCTGGGACGCGCACAGGGACCTGCACGCCGCGGACATACCCACCGGTACTTACTATATCTGACTCGTTGTGTTCATGTGTTAATGGTTTAAGAGCGAATCTAGTAATGATGTTCGTCCTGTTAGTCGCCGTTACACTTGCTAACTAGTACAGTTAGTTGCGCTGATCTCGCGCAGGCGGGTTGCTCTCGGGACCGATCCGTATCGATCGAACCGTGCGTCTTGCGTCGGCCCACTAATTACATTGTTTTGCGTCACAAGTTTTAAAAATTCAGCATCATGGAAAGTAAACGGGGAAATGTGGTTTCATTTTAATCAAATTAAAGTACATAATGTTTGTTTTTAATGAATTAAATTACTTCTACATAATTAGAAGTGTGTTATAGCCACCCTATTCTTGGCGGGACGCGGGGCGGCGGGTGTGCATGGGTATACACGGTAATAGATACAGGATCTACAGATAATTTTGCGTATGTCATACTATACTCTTACGTATGTTATATTATACTCGTTAGCTCGAAATTTTTAGCATTTCCCTTGAAGTCCGAGTTATCGAGATTCCAATGTATCAATATGTAGACACGCGGCAGTCTCATCTAAGTTCGAACCAGGGGACACGCCGGCCAGTGTGTATATTTACACGAACCGTTTCGAGCTACTTTCGACCCCTATACAAGTCTAATAAATAAATATTTACGTTAATTTCTTATTAAAAAGGTCTAATTTATTGACAATGTAAACTTGCCAAGTTAGTAATCTCACATAAAAGAAAATAAAAATTTGCTTCGTAAATGAATTGAAGAACGTACATTCATTTCTCCAGCTATATTTAACGGAACGGCAATGGAACCTGGCACCCGTTAGAGTTCACAGCTATGGTACTGAACTTGGCCCCTTTTCTATGTTTTTGTTAGGATTGCTTGATTACTGGATCGCGATATCATATTGATAGTCGTAACGACTTCAATTGCGAATAAAATTATTTTATTCGAAATTTCATATAATTTCAAAACAAAAAATAGATACAAAAACTTTTTTGCACACTGTACATGAACGTCATCCGAGCCAAGTGTCGTGTTAACTCGCCCGAGTAGTGCTAACTTATTGGTCGGTTGTCAAAACAAAACTTTTGTTCTAAATGAAAAATATTAACGCATTTTATCGCATAAGTACATTAACGTAAATTACGATGAACTCGCTAACGCTACCTGTAATTAGGCATATAAGTACACATAAGAACTACGAATAAGGTTCACCCACCGTCGTGAGATATAATATGTATATGCTGCTTGTGGCGCCGTGCACGATGACTCATTGTTTCCACCCGAGCAATGAATCGGTGCACACTCCTTAGAATGGGTCGTAATTAGGACCAAGTCGAGCGCTTTCTTATTTTTAACAAAAAGCGTCCTTTTCACAAGGGTTACTACTTTGTTTCTAAACGTTGTTTGCCTATTTTATTACACGCATACAACTGTGTCTCGCTACTTGCTATATAACTGCAGTTATTTTATTTGATGGTAAATAAAGTACTGCCGAGAGTATAGTACGTATCTACTGAGAGTTGCAATCACGCCACTCTTTAAATATCACGAAAGTTCAAGATTCAAGAAAATTTCTTAGCTACTATCTGAAAAGCAATATCTTTAGTCGAATAGCATGGTACAGCCTAATAAGTATAGTGTACAGTGAACTGGTTGATTGCGAAAAGCGCCGGGGTGATTGTGTCCAATTAAAGTTTTGATTTAGGAACGTGAGCAGCTAGTTAATTTTAAAAACATTGAATTGTGCTCGTGGGTAGAGTGCGAGGCGTCGGCGACGTCTCTGTGGCGCGGGAGCGAAGTGGGCGGGGTCGGCGGGGGCGGTGCGGGCGGCGAGGGCGACGCGGACGCGGACGAGCTGACGGTGTGCGGGTTCGCGGACGGGTCGGTGCGCGCGTGGGACGAGCGCGTGCCGTCCGGCGCCGGGCCGGTGTACGCGCTGCACCAGCACGCGGCGCCGGTGCTGTGCGCCGCGCTCCGCCCCTCGCACTACACTCTGCTCACCGGCTGGTGAGTGTGCTGCACTGCACTGCACTGTACATCCGCAACATGACGTAATGGCGCATGCATGCATGTGTGTGTGTTGGCAGTACGAGCGGCGAGGTGCGCATGTACGACACGCGCAAGCTGAGCGTGCGCGAGGAGGTGCGCGCGCCCGGCCCGCTCACCGCGATCGACGTGCACCCGCTCTGCGGCATCGTCGCCTGGTAACCAACTTACATAACACCACACTACTCCACACCACACTCGAGCCTTTCTTATGTTATTTATACAAGCCTTCACTTAATTCGCAACTTTGCACTTCCTTGTATCCGATTAAAATGAAATTTGTCATATATATGTAATTTCCATGTCAATGCAATATTACGGTACCATACAACTGAATCGGGGTGTAGGGACTGGAACCCTCCATGGCAAATGGTAAGACAGTCGTATTTGAGTTAGTTTATTTTGTTGCTATGAGTGCTTACATGATGACGAGGGTCTGAAGATGGAACCAGACGGACGATAACCACTGGAATTCCCTGAAACTGCAAAGATAGTCAGGTTTGGGCTCATTTATTTTGTTCTCATGAGCTACCTTCCAATACACATGATAATAAGGGTCCAAGAATGGAGTCAGGTGATGAACACTAGAACTTCTTATCCTTAATCTTTTTTTCCCAATTAACGTGTGGTGAATCACTAGGGACTGCTGTGTGTGCAGACCTGGCCAGTATTTAATTTGGGTCGCATAGGGATGTAAGGACTCCAAAGCAACATCTTTTAAGAGCCAAGCCAAACAAGGGGGCCCTTCAAGTTAAGACTTTTTGATAAGTTAAGATTTATTTCGGCAAGAACTACATCTCTAGATGGTAATCAAAGTCTATTGATGTAACCGGAAATTCTGCATCCTAATTTCTCCTATTGTTTTGTTGCCAATATCATCATTCTTCATTTTAGTTCTTCGTTGTACAGATGTTGTTACCTATCCACGATCTGTCCACAAAATTAAAAAACTCGTATCTCTAAACAGGCAAAACAATGCAATATAAAATGTTAAAAATAAAAATTGTGTATTTCACTGAAACAGTTAAGGAATTTGATAAAATGACATACTTTCTTTAGAGGATCCACTCCACGGATTTGGTTTTTTTTTTACATCTCCCGTGAGTTTACTTTGTATGTAGCTTAGGGGTTTGAGCAAATCTCCGTTTTTATGACCTCCTTGTGATATACAGATTATTGAATAAATTGTGATGATACTAACAAGTATAAAATATTGTTTTATAACAAAAAATCTGTTTAGAAAACAATTTTTAAATTAATAATTATCGAACTAATAATAAATAATGAAGTTGAATGAATATAGTTACGGGAGAATGATGGCATCTCTCGTCACTGGTTAGAGCCGTGTAGGCAGTTTAAATGGAGTGACGTTTTACGCCTCAAGCTTTTAAAGAAATATTAATGTTTAATACAAATTCTAAGCTTATATAAATTTGATTTATACTTTATTCATCATACGAAGGCTTACACGACATATCCATCGGAACGTAAATTGTTACGTCGTGCAGATTATGACATGATCTGAAAACATGCATATTGACTATAAAATTTCATTATAAAAATTTAATACTGATAAACGTTATAAAAACTTATTGCACGACAAAATACTAAATATTAGGTCCTTACATATGAAATTTGTGTTTTGTACGGAAGGACTGTACATACAGTAATAATTGTCGTCTTATGATATAATAGTCAAATGGGGGCAGCTAAGCTAGCAGTGGCCAGGCTCGAAGGATTAACATAACGATCTTCAGTTGATTGTTAGTGTTGTTTACAGCTTACGATGTAATAAGTACCTGTAAGAGCACATCTCGATACAGCATTCACAGATTGTTATCGCATCGGTTTACAGTGGCAGCTCCAACAACTGCATCAGCATATACGACATAAAGGGCACTCCGCTTAACACGATCAAGTTCCACGAGGGGTTCATGGGAGCTCGCATCGGGCCCGTCTCCTGCCTCACCTTCCATCCTCTCAGGTGACTTACATGTATTTATGTAATATTATATTTGTAGGGCAGGCAGGCGTGTAAACGTTCGTGCCCCTGTAGCAGTTCGCTCGACTTCGTCTATTCTAGCCTACGTGAGAATCCAACATGAAAGCCAGCAGGCAAAGACATGCCTTTGGCTGCGGCTTGTAATCCTCTAGCCGGTTCCGCTCAATCACACGATGTACAAATACCCAAAATTCGACGTAGCAGCAATTAAAAACGCGCATGCGCCGGTCGCCGGTCCGCTGTGCGGCTACATACAGCAACAGTGCTGCCAATAGCCACCCCCCAATGTAGATAGATGAGATGCAGGTAGATGAGCTAGCTGGCAAGGTGTCCGCTACACAAATATTTAGTTTTTTTTTAAATAGCATAATCAATTTTACTTAATACTTATACAATTCTGTACATAAAAGTGTGGTTGGTACCTTAAAATTTGTATAGATTACCATAGTATAAATAACCATAAAATTAGGTCTCTAAAATAATACGGAAAGCTTGTTACATGGGAAACGAAGAACTTTATTTTTTGCTTTTGGTCATTTAAAAATCAAAAGTCAAAGAGTGTACGATCACATGGTAAAAATCAATTTTTTCTTCTCCCTGCTCTTCAGTGGTATGTAAATATCTCAGTGGCCTCCTTTGTTTTTGGATTGTACTGTGGTCACCAACAAGGCCATTAAACGATCGACGTCGATACGTGAGTTCTAATCCCTACAATGAGCCTGAGCTTTCGGTAAAGGAAAACATCGTGAGGAAACCATAGCATGGCGGTAAGGCTTTTTCTGATGCCCGCCTGGCTAGCTACCACCCTCAAGTTGAAAATCTGTCGCCAAGCACCAATAGGTGTGCTCCGGCTGCTGCACTTGAGAGCCAGTCGACCCAGATTTAGCATGTTATCATCCAAGGGCCACTTCATCACTTAATATCAGGTGAGGTTGTGGCCACTACGCTAAACCTGGTAACGATAAAAAAAAAATTCGTACAAAAAATAATAAAAAATGTCACTTGAGGTTGAAAGAAGAGTAATCGTTGTCGGTATTGGTATTGTTATGTGTGTGTGTGTGCGTGCGTGCGTGCGTGCGTGCAGGTGCGCGATGGGCGTCGGGTCGCGCGACAACACGGTCTCCGTGTACGTGTCGGAGGCGCGCCGATGACCCTCGCTCTGCTCGCTGGCGCTGCCGCTGCCGCTGCCGTTCCCGACCAGGTAACTACCGTTACACACTAACACGCAATACTAACAGCTACACACCAACGAACGCCCTACGCTCCTAATAATTAACATTCCTTTTGTATCTTATAAATTAATTATTGAAATGCATCACATCACATCACATACATATTTAAAGTAGTATGGGTGAGCCTATTTTATTTGTTGATTCACTATATTTATATGTAATTCAGTTAATGAATCCATGGAATATTAATTTGTACAGGTGAGCAGTCTACTGCAAGCTGTACAGTGACACACAGTCACACAACGGGCCTGTCCCTGTCGCTTAGAGACAAACGATGGACAGTAGTTTAATAGAGAAGCGAGTGTATCTTCTTGAAACAGAACCATCGACATATTTATAAAGTGCGAGTCACGTGACACTTGTCCCTCTACTCTACCACTCGGAACGAGATGGTATCGCGTACGCTAATTATTTGTACAAAATATATAAACAATATACTTAAAGACCGCTTGTTGTGTGTAAAACACACTCCGGCATTATGTACAAAAATGCATTTTTAGCTTAGAAGTAGATAGCGTTGCCGATAATTTCATGTTCAACGAACGAACTTGTCCATACGCTTGAAAGGCCACGATTACCCATCGATTTTCTTTATCGTCCTAATCTATTTATCGGTAACAGGCTGGTTGTTTCCAACGCTCCTGCCACGAGGACCTGATGGTATCGCCATCTAACTACTACTATATCATCAAACTAAATATATTTGAAATACAAGTTCAAATAATGGAATATTATTGCAACAATATTCCAGCTGCGAGCTGAGCACACACCTTTAATATAGTTTTGAAACTACTTACTCGATTATTCATTAATTGTTTAGAAAAATTTTTTACTTATGTTTTCTGTAACAATATCGATGGAAAATAGTGTAATTGTAATTTATGAAAGTATTGCACTAATTAGTGCTTGTGGTTATATTCAAGTATGCGGACAAGTGAAGTGACATGTGAGAGTATATGGATGGTGCTACGTGACACTTACTTATATCATAGGAAATATTAATGTATAATTATTTAATATCCTTAATTGATTGTAAAGGCGATATGATATGGCGGTACGCAAACATTTAGTTGATGGACGCAACTAATACTGTAATAGCATCGTATATTTAGCGTTCGCACAACGCAACGTACGTTCTATGAGATCGTGGTGCTTTTATCTCGTATCCATTGCTGAGTTCGCTTGTGCACTTCGTTTCACATTTGAGGTTGAACAAGTCTTAACAATATTTTCTACAAAAGTAAATGTGCTGGGACTATTAAGCTGAAAAACGTTCAGATGCTTAAAGGTGTGTCCCATCCAGGTTTTCAAGTGAGCCTGCCTAGCGAATATGTTAATTACTCTACAAGCTTCAAGCTTATTTCTCTCGTACACCGCCATATGTGCCCACCATAGTATACACTATATATGGTATATATATGTATATTTTATGGTATAAATCAAGTTTTGTTCTATCGATGAACCAATATGTACATTGTATAAGAAATTCAATCTGCTCTATTCGAGAAAGTAATTGATTTCTTGATTTTACCATAATAAATTTGAATTGTAAATGATACATATTTTAACCCTGGGATTCTTACATTGACAATTCAGTCAGGGTGGCTGACTGTACTTATAAAACCCCTGATAAATCGTTCAGGTAAGATAAGGGTTTAAACTATTCAATTGAATCGCAGTTATGAAATCGAGTTAATGTATGTGAGACATACTACGACTAATGTAATACGAAACAAAGCCAGGACTTGCGACATTAGCCAAAAATGGACATTTCTAGTAATTATAATTTGTTATTGTCATTATTATTATTAATATTTACAAAATGTATTGCTTTAAGTACTCATTTGTACATTATATATTGCACTTATTTATGAATAATAAGTTAACTATGTAGTTTCGTGTGAAGTACATATTTACACGAGGAGTGAGCGTTGCGAGTGCGTGCGTGTGCGCGTGCGCGTGCGCGTGCGTCGGCGGGGCAGAGGGCAAGGCAGGCACATGCGAACTGTACCTGTTTGTTCATTTCACATTAATTATTATGTGTTTTATAGATTCATGATCGAATACGAACATATTGTTAGTATTCTCGTGTGCCGCCGGTGCTGGTTGTACCCGATCCGTGATGATTAATTTAAAACTGTATTAATCTGATATACATATAATAAAATTAAAGTGTCTGTTTGTAATGTCAAAATAACCGGTTTTTACTAAATTCATATGACAGTGTACACGGTACCTATAACAAATAACCCATTTTTTTAATGTTTGTCTGTCTGTCTGTTTGTTTCGGGTAATCTTTGAAACGGTTGGACCGATTTTGACGGGACTTTCACGTGCAGATATCCGATGTTATAAGGTAAACTTAGGCTACTTTTATTTAAGTAAAATAATTAAGGTTCCGTACAAAAAAATAAAAATAGGTTTTTAGTAGTCCACGCAAGCGGAGCCGCGGGCGAACCTTGTATTTTGACTATTTTGTTTTGTCAGGACATATAAAGGTGCCGACACACTGTGGGCTGAAAATCGGCTTTCATAGACTCGGGGATTTCAATTTTCAAGTGCCGAATTTTTAGCCGGATATCGCTTGTATTAGTTATTTCTTTCCTTGTATTTCCTGAAACTGAATTAAGCTGAGAGTTTCATTGGAAAAGCTCTGCTTACTCTTGGTATCTAACTTAGGCGAGGATCTTAAGAAACATTAAGCATATTTAGGATATGATGATTAGAATCTTGCCTGCTTCTTTTTCGCGAATGATGGTCCCGGAAGCTACTAAATTTTTCTTTCGAGTCTCTCTGCTTCAGCATCCTAATCGGCACAATTTCATTTTTCTCAATTATGTCAGCCCCGTTTATTAATAATTTATGTACGGTTGACTACATGTAGTACAAGTCGTATAATTCCACGTACTTTTCTGCTGTTTTGCGGGCAAAATCTTTAAATTTCAATACGGCGATCTTCTCGGCAGATGTTTATGCTTGCAAAATCAATTTTAATTAGCTCTTCGTACAACACGATAATAGTAGCAGTTTTATTGGAAACCTCGAAAAACTTTCTCATGGTATTTCCGTCATGGGTAATTCCCGAGCTTTGTTTCACTATATCCATCAACAGATTGAGCTCATCTTTGAATTTATTTTGAATACTTTACTTTCTTATCTGCCACATTTCTTTGTGCTCACTACTTCTCGCTGGTTACTGTTTGAAGCAGAGGCTGTACGCAATGTGTAACAGACATTTCATGCAATTTATACGAGCGTGTAGGGATGACAAGCCAAATTCGTATTTGTCAAAACACTCAGTCTTTGATGTTACAGCATCTAAGCGGTTCATTTCTGTAGGCTTTGCTAAGCACAGGTAGCACGATGCATTTGATCTGGCTTCAGAAAGGTACATGCAGACTTTAGCGTCGATCATTGTCATCATTAGTTGATGAGCCGACCTGTTACTATGACTCATTCTGTGGTGATAAGGGCCTTAATTTCATCATCCATTTGTCTTTTGTGATAAATGACAACTGCTTGGCCAAGTGTCGAAGCACTGCTTCGCTCTCCTTTATAAAAGTAAACTGAACTGCACGACAATTTATAAAAATAATATATAAAAATTAATATAAAGATTTTGATGATTTAAATAAAATGCCATCGGTAGTCGTTATGTGGAGTAAGACAAAAAACATAAAGAATTAGTACTTTAACCACATGTTAGGATATTACGGTTTTCCATACCGTTTAAGAGATAATTAGAGTTTTCATACTAGCTTCATACAAATTTTTGGTAAAAAATTATAGTTTCATCGTTTTGTGCAGAATTACCTCGAGTGTCATTTTTGAATATAGTAATAACTAATAGAAGCGATATCCGGCAAAAACTTTGGCACTTGAAAATTTAAATCTCTAAGTCTATGAAAGCCGATTTTCAGAGAAGATTTGGACCACCGCCAGACTAAACCGGCCCTCCTCCGCCGAGAGGCTGGTAGGTCTTCATCGGGAAGCTGCTCTGTAAAATCTTCCAAGACGAGCTCGTACCAATATTCTCTAGAGTCGGGAAAATTTACGATTGACTTTTCCGGATTGAACGACGAGTACGCTTTTGTTATATACACGACTCCACGCGAAGCGAAAGTATCTTCCAAATATTTAATTTATGCATATATGTGATCTATCTGACACTATTCATCATGTATCTACAAGTGAACTGATGCCCTTGTGGCTATAGGGTTAGTGCCTCTGTCCGGTCCGGTAAACGAATTCGAGACAACAATAATTGTATTAACGTGCCCTTATAATATAACTGAATATCTCAATGTTACGATTGAAAATGAAGATATAGACCTATTGTTTGCTATATTCAACTTGTCGGACGTCGGGCTGCATTGCTCTTAAAGGAAATGCTGTACCGCGTATTTGATAATTTATGTCTACTAGGTAGTGTTGTGTTATATAGCCATATTTCGCCTTGTACGGCCGCGGCCGGCGCAGCGCGGCGTGCGCCCGCTCCGTCCGGTCTGCGTAGTGCGTAGTAGTACAGAGCGCTCCGGTTGCGAATATATGTAGTACAACCTCACTTAACTTATGTAAATTCGTTTGTGTTTATTACTGTATAATATAGATAAGAAGTTAATATTTTGATTTTGTTTCAAATAACATGTTCGTTTGTGATTAGCGATGTACAAAAAGTTCCTAGTAAATATGAACTAGATGCCATTGGTTTGTTATTATTAATTAATTAATTATTATTTAATAATTTTGTTCATTACATTATAAGATAATTTAATTATGTGTTCGTTTGTAAAATAAAGTTTTGGTATAGGTATACATAATATGTAATATACGAGTTTGTCGATATTCAAGTACATATGTACTGTCAGTCCGTACACATGAATACACAATATGTATATAGTATAATGATTGCTGCATGTCAGCGGGGCGGGGCGGAGCGGGGCAGGGGCGGGGCCGGCAGCTCTACAATAAGTGAAGTAATGAGCATTTACAAATATAATGTCAATAACATGCATTATCGTGATTAACAATTAATTCGAGAACAAATTAACATATGGGTTATAATGTTTAAGCCGATACACCTATATAAATATGTAGCCATACACAATAATGTTCATTTAGTTTGTAAGTAGGCAAGCGGGGTGGCCGGTGACCGTGGGGGGCGCCGGGCCCACGCCCCGCCACTCGAGTGCACATCCGTGTACATTATTCGCACATAGCATTTATTTAAAAATATTTCCTTATGTTTAATACCTCGCTATTTCAACACTTCGATACTCTCAACAGATTCTATAAGTAACTTGAAAGCGAAAAAGTAAAATCGCTCGAGGCGTTGATATTTAAAAAACATTAGTGATAACAAATATATTTAAAAAATGTATATAACCAATTATGGGAGACCCATGATCAACCAATAGCAGCTGTTGTACGTTTCACGCGAGCAAGCCGCGCTGTGTGATAATCGGCTGAAATATTATCGCACCCAAGGAAAACAATGCTATCCGTGCACAGAGGTACATTGATGGAACTTGCATGCGTAACATAACACTACTGTAATACTGTATAATTCAAATCAATGTAAATTTTCATAATAATAATTGTTGTTGTTAAAATAAAACATGGTTCTCAAACACGACATCTTTTATTTCATCAATTGAAGATTATTTATTACTTTAATACATTTTTTTGGAATAATCGCATACATTTTATTACAAAATACATTACCACTCAGCAATCTTAGAATGTTGGGTTTACCATAAAATTGTGTCAATAGGTGTCACTTTGGACATATCGGTCCACTGTTTAGTAGCGACCTCAGGGCCTTGTACTTGACTTCCTTCGAAGCAGCTTCCAACAGTGCCACCAAGTCCTGTAAGAGGGCCCACGTTTGCCCGGCGTGTCGCCCGTTTTGGCCAGAAATTAGAAGGACATTTGACTAACAGTTTGGCCAATTCAATGCAAACCAATTTTTGTCACCTATCGCTGCCCGTGCCGAGGTACCCAAAAGGATCACTGTCCACGACCCACGTCAGAAAGCCACTTTACTGGCGAATAGTTTTGCGGCTAATTCCATACTCTACATTCGCACCACTACACCTATAAACATAGACCCGAGCCGAATGTTGAATTATTTTAATTTTACATTATCTCCTAACTATTCGTCCAAATAACATGCTATAAAGGGCAAACATTATCTACATAAATTTTCTTGATGATGGAGTAACTTTCGTTCGTAAGTTTTAATATGCCATGCCTAATAATATTGCTCATAAAAAACTTATAAATTTTCAATATTATTTTGTCATAAAATATCTTATTGTAGCTTATGTATAAGAGATAGACACACGGTATCCCGGACTTTTTTTTAGATGTATTAAAGAGCAATATTTTTGTAGTACATTGTATTTATAATATGAGTGTAATTGGGAACGTTGGAAGAGGAAGGCCTAGACGAACGTTCCACGATCAAATCAGGGAAGTTTTGAAGAAAGCTCAGGTCAAGAGTACTCTAAACCGACGAGCATGCATGAAAAGATAGATGAATGTTGAGGAAGCGAAAGTTGTATATCAGGATCGTAGCAAGTGGAAAGACGTGGTCTCTGCCTACCCCGTTGGGAAAGAGGCGTGATTTATGTATGTATGTACATTGTATTTACGTATCACTAACCATTACGTCAGCGCACGCGGATAAAGCAGTTCGGGTATAATGTTACAGACTTACTTAATAAAAATCAATATTTAGGGCTATTTTTGAGAGGTAAGGTGTATTCCATGTGATTCTGGCTATCGTATACAAAAATAATTTTTCGAATCCGACTGGTAGTTCCAGAGATTAGCGTGTTTAAACAAACAAACAAACTCTTCCGCTTTATTATATTATTATTACCTATAGATAGATATAATTACTAACGAGTTTATAACAAGTTATTACTAGCCATACTTATTTCTATTTGGAAATGTAAAATAATTATAGAATAACAATATTATTATATGCAAATATTTAAAAAATACAAAAACATTTAGCGACAACGTCAAAAGAAAAATCTCAAAAATATTCCTTATTTTTTGAAACAATATATAGACTTATATGAGGTACTGCAATGTTATCATGAATGCCGTTGCATGCATCAGATAAAACATTTACAAACTATTGAAACCAATAAATATAATCATATTCAATATCGATGAGTCCTAGGTATGAGCGTCAAACTAAAAATTTCGTCATTTTGACTTTTATGTCAAATGCTTTCTTTCAATATAATTAATTAAGTACATAATTAAAAAGTATAAATATATTCGTGTAAGCAATATTTTTAGTAGCAGTAGAAAGGCGGTATTTAGTACATATTTAAACGTAAAAGGGCCAATCGGTTGTTTGAGACTTATACTCGGGGTTTTCCGCGTTTTCTGTTTAGTTTGTCGGCCAATCTGCCAGTTATCTATTTTTACGTTTAATGGAGCAACAATCCCGTAGCGACCTGACACGAAGTCCTTAATTCTTTTTTATTATTAGCAGTGATATAATTTAGTGAAAAATAATATCTAATTATCTTGATAAATTTCATAGAAGCCGAAAATTAGTAAATTCTAGGTATAGGAACTATGAATTATAAAATCGAAAGTGGTGGATTAAGTTATGAAAACGATGAAAATATACCGTTTATAAGTGTTGAGTCTTTATTTTAAAGACGAATTTATATATCTTTAAACTTATATACCTAATTCACTCTTGGTGTATAACAAAATAAAAATTCTAGAATTATTTGGCATAAATTTAAACATATAATCAGATCAGTTAAATTTTAATTCACATGTATCTATAGATATTTCAATCTTAATTTTAAGCCTAATTTATGTCTGTTGTTTTACATATCTTTTAATTAATATTTACTGTTTTAAAACTTACTTCGTTTTATAATAAGCAAGCTGTGTTTACTAATAAGTTGTACATTTTAATCAAAATTTTAAGTATTAACATTTATTATATATAGCTTGCACCCATGTAACAATATTTGTAAGCCTATCAAAATAAATAAATAACTGAATATTGTAAAAATAATCATATTTTCAGTAAATCTTCCATCCCTAATCATTAACTGAATTCCATGAAAAATTAAATTTATCTAATATACAGTTTAATGGTAGGTACTCTTCGGTAAAAGATACTAATGTAGATACAGTACAATTAAATAGCCCTGCATTAAACATGCAATACTGTTTTAGAAATACAGTTAGTCTGTTGTCTGTGGTTGTTATGTTCCGTGATGGCGTCGTCCGTTGTAATAGTGTTTTGGGATATCTCATAATAAACTATCTGGATACTATTTTCGAAGCCTTATTTGCCCTTTAAACCCATTATATTATAAGAATAGCTGATCTGGTAAACTTCCCAAGATTTATTAATGTTGGATGTACCATCTTAAAGATATACCAAGTTTTAACTTTGTAAGCCTGTAAAATTAGGATTTTAAACTTCGGCCCTTATACTTAGGACCCATCAAAATATTTAATATTACAATTTTGAAGTTACTTGCAAAACTATAGAAATAGCTCATTTTGATGATTCTGGTCTAACTTGAATATGGTAAGACAAAAGCTTTCACTGCCAACAATGAGTGACTGTCAACTGACATGCTGAGATCCCACTTTTGCAAATAAAACAAACTGATTAACTATTAACAAATCCGCTTTGTTGCAATCTTTGTTACTATTAAATTTAACAAGAAATCATCACATTTCAAATCTTTCAGCTTATACACATTTTTAATCTCCTTTATATTATAAAACTTGTTCAAATCACTAATTGGGCACACATTACCATTGATTTTATCCAATATCTCTTTGCTGTCATCCTTATCAGAGGTAACAAGGAAACAGACCAAGATGTCTCTAGTATTTTGTATACCAAATGTGCTGAGACTGAGGGAGATACTGTTACTAATAGCAAGATTGAAAATACACTCTGTGTATACAGTTTTAGTAACCATCGTGTTGTGATGTTGTGCTACGACAGCTTTGTTGACAGCGGTTGCTACTTGTAGCGGATCCAGTATGAGACTAGGTTTCATTACAGCGCATTTCCAATTACCTTGCAGCACATTCATGTTAATTTCTTCCATATTCTGAACGTTTTCGAACAGGTACATCTTTAGAGTCGTTTTTGTGACTGGATCTAAGTTACAAACAAACGGTTCGAGCTGCATCTTTAACACTAGAAACGTAAAAAAATATATATAAATGGCGCCAAAATTATATGAACAGTGACCTACAACCACAGAGTAGTGTCTATTTAAATTTTAATAAAAAAAACTATGCCGCATTCGTAATTATGTGACCAGCCAGTAAGCAGGTGTAGGTAGTTATTAATAACCAACATTAAGCCAGAAACATGGCGTCCGACCCTATACAAACAGCGTGTCTGCGCCCACGCCCGCGAAATCACCGTTCCCTTCGCAGGGGACATACGGTGAACTTCATTCCTTCACACCCGCCACGTCCACCCTCTCCTGCGGCCACTCAAGCCTAGGTCCGATCCTCCGGCATGGAGCCCTTGAGTCTAGCAGCCGCTCGCGCGATTCAGTGACACTGCATTCACTAGCTACCTACATACATGCATTACACTTTGTACAGACATGCACTACACTTAGGTACATAGGTTCTGTAAGGGACCTTTTTTTTTCTTTTTTGAGGCTAGTTAGTCTAGATCAAAAATTACAGATTACTAAATACATATACACTTGTCTCTTACCCTCCTCCCAGAGGATAGCGACATGTTTATATGTATAGTTAGTTAGATAGTGTGATAGGGCATTAGTCAGATCGCGACTTATTTGCAAGACGCGCAACAGTCCGAGCCGAGGTTCGGCCACTTTGGCACCCTCGGATGTTGTTGCAAAACTTTCGTGGCTGAGTGCCTTAAGCGCTCGCCCCCAAGTCCGGTGAAGCTGTAAAAGCCGTTCGAGGCTCCTGGGCCCTTATGGCTAACAGTATAGTCAGATCGAAAAAAAAAAAAAAAAAAAAACCAGAAACATGGATATATTTATTTTTACTAAATCTACGAAATTACCTTATTTTGCTTGAGTATAGATATTATTACAAGTATGTACAATGTACAAACTTTCAATAAATGTGTTTATTTCTTTTCTAACAATCTATTTACGATATCACTGTGAGATATCACAACATATTACCACAGAGACAAATTACATAGACACAGAGTATACATAGATTAGATGACAAGCCAACAGTGTTGCCGCTTAAGAAAAAATAAACTCACCAAACTGTTACTAAAATGTCACTAGATTCTGAGAAAAAAATAATTCAAAAGTCACTAAATAAATTCACGTATTAAAGTGGTAATTAAAAGCAAATATAAAAATCACTTTCACTTTATTATGATACAAAATACACATTTCAGTTAATCAAAAAGGTGTGTGAGCGATTCACACACGATAGAAGTGAAACTTCATTTTAAAAGATATTTTAAACACACAGACATTTGCTCTCTCGCTCTGGCTCACACAAAGAGGAGAGACACATAAAATAACAGTATGTAATTTGCTCTCTCGCTCTGGCTCACACAGAGGAGAGACCGATAATGTGCGTTAGACGTTTAACGTGTTGGAAGTCGCATAAGAAGTTTCAATTCAAAAATACTACTTATGTTCAAAAATTAATAACTCTAATCAAACTTGAAAACTTACTTAAGTTAACGTTTCACGCAAAACTATGGAGCGAACGAATAGAATAATGAAACTATTATAAATTCTACATTATATTTATTACTCTAAACATTGTAAGATGAGATAGCAATATTAATATTACTCCTGACAAAGTGAGATGCGTAATGATGCGTATAATTGGAAGAAATACTGTAACGTGGAACGTTAATTGTAGGGAAATCCTCGGTTCCGTAATCCGATAGTTATATGAACATTTCATGTTGCCTGTATACGTTACTCAAAAACTGGCTAGTTAGAAGTAGATATTATAGATTGCATTAACAAGTTAAATATTACATAAATTCTGTGTTGATCATGAAGAAGCTGTCGGTAGAGAGTACCTGTATTCTTTGTTAAGAAGTCACTAAAATCACCAGATATTTTTTTGTCACTAAATCATAAAAAAATGTCACCATAAACATTGAAAACTCACTAGGTCTAGTGATAAAGTCACTAAAACGGCAACACTGCAAGCCAAGGCTTCAGTTCAATTTTATTCAAGGATAACTCCACAGACTAATAAGAGGATACTACGGATCAAAGACTATATAATATATAATGATTGCTTCATTACCGACTTAACGATTAAACTGTACTCGTATAACAAATGTAAATATGTTAAACGTACTGTGGAGTGATATATGTATAATCTGCGTATAATAAATAAATATAATCTATACATATAATAAAATTGAAGTGTCTGTTTGAAATATCAAAATAACAAGCTTTTACTAAATGCATATAAAAGTATACACGATATCTATAACAAAAAACCCATTTTTTTTATATTTGTCTGTCAGTCTGTCTATCTGTTTGATGCGGGCTTTCTACGAAATTGTTGGACCGATTTTGACGGGGCTTTCACTGGCAGATAGCTGATGTTATAAGGCATAACTTATGCTACTTTTATTTTAGAAAAATAATTAGGGTTCCGCACTTAAATAAAAAACCTTTTTTTAGTAGTCCACGCGAACAGAACCGCGGGTACAAGTAGTTATATATATAATTAGACACGAGACATACCTTCAAATATCAATACCCGGCTTTAAGGTGCGTATCGCCAAATACCAGGTATCGAAATTCCTCTAAGTATTGTATATGGGTGAATGTGGTCTCACTAGGTAATCTTCATCTATGCTTTATGCATGCCTATACAAGGTAATGAAATTATATTTCATTTTAATAGAATGTATATGGTGAGATAAGTGATTTAAGTGCAATCTTTCCTTCCTACTTTACCATTCTTAACTCTGTCAGCTAAGGTAAACTTGCCAAAAAGTTAAGGTTAGTAGTTAACGTAATCAATTCAAAATCACAACTGAACAAAAGCATATTAGTTATTATTAGATTAGTAAGTATTTAGATTAACTGAAATATTTTGTCTGTTATTGGTTCAAGTAGTTTTATGCAGACTTCCATTAAGTAGATATGCTTTATCGTCAGAAAATATTCTGGTTTCTTCATGGATTGCCAGTGTCTGTAAAGTAACTTTTGTATGTTGCATACTTTTTAAGGCATTACAGTAACTTTTTTTTTTAACGTGGGTAAAAATGCTTTTACACATCCACAGACGGCCCGGGCAGGCCGAAAGGGTATGTGGGACTCCATGGTAACATAAAAATACCACAACTACCCACTAAAAAATCCCCACGTGTGTTCCCCTAACAGCACCCTTGATGTCGAAGACCAGGAACGCATGCGCATTACTTCTGCTCAAATCGACGGGTGTAGCTTCAACGGAGAAGCTTCGACTGCGGTCTGCAGAACACAGACAACAAATTCCCGGACGGACCGGGCGACGCACGCGTAAAAGTTTGGAACACTGCGTGTGCCTCGCCATGGGCCTGTGTGCTATGGCGACGGACATGCCCGTGTCCCTCGCCTACAGGCCGTAGGCATTACAGTAACTGCCCCAGCGTGTTTTAATCTGTAGTTTTAATGTTTCGCCTGATCCCTTTTCTATAATAATCTGTGCTAGTAAAGTTTTTTTTTTTTTTTTGAATTGACTGTGCTGTTGGCCCGGGGGCCTTAACAGTTTCACCGGACTTGTTGGCGAGCGCTTAAGGCACTCAGCCGAGAGAAGTAGTAAAGTATTTAAAGTTTGGCTACCTTTTATTGTTTTATTCTTACCAGATCGAATACTTTTTGAATATTTTTAGTATTGTCTCCGATAAATTTTCTGAGAGCCGTAAACTTCTATATCTTTAAAAATCTCTTGACTGAGGTATTAGTTGGTATGACGGTTGGACAAAGTATCTAGACTTTTCATAAATATTGCCTCTGGTTTGGATTTATAAAGTTACAAATGCCTTCTAATCGTTGGTTGCTCCAGCCATCACATTGTAAATGCAGGCTATTTGTTGACTTGAGTCATTTCTGTTTTCATTTCATTATAAAGAGAATCTAATTGTGTAGGCTAGGTCTTGATGTTGTCATTGTACCATTTTTATTACAACTGTTTAATTTGAGATATTTTAGCGGAAGACAGTTGATTACTGCAAGTTTAAACATGTCAAACATAAGTTACAGTAAAATTATGAATAATAACATATCTGCATTTATCAGTGACAAAAAAGTGTATGAAACACTGTTTTTTTTTGAAAATATACAGCATCTTTTAAATTATGGTATAATCGAAGGATTTCGACCGTCATTGGCGTCATTCGGCCCTTAAGTGTCGTTTTTGAACAAGCGAATAAGTAAGAGCGCACTATAAAGTCTTGTCTATTATGCGTGTTTTGCCGTACACATTACACAAAACATTATTTCGCAACACATATTTGTTAATAAATCTTTGTTTTATGTTGACGTGAACAATGTTTTTGCTTCCTATTGTTGTCGTAAAATATCTCATAATTTATGAATACGAGTGTTATATAGTCGCGTAAAGCAAAATCTTATTATAAAATTGCACTAATATTAGTAATGTGGTTTGTAGGTAGAACAATTTTTTAAATTTCTTTATTATATAATAACGATCACTTGATGTTTTTGCTTTAATTACATATATTTTATTATACTATTGACAATTACAGTGAGTGAAACATCATACATAATGTAAGAATAATTAAAAATGAAAAGCCCTCCGTTTGGGTATTTACCTGGGAAAATACCTCGTTTTTACCCGATAGGGGAATATACCGGGTAGAATCACATCTCTAGTACTGTCGGTAGCCTGTGATTTGATCATAGAAGATTGACCGCTGTTTACGGATAGTACATACAGTATAATATATTTAATGGTTCGTGGTTGGTTCCAGTTGGTTCAATGACAAAAATATAGGTTGATTTTTATCAGTTTAAGTTATTGATTAATTCTTTGTGTGAGAATGTTGATTCCAAAGGTAAATAAATTCCGAGGATTGCTGAAACTGGCGAATGTTCGACCATTAGCAACTCGGGCTCAAAAACAGGAAAGTATAGGACCTGTGGTGTTCGAGAAGCTTACTGGCGTGGACAGGGGCATCGCTATATACGGCCTTAACAGCCCAATTGACCGAAACGCATTAGGCTTTGAACTCATTGAAGCTATGAAAGAAGTAAACAGAATTATAAGAGAAGATACAAAATTATCTGTAATTATCCTTCACAGTCTGGTGCCAGGAATCTTCTGTGCTGGTGAGATATTCAACAAATTAAAAAAAGTGTTTCTTTTATTATTTTTATATGTATGATTCATGATATCAAACTTCGATTGATTCACAATTGAAGAATATCTTTTACTTGTATGATGATAAAAAATTATTATAAGTACACATTTTTTTATTGCTAATTATAATTCATTAGCCCAGTAATTTTACAATTGTTTATCCTGAACATTAGAATTCTAAATTAAAAATGTTACTTCATTCTTTAATGAAAAAAACAAATAAATCTTTGTCTATCATTCCTATACCTAGTCTTTAACCATACCCTTGATCAAGGCAATGCAAGACATTCTTGGATGTGTTAAAAATATGTTTCATATAGCTGTTGATTTATGGAAAGTTCTACTAAAAAGTTTCTTTTTGCTTAGACTTTTTTAATTTTGGTATGGTAACTCTAGCTGTAAGGTAAAATAATAAAGTTTAGTAAACTTATTATATTTCAAAATTAACTTACAGGTGCAAATCTGAAGGAGCGATTTAAAATGAATGATGATGAGGTGGCTAAGTTTGTACGTGGACTCCGAGCAACTTTCATAGAAGTTGAAGATCTGCCAATGCCAACCATAGCTGCAATAGATGGAGTTGCTGTAGGTGGTGGCTTGGAGTTGGCGCTTGCATGTGACATTCGAATAGTGTCAGACACAGCTAAACTAGGCCTTGTGGAGACTGGGAGAGGTTTGATTCCTGGTGCTGGAGGAACTCAAAGGCTACCTAGGTCAATCCACATACCAATAGCCAAGGAGCTGATTTTTACATCAAGGATTGTCAGTGGGAAGGAAGCTAAGGACTTAGGTATGAAAGTTATTCATGTAAATTTCTTATAGTGGGAGTGGGAGCATGTCAGATCTTTTGGTCACATTTTGTTTTTTGAAAGTTCTGTCACAAGCTTTATACTCTAGCAACATTTTTCTTAGACATACATACATACATGTGTTTTATGAGAAATGTACTTGCTTCCATCTTCAGCAACATTGAAATTTGACAATAGTTCTTTTATTTTAGTTAAACACACACATATATATATGTACAATAATACTGTAAAATAAATATTTTAAATTACAATACTCAAAATATTTTTATTTTAGGTATCGCAAACCATGTTGTACCTCAAAACAGTAGCAATAATGCGGCATTTGAGAAAGCACTCAGCTTAGCTAGAGAGATTACCCCCAATGCACCCATCGCATTGCGCTGTGCCAAGCAAGCCATCAATGAGGGCATACAACTAAACATCACGGAGGGCTATGAAATTGAACAGAAGTTCTATGAAGTGAACATTCCAACAAAAGATAGACAGGAAGGAATGATATCCTTTATGGAGAAGAGAAAACCTGTTTATGAGGGACATTGATAATTATTTTATAATTTGCAAAAAAAAAAAAATATATATACCAACAGGACAGAACTGTACACAAGTGTGTTTACATTTGTCAATAACTTTAGAAACACTTGTTCAATTTCAAGGCCTTAAAATGTACAAAGTTTAGGTAGCTAAAACTAAAAAAAAATAAGGATTTGTGTACATAATTAATAATACTATATTAATAACTATTTCTGAAACCAAATAATTATTATATGAATATATAATTATTTACTAACACATATTCGTGTAAGCAGAGACAAGGTAAAAATACTGTAAGTAGTATATGAAAAATCATACCTAAAATAAACTGTTGTTATGTGCCAAATATTGCATTTAAATAAAACATTAGTGTATGTACGGATATATTTTTTATACATATTTTGTTAAAATAAATCTTTGTTAGTTCTTTATGAGTTTAATTGATAACCCGGTTTTGATTAATTTCGACATGACATGACATTGATAATGACATTTATCTCTTATTCATTTTTAGATAGCTACCTATCTGTAAATGAATGATGAAGTTATTAGGGGTAAGCTAGCCAAAAAATTTGCTGAGTTTTATGCATATATATATAACAAAGTACAATTTTTGTACAATTTACCGGTCTCTCGTGTGTTAATAGAGCATGTAAAGCTCTGCAGAAGAAAGCAGAATCACATCCTCATTTATTTCCATTACTAATTTGAAAGATTTAAGTGTAAAGTATTTCTCCTACATAATTGTTTTATATTAAATTGGCCATTATTAATACTTACTGTACAAATGTTTATCAGTGGACATCAAGAAATAACATATTTGTGGAACATTATGTAATGTTTAACAAGTGATTCCAGATAACATTGCTATCAACAGAGCTTATCATAAAACTGACAATTAGCAAACTCAGTTTATCAATACAGAAAAAGAAACAGGATAAATATAATTTAATTTATGATATTATAGAGTAATAAAATAATATTACATAAATTACAACATTTTATTCAATATTAAGACACTTTTTAAGTTGTTCCTTAGTATCTTCTGGTGATGTCACTTTATGTCCAATTGTTCTTGAGTCATTAAAGATCTCATAGTCATTACCGCCCGGCATTGTTTTGTCACCAAAGAAATGGATTTCTTTAAAATTCTCATGAGCAATGTGATTAAGGCAAAATGTTTTGTCCCAACCTGTTGGAAACACATCGACACTGGTTTGACCTCCTAGAGCAAATGTCAAACCAGAATCCTTAAATTCATTTTGAAGTGCTTCAACAAATTGTTGTCGGATTTTGTGTTTCATGTCAAACTCGGAAAACTGATCTCTCTCAGTCTGATTGCATGATCGACCAACTGGACAAATATTTATCATACTTGAACGAAATTCAACAAAGTTTCCTCGTTTTGCAGGTAAGTCGATTTTTGACATGTAACAGAGTGCAAAGTTGATAACTTTCTGCAATTTTTGTTCTCCCAGGTGACTGAGGATACTCCGTGAACTAACCAGTTTATTGTCTTGGTAGTGCACAACTCCATTTTCACAAAATACATGGTCAAACTGGGAAGTTGCATCTTCTCCATTCATTTGTTCTACTATTTTACCATAATCTGAGCCACTGACGAGGCCTACCATTCCACGGCTCTTTACTTCATTGAGAAGGAAATTCTTCAGATCCTCAGTGATCTTCTGACGCGGTTTTGTCAGAGTTCCATCCACGTCGAAAAGGTATAAAACACTTTTTCTATGAGTCATTGTAATTTTTTTATCTATATACTATTATTTGAATTTTGGAGGCAAAATGGAGCCGGTCGATAAGTAGGGCGCCGTCAGAGGCCGCCAATTGCCAACAGGTCAACACTTCACTTGTACACGTCAAATTGGCACTTGTTATCTACGACACGACGCGACGACGCGATGGAAAAACATTTCAGTATTGCTTACGTATTTTTGCTATGTGTTATTGTAACAGAATCTGTGTTATCTGTCAACAAACGAAATGTACTTATATTATTGGGTAAGTTGTTCTAAAATTTATTCGTTTCGTTGATTTATTTATAATTTATTGTTCATTGTATACTGATGTTGAATAAACTATGTTTCATAGTCTCAATAGTTCAGCACATAAGCCACTTTTCCAGTTTCAAATTTTCAATTCATTATTATTGTAATACAAGCATGCCATTTAGAAACAGCATAATCTTGTCGTGAAAATTTATAAAGGACTCAGAAATACGGCTTCTCATCCTTATGCGTATGTAGGTACGTTACATAAAGTTTTAGTTTACGTTTTTTCGAAACAAACTTGGTATGAAAACGTAGGTAAGTCACACCACACAGTCATTAGTCTATTTCTATTGAACTTTTTAATTTAAAGTTGATATTTATTATCAATTTGCACTTTTGCCAGTGTCAAAACAAAACTCGATCTTTTTATTTTTCTGCTTGTTGGTGCCGCAGAAGCATTTGCCAGTGTCAATGTTTAAACATCAATATCAATTCTTTTTCTTTATGTGGCGCCGCAAAAAGCACTTGCCAGTGTCAATATTTTTGTCTAAACTAGCCCGAAGAAAAGCTGGACTTAATTGGCAGTGGACGGACCACGTAGCTCATAGAATGGATGGCCGATGGGGCCAAAGAGTTCTCGAGTGGCGGCCACGTACCGGAAGGCGCAGCATGGGCAGACCCGCCACAAGGTGGTCCGATGATCTGGTAAAGATCGCGGGAAGCCACTGGTTGTTGTGGCGATCTTTGGGAGACGCATATGTCCAGAAGTGGAAGTCTTCCGGCAGAAATGATGATGATGAGTGTCAATGTGTTTGTCTTCGTATTATTTTTTATATACAAAGTTGGTGGCTCTCTTGTTAGAACTTTCTAGGCAGTTTTTGTGACATCTCAAAATGCGTGTTTCTAGTTAATATTTATAATACACGTCACGAATGCACAACAACCAAATTATATCACGGCAAAATGCCAACAATATTACATAATGTACGGTCAAAGAACCTAAGTTAATGAATTAGAAATAAAAACAACATCATGGCAGCTCAAGATCCCGCCAAAAAAACATCAATTCAATCAAAATTCAAGACCACATTCAAGGCACTGATGAAGATACATACAGGATATAGATCCACAGATCATGTAACGGTTTACCGTAGATAGAAAACGAAAGCATTATTAGCTATTCCCTCTACGTCCCTTGTGCACAATAACCACAGACAATAACTAAACTATATCCATAGACTATAGCCATATAAAGAACAAGAAGAAATAGACTTCAATTTTTTTTTCATTATTTGTGATTCTGTCCGTGTCTGACGGGTTGCTATTGGTTGTATGAAGTAGGGTATCCATGCAATGAATTATATTCTATACAATCACTACATATTTCAAACAAAATGTTGTACATAGCGCGGTGGGCAAAAGATTCGTGCGGATAGTTGACGTGCTTGTGAAGTATGCTAATATTAAATTAATTAATAAAAAACAAAGATTCGACATTGCACTAAAATCTTATATTTCTACTTAAAGCTTTTTGTGTGAGCAAAAAATATTGTTTAATGTTTAATTTTAAAGGGTAGGTTTTTTTTCTGTCTGACTATACTGTTAGTCATAAGGGCCCTGAAGCCTCTAATGGCTTTTATAGGATCGCCTGGGCTTGGGGGCGAGCGCTTAAATCTCCAAAATTGCCAAAGTGGCTGAGCCTCGATCGGCTTGGGCTGTTGTTGTATGCGCAAAAAGCTCGTGAACTGGCTAATTCCCAGTCCTTAATTTGATCTAACTCACTCCCCTCCCGGGTAAGGGAAGAAACATGCATATATGTATTTAGTAATCTTTTAGTTTTGGACTAAACTGACTAGCCAAAAATAGAAAAAAAAGTCCCTTACAGAACCTATGTACCTGAGTGGTGTGCATGTATGTAGGGATGCAGTGTAATGACTGTATGTTGGTAGCTAGTGAATGCGTGCCACAGTATCGTGCGTGCAGCTGCTTGGCTCGAGGGCTCCATGCTGGAAGAACGGATCTAGGCTCGACTTACTGTAGGAGAGCGGGGACGTGGTGGGTGCCAAAGCGGGGAAAAGTGCTGACATGGTTATTTTTACAGACGACACTTCACTTACCTATATTTAAAATGAAAAGAATAGATACAGAGATTAGGCAATCAAATAAAATTTTAGTTAAAATTACTGAATGGTTTGCTCTAAATAATTTACTACTAAATGCAATCAAAACCAAATGTATGAGATTGTCTTGCCCAATGTTCGGCGAGTTGATAGTTATATCAAGATAGAAAGGAAATTAGTAGGCTTAGTTGATAATACTGTCTTCTTGGGTATTACGCTTGATTCAAATTTACAGTCAGGTCCGCACATTAAAACTTTGGCGGGAATATTAAGTTATGCTACATTCTCAGTACTTAGCTTACTTCCATAGTATAATGTTTTACGGTTTTTACTGTAGGGGTTCAGCAGCTGGGGTAGACATCATATACATATTACAAAAGCGGGCAATTCGGCCAATATACAACATGAGACCTCGTGAATCACTAAAGAACAAGTTCAAGGAATTTAATATCTTAAGTTTGCCCTCCCAATATATTGTTACGTCCGTCGGTAATAAGACGCCGTAGTGACACTCAAAAGAAATTTATTCGTACTCAGCTAGTACAAATTAAAAAAAAACAATAACAAAACAAAACACATAAATCGTTCACCGAATATTCTCACTGAATAACCCTGTAGGCACTTGTAGAATAATACTATTTCGCTTCTTGTTGTCGCTTCGCTTTCGAATTTATAACTGCCGCGTCTCGCAACTCAGCTCCCTTATATATCTAAATGACTCGATCCCGAAATCTCTGGAAGGTCCCGGAACTCTTAACATCTTGTAAAAAACTTACGACATCGCTTTTTAAAACGAGGGGAACGTTTAATTTATAGCCCATTGTTTGCTAACAGTTTTAGCGATAAGACTTTCTATGTATGTGTCGTTGAACCTAAGACTATACGTCACACGACTGCACTATGATAAATTCACGATTTTTACGGACACTCCTGGAAATTTCGAGAAAGATGTTTTTTTTTCTATTTTCTTTATGTTCAAGCCATAACAATATTTTTGATAATTTAATGTACATTCGTAACAACTTTGACAAGCTTGATTTTGTCAAACACCAGCACAGTTTTAATACTTATAGTGTTCTTGACAACCTCCAAAACATGTTTATTAATTATATTAACCATCGTTTTAAAAACAAACGATGTAAGGCTAATGGGTCTGAAGGAGTTTGGTAGTGTATATCTATAGTCCTTCTTGCCAGCTGTGGGTATGAATATTACCCGTACTTTTATCTAGAGTTCAAGTATAAACCCCCAAGCAAGACTTGCCCTGAAAATCATAACTAAAACAGGTTTTAGGATATGCAGGCTCAGCTGTAATGGCATAGATTTAATTCCATCCTCACCACCTGTTTTGTATGTTCTGTGTTCTTTTGATAGTCGCTGCTCTACGCCAGTCCTCATTAATTCGTATTTTAAGGATTTCTTATGTAAGGGCACTATGGACTAGTTTCATTTCACTCATGGGATTCACATTGCAAATATTCACTCATGTTGACCCAGTACCCTCAATAAAGCTATGCCTTACCTATGCTATGCTATGCTAGCTATGCCTATATCATGTGAAGGCTTAAAAGCCTTTTTGGGTTGCCCATTCGGGGTTAATTCTTCAGACCGTTTTACCGTCTTCAGTCTTCCAAGGTTATCTACTTGGATGCCGGTACAAGGCTTTTTGCACAGAGTCAGCGCCTCAGTGGGCCTAATATTAACTTGCAATAGCCTCTTGGACCGTCTCCTCGCTGCTTTCGATATCTTAGTCTCTTACCTTCTTCTGCTCAAAGTCAATCTCTATGTGCGGGATCGTCACCGAAGTAACCTTCGACCCAAGGTTTGTCCTAGGCCCAGGCGTCGGGGCCAGATAAATTGGCATCCATAGAATTATCCAGGGCGTCAACAAGAGAATTTATATCAGATAAAAAAAATCTCTATCTTTCGTTTCGTTCCCACTATTAGCTAGGCAAATTGGGACACACCGACAAAGTCCAGCATGTCGGTAGAAGGGTAGAATTACCCTCCTGGTATCGACTGAGCTCACCCTCAGCTACGCATCCCTCGGCATGGTTCACTTAACCATATTCGTACCATACTGAATAATAGTGGTTTAAATATAAAATTACCGTTTTATATAGAAAAAAACAATCAAACATATTTTACAGAAAATGTATATAATTAATAAGTCATAGTGCTGGCAGTTATTGTTTATCCATTTTTGCCATTCTAATGGAAGTTCACTGATTTTCTATAGAAGAGGCTGCTATAGAAATTCTGGATGGAATAGAATGAATCGATGAACTCTTTAAAGAAAATAGAAATCAGTTGGAACGAGGACTGGTGAATAAGATGGGGAACGGAGAGGTTCCAGTCATAACTCCTGTAGTTTTGATATTGCCCAGTCCAACCAGTGCGACGGGCGTTTTCGATTATCATACAGGATTCAACAAGTTAAAGCAAGCTTCGACGCGGTTTTGTTGTTGTTGTTCAGCTAGTTCTTACTTTACTCATTTTCCTAGCTTTTATTTTCCAATTTGCCGTAAACGAAGCAGTATCGTTATGTCACTAATGTTAAATAATGCGAATTACGATTTTGCCATGGTCACAGAAACAGTGATATCAAAGAATAATTTAAAGTTAGGAAAACACATGAACAACTGATTTTTAAAAAGAAATGTTATTGCTATATTATAAAATGACTTTGCAATTTTAAGATATTCACACTAGTCAGTATTAAAAATTGGCAATTCATACTTTAACCCCACTACTTGCATGCGTTTTAAAATTACATAGCCGTAGTGTTTTTCGTGGTTGTTAATCTTTCAATTATATTTTTATAGCTGATGATGGCGGTTTCGAGATCGGGGCTTATATGAACAAGATATGTCAGACACCTAACATCGACGCTCTGGCAAAACAGGGCTTGATTTTCAACAATGCTTTCACTTCTGTTAGCAGTTGCTCGCCGAGGTAAAAATAACATTTGATTTAGAATTTGATTTCTTCAATTTCATTCTATAGCACCACCATGGCCGTTGGCTGGTCACTTTGCCAACGTTTTAAAATCTTCCAACAATAATGACACATGTTTTTTCTTCTGGATAATAATCAGAGGTTCTGTAAAAAAGCTATGAAAAAATACCTTGTAAGGCCAGCAGTGCAATAGCAACATTACGCACGTGGCAGTTGCCAATAAGGGACGGTAATCACTTACCATACATTGGATTATTAGACTCTGCTTGTTTGCAAATATAAAATCGTCTATCTTCTCTACATATAATAAAATTGAAGTGTCTGTTTTTTGTTTCGGGTAATCTCCGAAATGGTTGGACCAATTGTGACGGGACATTCACTGGCAGATAGCTGATGTTATTAGAAACTTAGGCTACTTTTATTTTAGAAAAATAATTCGGGATCCGGAAAAAATCTTTTTAGTAGTCCACGCGAGCGGAGCCGCGGGCACAGCTCGTTGTAAATATATATAAAGAAAACTAACTTAAGTACATTTTTAATAATATCCCGGTAAACGCAGTCGTTTACAGTTTACAGTTACAGTACAGTTACTGTGCCTGATGGTAAGCACAGGACAAAAAAACATGGAGCCATGGAGAGATCAACAATCCGTTGCTAATGGCCGCCGTTATGCCGGCCTGCGTAAATAAAATTGTAGATATCCATCGGCTGCTCACGAATCGCGACGCGTAAGGGAATCATTATGACGCGATTTTCACCATATGCATGATAGTCGCGATTCAGATGAGCTGTACATTTCTACCATCTCGGTGTCGGCTAGCAGGTGAGATTGGCTTAGGAGTTCAATTAAGATGTTTGATCCCATTACAGCCAAATTTATAGGTAATAAAATGGTTAATTACTTTAAGTTTAGTGTAAGGATTACAATACACATACACTTTCAACTTACGGTATTCTGACAGTCGAGCAGCCCTACTGACTGGTACTCCGAGTCATCAGAATGGCATGTACGGGCTGCATCACGGTATACATCATTTCAACTCATTCGATAACATCACCAGCCTTCCGAATATTTTACGAGATAACGGTATTATGACAGGTACGTTAATCTTATATTAATTAGTATTTAGCAAAAGAAACCCTTTGGCTGGGTACTCAGCAAAGCGTTTGTTGTCTAATAGTGACGTAAACTTCTGCTTCCTTCAGAAGGCCAATATACATTAGGATGTTCATTCTTTCTGTATTTAACACTACCGTGTGCATACTAAATATACATTTAATCAATAGAAGTATGTACCATTATTATCTATGCACTTTCGCCATTTTATAAGTAATTCATTGATTCCATTGGTGAAAAAATTGTGGGAGCGAGAACCAAATTTTTATCACTCTCATGGAAGCCTACCTCTAACTTTGACGTGGTTTGCGATGGATCCGCTTCCACGATCACTTTTAATTCTTCATTATCAACTAGGGTCTTCGGCCGTCCACGGGGTTTGTTTCGTAGGTCAAAATTTCCAGAACGAAAACGTTAGTACCAAAAACGTACCGTGCTTTCTTTTAAAGAAGCTTCCCCATACACTTCATTAATCCTTCGACACCCTTCTTTTTTTGACACAAGAAAAAAATTTGATCAATGATTTGAAAAAAAAATGATGTCAACAAAGGACATAATACATTTAAAATTATTTACACATTACTTCGTTGAAATTATTCATACTTTAATTTTAATTAGTTTTTGGGTCTTTTAGATGTTAATGCTTTTCGAATAATTATTTATTGTTTACAGGGATAATCGGGAAGAAGCACGTCGGTCCGTCCGACGTGTACCGTTTCAATTACGAACAAACGGAGTATAACAACCACATCAACCAGGTCGGACGGAACATCACCCATATCAAACTGCTCACGAGAGAGTTCCTCACGCAAACGAAACAACAGAACAAGTACCTACACTGTTTATTGTTCACTGCACTATGTATTATGTAAAACCATTTAAGCGTTTAAAGTGTTTGTTCATAAATGCTGTTGCCGAAATATACTGATAGTAGTTGCTCGGGTTGTAGGCGAGCACTAGATATTTATCAATCTATCCCTTCATACATTAAATGCTAAGTTATAAATAAAAATAAAACATATATTCCTTCCTTAAAAATTTAGGCTTATTGAAAGATTTCGAAGATTCATTATATATATATATATATATATATATATATATATATATATATATATCACTACCTTTTTTAATAACAGAATATTAATTACAATAACAGTAGGTTAGGAAAAAATGTTGCAAATTGTTACAATGCCTTACTTCATGGGCATGACTTCATACATTCAGTTATCATCTTTGAAATGTGATCGACGGTGTAGCAGCTTTTTCTACCAAATAAAAATGTTTACAAACAGTTTTTCGATTTAACGCAGGCCTTTCTTCCTATACGTCGCTTTTCATGACCCTCACCGATGTGGTCACAGCGAGCCTCAGTACGGTCCGTTTTGCGAGCGCTTCGGCTCCGGCGAAGAGGGTATGGGGTTGATCCCGGATTGGCATCCTTGGTACTACCAATGGGACGAGGTGCAGCTACCTTATCATGTACAGGTAAAGCGACCTTCGAATTATTTGTACGGTCGATGTGATCTAGTCGGGCAAAACTATCCCTGCACCAACTCACGAAGTTGCAATCCCCTTTGGGCAATTCTTTTTCTAACATGTCCAAGTCTGTTTGAGAGTAATATTTCTGCTAGGACTACAGAGAGAATAGATATAATCAGAAGATCCATATTTCTGTTTAATTTGTCTCCTTTAGGTGTTCGAACCTGGAAAACTTGTAAAATAGATGTGTTTTCGACCGTTACCGTAATTTTTATTATAGGACACGGAAGCAGCAAGGAGGGATATCGCGGCGCAATATACCACCATGTCTCGTCTTGATCAAGGTAAACTCCTTACCTTTCTATCTAGCTATCATATGATACACCATTTCCAACGTTTTCGTAAATCTATTCTGCTTCGTATTCATCAATATATGTAAAAACGTAGGTTGGGAATACTCTATATTCATATTTTTTTATTTATCAATATAATAGTATATGGCCGAATCGATTACATAGCGTACTGCGCGACTTGAGAGGGTAAACAAATGAATTGGAGTGTGTAATTGGCTTTATGGAAGTAGTTTCCTGAATTTTTGAGGTACTTAAGTACCTATTTAGACTCTTTTTGTAGAGTTGATTATTCCTCTAAGCTCCAATATGCATAGGAAAGTTTCGGTGCCATTTCACGTGCCAATTCACATGTTTTTAATACGTCGTTTTAAAACCAAAAGATTGATAATATATTGGAAAATTTGCGTAACTTTGTTTCCTAGTTGATTAATCGTAGGATGTTTAAATTCCTCCAGGTGTCGCTTTAGTCCTCAAAGAGTTAGAAACAGCTGGGTTTGCCGAAGACACCCTCGTCATATACACGTCGGACAACGGTATACCGTTTCCGTCAGGCCGCACCAACTTCTACGACCCTGGTCTTAGAGAGCCGCTCATTATACGCTCACCTTTAGCGAATGCTAGGCGTAACGAAGCGTCGTATGCGATGGCCAGCTTGCTCGACATCATGCCTACGGTGCTGGACTGGTTCGGAATCAAGCAGACAAAGGCGGAGTCTAATGATATATGGGAGAGTGATCAGCCGAAGAGTTTGCTGCCGATTTTGGAAAAAGGTGTGTGCTGAAATATTATTTTTATAAAAGCATTTAGTAGTTAGAGAAAACCACATCATCCGTTGTTTCTCTATTAGTTTTCTGCTTTGGTAGTTATTAACCTACAATATTTGTCTCTCCTTGGTGTCTTCATATCATCTGTTTTCCTATATTGAGATTCTCGTCAGCGCTTACCGCAACTGTTTTTGTCAGAGTCCACATGTTTTTAACTTTTAAGGGCTTTGAGCATACCCGGCAATGTATGAAATAAAGAAAAATATTACACACTTTGTCTAGGCATTTTTTGGAATTCCAAATGCTCTTTAGGCAAAGTATGAAATACATCTCAGATTCATTTCGAATTTCACGTGGGAGTTTTTGGCGGCGATCTCAAAATGTCATGTGATTGAGACAAACAAATGAATGACAAACGAGAGAATGGGATAGAATATACACGGTTAATGTAAGTCTTAATTTTAACGACTATATTCGTCGTCGAATTGGCCTAGCGGTGTGATGACCACACTTGTACGACCTGTTGTATAGACGTATGCACGCCATTTATTACATTTCATACGCATTTTATTGATACCGTGGCGCTCACCGACCGCCAATAGAGATTCTATACATTGCTTATAACATATACATTTGGTATATAATACAGGAGCATCAGTAGCATGACATGAAAAACTATATAATCAATGAAAGCTCCGAGTAACATTTCTCATGAAATATTAATTTAATGTTTCTGTACGTACGCCAGAGCCTGCTTACTCGGAGTCGGAGGCTGTGTTTGCATCCCAAACCCACCACGAGATCACCATGTACTATCCGATGCGCGCGGTGAGAACTCGTCGGTACAAACTCGTGCATAACCTCAACTATGGAATGCCCTTCCCAATTGATCAGGATCTATACGTGTCACCAACATTCCAGGTAACATCATTTCATACTAACAAATACATACCAATAAATAAAAAAATTCAAACGCGGTCATTTGAGTTCAGACTAAGGACGAGTATAATATCTAGTTTGTACAGTTGTACGTAGTCAAATAGTTGCTACTATTTATAATAATACATGCATATTCATGATAAAGAGCACACGATTGTCTGTTATTTGGGGAAATCTTATCCGCGCTTAATTGAATTAGGTACATTAACTATTATAATTATTATTAAGGTGAACATTAATATTCCAGGACATCCTGAACCGCACACGCAGCAAGCAGCCGCTGCCGTGGTACAAAACACTGAAACAGTATTACTATCGGCCGCAGTGGGAGTTCTACGACATACGAGCTGATCCCACGGAGACCAGAAACTTGCACGGTAATATGATGTTTACATTTCTCCGTTTAAAATAAAATATAATTTTAAAATTAACGGTTTGTAGCTGTTTCATCCATTGTTCTGCATAATCTTATGTTAACCTAATCTTATTAATCCTCGTGGAATTTTCCAACTACGTAGCTGTAATCGATCCAAGAATCTATACATATAATAAAATTGATGTGTCTGTTTTTAATGTCAAAAATAACAGATTTTTAGTAAATGCATATGAAAGTATAAGTTTTTTTTGCCCACCCTATAATATATGCACGATATCTATAACAAAAAATCATTTTTATTTTATTTTTGTCTGTCTGTTCCGAGTAATCTTCGAAACGGTTTGACTTTTACTGGCAGATAGCTGATGTTATAACTTAGGCTACTATAATTTTAGAAAAATAATTAGGGGTCCGCACAAAAAATAAACAACCTTTGTTGGTAGTCCACGCGAGCGGAGCTGCGGGCACAGCTAGTTAAATAATAAAAGGGTATTAAAATTAGTTCGTATTGGTATTTATCTACTTTGTAAGTTGGAGTTTGATAATATTAAGTTGACATGTCCCGAGCACAGGTAAACCCTCGCTACAGGGAGTGGAGACAGCGCTGCGCGTGCGACTGCTGCGCTGGCAACGCACTACGAGCGACCCCTGGCTCTGCTCGCCCGACGCGGTCCTCGAGCGTGCAGGCGACAACGAGGCAGTCTGTCGAAGCCTCGACAATGGTCTTCTCCATTATCACCCACGTTAATTTATATTACTAAAATTGTTGAAACCTTCGAATTATCTACAAATAGGTATACAAATCATTTAAGAAAATATATTAACGTGGAGTTACAAATGTTATGGTTTACTTATATACACGTTTTGATAGAAATGAAGTCCAGCGTCATGTTGTATTCAAACAGAACTTCTTTATTGTGTGTATAATGCATTCTTAATGCATGTTATGGATCTGTTTATTGTTGTTTTACATAGGAGCGTAACTCTTATTTGCTGTAGGCATACATAGAGAATATATGTATAATATTTTTTTTATGTTTTCTACTTAACAATTTTTTTTTAATAATTTTGCATCTTAGTACTTATTTAGCATTTAATTATTGTATGTTTTAAAGTTATTATTAACTTAATTTGAACATTGGAACATAGATAAATATCCTGGTATCCATCTATGCTTTGATACCTATATCTTTTTGTGGATGGCGGCGTATCGTACAGGCTTTATCATTTCGAGTTGAAAACGGGACACTTTAAAATAAAATAGGAATTAATAATGTGATACTACCATATCCACTTCAATAAATATGAAACATAGAAAACGGTTAACGCACTAACCAAATAAGAAATAACTTTTGGTCCCAGATGTAGCCACTTGTTTGACACGTTATTTTAGACGCATAAATTATGGCAAATTTCGGCACAAGCGTTAACATTAACATTAACGCAGGTGTAGCGAGAGCGTCATAAAAAATTAATAAACTACACGCAAAGTGAAATTAAAGGTAGTTATGGACGTTCAAGTTTAATTAAGGCACATTTTTAATATACTTCATCACAGGTGATGACTTTTTTAACTCACTAATGTTTTATTAACACAAAAATGTGGTAATTGATATTTTTAATCAACATTATATTAATAGTAATAATAAATAATTGTAAATTGTATAAAATTTAATTTAATTTAAAATATATACACTTATCGCAAAGTTGTTTAAACGAACTTTTATCACCTTATTGCTGGACGAAATTTCTGCCAGGCAACCTTTAGATGTATATTTTCTGTAAGGAAACTCAGAGGTAACATAGCAGCGTAGGTGTATTCACAGTAATTGGTACAAATAAATTCATACCATTTTGCTCTTTAACTGCTAGTAACATTGATTCAAACATGATTTCACAAGTTTTTAGCCAAAGAGGTGAATAAAAATTTAATGAACTCTTGATTTATTTCCTATATATACTAACGTTATTAACCTTATAAATTTTATGAAGAAGATATTTTTGGCATTTTGCGTGATATATTTTGGTTATTGAGCACAAGTAAAGAGATTTATAAATAGTAACTACAAATACTAATTTCGAGTAGCCACAAAAACTGCCTGCTAGCAAGGGAGCCACCATCTATTATAGCGATGTTTAAAGATTAGAAAGAATATTGTACCAAGTAAAGTTTGAAGGACGTATATCCAGTGGCCTTAATAGATAAAAAAAAATACAAAATTCCTACTATAGAGTCTATGAAATTGAACACCTGATTAGAATTTTCTTGTTCTCCATCTCCATAGTTTGTTGGACAATATGATAAACAGAAGATGTTACAAAGAAATATAGTGCATATACTCATAGCCAGTAACTAGCATTACACTACAGCTTCCTCTGAGATACAATTGTTAAGGTTTACGAATTTAACTCAAAATTTTGTGATTTCAGTGGTCTTTGAGCAATCGAGCAGCAGTAATCTTACATAGATTAGACGGAACTTTTACTGGCAGATAGCTGATGTTCTAAGGGTGTTATAATTTAGACTACTTTTATTTTAGAAAAATAAATAGGATTCTGCACAAAATTTCATAAAATTTAATCGTCTACGCGAGTGGAGCCGCGTGCACAGCTTATTTAAGAACTTTTGAAAGAAGATCCTTAAAGAGGAGGAAATTTCCAGTAAACACAAAATTAAATGTCAAACAAATGTTATTAAAAACTTTTTTAACTTATTTTTTTTTCATCTTATTTTGTTAATAAAAATTAACAGTTCTTTATGTGCTAATACGTCCTCTAGATACGTTTTTCTAAATTTAATTCCGAATCGAATGAGCTATCGCTCATATTTTTAAGAGCTTTATCTCGTATTAACTCCATTTTGTACTTATTGACTAGACTATAAACTATGCCGGCATAGTTTGTGTAGATTTATTATTTTAATCTCTATTCGCCCCGTACATTTTAATCAATCCTATTTCACTTTAGAAAAATATCGTCTATATATTCAGAGGAAGGCACATAGTAGGTATACCTGTATAAATCTCTAAATAATGAACTTTATTAGCTGGTCTTACTGGTCTCGGGAAATAAACGCAAGGGCCTTCTGTCCGAGCGAGATTTTTTTAGTTCTTTAACCTCCTATATAACAAAGATTTATATTTTCATATGTTTAACTGTTTTTCAAACCATATCAAAAATAGTAGTACAAATTAATTAACAAATATTATATGGCAATTTATTTTTCAAATAATTGGAAAAGTACATAGCAATTATCCATAAAATATTTTTTCATGAACCATTATAAATTGACATTGGCAAATGCTTCTGCGACGCGAAAACATTGTCAAATGACAAAAATATTGAAATAACCTCGCAATCCCCTTAAATTTACAAATTTTTCAATTAAATAAACACTCAATTTTTAAGACAGGTTGTTGTTAAGACAGGAATTTCCAAAGATTATCTAATTATAATATTTCAGTGGAAAGGTAAAGTTTTATGTTGAATACTTTTAGTTACAAACGAACTTGTTTAAGAAGGAATTGCCCTGATATTGATAAAGTTATATAAATTTCAGCTCAAAAATGGCTACAAATTACACTAAATATGCCCAATTAATAAATGCGTCAACGAACTATGCGCGTCGGATGAAAAGGTTATCAAACAGAATTTTCGGCGAAGTCGCCATACCCACAAACTCTAAATCCATGAAGGTTGTAAAGATATTTTCCGAAAGACCTCTACACACAAACGAAGAAATCATACATTACTATCCGAGGCACGTCGAGACACAGGCACTCATGCTTAAACTAAGAGAGTATGGCTTATATAGAGATGAACACCAAGACTTCAAAGAGGAGATGAGGAGGCTGCGAGAACTGCGAGGGAAGGTCAAAGTGTGGAAGAGAACATTGAACCAGAACAAAGAGTGAACATTGCAAATAATTAATTATAATACATAGTTACTATGTGTATATATATTATAGTTATAGTAAATATGGCTGTTGTGTTTATTTTGTTATTTATGATTTCTTTATTACACAATAGTTCAGTTTGAGGGCAACTATTCATATTTTTAATTAGAGGATTATCTGAGACAGTATTCTAGTCATATCAGACAGTGCCAACAACTGTAAAAAAATGCTCCTAAAGCGATTTGAAAACTATTCAAAACCTATTAAATTGAAACTAAAACTTTATAACTGAAATAAGTCATATTTTTTAAAATATGATGTAATTTTATAAAACTTATTCCAAAAAAAATTATCCTCTAAAAAACCTTATCAACTTTATCTAAATTTAGGAAGAAAACTCCCTAAGTTGGCATCTCTAATATCGAAACTGGTAGATACTAAAACATAATTTTTAGTATTAGCAAGCATTATCTTCCCATTGATATATGACAGTCGGATATTAAAAAATCTAGTATTGTTTCTATTAAATAATTTATGTTACCATTTCATTTGGGCATGTCAATCACAGAACTTTATTATTTGTAGCCTGACCATTAGACTGAGGTGTTAGCTATTAAAGTTTTATAGATGGACCATTAATAAAAAAATATTTTCCATAAATAGTTTATTAATGTTCACTAAATTTTCTCATACTGCCTGAGTGGGGCTCTGCTTTTTGGCTTAGTATAACATGTGATAAAAATGAAGTACATAACAAACAGGGCAGAAGGCACCACCACCATTGTGATGAACATTTTCACTGGTGACTCAAATGCGCCAGCGCCGATGCCAAATCTGTGAGGGTAACGGCGCACATACGGTTTGTCAGGTTCATTGTTCCTAACCGTACTCTCCAGCCAAGGTTCAAATCTGAATTATGAAATTAATGGTTAACTTGAAAATTGCCAACAATAGATCTGCGAGTCCATTGTGGGATACATTGTCTCGAGAATATCTTATTGTGTGTATGGATTGTAGTTTGACTTGAAATTGGATCAGCCACTAAACTAGGGCTAACTGCAGTTGATGAAACAAAACAACTGTCTTTCGCAGTGGTGTTCCATATTCAAGCTCGCTACCACTCTTAACTTTTAATCCTATATATTCCATTAAATTGTTATGCATTTTTGAAATGATCTATCGAGGAAAATATCATAAGTCTTGGTACACTGCAAAAATAATGTAAACCAATTATATAGTTATAATTTAACAAGATAAAGAATGTCTTATTGCGGCTATGACCATAATTGTCTTTCGGGTAACATCTTCTGTTTGCCAGGCATCAGCCTATAAGGCGACTGCCTGCACCCTGCTGAAGAACAACCTAGGGGAATGGCAACAACTGTAGGGTAGTCATTATCCGATAGTGCAGATATACACACTGTACACTGGCTAAACATGGTTCACAGACAGACCCATACTCAAATTAACTTTCTTCGATCAAACCTTTCAGTAGGTTTTTAGGAATGGTTAAACCAGCTCGCAGTACATTTATCATCAATAAAGGTCGGGAAGTAACACTGCGAGATGTGTTATTAGGTTTATTTAAGGTGAGCCATTATAACGGGAATCGTGATACAGAGTTAAGCAAGCGCGTGACCCGTAGCAAATTCTATCGAGGGCCCTTGATCTGTTATGGGTACTTGTTACTTGGTAAGCAGACTAATTTCCGCAACTAGCTACCAGATTCCATAAGAGCGGTGACAAGACTCCGCCCTGTGGGCATCCTCTTGCTACCACTCCCCTGGTCTCACCACGTACGTCAACGCGTACTGTCCTTTGTTTTAGCATGTTCATGATTCAATCAGCTAGCACTGTATCCACACCATGCTTTTGGTTATTTTTTTTTCCAACTGTACTGTTAGCCATAAGGGCCCTGAAGCCTCAAACGGCTTTTACCTCTTCACCCGGGCTTGGACGTTAATGCTATTAAAGTTAGGTATAAATAATTAAATATAACTCTAACTAGGGCTATTCACTAACATCGATATATCGGATTGATTCAATTTTTTGACAAATATTGTATTCGATATATTTATTAATAGAAACATCAAATATTTGCTTTTTAATTATTTTTTGGGTCGAATTTATTAAAAATAATGATTTTAACACTACTTAATGACTTCAATTTTAAATAAGGTTAATTAAGATAGTGACATATGTGAGTGACGAGCTTAATTACCTAATCTATCCTAACATATCGATCGACCATTCACTCTTCATTATATTTACTTTCACTCACTCTCACTCTTCTTGCATCGTCTTCTGCTGTTTGGTTGGCGGTAACGTAATCAAATCATTGTTTTGTTTGTTCATCTAAGATAAGTTTATGTAAGACTTTTACTTGCTACTACAATTTATTATTGTAAAATAACTGAGTTGACGCATCATCTGATAGCTAGTTTGAAGTTGAAAAGGTATGTAATGTTATATTTCTATTATTTTTATGAACCTAACCTCTACTCGTTGGGACAGTGTTTTATATTGAAGATATAACATAATGATATTTTATATTATCATACATTTCATAATAATAAATATATTTCCTATTTTATTCTTATAAATGTTATATTATTATAATGAAGTAAGTAGTTATTATTCATTTACTTTTTAAACTTGTAAACAAATTAACTCAATAGTGATGTGACATTACAGACATATCTTAGTCATCACACCACTATCTTAGTAGTACAATTCTATTCAAGTAACACTCATAGAAAATCACTATTATTACACGATTGGTTTAGCTATGTTACTCTGGTGTCTGATTCTACATACCCACATAAAATATCAAACCGTAAACTTTGCGCGTTTCACTGGTAAAAGGCAATATTAAGCTCTTGTGGAAAATATTCGATAGAGAAAAAATATCAATGCTTTCTAGCGATATATCGATTAACATCGATGCTAGGATCCGATATTTGAAATCGAATATAAATATCAATATATTTTTTAAGTGGACATCCCTACTGTGGGTAACTCGCTCCGAACATTATGGCCGGTCCACACAGTCCACAGTGACAGTCGGCCGGTCTGAATCTGAACTGACACCGACGATTCCTTATGTTAGACTGTCTGACCTCTCTTATTATTAATATTACATAACGGAACACTAAAGATTGCAATCAGCGTCCCGTTAAGGTGAGTCGTCCCACCGAGAGAGGCCAGGGAAAATGCCGTCTATACCCTGGTGACTTCTATAGTTGAAAAGTGTTATTTTACTCAGTTCACTTTATTCCCGGTTACAACCGCTTGAGCAATTCACCTGGGGCCCAAGTCTGCTATTTCACATTTAACAAATTTGGAATTCTGCTAAAACTTCATTACTGTCATACTGTTTCGATAGAATCTTTATAGTGTTGTGATCACGTTTTGATATAGTGTTTCAGTCAGTGAGTTCAGTGTCTTGCGAAAAGTCGCGATCTGACTAAATCCCTATCCATAGAATTTCGAACTAACTAACTTTAAATATATACATGATCCTGCCCTCTGGGAGGAAGGAAGGAATATGTGTATATGTATTTAGTGATTTGGTATTTTTTTTTCTAAATTAACTAGCCAAAAAGAATAAAAAGGTCGTGACAGAACCTATGTGCTTGAGTGGTGTGCATGTGTTTGTAGGGATGCAATGTAATGACTGTATATTGGTAGCTGAATGCAGTTTCACTGTATCGCGCGAGCGGCTGCTTAGCTCAAGGGCTCCATGCCAATGGATCGGACCTAGGCTTGAGGCGGGTCAGTGTCAGTGGGATGGCAATATTTATACGTCGTTGGTGTTACCTATCAAAATCTACCATGGATACAGTATTGCTAATCGATACTATCATTAGTTGACAATACTTGTTAGTGATATTTTTTCTGTTAAATCTGTTTCCATCTCGATTGTTGTCGTCTCGACTGTCACCATCTAGACTGTAACCATTTTGACCATCGCCATTTCGACTGTCACCATTTCGATTGTCGCCGTATCGACTTCACCATCTCGAATATGGCCATTTCCACGAATCGTATCTCGATTGTCATCACTTCAAATCGACATTTTGTAGATTCGATCACGTTGATGACGAAATTTTATATTATTTTTATGAAACGTGTAAGCAGAAAAGCTACTCAATAGCCAAAACAACATAGAAGTGCGATTGATAAAGCTCTCACATATTTAACAGAATACCATTTTTACTACTATCGAGATATCAATGAGACGCGATTTGTAGAGCGGAATACCAAATGATGCAGTGGTTTTCTGATAGAATTCGTATATTTGAACTAGCTAAGACCGACCTTAGGCTTCAATATATTATCCTAAGTTATAAGAAGAAATGATATTTTAACTTGTTACAAAATATTTTATGTTGTTATAAATAAAACCATTGAAATTGGCACCCATTTAGATCTACTTCTTTTTTCGTTGAAGTCAACAACCAAAACATATAGGTTATAGCTAAGCTAAGCTATAGGCAACTTGGCTCTCATTTCAAATTTATGTTTTTGATGGGATATCATTACTTTTTGTACAGAAATTATACGTAGGTCGGTACTTATTCATAATAAAATTAATACCAAATGGTTTTTGTTATCGAATGGAATAGGCAGCTTCCATCGGGAGGCGTTGGAATAATTCAGTGTAAAGTATTTCTATTCTATTCTATTGTACGACTGATTGTATAATATACGTATTGAAAGATAATTATTTAAGACGATTATGTAACGAATTACCTGTTATTTATTGAATTTTCAAGAAAAATATAGGTACATAAGTTAACTAAGTACCTGTCACCAATAAGTTAATAACTCATTCAGAGTTAAGTACTTACCTACTTATAACTACCTATATAAAAAAAATACCATTAAATTTTAATTTAAACTATTGCCTAAACCATACCTACTTACTAAAAGAATTGTGACAATAATATAAACACAAATTTTCCTAGTATTTTTTAAGAAAATCTATGAATTTTAAAGCTTAAATCGCAATCTTATAGGTCAGGTAGCGAGAGACAACCTGGACAGCAAAACGGCGCTCGCGCTTGTGAGCGCGGCTGTAGCTCTCCGAATAGTTCGTGTCATATTACTAACTGTACTGCTCGCCATTCTTTTAGCTTGAACTTTGCTTGACACACTAATTGTCTAGACATAGGTACCACGTCTTAATAAGTTTAACTCAAATTATTACGCTCAAGTGGAGGTGAGTGGTTTTGAATACGCAGAGCCCGTAGCAATTGCTACTCTTTCTACGTAGTTAATCCGGTACTGTCTAAATACTCAACAACCATTCCCGATTATAATTAATCATTAGTAAACTTTAATATAACCATCGAGAGTAAGGAAGGCGTAGCGAAGTCGCAAGACCTTCATCTACCGTGCGTCGTACATAGTCTTAGAATACATGTTATTTACAGTTATGCAACATACTGTTTTAGCACAGTTTCTGCTACAGTACTGTCGAGGAGACGTTCTACTTCGGGATACGGGTACTCCAGCCGCAAGAGCGCGAGGTTGTGCTCCGGCCGCGACCCCGCGTCCGGCGACTGCTCGTACGACTCGTGCTTGAACACTGCTTGCACTCTACGGATACGCTTGCTTCGCCTTACCAATTCTAATAAAACAATGATGAATGAATATTACTGGTTAAACAATGAGAAACTAGTTACACGAAGACATCGTGGCCCAATAGCTATCGTATCTAAATTTAGAAGGTTCGAGCTTTAATTTGTATCGTTTTTCCTTTTTCAGTTTTGTTAGTTAATAACACTTACAGCTGACGATGAAGAAACACCTAGTATTAAACCTAAAAACGCTTCAAAATTGTCTTTGTTTTAAATCGCTAATATATTAGGTCTTTACCTATGAAATTGCCGTTTTGTATGAAAAAATTTAAACGATGTTTTTTTTTATTTGTATTAATCGAAGTAATAACCATGCAATCAATGCATCTTTGCCAGCGCAGTGGCAGTTTATTGGTGCCCTTCTTAAAGAAATCAGCTGGACGGGAGGCAACAAATTCTTCAAAGGCATTTTGTACTGCCTCTCGGGTATTGAATTTTTTTCGCGCCAAGGAGTTATCCGAATTCTGGAAAAAGTAGTAGTCTGTAGGCGCAAGGTCTGGTAAGTAGAGCGGATGACGGAGAACTTCCAACCCCAGTTCTTGCAACTTGGAGACCGTCTATTGTGCAGTATGAGGTCGCACGTTGTCGTGCAGGAGCAGCGGAGACGAGCGATTGACCAATGCTGGTTGGAGATGTGCCAGCTTCTCCATCATTGTGTTCAGTTCTTCACAGTACACATCTGCAGTAATGCTCACCTCGTTTGTTAAGAAGCTGTGATGAATCACACCGGCGCTAGACCACCAAACAGGGACCATCACTTTTCTAGGGGTAAGTTTTCGTTTAGGGCATTGTTTAGGTGCTGAACCAGGATCCAACCAACTTGCTGAGCGCTTGCGGTTATCAAACAGAATCCATTTTTCATCGCAGGTAACAATGCGGTTCAAAATTCCTTCATTTGTGTGTCTGTTGAGCAGTGCAAGGCACGTCTCGACGCGTACTTCGCGCTGGCCATCATTGAGTTCGTGGAGCACCCATTTGTCAACCTTTTTTACCTTGCCAATTTGACGCAAATGGACCAATATTGTTTTGACGCTAACGTCGAAAGCTGCTGCTAATTCAGCCGTAGATTGTGTATCATCAGCTTCCACAATCGCCTTTAATTTGTCATTGTCGACCAAAGTCTTCGGACGACCGCGAGGTTCATTTTTCAGGTCGAAATTCCCAGAACGGAAGCGAGCAAACCAATAACAGGTGGTGCGTTGGTTTGTAGTGTTAGCTCCGTAAACGTCGTTGATGTTGCGTGCCGCTTGTACCGCGTTACTGCCACGACGGTACTCATATTCCATAATTATTCGAATTTTTAACGTATCCATGATGACAAAAAAGATTTAAATGCGAAGAAAATGTAACACTAATCAATAAAAAAATGACTCTTTTTGGAAAAAGAATTCCATGTTTTTAAAATAAAATTAATTTGAAATTGGAATTCTTAGCCTAGAAAAATTATTTTGATTTGAAATGGCCAGTACTGCAGAACGGCAATTTCATAGGTAAAGACCTATTATCATGGGCGCCATATATAGAGTTAATGGCATTTAAAGAGTGAACGGAGGCAGCCTGTGTTTTCCCTCGGAAATAAGTTTTTACCTAGCCGCTAGTTATTTTTACGCCACGCATGATAAAAATTCCTTGTTTGACATGAAATGCAATGTGAATCTCTGTCTGAGCAAGTAGGTACCTACGTAGCAGTATTTATAGTCAGTTCCCCATCATCCTCCAAGTGTTATAAAATACCACTTATGTATTTTTTTTATATGACGTATGAGTTTCCCCCTCTTTTTTTGTCTTACCGCTAAACATCTGGCAAGCCCTCAAACGATGCTACCAAATTATAACCTGTATTATACTTTGTACACTCTTCCGGAACATCACTTCTTAGAACACCTATCTGGTACTTGGGTTTATCAGCAAGGCAGCTGGCGCGCGTGATAGCCCACTGCGTCCTCCACAGTACGCCTTCGCATTGGGTACCGTTGTCAATGCATACAGTGAGGCGATTCCCGCCGTACTCGCCGGCTAGCCGTGCGATCAGCTCGTCTTCGGAAAGTACGGCACTCACCAGAATTAATAGATACGTTAATTTTCTAAACATCACTATGGCCCTCATTGATAGAAGACAGTTTTTAAAATTCGTTTGTCACTAAACGTCATGATTTATTATTTCACTATTTTATCTTTCAAATAAAATCTATGTAGGTGACTAAAGAGGTAGGTATTTAAACATAATATCCTTTTTTTTGTGAATCAAATGGGCCAATAATGGTTTAGTAATCGAGGTACATACATACCTATTCTGTGTTTTAATGATTTTATTTATTTTAGGTAACATATCTGAAAACGAGCTTACGTATATAATTCAAAGCCCGAGTAACATAACAGCTGTCTGGTAAGACAAGACGACTGGTTCGCGACCAGTGCCAGTGCGACCTCCATACACCAGGTGTAACAGCCGGCACGCGGCATAGTGGCACGCTACGAGTGTCACGTTCCGGGATAAGCCTGTCTATATCCAGTAATCAAGCGGGTCGGTACCCGATTGGATCGCGACCACCACGAACATGGTGATAAGCCATTCACAACCACTCTCTTTAGATTTATTGCGATTTGGGACCGGTGTGTATCTAGTTGCCATGAGGCTTGCAGGCCGGCATGATAGCACCGAACGGCAACCGCTCGGCGGTCGATTTTTTTTGAGAATAAATTACTTAATCATTCGATTCCCATTTAGGGCTGCCTTTTTATATTGTATAGTTTTAAGTATGAGTACAATCTAATCGCCCGTTAATTAATGACGTGGAGAAAGATAGTAACCCGCTAAGCCTCGAAGTGGGACTCGCGAAAGTAAACTGATAAATAAACATTTGGATATTTTTTTAATGGCGATTGCGCAATTCTTTAATAACGTCCACTTCACAGAGTGTACCGCCGCGCCGCGCCGCGCCGTGTCAACTCGCCAACGTGTTAACAGTTGCATTACTTTCTATGCAACGAGACGCGACGCACTGAAAGGGTAATGTCTACTGCGTCGGTTCAATATGTACTTCGAGTTTAAATGTACTAAAATTGTTACCTTCAAACTATATCAGCTTGAGACTCTCATCCGACTTTCCTTCACGAGACCCCACTATCGTACGACACGTATTATTCACGCTCTTTACAATACCGAGTGACATAGGTTTTGTCTGAAACTGACCTTTCTCTCCTGTATGTAATTTTCTAGAAGGTGTAAATTCGAGAATATAATTGTGCAGCATTAAGTAGTATTAATTACCAGTTTGAAAATCCTCTCGATTGAAGACTGTTATTAAAAATTATACAGAGAATAAAATAGCCATCATTTATTTGATTACAAAACTTTTCGTCAAGAAATAAATTGCTACATAAAATATATTTCAACAAGAAATGCGTCGAGTGTTGGACGAGTCCCTGTGGCCGTGCTGCGACCAACTCATATATACTGTTAGAATACACGTACATACTAACAATACTTAACTATAACTTTTACATTATTCAGTTCAGAATCTAAATTTATATAATATTATGAAATTATACTCACAGGCAACCTAAGCAGAAACGTGCATTTACATAATAGGTATACGCCGGTGAGCCGTGTCTATTATCCATCAAAGCATTCACCACGTTCGTTGTCATTGCACGTTTGACAGCTACCTCTAGCTGTCATTGCACGTTTGACAGCTACCTCTAGATGTCATTGTACGTTTGACAGCTACCTCCAGCTGTTATGCCGGAATGACAGCGATCGCACCGGTGATTATATATATAAAAAATTAGGCGGATCACTTGTGTTCTTTGGTGGATAATTATTTGCTTGCGATCTGTTATAATTAATGTGGGAAGTCGTTAGTAATTGCGTTGACAAAAATAAGCACCGCCGATTGATATTTCTCCGTATCATTGACGAAACAAAATATGATATATAACACCTACATATATATTTATCCCGTTTTGAATGAATACATTTTTTTAGGTTATGTTTAAGCTGTACTAATGAAATAAACTATGATACATGCATGTCCGCGATAACCCGACAATTAAACCGACGCGCAACGTCAATCAACAGTCAATTTAACAAGCAATTGCGTTGCAAACTGTTCTGCGGCATTCCATATTCATGAGAGCTATCTTGTTGTATAGTGAACTGTTTGGTTCTTGATCGCTTTTGATAATCAGTGTTAGTTATTTGTGGGAAAATCTGACCTTGGCTTACTTAGCAAGACTACCGTTGAATGTGTTTTTTAAACTGTTATCAAATATATAATACAATTAAATCTCATTGGTAAGAGTGTTTTGATGCGTTTTGCCAATGTCCTCCTTAAACCGATCTGTGACTCGGTGCTCAGCGCTCAGAGCTCGGGGTCGCAGAGGGCAGGCGAGCTCCCACAGCAACCACTTCCACACAGCAAGTATACACTCTAAAGGTACTAAATAAAATCATTACTTTAATATTCCTACTACAAACTTTTATTCAACACTATGTATTCATTATGTTATGCGTTGAAAATGCAGTTCTCTTAGTTGATTAATTACACACCATAACAACATCTGTTTAAACTAAGATGTTTTTTTTTGCATAAGAAATTTATACAAGCTTATTGTATTGTTAAGTGTTACGTGTTATACAGCAAGCGTCTCTACGCACATTTACAGAATACAATGGAAATCATTAGTTTTTGAATATCTTACATTTATTAGAAATAAGTGTTTATATATAAGGTGTCAATTGTTCAAAGTAGCTGCCATTCTGTAGATTTTTCAGTTTTGAGTTTGCCTTTGATCGGAAGACGATCTTCTAGTCATATCATTTTTTCATGTAGTGCATCAATGTGTTGAAGTTATATTGGCGCGATATAGATTTAATGTTTGTTTCTACTGTAATTATTCAGTGTTACTCCATATCGAGTGTGTATTTACGAAATCACAATAAACAGCAGTGACAAATCTGTTTGAATAAATAAATATTCGTGCGTAATGAATGTCTGTAGTAGTGAGTGTGTCATATGACGTGTTCGAGTTGTTGTAATATAATACAGTGTGTAGTGGTTAGTGATAGAGGTTGTGGGCGGGGTGTAGGTGTAGGGGCTAGGTGTAGTCGTTGAAGTCGTCGATGGCGACGCGCTGGGCGAGGTCGGGCGCGGCGGCGTAGGGCGCGGGCGCACGGGCCGCCGCCGCGAGCCGCTCCGCCTCGACGCGCACGCGCAGCCGCTTGATGAGCCGCAAGCGCTCGAGCCAGTTGGAGGCGTAGGGCGCGCCGCCGCCCTGCTGGTTGGGCGCGCCGAGCGACGCGGATATCTGCGCCGCGAGCGCACAGTGCAGCGCCATCTGCCGCGCCAGCAGCGCCACGTTGTGGTCCGACACGCACACGCAGTACGCGTCGAGGTGCGCGAGGAACTTGCTGCGGATGCGCTCGTCCTTGGTCTTCATGAAGACGCGGTTCATGCCGTTCTCGTCCGGCTCCACCAGCACTATGCACGAGTTGAACTGCCCCTGCGTAGGAACCGGCTCGCATTATTCTCCTACGTGTACGTGGGAGCCCTAGGAGCTTCGGCCGGACAGGTGCTTGTTACGTACCTTGATGGTAAGTATGTTGAAGTCCTCGCCGGAGTCGTTGTACACGATGGAGACGAAGTCGTTGCCGACGTACTTGCGCTTCTCGTTGCAGGTGGGGTCCTTGGCGCTCGAAGGCATCGCTGTGGCCACATGGAACAGTACCTGACGACACACACACACACGCACAATAGGCAACACTACATGGCGGCTCTTCGACACACTTACGTTCCATGCTTCAACAGCTCATATTTAATAACACTTTGATTGTATTTATTAGAGATATTCCTAAATATATTTTTTTCTAAACAGATAACTATATTGGAAATATAATTAATTTACGAATAAAAGTAAGTATAATAAAAATTGTACTATTCATGAAAGTCTAAAATCTACTAAAAGTAGTCTCTAAGAAGCTAAAAATAGATTAAAATCAATAATTTATCCGAAATCTCTTTACTACATCTGCGTGCAATAAATGTATGAACAGTAGTATCATCTACCTACAACATACAATTTTTGAATGTAAATAAATAAATGTGTAAATGAATGTCTTAAACTAATATAATAATAATAAAGATGATTCAATGTTCTCAAACAGCCGTTTCGGAAGGCACTGACTATCCTTTAAAGAAGAATCGGCACGAAACTCTAAAATTGCTGTTTTAAACCAATAAATTAAGGTCACTCTAGAAATTTCGACCCCTCATTTTTATTGGATTCTAGCTGTGTCCGCGACTCTGCTCGCGTGAACTACTAGAAGGCCTATTTTTTTGCGCAAAACCCTAATTATTTTTCTAAAATAAAAGTAGCATAAGTTATTCCTATTAACATCAGCTATCTGTCAGTGAAAGTCCCGCTAAAATCAGTCCGACCGTTTCGGCGATTACCCGGAACAAATAGACACAACAGGCATACAGATAAAAAATTTAAAGGTTGGTTTTTTGTTATCTAGTTATCGTGTGTACTTTCGTATGCATTTAGTAAAAAGCAGTTAGTATGACATTACAAACAGAACCTTCAATGTATAGATATAAACGAGCCATATTCCGACGGAAGGCAGTTATATTTTAGGCAACTAAGCGAATACTACAAGAAATAACAAAAGGAAGAGGACTACAATCACATAGTGTTAACGGCAGAGGCTGTATGTAGGTACGAGCAACGACTGGTGTATGGACGTGTTTCTCTGTAGTAGGATTGCGACTGAGAACATTTGAGTAGTGAGTTTTTTTCACCTTTGTCTTATTAAGTAGAAATAAATTATTTTCGTGAAAACAAACGGCAAGAATTCTCGTAAGGCGGACTCGAGCCGGAAGACGCAACGTGAGCAGACCCTACACAATGTGGACCAACGACCTGGTAAAATTTGTGTGAACTTTCATATTACCTGTTACAAGTAGGCGATTGGTAAAGTACCCGAGCAAAATGACCAGATGAAAATAGGAGAGGAATTAGGTTTATTATATTATCTCTTGGGGAGTTCATTTTAAAGATATATCCTGAAATAGAAAAATACTCCGAAAAGATTATATTGCAAAGAGGTTGTACAAACGAATAATCGTCTCGACAAGGAATCCTTCTGTGAACAATATATCCTCTGTCAAAAAAGTACCGGGAATAGATCAATAATACACAAAATGTTAGTTATTCATCCAAATTTATTTGATCGCCTTCAAAGTATGCTTCTTCAGGAACGATACACTTACGCCAACGAATAATCCAATCATCAAAACATTTTTTAAACGCCTTTTCCGGATTGAGTTTAATTCTCGTCGCGAATTCTCTTTTGTCTTCTACTGAATGAAGAAAACGGATGCCACGAACAGGTAATTGGATTTTAAGAAAAAGAAAGAAGTCGGCTGGAGCCATATCTGGTGAATAAGGTGGTTGTTCGATGGTATTTGATGAGTTTTTGGTCAAAAATTAGTTCACAATGATGGCCTTCTGCGAAGGCGCATTTCTTTCTACATATCTGGCCTTTTCTGTCGAATTTGCTCCCTTAAACGCCGCATAACGCTCAAATAATACACTTAATTTACCGTTTGACCTTCCGGTAAGAATTCGGAGTGCACAACACCGCGATAGTCAAAGAAAACAGTCAATATGACTTTGACTTTTGATCGACTTTGGCGTGGAGTTTAAATATTTTGATGCGTAAATTTCATCCTCCTTACATGTGCAATGGTTGGTTACAGGTTAAATAATTAAAAATATTATTATCGAAACCATTACCCTAACTGGACCAGCAGCTATCCACTAATCCTGATGATCTCTACACAGACCTACATTTTCAATGTAAGCATCTGCAATATGAGGGGAACATTTCTTATGCTAATTAGAGTTAATAAATCTCAAGGATAAATGTGTTGTCTGTGAGAAAAAAATAAATTTTTTTGTTCTCTCTTGAATAGGTAATGCTAAAATATACCAACACTAATTGGAACAAAAAACGTCGTGTATTCTGAAATTGTATATTAATTAAATTATAAAAAGGTATATCTTTATGTACAAAAACTATAGTATACACCGAAGCAGTTTTCGATAAAATTTTGCACATAGATAAACCATGACCCCCAAATTAGAACATAGGATACTTTTATCCTAGCAATTGGTTCCCGTGAGGGAACCTGAAGTTTCATGAAACTTCTATAGTTTTTGTACGCCACTCGTCATCAGGAAGTATGTTAGTTTTTGGAAGCCTTCTTCTAACGAGTAAAATAGAAAAGTAAATTGGACAACTTATTTACATCGCGTTATGTAAAATTAAATTTCTAAGGGTGTCTTAAAAGATATACGAAAGTTAGTTGATATGAAAAAATAAGTATTCCATGTGAAATAGATCTTTAAAGGTATTTTTACTTTATAGTATAATCTAAACGTATAAGAAAAAGTTCTTTAAAATGTTTTTTTAGCCGTGCGAAGCCGGGGCGAACCGCTAGTACTTAACATATTGTTACGGTTTGACCAAAAAGAAAATAGAAAAAAATCGCCTTTCTCGAAATTCCAAGGAGCGTCCGGAAAGATCGTGTATTTATCATAGTGTAGTCGTGTGTCGTATAGGTCATAGGTTCAACGACACACACATAGAAAGTGTTATTGCTAAAACTGTCAACAAACAATGGGCTATAAATTAAACGCTCCCTTCGTTTTAAAAGCGATGACGTAAGTTTTTCACAACATGTGAAGAGTTCAGGGACCTTCCAGAGATTTCGGGATCGAATCATTTATAATAGATATATAAGGGAGCAGAGTTGCGAAACGCGCAGGTATAAATTCGAAAGCGAAGCGACAACAAGAAGCGAAATAAGAGAGAAACAAACAGTGTTATTCTGCAAGTACCTACACAGGGTTATTCTGTGACAATATTCGGTGGACGATTTATGCGTTTTTTATTTTTTGTGTTTTCTATGTACGAATAAATAACTTTTGAGTGTCACTACGGCATCTTATTACCCACGGACGTCTGTACCACATTTACGCATGTATTGTATGTACCACGGACAATATATTATGGTTGAAGATATTTTTATTTCTCTAAGAATATACAATTCGCTTTACAGAGAAACTAACAGCTAAAATTCACCCTAATCAGTGTAGATACATTACATAAGTAGGTATAGCCTGACCGCCGCAAACGTTACACATGAGATTATTTTACCAAGATGGTTGCAACACTAGAAGCAACACGTGCGCGTTGCCGACTCTTTGAAAACCTATGAACTCCCTTTCTGAAGAACCCCATACTGTAGTCCCCTGGGATAACCTCAGCAGAAGGCTCATTCCACATCCGGAGCGTTCGCGGAAGGGAATTCCTCTGACACCGGGCTGTCCGCGAACATTTACATTTTGTTTTGAGTTAGTTCCAATTGTCTTAACGTTACTTTGCGTAATTTTATTAGTTTAAACACAGACTTAGCATAAGATAAGAATATTAACCATGCGGTTTTTTATTTACCTGCATGACGTCATCATTCCACACGTATGTATAGCGGCCGTCTTGTCCTCCCTTCTCTAAATTGAGGAACAAGTTGGGCAGCTGGTCCTCGCCCGTACCCTCCAGCGATACCAGAGTGCCCAACTGCGTCAGGAACTCGGAGTATCTGAGGAACAGTCATAAGCTCCAGTTTAAGTAACCGTTAGTTGCAGTTAGTTAACCGTAAAGTGACAGTTACAGTCTTTAAAACATAGCTTGATTACAATGATAGTTATCAGCAAAAATGAAAACTTAACTTTGTAGTAACGTCTAACAGGTGATTTATATTTGCACTCGAAAAAACATTAATATCATAATTATCATAACTTTTTTTTAATACAGTGCTTTCCATATAATTCAATTAGGTTTAAAACTAAAATAATTCTTTGTCATTATATAGCCATAAAATATAAATCTAATTTTATTATCTACGACGGTCTTAAAAAGTTATATCATGTTCCAAAAATGTTAGAGATAGGAAGGATATATGACACCAATAAAAGTGATCAAATAAAAAAGAAGTTAATTTGTTAGTGTTCATGAAATAAGTACCTATTCCTTTTACAAGAGAAAAGCCATGAATACCTTTTTATTTTGGATATACTCTTGGTATTGGAAGAGCTATTGTAAGTAGAATCAGCAAAGAAAAATATGGAGATGCATCAACTGAGGAGCGGGAGCTATTTACCCCAATTAAAAAAAAAGAAGAAAAGTCGCGCTTTTACTGATATAGACGATTTATCTATACAACGGAAGCCTAATCCTTGTCAACCATACGAAAACACATTGGATACTCTTATGATAAATAAATAAAAGAAAAATCCTTTTGGAACGAACAGACAGCTTATGCGTGTAATTTTTAACGTTATTACATATATGGGTTAGTTCTAAAATATAGTATATAATTAATACAACGTAATGCGCCATTCTGTCAACTGTTAACTCACATATAAAATATATAATATACCAATTACGTGCGTCGATTTTTTACGAAAAGTGAAAGATATAGATAATTGGGATAAAGTGGTTTTCAAATATGCAACGAATTTACCTGAAACATTAATTGGCCATTTGGACCAATGTCGCTGACTACCTACATAACTTTTAAACAAAATAATCTTTATTTCAATTTATTTATCGTGTAAGGTGACGCAGCCAATGTAAATGTTGTTAAACAATGCATGTGAGTGAACATGTATCCCCAAATGATGATAAATCATAACAGAGGATTGGGACGCGATATGCGACTGGGAATTAATCATTTCATTCAAGATTGTTCCAGGTATCCTGGACACGTCAAGTTGTATGGTACGGTGCGGTGCGTCCAGCGCGAATCGCATCGACACTCTGTCCCTATCGCTATCCCTTACCAGCACGTTGTGCTTTAACGAGCGCAACACAATAAACAAACCCAGTAGAGAACTAACAATTGGGTTAATAATATCAACTTGATTTACTTGTATTGTAATGGAATTACCTCACGCTGCCGTATTCATTCTTCAATATGAACACCTCATTGTCCTGTTGTCCCGGACCTACGTATAGTACTCCGATCTATGAACAATAATACAGGGTTCAGGGTTATCACGTGCGGTGGATGGGATGTGTGTGTGTGTGTATGTACAGTACAGTACGGTACCTTGTACGTCTCCAGGGGCGGCACGAGGTCGAGGTTCTTGATGGTCCGCTCGTGCTTCAGCCCGGAGACTCGCAGCGGCCGCTCCGCCAACGGGTTCAGGATCGTCGGGTTCTCGCCTGCAACAAACAAACACCACATCTAACAATAACACTCATTAAATGGTCAATACTATTATTATAAAGAAGTCAAGTAAACTCTGAAGGCTACAGCTCCATAATCCCAGAGTGCTTGCTATGGTCTATTTTTACATTTATTAAATATGATATGGATAGTGAAGACGAACGAACCCGCAGGCGGTTGCTATATAAAGTGGTGATCGTATAATTAGAAACACTACCAACGGTCCTTTACATTATGTAAGATACTTCCGTGTGTTTAGGGTCATTGTCATGCTGAAAGATCCAGGTTACAGGCAAATGATCGTCCAGTACGGAATCATTGTATGCTCTAAGATATTTTTGTATTGCCATTGATCCATTGTACCTTCAATCTTCCGAACGGGTCCAACTCCACATCCGGATAAACATGCCCAAACTTTAATGTTACCGCCACCGTGCTTGACTATACTCCTTGTGTATTTATAATTAAAAGCATTGTTTACAGTACGTCTAACATAGCGCTCTCCATCGGAATTTACCATATTTATTTTTGTTTCATCTGAAAATAACACTTTTTTCCATTCTCGTACAGTCCAATGAACATATTTTTTAAAAATCGCTTCTCTCGGTGTTGCTTGGTAAGAAGCGGTACCTTTAGAGAGATTCTTCCAAACAATTTAGCTTCCACTAATTTTCGGCGTATCAGTCTTGACGAGATGTTTCTCGGGTTATCAGGCGAAAAAACATCATTTTAATCGGGTTGGAGCCTTTACTTGGGTCTTTTTTAGCAGCAACACGAACGATTAGCTTATCTTCTCTGAGAGAGTTCCATGTGTTTTATAATGATCAATTGCATTAAAAACTTTCTTAACAGAACAATTTAAATGCTCAGCTATTCTTTTGTACGTCCACTTATGATCTATATGTAAATTAACAATTATTTGCCTAGTTGGCGCGTCACAACTTTTATTTTTCCCATTTTGAACAAAATAAAATTCAGATTAAATTTTGATTTGCCGCCAAAATAATAGAAAAAGCCAAGAAAGAAATGTTATTCTACAATTTAAAAAAAAGAACGAGCTATGGATGCTTTTTTAAAATGTTTCTAATTAGGCGTCCAAGCGGCCAGTAACAGAAAATAAACTCCTACATGTGTAAGACTCATTTTGTAATTAAAAGTAAGATATATTTTATGCATTTAATGAGTTTTTTATTTGAGTGGCTATATTATTGTATGATTATTAATTATTTAATGTGCATATTTTTTACGAACATTTGTACGTTGAAGTTATACTTTCTTTATTCATAAGAAGTGCTTCTAATTATATGACCATCACTGTATACTTATAATCAAACCATAGACAGGTAAAACTTACCTTACTTACTTACAATAGGCATACAAAAAAGGTGTGTGTGCGATTCACACACGATAGAAGTGAAACTTCATTTTAAAAGACACTTTCTATTTTATTTAAACAGTGTGCAATATACATACACACCGACATTTACTCTCTCGCTCTGGCTCACACAAAGAGGAGAGATCGATAATGTGCGTTAAACGTTTAACGCGTTGGAAGTCACATAAGAAGTTTCACTTCAAAAACTTTCCCTCGAGGATTTTAAATTATACTCAAATATATCAATTATTTACCACTATTTATGTGGCTTATGACAAATGGCGTTATGGTAGTGTTTAAAGCAGAGACGAATATTATAAAGTATCGCATCGTCCTATTACGAGATGGCGCTTAAAACAAGAGTGAATAGTAGTTTGAATTTTTAGTGATGTTTGAGGAAACAGCGATCCATATTAATATCAGCAGAGACTAGAGTATCAGAGAATAGTGAATATAAATGAATATAAAAAACATTTTCACTAGTCTCGGAAGTAAGCTTCGTTTATACGGAAGCGTATACTGCGTACAACAAATGGCAGATGACGCAATTATACGTATGTAGCGACGCTACGTGGGCAGTGAGCTCATGCTATGATATCTTCGAACAAAGTTTTTTATTATTATTTAATGTCATCTGTCAATTATAGGTGATGTATCTACGACAGATTTTCACTACTTTATTACCAGCAGTAAAAAGTGTTCATAACATAATCATTACGAACCACGAACCTATTATTTACTACTTTATTAATAGAACTTTATTTCTTGACTTTATTACTACTAGTATTAACAACAAATAACAAAAAAAGTTAAAAGATAGCAACTACGAAGTTCTATTAGACTTAAAAGTATATTTATTCCACTGTTATCAGATCAGGACATTTCCTCCAAAATATAAGATTATTTTAAAGGAGCTTTCGAGATTTTTTCATGGAAAATCTTCAATTAAAAAAAGAGATTAATTATGAGGTTATAAAATATAACAAAGCAAACCGGGTTTTCAGTATAGCAAAGTGCGTAGTAACATACAATATTGTAAAATAATATACCATTTTAATGGGTTTATTCCTAAAACTCAAAATTTGGAGAATTTGTAGCTTAGGTTAGGGATTAGCCCTTTTCTTCCATTGGCAACATTCTAAAAATGTCTACCTACCTATTTTGATGCGCATTTGAACAGTGCTTTGCGGTTCCAAAAACTTTACAGAAAATGTTTTTCATATTGGCGTCGAGTTGGGTTATCTTCTATCTAAACTTAAGAACTATTATTAGTGTTAGGTTAGAATTTGAAAGTATGTACGCTACATATTTATATAATATAAATATTACATGGAATGAAATTGTTTTAATTAATAAATGATACATATATAAAAATAAATAGTATATATATAACCTACATTTGTATCAGTATACTTATTTCAACTATAACCACTAGATGGAGACACTCAGAATAAAAAAATATTTTTGAGATGCTAATCTATTTCCGTATATTCATATTTATCTATGATCTGAGCCTACTAAATTCCCTTGATACTATTATTATCATGTTGTACATTGGGCAAAGACAAATTTCAAACATTTTGTTTAGTTTGCATTTAGCAGTAAACCCATTGAGACATTTTAACTAAAGTATTATTTAATTGGCTAACCTCGGAATCTATACTTCTATACATATCGTAAAACTCAACGTTTCTCTGTCTGTCTGTTCGTTTATGCTCTTTAGATACGAGAAACACTTATTCGATTTACATGGATTTTCCTTTACTTCATATATAAGTGATAATGATAGATAATGGTGACTCAATTCGGAAAAAAGACTCTTTTCACGCGATTGAACAGTTTACAATGAGTAAAACATAAGAAATAAAGTACTTGACGCGCTTGATGTTCTACAGCGATGCCGAAGCTTAAAGTAGCGCGTATTTTTCAAATGTGTAATTATTTTGAATTTTAGTTGAGTAGGTTTTTATTAATTTATATGTTTTTTGTAGTATGCTCTTGCGGTGCATTCATTTTGTTTTGTTTCGAAAAACCTTTCAAAAAGCTTGTGTATAATATACAAATTATTTAAATCCAAGTAAAACATGATAAAGACACCTAGTCTCTATTGGTACAAGAAGTCGAAGACGTAGAGCTGCAACGTCGCTTCGCGCACGAGCTGACAGCACCGCAATTATTACTAAATATTTTACCACAATTGGAATAGCGCCATCTAACTATTTTTCTAGTACTGGTTAAATGTTATAGACCAATTTATAAACGATTTGAAGCACTTAGCGACATCTCACGTCCTAGAAGGTAATTAATTTTTGTGTTACATTTTTTGTATGGCTATTGGCAGTCTTCTTGTTTGACTAGTCTCTGATGAAACTTTAAATTAAATGAATGGGTAAATTCAAGACTTGGTAGTGTTCGATGTTGGTAATTGTATAGCATGGAAGTGTTGCATTACGTAACTCACCTGGTACGGGTGGTGTGATGGGGTATGTGCTCATGTTGTGGTAGAGCTGCAGGAATACGAAGGAGGGCGTCACCCCGCCCCCGCTCCCGCCCACCGTGTTGCTCGCTCCGCCCCCGCCCCCAGCAGCCGCGGGGCTCGGAGCCGCCGTGCTGCTGCTCGCGCCCTGCGACGCGTTTGCCCTGGGATTCAATGCCATCAGTTCGATAGTGCACTAGTCTCACGACAAGGATCTGAGATTCGATGCGTGACTGAAGCTAAGCAATTTTTAGAATATTTTTGACGTGAATACATCTTTAATGCATGATGTACGAGGAGGGATCAAAAAGTAGTGAGAATGAGATAGAATATAATGACTACTGATAACTTAATAATTTATTTTTCTACATATAATCCGAGTCTCTCTACACACGGAGTCCAGCGCTTCTCCAAGTCTTCAATCCCTTTCACAAAAAAAGTTTTGTCTTGGTCCTGCAAAAAGCTCTCCACGGCATCCATCACCTCGTTATCGTCTTTGTACCCGTTTACCTTAAGTATTTTTTCTTCAATTTGGGGGAAACAGATAAAAATCGCTCAACCAATTCGAAGCCAGCTTGCTGAATGGCAGCCATCGCAACTGCCGACCTGTGCGCGGGTGCGTTGTCGTGATGAAACAGCACGCCCCTTCGAAGTTTCCCTCTCCTTTTCTCTTTGATGGCATTCCTCAACTTGGGAATTAAAGCTACATAATATTGGCCAGTAATAGTGGTTCCACGCTCCAGATAATCAATCAACAATATCCCTTCCGAGTCCCAAAATATTGAGGCCATAACCTTGCCAGCCGATGCCAGGACACAAAACTTCTTCGGGGTCGGTGATGATGGCCGATTCCATTGCGAAGTTTGCTGTTTTGTCTCGGAATCAAAATGATGGACCCATGTTTCGTCCATTGTTACGAAACGAGACAAAAAGTTTTCAGAATCTTCTTGAAACTTGTCCAACAATATCTTCGAAATGTCAAGTCCATTTTGTTTCTGACTGTCGGTTAACATTCTCGGCACCCATCTTGCGGAGACTTTTCTCATATTCAAAGATTGTTTCAATATGGATTGAATACTTCCACAGGAAATGCCCGTTTCTTGAATTAAGTATCGGATGGTAACTCTTCGATCGCTCAATACAATTTTCTCGACTTTCGCAACATTTTCTTGGGTGACTGACGTCGATGGACGGCCGCAACGATGTTCGTCTTCCGTGCTCGTTCTCTCTACTCGAAATTGAGAAGCCCACCTTGCGACAGTGGAATACGGCGGAGCAGACTCTCCTAATGTTGCCTCCAAATCGCAATGAATCTCTTGCGTCGTTAACTTTTTTAAACAGAGGTATTTAATAACGGCTCGCTCTTCGTTTTTCTCCATTTTCGAGAACACGTTCCGACACGAAGCAAACAAATGACTACATTCAGAAAAAAACAAAAGAGAATTAAAGAGTTTTTTTTTATTAATATTACAAATATGTATTTGAGCTATGTCTGCCAGCATTAATTTTTTCTCTTACCAAGGAGTATGTCGTTTTCACAACTTTTTGAGCCCGCCTAGTATAAATATAAGCAGCTACATATAAATATCACGTACATCCTAAATATAATTACAACATTCCATAGTCAAAGGATCAAAGAATCATGTAGAGTCGCACGCGAGGGAGGGTGACGAGCTGTCAATTTGAAGTTGTTTTTACCGCGGCAAAGAAGCTACAATGCTCGTCTTAGTTTCAATCGACAGTTCTTGTTAAGGTTTATCGATTGAGCGTACAATAGGTTACTGTGGAATAGTTATAATTAATGGATATGGCGTTAAAGTAAAATTAAAAAATCTTAATACAATGTCGGCCTATACTCGTCAAAAAACTAAATTAACATATAAAAACCGTATACGATATAAAAATACTTTTAACAGCAATCCAATGACATCCTTAAAAAGTCAAATGAGAGAGTATAGTAATACCGGGAAGCGGATATGTATTCACCATGTAAAAGACATGGCGGAAAATTTAGCAGAATTAATTGGCTTCGGTGGAACAATCGCAACTAAACTCTATCGGGTTCTAACACGACGAAATTTAAAAGATGTTTAATGGCTATAAAAGTGTACGTACCGTTGTCTCCTGGTTGGGCTCATCACAGAAATAGTATTGGATCGCTTAGAGCGGGACAGCGGCGGCAGGTCGTCTCGCTCGCGTGCCGCGGCCCCTCCCCCTGGGCCGGGGGCGGGGCCGGCGCGCGGCGCGAACGGAGGTTTGTGCTTACCCTCTATGACTGCGCCCTCGCTCGCCGTCTGAACACACCGGCATTCATATATCTCATTACTGGGTAAATCTGATTATAGGATAACAACCTGGCCAGTCCTAGACATACTGCGTATTTAAAAGCCAATGAAATTATTACATTATTTTTAGCAGATGGCAATATTCGATAATATTTTTCTCATGTGAAAGACCTTTCACAATTTCTTCGTTTGCCACAATTTATTACAAGTTTTATAAAATAACGAGTGGGCAGAAAGGTGAGGGGTAATGAAAGACAAAACTAATTAAGAGACAATATCGAGACATTTGTATTCGTCGGGAACAGCACAATCATTAGTCGAACATTATTGTGTATTAATTATTACCTTTTGCAGTTGGTGGTGCGTGCTGACGTGCGCGTGCGCCGCGTGCCCGGACTCCAAGCCGGGTACGGGGGCGGGGGCGGGGGCGGGGCCGGGCCCGGGGGCGGGGTCAGCAGTCGCAGTTGCGCCTGCGCACCATATCGGCTCGCGTGTTACCGCTGCTTACGTGCACCGTGAGTTAGTAGTGTCAGAGCAATAATACAAATGTTTAGTATTGTTATTTCTGTGTGTTATTTGTTCTCGTTGAATATTTGCCAATAACTACAACAGATTCCTTCAATATATTTAAGTAGTACAGGTGAGGGCGCTGCAACTCTTGTTCATATTATTAATTTAATACCTATGTAAGAATATTCTATATCTAATTTGAATTGTCCTTACAAGGAGTCTTACTTTATTACAAGTACAAGTATAAAATCAATTATATTTGAATCAATAATCTTTTTTATATAAAACTGTCTGTGCCAGCGGTTCTGCTCGCGTGGACATGTAATTTTTTATTGAACGGAGATATCGTAATGTTTTTATAAGGGCCAAGAATATAACGTGTAATACAAAAAAAATAATTGATCATAATCTATCGAGTAGTTTTTGCGTGATGCGCATCACAACGACAAACCATTTTATTTATGTAGAAGAATTATTAAAAAAAGGTAATATTTAGAGGGTCGATGCGTAACGCGAGATACGTAGCGGTGACGCATTACCTGGGTCCGAGTTGTACGTGACGAGGCGCGGGTGTGTCGGGGGGTGCGGCGGGGGGTGCGCGGGCGCGAGGGGCGACGTGCCGCACATCTCCTCGGGGATGGCCTCGCAGGAGACGCGCATGTCGCTCTTCTTGGAGGCCTTCTTGGAAGCGTGCAGCGAGACCGCCGCGCTCCTGCACACACCGAACGCAACGCGACTACAGAGACAACCGGACACGTCCGCCCTCAACACTATCACTGGTACGAATGTTATTACGTGTCACGTCAACTACAACTACCGCGGATTTATAATACGTCGATAGTCGTCGCTGTCTTGCCGGCCTGCTTAAATATATCTTCACTTTAAGTTTGTAGGACTTCCTATTGTAGGAAGGAGGGAAAACACTGGCCGGGAGACAGTTCCACAGCCTCACAGTACGGCAAAGAAACGACGTAGCGAATTTCTTTGTTCGAGCCGAGATGGAGGTTACTGTAAAGCTGTGGCTCCGGAGACCAGCGCGCGTGGTTCTATTATGAAAGGGAAAAAAAGAAAAAGGTTTAACAGCTCTTCAGAACACTCGCCATGATACAGACGGTAGAACACGCTCAGCGAGGCAATGTCCCTGCGCAGTTGAAGCGGCTCGATGAACTTAGTAACGTCTGTATCATTTACAATGCGGACAGCGGAGCGGATATAGCGGAGATGACACTCCTGATATACTCCCTGGAGTAAAGGTCGCTGCGAATAGGTCCATACTAGGATACTGACGCTGTCACGCTTAGCTAGCGAGATGTTCTGAAGAGTGGGGGGAGGAGAAAACGGGGACTTTTTGGTAAATAACGCGCACACCTGAGATTTCTTGGCATTGAACTCAACCAGGTTACTTGGTCCCCATGTAGATATGCGGTGCAAGGATTGATTTAGTTCAACGACAAGCTCCTCCCGTCTCTTTTCTGTTTTAAATTTATTAATTTTGGGTTTTCGACCCTATATTATGTAATATTAGTGGCATTTAGCGTGATATCGTCTAGTTATTGAGCGTACCTAAAGCGGATTATAAATAGAAAACGGGAAGCAGGCATTTTGAGTGGCCACGAAAACTGCCTTATAGAGGTTTTAGTAGCAAAGGAGCCACCATTTTGTTTAAACTCATTTTAGTGATTAGACAAGACTACTAAGGATGGCTTGAAGGACTTGTGACCACTGGATACAAACAAAAGGACTGGTTCGGGGGTTTTTTCTAAAACACATTCATTTTGTATTAGTGCTAATGCGTGCACAAAGTGCTAAGCAAAAAAAAAAAAAAAACTTGACTGAGAAATTAAACATAACATTTGTATTACTTATCAGTGTCTATTTGCTTATTGGTAATGAATTCAGGCTCTTTAAACATGTCGGCATTATGCATTATGCAGACATTGTTCAGCATGTTTTACCTTCTGATATACTACTCTGTCTGAAAAGTACCGGAAAAGGTCAATAACACACAAAATGTTAGTTATTCATACGTATTTATTTGATCGCCTTCAAAGTATGCTCCTTCAGAAACGATACACTTACGCCAACGAATAATCCAATCATCAAAACATTTTATAAACGCTTTTTCCGAAATTGAGTTTATTTCTCGTCGCGAATTCTCCTTTACGTCTTCTGCTGAAAGAAAACGGGTGCCACGAAGTGGTAATTTGAGTTTAGGAAACAGAAAGAAGTTGGTTGGAGACACATCTGGTGAGTAAGGTAACTAGTTGCTCGATGGTATTTTTAGAGTTTTTGGTCAAAAATTCGTTCACAAATGACCTTGTGGCAAAGGCGCATTATCGTGGTGCAAAATCCAAGAATTTTCTTTCCAAAAATCTGGTGTTTTTCGTCGAATTTGGTTTCTGAAACGCCGCATAACAATATGACAGTGACTTCCGATCGACTTTCGCGTGGTCGTTTCGGTTTCGGTTCAGTTGCGCGGCTCCACTCCGGAGCTCGTTGACTAGTTCGTATGTCAAACTCGTAAACCCACGTCTCGTCACCAGTAACAATGGGTTACATGAATGTTGGGTCGGAATTGACTCCCATGTCCATGTTGGCATGTCCTCAGCGACTCTTATACGATTGATTTTTTGGAGAAAATTCAGGTCTTTTGGGACTAGCCGAGCGGCAACATGTTTCATACCCAAGTGATTATTTAAAATGATAAGGATCCACTCGTGAAACAGATAGTTCAGCGGCTATCTCTCTCTAACTTGATAGAGGATTTGCAGTCACTATTTCCTTAAGTTTAGCGATGTTAACTTCAGTTGAAGACGTTGATGGCCTGCCAGGGCGAGGCAAATCTTCCTGCATATCTTGACTGCTTTTGAACGCTTTGTACCGCTCATAACCACGTGTTTTTGATAAAGTCGATTTATCGTAAGCCTACTGTTACATTTTCAGTGTCTCCGAACATGAAATGCCATTGGCGATGGAAAATTTAAGACAAACTTTCTATTCGATGCTTTTGTCGATTATGAAATTTGCAATACACACTAGATATTATTTAGTTAAAAACATCACTGTATTTAAACTCAATGACTCAAACTCCGCGTCAAAATGAAAAACAATTGTGCCAACCCATCGAAAAAAAAAAATGATAATTTGAAACTAAAAATGGTAAAAACTATCTACCTAACGACCTGCGTGGGAGCTCTATACAGCTCCGGCAGATCACTAAACAAGACGCGAGAACAACCCACTATCGCAGAGTCACCGAACGATTGACGAACAAACAGTGACCCTGTAACTCACTCGGCAAGCCAAATGAGCTCTCGTCCCGCACACCACCGTCCCTGCTTACACCCAAACCTACCGGGCGTAAAGAAGGGGAAACCAAAACGGGATGCACGGAAGAGACGCGATTGAATTGTCCTCGGCGTCACTTATGGTGAACTGGGCGCTGGCGGGTAACAAAAACACGATGCCAAATTCACGTTCACTTATATTCTTGATGATACAGGCCAGTATGTACACTATTTTCCCTTATAACACTAGAGTGTCTTCACGCAGGGTTTCTTCAGTCTTGAGGTAATCTTGAGGAGTCTTGAGGTGGATTGACTTCCGTGTATAGCGATCTGAGCGATCTGAGAGCGATCTGACGAGTGTAGGACCCGTCGCTATATTTATATGATTTCTAAAGAAAGTGATGCCGCTATCTAACTCTATTTTTCTCTTTATCTAATTCTATGTACTATCGCGGCTCCTGGAAATTCTTATATACAAACTGTTTTTCTATTTTTACAATAATCTCATAAGATTCTAACAAGTATTAACATTTTCTTATTTAAACATGTGTTGAAACTTGAGACTTAACTTATTTTACATTATTTAGATGTAAACTATCCCGAAATACTCTAAATTTTACAATTTTATAGATTGTTAGATAAGGAAGCCTTATTTATCTTCCTGTCTTTGTCTTACAATTTTACATAACAAGCGTTCGCTTTCTTTATCGTGATTGGTCACCTTGCGTTAGTTGTCAAACATTTCTCAACTACTATTTGTGAGTTTACTATAAATATGGTGACTCAATCTTAATAATTTTATAACATAATATCATCAAACATTAATATTTCTTACATTACGTAACAATTATGAATTAAATTACACATTAAAACAATTGCAAAGTCAAATCCCGAAATGTTTAACCTACACGTAATCAGTATTACGATATTACGAAAACATATTTTACAAATTCAATCATAGCTTATTTAAATATAACAAATACAAACATAGCATGTGAACAATTACCATTATACGAGTCATTATTACTTTTTAACAAGTTGACTAACCTACACTTATACGTATTCTGAATAGTTTTAACTATATATTAATTATATAACAGTTCTAACTATATAATATTGTTAGGTCATGCGATATAGTCATTCTGCGTCGCTAACAGTCTCCCGCCCAGTGCACGCTCCGCCGTGTACTCCAACTTGCGGTCGCGACGCAGCCGGCACGATGACCACCAGTCGTGACACGGGACGCCGCAGCACGCCGCCTCTTGGTGTCCTGACGTCTGCGACTCTCGTTCTGCCGTCCGGGCCCGGGTAGATTGCGACTACTTCGCCTTTCGGCCAGGTATTTCTTGGTAGTGTAGGGTCGGCGATAACAACGATGTCGCCCTGCTCAGGTGGTGATATCTCCCGCCCGTCGATCTTTCTCGTTCGGAGGGTCGGCAGATATTCCCGTAGCCACCTCCTCCAGAAGTGGTCTGCCAGATGTTGTGTTGCCCGCCAATCCGCTTTCCCGGTGAGGGCACGCTCGTCGATACTCCCAACTAGCGTGGACCCGCAAGATCGACCTATAAGAAAATGATTAGGTGTCAGTGCTTCCTCATCCTCAGGGTTGGCACCTATGTGTGTAAGCGGACGCGAATTCACTGTATGCTCCACTTCGGTGAACAGCGTGTGCAACACTTCCTCTGGAGGGCTTTTCTCGTTTAATATCGCGGCGAGGGCGGTTTTCACCGTTCTTATCATTCGTTCCCACGCGCCCCCCATATGTGGCGCTCCAGGTGGGATGAATTTCCACGTAATTCCTTCCAGGCTGGCTGCCTCGGTGAGTTCAGATCTTTTAACTTCGCGGCCTCTTCACGCAGCTCGTGATCCGCACCAACAAAATTAGTCCCGTTGTCGCTATACATTACCCGCGGATTTCCTCGTCGGGCGGACATACGACGTAGCGCCATAATCATTGAGCTAGTACTCAATGATGGTACCAATTCTAAATGTATGGCTCGTGTTGTTAAACACGTGAAGAGAGCTCCCCATCTCTTCTCTTTCCGACGACCGATGGTAACATGCATTGGGCCGAAATAATCGACTGCAGTGCATGTGAATGGATGCGCTCCGTACTGTAGTCGCTCGGCGGGTAAGTCTCCTGTTGGCGGCAGCTGTGGTTTCGCTTTCTTAACACGACACCACTGACATTCGTGTATCACTTTTTTCACTGCACTTCGTAGCGACAAAATCCAGTATACTTGTCGCAGCTCGTTCACGACAGTCGCATGTTGGGCGTGGCAGAAACGTCGGTGGTAGCGATCGATGAGCAGGCGCGCGATCTTGTGCCTTCCATCCAGGACCGCTAGGCTTCTATCCGAGGCGTTTCTTAACTTCCCCGTTCTGCTACGCAGACGTATAATGCCGTGTTCGTCGAGTTGCACGTCGATTTTCCTCAATCTGCTGCCAGTTCGAACCGGTACACTTCTCTGTAAACAAATTAATTCGTCACAGAATGAATCTCGCTGACTTTCACGTATAAGGGCTAGCTCGGCCCGCTTTAAATGTTCCTCACTTAGAGGTAGCCAGTCTCTTTTCACTTCCGGTTTTTGTTTGGGACGAATAATAACTTTCTTATTTTCCCTCTTCTTGTAGGGCTTCCAATCGTTATCTTTTCGCGCAATGTTCACGGCGCGTCCTCGCTTGCATAATTCAATAAATTGAAACACTCTCGCGGTTGTTCGTAATAACCGAATCCAACTTGAAAATTTATCCGGGTTTGGTAATACACTGTCGGTTTTTGTTCGTGTGGTGAAAACTGTTACGGATTTTTTCTCTTCGCCCGTGTTTTCTTCAATTTTCTCGAAACGTTTACACGGCCACTCTGTCTCTGGCCGGCGGAGAAACTCAGCACCGATGAACCATCTTGAATCTGCACTAAAGTCGCTCGGGACTTCCCGGGTCGCGATGTCAGCCGGGTTTTCTCGTGTAGGTACCCATCTCCACTCGTGCGGCTTCGATAGTTCTTCCAATTCGGCGAGTCGGTGAGCTACGAATGGCTTGAATCGTCGCGGATCGGCCTTCATCCACTGCAGTACCGTGCTAGAGTCTGACCAGTAGAACTTTTCACTCGCTTGTAAGTCCAATTCTTCTATAACTGTATTTGCCAGCCTAGCTCCCAATAGTGCAGCTTGAAGTTCCAGTCTCGGGATCGTTACGGGCTTGATAGGCGCTACTCGAGCTTTTCCCGCTATCAAGGCGATGCAGACTTTATCTCCGCAGACGGATCTCCAGTAACACGCCGCGGCGTACGCAGTCTCACTCGCGTCGACGAAGGTGTGCAGTTGTCCCGCTCCCGTAGCCGGTGTTAGGCAACGTGGAATTTTCATGTCTCGTAGCGTGGACAAACTGACAATGTATTCGAGCCACAGATGATGAGCTTCTTCTCCTATGGTGTCATCCCACTTGGTCCCGGTTCTCCATATATCCTGTAACAGTCGTTTCCCTTTTATTAATATAGGCGCGACGAGCCCTAGCGGGTCGAATGTCGACATAACCGCGCTAGTAACTTCGCGCTTCGTAGGCGGCCGGCGATTTTTTACAACGTCGTCCGGCGTGTTTCTCAGCCCGGTGTTGAATGCTAGCACATCTTCCATTACAATCCATCGTAGGCCGAGTGTTTTTTCTTCATTATTGCCGAGTTCAATCTCGGACGGGGATTCTTTTACACTTGCCACCGCATCCAGTACACGCACGTCGTTACTTGCCCATTGCCGCAATTCAAATCCCGCCTTCCTATGTATAGTATCGACGGCCTTCGCGGTTTTAATTGCCTCGCTGCTTGTGTGGAAGCTCTGAAGATAATCATCCATGTAATGATTTCGTACGATGGCCTTGGCTGCTTCGGGATATTCGTTGTTGTGTTCTTCCGCATTCCGATTTTTCACATAGATAGCTGTGGCTGGTGACGACGCAGCTCCGAAGATAACCGATGTCATTCGGTACTCCGTCGGCTTTGATACGCGGTCTTCACCTCGCCACAGGAATCGCAGGCTGTCACGATCTTCAGTGCGTATACGGATCTGCAGGAACATTTCTCGGATGTCAGCAACCACTGCAACCGGCCCCTGCCGGAATCTCAGCAACACTCCGAACAGAGACTGCAGTAGGTCGGGTCCCGGAAGTAGCGCGTCGTTCAGGCTTTTCCCATCACACTTCGATGCAGCGTCGAACACGATTCGAATCTTCTTTTTCTGTGGGTGTACCACGGCGAAGTGCGGCAAATAAAATGTTCTGCCTGGTGTAGTACTGGTTGGTGCCTCTTCTGCGTATCCACAGTCCAGAAGATGTTGGATTTGTTTTTCATATTCCCCCTTTAATGTGGCATCTCGGTCGAGCTTCTTCTCGATACCCTTTAAACGGTGGCGAGCCAGCGCGTAGTTATTCGGGAGTACTTCCTTGTTGCTCTTCCATAGTAGGCCGGACTCGAACCTCCCATCGGGTTGTCGCTTCGTTGTAGCTTCGAGGATCTCTAGTGCTCTGCCATCGGCGTCGTTGCTAGGACGGTGTTGCTTCACTCCAATAGATTCCAACTCGAAGTGATCCTTGATGAGTTTCTCCATGCTTGATTCTTCACTCAGGTGGTTCACGTGATTGACGAACTTGACTGGTGTGGAGTCACTCGTAGAGCAACAACCGTGCAGCACCCATCCCAGGCTTGTCAGTGATGCAACTGGCTGGTTCGGCTTCCCTTTGATGATCTTCCTGGATACTATCAGCTCCCAGTTGTCTTGACCGATGAGTAGAGCTGGCCTCTCCTTACTGTATATTAATTCGTTCATATTTTTGAGATGCGCACATTGTTCAATAATTTCTCTACTTACGTGTTGCGGCGACAACTTGAGATTACTTATGGTCCGGACTCCCTTCAAGGTACGCTTGTCCCGTCGGTGAGCTCCTTTTATCTTGACATCCACCTGTTGTGAATCCCTTCTCTCGATGAGCTTCCCTCCGACGGTCTCCAAAATGAGTAGGTCTTCTTTCCCAGTGACTCCAATCTTCTTAGCCACGTCGTTGTCCAACAATGACACTGTAGACCCCTCGTCTAAGAGCGCGAGTATACGTGTGGAGCCGGCTGGACCATAAATATCTACCGGTATCATTTTGAGGTAGACTTCTTTCCCGTCCGCGGCGGCGTAGATAGCCTTCACAGTCGTGTCTTCTTCCTGTGGTTGCGGCGCGGGCTTCTCTGACGGCGCTTGTGCCTTATTTGAGTGCAATAATACATTGTGTTGTCGGCCACACTTACGGCAAGATGGTCCCTTGCAGCTGTTCTTCGAATGTTGTTGTCGCAAACACTTGAAACATAATCGCTTCTTCTTGACGATCACCCATCTATCTTCGGTGGTCGCTTCTTTAAATTTCTTACACTCTGTGATCCAGTGGTCGCGTTCTTCACAGTTTACACAAAACCTTTTTATGGTTGGTGCAACACTTTCTTGCGTAGTGTGTACACGTCGGCTGTTGAATCGCTTATTTATTCCCGGTGCTTCCACTGGTGCGAGCGTCGACCATAAGTCGGCTTCATTTTCTAAAAACTTCCTTAAATTCACTAACACTGGCTCGTCTCGATGCCCCTTGACATAATCCAACCACCTGCATCTTAGCATAGGTGATAATTTATTTACAATATCGCGGCTTACTTGCGGTGAACAGAGATATTCCGGCTTTCCCAGTGCTTTAATTGTAGCGACGGCGTTGCTGACTCGGCTGGCGAACACACAAATATCTTCAGGTGAGTCCCCGATGGGCCGCAGCTTTTCTATCGAAGCTATCTCTGCTAACACGAGTCGCTCTGGGTTCCCGAATCTCCTCTCCAATGCGCTGATAATCTCTTCAGGGTCAAAGGTGGCGAATAATAACTGGCGAACGCTTTCCTTCGCAGAGCCGTGCAGTGCTTGTCTCAGCCGAGCCATATTCTGAACATCGCTGAACTGTGATGCGGTGTCATTGTATGACCTCACGAACGGTAACCAGTCTTCACTTGCTCCATTGAAGTGCGGTAGATCGGCATACTTCGACGGTGCGGCTGGTGCGGCGGCTCGTGCTGAAATTTGAGCGGCGGTGAGCATAGTATCGGCAATTTTTTGAATTTCACTCGCCTTCACGTATTCTTGTGGATTGTTTGCTTCTTTTTCCATTATTGTGGCGCTCTGGTTCATCCACTGTTCTACGTGTGTGGATCGCTCTTCTTGATCGATGTCCTCGTCATCGATTTCCTCTTCAGACTGGCATTGTATCATCTCCAACTCCAGCTGCGCCAATGTGGCAGCTGACCGGGCGAGCTCCAGCTTCTTCTTGGCTTCCAGCTCCATTCTCCTAGATTTGGAAGATTTTACTGACCTTGATACAGTGGCGCGTGGCGGCGCCTGAGGAACTAACGGTGAGCAATCCTTCTCTCCAATGTCCCTCGGCTTCGTACACGATGCCTTGGTAGCCACAGGCGGTGCAGGAACGGACGGTGGGATTCCTTCATTCCCTCCAATGTTCCCCGGTGCCGGCATCTTGGCTGTATCTCTGGACGCGGCGGCGGTCGCGGAGCGTGTGCGCACCGATGACGTTGAAGGTGCAGTCTTCCTGGTGGTGGTGGTACCCGATGTGGTGGCAGCTGAATCCGTCTCCCTCGGTGTGAACAATGACCAATCCGTAGTCGCTGTTTCCTCGGAGTCTCCCTTCTGGCTCGATTTCGGCGAACGCAAAGTAGGCATTATTAATTTAAACAACAATAAAAAATACAAAAAATAATACACAACACCCAATCCGGCTCGAAGGACCACTAAAAACGGTAAAAAACTAAAACCTAACGACCTGCGTGGGAGCTCTATACAGCTCCGGCAGATCACTAAACAAGACGCGAGAACAACCCACTATCGCAGAGTCACCGAACGATTGACGAACAAACAGTGACCCTGTAACTCACTCGGCAAGCCAAATGAGCTCTCGTCCCGCACACCACCGTCCCTGCTTACACCCAAACCTACCGGGCGTAAAGAAGGGGAAACCAAAACGGGATGCACGGAAGAGACGCGATTGAATTGTCCTCGGCGTCACTTATGGTGAACTGGGCGCTGGCGGGTAACAAAAACACGATGCCAAATTCACGTTCACTTATATTCTTGATGATACAGGCCAGTATGTACACTATTTTCCCTTATAACACTAGAGTGTCTTCACGCAGGGTTTCTTCAGTCTTGAGGTAATCTTGAGGAGTCTTGAGGTGGATTGACTTCCGTGTATAGCGATCTGAGCGATCTGAGAGCGATCTGACGAGTGTAGGACCCGTCGCTATATTTATATGATTTCTAAAGAAAGTGATGCCGCTATCTAACTCTATTTTTCTCTTTATCTAATTCTATGTACTATCGCGGCTCCTGGAAATTCTTATATACAAACTGTTTTTCTATTTTTACAATAATCTCATAAGATTCTAACAAGTATTAACATTTTCTTATTTAAACATGTGTTGAAACTTGAGACTTAACTTATTTTACATTATTTAGATGTAAACTATCCCGAAATACTCTAAATTTTACAATTTTATAGATTGTTAGATAAGGAAGCCTTATTTATCTTCCTGTCTTTGTCTTACAATTTTACATAACAAGCGTTCGCTTTCTTTATCGTGATTGGTCACCTTGCGTTAGTTGTCAAACATTTCTCAACTACTATTTGTGAGTTTACTATAAATATGGTGACTCAATCTTAATAATTTTATAACATAATATCATCAAACATTAATATTTCTTACATTACGTAACAATTATGAATTAAATTACACATTAAAACAATTGCAAAGTCAAATCCCGAAATGTTTAACCTACACGTAATCAGTATTACGATATTACGAAAACATATTTTACAAATTCAATCATAGCTTATTTAAATATAACAAATACAAACATAGCATGTGAACAATTACCATTATACGAGTCATTATTACTTTTTAACAAGTTGACTAACCTACACTTATACGTATTCTGAATAGTTTTAACTATATATTAATTATATAACAGTTCTAACTATATAATATTGTTAGGTCATGCGATATAGTCATTCTGCGTCGCTAACAGAAACCATAAATTAATTATCCATTCCCGATACTTTTTTGAGTGAATGTATAAGGGCGATACCGCAGACGCAGAGCTCCGACGGCAACAGCTTCATGGTACGTTCCATTCCAACAGGAGGCTGTGGAGCTATCCCCCGGGCGCCCCGCTCTACCGCCCGGGCGACCCGCCCTACCGCTCGGGCGACCCGCCCTACCGCTCGGGCACCCCGCTCTACCGCCCGGGCTCCCTGACACACAACCGAGCAGCATCACCGCGACGGCTGTCCATGGTTTGGGACTGATACGCCAGTACGTGTGTTTACGTTCATTTACGCGCGTTCCCCTGTCGGCCATTTTTTTTTTTTTTTTTTTTCGAACTAACTACACTGTTTGCCTGTGGGGCCCTGGAGCCTTTACGGCTTTTACAGCTTTACCGGGCTTGGGGGCGAGCGCTTAGGGCACTCAGCCACGAAAGCTAAGCAACAACATCCGAGGGTGCCAAAGTGGCCGAACCTCGGCTCGGACTGTTGCGCGTATGCAATTAAGTCGCGATCTGACTAATTCCCTATCCGTAATTCGATCTAAACTAACTATACATATATACATGTTTCTGCCCCCTGGGAGGAGGGAAGGAACATGTGTATGTGTATTTAGTGGTCTGAAATTTTTGTCTACTCTAACTAGGCAAAAAAAGAAAAAAAAAAGTTCCCTTACAGAACCTATGTACCTATGTGTGTTGTGCATGTGTGTATAATGCAGTGTCATGTATGGCTGTGAAAGCTAGTGATTGTAGAGTCACTTGTATCGCGCGAGCGGCTGCTTGGCTCAAGGGCTCCATGCCGATGGATCGGACCTAGGCTTGAGTTGCCGCAGAGGAGGGCGGTCGTGGCGGGTGTGCGGGAGCGAAGTTAACCGTACGTCCCCTGCGGAGGGAACGGTGGTTTCGCGGGCGTGGGCGCGAGCACGCATATGTTCCTGTCGGCCATTAACTCACCAGTTTCGAAAGCAATATGTAACTAGCAAGGTATTATGTTCATCATTTTTGATTCATGACTAAACAAAAATGACCACTCGTGTTTATTACAGATTGATAAATAGCAGAAATTTCCTCTGGACACGATAACGATGGTGTCGTCATTTCAAATGCTAAACGTACTTAGAGATGCTAAGCTAACAGAGTAAATAGTAAATGGTAGTACGTGGGCTCAACGCTGGGCAGCAGGATCATGCCGAGCGGGTCCAGCTCCTCGTGGTGGGGCGAGGGGGCGGCGGGCGCGCGGCGCGGCGAGTGCGGCGCGGGGGGCGCGGGGGGCGCCCGGGGCTGCTTCCACGAGGACGACATCTCCGGCGAAGAGTTGGATCTCCGTACCGGGTGACGGCTCTTGCCCTGAAACAAATATACAGAGCAATACTAATTATATCCTATTCTCACATTTTGTTATTGCATTATCGGCTCTACCCTTCCACTGTAATCACGAAGGAAGGAAGGGTGAGCTTCGAGACCGTGATAATTGAAAAACTTTGTCAATCTAATACTGTAACGTATTAACCCTTTACAAAATTAAAATTAAATAAATGTGCACCGTAATAGGATCCATTCCTGTAGTTACATCGCGATATGCTTGGCGTCGGTTGTTCGTTAGTGTACCGGTACCTAACAAGTACTCTCACATCTGTATCGAGGGCGAGCAGTCTGTGCGATGTTACGGTCCGTAGCATGGTGCGGGTGACAGTTTCAGTAACGGTTCGTTTCACTCTCGACAGCTGCCGCGATTTACAAACTGTGACTTAGTATTTCAGCTGTACCACGTTCGTAATGTGAATCATTAATAACCGTAGTGAATTAAATTAAACGCTACCAGAATATTCAGGTCTACAAATCTAATAAAAAGAAAAATTAAGCAAAGTGTGATGCGTATTTCGTATGTCGTAACGCCATAGACGTATTTAGTGATGGGATGTACTGCTACGATGGGTAGTCGATGTTTTTTATAATAAGAAACGTATACTGTGAGTACTTCAATTTTTATTGTTAAAAAGAATTGGAAATTTACTAAATTGTACGGAATGGTAGGGTGCGTTTTCCATTGTTATGGACATAGGCTCTTTTAAAATATTTAATATACTTATGAACCAATCTTTAAATTTTTCGCAGTTCATCTCCTCAGGATACTACGTAGTTTTATTTGACTTAAAAACAAGAAACAATTAGGTACGAATCCGCTTACTGTACCTGCGTGGCAAATAATAAGGCGTTCGCCTTTGCCCTCCGGCACTTTGGTACACGACTGTGCCGTATCGACGGTCCAACTTTTACCCACTGCGATTATTAGCCACGTTTCATCCAAAAAACAACTTTGCTCCAATCACTTATGATTTTGGCCTTCCTTAAAAAATGTACATCTTGCTGGGGCAATGTCAGTCCTCTTCATAATATTTTTCCATTTGTAAACAAACACAATACCTTTTATAACTTGCCGCAACGAAGTAATACTTCCATTGAACAAGTCAGCTTCTTTTAATGATTTAAGAAGCTTGAGCAATATGGGTAGCTCCATTATTCTATAATAATCATAAATATTATTCCTAATAACAACCTTAGCAAAATCATCTAAATCTGTGATGGGCTTCACATTTGCATGCTTTTTGTTGGGTATCGATAATTTATCTTCGGACATCCCATCTTGGCCAATTTTCTCAAGTGTAATACGTAAAACTCAATAAACTTTAACAAATAAAATAATACACTAAACAAATTATAACAAATAAGAATTTAATGAAAATGAAAATAAACATTGAAATAAAAATAAATACGTATCACATACAAGGCGCTAGCATTCGGCACGGGTAAACAAAATGGCCGCCGCGCCGATGAAACAAAGAGCAAAAACGTTGTCTCGAAAAAAAAAATCATAAACCCGATTTTGATTATTTTTTATAAGTACAAAGTAAAATATTTATATTGACAAGTTTATACACGTAGTTACTGAATAACACACTAATTTTCATAACGATATTAAAGAGAACTAGATTTATGCTGCGAGTATCGTTAGCGATAAAAATGAACTGCATAACGTCACATCCCTAGTCATGTGGTACTGACAGGTGTCAACGTCACACAGGCGACTGTCACCCGCGCCCTGCTACAGCGCAATACTTGGGTCTCATTGAGCGGGGACTGATTCCATGACGGTGACATTACTCGCGAGCGAGCGCGCGCGTGCGTGTGCGTATGCGTGTGTGTGTGTGTGTGTGCGTGTGTGTGCAGAGCGCAGGAACTCACCTCCGGAACGATTAACAGCATGTCGTCGTCATCTGTGGTGCTGGAGGAGCTCTGGCGCTGCGGCGAGCCCGGGATGTTGATCGGCTGCGTGCTCCTCCTGGTTCGACGCCTATTTATTATTCTCGTATCGATACTCAGTGGCTATGTCTTTTATATCGATATCATTAGTGATGTGTTCAGGTGTTCAAACACTCATTTAATGAGCCTGCGAAGGCTTTCAACATTCAAATAACTAATGATCAATATAAGCATAAGATTTAAAAATACATAACGGAAATAATGTCTATCTACAGCTTAACATGTTACCGACTATGGTGTTATTCAGGCCCCAGCATTAAATAAGCTAAAACAACAGTTGCCTAATGTTAGTGTCAGCTTTACGATTTATATATTGATAGCTTTTGTAAACGATATACACATACAGATGTAATGTATGTGTATGTGTGTTTTTGTGTATACCTGTGCATGTATTGCGAGCTGTGTGGCTTCGCGGAGGCCGCGTGGTGCAGTCCCGCCACCACCGAGTCAGAGCTGGATTTATGCAGGTCCGAGTGTGCTGAGGGCTGCTCGGACACCTGTCCGGGGAACTGTCCGGGGACGTGTCCGCCGACCTGCCCGGCGGAGGAGGAGGAACCGCTGCGCGAACGAGGGGAGCCCTCAGACATCTGCAATACCACAACATACAACATGTATTCGTGCTGTCCAGATAGACAAGTACTAATAATCTCTGAATAAAATCAACCTATGAATTCCGAGACCTGGAACCAGGATGTAAATAATATATATTGTTGAGGACAGATGAGTCTTAGCTTAGTTTAGTTAGTGTTGAGGACAGATGAGTCTTAGCTTAGTTTAGTTAGTGTTGAGGACAGATGAGTCTTAGCTTAGTTTAGTTAGTGTTGAGGACAGATGAGTCTTAGCTTAGTTTAGTTAGTTTCTTTTATTGTTTATTGAATAACTATGAAAATTATACATAATAAAAATTACTAGTTGTGAGGCATAGTCGCGATACCCCAACTAGGTGAATATTTTTATATTATTTTGGTTATTTTAAGGGTTTTTATTCTAATTATTAAAGAGGGTTATGTTTAGAGTATAGAAATAAGGATATCGGAGCCTCATATGTTTGTAATATTTAATTTGAGAACATGTTTTGTATTTATGTATACCAGTCGTAATTAGGAACTTGTATTACGAGTTATGGTTTATTTTATTACAGCTTCACAGTATAATGTTATTTACAAGCAGTTATGCGCTATACATAAGATAGTTAGCAGATTATAAGACGATTGACGTCACGTTCTTATGTACAGGGATAAGCGCCCTATATACAACAGAGTAAGTTGTACCAATAAAGAGTCTACGTATTTGAGTTTGATTTATACAAAGTGTTCCTGTATATATTAAGTCATTTACCTGTGTTTTAATTAAAATTTGAGAGTTGCGACGCACGCGAGCTATGAAGCCGCAATGACGTCATACTGTGTATATTTTTTGAGTATTATTATTACTTTTGTGACTCCGCCTACAAATTTAGGGCCTACTACAGGCAGATTGTGTTTTTTAACGAACTTGAACTATGTACTAGATGTAAGTGTTATTTTTATGTGAAGTATAGTGCCGGATTGTTGAGTGGCACGGCTCGAAAATAACAGTGTAGTATCGGACCTGTGTCCGACTACACCACTTCCGAAAATAAAATACAGTCCATTGAAGAGTTGGTATTATTGACCCCAACATATATATTAAAAAAAAAACAAATAACGACTTGCAATCAATTATGTGTCGACTATAGTTAATGAAATATGCATTTAAATGGTTAGTTCGGATCCCGATGTTTATTGTAAAATATAAACTCATTACATTTAGCTACCAGTGTGACGTAACAAGTGTTAGTCTACTCACAATGTCCTGTCGCGAGTCACCGACTGCACTCGACGCGGACGAGACCGGCGCGGAGGGCGGGCCGGGGGGCGCTGGGGGCGGAGCCGGGCGGGCGGCACCGGGCGTAGGGGGCGCGGGGGGCGGAGCCGGGTTCAGTAGGGCCGCCACGTCCTCTAGCGGGGACTCCAGGAGGTAATCCCAGTTCATCTGAAGAACGCACACTCCTCTAACTGATTATATGTATAGTGACATTTTAGTTAATTGTTTGTATATATTCGTCTGCAGCTCTACGTATAACATTACGTACAATATTCATATAGTTTTCATGTATTTATTCATGTAATACATAGTTGTTCGTGAGATGTTTTAGAATAGGTAATTTAATACATGTAATAGACATATAGATTCACTTAAAGTATACAGATAAGACGAATTATAGTATAGAATCGTTGTGAAATCGTCTTAGTTTATTAGTTGTAATCTTTGTAAAATATTCCATCAAGCAATAAAGAGAAAGCGGAGAGTACGTGCGCCCTATAGTATTGCCGTCCCGCTCGGTAGTAGTAAGTCCCGCTCTGACGGTGCGCACTGATAGGTGGACCGTTGTCGCACTACGTCGTTTTATACACTTATAGTCGCGAGGTACAGAGCGGGCCCTTAAGATGCGAAGCGGTGTGGCTAATGCAAGCCCGGGTGAAGCTGTAAAAGCCATTTGAGGCTTCAGGGTCCTTATGGCTAACAGTATAGAGAGTTAAAAAAAAGTGGCAAGTGTAGATTCCGGTTTCGGTTGTTAGCGCGTGCAGGCGCGTCCCCTTGCGCTCTCGATCTTTAACGATGCAATGGTAATAACTATTTTTGTTTGTCGCGTTTCGAGATTGGCCAGCGTACGAGTATGTCCAGCAGGTCAGCATGACAGCATGACGGTGAGGATCGTCGACGGATCACCGATCATCTTGGTGGACGCCGTTGTTTTTGTATTTTATTATGCTTATTATTAGCTAAAGCGCCGTCACTTTGTTACTACTATTACCTATATACAAAAACACAAACAAACAATTTTTGGCGGGATATGATTTCCTGTAAATCAGATAAATTTATTATCTTTCTGAGATCTATAGTTGATAAATTAACATTAATTACTACACATTCAAAACAACAAAATGCGATTATTTATCAATAATATATGAAAACTACATTCTAATTTTGTAGTACTAATGTAGGTATTATTGCATTTTATTGTTACATACGATCATTACTGCAGTTATGCTAACAACATCAGACAAACTTCACACGAATGTTGAATTTTTCCTTATTGTTTCTTGTATGTATACAAACGTATTAAATGTATAAAATGATTAGGAGCTAGTGGCGAAGTTAAAATGGTAAAAGCGAGTAACCGACCTGGTTCTGCATGCGCATGACCCAGCAGACGTCCCCGGTGGGCGAGCGCACGTGCACCTCCGCCCAGTGCGCGCACCAGCACGGGCACGCGCCCGCCGCCGCGAGCTCCCCCGCGCGCCCCACCCAGCTCTCCTCCCCGTCCTGCCGACACACGACACGACACGACACATGTGACGCGTTCTCACGTTCACACCCCGCCCTACTCTCTTACAAATTAACTTACCACTTCTTTTGATATTCTCTCGAACCTTTGTGCGAAGTGGTTGAGCACCTCCACTAGAGGATCATTCGTCTTGTTGTTCTCCGATGAGTTTTGTCTGTAATGTCATCCGATATATACTGTTCAATATTCATCAACTGTATATTTTCAGTTCGCGAGCGGTGATACTAATATGAAATATTAAATAAAATAGCTTTTATTTCGATGCCATAAATTTTGGTTCGATGTCAGAATTTTAATATTTTTTATAGTTAATTTCATATAGGAAAAAGGCAACGCAAATAAAAAATATTTTTCTCATATTTACAGAATATAGAGCTGTAAAATTTATTAAGTGAACTTTTAGTATGTCAAAATATAATGAAGTCGTCGGGAAATGTAATAAATTAAATATATGTACAATATAAAGCATACAACCTAAGATTTCAGGAAAATTAATAAAAACAAAAACTAGTGTTAATGAATCATGCAAAAAGCTGCAATGTAAAACAATATAACAATTTTCGACAGAGATAGTTAAAAAGCAAAAACAATGTAATTATTGTATTATATTAAGAGTTCACTGGTTTACATAGAACTCTGCGAGACTCGTAGCGGCGCATCAGCATCAGTCCCCTAACGCTGCCTCCTACCGCGTGCATCATCCATGCGAACCCTCCCAGCATCTCGCAAGAGCTATCCTACATGACGTTTGTTCACCCATACATCGACAACATTGCTCACAGATAAAATGTGTCCATCATGTAGCAAACTTCAGTGCAGTATTCGTTATTCATAGAAATAGTTTTATATGAATCATAAACGTTTGGCAAAATAAAATTAATTGAATTTGTCAGCTAAGGCATGAAAGTTAATTTCCTAATATATTTTATAAAAAATCAATACTCTATACAGTAAGGTTATGACGAAGCTCAGGCAGCGTGCGTCTGTACTCTACAGTAGAAGTGGGTGATAAGATTCGTATATAGATATAGAATCTATATATTGCTACATATCGCTCAATCGTATATCGGCCTGTACCTACTCGTAAATTATATATCGGGCGAAACACTACTCACATCGGTATATAGTTTGCTGCGCGCGCGACACAAGCGACACAAGCGACCACCTATATACCTTTTTCATATCAGATCAAGCAGAGTGAGTTAAACGCACGACCGAGACCGAGGGCCCGGAAACACGTCATGTATGGAAGAGAAACAGTCATAATCCATACCTTATATTTTAATTTATAAGTCCGAAATATTTTCCTAACGTTTTGGTATTATTTTAACACATATAATAATTATGAATTCTGTAATTAAAAATAAAGTTCCAAAATTCGACCTTAATCTGAAAGCATTAGGCACTTAATGATTATGCACCAGTTCATTTGATTTAGCGCAGGTTGACCTTGGCCTTGAAACTTGCACTATTTTGGCGAAGTCTTTGAAACGAGCGCAATCAATGGCACGTGTTTCGCCTCACAACGAGGCGTCCTCAGATCAATGTCATCTCATCCGAAGCGGGCGAGCGAGCGAGCGCGCTGTGCTATCTTCGAACGTTTTGTATTAGTTATGTATGATTATAGGTGACGTATCTACGACAGATTTTCACTACTTTGTTACCAGCAGTAAAAAGTGCTCATAGCATAATCATTACGAACCACGAACCTATTATTTTCTACTTTATTAATAGAACTTTATTTCTTGACTTTATTACTAGTAGTAGTAGTAACAACAAATAACAAAAAAGTTAAAAGATAGCAACTACGAAGTTCTATTAGACTTAAAAATATATTTCTTCCACTGTTACCAGATCAGGACATTTTCTCCAAAATATAAGATTATTTTAAAAGTGCCGAGATACCGTGGGCTGATTTGTTTCTACTTGTAGCATTCCTACAGCTCTCTGCATTTCATCAGTAGTCTAATGGCGTCGTTTCATGACATAAAAATGTATTGCCTCTCAATAAAAAAAAAACTGTATTAAAATTGTCGTTAAAATCATAAAAGTGAGATAAACACCAAATTTATCAAGCAAACTAAAAAATACATAATTAATTTTTAATTTTATGAAAATATTACACTATTGAAAAGGTTCTATTTTTTTAAAGAAGCCTATACATCCCCGAGAACTAAAATGATTCTATACCAATCTACTTTGCTAGGATTAAAATAAAATATCAATTAATAAAACTTGGTGTTTATGTAAATGATGTGTGTTGCGTTGACGTGTGATGTCTGTATAATCGACAATATAACAATCATCTCAATTAATTAATTTTAAATACTTATAAAAAATATAAGGCAACATTTATAAACCTTGTAAAAGTACGATGTTAAGTTCTTTGACATCGATATTGTATTCTAGCTGTAAAATTTAAAATAATATTATAATATCGATAACACGACACTATATCATATCTACTATATCATCGAATCGTTTCAAATACGTCGGTAATTTCGGTGCGCATCAGTCAATACAATATTCAGAAAATCCGATATCAAATAGCAGTATATAGATTCGAGTTAATACGTTGCAAAAGCTATATGACCCACTACTAATCTATAATAAGGTACGAGTATATTGTGGTATGGTTCATTTTAATAATAAGTAAACAAGATCAATCCAGAATAAATCATTTCTTTCTTAGAACCCAACATGTAATTCAATTTGCATGCATAACTTAGTTTGATTGTAGTAATTGATGTCGATGCTATCGTCAATCATGTTTACTTATCTTATTATTAAAATGAATGTAAACCTAAAATGTAGGTGTAAGTATAAGACCTTGAGGTGTGTCCGCTGGAGGGCGGCGCCGGTTGTGGCGGCTGTGGCGACGCCTCGGAGACCGACAGCGAGGAGCTGGACGTGTCGGTCGAGCGGCTGTGCTGCAGCGAGTGCTTGCTGTAGCTGCGTGCGCACACACACACACACACTGCCGCCTCAACCACACGCACGCACGCACGCACGCACGCACGCACGCACGCACGCATACGCACGTGCACGCGCCCGCGTTACGGGCTACTCGGATGAATCGTACCGCAGCTCACATTAACATAATGTGACAATTTAGTGAATGTAACAATCTAGTGACAAATTCAATAGCTTTTACAAGTTATGGGTGAATATATGATGATAAACTGAAGTTGATTGATTATCAACGCAGTAGATTCACTCGAATAGCCCACAAACACCGAGTATGAGTAGAGTAAAGCACAGTTAGTAAGGGCACTCGCTAGTGACATGTCGCGGGGTCGGGGTCGGGGTCGGGGTCGCGGTACCTGCACCAGGTCCGTTTCGTGAATGTTCTCGGTATCGAAACAGTTCTTCACAAGTTTACAAGCAGTTATTGTATCACCAATATAATAATGCAATAAGTATCACAGTGTCAGAGATATAACCTTAAACGAACTGAACATCCAGCGTGAAATAGATAAGACGATAACATCCTGCATCTTGTAATTGAGCAGGAACCTTTACTTATCCGTCAGCCAAACAAAATATTCCTCGCTAGGTTTTTATCATTATTTAACAGTTTTTTCAATATTATTGATATGAATACATTCAGTCAAAAAAGTATCAGGAATATATGATTTATAAACCAAATTATTATTTTTTTGTTAGATTGGGACAACTGTTTTTCATTTTGGCGGCGAGCGGAGTTGCGGAGTTTGAGTTGCATCTGTTGCATCTGTAGTGTGTATTGCGAATTTCATAATGGACAAAAACATCGACTAGAAAGTTTGTTTAAATTTTCCATTCGCAAATGGCATAGCGAGATATAGAGATAGAGATAGCTGTATTGTCTCACGAGTCGATTCGTTTCATTTGAAATAATCAGTTGGGTATGAAACATGTTGCCGCTCGGCTAGTCCCTGAAGACCTGGACTCAAAAGTCGCTGAGGACATGCCAACATGGATATGGGCCAACATTCATGTAACGCATTGTTACTGGTGACGAGACGTGGGGCTACGAGTTGACATGCAAACTAGTCAACGAGCTCCGGAGTGGAGCCGCGCAACTGAACCGAAACCGAAACGACCACGACAAAGTCGATCGAAAGTTGAAGCCATGTTGTTATGCGGCGTTTAAGAGAGCAAATTCAATGGAAAAGCCATATTTGTTGAAAGAAAATTTGAAAAAACGAATTTTTGACCAAAAACTCCACAAATACCATCGAGCAACCACCTTATTCACCAGATAAGGCTCCAGCTGACTTCTTTCTGTTTCCTAAACTCAAATTACCACTTCGTGGCACCTGTTTTCTTTCAGTAGAAGACATAAAAGAGAATTCGCGACGAGAATTAAACTCAATTCCGGAAAAAGCGTTTATAAAATGATTTTATGATTGGATTATTTATTTGTGTAAGTGTATCGTTTCTGAAGGAGCATACTTTGAAAGCGATAAAATAAATATGGTGAATAACTAACATTCTGTGTGTTATTGATTTTTTCCCGTACTTTTTTGACAGAGTAGTACTATTTACATTATCTGTATAGCATACTAATTAACATCTACACTAAATGTAACAATTGATCATATTACGAATGAAATATATTTTTATTTTATGTTATTTTAAACATGTATCTGTGACATAGCGATACGGAGACGAGCACAAACGAGAACAACATAAAAACGTTTAACGAAGAAAGCAAAGCGCTATGAGGCGGCCGCGGCCACGTTGCCGTGTCACATTCACAGGAATCACCTTCTTCTTAGTTTTATCCAAATGGATAAATGATTAATGTTTTCTATGGCATGCAGGATCCTGTTTATTATAAACAGTTGGCAACTCCCACGTACAAGTAAATTGAAGTGTCAAATGGTCGATAGGTCCTTACCGTTTAATTTCCGGCGGGTTGGGCTGCGCCCCCGCCTGCGGCTGCACTTGCAGCTGGTTGCCGCTCGCCGCCAGCTGAGGGTCTCTCACAGGGTCGTTAACCTGCAGCTGTTGCGGTAAACAACACCTAATCAATCTATCAATGTATCTAGTATAGATAATAATGCGGTAAAAGCGATCGGGACGAGGCGACGCCCGGTGCCGGCGCGTTCCGGCTGCGCGCATCATCTGCATCATTCTACACGTATGTTTACCATTTTTTGTAGTAAACCTTCTTTAGGCGAGACTATTATTAACGTATTATATCTTATCACGGATGGTGGTGACCGTCGTGGTGGTGGTGACCGTCGTGGTGGTGGTGATCGTCGGGGTGGTGGTGACCGTCGTGGTGGTGGTGATCGTCTTTGTTAATCCTTAATTTTAGAAGCTTTTATTCAATTTTCATATTACGTCAGCCCCATTTTTTTTATACTACAAAGGTGGCAAACAGGCATACGGCTCGCCTGATGGTAAACGGCTACGGTAGCCTATGAACGCCTGCAATACCATAGGTATCACAGGCGCGTCGCCGACCTTGAACCCCCCTACCAAAAGGAGCTCTGGAAACCATACTCACCACAGGAACACAACACTAGGTCATTTGGCTGCGATCTACTGTAGGGTGAAGGTATTGGTATTCCACCAGTCAGGCTGATCCAAGTAGTGAGAAATCTCCAAAGAAATTTATCTGTGCCCTACCTCTCTTACTGAATACCACGTCATGTACACGGTTTGTAATTCATTTCTAAGTGAGGTCGGTCGCCGAGCGCACGTCCCGCTCCCCCCGCACCGCCCCCCCGCACCGCTCCCCCGCACCGCACCTCCCTCCAACAACTAATCGGTTTCGCTCTTGTAATAAGCCTGCGTCCTTATAACGAGCCTTCTTTAATCAATTAACGAAGAGACAGCACACCTTTATGTTTTGTTAGTTTAAAAGCAGCTCAGTGAAGTCAATATTTTTGATGAAGCTTATGAAGTATGTACCTATAGTGTATTACGCATTGGGGCGGTACATTAAGGCTTGCTTAAATTATTTTTCTACATGATGGGTTTAGCGGTTCATTAGTTTATCAGTCAATCTCAGTACGTACTTGTGTCGATGCGCTAGAGGGCGCGGGCGCGGGCGCGGGCGCGTGCAGCGGCGGCAGCGGGGAGGCCAAGCTGTCCGCGTGCTGCTTGCACAGCACCGCGCACCTGCACGCATACATACACCCACTCAAAATAAATATCGGGAATGGATGATTTGATTAAGGTTCCAAATTAAAAAATATATATTTGTTGTTAGATTGACACAACTGTTTTTAATTTTGGCGCGGAGTTTGAGTTGTATCTGTCATTTAGATTAAACACAGTGCTGTTTTTAATTAGATCATGAACGAATTTTTGACCAAAAACTCAACAAATACCATCGAGCAACCACCTTATTCACCAGATAAGGCTCCAGCCGACTTCTTTCTGTTTCCTAAACTCAAATTACGACTTCGTGGCACCCGTTTTCATTCAGTAGAAGATATAAAGGAGAATTCGCGACGAGAACTAAACTCAATTCCGGAAAAAGCGTTTATAAAATGATTTTATGATTGGATTATTTATTTGTGTAAGTGTATCGTTTCTGAAGGAGCATACTTTGAGGGCGATAAAATAAATATGGATGAATAACTAACATTTTGTGTGTTATTGACCTTTTCCGGTACTTTTTTGACAGAGTAGTACTATTTACATTATCTGTATAGCATACTAATTAACATCTACAGTATCTGTGTCCTTATTAACTTATATTTGTTTAATTTATAAATACACACAGTTCATAAAGTCTAAGAAATATACTTTGCCAGCTGTTAGATTAACTTATCTAAGAATACGAACAAAATAATCGCCATCAAAAATGGTGCAAGTTTTACATAAAAATAAAACTTGTATTATTGAGCATTGACGATGCACAGCATCTGTGAGAGGGCGTTGTATACTTCCGCTTGTTTTCCACCAATCACAGCGCTTTAAACTGATGACCTTGTGCTCTGCAGCGCCACCTACTGAGTTTAAGTCACAGGAGGCCGGTGGGGGCATTTAATCAGTCATAGCAGTCTCTCATCAGGAACTTTGAAATGGATGCTGTGCATCGTCAATGCTCAATAATACAAGTTTTATTTTTATGTAAAACTTGCACCATTATCGGCATGTGACGATGCACAGCATCTGTGAGAGACGTGTTTATAACTCCTGGTGACGCGATAACGACGCTATGTGAAGTGGATGAAATTAGTATTATTAAGCTGTAATCACACAGAAAGAATTAAAACTAGTCACACGATGACACTAGTAAAATAATTCTATTATAGTAAATATTATTGGTAATAAATCCAATACTTAAATCTATCATCGTAATAATAAGTTATACGAGATAAAAATAACCAAGTACTTTTTAAATTATTGAATTTTTCTTAAGAGTTGTATTTTTGTTACACCAGCAACTATGGCTAAGAATATGAAATCCCGCTACCATTTTAAAAAAGACAATCGATTCCAAAGTACTGAGTTAAACTCAATCTCAACTCAGTTTTTATCCAGATACCAACAAGAGTTCACTAAGCAGCTAGTGTCTTAGCTTTCATAGTAGTAAAAGACTAACTATTTATTACACTCGGCCAAGTTTGTGTGGCCATGATACCAATTTCCACTGGCAGGATTCCGGAGAATATGCATATTATTTATTCTAAGATATTGAAACTCCATAGCCTCTGTCTAAGCCTGCGTCAGCTTTACATAGAGATGGGAATCAAAATGACAAGCATCGTTGTAGAGGTTTTTAGAACGCCTCCAATAAAACTAGGCAGTCTAGTCGTCGGCCTGACGCCAAGAGCAGAATGCAAGCCTACATGACGCCTTATGTCCTTCGCGGTGGATTATCCTATAACAACCTCTGACAACCATGGCACTTGGACACCAAATTGACAATTTCTCTGCTCTAAATTACGAAAGGAAATTGCTTTTACACTTGTTTAACTAAGAAAAAATTGAATTAAAGCTTTTGCTATTACGACTCTCCCGCGAGTACATAATGTTTTAAGCAATAAAATAGATTGGTAAGATAATGTGTCTTCTAGGAATTATAATGTTAAGAATCTAAAATTCGATTCCACAGCTTGACCTAACCCATCAATCCCATGAGGCGGCTTTGTATGTTTTCCATGAGGCTTTGTATGTTTTTAATATTCTATAACTTAAGTTTAAACGTTATTTGCTGGCTGATCGGTTTGTAATGCTTTCACTCCGAGTAATAAGCCGACATCCTGGATGAGCTGTGTGACGTCGACTATCCTTCTAACGTAATTTCTTCATAACTATTTGTATAACGTAATTTCTTCATAACTATTTGTATGGAAGCGAACGAATGTTTTCCGAGAATCCAAATAAAGAAATTTTGTCCTCAGCGCTGGCTACTCAGCTGCTTGCCTCCCTCGTGAGAATCTATCCGTGATGAGATAGTAGATATCAAAGAGATAATGTCAAGTTGCTTGGGATTAGTGACAATGTCCGCCTTCTTTGCGAATATATAATACCGATTATTCCATTGACTGCCTAGAAAATCTGCCTCTGTCAACCGAATACTTTTCAGGCACAATTATCTGCTGACCTGGATTCAATACTGACTTCACGTGAATGACAGTACATCTCAATATATAATTCACTCACTCCTTTACTTTGCATCTGGGCTTGAAATAACGAACATCACCAGTTAGATGAAAGTCGTCCTGAACTCATGTACTCCACACCTGGGCTTGAAGTAACGAGTGTGACCAGATAGACGAAAATTGTCCAGAACAGTAGCACTACCTCAAAGTTCTTTGGAGTACAAAGCCAACGACGGGCCAGTCACCTTAGTAACAAAAGGTGCGTTGAAATTATGTATGAAATAAATTGAGCTAAACGATCCACTCTGTCCTCCGAGGGAATTGAGGGATCTGAAAGTGCCCGATTAGTGTTGTATATCTTTGACCTGGTTCAGCAGGGTCTTAAAAGAGCCAATGTTTTAGTTAAAAACATGTCATAAAGAAACTGTGCTTCGAGTTTCTGTCAGTCAGTAACCTCAAGAACATCATGTACTTAGAGTGTTCAGCAGGGTCGTAAAGAGCCAATCAGTCAGTAACCTCAAGAACATAATGTACTTAGTGTTCAGCAGGGTCGTAAAGAGCCAATCAGTCAGTAACCTCAAGAACATCATGTACTTAAGAGTGTTCAGCAGGGTCGTAAAGAGCCAATGCTCTTGACAAAAATATGCTCGTAAAATGACTGGGCTCCGAGTTGCTGCCAGTCGTCAACATCAGACTGGGCTCCGAGTTGCTGCCCGTCGTCGACATCATCGTTCACACCATCGTTCTTGGATTCTTATCTTTTGTGACATATCAGAGTCTGAGCAGTCTGCCGCTTTCCCCAATACGCTTTCGGAATGACTGTCGTAAAATTTGAAGCTATTGACGATTATTAATTGGATGATGTTTCATTAAGCTGACACTAGGTTGAACTTGGAGGGTGAATGGCAGACTCATTCCCAAGATAATCTTGAGAAGGGCCTACGGAGCCTACAGCGTCTGCCACTGTCCAGGATACGCTCGGGGACAGCCCTCGTAAGTTTTGTACTGACGCCACTGCTTAATTCAATTGTCTCTGTTACTTAAGATTGAGTATAGAGGGTAAATAAACGCATTCTCGTAATAATCTCGAGAAAGGCCTATGGAGCCTACAGCGTCTGCCACTGTCCAGGATACGCTCGGGGACAGCCCTCGTGAAAATTTGCAACCGCTGATGGTAATTTATTAGACTGTTTCACAAGGCCAAACTTGAGGGCGAAGGAATGTGTCCGACATTCCCGTGAAAATTAGAAGGGCTTATGAGGCCTGCAGCTCTGCCACTGTTCCCGATACTGCTCGCCCTCCCTTCTCTTCGCCAAGAAGAAAATACTGACTAATAAGCTTTGTTTGAGAATACATTTTTCAGTCTCAAACCACTGGATCCAGCTCTCTACTCCACCAGTATCAAGAGTGTAAGCTTCATACAAAAGAGTGTAAGCTTCATACAATTTTCCCTTCGAACAAACATTTTATTTCATTGTGGCCCGATCCCGGTGGCACTGCCCTGCCGGGACGACCCGTGACATAAAGTGCAGTAAACCCCGAACATCTAGTCAGTTTACAAAAATGTTAGTATAATATTCTGGTGCCGCGACACAAGAAATTCAGATCAGAATCTAGAGCAGTAAAGCAATACTGTAAAGTAAAAGTTAAGCAATAGCGGCTCTTTGTCGAAGATAAAATTAAAACTTGCGCGGATTTTACGCAAATCCTCACACAAATCAATCAGGATACGCTCCTTGCGGTTTTCAAGGTGTTGTGACCGTATGTTACATATCGTGTTCATAATTCCGTACATAAATTTTACGCAAATCCTCACACAAATCAATCAGGATACGCTCCTTGCGGTTTTAAAGGTGTTGTGACCGTATGTTACATATCGTGAGCATAATTCCGTACATAAAATAAATATGGGGTTTTTCTTCATATGCACACGCGACCATTTCATTCCAGTTAAGCATAACTTGTACGACGTTTAAAAACTAATATACACATATGCACATATGGGTGGAAGATTTCAGTACTAAATAAAATAAATATGGGTTAAATCCCCATATTTACACGACCACTTAATTCCAAACTAAACAGCGCTTGTACTATGGTTACTTGTATGTAAGTATGGTTGCTTTTACTGTGGTTAGTACTATGGTAATAACAGCCGATATACACATATGAGTGCAAGATTTCATTACTAAATAAAGTGTATGGCATTTATAAACGACCATTTTAATTCTAAACTAAGTAAAGCTTTGGATGTACACATATATATTATATGGTATTTAACACCCAGACAACTAATAATTATGTTTAAACGTAAAGGTCATATGCGGGGATCGAACCCGCGACCTCTCGGCTCAATAGTAAAGCTTACTAACACTGCGCCATGAGAGGTCTGTGACTACTACGTGAAATTTCGAATAAGGTGAGAAATCTCAAATATACTCTTACCATAATAATACTGTTTTGGCGATAACATCGTACCAGAAGAAACATTACAGGTTAAAAGTTATTAAAAAAATTTACTCCAGGTCTACGAAACCGAGTATTATTTTCAGTATCGGATACTGAATGTATATCCAAGATGGACCCGATATGCAATCATTCCAAACGCTTTGAGCGTTCAGGATCAAACCGAGGTACTCTAATGGCTTTTAATGTACTCATGAATTAAAAGACGCGATTGTAAAGGAAAGGTCTCAATAGTAACTGCAGTAAGCCGCTTTTAACCCGGTGCCAGATGGCACGCGTATTGGAGACCCTCCGATTTTAAAGCGCATAAATTATTACACATTGTTTTTGTAATAAAATATCCTCGCCCAGTAATGAGGGTAAGTAAACTAGTAAATGAAACAGACTCACCGCGTCTTCTCCATGTGTAAGTAAACTAGTGATTGAAACTAGACTCACCGCATCTTCTCCATGTTACCTCGCTATCCGAAAAATTTAGGAACAACGATGACGAGCCCCGGCCGTCGCCTGTCGGGCGCGATAGTGCTAAACCGGTGTTAAAACGCTGCGTGCGCAGTAACATTCATATCACTTGTACTAAACACTCGTCACTTGCACTATTTTTTCTATTTTATTTAACTTTTTTAAACGAACAACAAAAAAAAATATAACTCAAATTCACACAAAAACCCTAAGAGGTTTTTTAAACTTCAGCGAATATAGGAACCACGTAGGTCTGTAGACGTGTTGCTCGTTCGGGAAGTAACGACGCTATGACTGATTAAATGCCCCCACCGGCCTCCTGTGACTTAAACTCAGTAGATGGCGCTGCAGAGCACAAGGTCATCAGTTTAAAGCGCTGTGATTGGTGGAAAACAAGCGGAAGTATACAACGCCCTCTCACAGATGCTGTGCATCGTCACATGCCGATAATATACGATTATATCGAGAAATCGATATTGATTATTTATAGTGAATATACGTTCAGTTTTGTTTATATAAAACTATGAATTCAGAAAGGGAATTTATAAATTTAATTCAAAATTGCTACTAAATAAATTATTTCAGCACACAATTGATTTATCAAATTTGGCAGGATTAGTACATAAAGTAAAGACCAAAATTCGAATCGAAAATAGTAATATCATCATCGTCGTCGCGAACATTCATAACACCGGTCGACGCGATTTTTGGGTCTGGCTGGAATTTTGGTTTTTCCTATGTTACAAATAAAGGAAAACATATTTTTTCTGAAAATAGAAGTTTAATTGTTTTTTGATATCTACAATCAGAAATTAAGGGTTGGCACAGAAACAAAAAAAAAATATTGTTGTCTGCTTGTGTTATTATTTTATTATTGATAAAATTGTCGAAATATATTATATTGTATGATAAGTATAAGTCTGAATGGTATGTATGGTCTGAATAAGAAGAAAATAGAAAAAGAATCATCATTCTCGAAATCTCAAGAAGCGTTCGGAATGTACCGTGTACCGTAATAGCGTGTATCGATCATAGTGTAGTCGTGTGTCGTGTAGTGATAGATTCGACGACGCACACATAGAAAGCCTTATCACTACAACTATCAACAAACAATGGGCTATAAATCAAACGTTCCCCTCGTTTTGAAAGCAATGAAGTAAGTTGTTTACAACAAGTTAAGAGATCAGGGACTTTCTAATCACATGGTGGCGAGTTTTTATATAAACTTTTTGTGTGTACAACTCGAAACATTACTGCAGTTCTTTTGGAAACTTAAAGACTAAGTTGGAATTTCTCGTGTACCAGTGATAGCACCCTGACCCTGACACAACAGCACGAGCACTGCTGTTTTCCATAAGTTGATCACGATGAGACAAAGAAGATGAACGTACCTATCGCAGAGCCCCTGCTTAATGGAGTTTTGGAGGCAGCCGGAGGTGGTGATGGTGACCAGCTTGTGCCCCACCAGCCACGTCATTGACTGGCCGCCGTTGAACAGGAACTCGGCTGTGTCGCTCCTGGTAGTATTCATAATGACTATTTATTATCTTGAAACTTAGCGTGATATTACCGTGACGTATAGGATATATATCGTCTATTTAGATTCAGTAAAACTGTTCTACCCCCTACCGAAGGCTCGGGCTAGCGATACAACCCGTTACCTATATCGGTGTCCGTGTTCACGGGAGTCAGGTCAAAGTTGGTCAGGTGCAACTCCTACAAGGGTACCAGGGTACAAACACAATTTCGTGTTTAACCGTTCAAACGTTGAAACGTTAAGGGTCCAAATGGCCGCAATATGGGGATCTCTTTTCCCGTGGCCCAAATACACCGTATTTACCAAAACAAGCAAACTTTATGAAATAACTGAAATCGGGCTGACCTACAAGAACGTAACAGTGACTGAGGGACTTAGATCTCGGATCCTAAAAACAACATTCCAAGTTTTACCAAGTTACCGGATAAAAAAATTCAAAAATTGTCAAACAGGTTTTATTGTTAAAAGGTAATTTTATAGAGTGAATAATTACGTGAATGATGTTGCTGTTTGAAAATGGCACCCTCTCACTTTGTATATTCACTAAGTAAATTATAATGAATTACTGAACTGTACAGTTTACAATTTGAATAGAATCGTTCGCGCTTATGGGCTTGGACCAAGAGAACAAGAACACAATTGAGCATCTACTCGCGGACTGCGAGCGACAGGTTAGAGCTGCTGCCTGCGGGGAGGAGTGCGGTCACCTGTGCGGCTTGACGCTGCACGGCGTGGACGTGTACCGCGCCAGCAGGTCCACGCAGGTCTCCGTCAGCTCCACGTGGAACGCGGCGGACGCCGTCCCACCGCCACCGCCACTCCCACTCCCACTCCCACCACCGCGTCCCAGCGGAGTGCGAGAGACCGCTCTAGAACCCTGACCAATGAATATACACAGTTCAGTCTTATTACAAAGTGTTCAAATAGTGTGCCGTTAAATTACATGCATTAAAGAAATTTCATAAATAAAATTCTAGTAAACTCAATTTTGGATGTTGTAACCTTATTTTTATTTGGTTATTCCATGTTAAATCGACCAATAGTTGTAATCGAACCATTTCAAACTGGATGAAATTTAATGGAAGTTTTCTTTAATCATAAAACGAACTTATACCAAAAGGAAAAAAAAATATTTTTTTTGGTTAGTTATGAAAGACTCAGAATTCCACTGTTGACCCAATTATATACAATTGAATATACCAAAAACTATTAAAGCTACACAAAAAAAAAAACAGTTTGAAGAATATGAAACAAAGCTATGACAAAAAGAAAAAAAAATATAATTTCGAAAAAGATAAAATCGTCATGATAAAAATTTCAGGATCATTTATGACCAGTTAGAAGCATTCGACAAAAAAATTTGAACCAACAATTGAACATCGTCAGTTAAGACGATAATTAAAAAAGCAAAATTTTACTAATTTGGCATTAAAAAAATATATTTTTTTATAGCTCAATGTATCCTCTTCACAACTAATCCTGTTATTCTTTTTTTTTTTTTTGTATATATATTTGTATTAGTGATATTCAAAATTAAAATAAATCAACTGGGAAAATTAAATTTGAAATTTTGCATAACTTTTGAAAGCAAAAAAAAAAATGTCATGTTGGAAATTACAGGATTTCTTAGATCATTTAGAGGTATTCAAAAAACAAATTTGAACCAAACATTTAATGACCAACGTCAATTATGACGATTTTAAAAAATTCAAATTTCAGTAAATTTGGCATTACAATGTATCCTCTTCAAAACGAACCCTGTTTTTTTATGTAGCTGTAATAGTTTTTGAGATGTTAAAAAAATCAAATGGAATTTTTCATAACATTTGAAAGGAAAAATAACTAATTTTGAAAATTTCAGGATCTTTTAAGTTCAGTCAGAGATATTCTACAAAAAATGCTGACCTAAAAAGTTTAAATAATGATCATCGTCACGCATTTCTCAAAATTTTTAAATAATTTTTTTTTCCTAAGTATCGCTTTAAAACGAACCCTGTTTTTTTTGTGTTGCTATAATAACTAACCTTAATATAATCAAAATTTTGCAGAACTATTGAAAAAAAAACTTTGTTCTCTATGCTAGAACTTAGTTTTATGATAAAAGAAAACTTCCCAAGTTTTATCAAGTTAAAAGGGGTCGATTCCAACTATTGGTCTAATTCACATGGAATAACCTATTTATTGAATAATAACGTCAAATAGCGTTTTAGTGGCAAGTTTTTCATTTATATTTAAAAATATTTTAATATTACTTTTAAAGTTGGAATGAATATTAATTGACGGCAAATATTTTCAACATATAAAATGTTTAATGTTTTTTCCAAAGTTGTCCCCGGATTCCCGGAATGGCCAGTATGCCATAACTGATAACAGATCAGATTATAGCTGGGTTATAGCTCCAACAGATATGACCCAGTCACCATCGCTACTTCTCTATAATCAAATCAAACTAAATTAGACTGCAGTCACGTGTTTAGTTAGCTGTTCAGCTAAAGGCCTAAAACCTGGAACTGGTCATGTGCGTTAGACTGCGGCATCACAACTAGATCTATACTTATCAATAAAACTACTGCATTACCTTGCCGAGGCTAAATAAATAGATGTGGGATGTAAAAAAGATGAAAGAGATGCTTATACGAAAGGAGATCGGCACAGGGTCAGCAGCAGCAGCAGCAGTAGGGTAGCATTGTAACTGAAACACGAGACGTACCAGGCTGGAGCTTCTCTGTCGGTTAGACGAGTCTTCATTTGCACTTCCTTGTTGGAAGTGGTTGCTCTTATACTGAAGCTGCTCTTCGAAGGGCATTATTATATAATTATGCAGACCCTGCAAATAATGTTATCCTGTCAACAAATCCCTTATTATGAATGTGATTTTAGTCTATCATGGTACGGCTAAGTGACGGCGCGGTACCTGACGGTGAGCCCAGCGCTGGGACGCAGGACGTCTCTCCACGTTACGGGAACGAAGTCGACGTGGTTCGAGACATATAATAGAGCTAACAGTGTGGTGGGAACAACAAGCGGACAGATGATGTACAAGTTAAATTAGAGGTTTGCGAGACGCTCGACTCTATCTCCAAACTGTTCCATTATATCTTTCACATCATCAATATTATTTTAACCATAATAATATTTCATATTACGTGGCCAGTACTATTATATAGTTGACTAGCGGTGCGACCGCGGTTTCACGCGCTTTCATAAAGCACTAATTATTTTCGTTGTGTAAGTATTGCTTTTACACATGTTAGTGATAGTTTTTATAACCTATCAAATGAGGAACCGATACAATTTTTTAACGATTCCTATATCATTTGGCCAATGACATAAGGTTCCATAAGGTAGGGTAAAATTTTAAAACAACAGATTATGCTGTTTTTGAGTTAAATTTAGACAGACAGACGGATAAAAAAAATTAAATGACATATTCATGTTCAGTTTTCATTATACACTACTTCTATCAGGAAATTTGTAATAAAAATATATTTACAAATGGAAGTACTGATTTAGTAATGTAGATGATTTATTAATGTAGTTTTGTTAGTCTGATGTTGCAGTATTGAAGAAGAGTTATAACAGCGGGTGAGGTGAGGTACTGACATGTATGATGAACCTGACGAAGTTCCTCCTGTAGGAGAGGCGGCACTTGAGGAACCAGGCGGCGATGACGTGGTGCGCTAGCGACACCACGTAGTGGTTGTACCGCGACGGGTTCGTGTACGGCAGCAGGATCGCGAACACCGACATGTACTGGTCCTCCACGAACGACGCGAACACCTTCGGCAGCCGGGTCAGCGCTGCACACGGAACACGCACACACACACGCGTTATACACACACGGCTCTTGCTTCTCCACTTACTATCAATAGCTTAACGAGACTCACTCGAGAGGAACTCGAGCATGGGGCTGGCGATGGCCTGCGTATCCGATATCTTGGAGAGGTCGAGCAACACTTCGGGCAGCATCTTGACCATGGTCTCGCGGGTCTCGAGGGTGAAGACGGTGAGCGCGTTGATGAACGGTTGCGGAGTGCGGAGTACCATGCCGTACTTGAGGAGACACCGCACTATCCGCTGCTGCGTCTGTGGCTCCAGGTAGGTGTGGTAGGGCGCGAGCGCGGCCAGCGCCGGCAGCGTCGCCGAGTGGAACTCGGAACGCAGCAGCTGCCCGCCGCCGGACACGCGCAGACACTCCGGGAAGTTCAGGCTCCGGTCTGATATCTGTACAGACAAACACATTACCGACTCCCACTCGACTGTTTGCGCGCACGACACAAGGCACAAGGACCGGCTTCTCCTTCCAACACCTCATATTAAATAACATACTATTATATATATGCCAGAAAACCGTATCGATGTGATTATTGAGTCTGCACTAATGACTTAGTGTCCGTACTACTGACCCGCAGTATTGGCTGGACGCGATAGCAACAGGTGTGCTTTAACAATGTCCCCGAGTGCTGTCTCGCTGCGTGTTGTGCACTTAGTCTAGACGGGAGGCATACAGGTGCTTCATGGCAGATTCTCAGCTTGAGCTTCATCATCCTTTAACTTAATTCTCTTTTATTTCTCCAATCATGAACATCAAATGAGATAGACTCGTAAGTAAAAACTATTATCTATCTTTAGTGTCAGGTTGGCTCCGTGGTATACCTACATAGTGGTCATGTTATCAATTTAACAACATCACTAAATAATACTGTCGCTTCAAAATTGGCAATAACGACATGTTACTATTATGGTGTTAGTGTTGCCAACCGCGAGTTGACTTCTCACTGGTGACGGAGTGAATGCTATACAGGAGGATGGGGAACTGATTGCACGTACCATGGAGCAGAGCGTGGAGGCGAGCAGGTCGATGTCCTGCGCGCGGCGGCCCAGCGCGAGCGCGCGCACCGCCAGCAGCACCGGCAGCGCCCGCAGCAGCCAGCTCAGCACGGCCCAGTCCGCCTCGGCCGCCAGCGCGCTGACGAGCACGCGCGCGCACCGCCCCACCGGCAGCACGCACGCGCCCTGCATTACACATTGCAATACATAACATAACTAAATATTCTCATTTTTATTTTGCACCTGTAAAACACAATTCATTTTACAATAATTGATTCTTTTTTAATACTAAACAGCATCAATAATAAAATTAGGATTAGAGATTTATAATTAGAGATTAGGTCAGGGTTCGCGTGATCAAGGATCTGATTATTGATTATCTTAAAGCACCTTACAACTCAGCCACCAAAGCCTGCAAGAGAGCCCTATGCTATAGCGGATGCGGTGGGCATTGCACGAATAGGTCATGATCTAGCGTCAGCGACCTCCCGAAGCCCCCCGGGGTCGAGGTAGGGCTCTACGCTGACGACACAGTCATATACGCGTCAAACAGACACAGGAAAAATCTCGCCTGCGCAGTCCAACGTGCCGTAACCACTCTCGGGGAGTGGTTTCGAACGTGGCGAATAGCTATTAATCCGGTAAAGAGCGCCGCGATTATGTTCGAACCGCATACATGTAAACTACCACGCACGGTAGGACCACTCTCATTATTCGGTAGGAATATCCCTTGCGCCACCAAGACTAAATATCTGGGTGTCACCCTCGACTCGAAGCTTAACTTCAACGCACACGTTACTATAGTCCGGAATAGGGCCGTCTGGATCCTTTCCCGCTTGCGACCCTTGCTCAGTTCGGTAAGCAAAATGTCCTTAAGACATAAGCTTACACTATACAAGATGTGCGTCCGTCCGATCTTGACATATAGCTGCGCAGCGTTCGCACATATGTCCAAACATAACTTTGTCCGCATGCAAAGAGTCCAAAATCGGTTTCTCCGTCGCCTGCTTGACCCTCCAGCCTTCGTTAGGAACATGGACCTCCACAGGGACATGAGGCTTCCCTCGATAGAAGCCTATGTGAAATATCTCACCAGGAGATACTTCGATAGCGCTTCGAATCACCCCAACCTGCTCGTAAAATCCACCGTGAACTACGTCCCAGTCAACTCGATCCCCGTTGCCAAACGTTATAAACGCCGTCCGCGAAATCTCTTTGTCGATCCCGACGACGACATCGAGAAAGCTAATAATTACTACGCGTCCGCTCCCGCAACATATGCGTGCTCGCGCCCACGCCCGCGAAACCACCGTTCCCTCCGCAGGGGACGTACGGTTAACTTCGCTCCCGCACACCCGCCACGACCGCCCTCCTCTGCGGCAACTCAAGCCTAGGTCCGATCCATCGGCATGGAGCCCTTGAGCCAAGCAGCCGCTCGCGCGATACAAGTGACTGTACAATCACTAGCTTTCACAGCCATACATGACACTGCATTATACACACATGCACAACACACATAGGTACATAGGTTCTGTAAGGGACCTTTTTTTTCTTTTTTGCCTAGTTAGAGTAGACAAAAATTTCAGACCACTAAATACACATACACATGTTCCTTCCCTCCTCCCGGGGGGCAGAAACATGTATATATGTATAGTTAGTTTAGATCGAATTACGGATAGGGAATTAGTCAGATCGCGACTTAATTGCATACGCGCAACAGTCCGAGCCGAGGTTCGGCCACTTTGGCACCCTCGGATGTTGTTGCTTAGCTTTCGTGGCTGAGTGCCCTAAGCGCTCGCCCCCAAGCCCGGTAAAGCTGTAAAAGCCGTAAAGGCTCCAGGGCCCCTCAGGCTAACAGTGTAGTCAGTTCGAGAAAAAAAAAAAAAAAAAAAAAAAAAATTCATGATCTAGTAGGTCATCCGACTAACTAACTACTGGACGCTGGGCAAAGCCGTGCAAGCTAATTTCTGTCACCCTAAATCATCCCTGCTGAGATATTCTGATAGATCACTGGTCCACTAGCCGCAGGAGAAGGCGGCTGTTTGCTAATGTCTTTGCGGCTAACTCTCAGCTCGACGATCGCAACGCACAACCGGTTATTTTACCCAACTGTAGTGTATTATAACGTCTGACATACGGTTTAGACATTGTGACGTGCTTAGAGAATTGCGATCACTCGATGTTCGAAAGGCCAGTGGTCCGGACGGCATCCCAGCGGTAGTTCTCAAAAAATGTGCAGCTGAGTGGTTTCCAGTATTAACGTGCCTATATCGGTTATCCTACCTCTCTGACGTCGCGCCTCGAGTCTGAAGAGAGATTAATGTGCAACCGATTTCCAAGAAGGACGATCAGTCGGAGCCTAACAATTACCGCCCAATCGCCGTAACTTCAGTGTTGTGCAAAATCATGGAACGTATCATTAACACCCAGCTTGTCCGCTACCTGGAGGTTCACTCTTTGTTAAGCGATCGTCAATATGGCTTTCGCCAGAATCGATCGACGGGTGATCGTCTAGCGTACGTATTGTGGGATGAGGCGATTGATAAACATGGCGAGGCCTTGAGTATTAGTCTCGATGTAGGCAGAGCTTTTGATAGGGTCTGGCATCAGTGACTTCTGTCCAAATATCCGATGTACGGATTTTCCGGCAACTTGTGCACATGGATCTCTGGCCTTCTACATGTGCGCAGAATTCGTGTCCTAGTCGATGGATGTGATTCGCAGCTCATGTCAGTTAATGCTGGAGTTCCGCAAGGCCCTGTACTTTCGCCCGCTCTGTTTCTTCTGGATATCTTTCGGTTTTATCTATTGCTATGCAGACGATAGCACTGTTCATGGGCGGTATGACAGCACTCCGCTTGCGGTCGGGGAGAAACAGAAAAGAGACGGAGGGAACTTGTTATTGAACTTAATCAATCCTTGTACTGCATATGGGGAACAAGTAATTTGGTTGAGTTCAATGCCAAAAAGCTTAGGTGTGCCTTTTCCCACCAAAAAAACCCCGTTTCCCCCTCTCCCCACTCTTCTAAAAACGTCTCGCTAGCAAAGGATACGAAATGTAATCTTTCTTAGGATGAATAAACTGTCGTCAACTTCATACCTACGTATATCTACGATTCAGCATATTAGAATCGTATGATATTTGAAATTTAAATATAGTTAGGGGTCATTCATAAAATAAGTCACATAAAAATTACGTCCTAGACTCCCTCCCCCTTCGTCACGCTATGTCACATTTTCTGCGGTCCTGTATCGATATTGCGTCATAATAGATCCCTGATCACGTACATGATATATGGCAATGAATAGTATACAAACGATATGTTTAAATATTTATTATTTACAATTATTATTAGAGATACAAGAGAACTGATTGTGATAGATGGAAAAAGTAGCGCGTTAAAATAAAAATATTTATAAATTACGTTACGTAATACTTAAAAGTATCCTTAAAAAAAATTAAATATTTTCCTAGATCTGTAGGAACAGGGACAAGTGATTGTGGGGTATGTTACGTGAGTCTTACGGCTGGCAGTTCCCTGGCGTGCGGCGGCTGCGGGGGCTGCCCGCGCGCCGCCAGCGGCTCCGCCACCAGGAACGGCGAGCAGGCGGGCCGCAGCCGGAGCGCCGCCGCCCCCACCGCCCCCGCCGCCCCGGCCGCCCCCCACACCGGACCGCCCCTCTCGTCGTAACAGAAACCCACGCAGTTGAGCGAGTTGCCGCGCAGACCGAACACCATCTCGAATATCTACAAGCATACAGGACGTGAACGTTTCATGTAAGAGTATTGCGTTAAACGTGTGCGCGAGCCGCGCGGACCTTCAATCTGATGTCGGGGTGGTGCATGAAGAGCGCGGGCCGCTTGTAGTGGCAGTCGAGGTGGTCGAGCAGCACGAGGCAGCAGCGGGCCGCGTGCGCGCCCGGGGCGCTCAGCAGCTTGGCGTGGAACAGGTCCAGCAGGCCGGCGGCCGCCAGCCGCAGGTCCGTGGTGTCCGCCTCCGGCGGTATCGGCACGTCGCCCACGTATATCTCGAACGGCCGGTTGAGGATCTTCTCGAGCAGGTCGACGAGGTCGGTGCAGGCGTCCGGCGCGCACGCGTGCGCCAGCTCGGCGAGCGCGCGGGCGGCGGCGGCGCGCACGGCGCACTCCGCGTCCAGCGCGCACGCACTCAGCGTCGGCAGCCCGACCAGCTCCACCAGCTCTTCGCCGTACACCACCCTGTCGAGTCGACCGTCAACTAATACAATTATTATTGTCTAAACTATCTATTGTAATAGCTGATTTGCCGATACGAGATTATTGTTGCTGCCTTGTATTCATAGAATTGTATACGTTACGAAGCCTATCGTAGCCACTAACACGCACGGTGAAATTTCATTAGATTTGCAAACTTGGCCATGATGTTTGTAATCACGTATACTACCAATCTATGTATGTTAAGTAATTTAAAACGACAAAATAACGATAAAAATACATGTTGTGAGTACTCGTAGTTGGGAGTGTTAGAACGGTACAATGTAATAACGGCGCGGCGCGGCGAGAACAAAGTTAGCTTGGCCTTGAACTTTTGCTTTTCGGATGCGCCGGCGCAGTCGCGGTAGAACATGAAACGGCACGCCACTGATCACCCGACGCAAACACGCGCCACGCACAACGCGCCACGCGTCACGCGCCACACGTCACGCGCCACGCGCCACGCACAACGCGCCACGCGTCACGAGCCACGCGTCACGCGCCACGCGTCACGGGCCACACGTCACGCGCCACACGTCACGCGCGACTCCGCCGCGGGTCACGGGCTCGGGGCATTGACCCGTTCGCGTAAGTTTGTAAATCCAATGACATTGTAACGTGCATAGCATTATGTTTTGAAGTTATTTTTGTTTCGGATTCGTACGAGTATACTGCTTGTGTGAATAGTGCTGCTGGCCACGACCAATCTGATATAAATGACAATCGAGTTGGTGACCGTCGTTATATAACCGTCAAGATTGCGACCATCGAGAGCACAATCTATATGGTGACCGTCAAGATGTAACTGCCATACTTTACACTTCAAAAACATAATTGTTCATAACCTATACTGTACGTACAGTCTGTCTACCCACCGTACACCTCGCCTTTATACAAGCTTTATTTATAGTAACGTCTTTCTTATAAAATTCACGTAAAAAGTATAATGATATGAATTTGATATATTTCCATTAACCTACACTATACCTACTTGTAATCAATTAAATTATTTACAATTCACACCCAATTAAGTGAAGCATCGGTGAAGATTAAAAAACACTATTCAATAATTTCCTTTTTATAATATTCACAGTGACTTTACATTCACACTTTAAATCTTAACAGAATAGAAACTTAAACACTTAAGTTTATATTACATATGTTACTAATATTAATGAGTGCGCTTGTTTACTTCAAGATCACATTTCTATTAAGGGGTAAGAGTCAAAAACCTAAATTCCTATGTGTAGGAGCGACATAACAATGAGTTTTATCTTCCCTTTCGATAATCGTGTAAAACTATTCGATAGCCAAAATAGCGATGTTCTTTAATGAAAAAATAATTACAAAAATTGTTACTAAGAAATAGTTTCGCTACAATACTTTAACCTGCTACCCAATGTCCGCTATAGCACTGACAGATAGTTTGGTTGCGTAACGAGCAAGTCTAGTTTGTGGTCCATGGCTGTAGGGTACCTGTGGCGCTTGATGAAGGCGAGGATCTGTTGCAGCGTGTGCAGCCGCACCGGCAGCCGCGGCTCCTGGCGCAGGTACCTGTCCGCCAGCGCGACCGCGGCCGGCACCCACTCGCCGCCCGGGCACAGCGCCGCCGCGCGCTCGCTCACCAGCCGCATGGTCGAGCTCTCCTGCGCCGTCACCGACACCATCTCACTACTACTACTACTACCACCCAACACTCAACTCCTGCTTTAGCTATTATACGCAAGAGGATCACATCTCAACAACTATTCACTAGTCTGAACCGTTTTTTGTTAGTGCCAATTAGGTTTCTAGTTGGTCTGGTTCAATCGAGCTAAAAAATTTGGCGCACAGTGTAATTTACTTTACATATTTTTTTCACAATGTATTAGAACACATAAATATAAAAAGAATAAAGCGTAGTATAATAATTATATCATAAAACGTTAGTATACTGTAGCCTGACCGCCGTAAGCGCGACCCTCCTAATGGTCTGCGGGACGCGGGAGCGGAACAACTACGGCCTGTACCTGCCGGCCGCCGGTTTTATTGTTGTGAATGCATCAGATTATTTTACAGAGATGGAAATAGGAACGCTAATTTAATAAAAACTATACAGTCAATCAAAAGTCATGGTTTAGCGTGTTTTTATTCAATTATATTGTCGACATATATTATTAAATTCAAAACAGATTCACTTCGACTGCTTGTAATGATTACACACATAATATTTTTTCAATATAGTAGTTTTTTGGTTACCGTTCTAATAAAGAAAACGATATTATGTGTAAATATATTACGTGATTTAACACTAGATATCTGTACCAATTACAATAACATGCATATACTATTGATCTCAAGATACAAGGTATCACCTCAATACCGTGTATATCCGTGCACGCCCGCCGCCCCGCGTCCCGCGTCCCGCAAACCATCAAGAGGGTCGCGGTAACACCGGTCGGCCTATAATAAAGCTAATTGTTCTTTTATTAAATTAAATAAGTCTCAGATCAGGTATATTCTTAGTGTTTCAATTTCAAATTGAAAATCTGTCGCCAAGCACTTATAGGTGTGTTAGTTATTCATCCAAATTTATTTTATCGCCTCCTTATGCTCCTTCAGGAATGATACACTGATACACTGTACAATGATACACTTACACCAACGAATAGTTCAATCGTCAAAACATTTTATAAACGCTTTTCTGGAATTGAGTTTAGTTCTCGTCGCGAATTCTCCTTTATGTCTTCTACTGAATGAAAACGGGTGCCACGAAGTCGTAATTTGAGTTTAGGAAACAGAAAGAAGTCGGTTGGAGACACATCTGGTGAGTAAGGTAACTAGTTGCTCGATGGTATTTGTTGAGTTTTTGGTCAAATATTCGTTCACTATGATAGACTTGTGCGAAGGCGCATTATTGTGGTGCAAAAATCAAGAATTTTCTTTCAAAAAATATCTTTTTCGTCTAATTTGCTCTCTGAAACGTCGCATAACAAAATGACTTTGAATTTCGATCGACTTTGTCGTGGTCGTTTCGGTTTCGGTTCAGTTGCGCGGCTCCACTCCGGAGCTCGTTGACTAGTTTGCATGTCAACTCGTAGCCCCACGTCTCGTCACCAGTAACAATGCGTTACATGAATGTTGGCCCATATCCATGTTGGCATGTCCTCAGCGACTCTTATACGATTGATTTTGTGGAGAAAATTCAGGTCTTTTGGGACTAGCCGAGAGGCAACATGTTTCATACCCAAGTGATTATTTAAAATGATAAGGATCCACTCGTGAAACAGATAGTTCAGCGGCTATCTCTCTCAAACTTGAATGAGTCACTGAATGAATTCAGTCACAATTTCTTTCACTTTAGCGATGTTAACTTCAGTTGAAGACGTTGATGGCCTGCCAGGGCGAGGTAAATCTTCCTGCATATCTCGACTGCTTTTAAACGCTTTGTACCGCTCATAAGCACGTGATTTTAATAAAGACGATTCACCGTAAGCCTACTGTGACATTTTCAGCGTCTCCGAACAAGAGATTCCATTTGCGATGCAAAATTTAACACGAACTCTTTTTTAGACGTTTTTGTCCATTATGAAATTCGCCATACACACTAGATATTATCTAACTAAAAACAGCACTGTATTTAATCTAAATGACAGATGCAACTCAAACTCCACGTCAAAATGAAAAACAGTTGCTCCAATCTAACAACAAGAAAAAAGTATATAGAATTTGGAACCATAAACAAATCATCCATTCTCAATACTTTTTTGACAGAATGTAGTGCTGGATGTTCTTCATGTTACTGATACATTCTCGTTAGTTTCTGTGTAATGGTCTGAGATACTGACCGGTCGGTCGTGTCCACAGCAGTCGATGAGCTCGAGGAGAGCGTCCGCGTCGCCGTAGTACTGGCCCGCCTCGTGCAGCTGCTCTATCGACGTGATCACTGCGTGGAGACGCGAGTGGATCAACTCGTTGGCCGGGTCGAACGACTCTGCAACCCGATATGGACCATATGCTATAGATTCTATCAAACTCATGGTTTATTCGAAAAAAAATTTAGAATAACAACAGTGAGTTTTGGGAAAAAACAGTAAGGGCAGGTGAGAGGTCAGCTTTCGTATATAATAAAAATATATAATAGGGTTAATCTTTAGTCACAACCACATATCATGTTAAGTGACAATGTGGTTAAAGAGGTGCTAAGACTAGATGAGATTGTGCGGCTGCCAGAACCTTGCAAGGACTTCAATTTACCCTAAACTTGAACCTTGAATAACCCTAACAACATACTATGTCAAGATATTTCACTTCATTTGAGGCTCAGACTCAAGATATAATTGGAAAGCCGTTCCACAGATACCGTTTCCTATTGGGACATTTGGCTTTTTATAACAGCAATTCCATTTTCTTGAGATGCATAATCCTCAATCTCTTATTCACTTGCCTAAGCTTATATAAATTATGTTTGATTATAGACTGAGTTGCTGTCACCCCTAGGAATTGACCGTCCAATCCTTATCATTATACATATAGCTTAGAATTCATTTTTAAAACACAAAACAACTACATTATAGTCTGAACACTGAATATTGACCACATACAGGGAGTACGTTTCTTGATGTTGACTATTGTTGAAATAACGCGGCGCGGCGCTGTCTATGGCACGACTCGTGACGTCACAAGCATCCTCATGCCTATGTGTATGAGCGTTATGGCGTCAATTGCAAACTTTATTTTTTACAAAAAGCAATTTTTACTACTAAATCTGTATTTTATGCAAAAATAAGTTTTTCTTGTTGAATAATAAATACGCAAGATTATTATAAAAAAGATTCTTTTCAAAATAAGACATCATGCCTATTGTGTAGAATAAGCATATAAAATAAATACGTGTTAAGAATAAGATATAACACGATAATAATATCTAGTTTGTTTAAAAAAAACATGTGAATAGTAAAAACTGTTAGCCAGATCTGAGTGACATCTGGTATGATGACTTAGTGTGTTGCTATCCCTCTCCCACGATTAGCCTCGCTCTGGCGACAGCTCATTGGCTGAGCGATGGCCCGCACACCGCTACCGAATATTATTTAATAAACTACGTTCTAAATTCATAATTATAGGACTTACAAAAATGCATGGTTTAAATAGTGAAATGTGTATGTAGTGTAGAGATAGAGGAGCAATGTGGTACTTACTGTCCTGGATGTACACCGTGCGCAGGATGGTGAGCAGCATGTCCCAGGCCGGCTCGTGCAGGTCGAGCGGCACGCGCGTCACCACGCTCTGCACGCTCACCACCACCTCGTACGTGACCACCGGCTGCCCGCCCTCCAGAGCCTGCCCCCCGCACACACACAAACAAACAACACACACATCAACAATATGGCGGGATCTTACTCTGCCATCTAGTGTTTATACCCTATATTATGTAACTAGCTGTGCCCGCGGTAAAAATGCTTATTATGGTGATCCTCAGAAGATATACATATGCTATTGCTGACTTTTTTGTACATCTTTTCTAAATTTACAATTATGTAGATATTTATTTGATATTTATTTCTTATGGTTTACTCAGCGTAAGCCATTTAAGCTCCTCAAAAGCGTCTATTTTCCGAATTGATTCACATCGTCACTGCTTAATTTGTATGTTACTTTATTTAATAAAATATACCCTAAAACCTGGCGCGATAACATAGCTATAAATTAAAAAAAAACATGTAAATCGGATTAGTGGTTTTCGGATGAAAAGAACATAAACAGACAGACAAACAGAGAGAGAAACAGATACGCCTTTAAAACCGCACCGCAACCTATCGCATCGCAGTGCGCGCTAACGCTTATTGTGCAGGAATGAAATAGATAAGCAACAATAAGATAGGCCATGTATTGTGAGATCTCATAAAAACTGCCTGGAAAGTAGTAACAAGGAAAACATCAGCACTATTGAAGTTTATGGACTTTATAATAAGGAACAAGTACAAAGTATTAAATATTTATTTATTTATCTGTCGCCAAGCACCAATAGGTGTGTTCCGGCAGCTGCACTTGAGATCCAGTCTTCCGCTAGGTTTAGCGTGTTATCATCTTGGGCCACATCATCACTTAACATCAGTTTCATCGTGGCCACTATGCAAAATCTATAATGATAAAAAATTATATATATATATATTACCTTTAGAAATGCTGGCAATACGGCAAGGAAAGAAACCTTCAAGGTAGGCACTCTCCTGGGACCCCACAACGCCATATTGATGTAGAAGACCGCACCACGCACCAGTCCAGCATCACCATCGTCTCCATCCCCAGAGCCCGCACCATTGGAGTGCAGAATGTCGACCATCTCTTGCAGCGCTGCGTGCCCTATGTCGCCGCCCACCACACACCGCATCACCTGGTATCGAAGCAGTTTATGGAAGCGAAACTTCTTATTGCATCTTTATGATGACTATACTCTAACTCAAATAAACTGAAACATCGCAAACGAAAACGAGCCGCGCCAACAATGAAACGGACGGGGAGACAGAATCGAACTCCGCACCAATGGAACGCGAACTCCCGAACCTACCAGCCGTGAAGTAGGGGAAACACCAAACGGAGTACACGGAGAAGGACGCGAGGCGGGCCGGTGTCGCCGCGGGGTGGGTTTGGGGGGGGGGGGGGGGTTGTGGTGTTGACGGCGCGACGATACGTATATAGTACACGAGATGCGATGGACTGGCCGCTGGCGGGTCGAAATGAGAACAACTTCACTAAATCAAGCCGTTATATTCTTCTTCAGTCTTCATGCAAAACTGGAACTTGCAATATTATATACGTGGATTTGATTGAGATTGACGGACGAGTACTTAATTTTTTCTTTTTATTTCGAACTGTCTATACTGTTAGCCATAAGGGTCCTGAAGCTTCAAACGGCTTTTACAGCTTCACCCGGGCTTGGCGGACGAGTACGGTTTCGGTGAGATATTTATAGGTCCGCCGGAGAGCCTGACAACGCTGGCAGCGATCATTCCCCTCTCTCACTCTCTAATCTTATTAACTACACTCAATTCTAAGCAATTCTTATATACAACAATCTTACTAGATTTCTTCATACCTTATTAGATTCTAATTAGATTTATACAATTCTTGTTCAAACCTATTCTAAAACGAAGAACTATCTTATTAAACATGAAACTTCATAAAAATTACAAGAAACAATTAAAATATGAGCTATCAAAATATTCAAAACAAATAATCGTTATTTACATTGTTGCTATTTAACTAACACTAGCACTAGCACATAAGACATCACATTATACGAATCCTATTGGCTATTAAGTTACACAATCAAACAGTGAATGAGTACTACTTGTAATCCTTACTATAAAAATGCGATCACATCTTTTTTATTATCCAAGCCCGGGTGAAGCTGTAAAAGCCGTTTGAGGCTTCAGGGCCCTTACGGCTAACAGTATAGTCAATGCGAAAAATATAATAATAATTGTATTTTATATAGAGAGCGTAAGAAGCTTCGCTACTGTTTCCGTCTGGTTATGTTTGTGAGGGACAACTTAGTTATTGTTATAGTTAAATTACACACCCTAGTGCTGCTTAAAACATTAAAACATGTTTAAAAAACTTTTCATGTAGAATGTACTTTTGTCACAACATTATTATACTGAGCATTCAGATTTTCTTCTCTAATTTGGTTTGCTTATGGAACAACACCCAACATAGCCCGAGAGCCCATACTTTTTTTTGTGTTTGATAGTAATAATAGATACCACTTCTTTTATTTAATAATTTAATAATTAATATAAAACATTTATGTCATAAATATATATGGGTGTAGTCAGGATATTGGAAAACTAAAGTTTTTTTTTATACTAACTTGGTGACCAAAAACAACGGCGACCGTCAATGACAGATGACAGTCGCCGTCATGATGAAGAACACGATATCATAGGAAGGAGTGAAAACATTGACTTGTCCATTCCACATCTGCACGGTTATAATGTGCTTATCAACAGCTTGCTAGGGGAGACATTGCGCATACCTGACTACTGCCATGCTCCTAGACTCTATAGTAAACAAGACCGAGGTTACATAACCGTGCTCAGTCACGCGCCTAACTGAAGTATAATAAAATGTATTCAGGACATAACGCTATTTATTCAAGAAGGCGCATGATTTTATAAAGTACTATCCAATAATGTCTTTCAATTATAAAGTTCATTTTTCACATTTTGAATTTCGTCTGTTTGTTAATTATTAATGACGCTGGATAGGTTTTTCAACGCTATTCATTCTCATGTAGTCTTCTGGAATATTTATATAGTGACATGAAAATATTTGCTATGATTTTTACATAAGCATATAGCTTTGTGTGAGCTAGAGCGAGAGAGCAAATGTCGGTGTGTATGTATAATGTACACTGTTTAAATAAAATAGAAAATGTCTTTTAAAATGAAGTTTCACTTCTATCGTGTGTGAATCGCACACACACCTTTTTTATATTTATAACTAGCCGTGCCCGCGGCTGCGCCTAAAACAAAAGTAAGCCTAAGTTTTGCTCTATAGCGTCAGCTAGAATCATAATATAGAAGAAATGACGTGTATGAAAGGTGAGTAAGAGCATAGAAGATACCTTCCAGCTGTTCTGGCAATAGTGCTCGAGGTTGACAGTGCGACAGAGCGCGCTGACGAAGGTGCGGAGCGCGGCGCGCGGCAGCAGCGAGTACGAGACCACCGCCTCCAGCACCAGCAGGCACTGCTGCACCACGGCCGCGTCCGCGCTGTACACGCACAGGTGGCACGCGTTGCTGCACACACACACACACACACAGACCACTCAGTCTCCATAGTGTTTTCACCAGCACATTATTCTAATCAAACAATAATAATGATACGACATCATGTTCAAATATATATGTACGAGTATATCTTCTTCTTTATAAACATCAATGAAATGCTGTTCTTTGATAAGCACATAACTTGAAAACAGGTGCATTAATTTCACTCGTTATTTTCTTAACATGTTACCCAAACATTGATTATTTTGGGAAAACTGAAATTGGTTTTCTTTATGAACTCGAGACAATCAAAAATAGAAAAATGTCCTGGAAAAATATGGGTATAGGTGGAGCTTTAGTTAAGTTACTGACTTTTGGAAAGGCCAGAACAACATCTGTGGGGCAAGGTAGTTAAATACAAATTCACTTTTATTAAAGTCGTAAATAATTAGTAAAGTACATACTTGACAATTCCATGCACAATATGCTCATCAAGGTATGTTGCATTAAACTTGACCACATTTATAACCAGTTGCAAGAACTCAACAATCTGCAAGGGATTTTGAATCTGGGGCAGCCACTCCAACAGAAATGAACCAATCTGAAAATCACATTAAAACTATTTAAGAATGATGATATTGAATAAATTGCATGTCAACATGTTCTGAAAATATGCAAAATCTCACCTCTTCCTCAAAACAGTTGATATTCTTGCCTGTGTTTGTTAATGTGTACAATAACTTGAACCGCAGTTGGGTATCATCTGGTGAATGAGAGGGATGTGTCTCACGAAGGAAGCGAAATAATGTTGTGCGCATGATCTGAAGGTAGTCAGCCTGCCCTTCTGCTACGGCACGCAAAAACCAGAGCACAGCGTGCCGCGCCTCTGTGTTGCTGTCTTCTAATAGGTCTCTAGTTAAGCTCCACAGCTTTTCCACTCCACCCTGATGTAACACTCACTTTAATATTTTACTGATTCTCTTAGGTTTAAATTATAATGCAACTCACAAACAAATATTATACATAAAGTTTAAGTATTTTAATATAGTTCCCTCCTCTACCAGCAATATTCATTAGAGAAAGACGGAAACACATCTTTTAATATTTAAATACATATAGCTTTCCATTAGTAATGCCATACAATTTTAACATAGAAGTGTGGTGTGTTTTATTGAAAGAATTACAGTATCAACAATTACCCTTATTATTGCAGTATCCTGGTACCACCTCACACCTTCCTACATAATATTATATATATCATTTATTTCATTCCATGAGGTATGTACATATGAATTAGATGAGTAATCTAACTTATATGAAACATGACACTTGATTATGTAATTCTATGATTCATATTAAATTAATTCAAAGATCACGTACATAATATGTTGACATACACAAAATCACATACTTACATAAGTATATCGAAACATTATGTACATGAAAATAAGCTCTATCACACCTGCTTCTAATTGAAATTTATAAATAATATGTGTATATATTACTTGAGTATAATATACAGATTCCTACAATACACTTGATGACCTGCGTTACATAATTTATATTTCAGCACTATTTATGTACAAGACAAAATATGATTTATTCCTTTATATATTTTATTAACCTTTAGGACCATGTGCATTCCATTGGCATGTAGGCTCACACTTGTCCATTTAAAAGAAACCTTGTTTGAGGGACCCAACATCATAGGAAGGAGCAAAATCACTCATTATTTTAAATAATTATGAATTAATCCATCCAACATGATGACAGAATAAAAAACTAATTCTGCTTCCAAATTCAGTATATATGTGGAATAATATCATGTAGTGGTTAATATTATGCAATAATAATATAATTTTACTAATACAGATAAATTAACACACCAAATTAATATTAAATGTAAGAAAGTTTCTTTAGTGTTTGCTGCTAATAGACTAAACTATACAACAGATTTGTTCTACTTTCTATTAAATTTACTAACACACACAAATCATGTTTATATGAAGAATAGATTTTAACAAATTATATTATTTGTATATTTGGGATTTATTTAAAAACAAAATCAGTTTACATTGCACATTAATTAAATAAGTGAGATTGTATTGTATTACAGAAATGATAAACAAAACCTGTGGACAGAACAATTATGTATATTTTAAAATTTTACTGTATAGACATTATTAACGAGTTACATATAAGACAATATAAATGTTCTTTTAGTTCATTCACAGATATACATATATTAATTATTATTTCAAGACTAAATAATCCATTAGCCGTCAGCCTACGTATTGAAATTATTGCAGACATATTAAGGAATTATTGATCAATGTGTTCCGCACATACCAGCAGCATAAACAAATGATACCTATTTTTAATCTGATAATAATGTGATAAAGGTGTTTATTGTGATATAAAAAGATGTACTTAGCAAATAATGTAACTCAAGAAGAATTCAAAACAAGAAATTAATTATGACAACACTTATGTACATTTATTGTTTATTTATATGTTAGTTCAAAATGTATTTACAAGTGCAGGTTTAGGTATTAATTAATTAATATGAAACACAATAACCATCTAAATACTTTCTATTCCTTCATAAAAATGTGATATGAATATTATAAAATGTTGAAGGTAGAAGAAAATTCTCACATCTTGAACTCTGATGTGTATGACTTTCTCGCCGACTTCCTTCAATGCACGCAGTCTTTTATGCAGCGGGCTCTCGGAGCACAACTCCCGTTCCAATTCTGGAGTCACCACCAGCTCGTTTCGTCCAAGCGGCGCTGTGCACAACGTACACCACACGTCAAATGAACCATCCCATATCACGCTACCGTATCACGATAAGACTCTTACAAAGGAACAAAACTCACCCGATGCGTTCTTTTTGAAGAATACTTTCAACCTGTCTTGAAGAGTTTCTCTGTTCCTGGAGCCCATCTTGCACGATACCGGCGGAATTCGTTATACCTAAATATGTTAAAGCTTACAGCCAAACGAGGCGATTACCTAAGAGTTTGATAATTAGAATAAAATGACATATTTATTAAAAAATATTCTCACTATATACCACTTCTGCTTTACTATTCAGTATTCACCATTTGACAGCTATGCCGATTGCCGAGCCGAAGTACAGCTGACAGGCGGCCATTCAATTTAACATTACCGAACGAAATATTCTAATCACGTATAACTGTCATTCAAATAAAACTAAAAGAGATTTTATGATTACAAATACATAATATAATATAAGTGTTTATGTGGGACGAAAATGGAAAATTTATACAATTTTAAATCTAAATTAAAATAATATTCACAAAATAAAATATTGACATTACGAAAACAACATGACCTTGCAATGATTACAAACATTTCCGAACGATCAAAAATTAAAATCCTTCCATGTCTTTATGGTAAAGCATGTACATTCTTATCTTTTGAAAAAAAGTTCTTCTCAGTTTTTCATTTCCATCTTAGTAAGCAATCATTTAAAGTGAAAATATTTGGAAATAATTTGTATACACGTAGAAAAAAAAATTGATTTTAGCACTAGATGGCAGATGTATGTGGTATGTAGCTAAGTGTACCTATCTGGTTGCCGACTTTTTTCGAGAAAACTACATAACGTATCGAATTTTTTGATTAGGAAAAATAAAGTATTTGGAAGAAAAAAAGTCATTTTTCCAATTTATGGTTTGTTCTCTTAAAACATATATGTGGGTGCTTTTAGCACAATAAACTAATTCCACATTGTCTTTGAAAGTTTGAAAGCTATTTTTTAGATAAAAAATATATTTAAGTAAACAAATAATTTTTAAGTAGAGTTTTACGAGTAGTGTCATGTTTCATAGTAGGTAGTTTATTAAAATTAAATAATATTTTGCTAAGACTGAAAAAATAATCTTTTTTTCTGGTGGGGAATTATTTCCCTTTGTCCGATTACTAACATAAATTAAAATAGACTAGTAGCTTACCCTAACTTGACTTGTGAATTTATGTATGTCGGTAATTTTAATAGTTACGTACGGTACTGACTGTGTAAGGAATAATTACTTGGAATTGAGGGGAAAGGTAAGTGTCTTTATGAAGGAATACATTTAAAAAATAGGTACCTACATTATATAGAAAATTTTATTTATTGGTACAATGTTTTTTTTAATCATTTTTGAGCAATTCTTGTATTCTCAATGCAACTTTACATGTGCAGCACAAGATGTTGGTGCGTTTTTCTTTGTTTTTGGTGCTGCAAGATCAGCATCTTTTGTAAGTGGCCTCTTTTTCTGGGAGGCGCACGTCTACACCTTGTAGTTAAATCTCATATGGTACGCCAAAATTTCACGTTTCTTCCATAAATATTTTACTCCAAACGTCTCTCGGCTTACATCGTAAAAATTATCAGTTGGACTTATTAGTCTATTGCTATAAACATCGTGATTATCAGACAGATCAATAACCGATAAATCCGATAGATTACTACTATATTTAGAAGCGTTTTGTCATCAAGTATTCTATTCGGTAACTATTTTTTTATAAAAAGACATGATCTAAAACAATTTTAACTAACACTTAAAACATAAATTTTAAAGTTACGAAAATAAATACCGATTTTTTATATACATGGACGCAATATGGAGTTTAGGAACGGACAGGGGGAACTATTTTCCCACTAACAAGTACCTACATGTTTTATTAAATCGAATCACACACAAATATTCCTTTTTCACATTGAATAACATAACTACTTTACAAAGAATATAATAAATTTGTCAATATCGAGTCAATAATCTACGTATCAGAATATTTTCTGAAGAAACTTTTCAAAAATATCCCGCGTAAATCACTAAATGGACCGATTTTCCAATTGTCATATGATCTGACGTTGACATTTGACGTGATGAAGAGTGAGGTTTTCAATAAAATAAACCAATAACTGCTAAAATTCTATTGGAACAAAAACTAAAGTGTGTTAGTTGCTATTTTAAAAATATTGGTATATTTAGTAGAATTGATAAGTGGGAAAATAGTTCCCATTACCCGATTAAGGGTTAACAAACAAACTCATACACCGATTATGATTCCACAAATATTATTACACACCGCACGCCGTATTATATAAGTACAGAAATAATAATTATAATAATTCACTTACTAAATATAAATGTAGTATATTAATTTAAAGGAAAAAAGGAGCGAAATACAATTTCATAATATCTGTTAACAGTTCATTACCATTATAATTAATAGCATCACATTTAGTACTGACTATTTTTTTATAAGAATTAATAGAATTATTAAATAGGTACATCAAAGTCATTAAAATGTAAGTTATGCAAATTACAAGTTTTAAATAAGAATGTATTAGCAATATAAATTGTTTTGCACTGAGACACTTGCATTGTGTCGTGTCCTAGGCCATTGCATTTAGGTGACCTACTAAATGCAAGTTTCCCAAGAAAAGGTGAGACAATTAAATTATTAACTAATTTTAATAGAAACATATGATCTCTTTCCATTCTACGTTTAAGTAGAGAAGGTAATTTAGGAAGTAAGAGCTGATTATAATTTCGTTATGTCCGTTGTCTATCCACGGCTTGCTCAGAGATTCTTAATACCAGACTTAATAACAGAACTATAGGTATAAGTCCATATTAATCACGCCGAAATAGTGGTAAAATAAAACCCGGAAACTAATAGTTTAGGATACCATCCCTTCACGTATAGTGGAAATGATTTTTTTTCCTCGTCGGTCCTATCATGTGGTGTGTATTTGGTTAGGACTTTCAGAAATACGGTGAGTGTGTGAAGACCATTATTTGATTCAGGTGTTCGTGTGTGAAATATTAAGCTTTAAAGTGATAAATATGGTAATGGTAGTACCTAGTATATATAATGAATTTAAAAGGAAAACTATCAGAGGTAAGTAGTCTTTACAAGTAATAGTCAATGAACTTATAAAAAGAACTAAAGAAGTAATTTCGTAAAAAATCCATTGAAAATTACTTAAAGACCCCTCACTAAGTCTGCATATTGTGATGGGCAACTACGGAACCCTACACTGCGCGTGGCCCGACACGCACTTGGTATTTTTTTTAATACATTTGTAGATGATCTGCTTTTGTCTTCATACCACTTGGAGGAAAGTATAACGTATAAATACATAGTTGTCCTAACGCGAGGAGACGTATGTGGACCTGTACTTTGATGGGGGCTGTGGAAACTAATTTTAAATAAATTTATTGGAAACTATTATATCCGGTTAGAAAAGGACCAGCAAATGGTTTGTTGTAGGCAAACGGGTAATTTAGTCTGTCCACGAGCGTGCGGTTAATGGGAACACCTATTATGATATAACATATATATGTCCCATTGTCTAACTGTCCAGTTTTCATACCTTCTTACAAATGCAAGCCGGGCCTGCCTGTGGCACCGTTTAAACATGAGCACCTTCCTTGCTATCCTTTCGTGCAACTTTTCATCTACCAACCGCCTTCGAACAGTGCATTCCGAGATTGCTGAAAGGTTGTTTTCACCAAAATATTATTTTCTCAGCTCGTTAAACCCTTTAAAAGAATTTTGTTTTGCCTAACAAATGATATTCCAATCATCTGAACGAGACGACTTTCTTTGTTTTAGGTACACGCGAAACATTTGAAGCTTCACAGTGTGGAAAACCATCGTTTTTGAGCATTGCAGATGGTCGGCTATATTTTCATATGACCAATTCTTCTCGCGAAGTTTTATTATTAATTCCCTTGTAGATTTATCATAACTTTTATTTTTCCCCATTGTTTTCATATAAAGCAATCACCTGTTAGAGTTTTACGGCACTAAATGGCGCCAAAATTATACCTACAACGAATATAGGTATAATATAGGAATATAGGAATAGTGACCTACAACCACAGAGCCACAGAATGTGCTCTATTTAAATTTGATTAAAAAAAAACTATTCTGCGTTCTTAATTATGTGACCAGCCAGTAAGTAGTAATACTAGGTTCACATCTAATGTATAAAGTTTATCTATTTATTTTTAGCCAATCATGTGTATCAATGAATGTACCGCTAGTATGGAAAAGTTTTGCGATACTGAGAGAGATACAAAAAAATACATGCAATTAGTTATACTTGTTAGTTTGAAAAAATCTTGCCTTTAAATAAGGGTTCTTAATAATATGACCACAACTGTATATTTTTACTAGTTAATATATAACTATATGTATACTCATCTTTCATCTCTGCTACATCTCGGAGACTCGGAATCCTGAACAGAGTGCGACAGTTTTTCACGCCCGGCCAACTATCTTTTATAACTGTATTTTCTATACAATGCACAAGTTCGGCCGTGTACGAATTATTGTTCGCACCTCTGGGATAGATCCGCAAAGTACCTCCTTGTGCCAAAGCCTACACGTGGTTGGGGAGATACCGAAAAGGGACGGGAGGAAATTGTTATTGAACTTAACCACTACTTGCACCGCATATCTACATGGGGAGCAAGTAACCTGGTTGAGTTCAATGCCAATAAATATCAGGTGTGCGCGTTTTCTTCAAAAAACCCCGGTTTTCTCTCATCCCACTCTTTTATTCTATCGCCCCCAAAATTTTTCGTTCATCTATCTCATGTCGCATTACAGCTGGCCGTTGAGTGGCTGTGAGACTCGAGGCGAAGATGATGTTATTGATAGAATAATTGAAGTTGACAACGATTCAATGATTTAAATAAATATTGCTCTTAGTTTTTAAAATGCGTCTATTATCTAAATGATTGTATTAATTATGTATTCCGTACTTTAATACGTAAATTGAAATTAAATTTTATAATTGTATATTTTGTCTACTATTAATTTCCCATTATCATTCACATTTTTCAATAATTCAGTTAAAATTAAAAACGCAATTTTAATACACTAAATGAAATAATTTTATAATTTTTTTTAGTTACATTCATTCATTAATTCATCACTTGAATCGTCCACACAATATTTTTTATATTACATATCTACTAAAGGTAATTTTATGCACTAATATAGATATAGTAAATTTGTAAATTTATCTGATCAATGTAAAAGAGTTTTTGGAGAAAATACCTAACTGTCTAACTAACTAATTAGTAGGCATTGCCCTACCTACTCATAGCGAATAGTTAGCTAGCCGTACGCGGAAAATCACCCAGTTTCCTAATGTATTTATTGCAGGTCACTTCGGTTATAAGGATATAAATAGGATATAGAATGTTTATGAATGCTATCGACCGGTGCGGCGGCTTTTGTTTATTTACGTGCGGTACGTGCTACATCAACTACATACATAATAGTATTGTTGGGTGAGTGGTTGGGACAACCGACCGGCGACCACGTAATACAAGAGGGCACAGGCCAGGGCCGAACGCAACCAGCCGTGCATGTGCATTTGTGCGTGCGTGGCGCATTACCCACATGCACTTCCGTTTTTATTATACTTACCGTGTACATACAAAGGAAAGCAAATTATTTGTCCGACCAGGTTTTTTTTAAATGTAAAGGAACAACGCTTCATCTCAATAACACAACATGTAAGATGAAGTCACAGCACAAAGTGGAGCAGTTTCCTACTATGGAATTGGTAGGAATTGGCAGGATGAACTGCCCATGCATTCGCTATAAATCATTACCTTTGGGTACACACCCGCTCGGGGGAGAGAGTGGTTATGGGAGACTCCTACTCACTTAAACTCCACGGTGTACCATCCGCCGCAGTAATGGGGCGACACGGGGTCACGCAAGCATTCTACCGCACTCTGAAAGAGTGTACTGCGTAGTGTCTTCGACAGCACCGCATTAATGGCATGCGGTTGTAGGCTCCCTGCGAGCGATCCGGTGCAGGTACCATTCGCAGTAGCCATGCCTGGACAGCACAAGACGAAACGTCAGGTAGCCCCACTCCCTCACACATCATCCCGTGAGGACCAGGCGGAAGGCGTCAATAGTATACAAACCATAACGCGCACCCGCCAGGTCCTCTGCTCAACGCCGCAACACCTACGGAGCAATCTACGGAGGCCTTCGGCCTGATACAGGCTACTTCTCTGGGGGCAGAAGATTACCCAATCTCCTTACTTGTCGCCGTAAACTGATATATGGTGGCGAAAACCTTCGCCTCCAGCTCACAGGGCGGGGGAAGCTGGCGAGAAAACAGTTACCCCTGCAGACACCCACCGGTATCCGGCGCTATGGGCGTCCACCCAGATTCAAGATCATCAGGGCGTCTATTGCTGATCGCCGGCCCCTGAAGCCGAACTGGTCTCCGAAAAATCCGGCCCGTCTTTCCATAACCTCGGGAAATGCCCGATCGCAAATTAGCGATCGGACGATGCTCGCAGTTCCTTCCCCATGTGGGCCAATGCCAGCCGTACCACACGATCCGGGATCCCATCCGGGCCAGGAGCCTTTCTTTTAGAGCGGTGGCGTTCCACAGCCGCCCTCACTCCTCGGTTATAAGAGTAGGAGACATAGTCAGCTCTCCTCCTGCCGCCTGAAAAAGAGGCATAGGAAGCGTTAGAAGCTCCGGAGGGTCAGGGAATAATGCGCCCATGACCCTTTCCATTACCTCCGGCTGAAGAGTTTCGGTTAGCAGGGCCGCCTGGCCCGGGAACTTCTTCCGGGCCACTCCATTCTCGCCTACGTTGTGGGCGGTGTCCGCTTCGCGGCATCGACGCATTAAAAACTTTCGTGAAGGCCGCACGGAGGCGGACTGTAGACGCGTCGATCTCTCCTGTGGCGGAAGCTGGCGGTCGCCAGTTTTGCGTTGAGGCCGCCTCTTCCGCCAGCTCCCTATCTAGTTAGTAAATTATTAAAAGCAAAGCATTTACAAATATTAACTAAAGATTTATTGAATCTATTCTTTTCAATTTGAATATAAGTGAAGTGTCATCTGTAAAAAGAACCATGTCAGCACTGTTTTCAACTATTAGCGGTAGATCATTTAAATACAAAACGAGGAACAGAAACGGTCCTAAATCGAGCCCTGAGGAACGCCGATGCACGTTAATGATCGCGAGGAGGTTGCCCCATCTATACTTATTCTTAGACAGCTATCTGTTAAATAAGAGATTAGCAGGTTGAGAGAAGTTCCACACACACCATAGTATTTCAGCTTAATTATAAGCGTACTGTGGTCAACGCAGTCCAAACCATACTGCCATGCCGACCAACTAAAATCTCTTGTGTATGAAAATATTTTACTCGCTTCTTAAGCAATTTTTTTTTCGAAAATCTTACACATCGAAGGATGTTCAGAAATTGGTCTATAATTTCCAATATTACTTCTACAACCTGAATTAGACAGAGGAACTACTTTACTAATTTTCATCAGATTAGGGTGAGTTCCTGTTTCTATGCACTGATTAAATTTATTAGCCAGATATTGTAAAATATTGTCAATTAAGGACTGAACTACTATTACTGACATTCTCCAAATTCTTCAATGTGCTATAAGTTTAATTGTCTAAAAGTCCTTATTATTTCACCTGCACTAACTCATGTAAAATACAATTTAGAATTTATAGGTTTAATCAAATTTTCCAAGAGTGATGCGGCACCATGGGGTGATGATATTATATTTTTTGTTGGTTCTAAAAGTACATTTGTGAAATAATCCTGGAATGCAGTTGCTACCTCTGAACCGTTTGAGATATGTACTCCCTCGACGTTTAGTTTAAACGAATTATTATTTTTTCTATTTTTTGTTTATGAACTATAAGCCAAACAGTTTTGATCATATTATACTAGATTTAAGAACTTTATTTCTTAAAAATATATTTATTACAGCACTCGATGATAAGGTCTCATTTAACTTTTTGCTTGATTATTATTTAGATTAATGAGTGGTAATGTGCAATACTCGTATGTGGTAATAACAAAGATGGATAAATGTCATGCGAGTGTGGGGAGGAGCCTGAGTACTTGTCTGCATTTTAGTTGGTAATCTGCCAGGTACATGTGACGAGGGTCGACAATTTGCTCTCACCTGTGCGCTGCGTGACACCGACAGACGGTCACAATCAACCTCTCACCCTAAATGCCTACTTGACGGCAATTTATTGTGAAATAATTTATACGCACTACAGTCACGGACTCCAGCAAGTATTCATAAGTACTTTAAAAATTGTCAACTGTATTATAACGACAATATATAATACAACTAGCGACCCGGCCCGGCTTCGCACGGGTACAATTTACTCCCGAATAAAATAAGATATGCGCTTAGCAAAAAAGTATTAAGTATGCTTATTTTATAACATCTCTTAGAAGGTTTAGACCGTGCGTTGTCTGTCAGTCAGTTAATCAGTTCGTCGAGAAGAGATTTATCCAACTGAATCTTTCCATAAATTTCTGTAAAAAAACAAAAAGCAAAAAAAATGTAAGATCAAGAATTTATTGATAAATAAATAAGTCGGAATTCATTGTGCTGATAATCATTTCTTGATGATTTTAATACGTTCATCGCCACTCGTAACGGTTGGTGATAAAAGATATTTTATGTCTTTCCGAAGAGAAAACGAACAGCGCCCATGCTTTGTCGGCTCTCGAGCACGACATGTACAACTGGCTATGGGAAAACATGTAACTTTAACTAATAAAACAGACAGACAGTTATTGCTCGGATGAATGTGTCAATGAGCTCCAATTCAACGCTGGTTAAATGTACTTTCAAGTACTCAGGAACAGGTATGCCATATGAAATATCTCGGCATCTCCTAGTAAAGCACTGTTCTTGCAAATTGATGAATTCTGCATGTCGCGAAGAAGCTTGTCAGCGTTGTCGCTGGTGGTCGTTCAGATCTCTGCATTTGCTGACGTGAAATAAACTCATCCATTATCCAGGTGCACAGCTAAATGGGCCATTGTAGAATGACGTTCGTGAATGGAGAATTCTCCAAATCGCCTCATTTCTGCCGACATATCTTCTTATCAGATATTGCGAAACTTCATGATCATCAAGATCTGCAATAACAAATACGGTTATGACGCTTTCTTTTGTGATTTACTTACAAACGTATTTGACGGACTTGACAGAATTGCCGTACTTAACATTGTAATGCGCTTTGAATGTTTTGCGAAGCAGCGGCGAATACGGAATAATCCAGCTGTTGTTGACTACAAAGTACTTATTTTTGACATTCAACGTTGTCGTTCTGCCGTTATCTTATGGATTATAATCTAGTGGTAATCTTTCACACTTTTCCTTAACTTTCAACTATTTTTCATCAAAATGTGCTCTTGGTCAACGTTGAACAATCATAGTCCATCCTATGCATATTCACAATGTGAGCAATTGGGAACCATCCAATGTCATCCATTCCTCGGGCTGACGTTCGAACCAAAATCACAAATCGTTTCCATGCAATCAAAAGAATACTTCTACATGAGTTGTAGAAACACAGAAAATTCATTATTATTTTTCTACAAACATTTCTCTATAAGCAAAAAATACTTACCGCAAATTTCTCAAATATAATATCAATGGAAGTGGAACGTTCCAATTATTATGAACGTCGAAAGTCCCCATTAAGTCATTTAACAATATGGAAGCAATGCCTGAAAATGCAATTCTTGAAGTATTAGAAGCGATAAGTTTGTGTGAGTTAATTATTGCGTTTTTAGACCTACGAATGATACTCGATGTTTCGAGTACATTCTAGAGTTTAGAATCTAGACGATTTCAAATACTTCAAGAATAGTGTTTTCTTTCTATTTTTACTCAGATCGTGAAAATACTATGACACGGAAAAACCTTTTTAACGAAATCAAAATCAAAAAATACATTTGTTTGACGAAGGCGTTACTTTGCGGAAATCCATCGTAATTAATTATCCTAAATTTCCTTGCTAATACTTCCGCTTGCAATAGATGAATAGTAGTTTCAGCTACCTACAACATAAAATGTTACATGCTATTAAAGTAAACGAAGTAAACCCCACAACTTGTGTATTCAGTTTATTTTAAGTGATATATTTAAAAACTTTTGATACTAACAAACAGAGATTAATGATTGGTCTCTGCTGCGGTATGACTGCATCAATTATTAATCTATGCTAACAAACTATTCAAGCGACTAATGAAAATCAGTTTTAAGTAAAGAAATAATGAATATTCTAACAGAATGCAAAACAGCCGTAACGAAAGTGATTGAACCGACTTCCAGGCTTATTGAATTTGGCTGACGGCAAAATGGTTGAAGCGACATTGCATTGTCTTAATAGTGGAAAGAAAAACATATGAAGGGACTTTTAATCAAAAGTTAGCAATATCTAAAAACGGTTTATCTGCCATTTAATTGTAACTGGTAATAAAATGTACAATTATGCTACAATTCTCTATATTTTTGTATAGCTTAAATACTAAAAAAGGTAAATATTGTTCGAGAATCGTGCACGAACATTAGGTTGTCTTAAGCGCCATAAAAGTGCTCAGAATTTCACTTTCATTCGACGCAGAAAAATATCGCTGAATCCGTTTAGGTATATATATGTATGATTCAATATCACCCTAATGCTTGCATTAATCAGTCTGGCAACCCTCGATGTGGAGTTAATAACTGCTTATACGTAATTTTACGCTCTGATGCTGTATAACTACCCAATTAATTTTATTAAAGAGGTTTCTTGTCTTATAATAATAACATAAATATTGAACCAATTCGGGACATACGGCTGACCGGGTGATCGGGTCTAGCAGCTTTTCTACCTAGGGAATGGGATATATCCAGCGAGTGGACTGATGCATACTAATAACGACAATAATCCAGATGAGTATAACCTAAAAATATTAGTATATAAGTAGCAATTGACGTAATTTTGGAGAGTCGCGTCCGTCTCGTCCTTTGCGTCGCAGCTGATCCGGATAAATACGTTAAAGAAACACTTTGCATTACGAATGCTCCTTACTGATTACTTATTATAATTTTACGAGACGGCTTGGAAAGTTTCCAACTGTCAGTCCTCACCGCCAACCGGATTCCGGATTCCAGACTATGAATATTTCTCCCATCGGTTATCCCAAAGCGGACCGAAGTAATTCTAACTCGAAACGTCCTCTCTCCTAAACTGTAATCTAAAAGGAGATTCCAATAAAAACAACAATCAACGAACTCCATTTAAATTCCGCTCCGAGGGATTGTGAGTATTTCTTTAAGTTACAACTTTTATGCTTTGCAAATCTTTTTAAAACGCCATTGCAAAATGACTGTCAATTAAAACTCCATTAACCACCCAAATATTATTGTATCCTGTTCGGTGCGGTGCGACGTTTAGAGGTGCGAGGTTTAATCTTCGTCGGAATCTTAAAAGTTTATTTAAGCTCGTTAAGAATAAAAAGTAATCGTAAGCTGATAATGTAAACGTACGTACATATTCAAGCGATATCGCGACTCGTACGTACTTCATCAAATAGATTTTTTTTTCTCTGAAAATAAATTAAGATCGCGAAGTTTCGGTCGCAGATAAAGAAAACTTTTTAAATCTGCACAAGTTACTTTGTATTAGGTCCTTACATATGAAATTGGCGTTTTGTACGGGAGGAATATAAAGTCATTTTTTTTTTGTAAAATATATTTAATTAATCAAGGTATGCACCGTTGTTATCTATGTACTTTTGCCATCTCATAGGTAGTACATTGATCCCTTTACTAAAAAACCATGGGGGCGAGAATCAATAAATTCTTTGAAGGCGGTTTGAACTGCCGCATCGGATTTGGAGCAAGGTCCTGGGAGTACGGTGGATGTCGCAGATATTCAAATTGTAGCTCATCTAACTTAGTGGTTGTTTATTGTGCAGTGTGTGGCCTTGCGTTGTCGTGAAGCAGCAGTGGCCTAGAGCGATTGACTAATCTCGGCTGTTTAGCAGCTAGTTCTTCCTTCATGGTTTGCATTGTCAGCAAACAATAGATATCTGCCGTAATCGTTTGGCCAGATTTTAGAAAGCTGTAGTGACGACACCGGCGCTTGTCCACCTTTTCTGAGTCAATTTTTGTTTAGGGTGATAGCATGATTTAGCTGGGTCTCCAGGGTTCAGCCATTGCGACGAGCGCTTCCGATTATCGTACAGTATCAAGTTTTCATCACAAGTAATGATTCGATTTAAAATCCCTTCAATATTGTGTCGGTTGAGCAAAGTAGCAGCAGTAAAGAGCAGTCGACGCGTGTTTACAAGGACTATTGGAGCCACCTGTAATTTCCTTAATATCCTATGATTATTTTATGTTAATCGTAATTTTTGAGTACCTTTCAGAAAGCGATTTACTCGTGGCTATGACCACAAGGTTTCTTTTTAAATAATCACATAGACACGATTGTCTGACGTAGTTTGTCCATAAATAAAGCTGATACCACTGACATATATTCTACCGATAGACAAGAACATTCATAGAAACAATTTGATCAAACACTGATAAACAACATGGCGGTTTTTCCTATAGATTTTACATCGCAGAAGAGACACGGCTTCTGTACCTACAATACTTCATTGGAATTCAGATGGTACTTAGTTATGGAATTCATAATAGTAAAATAAATTTAAAAAAAGTAAAAGAAAATGAATTGATAAGCGTTTATTTAAGCTCAAATAATCATGTCCTCATATTTTCTGGACATTGACAAATATTCACAATATTACACATTTTTTTTTGTATCTCTCTCGATATCGCAAAACTTTTCCATACTAGCGGTACATTCATTGATACACATGATTGGCTAAAAATAAATAGATAAACTTTATACATTAGATCTGAACCTAGTATTACTACTTACTAGCTGGTCACATAATTAAGAACGCTGAATAGTTTTTTTTATTAATATTTAAATAGAGAACATTCTGTGGCTCTGAGGCTGAAGGTCACTATTCGTATTCGTTGTAGGTATAATCTTGGCGCCTTTTAGTGCTGTAAAAGTTTAAAAGGTGATTGTTTCATATGAAAACAATGGGGTAAAATAAACTTTATGATAAATCTACAAGGGAAGTAATAATAAAACTTCGCAAGAAGAATTGGTCGTATAAAAAGATAGCCGACCATCTGCAATGCTCAAAAAAGGTGGTTTTCCACACTGTGAAGCATTTGCCACGTATCAAACTACTTCAAATGTTCCGCGTGTACCTAAACAAAGAAAGTCGTCTCGTTCAGACGTGAGGGTACTTTTCTGGACATGGTGTTGGACCTGTTAAGCTCATAGAAGGGAACATGGATCGATTCCTATACAAAAATCTACTGGAAGAAACAATGTTACCTTATGCCGAGTGGCGACGCGCAGCAGTTATAAATTCAAAAGCGAAGTGGCAACAAGAAGCGAAATAAGAAAGAAACATACAGTCTTATTCTGTGAGTACATACAGGCTTATTCTGTGAGTATATTCGATGGACGATTTATGAATTTCTTTTTTATTTTATATTATCTGTGTACGAATAAAATGCTTTCGTGTGGTATACGGCATTTCATTACCCACGGGCGTAACACTATTAATTTTAGTTTGAAATATATTAAATTTCTTTACACACTTGACATTAATGTGTTTTATTTAATCTAAGTTTAATATAAAATAACTCTCGAGCTGTTTAAGAAATCCTTTTTAATTATTTGTTCAGCTTCTTTACTGTTTGAATTTGTTACCATAGAGAATAAATTAAATTTGTAAAAAATATAGTTAGCGATTTTATTTTATCTTCCTAATCCCGTTTGTTCTATTCATGTGGCTATTTCGTAATATAACAAGTTACATCTAAGAAGGAACACATAACTACACATGATATGATTTAGGAAAAAATAATAATCTGGAACTTCAAATTGTTCTTAATTATATGACCACAACTGTATATCGATGGCGGAGACAATATAATATTTTTTTGTTTAGTTATCAATTTGATCTTGACAACAGATGTGTCATATTTACATATTTACTTTTATAATGAATTTCAAGAGACTGCTGAATAAAGTGAGATTAAACAAAACAAAGATTTGTTTCGTTTTTGTATGTCTTTTTGTTGTCGCTGTGAAATATTTGGGAAAATTTCGTACGCGCCGCCACCTGCCCGAGCACTTGAGCAAATATTTGAGGTTTGATGAAAAGTATACAGTTGAAACTATTCTAACCCAACCGGACGTAAATCGCTATAACCTCATGCTGGAGAAGTGGAACGAGAACCGAAAGGTATTTAACTGGAAGCGATATGGGCCGGTGACGCCCGACACCACTACCATCGCAATCCAAGTGCACAGAGACTCGGAGCGGCTTCAATATCTAATCATATCACTGGCGCAAGTTCACTTTATACAAAACGTTTTGCTCATTTTCTCTCACAGTTATTACAGTGAGGCGCTGAATGATTTAGTTCGAAACGTTACCTTCTGCAAAGTGATGCAAATTTTCTACCCGTACTCTTTGCAACTTCACCCAGATAAGTTTCCCGGAGTAGATCCTAACGACTGTAAGAACACGGTAACGACAAACTCGCGACAAAATTGCTTCAAGAGAAACGGCCAGGTCACGGAGCAGAAACAACACTGGTGGTGGAAGGCCAACTTTATATTCGAGAATATGGAATGGTCTTATAAATACAAAGGGATCGTAATATTCCTTGAAGAAGATAATTATGTTCTTCCTGACATGTTGTATATGCTGAAATACGCTGAACGTTCTCTGACATATATACCTGCAGTGGATGTGTTATCATTCGGCCGGCCGTACGCGAAGGATTTAGATTACAACTTGTTCACCGTGGACACATGGAGACCTCCCTATGATAAAGGTATCGCCTTCAACAGAACTACTTGGAAGAGAATACTGTCGCTGTCATCGCATTTTTGCATGTACGATGATTTCAGTTGGAGCTACTCGTTGTTGAATCTATTTGGAAAGTTTCGGAACGGACGCGCTGAAATGCTGGCTTGCCTGTCTCCTAGAGTGATATCCACGTGCATGTATCCAAGCGGAAAGCTAGCGATGGAGTCGATTCTGTATTGGCTAGATGAGAAAACAATGTTTCCCGTGACGGTGAAAGCGGTGATGTTGTACAGTCAGCAGGGGAGAGTGGACCGAAACTTGAAGAAACCGACAGGAAATGGCGGCTGGAATGACATGCGCGATCATTTGCTCTGCTTGGACCCTTTAATGTCAACGTATTCTGAAGACAGAGACGAGGGAACTACATCGAGTCCTATTTTTACATGATTGAGTATATTTTTACTAACTCATACTTGCTTTACTTTACGGGTTTTCTAATCACACAAGGGAGTAGTGCACTTCCATATGTTCTGACACCTGTACATGATGGCAATCCTCTTTCCTATATATGGCACACAGTCCCGGTCCCGGGAACGCGGGGTTAATATGTAAACTCCTAGCTGACCCATGCGAATATTGCATATTATATGTACTTAGAATCTAAGCAATATAATTAACATCTGTCATGTTAGTTAAAGAGATTGTTAATAGATAGCGCTTGTAATATATGAAGGGTCCACTGCAATAATGATGAATGTCCTCTGTTTTTTGTTTTAAGATAATTGGGTTTTCAGTTTATAAACGGTGAGAAAAACTCAGATCCAAAGATAAGAAAATAATTTTAATTTGAGTTAAAGGAACATGTTTCATAGTATTATTTCTTTGGAAAATAATCAATCTTTAGGTATTATAAATTAATTAAAAATTATGTAATCTTAAGTAAGTCTTAAAAAATCAGGACTATAATGATCACTGTCCACACTGCGTTCATAGTCAATAATGATAGTTGTCCAAAGGACTGGTTTAATTAACTTCTGATTCTTTCATATTTGCAGCATGAGGAAATTCATCGTAATAACGTTTCGCTTCAGGCCTACAGAACTTTTTCAGGAACTGCAGGTCGTTATATTTTGCTGTTGATATAGTCAACTTTTTTTTATAGGCTTTATATACCAAGCAATTTAAATTCTCCCTCATTAATACCTGCCTTCATAGATCGAATAGAAACTGGTGTGTTAACCACACTTGATTCCCATGGACTATTATTAAAATTTCTGTGAAACATGAGCCGTGGATGTTCTTTCTGGATTCTAAATCACGCACAGGTTTTATGGGACAAGGACAAGTTTTTTTGTAAAACGGTTTCAGAAATGTAGTCCAGCTCTTGAATGTATCTTGTGAACAGTCGATGACATTGAAAGGTTTCGGTCTCTGTCGAGCTCCACGTACGTGATCGGCCCATTCTTCAGGGAGTTCAATCCTAGCCTTTTGATTTAAGAAGGCCATGTTACGGTCGCTTTCCATGTATAAGTGACCTCTTATCGGGAATATAACTGTGACAGATTCTAAGCGATTGCAACAGTGAACTATGTAGTGTAACATTCTAAAGATGGTGTAATTTTTGTTTATGAGAGGCCACATCTCTTGATCCTTTTTTCCATTACCCTCATCGTATGCGAAAAAATAAGATGAGAAATCAGCAAGCACATGAACATTAAACATAAAATAACTAAGCTGCCTTTTATAATCTACATCGTTTGAACTTATGTTCGGTATTGGAAGATTTTTTGAGAAATCCATTGATATCGCGATTGTTGTGGCATTTTGCCTAGCTTGCAAACGAACTTTTCTTTTTTTTCATAAAATACTTCATTTCTCATTTTGTGTGCTAAGTTCTCAATTTCCAGCTTTTGAAGTTGAGACAAAATCTGAGATTTTTCATGACCGTCAGATCGCCGTTGGTTCGACCGCAAGATGGCGACCATTGCGAGGCGATGGACATTTATCATTATTGTCTTGAACACCTGTGACCTTAAGCGTTCTAGCCCTGTAGCCAAATTTTAAAAACGTATTTATCTCGGGACTGGAAGCGATATTGCCGAGTTTGTAAACGAGACTACTAACTGCAAATGTCAAGTGGCCGAATGTCGTTACAAACTTAGATTTAAATATTTTTGGACATTCATCATTATTGCAGTGGACCCTTCATATGGTATTCCTACAAAAATTTTTTTTGATCATTTATAAACTTAAACATTACTATGATACTATTTGTATCGTACAACGGGGAACATATGCTTTAAAATGGTGGTTGATTCATTTATTTTTATGACGAATTAACGGAGATATGGCGTTTCCAGGAATAACAACTTTGAGTAATTATATAAGTAATGGTAAATAGTATATCTAAAATAAATTTTTAGTAAATAGTAAAATCAATGGTAATAATTTGTTAGGTATAGTATAGTATATGAAACAAGCAGTGATGATAAAGGTGAATAAATTAAAAGAACCGCTTGAAGGAACAGATGTCATAAGAAGGAGGGAAAACGTTGGCTGGGAGTTGGGAGTGCCGAGATGGAGGTTATCGTAAGCCTGTCATTCCGAAGCTCAGCGCGTGTGGTTCTGTTGTGGAAAGGAGAGGAGGCAATTAGATTGAACAGCTTTTCAGAACACTCACCATGATCCAGATATATATTTTTTAATATTTTTATAGGTTAGGCGTAGTGGCCACACTCACACCTGATGTTAAGTGACGATGTGGCTCAAGATGATAACACGCTAAACCTAGTAAAAGAATGGCTCTCAAGTGCAGTTGCCGGAACACACCTATTGGTGCTTGGCGACATATTTTCAAGTTGAGGGTGGTAGCTAGCCAGGCGGGCGTTAGAAAAAGCCCTACCACCATGCTATGGTTTCCTCACGATGTTTTCCTTCACCGAAAGCTCGGGCTCATTGCAGGGATTCGAATTCACGTCAATCGATGCGTAAAATCACGTACAATCACGTAAAACAGGCTTAGCACGGCGATAATCCTGCGCAGCAGAAGAGGTTCGATGCATTAGGTAACGTCTGCGTCATTAAACAGCCCGTCTCTGCAACCTGTCCAGAGCATCGAGGAAGTACTTTGCGGATCCACCCCAGAGGTGCGAACAGTATTCCATATAAGGCCGAACTTGTGCCTTGTAAAAAAGGTTGAGTTGACCGGGCGTGAGCAATCGTCGCACCCTGTTCAGGACTCCGAGTCTCCGAGATGTAGTAGTGATTACACGCCCGGTGTAATCCCTAGAGTTGAGGTCGCTGTGAATATCCACACATACTATATTGAAGCTATCCCGCATTGCGTGAGATGTTCTGAGAGTGGGGAGGACAGGAAACGGAGAAGAAAACGCGTACACCTGTGATTTTATATCATTAAAATCAACCAAGTTACTTGCTCCCCATGTATCTGATAGCATATATCTATATTACAAGGATCACCCACAACAAGCATTTTTGTGACAGCACAATTCACGCGTGCGCTGACTGACAGACAGCATTCTGCAGATCACGCGAGCGGAGACGCGGGCACAGCTAGTCTGATATATAATTTTTGACAAAAATATTTTTGTAACAGTAACACAACAAATTTTTCTTTTTTCACTGCAATCTGTTTATCTACGTGTAAGCTATTTAAAAGGTAATTTAAAGATGGTTATTAATAGATTAGTTCATGTCCCATTAATGTTATTACAATTATAATTGAGGTTTGTTTGAGTGATCGTGTTTGTGTTTGTGCAGGTTCAAAAGCAATATTTTTAAGAAATAAACTTCTTAAACCTAGTCATAAAACCAAAACTGTTTTGCATATAATATTAGGTCTTTACCTATGCAATTTCCGTTTTGTATGAAAAAATTTAAACGATGTTTTTCATTTATTTTTTATTTGTATTAATCGAAATAATCACCCATTCAATCAATGCATCTTTGCCAGCGCAGTGGCAGTTTATTGATGACTTCTTAAAGAAATCAGCTGGACGGAAGGCAACAAATTCTTCAAAACCATTTTGTAATGCCTCTCGGGTATTGAGTTTTTTTCCCGCCAAGGAGTTATCCAAATTCTGGAAAAAGTAGTAGTCTGTAGGCGCAAGGTCTGGTGAGTAGGGCGGATGACGGAGAACTTCCAACCCCAGTTCTTGCAACTTGGAGACCGTCTGTTGTGCAGTATGAGGTCGCGCGTTGTCGTGCAGGAGCAGCGGAGACGAGCGATTGACCAATGCTGGTGGGAGATGTGCCAGCTTCTCCATCATTGTGTTCAGTTCTTCACAGTACACATCTGCAGTAATGCTCACCCCGTTTGTTAAGAAGCTATGATGAATCACACCGGCGCTAGACCACCAAACAGTGACCATCACTTTTCTAGGGGTAAGTTTTCGTTTAGGGTATTGTTTAGATGCTGAACTAGGATCCAACCAACTTGCTGAGCGCTTACGGTTATCAAACAGAATCCATTTTTCATCGCAGGTAACAATGCGGTTCAAAATTCCTTGATTTGTGTGTCTGTTGAGCAGTGCAAGGCACGTCTCGACGCGTACTTCGCGCTGGCGATCATTGAGTTCGTGGGGCACCCATTTGTCAAGCTTTTCTACCTTGCCATTTTGACACAAATGGACCAATATTGTTTTGACGCTAACGTCGAAAGCTGCTGCTAATTCAGCCGTAGATTGTGTATCATCAGCTTCCACAATCGCCTTTAATTCGTCATTGTCGACCAAAGTCTTCGGACGACCGCGAGGTTCATTTTTCAGGTCGAAATTCCCAGAACGGAAGCGAGCAAACCAATAACAGGTGGTGCGTTGGTTTGTAGTGTTAGCTCCGTAAACGTTGTTGATGTTGCGTGCCGCTTGTGCCGCGTTACTGCCACGACGGTACTCATATTCCATAATTACTCGAATTTTTAACGTATCCATGATGGCAAAAAAGATTTAAATGCGATGAAAATGTAACACTAATCAATAAACAAATGACTACTCCTGGAAAAAGAATTCCATGTTTTTAAAATAAAATTAATTTGAAATTAGAATTCTTAGCCAAACAAAAAATATTTTAATTTGAAATGGCCAGTACTGCAGAACGGCAATTTCATAGGTAAAGACCTATTATATAAGGAAACAGGAAGTAATAGGAGAAATGATGATTCGCTTAATCTAAACGTCAAGGGAGTATTATATGTCAACCAGTTCAGAGATAGCAACAGTTTTCCAGGAATATTTGGTTTATTATTTGCGAAGCGGACGACAGTACTCGAGACGCACTTTACACGGGCCGTGCAAACATTCCTCGCTCTGTTGTGGATGAAAATCGCGAACAACTTGTGTCTGACATTGAGAATAAAGTATCCAGCGTCTCTGCCCTGGGGTCGGGATAATTAAGTCAGATTCAACTCCACCAAGACAAAAGTTTGCGCCTTCACCGCTAAAAAAATACCATGTACTGTGGCCCCAACAATTCCAGGATACGCTCCTCACCATCTCAAAGAGTATTGGGATTCTGGGTGTCGACATCTCCAGCTCCGTAGCCACTTGGAAGACAAGGCCAAGCTGGCGTCCAAAAAGCTCAGTGTGCTGAGTGGTATTTCTTCTCGGGGCAAAGACTGTAGTTGTACCAAGCGCAATTTCGACCCCATATGGAGTACTGCTGTCACCTCTAGGCAGCTAGATACCAGCTTGGACATTTGACTCGACGCAAAGACGAGCTGTGAGAATCGTTGGCGATCCTTAACTCACAAACGGTATCAAGCCTTTAAGTTAGAGTAGAAACCTCGCCTCCTTGTTCGTGTTCTACCGTTTGAATAATGGGTTGTGTTCCGTGGAATTGTTTGACATGATGCCGACGGTTTCTTTCTATCATCTTCCCACTCGCCATCGGCAGGGGGTTCATCCTCTCACTTTGGATCCGCGGACAGCCCGGTTTCAGAGGAATTTCCTTCCACGAACGCTCCGGATGTGGAATGAGCTCCCTGTTGAGGTTTTCTCAGGAGTCTACAGTATGGGGTTCTTCAAAAAGGGAGTAAATAGATTGCTCCTTTTTATATTACACTTATTTACATATATTATTATTGTAATAAATATATATATAATATATAATACATACAAATAATAATATTGTTCAATATTATACATTTTTTAAAGCGTATATTTTTCGTCTCTGCGTCATTTGACATGATGGAAAATATAATAATTAAAAGTATAAAAGCAATATGTATTAAAAAGACTTCACTTTTCGTGATCAGCCAGTCACCAGAGTTTATCAAAGTATATAGAGGGTTTACAAATGCGGTGGCGAGGTAGGGGGGGGGGCGAGGCGGGGGGAGCAGCGTATCAATCATGACCAACAGGTACTGGTACGTCTTTCGATAGTTCAAAATATACGGTGCCCATTATGTATATAGCTGACTTGATTTGCTATATAGATGACGTAATTCAATAATTTAAATTAGAATAAAACGGGAAAACTTCTCTAATTTTGAAATAAGAGACGACCGATTGAAACGATTTTTTTTAATGATTCAACAAAATATAACATTTTCTTTTGCAATTTAAATAAGCAGATATTAAAGTTATTTAAATGTCAGCTGAGTAATTTATAGATGATTTGGCATTCAGCGCGACTCTGATCGGCTGGTTATGAATTCCTGGGGGATCTCGACCGCTCTCAGTTGTTCAGTCACAAGCGCGAGCGACACTACTGACAACGGAACTCGCATCTCGCGCTCGGCTTCCCCGCAACGCGACCTGATCGCATGTCATAATGCAACACCTATCACAAATCACACCCATAGTGTTCGAGTATCAGAAAATGAACCCACTGCTTTTCACGGCTACTTTAATTTATAACTTTAATAGTTACAATGGACTAATTTGCAATACCCTTTACATCAAATAAAGTAACATATTATACATGTATTCGGTTAGATAAAAGTATTATATGACAGAATGGAATTGTATTGTATTGTGCCGTTGGCAACACTATAGATAAAGTGATCGTAAATTAATGAAAACGCAAAAGAGTTCAGATAGATATTATTTTTTGAAATTATGTATATAATTATATTTTAAATTTAGCTTAACAACAAAATAAATTCTATAAATTTTGTATGAACTCTAATCAGAGCTGAACGAATAGTTCACATTTGAAATTAATTCATTAAGCGTGGTATAAAATAATATGTTAGGCGACATTGGACGTCTGGCAGATCTATGTGAAACATCTAACATTCTATTTATATATTGAAATATAAATCAAGAATAACGAAAAAAAAATCTATTTATGTAAAAGCGAAATACCTCTCATAACGATATCTCCGAGATTATCGGTCCGAATTAAGCATAGTTACTCGTTTTGCGATGTAGACGCTCACTAAGAACGGATTCTAGAAAATTCAATCTCTAAGGTTATGAAATGGAGGTTGAAATTTTTGTGGCGTAGATGAAAAACCTTGACTTTTGACTTAACATTTTGACTTGAAACTACTTAGACTCTTTAATAAAAATAATGCAACATGTATATCAGTGTTTATCAAAATTTATAATTTAAGGGTGTAAAATAAGAGTTGAAAGTTTGTTTGGTAAAAAGAATTGTCTTATACGAGTAATTATGCACACATAATATGTCAATTGACCTGAAATTTTGCAGGCATACTCTTCAATTTACGACGCCCTATCATATAAACGAGTCATTAGATATTTCACATCAATAAAAGCTTGTAGAGCGGCGGGTTTCTGCCGTTATAATGACTTGTTAAAGACAAACTGTCTCATCTATTATATTGTCTCTTATATTTTGATAAGCGTGTTAGAATAATTGTAAATCATTGGTTATCGAAAAATATTGATAGTTGTATCACGATTCGGTGTAGGTTTAGTCTTCCTTAACAACTGTATTTTAATAAATTGAACATCTGACTGCTAAACGAAAGATTCTTAATTCAGATTACACAATGCATTCTCTTAAGTATATACGCAGTATCTCATAACCTGCACCACGCCACCATCGCGCCACTAACGTACCACCAACGCACCACCGACCTGCGCTGCCGAAACTGATAAAATATTTTTCTTTTCTTAAGCTTTTTCTTAGGGTTTTTTTTTAAAATAAATTTTCTTTTACTACTTCTGATTGAATATTAAGTCTCTGGATTACTATAACTATCCATAGTGAGTACTTAGCTATCGATTCGATAGTTTTACGACCGCGGACGAAAGAGGTGATTGTTGACTGGACTCAAAAAATACTAGGTACATAAACCAATTTTTATCTTGCTCAGGTAAGGTCTCTTCATATAATTACATGAAAATCCACGTGTGTAGACAAGCGGTACGTTGTTCTATTCTGTTAATTTTATATATTTATGTGTGGGTCATATTGGCCGATTTCAGCTACAGCGACTTTTAATTTTATGAATATGTAAACATTATGTTAATCAGTACATTGTGGTTCTGCCCTTTGATTCGCTCTGTAGTGACTGCTGTACCCAATATTTTGTCGATGAAAGTACGAGAGCGCATTTTTGCCACGTTAAGGCTCCAACAAAATAACTGTAAGGTATCAATTACCACAGATGGTTTGGTCCTCATATCGTCTCGTCGAGATTATCACAGCGTTCAGTTTCAAAGGTTTACCTGATACAAGGATACAAGATGTCTCCATTCACTGCACTGTGCTGCCCTTGTCTTCTACTGAGAGGGTTATATTATGCATCGTTTCATGTGTCTTTTCAGAACGTCCTTATACATATCTGAGGTACTGTCCACCGCGCTTACACTTACCGTACTGGAGTTCTGAAAAGAAGTCGCGCTTCGCCATTCTACTTTCGACATACGAGACACGTATCCGCACCAACGTAGCTGTCTTCGCATCAGAAACATTTCAATGCCGTCGATGTTTGCACGCCTCAGTAGGTGAAGTGCCACGAATTCCGAACCTGGTCCGACCATCTGATATTCATGATATCTAATAGGTATTTGAGATGTAATCTGTCAAGTAATGTTCTTCCGGTATAAAACCCATATATCAGAGGAGTAGAGGAGATTTAGCAGAACAGTGGTCATATACACACTGATCTTTATTGAGAGTTTGAGGTCATATGAACGAAATACTCTTGGCCGCAATTTACCGTAAGTTGCACCAGTGGCTCCTATTCCGTTGTTTATTGAAGTGAAACTTCGTATGCGACTTCCAAGCGTTAAACGTTAAATGTTAAACGTTTAACGCACATTATCGGTCTCTCCTCTTTGTGTGAGCCAGAGCGAGAGAGCAATATATTATCGGTCCCTCCTCTTTGTGTGAGCCAGAGCGAGAGAGCAAATGTCGGTGTGTATGTATATCGCACACTGTTTAAATAAAATAGAAAATGTCTTTTAAAATGAAGTTTCACTTCAACGTGTGGGAATCGCACACACACCTTTTTGAAGTGAAACTTCTTATGCGACTTCCAAGCGTTAAACGTTAAATGTTAAACGTTTAACGCACATTATCGGTCTCTCCTCTTTGTGTGAGCCAGAGCGAGAGAGTAAATGTCGGTGTGTATGTATATTGCACACTGTTTAAATAAAATAGAAAATGCCTTTTAAAATGAAGTTTCACTTCTATCGTGTGTGAATCGCACACACGCCTTTTTTTTATTGTCTAATTAACACTTATATGTTATTGTGTTACCTAATAGGTACTTAAATTTCTCCACCAATTTCCGATTATCTTCTCCGATTCTTATACTGGGAACCACACTGTTATAAACATTCACTGTCATTACTTCCGTCTACTTGACTTTATCTTACCTCTTGACTTTATCTTAAGGCTAAACCTAACACAGGTTTCGTTGAGAGTTGTGACAAGGCTTTGCAAACCTTCCAACTTACAGTAATAAAGCACAAATCATCAGCATACATAATATCTGTAATGGTGGTATAAAAAACCTTAGTGAGTGATTTCAACCTCCCAATATTGAAAAGTTCGTTATCCACGTGGAAACGAATTTGTATTCCTTCAGATTAATTTTCTAGGGTTTTGAATATTATTGACCTTTTTTAATTGTGTAAAAATAATTTAACATTGTTATAAATAAAAATATTATTTTAATTTGGTTATCATTGATGACTACTTCATAATGTTGTTAGCGCGCGGGATAAAAATGTTGGGCTTATTTTTGTTTTGTTACGCTAGAGAAGTATAACTTGTCACGTGCGTTCATAAGTTCACAAATTTTAAAATAATAGGGTACATTAATCTTCTCCCAATTTCAACTACATTCTTATAGCGAGCAGGCCGCAGTGCTGTGTACGCGCGTCGCTGTAAAGTTAGCTGTATAGGATCTTCAGTTAGGCGAAGAGACCGTGTCCCAACTGGACCAAGCATTCTGCTGCCTTGACGGCAAAACTAGGGTGCAGGCCTAACGCCCGCCCCTTCGGCCGGGGGGTCCGGTTTACCCCAGCCGACCAAGCGGAATACCTGACAATCCAGGAATACCTGACGGCGATGGAGAAGGAGAAAGGCTTAAATTAAAAATTAAATATTCATTTCAAACCTATTAAGCCCGTCTGACCAAGCCCAGTGAAACTGTAAAATCAGTTTGAGGCTCCATTTTCGCGCATTTTTTCGACGAATGGAGTTTAGTTATATAGGAACTTATAGTGGGCCTGCTCTATGCGTGGTATTTTTATACTAGAGGCTTGTGAAAGATATCAGAGCCTAGTCACCACGTTACCTTAGTTTTACATCACGTTCACATCACATAGGTGTCCTATTTACATAAATTTTATTTCTTTTGTACACTGGAAGACCAGTCTTCATATAGATCAAGTATCAAGGCTAACATAACTAAGAGGTGTTCTGTGCTGCTACAATGTAAACGAATTACTTTTTAGAAAATAAATAATAATACTCTTTGATTGATGAAGGCGTTATTTTGCGGCAATCCATCGCAAATAATTTATTCGGAATTTATCCGCGTGCAGTCGGAAATAGCAAAGAAATTTCGGATCAATTAAATAATAATACAATGTTAATGTTAAAAGTCATATTACAAACGCAAAATTGAAAGACAAATTGAACGCATCACTAAAACAATTTTATTAGTTCTCTATTGGCTATTTTGATTCACAATCAGTTAATTATTAATTGTTCTGATTGGTGATTTCTACAATGAGATTTCAGATTGGCAATTTCATTTGGCACGGTTCCGAGGTTCATTTATGGCCATCATGAAATCTTAATTAAACGTTTATAAATTAGTTTTGTGTGTATTCACAAAACGTGATTTCATTGTTTCCATTCTCTGTTTCACCTGTCCATTTTTAGTTATTAATGTTATGTTATGTTATAATTCCTTTGCTTACGGAGTCAGCGCAGGCGGCTTTGATGTGTATTGATTGTGCACCATAGGAGCGATGCTTTGGGTGCCGATAAGTCGTTTCGCGGTCGTACAGTGTAAACTATTAAACTTAAAGTCTCGGCACGGTGTCAAGTCGCGTCTCGGCGAACGAGTTAAAAAGCTCCTTTAGGAGTACGCTAACAGGCAATCGAAGTTGTGTCCGTTCTTAACAGTTTAATAGCGGACGCGCGCTAAATTGAAAAGTTAACGTTCGTTTAGAACAATACTTCGTCAACACCACCCCGAGCCCGCATCACCTCTGCACTGCCCCCGCACTCCCCCGCACTGCCCCCGCACTCCCTGATTACTAACTGTCTATTGTTTGTATTGTTACATAGATTTTATAAATATAATTTGTGTTAGTACATAACACTGAATTAATAAACTCACAGTCTGTACTACGAGTACTTTATAGATATTAAATAAGAACGGTTTTTGGCATTAGCCATTGCTTTAGTTTGCTGCCCACTTAACTTGTTTCTCTACCCGCCCATGCGGCCGCTTTTTACCTTAAGCATAATAATAATCAAGCTTTATTGAATTCCATACAAATAATAATATAAGTAAAAAATTAAATATATAATAAAAGATAAAGAAAGTGCTAAAGCAAATTATTACATTTAAAATATTATGCATATAGTTATGTACTTTGTATGGCGCCTCTTCAGGTAAAGCCTCCTCCAAGGTTTTTGCTTTTCTCTGTTTGTAGTTTTTTTTTTTTTTTCGAACTGACTACACTGTTAGCCTGAGGGGCCCTGGAGCCTTTACGGCTTTTACAGCTTTACCGGGCTTGGGGGCGAGCGCTTAGGGCACTCAGCCACGAAAGCTAAGCACTGTTTGTAGATGTGTCTAGCCGTGTTCGAGCTTCCGTTGCCACTACCTCACCTGTCCATCCGACACATGGTCGGCCTCTCGCTCCAGTACCAAGTGGACCAATCCATGTTATATCCTTAAGTACATCTATTGTGTAATATAACATCATAGTGATGTTACAAAAGATTTTAATATTATGTCAGGGTAATTATTTTTATGTTACGTTCATCTAATGTAATATTAATAATATACTGTTATGTAAAATCAAAGCAATTTTTATTTTGTACAACTGACATAATGATAATATCATACATTCACATAACTGACAAGTTAAATTTTTACGTGCCGTTGACATAGTAATAAAAGCAGCATTTTACATTATAAAATAAGTCAATTTATTATGTATGTCTGATATAACAGTGAGTCTTATCATAACATAACTGGGAAGTCAGTTTCTTACGTACAGTTGATATAACAATAAGGTCAAATATTTTTATATTTATTTTTTTATATTGATACGAGATGGCGCTGCTGAGATTTTGTGCTAGTTTTGTTTTATACAATTGATAAATGGGGTTTGTTTTTATTTTGCTGATTTTACTCACCATCTCCGATGATAAATTCGCAGAAGCTAACGTTTCATACTCGTCCGTATCTCCAAACCAAGCGTGCTCGCGCCCACGCCCGCGGAACCACCGCTCCCTCCGCAGAGGGCGGGCGGTGAACTTCGCTCTCGCACACCCGACTAGACCTGCGGCAACTCAAGCCTAGGTCCGATCCATCGTCATGCAGGCATTGAGTCAAGCAGCCGCTCGCGCGATACAGTGACTATACAGTCATAACATTGCATCCCTACACACACATGCATACCACTCACGTACGTAGGTTCTGTAAGGACCTTCTTTTTCTTTTTTGGCTAGTTTGTCTAGACAAAAATTGCCAAACCACTAAATACATACACATGCTCCTTTTTTCCTCTCAGAAAGCAGGAACATGTATATATGTATAGTTAGTTAGCTCGAATTTCTATGGATACGGATTTAGTCAGATCGCGACTTTTTCGCATGATCGGAAACAGCCCAAGCCGAGGTTCGGCCACTTTGGTACCCTTGGAGCTTCTTGCCTAGCTTTCGCGGCTGAGTACCTTCAGCGCTCGCCCCCAAGCCCGGCGAAACTGTAAAAACCGTCTGAGGCTCAGGGCTCTTCCATCTAACAGTGTAGACATATCGAAAAAAAAATCGGATTCATATACCGGTGAAGCCTTCAGAGGCTTCAGGGCCCTAACAGTATAGACAGTTAGAAAAAAAATCCTACTATAAGTAACGCAACTGTTAAGTTAATTCGCCTTCCGAAATAACTCGAGTCTTAACTGGGAGTTTTATAAATTTATAATATTTATTTTTCGAGAACAAGGAAATGTCGCCGGCGAACCTGAAGTGGCTTTGGAAATTCTCATCTATGTTGATGCCTCGCTTAGACTATGCTAAGTTTTCAATTATAATTTTAATTTGTATCACGGCTTTGAAAAGTTTCGGATATAATGGGTCACCTTGTCTGTCTCAACAAACAAATAAACCGATTCTGATTTTAGTGCCAGTTCTATCTATTTGAATAATTAACATAGATGTTTCTCAAGATATTTATGTATTTTCATTTACCTTTTATGTTCTCAATGCTTCCCAGATGCTGTCGTGTGATACTAAATCAAAGGCTTGGTTAAAAATCTTCATTGTTAAATTAAATCCTCAATATTATAATAATTACCTATGTAACACAGCAATTGTCATTTAAACATATACAATTAATTTTAATGAAATGAAATTTTAAAGACCGTATTGATATTTCTGAACGGCGACTACGGCAGCCATGGCCGCTCTGCGCATATACCTACTAATGCACTAACTCTTTCAATACAGTCATTATTACAGCTGTGTACAAATTATTTACAAGTGTGTAACAATTCATGTAAATACTTTAAAAACATTATCAAACAAGGATTGTTAATGTATTGAGATAAATAATTATATTATAAATGGTCTCATACTGCAGTGCGTAGTGAGACGAGGATTTATTTGACCGGAAAAGTATTCAGTTCTGAGATTATAGGTTCTAGCTCGAGTGTGGTGCCGAGAATCTAAAACTTATTTTATATTTCCAAATAGGTTTTTCCACCTGCTTCAATCTTCAAGTTATTAATAAAGTCGGCTGAAGTGTATATAGCCGACACGACATCCGATCCCGACGCGACGCCCGACATGACGCTCGATGCGGCGCCCGATATGTCGACCGACTTGACGCTCAACGCTTTGCTTGCTATTTTATTTTTATTTTAGTTAAATATATTTGAGTGGTTTAATTTTCTGCCAACTGTTCCTATACGTATACAGGAGAAGCAAAATAGTTAAACATTTTTAATTGTCGGTATAAGGGGCGCCACAATTTCATCTCGCTCCAACCTTTATCTGGCTTCAGGGGGGCATGCACTGGTTACGGATATGAAATTATTTCAGATATCCGATAGTTTCGGATAAATTCAGATAAGAATATTACATTTTTCAAAGAATTGTATATAGCAGTAAAATAGGTAGATAATAGCAGTAAAATAGGTAGATATTATTTTAACATTTGTAGGTGAACGATATTAAGTTTAGTTTAAATATTAACTAGTTAAATTTTAAGTATTTTTGGTATTCGACTTCAACTTCTTTCCTATTCGAAACATTTATATCGGCTACGGTTATAATTTCGGGTGATATCTTGAATTGATATACGATAGCTTCGGTTTCGCATGTGGAGTTCCCTGCTGCTTATCATTAGGTTCACAATTTTTATTAAAAAGTCTGGGCTATTATATACGATGCGCAATAATTTATAAAAAAATGCAATCTCTGTATTTTATATTATCTCATACTATACTGATCAAGTGGAAGGTCATTGTCTCTGCCTACCCCGTAGTGAAAGAGTTGTGATTGTTGTGAGGCGTGGTACTGCACTGACAACTGCTCCATGCACATGTAACACTCTATCGGCAACCCGTTTTCAAGTTATTAAAGTTTTTTGAGCACGTGATATATGTTGCGGCGCCACGGGTGTGACGTGACGTCACGAGACGTGATCCCGTACACGGCTCTACACTCATAATGAGAGTACAGGAGTAGCAACAACCTGCCAGTGATTCACTGTAGTTTCTGTTTAAGGTCGATTGTACACGTCCGCGGACAATAGGCTCGTTTACAATTCCTAATAGAAAAATAAAAACACTTGCGTGTCTAAAAAGCAGGTGTATATATTGCACCAGTGAGCTGGTGAGATAATGGTTCATAAGCTCCATTAGGTCGGAGTATAAAGCTATCAATAGTGATTCACCGATGTTATGTGGCTCGCAACTGCTAGTATATCGTATTATTCAAAGTATATGAGGTCTTAAACGATAAATGGCACATTATCCCCCGGGCTTCGGCGACCTCCGGTAGTAAATTTTATATTATTGGGCATTTGAATTAATCAAGTGCGGTTCGACACTATAACAGTATCGATACAGAATAGACACATATTATTATTAAAATTGATTATAATTTAAACAATGGCCGAAGCGCTATGTTACGAGACGGCCTTCTCACTTTTCCCTTGAATCCAAGACTTTTCAAATAAAAATTTCCTGTCGAGTGGGCGACCTTAAATATATGTAGAACTCCCACGTGAACCACTTTATATATATATATAAACCACAACTTTTTCTCTAGATCCATTTATCCCCCCCCCCCCCCCAATTCAGATGGAAACCCACTAATCTGGCATAAGTGAGCCGAAGTAATGAACATTATCGGAATTAACTTTTACTCTTTGAAGTACTTTGAAGTAAAATATACTCATAATATACGTATTGTCCTTGTTTATTGTAAGACCATCATGTTCAGAGGCTTTACTGAAATCATTGAGCATTGCACGGAGGTCCTCCATGATCTCAGCCAAGGTTACTATTTCGTCGATAAACCGAAGCTGGGTAATGTACTGGCCATGTTTACGCGGTTTATACGAAAATTTACCTATATAGATTGGCGAAAAGATGGACAACCAAACTGCATAGGTTTTAGGAAAGAAGCAGCTTGTGAAAAAAAAGGAAAGATGCACGATACCTTGTTGGTGTCCACTTCCGTTTCTGCAAGACTTGCTGCGAGCAAGAACTGTCCACAATTCACAACACAAACACCACAAAGTATTTTCTCCTTCGACGGCGGAAGCGCGAGAGATCGAGCCGAGCGAGGAATGCTTCATCTGTTTCATTTCAGATTAATCGCTTTCATAGTTAAGATGCTAAATATATTTTTTCACCCAATTAGATAAGATATAATAGTTTCTGCTTGCATAGTTGTAAGCCATGAAGCTTTAGGGCGTCTCACAGTAATACAGTATTCTGTCTAATACTTAGGTATATTATGTAATATTAATTGTATGTATTGGAACCAAATCTGCTACAAAGCAAGTTCATTTGTCTATTGACCGTACGCGCTACATCGCGTCCTCGCTTCGCGTCCTTAACTCATCACTTCTTTATAATTGCTGTACTAACCTATACATATAATAAAATTAAAGTGTCTGTTTGTAATGTCACAATAATAGCTTTTTACTAAATGCATATAAGAGTATACACAGTAGGTACCTATAACAAACCCATTTTTAAAATGTTTGTCTTTCTGTCTGTTTGTTCCGCGTAACCTTCGAAACGGTTGGACTGATTTTGACGGAACTTACACTGACAGATATCTGATGTTATAAGGAATAACTTAGGCTACTTTTATTTTAGAAAAATAATTAGTGTTCCGCAAAAAAAGAAAAAAAAAAGATTTTTTTAGTAGTCCATGCGAGCGAAGCCGCAGTTACATCTAGTGTGAAATAAAATGTACGGCTAATGGACTCACATAAATGACAATAAGATTGAACGAGCAAAATAATGTCTTACATACATTACAATACAATACATGTGCAATACATGAGCAATGCATGTGTATTCCGCAGCATTTGTAACTGTGAAGTAATTAATGTGTTTTAACGTTTAATGTGGTTATCGTGAGTAATATATAAAGGATTCCGCGACTTGGTGGGCTGTGGGCGTGCATTTAAAACTGCAACATTAGATAAAATCTGCATCACGACGGCTTGGCGGTACCATCCCGTACCGACTGGCGCGGCGCAGACCGGTACCCGTGTCGAGTGACGCCTCCCGAGCCTTTTCACACGCTCATGCACGACACGACTCCGACACAATTATTTATTTTATGTGCATTCCTAAAACACAAATTATTGCTTTGAAAAATGCTGTGTGAACATGTCTCATATCTGTAATCTATAGTTAAAACTTATCCAAATAATTTTTATTTTATACCTGTCACTTTCTCTCACCAGCGTGCGTCCTCTTCTCAACAAGGAGGATTCCTGTCACTAAGCTGTCAATTCAAATGCATTGTGAATTGCCGCTAAAACGTCGAATTTTTTAGTAAAAGTGTTTAATTATCAATTTATCACAGTGTCCTGGATTCTGGTATTATTTTACTTGTGTTTATGTAAATGTCGTGTCGATATATTTATTGTATTAAAAATGAATACTGAAATCGATTCGAAAGTGTCGAAGGAGGTGAGCAAATCTCGAAAACCTATGCTTCGGTGGGAGATCAGCGTTCGATGGAAGCCAACACGGTTGTCTCATTATCATCATCGGAGGAGGAGGAAGGTTTTGCCTCACTTACGCACAATAAATTACGTAAGTAAAGCAATTATAGTGAAGTACAAACATATTCAAATCCGCGAATCGACGCTCTTATTCAACAAGTAAGTTATAATAGGTCTTTACCTATGAAATTGCCGTTCTGCAGTACTGGCCATTTCAAATCAAAATAATTTTTGTTTGGCTAAGAATTCTAATTACACATTAATTTTATTTTAAAAACATGGAATTCTTTTTCCAAAAGTAGTCATTTGTTTATTGATTAGTGTTACATTTTCATCGCATTTCAATCTTTTTTGTCATCATGGATACGTTAAAAATTCGAGTAATTATGGAATATGAGTACCGTCGTGGCAGTAACGCGGCACAAGCGGCACGCAACATCAACGACGTTTACGGAGCTAACACTACAAACCAACACACCACCTGTTATTGGTTTGCTTTATATATATATAATATTTTATATATATAATATTTTAAATATAAAGTCAAGAATATATTTTTAGTCGTTTAGCCTTACAACCTATTCTTCTAGCTCTTTCTAGCTTCTTTAGGTGGTTCTCATATGTGGTTAAACACTCCTACTCCTCCTCCTAGTAAAGGAAAAAAAGAGAATATATTACAATTTCAAAATAAAAAGTTCTATAAAACACAAAATAAAGAGTAAATAAAGATCACAAAACAAATATTATAAACAACAGAAACACAATCCAAGATCTACAAATAATTCTCAGCCCTTTCGTATAAACCATACTTGCATAGTACATCCACCAATGCCAATAATAATCAGAGATGACAACCAGACTAAGAGTTTCAGGGGTGGCTGCCTAAGGGAATATGCCCATTTATGGGAACAACAGGGAGCCAAGGGTTATATTTTAAATTTAATAACAGGTGGATTACGTTACTAAGAAGCCTCCTTTATAATATCCAAGCAATCTGGTTACAAAAGAGAGACAGACGATTTTTTTTAATATTAAACATATTTATTTGTTTATAAAAAAGTTCTTAACTTGCTTACTTGCTAATGCCTTCGCCATAGAGAGAAGGACTGCAGGTGATGCTAAAAATATCTGGTAAGTAAGTAAGTCTTAAAGTACGATTAACCGTGAATGCTCAACAAACTGAATTGCAGACAGTTGAATTTATGAAAGAGACATTATTTATATTTAATTATGAACAAGTAACGAAGTGGTAAAAAATAGTTTCAATAAAATGATGATGTCGCTGAGGCTAAACGAGCGCGCTAAAACCACAGTCAGAGATATACATCCAAAGGAAATGTTACCCGCGGCCGCTCGCCCGCCCGTGCTTACCGCCCGCACGTCCTGCCCGCCCGGCCGCGGCCCTCACCTACCCAACCGATGCGTCGCGCAGTCGCGACTCCTTCCGATGAACTATTGTAATTTTATGGAACTTTTTCTTATATTTATTATTTTGTTACTTCAATTCAAAATATTCATTAGAGCCAAAACTAACTTAACAGGTCAACGATTAACCATATTTTTTTATATTTCAATACTATTTCACCTAATGTTAAGTGACGATGTGGTCGAAGGTGGTGACACACTAAGTCTAGAAGGAGAGTGGCTCTCAAGTGCAGCTACCGAAAAGCATCTATTGATGCTTGGCGACAGATTTTTAGCTTGATTCGTTGAGCCGAGGTCGTTTCTTCACCATGTTTTCCTACACCGTAAGCTTAGCTTCACTGTAGTTCTAGAGTTTTTATATATGTGGTATCGGTAAATAATATTGATGATGTGGGTAAACCAATAAAAACAGTTGTGTCGCTGACTCGGTCTATATTTTGTTCTCTCTCCCTAATATATCTTAATATCTTACTGGCGACGAGGAAAAATACTTTAAACGCGTTAAAGTAGTGTTCTGTGTGTTTAACAATAATAGAAATAAAAATGCCGATCGGGAAAATAGAACAATTCGACTTATCAAGTAAAAAGTGGTCTGCATACATCAGGCGCGTCGAACAATTTATAACGTTAAACGAAATCAAATCGGAGTTATATGTTGCAACTTTAGTTACTTTAGTTGGCGAGGCAACATATGATTTAATGTGCGATTTGTGTGCACCGGACCACCCTGAGAAGAAAAATTTTTGTGAATTAGTGAAGTTAGTCGGCGACCATCTCGAACCATCGCGATCTGAAATCGCAGAACGGCATATGTTCAGACAGAGACGGCAGTCATCAGGTGAAACGCTCAGCGAATATCTTCAAGCTCTCAAACATTTGGCGAGTACATGTAATTTCTCTAATAACCTTGAAGAAAATTTACGTGATCAATTTGTGTCGGGATTAGCAAGCGACGATATGAGGTCTCGCATTTTCGCTGAACCTACTTTGACATACAAGCGAGCATTAGAATTGGCGTTAGCACTGGAGGCGGCGGCCCGGCATTCGCATACGAGTGGTGTACTTGGCATGGTCGGGCCCACGGAGCAGCCCGGGTCATCACGATGCCCAGAGTCGTTACACCTCGTTTCTAACGCAAACCGAGGAAAGCGACTCCCGGCACGTTCGAGAGCGGATCGCGCGGATGGCGCGGACGCCGGTCTTGGTGCGAGCGGCGGGCTCGGCGCGGCTGGCGTGCTCGGCGCGGGTGGCGGCGGCCGCGGTGCGAGCGGCTTGTCGTCTAACACATCGGCTGCGCGCGGCCAGCGTACCTGTTGGCGTTGCGGGCGACAACATAGCGCTGATTTATGTCGTTTTAAAAATTATTCATGTGATGCATGTGGTATTAAAGGTCATTTAAAGGTAATGTGTAAAACACCCTCGAATATGAGGTCGAATCGAGCGCATACGGCGCAATGGCGTGATAATAATCACAAACTTAATAGTGATGAGGAATCCGAAAATGATTTTTATAATATAAATGTGAGTGGTGTGCGAGATAAACCGTATCTTGTGCCGGCCAAAGTAAACGGCCTAGACGTAACTTTTGAATTAGACACTGGAAGTAAATTATCGGTAATTAATGTCGATTTTTATAAAAATCATTTTCATAATGTACCTATTGTTAAAAATAATATGTCATTGTATTCTTATGTCGGTACCGTCATCGAATCTGTGGGTTTTATGTATGTTGATGTAACTATTGGTGATCGTGAAGCCACGAATCTCAAATTATTTGTAATTAAGAATGGCGGTCCTCCGTTATTGGGCAGATCTTGGCTGAAAATATTAAATATCAGTAATATTCATATAAATAATTTAATTTTACATATGAATGGCATTAATTTGGAAAATCAACTACGACAGGAATTTCCGACCGTTTTCGCTTCTGGTCTAGGTACATGCTCAAAAAAGATGTCACTTAGGATAATTGACACAAATCCTGTGTTTGTTAAGGCAAGGCAACTACCATTGGCATTGCGAAAGCCGGTACAATTAGAACTTGAACGTCTCGAGGCAGAAGGTATTATTCGTAAGGTAGATTATTCGGATTACGGGACACCTATAGTACCTGTTATTAAAAAATCTGGTGAAATACGCATTTGTGGCGATTACAAGATTACCATTAACCCGAAATTATTACGTGAACCTTACCCCCTGCCTCGTATCGAAGAATTGTTTGCAGCGTTGAGTGGGGGTGAACAGTATTCTAAAATAGACTTGACTAACGCTTTTCAGCAGTTACCATTAGAACAGGACTCTCAGGCCTTTACTGCTATCACCACACATTTGGGAACTTATGTGTATTTACGCACGCCTTTTGGACTTACTTGTATTCCAGAAAAATTTCAAAAATTTATGGAGGAAACATTAAAAGGGCTACAGGGAGTAGCAGTATATTGTGACGATATTGCGGTAACCGGAGTTAATAAGACTCATCATATAGCCAACTTGAGGGCAGTTTTATGTCGTTTACGTGAGGTTGGTTTACGAATAAAAATGGAAAAATGTATTTTTATGCAAGACAGTATATCGTACGTAGGGTTTATTATTGATAAACATGGCTTACACCCGGATCCAAATAAAATTAAGGCTATCGTGGAAGCACCAGTACCAAGTAACGTTACTCAACTGAGATCTTTTCTCGGATTGATAAATTATTATTCTAAATTCATTCCCAAGTTAAGTACTATACTTCATCCTTTACATGTATTACTCCGTAAAAACAGTGCTTGGTTCTGGTCAAAAGAATGTGATAGGGCTTTTCAAAATGTTAAAAATGCTATAGCCAGTAGCAAAGTTCTAGTGCATTATAATCCGCAGCTACCTCTCGTTTTGGCTGTAGATAGTAGTTCGTATGGCATCGGAAGTATATTATCACATAGATTTCCAGATGGTGAGGAGCGACCAATATGTTTCGCGTCCCGGACTTTGAATGCAGCCGAACGATCATACAGTCAGTTAGACAAAGAGGCACTCGCTATTATTAGCGGAGTTATTAAACACCATCAGTATCTTTACGGTCGACATTTTATAATTAAAACTGACCACAAACCATTGACGTTTATTTTTGGCCCCAAATTAGGGTTACCTCAGACGGCTGCCAGTCGCCTTCAAAGATACGCAATAAAATTAGCATCTTTCGATTTTGATTTAGAATTCGTCAAGTCAAATGATAATGGCAACGTAGATGCGTTGTCCCGTTTGCCATTGCCGTACAAGCGTAAATGCGAATTAGGGCTAGATTCGATGTCATATGTTAACTATGTCGAAGAGTCGTTTCCGATTAGTGCTAAAGATGTAGCAACAAAGACGCAGGCGGATGATGTATTAAAACATATTTATCGTTATATAATCAACGGCTGGCCTAGTACGGTTACATCTGAAGAAGAAAAACCGTTCTGGAATCGTAAAGACAGCTTATCTATCGATAGAGGCTGCATATTGTACAATCATAGGATTGTTATACCAAAGGTATTAAGAATGACAATATTAAGGGAACTACATGAGGGTCATATAGGAGTAGTTAAAATGAAAAATCTATCTCGCAATTATGTATATTGGCCCCAGTTAGACTCTCAAATAGAAAGTCTGTGTAGGGAATGTGGTGCATGCCGTCAACAGCGAGATGCACCTCCGCGTTCGTTATTGCATCCTTGGGTATTTCCAGCACGTCCATGGCAACGAATACATATTGATTTCGCTGAATTTCAAGGAAAACATTATCTTGTTACCGTCGATGCCCACAGTAAATGGATTGAAGTACAGCGAATGACTAGTTCTACAGCTAACTCGACGATAGGCAGGCTTCGGGAAATATTTGCTCGTTTCGGTTTACCTGTACAGGTAGTTAGTGATGGTGGTCCTCCATTTGGATCTCGCGAATTTGCAGATTATATGAATAAAAATTTAATAACGCACACAATCACTAGCCCTTATAGACCAGCCGGTAATGGGGCCGCCGAAAATGCTGTAAAATCAGTGAAACGTGCTATCAAAAAAGCTACTCATGAAGGGGTGGACGTGGATACGGCGATTTCGAAGTTTTTATTCCAATATCGGAATTGTGAACATGCTACGACAGGAGTAGCGCCAGCCGTGGCAATGTTGGGTAGGCATTTGCGAAGTAGGTTAGATGCACTTAGACCAAATTCCGAAAGAAATGTTGAAGCATCTGCAGAGCAGGCCGGTCATCTCCGGCCCGGGTCAGAACGTTATGTCGCGATCGGTGATCAAGTGCTAGCTCGCGACTACAGTGCGCGCGCCGACAAGTGGGCAACAGCCGAGGTCGTCGCTAGAGACACTCCGCTCACTTATAGAGTTAGAACTTCTAATGGGAATGAATGGAAGCGTCACATAGATCAGTTATTGCCTATTAAAACTACTAGTTGGGGAACAAGATACTCCTTACCGAACAATGAAAATGCGGATTTAACCATAGGTGATTCAGGGCAGGTCGATGACCATAATATACTTCCTACGAAATCCGTCGAACATACCGAAGATTTAGGTGAAACTCAGCAGCTCCATGATTCTGCTATAATTGACAACTCGAACCCGGCTTTGATTTCGGAACAAAACTGTGTTCCACTCCAACCTAGACCTAAGCGAAAATGTGTATTTACAGGAAATTATCCAAAATAAAATAGAGTGTCACTGCATCTTTATATATAATAATAGTGTGTCTGTAGTTAAGATTTATACTGAAGTTTGATGTTCTTTCTTTTTTTTTTCTCTCTCTTTTTTTTTTGGTTTTTGTTTGTTATACATACATTTAATATACCATTTACTTTTATAGTATTTTTATATAGAGTTGTGTTAATTTAAGAGGGAGGTGTGGTATCGGTAAATAATATTGATGATGTGGGTAAACCAATAAAAACAGTTGTGTCGCTGACTCGGTCTATATTTTGTTCTCTCTCCCTAATATATCTTAATATCTTACTATATATTGTATTTGCACGAATTTATTTTGAAGGATTTTTAGCCGCACTGTATTGTCGGAAGGTGTTAACGCATATTAAACTATTTTTAAGTTTTACAACAAAAGCAAAAATACGAATGTAAATGGTCCTCATTTGACAACAGAACTGACATCGATTAAGTACGTGTTAAGAATCGATACGAAGAGATTCATATATTAGTTTTAACAAACAGGATTGTTTATTTTTTCTATTTCAAAATAAATTCCGTGCACTATTTGATCAAGAAAAAATATTGTTATAAATAAAAGTATACAGTTTGTTGGCCGGGACAGCGATGCAGCAGGCCGCTGTAAAATGTTTATATTGAACGGTGCATTGTAACACGTGGGGTAGTAAATACACAAGCAGTGATTCAACGTCTATATAAATAAACACGGACAAAGGACAAAAAAAAACAAGTGTGACTACTCAATCTCAACGTCGCGTGGCATCGGTATGTTTATACAAAAAAAAATACAATATGCAAATTGAATACAAATGCTATGGGCTATATATATGGGCTATAATAATACAGTTAAACATAGTCTCACCGTAAGGAAATCCTCGATGTAATATGCTCACTGCGCCTCCTCAGTGTTCACTGTGTTCAGCACTCTTTCAAAAAGAGAAAGAGGGCGGTATTTGAATTAATGTATCAAATGTATATTTGATTATATATTATATTTATTTTATAATTATATATTTTTATATTATAAGCATGGAAAGTATGTATGTATGCATTGTCAAATTTCCCACAAACGTCGGCTGGCGCTGGATGACGCTAGGCAGCGCTAGGAAACTTATAAGATTCGCGGGGGTAAATACATACGTTCGCGAACATTTTAAGGTACTAGGATAAAATTATTATTAAAAGTCCGAATGGAAAACAACGAAAAATTATACTAATGAGTAGTACGCTTGTACCTACTGTGTACTAGAAACGATACTAGTAGATAGAGAGGCGTCACAAAATACTATTGACATGTATTTGAAAAAAAATCTATAAGTGCTGTTGTTATTACATATATGTACTGTGTAGTGTTATTGTAGCTGCAGCAGGCGGCGGGGAGGTGGTGGTGGTGGGGGAGGCTCTGTCCTCTACCACGATGCTACCTGCTGAAATGTATTATTTATTCTGTGGTATTATTGAGTAGATCACGTAGGCGTCACGTAGCGTCGCGTAGTAGTGGTCGGTGTGTTGTCGCTTGTGGCAAGTGCCTCAGCTTTTAACATAATTAATTCACTACAGTTGTTTCTATAAAATATAATTTTGTTTATATACATTACTACATTTTAGTAACGACAAAGTGTTCCCAACTAATTAATACTGTTCCTAGAAAGATTCTAATGTTGTGATGAAAGAGGTGCCACCCGGCTGGGACATAAACATCATACATATTATAGTGGAAAGGCTGTCTTTGTGAACTGCTTCATTGCGTCTCGTTTCGGGACGAGTCATCGTGTATCTTGGCCTAGTTTATTGTCGGGGACAGTTGAGAGCTGCGCGCGCATTATGTGACGGAAGTGGAACATGAAGTTAGCCAGCAATGATAATAATGTGAATTTATTTTACTGACTTTTAATATGTGTTACTTGTATCAAGGGTTAAAATAATGTTCATTAATATAAGATACAATTATTTTTACGCAATTAAAAAAATTAAACGTCAGTCATATGTATTCACATTATTATCATTGCTGGCTAACTTCATCATGTTGTTGGGACGCTTGATAATATTTTTGGAGTTATTTTTATTTTGTTACTCAAAGCAATACAACTTGCTACGTGCGTATATTTTATTACAAAAAATATTTTGTTAGTATTTAACAAATATGACACACTAAACTTTAATTAATTCTTAATTGTTAAATTAATATTATCCAGTTTCCTTTACAAGAAGTAAACACTTGGATTTACGTAATAATGCAGGCATTACATATAGCCTTATTGTTTTCATGTAAACAAGATTTTATAAGGTCTAGCAAAAGAAAATATTTTTATATTTACCTAACATTGTCCAATGTTCAATTATGAACATTAAGAATTTTCCAAGAAGTAGGTTCACAGGTTCAAATATTCTCTTTAAATGAGAACTTAAATATTCTCTTGAACTACATCTACATCTCCAACAACTATCAACATCGTGCTATCCACATAAGACTCATCGTAAAACCATAAATTAAAAAGATTTTTTATAAAATAAAATCCCATATGGATTTGCAGTCCTACGTAATGGCAAATAGAATGTTTTCGGCTGAGTCTGCGTCGTTTGAAGAACGAGGTCGATGCCCGTTGTTTCGAATTCAAAGGAGACGATACTCTCTGATACAATCATGGACCTGAGTAAAAAGAGAAATGATATGAAAATAGCTAATATATTATCAAACAATCACCGAAAATTCAGCGGATTTTCGTCGTGTGAGTAAAAAGTTTAAGATATTTCATAAAAGTCAGGTTATGTACTAAACTACAAACAAACAATTTTCCAGGTACGGAAAATATATTTTGATAAAGAGGTTTTTAGAAACCCACAAATTATGGGTAAATATATTAAAAATAACACTACGTAATGAGTGATCAACGAGGGCAAAGGTGTATTGGGGTTCGGAGCTGTCAGATGACAAATATTGAATCGATTTGTAAATATCAATCGTTTTATATATGTTTTTAATATCTATAAAGTTATCCTATTTTTTGGAACTTAAATCTGTTAATTCTACATGTTTAATTTCTTTTGATTGAATTATTTATCTGGTAATTAGCGTTTTTATATTAATATTTTTTGAACTTATTTACTTGAATCAATTATCAATAATCTTTACTTACTACATAATTTACTTACTAGTTTTCTCATTTTCTAGATTGTCTAGATTGTGATGATGTTTTACATTTTTAAATAAAAAATATAAACCATTTAATAACCCATACTTCATCTAATTACATCTCAGGTCCAGAAATACTCGACTACTTCTATGTACATCGTGGGCATTGGTACTCCAGAATTTTAATTTTTTAACAATTTTGTAAATATATTTGGTGCCCCTTAAAATTGCGCCCGGGACGGCAAGGTACGTCAGGTTTGCTGTCCCTAAGTCCGGGAGTGACAAAATGTTCCACCATTTATTAATATCGAAGTATTAGAAAAATGTGAAAATAGACAAGCGATAGAAGTGAGCAATGCAGTGTGTGACATATAATTGTATTTCTGTTCTATGTAAATACGTGTAGAAATGTATCTCTCCGCAGCCGGCACGCGGCATGTCTTCCCAACACACAAACTTATTTTCATTCATTCGAAAGCTCTTTCAATTTATGTTGAATTTTATGATGACTTTAAAAACAAATTATAAAATTATTCTAACTCTCCAATAACAACAAATACGAGTAATATATTTCCAATTCCTTAATTTTTAAAACTTATTGCCTTTTGATTTCGCACATCTCTCTGCGGGCTGAATCTGCCCGGATAAAGTTTTAACTATATTTCTATTGAGTATATTGACAAGAACTGCAGTTTCTTTTTCCGCTTCGTGGAATCTGAATGCACATTATACGTTTTGCAGAGGTCCGAAAAGGTAATGCGGTTGTAAGCCCAATAAAAACCGAGTTCGATACTTGTTCGGAGGTTATTGTAATGTTTTACAAGAATTAAAGTGCGGAACACACTGTTATACTTAATTTTTTCTTTTAAATTAATTCTTCCCTGATGGCAGCACGTTAAGCACAGCGACGCAATGAGAATGCCTCTCAAGTGCAGCTGCCGACTATAGGTAAACTTATACCTAAAGATTTTCAACATGAGCGAGCATTCTTACAATGCTATAGTTTCATCTGGTTGTTTTCCTCCACATATACATCAACCTCATCATGAGATGATAACCTGTGTCATCGAGGCGGTATCTGAGTGCGTTACCACGGACCTATAAATCATATTTTCTATCTATTTTACATCCCACTGTTGGGCACGAGCTTGACACGTTCCCTGTTCAGAGCATATTATGCGCATATTAGACTACCTTTACATCCACTAATATTATTCAAATCTCAAGAGTCTATGTCGAGTCATAGACGTATTACTGGTAAAATCGTAGCTACAATTCGAGTCATGGACATTTTTCATTTTTGCATTCACAGGCAACGAAAATATTCATTTGCTGTGCGTTCTTCTATAAAAGAGTTATAGAACCAACTTCTATAAATACTGATAATCAGCAGTCCGTATTCTAAGGAAGTCAGATGCAACGTTGCAGAGATAAGCGCATCCTGTACGATGCGTCTATAATTAATTTTAAATAAGTCTTAAAACATCATTGGTCGCGAATTAAAGTCTTTTATAAATTAAAATATATTTTTTAGGACACTAACCTTGCAGAACATATTACATAATTTATTTTTATTCACTCGCACAATAAACTCGCATCGTTGCATTGATGACGGGGGAGGGCGGGGAGGGCGGTGGGGACAGAACAGATTCTCATACTCGGTTCGAATTTCAATCGCGTGTGACCATTTAACTCCCTCCCCCTCCCCCCCGTTGAACATTTTCTCCACCGAGATATCTTCCGATAACTATTAATAAATATTATGCACAGGAGCTGGAAATGTTATTGTCTACATTAACCTGTAATGTATACTGTACAGTTAACGACATTACTGTAGTATTTCTAATTATTTGATTGTGTTAAAGATCTAGCCAGGTATCCATATAGGCAGTGGTCTTAACTTTAATTTACATGTAAATAAAATTGTAACCAAATGTTACAAAATGCTGGGGTTTTTGCTTCGTAATTGTAAAGAGTTCAAACAAGTCCAAATTTTTAGTTTTAACAGTTACATCAGTTCTATTCTAGAATATGGCAGCACTGTCTGGTCGCCTCTTTACTTTGTACATAAGAAAGGCTTTGTACATAAGAATGGTCTCGAAAGTGTACAAAAAACATTTTTATGGCATGCAGTCTACCAGTGTAACATGGCCAAAACCTGAAATCTTATAATCTCCGTCTTAAACACTTTGAAATGAATTACTTGGAGGACCGTAGACTATTGTTAGACCATGCATTCTTATACAAGTTGGTAAATGGAATGCTAGACTGCCCTCATTTGTTAAATCAAACAAACATTAACACTCCTTATAAATTACCCGGAACAACGGCATATATAGCATTTAAACCTAAAACCTTTAAAAGTAATCTGGAACACTTCTCCTGCGTGAATAGAATCCAAAAAACAATACATCAGCATAAGCAAAAATCCCAACATAGACATATTACATCATCTATAATCTATTATTATAGACACAACATAGGTGTGTTTCGGCAGCTGCACTTGAGAGCCAGTCTTCCACTAGTTTTAGCGTATTATCATCTTGGGCCATATCGTCACTTAACATCTGGTGAGATTGTGGCCACTAAGTACTTATGTTAATTGTCTGTTAGGTTTGAACATTTAAACTGATTTGCACTATTTATTTTTGCATGTCAGAGCTACTTTTAATTAAGGCAAAACTTAGATTGTAATTTAAGCATGTTTTGTAATATTTTCAACTTTGGTGAAGCGTATGCCTTGTTGTTTGCTTAAATAAAATAAAAAATATTACTAAATAGATAAATTATTGCAAAATATTCACATTTTTGATAACTTTTTTCAATAAGTTGGTATTTAAAGCTATCAGTGGTTAATAGACAAGCAGAAGTTGATGATAAAATTTTGTAGTTTTGTAACTGAGTGCTTGGTTAGTCGAAGTAGGTATTGCAGTGTCAGGTGCGCAGGAATTCATTGTGAAACCACAGCGGTACAGGGTGTTCTGTTTAGGGAACCTAGGAGTTTCCGGACTAGTCAGTATTCACCAGTATTGAGCAAGAATTTTGTCAAGTTAATAACAATTACGGAAGGTCTGTCTATTACAGCACTGGACTTACAAAAGCTGACGATCTGGATAAAGCTAAAAGCTTGCCTTGATATATGTGTAATAATAATATACGTGGCCGGGATGGGCAGCGTAACTCAAGAACAGTGTTTATTGTGGTAGACTCATTAACTGGGCTCTACACGATTCGGTAGCTCGAGCGAGAATGTTAGTATTTCACGGCGGAAATGTTAATCCCTTTAAGTCGTCGGTCGTTGCTTGTGTATAAAGTCCGTGCGATCACAGAGCTCACCTGTTGCCATCGCGCCTAGACAATACTACGGATATTAATATTTGGTACGATTTCCATAATCACATCGACGATTCTCTGACTTATAATATTAAATAGTATTTTATTTAAAATGACGTGTTCGTACAAGAAGTCGGTCCTTGTGACAATATTTTCATGGTTTGTTTAAATAAATGTAACATTATATAAAACGAAATGTAAGTTCCATTTATAAATAACAGATTATACTTATTATTCGAATATTATTTGTATAATCTATAATGTATTAAATAATTGGCTGCAATTTTTTTTTAAATGATAACGTGACATTTTCGATTTTACATATAAAAATATAATAAGCTTATTGTATTGTAGGATGATTTAGTTAAGAAAGTGATAGGCTCTTAAAGAAGCAATTTACTTTTAGTTTAAGTTGGCTTTCTTTCAATTGAACCTCATAATTGTGTTCGAGAAAGCGGATTATTGGGTTTCGCGGAAACGTTAAACGTTCTACTTTGTACAAAGATTGGTTCATATTCTGAAATATTTATTATGGTCGTTCGTTATCGAGGTAAAATTAGCTATTTCATTGTTACATACAGACAGCATCGAGTGTGTTGTTCGGCCGCGGTCTCTCTAGCTATTTATAGTTTATGACCGCAATGTTTTGTATCTCTCGCTACTGTATAACATTATTATATCATTTATTAGTATTCATACATGTACGTTTTAGTGGAAACTACATGAGTAGGACATACATAGTTACAGACAACTGTAACGTGATCGTTATCCTAATTAATTTGCTAAATAAGTTCGTTATGATTAGGAATGGATCGAAGTTCGGTAAACATTTGGTTTAACCATTAATAGTGCTAAAGTTGTTGGTTAACTAGAAGGCGATGTAGGTACAATATCGCTCGAAATCGACGGTTGATAAATATTACGACTTGACTCCATCTCGGCAATTGGACATAGCAGTTACTTGAAATCCTTTTATGTCTACTTCTCAGATGGTTCGATATGCAGAAGTAGACCTAGTGCGACTATTAATACATCGAGATATCAGCAAGTCCAGTGAGTTGGCGTCTGAGGTATAGTACCCGTTACCCGGAGGAGGGACCTGAGCGAAAGGCGCGCAAGAGAAATAGCAAGCGCGACGTTAATATTTATGGACACGTTTTTAGCGTCAAAATTGAAACGAAGTTATGTTTGTTTCCTTGTGATGTATTAGCTCGAGTGAGCAGATGAGTGCGCATTGTCTTATGTACATAGTAGACATGTGAAACAAACTAGCTGACGAAGTACAAGACATTATTTAACATAAATAAAGCGTTGTGAATGCAGGCAGTATACGAGATGCAGTGAAACGGTTTTAAAAGAGTGCGGCGCGGCGTCATACCTGCTGAGCGAGCGCGTCGCGGCGCGTCCCGGCGCGGCTCTTGTTCTGTTCTCCTCCGGTTAACTTCGCCAGCAACGGGATACGAACAATCGTTTCTATACTTTACTATAAATAGAAAACTTGCTTCGACTCGAAACGGAATACATCGTACGTACGTTTTCAACATAAAGTGGGTAAACTCTCTATGCCAGTGGTCCATTGAAGTGCCGACACACGACACACGACACACGACACACATCGCAACACCGCGATTCTTAATAGATTATCTCTTTATATTTTATATAATTGCTAGTTGTTGCGTGTTTGAGTCCGATTCAATATTTTGCAATTTTTATAAATTTACTTTAACATTATTGTACTTGGAAGGAATCTTCGATGACATGCGTACCTAATGTAAGGTAAAACCCAGATAAATGCCCCACTTTTTGTAAAGGACCTACTAATTTTAAAACTTTAATTTACAATGAATAATTCCTATGAATAAATCTAGTTTAATCTTTTATATCACATTTAAAGTGGTTTTTGTTGTTCTGACAATTACTGTTTGTGCATAAACTGAGTTTATACAGAACTATTTTTAGAGGATAGATGCCTAACCCATATGGATAGATGTTGCGCACCAACAAAATGCTAAGAAGAATAAATGTCTGTGATCGTTTATAATAGTTATTGGGTAAAATCTTCAGTTTCATTATTAATTGTAAATAATTAATGTTTTTCGTGATCCTCTGACCTTCATTACCTACTTTTAAATAATTTTCTTTTTCACTAAAATCAGTCAAGTCATTGTCAGTGTTTTTTGGTTTTCCTTTCTTAACACGTCTTGTACTTTATCAATGGTTTAATTATTTATTTTCTTATGTTTTCCTCTTTCCTCGGTAGTTTCAATTTTGTTTCTCTTGTCTAAAATTTTTCTTTTTTTTTTCTTTTAGTAATAACCCTCTTTTCTTTTCAATTTTCTATTGATTTCAGAATATTTACTAATTACTAGACTGTCTTAGACGCGATCAAAATAATTTGTGGTGTTGGTGATACTTTGAATATAATTTTAATCGTTTTTCTTTTTATATCGAAAAAACTATGCAAGCGGATCATTGTCAGTACCAATAACGCTACCATTCTCTGTTTAATTATGCTATTTTAAAGTTTGCAATTCCACTAATTGTAGCACAACTAAACTCATCTTCCTATCGGGGCAACTATCCTTTTTTATACAGATAGATGTCTTTCTATTTGTTAACAATAGTAAATACAAAAGAACAATTATTGACACCTAGATATGTACTCAATAAATCAGTGTATCGATATCATAAAAATAGAACGGAATTTATTACTACTTATAAAGTTATACAACAGTAAATATTTAAGTCTGAAACTTTGAAGCGTTGTTCGCGCGTTCGCCGCAGAGATAATCACACGCACGAGGGAGAAGCATTTGTTCCTCACGACGACCAAACCGACTGGCAAACTGAGGTAAGCTGCGCTCCTTATTAAAACTTTAAACTATAGATTTTTTGTTGCGATTTAGGGAACTTAGGTTTTTGAAAACGAGGCGCCTATACCACTGCGGCATATATTTCGGCTTTACCCTACGAGGTCCGCCGAAATCGAAATACGGTTCATTTTTGTTAAGATACACCGAAGGTCTCCCGAATTTCGGTAAGTACCTACTTACACTTAGCGCCTATGAAGTCAAAATAAAAATGGTACAATAGTTTGTAACGACGAAGGAATAAAGTGATGAATTAGTATAGAGAAAGGTCTTTCGCAACGCACTTCACAAATATACTGACAATCTAGGTGATCTAAATGTTACATTATATTTGCAAGTATTTTTATATAAAGCTTCTTTTGTGCTTAGATGATTCCGATGACTATTCTAGTTATTGAAGTGACGCGATGCAACGTAGCAACTGTACACCGCGAGTGAACCCGTCTTCCATAATGCGAATAAAGTGTAACAAAGGTGTAGAACATAATATAAAAAAAAATATGTGTGCAGCAGTTCACACGTGTCAAGGGTGAAACATTTAGAAAAAAAGATCTTTCAGAATTCCTTTTTAAATATCCCTAAATCAGCGGGATTCGAACTATTGTCCACTCGTGCATAAAGCGTATGTAGTCTGGTCATCTCACACCACTAGGCCAATCTAACGACAGTCACAATAATGATAATCAAGGCTTGCATTAACCGCGCATAAATTAAATGTATTCTATCTCATTCTCTCGTAGGCTAAATCCAATAGTATCCTATGTATGTCTCTTTATTGTCGCTTTTTCGTTTTATCATATTTCAAATCACAAAGGTACTACTTAAAGAAGTATTCACTTAAAAAAAACTTTTTCGTAATTATGCTCTTAAACGAGTAGACTAAGTGATTAGTTATAATTGAATATAGGCAAAGATGAAAAGACAAATATATGTACCGCGCCGGTCGCGGGACAACACGCAGGATACGAGGCGAAGAGAAAAATTAATTATACAACAAAACTCAAAGATAATTACCCGGTTCGGCTGACAATTATATATGTACTCTGTGTCTATACAGCTACAGGAGTACAGGGCCGCAGTTACTTGTTGTATGAGTTCGAGGCTCTGGCTTACTAACAACGATATATTTATTATTGACTAGCTGTGCCCGCGGCTCCGTTCGCGTGGGCTTCAAAATTATTATTTATGAAGATATCGTGTTTTTTTTTTATAAGGACCAAGTACTTCAGAATGCGCGAACAATGAAAAACCTCAAGCATTTTATTTATAAAATACTAGCTGTACCCGCGGCTCCGTTCGCGCGGACTACAGAATGCTGTCGGTCGAGCGCACGCGTGTATTGTGCTGCCTCAACAATGCTTATTGTGGGTGATCCTTAGAAGATAGACTTATACTATTACTAACTTCTTTTTAGGTATTTTTAAGAATTACAATTATATACTATATTATTTTGATATATCTCTTAAGGTTTACTCAGCGTAAGCCATTTGATCGCGCCAAAAGTGTCTTTGTCCGCATTGATTGAACATTATTTTGACTACTTATTTAGTATGTTACTTTATATATTAAAATATATCCTATAACCTGGTCAGATATAATATATATGAACTGAAGGATAAGTTTTGTAAATCGGATTAGTGGTTTTCGCGTGGAAAGTACATAAACAGTTAGACAGACAGAGAGACGTTGAGTTTTATAATATGTATAGATATAGGTACGTAATAGTACGTATGTAAGCAGAAAGCTGTTCATTTAATATGTATTTATAGTTTTATGCATAGCAGCAGTGCGACTGTGTTGATATACCTACATATATACTGATTTAAACGATTATCTTTATATATGAAAAAAGTTGTTGCGTTGTGCAGTGTACTGTCACGTACTGGCAAGTACTGGCACGTACTGGCACACTGACGAGCGAATGTTTACAACTTAAGTAGTAGGAAACATTCTATACTTAGCCAATCATTTATGAGTTTGGTTAGAAATAGCAACAAGCTCCAGGGATCACTTAAAATTAAGTGAACTCTATAACAATGTGTTACTTCAATTATATAAAGCAAAACTTTGGCTTCGATCTTACGATGATGGAACGGAGGTCTGCTTACGTGTTCAGAGTTAATTCTGCCCGATGTTGCATTAATTTAACTGCTTGGGACTGAACTCTGAAAGGGTCTCTCTTCAACAGACTGCGTTGGATGCTGTTCAATATTTTTATAACTTCAAGCTGTACTGCGGAGAATCGTGGTCGAGTCGCGCCGCCAGCGCCTCATAACTGTAAACGAACGACATCTGCCTAATGATACCAAACTACACTAGGACGAACTTTTACGTTCACAACTAAATATCAAATTATCCTATCTATAAAACTGTTAATAAATCAAGAATTTTTAAATTTCCCATATGTACTCTAAATAATTTTTTTATGCAAAAACGTTTTGACATTTTTTCATCCTTTCTTAAACAACAGATTAAACAAATGCCAAACACAAGATTCAAGTATGGCTTCAAACTATCATACAATAATACGGAAGCACTATTAATAATTATATAAAATACACAACACGCTTAAGTACACACACACACACACACACACACACACCCATACACGTATACTCACACACCCACAGACACACACAGCCACACACGCATACGCACGAAAATAAATACAAATACCATACGAATAATATTTATTTTCTCTGAATATTTGATGACGTTGTTAAGTGTTAATCGTGTAGTCAAACGTCTCTGCTACCAATATCCACAAGACAGATCTTAGAGCGTTGTATGAGACAACGACTACCTCGAACGTCGTTTCTACCGCACTTGGCCCCTTTTTCACATTAAAACAAGTGTGGGCTCCCCTTTGTCCCTCACAATACCTACTCGTTGAAGTCGTCGAGGCGAACGAATCTGAACAGTGTGCCAGAACAATTTGTTTTGTCGCGCAACTATGCGACGCTCGGCCGTTTCGTATTGCAGTACATACAGCGCGATGCAGCGGAACGCCAAATACATCTTACATCGATAATTCACGCGTAATGTATTTTTATCATCCAGGTCACAATGCAAACGTGCATACTGTGTACTTTACGTTATTTGATTACCGCAGCCCATAGCTAATTATATACTATTACAAAAAGGATTGCAATAATAATGAAGGGTAGTCAGTAATACTATGTGGTAAGTGCTAACGCGCACAGCGGTGCGGCGAGTTGCAGTGCAGTTTTAAAACCGCAACGAAAGATTATGGGTTCGCGCACTGCGACAAAATATCCGTGAGTTTTTTCATTCGTATCGGAACTAGGGGTGATCTATAACAGGTAAAATACCTGTTCCTGTTCCAAAGAAATAATAGTTCCAGTAACCTGTTCCAAAACAACAGCCTGTTACACTCTAATAGTGATATATACATATATATATATATATGTATATGTATATATATGTCAAAGTGAGAGAGAGAGAGAGACATCAGATTAGACTATCGAAGAAACCAGGATATTCCTTGATATCTTTCTTCATTACAGAATCATAAATATTGTGGGCGTAATCTGTGTTAAGTGCAAGCAATGTAGAGATGCCCGTAGATGACCTAGTAATTGATCTTAAACGTCCTCACGATCCGACAAGCTCCAACCAGAATAATCTTCTCTTCGGGTTCGAGCTTAGTAGGTGGTCTCGAATAATCTTAGGATCCAATATTAATGGAGGTCTTCACGATACGAGGGCTCGAGCTAGAACCATCCTTCAAGCCCGTCGTTGTCTGGTTATGTGGTTGCGTGGATCACAGAGCACACCTATTGCGAGCGCGCGGCGTCATCTCTACTTTCTTTCCTTTTTATTATTGGGTGCAATGTAGATACTAATATGGGGCAGTGTGAGATAAATATATACCATCGTGGACTTTTTTATCGATCTTTTTAAGATATACAATTCCGTAGTACATTAATTTGATCTATCTCGTTAGATTTAGCCAGCAATTGCGATTTAATACACAAAAATATGTTAAGACATCACATTACAAATCTTTGAATTTTTCGGCCGTTCGTGCCTGATACTCACTTTGATGTTATTAATACGTTAATTTTGTATTAGCTGAAATGATGTTAAAATTAGTGATTTAGTAATTAAAAAAAAGGGTATAATCGTTGTTGGCGATAATGATAATTTAGTGCTTTGTAGGGGAAAATAATAATAAATATAAATTTAGTAATTATGATTAGTATACGCTGTGAAAAGAACCGTATTTGAAGAACCAGTAAGAAGCACTGCTTGATTGTCGTAAACATAGTATTTAAACATTTAAAACATTTATTTATTTCTTGTATGAAAAATAAGTTTTTCTCGATAAGTTATTAATTGATCAGTTTCTAGTTTATATTAAGCTAGTTGTACCCGCGGTCCCGCTCGCATGGACTACAGAGTGCCGTCAGTTGTAGTAATCGTGCTGCCCGCACTACCGCACACTTCTTCACTGTCGTGTGGTGAAAAATCCGCATCATCTTGGATATTCATTTCAGGTACATCATCATAAATCAATGACTTTTACTTTGTTTCCAATGTTTATCAGAATCCATAGATTTGTTGACACAAATTGGTGAAATGTTATAAATACTTTAACGTCGTTGTAGCTCATTCAGACATTGTAGCAACAGAGATAGTGTCATTTTACTTAATTCTTCAACGAAACTGGCGCCATCTAGCGGCAAACCACCACAAATTCAATTATGTTGATGTTTCTCCCGATGTAAATAGTCTTTCCGCACATTTTGACATATTTAACTCGTTTTTTAAAGAACGTGCATTTACGTCGTTGTCGCACCAAATGAGCGATATCTCGTATGGTTTACTCAGCGTAAGCCATTTAAGCGCCCCAAATACGTCTTTTTGTTTTCTTATGTTAATATTTCCTATAACCTGACCAAATAAGATAGCTATGGATTAAAGGAAAAACCATATAATCGGATAAATGGTTTTCACGTGATAATATCCTAAACGGACGGACATTGAGAGAGACGTTGAGTTTCATAATATGTATTTAGATTATACTTCAAGGTGTTTTGAGCCTATACATATTAGGTCTTTACCTATGAAATTGCCGTTTTGTATGAAAAAAAAAATTAAACGATGTTTTTTCATGTATTTTTTATTTGTATTAATCGAAGTAATCACCCATGCAATCAATGCATCTTTGCCAGCGCAGTGGCAGTTTATTGATGCCCTTCTTAAAGAAATCAGCTGGACGGGAGGCAACAAATTCTTCAAAGGAATTTTGTACTGCCTCTCGGGTATTGAATTTTTTTCCCGCCAAGGAGTTATCCAAATTCTGGAAAAAGTAGTAGTCTGTAGGCGCAAGGTCTGGTGATGAAGGGCGGGTGACGGAGAACTCCCAACCCCAGTTCTTGCAACTTGGAGACCGTCTGTTGTGCAGTATGAGGTCGCGCGTTGTCGTGCAGGAGCAGCGGAGACGAGCGATAGACCAATGCTGGTTGGTCATGATGTGCCAGCTTCTCCATCATTATGTTCAGTTCTTCACAGTACACATCTGCAGTAATTCTCTCCCCGTTTGTTAAGAAGCTGTGATGAATCACACCGGCGCTAGACCATCAAACAGTGACCATCACTTTTCTAGGGGTAAGTTTTCGTTTAGGGCAGGGATGCATAGACTTATTGGAACTAGGGGCCACTCGGACAGATTAAGAGCGAAATGCGGGCCACTACAAATAAAAGCAACTGAATAAAAGTTTTAAATAAAAAATTACTGAAATAACAATTTTTTAATCGAAGTAAAGCATTGCATTGAGTTAATAAGTTTGCAGAGCGAACACAGCACAAACCTATGGTCTCAACAACATATTCAGAATTATTGGCATTGCTTTTATTTGTCGCTGTTTCTTTTAATTCATTGGCGGGCCGCACAGACATCGACAGTGGGCCGCATGCGGCCCGCGGGCCGCGGTCTGTGCATCACTGGTTTAGGGCATTGTTTAGGTGCTGAACCAGGATCCAACCAACTTGCTGAGCGCTTGCGGTTATCAAACAGAATCCATTTTTCATCGCAGGTAACAATGCGGTTAAAAATTGCTTCATTTGTGTGTCTGTTGAGCAGTGCAAGGCACGTCTCGACGCGTACTTCGCGCTGGCGATCATTGAGTTCGTGGGGCACCCATTTGGCAAGCTTTTTTACCTTGACAATTTGACGAAAATGGACCAATATTGTTTTGACGCTAACGTCAAAAGCTGCTGCTAATTCAGCCGTAGATTGTGTATCATCAGCTTCCACAATCGCCTTTAATTCGTCATTGTCGACCATAGTCTTCGGACGACCGCGAGGTTCATTTTTCAGGTCGAAATTCCCAGAACGGAAGCGAGCAAACCAATAACAGGTGGTGCGTTGGTTTGTAGTGTTAGCTCCGTAAACGTCGTTGATGTTGCGTGCCGCTTGTGCCGCGTTACTGCCACGACGGTACTCATATTCCATAATTACTCGAGTTTTTAACGTATCCATGATGACAAAAAAAATTAAATGCGATGAAAATGTAACACTAATCAATAAACAAATGACTACTTTTGGAAAAAGAATTCCATATTTTTAAAATAAAATTAATTTGAAATTAGAATTCTTAGCCAAACAAAAATTATTTTAATTTGAAATGGCCACTACTGCAGAACGGCAATTTCATAGGCAAAGACCTATTATATAAGGAAACAGGAAGTAATAGGAGAAATGATGATTCGCTTAATCTAAACGTCAAGGGAGTATTATATGTCAAACAGTTCAGAGATAGCAACAGTTTTCCAGGAATATTTGGTTTATTATTTGCGAAGCGGACGACAGTACTCGAGACGCACTTTACACGGGCCGTGCAAACATTCCTCGCTCTGTTGTGGATGAAAATCGCGAACAACTTGTGTCTGACATTGAGAATAAAGTATCCAGCGTCTCTGCCCTGGGGTCGGGATAATTAAGTCAGATTCAACTCCACCAAGACAAAAGTTTGCGCCTTCACCGCTAAAAAAATACCATGTACTGTGGCCCCAACAATTCCAGGATACGCTCCTCACCATCTCAAAGAGTATTGGGATTCTGGGTGTCGACATCTCCAGCTCCGTAGCCACTTGGAAGACAAGGCCAAGCTGGCGTCCAAAAAGCTCAGTGTGCTGAGTGGTATTTCTTCTCGGGGCAAGGACTGTAGTTGTACCAAGCGCAATTTCGACCCCATATGGAGTACTGCTGTCACCTCTAGGCAGCTAGATACCAGCTTGGACAGCCGCGTTACTGCCACGACGGTACTCATATTCCATAATTACTCGAGTTTTTAACGTATCCATGATGACAAAAAAAATTAAATGCGATGAAAATGTAACACTAATCAATAAACAAATGACTACTTTTGGAAAAAGAATTCCATATTTTCAATTATTCAATTCCCTTCAATATTTCAAATTTTTGTCTGTCTGTTTTCTGTCTGTCAGACTTTCTGTCTGAATGTCTGTCTGTTTGTTCCGGGTAATCTCCGAAACGGTTGGACCGATTTTGACGGAACTTTCCCTGGCAGATAGCTGATGGTATAAGGAATAATTTAGGCTACTTTTATTTTAGAAAAATAATTAGGGTTCCGTACAATAAATAAAAATTTTAGTATTCCACGCGAGCTCAGCTTCCACACAGCTATTCTACAATATAATAAAAACTAGACGCTTCCCAATTGATAAAATTTCAATAAAAACAATAAAACTTGAATTTATTCGTACATTTTTTTTTCTCGCAATCTATTGACTTTGTCGAAATTTGTCTGAGAATAAAAGTGTTTAGAATTATGGTGGTTTATACCTGATTAATGGTTTATACCCAATAAAACAAAAAATAAATCGAAATTCCGGAGTCGATGCCTAAATCCCTATTTTTCAAATCCTGAACGATTGTGCAGCGCCGCCCGCCTCGATACAATCGAATAGAAGCTTTGAAAACTGCGATATAATACAGCAGAGCTCGGGCTTTTGAATAAGTTATTCTAATTTAGACGAGTTCGTTTCTCTACTAGCTAGTACTCGCAAGTTCGTCTGCGTAGAATAATTATTTTGAGTATGTTGTAGCCTATTTCTTTTAGGTTTCTCTATACTATACCAAATTTTCAAAAAAATCGGTTCAGCGGTGTAGTTAGTAAATAATAGTTCAACGAATGAGATGTATGTACCTAATTAGTACAATATCTTATTGTAACACATATTTGTTACCAATATTTTTGTGGTTTTCCATTCTTTGTTAAAGCATGAAGATTTCGTGCGCTCCTTACTCGTGATCACGCCACATACTCGTACAGTTGCCGACGGGAAATACAGTTTTATAATTCTCGTATACGAGTATATTATAGTACGGATGGATGTGGATGTGGATGTGGATGTGGATGTATCGCTGTCTTTCTGCTTTTCTTTATGGTTTTTTATGTTTATAGGCTTAGCGTTCTGGCCACAATCTCACCTGATGTTAAGTGACGATGTGGCACAAGATGGTAGCACGCTAAGCCTAGGGGAGAATTGGCTCTCAAGTGCAGATGCCGGAACACACCTATTGGTGCTTGGTGATAGATTTTAACTTAAGGGTGGTAGCTAGCCAGGCGGGCTGTCACGTGGACAATGAAATAAGTATAATATACCAGAAAATAAATAATTCAAGGGAATGAAATGAAATTCGAAATAGATAAATAATTGTATTCCGAAGGCATTAACATTAAATGAGACATAAAAACAGAGTACCTTATTAAAGTCTATTAATGATAGTAACACCTTCACTAGTAAGAAATGTCCAAGTTTTGAATATATCCGTAACAGATCTGCTAGTAAAATTCCATCGTGAGAAGCTTGTGTTTAACTAGAACTCCATTTTGTTCCAATTTTTATAACTGCATCCTCAAGTCAGCATGAATGAATGCGTCCGCCAGGTTTTTCTATTCGTTTCACAATTCGAGTAAAAGGTTTCAACTCCTTCGAATACCGGTTATAATTAGAGAGGTCTCTTGTTGTAACAAAATAAGTTTTATAGACTCCAAATAACAAAATAGAATCATAAATATTAAATAAACTTGTAAAAATCTTGTAAAATAACGTCCGTATTCAACCACAGACGTCTGATCGGTAAGTCATCTCAATCTCCCGTCACATTTCAATTATTTTTCGTATCCTTCTATATTTTAAATTTAAAGGGTAATTTAGGAGGTTTGTTATACAATATTTAAAATAATAAATTACCTATAGATGAGATGCCTTCGGAAAGGAGCATAAACACAATAAATGAGGAAACAAATAAGGTGAATTAAATATATAATGAAAAGATAAAAATGATTGAGAAAACAATCATTACAGGGCATTAGAGAGAACCCTACCACCATGCTGTGGTTTTATCGCAATGTTTTCCTTCATCGAAAGTTCAGGCTCATTGCAGGGATTCGAACTCACTGAGCCATCATTGCTTCGTTTCGTGATCAACTACCGTGAGCCTTACAGGCCGGCGTGACAGCGACAACCACAGATGGATAGCTCATCTGTCGATGGTCGCCGTTGTTTTAGGATTATTTATTGTTCTGTTGACAGCGACCGCCCTCAGTTGACAATCGGACGCCAAGAACATTTAGGTGTATTCTAAGCATAGCGTATCACTAACTAAGGCCAAACGATCATAACATCAGGTGACATTGTGGCCATAACGCTAAAACCTAAAACAATTTCAAGAAAACGCGACATACCAAAACTGAGACACTGTGACTAGTTTACCAGCATGCGCATGTTGTTCGCGATCCAGTCCCTACCTCCTCCTCCTCCTCCTCCTCCTCGCTTGATTACTGGATACAAACCGGCTGATCCCGGAGCGCGACACGCGTTACCGCGCCCGCTGTGCTATAGCGGCTGGTAACAACAATCTACTCCTATACAACTGTCATGAGCTACCACCACCCGGCAAATAACGCTTAACTGGATACTTTTATATTAAACTAGCTGTGTCCGCGGCGCCGTTCGCGTGGACTACAGAATGCAATCGGTCGAGCGCACGCGCGAATTGTGTTCATCCCGTTGAAAATACGGAAGACAAATATGTTTATTGTGGGTGATCCTTAGAAGATAGATATCGTTGACTTGTTTGTCTATATTTTTAAGATCTACAATTAACAGAACATTAATTTAATATAGTTATCTCGTATGGTTTACTCAGCGTAAGCCATTTAAGCTCCCAAAATGGGTATTTTTTTTTCGATTTGTTTCACTATTATCATCACCGTCGTTTTAAGAGAGGTAATGCACAGATAAACTCAAAAACACTTTTGAGCGTTATGCAATCTATATTATTATTTATTTAGAGGCTTTTATATAGTATATATTATGAACCCTTAAATCATTATTACATATACTTATTTGTTAAGTTATGAGATAACAAATTAAAAAGTAAAAGCAACTAAAAGACAAAGAAAAATACAATAAGGTAAAATGTTACTAACACATACAACTAATTATTGAGGACGACGACCCATCAATATGAAAAGAGCCTCGGCCTCTTCACTGCCAGAGCTCGATAGCAAACCATGTAAGGCGCCAATATCATGAGGGTTCAAATGAACAGTTTTATTAAGTAAGGATGATCCTCCTGCTTTCCGGTTTTTAAATAAGATGTACGGAAATTAATGCGCTGTGCGGTTGTGCCTTGCGCCCTGTTCCCTGCGCCTTAATAATTATTATTTATAATCGTATAACCATTTCGCTTATATAGTTATATTATACCAATATACCTTCAAACCACAGGCTACCGCCTACAGCTTTGCCTGCAATGAAACTGCACACGACGACCTAGATTTAACGTGTTACCTGCTGTTTGACTAGCAAGTAGCAAACAACATTACATTATGTAGCAAAACAAACGTTTACAATGTAAATTCTAATGACACTTACAACATTTACCAATAACAACATTTGAAGACGGGACAAAACCATATTTCAAAGTAGATAAGTTCAATTGCTTTTGAAGTTGGATTCGCGATAAGGTTCCGGGTACGAGTCCCGGGGCTCCCGTTATAAACTTTAGTGTATTCATAACAAAGCTGAAAATTCAACAGCCTAATACTGAGAGGGGACGTAGGAGCAGGAGCGCGCGTTGCGTCATACGGTCACACTCGCGCAGTCGCGCGGGCTCGGTGAATAAGTCGCGGGGGGTCGACGCGACGCACATTACCAAGTTTTTATCTGTACTTAAGTTATTTAACTTCATATCGTCTTTGTTAATCTTATGCTTTATCTTTTGTTTCTATCGTTTAGCTGTTAGTGTAAAACACCACGGTCCCGAGTGCAGGTTCTCCGAATGCACACAACGAGTAACTTTGTTCTCTGACGATTCCTGGTAGAAATATTATGATACAACTGACGATCGAACAATGCCAGATGAACTGTAAATCTATTCACAAAGTCGACTGGTCACCTGTTATACAAGTTCTGTAAGAATAAAAAAGGTGTGTGTGCGATTCACACACGATAGAAGTGAAACTTCATTTTAAAAGACATTTTCTATTTTATTTAAACAGTGTGCAATATACATACACACCGACATTTACTCTCTCGGTCTGGTTCACACAAAGTGGAGAGACCGATAATGTGCGTTTAACGTTTAACATTTAACGTTAAACATTCAACGTTTAACGCTTGGAAGTCGCATAAGAAGTTTCACTTCAATAATGTCCCAACCAACCCAAGCAACCGATTTAGAACATCCGATACACTTTTTTGAAGTGAAACTTCTTATGCGACTTCCAAGCGTTAAACGTTAAATGTTAAACGTTAAATGTTAAACGTTTAACGCACATTATCGGTCACTCCTCTTTGTGTGAGCCAGAGCGAGAGAGTAAATGTCGGTGTGTATGTATATTGCACAGTGTTTAAATAAAATAGGAAATGTCTTTTAAAATGAAGTTTCACTTCTATCGTGTGTGAATCGCACACACACCTGTTTTTATTACATTGTTATTTAACTACGTATGTATATGTCAGCGTCAGAATTTTTTTATTTATTAGTTGTGTAGATAAGAGAAATTCAAATGAAATAATAAATGTTTCTTTAGTTCTTCATATAACGCATCATCTAGTTGTCATATACGACATCAAGCATTTATGTTTAGGAGTGTCTCGAGTAGCGCGAACATATTTGTTTTATCAAGACAATGGATCGACCCATTCATTACCGGTAAGGGCAGAACATCGCCTGCCGCCTGAGCCGGCTCAGCTAGTTCATTGTAAAATAAAATACCAAACCCTTTATATAATACTAGCCGTGCCTCACGGTTACACTTGTGTTACATTTACGTAACAAACAAGCGCGGCGCGGCGCGGCGCTGCCGCCAACGCGTCCGTGTACAACTATCGTTGTTCCACTTCCTGTTCTTGCCTACAGTTTGCCAGCTTGCTGATGTTCATAGTTACTACTCCGCTCCTTAGGGACGTGGCGTGAAGTTATATAGCCTATACTATTCCTCTTTAATTTAGCTATCATATACAAAATTTTCGAATTCGACTGGTAGTTCCAGAGATTAACGTGTTTAAACAACCATACAAAAAAAACTGTGAGTTTTATTGTATTAGTATGGACAACAACAGCGCTACGGCGCGGCGCGGACCTGAAGCTGACGAGGTCTATCATTTCTTAATAAATAGAGATGATTTGCTTGTGGAGATAGAGTCCTTCGTGAGGGATCAATGTCTGTACGAGTGTACGAGGCGACGCGGCGCAGAGCAGATTATCAATAAGCCCAGGCTATCGAGTGCCGCCACTGCATAGTTTATGTATCAGATGAGAGAGCAACGGCGCGGCGCGGCGCGGGGCGGTGCGGTGCGGCGTCTACATTCACTCTCATCTCCCCGCGGACTCTCTCGCGGAATGAGGTAAGGGTTTAACTTCCAACAGCACTTCGCTACTCCTACTCAATACATGTTACACTAATCGCACACCACGGCACGTCACGTCATGTCACGACGTATAGCTCAAACACAATACAGTAAAGTACTGACAACCTTGAAAATCTTATTCAAGTTGAAAAAGTGTTCAATCATGTGTTGAAATTATGATTAGATTAAGCAAATCAGAACGAAACGCCCATAGTTATAGAACACGTGACTTCTTGATATGGAAGATGTAACCAAAAGCCGAGGATAATCTGAATTCTGACAAACTACATACTCGTATATATCACTACAGCGTCGTGAACAAAATAATTTATTCACTGAATTTAGTTAAACCGATTATGAAAAGCAAAGCATATTGTTATATGTGTTAGTGAACTGTTGCTTTGTGGACTACATCAGTGTCAAATCTCATTAATAAAACAGTATTTTTATTCAAAGTATATTTACCATTAATTATAATATCATGGCTAACTAAATGTTCTCCTATACCCTAGACTGTACATTAAATTATTATTTTTCGAATCTTTTTTTATCAGGACTCCATACATATGCATATTATAAAATTCAACGTCTCTCTGTCTGTCTGTCCGTTTATGTTCTTTTCACACAAAAACCACTTATCCGATTTACATGATTTTTATTTTTATTCATAGCAATGTTGTCTGGCCAGGTTATACGAGTACGATAAAGTAAAATGTAAGATAAAGTAAACACACGGAACAAGCATTGGTAAATCAATTCGGAAAAAAGACGCATTTGGAGCGCTTAAATGGCTTACGCTGAGTAAACCATACGAGATATATGGAATTAATGTTCTACTAATTGTAGATCTTAAAAAAGTCAACGATAGAATCACACACAATAAGCGCTCGACCGACGGCATTGTCAGCATTGACGGCATCAAAAGATGTTAAATATGTTATAAAAACAATGAAGTGCGGTAAGTCCCCGGGGCATGACAGTTTGAGTGTTGAGCACTTAAGGTTTGCAGGTGTGCATTTACATAGAGTGCTCAGCATGCCATTTAATTTCTGTATAGGTCACTCATACTTGCCGGAGGACCTCATGACCACGGTAGTTGTACCGATAATTAAAAATAAGACGGGAGATCCTTCTGATAAGGATAATTACAGGCCAATCTCGCTTGCGACAGTGGTCGGTAAGGTACTGGATAGTCTGCTTGGAAGGCAGCTTGAAAGTCATATTAAGTTACAAGATGCACAATTTGGGTTTAGAGCTGGTTTGTCTACTGAGAGCGCAATTCTATGCTTAAAGCAAACTGTCCATTACTACACCAGTAGGCAAACACCTGTGTATGCTTGTTTTCTTGACTTGTCTAAGGCATTCGATCTAGTCTCTTACGATGTTCTGTGGCAAAAATTGCCGAAAGAGACTGAAGTACCTGTAGAGATTGTGAACATATTTAAATACTGGTATGCTAACCAACTGAATTATGTTAGGTGGGCAGAAGCGAGATCAGTGTCATATGGGTTAAACTGTGGTGTTAGGCAAGGGGGCCTTACCTCACCTAGTTTATTCAACTTATATGTGAACCAGCTGATTGGTGAGCTGAGCAGCACTCAGGTTGGTTGTTCTGTTGATGGTAAAATGATAAATAACTTAAGTTACGCTGATGACAGGGTTCTGCTCAGTCCGTCAATCGGCGGTCTCAGGAAGCTATTAAACATCTGTGAGCGGTATGCTAATTCTCACGGCTTGAGGTACAATGCTACAAAGAGTGAATTAATGTTGTTTAAGGTCAGGGATAAATCACCTCTATTTATTCCTAACGTAATATTACAGGGTACTGCGTTACGCATTGTGACTCAGTTTAAGTATCTCGGACACGTGATTACGGATCGGCTTATGGATGACCAAGACATAGACAGGGAGCGCAGAGCGTTGGCGGCCCGATGCAACATGCTTGCCCGTAGATTTGCGCGGTGCACGACGCCAGTAAAACTAATATTGTTTAGAGCATACTGCCAAACGTTTTACAAGTGCAGTTTGTGGTTTAGGTATACGCAGAAGGCCTACAACGCTCTCCGCGTACAGTATAATAATACACTCAGGATGTTTTTGGGATTGCCACGTTTCTGTAGCGCGTCGGCTATGTTCGCTGAAACCAGAGTTGATGACTTTTACGCCATCATGCGTCAGCGATCTGCTTCGATGCTGAAGCGGATCTGGGGTAATCCTAACAGCAATCTGGGTGTACTAGCTAGCAGGTTGGATAGTCCTTTTCGTATCCATTGGGCTATATTACATGTACGACAAGGCGTGTATGTTATTAATTAATAATAAAATTAAGTTGTTAATTAATAATAAAATTAAGTTACTAATAACACTAACACTAGATTAAGAATTCGTATACTAACACTAATATGGTTGTAAAAACTGAAATATTTTTTTTTATTATTATTATTATTGTGTTCTCGTACACCACTTAACTACACAACTAGTTTAATATAATTGGGAAATTAAATTAGTTAGTTAATTATTATTAATATGTAGCGACATAATATTGCTTACGCAACAATACTTGTAAATGTTCACCGATGCGGCACATACGGCAATACGGCCACGGGCAGTGCTAGTCCGGTAACTCGGGGACGTACTCGGCACTCGCGCCGTCTATGAGCTGTTTTAATATTATAACAAAGACTGTAATCCTGTGTAAACTATGCTAAATAATTATACTAATATAATTACTATGCACTATAGACTTCTTATTTATCACCTATAAGTAACACCCAAGGTTTAAGTACTAAACTGTTAAAAATAGAATAGCAATGTGTCCCGACGAGGTGTGCGTACTATCTGTACGTAATGCGTAAAGCGCCATGTCGGCCACGTTGTGTCTTTTCCGCTGGGAAATTTAACTATCGACCTTTCCGATACTATGATGATACATTGATGTTTTTTATTCATAAGAAAGTAATGCTTATTATCTCACCTGATGTTAGGTGACGATATCACCGAGGGTAACAAATAACACGTTAAGTGTATAGGGTTTGGTGTATAGGGGATTGGTCTTTATAATTTGAGTGTAGATAGTTAGGTTATTATATGCGTTATAAATACCATTATGATATGATGCTATGTATTCTTCAGGAAGTTTATTTTCACGGAAAGCTTAGCTTTTTATATTTTTAATGAATTATTTACATTGGTATGTTATATACGAGTATATATATATATATATATATATATATATATATATATATATTGGTTGGGGACGACTGCATCCGACTGGATTGCGACCACCATACATGAGGTGTGTAACACCCGCCGCTGTATTGGCATACTTAGGCGTATCGAGTTCCGAGATCATCCTGTGTATATCCAGTCATGTTGTATCATAGGGTGGTCTGGCCGAACATGAATTTGAATTTGAGCCGAATTTGAAGCAATGATTGCTCAGTGGTAGCGTGTATGACTTCGCGTCGACTGACGTAAGTTCGAATCTCTGCAATGAGCCTGAGCTTTCGGTGAAGGAAAACATCAGGAGGAAAGGTGGTAGGGCAAAGGGAGGTGGTAAGGCAATTTCAAATGCCCGCCTGGCTAGCTACAACCCTCAAGTTGAAAATCTGTCGCCAAGCACCAATAGGTGTGTTTCGGCAGCTGCATTTGACAGCCAGTCTTCCACTAGGTTTAGCTTGTTATCATGTTGGGCCACATCACATCACATCACACACATCACATTACACTTAACATCAGGTAAGATTGACAGGCCACGACGCCAAAACCTATAACGATAAAAAATATATACTCGACCGACGATCCCTTATTTACATTCTAAGATTGCAATATTTGACTAATTACTAATTTGAATACATGACGATAAAACTTCAATACAAATACAAAACCATAAACACCCAGTCACTTCACCTTTATGAACAAACTGAACGCGCACTTTGACGTCACAATTCGATTTGCCTATAGCGTTGCGTTTTGCAATTTTAAGTTTCTTCTAAGTTTCGATTTTAAGATTTTAATTTTGTAGCACTTCGATAAAAGCCAATCTAATTCCTTTTTGTGACAAAATGATAGTTTATTAAAGAAAAGGGCTTGTGTTTTACTGATTATCAGATATATATTAGTAAAATATAACCTCAACAAAGCACTTTATACTGACAAAAACGAAATGATCGCCAAGACTTCTTTAATAAATAATGCCCCATCCACATGCTTATCCAAACCTTATTAATAAATTTAAACGTGTAGTTAGGGCGTTTGGCTCGGCTTGTGAAGGTTTGGCTTGACTTGTGAAGGTTTGGCTTGGCTTGCCACCGATCCGAGCTAAGTCGATATTTGATGCACAAACCAAAGGAGCTTGCGGCAAGCGCTTGCGATGTGTTTGTGACGTTTGTGTGTAGTTAGTATCGCTTGTGCGAAATCAATAATAGATAAATAACTGAAAAAACCTGGTTCGTTTTCTGTGTATATTTAACTATCTTCTTTATCAAATTTTACGTATTCTATTATTTTACCTCGTTTAATTTTCCTTTTTTTACAATAAAAATAGGTTAAACGTAGTGTTATAACCGACACAAGGTCGACTTCCGCCATGTTTGCTTATCCAAAACACACTAGCACACCGCAAACGTGTGGATACCGATGTTTGGCTTTCGTATTTTATCCGTGTTTGTAGGATTTCGTGGTCATTGTATTTAATCCCTTATTAAAATTAACTTTCATTACCATCGAATTATGTTTGGCTCACAAATCAATCAGGGTAGAGCGTTTGTACTTCACCAGACGGTACGTAAAGCGCAGAGCTAGAGGAGTGGAGGAGCACCGCGCCGTTACTGTCCTGCTAGTCCCACCACGTGGATACACTACCTGAACACTATCATACGATTTATCGTTTACACGCGGTTACACACGGGGCTTCATTGCTCCGATGTGACGCGACGAAACGCGTCGTGACGCGACGCGATGTTTCAAGAACAAACTCACAGTAATAACGTGGATTGAACCCGCAAGTGTTTCCGCAAGTATACATCCTTCCCGACGCAAGCTGCGACACGATACGCCGTAGGCTCTTACTTGATCTACCTAGTCTAAGAGCTTGCCTTTGGAAAATACTCAAAATGCATATTAAAAAAAAACATTATATGTCAAGATTAATTAAAATATTAAAATTAAATAATTATAATTAAAGTCAAGCAGTATGGTGCGTCTCATGGGTTGATGCAAGTATAGCGTTAAATAACAAATTCAGCTCTAATACGTAAAAGGATAATTTAATGTCCATACGCGATAACGGCATAACCGATTTGTTGAAGGAGTTGAATGTTGATTTAGTTGCCCATCATTACCTACTCTCTCATTCTGTCCTTAATAGAAATTCCATGAAGCCCGTGTAGACAGCCAGAACCTGTGACTTCACCAAGTTTACGCGTTTCTATCTGTCATTATTACCTTACCTTAGACCTAAGAACATACCTTCTGTCATAACGAGCTCCCGGATAAAACTAAAAAAGGGAATCGTTCTTGATTATTTAAAGTAAATTCACTTAGAGAAAAACTCTGTTCCTCGTTACTCCATTATCTCGCGTGCTGTACTACAGCGAGAGGAGAGAGAGGGCTGGGGGCTGTGGGGAGGGGCGAGGGATGAGGGGGAGCTCCGCACCGTACGAACGAACATGATTATCGCATGATGTAAAGAATTCACTCATACATATGTATGAAATTATGATTCGTTTTGAGTTTGGTTTACTTGGTTATTTAAACGGCGGCGCGGGGGCGCGGTGCGGGACGCGGGGCGCGACGCGGAGTGAAAGAGGAGAGGAGAGGCACTCACTTCTGAAATCTTCCTGTATCAATATATATTTATTAAATAATTTTTTGCCATATTTTTTTGTGTAGCATCTGTAAATAGAGGCTGCTAGAGAGTGCATTTGCAGTTTCATCAGGATGTAAGTATTCATTAAACAAAACTCAGCCATGCCTTGAGCTCTGACTGTTGTCTGGCTGAAATTAAAAACTATTATAATTTCATCAGTCCACCATACTTATCTGTGATCTGTGTCAAAATTTACTTATCATAGCACTAAACTATAAATCCCAACACAGTCAGATTTTCGCGGGATCTCGACCTACTTAAGCCTGTGTTATGTAACTGTAGGTCATATTGATGTCATTTTGTGTAATATGGGTAGTTTACTTAAAATACATAAGTGAACTGGGTTATCAATAATATTATACGATAATGCATGTTGAGTTTCCACAAAAACCTTTGGACAGTTTTAACGAGGTACTCACCACAATCACTAAAGACATTTTATTCATGTAAAGAGTATAAATAAAGTCTTAATGCACGTATTTTAAAACAGGCCCGTCATTCATATAATGTGTAGAAATAAAATTTGGATGATATTTAAAAATTTGTATCCACTGTAAGTTTTTATGGCTGTATCTACTACTGTTCTCTATTTATTTAAGTAATATTAATAAGTATTTTAGGGTAAATTTAACAATAAAATTAATTCAATCACACATTGGATGAACGGGGTAGCCGATCGTTTAGCAAGACAGGCAAATTTAATTCCAAATCTATTAACCAGATCAACCTCTACAAACGAACCCTTTGTAAATCAGTATCGGATAATGGATCAAGACGTCATTCATAAGTCTTGGTTGCACCTATAAGTGAAGAAGCCAAAACTATTTGGAAGTATGTTATTAAAGCACTAAGTTAGCTGTGTAAACGCTAGGTTTAGGTTACGGTGTGACTGACATGTTCTTTTTGGACCCAGGCCCTCAAAGTCAATTAATTAAAAAAGACCTTGTGATAAGGAATTGTCGCGTGTCGCCTCCGCTCGTCAACAACACGTATATCTTTCGAGAACATTCTGGTATATCTACTATGGTCGAGATGTAGGTACCTGCTCCTGCATTCCTTACTTCTGACTGTTAAACTTTTTAGTGGTTTTATTTCTATTTTAGAGTGTATTATCTTCCGCGAATTAATATTGCGTCGCGTTGTTCTCTAGAGATGAGCATTTTCGGGTATATTGCCAAAGTTTCCTAAACTTCAGTTTAATTTCATATGAATTTTTAGTTTACTCTAAATCAATAACACTTTCTGTTGATAAGTATGTAAGTGGTGACCACGCCTAAATAACAATCCTTTCTTAGGTTTCAAATGTCATCAAAGCATAATAAACTTCGCTCACTGATTCCATCTTCTTTTGAAGACCCCTATGTTATATCAATAGTTTTCTGCGGATAAAAGGAACATCAACTATATGGATGGAGACCTATATGGCGGCGTCTGGTAGTCCTGTGATATAATTGTGAGGGTGGAATTAGTTGGTGCCTGTTATTTACAAGTTTATTTATATTTATTTATAAGTATATTATAATTAATTTTAAATAGAGTGAGCGGTCTGGTCGGGCCGGTTCGGGTCGCGCTGTGTTTTCCGGAGGGGGCGTTCAACTATGGACGCCCTCTCCACCCTGAAGGCTTGGTCTGCGGATGCGACCGAGGAGGGAGGTAGGTTGTTGGCGGTGTCGCTCGATATCGCCAACGCCTTCAACAGCCTGCCGCATAGCGTTATACGAGAGGCGCTCCAATACTTCGGAGTGCCCTCGTACCTGCGGCGGCTGTTGGAGGACTACCTCCAAGGTACAGAGGTCGCCTTCGTAGACGGCCGAGGTGTGGTGGCCCGGCGCCACGTTGGGTTTGGTGTTCCACAGGGGTCGGTGCTGGGACCACTCCTGTGGAACATAGGCTACGACTGGGTGTTCCGCGTAGCGCTCCCTGCGGGGATAAGCATCCTATGCTACGCGGATGACACCCTGGTCGTAGCCCGGGGCGGTAGTTTTGAGGAGGTTCGGCACCTGGCCACTGAGGGCACAGCCCTAGTGGTCAGGCGCATAGAGTAGTTGGGCCTCAGGGTGGTGGTGGAAAAAACCGAGGCCTTGTTATTTCGCGGGCCTGGGGGGCCTGGGGCACATATTACCGTGCAGGGGCACAGGGTCCGGGTTGGGGCCCAGATGAAATATCTGTGCCTCATCCTGGACGGAAGGTGGCGGTTCGAGTCCCACTTCCAGGGACTCGGACCGCGCATAGTTGGTGCGGCGCCAGCTCTCGGTCGGCTCCTCCCGAACTCGGGGGGGGGGGAGGGGGGAAGGAGGCAGGGCGCGAGCTGCCGACGCTTATACGCGGGAGTTGTACGGAGCATGGCCGTCTACGGGGCACCGATCTGGGTGGACGCCCTCAGCGCCCGCAACGTGCGCATGCTGCGTGCGGCGCAGCGTGTCGTGGCGCTGAGGGTGATCCGTGGATACCGGTCGGTGTCCGCGGGGGCGGCTTTTGTTCTCGCCGGCTCCCCGCCGTGGGAGCTGGAGGCGGAAGTGCTCGCCGCCGTGTATAGGTTCACGGCGGCGAGGAAGGAGTTAGGGGAGCCTCCGGCTCCCGCAGAGGTTGAAAGATTGAGGAGAGAGAGAGTAGGGAAAGGGTTATGCAGCGATGGGGTGAGGACCTGGCGGATGCGCGCTATGGACGTTATACCATAAACGCTGCGTCAGAGAGAGTGTGCTGCGTGAGTGGAGCAGCGCCACGCTCTGGCCGCGGTGGTTGGAGGTGACCTCTCGCTGTCGAGTGTGGTAAATCACATGCTTGACAGCAAGGGGTCATGGTCAGCAGTGGTCTCCTTCTGCGAGGAAGTCATCTCGCAGAAGGAGACAGCGGAGAGGGATCGCGAGGAAGAGGCGCTTTGCGCGCCTCCTGCCGCCACCATAGCCGGACTACGGGGGACGGGCCGGGGGGCCCGTCTTCCCATTGCACAGGTCCGGCGGATGGGGGGAAACAGTTAGGGTGTACCGAACTGTCTCCCATTAATGCCGTGGGCCTAGCAAGCTGCTGGGCCTGCCGCTGGGGCGACGCGGTCAATGCTACATAGCGGTCCAGCGTCGCCTCGTTAAGGCGGCGGATGGTACACCGTGGAGGTTTAGTTAGGTAGGAGTCTCACATAACCACTCGTTCCCCCCGGGACGAGTGTGTACCCATGAAGGGTTCCTCCACGTTAAAAAAAAAAGGGTCGGCTGTTTATTATCTAACAACAATTTAAAGTTGCATATCTGTCTGTATATGAGTATTAGTAGCAGTAGTTCAAGTCGTACTGCAGGTACTGGTATCCGTCGCACGCGCAAGCGCACGCGCACGCGCACGCGCACTCGTATGTCGCATCGTGTCGGGAGCTACGTTACTACTTTTTACAATATGTTTCGTCAACAACGGAACGTCCTGAAATCAATTTTATATAAAACTCGTACGTTTTTATTTTGTTTTTTCATATCTATTATGATGAACTTTATTATAGTACTCATAGTATTGTTCTGCTTTGATTGGAGTCATGCTGTGGAAGCGCTCGCCGTCAAGTCCCGCCGCGCCGCGCCGCCTCGAGGTCACTCACTACGGCGAATTTTTATGAAGTATTAAAATTAAAACGGTTCAGATGTCAAATAAACAATATTATGTAAGGTTAATAATTATATTTCCATTTGTAATCGAGCTGATAATAAGATGCACAAGTGAACACAAGCGGTGAGGTATAATGAAGCAACGTGCTGCTAGTGAATGTCTCAGCGTCGCCGTCGCGCCGGCTGTACACGATGCTCATTCATACCGGGGCCTGTGACCTGTGTGTACTGATGCAATATGGATAGCGGCGCGCTGTTTGCTCGCCCTCAGGTACTTTACACTGAATGCTATACTATTTACTGCTACACACACAAAACCTGTACAAATCAGTCTCTACCCATACATTCTTATCTAAGCCGTGAGCCGTGTAATACTACTGATAAATGAATCGTAAATATTTTTGAATTGTTACTTGACTACTATAACATTTATATGGGAAACATTTATTTAGTTTTTGAATGATTTTATTTTTTTTACTAGCTGTGCTTGCGGCTCCAATCGTGTCGACTACAGAATTATTGTTTATGAAGATATAATGTTTTTTTATTTTTTAAATAAGGATTTAAGGAGTAAAACAATAAATAATTATTAAATCTTAATATTAAAATCTATCCAGTCGTTTTTGCTTCATCAAGCTAATATGAATACAGTTCAGGTTATGAAGTCACAGTGAAACAGCTTCGTAAATGATTAGCATAGATGGTGCCAGAAACAATGATATTTATTCTGAATCACTAGTGTGAAACATGACCTAAATTGATTCTCATCGAAAAACTTTACGATGTTTGCTCTGACGAATAAAATGAGAAAAACATTTTCAGTAATATCCTCGTTAAGTAATATACAGAAAAAGTGTATGAGTGTTTGTGCGTCGTCACGCGGCACAGTGTTGTAGTGTGTGTAAACACTGTTTGCACTGGGAAACCTTTTAGCGGACGCACTGTCCCCCGCACTCGCCGTGCACTCGCCCACTCACTGACCGGGCTCGTTGTTTTTTAATAACTTACATATTTTATGGTGCATGTGTATTTAACTCGATGCGACGTCACCTTCATACCTACATTTGATATTATATAATTTAATTCAACATCAGCTCCGTGGCGTGCGGCGTGTAGCGTGTAGCGTGTGCTACAGCGGTTGGAACACGTTGCTCGTCGACGCATATTCTGGGTGGTATCTAGCCAGCCGAGTATTTATAATACTATACTAGCTTATTGTTGGATCTCAATGTTCTCATTCACTGCATGCCCATGCCCACGCCCACTCCCACTGTAGGATTCCAAACCGTGTCCCAACATACCAGCACTGCACATTATATATAAAATCGTCGTTTACGAGAACTGGATTCGAAAACTCGGTGCAAAGGTAAAAGCAGTTGCGACACTGTCGGGTATATGTACGAGTATATAGAACTTACGGAAATGAAAATAGCAAGCGATGCGACTGCAAAGAGTGATCGCTATCTTACGAGCTGGATCTTTAAATAATCTCTTAGCGTAGCGATGAGATTGTGTCCGCTCTAGCGAGTGCGCTCTCGCTACGCTAATTAGCGTAAGTCAGTCACGAGGGGTTAAGGGAGGGTGGTGGACACACGACTACTTTTAATTAAAGGTTTAATGAAGTTTACGACATTTCAGATATTTCTTATAAAGCCAGCAGTATAAATCTTATAAGTCACCAAATGATCTTGATTGTTGAATATGCTCATTACACTTATAATTATCCGATTGTATTGATGTTTAGGTAAAGAAACCATTATTACTGAGCCATATCGTGCATAGCAATTAACCGAGATTATCGCGATTGAATATTGTGTTTTAAATCTTTTAGTAATAGGAATGTTGAATATTTGGAGAAAGATTTTGATTTTAACCAAAATTTGTCAGATAAAAAAGCTCTACGAACGTGTGGTGAAGGCAAAACATAACTCATTATGCATGACGTGTCTGTTGTTTCTCAAGAAATTCTCTTTGATTCTCGTTGCTTGATTCTACACTCTTTCTAGTTTGAGTAAATAGAGATATGACTATTATCTTGTAGGAAACCGGCATGACATGTATGAATTATTATATTTCGGTACTCCTGTGTATAATTTCATGTAGCTAGATCGACTAGTTTCATCCGTCTATGTTAAGTAGCCGTATGTTAGTTTGTTAGTGTTTCTTTCTAAACGAGATGTAAGATTATTACGAGTATAATGCAAGTTCAGATGACAACATTGCAAAAAAAAAACCCTTTGGTAATATCATCTTTGACGTTTCAAATATTTGACAGCTAACTGATACGACTGATGCATCATTCTTTGATTATATACACGTCTAAATTTCTAGACAAAATTTTATGTCAAAGTAATACTTTTCATCGTATTTAAATATAAATACCATGCTCCGAACAACCGTCAGTACATTTAGCGAGTAACATTATACTCTACGGTATAATCGCATTTTTGCTTTCGCAATTATGAATAAAAATTGTGTTTTGTGTAGTTAAACTTTGCAAAAACTACTTCCTAAAAATAATGATATGAAGATTACATTCCATCAGTAAGTTTTATGATTCCATATGAATAAGACACTTAATTTTTTTTTATCGTTATAGGTGATGGCGTTGTTGTCATAATCTCACCTGATGTTCCTCACCTGTGATCTCACGCAATGTGATTGTCGTTATCGTGGTGTCATAGAATTGCATATAGTTTAGATAGAAATCGTTGACACTATATTGTTATTTTTTGTGCGGCTGTTTATTAACATGTGTATGGTAGTCGGGATCCCTACCACCGCACTTGATTACTGAAAATACATCGGCTGATCCCGGAACTCGATATACAAGGTGTATGTCCACCTAAGCATGCCATTATGGCTGGTGTATAATGGTCACGATCCAGTGACACAACCATATCGTCCAGCATATCTTCCTTAAATCTTTTTACAATTATTGTTTCATTCAAAAACATACTTATTGTTAAGATGAGCACACACGCTGCGGTGTATCGGAGACCTCTAGAGGACTAGTGTTTTGACGTTCATAAAGTGTTTTTAGGGCCTAAACTGATTAAAGTATTTTGTTATTTAAACGTCATCGTAGAATACAATGAATAATAATCATAAAAAAAAGATGTCACAAATACGTGTGTATGTGACAAGCACGTGTTCTAATGGAATGTAATTACGACAAAATTAGACAAATACCACCAGGAAGTTCACACAAAGACATCAAACGTGTACAAATAAATACATTTAGGGAGCGACTCAATCCGTTCCCCCCCTCCCGCCTCCTTCGGCCACTCTCTTTGTACTCTGCAATTAGCAGACAGCAGTGTAAGTAATTATAAGAAGAGGTTACGCGTCGGGCGGTATGGCGCGGTGTGGCGCGGTGTGACGCGGTGTGGCGTGGTGTGACGCGGTGTGGCGCGGTGTGGCGCGGTGTGGCGCGGTGTGGCGCGGTGTGACGCGGTGTGGCGCTGTACATTACATTAATACATTATTAATCAGCGTCCGGCTCTGCCGACTGGGAGTACTGAAAAGACACCCGCAGAGACGTATTCACTATTCAGTACTGTGCAGGGCAACCGACTCGCGACGCGACGGTTTCAAATGATTGGTACTTGACAAAATTTCTTTGATCGCCTTCAAAGTATGCTCCTTTAGAAACGATACACTTACGCCAACGAATAATCCAATCATAAAAAAAAGATAAACGCTTTTTCCAGAATTGAGTTTAGTTCTCGTCGCGAATTCTAATTTATGTCTTCTACCATATGAAAACGGGTGCCACAAAGTGGTAATTTGGGTTTAGTAAAAAGAAAGAAGTCAGCCGGAGCCATATCTGATGAATAAGGTGGTTGCTCTATGGTATTAGTCAGCTCGCGATGGTTGCATATACGGCAACAGCCCCAGCTCAGGTCGGCCACTTTGGGATCCTTACGCTTGTCGCCCTTTGCTTTGCTCTGAGTGAGTGCCCCGTGCGCTCGCCCACAAGTCCGGTGAAGCTGAAAGGGCCTCATGACCAACAGCACAGTCAGATCGAAACAAAACAAAACAGGTCGTTATAGCGACCGCGACCGGTCTCGGGGCTTCTCGAAACGCACTGCACCGCTTTTTATACATTATATATGTATATATGTAGATAGATCGCCATTTTGAGATGCAGTGGTGTCCTAGAGCTTAAATAAAAACTATTTCATTATTGCATAAGGTACTTAGAATTCTTATTACTCCTCAGAAAACCCCACAAAATCAATATTTAGTGAATAAAATGAAGTAATTTTTACGTTTTGTCAAGGTATTCGTTAAACAGATGTTCTCTATATAAAGTTAACATTGTATACTTGCTTTCGCAAGTCGCTCTGTGATAAACGCTTAAGTAAATGTATTCAATGTTCATTTGTATGTAGTACTCGCATGTGAGGTACACACCAGCAGTGGCAGCACCAGCCATTAACAAACAATCATTCATTTTGCATAATGCATGAATGCGACTCGTGAGGTAGTCGCCCTATAAACGTAGCGCGTAGCCCGTAGACCGTAGCGCGTAACGCGTAGCACGTAGAGCGTAGCACGTAGTGCGTAGCATGTAGCACGTGGTGCGTAGCAGACGGAGCTAGTTCAATTGACTGTTCTCGGTGCAGACTGTATCGTTCTCTTGGAATGAGTGCGATGCGGAGACGGTGCAGGGATCAGGGGTGCAGTGGCATTACCATCGGTGATGCATTGCAGGGTGTGTCTTCGTGTTTCATTTTTGTATAATAAGTTTTACCTGTATTTTCTTAGAACAATTCATATGATTATGCTTTTCACAAAATATTTAATTGTAATTTGTATTTAATTTTAATACATTTCTACATTAAAAAGACTTTGATATCACAAAACATGTGATAAACCTGAAATGAGAGCGCATCCGTGTAGCGTCATGAGCAAGAGAATAGCACAGCAACAAGCAGTGTACGCCAGCGTAGTACCAGAGTAACTTAGCGATCGCGTCACCTCGTATAATGTTCATATGAATCTGTTTTGAAGCCCACTTGGAACCATTTAAGGATCGGTCGCCGCCGCCAGTAGACACTCTCCGCTATCTCCTGGAGCAATATATTTGTATTGTGAAGAACGTTACTATATGAGTTTTTAAAGCAGTGCATTTTGCTTCGTTTATTCAATCATAATTCATATTTCACTTCCAACATATGACGGTACAGGCAGCGCGACACGCGACGCGCGACGCTCGAACAATCGGATCGCAGTTTAATTAGCAAACAGGCGTTTATCAGTACAATCTACATATCTGAGAAATTGTGTTTTTTTCCTGCATGTGAGCACAGATCCTGAGCTAAGTAATTAATGACATTAAAACGCGTGGCCGGCTGAACAACTTTACATTAAAATTGAACCCAGGATTGGTGAAGCTGGTGTACACTGTGGGACTGTCGAGAAAACAGAGTTCAGCCTGTATCCATACTATTTAACATCTTAAGGAAATATATCTTCAAAGTGATGTGAATATCACGTATTACACATACAACGCGTTATCATTACGACGTACTTTCACTTCTAACTAAGTTAGACGTAGTTCTGAGGAGGATTTGGGAGCGGGGGCGGCGTACTCCTGTATAACATTTAAACTAGTTTAAGTGAGGGCTGCTACGGATTTTTCATAGATTGTATACCAGTTGGAAGCGTTAGTTTCTCCCGCTAGGGCTTTCTGTGTTTTTATTTGTAGATGATATGAATATTTCAACCCTGGGCATACAAGTAGTTATGAGTAACGTAACAAGAAGGTAATTTGGAAATGGGACTTACATCTGGCCCTTTGTAATATAATGATGTGACGATGCTAACTGAGAGGTTACAGGTTTATAATCATCCGCTATGAATGTTTTGTTAAGTTTATAAAAACTCTTCCCGTCTTCTCGTTTTGTAACACAGCTGTTATACAGCTGTGTCTCAACCAAGATAACTCGACTCGATACCATATTATATTATGAAAAATATTGTTAGACCCGTGGGTATAAAAAATGCCGTTAGATGTTACGTAAATAATTTATTCGTACAAAGTGAAACAAAAATCAAACAAACTCACTATACTGTGGTCGTACTCACAGTATCTCACTCTAAGGTCCTCTGGCAGATTTCTTCCATTTATCTCTTCTTGTATTCACTTCTTTGTCCAAAACAGAACTGTACTGGCTCGGAACACGGCTCGCATAAATATCAAAATAAAAGAAGTGTCGAAATCACTAGAAAGGCCTTGAACATTACGTCATCGTTTAAAAGGGGAATTGTTCTATTTTGAGCCCATTGTTTATTGGATTACGCAATCGATGTGAAGAATAGTTTATTTTGTCGTTATCGGTTTTAGCGTTATGGCCACAATCTCACCTGATCTTAAGTGACGATGTGGCCCAAGATGGTAACACGCTAAGCCTAGGAGAAGACTGATTCTCAAGTGCAGCTGACGGAACACATCTATTGGTGCTTGTCGCCCTTAGGGTGGTAGCTACTAGCCAGGCGGACTTTTAGAAAAAGGCCCACCACTATGCTATGGTTTCATCAAGATGTTTGTCTTCACCGAAAGCTCAGGCTCATTCCAGGCATTCGAACTGACGTCCATCGACGCGATGTCCGTACACGCTACTACCAGCCATCCATCACCAGCCCAGCCATCATAGCTCCGACAGTATCTTTTCGTACCTACGAATGAATACAAACTCGATGTTTCAAGTTTCCAGATCTTTCGAGAATTAGTGATATTTTTCTATTTTTACTCAGATCGTAATAATATATTTATGTAAGAAATTCAATAAAAAACGAGTAATATAGTTTGATAGTTTAAGGCTGCAGAGGGCGCTGCGCTCGGCGGCGCTGGCGTGTTGCCCGCGCACTTCTATTATTCTATAAACTTATTCAAATTTTAATGAAAATCTTTTTCGTATGAGAGCGCTTTAAGAGTTCCGTTTCTACTTTCAAAAACAATGTTACAAACAAACCAACTCTACGTACTCGTACGTTCCAACTCCTTTTAACTGTTTTCATACACTCACTTACATATAGGTACTTCAATATTATTATCATTATTGTTATATGTCTGCATAGTTTGTTAATTCCACTAGAATATCCCGCAGGCGGGCCGCTCCTCTTGGGCTGTGCGGATGTATCTTTGAAATTGACTTGTTAGTTGTGTAGTACGTATTATTAATTAATGTATATAAGTATGTATATGAGTATTTAAAAAAGGCCTGTAAGTAAAAAAAAATATTTCGTTGCCAACTTTTCAGCTTTGTGAAAAAACACGTGAACACAGATTTGTGAACAAGAAAATGTCCCTAAGAATTTTAGTAATACTCGTAGTATTCACTTATGTCAATTGTGAAACGAAGCGTCATGCAAACTCAGCACCACGTTTTGTGTTTATATTATATAAAAAAACATGCGTCTTGTGCGTAATTACACAGTAACACGTAACAAATCTAGCAATAGACGAAAAAGGAATAGGAAAATCGTTTCATAGGTAACAAAGCTTATTTTGATATTATTTTCCGTATTATTTGTTACTGATTATAAAACTACAACAGTTTTGCTAGGTTACAATGAAATATTTTCCTGAAAGTTATAGTAAATTATATGTATATAGCGTTGGAAGATAATTTTATTTACAACCTGACTATTATGAAACTAAAGGTAGGATAATATTTGTCAGGTTATTGTTTGTTCGTTTGAAAACGACCTACAAATACTGAAAGAGATGGCGTTACGGTTACAAAGTAAAAATTATAGAGAACTCTGGACAATTTAGTGTACCAGGACAAAAATCTAAAATCCAAATTTGTCGCCAAAAATTTGAAATGCTTACGACATCGAAACCATTGAGCAAACAGTAGATATGGTAAGTTCAAACAAATGTAAAACAAATAAACTAAAGAGGTCCAAGAAATATTCATTGATAAGAAAAACTTTGAGATAACAGATATAAGTTTAGTTGCAAATTGATAAAGGTCCTTGCGGCCCTTCATTTCAAGTACAAAATCAGTTTTTTGATGACGGATGATGAGACCGGTGAATCTGTACAAGCCGTAAAGGCTCCAGGGCCCTAAGGCTACCAGTATAGTCAGATCGAAAAAAAAAAACGACGGATGATGGATTAACAACTACACTACTGAAGTGGTAAAAAAAAACCGTGGGTCGTGGAACGTTGTTCCTTATTATAAAATATTAATTTCAAGTTCTATTCGAGGTATAAAGAAAATAATAATTCGGGTATACATCTTTTATTATGATTTTTTTAACGATAAATATCAAAAAAATTACTTTACAGAATTATCTTAACACCTTAATTTTAACTACAATTATTTAAAAAAATATATAATAATAATAGCAAACTGCAATAATAATAACAGTCATCACGTAGACTATATGTGCTTGGAAAATTTTACTATGGAACAAGTTGATCTGGGTTTATGAGATACATTGCGGGTGAATGCTCTTCCGATAGTAGCAAGTTGGTGCATCGAATTTAAAAGCCAGAGACAATCCACCAAAGATAATGCTTGGTTAAGATCCTCTGCGACATCGGTTACCGAAGAAATGGTCAAAAAAGTTGTAAAGTATTCACGCGTTGTGTACATAAATATAAAATGCTTACGAGTTGCGCAAAACACATAACACTGAATGGGTTGGGACTTCTTGATCGTCTCAGTTTATAACAATGGACGAAATGTGACTTCACTATTAACATTGCGAAACAAAATTACAGTTTGACCTACACTATAATAGTTTGGGAAAATGCCTGCACTGCACCTCACGGTAATTATATCGCACACGCTGCTTACGGCTCGCGCTGCGCTAACAGATTCTAGAATTCTAGATGATTTTTAACGAGACACTAGTCACAGTGACTTGTTACATAGTTATCGTATCGCGCGATAACAGAAATAAAATTACATATTTAAAAATAAATGATATTATATCAATACTAATATAATAAAGTGAAAAAGTTTTTTTTGTTTGTTTGTGTACACTAAACTCTGGAACTACCAATCGTATTCGAAAACTTATTTTTGTATATGATTGCCAGATTCTCGTGGAATAGTATAGGCTAGAATTAGGCTAGACCTCTCAGCTAGCCTTAAATGTTGTTTTTTGTTAAGTAAGACTTAAGCACCTTCTAGCCGAAATCACAGTTAAATGAAAAGGATCGAGATTATGCTGATTACACAACTCATTAAAACGCTTACTTGCACGCACTATATAAGAGTTTTGCCTGTAGTTAGTTGAAGAAAAAGGAACATGTAGTGAAGAATAAAGACGAGTTACTTTGCCCGGAGCATTAAAATAATAGAGCTTTCTTAAAAGATCAGGACAGTCAATATCATTATTTAAAAATTTTAACATAAAGATGAAGTCATTAATTTGACGCCTGTTAGATAGAAGTAATAAATGGAATTCTTTACAAAGATTAAAATAATTCATCGATTGATAAGGCACTTTCTGATGGACATATAGATATTTAAAAAATATATTTTGTACCCTCTCAATACGGTCTATATACTTATGATAGCATGGATTCCATATTTGAGACGCATACTCGAGATGGCTTCGTCCACAAGTTCAATAAAGAATTTTTAGTGTTTTGGCTTTTATGAAGCATTTAGATAAACGCATTATAAAACCTAAAGATTTAGAAACCTTACTTACAATTGCATCTATATGAGATTCAAAAATTAATTTAGAATCATGATGCAGATCTCGTACTAAGTTACATTTAAGGAGAGTCTGACCGCATAAAGTATAAGCTCAATCAATGACAGAACGCTTACGAGTATATGTAGTTACTGAGCATTTTTCAGGATTAAGATCTAATTTATTCATCTTACAGTCATCATACTCTAGACGACTAAGATCGGTCTGTAAGGCTATCATGTCATCATGCATAAATTTTCATATCATCAACGAAACACAATAATCTGGAAAAATTGAAGTATGAACTTATATCATTTATATAGATTATAAATAAAAGCGGACCAAGCAATGATCCCTGAGGAACTCCACTGCGGACAAAGACCCAACTTGACATATAATTATTCAAAACCACAGCTTGTGAACTATTATGAATGTAAGAAGTAAGCCATCTGTGAAAGTCACCATGTATTCCAATATTATTTAACTTAAGCTACAGAATGTCCTGGTCAATTCGGTAAAAAGACTTGCTGTAATCCGTGTAAACCACATCGACCTGGCTACCTCTGTCCATAGCATCAGTGATAAAATCATTAATTAGGACTATCGAATAGTTACATACATATTCCATTCTGGGGTTGTTGTAGGGCGCTGCACGTGCGCAGGTCTCCCGCCAAAACGTTATCGCATTTAGTATGTAGATTACGTACGACATTAACAATAAACAAAATAAACATTTAAAAAATTGTTTGTAAGTGAAGAGCGCAAGCGCAAGCGCGCGCGCCGTCCGACAACACTGTTTTGGTACGTAATTGTTTGTTGTAAGCGTCAGTTGAGGCTCAACGGCTTAGCACTTAGCAGCGTATCTACTCCCGGCAGTCATCTCTGTACACTGTATATCAACTCCAATGCAATGAGTAATATAACTGTATACTTATAATAAAACAGTAAAGAGTCGAAATCTGCACATGAACCCCTTTGCACCTGATGGTATATATGTGTTCGTCTTTTTGAGATTGATGGGCTATACATCCCAAACAATTATATTCATTTTGAAGCAATGATGACTCAGTTGTAGCGTGTACGACTTCGCTTTGATTCTGTCAGTTCGAATCCCTGCAATTAGCCTGAGCTTTCTATGAAGGAAAACATAGTTAAGAAACCATAGAATGGTCGTAGGGCTTTTTCTAATGCCCGCCTGGCTAGCTACCACCCTCAGGTTAAAAAATCTATCGTCAAGCTCTAATAGGTGTATTCCGGGACCTGCACTTGAGAGCCAGTCTTCCACTAGGTTTAGCGTGTTATCATCTTGAGCCACATCGTCACTTAACATCAGGTGAGATTGTGACCACTACGCCAAACCTATAACGATAAAAACAAAAATATATGTATATACATTAGGTCTTTACCTATGAAATTGCCGTTTTGTATGAAAAAAATTAAACGATGTTTTTTCATGTATTTTTTATTTGTATTAATCGAAGTAATCACCCATGCAATCAATGCATCTTTGCCAGCGCAGTAGCAGTTTATTGATGCCCTTCTTAAAGAAATCAGCTGGACGCGAGGCACCAAATTCTTCAAAGGCATTTTGTACTGCCTCTCGGGTATTGAATTTTTTCCCGCCAAGGAGTTATCAAAATTCTGGAAAATGTAGTAGTCTGTAGGCGCAAGGTCTGGTGAGCAGGGCGGATGACGGAGAACTTCCAACCCCAGTTCTTGCAACTTGGAGACCGTCTGTTGTGCAGTATGAGGTCGCGCGTTGTCGTGCAGGAGCAGCGAAGACGAGCGATTGACCAATGCTGGTTGGAGATGTGCCAGCTTCTCCATCATTGTCTTCAGTTCTTCACAGTACACATCTGCAGTAATGCTCACCCCGTTTGTTAAGAAGCTGTGATGAATCACACCGGCGCTAGATCACCAAACAGTGACCATCACTTTTCTAGGGGTAAGTTTTCGTTTAGGGCATTGTTTAGGTGCTGAACCAGGATCCAACCAACTTGCTGAGCGCTTGCGGTTATCAAACAGAATCCATTTTTCATCGCAGGTAACAATGCGGTTCAAAATTCCTTCATTTGTGTGTCTGTTGAGCAGTGCAAGGCACGTCTCGACGCGTACTTCGTGCTGGCGATAATTGAGTTCGTGGGGCACCCATTTGTCAAGCTTTTTTACCTTGCCAATTTGACGCAAATGGACCAATATTGTTTTGACGCTAACGTCGAAAGCTGCTGCTAATTCAGCCGTAGATTGTGTATGATCAGCTTCCACAATCGCCTTTAATTCATCATTGTCGACCAAAGTCTTCGGACAACCGCGAGGTTCATTTTTCAGGTCGAAATTCCCAGAACAGAAGCGAGCAAACCAATAACAGGTGGTGCGTTGGTTTGTAGTGTTAGCTCCGTAAACGTCGTTGATGTTGCGTGCCGCTTGTGCCGCGTTACTGCCACGACGGTACTCATATTCCATAATTACTCGAATTTTTAACGTATCCATGATGACAAATGAACATGATGACATGATGAAAATGTAACACTAATCAATAAACAAATGACTACTTTTGGAAAAAGAATTCCATGTTTTTAAAATAAAATTAATTTGTAATTAGAAGTCTTAGCCAAACAAAAAGTATATTGATTTGAAATGGCCAGTACTGCAGAACGGCAATTTCATAGGTAAAGACCTATTATTTCAGAACGGGACTGCGACTCCGTTTTTGTATTGAAATTGGGTTATCATGTCCCAAACCGTTCTAGGTTTATCTGTTAATAATTTAGTAATAGTAGTTTTAGGCTGGAAACATTCGTGTATCGTCTCTGCTCGAAAAAGTAATTATCTGTATAAGATAATTATTTAAAGTTTTTAATGTGTTATTTCGAGGCGTGATCTTTATTACGTTCTTTCCGCTTCATTCTTCGGGATTATTATATCTTTTTCTATACATATTATAAAACTCAACGTCTCTGTGTCTGTCTGTCCGCTTATGTTCTATTGACGCGAAAACTACTTATCCGATTTACATTGTTCTTTTTTAATTCATAGCTATATTATCTGGTCAGGTTATAGGATATATTTTGTTAGATAAAGTAACATACGAAATATTCAGAAAAAGACTCATATGAGGTGATTAAATGGATTACACTGAGTAAACCATAAATGATATATCAAATTAATGTTGTACTTAAATGTAGATCTTAAGTAAACCTACAAAACAAAAAAAACACGGATAGCTTATATCTATCTCCAAGGATCTACAATAATCAGCTATGTCTTCCGTCTTTTGAGCGGAGGCAGCACGAATCGCGCGTGCGCTCGACCGACGGCATTCTTTAGTCCACGCAATATAATATAAAAAAAAATTTGCGTATTGGTTAAGTTTGAGAAATTATGTCCCATCAGTCTTTTTCATACTAACCGACTGTATAACGTAATAATGTAATGCTGTTAGTGTTGCAGCTGCGTAATTTAAAACCATTGCAAATTAAAGTCTCGTCCGTAGTATCGTCGAAGCACCTTTTTTTTTTTTTTTTTTTTTTTTTTTTTTTTTTTTTTTTTTTTTTTTTTTTTTTTTTTCGAACTGACTACACTGTTAGCCTGAGGGGCCCTGGAGCCTTTACGGCTTTTACAGCTTTACCGGGCTTGGGGGCGAGCGCTTAGGGCACTCAGCCACGAAAGCTAAGCAACAACATCCGAGGGTGCCAAAGTGGCCGGACCTCGGCTCGGACTGTTGCGCGTATGCAATTAAGTCGCGATCTGACTAATTCCCTATCCGTAATTCGATCTAAACTAACTATACATATATACATGTTTCTGCCCCCTGGGAGGAGGGAAGGAACATGTGTATGTGTATTTAGTGGTCTGAAATTTTTGTCTACTCTAACTAGGCAAAAAAAGAAAAAAAAAGGTCCCTTACAGAACCTATGTACCTATGTGTGTTGTGCATGTGTGTATAATGCAGTGTCATGTATGGCTGTGAAAGCTAGTGATTGTACAGTCACTTGTATCGCGCGAGCGGCTGCTTGGCTCAAGGGCTCCATGTCGATGGATCGGACCTAGGCTTGAGTTGCCGCAGAGGAGGGCGGTCGTGGCGGGTGTGCGGGAACGAAGTTAACCGTACGTCCCCTGCGGAGGGAACGGTGGTTTCGCGGGCGTGGGCGCGAGCACGCATATGTTGCGGGAGCGGACGCGTAGTAATTATTAGCTTTCTCGATGTCGTCGTCGGGATCGACAAAGAGATTTCGCGGACGGCGTTTATAACGTTTGGCAACGGGGATCGAGTTGTCTGGGACGTAGTTCGCGGTGGATTTTACGAGCGGGTTGGGGTGATTCGAAGCGCTATCGAAGTATCTCCTGGTGAGATATTTCACATAGGCTTCTATCGAGGGAAGCCTCATGTCCCTGTGGAGGTCCATGTTCCTAACGAAGGCTGGAGGGTCAAGCAGGCGACGGAGAAACCGATTTTGGACTCTTTGCATGCGGACAAAGTTATGTTTGGACATATGTGCGAACGCTGCGCAGCTATATGTCAAGACCGGACGGACGCACATCTTGTATAGTGTAAGCTTATGTCTTAAGGACATTTTGCTTACCGAACTGAGCAGGGGCCGCAAGCGGGAAAGGATCCAGACGGCCCTATTCCGGACTATAGTAACGTGTGCGTTGAAGTTAAGCTTCGAGTCGAGGGTGACACCCAGATATTTAGTCTTGGTGGCCCAAGGGATATTCCTACCGAATAATGAGAGGGGTCCTACCGTGCGTGGTAGTTTACATGTATGCGGTTCGAACATAATCGCGGCGCTCTTTACCGGATTAATAGCTATTCGCCACGTTCGAAACCACTCCCCGAGAGTGGTTACGGCACGTTGGACTGCGCAGGCGAGATTTTTTCTATGTCTGTTTGACGCGTATATGACTGTGTCGTCAGCGTAGAGCCCTACCTCGACCCCGGGGGGCTTCGGGAGGTCGCTGACGTACAGATTGAAAAGGCAAGGCGCCAGAATGGAACCTTGCGGGACGCCTGAGCGTATAGGGTGGGCGGTAGATAGTACTCCTTCCACTCGGTAGTGGAAGGTGCGGTCGCGTAGAAAATCGTGAACTAGATGAACTAACCTATCCGGGACTTCTAATTGATATAGCTTGTGGACCAGTCCGGCGTGCCAGACCTTATCAAAGGCCTTGGCTACGTCGAAAAAGACCGCAAGCGTGCGGGCGGGAGCAATATTGCTCTTGGCGAAGTTACTCGTGATGTGCTCCGTGAGGCGGTGCACTTGATGTGTACACGAGTGACGGGCGCGAAAACCGAATTGTTCGGGCGGGTATAAATTCTTGTCGTCTATAACGACCTTGAGACGGTTCAGAAGGATCCGCTCATAGAGTTTCCCTAGGGTGTTTAGGAGACTGATCGGGCGATAGCTTTCGGGAAGCGAAGCTTTTTTGCCGGGCTTACGAATACCTATAACTATAGCTTTTTTCCAGACGGCTGGAAAATAGCAGTGGGCTATGGCTGCATTGAAGATGCAGACCAAAAGAGCTATGAGGTGATCAGGAAGAAGTTTGAGTACTTCATTCCTGATACCATCAGGACCGGGAGATTTCCTAGGCTTAAGGCCTTTAATGATAGAACAGACCTCATCTGGCGTGACCGGGGTTAACGTTTCCGCGGGGGGAATCAACGTGAGTTCCTGAACGGCGGTCTCGATAGTTTCGATGTGGGCAGTGTCTACGTTGTCACAGTTTGGGGAGCACTGGCTCTCCAAGCTTGCGGCAAGGCATTCTGCCTTATCGTCGCTATCGAACGCGAGTGGGAGATCGGGGCCCCTTTCAAGGGGCGGCATCTGGGCGGAAGCTTCTAACTTCAGAGAGCGGGCGAGGTTCCAGTAAGCCAGATGGGACGGCTTGAGACCCTCTAAGAGGTTATCCCACCGGTGACCTCTGTACTCTCCGATGCGAGTTCTAACCTCTCTCTGAAGTTGTCGTAACCTACGGGTGTTATCCCTCGTCGGATAAGAGTCATGTGCACGTGTCGCGGCGTTCTTTTCCGTGATTAACGCTCGTAAGCCGGGGGGGAGTATAAAACGGCGTTCGTTTGCCGCTTGCACCTCTCTCGAGGCCTCCCTTACACCGGTTTGGAGGTAGTCGACCAGCGAATCGATGGCTAAATCGGCGTCTGCGGTTGACTCCAATACGTCGGGGATCCTAGCTAGGCTGGACGGGGTCGCGTTATCGGATAAGTAGCGATTTAAGATCGCGTAGTCAACTATTTTGACTTTTGGCGGACTGGGGTCGAACGGTTGCCCGAGTTGTAAGATAACCGGGCGGTGGTCGGAGTCTAGTTCGTGTACGACTTCTATAAGTCGTAACCGAAGTGAGACACCTTTGAGGAGGGCTATGTCAAGTACTGTCGGTTGACAGTTGTCTTGGAAGTGCGTGGGCTCTAGCGGTGCTATGACGTCAAAGCCGAGCACGTCGCATAATAGTTCTAGTATAACCCCGTTACGGGTGTTGCGCGGGTTGTTGAAAAGGGTGTGACCGCTATTGAGGTCGCCTGCTATTATGACTGATTGGTCGAGTGAAAAAAGCGCCTCCAGATCGGACTGAACGTCGAAGCACCGTGGCACCGACGCGTTCGTACGGTGCGAAACTCGCTCATTTCGGACATTCCTCATCAACCACACGCTCCAGGACCAAGTAGGTACTTTCAAGCCAGTGTGTGTACAGTGGGTACGTGAAGGTGCAGGAACTCCGGATATATAAACATCAAGTAAAACCTTGTTGTCAGTGCCGACCAGCAAGCGTCACAGAACGCAAAACCGGTGAGTTGGCATATGGCATTTTGAACATGGTACTTTTGATGGATATTCTATTATTGTCGTAATTCGCTATTAATTTCGCATCGCAGGTTAGTCTCATATTCGCGTGGGTTCAACCAATTAGGTTTTTGTCGAATTAAAATTATCACAAATTTGGCATTTTGCTATTTTGTTCTACGATGTTAAGTATAAGTTAACTAAAGTATAAGAGTAGAAGAAGACCGAAGAAAGTATGGATGGATTATGTGAGGAATGGTAAGTTTATAAAGCGGGTGAATACTGAGATGATAATTAATAGAGTAGAGTGGAAGAGGAAAACACGTTGTGCAGACTCTACTTAAGTGGGATCAGGGTAACAAGAAAAAGAAGTTCAACGATAGATGCCGCTGTTTGTTCTTTTGACTCTATTATGTTTATTAAATTATACTAAAAAAAACATATGCCATTATTATGAGATATGCGCCATTATTCACTGAATATTAAAGATAAATAAATATAACATTATACATAAAATACAACATAAACAGCTATTCCTAAATGAGTGGAAAACCTTATTTTTTAGATTTATGAAAACGAATATTACATATTTATTTCATGATACGTTATAATATGCGCCGCTCGCCCGCGTTCTGTCAATTCAATTTATATTTACATGATATTTTTTCCATTGCTTCATATTGAATTCAAATTGCACTTCTATAATTTACATAACTATTATTAAAATTTTACAAAAAAGTTTCGTTAGACCCGAGCGTCGCGAAAAGAATTATTTTATGTTGTCACGTCCAACTTAGCATTGTATAAGAAACAAGATATTAGAAACGTGAGTCACAGTGAGACGACGCGAGGCGGGGGCGCACACTAACTGAGCCAATAGAGAAGCACCAGCCACAGGAAGCGTTGCGGCGCGTGCGCTTGATGCGGGTGCGCGTGCGCGCTCAGAGCGCTCGCGTGACATTCGGCTTCGAGTTCCAGCAACGCGTATGCTTCGCCGCTCGTAACAAGGCACGTGGTGCGGCGCGCCTGCGTCCGAGCATCCCGAGACCACGCACCGACCTCCGCCACCCAGCGCCGCAGCCAGGCGCCCACCCAGGAGACCGCACACCCGCATCGTAGAGGATTGCCCGCCACCACGAGCCCGCCTGAAATCCACACGGAGACGCCTCACACAAACCATTTCATTACTCTTATACCGGGATAAAGAGTAAGTCCTGATCCTACAAGTCATTCGAAACACCCTTTGTCAAAGATTAAGTATATCACCATTAATTATAATATCATGGCTAACTAAATGTTCTCCTATACCCTATACTGTACATTAAATACAATTATTTTTTTCGAATCTTTTTGTATCAGGAATCCATATATATAGGTACAAACAGTGGTGGTAATTAGAAACACTTCTTATGAATAAAGAAAGTATAACTTCAACGTACAAATGTTCGTAAAAAATATACACATTAAATTATTAATAATCATGCAATAATATAGCCACTCAAATAAAAAACTCATTAAATGCATAAAATATAAAACATATCTTGCTTTTAATTACAAAATGAGTCTTACACATGTAGGAGTTTATTTTCTGTTACTGGCCGCTTGGACGCCTAATTAGAAATATTTTAAAAAAGCATCCATAACTCGTTCTTTTTTGAAATTGGAGAATAACCTTTCTTTCTTGGCTTTTTCTATTATTTTGGCGGCAATTCAAAATTTAATGTGAATTTTATTTTGTTCAAAATGGGCAAAAATAAAAGTTGTGACGCGTCAACTAGGCAAATAATTGTTAATTTACATATAAATCATAAGAATACAGTACAGAAGAATAGCTGAGTATTTAAATTGTTCTGTTAAGAAAGTTTTTAATGCAATTGATCATTATAATGATGCTAAAAAAGACCTAAGTAAAGGCTCCAACCAGATTAAAAATGAAGTTTTTTCGCCTGATGACCCGAGAAACATCTCGTCAAGACTGATACGCCGAAGATCAGTGGAAGCTAAATTGTTTGGAAGAATTTATCTAAAGGTATCGCTTTTTACCAAGCAACACCGAGAGAAGCGATTATTGTTCGCTAAAAAATATGTTAAATGGACGGTACGAGAATGGAAAAAGTGTTATTTTCAGATGAAACAAAAAAAATGGTAAATTCCGATGGAGAGCGCTATGTTAGACGTCTTTAAACAATGCTTTTAATTATAAATACACAAGGAGTATAGTCAAGCACGGTGGCGGTAACATTAAAGTTTGGGCATGTTTATCCGGATGTGGAGATTGAAGGTACAATGGATCAATGGCAATACAAAAATATCTTAGAGCAAACAATGATTCCCTACTCGGACGATCATTTGCCTGTAACCTGGATCTTTCAGCATGACAATAATCCTACTAAACACACGGCCAATAGCGTCGAATGTTTCCTTAGCGAACAGCGTATATCCGTTTTAGACTAGCCAGCAAATAGTCCGGATTTAAACCCGATAGATTATCTCTGGTATATTGTTGAAAAGAAAGCCTCAAACAAACGTAACACCAGTCAAAACGAACTATATGAAGCATTTGTTGAAGCATGGAATTCAATCCCCCTAGAAAAATGTATGAAATTGATTGAATCAATGCCACGTCGTTGCAGTGCTGTTATTGAAAATAAGAGATACGCCACTAAATATTAATTATAACTATTGGTAGACTATGGATAGGAGCTATTTCCTATTAAATGTTAAACGTTTAAAGTTTAACGCACATTATCGGTCTCTCCTCTTTGTGTGAGCAAGAGCGAGAGAGTAAATGTCGGTGTGTATGTATATTGCACACTGTTTAAATAAAATAGAAAATGTCTTTTAAAATGAAATTTCACTTCTATCGTGTGTGAATCGCACACACACCTTTTTTGAAGTGAAACTTCTTATGCAACTTCCAAGCGTTAAACGTCAAACGTTAAATGTTAAACGTTTAACCTTTAACGCACATTATCGGTCTCTCCTCTTTGTGTAAGCCAGAGCGAGAGAGCAATATATTATCGGTCTCTCCTCTTTGTGTGAGCCAGAGCGAGAAAGTAAATGTCGGTGTGTATGTATATTGCACACTGTTTAAATAAAATAGAAAATGCCTTTTAAAATGAAGTTTCCCTTCTATCGTGTGTGAATCGCACACACACCTTTTTTTTGGTGTTGTTTCTAATTAGTTCACCATTATTGTTCATATCTTAAAACTGATTTAAGTAATATTGAGACTGCACTTGTGTAATGGGATTTATATTGTTTTTCTAATAAATGATAAATCGTTGAACATATTGTTGTCCTATTTATTGTTTAATTTCAGATTAAAAACGATTGCGGTGAAGTATCTTACATAATGTCGAGGACCGTTGGTAGTGTTTCTAATTATACGACCACCACTGTATATTATAAAACTCAACGACTCTCTGTCTGTCTGTCCGTTTATGTTGTTTTCACGCGAAAACCAGTAATCCGATTTACATGGTTTTTCTTTTACTTCATAGATATGTTATCTGGCCAGGTTATAGGATATATTTTGTTACATAAAGTAATATATGAAAGAAGTAATGACGATAATAATGAATGAATTCGGAAAAAAGTTCGTGCGCTCGACTGTCAGTATACTGTGGTCCGGAGCCGCGGGTACAGCTAGTATAACATTATAGCTTATTCAATAGTTATGTTAAACATTTGCAGTGTTATATTATCTGAGTGCTATAGTGAAACTACATACTGAATCGTAGATCGGAGACTGGTACCACACCAATGTCTTACAATTATAGCCATTAATTAATTAAATGTTCGTAACCGTCTTGCGTCTACGACGAGCGGGAAAAACAACAATATGAGACGAACGATGGGTGCCACGTTGGAGAGAACGGCGAGCGCATCAGGCGACCGCGACCGACGAATGAGATAGTACGTGTCTGAGCGTCCTGCGGATATATCAAATTGCATTTTTTCCACGCGATATTAAAATGCAAAACATAAATACAGCAACTTTTATCAGTGAGATAATGTCTCGGCTTGCAATGCAAAAATTGAATATACGGTATTCACCAAACTGATACCGGTTTTTGTTTAAATTATGAACTCACATGTTAATATCCTGTGCAGAAAACTACCTCCTTCTAAACACGAAAGTGCCAATTTATAAAAACTTATTTTAGTTGATAACCCGTGCAAATAATAGCGGATAACACTTGTTTTTTTTTTTCGTACTGACTATAGTGTTAGCCTTAGGGGCCCTGGAGCCTTTACGGCTTTTACAGCTTTACCGAGCTTGGGGGCGAGCGCTTAAGCCACGAAAGCTTTGCAACAACATCCAAGGGTGCCAAAGTGCTCGGACTGTTGCGCGTATGCAATTAAGTCGCGATCTAACTAATTCCCTATCATTCGATCTAAACTAAGCCGGCTGCTCGGCTCAAGGGCTCCATACCGATGGATCGGACCTAGTTTAACACTTGTCACACGGCCGCCTCAACGTGGCATAGTACAGCGGCAAGTTTAGCGTGTTTATGCATCCCGCTCCCACAGGTCGCCTCCACTCGCCGCAGTTACTCCAGCGCCATCGCCTTACATAACGTTATACAAATATACAACCGAATGAAAATTCCCGGAGACGGTTGCGAGAGGTCTATATAACTTGTAAAAGCTCTAACAGTGACTAGCAACGTGAAATATTTACCTAAATTCATCCCCTAGTCGGTCAAACCCAAGTAAATCTTATGAGCACGATATGTACTAATTGTGAAGAACAGCCTAGAGAGCCACTACAAAAACTGGAAGAGAAGATCAGTTTGGAACACTAAAGAGGAATTTAATTGTATTTTCATGAGCACTCACCCGGTAGAAGTTTAGTTGCCAATCGATTCCATCCGGTGAGGTTTGGATAGAGCGTAGCGGGATTAAAAGTAACAAGTCGGTTGTCACTCAGGTCCAGCCCGAGGTGCGGGATGCGCACCAGCGGCCGCACTAGGCCCGCGGGCAGGGCGCTCACACTGGTTCCTCTCAGCCGAAGTGAAAGCGCGCGCTGCCCACTGAGTGCCGTGAAAGCGTCCTCCGTCACCTGATGTAAAGATGCGCCGCGTACCTCCAGCACTCGCAGTTTACTCGCCTGCAAGCCGTGCAGCTGCGAGCTCAAGATGTTCTCTCTCACGTGGATCGCAAGTGACTCAAGTGCCGGTGTCGATGAGACCACATCCGCCAGCGAAGCCGCAGCTCGCCCGCCACCTAGTGGGGATTCAAGCACTAGCGATCGGAGCGCGACGAGTGACCGAAACGAGCGAGGTTCAACCGCCTCGAGCTTCCGCAGCCGATCCATGCGCAAGTGCAACAGGTGGCCGAGACCCTCGAAGGAATTTCGCGTGATGTGCACAATGGGGTTTTGCGATACGTCGAGGGAAGCGAGTTGCAGTAGCGGCACCCACATGACCGGCCGTAGCGACGTGAATTTGTTGCGAGAGACATCGAGCACACGCAACTTGGCCATACCCTGCACGTCCGACGCTTGGAATGAAGCCACCAGGTTGCCACTCAGGTCAAGTTCTGTTAGATTTGCTAGAGGTAATGGAGGCACCGTGCGGAGCCCCGCGTCAGCAAGCCCCAGCCGGCGCAAACGTGGCACATTGTGTAGCAGTTCGCGGAAGTTGGTTTTGATCGCGTTCCCCGATAGTTCAAGACGTTGCAGCGACGTGAGCGCTACGAACACGTTATCCGGAAGTACGGTTAACGAGTTGCGCGCGAGACTCAGCTCGTGCAAAAACGAGATTGCGTGGAACATTGCTGAGTCGAGATACTCGAGTTGGTTTCCGGCCATCTCAAGCCGGCGCAGCGTGAAGCCGACCTGTGCAAGCGCACTGCTCGGGAATATCATAAAGAGATTTTCGCTGAGATCGAGGTGCTCGAGTACTGTGTTCTTGAAGGCGTCACGAGGAAGGGAGCGCAGTTGGTTCGCGTTGAGACGTAGGTGCCGCAGTCGCCGCATGTTGTGGAACTGCTCGACGACAAGCTGATTCAGCTCGTTATTCGATAAGTCTGCCATCTGGAGCGAGGACATTTCGGCGATCGCTTTTTTCTTTATAATGGTGAAGTTATTATGGTGTAAGCTGAGAACTTGCAGTTTGGGCAAAACCCCGAAAGCGGCGTAATCAATATTTTTTAATCTATTGTGAGACAGAAATATTTGACGGATGAGTATTCCGATGGAATCAAAAAATTTTCTCGACAAGCTTTCCAACAGATTATGTGACAGATCTAGACTGTATAAGAGTAGAGTAGGCCCGCCCGTCAAGTTAGATATCCTATTACGACTCATGTTTACGGAGAAGTTGGTGTCGTCGCTGGAGACATTCTCGAACCACTTTGTCGAAAACTCGACTAAATTATTCCTCTGCATGTCGAGCACCTCCAGCGCGGGCAGGTGATAAAATGCTCCATTTGAAACCATATCTACTAGGTTATCCGCGAGGCTCAGATAAACTAAATTTGGTAAACGGATAAAACTTTGGGCGCTGACAGTACGCACGCGATTGTGTGATACATCTATACTCTGTAACTCTACCAAACCGGAGAGAAAGTTAAAATTTACTTTGCTTAAGTAGTTGTACGATAGTCTTAGTTCTCTCAGTCTCGAAGTGTAATTTGAGTTAAACACCTCGCTCGGAAATTCTATAATTTTATTAAAATCTAAATTAAGGTATTCCAGAGAGGGGTAATTTTGCAAGTCTTCCGACTTAACATAGTGAATATTGTTATTGTCTAAGCTCAACCAAGCGAGTTTCTCGAAATTAGATATGACAGGGAAACCACCACTGAACAACGTCGAAGACAGCTCCAGTGACCGGAGCATTGTGAGATTCCCGAATGCATCTTTGTCCACGTAGTACAGATCGTTGAAGCTAAGAGCAAGCACACGTAGTGGCAACATCCTCGGGAACACATCCGCCGACAGCTGTGTGATCCTGTTTCCCTTTAAGTTGAGCGTAACCAGAGCCGCAGACCATTTCCCGAATGATCCGATAGGTATTACGGAAATCTGGTTGTAACCGATGTCCAGATAGGCAAGAGTAGCTGGCGCAAGATCTTGAAGTCCCATCGGAAACATTTGCAAATAGTTTCCGGCCAAAGACAATGAATGCAAAAATGGAGGCAGGTCGGACAACTCTTCAAACCGGTTATAAGCGAGCGATAATTGCCTTAGTCGTAGCAAGTCTCGAACGCCAACGGGGAGTGCTGTCAGGTCGTTGTAGTCTAGCTCTAGTCGCTCCAGGTCATGACGCAATGCGTGCACCGTAGCATGAGAAACGTGGCCGAGCCTATTGTGCGACATCGATAGCTTCTCAAGACGGACGCTTTTTAACACGAACGGCGGTATCGAAGTAAAATCATTGAGGTCCAAAATCAGCTGACGGAGTTGCACCCTGTGCTGAAAATGTAAGACGAAATCGTCGGCGAGCTTGTTCTGGCTCAGATCCAGCGAATCTATTTTGGAATATTTGCTTCCACAAGAGCGATTCAGCGCCGGTCCTAACATATTGTTCCGCAAGTGTAGATGTTGCAATTGTGGGAGCAGAGCGAGCGCCGGGCACGGGAAATGCTTTAGTAAGTTGTCCGACAGGCGGAGCAGCGAAATCGAAAGAGGTAACGAGTCGGCGAGAAGAGTGTGCAGCCGGTTTCCGTCCAGATCTAGCTGCGTCAGCTGCCGGAGCGACGAGAGGGCACCTTCCCTTAACGCAGACAGGTGGTTGTTGCTAAGAGATAGACTACTCAAAGTATCTTCCAAGAAACCCCAGTCGGCAAACGGGTCGAGGTTACCGATGTAATTGCTGCAACAGATGTGCGAGAGCTGAGAAAAGGTTCGGCAGCGCTCTTCATAAGCCCGAGTCGCCAAGTCGATACTTACTTTTGCAAATTGAGCCAGTTCAGTACCTTCAGTTCTCGCAGAGCTTCGATCGGGACTTCTGTGAACTCGTTGTAGCCTAAATCTAGTGAAGCTAGCGTCGACGCCATTGACCTGGATGAGAAAGACCAAATTAATGTAACGATGCCTAGCAAGTGTGGTTGGAGTAGCGCGTGGCAGCGGCCAGTATTGGCACGTCGCTACCCGCCACAATCGCATGTAAGTGACGTGATACGTATGTAGCAGTACGTACGTGAACGCCGCTGCTTCAATGTGGTGCAGGTAAGACGCTACCAGCACCAACGTGCGCAGAGGCCGTGCGTCTAACGCCGCATCTGGTAGCCCACCCAGCCGCGCATGCGACACGGCCACGTGAGCGACGCCCGCGCCTGCGTATACCCCCATACAAACATTAAACGTACAATGAGCTGGGCTTGCACTATACTCACGTACTGACCTGTCTCTGGAAACCGATGGAAGGGCACGTAGTTGCATGCGAAGTGGTCGGCAAGGCAATAGCAAAGTGCGTTGTGAGCGCAGGGCCTCGAGGAGCTCGTCACCCCCGCCGCCCCCACCGTTACCGCTAGCACCAGCACCGCCTGCGTCCAGCGACTCCAATGCCACCGCCACCACGACCACCACCGGTGACACATCACGCCGCCTAGCGAAACAACATGTTTTCATATTATTTGATTAACGAAGGCGTTAGTTATCCGAAAATTCTTTATTTCTTCCGCCTGAAACATATTAGCAGTAGTTTGGTATTTTTATATAAAATACAAAATACGGAATTTTATTTTGTATCTGAAATAGTTTTTAAAAAGTATTTTTTTTTTATTTGAAATACTTAAAATGTACCTATTTTGTATGTATTTGTGTTTGTAAAATACTTAATACTTTTCTTGAACTTTGTTTCTTGCTTTGCATTTTTTTTTGTATGGCTTCTGCCTATGTTGGCATATACACCAATGTCAGGCGTGACAAATACATGTTTTCGTAGAGGGAATAACTTAACGTGTTTGGGTTACTTATTACTTTTTCACTACGAACTGATGACATCACTAAACACTCGTTGAAAATTTTACACTTTCAGCATTACTTTGAGTGTATAAACATCGAAATTAAAGAAGTGATTGGAAGGTTACACTACCTACGTACAGGCGAGTGTAACAATAATAAATGTTTATTTCCAAATAACTAATCCTACGTTCACAAATGTAGATTATAACACTCTTCTCAATGCTGGTAGTTACCAGGACTTCATACCAGTTGTCATTAATCTCCACACAAGGCTAAAAGACCTGTCTTGTGGATATTGGTATCAGAAACGTTTGACTACATGATTAACACTTAACAGCGTGTGTGTGTGTGCTTATGCGTGTTGGGTATTTTACATAATTACTATGTAATATGTATGTAATTGTCTTAACTAAATACATTGTTGTGCATTTGAAACATTGCCACTTTCTGTTTGTTTAATATTGAATAAAAAGGAGTTAAACCAACTTATGTGAATGTTAATCTCTGTAGGGCAACAGCTTGATCTGGTCGAACGTGGTCACCGGCGACACCGTCAGTCGGCGCGGAGCCTCCGCGACTCCGCTGCCTCGCGCCCGCACATACTTTTATAAGTAATTTAATAAAATAATAAATATACTACAATTCACTAGACGACTAGTTAGTTAGGAATAACTCTAGTCAGTCTAGTGTTAAACAGTGAATTTTGATCATAACTACTTGTTGACAGCTAAACTGTATAGAACCTTAGTTTTCATTCGTGTATTTCTGTTCAGACTGACATCACTTTTTTCCCGTAATTTCTTAGTAAACTGTTTCCACGTTCTAACTTGTCATACATAGCGCCAAATGGAATTATCTCGTTACTGTATATTATTTAACATCAAGATGTGTTTATCAAAAATTATAAAGAAATACAAAATGAACGGCGTATTTAGTAGTGTGCAATTTATAAGGCAATCGGATTCGTGAAACAAAGATTTAAAAAAATATTATAAATAAGCAGTATATTTCTACGAGTCTCTCTTACAGCTACTGGCGTGCAGGCAACCGGCAGACTTCATAGGGAGCTGCGAGACGGGGAGAGCTGGCAACGTTGCATGAACACCGCGCACCGGTTCACGCTTTACATTCACTTTCCCCGAATCATTCGGAGTACTCCTAAGTCGTTAACAGGTTCCTCCACTCTGTGCTGTAGAATTGTCATGACCGACCCCGATTCTGCCAGTGATAATAATCCTAGAATAATTTTGCATATGAAGCAAAATGCGGGAACCCTAAACTTGCAATGTACTCGTATATACACTGAGCAGACTGAGAACCGGTCAACCGCCGCCGTGCCGCCTCCGCTGACCTACGTAGTACGCAGTTCGCATTGAATCACATCACACACGAGATCACATGTTCACTAACTCATGTTATAGTCCTGTCAACAAGTTAAAAAACGTTTTATTTCTTGTTACTGCAGGTTAAATACGTGCGATACTTAGTTCGATTCGTAACGAGATCTAGATAAATGTGTGAAACTTTCAAACTTTAAATATGTTGTATGTTTCCTGAATGAGCCTGAACCTCGATGAAGGAAAACATCGTGAGGAAACCATAGCATGGTGGTAGAGCATTTTCTGATGCCCGCCTGGCTAGCTACCACCCTCAAGTTGAAAATCTGTCGCCAAGCACCAATAGGTGTTTTCCGGCAGCTGCATTTGAGAGCCAGTCTTCCACTAGGTTTAGCGTGTTTTCATCTTGGACCACATCGTCACTTAACATCAGATGAGATTGTGGCCACTACGCCAAACCTATAACGATAAATATATATATATATATATATATATATACATATATATATTATGGAGGCATAGGTTTTTCAAATTACTTGAAAATTATTGGTGTTAAAGAAGATAAAAAGGTAACATTTTTTATGTTGACCATTCATAAAATGTACTAAAAATTATCATATAATAATCAACTATATAAACTTTAAAAATAATTGCAGAGTTTGGTTTCAAGGCCGCCTTACGGCCGCGGCACAGACAGCACAGACAGCACAGTGCTCAGCGCGTGGAGTCCTAATTTCAACATTAAATGAAAAGTATTAATAATTGAGATGAATTACTGGAAGTTAACATACTTTTTTGTAAATTTCCCTTCTTTAAGAATATATTTTTTTAACTTCTTTAACGCCAATATTTTTCAAGTAATTTGTAAAAATTAGGCCCGTCCTTATTAAAAAGAAAGATTGTTTTTATAAGTTTTGCAAATGTTTATGTGCGGGTTTGAAATTTTCGCACATTTTTCTAGATCTTATTCGGAATCAATGAGGTATCACACGTATTTTAACTCACAGTAAAAATAATTAACTCATTTTTTAACTTGTTGAAAAATTTGAAACACGACATGAAACATACTTCTTCCCTCTTTTACACAATTGACAATCTCGCAAACCCGGCGCCGGACGCGCGCACACTGCCAAGTGTCGTCCTGTCGGGGCCTACAGGGCAGGGCAGGGTTCACAACCTAAAGCGCGGCAGCTATCGTACCAACAACGTAGAATTATCGTATATTGAACCAGAATTGTCTTACTTTACCGTTTTCCACTAAGGAGGACCTTATTTTTTTTAGCTCGTCAGTGAATAATAAAATATGTAATTAAGAAAAACTAAACGCGCTTTTATCAAACAATAAGAATTATAGAATAATTAAATTACGTCAAACTCGTCATTTCTTTTATATACAATGGTTAATTCATGGACGTATTTTTAAAAAGCGTGGGGCGCTTTGCTTGAACCTTTTTTTAGTGTTCCCTTATTTCGTCTTCCACCTCGTACGCTATCGTACATCGTACGTAGGCATGGAATTGTTCGTACATAAACGATAATAATCGTACGGTTGTGAACCCTGCCAGTGCCACTCCTTCAGTTTACGAGTCTCTGCCACCATCTATGGCTAATTGGCTAGGATCCCGTCGGGACGCAGAGAGAAATAAAAAAAAAGACATATTCTTATTTATTTTGCTGAAGATTTTACTTTTTAGGAAATTTTTGTGCGCTTAAGTGTTTATAAAATTCCGTGCTAGTCATATTTAATTTTATCTGACATTGTAGTGTTGGCTGTATAGTCTCCAGCAGTGAGCGATTTATTTCATTGGTTCACCACGGCACCGGCTCGATATTAATGAAAATATTCTTTCCAAAGTAGTGTTGTGGCCAGGTATCACAAACAAATATTCGAATCATTTCAGCATTAATATGCTATTATATATATATATTATATATGACATTTTCCTTCAGGATATTTTTTTAATCTGTAACCACATATCTACTACAAAATTGTTGTACTTCCACCCTTCCGCGTGAATTGTTATTGTTGAAAGTAACCGTCCCTCAAAATTTCCATACCATTTTCCTACTTCTTCAGTGCGACCAAGTAACTTAATTCTGAAAAAAGCGTTTAAAAAATGTTTTGATCATTGGATTATTCGTTGGCGTAAATGTATCGTTTCTGAAGGAGCACACTTTGAAGGCGATAAAGTAAATCTGGATGAATAACTAACATTTTGTGTATTATTGATCTTTTTGATTATGTATTCCCTATGTATCTCTACTTTGAGGCGACCTAAGCTAATCGGTCCTCAACAGCTACAATAAAAAGGCATGAGTAGAACTGACTATTAGCCATAAGAGCCCTGGAGCTTCAGACGGCTTTTGCAGCTTCACCCGGGCTTGGGGGCGAGCGCTTAAGGCACTCGGCCGCGAAAGCAAAGCAACAAGTTCCAAGGGTGGCAAAGTGGCCGAACCTTTGCTTGAACTGTTGCGGCGATTGTAAATAAGTCGCGATCTGACTAATTCCCTATCCGTAATTCGATCTATACTAAGTATACATATATACATGTTTTATCCTCTGGGAGGAGTGAAAGAAACAAGTGTAAATAAATTTAGTAATCTGTCAATTTTGTCTAGATTAACTAGCCAAAAAAAAAGAAAAGGTCCCTTACAGAACCTATGTACCTGAGATGAATGATTGTATGTAGAGATGCAGTGAAATGATTTTATATTGACAGCTAGAGACACGTGTCATTGCATCACGCGAGCGGCTGCTTGCCTCAAGCCGAGGCCATGCCGAGGGATCGCATATTGAATCAAGCAGCCGCTCGCGCGATACAGTGGCTCTACATTCACTAGCTTCCACAGACACACATGACACTGCATTATACACACATACACACCACAGAGGTACATAGGTTCTGTAAGGGAACTTTTTTTGCCTAGATAGACAAAAATTTTCAGTTGACTAAATACACATACACATGTTCCTTCCCTCCTCCCAGGGGGAAGAAACATGTATATATGTATAGTGAGTTTAGATCAAATGATAGGGAATTAGCCAGATCGCGAATTATTTGCATACACGCAACAGTCCGAGCCGAGGTTCGGCCACTCTGGCACCCTCGGATGTTGTTGGAAAGCTTTCGTGGCTGAGTGCCTTAAGCACTCGCCCCAAAGCCCGGTGAAGCTGTAAAAGCCGTAATGGTTCCAGGGCTTCTAAGGTTAACAGTATAGTTAGTTCGAAAAAGCGGTTTACCTCAGATTACCTACTAAATGACCACTAAGCGTGAACTTAACACGACGAAAAAAACGCGATTGTTCTGAAAAAGTACGTTGAATGTGATTGCAGTAGTTATATGACGAATATATAAATAATTTATACACACTCATTCAACATACAACACTCGTAATACAATGATCGAAAAAACCGTTAACGGTCGAGGGCGCAAGCGGACGTGTCTGCTCGCGCTGGCAACCGAAACCGGAATCCCGCGTCAAAACATGACTGCACGCACCCAAAGTGCTATTATGCCTCACAACTAGTAGACATTAAAAAACTATGTATTTCTATTGTTCACCTAACAAAATGACCTAAGCTCATCTGTTCTCAACAAAGACATTTGGGAAAAATTACAATTACAAGCATAACTACGGACTTATTAATTGGAACTACGGTAGTATAACATATTGTATTTATGATAAACAGCGACCTATGAGCATGTCGTAAATGATTTACTATTCGGTCTCTACTGTACCATATTATTTTAAATACAAACATGTAGGAGAATAATATTATTTATTTAAATTTGTAGAATAACTTCCGGTATAGTTGTGTAATTAAATAATGTGATCTCCCCCTACTGACAAGCAAACCGTGCTATATATACGGTTGTAGGGCCTCTCGACAGATCAGAAGTTGTCCAGTCTCGGACACGGCACGAGACACTGCTCTGAACTGTCTACACAGTTTTAGGCCTAAAAGAATCGATAATCAACTTCCAATTTAAATCAACAATAAAATAAGCATTTGACATGAGTCATGCAAGCCTCCTTAATATGGATCTAAATTAAATGCACATGAATGTAATAATAATTAAATACAAGTCCACAGCCCAAATACATTTTGCCAAAAAGCCCATGGACACATGTTAACAGCTTTATTATTTTTTGACAAACATATTGATACGACAAACTGTGTCTGTAACATGTAATAGTATAGAGGTTTGAGTTGAAAAGGTTAAATTAAAACAAACCAATTGGTTTTTATATTATATTATTAACTAATCCTAGATATTCACTTCACTTCCTTAACCTGGAGACCTGGAACAAAAGGAAAATATGAGAATATATTAAACGATATCAGTACATATTACAAGTGTACAGGGGCCGCGGGGAGCCGCGTGCTGATACACACAGTTACATACATACGAGTATAGTACGTACGTACAGTATACATGTTAATCTAAGATATAGACTATGTTACTTTATTTGATTGATTTTCAAACTATTTTTACTATTTGGTTATTTTGTATATTTAAAATCAAGTAAAATTTTAGGAAATGAGTTCTTGAATCTAAATCAAATCATAAATACTTTATAAATTCAGGTCCCGAGAATAATATGATCAACGTTACAACAAACACTACCTCCGGTTCAAAAAATATCAGTCACTGAGAAAAGCTGACAAGAAACTCCGTACGGTTTCTTATTTTTTTTTAACTTTGTAAATATTGTTTATTGTCAAAATCTATAACATATAACACTCAACGTCTCTCCTTATGTTCTTTACAAGCGATTGCCAACTTACCATACTTATATTTTTTAATTTTATCTTCGGAAAAAGACTCATTTGGGATCTTAAAAAGACCTACAAAAGTCAGCGATAGCATATTTATATATATTCTAAGGATCACCCACAATAAGCCTTTTTGTCTTCCATGGGCTTTTCACTTTTATATATATACAACTAAGGTGGCATACAAGCTTACGGCCCACCTGATGGTAAGCAACTGCTGTAGCCTATGGACACGAGTAATATCAATCCGCACCGCAGAAACACAACACAAGCGTTATCAGGCTGCTATCTGCTGTAGGGTAGGAGGTATGGCACCAGTCATATATTTAAGACCCGAGAGGAGTCTAGTCAGAATAGGTGTATTCTGTGATCTCTTAAAGGCCTTCGACTGTGTTGATCACAGTACGCTTATACTTATGCTGAAACATATTGTTGCGTGTGGAGCTTCTTTAGACCTGCTAGACTCTTACTTAACAGGTGGCTGTCAAAAAATAAGTGTAAATGGGGCAACCTCCTTGGGATTATTAAACAGAATCGGTGTTCCTCAGGGGTCGATTCTGGGACCGTTTTGTTTCCTGTATATTTAAATGATCTACCACTAGTAATTGAGAACAGTGCTGACATGATTCTTTTTGCAGATGACAAATATCAAAATTGTTGAAGAAGTTTACATGTACTGACAATTTTATCTACATTTTTCTGTAATGGCGAAATTACTTACAAAAAAAAGGCTTTGGTTAGACCAGATATACGCGATTTTATGTGTCTTCATCGGATACCGAGCCTTGGAGGGTTCAATGTCTTTTTACAGAACCTTACAATAAGAATAATATCTCTGACGATTAGTTAGATTTGGTGGACATCACTATTTTTAAAATTCAATTAGCAACACATGAAATATCATTATAATCAGTGTGATTCAAAAACGCACCATAATTTGTGTTTATTTCTATTTTTTTTTTTTTTTTGAACTGACTATACTGTTCGCCAGGTGTCCTTGACAGCTTCACCGGGCTTGTGAGGGCGAGCGCAGAAGGCAATCAGCTGATTAAAATGCAGATCATTTACAAAATCTAGATTGTCTAAATTTTTGTGAATATACATTAAATTTACAATGTAATATTTATAAGGAGGAAGAAGGGTATTCAATTCATGAAACTTGGTCTTTAGTGAATAATTGTATGTAGGTCATCTGCCAGGCTCAGGCTCATTCACATTGGGTATTGTATTTACTATTTTGATTTTCAGTTTACATTTGGTTTATACAGCTTCAATTGTAACTTGAAAGAATTTGTTTTGTAGGTAAGCAAACACTATCCAATCCTCTTACATTACTTCATAATCCCAGTAGAGTAGAGTACTAATAAAGTAGTACAGATAAGAGTTTGGATAAGTTTATTTTGTAGCAAATATTATCCAATCCACAAATTACATGACTCCATAACCCACCCCAGTAGAGTTTGTTATACTGTTTTATATACAGTCAAAACCGTTTATGGCGACATCGTTTAGAACAACATACCGGTTAGATTGACCAAAATCAAAGGTCCTGGTTGAATGTTATATGACCACCTTATCGAAAACATTGGTTTTTACGAAATTGTTTACTACATACATACTACATACCGCATTAAGCGACCACATTTGGTTAATGTTTTCGGAGAATTATATCTGTAGAACGACAGGTTCAGCTGTATTGTAAACAATTTGAATAGGTAACTGTATCCACATCTGGCACAGTATAATATAGTCAATGGCTATTATCGTAAAAGTAAACAAAGTTTAGGGTCTTTTGTAATTCTTAGAAACAAAGCACATGCATGCCGTAGCCTCAAGGCCCGCTTCGTCATATCTCTTAAGTCAGTTTGTTACTTATCTTTACACAAGACGCACCAAAACATATTGTTGAGTTAACTGTGAAAATTGTAACATGTCGCAAAAAAGAAAACAAATCAATATCGAAGAAAAATCGCGTATTATTTCAAAGCTAGAGAAAGGAATTCCAAACAAAGACCTGGCAAAAGAATATGGTGTATCACACTCGACAATTTCAACCATTTGGAAAGAAAGGGAGAAAATTCAAATCCTTTACGACAAGAATTTTTTGAAAATGAAACGAGCCAGAACAACGCGGCATACGAAGATTGAGGAAGCTTTGTTAAAGTGGTTTAAATATCAAAGGACAAATAATGTGCCAGTAAATGGACCAATTCTTCAACAAAAAGCAAACGATTTTGCTCAACGTTTTGGTGAAGATTTTGTTTGCTCGTCTAGTTGGATTCAACGTTTCCGGGCTCGACACGGCATTGTCGGCGGGAAAATGAGTGGTGAAGCTGCCAGTGTGGATAAAGATGCTGTAGACGAATGGATTACGCAAAAGTGGCCCACATTATGCGAAGGCTACAGTCCAGAAGACATTTATAACGCACACGAAACCGGACTTTTTTACAATATGACACCAGACAGGACTTTAAAATTCAAAGGAGAGAATTGTTCGGGAGGAAAAATGTCCAAGACGAGACTAACGATCATGGTTGCAGCAAATATGACAGGATCCTGTAATAGGAAGCTTTTAGTTATTGGGAAATCTAAGAAACCAAGATGCTTTAAAAACATACGCTCACTGCCGGTAACGTATGAAAACAATGTGAAGTCATGGATGACATCGGAAATTTTTGAAAGATGGTTACGAAACTGGGACGCTGAATTAAAAGCAAACAATAAGAAAGTTCTTCTTTTAGTTGATAATTGTCCTGCTCATCTGGCTGTTATCTGAAGTGTATTAAACTCGTGTTCTTACCACCAAATGTTACATCTGTACTGCAACCTATGGACCAAGGTGTAATAAGATGTTTAAAATCTCATTATAGAAGACTGCAAGTGTTAAAGTTAATACAAAGCATTGACAGTAATAATCAGAACAGCTTTACGGTTCTTGATGCCATCTTGATGATATCAGAAGCATGGGAAAAAGTTTCACAAAAAACTATAGCTAACTGCTTTGGGCATGCAGGTTTTAAAGATCTTACAAGTCTTATAACAAGAACCTCAGATGATGTGATTGACGATGATGAAGAGGACAATATTTCTTTGGCTCAATTAGCCCAAAATTTACGACCTGCTTTATCTACTACTGAAACAGACGAGTTCATTGATGTAGATCAGTCTATTGCAATTTGTGCACCAGCTACGGAGGATGAATTTTTTTTTTTTTTCGAACTGACTACACTGCTAGCCTGAGCGGCCCTGGAGCCTTTACGGCTTTTACAGCTTTACCGGGCTTGGGGGCGAGCGCTTAGGGCACTCAGCCACGAAAGCTAAGCAACAACATCCGAGGGTGCCAAAGTGGCCGAACCTCGGCTCGGACTGTTGCGCGTATGCAATTAAGTCGCGATCTGACTAATTCCCTATCCGTAATTCGATAACATACATATATACATGTTTCTGACCCTTGGGAGGAGGGAAGGAACATGTGTATGTGTATTTAGTGGTCTGAAATTTTTGTCTACTCTAACTACGCAAAAAAAGAAAAAAAAAGGTCCCTTACAGAACCTATGTACCTATGTGTGTTGTGCATGTGTGTATAATGCAGTGTCATGTATGTCTGTGAAAGCTAGTGATTGTAGAGTCACTTGTATCGCGCGAGCGGCTGCTTGTCTCAAGGGCTCCATGCCGATGGATCGGACCTAGGCTTGAGTTGCCGCAGAGGAGGGCGGTCGTGGCGGGTACGGAGGATGATATTGTACGTGAAGTTCAAGAGGAAAATGAAAATGAACAGGAAGACTCGGAAGAACAATTTACAGTGCCAACTTTGATTGACGGTCTCAATGCTGTTAGTGTATTACGAAAGATTGTTCTTTTTAATGAAGAGTTCCACATGCAGGGAAATTGTGACGATACGCTGATTAAAATCCAACGTGAATTACAAAATGTGTATGCACGACAGAAGTGTTTCAAACAAACTAAAATTACAGATTTTATGCATACAAAAATGATGGAAAAATGATATTGTTCTTTTATATTATACGTTTGTATTGAAGTAAACAAAACGCGGTTTAATTTCCTACATGAATATACATATTATCTTTCCTATTAATACCTGTCACCGGTTGTTACAACTATCGGTTTTTACGACTCAATATGAGTAGTCCCTTCGATGTCGTTATAACAGATTTTGACTGTATATGAATTTGTTTTGTGTAGTTAAGGAAAAGGAAACATTGATATTGATATTTTAACAGTGCTAGTTTGCAGATGCGTAGTTCACTGCATGCAGGCAGGCATGATTGTTAAATATTTAATTACCATCACAAATTTATAAAATAAAAATATGTGAAGTGCAAATAACCAAAAAAAGTAAAACAAAGATAACAGAATTAAAAGCCAACTTACAAATACAAAAGGCAAATATATAATCTAAGTGAATGCAAAAAATTATTTGTAATCAGAAACAATAAGAATTCTACACAAAATGAGTTTATATAGTAAACATTTGTTTGTATCCTTATATCTCTTGACATTCAAGTTTATAAGTTGTAACTCGAACTGCATATTGTCAGTAGTAGAAAGAGATGTGGGTAAGGATATTATATGACAGAAGACTATGGGGAAGCTACGAAAGCTGTTAAACTGTTGGCACGTCTCCAAGTCACAAACAATTTATGTAGCTATTAGTAAAGGTAAGGAACTTCTTAAACATATATTTTTTTGTTATAATATCCTGTGTTACTTTAAAAGGTAATGTAAACTCGATTCTGTCACTGTAAATGCTATGCTATTTATATGGGTAATGGACAGTTTCAGCAGGAATTAGCATATATGGATGGTGGATATATCACCGTTCTATACTAACCTGGAGGCAAACTTTGCTTCAGTTTCTCTGCCTTCTCCTTATCAGTGATCACGAGGGTGTACAAGAACCGGGAGCAGCGTACCTTGAACTTAACATTCTCAGGGTTCTTCTTTATCTTCACCGCTGTAATATATATCAAAACCATATCATCCACTGTTTTATGATTCATTTGTAACAATTAATAAAGTCATGTTGTACATATGACAAAAGTCTTACTATAAGACCAGTGAAATATAGGTAGTATAAATAATGTCTACAGGTGTGAGTACAGTCCTGTTAGGTACCTACAAATTATAATTTTTTAAAGCATACTTTTTTAATATGAGTTTAATTAGTAGCACTATCACCTGACTGTAAAGCAAAACACCATGAGCAAACCTGAACCCTTTTGAATATTTAATAATATATTATTATTAAGTATGTGGTCATATTGACAACAATGTAATAGGAAAAAATATATTTCTCAACTTTTGATATCACCTTCACATGCAGTAATTAAGACCATGACTTCCCTCAGAAAGAGGCATTTGCCTAGTGTGCAAACTGGTATGCGCAAATATTTCACCCATTATCAATACACTCTAACAGCTGTCATGTTAGTTAAATAAACTGTTAATAGATGGCGCCTAATATATGTCAATTTTAAAATATTTATCTATTTTGTCAATAGCTGTGAACAAAAGCTTTAAAATGATGGTTGTCACAATTTGATTGTAACCTGAATAAAGATACCAATTTATTTTTTAACCTTTTCCTCTCAACATCACACAAAATTATCAAGTTATTACATTGCTATATTGTTTATTGTTGTGTATAACATTGTTTCTTTTGTAAAGTTGATGAAATCCAAACAGAGAATTCACATGTACACTGTTATCTTGTAACTTTTTGTTATAAAAATGATGACCTCATTTAACAATGTTCTTATTTAACAGAACCTGAGTAAAATTTGGAATTGTTTGGCACAGGAGACCCCTATCCTATGATATCACTCACATTAAAATGTCTCTGACAGGAGTTCTCAGGGGCCAGTTTCAAGGTCAATTAAGAAAATTCGACATGTAATATCCCGAGTAGCAAGTAAAGGAACAAGAATGGTCGAAGAATGTGTCCACTCTGGTACAATTTCTATGAAAAGGTTCCCTGACTGGAGTAATAGAGGTTCTACGCTACAAATTTAAAAATTGTAAGATAAATTAAAAATAACTCACATGTAGTAATTGCAACAAGAGAATAAGTCTCAAGGACATTGACAATAAATAATTGGGTTTTAGACCCTTTTTTTTGTGATAACTGGATAGATAGATCATATATAAGTTTTATAACAAAACTTTTTTTTTTCTCAATGTTTCAAAAGTTATTTCAACATTAAATTTCGTTTTTAAATACAGTACCGAAAACACACTGATCGTTCCTGAACAAACCTGAGCATGTGTGACATCACTCATCACCATAATGTCTACTCATTGTAGCACACAGCTGATACAGTGGTGTGACTCTTAATTGATGAAATTCCTTTAACATTATGTCGTCACAAACCTGGCGATCAATCGTGGTGCGTTCAGTCATGTGATTCTTTTTAAAATATTACAATTTTCAATTCAGAGTTCAAGAGTCAAGAGTTTTTCCAATTGACCATTATCATAATTATGATGAAGGTTTAAAATACATAAAAAATGGATATTCTTTTTTTTTCAAAAACCCAATTATTGAATAAGTAAATTTGGATTAAACTATAGTATTCCTTTTATTATTGAGCAGTTAATTTCTTTTCCGATTTTTTACTTTTTAGAACCATCAACATATTCACAAAATAAGTGCATGGTATATGCCACATTAATAGAACAACATAATAATATAACAAATTTTGAGAATATGCTTAATTATGGACTGTTTGCTATTTTTTAAGATACGCTGAGATGGACAACAATAAAAAAATGAGATTTTGCATATTACATAGTTTTTGTCTGCTAACATTTTCTAAGTTAGAATTATTGTTTTAAACAACTACTTTGTAATCTGGTTGTTGGCCTTATAATCAGAGATCAAATGTCTATCAACATCGATCTCCAACTCGCACCAAACTATTCCTTATTTCAACCTAAGATTTTTGTTCTCAGTAAAGAATCTCGACAAAACATTAATACTTACATTTGGCGTCTTTCCTTCGCGCCTTCAGTAAGAAGTCCTTAATATCCTTGATTTCACGCGGCTGAAACCAAAAGCAAACGATAACTTCCACCGCTGACCCATCTCAACTTTGTTTATACTATCTTTTGCGTACGATAAATTAATTTGTTTCATGAATATATCAAATATAACTATTCATAAATAATATCACAGGACATGTATTTAACACAAATATACAAAAACACAAAATATGTAGGTAGGTTACTCACCATGACGAAGATTGAACAGTGTCACTGGCGACACTGGCACTGGAAAACAAAATTTATGAAAATATTAAATGTTCCGAATGAATTACTACTATGGGACGTGATGTAGTTTACTCTTTATTATAAATTACTACAAATTACACAGATATTTTTAGATTATTAAGACAAAATAACCAACTGATCTCACCTATCAAAATTCGTAAAAGAAAAGAGAAGGAGCATATTTTGAACAAGGGATGCGAATTGAAATCGATTATTTGAAGAATCGATTTTTTGGCCAAAATCTTTTATTTCATACATCAATTCATAGTGATTAAATTTATTAGTTTTTTTTTCTGTTTTGATAAGAATTATTATATCATTTATAATTATAGTCTTGTGAATAATTTCAAAATGGTGTTCGATAGTGTTGAAGCAAAGAGACTTTGCTATAAAATTAATGTAATCTCTGTGCATTGTATTTTTTATTAAAAAAAAGAAAAGAAAATAAATGTAATGTTGATTTGAGATGTTAAGTAAAAATATATGTCAGAGAATCGTGTCTATGTCACTATTTAAAAAGAAATGATGTTTCATAGTAACGGGATAACAGACCTGTCAGGTATTCAAATATACGGCGTATATAAAATAAATAGAAATAAAGTAGAGATGACGCCACACGCTCGCAACAGGTGTGCTCTGTGATCCACGCAACCACATATGCAGACAACGACGGGCTTGAAGGATGGTTCTAGCTCGAGCCCTCGTAACGTGCAGATCTCCATTAATATTGGATCCTAAGATTGTTCGAGACCACCTACTAAGTCGGAACCCGAAGAGAAGATTATTCTGGCTGGAGCTTGACGGATCGTGCGGACGTTCAAGATGAATTACTAGGTCACCTACGGGCAACGATAACACAGATATGCGAGGCATGGGGTGGCTATAGGGGAGGTTGGAGGCTACTGGGGGCAACCCCAAATAAAACAGACATCATGCTTACTTGGATTGTCGGACCATGTGCATCTCTACAATGCTTGCACTTAACCCAGATTACGCCCACAAGATTTATTATTCCGTAATGAAGAATGATATCAAGGAAAACCCTGGTGTCTTCGATAGTATATTCTGATGTCTCTCTCTCTCTTTGACATATATATTGTGTGAGACATATATCTATTTTCTATTATCATGGTAGAATTGACTAATATTGTTACGTATTCCAATGAGTATATTATTTGTTACAACCACAAATTATTAACAATATAATATTCATACGATTTCTAGCTAAACTGTGTCTCGATTTTCAAGCTATGAAATATCGATTCAATGGTTTAAACTAATAATAGGTTTACTTTACCTATGAAATTGCCGTTCTGCAGTACTGGCCATTTCAAATCAAAATAGTTTTTGTTTGGTTAAGAATTCTAATTTCAAATTAATTTTATTTTAAAAACATGGAAATCTTTTTCCAAAAGTAGTCCTTTGATTATTGTTTAGTGTTACATTTTCATCGCATTGAAATCTTTTTTGTCATCATGGATACGTTAAAAATTCGAGTAATTATGGAATATGAGTACCGTCGTGGCATTAACGCGGCACAAGCGGCACGCAACATCAACGACGTTTACGGAGCTAACACTACAAACCAACGCACCACCTGTTATTGGTTTGCTCGCTTCCGTTCTGGGATTCATCACAGCTTAACAAACGGGGTGAGCATTACTGCAGATGTGTACTGTGAAGAACTGAACACAATGATGGAGAAGCTGGCACATCTCCAACCAGCATTGGTCAATCGCTCGTCTCCGCTGCTCCTGCACGACAACGCGTGACCTCATACTGCACAACAGACTGTCTCCAAGTTGCAAGAACTGGGGTTGGAAGTTCTCCGTCATCCGCCCTACTCACCAGACCAAGCGCCTACAGAATACTACTTTTTCCAGAATTTGGATAACTCCTTGTCGGGAAAAAAATTCAATACCCGAGAGGCAGTACAAAATGCCTTTGAAGAATTTGTTGCCTCCCGTCCAGCTGATTTCTTTAAGAAGGGCATCAATAAACTGCCACTGCGCTGTCAAAGATGCATTGATTGCATGGGTGATTACTTCGATTAATACAAATAAAAAATACATGAAAAAACATCGTTTATGTTTTTTCATACAAAAAGGCAATTTCATAGGTAAAGACCTAATATTATAAAGAGGAAAGATTTGATTGTTTGTTTGCATTGAATAGGCTCTGTAACTACTGGACCGATTTGAAAAATTCTTTCACTATTAGAATCCTACATTACCCCTGGTGAACATAGGCGATAGAATAAAAAGTTAGGGATCCGTATGAAAATTTATAATTTTTGAGTTTTTTGTGAAATACCCGTGCGAAGCCGGGGTTGTCCGCTAGTTGTATATAAATTTAGTATCTGTCTCTGGTTATACGATGACGGATTATTGGATTATTCGTTGGCGTAAGTGTATCGTTTCAGAAAAAGCATACTTTGTGGACAATAAAATAAATTTTGATGAATAACTAACATTTTGTGTATTATTGATCTTTTCCCGGTATTTGTTTGATAGAGTATGCATTAAAAACCAATGTTTTTAACTCAAAAATTGTTCGTTTCGTTCGTTTTTTTAATCGATATATAGAGTAGTGATGCAATTCGAGTATAATTTTACCAGTCGAGTAATTCGATTCTATTTACAATTACACTCAAGTACCAATTGAATACACGAGCTACTCGAGTTGTTTATTTCAAAACCAAAGAATCTGCGGTTACTCATTTTGAAAGCAAAACAAAAAATAAATAAACTTAATCTATTTTATTGACGTTCAAACAAATAAAATAAACAACAACACATCACATTAACAGTAATTAACATTGGTGGATATTATATTTGCATTCCGTGTTATCTGTTTCCAAAAGTATGCACTATTTGTCCTGCTTCGCCTTTTCTTTGCGTACATGTTTCACTCCGCTGCCGCTGTCGCATCAAAGTATTCCGGTCAAGGAGTCGCATCTAAGCCGTCGTATATGCGATTCGCTAAGTTCCTATTGTCGCGCTTCTTGCACGCGTTTGTGTGACGATTCTGTGACCGTGCTTGAAAAATAGCCGTACTCTTCTGTAGTCTGCGTCTAACCTAACCTAACAGCAAAGTAAGTGGTGCATGTGATCATTCCTAAGGCTCAACTGATTCCGCCACATTATTTCCTTGTGGTTGAGCACTTCCATCTTATTTATATTTAGTCGATAGGTCAACTGGTTCAAAATACGTCAAAAGGTGGGTAATAGCGTGGATCAATATGTGAATAGTCGTGATGCCTGGAAGTGACTCCGTCTCTGTGCATCCACTAAATCTACAGTAATATGATAAAGCTGTTTTTTTTTTGTTAATCCTTTTTGCCTCAACGTGTGATGGGCATGTGACTCGAGTACGAATGAACACGAATCAAAATCACATACGAATCAAAAATACATTTGACTTGAGTGCGTCACTAGTATGGAGCACATAATTCATTATTTATCTATGGGTAGGGTAGTTAGCCTCTTATTAGTCTGTATCACCTCATAGATTAATATGAATATACGGAAGGTATCACCGTTTGCTAGTCTGTGGACTGTATAGAGTACCTACATTATATTTGTTATATTTTATATACAAGGATTCTGTGCGAATGACAGCGTTGATAACCGACATAGTTAACGTTCGAGAGAACGAAAGATCGCGATCGACCGAAGACAAACATCCTACGGGGTGGCGGTCGACGCGGAAGCCGCGGAGGCGGCGCGCCCGCCGTCACAACCCTCAGGCGGGCGCGCTGCCGTGCGTTTCAGCGCCAGATTGAGCGCAGATACGACCGTCCAACCTCCACCACCACCAACTCTGAGCACGAGCGCTCTCAACACCAACAGCAGCACGGCGGCCGAGAGACGGGCGCGAGCAGCTCAACGTGCGCTAGAAGTGGAGGATAACCCGCGCGTACTGCGTGACAAGTGCAGGCGCCTTGCGCGCGCTCTCAGGAACGCAAAGCATCTTGTGGTGAGCGACGTGCCTTTTCTCAAGTTTCTTACCGGCTGACTATTGAACACGATACGTTGACATCCAACCCAATTATTTTTCATTTACAAAGAGTGCAAACATTCTCAGGCTGTCAGGCTGATGATGAAACAGGCACAGTAGTGTAATCCATGTTGTCTAAAACTCATTTGTAATGTTATTTGTTATACTATGTATAAGAATTGGTCTAATGCTTGTAGTAATATTATGCCAGATTCATAAAAAAAATAAACAAACAAACAATCATAGCAATGTGTTGATATGAGCCTCATATGTTATGTTGTCATATGAACAAAATATAAACAAGTGATAATAAAGATATAATATAGTAGAAACCAGCTGCATTCAAATGTGTTAAAACTTTATGTATTAATTAACTTTAGATTACATACCATACAACTGAGACTATTTGTTTTACAGTTAGACCACTTATAATTAGGTAAATATAAAGTAATACAGTTCGGAAATAAAGAATGGTTTTGTTAAAATAACTTTTTTATATTACCACATTTATTTGCATATTTGAGAAGATTCTGAAGATTTGTTTTGACACTACTTTTTTCCATAAATTACATGCTGTATTATTTATTAATATTTGACCTAAAGAACTACTTTGCTGACTTTGATGAGTAATTATATCCTACAACTCATTTTAACATTTATTATTATATAAATCATAGCAATTGTTATTATTTTTTTAATTCTTTAGTTGTTTTATTTTGTTTGGTTTACATAGGTATGGATGGAGGGCTATTTAATCTAGCCAGGCTTAAAGCAAAAACCAAAATCTCTACTGCCACTATAACGGAGATTATGTATGCTGATGACTTATGCTTTGTAGTGGATTCTCAGTTTGGTTTTCAAAGTCTGATGACTAGACTTGAAGCGGAAATAAATAGCAGGATCGGTGCTGCCGCTGTTGCTTTTGGCAAGTTATGTTCCAAAGTGTTTCGGTCACATGACAATAAGCTTACCACTAAAGTGAAGGTGTACATGGCTGTAGTGCTGCCAAATCTTCTGTATTCAACCAAGACACGGGTTCTGTACCGAAAATATATAAGAGCACTCGACAGGTTCCATATAAAATGTTTACGAGACATAATGAACATTCGTTGGTTGGACCGGGTTCGGAACACGAATGTTCTACAACGAGCAAATGTCGCAGGTGTCGAAGCCTACCTCATGAGGCGCCAGTTAAGTTGGAGTGGGCACGTGTTGCGGATGTCAAAGGACAGAATGGCAAAGCGCATCTTCTTTTCAGAACTCCAAAATGGCAAGCGCAAACCAGGAGGGTCATACTTAAGGTACAAGGATGTTCTGAAAAGACACATGAAAAGATGCAAAATTGAGCCATCTAGATGGGAAGAAAAGGCAGCCAAAAGACTTGACTGGAAGCATATAGTAAATCAGTATGAGTCTGACTTTGAGTCAGAACGCTGTGCTGATTTAGATATAAAACGGGACGCTAAAAAGGCCAGGCCACCCTTGACTATACCATACAATTTTGTGAATGGTGTGCTGACGTGCCCAATATGTGACAGAACATTCTCCACCAAAATTGGGTACGTCAGTCATGAAAGAGCACACCGTAGACGGGCTGATCAGCAAAGCAAAGACAATCGTTATTCAGACACCCTCGGAAAGCCAATAAACAGACGCTGTGGCCGAAATCAGCTAAGAAGATCATCATAATTTTTTTGTATTGTTATAGTAGTATAGTTTTTCTTATCTACTATGGTTTATATTGTAGAGAATCTTGGTTGCACTGCGTACATGTAATTGGTTAAATTAGGTTGTAACTGCAATCGTAAGTAACTATAATCAAGTTAGCCTTTCAAAATTCACATTTTTACATAATATACATAAACTTGAAAGTTCAATCTAAAATTTCTAAAAAATTCGACTCCAGTCTGGTGTAACATGAATAACCATTAAGTCTGCATATTGTTTTGGGCAACTACGGAACCCTACACTGCATTTGGTTCGATATGCATTTGGGAATTTTTATATGTACATAAATTAAATGCAAACTATACATGTAAAAATGCATCCTAAATCCTTAAGACTGTAAAACTATCATAAAATCATACCAAATTAACAAACATTTAACAGTTTTTTTTTTCAACAATGTAAAAATATTACTTCATCCTAAATCTCCCCCATAGTATTTTTGCTCAAATATCATTAGTGAACAGAAATTGATTCTTTAATCTTTTATTATTTATAAGTATAGATATATAATATAATACATATATGAGTTTTGCTCAGCACAGGAGAGGGAGAGCCTCTGGGATGGCATCTACAGAGTCCTTAGGAGAACTGAGCGTAGGAGAGAGGAGGTTCTGTTGACAGACCCCAGCGGGAGTACATTAGACCTGCAGGAGTCCATGGACCTTCTCGCCTCAACGCACTTCCCTTGAAACGGAGGCTCAGCAGATAGTAAGGGCGGAGCCGGAGGGATTCCACCATTCTCCAGAGAGGAAGTAACGCTGGTTTTTTCTGAGTTTAACCCACGGAAAGCCCCTGGGGGTGATGGATTCACCGCAGACATATCTGCACACGCAATTGCTAACAAATGCCTAGAATTAGCACACTTTTCTCGGCTGTGGACTATACAAAACCAAAGTCTTATCACCTGATCGGTCTGCTGTCTGTGCTGGGGAAGATTCTGGAGCAGCTTTTGGCCCGAAGTTGGCGCTGGCATCTACTGCCAAATCTCAATTTACGGCAATATGGGTTTATGCCACAGCGTGATGCCGAGGACTCCCTCTATGATCAGGTGACTCACATCAGGACGAGGATGGTTGCGAAGGAGATCGTCGTCCTTCCCACTACGCATAACCAAGGCGAAAGTGCTGACTAGGAGGCTTAAGTTTGACGCTCCAGTCATTATCATGGTCGGAGTCCAGTTGCAACTGGAAACAGAATTTCACCTGCTGGGTCTGATCGTCGATAGCAAACTCACCTTTGAGCCACATGTCACTGCAGTCTATAAAAGGGCAGCTGACATCTATAAGCAGTTTGCATGTGCCGCTAGGGTGAGTTGGGGCTTGAACTCGGATATTATCAGAACAATATACGTTGCAGTCATTGAGCCTATCGTACGGTATGCCGCAAACGTATGGGGCTCGTCTGCAGTGAAAATTTAGCTCAAAAGATTTGCAGGGCATATCATACTGCATCTTTGACTGCGGCGATTGTCTTTGCAGACTAACTTCCGCTAGACCTCCGAGCCCAAGAGGTGCATAGGCTGTACCGTATAAATAGGGCTGAGCACCTGGACGAAATCGTGATCGACCGCGAACTTGACCGACTGCGATCGATATCCGTTATCTTACGCAAAGATCATACGCGGAGACACCATTAGGCAATGGCAAGTACGCTATGAGGCCTCTGTCCAGGGGGGTGGTGACACGGGCTTTCATCCCAAGGGTCGATCAGGCCCACGCAATTATGAGGAAAGTCCGTTTATCGCCTTGCTACGTGCAATTTTTATCTGGTCATGTGGGCTTAACAGCGTACTTACACTGATTCAAAATTGCGACACTGATATCGCCGAGACATTCTTCCACCTTATTATAGACTGTCCTAGGTTCGACTCTTTCAGGTACGACCTCGAGTGCAGTACTGGAGTCAAAATTGGATTCGATACCTTGCCCACTCTGATGTTAGATGTGGAGCATCACAACACCTTCCTTGCTTTTATAGAAGATGTTGCAAAAAGAGCTGGGTTGAGGAATAAATAGCAAAAAGACATAGAAAAGCAAATAAATCTAACTACTGTTGCCTACTACTACTACCTCAAATTAAACCTCAATTAATTGTAAAAATTTGAAATTTTAATTATAATTTATTTTAATTTTATTAAATTATTTTATTATTACAATATTTCAACTAACCTCATTTTACTAAGAATTAAGTTTAGTGGCTAATAATTTTTCAAAAATTAGCTTAAATTGTAAACAATATAGTATGGGGTGATTGTAACTCCTCACAGAAGGATGGGTGTGTAGTAATTATTTTAGAAGACGCAAAGATCCCTAATAACGAAAGGGCTGTCTTTTAAGGAGCTTTAAAAAAAAATATATAAAAAAATACTGTATAGTAGATACAGATATGTATTCTTATGTAGGCGGTAGATTATCAGTATGTAATAAAAAAAAATGGTTATGGTAGGTGTACACTGGAGCTGGTATCAGCACGGCAGCAGACATTCCTGACTACAGGGGTCCTCATGGTGTGTGGACCAGACTGCAGCGCGGAGAGACAGTGGGCCGTGTGGAGGTATCGCGCGCGCGGCCCACGTTCACGCACATGGCGCTGACAGCTCTATGGGCGCGCGGGACACTCAAATTCGTAGCATCGCAGAATTGCGATGGATTGCACCTTCGCGCCGGACTGCCGCGGCGAGCGCTCGCAGAGTTGCACGGCAACATGTTCGCGGAGCTGTGCGCCGCCTGTCGCCGTCTCTACCTGCGCGCCTTCGACACCACCGAGCGCACAGCGAGACACCGGCACGGCACGCGTCGCCTCTGCCACGCGTGCGGCGCTGAACTGCGCGACTCTATCGTGCACTTCGGCGAGCGCGGCCGGGCCGCCTGGCCACTCAACTGGGCCGGAGCCCTGCGGCATGCGGCACGTGCTGACGTCGTCCTCTGCCTCGGCTCCAGTCTGAAGGTGCTGCGCCGGTATCCGCGGCTCTGGCGCATGCGCAGCGCGCCCGCCGCGCGGCCCGAACTGTACATCGTCAACTTGCAGTGGACGCCCAAGGATGCTGTCGCTGCGCTTAAGATAAACGCGCGCTGCGACGCTGTGATGCGGCAGGTGGCGCGTCGACTGCGGCTGCGCGTGCCTCCGTACCGCGCGGCACGCGACCCGCTGCTGGCACATGCGGAGCCGCTCGCGCCGCCCGAGGCGCACACGTCGCGCCGGCCCATCCTCCGCGCGCCGATCTCTGTGCTCCCTGCCGGTGCCGCTTCGCCTTGCTCGCCCTCGTCTTCACCGTCTGCCTCTGATTCCGACGAAGAGCTGCCGCTAGGGCGCTTGGCGGACCGGCTGCGCGGACCGCGCGCCTCACCGGCTCTGGCCCCAGCAGCCGCGACGCTTAACGCGCCACGTTTACGAGCCTTCCGCGTAAGTACGAGTGCCCTGTGCCCTTCATCCACTATCTAAAGTGAGCCTTGAGATTATATCTTTGTGGATAACATATAATCCCGAACACCGTTCAGTCAGATCCAATAATGTGCAGGTTTACATTTGTTAATGGTTTATAAACGATACCTTTGATGTTGGGTTAAAAAAAATCGATACCAATGAAATGAAAACCATCTTTTTACAACGTTTTATTAGCATTATTCACGCTTCATCATGTTAGTACAGTTAAATGAAACGATAATTTCATAACAAATATATCACTTTACTAAAAATAACTAGAAGTGAAACACAAAATGAAAAACAGTTGATACTCCATTTATAGGTACACTTGCATTCCGGTGAAGCGACAATCCTGCTCCGCGCGGAGCACGCGCCCTCTCCCCCGGCGACCCCGCCCCCGGCTCCGCCCCCGCCGGCGGACCCGCCCCCGCAGGCGGCCGACGCGCGCTCCGCCACCGCTGAGCTACGCCGCTTTCGAATCCGACGAAAGACATCCGTCTCGGACGAGCTCGAGCCGCGCGCTAACGGCTTCAGCGACTCGCTCGGCTCGCGGCTGCGGCGCCTGCTCGAAGGGAGTGTGTCCCCGCCTACCGCTCCTCGGTCACCCCTTCACCTGAAGTTCGAATTAAACCACGAGCTTAAACTCGAGCCTGAACGTCATTTCGCACCGAAGCAGGAACCCAAATTTGATGTGAAATTGGAACCAAAAGTGGACGCAGACGACGAGGGCGCCGGTACGCTTGCAGCGGCCATCATCGCTCGCGCCGTGCTGCTGTGCCGCGCCTCGCTTTACCCGGGTCTGCACACGATCATCGCGCCCGCCCCGCCCCCCGCCGCCGCCGCCGCCGCCGCCGCCCCTCCGCCCCGCACTGCAGGCGGCAGGGGCGGCGACGGCGCAACGAGCGCGAGTGACGCGACGTTGGGAGGTGAAGAAGGAGGCGGGGGCGGTGAGGCGGAGTGCTCGTGGTGCTTGCATCAGTTCGCGGCGCGGCGCTGCCTGTGGTACGGGCCGGCGCGACACACGCCGCTGGGAGCGCGCGCGTGGCGGCGGGTGCGCGCGCGCAGGTACCTGTGCGCGTGCTGCGGCGTGCCCGACACGGAGCCGGCGCGCGCTCCGGACGAGCCGGGCGGCTGGTACGGGAAGGGGTACCGCAAGGGCCGCCGCCGCCGCCGGTAGCGTCAGCCTGATCTGGACCGCGGCACTCTGCACTGACTGAGAGATGTGCGCGCTCCTCATCCCAAGGACACATGTGGCTCTTGCATTTAGTACTTTTTAAATGACAGTAACATTCATGGCTGAATGTGTGTGTGTGTGTGTGTGTGTACGTGCGCGTATTTGTAAAGCGAACCCGCGCGCGCGCGTGTGTGTGTGTATATGTAAACGTAAGCACGCACACACGCACGCGTATGCTATTTATAATTTAATAAAATAAACACTTTAATGATCATTCTATTACATTTACTTCCCAGCACTACTCGTAGTTTACCAAACCAAACTAGTCTCCAGTACAGTCCTCTCCTCAGCCTGTCAGTCGCGGAGTATCTCAAGGATCTATACTAGTACCTATTTTATTCATATTTTATTGTGCATACATCATCAAATCCATTAAGAATTGCAAATATCACCTTTATGCTGATGATCTGCAGTTGTACCTTGCATTTCTTCCTTTTAATCTGGACGATGTACTTACAAAAATAAACTATGATTTAGCAAATATATCTCACTAGTACACTTTTAAACATTAGTCATCAATCCTCAAAAATCGAAATATATGGTAATTGGAAGTAAGCGACATTGTCACGCTTAGTAATATGACATTAACATATGAGTAGATGGCGATGCTGTAGAGCTTGTGACGTCACGGAAGCTAAAAGCCTAAGTTTAATTATTGTTGATAGCAACTTTTTTGAGAAGCATGTAGCAGAATGTATAAGGAACTGCTTTTATCGCCTGAAATTATTATACAAAATATAATTCTTAAGCAAAAAAGACAGGATAAATATTTGTAAGTCCCTAATTATTTCCAGGCTTAACTATTGCGATGTGGTGCACTCGTCTGGTCCCGGCTTGCTTAAAAGAACAGAGAAACTAATTCAGTGTATTCAAAATGCTTGTGCACGTTTCTGTTTAGATGTTCCGCCACGTTCAGATATAACTCCATATTTAAACTTCTCTAACTTATTGAAAAGAGGGCACGTAGAAGTGCTTCTGTTTGGAATTATTAATAAACAAAGACCAAATTATCTATACATGAAGCTGGTTTGGGCAGAGTCTCAGTCTAAATTCTCAAGAAGATTATATTTCTGTTCTGTTATTTATTACTGCACTATAGCACTATTTTCTCTATTAACTATGTGTTTATTTTTTATTGGTGTCGTCGCTTGAGTAGGCCCAGTCAGAATACCAGCGCTGCACTGGTTCAGTGCGACGGACCTGTTTGTTCGCGCACAACACGTTACTTATTGTTTCAATTTACTAGTGTTTGTTTTATATTTGTATCTCTTTATACATAATTTTATATACTTATGTTTGTTTGCGTGATGGTTAAAACAAAATTCTTTCCTCTTTCTTTATTAAAACAAGCTCTTATTTATAAATTATCAAACTAAAAAGTAAATAATAATTTTTAGTTAATAAAGTTACAAGAGAACCCCATAATTCTTCACTGATCAGAAGCACAGTCAATAGATTGATTTTATTAAAAAAAAATTTACCTACCTTTATAAAGAAATAAATTTAAGCGTCTAAAATAATAAATACTGTAATAGTGAATGAGTAGTAGGACACGACAATTGTGTCCAACTGTATCGCAACCTAACCTGGCAATCTTAAGTATGACGCGTTTTGGGATCAGTCGGTGTATATATCCAGTAATCAAGCAGGGTTGTAGGGTTCCGTACCCGACTGGGTCACGACCACTATGCACATAGTGATGGATCCGTCACGGTGACTTGTTTTGTCACGTTTCGGGTCCAGCCACTGTATATGCAGTTGCAGAGAGGATTACAGCGACGACTGTCGATGGATTGCCGATCTCTATGTGTTCGTCATTGTTTTTGGATTTGACTGTACCAGCACCGAGCGCAGCGGCCGCGCTGACATGAAAAATGAAGAATAAAATTAAAGTGTAACCTTTATGAATGACTGAAATGAAATTTCTTTGATTTTAATAGTATATTATGTTGATAACATTTTTTTTTCTCGGTGTTAATGCAGAACATTCTGATGTCTGTTGTTGTCTGATGTTTCATTGTAGAAAGAAGTTTCCCGTTACTTTGAGACTCTTCTTGAAGAGGAATCTTTTTTGGTATTACTGTACTCGAAATAGACATTTTTAAATTAATATCAGAAGGACCCGGGTTGGCTCGTAGGTTTCATTTTGTTAAAACAAAAATAAAATTGACGATCGAATACAAAACCTTACTCTATCTTACCACCTTTCTATTGTTACTTAAAACCGTGTAATGAATATTATTATTAATAATGCTAATTTCCTTCTGCAAGGAACACAACATTTTTTAAAGTAGGTATTGCCAAATATTTTTATATACCTTTTTCCCTTTTTCAGTAGTGTAATATCACTTTTGGGAAATGTTTAGAGCATAAGTATGATAATAATCGATTAGGCTGAATACTGATTAATTCTTCTTTTTGTCTGTATCCAGGTCTTCTTAGTGTCAACACTCTTACGAAATGTGAAATTAACAGATATTAGATTTTATTATATAGGTATATATAATTATAAAGTATAATATTATATTTATTATGTTCGTATTATCGTGCTACTACCAAATTAGTCGCAACTAAAATGAATACTAAGCAAAAATAACTAAAGATAATATCGTATAGTATTTATGGCATCCATTTGACAAAACACTGGCAAAATACTGGCACATAAAAAAAGCATAACGCGGAACTGGTAACTTCGAAGGAAATTGCATAGTATTCCTTATTTACTTTTTTAAATCAATGTCGATAATACTAGTAAACGATTTATCCAGCTCTAATTGAGTAGCAAACAAATCATTAGTTGAATGGCGCGTATACAGACAGTTGAAAATAAACTTTATTTCTATAACCTTAAGATTCCTTATTAATAGTGAAGTTTCACACCACCATTCAATTTTCTACAAATAAGATTTATCCTAAATTAATAAAGAGATGATATTCACCGATGGTCTATAATTTGACCATTTATGATTTTATTTTTACTATCATTGTTACACTAAAACGGTACAATAAACCAAGATAAACTAAACATCTACTCAGTGTAATGTTAGAACACGACCACAGAACAACATATTCCTAACACGACTGAGTGCAAGTTTGTGGAATCACACATGCTTATTGGTTGACGCGACGCGCCTGCATTAGACCCACTATTTTCTCTGTCCGTAAAGTTGAAAGAGGGAATATTTACGGGACCTGATATCAGAAAACTTATTAAAGATGCAGAAATAAAAATACTTGTAAATTAAATGTTTTTAAGTCATGACAACCTTAGAAAAAATGCTTGGAATGGCTTTAAGAAATTCGTTTCCAAGTTTTTAGGTAATATAAAAATACTAGCTAATAGCGTTTCACTCGCGTATAATTTAAAAGAAATCACTGAATGACGATTAATATAATACTTCAGAATAGACAATATTTTTATCGGGAGGCCAGGGTTATGCGTCACAACTCACACGGCTCGTTCACACCACTACATCTACAGTCATAGACCCGAGCCGAGCGTTGACTTATTTTAATTTTACATTATCTCCCAAACTATTCGTACAAATAACATGATATAAACGGCATAGATTATCTACATAATTAAAAATAATTATGTAATTGAAGTAATTTTCGTTCGTGAGGATTAATATGCCATGCCTAATAATAATGCTCATAAATCAATTCAATTTGCAATAAAAACAATCACTTCAAAACCTTATTGTGGCTTATGTACAATACTCGTATATATATATATGGGCAAAATATATAAATAAATATAGGCATATAGTGGTATCACGGACTTTTTTTTTAGATGTACCAAGGTGAAATATTTTTGTAGAACGTTTTGTTTACGTAGGTATCACTAACCATTTAGCGTACGCGGATAAAGCAGTTTGGTGCGCGGTTTCGTTCGACTTACTTAACAAAAATAAATATTTAAGGCTAGCTAGCTGATAGGTCCAGCCTAATTTTAGATAGCTTATACTATTCCAAGTGAATCTTTAAATTTTTCGAATCCGCCTGGTAGTTTCAGAGATTAGCGTGTTTAATCAAACAAACAAAAAACCTCTTCCGCTTTATTATATTAGTATAGATTGTCCAGGATATGTTAAATACCTATAAAAACTTCGGTTATAATATGAGTTTTAAAAATTAATTTTTTGAAGTCACACATTGATTATTTCTCAAAAAATCTGGGCGACTACAATTAGGAACAGGATGAACGGTTCCATCAACATGTCAAAGACATGGCTCCGCTCGCATGGAGTCGCTCCTCAGATCGCCGCCAGTCGAGCGCTCGCGCTATAATGCTTATTGTTGGTGATCTTTAGAAAATAGACATACATATGCTACTGTTAACTCTGTTATAGGTCTTTTTAAGAACTACAATTATGCCTGTAATAACCGTATAACCTGGCCAGATAACACAGCTAAGAATTAAAATAAAAAAAACATGTAGGTAAATATAATAAATGGTTTTCGCGTGAAGAGTTTTATGATATGGATAGAGGAAGAATAAATTTCATGACTGAAACTAGTAAACTGTTTGCCCATGATACAATTTAATCTTAGTTTTATTTATTGAATGATGACGTCACGTCGCGTATTGCGGTATGTTTTAGATTAAAAATAATTTTTATATTACTTTTAAAGGGGTAACAATAATAATTGTGCGGAACACTAATTTTTTTTTTCTAAAATAAGATTAGTTAAATTACTCCTTATAACATCAGCTACTGCCAGTGAAAGTCCCATTAAAATCGGTTCAACTATTTCGGAGATTAGCCAGACCAAAAACACGACAGACAGATTTTAAAAATTGTTTTTTAGGGTTCCATTCCTCAAAAGGAACCCCTTCGTTGCCCGGCTGTCTGTCTGTCAAGACCCTTTTCCTTGAGAGTGCGTTGAGCTATCAAGTTGAAATTAATGTCAAAAACTAGGGTCTGCAATCCCTTGAAGCAGTAAAAATTTCAAACTTCTAAGTCAACGCAATCAAAAGATACGGCTGTTCATGTCGCACTTTTTAACAAGCTCTGTTAGCTCCGTAGAGAGTAAACACTATGTCTAATAAACATAAATACAAGATTCTATAAATACAAATAAAGTCTTCAGACTTATATTATTTTGTGCAATCAATGTAAAACAATGAAATATGATTTACTACAAATTTATAATAAACCAAAATATTAAATTAACGAGTATTGGATCAATTACAATAAGGGCCAGCTCATAAAACTGTTTATAAAGAAATTACGTAATAATTAGATATTAGTCATACAAAATTAAAAACATCATAAAAACATTTTACGATTATAATTTATTAAGTAATTAACACATTCGCCTCCCAAAAATCGAACATAGATCGCCTTATTACCGTGTGGTGCGTTTGCCACGCGGCCACGCCTACGGCCTAGTTCGAGCGGACGCGCAGAACGTAGATATGGCGATACGCATACGCTAATTATATCGCAAGTCCCGTCCTGTTTCCTTCCTCCGTGCCGAGTGCTGTGCAGTGTGTCGCGTTGTGGCTGTGTCGTGAACTTGTTTAATAAGTCTACTCAATTCTTAGCATGCGATACTGTGTACATCAGCGTCGCGTCCTAATTATTTAGTACTTGTTTACTTCGTTTTAATTCTATAAATTATAGAGCGGCAGCGTCACAACTCCGGCTGTCGACCCCCGCTCCTGTCAGTCTGTCCTGTGACACAGTGAACATGTCATGTCACTCGCACCACAGAGTACATTTGTATATAGGAGAACTCGCACGCGCAACGCCCCGCCGCGCCGCGCCGCGCTGCGTCGGCCGCAGTCCTCCGACAGTTCCGCAACGAGAAGCGCTCTTAGAATATTATAATGTGTAATATCTAACTACAGTAGCAACATTCGGCGCAGCGTTTAAACTGAACAAACTTAACAGTGTAACAACTAATAAAGACGTTCGGCACCTGTTCTATACGGCCGGTAATTCCAGTGTTATTTTTGTACCTGACGATATTGGTAAGTTGCAATTCTTAATATACGATCTACGTGTATATGGACGACAACTTCTTTTATAACACTATACAATAGTTTACGGAGCGACCGCGGCCGCATCTGGTATCTTGTTTATAACTATTGCCATATGCCATAAATATTGTTGCAACTTATAAACTATTTTTTTTTTTTTGGAATTCAAATCTGAAACACGATATTATTTTAGCAACTTCGATCGATTCCCCGCCATTTAACATATTATTTTTACCAAGTTTATTATTAAACAACAATAACAATATGCAGTGAGGTGTTAAAGAGAACAGAATTGCAGTGATTGCCTTGCATAAAGTGGGTATGGAACAGTGATTTCACATACGATTTTAGTTTTACAATAATTCATTTAGATATTATCCCTAAATAACCGATATTCATTGATTTAGGGCGCAAAGTCAAAAAAGAAAAATGTTCACTTTTCGTAGATAGTTAAAATAACACAAATTATATAAAACTATCATAGCTCTGCATTATGTACTCTCACACTTTTTGCTGCACTTATTATAAGCACTGTGTCGTCCCAAAATTGAATAATCGCATCGTTTAAAATCAAGGACGACATTTTTTTTAAACGCACTACTACTATCATAGATTCCGAATGCGCAGACACTGCATCATACTACATTATGAACGTATAACTAAAGTAACTAAAACAAAAAAACTTCATGCTTTTGTATGAAGTAATTCATGCTACACCGGGCCGAATCCTTGCCACTGCAGCACCGTACTAAAGTGCTCGATGTCATTCACATACTACAATGACATAAGTACATGTGTCCTCTGGATTTCGCAGCGTGAACTGCCAGTCGAGCATTGTGACACCGCACACCAGTGTGGGCGCTTAGTTGCGTCAGCAGCATGTACCCGCGGCGTGCCTGCTGGTCGCGGCGGCGCGGCTTCTGTGTCGCACTCGCCATGCTCGCAGCCAGCTTGCAGCTGGTGAGGCTGCCCGCCTCCGCCCGCCTCGAGGCGCACGTAGCCGCGTCTCCCACTCGTCTTGCGCACCTCCTCGGTGACTTCTCACACCGGCACGCCAGGTAACTTAGTCTCAATCTCATAGTTTGTAGTAATAGTAGTGTAGTAATTACGACCCCGTCTGATCCCGTTCGCACTTCAGCAGCGGCACCTGGGCACTCGAGGAGGAGGCGGGCAACTACACGTCGTGGCGCTACTCGGTCGCGTACTCGTGCGGGCCGCGCTGTTCCGGCCGCGCAGAGGTGGAGGCACACGAGGAGCCGCGCGCTGCGGCCCCCGAGCACGGACTGAACGCGCACCGCCACACCGTACGCGTGCGAGACGTGCGCTGTGTGCGTCTGCCCTTGCTGCCGTGGCCGCAGCTCTGCGGTAAGTACGCTCTATCAACTGAATCGATCTGTCTACTGTATGAGAGCTGATAACTGAGTACAACGCACTCACATCCTCAGAAGAGTCGGAGAGTGAAGTGCTCGTGAGCGCGGAAGCCGCGGGCTCGCTGGTGGCTGAGCGCGCGTCGGCCTGGTGCAGCTTGTGGCGTGCGGTGCTCGGCGCCTGCGAGACAGATCTGCACGTCCAGCTCGACGAGCGCATGCGTCGGCTCCGCGCCGCCGCCGCCGCCGCCGTGGCGCCGCACACATAGCCTCTTGTATTTACGTTATCTGACTGTGCTATTGTAATAAACTATCATCAAACTCTTAGTTATTATTTATTTGCAATTTTAAAACAATTGAGATAGGTACAAGACAGACGATATTAATTAATACTACTAATACTATTAACCCAGTAAACACATTATCTGAATAGGGTTGCCAACTTTTTGAAGTACTTTTTTTTTTTTTATTAACCCGTTGTGATTTGGAATTCGATGAAACGAAAATGCGACAGTAAAAAGATAGAACCATATACGTCTATAGGAATTAAAGTTTTTTTTTTTTTTTTTTTTTTTTTTGTCTTTTCGCAGTTGTGTTCTTGGACATTGTCCGATAATTATTTACATTGTATTTCCTAATTATTACATTTTGTTATACTAGTTATTACATTGTTATTTTATTTTAATATTACTATTATTATACATTACAATTTCATTATTAAATTTATTATTATTTTCTATTAATTATTATTATCACAATATTATTCCTTTTTGCTACATTAATAATTTACATTTTTGTCATTTAACATTTCCAATTCTTACTTCTTCTTGACCTTTGTGCTAGATTTATTTATTTACTCTCTACGACTCTCGCTATACTATCCAGGTAGTCTAAGAATTGGTTTAGGTTACGTTTGGGTTGGGGTGCGGTGTCAGGAACCTCCTCGTGGTGCACCCCGGGCAACGTCGACCAATTTGGTCGGCGGCCGATACCTGACGCGCTCCTCCAGGTATCCCTCTGCTTCTCAGAGGGGACTGTGGAGGAGCGCCGGCTGGAGAGCCGTTAAAAACTCCTGGGTGTGGCATGTGCGCGGCGCACCCACTACCGGGCTGGGGCCGATGAGCCTATGATTTTGCGCTATGATAAAAACACGACGACTCTGGCTTCTTCTGAACGAACTTCGAATAACGCTACAACGACGACTTCAGCATCCATACGGACTAATGCTTTGCCCATAGTTAGAATTGAAAGGGTCCCATCTCTGGACCGCTTTTCAGTTAACCATTGGGCTGACGGGACTGTTAGCTCAGTGCCAGTTTCTGTGGCCCTCAAGCGGTCGCATGCTTTGGACGATAAGGGTGTCGATGGGGTGGAAGCCACTCCTACTAAGGTCACCACAGCCAGGAGGAGGAGCATAGCCCGTGACCTGGGTTCTACTGGGTTAACGCGTGCGGCAGCTGTCGGTGAAGCAGGCGGGTCTAAGGACCGTCCTGTTGTTGAGCCGACCTGCACTGAGGAGGTGCCACTTGTTGCGGATCCCGGAGTACTCGAGGGTATCGAGCTTCTAGACCCAGCGAGTCTGAGAGCCCTGGCTAAAGAGAAGACGGACGAGATCCTTGAGGTTGCCAAGAAATCCGGCAATCTCAAGGGCACGTTTATTAAAACGTTGAAGGAGGCGGCTTGGACACTCCAGGAAGTTTCAGCCATCGCTCTCACGCGTACGGTGGCCAGTGAGACCTTCATCCTCCGGCGCAAGAGCTCGCCTCGTTGCGTAGTCGAGGGGAGGGTCTACCTGCGCTACCGTTGCCGCAAGAGCTGCCGGATTGTCCAAGCCAGGGGCCGAATTCCCTGCCGCAGGCGTTGATGTACGCGTTGGGGGTCCACATGGAGAGTATGGAGCGGTCTCTCCGGGTCTCATTGGGGGAGGTTATCACCGCCCGCATTGAGGCCTTGGATGACCGTCTCCTTCCCTCCTTAGTGGTTCGCCCCCCACTGGCTGCAGACAGGAAGAGTTATTCCGGTGCTGCTGCCGCCAGGCCTGCAGGCCCAAAGGCTTCAGCCTTAAAGCCCGCAGTGTCCAAGGCGGCGGCACCAGCCCCTGCACCTCGTGCGGTGGGTGCGACGATGGTCAACCGTCCCAAGGTGACCATGGAGATGGAGTGCGATGCGCTCGAGGCTGATGTTCCTACGTCAGCCTCAGTGGAGGCGAACACCGATGGATGGACCACTGTGTCCCGTCGCCGTCAGAAGAAGAAGAAGAAACTCTCAATGGTACCGAGGGCTCAGTGGCTCCCGCTCCTGTTGGGAGAGCGCCTGGGCGTAAGCCCAAGGCGAAGCTCCCCCGACACCGCGCTCAGCTGCCGTGCTTATTATACTGCAGCCAGAGGCCTTGGCGGGGGGACTGAGCTATAGTGCGGCTCTACAAAAGGCGCGGGACCATATCGCGTTAGGTTACGTTTGGGTTAGGTTACGTTTGGGTTAGGTTACGTTTGGGTTAGGTTACGTTTGGGTTAGGTTACGTTTGGGTTAGGTTACGTTTGGGTTAGGTTACGTTTGGGTTAGGTTACGTTTGGGTTAGGTTACGTTTGGGTTAGGTTACGTTTGGGTTAGGTTACGTTTGGGTTAGGTTACGTTTGGGTTAGGTTACGTTTGGGTTAGGTTACGTTTGGGTTAGGTTACGTTTGGGTTAGGTTACGTTTGGGTTAGGTTACGTTTGGGTTAGGTTACGTTTGGGTTAGGTTACGTTTGGGTTAGGTTACGTTTGGGTTAGGTTACGTTTGGGTTAGGTTACGTTTGGGTTAGGTTACGTTTGGGTTAGGTTACGTTTGGGTTAGGTTACGTTTGGGTTAGGTTACGTTTGGGTTAGGTTACGTTTGGGTTAGGTTACGTTTGGGTTAGGTTACGTTTGGGTTAGGTTACGTTTGGGTTAGGTTACGTTTGGGTTAGGTTACGTTTGGGTTAGGTTACGTTTGGGTTAGGTTACGTTTGGGTTAGGTTACGTTTGGGTTAGGTTACGTTTGGGTTAGGTTACGTTTGGGTTAGGTTACGTTTGGGTTAGGTTACGTTTGGGTTAGGTTACGTTTGGGTTAGGTTACGTTTGGGTTAGGTTACGTTTGGGTTAGGTTACGTTTGGGTTAGGTTACGTTTGGGTTAGGTTACGTTTGGGTTAGGTTACGTTTGGGTTAGGTTACGTTTGGGTTAGGTTACGTTTGGGTTAGGTTACGTTTGGGTTAGGTTACGTTTGGGTTAGGTTACGTTTGGGTTAGGTTACGTTTGGGTTAGGTTACGTTTGGGTTAGGTTACGTTTGGGTTAGGTTAGGTTAGGTTAGGTTAGGTTAGGTTAGGTTAGGTTAGGTTAGGTTAGTGACTCGCGATAATTGTCGCGTTTCGGGATTAGTTATATTTCTGGAAGGGATTCCATACCTTAGTATGACGAATTGCCCTTGTTTTATACTTACCTGGCGTAGGGGTAACCGTGATCAAGTAGGCGGTTCCCCCAGAGCGAGGCCTATCCATTGCACTGCGGATGGGTTGACCTTTGCGATTATCCCTAATGCGGATAACTCGGGCGCGTAATTTTTGGTAGTGGGGACTGCGTACGCGCTGTCCCCTTCTTAAGTGACTCGCGATAACTATCGCGTTTCGGGATTAGCTATATTTCTGGAAGGGATATCATAATCTATTATGACGTTACCCTTATTTTAGGATTGTACTGTGCTTCATACGTGAAAAGTATGAGCATATTTTTGAAATAGCATTGGTGAAAACTGAAATGCTTTAGTGACTCGCGATAATTGTCGCGTTTCGGGATTAGTTATATTTCTGGAAGGGATACCATACTATGTATGATGAATTGCCCTTTTTTAGTCGTCGGATTGGCTAGGTTTTTAAAAATTAGTGATTTTTAAATTTTTTGAGAATGAAACTTGTTTCATTTACGAGTTTCATAAAAACTTGAGAGCTAGTTCCCGTAATTCTGGTTATAGCTGTTACCATTATTTTTGAGAAGGATCCGTCGATTATGCATTGATATGGATTCTCACTTAAAAAAAATTTAGGATTGTACTGTGCTTCATACGTGAATAGTATGAGCATATTTTTGAAATAGCATTAGTGAAAACTAAAATGCTTTTAAGTGACTCGCGATAACTATCGCGTTTCGGGATTAGCTATATTTCTGGAAGGGATATCATATTCTATTATGACGTTACCCTTATTTTAAACTAATTGAGGGTGGTAATTAGCTATGGGATTTTTGAAGATTGATATGTGCTTCACTGTACATGTCGTCATTTATAGTGACTCGCGATAACTATCGCGTTTCGGGATTAGCTATATTTCTGGAAGGGATATCATATTCTATTATGACGTTAGACTCGCGATAACTATCGCGTTTCGGGATTAGCTATATTTCTGGAAGGGATATCATAATCTATTATGACGTTACCCTTTTTTAGTGACTCGCGATAACTATCGCGTTTCGGGATTAGCTATATTTCTGGAAGGGATATCATAATCTATTATGACGTTACCCTTAATTTTGTGTCGTTTGGTATCATATCAAGTCGTAAGCTCTCTGAGCCGCCCGATATCGCTCAGCGTTGTAAACAATATACTTTTTTGATAGGGTTTATAGAATACTAGAGGTCTCTGTACCTTGAGGCATTTTAAACCCTTACTTAAGTGACTCGCGATAATTGTCGCGTTTCGGGATTAGTTATATTTCTGGAAGGGATACCATACTATGTATGATGAATTGCCCTTGTTAACCTTAATGTTGAAAATCATAGTTTTTGGAAGAGTCGTCCTACATAAATATATGTAGATGCGCACTCTCTAATATAAGTGACTCGCGATAATTGTCGCGTTTCGGGATTAGTTATATTTCTGGAAGGGATACCATACTATGTATGATGAATTGCCCTTGTAACTAATTGAGGGTGGTAATTAGCTATGGGATTTTTGAAGATTGATATGTGCTTCACTGTACATGTCGTAAGTGCCCCGCAAACCCGCTGTAACTATTAAGTTTCAGAGATTAGCTATTTTCTGGAAGGGATATCGTACTTTATGTACGATTTACCCTCTTAAGTGACTCGCGATAATTGTCGCGTTTCGGGATTAGTTATATTTCTGGAAGGGATTCCATACCTTAGTATGACGAATTGCCCTTGTCTTTAGTGACTCGCGATAATTGTCGCGTTTCGGGATTAGTTATATTTCTGGAAGGGATACCATACTATGTATGATGAATTGCCCTTGATAGGTCAATGGTGACCTACTTACCATCAGGAATTTTTTTGAAGAACCTAGCATTATGAGTGCATTAGGTCTTTATACATTTGGAGTCGTCGGATTGGCTAGGTTTTTAAAAACTAGTGATTTTTAAATTTTTTGAGAATGAAACTTGTTTCATTTACGAGTTTCATAATTTAAGATATTGGGAAATCCTTCAAACGAAGCAAGAAGAGAATTTTTGTTAGAGTCTGTGATGTTAAGCGTCATGTAGCTCTTAATAGTGACTCGCGATAATTGTCGCGTTTCGGGATTAGTTATATTTCTGGAAGGGATACCATACTATGTATGATGAATTGCCCTTGTTAAACTAATTGAGGGTGGTAATTAGCTATGGGATTTTTGAAGATTGATATGTGCTTCACTGTACATGTCGTCAATTTGATATTGGGAAATCCTTCAAACGAAGCAAGAAGAGAATTTTTGTTAGAGTCTGTGATGTTAAGCGTCATGTAGCTCTTTTTAGTGACTCGCGATAATTGTCGCGTTTCGGGATTGGTTATGTTTCTGGAAGGGATTCCATACCTTAGTATGACGAATTGCCCTTATTAGTGACTCGCGATAATTGTCGCGTTTCGGGATTAGTTATATTTCTGGAAGGGATTCCATACCTTAGTATGACGAATTGCCCTTCATATAGTGACTCGCGATAACTATCGCGTTTCGGGATTAGCTATATTTCTGGAAGGGATATCATAATCTATTATGACGTTACCCTTATACTGTGCCCCGCAAACCCGCTGTAACTATTAAGTTTCAGAGATTAGCTATTTTCTGGAAGGGATATCGTACTTTATGTACGATTTACCCTCTATAAATTTAAACTAATTGAGGGTGGTAATTAGCTATGGGATTTTTGAAGATTGATATGTGCTTCACTGTACATGTCGTCATTGTTAAGTGACTCGCGATAACTATCGCGTTTCGGGATTAGCTATATTTCTGGAAGGGATATCATAATCTATTATGACGTTACCCTTTATTTGCGGCTCCGCTCCGTTTAGGAAACAGACAGACAAAACAGAGAGACACTAGTTATTTAACTTAACGTTAAACTAGCTTGTGCCCGATTTTTGGAGAAAGGACCATTGATTTGGTTCCTTTTATTTTAATAGGTTATTCGTAACCTACTTACCATCAGGAGTTTTTTGAAGAACCTGGCATGACAAATGCGTAAGGTCTTTTTTAGACTCGCGATAATTGTCGCGTTTCGGGATTAGTTATATTTCTGGAAGGGATACCATACTATGTATGATGAATTGCCCTTGTTTAGTGACTCGCGATAATTGTCGCGTTTCGGGATTAGTTATATTTCTGGAAGGGATACCATACTATGTATGATGAATTGCCCTTGTAAAGTGACTCGCGATAATTGTCGCGTTTCGGGATTAGTTATATTTCTGGAAGGGATACCATACTATGTATGATGAATTGCCCTTGATTAGACTCGCGATAACTATCGCGTTTCGGGATTAGCTATATTTCTGGAAGGGATATCATAATCTATTATGACGTTACCCTTATATTAGTGACTCGCGATAATTGTCGCGTTTCGGGATTAGTTATATTTCTGGAAGGGATACCATACTATGTATGATGAATTGCCCTTGTTTAATAGTAATATTTCTTTTAAGGTTTTGATGCTTTCGCTGCGGTTCTTTGTTGTTGAGGTTACTTGTTATTGTTGTTGTTATTGTTATTATTGTTATTTCGTTGTTATCGTTTTTGACTTTAAGACTCGGCTTTTCCCTTGGATTTCGTTGGATTTTGCATTTCGGACTTTGGCTTTCTCACTGATTACTGATTTCATTTGGTTGGTTTCGTCGACTGGGGTTTTCCTCGGTGGAGGGGTGGAACCTAGTTCCCCCCATACTACTCCGGGCCCAAACTGGCCAATTTGCAGCCCAGAGATGGGCAGGTGGTGACGGTGCCTAGCATGTCGTCGGACACGCGTTCGGGGCCGGCTGGAGCCGATGCCAAAAGGACTTTTGGCTCGCGCTCCGAGCCGTTAGAGGTGGACTGGGACGCCGCGAAAGTACCCAGAACCAATATGGCCAAGAGGGGCTCAGCTAGAGGTTTAGGGCGGTCTAGGAGCTCGGGGCGGCTGGCCGAGGGAAGTGGAGGATCGGCTCAGCCGTTCTCAAGAGTTACGAGCACTGAGGTGCTCTGTGTTGATGATGACGAGGTGGTCTTCCAAGACCAAGCGGGAGACAGAGGACGTGTGGAGGTGGAGCGCCTGGACGCAGAGGCGCTCAGGGCTCTCACAGAAGGGGGTGTGAGAGACATTCTGGAGGTGTGCCGCGCCTCGGGGAATTTGAAAGGGACTTGTATAAAGACCCTTAAGTCCGCAGCAAATTCCCTGAGGGAGGTCGTGGAGACACTCCTGGAGCGCACAGTCAACGACGAGACTGCCCGCCTCGCCCGGGAGACGAGGGTCCTCCGCCGACAGGTGGAGGACCTCAAGAGTGAGGTCTTAGCGTGGCGGCGGGAGGCGAACTCGAGGAAGGTGATGCCTCCTCCCCCAGCGCCAGTGCGTGTAGAGGCTCCAGCCCAGTCACCGCCCCAGGAGTGGGAGAAGGTGTTGGCGGAGGGATTTGCAAGGATGGAGCGGTCCATCAAGGTGCTAGACGCACGATTTGATAGCCTTGAGATTGATGGACGGCTCCTTCCTGCGAAGGTTCTCCGTCCTCCGCTGGCGGCCGACAAGAGGCCTGCAGCTGCTAGGTCTGCACCTGCGCCTACCCCGGCCAGACCTTCTAGCACTGCCGGTGGAGCCACAAGAAACCGGTCCGCTTCACGGGCCAGGGCGGAAGCGCCCACTCCCTCCCCGCAGCAGCCGCTCGGTATGGAGTGGGCCGCACTCCCGGCCACGGCTCCCGCCCGTGTCACGGCTGAGGCGGCGGCTCATGACGATGAGACTTGGACGACAGTAGTCCGTCGGCAAAAGAAAACCAAGGCCCCAGCTGCGCCAGCAACCTCTGCGCCAGCTCCTGCGCCGAAAAATAAGAGGGCCCAGCCGAAGTTGCCCACTGTGCCGCGTGCGGCTGCAGTGCTTATTACGCTGCAGCCCGAGGCAGCGGCAAAGGGGGTGACGTACTCGGCGGCTTTGCTGAAGGCGCGGGAGACGGTTGGGTTGGCGGGCCTGGGGATAGATGATATAAAGCTCCGCACGACTGCCACCGGAGCCAGGATCGTTGAACTCCCTGGCTCCCAGGGTGAGCAGAAAGCGGCCGGCCTGGCGGAACAGCTGAAGGTGGCGCTCGCCGAAGTGGCAGTGATCTCCAGGCCGGTCAAGCGTGCGGAGGTCAGGGTCATCGGACTGGATGAGTCGGTGACCCAGTCCGAGCTCGCCGTAGCGATTTCCGGCAAGACCGGATGCGGGCCGGACATGATCAGGGTCGGCCCCATCCGGCAGGACTGGGGAGGGGGAGTGGCATTTGTGTCACTCCCCGTGGCAGAGGCCAAGAAACTGGCTGAGGCAGGGCGTATCTTGGTCGGCTGGAGCGTGGCCCGGATCCGTCCATTGGAGGAAAAGCCCATGCGCTGCTTTAAGTGCATGGGCTTGGGCCACACTCGCCAATTGTGCGAGTCTTCGGCTGACCGGAGCGCCCTGTGCTACAGGTGCGGGGGTCCCGGCCATACGGCGGCGAACTGTGCAGCGGTGAAGCTGCACTGCGCCGTATGCGCCGACGCGGGGATCCCCGCGGAACATTACATGGGGGGGGGCAGCTGCAGGCCCCCATCCATAAAGAGGAGGCCTTTTGGTAGTCGGGTGGGGGCGCGTAGGCCGGAGGCAGGTGGTATGGATCAACAGTAATGCAGCACATCCGTACCAACTGCCTCCAGGCAAATCTTAACCACTCCGTCACTGCACAGGACTTGTTTGTTCAGTCAGTGGCGGAGTGGGATATTGGAGTAGCGGTCGCTGCGGAGCCCTACTATGTCCCTGCCCAACCTTACTGGGCAGGGGACTTGAGTGGTTCCGTGGCGATCCACTGTACGGGCCCCCCTCTCTCCATCAAGGAGAGAGGAGCGGGATTCGTGGCGGCCGCCTGGGGAGGGTACGCCATTGTTGGCGTATACTTCTCCCCAAACCGGGCCCTGGCGGAGTTCGAGGCTTTTCTCGACTCCCTGGGGCAGGCGGTCAGGCGGCTGTCGCCGCTCCCCATTGTCCTGCTTGGCGACCTTAACGCCAAGTCTCGGGCATGGGGGGCGGCGGCCACGGACCCGCGGGGGGCCGTGGTTGAGGAGTGGACAGTCGAGGTTGGGCTGTCCCTCCTCAACAGAGGATCTGTGCACACGTGCGTGCGACAGAACGGAGGGTCCGTGGTGGACGTCTCGTTCGCCACGCCGTCTGTCGCACTCCGTGTGCACAACTGGAGAGTGCTGGAGGAAGTGGAGACCTTCTCGGATCACCGATATATTCGGTTTGAGGTCTCCACTTCCCCAGAGGAGCTGGCGCGCCGCCCCCGTCGGGGGGCTGCGTTCCCCCGATGGGTGATTAGCCGCCTCGACATGGAGCTGGCGGAGGAGGCGGCTATCGTCCAAAGCTGGCGGGCGCCAGCTCAAGAACTGGAGGACGTCGACGCGTCTGCAGCCCGTTTCCGTGGGGCCCTCACGGCGGTCTGCGACGCGTCGATGCCGCGGAGCAACAACCGCCCGTATAAAAAGCGGGCGGTGCATTGGTGGTCCCCGGAGATTGCTGGTCTCCGGGCGGCCTGCTCCGCGGCGCGGCGGCAGCTACAACGCTGCCGCCGGCGGCGAACACAGCAACCAGGAGAGGAGGCCCGGCTGCATGGTACGTACAGGGACTGCAAAAAGTCCCTGCAAGTTGCCATCAGCCGGGCTAAGGATGAGGGATGGGAGGAGCTCGTAGGGTCTCTGGATAGGGATCCGTGGGGGCGCCCATACCGGCTAGTAAGGAAGAAGTTCCGGGGGCAGGCGCCCCCACTAACGGAATCCCTGGATCCAGAGTTCCTGGGGAGGGTCGTGGAAACTTTGCTCCCCGACCCTCCGGAGCTCCTCCCACCTCCCATGTCATATGGGGGTCCTGTTGCGGAGGAGCTGGTTCCGCCCCATCCCGTTACAGATGACGAGATGGGGTGGGTGATTAGGCGCCTCCGCAACAGGCGGAAGGCACCAGGCCCGGACGGAGTTCCGGGCCGAGTACTGGGAGTGGCGCTGGGCCATCTTGGGGGAGAGCTTCGGGAGCTGCTCGACCGTTGTCTGTCGAGTGGACGGTTCCCGAAGCTCTGGAAGATGGGGCGGCTCTGCCTTCTTGCGAAGGAGGGCCGCCCTCCGGACTGCCCGTCCTCGTACCGGCCCCTGGTGTTGCTGGACGACACGGGAAAGATGCTGGAGAGGATAATGGTTTCCCGTGTCGTCCGGCACTTGGAGGAAACCGGGCCGGAGATGTCGGCGTGGCAGTTCGGCTTCCGGAGGGGGCGTTCAACAATGGACGCCCTCTCCACCCTGAAGGCTTGGTCTGCGGAGGCGACCGAGGAGGGAGGTAGGTTGTTGGCGGTGTCGCTCGACATCGCCAACGCCTTCAACAGCCTGCCGCACAGTGTGATACGAGAGGCGCTCCAGTACTTTGGAGTGCCCTCGTACCTGCGGCGGCTGTTGGAGGACTACCTCCAGGACAGGGAGGTCGCCTTCGTGGACGGCCGGGGGGCCATGGTCCGGCGCCAAGTTGGGTGTGGTGTTCCACAGGGGTCGGTGTTGGGACCACTCCTGTGGAACATGGGCTACGACTGGGTGCTCCGCGCAGCGCTCCCCGAGGGGGTGCGTGTCATCTGTTACGCGGATGACACCCTAGTCGTAGCCCGGGGGGGAGGGTTTGAAGAGGTGAGGCGCCTGGCCACTGAGGGTACAACCCTAGTGGTCAGGCGCATTGAGTCGTTGGGCCTCAAGGTGGCGGTCGAAAAAACCGAGGCCCTGTTATTTCACGGGCCTCGGTGCGGACCGCCCCCTGGGGCCCATATAATGGTGCAGGGGCACAGGGTCCAGGTTGGGGTCCAGATGAAATATCTGGGCCTCATCCTGGACGGAAGGTGGCGGTTCGAGTCCCACTTCAAGGGACTCGGACCGCGCATCGTAGGAGCGGCGGCGGCTCTCGGTCGGCTCCTCCCGAATACGGGGGGACCGGGCGCGAGCTGCCGCAAATTGTATGCGGGAGTCGTGCGCAGCATGGCCGTCTACGGGGCACCGATCTGGGTGGACGCCCTCAGCGCCAGCAATGTACGCACGCTGCGCGCAGCGCAGCGTGTCGTGGCGCTGAGGGTGATCCGCGGATACCGGTCGGTGTCCGCGGGGGCGGCCTTTGTGCTCGCCGGCTCCCCGCCGTGGGAGCTGGAGGCGGAGGTGCTCGCCGCCGTGTATAGGTTCACGGCGGCGAGGAAAGAGTTGGGGGAGCCGCCTCCGGCTCCCAGAGAAATTGAGGGCCTGCGAAGGCAGGCCCGTGATAGGGTCTTTGTGAGGTGGGAGGAGGACCTGGCGGATGCGCGCTATGGGCGTTATACCATAGACGCCGTCCGCCCGGTCCTCCGGGCATGGTGCACCAGGGAGCAGGGCTCCCTAACATACAGGCTTGTGCAGGTGCTGTCCGGGCATGGTTGCTTCGGATGGTACCTGCACAAAATAGCCAGGAGGGAGCCCACCACTGCGTGCCACGAGTGCGGCGCTGCAGAAGATACGGCGCAGCACACTCTTTCCGAGTGTGCTGCGTGGGTGGAGCAGCGCCGCGCTCTGGCCGCGGTGGTAGGAGGGGACCTCTCGCTGCCGAGCGTGGTAAATCACATGCTCGACGGCGAGGGGTCGTGGTCGGCGGTGGTCTCCTTCTGCGAGGAGGTCATCTCGCAGAAGGAGACGGCGGAGAGAGCTCGCGAGGTAGATCCTCTGAGCGGCTCTCTCCGCCAAAGAAGAACGGGCGGCCGGAGGAGGCGCTTTGCGCGCCTCCTGCCGCCACCATAGCCGGACCAGGGGGGACGGGTCGGGGGGCCCGTCTTCCCATTGCACAGGTCCGGCGGATGGGGGGAGACAGCTAGGGTGTACCGAGCTGTCTCCCATTAATGCCGGGGGCTCAGCAAGTTGCTGGGCCTGCCGCTGGGGCGACGCGGCAAACAGAATGCCAAGTGCGAAGCCCGCGTCGCCCCGTTAAGGCGGCGGATGGTACACCGTGGAGGTTTAGTGAGTAGGAGTCTCACATAACCACTCGTCCCCCCGGGCGGGTGTGTACCCATGAAGGGTTCCTCCACGTTAAAAAAAAAAAAAAAAAAAAAAAAAAAAAAAAAAAAAAAAAAAAAAAAAAAAAAAAAAAAAAAAAAAAAAGGTTAGGTTAGGTTAGGTTAGGTTAGGTTAGGTTAGGTTAGGTTAGGTTAGGTTAGGTTCCCCCCCGATGGGTTCCCGCCTTGTCGTGGCGGGGGGGCTTAGTAACCGTGGCCTAGTCACCCACGGTGAAGCGAAGAGGAACCCCAGGAGAGGCCGCTCGTCATGGTTGAGACAGACAACCTACGACGAGCGGCCACAAGGCGAGCTGCTTCGGCGGCAGTAGGTTGCGGTGGTGTATGGGCGCCACCGCAACTGAGGCGAGCCGCGGTGTCGTATGGGAGGCACCGCGGCTGAAGGCGAGAGGGGCCGCGGCGGGAGAGGTGTGTCGGTGTCACGTTGCCGCTCACCCTACCTTCCGCGGCCTCAACGGGGCCGCCACCGTTTGATGGCGGACGCGGTGGGGTCGCAGGGGAAGAGGAGTGTCGGTGTTTCGTTGCCGCTCTCCCTATCCCCTGCGACCGTGAGGAAGAAAACCTCGTTAAAAAATTACCAAGGAAGAAAACCTTGTTAAAAATCACCGAGGAAGACAACCTCGTTAAAAAATCACCGGGCGGTGTTCTGGTCCGTTTGGACCGGAACCAGGAGGAAGAAAACCTCGGTAAAAAATTACAGGGGTTCGTGGTGGACGGGGAGGCCCGAACCCGGAGGAAGAAAACCTCCTTAAAAAATCACCGAGGAATAAAAACCTCGTTAAAAAATTGAACGGAGGCTGGGGGCTGCGGTCGGTGATGGGCGCCCCCAGTGGGGAGAGCCTCTCCTAGGGGGGGCAGCGCTTGTCGGGGTGCACAGAAGTAATGCCCTCGGGTCTTCCTGTGCCCCCGACGCCAAGCGCAATGGAGAGAATGTTTAGGTTTTTTAGTTGGTCCAGTCCAACATAACCCGTCCGCTGTCCTCCGCGGCGGGCGGGTACCCATGACGGGTTTTTCCTAAACTCAAAAAAAAAAAAAAAAAAAAAAAAAAAAAAAAAGGTTAGGTTAGGTTAGGTTAGGTTAGGTTAGGTTAGGTTAGGTTAGGTTAGGTTCCCCCCTGGAGGGTTCCCGCCTTGTCGTGGCGGGGGGGCTTAGTAACCGTGGCGTGATTTACCACGGTGAAGCCAAGAGGAACCCACAAGGCCGGAGGGCCTTAAACTCCTGGGTGCGGCGTGTGAGCAGCGCACCCAGTACCGGGCTGGGGCCGATGAGGACTCAGCTTGAGTCCCAAGGGCCCAGTTCCGGACAGCGGCTGGCGGGTCTGATTGTTTTCATATCAGACCCGGCAGGCGTACTGCGAACTGGAAGAGGAGTTAAGGACGATGGAGTGTGTAAAAATAAACAAACTACCCCAGGAGGGTACCAGCTCCACAGGAGTTGGAGAATCCCTCCCCGGGCCTAGCCCGGGCTGCCCCTCGTTTTCTGGGGAGGGCAAATTTTTACACGAGTTAGATTTTGCAACGATGACCCTGGCACGAAAATGGATTCCGAATGAACAAACACCGACAACTTTGGCGAACTTAAGGACTACCGATATGATAGCAACCATGGAGAAGGCAAAACCAAAAAATGAACTACCCCAGGAGGGTACCAGCTCCTCCGGAGCTGGAGAATCCCTCCCCGGGCCTAGCCCGGGCTGCCCCTTGTTTTCTGGGGGGGGCAACGTTTTGCAAGGAACAGAATTAACGACGACTTTGGCAATGAACAGGACTACTGATGCTATACCGATAGTGGCTTTGACGAGGAATCCGTCGCTCGACCGTCTCTCAGTCGAATATTTCTCAGACGCGAGTGACAGTAGTGTAGCGGCAATGGAGACGGTAGGTTCTGCTGAGGGTAGGTTAACCCCTACTCACAGCAGATTTTTCCGTAAAAGGAAACCAAACCTACCCATGGAAGATCAGGCAGAGTCGGGTTCAGGCGAGGAACCCGATGAAACACCTAGGCCTCGTGTGATGTCGCCGAAGAGAGGCAGGGGCCGTCCTCCGACCACAGGAGAGTATGTAGGTTTGGCGGCGGTTAAGGCGCAATACCTTAAACTCAAAGAGGACGAGCTTCGCCTTTCAGCTGAGGAGGAGGTGGCTGAGCTAGCCTCACGGGCGCGGCTTGACCGCGCAGCGAAGGAAAACTCTGCTCCTGTCCCTGAGGAGGAACTTGCCTGTGAACTCAATAAGAGGGTCATGGGCGACGTTGAGGTAATTATGAAGGTAGCCCAAAAATCACAAAATCTCAAAGGCACCTTCCAGAAGGCCCTCAAGGAGGCAGCGGCGTCCATCGCGGCCGCAGTAAAGGAGTTCAGCCGCCGGACCACCTCAGAAGAGTTAGAGAAGGTCCAGGCTGCGTACACGAGGCTGGAACAGAGCAACTCCAAGCAGGCTGAGGAGTTGGCGGAACTCCGCAAAGAACTCGCGTTGTTGAGGGCGGACATGGCAAGGGAGCGTCGTCCAGACCCCGGAGCCAAGGAGTCTATACCCGCCACGACCTTGGAGTCTGTCTCTCCGCCAATCCCCAAAAGGTTGGCCAGGCCGCGGGAAGAGTTCCCCCCACTGCCTACACCACGCCAAGTGGGACCTCATACTGATCCATCTGCAGTGGTGACAGTCGAGGAAATGGACCAGGCGATGCAGAGGATGTTGAACATCATGACTGCTCGTCTGGATTCTTTCCAGGACAGACTCCTACCAGAGAAACGACTGCGGCCACCATTGGCTGCAGACAGGAAGGCTGACCAAAGGGCGGTTAATGTTGTGGCTGCTCCGGAGGCACGGCCGCCTAAGCTACCTGCTCCACAGAAACCTGCGAAACAAAAGGGTAGCAAGGCAACTGTTGGAGCCAAATCAGCAGTCCCAACCCCTTCTTCGAGTAGGAAGCAACCACCAGCACCTAAACCCGCGGAAGGGGAATGGGTGCTGGTCGGGAAGAATGGCAGGCCTTTGAAGCAGGCCAAAAAGAAGACAAAGAAAAAGCCAACCTCCAAGAAGGAGAAGGCTCCGAAACTTCGCCCACCCAAAACTACCGCAGTTGCGGTTACAATTCAACCGGAGGCGCAAGAGAGAGGATTCTCCTACTTGGAGGTCTTGAAGAAGATCAAGACGGATGTCAAGATTGCCGACATAGGCATAACAGGCATCCGGTGGCGTAAGGCGGCGACTGGGGGCTATCTACTAACGATCCCTGGCGCCGCAAATAACGAAAAGGCGGATGTTTTGGCGGCAAAAATTCGAGAGGCTGTCCCCGTCGAAGGCGTTAAAGTTTCCAGGCCTATGAGATGCGCGGATGTTCGCATCTCGGGCCTGGACGAGTCGGTAACATCGGAGGAGATCATTGCTGCCATCTCCGCCACAACGGAATGTCCACCGGACCAAATAAAGACAAATGGCGTCCGCCCCGGCTTGAGAGGGCTGTGGACGTCTGTAGTGTCTTGTCCGGTGGAGACGGCCAAGAAGCTTGGAGATGGCCGTCGGCTCCTTATTGGATGGGTTTCGGCGCAGGTAAAAGTTCTGCCGACTCGGCCCCTGCGGTGCTTCAGGTGCCTCCAAGGCGGGCACCTGGGTGTCAAGTGCACCTGTAAGGTTGACTGCAGTCAATTGTGCTTCAGATGCAGTCAACCGGGGCACAAAGCCAGCGGGTGCGAAGCTAATCCGCATTGTGCGGTGTGCGCAGCCGAAGGCAAACCCGCTGGCCATCGAGTTGGTAGCAAGGCTTGTGGTAAGCCTGCGCCACACCCTAATAAGGGGGCAAAGAAGAGTAGGAGGAAGAGGGGTAAGAACGCCTCTCAGCCCCTTACATCGACGGCCGCCACTGAGGCGCCGACGACATCCCAGACGGTTGAAATGGAGTGCCAACAATAATAATGGCACTCCATTTCCTACAAGGCAATCTCAACCACTGCGCCAGGGCTCAAGATCTCATGTTCCAGAGTATGGCGCAGTGGTTGATCCACGTCGCCGTGATGGCCGAGCCGTACTATGTTCCACCTGCAGACAATTGGGTGGGTGATCTGGACGGCTCGGTCGCCTTAGTGTCCCAGGCTGCTGCTGGTGCTCCACCCTTCTCTAACATCATGAGGGGACGAGGGTACGCAGCAGCACATCTCGGTGACGTGGTGGTCGTGGGCGTATATATGCCCCCAAGCAGAACTCTCGCCGACTTTGAGAGATTCCTCGGGGAGATAGGTGGCGTCGTCTGTCGTAGCCATCCTCACCCCGTTCTAGTGCTCGGGGACTTCAACGCTAAATCTACGGCTTGGAGTTCCCCGTCCACGGACGCAAGGGGTGAGGCTCTGGAAGAGTGGGCTATCTCTACAGGCCTACTCGTCCTCAATCGGGGGTCTGTTAACACGTGCGTGCGACAGCAGGGTGGATCAATAGTGGACCTCACGTTCGCTAGCCCTGCTTTAGCTCGCCGTGTTCGGGGCTGGAGAGTCCTGGAGGGGGTGGAGACGTTGTCGGACCATAGATATATACGGTTCGATGTCTCCACCCAAACCTCGGACGGACCAGCCCGTAGGACCCCCGCAGAGGACGGTCCGCGTTGGGCGTTGAAGCGCCTCGACCGTGAGGTGCTTCTGGAAGCCGCCGTTTTGCAGGCCTGGGTGTCAGGCGAATCACCCGACAGGCCTGCTGACGTCGACGAAGAGGCGGAGCTACTTCGTGCGGATATGACGCGTGTCTGTGACGCGGCAATGCCCCGACTAAAGGGACAGATGCCCGCCAGGCGTCAGGTGTACTGGTGGACCGCCGAAATCGCGCAATTACGCGTAGCGTGTGTGGCGGTCCGACGCCAGTACACCAGAGAACGACGCAGGCGGGGTCGCGTCAGGCAGTCCGCGTCTGTCAGAGAGACGGAGCTCTACGAGGAGTACAGAGCGGCCAAACTGGCCCTCCGTAAGGCTATCGAGCATTCGAAAGCTGTAGCCAGGGAGGAGTTGCTCGAGACACTCAATCGGGATCCGTGGGGGCGCCCGTACCGTATGGTACGCGGTAAGTTACGTCAGTGGGCCCCCCCGGTAACCCAGAGTCTCGAGCCACAGCTCCTCCAAGAGGTAGTGGCCGCTCTGTTCCCCTCGAGACCAGAGCATACGCCTCCGCAGATGGCTCCGCCCATGGCTGCACCCAACGCGGACCACTACGACATTGACGACATGATCCCCGAGGTTACCCGGGAAGAGATGGGGGCGGCGGTGAGACGCATGCAAATGAAGAACACCGCCCCAGGACCTGACGGCATACCGGGCCGTGCATGGGTCCTGGCTTTAGAGGCCCTCGAGCCCCGGCTGCGAAGGATCTTCACTGCATGTCTTCAGCAGGGCCGGTTTCCACGTGTATGGAAAACCGGCAAGCTAGTCCTGCTGAAGAAGGAGGGGCGCCCGGCGGACTCACCGTCCGCATACCGGCCCATAGTGTTGTTGGACGAGGTGGCGAAGCTCTGCGAGCGTGTAATCGCAAACCGCCTCGTCCGGCACTTAACACAAGTAGGGCCGGATCTGGCGGAAAATCAGTTCGGTTTCCGTCAGGGGCGCTCCACTATTGACGCTATAATGCAGGTGAAGATCCAGGCGGAGGAAGCAGTGGCTCGGGGCGAGGTGGTTCTGGCGGTGTCTCTTGACATCGCCAACGCTTTTAACACCATGCCCTGGGCCACAATTAGAGAGGCACTCCGGTTCCATGGAGTGCCGTCCTACCTCCGCCGCATAGTCGGGGCGTACCTCAGCGAGAGGTACGTAACCTTCCCGGGTCGGCGAACCATGAGTCGGCGAGAGGTCGTATCCGGTGTTCCCCAGGGGTCAGTGCTTGGCCCCCTACTCTGGAACATCGGATACGATTGGGTGTTGCGCGGTGCGCTCCTCCGAGGCGTCAGCGTTGTGTGCTACGCTGATGACACGCTTGTGTTAGCCCGGGGGAAGACGCACCGCAAAGCGACGATGCTTGCGACGGCGAGTGTCGCTCAAGTCGTCGGCAGGATCCGGCGTCTGGGGTTGGAGGTGGCGCTGCGTAAATCCGAGGCTCTGGCTTTCCACGGGCCTCGGAATGCGCCGCCTCAAGGATCCCAGATCGTCGTGGGAGGCGTGTCCATCGGTGTCGAGTCGACGATGAGGTATCTCGGCCTCGTCCTCGACGGCCGATGGACCTTCGAAGAACACTTCCGGCAACTGGCCCCCCGCCTTATGGGAGCGGCTGGCGCATTAGCTCGGCTGCTTCCCAACCTGGGGGGCCCTGATTCCACCTGCCGGAAGTTGTACTTAGGGATCGTGCGGTCTATGGCCCTGTATGGGGCACCCGTATGGGCGTATGGCCTGACGGCACAAAACATCGCCCAACTGCGAAGACCGCAGCGGGCGATGGCCGTCAGAGCCGCCCGCGGGTACCGCACGATCTCCTTCGAGGCGGCCTCCCTTTTAGCCGGATCCCCACCTTGGGACCTGGAAGCGAGAGCCCACGCGTCCCTGTATCATAGACGCGTGGAGGCGCTGGAGCAAGGTGTGCGACTCGCGCCTCGGGAAATCGAGGCGCTGAGGTCGCAGCTCCACCAGGTCCTGGTGGTTGAGGAGTGGTGCCGACGACTCGAGCGACCGAGCTCGGGCGTGGCAACAGTCGATGCCATTCGGCCCGTATTGGCCGAGTGGCTGACCAGGCGGCACGGCACCCTGTCTTTCCGGCTGACACAGGTGCTCTCGGGACACGGCTGTTTCGGGAGCTACCTGTGTCGCATAGGCCGGGAGCCTACAGTAGGGTGCCACCATTGTGGCTGTGCGACGGACACCGCACAGCACACGCTTGAAGAATGTCCCGCCTGGGAAATGCCACGTCGCGAGCTCGTCGCGGCGATTGGCCCGGATCTCTCGCTCTCGGCCGTAATCAAGTCTATGGTCGAGAGCGAGACCGGGTGGAACTCCGTCGCCTCATACTGCGAGGAAGTTATTCTCGCAAAGGAGGCGGCGGAGAGGGAGAGGGAGCTAACTTCTCAGCTCCCCTCCCGCGGTCGACGAACCGGACGGCGGCGACGGGTCGGCAACGACCTCCGGCCGCCGTAGGTTAGGCCTGCGGGCGTTGGACGCGGGCACGTCCTTCGCCCTTGCAGTTAATGCACAGGCCCGAGGCGAGGCGCATCAGTGTTCGATGCGCCCCTCGACGGTTCGTCAGAGGGTGTCCAACATTTCGACCCCTCAGACCGCAAGACGAGGCCCCTTATGAGGGGCCAACACCTGCCGGGTCGAGTAGATGCAATGCCTACGCAGCTCCTACTCCCCGGCCACAAAGGTGTGTGAAGAACACCGTGGGGTTTTAGTCGGTAAGAGTCCGACATACCCCTCCCTAGAGCTGCCCGGCTCGGGAGGGGATCCAATGCAGGATTTCCCCACGTTAAAAAAAAAAAAAAAAAAAAAAAAAAAAAAAAAAAAGGTTAGGTTAGGTTAGGTTAGGTTAGGTTAGGTTAGGTTAGGTTAGGTTAGGTTAGGTTAGGTTAGGTTAGGTTAGGTTAGGTTTGAGTGTTTCGCGACAGTCGTCCGAGCTAACACTTAATTATATTAAGCTCCGACTTTGTCAAAACGCGTAAATTAATAGATAGCAGTGACTTATTAAAGTGCATCATCAACATCAGAATTCCCACACTGTAACTACGATCCATAGTTAAAATTTACATAAACGAGAGACTAATAAAATACATAGTGTATAACAGTGCAGTGCTAAATTTTTTGTTGAAACACCGTCTGAACGACCCGAAGGGCATCCCGAGGTGCGTATTCAAACATAATTAGCTCCATCCAGGATACCTAGAAACCAGGGATTTTCTTGAGAATTTTCGGAAATTTTTTAAAAATTATCTTAGTACTGAACGGACCCAAACAGAGTATAACACCTTGTGCGTGTTGAGAATACCAACAAAACGACACCTCTCGCACAGCTCTGCGACTCAGGGTTCCAGAGATATTTTAGAGAAACCGAAAAAACATAGGCTCGCCTATATATTCATGAACTCAGGAAAACTTAGTCAGTGTTTCGCGACAGTCGTCCGAGCTAACACTTAATTATATTAAGCTCCGACTTTGTCAAAACGCGTAAATTAATAGATAGCAGTGACTTATTAAAGTGCATCATCAACATCAGAATTCCCACACTGTAACTACGGTATAACAAAGCTATTTAGAAACTTTAGAAATTTATTAGTAACTTATTAAACAATTAAAATTAAAACAAGGATAGCCATTACAAATCAGACAAAAAACGGATACGTTTCCCGTCGCGAGAGAATTCGTAGAAACTGAGAACCGGACCTCATACTCTTAGAAAGATAGACAACAGATTGCAAATGCCATATATCACTTCAATCGGGCCGTTAAGACTCTACATGATTTCAAATTTAAGTATATAGCAAATCTATTTACATATTTAAACACGTTTTTATAACAATAGTAGACCTCTGCAGTGGTACATAACCGTATAACAGTGCACATAATTTACAGATCCATAGTTAAAATTTACATAAACGAGAGACTAATAAAATACATAGTGTATAACAGTGCAGTGCTAAATTTTTTGTTGAAACACCGTCTGAACGACCCGAAGGGCATCCCGAGGTGCGTATTCAAACATAATTAGCTCCATCCAGGATACCTAGAAACCAGGGATTTTCTTGAGAATTTTCGGAAATTTTTTAAAAAATTATCTTAGTACTGAACGGACCCAAACAGAGTATAACACCTTGTGCGTGTTGAGAATACCAACAAAACGACACCTCTCGCACAGCTCTGCGACTCAGGGTTCCAGAGATATTTTAGAGAAACCGAAAAAACAGGCCCGCCCACCCGCCCATTGGGCGCACTGGGTATATCGATTTAGCACTGTACGGAAGATTCAAAAATTCATAAGTCCGAAAGTATAGCACTTAGAAAAATAATTCAAACGGTTATGTACTCGGGAAAGCAAGGTCTACGGGAATAAAATATAAAACGAGCACAAATAAATAAATAAATAAATAGCACAGAAAGTCACTTGCTAAAACCAGGAACACTTAGATATAAGTAAAAAACTTTTACTATATTTATAATATAATTATAAATATATTATCTATAAGATAAAACATGAGAAATTAATTGTAAATAGATATAGAATGTGATCCGGTTTTTGTCAAACCGGTTCTATCGACGACCCTGGCTTGTTTACGGACAACTGATAATGAAACAAACATGAGAGCAAAACCAAAAAGATTACTACCCCAGGAGGGTACCTGCTCCACCGGAGTAGGAGAATCCCTCCCCGGACCTAGTCCGGGCTGCCCCGCGTTTTCTGGGGGGGGCAAAGTTTTGCCACTTGTGTTACTGGAGAGGACGGCTTCGTTAGACCGACTATCAATGTGTAGTAGCACTAGCGAGGCAACATTGGTGTCGGTAAGTGATGCTGAGGGTAGGGAGTCTCCTTGCCCCAGCAAATTCTTCAAGGTCAAGAGTAGCAGCGTCTGCATCGACGAGTCTACGGTACCGGTGGAGCGGCCTTCTTCCAGCGCTTCCAAGCGTGGCAGAGGTCGCCCCGCTACAACAGGTGAGTATGTGGGTCTGGCTAAGGCCAAATCCGAGTTCCTCCGCGTTAGGCAGCAGGAACTCCACCTGAGAGCCGAGGAAGAGGTAGCGGAGCTCGCCTCTAAGGTGAGACGAACAAGAGCTGCCAAGCAGTCCAAGGCTCCGAGTTCGGAGGCACAACCTGTCTCTGAACTCTGCTCGAGGGTTTCTGACGACGTCGGAATCATTCTCCGCGTCGCGCAGAAATCCTCCAACCTCAAGGGCACGTTCGTGCATGCCCTTAAGGAAGCGGCCGCGTCCATCGAGGACGCTGTAAAGACGATGGCAGGCCGAACAGTCTCCGAGGAGATTACGAAACTCCAGGAGATTGTCTCGGACCTGAAGGCGAAGGAGGTGCGGCAAGCGGCTGAGATGGCTGCGCTCCGCAATGAGATTGCGGAGTTGCGGGCAGATCAGCTCGCTGCCCAGCGTCCGGAGCCTGTGGCTCAGGCCACTCCGACACCCGCAGTGGTACCCTCTCAGGGGTCCGGGCCAGCCCCGGCTCCTAAGAGGAAGGCAACGGCTCGGGAGGAGTTTCCTCCTCTTCCGCAGCCACGCCAGTCCAAGCCTCAGCGCAATCCCACTGAGGTAGTGACGGAGGAGCGCCTGGTGGAGGTGGTAGGTGGGATGGCTGACCGCGTGTTGGGCATCCTCACCGCACGTCTCGACGGCCTCCAGGAGAGGATCCTTCCGGAGCAGCGGCTACGGCCGCCGCTAGCTGCAGACCGTAAGGCTGCAGCAAAAGTGGCGGCTAAGGCTGCTACTCCGGAGTCCCGGCCGAAACCACTCCCCGTTCCACAGCAAAAGGCTGGGAAAGGGAAAGGCAAGGCGAAGAAGGCGGAAGCTACCCCGCTCACTTATAGTGAGAAGCTAGCAGCCCCCAGACCCTCCGAGGGTGAATGGGTGCTGGTAGGGAAAGGGGGAAAGCCCGCGAAGGCTTCTAAGCCTAAGAAGGCGGCCAAGCCTAACAAGGCGGCCAAGCGAAAGGTTGCGCCATCCAAGAAGGAGAGGGCCCCCAAACTTCGCGCCAACAATTCGACTGCAGTGGTTCTGACCCTGCAGCCGGATGCGGCGAAGAGGGGCCTCACCTACAAGGATGTGCTCGCCAAGACTTTTGCAGGTATAGACCTGGCTAGTCTTGGCATCCCTTCCGTAGGTTTTAGGAGGACGGCGACGGGTGCGGCTCTTCTGGAGGTGCCGGGCGTTGACACGGCGGCCAAGACGGACGCCCTTGCAGCGCACATTAGGGCTTCTTTTACAGCGGAGGATGTTCGTGTCGCCAGGCCGGTGAGGTGCGCAGATCTGCGGATTTCGGGTCTTGATGACACAGTGAGTGCGGAAGTGCTCACTGCTGTCGTCGCACGGGTCGGAGGTTGTCCTGCGGAGCAGGTGAAATCCGGCGAACCGCGTCTCGGCGTCGACGGGACCGGTACGGCCGTGGTATCCTGCCCCGTGGAGGTTGCCAAGAGGCTCGGCGAGAGCCGACGTCTCTTGGTCGGGTGGGTGTCGGCGCGGGTTAAACTCCTGCAGCCGCGCCCACAGCGTTGTTTCCGGTGTCGACAGACCGGTCATTTCGGGGCCACGTGTCCCTCTACCGTCGACTGCAGTGGTCTCTGTCACCGCTGTAGTCAGCCCGGCCATAAGGCTGGCGTTTGCAACGCGGACCTGCACTGCGCCGTATGCGCAGCGGCGGGTAAGTCGGCGGGGCACCGAGTGGGCAGTAAGGCCTGCTCGGCGCCACCGTCCAAAAAGGGGGGCAAGGTAGGGAAGGGCAAGAGGGGTAAAACCCCCTCGAAACCCTCTGCCGCGTCGATTGCCGCGAAGGCGTCGACTCCGGCCATTGAGGTGAACATGGACCCTGCCATTTAATAATGGCTCTCCGTGTTCTCCAAGGGAATTTAAACCACTGCGCCAGAGCTCAGGACTTGATGTCCCAGAGCATGGCGCAGTGGTCGATAGGGGTCGCTGTGATGGCGGAGCCATACTTTGTCCCACCTGGCGATTGCTGGGTCGGTGACAGGTATGGTTGCGTAGCCATCATATCTCGGCCGGCTGCCGGTGTTCCACCCTTTGTAGATATTACGAGGGGACAGGGGTACGTGGCGGCGCGGCTCGGTGACGTCGTCGTCGTAGGAGTCTACGCTCCACCTCGGTGGAGTCTCGCAGAATTCGAATCTTTCCTGGTAGGATTAGGTAGCGTCGTGTTAGGCAGCCACCCTCGCCCCGTCCTGGTACTGGGTGACTTCAACGCCAAATCAACGGCTTGGGGTTGCCCATGCTCGGACAGAAGGGGAGAGGTGTTAGAAGAGTGGGCGCTGACATCTGGCCTGCTCGTCCTGAACAGAGGCTCCGTGAACACGTGCGTGCGACCGCAGGGCGAATCCATAGTGGACGTTTCGTTCGCTAGCCCTGCGATCGCACGTCGTGTTCGGGACTGGAGAGTCCTCGGGGAGGTGGAGACGTTGTCTGACCATTTATATGTTCGGTTCGACGTCTCCGTCCAAACCGAGGACCTACCGGTACCGGGAGTTCCTGTGGAGGACGGTCCGCGCTGGGTGTTAGGGCGACTCGATAGGGAAGTCTTTCAGGAGGCCGCCATCGTGCAGGACTGGGTGTTGCGTGCGACACCCGAAAGGCCTGCCGATGTCGATGATGGGGCGGAGCGACTGAGGGATGCGGTATCACACATGTGTGATGCCGCTATGCCTCGGGCGAGGCGTGTCCGAGCCAAACGCCAGGTATATTGGTGGAACGCTGACATTGCACAGCTGCGTGCAGCGTGCGTGTCGGCGCGTCGCCGGTATACCCGGATCAGGCGAAGACGACGTCGAACTCAGGTCGCAGCCCCGGAGGAGGTGGAGCTGCATGAGGGATACCGGGCTGCGAAGCTCGCCCTCAAGCAGGCCATCGAGCGGTCTAAGGCGCAGGCCAGAGAGGAACTGTTGGAGATCCTCAGTCGGGACCCGTGGGGACGCCCGTACCGTATGGTACGTGGCAAGCTACGCCAGTGGGCACCCCCGGTAACACAGAGTCTTCAGCCGCAGTTCCTCGACGGAGTCGTTAGCGCACTGTTCCCTTCGAGGGGGGAGTTTACTCCTCCACCGATGGCTTCGCCTCATATGGCGGAGCCGGACGTGGGCAGTGTCGACGTGACCCGGGAAGAATTGAGAGCGGCGGTGGAACGGCTTAAGGCCAGGAACACCGCCCCGGGACCCGATGGTCTGCCTGGCAGAGCATGGGTCCTGGCTCTAGAGGTCCTCGAGCCTCGGCTAGTGGGGCTCTTCAGTGCGTGTCTGGAGCAGGGCCGGTTTCCAATCCGATGGAAAACCGGTCGGTTAGTCCTGCTTCAGAAGGAGGGGCGCCCGGCGAACAATCCGTCGGCGTACCGGCCGATCGTGTTGCTTGACGATGTGGGCAAGCTCCTTGAAAGAGTCATTGCAAACCGCATCGTCAGTCATCTAACGCGTGAGGGGCCGGACCTGGCGGCAAACCAGTACGGGTTTCGCAGGGGTCGCTCCACTATCGACGCGATCACGCAGGTTAGGAGATTGGCGGAAGAGGCCATTGCACGGGGCGAGGTGGTGTTAGCGGTGTCCTTGGACATCGCCAACGCATTCAACACCTTACCCTGGGCCTGTATTAGGGAGGCGCTCCGTTATCACGGAGTGCCGACCTATATCCGTCGCATCGTCGCGTCGTACCTCTCCGAGAGGTACGTGACCTTCCCGGGTCTGAGTCGTACGTGTAGGCGCGAGGTAGTGTGCGGTGTTCCACAGGGGTCGGTCCTTGGCCCTCTCCTGTGGAACATCGGATATGATTGGGTGTTGCGGGGTGCGCTCCTCCGTGGGCTGAGTGTCGTCTGTTATGCAGACGACACTCTGGTCACGGCGAGAGGTAAGACACACCGCGATGCCCAGATACTCATCACAGCCGGCGTAGCTCAGGTAGTTGATAGGATTCGAAGGTTAGGGCTCGAGGTGGCATTGCACAAGTCCGAGGCTCTGTGTTTTCACGGGCCTCGGAACGCGCCACCGAGAGGATCGCGAATCACCGTAGGCGGCTCTTCCATAGGCATCCAGTCTGAGATGAAATATCTCGGACTGGTGTTAGATAGTAGGTGGGATTTTGTCGCGCATTTCAGGCAGCTGACCCCTCGACTGCTGGGCGCTGCAGCCGCGCTCGCGCGGTTGCTGCCCAACTTAGGGGGGCCCGATTCCGCTTGCCGGAAGCTCTATTTAGGGGTTGTTCGGTCCATGGCCCTTTACGGGGCCCCGGTGTGGGCTGCAGACCTGTCGGCCCAGAACATCCGCGCTCTGCGGGCTCCGCAGAGGGCGATGGCCGTCAGGGCAGCACGCGGGTACCGCACAGTCTCTTTTGAGGCGGCATCCCTCTTGGTAGGATCCGCGCCATGGGATCTCGAAGCGAGAGCCCTCGCGTCACTCTACGAGTGGCGCGGGGAGGCGCTGAATGGAGGACTCCGACCGGCGCCTCGAGAAATCGAGGCGCAGAGGTCGGAGCTCCACGAGATCCACGTCATGGCTGAATGGCGACGTAGGCTTGACTTTCCTATTTCAGGTGCGGCGACGGTGGAGGCCATCCGGCCTCATCTGGCATCATGGTTGGCTAGGGCACATGGCACCTTGACCTTCCGCCTGACACAGGTGCTCACGGGACACGGTTGTTTCGGGAGTTACCTGTGTCGCATAGGCCGGGAGATTGCACCAGGGTGTCACCACTGTGGCTGCGCGTTCGACGATGCGCACCACACGCTCGAGGTTTGTCCAGCTTGGGACTCTGAACGCTGCGTTCTGACCGCAGCGATAGGGACCGACCTCTCGCTCCGAGCCGTCGTCAAGGCGATGGTCGAGAGTGAGAGTAATTGGGATTCTGTCGTCTCTTTTTGTCAGCAGGTTATGGTCGTGAAGGAGACGGCGGAGAGAGAGAGGGAGCTCACTAGCGAGATGCCCTCTCGCGGTCGGCGTTCTGGTCGACGGCGGCGACAGGTGGGTGATGACCTCCGGCCGCCGTAGGCAGGGCCTGCAGGCGAGGGACACGGGCATGTCCGTCGCCATAGCACACAGGCCCATGGCGAGGCGCACGCAGTGTTCCAAACTTTTACGCGTGCGTCGCCCGGTTTCGTCCGGGCAGTTGTTGTCTGATACTTCATTCAGACCGTAGTTGAAGCTCCTCCGTTGGAGCTACACCCGTCGAGTTGAGCAGAAGTTATGCGCATGCGTTCCTGGTCCTCGACATCCAGGGTGCTGTTAGGGGAACACACGTGGGGATTTTTTAGTGGGTAGTTGTGGTATTTTTAAGTTACCATGTAGTCCCACATACCCTTTCGGCCTGCCCGGGCCGTCTGCGGATGCGTAAATGCATTTTTACCCACGTTAAAAAAAAAAAAAAAAAAAAAAAAAAAAAAAAAAAGGTTAGGTTAGGTTAGGTTAGGTTAGGTTAGGTTAGGTTAGGTTAGGTTAGGTTAGGTTAGGTTAGGTTAGGTTAGGTTAGGTTAGGTTAGGTTAGGTTAGGTTAGGTTAGGTTAGGTTAGGTTAGGTTAGGTTAGGTTAGGTTAGGTTAGGTTAGGTTAGGTTAGGTTAGGTTAGGTTAGGTTAGGTTAGGTTAGGTTAGGTTAGGTTAGGTTAGGTTAGGTTAGGTTAGGTTAGGTTAGGTTAGGTTAGGTTAGGTTAGGTTAGGTTAGGTTAGGTTAGGTTAGGTTAGGTTAGGTTAGGTTAGGTTAGGTTAGGTTAGGTTAGGTTAGGTTAGGTTAGGTTAGGTTAGGTTAGGTTAGGTTAGGTTAGGTTAGGTTAGGTTAGGTTAGGTTAGGTTAGGTTAGGTTAGGTTAGGTTAGGTTAGGTTAGGTTAGGTTAGGTTAGGTTAGGTTAGGTTAGGTTAGGTTAGGTTAGGTTAGGTTAGGTTAGGTTAGGTTAGGTTAGGTTAGGTTAGGTTAGGTTAGGTTAGGTTAGGTTAGGTTAGGTTAGGTTAGGTTAGGTTAGGTTAGGTTAGGTTAGGTTAGGTTAGGTTAGGTTAGGTTAGGTTAGGTTAGGTTAGGTTAGGTTAGGTTAGGTTAGGTTAGGTTAGGTTAGGTTAGGTTAGGTTAGGTTAGGTTAGGTTAGGTTAGGTTAGGTTAGGTTAGGTTAGGTTAGGTTAGGTTAGGTTAGGTTAGGTTAGGTTAGGTTAGGTTAGGTTAGGTTAGGTTAGGTTAGGTTAGGTTAGGTTAGGTTAGGTTAGGTTAGGTTAGGTTAGGTTAGGTTAGGTTAGGTTAGGTTAGGTTAGGTTAGGTTAGGTTAGGTTAGGTTAGGTTAGGTTAGGTTAGGTTAGGTTAGGTTAGGTTAGGTTAGGTTAGGTTAGGTTAGGTTAGGTTAGGTTAGGTTAGGTTAGGTTAGGTTAGGTTAGGTTAGGTTAGGTTAGGTTAGGTTAGGTTAGGTTAGGTTAGGTTAGGTTAGGTTAGGTTAGGTTAGGTTAGGTTAGGTTAGGTTAGGTTAGGTTAGGTTAGGTTAGGTTAGGTTAGGTTAGGTTAGGTTAGGTTAGGTTAGGTTAGGTTAGGTTAGGTTAGGTTAGGTTAGGTTAGGTTAGGTTAGGTTAGGTTAGGTTAGGTTAGGTTAGGTTAGGTTAGGTTAGGTTAGGTTAGGTTAGGTTAGGTTAGGTTAGGTTAGGTTAGGTTAGGTTAGGTTAGGTTAGGTTAGGTTAGGTTAGGTTAGGTTAGGTTAGGTTAGGTTAGGTTAGGTTAGGTTAGGTTAGGTTAGGTTAGGTTAGGTTAGGTTAGGTTAGGTTAGGTTAGGTTAGGTTAGGTTAGGTTAGGTTAGGTTAGGTTAGGTTAGGTTAGGTTAGGTTAGGTTAGGTTAGGTTAGGTTAGGTTAGGTTAGGTTAGGTTAGGTTAGGTTAGGTTAGGTTAGGTTAGGTTAGGTTAGGTTAGGTTAGGTTAGGTTAGGTTAGGTTAGGTTAGGTTAGGTTAGGTTAGGTTAGGTTAGGTTAGGTTAGGTTAGGTTAGGTTAGGTTAGGTTAGGTTAGGTTAGGTTAGGTTAGGTTAGGTTAGGTTAGGTTAGGTTAGGTTAGGTTAGGTTAGGTTAGGTTAGGTTAGGTTAGGTTAGGTTAGGTTAGGTTAGGTTAGGTTAGGTTAGGTTAGGTTAGGTTAGGTTAGGTTAGGTTAGGTTAGGTTAGGTTAGGTTAGGTTAGGTTAGGTTAGGTTAGGTTAGGTTAGGTTAGGTTAGGTTAGGTTAGGTTAGGTTAGGTTAGGTTAGGTTAGGTTAGGTTAGGTTAGGTTAGGTTAGGTTAGGTTAGGTTAGGTTAGGTTAGGTTAGGTTAGGTTAGGTTAGGTTAGGTTAGGTTAGGTTAGGTTAGGTTAGGTTAGGTTAGGTTAGGTTAGGTTAGGTTAGGTTAGGTTAGGTTAGGTTAGGTTAGGTTAGGTTAGGTTAGGTTAGGTTAGGTTAGGTTAGGTTAGGTTAGGTTAGGTTAGGTTAGGTTAGGTTAGGTTAGGTTAGGTTAGGTTAGGTTAGGTTAGGTTAGGTTAGGTTAGGTTAGGTTAGGTTAGGTTAGGTTAGGTTAGGTTAGGTTAGGTTAGGTTAGGTTAGGTTAGGTTAGGTTAGGTTAGGTTAGGTTAGGTTAGGTTAGGTTAGGTTAGGTTAGGTTAGGTTAGGTTAGGTTAGGTTAGGTTAGGTTAGGTTAGGTTAGGTTAGGTTAGGTTAGGTTAGGTTAGGTTAGGTTAGGTTAGGTTAGGTTAGGTTAGGTTAGGTTAGGTTAGGTTAGGTTAGGTTAGGTTAGGTTAGGTTAGGTTAGGTTAGGTTAGGTTAGGTTAGGTTAGGTTAGGTTAGGTTAGGTTAGGTTAGGTTAGGTTAGGTTAGGTTAGGTTAGGTTAGGTTAGGTTAGGTTAGGTTAGGTTAGGTTAGGTTAGGTTAGGTTAGGTTAGGTTAGGTTAGGTTAGGTTAGGTTAGGTTAGGTTAGGTTAGGTTAGGTTAGGTTAGGTTAGGTTAGGTTAGGTTAGGTTAGGTTAGGTTAGGTTAGGTTAGGTTAGGTTAGGTTAGGTTAGGTTAGGTTAGGTTAGGTTAGGTTAGGTTAGGTTAGGTTAGGTTAGGTTAGGTTAGGTTAGGTTAGGTTAGGTTAGGTTAGGTTAGGTTAGGTTAGGTTAGGTTAGGTTAGGTTAGGTTAGGTTAGGTTAGGTTAGGTTAGGTTAGGTTAGGTTAGGTTAGGTTAGGTTAGGTTAGGTTAGGTTAGGTTAGGTTAGGTTAGGTTAGGTTAGGTTAGGTTAGGTTAGGTTAGGTTAGGTTAGGTTAGGTTAGGTTAGGTTAGGTTAGGTTAGGTTAGGTTAGGTTAGGTTAGGTTAGGTTAGGTTAGGTTAGGTTAGGTTAGGTTAGGTTAGGTTAGGTTAGGTTAGGTTAGGTTAGGTTAGGTTAGGTTAGGTTAGGTTAGGTTAGGTTAGGTTAGGTTAGGTTAGGTTAGGTTAGGTTAGGTTAGGTTAGGTTAGGTTAGGTTAGGTTAGGTTAGGTTAGGTTAGGTTAGGTTAGGTTAGGTTAGGTTAGGTTAGGTTAGGTTAGGTTAGGTTAGGTTAGGTTAGGTTAGGTTAGGTTAGGTTAGGTTAGGTTAGGTTAGGTTAGGTTAGGTTAGGTTAGGTTAGGTTAGGTTAGGTTCCGGCGGAGGACTCGCCAGCCTGGTGAGGAGGCCCGGCTGCATGGTGCATACAGGGACTGCAAAAAGTCCCTGCAAGCTGCCATCAGCCGGGCGAAGGAGGAAGGATGGGAGGAGCTCCTTGGGACCCTGGACAGGGATCCATGGGGGCGCCCGTACCGGATGGTCCGGAAGAAGTTCCGGGGGCAGGCGCCCCCTTTAACGGAATCCCTCGATCCAGAGTTCCTGGGGAGGGTCGTGGCAACATTATTACCCGACCCTCCGGAGCTCCTCCCTCCTCCCATGTCAAATGGGGGCCTTGTTGTGGAGGAGCTGGTCCTGCCCCATCTCATTACAGATACGGAGATGGGGCTGGTGACAGAGCGCCTCCGCAACAAGCGGAGGGCGCCTGGCCCGGATGGCGTTCCGGGCCAAGTTTTAGGAGTGGCGCTGGGCCACTTAGGGGGAGAGCTTCGGGAGCTGTTCGACCGTTGTTTGTCGGTTGGACGGTTCCCGAGGCTCTGGAAGCTGGGGCGACTCTGCCTTCTTGCGAAGGAGGGTCGCCCTCCGGACTGCCCGTCCTCGTACCGGCCCCTGGTGTTGTTGGATGACACGGGAAAGATGCTGGAGAGGATAGTTTCTTCCCGTGTCATCCGACACCTGGAGGAGGAGGGGCCGGAAATGTCGGCGTGGCAGTTTGGCTTCCGGAGGGGGCGTTCAACTATGGACGCCCTCTCCACCCTGAAGGCCTGGTCCGCGGAGGCGACCGAGAGGGGAGGTAGGATGTTGGCGGTGTCGCTCGACATCGCCAACGCCTTCAACAGTCTGCCGCATGGTGTTATTCGAGAGGCGCTCCGATATTTCGGAGTGCCCTCGTACCTGCGGCGGCTGTTGGAGGACTACCTCCAAGATAGGGAGGTCGCCTTCGTGGACGGCAGAGGTGAAATGGCCCGGCGCCGCGTTGAGTGCGGTGTTCCACAGGGGTCGGTGTTGGGACCGCTCCTGTGGAACATGGGCTACGACTGGGTGCTCCGCGTAGCGCTCCCTGCGGGGGTACGCATTCTATGCTACGCGGACGACACCCTAGTCGTGGCCCGGGCGGGCTCTTACGAGGAGGTTAGGCGCCTGGCCACTGAGGGCACAACCCTAGTGGTCAGGCGCATAGAGTCGCTGGGCCTCAGGGTGGCGGTGGAGAAAACCGAGGCCCTGTTGTTCCACGGGCCTCGGTGTGGACCGCCCCCTGGGGCCCACATAATTGTTGAGGGGCAGAGGGTCCGGGTTGGGGCCCAGATGAAATATCTGGGCCTCACCCTGGACGGAAGGTGGCGGTTCGAGTCCCACTTCCAGGGACTCGGACCGCGCATAGTAGGTGCGGCGGCAGCCCTCGGTCGGCTCCTCCCAAATTCGGGGGGGCCGGGCGCGAGCTGTCGACGCCTATACGCGGGAGTCGTGCGGAGCATGGCCGTCTACGGGGCACCGATCTGGGTGGACGCCCTCAGCGCCCGCAACATACGCACGCTGCGTGCTGCGCAGCGTGTTGTGGTGCTGAGGGTGATCCGTGGATACCGATCGGTGTCCGCGGGGGCGGCCTTGGTGCTCGCCGGCTCCCCGCCGTGGGAGCTGGAGGCGGAGGTACTCGCCGCCGTATATAGGTTCACGGCGGCGAGGAAGGAAATAGGGGAGCCTCCGGCTCCCACAGAGGTTGAGGGCCTGCGAAGGCAGGCCCAGGAGAGAGTGCTCCGGCGGTGGGACGAGGACCTGGCGGATGCGCGCTATGGACGCTACACCATAGACGCCGTCCGCCCGGTCCTCAGACGATGGTGCAGCAGGGAGCAGGGCTCCCTCACATTTAGGCTTGTGCAGGTGCTGTCCGGGCATGGTTGCTTCGGATGGTACCTGCACAAAATAGCCAGGAGGGAGCCCACCACCGCGTGCCATGAGTGCGGCGCTGCGGAGGATACAGCGCAGCACACTCTCTCTGAGTGTGCTGCGTGGGTGGAGCAGCGCCGCGCTCTGGCCGCGGTGATTGGAGGGGACCTCTCGCTGCCGAGTGTGGTAAATCACATGCTCGACAGCGAGGGGTCTTGGTCGGCGATGGTCTCCTTCTGCGAGGAGGTCATCTCGCAGAAGGAGACGGCGGAGAGGGCTCGCGAGGTAGATCCTCTGAGCGGCCCTCTCCGCCAAAGAAGAACGGGCGGCCGGAGGAGGCGCTTTGCGCGCCTCCTGCCGCCACCATAGCCGGACCAGGGGAGACGGGTCGGGGGGCCCGTCTTCCCATTGCACAGGTCCGGCGGATGGGGGGAGACAGTTAGGGTGTACCGAACTGTCTCCCATTAATGCCGGGGGCCCAGCAAGTTGCTGGGCCTGCCGCTGGGGCGACGCGGCAAACAGAATGCCAAGTGCGAAGCCCGCGTCGCCCCGTTAAGGCGGCGGATGGTACACCGTGGAGGTTTAGTGAGTAGGAGTCTCACATAACCACTCGTCCCCCCGGGCGGGTGTGTACCCATGAAGGGTTCCTCCACGTTAAAAAAAAAAAAAAAAAAAAAAAAAAAAAAGGTTAGGTTAGGTTAGGTTAGGTTAGGTTAGGTTAGGTTAGGTTAGGTTAGGTTAGGTTAGGTTAGGTTAGGTTAGGTTAGGTTAGGTTAGGTTAGGTTAGGTTAGGTTAGGTTAGGTTAGGTTAGGTTAGGTTAGGTTAGGTTAGGTTAGGTTAGGTTAGGTTAGGTTAGGTTAGGTTAGGTTAGGTTAGGTTAGGTTAGGTTAGGTTAGGTTAGGTTAGGTTAGGTTAGGTTAGGTTAGGTTAGGTTAGGTTAGGTTAGGTTAGGTTAGGTTAGGTTAGGTTAACTAATTGAGGGTGGTAATTAGCTATGGGATTTTTGAAGATTGATATGTGCTTCACTGTACATGTCGTCATTTATTTATGATCACGGCCATTGTCACGTTACGAATAATAATAGCTTGCGTTATTATTATAACAACTGATGACCAGTTGACCATATTTCTATTTAAGCCGAGGCTATTTTTAATTAAGCTTTTTAGGTGAAGATAAAAAACATCGTGATAAAACCTATATATTTTTGGTAACTGCCGCTGTGCTTATACAGTACAAGAGGCGTTGTAATACTTACCTGGCGTAGGGGAAACCGTGATCAAGTAGGCGGTTCCCCCAGGGCGAGGCCTATCCATTGCACTGCGGATGGGTTGACCCCTGCGATTATCCCTAATGCGGATAACTCGGGCGCGTAATTTTTGGTAGTGGGAACTGCGTACGCGCTGTTCCCTTTAAAGTGACTCGCGATAATTGTCGCGTTTCGGGATTAGTTATATTTCTGGAAGGGATACCATACTATGTATGACGAATTGCCCTTGTTAACGTTTACACAAACTACGCTTATATGAATATCGAATTATCGAATTATCGACTTTTTGTACTGGTAAACTATCAGGTATCATTTTATCTGATAGTTAATACCGGATATATTTTATTAGGATTGTACTGTGCTTCATACGTGAAAAGTATGAGCATATTTTTGAAATAGCATTGGTGAAAACTGAAATGCTTTTTAACTAATTGAGGGTGGTAATTAGCTATGGGATTTTTGAAGATTGATATGTGCTTCACTGTACATGTCGTCATTTTTAACTAATTGAGGGTGGTAATTAGCTATGGGATTTTTGAAGATTGATATGTGCTTCACTGTACATGTCGTCATTTTTTCCTGTGCCCCGCAAACCCGCTGTAACTATTAAGTTTCAGAGATTAGCTATTTTCTGGAAGGGATATCGTACTTTATGTACGATTTACCCTCGTTGAAGTGCACTTTTTGAATTGCCCTTGTTAATTGGCAGATGCGTTCTTTGCGGTTGTTTCTTGTTATAGTGGTGGTTAGTTGTTGTTGTTGTTGTTGTTGTTGTTCTGTTATAACTTTTAAGACTAGGCTGTTCTCCCGGATTTTGTTGTTGATTTTAACTTTGGACTTTTGGCTTTTCTTATACTCGGTTTTTGATCTTTCATTCGGTTTGGCTTTTGTTTATTTGGATTTTCCTTGGTGGTGGGGTGGAGGCTGGCTCCCCCTAACTTAATCAGGGCCTAAACTGGCTAACTCATCGCTCAGAAATGGGCGGGAGGTGAGTCTCTGCCAAGACGATATTGTGGTGCGGAGTATTACTGAGATTCCCATGGCGTCAGATGCGCGCTCGGGGCCTTCTGGGGTTGAGGCCAAGAGGACCTTCGGGTCCCGGTATGAGGCTTTAGAGGTGGACTGGGATTCTGCTAAGGTCCCTAAGACTAACCGGGCGATACGAGGAACTGCCCGTTCCAGAAGCTCGGGACGGCCGGTTGAAGGGAGTAGGGCCTCTGTTCAGTCGTTCTTGAAGGCTGCAGGTGACATTGATGTCATTGACGTGGATGTGGAGGTTGTCTCCAAGACTGTACCTGGTGACGGAGGGCATACCGAGGTGGATGCCCTCGATGCGGAGTCCCTGAGAGCCCTCACCAATGGTGGGGTTGAGGACATATTAGAGGTGTGCCGCACTTCAGGAAATCTTAAGGGTACTTGTATTAAGACCCTGAAGAAGGCGGCCAACTCGCTCAAAGAGGTGGTGGAGACACTACTGGAAAGGACGGTGAGTGCAGAGACGGCTCGCCTTGGCCGTGAAACGAGGGTCCTCCGCCAACAGGTGGAGGACCTCAAGAGCGAGGTCTTGGCGTGGCGGCGGGAGGCGAACGCGAGGAAGGTGATGCCTCCCCCTCCACCGCCGGCGCAAGTGGAGGCACCGGCCCAAGCACCTCCCCAAGACTGGGAGAAGGCGCTAGCGGAGGGGTTCAGTAGGTTGGAGCGGTCGATCAAGGTCCTTGATGCCCGCTTTGATGGACTTGAGGTTGACGGCCGACTCCTTCCTAAGAAGGTCCTCCGCCCACCGCTAGCGGCCGATAAAAGGCCTGTGGTAAACAGGCCTGCTGCTAATCCTGGGCCCGCTAGCTCTGCCAGCGCCAGACCCCGGTCTGTTTCCCGGGCTAGAAAGGAAGCGCCCACTCCCACCCCGCAGCAGCCGCTCGGCATGGAGTGGGCTGCGCTCCCGGCCACTGCTCCCGCCCGTGTTCTGGCTGAGGCGGCTGGCGACGATGAGACGTGGACGACGGTGGTCCGTCGTCAAAAGAAGACCAAGGCCCCGGCAGCTCCAGCAACTACTGCGCCAGCTCCTGCGTCAAAAAATAAGAAGGCTCAGCCGAAGCTGCCCTCTCTGCCGCGCGCGGCTGCAGTACTTATTACACTGCAGCCCGAGGCCGCGGCAAAGGGAGTGACATATACGGCGGCTTTGCTAAAGGCGCGGGAGACGGTGGGGCTGGCGGGTCTTGGAATAGACGACATCAAGCTCCGCACGACCGCCACCGGAGCAAAGATTGTTGAGCTCCCTGGCTCCCAAAGTGAGCAAAAAGCGGCCGGCCTGGCGGAACAATTGAAGGTGGCGCTCTCCGAAGTGGCGGTGATTTCCAGGCCGATAAAGCGTGCGGACATCAGGGTCGTCGGCCTGGATGAGTCTGTTTCTCAGGCAGAGCTCGCTGTAGCGATTTCTGGCAAGACCGGATGTGGGCCGGACATGATCAGGGTCGGCCCCATCCGGCAAGACTGGGGAGGGGGAGTGGCATTTGTGTCACTCCCCGTGGCTGAGGCCAAAAA